>CM065913.1:30367500-35367500 GCA_033439115.1 Firmiana major | reverse complement strand
CCCCAATTCCATGGTAGTTGCAATCCTTGTTGGTTTGAAAATCATTAAAGGAAATAAAAATTCATGGTTTCTTTTGATTTATTTTCAGAAGTTAGATGAAACACAATCTGACAATTGTCCTCTGCTCCATCATGTTTTATTTGACTTTCTTTGCAAAGTTACCTCAAAATCCATCAAGCATAAGGGGTATAATTTTTCCAGGAGCTGAAGTCTTTGGTCAGAGATGAAAAACAGCCCCCACCTTACATCATTGTCTCTGTAAGATTAGAAATTAAGATTCATATCCCAAACTTTCTTTTTTCTTTTCATTTACCACCAAAACCCAAACTTTATCTTATGTTAATTTTCCACACTTGAATGATAGACCTGTCATATTACGACCCAGCAGGTGGACAATCAATGACAGAAACCCAAAAAACAAAAATGACAGCCTAGCTACCTCCATAATGAGGATCGGAGAAGGAGCTTTTATATGATAGAAGACAGAAACTAGCTTCCTTCTATAAATATTATGCATGCCAATTCACTTCTAATGAATTTAAAAATTTATAAAAAAAAAAAAAAAAAACACTAACACTGATCAGTGTATACATAGTTTCTTCTTCGACAATTGAAACACGTGTAGTTAATTATGACTTTTCTGTTCCGGAGAATTATGAGAGGTTGGAGTTATGATCTTTCTATCCTGTTAAAATTTTCAGATTTTATGAAGTGTAGGGTAGGAATTGAACAAGGGTGTAACTGAACAGGTCCACTGAGGTTTGTTGAAAAACTAGTGTTTTTGTCTGTAATTACAATTTTGAAAAATCTCAGTCAACCTGGCAAGCATGAACCCACCATGATATTGGCAAACTAGCTATACCTATGGCTATATAGTAGGTATGCCTGCTAAATTAAGCACTTCCAACAGATGGTTTTTCGAATGGTGCTTTTGATAGGATTTGCAGAAGTCCTTTTCAATGAATTTTCTTAATCAAAGAAATTCAGAAAGGAAGATCATCCTACTTGTGTAACAGTACCCCCATATCTGCCGTATGAATATTTGGGATAAATCAGCTTCACAAACCCAAGTTATTGAAGAAATATCAGCTTCACAAACATCTATCATTTACAACAGCAAACATCAATGAAAACTAGTTATCAGCAACTATTTATAATTTTTAATTATTAACAACTATATACATATGGGCCCTATTTGCCTAGTGGTCAGGTCCTAGGAGTCTGTTCATTGATAAATAATAAAAAAAGAGAAAAGAAAGATTATTTAAGAACTTAAATTTTACAGGAAAACAATCAGGTTGACCATTTGGGTTACTGGGTTTTTTCTACAGTAATTTTCACTGAATTTGGAATGTATCAGCAACTCTGAAAACCCTTTTTCAGCAATGTTTTTTTGGAGCGTTTGCAGCTGGCATGGCAGCAGGAGGACACAATTAAAACATAAGCTTGCCATTTTCAATACTAACAAAAGAACATGTATATAGCTTTTCATTATCAGGATTCAGACTCTGAAGGCCAAGTTTTTTGAAAAAGACACTGATGAAACAACAGTATTCTAAAAAGGCCAGAAACTACAGTTTGCTATTGCTATCATTGCCAGAGTGGAAGAGAATCAGTCCAAGGAAGCTGAGTTTGCACATCTTTTGGTTCTTCCTTTGGTGGTCTAAGATTTTTCAACCTCCTTAAAAATTACAGGTCAAATGGGTTTTTTTTTTTTTTTTTTTTAATCTAACGGCACTTATAGTTAAGATTTCAGTTCAACATTTTCATTTTGCAAGCATATTTTATTTATTTTTCTTTTAGAAAGGAAATAATTAAATTGCATCAAAAACTTTTTAGGAAAAGAATCACCCCAAGCATTTGCCGCCAACATGCTTTGAAGCCATATTTTAATCTTTAATAGGTACTTTTTGTCCCCCAGCGTATAGGGAAATTAAGTAATAATTAATGAAATGTTGAAAAAGGTGCGGTGAAATGTGAATATTTTGTGGTCGGTAGATATCATTTTTGTTTTTTATTCTCTTTTTTGTTTTTTATTTTTTTTTTAAAAAACAATAATAGAAATCATGCTTTGCTACATATTTCTGTTATTAAAATACAAATCGAAAATAAAAATATTTGAAAACGAGAATTTTTTCATTATTTTCAAAAACATGTTTTCATTGTTATTACTATTCAGAAGTAAGTGAATAGTATCTATATATTAATATAATATTAATATATTTTCATAATAAAAAATTTAATAAAATTAATTAATTTTTAATATAAAATATTATTTAATTAAAAATAGTTTAAAATTAAAATATTTATTTTAATATAGAAAGTTTGAAAATGAAAAAAAACTAAACGGAAATAATATAAACTATAATATCATAATATTTTTTTTAATATAAACTTGTTTAATAATTTATTGAATATATTATAAATTTTAAATAATATCATTTTTATAATTTTGATATGTTAATAGTTAATATTATTGCTAAGTATTATTAGATAATATATTTAATTATTATTTTACAAACAATATTATTATGTAATATTATATTTTTTTCAATTAAATTTAAAACATATCACTCCTGCTATTAAATAATTCAATATTATTAAAAAGTGAATACTTAAAATTAAATAAAATTATTTAAATTAAATATAATATATTTAATAAATTATATAATTAATTATATATTAAGTAGTTGAATTATATTATTTAATAATTTATTATTATAATTAAATTAAATAATATTATTAAATATCATTTATAATTTATTAATTCATATTACTATTTAATATATACAATTAATATTAAAATTTTAATTAATATTTTTTTAATTAAATTATTTTTAAGTTATTATATTCTTTAATAGTTTATATTATTATAATATTATTTAAATTAATTAAATTTTAATATGATTTTAAAAAAGATATTTAATATTAGTATTAAATAGTATAAATAATATTATTTAACATATTGTACACAATATTATGAAATAAATATATTATTATTTTTATTTAATTTTCAAAATTTTATTCTGTAAATTGAATTATTATATTTGAATCAGTTTAGATATTTATTTTCAATACGTAACAATATTCATCAAACATATATTGTGTTTTCATAATTTGAAAAGAAAAAAACAAAACAAAAACAAAATTTTCAAAAATAAAAAACAAGAAACAAGAAACGATCCCAAATAATTTCTTAATTTTTGTATCATCGTAATGTAATTGACAAAAAGAAATAAAAACTTCATAAAATAGTATCATTGAGCCCTTAATGAATGGTTAAAAAGGAAATTCATCTTCTTTATTCAACACTTCTCATTATTTGACTTTTACTTCATTGAACTCCTAATTTACTCTTTCATTATTCTCCAAACTCCCATCTTTTCGTTTAATCACTATGAAAAAACGAAGATGCATCTTTATCTTGTTTTCATAGTTTTCTAGGGGTACTATTTAAACTTTTTTAATTAATCAAATAAATCGTAACTTTGCATAATCTTAATTCTTAAGTTTTATAACAAAATGATTTTTCATAGTTAATTAAATAAAAAACATATCTTGATATAACAATTCTTGAAAAAAAATTTAATAAATTCTTTAAAAATAATTTTGTGAAGAATCTTTTCTCTCACTCGATCCCTTAAATTTTGTTCTTGATTGTTTCTTTCTAATGGAGAGAAATATACATTTATAGTGGTATTGGAGAAGATGAGTTTTTTCTTGTGAAAACTCATTTACCTTTTCACACTTCCATCATTAATCACACTAAGATGAGTTTTTTCTTGTGAAAACTCATTTACCTTTTCACACTTCCATCATTAATCACACTTCCATCATTAATAATGGCAATTATTGGCAGACTTTCGTCAAGGGTGCAACCTATCACAATCTATCAATAATGGTAATCCATCAAATTCTATCAATAATAATAATTATTGATAAGTGGTAATCAACCATCTTTTTTCATTGACCAAAGAGTTTCATAGGTCATTAAAATATATAACATTCTCTCACTTGGTTATACAATATTATTCAATTTTATGATTTAATAACATAATTTAATGCACAAAGCATAAAATTTAATCATTTTTTTATTAACCAAATCATAAATCATTATTAAACAAAAACTAATAAGGATCATTCCATTAAAAAAAAAAAAAAAACCCTGATAAGGATCATAACAGTTGTATGTCAGTAGCTCGACATAGTCCTTTTTATGTATCACAATATTAGTTCTTCACTCATCATTATTCATAATGAGAGGTACCATAATGATCTATCAATAATGTCGTTTTCAAAGACGAATCGTGTTAATATTCACATAATTCATTCATGTGTATATATATTTATATACACACTTAACATAATGAAACAGAATGCACAGTAATATTTATGAAATAGTACTTAAAAGAGCTTAGAATGTCTTATACATAAAGAGCATAAATCATTAACATAATGACAATAATAACTTTCGATAATATCTATTCTTTCGACATGTTCATTAAATGTCTTTGGTGGAAACTTTTTTGTTAATGGATTTGCAACCATAAGATTTGTGCTAATGTGCTTAATTGACACTTTTTGTTTTTAAACTTCTTCTTTATCGACAAAATATTTCAATTTCATGTGTTTAGCACCATTTGAATACTTGTTACTTTTAGAAAAGAAGATTTTTACGGCATTATCATAATAAATTTTTAGCAACTTTACCATATTGTTGATAATTCTATGTCCTGAAATAAAGTTTGGCAACAATAAATCATGAATAGTGGCCTCAAAGCATACCACAAATTCACCTTCCATAATAAATGTAGTAATTACAAACTACTTCGCATTTTTCCATGAGATAGCTCCTCCATCTAAAATAAATAAATAACCAAATGTAGATTTTTTACGATCTGTACACCCAGTAAAATCTGAATTTGAATATCCTATCACCTCAAGATGATCGAATCTCTTATAAGCGAGCATGTAACCTTTCATTCCTTTCAACTATCTTAGAACTTTTTTTGCAATTTTCTAATGGTCCATTTTTGGATTACTTTGATATCTACCGAGCATTCCAACAGTAAAATTGATGTGTAGCCTGGTACAAGTTGAACATACATCAAGCTTCCAACAATATACGCATAAGGAATTTGCCTAATTTGTTTGTGTTCTAATTCATTCTTTGGACATTGCATAAGACTAAATTTGTCTTTCTAAATTTAAACAACACTAGTAGAGCACTTTTTTGCATCTTGAATCTCTCTACAACTCTATTAATATATGCTTTTTGAGACAACCCTAGCAAACCTTCTCATCTATCATGAGATATTTCAATTGCAATCACATAGGATGCCTCACTTGTAGGTTTCAAGTAATGCTCAAAGAAACAATCAAAGTTGCGTAGCTAAAAGTAAACATAGAAAGATTGAAACCAAATAGGATCAAATTTGATAAAAACATTCAAGAAATCGACATACATTGTCTAGAGATATCGTAATCTCAAGTTTATGATCCCATTTGTTCTTGTACATCGAAGCTAGGTTGTCATAAACCAAAGTTGTCCAATTGTCCCGCCTCTAATGGTAATCCATACTAGTAGCTATGGATCTTCGAGGAAGGTTGAATTGCGCTATGACTGTCACTATGCTAATATATCAAGTTTTATAAACTCACCACCAAAAATCCTCTAGGTATTTTGAAGCTCTAAAATATAGAAAACTCTTTTCCTAAAACAAGCTTCAAGAAGATCAAAATGGAAGAATATAGAAATTTGACACACTCAAGGAATTATACAGGGTTGCTAATTTCTCAATGCATACACTTAGGGTTGGTGGCCAACCATAACAATAGTTAAATAGGCTAGATCAAATGTGTTTCGTTAATTAGTACATTTACCTCACTACAACAAATCTGACAATTTGTGACGATTATTCTATGTGACGCATTACAATTCGTCACGTAAACTATATCATACGTGACGAATAATATAATTCGTCAAGGTTTTGTATTATTTTAATATTTTATATGACGATATAGAAAATCGTCACATGAAAGTGTCACTAAATATTTGGCGCCAAATTTTTTCACTAAACATAAATGGAGGGAAATTGTTTTGTAACGTGTTTTTACTTTTGGTGACGATTTAATTTATTGTCATAAAATGATATAGCGTCCCATTTCTGTAAAAGCATCACTAAATATTTGATACCAAATTTTAAAATGACATATAAATTGTGAGAATTTTTATGACTGCTTTTTTATTTATGGTGACGTTTGTGTTTTTATCATGAAAAAACACATTTTATGTGACAAATTACTTTTCATGACGTTGTCGTCAAAACGTCACTAAAATATCAAAATAATAATTAAAACCTATAATAATAATATTAATATAATATTATTTCATATCTGTTAAATTTTAATTTTTTTTTTGCAATTTTAAATTTAAATTGAATCTCCTAATTTATAATTAATTGATTTTAAGTTAAATGGCTAACATGCTTAACTTTAATGACACTGTGAATGTGATTGACTCTAACAAAATTAAAAATAATAAAATAATTATTAAAAATTAATATATTTTTTTAATAAAATAATAATAAAATTTACTATTAAAAGTAGAGAGAACACTTTAATTTTTTTTTCTGTTCTCATTCAAAAGCAATGGAGACAGTTATCTAAATCATATTACCAAAAGATCAATTAATCTCTTAAAACTCTTAAAAATCAAATTAAATTGGTATAATCTCTTAAAAATCAAATTAAACATAAAATCAAATTAAAAAATTTGACTTAATTTAAAAGTATTGAAACTTCCATTTTATTAAAGTCACTTCAAATAACTCAGATTTTAACATTTTACCCAAATAAATCCAAGAGATATCTTGCAACTACTAAAATCTGACGATAGTCCTCCTCCAAGAGATCATCTTGCAACTACTAAAAGTTTCTTCAAGTTCTCGAATCAAATCAAGAGTGAATTCAGTCCTATTCTCGTTCTTTGGAATTGGATGCTCGAATTCAATAAAGAAATTAGGTAGGCTTACTGGAAAGCCACTATACACAACGAGTCCATGTGAAAGGAAAATCAAAGCAGTGGTTGGGATCGATGTGTAGAGGCAACAAGATGAGATTTATGGAGGATATCGGCAGGATACTCAACGGAGCCGACGATGTTGTCGACAAGTGAAGGTGCAACAGAGGATCGATTTTGGGTCAGATGAGATTTATGGAGGATATCGGCAAGATACTCAACGGGGCCGACGATGTTGTCGACAAGTGAAGGTGCAACAGAGGATCGATTTTGGGTCAGATGAGATTTATAGAGGATATCGACAGGATACTCAACGGAGCCTACGATATTGTCGACAAGTGAAGGTGCAACAGAGGTACGATTTTGGGTTAGATGAGTTGCAGCAAAGAGATCGATGGGTAAGTGAAACGGAGAATGTTGCAGCAAGATGGGATTTGTGGAGGATGTCGATAAGGGAATCAGCGATTTCGACGACATTGTCGGCAAATGCAGGTATGACAGAGATAAGATTTGTTTGCAACTGCAGCTTTGTTTTGAGGTGAAATGAGGTGTTTTAAGTTTCGAAAATTGTCTTCCTCTTTTCAATTGATCGAAAATGATTTTACAGGAAAATGTGTAACATTAGCATTATTCTCCTAACATTTTAGCTTATTTTCCATTGATCGGAAATGATTTTACATTGATTATTTTTATTTTCAGAGAATCAAACACTTGAAAATGTGTAAAACATTTTTTGAAAAATGTCATCAGGGAACCAAAATACGACGATATGGAATATCAATTTTCAAGTATTCTTTCAAAGCTTAACCAGGCAAGTATCCATCCCCAACTTCTGCATTTCTGCCGGAAAGGGGTGCCCTCATTATGGTCCGTTGTGGAAAGGAAATGTGTTTGCCATATGCTTGGGAGGTATAACTTTTATCAATAATTTTTTTCTAATAATTATTTTATTTATTTATTTCATTGAATTAAAGTAATAACACAAGCTAGCATTAAGAAACAAAATATTTTAACATTACCCTAATAAAATACTTTCCCTATTCCCTTTCCCTAATTAAATATTTTAGCATTGACTTTATTTATTTAGTTTTTTTTCCCTATTCCCTTTCCCTCCCAGAAAACTGTTTTCAGAAACTACGAAACTCTTCATCTTCTTACTCTCAGCTTAACCTTCTTTGGCAGTGTATCTTGGAGCTCCTGCTTATCCAACATCTGAATTCCATTTTCTTAGTCAAGGTGCGTGTATATATTGTCCTGATTATTACTATTTTTGTAATCCTTTTATCTTTTATGGGTTTTCTCTTTTGTTCGATTCTATGATTTGGTTGCTCTGTTTTTTTTTTTTATCGTGATGCTATATCTTTTCGGTAATGGTTTTGTTCTTATGAGTTTTATGTTCTTATGTATAGAATCTTCACGCATGTCTCTGGAAATCTTTGTATTGTTTTATTGATCTGTTTTGACTCTTGTTTCTTGTCTCTTGTTTCTTTGTTCTGTTTTGTCCAATATATGTGTTTGTCTATACTGTGTAGCTTCTGTTGGTTGTATGTTTTACTTCTTCTGGTTTATGACAGTGAGAGCATATAATCCGTATACATGTTTTGTTAAATCGTAATGTAATATAAAACATAGAAAATGTCATGTTAAAATTAACATGTCACAAAAAAATATCTTTTAGTTTTTGTCAATTTTATGTACAAACTGTGTTTAAACTGTGTTTAAGCTTACTAGGCCTAATCATAGAATCGTTTTTACACTGTGTTTAAACTGTGTTTATGTAATATAAAACTGTTTTTAAACTATGTTTAATCATAGAATCGTATTTATGTAATATAAAACTGTATGTAAATTGTGTTTAAACTGTGTTTGTCAAATTTATGTACAAACTGTGTTTAAACTGTCTAAGCTTTATTAGGATACTTATGTAATATAAAATATTACAAAATTTATGTAATATAAAATATTTTTTAGTTTTTGTCAAATTTATGTACAAACTGTGTTTAAACTGTGTTTAAGCTTACTAGGCCTAATCATAGAATCGTGTTTAAACTGTGTTTAAACTCTGTTTATGTAATATAAAACTGTTTTAAAACTGTGTTTAAACTGTGTTTATCAAATTTATGTACAAACTGTGTTTAAACTGTCTAAGCTTTATTAGGATACTTAGAGATACTGTTTTATATATACACAAGGCACAACCATCAGCCGCTTGTATGGAATCTTTATCTTTATAATGCTTCAAACACAGTTTATCTTTAGAATGCTTCAAACACAACCATCAGCCGCTTGTTTAGAATGCTTTGAATATCATTTCATTAAATTGATAAAGGTTTTATGTTTGGTGTTTAAATTATTTTAGGAACAGCCTATTAACATTGATAAAAGTTGGATGATGGAGTCCAAATATTCTAACAAGTATGTTTTGGGAGTTTCAACTTTCATGAAATATGTACGTCTCAATATGGGAGAACAATATAAAATTCGTTGTCCTTGTCGAGATTGCTTAAATTATTTTACTGGAACTCAAGATAAGGTACAAGATCATTTGCTTTTAAAAGGTATATCTGAAAGTTACACCAATTGGATTTATCATGGTGAGCAATCTGATTTCACAATGCCTACTTTTGGAAATGTTGCTAATGTTAATTCCTATGAAAGGACAATAGATAGTGATGAACTATTGGAGGACGGAGTGCATGATCTATTAGAAGATGTTTTTCCTGGAGTGGATGAAGATGATCTTAATTTTAATTCTAATTTGGGTGAGGAAGAAGCTGAAAAATTCAACAACCTTTTGAATGAGGCACAAAATGGGTTATTACCTGAATACAGTAATATGTCTAGGTTGTCCTTTATTGGAAAATTGTTGCACATAAAGGTGTATTTCCAAATGAGCAACAAGGCAGTAAATATGATATTAGGACTGTTGAAGGAGGCTTTCCCCACCAGTACAATTCCTTCTTCATATTATGAGGCAACAAGAACCTTGAGAGACTTAGGACTTAGCTATGTGCCAATTCATGCTTGTAAATATGATTGTGCTCTATTCTGGGGGGAATTTAAAAATAGACAAAGCTGTCCTACTTGTGGGACATCAAGGTGGAAGGTTGTTGACAAGAAAATTCCATGGAAAGTCTTGCGTTATTTTCCTATAAAACCAAGACTCCAAAGATTGTTTATGTCTAAGAAAACAGCAAAAGATATGCGGTGGCATGAAGAAAAAAATGTTGATGATGATACACTAAGACATCCAGCAGATGGGGATGCTTGGAAAGATTTTAACAAGGAAAATGATTGGTTTGCAGATGATCCACGTAATGTTAGACTAGGCCTAGCAACTGATGGCTTTAACCCTTTTGGGATAATGAGCTCTACCTATAGCATGTGGCCCATTGTGATTATGCCATATAATCTTCCACCTTGGAAATGTATGAAGGAGCCTTTCTTGATGATGTCATTACTTATTCCTGGACGAAACTCTCCAGGTAAAGATATTGATATCTATTTGAGACCATTGATAGATGAGTTGAAAGATCTATGGGAAAGTGGGGTTCAAACTTATGATGCTTACAAGAAGGAATATTTTCAAATGCATGCTGCAGTTTATGGACTATAAATGACTTTCCCGCGTATGGGGATTTATCAGGTTGGAGTACAAAAGGATACTTTGCATGTCCTATTTGTAACAGTGATGCTCCTTCACGAAAGTTAAGAAATAAAATATGTTATATGTATCACCGCCGCTATTTGCCTCCTGACCATGTTTGGCGTAAAAGCAAAATGTTTGATGGTAGCGTAGAAAATAGGCAAAAGCCAAAGGACTTATCAGGGAGTGAGTTGTTAAAACAATTAGACGCTGTGAAAGATATCGATTTTGGAAAGCACCCAAACAAGAGAAAGAGAAAGCGTACCCTTGAGGAATTGAATTGGACTAAAAAGAGCATCTTCTTTGAGTTGCCTTATTGGCAAACTTTGAAGTTACGACATAATCTTGATGTTATGCACATTGAGAAAAACATTTGTGATAATGTTTTAGGAACATTGTTGAACATTGAAGGGAAGACAAAGGATACAATAAATGCGAGGTTAGATTTAGAGGATATGAAAATAAAGAAAGAACTACACTTGAAAAAACTTCCAGATGGTTCTTACTTAATGCCTCATGCATGCTACACTTTATCAAAAGAGGAAAGTAAGAAAGTTTGTGACTTTCTAAAATCAGTGAAGTTTCCTGATGGATATGCATCTAACATCTCACGATGTGTTAATGTAAGTGATGGTAAGATTTCAGGATTGAAGAGCCATGATTGCCATATTCTTTTACAAAGACTACTGCCAGTAGCTATTAGGAATTTTGTACCAAAATATGTCTTTCGAGCATTGGATGACCTAGGTAATTTTTTTTTAAGATTATGTTGTAAGACATTAAAGAAGAAGGATGTGGAAGATTTACAAGTAGATATTATCATTATTTTGTGTAAGTTGGAGAAAATTTTTCCACCAGCATTTTTTGATGTGATGGTGCATTTGGCTGTACACTTGCCAAACGAGATCATGCTTGGAGGACCTGTGCATTATCACTGGATGTATCCTATTGAAAGGTTGTATATTTTTAACTAATTTAATTATTAAAGCATTTAGTCAAAGTAATGAATCTAATAAAGTTTTATTTGTTTATTAATAGGTTCTTAGGCAAACTTAAGACGTATTTAAGAAATAAAGCTCGTCCTAAAGGAAGTATAGCAGAGGCTTATACTTCTAGTGAATGCTTAACATTTTGTTCTATGTATCTCTCTGGGATTGAGACTAAATTTAATCGAGAAGAGAGAAACTATGATGGAGAGAAAGAAATGAATGAGAAAAGGTTAGCTGTTTTTTCAAGAAGTGTTCATCTTTTTGGAGCATCAAAATATGATGTTTTGTCAGAGGAAGAGTTTGAAATGATGCAATGGTACATATTGAACAACTGTGATGAATTTGAACCATATTTGGAGTAAGTCTTTTTCTTTTAATAATAAATTATTAACGCAAGCTAAATTTTTTCAACTAAGCTAACTTTTAATTTAATTATTTTATTATGTTCTAGAAAGCGTAAAATGGAGCTTGAGTTACAGAGTGGGTCATCTATCGAAGAAAGCATAAAGAGCAATTTCCCTTATGGTTTAAAAGACATGTAAATAAATATTAAAAAATCAATGATACTAAACAATGTAAAATCATTCTAATAATATTTATATGATTTTTTCCCTTATGATAGGTTTCATTGTTGCGAGATCAAGGTTCATCGGAAATTTCTGATGAGTTATATTCTTTAACATGTGGTCCTGATAGACGTGTCAGAAAGTACACAAGTTGCTTTGTTAATGGAGTTAGGTACCACACAAAAGAACGCGATTTCCATTTGAGAAGTCAAAATAGTGGTGTGCTAGTTGAAGGAAATCATGAAGAGGAGGAAATTGACTTTTACGGTGTTTTAACTGATATTATTCAGTTAGACTACATAAAAGATTGTCAAGTTGTTTTATTTAGGTGCAAGTGGTTTGACCTTGATGATAAAAGGAAAAGAATCCATAAAGATGGTCATTTAATAAGTATCAATGTTAACAAATATTGGTATGAGAATGACCCGTTTATTTTTTCAATTCAAGCGAAGCAAGTTTTTTACTTGGATGATACCAAGTTAGGGAAAGATTGGAGAGTAGTACAAAAGTTTCATCATAAGCACTTGTATGATGTTCCAGAGATGCAACATGAGGAAATTGGTGAAGTGTTTGACGCGGATGAAGATCAAATAGATCAAGAGATTGAAATGCCGGAAAGTGATAGGATAATACAAATTGAGGAAAATGATAGACTGCTGCACAGGGATGATATTGCTGCATATGTCATTGATTCTGAGTTTGTGGAAAAAAACAATAAAATAGCTGATGATGCTTGCAATGAGGAATCTGATCAAGATGATCAAGAAGGGATTAAAGATGGCATTGAAGATAATGAATTTGATTGTGATACTGACATAGATCAGATGTTGTAGCCCTTTATATTTATCTTGTTTACTTGTTTTTAACTGTAACCATGTTTGTATTATATTTGTCCCATCAAGGTAATTACTGTTTTAATGTTTTTAGTTCCTTTTCTATTTGATTTTACTAAATAATATATGATCATTTACGATTTATTTCTCTATACTATTTCAGGATGGCACCAGGAAGGAAAGGTAAAAGGAGAAACATTATTGAGGAGAAAGTCCCAGCTTCTAATGCTAATGTTGTGCAACCTTCATCTGTCTCACAACAAAATGATCCAATGGAATCACAGCAGCAAGTCCAATCTGCTAACGAGTTACTGCAATCATTGCAGCAAGATTCACCAATTGAAAATTCTGGTATGACTCGTATTGATACTTAGTTGGCGTATGAATCGTATGTTCTTGGTAAAAATTTGGCTAATGATCAATCCTAATAATAGAACTAAAACTTAAGTTCAAAGGCTAATGGATACAAGGAAAATGAACAAATCATTTTATATGCTGCATAATCTACAAGAAACAAATTAATACATCACCATATTTAATACATGCATGCAGATGGGAAGCTCTTTTATAAGTAATCAGTGTTAGCCAATACACAAACTAAGCATAAGCTGTTGTTTTATCAGTACATCAATATTGGCTCCACTTTTGTACCTGTCCCAAGAGAAGTACTTAACCTATAGCAAAGATTTCTATTGTGTAGGCTACCAGTCATCATGTGATAGAGTAAAAATGTATATGGATCTTTGTGCAGTAAATGAATTAGTACTATCTTAGCTTTCTAGGTAGGGTATAGCTTGTGTTTTGTTTTTCTTTTTGTCTTTCTTTTGCTATTCCCATAAAGAAACTACTGTTTAAAGAAATAGCATTGGAGTGGCTTGCTTTAATCAAAGTTATTCTGCCAGAACTTTCTCTGCAAAGCCAGTTTTCTTTCATTTACGCTTCCACTTTAATCAAAGCTCTCAAAAGATTAATTCCCTTAGAAAAATTCAGAAAAAAAAAATGAAACACTTCTCTGCAAAAAGGCTGAAAAAGCATTCTCTTATGGTTAAACAAGAACTTGGTTTAGCCTCCAGGATCCAGACACTACTCCATTTTGAACTTCCTTTTGCTTCACTGCTAATCATAAGCAATCATCGCTACTTCTGATTCTGAACAAAATCACAGATTCTCCCTTTGTCAATAATCAAGCATGCAAACCAAAATCTACATGCAGTTTTAAGCGTAATTTTTCTTCTGATTCATGAACCAAGAAATGCTCCGAGTAGCACGCCAAGCTATCCATCATGAGCATATCATCACTCCCCAGCAGGCCGTCTCAACTCGTAAAATATGCCGGGGCAACACAGGTGTTAGAGGATGCTTATAGACTCAGTCTGTCAAATGATTACAGCTGTAACTTCACTATTGGTGGGCCATTTTAGGACAAAATTGGGGTGTATTATAATCCTGAAATAAACAAGAGAAAATGGATCTCCAATAACATAATAAGAAGGCTGAACTGAAATTTTGCCATTTAAGTATATATTCTCTTTATTTAATTAGTTTACTGAATTTGCAATTAGTTTATTTAAGTATATATTCTCTTTATTTAATTAGTTTACTGAAATTTGTAATTAGTTTACTGAATTTGCAATTAGTTTATTTAAGTATATATTCTCTTTATTTAATTAGTTTACTGAAATTTGCTGTCCTTTTCATTTTTTGTTTACTGAAAATCTAGTTCTTTCATCGATCCAATTAGTTTCTCTCAGAAATATGCCATATTGTTTTGACAATTCAACATATGCTGGCTCACATCCGTCCACATCTGTTTGTCACCTTTACTTCTGCACTCAAATTCTATAATCATATCTGCTGTTTTAATCCCAAAGTAAGCTCTCTGCTCTGTTTATAAGACTCTCTGCTCTGTTTTAATCCCAAAGTAAGCTGATTTGTTTTTTTGTTTGATGATTGATGATGTTTGATAATTGATGATTTTATTTTGTTCATCATATCAGCCACCATTTTTTTTTATCTCATGAATCATGGTTGTAGCCATCATTTTATAAAGGTTTTATTTTTTTTATATAGATGCAATTTTTAATCCCTCTAAAAGGGTGCGAGGTCCAACTCGAGGGATTGGACTAGAAAAATTCATCAAAGGGAAAAATAAGATGGTAATAGATATAGCAGCAAATAAAGGTAGACCTATTTGTGAAGTTCAATCAGCTAAATTATCTTCTGAAATTGGAGTCATTACCCGGCAATTCATCACAATCCCAACAAAATGGAGAGACTTGAAGGATACAGACAAAATTCATGACTTTGAGAGACTTAATGTAAGTGCAAAAAATTGACAATTTTTTTTGTAGTTATTTTTGTAGTTATGTTTTTGAGCCATGATAACCATTAATTTTTTTTTCTTTTAGACAAAGTTTCAGATGAAATTGGATGATGAGTATGTTAAAAATTCTGTATTGGCGATTTTGTCGAAATTGTCAAGGAATGAACGGTACAAGCTACACTTGCACTATAAAAAATTTCCAAACGATGAAGTAGCACGCCAAAATAACCGACCAAAATATAACTTGACTCAAGAAAGCTGGGAAGAACTTTGTGATTTGTTTAGTGATCCTCAATACCAGGTTCATTTCTTATTCACATTTCAATTTCTTGTTTGTTAGATTTCTATCCATATTTATGCATGACAAAATTTATATACTATGAGTATACTTATATATATATATATTGTTTTTTTTCATTATCTTTTCAAATGAAGAGGAGGTGTGAAACAAATGCAAGAGTTCGAACAAATGTCAAGTTAACTCATAACCAAGGATCGAAGGCCTTTGTAGCTAGTCGCTATGCCATGGTAAATTTTTACGTTCCAAAATTTATTATGGATTATCTATTTTCTATTTGATTACTTGTAATTAATCGAATATTATTGTATTTATAATTATGTAGCGCAATGATGAAAAAGAACCTAATAGAATAGAATTCTTTAAGGTGACTCACTACTCAGAGAATAAAGGATGGTTATCACCTGAGGCTCAGACAGCTTATGTAAGAATTTTCAAATTACAAGTTACGATTTTATCTTTTCAGTTTGATTCTTTTAGCTAGTAATATTTCTTTTTATTGTTAGGAGAAAATGGTGGAGTTACAATCAACTCCTACAGAAGAAGGAATGGAACCTAAGACTGTTGATGCTATAGTAGATGAAGTGCTTGGTACTCGATCGGGATATATCAAAGGACTTGGATATGGGCCTAAGGCTACAAATAAGACTTCAAATGCAAATGCTGCAAGTTTAAAAGAAAGTCTTAAAAAAACACAAGATGAACTTGAGCAATATAAGTCAACATTTACAAATTTTCAAACTCAAATTCAGGCTATGACAAATGCTTTAATAGTTGCGGGAATACAAGTACCTATGCCCCCATTTCCAGGTATATACTTTTACACCTCCATGCTTTAATAGCTGCGGTAATGGTTGTAGGCATTGCCCGTAGCTAGTACATATGCTTTACACCTTGCATTTGCTTTTTTTTGTTCCGTTAAGCTTGTTAGGGTTGTACTGAGAATGATTGTAGAAGATATTTGTGATGTTGAATGTATTGATATCAGTTAATCTCTTATCACTTGTAAATGTTTATAGAAGATTCATTTGTCTCTTATCACTTGTAATGCTGATTTTAGAAGCCATTGACACCATCAATGATAAGCCAATGTTGCATCTGTTATTATTTGATAGGTTGTTTTTTTTTTTATCATTTTTTGCTATTAATATCTTATTGTCTTTCATAAATAATAGTTTTAAATTTTATTTATTATTTAATATATTGTATTTATCATTTGTTAATAATTGTTTATTGCAGCTTCAAGTGACTCAAATTCACCATCAACACAAACACCCTCTACACAAGATTTGGATTGAGAGCTATTAGATGAACTTGTACCAGTGATTTCCTATATCTGGTATATTTTGTTTCAAAAATTCAAATGTGACCATTGTACGTTATTTGAGCTTCTAGATTTAGACAATGTGGATTATATTAGTTTTATTACATTTGGAATAGTAGAATCGACTGGATTATGATTACTTACTTTATTCAAGGTATTACTTTTTGAGATTCATTGCAAATCTTAAATCAATTATTTACTTTACAATACTAGTTAAATTGGATTTTGTATGAGCAAGATTATTTATATTTGATTATTTAATAAAAATATAAACATTATTTAAATTTAAAGAAATTTTTCAATATTATTGCAACATTAAATATTTTATGACGTATTATTGTCATATGTAACAATAACTTATGTCACCTATATTATGACAATTTTATATTTATATTTCGTCACCTAATATTGTAACAAATTGATATTTCGTCACTTTAAAATATGTCACCTATTGTTTGACGATTTAACATTTCGTCACGTAAAATTAAAATTATCACTATCTTTAGTGACATTTGAGAGATTTTTTGACGTTACCTTATTAATCATAGGTGACGATAATATATGTCAGTATGACGTCACTAATACTTATAATTTTATCACATATTCTGTGACGTTATCGGTATTTTGTATTAATTTATGACTAATTCGGACGTCACAAAAAAGTAATCATACTGTGACGTTGTTTATCATCGTCACGTTAGATTCGTGAATAGGTGACGAAATAATAATATCGTCACATTTGACCTTTAGCGACGTGGCAAAGGTGACGAACGTCATGACAACATAATTTTCGTCATAAAAAAATATTTGTGACGAAAAATTAATATTTTGTGACATTAGTTCATGCGTCACAAATTACTAAATTTGTTGTAGTGCCTTTAAGCCCCTGAACTTATTTTAAATTATAATTGGGTCTACCTCTTCATTAAATAATTTAATTTAATAGGTAAGGTTCAAACATAATTAATGTAGGAGACTACTAATTAATTAAACATTTTAATTAGGTCCAGTGTTTTCTAATTAATTATAATTTGGTCCAATAACTTAATTAAAACACTTTTAACCAAGTATTTTTAAATAAGCACATTTAATTAAGATCAATTATAAAATTCCATAAAATAATTTCCATAGAAAATTCTAAATTTCTCAAACAAACTCAATTCAATTTAATCCACTAGCTACTTTTATATCTGTGACTCATTAAGTTCCCAACATGTTGGCAAAGAATTGACTCACCATTCAATTCATAGATCAAGATAAGTATCTAGCAATACATCATGACCATCCAAATGTCCAAAAGTCAAAGTGGTTTGACTTTGTTATTCAGTGTATAATATGTCAGTGTAATTCGATCATTCCATTATAATATCTCAAAAATAAATAAAGCATAGTGCGGTATCTATTTTATACACATTTTCTTTTTTCTCTTTATGCTACTAATATTAACTCAATTACTCAAATCACCTTTGCAAAGAACTTAAGAGTTAATATGAGCAAGGATGACTGAGATATTATCTCCTAAGTCACTCAAGAATCATCATCTTGACTACTCATCTATCTTCTTTTACTTCATGGCACACTCAAAATCACCCTTTTTAGCATTTGGCATCCAAACCTGTAGAGGTGAAATTGAAGTGTGATAATTCACACATAAGATGACCCAACATCTCAAGTTTAAAGCCTATTTACGCTACTAACATACAAGAGCATATTCTGTAGACACTCGAGTGACACTACCAAATATAACTTTCATAGCGAGTTATTTCAGTGAACTTATTCTCTAATAAACATCCACATGTTATCCTCAAATATGTCTCTATATTTCAACCTATGAGATTGGTTGTTTAGTTCACAAGTAAAGAGGCTTAGCATGCACTGGTCTTTGAGATTTGTCAATGCCCTGCCTCTACAGTACAATGATCAAGAACCTTTCTAGGATCAAAGCTTTGATGCATAATGGATCTTCATAATTGTAACCCCTCTAAAATTTTCTTACAAGTCTATTATGTTCTATTGGTTGTTAGTAGTAGTAGTAGTAGTAGTAGTAGGTTCAAACTAGAATAAACTAAATAGTATCAATCATAGCCTAATTTTGATTGGCTTGAAGAACTTGCACTCATCACCCTTATCATTCATTTTAAAGTTCTTAAAGAGAAATTTCTTGGTCTCAAATAATAAACCAAGATCATTAGTAGCTAGTAAGATATCATTAACATACCAAAAAAAAATGATCACATTGACTTTTCGATATATAAACTGATTAATGGTATTTTCCTTAAATCCAAAAGAAGTGATAGTATCATTAAACTTAAGATATCATTGCTGAGAAGTTTGTCTAAGTCTATATATTAATTTCCTAAGTTTTCACACCATGTTTTCTTTTCCTTTAACTGAAAAACCCTCAAGTTGGTCCATGTAAACTTCTTCCTCTAAATTCCCATAAACGATTTTCACATTCATTTGATGTAACTCTAAGTCATAATGAGTCATTAGTGTCATAATAATTCTAAATGAGTCCTTTTGGAAAAATTAGAGAAAAAGGTTTCTTTATAGTCAATCATCCTTCTAGGTGAAACATTTTGAAAAAGACTAGCCTTGTATCTTTCAATTTTGCGATAGGAGTCACGTTTAGTTTTAAAGACCCATTTGCACCCAACTCTTTTACAACTTTTAAGCAATTTAACAAAATCTCAAACTTCATTTGATCTGTTGATTTCAACTCTTCATTCATAGTGCCTAACCATTTAGTAGAATTAGCACTTTCCATGGACTGAAATTAGATCTTTATCAATTCCTAAGTCAAATTCTAACTATCACATAATCATTAGAAATAACAAACCTCCTTTGCCTTTGAGACCTATTATTTCATGTGGATCATCTACTGCAAGTTCATTGCTAGAAATTTCTTTATGGAGAATTTAATCATTTAATATATCTATTTAGTATAAATAATATAAATATATTTTCTTACTTTAATATATAATATATATTTAATATAAATATATATGTATATATATAGAAAAATACATAATATAAACATTTATTTATTTAATATAAATATATAATATAAATTTTTACGTATAAGTATTCGAATCCCTCTTTCATGGTATTCGATTCCCATTATTATTATTCAGGTATCTTAGCATAACTTTATTTGTATACTTATTCGAATGCCAATATGTAGGTATTTGAACTCCCCAAAATAGTTTCTAAATTGGAAGAAACATACTTATATTCATAACGAATATATATATATATATATATATATATATATATATATATATATATATATATAGTTATCAACCCATGTATTTTTTTTTATAGATTTGTACATGTACATAGTGGAATTCTGTTTCACAATATTCAAATTCTCAACATAAATCGCACTTAGAAAAATGTAAATAGTTTATCTATTAAATGTACTTATATTTATCATAAATTGTATATTTGTAAATAAATACTTGTACATCTGGTTATCATTAGAACTTATCTAGTCTTTAAACTCCTCTGAATCTTTAATTTGGCTATCTTAGTTGCTTGAAACACTTCTATTTCCTTCATTTAGGCTTTATGTTTCATGTTCTCCTGGTTTTTTTTAACTTGTTTTCTTTGCTGTCATATAAATAGTAGCTTTGGAAAAAAGGAAACTAAGTCAGCCCCATTTCTTGTTTTTCAAGCTTTTTTATGTTGATTACAATTAAATCTAGGAGTGGAGAGAATAATAAAGAGTAAATAAGAGCATTTATTGTTGAAATTCTATAAAATTAGCAGTGTTGAAGTCAAAAGAGAAAAAAAAAATAAGGAACATGGGTTTTTTATTTTTATTAAATGCTCAATTTAAGATCTAAGACATTTCATAATTAAAGACACATTTTTTTATTTAAATCAAATGAGGACTAAACATTTTTGAGACTGCTTAATTAAGATCTTTTTAAAAGGAGTAAGTCACACATGCCATTTTAGAGAGTGAGTGTTGATAAAAAGCATAAAAATATAAGAAATCAGTGAGCATTTCTCTGGATGTGATTGTTTTTATTTAATTTTGGGTGAAAAGAAGCATTTAGGTTTTAGATCTTAGGATTTTGAGAAGATTTTTGCTTGGGTTTTAGATCAGAACTAGGGGGAATATGTGTGAATGGAGGCCAATGGCGTTTAAAGCTTGAATTCTTGGGTCTTGTTCCTAGATAACTATACAGTGAAAGAAGAAAGGTCGAAGATGACTGCAGTTAACGATATAGAAGAGACTGACGACGGCCGATAATGCAGGGGCGGAGCCAAAGCAGGTTGAACCACAATCGGTAACATAATGCCGCCTCATCTGTGTAGCAGAGCACCTTAGCTTCCATCGTCTCTTGCACTTCATCCTCATCTCTTTCCCCTCCAAACAAGATCAACTTTGGATTTTTATTTATATTCTTTTCCTTTTAGGAAATAGAAGGGTTTATTTATTGTAAAAAAAAAAAAAAAAACATTTATATTTTTCTCAGACAAAATCAATTAAAAAAATTACATATCTAATAAATTGTTGCCAAGTCTCCATTAAAGATTTAACAGCGCATCCAACCCAAATTTGTTAGAAAGTCTTTATTTTGAGCTATTTCAAAAATATTTCATTCTGATTTGACTCAAATTAAAAATTACATCCTTAATTGACAAAAAAAACTTTGAATATTTAGCCTTTTTCAACTATTCATTAAGAGTTTAATGATAATTTTCATTTCTTTCTTACTAATTTCTGAAATTCTCATTTCAATTTCATTGATAATATTATGCGTTGGTATCAAAAATTTAATATTCCCGTTACAAAGCACCTTTTTCACACTTTGCCAAAACCATTTTAATTTAAAAAGTATAATAGTATATTTAGTTATGCACATAATTATAAGATTATATATCTAATACAAAGCTAAAAATAACCATTCTATTGGCATTTTTAAACTTCTAAATTATTATTTTGTTACATGTATATATACTTTATAGGTGTCAAATAAGTTATGCTAGGGTGGTACAACTCATTTAAATATAATTTATATGTTAACGGATCATGTTAACTCAACACTATTTTTTTATGGGGCCTATTAAATTAAATATGGTCCAGCATGTCACGTGACTTATTATTCTCAATTATCGTACTAGGCTAAGTATGATATTATTTTTTATACTGAGTCATGTCAAGCACGACCCATTAATAATTTTTAAAATTTTTAAAAACATTATTTAATATTTTAAATTACATAGGAGATAAATAAAAATAAAATAAAATGACTCATAATTTACGACATAATAGAATTTACTAAATAAAAAATAATAATTTACAATCATAATTTTTTTTTTTAAAATGCTTATATCCATGGACAATGGGCAAACATAATATAATTTATTAATAAAGATAATAAAATATCTTAAATATTTTTACTACTAAATCAAGTGGCATATTTTTATCTTAATAATATTTTTTTTTTGTAAATTCTTATTAGTAGTGCTTCATAAATATACATATCATGCATTTTGTATTCAAAATGAAAAATTATAAATTTACTTACCAATAATTTAAATATTTCATAATTTGATTTTTTAATATAATTTTTTTTATAAATTTTCAATAAAATATCAAAAGTAAATATAATTTCATCATAAAATAAATTATAATATGAATTTATCTAAAGAATTAATGAATGGAGTCCATTTGTGATAATTATGGACCAATGTGACACAATACATGAGTTTATGTATCGTATTTTATTAACTCGTATGCCACGTACCAGCACTAGTTCTTAATGAATTATGCAATGTCAACCCATGTAATTAAAACTTTTAATAGATATGACACACATATATGTCATGTTTGAACCAATTTATTTATTTAATTACAAATTATATCAAGTACTATCTTCATCGTGCCAAATGCATCATATCATAAATTGCTTGACCCGTTTAACATCTTTAATATGTTCCCGAATTATTTCTATTTACAAATAATTAACATATTTAAGTACTTTACATTAGTCAAAAAAAAAAAATCCCAATAACCTACACAGTCACCCTAAAATAAATATTTGGATTAACAAACCAAAATTTGGTTACCCAAAGCACTCCCGTGACCCAAAAATGGAACCTTTGCCAATCGTCGGAACTTGAAACCCTTTTCATTGGGAGCCCCTAATAACTCACCTTTGCACCATCCCTTCCCAAAAACCTGCAAAAAAATAAAGAAATAAAACAATGGCTACATTTTCCTTTCCCAGCTACACTTTCTCATTTAATCTCCAAATCTTTATCTTCCTATTCCTCACAGCAAAACCCATTTCCTCTTTTGCTTATCAGGTCCTTGATAAAAACCCCAACTTTGGTCCCCACATTTCCCTTTTTGGTGATGCCAGGGTTGAAGAGGGAAGCTCCATTGTGCAGCTCACGCGCTCTCACGCGCCGAGTTCTGGGCTTTTATTGCTGGACAAGCCGTTCAAGTTCACGGAGGAAAAGAATGTGGGTAGACCGATGTCATTTTCAACTGAGTTTTCCTTTTCCATATCTCCTGGTAGTGGTGATAGTTTATCTTTTGTTCTTCTTCCTAGTGGTTTTCATACAAGGTTTCAGGGTCAAGGGTCTTTTGGTCTTTTGCGTGAAAATATGTTTCTGGGTATTGAATTTGATACAAAGAAAGATGACAAAGTTGGTGACTTTAATGCAAATCATTTAGGAATTGATGTTCGGAGTCTTGAATCTGTTAAAGTTAGCAATTTGTCATCTCCGAATTTGGTGTTAAACAATGGAGATGTATTGAAATCTTGGATTGATTATGATTCAAGCTCCAAACTTTTAGAAGTTAGATTAAGTAAATTGAATGACAAGAGGCCTTTCAGTCCAATTCTAGCATACCATATTGATATGTTAGAAATGTGGGGTAATGAGGATGTTTTTGTTGGTATCATATCAACAGCCAATGAGGAATTTTCACAGAGTAGTTGCAATGTTTATTCATGGAAATTTAGGGTAAGGGATGTTTCAAGTTGGACGCATTCATTGCCTGCAGATCCACGAGATTATGGGGATAAGGGTAGTCAGGAATTTAGAGCAGAAAGGAGGAAGTACTGTGCTTTAACAATTCTAGCTGGGTTGATCTTTGTTACTGGCTGTGGAGCCTTGTTTGCGTTCGTGATGCTGTTTATGTGGGCAATTTTGATTAGCAGGCACACTAGATTCCCTGTGGAATGTCATGCAGGTCCTGAAGATTTCAGGTATGAGATGGTCAATGTGATTGTAGAGAAGGAAGATCAAGTTGATAAGGATTAGCAGATGAAGCCTATAAGGTTATGATTTGAATTTTTACTAACTTACGTAGTTATTATGTGACAAAACTTTGTAGTTTGTTGTTGTGCATACCACTATGTAGCATGTAATGCAAAGCAGTCTTGTTTTTGCTGTAGCACATTCTAAACATTCTAATGTATGAAAACCATTTTAAGACATATAACCCTTTTGCTTGGATTGAAGGCTGTGGTTTGTATTCTTCGAATTGCAATATCTGTTGCTTAGACACAGGTTGAATCTTTTATACGCTTTTTTGAAATTCAAGAAATATCTAGTACAGGAGTAGAGCCGAAAACAGAAAAAGTTCAGTAATATGAAGAAATGCTTCAAGTGATAGTTCATAATCTTGTTGACAAGGCTGCCAGTGCTCATACACAAGAAATGCTTCTTATGAAAGTTCATAAATGGATTGTGTTTTAGCTTTTAATCCATACAATAGGTATTCGAGTTTTTAAATAAGCATATTGCCTCACCCAGCCCCATCTCCACCCATCATAGCTTTCCTGTACTGAATACAGCATTTTGGATCTGATTGAAGACTCTTGCTTTGGATTAGTTGAAGCATAATAGCTTTTGCCATGCAATGTTCTTTAGACTCACTTATAACTCAATGATCTTTACTATTTGCACAAGTATAACTCTAGACTCGACCGGGGTTGTCTCAACTTTTCTCTTCTGCTTCCTCCTCTCCAATCTTCCTGGAGTTGCGGTAACGATGAAGCAGAGGATGGTTCACACAGCTAATCCTCAGCCACTGCAGAACTCTTTGTTTTATGTCGAAATTGATCCTATTAAATTGGAATTGATGCCAAGACCAAATGATTAATGAAATTTATATGGTTAGTGCTCTTATCTTCACTTGCTTCTCCTGCACCCCTTTGCATTTCTTTTAGCTTTGCTTCATTTGCTCAAAAGCGAATCTATTTCTTCCCCTTTCTACTTTTTCTTTTCTTTTCACTGCCCCTGTATTCTTTTCAACAATGCCCTTACTTCTTCCATTGATACAAGCTGAAATCTTGCTTCTTTTTGTTAAATGGTGTAATTCTTGTTTCCTTTACATGGAGAAGAGATTATATTATAGAACAGACAGATGATTTATATATCCTCTTCCTTCTAGCCTGTTGGAATTTAGAACTAACACCCATCTTCGTGTACAATGGCAAAGTCTAAGATCATTATTTGATTGAGGAGTAAAGCGTCATTGGATTTTTACTCATTCCAACCTTGAATTCTGAAATATTTCTGCAGAACACTTCTTTTGGCTAAAACATAAACAAAATTGCAGAAAAACACCTTTCATTAAACAATCTCCTAATCTCATCACTTAAGTTTATGTGATTGTACAACACAAGTTTATATGTGATTTAGTAATAACAAAATTTGAGAGAACAGACATAAAACACACTATATGGTTTTGCCAACCATTTATGAAATTGAAGGGGAAAAAAAAAAGTTCTGGCCGTCTGCAGAGCTTAGGCAGACTGGGTTTCGCCCTTTGACTCTTCTCTCTGTAATCTTGACTTGTAACCGGTCTTCAACATCTGCTCTACCTCCTCAATTTGCAGCCCTTTTGTTTCAGGTACAAGCCAGTAGGTGAAAACAAATCCAATTATGCAAAACCCAGCAAACAGGAAAAAGGTGCCAGCGGAACCAAGAGCTTCTGTCAGGCTTAAGAATGTCACACTAACAACGAGATTGGAGATCCAGTTAGAAACAGCAGCCAGCCCTCCTCCAATGCCTCTGTACCTCAGAGGGTAAATCTCAGAGTTCACAATCCATGGTACAGTTCCCATACCAGGTGAATAGGAAAGGATGTACAATCCTAGGAGAACAACAGCCAGAAATCCAAACTTGCTTGGACAACCATCCCTGAACCAAGTTCTATGTTGTCCACGGCATGAATCTCTTAGGTCTGTGGTGAGTGCCAGGCATGTTCCAGGAGAGTGCTGAACAAAGAAAAGAATAAATCAGTCAGACAAAATTGGTTAAATGTTAAATAGAAATCAAAATCAAAATTTCTGCAACTATGAAAGGCCTCCCAATTCTAATTTAATCAAGATTCAATAGATTGACTTGTATTGAAGGCTGTTTCATCTACAGCCAATAGTGTGGCTGGAAATGACATAAATTCGGATTAATCAAGGACTGAAAAATACTTGCCTCATTGGCCCCATTAGAGCAGAAGCCACAACCAGCTTTCAAGCAAGACATACAGGTCCATGATGAGGGTTTAGGTGCTGACAAATAACTAGGACAGGTAGCATTTGTAGGAAAGTTGGTATTGAACTGGCTGACTTTGGGAGCATGACTGTCAGCTTCAAGGAACACTATTGACAATGTCACAAGGCAAAGGATGATACTAGCCATAGAAATAAGCATCAACCTTCTCCTGCCATATCTGTCAACAAAAGTCATACTGACGATAGAGCCAACGGCATTAAGACCAGAAGTGATCAGAGAAAGTGCCATAGCTGTCTTGTTTGAAGCAAATCCAGCAAACTGAACTATTGTTGGGCTATAATACATAACAGTATTGATGCCTGAGAACTGCTGAGCCACCTGAACTGTGATACCAGCATAGAGTCCCCTTCGGACTACAACATTGCTCAAAGCACCCTTCATCTTTTGCATCAGACTGTCCCCAATGGCATGCTCATCAGCTTTTTCTGCTTCAACAGAGAGTTTCAAGGCATTCATCTCATCTTCAATTTCATTAGCAGGAAATATTTTCTCTAGGATGGACCTAGCCTCTTCTACCTTGTTCTGAACTTGAGAAAATTTTATATTAAAATGATAAGTTTAAACTTTAAAGCAATTTAGCGACAATTCCTTCAATTAGAGTTTCAAGATTGCATCAATTAGGTCAAGGTTTTAACCTGTCTGTAAAGCCATCTAGGAGATTCAGGAAGTGATATCATCAAGATGAACTGAACCAACGCCGGAACAGCAGCGATTCCAAGCATCCAACGCCAGGTCCAACTTGTCTGAAACACAGTTTTAGGGTAAACTGAGTACTAATTGTGAAGATTTTTCTTTTCCATTAGAGAGACTGCATAGAGTCCTATATCAAACTTTCCAGTGTACTTAAACTTCTAGTGATAAGAAAGGACAATTTTCACTTTTAGTGATTACAGCACTTACCTTAGTGAAGGCTAGATTGATAAGGTAAGACAGAAACTGCCCTCCTGTAATTAGCAAACCATTTGTGCTAACTAGCGCACCCCGAATTCGAGCAGGGGAAGCTTCTGAAATATAAAGAGGTGCGGTCATCGAAGCCATTCCGACTCCCAAACCAACAAAAAACCTTCCAAGAATAATCATCCATGGACCTTGAGCAAAAGCCATAGCTAAGGCACCCACAGCAAATAGCCCATCAGCAAGTAAAATAGATATTTTTCTGCCCAACCAGTCGTTTATCCCTCCTCCAGCTGCAGCACCAACAATAGCACCTGCTACAGCCATACTCACAATGATTTCCTAAAAATCAACAGAATATAAAACATTGAATCAGCAGGGGAACCAGCAATTGTGATGAACACCCTTTTCTTTCCACCATCTGCTTTTCCATAAAAATGAAATAAGGCAATGAAGAGTATTAAACCTGTAGCCATGTTTTCCTGTCAACTTCTTGGAAGTCCTCACGGATATAGAGCAAGGCACCAGAAATCACACCTATAATCCAACAATAGTTACAAAATTAAATCAACAAATTCTAAAAGAATGACTAAACACCATTTATCTTGTAGAAATAGACCTCATCCTACCTGTGTCATAACCAAACAGGAGGCCTCCAATCCCAGCTGATAGTGCAAGCCTCATAATATAAGGAGTCTTCCATGTTGTCTTCCAGCATTCAGTGAACTCTGTCTTGTCTGCTTTTGAAATATTACCAACTTCCACCATTTTTTGTCACAACTGAGCAAACCAGAAATTTCCTCTGCTGCGAGCTTCAATGATAAATTCAAATGCAATACCTGCAGAGAAACAGCTACAGAAAAGTTCAGAAGGATTCTATTTGGTTGCTAAAATACCATTAGCACTAAACTAAATATGGATATTCCCGAAAGCACTTTGAAATAAAAAGGTAAATGCACTAGACCACTGTGGGAAGCATACCCTTAAGATTGCACGGAATAGTTATTAAGTCCACCCATGACCCTATTATGAAAAATAAAAAATAAAAAATGAAGTTCGAAATCTGAATCCAATAAATCTTGTTCACCCCCAGACCAAGATTTCCTAATTGATTTGATATAAGCTATGATAAATGACAAAATGCTGCTCAATACACTGCATGAATTTCTAAATGAAACCTGTCAGTCATAAAATCAAAATCGATACCACTGTTCTAAGCGAAGATAGTTAAGATACTCCAAAGAAAACTAACAAAAAGGTATCAGATTGATCATTCTCATTCATGCAACCAGTCAAACACCAATAATTTTAGCAAGCAAAGAATGCAAACTTGAATTATTTTCTTGTAAGCCAAAGAAAAAAAACAACCCACAACCGGGAAAACAAAAAAAAAATGTTTTGAAACTTCGCTTAAGAAAAATGAAAGTTGGAAACAGAACCTGAAAGAACAGAAGCAAATCGACAATGCCTTGGAACACCAATGAATTCAATTCACCTCATCAGCCAGTTATATCCTAATGAGTAAACTCTTTTTGCATGCAAGGTTTTCTATGACTAATGGATTAAATTCCAGGCAATGTAATCCTTATACATAATGCAACA
Organism: Firmiana major; assembly: GCA_033439115.1. Taxonomy (NCBI): domain Eukaryota; kingdom Viridiplantae; phylum Streptophyta; class Magnoliopsida; order Malvales; family Malvaceae; genus Firmiana; species Firmiana major. The sequence continues at coordinate 35,338,455 of CM065913.1, read as the reverse complement.
ATCTAATTACTACTTGGAAGTATTTCGAGTTTCTATATGAAAGCCTAAAAGTGAAAAGTTTAATCCAAAATTTAGTAAAAATAAATTAAAACTTAAAACCAATAGTAAATTTCACGATCTGTTTTAACCTTATTTAAAATTAGTTTAAAATTATCAATTTTACAATTAAAAAAATCGTTTTGTTAAGTTGTTCATAAAACATCTAGTATTCTAAGCACGTATTCCTCTTATAACATCATAATGTTTCTTTTAATTGAAAAATAAAAATTCAACATAAAATATTTTTAAAAGATACTTAAAAGTAATAAATAATAATAAAATTCATAATTCATATAATATTATACTTAAAAATATAATATTATTAATTCATAATTTAATAATTGATTTATATATTAATATTATTTATGATTTTAGGTGAAATATTTATATTCAATAGTAATAAATTAAAATTGTATTATGCCAAAATTAAAAGATATGGATAAGATTTTTCCTAAAACCAAACAGAGGACATAGGTTTGTTGGCCAAAAAATCTAACAAGTCTAGTCTAGATGTGTGGGGTCCACAAACTTTTTAATTAACCAAGCCAAAATAGGAAATTGATTAGTTTATAGCATACTTTTCAGATTTATCTAGTTTAGTGGGTTAATATAATCAATTTTGACTCAAACTTAATTTTAATTAAGATCAAATTAATGAAAATTTTAATAATAATAGCAATAATAATATGCTCAAGTTAAATAGTATGATCTCAATTAAATGTGATCTTAATATTGTTGTGTGTTTAGACTCTTAATGAGATGAATAAATTTGTACTGACCGTACAGAGTTCTTTACTTTCAACTACATCGGATAATCTTTAATATGATATGAAAACGATACAAAAAATAAAAAGTGTGAAGGTTAGTAAAAATTATATATAAATATTGTAAAAAATAAAAAAATGAAGTTTTGTATTTCTCATATCAACATGAAATTTTCAAATTTTACATTATAAAAAAATGATTTTACATGACACGAGTACAAATTACAAATATGAATTACTTGGTTTACTCTCAACCCATATATATACACAGATGATCCACTTACACCTTTGTAAAACAATTTTATTTTACACACATTTTTATAACTTTATGTAGGATTAATATTCTTCTAAACTAGTCGTTAGATTTAACAATATATTGACACCTATCATGCATGTAAAGTTTAAAGTCGATCTAAAATCTTTATTATTTCGATTGAGAATAATATATTTTCAATATGTATTAATAGTTGAAATTTTATTGTTATCAATATAATAATTAAACATTTTCAATTAATTTGAAATTTTATATGGATAATCTATTCAATTATAATATAATACTCAATAATCAAATTAATTTTATAAAAAAAATATAAAATAATGTGTATATATATATATATATATATATATATTCTCCTTATATCAAGCCGAAAAGGAGTCGAAAAGGGCCATTTCCGTTGTGTTAGGGTCAAGTGACCCATTTTCTACAAAGCAGGTGATCCTAAGGTTGAAGACGACTGATGTTAGACCCTAACTATTTGACCAAGCACCCAGCTCGCAAGGGTTCGACTGGGGGTGCTGTGACGAGTGCGGAGCGTGGGAAAGTTTTGCACAGGATGCGCACCGAAACAGGCAAGACAGGCACTTAGCTTGGGTGGATTGCCAAGCATGAAACGGAGATGCTAACGGACGATGATCGAAGTTTGCGGGTGGCAAGCTAAGGCGAATCCTTAAAAATCGGGATAAGGATAAATGCGGGTCATAAGCCAAGATAAGCAGAGAAGTCTTGGCAAACCGAATCACTGGAAATTATCACAGATATAAACTCTGAAGAGCATTGAGGTGGCGATCATCCGAAAAGTCATTAGTTTAGTAGGAATTAATCCTATAGAATTTCTGTTGTAATCAAACTCAGTTGCCTACGTGAGGGGGATGTCCTCACTTGCCTATATAAACCCCAGGGGAGGGGGTAGAATGTATTCAATCATCATTCATTGAGAGAATCATTCAGGGAGAAAGAGAGTGATAGCTAAGAGCGGTCTTCTTGGCTAAATATTGTATTCCTTTTTATTACGGATTAATAGAAAGGCTCTTTTCTCTAAAGCTTGAGTGTTCTTTGCTTTATTGGTATACTTTGTCGAGTCGTTTTCTTACTCAAGTGCTATATCGCTGCGTATTGACCCGAATTTGGGTTAGTGTGAAGATAGGCTGTACTAAGTTGCGGGAAACTTAGGCCATCACTGGGAAAAGTTCTATAGGAGAGAACGACCCCGTGACAATTTCGTATCAGAGCTGAGTTTTGGATCATGGCACACGAGTTGGCTGACAGAGTTGCTGTACTTGAAGCAATGGTGGGTGTACCGCAAGAGGAGGCGGGTACAATGGCTGAGCAGATTCAGGCCATGACAGGCAGTGTCTAGGAGCTGACACAGCTAGCATTTGACATGCAAAAGGAGCATGCTAATCGCTACACCAACATCATGCAGCATGTTCGTGATCTATCGGATAAATTTGAGGTGCAGTTAAATTCCCTCAAGGCTGACGTTTTACTGATGAAACGCACAATGAATGCTACAGACCATGGAGAGGCGTCTAGTAGTAGTAGGGGAGGTGATAGTAGCGATCTTCAGAAGAAGATCAAGGTGCCTGAACCTAAGGAGTTCGCAGGAGTTCGCAATGCGAAGGAGCTTGAGAATTTTCTTTGGGATATGGAGCAGTACTTCAAAGCTGTCCGAATACCGGAGCAAGACCAGGTTACAATCACTAGCATATACCTCTCAGGTGATGCTAAGCTATGGTGGCGAAGCAGACTGGCAGATGATGATAGTGCTAGTCGTCCGAGGATTGAAACATGGGACGCACTGAAGAAAGAGTTACGGGATCAATTCCTTCCCTTGAACGCGGCATGGGTCGTGAGAGAGGCACTTAAGAAATTGAAGCACACGGGTTCTGTGCGAGATTATGTCAAGGAGTTTAGCTCTTTGATGTTGGACGTCAAGAATATGTCAGAGGAGGATAAGTTGTTCAACTTTTTCTCAGGACTTCAGCCATGGGCTCAGGCTGAATTACGTAGGCAGAATGTGACGGATCTGCCACAGGCAATTGCGGCTGCAGACAGTTTGGCGGATTACAAACTGGGTTCTTCTTTGAATATTGGAGAAAGGAAGAAGAACCATCCTGATGGAAATAGGGGGAAAGGCAAGAAGGACTGGAAGAAGCACTAGAGAAATAAGGAGAAGGCTGAGTCTTCTAAGCCGAGGGGATCGGATCCACCCCAAAGCAAGGGAGATTGGAGTTGTTTCTTGTGTAATGGGAATCACAAGGCCCGAGATTGCCCTAGACGGACCAAGTTGGCGGCCCTCGTGAGTAAGGAGGATCCGGATGACGAATGTCCAAGAGTTGCCCCGATGCAGTTGCTCAACGCTATTCGGACCGAGCAACAAGCTCCTCATAAGGGACTAATGTATGTTAAAGCTGAGGTGAATGGGAGATCGATTCGAGCGATGCTTGATACAGGAGCAACCAATAACTTCGTTTCATTAAACGCAGTTGAGCATCTTGGCCTGAAAGTCACGAGGAGTAACAATCAGGTGAAAGCAGTCAATTCTAAGACCCAAGGTATCCAAGGAACGGCTACCGCATCGGTGAATATAGGGACTTGGCAACAGGATTGTAAGTTCTTGGCTTTACCTATAGATGATTTTGGTGTGATCATGGGCATTGAATTCTTTGTGCAAGCAAAGGCATTTGTTATTCCACATTTGGGTGGATTAATGATATCTGACGAGACGTGTCCAAACTTTGTCCCTGCGGAGAGAGGATAAGGTGCTGGGAAGCCGTTACTGCAGTCGGCTTCACAAGTAAACACCGGGTTGAAGAAGGGGGAGACAATCATACTTGCTGCCCTGGTTGAGGTGAAACCAGACACGATTGTCGAGGTACCGGATGAAGTAATGACGGTGCTGAACGATTACAAGGATGTAATGCCCCCAGAATTACCTAAGGCGCTACCACCTAAACGTGCTATTGATCATAAGATCGAGTTGGAACCGAGAACTAGACCACCTGCACGTGCACCTTATAGGATGAGTTCTTTGGAGCTAGCCGAGTTAAGGAAACAACTTGGTGAGTTGTTGGATGCAGGATATATCCAACCATCGAAGGCACTATATGTAGCCCCAGTTTTGTTTCAGAGGAAGCAGGATGGCACACTGAGAATGTGTGTGGATTACCGAGCCCTGAACAAGGTAACGGTCAAGAATAAATATCCAGTTCCAAATGTTGCTGATCTATTCGATCGGTTGTCGAAGGCGGCATATTTTATCAAGTTAGACCTGAGATCAGGATATTGGCAAGTAAGGATTGCCGAAGGAGATGAAGCTAAGACAGCTTGTGTGACGAGGTATGGCTCGTTTGAATTTTTAGTTATACCCTTTGGTTTAACTAATGCACCTGCAACATTTTACAACTTGATGAATGATGTCCTTTATGAGTACCTGGATCACTTTGTGGTGGTATACCTAGACAATATTGTGGTGTATAGCCAGACGCTTGCAGAACATGTGGAGCACCTCAGGGTGGTGTTTGAGACCTTGAGAAAGCACTCTCTCTATGTGAAGAAAGAGAAGTGTGAGTTTTGCCAGCGGGAGATTATATTCCTATGTCACAAAGTTAGCAGTGGGAGAATACGGATGGGTGAGAGGAAGATCCAAGCCATTGTTGAATGGTAAGCCCCTGCGAAGGTCTCAGAGTTGCAGTCTTTCTTAGGACTGGCCAACTATTACAGACAGTTCATCAAGGGATATAGCAAGATGGTGAGTCCTTTAACTGATCTTTTGAAAAAGGACAAGAAGTGGGTGTGGTCTGATGAATGTGAGCGGGTTTTTCGAGAGATTAAGGAGGCAGTGACATCCGAGCCAGTGTTGAGACTGTCAGATTTCAAACTACTATTTGAAGTTCACACGGATGCCTCAGATCGAGCCATTGGAGGGGTGCTAGTCCAAGAAGGACACCCCATTGCTTATGAAAGTCGCAAGTTGAAGGATGCGAAAATGCGATATTCAGCTCATGAGAAGGAGATGACGGCGGTTGTGCATTGTTTGGAGGTGTGGAAGCATTATCTGTTAGGAACGAAATTTGTGGTGGTGACAGACAATGTGGCTAACACTTATTTCAAGACACAGAAGAAGCTGAGCCCGAAGCAGGCACGATAACAAGAATTCCTTGCAGAGTTTGATTTCACTTGGGTACATAGACCAGGAAGGGAGAACCAGGTGGCGGACGCGCTGAGTCGTAAGATAATCCAGTCTTATGTTGCTTCATTATCCGCTATTGAGACTAACCTGATTGACAGGATACGGCAGCAAGCATCAGCAGATAAGACTTATGAACAGCTCAGGAAGAACGTAAAGTTGGGCAAAGTTCATAGGTATTGGCTTGAGGGGGATTTGCTGTATGCCAAAGGCAATCGACTCTATGTTCCATCTGGCGGACTAAGGAAAGAGTTACTGAAATAAACCCACGACCCTCAGTGGGCAGGACATCCTGGAGTGGAGAGGATGTTGGCATTGTTGTCAAGGACATATTACTGGCCGAAGAAGGAAGAAGACATCGAACTATATGTCCGTACATGCCACATATGCCAGATTGATAAGACCGAGAGGAAGAAGCAAGCGGGTTTGCTTCAACCACTGCCTATCCCTGAGAGGATATGGGAATCAGTTTCTATGGATTTCATTATGGGATTTTCGGAGATAAATAAGATGAAATCTATAATGGTGGTGGTAGATCGTTTTTATAAATATGCTGTATTCATAGCAGCCCCACATGCATGTACCGCACATGAAGCTGCAGAGTTGTTTTTGAATCATGTGGTGAAGATCTTTGGATTGCCCAAGGATATAGTGAGCGATCGAGATACTCGGTTTACTGGGAGATTCTGGACTTACTTGTTCAAGCTGATAGGTTCAGAATTAAAGTTTTCAACGGCTAATCATCCGCAGACAGATGGCCAGACGGAGCGGATTAATGCATTGTTGGAAGAGTATTTGAGGCACTATGTGACCGCAAGCCAAAAGAATTGGGTGAGTCTGCTCGATTCCGCACAGTTTTGCTATAATATGCATAGATCATCTTCCACGGGTATGAGTCCAGCGGAGTTAGTATTTGGATATCAACCTACTACACCTTTGGAGATAGCAAAGACTAAGTCCCAAGGGGAATGCCCAGCGGCATACAGATTTGTGCGAGACCGTCAGGAGTTGATGGAACAGGCTAGGGAGAGCTTGGAGAAGGCACAAAGGAGGATGGTGAAATATGCAGATCAGCATAGGCGGGCACTAGAATTTGAGGTGGGTGACAAGGTGTTACTCAAACTGACGCCTCAGATATGGAGACAAGTCACAGACAAGCGGTATCACAAAGGTCTAGTGCAAAAATACGATGGCCCTTTTGAAGTTATAAAGCGGGTAGGCGCGATGGCTTATCAGCTGAAACTGTCAGAAAGGATAAAGTTGCATCCTACTTTTCACGTGAGCTTTTTGAAGCCTTACCACGAAGATGTTGAGCCGGGGAGACAACAGGTAAGGAAAGCTCCACCTACTGTGAGAAGCCATTTCGAGAAGAAGGTGGCAAAGATACTTGACCGCAAGGTTGAGGGAACGAGTAGGAAGAATCGGAGAACCTACTACTTGGTGCAGTGGGAAAGTGAAGATGAGGCAGACACTACTTGGGAGAAAGACACTTCTTTGTGGCAATTCGAGGATGAGATCAAGGCGTATTTGGAGTTCATTCCGATAAGGGCATCGACTTCCTCCGACGGGGGGAGGGTTTGTTAGACCCTAACTACTTGACCAAGCGCCCAGCTCGCAAGGGTTCGACTGGGGGCGCTGTGACGAGTGCGGAGTGCGGGAAAGCTTTGCACGGGACGTAACGAGACGCGCAACGAAACAGGCAAGACAGGCACTTGGCTTGGGTGGATTGCCAAGCATGAAACGGAGACGCTAACGGACGATGATCGAAGTTTGCAAGTGGCAAGCTAAGGCGAATCCTTAAAAATCGGGATAAGGATAAATGCGAGTCATAAGTCAGGATAAGCGGAGAAGTCTTGGCAGACCGAATCACTGAAGATTATCACAGATATAAACTCTGAAGAGCATTGAGGTGGCGATCATCCGGAGAGTCCTTAGTTTAGTAGGAATTAATCCTATAGAATTTCTGTTGTAATCAAACTCAGTTGCCTACGTGAGGGGGATGTCCTCACTTGCTTATATAAACCCCAGGGAAGGGGGTAGAATGTATTCAATCATCATTCATTGAGAGAATCATTCAGGGAGAAAGAGAGTGATAGCTAAGAACGGTCTTCTTGGCTAAATATTGTATTCCTTTTTATTGCAGATTAATAGAAAGGCTCTTTTCTCTAAAGCTTGAGTGTTTTTTGCTTTATTGGTATACTTTGTCGAGTCGTTTTCTTGCTCAAGTGCTATATCGCTGCGTATTGACTCGGATTTGGGTTAGTGTGAAGATAGGCTGTACTAAGTTGCGGGAAACTTAGGCCATCACTGGAAAAAGTTCTATAGAAGAGAATGACCCCGTGACAACTGGAGTGTACAGCGCACACGCCAATTGGATCGTCTTGCATCTGCAATGCACGTGCCAGTATATGTTCTTGTGCCTAAGGAATGACTCGCGCTTGGCGCATTTACTCATGAGCCGGGCCATAGAGTGTTGGCGCATGCGTTAGCCGACCATTTCGTTGGGCTTCTTTCTATTTTCTTTTGATTTAGGCTTATTTTTTGTGTTGTTGAGCCATTTAGTCTATTTACATTACTAGTTTTTGCATTAAATTAATTTTAATAATTTTCATTTTCATTTTCAAAATTCAGTTTAATAAATTAATTCATGAAAATTTTTAGGAAATGATTTTTAATAAATTTGAATTTTAAAATTAATAATTATAATTTTTTATTTTCAAATTACAACTTTCACTAAAAAAAAATCTTTCTTTTCTTTTTTTGCTTTTTCCTCCCTTTCTGCCCATATTTTTACAACAATATCAGTATATTAATCTAACATTTGAAACATATACTTCTCATCCCAAATATGTCAAACATATTTTATTTTTTATTTTAATTTTATTGTTGTTGTGCATGATAAAAAGAATAATAAAATAAAATAAAAAACAATAAAAATGTGTAACGTGGTGCATGAAGAAAACATGTGGGAGACCATGTCTACCACTTTGGAACAGTATTACGGGAAATGTAAATTATGCTATTTGGACAATTTTATCCTTAAATATTTTTTATTTTGTAGGACTCGTAAAACAGTAAAAAATACTTAATTAGTGGATAACTATGTAAAAAAAAGTGAAATTAATCTCTATAAATAGGGGTCAGGTATGATTTATGAAATGAATTCTCTATTTTTTTATAGAAACTCTGCCAAATTCTCTTTCTGACTTAAGCATTGGAGTGCTTACACAGAGAAAAATCTATGCGCTCTGCAGAATATTTGATAGCACGTGACACAAATATCAAAGCGAAAATGTCAGCAATTCGTTACCTCTGTATTTAGCGACAACAGTTGTTAAAATTTTTAATTTTAACTTTGAATTATTACCCTCTTTATAATCTTTGTTTTCAATCCTACTATTATGAAGTTTCATCCTTATATTGGATGGGATCTTTTAGTCAATTTTAAATTATGCAACCAGAGGTAGTTTCCTTTTTTAAATATTTTTTTCTTTAAAAAAAAAAATTGATCAAAACTCCACTTACTTTGATAAATGGAGGAAGACAATATCATTAGATTTTGGTTTTTTGTTTTTTTTTTCAAAGGATACCCAGTGAGGCAATGATGAAGCTTGTTCACTATTTATCAATCAATTGGATTGGAAAGTCAAGTTCCACCCAAATTCTTTATTCCACTCATTAATTCCAACTCCACAGAATAAATTGCACTGCTTCTTTTTTCATATCTAAACACATCAAACAAATTGCAAGAATAATGCTTTCCATTAAGCAAACTTATGATTTTCTTTTACCTTTTCCTTTAGAATCCCTGATTAAAACTGCTTTAATTTCATATATGAAGGGTTAGGAATCCTTCAATTTTGTTCTTTGGGCCTGCAATAACAAGTGCTCCCTCAGTAATAGAAAAGTGAAATGCTAAGAAATTCTTACACCATCAAACTCTTCGCTCCCATCAATTTAGCAAGTTTAAAATGTTGATACCTAATTTTTTAGAGTATATTTTAAAAAATTATAGAATTAGATTAAGAGTTGTGATCAAATTAGGATGAAGAAACAAATAAAGTAAAACAAGTGAAACTCCTTGCTTAAAACATGTAAAATTAGGAAAACTTTTTTTCTTTGAAAAAGAAAAATAACTAGTATTTAGGTTATCTTCGCATCTTCAATAGCATATAGATCTTTCTAAAATGTCATAAAACATAGTTTAAAAAATTATTAGATGATTAATCAATGGTTGGTTAAAAGAAGTGGAAGTGGATTTCATTCGCAGACATTTGGACAAAACTCGAATCTTTAAATCACCACTGTTGAAAATGTTTTATCTGAATACCACTCCTGATCTAAATAAGATTAGTCTCAGATAGTAAAATGGATGAGGATACTTGTGTTTACACTAAAAAAAATATTAGTTGATCAGTTCAGCTCATCAACTTACAAATGATTTAGGATAAACTTGGATGAAATTTCTATTACAGACATTTTATTAAAATTTATATTTTTTATGAAATTTATAATATATATTTGATATTTGTGAAATTAATAATTTAAATTTAGTAAAATTTAAAATATATATTTCATTTTTATATTTTTATTTAAGTATTTATAATATTATAAATATTTATTATATATAATTAATTATATATAAAATTATTTTATATAATTAATTATTTGTATAAATATATTTATTTATGTAATAATTCAAAAAAAATTATGTACTAATTTATTTGTTTATTATGTAATTCTACAAATTTATTTAACTAATTAAAGTTAGGGATATCATATCATGAGATTGTGATTATTTAAGAGCCAAATTAGGGGCAATTTAGGATAAATATAAATATACAAGGGTATAATTGAACAAAAATAAATAAATATTGTTAAGCCTACCTAATTATTTCCTAATCATATTTATCCTTAATTAGGTGTTGTTAGAAGTTGCTAGAATATTGTTAGAATAGTTTACACGTGTATGATTTATATAGGTTCTGTTAAAGTTTTCCTTTCTATATTTACCTGTACAAATCATCTGAATGGATATACTATTCCTTCACACATTCTTTCTCTGTGAATCTATCGTTTATTCTTTAAACGTTAACATGGTACCAGAGCATTCATCCATGGCCTCTGATTCATCCATGGCTTCCGATCCTTTGACTACCCAGACCTCATCATCCTCTGTTTTTCGTCCCATATCCTTTACACATACTTTGTCCGTTAAACTTGATGATTTTAACTATCTGTTGTGGCGGCCTCAGGTTCTTGGATCTATTCGTGGTCACAAACTTCAGAAGTATATTTTTGACAGTACTCAGCCTGATAAGTTTCTTCCCACTGTTGATGGTGCTCCAACTCAACTCAACCCAGAATATTCCGATTGGGAACAGCAAGATCAACTTCTTTACTCTTGGCTACTTTCTTCTATGTCCGATTCTTTGTTGACTCGTATGGTTGGGTGTGAAACATCTCAACAACTCTGGAGCACTCTTGAGGTCTATTTTTCCTCTCAAACTAGTGCCAAAATTTCCCAGCTCAAAACTCATTTACAGCAAATCCGCAAGGGTGATTCTTCTCTGAACACCTATCTTCTGAAAATCAAATCTACCATTGATCAGCTGGCTTCTGTTGGACATCGTTTAACCACCAAAGAACATATTGATGCCATTTTTGATGGCTTGCCTGCTTCATATGATACCTTCATCATTTCTGTTAGCTCTCGTTCAGATTCATATACAGTACCTGAGATTGAGTCTCTTCTTTTGGCTCAAGAACACCGAATTGAAAAACAACTTCAAGCACTAGATTCCTTTCAATCCAGTGTTAATATCACCTCTCATTCTTCATCTAAAAATTTCCCACGACCCTCCTCTTCTCCTTCTCACTCTTTTGGTCGTGGATCTCAGTCCACTTCTTCATTTTCTCCTCACCCTGGCTATGGCTCTTCTTTTGGCTATAGCTCAGGATCACCTTCTTTTCACCCCTCTGGCTCCATTCGTAACAGATCCTTGCATGGTGGTCGAGGATCCTTCAAGCGTGGAGGTGGAAGCTCTTGGAATAACACTCGCCTAATTTGTCAAGTGTGTGGCAAACCTGGTCACATTGCTGCTTATTGCTATCACAGGTTTAATCCTGCATGGACTGGACCCACGATGAATCAACATGCTGCCACCTCTTCTCCTATGACTGCCAATCTTGCAGCCATGATTGCCACCCCTGACACTGTTATGGATCCATGCTGGTATCCTGATTCTGGTGCTACCAACCACTGCACCAATTCTGCTGACAACTTGGTGAAAAAGGAACAGTTTCATGGATCTGATCAGATTCACACTGCTGATGGCTCAGGCTTATTTATTGAGAATGTTGGTCAGTCTTATTTTACTACTCCCTATCATTCTAAACTTCTCTCTTTGAACACATTACTTCATATTCCTACAATTACTAAGAATTTGCTTAGTGTTTCACAATTTGCTCGAGACAATCAGGTCTTCTTTGAGTTTCATGCTGATTCGTGTTATGTGAAAGATCAGGATACGAAGCAAGTGGTTATGAAGGGGAGTTTATGTGATGGTCTATATGCTTTTGCTGCTGATGACATGAAGTTCCATTTTCCTCATACTACTCAGTCAACAACAACCACTCCTGCCAATTTATCTCCCACTATTCCCATAGGAAGTGTGAACACAATATCTTGTACCCCTAAACCTACCGAAAATGCTATTGCACAATCAGAGTGTGTTTTTAATACTGTTACTCGACTATGGCACAATAGACTGGGGCACCCTGCTTCAAAGATTGTTAAATCTGTGCTTAAGTCTTGTACAGTTTCCTTTCCATCAAATAAAGGAATGCCTGAATTTTGTAATGCTTGTTGCTTAGGCAAAATACATAAACAACCCTTCTCTGATTCGCAGACTCAATATCATACTCCTCTACAACTTGTACATTCAGATTTATGGGGTCCCTCTCCATCACTTTCTCACAGTGGTTACAAATATTATATTAGTTTTATTGATGCTTACTCACGTTACACTTGGGTTTATCTTCTCAGAAACAAATCTGATGCACTTCATACATTTCAAAATTTCAAATCTCAAGTGGAACTTCAACTTGGCCACTCTATCAAAGCTCTGCAAACTGATTGGGGAGGAGAATTTCAAGCTTTCACTAACTTACTCACTGATCATGGCATTATTCATAAGGTCTCCTGTCCAAGGACACATGAACAAAATGGTGTTGCTGAGCGTAAACACAGACATCTTATTGAAACAAGCTTGACTCTTCTTGCTCAGTCTCATATGCCTACTAGATATTGGGATGAAGCTGTGAGAACTTCTGCCTATATCATCAACAGACTTCCTACTCCTAAGCTTGATGGTAAAACACCTATTGAGGTATTATTTTCTCAAAATCCAGATTACAGCATGCTCAAAGTATTTGGTTGCAGTTGTTTTCCCAATTTACGACCTTACAATAGTCATAAGCTGCAGCCGAGATCTCTGGAATGTACCTTCTTGGGTTATAGCCTCAATCACAAGGGCTATAAATGCCTAGCTCCTAATGGTCGTATCTATATCTCCAGGGATGTTATTTTTAATGAGTGGAGGTTTCCCTTTGCTCACATCACATCCACTTCCACCACCTCAAATTCTGCTACTTCTGCTGCGCCTTTACCACAAGCTTCACCACCACTTGTTCCACACAACTTCTCTTCTTCCCCTCATACAGCTTCATCCTCTTCCTCACCTTCTCCAGAACAAACCTTTGTTCATGACCAACCCTCTCCATATCCACCCTCACCACCTGAAAATATCACCTCATTTCCTACTAATCACCACCCTATGATCACCCGAGCTAAAGCTGGAATTCATAAACCTAAAGTCTATCTCACATCCAAAGAACCTGCCACTGTCCAAGAGGCCTTGCAACATCAACTTTGGAAAGATGCTATGACTGAGGAATACTTGGCTTTGCTTCGGAACAACACCTGGTCCTTGGTTGAACTTCCAGCTGATAGACATCCCATTGGCTGCAAGTGGGTGTTCAAAATCAAGGAAAATCCTGATGGTTCTGTCCTCAAACATAAGGCACGCTTGGTTGCAAAAGGTTTTCATCAACAATCTGGTTTTGATTTCAATGAAACCTTCAGCCCTGTGGTCAAACCTACCACTATTAGAATTGTTCTCACCCTTGCTCTCTCCTGCGGTTGGACCATTCGACAATTGGACGTGAATAATGCCTTTCTTAATGGTGATCTTCAAGAAAAAATATATATGCAGCAACCACCGGGGATGGAGGATCCTTCTCAACCACACCTTGTTTGTTATCTACACAAAGCTCTGTATGGTCTCAAACAGGCCCCTCGGGCTTGGTTTGAGAAACTCAGCACTGCTTTATCCTTATGTGGTTTCTCCTCATCAAAGGCTGATACTTCACTATTTGTCAAGCATCACTCAGGCCATTCTCTCTATGTTCTTGTCTATGTCGATGACATTCTCATCACGGGTAGTGATGTCAAGGAAGTTCAGCTACTTATTGATCATTTGCACTCTACCTTTGCCTTAAAGGATCTTGGTCATATTAACTATTTCCTTGGTATTCAGGTTTCTCCTTCATCAGATGGTTTCATGCTTACCCAGACTAAATACATATCTGATCTACTCTGCAGAGCCAAAATGCAATTTGCTAATGGTCTTCCAACTCCTATGACCAGCTCTAACAAGCTCTACGCTCATGGCAGTGATCCCATTTCTGATGTTCATCAGTACAGAAGCATTGTTGGTGCGTTACAATATGTTACTATTACACGTCCAGAACTTGCCTTCTCTGTCAATCGTGTTTGTCAATTCATGCAAAATCCTCTTGAGGCTCATTGGAAAGCTGTCAAACGCATCCTTCGCTACTTAAAAGGATCCCTACGCCATGGTCTTCATCTACGTCGATCGTCTCACCTGGACGTTACTGGATTTTGTGATGCAGACTGGGCCTCTGATCCTGACGACCGTCGCTCCACGTCTGGCTTCTGTGTGTTCCTTGGGTCCAATCTTGTCTCTTGGAGCTCTAAAAAGCAGCCAACTGTGTCCCGTAGCAGTACCGAGGCTGAATACCGTAGTCTTGCCTCTCTCACAGCAGAAATTACTTGGATCGTCTCTCTACTCAGTGAACTTCATGTTGCACAACGTCAAGCTCCAATCATTTGGTGTGACAACCAGAGTACTGTCTTGATGTCTGCTAATCCTGTCCTTCATGCTCGTACTAAACATATTGAGCTTGACTTCTATTTTGTTCGAGAGAAAGTTCTTCGAAAAGAAATTGATGTTCGTCATGTTCCTTCTTATGATCAGACTGCAGATATTTTCACAAAAGCTGTCTCCAACTCTCGTTTTCTGATGCTTCGTGACAAACTGAATGTTGAAACCTGCTCCAACATCAGTTTGAAGGGGGATGTTAAGCCTACCTAATTATTTCCTAATCATATTTATCCTTAATTAGGTGTTGTTAGAAGTTGCTAGAATATTGTTAGAATAGTTTACACGTGTATGATTTATATAGGTTCTGTTAAAGTTTTCCTTTCTATATTTACCTGTACAAATCATCTGAATGGATATACTATTCCTTCACACATTCTTTCTCTGTGAATCTATCGTTTATTCTTTAAACGTTAACAAATATCATGGGTAGAAATACAATACATATAAGTCTTAAATAAGCACCAGATATTGGACCAAGAAAGCCCAAAAGAATCGGACTAGATCCTAATGAAATCCAAATGAGGACGAAACCAAATCTCTCAAACCATCATCAAATATCTTAAATATCTTCATCAAATACATCCATAAAAGTATGAAATTTCATGTTTTTAAGATGGTTTTGAACCACCATAGAAAAAGTAAAACAAATAAATAAATAAAATAAATATATATATATATATAGGAATTTTTTATGCATAAAAGGATCCCATAAAAATGGAACTTGGCTCCATCCAATCCTTGTGCCATATTTAGTATGTCGTTAGGGTTGATTAGCAATAGCCATTAGCCAACACTTCCCTATTTAGCTTCCATCCTTTTTCAACTCCGAAATCTAAAAACAACTTGCCAATTATGGGTTCTTTCGGTTAGAAAAAAAATGCCAGTTATGGCTAAAACATAAAACAAATTGCACCAAAAACTCTCCTACTCTCATTAACTTGTAAGAAATTTCACTCTTGAATCTCTATATTTAGGCTTATCTTTGTTCAACTTTTTTGCCTAATCATTCATTGCAAAATGGACAATCTCCACAAAAGAAAAGTATTAGAAAGTAGACTTTGAACATTACTTCAAAATAGAAATTAAACATACTAATTATAACCTTGTATGACATTGTGCTTGCTTTCTATTTGATCACAAATATAGAATAAGATTAAATAAGATTCAATATGAGCTTGCTCTCACTCACAAAAGCATGCCATTTTGGTTGCGGTTGCATATTAATCACAGTCCCTGGAGGAATACTAACCTTGACAATTTACACACGAAACAATTCCTATTCTCAGCTTGAAGTTCCCATCATTCTACAAGGACCAAGAGTCTTTTCAATTGTGTGGACTCTTTTATACTATTATTATTACGGTAAAGATAAGAAAATAGGGAATTATTTTGAATTAAAACCAAAAAATTAAAACCAATGTCCCCCAATTTGTTATATTTTTTAAATTTATTAAAGATATAATCAAGATGAAATCTTTTTTGGTAAGAGTATGATGAACAAAGAAGTTATTAATATTATTATGTAGAAAATTAGCTAAATTAAAAAATTTCTTTCTTTTGGTATAAATTTAAGATTAAAGAAATATTCATATGCAATAAAAATATAAGAGTTCAAATGACAAAGTTCAAAATTTTTTGTATTATTTTAACAAAAAATTTTGGAAAATAATTAAAAAAAAAAAACACAAGTGAAAAGGACTTTTTTTTTTTTTTTTAAGTTTGATTAACTAGGTTGTTGTTTGCTTCTCAGAAAGCTGACAGATCATCCTTAAAAACAGTAAAAAATCAAGTAGTACAACAGTACGAGGAATTCTTACTGGTAGTAGTGGATTATATTATCTACATGTCAATTCATGAAACCCTATCTCTCACACTTTCTCCACAGCTAGATCAATCATCATCATTGATTACAATCTTTGAAATCAAATATTCACAAAATAATTGTTGCTATGAGAATTGATTTTTTATTTTAGCAAAAAATGTTGATTTATAGGATTTATAGCAGAATTCGCTAACTTGGATATGAAATTATGACTTGTAAAAAGATAATAATGAAACTTGTCATGATTTTAGGATAGTTTTGACCGCACAAGATAAAACTATATAATGAATGATTGAAACTGTAATAACTCAATTGAAATAGAGCTGCCTGCAGCTATCCACTCACATGCATATATATATATATGGAAAGTTTGCTTAATAAGGAAAACCAGAGGAGCAGTTTGCTTGCACATTCATTGCACCCGCCACACAAGGAGCATCACTTCATTTCTTTTTTTTTTTTTTTAAAAAAACCCTGAGATCATTTAAAAAGGAAAACAAGGTTCTTCGTTGGCAGTGATAAAATTCTGGCATTGCATTAAAAGGGAAGTCAGAGAGAGAAAAGAGTTCATAATCCAAGTAAAGACCCTGGCTTTTATAAATATATCTGAGGAAGAAGACCAAGGAGTGGAATTAGACTGTCTTCTGGGAGAAGAAGGAGAAGGACAGGCAAACATGCTACCAACTAACAGACATAACGTGGCGGATACCATTGATGTCCCTGAAACTGCCCATAAAATTAGCACTGGTTTGTTTTGTTTTTTTTTTTTTTGTTGCCATTTTATTGTCAAGATTGTTAGTGAAAGATTCTAAATACACTCGCATTTTTTCTCTTTATACCCCTTTTGTTTGTATTGAACGGTAATGAATGGGTTATAGAGAGAAAAAAATGAGTTCATTAAATAATTCTGGGTTTTTCTTTTGTTTCCTTACGTTTTCTGTTTGAGATTTTGATGCTGCAATAATTTATTATAAAAGATTGTTTGGTTTGAATTCTGGGATTTTTTTTTTCTTATTATCTGCATTGAGAAAATTTAGTTTCTTTTGGGTCTCCTGTTGTTTTTATTTGATATTTTGATACCACATATTATATCTTTGTGGGGTTATGGTTTCTATTTAATGCTATTTGTTTGTTGCATTTTATAGTCATAGTGATTTTTCTTATTTTAAAAAAAAAAAAAGAAAGAAAATTTGGAGTTTAAAGTAAACTTAGGATATACCCAATACTCCAATGGTTTCTTTTAAATTGTATATAATTTTAGATCATGTAATTGGCTACTTAAAACTTTGTTGTAATTAAGTTCTTTATTGGCTCATTGAATTTTGTTTTCTTTTTTGTAAAATGTAGCTTAATGAGTAGAGAATTGATACGAGCTGTATTTTTTGATTCGAGAGGCTGGGAATTTCCTGAATGTGAGGAAGAAAAGAATCACAGGATTTGTGTGTAAATGAGAGAGAATTTCAGAATGATCATGTTTATTCCATGTGTTGCCATTCAGCATACATATATATATATATATATGTTGAGAGCAATAATAAACAAGGGTTGTCACAATCGATTTTAATTATGTAAATTTATTGGAAGTAAACAGCTTCCATTCCATGTATCATACCTCATTTCTTATTGTATCAGTCCCTCTCCTTGTCCCCAATGGTGAAAAATAGGGAACTTAATTTGTAACTAGAAAGAGTTTCCCAGGTAGAATCCTTTTGCTAAGTGTTACTCCATTGAACCAATATCTTTGTAGCAGCTCGATTTCCTTTCTTAACCGTCCTTGGCTCCAAAATGTTAAGTGGCTCCTTTGCTATCATACCATCATCATTTAATAAAGGAAGTTGGGACTGTATAGGCTTTTGTCGAAATATGTTTCTTCAGTTGAGAAACATGGAAAACAGGATGGACTTTAACACCATCAGGCAATACTAACTTGTAGGCCACATACCCAACTTTTGCAACGCCTAGTAAGGTCCCAAGAACCTAGCAAAAAGCTTGAGATAGGATTGGTTTACTATTGTCTTCTGTTTATAAAGCTGAAGCTTTACATGCACCACATCTCTTATTGCAAATTTCCTATCACACCTCTTCTTCTCTCCTTGGTGTTTCATCCTATTAACTGCTTTCTGAAGCCTTACTTATAAGCTTCTATCCACCGCAAAAACTCGTGCCTCACCAGATAAATAGGGCATATGGACTGGGGCCAGTTGACCATATAAGATCTCGTAAGGAATGGTATTTGTAGAACTATGAAAAGAGGTGTTGTACCACTGTTTAGCTAGGTAGTCATTTTAGCCCAAATAATAGGTTGCTCACTCACCATACACCTAAGATATGCTGCAAGGCACCTATCGACCACTTTAGATTGTCCAACTGTTTGTGGATAATAGCAAGTATCCAATTTGAGCTTAGTAACCAAATATTTGAA
This sequence comes from Firmiana major, assembly GCA_033439115.1. Taxonomy (NCBI): domain Eukaryota; kingdom Viridiplantae; phylum Streptophyta; class Magnoliopsida; order Malvales; family Malvaceae; genus Firmiana; species Firmiana major. The sequence continues at coordinate 35,319,691 of CM065913.1, read as the reverse complement.
TAGCTTCTACCAAAATTGACTTAAAAAATTTCTTTCCTTTTGAAACACAATAGTGTTTGGACACCATCATCATCATTATCATCATCAAAACTTTTATTTTAATAATGAGATAAGTTACATAGACCAATATATAAACTTACATTGCTCATATGAATTATCCTCCTCCACTCATTTTTATATAAAGTAATGTATTCTTTCAACTTTTATTCCATAATTTTTTTCTGAATAATTTCATTTCAAATCTTTTCCGATTTTCTCCTAGCTTCGACTTTTTTTTCCATCATTCATAAACTTCATTCTCCTAATTTAAGCATTCACATGTCTACGTTGTATGTATTTAAACCAACTTAAATGACTTTCACTCATCTTGTCTTTGATAATTGTACTCCAAGCTTCTTGCGAATATCCTTATTTCTTATTCATCTTTTCTCGTATATCCGCATATCCACCACAGTATTCTCATTTTTACTACACTCATCTTTTATTTATACAATCTTTTAGTCGCCCTATAATCACTATAATAGAACAATATTGGTCTAACAACTATCTTATAGATTGTACCATTATAGGAATTCCTTATCACACAGCACACTAATAGCGTTTCTCCACTTACTTCAGCCAGTCTAGATTTTATGTGTCACATCGTTATCGATCTCTTCATCCATCTGTATGATCAACTCTAAATATATGAAATGATCTTGTTTAAGGTTTACCGTCATATCAAGCATCTCTATATTTCGATCTTCCTCTTTATTTGAACTAAATTTATATTTCATGTATTCAAGTTTCACTTTGTGTAACCTCTGATTTTAGCTTTTGTCTCCACGTTCTAACTTTGCATTGACCTCCGCTCTAGTCTTAGCACATAAGACAACATCATCTACAAATATCATACACCAATACATATTACCCTAGATAGATTTTGTCAGATCATCTATTATTGCAGCGAACAAGAAGGGGTTAACATCGACCCTTAATGTAGTCATGTGCTCTTGCATCTACATAAAAATTGACAACCTCATACACAAGGCTCCCGCATTGTAAAGTATTAGGAGGATAATTATATGTTGCCTTCCTTCTGCATTAATAGAGGAGTTATTTCTGCTTGAACTCATAACTTTCAAATCATAAAAGAATAACATTTAGCATTGCACCAAGATTTCCCATCTCCATACATTTTTTTAATTATTTCAATATATTTTATGAGGACTCTTTTTTTTACTAAGGATCACCATAGCACCTCTTTAGGTACTTTATCATTTGTTTTCTCTAGGTTTGTAAAGTTCATATGAAAAAAATTTTCTTAGTACTCGAAAATGATCCACAAGTTGCCTAAGAAAGTATATTACCTCAATAGATGATTGGTTATGCATAAAACTAGTTAATTCTCCAACCAAGTTGATTCTTCGATATTTTTACAATCTTTCTTAGTCTTTGTCCTATCACTTTTTTCCCATAATTTCATGTTTAGGACACCATGCAACTTGAAAATGTTATCCATGAAGGATTGAGCTACAGAAACAGCAGTGAAACGGTGAGCCAAGGAAATGAGTGAGCATTCTTGCTCAACCAATCAACAATCACCATAGTGATCTCTTTGCCCCCTAACTTTGGCAAACCTTCAATAAAATCCATGGATACATCAGTCCATACTTTTTTGGTATTGATAAAGGTTGCAATACCGCAGGATCTGCTGAGTTATCATTTTTGCATTGTTAGCATTTAGTACATTTCTTTTTAAACTGTCTTGAGTCCCTTCTAGTACAGAACACCACAAATTGACCATAGTTACTTGTATCCCTGAATGTCCCCCTAAGGCAGAGCTATGGAAACTCCTTCCTTAGTTTTGTGTTGTTCCTCACCACTAGCTTACTATTCCTACTGAGCTGGTTATTACTGGAGTTGTTGGACAAGTTGTTTCATTTTGAATCACTATACTAGGAGCTTTGAATTTTTGCATACAAGTCAATGTGCAAAACTGTTAATGCCTGAAAATCCCCTTGGGGTCTTTTAGAAAGAGCTTCAACCACCAAGTTAGAAAAATCCTTTTTTCTATAAACCACTTCATAATCGAACCCCATCATTTTGAGAATCCATTGTTGCTGTGCTGGAGTGATAATTTTCCGGTTTAAAAAGAATCTAAAACTTTGGTGGTCTGTTTTGATTTTAAAGTGCCTTCCTATGCGATAGGCAGTCCACTTTTTCATGGCAGTTCATAAGACAAGCATTTTTTTGTCATACATTGATATAGTCTGGTATACAGTGCCTTGCTGAAATAGACCATTAGTCGCCCACCTTGGCTCAAAATAGCTCCAATGCCTTGGCTTGAAGCCTCAGACTCTACAATGAACTACTTGTTGAAGTCAAGTAGTATAAAGATAGGAACTCTCATCGTTGCATGCTTCAGCTGGGCAAAGGCATCTTGAGCATTAGAATCCCAAACAAACCTACCTTTCTTTCAACAATTCAGTCAATGGTTTAGCAATGGAACGACACCCCTTCATAAACCTCTTGTAATATCCAATCAATCCCAAAAAACCTCTAAGCTATTTGATATTCTAATGGCCAGGCCATTCAATCATTCAACCCACTTTTTCTTGTCCATTAAAACCACCCCATTGCTAATAATATGGCCCAAGTACTCCACCCTTTTAGATCCAAAGTCACAGTTATGTTCGACATAAAGTTGATGATGTAACTAAAGGTCAAAAACCTCCCTTAAATGAACAAGATGTGAACTCCAATTCTCAGAATATACCACGATGTTTTCATTAAGCTTTGTAGGGTGGATGATGCATTACTAAGATCAAAGGGCATTCCCAAGAACTCATAGTGTCCTTGGTGAGGCCTAAAAGCTATTTTGTGTATGTCTGACTCATTCATATTAATTTGATGATAAACAGACCTTAAATCCAACTTAAAAAAGTATATTGCCTTCAGCAATTCATCTAGCAACTCTTCCACCAAGGGAATGGAAAATTTGTCCTTGAAAGTGACCTTGTTGAATTGCCTATAGTCCACACGCAACCTTCAACTACCATCTTTTTTCTTCACCAAAACTACGGGAGAAACAAAGGAGCTTAAACTAATCCTAATGATACCAATGTCCAACATTTCAGCCACCATCTTTTCTAATTCATTCCTTTGGATTGTGGGGTATCTATAGGTTTTAATCTTAACCGTTTTATATTCATCCAAAAGGGGCATCTCATGGTCATGAGACCTCATTGAAGATAACACCCTAGGTATGTCAAACACTCTACTATACTACTCGAATAGTAGTTGTAAATCCAAGGGTAAGTTATCACCTTTATTGCCTTGTGTCTGCGGTGATTGCAAAAAAGTAAGACCATATTAGATAATGATCAATGCCAAGGCACCCTTACCAGAAGATGCCATGGGTTTGGAAGCATGTTTCTTTGACATCAGCAACACCAGCCCTTCTCTTATTCCCTTCTAAACTATGACCTTTCCTTGCCATGAAAATTGCATTGTTAATTTTTGAAAATCCCATATGACAGGCCCAAGAATGACTAGCCACTGAACTCCTAGCACTGCAGTACAACCAATGAGAGGAATTACCAAGAAATCAACAGCTTGTTTCAGACCCTGCACTTCCTAGCTAAGCCCTGCACACATATCCTGAATTTTCATTTCCTCCCCATTATTTGCCTCTATCACAGTCATACGTTCATAGGTGTAGAACACAACCTAACTTCTTGATCATTCTAGCATCCACAAAATTGTGAGTGCTGCCGGTGTCAATCAACATAGTTACTAACTGATTCTTGATTCTCCCATATACTCTCGTGGTGTGGTAACATGTCGTGCCTAGCCGTGCTTGAAGAGAGATTACTGAACTTTCTTCTTCACTATGCAAAGCTTCCAATTAATACATATGCTCCATACAATCAGAAAATACTTCATCCTCATTATCATTATCCATATTAGTATCCACCAACATATTATATAGTTGAGATTTCATACATTTATGGCCTAGTGTAAAGAATTCGAGAGAGACAAAAAATTTTCATAAACTTCCTCCACCATATCTTCTTATTTCAAAGATCCCAACTCAGGCATTGGGTCCAAGAACTGAGAATCACCAAATCTTTTCTTCATATACTTTATATAATTGTACCATTGCAGGGATGCCAATCCACCCTTTTTTTCATAGTTCTCTGATTTTGGTTTGCCCAATTTGGGAACCCATATTCCGTAATGGTGAAATAAAAAGGAACCAATTCTCTGTAATCCTTGATCTTGGATGAGTTTTGGGCTGATGATTTTCCATTTTCCTTTTCATCTCATTTGACCTTTTTGGTGACTTTTCAGATTCATGGTTCCAGGCAAGTTTTGTCTTGACCACTGGTATTAATAGTGTATTTGTCTTGGGATATTCTGGGACCATCATGGTCCCTCTTGGCTGGATAGGAGGTGTAGTAGGTTTAATTTTAGCCACTGCGGTATCATTAAATGCAAATATGCTTGTCGCCAAGCTCCATGAAAATGGGGGAAAGAGGCATATCAGATATAGAGATCTTGCAGCACACATATATGGTATGGACATAAGTAAAATCAAACTTGTAGAATCTCATTTAGTTTGAATCTTAATGTTGTAATTATTTATTTCATCTGCTGCTTGATGGGCATTTTTTATCAACAGGTAGGGGAGCTTATACTATTACATGGGCAATGCAATATGTCAATCTGTTCATGATTAACATTGGATATCTCATTTTGGGAGGTTCTGCTTTAAAGGTATTACAAGAATGACTCGATAGACTTATTTTCCTTGTACATTAGAACTCTGTTTATATGTTTATAAGAAGTTCATAGACATCATAGTTAAAATTGCTTGAAGTTTCTTCTGAAATCTTTAACATATGGATATGCAATGCAGGCTTGTTATATTCTTTTTAGAGATGACCATACCATGAAGCTTCCGTACTTTATTGCCATAGACGGATTTGTGTGTATTTTGTTTGCCATATCAACACCCCATCTGTCATCTCTAAGAATATGGTTAGTTTGTTCAACAGTTCTCAGCCTGATATACATCATTGTGGCATGCGTGCTGGCAGCTAGAGATGGTAAGTTCTATATTTGATATTCATATTGTTGTGGTTTATTTTAATACTCTGAACTGGTGATTGAAGTTTATATGATAGTGCAGATACAATCCTTAGTAAGTCAGTTATATATAATTTTCCTTCTCAACTTTCCATTACCTTCATCTATATTACTTTAAAGAATGTGCCTTAACATGCTAGGACCCTATTCACTTAGTAAGCTTCCTTACAAAAAGTAAACAAAATATTCATGCCTTTTGAAGATTTTGGGTGGGTTTCCAGCCTCTAAACCAGTATGTAAGTGAGCCAGCTTTGTGTGTTTCCAAGAGGGTAAAAGAAACCTAATCTTTTGGCCAATTTAGGTCTGTAGTATTATCCTGTGGGAACCTCCATGTTGAATGTTCCACTTTTTGATTGATGAGTGAGGCATTGGTGTGTTTGTAGTAAACCTTTCTCACAAACTTTTGGACAAAATAAAAATATTCAAATGCCAGAATTGGATGGAGGTCTTCTACTTTAAAACCAGAAATTGTTACCTTGAAATCAATCACTTTAGAGTTTGGGGTGCTGACATTGCAGTCAAATCATGCTTTCTAGTAAACTTAAATCCGGATTAATGTTACTGAAATTGAACCTTAAAAAGTTTTTGAGCTTCGTTTTTTATATATATACACATGAAACTGGCTAGATCTTTGCCTGTCATTCATCAAATAAAGTTGGCTACTGCTTAGCTCCAGCAACAATGAGGGAAATTTGCTCTAGCAGTCATCTTGTTCCAACAAGGTTGTTACTTCACCTTGGGGGACATCCTAGGCATAGAAAGAAACTACAAATTATTTGATTTGACATTTCCTTATACATTGGAATCTGGTCTTGCATAATAAATTTACTGCGTATTTGGAGTAGGATAGAAAATTTGAGTCAAGGATAACCTATTTGTATGAGTGGCTCGTTCATTTAGCTTCAATCGAGTTTAATTTGGAAGCCTGATGTACTTGTTTTGCTTTTCTAATATTGCTGATGCAAATTATGGTTTTTGCTGCATTTATATGTCAATAACAATTCCTATACTGTTATAGGAATCAATTCACCACCCAGAGATTATAGCATAGACGGGACATCAAACAACAGAATTTTTACAACCATAGGGGCATCTGCAAATCTTGTGTTCGCATTCAACACTGGAATGCTTCCAGAAATACAGGTGAGCTAGATTATTCTAATGAGAAAAGCTTCTGCCTTCCAATACAGTCATAGAACCTTGAAACTTCTTCCTTACCACTGTGAAATTGTTTCACAGGCAAACCTTCTTTAATCTATTTGCACTTCAGAAAAAGTTTAGATCTTTGCATGTACATTAGTTTGTGCCAATGATGAGAATAGCAATGTTCTGAACGCATACATCACTTCTCTATATGGCACTTCATATTTGCTTCAAGACTTTTTTAAATTGGTTGTCCTTCCGGAAGTCGGTCAGTTTAGCCATACTAATCCATGTGGCTGCATTTTGATTTTGAGGATATCTGTTGAAACCCTAGTGGAAATTACTTTAGAAAGAATGCTCCTGGTTTCTTCCTCCTAAGACATAGGTTGAATCCATGGCCAAGTTGCACTCCTTCCTTTTCGCCCCTTCTTTTATCTCCTTCAGTATTCTGACTACCATCTGTTTTTCTGTATTTAATTTCGCATCTGCTTCTGGAATATTGAACTCATAACAGGCAACAGTGAGGCAGCCTGCAGTGAAGAACATGCTGAAAGCTTTGTACTTTCAGTTCACTGTAGGAATTGTACCAATGTATGCTGTTACCTTTATTGGCTACTGGGCTTATGGAGCTTCAACATCAACATATTTGCTTAATAGTGCAAGCGGACCAGTTTGGGTGAAGGCAGCAGCTAACATTTCTGCCTTCCTGCAATCGGTCATTGCTTTGCATGTAAGTATACTTGTTTGTAACTCCTACTTTTCTATAATATAACCAATTCTCCACAAACCTGACTACCTTCCGTGGCTGCTGTAGATATTTGCAAGTCCAACTTACGAGTATTTGGACACAAAGTTTGGAATTAGAGGAAGTGCCTTGAAATTTGGTAACTTATCCTTCAGAATTATGGCAAGAGGTGGCTACCTTGCTATTAGTACGCTGGTGTCGGCCCTTCTGCCATTCCTCGGAGATTTCGAGAGCCTTACAGGGGCATTGAGCACTTTCCCTCTAACCTTTATCCTTGCAAATCACATGTACCTTAAGGCAAAGAAGAACAAACTGAGTTCCTTGCAAAAGTCCTGGCATTGGCTCAATATTGCTTTCTTTGGTCTCATGTCTATTGCAGCAACAGTTGCAGCTATAAAGCTCATACAAGTCGATTCCAAAGAGTACCATTTATTTGCTGATGTGTGATATCTACAAAATCAAACCTATATACCGAGAATTACATCTCTAATTGTACAAGCAATTTAGAGTTTATTCACTGAACTTACATAGTCCAATTCAATGAATTTCAACCAGACTTCTTTCCTTTTATTGGTTTACTTTCTTCTTCTTTTCAATTTTGATTCTCTCTTCTCATTTACCCTAGGTTTAGATTTACCATATCATACATTGTAATTTATAATCAGTTTATTAACTCTTAACTGGATTGCTATTCGATCACATGTAAAGGTAAAAGCTTATGCATCAGAATTTTGAGCAGTGAAATGCCATGCGAAACCAAAATGAAAGCAGAGATACATGGACAGGTAAAACATTGCATCAGGTATATAGAGCAGCTATAAAGTGGTGCCGAAAACAGCAATTCCAGCCATAAGAATTTGTACATTTCAAAATGAGAGTGCATACATAGGCTGTTCCAATGACACAAATGCTTGAGCCATAACATTTCCCAGTTCAATACAATCCCATCATGAAACCTAAAATTTGATTTTAAAAATGAGGATACAAGACAACCTTGAATAACTGATTATACAAAAAGATATATCACCTAATTCTTGAACTGAATGCTTCTGTTTTCTCACAACCTCCTGCAAATTCCTATTTTCCCGGTTCAACTTCGTGAATTCTGCAAATAACAAAAAGATAATGAATCACGTTCTAAGACTATCAGGAATGGCTGCAACAATTAAACTCAGACAAAAATGAACATCTCCTGAATTCTTGACAAGGGTGAAATCCATGGCATGCTTCAGAGAGAACAGGAAAGAGAATAATCCACAATAAAATGAACAGAGATAGAACAATGGAAAAAATGAAGGAACAAATTAGTTAAGCAAGAGAAAATACTCCATATGCCCCACCAAAATGCATCTTCTCCCTGTGACCGGTAGCCAATTCAATCCACCGGTCTTGTTACTAAGGTAACTGTTTCAGCAAAGAGGAATTGATGTTTATCACGTTTGGAAAAAGTTTTGAAAGGCCACTTCTGCCATTCCTGCTCTGTCCTATTCAACATTTGGAATACTAATCTGACAAATTAATCTAAGAGTTTCTCCTTTTTACCAGACAGTCAACAAATTAATAGCTTTCCAGACTTAAGAAATTACTATGATCAGTGTGCTTCTACTTCGCACTCGTAAAATGATGGCACCATTTTGAATCCTTGCCAATTAGTCAAAATCAGAAAACAAATCCCACTAAAACCCGAAAAGCCTAACCCCGCCCCTATGTATCACTCACTAATAAGCATTTCCTTGGATACAAAAAAACAAAGCGGGTTTGAATTGAGAACCTAATAGAAAATTCAAGGAATCATCAGTCATAGGCATAAACATCTCACCTAGAACAGCATCAACCAGAAACTAACTTTATAACAATGCAGATTGCATTCAGCAGTAAGAGGGGAACTCTCATGTATTGCGTAGCGTAAATGAGACCAATAAGCTGCCCTTTAAATGACTTTGTCCGCCCTGCAGAGAATTCCGAGAAACTCCATCCTCTGGGTGCAAGAAAGCGATCCTCATTTAAAATTGCCAGAGCATTTGCAAGAAGCAAAAAGCCTTCCAATATCGTCCACAAGCCCATTTTCTGCATAACAAAGGGTTTCTATCAATCTTCAGACAACTCAACTTGGAAACATTACACTAAGCCAAACTTTTAACAGAAATTCGATCAACAAAACTATAAGACCCGAAAATTTGGTGTTATTTTTAAAAAATTGATATTTAAAAATATATATTAGTGTAATTTTGATCAATAAAGAAGAAATAATTTAATTTCGGATCCAATTGATCAATATATGAAGTTATTTAATATTTTTGAAATTTTTACTTCGAAAAACGAGCTTGAAAATAGTAGAAAAATATACCGAAAAAGTAAAATCGGACTGATAAATTTATTTGCGGATTAAATGAATTTAATATGAATTTTTGAGATATTTTTAAGATATTTTAAAATTTTTATTATTATTTTAAAAATAAAATAATAATAATAATAATATATTATATAAAAAAAATTTGTTAAAAAAAACGAATTGAAAAAAAAAGGAGAAATCTGAAGAGAATATCGGAGAGAGAGAAAGATGCAAACTGACAGATTCGGTTTCCTCTCACCGGCGAGCCACCGGCGAGGCTGAGGGGTCGACGAGGGCCGACGAAGGCAGCCCAGCACCGGGCGACTCGCCAGCGGCCAAGACGCACCTGGAAACGCCGCCAGCGAGGAGATCGAAGGAGGGAAAGCCGTGGGAGAGAAGGGGAGATTTGGCGGCCACTGGCGCCGATTGACCCCAGCCCAGGCCAAAAGAAGGCTCCCCAGCCCGAGCCGAGCCGGTTGGCGGTGGAATCGCATCGGGAGCCGACCGGCAGCGCCGACAACAGCGAAATGGCCACTGAACCGGTTCGGACCGGTTCAGTGTGAAAAGGGGCAAACCGGTCCGAACCGGTTCAGGAGGAGAGAGAAAGAAGAGAGAGAAAAAAATTTTGGGATTTCATCGGACTTCGGGTAAGTCGATGCGAGGTCAAAAGTGACCGATTTAATTTTCGATAAATTTATTTAAATTATATTTAATCGAAAATTGACCCGGAGTTAAAAATACGAAATTGTGCAGTTCGACGATTAATTCCAAACGGAAGCCCGATCGAACTTCGATTTGCGCACCATCGCATAATATCGGGTAAGTAAAGCTCATTTACGACAATTTATGTGATTAACGCGTATTTAAGATTTATTTTACGCATTTCGGATTAAATTTCAGATTTCGTGAATTATAGTCGAAAATTCGAATAAACTGTCGTAAATGATATTCGGGTTATCCAAAGAGTTTGGAACGAAGCCCAATGGGTATTGATAGACCCAATGAGTTGATAGACCTTGATGAAGGGAATTAATACGTGAAAAACGGACTTAATACAAATTAAGGCTCAATTAAAGTATTTAGGTCCATTTAGAGTAAACGTGCCCAATTAAGTGAAATGAACTGTATTAAGTGTGTGATACAGTAGGAAACGTGTAATTAATCCAGTGAATAGTTAAAATGCAGCTCCAGAGTCATATCGAGAGTTGACCGGACTGCGAGATTTGGACAGCACAGAGGAAGAGAGGTCGCATTACGTGATCCGAGGTAAAGGATCTATGCGAGCTATTAGAGATAGCTGTACGTATTTTCATCGTCGTTTATAGTCAATTAAATTTCATATAGAGTATAGATATGAAATTTCTGGATAGTACCTAAATATGAAAAAATTACGAAAATACCCTTAGACTCGGGAATTTTAGAAATGCATAAAGTTCATGCAATCCATGTTTTCTCTGTGAAAAAAAGATTTTTGTGAAGCTGAAATGATAGACTGGCTCATGATTTGACTATATGCATTAACTTGCACGTTTTTCTAAAGTGTGATTTGATTGACGAGTGAATTGATGGGATGTTACCCTCTCATTCTGTTTTGTACCGTTTTGCATATTGCACTCGGTTTTTAGTACCACTGTGATGGGAAATAGAGCCAGATGTCTATTTTGTGTGTGTGAAATCGTGCTGGAGTTATGATGAGATCTGTGGATTTATCCAGATCCGCTTCCACTTGATTTTGGTATTACATCTATACAGACCGTGCTGGAGCACTGCTCGCACTGGATTCTGTTGTGATTTGTGATTGAGATCGTGCTGGAGCCCTCGTGTTGACTGTGTGTCACACTGACTTGCTCGCACTAGATCTGAGACGACAGGCTATGGTTGATAATTTATTTGGTTGGGGTGGTGAGCTGTTGACTCAGGCACCTACAACTGTGTGGTAATATTACTCTGGTTCGCGGAGTACGTCGTACCGTGTAGACAACATGGAGTACACTGTACTGTGCAACTATGGGTTATGAGGATTGCGTCTTTGGACTCGGGCATGCTTTGTCATTGCTCTGTTTTGTGATAGTCCTTAGATAGGAGCCGATGGATAGACTAATCCCCTCCTCGGACTCAGAGACACCCTGACACACCTGATCCGTGATAGCTTGTGGGTCTCGGACTTTGGCCAATTGTCCCTTGGATTTGTGTGGAAATCCCTGCCTAGTCTCATCTATTTTATTGGTTTCGGTGATGAAACTAATTGTGATTTGATTTATGTGATGAAACCGTTTGAAATGAGAATGTGATTTTAAAGTGAGTTTCGATACTGAACACAAAAATATTTTACTCTGAATGAGTTTTGATATTCGATTTTTGACAGTAAATTGCTATGTGTTTTACTATGATGGTTTTGTGAATGCCATGAGTTTTTCGGCATAAACCATGGATCATGAGTATCGTGGATAATTTGATTATCTACTTGCTTTATAAATTAATGCGAGTGTTTTGAACAGTAAATGCATTTATTTTACGAGTTGATAAAACATGCATTATGAGTATCGTAGATAGTGTGGTTATCTACCTGCTTTCATATATTTCTTACTGAGCGCGTTATACTCATCCCATTATTTTTTCCACCTCTACAGAGCATTTCAGTAGAGTGTATAAACTGTATCAATCCTGCGATCTTTTACACACAGCTATCCAGCAGTATCAAGGTATGCACACACGTACTTTTTGTATCTGAATAATAGCGTACAGTGATTTAGTCATGTTATATGGGGGATGTATATGTTAAGCAATGTAAACGAGTTTCTAATTATGAAATAATAATTTTATGAGCTTCCGCGAATATTAATGTCTGGGACTAAAACATTGCCTATTATTCATATATATATATATATATATATATATAATATATGAAACTGAGTGAGGGATATTAACTCACAGCTCAACAATTGAAATGTGGTAAGTTCGCGAAAAATTTGTAGTGATTTTTGAAAATTTGGATCGCGACAAAAACAGGAATAACAAAAAAAAAAATTCTTTAAATACATCCACAGCAGTAACAAGTAAAAACCCATTACAGCATTTTCAATTTCAGTTGGAATCAAATTCTAAATGCAAAGTTAACATTAATAAAAGTTGGGGTTTATTTTCATTTTTATAATAAGAATAAGAGCATTTAATAAGAACCCATGTTAGATATACAAACTCTGGAAAAGGGGGTAAACTCAGAAAAGCAGATCAAAATCAATGTTTTATTGGATTTAGAGTGCACTAGTGCCATGGGTTTTTAGCTATATATATATATATATATATATATATATATAAACAACTCGGAATCTATAAAATTTGAAAATAAAAAAATCACTAAGTATCATGCATGAATCGGAAAAGAAACCAACTTGAAACATAAGCAAACAACAAAAAAGCAAAGAAAAAAAATCAAAGTGATTATAAGGAAAGAATAAATGAAAAAAAAAACAATAATTATAGTTTACCAGAAATAGATGTGAAGATTTGGTCGTTGCAGATTGAGGGAGCTCACTCTTTCTATTGTGCAACTGTAATAAGATTTGTTTTTTTTTTTAATAAAAAAAAAGAAGAAGGAAAAAGACCTGTAAATAAAATCTGGGTGTGAAAATGGGTCGGTTGGGGTCCAACAAAGCAATGATTTGAGACCCAGATTCAAATGTCATTTTCAATACAAATCAGACTCAGATTTATATATTTCCTTTATTAAAAAAAAAGTTGGAATTTAAAAACAAAAAAAAATTGTAAACGTTGGAATTCAAAATCTCAAAAACCCAAAAGGAGTGAAATCTTTTTTAAAAAAACTCACATTAACCAACTAAATATTTCTATTTCAATTGAATATGTAAATCTGTTTTTTTTCTTTCTTTTAAGTTCCTTATAATAGATTGAATGCGAAATTGAATTGACATAAATAGCCCATAAATAGGATTGTTTTACTGTTACTTAGTCTAGGATATCCTTGTTAATTTGCAAAACATGAGGGGTGAAAGTGTGATTCTTCTGTGCATGCTTTGGACTTCAGATTAGTTTGGACGAAAAGTATAATTAATTTCGATAAATTAAACATAAAAAAATAATTATTAAAAATATATATTTTTAAATAAAATGATAAAAAATTTAAAATATAAGTAAAAGGGTAATTTTTTTATCATTCTATTTTATTTAACATGTCCAATCACACTGCATTCATATTGACCAAACATCCAAACTTAACCTGATTACATTTTCCTCCTATTTCTTCCTTCCTCGACTTTTTAAGCAGTCATGCCAATGACTTGCAAAATATTGTTGGTTCCAATCTTTAGATGGATTAACTTTTAGATTAATGTAAATTAAATTTATTAAACGTAAAATATATTAAGACCATAGTAAATAATTTATAATCAACGTAAATATTAATATCAATAAATTTAAACATATAATAATTTATAAGGTATATTTAATTATCATATATATATATATAATATTTTTAACATATTTTACATTTAAAAATTTTAAATTTACGTCTAATCATATATTATTTATAATAATAATTTTAAGTAAGGTCGAATTTTATGATTTTATTGTAGAAATTTCCAAATATACTACTAAAAAAATTCTTTTAACTAGTGACTAATTATTTATAAATTTAATTAGTTTTAATTATTTATTAATTATCATATAAAAATATAATATACTTATTATAATTTTAGTTTTTAATGAAAATATACTGTTCGGTCACAATGAGCATTAGATTTCAAGAAATGACAAAGGCGCCTTTAATCTTTATTTTCATTTTAGTATTTTTTTTTTCTCACATTGTTCATGAAATTTTAGTTTAGTAACAATAAGAACGTCTTCAGATTTTGAAATCCAAATCCTACATTTGAATATTAATTCAAGGAATATAATATGGTTTTATGATTATAACTTGTATTATTAAAAAAATCATTTTTCCCACATTATTTCTCTATATTTTCGTTTCTTCCCTTCTCTTCAAACAAATCACTGTTTTAGATTTCAGTCCGATCGAACAAAAATTAAAAAAAGAAACGTAAAAGCAGTTGAAAGCTACAAAGATGTCGCGATTCAGAGATCGAACTGAAGCTTTCAAAGATGCTGTACGGCACACTGCAATTTCGTCAGTTCGTCAGGTTACAACCAGGTTAAATTATCATAATTATCATTATCCTTTTTATTCTTCTAATTTTTAATATTTTCAATCATCTAAATATTTCATTTTATCTTATAATTTATCTTTAATTTTTTTTTTTTTTTTTGCGTTGACAGTCTAAATTGGCAGCGATTATGGCGTCTTTCATAGTCCATAAACCACGGCAGACCACGCCGTTTACTTATTCTGCACTCAAAACGGTAATTATAAAAGTTTTCCCTTTTTTGGTTTTTTAAAGGAGAAATTTTGAGTAATTTTTTTATTATTTTATTTCTTTTTTGTTTTTGTAATTAGCTATAGAGTATTGGGGCATTGGATCAGTTCGTGTTGAAGCACCGAAAAGATTACGTGGATCTTCTCCGGACAACGGAGCAAGAGAGGGACAGCATTGAACATGAAGTAATATTACAAGCTTTATAGTGTTCTTTACTGAGAAAATTTGTAAATTATTCCTCAGTTTGATTAATAAAATTGTGGATTTTTTTTTTGTGTGCGCGCGCGTTCTTCTGATCAAATGAATTGTCTAAAGATAAATTAATGAGCATCTGATCTATTTTGATTGTTACGCCAAGTTTGACATTGTGGTTGGATTGTAAATTTGTGGGTTAAACCAGACCATAACTTTAATGATAAGCAGATTCGAAGTTTTTACCTTTGATGGATCTAACTTAATGATGCTAATGCATTTGATGTGGTTAAAGTTGTTTCTTTGGACACGTATTTAAGCGTTAAGAATTTGGAGCTGGTTTTTGTTTTATGGTGTTACTGTGTTCTTAATTGACTTTTACTGAATGAAAAGTTGTGTACTTTGATGATTAGTGATATACGCAATTTGGTTTGCTGCTTGCCAAGCCAAATGGAAGTGATTAGATTTTAGGGTTTATAGCAGTTAACGCCCGAGAGGAAGTGTTTGATTGCATTCAGTTCATCCTGTGTTACTAAGTAAAAATCGGTGCAGGTTACTGCTTTTATTAAAGCTTGCAAAGATCAAATTTATATTCTCAGAAATAGCGTAAATGATGAAGAGGCGATCTCAAAGGTCTGGCTTGGAATCAGGGATACCTTTTTTCGGCAACAAAATCAGGGTACCTCAAATGCTGATACCATCACAAACAAACATGGAGTGGTAAGGTAAGTTCTTGTTTATGTTTATTGGCATAAGTAGGTTGTATGACTTTGTTTTTTAGCTGGAATTGTCTATCCTGTTTTAATTGATTCACACTTAATCTTGATGGCTTCCAGTGGTAAATGGTTCTAATTTTTGTTCTTTCTTTTAGTACCTATATTCTGTCATCCTTGGTTTGGCAACAAGAGTCAATTTTCTTTCTGTCTGTTTTCTGGAGCCAAATGGTCCTACCAAGATTCAGGAGTCCTTTTTTTTTCCCTTTTCATCCTTTTACATGATAACTTTAACTTCCCTTGACTAATACTTTATGTCCTTGTCATTTTGTCAGTTAATAACCTTTTATTCCTGCATGGAAGTGTTGTCTCCCTTCTCTAAGAAGAAAGTTAGTGTTGTTAGCTTTATGAATGAACATTTGCCCCCCTTCATTATCATTCCGGTACTAATTTTAAGTGAGAAACTTCATTCAGTCACAGCACAGTTTGATCAGCTAAGAGCCATTCGCTTCCAAGATGTTATCAATAGATCAATACCAAGAAGAAAACTTAAGCAGGTTGTTGATTCTAATTCTCTAGATACCTCTAAAGCAGTCAATTTGGAGCTAGAGAGACCAGTGAGCTTCAACCTGAAACTCTTAGAGTCCAACAGGAATTACTGAATGATGAAACCCTTGCCCTTCAGGTAATCTGAATATTTGTCATGACAGATTCCATATGGCCCTTTCTATCATGTCCTTCCTTACCTTAAATGATCTAATTCCTTTCCAAAGATCCTAATCAACTGAATATGCTTGCCCCTTGGCCTATTATTATAGGTAAGTTGAATTAGAATTAGTTGATCATGTAAGTTGAATATCCTATATGGGATGGTAATTTTTAGTTTATATATGCTTTCTCACTGCAAATTAAAGGAAGTGAACACACCTTTGCCCAAGATGAACAAACTTTCTTTTGTTTATTGGCCTGTAGGTTTTTGTTTTCTAAAATATATAGGTTTAATTTGCACACATCTCTATTTGCTCTAAGTAAGCTATGAGATTAGCACCTAGGCAGGATGGTTCTTTATATGAGATTTTGTTTCACTTTTTTTTTTTTTCCCCAGCTCTAAGGACTGGATTTCCAACTTTTCCCTCTTCTTATGCAATCTCTAAATTAACAGTCACTTTTATATCTTCTTTGCAGGCGGTTGAAGCCACAAAAAATATAGAGCTTAGTAATAAAGAGCTTTCTCGAGCTATACAACGGAATAGCAGCAACAGGACCTTTCCCTTTTTTGTATTATTTATACTTACCTTTTCAATCTTGTTTCTTGACTGGTTTAATTAAAAATATAGTTCTTACCATTTTATTCCTTTGACATGTTTTTCTTTCCCAAAAGAAAAGGGAAGCCCCCTTCTTTTCCTTGTAGATTTGATAATGGAAAAGAACGATAAAGTATCTAACATTGAGTAAAGCAAAGTGATTTGAGTTTCTCCGACTGTAATTGCATTTACTTTATGAAGAAAAGGGTTGAATTTTTTGTGTTCAGCTGAAGCATTCATCATGGTTTTGTAGGCAAATATTGGTGCATGCTAGAAGTTGTATGAATTTATGGTGAAATGTTAGAATGTACAATCCTATTTGTGAGAACAAAATGAGTATATTTTTCGTTTGTATAATAGTTAGGACAAGCCTGTCTCTAACCTTGTTTACAGCAAACAAATAACAGTATTCCGCACTCTGTACATAGTAATGTAAGACTATTTTTTCTGATCTAACCTCTAAATGCTTAGGTCTTCCATTGCTTCAGTTAGCTTTTAGCATGAGAAGTTAAAAATTCTCGAGTAAGCTTGAGTTTTAACAGATAAAGTTTCTCTGTAGAATTTGAATCTGTCAATAACTTAAGCAACGGTAGCTCGTCATTGCTCCAACTTGAGATTAATCCTATCTTCTAATTCTAACACTATCCTTTTTAGGCTTTACTTTTGGCAAATGCAACCAGGGTATGGATTTGCATAGAAACTTTCCTCTGTTTTCCCAGAGCTTCCTGGCCTTCTAGGGACTGCTGCTCCTGTTCTGTTAGCATGCAGGATCTTAACCTTCGAGGCAAAATCCTCCCACGGCATTAAACCTTTGTCCATCTGATCAATCAATTTCATAAAGTTTATTCTGCAAAATGTTTAAAAAAAAAAAAATCAGTAATGATTTGATAAGAGATGAATTTCTTGTGTGACTAATTGCTATACATACTTGTCAGGTCTGATAGTTTTTCGGAAACCTTCATACTTCCTATGACCCTGCACTGCCTTTGCCATGTTCCCATCATAGGTAAAAACGAAGACATCACTCTCAAGTGCTACAATATAGTCCACTGCAGCAAGCTTATTCTGGCGATTAATGAAAGGCATCAATTCCTCTTCAGTTGCTAAATTTGAATGGGTGAGTATATTTGGATACTTCTCTTCAAGTGCTTTAACACCATTCTGGCCATAAATCTTCCCTGCAACTATGTAAATTTTTGTATCTAAAGGAAACCCCATGGCCTCAAGGAACACAGCTACTTCTCTTGGTGTCATCGGACATAGGCCTTGTCGTCGCCTTTCTTCACCATCAATCCGTTTCTCCTTCCAATGTCGGACGCTACGCCTCAACTGCCTTAGTTCTTCATCTTCAACTTTGGTTAGATTGTGACTGCAGCCTGTAAAAGCAAGCATGTCCTTTTCATATCTGCACAGGCTTTCCAGTTAGCAAATTCAAGAAACCATTACAAACAATGAGCAAAGTTGAGCAGAAGATTAGTTTCAAGCACCTTAAATGAAGAGCAATATAAGGCTTGCTATCATCCCTGATCCTATCAACCAACTTCTTGGCAAGATTTTCGATTTCGTCTGTGAACTTAAGTGCTTCGTACATTGCTCGGCAGCGGAGCCTTTGAATAGAACTGGAAAGGCCATTGTTAGCTAACCGTGAATCGGCATGGGTAAAATTAATCACCTTGTGCTTCTTTAACAAAGAAGACATCTGATCTCTGTAATAAGCAGGCTGCATGAAAGTACATTATCCAATATCAGAACATAACTCAAGTTTATGAAATATGAACTGTAATTCCATACCTTAGAGTAAGAAACCGGAGCTCGTTGATGAGGTTTAATTGATGCAAAAGCTGGTGGGAGATGATCAACAATCCAGATATCCTCTTCCAGGAATTGAATGAAATGTTTCCAGTCAAATATATCTTTAAAATCACTGCACAAATTACTTGAATCAGACATATCTTCTTCTTTACTATCAAGCTTGTTGCTATTTTACCCACAACTTTTGTAATTAAAATTTCTTGTTCACCTTGGATCAGTCCAAAACGATTGGTGATCTAAAGATGGGAGAACCAAAGTGGCATTCATAATTTTAGCTACGGCAACCATATCACTTATCTGCAGGTAAATTGAAATTAATCAATAAATCAAAAGAAACCCAAAATAGAAAAAGAAAAGGAAATTAGGAGATTACCCCAGTTTTCATCTGGTTCAATCCTCCATTGGAATGAACAAGAATATAACCATTTGAAGGTGATTCTGGAAAGAAGAAAACTGATAGCATTACAAAAACAGGTCAAGTATATAATACTAATAATTGATTGAAAAGAAAAGAAAATTGTCCCTCATTCCCCCTTTTACTTTCCTATGAAAAAAAAAATGATGAAGAGAGTAATTAATTTAACTTACTTATTTCTCTACTTGATCTTTCAACACATTTATAGTGGAAGTCACTGGTGGGTTTGATCCAAATATCAGGAATCTGATAATGCAAAAAAAAAAAAAATCAAATTAAAATTGGGTCATGTTGCCTTACAAAGCATAGACAAATTAAGTGTGATAATATTGGAAATGTGGAATCAATAGGGCAACCCAAGTGGAATAATTATAAGACTTTTAATTTATTTTAATGACTTCAACAATGGGTCAAGTTTATTTAACAATTTGTAATGGGTTCCATATTTTTCTTAAATTGAAAATATTTTCAATTATCCATATTAAAAAACGATTTGTTTCAGAAATCTTTCAATTCCCTATATGTTTCCCACTACATAAATAGGCTTTTATTTAGTTTCTCATTCATCTTTATTTTACTCATCTTTCCCAACATTAAATATATATATATATATATAATTCAATTAAAAAAAAGAATTTAAAATCCAAATTTTCGAGGAAATATTTTATCAAATAGTATTTGATTATTGTGGTAAGCACTTAATATCGCTTTAGAAATTTTGTCTAATATGAATGTCTTTCAATAAGAATTTTGTCTTCTTAATATCACTAGAAAGTATTAAAAAACATATTTTTTTGTGGATTAAATATATATTATTACATATACATTAGCTTAAGTAAGCTAAAGTATATATAGTTAATTCCCTTTTATTAATTATATGAAATAAATGAAGAGAGAGTAAGAGAGAGAATTTGGGGAGAATTAACTATCTAACCGAGAGCTTTTCTGGCGAGGAAATCTCCCTAAAGTCACCGTTATTATCTTCTCTTTCTTTGACAACTTTGTTTGCCATATTCGAATTCTCCACCACAACATTCGTTGTAATGAATTTCTCCCTTTCATTATTCAAGTCTTGCAGAGTGTTGAACAAAGCAAACTTGGCAAGCAAAGTCATGAAGGCTAGCACCATCAAACCCCAAAACAACCACCTCCCGAAGTACCTCCCCGGCCTCAAAAGCTCCGGCCAATACCGCCCTTTCCGACGTAAAAGTGTCGGGTTTTTCACCGGCAATGTGTTGCCTTCTTGCTCGTCTATCGTCTCGGAAACCCTCCTCCTTGTCATCTTCGAGGAGTCATCTGTTAAACTTGTCATGGAAATGGTTAACATTCATATAAACAAAACCAAAAACAAACCATCAAAAAAAAGACTTCCATAACTCTCCAAAGCCAAATGGTTTTGTGGGATGAAAGGTGCTTTGCTTTGGTTCCTTGTCAAATGATTTTGCATTGTTAGTAAATGGTTTTTAGAAGAAAACCGAAATATGAGGCGAAGCCAACTCTTTGCTTGTGATAATTTTTAGCTGTTTTTGGTCATTGGTTTTTTTTGCTTATAATTAAAACTTTAGCCAAACTTTTTTATTTTCATTTTCAATTAACAGTCTAATTTATACAATTTTTTTTCAATATGTTCGAAATTTAAATATCAACACTCACATTTTTTTCTTCGAATTGCGACATTTTTATAAAACACACTACTTATAAAGAATTTATTAATGAAATTTAGTGTTGGAGATTTCGAATTATTCAAAAATTTAATTAATCGTATGGATAAAATCAATACTAAATATTTCCTTTATATGCTCAAAATTAATTGTTTGTTATTATGTAAACTGGTTTCTTTCAGCCTGCAGCTTCAAATTGATTCCTTTGACATCTTAACACTTTTATTAGACAAAAAAAATTGACAAGATCGAGACTCTTAAAAATTATTAGCTACTTCTTTTGTTGGACCTTATATGCCTTCTAAAATTAGAAAGGAAATGTGAACTTAGATGAAAAACTAGCGATCCCTGTTTTAGCATAAGGAAAATTAATTCAATGAATTGAGGGAAAAAAAAAACACCATATGATTTTACTCTATGGGTGCGTTTGGTTCGGGGGAAAAAAAATTACCTTGGAAAACAAAATTACTTTTTATCCAGGAAAAAAATTTTAAGGGGTAAATTCTAGGGAAAAAAATTACTTTAGATCCAAAAAAAAAAATTTTGACTCTGGTAATCTAAAAATACTTCAGGATTCGAAGGTAATCATTTTACCCCAGATTTTCCCAAAATTGAGCACTGTAGGTAAAATAAAATGACTGACAAGAGGAAAAATAATCGAACCAAACAGGGGAATCGAATGACGGAAAAAAAAATTACCGGGGGGGAAATTCCCCCCAACCAAACGCCCCCTATGTATTAATTAAACAAAGTTATAGCAACTATATATCTTAATATATATATATATATATATATATTTAGAAAAAACAGGTTTCAAACCCTATTCTTTGAACATCAAAATATAATGCAACTATATTTATCATAAATCAGATTAAAAATGTTGTAACTTGTAATTAAGATGTGAGTGGTTTTATTGTGTTGCTATCTATTGTCTTCCATGAATTGGATTGAATTGAGGGTATTTAAAGCAAATATGGCAACTATTTCACTTATTACAATTTGATTTTAGGTTAATTAGATGCACTTTTTTTATTAAAAAAAAAAAAGCCACTTATTGCCAATTTAACTACAGTGAGATTTTATCTTATTATTGATCAACGGTAACAATATATGCTCCGGTATTATATTAAATTCTAGATGAATATTTACTTAAAATTAATTAACAATAAGTAATGTGACACTTATTATATTTTATGAATAGTGATTTAATATCTCTAATTGACTTTACTTTAACGTCTTGTAGTGAGTACTTCAATAGGAAGTACCCATTCTATAATAAAAACAAACAAAAAAAAAGTTGGTAAAGGAATTTCTATTTTTTATTATTATAAAAAAACCAAGCAAGAAAATATGATTTGTTTTTTTAATTACAAATAAAAGATTTAATAATTGAGGATAGGGGTGGAATCGTATGATTATTTGAATTTGAACTCGAATTTTATGAAATGTCTTTACTCTTTTTTAATTATTTAGTTAAGAAGTTATTGACAGCAAATTCAATATATAATTTAATTCATAAATTAGATGAAATTAGCCCTTTTCATCCCATTACATAGCAAATGGTATAAGGAAATATTTAATGTATCTTAAAAGGAATTCATCTTATATATGGTTAGTGAACTTTTTTAACTTCTTATATTTAAAATACAATTGACACTAGTCTGTTTGATTATAATTTTAAAATTTTAATAAATTAACATAATCAACTGTCCAATATTACATTAATATATAATATAAATAATATATAAATACCTTTAAAAAGTGCCTATTGAAAAAATAATTTTGTTTAAATCAAAAGTTATATTTTTTTAGTTTTTTTTAATCAAAATTTTATAACGCTAGACTTTTTTTTTTTCTAAATTTGGGATTTTGATATTTCCAAAAAAAAGGCCCGACATAAAGGCCGAATCCTCGTCACGAGATTAAAGATGAATAGGATTTAATCTGAATATATTCCATGATTTCCATATTCAATTAACTATTCAAATATTTTTATTTTTATTATTCAAGTTCTATCCATATAAATTTTGGAACACTCATTAATTATTAGAATTCATTAAAAATATTCATTTTTTTGTCAAGTTTTGAATTTTAATTAAACTTTAAATCAATTTTAACGTATATCATTAAAAAATTAAATTAATAAATTTAAATTAACTCAAAAAATAAATCAAAAATATAAATCATAATTAGAACATGTAATAAAATAATTTAATTAACTATTATATTAATAATAAATAATAACTTATAAATAAACATATATAATATTTAAAATTTATTACTAAAAATCGAACTCAAATAATAGGTACCTAAAATCATATTCCAAACCTACATAAATCCACAATAATTTAATTTTACTACTTGAAACCCTATGCAAATCCGGTTAAAAAAATTTATTTTTACTAAAAGTAGGAAAAAGTAAGATAAATTTCATATAAATCTCAGTTTTAGTTCAGTATGTCCCAAATTTTTTTATTTCAAAGAATAAGTTAGTCTTTTCATTCGTCACCATTAAGTTAACTATTAAAAATTTAATTTGAGATTATTTTACTCCTTAAACATTTTAAAATGTTTTAAATACTCAAGCAAATTAAACTAAGAGCTACTAGACTTTTAAAAATTAGTTTTTTTATTTTTTTGTTTATTTATTTACTTATTAATTATTGTTTACTATCTTATATACCTTATATATGAATGAAAACCTGAGCATTTTAGTATAAATAAAATATTTTATGTGAATAGTTTGTATGTCTTATACGTGTAATATTTTTTAAAAGTAATTATTTTTTTAATTTTCTAAGAAGATAGAAATCAATATATAATTAAAATTACAAAATAAATCAATTATTTCTTTAAATCAATTATCTATTTTAATTTTTTTATAAGACAAACATCTTGATTTATATATATTAAAGTTAAAAAAATTCAAATATTATTTATTAATTTCTTTCATTACTTTTATCAATATATGTATTGCTACTCTTTATATATATTAAAAACATATTTATAGAAATAATTAATTTTGATGCACTTTTTTTTAAAAAAAATTCATATGAACAGTGGTATGTGTAGTAAGATGAATTTTCATTTTGCTAAATTTATTCTCAAAAAATTAAAATTAGATATTTAAGTCTATATTTTATCATTGAATTAACCATCCATATGTTTTTTCAATTTTCATTTCATCTCTTTTTCTCGATTTATTTGTTCAAGTATTTTGTTTATTTATTTGTTCAATCATTTTCTTTGATAAAAGAGAATAAAAATATTCATATTGAATTATTTGTATTTTTTTGAAATGTATACTATTGTAAATATTATATTAAATTATTTAAATTTTTAAAAATTAAAAAATAAATTATTTTTATTTTTACTTTATTTACTTTATTTACTTTTTATGTTTGAGACTATATAATTAATTTTTTTAAACTCTTACAAATAGAATTTTCAAGTTTAATGGAATCATTTAAATTCAATTTTTCAAAATAAATCAATTTCAAATGTGAAATATTAACCAATAATATATTAATTACTAATGTAGTAAGAAATGTTTTCATAAAATTGTAGTCAGACAAATTATTTATTTTTAAAAAAAACTAACATTTCAAAATCTAATAACTTTTAATATTAATTTATTTGAGTATTTAAAGTAGTTTAAAAAGTTTAAGAGATAAAATAATTTTAAAGTTAAATTTTTTATTAGTTAATTATTTAAATTTTTACTAATTAATTTTAATAATTAACTAATTAAAATTTTAACTTATCATATGAAATAGAAAATTTTTAAATAAAATATTTTATTTTAATACTAATAAACTAAAATTAAACGAAACTTTAAAAAGCTAAATAGAGTTTTCCTTTAAAAAAGAATTATAAGGTATCATTTGTCCCTTAGTTAAACGCTTATACATCCAATTTACCGTCTATAAATATAAATTCCCCAAATATTAGCTTGATTAGGGCATTAGGTCTCTCTCTTGCAGTCGCCTTTATCAGAGTCAGAAGGACTAAGCTTCAGCTTCCCAATCGGAGAAAATGGTGAAGGGACGCCAAGGAGAGCGCGTCAGGTCCCCTTTGAGCTCTTCATTTCATCTTTTAAAACCCTTTTTTCAATTTCCCATTTGAACATATGGAATATAGATTTTTATATTTAACTTACTCTTTTCCTTATTTCATTTTCTTTAAATTTCTTTTATTGCAGACTCTATGTTAGAGGAACCATCTTGGGTTACAAGAGGTAATAAAACTTTAACCTATTTATTTTTTATTTTTTGATTATATACTGTTCTCTTTCTTTTTGGCCCGGGGGAGGGGGGGATTAGAGAGATTATTTTTTAAGGAAATTGAATTTTTTTGAGTTAAGTCAGCTGATTTAATGTGTTGGGAAAAGATAGTTGAAGTTTTCAATTTTTTTTTTTGTTTAATTGTTAGGAAACTGAGTAAAGGAAACAAGAATTAAGTTGCATTTGTTTGCAGAAGTTGGGGTTATTTTGGCTATAAAGGCAGGCTAGTACCTTAGTTTTATTAACTGAAATTAGTGTTTGGGGAACGAAGGGTTGATTGAATTTCTAGGTTTTACTTTAGGGTACAGAAAGTACTTACTTTTGTAAACTTTAATGAGGGTTTTATCTTGCGTTTTTTGAAATGTTGAACTGAGTTGAAGAACTGGAAATTGATTATGGAGTTGTTTTTTTGGATTGGTGCTTATGATTTGTTTGATGGTGGGTGTTAGGTCAAAGTCGAACCAGTATCCAAACACTTCATTGATCCAGATTGAGGGGGTTAACACCAAGGAGGAAGTAGCTTGGTATGCTGGCAAGCGTATGGCTTATATTTACAAGGCTAAGGTGAAGAAGAATGGCTCACACTATCGCTGCATTTGGGGAAAGGTCACTAGACCTCATGGTAACAGTGGGGTTGTTCGTGCTAAGTTCAAGTCTAACCTTCCCCCCAAATCTATGGTAAGTGTGTTATTTTGTTGTTATTTAATGGGTTTCTGTACATTGTACTTTTGATCTTACATCTATCTTTTGGTTCATTTGCAGGGAGATAGAGTTAGAGTTTTCATGTACCCCAGCAATATATGAGGTAATCTTGACTTCCCAGTTTATTATCTTTTTTAGTTGTTTTGTGGGTTCATGAGTTTGCCACTTATTTTGGTTGATTCAAATATATCTGTTTGTATATGAGATATCTTCATTCAGTTTAATGATGTTACTTTTTGTTTGAAGATTAACTGCTTGATGGACAAGTTAATTTTTATACTAATTGCCTGCTTTATTCATTGTTAGGTCCTTTTGTGTGTATTTATGAGAGTTTTACATTTTGTGTGTTCTGCAAATTTTCTAATGACATCTTTAGCAATTCATATATGCTTGTTGCATCAACTCCAAACTATTTTTTATTGTTCATGAGACCCCTACATTAACCGTATGGCATGATTCAGCTCTAATAGTTTTCTGCTGTTGTAGCTTTCTGTTGTTTCTGTATCTCTGCAATCATTGAGTGTTGCTATGGTTGACACAATCTGTCATCTTTTAGCATAGTTATTTATTAAGATATTTTTACTCGGCCATAAACTTTGTGTGCCTTGTTAATATAGTGATATTAAGCTGTCATTTTAAAATGGAATTGAAAACATTATGATAACTATATATGAATATTTTCCCGTGGACTTGGAACAATTGGTTCTAGAGCCCTACTAGCTACTAACGCTTGTGTACCCTTTCTTAATTTTGTATTTTTCTTCTTTCCTTGCAGTTGTCTAATTGCCTGGTAGAGTTCAATTGATGACTCAAGTGACTCTGCCTTCTTCATTTTGTTTTTATAATCTTACTCAAGATGTATGTTTTGGAGTGGTCATTTTGTTTCTTTAGGATGGTGGATGAGACTCTGCTTTAGTTTACTTATTTTCATGGATTTTTCGCCTATTTGTTCCTTGACTCCAAAGTTTTGGGTAATCAATCATTTATAGAATTGAATAGCAAGGTTTATCTACTGCATCAAGAATCATTCTGTTAGCTTTAACAACATTATTAATTGTTTCCAAAAATTTTCATGATAATATAGGTTGCTTAGTTCACTTATTTTAAATGATTTTCTTGCTTTATGCCAGCCTAATGCTGGATAGCCTAGCAATGTGAATTAGTTCTATTTGGTGATTGAATGATTCTGTTATATGACTCGTATTAGATATATGTTCAAGTTTCTAGAGTATTAGTGGACTGATCCTAAGTTCTTCAAAATGAGTGCACCCTGGTTTTTGGGTCCCTAGTTCTTTTTGTGATTAAGTCTGGACTAGGAGTTGTGCTTGTGAAAATGGTGGGTTGAGCTCTCTAATAAAGCTGAAGAGGTGACATTGGTGATCAGGTTGCATAAAGCTTGTAATATCACCACCTGAGAGAGACCTGGTTGTTTTGTAGAAGGTCCTCGAGTCAAAAAAAACTAGGAAAACGTGTGCTCTCAGGCTTAGGTCTCATTTGGATGGGCCAGCTGTGGCATGCTGGAGATGAATTTCACTTAAGCCACAGCAATCTTTTTCCAGTAAGAAAGCTCCATTCCCACCGCACTGTGTGATGCCAACAGAGTTTTTTTTTGTTGTTATTTTTGAAATCATAGTTGGGATGAAAATGTCCTTACAACTAAACCTGACAATTCATGTTCATTTCAAGAAAAAATCGTAAAATATAAAATTTATTTTTAAATTTTTATTATATTCATATATAATTTTTATCATTTTTTAACTTGCGTCATTTTTATGTTTTTTATTCATATTATTTTTGTTTTTTTGTTGTCGTGTCATGTTTAAGATTGTCAAATTATTTTACAATTTGACTTTTTCTCTTATATTCCTTTTTTAGTTTTATTTTATATTTAAAAATTTTAAATAACTTTGTTAAAGTAATATAATAAATAAAATTTTAGAATTATATAAATAAAAAGCATGTAATGCAAAAATATGTATGTATAGATATATACAATCTATTTTTTGTTTATGGATATATGTTTCCCACCTTTTGTTGCGAATAAATCAGTGTATAAGGTTTTATTTTATTATAAATTAAACTACAAACTTTTAGTATCATATAATTAGGCGCAAAACGTTAAATGACACTATAGAAAGTTTGTTTGCGTAGGTGATATTCTAAGTGGTAGGTAGAGATGTTAAATTATGTTCATTACATGTCATTTTTTTGAAATCTTCTAAAAAAAAAAAAGAAAGTTCGATAACTAAATATATCATCAATTTTTTGTACTAAATAGATATAAATAATCAACATTTTAATATATGCAAATAAGCTTTCAAACTCTTTTTATATTTATTTTTAGCAAATAACACATCATCAGTTCATGTGAATAATTTTTATCTACGTTAATGTGTCATGTAAGATGTCACATATGCAAAACAAATATTTGTTGGTGTATTAAATGGATTTATATTTAATTATATTATTTTTAAAATTTAATGATTTAAATTATAACAAAATAAACATTTATGGATTTATTTGTATGTAATAAAATATTGAGGACTTATATTCATTTTATATAAAAAGTTAACGATATATTTAGATATTAAGAATTTTTAAATTTATTTAAAATTAAATTTTTTTTACTTTTTTTTATAGATTTTTAATTATTTGAATTAATCCACTTTGTTGAAAAAATACTTTGAACTTAAAGATATTTTTTATTTAATAATTAAAAATTTTATTACTTGTAATGTTTCTAAAATTTTACCTTTGATTTTAAATAATTTAATAATTTAATTAAAATTTTATTAATATAAAATAGTTAGCAATGGGAAATATTACTAGTTTCGACTTAAAGAAACAAATTGATTAATTAAAAGTTCGTTTGGAATCGTTTTCTATTTTTTATTTTTGTTTTGTTTTGAAATTTTAAAAACTAAAAATATGTTTAGTTAATACTGTGTGATTCAAATATAATAATTCAATTCACAAAATCAAATAAAAATTATAATATATTTATTACAAAATATTGTTTGCATAATATTAAATAATATTATTTTATCCTATTTAATACTAATATTAAAAATATCTGCTTTTAATCATATTAAGATTTAATATAATTTAAATAATATTATAATTAAATAGAATATTTATTAAAATAATTTATTAAAAATAATTCAATTAAAATAAAATTAAACAAAAATGTTTAATATTAATTTTTATCAGATAATAATTGAGATTAATAAAATTTTAAATTTTATATATTGAATAATAATATGAATTAATAAATTATATATATTAAATAATATTATTGAATTTTAATTTTAATAATATTAAATTATTAAAAATATATATTCAACTAATTAATTTATATTAAAATATATTTTATTTAATATAGATAATATTATTTAATGTTAAGTATTCACTTTATAATAATATTAAATTATTTAATAGTAGTAGTGATATGTTTTAAATTTAATTGAAAAAATATAATATTAAACAATAATATTTTTAGTAAAATAATAATCAAATATATTATATAATGGTACTTAGCAATAATATTTTTTATTAAATTTTATTATTTTTTTATTTTTTCAAAAAATAAATTTTTTTATTTTATGTTTTTTATTATAAAAATATATTTATATTATAGATATTGTTTATTTATAAATAGTAATAGAAATGAAAGCATGTTTTCGAAAATAATATAAACATGAAATTTTTGTTTTTATTATTATTATTTTTTTAAACAAAGAGGTAATACCAAATATATTTTCTATTGTTGTTTAAAAAAAAAAAGTTGAAAACAGAAACATAAGATAGGAAATGAAAACAATGCCCAACCAACCCTAAACAATTTTGTTTTTATTGTGAAATACTACATACCATTAGGGATTAATTTATGTTGTTTTTTTTTCGAAACAAACGTGTAGCTGACAAATAACTTCGGTAGGCAACGTCGGTTGTATTCTTATTCTGCAACAGTGCAAGTTTGACTTACCCTTTCGTATTTTTTCTATAAAAAACATTTGAAAGGAAATCCACTTTTATTTTGATACATTATATAATTTATATATATGTAATTAATTTCGGGTACAATAAATTTGGCAAAATAATACGTATAATTGAAAACAACAACAGTTCCTAGTGTTGTGTTTTAAATTCCTCTTTTAATATGGTAATTAATTAACAATAATATGTTACAGTTTTGATTTATTAGGACTTCGTTTCCAAGTTTGGTGTAGTACTTTAAAATTTTTTATTTTGCAATTTTAAATTTGCCCTTTCATTTTTTATTTTAATATAATATTTTTAATAATTATTTTTTATTACACTTATTTTACTATCATCAATCTCGAAAAATATCTTTTTAGGTACATTCACTAACATAATTGAAATGATAGGACAAAATGCTATCGGTCCATTGAATTTCAAAATGAAAGAATAGAAAAGGAATCTCATGGTTTCTCAAATCGCCAACCATGTTTGGTTAAAGAAGGTATACACACACATAAAACAAAAGAATCCCAATTTAGTTATATTATCTTTAGGAAACAAACAATTAACCAATTACTAGAAAAGATATTAAAATATAACAATGGGATTCTATCTAATTGATTCATATATTTAAAAAAAATAAGTAAATTTTAATAAAAATAAAATTCAAATTTCAATCTCTTATATATATATATATATATATATATAATTTGGTTAAAGCTTTTCCAATGACAAAATATATATAGCATTATTAATTCTCCGTTAAAAGAATGGAATTTGAGTGTCGCTTTATATTATAAAATATTCAGATGTTAGGATTAATATTTATTTATTTATTTATTTATTGTCTATTTGGTATAATATCGAATAAGTACAATAAAAGCATTTTAGATTTTTGGATCTAAGAATCAAATTGACAAGAAGCTGGTCCCATTTCAGTCCTAGGGTGCCAATTTAATTTATGTTCTAACTGCTTTAATTATTGTAGCATTTAATTGAACAAACAAAAAATGCAGGAAAAAGACTTCGCATGTTACAATTTTTGAGATTGGAGCTCTACCTCATTTTATTGTCGGTTTTGAGTTTTGGTTGACATTTTTTTTTTTTGACGATAATATATTTATATATTATAATTGAAGGGTGAGGTGAAAATTGTTTGAGTTTGGATACATATTATGTTGTACGTCACAATTGTTCTTTAATCATTTGGTCAAATTTTTTTGATATAATCTAATTAATTTTTAATGTAACAATTTTAAAAAGTGCTCGTTAATATAATGTTTGAACTAAAATAAATTTAATAAAAAAATTTATATTTGATGCATTGTTAGTGTATAAAATTTTATATTGTTATCCTTTAATATCATGACATTCCATCAATTAATAAATTTAATAATACTTATTTTTAAGAATTTTTGGTTTTAAAAATTATGTAGTGATGAAATGATATGTTATGATTTATTGTTAATGTATAAAAAAAGTTACGTATTGACAGTGTAAGAACTATAAATCTTATAAAGATTATTATCTCATACAGTAAGATTATACAAATGAAGTTAAAATAGCGGGAACTCATTATTAATCTTTTCATACATTAATTAAGCTTGATTAGAATCTAGTCCAACCTACATGAATACCTCTAAATAAGGAAGATTATCTTATTTTTAAGGTGAAAAAAATCACCACACTTTGAATTAGACCAACTTGATAGAAATTTGCATAAAGCTTCTTGCCAATGCGTGAAGAAGTGGTAAAACACCAATGAAGAATAGAACCAAATGCATCTACATTTTTTATTTTTTTTATAATCACATACATTTTCGTTTATTTTATGATTCGAGAGTGATATTATTTGAATTGAGATGACTTTGAATAAAACCCTCTCAACATATTCCAAAATTTAAATTTTATCTAAATATTAAAAAAAATTCATTTTTATTTTTTTCAACCAATCATTAATCATATTTTTATTCTTTCACAACCCCACAAATTAAATGATTATTTTGTGGGATGTGAAAAAAAATAAAGTGCATTTAGTTGCTTCTGAAATGAACTGGTTATTTAAAGGGTTTTTTTTTAATCAACAAAAAGGTTGACCAAAAAATGTGAAATAAATGCATGAAAGATAATTTCAGAAAAAAGTGAAAAAAAAAAAAAAACATTTATGAACTGCGATGACGGAGAGGGTGGACTTAATTTCTTCTTTGTTTTCGGTGCCAATTTATTTTGGGTTTGAACTTTGAACTCTGAACCGCTGCCGCCTCTCTTTACTGTTGCCATGAAATTCATGCATCTCATGCAGTTAATTTATTTACGATTATATTAAAAATATAGATCAACAAAAGCAATTTCTTGTTACTAGGTTTAAATATTTCAAACCTTTGGTTCATATTAATTTCCTTTCTTTTTTATAATAAGATGAACAATATTTTAAGTTTTATTTGAATTTATTTATTTTAGACAATCTTGAAGGAGCATTCTCACATTGATTTCATGCATTTAAAATTCTATTACAATGTTTATCATAAAAATCAAACCTTGATTAAGAAAGAAAATAACTTAGTTATTTTTTACTAATATAAATTAATATTTGGGTCATTTTTTTTTATTTTCTCTTAGAATACATACATCTACAATTAAACCAAATACTCATGTACTTCATATTTATTGTTAATAACTAAGTTGAATAAGTGAAATATGGAAAGAAAAAAAGAGTTAATTAGGTTTATTATTGTTGACTTAAACTCAAAGGAATCCAAATTATATAAATTCAACCAAATAATTAGTAGTATTTTTAACTAGAGTTTATATTTGATGAATTTCATAAATTATCATTCAATTATATTAGATATTTTATTAATTAATGAATTTAATGACATTTTATTTTAATTTTTTTAATTTATAAATTATTAAAATAACATTTTATGATTCGCTAAAAGTCTATTATTAACTTTAGGTTTTGTACTAGAAAAAGAACGAAGGAAAAAGACAAAAAAAATGAAAGACAATAACCCTTGGATCACCTGTCAACTAAACTTAAATTCATCATAAATAGGGATAATAACCGGTAAATGAAGCCCTAATTAATGATAGTTTTTTTTTTTTTTGAATTTCTTTTTTATTAAATGATTAACTTCGTTACTATGAGGCCATGCTTGCGAGAAGGAGTGCCAATGAAGCTGCTCATACCCTAGATAGGCATGTCTTGTCATCAAACTCTGATTGTCATTTGGTGGAGTGTCCTTTTATTATTGAAAGCATTGTCGAACAGGATTGTTTTGGAGTTTTAATCTAAGTAATGGATTTCTATCTTTTTTTTTTTTTTAAAGGATATATTTTATGTCACTTTCTAGTAAAGAGAAGCCATCTTTATTTTATGTACTTGTTTTAGGTAATTTTGGTTCAAAATCGGGAGGATCCATCGTTAAACATAATTCATTTAAAAAAACAATTAATTGTTAAATTTCAATATAATTTTATTAAAACTTATATTAAAAGTTTTTATCTTTACAATATATTTTTTATAAAAAAAAAAATAGAAATAAGGAAAGCTAACTCATCTATAAGATCAAGATACCTATTACAAATTATTTACAGATTTTTCAATATTTATATATTATCTACCAACGAAAAATTAAAAATTTGAACTTAAATGCTGTGCGATTAAAATTCAAATTTTAATCATTTGTACAAACTTCAATGAGCTATCTTTGCATTATCAAGGTCTAGGTATAGACAATTTTTTTCTTTTAATAAAAATGTCTCATTTCGTACTCAAAACTCATTGAATAAACTTGCATTTATTTGTAACATGTTATTTTTTTTTTTTACTCATTTACCTAATTTGAAATTAATAAAATTTTAATTTTTTTAATCATAGATATCTCAATGTTTGACAGTTTTGAAATTAATTCTGTTCTGATCATGAATAGATTTAAGTAAAATTTTTTTAATAGTAACGACTTTTAAATTTGAATCTGATCTAAATACCTAAAAATTCACTTTCAATTTTTTTAATTAATTGTTGAAATAAAATTCTCGATTCCATGAAAGGAGAAACTTATATCAATTAGTAGGCTTATATAAGTGGTTATTCAGCTCTTGAGATTTTCTCCAAGATTTTGGGTCATTGCCTCTTGGCCTAGGGTCAAGCCAATATCAACATTCTTTAGTATACGTTTTTTTTTTTTCTCTTGTTTTGCTTTTATTTGAGTAATTCGGATTAAAAATTTTAGAAATTTAAAAATATTAAAAGAGTTGAAATTTGATATGTAACCCATTGAATCATAAATTCAAAGGAGAAATTTGATTCTAAGAAACACCAAAATAATTAAAGCTCGAGACAAAGTTGACTTAAAATCTTAAAGGCAAACCTAAAATTTATAAAATGAAAGAGAGTTATCTCTCACTACTTAATTATTACATATTTAAGATTTAATAAATTTTATTTTACAAAAGGATCAATGAATTTATGTATAGAAAAAAAAATCCAACAATTCTAAACACACACTTAAATCAAACAAACCACAAAATTAATTTATCAAAAAAAATTATTTATGAATCCAAGAAATGGAAAAGTTCATCATTTTCCCATATAAAATCTCATTATAATTTACCATTATCATTAATATTAGATTAACAATTCATATATACAATTTATATTCATTTTATATAAAATTATGTTTATATCTTATAAAATATAAAAAATTTATATTAAAATTTATATCCAAATAATAATAAAAAATTTATTTTAATTTTATTATATCATATTTAAAATTATCAAATGAAACTAAATTATCAAAATTTTTCAAATTTACAAATCAAATTCCCCTTGTACCATGCATTTCCCACCATTGACATTGACCTATCAAGTAATTCATCGTCTCCCAAAAAAAAAAAAAAAGAATCAAAATAAAATATAACCCTTAATAATTAATCAAAACTAATTAATCAATTAATTTACAACCCTTCCATCAAGAACCAAATAAATAACATAAAAAAACAGAAAGACAAACGCGTTTACCTTCTCTGCTTTAAAATCCGTTTGTAACTCTTCTTTTTCTCAGAAAAATTTGCAGAGAGGCAGCCACGTTCTTTTCTTTGGTCTTCCTCGAAGGCCCATTTTTTTTTTTCCTTTTTAAAGCCTAAATTCTTAATTTTCTTCACTTTGGGGTTCCTTGATTTTCCAATGAGAAACATGCATCGGATCCATGCAAGCTAATTCCATCAAATCATCCCAAAAGAATCCTTCATTCCCACCCAGAATACCCATAATTTCCCAAACTCCACCCAGATCCACCTTCATATGATCCCAGTTTCCTTCCTTTTTTCAAAACCCTGTCTTTTTTCCTTAAGATAAAGATACCCAGATCTTCAATACCTCAAAAAAAACCATGAAAAACAAATCCAAATTATTCACGATCGGGCTAGTAACATCATGGTACTCGTCCAACATTGGTGTCTTGTTGTTAAACAAATATTTACTAAGCAATTATGGTTTCAAATACCCAATCTTCTTAACCATGTGTCACATGACAGCTTGTTCTTTGTTAAGCTACATCGCAATTGCGTGGATGAAGATGGTTCCCATGCAGACAATTCGATCTAGGGTTCAGTTTCTCAAGATCTCTGCTTTGAGTTTGGTCTTTTGCGTGTCGGTGGTGTTTGGGAATATTTCTTTGAGGTTCCTACCGGTTAGTTTTAATCAGGCTATTGGGGCTACGACGCCGTTTTTTACAGCAGTTTTCGCTTACTTGATGACATTGAAGAGGGAGGCTTGGCTTACTTATGTTACCCTTATTCCTGTTGTTACTGGGGTTATCATTGCCAGCGGGGTATGTATTTGGCTAAGTTTTGTTTATTTTTTACTGGTTAATGAAATTGATAGCTTTTTTTCCTTAGAAATGGATTGGCTTTATTTTGTTGGTTTGATATAATTGGAATGTGGAAATGGATTTTGCTTTATTTTGTTGGAATTTGTGTTAGTTTGTCTGCTAATTCTGTCGGTTTGATAGTTATATTGGTTAATGGAAATGGTTGGTTCTGGGGGGTATTTGTTGAGGATTTGATTGGAATGTGGAAATTGGTTTATTTACTTATTTGCAGATACTAGCCTTTTGTGTTTATGGAGGATTTGAATGGAATGTGGAAAGGATTTGTTGTATTTTATTGAATTGTGTTGGCTTTATATGATTTTAAGTGATAATAAAGTGGGAAACGATTTGGTAATCTGATGCTAATTCCCTAATATGATTATTTTGATTTAAGATGAGATGTTCAAAGTACTGTCTAGTCATAAAAGAGTGGATTTTTGTCTCATTTTGATTGCATGAGCGTCATGTAGACTAAAGAATCCATTAATAGTTGAAAGATTGCAGTACGTCGAAGTTAGAATTATGAGTTGAAGTATTTACTTTAAGAACTATTCAGTTGCTGAAATAAAGAATGGAAAGGAAAAGAACTGCAAGATTTAAAACTAGATATCTTGTTATTTGGAGCTTATGGAATTCCCAAATTTTTAGCCTAATTCGGAGGTTTTTCAATATAATGATCACAATTTGTTGATTATCTTTTCCTTTTACTTGGTTTCAAATGAATGATTGAAACGTTAACTCTGATATGAACACCTTGTTATTGTTTATGATTTATCAATGCTTCTCTTATATATTTTCTCTTTCCTCCTTTTCCCCTGCATTTCCCAGATTGTATGTTTTGGTTGTGGCATGTGTGAATCTTGAATTTTGCTCCTATTTGATTTGAAATCCTCCAAATTTCCTCTTTTTTCTCTTTATAAATTTAGAATTGGTATTATGTATTGTTCAAATTATTTATTTTCATTTAATTAATCTGCTCTCTGATTGTTATTTTTCATTTTTCTTACATCGCCACAGGGTGAACCAAGTTTCCATCTATTTGGTTTTATCATGTGCATAGCAGCTACAGCAGCAAGAGCTCTGAAGTCGGTTTTACAAGGAATTTTGCTTTCCTCTGAAGGGTGAGGAATTTTCACGCCTTTGCTTCTGCATTGTTGTTGATGGCGTAATTTTTAAATATTTACGTTAGTTCAGAGACTAGAAATGGGTAATGAAAAATTCTTGCAATTTTATTTTAGAGAGAAGCTGAATTCCATGAACCTCCTTCTCTACATGGCTCCAATAGCTGTTGTATTTCTACTTCCTGCAACACTCATTATGGAAGAAAATGTGGTTGGTATTACCCTTGCCCTTGCCAGAGATGACATCAAGATAATTTGGTATCTACTATTCAATTCGGCATTGGCATATTTTGTGAATTTGACCAACTTTTTGGTCACGAAACACACCAGCGCCCTGACTTTGCAGGTATGTGATACTTGTTGCGGGCTTTTCTCAACTTCTTTTTCACCCAAATTCTTTTTCTGCTTTAGGAATTTGCCAGATTTATTTCGTATAGGTGATTAGAAAAACAAGGCGAAAAGGATGCATTATTTAAATCTTTTACACAGTATGAAATTGAAGTCACATAATTCCACTTATTAAGAAAGATCAAACAAAAAGGTGATTCCGAAGTTTTGTTGTTTTAAACTCCTATGATTATGAATTGTACCCATCTTTTAGTTCTTTACAGAAAACAGCATGGTTACTATAAGTGTTAGTTCTTTAAAAACTTAGCATAGGAATAACCGCATTAATCTAATGCCTTTTGAGATACTAAGATGCTTGCTCTTGCAGGTTCTAGGAAACGCAAAAGGAGCTGTAGCTGTGGTGGTTTCAATTTTAATTTTTAGAAACCCAGTCTCTGTTACTGGAATGCTTGGTTATACACTCACGGTCTTTGGGGTTATACTCTACAGTGAAGCCAAGAAACGAAGCAAATGAGATAGCATCCTGGGAACTAAAATTTGCGTGTGATCTTCGTATATTTTGTTTCCTTTATTGCAAGGACATCGACTATGTTCAAAGAGGCAAGTATGGGCAATGTGGTAGCATATGATCCCATGGATTTTGAGCCCTAGATTCTTTTTTTTTTTTCCCCTGGAAACCTGGGAAACTGCATTTTCTTTTATATCGGCAAACGGCTGCAGGATTAGTCAAAACTCCAATAAGCGACTG
The DNA here is from genome assembly GCA_033439115.1 of Firmiana major. Lineage (NCBI taxonomy): Eukaryota > Viridiplantae > Streptophyta > Magnoliopsida > Malvales > Malvaceae > Firmiana > Firmiana major. The sequence continues at coordinate 35,281,795 of CM065913.1, read as the reverse complement.
ATTGGTCTCTATCATTCCCAGCCTGGGGTTGTAGAGGAATATCATTTTATGTTTTTTATTCTTTCAGGAAAAGGTTGTAGAATTGGTATTTACACTGTCCATCTGTTATCCATCTGTTATTAACATTTCTAATATTGATTAATTAATGGAAAAAACTCATGATGAGTCAACATTTTTATTGTTTAATGCCTTACTATTGTCTTTTTATATGCTGGTAATTGTGGATTCATGAAGATGTGATCAACACCATTAATTTTTCTCAGTCACAGTATTGATTCATGCAGCATTATGAGAATGGCAAGAACCCATTATTTCCTTATCCTTTCCATTCATATAAACTATCCATGAAACTAACCCATTATTTCCTTATCCTTTCCATTCATATAAACTATCGAAAAGCTACCATTGGTAATATGGTCAGAAGCCGCTATTCAATTTCCATGATTTCAACCTCTGCCTTGAGGGTTAGTTTCATCAATTTCTATCTCCTCTCAGCCTTACATTCAAACTTGAAAGGTAAAGCTTAAAGATTGATGACAGAGGAGAATTTCTGAGTCCTTCGTAAATCACTAGTGAAGGCCATATTTGAGTTAAAAACATCGGTGTTTACTCATGGATACTACCCACTAGAGGATTGTAACATTTTCAACATTTGCTTAGACTATGCAAAATGAAACAAGGCATACATCAAAGGTACTAAACATCTTCTTCATATAGAATCATGCAATGTTTGTTTTACAACTTCGGGAATGCATATCCCGATCCCATAGATCAATCAAATATCATTAGTGTAAGCAGATGAATGAGATAAAGTGAAACACAGAGGAACCGGAGTTTTTTTTTTTTCCAGTTCTCCCGTAAACATAAATCAAACACACCGGCAAGCACAAGGAAAGAAAACCATGGAAACAGTATGGATTGGACTAATGTATTTAAGCTTCTGGAACAGAGGCAGCCGCACGCTTAATTGATGCAGACTTGATAAGGTGGTTGTAGCTACCTTTCTCCTTGAAAAGTTGGGAGAAGTGATGTTTGCAATACAAAATGCCCTCAAGAGCTGCATAATTTGATGGGCTTATAGGGCAGCCACCATGGGAGCACTTGAAACATGACTTGTGGTAGGACTGTCCTTCCACAGTTACCTGTCGAAATTTGGGACAAAGAAGCCACATTTTAGCTCAGCATATTTTACTAGAGGGTAGAGGGCATTTAAATATGATACCTTTAAAAAGAAAAATATATATGGCTTGTGCATTATTAAGCATTTCAATGATGTGATAATCAGATATAGTTGCAATTGCAAAACCATGCAATAGTTTAAAAGATTAAAATTTATGAGACATAAGTAGTAAGAAATTCCAGCACTTCGATCTCTTCTTCAAGCTATACTTTCATTCAAACAATGCCCTTGACTCTTGATAGACACCAACTCCAACAAGGCAGGTTCTTTGTCTAGCTCAAAATGTAAACCACTCAAAATGCATTCAAGCTCCACGTTGGTTGGAATCCTCAAAAGGAGAAAAGTATCACTTCTAATTCGACGACATTGCTCTCATCTTATGAGAGAAACTGATTTTTTCGAACGGAACTTGGACAACTCTAAATCTAATTATAACTCTCCATTGTGAAGAGGTACTGCCTTTTACATGACAATATCAACCTAACAGCAATGTGATAAAGCATCCAATAGAAGGAAAACCTAGCTGAGCCAACCTGCTTCCTTAAAGAAACTATTGTAGGCTTTACTCTAGACCTGATTTCATCAGTTCAAGAACTCACCCAGCCAGACAATTTACTTTGAAAAACGAAAGTACTACTCCCTTGAAAGAAAGAGCAAACAAACAAGGATACTCCAAGATCATCTACTATACAAAAGTGAAGCGGAGGACATTTCTCAAGAGTAAACCTTGTAGAGATTCAGATGAATGTGCTAGGATCACACATAACAGTAAGTTAGGAGTAAAAGTTAAAAAGAAAAAGAATGAAGAAGAGGGCATAGACAGCCAGAAATCAGAGTCTTGCAATTTCAGAAAAGATACATTTTACATCCAATGACTTATTGGGATCTTGGATTTCTACCTTCTCAAGTGGATAAGCAGTTTTGCCACATGTAGCACATTTTTCTTGTGTCCCTGAAAACATGCTAGCAGCTTTGCTAGGTGATCTTGTCTGGAATTAACACAAGCTATTAGGAATTAGCAAGAACATCGAGTAACCTATCACACACCTATAATGAATTTTTCCCATTTAATCAAATATCAAACACATGCAGTGTCGTAGAGGAGACTTACCAACTCGGGAGTTAACTTCTCAGCTGACTTCGCAGCTGCAGGCGATAAAATTAATGGCAAATTAAACCAACAAAACAAAACTATCAAGAAATCAAATAAAGATTTTATCCAGCAAGAGAAAAAGACATACGTGACTGGAAATTCTTGTTGAAGTTACCCGTCTCCTTAAAGAGTTGCTCAAAATGAGGCTTGCAATAGAGGACACCTTCCATTGAGGAGTAATTACCCAACTGGAAATATACAAGACGAGCTGCCAAGTTAAATGCAGAAATTTCACTGCATAAATCATCTATAAAGTTGGTCAACAGAATCTATCATGTCAACAGCTCTTGTTCCCCGAGGCTAGAGAAATACCCATTCTCTCTATAAAAAATTATGAGTGTATTACAACGAAAATTCTTTCTTAGGGAAATAATAAATTTTAAAAAAATGAAGTAAGATAACCGTATTAGTTCAGCATTTGATTACATAGACATTCTAACTAAGATCTACTAAATTAACCAGCGAACAAAATAAAAATCTTAGAAACTTAAACAAAAATGCAATGAACGGCAATAGCTATTTCATATCCCATTTGCTTTAGACCTAATAAATGTAGAAAACAACAATGCCAACCATATTCTCATCTATATCAACAAATGAGCAGAAAAAGATAGAAAGCAATTAAAAGCATTACCTTTAGCGTCCCTTTGCAATGACTGCATTTGAAGCAAGACTTATGGTAAGGAACCCCATCCGCTGACAAAAGTTCCACCGGATAAACAGTCTTCTCACAAGCCTTGCATTTCTGCTGGGTACCGATAAAAGACATCGCCAGAATATGGTTTAGATCTAGCCCTACTGTTCTTTATCTAATTCAACAAATCGCCTATAATTCAATGTCCTCTCTGATATTTGCCAATATCAACTGCTCAAAGATGCTAAAACAAACAACCAAACACACAATTCAGAATCAAATTATGTCAAATTCAACAAAATTAGCTCTAAAATTTATAACTTTGAATCAGTTTATTCATCATTAATTATGGTCTAAAGAAAACATAAATGGCAATCCATGGAGCCAATATTGGCTACCTAAACTAAGCAAAGCTAAACTTTTTATACTCCTTTCTTTAAATTTAAAAGCAATACAAACATAATAATAATAATAATAATAATAATAATCTCAGAAACATCCTCAAACCCCCCGATCTGGGACTTCAAAAAGAATCATAGACAAAACAAAAATCTGCTGCAAAACCCAGTTAGCTGATCTAATAGGGAAAACTTAGAACCAAAAAAAAAATGTACCCAAAGCAGAATGATCAAAAAAATAGATAGTAACAATTGTAAGCGAAAATGGGTAAAAAATATAAACTTGAAAAAGAAAATAAAAAAATGTACCTTGATAGAAGAAGAAGTCCCTGGATCTATGAAACAAAGAAGAAACAACAACAAAAGAGAAATCAAATAAGAGGAAATGAGAGCTAAAAGAGTCAAAGGGTTTTCACGGGATTCATGGACAAAACAGAAAGACAAAGAAGAGGAGAGCTTTGGTACTTTTTTTGTGCAGCGAGCAGATGCTGTAAAAGTGGATGACGATGATGATTGATGATTGTAGGACAGTAGGAGAGAGAATGATGAAAAAAAAAAAAAAGGGAGAGAAAAAAAGAGAAATTATTGGAAAAATATCCCAGCTATGTTCTGCCGGATGGAACAAGTTCGAGCTTACCTGGTGTATCGTTTCAGCCAACTCAACTCAATTAACGTGGCTTTTGCTGTTTGAGATGAAATTGACAACGTTGACCCTTGTTTGTTTTCAGACACAATCACATTTTTTTAGCTTTACGTTACCTTCAAGTCTTTAACTGATTGCTGTCTTATCAGTCTTCACCTTTTTTTTTTTTCTGAAATTTTTTCGTCATGGATAAGAGATATTTACTCTTAGATTTATATATTATTTAATTATCAATAAATCCATAAATTAAAACTTAAACAAGCTTTTTAATTACAACTGAGTTTATTTTTGTGGAATATAAAATTTGAATATTCAAAATATATTTGATTGTTTTTTTTCTAAAGTATAAATACATTATTCCTTCCTTCATTCATTCATTTTTTTAATTATTTTTAAAATTTAGTACTAATTTGTTTAATATTTGAAAAAATAGAGAGTAAAACCGATGCACACATTGTATGTTAATATAATCTTAAACAACTATCTGTAATCTGATTGGAACCTTAGATTAGATGTGCTTACTGAGAGAGAAAAATCGATTTATTTTGAATTTGAATTATTTTGAATTTAAATTATTAATTTTTAAAATTAAATTAAATTAAATTAAAATAATTTTAAATAATTTTTTAAAATTGTTTGAATTTGAGTTGAGTAAATTCAATTTATTGATTTTTTTTATCAAATTAAATTAAAATCAGCTATAAGTTAGGGCTAACCTTTTTGGATTCAAGTTATTTATATACCATACATGTACAAAAGTTAATTTATAATAAATAAATTAAAAACATTTTTATGTATAATAATATATTAAAAACTGCCTTTTATTATTAAAAAAACGAGCTCTTTATTAAAGAGAATATATGCAAAATTTTATTTTATTTTATTTTATACGAAATGCAAAATAGAAGTGTTAAAAATAGTGAATCTCACTAAGAATAATAGTTTTGCTTGGATAATTAGGTTTAATTTGGAGGGTGAATCACGGAATTTTGAGTATGTCCCTTGATAATGATTTCTCTATGTCGAATATTTTTTTTAAGAATAATATTCAAATAATATTTTTATTTTTATTTTATGAAATTAAGAATATAACTTTTTATTTTGTTGTATTCGTAATAAATATATGAATAGAATTTACAATAAAATTCTCTAAAATATTTGTCATCTAATTTAACCAAATAAATTTAAGTAAATATTTTTTTTATATAAATTACATTATCTAACTAAGAATTAAATATTTTATATGGTAAAGATTTTAATTCCAATAAATTAAAAATTTATGAACTTAAATTCGTTGTATAAAATATCGATGATTTTTTTAATTTTGTAATAAAATTTAAGAATTTATTTGAATTTTATTTTTTTTAAAAAGCAGCTTAAAAAAATTATAAGTAGTAAAATTTAAATTTTAAACTGAATAAAAATTAGGAATGAGATTTTTTATTCGTACAAATTTCACAACTACTATTATTCTGAAGAGCAGAGTGCTAATGAAAAATGAAAATCATGCGAGACATCTTCACATGCCATTGCCCACGCTGTTCACAACTTCTATGATTATCTTTTATTACCTGAAATCACGAAACAAAGTTTTAAAAAAAAAAAAATGTAACATCTGATTATAAATCGGGTATAATGATTTCAAAAAAAAAAAAAAAGGTTATGATGTTTGTTTCATGAACTTTGTTACCTTAGTTTACATGGGTTTTACAGTTGTAATATTTTATTTCCTTAATAAAATGGTATTTTGAGTGAAAAAAAAAAAAAAAACTAAATGAGTTTTTTTTTTTAATAATATCGAAATAGTTAGCAATATTTGTTTCTTGGAGTTCGTTTCTTTTTTGGTAATACAATGAGACATGTTTTGATTTTTATATACATATTTTTTAATAATTTTTAAAAAATTTTGTACTGATTTAATATATTTAAAATCTTGGTTTCAAAATATTTTTCACAAAAATCGAATCTCAATTGATAAAAAAAAAAAATATTTCTTTAACAATGAGACTAACCCATGCAAAAAAAAAAGTGATTATATTCAATTCTCATATTTTTATTTAGTTTAATTTGAACCCTTAATGTTTTTATTTATATAAACATTCATTTTTTTTTTTGCACAAAATGAATAAAAATTATCAATTTTTTATTACATACAAATCAATTCACAAACTTTTATTTATTATAAATAAATTTTTAATTTTTTAAAATAATATAATTAAATTTAAATCTATTAAATATCACTAATTTCATTTGAACATTTTACTTGACAATTAACTGGATAACGTTGTGGCAACAAAGGGGGATTACTTAGGGCCCGTTTGGTGTTGTTTTTGTTTTATGTTTTATGTTTTTGTTTTCAGTTTTTTGGAAAACAAAAACAGAAAATATGTTTGGTATTGATTTCTGTTTTAAAAAAACGAAAATGAAAATGAAAATTTTCAAAATTGTTGGAAACAAGAATTTGATATTTTCATTGTTTTCGAAAACATGTTTTCATTTCTGTTACTGTTCATAAATAAGTGAACAGTATTTATATATTAATATAATATTAATATATTTTCATAATAAAATTATAAAATAAAATAAATTAATTTTTTAAAATAAAAATAACATTAATGTTTAATATATAATATTATTTAATTAAAAAATAGTTTAATTTTAATATATTTATTTTAAAATAGAACAATAGAAAAATGTAAAAAATAACAAGAAATAGCATAAACTATAATATCATAATATTTTTAATTTAAACTTGTATAATAATTGATTGAATATATTATAAATTTAAATAATATAATTTATTATAATTTAGATATGTTAATAATTAATATTATTGCTAATTGCTATTATATAATATATTTAATAAATATTTTATTAAATGATATTATTATTTAATATTATATATTTTTAATTAAATTTAAAACATATCACTCTTAACATAAAATAATTTAATATTATTAAAAAGTGAATACTTGACATTAAATAAAATTATTTATATTAAATATAACATTTTTTAATAATATATATTTTTTATAAATTACTTAGTTAAATATATTTTATTTAGTAATTTAATATTATTTCAATTAAAGTAAATAATATTGTTAAATATAGGTAATAATTTATTAATTCATATTATTATTTAATATATAAAATTTAAAATTTTTATTAATCTCCATTATTATCTAATAAAATTAATATTAAAAATTTATTTATTATTATTTTAATTGAATTATTTTTTAAGTAATTATTTTATTTAATATTATATTTAATTATAATAAATTTTAAATAATATTAAATTTTAATATGATTAAAAGTAGATATTTCATATTAGTATTAAATATTATAAATAATATAATTTAATAATATGTACATAATATTATATAATAAATATATTATTATTTTTGTTCAATTTTTAAATTTTATTTTGTGATTGAATTATTGTATCTAAATCAGTTTAAAAATTTGTTCTGAATACGTAATAATTTTAACCAAACATGTTTTTTGTTTTTAGAAATCGAAAACAAAACAAACTAAAACAAAAACAAAAATTTCAGAAACAAAAAACACAAAATAGAAAACAAAAAACGATACCAAACGACCCCTTAGCTGCCCTCCATCTGGACTAGATAAACTATTGCAAGATTAGGAAGATGTTATGGGTATCATTTCAAAATAAACTGTTCATACATAAATTACCCAAAAAAATATGTTCTCTAAAACCCTCAGGGCGTTAGACCTATCCTAATTCCCAAGCATATTATAGACTACAACCCATCTAGCTACTTCATAACCCATTTTGATTACATTCCTATTTACATTTAATATCTTAGTCCTATCCCTAACAACCATTAAAGCATCTATTATATGCTCTATGCTCTTTAATTGGTAGAAGTAAAGCAGATAGCATCATTCTCGAGTCTTGTCATTCACAGCCACCTGATTCATACACTCAAATCTTGCTAATAAAAACAAATGATTTACAGATTCATTATGAGTTCCACAGATAGAACAAATACAATTTAACCCATAAAATCTAATTGCCCAATTTAAAGTGAATAATTTCTTTAAAGTCCAAACCTCCTTTGCATTTGGGTTTGGTAAATAAATCCCATGTATTCCACTGAATACCCTTCTTTCCTTCTGTACTACCCCACCAAAAACTCCTAATTATTTTTTCCATTTAGCAACATTTTTTGGAATATTAAAACATGACAATAAATAAGACTTGCATGACCGACTTCATCAAAACATCCTTTCGTGTTGGACTCAGGAAACGATTCATCCAACCTAGCATCCTCTCTTGGATTTTTTGAAAAAAAAAAAAAAAAACTCTTTTTTGGAGTTCCCCTAACATATAGGCATGCCAAGATATTTTCCTTTCATAGTCATCAATGGAGCATGACAAGCTTGTTGTACAACGTTTTTGATCTCATTGTTAGTATTAGGGTTAAATAAAATACCTGATTTTTCAAACTTGTGGATAAAGAATCATCTTGTCTAAGTCTATTCCTCCATCTTCTACTTCATCGAATAACATGCAACAGCTTATGAGTCATCATAATATTATCACTAATAAGTCTCTAGAGAACAAAAGTACATTTCATCGCGAAGGTATAATTTCTGGTACCACTTTCCTCGATCTATTTACAAATACTTTTGTAATAATTTTATATAACACATTACATAGGCTTATAGGTTTCCGATCAATAATCTTTTTCGGATTTGATATTTTAGGAATAAGGAAGATAAATGTCACATTGATTTCTAAAATTAAAAAAAAAAAAAAACCTATTTGTTGCTTTTAAAAATATTTCCCCACATATATCTCAATTTTCTTAAAAGAACCTATTATTTCGATTGATTTTTCATTAATTTTCAAAGTTTATAATTATTATTACCGAAAAATTATGATTTATTACATGTAAAGAAAATTCAACCACTTAATTTTAGTTTTTAAAAAGAATTGAGAGTATATTAGGATATTAAGAAAAGAAAAAAATTTCAAACAAACGCTACGATGAAGACACCCCTCCGCATGCAATCCCCACCATGATAACTAGATTTTCCCGCCCAAAATAACAACCTCCCTTCTCTCTCCTAACTTCCTCTCTACAGTATTTTCATTCCTTTTCCCGAACAGAAGAAATGAAGACTCTGAAAAAACCAAAAAAAATGCCTTCCTTTCTCTTCTTTTCCCTCCTCCTTTCCTTCATCCAGTTCACCTCCTCCCTCCCTTCCATCGGCGTCACCTACTCCTCCGCTTCCTCCACCACAACTGCAGCCACTGTCCCTCCTCCACCACTGCCCGACAAGATTTCCACCACCATCTCCGCTCTCAAGATCAGCAGCATCCGCCTCCTAGGCGCTGACCCATCTCTCATAAGGGCTTTCGCATTCACCTACACTTCCCTTTTCCTCTCCATTCCAAATGTTCTCCTCCCGGCTCTCGCCTCCAACCGTTCGCTCGCACTCCTCTGGCTTTACCGCCATGTTCTTCCCTTTTACCCTCGTTCCAAAATCTCCCTCATCTCCTTAGGCACAGGGAGACTTCTCCCCTTTCCTGCTTCCGGCAATAATAAACCTTCGCCTGGCACTTCAACAACTGGGCATCAATGAAATTCTATTTACTCACTTTAAATTCAGTATCCGTTTAATACTTCCCCTCAATATGGAGTGTAAATGCCATAAACACCCACCTTGCTAAGTAAAATCTAGAATTATGCTGGAAATAAAGGCTTGGTGAGTAAATCAGCGACTTGGTGATGAGATGGAACAATTAGGGTCTTCAACACTCATGCTTGAATCTTCTCTCTTACAAAGTGACGATCGATTTCTATGTACTTAGTCCTTTCATGATATGCTGGATTTTCAGCAATTTGTAAGGCTGCTTGATTATCACAAAACAACACTGCTGATTTTGAATGAGTTATATGTAAATCTTTGAGTAATTGCAGCACCCATGCTATTGCACTTGTAGCATTTGCCATTGATCTGTACTCAGCTTCAGCAGAGGATCTACACACAGTTTGTTGCTTCTTTGACTTCCAAGAAATTAGTGAGTTAACAATGAATACACAAAAGCCACTAATTGATCTTCTACTATCTGGACATGCTGCCCAATCCGAATGTGCACATCCTTTAATTTCAACTGCAGAAGATGATGAAAACAGTAACCTTTGACCTGCTGAACCTTTAACATACTGAGGTATTTGATAGACAGCTTGCAATTCAGCATTCATGGCTTTGCACCATTCTGGAACTGCAGCTGCTTCCTCATAGCTACTTGGTTCAGTAGTAGATGACACAGCATGAACAAAAACTTTATGTGAAGGAGAAAGCCTGTGATGACTAAGAACTGAAGATAATGGATGTTTAGTGGAACAAATAGAAGAAACAATATTGTAACAGTGATAATCCTGCAAATATGAAGATGGTTTGCGAATTCTATTGAACGTAGACTCCTTTGCTTGATCTAGACTTATTTGTGGAGCTGAAGCACAATTAGATTTGGAACTCCAGAAGGTAGGATTGTGGTAGAAAAGAAATCTAATGAATTATCAGAAACAGAAGTTTGATTCTTAAAAGGAAAAATGGTCTCATGAAAAATAACATATCTAGATATGTGAGTCACATTGGTATTAAGGTCTAACAGTTTGTAACTTTTGTAACCAGGAGGGTATCCAAGAAAAACAGCTGGAGCTGCACGAGGAGAAAATATGGAACGAGTTCTTTGCAAAGTAGAACCATAACATAAACAACCAAAGACCTTGAGGTGCATGTAAGCTGGTTTTCTATGCCATAACAATTCAAATGGACTCTTATTATTGAGATTTGGTGTAGGAGTGCGATTTATAAGATATACAGGGGTAAGGATACAGTTACCCTAGTAGGACTGAAAAAGAAGTGCTCTAGCAACATGTAGGGCAGAAAACAAACTTATCGAATAAAAGCGGAAGTAAATTCGAAAGCTTTTTCTCACCCAATTAATCAAATGTGCAACTACGATATCACAATAGCAATTAAATAATATAATTTCAGCAAGCAAAAACTGTCAAAAATCAATCGTAACAGCAAACACAAGAGACAATCAATTTTTACGTGGAAAACCCCTTCAAATCGAAGGGTAAAAACCACGGGACTTAAGAGTCCACTCAAAAGGCTTCACTATCAAGAGAAAGTTCTTACAGAATAATGTTCTTAGCTCCTACAATGAGTACACAACTCCATTCTCAACAATCATCAAGTTATCACTAAGAACAAAGGAGAAAAATTGGAGATTTCACCCAAAAGCACAACCACTGTTCAGACCCAATTTCGAATGCTACAGTAACCTGGTGGAAAAATCAACCGTTCAATATCGGCGTCTACGTGTCCACTTCCCACTGTCAAAAAATCAGCTAAATCGGACCACAAAAGACCCTCCGATCGTCAAGTTGATGAAGGCTGGACAGAGTTTCAAAATCTGCTCTTTCTCCCGCTATATACTCTCAATTCTGTAATTTTTGTTAGGTTAAAAAAAGCAGCAGCCCCCACACATTTTTAACTTATTAAAGTCTTAGTAAAAGGCCTAAAAATGGGCTAAAAACAAAAGGCCAAATGTGACCCAAAACTATGGGTTTTTCCACATAGGAGGGAATCCCATAAAACCTAACAAATCTCCCCCTCCCGACTATGTGGAGGTTCTCGCCAATCCGGCGAACAAGCAACATATTTCAAACTTTCCTCTTGGCAAAGCTTTAGTCAACATATCAGCACAATTATCATCAGTATGAATTTTCTCAAGTTCTAGTAATTTAGCATCTAGAACATCTCGTATCCAATGATACCTCACATCAATATGTTTAGATCTAGCATGAAAAGTTGAATTCTTACCAAGATGTATAGCGCTTTGGCTATCACAAAACAACACATACCTCTTCTGTGTAAAACCGAGTTCACTGCAATAAACTCTGACTCAGTAGTAGACAACGCAACACACTTTTGCAGTCTAGATTGCCAAGCCACAGCTCCCCCTGCACAAGTGATTAAGTAACCTGAAGTAGACTTTCTAGAATCAATATCTCCAGCCATATCAGAATCTGTATACCCAACTAGAACAGGTTTCTCACTACCGAAACAAAGCTTCAAGTTGGAAGTACCCCGAAGATATCTCCAAATCCACTTCATTGCATTCCAATGCTCTCTGCCTGGGTTAGAAAGGAACCGACTAACAGTACCAACAGAAAAGGCTAAGTCAGGTCTGGTGCAAACCATTGCATACATCAAACTACCCACTGCTGAAGCATAAGGAACCTTTTGCATGTCTTCCTTCTCTTCTTCCGTTGAAGGACTTTGCTTGACACTTAATCTATGGTGGGTAGCAAATGGAGTGCCCACCACTTTAGATCTATCCATGTTAAACCTCTGAAGTACTTTTTCAATGTACTTCTCCTGTGATAACCATAACTTCTTGGCCATTCTATCACGTGTAATCCTTATGCCAAGGATCTGCTTTGCCGGTCCCAAGTCCTTCATTGCAAAGGACTTACTTAAATCTTGCTTCAACTTGTCAATCCGAGAAGCATTACGGCCAACAATGAGCATATCGTCAACATAGAGCAATAAGATAATAAAGTCATCGTCAGAAAATTTCTGAACAAAGACACAATGATCTGATGTAATCTTTTTGTAGCCATGCTCTCCCATAACAGACTCAAACTTTCTATACCACTGTCTAGGAGCTTGCTTAAGACCATACAAGCTTTTCTTCAACTTGCACACATAATCTTCTTTCCCTTCTACACTGAAACCCTCTGGTTGCTCCATGTAGAGCTCTTCCTCCAAATCACCATGAAGGAAAGCTGTTTTCACATCCATCTGTTCAATTTCTAGATCATAGTAGGCTGCCAAACTTAATATGGTTCTGATAGAAGACATTTTTACAACCGGTGAGAATATTTCCTCAAAATCAATCCCCCTTTTTTGACTTAAACCCTTGAAACCAATCGAGCTTTGTAACGTGGACATGAAGCATTCTCATCTTGCTTTAACCTATAAACCCACCGATTTTTCAAAGCTCTCTTGCCTTTAGGTAGTTTCACTAGCTCAAATGTGTGGTTGTCATGCAAAGATTTAAGTTCATCTTTCATAGCATCAACCCACTGATCTTTGTGTTCACTCTCCATAGCCTCTTCATAACACTCTGGTTCTCCCCCATCAGTTAGAAGAACATACTCATCAGGAGGATATCTCATATCTCTAGTAGATCTTCGAAGTGGAATTGCTGGTGGAGTCATGGTTGCCTGTTGCTGATTATCCACATCACCATCCATCGGAGCATTAAACTCTCCAATACCATGCTGGCCATCATGAACATCTTCTGGCATGTCATTCTCAATTGGATTTGGTGAATGAGTCGAAGGATTAAGATCCATATCAGTCAAGTCATAACTATCCTGTGGGGTTTCTTTCTCTACCTTATTAATGTCTTCAATAGTCTGATCCTCAAAGAACACTACATCTCTGCTTCTGACAAGCTTCTTCTCAATTGGATCATACAACCTATACCCAAATTCATCCTGACCGTAACCAAGAAATATACACTGACGAGTTTTGGCATCTAACTTGGACCTCTCATCCCTTGGGACATGAACAAATGCCTTGCAGCCAAACACTCGCAGATAATTATAAGAGACGTCCTTGCCAAACCAAACTTTATCTGGAACGTCACCCTGTAAAGAAACACTAGGAGACAAATTAATCACATGAGTCACTGTATATAAAGCTTCACACCAAAAAGGTCTAGGCAACTTTGCATCTGAAAGCAAACATCTAACTCTCTCAATCAGAGTTCTATTCATTCTTTCAGCCAAGCCATTCAACTGTGGTGTCTTAGGAGGTATCTTTTGATGTCTGATTCCCTGTTGGCGGCAATACTCATCAAATGGTCCACTGTACTCGCCACCATTATCAAAACGGATGCACTTTAACTTCTTCCCTGTCTGCCTCTCAACTGAAGCTTGAAAAAGTTTGAACACATCAAGGACTTGGTCTTTTGTTTTCAATGCATAGACCCAAAGTTTCCTTGAATGGTCATCAATAAAGGTCACAAAATAAAGCGCACCACTATGTGATCTTACCTTTAAAGGACCACAAACATCTGAATGTACCAACTCTAACAAATCTGATTTTCTTGAAGGAGGATGGCTCTTAAAAGAAACTCTCCTTTGCTTACCAGCTAAGCAGTGATGACACTTCTCTAATGTAGCACTCTTTAATCCTGGAAGTTGATTTTTCTTGATTAAGCAGCTAAGGCCCTTTTCACTCATGTGACTGAGTCGTTTGTGCCACAACCCAGCTGAATTTTCGTTTGCCATTACATTAACAGTGCCTCCAGAAATCGAAGCCTGCATCAAATACAAGTTTGAACACTTCCTTCCCCGAGCCACAACTAAGGAGCCTTTACACAATTTCCACTGCCCATCATAAAAGGTGTTACAATATCCCTCATCATCAAGCTTTCCTGTAGAAATCAAATTCAAACTGATATCCGGTGCATGCCTAACATTTCTAAGTGTCAACTCTGTCCCATTATTAGTCTTTAAACAGACATCCCCCATACCAATAACATGTAACAAGCCATCATTACCCATCTTCAATACACCGAAGTCACCGGGTGTATAAGAAGTGAAAAATTCCTTCCGTGGAGTAACATGAAGAGAAGCGCCACTATCTATCACCCAGCTTGTCTCTTGAAATGTTAGGTTGATCACATTCTTATCACAAATAATTACCAGATCATCAGAACTAGCAGTAGCAACACGGTCATTATTGTCCTGATCTTTCTGGTCTTGTTTATCACTGCCACCCTTGTTTTCTCTCCTCCACTTATAGCAATACTTTTTTATATGACCCTTCTTGCCACAATGATGGCACTCAAGATTTTTATATTTTGACTTTGACTTGCTTCGACTTTTATCTCTACCCCTTTCACTCTTGTTTTTACTTCTCCCCCTATTCTCTGTAACAAGGACCTCAGAATATGATGAAGAACCTTGAGACTTTCTTCTCACTTCTTCATTCAAAACACCGTTCTTCACAAGTTCCATGGTCACAACACCATCAGGAGCAGAATTAACAAGTGAAACTCGAAGTGTTTCCCAAGAATCTGGCAAAGTAGCAAGTAGCCAAAGTCCTATCACCTCATCATCAAATTTAACTCCCATGCCAAGTAACTGATTTATAACACCTTGAAATTCATTTAAGTGATCAGCTACTGATGTTCCATCTGTATACTTCAGCTGCATCATTTTTTTAAGCAAGAACAACTTGTTATTACCACTCTTTGAAGTGTACAAGTTCTCTAACTTATTCCACAAAGTCTTAGCATGTGTCTCTTGCTCAATGTGATTGTAAACATTTTCTTCAACAAAGTGCCGAATAAACCCACAAACTTGCTGATGCTCAAAATCCCATTCCTCATCACTCTTACCTTCAGGCTTTTGAGTAGCAAACACTGGAAGATGCAAGGACTTCACAAACAACAAATCTTTCATTTTATTCTTCCACAAAGGATAGTTTGTGCCATTTAATAAGATCATTCTACTTGTACTAATATCCATAGTCACACAAATACCAACCAATCTCTGATGCCAATTGTAGGGCAGAAAACAAACTTATCGAATAAAAGCGGAAGTAAATTCGAAAGCTTTTTCTCACCCAATTAATCAAATGTGCAACTACGATATCACAATGGCAATTAAATAATATAATTTCAGCAAGCAAAAACTGTCAAAAATCAATCGTAACAGCAAACACAAGAGACAATCAATTTTTACGTGGAAAACCC
Organism: Firmiana major; assembly: GCA_033439115.1. Lineage (NCBI taxonomy): Eukaryota > Viridiplantae > Streptophyta > Magnoliopsida > Malvales > Malvaceae > Firmiana > Firmiana major. The sequence continues at coordinate 35,265,960 of CM065913.1, read as the reverse complement.
CTTCAAATCGAAGGGTAAAAACCACGGGACTTAAGAGTCCACTCAAAAGGCTTCACTATCAAGAGAAAGTTCTTACAGAATAATGTTCTTAGCTCCTACAATGAGTACACAACTCCATTCTCAACAATCATCAAGTTATCACTAAGAACAAAGGAGAAAAATTGGAGATTTCACCCAAAAGCACAACCACTGTTCAGACCCAATTTCGAATGCTACAGTAACCTGATGGAAAAATCAACCGTCCAATATCGGCGTCTACGTGTCCACTTTCCACTGTCAAAAAATCAGCTAAATCGAACCACAAAAGACCCTCCGATCGTCAAGTTGATGAAGGCTGGACAGAGTTTCAAAATCTGCTCTTTCTCCCGCTATATACTCTCAATTCTGTAATTTTTGTTAGGTTAAAAAAAGCAGCAGCCCCCACACATTTTTAACCTATTAAAGTCTTAGTAAAAGGCCTAAAAATGGACTAAAAACAAAAGGTCAAATGTGACCCAAAACTATGAGTTTTTTCACATAGGAGGGAATCCCATAAAACCCAAGAGTAGGTGCTGATGTTTCCTTTCCACAACAGAATTCTGTTGTGGAGTATCGACACAGGAATGAAAAGGAATAATACTATGTTCGCGAAAAATTCGATAAAGGCCAATTTTGGAGCATTATCAGATCAGACTGACTTTATAGACACATTAATTTGGGTTTGAATGAGGGTTTAGAAATCAGGGAAATACTGAAGTACTTCTGACTTGGTTTTAAGTAGATACACCCATGTAAAACGTGTGCAATCGTCAACTATGGTCAGAAAATACTTGTAACCTTCTACAGAAACAGGTGAAAAGGGACCCCTGATATCTATATGAATCAATTGAAAAGGTTGACTTGAAAAAGAAGAATCGGAAACAAATGGGAACCTCTTCCGTTTAGCCAAAGGACAAACATCACAATGAAAAGAAGTTTTGGAGTTACAAGAAATATTCAATTCACCTTTTAATGTTTGAAGTTTTACGAAAGAAGGATGACTTAAAGGAAAATGCCAAAGCTCTTTTTGCGTCATAGAAACATTTTGACAAACAGACCTCTTTGAAAAGAAACATTACTGGAATTCAAGACAAAGATTTCCAATTCTGTTAGCCATCCCAATCAGCTTCCCCCGTGTAGGATCCTGGATGATACAAGAATCAAAAGTAAAGTTGACAGAATAAGGAAGTTTCTGGGTTAAAAAACTAATGGATGTTAAATTGAACTTGAATTCAAGGACAAACCAGACATTTTCGAGGACAAGATTATCTAAAACTTGAACAGATCCTATACTTATTATGGCAATAGAATGACCATTCGGCAAGGTGACATTTGAATGTGTAACAGTATGATGAGAGGAGAAAAGATGCAAAGAACAACAAATATGATTAGTAGCTCCTGTATCTAAGATCCTTGAAGAATTTGAAAGAAAAGTATGAGACTCAACAGAGGAAAAAAAGAATATTCCACTGAAGCAAGAGACTAAAGGCTCTGGCTGCTGATCTGTTGGGCTAAGAGATCCGGTCTGCAATTGAGAACTGAGGAGTGCAATGAGCTGCTTGCACTGCCTAGAATTAACCCTTTTGGAATAGAATCATAATCAACTTCCATTACAGAAGCTGTATGATTGCCCTGAACCATGGATGTCGTTCTTCCCTTGGACTTATAACTTGGTGGATATTCCACCAGTTTGTTGCATTTGTCAACAGTATGTCCAACCATATGACAATGTGTACATAATGGCCGATCTCGCTTTCCTTTGAAATTTGAATTCCCAGTAGAAGCAGCAACTACAGTCATATCAGTTGAAGAGGACTCTGGGAAAGACAAGACATTGTTATTGAGAGGGAAATGGATCCATCATGAGAATTTGAGCTCGAATTTGAGCGAAAGAATCATTCAAGCCCATTAAAAAATGCATAACACATTCCTGTTGCTGGTAATCACTCCATGAACGCATGCCGCCACAGTTACAGAGAGGAATAGGTTGATACTCCTTCAGCTCATCCCCAAGAATTTTAAGTCGTGTGTAGTAGGCATTAACATCCAAGGATCCTTAATTCAAGGCAAGGAGACTTTTCTTCTGAAAGATACGAGGTGCATTGCTCTGGTGGAAACGGTCTTTGAGATCTTTCCAGATCTCGTAAGCTGTAGAGCAATAAAATAAGCTACATGCAATTTCTCTAGTTACAGAATTCAAAATCTAAGAGATTACCATGCTGTTGCATCGCAGCCAAGCTCCATGGAGAAGATCATCAGCCTCTGGTTTGAGAATACTGCCATCAACAAAACAAAGTTTGTTTTTCGCGGTAAGCGCCATAACCATTGCTCGACTCTAGGTATTGTAGTCTGAGCCAATTAGTTGATGAGAAACAAGAATGAGTCCAAGATGATCTCCATTATGGAGATAAAAAGGACTGCTGGAATCATCCATGAAAAAAGAAGTTCCCATGACGACGCGGTTGGCAACATTGTTGGCATTGTTGCCTCGAGCCATGGCAACAAAAAATGGAAGAAATAAAAATAGAGAACACTGATTGCAAGCTAAACGAGAGAATGAAGAGCTCTGTTATTTCACTAGTGTGTGTGTAAAACAGAAAGGTAAGGCCATGATGTACTTGAATGTGAAGTTCTGATTAACGAGACTTTCCAATGAGAGCTTGGTTTGTTCTTCATATTAATATTTCTTGCCCATCTTTAATTTTGGTATGTCGTTTCAGCCTCATTTTCCATCCTCACTGCCATGATGATGTTAACTGAAGAAATGATGATTGGATGTAAGTAATTTCTGAGGCTAAGTTTTTGCCTTTTTCATTCACTAAGATAAGCAATTTGATTCATTCGGCATGTTTTTGTGGCTAATTCAAAGTTTCATGCAGCTCAGGCAAATTAGAGGCCAGATTTTGGGTGAGGGTTGGGGAATGTTTGATGGGTATGTTCAGTTTTTCAGGGTTAATGAACAACAAACACCTGATGGCCTGTTCACTTTTCAGGCGTTGCTTTAGGAGGTAAAGCAATCTTCTTTTGTGTCTGTCTTATTTTTGAAAGGTTTTATAATCTCCATGCCTGGCCTCAGCTTGGTTGCTCAGAAAGTAAAGATGCAAAGGAAAGCGTGCAAACATTTCTGGTCTTGATTATGTTGACTTTCCTTCTGGAATTCTTTTTATAAGGCATAAACTTTGAGAAATTTGATTGAACTTTCTTCACATTCCTTGCTATTAATTGAAAATTTTCAGCAGAACTATCCAAGGTTCATCTTAGTAGCCTTGTTGTCTTTTAACAGACAAACCCTGAAGCTGCACAATTTCGGTTCAAGGAAATGCAGCATTTGGGTAAATCAGAAATCATCTTTGAGGGAACCATTATTTTACAAATCGCTGTCATTAAACGTCCAAATTTGATCACAAGAACAAGTTAACCTGAGAAGTGAAATCAGAAGCATGGAAGCTCAGAAAGTTGCCGATATAAAATGATTTAGTGTATTAGATTACTGAGCTGATAAATAACTACTGTACAAGTTATTTCTCTCCTTGAAAGCTGCTACCGAAAAGGAAAAAGAAAAAGGTTTTGAAGAACAATGCTGATGCCAAATTATGTTGGATAGAAATTCAGCTAAACCCCATGTTACAGATTTCTTCCAAAAAAAAATAAAAATAAACACTATGAAAAGAACAACAGAGAGGATACCAGATCTAATGTGAAAGTTTCCAGCTTTGATTTTCTAAATTGTAATATACAGGGTTTGGAAGCTTAAAAACTCGTCTTCCCAAAAACGAGCCTGTTAACGCATCCATTTGGCTGCTAATCACACTGATTATTCGTGTACCTTCTTTCTTCATTGCTGCTCTTCGTCTAGAAAAGTATTCACAGGTATCCATTTCCATTTCGCTATCAAACCTGCAAGAGTTTCCTGGAAAGTTTAACAAGCTGCATTGGACATAGGCACTCCAGGAATACAAATCAAAGCTGATACCTTTATGCTCTCAAATGAAATAAGTATCATCTCATCAAGATAAACAAGGATTTTCTTCCATAATAAACAACCATAAGTACCTTGAGTTCAAGCAGAGCCTTTATTTGGTAAGATATGTAGAGGTGTTATACAAATCAAAAGATTAAAAGAAGAAAAAGAGAGAAGTTTATCAATACGGTCTAAGGATAGGAATGCCAACATTACCTCATAATCAAAGAAGACCAACCACTATATCCCAGAGAATTAAGGTTTTCAATAGTGACATTTCGCTGTTTCTCGGTCTTCCTTGATAACAGAATCAAAGACCATCCTCTGGACTGAAGTTTCGTATACAATTCCAGAGTAAACAGGTGCTTCAGATAGGTTGCAACTTCAACGCAACCAATAGGTTTGCCATGGACACATTGGTTGAACCTGAGCCAAAACAAGATTTTAATCCCTGAAAGTGATGCAAAACCAATAGAGAAATACATAAAACTTTCAGAACTAATCCGTGATGTAAGAAACTCGGTTCAGATTAAGAAAATGGGTCAAGATAAAAGTCATTTTTCTAAGGTCCAAGCTGCCACTTGCTGCATTGGAATTTGTTTAATGTCTTTTAACCCTTATGAAGAGGAGAACTTTAATGCAACGGTAAATGTTGCTACTTTGTGACCTAGAGATCACGGGTTTAAGTAAAAACAGCCTCTCTGTTAATGCCAGAAGGAAAGCAGCGTACAACGACCCTCCTCAAACCCCATAATATGGGAGCCTTGTGCATTGGGTTGCCCTTTTAACCTCCTATGAAGGCATATCTAGGTTGTAGTACCCATAAAAACACTAGGAATAACAAGAACAGCAGTACTTCTACAATGAAAAAGGGAAAAACACAGAGATTAAAGAATGAAAGTGAAACAAAGATCCTTTTCCAGGCTTCAAATTCTTGAGAAGAGTCTTTCAAGAAAAGGAAGACCTCAACAAAACAAGTAGTCAAGGGAGAAAAAGGGAAAATAGAAGGAAAAATGGGGAATGATCATGTGGTATAAGGAACAAGAAGATAATGGTTTTCGGCCTAGGCATCATAAAATAACATGGATGAAAAGAGGAAACAAATGCAGCAAATGTGTAAAACAATTGAGGGGATTACTGGTGCGTTAATTGATTGGAGTACCGAGGATCAGAAGCAAGGACATCATCTATGTCCATTAACACCACATCCAGACGATCATCTGATGGTGAAACAGTATTAAAAAAGCTTTCAATCATCCACATTGTGAAATTTAAATCTCGTGTGTATTCTCCTCCTTTGATATATTGAATGGCAAGACTCCTACAGACTGGAGGAACCTCAGCTGCTTCCAAGCTATTGAGCTCCCCATGCTTAGCAAAAACCTTGCAATAATGGTAACTATCACTCGGTTTCTCTGTCTCCACAACTCCCTCGCTCCTACTTTCACAGGATTGCAACATTACTGCGAATGTGACCAGCAAAGTTACAGATAGAACCCCAACGATTGCAAGAGCAGCAATGAAGATTGTTGCAGCGAAAGATGTCATGTAGAATCCAGACTCAACCACATAGCGGCTTCCCATCTCCGTTCCTAAGGAGAACAACCAAGATTATTATGCATATGTCAGACATCAAAAGATTCAGCAGTAGCAATCAAATAAAGAAACATATGGATCCAAAACCCAAAAGTAAAGTACATATAGATGAAGCACTCAACCTATTAAAATAATGCTGCATACTACATATTTTACCCAAAGCATTTAGATCCTGGGGCAAATTAACAACTTGACAGCAGGATTTTAGATAACAAATTCAACCATGATATTATCAAATTCAGTTCAGGCAAGCCAAAAGCTTACAAGCCTCTCAGGAAAGGGTATTCTAGTTCTTGAAATCTAAAGGGAAAGTAAAATCAATTCAAGTACTGTCATACCAGTATCTCCCCTACTTAAGAGGCTCTGAGCGGAGAACTCCCGCTCCATTTGATGGCCATAAGCTGACATTGTGATTCAATCTAGCCGGATTGCAGGCTGCAAATATCTCCAGATCCAGATCCCTTCCAAATCATAGAAGAGTCATCTGCAACAACAAATAACAAGCATTATTGAAATCACGTCAGCTATAAGGTGGCAGTCACTGGTATGATGTTCAAGACAAAATCCAAAATAAAGCAACAACTTACAAGCAGCTTCATTAACAATGGTATGAGCTACCAGTAGCTCATCTCAACTTCATTGCTCATACATAATTTAGCCACAGAAAGGAGAGAAAAGAAAAGAGTAGAAATAATTTTTTTTTTTTTTTTAAGTTTTTTTAAAGTACCTCGTCATCTTTCATCAACAAGAATTCGGGAAAGTGTTCATTGACAGAAAAGAAAACTAATTGGCGACCGAAACCCATCTCTCTAAAGCATAACCGAAAGACCGAAGAATCGAGTTATATACATAATACTCCATTTTTGTTAAGAATACCTTAAATGGGTGAAAAGAGTCCACAAATCTTTAACTTATTAGATTAGTCACAACAGGCCAAATGAAGCAGTTAAGTGCAAAGAATAAACGATTAAACAAATGAAACATCTTACTAACTTAAGCACCATAAGACTTAAAACCAAAGCAGAATCCAACTAAATCAAATTCTGATGCATTTATTTAATGCAAAAACTGATTTATTTTCTTATTATCTCAAACAATCTTGAGCAAGACAAACAGAGAGAGAAAACCTGAGAGACACATTCGAAGAAATGCGAAACAGTGGGAAGAGAGCAGAAGAAAAGAAAATGAAACATTAATTAAACTAAAAGTTTAGACCCGATTAAGACAAGTAAATAATCACAGTCTCTTTATCTTGGAGAAGCTTCCTCCTTTGTGCGGTGTTGTCGATTGCCAATGGCCCCCAAGGACGACGATGACTTTAACATGTAACATTTTGTCGAGTCTTTTGCTACAAAACAAGGGCCAATTTCGACGCAAGAAGATTATTCCTGAGCCATCACTGCTTAAGAAATTAATTTATTTCTTTTCAAACAAAAATATTCAATTTATTTAATGTTTATCCTAATATAATACTTCGCTGGGGTCTACCATTTCAATTATGCAATGTATTCATTCTTTACATTGCATGCTTCACCAATAGCAGAAAAAGAATTAAGATATTTAATGCTGTCTTCGTTCAGTTTTGGTAGTCCAATGATTCTGTCCGATTTGGTTGGTGATGCGTACAAGAAATTCTAGGGGTACACCTTGCGCAGAATCTAAACCAGAAACGTTTCAAACTCAACTTCGTATGATCTCTCAACTTCTGGATTATGGTCATATCGAACGGTAGGTAAAACCCCTACTTACCAAGTTGAAAGTTTGAGTAGTTCCTGGAAAACCTGGCTTTGTCGCAATAAATGATCCTAAGCTTTGATCAACAATCTTCGGGGGAATGGGGGGAAATTTTGGAACAGAAAAGCCTGAGCACTCAGAAAATTGCAGCTCAGGATTTATTTCACCGATGAATATGATACAATAATCACTTCAACTAGTACAAAATTTGATCAGTAGGGACTTGTCCACCTTGTACCCTGTCTGAATTTGGTTTTCTTATCAAAGGATATGTCTCAGCTATATTATTTTAACACTTTAACCACCAATTTGATGTGCAGCACACTAAATTGCCCGGTTCAACAGTTGGTTTCATAGCTGATACTTTCAACTATACGTTTCTAAGACCTTAGCTCCATTTATCCCGTTGACGGTTGAATCTACTGTCCTGGCTAATTCATAGCAGCTCCAACGTAGGAATGTCGCGTTAACTTCAAAAGATGGGTCTTAGCTTCGTTGGGTAATTCCAAGCCTTCAATAAATTCTCTTATACTTTCTTTGGTAACTGCCCTTCCTCTGGTTAGCTCCTTTAGCTTCTCATAAGGCTCTGGAACACCGTATCTCTGCATGACCTAGACATAAGTTAAAAAGAGAAACCAGAATGAAGTGGATTCTGTAAGGGAGAAAAACAGAAGTTTGAGGATTGAGCGCCAGAACCTCAACCAAGCTACTAACGTATCATCGGGAATATCTACCCTGCCAGTACTTTGTGCTAAAATAAAGATGATCAAGATACAGAATGAGATAAATGAAGACCTGATGGTACATACAGTCTGTTCCCATGCCTGGTTCAAGTCTTCACTTAACCGAGCCTCATTAACCTGGAATGAAAGGAGAGTTGAAAAGGGATGGAAGTACGCAACAGAACAATCTTTCAGACTGTAGCACCAAATACTAAGATTTTGGGGAAGAATCAGCAAGAGCGGTTGCATCAGGTTATATCAAGCTGCTAATCATTATGAGTTAAAGAAAACATACTGCTGCAACTTACCGCAAGTCATTGACGTATCACAGAGTACAAAATTTCACAATTAAATAACCGACAAGTTACACTTTTGTACTAAATACCTACAGCACTAAAATAACCGCCATGCACTTCAAGGAGATTGTAACTTTTCAGTAAACATACCTGGAGTTTTCCTATTCCTTGTAATGCAGTTTTGTAAGCAAGAAGAGAATGACCTAGCCCTCCCCCCATGTTCCTCAAGACAGTTGAATCAGTCAAATCTCGCTGCAAATTCAACACATCAAAAATGTATTCTTCGTTAGAATAGACTTCTAGCAAAAGCCATCAACCGTACATGCAATGATGCAATGCATATAATTAAGCAGCCACCTAAAATATTAACATAGAAACAGGATAATGTCTTAGTTGCCAACGTGAAATAGGCAACTTCATACTCAGGTAAGATAGATCTTCATTAGCTTTACCAAGATTATCATCACTGTTTTCAAAATCAATAGGGTTTACTTTATGAGGCATTGTTGATGAACCAATCTCACCAGCCTTGGTTATATGCTCCCAATTTTAAGCATGTAACGATTTTAGGTTGGTATAATAATGACAGTTATAAATTTTAAGTCAACTTCCTCCATCAAAAGCTCACCTGCTTAAAGTATCCTAAATATAGGTAGCCCCATATATCTCTGTCAAAGTCAATCAATATATTGTTAAACCGGATAATTGCATAGTAAAGTTTTGCCATATAATAATGTGTCTCAATCTGCAAACAAGCAAAAACCAGAGACATCCAATCAGAAGAAATTTATGGTGAAGCACATAAACTCGTTACTGACCATATCCATACCAGGCTAACTAAAAGTATTATTCCTTCTACAGGCGTTTATACTTTTAACATGTAAGATGGGGTGCAGGAAGCATACCTGAGTAACATAGGGTTTAGACTTTAATCCAAGAGAATTCACACTGTTCTGCAATTTCAGGCCACTTAATATTAGGATATGCAACAAGATGTGCATTGTAATTTCCAACTGCACCAGCAAACTTGCCCATCATCTCAACTTGAGAAATTTCTTGCCTTTCTCTGCTTAGCCTGACAGCAAAAATCCATCTCTTTTCCTAAGGTGGTAGGTGAAGCTGGCTGAAAGAAACCAAAAGATTTAAGTGACCATGACAGCTGTTTCTATGAGCAAATAATAGTAAAAAATTACAGGCAAAGAAAGAAACAACAAAGAAAATTTAAGCAATCATCATCATCATCAAGAAGAAGTGTTTTATTGATCAACTTGAGAGTTCACAGATTAATGCATGAATCAAATCATTATTTCCTGAGTGGCTTATATTAATAGTCAGCTGATTAACTTCAAGCATGAAATAACTCTTCTACCTTGCCATGTGTGCGAGAAAGCATGGAAATGCTTGCATTAGCCTTAGCCATGTTACAGATTGCCTCAATCAATTTACCCATAGTTGGAAACATGACTTTGGTCATAGCCTCTTTCAACATCAATGCATGGGCAAGGTTGTTTATGTCTTCAGATGTGCGAGCAAAATGGAAAAATTCGAGCATCTGAAACCAGATAGAAAAAGTAATTTGATTCTACAATTCCCAAAGAATAACTAGCATGCATTTAAGTCAAACAGAAAGGATGGTGTGAGAAAGTATAAAGGAAAAAAAAGAGTAAATCCAACCTCGGCAATCTTGGGATGTGATTGGCATTTTTGTTTCAAGAAGTATTCCACTGCTTTTGCATCATGGTTAGTTACTCTCTCTATTCTTTTGACTTCCAAGGCGTCATCCATGTTAAATCCATCAATCAACCCTTGCAAATAAGACTGATCTTCTGTACTGAAGCTTGGAACCTCAGGGACTTCGGGAATTTCTGAAAGCTTCATCAACCATTTAATCTGACAGAGAGTATTTACATTAATAAAGGCTCCTTCAAGAAAGGAAACAAAAAGAAGGAATGAATTTTATTGCCTTATATAATGAAAGTATACATATATTTTAACTTGATTGGGTTTGGAAATCAGTTATTGTACTTCATACATCAACCAAAAGTGTGCTCATATCAATTACATTTCACCGACGCATTTCTAAAGTTTGCGACCTCCAGTCAAGTGTCATAGGATTTTTGTTACCCTTTCATTAATGGCACTCAAACTTTCCAATATTTTCAATGAAATTATGCTGGTCGGCTTAAGGTTTATCATAGTTGAAGTTCAATCTAGTCATGATTCAACTATGCTAAGCCGAAATTCTATAATCAATTCATCAGATGCATATGAATTAGGATTGCTCCAATATTAACATCAAGCTGTCAAAAATAACTCATTTTAAGCAATGTGCAAAAAACAAAAAACTGAAAGCTCTCAAACGCATATAGGCATATAGAACCAACAATTTGAAACAAACTTACTTTACAAAATGAAGACATTAAGAGAATGCTGAGTAGGAGATTACCTCAACAAGAACCCTGAAGTAAATAAGCCCATATTCACTCATATAAGGAGCCAAGTCCTTCACTTTACCCCAATAACGACCATCCAAAGGTGACAATGCCATTAAAGTCGACAACTCGAGCTCACGAGAGTTATCTCCAGACATATTAATCACCTACAAAACAGTAGGAAATTTTTTTAAAAAAAAATCAACATTGTGCCCCAAATCAAGGATTCAAAAAACAAAAAACCTTCTGCAATTTACTCGATAACCATGAACGACAATATAAAAACAAGAAAAAAAGTAATTGTTAAGACTCGCACTTACCGCTCTAAATGCTAAATATTAAATTTAAGAAAACCCAGATTAAAAATAGAAAAAAAAAAAAACTCAACTTTTTTTCCAAAACTCAAATAAGAATTGGTTCATCAAAATAATCAACAAAAAAAAATCAATTCTGAAAAAGATAAAAGAAGGAGAAATTAGTAAAAAACCTGCCTGAAACCATGGCTTCTGCTTGAAAAAGTTGGAGAAAGCTGAAAGAAAGCATTTGAATATTGATGGGTATGTTTAGTATTGTAGAAACTAGAGATGTTCCTCAAATATTGGAGCTTTCTTGGTTGTAAAGGGCTTAAAAAGGGGGCTTGAATTTTGGTTAAAACCCCAGAAGAAACCCTGGCCTCCATAGAATAATAGCAGAGCTTTGAACTGTGAAACCAGAGGCTGAAGTTGTAACCAAAAAAAAAAAAAAAGGAAGGACAACAGAGGTTGAATTCAGGGTGGAAATTGTGAGTGTGCCAGGCGTTATTTCTTCACATTTTCTAAGGTAAACCCAATCAGATTGGGTTCTTTTATGAGTTCAAATTTGTTTTAGACGAATTTCAGATCCAGACCAAATAGCAGACAAAGCCCAAATTTTGATGGATTTTATTTTTTTGGAAAATTGAAGCCTTTTGGCTTTAATTTGTGTTAATCCTAATCGTCCTCTAGGTTAATTTGTGTTAAAAGAATTGTGCATTAAATGAAGAGAAATCATTGTCAAGCTGCTATAGTGATGCTTAAATTTAGTCATCAGTTACAATATAATAATATGATATCAAAATAATATAAATTAAAATTTTATAATATTATATATTTTTAAAAAAAATTAAAAACATATTTTTTACTCGACATGTAAAAACAAATTTTACCATAAATATTTTTTTATTTTACATAAATTAACATGATACGAACATAACTAATATTACACTATAAACCAATGTTGATATTTCCTATAAATAATCTCACTTGTTTTACTTGGAATTTTTGTTATTGTCAGATGTAACAATTTTTCAATTATTAATTTTTAGTCTTTTATTATTTTTGAAAAATTTTAGTGATTTTAACTGAAAATTTTGCCTCAATTCCTTGAAAGATCACGGCCACGTTAACCACCCACTTTTAACTGCCTTTGTTTTTGCATATGCAGCGCAAGGTTGCTTGCATAGATAGCATAGCCTTCTCTGTCTATCACATCTCTTCATATATTGGACCATAGCCACATATTAACGAGAGAAGCTAATTTCCCTCTCTCTTCCCCTATTTCCCACTTGATTGTAGGCTATCCTCTCACTTTTCTCCACGTGTCGCAACACGGTTAACTGCTTATCTACTATCCTACTCAACTCTCGAGCACTTCCCTCATTACAAGCAAGAGATTTTTGAGGATTGATATCAAGTTTCTTGCTGAATTAATTTCTTCTTCCTTTTGAAGTTCCACTTCCAATAAAAGAACTACTTTTTGGCCAACAATGGAGACTGGTGTCACGTGTTATGCACGTGGGATTGTTCTTCCAACTGCCTCCTCTAAGCATTCCACTTCATTAGTCTCCCCACCATCAATATCCCCTTCCTTCACCTCGAGGGTATGGTTATATATTTCACTTATATTATATATCATGTATGCTTGGCTTGCATTAATTCATGTCAAGCTTTCGTTTCTTATATCCATGGCTTTGCTTGATGTTTTGTAAGATTTCATGCACGAGTTTATCTTAATTAGTGCAAAAGATATTGACATAATCATTTACTAGGACATTTAAAGAGGCCTGAAATAAGAAATTTTCATTTAACTCTAGTCTTTATGAATCATTTTGCCATGAATGTATGGCAGAGCCTTAAACCGAGCTCGCTATTTGGGGAACCACTGAGGGTTGTGCCAAGATCATCATTTAAGGTTTCAAAGACAAAGAACTCTTCCCTTGTAACAAGATGTGAGATTGGAGACAGTCTGGTATAAGTTAACATAGTAGAACTTTGCTACTGTTTGCTTTGGCTTCTTGAATCAGTAATGATTTGGATGAAAAAAAAAAGAGGATGTTTTATTTGGTTTGTAGGAAGAGTTTCTTACAAAGGCAACCCCAGACAAGGGACTGATTAGATTGATGATGTGCATGGGAGAAGCATTGAGGACAATTTCTTTCAAGGTCAGGACAGCTTCCTGTGGAGGTACAGCTTGTGTCAATTCCTTTGGAGATGAGCAGCTTGCGGTGGATTTGCTTGCCAATAAGCTTCTCTTTGAGGTTAGAATCAACCAAAAAATAAAAAGAATTCCTATTGATTTGCAGGTGGCATTTGATGAAGAATATTAAAAATGGTCTCCAATTTGACTTCCTAATATTTTAAGAGTTTATGTCTTTTTAATTCAGATAATTGGAAAAGCACCGACTTTCCAATACTGATGAAGGGGAAAAAGAATAACTAAAGCAGAATATTTTATGCTTGGACACAGTGGGAATGCCCTTTTATTTGTCAAGTTTCTTTCATGAATGAATGTTCTACCAATTTTCCAGTGAAGTTTGAATGTAATTGTTTTAGTTATGATCCATATATAGGCCTTAACTTACTCACACTTCTGCAAATACGCATGCTCGGAGGAAGTTCCTGAGCTTCAAGACATGGGAGGTCCTGCTGAAGGTCTGCATTTTGGTTTTCAACCTCTTTAAAATTTTTTCGTCTGTTGAAATCAGTGACCCAAATCTCAAAAACTTGTAGACTCTATGATTGAGTAAACTGAATGGCTAGTCATAGCTTATTACTATATGAACAGGTGGATTCAGTGTAGCTTTTGATCCACTTGATGGCTCTAGTATTGTGGACACAAATTTCACGGTAGGCACCATCTTTGGGGTATGGCCTGGAGACAAGTTAACCGGAGTAACAGGAAGAGATCAGGTGGCTGCAGCCATGGGAATTTTCGGTCCGCGGACTACATACGTTCTTGCACTTAAGGACACTCCCGGAACCCATGAATTCCTCCTCCTTGATGAAGGTACTTGGAAGTTGCAACAATGTTTAGCATCAAATTTTGCAATCAGAAAATGACTATTCAATTTAGTTGTGATAAGCTTCAGTTCAGAAGCAGTAGTACCTAACTTTTTGAAGACTTTTCCTACACAAATGCAGCCGAGGATTAAGGAATAAGTATTGAGCACCTAAATTCCTCTCTTTCACTCTAAAATGATGTTTCCATGGTGCATTTATCAGGAAAATGGCAACATGTCAAGGACACCACAGAGATTGGTGAGGGAAAAATGTTTTCCCCTGGGAATTTGAGAGCCTCATTTGACAACCCTGAATATGACAAGGTTGATTTATATTTAACTTTTCCGAATTCATCAGTAAATCTATTAAGACGCTCATAATTTAGTAACTTTTACATTTTAAAAAACAGTTGATCAACTACTATGTGAGAGAGAAATACACATTGAGGTACACTGGTGGAATGGTACCTGATGTCAACCAGGTACGCTAATGCCAAGCTTGTCCCAAACCTGGGTTGCTTCATATTGTTGTCAATTTCAAATGATTTTACCATTTGTCATCACCAGATCATTGTAAAAGAGAAAGGTATCTTCACAAATGTGGCATCACCATCTGCCAAAGCCAAGCTGAGGCTGTTGTTTGAAGTAGCTCCATTGGGGTTCTTGATTGAGAAAGCTGGTGGTTATAGTAGTGATGGTCAGCAATCTGTACTAGACAAAGTGATCAATAATCTTGACGATAGAACTCAAGTTGCATATGGTTCCAAGAATGAGATTATCCGGTTCGAAGAAACCCTCTACGGATCCTCAAGGCTCAAAGCAGGGGTCCCTGCTGGAGCTGCCGCTTAAGCAACAATGTTTACCTTATCTGTCTTTCAAAATTTAAGCTATTCCATGTTGTAAAATAGTGGACAAAGACACAAAGTGCTTGAATTCTTATGAGACTTAGAATTATAGAAGGGTGAGCTCCATTCACCATAGTTTTTCCTGGAAAGTATTTTCTTTGGGTGTAATGAGACTTGAAGCAGAAGTGCTCATAAAATTATTCCAGGTTGAATATCCATAGGAGAAATAGTTCCATAGTCTTGCTAGAAAAACAAATCCAACAATTTTCTTTCCACAATGCCATCATTTTTTAGTTGGAAAAGGAAGAACAACTTTGATGCTATAAAAAGCAACATCTTCATATGATAGGAGGCAATTTGGATTTCTACTACCCTTGATTAGAAGAACTGTAAAATATAAGAAACATCTAAATCATTTCTAAATTATCAGCTAATCATATTTTATTCTTTAGATGCCATTAAATAAACTCTGGTTATAGATTAATTATCAGATGGTCCATCCCACGACACAACTAAATCCAAAAAATGAAAAATGTCACTGACGTGGGTTATACTATGTCCTTCAGCACTTTGAAAATACAGAATGATCTGTTGGATATTCCTTAAAAAACAAGGTTGTTTAACTGTATGACAGGAATTAAGGAACAAAGAACACATAGAATTATGATTAAAATATAGTAAATTTCAAGAAGTAAGCCTCGGATTTAACCCACTTGCATGCTCTTGTTGGTGTAGTCAAAGGATGATGCCAAAGCTTAACACTTTTTTCTAAGATTCCTTCACAATAAACTATGCAGCTGTTTTAAGCATTAGACTCGTAGACTTTAATTATTTTGCAAGCAGGGAGCCTTCTGTTTTCAATCGAACTACCAAAAACCAAACACGGAAAACCATATGGTATGCTTTTTGCAGGCTATATTTCACTCATTTGTACTATTAGGTGTTTTTTCCCATGCATTCTCTTTTTTAAGTTTCAATCTTCTTGCAGGCCATTGAAACAGGACAAAGGAAATGGCATGGATCAGTGAGTGGAATAGTTGATTCACCCCTTGGCAAAGTGTGGTCCATTGTTTCTCAAACAAAAAGACTACCAGAATGGATGCCTATGGTCGAGAGATGCACAGACTTAGCAGGAGACGAAGGCAGTCCTGGCTTCGTGCGCCTGGTCTCGGGCTTCATGTTCCCTCAACAAGATGGAGAAAGGTCGTGGATCAAAGAGAGACTGGTTGCAATGGACACAACAGCACACAGTTATGTTTACCAAATGGAAGCAAGCAATGTGGGTTTAGATGGATCTGTAAATACCATAAAACTTGTAGATTATGGAGATGATTCGACGCTGATTAACTGGTCATTCCAGATAGACCCTTTAGAAGGTGCATTGGAGGACAGCATCATTGATTATCTAGGATTTCTCTATAAATCTTGCATTAACAGGATCCAGGGTGCCATTGAGGCTGCTTCCAAGAAAGTTTCAGAAACTTGTTAATTACTGTCAGTATCATTACCTTCTTCAAGAAAATTTTCAGGGCAAAATTAACTTCAATGAATTGTACTGTTTTATCTTGATAAGACCATTTTGCAATGCTCTAACACCCATAATCCCACATGATACCTCGCAAGTTAGGCATAGATTTATAAGGGTAAACCCAGTGCATAAGGTTCTTATATTATTAATTTTGGATAGTCATATATATGTAATCTTTTTTTTACGTTAATAGAGAGACTATTTTTATAATTTAAATATGTGACTTACATGTCACAAAGAAATAACTTTCATGTTACACCAAAACTCACCTTATTAGGTGCAGTTCTCTGCGGATGCAACTAGCCTGCTGTAGGAAAACAATACTTGATGCTGAATTGTCCACGTTCCTAGGAGAACAGAACAGATCCTTAATTGATGTTGTGTTTTCTGGTCAGACATTGTAGGTAAAATTCGTTTTGGGATCACTCCAACACGCTTCCTTACATCCAATCTTGGGACTTATAGGTTTGGGGGATTGATCCATTAGGTCAAACAAATTGCTCAAAAATTTAAAGTAGGGAACCATTGAACAAAAAAGATTTAAATTAATGAAATGAAAGCTATGCACCAACTTATCTAATTCAATTTCCTTCATTTTTTAGCATTTTTTAATTTTGAGCCATGCAATACTGATCACATCCCAGGCTTTCAATGGAACTTTACGGTCAGCACAACAGTATCCAGTGTGAGTTCTGTGGCCACAAAGCTCAATCAACTGATATATTTGATATTTCTGAAGTAAAATATTGAGGAAGGTGAGCTTGAACTGGTAGTGGGAATCTGTACTATTATAAACTTCTGCAACAATCCTGTTTTTCATCTGAAAAGTGGTTGTTCATAAGTGTTAATTTGTTAGGATGTCAAATACAAACATTCCTGCACAAGAACAAAGAACATAAAAAGAAAATGCTCAACTAATCTGCACAGAAATGGAAATAACACTCATTTATTAAACATTTTAGGTTAAGGTGGTGTATTTTATCTTGACCTGACAATTTTGAATATATTTGATATTTGTATCCTGTCATATATAAAAATTATCATGTCGAAATTTACGTTGACATCTTTAATATTAAATTCATATGTAATTTTTACTGAACTTTAACTCGGATTACTTTTTTAACTATTTTAATATTGTGTTTAAAATTACCGAATTTAATTTTATCATTAAGGGCTGCTAATAAGTAATCAACTATCAATTTTGGTTGTCTTTGAGGCCAAGGCTCCGAAAGAGAAAAAATTCACCGCCTTTGAAAGAAGTAGCATGATGTTAGTGAGAAAAATGTGGGATTTGAAAGAAAATAACTAAAGGTGAAAATGATGTGAGATTTGAAGTGAAATTGTAAGCAAGTTGAGCTGTTACTACAAAATGCAAAACAGGCATCTAATTAAAATTCTCAAGGTTTCTGGACTGCTGACCAAGCCAATTGATCCATATCCTTTGAAAGCTACTGCTCAACTATAAAAAGACCTCTCATTCCTCAGCATCAAAGCATTTATACATTGACCATTACCCACCACCATAGTTCCGTGTACTTTTACTCTTCTGGAAGGTCGGCTAACTGTTGTTATAAAATCTACAATGGCAGATTCAGAAGCTTCGGCTATACAAAATCTATAATCATTTTTCAGCCTGCAAAACAACTGTTAATGCCGTGCAATTAAATCAACACAATTGATTACTCATCAGGTTAATCTAATTAATAGGAAAATAGCTTTTTTTCGTCAATAAAAGTTTGATTTTTGTGGAAATATTTTAATTTAACGAAATATCTTATGCATTATAAGTGAAACTTTTAGATTCTACAAATTAAATTAATTGAGTAAAACATAGCCTTAATAAATATTGAAAAAGCTAATTTAAAAAATTGATATATGTAACAATTTTTTAACCCTATTTATCGAGTTAACAATTTTCATGGTTAATCTATTAAAAACTAATCCTTTTAGCTTTTTCTATTTAAATTTTAAGTAAACATGAAAATTTTACTGTCAGATAATTCCACCAAAGCCACTCTAGTGTATATATAATAAGGATAATTATTTTATGCATCGTCAGTGAAGTTTTTTGACTCCATAAGTGATTTTTTTGACTTCGGAGTTAGAATGATGATACATGTTTTTTAAATATATTAAGAAAATAAAAAATAAATAAAATAATACATTTGTCATCATTTTAATCTCGCTTGTGGAATCAAAAAAACTCTGCTAGCAGTATATAGGATAATTATCCATATGATAATATTTAAGTATATAAGAATCCCTAATGGGAAGAATGCCACTAAAAAAATGGAGTGCTATTAAACTATATGCTAATATGCCTTTTTATCTAAAATACACTATACATTACGACATAGTCGACTGATGGTATGTTGTTATCATAAAATTTTTTATTAATATGAAAAATAGTAAAGAAAGAGGTGTAGAAATGGAGATTGATGAGTGTGGAAAGCTACATTAAATTAAAAAAAAAATTATTAGTAATGAAGAAGGAAGAGTTGGAAAACAGGATATTAAGTAGAGATAGAGCAGGATGTGCAGATGGGAAGTAAGTTTCAACTCTCATGAAAGTATCAGTCAGTTGAAAATGGCATCCTCAGAACATACAATGGTTTCTCTACTTTGTGTAACATCCAAGAAAACTCTGAGAAACGAATGCCTTTCTCTGCCATCTCTCTTCATTCACCTAACCAGCTAAAATGACATTGCATCAATGATTTTGTTCCTTTATAAATAAAGTTATAAAGGTAGTGTGTCAAACATATTGGTTTCTTCCAAATATAGCTGGACAAATCGATCTTGGAGGAGACAGACAGACAGACACAGTTTGGAGACAAGGGGAGATCGAGAGAACACAAAGGATGCAGTCTTGGGTTCAGACGTTGCTCTTTGTGTCTGTTCTATTTCCGGCACTCATAGAGTGTAAGATTCGGCATTACAATTTCACTGTAAGTGCTTTCATTCGTGTCTGCTGCTCTACACACTAAGAACAGTGAGAAATATTATTTTTGATTCATTGAGAAAGTCTAAGAAAGCACTGATCATTTCATGCAGTAATGATATTTTTTAGTCGTTTTGTTTTTAATTGGCAAAAAGAGATTGCAAGATTATAAACTGAGCCCAACCGATATTATCAAACTGTAAATTTTTAAAGTCTATCTTATCCCATTTTGCTTCAACCTTTTATGAGGCAAGGAAATATATATATATATATATATATATATATATATATATATATATATATATATACATATAAAAGTTATTATTTAATAAATTGTTAATTATGTGAGAGCAATTTTTTAAAGTGTCTGGGTTTAAAATGTTTTTACCAAGGGCCAACATAAGAGAATCAGGAGTAAATGTTGTCATATTTCTCATGTAATTCCCCTTAATAAATATTACTTAATGAATTTGACTTTCTTTCTCATTTTTCATTCTTAATTTTTCAGATTGGATAATTTTTTACAGTACATGACATCAAAACAAAAAAAATATACAAATAAAAAACATGAATATGATATATATTAAAATTTAATAAAATTTGTATATAAATGATCAAAATTAAAATAATGTTTTGAAGGGAAAATTGCACAAATTTAGCAAATGCGTTGGCAAATAATAAAGAAACACAAAATAACAAATAAAAAATGAACTTCATTATTATAAATCAAATTATTAAATATTTCGAACAAATCTTGAAATTTAAAACCTCTCGTTATTCAATAAAAACCTAAGATTCATAGTAATAAATCAAAATCGTCTATCTGATTAGTTACAAACATTTTTTGACAAGCGTTTGTAGTAAACGAGTTATGTGAATCAAAACTCTATTAATAGATAATTAATAAAAATACTGAATAAAAAACAAAAAAACAGAAAATAGATTCATGAGCCTCTACCTTATAATTTAATGAATGTATAAAAATCTTGCCTGATATAAAAGTAGATCACATAAAGTCAACGAATGAGGTGGGTTCATTAACAATTCACAGATAAAAAAATGGCAAAAAAGAAAGCATCCACTCTCCTTCTATGTCTTACATCTATGGTACTTTTGCCCTGATATTAATAAGAGTTCTTGAATTACTAATTGGTGGAATGCTAGGCAATCCGAAACTATATCGACATAAAATTTTATTATTTTACGGTTCACAAACATAATTTACCATGATATGAACATAAATTTTTTTATTCTAATTATCAGGTCTATGTTTACCACCCGCAACGGCAAGAAAATGACTGAGCATCTTTTAACAGTTCTAACATGGAGGACATTATTGTCTTTACACATTGTATTTTAATAAAACTAATCTACAGTCAAGACAAAACTGTAAAATGGAGGAACAAGAAAAACATGCAATTGAACTGATAAATTCATCGTCATTCTGATGGCAAATGCATCTGATCAGGTGGTCCAGAAAAACATAACCAAGCTTTGTTCCACCAAGCCTATTGTGACTGTCAATGGGCAGTTGCCAGGACCAACTCTTTATGCAAGAGAAGGCGATAACGTACTCGTAAGGGTCACCAATCATGTTAAATACAATGTTACAATACACTGGTAAGCAAGTTCATCAGAAAGATCCTCTAAACTTAATAAAATAGTTTACTATAATCTACAAGTTGCAGCCTGATGACTTTTGTTTCATTGGTATTGCAGGCATGGTGTCAAGCAACTTCGAACCGGTTGGTATGATGGACCAGCATATATCACACAGTGCCCAATTCAGCCTGGTCAGAACTTCCTTTACAACTTCACGCTTACAGGCCAAAGAGGGACACTCCTTTGGCATGCGCATATTTCCTGGCTGAGGGCAACCATGCATGGCGCCATTGTTATATTGCCTAAGAAAGGTGTCCCTTTTCCATTTCCCAAGCCTCATAAGGAAAAAATAATCGTGCTAGGTGAGCTTGGGGTAACTTGAAGCTTGTTTTTGCCTGAATCAATAGTATAATGAGATTAATATGTTAATAAAATGGATTCTGTTCTTTGAATTTTAGGGGAATGGTGGAAAGCAGATACTGAAGCTGTGGTCAGTCAGGCATTGCAAACTGGTTTTCCTCCAAATATATCAGATTCACACACAATTAATGGCCATCCAGGGCCAACTCCTAACTGTTCTTCTGAAGGTACTAACATGAACTAATATAACCTTGTGTTTTGTTTGATCAAAATGTTCCCTTATGTTTTCCTTTGCACTCTCGAGCTGTTTTCCTTTAACTACTTCAGTTCAGTCACCAAAGTTGTACCATTCTGTGAATGCAGGTGCTTATACTTTACATGTCGTAAATGGGAAGACCTATTTGCTACGGGTTATCAATGCAGCTGTGAATGATGAGCTCTTCTTCAAAATTGCTGGCCATAATCTGACTGTTGTGGAAGTTGATGCAGCTTACACTAAACCCTTTAAAACCGACACATTATTCCTTGGTCCAGGACAAACTACAACTGCCCTTCTTACAGCAGATCAGGGCATTGGAAAGTTTTTAATAGCCGTATCTCCATTCATGGACACCGTTGTTGCAGTTGATAACTTGACTGCAGTCGGATTCTTACGCTACAACCACACCCTTGCCTTTACTCCAACTACCTTAACCAGCATTCCTTCAGTAAATGCAACACCAGTGACATCAGTTTTTTCTGAATCTCTCCGAAGCCTTAATTCGAAAGAATATCCTTCCAATGTCCCATTAACCATTGATCATTCACTATTTTTCACCATTGGAGTCGGGATTAACCCTTGTGCTACATGCATGAATGGTTCCCGGGCTGTAGCAGCTATTAACAATGTCACCTTTGACATGCCAACCACAGCTCTCCTTCAAGCACATTACTATGGCATAAGTGGGGTTTACACAGATGATTTTCCAGCAAAACCATTAATACCTTTCAATTATACCGGTGCTGCACCATCCAATCTGCAAACAATGAATGGCACCAGGGTATACAGGCTGGCCTATAATTCAACTGTTCAACTAGTGGTTCAAGGAAACTCTATAGTAGCACCAGAGAGCCATCCAGCCCATTTGCATGGATTCAACTTCTTTGTAGTTGGGAGGGGGGTAGGAAATTTTGATCCAGAGCAGGATCCTGAGAAATTCAATCTAGTTGATCCTGTCGAAAGGAACACGGTTAGTGTACCAACTGCAGGATGGACCGTAATCAGATTCAGGGCAGATAACCCAGGTACATTAAAACAATATTTTTTTCTTTGAAATGAAGCTGCTGCTACTTTACTTCCATAGCAAGCAAGGTCTTTGTAAACTGTCAATTCAGCTTGTTTTCACAATCAGCAAGGAAGATTTCTTGCACAAAAAGCAAAGTTCTAATTAACACTCTAATTCGGTGCTTTTCCAGGGGTCTGGTTTTTCCATTGTCATTTGGAAGTTCACACAACATGGGGACTTAAGATGGCATTCCTGGTGGAGAATGGAGACGGCCCGAATGAGTCAGTTGCACCGCCGCCGAGTGACCTTCCACAATGCTAGACAAACTTCCGGACAAAGATTGAGATAGACAGGAGAATGAGATCAGGCCAGTAGAAATTTGAAACAATTTGTGATTGAAAACGATGAAAAAGAAACGGGTTCGACAAAGCTAATAAACAGCAAATGAAAGGGTTGTTGTTTTTCCTTTTTACAACATTAAATTAAGTTTTATTCTATGAATTCATGTAATAATCTGTTTTTGTTTTTGGTGGGGTGGAGGGATCATATACACTTTGAGTGCATGTAAGTGTTAAGGAAGTATGTAGCTATCAGAGTTATAATCAAAATTTATGGTGAAAATTAAAGCCTGTAAAGAAAGCTCTTCATTTCTGAATCTCTTTTACTTGTTTTGCAACTATATTTCAATTAAGTTCAGCCATTATTTTTCACTCAAAATTGTATATATGTTGATAATGGAAAGGAAAAGAAATATTAGAACGCGCCAGGTAGGGGTCGAACCTACCACTTTCTGCTTAGGAAACAGACGCTCTATCCACTGAGCTACAGGCGCATTATCCTTGTAAAGTTCTCCTCACTTAAATAGTTTACAATTTTCCAATTAGCATGAAGGAGTACGATATTTTAATTTTAAAAGTTGTGACAGTTTTATGATGATTTTGATCGGAAGACTTAATGGACTTTAAAAAAGAAAAAATTGAGGAAAGGACAAATTTGGTGATGGTTAAATGGTGGATAATTTTATAATTTACTTTTATGTTTCTCTTTTTTTAATTTCATTTTTCCTTTTCAAGATTATCATTACAACTTTATAAACCTTTTGGCTAACAAAGTTCCACTAAACATCAAAACCTTTGAACCCAAAATAAAAAAATATATATATAATAAAGAAACTATGACTTCACATTAAGGAAAAGTAAGTTTCCATAATCTAACTACTTATCATAGAGAAAATTTCAATTAGCACTCCAATCCTTAAGAGCCACCTTTTTTAATTCTAGTTTGGATTCAAACCGGACTTTGATGCAGTGTAATAGAAACATCATTTTCTCTAATTGCACTGCAATACATGTTTAGATTACATGAGGATTTAGCACTATGGGAGTTCCCACTATGTCACTCGTATCCTTCTTCCCTTCCTCTCTCATTTTTTAATTTCCTTTTGATTATTATTTTTTTTTTTTTCTGTTTCCTTCTCTTCAAAGAAAGCCAAACAAAGGGAATCCATTTTTCCTGCTATTTTCTATCAGCTTAATTATCCAAGAAATTCTTTTCATTTTTTCACTCAACTAGGTCTTTACTTTGTCCACCATCTTTCATCATCTTGCTCTTTATTTCCTCATAGCTTGTTTCCTTTATCTTTTCAATAGGTTTCTTTCACTTTATTTGCTTTTTTTTTTTAGTATAAATTCCAAGTTCCAAGCTTGGTTTGTTACAATTCTTCAGGAGTTTCAGCCTGTTTTATTGTTATATATAAATAAACACACTGTCTCTCTCTCTCTCTCTCTCTCACTCTCTCTAAAATTTAGCACTTGAAAAAAAAAAAAAAAAAAAGAAACCCAGATTTTCCTCCCTTGTTCTTTTTCTAGATTCTCTTGATTCTTTAAAATATTGTCTTTCTAGATTCTTCAGTTTATGCTGTTGAGAAAAGGACTGATTCTTGATTATAAATGATTCTGATTTTAATGCTCTCTTGAGCATCTATAACTCTTCTCATTTAGTTCCATATTTCTTTAATTTCCAAAATGAAAACTTTTCTTTTGGGTTAAAATTGTTTTTTAATTCAGAGTTTGTCAAGTATGGAAGCTTTGTTTGCAAGTACTTTTATGTCCAATCCGGATTGGTTTGATCAAGAGAGCAACAGCACATGTTGGACTAAAGAAGAAAACAAAAGGTTTGAGAGTGCTTTAGCAATATATGGTGAAGATGTTCCTGACAGATGGATAAAAATAGCAGCAATGATACCTGGAAAAACTGTTGCAGATGTGATTAAACAGTACAGGGAATTGGAAGAAGATGTTTTCGATATAGAAGCAGGGCGAGTTCCGATTCCAGGTTATCTTAGCTCATCTTTTACCTTAGAATTGGTTGATAATCGTGATTTTGATGCGTATAGGAAGAGGTCTACCATGGCTAGAGGTTCTGATCATGAGAGGAAGAAAGGGGTACCATGGACAGAAGAAGAACACAGGTCACTTGCCTTCAAAAACTCTGTTTTTTTGTTCTTGCTGATCATAATGTTAATACCTTTGTTAAACCTTAGCCTAGGTACTAAAATGGCTGAATCAAAGAGAAAGGATATCAGTTTAAAGTTTCTGGGTTTTTTGGTTACTGATAAATGTATGAATGAAGTATCAGGTTGATAATTTTTCTGAAACTCTCTTGAATCATGACTATGAACTTGATAATTATTCTATGTTTCTACATTTTACTTGAGTTTTGATGTTTGATTTTTGATTTCCAAATTCATTCCAGTTCTTTTTGAGTTTGTCTAACAATACAAAATAACTTTGTGGTTATATTTTTCTTTGCTGACTAACCTGAAGTTTAGATGATTTCTGTTCTTGTTCGAAGTTGTAACCATGGTTTCTTTGATCATGAAATGTAGGCGCTTTTTGATGGGACTTATGAAGTATGGTAAAGGGGACTGGAGAAATATCTCCAGGAATTTTGTGGTTTCTAAAACTCCAACTCAAGTTGCCAGCCATGCTCAAAAATACTATCAGAGGCAGCTTTCAGGAGGGAAAGATAAGAAAAGACCAAGCATCCATGACATTACAACTTTCAATCTCACCAACACCGCCTTTTCGAACAATCATAAGCCTCCTTCTGTAAATCAGTCTAATGTGCTTGCATTGCAGCAAAAGCTGGCCACCATGCATAAAGTAGGGCATAATTGGAATCAACTGAATGATGGATCAGCTATGGCTTTCAATTCAACTCATGGGAACTGGTTTACATAATCTCAATACCAGATTGCTTCAAATGGCCTGCCTGAGACTTCTGGGGCAAAATCTGTATGGCAGTGCTTATCATGGAGCTCATATCAAACCCCAATGCTCATTGTTCTAGACCCTTACACAGGATATGAAATGCATGGATATAAGGCTGTTGTCTTCTTTTGTACTCAAAATTTCAATTTCAAATCTAATAATGTTGAAAAGGGTTTTTCAAAATGTTATTTTTCATCGTGATGGAATCATGTATTACTTGAACACCGGTGTCCAAACTGTAAATTTGAAATAATTGATTCCTGTTTTAGAGATAACACTACCCCGCTTACATTATGAATGAAAAACAGCTGTTTGGAACAGGAATAAAAAAAAATAAAAATCTCAGATTCTTATTGTTTTTGCATTTCTTTGGCAGACAAACATTTATCCAAATGCTGGATTCTCCATTGGCTTTGCTGATATTCCTAGCTTCTGTTTTTCTATGTTCTGATGCAGGCTAAGGCCTTGTTGGATGATTGTGACACTTTGTCCATGGCTGAACTGAACCTTGTGAGACCAAGAATCGAAAGAGAATGGCATTACCAAATGTGTACGAGGCAAGTCTATGATTTGTTGCTGAGATATTAAAAAATTACTGCTGTTGTCAAGGAGTGATCTAAAAGAACCTTGTGCTAGTTATGCACCTATAATAGTATTTTAATGGTTTTGTACGCGCTGCCATGTCATTCAGTGACGTGGCCTAATAAGCTGACTCACTTGGCACTCCTTTGGAAATTCCGTAGTATCTGATTGCCTATTTTCTCCTAGGACTCTTTCGGCCATTTCCACCTTTATGCATCCAATAGGCCGAGTTGACCGAGCTTGATTACCATCACTTAGTCGATGGTGAGTATGCATTCCACTCAGTTGAGCATCACATGCTTCAATTTGCTATGGAATATAGAAAGAGATGCAATGCGGTTTACATTTTTATTTTCCTGCTCATCTTTATTTTAGTCTAATCCAATTTTGCCTTTTCTTTGATATTTCTATTTCTGCCAACCCACTTGTGAATGGTGGCAAGACTATTCATTAGCATAGCAGCTTCTTTTACTGGTCCGTAGATTGCATATTCCTTTTTATGGTTCACGTGTTTACTTGACAACGCAACAAAAGAATCTATACTATTCAACCATGCTGAAACGAAGAGAAATCTAGCTATGAAATTAGGCAGAATCAGATGTTGACCTTCTCCTTGACCTTGACAGAATACGTTTCTTTTTCCTTCTTTTCCCCCTTGTGTTGTGGGTACCGAAAAGAATATGATTTTACCTTCCTTTTTTATGTCCTAAAATTTAGACTTTCACGTCACTATATAAAAATAACACGAAAAAAAATACAAAATTCACGCATATTAAAATTAAATAAAAATTATATATGAATATGATGAAAGATAAAATTAAAGTTTTATATTTTTATATTGGTACAAAATTGTATGTGACAAATGTAATTTTACTTATATAAAAAAAATTATAAATACGAACTACTAAAATCCTTTCGAGATTCTTCCTTACTGGTTGGAGCTATGCTTTAGTTGCTTAAGTTTGTGCCATATGATTAAATATGATTAAACATGATTAACATAAATGACACAACAGGTTCAAATTAAAAAATATTACACAAATATTACACAAGTATAAAACATATATATTTGACCCCGATATGTTAACTTAATAGTAAATATATTTTAAATTTTTTGCACAAAACATATACAAGTCATTAGTTTTTTATTTTATTGTAATAAATTTTTAATTTTTTAAAATAATGTAATTAAATTTAAATATGTTAAATAATATTAACTTTTATTTGTATTATGCAGTAATATGCACATAGCAACCTAAAAAGTTATCTACATCAATTGTATTCAAATCAATTGTATTCAAACGGAAGTTAATATCATTTAACGAATTTAGATTTAATTGTATTATTTTAAAAAGTTCAAGATTTATTTACAATAAAATAAAATTTTATTGAACTTTTATAATAAAATAAAATTTTTAGAACTTATATTCATATTGTGCAAAAGATTGGTATGTTTGGTTATTAAGTCTAATATATTTATGGGAAGATTTAAACATTGGCCAAAAAATTTATTATTAAATATTTTACCAAGTGAACTAATTTTAAAACTTAAGATAATTTGTTATGAACATTAATCTATCTTTGAACAAACTATACTTTAAAGTTTAATTATCAAATTTAATAAAATATTGTTGTTAAAAAAGATTAACGAAACAAAATAAAATTAATTATGATATTAAATTAATTAATTATATTTAAAATACTAAGATTTAAAATTCTAAACATAAAAGTATTGAAGTTAAATTAAGAAAATTTTATAGTAAGCAATAAAATACGTGATAAGAGATAAAGTACATGATAAAAAAAATTCAAATTATAAACATAGAGTACATTATAAGATATTATTATGACATAACATTCACGTGTTAATTATTATAATAAGATATAAATATTAATGATCTATTTTATGTACTTGATTTAAAAAAAAAAACACATTTATTTCAATGACATCTATAACAATAAGAAATTATAAAACTTATTTAAATCACATGCAAAACTATGATAATTTAAAAATATATATGATATATTTTTAAAAATAATATTATAAAGTATAAAAAATTATATCAAGTAGACATGACATATTTTTTGAATATGGATTACCATATTTATATAGTAAGAACTTGACCTGTGTTGGATTTCAAGTTTTAAAGGCAATTTTGTTAAAAAAGAAAGAGATCTATATTACTTAAAAGACAAAAATATATATTATACAATCTCATTGTCTTCATTATATTATATAAAATTTATTTTACTTTATTATCTCTTATCATGTGATATACGATAAATTATTCAATCTCTTATAGCATGCTTTTATGTTTAATTTCAAATATTTTTAATTTTAATATATTTTCATGGGTGTAGAATATATTGTTATTTTTAATCTTAAACGTCTCATGTCTTATAATTTTTTTTCATAAATTTAGATTTGTTTATCAATGGTCATAATGTTTGACAATTAAATTAATATTAACCTTCTCAATTCCCCTTTTTAGATTAAAAAAAGCTTCTTTTTAGATTAAAAAAAAAACTTTTTTTAATTTATTATAAAGAGTTACAAATAGAACAATATACATATATGTGTAGTGTATATATATATATATATATATATATATATGTTAAGATTTATACATTATACTAAAATGTCACGTATGTGAAGAATTATATGTACTTACTATAAATTTTTTTCTTAATTTCATTACTTTATGTTTAAAATTTAAAAATCTTATTGTCATAAGTTGTCATTATTGATAGAATTTTACCTGAATATCACCTAAACTCGAATAAAATTAGTCTCAGATTGTAAAACGGATGAGGATACATGTAGTTACAACGAAAAAATATTATTGTTTGAGCATAATTAACTAATTTAATTTTATAATTAATTTTTATTAGTAGGGTTCATTAATTTTTTGCGAATAATATTTTATTGAACTTGATAATTGAGGGGTTGTTTGGAATTATTGTGTGTTTTGTATTTTATGTTTTTGAAATTTTTTTCATTTTATTT
Source organism: Firmiana major (assembly GCA_033439115.1). NCBI lineage: Eukaryota > Viridiplantae > Streptophyta > Magnoliopsida > Malvales > Malvaceae > Firmiana > Firmiana major. The sequence goes on along the minus strand of CM065913.1, from coordinate 35,236,504 downwards.
TATATTTATTAAAATTGAAAAAAAATGTTTGGATAAGATTTTTTTGTTGCCAAAATTTGTCAACAGAAACTTAGTAGAAAAGCTGATGATTACCAACATCTATTGGTTGGAGTGGTAAGAAACTCAATCCTTTTAAGTAAGATTTTGAATTCAAACCTAATAAATAGAGTAAACAGTACTGAAAAAAACTACTTTTTATGAATTTTGTTCAAATACTCTGATTCTAAATTAATCAGAGTCAAATGTGACTATTCCATACTGGGTCTAAAAAAAGAAAAGAAAATATGATAATTGTTTTATAATCTAAAATGGTTGAGATTTGAATTTCGTCAAAAGCAATTTCAAGTGATTTTTAACTTTAAAGTTGGTACTGTAATCATAAAATTTGAAAACATCAATGCGTTTTCAACTATTTTCAAATTATTGTATTGGGTTTTCAATTTTTGAAAATAAAACAAATCAACAATTTTTTACTTTAATTTTTCAAAAATATCAAAAACAAAAACATAAAACACAAAATAAAAATAATACAAAATAACCAATTTTTAAGTATAATCTGTTTTAAAATACATAAATTAATATCCATAACAAGTTTTTCAAGTTTTAAGATTTATTCACTTGGTAAAACATTTAGTAATAAAAATTTTTAGCCAAAAGTCAACTCTTCCCATAAACAGGTTAAATACATTATTAATAGAAATCATGTGTTAAACGTGTACTCTCTTAGCATGATTTATTTAAATATATTTTTTATTTTTTATATTATGTTTTTTTTGAAAATTAAATACAAATTTTTTAACATTTATATTATATAATTATGTCATATCTAAATTATCAAATCCACCCATTAACAATTTTTTATGTCATGTTTTTATTGTCTCGCTAATAAAATGTCTAAAATCATTAAACTTAGGTGAAAGTAACCATAAAATTTTGACTTGACTGAGCCACGTTAAATGAGATCAAAACTCAACAATCAACAAACAATCAGGCAGGAATATGTGAATCCTTACTTGATTCTTTACCCTGAAAGCCTAAATCAACATCCATATCTAGCTGATTCCAAGATTTACCGAACAGCTGTTAACAGCACCGAAAAAAAATGCTGGGAATTCCTGCCTTTAGATACTTTAGTGGGACCTCAATGAAATAAATGGGGTAAATGGGGTGACGAGAATGATCACTCTATCTCATAGGTAGGCAAATAGGCATTCCACATATGAAAAAACTTTGTCGTTATACTTGTTTTCTTTCTCCATTTGCCATTGTGGCATCTACCCTCCACCGTTGGTACTGCTGTTGGTGCAACTATGATGAAATAAGCCTAGTGCCCTGCCCATGTCACACTCTGCATGTGTATAATTTTCTTAGCATACAAAGCTAACATGATCAATATGATTTTTTTTGCCGACTCTCTTTACTCAGAAGATGACAAAAACTATCTACTTTACGTTGATTTTCTAAGAGGAAGCAGCCTTTTTGCAAGTTGCATAAGAAAGCACTCTTACCAACTACTGTAATTTATCAAACCGTTTGAGAAGCTTAGAGCATATACTTTTTAGCCTTCTTTCCTGCTTTTAATTTCCAGAAAGAAAATAGCGTAATCCTACTTTAGAATAAGCCAATCATCCACCATGCATTAGACCTTCTTGTTCATATATACAAATACCCCCCATTACAATAGCATGATATATATATATATATATATATATATATATATATATATATATATATGTATTTTACAGACTGGCTTACTTTATTTCGGGATCTTGGTTTTGAGAACCTTTTGTCGTCATATCTCGCGTAAGCTGATAAAGTTGTGTTGATATTATCACTCGATGCAAAAGTTATTTATGTATTCATAGGTTGCCATGGTTTTAGAAGCTGCACTGAAAGTAACTCAAGTCTCTCGACGTAAGACAGCAGGGCACTGTCGTTTGTGGCTTGGATCGCCACTCAAGTCTCACAGCTCTAGCTTTGATTTTCTTTCTTGCCATTTCTTTACATTAGATAAAGTTATATTATATGAATGACGTGATTGATTTTGATAAAATTAAAAATAATAATGATAATAAAATTAATATTAAATAATAATATATTTGGATTCAATATTAACTGTAATAATAAAATAAATGATAAAATAATTATTAAAAATATTATATTAAATTTAAAAAAAAATTAAAACTGCGATGCCGTAAAAATTCTGACTGTATTACACTACAGCTCTGCTAAGTTCCAAACCCAGCATAAGTGTACAGACACTCAGCACTTGAAGCGCGGTGGGAAGGGTGTATTGGCACTACCAGCGCACTGCCCAAATTCCCTTTGCCTTAGAAATGGCAGTAAAGTTGTTGATAGTGCACCATGCTGTACCATGCAGCATGTGTTCGGTCCTTTAAGGGAAAAACCTAACCAATGGCCGAAAAAAGCATAAAAGGAAACAGGACCCAGAACTCCAACTTCCTTTAAAGGCTCATCTTCTAGTGCATTGCTTTGGCTGGTATCCGAAAATGGAACAAGACAGAAAAATACCAAGCGATAGGAGAAGTCCAAATTCATTGGAAATGACAACCATATTCATGTTAAATCACCTACCCTTATCACATTAGGATCCAATAATTATTCTTTTCATTGTAATTCTGGTCAGACATGACTTAAGTACCCTTGGTATCTAAATGTTCTTATCGGAGATCATACATTCGAGTAATAGTCATCTCAGTTTTCGTAGTTTTGAGTCTGAGCACTTGCTGTTGATGAAATCCAGTTGTAATGCACTCTGATTTGAACAAAGGAGTCACCAGTTTGATGTGATTGAAATGGTCAGACATCACTTCCAGCATGCGAAGGATTTAAAGATGTGTTTGGAAACTACTGAAATTACTATGCAAAAAGATAAGACTTTTCATGGTGTCCCAATTTTAATTTTATTTAGATTGTTTATTTTTTATTAATTATTTTATAATTTATTTTTTCAACAGTTGAATTTAAATGTATTATTATTTAATATTATTTTTATTATTATAAAAAAAAAAACAAATCGTACCGTTCATTTCAATAATTTTTATCTAAATTGTTAATCTGCCTCTCTAATTTGTATATATATTTTGTTAATTGTGCAGGTAATAACTTAATAAAAGTGTTTTGGATTTATTTTAATTAGAAAAAAAAAAATGAAAGCTCGAAAGCACAATTTTCAGCCATAAAATGTCAAAACAACCCAAGTTGTCAATTTGTTCTGTGGTGCATCATTCTCTTTCCTCCACATAAGCTTCTCTCTCCTGACCTTATGCACACTTGGCAGCCAACTCATCATGTCTCACACGATACCTAAGCTTCTCCACACTCTTTCCACATGCCCAGCACAGCACCACACAGAGGCCATTTTCATGTTTTTGCCACATAAGATACTAGGAGTACAAAAGAAAGGCAAGTGTGTGAGTTGTCATAGGCTGATAATTAGGAGTGAAATTTGGATTGGATTTAGGCTTGAAAAAAAAATACTAGAAGTGATGAAGAATCATCTATGTACTTTATTTTGTTTTAGCTTTTGGTATATTTTTATGCATTAATATTTTAATTTAGGTCCAGTTTTACTTGCTGTTTTGAGTGTGATTTCTTTTTTAAATATTACTTTAAATTAGATTTAAACCGTGCAAAATAGGGTGATAATTGTAATTTATAATAATTTTTAAAATAGAATAAAATTATAAAAATATATTCTAAAACACATATTTAATAATGTATTTAAAAATTTGATGTATATATAGAATACATTAACAAAAAATTAATTTGAAATCAAATACTGCTCAGAAAAACTATAAAAAAAATTGTGTATAACGAATCTTAAATATTAAATAAATAAATTGAATACTTACAATCTTAATGAAAACAATTCATATTACACTAGTCATTAATAAATTATTGGTTAATGTTTCATAATTGAATTGATTTATTTTTAAAATTTGAATTTAAATTACTCCAATAAAGTTAGAAAACTCAATTTTTAGAATTTTGAAAAAAAGCTTTATTTATAATAGTTTCAAACATACAAAGTAAATAAAGTAAAAATATAAGTAAAAATACATATATATATATATTGATGAAAGATGTGTAAAGAAATTAATAAATAATATTTTATTTTTCTTTAACTTTAGTATATATATATATATATATATATATATATATATATATATATATATATATATATATGTTTCTCTTTTAGAAATTAAAATAGATAATTGATTTTAAAGAGATAATTAATTTATTTTGTAATTTTAATATACTTATATCGATTCCTATCTTTTTTAAAAAATTATAAAAAATTATTTTTTTAAGATATTATATGTGTCAAACTATCTACATAAGATGTTTTACTTTTATCCAAATACGTTGACTTTTATTTATATATATAAGATTCAATTTTGTGGTTAGAAAATGGTTTTGATTTTTCATTGCAAGTTTATCTTCAGATTAATTTGATTTTGATTTCAAGTTAATTTAAAATGTTTAATCAGTTGTTTTTCCAGTATGCTTTTGTCGCGACCCAAATTTATAAAAATCACTACAAATTTTTCGCGAACTTACCACATTTTAATTGTTGGGCTGTGAGTCAATATCCCTCACTCAGTTTCATATATTATATATATATGGATAACAGGCAATGCTTTCGTCCCAGGCACAAATATTGCGGAAGCTTATAAAATTATCATTTTAGAATTTAAAATTCGTTTACATTGCCTAATATATACATCCCCCATATAACATGAGTACATCACTGTACACTATTATTCAGATACAAAAGTATATGTGTGCATACCTCGATGCTGCTGGATAGCTGTGTATAAAAGATCGCAGGATGGATGCAGCTTATACACTCTACTGAAATGCTCTGTAGAGGTGAAAAAATAATGGGATGAGCATAACGCGCTCAGTAAGAAATATATGAAAGCAGGTAGATAACCACACTATCTACGATGCTCATAATGCATGTTTTATCAACTCGTAAAACAAATGCATTTACTTTTCAAAACACTCTCCTTAATTTATAAAGTAAGTAGATAATCAAACTATCCACAATGCTCATGATGCATGGTTTATGCCGAAAAACTCATGGCATTCACAAAACCATCATAGTAAAACACATAGCAATTTACTGCCAAAAACCGAATATCAAAACTCATTCAGAGTAAAATCTTTCTGTGTTCAGTATTGAAACTCACTTTAAAATCATGTTCTCATTTCAAACGGCTTCAACACAGAAATCAAATCAAAATTAGTTTCATCACCGAAACAAATAAAACCAGGTGAGACTAGGCAGGGATTTCAACACAAATCCAATGGAACATTTGGCCAAAGTCCGAGACCCACAAGCTATCACGGATCAGGTGTGCCCGGGTGTCTCTGAGTCCGAGGAGGGGATTAGTCTATCCATCGGCTCCTATCTAAGGACTATCACAAAACAGAGCAATGACAAAGCATGCCCGAGTCCAAAGACGCAATCCTCACACCCCATAGTTGCACGGTACAGTGTACTCCATGTTGTCTACACGGTACAGCGTACTCCGTGAACCAGGTACAATTACCACACAGTTGTAGGTGCCTGAGTCAACAGCTCACCACCCCAACCAAATAAATTATCAACCATAGCCTGTCGTCTCAGATCTAGTGCGAGCAAGTCAGTGTGACACACAGTCAACACAAGGCTCCAACACGATCTCAATCACAAATCACAACAGAATCCAGTGCGAGCAGTGCTCCAGCACGGTCTGTACAGATGTAATACCAAAATCAAGTGGGAGCAGATCTGGATAAATCCACAGATCTCATCATGCTCCAGCACGATTTCACACACACAAAATAGACAGCTGGCTCTATTTCCCACCACAGTGGTACTCAAAACCGAGTGCAATATGCAAAACGGTACAAAACAAAGTGAGAGGGAAACATCCCATTAAATCACTCGTCAATCAAATCACTTTTTAGAAAAACGTGCAAGTTAATGCATACAGTCAAATCATAAGCCAGTCTATCATTTTAGCTTCACAAAAATCTCTTTTTCACAGAGAAAACATGGATTGCATGCACTTTATGCATTTACAAAAATTCCCGAGTCTAAGGGTATTTTCGTAATTTTTCCATATTCGGGTATTATCCAAAAATTTCATATCTATACGCTATACGAAATTTAATTGACTGTAAACAACGATGAAAATACGTACAGCTATCTCTAATAGCTTCCATAGATCCCTTACCTCGGATCACGTAGTGTGACCTCTCTTCCTCTGTGCTGTCCAAATCTCGCAGTCCGGTCAACTCTCAATATGACTCTGGAGCTGCATTTAACCATTCACTGGATTAATTACACGTTTCCTACTGTATTACACATTTAATACAGTTCATTTCACTTAATTGGGCCCGTTTACTCTAAATGGGCCTAAATACTTTAATCGGGTCTTAATCCGTATTAAGCCCGTTTTCACGTATTAATTCCCTTCATCAGGGTCTATCGACTCATTGGGTCTATCAATACCCATTGGGCTTCATTCCAAGCTCTTTGGATAGCCCGAATATCATTTACGACAGTTTATTCGAAATTCCGAATATAATTCACTAAATCCGAAATTTAATCCGAAATGCGTAAATTAAATCTTAAATACGCGTTAATCACATAAATTGTCGTAAATGAGCGTTACTTACCCGATATTGTGCGATGATGCGCGAATCGAAGTTCGATCGGGCTTCCGTTCGGAATTAATCGTCGAACTGCACAATTTCGTATTTTTCATTTCCGGGCCAATTTTCGATTAAATATAATTCAAATAAATTTATCAAAAATTAAATCGGCCACTTTTGACCTCGTATCGACTTACCCGAAGTCCGATGAAATCCCAAAATTTTTTTTTTTTCTCTCTCTTCTTTCTCTCTCCTCCTGAACCGGTTCGGACCGGTTCAGTCCCTTTTCACACTGAACCGGTCCGAACCGGTTCAGTGGAAGTTTTGCCGTTGCCGGCGTTGCCGGCCGGTTCCAGGCGCGATTCCGCCGCCAATCGACTGGGGTCGGGCTGGGGAGGCTTCGGCTGGCTTGGCTCGGGCCAAATCGGCGCCGGCGCCACCGAATCTTCCTCTTCTCCCCGCGGCCTTCTCCCCCTCCGATCTGCTCACCGCCGGCGTTCCACCGCGCGTCATGGCCGCTGGCGAGTTCGCCCGGTGATGGGCTGCCTTCGCCGGCCCTCGCCGGCCCCTCAGCCTCGCCGGTGGCTCGCCGTCCGGTGGTTTCTTCTCTCCCTCGGTTTGCTTCCGTTTCTCTCACTTTCTCTCTCCCCGATTTCTAACTTTCCAATTCCGTTTTTTTTTTTTTTTTTTTTTTTAACAGATTTTTTTTTTTTTTTTTTATAATATATTTTTATTATTATTTTATTATAAAATAATAATAAAAATCCCAAAAATATCCCATAAATATCCCAAAAATATCTAAAATATCTTAAAAATATCTCAAAAATTCTTATTAAATTCATTTAGTCCGTAAATGAATTTATCAGTCCGATTTTACCTTTTCGGTATATTTTTCACTATTTTTGGGCTCGTTTTTCGAGACAAAAATTTTGATAAATTCTGATAATTTATATCTTGATCAATTGGACTCGAAATTAAATTATTTCCTCGATTTTTGATCAAGATTACACTAATCCATATTTTTTTTTTAAATATCAATTTCTTAAAATGACACCGAATTTTCGGGTCTTACATTCCTCCCCACCTTAAGAAATTTGGTCCTCCAAATTAGAACCAAGTCAATTCTCGAATAACTGCGAATATTTCTCTCGCATGAAGCTCTTTAATTCCCACATAACTTCCTCTGAAGTGTGGTACTGCCCAAAAACCTTAACCAGAGTGATCGTTCTGGTCCGTAACACTTTATCTTTCCTATCCAATATCAAATTGACGTCTCACATACGATATATCCTCTTCGAGCTTCAATGGCTCATCTTGAATCACATGTGTTTGATCTAGATGATACTTCCGAAGCATCAACGTGTGGAAGACGTTATGAATGCCTGCTAGCTCAGGTGTCAAGGCTAGCCTATAGGCCTTATTTCCCACTCGCTTCAGTATCTCATTATCCCTTTCGAGGGAAAAACTTTCAAGAATACCAATTCACCTACAGTGAATTTCAAAGGTTTACGCCTCATCTCAACGTAGCTTTTCTGTCTACTCTGAGCTGTCCTCAATTTCTCACATATCAATTGGACATCCTCAAAGGCTTGCTTCACTAAATCACGAGCAAACATCTTTCGGTCACTCACTTCTTCCCATCCAAATCGGAGATCGATACTTAAGACCATATAACACCTCATACGGTGCCATCTCAATACTCGAGTGATAACTGTTGTTATAGGCGAATTCAGCTAATGGAAAATGGTCATCCCAGGAGTTTCTGAAATCCACACACAAGCTCTCAACATATCCTCCAAAGTCTGGATGGTTCTCTCACTGACCATCGGACTGAGAATGGAAAGCTGTACTGACACTCAATCGGGTTCCCATAGCTTCCTGAAAATGTTTCCAAAAGTGGAAAGTGAAGCGGGAATCCCTGTTAGACACAATACTCACTGGAATACCATGTAGCCTCACAATTTCCCGTACACACAGATTCGCCAACGCACTCGAGTATCCGTAGCCTTCACGGCTAAGAAGTGAGCTGACTTCGTCAATCTATCCACAATCACTCAAATGACATCATGGTTACGTCGGGTCCTCGGTAAACCTATGATGAAATCCATGGTGATATGCTCTCATTGTCATGTCGATAGGTAGAGGTTGTAATAATTCTGCAAGTTTCTGATGCTCTACCTTAACCTGTGGACATGTAAGGCACTTAGCCACAAACTCTGCAGCATCTTTCTTCACGTCTGACTACTAATATGCTTTTTTTTTTTGAAGATTCTGATACATCTATTACTCCCCGTATGCATTGCATACCTCGATGAATGAGCTTCTGTCAAATCAATTTCTTTAGCTGTGGGTCATCGGGAACGCAAATTCGACCTCTAAATCTCAGCAGGCAACTGTGCACTCAGTCACTCTACCCATCTGTATCTGACTAAGCATATCAACACAAAAGCGATCAATACGCTGAGCTTGTCTGATCCGGTCTATCAAATCCGGTTTCAATCTCAGACTTGCTATCACACAATATGCATCAGTATCAGAAGGATCTATATCTAGACTGAGGCTAATAAACTGCTCTAACAGTTCATGTTCCCTGACCATCATGTACGATACCATCCTGAGGCTCTTTCTGCTCAAGGCATCAGCGACTATACTCGCTTTACCCGGATGATAAAGTATCTCACAATCATCGTCTTTCAGAAGCTCTACCCATCATCTTTGCCTCATATTCAATTCTTTCTGTTAAAAACAGATATTTGAAGCTCTTATGATTAGTGAATTCTTGAAATTTCTCACCGTACAAATAATGGCACCATATCTTCAGTGCAAACACTATGGCTGCCAACTCTAAATCATGGGTCGGATAGTTCTTCTCATGATCCTTAAATTGTCTGGATCTATAAGCAGTTATCTTCCCGTTTTACATCAATACACAGCCCAGTCCTTGTCCGAGGTGTCTGTATCTACAGAGAAACCCCCTGAGCTGGTCAGAATGGTAAAATCAGAGCAGTGGTCAATCACTACTTTAGTTTCTGAAAACTATTCTCAAATGCATTGTCTCACTCAATTGCAACATTCTTTCGAGTGAGACATGTCAATAAAGCAGCCAATTTAGAGAACTTTCTACAAATTGGCGGTAATATCCAGCCAAACCCAAAAATGATATCTGTTCCTACCAGAAATCACACTTACTGAGCTTCACATATAGCTTTCTCTCTCTGAGGGTTTGTAGCACACTGCTTAGATGCTAGTCATGCTCTTCCCTAGACTTCAATACACTAGAATATCATCTATAAACACTATGACAAATCGATCCAAGTATGGATTGAACACTCCATTCATCAATACCATAAAATCTATAGGAGCATTAGTTAGCTCGAAAGGCATAACCAAGAATTCATAATTTCCATAACGGTTATGAAAAACTGTCTTAGGTACATCTCCACTCCGGATTCTCAATTGATGGTACCCAGACCTCAGATCGATCTTGAAAATATCTGTGCTCCTCGAAACTGATCTAATAGATTATCAATACGTGGTATGAGGTACTTGTTCTTAATGATCGCCTTATTCAACAACCGATAATCTATTCACTGTCGGAGGCTTTCATCCTTCTTTTCAGCTGTAGCCCTACTCTTCGGGGCAGAAGTACTAGCTATATCCTTCTCTGACTCTTTGACCTTCTGTGGGCTATCTCAACCAACTCTAGGCAATCCTTTATCATATGTCCCGTCTTGCCATATTTAAAATATGTTCCAATCAATACGTGGCATGACCTACTACCGTGGTATCTACCACATGCTCTACATTGTTCTGTAATCAGTAGGGGTCCTCCAATCATTATACCCCTAACTAGAGTCGAGACCTGATACACCGGGGGCTTAATCATCCTACCCCGTGACTCATTGACTCTCGGTCGTCTAACAAACGACTTCTTCCCACTCGGACATTACAGTCCTATGTTGATCTCTTCTGATCTCTATTCTTGCCCTTCACGACTTTACCAAACTCAAGGACGTGCATATCATAGTCTTACACACACAACTGAGCTCTACGCACGATCTCCTCGTAAGTCGTGACATCAAATAGGGCAAATCTGACTCTGATGGAAGGTCTCAATCCTTCCATAAACTTGCGAACTTTTCGCATCTCACTGCTCATGGTATCGGGGTCATATTTTTCCAAGGATGTAAATTGAGACTCATACTCTTCTACCGATCTATTCCCCTAGATCAGACCAAAATTCCATCTGTAATCTCTGTTGAGCAGTGGCTGGGATGTACTGCCTCCTGAAAGCATCCAAAAAGATCTCCCAGTCAATCAACTGATATACATAAATTTCACGATGGGTCGGACAAATTTTCACCAATACTCTACTTCGCCTTCTAACATGAATGTAGCAAAGGCCACTCTTTCATTGGTCGAACATCGGTAAAAGTCATATAACTTCTCAAACCGGTTGATCCAATCCTCTGCTACTGAAGGGTTCTTGACCCCACTGAACGATGGAGGCTTGAGCTCCGAAACTGCCTCAATCGGTCAAACTCACAATCAAACCCTGAATCCTCACCAGTTTGTCGTGGAACTACAGGTGGTATAGGGGTCTCACAAACACGTGGCATAGGTACAAGCTGTGTAGGCGCAAGTGTCTCAGGAGCAACTGCCGACTCAGTATAAGTCATCTGAGCAGCCGGACCTTGCCTACTCTCTAACCTAGCCATAGTCAAGTTAGCCTCAGTGAACAACTTCATAAATGTGTTCCAACTCCGCTCTAATCTCGTAACACGAGCATCAATAGTCTCAGCTGGACCTGATGGAATATGATCACATGACGATTCACAAGGTTTCTCAAACCTATCACAGCGTCTCTCGGACCTACTCTCTATGGCCCCGAGAACACGAACTCTCTCCTCTGCGGCGATGTCTGTCAGACATCTCAATCGTCCCGCATACAAAAATCAATTTTTCAGTTTAACCACAGCTCGGTACACACAATTCTATCTAATAATGTACAGTGACATGGGGATGTATACTTTCTAATTACTGACACTGACTCACATCAGACCAACATTGCTCTGATACCACCTCTGTCGCGACCCAAATTTATAAAAATCACTACAAATTTTTCGCGAACTTACCACATTTTAATTGTTGGGCTGTGAGTCAATATCCCTCACTCAGTTTCATATATTATATATATATGGATAACAGGCAATGCTTTCGTCCCAGGCACAAATATTGCGGAAGCTTATAAAATTATCATTTTAGAATTTAAAATTCGTTTACATTGCCTAATATATACATCCCCCATATAACATGAGTACATCACTGTACACTATTATTCAGATACAAAAGTATATGTGTGCATACCTCGATGCTGCTGGATAGCTGTGTATAAAAGATCGCAGGATGGATGCAGCTTATACACTCTACTGAAATGCTCTGTAGAGGTGAAAAAATAATGGGATGAGCATAACGCGCTCAGTAAGAAATATATGAAAGCAGGTAGATAACCACACTATCTACGATGCTCATAATGCATGTTTTATCAACTCGTAAAACAAATGCATTTACTTTTCAAAACACTCTCCTTAATTTATAAAGTAAGTAGATAATCAAACTATCCACAATGCTCATGATGCATGGTTTATGCCGAAAAACTCATGGCATTCACAAAACCATCATAGTAAAACACATAGCAATTTACTGCCAAAAACCGAATATCAAAACTCATTCAGAGTAAAATCTTTCTGTGTTCAGTATTGAAACTCACTTTAAAATCATGTTCTCATTTCAAACGGCTTCAACACAGAAATCAAATCAAAATTAGTTTCATCACCGAAACAAATAAAACCAGGTGAGACTAGGCAGGGATTTCAACACAAATCCAATGGAACATTTGGCCAAAGTCCGAGACCCACAAGCTATCACGGATCAGGTGTGCCCGGGTGTCTCTGAGTCCGAGGAGGGGATTAGTCTATCCATCGGCTCCTATCTAAGGACTATCACAAAACAGAGCAATGACAAAGCATGCCCGAGTCCAAAGACGCAATCCTCACACCCCATAGTTGCACGGTACAGTGTACTCCATGTTGTCTACACGGTACAGCGTACTCCGTGAACCAGGTACAATTACCACACAGTTGTAGGTGCCTGAGTCAACAGCTCACCACCCCAACCAAATAAATTATCAACCATAGCCTGTCGTCTCAGATCTAGTGCGAGCAAGTCAGTGTGACACACAGTCAACACAAGGCTCCAACACGATCTCAATCACAAATCACAACAGAATCCAGTGCGAGCAGTGCTCCAGCACGGTCTGTACAGATGTAATACCAAAATCAAGTGGGAGCAGATCTGGATAAATCCACAGATCTCATCATGCTCCAGCACGATTTCACACACACAAAATAGACAGCTGGCTCTATTTCCCACCACAGTGGTACTCAAAACCGAGTGCAATATGCAAAACGGTACAAAACAAAGTGAGAGGGAAACATCCCATTAAATCACTCGTCAATCAAATCACTTTTTAGAAAAACGTGCAAGTTAATGCATACAGTCAAATCATAAGCCAGTCTATCATTTTAGCTTCACAAAAATCTCTTTTTCACAGAGAAAACATGGATTGCATGCACTTTATGCATTTACAAAAATTCCCGAGTCTAAGGGTATTTTCGTAATTTTTCCATATTCGGGTATTATCCAAAAATTTCATATCTATACGCTATACGAAATTTAATTGACTGTAAACAACGATGAAAATACGTACAGCTATCTCTAATAGCTTCCATAGATCCCTTACCTCGGATCACGTAGTGTGACCTCTCTTCCTCTGTGCTGTCCAAATCTCGCAGTCCGGTCAACTCTCAATATGACTCTGGAGCTGCATTTAACCATTCACTGGATTAATTACACGTTTCCTACTGTATTACACATTTAATACAGTTCATTTCACTTAATTGGACCCGTTTACTCTAAATGGGCCTAAATACTTTAATCGGGTCTTAATCCGTATTAAGCCCGTTTTCACGTATTAATTCCCTTCATCAGGGTCTATCGACTCATTGGGTCTATCAATACCCATTGGGCTTCATTCCAAGCTCTTTGGATAGCCCGAATATCATTTACGACAGTTTATTCGAAATTCCGAATATAATTCACTAAATCCGAAATTTAATCCGAAATGCGTAAATTAAATCTTAAATACGCGTTAATCACATAAATTGTCATAAATGAGCGTTACTTACCCGATATTGTGCGATGATGCGCGAATCGAAGTTCGATCGGGCTTCCGTTCGGAATTAATCGTCGAACTGCACAATTTCGTATTTTTCATTTCCGGGCCAATTTTCGATTAAATATAATTCAAATAAATTTATCAAAAATTAAATCGGCCACTTTTGACCTCGTATCGACTTACCCGAAGTCCGATGAAATCCCAAAATTTTTTTTTTTTCTCTCTCTTCTTTCTCTCTCCTCCTGAACCGGTTCGGACCGGTTCAGTCCCTTTTCACACTGAACCGGTCCGAACCGGTTCAGTGGAAGTTTTGCCGTTGCCGGCGCTGCCGGCCGGTTCCAGGCGCGATTCCGCCGCCAATCGACTGGGCTCGGGCTGGGGAGGCTTCGGCTGGCTTGGCTCGGGCCAAATCGGCGCCGGTGCCACCGAATCTTCCTCTTCTCCCCGCGGCCTTCTCCCCCTCCGATCTGCTCACCGCCGGCGTTCCACCGCGCGTCATGGCCGCTGGCGAGTTCGCCCGGTGATGGGCTGCCTTCGCCGGCCCTCGCCGGCCCCTCAGCCTCGCCGGTGGCTCGCCGTCCGGTGGTTTCTTCTCTCCCTCGGTTTGCTTCCGTTTCTCTCACTTTCTCTCTCCCCGATTTCTAACTTTCCAATTCCGTTTTTTTTTTTTTTTTTTTTTTTTAACAGATTTTTTTTTTTTTTTTTTATAATATATTTTTATTATTATTTTATTATAAAATAATAATAAAAATCCCAAAAATATCCCATAAATATCTCAAAAATATCTAAAATATCTTAAAAATATCTCAAAAATTCTTATTAAATTCATTTAGTCCGTAAATGAATTTATCAGTCCGATTTTACCTTTTCGGTATATTTTTCACTATTTTTGGGCTCGTTTTTCGAGACAAAAATTTTGATAAATTCTGATAATTTATATCTTGATCAATTGGACTCGAAATTAAATTATTTCCTCGATTTTTGATCAAGATTACACTAATCCATATTTTTTTTTTAAATATCAATTTCTTAAAATGACACCGAATTTTCGGGTCTTACAACTTTCAATTTTATTTGTTCACTTTTTATTGCAAACTTTTATCTCAGTCTTTAATTTCCTTGTAATTTGCTTTCATTTGGATTTCTGAAATTTAATTTCATGCCTTTCAATTTTCTTTTAAATGTCATTGTCATTCATATCTTTTTCTTTCTAATTATTTACCTTCTTACCCTTTAATTTTCAACTTTCCTACTTGTTAACCTTTCTGAAAGTTTGAAGAGGAGCTTTGTTTTTACAAAGAACCTTAACCACAAATTGTCTCAAGTTAGATTTACCTAAACATACATTCTTTAACATCAATTTCCATGGCCAATGCTCAATACTCAACCTTACCAGCCATTTCTACACTATGCAAACTGAGATCTCTGAAATGGGTCCTTAAACTGAAGCTATTATGATCCAGAGCCAGCCAGCCCTAAACTGTCACCATCTTAACAACTTATGGGCCCAATAACAACACCATAAGCTAGAAAAACTGGATGAGCATCTTAAAGTACAATGTTAAGGTAAGGCATCCTTTGAAACAGGTCATTATCATGCTATAGAGATCTCTCGGTTTAGCCACTACTTACCGTCTGGAGATGGAAATTCTGTAAAAACAGTGTCCCCATGATTCCTTGGAAAACTCTCTAATGGATGCTTCAACTCTTTGATGGCAACTTAGAACTAGAATTTTTTTTTTTTTTTTCTTTCTCGGCTGTCATTTTCAATGCCATAAACAATTCAAACTCCTGAACTACGATTCCAATGAAATTTCCAGAAAGACGACGACTAGCTAAAGCAAAACAAATTTTCATGATGACAGGAATTGGACTCTTTCTGCCAGGTTCATCTGGAGCACAACTAAGTCATGAAAAGGACTTCCATGGCTCGTCAGATGTGAAGCACTGATGCTCTCTTTTCCATGACATGCATGGAATTTATCTCCTGCATCAGCTGCTCAGTATTGTTGCAGATCTGAAACCTGAAAAACCATTCCACAGAACCCCTAAATTTCATAAAAAATCAGAAAAAGATATCCTAGTTTTGAAATGAACGACAAATAAAAAATTCGAACCTCAAGGAATCCAAATCCAAAACAACACCTCTGCAGCAATAAAGATTAATCTCATAATGAATTCTTATGCAACAACATGTCCATCTGTAACAGAAACAAAAATACTTAAATTGAACATCTCCATGTCTGACACTAAAGTTTCAATAATATTCATTCAGCAGAATCAATGTTAAGATCAGTAAAGGCTTAATACCAAAACTAATTTTACATGGACAAGGGGTAAAACAATAGCCCACCAAGACTGCAATTCAAAATTACAGAGGAAAACACAATCTTATTACATGACAAAGTCTAGACGTAAAATCGGAAATGAAAAATCAAGCCGAAACCCTCTAAACAAGAAGAAAAAAAGGTTACATAAGCTTTATGAACAAGACGTGGATGGGAAAAATGGATGCTTCAGAAAAAAAAGGTCATATTTACAGCTCTACGGCACCAACCGATGGATCCAAGGGAATAACAGTGTCTGGAAAATCTGTTCTTGGTCCAGCTAGGGAATAATATGCGAGTATATGAGCCGGATTTTCAACCACAACACTATCTCTAAGCTGTTCAGTCATAACTACTCGTCTAGCAGGAATTAGCTCGATATTCCAAAAAGGACGAGCCATGGCTAAGAGATCGCGACCTGAATGAGATGATGCTCTATATCCTTGCACCCACAAGTACCTCAGAGAAGTTAATTGCATCACAGCAGCTGCTAGCCCACGCTCACTGAAGCAACAACCCCTCATTTCTAGTTTCTGCAAGCTAGGGCATCCCCTAGAGAACTCCAAAAGCCCAGCATCTGACTCCCCAACACATCCCAGAAGCATCCATCTCACTTTTGGACTATATTGCCCAACATAACTCAGGCCCACATCAGTCAAACCACCAGGTCGGACATAGAGAGCAAATCTTCTAAGCTTTTCACATCCCCTCAATAGAGCCCGAACTCCATTGTCAAGAGGCAAATCTGTTATCTTTTCTACTTGGTCAAGTAAGACTAGGCGAAAATCACAGAGATTTTTTGAGTAAGTTCCAATGTATTCCAATGATGCATTAGTAATGTCAGATACATAAACAGCCAAGTATTCCAACTCAAGGCATCCCTGAGCTAGAGCCATTAATCCTCTTTGTGAAACCACACCTTCTTCATCCTCCATTCCCTGCTCATCAGCACCTCGCTCAATTCTAAGCCTCTTTAGTTTCTTACAACTTCGAGCAAGAACTTCTAATCCTCTATCTCCGATAACGTTCCTTGTCTGTCCATCCAACACATACATTTAATAAGACCTGATTAAAGAATAGAATGAAAAATAACAGCATTTTCTTTCTACAATATTCCTCTGCAATTTGACATTTTGCATTATCCAAAAATTTCTAGGACTTCTTCTGACCATTTAGCACATTCAACTAGCCACACAAAAATGCTAATATTCAATAATATTCAACTATGTTAAAGCTTAGACCAGAAAGAAAGGTCAACAGTCTCTTAATAATGGACCCACATTTTAAGAAACATTTCAAAAAATGAAAAAAGCTTAACAACAACATATAAACCTTATAAACAAATCAAAAAGTCCATTTGGAACCCTACAATTGTTATACCCAGAGCAAAATAACAAGAAACAAGATGCAATTCCAAGAAAACAATGCAGCAGAATAATTAAGAGAAACAACGGTTTCGTGATTCTACCTCGAGAACTTCTAAGTTGGGGCATCTTTGAATTAACAAGCAGTGGTCTTCTGTGTCAAGTAATGCATAGAGGAGATCCAACTTTTTAAGCAACAAAGCAAAAGGAAACACAATTTGCATTTCATTCTTCCCCATGTATGTTAAACCCAATCGGCATAACTTTGGGGGTAATGATATGGCAGTGTACTTGTCTGGCTGGTCATTGAAAGAACCACCACAAAATTCTTCCAAAACAGCAGCAGCACGAAAGAAACCAACAAGATCCAAAATTTCACAATCGCTAATTTTCACAGAGACCAAGTTGCAACAATTTCTGGCAATAAGTTCAAGGTCTTCAAAACTTGCTTGGACAAGGTCCGTCATATAAAAGTTTAAAGTCTCAAGAACTGAATTATTTATCGCAATCTCATGAAGCCATTGACCATCTTTCTCATTAATTGTGCTCTCTTCCAGGAACAAGGTTCTTAATTGCCTGAAGAAACATATAAACATGAAAGTTATAAGCTAGGAATTTGAAAGGCATCAATTTAACAAAATCTATCTAGAATTATTGCAAAACTATTTCGATATACAAGAACATGTATAATCCCACTAGGTATGCAAAAATGTCATAGACAAGCACAAGCACAAGCCAAGCAGCAAGAACATTAAATACTGTAGTAACTTGATCCTTTCTTTTATGGACAACAACTTGATCTTTAGTCAATATAATATTATATTTCCAACCCACTGACAACGATGCCAGATATATTCACAGAGGAGAAAAACAAACATGTATTAAACATATGGAAGTAAATCACATGACTGTCAAAGTAAAAATAAACAACTAAATCGCACATCAACAAAACCCCATGTAAGTGCGTGCTAATGGGAAACGGAACTAAAATAACCAGATCTATGTCCTAAGGGAAAAATTATAAGACTAATATAAAGTTAGAATAGACATGCTTCCAGGGTATCGAAGTTGATAACTTCTAATATTACACCAACAGCAACATAACTAGATAACCTTTTTTTTTTTTTTTTTACTTCTTTCAGTTGGCCTTTTCACTAATTATAAGCACTTTGCGGATTCATCTTAGATTTCCAAATAGCTAAGAAACATTTTTTACTGTACAAAATCCCAACTCTGGCTATCTCCGGATGGACCACAGCACATGCATTATATAAATAAATCATTAATGAGCTAAACAAGTAAAAGCTCGGCTATTGCTATCAGCATCTTGTCATTTATGCTAGAGTACCTTACTGCGACCTCACAAAGCTTTATGACGTAGCATGACAATACTCTGTGAAACTACAAGCAGCATAAAACCAAAGCAAATTTCCACCATTGCTCCTTCCCTGACTTGATCACTCAGTAACTCCTAAAGTTTCAAGAAACTACCCAATATAATTTCATGCAACTTTAAGCATTGCTGTTCTCAGTCACTTATGAAACAGCAATGTTTCATCATTCATATAACTTTTCCATTGGATTCAGTTGTACAATCAGACAATGAAGCGATAGCTACATCTATAAATGCAATTCTTAAAGGCTGAGAAAAAGAAAGATTTACCTCAACTTCAAACGATAGAACAATTACAGATAGGAGCCATTCAGCTTGCATCTGAGTCTATTAGAATCCTTCAATTACCCTAAATGAGCAAGTAATATAGAAACGGAAAAAATATGCGTCTCATTAAACATTATCACTTCCATATTTACTCCAATTCAGCTCAACCCAACTCATCTCAACTAAACTAAGCTTTAACACCCGAGTAGCCAGAAGAGACTAAACCAATCATTACTCTATTCAACTCAGGTGAAGCTATATTTCTTTAGAAAGATGCTCGAACTCGAAGTCCTTCGTAATTAATTCCATAAATATCAAATTAAAGGAGGGATTTCGTCGCGCTTAACAAGCAAAATCAACACTATCAAGCTTCGAAAATCCACAAAGAAACCAAAACTAAAATTACGCAATAAAAATTAAAAAAAAAAAAGTTACCGGCACAAGCGACCAACGTGCAATAGTCCATCAGTTGAAAAACCAGAGCATTTATCAAGCTTCAAAACGTGCAAAACCCTCCCTCTAGACCGAGCCAATATTTCCAGATCCGAATCTTTAACAATCATCCTTCTAAAATGCACGGAATTCAAGCAATTGAAATTCTCAGCTATTTCTTGCACCCACGGCGTCACGTACCCTCCCCAATCTTCAGGAATCAAATTAAACATCGCCGCTCGAGGCTTCCCTTTTAATTTCAACGATTCTAAGTGTGGGAAACGCCGCCGCAACCGGTCGGGACTCGTCGTGTAACAAAGCGCGATCGTTAAGTGCTTACGTGTCAAAGCGTCGAGCTCGTACCAACGCCGACAAACGAGGGAAACAGCGTCCCGATCTTTTGGGTCGTGGATGTACGGCATCACCAGGTCTAATACGACGTCTGACATACCGATATTCGAGGTTACCGTTTTGTTCAACTTGTTTTCGTTATCTCCCATCTAATAAACCGAATCGGATCTTTTGAAAATAAAACCAAACCGTTTTCTTTTAAAACAAAAGGACAAACTAAACAAAAGACCGATCTGGAGAAGAAAGTAAGAAAGCAATAAACGTTTTCGCTAGAACTTCACCGAAAGACGGTAGAATCTGAAACGAAGCGGAATTCGGCCAGTAATAAAACGAATCGGGTCAGGTATGGATCGGGTTGAGAAGGCATGGTAGAAGAATAGAGAGCGCACACAGAAAAGAGAGAGAGGAAGGAAGCTGAGAGAGATTTCAGTAGATAAAGAGACTGAGAAGTAGAAGTGGACGGTGGAAATTAATTGGAGAGAAGATCAAACGGTGGAAAATAAAATTAAGATCAGAAAAGGACATACAGCCATTTGTGACTTTTAAATTTATAAAAACAAAAACGACAAAAGAAATACTGTTGCAACCAATCAACGGTGGAAGTAAAAAGAATTTAATAATAATAAATTTGGGTCATGTGAGGTGGAAAGATTGGTTGCACATTTCATTACTAATGGTAACTTTTGGTGTAATAGATTCTTTCTTAAGATTTTTTTTTTCACTTTTATGGCAAAGTAATATATATATATATGTTAAAAAATATATAATTTAGTGATTTTTTTAATTAAAATTTTCTCTTAGAATGTTAATTACCCCATAACTTACATTACAGTTTTTATTTTCATAAGCAATATTAAAAAATAATAATATGTTTTATTTTTAAATTTTTTTTTATTTTTAGTATCTGTTAAAGATATCTATTAACTCTACTAGTGAAAATAAAAAATTTTACTATAAATGTATATGATAATAATTTTATAAAAAAAAACTATAATCTTTGATCAATTCAAATTTCATCTTACAAATTCATTTTGTAACAAACTAAATATTATCACATAATTAAATTAATTACAACCATAATATTAATTTATAATAAATAAGTAAATAAATTGTATTTTAAGTACTTTAATTAAATTAATCTAATATATTCAATCCATCAAAAAAAGAAATTTTAATTACAGTGATTAACCATCATAAAATCCTTTATTTTTTGTAAGAAATATTAAGTTATTTCATTTCCTACTAAAACAAGAAAGAATAAGACAAAATATCAATGAGTAGCATTTGTCAACAATTTTTTGAACAGGTGGTTAAGAAAGAAATTATAACATGTAAGACTTAATTTCGAATCCAAACAATCCAATCCTCTAATTTTCAATTATCAAAAAAATAATTAGTGGGATTTAATTTTCTTTTTTAAAATACGCTTAAAGATTTAGAAAAAAAAAAAACAAAGGCCATTATTTTTGCTTTTTCAGTTTCATATATATAGCCTGGATATTTTATATATTTATTTTAGTTTATCAATACATTATCTTAAGAATGTATTCCCTTTGTCTTTCATCTTTGATTCACATTTTTATCAATCAATAATTGAATTTTAGATGCATTTATAAGGATAAAAGAAAATATTATTATGTATAAATTAATATAAATTAAATAATTAAATGAAAAGAACCAAATGTACTATATTTGAGAAGAATAGGAATATGTAAAAGAAACAACCCAATATGTTAATTAAAAATACCTTTACAAAAGTATTTAAATTTCTAGTTTTAAGAAGTTTTGAGTTTGGTATCTCTTCATTACATATAGAAATTATTATAGTTTGAATAAATAAATGGTCAAATTATGCAATTGATCATTGTACTATCACAAAATTTAATGTTTAGTTTTTTTAATATAATTCATAAAAAGTAAGTTTTTGTAATATATAATATATTATTTAAAAATTTTAATCCAATCCATAACATTGATTAAATTCTCAGTTAAAAATATTAACTTGGCATTGACTTTTACTAATATTGGAGTTGACTTTGGTTACATGACATTTTTTGGACTTCAAGCACACCCATTGCTAATGTGGCTTTTTGGTTCACATGATCGATCGTTGCATTTTCATAAATTTTGAAAATTAATCTTTTTAATATAATTCATAAAAATTAAATTATTTTACTATTTTCATTTGCAAATATTTGTCTAATCGATAAAATTATTAAAGATCTCTTTTAAAAATGTTGGCATGGTGTTGATTTTTGTTGACATGACGTTAACTTTGCCTATGCGGTATGATTATAATTGATTTTTTCTTTTTTTCCCTTCATTTTTTGTTTTTTTTAAATTTTTTTCATTCTTCTTTCTCTCCCCTCGTTCCTTTCTCCTATTTCTCTCTACAACATAATCACAAGCCTTTAAAAAATCACTTTTTGGTGATCTGTCGACGATATATGCTCTCAAAATTTGCCATTTTATTCCTATCGAAAAGTTAATATTTTGTCCAAAATTATCTCAATTAACAAAGAAAAATAAAACAAAGAATCAACAAATTATTTCTATGTTCTTTAAAAAATCTTTGCAGCACCAAAAAAACATAACAACTTGAGGACATAAATTTTGCTCTTGTGCTTCCACTCCACCAGTTCCTACAACATAAAAACAAAACATTCTCTTTCATATCGAATTCATATAAACAAAACTCTGATAATTCATCCAAATGTTAATCTAAGGCGATATTTTCATTATTTTTCATCCAAAAAAAGTGTTAGTATTTTTATCTTAATTATAAGCTCATAAACACAACAAAAAAAAATGCTTGTTGATGAAAGTAATAACATTCCTAAAATAAGCAATATTTACTTTCATAGCAAGAGCATCGATATTTGTTTTAAGGTTGTGTTTGGTATTAGAAAAGTTAGTACTTTACACTTCAATTCGATTGGGTGTAAAATGATTGTAACTTTTGACTTTAGCTACGAACTTACTTTCCAACTGAAAGGTAAAATAATTCACTCAAAATACCCTTCCAACCCAACACCTTCTTCTCCTAAAAATCAAACCCTAATTTATTTATTTGTTAATATAATTACATTTTAAATTAATAATAATATATCAAATTTTATATTACAATTGACTAACATATTAATAATTATAACTTTATATTATTTATATTTTAATATAATAATTACATTTTAATTTATTAATAATGTATTGAATTTTATATTACAATTTATTAACGTATTAATAATCATTACTTTATATTATTTACATTTTAAATTAATAATAATGTATTAAATTTGTTTTTATATTTAAGGATATTTTTAAAATTTGCCACTACATTACTAGTAAAATATTAGTTTACCAAAAACTGTAATGTTATTTTTTCTGTAATTTAAGCCCTACTTTATAATGTATACCAAATATTGCAATATTTCTTTTCCTATAACTTAATTCCCAACAATAACTTTGCACCACGATCACTTTACATTTAAAGCACCAAATGCCTCCCTAGTGTATCAAAAGAGGGTTTGTCAATACCAATATATCCCCTTCACAATTCAAAGAAGAGAAAGAACAGATGGAGCTTTTTGAAGCAAAATAAAATGAAAGAATATGAAAGAAGAAAAAGGTTAGAGCTTTTTGGATGTTGAAGTTGCGGGTTAATTTTTTATATCTAAAAAATTTGAGAAAGTTTTAGTAAAATCCAACTAAATTTGGAGAAAAAGGATATTGATAGGAGGAAGAAAAGAACGAATTTTGGAAGCAAAATGCATTTGATGAGCAACGACAAATCGTTAAAAGTTGAATTATTTTTCTATCCATCGATTGTGATATATAGAGAAAAGCAAGAAATAAATGAATAGAGATAAAGAGGGAAAAAAATGTGAAAGTCACGTCATCGTTAAGTAAACAAAAATAAACTACGTCATGTTACATAAGCAAGGGATGTACATTCATTTCGAACAAAAGACATATCGACAAAGTCAATCTCACATCAATAAATGTCAATATTACATCTTTGTTTTTGATTTAATAGTTAAATATATCTTTAACCTTTGCACAAAATAAAAATAAACATTCAACATTTAATTTTATTACATAAATCTCTAACTTTCAAAATAATACAATTAAATCCAAATCAATTATAAATTTTTACAGTAAAATAAAAAGGTTAAGGGTTTATAAGATATTAACCTCTTATTTATTATATTTAGTTGTGTTATTGTAAAAAATTGAAAGCTTATTTATAGTAAAATAAAAGTTTATAGACTTTTACAATAAAATTAAATGTTGAGAGTTA
Organism: Firmiana major; assembly: GCA_033439115.1. Classification (NCBI taxonomy): domain Eukaryota; kingdom Viridiplantae; phylum Streptophyta; class Magnoliopsida; order Malvales; family Malvaceae; genus Firmiana; species Firmiana major. The sequence goes on along the minus strand of CM065913.1, from coordinate 35,212,164 downwards.
TATTCATTTTATGTAAAAAATTGATAATATATTTGACTATTAAACCTTATTTTTAGTAAAAATCTTTATCAACGTTATCAATTAGTTAAGATTTGCAGATCAAAATAATAAAAGAACTTGATTTTTATGTATTACTCTAAATAGACTAAATTTCAAATATATGAAAAGTACAGGAATTAATCACGTGGACAAAAAGGCCACGTTAGTATTAGGTGTAATTGCAATAAAAGAATATCATGTCCGCAATGTCAACTTCATGTTGGTAAAAGTTATGTACCGTCAGCGTGTTAATGGAGAATGTAACCAACGTTACGATTGGATTAAAATTTTTAAATCATAATATTGTAGAGATTTGATTTTTGTGAATAATATTAAATAAATTAAATTTTAAATACCATGATAATATAATGATTAATTATATAATTTGACCTATATGAATGGATAAAAATAGTATTTACCCTAAAAATTTGTATCTTAAAAAACTTTATATTTAGATTTAAAATACTCACTAAATTTTAAAAATTAATGAATGACATCAAATTGATAAAATTTTAAACTAACATTTCTTGAAATATTTGTCATTTAATTATCTAAATAAATCAAAATAAGCATTTTCTACAATTTAAGGCTTGATTTGGATTCTGCCACACGTGGGTGTGGTGGAATCCCAGGTTTTAATTTTTTTTTAAGTACATCACAAGGTTCATTTGGATGCACTCTGTGGCGCAGACGAGAGGCATGCCCCTCTAATGGAGCCCCTGAAAGGGCAAGGGTCTAGTGTACCTTATGAAAGGGTAAAATTACCATTCAACCATCTTTTTAAATAGATTTTATCTTGGGTTGATAGCAAATATATTATCAACTCTTAACTTTTAATTTTATTATAAAAGTTCATAAATTTTTTTTTATTATAAATAAATTCTCAACCTCTTAATATAATACAATTAAATAAAATAAATAAAAAATTACGATCTTATAAGTCTTTCACCTTTTTATTTTAATGCAAAAATTTATAATTGATTTAGATTTAATTGTATTATTTTGAAAAATTAAGTGTTTATACAAAAAAAATTAAATGTTGAGAGTTTATTTTCATTTTGTACAAAAAGTTGAAGGTATATTTAGCTATTAAGCATTTTATTTTTATTATTTTGTTAAATATTTTTTATTTATAGTAATTTTTAAAAAAATTATTTTTTTGAAATAGTAAAATATTTTTAAAAAATCATTTTAAATAATAATTGATACAAAACTTTTTGTTAATTTTTAAGTATAAAATATATTATAAATTTCATTATACATAAATTTAAATCTAATATTTTTAATAGGCATTTTATTTTTTTACTACACTCATCTCATAGGTACATTACGATTGTGTCTAAACGCATATTATCGTTACATTACCAATCTCATCATTACAGTAATTGATTTCATTGCAACTGTTGTTTTCAATTTCATCAAAATTAATTTCCCTGTCAATTCAAACGAACCCTAAATAATCCAACTAAAAAATTTTAACAAAAAATAAATATCTTATCCAACCAAGATTCTAGTTACAATAAAACAAAAGTTTTTAATCTTATTTAAGTAATAAAAATAAAAGAACACATTTTTTATTTTTTAGTAAAGTTTTAGTGCTTGTTTGAGTATTATCTCTATTTATTTATACATAAATAATAAACAGAACTAAAGTGACGGGTTAAATACTTAATTTACAGCCAGTCCAAAAAAAAAAAAACCTTAGTTTACATTATGGCCTTACACAGTGAAGATGCAGTATAAATCCACTTAAATCTCAAATTCTAACTTTCTTTAAAAAATTATGAATACTTTGGTGATGGAAATTAATTACCCTTATTATTATATTATTGAATTGATTGCAAACTACAAACACAATTGGTATTTATCATTATGTCCACCATCCTATTTGACATTTGAAATATTTCATTAAAACTAGTGTTATTGTTGGACATATATATCATGAATAAAAAATAAGCCACAAAAGGTTCACAAATCACACTGTTTTGACAACTGAATCAAATTATAGCAAAGTGGAGCCAACATGTCTTTAGATTTTGTTCAATTTCATTAATTATATGGCTAAAATATTTTAAAAAACTCTGAACTATTTCATTTTTATCAAATAAGTCTTTATACTTATTTTATACTCATATAAACTCTTATTCTTTGATTTGTATTCAAATAAGACCTTATTTATATAAAAGAGTGTGTGTGAATAAAAGTTAATTCAAATTAACTTGATCGATTGAAATTCAATCAATTTGATTTGATTAAATTAATTTCAAGTTTAATTAAGTTTTTTAAGTCATTAATCAGATTAAGTTGGTGTTTAAAATTACTAATCGACTCAACTAGTAGTAATTTCATTTTTTTAAAAGAGTAATACTCTTATTTCTAATTCTTCTATAGATGCCCAACAAAAGTATAAAGAAATGGAACCTTCATAGTAAAATGCTGAAAAAAGAAAGACTTTTAGAAACTGATAATAGTGTAAAGGCCAAAAATGAATGAAAAATTTAGCTCTTCTTCCTTTTTTTTTTTTTTAATTGAACCTTGCAATAATTTCAAAATAAAATCTTTTTTAAATTAATTTTTTTTAAAAGCATGCATATAATAATTTAATAACAAAAACTTGAAATTTACGGATATTAAAAAAATTATTTTGATTTTTGCCGTATTTGTTTGACGATGACATATGAGAAGCAATCATTGGAATATTTGAATTTCATATTAATACATCATCAAAATCAATTCATGCTAATCTATTACTTTCTCAGGAAAAAATAAAATAAAAATTATTTTATCCATATTATTATAAAATATTAATAATATATAAAATGCCAAGTGGCAAAAATTAATTGAAGGCCATTGGTTAAGACAGATGACAACTGTAACGCAAAGATCGGTCGTGTGCTGAGGAAAAATGGTTTGAAATAAAGCTTTGTTTTGTTTGCTAAAAAAGTTGAAAAAAATTATATCGATTTAATGAAATTTATATTTTTAATTTAGTTAATAAATTAATATATTTTATTTTTATTTTTGTCAAACTTACTAAATAAAGCCTTAAAAATGATGGGAAGTTCTGGGACGAGTTCTGTTATTAAGATGCGAAGTCGTTTTTTACACGTGGCATTCTTTAATTGGAATGAACTTTCGCGTAATCTGATTTAGGCCAGAAAACACCTGAAAGGCTGCAACTTTATGAAGTGACCTAAGTTCCTAAAATGCTATAATTAATTAAAATTTTAAAAAATAATTTTATCTTTTATTTTATATGTAATTGTCTTTTTGTAATTACATAATTAACATATTGACAGACAAAATTTATCAATCATTCAACAACAAATATAAATTTTAATTTTAATAAATATCATAAAATATTGTAATACATAATAATCATATATGTTTTACTATTTAAATATATTTTTATAAAAAGAGTCAAAGTTTAAGAATAAAAGATATAATTGTAAATTTGCTATATGTTAATTTTTAAGGATTATTATATAAATTATTTGAATTAATTCAAATTCACGGATACATCATTTGCTTACCAAATTGAGTCTGTTTTTTTCAATCTTTCAACTCTTCTTTTTTGGTATGTAATCATACAACTCGTTTTGACATTAGTCAAATCCAGTTTATTATTATTAAATTAGATTCATTCACATCACAATTTCAGATGTTTTAGATACCTTGGCACTTGCTATAGTCTAATAAAATATTCAATAGGATTATGATTTCTAGCATAGCAATAGGAAAATTAATTTATTAGAATAACTCACCCAAAGTCCACTCTAAATTCTAATAATTAACCTACAAAATTGCTTGACATTTCCAACTTGCCGATTCTCAAAGCCAAAAAAAAAAAACCATCCTTAATTACACCAAAGTCTTTATATATTTATATATATATAAAAGAAAGAATCAAATTATGCCCGTGTAAACAACTCTGTTTTATATTCTTTTTATAATTTCATGTAGGGTTAGTATATTTACAAATCAATCATTAAATTTAATGATTTATCTGTATCTATTATGCACGTAAAATTTCAACTCGATATGCTATACTGATCATTTTGATAAAGAATAATATATTTTTTAATATTTATTTATAGTTAAAATTTTAGTATTATAAAATTATTATTTAAATATTTTCGATTAATTTAAAATTTTATATACATGATCTACTTATTTGGAATATAATACTCAATGATTGAGTTAAGAAAAATATAAATAGCATAAAAAATATGAATGATGTAAAACAAAATTGTTTTGCTTTGGTGTAACTTGATCCCTTATCTAAATAAATTTATATATATATGAGAATTTTTTTTGTAATGACAAGTACATTTGAATAATTGTATTTTTTATTTTATTTCATGTTATTATAAAGAGAGAGAGAGAGAGAGAGAGAAAAAAAAAAAAAAAGGAAACACAAATGTCATCAGAAACGTTTGATTTCATGAGATCCTTCACTATTGCTTTTTTGCACAATATCATATACTATTATTTCTCATATCTATATATTACTTGATATTGTATGAAAGGAAAAAAAAAATTATTTGCCTATATGTTAGAATGGGAGGCTTCATCATTTTCTCTCATGTTTCTCATATTATAAGCTGCTTTGATCAGAACCCTTTCGTAAATAATTTTTAAAATTTTTGACACTTTTTTTGGAGGAAAAAAATTCAAAAACAGTGGGATTATTAATTTATTTATATGATGTTTGAATTTTTTTTATCAACTTGACGGATTGGTAAACCAGACCTACATATTCATTAATACCAAAATCTTATCTGTCCTAATTATATGAATAGAACATGCAAAATTGACATGATTTGGAATCTTTTTTTTTGGGTCAAAAAGGGTAAAAAATTAATTTTAAGAAGTTTATTATTATTATTATTATTATTATTATTATTATTATTGTTATGTACCTTCCCCTTGTTGATATATGTGCTTGCCGACAATCAATTCCCATTGATCTAGGATATTATTATCATCATGATCATAATTTACCTTTCATCCAGGATAACCAACTCACCAGTGATCATTATAAATTTTTTTTTTTTGACTTTTATTAGTTGATATTTGTCATGATTGTGATCATCTATTGATATTGGTTATTAACAAGTTTGACAACGAATATAATTTTTTTTAAAAAGCATTATGTAAAAATTTGTAAAAAAAAATAAAAAATTTGAATTTTATCACCTTTAATAAGAGTTATAATCAATCTTTTTCAGAGTAAAATATTTAAATTATTTGTGATATTTGTGTAATATATATAATTCATTTTATTTGCAATTTTGAAAACTTAATTTTTAAACATATGAAATCTTAAAAATATCTCAAATTCATTTATTGTGTCAATCACTATTCAAAATTTGGTAAAAAATTACTTAAAAAATTTAAATAAAAATTCTAATGAATCTATTTTTTTGTCATGTTACGAATTACATGCCCGTCCATGTATGGTAAATTGTATCATATATTAAAGAGGATCGAAAAAATGAATAAAACAATTGAATCCAAATTTAATCGATTGAAAAACAAAGAAAATAAAATATTTGAAGAAAAATCATTAATGAGCTGCTCCAAACCTCAAATTTTTTTTTTATTATATTTGAGTAGTCAACCTTTTAACTGAATTTTTAGATAAAAAACAAAATTATTTTTTTAATAATACATTTCCATTCAAAATTTTAAAATTACAATTATAGTTAAAAAAATTTCACTCGATAAGTCAATAACATAATAAATTAATAAATACAAATAATAATAATAAATAATAAATTAAATAAATTTTATATTTAATGAGACTCGACTTCGAATCTTATAATCTAAAAAAATATTTTTCAAAATTAAATGTGGTCAGATTTGATTGTTACATATGGTTGGCACGATAATTATAATGTAATGTAACAACATGGTCTAGCTAGGCCTAGCTAGGGTCCTTCACTGATCGACATGGTTCCTCGACTCAACTCCCTTCACCTGTTTCAAACTAACAACAACAAATTAAAAAACCATCCTTTTTTCTATGAAAATTAAGACATTATAACTTCTTTCGGTACCTTACATTTCACTTCAAACATCTTCTCTTTCAATCAAGCTATTATGTTTAGGCTTAGCTGTCTGTTTTTGCCTTCATTTGTTGCGGCGGTATCAGATTGATGCTTCATCTTAACGCTTGACAACAAAATTTATGGCATGTGACAAATTTTCAACAATTTTTTTTCTTTCTTGTCAAATTTCATTTTCAATGAGATTAGACTAACACCATTAAATTAATAATTTATTTAATCCCACAATTTTTATGGCGTTTAAAATTCAATCCAAAACTTTTTAGAATAAAATCCCAAGTTGTAATTGTTGCATTCCCATTTCAAGACTTATATAAATGTATAATACTTAATTAATATACTCTCAATTAATTACTCAATTTTTTTTATCTTTTATACTAAGCATATATTTGGCATATCAGTTGTTACCAATACAATATAATTAGGTAGCGTTTGGTAACTTGTAGAGAAAGTGATTACAGTATAAAGTGATTGCAGGGAAAGTAATTGTAGAGAATGTGATTGCTGAAAAAGTAACTTTGCAGTGTTGGTATAACAATATAAAATTCTGTTTAAATTATAAGGAAAGTAACTTTGCAGCGTTTGATTTACAGTCAATTTGCTAGGAAAGTAGTGACAAATTTTAAAAATACCTATGACTATAAAAATAACTTTTCAATGAAAATTAATTAAAATAAAGATTGTATTATTAATATTACTCATCATTTGTAATTTTAAATTGTCATGTATTATTATTAATTTAAATTTTAATTAGTATAATATTAAAAATTCATGTATTATTAATGTAATTTGAAATTTTAATGTATCAATTATAAATTTTCAATTATCATGACATCAATAGAGTACCTATAACATCCATGAAAATTATAATAATTCATACAAATCCTAATAAAATATTTTTCATACATGATAATACCCTATAAACATTCATAAAAGTCATAATAATTTTTGGATGTTTTGTTAAAAGGGTAACTCGGATAATATTAACTTTGCAGTCCACTTGAGCTGCAATCACTTTACATCCAATTTTCTTGATACCAAACGTTGTAATTACATTGCGTTCAATTAAATTACAATGTAAAGTGATTACATACATGATACCAAACGCCCCATTAATATACGACATGTACACAAGATAAAAAATAAAAATTAAGTAAAATTATTTTTTATATATAATTTTATTTTTTATTATTTTATTCAAAATATATTATCTTTAATAATTATTTTATTTTTTTAATCTTACCATCTACCTAAATTATTTTTAGTTGTCGTTAACGACTCAGCCATCTGAAAATGTAGCTAGCCTAGCTGTACATTTATCACCTTAATTTGACAATGATGATTAGATTGTGTCACAAAATGACAGGATTGTACGAACGTTAGTGTATATGTCACGTATAGCCTACCAGTCTGTCTAGATTCGCGACATGCATTCACGAATATCACACCAGTCAGTACATATGATTGAATCAGTGTTCAATTTTTTATAATCTATCATTGTTCTCATTTTGAAATACCTCAAAGTCTTGGTCGGCAAATTTCCTTTGGAAAAAGTAGGGACCAAGTTTTCTGGTTGTGTTTCTTCTTTCCATGATGCATGAAGTACAATGTAACATGTCTGGCAAGAATCATGTATTTGAGATTACGTTAACAAGGAAACATTGTTACGATTGGAATTCAAAATCACTTATGTTAAGATGAATTTATTGATGTTTTATTAATTTTATGATAATAATTTTGTAAGAAAGAAGGTTCATAAATTTGAAAGCAGAAAATCAAAGTCAGTAATATGATAAATTTTGTTTCCAATTTATTTAAGATTATCTAAAGTAGAAGAGTTTGCTTACTTAAATGAAGTAACAAACAAAAGGAATCCACTCTAGGAATACTCTACTTAATCTCACCTTGAATTGGGTCATCAATTTAACTCCTCCTAAGCAAGGTTAATTTTAATCCCCACAAAAAAAGAAAATAGAATTTGATTTGGCAGATTGAGCTTAGCATTGGCATTTATTATGATATTTTGAGATTATTTTGATAATAATATTTTCATTAGAATTTACTATCATAATTCATAACTTGTATATTACATTCGTAAACTAGTAAATAATTAAATTAATTCAAGTTCATACTTGGTAAAATTCAAACTTGAAACTTTAAAATTTCAAAACTTTCTTTTTATTATTAAATTAAAATCTCTTTGACGGTTGTTGTTGCCAAACAGAATGATGATGTGTTGATGACGTTCTCGTTTCGATCTTCGTGTCACATGTTACCAAAGGTTTTGCAAGAAAGAAAATGATTAGAGGAACGCAGAGGTTATTCCCTACATAAGCACTCCGATACTTAAGTTAGAAGAGAATTTTAGTAGTATTTTTATAGAGAAAATAGAGATTTAGTTTCATAAATCATACCGGTTTTCTACTTGTTTTCTTTGTGCGTCACGTGACACACTTTTATTTTTTAATTTTATTATTCTTTTTATTATGATTTCAAGGTTTTTATATAAGTAATCTGGTTGTCTTTATTATATTTATATTGTATATGGAGAATCATTAGTTGTTTAATCATTTTTTTCATTATAGTGAAAAATTTACTATGAACGAATGGATGTAAGATTGATATTTAAAATTAATGAATCAGTATAAATCTTTTTGCTTTTTGTTTTTGCATTCGTTTATTATCACTTCTTGAGAATAATAAGATCAGGGATTTAATTTTGCAAACAAAATAAAAAAATAAAAAAAAAAGGAATCCAATATGATAATGACTTAATGAGCAAAGGAGAGTAACTTTAGGCTTTGATAAGGCATAAAGTTTCCCAAGCAACAAGCACCTACAATAGCCACCAATAATCAACCTAGAAGCTACCGAGTAAAGAATAAACTTTTGTTTTGCAATTTTCAATATCTTAAATACTCATCTAAAGTCATTTCATGATTATGAAAGTGGGTTTCCAAAGATAATGGACCAAAGCTCCTCCCTTTCTCATTCTCCCCCACCATCATTTTTTATTTTTATTTCTTGTTTATTTATGAAGCAAACCCATGTTCCAAATATGTATTGGACTTTGGAGTGAAGATTTAGAATCCAATAGCATTGATTCCAATGGGATGCTATTCTAAGCAGTTAGCCATTAATTCAACATACAATATATGAAAAAGGTATTTGGATTGGATGCAACATAGCTATAATGTAATTAATTAGACATTGTCATATTTTCCACCAATCCAATGTGCTTGGTTTCCATGGAATTGTAAGTTGAGGAGATGCTATTCCATTGCTGCTGGGGGCAGGGCCTGGGCTGCTTTTTTGTTATGCAATCTGCCATGAAAGATCAGTAGAAGATGCTGTCTCCATTCAATTTCCTATTTAATGTGACATTTAAATATTAAAATTAAAAGCAAAGCTGCCTGCCGAATCTATCATCAAATTCAAATGCTTATAATCCAATCCAATTTACTGTTTAGGTCCCACTTCCTTCCCAGCTAGTGCCTAGAAACTTGAAAACCTGCAATTTTATTACTTCCATTGTAAAACCATTTTCTCATTCCAGAAGCTTTAAACTGCCATTTTGAATACCAAATTCAATCCTACTATTATTATTATCATCTAATTTTGATTTCAGACTTAATTTCACTTTGAACAAAATTCTTTCTGGCTATGCCTTTGTGTTTTGATTGCAACTTGTTGCAATGATATCTTATCTAATTATATCCTATAATTAATTGTAGGATGGGAGCATATATCCTGCAATTAATTAATTATAATTGAACAATATAAAATCAATCAAATATTATATGAAATTAACATTTAAAAGAGATAGATCGAAGTGTAAACGAAAAAAAAAAAGTTTGACCAACAATTTGTGAATATGTTCGGTTTTTATTAATTTTAATAAATGGTTACGAATAGAGTTGTTATTCATTCGTTTATATTCATACAATCAACTCATTTGAGATTTGGTATTCATTTGTTATTCAATAATAATAAAATTTTAAATTACATAATTATTCATAAATTATTTTAATATTTAATTATTAAAATTAAATGTTTATGTAATTTTTTTAATTTTATCATCATATATATTAGGATGAATCTAATTTATTTGTATAGTTTTTTTGTTTAGTTTTTAAGAACATGTTCATTTAATGTTTATGAACACGTATTTGTGAATATATTTGTTTAATATTGAAAAATATGCATTTTTAAATATGTTTATGAATGAATTTAATGAACATAAACTAAATATTAACAGTATTACAAGATAAACGAAATGAATACGAAAATCGAATATAATAACGTTTGTTAATATTCGACTTACTTACATCCATAATAATGGTTATCTAACATCATTTTAATTACGATAAAATAATTATAAAATTACCGTATAAAATCACAGGTAAACATATATTAATAAGATGTTTTAGTGAAAAAAAAGAGATCTTACACTGCCTATAGGTTTAATTCAATTTTATATTAGTTCATTAAAATAATTAATTTATTTCGATGCATTTTAGGAAGTTATTTGATTATAATGATTTTTCTTTTATGATTATAACCAATAAAAAAATCCCTGTATTTGTGGGGTTGCAGAAGAACAGAGAAATTGAGGTGATAGGCGCGCAAGTTGGGAAGACATTTATGTGACATTGGTATCATTTTGATCAGGATTGATTTAAAAACAAGAACTCCCCACTTCCAGGTTGGTTGTTGTCATTTTCAGGACACGCACAACAAGTGTTCGACGAAAAAAATCTTTGGACAAACTTAAGGCCAGACGTGCTCGATTGAAGATCGCAGCATGTGATATTTGGGATTGGCAAGGAACTAGCAAGGCTTCTTATTTTCCAGAAAAGAATGTGACAACCATGTGGAACTGGACCGCTCACGTTCTTCGCCAATCGCCATAGATAATATTGTTGTATGAGTTACCTGTTTATTGAATTTTGAAGAATTGCTGGGTTTTATTCTCTTTTCAACAAATTGTACTTCAGGCTCCGAACCTCTCTATTTCTGACGCAGTGCTTTCCAACCTTAGAATTTTTGCTTTTTTAAATTTTTTTAATTTAAAAAATTATTTTATATATCATCATTAATAAAATTATTACGTATGTTATTAATATATATTTTTAAAAATTAATAAAATAAATAAAAGAATTATGATATATATTAATATATTTTTTAAAGTTATTAAATTATATCGATGGTGAATGAAATATTAAATCTTTTTTAATAGAAAGTTTGATTAATGTGGAGAGACTATAGAGTAAGATTGTCTTTATGTATTTATTTATTTGTCGTTATGCTTTTGGTTTGAAATGAACAACTTTCACCTGATAAATGAGAAAGTTGAGTTTCAGGACTCAATCAATTTTAATCCCGATTCAGCTAACCTCATCATTTCATGGTTGTTGGGAGATTTATTACTCTGAGTTAAAAGTGATTATTTCACTGCAATTTTCTTCTTTCCTTTCCTTTCCTTTCCTGGTTTCACTACTGGCTTCAGACACAATGTTGAGGCTTTGGTTAACGTCTTCAATAATAATAACAACAGCAACAAAAATGCACTCTCCCGAATCTAATCCTACATTCATGTAGTTCGATATCAAGAATAAGCAATGCAAATTGCAGTGACTAATTGCAATGGAAAAGAATAAGCATAGCGTCAAAGTAGAGTTCGGAAAGAAAAAAGACCAGTGCGACTGGAGTCACTGGAACATGTAGAATGACAAAGAAGAACCCATTCGCATTTTGACCCAAAGCCCAAAACCTCACTAACAACAATAGGGAAATACTACAAAGAGAACAAATTACACTTGAAATATGACAAAACTGCAGATACTTACATTGTCTACAATTTTCATCTACAGAGCATGCAAAATCAATAACTACGATTTAATCACTACTTCCTTCTTTCTTGGAATCCCAAAGTTTAGCACCATCACTGTTTGAATATGATTCATCCAAACAATGAGATCCCAACGGCTTCTTCGCATCTGGATTGTCCCAGCTGCTGCTACATTGTTTCACAAAACTATCTACCATGGAGCCGGAAGAAAATGTAACCAAACTCATCGCAGCAATACCGTCAGCAATTGCGCCAACATCTCTTGTTCCGCTGTATAGACCCCTGCTTCCGGCGACAAGGATGCCTTTTTTCTCATCACTACTGGTCAGAACTGCTGGCAATACATCAATCAATGAAGGGTCGCTCTGGCTTGAACCACTGATGAGCAACCTAAGAGTTTCTCTAGCACCCTTTTCAACCGCAGAATCAGTACCGGGTAGTAAAGGGTTCACGAGTTTTGGATGCAATGGGGAAATTGTGGTTGAAATAGTGGGACCAGCACTAGCCAAGTAACCTTGTCCTGAAGAGCAAACATCAATGACTGGAATATGAACAATGGGATCACAAATCAAAGGTGTGTAGGTTGCAATTTGCTGTGAACTTGCCAGAGGCAACCGGACCAATGGTTCTGGGAAGAAAGCTGGAAAATCCAATAAAGGAACATCAGCTAGATCAAGAGGTGGTAGTGGTTTCAACAAGCTGGAAGCACCATTCATTGGCAATATTGAAGATAGTGGTGGAAGCCTAAGAAATTCGGTTGATGAAGTTGGAAGCTCAGCTGAAGCCGAGTGTTGCAGAGTTGACGATCCTGAGGGGCACCAACAATAATAAGGAGAAAATGTAGGCGGTCCTAAGGAGGAAACCGGAGATACAGAGCTTAGAGTTGGTGGAACACCAAGTTTTCCAAGTGATTCAAGGAAGTTTGGAGTAAATGGACAACTCTTGACTTCTGGAACCTTGTCATTTTCAGCTTCATTGCAATTAGATATATCATTTCTAAACGGAGAGGCAATTGTAAGGCTGTCAGTTACTGACAGATGGTTATCTCCGCGCCTTCGTAACTTATCCCTGGCAGTGCTCCTCAAGGAAGACAAGTTTTGGGTCAAACCCTCTTTAAAAGAACTTGATCTTGGACTTAAGCTACCTTGACAAAGTGAATTCACCTTGAGTACTTGACTGCTATTCTGCTGATATCGCAAAGACTTTGAAGTTGTCAATGAAGATTGTCCATTATGCACTTCGATGGTGTCATGCACAGTATTGGTTGAAGGTGGACTTGAACAACTAGCTTGTGTATTACTCGCTGTAGATCCTACAAGATAGGCTCGAAGCTGAGTTGCAAAGCAGCCTAGTCGTGACTCGCTGATTCCAGTTAATTCAGCAATAGATGGTTTTCTCTGGATTAAATCCTTCATCTATCGGGGAAAGAACATAAAATTAGATTGCAATCACTTGACAAACAAAGCAATTTGCATAGATCTCTTAGTTTGAGTATTAAAGAGTTACATCAATTGCCTAATCGTTGCTAGCCTGGTGTAAACAGAAAATACGATTTAGAGAATTCTAATTTTTTGTAGGTATGCATGTCTGTAGACGATAAGGACAGTTGCTAATGAGAAAACCAGGAATACCTTTGAGAGCAATTCAATCCCTAAGAGCTTGGACTTCTCTGAGCACCAATAATAAAAATCTTTGCCATCTGGGATTTTCACAAGGAAAGATCGTCCAGTGTTGTCTGCTGGGATCTCATTAATGGAAACGCAAGCACACTGAAGTCTACCACTTAAGGTAAACAATCTCTCAGTTTGACCATCATCACCAACAAATGAAAGGCGCAAGTCTGATGTCGGCAAGAGTGTAAGACTCAAATTTCCTCTGTGTCAATTCAAAAAGATTTTGGGAGCATTTTAGATGAAGTAAAAAGGGCAATTACATGTAAGTATAAACAGCAATAAGAGAAATTCAATTTATAAGCCTAAGTATCAAGTCCATTATTGCAGCCCGCATGTAGCAAGTTGTAAGATTCAGCAATTTAAATCATCAAAAAGAAAAAAAAAAAAAACCCTATTGGGAATTTTGGGAATTCTAAACGGAGTGAAGAACAAAGAAAGTTACAGCGCAGGTAACCAAATAAGATTTAAAAAAAAAAAGAAGGGAAATACAAAGTTTTTCTCGAGAACTGTTATTATGAATGTTTAGGGAAGGCTGATCACTCAATGTTAATTATTTCATTGTCTTCAGCTGGGGAATAGATAACTATCTCTGCAACTAGAAGCTGAATTAGAAATCCCTATAGAAATTCCATTCTATCTGTCTCAAGAATCACATATGATTCACAAAGTACCATCTTCCAGGAACATTAACCATGTAAGACTTAATATTTAGATTTTTCCTTGCAAATAATTCAATATACCAACAATAAGATTCCCTGCTCAATGCTTTAATGTCAACTAAAGACCCAGTCTTACATTCAATATATTTTCCAATCATATTGGTTTATGGATTCAACAGTTAAGAAACAATCTGAGTTATATTATGTGACACAATCTTACAACTTGTTTTTAAACAAACATGGACAAATTGAACAGCTATAAGAGGCTATCACAAATCCCCTTCCGGTATGTGATCAAATTGATAACAAGAAAACAAAATCATCAACCAAAACAATGAATGGTAATATATAGCAAAAGAATAACCACAAGATAATAGATAATGGCACGGAAAATATACAAATTCAGATTTCAACAAAATTTACAACATAAAGACTACTGACACAGACAAAGCAGCATAACTATAATTCATACAATGTCATTTGTGCTCAATCCTACTCATAATTAATTTATTGAATGTCAATCCTAAATATCCACAAAACAGCAGCAAACTATATAATATAGGAGATGAAACTACCTTTACTTCCTCATAATTCAGAGATCATTATAGAATACGCCCACTTTACCTACAAGTAAAAAGATATATTTATTTGGAAGCATGAACATGATGACCAACAACAAACAAAAATCAAACCCTGCAATTTCAACCAACTATTAACCACTATATGTACACCTTCCAGATTATATTGTAGGATAAACCTGTTACTAATGAAAAGATTCGAAAAAATAAAGTCAATTAAAGTAGTTGCTAAATCAAAACACTATTACAAAACTTATAATGTAGGAACCAGATATGGGATTTAGCAGACAGCAGTTATGACAATCATGCTGAAATGCAACCAGATGAAATGCTGCAATCGAATAAATCATGAACATCAATCCAATATGGACTCTTAGACAATGCTTATTTAAACAATAATACCTTTAGTAAACCTGAAAAATAATCATATAATAAACACTACCTAGGCTCATGAATCAAAAAGTAGATGAATATAAAAGAGCCAATCCAAGATAGACAGCAGAAAACAGCACTTCAATAACACGAACAAGTCCTAAGATCAAATAAAAAGCCAGTACTGTCAATTTTATCACTGTAATTTAAAGAATTAAGTCACTTACAAGCATCAAAACACATAATCATATAAAATATAGGCCATACAAACTTACAGGTAGTGAACAACTGTGACATACTGCAAAAGAGTAGAATATTTCTAAATCATGTATATTTTTAAACCAGCTGCCTGCATGAGATGTTGAAGGCATTACCGTATAACATAATACAATCAATTAATATCATCTTAATTCCCAAATTGAGACAGCAGGAAAGAAAAGTTGTACTAATCCAAGGGGAATTACCAAAATGCTCTATGCGATTAAAGAGTATGAAAGACCAAATAAATGCGACGGCCATTATAATGACACCGGTAATGAATATAAATGATAGATTCAGAACTAAAGGAAAAAATGCTCCCTTCTGATTGTATATCTATTATTGTTCTTTAGTGTTTCAAACCAAGCATTTGATAATTCCAAATTGAAGTAAAAAAAAAAAAGAAAGAGAGCAAACCCGAAAAGGTTACCCTCCAGAGGGAGCTGTATATAATAATCCTATGTAAATTACATAATTGCACCTAGGCAAATCCAAGAGTAGATTCATCTATGATAAATTAGAGACCCCTTATCAACAAGAATTCAATTACCTTGTAGCAGTAGGGTGAAAAACAGTCCCTTGTTTGTTAATCTTCCCTACTCGAATTGAAACCAAAGGTATGCAAAAACACCTCGCCAGCATACCAACTTCCAAGGGCTCAAAGTGCTGAAAATTTTATCGAACAAATAAAATTAAACACACAAATAGACAAAACTTGAATCATATAGAAACCAAACGTTCAATTTTATCCTAAAAAATTCGAACAACTACGTCAATTGAAATTTAAATTATCAAAAATACCTGACTTAAATGAGCTAACAATCGATCCTCGGCTACGCCCTTTGAAACATTGACTTTCAACAAAGGCTTTAACCTTTCATCCGTCCGACAAGCGCCGATTACTTGCATATCCAAAGCTTGTAACCATTGCAGAACCCTATCTTCTCGATCGCTTTGTTGAAGAAACAAATCTCCGTCGTTCTCCCCTACGAATATGTCGGTTAATCGTTCCGTAAGTACGAATTCGTTGCTTATGTCACCATTTTGTCTCGATGTTGTTCCAGATCCAACACTAGAGGTCTCGACAACGCCGTTGATTAACGATGATGCATCCGATGAACCGATTAATTCGTCATCGTTTTGATCCACATGATCGTCAACAAATTCTCGGTTTCTAGAATCATCCATCGTTCTGTTCAAATAAAAACTAAAAAAACCTTTTTAAAAAAATTCTTTCAAATTCTTCGATTAGAAATTAAATATGATTATACAAGAAAAAAAATTAAAAGCGTGAAGATCGAATGGCGAGCTTCGTGGGAGACTTTTTTAGAGAGAGAAAGAGGGGAAATTCTTCAGAGAGAAAAGAAATATCTCCTTCACAGAAACAATGGAGTAAAAAGGATAAAAGAGTTGGTTATATCAAGAAGAAAAAGAGGCGGACGTGAAGGTACGTTATGGAACAAGGTTAATTGTTGTCGGTTTGAGATCCGTGGCTTGCGTGATTGGTTATTCCCTTATTATTTTATTTGGTTAAAGCCCACGTCAGCTTTTTATTTCATAGTTGTGTGGATCCCACTGGAATGGAAATTCCACGTCAGGGAGTGCGGAGACAACAATGCACTGACTTTGTTTGGGGGTAAAGAAAAGGAAAGAAAATATGGGGGGGAATAATTAGGGCACGGAAAAGGACGGGATTCAAAGTTAGGGACCGACAAATATTAAGAGTGGGGCCATTAAAGGGACTTAATTGATATTTGAAGGGGCTAATATGAACAAAATTTTATAAACAAAAAAATGAACCGTGTTTTAATACTTCAATTCATTGCAATAAATTAAATTATATCATTACCACGTCGACAGAGTTAATTAAAAGAATTATCACTTATCTGATTTAAAGTATTTATCTAATTTTAATACATTTATGTAATAATTCAGTTCATAAGTAAAAAAAGTAAATTTTGTAAAAAAAATTATTCTTGAATAATTTACATAAATATGAAAAAAAATATTTTTAAAACATTTGTGACTACATTCAAAAATCTAAAATTACATATTTTCTCGTGCATATATATATATATATATATATATATATATATATAATATTGGTCCATAAATATATGGACTTGTTTTGAGTGTGAGCCTCTGTCGAATTGCTTATGACGGCGATGGCTTATGTGCGGTGGGAAGACTACGAATTTAATTCTGAGGTCCATTTTAGAAGTTTTCAAGTGGCCGTCTGCATGTTTTTATCTGTTAAGGGTTTTAACAAAAAAAAAAAAGAGGTATTTCCATAAATTAGCTAACGAACTTACGTATTGACAACTCAAAGCTTAATAGTAGCAGAAATGGTTCTAAGAAAACGTCAATTTCCCTTCTGGCTCTCCGGTTTAGCCTCGAGCCAACCAATCCAATATAAAGAAAACAAAAAGGCTGCATATTTTACGTATAAAGCAAGTATTCTTTTTTACTTAAACATACTATAATTCTACTTATTCTATACCAACTTTATATATAATAAATAAATAACAAAAATAAGTACCAAAACCAATAACCAAATCATATGAATCATGACGCAGGAAAAATGGAAATGTCTAGGTGCTACCCCTTGGCAGCTATGACGATGCTCCATATGGCAAGATCAGTAGCCGGAGAATCAAGACAACACAAATATGCAGTTGACATTTCTATTAAACTAGGGCATAGGAAGATAGATGATAGTTATCTGTAATCAAAATCATTATATTAAATAAAACACAGCACTAGGGACAACATTCTATAAAGCTAAAGATGCCAAATCTTTTTCATTAGCAGGAATTGTTTTTGATTAGCAATGTAAATTGTCGTCTAATCTTCACGCAAACTTGACTTTTAGTTCAAAATTTTCAACACAAGAACAATAATTTTAGTGAAAATCTATATCGGAGTCACAACACGGCCAGAATTCACAGTCTAACTAGTAACCTATCGAAGTAGGCCTTACTATCTAGATCACTTCTTTTTCTTCGGTTCTGCTGCGTAATCATCTATAAGTGCTTCAACATCTTTCCAGAATAGGGCCTCCACCAGTACTCCATCCTTTGTGAACCTGCAATATTTCAACGGGTTAGAGATAACAGTGTAAATGAATTAAACTATTCGTAAGTTACTCGAGTTTGATTCGATGATTCCTTGAATTAGACTCGTTTATTGAGTAACGACTCGAGCCGAGTTCTAAAATACCAGGCTCAAATGACTCGAGAGCATTATCGAACTTTTTTATTATATATTTTTAATATTTTATATCAATTTACTATTTTATCCTCATAATATATAGTTAAAAAATTATAAATCGAACCTAATGAGTCGAGTTCGAGCTTATCAAGTCAAGCTCGACTGTTTCAAGTATTCTGTCGAGCCAAACTCAAGTTTTAAAATCTAAATTTGATCGAGTTCAAGCCGAGTTTTGAATCCCGAGTTTTCGAGTTGAGCCAAGTTCAAGCATGATATTAGATCATCTCGACTCAATTCGATTACATCTTTATTAGAAATGTACAAGGATTGCAGGCCAGCAAACCGGATGGTAAAGAACAAAAGAAGGGAGAAGGAAAAGGGAGAAACCACTGGGTAACACTTTTGGTAAACTCTACTGGTTTCCCTGCAGATATTGACTTGGGATCTGCACTCCCTATAGAAAGGGTATAAAGATCAGAGAATCTTGGCAACTTTGAAGAGACCACCAAACCGGTGCTGGTGACGGATCCCTGCAAACATGAAATCAATACTTAGATTTAGAAAACAACAAATGCAGGGTTTTGAATGCAACCACAATCAAAGGGCATCTTAGGAATCTCAAAAACTAGGTTCATTGGCACATTTACTTTTAATCTTGGTAGTTTGTTAAGTTCCTTTCAGCTCAAGGCACAGAGAAAGCTTATGCCCACACTATGTTAAAGCTTTTTTTGAAAGACCATAGAGATTAGGCAATAATAGAGATTTTTTTATGTCGACATTGTACAAGAAATATAATTACCTTGGGCAATTATAGAGGTTAGGCAATAATAGGTATTTGCCTATTGGATGCTAGGCATTATTCCACATCATTTCTATTGGATAAAGCATTCGTAGTAGACAAGAAAAAAGGCAATATTGTGAATAGTTAAGGATGAAAAGTAAAAATTTTACCATACCAAACACGATAAAAGTTGACAGTCAAAAAGCTCTCTTTTTTTTTTTGGGGGGGGGGGGGGGGGGGGGGGGGGGGGGGGGGGAGGAGGAGGATGGGGTGTGTGGAAAAACTCTTATGAGCCATGTGCAGTAAAATGAAAAGCATAGAACTGAGCTAATAATATACATAGATAAGATCAAATTGTTCCTTCAATTTCATTTATGATGCAACTATTTTACAAGTTTCTACTAGAAACTAGGACCCAGTGTTAAATGACAACATATTCGCATTAAAAAGTTCCAAACTCAAGATCAAATCATCATGCCACTAAGATAAAATAGAGTTAGATCATAGATGGTAATCTCAAGAATCAGTAACCACGCAAATGTTGAGGAAAGTCAGCATCACAGGCTTAAGTACATCAAGATCAAAGTCCAACCTAATCACACACAAAATAATTATCAACTTAAAGAAAAAGAATTGCATGGCACAAGATATAATATAAGAAAATGTTTGATTATAAAGCATATGCACTTACTGCAGGAGGATAAGTGAATAGAATCGCATTCTTTTCCTTTGTGTAGATGATCAGCTGGAGTAATCCATTGAAAACTACATACTTGCCAGAGTTAAGGATCAAACAAACATGAAAGTAACATAAAAGATAACACTCTTTGGTTGCAAAGAAAAGCAAGGAAAAAGGGAAACCAAGATGAAATCTTTTACAACATCTTGTCTTAGTAGAAAATACAATCTGACCAAATGATTTCAGCTTTAAGCATTAGAAACTAAAGTAAAAAAGATCTCATCATTTTGGTTTCAGTTCAAAAGTTGACACGAAGAAGCCAGATGTTGAATCAAGGTCATATGAAAGCCAGATCTCATCATTTTGGTTTCTCAAAGCTCTTAATCACTAAAAATAATACCAAAGGGATGTGAATTTTTTTTATTTGGATAAATACAAAGATGGGAATTTCAATAGAAAAAATTTCACATACAATCAGACCAAAAGAGATATATTTAGTAATCTAAGACTCAGTCTAGTTGTTGCTTTTGCTGCACTATTTTACATCTAGAACTATAAAAACAACAAGTTCATTTGGTTAGAAAAGCTTATTAGTTTTACATAATTAAATTAAATTTTATTTTTTTTAATAACAAGATACCTGATTTCACTTTCATATAAATATATATATTAAAGTGTTAAATTTGCTCATTTCAATAAATATAATTTCTCATATTACAATTTGCCTCTATGAAATAACCAAATTAACCAAACACGGCCGCTATCAGATACTTTCCGGTTTATCATCACAAATTTTCAATTCAAAATAATTAATAAAAAAAAAAACCAGCAATTCAATTCAAATTCATCCAAAACATTCTTAAATAACTATTTATCCTGCAATGACAATAAACTAAAACAACAAATCATAAAAAAATCATTGAGAAAAAGGATATAATACGATGCAGCCGATGAGGAAATCTCGGTTTTCAGGGAACTTCTTTTTGTAAAATTGAGCAAAAAGAGCGATTACAATTATAATCGTTCCAAGGAATAATCTAATATTGCTCATCCTCACATCTTCTACATATCCACGGCTCGTAACAATCTATTTAAAATCCAAAACAAGAATAAAAAGAGAACAAATTATTCAAAAATTGAGCGGGAATTACTAAAATTAATGGATCTAGGGTTGTTTTGATTGTTCTTTTTTTTTTCAATTCTTTTTTTACCTCAGAGACGGATTCGTCAAGGATGTGTTTGATGGAGTGGTGATCTAAGAGATTCGCTTTCTTTGCATTTTTGCTTTTCGTTTCCGCCTTCTTTTCTTGCATTTTTGAAGATTTTTGGGTGTGAAAATGGCGCAGCTGAGATTTAGGGAATGGAGAGAAGCTCAAAGACACTAGGCAGCGTTGCAAAATGTCAAGGTTTATAACTTGTCTTACAAGTCCTGAAACGTCTTCGTTTAGTCCGGCCATTGTATTTATTTATTTTTCTTTTTTTGATATTCAATAAATATTTTGTCTTAAACATAGAAAATATTTTATTTTTTTATAAATCAAGAAAGAAATATAATTATTTTTTTTTCAAGTGAAATTAGAATAATAATATATATTTTTTAAATATATTAAAAATATATATATTATCGCCTTAACTTCACTTATGAAATAAAATATTTTACTGAAAGTATATAAAATATTAATTAATTTTTTTATTATTATTGTTTTCACTTTTTTTATTAAAAAAAAGAAAGCAAATTGTAAACATTGTGTTAGAACTCTTAAACTTTATAAATCAAATTAAAATATCATTACATAGATTTTTAATTTATTAAATTTATCTATTAATTATTTCAAATATCTTTTAATAAAACATGACAAACCTATAAGGTTACAATGTATATGAAATAATCTTCCTTTATTAGCTTAACCTGTTTCTTTCTATAGTCTTCTTTCCTTCTTTGTTCTACTATTTACTTACAAATTTATCAGCCTATACTCTTTCCCATTGATATTCCTTTCCGACCCATTACGAAGAAGAGATAATTCCGGCTGTTTTCGCCACAGACAAAATACAACATCAATACAGTCAAATTTAGTTTTTGATTTGCTACTTTGTTCAATGTAAGAGATAATTTCAACTAAACCAAAATCATGAAGCTTTTATATGGAAGATTGTATATAGAATAAATTGAACAGTATATATAACCATAAAGAATAAAGATTATTATCCAATACTAAAAATACTAAATACACTGTTAATTAAAATTTTAAATTTAAAATGATGACAAATTCTTAATAACAAATGATTTTATCTAAATGAGCAATTTTTTATATTATCCCTTTTGTCAGGTACACGCCTTTTAATATGGTACAGTCCAAGTAGAATAGTTGGCCCAACTCATTTTTTGTTGAAATAAGTAAGAGTTGGGAGGCGGAATGGGGAGAGAGAGTGAATTTCATCAAGGAGGCTTTGATTTCATGGTATGGATGGCATCCTTAATAAGCAAGAATCGAGCACCCTTGACAAGTTCCTCTTTAACCATGAATAAAACAGCAGCGGCGAGAACACTCTGTACTATTTTCGTGCTCATACCTTTGTAAAAGCCAGAGAAGCCTTCGTAGCGCATCATCTTTAGAATAGCATCGAGAGTCCCTATTTTGATACACATGATGGCATAGAACAAATTAATCCCAAGCTCAAAAAAAAGAAAATGAAAAGTGAAATAAGTCCACGCAAAATTAATCTTGCAAACTTCAATATGATGATTCAAACCTTTGTAATGACGCCTTCTATCCCCAGTTGTATCTTGTTTTGCTTGAAGTCTTGACTGTAAAGGGAACAACGAAATGGATAAAATTATTGGGTGCTATTGTGACTTCTCATCCCAAAAGGAAACTCAAGGGATGAGGCTTTCTTTTACATTTATAAAACCATATCCAACCCCTTCTACAACCGACATGGAAACACCCCAACAAAAATTGACTCATTTTTCAAGTTATAATGAAAGGTTATTACTTATTATAATCAGTTCAAGGGGCTGGATTCGTATTTATGATTTTGGCAGGCCATAGGATTTTTCCTTTTGGCTAGTCTTCTAATACTAATATAAGATTCTTAAATTCATTTATCCAATTTCAACTGATGTAGAATGATTAGAACAAGTTGTTTTCCACGCGCATCTGCATGTTATATGATCATACCTTTACAATGAGAAGAGGATACGTCACAACAGTAGCTCCAAGTTTTGCCACGGCACCAAGAAGAAATATCTAGCATAATTAGACGGCTCATTCAGAGATTAAAACTAAAGCAGAAAAGGACATTTCCAAGGAACACTGACATAAGAAGATGACATAATTATTAATAAAGGGAGATGAACTCAGAGCCAACCTCCAACGCAGTTACTCCTTTGTTGCCCTGCTTACTAAGAGATCGTCTTCTCTTCAGTTTCTTCAACATCATTTCATACAGCATAAATTGTATAGAAGGATTGCTCACCTGTGAACAACAGCAGGAACAATTAGAGATACTCCCTTAGCAGATGTAACAGTTACTTCGCACATACCATGATCAATGTTGGCAATACACCTTTCCAGAAGCCCCAAAATCCAGCTTCATCATAAACTTCTTGAATCTGCAAGAATAGAAGTGCAAAAGAATGTATCAAAATTCTTGCACTTTGGTGAAATTTCAACAAGCAAAACAAAATATCAAAGCAATTAATCCAAATCTTTTGGATATTTATGAGCATTGACAGGGCAAAGATATAAAATCAAACACCATTTCCAAACCATAAGAATATACTTCTGATATGATGTGACAATTTCTATTTTCACTGCATTCCAACTTCATACACATTATTCGAGCATCAATTCAGCATTACTAAAATTCCACAATCAGACTCTTAAGTTCTTAACTACACTTGTTATTTAGATGCATTAATCCTAAAATAAGTAGTTTTATTCTTAGATAAAAGTCCATTCATTTTCTTCATCATTTATTAGTTATCATCAATCAGCAATCTATCAACTGTCCTTTCCTCATAGCCATTCCACCACACGGCACAACCATCAGCATTTATCAAATAGTAGAGATGTGAATAACGCTTTCATAGTTTTTGTATTTCTATTATTTTACAGTTTAAAACAGCAATATTCTACTATTTCATTGGAGAGATCTTGTACGAGCTTCAATGTTATAAGTGCACTGCATAAAAGAACTATATAGACCAAGCAACTGTGCATACCACATGACTAGTGCCATAAGGAAGAGGCTCAACAACAGAAAGAACTGTTTCCTCTGGAGCAGTAGTTGCCAACATATTTTGATGGTCTTTCTTTGAAAATTTTGAGTGAGTCTGCAGAACAAAATTATTTAATTTAAAAATGAGCAAACATGTAAACGAAATGGAAACAGATGCCTTCAAATTTCCATGCGTAATTTAAAATTTTAAAGAAGTACAAATCATTGCGTGATCTAAAACAAAAGTACAGATGCTAAGCACTAACTAAGGGTTAGGCATACTTATGAAGGACATGTAATTACACCCAAGGGGCCATATTAGTTGCCACTATTTTCTCAAAGCATAATTCTGGCGGGGAATCTAGGATAATTAGAGAATTATAGCCATTGGCTTAGATCCAAAGTGTCAAGCTTATTGTAATGGATATTCGGCTACAAATTTATTTCTGTACTTGGATAAAGAATGCATACATTAAAGTATGTTCTTTCTATATTTTCAGCAAATAAGAAGCTCTCTGAAATACATATTTGCTTTTTACCTGCATGCGTGTCACGACGACCCAAATGGGGTTTGTGAACAGAACATTTACGCACCTAAACAGAGAAATGATTAACCATGTATTTAGCTCACAAATGTCAAGAAAGAAGAGAAAATTACAACTGCAATTATAGATATTATTTGAAATGAATTGCTGCCGTTTATTTACAGTTTATAAGAGCTTTCAAAAAGCTAATACAACAACAGCCACAGGCTATCAGATTTGAGGCAACAATAAAAATAAATAAAACTAGATTACCCAGCTAAAGCAGCTACAAAAAGTGACGAAAGCATCCCAACTGATCCATCACCGATCCCTTTTTTCTGGTGTTCAAGTGCTTTAATTTCAGCTTTGTTCCTGAATATTTGATAGAAATAATAGTAAACACCCTGTATCATAGAAATAGGAAGTATTTATGAATCCAGAAAAACTAGACAAACAGAATAGTGCACATTAACAGTCACTTTACAAATAGAAAAAACAGTTTATGCAAGCCAAAAGCATGCAATCCATTCCAAAGATAGATTGATGAGACATTTAGTTTGTGAAACGATGTATAGAGGATGTAGTTAAGCAACAAAAATAACTCAATGCAAAATATTCCCCACGGAGACCGCAAGATAGAAATCACAAATTCTATTTAGCTCAATAGCGTCTTCACATCAATAAGAACATATGAACTCATACATGTATGGTATTCACCATATGATTTTTCATGAATATAAAAAAATAATCTAGAAATAGAAAAAAGATATGCAGCAATGATAAATCTGTCACCTCTAACGGACTAGGATTAATGTGGATATTTGAAATTAACAACTCACTGCTCTGAGCCAGTTTACAATAGCTATTTGCCAAAATGAATACACTCAAAAAGTACTATTATCAAGGTAATCACCAAAAATCTGGGGTAAACTACCAACTTTTCCTGCTTTCAATGTACACCAAAGTGTAATATAGCAAACTTGGTGCATTTCTATGATTCTTAAGTTCACAATCCACTCTCTTTTCTCCCATCACACTCTCAGCAGCCAATTAAAACAAAAGAACAGCACTCAAACAACAAGCAAATAAAAAAGGTTATTTACCAGCATTATTAATAAAAAATTATTTCGATATGTTTTCACTTGGCAACATTATCATTACTCTAGTTAAAGCAATACAAGAACAAGAACAACTGTGCTAGAAATCTAAAAAGATTGTCACCTGAGATGCAGCTGTACCAACTAAAGAAGGCGTTAAGCCTCCGTACAACCGTTCCCATCCTTCTTGTTTCACAACCTATTCACAAAAATAAGTAAACATATTCAAGACTACACAAAAAATTACAAAGACTCGACATTCCGTCCAATTGGTGCTTTTAATACTTGCTTTCCGCTTTCTTAAAAATTGTTAAAAAGCAAAAGCAAAATAATAATTGATCGAAAATAAACAAATAACTAATATTCTATTTAATAAATATTTCTTGCCTTAAAAAAAAAAACTATAATGCAACATCAGTTTTAATATTATTGCTAATATTATTTGCTTTTGTATAAAAAAAAAAACTAATTGAAAAATCAACAACCAAACGGTATCTAACTTATAATAGCTTAAAAATAAACTCCATTAACATATTCTGTTAAATGTTCAGAACCTTCCATTAATTATAACGTAAGACAGTCATCTAACAAAAAAAAATGAAAAAGAAAAAGAAACCTTGCACATTTGTTCAATGGTTCCAAGTTTTCGTTTCTCTTTCTTGAGATCACGCTGTGTTTGTTGACGAGTATTTACCTGTAGATCAAGGCAAGAAATAGAAAATTATTGTTAAAAGTAAATTTACATAAAAAAAAAAAAGAAAAAACAGGAAAAAAGAATCGTACAGTTTGAAGAGGATATGTTATGAGTTGAGCTATAATCCCTCCACCAGCTCCCGCCAATCCATTGATCAAAGCGTCCGACATCGTTCTGATCCACCAGACAAACGGATAACGGGATGATTAAATACACTTTAACATTCTCTCGAGAAAATCCGGTGTTTGGCAACGAAGAAAAGAGAAGCAGGAAAATGGGGGAAGAAAAAAGAGATCTAACGTTTTAGAGAGAGAGAGAGAGAGAGAGTGAGAGGGGAGAGAATCAGTAAATGCTATGCTGACTTTTGCTCTAACGAAGAAGCATACCAAAAAGTGTGGAGATGACGTTCGCTCACAAACTTCCCGCTTCCCTTTTTCCCCAATTTTTTTTTTTCTTTTTGGTCGTTGTTCCGTTCAAGAAAGCCAATGAAATGTAAGACGTAGGTGTTTATGCAAAGTGTTATTAAATATATATTATAATTCTTAAAAATATTAAATTAATGATATATATTTTTATTTTTAATTTTTACTACTTTTTACTTTTAAAAATATATATTATAACTCTATTTATATTTATAAAATTTAAAAATTTTACTGCTAATTTATTTAATAATTGTCCAGTTCAATATCATGATTTTCCCTAAACTATAATAATTAATATAATGTGATATATCTATTAAAAAATATTTAATATAGCGCATGATATTTTATTCTGTATATTAATATACTTATCAATTCCATTAAGTTTAGTGTGTTGACGTGACTATAAACGAGTTAAATTATTCGTGAATTATTCAAATTTGATTCGATAATTATTTTAATTCGAGTAATTTATTTTTGAGTCGAGTTCAAACTCAAGCTATTCGAATAACAAATAGAATCAAGTTGGAGTTTCTAAATACTTGATTCAAGTGACTCACAAGTATAATTGAGTTTTTTAATATATATATTTTCTAATTTTATTATTAAGTTACTATTTTACCAAACAAATATAGTTGAAAATGATAAGTCAAGTTGTAACTTATCGAGCTGAACTTAAGCGGCTCAAGTATTCGATCGAGTCAAGTTCGAATTTTAAAAATTAAATTCAATTTGAACTTAAATTAAATTTTCAAACTCAAATTTTTGAATCAAATCAAATTCGAATCTTATATTAAATCATTTCGATTCGGTTTGATTACACTTATAAATCTTAAATATTGAACCAATCAAAAAAGATTTGGATTAAAATAACAAGTAACAATGTTACACCATATTACTAAACATATCACGTTACATATCACATATCACATGGCATATTAAAAAATAAAAATAAATTATCTCTTTCTTTTCTCCCATCTTTTGCAATACCCCATCGGCTCCCCCGCATTTATGGCTAGAACCAACCATAAACGGGGTGAGGAGGGAGGGGATCGGGAGAGGGAGCAAGGAGGAGGGAGAAAAAAATAAATTTTAATTTTTTAAATATTTCATATTTTACAAGTTAAAGAAAAATAAAAATAATAATATATATTTTTAAAATTACAATTTTTTTCTTATTTTTTATAATTTAAAGAAAAATTACATTATTATTTTAGTTGTTTTATTTTTACAAAAGATATATTTTATATTTTAATTTATAATTTTTTTTATAATTTAAAGGAACGTAAAAAATATTTCAATTGCAATTTTGTTTACAAAAAAAATTTAGAAATTTTAAATTACATTTTTTATTTTTTAAAATTTTTAAGTTTTAAAATTTTATTTTTCAAACAAAAAATATAGTTTATAAAAATAAAAGAGAATTTTTTTAGTACTATGCCACGTGGCAATTTTTATTTGGTTCAATATTCAGATCAACATTTTGTTTTATGATATTAGGGCTAGGTAAAATTAATTAATGGATTAATAGATGAAGTATTACATTGAATATTTTTTATACTACATGTACTACATTACATTAATCACCATAGTTCGAGGGTATTCATGATATTACACCTAAACAAAAGTATATATTAACATAGGAATAAAACAAGTTTAATTTTACATATGTGTACAACTATTTTCCATTTTCAAGAATTAAGCTCGACAAAAGTTTATAAATCATTCACAATAAATATAAGTTTCATGGCTCGTGCTTGTTTCTTAGGTAACCTTTTGATCGGAGGATAGTTTTTAACAAAATTCTAATTAATTTTTTAAAAAGCAATTTTTATTAAAAATAAGTTAACTCGTAACTATTGAAATTACGATAATATATGCTTTAAGTTAAAAATTCTTTGAATTATATTTATAAGAAAAATAAGAAATTTAAAATATATTTACTTTAAAGAATAAATAGTTGTCACATATTGTAAACTTTGTATTCGAATATAAATAATTTCACATCAAT
Source organism: Firmiana major (assembly GCA_033439115.1). Classification (NCBI taxonomy): domain Eukaryota; kingdom Viridiplantae; phylum Streptophyta; class Magnoliopsida; order Malvales; family Malvaceae; genus Firmiana; species Firmiana major. Next base: position 35,183,024 of record CM065913.1, on the reverse strand, counting down.
CAATAAAAAAATTATTTTATCTTATTTTTAATTTTACACATAACAAATATGATAAAAATATATAAAATAATTGTTTATTACTTTCAATCATCGTACACATCAAACACAAAATAGAATGATATTACCTAATCTAATTCTTTTTATAATCTTATATTATTTTATCTTGTTTTTTTCATTTTGTACACCTAAGACGACCTTAATACCATCAATTATCTATTTCCTTTTCCTTTGCAAATTCAAGTTCTTGTTCTCTATTTCAAATGGATCATCATCATTTGATTGCTTTGCCCCTAATAGGAGGAAAGTTAGGATTGTTTTTTCTCGTGACACCTAATTAGACTACAATGTATACCAATAATCTTTGCACTTCTTGTTTTTATTTGCCTTTCCTATCCCGTCTCTTACTTAAGCTTTGTTCGGCGTATTGGAATGGAAAATGAAAAGATAGAAAATTAAAAGGAGAAAAAAAACTAAAAAAATAAAAAATATATATTAATTTTTTATATGTGTGTTTAATAACCATACGAAAAAACGGAATGGAAAATGAAAAAAATAAAAATTCAAAAGAGAAAAAAGTAAATTGATAAAAAATATATTAATTTTTTATATGTATGTTTAGTAACAATATGAAAAATGGATGCAAAACATATTTTTCTTTTTATTGCTCAATGAAAATGAAAAATAAGAAGAAAAAATAAAAATAAAAATATTACAGATAATTTAATATTTTCATTTAATTTATTCATATGCATTATATTTTCTTTTTCATTTTCTATGCGATTTGGAAAAATTGTCCTTTATGGGTATCAAAAGAATACATTCATCTCTCTCAATTTTTTTTTTTTTTTTGTATTAAGCATTCTCAAAATCTATTTTCTTTCACTTTTCCCATCCTTCTATTTTTCAGCTACACCATGCATAAACTTAAAGCCTTAATGAGATATAAGTTGATATCCAATAATTGGAAGCCCATTATTTGATGCCACACATGTTTGTTTAAATAATACTAAATGAAAAGTTGTAATAATTTTGGTTTTTGATCTCTCATGTAAATTCATGAAATATCATTCCTTTATTTTGCAATATCTTTATGAAAAATTCGATAATGCTTAATATCACCTGCCATGATTTTTGATAATTTACATATATCTTACACTTATACTATATAAACTATATGTATGTACCTTTTTTTTTTTGAAAATTATATGTATGTACTTATTTTGATTCCACTTAATTAATAGTAAGAATTACCATAAAGTTTTAATATGATTTAATTATAACTATAAAATTTAAATTCATAATAAATAAAGTTAAATATAAAAATCTCTTAAATTAAAATAAAATAAAGTATAATAATCTTTTTGACCATTGAACATAAAAAAAGTCACTTGGACAATTTATTCTTTATTTGAATCATTTTAATTTTTTATATATATTTTTTAAATCAATTTAATCACATTTTAACGATAAAAAAAATGAAGCTATCAAATAAACACTTCACTTGTCATGTTATCCAGGACACCACCACTTGACACGTCATATCATCGTCACGTAGATTTTGGATGTTGTGTCAGATGCAATGTAGATACCCATGTTATTGCCATAGTCTTTTCTTGCTTTTTTGATGCCACATCGTTACCACGTAAATATTTTGATGATGTGGTGATTTGGCGTGAAGGACTTGATGTTTTGTTGCTTTTCCTTTTAAAAGAAAAAGATAAAGGGCCAAATTAACTCAAATAAAAAATTGAAGGGTAAAATGATTTTGCATTACGCCATTAAAAAATCATCCAGATTGTTATAGCTTTATAACAATCATTTTTTTTAAGTTATTAATTTCAAGAAAAATACGAGTCATAATTAAAAAATACTTAAACAAAATAAAAAATCTATAAATAACTAGATAAATATAACATGAAAATGAACAAAAAAACACAGACTTAAGCTTAAAACTTTAAATTTTCAAAAAATTTTACTATTGAATCAAAATCTCATTAATATTAATTAAGCTTTTAACATTCATTTTTTCATCAATTAAACTTTGAATGAACAAAAAGTGATCATTTTAACCGTATGACAGATTTAATAATTTTAAATACGATACAAAAATGACATAATTAATAAACATAAAAATAATATTAGTTAAAATTAAGTAAAAAATTATATATAGATATAATAAAAATTAAAAATAATATTTATAATTTTCGTAAAAATGAATTTTGATATCAAATTTTATATTTTACATTATAAAAAAAATTTATATAATATAAATATAAATTATAAACATGAAATGACTTGTGATAATTGCCAAATCCAGCACATGGATGCTCTTTAGTTTAATGCCAACACGGCTATATTGTAAAAATAACATTAAAAAAAAACCGCCAACATAGCAAAGCCAATATATATAAAAAAAGAAACCCCCTAAGAAATGCATTATTACGATTGTTCTTAAAGAATTAAATCCAAGTAATCGTATTAAAAAAAGCCCACAATGCTATACGGTAAATTATAGTAATTAATCAAATTCTTAGAAAGGTTAGAGTAATCAACAAGAAAAATATGCCTCGGATGCTTCAAAGACTTTTTTCCTTGCTCCGGACAATACGTGCTTGCTCGCTTCTTTACTGTGAGAGTTTAGACCAAAATAAAAGATAACATATCTAAAGCAAACTTTTACATTTCCAAATATATTGTCGCCACGTCTGAAACTCCCCTTAGAAACCCGTCCAAATTCCATGATGATAAAGGTTAAAATCGTCATTTCATTACTCTCTTCCTTTTCTCCACTTCCCGAGTAAGCAAACCATCTCTTAACTCTCAAAAATCACTTCATCAAAAAATCCAACTATCCTATTCTTGCGCACCGCTCTCGTTAGCAATCCTCAACCACAAACCGTCGCCATCGCAGACAAAATGGCCACATCCTCTAGACCGCCTCCACCAAGAGCACTGGACCTCGACCTCACGGTCGTTTCCGCCAAGCATCTGAAAAACGTCAACTGGCGAAACGGCGATCTCAAGCCCTACGCAGTCTTCTGGGTCGATCCAGACCGACGTCTCTCTACCCGCTCGGACGATTCTGGCTCAACCCGACCGGTATGGAACGAGCGTTTCACTCTTCCCCTGTCCGTCTCTCTCCACGACGCCGTTTTAACCCTCGAGATCTTCCACTCCAAACCCTCAGAAACTCCGAAGCCTTTAGTTGCGACCCTCCGGGTTGAACTAAAGGAATTACCCGACCCGGATGACAGTTCCAAGATCCGAACCTTTTCTCTCCTCCGACCCTCGGGTCGTCCCCAAGGCAAGATCCGCGTGAAACTCGGAATCCGCGAGCGTCCCCTTCCTCCGCCTCATGGTTTCCATTTTGCCCCTCCTTCTAGCTATTATTACACAAATACCCCTCCTCCACCAAGATACTCTGCTCCGCCCTACTTTTCTCTCCCGTCGCCGCCTCCTCCACCGTCAGCTTCTTCTCTTCCTCCACCGCCACCTTATTCTTCCATCCCCGATGGGTACCCTCCCTATTACTCTAGCCACTATTATTCCTCTCCGCCGCCACCTATGCCTCCACGTCCCTTCTTCGAACGGTCTTCTAGCTACGGTACTCCATCGGCACCAGTGGATTACACTCCGTACGATCAGAAACCTAGAGGGGGGCCGAAAATTGGGCTCGGGACCGGATTAGCTGTTGGAGCGGCTGCGGGGGCTTTAGGTGGACTGGCAGTAGAAGAAGGACTGAAATACGAAGAAGAAAAGATAAATGAAAGAGTGGAGCATGACGTTACATCAAGGGAGAGGGATGATTATAGTGATTATCGTCGTCCGGATTATTGATTGGTTTTTAAATGCAATTATCTGATGATATGAATATTTATGTAAATAATTTGTATTGATGATGGGTTTGTGTTTTTGATAGTTTGGGGTTAAAATGATCTGAGAAAGTGTGAGCTGAGAAGAACTGTTTTTGATGTTTATTATGTGCTAATTTCTTCCGCTACGATAATAAATTGTTGTTCAGTTTAAAGTTTTAACTTTTGCTGTTTGTTTTATGTTGAATCTTTTTCATTTCGTTAGTCAACTGTAGAATGTTTTCTTCTGGTGTTGCTGAACATGATGGTAGGTGATTAAGCTTAGGATTAACTCTGGGTCTAGTCACATTCATCTGAGGTAGTTCAGAAATGCTTGCGTTATTGCCCCTGCCTGCTGATGATGCTTGAAAGATTTTTACCTGCTTATATTAAACTGGATGCATTTATAAGATTATGGTAGAATATGATTTTCTCTATGTTTGCTATTTTAAAAACTCGTTTATGACTTTTGTTGGAGGTTTAATGGGGTATTGAGCTGAGTTATATACGGAATTACTGCCTGTGAGACCTTATTAGGATAAGTTGGTTATATTCTTGATGAGAAAGAAGGGGTGTGGTTATTGGGCGGGGGATTATGTCGAGGACCAAGCTATATTCATAAATTTATGTTAAATGGGTGTGTGAAAGTGGAAGTCATGTTTGCAGAGCTATTTTGGAAGATACTGTATTTCCTCCAGGTTATGCTTGCGTCTTCCTAGTTAATAGAATTGCTTGTGCGAGTGATACTTGGAATGCTTTATGAAGTTTTTTCCTTTTGCCATATACATGCCTTGCCGTGAACTCCTCCTTGTTCCCTTGTTTGTTTTTTCCTCTAGCCTTGTGTGTGCCATGTAGTATTTGAAGGCCAAATTGAGAGAAAGGTAAACTGTTAATTGGCTCCATTTACAAGTTATTTTATTTGAGTAGTCGAGATGTGATTATGCATGTTACATTCATTCTGCTCTTTTCTCGGAGTAGTTACGAAGCACATGTTTCTGGGAAGATTGTTAGCTATGGTGTACTCTTGTTCTTTGGCACCTATAAATGGAAAGTAGTTAACACCTAATGGATGCAAGACAAAAAGGGTAAACGCCGTGTATAAGTTATTTTATTCTGGTACTGAATACTATACTCTTTTATCAAAGTAGTTAACAAGTGCTCATTTGTGGGAAAATATTTATCTATGGAGTCCTCTTGTCCCTTGGAACCTACAAAATCCTTCATAGTTTTAACTCCGGTATATGAGGGTCGGAATGATGTTTGCATGTGTTAAAATCTTTGAATGATTGGTCATTACAGTGGTGCTAAGAGGCCAGATACCTCGATTATGTTATCCCAGCTTGTTTGCCTTTGACTACAAATTATTGTTAGTATATTATACCATTCAAAGACCAGTTATGCTATCCCTTCTTTCCTTGCCATGCTTTTATTTACTCTACTTGTGTAGTCTACTGTACCCTTCTAGTTTTCCTTGTACACTTTTTCAATGCTGATAGAAGGAATTTGATTAATTAGGTGTGATTGCATTGAAATGACTTCTGTGCATGTTTTGGAGTCAATTTTCTTGACCTCTTCTTTCCGGTTGCATTTTCCTCTACCCTCTTCCCTTTTTCTTAGTCTTTATCCTTAAAGTGATTCCTACGGCAAAACTAACAAAGGGTGTTGCAGGTCTCTTTTCTTACCCATGTTAATTGTTTTTCAGTAGCCTGTGAGTGGAACACTGGGGAGCTCTGCGCTGGCAATTGGTCAATAGCTACGTATCCTGGGGACGGCTACACCGCATTCTAGGAAAAGGAAGGATTAAAGCCGGTTCAAGACCCCCATAATTTTAAACATGATTATAATTTTAGGCACGATCAATTGATATGAAAACAAAAGTATAATTAAGAAAAAATTGTATATAAATATTGAAAAAATAAAAAAATATTTTACATTTTTTTTTATTGATACGAATTTTAATATAAAATTTTTATATTTTATATAATAATATAATTTTATATGATACGAATTACAAATATACTGGTTATTAGGTCTAGCTGATTTTATTGTTCCTCTCAGTTTGCTCTTTTACTGGGCCTAAAGATTTAGGGTGTTATGATCAGTGATAAGTTCATTATAAATTTGAGCCTGTATTCTAGTTGTTCTTAATTTCGATAAAAGCAAAGTTCGACATGATGATGTTGTAAAATGTTTGGTTTTGGCATGAATTTTCAAATACTTTAATCTTGCAAACCACAGTTTCAATCCGACCGCAATCTAAAGCTGGATCTAAGTTTGGGTATACTGCCAAATCCCCGTTTGCAAGGAAGATTATCAAATTCCTTCTCAAACAACCTTGCAATAGTTTTGGACCTACCCTGTTAATCATTTCTGATGGCCGAATGATTTGGGCTTAATTTGAAGTAACCAGTTGTTTTCACATTGAAACATTGGATTGATGAATCCCAGGGTGCACATGTCCAAGTAACGATGCTTCGGGCCCATGGTATTGGTCAGTAAAATAAAAGGTTGTGTGTTTTGTTTTCTTAAATTGGGTCAGGATTCAAGACTGTGGATCGTGTTTTCTATCTGAACAGTTCGGGCTGCAACTTCTTTCTTCGTCACAGCCTCTTCCAGTGCTTGAGGAGCAAAGATTTGAGCTGACTTGAGTTCACCCTAATTGTGTATTTCATGAAGTAAACATTATTCTTCAGAAAGTTAAAAGGAATTTCATCAAAAGGAAATTCACGAATGATGATAAGAAAGTTTGAAGTTATTAAAAATTGAACTTTTCTCATAGCTGGTATTCCTTGATAAGCGCCCGAATATGTAGCTTAATGGCTGATGCATCCCCTCTTCTTCAAAATAAAAGAGTACCAAGAGTAAAGGACGTCAAAAGTTAATGAGGCGACATGGATAGGCTGAGAAGGTTGGCTTTTTTCCAATATTAATAGAACTGATTCTTTGATAAAATATAGATATATGAATTCTTAAGACACTTGTATTTTACTTCTAGACGGTAGGATAAGATTAAACTTCTTCTGTAGGAAGAAAAGACGTTGTAGCAGATGTCAATTCGTCTATTTCTTTCATACATGTTTTACTCTGTTCGCATTGAAAAATGATAAGTCTTGCCACAGGAAGAGTTCAACACCGGGAGTAATTAAATAGTGATAGAAATTAGCTAGGACGACAACAATGGGAGCTCCATTGATGAAATCATCTAAATCTATGCATGCACCACAATCAAACAGCAAAATATTCTATTCAGAAATTGAGTGGAGCTAAGCTTAACTTTACTATAAAGGGGGTCCCATTTTGTACACAAATCTAATAATTCTCAACTTTATTTTATGCTCCACAACCAACACTTCTCTGTGTAGGCAAAAACATTGGTGTCCAATGCATATTACCCCCAAAATAAAAAGCACCGTCTTTTCATAAGATTGAAGCCCTTCCCTCCTTGGGAATTTTCCATCATTCACCCCCTTCATTCTCTAGGGGTCGTTTCTCCCATTTCTTCAGGATTTATTTGATGTCTAATATTATCATCAGCTTTGCATAAAGTACAAAATAAAGTTGGCTGGCTTATCCAAAAATTGAAATCTTAGAATGGAATCTCATCGCTTTTAGTTTATAGCTAAGGAGAAAAAAATTTAGCGGACCTTTTTTTCTTTTATGATAAGATCAGGGTGGATAATAGTTCTTAATTCTTATGTTTTGCTTTCAGGTTTCTGTAAAATTCAGGTCCTTTAGCATTACGATTTTTTTATTAGCTAGTTGGTTGTTAGTGTTAGCTTTTGCAGCCTGATCGATTAAATGGTTTTTAATGGAGCAATTGGTAGTCTGGTTCATGAATCTTGAAGGGATTTTTGGGTTATTCTGATTCAAATTGAAGTTGAATTTTTAAGCTTGATAAGCTAGTTCATGAACCTGTAAAAGAAAAAGTCGTAATATTCAGCAATAATGATGATGCTTCACTAAACCATAGTTGTTTCTGAAATCTGGAAGTGTTTTCAGGCAATTCAGGTTCCGAAAATTGATGTTTTGATTTTGTAAAATTGTATATGTAACATCAGCTTTTGCTGATATCGCCAGCTGCTGAGCAGTGATTGATCAGAGTGCATTAACTTTTTCATGTATTTGGAGAATTAGACCTCCACATCCATATCTGTTGAACATTAAAAAAACAAAATCCGAGCACAAGATTCCCGCACTATAAGATTTGAGGAGGAATAAACATACGCAACCTTCTCATGCATTAATAGAGAAATTGTTTGTTTTCACTTCAAATGGTAATATTTAAGACACGTAAGAACAACCTTTACCATTACACCAGTATTTCTCTCACCAGTTGGTATATATCGGACAAAAATCATTCAAGGATAATGAAGAGTGTGGGCAATATAAGTTTACAATATATAGAAATGGAAATGATGTGATTTTATGTTGCTTTAAGAAAATCTGCAAAAAAGATTACAAAAAGAAAAGAAAAAGAAAATTGCAAATGCAACACTGCAAGAAGTGTTGAGGCAAACATAGCAGCGACAGTGGTTTATTGCAGCAAAGATATGATATTAGGGTTGAATAAGTGTCTGGTTAAAAACCAAAAAAAAAAAAAAAACATAACTTATTAAACTAGACAGCAAAATATGATGCTTTTGCTCCCCTTTGTCAAAACTCAAATACTGCACGACTCGACAACCTTTGTGCTTCTTACATTATTAAGTGGAACCGTAAATGTACTCCTCCATAAAGTGGAGGATATGGTGCTTTGCTTGGTTTCTTGGTTTGATTCTCTTTGCTTTATTATTCTTTCTTGCAATCGATTCAGGGGAAGAGAAAGGACCCCAACATGCCCAAAACCAACAAGTTGAAAATGTACATATCCACTTCGTTCTGTATGTTTTCAGAAACAGGTTTCAACGTGGCTTCAAGATTTAGATAGTCTGTATAACTATATATGTCCGAAGTGCGATGCAAAATTTCATTAAATTTTTGAGTTAAAACAATTTATAATGAAAAATTTTAAGTTTGAATTCTCATCTATTTATATTTTTTGAGTTAATATAATTACAAAGTAGAAAATTTATCTTATACTTAATATAATATAGATGAAGACATTTTGTGATTAAAAATATAATCCATCGGCTAATGTTTTCAAAAGCTAGTTGCTAATCTATAACAAGGGTGTACTTTTTTCTCTTTGGGAAGTTTAGCCTTCCATTCTATATCTATATCAATAGAAGTTTACAGTTGTTGCAGAAAACAATGAACGTCACTATTGTTTTCATTATGCACAGAGAATTTTTGTGGCAGATTTTGCCATACGGACAACTCTATTCCGTAAATTTTTGTCCTGTTTAAATCTTTGACAGCTTCAACGTTGTCATCATCATCGGTTCTGCAGAACGTGCATTGCATTTAGCAACTTGCCGATTTTCTTCGGTCACAATCATTTATTTATTATTGTGATTTAGACAAATATGTTATAAGGACCTCAATTTGTGTTACCTAAGTGTTAGACCTGAAATGATATAATAATAATAATAATAATAATAATAATAATAATAATAAAATCTATTAAGCTAAATCAATTTATTTAATCACAAGATAAATAAATAAATAAATAATGTGCAGGAAACAAAAAATAAAATAAAACGACAATAAATATAACGTGAAAAGTCTCCAATATATAAAAAAATATAGGATAATTTGGATAAAAATTTATTATAAGAAATAAATGATTTACATAGGAAGTATAGACTCAAAAGGAAATATTCAAAGTTAAAAGAGTAACCATCGTTAGAATAAATTTTGTTTGTTTATCACACTTTATTTTAAGTTCATATACATTAGAATCCCATAAACTAATAATCTTGGAATCATTGAGTATTAATTTAAAAGACCTATTAATAAGGGATTGACCTTGTAAATTATTATTTATTTTAAAAAACGTGTATATTTATTTTTTTCATTCTTCAAACTCCTCCAATAATTCTACAACATTTAGTTTTCATAAAAATCTTATTTTTATTATAATTAAGTTCCTTAAAAATCTTCTTCTATATCTTATGTAATATATTTTATACTTTTTAATTCTTGAAATAAAAAATATTAAATATGGTAGTTTTTCACAAATTAGCATTTTAAAGTTTTTAAATATTATGTAATATATTTTGTATTTTTATCAAATTATTAATTTATGCAATAACTGAGACTTAAATTTTAAATTAAATTTTTAAAAAAATTATTAATTATTACAATCAAGAAATTTATTAATTTTCTTTAATGATTCAAATTGGAATAATAATTTTTTTTATTAATTTAAAGGAAATTAATTTACATGGGTTTTTCGATAAACATAGATTTAGGCATTTCATAGGCATTTTGCTATACCTTGTGCCAGCTAGTATGAATCAAATATAGAGCTAAAATTATGAAAAAAGAAGCGATTTTAGCCGTACTGAAAAAAAGCCACTCAAGGCGTCTTAACGGAGTTGGACAGTTGTCACCCTACAAAATCAGGCTACCAAGATTTGCATGCATGAAGCTAGGGCATAGCTTGGTCGATAAATTCAAATGCTTGTGCCAAATCCATGGAATTATTCATGGCTTGCGTTAGCTTGCTGCACTTGATTAAATTTTTGGTATCCATGAAAAGAATAAGTTTGCAATTATTAACTATAAATTTTATAATAAGCAAAAGTTTTATTTTATTGTAAAGTCATGATTAAGTGTAAATATTTATGTCAAATTCATGAAATTATTCTTGGGTTGCGTCTAATTGTTGCGCTTAATTCAATTTTTGGCATCTATAAAAGGAAAAAGTTTGTGATGATTAACGAAAAATTTTATAATATGATCAAAAATTTATATTTTATTGTAAGATTAACATAAATATACATAATTAAGTATAAATATTTGTGTCAAATCCATGAAATTGTTCTTAGGCTACGTCTTGTTGTTGCACTTAATTGAAATTCTTGGTACCCATAAAAGTATAAAGTTCGCAATGATCGACGAAAAATTTTATAATAAGATTAAATTTTTTTATTTTATTATAAAATCAACGTAAATACATATAATTAAATGTAAATATTTATGTCAAATTCATGTACTTAATTAAATTCTATGTATCCATAAAAGGAAAAAAAATTGTAATGATTAATGAAAAATTTTATAATAAGATAAAATTTTTAAACTTTATATATATATATATATATTATGCATTGATGTTGTATAACTTTTGTAAATCAATTATAGATTGCTACCTCATTAATGAGTAAAATTTAAAAATATGCATGCCGTTAAAAATAAATATTAATAAAATTTTTAAATTTATTTTTAAAAATCAATGTATTTTTAAATTTTATTTATTAATGAGGTGACAATATATGATTGATTGACCGTGCATAAAGACTATACACTGTCAGTACATCATATATAAACTTAATTTTTTATTTTATTATAAAATCAATATAAATACACGTGATTAAATATAAATCTATGGAATTATAATTGTGTCAAATCTATAGAATTATTCTTGGGTTGCGGCCACTTGTTGCACCTAATTAAATTCTTGGTATTCGTAAAAGGAAAAAATTTGTAATGATTAACAAAACATTTTATAATAAGATTAAATTTTTTATTTAATTTTAATGTCAAAATAAATACACATAATTAAACGTAAATTTAGAGTCATTAGATTTAAAATATATTAAAATATCTAAACACATGAGAATAAATATAAATAGATCTTGTAACAAAATTATCATGTGTTTACATTTATTATTTCTAATTTTACATTTATTTTTATATATTTACGATACTTTTAACTTATTTTTACGTTTGATGATACTAAATTTACCCTTAATAATTTGTGTTTATATTGACCTTACAGTAAAATAAAAAATTTAAACCTTACTATAAAATCAGAATTTTCCCAATGATTAACCTCAATATGCCAAGAACCAAATGTACCATGCATTCATTCTAGTAAATTGCATCATTAATTAGTCTTTTGCATTTTGGCTATCCATCTTCCACCACCCCATTTCCGAGTCAAAACATGGTCTACATTTTATTGTATCTTCTTAGGCAAGCGAAGATAGATCAATTGAAAACTTCTTTGTATATTTTTCTCAAGGCTACCTAGATAGGGTAGGCAAATGGCGACAGGAAGGGGCCACGTCGATCAGGCCATAAAGATTTGGTTTAGTATGGTACGGGCCTCCTCCCTTGAGCAACAGCCACTGAAAGCATGGGAGGGTTCATGACCTATCTTCGTCATTGAAAATTTTGATATCTCGAATGGAAGATATCGTGTCTTGCACTTGCTTTTTGTTTGTTGAAGTCGGACAAAAGCCATCCATTCCTATATTATCACCTTCTTCCTTGTCAATGACCAGAGCTCAAAGAAAAGAAGAGAAGAAACAACTACGTACTGGAACTCAAATTTTACAACAATGACTTGGTCAAAAAGTTATTTGCACCGCTTGATCATTGTTGGTAGGTAGGGGAATCAATGTTGTGGAAATTATTAGACATTTACGTGATGTGAATAGCAATTAATTTCGACTTTATTATAAAATTTTCCTTATCAAACAATCTAAAATTTAAAGCTAGTTTGTTGGTATGTATCTCCTTTCTTAAAAAAGTTTCAAAGATTGTGTAAGACCCGTCAATAAGCGTAAAAGGTTAACATTATCTCACGCATCAACGTTAGCCTCTTTTTCAATCCTAAAAATAAGTGTCCGTTAAGCAGTATGCAAAAATCAAGTTGAATTTGGGTTTGAATTTTGAGAGGAAATCATTGAATCCATAATATCTTACCAAAGAGATTTGAATTTTTTTAAAAAAAAATCATATTTAAAAATATTAGATTACGTGCACTTTTAATATTTGTAATTAATATTTTTATATAATTGTAGTCTTTACGCTTTTTTCTAATAGTGAGGTCCAATGTTCGAATAACCTTTCTTCCACCTCCTTATAAACCCAAAAAAGAAAAAAGAATCCGATGATGGAGCATTTTCAAGAAAGACAACTAGTCCTACTTGAATATTCCTTAGGTGAGAAATTTTTTTTATGTTGTCCAATTAGTTTGATGGAGGATACTTAGATGATTGTTCTAATATATAAGCATATCATAATTAAAGCAAAGTAGAAGGCAAAAATAGTGTAACTTTAGACTATGTGTTACCAGTTAGGATGGGTATTATGAGGGTGTTACCACCTTTTCCACACGTAATCGTATTTACAGACTTAAAACTTTAAATGTGTTGAATAACTTGTAATATACAAACAAACTAGAGAACAAAACACCCCGTGGATTATGTATAAAAAAATAAGGTCTTTATATATGTTAATCCAATTCATAAAGTAAATTAAAAAACCAAAAGGCTTCTGGGCTTTAGCTTTGTTAATTAACAAATAATTAAAACTATTTATCTGTGACCATTAAAGTTCTATAAAATGGAAAACAAGTTCCAAATTATAGTTAATTACTCCACTTTCTCATTTTCGTATAGAAATCTTGAGGTTTTGTTATATCAGTGAGTAACTTACTTCTATAAAAATATTACATTGAAGAAAGAATAATTTTAAAATGGTGAAAGTCATTGTTATTAAATCATTTTTGTTGTTAACATAATGTAAATCAAATTTTGTTTATAGTTTGGATAATTGATCAATCACATTTATAATAGAAGGGATGATAGTGACTTCCTAGTTTGTGCCTAGCAAATAGGTTTTAGGATCTACACGTTTTGACACTAAAAATTGAAGGTTGTAAAGAAAAAATTATATTAAAAGTTGGTTTTTCCGACAATAAATTGTAAACAACAAAAATGAGAATTGTATTTAAAATACTGGATTATTATCCCATCAATCGACAATGGAGCTCAAAAACTCCATGCACTTTGTGGAGTTTTTGATATCCACTATCAATGGGTGAGATAATAATCATAAAATTTTTCAACACAGTGTTATAATTTTTGAAATGCTGTAGATGTAATTTTTTAGGATTTGATAAGATGTTCTCTTTCTTTTCAAATTAAACAAAAAAACATGAAGTTTTTAAATTTTATTGTCAATGGATGGGATAATAATTGTAAAATTTTTCAAGAGATTCATAATTTTTGAAATGATGTAGACCTAATTTCTTAAGATTTGATAAGACGTGTTGTTTCATTTCAAATTAAACAAAAAATGTAAAATTTTAAATTTACTGTCAATGAATAAGATAATAATTATTAAATTTTTCAACAGAATGTCCTAATTTTTGAAATGATGTGGACCTAATTTCATAAAATTTGATAAGACATTTGTTTTATTTCAAATTAAACAAAGAATGATAAATTTTTTTTTTTTAAATTTAAAGATTTTTTTCTTGTCTGTTGGAGGTGGACAGAGACCGCTCATTCACATTTCATTTTTTTCATTGTCTTTTTCCCCGTAAAAAAGAATTAAAAATTTTATCAATTTATATTTAATGCATTATTAGAATATAAATTCTATATATTATACATAAATCATAATACGTAATTTTATCAATGTATAATTTTTAAACTAAAAAAATTTAAAATGAATATTTTTAAATTTATTAATTAATAAAATATTATGATATTATTCAATTACAGCATATAAAAATTTATATAGATTCAAATTCTATATATTCCAAATTATTTTTATGCCCATTTATATAAATGTCCAAAAGTCTTATTACCAACCAAATCAAAAGTACATCTATTTGTTCATTTGATCATCTGTGGGTAGGCTAGACAAGAAAAAAAAATTACTGATCAATATAATATGACATGTGAAACTAATGAACCAAAATTTGTCATTACCTAGTCAAACAGTTTGAATTGAAATTAATATTTGGGCACTTTATTTATTTATTTTTTTTGGTAAGAGGCACGTTTCTATTATTTGATCCATTAAACCTTTTGAATAGTACGTAGCATACCTAAAAATGTTTGACAATTACAAAAAACAATATGAACAATGAATAACAAGAATGAATAGATGAATGTATACATATATATATGTATATATTCTCTTCCCTCGTAAAAAATAATAGTGTGTCCTAATTACAGTAAATTACATCTTAAAAGATTTTAAGATTGTCATAATTTAATTACTAACATGTCTAACATGTCCACAGTAACAGTTGACCTACCATGTCTAGCTATAGTAAATATAAACATAAGTATAAACATAAATATTTAGTCTAATTGATAAAAAGAAAAAAATATTTTTTTTCTAATTAAAATTCAATTTCTATAAAAATATTTCGAGAATAAAATTTTGAATTTACTAAATTATTGCAAGAAAGTATACACAAAATTATTGAAAAAAAATATTTAATTTTTTATGTAAACTACAAAAGGTTTTCTTATATCATATTGAATATGAGATTAATCTTGCTTGCATTGCATGACTTATACTGACCTAAAAGAATTTAATTTAGTTAAGATTTGAATACAAAACTTTCTATTATGAATTATTTTCACTCAAAAATTTAGTGAGATTTTATACTATTGAACTAAATTTTTGAATTAAAAAATACATAATTTTGATATCGTTAAAAATATATATAAATATATAAACGGAAGCCTTAGAAGTCTCATAAATCAAACTTAAAATTTCGATTATTAGTAAGTTTAAAATTTAAATTAATCTTCTTAAACTTCTCATAAGGTTGGCAATTTGTACCCTAATCAACAGCAGGGCGGGCCGGCCTATCCCTGGATCAAAGAACGTCGAATGGAATCCATGCAAAAGTTTCAAAAGATTAGGTACAAGAACGCTAACTCTGTACAGTGTAAACCCAAAGTTGTTGTTAACCAACTTGAAAACCTTTGTTCGTACTCCAAACTTAGACTTGTTCAAAAACTAAGTAGTGAAGACATTGAACAAAAATGCAAGTTTATTTTGTAATTCTTTTTATTTTTTTAAATTTTATCACGTAATAAATTTTTATATTTTCATATATACAAGCATGCTAAAATGGTAGCATCTCTAATTTACTAAAATAATAATTTTTTATAATTTTATATTAAATTGAAAACTTTCATCCACATTTAATTGATTTTAAGTTAGATATCAAAATCTAACATAATTTTTTTTTTTTACTAAAAAAATTATAAGATAATAAATTTTTTATTACAGAACTAATCAAATGTCTAATAAAATTAATGTAATATATATTCAAGTATTTGTTTTAATGATTATTACATATAATTTTCGAATTGTACAAAAAAAATTCAAATAAAAAAAAATTCTTGTTAAATCAATTGAAATATAAAAGTACGTTACTATAGTACTTAATGAAAACCCTACTACCTCTTCTGTTTCAGTTTCTAGGAACTGATCTAATAAATACAAATCTTACTAGTTTTAATCAATTTATTTACTTGATTCCATTGTCATAAATAATGAAATAATGACTCTTAAAAATTCGAATTACTGGAAAAACAAAATAAAAAAAAGATAAATAAGTTCTAAATAGGAATCGAGAAACTAAAATTTGACTTTAAAAATCTTGACAACCGATTATTCTTAACTTTAAGCTGAGTTTCATGGAATTGGGCATGACACCGACCTAATTTGATTGACCGACATGGATAACATTTTCTTACACTCTATTTAGTAGGAGGTGGAAAATGGAGAGGCGAGGGGAGAATATATGAAGAAAAACATGGAAATGCATTCTATATTGCTTTATAATTAATTAAAATTAATAAATGATTATGCCTGTTAATTAATATTGTGCTTATTATATACATATGATGGTTAACACCTAAACTATGAATGTGATAGCTTCTTCTTTAACATTTCTTTTTTTAAAAGGTAAAAATCTCAAGTTGCTTTTAGGAGCCTAACACATCCAAGAAAACTAAATGTTAGCCAAGTTAATGCACTTGAAAATCCTTGATGGTTGTTTTTGAACTGTCATCTGCTGGTGATTCACTGCAACACTGCTCTCTCTGTACTACTCCAATACCCACCTTTTGGACAAGGGAATTAATATTAAACATTAATTAAAAAAGCATTTTAATAAATATATTAATCTCTTAGGACAAACAAAACAAAATAAATCTAAGAAATCATCATATGTTGGTTCTGAACTGTCACACACGTGGCAGATGTCAAAGGTTCCTCAAATCTTAACATATTTCTTGAGCCCCAAGTCAAACCATTAAGCAATCCACAAACCCTACGAGAGACGATGCAAAATTTTGTTGTTTAATTATTTTATTTAATTTAAAATGAAGTTTTAAATAAGCTCTCACGCCGACAAATAAAAAATGGCTTAATTTAACCGACTTTTTCATTAATTAAAAAAATTGTAAAGATTAGAGAGAAGAAATAGTATTATTATATATTAATTAAGATACTAGAAAGCAATTAGAAACAATATTGGATAATCGTGAATGGCCAAAGCATATCTGATGAGACAGTTCAAAATTAGCAGAAACAGTTGAGATTCTGAGCAGAGATCGGTGAGATCAGAGATGACAGCCAACACACAGAACTTAAATTATGGCTAGTGGGATTCTTCACCTTTGCATGAAAAGAAATCAATCTGCCATAAGAATGGAATCTATATATTTTAAATTTATAGATTTATAGAACAAAATTTTAAAAATATTTAGGGTTGTGAGAATTGAGCATATGATCTATTTTAAGGGTTCTTTCTAATAATTTATTGTCTAATGAAACATTAGTATCATTAAATATAATTACCAGTAGTATTACTTGGTTACCAACATCCAGCCTATATTAGAAAAAAATGACTTCTTGACATACATATTTTTTATTCTCAAAAAAATAGTATATTGCTAAATTTAAAAGATTTTGATTCATAAATCGATAAATTTATGTGGTTTGATGCATGTGATTTTAATTTAAAATTACTTCAAATTAAAAAAATTTATCATAATCTCTTGTAGACGTTAATTTTAAAAGCACAATTTTTTATTATGACAAATTGAACAATTTGTTTATCTTTATTTGAAATTTTAAGAACTAGAAAAGAAAATTATTCTGCAATTGTTCATTTAATAATTTCTCATATTTATGTATATATATATATATATATATATATATATATATATATATATATATATATATATAGGTATATGTATATGTATATGTATACTTACGCATACAAAAATATCAGCATAGATTTTCTTAACATAAATTCTCACACAGTAAAAGAAATGTAATTCCCTGACAACTGATATGATTGAAGTTAATCTATATCTATAGGATTATTTTGAATAAAATGTCATGAATGAAGATTGTCATACAATTATTTGTAGACCAAATCTTTCTACTGAGACTCACAAACAAGATATAATGTTCCAAAAAAAAAAAAAAAGAGAGAGAATTGAAGTAAGCGGCACAACTTGCTCCAACACACTGAAAATCCTTCATTCCATCACTTCCTTTCTTTTCCTAACTTATTAAATAAATAATAATAAAAGGCAATACCCAATTTTGCCACATGCATGCACCCAAATCTCTATAAATACCTTCCCCTCCCCTCCCTTGCAAATCCAAACTCAGTGAAGTGAGAAAGAAACTCAGAACTTAGAAATAAGAAAAAAATGCCTTCGTCTTCTTTGATTCTGGTCTCAAAATCAACAATTTTCCCAGACCAAAAATCAAATTTAGGAGACATCAAGCTTTCAGTTTCAGATCTCCCAATGTTGTCATGCCATTACATCCAAAAAGGTTGTCTCTTTACCCGCCCTCCCATTCCCATTCACTCACTCATTTCCCTCCTCAAACAATCCCTGAGCAAAACACTATCGTTCTTCCCTCCCCTCGCCGGCCGTCTTTACACAGACCAAGACGGCTACATTTACATAACTTGCAACGACGCCGGAGTTGAGTTCCATCATTCGAAATGCACCTCGTGGTTTATCGGTGACGTCATTGGTCCGATTCATGTCCCGGAGTTGGTAAAGGAGTTTTTCTCCTTCGACAAAATGGTTAGTTATCAGGGGCATTACAAGCCCCTCGTGGCCATCCAAGTAACTGAACTCGGTGACGCAGTCTTCATCGGGTGTTCTGTTAACCATGCAGTGATTGACGGCACGTCGTTTTGGAATTTCTTCAACACTTTCGCTGAAATTTGCAGAAAAATTAATAACAATAATCAGAGCATTGAAAATATCGCTAGGCAACCGGATTTTTCTCGGGACTCGGCTTTAATTTCATCGGCGATTTTAAGAGTCCCAGAAGGAGGGCCGAAAGTTACATTTAACGAGAACGAGCCCCTACGTGAGAGAATCTTCAGTTTCAGAAGAGAAGCCATTTTGGAACTCAAAGCCAAAGTTAACAACAACACGAAGGAAGAGTTTCTTATTAATGGAGACTTTAACGCGGTTGAAATTCTCGGGAAGCAAAGTAACGACAAGTGCCACATTGATGATGGTAAAAAATTAAGTGGGATTTATGAAAAATGTTCGTTAAAAACAACCGCCATTTCCAATACAGCGGAGATTTCCTCATTTCAATCACTTTGCGCTCTTCTTTGGCGAGCGGTGGTTCGTGCGAGGAAGCTTCCGAGTTTGAAAAGGACGACATTTAGAATGGCGGTGAATTGCCGTCAGAGGCTGAATCCGAAGATGGATCCTCTATACTTCGGGAACGCGATTCAAAGCATTCCAACGTACGCGTCAGCTGGTGACGTTACGTCACGTGATCTACGCTGGTGCGCGGAGCAGTTAAACTTGAGCGTGAGGGCGCATAACGACGAAACGGTGCGTCGTTTTGTTAAGGAGTGGGAGAAGGATCCACGGTGTTTCCCGCTAGGGAACTTCGACGGCGCGTCGATGACGATGGGGAGTTCTCCGAGGTTTCCGATGTATGACAACGATTTCGGGTGGGGTCGGCCGTTGGCTGTGAGGAGTGGTGGCGCCAATAAATTTGACGGGAAGATATCCGCGTTCCCTGGGCGGGAGGGGAACGGGAGCGTTGATCTGGAGGTAGTTTTGGCGCCAGAAACGATGGCCGGGATCGAGTCAGATCACGAGTTCATGCAATATGTAACGAAATAAATCGTTAACGTTATAGATGTATTTTCATAAGATCAGGCATTATTTTCAACTGTTGGATGAGTTTTGTTACGTTTAGTAGGTCCGGGATTCTGTGATGGGCCTGTTCTGTTATAACGGCCGTGACGTTGTTGTAGGGGGATAAGCATATTCTGTCTACTTGGGACATGCTGATTATTAGTAAATTAAATAACAATCTTGCTTTAAAATTAAAATAAAGGGTCGCGCTATCGGATAATTTTATATTTTTTTAATATTTATTTATTTTATAGTTATTTTAAATTAATTTTTATTAATTTTTATGTATTTATATTTTTATATAAAAATGTTAACTTATTTTTTACTTATTAAGTTTATTTTTATTTTTATATGTTTATAATTATTATAATATATTTATGTCTTTTTTTATATTAAATTTATGTTCAGTTCTTTTATATGTTTATATTTTTTATCATATAATCACGTATTTTGATATTAATTTTACACTTATTTTTATGTGTTTATTATATTTTTAATATGAAAATAAATATAAAATAAACATAAAATAAAACCAACTTACTTTTAGAATTTTTCTGAGCTATCCGTTATATTTTCATTAAAATGTTAGTTTAACAAACGCTATAATATTATATTCCCTATATTTTAAATAGCAATTTATAATTCATACCAAACATTATATTGTTATAGTACCAACATTTAATTCCAAATAATCACTTTTTAAGCAACTAAATCACATTGCAACCAGTCCTATTATAAAGCGTCAAACGATGCCCAAACTTAAATGTTCTCTTAGCTCTTGTAGATATCGTCTATCCCTACATATGTTGGTTTTTTTTTTTTTTTTAAATTAAAAAGAATGTTATATTTACCTTTTTAAATAAATTTATCATTTTCAAAACTTAACTGCTAATCTACTTTTAATAAAATAGACTTTTCAACTCAAATCCATTTATCAAGTTTCATTAATCATGTAATTAATGAAGAAAAAAATTATCAACTACTAACACTATGAAAGTCACTTTATTTGATTTCAGTGAATTAATAATTAATTAAATTAATAAATAATTAGATTAAATTAAATTTACATGAGATGAAATTTAAACATAAAATTTTGATGTCTCAAAACTTCTTCTTTACTAATAAGCTAAGATCTCCTCGTGGACTCTTAAAACAAAAAGTAATTAAACAGGAGGATAAGAAAATAATGAACTATATATATATATATATACACACGCACACACATTCAACAGCTAATAGACGATTCTAGTTGCTTCCGATTGTATTAGAGCAAACAACCTTCATTTTTTTCTGGTCGATGGAACAAACAAATTAAAGTAGTTTTGTTTTGCCATTTTTTTGATTTAAAAATATTCAAATTTTCTTTAATAAGTATATACACTATAGTTGACCTAAATAATATTGTCGATTATTAATTATGAAAGATCGTTAAAATTAAATAAAGAAAAATATATATGAATTAATTTTTTATACTCTGACAATGAAAATTTTTACCTTTACAGGTAAAATTAAAAAAACAATCAAATAATTTTTTATCTTTTAATATACATTAAAAGGTATGTGTCATTCGGTTAATCTTTTTTGTGGTGTATAGAGAAAGAATTTCTAGCCGATGAGATTTATGTCTAAATTTTTTCTATAACGTGCAAAAGTGATTATTAGCATATTTATACTATCTTTTTGTATGTCTTATTAATTTGATTAATTATAAGGCATCTTCTTCAAGCAAAGGCAAAGCTAGTGGTGTGGTGTAAGCTTAACCATATATACATTCTCAAAGGCAAGCTATTGGCATACATAATTGTGTAGCTGATTTGGTGATAGAATTCGACCATGTTCAAGCCATTTGATTTGTTTAAATGCGGTGAATACGACCTCAAGGATATAATCTCTACTACTTCACCTACAAATTAACCCCTGGACGGTTGGATTGCAACCTAATTTCAAACTTGTCGTTCTCCTTTCCCCTAGTTTTTGTATATTGTCCGTTGACCGTCGGAGAAATTTGACGTTTAGTGTCATAACTTTCGTCTCAAAAGATGGCTTAGTTCATTCATCATTTCTAGCAACAGACAAGACATTATATAATAGCAATAATATTAAGTTGGTTGTATACTTGTATTCATTGGACTTGAAGTCCAGAATTTCTAATACACTATTTTCTCGTATATAGTGTTTTAATTGTTTTGAGAATTGCCGACATAAATGTACAGTTTGCTATACTTATGCATTATAATTAGAATTGTGATTTGACAAATGTTTTTGTCGTTTGATCCATGACAAAATAAAGCGTATATACATATAACCTCAACAAAGAACTTTTCAAAATTGCATTTCCCTATTTAACTCTTTTGTCATAAATTGTTAGTAAATTACACATGCTAACTTTTTTTTTCTCGTCAAATTTGTAAAATCTACTTTATATATATATATATACATGAAGAGATCAAGTTATATTGATATAAAATAAATTGTTTTATTTACATAGTTTTTATAATTTTATGTAAAATTAATAATTTTACAAGTAATAGTTAGATTTAGTAATTTATTTATATTCTTTATGAATATAAATCTTTGAGTTGATCTCGACATTTTAATCGAGAATAATATTTTTTAATATATATTAACGGTTAAAATTTTATTATTATTGTGCATAATAAAAGAATAATAAAAGTATGCTACGTGGCGCACGAAGAATGCATCACGTGGCATACGAAGAAAACATATGAAAAATGATACAAGCCTTGAGTAAAATAAAAAAGGGCAAAAATGTAATTAATGACAGAGTAAATCCCAATAAATAGGGGTTAGGTACGATTCATTAACCCAATTCTCAATTTTCCTATTGAAACTCTGCCCAATTCTCTGTCTGACTTAAGCATCGGAGTGCCAACGCATGGAACAACTCCTGCGTCCCTCTGATCTTTATTTCTTTTGTAGAGGCATTCTAGAACACGTGACGCGAAGATCGAGGTGAAGATGTCTGCAATTCGACACTATTGTAACCGAGCAACAACAATTATTATCAAATAAATAGTTAGACATTGTTCTTAACTTAAAATTTATCATGCATCATCTATATGAACTGAACATATAATTTAATAGTCGAACTAAAATAATATAAATCATATAAAAATATATAAAATAATATAAAAATAAATTTATTTTTCACTACTGTATAAGTAGGCCTTCCCCACTCTCACTAAAAAAATATATGTACATGGAAGATCAATTTTTTTGACCACAAAAGATTTAGAAAAAAATAATACTAAATTTTTTTAGGGAAAGTTAGATGTGGCAAATGGGTTGGTTCGGGCTATTTTTATATTTGAGTTATTTAGGGTTCAGACATTTTCAAACTCGGGTAATTTTTTCTCAGATTTTTTTGAATTCGGATAATTTTGGATTCAAATTGATTCGAGTTAGGTGAATTTAGATGAGTTTGAATAATTTTGAAAATTTAGAAAATACACACATTTTTTATAATTTTGAATATAATAAGTAATTTATTTTTGTATAATTAAATAAAATATAAGAAAAGTACTCAACTTAAAATTTAAAAATTAATAAACATTTATAAAAATATAAATTTTTACATTGTGATATTTGTATTATTTGACATTAATGGTTATGTACTTATATTTTTAAATTTTTTACTATATTTGCTATTATATATAATATAATTAATGATTATATAAGAATATATTTTAAATTGAGCTAAAATAAATATAAAGTGACACTAAGACCTAATCATGGGTTAGGTCGGGCTAAGCTTGGATAGGATATTAAAAGCTTTATGTGTATCCAAGCTCGGGACGTGCCATAAATGGTTGAAAAGATCTCTGAATTTTAACTTTTCGACAAAATTTGAATCGCATCATTTGAAGTTTTCTACAAAAAAGTTATATGCAACTATTTTCAAATTGGTCCGCTGGTCGAATTCTCTACACATAGTGCAATTTTAAAAATTCACTTGTATTAATTCATAATAAACTAAAAAATGTACCACATATGGTTAGAAAGATATCGGAGTTAATTTTCCAACAAAGTTTAAATTAGATCAATTAATCCATAATGAACTAAAAAATGTATCACACATATGGTTAAAAAGATATCGGAGTTAACTTTCAAACAAAATTTATATTAGATCAACTGGAGTTTCCTACCAAAAGTTATACATTATTTTTTACCAATTGGTTTGCGGGCAAAATTTCCTACATATAAGGCCACTTTAAAAATTCACCTGTATTGATATACAATAAATCAGATCATGTATCACATATGATTGGAGAACTCTCTGATGTTTTCCAGTAAATTTTACCGTATATCATTATAAAAAGTCTTTTCCAACAGAGTGAAAAAAATGATGAGCTCTATTATTAGTGTTTCCCAATCTGCCTTTTTGGAAGGAAGACAGCTTCTTGATAGCAGCCTTATTGCAAATGAGGTGCTTGATTCAATTAAGAGGTGCAATAAAGGTGGTACCATTATCAAGCTAGATTTTGAGAAAGCATTTGTAAGGTTAATTTGATTTTTCTGTTAAATACTATGAGGTTAATGGGATTTGGACAGAATTGGATTTCGTGGATCTTAAATTGTTTATCTTCAACGTTTGTTTCTGTCTTAATTAATGGTTCCCTAATAAGTCCTATAAAGATGTGCAAAGGCCTTCGCCAAGGGGACCCCTTATCACCTTTTCTCTTTATTATGGTGGCAGAGTACTTAAGTTTGATGCTGGACATAGCCTACTTCCTTAGGAATGTTGTCAGGTATTCAAATTGGAAATGGAAGCCTTCGAGTTTCGCACCTATAGTTCGCGGATGATACCATCATTTTCTGCCAAGCAGAAGAGAATTTTATCTTGAATGTTAAGAGAGTTCTTAGAATTTTTCAAGTTTCTTCGGATCTTATGGTCAACTTCTCAAAAACTGCTCTTTTCGGTATTAAAGTCGATAAATTAAAGCTTGATGATTGGGCACAAAAATTAAGATGCAAGGTTGATACTTTTCCATGCAAGTATCTTGTTCTTCCTTTTGGTGCTAACCTAAGATCCTCTTCTGTGTGGCAGCTAATTATTAATGCGTTTAACATTAAGCTGAGCCTTTGGAAAAGCAAACTTCTTTCCGATGTTGGTAGGCTGACTCTTATAAAATCTACCATGGCCATCCTTCCAATTGTTTATATGTCGATGTTCAAGATGCCTGTTGGTGTGAGATTGGAATTGGAAAAATTTCAGTCAATTCTTGTGGGGTGACTCTAATGTGAAAAGAAAAATGAGGATGGTCAATTGGTCTGTTATCACTAGAAGCAAATGCAACGGTGGCCTGGAGGTTCTTGATCTTAAATTATGCAACTAAGCGCTTCTAATGAAATGGCAATGGAGATTCGGTGTCGAAAGTCAAGCTCTTTGGAAGAAGGTTATTTGTGAAAGGTACAAGATTCTGTTCTCTGTTCTATGGCCCAAACCCTGTAGGATAGGCTCTCTCTCTCTCTCAAAAGTCTGGAGCGATATTCAAAAAAATTGGAATGAGAGTTATTATGCTAGTATTATCAATTCTAATGTCTTTTTTTTTTTTTTTTTTTGTGCGGGTGATGGCTCGAAGGTGCAGTCTTGGATTGATAAATGCTGTCAAGACCATATTCTTAAACTTTCCTTTTCACGTATTTATGTGTTAGCAGTTATCAAAGACGGAGTAATCAAGGATTATGGCATATGGACGGGTAATGGTTGGGTGTGGGACATATCTTTTAGAAGGAATCTATTTGATTGGGATAAGGATTCTTGGAATAAGCTTATGCAGCCCCTGGATTCAGTCAACATCTTCCCTTTCATCGCTGATCGTCTGGTCCGGGTTCACACCACAAATGGTTCTTTCTCTACCAGATCATACAGAATGGTGATTGAGTGCTCAACAATTTGGGATTCTGGTATCGAAAAGCTCATTTGGAGAGGTTTAGCTCCACCCAAGGTAGAACTTTTTTGTGGGAATGCAATACACGGTTCAGACTAGTCATTGAGGTGATGTAGAAGCATGGTTGCATAGAGAATCATTTAAATATTTGTCCTTTCTGCAAATGTGCTGAACCGCTGGATAATCTTTTTGTCCATTGTGTGTTCACTTGGAATACTTGGAGCTGTTATATTAATTCATGGAGGTTTTCATGGGTTGTTGCAAAGAATTTAGGCTCACTTTCTCTGGTTTGGAGTGATTTCTGCATAGCAAGGTCCAAAAAGAAGTGTGGATTTCTTTTTTCTGCTCGGTGGTTTGGTCGATACGGTTGGCTTGGAATGATGGAGTTTTCAACAATAAGGAGATTTCATTGGATCAAATTTGCAAACTAATCTCAATCAACATTGATCGATTGCTTCGGGTGAAATTCCCGTTGTTAGATTTAGATTTTTCAGGTACTGATTCTAGTATCATTTCTGTTCCAATCCAACACAGATCAATTAGGCCTAAAATTGCTAGGACTCTTCCTCCTCAGGGTGCTTAAAAGTTAAATATGGATGGGTCAGCGGTTGAAAAACCAGGCCCTGCATGTATAAGTGGTGTGTTAAGGGAAGGCAAGGGCCACATTATTTTCTTGTTCTCAAAAAATATTAGGGTGGCAGATTCAAACACAACTGAACTTCTTGCGGTGCTTGAAGCTCTGTTTCATATTGTTGAAGCCAATCTTACCAACCTTTTCCCCCTCATCATCAAAAGCGATTCCAAGTTTGTTATTGCTTGGCTACTAGGGTGAAGGAGAGTCCTTGGAGACTTAGCAATTTAATTAATAAATTGCTCAATTTGTTTTCATGTATTGAGGAGATTTTCTTTCCTCATGTTTTTAGAGAAGCCAATAAATTGGCTGATTTCTTTGGTAAATATACAGTCAACTGAAATTTTGATTTAACTGCTTAAATGTAACATCTTATCAATAATACTTTTTCAATTTTCGAAAAAAAAAATCATTTAGATTCTTCTACCAAAAGTTATGGTTAAATTAATACTGATTCGTCATTTGTTTCCTACTCATCCGATATCAATTTTAATTAAATTGATAAATCTCCAATTACACATTTAATAATAATTTCAACAGGATAACTAACTTGAGTTCCTTATTTAATCCATTTGAACTCCAATAATAACACTTTAATAGTTTAAACCTAACTTAGAAAATTTTTGGGTCTTATTTCCAAAATCAGCCGGTTGAGGAAATGATCTAGTTACTGGTGAAGGATTCGATGCATAAATGGGTGCTTGGGGGCAATAACTAGGCTGGAATGCCGGTTAGGATGGTTGATAAGGGTGAAGGTTTGGTGTAACATTATTTACAACAGAGTAATAAGGATGATACATAGGCTGGGTTATAATGTGGTGTAGAACTCTTGATTTGCTTCCCTCCTTAAGTTATTGCTTGTGCATCTCCTTCTTTCTTCTTGTGGGAACTTCTCTTCGTCGAATCTCCTCCTTCTATCTTTCCACTCTTAATTGCAGACGATTATTTCTTTCGTAATTACCATGTTTGCGAATTTTCTGGTGGCATTTCCTATCATCTTATCATAATAAAGGGCTTTAAGACTACTCACAAACAAAATTGAGCAGTGACTTTCCACCATCTTTGTGTGTACTCTTTGAAGCTTTCACTAGCTTTCTTTTCCATGTTTTGTAATGTCAGTATGTCTGAATTCATATCTATGATATGTTTATACTGAGCAATAAACGCTCTAGCTAGCTCCTTCCAGGATTGAATACGGGATCGATCCAATTGGAAATACCATCTTGCCACTGACCTAGTGAGATTGTCCTGAAAAATGTGGATTAACAATTCACCAGGATTGATAAATTTTTAATGCATATCTAACGCATTCTCATTCGATTATTCTTTCTTATTACTTATTCAAATCACAATTCGAAACTTATTGAAAGTCACACTTTTCTTGGGTTTACGTACTAAAATATTATCTAGACGCTGTCAAGTTTTTTAGCCAGATAAGTATTTTGAAATACCTTAATTGGGCATCAAACTTGACCACCCAAACTGAATATATCCATAATGATTCAAAATTCAAAATATAATTGAATGCAGAAAATCAAAATTTAATACAATCCACATTCATCTTTCAGACACAATCATTCTCGAAATCATATCACATAATCTGAATCGTATCACATATCGAAGAATATTCGTATATCGAAAACATCTTTTACTTAAAACATAACTTGTATTTGAAACTTATCACACATCGAGCACATCTTATTTCGAACATAATCTATATTGGAACATCTTTCTTATCCGGAATATGTCTCGTATTTGAAACATATTCATATTTGAAGCATATTTCTTATCTGGAATACATTTTATATTCGAAACATATATAGTTTTTATCCGAAATATATCACTTCGAAATATATTCTTATATTTGAAACATGTTTCATATTCCGAAACACTCTTCATAGTTTAAAACATTGTTCTTATTCCAAAATATACTTCACAATTTGAAACGTATATAATACTTTCTTTACTAACTATTCTAACCTGTTAGCAGGGACACTACTAATTATTATATCCTGTCAGCTGAGGCTACATCACTAACTATTATCATCCCCGTTAGCATGGGTCACAACATATTTATTCCATATCATTAGGATATATTCTAGGAATTATGCTCATGTTTGTAAAACATTTTCGAAAACATATTTCATACTTCAAAACATTTTTCACATTTCAAAATATTTTTTAAAGTATATTTCAAAATCCGAAACACATTTCTTATTATCACTATTTTAACCTGTGATCGGAGAAATATCAGATCTCAAAATACATGACCACTGCTAGCTATTATAACCCGTTAATAGGACCCGAAATTGCTAACTATTATATTCCTTGTTAGCAGATGTCGAAACATTGTTAACTATTATGTCTCGTTAGCAATGACCGAAACATTGCTAACTATTATATCCCATTAGTAATGGCTGATACATTGTTAACTATTATATCATGTTAGAAATGACCGAAACATTGCTATTTATATTGCCAATAGCAAGTTACATCATTGCTAACTATTATATACCCAGCTAGCAGGGGCCGAAACTTGTTATGACTAACTATTATCGACTGTCAGCTAAGGGAAAATATTTAGTTGTAAAAGCTATTAGAACACATGTTCTGAGGTCACTTCTAATCACAATATGAATAAAAGCAGGGTTAACTTAAATCCAAAACACAGAGACGTATGTCTCACATACTGTTAAATTATGTCTTAAGTGAGATTTTAAAATTTCTTGAATGCAAGTATAAACCAATGCAAGCTTTCTAAATCCCACAAAATCATAATATGCATCTAGATGCAATTTTAATTCAAAATAATGTTCATATAAGAATATATTATTTTCAATAATTTTATCGTCGATATTTTCACATACTTATAATACTTAGAATACTTGGACATCATTTGCTTTTGCCCTAGGACCTGATTTAATCCGTTCGATACTATCACACATCAAATAGATTAATTCGTATAAAATTTATTTATCAAAAAATAATTCTGAAACCATATAGTTCTATATATTATTCACAAAATTTGATAATTGAATCATATGAATATAGGCGAAATCAATAAGTATATTCTGATAATAACTTTCTTACTGTAGTTATCAGTGAGCTAAAACTACCTCGAAAATTAGAATATTACTTATGACCACCCATTTCGAAAGCCCCATTTCGAATTATCACATATTCATAAAGTAAGATTTCAACATCTATATATATATGTGTGTGTGTGTGTGTGTGTGTGTGGGGGGGTGGTGCGGTGCACACCCCTTCCTTCATTGTCATCTTTTCAAGGAGCAAACTCTTTTATTTGATTGGTTTATAAAATTATAATTCTGTTTGTTTTATGGGTAGACTTACTTTTCATACTTTCACCTTACGGTTCTTCCTATTCATCAAATACATTATTAGTTAATTAATAAGGTGATATGAATTCATCAACCCTACGTCTCGTCAAATGAGTTTCATAACCGCATCATGAAGTAAAAATATTTAAAATTGCTCATCTTTAATTAATTTCATACTTTTCTACAAATGCCTTCCATTATTATTATTATTTTTAATTTTTAATAATAGGATGAGAGATTTCTAATAGTCCTGCTCTTTAAATAAAGAAAAGTATATATACATATCATTGAATTAAATATATTAATAGTCAGTGCCGTACATGTTTTTTCATTGTAGATTTGAATCTCATTTGACAGCCTCTCGAAGAAGGATTAATTAGTTGACCAAATTGCATATAAAAGGACAATTAGTTTATTTTTTATATATATACACACACGTATTTGTGTATTAATAAAATTAATTTAATTTTTTATATTTTTATATTTTTGTACTATTTATATTTTTATAATTTGATTATTAAATTTTATATTTTATTCATGTAAATCGTGCACATTAAATTTTAAATTAAAAAAATTTAATTATTAATTTCATAATAAAATTTTAATAGCTAATATATATTGAAAAAAATATTATTATCAAAAGAAATGATAAGAATATCGGATCGACCTAAATCCAAAGATGAATTTGTAGAATATTAATCTTATATGAAATTATAAAAAATATAAAAAATAATTTATTTTATATTGATATAAGTGGACATCGTTTTATATATATATATATATATATATATATATATATATATATATATATATATATTGTCCAGATAACTGGACTTATCAAAGTTTTCAAGTTTATTGGGCATATCGAATTTCTCATATATATTGGACTTGATGGGTTTATTGGATTTTATTTTAGTGATATTCGGTTTAAGGTCCAAATTTGTTTCAGAACTTAGATTAAGTTGAAGATCCAGTGAAAAGCTTGATCATCAAGCCCAAATAGTAAAGCCTAAATTACGGGGGAAGCCGAATCTATGTCAAGCCCAAATTCAAAAAGACAGCCCAAGTTAGTAGTCTTATTATATTAATTCTTTTTCTCTTCATTAAACGAGTATAAAAAAAAATGAAAAATTAGAAAAAATAAAATAAAATATTGAAAAGAGGAAAAAAATTGGATTGAATTTGATACATTACATAGATTTGTGATAAAGCATTGGAAAGAAATATCTAACATTTGAAAACATTTTCCAGATAAAGTTTTAGATAAAACTAAAAAATCAAAATAATAATAATAATAATAATAATAATAATAATAATAATAATAAACACAAAGTTTTGAACTCATCTGGAATTCCCATAGTCCCTATGAATACTGTACACAGCAAAAATAAAAAATACACAAAGTAGTAATGTTCTTCCAAAGGGTTTGGATTTTCTTTGGGAATTTTGTTAGGTAGTGATTATGTCTCCTTCCTTTTTTTTCAAGGTAAATTGAAGGTCCTAAAAGGTCTTTTGCGAAATTTTAGTATTTTTTTGGCCACCGAAGCACGGTACCAATTTAATACAAACAAAGACCACTTAGGTACAATTGTAAAAATAACATAAGATTAATCTGTACTAATTTTGGGCACATTTCTTATACGTAATGAATTTCCAAAACCAAATTCTAAGAATACATTTCAAAATTTTTTCTTTTTAGGAAAACCTATTAAGAAATTAGAATTTTTTTAGGAGGATAGATCTAACATCTTAAAATGAGTAAATTAATGAAGAACATAAAATTTCTAACAACAAATATTAATGGTGGTTACATAATCACACTATTTATGTTGTGTTAAATGTTATCAAGGAAAAAAAGGGGTTAACCTTCAATGATTATGCCTCTGCTTTTAAAGTGTAAGAATTTTGTAATTTTGATATTCGAATATTAATTCATCCTGTATTCATCTAGGCCAAAAGACCTTTATTCTAAGGAAAAAAAAGAAAGAATTGGATTCAAGAGAAAATTAAAGACCATTATAATGTCCCAATGTCCCAAGTACATAGGGTCGAGTTATCTATCCAATCTTAAAGGTCAGCTCATTTTTTGGGACGATTTGAACAAAAATATTATACTCATTGAATGAATTGGGTTTAAAAATTGAGGCCGTTAAAAATTTGATCGAGCTAAAATTCATTATTTCATGCTCAAGTCCGACTCACTAACTATAATTTTTTACCATTTTTATATTAATGCAAATTTTAATTACTTATGATTTTTGTACAATTTAATTGGAATTTGTATTTTTTAGATTTTAATTTCAATTTTCAATTTTTAGTTTTTTTGTACGAATTTATTCAAATTTATTATGTTATACTTATTAACTATTATATGTTTTAATATTTTATATTTTATTATAATATTTAAAAAAAATAGTTGGACATACTTGGATGAATTTAACTTTATAGGTGAAAATAAGCTTAAATAAAGAATTAAATTCGAAAAACGAGTCGAATCGGACTTGAATAAATTTCCTAATACCTTACTTAGTTACGATTCACACTTGATCCGATCCAATTCAATTCATGAACAAATCTAATTCTAGTTAGGGGTGTAAACGAACAGAACGTTCGATGAACCGTTCGATTACTGTTCGTTTATTAAGCTTAACAAACAAACACGAATAATATTTTTTGTGTTCGTTTATTAAATGAACGAACATGAACAGAGGTATGGTTCGTTCGTTTATATTCGTTTATTATTCGTTCGTTTAAAGTGTCATTTGTTATTCGTTCGGTTATATTCGTTTGTTGTTCGTTTGATGTTCGTTTGTAATTTATTAAAATATTAAAATTATTTATATTATATTATTATATAAGTTATATGTTATATAATTATAATATATACTAAAATACTAAAGTCGTGTTTGGTGCATAGGATTATAGATAAGATAGGATGATAATCACCATATCTTAATATTTAATGTGTTTGCGAACGGTTCCTGAACATTTATTTATGAACATGTAAACGAGTAAGTTCGCAAACACTTGTTCGTGAACATGTAAACAAATATGTTCGCGAACGAAAATAAACAACATAACAAACGAATACAAATGAATACAAATAAATGCCCGAACGAACACGAACATACACAAATAACGTTAAAAAATAAACAAACTAATACGAATATTAATTGGATTCGTTTACAGCCCTAATCCTACTATAAACTAAAATTTTATTGCTTGACCTTCAGCGGAGTCTCCCGTTTTCAGTGTTTCCAATCAAATCTTAGGTAGTTGAAGATCGAATTATTAACTTGGACTTGTCAAAAAGATATCATTGGTTTATAGTTAATAAAAAATTTAGACTAGAGTTAATGGTAGTTAAAAACATGAATATTAATACTCTGAACAATTCTCATCACATTAATTAAATCGAGTAGTACTCGTTATATCTAATTTCATACATGCATGATAATATGAATCTCACTTAATAACAAAATCAATCAGTAATATTTTTACCACATTATTGATCTATTTTTCTTAAAGTATTATGATTCGCACTATAATTAATGAAAATTGAACAATAAAGAGAGAATTAACAATTATATTTTTTTTTTCAGGATTAAATTAACCTTAATATTAATTCCAGCAAACTCTTCATGTTGAGTACTTCATGGTTGTTCTTGGACTGTGTTGACTTGCCGTGGGCATGCTGAGGTTCACTGCAACACTCACTTCATGTCCTAAACATTAAATTAAAACCAACTAAAAAACAATAACAAACCATGGAATCCGTCATGGTCGGTATATGTTGAACTGTCATACACGTGGCCGAATGCTTAGCGGGTTGTCTGCTCAAATTAGCCTCAATTTAGACATGCACCAAGTTCGTATAACAATCTTAAAATATTTATATAATGCTAAACTAGTATTGAACTGTAAGTCGAGCAATTAAGTAATTAAGCTACAAACATGCATGGATATTTTAAAGGTTTAGAAGCCAAATGTTTTAATATTAATCCCACACGCCGACAAATCAGAAATGGCGCTTTAATCCGGAGATTCTTCCCAACTTATTAACCGACCTTCAACCGTGAATCAAATAATAATATGTACATATGATTAGAGTCTAATTAAGATGTTATCATAAGGTTAAAAAAAAAAAAACTCAAGTTGCCAGAGTTAATATTTATTGAAATTTAATTAGAATCAGATGAGACAGTTCAAGATTAGCTAATAAAACACAGTTGAGATTCTTTCTCAGCCGACCTTTTTTATTTTTATTTATTTATTTATTTTGTGTGATTGTGAGTGACAACCAACATATTATGTGAAAGACTCAGCTCAGCTGGGATGCGGATTCTTAGAATTTTGGCATGAAAATTTTGATTTGCCATGGAATCATGGGACTCTTGGAGACCGGATATGTTGGACTTATTTTACGCCAATTTTTTATTTTGATTTTAAAAGAAAAGAGATTGGATTTAACATTTGTATGACTGAATCAAATATTAAAAATGTTAATTTAAGTCAAACGTTAAAGTAATATAAATATAACATTTATATATTGTTCCTATGTTTTAGGGTTCAGTTAATTAATATATTAGTTAAAAAAAATTATATGAATCATTTCCACTAAATTTAAAAGTAAGTTTTTTTTATATCACTTTAGTCAAATACTATGACATACTAGATAATATTTTCTGGTTATAATTACAACATAACCCCTTTAAATTAATCTCCTCTAAATAATTAATAACTTTTCTAAATTAAAAAAAAATTATAGTCCTAACTTTGGCATATATATATATAGAAAATTAATAAATAACTCGATCGTAATAATTAATAATTTTATTTTAAAGCCTATTGTAAGATTTTAATTCCGAGTACTGCATAAATTAATAATTTAATAAAAATGAAAAATATATTACATAATATTAAAAATTAGAAAAATACTTCAAGATTTAATTTTTTATTTTAAGAACTAAAAGTACTATAAAATATATTACAGAAGATATATTTGTAAGGAGATTTTTAAGAAAATTAAATGCTATAGAGTAATTGGAAGAGTTTGAAGGATGTGAAGAAAAGTAAATTAATACTCATTAATTATTGTAGTAAATCATTTTCTTCTTGAAATGATTATTTATTATTAGAGCATATGATATATTATATCATGATAGAAATAGAATTAAGTTGCTCCAAAATTTATTAATTAATAATCCATTGAAGATATTAGTTGTCAATTAATCAAAAACTAGAAATTATTGCATGCATGTCTAAAGGAAAATTCTACAGTAAGGTCCTTTTTTATCTTATGTAAGATCAATGTAAAAATATATGTTTAAATATAAATTTAGTTTCATTAAACATAAAATAAGTTAAAAGTGTTGTAAATATAAGAGAACAAACGTAAAATTATATTCAATAAACATAAATATATGATATTTTTACTCCAAAATAAATTTATATTTATTCTAATTTGTTTACCGTACTTTTAAAATATTTTACGTTTAATGACATTAAATTTATACTTAATTTTATGTGTTTATAAATGCTAGCATTATAGTAATGTGAAAAATATATCTTACCGTAAAATTTTCCATGCCAGAGAGACATCTTTAAACAAATATCAGTTTCAATAAGATATTGTAAAATCAAATGGTGAATGAGATGAGGTTTGGTCTATGGATTGGATGAATGGGCGTGAGTGAGACAAGCAAATTCTGCATATCTTGCTTTATTATTATTATTATTATAAATCAAAGACAAGAGATTGTAGGCTCTAATTTGATATATTCCTGCTGAGATATGTAGCAAAAGTTGTCTCTCTCTTCTTTGGATTCTTAATGATGTCCATATCAGATTTCAATAAAATTCATCCCCCAAGCTTTAAAAAAAATTAATGCTCTTTTTTTTCTCAATTAGCTTCCTTCACTCCTCCATTTAGCTATTTATTCATCTCTTAAAAAGCAGTCAAATTCTAAAATGAAAATCATAGTCTTTTTTTTAATTGTAGATTAAGAGCAGGGGGATTAAATTTGAATTTTGTTATTTGAACAAGAAATCATCCATCAATCAATGAACAAAATGATCGGGCATAGATATAATTAAACTAGCAACTTGCACATATGTCATATTAAAGCAACACTACTATTAAAGTGATATTATCTTATATCTGTTAAATAATTTTGTTCTGGGCTTTTATATTCAAGTTAAATCCCTCTACTTAATACCAATTAGTTTTAGATTAGATACTTAATATAATATCAAAATTCAAGTTTTATTCTGTGATTCTTTTATGCTATCCCTTTCAAGATTGTCACATGGTAGGCTATAAGAGCTTGTTCCAAAATTTTCACGTGGTAGAATTCTATGCCTTTACCTACATGTGATGGGTGCTTGTTAAAATGTTATTATCCCAAATCTGTTAAATAACTCTATTATTCTTTTAATGATTGTCAAGTGGTAGGTTTTTATGTCTATGCCTACACATGATTTAAATAACTTTGTTCTTTATGATTTTATATTTAAATTGGAGTCTTTCAATTATTACCAATTGATTTTAGATTAATTGCTTAACAATTACTAATAAATAAATTTCAAATACTTAAACATCCTAATCTATAATAAGAGCATTTGATTTCCATTTCTTGAACTTAATACTATATCAAGTTAAACTTGCAGGGATTATTTTACAATTACACATTTCTATGGTGGTTGTAATTAAATTTAAACTCTTGATTTGTAAATTTCAATTAGTACTTGAAATCATTCTATAAAATTAACTTGGACAACCTTAAAGGTTGGATTTATCAGTAAGTAAGTTGTTTTATAGATCAAATCTAATGTTTAAATATTGAATTAATTTTTTCAAATGTACTAAATTGATGTGCGAGATGCGCCTCTAAGATTGTTCATGAAAGGATTAATCTAAAAACAAATACAAATTAATTCAAAGATGCCTTAACCGGAGAAAAAATAAATCAACTTCAACATTTTAAACTACTTATTGTTAGGTTAACATAATTGCAACGTTTTAAGGTCGTTTTAACCCAAAAAAAGAAGAAGAAAAAAACACTATAAAGCAAACCCAATAATTTAATCTTTGTGTCTAGGAAATATAATAAGAACAAAGGCACATCAAATCAATTTAATAAAATAAAATAAAAAGTGGTTTACCACCTCATCAACACATTTAAATGCATGCACCCGAACTCCTATAAATACCCTCTGTATTGACCTTCCTTTCCCCTCACTCTCACTTCCATCCAATACTAAATTTCAAAGAAACTGAGAGTCAAATTCACCCGAAGAAAAGGTAAAAAAATGCCCTCTTCGGCTCTGTCTATCGAGTTGGTCTCAAAATCAACAGTTTTCCCGGGCCAAAAATCCAATTTAGTAGACCTCGTGCTCTCAGTTTCAGACCTCCCAATGCTGTCTTGTCATTACATCCAAAAAGGTTGTCTCTCCACGCGTCCTCCCATTCCTATCGACTCACTCGTCTCCCTTCTCAAACAATCCCTCTCTAAAACGCTGTCTTTTTTCCCTCCTCTCGCCGGTCGTCTT
Source organism: Firmiana major (assembly GCA_033439115.1). Taxonomy (NCBI): domain Eukaryota; kingdom Viridiplantae; phylum Streptophyta; class Magnoliopsida; order Malvales; family Malvaceae; genus Firmiana; species Firmiana major. The sequence continues at coordinate 35,145,665 of CM065913.1, read as the reverse complement.
TACACCGACCCAAACGGTTACATTTACATAACTTGCAACGACGCCGGCGTTGAATTCTACCATGCCACGTGTACAACCTTGTTTATTCGTGACGCCATTGGTCCTTTCGATGTTCCCCAGTTCGTTAAGAAGTTTTTCTGCTTCGACAAGACGGTTAGTTACCAAGGCCATTTTAAACCAATCATGGCCGTCCAAATCACCGAACTCGGTGACGGAATCTTTATCGGATGTTCCGTTAACCATGCGGTGACTGATGGTACGTCGTTTTGGAATTTCTTCAACACTTTTGCTGAAATTTGTAGAAATACTAATAATAATCAGGGCATTGAAAAAATCGCAAGGCAACCAGATTTTTCACGGGACTCGGTTTTGATTTCATCGGCGATTTTAAGAGTCCCTGAAGGTGGACCCAAAGTTACATTTAACGAAAACGAGCCCTTAAGGGAGAGAATATTCAGTTTCAGCAGAGAAGCCATTTTGAAACTAAAAGCCAAAGTTAACAGCAACAAGAGTGAAGAGTTTGTTATTAGCGGAGACTTTAACGCCGTTGAAATCCTCGGGAAGCAAAGTAATGATAAGTACTTTAACGATGACGGGAAGAATTGGCTGTTCAAAACCGCTCCGGTTTTAAATGCGGCGGAGATTTCGTCGTTTCAGTCACTTTCCGCCCTCCTATGGCGAGCGGTGACACGTGCGAGGAAGCTTCCGTCTTCCAAAACTACGACGTTTCGAATGGCGGTAAATTGCCGCCACAGGCTGAATCCGAACTTAGATCCTTTATACTTCGGGAATGCCATTCAAAGCATTCCAACGTACGCGTCAGCAGGTGACGTCACGTCACGTGATCTACGTTGGTGTGCCGAGCAGTTGAACAAGAACGTGAGGGCCCACAACGACGAAACGGTGCGTCGATTTATCAAGGAGTGGGAGAAGGAACCGCTATGTTTCCCGTTGGGGAACTTCGACGGCTCGTCGATGACGATGGGAAGCTCTCCGAGGTTTCCAATGTACGATAATGATTTTGGGTGGGGTCGACCTTTGGCTGTTAGGAGTGGTGGGGCCAATAAATTTGACGGTTTCCGCGTTTCCCGGGAGGGAAGGGAGTGGGAGCGTCGATCTGGAGGTGGTTTTGGCGCCTGAAACCATGGCTGGGATTGAATCCGATGTCGAGTTCATGCAATACGTCACGAATTAATGCTGGGCTTCGGGCTTTAAAATTTAACGGTCCTGATTGTGATTTGAAGTTTGCCGGTTTTGAATCACGATCATCACGTGTTTGGATGGTTGTTTTTATGCTTGAATAATTTTTATTTCCCTTTTATAAATGTAATTTACCTTATGCTTGGATCGGATAGGGTAGAGAAAGAAAAGAAAGAAAAATACAATTTTTTTTAAATTTTCCTTATTTGGGTAGATTTTAAAGATTAATGAAAAAATAAAAGGATTAAAAGTCTTTTTTTTGTCAAATATCTTTATTATGGTGTCCTATTTCAAGCGACACATTCAAAGCGGACAATACGATTTAGTAGATCGTTATCGACTGAATTAAGACGTCACAACAGTTTTATTTTTATTTATTTAAATTTGAAGAAAATGCTAGCGAAAGAAAAATGAGTAAAAAAATTTTAATCGGTAATAACTTCTATATTTTTAATATTTTTTATTTATAAATAATTATAATTATTTATCTTTATTAATTTTTTGTTTTTTATTTTTATTTTGATCACAAATATGATTTTATCATTTTATTATTATTTCAAAAAAAATTATTTTATTTTATTATTTCTGAGCATTGTCATTAATATATTTGTTATTTTATAAAAACAATGTTATATTTGAAAAAAAAAATATAATAAAACTATTTTTATGTTTTCCACTATTTAACTGAAGAATGATTGTTGGATTCTTTTCCTTTAAAAAAAATTATTTTAACAATTAAAATAAAAGATTCATGCATCATTTTCTTTCTTTTATTTTCAATGACTTCTCTTTCTTTTCATTTATTGATACCCCTCCATGCATGGCGCTAACTATCATTAATTTCATACCAAATGAACACAATATGATGGTTATGGTACCGAAACTTAGAAAAATCGTGTCTTGTATCAATCTTAGTTTCAGTGCCATACTGAAACACTAGTGTTGGATAAGGAAGAATTTAAAGATGGTTTTGGAATTTTGCGATTAAAACTCGGCTTGTCTAAATTGAGAAAAGGACAAATCAGAGTAATTGGCAGTGGATTTTTACTTTTCCGAGACAAAATAAAAAATGAAAGCTGCCTATGCGGTTTATGGTTGATGGTTGCCATCTGCTCAGCACTTGGAAAGGAAGTGGCACATGGTTGATGACGGTTCAATCAAGAAGAACATTTGAGCTTCTCCAAAGTGTCTGACCAAAGCCACATGAATCGATGTATTACAGGCTCAGTAGCATGGCTAAATCGCCTGAAGCTTTCATTCTTCTAATCACGATTTTTCCAACTAATCTTCAATTCATTTAATCTAATCCGAATTCAGAAAGGTTCAATTCAATCAGACAAATAGAAGAAAAACAGTTTGTTAATATGGAATTCAAACCAATCTGGATCGAATTTTCTGTTTGGATTTAATCGCCAAAAAGGGCAAGGGAGAAGTGTTATGGCATCTTATATGGTCATCAAAAGTCCCAAAAAGAGTTTAGAATGTTTGCGAGAAGAGCATGTCTTGACATGATTCCAGCTATGAATATTTCACACAGGAAAAGGATAATGTTGGCAGCATGGTGCATTCTACGAGATGGGCCCCGAAACATCTCTTCACATCTTAAGAGATTGCAGATTTGCAATGGAGGTATTGAAGCAAACGCTTGTTCACGGTGATGTGTTGGATCCGTGCGTCTGGAAACCATGGATGAGATGGAAAGATAAAAAATTCTTATTAATTTGGAATAGGATTGTAAAATAATCAAAGAATTCGTGAATCATTCGAAATCAATTTGATAATTATTTAAATTTGATTTATTTATTTTTAAGTTAAACTTGAACTTACATTGTTTAAATATTAAGTTGAATCGAGTTTGAGTATTTTAATATTCAATTCGAATAATTCGTAAATTTAATTTAGTATTTTTAATATATATTTTATATTAATATTAATTTATCATTTGAAAAATAACTAGTTGGATTTAAGTGATCTAAATATTTTATCAAATAATTCAAATTTTAAAAATTTAATTTGATCTATCTCGAATTAAATTTCAAGATTCGAGCTATGCCATGCCCGTAGTTTTGGAGTATACGGTCTGCCAGGAGTGAAGGCCTGCATGGTTCACGATGGCAGAATCGGGGAGATGTTCCTGCGAAGGCAATGATGCTGCATGAGGAATTTAATTCCATACTAAATAAAAGAAAGAATTGTAAGCAGGATGGCTGGACAGCACAGAATAGAATGGGAGCCGCAACGGAAGAAGCACGGAAGCTGTTATGGCCATTAGAGATGGCAAACAAAAAGTGCTGGCATTATTATCATCGAGGAAAAGGCAGGATGTTGATCCATTCACAGCAGAATGCATAGTACTGGAAGAAGCTTTAGTGTTTTCAAAAGAGATGGGCATGACAGAATGAAGTGGGAGGTGGTTCTTTGCTAGCAGAAATGGCTGTGAAGAAAAACCAGTTGGACCACTCTCCAGCTGGGTTAATTACGGAACGGTTTCTGGTATAAGAGAACCTGTAATCATCTTTGAATAAATTAGAAGAAAAATGCTTACAGAACGGTTATCCCTCACTGACAGAAGCAAAAAAAAGGACTCACCATGAACTTTATATTTAGCCTCCAGCTGCAGCAAACACAACAAAAGGCTTTGAGTCCTCTGCTTTTGCATGCTCTTTGTTAAGAATCTGAAAAATATTTGAAAACAGAATTAAATCAGGTTGTGCAATAACCTTAAACCGCATAGCTAACTATACAGTGTTGTGCTTTTCCACATAATAAAATGAGTATGAAAATAAAGAAATGGGAATCCATATGGCCCTGGGAAGTGCTAACAGCAATATCTAAATTTTTGTCATCCTGGAAGGTTAAAACCTGATATTATAGGCAAAATCTGAAGGTTACTGTAAATTGTTTAAAAATGTCCGTGTTTAAAATTTATGTCAAGACAAAGCCATCTCACCAACAGATCATCAATCACATCAACAGCATGCACAACCCCTTGGAAAAAAAAAAATGCTCCCAAAAGTTCAGATAAGGACAATCCAAGAAATAAGAATGGTTATTGAAAAAAAAAAAGTTTAATTTGAGGCACAATGTAATTAAGCTACCACGACCTCTCATTTACAGAGGAGGTTCCAAGTTCACCCTTTCCCCAACATTATCAGTAGAAAAGACTGTGCAGAGTAAATTTTGTGTACCCTTACCTGCAAAAGCCTTGATCAACTCCCCCTCATTGAGATTAGGAAGTGGGTTAAACACATCCTACAGAATTTTAAAGATACATCATCAAATAATCAGAAAGACTGCATCATATGGTCCTTATGTGCAAAACTAACAGGCTTTGCCTTGTCAAATTAAAATTGATATGGAAGAAGACATACATATATCTTCGGAAAATATGAAAGGGATGAAAATTGGTGCCGAAAAGAGCTATTATAGACATAAATATAAACCAAAACAAAAAATGCATAACCATGTGGATATGCTAGATAGTAATGAAGCATATCATCCACGCAGCACCTATTGGTGCCGAAAAGAGCTATTATAGAGATAAATATAAACCAAAACAAAAAATGCATAACCATGGGGATATGCTAGATAGTAATGAAGCATATCATCCGCGCAGCACCTATCTTGCAATTCAAACCAGAAATAGATTAATAGCAATGCATAGACATTAAAGACAATGAAATTAAAGAAAAGTGGCGTGATTATTTCGACAAGCTATTTAACAATGAACAAAGCTAAATTTTGAACAATATCTCGATGTCTCTTGAAGATGTGAATAGATACTTTATACACAAAATTAAAGAGATGAAAGAAAAAATACTAAAAAGGATGAAGATAGAGAAGTTATTGAGTCTAACAACATTCCCCTTGAAGTTTGAAAATGTTTTGAAAAGATAAGAATTATGTGATTAACAGATCTTTTTAATAAAATTTGACACGGTAATAAAATGTCTGAGGATTAGAGGAAGAGTGTTTTGTTACCTTTTTATAAAAACGAAGTAGATGTTTAGAGTTGTGCCAATTACCGATGCATAAAACTGATAAGTTACATGATAAAATTATGAGAAATAGTTATAGAATGGAAATTAAAAAAGACTATAGAGATATCGAAAAATCAATTAGGTTTTAAGCTTGGTCAATCAACTATGGAAGTAATACACTTACACAACTTATAAAACGTTCTCGAGTACAAAATAAAAATTTTCATATGATCTTCATAGACTTGGTGAAAGTATATAATGAAATACATAGGAATGTGCTATCAGAGATGATTACAAATCGAATCTAATTTATGATTTTTTTTATCCAATACGAACCTATGCAGGTTTTGAAATTCTGATGTGTATCCAATTCGACCATTCTTAATATCCGAATATATCTGATCTGTTTAAATTCGGATTGGATCAGATTGGATATTTAGATTTTTTTTAATTTGAATTTGAATTTGAATAATGAAATTCTAGTATTTCCTAATTGCTTTCGGCCCCTTTTATTCCTTGCCCTCCCCTTTTGCCTTTGACAGAAATCTAACACATGAACAAGAAAGTGAAAGATGCAACATATAGTTCAATTGTGATTTGTGCAAGTGTAAGAATACGAGTCCTTAGCTTTTACTATTAAGTCTTCAATCGAGTTCATAAACTACTGCACTTTCAGAGCAGAAATTAACATATATCAGCATGTGTTTGATAATCGAAAGGACAGCTACAGCTACAGCTACAGCTACACTTTTACGACCTCTGGATTTTCTATCCTGGTTTTAGATCTTACCAACCATTTCTCAATAATCTAGGTTTGTATGTAAAACTGAAGACTGAACATTGAACACTCTATTTATAGTCACTTGCTCAGAGTGCTCTTAGTTTCATAAGATACTTAAATAGTCAAACACCACATCAAACAAGTAAACAGAGCAGCCGGTGCTCTTAGCTTCATATAAGATAATCAGTCAAACACCATATTGAGCTGGGTGCAATCCAATATAACCAAGCCAAATAAGTTGTTACATCCTGAAAAATATGACGATGCTAACACTTACAGCAAAAACATAACTATTTTGGTTCATTTATTCAATCACTAATATTTATTTGTCATGCGAGTACAATCCTAAAGTCATATTATGTATTCATTTATGTAATATCGATTTAATACACCTTGCCTAGAGTTCTAGTCATATTCATAAATTAAAATTACGATCAAAAACAATTTCGGCAGAGTTTCTGCACAAGTGCGTATTTTTTGCTGCTAGTCAATATAGAAAAATAGTCTGAAAATATTCCACAGCAGATCGAATTCAAAACACAATACGTTATTATCCATAACACTCTTATATCTACTTCTCACAATATTTTCAGAATTTTCAGAGTTCATCTTGGACTCTAGAAAATTGTACAATGAAATAATACCTTATTTCCGACTTTGTCAAAAATCAATGCATTTACATCACACTAGCTCGAGTTTCAATAATGCAAACATTCATACACTTAGTACACATATCAACTTAGCTACTTTAAAATTCGTCTGAAAAAGAAGATAATTATACAGTCAAATGTATATTGATAAATGTGCTGCAAGAGTACCGAAGTCAAAAACTTCGGTACTAGATACTACTGTCGATCAAAATTAACTTTGTAACTGACCTGTGATGGAAAAGAAAAATGGTGGGCTTTGGGAAAACTCAGTAAGCCAATCACACAAGTGCAAAATTTACCAAAACAAAAATTTCTAGTTTAAGGAAAATGCATGATGTACAAATCACATTTCTAAATCAATTATCATTTCAAAAGTTCATATCATAAATCAGAGCCTTTAAATAAATCACATCTTATTAGGTTTTCAGACTCGAATCCTATCTAAACATTGTCAAGCCTTTCAGGCATAGAGGTATTTTGAATTACGCCGTTTGGCCATCAGACCTAATCACCCTGAACGAAATACGATACACATAAGTTTGAAATAAGATAACATAACCAAAATGCAAAAAACCGAGTTTTAATACAAGTTAAAAAATCACAAGTTCTTATGCTTCAAATTTCTTAAACCGAATACTCATATCAAAACATATTTCAATACATATTTTTGATACTCTTTCACAAGGTTCAATAAGCCAAATCAAAGTTGTATGGTTCGATAAAATTCATATCACGTTCATATATCAGAAAACAATTTCTTAACCATATAATTCAATATATCATTCACAAAGTTTTATAATCAAATCATATGAATATAGGAAAAGTCAATAAATATCCCAATAAAAACTTTTCCACTATAGCTATCAGTGAACCGAAACTACGTTGGAAACCAAGGTGTTACCTATGACAATAGATCTGAAAGTCTCTAGTCCTAGGATCAGCCAGAATTGGAACATGTCACAACAATGTCTAACAAGCCAAACTGCCCATAGAAGAGTTGTAAACTTAAGGCTGTCTCCATATGCTTTATCGAGAATAATATAACTAGAACGCCCATAAATACTAAGATATTCGAAATATGTTCTAAAAGTTATATAACAATCGAGACCGAAAACAATTTATGCTTAAATAAAAAAATACTAAGTATAAGCTAAATAAACTATATGCTCCAATTAGTCAAAAACAAATTTGAAATGAGATTATGTAATGACTCGAATTTACGGACATTTCGGTTGGGTTACAAGTCGATATTAGATCAAAATCAATAAATTGGTTTGATTAATTTTCTTTCTTAGTAACAAATTTAAATAAAATATGATCTCACTCCCCAAACACATATCGTATGCATTACTGTACTTGTAAAAATTTTAGATACCAAATTTTTTTTTTATAACTGGGTATATCTTCGATGCAGAAACACGCTCTACGAAATCATAACTGTGCAAATGCCTTATTAACTGAAGCGATCCAACTACAGTAGGGCTCTGTGGAGAAAAGTAAGTGGGTGAGCTCAACATGCTCAATAAGATAAACCTCATAGCAGGTAGATAAATACACTACCTATAAAAATATATATTTTTATATTTTTCAAATTCGAAATATTTTCACCTTAGTATACAAATGATTTGGTAATTTCTCAGATATTAGAGTCAGAATTCAAAAAACAAATTTAGTATCGACAAAAGCGTAAATACCAAAAACAGATTTTCAGAAACAGAACATGTATCGGTAATAAATTTAGATACTGTTGTAAATCCAGAAAGTTCAAAGTTTTCCAGTAGCAAAACAAACAGATTTCTAGATATCTCAGTTCAAGCAGACAATTCAAAAAAAAATATTTCAAATAGACGAGATAGGGCATGCATGCTATATCAGATATCAAAAATGACTATTGACTAATATTGGTGACTCCAGGCAATTCACAGTCAGATGTGTTGAGATGTCAATCGCCGTGGGAGTGGCCAACTACCCAAACGGCTTACAGATCAGAATGTCTAAAGACCAGAAACAGAATAAAAAACACGGTACATCGTACTCGTGGACCATAGATACAAATACAGATACAGAACAAACAGAAATGCAACATGATCTCACCAACGCCTTTGTTTCAAAATTAGTGCGAGTTGGACCGTGCGACACACAGTCAGCACGCGCTCAAGCACATCAAATCAGTATTTTTTTATAATCAGATCATTTTTTCTCAAATCACATATAAATTCAATTTGTTTCATGAAACCGTTCAAAACATACTGACTGACATTTTTTCAGATAAAATCTTAGAAAACAGTATGAAAATTCAAAATTTGGGATTTTTTATTTTTTAAACAGAATTCAAGCCACATCAGAATCTATGCAAATCATTTAAATTCGATCAATAAAAATTAGGTTGTTCAACTATGCTAAAATCTCTAATTTTCATAATCATATAATTCGGTCTAGATTTTTCGGTAATTTCGGTACTATGAAATTCAACCTAAATTTATATATACAAATAGACGAAAATTACGCATATTTATCTTTAGCAGCAAATGAAATTTTTTTTACCTCGGTGTCTATCCGTAAACTTCGATTGTCTCAACGTAGCGAGTCGACGGGTTTGGTCCACTCGATTTATTTTCTCGAAATTTCGTACCAATATTTCTAAAATTTTGAACTGATATTTTCGAATTTCTTTGTCGAGCTTTTCCCAATTTCTTTGCATCTTTTTCTCTATTCCAAATATATATATATATATATATATATATATAATTATACATATAAATCCTTTTTTTAAATTATTTCCTTCCCGCCATTTCCTTATCTTCTCCTTTCTTCTTCTTTGCTGAGTGCCCGAGGCACTGTCCCTCTTCTTTCCTTTCCTCGGTGTGGCACTTCTTTCTCCCCTGATTGTATTCTGTCCGGCGTTGGTGGTTCCTCGGCTCACCTCGTCACAGCTCGTCTTCTTCCAGTTTCCAGTTTTCAGCTCCTGCCCGAGGCCCAACTACTCATTCCCGGTGTCGTGCTCTGCTTCAGCTTCACCTCAGCACTTCTCGATTTTGTTCCTCGGCATCACCTTCCTGCCGGTGTCGTCACTCCCTTCAGCTTACCTTTTGCCATCATCAACATCATCTTACCCACCTCCACCGTTCTGCTCCGTCTCTGCCCGAGGACCGACCTCCATCGTTCATCCCTGCTCTTACCCGACGTCAGCTTCCACTGCTCGGTATTTTCTTCATCTTAGCCTTGAGTTGCTACTCTCTCCAACTTCCCTATCTGCCAATCACATTCATGCCATCATCTCGGCCTACCCTCTTCTTCCTCGTGTCTCCTTCCTTGCTATCTCAGCTATTGCCTCCCCTCTCTGTTCAACTCTGTTTTCGGCTCCCCAACCACTAGCCGAGAGCCATCGTGGCTATCATCCCCCACCGCCCAGATCAGCCCTTGAAGCAGCCCCAATACAACCTTGCTTCTGCACTTCGTTGCTTACTACTGCTTCGATTAACTGCCTTCTCAGTTTTCAACTGGGTCCTGCTTCTCGGTTCTCTCTTCCCCTTTTCAAGCCATCTGCGTTTTCCTGCTCCTAGACCATCATGTCTTTCTCAACTTCCCTCTCTCTCTTCTCTGCTTCTTTCCACAGCAAACCATCCCCCCAGCATGAACCGATTATAGCACAACAGGTGGCGTGAGGATGGGGAAACCGGGGAGTAGGTTGGCAGGAGGTGTGGGTGCTAGAAGTGTGTGTGCAGATTGGTGTAGATGTACAGGGCCGATTGTGTGCATGAGTGTGGCGCGGCAGAGCTGGTGTGCAGGAGGGTGAGGTGTTGCAGGGTGAGGTGCTTCGGTTTATAATTTCCTATTAATCACCATGTACTGCCAATCTACCACTCAGTTTTTCCAGTACTATACGGTATCCCACTCTTGCCTTTCGCGTTTTTTTTTACAATTTATATATAAATATATTTATATATATTTATATAATCGAAATAAATGTATATTTATATATACTTTTATATCAAAATAAATTTATATATACAAAATATAATAAAAATAAATGTATATTTATAAATCAAAATATAATCAATATATATACTTTTATGTATACATTTACATTAAAATAAATTTACATGTACATTTATATTTATACATTTATATAATCAAATAAACTTATATATGCACATTTATATAATCAAAATAAATGTATATTTGTATATACATATTGTTTATCTTATTATTATTATTATTATTATTATTATTTTATTTTTCATAAATCAGATTTTCAACAAAATTATCAACCTAACCTAATCTCGCATTTCCCGACTTGATTAATTTAATTATTCGTAAGTAAAGTAAATTAAATTTAAATCGAATAACGCTCAAGTCGAATTCAGAGAAATTTTGAGAGTTTACAGATTATAAAGCGATACATGCATGCAGATAAAAATCTGTACAAGTTTTTAAATCTCTCACACAGTACTTTGTAATGATTTTAATATATGAAAATCTTAACAATGTTCAAAACTTATCAAAACGATTCGAAATCACATTTCTGATATCAAAAAAGTCTTAGTTCGAGACATATAGAAAATTTAGCAAAATTTCTGCAATATTACGGGTAACAATTGCTAATTACCCAACTTGCAAGATACAAAGCAATTTATATCCTAAAATTCAATTGTTCAATATATTTCATATTTCAAAATGATCTAAAAGGTTCACATACTTATTCAAAAGGTTTAAACAAAGTATTTACAATATTCAAAGGTTCAATTCAAAGCATAAAGCAGTTGATACGTGGTTAACCCGCAACTTACGTAATTGAACTTACAAAAGCTTCACTAATACTCCGCTTATCACAGCTTGTCAGATAACTCCCACACACCACGATTTCACTTTAAAATCCTATAGTAAGCACAATTAGCTTAGTAGGCCGTTTGAAATGCCCTAAAACTAGTTAAATGACATATTTTGACTCAAGTTTAGCTTAGATCACATAATAGTTCAAAGTGACCAAAGCAATCAAATTACATATTTTAGTCATTCTAACTTCATATACTACTCATACATATGCTTAATACTAACCTAGGACCAAAATTACATTGCAATGGTAAAATCACCAAAATACCCCTGCTTTGGCTGAAACTACATAAAAGTCTTATGATCATTTTTAAGTCACATTATGGTTCACTTCTTGCTCACATTATTCACATTTCCATTTAAAAAATCTCCATGCAATTCCATAGAAATTCCACTTTCTCTAAAAGTATATGGATTTACATTACAACGATATTTTACATGTTTTCTTTCATCAAGCTAACTTCATAAATCATCTATACATATCATATAGACTAACATATGTTGGAATCAAGCTTTGAAAACCACCTTAAGTTACAAAGCCCAACTTGGCCGAATTGCTCTTCCCACATTGGAACTTGTTTTGCTTCAAACTAAATACACCAAATCACTCTATATTAGTGCACTAACAACATACTAGAAGCTTGTTAAAAGAAATTAATCAATTCCTCTTTATTTTTTGCCAAAATCGTAACTTAAGGAGTAAACTTCAAATATTTTCAAATATTTTGGCCAATCTGATTGTGCTCATCTCCTTTTTCTGAATTCTAACTCAATCTATAATAAACGTTTCAACTGGTTTATTTTCTTTTAATCTCAAATTTAGACCTTGTTGCACTATAAGATATTGAATCGTATTTTGCCATAATATAAAATTACCTTTACCATCAAATAAAGGAATATTGAACTTAGGCATACCTTCAGACATAACTTTCTTCCTCTTTTCGCAAGATCACGAGCCTTCGACTTTCATCATCACGAACCTCGACTTTCCTCTTCTTGCCAAGATCACGAACCTTCAGCTCTGATATCACTTGTTGGGGAATATATTCCTAATTCAAATACCCACAAAAATTGAAACCAAAAACAAACACGACAAAATTTTTAATATGGTTTGGTCCACCAAATTAACCTATAACCACTCAAACAAACTAATAACCAATCAAAATTACAAATGTGCAACTTTTAGAATAGAAAAATTACAAACACCTTACAAGCCTAAAGCCCAAATAACCAAAGAACTCAACTACATCTTTCCCCAAAACTAACTATTCTATTGGTGTTTACAATTCTTTGAATACCTAACAAACCAAGTCTAACACATTATTTATAAGAGAAAAACTATTATAACTTCTCTTACACTTTCGATATGAGATTCAAAGTAAATTCGAATAAACTTTAGATTTGAGATTCAAGGCAAAGCCCAACTTAAACAAATGCATGTGTTTACCAAAAGATATTGCTAATGTCATCAGCATATGAAAGTCTTTTAGGCTTGTAAACCAGAGAGTATGTTTAATGAACCAATTAACTTTTTTATAAACTTGGTTATTTGTGTTTATCATATCGTGTAAAATCATATTTACGTCGTATAAAACATAACAATTATAAATTCGTATTGACACAAAAACATAAAATATGTTTTTTAATTTTTACCTAATTCAAATATAATTTTTATTACATTTTAGCACGTGTCACATTCATATCTCTTTTCTTTTCAATTTCATTATTTAAAATAAATTTCATCAAAATCTTCAAAGTTGAATTAATAATTATAAAACCCAAAAATGATATTAATATGTATTAATAAATTACTAAACTTCGGATAGACTTATCAATGGGTTGAATGGTCCGTTCAAGCCCAAAGTTTAGATAAATTTGAACTAAAAATCAAATTCAAATAATCAAGCTTGAAAAAAAATACTCGATAAAATTTCGCACCCGAGAATTTTGCTCTTTAAAACTTAAGCTAGCCTGGCCCGGCCCTAACCTTAATTGCCATTGAACTGCTATGATAATTGGTTCCAAGCACCTATGAGTCAACCTATGTAGCAATCAAGGAATCAATTCCTTGATAACAATCATCATTCGGTTTTAGACTTTCAGTGGAAAGTATACTGTTTTAGTATTAAGTATAAAATTATTGTTGGTGCAAGCAGGATTGTAAATACCAATGCCGAATTAGTTGATAAGCACAAGCGTCGTTTGAGTAGACAAGGGATTTGCCGAATTGCCATAGCCGATAGGTGGTGGCATCAATTGGATGTGTGAGAACAAGTTCTGAAGGTACAATCCGCTTCTTCTCAGAGAGGTTGAACTCAAAACTAAACTTTTTTTTTCTTTTTCATGATTTGGATGACCGGGACAATGCCGGCAGGTCCGATTTTTACACAATATGTAAAAGATAAATTTGTGCTAAAATTCAAATTCGAACAATTCGATCTGATCAAATCTGAGCTTATATGAAATCTTCTAACTCTATTTGAATTTGGTACGATTCGATCTATGAATAAATATATTATCAAATATCATCAATGAATAGAGTATTTTTGTAAAATTATTTTTATGTAAGATTGTTATTTTTCAATACCCAAATGATAATTATGAATATTACGTGAGAAATAAATATTTAAGTTAATAAATTTTGTAACAATAGTTTAATGAAATAATTTTTTGTACTATCAAATTAATAATTTTAAACTAAAATATCTATTTCTTAAACTAAAAAATTAGTTCTGAGTTAAAATGAGAACTCAAGAACTTAAATAAAGTTTACCCTAATATTTAGCAAAAGGAAACGTATATTCTTAAGGATCTAAAGCTTAAACAAAACCAAACGGGCATGCTTTCTTGACTATTGGTGTAAATATATACATGCAATTCAAATATTGGAAGCAGACAAAAGGCCGAAGAAGAATCTATTTTTATACCATACATTTTTATTCACTTCAATGAAGACATTTTTCATGAGAGGAAGCAAATCCCAATTTCCAAGCAATTAAATTCATTGAAAACCGTATCCATGACAGAGTAAAACATGGAGAAAAAAATACTGAAGGTGTTTTTTTCACGAGCATCGTGTAGTGGAGGAATGTCGAAGCATTGATTTTCAATATTTAAAAAAGTTTTTTTTTTTTTTAATGAAAAAAATAAACTATTACAACGTAAAAATCTTCAACTACAACATCAAAATTCTACTCTGTTAATTTTTCATTAGGGCTAGCTGAAGCCTAAATTCTACAACAACAAAGAACTTTGATGATTTTTCACAGGAAACTTAAACGAAGATCCAATGGTGGATGGTTCATTTCTGGGAGACTGATTGTATGAGGAAATGTTGATCTTTCCCTACATTCATTTGCAGGGATTCTTAGCTTCTCCTGCTGATGAGCTTCTTCAAAGGAATTTACAGGGAAAAGCTGTAAAGTCTCTCTAACCCTTTCAGGCAGATATTTCTTAACCTCGAGAAACCCTGAAAAATCAAAGGAAAAAAAAAATTTATCAGAAAAATGAATATTGGGAATGAAAAAAGAAAACCAGAAAAAGAAAAGAGCGAAACCTACGTTTTGAAGAAGAAATCCTGTTGTTGTCTCTAGATATGAAGTCATTTTCATCAATAGAGACTTTTTGACGCTTTTGTCTTTCCCTAGCTTTATGATTCTGGAACCAATAAAAAACATTCTTGCTTTCGATCTTCCCATAAAAGCTTAGCTGAGTTGAGATTTTCTGGATTTGATCAGTGCTTGGAGTTCGTAGTCCGGACCTGAACAAGTCAGTTAAAACCTTAACCTGTTCGGTCGTAGGATTCCATCTTCCACACTTAGTTCCAGTTCCAGTACTTCCATTATTATTTCCATTGCTCCGAACACTTCCTTTAATGCAAAAACCTGACAACCCTTCGTCCATTTCCAAATCTTGAAAACCCAAAATCAAATCTGAAAAAAAAAAAAAAACACCGAGATTTTTTCTTCTTCTTATTTCTGAACTGAAAACACACGAGTTCGTGTTTATATATATATATATATATATATATATATATATAATGAAAAGATGAACCGATGTAAATTAAGTTAACTTTTTTGTAGTTTATCTTTTGTTTTCATTGATTAGTGATCAAACCAAAGTAGAATTGACCCTTTATTTATATATTTATTTATATCAGTTGTGCTTTGATTTTAGGGTTTATGAGATTGAATTTTATGAAGGGTTTGATCGTATGGTTATTTGTGCAAAGATAAAGAGACATGCGTAAAAGCTGCCACTTTTCAACCTTTTGTTCGGCGGGGAGGCAAGAAGTAAGTTTCACAAAATTTATTGATAAATATTAAGGATCTTTTGTTAGGATTGGAAATTAATTTTGATTTCTTTGGATTTGGTCTCTGCACGTATAGAAAGAGGGTTTTGTGTTTTTCAGTAAAGTGAGCACTTTGACACTTTCCACTATATAAATTTATGTGGCTTAATTAGTATATATTATTATTATTTGTTTTTTGTGCATGCTTTAGTAATCTATTCTAGTATAGTCCAACACCCACCACGACATCTGAATAATCCAAGATTTGCCTCTATAAATTAATTAGTATATCTATGTTTAGCAATATATTTCAATCTTTATTGTATTGTTAATATGTTTTAACCGGTGACTAGCTAAGCAAGAAATTTGCTTTAAGGGAAGGGCAAACCAATCAAAGTGGTACCACTTGTCAATAAATTTACATCACTCTCCTTTTTATATAAGTAATATGTATCTATAATATTTGAATATTCCAATGACTGATATTTAAAGTATTTATTTCAACTATTGATGCATGGTCCTTGTTAAAAAAATAGGCTTGAATCTTTTATTTTTCAAATGAAAATTTTATATTTAAGTCTAATTAAAATTTTTCCATTTTAAAATTATCTCAATTTCTTTCAGAAAAAATTATACTCATCTCTTATTATTAAAACATTTAAATATAGTAAATTAAATGTTCAAATTTTAACATTTGTAATTTTTTTCTAATTTTTTTGTATAAAAAAACTGAAATATAAAATTTGATAGTACTTTCTCAACTTAATTAGTAGTTTTTCTTGACTAATAAAGAAGATAAATGAAAGTGAAAGTCAAAGATCACATTGTCTGGATCCTTTTTGGAGGGTTGTGATCGAAACTACTGACAGAGATGCTGAGTTAGGTTGACCAATGAGGAATACATTTGTCAGTCAAAAAAAGTTTGGGGAAGTAAACCTTATTTTAAGGTAGAGGGAAAACAAACTAGAAGACAAAAAAGCCACCAAGCTGAGATATCGGCAGACACAACTCATGACCAGCCAAAAGGGTAAAAAGCAAGTTGGATTTTCTAATGTCATTGTGCTTCCTGTCTTTAGGCTACTACATCTCCATTTTTAAAGTAATGCATGGTCGCTCCTCTTCAAATTTTAGGGAATTTAAAATGGGAGTTGATCAGTTTGATCTTAGGTACTCTAGATAGAGGAGATGTTGATTTAGAAAGTGATTGCTTTGTAGATTAGGCTTTGTCCTTCTGCAATAATTTTGAAAATTCACTAAGTTTTGAAGGATGGGGAGATGACAAAACTTGGGAGACTTTGCATGCATGGGATTTGAAATTTGAATAGGAGATTCATCTTCTTTTTTTTTTCTTTTTTTTTTTTTTTTTTTTTTTACGGTTTGAATCAGTTTCCGTACACTTCAAGACTAATCTCTTCTAAAAATTTTAAGGAGGCACCTTCACATTGATTTAATGCATCCAAAAAAATTATTTTTTTTAGATGTTAATTCTTAGATTTAAACTCTAGATCTGATTTAAAGAATAATATTTATTTATATGTGGATCCAACCCTTAATATTAAGATTCATGATTTGACTTAATGACTTTATTAATTTGATATAAATTAAGACTAGCGTAAATTCATTTATTAAGGAGAAATTTTCTTTTCAACTAATTAAATTCAACCACTATGAAAAGAATTAGAAGAATAATATTCTAAATATATCAAGTCGATTTAAAAGATTGTGCTCTTAAAATTGTTTGTATGAAAATTAAACTCAGATCAAGATATCCTGATCATCTTATTAAAAGAATTGATATAAATTAAGATACGATGTTTACAGTGTGTAACAATAAGGCTCTATTCGATACTTGTTATATTCCTGAGATCTTTCCCTATGTAATAATCTTCATCAAAATTAAACTCGATAGAATTCTAGCTAGCTTCAGATCTCAGCTTGTTTCGGTCAAGAAGTACTGGGTGCTTTTCTCCAATTTCCAAAGATGTTCCATAGACAAATTGAACAAGAATTTGTTTCTTGGCACTTGGCTGTTCGTTATAACTTATAACTTCTAGGCATGTTAGTAATTTAATAGGCATGATATTTGGAATTAGAGACCTAACCCTTTTCTTCGAATTCTCATTCCTTCTTTTAGATCATCTATCGCTGTCGTTATGTCACCCAACATAATTTAAAAATAATTATTCTATATGCTATTAATAAAAAATTTTTATTTAACAAGCGGATTAGAATGATAATATATTTTTTAAATATATTAAAAAACAAAAAATTAATAAAATAAAATATTTATTATCATTCTAATATCACTTATAAAATCAAAAAATTTCACTAGTAATATATAGAATGTTAATCCACAATTTAAACCTTCTATTTTAACTTTTTCAAGTTAATATTTTTTTATAAAATAATTAAGGTATTTCAAATTTTATTTAACTTTTTTTAGAATGATTTTCAAGAACATTATTTTTCACATTCAAGATTTTATGTCAAGTATATTTTTTTCAAGATTTTATTGACCTCTCAAACTTTGAAAATGCAATGAAAATGAAGACACACAAGGCCAGAGGAGTGAGATTGGAAAAAGAGCCAAAATGCCTGGTATGATTGTCGGATTTTGATGTATCCACGTAGATATCCAACATGCAAAGACAAAAGGTAAAATGTTAATCAGTGAGAAACTAACGAGGAAAACCTAAACTAAAACCTAAGGGTCTAAACGTCACATATTTTGAAACACGACGAGAAATTTAGGGCACGCGTGGAATCTCAGCCGCCCCCAAGTTTTCCGACTCCTTTTTTTTTCCTTTGGCAGTTTTTCTCGTCTACAGTCTCCACTCACCTCTGTCAGTAAATACATGAATGCCCACTAATGCAGATAAGAGTGAGTGGAGAAGCTGTAATTTTGGAAGGTGATTCAAAAGGCAATTAATTATGAGAAATTTGAAGAGAAAAAGTTACTAATTATAATGTAAATTTGAGTTATTTAAGTTTAACTTAATATTGTTAAAATAGATGGACCTGGTTCAGCTTGGATGGAGTTACAAAACTTTTTTCATAAATGAGTAAAAAAACATGCAAAGCCCGACCGACCTTAAGGGCTAACAGATTAAATAGGTCAATTTGACCCATTTATGTAAAATATATATATATATATATATATATATATATTAAAATTATAGATTTATATTAAGATCTCATTTTTTAAAGTAAATAAACAATATAAAATTTTGAAATAGGCATCAAACAAACATCAAATAAATTTATATCAAATCCATAATTTCAACATCATATTAATTGTCTAGCAACCATAATATAAATTGTCTTAACAAATTTAGAGACTAGAAAACATAACAAGCAGTCTCAACAATACTCGAAACCAAAAACATAATATATAGATTTTATGTCCATTTTCCTCCAATTTCATTAAGCTATCATTCCTCATTGACATTCAACTTCCTCATCTATAAATATAAATAAAGAATAAGAACACACAATAATTAAATTTATAAATTGATTATAATATCATCAACAAATTAATAACATTACCTTTAAAATCAAGAATTCAATTTTCGGTGCAAATGAGAGTTTTTAAATTCTTATGATTTAAAAAACTTTGATTCTTATTTAAAATACGAGAACCAATATTAAAAAAGCTTTCGATGCTACTATAGTTATTGAAATGCTCAAGATATAACAAGTCATATTTGCAAGTTCTGGAAATCTCAAGTTGTGTTCTTTATATCATTGCAACACATTTAAATCTTAAACAATGTGCTCCATAATCTTTGACTCTTTCAAATAAAAATCAAACAGAGATTTGATTCTTCCACTTCAATAGTCTCAAACCTTTTAAAGCCTATATCATTAGATATATTAAAATAAATTAATTGTCATTACAACGAACTTATCACTTCAAGCAAATGTGCTACCCCTTCCAACTAGCATGTGTAAAAGATCATGAGCCATTAGATTGGCTTGAAGTAAAATATTCATAAGAAGACTTGTTCAGATATTGATTAAAAAGAAGATAAAACTTCTTATTGACACATTCCAATTTTTCATGATAAGTTATTAGATCAAGTTCCCAAAAGTAAAATTTTATCATTTTAGAGTATTCGTGGATCAGGATGACTCAAATAAAATAAAAATAAATTTTAAATATAATTAAAAAATTAAAGGGTACTATAAAAAATAAAAAGGTTAAACGAAATAACCTATTTAAGTCTAGACCAAGCCCATTTAGGCTTGGGCCTAAATGGGGTAGGCTGGAAAGCTCCTAAATGAATTACAAAAGTGAAACCCAAGTCTTATAATATAATCATGCTGAATCAATCTAATAGGCTTTGATCCATCTTGACAGTGTAAGTTCAGCTTGAATTTAAGTATCTTAATATTCGATTCAAGTAACTACAAACTTAATCAAATATTTTTGTAATATATATTTTTAATATTTAATTATTAATTTATTATTTTACTTTTATAACAATCAATGTTTGATCTAACGATTGTTACCCTTTCTAAGGAAGTATCAGCTCCAAGGTTCAAATCTTCCTCCCTTTTTTATCTCCTTGTGAACAATATATATATATATATATATATATATATATATATATATATAATAAATCAAACTTATCAAAAAAATCAAACAATTCATGTATTCTATTGAATTGAATTCGAATTTAATTAAACTGATTAAATACAAATCAAATTTAAATATGATATTAGATCATCTCGATTGAATTACACACTAAAAGTACTTGGTTAATATCAGGCTGGCAGGGAAAAAAAAACGTATTCTTGAGATCCAAGCATAAGAAGCATTGTAAAATCAATGACATCTTATCAAATGGTAGTTAGACATGAAAGTGTTTGGAAGTAACACTGTCAAAATAGGCGAAGGTCTACCAGACCAACTCGGTCTGGCTCATTTTATAAGAGATTGGGTTTTATTTTTGTAGTCTATTTAGGAAAAATAGTCTTTTTAGCCCGACTCATTTAACTTCTTTTTTTCAGTACCCTTTTAGTTTGTTAATTGTATTCAAAATTTATTTTTATTTTAATTATTTACATGTAATTTATTTTATTTCATTAAAAGAATTTAAAATAAAATAGAAAAGCTCGAGAGCTACAGGGCTAGCACGGTCAAGGCCCCAACGGGAAAGGCAAAGGCAAAGGCAAAGGCAAAGGCAAAGCCTTTCTGACTTTTTGCCGAAGTTTTTTATTTTGTTATTTATTTATGTTTGTAAATAACAAACTAAGAAATAATAAGTTAAATGTCGGATTGATGATTTGATAAAATTGGATGATATCGGATATGAAATTTATTTATTATTATTTTTTTAATATCGTAGAGATTTGTAATATTTTTTAGTTTCTAAATTTGTAAAGATAATTTATATTATGATTGCTAGACAATAAATATAGTATTGAAGTTATGAATTTGATATGAATTTATTTGATATTTATTTTAAATTTTTTTATTTATTAAAAGATAAAATATTACAATAATTTATAATTTTTTTATTTTGTAAAATATAAGTCTAATCGACCCATTTATCCTGTTAACCTTGGGCCGAACTTCAGCTTACATTTTCATGCCCATTAGACTTTTGGTCAACCCTAAATGGATCCTGCACGAAAAGAAGTGGCACGACCCGTTTTACAGTGCCATTGGAGGACATGGATATGGATTGACGATGACCAATCATGAGGCAACAAATGTTTTAGTAAGCTCGTAGCCTTATTTCCTGCATTGAAGCGCTCTACTTGTCGGAATGCTTAATTTTTTACACAAAAATTACATTCACACTCGAATAAAAATTATTTACAATAAAATAAAAAATTAATAAACTGATTTGCATATTATAAAATAATAAAAATTTATATTTATTTTTTAATAATAAAAAATAAATAAAACATACTTGCTACTAAACCCTCTCAAATATTTGTACCTTTTGACATGATATAATGAAGATTTCCGAAGAACAAAATAAGCTCTCTCTAGTTGCATATTGACTAGCTTTAGTTTGCCCTGAAAAAGTTAATACCCCGATTTCTCACTCCCCACGATTTAAACAAGATAACCAGATTCTGAAGGAGCGAATTAAAATCAAAATATAATTTAACCTCACAGAAGGAAGCAATAGTTTAAGAGATGCAACTTATTGAAACTACAGAGCAATTTTACCAACTCAACCACGAATTAGAGAATTACACAACCTTCTAAGAGAAAAATGGCAACAATCAACTAAGTATGATTTGACCAGGAACAGAAATTTATCACTTGGACTGGAAGTTACAGGATCTGGGCAGCTGTGTTCAATTTTTCTGCTAAGCCGAGTTGTGTCCTAGTGATACTTGACAAATATAGTAACAGCAACTGATCCTGCACGAGGCAAGAACTAGAATTAGATGCGAGTGTTTTATGTACCATTCCAGGAAGGATAGGATCTTGACACTTAAAGGAGATATGTCAATTAATATCCTAGAAGATGTGAGATTTCACCACCAAAGCACCAAAACTTTGGTTTAATGCAAACTTTAAAACAATTGTTATGATAGAAATATATTAATCGTACCTGCAGCCTATCATTCACAAGCTTATCAAAAGCTGGAGGAGATAGTTTAGGTAAGGATGTTACTGTATCTGCTATAAATCTACCTATACTATTATCTGCTGCAACACGCCCCTCCTGATAATGAAAACAAATGTTATACAAGCCAACAGTTGAGAATAAAAATAAAGAAGAGAGCAAAATTACTTACCACAACATCATCAACATGTTTGTAGACATCATCTATCAAAGCCAATAGTCTTTCCATTGTGACTTCCATTCCTTCCAAATCATTTGGCAGTTTGTCAACTGCTGTTGTCTTGAGGATGTCAACTAATTTTACAACAAATATCTTTAATTAGATTGTATCATGATTTCTTATATGTGCTAACCAGTTAAAGAAAGATGATATAAACATGCAAGGCAGAACTACATAAGAACAAACGTATAAACATTCCTGTTCACAGGAAGCACGCTATTAAATGTTAAGAGGGGGATGTCAAGCTTCTGCCACCATGAGAGTTTTATCATTCTAAACACCCCAAAGAAAAAGATCATACAAGACATAAGACTTTGAAACTCAATTGCAAGGCAATATTAGTTCCAGCACAGATTGTCAGGGTCCTTGCATTAACTATTATGGGCAAGAATTGAGTAATTAAAAAAGTCTTTTTCAGAAAAGGTTTAATAATTCAAATCCTACTGCTACATACTCTATACAAGAAACACTCCCCACTGCAAAAACTTTAAATAAAGCCCCAGGAAACACAGACCAGATCAGAAGCAATGCTAATCTGCATCAAGGTAAGGGAGCATAACCATAATCCACAGTTACCCAATCTTGAAGCCACAGCCCTCCTTCCACCAACCAACCACCTGAAGATGTATATATAAATACAAATCATCCAGGGTCCAACTGATAAAACTTCAGGCATTCCCCAGCCAATTTCAGCTAACAAACCTTCTTACACAGGCATAGAGCCAGGGGTGAGAATGTGTGTTCAGCATGCACACAAGTGTACTTTTACACACACACACACACACAGAGAGAATAGAAAATATCTTAATGGAAACAAGATGGTATCTAAGATAGCTTAAATGATACATACATCCAACTCGCTCAGCTTCAACCATACGTAGATCAAGGGGAATTTCTTGGAATTGAGCAGCAAGTTGTCGCTCTCCAAGAGCTAAATTGACAGAAACGTAAGCCTTTATAGTACCCTCTCCATTCCTAAATCCCGTATCCACTGTCAGATGAACAGGGTTGGGTACTTCCCTAGAATAAAAATCATGTATCAATACACTACCGCCTGTGACTCCAAGCCCAGTAGAATACCTGCAAAGTTACACAGAATTACGGAAAGATTGATGCTATTACAGAAATATACAAACTAGCATTTGGTGGTCAATCAATTCAACTGTGACAGCTGAAAAAAGAACACGACATTTCTAATACAAATAGTCTTATATTTGCACAACACGCTAACAGAACTGAAGAGCTTCAACAAAATCTTTTTTCTTTTCTGAGAAAAAGAATAAAACTTGGTAGGGAAATGAGAATTACCATCCAACAATGACTTCTTTTGGATTCACTTTTTGGTGGGAGACTAACATATTATGATGGTATTCAATATCCAAAGCAACCTGAGCCATATTGAAAAAATTACAAAAGCAATTAAAAAAATCTCAACTGCTCTAAGCCTATGAAAAAATGTCATTATTAGTATTACTTAGCAGACTTCAGAATAAACAAAACTATACCATGACACTTAAAAAGTCAACTTTTTTAATTCAATAATGAATAAGAGACTACCAATCAAACATGCAAAACAGTGAATGCAAAATATTTCATCTTCATCAGTGAGACAATGTTAAGACTTTATTACATATTCACTTTACATAAAATTGTATTCTTATTTGGAATTTGGTAAAAGAATCAACAGTTCCGAACCACAAAAACGAGAATCCATAAATTGCAAGAACCCAAACCTCACTGGAAGATCAATACTAAATAACAAAAGCATGCACTCTTCAGATTTTATTCTCTTCTTAAGAGACTTCATATTTATGAAAGTATTTCAATCCAAACTAATTCATATTCGTGCAAGAAGCCTATCCTCAATCATATGTATTTCTAATACTATTAAACATTAAGAAACAAATTCAATTTACAAAGAACAATAAAAAATAACAAAAATCAATCACTTCAAAAGAAGCCACTAAAGGCATATTTAATATATTTTTCTTTATTTCAGCACATTGCTCTAAAAACATCACTCAAAAATCAGATAAAGCACCCAAAATTAACTATAAGCAAAACAGATCTCAATCCAATAAACAAATTTAAAAATTAAAGTAATAAAATAAATTTGAAGATAAAAATTGGGAGACCTGTTCGGAGGATTCTGTGTGAGGAACGGCATAGGAGTTACGGATATCGACGGTGCCGTCAGGGAGGACGGAGCCGAGGAGAGTACCGATGACGCGCTCGGCTTGGTCGGGACGCCTGACGTAGCAATCGCAGATGTTAAAGATGACTAAAGGGTGAACCTTCGCCGAAAGGCTCGCCGTTGACGGCGTATTGAACTGCAAAACGGTGTGCTCGGTGGCCGCCATCTTGTCTCCCCAATCTTCCCCTTTCAGATCGAGTTCGAGAGGGAAAGTGAAGGAAGTGAAAGAAGGAAAGAGAGTTAGGGTTTTGGTAGAGATGATTCAAATTTTGATAGTTATTCTCAAAGCCCAAGTCGGCCCGGCCCGTTTCATCTGGACAGAAATTATCCATCTCAAAGCTCATCTCCGCCGAATATTAATCCGCCTCATACCCCAAGGTTGGCCCTTTTTCTAGACCCAAATTATCCATCTCGGACCCAATTTCGGCCCGTTTCCGCTGGCCCGAATATTATTCATTTTTCGCTCTCGTCGCTGAAGGTTGAAAATGTAACTTCGGATAAAGTTGTAACAAATATTTGTTTTGCATAATTGTGTAAAGTTCAATTATTCTGTAACCAAAAACAAAAAGTTCAATTATTCTCGTTTCATTGCCCTCATTTGGAATTTTAATTAATTTTTTATTTTTAATAAATTTTAAATTAAAACATATATTACTTTATTAATTTTATCACTAAAATCTATAAAATAATATTTCATAAATAAAAAAAATTGACAGTTTTCTGAGTCAAATAATTTAGCTATGATGATGTTTGCCTTAAATGAATCATCTTATTCGTATAATATTTTCTGCGTCTTACATTATAATTTACAATAGTTATAGTTCATGAATCTTGACTATCTAAACTAACTGTTATAACTACTCCAACTAAGCTTAACGGTTCCAGCTAAGCCACAGGCAGTTCCGACTTCTCACAACTGTTCTTCAGTCTTCATAACGCACTGGTCTCCTAATGATCCTCTTGGCCCTATCTGTAGCTATAGATGAAGGCACTCTTGCTGCATCATTTTGTATCTCGCCATTAAATGTTACACTGCATTCCCCTGCATATTTAACATTTATTTCATCTGCATGAACTGCATCGAAAATAACCTTGTCCTCAAGGCTGAAATCTATAAAACAAGTATGCATGAAAGTTTCATTTTCCCAACTGGCCTCTTCAGCTGGAAGTCCTTGCCATTGAATTAAAAATTGCTTCTCAATTTGCCCATCGCGTTCCAACTCCCGAAACTAGAGAACCTTTTGAGGCTCCAAAATAAGATGACCAGCTATAATATTCTTATCCAATGGCAAAACAGGAGATAACTCATTGCCATGAAACAATTTGAGTAACGAAATGTGGAAGACATCATGAGTTTTGGCATGTTCAGGCAACTTGAGTTTATAAGCTACCTGTCCAATACGCTTTAAAACTTCTAAAGGTCCAAAGTGGCACTTTGAAAGCTTGTTACTTTCAGCAATGCCAATGTGTTGTTACTTTTTAATTGCTGTAATATAAACTGCCTGTCAACAAGCTCCTTATCTGCAGCATCATTGTGAGCTGTCATCGGTACATAATCCAAAATTGAGGGTGGATCACGACCATAACCAGCATTAAAAGTGTCATGCCAGTTGCTGAATGAAAAGCCAAATTATACCAAAATTCTTCCCAATGTAAAATCTGAGACCATCTATTAGGAAAGTCTGCTGTAAAAGCTCGCAAGTACTGCTGCAAAACTCAATTAACTACCTCCGTCTGCCTATCTGTTTGTGGATAATAGGATGAGCTCCTCTTAAGCACCGTGCCACTTAAAGTGAATAGTTCGTTTCAAAATCGACTCATAAAAATAGCATCTCTATCCGATACTATAGAACGAGGTAACCCGTGCAACTTACAAATCAGTTTAGCAAAGTGTTCAGCTACCTCAGAAGCATTATAAGATGAGGGTAAAGCACCAAAATGCGCCTGCTTAGATAACCTATCTACTACCACCAAGATTGTTGTAAAGCCATTGGATTTTGGTAAAGAAGTGATAAAAACCATGGCGATGTCTTCCCAAATCTGCTCCGGGACAGGTAATGGTTGTAATAAACCTGCAAGTTTTTGAGTTATGTATTTGGTTTGCTGACATACAAGGCATTGCTTGATGAAATTTGGACACCTTGCTTGAAACCTGGCCAAAAAAAAGTAGAAGCTACTTTAGCAGTAGTCTTTCTGGATTCCAGCGTGTCCTCCCAATAAAGAAGAGTGGCATTCATTTAACACCGGGCTTGTTAAACTAGAATGAGGGTCCAACACCAATTTTCCTTGAAACAGCAAAAGACCTTCTCGATGCTCATACGCTGAATAGACATCAGGTTGCTCCCTGATACAAGTCTTTAAAAAATTGCGATTCAACATTCTCCTTACGTAGCTGATCCAACAACCGAAGATTAACTACAGAATAAGCCAAAAACTGATGAGGAAGGACATCAGGTTGTCTAGAGAGTGCATCTGCCACTCGGTTTTCCTTTCCTAGCTTGTAAACTATGGTATATTGATAACCTAATAACAACTTGGCCAAGTCCTGTTGCTGCTCAGGGGTCTGGATCACCTGGTTCAGAAGTTCTTCTAAGGCTCTTTTGGTCAGTTCTGATAACAAAGCTTCTTCCCAACAATACTGTCTCCATTTCTTAACTGCTTCAGTAATTGCATATAGCTCCTAACACAGGCTGAAGCCCTTTGCATTCTTTGTGATAGTTTCTTACTAAAATAAGCAACAGGGTGTTCTTCTTGCAGTAAGATGGCTCCAATTCCCATCACTGATGCATCTGTCTCAATAAGAAACTCTTTGGTAAAGTCAGGCAATGATAAAATTGGAGCAGAGCCCATTACACTCTTTAAGGATTCAAAAGCTCCTTGTGCCTCCTGTGTCCACGAGAATGCCTCTTTCTTTAACTGATTGGTTACTGCTCATTACACTCTTTAAGGGTTGCTCTTATCAAATCAGTCCTTAATTCTTTGCCTATCTATTATTTGTCGATCTTTAAAGCTCCTGCTAGGGTCGCTAGAAAATTGGAGCAGTTGCGAACTTTCCTGGGGCCATTCGGGTAACAAAAGGAAAATGGCAAAGGTTAAATGGTCAGTCCTGTGCAAATCAAAGAAGCTTGGTAGTCTTGGTTAATCCGATATTAGAAACAAGATATTGGATAGCTTATAATTGAACTCTATCTCATATTGTTTATAGATAAAGTAATGATTGAGTTTATAAGAGGAAATCAAACTTAAAGTGTAAATTGAATTACTAAAACCTTGTGGGTTTACTTGAAACTTTGACTAATTTAAAAGTAAAAAAAATAGGCACTTGAGCTCTTGGTTCTGAAATATTCTATTTTTTATATAGTAATATTTATTTTTATTTTATTTCCAACATACATATTTTCAGTTATGTCTGGAACAATTGTGTCTGAAAATCAATGGTTATTAATTAACAGACAATTACAACCATTGATTTGCAACTATTCAGAATCTATAAAACTCTTACTTGATTTCCAGAAACATTACTCTTGATCTTTCACAATTTACAAAGAAAACTTTGAAGGCTTTGTTGTATCCTGGGGTAACTTACTTCTGTGTAAAGTAATATTACACTCAAGAAACTGTAATATTACACGCCTCAAAACCAAATTGTCATATACAAACTGAAATTTCCTAACACAAGAACCTTGCCCTTCAAGCGAAATGGTGGTGGCGTTATGGATGCAGTAAAGATGCTCTATGGAGAAAGTTAATTCATGAGAAGTATGGGCATGGTTTCCTTGACTGGTTGCCTTCAGTGGTTAATATGGAGAAAATGTCACCTACGTGGAAGAATGTTATTTCAGTTCATAACATTGAGGGGATCAATAATGTAATTGGCTTTGGTGGCTGTCGCTGGGTTCTTGGCAATGGGGAATCAATTTACTTTTGGTTGGATGTTTGGCTTGACAATTCTCCCCTGAAGGATTGTTAACCAAGATTATTTTCCTTGGCCATCAATAAGGAACCTCAGATTAGGGAACTGGTCGATGCTTGTGGGAATTGGGGTTTGAAATTTAGAAGATCTCTACTTGTTTGGGAAGATAATTCCCTGAGCCAGCTTCTTGTGGATCTCTCTAAGGTGCGTTTGAATATCAGATTGAATGATAAACTGATCTGGAAGCTGGATCATAAAGGTGTCTTTTCTGTTTAAAAAATGTGTGGAAGCTCTTAATTTCCAATTTGATCCTTCTGCCCAAAATGTTTGGTTTTCCAAAATCAAGAATTTCTCGATACCACTGAAAGTTCAGAGTTTGGTTAGCTATTTTGAACAAGAGTTTCCTTAGAGCAAGAGGTGTCCCTTTTGTTGATAGTCAAAGTCTTTGCCTATAGTGCGATTTTCGTGATGAAACTGGTTTTCATATTCTTATTGATTGCCATTTTTCTTGGCTTGTTTGGGGTATGGTCTTTCAATGGTGGAATTTGCTTTGGGTTTCCCTTGGTTTGGTTGATGAATTCATCCAGCAATGTGAAGGTGTTGCTTTTTCTTCTTGTGTGAAAAGGAGATGGTTGGTGGTGGTTGCTACCACATTTTGGTCATTATGGTTATCAAGAAATGATTCAGTTTTTAACAAAAAGAAACGGGTGGTTGACGAATCTTATTTCTAATCAAAATGAGATCCTTGTTCTGGTTGA
The DNA here is from genome assembly GCA_033439115.1 of Firmiana major. Lineage (NCBI taxonomy): Eukaryota > Viridiplantae > Streptophyta > Magnoliopsida > Malvales > Malvaceae > Firmiana > Firmiana major. The sequence goes on along the minus strand of CM065913.1, from coordinate 35,116,252 downwards.
AAGCTCTGGTCAATGATTCTATTCTGAATGAATCTTGTTGGTGGTCTTGCCCTTTTGATGTTTCTGTTTCTGCTTCAAACATTATTCCCAGACTTGGTGCATCTTGGGTTCGTCCTAAAGCTAACAAATTAAAATTTAATGTTGATGGTGCGGTTGTGGTTTCCTCCGGTAAGGCTGGTTGTGGTGGTGTTCTCAGAGATAATTCGGCACTGTCTTGGGTTTTTTCTTTGGTCCTTTTGGTGTTCATCATCCTCTATCTGCTGAGCTTTATGCAATCAAGGAAGCTCCTAAAATGTTCTTGACCTGTCCTTTGGCTCAGACGCATGATCTTGTAGTTGAATCCGATTCAAAGTCTGCTGTTTTCTATATCTTGAATCCTGACCAGCGACCATGGGAAGATTGGATTGTGCTCAATGATATTGAATGCATGGTGTTATTTTCAGAGAGGCCTCGCTGATTCCTTAGCAAAGTTAGGTAGGTCTCAACAGAAATGATGTTCTTCATGCGTGGTTTTAATCTTTTGTATTGCTTTTTATTCTTCTTTTGTACTCTTTGGCAGTCCTTTTGCGCTGATCATTTTAATAAAATTCCTTCTATTGGCTGAGAAAATAAAAAAAAAAATTCTATTTGACAATGAATTTAAATTAATTTTATATAAAAAATTTTATATTATGTGATTCATATTTAAAATATGATTTTTTAAATTTTTAATGAATGTACCTAAACAAATATTATTTACATATTTATAAATATATTAATTATGTATTAATGCATTGTTATACCTTTTTAGTAATTTTGGTTGGTTATTTTAATTGTACCATTAATAATATCTATAGTAAAAAGAAAAATCTAACATTTAAAAATTTTTAAGTTTACTAAGTTTTTTTTTTTTTTTTGATGTAGATGGGAGAATTGTGTGTTAAATTATCATGCATTTAATTTGCTTTTATTGACTATATCTTGGATTGATTTCATAAAAAAGAATTAATTAAATTATATCAACAAATCTGTAAAAAAAATAAGATTAATATTTTTTTTTAATGTGCATTCACATAAAATGTATACTTGTATTTAATGCAACTAAATGAAATAACTTATGTGTGACAATTTTTTTAAATGTGAAGTTATTATTGTTACCATAGATATTATTTGTGATACAATTAAAAATAATCAACAAAAAAATATTAGAGATTATAACAATCCATTAATAAATAATTAATACATTTAAAAGAGTTTACCATTTAGGGTTAAGAGTTTAGGGTTAAGGATTTAGGCTTAGGGTTTAAGGTTTTGTTAGTTATTTCTAAAAATTTAGATCAAATTCATCAACAATTTAAATATTTTTAACTCTTTTTCTATTTAATTTTTTAGCTTTTTTTAATTTATTTTTAAAAAATAAAAATATAAAAATATAAAAATGACTAATTGAAAGTTTAGTATATCAATCCTATTTATAAAAAATCATTATTCTAATAACTATCTTGATTTATTATTATTTTTAAATTTTTTTAGAAAAATACCCCATTTAATTGTGGGGGCATCATTCTAGTATACATTAAAAAAAGATGTTCTAATTTCTAAATCAAAATAATAAAGATATAAGATTAATTCAAAAAATAAATGTAAATATTCTATATATAGCAGATGCAAGTAGATCGTTAAATTTGAGGGTAAATATATAAAAATACCAATCAAACACAAAATTATAAAATGAAATGAAATAAAATAACTGCAATTTAACTTCTTCTTTTTTTATTTAACTTGTGAATGCGCGTGGTGTGTGTATAAAAGTAATAACATCAACCATTGGAGGACACAGCAAAAACGGAGAAAAACATAACCCAAAAATGGAGTTGAAGAAAGTCATGTGCATGAACTCAGGAGATGGAGAAAACAGCTATGTCAGGAATGCAGGACTGACGGTCTTCATATAATCTAACCCTCATTTTTTTCCTTTTTCTTCTTTTTTTTTAATTAAGAAAATTGATTTCATATTTGTTAAATATGTAGGAAAAAGTGGCAGCTGTAACACAAACAGTAGTCTACAAGGCAGTTGAATCAGTGCTAGAAGAGAAGTGTTGTTCTTCACCCCCACTTGAAGTTCTCAACGTAGCTGACTTGGGTTGTTCTGCAGGACCCAATACTTTCACAGTGATGTCAACAGTGATTGAGAGCACTGTCGAAAACAGCAGTAAATTGGGATATTGTGAAACCCCAGAAATCCAGTTTTACTTGAATGATTTGGTTGGGAATGATTTCAACACACTGTTCAAAGGGTTAACTGTCATCGAAGAGAAATTTAAGAATGTCTCTTGCTTTGCCATGGGTGTTCCAGGTTCCTTTTATGATCGGCTTTTCCCTAAGAAATCCATGCATCTTATCCATTCCTCTTATGGGATCCATTGGCTCTCTCAGGTCAGCTTTCTTCTCATCTTTTTATTATCTGATAAATAATGAACTTGGCTTCGGTTTAATTTGTTTATTGAGACACTTTTCGCTAATCATGTGGCATTAACCCATGAAAAAGGCACCAAAACTCACAGATGAAAGAGGGTTACATTTAAACAAGGGGAGCATCTACATATCAGAAACCAGCCCTCCTGCAGTGAGAAAGATATACCTTTCTCAGTTTGAAGAAGATTTACTTTTGTTCTTGAAACGTCGATCTCCAGAGATGGTACCTGATAATGGACGTATTCTCTTCATAATCAATGGAAGGAAATCTGATGATCCCATTGGCAGAGAATCCATCTACTACTTTGAAACCTTATCCAAGGCCATTTCTTACCTGGTTTCAAAGGTGAAATATTAATTTCCAGTTAAAATTTTTAACCTTTTCCATATAATGTAATTAATTGCTGGTGAACATAATGAACAGGGAGTGGTTGATGAAGAGAAATTAGACTCCTTCAATCTACCAACCTTTATTCCATCCAAAGAAGAAGTTGAGGATTTAGTTGAGAAAGAAGGTTCTTTCACAATTGAGTATATGGAAACAATTGAAGTGGAGCTGGGAGATGTGTGGGCGAGTGGAGAATCAAGAGCTAGGAACGTGAGAGCTTTTTCAGAGCCTATGATCTCACACCAGTTTGGGGAAGACGTAATGGACCATTTGTACGACAAGGTGACGCAGATTCTGGTTGAGGATTACAAGTTCGGGAAACAAGAAAACAAGAGCATTAACCTTGTTACTGTGCTGAAAAGGAAAAAGATTTGAGTATATCTCGAGTTTATATTTAGTCCAATTCACTGTTAATGAAGTTAAAAAATTGCACAAGTGGATCTATATGTTGTTATGAAATAAAATAAAATCAAATAATCAAGACTTAACCTAATAATTCTTACTTTTTTTTTTATGAGAAATAGGTTGATGGTTAGATTTCTCATTTCTTTTATTAATGGTATTTATGTTTATTTATTTTAAGTCGAGATTAATGACTCTATTGAGAATGAATCTTAGTTATTTATAGGTAGGATTTCAAAAAAATATTTCCTTTTAATTATATAAAATTTCAAGTAATTTTTAGGCAAATTAAAACTCTCTTAACTAATTCTTTGATATCTTAGATGATATGTACATTTTTTTATAAATTATATATGTATTAGTAAAGCTTACAATCATAATCAAATAATTTTAATATACATCAAGAAGAAAATCAATAAATAAATCAAACTAGCTAACACAACTAACAAATTAATATATAATTGAACGAAACCTATATTGATGGAACTTGAAATTGAAATTTAAAGAATAATTAGATTATTCTCAATTTCAAGTTAGAGGGCTTTCATAAACTCCGAAATCAAACACTCTATTAAAGTACCAAGGAGATCTTTTTTGTTTCGCAAAAAAATTTAAAAACAAGAGAAGTTACTTCATCTTTAAAGTCAGGATATGCTGCTAATCCATTTTAGAATTTACGAATCTAATGAATTTTCACTTGCGAATTTTTTTAATTTACAGATCGTCAACCAATGAAAGATTGTAGAGATTTGCACACAATCTAAACCTTAAGCACTTATGTCAACCCATATTGACAGCACTCAAGAGATTTCTCACAATTCCAAATTCAAATTTTCAAAAGAATTATATTGAGAGAATAAGTAGTTGGAATTTTGGAGTTATCTAGTCATAATTCTCACTAAAATGACTTCTAACATTGATATACCTTTTGTTATTATTCAACACAATCATATTAGAGCTGCTATAAAAAAATTTTCTACTTCCATATATATCGGTAGTATCATAGATTTTTTTGAGAGATTAGCTATAAAATATCAATAACAAAAAAAATCCCAGAAGCTAACATATTTTACATTAATTTTATTATTATTTTGGCATGATTTTTACTTGTTATTTAATTTTTAAAAAGTATTCATAATCAAGTTGATAGCAAACTGAAACTATCTATTTATCTAGGTTTATTGCTCAAAAAAGCCCTTGTGTGTTAATGTGATTACCATTCAAGTCTTTAATTTTTTTTAATCAATTAAACTTCTAAATTTTAATATATACCCAATTGAGTAGATGTTTTCCAACCCATAAAATTTCGAACAAAAAAATATCTGAAATTTCCTCTAAATGTCCTTTCTAATTTTTCTAAACTAAATTTTACCAAAATCCTTTATAATCATTATAGCTAGCCAGAAAAATATTAGATTAATCCATGAAAGAATTCAACTTGTTAGATATTAAAATTTAAAAGTTTAATTGATGACAATAAAATTTTAAAAGCTCTGCTGATGATTACATTAAAATTCAAAGGTGTTTTTTTGACCCTTTAGGCATCCATCTAATAATAATATATCAAAGAACATATATATCGTTACCAAAGAGCAGTGGATTGGAAATAATTAGAATTTGCTACCGTGAATATAAGTTCTTTAAGACAATTTTTTTAAGTTTTAAAATCGTTATGAAGGAAACAAAATTTACTCTTTTACTTTGGTTTTGAATGTTCATGTCGACACTTGCATCGTCGAAGATGAGCTTTAGGTCGAATTGTAATCCAAATTAATTAAGACAATTTAATATCATGTTCGAATTGGACTCGATTAAATTTGAAAACTCGAAATTTCAATCTCGACTCGAGTTCAATCGAATTTAGATTTTGAAGTTCAAGCAAAATTCAGAAAAATACTCAAGACGCCCAAGCTCGACTAAATAAGCTCGAATTAAACTTGTTAGATTCGATTTATCATTTTTCAATTATATATTATGGAGTAAAATAATAATTTAATAATGAAATATGAAAAAAATATATCAATAAGGCTCGACTCATTAAACGAATAGTTCGAGCTCAAGTTCGAGTTTTATTCGAAAATAAACAAATCGAATTCAAGTAATTATCGAGTGAAGTTCGAATAATTCATAAGTAATTTGACTCATATATATCTCTAGAATCAAACATGTCTCAAAAAAAAAATTAATAAATACAAGATTTTTATTAGTAATTAATATTAATAATTATTATAAAAATAATTATTTCTTATGAAAACAACTTTTTTATAATAAAAGTAAACTCAGAATATTTTGATTCATTCGTCTAATTTTGAAATTTCCCTTAAACTTAATGACATGTTTTGTTGAGTGAATAACAATTTCATTCTCCTCATATTCCACAAAGTCTTCTCATATATTTGTTTTGATTCATTTTTTTAGTATGAAATAACCATTTCTTGCGATGTTCTTAGAGAATAAGAAATTGCAATTTTCTTTTTCTTTTTTTTTTTTTGGTGAAATAAGAAACATTAATTTAAACTAAAAAAGCAATCAGAGATAATTGCACGATAAGAATGTGAAGGTGGGACATCATCAAGAACATACCTTAAGACATAGACTAGTCAATTTCTACAATCAGGTTGTGAAAGCCCCTTTCTCTAGTTACCAATGAACGATCTCTTAGGAATGTAAACAAGATGATTGTATCTTGAGATATTCAAATTTAAAATAGATTATATTTTATAATATTTAAATTTAATTAATTATTTAAATATTTTAATTTTTATTATTTAAATTCTATCCATATAATATATAAAACACTTGTTAACTATTCAAATCTAATTATACATTTTTTATTAATTTAAAATTTGACTTTTAAAATTATTTTTTTCTTTTTATTCTCATAGAATATTTATTAATTATCTTTTTATTTTATTTGGCTGATAAAATAAGTATCAAATTTCTTATCAACCTAAAATGTGAAAATTTGGTGATTGAAATAAATTATTCTTTCCCATTCTTTTCAGATAATCATGTGGAAATTTTCAGACAAAGTCCCCGTAACCTGACGGTCTTTCAGCAAACAGTAGAGATTCGATGAACTCTATTAATTTTTTTTAAATGATATTAAACCCACATGTAAAAATTATCTTTTTTATTATCACAGTGGTTTGTGTCATGTCGTTTTGCAATCATAGAGTTGTGTACGTGGGAGAATTTTTAAAAAATAAAATAAAATAAGATTTGTTCAGAAGGAGGCCAGGCCAATAAAAACCTGCCACTTTTTCATTATTGTCTTCTTACAAATTTTAAGTTGTCGGCCATTGTCTTCTTTTCTTACGTATTATTAAAAAAATAAGTAAATAAATTTAAATTCATTAATAAAAATAAATTAATATTAAAAATTATAATTAAAATACTTAATAAATTTATTTAATTAAATATTATATTAATAATAAATAACTAATAAACAAAACTGTAAATCATAATATTTAAAAAATATTATTTAGAAATAGAGATAGTAGGATACCTTAATAACATTACTCGAATCCATGACGAAAAATAAAATTATTATTCGAATTCGATTATTAAATATTTTTACCCTATCTAATCTGATCGGATAATGTTTGATATCTGTTTATAGAGTATCATTTTACATCCATCCTTGATAATTCCATAAAATGAGGAAAAAAATTTTAGGCCCATTTTACATTTTAATATTTTTAAAAATTAACCATAAATAATTAACTAATAATGAATTAACAATAAATAATCAATAGGTAATAATTAATAGTCAATTAATAAGTAATAACTAATAAATTAGTAAGTAACTAATAATTAATAGTTATTTAATAACTAATTTTAATTAATAAATAATAATAAATAATTCAATAATAATTAATTATTAATTATTCGTAACATATAATGAACAATTATTTATTATTAATTATTAATTATTAATGACTAATAATTAAGTGGTCATTAAGAATTAATGACTAATTAATTTAGAATATCTAAATATTTTGTTTAATAAATTATAATTCATTTAATAAAATAGTAAAGTGATTTTTTAAATTTATTCCAACCATACTAACCAAATATATTATACTATTTTTTATAATATTCCATTTTATTGAATCAAATTTCATAATTTATATTTTATTTTTTTTTTCCTTTTAATTATCTTTTTTATTTTTGTTGTTACCTAAAATAATGGTGACGAATAGCTGACGTCTTCTCTTCGGGTTCCCTGCCACCTGTTGCCGAGAGCTTCTGTAAAAAAGAAGAAAATCAGAGGAACGCAGGGTTGTTCCCTGAATTTGCACTCCGATACTTAAGTCAGATAGGGAGTTTGGCAAAGTCTTTCACGCGCTCGCGCGGCAGAGTGTACGGTGGGGTGCGCGGTAGAATCTCGCACGGCAGAGTGTACTGCAGAGTCTTTAGCGGCAGTGTGTGCGGCAGAGTCTCACGCTACAGTGTGTACGGCGAGTCTCTCGCGGCAGAGTGTACTGCAGGGTAGTCGGCAAAGTGCGCGACAGAGTCTCGCGCGACAGGGGTGAGTGACAGAATGTGGGCAGGTGTGCGGCAGAATGTCGCGTGGCAGGGTCTCGCGTCAAGGTGTGCTGACAGACTCTTGTGCGACAGTGTGCGCGATAAAATGTGCGGCAGAGTCTCTCGCGCGCTCACGCAGCAGAGTGTGCGCAGGGGTGCGCGACAGAATCTCGCGCGGCAGAGTGTACTGCAGAGTCTAGAGCGACAGAGTGTGAGGCAGAGTCTTGCGCTACAGTGTGTACAGCGAGTCTCTCACTGCAGAGTGTACTGCAGGGTGCGCGACAGAGTCTCGGGCAGCAAGGGTGCGCGACAAAATGTGCGCAGGTGTGCGGCAGAGTGTCCCGCCGTAGGGTCTCGCGTCAGAGTGTGCGATAGACTCTTGTGCCGCAGTGTGCGTGACAGAGTGTGCGTAGTGTCTGCGGCAGACTCTCGCGCTGCAGGCTCTCGCCCGTCAGAGTGTGCGACAGAGTCGGCAGTGTGCATGATAGAGTGTACGCAGACTCTGTGGCAGAGTCTCGCGCTGCAGTGTGTACGATGACTCTCGTGTGGCAGAGTGTACTGCAGGGGGCGCGACAGAGTCTCGCTCGACAGGGGCTGCGCGATAGAGTGTGCGCAGGTGTACGGCAGAGTGTCGCGTGGCACGGTCTCGCTGCAGAGTGTGCGATAGAGTGTTGATAGAGGGCGACAGAGTGCACGACAGATTGGCAACAGTGTGTGCAATAGGGTGGTGCCGTCTGTGAGAATCGAAAGAAAAAACTATGGTACGGACGCGTTCAGGAGGGACTAGACCCGATGAATAATACGAAAAAATCATAATTCAAAGCCAAAATGACGTTTTTTGGGGAAAGATCCAGGGCAAACCACCTTTGAAGGTTTGCCGTCGTGTAGATCTTGAAAAGTTACATGGATTCAAAAAAAATTCACCTCAATCGGACCACGGAGCACAAAGTTATGGCCTTCTAAAGTTTCAAACACAATTAGAGACTTTATCGCCACTGCGTCGCGCACTATGCTGCAACTCTGTCGCCTCTGTCGTACCCTGCCACACACTCTGCGCCACCCTATTGCTCACACTGTTGCCACTCTGTCGCGCACTCTGTCACCCCCTATCAACACTTTGTCGCACACTCTGTCGCAAGACCTTGTCGCGCAACACTCTGCAGCACACCTGCACACATTCTGTCGCGTACCCATTGCCGCGCGAGACTCTGCCGCGCCCCCTGTAGTACACTCTGCCACGTGAGACTCGCCGTACACATTGCAGCATGAGATTCTGCCGCAGACTCTGCGCACACTCTGTCTCGCACACTCTGTCGCTCGAGACCCTGTCGGGCACCCTGCAGCGCGAGAGTCTGCCGCATACTTTGCAGTACTCTCTGCCGCAGACACTGCGCACACTCTGTCACGCACACTGCCGTACAGGAGTCTATATCATACTCTGACGCGAGACCCTACCGCGCGACACTCTATCGCACACTTGCACACATTCTATCGGACACCCCTGCCACGCAAGACTCTGTCGCGCACCTTGCAGTACACTTTGCCACGAGAGACTCGCTGTACACACTGTAGCGCGAGACTCTGCCGCACACTCTGCCATTTTTGACTCTGCAGTACACTCTACCGCGCGAGATTCTACCGCGGACCCCTGCGCGCACCCCAGCGTACACTCTGCCGCGCGAGCGCGCGAGAGACTCTGCCGCACACTACCGCGCAAGTGTCTGTCGCACACTCTGACGAGAGACCTTGTCGCGCGACACTTTGCCTCACACATTCTATCGACACCCCTGCCGCGCGAGACTGTATTGCGCACTTTTCCGCGCACCCTGCAGTACACTCTGCCATGAGAGACTCGTCGTACACACTGTAACGCGAGACTCTGCAGCACAATTTGCTGCTTGAGATTCTGCAGTACACTCTGCCGTGCAAGATTCTGCCGCACACCTCTGTGCGCACTCCAGCGCACGCTCTGCCATGCAAGCGAGCAAAAGACTCTGCCAAACTCCCTGTCTGATTCAAGCATCAGAATGCAGACGTAGGGAACAACCCCTGCGTTTCTCTGATCTTCTTCTTTTTTGCAGAAACTCTCGGCAACAGATGACAATAAATTCGAAGAGAAAACGTTAATAATTCATCACTATTGTTTTAAATAACAATAATTTTATTCGGCTAATAAAATAAGTATAACTTTTTTTATCACCCTAAAATCTGAAAGCTTGGTGAATGAAATAAATTATTCTTTCCCATACTTTTCAGATAATCATGTGGAAATTTTCAGATAAAGCCGGTAACCTGACGGTCTTACAGCGAACAGTGGAGATTCGATGAACTCTATTAATATATTTTTTTAAAATGATATTAAACCCACATGTAAAAATTATCTTTTTTATTATCACAGCGGTTTGTGTCATGTCGTTTTGCAATCATTGAGTTCTGTACGTGGGAGAATTTTTAAAAAATAAAATAAAATAAGATTTGTTAGAAGGAGGCCAGGCCAATAAAAACCTGCCACTTTTTATTATTGTCTTCTTACAAATTTTAAGTTGTCGGCCATTGTCTTCTTTTCTTACATATTATTAAAAAAATAAGTAAATAAATTTAAATTCATTAATAAAAATAAATTAATATTAAAAATCATAATTAAAATATTTAATAATTTTATTTAATTAAATATTATATTGATAATAAATAATTAATAAATAAAAGTGTAACCATAATATTTAAAAAATATTATTTAAAAACAGAGATAATAAAATACCTTAATATCACTACTCAAATTCATAATGAAAGATAAAATTATTATTCAAATTCAATTATTAAATACTCTGATCCTACCTAATCTAGTCGGATAATGTTTGGTACCTGTTTATAGAGCACCATTTTACATCCATCCTTGATAATTCCATAAAATGATGAAAAAAAAATTTAGGCACATTTTACATTTTAATATTGTTAAAAATTAACCATGAATAATTAACTAATAATGAATTAAAAATAAATAATCAATAGGTAATAATTAATAGTCAATTAATAAGTAATAACTAATAAATTAGTAAGTAACTAATAATTAATAGTTATTTAATACCTAATTCTAATTAATAAATAATAATAAATAATTAAATAATAATTAATTATTAATTATTCGTAACATAAATGAACAATTATTAATTATTAATTATTAATTATTAATGACAAATAATTAATTGGTCATTAAGAATTAATGACTAATTAATTTAGAATATCTAATTATTTTGTCTAATAAATTATAATTCATTTAATTAAATAGTAAAGTGATTTTTAAAATTTATTCCAACCATACTAACCAAATATATTATACTATTTTTTATAATATTCCATTTTATTGAATCAAATTTCATAATTTATATTTTATTTCTTTTTTCTTTTTATTCTCATAGAATATTTATTTAATTATCTTTTTTGTTTTATTTGGCTAATAAAATAAGTATAAAATTTTTTACCACCCTAAAGTATGAAAACTTGGTGATTGAAATAAATTATTCATTCCCATACTTTTCAGATAATCACGTGGAAATTTTCTGTGAGGACCCGGATCAGTCCAATCGACCATGGCAACCCCTCAGGGCCCATCAGACAACGATTGCTGTGACAACGGCCTATTCACTCAACCGAACTGTCCGCTTTGGCGAGCCCAACCCAACCTCACGGCTTTCTTTCGCGTCCCCAAGGGTTCGAACTCAGGACATCATCCTTTATCCGACACCCCTGGTATCATTGAGCTCGTGAGCTCAATGGTACCAGGGGTGTCGGATAAAGGATGATGTCCTGAGTTCGAACCCTTGGGACGTGAAAGAAAGCCGTGAGGTTGGGTTGGACTCGCCAAAGTGGACAGTTCGATTGAGTGAGGAAGCCGTTGTCACAGCAATCATTATCTGATGGACCCTGAGAAATTACCATGGTCGATTGGACTGATCCGAATCCTCACATTTTCAGACAAAGTCCGTAACCTGACGGTCTTGCAGCAATCAGTAGAGATTCGATGTACTCTATTAAACCCACGTGTAAAAGTTTTTTATTATCACAGGGGTTTGTGTCATGTCGTTTTGCAATCATAGTTGTGTACGCGGGAGAATTTAAAAAAAAAAAAAATCAGATTTGTTCAAAAGGAGGCCAGGCCAATAAAACCTGCCACTATTTCATTGTTGTCTTCTTACATATTTTGAGTTGTCGGCTATTGTTTCCTTTTCTTACATTGATGGTTGCGACTGATAGATAACTGACATTGCTAAATATGGATGATATTTTATTGGATTAGTAGAGAAAAGAAAATAGAATTGTCGACAAAACAGAATAAAAAAGATTTTGTAAACGTGCCTTTTAAATGAATTTTTTTTTTAAGGAGGGATTACTAATAAATGCTTATAAAGTTGTATTATAAAATAGTAAAATATTATTTAAAGATTTTTATTAAATTTTAATTATATAATATATTAATAGAATACATTCTTAAATATAATTTTTAATTAATATAATTTGATATCGATTAAAGAAATTTTTAAAATAATTATATTAAATAATTTATTTTTATAATATGATCATAAAATTTTTATATTAATTGTTACCCATTTTATTTAATATAAAATATTAATTAAATAATATTTCAATTATTTCTTTAAAATACTCATTAACAGTATCCTTTTAAAAATGATGTTAAATCCATATGATGATTTCTGAAACCGTGGTTTTGATGCATAAAGAGCTGAGAGGATAATAATGTCAGATGGATGAAGTAGTGCATTTGCATCCTCCATAATAATAATAATAATAGAAGATGAGGCAAAGATTATGAACCACATTCATCTTTGTTGGGGGCTGTATCATTCCTAGCCATAGTCGGTGGGTTTGTATTTCAAAATGCTTCGTTACTTTGAACTTCAAAAGAGCTCCAATAATTGACAAGTAGTTGGATCACTTTAAAGATCCTCGATATGTTAAAATTTAAAAGTTAATTTGATTTTTTTAATAAATTTAAACAGAAAAAGTAAGCTTCATAAATGAGTTTTAAAAAAAAATAAATTCGATGAATTTTTGAGTTAACTTTGAATTTTACCCATCAAAAGCTTAATGTATTTAAAACATTGTTGACAGATTAAATATATAAATGAAATAAAGGAATAAAAACAAAAAAGAAAGGAAAAAATAAGTTGGACCGAATTCTGTCTTATATAATAAATTTTAAAAAGAGTCTGAATTAAAATTCAAGCTCAAATAATCGAATCGGACCAGACTTGAGCTTGTATATAGTCTGAATTGAGTGCTTCATGATCATCAGATTCATGCTATTTGAACACTCCCACTTTTCATAAAATGCCATTTCCATAGTTGAACTATTATCAGCAAGGGTGGGAGGTTGTTCAGACCAGATTGCATAGTCCAGATTCATACACCCAAACATCATGGTCACGTGTTCCTTTCATTTTTCAAAGTTAGTGTTGTTAAGCACCAGAATGTTATTCAAATTAGCAGATATGGAAGAAACATCCAATGTAAGCAAAAAACAGTAATAATTAGCTCATAATTAAATAATTTTAATTCCTAATGATTAAACATGAATTGGCTTTTTATACCACTTGTTGTAAAATTTAATTACATAATATCTATACTCAAGATCTCATGTGCAATCATAAAAAAAATTAAAATATAGAAATATACATAGATTCATTGGAATTAATTGATTGAGGTTTAGCAATCTTCTACGTCTAAACCTTACTTTATGAGAAAAAATCATAACTCACTCACTAATGAGATATGAGAAAGAGAAAAATTAACGTTTAGACTGGGGACCATAAACTATTTATAACTGTAATGTATTTTATCCTACTTTGGTCCATCATTAAAATTGAATAAAATATTGAGTCTCTACACATTGCAAAACTCATACTAATTGAGATAATTTAAAATTCAATAACTTTATTTGATCACTTTTAAATGGACTAAGTAAATTATATAGTCTGTAATGTTAGAAATATTCTATTGTGGATTATTATTAATTGACATTTTTATATTTTAATAAAAATGGATTGATAGTTTAGTCTTGGTATGAAACATGCAAGTAAACTCAATTTGAGCGATTGTGATCATGTTAGATATGGACTTTGCACATCCTATTGGGTCAATGTGACAAGGTGATTGTATAGACCTTAAAACTATATAAGCCCTTAATTGGGGGGAGGGGCATTAGAGTTTTAGTAAAATGTTATTATAAATATATGACTAAGTTCCCTCTTCACTTCTGTTCGTTCGGTATCTACCCATTGAGAGCACCCGTGGAGAAGTAGAAAATGAAGACTTCCCAATCATGTCGTCAACTCAAGTTTCAACATGTCCGCTGAAAAATATACGCTTATAGATTATTATTATTATTATGAATATTGGTGGCCTAATTTTCACATAAGATCCTTAAAATAAATCCTACATTTGGTATCAGAGCTTGGTTTATGTGAATTTAAGATCTCAAATCTAGGTAAATTTATTCTGTAAACTAGGTGATTAGTAATCATAAAAAAATAGAAACTTGACCCGATTACAAGACAAATAAAAATCCACAAATTTGTAATTTATATCTTAATAGATAAACACGTTTGATGAAAGATATGGCTATTGTGATTTAAACAAATGAGTTGAAGGCTTTATTTTCTCAGCTTTTGGTTTCTTAATGATCAATATAAAAGAATCTGAACCGGGTTGCCAACGGGTCAGTAACGGGTTAAATTATTTGATAAAATTAATAACTGTTTTTGATGTTTTGTTACGATTTATGGCATGAGCTTGATAGAAAACAGTTTTAATTACACTTAGTACCTTTAATTTGTTGAAAACACAGAAAAATTGCATAAAACAATCAGAAAGAAATTACACAGACCCGTTTGGGTCGAATAACGCAGCAACCGAGTCGAATAGACCCGGCAAAAGGAAGAAGATGCACAATGTGTGTGCATCGTGAGGGCCACGCGCTGTAGCTGGTGCTTGCAGCTCGTGCGACCAATCTAGATGGAGTTTTCAGCCACTTTTTTTTCTGTTATGCTTGTAATTTTTTTTATAATTTTCTATGATGTTTTTTTGTAATTTTCTAATACTGTTAAATATTTATTATTTATGTTAGTATTTATTTAATGAATTATTAAATGTTGTGCACAAATTTTCTGTGATTTTATTGTATAATAAAATATAAATGATTGTTCTGAACCTTTAGGAAGTATGTACTCTCCTTAGATAGATGGTTAGATTTTGTACTCTTAGCCTATATTAGTCCATATAAATAAATAAATAAATAATAATAATGACGATAGAATTTTGTTGAGACTTAGAACCCTCACTTATAATGCAACACATATTGTTTCAGATCTAATGAAATACATCTGGATCTAGTATTTCATTTTTTGGAATAATTTATTGCATACATTCAGCTAAGTATGCAAAGACTAATTTGAGCAATTACAAAATTCTCGGATTGATTAAATTTTTTCATAAATTGATATAAGTGTTTGACTGCCAAAGTGGCTCATTTTTTTATATTAATGAAATTATTTACTTGATCATAAAGGATACGAGATTGTTATGGATCATTTTATGCAATTGTCTGCATAAAGGGGGTAGTTGTATAGAGTAATTTCGGATGCACATAAAGCATTAAGATGATTTATATATCGATTTAGAAAGTTTATCTGCTCAAAGGGGATAGGCTTTTAAAACTTAAATATTCTTCTATTAGATTTATGGAAAAAATACCAATTAGTATGTTACATTCTCTGCCCAAAGGGGAGTTTGTAGTGATACACCTGGACGTTTCAATTATTGTTGGGATATAATGAATTATGTTGTTTGCTTATCCCATAATTGCCCATTAATGCATGATTGTTGCATTTTATTTTTAAAAAATGACTGTCACCGTAGATAAATCTCTAGCTACTATCGAGGTTCTAAATGGATCCAATTTTAAGAAATGGGATGAGGACTAGAATTATGCCTTGGTGATGGCTGAGATTGACATAGCCTTACGTGTTGGTGAGCTTGCTGCTCTGTTCTATGAAAGCACCGTTGAGCAAAAGAAGTTCTATGAAAAGTGGGATAAAGAGAATCACATGTGTTTATACACCATTAAGAGGACTGTTTCTGAGCACCTATTGAGTGGTTTGGATACCATTGAAAATGCCAAGAATCTTTATAATGTTATAGAAGAGAGATACAAAATATCAAGTAAGTTTAAAGCTAGGAAACTTATGAATGAGCTGATGAGTATCAGGTATAACAGTGTTGTTAGGGTTAGAAATTTTATCATGAAGATAGTCCACATTCAATCCAAACTTAAATCCCATGACATAATCCTCTCTGACAAATTCGTAGTTCACCATATCCTGAATACCTTACCTACTGAGTTTACTCAAATCAAAACAGCCTATAATACTGTGAATGACCTTTAGAACATTAATGATCTTATTTCTAAATGTGTTTCTGAGAAAGAAAAAATCAAGAAAGAAAAAAGTGAGAGTGACATGTTAACCATCCATTCCAAACCACACTTTGCCAAAACTCCTAAGAGACCTGAGAATTTCAAGTCCAATGCATCTAATAGAGTCCAGTATCATAAAGGGCATGGTAATAATCAGACCAAGAATGTAGGAGGTCCCAATGCTGTCATTAAGAAAGATATCAAGTGTTTCTATTGCAAGAAGAAGGGTTACGTGAAACGTGATTGTAATAGGCTCAAATGTAAACTAGAAAAACAAAAAAATCAAGAAGGTAATTCGCTTACTCTTGTTTGTTTTGAATCCTATTTTGTTAGTGCTCCACCTAATATGTGGTGGCTTGATGCTAGTGCAACTGCTCATAAACAAAAAAAAGAGTAGAAAAAAAAAGAGTCAAACAAACGGAAGCCAAGTAAAAAAAAGAGTCAAAGATTAGAGCAGGAAACAATGCTAAAGTAGAAGTTAAATTTGTAGGAATAGTTAGTTTAAACTTAGAGTCAAGTTTTCAGCTTGTTTTAGAAAACGTTTTCTATGTACCGTCCTTTAAATGAAACTTAATTTCTATTTTTGTTTTGGACAAATTAGGTTATTACTTTGGCATTGAAAATGGAAAAGTTGATTTATATTTGAACTCTAAAATTGTGAAAAATTTTATATTAGTTGATAATCTATATAGATTATGTTTTACTTCTAATAAGGAATGCAGTTGCATGAATGTGGAAAATACAGTGTCTAAAAGGTCATTCATCAAAGAGAAATCTTCTTTATTGTGGTATAAAAGGTTAGGCCATGTCTCAAATGAAAGAGTTAACAGATTAATAACAGATAAAATATTACCTCCTCTAGACTTTAGTAATTTAGACACATGTGTTAATTGTATAAGGGGTAAATTGACTAAAACCAAAAAAATTGGTGCAACACATAGTTTTGAACTTCTAAAGATCATTCACACTGATATTTGTGGACCTCCTCTACTTTGTGTAGTAACAAGTATTTTATTACATTTATTGATGACTTCTCTCGTTATGGTTACATATACCTAATAGTCGAAAATCTGATGCACTTGAGAAACTTAAAATTTTCAAAACTGAAGTTGAGAAACAATTAGGTAAAGTCATCAAGATTGTTAGGTCTGATAGAGGTGGTGAGTACTATGGCAAGTATGGCACAATTGGACAGTTTATGGGATCGTTTGCCAGGTACCTGCAGAAATGTGGTATTGTTCTCAGTATACCATGCCCGGTAGTCCTGAACAAAATGATGTGGTCGAAAGACTGAATCGCACCCTAAAGGAAATAATGAGAAGTATGATGAGTATGACTAAACTTCTTGAGTCACTTTGGGGTGAAGCTATTAAAACTGCTTTGTACATCCTAAACAGAATCTCATCTAAATCTGTTCCTAAAACACCATTTAAGTTATGGAGTGGCAGGAAACCTAGTTTAAACCATTGTAAAGTTTGGGGTTGTCCTGTTGAGGTTAGAATTTATAACCCCACTAAAAGAAAGACTGAACCTAAGAGTACTAGTTGCTATTTCATAGGGTACCCAGCACATTTTAAAGGATATCGATTTTTCTACCTTACACATGGAACTAAAATTGTGGAGTCACAGGTGGCCAAATTTTTGGAGTTTGATGTCCCTGATAGTGATGTTACAGTTCAAAATTTTGGTGAAAGTGAGCATGTTGAGCATGTTATCATTCCTCTATTTGCTTCTTAGAGTGATGATATATGTAATGTTGATGTTGTAGCTAACAATCAAGAGCAAGGTATGAATCCTGTGAATCTTGCTCATATTCCTCAAGCTTAAAATGTTGAAATTGGAGTGCCTGTAAGAAGATCCACTTGACAAAGAAGATTTGCCATTTCAAATGATTATCTTATTTACCTTGGGGAAAATGATTATGACATTGGGCACGTGATGGATCCTGTGACTTATGATGATGTTGTAGGTTGTCCTTTGTCCCACATGTGGTTAGATGCAATGAGAGATGAGATGAATTCGATGGCACAAAATGGAGTTTGGGAAGTTATTAAGCTTCTGAAGGGATGTAAGTCGATTGGCTCTAAATGGGTATACAAGACCAAGAAAGACTCTAAAGGTAACATTAAAAGATTTAAGTCTAGATTGGTAGCTAAGAGATTTAATCAAAGGGAATGTGTGGATTGTAATGAAACCTTCTCATCAGTTTCTTCTAAGGATTCCTTTAGAGTCATCATGGCTTTAGTTGCACACTTTGACTTGGAGCTTCACCAAATGGATGTAAAAACAACTTTTCTGAATGGTGATCTTGAAGAAGAAGTTTATATGCAGCAGCTTGAAGGTTTTCGGGAGCCAGGGAAAGAACATTTGGTGTGTTAGCTTAAGAAAACCATTTATGGCCTTAAGCAAACATCTCGACAGTGGTTCCTGAAATTTGATAAGGTAGTTACTTCCATGGGTTTTCAGGAGAACAAAGTAGATGAATGCATATACCTCAAGATTAGTGGGAGTAAGTACATATTTCTTATTTTATATGTGAATGACATTTTGCTAGCATGTAACGATGTGCGATTGTTGTATGAGACTAAACAGCTGTTATCTAAAGCTTTTGATATGAAAGATCTTAGAGAAGCTTCATTTGTTTGAGATTCACAGGGACAAATCTCAAAATTTGTTGGGACTTTCTCAAAAAGCTTACATTGATCGTGTGCTCAGAAGATTTAATATGTAGGATTGTAAAGCTGGAAACAAGTCTGTGGTGAAAGGTTATAGAATTAATCACAGTCAGTATCCAAATAATGATTTGAAGAGAGAATCCATGAAAAAGATACATTATTCTAGTGCGATTGAGAATCTCATGTATACACAGGTTTGCACTAGACCATACATAGCTATTGTAGTTGGTGTTCTTGGTAGATATCTATCGAATCTTTGTATGAATAATTGGGTCGCTACTAAGAAGGTCATGAGATATCTACAGAAAACGAAGAATCACATGTTGGTGTATAGAAAACACTACAACAAATTTAGCAATTTGTGACGCATGAACTAATGTCACAAAATATTAATTTTTCGTCACCAATATATTTTTATGACGAAAATTATGTTGTCACGACGTTCGTCACCTTTGCCACGTCGCTAAAGGTCAAATGTGACGATATTTTATTTCGTCACCTATTCACGAATCTAACGTAACGATAGTAAACAACGTCACGTTATAATTAGTTTTTTGTGACGTCCGAGTAAGTCATAAATTAATACAAATATGCGTCACTAACTACCGATAACGTCACAGAATATGTGATAAAATTATAAATATTATTGACGTCACACTTTAGGTGACATATTATCGTCACCTATGATAGTAAGATAACGTCAAAAAATCTCTGAAATGTCACTAAAGATAGTGATAATTTTAATTTTACGTGACGAAATATTAAATCGTCAACTATAAGTGACATTTTAAGGTGACGAAACATCAATTTGTTACAATATAACTATCGTCATAAAAATTTTTAAATGTCACTAAAGATGGTTAAAAAATTAATTTTAGGTGACGAAATATAAATTGTCACACTATAGGTGACATAAGTTATTGTTACCTATGACAATAATACGTCATAAAATATTTAATATTGCAATAATATTGACAAATTTAATTAAATTTAAATAATGTTTATATTTTTATTAAATAATCAAATATAAATAATATTGCTCATGCAAAATCCAATTTAACTAGTATTGTAAAGTAAATAATTGATCTAAGATTTGCAATGAATCTTAAAAGATAATACCTTGAATAAAGTAAGTAATCATAATCCAGTCGATTCTACTATTTCAAATGTAATAAAACTAATATAATCTACATTGTCTAAATCCAAAAGCTCAAATAAAGTACGATGGTCACATTTGAATTTTTGAAACAAAATATACCAGATATAGGAAATCACTGGTACAAGTTCACCTAATAACTCTCAATCCAAATCTTGTGTAGAGAGTGTTTGTGTTGATGGTGAATTTGAGTCACTTGAAGCTGCAATAAACAATTATTAACAAATGATAAATACAATATATTAAATAATAAATAAAATTTAAAACTATTATTTATGAAAGACAATAAAATATTAATAGCAAAAATTGATTAAAAAAAAAACAACCTATCAAGTAGTAACAGATGCAACATTGACTTATCATTGATGGTGTCAATGGCTTCTACAGTCAGCATTACAAGTGATAAGAGACAAATGAACAAGATCTAATATCTTCTATAAACATTTACATGTGATAAGAGATTAACTGATATCAATACATTCAACATCACAAATATCTTCTACAGTCATTCTCAGTACAACCCTAACAAGCTTAACGGAACAACAAAAAGCAAATGCAAGGTGTAAAGCATATGTACTAGCTACGGGCAGTGCCTACAACCATTCTCGCAACTATTAAAGCATGGAGGTGTAAAAGTATATACCTGGAAATGGAGGCATAGGTACTTGAATTCCAGCAGCTATTAAAGCATTTGTCATAGCCTGAATTTGAGTTTGAAAATTTGCAAATGTGGACTTATATTGCTCAAGTTCATCTTGTGTTTTTTTAAGACTTTCTTTTAAACTTGCAGCATTTGCATTTGAAGTCTTATTTGTAGCCTTAGGCCCATATCCAAGTCCTTTGATATATCCCGATCGAGTACCAAGCACTTCATCTACTATGACATCAACAGTCTTAGGTTCCATTCCTTCTTATGTAGGAGTTGATTGTAACTCCACCATTTTCTCCTAACAATAAAAAGAAATATTACTAGCTAAAAGAATCAAACTGAAAAGATAAAATCGTAACTTGTAATTTGAAAATTCTTACATAAGCTGCCTGTGCCTCAGGTGATAACCATCCTTTATTCTCTGAGTAGTGAGTCGCCTTAAAGAATTCTATTCTATTAGGTTCTTTTTCATCATTGCGCTACATAATTATAAATACAATAATATTCGGTTAATTACAAGTAATCAAATAGAAAATAGATAATCCATAATAAATTTTGGAACGTAAAAATTTTGTTGCTGCTGTGATTCCATTGGATCATTTTGTTGTGAGACAGATGAAGGTTGCACAACATTAGCATTAGGAGCTGGGACTTTCTCCTCAATAATGTTCCTCCTTTTACCTTTCCTTCCTGGTGCCATCCTGAAATAGTATAGAGAAATAAATCGTAAATGATCATATATTATTTAGTAAAATCAAATAGAAAAGGAACTAAAAACATTAAAACAGTAATTACCTTGATGGGACAAACATAATACAAACATGGTTACAGTTAAAAACAAGTAAACAAGATAAATATAAAGGGCTACAACATCTGATCTATGTCAGTATCACAATCAAATTCATTATCTTCAATGCCATCTTTAAGCCCTTCTTGATCATCTTGATCATATTCCTCATTGCAAGCATCATCAGCTATTTTATTGTTTTTTTTCCACAAACTCAGAATCAATGACATATGTAGCAATATCATCCCTGTGCAGCAGTCTATCATTTTCCTCAATTTGTATTATCCTATCACTTTTCGGCATTTCAATCTCTTGATCTATTTGATCTTTATCCGCGTCAAACACTTCACCAATTTCCTCACGTTGCATCTCTGGAACATCATACAAGTGCCTATGATGAAACTTTTGTACTACTCTCCAATCTTTCCCTAACTTGGTATCATCCAAGTAAAAAACTTACTTCGCTTGAATTGATAAAATAAACGGGTCATTCTCATACCAATATTTGTTAACATTGATACTTATTAAATGACCATCTTTATGGATTCTTTTCCTTTTATCATCAAGGTCAAACCACTTACACCTAAATAAAACAACTTGACAATCTTTTATGTAGTCTAACTGAATAATATCAGTTAAAACACCGTAAAAGTCAATTTCCTCCTCTTCGTGATTTCCTTCAACCATCACACCACTATTTTGACTTCTCAAATGGAAATCGCGCTCTTTTGTGTGGTACCTAACTCCATTAACAATGCAACTTGTGTATTTTCTGACACGTCTATCAGGATCACATGCTAAAGAATATAACTCATCAGAAATTTTCGATGAACCTTGATCTCGCAACAATGAAACCTATCATAAGGAAAAAAATCATATAAATATTATTAGAATGATTTTACATTGTTTAGTATCATTGATTTTTTAATATTTACTTACATGTCTTTTAAACCATAAAGGAAATTGCTCTTTATGCCTTTCTTCGATAGATGACCCACTCTGTAACTCAAGCTCCATTTTACGCTTTCTAGAACATAAAAAATAATTAAATTAAGAGTTAGCTTAGTTGAAAAAATTTAGCTTGCATTAATAATTTATTATTAAAAGAAAAAGACTTACTCCAAATATGGTTCAACTTCATCACAGTTGTTCAATATGTACCATTACATCATTTCAAACTCTTCCTCTGACAAAACATCATATTTTGATGCTCCAAAAAGACGAACACTTCTTGAAAAAACAGCTAACCTTTTCTCATTCATTTCTTTCTCTCCATCATAGTTTCTCTCTTCTCGATTAAATTTAGTCTCAATCCCAGAGAGATACATAGAACAAAATGTTAAGCATTCACTAGAAGTATAAGCCTCTGCTATACTTCCTTCAGGACGAGCTTTATTTCGTACATACGTCTTAAGTTTACCTAAGAACCTATTAATAAACAAATAAAAATTTATTAGATTCATTACTTTGACTAAATGCTTTAATAATTAACTTAGTTATAAATATACAACCTTTCAATGGGATACATCTAGCGATAATGCACAGGTCCTCCAAGCATGATCTCGTTTGGCAAGTGCACAGCCAAATGCACCATCACATCAAAAAATGCTGGGGGAAAAATTTTCTCCAACTTACAAAAAATAATGATAATATCTACTTGTAAATCTTCCACATCCTTCTTCTGTAATGTCTTACAACATAATCTTAAAAAGAAATTACCTAGGTCATCCAATGCTCGAAAGACATCTTTTAGTACAAAATTCCTAATAGCTACTGGCAGTAGTCTTTGTAAAAGAATATGGCAATCATGGCTCTTCAATCCTGAAATCTTACCATCACTTACATTAACACATCGTGAGATGTTAGATGCATATCCATCAGGAAACTTCACTGATTTTAGATAGTCATAAACTTTCTTACTTTCCTCTTTTGATAAAGTGTAGCATGCATGAGGCATTAAGTAAGAACCATCTGGAAGTTTTTTCAAGTGTAGTTCTTTCTTTATTTTCATATCCTGTAAATCTAACCTCGCATTTATTGTATCCTTTGTCTTCCCTTCAATGTTCAACAATGTTCCTAAAACATTATCACAAATGTTTTTCTCAATGTGCATGACAACAAGATTATGTCATAACTTCAAAGTTTGCCAATAAGGCAACTCAAAGAAGATGCTCTTTTTAGTCCAATTCAATTCCTCAAAGGTACGCTTTCTCTTCCTCTTGTTTGGGTGCTTTCCAAAATCGATATCTTTCACAGCCTCTAATTGTTTTAACAACTCACTCCCTGATAAGTCCTTAGGCTTTTGCCTATTTTCTACGCTACCATCAAACATTTTGCGTTTACGCCAAACATGGTCAGGAGGCAAATAGCGGCGGTGATACATATAACATATTTTATTTCTTAACTTTCGTGAAGGAGCATCACTGTTACAAATAGGACATGCAAAGTATCCCTTTGTACTCCAACCTGATAAATCCCCATAAGCGGGAAAGTCATTTATAGTCCATAGAATTGCAGCATGCATTTGAAAATATTCCTTTTTGTAAGCATCATAAGTTTGAACCCCACTTTCCCATAGATCTTTCAACTCATCCATCAATGGTCTCAAATAGATATCAATATCTTTTCCTGGAGAGTTTCGTCCAGGAATAAGTAATGACATCATCAAGAAAGGCTCCTTCATACATTTCCAAGGTGGAAGATTATATGGCATAATCACAATGGGCCACATGCTATAGGTAGAGCTCATTATCCCAAAAGGGTTAAAGCCATCAGTTGCTAGGCCAAGTCTAACATTACGTGGATCATGTGAAAACCAATCATTTTCCTTGTTAAAATCTTTCCAAGCATCCCCATCTGCTGGATGTCTTAGTGTATCATCATCAACACGTTTTTCTTCATGCCACCGCATATCTTTTGCTGTTTTCTTAGACATAAACAATCTTTGGAGTCTTGGTTTTATAGGAAAATAACGCAAGACTTTCCATGGAATTTTCTTATCAACAACCTTCCACCTTGATGTCCCACATGTAGGACAGCTTTGTCTATTTTTAAATTCCCCCCAGAATAGAGCATAATCATATTTACAAGCATGAATTGGGACATAGCTAAGTCCTAAGTCTCTCAAGGTTCTTGTTGCCTCATAATATGAAGAAGGAATTGTACTGGTGGGGAAAGCCTCCCTCAACAGTCCTAATATCATATTTACTGCCTTGTTACTCATTTGGCAATACACCTTTATGTGCAACAATTTTACAATAAAAGACAACCTAGACATATTACTGTATTCAGGCAATAACCCATTTTGTGCTTCATTCAAAAGGTTGTTGAATTTTTCAGCTTCTTCCTCACCCAAATTAGAATTAAAATTAAGATCATCTTCATCCACTCCAGGGAAAACATCTCCTAATAGATCATGCACTCCGTCCTCCAATAGTTCATCACTATCTATCGTTCTTTCATAAGAATTAGCATTAGCTACATTTCCAAAAGTAGGCATTGTGAAATCAGATTGCTCACCATGATAAATTCAATTGGTGTAACTTTTTTGATATACCTTTTAAAAGCAAATGATCTTGTACCTCATCTTGAGTTCTAGTAAAATAATTTAAGCAATCTCGACAAGGACAACGAATTTTACATTGTTCTCCCATATTGAGACGTACAGATTTCATGAAAGTTGAAACTCCCAAAACATACTTGTTAGAATATTTGGACTCCATCATCCAACTTTCATCAATGTTAATAGGTTGTTCCTAAAATAATTTAAACATCAAACATAAGACCCTTATCAATACGTTTAAATGAAATGATATTCAAAGCAAAATTATAATTCAAAAACTCTAACCAGGCCATAAAGCCTTTAACCTTGAATTTGTTCAATCCGAGAACCAGGAGCCCACTTAACAAAAATCTACGAGTGTTTGTTATGTGTGAAATTAAGCATAATTTTTTTGCACATAAAAAATCATAAAAAAAAACATTACAATATGCTTGAATAAAGATGGTAAGTTGAAATGGTAAACTATTAAAAACCAAAGTCTGGTGTAGCGTGTGTGTGATCCATTTCTATTGTGATTATGTAATTGACTATTTAATGTTCAAATTTTAATTTGAATTAGATAAAATTTAATTTTTAATGTTTAAATTCGACTAAATAAAATATTTAAGTTGTTTGAATTCAATTAAATTAGTAAATTCAATTTATTATTTTTTAATTATAAAAATAATACAATAAATCAATAATAAAATATAAAAATACTAAAATAATTTATTAAGCCTATGAACCATTCGAAATGCTATTAAAATATCCAAACAATTCAAATTCAATTCAAAAAATAAATAATTCGAGTCTAAACTATTAAATAAATTCAAATAACTTGTTAATAACATTAGTCATTTACATTCTAAGCATTGCTATACCGAATAACCCCAAAAAACCACTGCTGCTCAAAGTTTCTGATCATGTGATGATTAGTAGAAAAGTCATGTTTTTTATTCCTATTCAATCATCATTTCCAGTCTTCACAATTGCCTTTTTATGTGTAAGACCCGAATTTAATAAAAATACGAAAACTAAATAAGAAAAGATAGAGGAAGTATGAAGGAAGTCGGGTTAAATTAATCCTGAACACGTGTAAGGGCAAAACGGTCAAAGGACCGAAAGCCGGAGTAAATTCGATAAGGAAATTTAATTAAAAATAAGGATTTAAGAAATCTTGGTCAATAAAGATGAAATAAAATTATTTCGGATTAAATTGATCAAGATATTAATTTATTGGAATTAATCGGGATTAATCGGGATTTTTAGTTCAGAAAAATAATCCCGAAAATAATCGAAAAATATACTGAAAAGTCACTCGGGACAATATCCCGAAAATACGGAGCAATTATACCCGAAAAATAGGTTAAAATATAATAAATAAATTAAATAAAATTAAATTAATTAATTTAGAATAAAATAATAATTTTAAGGGATATTTGGGTATTTTTAGTGTATTTTAATAAATAAAAATAAATTGTTAAATAAGATAATAAATTGTAAAAAAAAAAAAAAAAAAGAAGAGAATTGAAAAAAAAAAAAGAGAAAAGAGAGGAAAGTCATCGGGGAGAGAGAAACGGAAGACCCGAAGAAGACCAAAGGAGGCCCGATCACCGTCCGGCGGCCAACGGCTCGGCCAAGGGCCGGAAAAGAAAGAGGGGACACCGATGAGCACGATGGTACCGGCGGTGTAGCCAACCGACGCCGGAGGAAGCCGATCGGAGGAGGAGAAGGCCGACGGGATTGAGGGGCTCGGTCCCGGCGAACGGCGGCGATCCGACCAGAACCAAGGCCCGATTTGGAGAGCCCAGTCGACGGCGGTGCTTTTGGCACCGGTGGCACTCAGCGAGACGGCCGGAATCGACGGCGACGGCCAAGGGAAGAGAATGGGTCCGACGGCGAGGAGAGAAGAGGCCGGACCGGCGGCATTCCGGCGGCCTTGGGCGAATCCGAGCCCAGATTCGAGATGCGGACGGCCTTGCGGAGCTGTTGGCGGTGGAAGCCGACGGAGAACCGGCCGACAAGGCAGTGAACCGGCAGTGAACCGGCCGAACCGGAGAAAAACCGGCGGTCTGACCGGTCCGAACCGGACTGAACCGGTTCAGCCAAAAAGAGGGGAAAAAAGGGAGAAAAAGGGAAAAGGAAAAAGAGGAAAAAAATTGGAGAAAATTCCGGTGATGCAATCGAGCTTCGGGTAAGTCGATAAGCGGTCAAATTGACCGATTTAAATTTGGAATATTTTATTTAATTAATTTTGGGCTGAGAACTTACCCGGAAAAATTGTGGAATTGTGTAGCTCGACGATTGGCATCCACCGAGGGCTCGAGACAGCCTCGATTTGCGGACTAGCATGGAATCTCGGGTAAGTGACCCCTATTTACGACAATTTCCTCGTTATGCGTGATATTGATTAAATTTACGCATAAATTGAATTAATTTATGGAAATTTAGATTAATTGTCGTAAATATTAAATTTAGCTATTCGAGAATTAGAATGAGGCTCAATAAATTATTGATGGGCCCAATGAGCCCAATAGGCCTCGATAAAGAGAAAATTAAGTGGAAAACGGGCTTAAGGCCGATTAAGGCCCATTAAGGTGCAATCGGGCCCAATAGGGGTAAACGGGCCCAATGATTTAAATTAAGCCCAGAAAAGATTAAGTACAATTAAATCATAATATCTGACCTGAGGAATATTAATACGCAGTTCCGGGCATTGGATTGGAAACATATCGGACTGCGCGATGGGACTACATTGGAAAAGAGAAAGGTCAGACTCGACGAGAATCGAGGTAAGGGAATTCTGCGGACTGCTAGAGGTAACAGTACGCAATTTTAAATTCATATGCAGTCCTTTAAAATATCCTGAAGGGTCTAGAGGTCAAATAATAATTTTAGTGCCCCGAATGGGCAAATTACTAAAATACCCTTGTTAAGGGTAAAATTCTAAAAATCTAGGAAAAATTGGGAGGAGCAAGGACAAGAGGTTCCTGCTCGTTCTGGAGATATTTCAACGCATGCATGAGTAGGCTGGCTCGCCTTGAAAGAAAGTGCACCGCATTGCATACTTTCAACGTGAAATTGATTTGAAAACTGTTTTGAGTAAATAGAGCCGCCTACGTGTTTTATTGACATATGACGTGCTAGAGCTCAGCTCGCACGGTAATTTCGATTTGTGTGATGCATGCATTAGTGCTGGAGCGAGAGCTCGCACTAGAGTTTTACATGCATAGGTGCTAGAGTATAACTCGCACCAGATTTCACATGCTCTTTCGTGACACGGTGCTAGAGTCTGACTCGCACCATATTTTTACATGATTTTCGAGACAGAGTGCTGGAGTTTAACCCGCACCAGTATTTATAAAATTTTCATGTGATTTATAATATACAGAGTGCTGAGCTTAGCTCGCACTAGTTTTACCGGATTTGTGGAGTACCGCTGTCTGCCCTTGGAGTCAGCCAAAAGGCCCAACAGGCTCAAGAGACCTCTTAGGTGGGGTGAGAGTGAGGGATGAGGTTGGCGGCCTTGTGGGGATGTAAGCGGGCTCTGCCAGTTGACGTGTTTTGATGAGAGTGCTGAGCATCGCTCACACAGATTTTATGAGAACATGCGATGAGCCGTGCTTGGAGCATCGGGTAGACTGTGTGTCACCGATTTAATAGGCTCGCACGTGCGTTTTGAGACATGGCATGAGTATTGAGAAACAAACCTCTGTGGGAAGCAGGCCAATTGGGCCGGAGTACCTAGAGATATTACATGGGTTCATGGAGTACGATGTACCGTGCAAGTAGCATGGAGTACGATGTACCGTGTTGTATCTTCGGATACGGCATCTCCGGATGCAGCATCTTCGGATGCCGGGGATCGGATAAGACTGACGGGATGGACTGACCCACCTCCCGGGCGGTTCCCGATCATGGTGAGAACCCGCACACTAGGATCCGTGTAGCTGAGGAACTCACGAGGACAGATGTGGCCATAGTCCTAGTTATTTACCTATATACAGACGTTGCCTAGTCTCGCATGTTGATGATTTCTATGATGATTTAAACTGGGTTTTAAAACTAAATTGCATGATGGTATTTCCATGCTTTTCAAAACCCACGTGTGATGTAAATGTTTTCATGATTTTGTGTGAGTCAGGATCACCCGCAGGAGGGGTCGAGTCCTGACTTTATTGTCAAAATCTTAATTGAGAAAGAAATGATTTATGATAATTGCATGTTGATTTTCCGTGCAAATGTATTTTACATATCATCATAATGCATAGCATTGTTTTAAAATGTGTGGAGAAAGGGTGGTTTATGCATGGCACTACGTTCATGTAGGTAGTATGGTTACCTACTTGTTCGTAGGATTGCCTTACTGAGCTTGATGTGCTCACCCCTTTCATTTTCTCCCACAGATGATCTCCAGTTGAAGTTGAGGCGACTCAGTACTGCATTCCGGATATCCGCTGCTGCCCATCAACATAAGGTATATACACTTGTACTTATTGTATCTACATAAGCATAGCACAGTAACATGATTGTAAGTAACTTTAGGGGATGTATAAATAATATAACAATTATAAATGACTGGAGAAGAAATAAGTACTAGGGTAGATGTATGGTGGGACTGGCATTGACGCACAGCCCAATTAGTAGTGGAGTGTTGGTCACGATTCGAGGACAGGTAAGAATTAAGTAAGAAAATAAACAAAAACGCAAAAAAATTCACTCTGATTTTTGGATAGTTGGGTCGTGACAATTATTTTGGTATCAGAGCGTAATTGGTCTGATGTGTGTCAGTGTCAGAAGTTAAGAAATTACATCCCCGTGTTACTGTGCTTAGTTAGATACAATAGTGTATATCGAGATGGGCTTGACT
Source organism: Firmiana major (assembly GCA_033439115.1). Classification (NCBI taxonomy): domain Eukaryota; kingdom Viridiplantae; phylum Streptophyta; class Magnoliopsida; order Malvales; family Malvaceae; genus Firmiana; species Firmiana major. The sequence goes on along the minus strand of CM065913.1, from coordinate 35,086,312 downwards.
AAGAAATGGTTGAGAATGCAGGAATGCCTAATATGAGTCGCGCTAAATGAGATAGTGCACGAGGCAGAGGTCGTAGAGGTAGACCTGAGTCTGCTAAGTCGTGCTGAGTTTGGCTATGAAAATCAGTATGAGATTGAAATAGAGGCGAATGTTGAGCATGCCTCACAGAGTCCGACAGAGAGATCGGACAGTATTGAGACACGCTTCGCGAGATTGGAGCGGAGTGTGGAGATTATTTTGAGGAGCTAATTACTCAGATTATGTACGAGATCAGAGGGCGCAGCGGAGCATTGGTGAAAACCCGCTCGACCCATCTTAAGAGCTGATATGAGAAATGATTATGGATGTATTCCGGTGACAGGATATCCTGGACATGATTTAAAGGAAATTTTGGATTAAAGTCTTTACTCTGACCCAGAGGATTTAATTTATTGACGAGTATGGAGACTCGATTATATTCTGGGCAGATATTACCTCGACACTATGAAAAGTGACAGTCGAGATGTCTAAAAGTTTATGGAAGGGCTCAGATTTTCAATTAGAGTCCGATTGGCCCGTGAGATATTACCTATACCGAGGCAGTGCACAGATTTACAGTTGGGTAAATAAGAACATGAATTGCACGCCTCTGAGACTTGGAAAGGTAGTGAGGGCCGAGATAGAGACAGAAAGAAAAGCGAGAAATGACAAGGATGTCAAAAATGGGAAAATTGGTAATTGGTAAAAGATCTGATGTAACGAGTTATGGGCTAAGATAATTGGTAAGGCCCTAGTGCATCTAATTTTGGGCACTCTTGTGGGCATTGTGATTGGAGGACCCCGACCTGCTACGAAGCAGAGTAGCAGTGTCATTACTGTGGAATGTGTGGTGGATACCACAGAAGGAGCGTCTATACCTACACGGTATTGATGAAAATGGTCGTTAAGTGTGGTATGATGGACCATTGATTTTGATTACACAGAGTTGGGCGAAATCGCCCCACAAAAAAGTAAAGAGACAGAGAAAAATTTCGTTGTTATAGCTGAAAACGAAAAGGGAGGCCATAGCCGAAGAGAAAAAGGAAAGTAGGCTATTGGACGAAGGCGAGTGGATGTCTTGGACCAGGATGCTATTGATGTTTCATGGATGTGGTGTAAGATACCACACTTGTTATGAATAACGAAGTACATATGTTCATTAATCCTGTGCCACATATTTATTCATACCGCCTTCATTCGCATATAAGTGAGTAAAAGGCATGAATGCCTACGTCATCGGTTACAATATGGGTAAATGAGTACCCCAATAGAGGAGGATGAATTAACGGAATATAGATATAGAGATTTTAAGTTGATAAACAGGGGTGTAACGGTTGAAATTACAGGAGTAAAGGATGTACTCACAGAATGAATAAAGACAAGAGTTTCATTATAATTGATACGCAAAGGAGAAAATCTTCGAGATAAGATAGATCCTAAGTACAAGATGTATTGGAGTAGAGATATATGCTAGATAAGGAATACCTTTAATATGCGAAGTAATTGAGGTTAAACAATTAGTAGCGAATACAAATTATAACCAAGGACAAAGATGGGTATAACCATAACCGGTAGTTGTGGTTAAGTCTGAAGGCTAATAAAGGTATTTCAAAATACCTCCCCGCCTGAAGACTTGACAGCATCTAGATATATATATATATATATATATATAATCTATAACGGGAAATCGATCATCATAATAAATACCTTTAGCATTAGGTTACCTTACTAAGACGATAAGAACATTAAAATTCGACAAATTATAAAGGTTAACGTAGTAAAATTTGATAAGAGCCGTTAAGATAAGAAAAGGAAATAGCGCAGGTTAGCACCTGGAAAACGTAAGCGGTTGAGAAGGATCTTGTACGCCTTGCGTAAATAAGTCAAGGATTAGATCGAGTGTAATCATCATTAACGGTGATATGCTGGGAGTAGTTAAAGCCTAGGGCGAATTATAAGCAACAATTGGAAGATAGCTTTTACAGATGGATTATTGCGAGATTTAAAATGGTATACCCTGTTGACACGTTTAACTAAGAAAACGTGATCTTGGAATAAGATGATAAATAAGATGATAGATGTGACGTGAATTTGGCGTGATGAAGTATGAACTGACCACCATGATTAATTTCACCATGCCCAACAGCTCAAGAGGTTTTTCAGTGAGTATGAATGCCTCAAAGTTATGATGGAGCTGTGTATTGATGTATAATGGGAAGATAGTCAATTTTGGAGTCAGACAACTCTTCGATCACGAAATAAACTATCTGACCCATGATTTAAAGTTGGCAACAGTATTTGTACCGAGGATATGGTACTATTATGTACAGGGTGAGGAATTATGGATATGCACTGATCATAGAGCCCGAGTATCTGTTTTCACAGAAAGGGGCGAATATGAAAATACATATTGGGTTAGAGCTTCTGAGAGATTTTGATTTATGAGAATTGTACCACCCAAGAAAGGCGAATGTGATGACTGATGCCTTGAGCAGAAAGAGCCTCGGGATGGTACCACATATGATGGTCAGGGAGCGTGAGCTGCTAGATGCAGTTGTGGACCTCAGTATTGATGTGATCCCTTCTGAGGATGACAGTGATTGTGTGACAGCTAGCCTGATGACTAGTACCGGATGAGAGTGCCCGGATTTGCCAGGCTTAGCGTGATGATCGACCGGATGTCGATAGTTTGGGTCTGATTCAGAAGGGTACAGTGATAGAGTTCACAGTGGGTGATAATGAGTTACTGAGGATTCAGAGACAGTATGAGTGCTCCCCAGGACCACAGTTGATGAGATAGTGATATTGTCAGAAGCTCACTCTTCGGGATATACAGTGCATGCGGAAGGTAATAATAATATATATTAAAATCTCAAAAGGGGTATGGGTGGTCAGATGTGAAAAGAGATATTGGTGGAGATTGTAGAAAAGTGCCTAGTGTGTCAGCAGAGTAAGGTAGAGTATTAAAAGTCTGCAGAGTTATTGCAGCACCTACCTATATCGACACGGCACGAAAAACGAGAGTAAGTCTCCATGAATGTCGTGATGGGTTATAGGAGACCCGGATAAATCAGGAGACTAGTTGGATGGTAGTCGATAGAGTGACTAAGTCCACCCACCTTCTGGTTATGAACTCCCCAGATACTCAGAGTGTGTATGAGGATTCAGGTATAAGAAAGATTGTGGAACATTAAGTAGCGTTCCAGTGAGCATGGTATCATATAGGGATTCCCGCTCCACTTCCTACCTCAGGGAATATTTTTAGGAAGCTATGGGAACCCGACTGAGTATTAGCACAGCTTTACATCCTCAGACAGATGGTCAGTCAGGGAGGACTGTACAAGTTCTGGAGGATCCGATGAAAGCGTGTGCCATTGATTTTATAAGCTCCTGGAATGATCAGTTGATTTCTAATTGAAGTCGCCAATAACGACAATTGGCAATTGAGTATCGGGATAACGAGATATGAGGCAGTGTATAGCTGTAGGGGCTGTTCCCCAAATTGGATAAGAAAGAGTGGGTGACAGGTAGACATTATTTCTGACTTTGGATAATAAGTCTCTGAGGATGTTTAGTTAAGGATGAGAGATTAAGAACACCTCAGAACAGATAGAAAAATATTGGAATTCACCCTTGGTGAATTATTATGGTTGAAAGTTACACGTCCTAAGAGAATAAGGACATAGCGGAACTTTTGGAAGAAGTAAATTGAGTTGAGCTGGATCGAATTCTTGAGAGATTGGACAAGTGGGAGATAAGACCTGTAGGTTGTTGTTAATCACTTGGATTAATAGGCACCCACAATGTGTCCCAGCTTATGATGCTTCGGTACTACTATCCAGATCCAGCAGAGGTGATAGGATATGAACTCCAAAAGTTCAGTTTAATGAAAATATGAGTATATTGAAGAAGTTGATTCGGGCATTGAACAGGAAAGAGACAGTATTGGGGTTTAAGATAATCTCCCTAATTAAAGTCCTTTGGTAGTAATACACTCCGAAGAAGGTCGCATAAATTTTAAGAGTATGATATGATCGATATACCCGGAGTTGTATATGGACTCATATGACTTGGTTCTAATTTGGAGGACCAAATTCCTTAAGTGGGGGAGAATTGTAAGACCCGAATTTAATAAAAATACGAAAACTAAATAAGAAAAGATAGAGGAAGTATGAAGGAAGTCGGGTTAAATTAATCCCGAACACGTGTAAGGGCAAAACGGTCAAAGGACCGAAAGCCGGAGTAAATTCGATAAGGAAATTTAATTAAAAATAAGGATTTAAGAAATCTTGGTCAATAAAGATGAAATAAAATTATTTCGGATTAAATTGATCAAGATATTAATTTATTGGAATTAATCGGGATTAATCGGGATTTTTAGTTCAGAAAAATAATCCCGAAAATAATCGAAAAATATACTGAAAAGTCACTCGGGACAATATCCCGAAAATACGGAGCAATTATACCCGAAAAATAGGTTAAAATATAATAAATAAATTAAATAAAATTAAATTAATTAATTTAGAATAAAATAATAATTTTAAGGGATATTTGGGTATTTTTAGTGTATTTTAATAAATAAAAATAAATTGTTAAATAAGATAATAAATTGTAAAAGAAAGAAAAGAGGAGAATTGAAAAAAAAAAAAGAGAAAAGAGAGGAAAGTCATCGGGGAGAGAGAAACGGAAGACCCGAAGAAGACCAAAGGAGGCCCGATCACCGTCCGGCGGCCAACGGCTCGGCCAAGGGCCGGAAAAGAAAGAGGGGACGCCGATGAGCACGATGGTACCGGCGGTGTAGCCAACCGACGCCGGAGGAAGCCGATCGGAGGAGGAGAAGGCCGACGGGATTGAGGGGCTCGGTCCCGGCGAACGGCGGCGATCCGACCAGAACCAAGGCCCGATTTGGAGAGCCCAGTCGACGGCGGTGCTTTTGGCACCGGTGGCACTCAGCGAGACGGCCGGAATCGGCGGCGACGGCCAAGGGAAGAGAATGGGTCCGACGGCGAGGAGAGAAGAGGCCGGACCGGCGGCATTCCGGCGGCCTTGGGCGAATCCGAGCCCAGATTCGAGATGCGGACGGCCTTGCGGAGCTGTTGGCGGTGGAAGCCGACGGAGAACCGGCCGGCAAGGCAGTGAACCGGCAGTGAACCGGCCGAACCGGAGAAAAACCGACGGTCTGACCGGTCCGAACCGGACTGAACCGGTTCAGCCAAAAAGAGGGGAAAAAAGGGAGAAAAAGGGAAAAGGAAAAAGAGGAAAAAAATTGGGGAAAATTCCGGTGATGCAATCGAGCTTCGGGTAAGTCGATAAGCGGTCAAATTGACCGATTTAAATTTGGAATATTTTATTTAATTAATTTTGGGCTGAGAACTTACCCGGAAAAATTGTGGAATTGTGTAGCTCGACGATTGGCATCCACCGAGGGCTCGAGACAGCCTCGATTTGCGGACTAGCATGGAATCTCGGGTAAGTGACCCCTATTTACGACAATTTCCTCGTTATGCGTGATATTGATTAAATTTACGCATAAATTGAATTAATTTATGGAAATTTAGATTAATTGTCGTAAATATTAAATTTAGCTATTCGAGAATTAGAACGAGGCTCAATAAATTATTGATGGGCCCAATGAGCCCAATAGGCCTCGATAAAGAGAAAATTAAGTGGAAAACGGGCTTAAGGCCGATTAAGGCCCATTAAGGTGCAATCGGGCCCAATAGGGGTAAACGGGCCCAATGATTTAAATTAAGCCCAGAAAAGATTAAGTACAATTAAATCATAATATCTGACCTGAGGAATATTAATACGCAGTTCCGGGCATTGGATTGGAAACATATCGGACTGCGCGATGGGACTACATTGGAAAAGAGAAAGGTCAGACTCGACGAGAATCGAGGTAAGGGAATTCTGCGGACTGCTAGAGGTAACAGTACGCAATTTTAAATTCATATGCAGTCCTTTAAAATATCCTGAAGGGTCTAGAGGTCAAATAATAATTTTAGTGCCCCGAATGGGCAAATTACTAAAATACCCTTGTTAAGGGTAAAATTCTAAAAATCTAGGAAAAATTGGGAGGAGCAAGGACAAGAGGTTCCTGCTCGTTCTGGAGATATTTCAACGCATGCATGAGTAGGCTGGCTCGCCTTGAAAGAAAGTGCACCGCATTGCATACTTTCAACGTGAAATTGATTTGAAAACTGTTTTGAGTAAATAGAGCCGCCTACGTGTTTTATTGACATATGACGTGCTAGAGCTCAGCTCGCACGGTAATTTCGATTTGTGTGATGCATGCATTAGTGCTGGAGCGAGAGCTCGCACTAGAGTTTTACATGCATAGGTGCTAGAGTATAACTCGCACCAGATTTCACATGCTCTTTCGTGACACGGTGCTAGAGTCTGACTCGCACCATATTTTTACATGATTTTCGAGACAGAGTGCTGGAGTTTAACCCGCACCAGTATTTATAAAATTTTCATGTGATTTATAATATACAGAGTGCTGAGCTTAGCTCGCACTAGTTTTACCGGATTTGTGGAGTACCGCTGTCTGCCCTTGGAGTCAGCCAAAAGGCCCAACAGGCTCAAGAGACCTCTTAGGTGGGGTGAGAGTGAGGGATGAGGTTGGCGGCCTTGTGGGGATGTAAGCGGGCTCTGCCAGTTGACGTGTTTTGATGAGAGTGCTGAGCATCGCTCACACAGATTTTATGAGAACATGCGATGAGCCGTGCTTGGAGCATCGGGTAGACTGTGTGTCACCGATTTAATAGGCTCGCACGTGCGTTTTGAGACATGGCATGAGTATTGAGAAACAAACCTCTGTGGGAAGCAGGCCAATTGGGCCGGAGTACCTAGAGATATTACATGGGTTCATGGAGTACGATGTACCGTGCAAGTAGCATGGAGTACGATGTACCGTGTTGTATCTTCGGATACGGCATCTCCGGATGCAGCATCTTCGGATGCCGGGGATCGGATAAGACTGACGGGATGGACTGACCCACCTCCCGGGCGGTTCCCGATCATGGTGAGAACCCGCACACTAGGATCCGTGTAGCTGAGGAACTCACGAGGACAGATGTGGCCATAGTCCTAGTTATTTACCTATATACAGACGTTGCCTAGTCTCGCATGTTGATGATTTCTATGATGATTTAAACTGGGTTTTAAAACTAAATTGCATGATGGTATTTCCATGCTTTTCAAAACCCACGTGTGATGTAAATGTTTTCATGATTTTGTGTGAGTCAGGATCACCCGCAGGAGGGGTCGAGTCCTGACTTTATTGTCAAAATCTTAATTAAGAAAGAAATGATTTATGATAATTGCATGTTGATTTTCCGTGCAAATGTATTTTACATATCATCATAATGCATAGCATTGTTTTAAAATGTGTGGAGAAAGGGTGGTTTATGCATGGCACTACGTTCATGTAGGTAGTATGGTTACCTACTTGTTCGTAGGATTGCCTTACTGAGCTTGATGTGCTCACCCCTTTCATTTTCTCCCACAGATGATCTCCAGTTGAAGTTGAGGCGACTCAGTACTGCATTCCGGATATCCGCTGCTGCCCATCAACATAAGGTATATACACTTGTACTTATTGTATCTACATAAGCATAGCACAGTAACATGATTGTAAGTAACTTTAGGGGATGTATAAATAATATAACAATTATAAATGACTGGAGAAGAAATAAGTACTAGGGTAGATGTATGGTGGGACTGGCATTGACGCACAGCCCAATTAGTAGTGGAGTGTTGGTCACGATTCGAGGACAGGTAAGAATTAAGTAAGAAAATAAACAAAAACGCGAAAAAATTCACTCTGATTTTTGGATAGTTGGGTCGTGACATTATGTCTGTCCCGTGGGGTAGATCTATTTCGTCATCATCTCACCCTTTTCTATTTTTCTCCTCACGATGAATTTACCATTCTTTTTTTTTCTCATCCTCCATGATAATTTAAAGTCAATTTCTTTCTTAGTCAATGTCCTTTTAAACATCGTTTTTGCGTGCACCTGTTGCCCTTTTTTCACAACATTCCTTTATATAACTATTTAGCATGTCATATATACATACATATATATATATATATATATATATATATATATAAATCTTAAATAACGTGTACACATTCTTAAGTCGCTGGTAGTTATCTCACCCTTTATTTTCCTTTATCTTATTTTATCAGTTTTCAGTACATGCATCCTAATGTAACCACCATCTAATACTTCTAAACCACTTCATCTTTTTCAATACAATTATCAAACACTTCATCTTGCTTTAGTGTAATTATCAAGTATTGGATTTGATGCTCGAATTAAAATATCTTGTAGTCGCAGGGTTACATATAAAATATTATTGAAATATTTACTTATAGTTTCACTTTATTTATAGAAATCTTTTATAATAACACGATTTTTTATATGATAGGTTAGATAACATCATGAAAAAAAACAGAGCAACCAAATTATATTATCGAACAAAGAGAAAAGCCATGAAAGATAAAAGGATTACAAATATAGTAATAATCAGGATAATATATACACGCACCTTGACTAAGAAAATGGAATTCAGAGGTTGGATAAGCAGGAGCTCCAAGGTACACTGCGAAAGAGGGTTAAGCCGAGAGTAAGAAGATGGAGAGTTTCGTAGTTTCTGCAAACGGTTTTTTGGGAGGGAAAGGGAATAGGGAAAAAAAACACTAAATAAATCAAGTCAATGCTAAAATATTTTATTAGGGAAAGGGAGGGAAAGTATTTTATTAGGGTAATGTTAAAATATTTTATTTCTTAAAATAAAATCAATGATTGTGTTATTACTTTAATTCAATCAAATAAATAAATAAAATAATTATTAAAAAAATTATTGATAAAGTTTCTACCTCCCAAGCATATAGCACCCCTTTCCGGCAGAAATGCAGAAGTTATTGAAAAGCAGCCAACGCGTGATCGGGGCCCTGACCCGCTCCAGCACCAAAACCGCCTCATCGAACCTCCCCAGGCTGCAATATATCACAGCCAGAACGTGCAAGCTCATCGCCAGATCCAAGCTAGGCTCGCCTTCCACAGCGCTGGGGAATCAGATTCTGGCTAAGAAAAGGATGGAGGCGGCATTTGGATGTTCCGATGAATCAGGTTCAGACTCCACTGGTTGCGATGGTGACGGTGGAGGCGGCATTTTCTTTTCTCCTTTATCCGATAATCAGGTTCAAATTCTACGAATTCCAGTTGCGGTAAAGGCAAAGGCATCGACTCTTCTTTTTCTGCTACAGCTGTCGAAACAGATACAGCTGCTACAGGAGATGCCAGAGAAAGGTCTTCTTTTTCTACAGCAGCTGGTAAATCAAACTCAGTTACTGTCGACGGTGGGGGCGACGGGGCAGCTGCCAAAGGGGGAGCCTGGGTTGGAGTCTGATCGGCCATGTGCCTCTTTGTAGTCTAAAAATTCGAAGGAAACAAAAAGGGGAGCCTGAGTTTGTAGTCTGATCGGCCATTTGGATGTTCAAAAGGACAAGGGAAATACCAGCAATGAGAATACAGAGGGCAATGGAATCCAATGCTCTTAAAATGTATGCTCTTAAGTCAGGTAAATCAAGATCCAGTCGATGGGCAAGAATCCATGGCTGTGAGGGAGGAAAACAGGCAGATCGAAAACAAAGTAAATTAAAGACCAAGACTTGCCGATCGAAAACAAATCAATGGGGTCCGACTTAATACAATTTTTTTTTATTTTACTAAAAAATATATATATATATATCAATTAATAAAAATTTAAATTTTAACAGATATGAAAAAGTATGTATATTAATATTATTATTATAGGTTTTAATTATTATTTTGATATTTTAATTTTTGTTAGATAGTTTTATTTAGTTTTTTAATAAATAATTTAAAATTTTAATTTAAATTAAATAAATATTATTATTCAAAATTTTAATAATTAATCTAATTATATTTAATCAATTAAGGTTGCATTTGGAAACAAACCCAACTCGATGAGATTTATATTTAATAAATTAAGGTTGCATTTGTAAGATATTTTTTATTTTAACGTTTATAATAGTCATATTTATCGATATCATATGTATTATACGATATGATTCAATTCATTACAAAATCAATATATATAGCCGATTTTTGGTGTAATTAATGGGTTTGTTGATAAATTTTCAATCATGTATATTTTGTGATAATATTTGACGCCAAATAATTAGTGACGTTTTTACAAAAACGAAACGTTAATTAATTCTTCACATTTGAAGTTCTTATTTTATGATGAAAACAAAAATGTCACCGAAATTAAAAACAAACGTCACGAAAATATTAAAGTATGTATATTTGGGGATAAAACTTGGCGCCAAATATTTAGTGGCGTTTTTACGAAAACATCATGAACAATAATTCGTCACATAAAATGTGTTTTTTTTCATGATAAAAATACAAACGTCACCAAAAATAAAATAAAAATGTTATAAAAATTTTTTCCACAAATTATATTTCATTATAAAATTTGGTGTCAAATATTTAGTGACGCTTTTATAGAAATGTGACGCTATATAATTTGTTACATATAAAGTGTTCATTTATGATAATATATTAAATCGTCACCAAAAGTAAAAACACGTCACAAAAAAATTTCTCTCCATTTATGTTTAGTGAAAAAATTTGGCGTCAAATATTTAGTGACACTTTCATGTGACGATTTTTTATATCGTCATAGAAAATATTAAAATAATAAAAAATCGTGACGAATTATATTATTCGTCACGTATGATATAGTTTACGTGACGAAATTTAATGCGTCACATAGAACAATCGTCACAAATTATCATATTTGTTGTAGTGAAAGTTGATAATCATGAGATAGTTGGGTATACAGATTCTGATTTTGCTAGATGCCAAGATGACTTAAAATCTACTTCTGGGTATGAGCTGTATCCTGGAAAAATGTGAAACAGACACTTTTTGCATCTTCTACTATGCAGGTTGAGTTTGTTGCATGTTATGCGGTTTCTACGCAGGCTATTTGGCTTAAAAACCTCATTTCAGGACTCAAAATTGTTGACTCCATCTTTAGACCACTTAAGATCTATTGTGACAATAGGTCTGCTGTCTTGCTCACTAAAAATTAAAAAAAAAAAAGTACTAGTGGATCCAAACATATGGAGATAAAATATCTTAAGGTTAAATATTTAGTAAAACAAAAATGGTGACATTCTTGTTGAGCATATTGACACAAATAACATGATTGCTAATTCTTTAACTAAGGGATTAAGACCTGTTGTCTTTAGTAAGCATGTTGAGAACATGGTTGTTTTAGAGTCTTTTGATGTACTAATTTAGTGGGAGTATGTGATCAACGTTTGGACACTTATATTTGCTTTCGTGTTTAGAACACTTACATGATATTTGCTTCATATATTAATTGAGTATTATTATTGTTTTATATCATGTATTGTTATGATGAATTTTTTGTACATGTACATTTGAGCATTTTGCATAATTAATCTTTATATTGAATGTATGTCTCGGTAAATGATACCATTATGAAAACCTCAAGGATGATGAGACATACGGAATCTGGATGCCATTAAGTTTTGGGCAAATCTAGGTACCATGAAGATTTCTTATTGTCGACTTGCCATTAAGTTTTTCGGCAAGATTGGAGAAATCTTTGAGGACTGACAAGACAATAATACAAATTAATGTGATCACCATGGATGTTATTTTCTTGCTTTACAGTCACATTGGATCCATTGTTGATATGATCACCGATATCTGTAATCATGAATTGGTCTTGCGTCAATAAAGGGCGCAATCACTGTCATGATTCGTATTAGTTGGACATATTGAACGGGATCTTTAGGATGTTGTTTCAAAGGCTAAATAGTTTTTTAAAATCGTGGTCACGTCAAAATAAAGTCAATCAGCCTAGAGTCTTATTTTCAAAATCGATTTTTTTAAAAATTAAATAACCCCAATTAATGTTGTCCAAGTGAGAAAATGTTAGAAATATTATACTGTGGACTAACATTAATTAACAATTTTGTGTTTTAATAAAAATGGGTTGATAGTTTAGTCTTGGTATGAAACATGCAAGTAAGCCCAATTTGAGCGATTGTGATCATGTTAGATATGGACTTTACACATCCTATTAGATCAATGTGACAAGGTGATTGTGTAGGTCTTAAAACTCTATAAGCCCTTAATGAGAGGGTCATTAGGGTTTTACTAAATGATTATTATAAATATATGACTAAATCTCCTATTCGCTTCTATTCGTTTGGTATTTACTCATTAAGAGCCACATGTGGAGAAGTAGAAAATGAAAACTTGTCAATCATGTCATTAACTCAAATTTCAACCATATCCGCTAAAAAAGGTACGATTATCAATTATTATTATTATGAATATTGGTGACCTAATTTTCACATAAGATTTTTAAAATAAATTCTACATGTAATGTACAATCAGTTGATATATATAAATCCACATAAATAATTTTCCAACACACAATCCAACAGCTAGGGATGGGGTGAGAGCAACAACCATTGCTGGGCACAGCACTAGAAAGTAGAAATGAAAGAGGTCACAATACGATATTTAAGTACTTCAACTATTGCAAATAATATCCCAAAATAAATGTTTTAGATTTGCAAACAAATCAACAAAATATTACGTAATATCAATGGAGGTGAAGGGAATACTCTCCATGAACAAAGGAGAAGGAGAAAACAGCTATGCTAAGGCTGCAGGACTGACGGTCTCCAATTATAATTCCACTCTTTTTTTTTCTTTTCTTTTAATATTTACAAGTAATTCACTTGTGTATTATGTTTAAAATGCAGCTAAAAGTGTTTGATGCGATCCGACCAGTAGTTGAAAAGGCAGTTCAATCTCTCTTGACAGAAAGTTCTTCAATCCCAAAGCAAGTTCTGAACGTAGCTGACTTGGGGTGTGCTTTAGGTCCCCAGACCCTTGAATTCATGTCGACAGTGATAGACAGCGTCATCGAAAGCTGCGGTGAATTGAAGCCAGAAGTGCCGGAAATCCAGTTTTACTTGAACGATTTAGCCGGGAACGACTTCAACACTCTGTTCAAGGAATTAAGTGATGTTCACGAAAATTATAAGAATGCTTCATGGTTTGCTGTGGGTGCTCCCGGTTCCTTTTATGGTCGCCTTTTCCCAAGCAACTCCATGCATCTTTTTCATTCCTGTTATAGCGTCCATTGGCTCTCTAAGGTATCACCTTTTCCCCTTAATATGATTTACTTTCTTCATAGAAACGCCATGGAGTTTTCAATCTGAACAAACAAATTAAAATAGTATTGCATACATTAATATAAAAAATAGTACAAAACATAGTAAAATGTGCTGGTCGAGTCAAGTTTGGACTTAGAACGGCAAACCGAACTCGGATCATTTTTAAACGGACTTTGATTTTTAAGTCCAAACTCATTTAATGGGTTTAATATTTTTATCCAAATCCGAAAAAAAAAAAAAAACCTTCAAGTTTGGGTGGGTAACTTGACCATGAACAGATCTAGTTTGGAACCCATCAGCCTTTCAGTGTGGTACGGTGAAAATTTTCATCTTGCCGCAATTACTTTTTTACCTCATTTTCTTCTTTTATTTTAATATAATATCTTTAATGTTTATTTTATTATTCAGTTCAATACCATTACTACGACTGAATCTAAATGTATTATTATTTGATATCAATCTCATTGTTACCTTTATTTTCAATCTTATCAAAATTAATCATACCGATCATTCAAATTAACTCATAATAATCCTAAAATTTGATGAAATACATTATTATAATTAAAACATACCAACTTGAAGAATTAATTGAATTAATATTGGCAAAGCACCATATAGATGGTATAAGTATTCAAGGTTTACCCATGCAAAAAAAGGCTTTTTACTTCAAAATTAAAATAAATAAAAAATTCTCTAGCTTAAATATTTGATAGTTTATGGTTTTCTTTTTCGTTCATATTTACCCAAATGACCCTGATATTAATATAGGATGTGAAAATGAATCTTTACAATGTATTGAAACACATTAGCAAGAATATATACATGTACTATTCAATGGCTTTAATATTATATTTATTTTGGGAAAGATTTTATACAGACTTTTGTTGAGTTATACTTCTTTGGCATCAACCTTACATTATTGGTTTGTTTGGAATAAATCTGAAGGCACCAATAATTACAGACGAAGCAGGGTTACAACTAAACAAGGGGAAGCTCTACATCTCTAAAACCAGCCCTCTTACAGTAAAAAAGGCTTATTTTTCCCAGTTTCAGGAAGACTTCTCTTCTCTCTTGAAATTCCGGGCCCCAGAGCTGGCACCTAATGGCCGTATGGTGTTGATACTTAATGGACGACAAACTGCAGACCCCACAGAAAGGGATATTTGCTACCTTTGGGAAGTTCAAGCTGAGGCCTTATCCTACCTGGTTTCACAGGTGAAAATCCCAGAAATAATTTTAACTACTTCCTCCGTTGCATTTTCTCGTAACAATTATAATAATTTAAACGTGAGTTTATATATTAATTCATATAACTTAATTCATTGTTAAAATAAAATCCTATTATTTTTTCTTGATTTAGGATAGCACGATAGTTTTGTTTTTTATAAATAGGGAATACATGCATCTTCCTGTACTTGAACCAAATGCTTGAATACAGTTTAATATAATTATTAAGTACTCAAAAGTGTGAAAAGCTTTGATTTTATATATATAGTTAATAATTTTGTATCTCATTGTTGGTTCATATATAGGAATTGATTGATGAAGAGAAATTAGATTCCTTCAATGTACCTTACTACAATCCTTCCCAAGAAGAAGTTCAATATTTGGTAGAGAAGGAAGGTTCCTTCACAACAGAGTTTATTGACACAGTTGTACTGGATATTGGAGGTAAAAACCAATGGTCAAACCCTGAAATAAGAATTAAAGGCTACAGATGCTTTTCGGAGCCTATTCTGTCTCACCAATTTGGGGAAGAGGTGATGGACAAGCTCTATGATAAGGCCAAACAGATTGTAGCTGAGGATTACAAGCAAGGAAAAGAAGCAACTAAGAACATTAGCATTGTTGTTGTGCTGAAAAAGAAGGAAAACCTGAACTGATCAGTTTCTGGGTTATTCAGGAAATATTGGAGAAATTAAATAAGTAGTAGTGCTACTATTTGCTAAGGAATAAAAAAAAAAATGTCAGCTGATATTGTCAAAGTCTTTGGATTAGGCAGATCAGCTGCATATGACATGAACTTATCTTGAAACTTAGTCTAATTTTCTTGATTCGTAGATGTCAAGTGGCTTATTATTATTATTATTATTTCATGAATCACATATTAAAAAAATACAATTATAATCAAACAAATTTTAATGACACGAAAAAAGTCAATAATCAAACTTGTTGGCTTGGCACCCCAATAACTTCAGGTCCATAAAGAGTAGAACGGTCTAATGGTCCAATGGATGCACAATCCTGGCACATAAAACAAAGAAAAAAATTTAGACTGAGATATGAATAATGACCACGACCCCTCCACCAAATCCACTCTAGGCATGCCAATCCATGGCCCATGAGCATGCATGACAAACAAGGCAAAAGTGGCATCCTTTCTTGAAGATAACCACTCAACACATAATATTGTGCATGTCGAGTTATGAGTTTCATGTACAAAGGAAAGCTCTCCCTATAAAAGGGAGCTCACGCTAAGTTAAAGATACAAACATTTTCATTACTTTTACTCTTACAATATCTAAAACTTTAAGTGTTGGGAAAAATACTCCAATCTAAATATTCATAAAAGCAAAAGAAAGTAGAAACAAACAGTATGTGGTTTAATCCAACCTAATTGGCCTATAATCATCCAATCAAATTAATAACCAATTAAAATTACAACCATGCAACTTTCAGAAAAGAAAAATTACAAATTCTTTATAAATCCAAAGGCCAACTACTCAAAATACCCAATTATATCCTTTATAATAGCTCAAGTACTAGGCATTCTGATGGTGTTTACAACTCTTTGAATACATTACAAACCAAACCTAACACATTATTTATAAAGGAAAAACTCTTATAACTTCTCTTACACTTATAATGTATATAGTATGATCTCTCAATTTCTCGTTATTGTGGTTTTTAGTATATTATTTGAAAATGAGATTTATGAATTAAAATATAACTTAATTGTGTTTGATAGAAGATTATTGCTTTTTAAGGTATGATATTGGTATATTGTGTTCAATGACTTGTTAATATTATTGTGGAAATATTATGCTTCATTTATTGTGTGGTATTTTTAGTTTTATTATTTTATTTATTATGTTATGTAGTTGTTATTTTTTAAAATAGAAATTCGTAATAATTTTTTATTTTAATGGTGATTAATAGTGCTTTATGTTTTTTTCTATTTTATTGCAGGATTTACAAATATTCAATTTCAATTTCAATAAAAAAACACTTCGACGCAAAAGACACTTTTGATAAATATTCAATTCAATTTCAATTATTTATGATACATATATTGTGCTATATGGAATGATCTTTCTATTAATTCTTGTTAATTGTGGTTTTTAATATATTATTTGAAAATGAAATTTATGAATTAAAATAGAACTTAATTGTGTTTGATCGGAGATTATTTGCTTTTTTAGGTATGACATTGGTGAATTAAAAGAAAACTTAATTATGTTTGATCCAAGATGATTGCTTTTTCAGGTATGAGATTCATGAATTAAAATAAAATTTACCTTTGAATATGATATTTCCTTTTTGATATATGAGTTAAAAGATTGTTATTTTATTGGATTATTTTGGATTGAATTGTAACTTGTTATTGTAATTCCAGAATTTTGGATTGAATTGTAATTTGCTATTGTAACCTTGGAACTGTAATTTCATAATTTTATTTATTTTTTCAAAACAAAATTTAGTTTTAAATACGAAATTTGGTCACTAAAAAATTTTAACTACGAAATAAATAAATTTTATTTATTTTTTAAAAAATATTTTTAAAAACGAAATTCTATTACTAAAACCTTTTAGCAATGGAATTTTATTTTATTTTTAAAAAAATAACAACATACACTTTTAAAGATGGAACTCTGTCGCTAAAGATTTTTAGCTGCTAAATTTAAAAATTTTATTTATTATGTTTTAAAAAATTTACTTTTAAAGAAGGAATTTTGTTGCTAAACCCTTTTAACGATAGCTTTTTTTAAATTTTTTTAAAACAAAATTGACTTTTAAAAATGAAATTTTATTGCTGGTCTTTTAGCGATAGAATTATGGAATTTTATTTATTTTTTAAAGAATAAAATTTACTTTTAAGGATGAAATTCATCACTAAAGCTATTTAGCAATGGAATTTCTAATTTTTTAAATAAAAAATTTGACTTATAAAAACAAAATTTCACCGCTAAATTTGGCGACAGAACACTTTAGCAAAGATTTACTTTTAAATTTGGAATATCATTGCTAAAACACTTTAGCGATAAATTTTTTTAATATTTAGTTTTCTTAATTTTGAAATTAAAAAAATAAAAACTACTAAATTGCAACAGAAATTCCATCACTATAAAAAAAATCTACTGCAAAATTAGCAAAGATTTAGCGACAGAACGCATCAATTAAGATAAAAGACTTTTAATGATTGCGATTTGGGTGATGGAATTTGTGATAAAATTTTCATCACAAATTTCGTTGCTAATGATATTTAATGATGAAAAATCAGTTAGCGACCAATTTTGCCATTAGTGCAGAAGCTTGTATTGTGAGACCATGGAGAGAAAGGACAGTGTTAATTAGATTGATAGGCTCGGAATTCTATTGGGATGGTTGAACTGGTACATAGCTACGGGAAACTAATTTATTTGCAAATTCTCTTACTAAGACGGGGGTTGATAGGAAAGAATTTTTCCATGCTTGTTGGTATCTGAAGGTCATTTTGTTGAGAAGCTCTAGTTGGATGGTTCGTATATGTGTATGGTAAATAATCTCTGTTTTGACAGGGTTTTTTCAGTCGTAACCTTTATTTCATTAATAAAGAATATCTTTGGCTGAGAAAAAAAAATCCAATAGCCAAATCGTACTCATCATTAAAAAATGAGAAAGAGAAAATAACAAATAAAAGATTAAGGTTAAAAACCTATAGGTTATGACAATAACTAAAACTTTAACCAAATTGCAAATTACCATTTTATCTATATATTCTTTTTTATTTATGAAATTTATTGGATTATCAAGTAAAATATCATTTCATTCAAAGATAACGAGAAATATTCAAGAATCATTTGTTGTCTCTAAAAATCAAAATTTTCATTTTTTTTAAAATTAAAAACATAATTGACTTTTGAGATTACTTGGATTAAATAAATTAAAATATAAACTTTAATATAATTCGATGAAAATTACATAATTATATCCGATACATAATATTCTTATTTTACTATATTGAAATATACAAAATACAAATAACAATTATTTAAAATAAAAACTTTGGGTTGGTCGTAAACTCAAAAATTTATGTTATACTTTTAAAAAATATATATTTATTTTATATATGAATTTATTAATTTATAAATATTTTCCCGTGTATAGTTAGGGTTTGAAACTAATTAAAATAATAATAATAGATAAAACATTTACTATTTGTAATAATTACTTATAGATAAAAAATTTCAAGTAATTTTTTAAAAACAGGTAACTTTTGTGATAAAACAAGCAATTATATCCAAATTAAAAACTATCTTTTAATTATATCAACAGCTTATCTTTTCTTTTGTAGAATCTTATTGAACAACTTAGTTAGACCTTAGATTGGAGGGCTAATTCCAGAGTTGGTTTAGCATATTAAATATGTGAGAAGTACAAAACCGAACTAGAGAATTTAAAATATCGTTATTAATTTAGAATATAATGTTAGTTACTGGTAAACAGAAAAAGTATATTGCTGGAAATGTTCTTCATGAACAAAGATGACATATATATATATATATATATATATATATATATATATATATATATTGTGATAATGATGCAAAGATGATGAACCAACCACTCCTTACTTTAGTGATGGAAGCCACGTAACAAACAAACAAGTTGGCGTCTGCTGTTTGTTTGTTTGTTTTTTTTACTGTTTTGATAATGTTTCAACGTCAGATGTTTGGACGAAGATGTTAATTTTTCCGTACATCTTTATAATGCTTTAATGTCAGATATTTGAATATTTGCCAATTAAGGCATTGCGTTTGATAATTTTTCAGCTGATTCGAAACTGACTTTTATGTTGTTCCATAAATAGAAAATACGAGGTGCGCTTTGCAATTTGTAAAATAAATAAATAAATAAGAAACCACCTTAAAGCTTCTTATTAGATAAATTCTTTTACGATAAGTAAACATTTAAATTAAGTAAATTACAAATAATTTTAAGATTTGAATTTTATATTTGTTAAAATGTTACATTCAAAAGTTTGAATAGAATCATATATATATATATATATATATATATATATATATATATTGTGATAATTGTGAAATCCGAGAATTTCTTAAGAATTTCATGTATGTTCATGAAATGATGTTTAGAAATGAAAATTAAGGTATTGGAAATGAAAAAGTTAGTAAGGTTTGGGTTTTGCACTAAACCGAACAAATGAGCTTGAAATTACAAATAAATTCGGATTAAATTCATAAAATTCACGAAAATTATTTCGAGACCATAAAAAATTTATATAAGTTAAAATTGACTTGAGAAATCAACATCAAGTGGAAATATGAAGGTTTCAGGGATCAAATTAATTTTTAAGATAAATTGAAAACTTTAAGCCATTTTGCTCGGTATTGACTAAATCGCGCAAAATGGGTTCAATCGGAAAACTTTTCTTAAACAATTGACCCCCAAATTTTTATGAAACATACTAGACACATAGTATTACACTTGATAAGTGGAAATTTGGAGAAAATTGGACTAGAATAATTTTTTCTGAATTTTTCTAGAAGTGGACAGAAATCTGTCCCCTTCAGCCTGCCGACCCAGCCCTACTCTTTGTCAAATTTTAAGACCTTGTGGTATTCAATTCGATCCAAGATTTTCAATTCTGAAAGTAGACTTAAGGAGCTTTCATTGGGCATAAAAATCAACCCCAAAGGACTTCTAGGCCGAGAGATATCCCCCTCCCTTCATTCCCGCAAGCGTCCTCCCTTTCCCCTCGGTACACAATTTTTCCGGCCACCTTCCGGCCAGATTCAGGTGTCGTCCAAGAAGGATCAAATATTCCTTATCCATTTCTATATAACATATAAAAAATTCAGCAACAAAAAAGTTCATTTTCTAGGTGAACAATTCAAAAGAAAAAAGGTCGACGAATCTGCCTTGTTTTTGGTAAGTGAAGAACTTGAAATTTTTTATTCTTTGGCTGAGTTTTCTTGTAGTTTTTGATGATTCTAAGCTCTATACATGTTAAATAATAGTTGAGGATCAATTAAGAGAATCAAAAACTTGGTCAACCTTGGTCAAACCCGAGGTAAAATTGATGGATGATGATAAAGTTTATATATGCTGTTATTTGGTGTTGTTGAAAGATTTTTAGTTAAGTGGATTTGGATGATTTAACTTCTAAGAATGATTTGAGGTCTGGACAGCAAGGTGTTGAGGTGTTTATGTGAAAAATTTGATGGATCTAAGGTTGTTAACGGTTAAATTTATACCGAGAAAGCCCGATTTATAGCTTAACTCAGTGTAAAATCGAAAAGTGAAAGAATTGAAAATTTGGCAAAGTGACCAACATGATTTATGGACTTGAATGAGTCATAAGGTTAATGAAGTAATGAAATGAGAAATTAAAATAATGAAATTGGCCAAAAACGGGACTTAAATCGATAAAATCGAGAAAACTAAAAAGTTGACCGAAAAGTCAATATTGGTCAAACTTCGAGAAGATAAATTAAAATTGAGTATGTTAAGATGAAATTGATCAATATATGATGAATTGGTATCGTTTTGGGCAGCTCAGGAATTTGGCACGTAAATCGAGGTAATCCCGAGACCCGACGATTTTGCACTGCCCCAAAGTTTACGAGGTAAGGGGTGTAATTTAACTTAATTCTGACCTATTATGTTCATGAAATGATTTATAAAATATAATTATGTTTATGAAATGACTTTTAAAGCATAATTATATTTATGAAATGATTTATGAAGCATATTCAGATTTATAAATGATTTACAAAGCATATTTATGCTCATGAAATGATTTATAGAGTATGAAACACATGAATATTTTATAATTTTCTATATGACTTTATATTCATCTTTCAACGAAAATTTTGATATTTTCCGAAAGTATTTAAGAAAAGAAAAAGAGATTTTGAGACTAGAAGGCTATTTATATGCATGGCAACTACTCGTGGCGTTCCGGCTCCGTCACTTGAGATGCCGATACGTAGGACCCTTATAGCGCTTGTCTTCACCTGTGTGGTGGTTGACTCGCTACTCGTGGTCTATGATGATGATTTCTGGTAGTATCTCGTGCCCGCGCAGCACGCAGAATGTTTCCCGCACGACGAGTGCCATCGGTGCCCGTGCCCTGGCTATGTGCTAGTATATGATAAGAATGAGAAGATACTACCCATGTTTATAATTATGATTGTTGTACGACCTTGATCCAGTCTACAGCCCCTACCATGGCCATCGGTATGATTATGACCCTCTACGGAGGATGACGTATATTGCATGACTCAGATATAGCCTAGTCTCCATGTTTTGATGATGATGTTCTTATGAAAGAAAGAATGATGATGTTCTTATGAAAGAAAAAATTATGATGTTCTCATGAAAGAAAACATGTTTTACATTTTCATATGAAAAGATCTATATGATGATTTTACGAAATGAATTATGTATGATGAATATTTCATGAAAGAAAACTATGCATGATGGTGTTTTCATGAAAGAAAGTATGATTTATGCTTTCAGATAAATATTTACATGATGATTTAGTGAAAGAAAACATATTTTATGTTTTCAGATGAAAAGACATTCATGGTATTAAAAAGGAAAGTATACGCATATATGATATTTTCCTGTATGAATGTTTTACGTACGAAATAGAATTTATACGTATGATTGAATGATTATTTTTCAAGTTAGCTTATGATTTGCTTTTCATAAGTAAGGTATAAAGCTATACCTTGTATGATTTTCATATGCTTTTTATTGTCAGAATTATTCTAAACGTATTCCTTACGGAGCTTTTCCCCAGAAGCTCACCCCCTTTTTCTCCATTTCAGATTTCCTGCAGTAAGTGTTATGCAGCTATCTACGAAGTACTTGTTCAAGTATAATAACAGATGTTTATTTCCAGACATGTATAAAGTACAGATACGTGGTTGTATAATTACTATGAGATGTAATCACTGTTTTTATGGATTAGTATGTAAACGTTCAAGAAACAATTAATATGTAGATGCTATTTACTATTTAACGCATGAGGTGGTTGGAATGTACGAAAAATTAGAAAATAAATAAATAAAGAAAGAAGCATCATACACTATACAGGAATACAACCTAAGTAGAGAAAAAAATTTACCCTATTTTTCGTGCTTTCGGGGCGTTACATTTAGTGGTATCAGAGAGAAAGTTGTCTAGTACTGTCAGTGTCGGTTAAGACAAGTGTGATTACATCCCAAGTATCTGTACTTGTCTGGTTATAAATTGTATATACCTGTGATAGCTGTAACTAAAACTATTGGTATCGTTGCAGAAAATTCGTATCAGTGAAAATGAGCGGTAGAAGAGGTCGCCCATGGAGGCAAGATCATCCTCCACCACCTCCCCCTCAGCCTGATAGCCCAAATGCTCGGATGAGGTGGCTTGAGCAAGAAATGCAAACTATAAGAGAAGGGCTTGGTATAATTACAGCCATACTTGCCCAACAGGTTGGGGCAAATGCTGCAGACACCGATGCTCCTGCACCTGCACATCCTCCTCCGCCTCCTCCTCCACAGGCCCCTCAGGCACCTCCAATAGTTCAGCCTCAAGTACAGATTGGGGTAAATGACAAAGATAAAGTTGCAATGAAAGACTTTCTGAAGATGCATCCTCCAGAGTTTAGGCGTATGAAGGAACCAATACGGGCTGAGGAATGGTTGGCAGACTTGGAAAGGATATTTGAGTGTTTAGAGTATACAGATGCAGATAGAGTTAGAATGGCGACCTATATGTTGACTGGACAGGCTGATATTTGGTGGAGAACCACCAGAACACATTTGAGGTCTCGACACCCAGTGATTGCCTGGGAGACTTTTCTAGCGGCTTTCAAGGGTCAGTATGTATTGCCTGTTGCCCAGCAGAGAATGCAGATAGAGTTTTTTGAGTTATTACAAGGCAGCATGACTGTTGATGAATATGAGAACAGATTTTCTACTCCTATGCGCTATGACCCGGAGAGTGTCAGGGATGAGCAGCATCGCACGAAGAGGTTTCTATCGGGGTTACGACCAGCCATTCGAGACAGACTCCTTGGTTTTCGTATTATAAAATTCAGTGATGCACTAGAACGTGCTCAGGATATTGAGAGAGGATTCGATATTACACAGGCTCAGTATGAACTTCAAGGGAAATTTAAGGGTAAAGGTAAGAGAGTGGAGATCCCTAAAACTGAAGTAAAAAGGAGTCAGCCAAAGAGATTGCGATTTGGTGAGGCTCCAATGAGGGTTGACAGGCTTGTGACTCCTACTACTACTCTTACAGCCACCCGAGGTCAACTGATGACCAGACAGAATTGTCCCGAATGTGGCAGAGCACATAGTGGACCTTGCCTCTGGAGGGCAGGAGTATGTTTTAGATGTGGTGAGAAAGGGCACGTGATGAGAGATTGTCCACAACAACAGACTCCACAGCCACGAGATCAGCCTCCCCCACCGCCTGAGAGACAGACATGAGGGGTTCAGAGGCAGATCCCTTAAAGACGGGCTACAGCAAAAGAAAAAGGTAAGAGGCCTGTCACCCGAGGGCAAGTCTTCGCAATTGATCAGGAGACAGCAGATGCCTCATCAGATGTTATTAGAGGTAATCTTCTTGTCTGTAATCGTAGAGCTAATGTGTTATTTGATTTCGGATCCACACACTCATTCATATCACCTCAGTATGTAAAGTTCCTGCATGTAAAGTCCGAATCTCTAGATTATGTATGTCACATCAGTACTCCCCTACATGAGACACAAATAACTGATAGAGTGTGTAGGAACTGTAAAATTAAGGTGGGAGATAGGGTCATGATAGCAGATCTATTTTGTTAAACATGTATGGCTTTGATGTAATTTTAGGGATGGATTGGTTAACCAACAATAGAGTAAGTTTAGACTACTATACCAAGACTGTAACCTTCTCCTTACCTGATAAATTTGAAGTATGTTTTGCAATTAAGAAATAAAAAAAAAACATGAAATTTGAAGAATGAAATTTGTGTAATTCTTGTGGTTTTGCTTATGAAGGTTATATAGCCTCCATTTCTGATGTGAGTAGGGAGCACATAAGTATTCGGGACATACCGGTTGTATGTGAGTTCTCGGATATTTTTCTCGAGGAATTACCGGGATTACCACCCGGGAGAGAGCTGGAGTTCACTATTGATTTAGAACCGAATACCCAGCCAATCTCTAAGACTCCCTATAGAATGGCATCGGTAGAATTAGAGGAGTTGAAAAAGCAGTTGCAAGAATTACTGGACAAGGGTTTTGTCAGACCCAGTGTGTCGCCTTGGGGAGTTTCGGTTTTGTTTGTCAGGAAGAAGGATGGTAGCTTCCGGTTGTGTATAGATTACAGATTGTTGAATAAGGCTACAGTAAAGAACAAGTACCCTCTGCCCAGAATTGATGACTTATTTGATCAGTTGAAAGGGGCTTCAGTATTTTTGAAGATTGATCTGAGGTCTGGTTATCACCAGTTGAGGATTAGGAAGGATGATGTGGCCAAGACAGCATTCAGGACAAGTTATGGCCACTATGAGTTCTTGATGATGCCTTTCGGCCTGACCAATGTCTCTGCTGCTTTCATGAGTTTAATGAATGAAGTATTTCAGGATTATTTAGATCAATTTGTAATTGTTTTTATTGATGACATCTTGGTGTACTCTAAATCCCAGGAAGAACATGAGCAGCATTTGAGGACAGTGCTTCAGACCCTTCGGGAGAAACAATTATATGGAAAACTAAGTAAATGTGAATTCTGGCTGGAGCAGATAGCTTTCCTCGGTCACATTATATCCAAAGACGGAGTTTCAGTTGATCTGTCCAAGGTTGAAGCAATACTCCAATGGGAGAGACCAAAGACTGTGACTAAGATTCGGAGTTTTTTGGGGCTGAAGGGGTACTATCGAAGATTTGAAGAAGGATTTTCCAAAATAGCAGCTCCATTGACTTAGCTCACGCGTAAGGGAGTTCCCTTTTTATGGTCCGAAGCATGTGAGCAGAGTTTTCAGGAGCTCAAACAGAGATTAACTACCGCACCCGTTCTGACGATTCCGAGTGGTTCAGGGGGATTTGCGGTATATTATGATACTTCTCACCAGGGTCTGGGATGTGTACTTATGCAGAATGGTCGAGTAATAGCTTACGGTTCTAGACAATTAAAGGACCATGAGCGAAATTATCCGACCCATGACCTGGAGTTAGCCGCTGTAGTTTTTGCCTTGAAGATTTGGCGGCATTACCTGTATGGTGAGAAATTTCAGGTCTTCATCGACCACAAAAGCTTAAAGTATATATTTGATCAAAAGGAGCTTAATATGAGACAGAAACGGTGGATAGAGCTCCTTAAGGATTATGACTGCGAGATTTTGTATCATCCCGGTAAGGCGAACGTGGTGGCAGATGCTCTTAGCAGGAAAAGTATGGTGTCGTATATGATGGTTAGAGAATGGTAGCTAATAGAACAGTTCGCTAGACTTAAGATTAATGTTGAAGAGGCAGAGGTTTGATTTGTGGCTAGCATACAGATTGAGCTCAGTATCTTAGATCAGATCAGAACAGGGCAGAGAATTGATCAGAGGTTACTAGACATGGTTAGCCAGGTAGAACAAACTTCGCAGTCAGATTTTACGGTCAGTGAGGATGGACTGTTGAGGTTCAGAGGCCGAATTTGTGTTCCAAATGATGATGCCCTGAAATAGCAGATTTTGAAAGAGTCTCATTGTTCCCGTTACACCACGTACCCAGGCAGTACCAAGATGTACCATGATCTGCGAAAGGTGTACTGGTGGATTGGTATGAAGCAGGATGTAGCAAAATTTGTGACCAGGTGCTTAGTATGTCAACAGGTTAAGATTGAGCATCAAAAACCCGCAGGACTGCTTAAGCCCTTGCCAGTACCTACATGAAAATTGGAGCACATAACAATGGATTTTATTATGGGGTTACCAAGGAACCAGAGAGCCCATGATACAGTCTGGGTGATTATGGACAGACTGACAAAGAGTGCCCACTTCCTTGCCATTAAGAGCACTGATTCTCTCGATAAGCTAGTAGAACTGTATGTCAAAGAGGTAGCACGATTACATGGAGCTCCTGTGAGCATTACTTCTGATAGAGATTCCCGATTCACTTCGAGGTTTTAGACTGTTTTCAGGAAGCCATGAGATCTCGACTGAATTTGAGCACCACCTATCATCCTCAGACTGATGGTCAGTCCGAGCAGACTATTCAGACCTTAGAGGATATGTTAAGGGCGTGTGTGCTAGATTTTAAGGGCTCATGGGATGATCATTTGCCCCTCGCTGAATTTGCCTATAATAACAGTTATCATGCTAGCATTGGTATGACTCCTTATGAAGCTTTATATGGCAGGAGATGTAGATCCCCGATTGCTTTGGAAGAAGTGGGTGACCGAAAAATTATGGCTCCCGATTTAGTGGAACAAGCAGCTAAGGACGTTTAGATTATTTGTGAGAGACTTCGGGCTGCTCAGAGTAGACAAAAGAGTTACGCTGATGTGCGTAGACTGCCTCTTGAATTTCAGATTGGGGACTCTGTATTTTTTAAGGTATCTCCGAGTAAGGGCATCATGCGATTTGGAAAGAAAGGGAAGTTGAGCCCTCGCTTTATCGGTTTGTTTGAGATACTAGAAAGAGTGGGAGATGTTGCTTACCGGCTAGCTTTACCTCCACAGCTTGCTGGGATACATAATGTCTTTCACGTTTCTATGTTGAGGAGAGATAATCCGGATCCCTCCCATGTCATTGAATATGAAGTTTTGGACATTCAAGGAGACATGAGTTATGTGGAAGAACCTATCCGAATTCTTGATAGGAAGGAAAAAGTACTTCGAACAAAGAGAATTCCATTGGTAAAGGTTCTCTGGAAGCATCACTCGACAAAAGAAGCAACTTGAGAACTAGAGAGTCTGATGAAAGAGAAGTACCATCGCTTATTTGACGGATTCGAGTGAATTTGGAGGACCAAATTCCTAAAAGGTGGGGAGAAATGTGAAACCCGAGAATTTCTTAAGAGTTTCATGTATGATCATGAAATGATGTTTAGAAATAAAAATTAAGGTATTGGAAATGAAAAAGTTAGTAAGGTTCGGGTTTTGCACTAAACCGAGCAAATGAGCTTGGAATTACAAATAAATTCGGATTAAATTCATAAAATTCACGAAAATTATTCCGAGACCATAGAAAATTTATATAAGTTAAAATTGACTTGAGAAATCAACATCAAGTGGAAATATGGAGGTTTCAGGGATCAAATTAATTTTTAAAGTAAATTGAAAACTTTAAGCCATTTTGCTCGGTATTGACCAAATCGTGCAAAATGGGCTCAATCGGGAAAATTTTCTTAAACAAGTGACCTCCAAATTTTTATGAAACATACTAGACACATAGTATAACACTTGATAAGTGGAGATTTGGAGAAAATTGGACTAGAATAATTTTTTTTGAATTTTTCTAGAAGAGGACAGAAATCTGTCCCCTTCAGCCTGCCGACCCAGCCCTACTCTTTGTCAAATTTGAAGACCTTACGGTATTCAATTCAAGCCAAGTTTTTCAATTCTGAAATTAGACTTAAGGATCTTTCATTGGGCATAAAAATCAACCCCAAAGAACTTCTAGGCCGAGAGATATCCCCCTCCCTTCATTCCCGCAGGCGTCCTCCCTTTCCCCTCGGTGTACGATTTTTACGGCCACCTTCTGGCTAGATTCAGGTGTCGTCCAAGAAGGATCAAATCTTCCTCATCAAGTCGTATATAACATATAAAGAATTCAACCACAAAAAAGTTCATTTGCTAGGTGAAAAATGCAAAAGAAAAAAGGTCGACGAATCTGCCCTGTTTTTGGTAAGTGAAGAACTTGAAATTTTTTATTCTTTGGCTGAGTTTTCTTGTAGTTTTTGATGATTCTAAGCTCTATACATGTTAAATAACAGTTGAGGATAAATTTGGAGAATCAAAAACGTGGTCAACCTTGGTCAAACCCGAGGTAAAGTTGATGGATGATGATAAAGTTTATATATGTTGTTATTTGGGGTTGTTGAAAGATTTTTAGTTAAGTGGATTTGGATGATTTAACTTCTAAGAATGATTTGAGGTCTGGACAGCAAGGTGTTGAGGTGTTTATGTGAAAAATTTGATGGATCTAAGGTTGTTAACAGTTAAATTTATACCGAGAAAGCCCGATTTATAGCTTAACTCAGTGTAAAATCGAAAAGTGAAAGAATTGAAAATTTGGCAAAGTGACCAACATGATTTATGGACTTGAATGAGTCATAAGGTTAATGAAGTAATGAAATGAGAAATTAAAATAATGAAATTGGCTAAAAACGGGACTTAAATCGGTAAAATCGAGAAAACT
Source organism: Firmiana major (assembly GCA_033439115.1). Taxonomy (NCBI): domain Eukaryota; kingdom Viridiplantae; phylum Streptophyta; class Magnoliopsida; order Malvales; family Malvaceae; genus Firmiana; species Firmiana major. The sequence continues at coordinate 35,057,408 of CM065913.1, read as the reverse complement.
GAAAAGTTGACCGAAAAGTCAAAATTGGTCAAACTTTGAGAAGATAAATTAAAATTGAGTATGTTAAGATGAAATTGATCAATATATGATGAATTGGTATCGTTTTGGGCAGCTCGAGAATTTGGCATGCAAATCGAGGTAATCCCGAGACCCGACGATTTTGCACTGCCCCAAGGTTTACGAGGTAAGGGGTGTAATTTAGCTTAATTCTGACCTATTTACATTCATGAAATGATTTATAAAATATAAGTATGTTCATGAAATGATTTTTAAAGCATAATTATATTTATGAAATGATTTATGAAGCATATTCAGATTTATGAATGATTTACAAAGCATATTTATGCTCATGAAATGATTTGATGAAGTATGTTTCGTTTTATGAAATGATTTATAGAATATGAAACACATGAATATTTTATAGTTTTTTATATGACTTTATATTCATGTTTCAACGAAAATTTTGATGTTTTCCGAAAGTATTTAAGAAAAGAAAAAGAGATTTTGAGACTAGAAGGCTATTTATATGCATGGCAACTACTCGTGGCGCTCCGGCTCCGCCACTTGAGATGCCGATACGTAGGACCCTTATAGCGCTTGTCTTCACCTGTGTGGTGGTTGACTCGCTACTCGTGGTCTATGATGATGATTTTTGGTAGTATCTTGTGCCCGCGCAGCACGCAGAATGTTTCTCGCCCGACGAGTGCCATCGGTGCTCGTGCCCTAACTATGTGCTAGTATATGATAAGAATGAGAAGACACTACCCATGTTTATGATTATGATTGCTGTACGAACCTGATCCAGTCTACAGTCCCCACCATGGCCATCGGTATGATTATGACCCTTTACGGAGGATGACGTATATTGCATGACTCAGATATAGTATAGTCTCCATGTTTTGATGATGATGTTCTTAAAAGAAAGAATGATAATATTCTTATGAAAGAAAGAATGATGATGTTCTCATGAAAGAAAACATGTTTTACATTTTCATATGAAAAGATCTATATGATGATTTTACGAAATGAATTATGTATGATGAATATTTCATGAAAGAAAACTATGCATGATGATGTTTTCATGAAAGAAAGTATGATTTATGCTTTCAGATAAATATTTACATGATGATTTAGTGAAAGAAAACATATTTTATGTTTTCAGATGAAAATGCATTCATGGTAGTAAAAAGGAAAGTATACACATATATGATATTTTTCTGTATGAATGTTTTACGTACGAAATAGAATTTATACGTACGATTGAATGATTATTTTTCAAGTTAGTTTATGATTTGTTTTTCATAAGTAAAGTATAAAGCTATACCTTGTATGATTTTCATATGCTTTTTATAGTCAAAATTATTCTAAACGTATTCCTTACGGAGCTTATCCCCAGAAGCTCACCCCCTTTTTCTCCATTTCAGATTTCCTGCAGTAAGTGTTACGCAGCTATCTACGAAGTACTTGTTCAACTATAATAACAGATGTTTCTTTTCAGACATGTATAAAGTACAGATACGTGGTTGTATAATTATTATGGGATGTAATCACTGTTTTTATGAATTAGTATGTAAACGTTCAAGAAACAATTAATATGTAGATGTTATTTACTATTCAACGAATGAGTTGATTGGAATATACGAAAAATTAGAAAATAAAAAAAAATACAACCTAAAAAAAAAAAAAATTTACCCTATTTTTTAGGTCCCTCGGGACGTTACAATAATGATGCAAAGATGATGAACCAAACCACTCCTTACTTTAGTGATGGAAGCCACGTAACAAACAAACAAGTTGGCGTCTGCTGTTTGTTTGTTTGTTTTTTTTACTGTTTTGATAATGTTTCAACGTCAGATGTTTGGACGAAGATGTTAATTTTTCCGTACATCTTTATAATGCTTTAATGTCAGATATTTGAATATTTCCCAATTAAGGCATTGCGTTTGATAATTTTTCAGCTGATTCGAAACTGACTTTTATGTTGTTCCATAAATAGAAAATACGAGGTGCGCTGTGCAATTTGTAAAATAAATAAATAAATAAGAAACCACCTTAAAGCTTCTTATTAGATAAATTCTTTTACGATAAACGTATAAATTTAAATTTAGCAAATTACAAATAATTTTAAGATTTGAATTTTATATTTGTTAAAATATTACATTCAAAAGTTTGAATAGAATTAATCAAAACTCAAAATCTTTTTATTAAATTTTTTTAAAACAATTTAGGGTGACAAAATGAAGGTATTAATTGTTAATTTGTTACAAGAATTTTTTTTTAACAAAAAGTATTTATTAAGAAATAAATGTCAATTTTTCATCTACAATCTTGTTTAATGCTATTACATAAAATATAAAGTAACTACTTTTAGGTAACATCTACAATCTTTTTTTTGTTAGATAAAAAGCATAAACATCTTACACTTAATTCCACTTATTTTGTTCAAGTAAAATGATTTTTATAATTATCAGTTAAAAAATATAACATTCTGATTATAATTATAATTATTAATAAAAATGTACTAATAGAAAAAAAAAAAAACTTAAAACTCTTTTCTTTTATGGAAACCTAATTTTTACAAAGAAAAAAAATATATTGCAAGTTAAATAATTATTTGAACCACTTCACGTGAAGAAATACAATAGAAATGGAAAAGGTGAAGTCGCTAGCTACCGTCTAGAAGGGGCCCTTATTATTGCAGAATATGATCATGACCGAAATCAAACATTAAGGATGTTATGATATTACTTTCGCAAATATAAATATCTAAATTAATGCACAAAAAGGCAATTTTGTATTCGGAGAATCAGAGTGATGGCGATTTTTGTGTAAATCATGCAAAAGATTTTGATGAATCAGTTTCGTCTTGGTCTCTGAACTTTCCCTAAGTTTGTAACTTGATGCATTAGATTTCTGTAAATTGAATAGAATCTTCGGCAATAGAAAATAAGGATATGGCACGCCTATAGTACCAAACCAGAGGCATCGGTCCCAACAATACGAGGCCTTGCTAGAGTAAAAGGGTCAAATTATAATCACCCCAAAACACCTTTTTGAAGGATGAAAAAAAAAAAAGCACATTTTGCATATGAAAACTTTGAAACTTCAACCGATAAAATGATAAATCTTTCATTTATCTTTATTAATTGCTTTTCAAAAAAACAAAAAAGAAAATATGAGTTGATATTATTATCATTATCATCTAATTAATGAAAGAATTGGATATGGATCGTTTGCTTTTAGTTGAGTATCAAATGCCCATGGAACATTCAGGTCACTGCCCTAGCAACAAAAGGAAAAGTTACTTGTGTGATAAAAATGAAAGTATGATTTTACGATTATTTAATCAGAATAAAAAATTATAGAAAATATACATCACTTATTATGTGGGATAGGGATAATATTTTGGTGAATATTATATGATTCCTCAATGTAAAAATTATAAATTATTGGCCTTAAACAAAAATAGCCAAGGAGTGAAACAAAACAATATATATATATATATATATAAGTAATTCAACTATGGCAGAATAATATTACAAATCATTTTAGATTGCAACCAGAGAAAAAAACTATCAATGGAGGTGAAGGACATACTCTTCATGACCAAAGGAGAAGGAGAAAATAGCTATGTTAAGACAACGGGATTGACGGTCTCGATATAATCTTATCCTCTCTCTCTTTTTTTTTTTTTTATACATCTTCAAATGATTCTGCTTGTTTATTTTGGCTATGGAAAAGCTTGAATTTAATCAAATATCTTACAAAAAAAAAAAAAAATCTTTAATTGCAGCTAAAAATGGCAGCCAAAACCAAGCCAATAGTTGAAAAGGCAGTTCAATCTCTCTTGACCGGGAATTCTTCAACCCAACTTCAACTTTTGAACGTAGCTGACTTGGGGTGTGCTTCAGGTCCCCAACCTCTCGAATTGATGACAACAGTGATAGACAGCGCCGTGGTAAAATGCAGTGAATTGAAATGCGAAGTGCCAGAAATCCAGTTTTACTTGAACGATTTATCGGGGAACGATTTTAACACACTGTTCAAAGGATTATCTGTGGTTCAAGAAAAACATAAGAACGTTTCATTGTTTCCTATGGGTGCTCCTGGTTCCTTCCATGGTCGGATTTTCCCTCGAAACTCCATGCACCTTGTGCATTCAAGTTTTGGGGTACACACGCTCTCTAAGGTACACTATTCCACCAATCTAATCGCAAATAAATTAAGAACTTGCTATATAAAATATAAAGTGAAATGATTGTTAAATATGAAATTAACACTCTTCAATGGCTTCATACTTTTTTGTTGAATCAAACCTTACATTATTGGTTTACTTGAAACGAATTTGAAGGCACCAATAATCACAGACGATGGAGGGTATCCACTAAACAAGGGGAAGATCTACATCTCGAAAACCAGTCCTCCTGCAGTAAAACAGGCATATCTTGAGCAGTTTCAACAAGACTTCTCTTCACTCTTGAAATTCCGGTCTCAAGAGCTAGCACCTAATGGCCGTATGCTCTTGATATTCAATGGACGGCAAACTGCAGATGCCGCAAACAAAGAAAACTGCTACTTCTGGGACATTCTTGCTGAGGCTTCATCCTACCTCGTTTCACAGGTGCATTGCCAAAATTTTCCGTCACTTTTTTTTGAAAAAAAAAAGAAAGGGATAACATTTATCACTTTATTATGGGTTAATTTTAATTTTTGCATTAATAGAGCATTTTGTTAAATATTTTAGTTAGCAAAATTGAAAGTATACTTAATTGCAGATCTGATATAATTATTAAGGACCCAAAAGAGCAAAAAGTTTTGATTATGTATTTAGTAATTAATTGTTTCCCATTGTTGGTCAATACATATAGGGACTGATTGATGAGGAGAAATTAGACTCTTTGAATGTGCCTTACTATAATCCCTCCCAAGAAGAAGTTGAAGATTTGTTAAACAAGGAAGGTTCATTGACAACTGAGTTTATTGACACAATTGCACTGGAGATTGGAGGTAAAAGTGTATGGCCGACACCAGAATTGCGAGTTAAAGGCTACAGATGCTTCTCAGAGTTCATTGTTTCACACCAGTTTGGGGAAGAGTTGATGGACAAGCTGTATGATAAGGTCAATGAGATTCTGGCCGAGGATTGGAAGCAGGGTAAAGAAGCAACCAAGCACATCAGCATTGTTGCCGTGCTGAAAAAGATACAATCCTGAACTCAGTTTTTGGGGTCATCCAGCAGATTTTGGGGAAAGGAATTTGGTCTACAAAATCAAGCAAATGGCATTGGGCAGCACAAATAAGATTGGTAGTATTGTATGATTTTCTAAGGAATAAAGGGTAAATGCAAACTGAAATTGTCTAATTCTTTTAGATTAGGCAAAGCTGTGACGTGCAAGTACTCGGAATTACTTGTTTGGAAAAGTTTTTCTTGATTGTCGATGCCCAATTGCCAAGTGGCTTTTTCTTTTATGTATGGTAACCTATCTTCTAATAATAAATTGAATGAGATTTGTAGAATTTTTCCATTGCCATACAACTGTGGAATATTCTTGGCCGTAAATTCACCTGCACAAAAAAAACAAAAAAAGGGTTCAAATTTCATATTCGGCTCATGACATCTTAAAGCCTAATTCTATGGTGGTTACAGCCCACTTTAATAGTAATAAAGCATCTACTTGTTTCGTAGTGCTATTATGTAAATTTTCAATTAATTATTCTTAACTAATATGTAATTTGGGGACAAAGTAAAGCAATTTGTTAGGTAAAAAGGGGATAAATATTCCTATACTCCTGGACCATATACTGTGCAAAGAGTCAGGGAATAGGGGACAAGTAAGAAGAACCCATGTCCTATTATTCTATTTCTATTGGGCTACTGAAAAATTAAGCACCTTGTTTGAAAATGTCTTCAAAATCCGTGGCCTGTTTTTGAAAATATTGCTTCTAGAATTCATTGGGTGAATTCCGTATGTCTTTGTGTGGTTCTCACATAGATTCATTGATCATTTGGTTTGCTTCTATTTCTGTGGGTATTTGTGGGAGGGGATTCTCACGGTTCTTGAGTGGTTATCTTACAACTTGAATGGGAATAATAAAGTTCTTATTTACGAGGAGTTTGCTTTGAAATGTTGTTATATTGACTGATTTGTTGGAAAGAAATAACGTCATTTTTCAATCCAAGGTCCCGAATTTGATGGCTACTATGGATTGTGTGAATGATATATATATATATATATATATATATATATATATATATATATATATATATATATATATCTTTCTATCTCGTTCTATCTCGTTCTGCTGAGATAGAACGAGGTACTCCTAGGTTAGTTATTAACTATAAACCACTCAACCAGGCGTTAAAATGGATTAGGTATCATATTCCAAACAAAAAGGATTTACTCCAAAAACTCCACTCCTCTTTTGTATTCTCAAAATTCGATATGAAGTCAGGTTTCTAGCAAATCCAAATCGATCAAAGCCATAGGTATAAAACAGCCTTCACTGTCCCATTTGGACAATTCGAATGGAATGTCATGCCATTTGGTTTAAAAAATGCTCCTTCAGAGTTTCAACGAATAATGAACGATATCTTCAATCCTTATTCTGAATTCTGTATTGTTTATATTGATGATGTTCTAATCTTTTCTAATTCTATTGAACAGCATCTAAAGCACCTGAAAACCTTCTTTTATGTCATTAGGCAAAACGGCTTAGTTGTCTCAGCCAAAAATATTTCTTTATTTCAAACAAAAATTAGGTTTCTCGGACATTACATTCATCAAGGAACCATCACTCCCATTGAAAGAAGTCTAGAATTTGCTTCAAAATTCCCAGACAAAATCTTAGATAAAACCCAACTGCAAAGATTCCTAGGAAGTCTCAACTACATCCTAGATTACTGCCCAAATATCAATAGAATGGCAAAACCTCTTCACAATAGATTGAAGAAAAATCCTTCACCATGGACAGATAACCACACCATTCTCGTCCAACAAATCAAAACCCAAATTGCTAACTTACCTTGGCTTCACTTAGCAAACCCCAACCTTCCCAAAATTGTGACGAAGGTTTGGTATGACGATGAACAGTTTTGGAATTGCTGAGATGAAGATGAACCAATCTTCATTGGTCTGGGCTCTAAAATAACAATTAATAAGATGAACCAAGCTTTTTAGAGCCCAGACCAATTACCTTATCTCAGCAGGGTTGTTGACATAGAAGGCTGCACAGCTCCAAGGGGATCGAGATTTGGAAATTAATCCTTTGGAAAGAAGATCCTGAATTTCTACTCTGCAGAATTGTTCTAGTTCTGCATTCATTTGGATTGGCCTAGCTTTTGTAGAAATATCCTTTTCACTAAAACTTGACTCATAAGGAAGGTCAACGGCATGTTGTTTCCTATTCCAAAAGGCATTTGGTAGGTCAGAGCAAATTTCTTTTTCAAATTGAGTTTTGATTTTTAAAATCTGTTTTTGAAAAGATTCTGTTTCTAGTTGAGTATTAATTTTTTGTAATTGAAGATTTTGTTTCAAAAACAAAATATCATTCTGTTTTCCCTTAATTAATAAAGCTATTTCGTTATTGTAAATAGAATTAGCTTTAATTATATTAATATTCCTAGTTTTGGGTTTTTCGATAAAATCAAAGTTTATTTTGACATTTTTTGTTTTGAAAGATATTCCATCATAAGAAACTTTATAGGGAGTAATTAAATTAATGAAAGGTGTCCCTAATATGAGAAAATGATGTATATCATTGACTAAAACAAAAGAAGTTTTGATATAAAATCTTTTATTAAAAATGCATGCTTCTGTTTTTCCCTTAATATCCATTTTGGAATTGTTAGCAGAAGTAAGTTTCTCATAAGTTTCTTGGTGAAAACGTTTTGGTATTAAACCAGTTTTGATACAGTTTAAATCTGCCCCTGTGTCAAATAAGGCAACAGTATCAATTTGAAAATCATTTGAAAAGATTAATGAGATTTTAATAAAATATTTCCTAGAAGTAATTTCTTTTAAAACAAAGAGAAAATCTTCTGGAACAGTTTCAATATTTTCAATTTTATCGGTTTTAGAATCCTGGTCACTATGATCACTATCACTGGACTCTAAGTTGGTTTTGGCAAGAAGAGACTGGATAATTTCAGAATCATGCTGTTGCTTTTCTTTGAGTTTTTTGACTTCAGTTTTGAGGATTTTGATATCTTTGTAGATATTATTAATGGACAGAGAAGATGTTTTTGAAGATTTTTTGGATTCTATAATGGTTTTGAGATCATAGAGGTTTGTCAAGGGACCTGGACGGGTGGTTTTGTTTTCTGGAATTGTTTCAAGAGATTTTTTGAGTTGTTCGAGAAAATTCTTCTGGATTTCTGGGTCTTTAACATGTTGAACCATATCAAGAAGAAGACTTTGGTCTTTTGAAAGCATATTAAGAGTTTTTGAGTCACTGGAAGAATCAGTTTGGGAGGCTATTTCATCAAGTTGAAGATCAGAAGTTTCGTCTGAGCTTGTTTCTGATTCAGAAGAATTTTGGACGAAGAGAGCCTGGATTTTTTCAAGAGTACCTTGATCTAATTGGAGTTGTTGGACTTTTTTGGATAGATGACAATACCTAGAAATGTGGCCCATTTTGCCACACTTAAAACATTTGATATCTCGATTTTTTGTATTGGGCCAAGAAGGTTTTGGGCCTTTTCTGGATAAATAGGCAGGTTTTTCTTCTTGGGCTTGGTTCCAAAAAGGTTTTTTGTAATTATGCCTAAAGGGTTTTTTGGGCTTGGTGAATTTGGGTTTTTCTGGTCTTTTGCTACATTGGTCGTGACATGGTTTTTCATGGTCAAAGTAGTCAAACTGTTTACAGAAAGAACCTAATTCTTTTTTGGATTGCCTGAGTTCCTTTTTCAGGCGTTTTCTGAGTTTGAGATCTTGGCAAATTAATTGGCCTTGGTTTTGGGTAAAACTGATAAGTTCTCCATAGGTAAGTTGATCGTATGGGATTGTATGGGTGCCCATAGTTTCACGGATTTTGGTTCTGACCTTTTCTCCTAAGAGAGTTGGAAGACCGGCAAGGAACTTTTCTTTCCAGAAGGGTTGGTTTGAATCATCTCTAAGCATGACCCTAGTGAGGAAAGTGGATTTGTACCATTGGAATTCACTAAGATTCCTACATTTAAGATTTGATAATAAATCGACATTTTTATCTTTAAGATGGGATGGATCTCCTATAAAGTGCTTAATAACAGAGAATATAAGAGTTGATACCGCATCTTGGATAGGGTTTCCTAAGTTATCTAAGATTGGTTCATCTTCATCACCGGTTTGAATCGCATTTAAGATTTCGAATTGATCTGAGGGTTTTAGATGGTAATCCCACCATCCTTTGAGTTGACCTGAAAATCCTGCTATAAGAAGTTCAGCAACAGTTTTATTCGTGGTATTTTGTTGGGTTTTATACGCATTTGACGCCATCGTCATTTGTTGAACGAGATTAAGGATTTGGTATTCTGACATTCCATCTATATTCCATTCGTAGATAGAAGACGCGTTATACCTGGGTTGGACTATCGTACTTGGTTGATTTTCTAGTTCAATTTTCGGATATCTTGGCTGAATGGCAAGTGGTTTTGGATTGTACCAATTGACTTTGTTGAGTTCTGAAGATGAAGACTGGTCATCTTCAGAAGAGCTTTGGCCAGATTTTGGGCTGGATTTTTGTAAAACTGAGACACTTTGTTGAGTTTCTTTAGCGAGTTTTGATGTTTGGCTGGCAGAAGGGATAACTAAAGAGTCTAGTTTTTGCTGGATAGCTTGAAGGAACTCAAGTTTATTTGAGGAAACTTCAGTTTTTGCAGAGTTTGAAACCTGGAATGGTTTCAACACTGGGTTAACCTTTTGGTGTTCTATGAGTGGTTTTGAAGTTGTGGGCTTATTGACTGTTGTGACTGGAGCTTTTGCTTGGTCAAGACGAGAAAGCTGTTTACTAATGGTTTTAAGAGAAACATTAGTAAAATTGTTTTGTAAAACAATATTTTTAATATTAATGGAATCGGAATCCTGTGGTGTTTTGACTGGACAGGCGTCTACCTTTTGGTCTGCATGAGAGAAAGAGATATTCCTAAACGGAGGATGTTCTGATTCTATGGATCCAAAGGTAGTTTCCCAAATAGAAGTTTGTTTTTTCCTAAGGGTGACAGGATTAAGAGTTTTGAAAGGATAAGAAATATCATGTTTTTGAGCATATATTTCAAACCAATCGAAGAATAAAATGTGAATTTTATTTTGTAGAACAAAATCATAATAATCATTTTGAATTTCTTTTCTTGAAGAAAGGAAGTTCTTAAAAAACCATAGTCTTTTACCAGTGTTTTTAACAGAATAGAAATCATTGTGCAAGTGGGTTTTGTCAAGGACAAATTCTTTTTCAAGAACATTTAGCTCGTTTGTCATATTTTTCGTTATGACTGAAGCTGGAGGAGACTCTGGAGGAGACTGATTTTGTGTCTGTTGATACACAGGTTGGGGAATAGTTTTTGAAAAATCAATGTTTTCTAGAGTAGTGGATGGTAAATCTGAAGTAGAATACCTGGGTTTAAAGGGAAGATTAATCACTGGAGGAAGATTTGGATGGAAATCCGAAATTTGTTCAGTAAATGGGAGATTTATGACAGATGGGAGCTTTTGGCTTCTTGTTAGATCTACCGATTCTGAGGAAGAAACGTCAGAAAACCTAGAACTTGAAGCTCTATTGAAACTGATTTTTACCTTACCGTCACGGAATTGGGTAATGTTTTTGATAGCAATATTTGGTTCTGGAGAAGGAATGGGATCTTCTTCTGGCTGAACCGCTCTATCAAGGATCCAATCATCAGGGAGTTTGATGTCTTTCCATTGAATAGGTTTTGGAATAACAACATGAGATTTGGAAAGATCCGTTTGTAAAAAAAGTGTTTGACCCTTTTCACTTTGAAATTTATGTTTTGTATTGAAGGCAGTCATCATAGCTTTGTAATGAACCCTAAAGATTAAAGCTACTGGAATTGATCCTTCTAACATATGATAATTATGGGTTTTAATCTGAAGAATTAAAGATTTCAAAATGTTTTTGTCTTTTAAGGAGACAGTGAAATTTGGATAACAATCGAAAGAGACTGGTCCTTTGCAAAGACTTGACTCGACTGTACCGAGAAGGGAGTCATGAAAATTTTTGAATCTGGCATCCCTAAGGGCTGCTAAGATTGAAGTGTTTAGCCCTTCCTTAGTTAAAGGTTTAAGACCGATTTGGACAAATCCTAAATGGATATATCTATACCCCTTTTTTGCAAGTTTTTCTAAAGATTCTTGGGAAAGTAAAGGAATGGTTTCAAAAGGTTTTGAGAGTTGGATATCTCTATCATGGGTTCTAATGGCATAATCAGAAAAAAGATTTAGTCTATTAGTTTTATAGATTTGGTCTCTATGGACTTTTGGAATTTTTCAATCATCGATTTTTGAAGAAATGTTTTCAAAATTAATTATTTCATCACTATTGACCAGATCGGAATGGGTTTTGCTAGTAGCAGATGAAGATGAAGAAGTATTTCTTCTGAGTAAAGACTCCATTTTAAAAAATAAATTTGGTTTTTCCGTTGATATCGAACAAACAACACCAGCTAAACCAACGGCCTCACTGCCTCTCCGGGGCTTACTGCCGGGACCACTGATGGAACAACCGAACGATACCAAAAGAAATTGAAATTTAAAGTTTAAAACGGTTCCTAAAACCAGAAAATATACTACCCTCCTTGGCTCTGATACCAAATGCGCCCGAGGAACGACAGGGAAGGTTAGTGAAATAACAATTAATAAAGAAAATAAAATAATAAAACAAGAAATTAAAAGCAAGAAATAAAACAGAAACTAGAATAAGAAATAAAATGCAGAAATAAAGTAGGCGGCAGAGCCGACCATTATGCATAAAATATAAAGCAGTAGGCGGCAAAGCCAGCCATTAAAGGACAATAAAAGAAATGAAAAAAATAATAATTCATTTATAAGAATAGTGCTTACATAGTTTTTGGAAAATAATCCAGAGAAAAGGGAGAATGGGAATGGAAGAGGGAAGAGAGAGGAAGAGAGAGAGAGAGAGAGAGAGAGAGAGAGAGTATTTCCTAAGAGTGAAAGAAAACTTCTAAGGAAAAAACTTGTCTTCTCTCTTGGAAGAAGGTTACATTTATAGAGAAATTGTTGACACTTTACACTGTTTGATGAATAGTGTCTTGTCGGTTTTGTCACGCGGACACTGCTGATGAACAGTAATCTGTCTGTAGGCGGGGCACTGTTTGTTAATAATACTCTGTCGGCAATTCACTATTACTTTTTTGTCTTTTTGCTGGAGGCATGGGTTGCTGGGGGAAATATTCCATAGCAGTCATCTTCATTTTCGTTTGCCAGGTTTATTGAGCCCATGGAAGATGCATCCGAACCAATAGATTTATCTGAAGATTCTGATCCATCGGTAGAAAGAAGGTCTTTCATAATGGCGAAGTATTCTTCTTTTGTTTTTGCCGCTGCTAGGAGGGCACTGGTTTGAGTCTTTTGGGCCAAAAACTGATTATGTTCTGGTCCTGGATGGAGTAGTCCTTGGGTTCTAAGCCATTTCTGTACTCCGGATAATGATAATGAATCAGGGATTTTGAAGGAGTTCCACCATTTTGTTTTGAATCTCCTTTGGATTACCGTGATATTATTCTCAATTTTAAATTCTAAGCTCCAAGCTGATACCCATTGAACAAAGAACTTTGCTGAAAGGTGACAGATTGGGGGAAATCTTCTTTCCAAATCTGTCGGTTTGAAGTGGGTTTTGAACAAGTTGTAACTGTCCTGTAATTCTGGGGGCAGGATTTTTGGGATGGCTCCATAAAGGTTCCACCAATGGACGAACCAGGAAGGTAAAGTGGAAATACTGATTTTGTTATTTATATAAAATAACCAGGTGTGGGTAAATTTTGGGTTTTAGAGGAGAGGCATGTTATACCAGGCCTGTTCATAATCTCAATAATTGAAGGTTTTACAGAATTGCTGTGATGGGTTTGTTGGAAGGGGTTTTGGTTTTGCTAAATATTGACCCCATTTTGATGGAGTGATGACCTTTAGGATTTTGCAGGTTGAATAGGAGGAGGAGTTTGAACCAGGATAAGCAAAGTGTTTGAAGGAAGCTGATCCGGTTACTTCCAGTATGAACTGGTAATAATCATTAGTTTTTTGGAGGTCCCATGGTTTGAAGAACCAATTTTTTTCAAATATTTTTTGGATGGAAATGATTGGGTTAGGGTCAAAAAATTGCTTTTCAACCGAGATGACATTTTGAAAAGCTGGTTTTATGATAAAAGCCGATTTTCTCGGAAGTTTTTGTTGAGATACAATAATTTGGGAGGAGCTTATGGATTGCTCCAAAGGGTTTTGTAATAAAACAGTTTTGGAAAGGGTTTGAGAAGAAGAAGATTCTCCTTTCCTAGTTTCTGAAATGAGTTTTGGATTTTTACCTGTTTGGACTACAGTAATTTCTTCTGCATTGTCCTTTGCCATTTTTTGGATTGCCTTCCTGACTTGAGGGGCTTCCTTGGTTTTGGAAATCTCTGAACTTGGAATTTCCAATGAGCTTTTTAGAGTCCAGACCAATTCAGGGTGTTTGGCTATTGATTGGAGCCATTCATTGATCTGGTCAGTTTTGTCTTCTGGAGACTGGGGTTTTTGTGAAGCTTGTGCTGCTTCATCGTCATCCACCATCTGAGACCATGGGACTATTGTTTTGTTGTGGGAAGCCTTTTCTTTTCCTTTGCTCTTTTTGGGAGGCATTTTTGTTTGTCTGTTTTGGAGGAATTCTCTGGTTAGAAAATCTGGTAAGGAATTGGATTCTCCATAAATATAATTAATATCAAAATCAAATATACTAAGTAAAGCTTGTCATCTGGCAAAAATTTGTTTTGATGCAATGTTTTGAATATCTTTTTGCAAAATTTCTTTTGCTGACTTGCAGTCAATTCTTAATAAAAATTTTTGATTTAATAAATCACTTTGAAATTTTGTAATGCATAAAACAATAGACAAAATTTCTTTTTTAATAGTAGAATAAGATTTTTGGCAATCATTCCAATGTCCTGAAGTGATTTGGACTAATACTTCTCTTTGGTCTTGGACTTGTTTTAGAATGCACCCATAGCCTATATCACTAGCATCGGTTTTCACAATTTTGGGAAGGTTGGGGTTTGCTAAGTGAAGACAAGGTAAGTTAGCAATTTGGGTTTTGATTTGTTGGACGAGAATGGTGTGGTTATCTGTCCATGGTGAAGGATTTTTCTTCAATCTATTGTGAAGAGGTTTTGCCATTCTATTGATATTTGGGCAGTAATCTAGGATGTAGTTGAGACTTCCTAGGAATCTTTGCAGTTGGGTTTTATCTAAGATTTTGTCTGGGAATTTTGAAGCAAATTCTAGACTTCTTTCAATGGGAGTGATGGTTCCTTGATGAATGTAATGTCCGAGAAACCTAATTTTTGTTTGAAATAAAGAAATATTTTTGGCTGAGACAACTAAGCCGTTTTGCCTAATGACATAAAAGAAGGTTTTCATGTGCTTTAGATGCTGTTCAATAGAATTAGAAAAGATTAGAACATCATCAATATAAACAATACAGAATTCAGAATAAGGATTGAAGATATCGTTCATTATTCGTTGAAACTCTGAAGGAGCATTTTTTAAACCAAATGGCATGACATTCCATTCGAATTGTCCAAATGGGACAGTGAAGGCTGTTTTATACCTATGGTTTTGATCGATTTGGATTTGCCAGAAACCTGACTTCATATCGAATTTTGAGAATACAAAAGAGGAGTGGAGTTTTTGGAGTAAATCCTTTTTGTTTGGAATAGGATACCTAATCCATTTTAACGCCTGGTTGAGTGGTTTGTAGTTAATAACTAACCTAGGAGTACCTCGTTCTATCTCAGCAGGTTTGTTGACATAGAAGGCTGCACAGCTCCAAGGGGATCGAGATTTGGAAATTAATCCTTTGGAAAGAAGATCCTGAATTTTTACTCTGCAGAATTGTTCTAGTTCTGCATTCATTTGGATTGGCCTAGCTTTTGTAGGAATATCCTTTTCACTAAAACTTGACTCATAAGGAAGGTCAACGGCATGTTGTTTCCTATTCCAAAAGGCATTTGGTAGGTCAGAGCAAATTTCTTTTTCAAATTGAGTTTTGATTTTTAAAATTTGTTTTTGAAAAGATTCTGTTTCTAGTTGAGCATTAATTTTTTGTAATTGAAGATTTTGTTTCAAAAACAAAATATCATTCTGTTTTCCCTTAATTAATAAAGCTATTTCGTTATTGTAAATAGAATTAGCTTTAATTATATTAAGATTCCTAGTTTTGGGTTTTTCGATAAAATCAAAGTTTATTTTGACATTTTTTATTTTGAAAGATATTCTATCATAAGAAACTTTATAGGGAGTAATTAAATTAATGAAAGGTGTCCCTAATATGAGAAAATGATGTATATCATTGACTAAAACAAAAGAAGTTTTGATATAAAATCCTTTATTAAAAATGCTTGCTTCTGTTTTTCCCTTAATATCCATTTTGGAGCCATTCATTGATCTGGTCAGTTTTGTCTTCTGGAGACTGGGATTTTTGTGAAGCTTGTGCTGCTTCATCGTCATCCACGATCTGAGACCATGGGACTATTGTTTTGCTGTGGGAAGCCTTTTCTTTTCCTTTGCTCTTTTTGGGAGGCATTTTGTTTGTCTGTTTTGGAGGAATTCTCTGGTTAGAAAATCTGGTAAGGAATTGGATTCCAGAAGATTTTCTCTTTGTTTTAAAAGAAATTACTTCTAGGAAATATTTTATTAAAATCTCATTAATCTTTTCAAATGATTTTCAAATTGATACTGTTGCCTTATTTGACACAGGGGCAGATTTAAACTGTATCAAAACTGGTTTAATACCAAAACGTTTTCACCAAGAAACTTCTGAGAAACTTACTTCTGCTAACAATTCCAAAATGGTGTATATCATTGACTAAAATGTCACGACCCAAATTACCTAAAAATCCCTACAAATTTTTTTTCGCTTTTTCTATACTCCTTACCCGTCGTGAACAGTTTCACTACTAACAGTTGGGCTATGATTCGGTGTTAGTCACCTCTTCCCTATTTATCATTCAATTTTCATAATTTATTTACATATCAATTTATTTAAACTAAATACATCCCCAATATTACATCATATACAGTACTGTGCATCTATATGTTCAGATACGAAATTATATAAATGTGTATACCTGGTCTTAATAAGAAGCAGCGGATAACCGAATTGCGAAGCTATTGTCGCTCTCTTCTACTGAGTGTACCCTGTGGGGTGGAAAATGAAAGGGTGAGCGAAACGTGCTCAGTAAGGCAATAATATAAGCAGGTAGATAACTATACTATCTACGTGCTGATAATAGTATGATATAAAAATCGTTTATATTTGGAGCATGAGATATGACTAAAACGATGCCATATGAATGTATATCGTATAGAAGAAATCATGAAGTTGCATATAAAATCAACATGAAAATTCCTCATGTATGACATCTCATGCTCGTCACATCAAAATCTATTAGTTTCATCGTAAATCCTTCACCTTAAAAACTTATTTGTTTAAATCAAAACTCATCACATCAAGGCTAAACCCATCACTCGAGAATACCTTGATTCATAAAATCAGATCTCTTTTTAAAAGCATAAATCGGGACTACCCCTCCATCGGGTTTGTCCTGGTCTATCTAGACCGTATGATATCACGTGAGGCATGTAGGTTACTGTATGAAAAACGAGGACTATGGCCATACTATGTCCCTATGATCCCAGGCACACGGATCCCGGCGTGCGGGGCATCACAACTGCAACGGGAGGTGGGGTCAAGTCCTACCCGCCAGAATATCGAGTAACATCGTAGTCATCATGACTGCACGGTACAGCGTACTCCGTGTGACATACACGGTACATCGTACTCCGTGAACCCATATCATAGTCTGGGGGTGCCTGCCATAGGTCTTAGCCAGCCCAATACTATGTCGATAACCAACCCATGTCTCAAAGTTTACGTGCGAGTATCTCAACTCTCTGCGACACACAGTCTACAAGAGGCTTCCGCACGACTATATGCATGTCAACTCGCGTCTAGTGTGAGCGAAGCTCCAACACCACGCTATGCATATCATGATATCAAAAATCGCGTGCGAGCGAAGCTTCAGCACGGTGTTATGCACACACAAATGTCTCGTATGAGCAATGCTCCAGTACGACTTTTCATGAAAATAATTCGGTAAACTTGAGTGCGAGTAAGACTCTAACACTCCTTTTTACTTGTATAAATACGATAGGTGGCTAAGTCTTTGCAAAACATATTTTAAAAATAGTAACCGGTACAAACCGGTACCCTTTCGTATAATTCAATAAAGCAATAGCCAACCTATGTTCGTATTTGCTTAAATCACAGCAGTCTATTCATATAAAGCATTAAAATCATGAAATTCATGCAATTTCATAGCCTTACTACCCTTTTTGAAATTTTCCTAACTCGGGGCAAAATGGTCATTTTTCACTATTTCCATATTTTTATCGTAAAAATTATTATTCTGTTTTTGGGTAGCCTAATGAATTTAAGGTACTGTAAATACCCTCAAAATTACGTACAGCTACCTCTAAGTGCTCATAAAATTCCCTTACCTGGAATCGCGCGTAGACTTAGCTTATCTCGAAGCTACCGAACCTCTCGGTCCAAGTGCGCGCCAAACAAAGATACGTCACTGCATATAACCACGTAATCGAGGTTAATTCACTTATCTCGATCAGTATATCGCATCTACTGACCAACTTTAAAGTATTGGGCCCTATTTACCCTATTTGGTCTCGGCCCATTTCAGCCCTTTTATATTTATTAATTCCCTTCTTCGGGTATACCGGGCTTATGCGGTTTACTAATAATTATCGGGCTTCGATCCAAGTTCATTGGATAGCCCGTATACCATTTACGGCAATTTATTGCAATTACGAATTAATATTCCTTCCTATGTGAAATTAATCCGTAATTCCGTAAAATACTTAAAAATCGATATTTAAAGAAATCTTAATGCCGAATTTAAATCGTACTTACCCGATACGATGCGGGGTACGAAGATCAGAGCTCGATCGGCTCTCGTTCGGTCTCCGTCGTAAAACTGCATAATTAGGTAAATCCGGATTATTTTTCATTAAAATAATATTAAATTAAATTCCGAAATTCACCCGTAGGTCAATATCGACCCTCGGTCAACTTACCCGAACCTCGAGTCGTCCTCCGAAAATTTTCTTTCTCTTTTTCCCTTCTTTTCCTTTCTTTTCTTTCCTTTTCTTTCCCCTTTTCCTTCCTTTTCCTTCCCTTTCCTTCCCTTTCCTTCTAGCAAAACGGCACCGTTTTTGATCTCCTCACTGCCTCTTGCCGTCGCCGGCGGTTCCGGCGGTCTTACCGGCCAAGACCGGTACCAAAATGACCGGCTTCCTCCCTTGAACACGCTGGTACCCTTCTTTCCGGCCCAGGTGCGGTGGTTCGCCGGCGATCACCTCTTCTCTCCCTCGGATTTTCGGAGCTCGGATCGGGCTCCTCCGGCCACCTCGCGGCTCGGTTCCGGTGCCTATGGGTTCGTCGGACTCTGCTCTTGCTCCTGGAAGCTTCGTCGGACGTCGAACGGTCGCCGGTGGTCGAGATCGGCAGTGGGTTCTTCTCGGGTGCGAACGGGTTTCGGTTTCCTTTGGTTTTTCGGGTTTTTCGATTTCCAGTTCCTTTTTTTTTTCATTATTATTTAACTATTCATTTTATTATTAAAATAATCAATAAAATAGTCAAAAGAAATCTGAAAATATCTACAAAAATTTTATTTTATTCACCAATTTAATTTAATTAAATTAAATTGAATTTATTTAGTTTTTAAATTATTTTTCCGGTATAATTCCTCCGTATTTTCGGGATATCGTCCCGGGTGACATTTTCGGTATTTCTAAAAATTTCGGATCTTGATCAATTTGACTCGAAATTATAAAATTCCCCATTATTGATCAAGAAATCCTAATTCCTTATTTTTAATTAAATTTCTCTTATCGTATTTATCCCGAATTTCGATCTTTTGACCGTTTTACCCCTACACTTATTTCGGGATTAAATTAACCTAGCTTTCCTTCATACTTCCACCATATTTTCCTATTTAATTTTGTATTTTCGATAAATTTTATTTTCTTCCCTTCCCGTTTGGCCTGTGGCCATTTCGATCCTTATTTTTAGTCCGAGACTCATTCCTTTAAATTTGTGAATATTTTTCTACCTCGTAAAATTTACGATTAAATTTCGGGTCTTACAAATCTCCCCCACTTAAGAAATTTGGTCCTCCAAATTAGAACCAAGTCAGATGAGTCCATATACAACTCCGGGTACATTAATCGTATCATACTCTTAAAGTCTTATGTGACCTTCTCCGGAGTGTATTACTACCAAAAGAACTTTAATTAGGGAGATTATCTTAATCCTCAATACTTTCTCTTTCCTGTTTAATGCCCGAATCAACTTCTTCAATATACTCATATTTTCCTTAAACTGAACTTTTGGAGTTCATATTCGATCATCTATGCTGGATCTGGATAGTATTGTCGAAGAATCAAAATCTGAGACACATTGTGGGTGCCCGTTACTTCAGGTGATAACACCAATCTACAGGTCTTATCTCCCACTTGTCTAATCTCTCAAAATCTTCAATCCAGCGCAACTCAATTTACCTTCTTCCAAAAGTTCGCTATGTCCTTATTCTCTTAGGACAAGTAACTTTCAACCATACTAATTCACCAAGGGTGAATTCCAATACTTGTCTATCTGCTCCGAGGTGTTCTTAATCTCTCATCCTTAACTAAACATTCTCAAAGACTTATTATCCAAGGTTAAAAGTAATTCTATTCTGTCACCCACTTTTCTTATCCAATTTGGGGAAACAACCCCTACAGCTATATTCTGCCTCATATCTTGTTATCCCGACACTCGACTGCCAACTGTCGTTATTGGCGACTTTAATTAGAAATCACTGATCATTCCAGGAGCTTGTAAAATCAATGGCACACGCTTTCATCAGATCCTCCAGAACTTGTACAGTCCTCTCTGACTGACCATCTGTCTGAGGATGGAAAGCTGTGCTAATACTCAGTCGGGTTCCCATAGCTTCCTAAAAATATTCTCTGAAGTAGAAAGTGAAGCGGGGATCCCTATATGATATCATGCTCACTGGAACGCTACTTAATGTTCCACAATCTTACTTACCCATAAATCCTCATATACACTCTGAGTATTTAGGGATTTCATAACCAAAAGGTGGGTGGACTTAGTCAACTTAACGACTATCATCCAAATAGTCTCCTGATTTACCTGGGTCCTCTGTAACCCATCATAAAATTCATGGAGACTTGTTCCCATTTTCGTGCCATGTCGATATAGGTAGGTGCTGCAATAACTCTGCAGACTTTTAATACTCTACCTTACTCTGCTGACACACTAGGCACTTTTCTACAAGCTCCACCAATATCTCTTTCCACATCTGACCACCCATACCATTTTTGCGATTTCGATATATTTCTTTACTTTCCGTATGCACTGTATATCCCGAAGAGTGAGCTTCTGGCAATATTACTATCTTATCAACTGTGGTCCTGGGGAGCACTCATATTGTCTCGGAATCCTCAGTAACTCATCATCACCCACTGTGAACTCTATCACTGTACCCTTCTGAATCTGACCCACACTATCGACATCATGCCGATCATCACGCTAAGCCTGGCAAATCCGGGCACTCTCATCCGGTTCTAATCATCAGGCTAACTGTCACACGATCACTGTCATCATCAGAAGGGATCACATCTATACTGAGGCTCACAACTGCATCTCGCAGCTCACGCTCCCTGATCATCATATGTGGTACCATCCCGAGGCTCTTTCTGCTCAAGGCATCAGTCATCACATTAGCCTTTCCTGGGAGGTACAATTTTCATAAATCAAAATCTCTCAGAAGCTCTAACCCAATATGTATTTTCATATTCGCCCCTTTCTGTGAAAACAGATACTCGGGCTTTATGATCAGTGCATATCCACAATTTCTCACCATGTACATAATAGTACCATATCCTCGGTACAAATACTGTTGTCAACTTTAAATCATGGGTCAGATAGTTTATTTCGTGATCAAGGAGTTGTCTGACTCCAAAATTGACTATCTTCCCATTATACATCAATACACAGCTCCATCATAATTTTGAGGTATCCATACTCACTGAGAACCTCTTGAGCTGTTGGGTATGGTGAAATTAATCACGGTGGTCAGTTCATACTTCATCACGCCAAATTCACGTCACAACAATAATCTTATTTATCATCTCTTTCTGAGACCACGTTTTTTAGTTAAACGTGTCAACAAGGTAAATCCTTTTAGAACTTGCAGCAACCCATTGCAAAAGCAATTTCCCTAATTGTTGCTTATAAATCGCCCTAGACTTTAACTACACCCAATATATCATCGATAATGATGATTACAAATCGATATAATCCTTGACTTATTTACGCATAAGCGTATAAGATCCTTCTCAACCGCTTACGTTTTCAGGTACTAACCTGCGTCATTTCCTTTTCTTATCTTAACGGCTCTTGTTAAATTTTTACTATGTTAACCTTTATGATTTGTCGAATTTTAATATTCTTATCGTCTTAGTAAAGGTATCCTAACGCTAATGTTATCTATTATGGCGATCGATTTCGCGTTATAGGTTATACATATATACTTTTAGACGCTGTCAAGTCTTCAGGCGGGGAGGTATTTTGAAATACCTTTATTAACCTTTAGACTTAACCACAACTACGTTATATCTCAGTCTCTGTGGTCACAATTTATATTCGCTACTAATTGCTTTAATCCTAATGACTCCATATCGTAAGGATGTTCTTACCTAGCATACGTCTCTTACTCCAATACATCTTGTATACATATCTCAAAGATTATCTCCTTACTGTATCAATCATGAGAAAACTCTTGCCATTATTCATTCCGTGAGTACAATCCTTTACTCCTGTAATTTCAACTGTCGCACCCCTTTTTATTACTTAAAATCTCTATATCCCTATTCCGTTTATTTAATCCTCCTCTAATGGGGTACTCATTTATCAGGATTGTGCCCAATGATGAAGGCATTCATGCCTTTTACTCACTTATATGCGAATGAAGGCGGTATGAATAAATGTGGGGTACCAGGATCAATGAACATATGTACTTCATTATTCATAATAAGTGTGGTATCTTACACCACATCCATGAACATCAATAGTGTCCTGGTCCAAGACATCCTCTCGCCTTCGTCCAACAACCTACTTTCCTTTTTCTTTTCGGTTATGGCCTCCCTTTTCGTTGCAATTATACCAACAAAATTTTTCTCTGTCTCTTTACCTTTCTGTGGGGGATCTCGCCCAACTCTGTGCAAGTCAAATCAATGGTCCGTCTTACCATACTTATCGGCCATTTTCATCAATACAGTGTAGGTATAGACCCTCCTTCCGTGGTATCCACCACTCATCTCCCACTGCTTACAGTGCTTACACTGCTACACTTCTATACTGCTTATCTTGCTTACCCTGCTACATTGCCACACTACTCTGTAGCAAGTCAGAGTC
The DNA here is from genome assembly GCA_033439115.1 of Firmiana major. NCBI lineage: Eukaryota > Viridiplantae > Streptophyta > Magnoliopsida > Malvales > Malvaceae > Firmiana > Firmiana major. The sequence continues at coordinate 35,034,653 of CM065913.1, read as the reverse complement.
CTCAAATCACAATACCCCTCAAGAGTGCCAAAATCAGTTGCACTGGGGTCTTACCAATTATCTTACTCCATGACTCGTCAAATCTAATCTCTTACCAACTGGTCTCTTTCCCGCTCTGACATCTTCGTCATTTCTCGATTCTCTTCTGTCTCTATTTCGGCCCTCACTAGCTTTCCCAATCTCAGAGGCGTGCAATTCATGTTCTTATTTACCCAACTGCAAATCTACGCACTGCCTCGGCATAGGTAATATTTCACGGGCCAATCGGACTCTAATTGAAAATTCGAGTCCTTACATGAACTTTTAGGTTTTTCGACTCTCACTGTCCATAATATCGGGTTCATACTTGCCCAGGGATGTATTTGAGATTCGTACTCATCAATCAACCCATGACTATGGGCAGTGTAAGAAACTCTATCTGTAATTTTCCTTATACAGTGTCCGGGATATTCTGTCACTGGAATACATCCAGAATATTTCTCATCTTAGCTCTGTATATTTAACTCTTAAGATGGGTCGAGCGGACTTCCATCAATGCTCCGCCTCGCCCTCCAACATAAATGTATTTTAAAAGTCACTTCCTTAGTCGACATACACCGAAAGAATTCATACATCTCTGCAATCTCATTCACCCAGTCCTCAACAAGTATTGGTTTCTTTACTTCGCTATATACCAGAAGTATGAAAATCTCTTTAGTCTGAGGCATCTGTTTAGGCTTTTCTCTGCCTATCCTCAACTATCTGCAATAGACTGTGTAAACAAGTCCGAAATATCTTCTACTATGTGACGGCCAACCCCTACCCGGCCAACCCCTGCCATCGGCCATGGCCACCCCTCATGGGCCCACGCACAACGATGGTGGTCTAACAACGGGTGGTCCAACAACGCCACAAGTCCAACGTATTGTCCGCTTTGGGCCTCAGCCCGCACGGCTTTGTCTCATATGGGGAACTCCCCTCAGAACGCGTCCTCTGATCTCATACAAAATCTGAGCAATTTGCTCCTTACAATAATCTCCACACTCCGCTCCAACATCGCGAAGCGCGTCTCAATACTGTCCGATCTCTCTGTCGGACTCTGTGGGGCATGCTCAACATCAGCCTCCACGTCATTCTCATCTTGAGTCTCATGTGACAACTCATTCAACTCTCAGGCCGATCTCTATGGCCTCTAGTATGTGTACTCGCCACTCTACCATAGCGGCTATCAGTTATAACAACTATATTCTTGCAATCGAAACTAAATTCTTAGCTGCGGTTCCATCTTGATATACACAATTGTATCTAAACAATGCACAGTACATGGGGATGTAAATTTACTTAACCACTAACACCGACTCATATCAGGCCAACTTAAGCTCTGATACCATCTTTTCTGTCACGACCCAAATTACCTAAAAATCCCTACAAATTTTTTTTTCGCTTTTTCTATACTCCTTACCCGTCGTGAACAGTTTCACTACTAACAGTTGGGCTATGATTCGGTGTTAGTCACCTCTTCCCTATTTATCATTCAATTTTCATAATTTATTTACATATCAATTTATTTAAACTAAATACATCCCCAATATTACATCATATACAGTACTGTGCATCTATATGTTCAGATACGAAATTATATAAATGTGTATACCTGATCTTAATAAGAAGCAGCGGATAACCGAATTGCGAAGCTATTGTCGCTCTCTTCTACTGAGTGTACCCTGTGGGGTGGAAAATGAAAGGGTGAGCGAAACGTGCTCAGTAAGGCAATAATATAAGCAGGTAGATAACTATACTATCTACGTGCTGATAATAGTATGATATAAAAATCGTTTATATTTGGAGCATGAGATATGACTAAAACGATGCCATATGAATGTATATCGTATAGAAGAAATCATGAAGTTGCATATAAAATCAACATGGAAATTCCTCATGTATGACATCTCATGCTCGTCACATCAAAATCTATTAGTTTCATCGTAAATCCTTCACCTTAAAAACTTATTTGTTCAAATCAAAACTCATCACATCAAGGCTAAACCCATCACTCGGGAATACCTTGATTCATAAAATCAGATCTCTTTTTAAAAGCATAAATCGGGACTACCCCTCCATCGGGTTTGTCCTGGTCTATCTAGACCGTATGATATCACGTGAGGCATGTAGGTTACTGTATGAAAAACGAGGACTATGGCCATACTATGTCCCTGTGATCCCAGGCACACGGATCCCGGCGTGCGGGGCATCACAACTGCAACGGGAGGTGGGGTCAAGTCCTACCCGCCAGAATATCGAGTAACATCGTAGTCATCATGACTGCACGGTACAGCGTACTCCGTGTGACATACACGGTACATCGTACTCCGTGAACCCATATCATAGTCTGGGGGTGCCTGCCATAGGTCTTAGCCAGCCCAATACTATGTCGATAACCAACCCATGTCTCAAAGTTTACGTGCGAGTATCTCAACTCTCTGCGACACACAGTCTACAAGAGGCTTCCGCACGACTATATGCATGTCAACTCGCGTCTAGTGTGAGCGAAGCTCCAACACCACGCTATGCATATCATGATATCAAAAATCGCGTGCGAGCGAAGCTTCAGCACGGTGTTATGCACACACAAATGTCTCGTACGAGCAATGCTCCATTACGGCTTTACATGAAAATAATTCGGTAAACTTGAGTGCGAGTAAGACTCTAACACTCCTTTTTACTTGTATAAATACGATAGGTGGCTAAGTCTTTGCAAAACATCTTTTAAAAATAGTAACCGGTACAAACCGGTACCCTTTCGTATAATTCAATAAAGCAATAGCCAACCTATGTTCGTATTTGCTTAAATCACAGCAGTCTATTCATATAAAGCATTAAAATCATGAAATTCATGCAATTTCATAGCCTTACTACCCTTTTTGAAATTTTCCTAACTGGGGGCAAAATGGTCATTTTTCACTATTTCCATATTTTTATCGTAAAAATTATTATTCTGTTTTTGGGTAGCCTAATGAATTTAAGGTACTGTAAATACCCTCAAAATTACGTACAGCTACCTCTAAGTGCTCATAAAATTCCCTTACCTGGAATCGCGCGTAGACTTAGCTTATCTCGAAGCTACCGAACCTCTCGGTCCAAGTGCGCGCCAAACAAAGATACGTCACTGCATATAACCACGTAATCGAGGTTAATTCACTTATCTCGATCAGTATATCGCATCTACTGACCAACTTTAAAGTATTGGGCCCTATTTACCCTATTTGGTCTCGGCCCATTTCAGCCCTTTTATATTTATTAATTCCCTTCTTCGGGTATACCGGGCTTATGCGGTTTACTAATAATTATCGGGCTTCGATCCAAGTTCATTGGATAGCCCGTATACCATTTACGGCAATTTATTGCAATTCCGAATTAATATTCCTTCCTATGTGAAATTAATCCGTAATTCCGTAAAATACTTAAAAATCGATATTTAAAGAAATCTTAATGCCGAATTTAAATCGTACTTACCCGATACGATACGGGGTACGAAGATCAGAGCTCGATCGGCTCTCGTTCGGTCTCCGTCGTAAAACTGCATAATTAGGTAAATCCGGATTATTTTTCATTAAAATAATATTAAATTAAATTTCGAAATTCACCCGTAGGTCAATATCGACCCTCGGTCAACTTACCCGAACCTCGAGTCGTCCCCCGAAAATTTTCTTTCTCTTTTTCCCTTCTTTTCCTTTCTTTTCTTTCCTTTTCTTTCCCCTTTTCCTTCCTTTTCCTTCCCTTTCCTTCCAGCAAAACGGCACCGTTTTTGATCTCCTCACTGCCTCTTGCCATCGCCGGCGGTTCCGGCGGTCTTACCGGCCAAGACCGGTACCAAAATGACCGGCTTCCTCCCTTGAACACACTGGTACCCTTCTTTCCGGCCCAGGTACGGTGGTTCGCCGGCGATCACCTCTTCTCTCCCTCGGATTTTCGGAGCTCGGATCGGGCTCCTCCGGCCACCTCGCGGCTCGGTTCCGGTGCCTATGGGTTCGCCGGACTCTGCTCTTGCTCCTGGAAGCTTCGTCGGACGTCGAACGGTCGCCGGTGGTCGAGATCGGCAGTGGGTTCTTCTCGGGTGCGAACGGGTTTCGGTTTCCTTTGGTTTTTCGGGTTTTTCGATTTCCAGTTCCTTTTTTTTTTCATTATTATTTAACTATTTATTTTATTATTAAAATAATCAATAAAATAGTCAAAAGAAATCTGAAAATATCTACAAAAATTTTATTTTATTCACCAATTTAATTTAATTAAATTAAATTGAATTTATTTAGTTTTTAAATTATTTTTCCGGTATAATTCCTCCGTATTTTCGGGATATCGTCCCAGGTGACATTTTCGGTATTTCTAAAAATTTCGGATCTTGATCAATTTGACTCGAAATTATAAAATTTCCCATTATTGATCAAGAAATCCTAATTCCTTATTTTTAATTAAATTTCTCTTATCGTATTTATCCCGAATTTCGGTCTTTTGACCGTTTTACCCCTACACTTATTTCGGGATTAAATTAACCTAGCTTTCCTTCATACTTCCACCATATTTTCCTATTTAATTTTGTATTTTCGATAAATTTTATTTTCTTCCCTTCCCGTTTGGCCTGTGGCCATTTCGATCCTTATTTTTAGTCCGAGTCTCATTCCTTTAAATTTGTGAATATTTTTCTACCTCGTAAAATTTACGATTAAATTTCGGGTCTTACATAAAACAAAAGAAGTTTTGATATAAAATCCTTTATTAAAAATGCTTGCTTCTGTTGTATATCATTGACTAAAACAAAAGAAGTTTTGATATAAAATCCTTTATTAAAAATGCTTGCTTCTGTTTTTCCCTTAATATCCATTTTGGAATTGTTAGCAGAAGTAAGTTTCTCAGAAGTTTCTTGGTGAAAACGTTTTGGTATTAAACCAGTTTTGATACAGTTTAAATCTGCCCCTGTGTCAAATAAGGCAACAGTATCAATTTGAAAATCATTTGAAAAGATTAATGAGATTTTAATAAAATATTTCCTAGAAGTAATTTCTTTTAAAACAAAGAGAAAATCTTCTGGAATCCAATTCCTTACCAGATTTTCTAACCAGAGAATTCCTCCAAAACAGACAAACAAAATGCCTCCCAAAAAGAGCAAAGGAAAAGAAAAGGCTTCCCACAGCAAAACAATAGTCCCATGGTCTCAGATCGTGGATGACGATGAAGCAGCACAAGCTTCACAAAAACCCCAGTCTCCAGAAGACAAAACTGACCAGATCAATGAATGGCTCCAAAATGGATATTAAGGGAAAAACAGAAGCAAGCATTTTTAATAAAGGATTTTATATCAAAACTTCTTTTGTTTTAGTCAATGATATACATCATTTTCTCATATTAGGGACACCTTTCATTAATTTAATTACTCCCTATAAAGTTTCTTATGATGGAATATCTTTCAAAACAAAAAATGTCAAAATAAACTTTGATTTTATCGAAAAACCCAAAACTAGGAATCTTAATATAATTAAAACTAATTCTATTTACAATAACGAAATAGCTTTATTAATTAAGGGAAAACAGAATGATATTTTGTTTTTGAAACAAAATCTTCAATTACAAAAAATTAATGCTCAACTAGAAACAGAATCTTTTCAAAAACAGATTTTAAAAATCAAAACTCAATTTGAAAAAGAAATTTGCTCTGACTTACCAAATGCCTTTTGGAATAGGAAACAACATGCCGTTGACCTTCCTTATGAGTCAAGTTTTAGTGAAAAGGATATTCCTACAAAAGCTAGGCCAATCCAAATGAATGCAGAACTAGAACAATTTTGCAGAATAGAAATTCAGGATCTTCTTTCCAAAGGATTAATTTCCAAATCTCGATCCCCTTGGAGCTGTGCAGCCTTCTATGTCAACAAACCTGCTGAGATAGAACGAGGTACTCCTAGGTTAGTTATTAACTATAAACCACTCAACCAAGCGTTAAAATGGATTAGGTATCCTATTCCAAACAAAAAGGATTTACTCCAAAAACTCCACTCCTCTTTTGTATTCTCAAAATTCGATATGAAGTCAGGTTTCTGGCAAATCCAAATCGATCAAAGCCATAGGTATAAAACAGCCTTCACTGTCCCATTTGGACAATTCGAATGGAATGTCATGCCATTTGGTTTAAAAAATGCTCCTTCAGAGTTTCAACGAATAATGAACGATATCTTCAATCCTTATTCTGAATTCTGTATTGTTTATATTGATGATATTCTAATCTTTTCTAATTCTATTGAACAGCATCTAAAGCACCTGAAAACCTTCTTTTATGTCATTAGGCAAAACGGCTTAGTTGTCTCAGCCAAAAAGATTTCTTTATTTCAAACAAAAATTAGATTTCTCGGACATTACATTCATCAAGGAACCATCACTCCCATTGAAAGAAGTCTAGAATTTGCTTCAAAATTCCCAGACAAAATCTTAGATAAAACCCAACTGCAAAGATTCCTAGGAAGTCTCAACTACATCCTAGATTACTGCCCAAATATCAATAGAATGACAAAACCTCTTCACAATAGATTGAAGAAAAATCCTTCACCATGGACAGATAACCACACCATTCTCGTCCAACAAATCAAAACCCAAATTGCTAACTTACCTTGTCTTCACTTAGCAAACCCCAACCTTCCCAAAATTGTGTGTGTATATATATATATATATATATATATATATAGACACTTTATTTTGTTCGAGTTGTTAAGTCTATCGAGTTTTATTATTTAATCCAAGTTTAAAAATAAATCGATTTTTATTATGTGAATCTTATGTTTTTTATAAAGAAATCTCCAACCTTACTTTATAATTTTTGAACTGAATTCATCAATTGATTTTAGGTTGGGTTTTCTTAGTGAAATTATGAATGAATTCAATTGGGTATGTGTTAAATTGAATTCTGGTTGAACTGATTGTGGATTCTTGGGGCTGATTCTAGCTTCTTAGTTTTGAATGGGTTTCTGGGTTTGGGTGATTATTTCCATGCGATCGCTTTCTAGCTGATGTGGGGATTTTTGAATCAGGATCGATGGCAGGGACCTACTAGGGATGACTTGAGCTGGTTGCTTGGGAATTGATTGGTTCAAACCAAGTTTCTGGATGTATCAAGTGAGCTTGATTTTCTAATTTTATGGTTGATCCCCTTTTTTGTTGATGATTTGTGTTGAATTATAGGCTTTTAGATTTTGAATTCAAGATTAGAATCTGATCATGAATTCTTTTCTTTGTTTTTGTTCAAATTTTGATTTTAGATTAGGTGGTTTGAATATTTTGAAGCTCAATTTGTCTTTTTTCATTATTATTATTATGATTATATTTCAATTTTCATTTAGTTATTTGCCGTTAAATAAATAAATTTTTAGGTTTATTAATGTTTTTATAGTTTTTCAAGTTTTAGAGGTGAGCTTAAAACTAGAGCGTCTGATTTGAGAAAATCAGTAAAACCTCGTTTTTTTTTTTGTTTGTATGAAGGATATTATGACAATGTTGATGAGGATGTTTAACGAAGTTAAGTTATTTGTGTTTGTATTTATATGTTCGTTATTTCTCATATTTAGCTTAGTTGTAATTTGAATTATTTTAGTTACCAAAATATGCTTGCTAAACGAAACATGAAAAATGTACAATAATATAAACAAACGAAATTAGTAATTAGCGTAAGAACTTCATCTTTAAAAGTTTTCAACATCGGACTAAATTAAAAATAGAAAATTTATAGAGATACTTTCAACATCGAAATTTCGTTTCTAAAACCCTTCAATGATGGAATAAATGTAAAAATAAAAAATTTAAAAATTTTACTTTCAACGTAAAAATTTCGTCTCGAAAAACCTTCAATAACAAAATAAATGTTAAAATAAGAAATTTAAAATTTTACTTTCAGCATCGAATTTTCATTTTTAAAATATTTCAGCGACAGAATACTTTTTTAAAAATAAAATATATTTCTTCTTATTTAGAAGTCGAAATTCTAATGCGGAAGACTTTTAGCGTTGGAAAAAATTAAATAATTTAATATTTAAAAAATTGATTTTTATTATCGAAATTCCGTCGTAAAAACTTTTAACGACGAATTTTTCTACGAACAGAATTAATGTTGAATTTTTTCTATTCGCGATGGACGACTTTTAGTGTTTTCGAAATTGCCTTCTGAATTAGCCTCAAAATTTTGACATTGATTGTAATTATCGACAGATGCGAAAATTTCCTACAAAAAATCCGATGTAAAATCTGACGCTAAAGGGCCATTTTTTTGTAGTGTTATTTTTAATATATATATTTTTATATTTTTGAAATTTTTTAAAAAAAGATAAATATCGTTTTATTTTAACATATTACATGTGTCAAATATTTAAACTATTTGCATATGATGTCCTATTTGACCTCAACTGCTTTATCTTTTATTTATATATAAGATTAGATTTTCACATACAAATATTTTTTTTTTTTAATTTACATATTGCTTTTACACTAAAAGATTTGTCTTTGTGTGCAAACTGAAAAATCATCTCATTTTTGTATTTACATTTTTCTTTTATATTTGTATTGCTTTATAATCTTTGCATTGGTAGCATCAAATGATTCTTGTTTTTTTTATTTTAATAAAATACATTAGCTATATATACAAAAATTACAAATAATTTAACAATAAAAAATTATAAAAATTCAAAACAAAATTCAAATCCTAACCATTTGCGCCTACTTCGATTAAGACACTTATTTCTTGAATCCAACAAACTTAGGGCTCGTTTGGTTTTGTTTTTGTTTTTTGTTTTCTGTTTTTGTTTTCTGTTTTTTGGAAAACAAAAACAGAAAATATGTTTGGTATTGATTTCTGTTTTAAAAAAACGAAAATGAAAATGAAAATTTTCAAAATTGTTGGAAATAAGAATTTGATATTTTCATTGTTTTCGGAAACATGTTTTCATTTCTGTTACTGTTCATAAATAAGTGAACAGTATTTATATATTAATATAATATTAATATATTTTCATAATAAAATTATAAAATAAAATTAATTAATTTTTTAAAATAAAAATAACATTAATGTTTAATATAAAATATTATTTAATTAAAAAATAGTTTAATTTTAATATATTTATTTTAAAATAGAAAAATAAAAAAATATAAAAAATAACAAGAAATAGCATAAACTATAATATCATAATATTTTTAATTTAAACTTGTATAATAATTGATTGAATATATTATAAATTTAAATAATATAATTTATTATAATTTAGATATGTTAATAATTAATATTATTGCTAATTGCTATTATATAATATATTTAATAAATATTTTATTAAATGATATTATTATTTAATATTATATATTTTTAATTAAATTTAAAACATATCACTCTTAACATAAAATAATTTAATATTATTAAAAAGTGAATACTTGACATTAAATAAAATTATTCATAAAATAATTTAATATTATTAAAAAGTGAATACTGGACATTAAATAAAATTATTTATATTAAATATAACATGTTTTAATAATATAAATTTTTTATAAATTACTTAGTTAAATATATTTTTTTTAGTAATTTAATATTATTTCAATTAAAGTAAATAATATTATTAAATATAGGTAATAATTTATTAATTCATATTATTATTTAATATATAAAATTTAAAATTTTTATTAATCTCCATTATTATCTAATAAAATTAATATTAAAAATTTATTTATTATTATTTTAATTGAATTATTTTTTAAGTAATTATTTTATTTAATATTATATTTAATTATAATAAAATTTAAATAATATTAAATTTTAATATGATTAAAAGTAGATATTTCATATTAGTATTAAATATTATAAATAATATAATTTAATAATATGTACATAATATTATATAATAAATATATTATTATTTTTGTTCAATTTTTAAATTTTATTTTGTGATTGAATTATTGTATCTAAATCAGTTTAAAAATTTGTTCTGAATACGTAACAATTTTAACCAAACATGTTTTTTGTTTTTAGAAATCGAAAACAAAACAAACTAAAACAAAAACAAAAATTTCAGAAATAACAAACACAAAATAGAAAACAAGAAACGATACCAAACGACCCCTTAGCTTCCACCTGTTACCCAAAAAGGGTTGAAAATTTTATCAATTAAACAAGTCCATACATTTGGATTATTTACTTAATTAAGCAGCATGATTCTCATTGTTGGTTCATTTATACAGGGACTGATAGATGAAGAGAAATTAGACTCCTTCAATTTAATCAAAACTTCATTCAAAGGTGAGTAAAGAGTAATACATTTTCAATTAAATTTAACATTAATATTTTTCAACTTTATTAAACTCATTTTATTTATTTTCAAATTCAATTAAAATCATTAAAATTTCATGAATTTAGTTGCAAGTGTATTAATATTCATTTTTGGATAAAATATTGAACATATCCAATATTTTTTTTAAATGGTGAAGAGGTTTTTTTTCCCTTAAATAAGTATCTTTAACCATTATTACATTACATGAAAATAACTTGTAAAATTTCCATAAAAATTACTTTAAAATTAATTTTTTTCAAAAAAATATTTTTATTGAAAGAGAACAAAATATAATTAACAGATATGTTGATATCAAATAATAATAATACATATAGATCTCTATGATATCTTTATAAAGAACTATTTAGTCCAATTGGAGCCTTTTATAAAAGGTGTTGTTTGATTAGAGTTTTTTTAAAAGAATTGTTGAGATAAGTTAAATTATCGTTTCACAAATTTAATATAAAAGTGTTGTACTGTATTGAAATATATTTAATAGATTTTTTGTATATTTTAAATAAATGTAAAATAAAATAATATTTTATTAAAATAAATTAAAAAAGGGTGAGTTTTGGTATATTTTAAAAATTGTTCCACCGTGACCAAAACATAAGTTATTAAGTGAAATAAATAAAAATAAAAAATACTTTTGATAATTAAAATAAAAATAAATAAATATAAAAATTACATAAAATAAATAGATTGATTAGAAATAATATAATCATCTTTATAATTTTTTTAAATTATTAAAGAGTAAACTGAAAATACAAAAAATTTCACTGAATACATGTCATTAAAATTAGTACTTCTTGTATTATAAAAAAAATTAATATTTCTTGAAAAAAAATTGATTTATAACTTTATCAAAAAAGTTCAAATTTACTTTATGTATAAACTAAAAATTTTAAAATTTTGAAAATCAAACACCTGACTTTTACTTTTATAGTAAATAAATTCTTCCATAAATTGAACTAAAAATGTCTATTAGAAAATTTTTCTAGTAATTTTGTTATAAATAAAGTGATTTTATCAAATGAGAACTAATATATAATTTTAAACAACTTAAAACCTTAATATGAGGATTCCCAATTTCAGAATAAGATTATATTAGAATAGTAAATAAGTGAAATTACTAATTATTTAAAACTACAAAACCAAATCAGTAAAAAAGCAAAAAATTATTCCAGATTATTGATAAACTCTCATTAATTAACTCAAAGGTCTATTAAATTCCCTCTCTTTTTTTTTTGGTTTAAGTAAAATAGGATAACTTCCTAGCTATATCATACAACTAGAGTTATTCATGAGTTATGTTTTTGATCAGAGATTATGTTGGATTTCGATAGGATATTAAGATATTGAAAGTTGAGATTGACGTAAATCGATTTTTTGAACTTATTTTTAAAATTTTTTTACATGCAATAAATAAATTCAAATCCATCTAAATTAACTCTATTTAATTTAAAAATGAATAAAATAAAATTTAAAACATATAACATAATAAGTTTAAATAAATTTTACAAAAAAGTAAGAAAATATGAAAATCTAAATCAAAATCTAATAAAGCAACACAAGTTCAAATTAACTTGTAAAAAAAAAATAAATAAATAATTAAAAATACATTAATATATTTTTCAATTTATAGTTTTCTTATTTGACACATCTTGAAGAATCATTTTAAAATTTATAAAATACAACATCATATTTTAGTTAATATCAAATTTACTAAATTATATAAAAAAATAAAAATTATAACCAGGAAGCCATATCGAGTTTTGACTTTAAATATAAATCTAAACCGAACTTCGGATTTAAAGAGGCAGCTTAGCTTCGTACAACTATAAGAGTTAGGGGTGTAATCGAGTCGAGCCGAATAAATACAATGAGGTGTTCGAGCTCGAGCTCGACTCGAAAACTCGGTGCTCGATATTCGGTTCGAACTCGATCGAACCTTATTTTTTAAACTCGAGCTCGGCTCGAGATCGAGTTTGAACTACTCGAGCTCGCTCGATTAGACTCGATATAAGTTCGATTTTTTGCTCGAACTCGAGCTCGATTCTAAGGCTCGACTCGAACTCGAACTCGATATCGCTCTTCCACTTATTATATAAATATTATTATATAATAATATATATTATTAAAATATATAAAAACTCGAGACTCGATTAGGCTCGCGAGTTACTCGAACCGGGTATCTAAGTGCTCGAATTCAACTCGCTCAATAGCTTGAGTAGTTTGAGCTTGAGCTCGACTCAATTAAAATTGAGCCAAATTCGAATTTTACTCAAATTAAATCCGAATAATTTACGAATATCACTGTATCACTTACATCTCTAACAAAAGTAAAGATACGGTAGGGATAGGAGTACTGGATGGAACCCATGCGGCCATGCCCTACAGTAGTTTCTCCTCCCAAAATGAGAACTTGGGAGCATGAGCCAGTGGGCCAAAAGCCTGTGGCTAAATTGAGCCCTATTCTATTTCTACGGATTTGCAGCCCCATCCTTATCTCATACTAGTAATTAAGAACCTAAAGAAGTTGTGAGTGGGAAATGGACACTAATAGTTACAATTGATCGAGGTTGGAATATAGAAATTGATAGAACTTATTTTATGAACTACGTACTGTTTTTAGTTTATAATTCCAATTGATCTCTAAATGCACCAAGCAAATGGTAGGCATTAAGCGATACCATAGACCGGTTTTAGCAAGTTGCTTGTTCTAGTAATATAAAGTGATATGGTGATTAAATCCACACAAGCAAGGTTTCCTCAAAACATTCCAACAGAGAAATATTAACAATGGAGGTGAAGGAAATGCTGTTCATGAACAAAGGAGATGGAGAGAGTAGCTATGTTAAGAGTTTAGGATACACGGTCTTGATCTGATTTCTATACCATTTATTTTATTATTATCATTATTTTTACTAGTAAATTTAGAAATTAAGATTTGTTTAACCAGGTTAATTGATTAAATTGTCTATAAGATGCAGCAAAAAGTGGCAGCTTTAACTCAGCCTATAGTTTACAGGGCAGCTCAGTCTCTCTTTACAGACAAGAATTGTTTCCCTTATCAAGTTCTAAGCGTGGCTGACTTGGGATGTTCTTCGGGTCCCAACACTTTCACAGTGATGTCAACAGTGCAAGAGAGCACAGTGCAAAAATGCAGTGAAATGGAATGTGAAATCCCAGAAATCCAGTTTTACTTGAATGATTTTAACACACTGTTCAAAGGGTTATATGTGATTGGAGAGAAATATAAGAATGTTTCATGGTTTGCCATGGGTGCCCCTGGTTCCTTTCACGCCCGCCTTTTCCCTCGGAATTCCATGCATCTTGTGCATTCCAGTTATGCTGTACAATGGCTCTCTAAGGTGGATATTTTGATAATTTTCATTTAGAACTCAATTTTAAAATGAAACCCCCCCCCCCCCCCCCCCCCAAAATAGTTTAGCCATAATTCATCAAACTTAAACTGATTACTTGAAACTAATATTGATAAAGGTACCGAAAGTGAGAAGTGAAGGAGGGTTGCCATTAAACAAGGGGAAGATCTACCTATCAAGAACCAGCCCTTCGGGAGTTCACAAGGCATACCTTTCACAGTTTCAAGAAGACTTCCTTTTATTCTTGAAATGTCGATGTCCAGAGCTGGTACCTGGTGGCCGCATGGTGTTGATCATTCATGGACGGGAATCCGCCGATCCCACAGACAAAGATAGCTGCTACACATGGGAAGTTCTAGCTGAGGCCATATCCTACATGGTTTCACAAGTAAAGAGCTAAATTAGCACTTTCTTTAATTTCTTCGTTTCTTTTAATTTTTTTTTTTAATGGTTACTAGATTACTTAATAAGAAGAAAGAAAATTTTTCACTTTTAATCTATGATTTTTTTCATAAAGTGCTTAATTTATTCAGCACCTTCTGGTTATTTAATTTTTTTTCTTGTTCCACAGGGGCTAATTGATGAAGAGAAATTAGACTCCGTCAATGTACCTCATTATGTTCCATCAAAGGAAGAAGTTGAGGATTTAGTAGACATGGAAGGGTCTTTCACAACTGAGTTCATAGACATGCAATGCACGCTGAAGCCATAACTCAATCAAGCCCCGAGTATAGAGCTAAAAAACTTAGAGCTTTTACAGAGCCCATGATTTCATATTATTTTGGTAAAGAGGTGATGGAGGAGCTGTATAATAAGGTGACAGAGATTATAGTTGCGGATTCCAAACAGGGAAACGAATCAACCAGGGGAGTTAGTATTGTTCTTGTACTGAAAAAGAAAAAAGAAATTTGACCTCTGCTAATCTTCCATATTAGATGAAATATTCAAGAAAACAGTATGGCAAAAGAATCAGATTCTTAGTTTGTTAAGGAATGATTAAGGGGAACTTTGTCAGGCTGGATTTGCCAAAGGTATGACTGGTCTCTATAAATAATAAATTGAAAATCCTTATTAGAAGTTATCTTTCTAGTAAGAGTGTTAACAAATAGAACGGTTTAGAAATATGTTTGATTTCTATTTGTTTATATTCATTTATTAATCTTAATAAATGATAGTGAATAGAGATATCGTTAGTTCATTTATATTGATGAATAAATTCATTTAAAATTTGTTTACAACTCATTTATTTATATAATGAATTATTTAATATTTTTTTACTGTTTGATAATAATTTATACATAATTATTCATAATTTATTTTAATATGTAATTATCAAAATTACATGTTTATGTAAGATTTTTTTAATTTGGGATCATATGTATATATATGTTAAGGTTAATGCAATTTATTTGTCTAATTTTTTTAATTTTATAAACACGTACTTATGAACATATTCATTCAGTATTCAATAACAAATGTTTGTTAACATACTAGCTAATGTTCATAAACAAGCTTAGCAAGCATGAATAGAGTACAAATAATATAAAAAAATAAACAAACAATAACTTTTTAAGGTTTATTCATATTAGATTTGCTTCAATCCTATTTCTTAGTTTTAGGACTGAGGTATGCCTTTTCAATCTTTACATTAAATAATTACAAAAACATCTCTACTAAATTTTTTGATTTTTTTTCAATCAAATATTTATGATTATTCTTTAGTGAGGGACTTCCAATAATTGAGGTAAAACTTTCTTTTTGGAGAAGATAGAGCAAGCTTATGGAGGTGAGTTGGTACCTAAAAACAAGGAAAAAGGAAACAAGCAAGGATCAGAGCAAAGTATGAGATCCGATGCAGTATCAGTTCTCAAGTAAAGATAACAACAACGGAAATTTAGGATTCAAGGCAGTAATAGCTTATGAAGAGCTGAGCAACAATTAATGTGTAGGATAAGAGGTAGGAATCCCTTTTCCTCTCCTTATTGGATGCTTAAATACCTACATGGGATCACGCGCCACCTCCTGTGTGGCAGAGGGAGCATTCTCACTTTGACAGTATTCAGGTCTCTCATCCTGACAAGGGGCCAAGTGTCCCGGTGTTACAAAATTTGCTGCTAACAGGGAGCTGGGTTATCCTTGGCAACCTGAGCTTTCTTGGTCTATAAAGCCTATTCATCCAGTGTTGGACTTTTCCAATGTGTTGGGCCTGTTTGGTGTATTGAACTTGTCCAGATCTGTTCGACCAAATTGGATTGGAACATATTAGGTAAAGCCTAACATTTTTTATTAGTAATATTAAATAAACTTATGAAGTAATTAAAATATACAAGTAATATGCATGTTTAAGAAAAAAGAAAAAAAAAAGTAGAAGCAATTTTATCTAAATAATAAGAAATTTAATTTTAACAATTTTAACACTTTAAATAAGAGAATGTATGGTCTGGCATGAATCAAGAGTTAAAGGCATGGGTTCACAACAGTTTGGAGAAGTGTTACGAACAAGCTATATGATGAGGTTTCCGGGATTATAGATGAGGATTTCATGCAGGGAAAGCATCATCTAAGTATGTTAGCATTGTTGTGCTGATACTATAATATTTGGGAAAACATATTATTTTTAAGAAGAATCAAACTGATGAAATGAATAATTTGGCAATTAATGAGAAATGTCAGCTAAGCGAATCCACATCTTTTGATTAGGCATAGCTATGACATAGTGATTATTGTTGAATATATAACCTGTTAAGAAGACTACAGAGAACTATCGCTCCAAGCAAAGTTGAAAGAGTTGAAACTCGGGAC
This sequence comes from Firmiana major, assembly GCA_033439115.1. NCBI lineage: Eukaryota > Viridiplantae > Streptophyta > Magnoliopsida > Malvales > Malvaceae > Firmiana > Firmiana major. The sequence continues at coordinate 35,018,140 of CM065913.1, read as the reverse complement.
AAACTGGTTTGGTTAGGTAGCATCTAGTATTGCGCTAGCAGAACCTAAAACCAAACTTTGGCATTTGCTTTGTTGGTTGATGCAAGCAGGAAGTGGAGCTCTCTCTGCTGAATTGTTTTTGTTTGTTATCTTAATGGGAAAAATTTTCTCTTTCTTTAATTGCATCCAAACACTTGATTCGATTAGATAATTAATGCATTTATTTCTTTTTTGTAGTCAGTGATGGATTGATAAGATTCATTATCACAATAGGTTAGATGACAAACATCCAAGAAGTTAGTGACTATTTTCTGTATGTATTAGCTTATACTTTCTTCCTTGTGTCAATCGTTATCATTTCAGCATCATACCTTACAGGAGCAATATAATAATATTAGAAAGAGACACAAACACAAGGCAGAAGGCATGGATTGGGTTTTGGTTGGTATTATTACGAAAATGGCATTTCACAGATCACAGCCATACAAATACAATGCCCACTTGCATTGAGATGGGTCCATTGGCCATCGGCAACCTCCTTTTTTTTAGCTTAAAAAAAACAAGGTAAAAAGAAGGAAGGCTCCTATTGAAATTGAAGCATATTACATTTTCTTCCATACAAATACACAGGCATGCAAACAAAAGGAAATGGAAACAAACAATCTGAAAATAGGTTTCTTTTTTTTTTTTTAATCTTATGATCACAATCATGGCCGTTGATCTGATCACTTTGATTTGAACGGAATAGCTCTGATCACAACTTGGTGATAGAGAGCTGCCAGTGCTGCCCCAATGAATGGACCCACCCAGAAAATCCACTGCACCCAAAATCAAACCAAGGTAGATAAGCATCATCCATAGTCAGCATAAGTGCGGGAAAAAAACAGTGAAAGTAGTGAAATAATTTTAGAGGCTTACGTGGTCATCCCAACCCTTGTCCTTGTTGAAGATGATGGCTGCACCCAGACTGCGAGCTGGGTTGATACCGGTTCCTGTAATTGGGATCGTGGCCAAGTGCACCAAGAACACTGCGAACCCAATTGGCAAGGGTGCCAAAATCTAGCAACACAAAAATTGAACCCACCACGTTAGTAACATGTATGTATGTATGTATGTATGTATGTATGTATGTATGTATGTATGTATGTATGTATATTGCTGTTTTTTGATTTGGGAAAGTGGGATTTGAGGAGAAAAAAGTATGAATCAAAATCAAGTGGGCGGTTGCAGAGAATTGCAACCAAGGAGGAGAGCTTACAGGGACGTGCGAGTCTCTGGCACTGCGCTTGGCATCGGTGGCTGAAAAGACAGTGTAAACAAGAACAAACGTACCAATAATCTCAGCACCAAGGCCATCTCCCTTGGTGTAGCCATGATTCACAGAGTTGGCTCCACCACCCAAAATACCGTATTGTTTCTTCCCCATGAAACCCTTAACTACACCAGCGCCGCAGATGGCTCCCAAGCACTGCATCACCATGTAGAAAATTGCCCTGGTCAAGGACAGTTTCCTTGCCAAGAACAGCCCAAATGTCACCGCCGGGTTGATGTGACCACCTATCCACCACCATCACCATATTTCATCAAAATCCAATGATTTGTTCAAGCAATTTACTTATTTTTTTTGGGTAAAATATCACTTCCATTTTAAAGATATGAGAGAGTAGTAGACTACCATGGGAAAATAAGGTTCAGGAAAGTTTTTACTTTTTTATCGGTTTCTTCTTCCCATTATTTTCTCTTTGGAAAGAACACAAGTGGAAAAAGTGGTTCTTGTTATCATTTTCTTGAGAATCAAACAAGGGAAAAGAAAAGACAGAGAGAAAGAGAGTTACCAGAAATTCCAGCAGTGCAGTAAACAAGAGCAAAGATCATGCCACCAAAGGCCCAAGCAATGCCTTGAATCCCAACAGTTGGGCACTTAGTTTTTTCCTTAACAACTCCCATAACAGTCAAAACGGTGATATACAAGAAAAGGAAAGTAGCCACAAACTCTGCAATCCCAGCCCTGTAGAAAGACCAAGAAGTCAACTCGCTAGGCTCAAAAAGTGAAGCTGGGGGTGGTTCAGTGTAGTCCTTTCCATCATCTTGGCTCTGAGCCGCAGTCCCAATAGGCTGCCTCTCCGAAAACTTGTTGGCTCCCAATCTAACATCCTCTTCTTTGCCCTCCATTTACCTTCTTCTTTGCTCTTTACTATTAAACAAAAAAAGAGTACAAGCCAAAAAATTTATAAAGCTGAAAACTCTGGGTTTCTTGGGTTCATGGAGTGTTTAATCTAGGGAGGGTGTTATTTATAGGCCAAGTTTGATGAGAAAATGGAAGGATAAAGCCTAGTATTAATTAATTAAACTATATTCTTGGTTATTTATGAATTATGTGACCGACCAATCATTTTCTGGCATTTTTCTTTGGGGTTTTTTTAATGGGAAAATCGAAAATGACATGAACATGCGTTGGAATGTTTTTGCCACAAACGACATTGGGGTGGCTACAGAGACACCTGAGTTGGCTCAATTTTGGCCACAGATATGTGAGCTGACGATCATCAGAGGCGCCGCCCATTGCCATTACTGTCGACTGAAGACTACAGGGAGTGTCTTGCGTTTTCAATGGTATGAAGCTTTAGTCAAAATTGAATAAAAATCGTGACAGAATTCAAGTTGGTTAAAAAAGAATTGCCTTGGAGGAAGTTTTACGTTCATTTACTCTCTCAGTTTAAGTGATAATCATATATTGCTGTGTTAAATTCTTACTTATTCTGTCTTAATTAAATATTGAAATACCAAAATAAATAAATTTGACTTTTTTTCGTTCATTAATTAACTTAAATCCTAATATATTGGCTATATTAAATTTGTCCTGAACTTGCAATAAATCTAACAAATCAATCATTTATTATAACAATTACATTATTTATAAAAATCAGGATATCATTATCAACTCGAGGTTTGTGTTAAGATTGTTTTATATTTATTTTAATTTTATAGTCATATTATAAGTACAGTAAAAATATAAAAAATAATGTAATATCAATATCAATATATGTAAATACGTGGTAGTGGTAATAATTGTATATATATAAAATAAATATAAATTTAATATTAATAAATATAAATATAAATATATGATAATAAATATAAATATATAAAAATAAATTAAAATTTAATATCAATAAGTATAATTTTATTGTAAATAAAGTTAAACACTTAAATAAATATAAAATAAAAATTTTTACCGTGCAATGTCTCCAAATTAAAATATCTCGACTTACATCTTTGATAATGATCTCTCGAAACAAAGTAAAAATTAAATTATGAACATGAGTTTGTAATATTCCATAGTAAAAAACTTTCATCAGATTTTTTACAGCTTTGCAAGGAGGCAGGGTGAAAATGTTGAAAAGAAATTAATCTCATCTAAAGACAGGTGGACAATTAATTGGACCGTCGACGATGGTAGGATCCTCAAACCACAGATCATTATTGTTCGAGCAAGGTCCATGAAAGGAACAAGCTTTCGGCTGGTCGTTGAAAACTCGATAACCATGTTTAGCTCGTGGTCTTGTGATGGAAACGTATCTAACAAAAATTCCTGTGCATTGGGCGGTGAAGTAGTACACCGTACACGTAAGCTTTTTTATTTATACAGTGTTAAAAGTTTTTCATATAGATAGGATAGGACTGATAGAAGTGTACTTTTTATATCGATTCAAAAGAAAATTAAGAAAAAAATTCAAATAACTAAAGTTTCCTTTTATTCATTAAAAATGATTTCAAAAAAAATATTTATATTTTTTAAAATAATAAAGATCTTTTTTTTTATTTAGATGACTCAATAAAAAAGTTTGTTTTTGAAAATCTATTTTCTTTTTTTAAATAATAGTAACATAGCTAATAAATTATCAAACAAATATTTATTATTTTTTTAATTAATTTATTATTATTAAAAATAATAATTATACTTCAAAAAATTAATATTTAATGTTAAAATATTATATTATTAAACATTTAAAGGAAATCTATTTATTATTACATATATTACTATTTTTAAAAATTTGCAGTAACATTACTATTTTAAAAAAATATAAAATATTAATAACATATTGATATTTATTTTCAAAATATTAAAAATGTTTAAACTTATAAAATAATTATATTTTATGCTAAAATTATTTATTATTAAAATAATAATAAAAGTATTATTTATTATTAAAATTAATATAAATATTTATAAATAAAATATAAAAACATCTATCTTAAATTGAAATATTAATTGTTAAAATAATAAATTTATTATTTATTAAATTAGTATTTATTATTAAAATGATATTAATATAATATTTTTATTATGTAAATATTAAAAATATTTAAGATAAATAATATAAAAAAATATTGAAATATTTTAAGGTTTGTATTTTAATATTTAAAATTTTTAATCGAATTAAATAAAAATATTTTATTACTATAATAATATTTTATGCATAATTAAAAAATTATATCTAATATCTAATTTAAGTAGAATTATACTTATGAGTTTAGTAAATAATCAAACACCAGAAAATGTATTAATAAATTTTTCATAAGCCATTTTCAACAAACCAAACAAGACCTAATATATATATATATAATAAAAGTATTCATGAGTGGAATTGAATTCGATTCGGAATTATATAAGATTTTAAAAAATTATAAGTGGTTTCGAGTTCGATTCAGTTCAATTTTTTTGAATCTAAAGTTTTGATAAAGTTCATTTTTGTGTGTAATGGATAAGTTTAAATCCGTCCAAATTTGTTTAAATACTATTAATAAGTGTAATATAATACATTCAAATAAATTCTAACAAAAAAAATTATAAGAATACGAAAATCTATATCAAAGTCTATAATATAACACAAACTCATTAAATTATAAAAATGCAAGTGTTCAAAAAATTGCATTGTATTTTTCAGTAACTTTAACATATTTTCAAAAAAAAAATTAAAACTTATAAAATACAATTTCATATTTTTCTAAATTATCAAATTAGTTAAGTTATAAAAAATATAATTATCATACCGACATTGGATTCTGATAATGGTCATACCCATTAAAATCCACGTATACAAACCTTGACCAACAGAGGACAACCACGTGTCAGATACAACCACAAGAGGCCTGAGCCACGTGGCAGATATCGAATCGTGGCGATAGAATTATTATGCGACAGAGTCCTTCGCGATAGAGTCACTATGCGACAGAGTCCTTCGCGATAGAGCCACTATGTGGCAGAGTCCCCTGCGATAGAGTCACTATGCGAGAGAGTCTTTTGGCGACAGAGCCATGCGGCAGAGTATACACGCGACAGACCTCTGTGCCTCTTGAGTCCAGCAGCAAGAGGCGATAGACCTCTACGGTTGAGTATGAATGCGACATACAGTGTGGTGACAGAGTCACTGCGACAGAGTGAGCCGCGGCAGAGGTCTCAAAACCTCTGTCGCATGTTGAACTCATCCACACAGAGGCAGACTCTGAGTTCGCGACAGAGTATCTAATAGCTCTGTCGCAGCCCAGACACGCGCTTGGGCCTCATATCTGAGTCTTATAGTTTTGGGCCCTAAATATTCGTAAGCCCTGGAAAAATATGAAGCCCGACTTAATTCTAAAAATGTGTATAAATACACCAGGTATGATAAAAAAAATCCTAATCTCTATTTTACTGACAAATACTCTGCTTAAACAGTCTTATGACTTAAGCATTGGAGTGCGCGTGCAGGGACAGATCCCTGCACCTCTCTGACTTTCACTGTTTTTGCAGAATATCCAAGACACGTAGAGAAGATCACACGAACATCATTTCATTGTTGTTTAGAGCAACAACAATTGGCGCCGTCCATGGAAATCAGAACGAAAAGTCGGATTCCTTATCAAAATGGTGAGATCACACTCAACAGCAGCGACAAATCAAGGAGAAGAGAATTCTGTAAGTCCTCCTGTCAGACCAGAGCGAGGACAAGAGCAGAATGAAGAGGGCGACAGAGTTGCCTCAGTTTAACTAGATGAATTTGAGGCTCTGAAGCGTCAGAATGAGTAGACCACGATAGCGTTGAGGGTTATGGTGAATTTCTTCAAAAACGCTCTCCCGCAATTTAGCTTACCTCCAGAAGTGCAACAGATGGTAGGGGAGAACATCCCGAGACAGACTTACGAGAGAGGTCAACCATCTACCATGGTGAATGCTGAACAAGGAGATTGGTGACAGAATACTGTCACTGGCCTGATTCCGAACTCTGCCGCAGGTTTGGAGGATAACCCTGCAGCAACCTTGAGAGTAAACTCTACCGTAGGTCTGAGGAGGCGCCCCGCGACAGAGTTTCAGGAAGTGAACCCTGCCGCATGTCTGAGGTAAATGAACACTGCCGCGAACCCAACTGAGCAGAACTCCCCCGTTGAGTACAAGCGGCAGAACTCCCCCGCAGAGTACAGGCGGCAGAGCTACCCCGCAGAGCACAGGTGACAGAACTCCCCCGCAGAGTACAGGCGACAGAACTCCCTCGCAGAGCACAGGCGACAAAGCTCCCTCGCAGAGTATAGGCGGCAGAACTCTCCCGCAGGGCATAAGACTTCTGCAGCGAAATTGGAGCATGACTTTGAAGATCACAGGTCTAGGGAGCGACAGAGACAGAATAGTTATGACCCCCGAGACTATTTCGAGGGTACCAGGTCGAATCACAGAATGGGAGGTGCTGGAAGAAAGGATACAGGGCAGACCCCTAGAGGCCGAGAAACCTTGAACGAGGATGAGATATTTAGTCGAGGAGCCGACCATGTGCAAAATCTTCGGAACAGAGGAGGAAGGAGTGCTTACCACTCAGACTCTTCTAGTCCTGAAGAGAGGGGAGCGTACTCGACTCGAGGGTCGAAAAATGTTGAAAAGGTTGTCGAGAGGATTTTAGAAAAGAAGAAGCTAGTGTCTCCTGATGATAGTCAGAGAAGGAGGGTTCCTTTCAGTGCAGAGATTATGGACAAACCCTTGCCGAAGAAGTTCAAGATGCCTTCTATGGCCACTTAAGCTGGCAAAGCAGACCCATACGACCATATACAGAGTTATGAGTCTCTCATGCTGCTCTATGGATGGGAAGATGAAATCATGTGCAGAGCCTTCTTGCTTACACTATCAAGGCATGCGCTAATATGGTTTAACGGGTTAAGTGAGGGTTCTATCTCATCCTTCGATCTGTTACGAAGTGAATTTTTTAGAGCCTTCATGATCAATAGCCAAAGGAAGAAAGACGCTACTTATCTGCTGACCCTTAAACAAGGGAATAAAGAGCCATAGAAGAATTATGTAGATCGTTTCCGAGATGCAACCTTAGAGGTAAAAGATCTACCAGTAGGAGTAGCCATGGCTGCAATGCTACAGGGGACAAAATCCGAGAAGCTGCAAGAATCCCTCTCTCTTGATCAGCCAGCGACCCTTTCTGATTTATTTGCTAGAGCAAATAAATGCGTGGCTCAAGAGGAAGTAATGAAGATGGTACAATCCAAAGAGGCAAAGGAGGGAAGAAAAAGAGAGAGAGAGATGTACCTGAAAGAAGCTTCCCAAGACCTGTCAGATTAGACAAGGCTCCTAGACTTAGGTATGAAGGTTATACCAGATTGAATGAGTCTCGCACCGCGATACTGCAGCTATTAAGGGGACGGGACTGTTGGAATTCCCTGAAAAGAAGATTGGAGATGTGGGGCGAAACCCTGATGCCTATTGTGAATTTCATGCTGCTCACGGTCACCCCACGAAAAGATGCAGAGATCTGATGGATCAACTAGAGAGGTTAGCTAGAGAGGGGAAAATTAACCGCTTCCTGGAGAGATGTGAAAGGCCCCGTTATCCTCCGCGAGATCGAAGGAATGATCGTCCGTGGAATATGCAAAATAATGATAACGGAAGAAATAGGCCAAGGAATGAAGCAGTTAGGCCTATCCCTCGAGGTAATCAGCCGGATAACGAACCTACCGGCCCGACAATAAATGTTATCGCAGGAGGAGAATCGATTGCAGGAAGCTCCTCCGCTTCCCGTAAAAGTTACACAAGACAAGCATATCAGGTTCATGCTGTGATGGAGGAGAAGGCAGATGAAGAACCCATTGTGCTCACTTCGGTAGACAAGGGTGATATTATCGTGCCTCATGACGATCCCATGGTAATATCCGCAGTGGTGGTGAAACATCCGGTGAGCAGAATCCTAGTCGATAATGGAAGTTCGGTAAACTTAATCTATTGGAATTTCTTCGAGAAAATGAATGTATCCGAAGATAGATTAAGACCTGTTATGACACAATTGTACTGATTTACGCGTGAAAAGGTGAAGGTAGCCGGGTCTATAGAGTTGTCTGTGACTCTAGGGGAAAACCCAAAGGATGTGACACGACAGGTATTGTTCATGGTTGTGAGGTCAACCTCAGCTGCTTACAACATGATCCTAGGGAGGCCTGTATTAAATGATATGAGGACGGTGATATCCTCTTGTTACTTATTAATGAAGTTTCCTACTCCCAACGGAGTTGGGCAAGTACGAAGAGATCAAAAGATGGCTTGTACTTGTTATATCGCTTCTACCTCTAGCAAAGGAGTACAGAGAAAGGAGACTTTGTGCATAGATGACCCGCCCAAACCTCAGCCTTTAGAGAAAACAGAAGTCATTTAGCTAATCAAAGGGGATGAAGAGAAGAAGGCATTCATAGGGACCCGGCTGAATGAACAAACAAGAAGGGAGATAGCTGAATGCCTACAAAAAAACTCGGATGTTTTCGCTTGGACCCCGACTGATATGCCTGAGATTAATCCTGAAGTGATTTGTCATGAGCTTAATGTCTCACCCGGGCATAGGCCTGTCAAGCAAAAGAAGAGGAATTTTACCCCGGAACGACAGAAGGCGATCACTGAAGAAATTAATAAACTTTTAGAAGCCGGGTTTATTAGAGAGGTCTACTACCCTGAGTGGCTGGCCAATGTAGTAATGGTGAAGAAATCCAATGGGAAATGGCGAATGTGTGTGGATTTCACTGATTTGAATAAAGCTTGTCCTAAAGATTCGTACCCTTTATCCCGAATTGATAGGCTTATGGATGAAACGTCCGGATATGAACTCCTCAATTTTTTAGATGCTTTCTCCGGATATCATCAAATTATGCTCCACCCAGAAGATGAAGAGAAAACTTCTTTTATAACCGATGATGGAACATACTGTTATCGGGTAATGCCATTCGGTTTAAAGAACGTTGGAGCCACATATCAGCGAATGGTGAACAAAGTGTTCAAAGATCTTCTGGGAAATTCTATGGAAGCCTATGTGGATGATATGATTATCAAGAGTAGAGCAGGAGAGTCTCACGCTCATCAGATGTCCAAGGTGTTCGATGTGCTGAGGAAATTCAGTATGAAGCTAAATCCCAGCAAATGCTCATTCAGAGTGAGATCAGGGAAGTTCTTAGGATTCATGATCACTGACAAGGGTATAGAGGTAAATTTTGAAAAGGTACAGGCAATTATAGACATGAAGCCACCAACTACAACGAGAGATGTCCAAAGGTTGACAGGCAGAATAGCAACTCTAAACCGCTTTTTGTCAAAGTCTGCAGAAAAGAGCTTGCCATTCTTCAAAACTCTGCGGGAAGGAAAGAATTTTGAATGGACAAGTAATTGTCAAAAAGCTTTTGAAGGCTTAAAGGAATACTTGAAGCAGTTACCTTTATTGACAAGACCTTTAGAAGGGGAACAATTATATATGTACTTGAGAGTCGGTGAATTCGACGTCAGTGTAGTACTACTGAAGAAAGATGAAATAGTGTATCGTCCCATCTACTATGTGAGTAAGGTACTACTGGACCCAGAGATCCGTTATCCGCTGGCTGAAAAGATAGCATTGGCCCTTGTGATGGCCTCTCGTAAGTTGCGCCCTTATTTTCAGGCACACTCCATCACTGTCTTGACAGATCAACCGTTAAGACAAATCCTTCAGAAGCTTGAACACTCAGGGAGACTAGTGAAATGGGCAGTGAAACTTGGAGAATATGATATCACATTCCAACCCAGGCAGGCTATCAAAGGCCAAGCTCTAGCAGACTTTATAGTAGAATGCATGTCGACAATAGTGAAAAGAAAACTCAACCGTGGCTACTGTATGTCGACGGGGCATCAAGTGAGAATGGAAGTGGGGCAGGTGTAGTCTTAGTGTCGTCAGAAGGGAAATCCTTATAATACTCTTTGCGGTTTGGGTTCCCTAGTTCAAACAATATAGCAGAGTATGAGGCTCTGGTTGCTGGAATGAAGCTGGCAGAGAGGTTGCAAGTTCACCACCTGGTGGCGCATAGTGATTCTCAATTGGTGGTAAACTAGTTCAGCAGGCAATATGAGATTCGAGAGCCGATGCTGGTCCCTTATCTAAAGAAAGTCCAATCTCTGGCTCGGACTTTCAAAAACTTCCAACTAATACAAATTAATCGGTCTGAAAACACACATGCAGATTCATTGTCCAAATTAGCCTCCTCCAATGAGACAGTAGGAAGAATAGTGAAGGTGGAGAAACTCGAGCGACCTAGCATTGAAGAGGTCGAAATGTGTGACATTGAAGTAGGGGACGATTGGAGATCCTCATTCAAACAGTATCTCACTAAAGGTACACTCCCGCAAGATAAGGACGAGGCTCGTCGCTTAAGGATACAAGGGGTGAAATTCACACTAATAAACGGGGAACTGTACAAAAGGGGGTATTCATCGCCTTTGTTAAAGTGCCTGGGGTCAGAGCAAGTAAACTATGTCCTAGTTGAGGTACACGAAGGAATTTGTGGTGAGCACTTGGGAGCTAGAGCCCTTGCTACTAAGATATTGCGATCGGGATTCTATTGGCCGACATTGAAAAAAGATGCGATGGATAAAGCCCGCAGGTGTGACAAGTGCCAAAGGTTTGCACCAATAACAACGGTCCCAGTGACTCCCTCCCAGAGTACGGTACAACCAACTCCTTTTGCACAATGGGGATTGGACATTCTAGGGCCTTTCCCATTAGCTACAGGTTAAAGAAAGTTTCTGTTGGTTGCCACCGATTACTTTACAAAGTGGATTGAGGCAGAGCCTTTAGCTATAATCACGAAGAAGAAAGTGGAAGCGATGGTGTGGAAAGATATTTACTGTCGGTTCGGGATCCCGCGTATCTTAAATGCTGATCACGAAAAGCAGTTTTATTGTGACTCCTTCCGTGAATTTTGTAAGCGCCTTAACATTCAGCTAAGGATTTCTTCTGTATCATATCCTCAAGCTAATGGACAGGCCGAAGTCAGTAATCGAACTATCTTTCATGGGTTGAAGACCAGATTGGACAAAGCTAAGGGAGCATGGGTGGATGACTTGCCTAGTGTCTTATGGGCATATCGCACCACTAGTCGGGTATCAACTGGGGAAACGCCATTTAGCCTTGTATACGGCACTGAAGCATTGATTTCCGTGGAAATTGGAGCACTGTTATCCAAGGTAATGCCTTTAGTGGAAGAAAAGAATTCACAGGGGCTAAGGGAAAACCTAGATTTGCTTGATGAGCATAGAGAGACAGCAGCTATCCGGCTGGCATCCTATCATCAGAGGGTGATCAACTACTACAACAGTCGGGTGAAAGATAGACCGATGTCCGAGGGAGATTTGGTGCTTAAAAAGTCACATATCACGAATGCCTTGAGGGAAGACGAAAAATTCAGAGCCAATTGGGAAGGTCCATACAGAATCAAACGAAGGATTGGACCCAACACCTGCATCCTGGAAACTCTGCAAGGGAAGAAAATAGGAAAAACATGGAACTCAAATCATTTGAAATTGTATTTGAATTAATCATTATGTTTTCTTTCTCGACCCTTATATTCTTGTATTATTGTTATTTATTTACACTGTCACAAGATACCATTATCTGATCATTATGCAGATTGTTCTTCTATTATATCTCCAGCTTTTATAAATCTAAATCTTGTGACAGGAGACGAAGGAGCCGTAAGAGCCTGAGGCGCAATAGTGTCACTGTGGTCAGGCGTAAAAAATCAGACGAGCCGTAAGAGCCTGAGGCGCAATAGCGTCACTGTGGTCAGGCGTAAAAAATCAGACGAGCCGTAAGAGCCTGAGGCGCAATAGCATCACTGGTGGCCAGGCGTAAAAAATTAGACAAGCCGTAAGAGCCTGAGGCGCAATAGCGTCACTGTGGCCAGGCATAAAAAATCAGACGAGCCGTAAGAGCCTGAGGCGCAATAGCGTCACTGTGGCCAGGCGTAAAAAATCAGACAAGCCGTAAGAGCCTGAGGCACAATAGCATCACTGTGGCCAGGCGTTACAGACAAAGAAGCCGTAAGAGCCTGAGGCGCAATAGCGTCGTTGTGGCCAGGCAATGGAAACGTATTGGCCGTAAAAACTAAAAACGCACTCGCGTCTTGGTGGTTAGGCCTCAGAAAAAGGTATGTTTACATATGTAATCCTTTCTGAAAGTATATCTTTCTATCAAGAATTAGAGAGCATATACGAATAAATAAACATACGAGTAAGTAAAACAAATAAACAGATAAGCGATTAAATAGCGAAAGGTTAACTAACAAAGCAATATGAAGCATGAACAGATAAAACTTTAACTTTATTCATTCAAAAAAATCTTTACAAGTATGAATAAGTCCAACAACAAAAAAAGAGAACAACAAAATGTTTAAACAAGAACAACAAAATGTTCAAAAAGAAAAACGAAAGATAATTCAGTCTGCACGAGATTAAGGCGAGGATTAAGTGTCGACGGACCCTCGCATTCTAAGGACTGCTGACCATCTTCTCCATCTAGGTCGTCGAGGGCACCAATAGGTTCGGGAGCATCAATCAGGCTCACAGGCTCCCAACGACCAGTCAGGTTTGCGAGATCATCCTGCGCAGCCTTCTTAAATAGCTCATCAGGCGATTCAGCCTCTGGTTCATATTTTGTCCAATCGGGAGCGTCAAATAACATTGCCTCGTGCGTATATTGAAGCTCAGGGAATTCTTCCCCTTCCTTATGCTTCTCCAACCAGGATCTAGCGAGGTAAAAACCATATTTTGTATATGGCACTGAAAAGTCCTCTTTTCGTTTTAGGCAATCTCTAGAAAGACGGTACTCCTTCATGGCCTCCGCCCTGATGCTATCAATCTCAACTTGGTTAAGAGAGGGAGTGACCCGACTTTCTAGTTCGAAGACGTGTTGTTCTAGCTCCTGATTGCGATCCATCAAGGACCCATATTTAGACTGCATACTGTCCAGTTCGGCTTGGGCCTATTGAAGGTCTACATTGAGTTTGTTAGACCTAGCTGTCTCGACAGTAAGATCCCCCTTGGCATGATTCAAATCCTGGAGCGCTTTCGAGAGCTGATCTTCTAAGCTTTGCACCACGTCTGGGAGCTCGGATAAGTTGTTGACAGTATTCGACAACTCCATGACTTTGTCCTTCAACTCCCGGATCTCTTTGTCAGCTAGCTCCCGATAGGCTCGGTGTTGAGCATGTTAGCCACAGTCCTTTGAGCAAGCTGAAAAGAAACACAAAAAGTCAAATTCAAAGTAGAACAAAAAGAAATTAAATAAGAATATGAACATTACTCTCAGCGCTTCCACATCAGCTAAGTCTTTTCCCTCTGGATAATTTCTGAATATTCGAGCTTCGTCCCTTGTGAGAATAGTGGCCGAACTCAGTCGAGACACCACCCCGGGAGAATCCAAGGTATAGTTGTCACGCACTCCCGGGTATACTCGGAACTCAGACCCCCTCATGATGAAACCACCGTCTACGGGATAGGATCTCTCGTCAATAGGACCTATCCTGAGGAGAATTGGCCTAGTCCCCATTGACGGCTCAATGTATAAATGCCTCCGATTCTTTTGTTGAGACGAAATTATATTGCACTCAACACGCTCTTCAGATCGAGACCGTCCAGAAGAATCGGAAGCCCTCCTTGAAGAGGAAGGAGCCTTCCCTCTATCCCGAGAAGGATCCCTTTGTTCTGAAGGAGGATGCATCTCTTGTCTAGAAGGAGGCGGGGTTCGAGCCCGGGGCAATTGAGGTGGAACTGGTGCCTCATTGCGAACATCATCAGTCAAGCGAGGCCTTTTTCTAGTAGGGTTGCTAGTCGAACCTCCCTCCAACCCTTGACGCGCCAAAGAACGCCTAATATGGCTGATCTCTACAAAAGAACAGAGTAAATTGTCAGAAACGTGGACAAAACCAACAAACAATAAATCAAATAGCGTGAAAAGTTACCATCAGGAGAATCAAAATGTTGCTGAAAGGAATCTATATTTAGCATATCATCGTCCGGGAGAACCATAAAAGTTGAACCAAACCCCTCCCAGTCATTCAGATCGGCTAGGGTTCACTATCAGAGTTAGACTCTTTATTTGTGCTCCCTATATCCTCTTGCGACCTTAGAAGTCTAGGGTTCAACTCAAAAGGAATCGATGATGAAAGATTCGAGGGAGGAACAGAGGGGCCGACAAAAGGATTGGGACCCACACCCCAACCAGCAGACGTCAAATTTTCATTTGATAGAAGACTATCAAGATTAATAGGATTATCAACTAATAACCTATTAATATCTAAAGACAACTGTTCCCTAAGTGTAGAAATCTGGGGGCCTTAGGGATTTCACGTCTAGTTTTCCAACGAGTAGGGAAATCCAGGCCCCCAGGCGTCTCCACAATAAGCCACTCCGATTCAAATCCATGAAGCTTATTTGCAGGTTTTTCGAATACCCTGTTTTCAAATTCGGGCTTATACACCCGTTGAAGGGAATAGGGAACTAAACCGGGGCTACCTCGGACCTAAAAAATATATCAAGTAAGGGAAGAGACGGAGAAACACCCATTAATCGGCAATGCACGGTAAAGCCAATTAATTGCATCCATGCGTGAGGATGCAGTTGTCCAGGGGCAATTCGATGCGTCCTAAGAAAAGAAGCCCCAAAGTCGGATATTGGAAAATGAAGTCTTAACTCTAAGGATGCCCTGAAAATAACCACCCCGTCGGACACACTACGTATATCATTTTCTTGAGAATTTGGAAGTCTATAAGAGTACCCATCGGGCAATGGAAATCTCGAAGTAAGATCCTGAATGTCAACTGCCTTTATAGTCGATTTAACTCCTAGCTCTATATGCTTCCCTACACCATGACCAGCCATTTTAGAACTTAAGAAAAACCACAAAGAAAAAACTATCGGCGACAGAGTTTACCTAACGACCAAAGATGCACTTGCAAAAGAGAAGGTAGATACTGAACTATAGCGTCAGAGTATTTGCGACAGAGGTGTGGCAAACAGTACAGGAACGGCGCGACAGAGTATTGGTCACACGACAGAGTTGCGAAACAGTAATGGATTATGCGGCAGAGTTGAGGTAGAGTATCGGTAAAGTCGCGATAGAGTTGCGGTAGAGTCGCGACAGAGTTGCGGTAGACTAGTGACAGAGTTACGACAGAGTACAAGGAGAGTATGCGACAGAGTGATCCTAAGCGAGAGAACTCAGCAGATACCGCGATGCCTGAGAGCTTATATATAGGTGAGACTGTATCCGCACGAGCACAGTAATCCGCACGCGCAGATAAAGTAAACAGGCACAGCTGAGGAACAGTAAACCAAATAATCGAAAAAAAAACGAGTCATACTCTTCCGCAGGAAATTTTCCTACCAAAGAGTGGGGAGCAATTGATAATGGTCATACCCATTAAAATCCACGTATACAAACCTTGACCAACAAAGGACAACCACGTGTCAGATACAACCACAAGAGGCATGAGCCACGTGGCAGATATCGAATCGTGGCGATAGAATTACTATGCGACAGAGTCCTTCGCGATAGAGTCACTATGCGACAGAGTCCTTCGCGATAGAGTTACTATGCGACAAAGTCTCCTGCGATAGAGTCACTATGCGACAGAGTCTTTTGGCAACAGAGCTATGCGGCAGAGTATACACGCGACAGACCTCTGCGCCTCTTGAGTCCAGCAGTAAGAGGCGATAGACCTCTGCGGTAGAATATGAATGCGACATACAGTGTGGTGACAGAGTTATTGCGACAGAGTGAGCCGCGGCAGAGGTTTCCAAGCCTCTGTCGCATGTTGAACTCATTCGCACAGAGGCAGACTCTGAGTCCGCGACAGAGTATCTAATAACTCTGTCGCAGCCTAGACACGCGCCTGGGCCTCAGATCCGAGTCCTATAGTTTTGGGCCCAAAATATTCGCAAGCCTTGAAAAAATATGAAGCCCGATTTAATTCCAAAAATGTCTATAAATACATCAGGTATGATAAAAGAAAACCCTAATCTCTATTTTACTGACAAATACTCTGCTTAAACAGTCTTCTGACTTAAGCATCGGAGTGTACATGCAGGGACAGATCCCTACACCTCTCTGACTTTCACTGTTTTTGCATAATATCTAAGACACATAGAGAAGATCACACGAATATCATTTCATTGTTGTTTAGAGCAACAACATACTCAAACTTTAATTAATGAGTTTAAGGCTCAATTTGACTTTTTATAAGATATCATGAATTTAATATTTTTGTTCGAAGCGAATTTTCAAATTTAAAAAAATGCAGGCCAACAAGGAAAGGCATAGTAAAAAGTTACATCTTTAAAAGAAAATTAAGTTGTTCTAAGCAGTAAAATCACAATTTTCTTTTCTATGAGTGTCAGCAAATTCTTCTGGTTGATCAAAATGGGAATAAGATTTTATTGTTTGATACTGATAGGCAAGCCGCAAGCATGCGAGATATTCAAGATGCCGTAGGGCTTTGAATATCCTTTAATGGTGCTTTAATCATTTATGTATAATTTGAATTATGTCTTTTTCATTGTGTTAAAAGTAAGCTTATTTCCCTTTTTTAAAACCTATAAGATCAATATTAATAATTTCTGCATATTAATCATCCTCCATCATTCATATATCAGCATTTAGTAGGTTACTCATTTTCTTTATTTGAATAAGTAATATATTCCTTTCGAGACAAACCACCTAATTGCTATTCATCTTTATATATATATATATATATATATATATATATATATATATATATATATATATATATATATATATATATATATATATATATATATATGATATGGGTTTTATATGAGCCAAAGTTTATCCCCTAAAAGTGCAAATGCAAAGAAATGCAGAAATGAAAACTGTCATCCAGGCAGGTTCTTTTTGGAAAATAATGATAAACTTATGGAATTTGATTCTAAGTTAATTTCGATATACGGTTAAATTAATTCTGATAAAATTACACATGAAAAAAAATTATTAATGAAATAATAAAAAAATTATAAAACAAAAATAAAAAGATAATTTTTCTCTCTTGCTATTTTATCTCATCCCCTTCTCAAGCCGCACTGATGACAATCGCCATCCCAAACTGAGCCTATATAAATTCCTGTCATCTAATATCTTTCTGTTAATTAGTTTGCTGTGATTAATGCAGTGACATGCATTTGGCTAACAAAAATGATGGCATGTAATGTAAGACATGTTATCAAGTCAGAATGTTTCAGCTTTATCATTTTGTGCTGGCAAAAGCTATAGGTTAGAGACATGAGATCATATAATTTGGAAATAATTGTTCTGTAAACATGCAAATTGGACCCACCCCTTGTCAATTTCCGACCTCAACAAGGGTGAGATTTCAGGTTCAAAACTTGCATCAGTGGGGCCTTGGGGCATGTTTTTGGAGGTCTTGTTCAAGCATTTGGGTTGTCATGATAAAGGAAATAGCACCAAGCTTCCAGCGCAATCATGGGGAGTGATTGATTCCCTTGCATTTGCATGATGGTCCATTGATCCTGGAACATGAGCCAGAACTCAAAAATGTTCTGGTCAGCTTCAAGCTGAAGCTCAGGTGTCTCGTTTATAGTCTAACTTCCTGTGCTTGTCCAAAACCAGCATTCAAATTCTTTCCAAAACTCAGTCCATTCTCATAGAAGAAGAAGAAGCTCTTATCTTGCTCTCATTTGAGCAATCGAATAAATATTTTATTTAAGATTTGCTTCAATGATCATTGCATGATGCGAGTAGGATTTTAGGCATATTTTGTAAATTATTTCCCTTCCCCTTCTCTTGGTTGTTTGACCAATAATTGCAAATTAATATGATAATTTTGTCTTTTTAATATCATATTATATTGAGTAAATCCAAACAAAGATCGTCACTAGCGAATGAATTTATATCTAAGACTTCACAAGTAAGAATAAGATGATAATACATAATTTATTTTTATTTTTTATTTTTTAATATATTTAAAAGATATATATCACCATTTTAACTCTACTGACTATGTATAGGATAATTATTTTTATATGACTATGTATAGGATAATTATTTTTATATATAATAGACAATCGGCTATAGACATTTTGTACTTAATTGATAACATAGTTAATTAATCTTAATCTATTAATTATTAAAGTGTTACCCTTTCCAAATTACAAATAAAAAAAAGAACATCATGGCAAAAGAAATCAACCAAATAAAGCATTCCAAAATCAATATATATATATATATATATATATATATATATATATATATATATTTGGGTGGCTAGGCGTCCAGAAGGAAATGATTTCTTCATACCTAAAATCATAATTTAACAACCAAGTATAATGGTCACTTTACATTGTTTAAATCATAGGATAAGATCAATTATCCATCCCAACCGCCTTTTGAATCAAGGCCACAGCTTATGTGGTTGGGGTGGCCAAATCATGTAGACTACAAAATGGCTGCTGATGACCAAATCTTGCGATTTTTTCCGGCACAAACTAATTATAAATTTAAAGGTGTACAGGCATTGTTTTCACACACACAAAAAAAAAAATAAAAAATGCACAAGTCTCTTTCCCTTCAATAAAATAATGAAGTTAGAATAATCCTCAAATTAACCTAATTAGTAAAGAAAGAAGTTGAGGATTCGATCTTTAAGAGAGACACTTTAAAAATAATTTTTTGAATACATATTTAGTGATGTCGCCCAAATAAAATCAATCTAGGCAAAACTTGATGATATACCAAACTTGCATATGAAATAAAGTAGCAGCAAATTACAAGGGCGTTGAATTTGTTTAAGCAATTTAACTAGTAAATAAATAAATAAATATAAAAATAAAAGCTGTCTCCAGTGTAATCAAATTCGGATAGAAATATATATATATATAGTTTTTTGTACACTAACATTTTGATTATAATTAATAAAAAGTATTAATTTTCTCTCATAAATCTAACTTCTTCGTTCCAAAATTTGAGGAAATTTAAAGTTTCTAATCACTAGGTTGTACCAATAGAGCTTTTCATCTTAGCATAACAATAATTTTTATACTCAAGATTATAAAAATATACTTGTAATTATCCAATATTTATTAATATCTTATATATCGTCAGTAGAGTTTTTTGACTTTATAAGTGAGATTAAGACGATGATATATATTCTATTTTATTTATTTATTATTGTTTTAATATATTTTTTAAAAATATGTGTCTTTATCTTAACATCGTTTTTTTGACTCCATTGAAAGTGTATAAAATAATTATTTTATATAAACTAATCTTTCATCTCTTATTTAAAATAAATTTGAATCCATTATTTTTATATTGAGTGAAATTGATCATATTTTAATGAAATTGATCCAAATTAAAAAAAATAAAATAGTGAAAATAATTAATTTTGCAAAATTGGATACAACCCAAAAAGTATCGTCATATTTATCAGAAAAAACATAAAGCGCAAGTATCGTTATATCTTTTATCCTTCGTATGTTAGAAGCCCAAATTTGATTTGAGCAAAGTGATTGAAACCCAAACCTCTTAACGGGTCAAAAGCAAGGCCTGCTATATAAACAAGTTTTAACCAGTTATGGCCGAGCCATATGTTTATAACAAAATCTTCATAGCGAAAAAATCCACAAAATTGTCGTTTTCAGCGACGGATTGATTCTTCCGAGCAAGTAACTCATTTGGTTGGTGGAACCACCTTCGCTCTGTCCAGTTGTAAGAACTATATACTTTCTTGGCTTTTGACGCTGAAGTTATTATATTGAAAATGATTTTTTTTTTTTTTTTTATAAAGATCGAAAATGTAGATTTTGAATATTTATTTAAATAGCCATATTTTTCATATTTAAGATATTAAAATTTTATATATTTAAAATTTGAATTTTTATGTCCGAATTTTTTATTTTTTTAAACCAAACACTTTCATTGCACCGAAATTAAACAGAATTGCCATATGTGAAAATTGGACTAAAATATGAAAAAAAAAAATGAAAAGAAGAAAAAGGATCCATAAAATGCTTAACTTTGTAAATTTCTTTGAAGAAAAGCGCACAACGACCAAAAAAAAAAAAAGAACTTCGTAATTTTCAAATCCCTTTGACACTGCCCACACACGGTATTGACTGTTTCTGTTTGAATAATCAACAGACTCAAAAATCCGTAAAACGAAACAAACCAAAATATCTTGCGGAATTGGCCCCACTGAGTAAAACAAAACTTTTCACGGGTCCCACTTAACTGCGGTGATTGACCATTTGATTTTTCATCCAACGGTTTACAACAACTTTCCATCTTCTCCTTTGAACATTACCGAATCATTTCCCTCTCCTCCGGTGATCAGGAAAATAAAGAAAGAAAACGCGTGTATGTGCATTGCATTGGACATGTAAACCGGGTCATGTTTAAGCCAATAGTGTCACTCCACGTGTTCAACATAATCTACTTAAGGGACTCTAATTTCTTAACCTCCTACGCTTCACAACACCCTATCATTTTCCCTCCTATGCTTCTCGTCACCGGCGAGAGCGTACCTCTTCGTGACTGTCCCGGAGCCAAGAAAAAATATAAATACTAAATAAATAATAAACCGCAGGAAAATTTTCATTTCCTGACTCCGGCTCCATCCAGAGTCACGCCCCCGAGTTCAGACCGACTCAGTCCTTTTATCTCAGGAGGAAGCGAGTGAGGAATAAAGAGAAGGTGATGAGATTCACTTTTCCGATTAACCGTCGAACGGTTTTCAAGTTACGACAAGTTGGGTTCGTGACGCTTGGATCAGTGAAGATCAAGATCCTTCTCTGCTGTTGCGTAGCGTTAACACTACTCGCGGTCGCGAACCGAAACCGCCACGGTTCTTCTTCCTTGTTGGGATGGAATGGTGAAGTTGCTTCGCTCGACCGCTCTTCTTTTCCAAGGTAGCGTTTCGCAAACTTTTTAAATCTTATATTTTCGTTAGTGTTATTTAAGTTTAGATTAGATAAATTACTGAATTTTCTTTTGGATTTTGTTGAGTAGTTTCCAAATTTAGATATAGAAAAGGAACCGTGGCTAGAAAATTCTTCTTTTGGAAACTTAAATAAATTTAATAACGAAATTAGGAGTGCTTTTAAAAATTTGATTAGATTTTTAAGCTGTTCATTGATTTAATTTAGATTTTGCTAAGCTTTTAATTGAAGCTTTAAAAAAAAAAAAAACTATAACAACAGACCAATTTCAGCTAAATATTTTACTAAAATATTGAGAAGTGATTAGTATTCAAATTTAAAAAAAAAAAAAGGGGGGGGGGGGGGGGGGGGGAGTATTCAAATTTCAAATTTAAAGCTTTACACTTTGTTTGAACGTTTATTATGTTGAGAATCTGATAAAAACATCGGTAGAAGATTTTTTTTATTCTTTTCAAAGTTTAAGAAAAATTCTTGAACTAAATCAATTTGAGATTAAAATGTTACTAAAATTATTGAGAAATGATTGATATTATAATAGAAAATTGAAATCTACTTCAACCATTTATAGACAAATTCCTCCTTGGTTTTTGAAGAAATTTGGTGATAAAAATGGTGATAATCAGTGCTGGATTGTGTATTTTTTTTTTTTTTTTTGGTACAGGGGAAAATATGCAATTGTAATGAATACTTGGAAAAGATATGATCTCTTGAAGAAGTCCATTTCGCACTATGCATCATGTCCTAGGCTTGACTCTATACATATTGTATGGAGTGAGCCTGATCCTCCATCGGATTATCTTAAAAGATATCTTAACCATGTTCTACAGTTGAACTCTAGAAATGGTCACCAAGTTGAGTTGATATTTGATATCAATAAGGAAGATAGCTTGAACAACAGATTTAAAGAAATTAAGGACTTGAAGACAGATGCTGTTTTTTCAATTGATGATGATGTTATATTTCCTTGCTCTTCAGTAGAATTTGCCTTCACTGTTTGGCAAAGTGCCCCTGATACAATGGTGGGATATGTTCCTCGTATGTATTGGGTGGATGCCAAGGTATGCCGGTTTCTTGCCAATTTTTAGTTTTAATAATTTATTGCAGTTGATTTGGTATTAGCCTTGCTGTAGCCTTTTCTTATCAGTTTACTTCGTTAAGTTTCATGGTCATAGAGTTTCAGACTTCAGACAAGTGATCGGAAATATGCCTATTTCTGGTGCCAAGCTTCATATTTGTTGTCTTTGTTCTCTGTTTTAGAAGAAGAAATTCATGTAATTTGACATGATTATACTATAAGAATTGACTAAAATTCTAAACTCATGCTTCTAATTGACTGTAATGGCTCAATATGTTGGATCTTGAAGTTTCCATTTTTCTGGATCTGCATTGGTTGATAAGTTCCAGACTTAATGGCCTTACTGATGGTTACACATCAAATAAAAGAGAGGAAAAGCCATAATATCTACAAACAAAACAAAGCTTGTAGCTTTGTCAGTATCTTCATATTGTTTTGCCTTATGGATGATATTATAAATGAAGCTTAGAATTGATTGAAACCTTTATTTGGTTTATAGACGATAAAGTTCATAAACTTTTGCTTGGCATCAAATAATGGATTGAATTCTGGCACTTGTATAGATTATATATGAAACCCCTTTTCTCTGTTGGCATAAATTTGAGGATCATAAACCTCGTCTGAGTGCAAAATATCCAAATTAGTCAAAAAATATCTTCTTGACTTGTTCATCTTAACACAGAAAGGCAAGGATAAATACATATATGGTGGATGGTGGTCTGTTTGGTGGACTGGTACGTACAGCATGGTACTCTCAAAGGCTGCCTTCTTCCACAAAAAGTATCTCAAACTTTACAGTGATGAGATGCCTGCATCACTTAAAGAATACACAACCAAGAACAGGTCCGTAAATTCACTGCTGTCGTGACTTTTTAAATTGTTTCATCATTTATCCATGTTACATGTTTATTATATCTACTAATCCTAGGTTGGATTCACCAGGAATTGTGAAGATATTGCAATGTCATTTCTTGTTGCAAACGCGACAGGTGCTCCTCCCATATGGGTGAAAGGTAAATCTAAAGGAGTCCTTGTCATATATTGTATTTTCCTATCTCTACTGTGAACTTCATGTTCTGTGTGTGAAAATGATCGGAGGCATGCATATAAAAGAAAAACCTTTATAAAATGGAAAGAAAGTGAATTCCTCATTGACAAAAGATGAAAAGTGGAAGCCAGTTTTGGATTGTTCTCCCAATGAGCAAATCATCAGGCATCAAGGAAGTAGCTATCCATATGATGTCACAGAGTAGACACGAAACAAGCTATGGTCTAGTTCCATTTGAAGAAGTAAAACAGCATATGGATAGAAATGAGTTGATCTCAAAGTCGCAAATTATTTCCTTGCTTGCTCTACCTGAAAGTCCTTTCTTCATAAACGGGTTGTTGTTTACTAAATTATGAACAAGCTTTGCATGCTGTATTTCCTTCAGGCTTTAACATCATTATAAAGTTTAAAAAAGCTCAATTAAATTCTTGTGCTCAAATTGTAGGTAAAATATTTGAGATTGGTTCAACTGGAATTAGCAGCCTGGGAGGTCATAGTGAAAGAAGAACTGAATGTGTTAACAAATTTGTGGCTGAGTTTGGGCGGATGCCCTTAGTATCTACTTCTCTCAAGGCTGTCGATAGCCGCGATGTTTGGTTTTGGTGATGCTGGAGGTTCCCCTCATCTCGATTTCAAATATGCACGCTTTTCTTCAATCAGCGGTTGAGATATTCTAACTTATTTTTTTTTCTTTTAATCTCTAGTTTTATAATATTGGAAATTTTATGTAGCTTATTGCATTTGGAGGATAGTGCTATTTTTCCCCGTGGCTCTTGTAGCGTGATTTTCTTGCATTCTTGCTGCCATTTGAGATTACCACGCATTCTGTCTTCCAGATCAGTGCTTTCAAATGCTGTTGTAGAAACAGAATTTTATATACGCCTCTGATTCCTGAAATCTTATGAAGTCTTTCTTCTTTTTCCTTTCATTGTTAATGCTCATTCTACAATCTGTACTTTACAATTTTCCAAACTAATATTTAGCTAGCTAACAAAGAAACTAAAAATTCTTGCCAAAGTTGATATTGGGAACTAGATCTCTCTTTCCCAGCTATGTCTTATAGGGGAATGATAGCCAACAAAAATTATATTACAATGATTAGATCTCTCACTCACTTCCAGAATTCAGAACATATAAAGTCTGAACTATCGTGAGAAGAAGGTAGAAACTGAAGATTTTTATGAAAATCATAGCAACTTTCTGCCGATAACAAAATTGACTATTGATTCCTTCCAAGGTTAGGCTGTTGCTTCACATGGGTCAAATTTTATAAAACATCATCAATATTTAAAGAATTAATATTCAATATATTATTAATAAAATTTTTTGATTCTATAAACGAAATTAAGATCACGATACATATCTCTTAAAAAATAAAAAATAATAATAAATAAATAAATAAAATAAAATATATATTATCGTTTTAATTTTGTTGTAGAGTTAAAAAATTTTACTAATGATATATAAGATAATTATTCATATTTAAATATACATAAATATTTCATTTATATATTTTTATTTATTTAATTTTTTTATTAAACATTTATTAATTTATTTTGTTTCATTTATTGGAAAGAGAAAAAAAAATTGTGTCATTTATTAAAAAAAAGAGAAAATGAAAAAGGAGAATGGAAATGTGTAGGAAAGTAAAGTCCGATTTGTTTACAAAAGTGAAAGAGCTGTAATTATTATTGATTTTTTTCCAGTTTTTTTTTTAAACTACCCTTCAATATAGACATTCTTTCACAAAATAATCTAAATTGATTTCAATATTACAATAAAGTCAACACAAATTATGAAGCAATTGAAGTCAAAATTGGTCAACAATAAGTAATTCGATTCAAAATTATTGATATGCCAAATAAAAAAATCACATTTTTTTTAATTTTTTAAAAATTACTTTAAATATATAAGTTATAGATTAATCAAAATTAAATTTTTTTTTTCTAAATCCCAGCACTTTTCTTGGAAGAAGAATAATCTTAACACCCGACATACAAACAATAATTTCAATTCTACAGCTAACTTTTAATTTGCAATGAGACACGTGTCTTCCACGCAAAGTAGAGAAAAAAATGAAAAAAACTGAAGCAATAATTGATCAGAAGAAGAAAGACACGTCTCGTGTAACAATAAGGTAAGAAAATGAAAAAAAGAAAAGAAAAGACAGCTGTCTATTTATTAGGCATCAATAGGAGTTCAATTGAACTCTAATGTCTTCAATTTTAATATATATATATATATATATATATATATATATATATATATATATATTGATTCCTTGATCTGATAATAAAATAATTTGAAATGCTGTTAAACAGATTTTATTGCTTTCTTGTTCATCTGATCAGTTGTCAAGTGAATAAATGGTTTGATATCATGGTGAATTCTATAATAAAGTCAATTTGACCTTACTGTAAGGTTATAACATTTTATAAAATTGATATTTTTTTATACAAATATAATATAATATTTTTTTTTTAAAAAGTCGAATGTCTTAATATATTTTAAAATAAAATTTTTGGATATTAATTTTACATTTATTTTCATATGTTTACTTTATTCTCATATGTATGTCAATTGATACATGATAATATATGTAAACATATATGATAGGCATAAATTTAGTGTCAATTATAATCATCAAATCGTACAATATGTGATACATATCAAAGGATACAAATTAATACCCATACAAAACGATACAAATTGATATATTATATCCTATTTGATTAAGAATAGTAAGTAAATCCTACTATTCTCAATATGGTTTGATACAATATTTTATTTAATTCAATTTTGATTAAGTCATTTTCTTACCCAATTGCACTCAATTTTATTTTATTTTATTGTTAATATAAGGAAAAGAAAAACTTTTATAACCCCAAATTTTAATTTTTCAACTTAAAGATAATAAAAAATTATCTAATTTTTTCTTGCCCTAAATAAATGTTTTGTACATTAGGAAGAATTGATTTATATGGAATTTTGTGGAGATAATTGCCCAATTAAATTTTTAAAAATTTATTTCAATATATAAATAAAATTAAAATTTTAATATTCCAAAAAGTTAAAATTTTAATGAAAATAATAGTTTTCTCCTATTTAACTTTATTAAAAATTAAAATTATGAGCATGTAATTTTTTTTTAATTCATAAGAGGTACAATGAGAGAATCGAACTTTATATATAATTCCACTTAAGAAAATGTAACAACTTCTAAGAGCTAGTTTGAGTGGGTAATGAGATTGATATGGAGAGATTGAAAAAGATAAAGAAAACAATTAAAAATATATATGTTATAATAAAATAATAAAAATCAAAGCTAGGACCATTTTTTGTTATTTGTTTTTTTTGTTCTTGTATAAAAATCCAAACACAGTGGTGGCAGTCAGACTGGCGGCCAAATTGCCTCTAAGTCAAGTTTTGATTGTTGTATATATCTTTTTTTTTGAGTAATTCATCAACTTACTTTAATATTTTATTATTGTATAATAAATGTGAAAAATTATATTAAAAAAAGTAAAATAAATAAATAATTTTGTATTCAATAACTTATTTTTTCTTTGTCTTTATACTAATTCAAATAAAAGATTTGAAAATATCAGATACTCACATATATATATTTTTTATTTATTTTTAATATCTATATTATTTATAATTAAAATTTTTTTATCTATATCTTGTAACACAATACTATACTCGATTTTTAAAATTTTAATTCACAATGCATATTTCAAATTAATAATTATAATATTAATAAATATAATATATATTAAAAGTATTATAAATATATAATAATAATAATAATAATAATAATAATAATAATAGTAAACACAAGGGAGATTCATCACTACAAATCTCAATCCCAAGTCCAATTCATCCATTTTGATTTGTTGGTCAAACTCGTGAAAGAATTTGTTGCACCACCATTATTCTGAGTGGTTTGAGTATATCAGCATGTCTTTTAAGGGACAGTCACACTGGCCCCTACCCCTCTCTTCCACGTGTTTTAACTTAAACGTGATCATTTGTTCATTTACTACTGCTTTTCCTTCCCTTTACTATCATTCAATGCTATTTTTTTTTTTGGCCAAACATTCAATGCTAGTTTAATTGTTCATTAGAACTGCATGCCAATTACATTTCTATGATACCATGAACAAGTAGTTTAGATTCGAGCAAAATGCCATTCAATTTGAAATAGTAATTACAACACAATAAATCACATTCTTAACACAATCTCAATAACGTATAAATGAAAAAATAATTTTAAAAATAGCATACATTGTGAAATCCATATATAAATTATACTCTGATTTGAACATAAATCGAAATAAAAAATGATTAAAATCAAAGTAAATTCATATTTATCCTCCTTTCATAAAGCAGACATCTGAGAGCTCTCTTTTTCAACTTTACCAAAACATTTTGTCAAAAAAATCACATTAAATTTCTTCCGTTAAAACCTCTTTTTTAAACTTTCAAGCTGCATTCACTTCACTCGACCATGTCAGTCATTCATCATCCTCTTTAGGTTCTCCGCCAGGATAATTTAGAGCCAAGGCTATTTCCAATTAACAGAGTTGAAATGCACAGGATTGAAACTAAAAAAACACAAACTCTAAGGACTGAAAGCGTAATTATCCCTAAACACAGTAAACTACCAAAAAAAAAAAGTCTAGAATCACTTTGGAGTTTGATGGTACTTCAGGAGGTTTGTGCTGATAATTTCTGGACAGGACAAGAACAACACTCAATGGCATGCCATGCCTTTTACCAAGGCATTAGCATTGCTGCTGAAACTATATCAGGATTTTGCAATGTTATGGTTCAAGTATGGCAATGTAAAACTCAGCATTCCCACAGTATCCATCTGCATGAACTCATATTATATATATATATATATACTATCTGCATGAACTCATATTATATACATATATATGAAAGGAATTTCTTTAGGTAAAGTCGAACAAAAATTTGAAGGAAGCCTTCAATATCATACCAGGTTAGTCCCAACTGGACATTTGAGCTCTACATGTTTAGTTCCAAAAGCATCACATTTCTATGCATCTACTCTGAGCACCAATCTTTTTGGAGTTTCTATCTTCTTAGATATTTGGTTGACTGCATCCATAACTAGGATGACATATTTTAGGGTATTTTCCTGATCTGATGAACTAATATCAGAAGGATTAGATGAACAAAACCCCAGGAAACACTTATTGCTTTTAGGGTAATCTTAGTTCTCCTAGATTACGGAACTTTATTATAGCTGTCATAAGAAGAAGAGCTGAGAGGAAAACAGGTTCCTTCACCACCAGTGCTCCAAAGGAAATTGGCATACTTGGACGCATGGAAAGGGTTTTCCGGGTCAGCTGCGACTGCCTGCAAGTATCTTTCTTCTGCCTCCCAGAGGTCATTTCTCACCTGCCACAAGAAGTCAGCATAGAGCCCCAATGCCTCTGCGTCTTGTGGTTCTGCCTGAATAGCGCGTTTGAAGCATTCCTCTGCCCTGTACAATCCCCCGAAGATTTGACAAGCAAACAATATCATCAAGCTACTTTCTTTTTCTGAAGCCAGTAGGAGCTGCAAAAGTTTACTAATCCGCTACTGGTAGTAAAAGAACTATATTGCCATGAATTAGGCCCAAACATCCTCTTAGAAAAATCTAAAAAAAGAACTCGTTTTTTGCTTACTGCGGATCGTATAAATTGGATCCCTAAAACTTGATCTGACTAACTAGTAGCACATTTAAAGTTGGCCATATGCAAAGAATCATAAACTTATTAGCACACAAGCAATAAAGGGATTGAGAATGCAAATAGCTTGAATCCAAATGGAAAAAAAAAAAAAAAAAAAAAAAAGACCAGAACTTTTACCTGTCATGGTCCTTGACAACAAGGTGAAGAAACTGAGCATAATTTGAAAGCAGAAGAGGATTATTTGGCTCCTCAGCAACACGCATCTGGTAAACGAGGTTTGTTCTGAAATGCCCTTCATGGTTATCTGGTTCGAGGTGCACATTTAGAGGAGACACTAAC
Source organism: Firmiana major (assembly GCA_033439115.1). Classification (NCBI taxonomy): domain Eukaryota; kingdom Viridiplantae; phylum Streptophyta; class Magnoliopsida; order Malvales; family Malvaceae; genus Firmiana; species Firmiana major. The sequence goes on along the minus strand of CM065913.1, from coordinate 34,988,708 downwards.
TGCTGCCTTATCTGGTGATCAAGAACCTTATAAAATAGTTCCCCTCGCATTCTTGAAGCCTCCTCCACCACTGACTTCCATAAACCGTACTCTCCATCAACCTTTGCAAGAAAAGAACTTTCTGCTATCTCATCTGGGACAACATTAGGATATTCTTCACTCTCTTCCTGCGGAAGGGACATGGTTGCCGCAAAAGCCTTTTGAGTGAATCTTGGTTGTTGAGTAGCGTCAACAAAAGCCTTATCAGCCATAGAATGTACAGAGAAATTAGCCAAAAGAAGCATCACGTAGACCATAAGAGTGGGTGTTTTTGAAAACACTTGTTGAAATAGCCACACAAACGTTAAATTCATGTCTCTTTGCATTTTCGTCATGATCTCCAGCAAATCTTCACAGTATAGACCCTCCCTTATAACCAGTGTGTAGTTTTGTAGCTCTCTGATGATTAATACTAGTGAAGAAACAGCTTTTTTAACGGAGCAGTACGCAAACTCGCCTGCATCCACAAAACCCTCTTTCCATCTTTGCTTTCTCTTTATTATCCTAAGAGAAAGGGGAATACCAACACTATTCGCTTTCTGCTCAATGCTAAACCTACGAACCTCATCTCTCTCAGGCCAATCAGGTGGCTCCGGCCAGATTCCAAGCACACCAGGCTCAGGAAACTCAATCTTTGATGGTAAAAGCTGCATTGAAAAATTCATTTCTATGCCCTTTTGACCACCGTTTTCATTAACCTTTTCATTGTCTTCTTTATCATTGGCATCGGTATCATCAAACGGCTGGACCTCTCCTTCGATCCATTTCGACAATTCTCCTTGGGAGAAATCGTTGAATCTTGCACGGCGAACAAGTTTCATGCTATGTCCTTTAAACTTTCTTGAGCTAAAAAGTGTAGTTGAACGAGGAACCAAACAAAAGGCCAGAGGTTGGCTGCATCCACCATGAGTTGCAAACCACAGAGAGGAGATAAAAGAGGCTGATTTTTGTGGGACTTGGAGTATTGACATCTGCATACCCTTTGGTGCAAAATTTAGTTCCATACCTAAATATGGTCTCAATCTGCTAAAAGAAGATAAAAAAAACCAGAGAAACACTGTTGAAGCAATGAAGGGAGTTAAGCTATCAAACAATAATAAATAAGAGAAGCAATAGGGAAATGGTCAAAACTCAAAAAATCCCATGATGCCCGTGTAAAGAAAGGTGCCAAGAGTTGAAACTTTGTTTTCTATAAATCAAAATCGGATCCTAACGAAGTCTAGAAGTTGCTATTGCTTTTAATGCAATCAAACCTGAAAGTTTTGGGTAAGGCAAATCTAATAGATGTCAAAAACAACAAATCACAATCTCTCCACGGGATATTTTCTTCCATTCCCACTATTCCTCCACATCATCACATCAAACAAATTAAATAACCACTAAGAGAAGCAATTTTCATGGAGAAGAAAAAAGGAAAATTATGGGAAAAAAGATCAAATGGAGTTGATAAAAGCTTACCCAGAATGTGGATATCTGCTGGGGAAAGAAAAAAAGTTTAAAATCTTTGGGTTAACGTCACAGGAAATTAAAGAGTCAAAGGCTCTCACCACTGTTTATTCTATAATATCATTTGGGTTCCCGTTTCCATAAAAAAAGACAGCTTGAGAATGAAAGAATCATTCAAAAACTCTTTCACCAGTTTCCTTCCTAGTACTGGTTGTCCAAGGTCGGGATTTTCGGTGGCTGGCATTATACCACGTGGGTTAACTTCATTGCTTTGCTTGGTGTGATATAGGTGAAGCACGGATGATCAAGTATATCAGCTTTAGGCGGTTCAGTTCCGAGTCATGAGCTATAAAATAGCAGAAGCAGCTGGGGGAACCTGGAAAAAACAAAAATAAAAACAAACACTTGGCATTCTAACAAGACAAGTAACAAAAACTACCGGAGACACGTTGCTGTGGGTATGTATTGGACTGAAAAACCATGAAAAAAAAAATGGGATTTTTGTAAGATCGAGAAGGGTATACATGTCGAGTTTGTTCTTTGACATTTCCAAACTGAGATTTTTGGCGAAATCTTAAAAAAAATGGGCATCTTCGATACCCAGAATCTGTTAAAACTAGACTCACTGGAGTGAAGTACCAGCAGACTTTGTGCTAAATTTGAACAAATCCAGGCCTGAACCTGAAGGCATGTCAATTCAGCATTCATTTGGCACAAAATAGCCTGTTTTCTTTCTTTCTTTCTTCATAAATAAAATTTGGAACAAAGCAAACATAAAATAAAATAAAACAAAATCAATTGGAGCTCAAAATACAAAAAAGGAAACCAACAGCCTGTGAGGAAGATTTGTCGTTTTGTTTTCAGAAAATTAATGCAGCAAAGCTGTACTTAGAAGATGAAAACAACATTGAATAATGTAAATTCCTACGTAATTTTATAATGTGCCCAAAATTGAACACCAAGACTAAAAAAATCAAAGAAAACAAGAAAATTAAATTAGATTTCTTCTGCCCAGGTCTCATCCGTAGAATTTGGATATGAATCTATAATTATTATTTGCCCTTCAATAATATGATTAAGTATAGTTCATACAACAATTTATTTAAGGAAAAATAAGCTAAATTAACTTCAAATATGGATTCTTATGTGCAACAAATCAATTGAGCCGCAGATTTATTTTATTTTATTTTATTTTTTTGCAAAATCTGAATTTATAGTTAAAAATTTATATTAGATACACTAATTGTATATAGATTTCACACAATGTCAACGAAAAATAAAATGCCATTTTATTAGTTGATAAGTTAAAAACAATGTAAAATCTTAAAAATAAATTTCAAAAAATTATTAATATTTATTTTTAAAAATTTACATTTTTTAATTTTATTGAGTAAAACAATAATATTTTATAATTATCTAATAACTGATAATATTTAAATATTATCCATACCTTCAGTGTAAACTTATTAAGTAATATATCATCCAGTGCATATGTCCTCGCCAAAATTTAGAGTTTTTCGATTTAAGTTTCCTTTTTAATTCAAAAAAAAAATTAAATGGATATGAAGAAATAGAAACAAAGAACATGGTTATAGTAGTTGGCTACAATTTTATAAATTATGAATTCCCATTTGATAAAAATTTTACAGTATGAAACAATAATAAATCGTTTTGTTTGTTTTTTTTTTTTTTTCATTTCTGTAATATCTCTTAACCAATCTAAAGTCCAAAAAAACTGGTCGCACTCATCCTCACTTCTTCCACCGAGTCAACCCAGACCCACCGTGTTCATGGCTCCAAAACTCGCCCAAAAAGGTCTTTGCCGCATCCAAACTGGGGAAATAAGTGGGCTCCAAGAATATCTGACTCAATGAGTCCCCCGAGTCGGAACTCGCCACGACTCGGTTCCCTTTCGCTTCCAAACTCCCCATAACCACCGTCAGCACTTGCTTGTACCCATAAAAGAACCGTTTCAAGGCTCCTTCGATGGCTTGCAATGCTTGTACCAGAAAGATCTTATTACCCTCCTGCTTCTCTGCGTACAACCTCATCGCAGCTTCTTGAATCCTGGGCCCACCTTTAGGATCCGCCTCGACTCCCAAAATAAACGGGACCTTATGTTTCAACTCCTTGGACATTTTTGTAATTTCAACCAATCCTTTGGATCTGAAACAAAACGCATCCGTTTCGCTGACGGATTTAATCAGTAACTGACTTTTCAGGTGAAGGAAATCGTCGGGGTCCATTAAGAGATGGAGATCTTCGATTTCTGCAAGAAGCTTCCAGATCTTTTCCATCATATAACAATCGCTTGCGGCGATTTCAAAAGTTTCGGCGTCGATCCTCAAAGCGATGCGTTTCAATACTTGTTTCGCCGTTTGGATCCACGATTCCAGAATCTGATGCGTCGTGTAAAGCGTCGCGTTCTCATGGTTCTCGATGTGATCGTACGGATTCTTCTTAAGGGCGTGGAGTTCGTTCGGCTTGCAAACGGCGTCGTAGTCGAGGTTTGGTTTGCCGGATAGGTTCGGCTCACCCAAACCTAAAGTGTATGGACACCGCCTCATCTCGCACTCAATGGAGTAGAGGATTTTCTGTGCTACGTCTTCCGACTTCTGCCACGTGGCGAGCCGAGGTAATAAACTGGCTTCGCTGGTTCGATTCACCACTGTCGTTTCTCCATGAATCTTCCATACCTCGGCGGAGCTGCTCTCTCGTGCTAGTACTCCGTTTGACGAGGTCAGATCGACGATCGGTGCCATCCCTGCGGACGTTTTAACCTCGTTTTCGTCTTCGCAGAGCATAGCGATGAGTTCGATCTGACTTGTGGTGAGTGACTCGAGTCGACGCGTCCACTCGCGGCTGTTGGAATACGGTCTAGGATCCGACAAAACAATCGAAATAAACCGGAACGTGATCTCCAAAGCGTGCAAAGCCGGCTTCAAAACGTCCTCGTTTTCCCAAGCTGGAAACTCTTTTGTCTCCCATAACTTCCTCAGCTCCGGGAGCCGTAGATAATAATCGTAGGCTGAGGTAGCCGAAGCGGAAGTCGAAAGTGGAGATGAAATATTCGAGAAACGAAACGGTGTGGGAATCAAAACTTGGAGTTTGTCAGAGAGCTTTGGGGATTCGTTTGGAATGTCGGAAGAAACCATCTTTGCTTTCCAATCTAAATCAACCATTTTCTAAACAAAAAACAAGTAAAAAAAGGATTTTATTTGCTTTCGGGTTTGGGATTTTCTTGACTGAAGAAAAGAAGAGAGTCGGATATTTATAAGAGGTGGGCGTTCGGGTAACGCAACAAAGGCGTGTGGATATGGAAGGAAAGAAGAAAGAGTATTTCGAAAAAAAAAATATTTTTTCTTAAAAAATGAAAAAAAAAAATTGAAGCTTATCCAAATTTGAATTCAGACCAAACACGTTGGAACGGAGAAGAGGGTTTGTGTTTGTCTAGGTGTGGCGAAGGAAATAGGAAATCTCGTCCGTGTTGAAATCTCATGGGGTGTTCTGGAAAAGTGGAAGCGAACCGTTCCAACTTGGACTTCGGCGTCTCTATGTTTTTTCAAAATTATGTTCAAATAAAGTCCGGTTAGACAATTTGATCAACCACATTTAGCTAATCCACTCTCTCACTGACCACCAATCATCTGCTGCCACTTGGATTACGGATTTACAAAGAAATAAATCTATCATTGAAGTACCCATTATTGTTTTTTTATTTATTTCTAATATTAACGGTTTTAATAAAGAGTATTCTGAAAACACTCTTCAAATTTAATATTTAAATAATTTTTAAAAAATTATAACATTATTGATTAAATTTATTATAATATATTAAAACGCCATCGTGAATCTTCTAAGTTCTCAACAATGTACTGCACTCAGAACAGCTTCAATTAATAGTTACCACGTCATTTTATTTATATTTTTATATTTGTTAATTTTAGATTTTATCGTAATTTACCTAAAAAATAGTTTCATTTTCCTACTTTTTTTTTTGTCTTAATTAATATAAAAGTATTTCTTTTAAAATATTCATTCGTGAAATTCTATAATGAAACAATTAATGATTCTATAATCCGTCTCAAAATTTGAAATATCAAAGTTTTGTAACAAAAATAGAAAATGCTTAATTTTTCACGGTAAAATCTTTATTATTGATTTATATTATTGATACAATCAGTTAATAACTTTTACATCTTTTAGATAATTTCTTATATTTTTCCCCATGTGATCAAATTTCCAAAAACATAAGCTTTATGCCAAATTAGCATTCAAACGAGAGACGTCAAGTAATAAGTCAAGCAAAATAGAGAATAATAAGAAATGGAGAATTATACATAAGATTATGATTGAATAATGAAAAAATTATTTTATGTAAATATATTTTAACATATTATGTAATTATATTTAATAAATTAATTATATATTATATTGAGTGTTATAGTTAAAACGATGAATATTTATTTTAATAATTTTGCTAATAACTTTAGTAATAATTAATTATTTTTTTAACAGATTATTATATAAAATATTTAAATAAATATATATATTAAAGCGAATAAATATTTATCTCACTATGAAACGGAGATATCTTATTATCTACAATCAAATATATATATATATATATATATATATATTGAAGCCAAATTATTGTTTATATAATTTTTTTCTGATAAATAAAGAAGGGAACAATAATTCCTGTGCGATTCATGGGATGCTTCCTCGGTGTTCACGCCAAACAGACAAGTCTCATTGGGTCAAATGTCAACAGCTTAACCAGCTGACTTATCCAAAACTATGCCTATCGTTATCCACTATTTACGATTGTGCCATTGTCGGTTTATCGCCTTCAAGGGAAAACTTCAAATTTACCGGCTCCTTTTGTTTTGGTTAAATTGAAAACGATGGCAGCCCACCCTCTTGATTGACTTGAAAGATGCCGGAAAAAACCAGTTTTTTTATTTTTATTTTTTTTATTTAACCTAACATTGCACCAAACAAAGTCATCAAAAGTCAGATCCATACTTAACGGCTTTTGAAAGGCTTCATCGAAGCTGATAGAGGTGATTTATCTCAAGTTCAGTCGTACGTTTGAGTTTTAAAATACGAAAGATCCAAAATAATAAAATTTTTGAACTTAAACAAACATGAATTATGAGCTTATTAAAGTCACACAGGGACATCTATAAATACCTCCAGGTATGATAAAAAAACTCTAAACTCTATTTTATTCACTGAAACTCTACTTAAACATCATCTGACTTAAGAATCGGAGTGCGCGCGCAAGGACAAATCTTTGCACCTCTCTGATCTTGATTGTTTTTGCAGAATCTTCAATACACGTGGAGAAGACAGCAAAGAAGATCACATCAGCATCATTTCATTGTTGTTGAGAGCAACAACAATTGGCGTCGTCGATGGGAAAAGGACAAAAAGTTAGATTCTTCATTAAAATGGTGAGAACGCGTTCGACAGCAGAAACAAATTTGAGAGAAGAGAATTTTATGAGTCCTCCTGGCAGACCTGAGAAAGGACAAGAGCAGAATGGAGTAGGAGACAAGTTTGCCACAGTTTTCCTTGACGAATTTAAGGCTTTGAAGCCTCAAAATGAGCAGACTACTACAGTGTTGAGGGCAATGGTGGATTTCTTTAAAACTGCACTACCCCAATTCAGTCTACCCCCAGAAGTGCAGCAGTTGGTAGGAGAAAATGTCCTGATGCAGACTTACGAGAGAGACAACCCTCTGCGGTGGCGAATGCGGGACAAGGAGAATGGGTGCAGAATAATGCTGCTGGTCTGATGCAAGACCCTGCTGCAGGTCTGGAGGACAACTCTGCCGTATCTCTGAGGGAGTATTTTGCCGTAGAGATGCGAGAGATGAACTCTGTCGTAGGTCTGAGGATAAACCCTGCCACACGTCTAAGGATGAACTCTACCGCAAGTTTGGAGGATAACACTGCTGCAAGTCTGAGGTTGAACCCTGCCGCAGGTTTGAGGATGTACTCTGCCGCAGGTCTGGAGGACAACTCTGTCGTAAGTCTGAGTGTGAACCCTGCCGCAGGTTTGAGGTTGTACTCTGTTACAGGTCTGGAGGACAACACTGCCACAGGTCTGAGTGTGAACCTTACCGCAGGACTGAGGTTGAACCCTGCCACAAGTCTGAGGATGAACACTGCCGCAGGTCTGATTATGAACCCTGCCGCGGGGCTGAGGATGAACTCTGTCGCAGATCTGGAGGACAACACTGCCGCAGGTCTGAAGGATAACCTTGCAGCAAGTCTAAGGGCGAACCCTACTGCAGGTCTAGGGATGAACCCTACCGCAGGTCTGGAAGACAACCCTGTTGCAACTCTGAGGAAACGCCCTACCACGGAAAAGCGAGAAGTGAACCCTGCTGCAGGTCTGAGGCGGATGAACACTGTCGCAGGGGTCAAGAATCAAGATCCTACCGTAGGTCTGAGAGAGTTCAACCCTGCCGCACGGTTTCAAGAGCAGTACCCTAACACAGGGTTAAGAAGGCAGAACTCTACCGCAGAATATAGGAGGCAGACCTCTGCCGCAGAGGTCAGGACTTCTGCCACAGAATTTAAAAATCACTTCGAAGTTCACGGATCTGGGGAGCGGCAGAGATAGAATAGTGGACAGAATAGTTATGACTCCCAAGACTATTTCGAAGATACAAGACAGAATTACAGAATGGGAGGTGCAGGAAGAAGGGATACAGTGCATGCTCCTAGAGGGAGGGAAACTGTGAACGATGAAGAGATCCCTAGCTGGGGAGTCCGTGTGTGAAATCCCCGAAACAGAGGAAGAAGTGATGCTTACTACTCAGACTCTTCTAGTGCCGAAGAGAGGGGAGCACACTCGACCCGAGGGTCAAAAATATTGAGAAAGTTGTTGAAATGATTCTGAAAAGAAAGAAGTTAGTGTCTCCAGAAGACAGTCAGAAAAGGAGAGTTCCTTTCAGTCCTGAGATTATGGACAAACCACTATCAAAAAAGTTCAAGATGCCTTCTATTGCTACTTATGCTGGTAAAACTGACCCATACGACCATATACAGAATTATGAGTCCCTTATGTTGCTCCATGGATGGGAAGATGAAATTATGTGCAAAGCCTTCTCACTTACACTGTCGGGTCATGCTTGAAAATGGTTTAATGGGTTAAACGAGGGTTCTATCACGTCCTTCGACCAATTACGAAGTAAATTTTTGAGAGCCTTCATGATCAACAGCCAGCGGAAGAAGGATGCCACTTATTTACTCACTCTTAAACAAGGGAACAAAGAACGTTGAAGAATTATGTAGATCGTTTCTGAGATGCAACCTTAGAGGTGAAAGATCTACTAGTGGGAGTAGTCATAGCAGCAATTCTTTAGGGGATGAAATTTGAGAAGCTACAGGAATCCCTGTCCCTTGATGAGCCGGTGACTCTTTTCGATTTATTTGCTAGAGCAAATAAATACGTGGCTTAAGAGGAAGTGATGAGGATGGTATAGTCCCGAGAGGTAAGAGAAGGAACAAAAAGAGAAAGAGATGTACCTGAAAGAAGTTCCTCAAGGACTGACAGATTAGACAAGACTCCTAGACTCAGGTATGAAAACTATACCAGGCTAAATGAGCCTCGTGCCGCCATACTAGTCGCTATTGAAGGAACTGGACTGTTGGAGTTTCCTAAAAAGAAGATTGGAGATATGGACCGAAATCTTGATGCTTATTGTGACTTTCATGCCGTTCATGGTCATCCTACTAAAAGATACAGAGATCTGATGGATCAGTTAAAGAGGCTGGCTAGAGATGAGAAAATTAACTGCTTCTTGTGGAGAAGTGAAAGCCCCGTAACCCTCCGCGGGATCGAAGGAATGATCACCCGCAGAATAGAAAAAATAATGATGGCGGGAGAAACAGGCCAAGAAATGAAAAAGAAGCTAGGCCTGACCCCTGAGACAATCGGTTGGATAATGAACCCACTGACCCGACTATAAATGTTATTGCAGGGGAAGAATCGATGATAGGAAGTTCCTCTACTTCTCGTAAAAATTGCGCAAGACAAGCATATCATATTCATGTTGTGATAGAGGAGGAGGAGGGTGAAGAACCCATTATGTTCACTCCGACAGACAGGGGTGATATCACCATGCCTCATGATGACCCTATGGTGATATCAGCGGTGGTGGCAAAACATCCAGCGAGCAGAATCCTGGTAGAAAATGAAAGTTCGGTGAACTTAATCTATTAGAATTGCTTTAAGAAATGAATGTATCCGAAGATAGATTAAGACCCGTTATGACGCCACTGTATGGATTTAAGAGCGAAAAAGTGAAGGACGCTGGGTCTATAGAGTTGCATATGACTTTAGGGGAAGGCCCAAAGGATATGACTCGACAGTTATTGTTCATGGTTGTAAGGTCAACCTAAGTTGCTTACAACATGATCTTGGGAAGGCCTGTATTAAATGATATTAGGGCGGTGATATGTTCTTGCTACATATTAATGAAGTTCCCTACTCCCAACGGAGTCGGGCAAGTACGAGGAGATTAAAAGAGGGCTCGCACATGTTATATTGCCTCTACCGCCAACAAATGAGTACAAAGAAATGAGACATTATATATAGCTGACCCTTCTAAGTCTCATCCTGTTGAGTAAACAAAAGTCATTGAGCTAATCAAGGGGGATGAAACGAAGAAGGCATTTATAGAGACTCAACTGGATGAACAAACAAGAAGAAAGATAGCAGAATACCTACAGAGAAACTCAAATGTTTTTGCTTGGACCCCAGCTGATATGCTTGGGATTAATCCAGAAGTGATTTTTCATAAGCTTAATGTTTCACCCGGGCATAAGCCTGTCAAAAAAAAAAGAAGAGAAAATTTACCCCGAAAAAATAAAAGGCGATCACTGAAGAAGTTAATGAACTTTTAGAAATCGGGTTTATTAGAGAGGTTTATTACCCTGAGTGGTTGACCAATATAGTAATGGTGAAAAAATCCAATGGAAGGCGAATATGTGTGGATTTCACCGATTTGAATAAAGCTTGCCCTAAAGATTCGTACCCACTACCCCGATTTGATAGGCTTGTGGATGAAACATCAGGGTACAAACTCCTCAGTTTTCTAGATGCTTTCTCCGGGTATCATCAAATTATGTTTCATCCAGAAGATGAAGAGAAGACTTCCTTTATAACTGACGATAGAACATACTGTTATCGGGTAATGCCATTCAGTTTAAAGAACGCTGGAGCTACATATCAGTGAATGGTGAACAAAATCTTCAAAGATCTCCTGAGAAACACTGTGGAAGCTTATGTGGATGATATGCTTATCAAAAGCAGAGTAGGAGAGTCTCACGCTCATCAGATGTCTAGGGTATTTGATGTGTTGAGGGAATTCAATATGAAGCTAAATCCCAACAAATGCTCATTCGGAGTTAGGTCTGAAAAGTTCTTGGGGTTCATGATCACCAATAGGGGGATTGAGGTAAACCATGAAAAGGTGCAAGCAATTATAGATATGAAGCCACCAACCATAGTGAGAGAAGTTCAAAGATTGACAGACAGACTAGCAGCTCTGAACCATTTTTTGTCAAAATCTACAGAAAGGAGCTTGTCGTTCTTCAAAACTCTACGAGGTGGAAGAAATTTCAAGTGGACAGATGATTGCCAAAGAGCTTTCGAAGACTTGAAGGAATATTGGAAGCAGTTACCCTTATTAACAAAACCTTTGGAAGAAGAGCATTTGTATATGTACTTAGGAGTCTGTGAATTTGTCGTCAGTGCGATACTGCTGAAGAAAGATGAAATAGCGAAGCATCCCATCTATTATGTGAGTAAGGTACTGCTGGAGCTGGAGACCCGTTATCCATTGGCCGAAAAGCAAGCACTGGCCCTTGTGATTGCCTCTCACAAATTGCGTCTTTATTTTCAGGCGCATCCCATTTCTGTCCTAACGGATCAACCGTTAAGGTAAATTCTTCAGAAGCTTGAACACTCAGGGAGATTGGTTAAATGGGTTGTAGAACTCGGAGAGTATGATATTACTTTTCAGCCTAGGCAAGCCATTAAGGGTCAAGCTCTAACAAATTTCATAGTAGAATGTACTAGCCCGAGGGGCAACATTGAAAAAGAGACTCGACCGTGACTACTGTATGTTGACGGAGTGTCGAGTGCAAATGGTAGTGGAGCCGGTATAGTCTTGGTGTCATCAGAAGAGAGATCCTTAAGATATTCTTTGCGGTTTGGGTTTCCTAGTTCAAATAATATAGCAGAGTACGAGGCTCTTGTTGTTGGAATGAAGCTGGTAGAGAGGTTGCAAGTTCACCACCTTATGGCGCATAGTGATTTTCAATTGGTGGTAAACCAGTTCCATGGACAGTATGAAATTCGAGAGCCAATGTTGATCTCTTATCTAATCACTGGCCCAAACTTTCGAAAACTTTCAGTTGATACAAATTAACCGCTTTGAAAACATACATACAGATTCATTATCCAAGATAGCTTCTTCTAATGAGACCCAAGGAAGAATGGTGAAGGTGGAAAGACTTGAGCAACCTAGCATTGAAGAAGTCAAAGTATGTAGCATTGAGGTGGAGGATGATTGGAGAACCTCATTCAAACAGTATCTCACTGAAGGTACACTCCCACAGGACAATGAAGAAGCTCGTCGCTTAAAGATACAAGGGATAAAATTCACACTGATAAATGGGGAACTGTACAAGAGGGGGTATTCATCACCCTTGTTAAAGTACCTGGGGCCGGAATAAGCAAACTATGTCTTAGCTGAGGTGCATGAAGGAATTTGTGGTAAACATTTGAGAGCTAGAGCCCTTGGCTCTAAGATATTACGGTCAGGATTCTATTAGCCGACGTTGAAGAAAGAAGCGATGGATAAAGCCCGTAAGTATGACAAGTGCCAAAGGTTTGTACCAATAACAAAGGCCCCAATGGCCCCACTCCAGAGTACGGTACAATCAATTCCTTTTGTACAATAGGGTTAGACGTTCTAGGAATCTTTCCATTAGCTATGGGTCAAAGAATGTTTATGTTGGTAGCTACCGATTACTTTACAAAATGGATTGAGGCAGAACCTTTAGCTACAATCACAGAGAAGAAAGTTGAAGCAATGGTATGAAAAGATATTATCTGCCGGTTTAAAATCCCACGCGTCTTAAATGCTGACCACGGAAAGCAGTTTGAGTGTGACCCCTTTCGTGAGTTCTACAGACGCCTTCACATTCAGCTAAGGATTTTCTCTGTTTCATATCCTCAAGCTAACGGACAAGCTGAAGTTAACAACCGAACCATCATTCATGGGTTGAAAACCAGACTGGATAAACCTAAAGGAGCATGAGCGGATGAGTTGTCTAGTGTCTTATGGGCATATTGCACCACTAGTCGAGTATCAACTAAATAAACACTGTTTAGTTTGGTATACAGCACTAAAGCATTGATTCTCGTGGAAATTGGAACACTTTCATCAAGGGTAGTACCTTTAGTGGAAGAAGAGAATTCGCAAGGACTAAAGGAAAACTTAGATCTGCTTGATAAATATAGAGAAGCTGCAGCTATCCAACTGGCATCCTACCATCAAAGGGTAGCCAACTACTACAATAGTCGGGTCAAAGATAGACCGATGTCCAATAGAGCTTTGGTCCTTAGGAAGTCGCACATCACCAATGCCTTGAGAGAGTACGAAAATTTCAGAGTCAACTCGGTAGGCCCATATCGAATCAGACAGAGGATTGGGCCCAACACCTGCATCCTGAAAACTCTGTACGGAAAGAAAATAGGGAAGAAATGAAACTCAAATCATTTGAAATTGTATTGGAATTAATTATTGTCTTCTTTCTAAATTTTTATTCTCGCATTATTATCTGTTTATTTTAAATGCATTGTCACAATATACTATTATATGATAATTATGCAAGTTACTTATCTAATTTTCTATTATATCTTTAACGTTTATAAATATGAATCTTGTGACAGAAAACAGATAAGTCGTAAGAGCTTGAGGTGCAATAGCGTCACTGTGGCCAGGCTTTGAAAACAGATAAGCCGTAAGAGCCTGAGGCACAATAGCGTCACTGTGGCCAGGCGTTGAAAGCAGAGAAGCCATAAGAGTCTGAGATGCAATAGCGTCACTGTGGCCAAGCGTTGAAAGCAGACGAGCGTAAGAGCCTGAGGCGCAATAGCACCACTATGGCCAGGTGTTGAAAGTAGACGAGCCGTAAGAGCCTGAGGTGCAATAGCGTCACTATGATCAGGCGTTGAAGACAGATGAGTCGTAAGAGCCTGAGTCACAATAGTGTCACTGTGGCCAGGCACTGAAGACAGATAAGCCATAAGAGCCTGAGGCGCAATAGCGTCACTGTGGCCAGGTGCTAAAAACAGATAAGCCGTAAGAGCCTTAAGAGCGATAGCGTCACTGTGGCCAAGCGTTGAAGATAAATAAGCTGTAAGAGCCTGAGGCGGGATAGCGTCACTATGGCCAGGCGTTGAAGATAAATAAGCCGTAAGAGTTTGAGGCGCGATAGCGTCACTATGGCCAAGCGATGGAAACATATAAGCTGTAAGAACCAAAGACGCACTCGCGTCACAATGGCCAGGCATCAGAAAAAGGTATGTTTACATGCGTAATTCTTTCTAAAAGTTTACACATTTTATTAAGAATTCGGGGAGTATTTATATATACGACGTATACAGATAGATGATGATAACAAGAGTCAAATGAATACATGCATTAAGAAAAAAAAGAATAAACAATATTTATTATTAAAAAGAAGAAACAAGTTCTATTAAAATTTAAAGATTCGTAACAATAGAATGATTTGTTACAATAAAAAATTAAAAAAGAAATCAATCTTCGTGATCAGACTTCCGGCACCGGTTGCTCTTCACCATCTAATCCATCAAGGGCACCAATCGACTCAAGAGCATTATCTGGGCTCAGAGGCTGCCATGGTCCAGTTAGGTTAGCCAAGTCATCCTAAGCAGCCTTCTTAAAAAAATCATCTGCTGGCTCAGCATCAGGCTCATACTTGATCCAATCAAGAGCCTCAAACAACATAACTTCAGGCATATATACGAGATCGGGGAACTCTTCGCCCTCCCTATGCTTCTCCAGCTAAGATCAGGCGAGATAGAGACCATATTTCACAAACCCCGTAGAATAGTCTTCCTTTCGCCTAAAACAATCCTTAGAGAGTCGATACTCCCTCACGGCTTCTGCCCTGACACGATCAATCTCTGTTTGGCCAAAAGAACCAGAAGGTCGACTCTCCAAATCCATGATACGTTGCTCTAACTCCTGATTGCGCTCAGTTAACCGGTTGAAATTGGAGAAAAGGGAATCATATTTTGACTGCAAATTATTTAGCTTAGTTTGCTTCTGTTGAAGATCGTCATTAAATTTGCTAGACCTAGAAGTCTCAACAGTAAGATCCCCTTTTGTGAGAGTCAACCCTTGAAGAGCCTTTGAAAGCTGCTCCTCCAGATCTCGCACCACCCTTGGCAGCCCAAATAATTCATTATTGGCATTCGTCAACTCCATAGTTCTATCCCTTAGTGCCTGAATCTCTTTGTCAGTTCGATCATGGTATGCTCGATGTTGAGCATTATTGATGATGGTCCTCTGAGCAAGTTGAAAAGAAACACAAAAATTCAGACTGAAAGTAAAATAAAGAGAAATAAAACGAAAGAGAGTCTGAAAATTACCCTAACAGCTTCCACGTTGGCAAAATCCTCCCCCTCCGAAAAATTTTGAAACAATTGATACTTATCCTTGGAAAAAACGGTGGCCCAGCCTAACCGAGAAGCTACTCTGGCGTTTCCAAAGTGTCATTGTACAACACTCCCGGGTAGACTTAAAATTCTGCTCCCTTCATCATATAGCCACCATGCACCTGGTATGACCTCGCATCAACATGACTTATCTTGGGAAGAATAGGCCTGTTCCCCATAGCGAACTCAACATATAAGTGCCTCCGGCTCCTTCGATGAGGTGAGGTCACAGTGTATTCAGCTCGATCCTCCGGCTGAGATCGATCCGAGGAGCTTGAAGTTCTCCTAGAATCCAAGGAAGCCTTCCCTTTACCTTGAGAAATGTCTCTTGATCCTCCCTCATGAAGCTAAGTCGGAGTTGGAGGAGGGGTTGATTGTCTAGGAGGAGTTCGAGTTCGAGACGTCGGAGGTGAAATGGACATATCTTCAGAAGTAGCAGTTGTAGAACGGGGTCTCTTCTCAGTAGGTTCACTGGATGAATCTTCTTGTCCCCTTTGACAGGTCAAAGGACGCCTAACACTGCTCATTTCTGGAAAACAAGAACCCACAAAATTGTTAAGATCATTACATAAATAAGCAATAACGAATTATAAAGCATAAAGGGTTACTTTCAAGAGAGTTAAGAAACTCCTGAAGGGACTTTATGTTTAATGTTTCATCATCTGGGAGGACCATAAAAGTAGAACCAAACCCTTCCCAACTGCCCACATCATCTAAGGGGTCACTTTCGGGGCTAGATTCCCTATTTCTTCGATTTGGTTTCAAATGAACGAATGGCGAAGAAACAGACGGATTTGTAGCATGTGCACTTCCCACGCCCCAACCAGCAGACGCCAAATTCTCAGGTGACAAGAGGTTATAGAGGTCAATTGACCTATCAACTAATAGGTGGTCAATAGTTGAAGATAGTTATCTCCTAAGAGTAGCAATATGGGGACCTTTACGGATACTATGCTTGGCTTCCCATCGAGTAGGGAAGTTAAGACCCTCAGGTACCTCTAAATAAGCCATTCCGATTCGAACCCATGAAGTTTGTTGGGAAGTTTTTCGAATAATCTGTTTTCAAACCCAAGTTCGAACACTCTCTGAATAGAATACGAGATTAGGCCAGAACTACCTTGAAACCTAAAAAAAGTACAGAACAAAGGGAGAGAAGGAGCAACACCCCTAATTTGGCAATGTACTGTAAAGCTAATTAATTACAGTCAACTATGAGGGTGTAGCTGGCTAGGGGCAATCCCTCGTTCTCGCAAAAAAGAAATCCCGAAATCAAAAATTGGGAAACGAAAACCTAACTCTAAAGATGTCCTAAAATAGCCACTTTGCTTGACACGCTACATACACTTCTTTCTTCCGAACTTTGGAGCCTATAAAGATACGCTTTGGGTAATGTGAACCTATGCCTAATATCTTGAATATCAATCTCAGTCAAAGTCGATTTAGGTCCTAACTCCAAGTGTTTTCTTACACCATGATCTGCCATTCTAGACCTAGAAAAGAGAGAGAAACAATCCTAAATGTAACGGGCTAAAAGTCCAAGGTTTAGCGACGACAGAGTTCAAAGAACGCAAAAGGGTGAAGATCCAGACCTACGACAGAGTATGCTATGGCTGTGTGCGACAGAGTAAGGAATACGATAGAGTGGAATGCGACAGAGGTGTCTGGCGATAGAGTAAGTATGCGACAGAGTTGAATGCACAGAGATGTATGCGACAGAGGTCACAGCACGATAGAGTAGAATGGCGACAGAGGTGACTGCGTAGAGGGTTACGCGACAGAGGTATGGCGATAGAGTCAATGTGGGCGCGACAGAGTAAGTAGGGTGCGACAGAGTATATGTGCGACAGAGTATGTCGATAGTGAGAGAGGCGACATAGTATATGAGCAACAGTTGAGAGTGGCGATAGAGTATATGAGCAACAGTTGAGAGTGGCGATAGAGTTGTGCGACAGAGTTTATGCAACAAAGGTTTGTGAATGCGACAGAGGTGTATAGCGACAGAGGGGTGGAAATGGCGACAGAGTTTTGTAATAGGGATGCGACAGAGGTTTGCGAGAGATAATCAGTGTTGCGAGAGACTTGTGGCAGAGTTTCGAGTGAATTGCGACAGAGTTCTCGAGAGAGTTTTGCGACAGTGTTGCAGCAGTTTCCTAAGCTACGTGGCACCTTACCTTTATATAGTCGCGGCTGAGATGGTTGAAACGTCGCGTTCCTAGAGGAGCTTAAATGTCTCTCGTGAATAAAGCATTGCGTCTTTAATAAACACCCTAGAAGAACATAATCCTCTTATTATACTCTTCCATAGGGAATTTTCCTATGAAAGAGTGGGGAGCAATTGATAGAGGTGATTTACCTCAAGCCCAGTCACATGCCTGGGTTTTAAAATGCGAAAGGCTCAAAACAATAAAATTTTAAGGCCCAAACAAACATGAATCCTTAGCTTATTGAAGCCACACAGATACATCTATAAATACCCACAGGTATGATAAAAAAACTCTAAACTCTATTTTGTTAACTGAAACTCTGCTTAAATATCTTTCTGACTTAAGTATCGGAGTGCACGCGCAGGAACAAATCCCTGCACCTCTCTGATCTTGATTGTTTTTGCAGAATCTTCAATACATGTGAAGAAAACAACAAAAAAAACCACATCAGCATTATTTTATTGTTGTTGAGAGCATCAACAGAAGCCAATTTGGACTATAAGTTTTAACTCCAAATTTTGTTTGCAAATTCGAAGGCATTTTTTGTATGGATTAAAGACATTTTGGTTAACATCCATCTATTTGAATTTATAAAAATTTACAACTTTAATTGAAATTTATTCTTTTAATTTACATTTAACAATATAAATATTATATAAAATTAATAACATTTTTGAATAACATGGATAAATTTGTGTTTATTTACCCCCATAAACTATATTAAAATTAGATTATGACTCATTCATTATTGATTTTTCACGTGGAGATATATTAAAACAATGATAAAGGTAAGGAAATAAATCATAAACCGTGTCTTAAAATATTATCTATTTCTGTTTATTTTTATAAATCATGAGGATGGTATATCGAATAAAGAGTTCGACTATGGAGTTAAATTATTCACATGGTTGATAACCCTAAAATGAATAAAATAACAAATTTATCTACATGTTTCGGCTTCTTTCACTGTTTCAGCTTAAGAAAATAAATGGGTCTCACATGATCAAATGCATGGGACAGTAGATGTTAGTTGGAAGGAACATTGAGAATCTGCCAATATTGTATTCTATTTGTTTCCAAATGGTGTTCAACCACCAAAAGGAAAAACAAAAATGTTAATATCCACCTTTTTTCATTCATTTATTTCAAATATTCTTTTGTTGAAAAACATTTTAAAGGTCATTGTTACTTGATGCTCATTGTTTTTTCAACCACCAAAACCCTTTTTTTTTCATTCATGCAAATAATTACTTGATACTGATTGTTAACAAGTATTACACGTTAATAACTTTGCAATGTTTATATTCAAAAATAAAAATAAAAATTGGCATGAGATGTTTATAGCAAGTTATGAGGGATTTTAATTGATTCCCTATACAGTGTAATAATTAAAGAGTTCAAATTTTATTTTTCAAGAAGAATGGGTATTTTTTAAAAAATCATATAGACACATTAATTAAATTTCATAAAAAAATCATTATTTCCTACCTAGATTATCAATTAAAATTTTAAATTATACAAATTGAGTTAAAATATATATTTAATGGATTGCAGAACAATCCTAATAAGATATGTGATAATTTTTTTATTTTAATAGTGATATATAAAAACTCCATAGGTAATATATCAAACAATATTCTTTTAATAAAATGAATTTCATTTTAAATGAATATGGAGGTATATAAAATTTATTTACCCTTTTTATTTTGTAAAATAAAAGTTAAGAATATTTTTAACTTCAGGAAATTAAATTGTTTTTAAATTTTTTAATATACATTAAAAACTATGTATCATTTTATTAACCCTAAAATGAAGTTAAAATCTCAAATAACATGTAAGATAATATCTCATATATTTATTTTTTGTATATATAAAAAAATTTATTTATGGCTTTAATTAATTGTCTAATCTTTTAAAAAAGATTTACATAAATTTTATTATTTTTGGAGAATGGGCATTTCCATTGATTCCATCAATTTGATTGAAATTTTTGTGGATAAGTCTTGCTTTTATCTTGGTGCCCATCGCCCAACTTCAATGTTCAAACGTTTTGGCTTCGCTTTATTGGACTCAATCTCCGCGTTTACCGCCTCAACCCTTTATCCGCCAAAGGGCCACCGCAATTGATTGCAACACGTGTCACTATGCTATTGCTCTTTCTCAAGTAGACTCGGCCATAATGCTCTCCAACTCGGCCGTCCGCCAGATAATCACGCGCCTCACAACACGTGCCTTTCGTTTATGGGTCCACACTAATAGTGCTCGTCACGTGCATTACCCCATTCCCCACCGTCCATTCCCCGGCGTGCCTATGCCCTATCAGGTTCCTTTCATGGTGCCCAACATGCTATTCTGATATCGCCACGTGGCATTAAACTATCCTATACCTCCGGATTTAACCGTTGATTTATGGCCCGCCGCCAAATTATAAAGAAAAAAAACTTGAGTGTTTTCATTTTCAATGATAAAATTATTAGATAAAGTAAAAACCGTACAATGTATTCAAGATTATTAATAAAATTATCAATTATTATATTTAATAAAAAATTATTACAATAAATAAATATATTAATTAATTCTTTAAGTAATTAGGGCACTCGTTGACTAAATTTATTTTTATATCAAATATATTTAATAAATTTAATTAAATGAAAACAATAATAATCAACATTTCTTACTGAGAAAACTTTGGGAAAAAAAAAGGAGATAATTTAGTGACATATTATCTGGTTCCATGAAAAAAAAAAAGTAATATTTGTATGGGAGAATAATATGTTTTTATTTATTTATTTGAAATGGGCCAAGGGGATGCGGATTGTGGAGGTTTCCTGTAAAGGGAACATATTTTGAGGCTGATTTCAAGGGGCATGTGTCCGAACATGCACCATGATTTTAACAGTGCCCCATTTCCCTAGTTTATCAACTTCTTTTTTTAAAAGGAATAAAAATAAAATATTATTTATCACTTCATAAATATTTATATACTTAATAATAATACACATGTAAAATTCTATTTTAGTTGTTAAATTTAAAAGTTTTTAGTACACAGAATAAATTTCTTGTTTTTAGATAGGGAAGAATAAGAAGGGGTATTGAGTTACATGGAGATGCTTTGCTGTGAGGGTAAGCAATACTCGGCAAGCATGAGGTTGAGTGGGAGCACATACATTGATATTTGAAGAATGAAGAGAAAGGATTTATACTGCAAGCACAGAAACAGCTGGATGGGGTATGGATTAGAGATTCCCATTTCTGTTTGCCATATATTTATTAATAAAACATAACATAACCGATAACCCCCACATTCAATGGATTAATACTCAAAACCAATCATTCATTGTATCCAAATTGTTTTTGAAACAATTAAGGATTATGATTTGAAGTTTGAACACAGGTATTTCTTAATATCCCAAAATGCATGCAACTTACCATTTAAAATCAACATTCTCGATTTTGCCTTTTAATTATTGATTTCATGATGAAATGGCTAAAGTAAAAAAGCAGCATGATCATGATCATGATCAAATCAATTTTTTAAACTTGTGGTATTATAATATGTTAAGACATTTAGAATATGTAAGAGATCCGCGTTTCTTGTTCTGTCGATTTTCTTATCATTGTTGTCTGATTTAGTTGCCCATTTAGCTAACCTGTCCTTTTTAGCCAAAATCATCTTTGTCTGCCTAAACTTCAAACTTATCAATAAACCAATAACCATTTATTCACAAAAAGAATATTAAAATGAAGAGGGTTAGCATATTTATGGGAAGGGAATCCAACGGTATAATTTGGTTTGAATATTGCATTTCAATGTCTAATGACTTGATTGATTCTTTAAATTAGGCTTTCTTTAAAAGAAGAGATTTTCATTGGAAACTGTCTTAAAACAACTAAAGCAAGCAAATTTGCGGTTGATTTCTGGTTTTTTCATGTTTCAACTTTCAACAACCGCGTAATTTTGAAAAAAATATTATTTTAATATTAAATAAATCTCCAAGTTGATGTAAATACTTAACTTGAAACAATAATATTCTATTTATCTTTTTTTCAGGGTAATTCGATTAGGGATTACTTCAATTTTCTTTTACTACAACTTAATTTAAACTATTAATTCTTGTTAATATATAGAATTTAAAGTATATAGACTTTTTAATCCTTCTAACTACCCAATTAGGTGAAAATGCTCAAATCAAATTGAAAGTTTTGATAACGATGTGATTTATTAATTAATGTTTCCATATAGATTAGTAAGAACTTGAATTTTAAACTACAAAGTCAAATCAATGTTGGTACCACATTAAACACTTAAATTTTATTTGAGGTTAAGAAAATTGAAATTAATTCTTGGCTTAATTAAGAGTTTAGGTCATAAGCATTGCGTTAACTATTCTTACCTCATATAATTTATTCCATCTAACATTAATGATTTTAGTTTTTAACAATATATTGTTAATTTCTTAGAGGATAATATCAAAAATCATCTATCCTACCAACAACATTTTTTTTTGAAAGAAAAATTACAAAGAAGACCGGCTTCGATCGTCTTGTTAACTACTAGTATTAAGAGTAAATTAATTAATTAGTAACAAAGGGTCTCCTAGACAAAAATTAATTAAAATATATATAGTTGCAGAAGAAAACTTGGTACGACCGGTCTGCCTGCCTTGTTGTTTCAACATGATTTTGTCGTGGTGGATAGGCATTCAACAAGAAATGCCGCCCATCTGCCTCCAAATAACTTAAACAATTAAAGCTTGATGGGGACCCAAGTGTCAGTAACGAATTAGGCAAGGAAGAGCCCACCCCTTATCTTGTTAGCAGCCTTTCTATTGGGAATCATAGTTTTGAAATTTAATTAGTGTGTTTTGCTAATCAAAAAGCACAATAATTAGTGTGTTTTAACAGGGTTATTAATTTATACCATGCACTTAATTTTTCTTTTTTGAGGATTATGCATGCATTTAAATACAATTTGCGGTGACAAATTGCAGGGATATTTTCTTTCTTAATTCTTCAAGAAGATAATAATAATAATAATAATAATAATAATAATAATTGGAGCTCCAAGCGACAAAGAGATGGTGGGTTTGAAGCGTCTGAATTCGGGGTGTTTTAACTCTAAATTATTTTTTATCCAATTATATCAAGTTTCAATTAAAATAAAATTGATAATTAAAATTTTAATTCAATATTAAATAACTTTAAATTATAGCATTAAATAGGGTTCTCTTCTAACTGAAATCCAGCCTCTATGCACTAGAGAGGAGCCGATGTTGAAAATTTTGCCCAAGCTCGAATTAAAATGATCCCCTATCTAAATATTTCAACCACACATTTACCTAGCTAGCAACTGATTTGATAAGTCACGATTTATCAAGTATTTTTTGTGAATATGACAACGTTGGGCATCAGCTTCTTTTTGTCATTCAACTTGCGAATCAGACGCCATAGGAAAGAAAAGGCCCCTTGATAATGAAAAAATTGGGCCATTGGAAACCTAAACTTGTAGGACAAGTATCCTAATTAAGACCTAGAGAAAATACTTTATATTAATTACATCTAATGCAATTTGTGTAATCAATATTTTACCGAACTTTAGCCTAACCAATATTTAATGAGACCAATTACTTTATCCAAATCCTGTTGATTTTGATTATGGTTTTAAATCAAATCAAAATGGGGCAAACAGTCCCTCAACAAAGATTTTTTAAGAGATAGTTTGATTTATTGGTATGGTGTGGTGAGCTATGGTCTAGTAAAAACTTTCACTTAAATATAAAAATGTAAATTTTTTTTATTATTTTGTAAAAAATAATATATTCTTAATAATTTTTTTTTCAATATCATCGAAATTAATGACATCGTTTATCCAAATAAGTCTTGAATCAATAGTGTCGAATATTGGACAAATATACATGATTTCAAGTATGGTTTCAATGCTTCTGATTCCATATCAAGGTTTAACTTCGAGGGTCTCAATAAATGATCAATTTTTCAATGCTAAAACCATATTCCAACACTAGAATTCTTTGTAATCATCTCTGATAATCGTTTTTCGGGAACCACTTTTAAACAACTAATCAATCTCAAATTATGTAAAAGGAAAAATAGAATTTGTCGTAGTAAGGGGGAAATGGATATCAATTGTTATAATTGCTTAAAATAATGTTCTCTTAAATGTTACAATTCGACAGACAATTTATTTTTAAGAAAATTTGGTCAGCTTGGAGCCATTTGCAATATTTTGAGCAAATTCTTTTAGAGTTTTAGGATGGTAATAGTTTGGATTTAGATCATTATCGAATATTGATTTTTTGTTTAAGTAACCTGAATTAAATTCGAGTCATTTGGAGTTTAGATCCATATCGAACTTTGAGCAGATATGAAATTTTTGTTCAATCATTGCCTTTATATGCAAATTAAGATGATTGAACACAGAACAAATTGGGCAAGTCGATTAGGTTCTCTCTTCTTGCAACGTACCTCTAATCGATTCTATCAATTTATAATAAATATTTCAATTGTCATTTTCATAATGTATAAAAATAGTTAATAATAAAGAAAGAAGATAACTCAAGAATCAAATAGGACTTAATTATATTCAATAGAAAGTGTTTGAATTTAATACACTTCGATCCTAAGGAAGATTCTCCAACGCACCAATGGTAATAGATGTGACTAAAGATGAAACATACCTTAGTTACCTTTTGGAAGATCATGCTTCAAATTCCAAAGCAACATCAATTGAGTGTTTAATACCAATAATTTAATTAATAAGACAAAAATAGAAAAAATTGGTTTTGAAGAAACTATGTTATTGGTTTATAAATTTCCTGTTACTATGGAGAGTATATCCGAATCCTAAAGTATCTTGCAAGAGAAAAGCGATAAAAGCTTATCATCAGTTGCCAATTGCCTTGCTCAAAGCTCTAACTTAGCTGATTTTTTCAATGCCTGATCCCATCCGGCAAAGAAACTGACGAAACCTAAATTTTGATGCATAAGTGGGGTGGTTTAGCCATGTGGCATTGTCCCATGTTTCTCTTCTCCAAGGAAAAGCAACTTTCAACTTATAAAATATAAAAGTTTAAGATTTCAGCTCACTCATATTTTTGAAAAGATCTTGTTTCAATGATAAGATAGTAAACTCGTTGAAATTTATGTTTTGAATTTTGATTAAACTCTTGAGAGTTTAGATAATTTGCAAACTTAAACTATATATTGAATTTAAATGGAAAATATATCGTGATAAATTATTCATACAATTAAGTTAAATTAAATGAATATATTTTTCATTAAATAAAATATTATCATCTAATACACTGTTAGTAGAGTTTTTAAATTTGATAAGTGAAATTAAAATAGTGACATATAATCTTTTTTTATTTTTTTTATTTTTTTATTCTTTCTAAAATGTTATGTATTATTATTTTAATCTCCGCTTATCGACTCAAAAAATTTTACTGATAATGTATTGAATAAAAATTCATAAATAAATACTAATGTAAAATTAGATCTCAAAATCTTCATTTTCAAAAGAAAAAAGTTACCCATTTCAGGATTTATCCTCATTTTCTATTTTGTTTTTTGAGAAAAAAGAAAAAGGGAGAGAACGCTAGAAGGAATCTGAATTTGAAATATATAATCCTTTAACTATAGTTGAAAATGTTAACTCGATCGGCATTAGATAAACAAATCTTGCATCATCCTTGTAGGGCAGCCCCAAAAACTCATCTACCCCACAAAAGAATTCAAGAGATTATTACCAAACAAAAGATTTGAGTTGTTGGGATCACTATTTCTTAATACAAATAGGCATCAATCATGCAACACGCGTAGAGACTTTTCGAACCAAATCAACAAAATTAGGACATCACGTTACCAGCTTGCTTCCTTGATCCAAATTTGTTCTTTAATTTTGATTAGAGAATGATACACATCCCTTTATTTCAAAGTTTTAACTTATGGGATGATAACAGATGGATACTTTACAATAAAATTTTCAACGCCATTTTCACGTGTAAGACTTGAAGACAGTTTTGTCTAACCACATGGGAAGATAGAACCCTAGAGTGTAGAGGGTAAGAAACTGTAAAATCACTAGAATTGTTCGAGGTTTCTAAATAACCAATTCCTTCGATATCGAACTTCAACTATTTGCAATAGGTTTTAACCATAGTAGAAATCTTTTTCCTTAATTAAAAATGAATTCAATGTCGAAATAATACTTCAACTTTAATATGATCCGAAGATGATGATCCAATTTAGGGGATTTACTGTTACAGATTATATTTGCAAAATCGAGGATATGTAAGAGATGATTTATTGGAATAAGGTGTCAGTTGCAAGTGGAGTTAAGATTTTAGAGGTATTTGAGTTGAGATGAGAATTTGTTAAATATTGACTTAAATTCTGTATTAATGAGTATATTTTTTTTATAAGTATATCATTAAATATACTTAATGAGTAATTTGGTTACCAAGTAATAAGGTTTTATAAATATAAAGTGATATTTAGAATTAGAAGAATATAGAGAGATATAATCACTATGTGTTATGTGATGTCCATGTGTGAAAGGGGTTTATAAGGATTTGAGAAAGAGTAGAAGAAAACATCGAGTCAACACTATGGAGCAGAGAGATATTAAGTTTGTTTCGGAACTTGTCTTGATGTTTTGGTATGTTTTGTAATCTTTATAATCTCTATGGTTTATAGTCGATTTTTCTCTCTTATTTGTGGATGTACGCATTTAGACCGAATTACGTTAAATTTTATTTTTTGTATGATATTTAATTCTGCATTAATATAATATTGATTTGAAATACATATATGCTTTGAAGAATTCCAACAAACCACCTAAAAATCTTTGCAGGTCGTTCTTTCAAATGTAATTTAGATAGTTATTTAAGTTCCAAGTTCACTTGCGTCGCACTTCCAAATACACTCCAACTTTGTTTTTTTTTGTGCCATTTCCTTTTCATGCTTTGCCACAGTCTAAATATCGTTGTCTCATGATTAATTTTGGCTGTAAGAATTTTTTCTTCTTAGATCCTTTGTCCCAAGTGAGCAGTGACGTTTGAAAAGGGAGGATCCTTTGAATATGTATTAGGAAAGGTCCGAATCCGCCGACACCTTTTTAATCAATTGATTAAGAAAAAAATTATGATATATTATAAAATTTAAATTTTAATAATTATATATATCTTTGATTATCAATTTTTTTTTTTTTTTTTTAAAAAAAAAAGAGAAGGGAAACGCCCATATCCTATAGTGGACTTAAGGGATAAGGGTAAGGCTATATCTAATTCTAAAGTGGATTGTGACGTGTTTGTCAAATCCTTACAATAAAATCCAATTTTAGGAAGGAGGATGGCTTCTAGAATTATTTCTTACCCTACGCTGAAAATAAGGTTGGGTTAAGACCAAGCTTCCCCTTGTTTTCTCCTAGAATTTCCCTCGTATATTATTACTGCCTGTGGGTTTTACTGAACTCATACTGTTGGTAGTTAAATGAAAGATATAATATATATATATATATATATATATATATATATATATATATATGTGATAGATCATATTTAAAAGGAATGGATAAAGCAAGTGAGAAATTTGATTTTGAAATTGATTTTTTTTTTTCTATTTTGGGATTCATTTAAAAACTTTGGATTTCATTTTGAGGTTTGATTTTTGTATCAAAAGAGAGTTACTTTTGTATTTTTATTTTTTATTTAAAATATTGTTCTTTTTAACATTGGTTTTAGTATTATTAAAAGTGAAAACCAAGAGAACAAAAGATGTAGATTGAGAAATCAGAAAATTTCAAAATAAAATTCTGAAAAAACAAGCTTTAAACAAAAAAAAAAAAAAAGAACATTTCTTTTCGAGTTTTATTAATTTCATATAGTTAAAGACTATATTTACATTGCTTAATAATGTTTAGGACGTTTGATACTTGCTATTTTGCAAATAAATAATTTAATTGATTCTTTTTTATTTTGCAAGTGATATTATTTAACCTCGTAATTATGTTTTGATTTTTCTAAATTAAATTTTAAACCGAACGCTATCACAAATTTGTCCAAATTTCGAATTAAATATACTCACCACCCAGCACGGTCTCTTTATCCTCCTTTCATCTTCAAAAGGTGCTTTTTTCTTTTGTCTACATCTCGGTACACAGAGACCACATTGAACTCCGATTCCCCATTCAACTCCAATCCCCATGATCAAACCCCACCTAATCCGAAGTCAATCCCCAATATCAGTGACTACATTGAACTCTACTTAATCCAAAATTGTGCATTTATCAAAACCGCATAAAGAGGATGATTTTTTCAACGTTATTTGCTCCATTCACTCCATTCAGAATGTTCTTTTGACACAATGTAATTTACTACAATCATTTATCAGAATACCAAGTCAAAGATAGAATGCAATGCAAATATGGTGCAATATTTTTAGACCTTGTAGCATGAATCAAAAGGCAAAAATGAGATGTATCATATAACAGGCAAAAGAGTAAATTAACGATTCATAAACTTAAGAATTCTCCAAAACTGAAAGCAATTAGCGCACTCATAAAAAAGAACTATAAGAAATCATCCAAACAGACTATTGTAACTGATGGTCTTATAACACTCAGTTTTCAAAGCAATAAAGAGAAACTTAGTCAAAGAGACTGAAACCCATATCGTCATCAGACTCTTCTTCAGGTTCTGGTTTCTTCTCCTCCTCGGCAGGAGCAGAAGCAGAAGCAGCAGTAGCACCAGCACCAGCAGCTATGGGGGCAGCAGCAACTGCAAATTTGCTTGGATCCTGGATGTAAGAAACAATAAATTTAACTCATTATATTATGGAAATTCAAAAACAGTTCATCAAATAAAGAGCAATTACATACCGCCAAGTACTCCTTCACTTTATCAGCCTGAGGGAAAGAATACTCAGTTGCAACTGCAACAGACAAGACATTCTTGTAGGCATTGATGAACATATGTGGTGCCGCAGCTAGGGTTGGGTATGAGATGGCAAGAGACAGTGCAGTAACCATGGAGACACCAGATGCAAATTTCTCAATCAGGTCATCCTCTGTAAGATCCAACACCTCAGGGCTAAAAACTGAGCCGTTGTCATAAACGGACAATACAACAAGACCATATGAGAAGGGCCTAATTCCAAGCTTGGCAAGAAGTGCAGCCTCAGAAGATCCAACCTTGTCACCTTTCTTGATAAGCTCCACAGGAGTGATAATTTCAACAGTACCCTTGTTAATCTTGGTTGGAATATTGAGCACCTAAAGTGCAACAGAAAATTAACAATCAGAAATGAGGAATGACTCTCAAAAGCAGAGCCCTAAATCATATAAAAAGGATATTACTCCAAGAAAATAGCAGTACCTGGAAGAAAGAGGTCTGTGAAGGGTCAAGCCCAGTGTTGCCAGGTGGAACAACCACATCAATGGGTGCAACCAGACCAACACGAGCAGGAGCTCCAACCTGTTCATGAGATAATAAGATATTAACTCCAAGCATCTTTTAGAAAAAGTGTAAAAGTGTAAAAGTAATAGAAAAAACAGCTATTATATATCACATGAATTGAGCTTCACAACACCAACAAGAAAATCATAATAGTATTTTTCAAATTTAATATCACGAACATTAAAATCAGAACCAAATTACCAATGAATTTGGACGCAAAGACATTGAGAAGTAGTCCATTCTTTTCTTTTCCAGAGAAAGAATGGGATGGGCAGAAGTAAACAACTATATTAACAAATGATCTGGCGGCTAGAATGAGTACCAAAAGTATTTATAAATTAAACATAACACAGAAGGAGCTTTCTTTGAGTCTCAAACTTATAATAAATTAGCTATTTTATTAATGAG
Source organism: Firmiana major (assembly GCA_033439115.1). Lineage (NCBI taxonomy): Eukaryota > Viridiplantae > Streptophyta > Magnoliopsida > Malvales > Malvaceae > Firmiana > Firmiana major. Next base: position 34,959,360 of record CM065913.1, on the reverse strand, counting down.
AAATAATATAAATATCTAGGCTCTAAGCAAGTTTTTTTTTCTTTTGATTCGTAGGAGGTAAAAGGGGACGGGAGATTCGAATGTTGAACACGATCCCTCCTAAAGCGGGTAACAAATGATAGGCCAAATCTTAATTGTTAAGTTATATTCCCCCTTTTTTTTCTCGATAACCTCCTATGACTGAACATACAAAACAAGTTTACCTGTTTTTAAATTATAGTAAACGAACTCTTTCAATTTTCCATTAATTACATCATCACTAAAAGGAACAGACAAAATAATTCTAAAATCAAATATTCCAACTTGCATTAGTGAAACAATAAAAGGCAACAATAACACACCTTGTACTTGGCAACTTCCTCACTCACTTCCTTCAAGTCACCCTTGGTAAAGATCAAACCCACATTTCCCTGATTCAAAAATACCCAGCAAACACAGTTACTTCATTTGCATATGAAACACTAAAAACTTAAAATATATATATATATATATATAAGCTATAAAGCACCTGAAGCAACGGGATAAGGTTAAGGAAAGCCTGGTTCCCGGTCTTCTCAGCGTGTATCCTAATAGACCTTTTCATCATAGTATTTTTACCCATGAGAACAACTGAGTCACCTCGGAGACCCCTACGAATGTTCTGGAGCTGGTTCGAACCCACGTTGTCGGCAGCGGCGATTAAGATCTGGGTGTACTCATCTAAGAGCTGGCATAGCTTCGCGTCGTACGCGATTTTCTTCTCGGCCTTGGAGGGTTTCACTACCATTTCGGGAAAGGGTTAGTAATAAAGATACAAAGGCTTACAGAGGGCAAAATCGAGGGCCAAGACGATGCCGAATGCTCAGTCAAGGCGGACAGCGAGAGGGAGCCGTCTCTTTAACCTCTGATTCGATTTTGCGAGTAGTTTAGAAAAATCCTAGAGGGATTGCGAGGCTGGTGAAACGATGAACTAGGGTTACAGTTGGTTTATATAGCTAGAGGAGAAACGAAAGGGGAATTAGGGTTTTGAGAGGTTTTCCTTAATTGGACGGTTGAGATTTGTTCCGATATTTTTAAGGTTATTGCTGGCTTCGGTTTGGATTTTTGGTCCTATTTTGGTTTATGGGTTTGGATTATTTTGGTCTTTGAGCTGATCTTTTGGGGTTGAACTTTTAAATTGCATAAACGATATTAAAAATTATATTAATTTTTTAATTTTTTAAAAATATTTTAATATAAAATGTGATAAAATTTTAATTTTATTTATAAAATTAAATTATTTCATCCATTATACATTATTAATTTTTTGACTAGTAATTTAATAATGTAATTTTATCATTGAATTAAAAAAATATGTAATTTTTTGTTAAATCTAAATTGTTGATAAAATTAAATTCAATATTATATCATGTGAACCTCATTTAATTAGTTATAATTATATTCCCTATTTTTTTATTTTTGAAAATGAATAAAAATTATTTAAATCTAAAAATCAATTAAAAATTTTGAATAATTAAAATTAATATTTAATTGAAGATAAAAAAGACATAAATTTATTTTTATGTGAAACTATAATATTTGAATAAATGTTACATTTTAATTAAATATTATTCTACATTTAATTATTTTATATTTTAAGAACTCTTTTAAAAAAAAAATTAATTGAGTATGAGGTTTAAAATTTCTTAAACTCGGATCTCTAAAATATGTCATAACTCTTTTTTTTTTTTAAATCATTAAGGTTCCATATTAGATATGAGATTAATTATTACTCGCGCTTTATGATTGATACTGACCTAAGAGAATTTGATCTAACGAAGATTCGAATAAGAAACTTTCCACTATGATTTGTTCTTATCCAAAAACTAAGTAAAATCTTACATAACTGAATTAATCTTTTTAGATCATGTCACAACTTTTATTAATCTTTGTACCGAAATTCCGAGGATAGAATTGTTCACTCGTCAACGGTTTGTGATGACTTCAAGAGCAAGTTAATGGGCGCTACAAAGCATCTTTAAGATGACTTAACTGCAAGAACTGAGGTTTTATGTTACAATAGAATTCTAGTTGTTTATTGAGCATCGAGAACTATTAAGCATTATTTGTCGCGATTGTGTTACTTGTGTTGTTCTTTTGATCTGCATCTGATGTGATTGTGCAGAATATTAAGGTTCATGAAAACAGCAAACAAGTATTTTCTAAAAGTAAATCGAAAGAGAACCTGTTTCAGCGTCCAACTGAAACTGTGGAATTTAGACACGTGGATGCTTATTCACTGTGATTTTACCAAGCATTCAGATTGAAAAAATTTTCTTTTTGTCTATGTAGAGGTTACATTTTCACCTTCAATTGAACCTTGGCATAACAGATGAAGGCCAGCTGTTTATGGCACCCCTTCCCACCACATGGAAATGTCCATGTTGCAGCAGGTAGTTCCCAGGCAAGAGCAGTACTCACAAAGTAGGGCAGTTGCTCTTTCAGTGTGTGGAATCTACAATTTCAGAATTACTTAGTGGGAACTTTACACATCTGGCTACAATGGTTGCACAGCAAGGAGAACCAGCTATCAGGTCTGCTGCTTTTGCCCATATTTATTTTGCTAGTTTGTTTTCATCTTTATATGTGGGAACTTGCTATTTCTATCAAAAGATACAGTAAACTAAACAGGTCATTTCTCTTGGCATGTCAATATTTTGAAGTGTTTAACATATCGTTTGAGTCTACATAATCTGCTGTGACTTGCGAGCAGGATTGATGAGGACATGGATCAATGATTAGCTAATGTTGAAGGTGCTTACAGTGCTCTATTGAGGCATCTCAACCAAATATCATCAAATGGGTGGCTTTTGTTCAAGATGTTCGCTGCAATCATCTTTTTCCTGGTGGTCTTCATTCTCTTCATGGCTTGAATGTGATAACTTGATATTCCAATGAATCCTTTTTGTTGCTGTGTGGACTTGACATCCATGTTTGGCTTACTTCGTATTCGTTCTGTATATTCAATTGGCTTTGCCGTTGTTTTCAGATGATCCTAGCTTTAAAAAGTTGCAGGCTTCTAGTTATGTTGAGAGAAACATAACTACTCCATACCTTATTGCTTGTTACCTTGTTGAGGACCCATTTTGTGCTTCAAGAGGCTGGTGTAATCGCAGCAAATGATAAAATTGTCAGCGTTATATCTAACAATAGGTGGTTGTAGATTTGTAGTTTATCTCCCTTTCAAATCCCTTTTGCCAATATTTTCATTTACCGAGTTTGAGGTCCTTGACTTCTCTAGGCTGATTAAAAGAATAAATGGTCTTCTCGTTTGAATTGAATCCACTATGTTCTCGTTGAATAGTGGGGTTCAACTGTTCAAGATGTCTCACTCCCTACTGTCAATGAAAGAAGCTGAAACTTGTCCCCCTGTCTCCCTAAGGTAGGAGATTCCTTTCCCGAATGTGTATCGATATGTGCAAGTCTTATGGCTACACCAGTAAGAGCCTTTGTCCAAGCCCCAGACTGTCCCAGGTTGAGAAAAATGGGCGTTAAAAGTAGGGAGGGTTACTGAGGATTGAAGGACATGTGTTGGTGTATAAAGTAAATCTGGTCATTGGATAGACTTTCCGGAGACATGTTGATCATTCATTATTGAACCATGCCGGTTCCTGAGCACAGAAGGAAAGATGGCTCTAACCGTTGAGACCAAGGGGTTACTTCGATAGAATCATAGGAGCAACTCAGTGACTATTGACAAAGGGCTATGCTTTGCTTCTTGCATATTTAGGAAAGGGTAGTTTTCCTTTCATGGTTACAAAAGTTTAGATGTGTGGGACGCCACTTTATCTCTAAAATCAAGACATATATCGATAATATATTATTGAAATTTACAAATTTATTAAACTTTCATTTATCAATTTTTCAAAATTTACACATTATCTATCAACGAAATATCGTAAAACTTCGAATCTGAATATTCTGCACTCAACATTTGAATCCTAACCATTTATGTCAACATCGATGAGAGGAGAATTTGCATATTTAGTGTTATATATAAATAAGATGTCTTTGGGCTTCTTTTCTAATTAATGACGTTAATTCCTTTAAGGATGAGCAAGAGTTAGATGCTATATTATTCTGTTCATAGAGACGATTATTTCTTTTTTTATGATAATAATTGTGCATACCATATTTGGATGTTTATAGAGATTGGGATATTCAATCCAAGATTACTACTAGCTATGTTTTGCCAAATTCTTAATATTGAACCAAAAGCAACTAAACCATATGTTTGCAGATTGAATAAACTAAACAGAGATACCAAGAATTATGACCAAAAAAAAAAAAAAAACAGAGATACCAAGAATATGGTGGGCGAATCCCACTAAGTTATTTTATGCGAACTTGGCTCCGAATCCTCTTTTTCAAGCCCAAGTTCTCAATCTGTCGTTTGCCACAATCATTCTGAGTCTGACTCACAAAAGAATTATTAAGGAGAATAAGCGGGAAATAAGTGAAGGAATCTGAAAGGCAGGCGAATATAGACATTTGACTGCCTTATGTATGTATTAGGAACAAAAAAACTTTTTCATACGAAGTGACAAAAAACTTGAGATCTTTCCTCCGGTTAGTATCTTAATTCTCATAATATTAATATTTGTTGTAAGGAGTCCTCTAAAAATAAGATCTTGAAGATTTAGATCAATACGAAGGGATGCCCTCTTAATTCAAAAACTTATTAAAACAATAAATAGAAAAAACATAAAATTTATTGTCTAAGTGTTTGACTGAATCAGAGTATCTAATTCTTATAAATTTGATCAATAATCTCTTGACTTGATAATTAAGAAAAAATTATCATATATTATAAAATTTAAATTCATTCTTCAAATTCAAACAATTTTATTTCAACCCTCAATTATAAAAAAATATATATATATATATATCTACAAATACCATCACGAAAGAATCCCTTGATTAGACAGTGCTAAGCAAAGCAAAAATAATTTTTCAATAGATTAGAAATAAAATTATTTCAAAAAAGATTAAACATGAATAAAACAAAATCTGATCTCTTGCTATAATATAATATATATATATATATATATATATATATATATATGTATGTATAGATGATAGTTTTGACCAATATATTATGGACAATCTGAAAATATTTGGGATTGAGTAGATCGTAGATATTTTAACAAGGCTGAAGTAGTTAGACCAACAATTTTTCAAATGATTTAAGAATTTATAGTAAACGATAATTATACAATAAATCATCAATGGTGTTTTTTTATTTTACAAGTAAAATTAAGATAATGATACATGTTATATTTTATTTATTTTTATTTTTTAATATTTTTAAAGAACATATATCATTATCTTAATTTCGCTTGACGGTATATTAGATATTAATTATATAATAAATTGTAAAATTTTATTCAAATTCTAACAATTTCAACTGTTACTTCAATATATACAAAGGGGAGGGTTCAAATTATACTAATATAAAATAATTTTGTTTTACGTCGTTTTTATATTTTCATGTAGGATTAATACTTTTACAAATTACTTAAATTTAATAATGAACTCATATTTATTATACACATAAAATTTTAAGTCAATCTGATATTATTATTATTTTGATAAAAATAATATTTTTTTTAATAAATATTAATGCTTGAAATTTTATTATTATCAAATTAATAATTAAATATTTTCGATTAATTTAAAATTTTATCTGCATAATTTTTTTTAAACATATTAAAAAAATATAAATGATATAAAAAGTGGAGTTTAATTTGTTTCAGTTTTTTGGGAATTGAAGGCAGCTCTTTGGCAGAGCCGGTCATTTCCAGCCAGTGACGGGAAGGGGATGACTTAGATTGCAGGCTACAAGTACAAGATATGAACGAATGGGAAAAGCACAAAAGCTTGGGATAAAAGGGAAAGTTGATGATATCGCAGGTAAAAGAAAAAGAAATGAACTGAACTTTTCTCTTTTCGCTTGCAATATATTTAAGTTCCATAACCATTATTACTGGCAGGAATTAGGATAAGACATTTCCATATTTGCTAAGATTCTTCTATTTTACGAAATTTCTGAATAGATTTATAAAAGAGGTTTTTTTCCCCCAACTTTTCCGGTTGCCTGCCAAACATTACAGCCTTTGTCCTCTGATCCCCATCTCTTTACCCTTGATTACCGTATTTTTAGGCTAATAATATGCATTTTGTGACGTGGTTATATATTTTATACTTTTTTTTATGAAATTTTTTATATGCAATCATATTTTTCTTCAATACAGCTATGTTATTTGTACCACCAATCTACCTTTTTTTTTTTTTTAATGTGATTGTTTGAGTGGAAGAGTAATTGCAAATCGAATTTTTCGTATATATATTAATTTAAGATTTATAATATCTAATTAATTTTTAGTTAACTTTTATCTTAATTTGTGGGTTTCTTGTTAAGTAGTTTTAAGTTAATTTTTATTATTTTTTTTAATTTATAAAACAAAAATTAATTAAGAAAATGAATGAATTTAAAGAGTAAAAGAACCAAATAGTTCAGTTAAGTTATAAAAAGGAATATAATTTAATACTAAGTTAAAATATTAAAAAAAAGCTCCTAAACTATACACTAACGTAAAAGTATAAAGATTTACCTAAGTAACAAAATTTAGAGGAAATTTTATTATTATTTTAGCTTTAACTTTAGTTTTAAGTAAAATTAAATTAATTTTACATATTTTCATATCTTTTTGTTAAGATAATATACATTAACACTTTTTATAATATTTATATATTTCAATTTAATTATTGATTTTTATATTCCGTTCACATAAATCATGTAGGTTAAATTTTAAATTGATAGAAAATATTTAATTATTTATTTGTTAATAATAAAATTTATATTGCAAAACTTGTTATCTTGATCAAAATAATAAAAATATCATATTAATTTTAAATTTTACATGTATGATAAATATAAATAAATTATTAAATTTAATAATTAATTCATAAAAATATTAATACTACGTTAAGTTAAATGATGAAAATAATATAAAATAATTTATTTTACAGTTTAGTGCAGGAAACTTATTCTAATGAAAGCCTAATCCAAATTAGTAATCTAGTTGTTCAAGAATCCTATAAAAAGACGTTATAGCGAAAGGTAGGGAATCAAATAAAGAAGATTCACGTGATTTAAAAATTTGCAAGTTTTGGGTCTTTTTAGCTTGCCTTTTATGGTTCTATGCCTAATTTACCCCTTCGAATCGAAATGAAAAAAAAAATAAAAAAATAAAAACTCTGCACGTGTAACAATAAAGTTTGATGGTTGTGGTAAGAGTAGGGGTGTAAACGATACAGTGGTGCTCGTAAGCTACTCGGGCTCGACTCGAGCAAAACTCGAATTCGGCTCGATTTTAGTCGAGTCGAGCTCGAGCTCGAGCTACTCGAGCTATCGAGCGAGCCGAATTCGAGCACTTAAATACCCTACTCGAGTAGCTCGCGAGCCTAATCGAGTATCGAGTTTTTATATATTTTAATAATATAATAATATTTATATAATTATTCGAGCCTAATCGAGCTTAATCGAGCCTAATCGAGCCTAATCGAGTTCGAGCAAAATATCGAGCTTATATAATCGAGCCTAATCGAGCCTAATCGAGTAGCTCGAATTCGATCTCGAGCCGAGCTCGAGCTTAAAAAATAAGACTCGATCGAGCTCGAGCCGAGTATCGAGCACCGAGTTTCGAGTCGAGCTCGAGCTCGAGCACCTCACTGTATCGACTCGACTCGACTCGATTACACCCCTAGGTAAGAGTAGAAAAGAAATGCAAAGAAAATTAAAATAATAAAAAAAAATAAAAAAAAATATATATGCATATATATAGAAGAAAGAAAATTAAATCTAAAGGAATGTGCTTTCTTTTATGTGCTTCAATATTCAACTTTTGATACTTCATGCTATGATTCATTAAGTTCTTTGATTTGTTGAATCCTACTCTTCTTTGTTGATAGGTTAAAATATTTAAAAAAAATGAATTATTACGTTTTTATTAAGTAAGTTTTTATACTTTTATTATATTCTAATAAAATCTTATTACTTGATTTTTAACTTGAACATGTCTTTATTTCAAATAAAAATTGATTTATGTAAATAACTTATTTAGGTAAAATACAAATTAAAAAATTTTAAATACAACTTATTTGTGTATAAATTAAAGGATTATTATTTAATATATTATTAATAAAATTTTTTAACTTTACAAAAGATATTAAAATAATGACACATAACTTTTACGAATATTAAAAAATTAAAAAGTAATATAAAGTATGTGTCACCATCTTAACTTTGAATGATAGAGCAAAAAGTTTTATCTAACGGAGACTTAATTTAAACATATTAAATTATAAAGAATAATGATGATGATGATGATGATGATTATTACCAAGAGTCGAGACAAAAAAATTAATGATTGACTTTTTCGTGCAACTCTTAATAGGTCTAAATAATTAATTACTAATTAATTTTTATGAAACGCAAGATAAAGTTGGAAAAGAAATTGTGTATTTCTTATGGTATTGAAGTTTTATGTTAAATAAGAATAAAATGATTATTCAATACACTCCAATAAAATTTTAAATTTTACAAGTGAAGTTAATATAATGAAATATATATTATCAGTATACTTTCACGATTTGTCTAGTGTTAATTGAGAATTATAAAACTTAAAAGAATTCTGAGTAATTTTAATTCACATGTATAGGAATATAATGAGTTAGCATGCATTCTCGTTAGACCCATAAAAAAAGTTAGTGGAAAGGTTAGTGATTCTCGACTATCAACTAGGATAATAAATTAAATTACTAAGATTAGAAGAATTAACCTGGACTAATTATGATGAAATCGAAAATCCTAGAATTTAATCACTTGAATTTTTGTTTGCTTGATTATTACAATTTTGCCTTTTTTGGGTTTACTTTTTTTTTTCTCATTATTTTTTAAAATTATTCAAATAAAATTAGAGATATTTAATTTGAGTAATTAATTCAAATCTTAATCTTTATGAAAACTATACTTTACTCACTCTTTATTTAATGTTCGCCATAACGATCACTTCCTCATAGAATTTTACAACAATTGACAAGTATAATTGAGTATGTTCAGAAAGAGTTTTAAATCAAGATAAATTTTAAAGATACCCTTAATCTTGGCCTTATTATATATTTATTTATTTATTTATAAAGGAAACCTATAATCTAGTATGTTGTCACAGGCACCAAACTCACAGGCCAAAGCTCAATTTGTTTGAACAAAAGGAGGATATAGTTGTACTTTACATTAAGGCTCCGTTTGGTATTATGAAAGTAAACACTTTGCGCTGTAATTTAATTGGGCGCAAAGTGATTATAACGTTTGTTATCAAGAAAGTTGGATGTAAAGTGATTGCAACTGCAATCACTTTACTTCCAAAAGCTGCAAAGTGATTGCAGTCCAAAGAGGCTGTAATCACTTTGCGGCCTTGGTTGCAAAGTTAATTTTACTCAATTTTATCCAAATTACCCTTTTACAAAAAACACAAAAATACTTTTATAGATGTTATAGGTAATTATCATACATAAAAAATATTTTATAGGGACTAAAATAAATTATTATGACATTATTTAAAAATAATAGATGAATTAAAATTTAAATTAATAATACATGAATTTGTAAATTAATAAATTTGTAAATTTAAATTAATAAATGAATTTGTAATAATTTACTCATTAAAATTTAAATTAATAATTATGAAAATTTAAAATTACAAATAATGAGTAATATTAATAATATAATTTTATATCATTTACATTTTCATTTTAATTAATTTTTTCATTGCATTAAAATCGTTTTTTATAGTTATGAGTATTTTTGAAATTTGGCATAACTTTTTCAGCAAAGTGAATGCATACCAAACGCTGTAAATTTACTTTCCCTGCAATTTAAACATAACTTTACATTGCATACCAAACACTGCAAAGTTACTTTCTCAGTAATCACTTTCCCAGCAATCACTTTACGTTGCAATCACTTTCCCTCTAAGATACCAAACGGCCCCTAAGTATTTCTTGCAATCCATATTAAAAGCCTTTTGGGATTTAGCCACTTGAGCTACCTTCTTTGTCAAGTAATGGGGCTAATACTTGAAATTAGCATTCCTTCAACTTTGTAGCTGTCATAGAAGGTATTGTAAATCTTAGGCAAAAGAATCTTAGGCAAAAGAATCAAAAAAGTTTTCGAAAAAAAAGTTTAATAATTGAATCCTTCTGATTTTTTTCGCAATCAATAGTTTTCACTCAATGAAAATTTTTAGTAACGAAAATCGTTATGTTTTTTACTATGCATAACAGAAATTATATACGTACGTAACAGTTTTCATCCATAAAAAAATTCAAATGAATGAAAATTAAAATGTAAAAATTTAATTGATTGTAAAAAAATATTAGGATTCAATTAATAAAACTCTTTTTTTGAAGATTTTTTTTTTCCTTTAACCTAAATTTTACTACTTAGTTTCATATTTTGCATAAAAGTAAAAAGAATTTTACAACAATTTTTAATGTTTCTGCACGTATCCACAAATTGCAACTTGCCAAGTGATATAATTTTATTTTGGGTTTTCCTCTTCTTTCTCATAAGTCATTGGAAACAGGAGAAAATCTTCGAATCTTTCACGTTCCCATGATAGATTTGTTAGAGGGTGGAAGAGTGGAAGCTGGTCATTGAAAAGACTGACAAGCAATAGATACTGCCGAAAGTTTTCCACTATTAGGCCAAAGGAACTTCAGCATTGTACAATGGTTGACAAAGATGCACCAAGATTCCTTCATGAACAGACATATCATAGACAAAAGCCCTCCCATCCCATGTAATAACATTGTAGTGTAAGAAAGTTATTGCAAAGGGGAAGAGCTAAATTTGGTGAAGATTGCTGTTTGTAGTGGGCATGTGAGCCTGTTGAGTGGAAGAATATAATTGATTTGTCAAGGATTTCAATCAGTTGATGGTCCTTGCCATTTCTTTGGTGACAACAATAAGTTGGTCTTTGAGTGTTTGAACTTTGAACAGAAAAAGTATCAGCCAAATGGTAGAAGCAGAACAGCTGAACATGGTGGGAATCTGTTTTTCAGGTGTTTTTGCATAGTGGACAAAAAAAAATCCTGCTTTCTTAAGGAGATGGTGGCCATAATACTTTATTAAAACAGAAAAATATATATAAGAACCTTTTCTAAGTTGGATTATGTTGATCAATTGACAAAAATCTTAAGAGAGATTGAACTTTTAAGGTTTTGGTTGTTGAATATTATATACGAAGTTGGATAGGACAGCATTTTAACGTTTTGGTCATAACTATGATCTAGAATTAGTGGAAACGAAACTCGCCCAAGAAAATAACTATGATTTCTGATAGCAAAATCAATTATGGAAGCTAGAGTATCTTAATGAGCTTCAGTTTGCTTGTTTGGGTGTTGCCAGATCCTAGCTGACTTTGGCTTAGCTATCGGAGTCGGTGTAGAAAGGTAAAAAATTTCATTATGCTGAATTTATAATTTTATTTTTTTATTTTAATATAATATTTTTAATGATCAATCGTCACCATTACGATTAAATTTAAATATATGATCGTTTGATACTAATATCATATAATTATTGTCTTTATTCTCATTAAAAAAAAAATCAAAATTAATCATATTACCTATCCAAACCCACCTTCAATTGGTTTGCAACTCAAAATTTAACAAGCCTAATTTCGAACAAAGAAGTTTTCCCTTGGGAAACAATTTGTCCTTTTTTGCTCCACAAAGGTAGCCTTTATATGATGAAAAGAGTTCTGTAAAGAAAATAGTAGACCCCATCGGCCATCACCAATTATGTTATGTCACTTACGGTATCCACCATTGGTGCTCCAATTAAAACATCTGCAAATGGGTAGAAAGCCCAACTTTTGGATAAGCCACATTCAAGATCTCTTGTGAGCTTAAAGATGGTACATGTATCCAATTATTCAATCTGAATCATTGAGTTAGACATTTCACATGCGATCCCTCCAATATAAAGTAGGTAGACAATTTATATCAAATAATTGCAATAATACACATATTTTTATCGGTTAAAATTAAATTTATTTTCAATAATATATTTATCGTATACGATGCATGTAATTTTGAAAATTTTTGAAAGTTATTTGAATAATAGAAACATGATGATTTTACAAAATTTGGTGTGATAATTAGGCTACAATCTTTTTCTCTATTTCTTTGAAATAAATCAAAATGATTAACAATAAGTTTCTAAATTAAGTCTTAAGAATGATATAATTGAAGTCCCATGCCCTAGATTTTATGGATCATTTTCCTTTCAATTTTATGTCTAAAAATGTTTAGGGAAAATTAATGTACAAGGTATGAAATGAATCAAAGCAACCCTTAAAAGAAGTTTTGTGGGGACTTCAATTTAAAAATTAAATAGGGACAAAAGCATGCCTTGGGATGCTTTGTTCGACCCTTAATCAAATGGATTCTTGAGCCGTAGAAAGTGACAGAAGATACCAAAGGATAATTAAAGAAAGAAAAGCTTGCAGCTGATCAGCTCTCTCTCTCACCATGTAGATCCTAAGAGAAATCCTTTCAAAATTTGGAGAAGCCAAAACAAATCATTCTCTGTTATATCCCATTGGTATTCCAACCAAAATATTCTTTCTCACCTGTAATTACTACCCAAATTCATTCTAGTCACCATGGTTTGAACATATCTCCCTTATTTGAAAGATTATTTATACTCTTCAAATCAAATCGTTATAAATAATTTTCATTAAAAAATTCAACGAAATCTTACATTATTAGATTAATTTTTTGAGTTTAAAAATTAATTATCATTTTGTACGATTTTTAGGTATAATATTAAAAAACATATTATAAGAAGTTTTGATGTAAGCGTGTTAGGCTAATGATCACTATTAATTATTGGGAGCTTTGTTAAGCAAGGATAGGGTCCCGAATCGTTTCATTTGGCTAATCATTGTCATTCCCACTAATCACTCTAGAAAGTTAAAATCTAAAACCTAGTTAATTATTGATGAAATTGAGAACAATTCATAAGCTAACCATAAAAAAAAAAGAGAGGTAACAAAGATTTTGTATAACAATCAAAATTGTTCTACATAACCTAACCTCTTTCCTTGTCTCCCACATTATTGGTCTCAAAATTCATGTTAAAAAAACAGTAATTTTGCTTAATCTCATTCATAAACTCATTTAAGGAGGAATTAGACTACGGATAAGTGGAGTAATAAGATTGGATAAAATATTCTTGGAGATCAACCATGAGAAGAAGATCAATTTAAACAAAGAAATGATGAAGTCAAGCGCAAGAAATAAAGAGGCAGAGAGCATATTAAGGAAAAGTGAAATATAAAAGTTGAAAGAAAAGGGGAGAAGAGGTCCCTCCACCCACTAAACATGTTTAGTTACCTAATGATAGGAACAATAGACACGTTAATGACGCTACTAAATGTGGATTAAAAAAGGATTAATTAGAAGCTTTTTGGGAAACTTTTGACTCAAAAGAGTTTCACCAAAATCATGGTGATGAGAGCTGGGTCGTTTTCAGTTTTCACTCACCTCTTTTGCTTACTTCGACTTATCTTTCCATATTCTTTTCACCTTCAAATGTGTCAAATCATTTTAAAATTAATGTGGGAAATACCCTTGTTGTATAGTATCTGCTAACATGTCAAGAACAGTGAAAAAGTTTAAAAATGAAGAAAAAATGGCAGTATGATATTGGTATATTCTCAAAAGATGGTTATTGAGCTGTGGTGAAGGCGATTGAGTGGGAAATAAGCATGTTGAATGCCTCTGGGCCTAGCTCTGGCTTTGCCTACGGTGGGTTATTTTTGGCATGATAGCAGTTTCAAGAAGTGGCAAATACCATGAGTATTTTCTAGAGATTTATTTCTCTTTTGCATGCACATCATAATTAATAATAAGCTATACTCATAGCATTGACTTGCCCTTTTATCAATTTCAAAACAAAATGTCTTGGTAACTCATTACTTAAGCATAATATACTTTGTAGCCATGGGTTATTTTAATTTTTGAAGAAAATTTTTTAACTGTAATTATAATTTTTCCTTTTTTAGTAGTACTTTTTATTAGAAATTACAATTATAATTAGCATATTATATTTCATAATGGGTAACTATGAAAATACTTTATTCAAATTAAGTAAATTAATAAATAATAATAACTAAACTACTAAATAATTAGACTAATTCAAGCTCACACTTAATGAGATTCGAACTGAAACCTCAAAGTATCAGATCTCTTTCTTGCCACAAAGTCAAGACTCCATTGGCATAATTTTTATTTAGAGATCTAATTTAATAAAACATTATATAATTTTTCCATTGTTCTCACTTTGTTACTTAGAACTATCTATTCTTTCCTAATTTTAGGCAATTATTTCCAACCAAATACTATTTGATTTTTTAATTTGATATTAGTTAATAAAGTTGTGCATGGGATTTTGACTTAGCTACTATATAAAATTAAATCCCCAAAGTCCCAAATTAATAAAATACAATATTTCTTCTACCAAACACTCCAAAATCAAGTGGTTGGTAGAGATAAGATTTATGAGATGACAATAGTTCCATATTAAATTTGTCTCATTGTTCATATCAAGGTCTCATATCAGATTTTGGTATTCTGATTCAAATGGCAAAATAATTAATCTGATAACTTAAATTAGAAGCTACTGATTTTCTGCCTGTAGGGGTTTGCTGAAAGGGTCTAATTTTTCTTGATCAATAATACGAGATGACAATATTTGATATGTGATTATTGGAATCTTAATAATGTTATTTTAAAATATATTGTTATGAGAATTAATATTTTGTAAGTAAATATTATTAAATTATTGTAGTGCAGCCGAATTTTATTAATTGTTTTAATAAAAAATAATTTTATTAATTAATTAATACTCTAAAAATATGTATTGGCTTTCCTATATTTTGCTTTTATTAATTGTTTTTGAGAAGTAATCAATGATTTTTTGGTCTAGTGCTAAAAATGAAACGTTAAAATATTGAGGTTTTATGTTCAAATTTTTCAGTGTATATGAATTTCATCCAACTCTATGTTATATTTATTTAGTTATATTTAATTATAGAAAATTAAGTTAAGAATATTTATTATATATAATATCTTATTATGATTTTAATTTTATTTGAGTAATAACCTTTTTAAAAAATTGTTTATAGAAAGCATTGATGGTAAGATTGACCAAAAATTCCCATATAAAAAATTTCCATATCATTTAAATGAAAGCTTTTTTTTTTTTTCGAAAAACATATCAATGACATGCTCTACATTTACTTATGTATTTCTATGTTGACGATTGATGCATTGGCAATCATGGCTGTAGGAGACTTGTGGTTATGAAAGTGCCAGTGATATACAAATCCATTAATGACTGCTACCAGAAGCCATGCAGTTACTTATAATGATGCTTCCATCTATGATGACAATTCTTTGATTTTCCTTTCACTTCCTTTTATTGTCTGTCATCAATTTTCTTTTTCTTTTATATTTATTTTATCTGAACAATTTGATTATCAGTCCTAATGAAACAAGTAAATGTGAATGCTTACATTTTTTTTTTTTTTTTAAGTTTGCAAACTATTCAATAAGACGCTCTTGGAATAAAAAATTGACCATTAGCTTGGAATTAAAAATAGAAAATTTTGAATTAAAAAAAAAGTTAAACTTTGAAGTAATATATTTTGGTAAGATTTGGATCAGTGCCCATGCACAATGAATAAACCAGTTTAAAAAGGTTTGTTTTTTTGTCATAGGATCATTTGGTAACAGAGACAACACCAAGAGACTATGAAACAGTGTTAAAAGAAGAAGCTAAAAGATCTCTCTGCCACTCTTTATGTCTTCACAGAAAACTCAGACACTGATTTAGTGTTTGTTCTTGTTTTTGTTTTGTTTAAAACACTGTAAAAGGAAGCAAGCAAGCACCCTTTTTCTAGTTTCCTAGCTACTAGCTGTGGTTCCTTTTTTCGCTTTCTCAGGTGCTGCTTTTCCCTGGCAGATCTCGTTTCTCAAAGAAAAAAAAAGGGGGTTGTTTATCTCTTCTCCAATAGGAGGAAAGGAAAGCTCTTTATTACTTGTTGGATTTTTGAGTGTGAAAAGAGCCGATTTTTGATTGTACAGCTTGAACCTTGAGAATAAAAAAACATTTAAAGGGGTTTTTAGCTGGCTTTTTTAAGTATAATTAAGGCACTGCCAACCTTGGAATTATGATTTTGTTGTAGAGTTGGGATTCTTCTGTCTTCTTTTTAAAGCATTTATGAATTACAAGTTTTCAGAATTTTAAATTAGTAAAACCCCTTTGAACCAGAATAAAAAAAATTAAAGCTGTAACGGCCTCCCAAGAACTGTGGTTTCTTGGTCTTAAAGCTAAAACGACATAAATACACACTCTCTCTTTCTCTCTGAGTGTTTCTTTGAGAGTAGTTAAAGAAGCTGAAGCTGATTTGCGGGCAGTCTCTCATTTGTCAAGGAGCTGTCTTTTTCTTTCTCTACTTCCCCCTTATAAGTCACTGCCAATTGACCCGCCTGTAATAAGGTAACATAGCTAAATATTTGAGGTTCTTGTTCTAAAATCGCTTGCTTTTTCTATTTCTTGCTTGGTTTTGGGTGGTGGGTTTGGTTTGATTTTGTGTTTGTTTTTGATCTATAGAGAAGTTAAGCAATGTCAGGACAGAAACTGGCTGAGGAAGCCATTGTTTCAAGCTTTAATGAGACAACTGAACATGAGGAGAAAGAGGAAGAGGAGGGAGATCATTCCATTGTCAGTGTTAGGAGCCTTCTTTGGCATGGCGGTTCTGTTTATGATGCCTGGTTTAGCTGTGCATCAAATCAGGTACTAAAATCCCAGCTCAAAATTGTAATCAAATTTGTGTAAACATTAGTTCTTTTTTATTTCAAACTGATAAAGATTGTTTTTTTTTTTTTTTGGTGGTGGGGTTGCAGGTTGCTCAAGTTCTGTTAACACTGCCATATTCATTCTCTCAAATGGGAATGCTTTCAGGGATTATTCTGCAGATATTTTATGGTGTTCTTGGAAGCTGGACTGCTTATCTCATCAGTGTTCTGTATGTTGAGTACCGAAGCAGAAAGGAGAAAGAGAATGTCAGCTTCAAGAACCATGTCATACAGGTTAGCTTTTCAAGATCAAGAGACCCTTTAAAAAATATACTTATAAAACAAAAAAAAAAAAATCACAAATTATTCTAAAAAATGTATGTATTTTTATTTAACATGCAGTGGTTTGAAGTGTTAGATGGTCTATTGGGTCCTTCCTGGAAAGCTGTTGGATTGGCTTTTAACTGCACTTTTCTGCTCTTTGGCTCTGTCATTCAGCTTATAGCCTGTGCCAGGTCCCATTTCTTTAATTTTACCTGAACTTTTTCATTAAATTCTCAACTTGGATGGATTAATCAACTGATTTCTGATTGTTTATTGAGTTGATTACAGCAACATATATTACATAAATGACAAGTTAGACAAGAGGACATGGACTTATATCTTTGGAGCTTGCTGTGCCACCACAGTGTTCATCCCCTCATTTCACAACTATAGAATCTGGTCTTTTCTGGGGCTTGGCATGACCACCTACACTGCATGGTATTTGACCGTTGCATCCCTTGTCCATGGCCAGGTAAAAACAGCAAAGAAAGATTTCTGATCTTAGTTTTTGATTTAATCTCAATTTTTACCTTAATTTCTTACAGGTGGAAGGTGTAACTCACCAAGGTCCAACTAAGTTGGTTTTGTACTTCACTGGCGCCACCAATATCCTCTATACTTTCGGCGGACATGCTGTCACTGTGTAGGTGTTACATAATTATTGCTACAATTCCGGAAAAAATACTAATTTTTGCAATTGCAGTAGAATGCATTTCTCACAGTAGGATATTATTAGCAGCTTTTGCTTGCCATCTTTGGGATTTGAGAAAGAGAAAAGTTTATGAAGCAAATTTATTGATACCCCGTTGTTCACCTGGTAAAGTTAGCCTTGAATCTATGCTTCTGGTTTGGTACCTTTCTTGTCTCCTGTTTTGGTTAAAGTTGCAGTAAATTCTTTGTTTTGCTGCAAAATCATCAATTCTGGTAGGTTAGTATCTACTAGCTCGACTAGTTATAAATGTGTGAATTAAAGCAGCTATGATCTTGGTCAAAATTATCATAATAAATACAAGAAGGAAAAAGAATATGATGGAGAAGTGAAATAATCAAACTTGTACTTTTGGTTGAGTTGAGCTTTTTCAAATCCACTTCTTCGAGAGGGGTTTGCATAATGATAATAATTGCAGGGGGTCCTCTGCTGCTTTAACCAAGGCGCTTTAGACATATTCTTTTACCATGCCACTATAGCGGTGGAGTAAAACTGAGTTTTGGACAAATTTTGATGTTTACAGCGAAATCATGCATGCAATGTGGAAGCCTCAAAAGTTTAAGTACATATATCTACTGGCCACCCTCTATGTGTTCACCCTAACCATCCCATCGGCTACTTCTGTCTACTGGGCTTTCGGTGATCGACTCCTTAATCATTCCAATGCCTTTTCACTCCTTCCACGCTCTGCGTGGCGTGATGCAGCAGTTGTCCTAATGTTAATTCATCAGGTATTTGGATATCCTACCAACAAATGTTTATGCTATCATAGTTTATAACATTTGGCTTCTAATTGCATCTAATTTCACAGTTTATTACATTTGGGTTTGCGTGTACGCCATTGTACTTTGTGTGGGAGAAAGTGGTGGGGATGCATGACACAAAGAGCATATGTTTGAGGGCAATATGCCGGTTACCTGTGGTGATACCTATATGGTTCTTGGCTATCATATTTCCTTTCTTTGGTCCCATCAATTCGGCTGTAGGATCTCTTTTGGTCAGCTTCACTGTATACATTATCCCTGCCTTGGCTCATATGCTCACTTATAAATCTGCCTCTGCTCGACAGGTAAATCCAAAAATGGACCAATTTCTTCATTTCCTAGCTAATGTTTGTGCAACTTGCTGGCATTGTCGATAGCTACAATTTTGTGTTAGTCTATCATTATGAGCTATCCTTTCCAAGTCATCATGATCAAACCACCTGTTGATAATTTCCATCGGAGTAAACTGGTAATTTTGATGCTTGCGAGGTCCCTGCATGACCAAGGGTCCTGATTGATACCGACTTACCTGATTAGATAATCTTGATTGCTACAAAATCATATTTCCTAGTATCTAAATATGGTTTGCAATAATTTAGAGGAACAGTCATGCCATTATCAGCAGTTTGTGATAAGTTAGAGAGTTTTCTAGGGTAATTTTCCTTTCCTGCTGTTGCATCTATTAAAGGCTTTGTCACCATTCTTGTATTCAATTGAAGTCTTTACTATTTTGAGACCTTACAGCATAATCTCAAGGAAGCGGTTATAATTAACTCAATGTGCTGTGTCATGTTGAATAATTAGACACATACATCATAAGATTGTAAGTCAATTTTGATACCTAAGTCACCGCAGTTCTTGCCCCACCTGTGAATTTAACGGTAAAGATGCATGATTTATGAAACAAGGGGGAGGTTGGTGGGATTTCCTTGTCAATCAGTTCAACTTTTGTGCTGTCCACATCTTTGAAATAATAGCCGTTAGGCTAAACCATCAAAGACTTATTTCTTCACATACAACAGCAGATCAAAACAAAGAATTAACCTTTTTCGAATCTTCAAACAAAATAACCATTCTGTATACTTTATCAACTAACCTTTTATTGTTTGGTAATTCTTGTGTGTGCAGAATGCAGCCGAGAAGCTTCCTTTCTTCCTCCCAAGCTGGACAGCAGTGTATGCAGTGAACGCATTTATTGTGATTTGGGTCTTTGTAGTTGGCTTTGGGTTAGGAGGTTGGGCAAGTATGACAAATTTCATCAAGCAAGTCGACACATTCGGGCTCTTTGCCAAGTGCTACCAGTGCCTACCCTCAGCCACATCAAAACATCATTGAACTAAAACTCTGATTCAAACCTAAAACTTTTTTTTTTCCTTTTTGGTTACATTGCAACCACAGTGCATTATAGCGTCTTTTTTCTCTTGTATCATACTCTGGGAGGCGTATATTCGGTTTGCTGTAGTTTCCACTCGCTTGTTCTACCTTGCTTGGTATCTATCTTTTGTCAACGGAAGCAAAAGTAATCTTTTTTAGGTTGGTATTTCTTCAGATCGCTTGTTTCCATCGGCTGCCTCCTTCTCTCTTGAACCTTTTGCATGTGAATTTGTATCAATCCTAATCTTATAATTACAATTTATAATTTTTTGTCGAAATTTTTTGAATTTAATTTTTTTAATTCATAAAAAATATAAAGAGAAATCAAATTTTAAATCAAATTTTACTTAAAGTGAGGTAACAATTATTAAGTTAAATTAGTCAAACTTTGATTGTTAAATTTTTTGAACTAAATTTTCATTCAATATCAAAAGTGTAATTTTTTTCTCTCTAATGCCAGACAATGACAGTAGAATATGTGACATATATAAACTTATATAATAATGTACGCATAAAACATAAGGGAAATCTAAGACACCATCCATGTTAGACATGCTGAATTAGGAGGAAAATGATACAACCCATGCCTTTATGTATGTATGTATGTATAAATTGTACATTTCATGTCTATAAAAATATTCTTTCTATGTCATAATTAAACATGCTTTTAAAACATACTAATTACTTTTTTATTTAACTATTAATGTAGATAAATGTAATAACCAGCAAATTTTATAGAAATCAATTTTGTAAGGAAACGTGCTTTGAGAAAAATAAAGGCATTATTTTATAAAAAAAAAACTTTTTTTCCACGTATCAAAAGTGCATAAAATAGTGATTTTTGAGAAGAAAAATAAAAGTGGGGCACAAAAAGTCTAGTTCATGATAGTGTTAATCGATATATTCACCTTTTTATCCCTAATTGGCTGTTTTTTTTTTTCAAGGCAGTTAGATCTTTTGACTTGGAAGCGAAAGGGGTCCCTCTCTATTAAGATTTGAACTAAACAAGGGCGTGATTTGTAATAGTGAATTGTGAACATCAAATTATTTACTTTTTTTCTTAGTCTAGCCTCCATTTCTTTACGGTCTAAATGCAGCCTCCAAAGTTCCTTTCCTTGTCTATAGATGGATCTGGATTTCGTTGATGGAATGTAAACATTAAAGCTACTTTGAATAAATGGTAAGAGTGATTGACGAAATTGATAAAAAAAAATATATTAAAAATATAATTTTTATAAAATAATATAAAATAAAAAAGTAATTTTATCATTTCACAGTTTTTATCCTATTTGATGGATTCCACTCACCATCCCTCCTATAGAATCCAAAATACCTATGAAAGATAGGAACTGACCCCATTAACATTTATAATAATGGAAATTAGGTTGTTCTTTAGTAATTCTCCGAGCAACCAAAAACTACTAGCTCATACAAACATTTTGTCATCTTCCTTTGGTTGTACTTACTTATTCTTCCTAATGAAAAAAAAAAAGAAGAAGAGAGTGGAACAATAGAAACTCCAAAAAGATCATAATTATACCTATCATTAAACATTAGGCAAAATAATGTAGCAACTATACTTTCACCTCATACTAGCAAGTAACTCCCGCACTATGTACTATGTTTAAGGTTGTTGTGCATGATAAAAGAATAATAAAAGAATGTCACGTGGCACACAAATAAAACATGTGAGAAATGATACAAATCCTGAGTAAGATAAAAAAGGCAAAAATGTAATTAGTGATAGAGAAATCCCTATAAATAGGGGTCAGGTATGATTCGTTAACCTAAGTCTCTATTTCCCCTACAGAAATTCTGCCAAATTCTGGGTCTGACTTAAGCATCGGAGTGCAAACGCAGGGAAAGCCCTGCGTCCCTCTGATCTTTATTTTTCTTGCAGAGATTTCGGCAACACGTGGCACGAAGGACGTCAGCAATTCATCATTGTTGTTTCAGGCAACAACAATTGGCGCCGTCTGTGGGAATCGGAAGAAAAGCTTTCGACAACGATGGTACGAACACGCTCAACAGCAATCAGAAGTGAAGAAAGTGAGGACATGGCGAGCTCCCCAATGGCAAACTTAGGTGATGGAGTTCAGACCGAGAGAGGGTCGAATATGATGACGATTCCCATTGTCGAATTTGAAGCCATGCGGAAACAAGGGGAAGAGACTGTTCAAGCCTTGCGGACAATGGTTGATCTGTTCAAAGGAGCTTTCCCGCAAGTGAACCTACCGCTGACCGTCCAGAATTTGGTAGGAAAAGGGAGAACTGCGCGAAGTCCTGGCACGCAAGACCCTCACGGCAGGGGAGCGCGAGACCCTGCGCAAGACTCTCGCGGCATGGCTATAGGAGACCCTCGCGGCACTCTGGCGGCAGACCCTCGTGGCACTCTGGCGACAGAGCCTCGGGGCACTCTCGCGGCAGACTCTCGCTGCATGGCTATAGGAGACTCTCGTGGCACTCTGGCGGCAGACCCTCGTGGCACTCTGGCGACAGAGCCTCGGGGCACTCTCGCGGCAGACTCTCGCGGCACTCTGGCGGCAGACCCTCGTGGCACTCTGGCGACAGAGCCTCGGGGCACACACGCGACAGACCCTCGCGGCACACCAGCGACAGAGCCTCGCGGCACACACGCGACAGACCCTCGCGGCACTCTCGCGGCAGACTCTCGCGGCACACCAGCGATAGAGCCTCGTGGCACACACGCGACAGACCCTCACGGTAACTTGCCGCAAGACCCTCACGGCTACATGCCGCAAGACCCTCACGGCATGCGTGCATTGGACCCTCGCGGCATGCTCACACCTGACTCTCGCGGCATTCCTGCATTGGACCCTCGCGGCATGCCCGCACCTGACTCTCGCGGCATGCGTGCATTGGACCCTCGCGGCATGCTCACACCTGACTCTCGCGGCATTCCTGCATTGGACCCTCGCGGCATGCCCGCACCTGACTCTCGCGGCACGACTGTATTGGACCCTCACGGCATACCCGCATTAAACCCTCACGGCATGCCCACGGCGGACTCTCACGGTAGTGGAGCGCGAGACCCTCACGGTAGGGGAGCACGAAACTCTCACGGCATGACCTCACAAGACCCCCCGTTTGCTTCGTGCGCCACGTGGCGCGTTCTTCGCGCGCCACGTGGCGCACTCATAACGCAGGGATGCCTGCTTACGCGAGACCCTGCTGCGCGAGACCCTCATGACAAGGGTACGCGAGATCCTCGAGGCATGGTCGCGCGAGATCCTCGAGACCCTATGTGTGAAACTGAGGAAGATATGAGGCGTCAGGGTATGGGAGACCCTGTGCGTGAGGCCTCGGAAGGCTTGCAGCACCAAGTTACGGAAGACCCCATGCGCGAGACTCCAATGAACTGGAGACATCAGAGTGTCAAAAAACTACGGCGTCGTGGTACAAAGAATTCAACACGGGAGATTGTTGGTGGTCGGAGACGCCAAAGTACTAGAAACCTTGAGGGTCCGGCTCGAGTAGACTCTGGATATTTGGGCGTCGAAGATCCTTGGCCCCAGAACACAAACAGCCCACCAAACAACGGAATCAAAGATGTGGGAATGACAGGGTCTCATGTTGAGAGAGACTCGAAAATAGATCCAGCACGAAACCTTGAAACTGGAATGACAAACTTTCAATCTCAGACTCATCAAAACCGAACTCAAGGTAACAGGAAAGAAGCTATGGACTGCGGCCAAGCTGATGCATAAGATGCTAAGAAAGTGCGAAACAGACCTGTCTCCAAGGCACAAGTTGCCACTTATATGAAAAGAATGGTGGAACGAATCTTAGAAGAGAAAAGGTTGGTTCAAACTGAAGAAAACCAGAGAAGGAGAATCCCATTCAGTACAACGATCATGGGAAAAGCGCTGCCCCCAAAATTCAAAATGCCGCAGATGACGATGTATACGGGAAAAACTGACCCTTATGACCACATTCAGAACTATGAGTCATTGATGCTATTACATGGATGGGAGGATGGGATCATGAGTAGAGCATTCCCCTCAACTTTAACTGACCATGCACTAAAATGGTTTAATAGTTTGCCAGAGGAGTCTATTTCGTCTTTCAATCAATTAAGAAGCGAATTCCTGAAAGCCTTTGTGATAAAAAGTCAGAAAAGGAAGGAGGTCACCTATCTGCTTACCTTAAGGCAGGGGAGCAAGGAATCACTCAAAAGCTATGTGGATCGGTTCCGTAATGCTACTCTTGAAATACATGATCTACAAGTTGGAGTAGCTGTAACAGCTATGCTACAAGGGACAAGGTCTGAAAAGTTGCAAGAGTCGCTATCTTTAGATCAGCCGACGACGATCTCAGACTTGTTCTCTAGAGTAGATAAATATATCAATCAAGAGGAAGTGATGAAAAGGACACCGACGCTGAACTACATATAAGGGAGTTCAAAGAAAAGAAACCCTTACCATCGTCTGGCTACCTAAGCCATCACCAATGCCTTGAAAGAAGATGGAAAGGTCACAAGGCAAGAGGATAGCAAAAACGCGGAATATCAACCACTTACAACTACACTGGCAGCAAGACTTTATTACATTTAATATTATTTTTTGTTAATTCAACTATGGGTTGAAATTTAATTTGTTGAACTATTATTTATGTCATATTGATATTTTATTGGCTGTTGAGATTCACACATAATTGATAAATGACTGATCTCACCAGCTACACATGTGCAGGGGCTTGAAGCGAAAAATGCGCGAGGTAAGCCACACACTCAACCAACCAAAGGGCTTGAAGCGAAAAATGCGCGAGGTAAGCCATGAAGACAATGTGCAAGAGCTTGAAGCGAAAAGTGCGCGATGTAAGCTAAGCACACAAATCAAGGGCTTGAAGCGAAAAATGCGCGAGGTAAGCCACGAAGACCATGTGCGAAAGCTTGAAGCGAAAAGTGCGCGATGTAAGCTAAGCACACAAATCAAGGGCTTGAAGCGAAAAATGCGCGAGGTAAGCCACGAATACAATGTGCAAGAGCTTGAAGCGAAAAGTGAGCGATGTAAGCTAAGCACACAAATCAAGGGCTTGAAGCGAAAAATGCGCGAGGTAAGCCACGAAGACAATGTGCAAGAGCTTGAAGCGAAAAGTGCGCGATGTAAGCTAAGCACACAAATCAAGGGCTTGAAGCGAAAAATGCGCGAGGTAAGCCATGAAGACAATGTGCAAGAGCTTGAAGCGAAAAGTGCGCGATATAAGCTAAGCACACAAATCAAGGGCTTGAAGCGAAAAATGCGCGAGGTAAGCCACGAAGACCATGTGCGAAAGCTTGAAGCGAAAAGTGCGCGATGTAAGCTAAGCACACAAATCAAGGGCTTGAAGCGAAAAATGCGCGAGGTAAGCCACGAAGACAATGCGCGAAAGCTTGAAGCGAAAACTGCGCGATGTAAGCTAAGCACTCAATCAAGGGCTTAAAGCGAAAAATGCGCAATGTAAGCCATGAAGAAAATGTGCGAGAGCTTGAAGCGAAAAGTGCGCGATGTAAGCTAAGCACACAACCAAAGGGCTTGAAGCGAAAAATGCGCGAGGTAAGCCACGAAGAAAATGTGCAAGGGCTTGAAGTGAAAAATGCGCGAGGTAAGCCACGCACTCAAGACAAAGGGCTTGAAGCGAAAAATGCACGAGGTAAGCCACGAAGACAATGTGCAAGAGCTTGAAGCGAAAAGTGCGCGATGTAAGCTAAGCACACAAACAAAGGGCTTGAAGCGAAAAATGTGCGAGGTAAGCCACGCACTCAAAACAAGAGCTTGAGAATTAGAAGGCCAGAGAATTTGACTTCAGAATCTAATGTAAGGACTTGACCTGAGGCTACAATGAGAACATATGTACTCTTCCGCAAGGTTATACCTAGCGAAAGAGTGGGGAGCAATTGTTGTGCATGATAAAAGAATAATAAAAGAATGCCACGTGGCACACAAATAAAACATGTGAGAAATGATACAAACCCTGAGTAAGATAAAAAGGGCAAAAATGTAATTAGTGATAGAGAAATCCCTATAAATAGGGGTCAGGTATGATTCGTTAACCTAAGTCTCTATTTCCCCTACAGAAATTCTACCAAATTCTGGGTCTGACTTAAGCATCGGAGTGCAAACGCAGGGAAAGCCCTGCGTCCCTCTGATCTTTATTTTTCTTGCAGAGATTTCGGCAACACGTGGCACGAAGGACGTCAGCAATTCATCATTGTTGTTTCAGGCAACAACAAAGGTAGATCTATTCATGAGTTAGAATAAGTTTGATTAAGATATTAAAGAATTGAAAGTGGATTTGAGTTTAATTTGATTTATTTTTTAGATTTAATTTTTTTTCGAAATCTGTTTTTACATACATTCATTAAGTTTAAGTTTGTCCAAACTCTCCTAAATATTATTAGTTTATTTTTAAAAAAATTACAAAATTAAAAAATTAAAAATAAGTATAACACATTAAGTCTGAATAAATTATTACAATGAGACTTCAAAAAATATGAGATTTTAAATTAAAATCTAAAAAACCAATAAAACTCAAATTAACTTGCTTAAAAAAAAAAAATCAAACGTAATAAACAAATATTTTAGTATAAAAAACTAGTAAAAAATTATAATTATCAGATCAAGTCGGGCTGTAAAGACTTGAAATGGTGAACATAAGCCTAATCCATTTTTAGCGAGTTTCGATTTTCAAACCTAAGTGTTTTTGTCCAAATCGGCCCAAAGTTAGGCGAATCTTCGGTCTGGGAGGATAATCCGACCCTTAAATAGGCCAATTTCAAATAGGGAAATTGAGAAAAAAATGATTTTTTAATTTTTTTAATTTAATTATTAAATTATTTATTTTTTAAGTTGATATATCATCTTATTTTGAGTTTTGGATTCAAATTATTTTATAAAAATTAAATTTATTTACAAAAATATTTATATTCTCTAGAATTTTTTTAATTGTTTAAAATTATATATTTTGTACATATTATATTATATTATATTATATTGCCATTATTATTTTAATCAATGTTTCATTTATCTTATATACTACTTTTTAAAAAAAAAAATTTGATAATAATAATGGATTATTAT
The DNA here is from genome assembly GCA_033439115.1 of Firmiana major. NCBI lineage: Eukaryota > Viridiplantae > Streptophyta > Magnoliopsida > Malvales > Malvaceae > Firmiana > Firmiana major. The sequence goes on along the minus strand of CM065913.1, from coordinate 34,932,157 downwards.
TTGTATGATCATTTGAAATTATTTTTTATTGGAATAAATTGTAAGATTTCATTTCACTTAATAAATTTGACTATATGAATCTTCAACTTAAAAAATATTTTGAAATTTGCTATTAAAAATTCCAAAATAATTTTCGTTAATGAAAAATTTTCAAATAACCATTTTATTATTGACTTTATTTCTTTTGAAATTTAACATAAAAGTTAAAAAAAATTATATCTAAGAAGTGAAGATTTTATGTGAAAATAAAATAAAATGAAATGAAATAAATTATATTTAAAATATTTGAAAATAATATTTTTAAAAAATTAGTAAAGACCTAAAGCAAAAGACAAAAATATCTTCAAAAACTCTTAATTTTTAATAAGGATAATTATTTTATATATTACTCAGTGGAGTTTTTTGACTCCATAAGTGAGGTTAATATGATAAAATATGTCTTATTTTATTTTTTTTATATGTTTGAAGAACATGTGTCATCATCCTAACTCCACTTGTAAGATTGATATTCGATATTTTTTTAAAAAAAATATTATAAATTATATTATTTTTATTTTAAAATACTTGAAAGGAAAAAAATTAAATTAATTTAAAAAATTGGGAAAATGCACAAAGCAAAAGGAAAATATATTCTCAAAACATTTTAATCTTTAAAGGACAAATTGACAATGTGAGAAATATTAAATGAAAATCCAAAATATCAAGTTTCCTAAAAATGACTTTAAGTTATCATATTTTTAATTTAAAACTTTTGAAAATAAAAAAGATTAAAATAAAAAGACAAATTTATCTTTTAAATTTTTTATTCTTAATAATAATTTAGTAAATTTAAAGCATAAAACAAAATTGTCAAAGGAGTTTCCTCCTTTCATATAATAGATGTTTCACTAATGATACTTTTTGCTATGTTAGAAGACATGCTATATCATAGTCGACAACATTCAGTAATCTATATCATTGGATCCGCTCAGACAAATGGTTTAAATATTAATTATTTAGTTTCTTTGATATGTAGATCTGAGCAGGTAAATATCCTGTTAAGTACTACTACTCCATAAAGGTATATTTGGGATTTTTAATGGGTAATGTTTAAGACTGGATTTCAAAGAAGTTCTTATCTGTATATTTTTGACATTGACAGTATTAGCACACGAAATGAAAATTGCATGAGAAACATACAAAAAATGCACGTAGAGAACAAAATCTTTCTCCCTTACCTTTTTTTTTTGTGAAATAAATGTGCAGTAATAAAAAAAAAAAAAGCCCCAGAGGGTTTATATCATAATTATTATTAGAGTTACTATATTAACAGTCTTAGAAAACAGTCCCTATAAAATCCGAATAAACAAAAACAGCAATTTTTTATTAAACATTGTAAATCCAATTATCTTAGTAGCTCTCATTTTGGCAAGTTAGTCACCAACCAAGGCTCTATCTGGGAGCAAGTTTGGAGCCAATGCAGTGGGATGTCTCACTAAAAATAAAAGAAGCAGGAATAAAATTACCCTTGCCTTTATTTTAATATTTTTTATTAAATTTAAATAATTATTTTATTTTTTTTAATTTTATCAAAATTAATCTCATCAACTATTCAAATTAACCCTAAATTAATATCCCGTCGTAGTTATTTTTATGGTGACACTAATGATTAGCCTTAGGAGTGCCCTACAATCATCAACCAGAGCATTATAAGTATGAGTAACAAGTACACTTAAAAAATATACTTTATGATCCTTTGCTTGTCATGATCATAGCAGGAAGGTATTTCTAGGATTTCTAATAGCTAATTTTTCAAACTGGGTTTTAGAGGTACTGCTTCAATGTGCAGCCAAAGCTGTCATTTTTCAACAACTATTTATTTTGCCTAACTAGGATGAAATGGCCAATGAATATTTTCTAACTACAATGAATGGAATAAAATAAATAAAGAATAAACTGTAATTCTTATCCCATATTTTTAACATTATGATAGTACATGGACAAAAAATGCATAAAAACACACGAAGAATGCAAAAAGAGCCTCTTTTTTTTTTGTGAAATAAGGGTGCATTAACAAAAAACAAAAGTCCTAAAGGGGGTTACATTTCTGTGGCGTAATGTATCAACAGTTCTAAAAAGACAATTCCTATAAAACCCCAAGTGTTTATTAATGATTGCAAATCCAGTGACATCAGTAAGATATCTTGCAAATGAGTTGGCTTCCATGTAGCTATGGCTCATAGAGTCGGCACTAATTAGTCGCCTCGGGAGTGCATTGCAATCATTAACCGAAGCACTATAAGTACACGTAGAAAGTATACCTCAAGATTTTTCCTTCTTTTTTTTTGGTCTGAGGATCATACCATAATGTATTTTAAGTATTTTTGAGATTTCTAATGGCCAATGTTAGATACTGGATTTCACAGAAGTTAAAATGATAGTACTTAAAATCACGGTTCTGATATTAAATGATGTACGCCAATTGTTTGACTTAAGGTAGAAACTTCCAGACCAATAAGCAAAATATGGAATTACCATAACAGGGAAGAATGAGTTTGTTTGATGAAATAAAATGTTGTATTTCTTGTTATGAATACAATACTCTGTCACATATATTTCTCATTTTCTAACTTTTGCTAGTGACTACCCCTCATAATTATCTAATGTTTATACACTCGTCTAATTAATGAAATAGCAGTTATAAATACACTTTAAAAAATTAATCTTCACACTTCAACAATTATAAAACAAAAATATCCTCAAATAAAAATATAATTTTTACTTTTTTTCTTCTATAATTCTCCTCTTTTAATTTAATCAATTCCAAAACTTTATTCTGTTAACTTAAAAATTAAAACATTGATAAAAAATGAGATTTGAAAGCATTAATCTTGTTTCAAAGATTTTCTTATTTAACATAAAAATCAATCCATCCTTGTTTAAATCCTTAACATTACTGTAAATCTCTATTGTTTTTTTCCTCTTTCGATTTTCTTTAACTAAACAAATATTGACACATACAAAATGCATAACAATCACTACCGTCTATATTTTATTACCACCATAATTTTTAATTCAAATGCAATATTAAAATTACTTATCTTTACTACAACTATTTATTAAGGAAAATCAGTTAATTAAATTAATTGTAAGCATGGATATACCAAAATTTATCAAAAAATTTACAATTAATATTTTTTTTTTAAAATGATTGTTTTGCGTAAAACTCCACCTGTATTGAACATAACTGAAGAGAAAAGTTAACAGTAAATTTAAACAACTAATCACTTAAAATTTATTTAATTTTTATAAAATAAATCAATATATAAAATCCGTATAGATATCTCTTACTCAACGACGTACTCGAATGTTTTTAACTTTTATATTACTATCTACCAGTAAGCATATTGTTTTGTTTCATTGATTGTTCTCAACATCATTTTGTTAATCCTGTTTTTCAAGGTCAATGGAGTTGGAATAAGTGATTGATTCAAAGTAGCCACCTGCCGACACCTCTAGTGGATGTGAATCCTCCAAACACCGCGTTGCAGACCAAGAGCCTTTCTGCTCTGTAAAACTGACAAAAAAATCTGGTGATCGGGCTTTTTCCAGTTTGATATTTCCCATTGAAACTTACAGATTTGGATCAATTTCTCGAGTCAATTGAATCAAGTAGCACTTTCACTTGTAAATTTGAGAAGCATACAGATTCACTAAACAATCAATGCATTTATGGCAATGTTTAAATGCAAGGCATATTCTACCTGTTTGAGTTAAGGGAGGAAAAAAAAGAACTTCTTTAATTTATTTATACTTACACTTCTCACTTTAATCTTTCACTGACTCTTTGTTCGCTACACACGCCTCCCCTCACATTACTCAATGCTACACTTTCACTCACATTTGCACTCAAACTTTGCTCACATTTACACCTCTCACTTTAATGTACTTTGAGATTTATCGAACTGCATCAAAGTGAGGTTTCCTTGGTTTTTCCATAAATCAACTAACCACTCCGACTATGAATGTAAATGTCAAGTCTCGTTAATGTGAGGTAGATCAAACCACCCATAAGGTGCCTGTAACTTTTTGAGTCTTCCAACTCTTTCCCTTCTTCACTATAGAGTCTTGCGTTGGCTTCCATAGGCGTAGAGATCGACTTGCAATCAGTCATCTTGAATTTGTGTAGAAGATCTTTCGCATACTTGTGCTGACACAAAAATATTCCTTCCTCACTGTGGATTACTTCTAGGTGGCGTTTGGTAAATTGCAGGGAAAGTGATTGCAGGGAAAGTGATTACAGAGAATGTGATTGCAGGGAAAGTAACTTTGCAGTGTTTGGTATGACAATGTAAAATTCTGTTTAAATTGCAGGGAAAGTAACTTCGCAGCGTTTGGTATCCAGTTACTTTGCTGGGAAAGTAGTGACAAATTCCAAAAATACCCCTGAGTATAAAAATAATTTTTCAATTAAAATTAATTAAAATAAAAGTTGTATTATTAATATTACTCATCATTTGTAATTTTAAATTGTCATGTATTATTATTAATTTTAATTTTATAGAGTATAATATTAATAATTCATATATTATTAATGTAATTCGAAATTTTAATGTATCAGTTGTAAATTTTCAATTATCATGACATCAACATAGTACTTATAACATCCATGAAAGTTATAATATTTCATATAAATCCATGTAAAATATTTTTCATACATGACAATACCTTTTTGTGGTAAAAGGGTAATTGGGGTAAAATGAGTAAAATTAACTTTGCAGCCAAGGCTGCAAAGTAATTGCAGCCTAAATGGACTGCAATCACTTTGCAGCTTCTAGATGTAAAGTGATTGCAGTTGCAATCACTTTACATCCAACTTTCTTGATAACAAACGTTGTAATCACTTTACGTCCAATTAAATTGCAGTGCAAAGTGAAAAAATTCCTAATACCAAACGTCACCCTAGTTCCAGAAAGTGATTTAGCTCTCCAAGCTCTTTCATTTGAAAGTGTACTAAGTGATTGCTTTTTGTTTATCTAATCACCTCTTCGTAGTCTCCTGTGATAATTAGATCATCTATGTAGACCAAGACGATTGCCAACTTACCATCTTTGACTTTGACGAATAAGTTGAAATCTGCTGCTGCAATTGAGTAGCCACTTTGTGTTAAGAATTCTGCCATTTTATCATACCATGCTCTTGGTGTTTGTTTCAATTTATAAAGTGTCTTTTTCAACTTGCATACGTAATCAAGTTTATTTTTACTTTTGAATCCTTTTGGCTGCTCCATTTAAATCTCTCAATCTAACTCCCCATACAAGAAGGCATTTTTCACATTTATTTGCTATAGCTTCCAAGATTTGCTTGCTGCTCGAGCAAGTAATACTCATACTGTTGTAGTCTTTGCAACTGGGCTAAAGGTCTCATTATAATCTAAGCCATGCTTTTGAGAGAATCCATGAGTCAACAGTAGAGCTTTGTACCTCTCTATAAATCCATCAGGTCGAGTCCTTAATCTGTGAATCCATTTGCACGAGATGGGTTCAACCTTCTTCGGCTTTGTTATTAGCTCCCACGTCTCATTTTATTTCAAGGCTTGAACTTCTTCTTCCATGGCTTTTCCCCACTCGAACTTCATAGTGTAAAGTAGGTAGGGTAAATATATTTTGAAGGCTTGATTTTTTCATTAACATTCGGTGTGTATATATACACAATTACAAAAGTAAGTGTTTAGACTTAACTTAGTTTACAAGGATAAAATCTTTACAAGAATAAAATCTACTTGATTTAGTCTATAAGAATAAAATCTCAATAAGTGTTTAAAGGAAACGCAATCTCATAAATAGGATTAAGAATCAAAATTATTATCATCCTTTGTTAAATTTGGTAACCTTTGATTCTTACCCTTAATATCCCCCCTCAAGACCGGAGTTCCATCATGGACTCCTGTCTTGGACTTTAGAAACTCAAATCTCTACCTTGTTAAAGGTTTTGTAAATCTATCTGCAAGCTGATCTTTGGAAGTGACATAGGTGACTCGTATTTCATTGGATTGAACCTTCTGCCTCACAAAGTGGTAATCTAGCACAAGATGCTTCATCCTCGAGTGGAACATCGGGTTTGCACTTAGATAAGTAGCCCCTATGTTATCACATAGAAGCTTAGGTGTTCGGTTAAGCTTAACATGAAACTCATGTAGCAGATTTAGTAACCATAGAACCTTCGAGGCTGAATTGGCGAGAGTTCGATATTTCGCTTCAATTGAGGATCTTGCAACTGATTTTTGTTTACTTGATTTCCATGAGATATGATTTGAACCAAAAAAGACAATGTACCCGGTTGTAGAAGATCTGTCATCAACATTACCTCCCCAATCGGCATCACTATAAGAATTAATTTCAAGTGTTGTATTCTTGTTGAGAAGAAGACCATGGTGTAGTGTGCCTTTGAGGTACCGCAAGATCCGTTTCAAGTGAGACCAATGAGATTCAGTAGGGTTATGCATATATCGTGCAAGCTTATTCACCGAGAAGCCTATGTCAGGACGAGTCATGGATAGATACTGTAGAGAACCAACTAGTTGCCTATAGCTTGTTACATTCACTGGATTAGAGCCATCTTTAAGTTTGATCTGAGTTGAGGAAGCCATAGGAGTTGCGACAGGCTTGGCATTTGTCATTTCAAATGTGTCCAACAAATCAAGTATATATTTCTTTTAGGAAAGAAACATACCATTGGCTAGATTGACTACCTCAACACTAAGAAAATATTGCAAAGGGCCGAGATCTTTCAAAGAGAACGTTGCTGCCAGTTGAGTTAAGAAATCCCCAATAAACCTTTCAGTGTTTCCCGTAACGATTAGATCATCCACATATACTAAAAAATATATGATAATGTTGTCATTGTTATACACAAATAGTGAAGCATCAGGTGTTGTATTGACAAAACCAAATTGAAGTAGAAATTTACTTAATTCGGTATACCAAGCTCTTGGCGCCTGTTTAAGTCCATAGTTCGCCTTGTTCAATTTGCAAACATGTGTGGGATGATTCTTATCTTTAAAGCTTGTAGGTTGCAACATATACACTTCATCTTGTAGGGTGTCTTGTAAAAAGGCATTATTGACATCAAGGTATTTGATTGACCAGCCCTTTGTTATAACAATACAAAGAATTGTTCTTATAGTTCTCAATTTTACAACTAGACTAAATGTTTTTTTGAAATCAATACCTGGCCGTTGATGAAACCCTTTTGTAACTAATCTAGCTTTCAATCTTTCAACACTATCATCTGACTTTCTCTTGGTCCTAAAGACCCATTTATTCTCAACCGCGTTTTATGTATCTTTTCTTGGAACCAAGGTCCATGTTTGGTTTGCAACTAGTGCATTGAACTCTTGGGACATGGAGTATCGCCAGATACATATCCTATTAGATCTAGGCCAGTGACAAGGCCTTCAAGTTGTAGATGCCAGGAAGGGAAATTGGAAGAGATCAATTTAATTGAAAGTTGGGTGGAGGAGTTGATTTGGATCACTTGTGAGATAAGTGAGGCAGAGGAGGACGAGATAGTGGGGATGGTGGCCATTAGGATCTTACCGCTGTTAAGCGTAGGCTCTATTGATACCATGTAAAGTAAGTATGGTAAGTATATTTTGAAGGCTTGATTTCTTCATTGACATTCAATGTGTATATACACACAATGAGTAAAATCTACTTGATTTAGTCTACAAGAATAAAATCTCAATGAGTGTTTAAAAGAAACGCAATCTCATAAATGGGATTAAGAATCAAAGTTATTATCATCCTTTGTTAAATTTGGTAACATTTGATTCTTACCCTTAATACATAGACGCTTCTTCATATGTTGTTGGCTCTATATTTTCAATTAGAGCAGCATTAGTATATTTAGGATTTGCTTGCGCTGTCGTGATGACCTTCGTAGAGGTGCCTGAGGATTATTTTCTTCTATCTCTTCTTCTTGAAGCTGTCTTTCTTCCTTGAGAGATCTTATCTAAAGACGAGTTACATGAATCCTGCCTGGATTGAATCCTTTTATCCTTTGCTTGTTCATCCATCTTTTCTTGAATCTTTTCTTTAATTTCTTTTGAATCAGAATATAGAACTGCTTGCGGTGACCGCCATGAAGACACCTTGTCGAATACAACATTTTTGGATACATAGCTTCTTTCAATTGTTGGATCACAACATGTCCGCTCTTTTCTTTGATCATCATAGCCCAAAAATATGCAACGGATGCCTTTTTATTGAACTTGCGCCGTAGATGATCAAGCACAAATACATAGCAGATACAACCAAATACTCGAAAGTAACTCACCGTGGGCTTTATGTTCTACAATTTCTCAAAAGATGAAAAGAAACCAAGCCTTGCTTGTGGAAGCCTGTTTGTCACATGCACTATAGTCTTCATGCGTTTTACCCAAAATCGAGGTGGCACATTCTTCGCATGCCTTCCTTCCGTTATTGGTGTACTTGATATACTTTAACGTCTGTTGAGCCAAACACCACGTAGTTCTTCGAAGGTTGTGAGATGTGAAGCTGACAAGAGATTTCTCTTCATACTTGGAACGTTGAAGACATTTTGTAGCTGAACTCGATGTGGACTGAAACGTGGCAAAATAGTTGCTTGGCCTATGGGAGTAATCAACAACTTTGAATTATTTGTAATCACCACAATTCGTTCTCCTTTGTAAGTAGAGGTATTTGTCAACTTCTCTTTATATCCTGTCATATTATTAAAACATTCGGAGTTTGCTATCCAATCTTTATTATAGTCGATTAGTTTACTCATCGATGCAAGTATATGCTTTTCTTGTGGCTCTGTAGTACATGCAATTGCAAGTTTTTTCACATTCCTCAGTAGCATCTGATGTCTAAAATCTGACTCTTCTTAACTGTTATTCTCTTCTTGTGATGAGGTTGCAGTGTTGCCTTATACTTGCTTAAATCGACAATCCCGAACAAAAGTGACCAATCTTTCCATAATTGTAACCAGGTTGATTTTACGACTGATGGTGGTCGTGTCACCAGGACCCAAGCGTACAACTGACCGCCAACCAGAGTCCCCAGCGCAGCCTGGGGCAGAGTCTCTCGCACGGTCTGGGCAGAGTCTCTCGCACAGCCTGGGGCAGAGTCCCCCGCACAGCCTGGGGCAGAGTCTCTCGCACGGCCTGGGGCAGAGTCCCCAGAGTCCCCAGAGTCTCTCGCACGGCCTGGGGCAGAGTCCCCAGAGTACCCAGAGTCCCCAGAGTCTCCCGCATGGCCTGGGGCAGAGTCCCCAGAGTCCCCAGCGCAGCCTGGGGCAGAGTCTCTCGCACGGCCTGGGCAGAGTCTCTCGCACAGCCTGGGGCAGAGTCCCCCGCACAGCCTGGGGCAGAGTCTCCCGCACGGCCTGGGGCAGAGTCCCCAGAGTCTCTCGCACGGCCTGGGGCAGAGTCCCCAGAGTCCCCAGAGTCTCCCGCACGGCCTGGGGCAGAGTCCCCAGAGTCCCCAGAGTCTCCCGCACGGCCTGAGGCAGAGTCCCCAGAGTCCCCAGAGTCTCTCGCATGGCCTGGGGCAGAGTCCCCAGAGTCCCCAGAGTCTCCCGCACGGCCTGGGCAGAGTCTCTCGCACAGAAGCGCGACAGAGTGCTCTACCACTCTGTCGCGGCCCAGACACGCGCCTGGGCCTCAGCCCGAACCGACTCAGAAGCCTATAAATATGAGGTGAGCCCTCTGAGAAACAGGAGGAAAAATCCAAGAAAAACAGGGAGAATACTTAAACACTCTGATTTAAGCAATAAATTCCCCTTTTCTTACATACACAACTCCGATCACTAACTTGATCGTCGGATGCGCGTGCAGGGAATTATCCCTGCCCCCTCTGATTCCTGTTGTTTTTGCAGGATATACGAAGAACACGTGGAGCAAATTGCATCGACGTCACCCTTTCGTCGTTAGTGTAATCAGACTACGTGAAAGGCATAATCAGACCACGTGGAAGGTAAAGCACTGTTGCTGTCAGGTAGGCAACATCAACGACGATACCTTGTATCTTCATTACTGTCTCTATCTCGAACATGTTGAGCTCCCCTTTGTTGAAAGCTTTTCCCTTCTTGCTTCAAATGCGCTTCTTGTCACCTTTGAAACTTTTCTTTTCTTTTATTAAAGCCTCTTTTAATGTTAAAGAGAGATGAGACTTTCTCATCCTCCTTTATTGAGGCTTTAAACATTTGTCTATCTAAGTCCCTTGATTAATTAAGATATTTTTCAACTTGACTAGAGTTGGTTCCTTTTCCCAACCTCGAGTTGCAGTGACAATCTTATTGTACTCGGGTCGTAGGCCACGAATAATAATTCCTCTCATCCTCATCTCAATAATTGCATTTTTTTTTTTTGGATCTAATTTTGAAATTTCATCACAGAGAGTTCTAATTTTGAAGAAATACTCGCTTACCGACATTTTGTTGCGAGATTGATAGGAGCTCATTCTTTAACTGTTGAAGCTTCGCATCATTCTTCTTCATGAACAATGTTGCAAGTGTGTCTCATGCATCCTCCGGTGTCTTCGCGTCTTTGATATGTTGCATTAAGCCATCTTCAATTGCGATTAATAGCACATACATGGCTTTTTCAACTTTGACTTTCCATTTCTTTAATTCTCTATCATCAGTGAGTGGTGTTGAATTTTCATCGTCGACAATCTTTCCCGAGCAAATAAAATTGCATACGGATACTCCATATATTATAATTATTTCATTGAGCTTCTTGATATTACTGATAGACTTAAATATCCACTATTGTAACATGAAAATGGCTGACTTAAATACCCAAGATTGATTTTTTTATATATATTTCAGTCTTTGACTATGAACCGACAGAATCTTACATTTTCACGAGCTATGATTCTTGATTGTCTTCCTCAGATTCTCAAACTAGAGATTCTCAAACTAGAGTCCCCGATTGCTTTGTCTTGATACCACCTTGTTGGAATCGAAGGAGTAAAAACTACTATTTATTAATTTATTTATTATTTGTTACAATATATACACACCTTTCACTTTAATTTTTCATTCATTCTCTATTTGTTCACCACGCACGCCTCATGCACTCGGAGCACACTTACCTCACACATTGCCTTCACTTCACTCTTTACAAACACTTCACAGCACTCAGTAACTCTTACACATCCTCAAGCCTTAGGCCACTCCTATTTATAGGTGTTAATGTTGGTTACTAAACCGACTTAAGACATTTCTAGAATGTCGATTCATATGTTAACTTGCAAAGTAATATCTAGACAGAGAAATCTAGAAACAGAAGAATATAGAAAAGAGCAATCTAGAATAGTCATTGTAACTTTTAACACTACCTAGACGCTCCAACTGGGCGATGTTTGAATTTAAGGCATGTTACTGTGACACATTAAAGAGTCATGCATTTTGTTCCAATATCCAGGATTGCTCGTAAATTTACCAAAGAATTTCATCATAATCACTTTGTAAACGTCTCCCCTCAGTCAATTTGTTCATCGATTGTTTTTGCTTTTCAATAATTAGATGTCCCAAAAAAATATCATTCACGCGTGGTTCTTCTTTTAAAGCGACGAAAATCAAAATCACAGATAAAGACTCATAAAGAAATCTTTTGAAACAAATAAATCTTTCACTAAAAACTTTGAATTTTCCAATGGAATTGCAGATTTCTTCTAAATCAATATACAGAACAAATTTGGCGTTCAATATAAGCTTTTTCTTCTCATCAATCCAGAAGATGACAAACCAGTTGCAGTTGTTCCAAAAACGACTTTGCAACCAGACAACTAGTAGTTGGCTATGCTATCATGTTATCAAAGTTTACTGCTGTCATACACCAAAATCCCTGCCATTGAAAGTAAACCATCACTTTTGCAACTGGGGCTTTTGGCCTGGTTACTATGTTTACACTCCAGATCAACATTTGACAATCTCAACTTGTTATTGGATGGTCTACCTGAAGCCTTTGCTACTGCACTTCTTCTGGGGGTACATGAAATGGGCCACATCTTAGAGCACAGGAGTTAAAGCTTAGTGTTCCACTCTTAGTTCCCAGTTGGCAAAGTGATATATTGTGTGTGTGTGTGTGTGTATGGTTCTTTCCACTAATCCTTTGTTTTAAAACAACCAGCTTCAGAGTTCTGATGCTTTATTAATGTGCAACACTTGTTTTACATTCCTTCGCTAAATTTTGGTCCACTTGCATTCATGTTCTTCCTAGCTCATGCACCATATTTTCCTTCAATCAGGTTATCATTTGACAAATGCTTTAGCTTCGTCAGGTCAGACAGATGGATTCTGACTGATTGTGGGCTTCTCTCATTTTACAGGTAAGCTTCTTCTAGGTGATGCACTGAAGGAAGGCACTCCTATACCAATTAACCCACTTGTAATTTGGGCCAGGGCTTGTCATAAATGCTTTACCATATTCATTCCCTTTCACAGATGAGTCCATTATAATTTTTTAGGGATAATAGTTTATACAATCAAACCTACTTAGGGTGGGTTTGGAAAAGCCGGAAAGCTATAATGCGGCAGGGTGAGAATTTAATTTTGTTCTTATTTTTTATTTTACACTATCATTTAACATCAATCTCTTTAAAATTAATAGTATCCGATCACACCATCAATCTAAATTAACCCTTAATCAAACTTAAGAGTCCTTGGGAAGATTTGTTAGAGAAATTGGCTTAAGAATGGTATTGAAATTACCGTCCAAAGTGGCTGTCATTATTACATTATAGTGACACGGAATGATTGAGAGTTATGGCTAGTTGTTTAAGAAGTGCAACGCTAGCTGGTAAAAACAATTGTCAGCTGAAATTAATCTAATTGCTAAACAGCTCTCTGCATAATGCACAACCTGCCCTCCCCAGGAAAAGAAGGAAACCCTATTTTCTTTTCATAGATCAAGGTGTTTTATGGGATGTCAGAAGCGTTTAGGGGATGAACCTCTGCAGTTAAAATTTTGTGTAATTGTTGTTTTCAATTGACTTTCTGACTTGGGATTCCTCTGATGTACATTTATAATCTTTAGTTTCCTGTCTTTTTCATCCAATTTTATAAGTCTAGGTCGGCAGGGAATTAACTTGATTTGACTTGTTTTGTGCACTTCATTATAATAAAGTAGAATCTGTGTGCATTTGAGGGGAAAATAGCAAATATAGCATGGTGTTTGGCATGCCTCATGGCTTCAAACACTACACCAATTACAATTATCACAGGCTTCGTCTATTTTTTTTAAGCGGTACATTCAACGAAAAGCTATGCCTATAATAATAATAATCAAATATTGTATTTATAAAATTTGAAATTATACAAAAATTTGTTAACTCAAATAATTAAATTAATAAATAACTTTATAAGCTTCAGTTACCAAGAAAAAATCGAAATAAATTAATGATCAAGTGATATAAAATAACATAAGTTGTTATGTACTTTAATCATTAGAATATAATTTTTATTTTTTCCCTCTTAGTGCTCGGAATTGTTTAAAGTTGAAGTGTTTATCGCGGTTTTAAGTAAGGTATTGAGAGATTTATAATGAAAAAGTTTAAATTTGTCTAAATATTATTTTTTAAATATTGTAATAAAATATTAAAATAAATAATAGTTAATAAGATTATTATTTAATATACAGTAAATTTTTTTAACTTTATAAATGAAGTTAAGATGATAATAAATATTTTATTTTATTTATTATTTATTTAATATTCCAATTGAGGCATAAGACAATAATAATCCTAGTTGATAAGTATAACACGATAATTTAAAATAAATTCTTATAAAAGATTATAAAAAATATAAAAATTTTAAACTAAAATCTAAAAAATATAAATTCAAATTAAATTATACAAAAACAATAAAAAGTTTGAATTTTCTTTCCTTGGCCTTGTGGTTGAATTAAAGTTTGGGAACAGTCTATGTCACTTTATATATATATGTATGTATATATATATATATATATATATATATATATATATATATATATATATATGTATGTATGTATTTTAGCTTTCCATTCCTAGATATTAGGTCAGCAACTATCCCTTGACTATTTTGTTTTGGAAATCTACTTAATACTGGAATTCCCCATCTATATCTTTAAAAGGCACTTAACCTACGATCTTATGTTAAATCTATAAAGAAAAAAAAAGGTGTGGAAATTACCTGTGTCCGCATGAGGAAAATCATGTGGTTGAATAAAAAATAAGAATTACATTTAGATATTTTATTTTATTTTGGCTATCATAAATAATAAAATATAATAAATGTAATCTTTACGCATTATAAATTTCATATCAGTTAATGTTAAGATGTATCTAAAATCTAATAATTTAATTAATTTATTTGATAACAATCAAATTACCAATATAATTCAAAAATGTACATGTATATTATTACTAATATGTTGTCTTCCTAACCATCTAATCATAAAATTGAAGAAAAATTATTTATTTATATACTCAAATGTCAAAATATAAAATTTTCGATTATAATGTCTGAATTGACTCTCCAAATGTTGATATATATATTGAAAAAATTATTTAATACATTTAAAGATTTTTTTTTTAAACTTTACAAATAAAGGTATCAATTAATAAAATGATACACACTCTTTAAAAAATATTAAAAATAAATAAAATATAAAAATGAGATATGGGAGAATCTTTTAAAAGATTTTTTACACTCAAATATTTTTTTACATTAAGTTCAAAAAGTAAAACATGGTTAGAATGAAAAACTTAAAATAAAATGGAGAGAATGAATGATGCTAGTAACTAGAAAGGAAATTATGCAAATTTCAAATTCAATATATAATAAAATTTCTTTGAATTAATATTTTTAAAATTTTTCAATGATTTACGGCATTTAATTTTTAAATTTATTTTATTGATAAACTTCTTAAAAATCTCCTTGAAATAATATCTATATACTTTGTATTTTTTCTAATTCTATGAAAGAAATCTCAAACATGATGGTTTTGTACGATTACAAATTAGCATCATGAATTGTTTTTTAATTCTTAAATATTATTTAATAAATTTTTTATTTTTATTGAATTAATAATTTATGCAACAATATGAAATGATTAATTATTATTATTATTATAGGGGTCATCAATTTTCTTATAATAGTTTGAGATAAGATCATACTTTTTTATTAATTTTAACAATTTAAATGAATTTTAGTGTATATTAATGGTAGTATGCCGGTTATATCCTTGTGCGTATCCTGAAACAGGCCAATCACAGTCTTTTTCTGTCGCTTTTCTTTCAGATGTCGAACCTTTGCCTTAAATCAAAGACAAATAAAACACGAAAAAATAGCAACGAACGAAGGGGATTGTAAATCGTCGGTAAATACAGTAAGAAGATATTAAATAACCACGTGATAAACAAGCAACGAGACGGATTGGATTTGGAACCACACAAATGGCAAAAGACACGTGCCGTGAAAGAATTTTGCCGCCCATTCAATGGAGAGTAATACTCATTTTCTTTTTAATATAAGATAATTTGATTATTTTTAAAATATTATAATTATTTTTATTTCTATGTGATAAGGTAAGAGATATATATTTTATTTTTAAAATTTATATTTAATTTAATTTAAATTTTAATAAGATGTCAAAGATCATTAATTAATTGGTTCATCCAAATTTTTTTACCTCTTTTTCGTTTTTTTTTCAATAAAGAATAATTATAGTTTAGATATAGTGATAATTTTTAAAACAATTAAGTTTTTTTCAAAAATTACTTTTTGAAAGTAATCATGCTCAAAACCATTATTTAAAAAAAAAATTAACTCTTAAATATAAAATATTATAAATTATATTTTTAATTTATAAAATTTTAAATTTTAAATTTAGCTAATATTTTTATTTTTAAATTTTATTATATTTCTCTTTTCTATTATCTTTTATTCATTTTCCTTTTTTTTATATTTTTTATCTTCCTTTTTCTCTTGCTGGCAAAAAAAGAGAAGTAAAAAAATTGAATAAAAAAGATAAGATTTTTATCGAAAAATCAAGATAATTTTTTAAAAACAATCATCTTATTTAAAAAAATTAATTTTTATAAAATAAATATATTTGACTTAAAAGGAAAAAATATTTTAAATTTAAATCATAAAATAAATAAAAAAAGAAAGAAAAAGAAAAAATGTAAAAAAATACAGAAAAATATTTGTAATAAAAAATAATTTCATCAAAATCAATATTTGAAAACATTTCATTTTTAAAAAAATCAATATTTTATTGAAAAATCAATTTTTTTTGAAAAAATAAATGTAACTTTTAACTATAATTAAAAATTACAATCATATAAATTTTTAGTTAAAAATTCTTTGAATTATGTTTATAAAAAAATTATAAACCTAAATTATATTTTACTTTAAATAATGTTACTTTTAATACATAAAATTTTTATTTTATCATACTCTTAAGCTTACAAATAACAAATCAAATACAATGAAAAATATATAAAATTCATCATATTTTATTATTGATCTTTGCACACATAAAAAATAATATAAAATGATATCATCCACTCCAATCCTATTTATAATTTTATATTATCCTATCTTAGCAACAATCTTATGCACCAAACACACCTCTAATTGTGTAAGATTAAGTTTTTATATAATTGGGTTCTAAGCAAGATTGAATAATAAAATTATTATCCATTACGAGTTCTTGTTGTGATTTTATGGTATCCACTATTCAAATTCCATTATAAATAATCATTTTTTAATATTATATTTTTATTTTTTAATGATTTATTATTAATGTAATACCTTTTTAAATTAATTTATTATGTTTTTTAATTATATTTTTAATTTTAATTTATATTATATGAGTTAACTTAAATATTAATTTTCTTAAAATATGCTTTAAATTTGTTAAATTTAAAAATTAAATTTTAACTGAATAAATGAATATTTAACGAATCTAAGTAATTAACAACTTTTTTATACTATGTAGATAAAATTTCAATAAAAAATCCAGATAAACGAATAATTAATTAAATTTAATTAATAAGATTCTATATTGATATAACAAAAATAATAAGTACCCTCTCTATTACCAATTGCCATCATAAGCTCCTAGCTCGCATATTTTTCTAGAAAAAATAAAGTTAAACAATCTGATTCAGTATATTATTAAATTAGAATATTGTGTTTAGTTTATTATTATTATTATTTGTTATGTTAGCTCCAGTAAACAGTCCAACGCAATTAATTTCAACATCATAGTTGATAGACATTGATTAATAATTGACAACACTTTACGTGAGGAATGATCACACCCGAAACACTGTGATATACGTAAGGAACTCTACTACAGACTGTCAAAGGCACATTTAATTTGACCCAAAAAAAGCACATTTAAGACGAAGCACTAACTTGATAACAAAATAAAAAAATCAAGATACTATTTGTTAGGCATTATTTGCAAAAAAAAAAATGTTAGTTAAATTATATGTGTAAAGATAAA
The DNA here is from genome assembly GCA_033439115.1 of Firmiana major. Taxonomy (NCBI): domain Eukaryota; kingdom Viridiplantae; phylum Streptophyta; class Magnoliopsida; order Malvales; family Malvaceae; genus Firmiana; species Firmiana major. The sequence goes on along the minus strand of CM065913.1, from coordinate 34,914,648 downwards.
TTTTAAAAAATGCTCGAATTTTGTTTTTCACGTGATTTTGGTCGCTCTCCCATTGGTAAGGAGATGAGTCTTTGACTCTTGATGCCTAATTTTTCATGTGCATAAACTGAAGTGAACCTTTTAATAATCTAGGCTCCAAAGATATCAAATCAAATGAGCTTTTCCTTCTCACCAAAAAAAAAAAAAATGAGCTTTTCCTTCTGGACCCACCAAATCTAAGAATTATATATAGCTTTCGATGCGTCTTCCACTTCGAAGCGTTTTTTTTTTTTTTCGACACACCAAAAAAGTAAAATTATTTATGTTGAAATTTATGAACGTCAAGCCAATCATGAATAATTTTTAGATAAAGTGATTAAATATTATGATAAATTATAAAATTTAAATCGAAATTGGACGAAACCAAGTGATGAAGAATTTCAAGTGTTGGTGGCTAAAGTTCATGAGATTCTTATTAGAATTGATGGTTGCTTCATAAAAGGTTTGAAGTAACTTTTTGAGGTGTTGGAGAGGAAATTCGATGGCAATGTGATACAAGTGGCAAAGGTACCACATATAGCAAACTTCTTCTTTCGGGAAGTATAATGTTTTAGAGAAAACAAATGGATGGATAAAAAGATACTCAGGATGTATTCCCAAAAGACCAAGTGTTGTATCACCACCAAAGCTCCTGATTAATTTTGTTAATTTTGTTTGGTATTTGAGCAAAAAATGAGGTGCTTTTGAATCAAGTGTTTATGTTGCAACAATCTGAGGTAATTCTGGAGGGAGTTTTTCGATTAGGATACTACAGTCATCAGAAAGATCAAGTGCATTGAAGACATTCAAGTGTAGACTAGGAGGGTCTAGGGGTCTTGACAAGGTAGGTTGAGAAGAGGAGGATTGAGAAGATGAATGCTAAGAAGATGAAGTTTTTTCCATGGTAATTATTATTGGAATGATTTTCAAAATATTTAAGGAAGAGGGGAATGGTATGGATAGTATGTTCGAATTATGTTATCATTTTCTTTTATATACTTCACGGTGAATGAATATTGTGAAAACCACTGTGCGAGACGTAACAACTGTGCATTGGGCATCTTTTTTTTTTTTTTGAAATTCATCATGTGATCAAATGCTAATATATCTATCTCCATAAGGAAATGATTGTTAGTGATGTGGAACTCAAATTTCTGAATTTCATATTTCACTATTAAAATCTTTTTGAGAGTAGAGTGATAGTGAAGCTTAAATTCTTTGAATTTACCACTTTTGTAACCACATAAATGTCTTTTGCCATCTTTTTTTTCAAGTAAGACTGCCGACCAAAACTTATCACTTGCATCTATCTGCAAAATTCTTTTGCCATTTGAGGGAATCTGCAAAGTTGGAAGTGACTTTGATTTTATCTTTAACGTCTTTACGATTGAGTTTGCTTTTGAGACCAAGGGAGAGGTTGTTCTTTAACATTTGTCTAAATGGATGGGAGAGTTATGCCAAATTCAGGAGAAATTCACTCATGTAATTTACAATTCTGAGGAACTGCTGAATTTGTCTTATTGTGAGATTCTCGTCAAAGAAATCTTCAAGAGACTGAGCAATATGAGGCTGTGTAATGTATTTTCCATCTTTAAGGTGCATTCCAAGGAAATCAATCTCTGTTGCTCTTATTGTCATCTTTTTTTCTAACAACATGATTCCATATTGTAGTAAAATGAATTGGAACTTATTAAATAACTGTGCATGAGAAGATTCATTTGGAGAAAAGATGAGGATATCATCAATGTAGATTAATGCACTGTCAAGTACTGGGGCAAATATTTTCATCATTATCTTCTGAAAAAGTGATGGAGCTACTTTGAGTCCAAAGGACATTAAGGTCTATTGATAGTGATGTTGAGGGACACAAAAAGTTATTTCGCTCTGAAGGATGAATTCCTAATTGCCAAAATCCTGCCTTAAGATCAAACTTTGAAAATATTTCGCCTGTGACAAATTTGCAAATAACATTTTTCTATTTGGAATAGGAAACTTGTCATTTGCAAGGAAAAGATTAAGCGATTTGTAATTAATAACAATATTAACTTTCCCTAAACTTGTTTTGATCTCTTATTAACATAGAACGCTTCACAAGCCCATGATGAAGAGGTGGCTTCAATAAGTCTTTGAGCCTGGAGTTGAGAAGATTCATCGATTGCTAACTTTAATGATTTGGATTCATTCCCGAGTGACTAACCTTTATGGGATTAGCATTTTCTTTTTTTTTTCCCCTTGAAATGAAGAGTGATGAAAAATTCAGGATTCAAGCAGAGAGGATTCTTGCATTTTTCAAGGAATTGAGAGTGATTATCTACACATGATTGTATGACTAGCTTCTGTTGGATTTCTTGAACTGTAGGGTTGGACTGATAAGGTAAAGAGGTTTAGAAGGTGTTTCCATGGCCGAAAAACATCATAAAACTTTATAATTTTTCCACTGAGCTTAAGACCTGGAATATTGGCAATAATATCAAAACCAATAACTAAGTCTTTTTGTGGAAGTGCCGATCTAAGTAATCTTTAAGTGATTTCACAACCTGGAAATATTTGAATGGTAACGGGTGTGCTAATAAAATGTTAAAGCCCAGCCCGTTTCCTTGGCCGTCGGCTGACATCCCCTTGATCGGTCATGACCACCCCTCTTGGGCTCACAATATCAATTTCAGGTTTGCCTTGACTCAACAATACTGTCCGCTCTGGGGACACCAAGCCTCTCACGGTTTTGTCCTGACCTCTGTCAGAATTCACGTCCCCAGAGGCTCGAACTCAGGACATAGTCCTAGTCAATGCTTTGCTGGTACCATTGAGCCAAGTTTGCCTTGACTCAACCGTACTGTTTGCTCTGGGGACACCAGACCCCTCATGGTTTTGTCCTGGCCTCTGCCAGAATTCGCGTCCCCAGAGGCTTGAACTCAGGACATAGTCCTAGTCGACGTTCTGCTGGTATCATTGAGCCCCAAGAGCGGACAGTACGATTGAGTCAAGGCAAACCTGGGATCGATGTTGTGGGCCCAAGAGGGGTGGTCATGGCCGATCAAGGGGATGACAACCGACGACCAAGGAAACGGGCTAAGCCTTGATAATAAAACGCTCGTTTTATTATAAGGACCTGGCCCCGGAGCACGCCAGATTCCTCTGGGCCCTGCTCCCACTACTAACCAGTCCTACAACTTTACATATTGTCCGTGTTGGGCTGGCCCACTGACCCCCTCACGGTTTTGCTCTCTTTAGTCTGGCTCTGACACCAGCCTCAAGATTAATGCATTGTCAAGTACTGAGGCAAATATTTTCATCATTATCTTCTGAAAAAGTGATGGAGCTACTTTGAGTCCAAAGGACATTACGGTCCATTGATAGTGATGTTGAGGGACACAAAAAAGTTATTTCACTTTGAAGGATGAATTCCTAATTGCCAAAATCCTGCCTTAAGATCAAACTTTGAAAATATTTCGCCTGTGACAAATTTGCAAATAACATTTTTCTATTTGGAACAGGAAACTTGTCATTTGCAAGGAAAAGATTAAGCGATTTGTAATTAATAACAATATTAACTTTCCATAAACTTGTTTTGATCTCTTATTAACATAGAACGCTTCACAAGCCCATGATGAAGAGGTGGCTTCAATAAGTCTTTGAGCTTGGAGTTAAGAAGATTCATCGATTGCTAACTTTAAATTATTTGGATTCATTCCCGAGTGACTAGCCTTTGTGGGATTAGCATTTTCTATTTTCTTTCCTTGAAATGAAGAGTGATGAAAAATTCAGGATTCAAGTAGAGAGGATTCTTGCATTTTTCAAGGAATTGAGAGTGATTATCTACACATGATTGTATGACTAGCTTCTGTTGGATTTCTTGAACTGTAGGGTTAGACTGATAAGGTGAAGAGGTTTAGAAGGTGTTTCCACGACCGAAAAACATCATAAAACTTTATACTTTTTCCACTGAGCTTAAGACCTGGAATATTGGCAATAATATCAAAACTAATAACTAAGTCTTTTTGTAGTGCCGATCTAAGTAATCTTTAAGTGATTTCACAACCTGGAAATATTTGAATGGTAACGGGTGTGCTAATAAATGTCAAGGCCCAACCCGTTTCCTTGGCCGTCGGCTGGCATCCTCTTGATCGGCCATGATCACCCCTCTTGGGCTCACAACATTGATCCCAGGTTTACCTTGACTCAACCGTACTGTCCGCTCTAGGGACACCAGACCCCTCACGGTTTTGTCCTAGCCTCTTCCAGAATTCGCGTCCCTAAAGGCTCGAACTTAGGACATAATCCTAGTCAACACTCTGCTGGTACCATTGAGCCAAGTTTGCCTTGACTCAACCGTACTGTCCGCTCTGGGGACACCAGACCCCTCACGGTTTTGTCCTGACCTCTGCCAGAATTCGCGTCCGCAGAGGCTCGAACTCAGGACATAGTCCTAGTCGATGCTCTGCTGGTACCATTGAGCCCCCAGAGTGGATAGTACAGTTGAGTCAAGGCAAACCTGAGATCGATGTTGTGGGCCCAAGAGGGGTGGTCATGGCCGATCAAGGGGATGACAACCGACGGCAAAGGAAACGAGCTGAGCCTTGATAATAAAACGCGCGTTTTATTGTGAGGACCTGGCCCCAGAGTATGCCAGATCCCTCTGGGCCCCGCTCCCAATGCTAACCAGTCCTACAACTCCACATATTATTCGCTTTGGGCTGGCCCACTGGCCCCCTCACGGTTTTGCTCTCTTTGGTCTGGCTCTGACACCAGCCTCAAGACGCGTCTCCAAAGACTCGAACCTAATACCTTAAAGTCTTAGTTCTTGTACTCCTGGTACCATTGAGCCAACTTGGCTCAGTGATACCAAGAGTGCAAGAACTAAGACTTTAAGATCTTAAGTTCGAGCTTTTAGGGACGCGTCTTGAGGGAACAAAACCTTGAGGCTTCTACTGAACAGTCAAAGAGGACAATACGTTAAGTAAGACTGTGGGGATCACTTCTTGATCCTTATGGGGCCAAAGTGTCGCACGGTCGTTACATAAAATCTATAGAAAAAACATTTTCGTAAGTGGTATCGAACTAGGTTTTTTGGGTTTTTCCAAAATGTATTGGGTAACACAAAAAGGTTGATTATGGTTTGGGCTACACTAATATCAAGGAAAGCTGTGACTTTAATTGGCTGGGAATGTTTATCAGGGCCGATCTTTACTAGAGCTAATGAGATTTTTGTTTAATAGATTGTTTGGATTTCTTGGATAACAAATACTCATGACATAGATCATCTGAATAATCATCTGATTATTCGTCTAAGATTTCTAAGTCTGAACAGTCATCAGTATACTACTTGATCATAAATAGTGTCTGAGGGGTCTGCTCATAATCAAGAGAGAATACCGATTGAAAATTATCATTTGAAAGATTAATACCAAAGATATTTGCAATATCTTGGATCATTTTAATGGACTTCTTGTATGACTTTTGGCACCTTATAGTAAAATGACTCCGTTTTTCACAAAGAAAACGCTTGTTTGATTTCTTCCTTGGATCTAGCTTTCTTCTGCCAAATTTGAATCTTTTGAATTTTTTGGGAAATCTGGAAAACGTTTTGTGTCTGGGATGAAAACTTTTTGGTCTTCTGGACACATTGAACTTTATGAAATATTTCTTCTTCTTTTGATGGCAAAGGTAAGAGGAGTCTTTGGAAGAACATTTAATCTGTAAGCTAGTCGAAGAATAAGCACAAAGTCTTTCTAACTTCTTGGAGTTGTTCCCGAAGTTGAAATGTAGGTGTGCTCCTTGCAAATCTTGTCAAGGGCTCTTAACATAATTTTGTAGATGTCACCAAGATTAAGATCTTTAAGCTCAAGAGATCTGATATTGAGCTGAGTCCTTGTCTGTTGGCTGAGTCCTTCTGGTACAAAATTTGAGAAAAGTTTGCTTGAGATTTACATCATCATTACCACAAAGTATGTAGAAATGCTGAGAAAATTGTTGGTAATGCTTGTCAAGATCCTTAGGATGGAGAGAACAACATTTAAGCTTGAAAAATTGCTCTCTAATCTTGTCTGTGCGATGTGATTCTTGTCCACAAAATATTGAGGAGAATTCTGAAATGGCTCATCTGAGAGTAGTATTATGCAGGAAAGTTAACTGCTTGTTAACATTGTTGCATGTTTATTTAGATTGCTTCTAATGATAGTTTTGAATTTTTGTTCCTTTCTGTCATTTAAATAACTTCTCTCCAGTAGTTCTTCTTCCCCTTTTTCTAATTTCTTAAGTTATTAGTTGGGTTTTTTGAATTTGATGTATTCTGATTGTTTTAAACTATTTCGTTTTCTGGTTATTTCAATTTTTCTTTTCTTTTCTTTTGTTGCAGTGAACAATTTCACCTCTTAAGAATCAGTTTAAGTTCTAATTTGTTTTTTAAAACCAAACTTTGGTTCCATTTGATTCATTAAAATGACTTCCAAAAAATATTTTTTGTTGTTTGGATAAGTCAATTAAAAATATTTTTTATTGTTTGGTAATATTGTGAAAAATATCTTTTCATTTTTCAAATAAAATTAACTTAACTAATAAACATTAAAAGTTATTTATTGTTTATTAATTAATTTAATAATATTAAAAAATAATTATATTTGGAAAAAAATATTTATTTTTAAACAATTAAAATAATTATATTTTATACTAAAAAGTATTATTTATTTATATTTATTATTAAAATTTTAATAAATTATTAAAATAATAAATATATTATTTATTAAATTAGTATTTATTATTTATTATTGAAATAATAATATTAAAATATTTAAGATTTATAATGTACAAAATAAAGTATTTAAAGTTAAAAAATTGAAAGATTTTTAATGTTAATATTTTACTATTTAAAAATTTTAATCTAGTTAAATTAAAATATTTTTATTAATATAATAATATTTTATGTAAGCTTAAATTAAATCTAAGTTTAAAAAATCATATTTAAAGTTAAATTTGAGTAGAATTATATTTATGGTCTTAGTAAATAATTTTACACATAAAAAATTATTTTTCAAATATATATTCCTATTTTTAAAAGTGTAATACAATTTTCAAAAAAATAATTTGATTTTTTGTTGATCAATACATTATTTTCCGTTAACCTATAAATGTAATTTTTTTGCCAACCAAACATTAAAAAAATTTAGAAATCATTTTCTAAAAATTATTTAAATGAATCAAACAGGAGCCTTGGTTTTTTTTTTTTTTTTCCCCAAATAGGGTTTTGAATTGACTATCGATATGAAAAATACTATGTTTTCTCTAATTAAATTGCAAATTTCATTTTAGTGCCCTTAGTTCTACAGTGTATATTCATAACTTACCGGAACTATAATTAAAGTGTTTCAAAATTTTTATTAATATAAAAATTAAAAATAAATTTTATTTGTTTATGTTATTTTTCCAAACCGAACTTTAGTGCGCGAAAAATTACTACTTACAATAAAAGGTTAATTATTTTGTACTATTAATAGTTAAAAATAAATTGTAATTGAAGATTATTTTCCTGACTATTATTCAGATATATTTTCATTTGAAGAGTAGAATTCTTTTTTTCAAAAAAAAAAAAGAAAAGAAATTGAAAGTATTTATGCATTGTTTATAAATGTACGAAATAAAGGTTTAGTTATTTTTATTACTAACAATTAGAAATTGAAATAATTACTTGTATGATTTATATTTGGTGTATGTATTTTCTATTAAACATTTAAACTCAATTTTTTTTTTTCAAAACAAAAAGGATAATATTCAAATAAACCCTCAAGCTGTACTTAAATTGAGTTAACTTTCTGATATTTTGTTGCATTAAATAAAGACTAAGAACATTTATTTTATTATAATTAGAGCCTTTGAGAGCATAATCAATTTTTTTGATAAAAATTGCTTTAGTTTGATGATTTAATTTGTAAAAATGATTACATAAATTTATTCGTATTGAATGATTAATATTTGTGGAAATGTTATTTTAAAATATTGTTAATTTGAAGTCATTCACTTATTTTTAAAAGTTAATGAATATAATTACAATGAAATAAAAAATTCCTAATCTTAATTCCATGCATTAAAAAAATTAAAGATACTTATTTAATAAAACTCCATAAACGGATTTTAAATGTGTACATGAGTTGAGTTAGATCAGGTTCAATCCGAATATATATTTGAGTTTGATCAAATTATTTATGTTTGAATTTTAATCTAGTCTATATTAAAATTCACAGTATAAGCATGGGCGCCACACACCTTTTTGTTTTTTTATTTTTTTAATTTAATTTAATTTGTCAATTTTTGTATGTCTAGGGACCATCATGGAAGAGTTATAGGAGCACACGCCAGAGTCCTTTGGGAAAAGATTGGTAGAAGTTTTGGCAGCTTTGAAAGTAATCAGGTTCATAGGGGAGATAGGACTCAGGTCTGAAGAATGCAGAACCAGATCTCACGTCTCTTGGTATAGTCCTAGTAGATGTCTAGGAGGCACGCAAAAATTTTCTTCGCTCATGTTAAAGAGGGAAGGAAGTAGGGTAGCACATGAGCTCTCCCCCTAGGATTAGATTGTAGGGAGGTTAAGTATTGGATTGAGATTATCGTGCTTCTATTCAGTTTGTATTAGATAGGGATGTTAATCTTTTAAATTAATGAATTTGCATATGCTTATTTTAAAAAAACAACAATGTTGCAAATACATATAATTAAATTATATTTAATAAAATATATAAAAATTTAATATTTATTATGTTCGAGCCAAGAGCTGAGTCAGATTTAAGTTTTCAAGATTAAAGCTTAAGTTCGACACGAAAGTTTATTGGACCTATTTTTTTATCCAAAATCATTTATTAGACCTATTTAATTCAAATCCACACAAAAATCGAGTTAACTTTTGAAAATTAATGAGTCATTAGACCCTTGAACGATTCAACTAAATTAAAATAATGACATATACTTTTAATTATTTATTTATATTTTAATATTTTTTAAAAATATATATAATTATCTTAATTCCGTAAAACTGTATTGATAGTGTATTGATCTAGTTATCCAAAAATTAAAGGTTTGTTAATATTTTGAATAAAGTTCAATGATTTATTTACCAAACAAAGAGGAATCAAAAGAGCTTATCTGTTTTGCATTTAGTCTGGTATATATTTATAATGACCGTACATGTATATCATTTTCACCAAACTCAAACATAAATTTTCTTCGAAATTTATTAGTAAATTTATGGGCAATTGAGTTGGATCATAGGTGCAATTTATCTTTATTAATAAATACCAAAATGAGCTTTCGAAAAAATAAAATTCAATAAAGCAAAAACCATAATTTTTTTTTACCAAAAAAAGAAAATAAAATAAAGACTAAAAGTAGAAAAAAAAATTTAAAATTCAAGATAAATAAAAAAAATGTTTCTCTTTCTGTCACATGCGCGCCTTTATAGGTGTCTCAAACGCCCTTGTCTCTTCTACTCAGCATCACCCCTTTTGTCTCGCAAAATTTAGAGAAGCCAGGTCGGTTACTGGCGACTTGAGATTTCGGTTTACCTCGATGAACTCGACGTTGACAATGACAATGCAAAGTAGCCTCGGATTCTCTCATCGACTGGTTCCTTCAAGTCACCGGCTATCTCAAGTTCCGGTGACCCGCATTTCTACCGCGACTCGTTTCTCTACTGCACTCAAATGCACGAGCGCTCTTTCGAGCTCCTCACTTGGTAAATTTAATTTATATTTGTAAAATAAAAATGTCTTTTTTTTTCCTCTACTGTTTGGTTGTTCAGAAAATGCGGGAAAAACTTGGAGAAAACTTTAAGGGTCTCTATTTTTAAATTTTAGTGAAAGAAATGGTTGAGTAATGATGAAAGCTAACTGCTTTATTAAAGATAAACTAATGAAATTATTATAAATTTGATTCCTATACTTCTTTGATCATTTATTGCTAGTAAGCATTTTCCTTTTTTATCTTTAGTTTGAATTGTTCAAGAATATGAAAAAAAATGATAAAATGGTGGAATAAGGAAAAATTTAAAGAGTTAAGTAGACACCAGTATTTTTTCATCTTTTGGGGTTTAATTTTATTGCTTAATATATTTCGGGTTCAATTCAAAGTAAAACGTCACTTCTTTTGTTTTGGTTTTTCTTATTCAGTTACTGATGAAAGGAAGTTTGTGGAGGCGGCGAAAAAAGGAAATTTAGTGCCCCTTTACCGTTGCATTTTCTCTGATCAGCTGACTCCGGTACTTGCATACCGGTGTTTGGTTAAAGAAGACGATAGAGAGGCTCCAAGTTTTCTCTTTGAGTCAGTGGAGCCCGGTTCTCGGGTTTCTAATGTTGTAAGAGCTTTAACCGTATGCCTTTTTTCCCCCTATATGGTGGGTTATATTTAGTTCTATGATTTTGTTTGATATTGGGTTTTGATTGTATTAGGGTCGTTATAGTGTGGTAGGCGCTCAGCCCACAATGGAAATTGTGGCAAAAGAAAACAAGGTTATGGTTATGGATCACGTGGAAGGGTGTTTGACTGAGGAGGTCGTGGAAGATCCGATGTTGATTCCTAGGAAAATCTCAGAGACTTGGAAACCCCAACTCATTGATGATCTTCCTGATGCATTTTGCGGTGAGAATGATTTGCCTTTTGCATGTCTAATTGTCATAAATATCTGTCTGATATGTTTTGTAGCGACGACAATTTGCTGATGGTTTGCATTTCTCATCATTAGCCCTTGTTAGATATGGATGATCACTGTTTTGTAACTGGTTTAAAGTTTGCACCTTATCTAATCAACTGGTAATGTTTCTTGATTGGTTATTTTGATTTGAGATGCGCAAACTAAGGAAAAATAGAATACCAAGTACTTTGTTGTTTCCTTCGTTTTGGTAATTAAATATCTATTCGATATGTTTTTTAGTGTCAGCAATTTGCTGATGGTTTGCATTTCTCGTCATTAGTCCTTATTCCATATGGATTGAACACGATTTTTAACTGGTTTAAAGTTTGCGCCTGATTTGATCGCCAATAATGTTTCTTGATTGGTTGCTTTGGTTTACTATGCTTACATTAAGGAAAGTAGACTAATAAGTTATTAGGTGTTCACCTTGTTTGTAATTTAATGACTTGATTATTGTTTAATGACACTCGTGGATTGATGCTTTGATGTAGAACTTTTAAGTGTATTATTTTGTAGGGCCGGAACAAACAGGGCAAGTTTCTTATTTTGGGTAGAATGTAAAATGCCGCAATAAATTCAGGTTTTGGAGTTATTCAATGCCACCAGCCATTGAATGCTCATATTTCCATGGAAATAAGAGATTAAAGTTAACATTTAGTAGTAACGAGAAAACATGATCATATGTTGTAAAACACTTTAAGGCAATTGAAAGATTTTCAACACGTGTAGCTATCCGAAATCCTTGTAATCATTTTGAGTATTTTACAGTTACAATATTATCAGTTAGGTAGCTCTTTTTATCATTATTATTATTATTATTATTATTATTATTATTATAAGAGAGATGCATGGTTATCTTGGTTTGCTAGAAGTTCTTATGGCTATAGAATGTTATATGTTGTTATAGAACACCATGTGTTTGCCTGATGATTTTGGCAGCCTTAATGATTAATGGTTGAATTTAGAAAATCTAGGGATTTGAGCGGTTCAAAAGTGCATGATGGGTTAGTATAAACTATAAAATATCTCTTATATCATGGGGAATTTAAATGCATGAACAGATACTTTTACATTTGTTGATCAAAGAAATCTTAAAAATTTTGGGTATTATAAGTTTGTGATGAGTGCAGTGCATATTCATGCAGAGGAAGGTTTGATTAGTTGAATAATAGGGTGCAAATGCACTCTAAGTTCTGAAGTTGGCTAGGGATGATAATACTTGAATGAAGGTACCCTTCTTTTGCAAAAATGTAGATTTTATGTACACAGTTGTGCAGTAGTAATCAAGCATCTTGAAATCAAGCTATTTTCTGGTATTGACCACTGCGACCTTCTAGTATCTTAATCAGTTAGGTCACAATTTTACTAACATTCTCCTGTTGTAAGTACTTAGTTCTCGTAATAGTGTAGGAAAACTCTGATGCCACTTCATTGTTGGTTGATATGGTTTCTATATAAAATCTTTCATCTCAAACTTTGTATTAATTCCTGTGATTTCTAGGTGGATGGATTGGTTATTTCTCCTATGATACAGTTCGCTATGTGGAGAAGAAAAAGCTTCCATTCTCAAAGGCGCCACATGATGACAGAAACCTCCCAGACATACATCTAGGACTCTACAACGACGTGATTGTATTTGATCATGTGGAAAAGGTATTCCTTTACTCCATCAACGATACACTTTGTCTTGCAAGGGGTACTGAGTTCAGAATTTTCCAATTATCAATCAGTTCTGTTAGAAATATAGACAGTATGATGGATTAATATTTATTTTTCCTTTTATTTGCAGAAAGCATATGTAATTCACTGGGTGAGGCTTGATCGACACTCCTCTATTGAAAAAGCTTACAATGAAGGAGTTGAACACCTAGAGCAGTTGGTGGCTAAAGTACAGGATGATGATCTGTGAGCAACCGCTATACTGTAGCACTGGTTTGATTAAGTTTAGATGTCTTTTAATTTCTCTGACATCATTTTTGATCTGATTTTATACTTAGCCCAAAGCTATCTCCAGGCTCTGTAGATTTACAAACCCATCATTTTGGCCCTTCTTTAAGGAAGTCAACTATGGAAAGTGAAGAGTTCAAGAAGGCTGTACTACAGGCAAAAGAGCATATTCTGGCAGGGGATATTTTCCAGGTTGTATTAAGTCAACGTTTTGAACGGCGAACATTTGCTGACCCCTTTGAAATATATAGAGCTTTGAGAATTGTGAATCCAAGTCCATATATGGCTTACTTGCAGGTTAGTTTATTCTTCTTTAATTATTTATGTAGCTCTGAATCTGTGAATTATTTACACTTTCATACCCTTTCAGGCTAGAGGATGTATTCTAGTTGCTTCAAGTCCAGAAATTCTTACTAGGGTAAATAAGGTAAACTTTTACCCCCCCTTTGATTACTGATCTTTTTTGTTACTGATTACTGATTTGAAATTGTGAAGCACCACGCTTAGCTATTCTAAGATCTCTCACTTTTTGTATTGGCATGAACAGAATAAGATTGTGAATAGGCCATTGGCAGGAACGGTAAGGAGAGGAAAGACACCAGATGAAGATGAGATAGCTGAAAAACAATTGCTAAGTAATGAAAAGGAATGTGCAGAACACATCATGCTTGTTGATTTGGGACGCAATGATGTTGGAAAGGTCTTTCCAAAGCAAGTTTAATTATGTACACCTTGCTTTGCATTTCTGGAGAACTTCTTTTCTGCGCTTTAGCTTTGTAGTATGGTTTTACATTACATTTTTTCCCCGCATGACAGATTTTCCTTCTGAAGAAATGAATTTTGTCTTTCACTTAAAACCTCATGGTTCTTCTTTTGTTACCTCTAAAAGGCCATATCTTTCCTTTTCGAGAGAGGGAGGACTGTAACCAGTTTGTTAATGCACATTATTGGTGTAGGTCTCCAAATATGGTTCTGTAAAGGTAGAAAAGCTGATGAATATCGAGCGATATTCACATGTGATGCACATAAGCTCCACGGTAAGATTCTATGCTTTTAGCATCTAACTGATATGTTCTGATTCAAAAATCAACTTCTGCTATCAAAACTTTTCTGATATGTTGTTTGCTTCATTTTGGTTTCTTAATGTCTCAGAATCTAAGTAATCAGTTTTAAACACTCTTTTAGTAATGCAACATACAACTAAATGATCTTTTCCTTTTTCTTAATTTAAATTCTGCAGGTTACTGGTGACTTGCATGATCATCTCACTAGTTGGGATGCCCTACGCGCTGCACTCCCGGTTGGAACTGTTAGCGGAGCACCAAAGGTTCAGTACTTCTTGTCATTTACATGTTTTACGCTAATCTGTATTCTTTGATGATGATTAAATGCTTTCAAGTTTGACTTGTTCTGGCATTACTCGTGCCACCATAAGTAGGCACAAGTTGCACAGTTCTGTGCATTTCTTACAAGTCACGGCAGCATTGCTCATTGCCATGCGATGTTTCATTGACAGCATCCTTTTATCTAAAAAGCAGTTCATTCCCCCTTAGCTTTGATCATCATTGGGATATTGATAGGTGAGAGCCATGGAGCTAATTGATGAATTAGAGGTGTCAAGACGAGGCCCTTACAGCGGAGGATTTGGAGGCGTTTCCTTCACTGGCAATATGGATATTGCCTTGGCTCTCAGGACCATGATATTCACTACTGGAACCCGCTATGACACAATGTATTCGTACAAAGATGCTGGCAGGCGCCAAGAATGGGTAGCTTATCTTCAAGCTGGCGCTGGTATAGTGGCAGACAGTGATCCTGATGCCGAGCATCTTGAATGCCAAAATAAAGCTGCTGGCCTTGCCCGTTCCATCGACTTGGCGGAGTCTGCATTCGTTAAGAAATGATAACCTCGAGTTTTCTTTCTGTTCTTATATGGAAATTTGTCTGAAATAGAGTGGTCTAACATGGTTATATCAGAGGGGGAAAGATTAACCACAGAAAGTAAAATGTTATCTTTTATATCAGTTATATAATGAATTATCTTTTCAGGCAAATTAAACTGTTCATTCCTTGGAGATTATTGATTACTAATCAGTATTAAGTCATTTAAGCGAATGGAATATTAATCATGCTCTCTCTGTTATATATGGAACCAAAGAAACTTGTTTTCATAAAATAAAACAAAATTTTGAATGCATGTAATATGTGTATGTGCCAAGAAAAATGAGGTTTTAAGAGAATAAATGAGTTCGGAATAAAAAAAAAAAAAATTAAGGAGAAGTTTTAAATGCCTAGAGCTATAGGAAAGTAGACTAGGGCATTTGAATGTCTTGAACTGCATTTTTTTTTTAGATTTGGTTTTGGGCAATCAAATGTCTGAAGAGAGCATTCGATTTTTTGTTTGGTTTGTAAAATTATTTAGGACTATTGGATGTAATGCTTTGGTATTCCAATGCCCATTTTGAAAATTATGAAACTTAAATTTGGGTCTTGAAATTTCTTTATCTCATTGAGGTAAAAAAACTTCTTCTTTGCCACTAAAAGTTAATTCAGATGAGGTGAGACTAAAAATAACGATAATGATTAAATCAATTACTGTAGTGATAAAATAAAATAATGTAATGATAATACACGTTTAAATATAATCACAGCATTGACAGTGAAATGAATGTAGTAAAAAGAGCAAATGTTCATTAAGGACATTTGATTAAAATTTATATATAATAATATTTCAAATATATATTTTATATTTATAAAATTAATAAAATTATTTCATATGAAAAGATTTTTTATAAATAAAAAATATCTTTATATCAAATAATACTTTTGGCATTAGATATTTGACATTTATTTACAATATTTTTTAAAAAATAAAACATTAAAATAAAAGAAAAAATTGAAAGAATTAAAATATTAAAAACTTTTAAAGTCAAAATAAATAAAATAAAAAAAATGTTAAAATGAATTGAAAGAATTAAAATATTAAATAACTTAAAAACCAAAAATTTATAAAAATACAAAAAAAAAGGTTAATATGGGGGCAGAAAGGAAAGGTGGCACTACCACAACAGAGGAGATTGTCGATTTTCGCTTGCTCGAACAAATTGGTGAAAACATGGAGAGAATTAGCAGTCAACAGAAAGCCGAGATATGGGAGTGTTGGGTTTCCTTTAACTGAAAACGGTGTTGCATGCTCTGCAGAAGTCCCTCGTGAAAGAATGAGAATCAAAGACGCTATCACAGAACTACAAGCAACTAAGGCAAGGTTGACCTATGGAAATGTAGGCTGCAGCAGCTGATGAATTGAGATTAAGTTCAACTGATGTTACATGGCCTTGCTTTGTATCAATAAGTAATATTAAAGTTTTCCTTCATCTGAACTAAGAATTGTATGCAAAGCAATGGCAGAAAGAATTTTTGAAAATTAGCTCTAAGAATATTAATTATATATATCTAACTCTGTACTGGGTTTAAGTTCTCCCATGACCTTCGGTCTCTTCTGTGAAGAAGATGAAGGGAAAAAGCATTGCTGCTAGCAAGTTTGCTTTTGGAAACAAGCCTATGAAGAGCTTAAACAATGGGATGTGATCTCAAATTTTGCTTTGCAATCTAAAGGATCTGTTAAGAAACATAGAACTAGATTGACCAAACCCCCACTCAATAAGGGTAATGAATAAGCTAAAGGGAAATTTATGAAATGATGTTGGCTTCAATTTGGCATTTGCCAAACCTGCAACAGCTTCCTTTAGGAGACAACAATTACTGTTCCTATTTTATCACATCTTCAACTTAGATTGCAAATATAGAATGTATTAGAGAAACTGGAGAGAAAAGTGAACCTACTGCACTTGATCGCAGTGGAACATGCTAGGAATTATCTATAGTAATGATCTGGTCTTCGTATCTTAACAACACGGATATCAACAGACACTGCAGGTACAACATAGTTTTATAGATAACCTTCAGAAAGCACGGAAATAATTTCTTCTACAAACGTGAAAAAAAAGGCAACTTGACCTTTTTGATCTTAAAGTTCATTAAAATTAACTTGATGGTAGAAACTCCATCTTAAGAGTAAAAATTTTACCCCACAACCAAAGTCAAGAGTACACTGAAGGCAGTAACTGTTTGAGACAGTAAATGAATTAGATCTCGCTTGTTGCTTGTGCTCATAAACAATGTTTGGAAAAGCTTCCTTAGCAAACACCTTTCCCGCATGTAATATATATAGTCGTCAAAAATGTCATCTTATGCCATTTTGCTAATGAGAAATAATTGAAAAGATATGCAAAGGACCTTGAAATAAAGTAGCATGCCTGCCCTGTCCTAGACTGCCACAAACAAGGCAGCCTTGCTCTTTAGTCATCATTGTCCCAACTCCTAATGTTACATGAACTACTGGCTAACTCTATTTAGCAAGCTTACACGATCCTCTGATAGAAGAAAATTTTCTTAAAAGGGAACTCCCATTGCTGCCTTCAGTAACAAAATTTCTTATAGTAAAATCCCAGACTGCTATTCTGATACTGGAACCAAACATAGAGAAACTGACAGTCATAAGAGTGCATACAAGACCTTTAATTAAAACTAGTTTCAAAATAGCCTAATTCTTAGAGAAAATCCACCGTCATAATCCCCCCCCCCCCCCAACATGAGGTGTCATCTGCTTAAGGCAACGTAGAAGGGGAATCGAGAAACGGTTGCATTCACAAACAAATTGGAACAAACAACCTTGCATTAAGAATCTAGATTCAATATCACCATTAACATTACTTGCTCACCATGAACATCTTCATTGGCACAACCCAATATGCACTAAACAACTGCATTTATCTGGAAAACAGTTTTAAAGCATTCTCTTTCAATCTAGTGAAAAATTACGAAAATCAATCATCTTCAATAACAGCGAAACTAAAATCAACCAACAAATTGACAACAAAAATTAGATGAATTATCGCTTCACTAAGACAAAAATTTTAACTTCATTAATAAATAGGGCACAATTAACAATCAAATCATCACTAAAAAGATAGAGTATTTCACCTTACAGGAACACAAACGTAAGGGAAAAAAGGAGCAACAAATATAAGCAACAGAATTATAACACAGGCACAATTACATAAATTTCAATTTAGAAAAAGAAAAAGAGAAAAATGGATCTTACCGTTGGATGATCATCGCTTGCTATCATAATCAACGATCTCGGAATCCGTAACCGATCTCGAGTGCTGAACTATGGACCGTCCGATCGAGTTGATCCAATCTTCCTTCTCTTTCTCCGAATCCGCAATAAAGTACATCGTCTCGTTCCTCGTCGAAAGCTCAAAAGCGTACTGCTTGTTCAGAATATCTTCGGCTCCCTTAACGGTTAAGCAGGTAGCAACTGGGATCACGCCACGTGGACGAGAAGCGCCTGTGACAGACGATTCCTTGAACCAGAATAGCTTCCCTTGTTTTAAAACGAACCAGCGGCGACGCCAGGTTTTTATGTACTCGCCTTGTTTAGTTAACCAGCCGGTTCGTTCCGGGTTCAACCAGAATTCGACGCCATCGTAGTCATTGGATTTCTCCGTTAGTGCCGTCGCTGCCCGCCATAAGCTCGCCATAGCTTGATTTAAATCGCCGGAGGAATCGAAGAGTTGAGAGAGAGAGGGTTTGGCCTCGTCTTACTGATTGTGTTCTCTTTGTAGATTTTTTTTTTTAATAGCATTTGATAAATATGTAATTTTTTTTTCCAGAAAAATTATTGCATTTTATTTATTTAATTATTTTTGTATGAATGTCGTTTGTAGTAGGAAAGATTCTAAATATACCCTTTTTTTTTCTTTTCACACGCATCTTCTTTGCATTTGAACAGTATCAAAGTGGTGAACATGGAGTGCAAATAGAAAAACTTGGGGTATATTTAGAATTTCGACTGGACTAGCGGTTTATAGACTAGCGGTCGGAGCATATGCTCTTTTTTTTTTTTTTCAATCAGTGATATGGATTTTTATTTGATTTAAATACAGTTTATATTTATGGAGTAATTTTATACACAACCATAAAATATCTTTTACAGTCATTTACTAAACACAAACACAAGTATACAGCCCAACAAAAAAAATAAAATTTATCTTAATGGTTCTATTTGCAACCTAAATAGGATTAAATACACCTTATTTACTATTCACATTTTATTTTTATATTTTATAATTTTTACTAAATACAATCTATTATTAAATATTTCATACATAAATTACTCTTCCTATTTTTCAGTTTAAGAACTCTCTTTTTAATCTCAATAATTTCCCACGTTCAATTTCATTTCATCTTTAATCTTTCTTCAAATCTCTCTAAAATCAAAATTTTCTCAAATAAATCCTTCAATATAAGTTCATCTTATATTGTTTAATTTGATTAATTTTGATGAAAAAAATAATGAACTTAGGGTTGATTAGCATGTGACTGCCACAAGCATTTAAAGGCTCACGGCAAGTGTATATGTTTGTTTTTTTAATTAAAAATGTATTTGATATCATCCTGCAAATATTAAATAAATTATTTGTTTTATCAAAAAAAATAAATATATAAAATTATATTTTTACATAATTAAATAAAAATTTTCAAATTTAATTTTCAGAGGTGCTCCCGAAAGTGCACTTTCAAGAGCTTTTCGAACCTCCGAGAAGTGAATTTTCATAAAGTTGTGCGTATAAATTAAAAGGGGCAAAATAATAATTCCATCAAAGGCATTTTAGTATTAAAAATTTTTATTAAAAATAATGTATCTAGCATTATATAGGCTATATATAAAATTTGTCAATTTCTATTTACAACTATTATAACGGCAAACCAATTTCTTATTAAACCTTTCTTAATAAAAAAGATGGAAAAAATGTAAGGAAGAAAAATTTATTAATTTGAAGGTTAGTTTTATGGTTACTTTTTTATTTTGTAGTTTAACTATTAAATTGATAAATTATTTTCTTTATTCTTTTCTTTCTCTACAAGTAAAACCTTAATCCTTCTTCAAACCTTTTTTTTTCCTCTCTCTTCCTTAATGTTCTTTTTTCTCTAAAAAAACAAATCGGTAGCCTCGTTTTCCCAGAAATCTAGCTTTCAATTATTGAATCTATGTTCCTCTTTTTTCTCTAAAAACTACAAACCGGTAGCATCTTTTTCCCAGAGATTCAGGTTTCAAATATTGAATTAGTCATTGATCACCATCAATGGTGGCGGTTTAGCTCCATAAAATACCGAAACTCTCTCTTTTTTTTTTCTCTCTTCTTTCTCTCATGGCAGAATTGGTATGTTGTGGAGGTGGAGATGATCAACGGTCGACATGGAGATTGACGGTCGAACTCTAATAAGAGAGAGAAGTGAAGAGGAAGAAAAAAAAATTGTTTTAGGGATAATTAAATAATTTATATTAGGTAAATAAAATTTTTTATGGGTATTTTTGTCATAAAATTTTAAAAAATAAATTGTAAAGAGAAATATTTGGATTGTATATAAAATTTCATATCATTACTTTAAAATAGAAAAAAAAATTATTACAAAAAATATAGATAATATTTTAAACAAAATTCTTTAGAAAAACATGTTCTCAATTATTTTTGCTTCATTGCCTTGTGATCTAGTTAGGGATGTAAATAGATAAGGTACTCGATAATTTTGAGATACTCATATTTGAACTTAATTAACTGTTTGATTACTGTCATCTGTATTACTCGAACCCTAATAATATAATATAAAAATATATATTTATTGAGTCAAATCTTGACTTTTAAATTTAAATTTAAAATTAATTTTAAAATAAATTATTAAGAAAATTAATTTAATAAATTTAATTTAACTCATAAAAATAAATGAAGTTAAAAATTATAACTATAAAATTTAATGAATTAATTTAATTAAATATTACATCAATAATAAATAATTTATAAATAAAAATATAAAAATCATTTTAAAAAACTATTATTTATAATCGAATTCGGATAACAATTACCTAAAGATCACTACTCGAATGTTACCCAAGCTCATGATGGGTAGTGATCTTACTACTCGAGCTCTACCCAAACTCAATTATATAATGTCATATACCAATTTAGAGGATGTCCATTGTCATCCTTAAATCTAACTTCTAATGGAACAATTCTATATGTAACCACATTTTTATCGTATTAGAACCATTTTACTTATATAAATATACTTCTTTGTATCGTGAAAAATGTGATTGTATTCTACTTCAAATGGATCAAAGAAACATCCTTAGAGAAAAATGTCTTGAAAAATGACACCCATGATTTTACGAGTGCAAGCAAGCATGAAGTTGCTTTCACATTTCATTAAAGAACCTTTTGATACTTTCCAATGTAATATGATAATTCGGTAAAATAATTACTGAGAAAATAATTGTTAGAAAAATAATTATTAGGAAGATAACATTACCGTATTTGGTATATATGGTAAAGTATTGTTTAAAATACTAAGAAAATAATATTACAGTGTTTGGTAAACTATTGTTAGAAATGTAGTGTTAAATTTCAACAATGTCTTTAGATATGAAATTTTTTTTATACATTATTATATTAAAATGTTAATAATGTAATTATAATATTAAAAATGTTACTAATATAATTATTAAAATATTAATAATGTAATTATTATTTTTTCATTTTAATCATTATCATATTAAAATATTAATAATGTAATTTCCAACACAAAAAACTCAAAAACTTTAATTATGAATTTGTTTAGGAGAAGAAGCTTTCTCAGCTTTTAAATTCTAAACAATTAGAAACATGAAAATTTAAAGAAAATTGCCGATTGAAATTGCAGAATCACTTGATACAAAACCCAATATCTATTCGCCAACCATAAAGTTAACCAAGTATTCAAGGACAAAAGAAGTAAACCTGGCTTTAAGAGAAAGAAACGGTAAAAGAAAAAGAAATAATAGCCAGAATCAATGAGACACATCCTGAGAACAAAAGAGGAATTTCCATTGTTATTAGCATTAAAATTGAAATCCAAGTTAGAATTAGTAGCAAAAGCAGCCTATGAAAGAAACCTGCAAAGCTAGTGCCAATGCAAGTCTTTCGCCTCCAATTCCCACAAACAGTTCTCTGACCGTCGAATAGGAGAGAATTAGTTTCTATCAGGAGAGAAAGGAGAAAGAAATTAGGAATTTTTGCTACGTTTCTATCCAAAGAAGAAAAGGGTAATTTGGATTTAGAGAGTTGTAGGCGCGTTTAGATTTAAACGGACCCTAGTAAGGTGTGGTGAAATTTACAATTTTGTCCCAATACGCCACATTACAATTGTCTCTGTTCTTATATTTTTATTAATTTAAATATAATATTTTTAATGATCATTTCATCATTTGTCTCATTGCTATCACTGCAATTAAATTCAAACATGTTACCGTTCGACACAAATTTCATCGAAACCAATCACAATCAGTTGCATTATCCATCAAAACTAACCCTTAGTTATTTTACAGAGTTACTGCAAAGTTATTTTGTAGGGGAGGAGCGTTGCAATGTGATTGCAGCTCCCTCCAACATTTTAATTGCAATTGTAAAATTATTTTGTAGGTCAAATAGTATACCAAACGCCATAATCACATTTCAATCATTTAAAATGTAGAGAGTATGCTTCACTTCTCTAATACCAAATGCCTCCTAAATTCAATTTTATGGTCATTTGTTATGAATAACCAAAATTTTATTTAGTGCATTGTCATCGAATAAATTTTATGGTCATTTCTTTTTAGAAGTATTAAACAAACATGAATATAGTTCATCGAACATATCCTAATGATATGAAATAAATATGTTGTAACCCCTATTAACAAGGATGATAATAGTTAGTGATGTAGTCATTGCTGATGAGATATAATAGTCAGTAGTGTCCCTGCTAACGAGTTAAAATAGTTAACTAAAGAAGTATGAAATACGTTTCAAATTGTGAAGTATGTTTTGAAATATGAAATATGTTTCGAATATATGAATATTTTTCAATGTGATATATTTCAGATAAGAAATATACTTCGAATATGAAATGTATTCCAGATAAGAAATATGTTTCAAATGTGAATATATTTCGGATGCGAATTTTGTTCCGAATAAGGAAGATGTTTTGATATAAATTATGTTTCAAAATAAGATATGTTTGATGTCAGATATGTTTCGAATACAAGTTAGGTTTTGAATAAGAGATGTTTCTGATATATGAATATTTTTTAATATGTGATATGATTCAGATTATGTGATGATTTCGAGAATGATTGTGTCTTAAGGATGAATGTGGATTCCATGAAACTTTGGTTTTCTGCATTCAACTATATTTCAAATTTTAAACCCTTATGAGTATATTCAGTTTGAGTGGTCAGGTTTGATAACCAATTAAGGTATTTCAAAATACATCTCTGCCAGAAAAACTTGACAGCGTCTAAATAATATTCTAATCCATAAACCCAGGAAAAGTGTGACTTTTGATAAGTTTCGAATTGTGATTCGGATAAGTGATAAGAAAGAATGATCCAATGGAAATGCGTTAAACATGCATTAGAAATTCAGTATTTTGTATGCTATTACATCCGTACTTGTGTGATTTGCTTACTGAGCTTACCTAAAAGCTCTCTATTTTTCATCACTAGTTCAGACTAGAGGTGCATTGACATCGATGTCAGTATCATCTTCAAAGTAAATGCTTCGAAATCTCGCAACTTATGTCAGTATATTTATTTATACTATTTAATTGTATTTATTTTCAGACAGTTACCCTTCAGTACATATGTCGGGATGTGTATTGAATTAAAATATGATTATGAAAGTTAATAAGAAATTAGATTGGGACCTTAAGTTCACAACCTTAAACCAAGTTAAGTAGTTTGAGACCTAAAAACATTGTAAAATTGTACTCACATGACAAATAAGTGTTAAAAGAAAAAAGAAAAAAAAATTAGTCCAAATTTTTATATTTTCGGAATAAATTTATAAAAAATTTGCATCCTTCGAATTGTGACAAAACATCTATAGATTTTTGTTCGAAGATTCGTTTACTCCATACGACATTACATCGCATCTATGAATTTAACTTAGATTTTCCTAAGTCTAGTATTACCACGTATGACGTTATTTGCATCTCATGAAAATTTGCTTATAACTTAAGTGAATATTTTACGCTATAAGATGCTAGTTGAGATCCTGTAGAGTTAACTCACCTCAAATGCTATACCTACTGTGTCCTGGTATAGTTTGCATATTCTTAATTTTCTAAAAAACTGGTATAGTAGCTCATACAAATTAATTACATAATATGCTACTTTATATTAGTCAATTTTTGTTTTCATTTTTAAATTCATTAATTATGAATTTCATCGTAGCTTATGCAAATTAATTTTTTAAAATGCCATAACTACTGTAATGAGTAAGATTTATTTACCTCATATGTTGTACACACTAAAACAGATGTAATTCACTTACCCGGTTTACAGATTCCGAGCATAACGCGTGTACATCGAGCATGGCCAACTCGCGTTTGTCTTATCGTTGCGCTGCATGTTTACATATTAAAATCATATTAGTTTTGGTCGAATATAAATTTTAATTAATTTTTCAAAAATTTAAAACGGTCTGTATGACGTCTCTTACCGATTTTTACTTAAACTAGGGTTATAAAAATTTCTTCTTTTCTTTCCTTTTTTCCTTTCTTTTATTTTCTTTTATTTTTTTAAATAAAAGGGGTCTAGAGGTGATATTGGGTGGGATCAGATCGATTTTTTGCAAAAACCTGATCCGATCCTAACTAAGTGATTTTTTAATAGTGTGATTCATATTTAATCTGAATTAAAAAAATATCTGAACCGTTCCGATTCAAATTTAGGTGGATCGGATTGGATCGATCATTCGTTTTTTAAAAGTAATTTTAAATTTTATTTCAATTTTTCTTGGACATTTATACAATTTTAAGCTTTATTTCAATTTCTTTAGGTTTTTTAATTAAATATAAAACTTGAATTTTCAATTTAAATAGTAAAAATTACAAAATATTCGGATAAAATCTGCATTCGAACCTACCCATATTCAAATCAAACCAAATAAATTTGATTTAATGATGTCACTATTCGAGTCTAAATCGAATTTTGTTATTATCCGAACTAAACCGATCCAAAACCTTTCGGTTCGAAACGATTTTTCGATTTTATCGATTTTTTTCCTCTCCCCTGGAGGGGGTCTGCGATGCCTTTGCCACGAAAGTGGCAAGCTTCCACACTCTTTTTTTTTTTCTTTTATATATATATATATATTTAATTTAAATATATTTAAACATTTATAATATATCATTAAAAATATATTTATATATCTAATTATATATTTAATTAAATATTTATACATTTATATATATTTAATTAAATATTTAAACCAATTTCTGGTGGGATGGCACTATGAAAGTTGTCCTCAAGGTTAAGGTCTTGGAGCATGGCGAGATTAGATATGGAAGGAGAATAGCAGATAGCTTTCCTTCCAGTTTTTTAGATTGCGAGTTCAGTGCAGTTATTCTTGTCGCCTGTGACCGCATGTAACGCCCTGCCATTTGCAGAAATTTAGAGAACGATTTCACGAACTCAAACGTTTAAAGGGATCTTCAATTACCTCTTTCTTGAATGCAAGCAAGGTGTGTTGATCAGTTTCATTCCCAAGCATAGCAAATGCAAAGTTTAAGTGAAATAGAAAGAATACACGCAATATCCAAGCTCTTGAATTCTCCATTCATAGCCTTCTAATGTCTATAATGCACGCAATTTTTCTTCTGCTTCATCTTTACCATTATCAGGAAGCTTCCGAGATTAGCGTTTGCTTCATTTATATATAACATCATGAAGGATCAGCACCATATATTTCTTGCCTAAGCTTTCAGATTGTTTTTCTTCAAGCTTAAAATCTAAAACTTGGTTAAAATGGCTCAAAGAAAATAAATTTACTCATCATTTTAGAACTTTATTGAAATATCAGTATGGATGTTCTAAATTTTCGTTAGCATAGAATTTTGTATACATATGGAAGGATTTTAGTATAACAGCTGCAAAAGAAACCAAAAAAAATATAAGAATAAAAACAAAATGAAAACCACAATGTAATCCAACATGAAGAGGTGACTTATTCCATTTTATGTATAGTTGACATTGAAACCTTCAAAAAGAGCTTTTTTCACCAATTGCAGCTCATAAACAGCATTACTAATCTCCATTCGTTCTTGTGGTGACTCCATTGAACATGCCACTCCAATCCTGATAATAGAAATTAAGCTTTCCTTTATTCTATCAGAACTTGTTTGTCTCAGCCTATGGTTTTCTGGTGTCACTTCACCTCCATCATTTATCAGTTTTGGATCCACAATGTCCATCACCTGGTTTGGCGAGGCCATCCTGGAAAATTTATGAAGATTGAGGCCTCCCTCAAACATTTCATCTGTTGGCCTTTTCCCTGTCATCATCTCCAGTAGAAGAATTCCGAAGCTGTAGACATCTCCATGTGTTGAAACCTCACTTCCTAGACCATACTCTGCCATTAACAGAATTTGATATAAAAATTATGAATTAGAATAAAGTGAAGGTTGGTGTTGCAGATGTTGAAGGCATGTTTATGTTTAAGAGAAAATTTGGTCTGTGTGTTGTGGTTACCTGGAGCAGCGTATCCAATTGTTCCTCGAATTCCGAGTGAGCTGCTTTGAGTTGGATTTGAGTGTTCCTGAAGAAACTTCGCAAGGCCGAAATCACCGACATGAGCAGTCATGTTGCTGTCCAGAAGAACATTGCTTGGCTTTAGATCACAATGGAGGATTGGCTGTTGGCAATGGTGATGGAGATAATCTAATGCACTTGCCACATCGATCCCAATTTCTATTCTCTGAAGAAGACTAAGATTAGGAACTTCAGTTTGTTCTCCTTCTGCAGCAGGATGCAACCACCTTTCCAAGCTCCCATTAGGCATGAACTCGTAGACTAGAGCTTTGAAATCATTACCTTGGAAATCAATGCTCGAGCAGGAAGTTATGATTTTGACAAGATTTCTGTGTCGGATATTTGTCAAGGCTTTGCACTCGGCCAAAAAACTCTTGGAGGCTCCATGGCGCCGAAGGTTAAGTACTTTGACTGCTACTGTTAGTCCATCCTGATTAAGAACTCCCTTGTACACAGAGCCAAAGCTACCAACACCAATCAAGTTTGTCGAAGAGAATCCATCAGTGGCTTTAAGAAGCCTTTCATACGATAATTTAAGAAGGGTTTTCCTCAGCGTGGGACTGGAAGATTGTTTCTCTCTTCTCCTTTTGAACCAACAAAAAATCACAAAAGCCACCATGGCTATTCCCAAAAAGGCACATGATGTTGGGATTATTATCTTAAATAGAATGGCATTCTTTCGTTTCTTGGAATTATTGCTGGTGTTGCATTTAGGCAGCTGCAGTTGATGTACGCCCCCACAAAGTCTTGTATTACCAACTACTGATACTGCACTTGGATTGGCGAAAACTCCCTTCACTGGTACCTCACCTTCAAAACCATTGAAGGATAAGTTTAGATATATCAAGGCCAATGATTCCAAGAATTCAGGAATTCGGCCGGACAAGTTGTTACGAGCAAGATCCATCACTCGGATACCTCTTAGAGAACTCAGAGTGCGAGGAATGGATCCTTGAAAGGAGTTTCCCTCCATGTATAGAACTTCAAGTCTACCACAATTACTGAGCTGAAGAGGAATTTCACCAGATAAGTTGTTATTAGACACATCCAATCTCATTATATTCGTCATATCGCCGATGCCCGAAGGTATTTTTCCAACCAAATAGTTGTAAGATAAATTTAGTGAGATTGTTCGAGGTGACATATGAAAGATTGCCTCAGGTATGGTCCCCCATAAGCCATTTCGGGAAAGATCTAATGCTGCCAAGTTTCTTAACTTTCCAAGATAAGTAGGGATGGTTCCTTGTAAGTTGTTATTCAGCAGATGAAGCTCTAGCAGCGATGACAGGTTTCCTAAGGTGGGAGGAAGTTCCCCTGATAGTTTGTTACTGTGAAGATCCATCCATTGTAATTTACCAAGTTTCCCAATCTCAGCAGGGATTTTGCCTGCGAAGTGGTTCCGTCCCATTCCTAACAAATATAAGTTGAAAAAATTACCTATTCCTGAAGGGATTCTTCCATAAAATTGATTCCCATCAATGATCAACTGTAGAAGTTGAGTGGAGAGGTTACCGAATGAGTGAGGCAATGCACCTTGAAATCGGTTTTCTGATAAAGTTAAAAATAGCAATTTGCTGCAATTGGCCAAAGAATTGATAAATCTCAATTCATCAGGTTCTCCACTTCCTAGACCATTTCTACCCAAATTCAACTCATAAAGGTTGTGCATGCCTCCAAAATCAACTACTAATTTTCCAGAAAGGTTGTTCCAGAACATTTCAATATATTCAAGTTTTGAAGCATTGGACAACGAGAATGGGATTGACCCACTAAAGTTATTTTTAGATATTTGAAACCTTATAAGATTAGGAAGAGTGAGGCCCAAGTTTGAAGGAAGACTTCCATGAATTCGATTCTCAGAGACAGCAAAAATAGCGAGAGAAGAAAGATTATACAGGGAAGGAGGTATTGTACCAGACAGGTTATTTCCACCAAGTCCTAGAGATGTTAAATGCCTTAGTTGACCCAATGAATCCGGGATGTTCCCTCCGAAGGCATTGTAAGAAGCAGACAGAGCTTCCAGGGAGGAAATGTTTACAAGAAAAGGCGGTATGCCTCCAGTCAAATTGTTGAAGTGTATGCCTAGTTGTTTGAGATTTGACAAGGAGGCAAATTCCCTGGGAAACTTCCCTACGAGGTTGTTCCTTCCTACATTTATATACGAGAGTCTGGAACAATGGGACAAGTTGACGGGAATTTGGCCAACCAAGGAATTGTTGGCCAGATGTAGATATCGCAACCTGAACAGACGACCAATATCCTCAGGAATTTCACCCTGGAGGGTGTTGTTTTCCAGCTTGATCTCCCTTAGGAAGCTGAGGTTGCCAATGTAAGGTGAGAGAGAACCAACCAATCCTCTTGACCTCAGGTTCAAAATGGTCACTCTTCTATGCCTGGGACTGCATGTTATTCCTTCCCATTCGCAGTAATCTTTAGATTGATTCCACGACCTCATCACCCCTTGAGGATCCTGTGTGATTTTTGACTTGAAAGCTAGCAATGCAATACGATCTGTTTCGTTTCCAGGATTGGTTCTAATCACAAAATTGGCAGTGGCAACGGCAGCAGAAGTTGTTGCAAGCAACAGCGTAATGCTAAAGAAGAAAACAGCTAATTGGCGGTAAACAAAGGGGGATGCCATAGCAAACATCATGTAAAGTTGAAGGAAAATCTACACTCGCAATTCCTTATTGCTGAGTCTTCTTATTATTTTGTTAGATATTTATAGGGTAATTGGTTGGTAAAAAGCCATTAGTGTGGACAAGAAGTATTCATGCCGTGCCCTGAGATGAAACTAAAACTTCAGCTTCATTTGACAAACTAGTCAATTCAGTTAACGTAAAATAAACTGTGTTTACTTTGAATATCGGTATTAGTTGGTAAAAGCAACGTGTTAGACCAAGCCAAATGAACAAAGAATTGCGGAATCTGAGCTAGATTTCTCGGGTCTTTTTGTTAAATGAGATTATCAATTTCAACAATATAAAGCAACCATTAATAGCCATGGACATGTTCATTGACATTACTGATATGATAAGATGAAGACTGAAAATATGTAACATCCATGCTAATTACAATACATAAACAAGAAAATGTGCTAGTGAATTTCCTTCCACATCATCAACTTTGTCCAAGCATTACTTCTATTAATTTTGGAAAAAAAGTAAGCCATTTCTTACCTCCCCTCATTTTTTTAATTTTTATTTTTTTTCCCAATATGTGCCCTTCTATTTTCTCCTCCTTTACCGTCTCTTATTTTGTAAATTAACTTGCCATTATTTAAAGGTTCAGTGAAAACAAAAAATAAAATAAAATAAAATTTGTTTGTCTTTTTCTTAATTATTTTCCTACGCAGCTTTTCTATTTTCCTCTCTCACCACTACAAGAAAACATATTTTCAGCTATGAAGAAAAAGATCATTGGAATCAATGGTGCAACGAAAAGATGATTTTTAGATTTATTTTTGTAGGTAGAAAAAATTGACTAGTAAAATTTAGCATGTTGTTGATTGGATTATATTTTAAATTTATTTTTGATTTTATATTTTTATTCAACAAACTTAAAAAAAAAAAGAGAAGTATGAAGGTTGTGAGAAGATTTTTTGTAGGGGGAGATTCACCTTTTTTTTTTTTGGGTCGGGTTTCAAAAATATATCATCATCCATCACTTTATTACTCTACATTTTCTCATTCTCTAATAATTTATTCCTTAGAACTTAAAAAAAAAAAATTGGTTCATGTTAAAGAGTTTCTTTTATTTCATCTGTTTTTTTGTATAAAAAAGTTTGATCATCAAACAAATGATAACAATAATATTAATTGATTAAATATCATATTTTCGTAATAATCAATTATTTTGAATACAAATATAAAATTAAAAAAAAAGTAATATAAATTTATCTCTTACATTTTATCACCAGCAAGTGACAATAAAAAAACTTATTTTTTGTTCTGATTATGATTCTATATATAAAACTACAAAATACTTAAACAAAAATTCAATTTCAGACTCAATAATCAATCAGAGCATAAGACACTTTAAAAAAATAAGTAACAAAAGATTTAATAATATAAATAATAATAAATAAATAAATTTTCCTTCAACTTTAATAATATCTCAATCAACTTTAATAATATCTTCAACTTTAATAATATGACGTTTTGGAAAACTTGCTTCCCTTTTCCGTTTACTTCGATTGTCGGTGTTTATTGGTAAAATTAACTTGTTGGATCAAGCCAAATGAACAAAGAATAGGGGAATGTGACATAGATATGGCAATGAAAAATGAAGAAAATGAAGAAAAAGTAGAATTGGGAATCTGACCATGATTTCATGGGTGTGAACTCCTTTTTTTTTTTAAATTCAAATAACTCAAACGAGTTGATCAATTTCAACAAAATTAAGAGCCCATTAATAGCCATGGACATGTTCACTAGCATTACTGAGATAATACTAAGAAGATTACACTTGCTTTCAACAAACGCAGTAACTGTTTTTATCTAATCGTAATTTATGGACTTCTTGAATGCTACAGCATAAGTTATTTAACCATATTCTATATGCTTCCAACGATAGTCTATGTGCTTCTACAGTGTTATGATATGTGCTTCTAGTAGTGTTATGATGTTGCAGATTAAGGCAAAGGAGCAGAATAACTGCAAACCTCAACATAAACCGGAAATTAATTGCTTTTATATAAAATTTGTCATTTCATATAGTCGTATGCATATTGCATCTTACATCATACATGTAAAATAAAAAGGGATCACAAATGCAAGGAGAAACTAAAAAGGAGATGAGGCTACTAGGAGAGCAATAGCTAGCAAGCCAAGCTAGGCTGTGCCAGTAACGCCCAAATCTTGCTTGTTATCATCTTTCGGAGAGCCAAAAACAGGGCCACCCTTGCCAGTGGGATCTTCCACCTTTTCTTCCAGCTTATCGACCTGAATGGCTCCCTGGTCTTCCTTGGACCGAAGGTCTGTCTTGGTCTTATTCTCTCCTCCTAGAACTGATTCATATGTTGTTGCCGTCTTCGACTCCTTTGGCTGTGCTCCTTGCGCCCCTGACATTGTTACTTCTTTTCTTGTTCTACTAGTTTAGAGCAGTTTGTAGTTGATAAAGGTAGCCACAAGCTGTCGGTTTCTTATAGTTGGGGTTTGCTGAGTATAAAGTTGAACTACAGACGCGTACGATTGTGGCAACAAGGCCAGGTGGCTTCAAACCTACGGATGCCTGACAAGTCTCTTCCAAACAATGCTTCTACGTGTGGATCATGCAACACTGTTATTTGGCATCGCCTTTGATGAATCACCAGGCTGATTACTTTGTACTTCTAGTCTTAAGGCAAAACTTTACTGCTTTTCTTGCCAAAAACTCATAACTATAGAGTTTTACAATTAAAAAATGGAGGATTTATGGAATTGAGTCCCACGAAATTTAGAAGAAAAAAATAACTCCGTGGAGAAAATGACTGACCTTTTTAAGAAATGTAGGTTTTAAGTTAGAGGTTCAACTTAAAATTTAAGAAGAATTTTAAGAAAAACTTAAAAATTCATCCAAAAATGTTTTTTTTTTTTCAAATTCTTTCAAAATTTTCCTTGTCTTATTATATTATAATTTATCATTAAATATAAAAATCTAGAAAGATATCATTTTATTTAAATATAATATATATTTTTATTTTGTATATTATTAATAATAATGTTTATACATTTTTATAAATACAATGATACCCGTATCATATTTTTTTATTTCAGTTCCAAGGAGTTTGACTCAATAGATTTCAACTGTAAGAATGCTCACACGCACTCTTGTTGATTCACAGCAAAAGGCAACTCCGATTTCAAATATCACATTCAAACATTCTGAGATCGTGCAATTCTGCGTTTTGCGTTGAGAGGGGAACTGAGTTTCTGTGTCTTGGAAAAGAATGGGATCCACAATCCCCATCACTTTTTTTTTTTTAAGCCGCTTTTGCAAGATTATGAATGTTCAAATTGTCATTAAACATTTCATTATTAAGCCCCTTTCTGGGGAACATTTCTAACAAAGGGATTCTAAAATAATTTTAGAATATTGGTAAGAGTATTTTAAGATTAGGGATATAATATATTTTTTTATCTCAATCAAGGTTAAAATTCGAGATGGTACGTGTTTTACCTCAATTTTAGCATATTCGATGCTGGTATGTCTTACCATAAATACGCAGTTAAAGACATGCGTCATCCAAACATAAGTAAAATTAATTAATCACTCGTTACGTCACGTCGATATGTCAATTACAACACATGTACTTAAATTTTGTTTATTAGATTAAGTCTTATCAGATTCACGTGATTTATAGAGTCACGTCCTCTTAAATGATTACGTTATATGAATTCATATATATAAGAGAGCATTGGACGAAGAAAAAAGAAATCATCATTTTACCTCACTTTCACATCTCTAAGCAATCTCAAGCTGTGTCACGTCATGCGTTTCAAAAGAAAGTAGGTATGATGCTTCAATCCCACTTTAAATATGAAAGGAAAAGTTGATGGGCATATAAATGGTAGCGCTGCATACCCCAAAAAGTTGATTTTGAAGGGAAAAGTAATGACTATGTAAAAAAATTGATGTTAGAATCAACTTTTAACTATTTGACTTCATGTCAAACACCCAGATGAATAGATAAGATAAGCCGATTCCACACCAAGCACTTAAAAATGTAGATAAGGTGGGCCTTAAAGGAGGTTAATTATGACAAGAAGATTATAAGACTGAGTGAGAGTGAATTTTATATCACGCACTTTAAAAGATAATAAATAAGATGTTTCAATCTCATATTAAATTAAAAAAAAAATTATTAAATATATAAATGATAACACTACACCTTAACTTAATAACTCGATTTTGTAGGGGGAGAATGATGGCCATGTAAGACTCACTCTTCCCTCTCCAAAATATATGAAAAAACTTAGAAAACAAATGCATGTACTTAAGTCCAACGCATGATTCGCTACTTATCCTAAGTCCGAATAACATAGCCGGAGGAGTACGTAGGAGTTTAGCAGACAGTTCTTCTTAGCCTAGTGGAGCTTGTATCCGGAATCAGGCTAAGCAAAAGTCATCATGTGCAATGATGTTAACATCAATAAGGACATTACTTAGTTTCAACTCACAATGTTGTAGAAGTTTTTGAAAAGATAATCCTGTGTCAGATGCAATATCAATGGCAATTTTTAGCCTGTGGAGAAGATTTATTGTGCTTCTTTGCTCATCTGTCAAATCCATACTAAAAACTGGATGCAACCACATCTAAGCTCCCATTAGTCATGAATTCATAAACTAGAGCCTCGAAGTCGTAACCATCTAATCAAGTCCTAAACATACAATCAGGATCTTGACAAGATTGCGATGTTTGATTTTCTGCAAGGCTTTGCACTCAGCTACAAAACTCTTGCAAGCTCCATTGGTGCTGAAGGTCCTGCACTTTAATATGATTCTACCTTGATCAAGAAATCCTTTAAGCACAATCCCGAAACTACCAACGCCAATTATATAAGAAGAGAAATCCATCAGTAGCTCTGTGAAGACTCTGGAAATATACCTTCATAAATAAATATTTTGGAATTATTGAATCAGGTTCCTCTCTTTTTGTCTTAACCCAACAAAGAAATAGAAGAGAAAGTAACAAAGTAACTCTTAAAAACCCAAAAACAATGGAAATTGTTAATTTCACTTCAAAACTCAAATCTACTCCAAAATCACAACTTCTCAACTCAATCACACATATTTTTAGCACTAATTTTGCACAAAAAATCTACTCCAATCAACTAATATCAAATTTCAAAATAACCACAAAACCAACATTAAGCATAACCTATATTCAAACATGTAAACAACAACAAAGATGATAGTTTCTTCACTTCAAGGATGCATCAATATATATTCTCATGAGTAAGCTAGGAAACACTTACAAGAGTTTGCCTATTTTTCACTATAAGCAAAAGCCTCTCTTTTGTCTTTCAACCCCACGTTTTTGGCTACTCACAATTTTTTTCTACACTTGTGTTCTGGTTTTTTGCATACTAAAAACCAGAACACAAGTGTAGAAAAAAATTGTGAGTAGTACATATATATATATATATATATAACCCAATGTAATTGGGTTTACAACCCAACACAAATAAGGTATGCCACCAGTTTGTTTTCTGTAGCTAGAAATTCTTTAAGATTATAAGCATTAGATATTGAAATGGGAATGTGCCTAGTGAGTTGATTGAAGCCAATTTTTAAGAGTCTACGGTTGGAAAGAGTGATGCCTATATCCAAAGGAATGCTTCCCTGAATTTGGTTATTTCCCACACCTTAGCGTCCTAAAGCATCGGGAATTCTTCCATCCAAATTATTCTGGGGTAAAAGAAAGGGATAATAAGTTGCCAAATGAAGAAAGGGATACTTCCAGTTAGATTGTTGCCATTTAAGGAAATAATTTCAAGCTTTGACGAAGAGCCTAGTTCAGTATGACTTTCTCCCACCAGCTGGTTAAATACAAGACTGACAAGGCCTGAATTTCCTCATAATAGAGGTTAGTATAGAGATTTAATGTTTGCAGTCTGCGTAAACGTCCTATTTCTTGACGGATTTCATGAGTGAAGCTATTGTTTGGAAGATGCAAATCCTAAGAAAGCTAAAGTTTCCAATATGTGGACAGACTGAACCTGCAAGTTTCAAAGAATGCAAGGCCAATATGCCGGCGGCTGCATTTAACACCATGCCATTGGCAAAAATACATGGATTCGTTCCTGGAGCTTAAAACTCCCAGAGGGTCACCACTCACCAGTGATCTTGCACTTGAACTCAAGCAACTCCATGAGGGATAGGCGGTAATTATTATCAGAAATAGATATCTACTAGGTTTGGATTGTAGGACTTCATATGATGCAGGATTCGCTGTCAAGACAGGTTTCTTATTTATGCTTAAACTTGAGCTTCATCCTTCTACCTTTGAAATATTTATACTTACAATGACACCGTTAACTTCATTACACCAAGGATAAATTTAGTTTACCTTTTTCTTTCAGGAAAAAAAAAACTCTGAATGGAAATTTCATATTGTACACTTCAAAGATGACACTATAAAATAAAATATTATAAAAATATTCATTTTATTTGTTTAAATTTAAAAAATACGAATACGGTGCTAAAAAATAAAATATTCTGTTACTATATATGATTTAATCAATTAACTAATAGATTCAAAGATAGAACAACAGATAACTTAAGGGAATAAAATTAAGTTCAAAATTTTTGAGTTTATAAATAAATAAAACCAAGAAAATCAGATGTTAAGTACATATTTAGTATTTACAGTTTTTTTAGATATATAAATTATTCAATAAAACCCATATAAAGGCCCAAGAAATCAGCAAAATAAATTGCTCAAAATGGCCCATTTAACCCAACCTACGTAGTGTTATCGCTTGGTTCATTTTAGCTTTCGTTGAGACTGAGACGAAGCTGTCAGGCTTCTATTTTTTATTTTTTTAAAAATAAATTTTGGACGTGTTGGTACAAGACCTTTGCCAGGAACAAATCGATGGCAACGTTCCCCGACTCGTTCGCTCAACTCGGCGATCACTCGGTCGAGTCCGTCGAGTCCGTCGAGTCTGTTCCACACCAGGATGACTACGGCAGTGGCTACGCCGGATATGACCCGTCTCAGCAATTCGAATCTTCCGCGGCCGATTCGGACTCGGCTAAGGACTCGAATGATGACGTGTTTGCATCGCATCCATACACGAAGGGAGAAGGATTTGGCCAAGATTTGGGCGGATTGGACAGCCCGATTTTGCCGCCGCCATCGGAGATGGAGCCCGAGGAAGGGTTTGCTCTGAGGGAATGGGGAAGGTTAAGATGCATTGAAAGTTTTGAACTATTTTTTTTAATTATTTCGTTCTTTCGTTGTTTATATTTTTGGTTACTGAAATATTTTGGGGAAATTTAAAAGTAGAAATCGAAGTTATCAATTTGGCAATTAGGTAGTTCAGAAATGTGAATATATAGAGAGGATAATTATGATATATAGAGAGAGAAATCCGAAGAACCCAGATTCTACCAAGAACCCGATTCTATCAGCCAAAATCAAGATTCAAACCCAGAACGCAGCAAGCCGAATCCACTTGGAAGGAATTATCCACTACAATGTCTATATATGAGTCATTGTCATAAATCTCCATTTATGGAGTCTAAAATCTTTACTGTCGGTGTATAAGATATTAATTATATATATATATGGTTAAGTATAGAGTTTTAAGTAGAAAAAGGTCTAGAATTTGAAGGAAAGGTTTTAGGGTTTCACTTTTTTATTTTTAGAGATTGAATTAGGAAAATATTTGGAAATCAAAATTTTTGTTTTTCTAAAATTTTCTCTTCATTTTTATAGATTTGGAGAAAATATACAATAAAGTGTGTGTTATGGTAGTCTTTAATAAAGAAAAGAGAAAAGAGTCTCTATGAAATAAATTGAAATAATTAAAGACATGCATGAAGATGGAAGAACACATGTGAGGACGTGTGAAGGGCAAACAAGTGAATTCCCTAACACAGTAGAGCTACATCAAGTTTAGCGTTAAGTCTGTTTTATTCACTATAGTAATGGATGAACTGACCAAATTCATTCAGAATAATGTACCTTGGTATATGATGTTTGTAGATGATATTATCTTTTATGCTGAAACTAAAGTGGAGGTTAATATTAAGTTAGAATTGTAAAGATAGACATTAGAGTTAAGAGGATTCAGATTAAGCAGAGCAAAAACTGTAGAGATAGGCTCGTTGGAGCAAGTGGAGAAGCACTACAAGTGTGTTGTGTGACAAAAGAATTCCTATAGAGTTGATAAACAAATTTTACAGAACAATTGTTAGACCTACATTACTATATGGCAATGAATGTTGAGAAACTATAGGAGTGCATATACAAAAGATGAGTGCAGTAGAAATATGAATGATGCAATAGATGTGTCAATATATAAGAAAAGATAGAATGAGAAATGAGAACATTCGCAAAAAGACTGGAGTGACACTTATCTTAAACAGATGAGTGAAAACTGTTTACGTTGGTTTGGACACATACAATGTAGACCTGTGGACGCTCCTGTTAAAAGAATGGAGAATATGAATGATATAAAAAGGGTCAAGATTAGGGGAAAATTGAAAAAGACTTGGAAGGAAGTAATCCGGAAAGATACGATGGTACAAGAGTTGAGAGAATACATTGCATTAAATAGGGATGAGTGGAGGAGGAGAATTCATGCTGACGACTTAACGTGAATTTGTATATTGGTTCATATAGCCTATCCTAGTAATGAGATAAAAAGCTATGATGATGATGATTTTTATAGAATTCCTTTTCATTATTCTGATTCAAATTTTTGAGTTTTTTTTCTTAATGAAACCTGTAAGATTTTGCAAATTTTATATGTTTCTGTGGTATTCATAAGGCATTGTAACTGTTATAATTGCTTAGGGAAAGTGCAATTCGATTGGAGGAGAAGGAGAAGAGGGAGAAGGAGGTGTTGAGCCAAATAATTGAGGAAGCTGATCAATACAAAGTTGAGTTTTATAGAAAGAGGGAGGTTACCTGTGAAAACAACAAAGCCAATAACAGGGAAAGGGAGAAGGTACTTTTCACTTGAAGCTATATGCTAATTTCTTACTGCTTTTATGAATTTTGTTACTTTTCCTGAGCAAAAGGGGCAAAAAAAAAAGGAAACGCTGTTTTTCTTATTCTGATTTCTAATTATGCATGAGTTGGTAGTTGCTAAACATTCTAAGCTTTCTTTAGTCAGTATTAAACTGTAGATATTGATATTATTATGTTTATCGTTGTCCATGCTTGAACATTGAGCCGGTAACATGCATTTTGATGGAAACATATTCTGAAGTGGTATGAACTCAATTTTCTTATAGAAAGAAGTTTGGTTTTTAAATGATGGGCAAATAGCAATGCAGGTGAAAATTCAAATGTGTTTTTTGGAATTTGCTAGTCATTATTTTGTGGTTGGTTGGATTAAACTAACTTATCTTGAAGGCATTCGTAAATTAAGTTTCTGTGAAGTACAATTTCCAAGGGATTGTGAAACTTAGTCAAAAGTTAAAGTAGAGTTAAACTCTGGTGCTCTCAGATTGTGAACAATAAACCATGATCTTATGCCTGCTAATTCATCTTTAGTTTTTCAAAGGTGTGTTTCTGAAACACAATTTTGTTGCACAAGAGTGTGTACCGAATCTTCTAGATTAAAATTTCAACTTACAGAGATTTTGTATGAAGATTTTGTTAATTTGTCCTATAACATAAAACACCAAGGGGGAGAGGAGAAATGGCAATATCTGGAATTAAACTTAAATACAGTTGGTGATTTTCAGAACAAAGAAACATACTATGATTCTTTCTTTTTCAGCATGCATGTAGACAATGTTGAATTTCTACTACATTATATGTGAGCTCAGCAGCATCAAAGTTCACAGATATTAACTATTTGTTCACCAGGGTTGGTCTTACTTCATCTAACTGGCTTATCAATTAAGGGGTTATTGTTACTTGTAGATGTGGGTTAAGTAATTGAATTACAATGTGTTTGCCACATTACACGACATCCTTAATTCTTGAAGTTGATTAGCAAGGTAACTTGCTGCTGAGTTTGTTAAACTGGTCATTGTCAGTTGCTGCACGGATTTTTTGGTGAAAATATGACTGGGTTTGATGGTTTAGAATATAACATTTTTATAATTTGCTTAAGTTTTGTCCTCTTCCTTCTTAGATATGGTGCAATGTGCTGATGCGATATATAGCTACTTATCTTCTAGTGTTATGTGTCAGATATTTGTAGCTAACCAAGAGAAGTTCCATGCTGAGGCTGATAAACATTACTGGAAATCAATCTCAGAGCTCATTCCTAATGAAGTGCCAGCTATAGAGAAGAGAGGAAAAAAGGACAAGGAGAAGAAGCCTTCCATTGTTGTGGTCCAAGGGCCAAAGCCTGGGAAACCAGCTGACCTTTCAAGGATGAGGCAGATACTCTTGAAACTGAAGCATAATACACCTCCCCACCTGAAGCATTCTCCGCCACCACCACCTGCCCATGCAAAAGATCAAGATGCAAAAAGCAGTAATACTCCTGTCACGACTGCTCCTCTTGTTGCAAGCACCCCTGAGGCGGTAGTTGCTGCTTAGTAGGTTTCATTTTGACATTTGTCAGCTTCTTAATCAGAACTATCTAAGAGTATCTTGTTACTTTTATGATGCTCACCCGTTTGTCCTAGCAGTAGGGTATATTTGGTTGTATTAAGGTTTTAAATTATCGTTTCTATATGCATGAAACTTTTTCATTCAGACTGGATGTATTAAAGATATGTTATTCCTGACCCACTGCCTGGGAATGAATATGATCTCAGGACTTGTAATCTTGGACCAGCTCTCAGCAAGGAAACTGTGACTATCAGCCAACGGTTCTTTCCATGCTTCCTGGCCGAGAAAGTTCAGAAGTCCGAATCATGGAAATGGTTGTTGTCCGGGATTTTTCTGGTAGGTTATCCATACTGTAGGAGATTGGGAAGGCTTCATCTCTGACTAGGTAATCCTTGACAATACAAGAATATACGGAAACGGCACAAAGTGATATGAGTTAAAATTTAATAAAAATTATGTGTCGACAATTTTTATATTTTATACTATTTGAATATAATTTTTTTATTATAAAAACATGAATTTCGTTAAAAGTTACAGGTTTCTCGTCCAAGTGTAACCATCAGTGGGCTTGTTTACAAATCTTCAAGAATTTGAGGGTCCAGGCTACCTTTAATGTGTTTCTTTTTTGGAACTGGTAAAGAAATCTGGACTTTATGAAGAATGATGGCCCACAGGTTTGCAGAACGCCTGATTCAAATATTAGTACTATTCTTTTGGGAAACCCTTTTATGCAAAACTGCAAACTTGATTGATGGGTGGTTAGATGTGGTGCCCCTGCCAGCTCTTACACTCTGCCGAACTTAGAAATATTCTCTTACCCGACGGGCCAACCATTTTTATCTTTCCTTTGGAACTTGGATGTTTTTCTCTAGTCACTTTCAAGACCAAGAGGAATGCCTCTTTTTGATTAGTCTAGCAAGGCAATGATACAGCTTTTGTCTTTGAATTATATTGCAATTTCGGGGAATCTGAACGAGCCTGCTCACATGCTAAAAGCTGCCCATCAGCTTTCAAGTCTTTTATGATAGAAGACAACATGCAGCACCATGAAGAAGTACCATCACAGACTTGGTTCTTTGATTGTGATTCTAATACTTAAATTAGAGCCAGAAGCCATTTTCTAAAGTACTTTTTTAATACACTAATAAATGAATAATTCTTGAGCTCCATAAAATTTTAAATACATCAGACCAAGTAAGATCTGAAAAGAAACTGTATTTGCAAATTTTGCATGCTATTATCTCAAAAATAACTTCATTCCAATTGGAAACATAAGCTGATCTCTAGTTTTCAATTGACAGGCTTTCACCATTTCAAAGCTAATTCACAACAACTCACCCTGAGGGATTTGGAGAACAATGATGTTTAAAATCTATCGGGTTTCCCTAATAATACAACCATCGTGAATTACACAAATGTAAACATATCTAATTAGCTTTACAATGATATTAGAATAATGATTCTGACGTGGTTCCTCCTGGAAATTGGTTCTCTTCCGAATGTCAAAAGACTGTAGATTTAAAACAATAATGTATGGCCATATCTCGTGGTTGTATGCCCTGACCATCATCTAGCATAAACACTGCCAGGGGATCTTCTACCTCTCTCACTGCCAATATCGTCTTCTATTTCGCACCCATCTAAGCAAATGCCATTGTTATTGACACTAAGCTCCGAACTAGCATTGCTGCTTGTCGCAAGAGGAGAATCCGAGACACTAATAGTTCTGCTTTGTGCAGGACCTGATCTTACACTGTACATAGATGATGCTGGAATATTCGTCATCAATGGCCGTAAATTTCCAGGAATGCTTCGCCTTATATCCTGCTCAAGATAATATAGAAATCAGAGAAAGAATTAACTTAATTTCCCCCAGCCTTAAATTTCTTAATTTATCAGCCCATAAGAAGCCAAAGGTTGAGACTGACGTGAATAAACAAGGGAAAACCATGTAATCCACCTACGAATATGACTATTTAACTAGAGTGACAACAACATATTTAGATTGTTGTACTCTCACCTAACGGATCCTAATTTAAGCAAATATAAGATAAAGCTACAAAATTCTAGGATATACTTACCATATGCCTTATAGCCATATCCAGCGATTTCTTTGAAAGTGTTCTTCCAAAGCCTGAACTGTCTGGTGATGCAGATTTCCCAGACATGTTACCATGAGGAGAATGTTTATCATCTTGCTTCGGTGGCACCAGTTTCCGCATGTTTATCACCCTCTCAACCATTTTAGTTCCAATTACAGCAGGGCTCAAGTTGTCAGTAACTTTGGAATACCCACGAGTTACTGCTGGAACAGAGCTCCCACTAACATGAAGCATAGCACCATTAGGGCGCCGTCCTCTTGAAGGAGAGCATGATTGTCGTCTTGGCCTACCAGTAGGACCTGGTTCAACAGAAGAAGATCGAGAACTTGGTGCACCAGGCCTACCTCTTGTGGCTGAAAGTGGTCTATCAGTTAATGTTGTTCTTAAATTCGGTGGAGCATCAAGTGAGAAACCAGGCATCTCAGAAGGCTTCCATGGTCTAGATTTTACTGTTGGAGATGTACCACGTGATGGTAAAGAATTTCTGGATGCTGCAGGAGTTGGCTTTGTAACTGAAGGAGATGATTTTATTGGAGGAGCAGATATACTAGGACCACTTGATGGAGTTGATGGTCGACGAGTTGGTGTGGAAGCTCTTGATACAGGTTTGGATGAAGGTATAGAATGTCTTGCAGTTGGTGTTGAAGACCTAGCTGTGGACCTTGTCGGTGTGGAGGATCTTGCAGATACTGCAGTTTTAGTAGCAGAAGATACGGTCCTGGCTGCAGAAACAGTGGGCTTAGCTGTTGACGTTAAAGGTTTTGTTGCAGGCTTAGTTGCAGATGTTGCAGGCTTTGCTGCAGATGTTAAAGGCTTATTAGCAGAAATTGAGGGCTTAGTTGACAGTAATGCGGCCCGAGTTGTTGGTGTTGATGATCTCGTGGGTTTAGATGCTCCAGTCAATGTAGGGTGTCCGGTGGGTGTTGAAGGTCTTGAACCAGGACCTCCTGATGACGAGGGCCTGCGAATCCCTGTAGAATTCAACCCAGGGGACAAAGCTGGTTGCTTCGGTGTTAGGTTGCCCCTGACAGCAGACTCTGGCTGGGGATTTGCTAGCTAAAAACAGAGTGAAAAAAAATCAATTGCCAATAAGTTCCAAGAATCCAAAAATCAGAACACCTAAAGGTCTAAAAACATAACAAAACCATGGAAATAACCTTTTTGAGATTTTTTTTTTTTTTTAAAAAGCCCTTCAAAAATACATATCATCCATAATATTTTAACAGGTACACAGATTTTAGTACTTTAAAATGCTTCTTAAATTTGGGAATTAGTGATAGTTATTCCTGCTAAGGTGCAAAATAGTATTAGTTCATTTTAATAGTAAGCTAAGCTACTAATACACAGAGAAAGTTAGATTAATGAGTTCCAAGATAACAGGCAGTCAGTCATGTTGGTTCCTAGTTAATTAAAAAAAAAAGGGCCCTTTCAGGTAGATACAACAATTAAGAGCCTTTAAATTTTGCCAATTCCTGACCAGACTCTGATCTAAAAGCGTGGTGGGACATAATAAACTTCACAGTGAAATGACCAACATAGGGCTAATTTTGTTCAAAATAAGGCTTGGAAGGAAATCAGACTCCCATTTAATAAATGTGGCATGAGATAACTTGCTATTTCAGTAATTACTATACCACATACTCTAGATTTAAGGGCAGTCGGCCGAGCCTTAGGAGTGCCAATTTGACACATTACAGTCTTTTGCGACTCCATCTCCAAGGAAGGAAAAAGTGGAGTACCAGGAGGTGTTAAAAGCCTGAAAATGAAGAGAATTTCTGTTAATATCATCACATTAAAATTCATTTAATCACATGCATGTGGGAAAAAGAATGGATTAGTTCAAAGCTGAAGCAAGTGTAAGATC
The DNA here is from genome assembly GCA_033439115.1 of Firmiana major. Classification (NCBI taxonomy): domain Eukaryota; kingdom Viridiplantae; phylum Streptophyta; class Magnoliopsida; order Malvales; family Malvaceae; genus Firmiana; species Firmiana major. The sequence goes on along the minus strand of CM065913.1, from coordinate 34,871,082 downwards.
TTAACACACATCTTTCAATAGACGACGGGAATTCATCCTAAAATTTTTACCTAAAAAATTTTGGAATCAAAACCCATACTTCAAAATCCTTTAGCATTCTTAACATTCACGTCATGAAGCTAAAAATCTGACCATGAAATCAGAAAAACGTGTAGAGAACAAAAGTTTACTTTTTCAAAGTTTCAATAAATTAAGAATTTCTCCAGACTTATTACAAGTTCAACATTCCTAACAGAACAACACTATAACAGATGTCAAGGGTTTCTGTCCTTGAAGCAAAATGAGTAAAAGCCTACTGAAGTTAATCAAATCTTGGTTAGTCCTCAATTGACACAAGCCACTCCTATCAGTTCTTTCCATCCTCACCGTGGGCTTCAGCCCCAAGAATACAAGAAGTTCCCAGCCCATTCCTTATGCTGAGACCATTTTTCTGTTTTCTAAGCATCTAAAGATAATTACACAAATAATCTATGAAATTATTATCTAAGCCTTAGGAGTTGATGTGGAGCATTTGGCTTGTTTTGGAAATATGGAACTTAACATTTCAAGGCAACTAGGCTAAGATTTATCCACAAAGTAGCAGCTAAAATTTCCAATCTACAATCCTTCTAACTTCTGTTAGAGAGATGAAGAAAAAGCAACATGTAAAAGGAATATAATAGGATTAATAAATGATGACATCTGAATTTGATCAAATTGGACTGTGAGAAATAAAAGGAATCACGTTTTTAACAATGAAACATAATTCAACTTAATTATAAGAGCTAGGAAATTGAAGTTTCAGTTCCCAGTACAAGACTGCAAGCAATTCATAGAAAGACAACATAGCAAGTCATCATCAATACTTTACTTCAAAATAGCCAAAACCAAAAGCAGCCAACAAAGTTTAGGAAATATAAATACTCTAGTTCAGCTAGTGACCCCAGGGCACATGTTAAAAATGCCCATCACAACCATCGCATTATTAACTTCAATCAATCGCACATGACATCAATAATTATCATCCTTTTTTCTTCTTCTTTTTTCCCTTTCTCTTCCTATTGCCTTATTTATTCTTTGGCGAAAATTAAGTAAATTAACTGAGCCTACCAACAAATGCTTTAAAAAAAAAAAAGGGGAATGAAAAAATAAGTTAAGCATGAATATGAGTCATAAGATCAAGGTTTTGTTTGGTTGTTCCTATTGCTACTTCCCTTTTGGTAATTGCTCTTTATTAGTCTTAAGAAACTACAATAAACCAACATTATAATCAATTAAAACTAAAGAAATAACCAAATTTTAAACCAAAATCCAACATGATTATTCCCCCAAAAATTACATTTTTAATTCTTCAAATTGTTTATTCACTTCTGAATTGATGGCGCTTTTGCGTTTTGCTTTCAGTCAAACAATACCTAAATTATAAAATAAATTTGAAATTAAAAGAACTAATAAACAAACAAATTACCAGTCATAGTCATTTTTATCACTATCAGAATTAAGAAAATCATCAGCAGCAGCAACCGTCTTTCTCGCCGGAGTATTTGTCGAAGCCGAAAGGTTAAATATCGGTGAAGTTCCAGGTTTAGATCCTAGAATTTCAAGAAGTTGCCAAATTACCACAACAAATAAAAAAAAAAAAACCCTAAAATATTATGAAATTTTTAAAACCTTACCTAAAGGAGCATCGAAGTCTTCGGAGGAGTGATTAAGAAGAAGATTACTCTGTTCTTTCTCACGTTTTCGCATCTCCAGAAACAATGCGAGCTCTTCCTCTTTCTCTTTCATCATCGAAGCTCTTAATTCTTGCCGGTGTTTCAACGCCGCCGCTTGCATTGCTGTTTCTTGCTGAGCCCTAAAGCTCCGATTCATCTTCACCTCCCCAAAATTATCCTCACAGATCAAATAACTCTAAACGCAGCGTTTGGAAGATTTAGGTTGAGCTTCGGAGCTGGAAATATGAAACGACATGGGAGGGAGAAGGAGGGTAGAGGAAAACGACAATGGTAGAGAGTGGCAAGGTGTGTAAATAAGGGGGAGGCGGGAGGGGTTAAATGGGAAGAGATGGGAATCTTGAATGACGGGACAACTGCAACAAGAGCTCTCGTTGTTTTCTCTCACTTAAAGGCTACGTTTTCAGATTTTCGCTTTAAGGTGGATGAATAATCACGATAATACCCTCTTTTTTAAATATTCTCTTTTTTGGGAAATTTTTTAATGTTTTTTGCAGTTCTGCCCTTGAAATCTTAAATATTGCATAATTCATTCCATCATGGTTTGGGACTCGGGCTTCGTCGTGTTCATTCTCAGACCCATCAATTTAATCCATGGGCTGAATTGCATCATGTTCCCAGTCTAACCAACTTACTAAAAATATTATAAAACTACATAAAATGTAAAATAAATATGATAGTTTATTTGATATACACTAAATTTTTAAATTTTACAACTAAGATTAATACTTAATAAGATGACACTTATAGATTAATACTTAATAAGATGACACTTATTTTTATAGATGACATTTGGTCAGGGAAAAATTAAATTATCATTTGGAATCTAATTACAATTAAAATATCGCACATTTAAAAAATTTTGAAATATTATATTCTTGTGTTAGGTTTAATCGGAATAAAGTAACAATTTTTGTATTTGGTTTGAGGAATATAAAATTATGAGATGACATATTTTACTATATTACTTTAGTTTATGTAATTAGATGATGTCACATGAATAACATGTAAAATATAATTATGTTTATATTATTTATTTATTTATTTAACATTTTTTTACAACGTTATATTATTTATTTATTCATAATGTAGTTTGTTTATTTTTATTTGACATGTAAATGAGAAAGAATAAATGAAAAATAAAAATTAAAAATATTTAAATGTATTTTTTTTTCTTTTACCAACCAAGTTAGAATGTTCAACAATACTAAGTCGGGTTTATAAACATTTTTAACAGGGTTTTATGTTATTAATACATACATTACACAAAAAAGAAAACCAACTATCATGTTTTGCTCTATATTAATAAAAAATGTTGGATTCTTATAGTTTCAATGAATTTATAACCTCAAATATACAAAAGAAAAAAATAAGTTGACTTACAATTGTTTTCCAAATTAGATTTTTTTGAAAAAGGACCATTAAACCAAAAATCAATGATTGGATTTTAAAATATTTGTTTAAAGCTCAATTGGTATCTTGACAAAGAAAAAGCTTGTAACTTAAATATTAAATCCTAATTCAGGGTATTTACTCAAATATACAATAAACCCTTTATTGTTTAAATTAAGTCAGGCTCATGTGATGAATATTAGAATCTTATAAACTTTATAAACTAATATGAGTTCATGAAAATTATCATAGAACCTTAACAGCATGTTTAATTTGCGGAATAGAATGAATACTCCTTAACAATAGAATAGAGAGGGAATATATATCATGTAGTTTGGTTTGTTGAATGGAATATAAAAGGAACATAATAAATGTGTTTAATTTGTGAAAAAACATTTCATGGAATGTGTAATAAACCTAATTATGGGTCGAGTTGGGTTCAAGTCAAGTCTGAATATGATATTAACAAATTTTATTTGTACTCAAATTCGATCCGATATTCGGACTTGAGTTTTCTGTTTAGACCCGTCCAAATAAAATAAAAAAATCAATTTTTTCAAAAAAAATTGATTGTATTATTAAGTTGGTTTCTTAAATTGAGTCATTTAAAATGAGTTTTTTTAATTATTAATGAGTTGGTATATTTTAAAAGATTTTATTGATTGCACTCAATTTATTGGATTTAATCAATTTATGTCATATTGTGATACTTTTTAAAATTTATATAAATATTAACAAGTCGAATCAAATCGGGTTTGAACTTAAAAAGTGAGATCAAGGTTATATCAAATTTTAATCGAGTTTATTTTATTTATCCAAACGTATTTTATTAAATTTAATACATTATCTTAATTCGATCAAATATCAGGTGAACTTTTGAATTTAGATAAATAGTTTGACCTTTAAATAAGTTTAATACTAAAAAAAAAATGCTATTTTACCTTTTAAAAAATATTTTCCCTTTCTTCTATTCCAACCATCAACGATCATAAAATTGTCGCCAGCTATGCCTTTGTCTTGGACTAATCCACGAAATTGCAAACCGACGAACCGACGTATTCGTCTCAACGACCATGTCAAGCGGTACTACTTCTGAGAAGATCTGTCATGCTACTTGTCACTATATCTAATCATTAGCGAGCAGCTTTGACAAGGCCAACATCCAAATATAACATCTAATGGTGTGGGATGGCAATTGGTGGCATGGAAAAATTCAGAGTGACTGAGGTTGACGTATTTGGTGTGGGAGTTGGTGTTTGGATCGGTGACACTTGGGGTATTGGTGCAGGGAAACATGAAGGGAATGCAGTTATGGAGGTCGAAATGATCGGCGGTTGGTTCCATGCCATTGGCACAGTTGGGACGGCAATCTGTCCAATAGATACAGTGGGGATTGGTAGTGGAAATGAATAATCAGCATGGGCTAGTGACATGGTATATGGTTAAAATAGAGCTGAATATTGCATTGGTGTTAGTGCACCTACAAGAGTTTGAAAATATCCAACAAGTTGAGGTTGAGTGGTCCATGGTGAAATGGGTAGCAAACTTTGGACATACTGATATTGGCAAAGGTTCTGTGTAAGGAATAAATTTGTACGGGTTGAGAAGATGGTTTGCAAAGGTATTTGGGAAGTAGCGGTTGTAGTAGTTGCAATTTGGCTCATAGCTAGGCTCGACGACGGGTTGCTTTGGCTGGCAGTTGGCGTAACAATGATGGTGATGGGTGTTGTGTTTGCTGGGAGAGATATAGCTGCCGTCGTTGCCATTGATGATACCAATTGTTGAGGTCAACAATGATAATGGAGAATCTTCTGTAGACTATGAGAGCCGAAGTAACCTGCCAAACAGAGGGGGTCAAAGAGGGTCGGAGTGCTAAACTCTGATGGGCGCCAATGTTCAAGTCAATAGGTGCCTGAGGAAAGGTGAAAGAAATAGAAAAGGAATTGTATAAAGAAAAGTACAGAGCTAGAGCTAAAAGGTTCCAAAGAGAATCAGTGAAAATGAGGATGTCAATCCCCACTCAAACTAGAATTTAAATTGCAATGGTAATTGAGTTTTCAATTAGTTTGTGTTTATCTTAATTGTGATAAGATTATTATAAATATTGCGGCTATCGTAATATTAAATTTTTTTTATGAATATAAAATATAATAATTGTAATTAAAATCATAAAAACTCTTATTTTTACATTTACATTTAAAAAACTATTTATGATAAGTTAGAAAATGACAAATTTATACATGCATGGTGATGAAAAGACTATTTGTCACACACATTAGCAAATTTATACATGCATATTAAGTATATTAAATACATTAAATTATTCTACATATTATCAAGTTTTTCATATTTGTTAAAAAAATGTAAGGTTTTGGCGTATAAAATTTTCATTAAGGATGATTGACAATTCCGAAATAATTCAAAGATTTGAACTATTTTAATATTAATTAAATAATAAATAAAACATTCATATTTAGCTAAGTCGTTATTTAATCCATTTTAATTATTAAAATAATAAAAATCTAAAAACATCCGCCAATAAGACACTCGCCTCCAAAATACCAATCTCCTCTTTATCTTCTTTCTCCCAAAGACGGTCTCCACCCATCCATCCACCACCCACCATGCCCTGCTTTTTCTCCCAAATACACCGAACACCATTTGCATTTTTTTTCCCTGCTCCTCATGGTCATGCCCTCTCGTACCTCACCTCACAGAGTTTCAGCTCTCGAGTCTCGACCTCTCCCTTTACCTGAATCGCCCAATCCACTTCGACCCAAGTTGGCAAACTGAGACCCTAGGATCTAACAGCCACAATTTAAAGTGATTCATCATCAATGGTTTCCCTTTAGGTTTGTAGTGGCAGGAGCAAACAATCATGGACGTAGCAAATAATCGTAGACGTGAATAATTATGAGTTTAAGATTTACAACCGTTTTTTTCTGAAATAGCAGTGGTGGCGGACAACAGCGCTACCGCTAAGTAGCAGCAGCTATTTGAAACTCTGCTCCCAAGAACTTTCTGATCCTTTTATAATATGTGGGTGTCGCCTTGAGATTGGTAATTCACGTACGAGTCTTTAGCGCTCAACTTCCACCGATTAGGTGGAAGATGCTAAGTGTCATCTCGTTATTGGTTCTATTATTCAGGTGGTTCCCTCAAGAAACCGTCTTCTCCTAGTTGTTTCCTTGCTATCAGCTTAGGAGGCTGGACTTTGTTTCCAGACAAGTTGCGCTCCTGGTCTCTACTCAGTGCTTCTTGAGCTCAAGTGTGTATTAGACTTAACAAGATCCTTTAGAAAAGTTTAGTTTTGATCCAAAAGAGTACTCATTGTATCAAAGCACAATGATGCACCAGATGGTGTCACAGAAAGCTCATACAGGAGTTTAGTTTTGATCCAAAAGAGTACTCATTGTATCAAAGCTCATACAAGATCCTTTAGACATCCTTCCTGGATGCTTGTCAAGTAAGTATATTTATACTGGGATCCTGATTATGAATTTTTATCCGCTGGGTAAATATTCAACTCTGCAAGAAATTGGGTGGGTGAAAGAGAATCAATTCTATATTGCTAGTCTTCAGTATTATTATCTGGGTTATTACATACACTCCTGTAGCAAGATGAGATATAATGCAGCATATTACCCTACTAAGCTTCTATGTCTTCTTCGCTACCAGTGAGTTCTGTCCCCAATAACTGCATTTACACATACATTTGATAATTCTGGGATTTTGAATGCAATAATGTGAATGCTTTCTAGTGCATTGGTGTTAAAATTTCTGAAGGCAAATAACCAAGAACTTGGGGCATTCAGGAATTTTTGAATCATTCTAATTTTCAACCTTTTTTTTTTTAAGCTCTTCTTTCTTTTTCTCTCCTTTATGACCTTTTATCTTGTATTCTCTATCCATTGCTTGATATACTTTCACAAAATGATTTCTGAGAATATTTTTATTTTATAAAAAATTAAAAAATTTTCGTTGTTTGGATGGATTAATAAAAAATATTTTCTATTGTTTAATTGTTTTTTCGAGAAATTTGTTTTCTTTTTTAAATTATATTAACTAAGTAATGAAATATTAAAAATTAAATATTATTTATTAATTGATTTATTAATATTAAAAAATAATTATATTTTGAAAATAATATTTAATATTAAAATATTATATTATTAGACATTCAAAAGAAAACTATTTATCATCACTAATATTAATATTTTTAAAATTTTTAAGTAATATTAATATTTATTTTTGAAATATTAAAAAATATTTAAGATTAATAATATACATAGTAAAACATATAAACTTAAACTATTAAAAAATTTTAATGTTAATATTTTAATTTTTAAAATTTTTAATCTAATTAAATAAAAATTATTAATATAATAATATTTTATGTAAGATTAAATTATGTTAAAGTTCAAAAAAAATTATATCTAATGTATAATTTAAATAGAATTGTACTCAAAAATTTATTAAATAACTTTATTTATAGACAACTGTTTTTCAAAAAAAGCTTTTCTCTTTTCAAAATTGTAACACATTCCAAAGAAATGATCTAATTTTTCATTAACGAAAATATCATTTTCCGTTAACCAATCAACTTTTTACTAAACAAGCAACTGAAAATACAGAAATTATTTTTGAAATATCATTTTTTTGATAAATCAAAGGAAATCTTAATGTCTTATGAGCTGATATAATATTTCCGGCTGGATTTCATTGAGTATCCCTAGTCTAGAGAAAGAATAAGGATTCTTGGATCAGAAGTTAAATGTAAACCTCACTCGCTTGTCTCCTAGTGCAATCTGTTTCGACATTTTGGTAAATGTTTCAGTTCTGATCAATTGCACAGCTATCAGAGAGTGGTGGTTGTAGAGCTGTCCAAGCGGATGGTTTTTTCACTTGGCTAATTTTATTTGAAGAAATTGGGTATGGCTCATTTGCCTATGATAGCATTCTGAGTAACACAATATGAAACTTCAATTTGAAACACAATGTTCAGTCAAGTTTGGACATTAGCTAAATCAGAATCAACGATTCAATGTTTCCAATCATGGTTTACGCAGCAAGTTGGACAAGCTGCTGAAATAAGGAATGCCTATATGAGCTGAATGGGATTAAGGGGTTTAAAGATACATTTGGAATTTGACCAGAATTCTTTGTTCATCAAACATCATCTGCATCACTCCCACCAACATGTGTTCCATGGCTGATCCAGTAATTGCTTCCATCAGGACCAGACACCTTAAACCTGCTCAACGGCATGAGCCAGAAAATCTCTATTAAGAACATCCCCACTTAACCCGAATCAAAGTTTCTCTCCTATTTCTGATTATTTACTCACCGTTCAAGGACAGATTTTCCTTCCTTGTACTTCTGGTTCTTGTCATGGGCAAATTCCTAAAAGAAACTATCAAAGTAACTAACAGCAACAAGTAAAGATACATAAACCATGAATTTTGAACATGTAACTAAAGCTTACATATTTCCACCCCACAATTGATCCACACCCAACGCAAAAGATGTCAACCACAGTGTGCAGCCCCGTTGTCATCAGTCTATCTTCCTTCTCTCCGGAAGAAGTATTCACTCTGAGAAATATTGGAAAATGAGAATTTCTCTATGAAAATGACCATTATGTACAGATAACTTGAAATCTCATATCCTCAAAAGATCATGTCAATTGGATGTTCGTGCAGTCTATCCTTGAAATAAAGTCCATGTTAGTTCAATGTTTAGCTCATTAAAATAAGATGCCAGCAATCACCATCAACTCATTCATCTCTTCTGCTCTGCCTTGTATTCAGAAAGGCTAAATGACAAACATAAGGGGGGAAAGAAACCTTATGCTCTTGAGCAATTAAAGGGTATTATCTTGGTCTAAGTGAGCTAAACAAATAGTTAGAATCAACAATGAATTCAACGAGCAGAATTTTTCCGTATCCGTTAAGCTAGAGATTCCGAGTACAACTTAGTTTGACAACCCCCTGGTTAATTGTATCATAATAGAAGTAGCCAGCACCTTCTGGCATAGGCAAGTATTAGAGTTAGTCCTGTCCTGTTCAGAGTAATTCTAGACAGATTTGGTATTTAATACATACTGATGAGGTGCCTAAATTCAAGAAAACTTACACCTTCCTGAAGAGATATGCTTTCCCATGTCTGCAGTGGAAGGACTGAATAAAAGAACACAGGCAAAACACATAGTTAGAAACTGTACTTCTAAGCCCCCAACCAATGTTCTTTTTGGACAACATGAGAATTGTTAATACCTACACCATTTCAATCTCTATTTTTTTTCCCTTCATACCAAAGTTTATACTTTAAAAAGCCACCTCACTACACTGTTTGATTTCCATGCATATAAAACCAGAAAGACCAACTGGGTTATCCAAATTATACAGTCGATCATGGAATAATAAAAGAAATTTCAATCTAATCAGGCGTGCAATCCCATTAATTATAAAGTTCATCCAAAAAGAAAATGTGTATTAATTACTACTCCCACTAATAAATGCTAAGCAATTAACAAAACGATGGAACCTAAGATACCCCAAAAGCACCATTGCATAAACACAGAACAACCACAGAAATTTAAAACTTGTTTGTCAATAGAAAAGAAAAATTAAAAACATCCAGACGAAGATTTCAAAAGATTATCAGAAAAAAGTCAAAGGAATCAAATTTAAGGGGGAAAAAGCGACCTTGGAGACAATATCCTCACAAAGAGCAAGATGGGTTTTGCAGTGCTTGCAGCTATAAACCCTCCCTTCAAGATTCACCACAAATAACCTCCCCATGTATCCACTACCCACCAGATCTCTACAAAACACAGATAAAAAAAAAAAAACAAAAACAAAAAAAAAACGAAGAATTTTTTTTGTCTATCAGAGGAAAAAAATGAAAACTTCAAATAATATTGATTTTTATCAAAAAAAGAAGAAAAAAATTGATGATTGATGAAAGGGTAGTTGGAATTGAAGAAAATGAATGGATTTTATGAGAAAAGAAAAGGAAATTATAAGTGAAGAGACTGAAAAAGGAAAGCAAATGAAGGAAGAGAAAACTTTGGAGTTAGGGATGGTTGAAACATTATTTTTGTTGCCTTTGCTGGCTTAGCTTCTTTCTTCTTTTTCCGTAAGTTTTGCGCAGGCTCTGACGTTTCGATTAGTTCTTTCGGCCGCAAATGTGGACCAAAGAAGAGCCAATTATCTTTACTATAGAGTATAATCTGCCGAGACGCGTATTCTACGGGTTACAAGTTTTTTAGTGGAAAGTGGAGGTTTTTTTTTACTCCACGGAGAGAGGTGGGATTGAAATAATTATATATATATATATTAAAATATTTAAATAATAAATAATAAATAAAATAATATATATAATTATTTTAATTTTATTAAAAATATATTAAATAATTATTTTTTCAATAATTTATTTTTATTAAAAATTATAATCAAAATTAAAATATTATAAATTATAAATTATAAATATTACTTTATCCAAACGGATAAGCTAGTAAATTAGATTTATATCTCTATTTACGGTTAGAATTGGGTATTTATATACTCCTTGGAGTTTTGCTAAAGTAAAGAGTAACGAAGGATAATTAAGTTTTATTCCGAAAAGTTTTTAATATTAAATAAAATAATAATTCATTATGATATTTTACACCTTTTTTTTTTGGTTAGATCATAAGTGTTTTATTTGATTAATAATTATTATATCATACATTAACAGTAAAATTTTTAAATTTTATAAAATGAAGTAAATAGAGTAATGCACATTTTTTAAAAATTATTAAAAATAAAAATTAATAATAAAAATAACTCTAATTAAGGAACAAAGTGGGATACACTATTTTTTTTTTTTACTTTGTTTATGAAATTAAAAAATTACATTTTTGATGAAATAATAATTTTTTGATTAATCGTAATTTTTACCATTAATAATTGTTTTAAACAATTCTTTTGTGCAATTACAAATTGAAAGAGCCAACTGACAAGAGGTCAAAAGATGATGAATTTGATTAAGAGAATCAATTGACAAAAATGCAGTAGCACAAAGTTTTGAAAATCGATTAAATGTAAGATTTTTTTTTTTTTAATATAATTGAGAGGTATTAAAATTTATTTGAATTCAAATTTTATTTTATTTTAAATATTAATCTTAAAAAAAAAAAATCACGGGCTTCTTTTGTTTTTCTCGAAAAGCTAACAGCGTTAATTGCTTGCTTACTTTATATATGGTTTACTACTTGGGTTGGACAGTTTCTCAACCCAATCCAAAATCATCAAGCTAGTCTTTGCCTTAAAATAGCAATTTGCAACCTAACCCACCAACCCCATAAATACGTCAATGTTCCATATTAACTATAATGCAAGACATTAAACTTTTGTTTCATAAGTGTGGTCCGGTTTGGTGTTTGGTAAAGGTCGTTTGTCTTCGTTTTTGCTTTTGTTTTCTTTTTTTTTTCTAAAATAATTGTTGTTAACTAAAACCAAGAATTTTGCTTTATTATTGATATGGTTCCATTATTGTTATTTTTATTTTATAGTATAGTTATTATTAAAAATACTTTACAAAAACTAAAAGTAACACCACACATCGATCATCCCTTAACTAATAATTTATTGGTAATCATAAATATTTTTATTCGTTTTACGATTTAAAATTAATGCTATTTAGATAGGAGCGATATTAAAGTAAAACATTTCTAAGAATAATAAGTATTAGTAATTATTAATAAAGTGATGCTCTAATCATAGAGAAAAAAATATCATTTAGCAAAAGCAAAAGCAAATGTAATAAGTGGGTTGGATAGGACCATAGGATATAGGTTTTGTTATAGTGGTGCATATGAATTTCTTATTTTCCTTGTCGTAAAAACACTATCGACATTTTAGTGTCTATATTTTAAGTTAGAATGGGATCATTAGTTTCTTCCAATATAGGACAACAGTTCCAAGGATGATTGCCCCAAGAGTTCATAAATCCTTGGTATGTTTGGCCCAATTTATTTTTTTTAAGTTCATGCTAATTAATGTCATTTTCTTGGTTTTTCTTTGCTCATGATTGAATTGACTTTTTTGATTTGATGGTTTAATAAAAAAAAAAATAGTATGTTCATGAATTGAGAAATGCCATGCAAATAAGGTTTCTCCTTTTTTTTTTTTTTGAAGAACATAAAATTAAATTATTCAAATTGTTATCCCCTATATATATAACCATCAATTGTTAAAAGCTAGCAATGAAGCTGATAGGACCCTATCCAGTTATTGCAGCCTGGATTCCAAAGACGAGGAAGGCTACCATGGCAAGCCTTGAATGCTTGATTTCTGCCAGTTTCAGGATCAGAGGGTGACCCAAGGTAAGTTAATCCTTACACTAACAGTACCTGAAAAGAAAAATTCAGCCTATAAAAACAATAAGAAAAGGAACAAACTCAGCATTTAAATACAAATCTTTTTTATGAGCTTTACTATGGCCTTAGATATCAACATCATCATTTGAAGAAAGAAAAGAATGTTGTGGCAATCCAGCCATGTTTCGCATTGTCCCAATAGATCAACTTTCTTTCATAAAGGACAGTGAATTTCCCATTTATAATCCCTCTAAATGGCAGATTTTTTTGGGGTGTGGTTTAATTATTTGGACCAATAACAATATTGTATCCACATCAATCTTTTTCCTCCACTCCCACTCATCTCACCTACTCTCTAGCTCTTGAATTTTTTTTTTTCCAAAATAAACAATAAATTTACATGTTTAGGTTGCATTTACATATCAACATTGTAATAAAATAAATCATATTGAAGAGTCCATCTAATCGATTCTATACCATTTATTTATGTGTTAATTTGTCCCAATCACTTACCTAATGAAGTTGCCATCTAAAAGTAAAATAAAAACAGACCAGTGTGAGAATTTGGCCAAATTAACTAAGAAAATAGTAATAATTGTTGATGAAATAGAAGGTCAAAAAAATTAATCTATTTGAAGAACATGCACACACATATAGAGTCTAAAGGTTCAATAAATTGTTTAAAAAATAAAACCACGATAACATATTTTATATACGCCCAATTTATATATCCAATAATAGGAATATTATTATGATAATGTGAAAAAAGGTGTTTAATTAAAATAAATGGTCAGATAATAATCTTATTGATCAAGATATTTTAGATTTAATATGTAAGCTTTTAAAATTATACATGTTTTTTTGAAAATTTTATCTAAAAGTTGTACCTTTTAGGATGTTCATAATATAATTTAAAATATAGGAGGCCATTGGTATTAGTAACGTTGAGCACATTGCAAGTGTTTTAATTGATTGTAAAGTAAGTGCAGTGTTTATTTAAGTTATTTAGCTGTAATGTTACTTCGCAACTATATATAATTACATTGCCATAACAATGTAAATGGATACCATATGAACACATACCTTATACTATTTAATTTAATCAAGTAAGATTAAAATATTTAATAATCAAGTTTAATTAGCAACTTTAATACCATTCACAAGTTAGCATAGTGATCTTAGCATATCTTATTACCTAAATTTAATTATAAAATAATATTTTTTAAATATTATTTTATATATTTTTATTTATGAATTATTTATTATTAGTATATACTTAATTAACTTAATGTATTAAGTATTTTAATTATAATTTTTAATATTAATTTATTTTTATAAGTTAGTTTAAATTTATTAATTTAAATTTTTTTAATAATATGTATTTAAATTGATTTTAAATTTAAATTTAAATTAGACTTAATAAACGAGTATTTATGAATTCAAATAGTTAACAAATATTTTTTATATTTTATTGTAAAATTTAAGTAGTAAAAATCAAAATACTTAGATAAATAAATAGGAATGAGTACTCGTCTCATGACCATTTCTAATTGCGATTACACCTCTTGTTGTGTTGTATACAAAGTAAAACACTTCCTTTCTTTCCAAAACACCCTTTTGACTAAAAACTTAATACACCCTATTTTCTTCCAATCTTCTTCCCAACATAGTTTATGATTATGTTTTATCAATTTTAATCAAATTTTTATTTTAGAAATATTTTATTTAATGTACCATTAATATAATTTTTCTAAAATGTAATATTTATTAGTTAAAAAATTCTTTATATAAATATAAATTTAATTAAGTTTATAAATATTACAAGCTTTTTATTTCCTCATATGTTAAATTGTTGGTTATATGATTATATTTTACATGTGAAAATGAGAATTGTGATAATGTAATGTATTATAACGTGTCAAGATCTAAATCCTAACTCACTAAAATTAAATTATAGAGTCACCACCAATCACTTAAACTTGAGTGTAATTGGTTACTTATTCAAAACAAAGAATAAAATTTAATTTACTTTTAAAGATTTTTAGATTTGAAAGTACAGTTATATGTAGAGAGAAAGATTAAGATTCTAATAACGCTCATCATAAAATAATATCAATTAATTTTAATTTATCATTACAATTTGCTTTGTGTTTATATTGGGAATATTTCTAAAACTTTTTCCATCAATTTGGCTCCAATTAAAAATTTTCCCTCACCTTAAGATATTCAAGAAGTCTTAATTAATTTTCTTGAACTCCATAGTCGAATAAGTTAAATATTTTATGATCACTCTTATTAAATTTCTAATGTTGACTCTAATTTTGACTCAATATCAACTTTCTAAATTTTCTAAATTTTATATAATGTTATTTTCATTTATTTTGTTTATATTTAGAAAATAAAATATGAATTATGGTTTATAAAAAATTCACTAAGTGTTCATCGATTTCCTCAGCTTAACTTTCTTACCTAAAAATTTTTAACAAACCTAAATTGATTTTTTTGAAATTCCAACATCGACATAATTCACATTTATTTTTTATTTTTATTGCTTCATTTATTAATTTTTATTCTAAGCTATTTATTTATTTGTTTTTGTAATTTAATTTTATTCTATTCATATATTTATCTATATTTTTTATTTATATTTAAATAAATATGAATTATAATTTATCAAAAATTCTCTCAAAAGTATTCCATTAATTTGGCTCAACTTAAAAAAAAAAAAATTTCTTACTTGAAAATTTTCGAAGAGTCTTCATTAACTCTCTTTAAATTTTATCATCAATATAATTTATATTCATATTATAATTCTATTATTCATTTATATATTTATTTATAAATTTTAAATCCTAAATAGTTTAATATCCCTAATTTAATTCTCAAATCCATGTTTTTTCGTTTTTCCTTATATGTTTAACTTCTGTAAATGAATATATAGGTTGCATAAACAGAACATTCAAAGAGAGCCAAATTAATCATCCCATTAATTAAACTATTTTAACAAAAAGTGCTTTACACATGTCAAATATATGAACATAAACATATACAATCAAAGGAAACGATGATGATAAGTACATAATGAAACAAATAGGAAATCGTTTACCTGCAGGCGGGTTGGATGTTCCCAAAGAAAATGGATACGAGTCAGACAATGTGATGTCGTTTTCACGAAATGCAAAAAGCCTAGTGTCTTCTCTAATTCAATTTTCTTCCTTCATACCAATCGTTACACTTTCCTTCTCTAGAATGCCAAATCTGCCTTTTCTCGCACTAGGATTCAAAAACCCCGAAATACCCAGCTGCTGTTTCACAACTTCACGTCACTTTTTCAGCAACTTTACTCTGCTTCTCGGGTTTCACAAGCTCTGCAGCGGCTTTCCTTAACCTTCCAGCTTATCAGGGGAGCAATGGACAGAAGACGATGCAAGCAGCAACGAGACAGCAATGTAAAAAGGGCAAGACAGTGGTGATTCCAGCAGGGATGATGTAAGGCAGTGATTGTGCGGTGGCTGTTGACACAGCGAGCCGGCGGTGCTGGGATGCAGGATCGAGAGAAGGCTCGGTGCAGAGGGGTGGCGATGCCGATGATGCAGAACAGCAAGGAAGCAAGCAAAAACAGCAAGGCGACACGATCGTTTTTGAATGGCAGCGCAGCAAGCAGTTTAGGGAACTTCAAACAACTTTGGATCAATCAAGGACTGCATTTTTTTCCCCGGTGTCTCCTGTAGTTATTGCTTGTTCTCTTATAATATCGACCACTTTATATAGATGCAGGGCTCTTCTATTGTGGAAATTATTGCCCGCAAGTATGGAAAATATTTATTAGTGTTTTTTATTTTATTTTTTTTCTTGATTTCCAAGTCTTGCCTAATTTACAGATTGCAATTAATGATTTTTATTTTGTAGAATCATCAGCTTTTAATTTGGTTTCCAGTTTAATCTTATTCCATTTTCGATGTTTTCTCTCTATCTCTTTTTTTAATATTTTATCAAAAATAAAAAAATCTAAATAAAATCTAAATCTAAATCTAAGTCTAAAATAAAAATAAAAAATAAAATAAAAACTAATTAAAAAGATCCACACAAAAACGGTGTCTATATAATGTATATGAAAAAAAGAAAATATTAAAATTAGTATAGTAATGAGATTATATAAGAAATAAGATAATTTCTTGAAGAATTTTATAAAAAAAAGAGAAAAAAAAAGTTTGATCCAACCATTTTTTAGAATGAATTTTGCATAAAATTTAAAATATTTTAAGTTGAATTTTTTTTTTACTTAAATTATTGTTATTTAAAAAATTAGTAAGAATGAAAAAACAATGACAATTGAAAATTTTAAGTAAAAAAGTGGAAGAACCAAGATTTTAATAATAAAATTATTAACATTTTAATATAATAATAATGTATCAAAAAACTTTCATATCTAAGGGTATTAACTAAAATTAATATAACATTCCAAGTAAAGAGTTAGTTTATCCAAAAAGGAGATGTTAATTTTCCTGCATTTTAAACAATACTTTACCAATATATATCAAACACTACAATATCTTTTGCCAAATATTTTAATTCTTAACAATCACTATTTACAATCACTTTCATGTTAAAACACCAAAAGACCACATAGTGTATTATAATAAAACTTGTGTGGTATTGCATGTAATATAGTATAATATATGACATACCTTGTTTGCCTCTTGCCAAGCAACTCTAGTGAATGCCTCAACAATAATACCAACCAAAGAGTACCCAACATTGCCCATCTTCGAATCAACTCACACTCTGTAAACATTTGCTCCCCATAAACCTTCATATACTACTGAAACGAGGTCGGTTTTAGCTTCGTCTTCTTGATAATCCCTCTATAATAACCTTACCAGTCACATTCTTGGCCAAGTTCTAGCATAATGAGTCCAAATCAAACTACAACTATTCTTCCGATTTAGCAAAGCCAAAAGTGTCAACCCCTTGATCTACAATCATCGTTTAACCATTCTGGTTGGTTTGTATCAAGGATCCAACAAGACAGTTAGATGGTGGTTTTAAGGCTACTTTTTTGTGTTGACGATGCTTTCTTGGTGCCAAAGGCAAACCTAGTTTTGATTCTGCTAGAGCTTGGATTAGGGTTGTGGATATCGGGCCCAAAAAAAATGTGACATGTGGCAGCTGTAGTGGTAGTTGTAGCTATTACACCCTTGAGAGTTGGGTGCACGTGAGGCATACAATCTTGTGCAAGCTGGCGCGAGGTGGGATTCGTCAAGCCTCGGGAGGGGGCTTGGCATCGGCTAACAGTTGGCTGCTGTTAGATCAGCGTAATGCGGACATCATACTCGATAGGCAACAAGGGATTCGATGAGCACTAGAGGCGGAGTGATGCGCTACAGATAGGCGTCGGGCTCGGGGTCCAGTGCACACCGAAGGCTTGGTTATGGAAAGGCGCGATTGTGAGGATCTAGAGGATCTCGGGAGAATCCGACGTGATCCGCGCGCAATCCTCGGGCTTGCCATATGTAAGGTGAAATATATGGAGGGAATCAAGTTCGTGATCTTCGGGATATTGTGCATTTACTCAAGTGCTTTCCTTTTTTGGCTGGGGGTGTCAGCCAATGCTTGCCTATAAATTGTAGGTTGTGAACGACATTGAGACACAGACCTCCTTAGTGCGAGTGTGTTGTTGTGTCCCTGCAGCAGACCCGTTCATTTTTAAAAGTGTAAATAAAAATGTTGGAAATTCTTGTAAGTGTGCGTGTTCTTGTGGTTGTGTCCTTGCTTGAGTGTTCGATTGGGTATTGGTTGGCTGACTAAGTACACAACTTAGTGCCATCACGAGGTGCAAAAAATCTTAGCCCGAGATTAGCCCCATGATAGTAGCCATGGTTGAGGACTAGGCGATTGTAAACTCCACAAAATTTCTATACTTATCAAAAAAATTAAATAAATTAATACAAGATTTTTAATGGTAATACGAATATTCGTTGTAGGACTCAAGAAGTATGAGAGTCGAGAAGCTCTGGAAAGGCTGAGAGCCTGAAGTACAGGAGGTGAGGAGCAAATGCAAGTATAGTGAAATCATGCTGGAGCCTTGCTCGCACTTGATTTATACACGACATGGTACTGGAGCCTTGCTTGCACTGGATTTATAAGATTTGTGCATGAAATAGTGCTGGAGCGTTGCTCGCACTCAATTTTATATGATATGCATAAAACTGTGCTTGAGCCGTCGGGTCTACTTTGTGTTACGCCGACATGCTCGCACTGGATTTTGAGACAGGCGATAGTTGATGATCCAAGTTGGGGTGGTAAGTTCCTATAGTAGGCACCCCAGACTTGTGATTTGAAAATCGAGGTCGTGTAAGTAACACGGAGCACGTTGTACCGTTGCTGAGAGTCGTTGGACGACTGATTGACTGACGGGTAGCATTTGACCTCCTTCTGCGATAACGAGACACTCTTGCACACCTGGCTCGTGATGCTTGGGGTCTCCGACTATGGCGATGAGTCCGTTATACATTGTGACATCCCTGCCTGGTCTCTGATGTTGTTGGTTTGTATGTACTTGATGGTACCGGTGGTGAATTGGGTTTCGCTACACCGAATTAAAACTTATTTTATACCAGTGAGTGAATTGAGGTTTCACTACACTGAGTTGGAAACTTGTTTTGATTTTATACGGGGTAAATTTTTATACATAGCGGTGGTTGCTCTTGATTTTACTATCTTGGGTGTAATGTGTAAATCGGAAACAAGTTTTACACGGATGTGTTATATATATATATATATATGCATTATGCAAAAAACATTTTTACCGGAAACAAAATCATAATATAAGTAGATAGCAATCTTCGCTATATATATATATATATATATATATATATATATATATATATATATATATATATATATAGCGAAGATTGCTATCTACTTATATTATGATTTTGTTTCCGGCAAAAATGTTTTTTGCATAATGCATAGCATTATATTCATGTAGATAGTGGGGTTATCTACTGCGTGCATACTTTCCTTACTGAGCGTGTTTGCTCACCCCCTTTACTTTCCTCTCTCTACAAATTTTATTTTGTAGTCTGAGAGCATTGCGGTAGATCCTGCATTTCTTTGTGTCTGCTGCCATATTTGTTACACAAAGGTATACACTCTTGTAGTCTTTTGTATCTAAACAATGTGTAGCACAATATTGTATATGTATAAGTACTGGGGGATGTATCGAATGTAAATGATTGTATATCTCATGTGCATGGATTGAAAAATAAGGAAAGTGATGGATTAACATCGACTTATAGCCCAACTATTGAATGTAAATGTAAGCGAATTGGGTCGCGACAGTTTATCCCACACATCCCTTCTTTTACTTAATTTTGAGTGTCCATAAATACATGTAATCCATAATTGGTTTTTTCCATCAACAACATAGGCAAAATAATATGGTTGTCCTTATAAATAACAAAAACATCAATACTAAAATCCCACATAAGTAGTAAACCACCACTTCTACCTACGTTAGAAACACCATCATAATGAAAAAAACCTTACCTTTTGGCTAAAACCTTGCCTTTATCCACAAATAGTATAGTTTCCATCATAAAAAATAGAAATGTGGTTTAAACCTTTGGGTCAAAGTTTGGTAATGGAACGTTGTTAGAGGCTGACTCAAGCCTCTAGCATTCCAATTTAAAATCTTCATGACCTAAGACAGTCTATCTGAACCCAACTATATTAGCGTCGAAACCACTTTGTTTATCAAGTTCCTGCACTTCAAGAAATTCCATAAACCTTCTAACCTATCTTCTGTTTTTAGTTTCTAGATCACTGTCATCATCATCATCATTCCTTTTTCTTTTACTGTCAGAGGAGTCACTACGTTTTGAAAGTTGTCCTAAAAGTGTTTTGAACTCCCAATAGCTTAACCTATCTCCTGTTGCATAGCCTCAACTCCATCATGATGGATACCTTAGTAATCTAAACATACTTTTTGATGGGAGTCGACAAATTAATCGAGGAGGAATGACACACCATTTCCCATAAGGTCTGTGTGTCATTCATTGGATCCTATATCATTTCTGTTAGCATTCATAAGAGAAAGATACTTGCATATTACCTATGACTGTGTTTCCAGTGATAAGATATTCTACTTTTAGTTGAGGCCTATTCCAGATAGTAAACCATAAACTTTATGTGGCATTCTGGCTATCATGGGGAAGGGTTTCCAACTCAATACAAGAACATGGCCTTTAGATATTAGTTCTGATGTTTCTCTAATCCTTACCTTTCACCTTTCACCCATTGCGTTAGAGTCAAGTAAGTTAGGATCTGTTTCTCCCGATTCAATCCTGTCGTTGATGAAGAAAAGATCTTCATCGGTGATTTTAACCCACCTGAGGGTATTATCCAATGGTTGTGGAAAGATTGAGAGTTGGCCTTCATCTTGCTTAGTTTGAAAAACGGTATTCTGCATTTCCTCAAAAAGATTATCCATTTATTTTTGTTTTCTTTCCCACCTCTTTGAACTTCTACTGAAAATATCTCTATTAGAATTGGAGATGGTTCCTTTGTAGGAGAATCCATAGAGGGGTCAAATTCAGGTGTGCTAGCTTTGGTGTTAGCTTAATGATCTACTAGCTAGAAATTCTTTGTTTGATTAATATTTTCCATCAGACCCTGGGGTGGCTATGTTAAGGGAGGGGACTCTTCCAGGTGCAAGGAATCGGTATTTGAATGGGGGGATCACATATTCTGATATGAGTTGCTTGCAATCTTGTGACTCTGAATTAGCTAGTCTAGCATACTCAACATTAGTAGTCATATGAGTTCCCCTGTTATGGAATGCTCTTAAGTTACAAAAGTGAACTTGCTGCAACTCATAACCAATATCATAACCAAACCATTGATTTATATTGTCCATCTATTCGTTTATCATCCTTTCTATATCAGCATTCTGATTAGAGCAGTTTTGGGGAGTGTAGGATCCTATACTCATTAACAATTGCAGAGCACAAAAAGGGAGAGCAAAGAATTTTTTTTTTTATTCTTTTCTCTTCTTTCTCTCTTGTTTTTTTTTAAGATAGGATGATTATGAATATGATATTGTACGTGGTATATGATTGACGCATGACTTATGATATTTTTTCTACATTGGTATCCGAGCCAAGTTGCTTGATTTTTGGTATAAAAAAATGCATTTTGTTGTTATTTCGTGTAGAACAATCGAAAAACGTAGTTAATATGCGATGCCATTGGAGATCACACAAATGTGTGTGATTTATTCGAAATTGTTGCAGATGTGTATAGGATGTTTCAAATAAGAAAACATTATTGGTTAGAAAGTTAAGGAATTAAAAATTATGATTTCTATCATAACATGCGAATGCCCGAGCGTGAGGAGTCCATATAACATAAGGATGATTAAAATTCGTTTTTAATCGCTACGAGGCTTGTGTTATATATATATATATATATATATATATATATATATATAAATATATTTGTTACAGAGAATCATATCAATCATGATGAGGACTCCTAGGGCTATTAGGACAGGGCATCAGTATCGCAGATCTATGAAATTGCTAAATGAACTGACCACTTATCGGATGGATCCCAATGATGATATGAAGAGACATATCATTATAGTTAATAAAAAAATACAAGAGTCTATCTGGAGTGGCAGTTTACATTTGAGGAGTGACCATAACAAATACCTCATGTTAAGGAGTACGTTGATCACTTCAAGTCAAAAGGGTCTTTTAGATGATCTTTGGAAACCAAATCCAAAACTTAATTATGTAATGTTAATGACAAATTTTTTGAAAGAATATATGAAGATAGGGGCAAGAAGGACTGCAACCCTCTCAATTAATACTAACCTTTACAAAGGGAAATACAAAGTTCCTGGTACTCCATGGCTTTCAGATTTAGAGTTTAAAGTGTCTAAAGGATTTAAAGAACATATTCCAGTAATTAGAAAAATAATTCGTAGGAACTAAGTTTATTTTATTTTATTTTATTACGTTGTTATTTGACTATGTTTGAACAAATATTGTTATTTTAAAAGGCTTGTTTATGTAAATATTTTTATTATTTTTATGCAATCAATATATGTTATTGTTTGTATATATATAGTTGATTTATTTGCAGTGGAAGTTCTAAGGTATTTTAATAAAAAAAATGTAATTACCTTAGAATAATAATTTTTTGCACAATAAAATTAATTGGTGATAATTAAACACATTGAATTGGAGGATGATTGTAAAACTTGGTGAACTTTTGATTCCATGACATGTGAATAATTATCATTAATTTATTTTTAAAATTGTGGCAAAAATGGATGTGTGTAATGCTAGGCATAAATTAAGTGCATATATGTCTCTGTGTAAAATATCTTTTGAAATGGCTTCTGCTTCTAAAACCATTGTTGCTGAATTAAACAAAGGTGAGAAACTGAATGGGGATAACTATGAAATCTGGAATATGAAAATGCAGTATGTGTTGGAAGAACAAGAGGTTCTTGAAGTTCTGAATAATTCCATGGAAGAGCATGAGGAAGGAAATACTGCACAACATAGGAGGGACTGAGAGGCTTATGAAGCCTGGAAAAAGAAAAACTTCATAGCTCGCATTACGTTACTAAGTAGTATGGAGAATGACATCATGCGTGAGTTCAGAAAGCATGATAATGCAAAAGAGATGTGGATAGCCTTAAAGGCAAAGTTTGTTGGCATTTCAGTCGCTAAACTAAGATAACTTACAATCAATTTGACACGTATAAAAAACGTCCAAATCACAGCATGAAATAACACATAAGAGAAATGTCAAATATGATTAGTGAGTTGAAGGAGGCTGGTCACACTCTAACAGATGAACAACAGGTTCAAGCTGTCATTCGGTCCTTGCCACACAGTTGGGAGCATATGAAGGTCCACCTTACTCATAATGAAAGCATCAAGACCATTGATGATGCTTCACGTCACCTACAATTGGAGAAAGATCACATTGAGGCAACTAGGCCTAATGCTGACGTGTATATGGCTGGTACAAGTTCTAAAGAAGCTTCGAGCTTCAAGCGGAAGCCATTTGGTGGACATAAAGATAAAGCTCCTAAAAAGGCAAAAGACAGTTATCTTGGTAAAGGAAATGGTCCTATGGCTCATCCGAAGAAGAACAAGTCAAAGGTCAAGTGCTTTAACTGTGGTAAGAATGGTTATTTTGCTCATGAATGTATCGAGCCGAAAAAGGTAGAAACCCTTATAGCATTTGTGAATGCTTCAGATATTTTGAAAAGTACTATATGTGTTTCTAGTACTGTATTATTAACTGAATCTCATCCTTTGTGGATTGTAGACTCGGGGGCCACAGACCATGTAGCATAAGATATGAATATGTTTGTGGATTTTCGTCAGATTCCATGAGGATCAAAATGGACATATATAGGAAACAACACACAAGTTGAAGAAAAGGGTATTGAAACCTACAGGTTATGTATGCGTGGTGAAAAAACCATTATCCTACATGATGTCTTATTTGCTCCTGCGATTCGACGAAATTTAGTTTCCGTTACTATTCTTCTTAATTTTGGCTTTATTTTAAACTTTTATAGCACTGGTTTAAATTTGTTTTTGAAAATGAATTATTATGGTTCTGGATATTTGTTGGATGGTTTTATTGTAAGGGATGTTGACTACACTTTAAGTGGTGATACATGTAGTAATAGTTTTTACCTTGTTACATCTTTTGATGTTGATGTAAATGTTTGGCATGCTAGACTAGGCCATATTGGGCAACAAAGAATGGATAGATTAGCTAAAGAGGGATTACTAGGCCCTATAGAAAAAGTTAATCTATCGACATGTGAAAGTTGTTTAGCGAGAAAAATGGCAAGAAAACCATTTGGCAAAGGAACTAGAACTGAAATTCCATTGCAATTGATTTATTCCGATATTTGTGGTCTAATAAATGTAAGGTCACGAAGTGGAGGTATATATTTCATCACATTCATTGATGATTACACACGTTTCAGATTTGTCTATTTGATCTCTCACAAATCTGAAGTTTTAGAATGCTTTAGAAAATATGTGAATTTTGTAGAGAATTAATTAGATAAAAACGTGAAGGCATTAAGAACAGACCGTGGACGTGAGTACTTGTCTGAACAATTCAAATTTTTATGTGATGAAAAAGGAATCGATAGGCAGTTGACCATTCCAAGAACACTACAACAAAATGGTGTTGCGGAGAGAAGAAATAAAACCCTTCTGGAATGGTTAGGTCCATGATGGCCCAAGCAAATTTGCCAATCACCTTTTGGAGTGATGCATTATTAACAGCTGCCTACATACTCAATCAAGTACTCTCCAAGTCAGTTGCATCCACTCCCTATGAATAATGGACGAGAAGAAAACCTGATCTTAGTAATCTAAGACCTTGAGGTTGTGCTGCCTATGTTCATGAGCCTGCTCATCAACACGGTAAGTTAGATCCAAGAGGAAAAAAAGTATATTTGTAAGATACTCTGAACATTCAAAGGGATATGTGTTCATTGGTGAACAAGTAAGTGGGAGTGTAACTGAATTTGAATATCGGGATGCCACTTTTCTGGAAAATGATTTTTCAAATAAGGGTGAGATAAATTAGGAAAAATCTCTTTATGAGTTTCAAGATCCAGATGATTTAATTGTTGCAAATCGTTTAATGCATATACTTGATAATAAACAAATAGTATCTCATCCAAGTGCGAGCATGACAAAAGATGATGAATTTGTTTCACAAGAATCACAAGTCAGGCATAGTAATCGTGGAAAAGTTCCTCGACGTCGTTTTGACATAGAGGGAGAAGCTTTCATGATTACCCCACAAGATGAAGAAGAGCCAAAGAATATTCAAGAAGCTCTTTCTTGTAATGCAAAAGAATAGTGGATGAAAGCAATGGAAGAAGAAATAGAGTTTATGAGATCAAACAATGTTTGAGAATTGGTTGATCTTCCAAAAGGACGTAAAGCAATTGGGAACAAATGGGTTCTCAAAATTAAGCGTAAGTCAGATGGGACAATTGAAAAATATAAGGCCCGTCTGGTAGCTAAGGGGTATACTCAACAAGAGAGAGAGTTGATTATGAAGAAACATTCTCTCCTGTTGTAAGATTTACCTTAATACGCTTGATTCTAGCCATAGTTGCAAGTTTAGATTTTGAGTTATATCAAATGGATGTAAAAACTACCTTTCGAAACGGAGAACTGGAAGAGGAAATCTATATGGAACAACCTATAGGTTTCATTGAAAAAAGTCAAGAACATAAAATGTGTAGACTATTAAGATCAATTTATGGTCTTAAACAATCTTCCAGGAAGTGGTATATTAGATTTCATCAAGCGATAATTTCTTATGATTTTATCATGATTGATGAAGACCACTACGTGTATGTCAAAAGGTCCAAAGACAAGTTTGTAATATTGTCACTTTATGTAGATGGCATACTATTGGCTGGAAATGACAAGGAGTATATTATTACAGTGAAAAATTGGTTGTCCTCAAATTTTGAAATGAAGGATATGGGCGAAGCAGCTTACATACTTGGTGTTAAAATTGATACTTGGTGTTAAAATTGAAAAGGATCGTTCTAAGAAATTGTTAACTCTTTTACAAGAGCAATATATTAAGAAAATTCTTGAACGATTCCACATGCAAGAATGCAAGCCAATAGATACTCCTATTGCTAAAGACGGAGGCTTAAGTTAAAGAATGTGTCCTAAGACTCCTCAAGAAAAGGAACAAACGGTAAGAGTTCCTTATTCCAATGCTGTTGGAAGCCTTATGTATGTTATGATGTGCACAATGCCAGATATTTGTTATGCAGTTAGAATGATGAGCAGGTACCAATCCAATCCAGGACAACCCCATTGGAATGTCGTTAAAAGGATATTAAGGTATCTTAAAGGCACTGCAAATTATTCATTGTGTTATCATGGAACTGATCTGCATTTGATTGGCTATACAGACGCTGATTGGAGAGAAGATTTAGATGAAAGAAAATCTACCTCGGGCTATGTTTTCTTACTGAATAATGGGGCAATCTCATGGAGTAGTAAGAAACAGACGTGTATAGCTCTTTCCACAATGGAAGCTGAATTTGTAGCATTTTCAGCAGCAGTGTAAGAGGCTGTTTGGCTTAAGAGATTTTTGAATCATTTGGGATTTAATTATGATGAATCAAACTCAGTGTTAGTGAATTGTGATAGTCAAGCAGCAATCACATTCACTAAAGATCCCAAATATCATTCAAAAACCAAACATATAGATACCAAGTATAATTTTGTTAGAGACATGGTTACACGAAAGGAAGTCAACATGCAGTACGTTTCTACGCATAAGATGATTGCAGATCCATTTACAAAGCCAATACCTGGAGATGTGTATAATGGACACATTAGAACTCTAAGATTGCGTAGATTTAATTTTAATGTACTTGCTAAAATGTTTTTAGTAAACGATTTACAATTATTATCTCATTAGTATTTGATGTTGACTAATTTTAATTTCAATTAATGCCTATAAAGTTCAGTACTTTGTTTTATGAAGCATACACACATATATATGTTAAGTACATATACAGTATCATGTTAAAGGTATGTCGGACAGATGATTGGCCTTCTCACACAGGCAATCACCTCTATGGCTCAGTGCCATAGAGATGATATTGTTTTAAGCAGTAAGAACTAGAGAGCTCAGGCTTAAAACGGAATCGCTTTGACTGTGAGTCAAGATGAGGTCATATGATAATGAGCTTTATGATCGAAAGTGAATGACCCCTCCATTCATTTTATCTGTCTTTAAATGCTAGGTGGAAGTCCTGTTGTTATTTTTCAAAGTAAGTAGAGTTGTGGACTCAAGTTAGATACTGAGTATATCTGAGCTATCACCTGCACGGTATTAGAATTATGATAAAGACATACGTTCTATGGGAAAAGGAGAGTAATACAGTAGCATGTGTTTCATACCACATGTGCATTATTCGACCAATAAGGGTAACAAAAGAATTGATCTCTGCTTCAATATTGTGTGAGACCCATGAGGTCAAAAGGATCTCAAATTAGTACCCTTATGACTTTTGACTGTTTCTTAAAGTTTCAGTTCAATGTTAGCTATCTTGGAATGTTACCAATGATTATGGATGATTCGATCTTGTTGGCTCTACCGAGAGGAGGGTGAATCGATTTTCTAAAGATAATGGTAAATTTAAACCTAATTGAATCTAATTGCAAGTAATCAAAGAATAATCAATAAAATGTAGTGCAATAAATTAAAGGAGATAAGGGAAGGAAACAACAAACTCAGTAGTTTATAGAGGTTTTGCCAATCTCTTGCCTACGTCCTCTCTTCTTGACCTCCTTGTCAAGAGCTTTCTTTCACTATATCAATAGCTGATACAAACTCCATTTTTCAGGTTAAGGAATAACCTCTCTACCCTTTTTACTGTCGCGACCCAAATTCTCAAAAATCACTACAAATTTTTCACGAACTTACCACATTTCAATTGTTGGGCTGTGAGTCAATATCCATCACTCAGTTTCATATATTATCTATATGCATAACAGGCAATGCTTTCGTCCCAGGTACTAACATTCGCGGAAGCACATAAAATTAGAAAGTCGTTTACATTGCCTTACATATACATCCCCCATATAACGTGACTACATCACTGTACACTATTATTCAGATACAAAAATACATGTGTATATACCTCGATGCTGCTAGATAACTGTGTGTAAGAGATCACAGGACGGACGCAGCTTATAAACTCTACTGAAATGCTCGTAGAGGTGGAAAAAATAAAGGGATGAACATAACGCGCTCAGTAAGAAATATATGAAAATAGGTAGATAACCACACTATCTACGATGCTCATAATGCATGTTTTATCATCTCGTAAAACAAATACATTTACTTTCAAAACACTCGCATTAATATATGAAAGCAAGTAGAAAATCAAACTATCCACGATGCTCATGATGTATGGTTTATGCCGAAAAACCCATGGCATTCACAAAACCATTATAGTAAAACACATAGCAATTTACTGCCCAAAAATCAAATATCAAAACTCATTTAGAGTAAAATATTTCTGTGTTCAGTATTAAAACGCACATTTGAATCATATTATCATTTCAAATGGTTTCATCACAGAAATCAAATCACAATTAGTTTCATCACCGAAACCAATAAAATAGATGAGACTAAGCAGGCATTTTCACACAAATCCAAGGGACAATTGGCCAAAGTCCGAGATCCACAGGCTATCACGGATCAGGTGTGCCAGGGTGTCTCTGAGTCCGAGGAGGGGATTAGTTTATCCATTGGCTCCTATCTAAGGACTATCACAAATCATAGCAATGACACAGTATGCCCGAATCCAAAGATGCAATCTTCACATCCCATAGTTGCACGGTACAGTGTACTCCATGTTGTCTACATGGTACGACGTACTCCGTGAACCACAGTACAATTACCACACAGTTGTAGGTGCTTGAGTCAAAAGCTCACCACCCCAACCAAATAAATTATCAACCATAGCCTGTCGTCTCAGATCTAGTGCGAGCAAGTCAGTGTGACACGCAGTCAACACGAGGGCTCCAGCACGATCTCAATCACAAATCACAACAGAATCCAGTGCGAGCAGTGCTCCAGCACGGTCTGTACATATGCAATACCAAAATCAAGTAGGAGCAAATCTGGATAAATCCACAGATCTTATCATAGCTCCAGCACGATTCACACACACAAAATAGACAGCTGGTTCTATTTTCCACCACAGTGGTACTCAAAACCGAGTGCAATATGCAAAACGGTACAAAATAGAATGAGAGAAAAACATCCCATCAAATCACTTGTCAATCAAATCAGTTTTTAAAAAAACGTGCAAGTTAATGCATACAGTCAAATCATGAGCTAGTCTATCATTTCAGCTTCACAAAATCTCTTTTTCATAGAGAAAACATGGATTTCATGCACTTTATGCATTTTCAAAAATTTTCGAGTCTAAGGGTATTTTCGTAATTTTCTCATATTTGGGTACTATCCAGAAATTTCATATCTATACGCTATATGAAATTTAATTGACTGTAAACGACGATGAAAATACATACAGCTATCTCTAATAGCTCGCATAGATCCCTTACCTCGAATCACGTAGTGTGACCTCTCTTCCTCTGTGCTGTCCAAATCTCGCAGTCTGGTCAACTCTCAATATGACTCTGGAGCTGCATTTAACCATTCACTGGATTAATTTCTTGTTTTCTATTGTATTACACATTTAATATAGTCAATTTCACTTAATTGGGCCCGTTTACTCTAAATGGGCCTAAATACTTTAATTGGGCCTTAATCCGTATTAAGCTCATTTTCCACGTATTATTTTCCTTCATCAGGGTCTATCGACTCATTGGGCCTATCCATACCCATTTGGCTTTATTTCAAGCTCTTTGGATAGCCCGAATATCATTTACGACAGTTTATTCAAATTTTCGACTATAATTCACTAAATCCAGAATTTAATCCGAAATGCGTAAAATAAATCTTAAATACGCGTTAATCACATAAATTGTAGTAAATGAGCTTTACTTACTTGAGATTATGTGATGGTGCGTGAATCGGAGTTCGATCGGGCTTCCGTTCGGAATTAATCGTCGAACTGCACAATTTCGTATTTTTAACTCCTAGTCAATTTTTGATTAAATATAATTTAAATAAATTTATCAAAAATTAAATCAATCACTTTTGACCTCGTATTGACTTACCCTAAGTTCGATGAAATCCCAAATTTTTTTTCTCTCTCTTCTTTCTCTCTCCTCCTGAACCGGTTCGGACCGGTTTGCCCATTTTCACACTGAATCGGTTCGAATCGGTTTAGTGGAAATTTTACCGTCATCGGCACTGTCGGCCGGTTCTCGGCGCGATTCCATCGCTGTTCGAAGCATCTTGGCCTGGGGAGGCTTCGGCTAGCTTGGCTCGGGC
Organism: Firmiana major; assembly: GCA_033439115.1. Classification (NCBI taxonomy): domain Eukaryota; kingdom Viridiplantae; phylum Streptophyta; class Magnoliopsida; order Malvales; family Malvaceae; genus Firmiana; species Firmiana major. The sequence continues at coordinate 34,840,596 of CM065913.1, read as the reverse complement.
CAAATCGGCGTCGGCGCCACCGAATCTTCCTCTTCTCCCCGCGGCCTTCTCCTCCTCCGATCTCTCCATCGCCGACGATCTAGAGCGCGTGGTGGCGCTGGGAAGGTCCCTCGGTGCTGGTCAACCCTTCTCCAGTCACCCCTCGCGCCATCTCCGCCTGTGTTGCCGCCGGTGAACGAAAATAGGGAAGGATCAATTTTCCGACCCTTCCTTCCCTTGTTTTCGCGTTTCGTTTCTTTCTTTTTCTTTTTTTTTTCAATTCGTTTTTTCAGTTTTTTATTTATTTATAATATATTTTTATTATTATTTTATTCTTAAAATAATAATAAAAATCCTAAAATATCCCAAAAATATCCCAAAATTCATATTAAATTCATTTAGTCCGTAAATGAATTTATCAGTCTGATTTTACCTTTTCGATATATTTTTCTACTATTTTGGGCTCGTTTTTCGAGATAAAAATTTTAAAAATATTAAATAAATTCATATCTTGATCAATTAGACCTGAAATTTAATTATTTCTTCTTTATTGATCAAGATTACATAAATTCAAGTTTACAAATAACAATTTCTTAAAAATGACACCAAATTTTCAGGTCTTACATTCCTCCCCACCTTAAGAAATTTGGTCCTCCAAATTAGAACCAAGTTAATTCTCGAATAGGTACGGATATTTTCCTCGCATCAGGCTCTCTAATTCCCACATAACTTCCTCCGAAGTGTGGTACTGCCCGAGAACTTTAACCAGAGAGATCGTCTTAGATCGTAACACTTCCTCTGTCCTATTCAATATCCGAATCGACTTCTCTACATATGACATTTCCTCATTGAGCTTTAATGGCTTGTACTGAATCACATGTGTTAGATATAGATGATTCTTCTAAAGCATCAATGTGTGGAAGACGTTATGAATGGATGCTAGCTCAGGTGTCAAGGCTAGCCTACAGGCCTTATCTCCCACTCGCTCTAGTATCTCATTATCCCTTTCGAAGGAGAAACTTTCAAAATATTGATTCACCCACAGTGAATTTCAAAGGCTTTCGCCTCATCTCAATGTAGCTTTTCTGTCTGCTCTAAGCTATCCACAATCTTTCACATTTCAACTGAACATCTTCAGAGGCTTGTTTCACTAAATCGGAAGCAACATCTTTCAATCACTCACTTCTTCCCATCCAATAGGAGATCGACACCTAAGACCATATAACGCCTCATACGGTGCCATCCCAATACTCGAGTGATCACTGTGGTTGTAGGCGAATTCGACTAATGGCAATTGGTCATCCCAAAAGCCTTTAATGTCCATCACATAAGCTCTCAACATATCCTCCAAAGTCTGGATGGTTCTCTTTGACTAACCATCGGACTGAGAATGAAAAGTTGTATTGACACTCAATCGGGTTCCCATAGCTTCTTGAAAATGTTCTCAAAAGTGAGAAGTGAAGCGAGAATCCCTGTCAGATACAATACTCACTGGAACGCCATGTAGCCTCAAAATTTTTCGTACATACAGATTCGCCAACGTACTCAGAGTATCCGTAGCCTTTATGGCTAAGAAGTGAGCTGACTTCGTCAATCTATCCACAATCACCCAAATGGCATTATGGTTCCGTCGGGTCCTTGGTAAACCCATGATGAAATCCATGGTGATGTGCTCTCATTTTTATGTCGATATAGGTAGAGGCTGTAATAATTCTGTAAGTTTCTGATGCTATACCTTAATCTACTGACATGTAAGATACTTAGCCACAAACTCTGCAATATCTTTCTTCATGTCTGACCACCATTACATTCTCTGGAGATTCTTATGCGTCTTATTACTCCCCGTATGCATTGTATACGTCGATGAATGAGCTTCTGTCAAAATCAATCTCTTTAGCTGTGGGTCATCGGGAACGTAATTTTGACCTCTGAATCTCAGCAGGCCATCATCAGTAACTGTGCACTCAGTCACTCTACCCATCTGTATCTAACTATGCATATCAACACAAAAGCGATCACTACACTGAGCTTGTCTGGTCCAGTCTATCAAATCTGATTTCAATCTCAGACTAGCTATCACACAATATGCGTCAGTATCAGAAGGGTCTATATCTAGACTGAGGCTAATAAACTACTCTAACAGTTCATGTTCCCTGACCATCATTCACGATACCATCCTTAGACTCTTCCTGCTCAAGGAATCAGTGACTATATTCGCTTTACCCGAATGATAAAGTATCTCATAATCATCGTCTTTCATAAGCTCTACCCATCATCTCTACCTCATATTCAATTCTTTCTGTTAAAAACAGATACTTGAGGCTCTTATGATCAGTGAATACTTGAAATTTCTCACCATATAAATAGTGGCGCCATATCTTCAGTGCGAACACTACGGCTGCCAACTCTAAATCATGGGTCAGATAATTCTTCTCATGGTCCTTAAGTTGTCTGAATCCATAAGCAACTATCTTCCCGTTCTACATCAATACATAGCCCAATCCTTGTCCCGAGGTGTCTGTATATACAGAGAAACCTCCTGTACCGGTCGAAATGGTGAGAATCGACGCAGTGGTCAGTCACTACTTTAGTTCCTGAAAACTCTTCTCACATGCATTGTCTCACTAAAATGCAACATTCTTTCGAGTAAAACGTGTCAATGGAGTAGCCAATTTAGAGAAACTTTCTACAATTTGGCTTTAATATCCAGTCAAACCCAAAAATGATATCAGTTCCAACCAGAAATCACACTTACTGAGCTTTGCATATAGCTTCCTCTCTCTGAGGGTCTGTAGCACAATGCTCAAATGTTGTTCATGTTCTTCCCTGGACATCGAATTCACAAGAATGTCATCTATGAACACTATGACAAACTGATCCAGGTAGGGCTTGAACACTTCATTCATCAATATCTTAAAAGCTGTAGGAGCATTCGTTAGCCCGAAAGGCATAAACAAGAGCTCAAATGTCCATAACGGGCATGAAACACTGTCTTGAGTACATCTCCACTCCGAATTCTCAACTGATGGTACCCAGACCCCAGATCGATCTTGAAAATATTTGTGCTCCCCGAAGTTGATCCAATAGATCATCAATACGTGGAATGGGGTATGTAGACATTAAAAAAATAATTAATTAGTAATTATTAGTTAATTAAATTAAATATTTAATTAATTAATAATTTCTAATAAATTGGTGATAAATAAAAATTATTAACCAATTGTATTATCTCTAATTAAATTAAATTAATTAGAGATAAATCCTGCAGTGATCGAGTCCCTTTAGAACTCTCTACCATCAAGCATTATAAATAGAGAGCTCTTCTACACTGAAAAGACACAAAAGAAGACTCAAAAAACAGTCAGAAGACTCAGGAGACTCAGAAGAAGCAGACAGAAAGCACTGAAGAAGAGCATAGCATATAGAGAAGAGAAGTCTCAGCCTCCTAAGAGAATTGAAAGCCTGCAGAATACCGGCCGTTCTCCGATCAAGCCTTCTCTTCAGTCAAGTCTTTTCTTCAACAAAGCCGTCAGTAAATCTACAAGAGGACAACAAGTCACAGACCGTTCTCTCAACAATCAGACGCGCTGCTACAAATCCATGAGGAACCACAGACTGTTCTCTCAACAATTAGCCACGCCGCTGCAAGTTCAAGAGGAACAACAAGCCCTTTGGCCGTTTCTCTTAACAATCACTCATTCCACTCCGTCGGGATCAAGCGTCACGCCCTCGATAAGTGCATTTCAGGAGATCGAATCAGAGGATTATTCTTTTTGTAAAGAATTCAAAACAGAGAATTGTACTCACACATAAATATAAAAATTGAATTTTATCACTAATTCGTGTTTTAATTTTTCAGACGCAAAAATTTGTGTATACAAATTTCTGGCACACCCAGTGGGACCTCTCTGCCTCTCATCTCGCTCTCCATTATCAATCAAGATCAACCAATTGATCAGATCTATGGCTCCAAAGACTGCCACACCAAGTCACAAATTCAATCCTGCTGCAACTGTGCAACCTGGTTACACTGGACCGACGATTCGTGCTAGAGTACAATATCTTGCAACACAAGGTCAAGATTTAATAGGGCCAACCAACAATGCTGCTCATCAACCTGTCATCTCGATGGATCTTTTGGCAGAAAGAAAATCTGCTTCGCAAGTACCAACAGAACAATCAGCGTCTACTCTCCAAACCATGTCTGTGATGGTTACCAACGCGACTACTCTAGAGGAAAGGATCTCTGAAATGGAGAGGATGATGTCAACTCTGCACAAGATAGTAGAAGAAAAGGATGCTGAAATTGTGATGTTGAAGAGTCAACTGGAAGCTCAACACGATGGAGAATCCAATGATAACCCAGCACCAAACAAACCAACTGCTGAAGCCGCTAGGAAACTGAAAGCAGTTCATGATGTTGAAAACCCCGAAGTAAACGGATCATCATCAATATCAGTTGGGTCTTTGTCTATTCAACAACTACAAGAGATGATTGCAAATACCATCAAGGCTCAGTATGGTGGATCATCTAAATCCTATTATGCATACATTAAACCGTACACGAGGAGAATTGATGATTTAAGGATGCCGATAAATTATCAACCTCCTAAGTTCCAGCAGTTCGATGGGAAGGGAAATCCATGTCAACATGTGGCCCATTTTGTGGAGATGTGTAACAATGCAGGAACATACAGAGATCTTCTAGTTAAACAGTTTGTAAGGTCGCTGAAAGGAAATGCCTTTGAATGGTATACTGACTTGGAATCTGAGTCTATTGATAGCTAGGAACAACTTGAGAGGGAGTTTCTCAATCGTTTCTTTAGTACTCGCCACACAGTGAGTATGACAGAGCTAACTAATACCAAACAAAGGAAGGACGAACCAGTCGTCGACTACATCAATAGATGGAGAGCGTTAAGTCTTGATTGCAAAGATAAGCTTTCTGAAATTTCTGCTGTTGAGATGTGCATCCAAGGTATGCATTGGGAACTTCTTTACATTCTCCAAGGGATAAAGCCGCATACTTTCGAAGAATTGGCCACCCGTGCTCATGACATGGAATTGAATATTGCTCATTCTGGTAACAAAAGTTCTTCGATTCTTGATCCTAGGAGAGACAAGAAGGATTTCAAGAAGGTTGAGAAGCCTTTAAAAAGCACTGCTAAGGAGTCTTTGTTCGTTGAGACTAAACCTTTAAAATTTTCCTCCAGAAGCACTAAGAAAGTTGAGGAAAATATCAGGTGACCTCAAATGGGAAATATACAACGCATGAGCTTCGAAGAAAGAGAAGCAAAGAAATATCCTTTCCCTGATTCAGATGTGCCTGACATGCTGGATCAACTCCTGAACCAGAAGCTGATTGAATTTCCAAAGTCCAAAAGGCCAGGAGAAAAGGGAAAAGTTACCGATCCAAAGTATTGCAGGTATCATGGCATCATTGGTCACCCCACTGAAAAATGTTTTGACCTGAAAGATTTGATAATGAAGCTAGTGAATGAGCGCAAGATTGAACTTGATATGGACGACATAGTAGAGTCAAATCATGCTACTTTCACTTCTTTGCCTACAAAAGGCATAACGTATCAACTGATTCAATTTGGCTGCTTAGAACTTGTTGCCCTGCCAGTTGCGGTAACAAGCTCAATTACTAGCTTTTTTAAAGATGTTAAATCTGCTGCGGATGATGAAGAACAATGGACATTGGTAACGACGAAAATCACGAAAGCGATATGTCCGATCCGCAAACCTTCCTTTTCAAAAGGGAATTCAGTAGATAAATAACTCGCATCCACGTTGGGGATAGAAGAAAACTATGAAGCATCCCCAATTCTAAAATTTTTTAAGGCAAAAGCCTCGAAAACAAATAACACTAGAAGAATTCTTTCCTAAAGGTTTTCTTAAGGAAGAACAAATCAGTGTTGGTGTTCATATGGTTTCGTTTAAAGAGGAGTCAGAGGGAGAAAGCTCAAAGGCTATTAAGGCTCGAGGAGATGGCCAAACGAAAATAGTCCAGGAAGAATGCCTTAAGATCTTGAAAGGGATCTCTTCTCATCTTACCATCTACGAATTGTTGTAGTATCCAAGGGCAACACGTGACGTGATTGCGCATGCTTTGGAAAACTCAAAAATTTACGCTGCACATCTTCCAGCTCTCACGAAACCTGCTTCAGATGATAGTTTTTGTGATTACTGCTTGACAACTCTTGCATTCACAGATGAAAATCTGTTGTTAGGATCAAAACCCCACAATCGGCCACTTTATGTTTACGGATACATCCGAGAACAAAGGGTGAATCACATGTTGGTCGATAATGGGTCTGCAGTTAATATCATGCCCAAGGCAACAATGGAGGAACTTGGCATAACAATTAATGAATTGTCAAAAAGTTGACTTTTGATCCAAGGTTTCAATCAAATGGAGCAACGCGCTTTGGGAATAATACGAGTGGATGTTGCGATCGGTGAAATAACGTCGAGTACAATCTTCCATGTCATCGACGCTAAAACTACATATAAGTTGTTGCTTGGGCGACCTTGGATTCATGCAAATGGTGTTGTACCTTCTACACTGCATCAATGCTTAAAGTTTTATCGAGACGGATCGAGAAAGGTTGATGCTGATTTAAAACCATTCAATGAGGCCGAGTCTCATTATGCTGATGCAAAGTTCTACTCAGAGAACTGCGATATAAAAGAAGTTTTACCCACTCAAATGTCGAGCACCGAAAAAATTGAAATTAAGGGTAAAAAGAAAATTGACACTACTGTGATGAAAGAGCCTTTAAATGCATCCCTTGAGGGTATTCCTAAGCTTACATTGGAAGATATTGTAAAGGACAACCCAGTCAAATCTTCATCCAGCGAGGCAAAAGAAACTCCAGTTCTTCGCTATATTCCAAAGGCTCGTCGCAAGGAATTTCAATCGCCATTCTTGGAATACTCAGAATTTAATCAAGCAGAGTGTTCTCCTGACAGGATAAAAGAAGACATAAAACTGTTGAAGGATGCTTGCACATTGCCTCTAACTAACATGGCTCATAGTCAAGCCAAGAAGCCGTTGAAAGGGTTCGTTCGACCGTCCCAAGGCGCAATAGAACATGGGATTTTACCTCAAGGTCGTACTGCTGAAAATTATGATCCAAAGGCTTATCAACTGATCGCTAAGGCTGGGTTCGACTTTTCCAAGTCATCATCCATGAATGAGTTGCATGATGGGATGACGACAGTAAAGTTGCAAGGGATCATTGAAACTCATAAAAAGCTGATAAACAAGTCGGATGGGAAACCTTTTCCAAAAGATGGATTAGGATGTGAATCCCAAAACCCGGTACGAATTCGTGTTCGCAAGAAGAATAAATCGGTCAGTACTCAACACATTTCGGTGGAGGTTATTGAAGAATGTGATGAGCCAAAAGCTTCTCCAACTCATCCTCCTCAAAACACTACTCGTGTGTCAGTATTCGATTGTTTGGGAACGTCAGCAACTCGTATTTCAGTGTTTGATAGGCTCAATGTCCCTCATCCTGAGTTATGTCAAGCATCCAGAAGACGCAATTCAGTTTTTAATAGATTGAACACTTCAAGCAGTGAAGTGCATCAAGAAGAAAGTCAAAACTGCACTGAATTGAAGGATGATAAGAAAATCCAAAACTCGATTCCATCTCGCATGAAGAGGCGTTTAGAGCTTGAAATCTCTGCAGAAGGGCCATTGAAAGTGCGACGTCATACTATTGTAGACACCAATTCATCTGTACATCTCGATGAGGATGAGACACAAATTCATCATGTAACCATCCAAGAAAGTATAGATGATGAATCGTCAAAGATGAGCTTGAAGAGCCATTCGAAATCGAAGAAGCTCCCGCTGCTTTAGAAGACGGGGGGCAAGCGACTGTCGACGAACTTCAAAGAGGTAAATCTTGGCACCTCACATGCACCGCACCCTATATTTTTGAGTGCACAACATCCAAAAAAAAAAAAAAGAAAGCTTGCTAGATTGAAAACCCCATCGGGGTGGTCTAGGCAAAAATTAAGGTAAAGCCTGCTAGATTGAAAACCCCATCGGGGCGGTCTAGGCAAAAATTAAGGCAAAACAACAAAAATGAATGAATAAATAAATGAACTACGTAATGACTTGATCCTTCTCTTAGAAGGTACGTATGCAGCTTAGGAAATCCCTCCATCCTAGGTTCAGTCACACCAAATAAAAAAAATCATTATAATGATTAAAGTCCTATATGACATAGTTGAAATGTTGAAAATGACTATTACAAAAATAAATAAATAAATAAATAAAACGCTCAAGCAATATCTAGGACTTGCTGCTCTAACTATCGACCAAAGAGTCTCGATGAGTCTGCAATGCTCTCCTAAGCTCTTCAATGTTCTCCATGTCTTCATCAGCAATGGAAACTGTGACCTCTAATTCAATCATCAGCTTTTCAAAGGAAGCAATTTCATCATTGGCATTGCTTACTTCAACAACTCGAGCATCCAAATCAGTCTTCACCTTCAATTCCTCCTTTCGAATTAAATGCAACTTCTCTTCTAGTGCAGCACGTTCATCTTGTAAAGCTTGAAGCTTTGTGGCTTGTGCTTCATAATGTTGTTGCTTCAACGTCAATGAAGACTTAGCGCATTCCAGCTGTTCTGTTACTTCAGCCTTCATCCTTTCTAAAGTTTTTTGAGAAAGACGACCATCAAGTTCTTTCTCAAGACACAACAATGCCTTTACCTCCCCAACATAGGAGTCAACAATCTTTTTTAAGGAAGTCAAATCATCATGCAAACTTTCAATGCCTGAATAAATAGTGTAAGCATCTTCATAAAGCTTGCTAACTTGAGAAAAAGAGGCATCTCTCAGTCGAAGTAAGAAATCATGTCCGATCCCTTTAATGGCTTTTTCAAAAATCTTGGAAGAATACTTGCCAGGATGATAAGTCGAAACAGAGATAGTATCGCGTTCAAGAGAGCGATTGATTGGCAACTGGGGTGGATCTTGATTAGGAGGTTTATTCCCAACTGTGTCGTCACCTCGAGCTCTCTTAGTCGATGAATTGATTGAAACAGACTTAGAGCTACCCTTGGTTGTGGATGTGGAGCCTATTTTAGCAGACAACTGTTTCACTTGGTTTCAAACTTTACCAGCATCACTTACAGATTCCTCACTTTTTGAAGGCTCATCATCGGGTGTTATATTCTTAACCTGGTCAACAGTGTTTTTCTTTGTCTCTTTCTTTAACATCTCTGTAAGAGGAATCGCATCATCACCGATCGAATCAGCAACTTCTTCCTGTGCAATCGGAGTCCTCTTCTCAGACTCCCCGCGATCAGTTTCAGGACATCTCCTCTTTAAGGAAAAACGAAGCCTACCATGACAAGATTTCTTAGGGGAATCAACCCTTGTTACTTGACTTGAAATCTTTGGTTGCTCGGAGACCATCACTTTTCTTTTCAAAGAAGATTTCACACCTCTCCTAAGCCTTCTGGGATTGCATCTGTCACTATCATGATCACTGATAGGTTCCACAGGTTTATCACTACAATCATTACACTGACGAGATTGTTCATCTCTGACAACGAGAGCCTCTCTCCCATCCACAGCAGGGGTTAAAGAACCTTTGCTTTGTTCAAATTGCCCCATGTCAAGGCGTTGCGTCATGGTAACATCATCAATATCTTCAGCGTCAAGGTTAGTAATCTCAATCAAAGGCTGCACTTGCTTCAATAATCTTTCTTTACAAGAGCTAGAAGAAGCAAGTCTGAAATTAGTACTTGTGCTATCTTTCAAGATGGGTATACTAGTACGATAGTAATCTCCTATTTGACCTTGCCACCATACAAAGAATTTTCTTGTTACAAACAAGTGTTCATTGGTGTTACTCCATTTAGGGATAGTCACTTCACAGCTTGGACCTCTCAACGCGCTACATCACCAATAGCGCAACAACCCTCTCAAACTGGCAGTTCTAATAGCAGTTGTCAAAGATCCTGGAACATCTTGACAGTATCCAAATTGCCTTGCAAAGCAATGAGGACTATATGATTCTACCAAGTGAAAATTGCCTCTTCGTAAAGTCAAAAATGAAGATCGAAGGCTAACCAAGTATTCAAAATCGTCAAGCTTAAGTCGGTTCCCAGGAGTGTCCAAGAGTTTAGTCTTACAAGTGTCAAATATGCTAGTGGCTTGCCAATCTATGCTAAGCAATTGTTGAATGATTTCTCAACTTTTGACCTCACCGTAAGATTTGTGACCAAAAGATCCCCCGTACTTGCATTTTTTAGGTTTTCTTGGTGCTTTATTTGATCTAGGATGAGTCCCAAAGGAAGATGCCATCCACGCATGCACAAAATGCCAAGGAAGAGCAACATTGCATTGACCAGGACCATCCATGCAAGTAGCAATTTGATTCAGCCCATTGTATATACTTGCTAAGACAGGAATAGCAAGACTAAATCGTGTACCTTTCGCTATGAAAGAAGCCACTTTGAAAGTCTCAGGCCGAATGACATCACCACGAGGACTCGGAAGAATAAAAGAGCATAACCAGACTGATAAGAATGCGGCTAAGAACACCTCATCTCTATCAATGTCAAGAACACCTAGGTCAAGGAAAACTTCATTTTCCTTTCTAGTACGAAGACGGTGTCTGAAATGACCATCAGGAGTATATAGAGAATTTTTCTTGCCTTTGATCGTGATCGAATCATAAGGATCATTGTATTTGCTTTTGCCTTGAAACCAAAATCTCACCCAAGCGAAAGTAGAAACTCCATTGCTTTTCGAAGCCTATGATCCTCCTGCAGCCTGATGAGGTGATACGCAAGAAAAAGGTATCGACAACTGACCGGAAGAATAGGACATGAAGATTCATCAAGACCGGTTATTTCTTCTAAGCTGGGGGCAACTTCGTTTTAAAACTCTCCAACAATAGGAAGGCCTCCTAAAATCTTCAAATCCCACAGTGAAATGGAAATCTCCCCACGAGAAGATAAAAATGTATTGGTGGCTGGACACCAAGCTTCGCACAAGGCATGAATCATATTTCGACCTTGGTCATAAACAAACAGCGAAGCGAAGATCGATTCATAGACGCTCGCTTGGTCTAAAATCTACTTGTGCTGACTCAAAATAAGCTCTGACCATTCCCAATATCCAGGAGGAGGGACAAATTCTCAGCGTGGTTGAAAGTTGTGCCAAGAAACTTCGCGTCTACAAATACGATGACCCAAAGTGGTGAGGGCAGCGTATTTGACGCTCTCTTCATGGTGACTATCTTGCAACTTCAGCACCGTCTTAAAGGCACCCTTTTGAGCAGTGTGAGAATTGCAAGAAAATACCTCATCGACCTCTTCAGAAGTCTAGACATCCAAATGGTAAAGAGTTGCCACATCGGAATCCCAGTTATTTGCATTACTACCAATAGCTGGAGTGTGAATTAAACACTTAGTAGCTTTGCTTATATCCTCATTGGATTTGTCTCGGATAAGTAGGAAGTCACGTAGACGACCTTTATACTCTTCTCGACTTTTTGAAAAAAGGTCTATCCTTAACTTCATCTTGGCAATGCTTGACAATAGATGGTCTTGGAAGACGATACGAAAGAAATTCGTCCATGACTACAAAAAAAAAAATGAATGGTAAGAAAAAAGGATCAAATAACTTCAAAAAAGAAATTAATAATAATTATATATATATAATCAACTTGGTTTTCGCCTGTGCCACCGCCGCATCAAGTTACATGATGCATTGGGTGCCTCATCCAGACAGAAGCTTAGATCCAACTTCGCAAGTGGCCAAGATAACCAAACAAACAAACAAGTTCATATTTGCACTTGGAAGAGAGATTACAACAATATCCACAAGCAAGAGCAGCTAAGCTTGGACCGGGGAATCTTCCTTATATAAGTGCATGTTTGGACTTCAAGGAACTTGGCTCCGACTAAACTGGTTGGTAAATTGCTCACCCTCTTTGATAATACTGCTCAACGTGTTGTTGGAGGTCCACCTCAACCTCTTCCTTCAAATCGCATAGCTTATTCATCGAAATGAGTTTGCTCACCAACCATGGGGTTCGAAGGCATCTAATGTTCAACTAGCAATGGTTGTACAATCTCTAACCTCTTTCGCATAAATGGAATCTACAATGGCCATGCCATCACTGATGCCTTCTACATCAATGGAACCCATTAGTGAATGGACTGGTCAGACTGACCTGTCAGCTATGCCTAGTAGAAGCATCTCTGAGCCAGCCTTTGGTCAAAGAGACAGAAAGATTAATTCATCCAAAGAAGCTAACTCATTTGGACCACAAGAAAAAGCAGCAGTGTCAAGCGGGTCTTCTCGTTTTGGTCGTTTTGGCTCACAGCTATTCTAAAAGATCGTTGGTTTGGTCCTTAAGAATAAATTTTACTATCATGAAAAGCTCAAGAGATGGGTTGAGGAAGGAGCTGAACCTCCAGCCGAGGAAGCAGCCTTACCACCTCCACCCACTAGTGCGTCTTTCCAGAATGGCATAAATGATCTCAGCATGAAAGATACTCCGTAAATTGAAAGCCTTCAGAAAAGTAGCAAAAATAAAAGTTCCATCTCTTCTAAACGGAGCGTAGGAATTCCACCAATTCCACCAAGTTCAAACCAGTATTCTGCTTGCGCACGTATGGGTGTTCGCTCAAGGTATGTTGACATATTCAACCAAAGTGGGGGAAGCCCTGTAAATTTATTTCAGTCTCCTGTTCCGTCTGTAAAAACCTGTAGCTGGTTCTAGTCCCAAGTTTTTCATCCCTTCTCTCGTTACTCCCACTGAAGATACGGTTCAAAACACTGAGGAAGGCATGCATGAAACAGTCTTAACCGGTGAAAGTCCAGCGAAATCCTTTAAGCATGATTCATCTCCACTACCATCATTATCATTATTAACATCAACATCCTCATCAGTATCACTATCATCATCATCAGCAACCATGCAACGGTTTCCCAGCGTGGATAATATTGTGCGCAGAAAGGGCAGCGTTTGATAAGGAGGGTTATCGTTGAAATCTGATACAGTAGTGTTGGTTCTGCGAGATATTGATTTAGGCCTCCTTGTATCGACCTCCACAATTTTGGGACTTTCATCAATGTTAAGTGCAGTGTCAAGAGAAACTGACAGTTTTCTACTATGGATAGAAATAGTACGTTCACTCCTTGTATCATCAAATATCTCCTACAAGATGGATTTTACACGATTCAGAAAGCAGCCTGAATGGAAGTCACAGAATAATCGGATTAAAAGGATTAATTTTTTTTACCATGGATTTTCGTGCTCAGATGTCAAATCTGTTGGCGTCATGGTTAATGAGTACACGAGCTTTCGGGATTTATGGTTATCTTCCTTGTGATCATCCTCTCTGTGATGGTGATGGCAGACTCTACAATTGTGTAGACCGAGAATGCGTATACGCTGTTGGATATGGCGGTGGAGCCTCCACCAGGAGCGTTGCATCGTTGGAAACATTCCAATTCTTCATCGATAATGCTAATGTATCTTCAGATTAAACCTTGCTCGGAAGGCCTGATGCCCTTGCATATAGCCGTTTGTAGTCGGTGATTGGTTTTGCATTTGAAAATTTCAGGACACAAACCCGATTGAGTGAAGTTCAGCCCATGCTGCACACTTGATGACTGACCACTATGTCCTCTGTTAGACTTTAATTGATGTACAGTGAAATTCTTCAAACAAGAAATAAGAGGTCCATCAACTTGTCTCTGACTTCCAACCCGCAGATTGTTACTTAGGCCAGGCCAGAAAACACAGATATAATTATTAATACTGGTGACGGAGAAGACCAGGATATGATGAAAAAAATGTTCCTCCAACAGTGGTGTAATAAACACTGATATGCTCCAACAGAAGCTAGCAGAGACAAGAAATGGAGTAGGGTGGTCCATGGAATCGGGAAAGATGATGGCAGCAGTAACTCTACAATAGCAGTCCGATTCACGGTATGGGTCCGCTGGAAACAATGAAACAGAAATCTGCTGTGTTGGAGAGCTAGCGGCAATGACTCACAGAGAGCTGCTGTGACAGAGAGCTAGCTGCTATGTTGGAGAGCTAGTGGCTATGACTCACGGAGAGCTGCTGTGACAGAGAGCTAGCTGCTGTGTTGAAGAGCTAGCGGCCACCGCGATGAAAATGACAAAACAGAGAGTTGCTATCATGGCCAGTGTTGAAGGTGGAGGCAGAATCAACTTCAGATGATGAAGTGAGGCACTTCATGGGCTCGGGGAAGATGATGATCACAGCGATGGCACAGTACAATAACAAAATTCAAGCATGCAAAATAGCAGTATAGATGGCCACATGACAATAATTTAAACATCGACATACAGATGGTTTATCATGGGGTGTACGAGCATACATTCACAAAATAAAAAGTAAAAAAAAAAAAAAGAAGAGTCTTACCTAATGATCCGCAGAATTAATGAAAGAAGAACTGGGCTGCTTGGAATTTATGAAGAGGAGTTTATGATTATCAGTCAATATATAGTTTAACAGAAAAATTTAAGTTGAACTCTGACTGAAGAAATGCAATTGCAATTTGTTTCTTTAGTTCAATTTGTGTTGAAAATAAACACAAAAATTCAATATATATATATATAAAGCACAAAAAAAAATATTGTGCTATTCAAAAAAAATCAAGGAATTTTGTCATAGCACGCATGCTTTTGACATTGATGGACTTCAAGTTCCATACGTACTTCATGCCTAGCATACGCACGCCCGTATCTTGAAGTGGGGGCATTTGTAGGCATTAAAAATAATAATTAATTAGTAATTATTAGTTAATTAAATTAAATATTTAATTAATTAATAATTTCTAATAAATTGGTGATAAATAAAAATTATTAACCAATTGTATTATCTCTAATTAAATTAAATTAATTAGAGATAAATCCTGGAGTGATCGAGTCCCTTCAGAACTCTCTACCATCAAGCATTATAAATAGAGAACTCTTCTACACTGAAAAGACACAGAAGAAGACTCAGAAAACAGTCAGAAGACTCAGGAGACTCAGAAGAAGCAGACAGAAAGCACTGAAGAAGAGCATAGCATACAGAGAAGAGAAGTCTCAGCCTCCTCAGAGAATTGAAAGCCTGCAGAATACCGATCGTTCTCCGATCAAGCCTTCTCTTCAGTCAAGTCTTTTTTTCAACAAAGCCGTCAGCAAATCTACAAGAGGATAACAAGTCACAGACCGTTCTCTCAACAATCAGCCATGCTGCTACAAATCCACGAGGAACCACAGACTGTTCTCTTAACGATCAGCCACGCTGCTTCAAGTTCAAGAGGAACAACAAGTCCTTTGGCCGTTTCTCTCAACAATCACTCATTTCACTCCGTCGGGATCAAGCATCACGCCCTCGACAAGTGCATTTCAGGAGACCGAATCAGAGGATTATTCTTTTTGTAAAGAATTCAAAACAGAGAATTGTACTCACACATAAATACAAAAATTGAATTTTATCACTAATTCGTGTTTTAATTTTTCAGACGCGAAAATTTGTGTATATAGGGTACTTGTTCTTAATGGTCGCCTTATTCAACAACCGGTAATCTATTCACAGTCGGAGACTTCCATCCTTCTTTTCAGCTGTAGCCCTCCTCTTCGGGGCAGAAGTACTAGCTGTATCTTTCTCTGACTCTTTGCCCTTCTATGGGGCTATCTCAGCCAACTCTGGGCAATCCCTTATCATATGCCCCGTCTTGCCACATCTAAAACATGTTCCAATTAATACGTGGCATGACCTGCTACCGTGGTATCTACCACATGCTCTACATTGATTTGTAGTTGGCCGGGGTCCTCTAATCACTATACCCCTAGCTGGAGTCGAGACCTGATACACCGGGGGCTTAATCATCCTACCCTGTGACTCATCGACCCTCGGTCGTCTAACAAATGACCTCTTCCCCACTCGAACATTACAGTCCTCTGTTGATCTCTATTCCTACCCTTCACGACCATACCAAACTCAAGGACGTGCATCTCATAGTCTTGCTCACACAACTAAGTTCTACGCACGGTCTCCTCGTAAGTCGTGACGTCAAATAGGGCTAATCTGACTCAATCCTTTCATAAACTTGCGGACCTTCTGCATCTCACTGCTCATGGTATCGGGGGTCATATCTTCCCAAAGATGTAAATTGAGACTCATACTCGTCTACCAATCTGTTCCCCTGGATCAGACCAAGAAATTCCATCTGTAATCTCCGTTGAGCAGTGACTGGGATATATTACCTCCTAAAGGCATTCAAAAAGATCTCTCAGTCAATCAACTGATATACATAGCTTCCATGATGGGTCAGGCGAATTTTCACCAATACTCTGCTTCGCCTTCTAACATGAATATAGCAAAGGCCACTCTCTCAGTAATCGAACATCGGTAAAAGTTGTATAACTTCTTTAACCAGTTGATCCAATCCTCTGCTACTAAAGGGTTCTTGACCCACTGAACGATGGAGGATTGAGCTCCGAAATTGCCTCAATCGGTCAAACTCATAATTAAACCCTGAATCCTCACCAATTTATCGTGGAACTATAGGTGGTACAAGGGTCTCAACAGTACGTGGCATAGGTGCAAGCTATGTAGGCGCATGTGTCTCAAGAGTAGTTGCCGACTCAGTAGGAGTCGTCTGAGCAGCCGAACCTTGCCTACTCTCTAACCTAGCCATAGTCAAGTTAGCCTGAGTGAACAACTCCATAAATGTGTCCAAACTTCGCTCTAATCTCGTAAAACGAACATCAGTAGTCTCAACTGGACCTGATGGGACATGATCACATAACGATTCACAAGGCCTCTCAGACCTATCACTGCGTTTCTCGGACCTATCTCTGTGGTCCTGAGAATGCGAACTCTCCCCTCTGCTGCGATGTCTATCAGACATCTCAATCGTCCCGCATACAAAATCAATTTCTTAGTTTAACCATAGCTTGGTACACACAATTGTATCTAATAATGTATAGTGACATGGGGATGTATACTTTTTAACTACTGACACAAACTCACATCAGACCAACACTACTCTAATACTACTTCTGTCGCGACCCAAATTCTCAAAAATCACTACAAATTTTTCGTGAACTTACCACATTTCAATTGTTGGGCTATGAGTCAATATCCATCACTCAGTTTCATATATTATCTATATGCATAACAGGCAATGCTTTCGTCTTAGGCACTAACATTCACGGAAGCTCATAAAATTATAAAGTCGTTTACATTGCCTTACCTATACATCCCCCATATAACGTGACTACATCACTGTACACTATTATTCAGATACAAAAATACATGTGTATATACCTCGATGCTGCTGGATAACTGTGTGTAAAAGATCGCAGGACGGACGCAGCTTATACACTCTACTGAAATGCTCGTAGAGGTGGGAAAAATAAAGGGATGAGCATAACGCGCTCAGTAAGAAATATATGAAAGCATGTAGATAACCCCACTATCTACGATGCTCATAATGCATGTTTTATCATCTCGTAAAATAAATGCATTTACTTTTAAAACACTCGCATTAATATATGAAAGCAAGTAGAAAATCAAACTATCCACGATACTCATGATGTATGGTTTATGCCGAAAAACCCATGGCATTCACAAAACCATTATAGTAAAACACATAGCAATTTACTGCCCAAAAATCGAATATCAAAACTCATTTAGAGTAAAATATTTCTGTGTTCAGTATTGAAACTCGCATTTAAATCATATTATCATTTCAAATGGTTTCATCACAGAAATCAAATCACAATTAGTTTCATCACCGAAACCAATAAAATAGATGAGACTAGGTAGGCATTTTCACACAAATCCAAGGGACAATTGACCAAAGTCCGAGACCCACAGGCTATCACGGACCAGGTGTGCCAGGGTGTCTCTGAGTCCGAGGAAGGGATTAGTCTATCCATCGGCTCCTATCTAAGGACTATCACAAATCAGAGCAATGACACAGCATGCCCGAGTCCAAAGATGCAATCCTCACATCCCATAGTTGTACGGTATAGTGTACTCCATGTTGTCTACATGGTACGACGTAGTCTGTGAACCACAATACAATTACCACATAGTTGTAGGTGCCTGAGTCAAAAGCTCACCACCCCAACTAAATAAATTATCAACCATAGCCTGTCGTCTCAGATCTAGTGCGAGCAAGTTAGTGTGACACACAGTCAACACGAGGGCTCCAACATGATCTCAATCACAAATCACAACAGAATCCAGTGCGAGCAGTGCTCCAGCACGGTCTGTACATATGCAATACCAAAATCAAGTGGGAGCGGATCTGGATAAATCCACAGATCTCATCATAGCTCCAGCACGATTTCACACACACAAAATAGATAGCTGGCTCTATTTTCCACCACAGTGGTACTCAAAACAGAGTGCAATATGCAAAACGGTACAAAACAGAATGAGAGGAAAACATCCCATCAAATCACTTGTCAATCAAATCACTTTTTAAAAAAACATGCAAGTTAATGCATACAATCAAATCATAAAATCTCTTTTTCACAGAGAAAACATGGATTTCATGCACTTTATGCATTTCTAAAAATTCCCGAGTCTAAGGGTATTTTCGTAATTTTCTCATATTTGGGTACTATCTAAAAATTTCATATCTATACGCTATATGAAATTTAATTGACTGTAAACAGTGATGAAAATACGTACAACTATCTCTAATAGCTCGCATAGATCCCTTACCTCGAATCACCTAGTATGACCTCTCTTCCTCTATGCTGTCCAAATCTCACAGTCCGGTCAACTCTCAATATGATTCTGGAGCTGCATTTAACCATTCACTGGATTAATTTCACGTTTCCTACTGTATTACACATTTAATACAGTTCATTTCACTTAATTGGGCCCGTTTACTCTAAATGGGCCTAAATACTTTAATTGGGCCTTAATCCGTATTAAGCTCGTTTTCCACGTATTATTTCCCTTCATCAGGGTCTATCGACTCATTGGGCCTATCCATACCCATTGGGCTTTATTCCAAGCTCTTTGGATAGCCCGAATATCATTTATGACAGTTTATTCGAATTTTCGACTATAATTCACTAAATCCAAAATTTAATCTGAAATGCGTAAAATAAATCTTAAATACGCGTTAATCATATAAATTGTTGTAAATGAGCTTTACTTACTTGAGATTATACGATGGTGCGTGAATCGGAGTTCGATCGGGCTTCCGTTCCGAATTAATCATCGAACTGCACAATTTCGTATTTTTAACTTCGAGTCAATTTTCGATTAAATATAATTTAAATAAATTTATCAAAAATTAAATCGATCACTTTTGACCTCGTATCGACTTACCCAAAATTCGATGAAATCCCAAAATTTTTTTTCTCTCTCTTCTTTCTCTCTCCTCCTGAACCGGTTCGGACCGGTTCGCCCCTTTTCACACTAAAACGGTCTGAACCGGTTCAGTGAAAATTTTGTCATCGCCGGCGCTGCCGACCGGTTCACGTGATTCCACCGCTGTTCGAAGAGTCTTGGCCTGGGGAGGCTTGGCTGGCTTGGCTCGGGCCAAATCGGCGCCGGCGCCACCGAATCTTAACATATTCTTCTCCCCCTTTTTGTCATAGCAATGGTAATAAAGGCATTAAAACCAGGGATTATAAATTAAGAAAGTACTAAGCAGAACACATGTCCACAAATGATCAATCATGTCATTTCAAAAAATAAACATTCAAACAAATATGTCTCAAAATATCAACATAGCCTATCAATCTATCATCTAGAACAATCGAAGCAAGCATGCCCTATGGCAGAGGAGGAAATCGCTCCAGAAGTTCCTCGACTCGAGTGCGGGTAACCTGCAACTCATCGAACATAGCCTGCTGTGTGGCATGAAGGTTTGTAAAACCTTCATCCATCTTCTGGTTAAGCTCCATAACCATGGCCATAATCAATTCCAGCCCGTCGAATGATGAGGCAGGTGCAGAAGGCTGAGCAGTTGACGACGAAGGAACCTCAGTAGTCGGGGTGGTAGGCTCAGCTGGTAGGTCTTCTTCTATGGCTGCCTCAAAATGAGTTTCTCGTTTCTTCCTCCATTTCCCTTGAAAGTCCTTGTAGTACCACATATGGTGAAGTGTGCCAATGTTCAAGACGCTCTTTGCAAAAGGTATTTCATCGGTGTCACAGGAACAATCGACCCCGAGTTGTTGGAGTAGATATGCAAGCGGTTGTGGAAAGACTATTGTAGAGGCTTGTCCTCGCACGATTTTCAGCCAGTCTTCGTAAATGAAGTGGAGTAGATTTGGTTTTTGGTTTTGAGATGTGTGAAGGTAGTGGAGCCAAAAACGGTCTAGTTTCCTGACTGTGGAGTGGCGAGTACCGAAGGGTTTGAGGTTCCACGAGATTATAAGGTGGAGAAACCTAGGTTGCATCGGTAGGTCACTCGCCTTATCGTCGGGGAGGTTAAATTCTAGAGGTACCTACTCCTCTTCATCAGTCAACCCATCATCTTCAATGCCAAACACTCGGGCTAATAAGGTTGTGTTTACAGAAATTGTTTTGGCCATGACAAATGTTTTGAACCCTAGAATCTTGCAGGTATCATCAGGGTCGTATATGAGTTCAGCGTTAGAGAAGAAGACCCTAATGATGTTTGGAGGTGCCGGGGTGTTTATCTTAAGGAATGGAAGCCAGCCAAACTCTTCCATTTTTGACAGATAGGGAAAATCAATACGATTTAGGAAGGAAAAATCAATTGTTCGCCAGTTCTTTATTGGCATGGTTGAGAAATACTTTTCATATCGTTTTCTTTTTGCAGGTGTTTGAAAACATCTGCTAAAGGTGGTGACAGAAGAGGAAGGAGTTGTTTGAGGTTGGGAGGATGACCCTCTATCAACATTTGATGTTGATCTAAGTGGTTTAGTTCCAACTCTCTTAAGACGAGGCATGATTATAGACTAAAATTTCAGTTAGACACACTCTAAGATTGTTTTGCACACCCTAGGCAACAGTTCTCTAGAAACCTAGGCAATGGAACAGTTCTAGAATTGCCCTAATGATGATTTCAACAACAACAAAGAAATTTTTGAAGAAAATTCAACAATGTAGGTTACTAGAACACAGATTGATGAAAAGATTGGACAAGAACCTTACCGAGATCGATCTGGGAGTGAAAATCGAAGGAGGAGGCGTGACAGAGGGTTAGGGATTTTAAAATTTGAGAATTTTGAAGCAGTATTTATAGTTCAGGGCTAAGGAGATCGATCTGTCGAGGTACCAAATCGATCTGATATTTCCAGAAACTTGAAGAAATCGATCTGATGTTTCAAGGGATCGATCTTCAAAATACAGAAGCTTAAGGAGATCGATCTGCCAAATGCAGAGATCGATCTGCTATTTTACAAAGGCTTTAGGAGATCGATCTTCCAAATGCAGAAATCGATCTGCTATTTTACAGAGGCTTAAGGAGATCGATCTGCCAAATGCATAGATCGATCTGTTCAATACAGAAGCTTAAGGAGATCGATCTTATGGGATAGAAGATCGATCTGCTTAGCTGAACCTTACTGCTTTAGGCTAATTTCGAGCATAAAGATCGATCTATAGTGATAGGAGATCGATCTCTCATACTTTTTGCCCAGAAAATGAATTGAAAATCAGTTGAAAATTACTTTGAGATCAAAGTTTTGAAGGGAATAAATCTTATGGAACATTCATGAGTCCTAATTCACCTCTAAGAACACAGAACCTATCTCTATCAAGAGGTTTGGTGAGATATCAACTATTTGATGTAAAGTATCAATATATTCTAGAATTATATCTCCTTTTTGTACATGATCTCTAAGAAAATGATGCCTAATCTTAATATGTTTAGCAGATCGATCTTATATTCTTATGAGATCGATATCTCATACTTGAAAACCCAGGAGATCGATCTCTCAACCTTAAATACTTAGTTTCTAATGCTGATATGTATTTAAATAAACTCTAAACATGTTTAAAGCACTTCTAAGTTTATAATGTTCAATATTAAATTACTGTTTTGTCATTTCAAAATATATTAACTTAACAGATCTAATGGGATCTATCCGAATAGCAGTTGAATTGAAATGGAGAGATTCTAGAAGAAGGGAAGACCATTCTGGTGTCACATTTAATTGTATTCACTAGTCGACTAATTATGTTTAAATAGTTAGACATAATTGTGAATATAAAAGAATATCATATTGTTTGATAAAAGAGAGATCATGGGAAACTTGAAATGTGACTGAATGGATCTAAGGTATTGCATACTAACTCTACTTGTATTTTGGGTTGCTATATATACCTAACAGTTGTATAGCAACAAGCTCTCGAGACGATAAAGTATATTGGTCGCACGACCTATTTTCTTGTATGAACTTTACAGAGAAAATAGATATGTCCTCTTGAAATTGATTATAAGAATGACACACTCATTATGTGCGAGTGGGAGATGTTGGACGTGGGATACCCATAAAAGTGTGTCCCAGCCAACGTGAAAACTGCCAAGGCAGTTTAAAAGCAAAATTAAAAAAAATATATTGATAGATCTGAAAAAAGAAAAAAAAAGAAACAAAAAGAGAGAAAGAAGAGAAAAGAATATAAAAAAAAATATTCTTTGTTCTCCCTTTTTGTGCTCTACAATTGTTAAGGATTTAGGCTGTGAAACGTGTACAACTTCCGTGTGTGATTTTGTGCCTGAACAGTGAATCAAGCAAACAATTTTATCCAAAACTGAAAGTGTTTAAATTTCACAAATTATTGTTCGTAAATCGTATTTCAATCATATACATAATTGTTTTCAATATTTTGATTGTGAGTATAATATTGTACGTAGTATATGATTGACGCACATATGATATTTTTCCTACAGGGAGAGTGCCTTATTATACCACACCTGAAACAGAATTTACACACTCTTTCATACCTGAACTCGATCCAAGTCATAACTCTGTCATTTCTTCTTAACATGCATCCTATAATGAGGGGATGTCATGGGCTGATCCACACACGGCCTCACAGAAATCTAATGTTTCGGGGTGCCACATCATCCCAATCAATTGATGCCACTATACCTGCATGCTGACTCATTGTGTTCGCTACAAAAGGGAGATGATAATCCAGTGGCAGACCCCAAATTTGTACTCAAATAGGTGTAAGGACCAAGTTCATAGTATTAAGAGTCAAGTTTAGCCTTTAGGTATCCATGATTACTAGTGTTCATTCCAATGACCATGGACGTTCTTACTAAATTAACTGCATATCCCTAATATTATCAAAGTGGAAGACATAGAAGTTGTTGTCTCTGCTTGCTACTATCACCCTGCCTCTGAGACACCAGGCTCGGTTGATCGGTCGTCGAAGGTAATGTGTTGAAAAGCGTCAAACATCATGTAAAAGCCCAATAAGGCATTGCTACCAGATGTTCCTACTAACCTCTAGTTCTTCAGAAGAAAAAAAGGGACAATGGGTCCTTTCCTAGCTCGTGGCCTTTCGATTGGGTCCAATGAGGGTGATTAGGGGGTCATTACTCATTTTTTTACTATTGGACAGGTTACTCTCGCTACTCTCTGTCCAACTATAATCCCATTGGTGATGTGTTGGATTCATAGTTGGTCTGGGAATTTTAGACTGAGTTGTGGTTATGGGGTGAACGGTAGTATTTGACCATGTAGAAATCTTACTATGAAGAGAGTTACCATTACGGCTATTAAGGTAGGGATGATGTTGCTGGTTCATTGTCGTGTGGAGTGAAATAGCCCTTCGCTATCTTGAGGAATGATTACGGAAGAGGCTTAGTGATTAAGGTTGGGGATTCGCAAAGGCGGTTGTGTTGCGTTCCTCAAAAGGGGGGTAGGTTTAGGAGGAAAAGATTGGTGCAAATCAATGAACGTCGAATTTGGGTGATTAGATTTCTAGGTGAACATTTCTGGGAAAAGGAAACTAAAATGTTGAAATCGAAATGGGAGATTTGGTGTAAAATCCCTAGATTTAGGTGAAGCAGCTCTAAGGATTAAGTCGGCGCGTGCTATTAATAACAATGATTGGATTATGTCATAACAATTTTCGTCCGATGACTTGATTGTTAAACAATTTTAGAAACATAAAAGGAGTCGCCACTAATCTTTTTTGAGTATGTGTGATTGACCACCTAAAAACATTTCTTTTTAACAAAACCTTAAAATTAATGAAATTTTGTTAAAAAGACAATTTTTGTTCTACGAAAATAAAGTTTGGTTTGGGAGTTCAATTACACATAAGAAAGGATAAGCACCCTCAGAGTGCTCGTTTAAAAACGATACCATTTAATCATGTATTGTCCTTTAATTTTAATAAAATAGTCTTAATTAAATATTTAAAAAGAATTTCTTTGTTTTTAATTTTTTCTTTTTATTATTTTATTATTAGAAATAAATGAAAATCTCTTCTATTGAAAATTATATTGAAGTACTCCAATACTTTTCGTAGCATTTCAAATAATTTTCTCACCTAAGAATTTTTTAAGTATCGCTACTTGCAATTTTTATAGAATCTCATCTTTGAGAGATTTGCACTTAATTTAAAATTTACATGAATGCATATGATGCACGAAGCATATGAAAATTTATTTTTATTTTTATTTTTTTAAACTTCATTTATTTTAAACATGGATTCATTTTATTGAGAAATTATACTAAATGTTTCAATACTTCTAATAATAATTAGTGAATTTTTCTCACCTAAAAATCAGTTTGAAATCACTACTTGTGAATTTCGTAACATCTCATCATCGAAAGGAAAATTTTTATTTATTTATTTATTTTTATTTTTTAAAAAATTAATTATACAAGAAACTTTGATATCGAAATTAAATTACTTAAATATTCCAATAAGCCAATAACATTTAATAATTTTTATTCGACTTTAAAGATTATCAAAGAATTACTACTTGTAATTTATATGAAATCTCATCATCAGAAAATTTCAATTATTTGTGATATATTATTGTTTACTAATAATTCAATATTTAAAATGTTTCATAATTTTTTTAAATAATATTTGCAAAATATATATATGTATATGTATTTGTATATTGAAAACATGAAAATTCTTTTAGATTTTCTTAAAAGTACCGTGCAATCACTAAATGGTGAAGAAATAAAATAATATATACCTTAATACGGTGTCGTTACAATCCCTCTTTGTCTTCCTCCTTAGAGCCACGTTTCTCTTCTTTCATTTTTCTTACTTTGCTGGACTGAAACTAAATTGATTTGTCCAATTTTCAGCAACTTCTTGCAGCAGCAAAGACAATGGAAAAAACAAGGCTGTGGCGGCGTGGAGCAATGCAGAGGAAGTGGTGGCAGCAACGTGGAAGCAAGCAGCAGGGGCAGGACGATAGGCGAGGTGCGGCGCGGCAGAGAAAGGACGCTGCAGGGGCGGTGTAGCAGAGAGGAAGCAACGTTGGAGCATAAACGCAACAACGCCAGCAGCGACGGTGATCATGCAAACGTTGGAAGCGATGCAGTGGAGAGCTTTCGGGGTAGATTACGACAGCAGCAAGACAGCCACAGCAGGACTCTTTGCAGCAACGGCAACGCAGCAAACTGAGCAGTCAAGCAACCCCCAGTCTTCTTCACGGCAGTAACGGGATAGCAAAGGTGCTTCACCTTCCACGTACAGCGTAGTTTGGCGATGAAGAATGCAGCAGTAAAGCGAGAATGGTGGTGTGGGGATAGCAGCGAGGAAAATGGAGAAGGCAGCGATGGTGCAGCACGTTGGGTGGCAGTTTGGAACGAGGAAAAGTTTAAGAAACCTATTTGGAAGTTTCCCCTCCTTTTCTCAGTTTTTCTCTCCCTTTCTCTCAAGCTACCTCTCGGTTCCTTCTCTATCTCTCAGTACGTGTCTGTTTTTCTAGTCTTTGCGTTGGCTTTTATAGCCATTTCGAACTTCAAACTTTTTGGAAGGAAATTAAGTTCCTCATTTTAGGTCCTTAAGACATGGATGCCATTATGGGATTTTCATTATTATTATTTTTTTGGCAGCTCATTCTTGATTTATTTCCTTCCTTCTTGCAAATTGTTAGCTTCATTTTTTTGACAACCAATCAACTACGTCATCCCTTTCTGGTCTTTATCGGGATACGGCCAACAGGCATGGATTTGTACGGAAAAGGATTTTGTTGTTCCACACCAAAATAATGATGTGTTGTGTACGTCTTCGTTTCGATTTTCGTATCACATGTAGTCGTATTCTTTGTAAGAAAATCAATTCTCAGAGAGATGCAGGAATTATTCCCTGCGTAAGCACTTCGATACTTAAGTTATAAGATAATTTCAACAGAGTTTTTTAAGAGTAAATAGAGACTTAGGTTTTTAAGTCATACTTGTTCCCTATTTATAGGGATTTATTCTGCCTATAATTACGTACACATCCCTGAACTAAAAGTCCTTTTTTGTCTTATTTAAAATATGTATTTAATGAATAAAATATTTGATTTTTCATATGCCACATGGTTATTTTTTATTGGTCCAAGTATATTGAATATTTTTATCCTCAACAATTGCTCCCACTCTTTCGTAAATTTCAATTTTTGGAAGAGTATAATTTTTTTTTTTTTTTGCGCTAGAGTCATCCATCTGTCGGGTTTACGCTGCTTGCAGCATATATATAAGTGTCGTGGGTCATCAGTTGCTGCTTCGCTAACGTATTCTCTCGGGCGACACTCTCACGGTGGACTCTCGCGGTAGGCTCTAGCGTCAGACTCTCACGACAACATATTTTCGCTGTAGATAAGAATGCGGCAGGAACCCTGGCGGGAAACTTCTTGCGGCAGGTACCTTTGCGGCAAGTACCCTCGTGGCATCCATCTTTGTTGCGCAAGCTCTCGCGGCAAGATCCTTGCGGCAAACCTCTCGCAACAAGACCCTTGCGGCATCAACGCTTGTGGCAAGTACCCTTGCGAGAGAAACTCTCGCGGCATCAATCTTGTGGCAAGTACCCTCGCGGCATCTATCTTTGCGGCAAGAACTCTCGCGGCATCAAGTTTGCGGCAAGTACCCTCGCGGCATCTATCCTTGAGGCAAGAACTTTCGCGGCATCAACCCTTGTGGCATCAACCCTTGCAGCAGAGCTATTCCTTCAGCCTTCGTTAACTTGCTTGCTCATTTCCCTTATTATGGCCAGACAAGGTAGCGGAAAACAAATTCATTTATAGTCTTATTCTAGGCTTAGAGAGTCCGATCTTGAATTTATTCGTAATGCTTTTTCTCTTCTTGAGGGTTATTATTATAGACTCCCAACTGATGCGGAATACTCACCTCAAGTTGTTAGTAGTGGTGTTCCCATTCATTAAGCCTAATTAGAATTTGGATTTCGTTTTTCTTTACTTGACTTCGGAGTTGCTTTCCTTTGACACTACGGTATGGTCCCTGCTCAACTTCACCCTAATGGGTGGGCGCAAGTAGTTAGGTTTACGATTATATGCCATAGATTGATGTTACGCCCACCATTCCCCTATTTAACTCTTTCTTCAGAGTCCGTAGTGTTCGAAACTCAACTCGTTTTAGTATTCAGAAGATTTTTAGGAAGGGGCGAAATAGCAAACTTTTTGGGAAGCCTCCGTCTAAGCTTCATAATTATGCCTCCGATTGGCTTATCGTCGAGATTCCTTCGACTCTGCATATCCCCACTGAGTGGTGTCTTCACGGGCCTTCTAACCTCAACCAGCTTTCTGACTTGAGTGATGTATATGGCCCTTTTATCTCTCAGTTACAAACAAATGATGAGAGTGCTTTACTGTCCCTTTTGACACCGAAAAATATAGCCGCCGCTGGTTGGGGGTGTGTTCTTATTGCTCCAACTCCCACCTCGGAGCCTGTTGTGCCTTCTCACTCTTTCAAAGAAGGCCAAGGTGTGGGACATTCTGATAATCCTTCTAATGAGAACTTAGATTGGGGTCGAGGTGAAGCTTTTGGGAGCCCCTTTCTAGATCTTCCTTCAGATGAAAGTTTAGCCAATATCCATTCCTTGGATGATTATCTTAGTTCGGGTGATTTCGTATTGCATATTAGTCTGCGAGCAATTATTTTTTCTTAAATGGTTTTTCTAACTCTCTCTTTATTATTTGTCTTTCTCTCAGGAGCAGGTTCGTTTAAAAGGGCTTTCAGTCGTGTGGTCGGACCTGATAGTACCGCTAGGGCTGCCCGCCCTCACCCACCTAAGTGTAGACGCCCCTCGAGCTCCAGTCAATATCAAACCAGGGAAGCTTCTTCTCGAGAGCGACTTCAAGATGAGAGGACGAGGTCACATCCTGAGGGGTCAGCTTCTCGACATCAAGAGAGGGGAAAACAACCAGCAGTAGAGGCTCCACTTCCTGACCCTGAGTTAGAGGAGTATCATAGGAGCAATCGGGCAGAGTGTAATATTACTCGCCCTTCTCGTACTGAGAAGCGGGCCTTACACATTGAGTCGGCTATGCTGGAAGCACCAACACTTCCGTCGATCGCTGACCTTAATACCTCTCGGTACTCGGTGGATGGAGGTACAGTTGTCCGTGGTCAGAGTTTCATCGTCTATCCCGGTGTTAATGATAACGACTCGATTCATGATGCTGGAGTCACCTCTCGCCTGGGATGGTCAACTATTCTTCCTCGGGATGAAGCGGAGTTGTTCAAGGCCTTTCTCGATCCTGAAGATCGTGCTGACTGCTTAATAATGCAGGTACAATTCTATCTTTTTTATTTTTTCCTTTTCTGTCGTATTAATTTTGTCTAACTTCATTGTTTCTCGTTTTATTCTCAGGCAGCTCAGCAGGTGATTGCTTGTAACGCTCGACATAGAACATACAGAGTGAAGGCTGATGCTGAGCTTTCTCAGCTAAGGGCTGAGAGATCTGAGTGGCATAATGAGAGAACTCAATATCTGAGGCTCCCCGAGCGAATTGATCAACTCAAAAAGGAGAAGGAGGATCTTCGTTTCGAAAACCTCAACCTTCAAGAGAACTTTGCCAAGGAGCGTGAGGAGCTAAAGTCTGATTATGAAACCCAGCTCCGAGATCTCCAGACCAGCAACGACGAGTTGAAGTCTGATCGTAATAGGTTGGAGGAAGAGCTCTCTAAGTTACGTGAAGAGCTTCAATCTTCCACCATTAATCCAGACGTGTGAAATCAGATTCGTTCTGAAGCTGTTAGAGAATATCGTTTATCACAAGATTGCTATGACAGGAAGCTTACATTCTCTACCGACTTTGTTAAATATAGTTTCTACATGGCGCGCTCTTGGTTGGAGAAAGAGAGATCATGCGAGACTTTCCCTGAACTACAATGGTCAAGGCAGTTGGAGCAGTATGCTAACGAATTTGGAGATTGGGCAGGTATGAGCCCGATGGTGAGAACTTTACAGATTATACAGAGTGGGCGGCTCATGATGATCTCTCAAATTTGTCAGGTTTTTGGGAGCTTCGTCAGCAAGGAATGATTGATGCCTTGGATGACTTAGAAAGTGAATCGGATTCTGCTGATAGAGGAGCCTCTCCACCTGCTGAGGAGTAGTTTTAATTTTTTTGTTTTGTTGTTTAACATTTTTAGGAAGTTCGATTTGTGATTTATAGAGAGTTTTGTTTTTTCTCAAAAATGTTGACGTATTTCTCTCATATTAATATGACGATCTATTTTGCATATTCTCGTTTTAAGTTTCTTTTATGGCTTGCCTCACATACTTTTCGTTTAAAGCCTTTCATTTTATTTGAGGCTTACACACACTTTTTCACTTCAAGTATTTTAATTATTTACTTAGGTGCGTGGCTTACCTCGCGCATTTTTCGCTTCAAGCCCTTGCACTTTTTTTCTTTATGGCCTACCTCACGTACCTTTCACTTCAAGCCCTTTTCTTAGTTCAGGTGCGTGGCTTACCTCGGGCATTTTTCGCTTTAAGCCCTTACATTTTTTTTCTTTGTGGCTTACCTTGTGCACTTTTCACTTCAAGCCCTTTTCTTAGTTTAGGTGCGTGGCTTACCTCACGTATTTTTTGCTTCAAACCCATGCACTGTTTTCTTTATGGCTTACCTCGCGCACTTTTCGCTTCAAGCTCTTGCACTTTTTTCTTTATAGCTTACCTCGCGCACTTTTCGCTTCAAGCCTTTTGTTTTGGGTGCTTAGCTTACTTCGCGCACTTTTCGCTTCAAGCTCTTGCACTTTTTTCTTTATGGCTTACCTCGCGCACTTTTCACATCAAGCCTTTTGTTTTGGGTGCTTAGCTTACTTCGTGCACTTTTCGCTTCAAGTTCTTGCACTAAGTATGGTTAAAAATTTCAATAAGCAATAAATTATTAATAAATCATAAATAAATGAAATTTCAATTCATGGTTTGATAATAAAAATAAATAAACAAAAGCTTTACGGCTTTAAATGATTGGTATTTCATGTCTTCGCTATCTTCATGCCGTGTAAGCTTTTCGATCCAATCATTCTCCTAATTCTGTAAGGTCCTTCCTAGTTTGCTCTGAACTGTCCTTCTTCTTTCAAGGCGTTGGTGATGGGTTAGGTACCTCGACGATGGTAAGGGTTTCTTTTCTTTGGACTTCCTTACCTGTAGTTGATGCAATATTACACGTTCTCGCTTTCCTCTGATCTTCTCGGACTTGCCCTACACCTTTGGGAGTTGGAAACTTCATCAATAGATAACATGGGGAGAGTATGACTCTCATATCACTCAATAATGGTCGTTCAAGAATAATATTGTAAGCTAGAGATGCTGCTTTAACCACCATAAACAAAACCTGCCTTGTAACACTCTTAGGATCTTTACCCAAAGTAACATGTAATTCAGTCAACTCTGCCACCTCTACTTTCTCTCCTACGAAGCCAAACAGGGAAGTAGTTGAGGGCTTCAAACTGCTTTCATTCAGATTCATTTTCTTGAAACAATCCAAATAGATAAGGTTCACTGAGCTTCCATTATCTACCAGAATTCGACTTATCGGATGCTTAGCCACAACGGTCGATATGACCATAGGATCATCATGTGGGATAATAACATCTCCATGATCTGTTGGCGTGAAAGTAATCGCTTCTTCGTTTTTAGGTACTTTCATTACAGAATGGATCTGGTACGCTTGCCTAGCATATGCTTTTTGGGAAGTAGATGAGCCACCAGCCGCGCATTCTCCACCAAAGATAACATAAATGGCGGCCCCTATAGGATCATTATCTATTTGTTGATTCCTCGCTCTTCCTGTCTTGCCCCATTTCCTCTATCTTCGTCCCTTCTTCTATTTGCTCTGTTATCATTAAGCCTATCTCGCGGTCTATTGTCTCTTCTACCACGCACATGATATTGATTTCTTTCATTCATCTGTATGTAATGGTCTAACAACCCTTCTCTAGCTAATCTCTCGAGCTGATTCATTAAATCACGATATTTTTGAGTTGAATGACCAAAGACGGAGTGGAAGCTACAATAGGACCTGAGGTCTCGTCCCAGATTTCCCTTTCCTCTCCTGGGGAATTGAAGCATCCCAGTTCTTTTGATCGCCACTAGGATTGAAGTGCGTGGTTCGGTAAACTGCGTGTAATTATCATATTTCAATTTTGAGACTTTATCTGATCTTCCTGCATTTTTATCATCGAGCTCTCTTTCCCGCTTCCTTCCTTCTTTAGAGTCTCGTGTTGGTATCATTTTCATCACCTCCTCTTGGGTGATATACTTGTTTTCTCTAGAGAATAAGTCTGAAATCATCGTTGACTGATCCAAAGACAATGATTCTTGGAGCTTTTCAGACCTTGTCCCTTGTAGCATGGTTGTCACTGCTTTCCCACTTGTAGATCCCGTACCTCAAGAGTAGCATCACAGAATCGATCTACGTAACTCTTTAGTGACTCTTTATTCCTTTGTCTCAAGGTGAGTAAATAGGTGGCCTCCTTCCTTTTCTGGCTATTTATCACAAAAGGCCCTCAAAAATTCGCTCCTCAGCTGATTGAAAGACGAGATTGACCATTCTGGTAAGTTGTTAAACCACTTCAGCACATGGCCAGTTAAGGTTAGGGAGAACGCCCTGCACATGATCTCATCTTCCCATCCATGTAGTAGCATCAATGGCTCATAATTTTCAACATGATCGTAAGGGTCAGTCTTCCCAGCATATGTTGTCATTTGTGGCATTTTAAACTTTGGGGGCAATGGTTTTCCAATGATTGCTATGCTGAACGAGATTCTTCTCTTCTAGTTCTCTTCAGTTGAAACCAACTTGTTCTCCTCCAAAATTTGTTCAACCATTTTCTTCATATCAAGTGCACCATGTGTTGTGGATGTAGGTTTATTCTGGACCTTACATGAATCGGCTTGATCGTAATTAACTGCCTCTTTCTCATTATCATGCATTTGGTTCTGACGGGCCCTAGGTTGAGAATCGACCATGTCAGCTTTAGGGTTCCATGTCGGATCTGCTTTTGAGTTTCTTTTGATATGTGTGCTTGCTATTTCGACGCTTCTAACCCTACTATTTGGTGGAACATCCGTATTCTGGTACCAAGGATCTTCTGTATTCAGATACCCAAAATCTACCGTAGCCGAATTCTCAAAGCTCTCAGTATCTCGGCGTCTCCGGCCACGGACAATCTCTTGGGTTGCATTCCTCGCCCCCTGACGTCGTGGTTCTCCAAAACCCTGATGCCTCTGATGAATTGGATTCTCGCGAGCAGGATCTCTTGTAGTTTGATGTCTTTGGTCTTCCGACCCTTCATGCTCAGGACCTCTCATATCCTGAGACCTCATATCTTCTGCTACTTCATGTCTAGGGCCTTCCGAAACTTCTCGTATGGGATCTTAGGCACCCTTTCGCCACAATTCCTTTGTAACCTCATGCATCAGATCAATCGCAACCTCACGTAACAGTTCTCCAGTTGCCAGGCTTACAGGATTTTGCGCCATCTGACTATTAGAGTCTCGCGTGGACTGGCCGTAAGAGCCATGAGCAGGCATGTCGTGAGGGGTAGGTGCGGGCATGACGCTAGGGTTAAGAGCGGGCATGCCGTGAGGTCGTTGTGCGGTCATGCCGTGAGGGTCCGGTGTGACCATGCCGTAAGGGTCAGCTGCGGGCATGCCGTGAGGATGCTGTGCGGCCATGCCGTGAGGATCATCTACAGGCATGCCGTGAGGATCAACTGCGGGCATGCCGTGAAGATGCTGTGCGGCCACGCCGTGAGGATCAGCTGCGGGCATGCCGTGAGGAAGTTGTGCGGCCATGCCGTGTGGATCAGCAGCGGGTGTACCGTGAGGGTTAACTGCGGGCATGCCGTGAATATGTTGTACGGTAATACCGTGAGGGTCAGCTGCGAGCATGCCGTGAGGATGCTGTGCTGCCATACCTTGAGGATAAGCAGCAGGCATGCCGTGAGGGTCAGCTAAGAGCATGCCGTGAGGATCTGCTGCGGGCAAGCTGTGAGAATCAATTGCAGGCATGCCATGAGGATGTTGTGCGACTATGCTGTGAATATCAGCTACGGGCATGCCGTGAGACTCTTGCGCAACACTTCCTCCTCCTACCAAATTTCGCACAGTAGCCAACAAATTTGCTTGCCGAAAGGTGCTTTTGAACAGGTTCACCATAGCGCGCAAGGCCTGGACGGTTTCCTCTCCTTGCTTCTTCATAGCCTCAAATTCAGCTACGGCAATTGTCATCATGCTAGACCCTATTTCTCATCGGTGTCCATCACCCGTGTTATCAATTAGAGAACTTATTGAATCTTCATTCTTTTCACTTCTTATTGCTGTTGATCGAGTTCTCACTATTACTGTAGAGCTAAAAACTTTTCTTTCGTTTCCTACAGACGACGCCAATTGTTGTTACTCAACAAAATAATGATGTGTTGCGGACGTCTTCACTTCGATCTTCGTGCCACGTGTAGTCGTATTCTCTGCAAGAAAATCAATGATCAGAGGGACGCAGGGATTGTTCACTACGTAAGCACTCCGATGCTTAAGTCAGAAGGGAATTTCAGTAGAGTTTTTGTAGAGTAAATAGAGACTTAGGTTTTTGAGTCAAACATGTTCCCTATTCATAGGGATTTATTCTGCCTGTAATTACGTACACATCCCTGGACTAAAAGTCTTTTTTTGTCTTATTTAAAATATGTATTTAATGAATAAAATATTTGATTTTTCACGTGCCACGTGGTTGTTTTTTATTAGTCCAAGTATATTAAATATTTTTATCCTCAACAGGTTTAAATGGGTTTGCATGGGGTTTAGTTATGGGGTTTGCATGATGTGCAGGGATTAGTTTAGGGTTAAAATATGGTTAAAGGTTTGATTAAAATTGAATTATTTTCTATTTTTATTTTTGAATTCTTTTTATATTTTAATTTTTAATAAAAATTACTTAGATAAAATTAAGTATCTATAAATTATGGATAAATAATGAAGAAAGTTTACAAACAAAATGTTGGAAGGAAATCGATTATGGTGGTGGAACCTGAAGCTCTCTAAAGAGGAAAGGTGGCTCTCGAAGAGAGAGAGTTAGCAAGTAACCTATTGAATAATTATAAATAATTAAACTAGTAAATAACTAGATTAAACTTAAAATTCACATTTTGTGAGACTCGAATCTAAAACTCCAAAATCTCAAGAATTACTTCTAATCCTACTCATGACTCAACAAATTAAGATCTTGAACAAAATGGGATATTTGCAATCTAGTGTTACTTAGCGAATAACCACTGACCATACTTATATATGCATTTTTTTTTGTTTTTCTTTTCTTTTTATCAAATTGACGGATAGGAATGGTAATTTTCGGGCCCTTGTTTATGCTTTACCCATTCGTAGGTGAGGTGGGATTGTTGATGTTGCTAGGGATTTTCACACAATGGTTGTGGAGGGGAATTCGATTTAGAAGAGTTGTTGAAAATTGTTTATGAAATCAGAGACAGAGTTGATTTTTTGAAAACCAATTTTTTTATGGAATTTGTGAAAATTTTGCTAGTAGTCAATTTGAATTCCAATAAAATTTTATTAGTTAAAAATTACTTAATAATTAATTTTATTTAAAATAAATATGCTTAATTAGTATATGAATAGCCGAATAGGATTCTCAATGATTAAGTAATTTAGCTCTATAAATATAGAGTGATCCTAACCTTTAGAATGTGTCTCAAGAATTAGAAAAATACATAATTACTATGTGACCTCTACGTGGAGATGAGTTTATAGGAACGTGAGAAAGAGTTGAAAAAAACACCAAGTTGCATGAGAAAAAATATATTCCAAAGTTTGAACATTGAGCATAAAAACTAGATTTGTTTAGGATAAAGATAAATAGTGTTTGTTTTTGATGATTTATACTCTTTGTAATCTCTAAATTATAGCAAATTTCACCTCTAGATGTAAGCGCTTAGATCAAATTATATTAAATATTATTTTTTGTCTTTTGTGTGTGGTTTAATTTTTGTATTGATCTCATTTTAAATTACATTTTTGCTTAAAAAATATTCTACATGTATAGTTCCTCACCTTATTATTTTGTGGGGTCTTGTAGGTTTGTCATGTTGTTATTTTCGAGCACAAATTTAAGGATTCCGTAATTCTAACCAACAATTAAATTGTTTTATAATGGAAGACACTTTCTTGGTACTCATGTCAGAAGGAAAATTCTCTAATTAAATATTTTCATCTATATCTCTGGCATTACTCTAAATTAACAATGAAGGAAATTACAACTCCCTTTTCATTAGATTCAATCATGTTTGTCCTGAAAATAAATGTCAATGATGGCTCTGCTCTTAAGTATTACTAACATAATTACCCTTAACATTTCTTTTCTCTAAGTAAAATAAAGGGTTAACATCATAAATAGCCCATAAACTATAAGGGAAGTCAAAATGTCATCTCTATACTTAAATTATTTTTTCGTTAATACATTTAGTACTTGGCCGCAAACACTGCTAAAAAATGCTTAAATGATGTCAAACCAATAAAATGATGGCACTTGGCATGTTTCGTCGCATGCCACGTGACATTAATATAAAAATTATATTTTTCATTTTATATTTTTTTTTCTTTTTTCCTCCCGATCTCCCCCTCCCCTCGTCAATATGGCCAAATCCAGTCATGGTCGATCGGATCTGATCGAAGGAGGCCAAATTCGGCCTCTCCTTGGTCAGCTAGCCTGTAAAGAGGCCGAAAATGGGCTACACAAGCTGAATTTTGGCCCAACTTGTTTAGGCCGTTTTCATCCACTCTGGAGGTCGGTCAACCAAGGAGAAGTCGGATCTGGCCTCTTCTGGCTAGATATTGCCATACCGACGAGGGGATGGGAGGGAGGGAAGAGAAGAAAAAAAAGAAAAAAATAAAATAAAAATATTAATTGAAATTATAATAAAAAGTAAAAATAAAATTACAATTTTAAAAAATATTAAATTTAAAATACATTATAATTTAAAAAATATATATTATAATTTAAAATATGAATATTATTTAAATATTATACTAAAAAGTTAAAACACAAACAAAATTATATTTTCAGAAAATATAAAATTAAAATTATATTATAATTTTAAAAATATATATTATCTAAAGATTATAATTAATAAATTCAAGCAAAAACAAAATTATACTTTAAATATTTATTTGTTTTGAAAACTAATATATTATACTATAAAAATATAAATTATAGTTTTTTAATTTTATAATTTCAATAATTATTTTGTTTTTCCAAAATAATAATTTTTAATTTTTTAATTATAAATTTTAAGTAAGATGTACTTTCAAAATCATAATTAGTTTAAATTAATATTTTTGAAATTATAATTTTATATTTTTTACATTTTTATTATAATATTTAAATAGTATTTTACCATTTTTTTGAAATTATAATTTTGTTTTTGTTTTTATTATATTATTTAATTTTTTTCCTTTTTTTTTCCCCTCCCCCTCTCTCCCTCCCTCTCGGTCCCACGCCTTTCCCACCAATTTTTGCCGGATCCGACCGTGGGAAGCCGGATGTTGTTGGATGAGGCCAGATTCGGCCTAGCCTTGGCCGACCAACCTTCGTTTTGGTAAAAAACGACCTAAAAAGGCTGGATTAGCTAGATCCAGGCTAGCCATTTTCGAATCTGGCCATAAACAAGGAAAGGGTGGGGGAAGGGGAAAAAAAAAAAAAGAAAAAATAAATATTTTTGAAAAATATAATAATTTTAAAAAATTACAAAAATAAATTTTTATTTTAATACCACGTGTGATGTTTTTATTGGGTCAAAAATCCCGTCAGCTAAGAGGCTGATGGTGTTAGTGTTAGGTATTAGATGCATTAAAAGTAAAATAATTTAGGTATCAAATTACAAATTTTTAAAGTACAAATATGATATTATGACTTCCCCTATAATTCAAGAGTCATTCATAATATTAACTCTAAAATAAATAATGAACTTACCATTGATTACATCTCTTAACCTACCAATTGCTTGACATCAAGTGGATCAGATTGTTAAAAATAAATAATGATCTTCCCAACATTTCTTTTGAGTGTTAATAACATAAATACTCTTAACATTCCTTTTCTCCAAGTAGATAAGATTGATTGTTATCATTAAAATACTAATATTCATAGCATTATGATGAACATCAAGTGGACAGTATTTACATAAATTTGCTTAATTCAACAGCAAGGAAGGAAGGAATCAAAGAGAAGGCAGAAGAAAATTGAAAAGATAAATACTTTCAGCTGAAATTAAGGGGGGCTATTTTTTGCAGCATGAAAATAATGGAAAGAAAAGGCACATATCAGACACTGCAAAGTGGTTTAAAACAATTGACTTGGTTTTGCTGCCAACCAATGGCGAATCAATCTGTCAGACATGTTGGATACCCCGCAAGTATTAGTAGCATGATCACAACTCCAAACAAAGCGACAAAAAGCACCCACAGTCAACCTCCTCCACTATCCCTCAAAAAAGTTGCCTCGTGTCACTCTGATGGACTCGATCACAAATATCTTCTTCGCATCTCCTTCTGCTGTTTCTTTTCTTTCCTCTCTTCCTCTCCCCCGGGTCTGTCTTTGGTTTTAGTTAGTTTTACTCTCTTTCCTACTCTTCCCTGCTTTTCCTACAATTTCTTTGTTTTTTGTTTCTTTCTCTTCCATTGAAGAGGTATGTGGTCCTTTTACAATTTTATGCATATCGTTTGATCTTATATTTACCATTTTATTGCTATTTATTTGCTTTGATAGTTTTATTTCTTTGTAAAATGTCTTTTGTTATGATCCTGGATGATCTAGTTTTATTTTCATGGATGGCTTTTGGTTCTCTTTCCAAGTTTTTCTATCTGGGTATTTCTGTTGCTTTATGGTCTGATTTTCTTTTTTGTGTCTGTTTATGAAAGCAAGCATGGTTTGACTTTCATGTTTCACGACAAGCTTGTTTTTCCCAGAAATTATTAGTCTTTTATGGATTAAAATTCAACAAATTTTGAGTCTAGGGTTGAAATTTTTGTTAAAAATTTGCAGTCTTTATTACAAAAAAATACTACTTTGAGCACAATGATCTGGAGCTCTAATCCTAGATTGCTAATTCAAAGTTGTCTTCCATGTGACTGTAATCAATTAAATCTATATTTATAATGGCAGTTTGTTGTATGCTCTGCGAGTTAGTTATGTTATGTTATTTCAGGAAGCTTTATTGTAAGAATGAAGGCGACAAGGAGCAGAGCGGCTGCGAGGAAGGACAACAAGGAAGTAGAAAAGCCTGTTGAGGAGAGGTTATTTTTTTGCCTTGAAAGTTATAATTGAAAAATAGTGTAATGTCTGGTTATGTTATTCTGAGTCTACTTTTGTTCAATGTCATTGATGATCAAAGAGTTACTGTTTCAAGCATTATACTGCGTTTTAGTTAATTCTGGTTATTTCATTTTGTATATTTTAACAAGAGATGCATCATGTGTAAATTTCTTCTCTTTTAGGATTGTTGGAAAACGAAAGGCAGCACTCCGGGCTGACAAGAGTAACAAAAAACGCACAAAGAATGTGACATCGGCCAAGAAAGACCCTAACAAACCCAAGAGGCCTCCTACTGCTTTCTTTGTTTTTCTGTAAGTTTCTCTCATACGGTTGTAACAAAAGTGAGAAAATTTCGGTCCATCTGCATGATATCGTTCTACCATAAATTTGGTTGCAGAGAAGAGTTCAGGATAACTTACAAACGAGAGCATCCAAAAGTGAAGGCTGTCTCAGCTGTAAGTAGCAATCTGTTATCATGTGTAT
The DNA here is from genome assembly GCA_033439115.1 of Firmiana major. Classification (NCBI taxonomy): domain Eukaryota; kingdom Viridiplantae; phylum Streptophyta; class Magnoliopsida; order Malvales; family Malvaceae; genus Firmiana; species Firmiana major. The sequence continues at coordinate 34,801,347 of CM065913.1, read as the reverse complement.
ACTCAATTTGGAATGTTGCTGTTAAATTGTTTATGTATCTTTATCTGGATTGACAAGTTGATTTTGTTACTTGATATTGTGACGAAGGTGGGCAAAGCAGGCGGAGAAAAGTGGAAGTCCATGTCTAATGCAGTAAGTTCTCAACATCACCTAAAATTGCTTGTGTTGGTTGGGGTGTGTATGGACAATGAATGGTGTCAACCACTCTCCGATGGTTGCCTTTAACTCGGAAAATGCCATGGATTCTGTTTGTAAAGGTGATGCATAAAATTTCCACTGTGGCTCCTCTGAACCTGGCTATGCACCAATCACTTGTTCGACAACTTTAGAACTATTATGGCTTGGTCAATCCAATGCCAGTCTGGTCTAAACTACAGTGGACCTAGATATATGTTATTGCATAAGGCTGGATGGTGGATTTTGACATATGCATCTCCTGATCGATGTCACTAGTTGCAAATTTATTGCATATATGAATTAGTCAAATTAACTAGTCGTCGTCATCATCATCATCATCATCATCAAATTAACTAGTTATGGTAATGGAATATAAAGTTGTTAGTAAGTTCCATTCTCTATCTGTGGCTTGGTACTTAACTTTTTGAAGGTCAGCCTCAAATCCTTACCAAGTCTTCTATGCATTGCAATTGGTAGGAGAAAGCTCCATATGAAGCAAAAGCAGCAAAAAGGAAATTAGAATATGAGAAGCTCATGGAAGCCTACAACAAGAAACTGGTAAAACTAATGGCCATTCTGTACTTGAGAAAGAATTGCGTAATTTGTCCTAATTTTAGATTTATCTCTTGACTTCATTATGTCTCACTCAGGAAAATACTGATGACGAGGAAGAAGCAGAGTCTGAAACATCAAAATCCCAGGTGAATGACAAGGATGATGAAGAAAGCGAGGTAATCTATTTAAGCTAAGAATACCTGCCTTCTCTACCTTGTCCAGAATTTTTCAATTTTCACTTTAGTAGCAGTTCTTTATTATATGTTTTTTTTTTTTTTTCAAACTTTTCTGATTAGTTTATTTGACCTATAGGCTGCAATTGAACACCATGTCTATAAGTGTTGCTCTGAACAACATATCTAAATATCCTTCAGATTTAGTTTGTATCCATTGCAACTACATCCTAATCAAGGAACATGTTATTTTGATTGTGATTTACTTCCATCTCTTTATTTTTACTTTGGGCATTCACTGAAGCAGGCAAAACTGGGTGGGATTATGTTAGGTGCAAGGTTCAAATGTTATTGATATACCGTCCATAAATTTCTAGTAGTCAAGCTTATTTTGGCATCTTAGTGTTTGGACCAAAGGATTTGGCAAAAATTTTCTGTGTTTGAAATTTACTGGATGAATCCTGCCCTAGCTACTGTACTTTGGGATTTCCTTAAGTCCTAGGAATTCTCAACAAACACCTCAACTACAAATTTTCCCCCAGAAACCTAGGTTAATGATCATTTCTGGTATGTATGCATATGCTGTTCATGGTCTAAAGATGTAGCTTGAGTGAAGGATTTATTGTGTCAACTTTTCAACACTTAGGTGGTTTATTGGCGTATTCAGTGCTTGGTAGCACCATACCATTATTAAATTTGTATTTACTTGTTGCAGACAATAATTGACTCAAATTATATTGATTCTCTGCAATTAAAATTTCCAATTTCTGCATATCTATTTCTCGGTTAAATCCTGATTTCAATCGGCTTATTGCAATTGTAGGAGGATGAAGAAGAAGATGAGGATGATGACTAAATCCGGCGAGGTTTCTGATTAAGTTATGTAAATCAACCATGTTAAAAAATACTCAGTGGCTTTGTATGATAATATGCTTGCCTTAGTCGTGTGTGCTTGGTTTTTTGAGGAGAAATAAAACGCAGCTCCTCTGTTGCTATATATTAGTCGTGTAAGCCTGTAAGGTTACTCCTGTATTCACTCGGCATATATATGCGACCTCATTATCTCTGTATATATGTATATAGTTTTGCCTGGAAAATTACTAAATAGTAACACAGATCATGGTGATGGAGTTATCAGTTATGTCTAGATATGAATAGGGTCAAATTCTTCAGCTACTGTGCTGATGATTGAATCAGTAACACATGAAGGGTTGCTTTTTCTCTCTTTGTAGTTTCATACTTAGTTTAATGGCTTTTAATTTTTAAAAGACGCATAAACACTACAATTGTTTAGAGTCTGCTTTTTTCTTTTTATTAAATGAAGTCCCTACGTTGAACCCACCATAAGCCATTTTTGACCGCGAGCCTCATTTTCGTAAGGTTTTCTACTTGAACACCATGACTCAAAACAGTCCTTGTAGAGAAATAACCATTGTTTGTCCTCGATTCTACTGTCAGAGGACATTGATCAACCTTAAACAAGCAAAGACAAGATGCTAAAAACCCTTATATTACCATTTGCAGAGGGAATGGAGAGATGTAGAGTTATATGAAACTCAATCCTCTCATCAATCATTTTTTTAGCAAAGTTGGCCCAGCTTTGTCAAACAGAGGCATCAGTTTATCATGGAAAGAACCCAAATTCATACACTTATCAGCATCTCGGCCTTACAATGACCCAAAATCCAAAAGGGCTTCGGCTCAATTCCAATAAATATTCATGCAACACACTCTTGCTATAGTCATTCTCACAGATCATCAATTTTATGTCAAGAAAAGTGGCAAGAATTTTATATTAATTCGAAAAGAAGAGTTTTGTTGATGCCAAAAAGGTATCTGAGCTTGTTAATAGTGTATCAAACTTCTTCTTCTTTGGATCAACTTACAAAATAAGGTCTATTATGGTTGTTCTTAATGGGACTTGCTTCAATGCTTAAGTTAGTAAGAACCCTCCAAAGTTTCTTAGTAATTTTCAGTAAGTAATCAAGTAAAGAGAAGAGTTCGAACCTGACAATGTGTTTGATCTTCCTATTTATAAGATCTCAGTACGTGCTCTCCCACGATGACCACGCGAGCTCTCCTCTGATGCTAAAGTGGCGCATCGTGGGCCCATATCCGGGAGAATGGATGGCTAGCCAATTTTAATAGGAGAGTAGGCAAATGCAGCTGTTACCGAGCTGTCGCTATGAGGCCTCTCTGGAGAGTCTGGGCTCGGCTCTCCTTTTGGGGTCTTTAGATGCCTAAGTTTCTTGGTCCAAGCTCTATGTCAATCTAGGATGGGCTAGCAATTATTGGGCCAAAATGGGGCCGAAAGAGTACTAACAAGTTTCACTTTGAAATATGTTGGATCATGAGTCATGGGTCGGAGTATGATTGATCTAGCACGCTACAAAATACTGCAATTCTGTGAAGTTTGAACTTTACAGTACTAAACAAAAGGGCAACCACTTTCCAAGCCATAATTATAGAGCATAGTATTATCTAGCTTTTAGACACCAACAATCCTGACGATCAAATCGATGGGCTGTAAAGAGAAAAATCATGAGACGAATCATGAGACCACACGTGTGGATGTCGGAACATGTCGTCGGAAAGTAAGCATGTGATGGCCACATGGTCGAAAAAGACAGACCCAAGTGGATTGCAAAATGGCACCATCATCATCAAAGAAGCAATGGAGCAAAGGCCATGCAAACAAAGCTGTATAACCCACAATCCCAACACTTCATCATTTCTTTTTCAGTATAAATAATTTTCATTTTCTTTTGTGTTTCTTATGCTAATCATGATTTAACATCTATAATTTCAACTTTAACCATTGTTTTTCATGATCTCCAACATTAATCATTTCCAATGTCAGTTCCAACAAAAAGAAAGAAAAATTAAAATCAAGACCTCTGTTTCTGTTTTTGCTAATGTGGATTTGTTTGTGCCTTCGATGATGTCGGAGTTTTGTCGCAGCGATTGACGCATGCACGTACGGTGGGACTGATCTTTATAATGGTAGCTAGCTTGTTTGCTTAGAAATTGAAAGTGAACCCTTTTTTTTTTTTTTTAATCATAAAGAAGCTCTCGTTATAATAATAATTATTATATCAATAGAAACTACCTAAATTAATCAAACAAATTCACATATATTACGACTTCAACTTGAATCTCAAGATTTCAAGCCTTCTATCTGTCATTAAATAAATTTCTATCGGTGTTTGGAGTGAACTTTGAGATATATATTTTTCTGTTTTTATTTAATATGACATTTAATTTCTTTCAATCAAAGTTCGATTTTTATAAATTGCATCAAATATATATAAAAAAAAAAACACATTCTTAACCTATTTTTAAATAAGAGATAAAATCTAAAAATATTTTATCTGTATTTTTTTAAAAAAATAATTTAATTAATTTTTATTATCATTATTACGTTTATATAAATTAAGATTCATTAACCTTGAGCAATTGAAATTTACTAATTGGATGATCACGTTTAAGTGACATTTTTTAATTTTATAATGTCAATATATATAATTAAGGATGCAATATTCTATCTTAATTCTTAAATATTGCTAATAGGCATTGCTTTAAGTCCATTCATATCATTGCTTTGTGCAATTATTTCGATATATTCCAATTTCTTCACACTTTTCTTCCTTTTTGTAGCCAAATAAGGAAGCTTTGAGCTTTCTAGCTCAGGAATAATAATAATAATAATAATAATAATAATAATAATAATAGAGGCTATGACTTGTGATGGGAATCATGGAAAAATAAACTGTGAAGTGAAGACATCAGACGTGCATGAATGAATGGCTTAATATTTCAAGCCAAATCGTTGACAATGAAAAGGAAAAGTTGAAAGTGAAGGATTTCTAATGAACCTACTCTCCTCTATGCTAATAATTAGGCAGCTTTGTCCCATTTCTTAGAGCAGCGAGCAAAAAAAATCCACAGAGCCAAATCAAAAGATGAATAGTAGATAGATAGATAGATAGTGCTTTTTGTTTTTCCTTTGTATTCATTAATAACTATTATTGAACAATAATTAAAATATTATTTTAATTTTTTATATTTAATGAATTGTTTTTATAATTTTTTTCTTTTAAAAAAATTACATTAATTACAAATATTTTCCTTTTAAAAATAAAAAAAACACCTTAATAACATTTTTTCTATCCCGGTTATTGTTAAAGATATCAAAGATAACCAAACTTGATTGTGTTGGGAAATTTTGGCTTTAGTCTGGTGAATGATTGGTGGATAAGATTAAGAAAAGTCTTAAAATTATGCGGTATTAGCATTGATAGAGAATAAAAGTAGGCGATGTTTTTGGACCAAAAATTAACTTATTCATTAGAGACAAAGAAACCAAATCTCAAAAGATTAGAAAGGACACCGGCTTTTGTAGAGAGAAAAGATCAAATGAAATCTTAGGTAAAAGTTTTCTAAAATCACGTCTCCAATTGGAACAATCCCCATCTTTTTGGTACTACTCTTGTATCATATTTGTTGTAAATCATAAGTAAATTTTCATAATATTAAAAATTAATTTAAATAATTATATTTTTATTTTTAAAATTTACGAATTTTTTAGATTTAAAATTTAAATTTAAATATTTATATTACCTCTTTTTTTCGAACTAAAAACCTCTTTGTCCCTTCTGTAAAACAAAGACAGAAAATTATTATTATATGAAAGAAATATATATATATATATATATATATATATAATTTCCATTTGGTAGTTCAAAGTACAATCCATTTCAGAATTTCTTATGCATCTTCTGCAACTCATAAACATTTATAGACCATATAGAAATGAATAAATAAATAATAAAAAGGCATTTTCTTCTTATTAAATTAGATATAAGACAGTTAACTAGTAAAGGAGGGTTGAGACAAATAACTAAAGTTTGAATGCTAGTGTTTAGTATTTAAATTTAAATCATCGCAATCTTTTATTGGTAGATCGTGAATAAGTGATTCGTAATTTTTAAAAATCCATAATAAATTAATATTATCAATAAATTTAAATAATGAATTAATAATATCTCTTGATTTCAGAAATTGAATAATCTCTCTTAATATTATATTTTTTGTAAAAATATATAAGACTAAGTATGTGTGTTACGTGATGTTCACAATTTTTATTTGGTTACATTATTCACTTTCAAAACCAAACAACAGTCTTCACGATTATTTCTTCAAAGAAAAAGTATATTAATTAAAAAATGATATGACCTTACTTATAAATCACAATTTAATTATTTTTTATATATATATATATATATATATATATATATATATATATATATATATGTATATGAGATCTTTCTCTTCCATGCACCAATTCACCATTTTTTGCTTATAAGACTTCATTTGAAATCTTTTTTAGACCTTCGTATTTAGTGATCATATTGATTAATGATTAAATCAAAATCAAATAATTATGAGATACCATAAAAAAATAATTCATTTAAAATTATTTGTTCTATTCAAAAAACTTAAATTTATAAATTTCTTTGAATTCGTCAAAATCATTCATCAATTTGGGGAAATCTATGAAATGAAGGATTGGAATATCCATAAACAAAAACAGTAGTTATTATTACATTTTCCTACCAATTGTTCTTTTCTGGTATATATGCTTTCCAACCAGCCTTATAGGTCATTGACAGAAGCCCCATGCCTAAGCCTCCTAATTAAAACATGGGTATGCTTTGCAGCCTTGCAGGTTGAAGGAGTTGAATCTTCCAGCTAATTTTTTGGAATCTAGCTGTTTACGAATATTTGAACGGAAACAAGTCCCGGAAAATCAGTATGTTCATATTAAAATTTGATAAAATTATCAGAATAATCTATTTTCTCTTTTATTTTATTTTCCCCTCCGTATATATTTTTTTTATTTGATTATTTAAAATTAAAAATATAAATAAATCAAATTATTCGTAAATTATTCGAATTCGACTGAATAATTATTTGAATTTAATTTATTTATTTTCGAACTGAATTTGAACTCCAATTATTTAAATAACGAGTCGAGTCGAATTTGAATAGTTTAATATTTTGTTCAAACAGCTCAAGAATCTAATATTTTTTATTATATATTTTTTAATATTTTATTATTAATTTATTATTTTATTTTTATAACATCTTATTAAAATTTGATAAATTGAATTTAACAAGTCAAATTTAATTTCATCGAATCAAATTTAAATTTATTAAATCAGACTCAAACTATTTAAATATTTTTACTAATTAAATTTAAATTTTAAAAATTAAACTCAATTCAATTTAAACCAAAATTCAAATATTAAAATTTTAAATTAATTTAAATTTAAATTTAAATTAATAGAGTCGATTCCGCTAAATTATATTTTGAATTCAAACAAGTTAAACAAATTATTATTTTACTAATATATTCAAAGTTTAAGAACATAATATTAACTGTCATCCAATGGTCATTTAGCCATTGAATTTATCCTGCTGTTATGACAAACAAAAGAGGAAAATAGTTGTTGGGTGGTAGCTCTCAATGCAGCTAAAGATGGAGGAGCTGAGCTCTGGAATTGGCTTAGCATTGGTAGGCCCAAAGAAGAGGAAAGAATCAGGCATTTAGCCAGAAGACAAAAGGGTAAATTAGTCCCCCAAAGAAAAGGTAGGATACTAGAAAAATTTGCATGTGAGGGTCGGGGTTGGTCTGTTCCCCTTTCACTTCAGTCACCGTCAAGAGAAAGAGCATTAAATGGGACACACGTGCAACTCTGACACATCCCATTCGTGCGAACTATCAGACATTGGAAAGTGTACAAAAAATTAAATAAATTTTTGTCAGTGCCACACGTGTGGGAGCAGACATCGTGTCTCGCGGAGCTGACTTGTACCCATAGTTGACTCACTTTGACGTCGCTGCTTTCTTCTGTTTTTCTCTCTTTATTTCAATGGCATATGTATACTTGTCCAGATCTTTCTCCAGAATCAACAGTTACCCTTTTTTTCTACTAATGGGACTAGCGTAGTTTATTCAATCAATTTTATTTCATAATAAGATAATCAAATAAAATTTTATTTTAAAGAAATTGTATCAATAAATAAATTTCGTATTTGATAGTCAAAATATCTTAATACAAGAAAAATCTTAGGTAAATAATTCATATATCTTACATGTACATTATCTTAAAAAATAATTATTTTTTAAATTTTTTGAAAAGGTCGAAATATATATATTAAAATTATAAAATAAATTAATTATTTCTTTAAAATCAATTATCTATATTAATTTTTAAAAGATAAATATCTATGTTTATATACATAAGTTAACGAAAAATAAAATATTATTTATCAATTTTTTTATACATCTTTTATCAATATATATATATATATATATATATATATATATATATATATGTATTGTTGCTCTTTATATGCATTAAAAGCATAATTAATTTTGATATAATTTTTTTTACTTGGATGCACTTTTTAAAGAAAAATATATGTAGTTCTTATCAAGAGTAGTATGTGTAGTTATTGTGGTAAGATGAATTTTCTTTTTGGTAAATTTTTCTCAAAAAATTTAAAATTGGGTATTTAAATTTATATATTTTATCATTAAATTAAATTTTCATGTAATTTTTCATCATTTCATCTTTTTTCTAATTTATTTGTTCAATTATTTTGTTTATTTATTTGTTCAATCATTTTCTTTGATAAAAAGAAAAAGAAAATATCTATATGAATTATTTATTCTTTTGAAATGTGTATAATCTTAAATATTATATTTAATTATTTTGAATTAATTTAATTTTTAAAAATTTAAATAATAAATTATTTGTATTCTTACTTACATTTTTACTTTATTTATCTTTTATGTTTGAGACTATTATAAATAAAACTTTTTTTTTTCAAATTCTAAAAATGGAGTTTTCAACTTTAATAGAGTCATTTAAATTCAAAATTTAAAAATAAATCAATTTCAGATATAAAAACATTAACTAATAATTTATTAATGACTAATGTAATACAAATTATTTTCATTAAAGTTATAACTATTCAATTATTTATTTACTTAAAATTTAAGATTTGTTATCTTTGATTTTTTTTTATAATTTTTGTAATTTGTATTTGATTTCATTTTTTTTTTATGTATTCTATATATGCATCAATTTTTAATACATTATTTAACATATATTTTAAAATACTTTTTTATACTTTTATTATGTATTTAAAAAATTATTATAAATTAAAATTATCACCATGCATAGCAGGAGTTTAAATCTGTTAAATTTAGTAATTAATTCACATTTTGAATAATTTGAAAAATGTAAATTTTTTCAATTATTTAACATGAGATAAAAATTCATAGTTAACTCGAAATATCTTAACATTTTGTAATAATTTGAATGACGCAGCATGTGTAACTCCTCATAATATATTGCCACATAATATGAGTTAAAGTGTATTTATAGTCTTGATACTTTTATTTGAGTTTTATTTTGATTTTTAATTTTTAAATTGTTCCATAAAAATTTCACATATTTTCAATAAAAATAAGATAAAATTGCAAATTATGATAATTAATATAGAATTATTGCCCTTTATTATCATAATAAAATCTATTTATTAAAAAAGAAGTAAAACTTTTAAAATTTTTAAAAATGAAACAAGATATCACACCTGACACTACTCATAGTTTTAAAAGGATAAATTACATAAATATACAATTTGTTTAGGCCTATATAAATTTGTCCCCTGATGTTTAAATTTCTACACTTAACCATATTAAAATTTGTTTACATTTCAATTTGCCCAGATCGTGACTTTTTTTGTTTTTTTTTTTTGTCGTCGTCTTCTTCTTCTTTAATATTTTAAGGTTTTTTTTTTTTTTTCAGTTCATAGGAGGCACAATAGAGAGTGAGGAGAATCGAACATTAAACATAAACCATTTTAAAGAGAGTTAACAACCGCTAAATCTAGCCTTGGTTGTTTTAAATGTTTTTCCCTCTAAAACCCAAAAAAAGTCCACATGATCGGCCGACCTTCAAAAATTTCAAAATCTGATTGTAAATTGTTGCATCAACCACTAATTACTATTGCCGGCATTTAGCTTCCATAATGCATTGAAATTTTCATCTTTTTCTTCTCTTTCTTTTCCTCAAGCTAGTTTTTTCTTAAAAATAAAAAAAAAAATCTAAGATTGCCTATATCTACACCCAAACTGGCCTTCAACTTCCCAAAAATGCCAACTTTGAATGTTAATAATATCAATAACTTTGCCTATTTGACACCACATTTAGGCGTCAATATAGCTCGTCACTTCTGAACAACGACCTAGCATCCATTGCATACTTTTCTCTCTATTCTTGAGCTTCGATGTAGCGTGTTACCGTCTAATGATGCCACAACGAAGTTCTCATATTTGTTTATTTGCTTGAAATTGGATGAGTTTTAGAACTAACTATCCAAACCTGCCACCAACCCTCTTCCTTTGTCCATTGAGATCAGCTACATTTTCATATAATACTCAAAATAGGTGGAGTTTATCAATTAAGTCCTTTATATAAAAAAACTCATATTCTTTTTTTTAGAAAATAAATGCCAACCACTTAAGAGTCTAAATTATTGGGGTATATTTCATTTCTTTTTTATTTGCTAAAAAATTTAACTCCAAGGATTTAATTTAATTTTATTTACAAAATTTGTAAATATTGGGGAAATAAAATTCAATTAAAATAAAAATAAATAAAGGAAATTGTAAGGCCCGTAAAATAATATGTACTATTTATGATTTCATGATGTACGAACAAGTTACATTTGATATAAATCATAAGGAATGAATGTTTTTAAGTTCTAAATGTGTATGAAATGCAAAACGGATAATGAAGCAAATTGGATATAAATGTAACAGTGATTTTCTGGGAAAACTGCAGCAAGAATGCTACAGATGAGGAACAGATCGATCTCATAAGTAAGGAAGATCGATCTCATGGCTTGAAAATGCAATGTCAAAGCATTCTACAAGGGGGAGATCGATCCCTCATTCAAAGCAGATCGATCTCCATAAGTTTTTGCCGAGGCCAGATCGATATCCATAAGATTCAGTTTGAAGTAGATCGATCTCATGCTAAAGAGCAGATCGATCCCCTAGATTAAAAAGTCGAATTCTGAAAAGATAAATACAGGGTAGATTGATCTCTTATGGTTAACAGATCGATCTCCAATGGTAATTCTATATATACTAGACCTCTGCACCTTCATTTCCCCGAGAACAATCAATCATTCATTTAACCAAAGTGAAAACCTAACATTTTCTACTCCAAAAATCATCATTTTCAATCAGTTTTGAGTGAGATTTGTTTCAGCAAAGTTGTTCCTTGTGAGGAAGAGAACAATATAATTGAAAATTAGAAGTTGAAACCTTGGATTGAAGGAGCAAAGTGAATTTCCCCAATTTGGCAAAAAGAGGAAAAATTCAAGCTAGGTAAGATTCAATATACCAACTTCATTTATGTTAATATAGGTGTCTTGGTGAGTTGATTGGTGTATGTTTGAGTTGCTGAAAACATATTGAATATGTAAAATCTCCGTGGCATAGATTTGTGGCTTGAATGTGAGAAAATGATAAGAAAGTTGAGTAGACATGGATTCAATGATGATTGAAGCATGAAGTGAAGTTATTAAGCATGTATAAATGATTATAAGATAGTTTGGTGAAACACAAGTATTGGAAATAGACTTAAGAAAGAGTAAGGTCCAATGAGAGGTAATAAGGCCAAATGAGTGTAAAAAGGGCTAAATGCATTGATTTGAGGTTTATGCAAGTGAAAATTTAGTATATTAAGGTATACTGATGTGAATGACTATCTATAGCTTCGAAAATTATATTGGAAGCTGATCGGATTGCGAGGTTTAGCAATACCGAGGAAGTGAGGTCACGTGACGTGATCCGAGGTAAGAGAATTTTGTGAGTAGCTAGAGGTAACTACACGTATTTCGAATACAATTTTGATTAATTATATTGTATATGAATTTTCGAGTATAGAAAAGTTTCGGTAGGAACCGAAAAGGTAAAATTGTGGTTTTACCTCAAATAGGGTAAAAAGCTTAGGAAACATGTTGGTGACTAGTTTTGATAGTTGCATGGATAGACTGACTAATGTTTTCATGTTATACGCGAAAACAACATATTATAGTGCCGATTTGATTTAATTGAGTGAATTTCAATTGAAATAAACCATCTATTGGTTTGTGTGAAAACCAACCGTGTTAGAGCACAGCTCGCACGAGATTTTTATAAGATATGCATCACATAGCACTTGAGTATTTCTCGTACTTGATTTTAATGCGATTTATGCATGATAGAGTACTGGAGCGTTGCTCGTACTTAGTTATATTGATTTATGTATGATAGAGTATTGACGCATTTCTCATACTCAGTTTTACATGACATAGTGCTGAGAGCATTGCTCGCACTAGATTTATATGACTTGTGCATGTGGTCGTGTTCGGAGTTTACTCGCACGTACCAGTTTTGAAAGAAATAACATGAAACAGCCGTGTTGGGAGCCTGTGTAGACTGTGTGTCACACCGATTATATGCTCGCACGTGCAACATTTTGAGATATGGTCGATGGCTATCGAAACTATTATCCATGGTATGAGGGTTTAGACCTATGACAGACACCCCGACTATGATGATTGGGTCCATGGAGTACTTTGTATCGTGTATGTCACATGGAGTAGTTGTACCGTGAGTACACAATGATATAGAGTTATGAGCTGACGGTTGAGGATTTGACCCACCTCCCGTTACAGTAAATGTGAGGCACTGTACACCGAGTACTGTGTAGCCTGAGATCACGAAAAATGAGTTCTGATCATAATTTCGGTACAAAGTAGTCGCCTATCTCACCTTACTGATATTTCTTATTTGAATTGTCACATGAGTTTTTATAATTGGGTAAACCCGAGAGATGGGTTGAGCCTCGACATGTGTTCTTGTGTGTGAAAGGGTAGCCCGAGGGATGGGTGAGAACCGAATTTCCATGTTTTTAACATGACGATATGCCATTATTGTTTTGATTTAATTGAAATGACATGATAAAATATGATTTATATTAATTACAAGAGAACTGCAATGTTTTGCATAAATTGCTGAGATTATTAAACCAGCATATTTTCAGTTCATACTGACAATTTGTATCTATATGTATATATTGTATAAATATTTTAAGAAAGACACACGCTTTAGATGTGAATCGAGAATGAAATGATTTCAAGGCATGAATATTGTATTTTGTAGATAGTGTGGTTATCTACTTGCTTGTCTTATTTTCTTACTGAGCTGTGAGCTCATCCCCTTTTTTATTTCCCCTCTCTACAAAGCGTTCACAGTAGTTGAGCTCGGCTGAGGACCGATATTCCTTTATCCGCTGCATACCCATTTTACGAAAGGTATACACATTCAAATATTTTGTACTGAATAATGTAAAACACAGTTATATAAATGAATGTACAGTCGAGGATATATATGTACAAGGATTTGTATTAATGTATTTCAATTTACTTTTAAGAAAAGAGTATTTACAGTCAATAGATAATTGTACTGATATGTATATATGTTATGAAATGAATGTGGTTAAGGTGATTAATATCGAACCACAGTCCAACGGTTTGGTATTGAGTTATGACAGAAGAAAAGATAAGTAAGATGTAAAAAAAAAATTTGTTGTGGTTTTTGGTAAGTCACAAGAGATCGTGACAAAAATAAAATCAAAAAACCGATTGCAAATTATTACTCGTTGCTATTACATGAAAATATATTTATTAGAAAGGAAATAAATTCTTACAATTATTAAGCGTGTGTTTGGGATCCACTGGACTTGCAATTCCAAGCACTGTTACACTAAGTTTATTTTTTTATTATTTTATTAAAAATATATATTTTTAATGATTATGTTATTTTTTTCCATCTCACAACTTTTTCAAACTAATCTGACGAAAAAAAAAAACCCACCGATTCCGTAATTTTAAGTTAAAATTTTAAAAGTAGGAGCAACAATATTCTTTCTATTCATTCTAAAACAATTTTAAAATGTAATTTCTTTTCTGGTAATACTTTTTGATATGATGGCAATGAATAATAATCTTTGAATTCTTTTTTTTCTTATGTTTTTTTTATCAAATTCAAACAAATAAAATGTTTGGACTATAAATGCAATTTACTACAAATATTGGACTAAATTTAATTTGGAGTCTAAATATATTGATCATTTGACTCTAAAAAAAATAAATTCAATTTTTGCTATTAATGGGTGACTTTGAATTATATATGAAATCTCATATCACTAGCTCATAACTTTATAAGCGAGGTTAAAATGACGATACATATGATTTAAAAATATTAAAAAAATAAAAAAATGAAATAAAATATGTATCATCATCTTAATTTGATTAATTGAATTAAAAAATTTAACTGAAAGTGCATTAAATAATTATCTTAGATACTTTTTTAATTGTTTAAGTAGACAATATATTAGTAAATATTTACAAGTTTTTCAAAAAAATTATCCAAGTAAGCGTTCAAATTAACTGGCCTTATCATATTTTATATATTACGTAATATATAATATGTGATATGGATCATACATTCATTTAGAATATGAAATGAGATATTACAATCTTATTTAAGGGCATAAGGACAAAAACCTTTCCTATGAATAAGGAATTAATAATTAGGCTATCAACAATTAATTGTTGTGTGAATAAAAGAGCAAATTGAAAATTATAATGGGAAAAGAATATGGGAGCCCAGCAAATTATTCTCTACTGATTAATTATTGACACATTAATTTGGACCAATAATTTGGGTATCAATTGGTCGACAAAGCCAGAGAAGAATGTCCCCAATAATTTATACCCTTCACTATCCAACTTTTTTGGGCAATTTGGCATTCCATCGTTCATTTGTAATGTTTGTCTTAAAAACTTTAATTTATTTCCGGTTAGACTGAAAATAGAAGAAAACGAATTGTTAAGAAATTGACATAAAAAAATTGACCTTTTTTAATTTAATCTAAAAGAGAGGCAAATTATTTCAGTGAATAAGAAAATAAAAATAAAAGAAATAAACCTTCTAAATATTCAAATGATGTGATAAAATAGATCGTAGGCTCAGTAGTCAAGTCACTCAATCACTCGGGTTAATAAGTTTTTTAACGTCTCTCAATAATTATTTTGACCTTTATTTTTTTTTTTTTAGTAAAAAGGAACTAAAATATAAGAAATAGATACGATTTTGATTTGTGGCTTCTTGAAATTATATATCGAAAGAATTATTTGGTCCCTTTGAAAGAAGAAGATATAGGAGGTAAAGATTTGATGAAATTTCGTGGTCCTTTTTTGCTTTATATATAATTGGTAGAATCACATATTTATATGCACCACAAAATGTGACCATCGGCCCTTGTGGTCCAAATGTCCAATTATTTCCAATGACTTTTAGGCCGATTTTGAAGAAAAAAATAGAGAATATTTACAAAATGCACCAAATGCCAAAAATTTATATATATATATATATCACATTTATTTTGATTACATTTTTATGTAATTTACTTTTTATAGTTTTGTTAATATTTAATTATCAATTTATCCACAAAACTTAAAATACGCATGTTGTTGTCAAACAGAATGATGATGTGTTGTTGACGTCTTCGTTTCGATTTTCATGCCCACGTGTTACAAGAGGCTCTGCAAGAAAGAAAATGATTAAAAAGACGTAGGGATTGTTCCCTGCGTAAGCACTCCGATGCTTAAGTCAGAAGAGAATTTGGTAGAGTTTCTGTAAAGCAAATAGAGACTTAGTTTTATGAATCATACTTGACCCCTATTTATAGGGATTAATTCCACATTCAATTACGTAGTTATCCACTAATTGAGTATTTTTTACTATTTTTCGGGTTCTGTAGAATTAAAAATATTTAAGGACAGAATTGTCCAAACTGCATAATTTATGTCTCCCGCAATACCGTTTCCAAGGCGGTAGACCCGGTCTCTCACCTATTTTCTTCGTGCACCACGTGGTGCACTTTTATTTTTATTTTTTATTATTCTTTTTATTATACACAACAATTGCTCCCCTTTTTCGCTAGGTATAACCTTACGGAATAGCACATATATTCTCGTCGTTGTCTCACGTCACATCCTCAAGTAAAACTTTGAAATTAAATTCTTAGGCCAAGTCTTGTGTTCAAATTTTCAAATCAAACTCTGACATTAAATTCTCAAGTTCTCTGACTGAGGATATCTGTTCGGTTTTTTTATATTTTCTAATCATCGATTTTATTAGTTGCTTCCCAATGGTTGGACAAGGTAGCGGGACAATAAATTTAGGTTCCTCTTCTAAGCTTAAAGAATCTGACATTTGGTCGATTCGTAACATTTTTCCTCTTTTAGGCTCCCAACAAAGTGTTAAACACGCTTTAGTAGCGATGTCTTTGTAAATCGAGCCTCATATAGATTTCGCTTTCTTTCATAAGTACGACTTATTTCGAGAGAGTAGTTTTTCTTGCACACCTTTCGCTTCATGCCCTTTATATGGGTGTGTGACTTATCTCGCGCATTTTTTGCTTTAAGCCCTTGCACAGTTTCTTCGTAGTTTACCTCGCGCATGCGTGGCTTACCTCGCGTATTTTTTGCTTCAAACCCTTTATATGGGTGCGTGGCTTACCTCGCGCATTTTTCGCTTCAAGCCCTTGCATAGTTTCTTCCTGGCTTACCTTGTGTATTTTTCGCTTCAAGCTCTTGTTTGAGTGCTTAGCTTACCTCGCGCACTTTTCGCTTTAAGCTCTTGCACTTTTTCTTCATGACTTACATCGCGCACTTTTCGTTCAAGCTCTTTGTTTGGGTGCGTGACTTACCTCGCGCATTTTTCGCTTCAAGCCCTTGCACATTTTCTTCGTGGCTTACCTCGCGTATTTTTCACTTCAAGCCATTGTTTAAGTGCTTAGCTTACCTCGCGCACTTTTCGCTTTAAGTTCTTGCACTTTTTCTTCATGAATTACATCGCGCACTTTTCACTTCAAGCCCTTTGTTTGGGTACGTGGCTTACCTCGCTTACTTTTCGCTTCAAGCCCTTTGTTTGGGTGCGTGACTTACCTCGCGCACTTTTCGCTTCAAGCCCTTGCACATTTTCTTCGTGGCTTAACTCGCACATTTTTCGCTTCAAGCCCTTGTTTGAGTGCTTAGCTTACCTTGCGCACGTTTCGCTTCAAGTTCTTGCACTTTTTCTTCATGGCTTATATTGCGCACTTTTCGCTTCAAGCCCTTTGTACGATCAATCAACTATCAATTATTTGAACACCTCAACAGGTAATATGGCATAAATCACAGTTTAACAAATAAAATTTCAACTTATAGTTTAATAACAAGAAATAACGTTAAATGAATTAAAGTCTCACTGCCAGTATGGTTTTAAGTGTTTGGTATTCCATGTCTTTGCTATCTTCTTGCCTTGTAAGCTTTTCAAGATACAAGTGCCGGGTCCGATCATCCTCCTGACTCTGTAGGGTTGTTCTTACTTTGCCCTGAACTTCTCATCTTCTTTCAGGGCCTTGGTGAGCTATCAACTATGTACTTTTAACCAAAAATGACATTAATAATAGCTCCTGTAAGTTCATTGTCTAACTGTTGGTTCATATGTTCTTCCCTTCTAGCCTCATTTCTTCTTTCTTCGTTTCTCCTCATATTTTCTGTCATTGTTGCGTCTATCACACGGTTTATTGTCTCCTCGGCCATGAGCAGAGTATCAAATCCTTTCATTCCTCCACACGTAACGGTCTACTTCCCTTCTCTAGCCAATTTCTCAAGCTGGTTCATTAGTTCCCGATATTTCTCAGTTGTATGGCCAAAGGCATAATGAAAACTATTGTAGGACCTAAGATCTCATCCTAAATTCTCTTCACCTCTCTTGGGGAATTAAAGCATCCTAATTCTTTCTATTATTGCTAAGATTGAAGCACGCAGTTCGACGAACTGCGTGTAATTAACATGCTTCAACTTTGGGGTTTTATCTGATCTTTCTGTATTTTTATCATCAGACTCTCTTTCTCGCTTCTTTTCTTCCTTAAAGTCGCGTCTTGGTATCATCTTCATCACTTCTTCTTGATCGACATACTTATTTGCTCTAGAGAATAAGTCTGAAATCGTCGTTGGCTGATCCAAAGATAGTGATTCTTGCAATTTTTCAGACCTTGTTCCTTGTAGCATAGCTGTCACAGCTATTTCGACTTGTAGATTCTACATTTTAAGAGTAGCATTACGAAATTGATCTACATAGTTTTTCAGTGATTCATTATTTCCTTGTCTTAGGGTAAGCAGATAAGTGACCTCTTTCCTTTTTTTGGCTATTTATCGCAAAGACCTTTAGAAATTCGCTCCTCAATTGATCAAAAGAAGAAATGGACCCTTCTGGTAAACTGTTGAACCACTTCAACGCATGACCGGTCAACGTTAGGGAGAATGCCCTGCACATGATCTCGTTTTCTCATCCATGCAGTAGCATTAACGATTCATAATTCTGAATGTGGTCATAAGGGTCAGCCTTCCCAATATATGTTGTTATCTGCGACATCTTGAATTTTGGGGGCAACGGTTTTTTCATTATCGCTGTATTGAATGAGACTCTTCTCCTCTGTTATTCTTCAGCCGAAACTAACCTTTTTCCTCCAAGATTTGTTCCACCATTTTCTTCATATCTGCAGCATCTTATGCCATGAGTGTAGGTCGATTTTACACCCTTTCAGTGTTATTTGAATCAGTCTGATCACAGTTAACAACGTCTTTTCTCTTACCTCGTAGGTTATGAGTTCGCTTCTAATTAGTTCGAGGTGGTAAGTTTTCCATTTCTGCTTAAGGTTTCGAGTTTCTCCTCCAAGTATGGGACCTTGTCATTCTAACACGTCTAATTCCAATATTCGACGGGCCATTTGTTTTCTAGAGCCAAGGATCTTCTGCATCCAAATATCCAAAACCTACCATAGCTAGACTTTCAAGGTTTCCAATACTTTGGGGTCTCCGACCACCAACAATCTCTCGTGTTGAATACCTTGTACCATGACTCTGCGGTTCTCACGCCACCATGCCCTAAGGGTCTCATGCCGGCAGGCTGTGAGGGTCTTTTGCTGCCAGGCTGCCAGGGTCCTACATGCCATAAAGGTCTCGCCCCATGCCACCAGGGTCTCGCATGCCGCGAGGTCTTGCATGCGATGAGGGTCTCGCGCCATGTAGCCAGGGTCCCGCATGCTGCAAAGGTCTCGAGCCATGCCGCCAAGGTCTTGCATGCCGTGAGGGTCTCACGCTATGTTGCCAGGGTCTCGCATGTCGTGAGGGTCTCGAGCCATGCTGCGAGGGTCTTGCATGCCGTGAGGGTCTTGCATGCCATGAGGGTCTCGCGCCACGCCTTGAGGGTCTTACATGCCGTGAGGGTCTCGCGCCACGCAGTTAGGGTCTTGCATACCATGAGGGTCTCGCATGCCGTGAGGGTCTCGCACCATGACGCCAGAGTCTTACATGCCGTGAGGGTCTCTTGAGCCCACGCCGTGAGGGTCTTGCGCTAAGATGTCGTGAGGGTCTCGCACGAACATGCTTTTAGGGTCTTGCGTAGCCAGACCGTTAGGGTCTCGCGCAGTATACCTTTCTCCCACCAAGTTTTGGACGGTTAGTGGCAGAATCACTCGCGGAAAGGCATCCCTTAACAGATCCACCATAGTCTGTAAGGCTTGAACAATCTCTTCCCCCTATTTTTTCATGTCTTCAAATTCTGTCACGGGTATTGTTATCATCATGTTCGTCTCTCGCTCCCCCTGGACTTCATTGCCCAAGACACCAATTGGAGAGCTCACTGTATCTTCATTCTCATCGCTGCTGAACGTGTCCGTACCATTGATGTAGAGCAAAAAGCTTTTATTTCATTTCCAACAAACGACGCCAATTGTTGTTGCCAAACAAAATGATGATGTGTTGCTGGCGTCCTCGCTTCGATCTTCATGCCACGTGTTACAAGAGGTTCTGTAAGAAAGAGAATGATCAGAGGTACGCATGGGTTGTTCCCTGTGTAAGCACTCCGATGCTTAAGTCAGAAGGGAATTTGACAGAGTTTCTGTAAAGCAAATAGAGACTTAGTTTTATGAATCATACCTGGCCTTTATTTATAGGGATTAATTCTACATTCAGTTATGTAGTTATCCACCAATTGAGTATTTTTTACTATTTTTCAGGTTCTGTAGAATCAAAAATATTTAAGGATAGAATTGTCCAAACTGCATAATTTATGTCTCCCGCAATACTGTTTCCAAGGCGATAGACCGGTCTCCCACTTGTTTTCTTCGTGCGCCACGTGGCGCACTTTTATTTATTTATTTTTTATTTTTATTATTCTTTTTATCATACACAACAACGTATATTAGGTATTTTTTAATAAATATATAGTTTGGACCGTGGAAATTGTTAAGTAGTTTGAAATGTTAAGATTAAAAATTAAGTTTAAGTTGTCAAAAGTTATATCTGATAAATATTGAATAGAAATATTTTGTTAAAAAAGTTATGTTTAACAGACATAACTAGTCCGAATAAATATAAGTAGTCCAAAAGTGATGTCTAAAAGATATAACTTATTAGAAGAGGTATCTTTTAGGCAAAAGTGATGACTTATTTGAAAATGTATTTTTGGACTAAACATGTCTGTTCGAAGTGTTCCATGGACACTATAAATATCTAGACTCATGTGCTTAATTCTATTCAAAATTTCATATCTATTTTGAGAGAGTTTGTGAGATTCTGTTGTATCCAGTGGGATTTTTTAATCTTTAAGGAAAGTGACTAAAGTTCGCACTTCAGAATAATTTCTTCTTCTATGTTCTATCTCTTATATTTTTCCTAATAATCTTAAGGATTCAAAAATAAATTATCGATATTTCCTTTAAACACAAGTTTCAAGATCTTAAATAAAGAGGCAATCAAGTTAGATCACTTTGATAACTCTAACTACATCAGATGGAAGGACAAGATGACTTTCCTACTGATAACATTGAAGGTATTGTATGTGTTTGATTCTAATCTGTCACCACTACTAGCACCAAATGTGTAAGGTCCACAATTTTGTAATTTAACCTTATGACTTTGTGATGTGTATATAAGTCACTAATAATGAAAATCATGAGGAATATATATTGGAAGTTGTAAATGTGTATGGAATGAATACATACAAGTTTTAAAGTGTATAGCAAGTGTAAGAGGTATATTTCCATGACTGGAATGTGATAATATTGAGTTTTGAGTGGTTAAGTAAAATGGAATGGGTTTTATACTTCCAATTGGTGATATATTGTATACCTTTGACTATACAAAGGATACACACAAGTTTAAATGTGTATAAGGTATGAAAGGATGTCATTTTCAAGCTTAAGTGTGGATGGATGAGAAAATGACCATGATAGCAAAATATATGAAGTTTGGCATGTGTTACTGCAGAAAACTGTAGTGAAATCTGGAAATATGAATGAGAGATCGATCTCATGGGATGAGAGATTGACTCAAAGAGTAAAAAATGCTCAAATTTGAGCAATAGAACAGGTCAGATCGATCTCATTGGAGAGCAGATCGATCTACTAGGCATTCTGTGTTGAAGGAATCGATCTCTGAAGGATCAGATCGATTTCCTTAAGCTACTGACTTAGAGAAGATCGATCTCATGAGAGCAGATCGATCTTCTTAAGGTTCTGAGTTGAAATAGATCGATCTCATGCTTGGGAGCAGATCGATCTCATGAAGTCTGGAAGGTCAGTTTCAAAAGAAAAAATGCAGAGCAGATCGATCTCCTAGGGTAGCAGATCGATCTCATCAAGATAATTCTATAAATATTGGACTTCTGCACTTCATTTTCCTGAGAGTTACTATTCCATTTGGAAACTAAACCTAAACCTAGCCAAGAAACACTAGAAAATTTCAGTTTGTGATCAGTTTTGAGTGAGGTATAAGGGAGTAAAGTTGTTCTTAGCAAAAAGTAGAGCAACATACTTGGAAACAAAGGATTAGAATCAAGAGCTAAGAAAGCAAGGAGGATTTGACCATCTTGGTGAAAAAGGAAGGAAAGTTCAGCTAGGTAAGATTTGATGCACCAAGTTAATATATGTTAAACTAGGTGTATTGATGAGTTGATTGATATAAATATGAAATGTTGGAAATGAAAGCATCATGAAAAATGAGCATGACCTAGCTTTGGCATGAAAGTGAGAAAGTGATGAGAAAATGCTATTAACATTGGTTTGATGATGAAATATACATGTAGGAAAGATTATGAGTTGATCTTATGAAATGCATATATTGAAAATAAAGAGAAATAAAGATAGTTATGTGAAAATATGGTATAATGCCATATTGGGAGGAAATAGTGAGATTGATGAGTTTAATTGAGATTTGGCAAATGGAATGAGTATAGAGTGATATACTAATGCCAATAATTATCACAGCTTCGAAAATCACATTGGAAGCTGATCGGACTGCAAGAGTGAGCAGAACCGAGGAAGTAAGGTCACTTGACGTGATCCGAGGTAAGGAAATTTCATGAGTAGCTAGAGATGGCTACACGTATTTTAAATAGCATTTCAATACTATCTGCTATATGAATTCCCATGTATAGGCCTAATGTGTGATAGAGCCAAATAAGATAAAGTGTAGTTTTATCCAAAAATAGGATAAAAAGCTTGAGAAGCATGTTGTGACCCAAAATGCATGAGTTGCATGATAGAATGGCTAATGTTTTCATGTATATGCAAAAACAACACACTTAAGTGCCAATTTGATTTGAATGAGAGAGTTGTGTTTTGAAATAGCCATCTATCTGATTTTGTGTGAAAACCATAAGTGCTAGAGAATACTCGCACTATATTTTGAGATATGCATCACATATGTCACGCCCCGAAAATGCGGAAAATAGGGCAAATTTAAAACTTTTTACTCATTAACTCACAGTTAAAGGTGCATTCCTGTGCAGTGTCATACATCATCATAAGTATCATTCCTCAGGATCTCATCATGACATAATAAATATTGTATTATACCCATTACTCGATTACAAGTTAATTAATCCTAATACATCCCATACAATGATATACATCAAGTGTTTGCAATTACAATAATAGTCTGGGTACATGAAAAGATAAAATATACCTCAAATACAATATATATGGCCTGGAGCTCAAGTCCTCCACTAGCCACTACTCCGTACGTCGCAGGGAGATCCTTTTTCACTTGAAGAACTCTGGGGGGAAAAGAAAACAGGGTGAGCTTCTAAATCGCTCAGTAAGGGGGGTGAGGAACTCATTTCGTAAACCAAAATGCACATCACACAATGTTTATTTGTATGTGAAACTCATTTGAAAACCATAGCATGAAAGTAATCAAAACGATATTCTCATATCTCAAATCATGTGAAAACATGAAGTAAAAAGGCTCACTCTAGAGCAATAACAAAGCATGTGAAAACAATGCGATAAACGCTTTCTCAAATACGTGATAAAATCACTGAAATAGTAATGCAAGTGGCGCAGCCACTAAACACACGTGGCATGGCCACTGATTTAAATTCACACGTGACATAGCCACTAAACTCACGTGGCATAGCCACTGATTTAATTTCACATGTGGCATAGCCACTGGATAGGGTTTCACGTGGCAACGGCCACTAATTAGGGGTTCTCACGTGGCAACGGCCACCAAATAGGGTTTCTCATGTGGCAACGGCCACCAAACGGGGTTTCTCACGTGGCAACGGCCACCAAATGGGGTATCACGTGGCAACGGCCACCAATGGGGTTTCTCAACGTGGCAACGGCCACCAATAGGGTTTCTCAACGTGGCAACGGCCACCAATGGGGTATAACGTGGCAACGACCACTAAGTATACGTGGCACAGCCACAGAATGGGTTATTCTCACGTTACCAGAACGGAGAAAAAATCGGGCTTACATGCTACCAGAGCAATGCCCGGTGTGTACTCACAATTACACACCCAAGTCTTATCACACAAGACCGGTTTGCCTTCACGTAGAACTCATAATAGTTTTTCTCTCATAAATCTCATTTGAAAATCGTTTTGTACTCAACACAAAACATAATAAAATCGAGTTCCAACAGGCAAAGCACACACACACATTTCTCAAATCTCGATATTGCCTTAATGTAGAGCCCAGTTATAAACTCATAAAAACATTGGGCTCCAACCGGCTATAAAAATCGTGTGCAATTAAATCTCAACACAAAACCCAACATGCTTGTTTTATAAACCACAATTCATGCTAAAATAGTTTACAATTCACATACACAAATGGTTTAGATTTCCCTTATCTCTTTGCACCTCGTATAGTGCAATCGTTTCCCCCGTATCACGGACTAGTCTCGCATTCCACTCTGGAACTCCCGAGCTATCCAAACGATGTTAAAACATCAATACTCAATTATCTCATAAACCTCAATTCTCAAAATCGAGCATAATTGCTCATAACTCCTCAAATCTCTCGATTCTCGTAACTCTACTCTAAACTACAACCTTATTCACAATATCTCAACGTCCTATATTTCTCATGCCAATTATCTATGCTAATTCACCACATTGTCTAAATTTCCATTTATAGCACAAATTCTCAAAATTACCAAAATTTCCAAATATCAACATTACTCCAACTACATTGCAATTTCATCAATCCCTAATCATTCCTCAACTATTTCAACGCAATGACAACCACCAATAACATCAAAATCATCTCAAATATCAAGATCGAGGTTTAGAAATTACCCAAAGCTTGTGAGACACACAACCCACGCCTCGATCCGATTCGTTCTTCGATTTCTAAGTATGTTGTTCTCCCTTTGATGAGGAACAACTTTCCTTCTTACCACAACTCTTGATTTGGCCGAAAATGGGTGTTTTGGATGAGTGAGAAAGTTAGGTTTTCGGTGGAAATGGGTTTGGAAGAGAGAGAAAGTGAGTTTGCAGGAGAAAAACACGGGTTCCTTATATAGACTGGAGGTAGGAGATCGATCTATCGAGGGGTGAGATCGATCTGCGTTTGAATTTTGGGGACGATCTGGGCAATTTTATGCCTAGGAGATCGATCTGTCGAGGGGTGAGATCGATCTCTTTATGGCTTTATGAGATCGATCTGCCCCTTGAGGAGATCGATCTTCTCCCAAACAGAATCATTTAGAGATCGATCTTCTCTCAAACAGATTCATAAGGAGATCGATCCTCTTCCATTGGAGATCAATCTGCTCTTTAAATTCCTCCTTCCTTGTCATTTTTAACTCACCAGATCGATCTCTCCTTCTCCCAGATCGATCTGCTCCTTAAATTTCTCCTTCTTTGTCGTTTATAACTCACCAGATCGATCTCTCCTTCTCCCAGATCGATCTGTCCTCATAGTTTCACAGTTATTGCAACACTTAACATATAAATCTCCAATTATCATTCCCACAATTCACTTAGCTCAATAAATTACACTTCAAATTATTATTACATCAATAAAATATGTCTGAAATTCTCAGATCTCACATCCTCCCCACCTTAAAAGAATTTGGTCCTCCAAATTCAACTCAACTAGTAGAATAGATGGGGGTATTTCTCCTTCATGAGACTCTCTAGTTCCCACGTTGCCTCTTCCCTAGAGTGATGTTTCCACAAAACTTTCACTAATGGGATGCTCTTGGTTCTCAGTACCTTCTCCTTTCTATCGAGAATCCAGACGGGTTCCTCAGTGTAGCTCATGTCCTCCTGTATGTCCATCTCGTCATACTCTATGACATGAGAAGGGTTCGGGTGGTACTTCCTCAACATAGACACATGAAAAACGTTGTGTATTCCAGACTTCTGTGGGGGTAATGCTAATCTGTAAGCTACCTCTCCCACTCTCTCAAGAATCTCGAATGGTCCCACGTATCGAGGACTCAATTTCCCTTTCTTCCCAAATCGCATGATACTCTTACTCGGTGATACTCTCAAAAATACTGCATCACCAACGTCAAACTCGAGTGGCCGTCTACGCACATCCGCGTAGCTTTTTTGTCTACTTTGTGCAGCCCGTAACCTCTCACATATGAGTTTCACACTCTGTACAGCTTGCTCAACAAGCTCAGGGGCATTTATCTTCCTGTCACCGACTTCTTCCCAAGCTACAGGGGATCTACACCTCCTACCATATAGAGCCTCAAAAGGTGCCATTCCAATACTCGTATGATAGCTGTTATTGTATGCAAACTCTGCTAGGGGCAGTGATCATTCCATGATCCCTTAAAATCCATCGTACACGCCCTCAACATATCATCTAGGGTCTGAATAGTCCTCTCTGACTGACCATCTGTCTGAGGATGATAGGGGGTACTAAAACTCAATCGGGATCCCATGGACTCCTGAAACTGAGTCCAAAACCTGGAAGTAAATCGGGAATCTCTATCAGAAGTAATACTCACTGGAGCCCCATGTAATCTAGCTATCTCGCTGACATATAGCTCAGCTAAGGCATCCACAGTATCTGTGCTCTTGATGGCAAGGAAGTGGGCACTCTTGGTCAATCTATCCACTATAACCCATATAGCGTCATGACCTCTTCGGGTCCTCGGTAAACCCATAATAAAGTCCATAGTGACATGCTCCCATTTCCATGTAGGTACAGGTAAGGGCTGTAGTAGTCCTCCAGGCTTCCGATGCTCAGCTTTCACTTGCTGGCATACTAAACACCTGGCCACGTACTCTGCCACGTCCCGCTTCATACCACTCCACCAATACACCTTTCTCAAGTCTCGGTACATCTTAGTACTCCCTGGGTGCATGGTGTATCGCGAGCAGTGGGATTCTCTCAGTATCTGTCTCTTCAGGGTATCATCGTTCGGTACACAGATCCGTCCTCTGAATCTCAACAATCCATCATCACTGATGGTGAGATCCGACTGCGAACTCTGCTCAGCTTGGCTAACCATATCTATCAATCTCTGATCACTGCGCTGCCCAGTTCTAATCTGATCCATGATCCTGGGCTCTATCCACAGGCTAGCCAAAAATCCAGTCTCTACCTCTTTAACTCTGATTCGAAGTTCGGCGAACTGCTCTAACAAATCCCATTCCCTGATCATCATAGCAGATATCATACTTTTCCTGCTCAGGGCATCAGCAACCACATTCGCCTTACCCGGATGATACAGAATCTCGCAGTCATAATCCTTAAGGAGTTCCATCCATCTCCTTTGTCTCATGTTTAACTCTTTCTGATCAAAGAGATATCTCAAACTTTTGTGATCAGTGAAGATCTGGAATCTTTCCCCATATAAGTAGTGTCGCCAGATCTTCAAAGCAAATACCACAGCGGCTAACTCCAAATCATGCGTGGGGTAATTCCGCTTATGGTCTTTCAGCTGTCGCGATCCATATGCGACCACTCTTCCGTGCTGCATCAGCACACACCCCAATCCTTGGTGAGATGCATCACTATACACCAAAAATCCTCCTGATCCCTCAGGAATGGTTAACACAGGTGTCGCTGTCAACCTCCTCTTTAATTCCTGAAAACTGAGCTCACATTGATCAGTCCATATAAATGAAGTCTCTTTGCGCGTGAGCTTAGTCAAAGGGGCGGCAATCCTGGAAAATCCTTCCACAAATCTTCTGTAATACCCTGCCAAACCAAGGAAGCTTCGCACCTCAGTAACTGTCTTCGATCTCTCCCAATTAAGCACAGCCTCCACCTTGCTTGGGTCCACTGATACTCCTTCCTCTGAGACTATATGACCAAGGAAAGCTATCCGGTTCAGCCAAAACTCACACTTACTAAGCTTTCCGTACAATTGCTTATCTCGGAGTATCTGAAGTACTAACCACAAATGCTGTGCATGCTCCTCATGCGACCGAGAGTACACCAGGATATCATCAATAAAGACTATCACAAACTTATCCAGATAGTCTCTAAACACCTCGTTCATCAATCTCATGAATGCTGCAGGGGCATTCGTCAATCCAAAGGATATCACCAGAAATTCGTAATGGCAATACCTCGTCCTGAAGGCCGTCTTTGGAATATCTTCTTCCTTGATCCTCAATTGGTGATAGCCCGATCTCAAATCAATCTTAGAAAAGACTGATGCCCCTCTTAGCTGATCAAGTAGATCATCAATCCTGGGTAGTGGGTATTTGTTCTTCACCGTGGCTTTATTCAACAACCGGTAGTCTACACATAATCTGAGACTACCATCCTTCTTCTTAATAAATAAAACCGGTGCTCCCCACGGTGAAACACTGGGCCTAATGAACCCTTGATCCAATAACTCCTGTAGTTGTTTCTTCAATTCCTCAAGTTCCACTAATGCCATCCTGTAAGGAGGTTTAGAGATCGGCTGAGTATCTGGTACCAAATCAGTGGTAAACTCCAGCTCTCTCTCTGGTGGTAAACCTGACAATTCATCTGGGAAAACATCCAGAAATTCACAAACCACAGGTATATCCTCAATCCTCGGATGTTTCCGCTCATCGTCTGAGATGAGTGTCTCATAACCTTCACATGAATAATCGTATTTAATATTTTCCAAAATAATATCAAAATTCTCAAATTACTTACTAGAATTCCACATATACATTACCTCAACATCTCAACCGTACACTGTAAGGTTCAGGTAGGGAGAAAGTTACAATCTTAGTGTAGCAGTCTAAACTCACTCGATTGGTCGCCAACCAATCCATTCCCAGAATTACATCAAACCCATGAATATTCAACAAGATTAGATCTGCTAACATCACTCTATCTCCCACCTTTATTTCACATCCTCTACAGATTAACTCAGTTCTCTGGGATTCACGCATAGGGGTATTTACATGTAGTATGTATTCTAGAGGTTCAAACTTCAAGTTTAATCTACATGCAAAATGATCAGAAATAAACGAATGCGTGGATCCTGAATCAATCAACACATGAGCCTCATAATTACAGACAAAGAGTGTACCTCTTATAGTTTCTGCTGAAGTGTCTGCGGTCTCCTTATCTAGGGCAAACACACGTCCCTGTGCCACAGGTTTCTTCCCTTTCTCTGCCGTAGTGGCCCGTCTCCGGGGATCCACTCTCTGAGGCTGTTGTCTAGTGGGCTCCAAGACATGTGGTTTCTGAGGTTGAGGGCAATTCTTCACCATGTGGCCCATGTCTCCACATCTAAAACATCCATGGATCGACCCAGTACAACTTCCCTCATGCATTCGGCCACAATCTCTGCAAAACCTTGTCTCAGGCCTGACATCTCGAGGGGTCTCTCTAATATTAGGGTAACCTCTGGGTCTCTCCAATCTGCCATTCTGTACCTCAATCCTTCCTCTTCTGAAGGAACCTCTCCGAGCCTCTGTTTGAAAAATCGCTGGCCTCTTGCCCTTATCTCTATTCACCGCTCTGAGCTCATCCTGGGATTGTACCATCTCAATTCCTCTTTCAATCTCTTGTGCTCGTCTCAGAGCATCTCCAAACTCAGTAATACATAGCCCTATCAATCTATCTCTGATGATGAGCTTCAACCCATACACAAACTTCTCTGTGCAAAGCTCTTCACTCTTGAAGGTCTCTGGGTCATATCTCAATAGCGCTGTGAATTGGCTCTCATAGTCATCCACAGACATGTCACCCTGTACCAAACTCAAAAACTCAGCCTGTTTCTTTCTCTGGGTGGCTCGTGGTACATATTGGGTCCTAAAGGCTGTCTGGAACTCTTCCCAACCAATCACATCATGGTGGGACATCAAAATACCCTGGATAGTACCCCACTAATCTCGAGCTCTCCCCTTCAGCATATAGGCACTCATACTGACCCTCTCAGCATCGGTGCACCCTAGAAAATCAAATATAATTCTCAATTCCGTCAACCACTCCTCAGCCTCTGTAGGATCCTTCTTTCCCTTAAATGCGGGTGGATTCATCTTCAGAAAATCCCTTAGTCGGACCATACTTCTATCCTCAGGCTGAGTGACGGGAGGCACTGGGGGTATGGGAGGTCCTTGTGGTGGTGTAGGGGTAGTATCCGAGGCATTAACTCCAAAGTGTTGCGCGAAAAACGCTGCCATCTGCTCAAAACCTTACCTCACATCGATCTCAATCCGATTAAATCGAGAGTTAGGACTCTCTGGTTGTGGGACAGGTGGCGGAGGGGACTCTGCCTGCCTCCTCGAACGACCTCGTCGTTTACTCATTCTCTATCTCAACTCGTCTCCTGCGCGTACATATCAGAATCGATTGAAATCTCAATCCTCAATTTCAGTTCATGACCAGACTATTACAGACACTTGGGATGTATTCTATTTCACTTAACCGACACTGACAGTACTAGACACCCTAAGCTCTGATACCAAGAAAACTCTGTCACGCCCCGAAAATGTGGAAAATAGGGCAAATTTAAAACTTTTTACTCATTAACTCACAGTTAAAGGTGCATTCCTATGCAGTGTCATACATCATCATAAGTATCATTCCTCAGGATCTCATCATGACATAATAATTTTTGTATTATACCCATTACTCGATTACAAGTTAATTAATCCTAATACATCCCATACAATGATATACATCAAGTGTCTGCAATTACAATAATAGTCTGGGTACATGAAAAGATAAAATATACCTCAAATACAATATATATGGCCTGGAGCTCAAGTCCTCCACTAGCCACTACTCCGTACGTCGCAGGGAGATCCTTTTTCACTTGAAGAACTCTGGGGGGAAAAGAAAACAGGGTGAGCTTCTAAATCGCTCAGTAAGGGGGGTGAGGAACTCATTTCATAAACCAAAATGCACATCACACAATGTTTATTTGTATGTGAAACTCATTTGAAAACCATAGCATGAAAGTACTCAAAACGATATTCTCATATCTCAAATCATGTGAAAACATGAAGTAAAAAGGCTCACTCTAGAGCAATAACAAAGCATGTGAAAATAATGCTATAAACGCTTTCTCAAATACGTGATAAAATCACTGAAATAGTAATGCACGTGGCGCAGCCACTAAACACACGTGGCATGACCACTGATTTAAATTCACACGTGGCATAGCCACTAAACTCAATGGCATAGCCACTGATTTAATTTCACACGTGGCATAGTCACTGGATAGGGTTTCACGTGGCAACGGCCACTAATTAGGGGTTCTCACGTGGCAACGGCCACCAAATAGGGTTTCTCACGTGGCAACGGCCACCAAACGGGGTTTCTCACGTGGCAACGGCCACCAAATGGGGTATCACATGTCAACGGCCACCAATGGGGTTTCTCAACGTGGCAACGGCCACCAATGGGGTATAACGTGGCAACGGCCACCAATGGGGTTTCTCAACGTGGCAACGGCCACCAATGGGGTATAACGTGGCAACGGCCACTAAGTATACGTGGCACAGCCACAGAATGGGTTATTCTCACGTTACCAGAACGGAGAAGAAATCGGGCTTACATGCTATCAGAGCAATGCCCGGTGTGTACTCACAATTACACACCCAAGTCTTATCACACAAGACCGGTTTGCCTTCACGTAGAACTCATAATGGTTTTTCTCTCATAAATCTCATTTGAAAATCATTTTGTACTCAACACAAAACATAATAAAACCGAGTTCCAACCGGTAAAACACACTCACACATTTCTCAAATCTCGATATTACCTTAACGTAGAGCCCAGTTATAAACTCATAAAAACATTGGGCTCCAACCGGCTATAAAAATCGTGTGCAATTAAATCTCAACACAAAACCCAACATGCTTGTTTTATAAACCACAATTCATGCTAAAATAGTTTACAATTCACATACACAAATGGTTTAGATTTTCCTTACCTCTTTGCACCTCGTATAGTGCAATCGTTTCCCCCGTATCACGGACTAGTCTCGCATTCCACTCTGGAACTCCCGAGCTGTCCAAACAATGTTAAAACATCAATACTCAATTATCTCATAAACCTCAATTCTCAAAATCGAGCATAATTGCTCATAACTCCTCAAATCTCTCGATTCTCGTAACTCTACCCTAAACTACAACCTTATTCACAATATCTCAACGTCCTACATTTCTCATGCCAATTATCTATGCTAATTCACCACATTGTCTAAATTTCCATTTATAGCACAAATTCTTAAAATTACCAAAATTTCCAAATATCAACATTACTCCAACTACATTGCAATTTCATCAATCCCTAATCATTCCTCAACTATTTCAACGCAATGACAACCACCAATAACATCAAAATCATCTCAAATATAAAGATCGAGGTTTGAAAATTACCCAAAGCTTGTGAGACGCACAACCCACGCCTCGATCCGATTCGTCCTTCGATTTCCAAGTATGTTGTTCTCCCTTTGATGAGGAACAACTTTCCTTCTTACCACAACTCTTGATTTGGCCGAAAATGGGTGTTTTGGATGAGTGAAAAAGTTAGGTTTTCGGTGGAAATGGGTTTGGAAGAGAGAGAAAGTGAGTTTGCAGGAGAAAAACACGGGTTCCTTATATAGACTGGAGGTAGGAGATCGATCTGTCGAGGGGTGAGATCGATCTGCGTTTGAATTTTGGGGACGATCTGGGCAATTTTATGCCTAGGAGATCGATCTGTCGAGGGGTGAGATCGATCTCTTTATGGCTTTATGAGATCGATCTGCCCCTTGAGGAGATCGATCTTCTCCCAAACAGAATCATTTAGAGATCGATCTCTTCCTCATGAGATCGATCTTCTCTCAAACAGATTCATAAGGAGATCGATCCTCTTCCATTGGAGATCGATCTGCTCCTTAAATTTCTCATTCCTTGTCATTTTTAACTCACCAGATCGATCTCTCCTTCTCCCAGATCGATCTGCTCCTTAAATTACTCCTTCTTTGTCGTTTATAACTCACCAGATCGATCTCTCCTTCTCCCAGATCGATCTGTCCTCATAGTTTCACAGTTATTGCAACACTTAACATATAAATCTCCAATTATCATTCCCACAATTCACTTAGCTCAATAAATTACACTTCAAATTATTATTACATCAATAAAATATGTCTGAAATTCTCAGATCTCACAACATAGTACTGGAGGATATACGCGTACTACATTTTAATGCTATTTTATGCATGTTAGAGTACTAGGAGCTTAGCTCGTACTCAGTTTGTGATTGATGCATATAGAGTATTGGGAGCTATGCTCATACTCAGTTTTACATGATAGAGTGTTGGGAGCTGTACTTGTACTCTACTTTTCATGATTTATACATGATATCGTACTAGAGCGATAGCTCGTACTTGATTTGAAAAGAGAAATATGCATTAACCTAGTGTGAGAGGTTACTCGCACTAGTGTTTGATATTTTAAGATGCATCCATAGTGTTTAAGAGGCGGAGTGTTGATTGATTGTCACACTCAAGACGTGCACTATTATTTTACGTGATATATAATACATGTTAAAGAGAGAAAAACCATGACGATTTTCTCTGTGTAGACTGAGTGTCACACAGTTGAGATGTTCGCACGTGGATTTAGAGACGTGGCATTATTTCCATAGTATGAGGGCTAAGACTCATGGCGAGCACCCCGACTATGATGTATTTCCATGGTGTGAGGACTAAGACCTATGGCAGGCATCCCGACCATGATGTAGGGTCCACGGGTGTACATTGTACCTTGCATGTGGCATGGAGTACACTGTACCGTTTGTTGTGGAGTTGTGGAGGAGAGTTGTTGATAGCTGGCGGTTGTGATGGACTGACCCCCCTCCCATTACAGTAGTGATACCCACACACCGAGATCTATGTTGTCTGGTATATCACATTATAGGATATGACCATAGTCCAGGAGAGTATTGCATTTAGCCACTGAGTCTCGCATGTTATATCACTTGTTTCATGATACGGTTAGACCTGAGAGAGAAAGATCAGAAATCGGTTTGTGTTGTGAACTGCCATATTTACTTGATTTAAATGTAAATGGCATGATTGAGATAAAGGCACTCCTAATTTCATAAATATGCACTATTTTGCATGAATGCCTATATTTGATAAATAAGCATGATTTCAAGTACATGAAATTTAATCTGTATTATATTATATCATTTTGATACATGCTTTGAGATGAGAGATGGAAATGCAAAACCTTATTTTTAGTAGATAGTGCGGTTATCTACTTGCTTGCCTGATTTCCTTACTGAGCGCGTTATATTCTCACCCCCCTTATTTTACACTCTCTACAGATCATCCGCAGTAGATTGAGTTCGACTGAGGTATAGCATTCATTGTATCCGCTGCCTATCCATCTTACAAGAGGTATACACAGTCGAACATTTTGTACTGAACAATGTATAAGCACAGTTATGTAATCAATTGTATGGTCGGGATGTATATGTACAAATACTGTATAACAGTTTATGTTATTGAAAAGAATACTAGATTCGATGTATATTGTGATTGAATATGAGTGGATGACTAATATCGAATCACAGTCCAACAGTTGAGGAGAGAAAGGTAAGTAAAGTAAAAAGCGAAAAATTTGTAATGGTTTTTGGTAAGTCACATGTGGAAGGAGGCCGTGACAGAATGGTGTCAGAGCAGTGTTGGTCTGATGTGAGTCGGTATTAGTTTAGGAAAATATACATCCCTATAATACTGTGCTTTGTTCAGTTACAATTGTGTATACAAGATGGGAATCAGACTAATTAATGATTATGAATGTAGGAATTTAGTCTATATGGTTAATACCAGCCGAGGTAGAGGGGCGAGAGGTAGGGCTCGAGGCTGTAGAGGTAGGTCAGAGACCCGAGATGAAAATGTGGGTACTAATGATGTACCAGAGACTACAAAGGCACGCTTCACGAGGATTGAGCGTAGCCTAGAGATGATAGTGGAGATACTGGCACAGACTAGGCCAGGTAGATAGGGACAGGATTCAGAGACTGCGCCAGGAGGGGCAGTTGCACCTGACACCCCTGTATAGTCGGCACCTGAGATGCCACAAGCTGAAAATACTTCTACACCCCCACTAGTTCGAGAGAGCAGTGGATTGGGATATGCTTGCGATTTAGACAGATTGCGACAATTTCAAAAACTTGGACCTCCATGTTTTAGAGGGGTTAAGGATCCAATTGCTGCTGAGGAGTGGATTGGAGAGATGGAGAAGTTGTACGGATTCTTTGAGTGTACAACTTCCGAGATAGTCGCATTTGTTGCATTCCTACTGAAAAGGACAACAGAGAATTGGTGGAAGTCCACCAGATCCATATTGAGAGCCCGACATGTTGAGATTAGTTGGGAGTTATTTTTAGATGCCTTTAGAAGGCAGTTTGTTTCAGATACGGCACATCGGAGGTTGCAAGCCAAGTTATTGGGGTTGAGCCAGGGGAGTTTATCAGTGGATGAGTATGAGACAAGATTTTTAGCCCTGGGAAGGTATGACCTCGATGCAATGTACAGCGAGACTAGGAAGGTCTGCTGGTTTATCGATGGATTGAGGCCAGTGTTGTGGTCTAAACTAGTTCCATTCGATATTTTTACCTACGATGATGCTGTGCGTAGGGCACAACTATGGGAGTAGGATTATGAGAGAAATGTCTCAGGATTCAGAGCAGTGGGAAAAGGTAGAGACAGAGATAGAAAGAGGTCGGTGAGTGACCATGCTCGAGATTTAGGATATCGAGGAGGGAGGAGACTCTTCGGTAAGAGACCGAAGATCGAGGAAGTACACGAAATCCATGGTGATATGCTCTCATTTCCATGTCGGTATATGTAGAGGCTGCAATAACCCTGTAGGTTTTTGATGCTCTACCTTCACTTGCTGACATACAAGACATTTTGCCACAAAGTTCGCAACATCCTTCTTTAGACTTGACCACCAGTACACCTTTTAAAGATTCTGATACATCTTATTACTCCTCGGATGAAGCTTGTACCTTGATGAATGAGCTTCCGACAATATAAATCTCTTGAGTTCTGGGTCCTTGGGAACACATAATCTGTTTCTAAACCTCAAAAATCTATATGAACTTATCTCAAAGTCAGTCATTGTGCCCTTCTGTATCTGACCTCTCATGTCAATACAATACGGATTAGCTTGCTAAGCCACTCTGATCCTCTCCAACAGATTCGGCTCCAAGCGTAGACTAGCAATCACATAGTCCGTATCCATGTCAGAAGGCACGACTCCCAAACTGAGGCTAGAAAACTACTATAGCAACTCATGTTCCCCGACCATCATATACGATATCATCCCCAGGCTCTTTCTACTCAAAGCATCAGCTACAACGTTAGCCTTACCCGGATGATAAAGTATCTCGCAATCATAATCCTTTAGAAGCTCTATCCATCTTCTCTATCTCGTGTTCAGTTCTTTCTGTGAGAACAGATACTTAAGGCTCTTGTGGTCAGTAAATATCTGGAATTCCTCTCCATACAAGTAGTGGCGCCATACCTTCAACGCAAACACTACTGCTGCTAACTCCAAATCATGGGTCGGATAGTTCTTCTCATGATCCTTCAGCTGTCTGGATCCATAAGCAACTACCCTCCCATCCTGCATCAATACACAGCCCAGTCCCTGATGCAAAGCATCGGTATACACTGAAATCCTCTTGAGCTAGTAGGGATAGTGAGAATTGGAGCGGTGGTCAATCGACTCTTCCACTCCTGAAAACTCTTCTCACAATCCTCGTTCCATACAAAGGCTACACCCTTCCTAGTGAGACGTGTCAATAGAGCAACTAACTTCGAAAATCCTTATACGAATCTCCGATAATATCCTGCTGTTGTGCTCAAATGAAACACTACTGCAAGTGCACAGGTCAATTTTCGAGTATAGAGTAAATATAAGTATCGTCCCACAGGGAATTGTGTCTACCGCAAATCACTGCAATCAACAACCTTGAACTTTATTTAGAAAAAGTAATTTCTATTGGTTAAGATCCTATTTACTATTCTAACTATTAATTACGAAACAAATTAATTAAAACAATCACAATTATTATGAATGGAAATATTAATGGCAAAGTATTCCTAGAACTCGATTTCACCTAACTAGGGTTCATATAATTCCTTTTATCAATTGTTCTTTTGATTTCAAATTGTTTATAGCCGAAACTGTTTCCTGTTTATCTCTCCCGAGTTTTAAACAGTCATACCCAAATTACCTAATCCTAACCTCCCGATTCAGAATTAAATAATAGAGTTCATTAAGTGATGGTAATCCGTTTCTCTATGGCTCATAAGAATTGTCAACCTCCCGATTCAACAATGTTCTATGTTAATCTACCCTTGTGCATATAAATAATCCCTTCTCCCGAGTGCCGGATTCCTATACTAATTCATCCAATTGGTGGCTAATCAACTAGAGCATTAAGAACAAGTAGATTAAATAAACATAATTGAGATCATCCAAACAATATCACAAAATAGTTGCAATCTGCCCAAAGTTGACTACATCGATTCTAGGAAAAAGGAGTTTAGTTCCTAGAAATCATGATAAAATCCAATAATTCCAAATCATCCTCCTTAGAATAAACATGGATCGAAAAAGATGTAAAACATGAAGTTTCTATGGAGCTAAATCAATCCTGAAGCCTTCTACCGCAGCCCCTTTCGATATTCTGATAAAAAGACTATTTATAAGGTTCCCAAGCACTAAAACACGGAATGCCACGTGGAAAAACAGTGTTGCCCTAATCTGACTGCTATGCTGTGACAATGGTATTGATTCCTCAGTTATGCTCTGCACTGTCCAGTTTTTTCTATTGCTGCAGCATAAATCACGATCAGCATCCTACAATTTCACTTCTTCACAGAATCATCAGAATCAGCTCCAAAAGCTTTAACTTCTCCATATTGTTCTTTTTCCTGCACAAATTTACAAAACACATAAAACATACCTAATATAGCAAAGAACAAATCAAATAACTAAGTAAAAAGGGTTCTAAACATATATAAATTTCAGTGCTAACACCTGCTAAACCCAAGAAACTCCTGATCTCGGTAACTGTTCTCGGCTGTTCCCACTGAACTACAACCTCAATTTTGGATGGATCCACTGATACGCCATCCTTTGACACTACATGTCCTAAAAATGAGATATGTGACAACCGAAAATCACACTTGTTGAGTTTAGCATATAGCTTCTGCTTTCATAATGACTGCAATGCAATCCTGAGGTGCTCCTCATGCTCTTCCTCAGATTTAGAATATACCAAAATGTCATCGATGAAGACGATAACAAATTGATCCAAATATGGCTTGAACACATTGTTCATCAAAGCCATGAAAGTTGTGAGAGCATTTGTCAATCCGAATGGCATAACCATGAACTCATAATGGCCATATCGGGTCCTAAATGCTGTCTTGGGCACATCTCCACTCTTTACTCTCAGTTGATGATACCTAGACCTCAGATCAATCTTAAAAAAGACCTGCGCTCCCCGGAGCTGATCTAACAAATCATCAATGTGTGGAAAGGGATATCTATTCTTGATGGTTGCCTTATTCAACAATCTGTAATCTATACACAATCAGAGGCTTCCATCCTTCTTCCTTAAAAACAGAATTGGTACTCCCCAAGGTGAAACACTCGGTCTAATAAAACCCCTGTCAAATAGCTCCTGTAACTGTCTCTTGAGCTCCTCCAGCTCAACTAATGCCATGCGATACAGTGATCTCGAAATAGGCTCAGTACTAGGTACCAAATCTATACAGAACTCCATCTCTCTGTCTGGTGGTAACCTTGGTAATTCATCCGGAAAGATATTTGGGAATTACTAACCACAGGAATATCTTTCAACTCTAGATGTACTTTATCCGTATCAACCACATATACAATAAAACCTTCAATATATTCATTTCTCAGTCAGCATAGTACATTATTAATCTCAAATCATAACTACTACTTTTATTTCTTTGCATCAAACTTTACAACATATTTTTCAGGGTTAGGAAACATAACTGTCTTAGCATAACAATCTAAAACAGTATGGTTTGATGATAATCAATCCATTCCTAATATTACATCAAAGTCACTCATACTTAACAATATTAGATTGGCTGTCATATCTTTTTCTCCTACTTTCAACTTAAAATCATTCAACACATACTCCATTAGTTGACTATTATCTATAGGCGTACTAATCAACATCATCCTACTTAAAGGTGTACGCTATACATACTTTGCTAACTTATATGTAAATGAAGGCGATACAAATGAATGCGTGGCACCAGGATTAATCAAAACATGTGCTTCTAAATCATAAATCAGGATGTTACCTCTGATCACATCCGATGGAGCATCTTCTGTTCCCTGGTCCAAGGCATGTACTCGCCCTCATCTTATAACCTGTTTCCCCTTCTCCTCGGCCGTCGCTCTCCTTCTCTGAGCAGACGTATCAGCTGGAGCTCTCTCTGGCTCCCTACCCTTTTATGAGGTAGTCTCAACCATCTCTGGGCAAACTCTAGCAATATGCCTTAGTTTCCCACATCGAAAACACATAATAGGACTCATCGGACATGGTCTACCACCATGGTATCTATCACATCTACTGCACCGATCAGTAGTAGGCCTCGATCCTCCAATCATAATGCCCTTCGCCGGAGCTATAGTAGGGTATGTTGGAAATTTCACAATCTTTTCTTGTACCTCCTCGATCTTTGGTCTCTTACCGAAGAGTCTCCTCCCTCCTCGATATCCGAAACCTCGAGCACGGTCACTCATTGATCTCTTTCTATCCCTGTCTCTACCTTTTTCGACTGATCTAAACTCTGAGACATTCCTCTCATAATCTTGTTCACAGAGTTGCGCCTTACGCACAGCCTCATCGTAGGTAGAAATGTCGAATGAAACCAGTTTAGACCGCAACACTGGCCTCAATCCATCGACAAACCTGCAGACCTTCCTAGTCTCGCTGTATATGGTATCGAGGTCATACCTTCCCAAGGCTAAAAATCCCGTATCGTACTCATCCACTGAAAGACTTTCCTAACTCAACTCCAAGAACTCGGCCTACAGCCTTCGCTATGCCGTATCCGGAACAAACTGCCTCCTAAAGGCATCCAAAAATATTTTTCAACTAATCTCAGCATGTCGGGCTCTCAATATAGGCCTGGTGGACTTTCACCAATTCTCTGCCATCCCTTTCAGTAGGAACGCAACAAATGCTAGAATTGTTGTTAATTCACTAAAGGATGTGAAATTCACATGATTTTAAAATGGTGAATTAGACTAAATGGTGTATTTGGAATAACATAAAAGGTTATTGATTCCATGAAAAAAAATAAAAGTTTGTATATTAATCAAGTTCTTGAATGAACTTAACAAGATCTTAAACAAATGACATTATAGTTTGATGAGTTATTTTGGTTTATATCTATAGTAAGTTCAACAAGATGTCATTAAATGACTATATAAAAAAGACATGATAATTTTGGTGTGGATCAAGAATAAATTAAAAGTACCAATTGGTCTATATTTAGCAATTTTCTATAAAAGACATAAGTGTCACATTCTAATTTTGGGAATAAAAAATTAGAGAATGACAAGTTAATTTTCTCAATTTCACTACATTATAAAGATTCTAAAAAGAATATATTATTTTAGTTGTGCAACGGATGCAACACTATTTGAGATGTGATAGTTGCATAATGAAATATACAAAAGCAATTAAATACTATATATGCAACAACATATAGTAAGGGTATAACTTTTGTGATCTCAAAAGTTAGTAAATATAATTGCATTTAGATTGTCTTAACATATTTAAGACAATATAATATGATCCTTCAATAATGGAAGGATAGGTCAATGCAATTGTGATTACCAACATGACATATTTAGTGGGGGTAAAATGGTGAATTAAGTGAAGAAGTATATATGAAATAACTAGAAGGCTTTGTACTTCCTAAAAAATGCAAAATTAATTAATTCACTATATGGCCTAAAGCAAGCCCCCAAGTCCCCAAACTCTCAAGCAATGACACAAATGTTAATAAATGATTTTAAGCACAATGGTGTAGACAAGTACATCTATTCAAAGTCTATCAATGATTATATAGTGATAGTATGTCTTCATGTTGATAACATGTTGATTCTTGGTACCAACATGTTTGGTGTAAATGATATCAAAAGGTATATTCAATCTTTAAAATGAAAGATTTAAATGACGTAGATACCGTTTTGGAATTAAAATAAAGAGCTCTATATGATTCAAGTATGAAATTGATAGAAACATTTTGGTCAAATTATTGCTCAATCGGAGTATGTAAGTGCAATTGGGAGTTTATGTATATAATGCATTACATCAAGTAAGATATAGCTTTTGCTATATGTAACTTGTAAAAATATACAAGTAAGCCAAGTAATAAACATTGGAAAGTCATTAAAAGAGTTTTGGCTACTTAAAGAAAGCAAAAAAATTTGGTTTGTTTTACTCAGATTATCTAGCCATTTTAGAAGGCTATATAGATGCAAGTTGGATAACTAGTAAAAAAGAGAATAAATTGACATCAGGTTGAATTTTACTCTTGCTGAAGGTGATATATGTTGGGCCTCAAAGAAACAAAACTTGCATCTCATATCCACCATGGAATTCTAGTTTATTGCTTTGGTAACAACAGGCAAGACGGTAGAATGGTAGAAAAATAGGTTATTTGATATGAAGTTGTAGCCACAACCTATGCTACCCATCTTCATGCATTATGGTAGTAAGGCTATAATGTCTAGAGGATACAATAGTATTTATGATAAAAATTTTAGACATATTAAACTTATACATCAATATATTTGAAAGTTGATATCTAGTGGTTATAACCATAACATATGTGAAGTCAGCAGACAATTTAGTTGATCTTCTCACCAAAGCATTATCAAGAGTAATGTAGGAATGTGATTTAAATCCATTAATTAGGCCTCAGTAATGGGCATCTGTCGCAACCCGTTTTCCCAAAAATCTCTATAATTTTTTTGTGAACTTACCTCACTTCACTTGTTGGGCTGTGAGTCAATATCCATCACTCAGTTTCATATGTTACATACATATCAGGCAATGCTTTCGTCCCAGGCACTAACATTCGCGGAAGCTCATAAAGTTATCATTTCATAATTAGAAAAATCGTTTACATTGTCTTACATATACATCCCTCATATAATGTGACTATATTACTGTATACTATTATTCATATACAAAAAGTACGTATGTGTGTATACCTCGATGTTGTTGAATAGCTATGTGTAAAGTATCGCAGGACGGATGCAGCTAACACACTCAATTGGAAATGCTCTGTAGAGGGGGAAAAATAAAGGGATGAGCACAACACGCTTAGTAAGGAATAAATGAAAGCAGATAGATAACCATAATATCTACAATACTCATAATGCATGTTTTATCATCTCGTAAAACAAATGTATTCACTTTTCAAATCACTTGCATTTACTGAAAATAGAAGTATTCTATACGATAATAATCAATCGATAGAAACTCAATCATTTCTTAAACAATTGCATTCATTGAAAACAGAAGCATTCTATACGATAATCATCAATCGATAGAAGCTCAATCATTTCTTAAACAAATGCATTCACTGAAAACAGAAGCATCCTATACGATAATCATCAATCGATAGAAGCTCAATCATTTCTTAAACAAATGCATTCATTGAAAACAGATGCAATCTATACGATAATCATCAATCGATATAAGCTCAATCATTTCTTTTCATTTCACTTTCAAATCAGTCAGTAAGCAATTCAACAATCTGATTATTCTAAAGACTTGGATGGGATTCAATAATAATAGCAATGGACATATGTACATAGTCGATGATTCCAGGCATCACAGATCAGGTGAGCGGGATATCATATACCTCGGGGAGGTGCGTCAATCCATCCCTGGGTCAATCAGAAGTTTGACGACTGACAGAAGTTTGAAGACTGCACGGTACATTGTACTCCATGTCTCATCACATGGTACAACATACTCCGTGGACCCAGAATACTGAGGGAACCGAGTAATCTCAAGGTTTTACCACCTCAATATAAGAAATCAACCATCACTTGTCTAAAATCCATTGTGAGCAAGTCAGTGTGACAAATAGTCTACACGAGGGCTCTAGCACGATTTCAATCACGGATCACTACAGAACCCAGTGCGAGCAGTGCTCCAGCACGGTCTGTTCATATGCCATACCAATATCAAGTGCGAGCGGATCTGGGTAAATCCACAGATCTCATCATAGCTCCAGCACGATTTCACACACACAAAATAGACAGCTGACTCTATTTTCCATCATAATGGTACTCAAAATCGAGTGAGATACGTAAAACGGTGCAAAATAGAGTGAGAGGGTAACATCTCATCAAATCAATCGTTAATCAAATCATACTTTATAAAAACGTGCAATTTAATGCATATAGTCAAATTGTGAGCTAGTCTATCATTCCAGCTTTACAAAATCTCTATTTCACAGAGAAAACATGGATTTCATACATGCATTTCAAAATATTCCTAGGTCTAGGGGTATTTTCGTAATTTTTTCCATATTTGGGTACTATCTAGAAATTTCATATCCATACTCTATACAGAATTTAAGTGTATGTAAACGACGATAAAAATAAATACAACTATCTCTAAGAGCTAGCATAGATCCCTTACCTGGAATCTAGTCGAATGCACTTTTTCACCTTTTTCACTTTCCGTATATCA
Source organism: Firmiana major (assembly GCA_033439115.1). Taxonomy (NCBI): domain Eukaryota; kingdom Viridiplantae; phylum Streptophyta; class Magnoliopsida; order Malvales; family Malvaceae; genus Firmiana; species Firmiana major. The sequence goes on along the minus strand of CM065913.1, from coordinate 34,757,705 downwards.
GTCTATCCGGCTCCGAATATATCTCCTGGAGCTGCAGATAGTTATCAATCACATTAATTAAGTCGGATAACTCATTTATCCTTTTCTATGCAGTCTATTTCATTAAATGGGCCCAATTGCTTTTATTGGGCCTCGTTGCCTCTTAATGAGCCCAACTTTATTTTAAGCCTATTTCGACTTTACTATTTATTCTGTCACAGCCCATTGGGCTTGTTAGACCCATTAACAATTATTGGACCATTCGTAGGGCCCATTAACACTACCATCACGCCATCTTAAGCATTCTAATATAAAGCATTTTATAGGGAATTAATCCGCAACTTATGCGATTCATTCTTAACTCGTATAACTATACAAGTTATAACAAGTGAGATTCACTTACCCGAGTTTCCATGATGGTTCGTAAATCGAGGCTCGATCGAACTCACGTTCGTCGCCTATTGTCGCAATACAAATTTATATATTTAACCCGGGTCAATTTCAGTTAAATATAATTTCAAATAAATTTTTAAAAATTAAATCGGTCAATTCAGACCGCTTACCAGCTTGTCCTTAAACCCGGGGCATCACTGAATTTTTCTCCCCATTTTTCCCTCTTTCTTCTTTTTTCTTTTTTCTCTCTCCTGGCTGAACCGGTTCGGACCGGTTCAGTCCCCTTTTTCACTGAACCGGTCCGACCTGGTTCAGTGCCAATTTCGCTGTTCGGACTCTTTTTCGATCGATTCTCGAGCCCGTTTTCGTCCAGTGAGGTCGCGCGGTGGAGAGCAACCTTCGGTTGGCTCAGGCTGGGGCAGATCGTCACCGGATTCCGCCCGATTTCATCTTCTCTCACGTGGCCTCTCCTTTCTCTGATCTCCTCGTCGTCGGCGAATCCAGATGCGTGGTGGCGGTTAGGCGTTTTCCCGGTGCCAATCGTCCCTTCGCCAGGCACCTTGCGCCCTCCTTCACCGCCTATTGTTGTCGGTGAGAAATCAGGGAGGATCGAGTTTCCTCTTGTTTCGCGCGCACTTTCCAGTTTTGTTTTCCTTTTTTTTTCGTTTTCAATTTCCTTTTTTTTCAATTCTTTTATTTTATATATATATGTATAATATATTATATTTTTTAATATGATATAATATATTATACCTAACAAATATCTTATACTAAATATCTTAATTTATATATTATTTAATTTATTTCTATATATATGTATTTAGACATTGTTATTTATTTTTATTTTTATTTTCTCGCAAATATTTTTATTTATTATTATTTTTCAAAAATATTTTTTTATATTTTCGAGATAAATTCCCGATGTGAAAATTTTTGAGTTATCACCATAAATTCGTATCTTGATCAATTGGACTTAGAATTCAATTATTTCTTCTTTATTGATCAAGATTACATAAATCTATATCTATAATGACAATTTCTTAAGTAATGACATCGAATTTCGGGTCTTATAGGATCCCACTTTAGTTTAGTAACCTCTAAACTTAAAACTCAATAGGTAATAACAGGTTACTGTATATGCCTGCTTAGCAGTTGATTCTCATTCCTAAATTATTTAGTCAAATGCTGTCTGTTGTGTGAGTTGAAGGATGATTTTTACACTTTATGAAGTTAAAATAAAATGTCTACAGCAACAGGGACATAAAAGAATTCCACCTAGTGATCATAGAAGTGGTGCCGCTTCAAAAAAAGAAATTGATGGATTTTCTTGTAAGATGATCACGATCACCAAGACAAGACATGGTCATAATAGTGCTGCAAAGGTAATAAACCTTTTGAAACAGGCAAACAAGTCTTATATGTGTCATATCATTAAATCTGACATTAGGAATTATGGTTCAATCTGCGGACACCATTAATTTCATTAGATATTAATATATGAGCACTAATGAAAGGTCCAAATCGAGAGATATCTTCTTTAAGTATATTACTTGTCGTGTGAATAATTAAGCAAGCATTTTCAACTAATGGGGGTTTAGGGTTTGTGGCATTCTGTTGAATCTTGGGGGATTTTTGAATTCTTAAGGAAAGTGACTGAAGTTTGGTCCTCATAATCATTTCTTCTTCTATGTTCTATCTCTTATATTTTTCCTAACAGAAATTTCATCTTTTATGGCTTGTATCATTATCTTGCAATTTCTTGTCTTTATTTTTTTTTGGTTACTAATTTTGGGCCATTACTTGTCATTACAACATGGAGAAATATGATTTTTTTCGTTTTTCATAAATGACATCAATTGTTAAGGTAAAAACTAGAGAACACCTTAAAGAGCATCTCCTCCAACCAATTTTTACCTTAATAATTGGGCTGTCTGTGAGAAATAATAGAAATCATGTCTTTGTCTGCAGTAACCATATTAGTGACGATTACCACAACCTCAGAAATAAGTCAAACACCCTCACTACTAGCCAAACTACCCCCAACATCCACCAACTAACAACTCCCCTGACTTACTTTGTCTAAGCACTGCTTCTGCCTTTTGAAAGCTTGTTGTTTTTCACCATAACCTTAACCATGGAAAAAACCCTCCTATAACCAAGATATGAATAAATCTCCTCTTTCATAACATGACTCCTTTTTCATCATGGATGCCTCAAACCCCAAACTACTTTTAGAACCTGGTAGGTTCACTTTCTCAATGCAACTCTAACCCCCAGTGTTTTTTTATGCCTCAACCTTTTGTGACGTTGTAGGATTCAACTCATACATATTCAATAATATTGAATAAACATAGCAAAAATAAAACAATAAACACCGGAACAAAAAAGGATCGATCTTGATACTAACACATTTGGAAACCAGCAAACATGAATGGGCAACTAATGGAGTTTCAAAATTTTTTATACTTTTGTGTCTTACAATGTTGTAATATGAAGATTTTGAATCACTTTTGCTAATGCACACCAAGGTTAGGTTATGGCAAACCAAAACTGTCCAATTGTTCAGCCTCTAACGATGACCCATAGAAGTAACTATGGAACCTTTAGGAGGTTGGATTATGTTATGACCGTTAATATGCTAGTAAATAGAGTTTCATAAACTTACCACCAAACTTTCTTAATCTTTTAAAGTTGAAAACAATAGAAGCAAACTGTCCCGTGACCTCTACTTCTATCACTAAGCGCCTAAATTAATGCGAAAATGTTTTAATGTGATCTAATCCTGGGCTAGTGTTTATTTTAATTTCTTTTGGATCTTTTCTTATAGTTTCGTATCCGATATAGGTTTAAATCTTTTAGACTAATATGTGAAGGATTTTATCAACGCCCTAATATTTCTAGAAATTTCTGCAGCATAACGGCTGCAATTTGACTCTACCCAACCTGCAAAAAAAACAATATAGCAGCCCATATCTTCAATACCATTTATACAAATCAAATGATCTCAACAACCCTAGCTATCCATAACTAATAATCATGCTTTCCATTCACATTCTTTCATTAACTTCCAGATTCATCCTAATTCATAGTAACCCGATTAAATAGGAGCATTATCTGGGAAAGGTATTATTGACTTGCTTAATATTCCTATTTATAATGAAACAGCTAATACATCCCAAAACCATTATTTACATACATCCGTGCATACACAAAAGTTTGAAACAGAAACTTTACACTGGTTGCGTATACCTTAACACCAAAGTCGTGCACTTAGCACGAGAAATTATCAGTTTTTCGAGCACTTCACCCACTATTTAATCTGAAATATTTTAAAAGAAGGGGTGAGCAACCACACGCTAAGTAAGGAAATCATATAACTGAAGCTAATAACATACCAAATAAGCGGTTGTATAAATATTTTATGCGTTTAGTAAATCATGCACTTTATAAAATAATATACAAGCTTTATTTTGGTCTTTAAACGTGAAAGTGCGTTAAACACAGATGAGTTAAATCAACATACTTTTCAAAAAAGAAGATTTCACAAAGCTTGCTAAAATTTCGTAGTTATAAATCATCGGAGCAAAATCAAAGCACAGAAAACCTGAAAATTTTGGTATCATTACATCTTTACCGAAAAAAAGTACGGTCTAGCAAACGTATACATGGGCTCGAAATAAATATTCAATACAAATAAGAGAGATGTGGCATAACCCTTAACTTTTCATGGAGCCAATTACATAATGTAAACACACCTATGGCCATAGTGACTACCGCCCTATCCTAAACTAATTAGGTATGGACTAGAGTATTGAAGACGGGATCAAAGTCTACAGTAGTAGGTAGCTGGCATCGTAAGGAAATCACGCAGAACCTCCTACCGGTGCTACTAGAAAATCTCAATGCCACAAAGGCATTTTCGTGAAGCACTTGACACCGTAGGGCAATCACACAGAACCTCCTACCGGAGCTAGAGATGGCTCTCACGTCTCATAAACTCGATGCCACCCAGGCACCCCTGTGAAGCACTTGGCACCATAGGGTAATCACACAGAACCTCCTACCGGTGCTAGATATGCCTCTCACAGGACATGACTGCCACACAGGCATTTTCGGGGATCGCCACCATTCTAAACAAACCAACCACCACGATGGGTGTACAATATAAGTATGAAATCACTTCAATTCAAAACCAAAATTTCGGGAAAGTAAACAATTTATTGTTGAAACGTGCAATATCATTTCAAGCCTACCACCACCAATTTGTTTAAAACATTGTACTTTTCCAAATCACATTCAAAACAGCCCATGCAACAACTTTGTAAACATCGTATGCATAAATGTGCAAAACAATAAATTCAGGTAGTGAGACGTTTGTATTAATTTGGGTTTAACTATTTTTGCTAGACATTAAAAATCAATAAAACTTATATTTATAACATCTTTTTGACTAAAGCTAGTAACTATGAACAATGTCTCGGTATTGATGAAAATCAGGTAAGGTAGGTAATAAGTTTAAAATAATCCCTAACTAAACTAACAACCTATGGTTCCTAGTAAGATTTTAGCTTAACCTGAGGTATCCTACTAGCTACAAGCTATATAAATCTTTTACCACTAAAGCGACGCGTACTATTTACCCTTCTTGCCTTAGGCACGCATATATGTGCCTATATCTCCTTTTCACTCGCCTTATCACTCGAAGAAATATTTGCTGTAAAATCCATGAATAACATCAAGGTATCATCAACATCCATTTTCATTCGATTTAATGTCAATTAACTCATTATATTCACATAAGCAGCAAAATAAACTCTACATCATTTATAAATCAAATTTCCTTCCTCAAAATGAAGTCTCCAAATTTCCCTAATCTCTCGATTTCTCCAAGCGATCTTAAATCTGGAATTGACGACTTATTAATACTTAAAATTATTTCCAAAATACTACCATACCATGTTTAAACTAAGTTTCTTTTTTTTCAATCAATTGAAGATATTCGCTAATACCAAATGTCCAACCTTTCACTCATAATCTCTGCAAGCGATCTAGTTTACACACTGTTTATATTATACTTTACTAGTTTATATTCTTAATCTCATTTTAGCGCGATTTTCCCAAGTCTTACATTCATGGCCAAACCCTTAATCTTTACCCCAATTTATGTACGTTAGATTTCTAATTGTGTAATATTAAAATTTCATTGTTTATATTAAAATTTAATTATTTAAATTTAAATTCTCAAATTTAAAAACCTTCTTTTCCATACTTTCCTAAATAGTCGAAACTAATCCTTATGCTCATTTCATATTTTCTTTCGACGATAAATTAAATCTAGCTTGACAACCAGTAAATTCATCCAACATATATTCATAAATTTTATCCAAATATGGGTGTTTAATCCAATCATTAATCTCAATGCTCATTTATTTCATTTCATGGTTTACTCCAAAAGTTTCCTAAGTACTATGGTGTAACTCATATATATTAATTATTTTTCCCTAAGTTTCCTAATCGGTCGAATCTAACTCTTTATACCCAATTCATGATTTCAACAAATTAAATTTTGCTACTTTTCGTAAATTTATATTAAAATTCAGTTTCTAATCTAATTATCCAAAAACCCCAAAATTTGTCAAATTACAAACCCTCATTTCTTAGTTTCTTCAAAACCAGAATTAAATTTATTTCTACAACAATTTCACATTTATAACACAATTTGAATACTAATTTAGCTAGATAAAAATTTAGTTTTTACCTAGAAGTTTTCTGGTTCAAAACTGGAGATGCAGGAAAAATTGGTATTTGTTGTTTTGGCTATTGTTGGCGACGGAGGGGGAAAGAGAGCCATGGAGGAGGTGGACCGGGTGATGGTGGTCACCTGGTTTGCAGTCTGGGGTGGCTTGCATCTTCTCCGGTGGTCTGTTTCATGAACAAACAGAGAAAGGGGGATGAGGTTTCGGCTCTTGAGTGAAGGGGAGAGGGAGGAAAGGGTAATGGGGTTCGATTAAAGGGGAGGAGGCCGTCGGTGCTCGGAAGGGGAGGGGGGAGGGGGCTCTGGTTCGTCGCCAGCGGGATGAACGACAGGGGGAAACAGAGAAAGGAAACAAAAAGGGTTCGGGTTCTCGGGTTTTCTTGGGAGTAGAGGAGGGGACGTCGGCAGCGAGAGGGGGAAGGTTGTCGGTCTCCAAGCGAGTTGGGTCGGTCAGTGGCCGACATGAACGGACTGCAAAGGAGGGGAAAATGGAGAAGAAAAAAAGAGGGGGGCTGGAATTAGAGCTGGCAAAAGTTGGCCCGAGCCCGAAAACCCACCGGAGCCCGTCCGAGATCAAACCCGAGATCGGACTGAATTGACCAAAAAGTCAAAGGCCCGAGTCCGAGAAAAGTCCGACCTGAAAAAGCCCGAACCCGATAAATCTCGAGCCCGAAAAAGCCCGAGCCCAAAAAAATCCGAACCCGAAAAAGCCCGAGCCCGATACGACCCGAACCCGAAATCGGTCAGATTCGAAACCCGAGAAAGCCCGAATTTATAACCCGAGAAAGCCCGAATTATAATTATATAATTTTTATATTAAAAAATAAATAAATAATAATACACTTTTTCTAATTAAAATTTATAAAATCTTAAAACAATCATTATTTATTTATTACATAATTATATCAATAATTTATTATCAACAAAATAAATATTAAATATTTACATTCAATTATTAAATAAAATTATTTTAAAACACAATATAATATTCAATATCAAATAATTTTCAATATTATGCTTATTATATTTGTAATAATAAATAATAAATATATTATTAAATATAACATTTGATTTTATTATAAAAACAATTATTATACTATTTTATTATATTTATTTCATATTAAAATTTTAATTTTAATACAATAATAAATCAAATATATATATATATATAAATCATTATATAATTGTAACATTTATTTAAATTTGATATTTCATATAAAACATTGAATACATTATTAACAAAATTAGAATTTAAATTCTGACTCCTATAACTCGTAAATAGAAAAATAGTAATTTGTTTTTTAAATGGTGATTATACTAAAAATAACAATTGGAAGTTAAAAAGGGGGATCATACCCTTTTAAAGGTTGTAATAACTTTTTCACTGCAAAAAAAGATTGAGACTCAACTATGACATGTTTGCATCCAAATTCTCATGCCATTAACAAGTCAATGATTGTTATGTTCTAAATTAGTCCAATATAGTAAAAAACAAACCAACAAATAAAACATCAAACACTTAAAGTTATGACATGTAACATTACAAGAACAACAAAATAGAAAACATACAATCATTCTCATACACAGCTACCTAGTCATGGAGAAACCAATCCCTAGTCATACATTGCATGATGAACAAAACAGGAAAATACGATCATTCCATTCAACGCTAGCGGCTTAATGAATAACATATTCGAAAATATTGTAAATGCAGGAATCAACTAAACTCTCCAAGAGCGACACTCTCTTCAAATAAGATTAATGAGGCAATGATCAATCATAATTACTCTTAATAAAAAAATTTAATTTTTTAACAATATAAATAGTAAGAAATAAAATATCAACATAAGTTACAATTAGAACTCTTCACCCTCCTCCATAAACCAACTAGTTCAATTTAATCCAACTTTCATTTCAAATCTCATTGTTTCATCTTCTTCATCTAATAAAATATATAAAAATAATCATATAAGAATTTAAATAATAAAAAATTAATAAAATAATAATGATACTAAAATCTTACCATATTTATCTATATCATATCCATACAGCCAATTACGAGTGGTAATCAAAATTTCTGCATTATGTGTTATGAGACAATTTCTCTATTTGTTGATAACTCTACCACTCATACTAAATGTTGATTCAGATGCAACTGTGGTAATTGGAATACTCAATATATCCTTAGCCATAGGTGAAAGTACAGGGTATCAAAATTAATTTTTCTTCTAATAATCAAGAACATCAATTTGAATCTCATAATTTTCTCTTGGTTCATTCAAATATACATTTAACTCTGATCTATATAAAAGAGATCCAGAATTGAAGTTTCTATGTGAGGACCCAGCCTTATCCCTCTTTCGGGCTCATCAGCTGGACCGCCAACCCTTATCCCTCTTTCGGGCTCATCAGGTTGTTTTAACATCAAACTCGCATTGTCCGCTTTGGCCCGTTGGACCTCACAGTTTTGTTCCACTGGTCCATCCAAAGCCTTATCCTTCGTTCAGACTCATCAGCTGGGAAAGCCAGGAAGACGCGTCCCCAGAGATTCGAACTAGGGACAACACCCTTTGTACCTGATACACCTGCGCAGCCTGTACAAAGGCCACAGACTACTGATACTCCTACACCCCCACCAGTTTAGGCTAGTAGAGGATATGGGTGTGATTTGGATCGGTTGCGACAGTTCCAGAAGCTTGGACCTCCATCCTTTCGAGGGGACAAGGACCCAGCTAGTGCAGAGGAGTGGATTAGCGATATGGAGAATTTGTATGATTTCTTTGAGTGTACGACTTCTGAGAGAGTTGCATTTGCTGCGTTCCTACTGAAGGGAACGACAGAGCATTGGTGGAAGTCCACTAGACCGATATTGAGAGCACAACATGTTGAGATCAGTTGGGCGATGTTTTTGGAGGCCTTCAGGAGGCAGTTTGTTCCTGATACAGCGCAGCGTAGACTGCAGGCGGAGTTTTTGGGATTGAGCCAGGGGAGTCTCATAGTGGATGAGTACGAGACTAGATTTTTGGCCCTGGGGAGATATGATCTCGATACCATGTACAGCGAGACCAAGAAGGTCCGCAGATTTATTGATGGATTGAGATCGGTGTTGCGGTCTAGATTGGTACCACTAGACATTGGTACATATGATGAGGCAGTGCGCAAGGCGCAGCTTTGTGAGCAGGATTACGAGAGAAATGCCTCTGAGTTTGGGAAGTTCAGTCGGAGCCGAGATAGAGAGAGGAAGAGGCCGATTAGAGATAGAGGGTTAGTTATCGAGGAGGGAGGAGACCCTTCGGTAAGGGACCACGGATAGAGGAGGTGTGAGAGCGACCAGTTAGACCTCCTACATACCCGGCCATAACTCTGGCGAAAGGTATTATGATTGGAGGATCGAGGCCTACTACTGATCAGTGCAGTCGATGTGGTAGACATCATGGCGGTAGACCTTGTCCGTTAAGCCCTGTTGTGTGTTTCCGATATGGGAAACAGGGGCATATTGCTAGAGAGTGTCCAGAGACATATGTGACTGCCCCACAGAAGGGCAGGGAGCATGATAGAGCTTCAGCTGGCACGTCTGCTCAGAGAGGTAGAGCGACGATAGAGGAGAAGGGGAAGCAGGTGATGGGTCGAGGGCGAGTACATGCTTTGGACCAGGACATAGCTGATGCTTCTGCGGATGTGATTCGAGGTAACATCCTGATTTATGATTTAGAAGCATATGTTTTAATTGATCCTGGTGCCACACATTCATTTGTATCGCCATCATTTGCATGTAAGTTAGAAAAACATGTAAAGCGTACTCCTTTAAAAATGATGATGTTGATTAGTACGCCTATGGATTCCAGTCAGCTAGTTGAGCATGTGTATAACGATTGTAAGTTAAGAGTGGGGGAAAAGTGTCATGCCCCGCTTTCGGGAACCCTTCTATCCATGCATTCTCTACTACGGTTGGGCTGTGAGAAGATGCAATTACTAAAAATTCATTCATTTACAGCGGAATATTTAAAATTTTAATTCACACTCCCGGATGTGTGTGTAAATACACAAAATTAATTGTATAAATACCATGTCCTTACATATCATCCCCATAATACTGTTTACAATTCCAAGATATAACTGTGCGATACAATATATTAGATACAAAATACTCGTGTATATAAATCTTATACCTTTGCGGATTGTGGGAGCTGTTAAACACAAAAGATCTAGAGATCGCCGCTCTCTTACTTCTCAGTACCTGGAGGGGGAAAATAGTGGGATGAGCAAACCACGGCTCAGTAAGGAAATGTATGCTAGCAGGTAGATATAATACTACCTACATAGCCCATGCATGCATAAACCAAAATCATGTTTTCGTTATAAATGGAAATATCATACGGACAATGCATTTAAACACATGTTTCTCAATAGCATTTTCGTGTAAATCAAATGTCAAACTTCCATTTGAAACATGCTCATAAATAGTGCCCTCATGGCACGAATGTGAAATCAGGGATTTATTAAAACACGAAATCTCTTTCACTTCTCAAATCATTCTTTCTCGCAAATCTCTTTCTTTTCTGAGATTGTCTCTGTTTCTCGATTCTCTGAGACAGGCATGAAATTTTCGGCAATCAAATATCCACGACTTATGGCCACAGTCAGTGATCCCAGGCCTCACTGATCGGGTGTGCACAGGGTATCACTTCGCCTGAAGGGGGATGGGTCAGTCCTACCCTCCGGCTCATCTCAATCCACCTCATCTCCTCGTATACTCACGGTGAAGATACGTCGTGTGTCATCTACGCGATACTCGTACTCACGTGCACCCAGCACGGTACATAGTATAACAACGGTGACTACACTATTCTACGTACAACCGTGGACCCAAGTCCATACTCCAACTCCGATGGACTTTTTATCCTTAAACCATGTCTCATATACCAGGCGAGCAAGCAGCGTGACACACAGTCAACGCAAAGCTCCAGCGCGGTACGATCTATCGTTAAGTCCCACCCCGTTCAAATGGCCATCGGCTGGTATCCCCTTGGGTCCCAGACCCCCAGGTTTACCTTAACTCAACAAAACAAGTGCGAGCAAAGTTCCCGCACTTTCTCAAAACCCTCGTGCGAGTTAAAACTCCTGCACGGTACATCAAGGCATTAAAACGGGTGTGAGCTAACGCTTCAACACCAAATCTCATCTCAAAACTGATAGATGGCTATTTTCTCTTTTTAAAACTCAAAACACGTTTATTCATACAGCATGACTCTTCATGCTAAAACATGTAAAAGTAGCCAACCTATCATCGACATTTCTCAATCATCAATAACAATATAAAATTGAGAACATCATTGAAAACATGCATATCATGCTATTTCCTTACCCTATCCCATTTCTCAATACATATATACACATCATAGTACTTTTCATACTTCCACATCATTTCATAAAATTATAATATCGTACTAGTCCTAGCAACATATCTACGAAATTGCTGTAATTACATACGAACATCTCTATAGCTAACACACAGTCCCTTACCTCGTTTTACTTGTGTGCAACTATCCGCCTTTATGCTTCTCGCGTTCTCATCTCGATTGCTCCGACGTATCATCCGAAACTGAAATTCATCCATCAACATTTGAGTTAATGTTTCTAACTCTTATTCAACTAAGCATTTATCAAATGCCTTAATTACACATTTTTACCCCCTTGTGGTAAATCTCACAATTTAATCCCAACATCAACATGTCCAAATCATTCCAACAACGTAATCATCCACTCAAGATATCTCATTCATCATAAACACTTCCACTCTCCACTTTCTCACACTTAACTATTTCCAAGTTATATTCATTTCATACCATTCTAGGTAGTTCTATCATGTCTATGCATACTAACCATTTCCCATATCAATATCCAAACCAATGTACTTGGGTATTTGCATTAGAAACTTACCTCATTGGATTTCCTCTTGCTCCAATTAGGATTGCCCTTTATTTCTTCAATCCATCAAATGGGAAAATGCCTCTAGACTATGTTGTTCTTCTTTTTGTTCTGAACAACTTTGTCTCTAATAGACTCTCCTAAAATGGCTGGATTTAGGAGTGAGAAACTAGATTTCTTTGAGTTGAAGTGAGAGGAAATGGTTTATCCCAAAATTCTGATGATCAAACTGCTCCCATTTATAGTTTTGACTTGAGGAGATCGATCTTCCTTGGGTGGAGATCGATCTGTTCCTCTAAAATCTCTCTTTTCTAAGACGTTTTAAAGGTAGGAGATCGATCTGTCGAGACTGGAGATCGATCTGCTTTCAAACAGAAGCTTAAGGAGATCGATCTGGTCTTAGGGGAGATCGATCTGCTTCCAACCCGAGAGCTAAGGAGATCGATCTGCTTCCTTTGGAGATCGATCTCTTCCCTTCCATTTCTCACATAAGAGCATTCTGGCTCTCCCAGATCGATCTCTCATCCTATGAGATCGATCTGGCCTTCACAAAGTCCAGATTTCCTGCAGTTTTTCTGCAACAACCCTTACCAAACACCCTTAATTTGCTACCATGATCATTTCCTCATTCATTCATCTTTGAGACTTGAAAATGGGATTCATCCTCACTACATACACATTAAAACTTGTGTAGAATCTTTGTATGACCACACATATATACGATATTACTCGAATGAAAATATACACTTATGTAAATCTTTCCTTCCATTTTACTATACTACTCATATTCCATTTCGATCACATTCTTCTCGTATTCAAGTTCATTTCTTCCTACTCATTCGTAATGCAACTTGTACGTATAATCACAATTCTTACTACAAGTGCGTACATAATCTTATGAACTTACATTGCATACACTTCACATTACAATACATCATCTTACTTATGATTTTATTTACATTCCCATGTTCCTATATACATAGCTATACATATACGGGGTCTCACATTCTCCCCCACTTAAAGAATTTGGTCCTCCAAATTAGAACCAATTCAATCTGTGAATAACTCGGGATACTTTTCCCGCATCAAACTTTTCAGCTCCCATGTGGCCTCTTCCACAGTGTGATGTTGCCACAAAACCTTAACCAATGAAATCGTCTTGTTCCGCAACACCTTCTCTTTCCTGTCCAACACCCTGATCGGTCTCTCGACATACGACATGTCTTTCTTGAGCTCCAACGGCTCATAACTAATTACATGTGTCGGATCCGGGTAGTACTTCCGAAGCATAGAAACGTGGAAGACATTGTGGACTTCTGCTAGCTCAGGTGGTAAGGCTAGCCTATATGCTCCTTCTCCCACTCTATCCAAAATCTCGAAGGGACCAATGTAACGAGGACTTAATTTTCCTTTCTTCCCAAACCTCATTATTCCCTTAGAAGGAGATACTTTCAAAAATACAGATTCGCCAACATCAAACTCAAGTGGTCTCCGTCTCTTATCAGCGTAGTTCTTTTGTCGACTTTGAGCTGTTCGCAGCCTCTCGCATATTATCTGAACATCATCGGAGGCTTGCTTAACCAAATCGGGAGCGAGCAACTGTCTGTCACCAACTTCTTCCCAACCAATGGGCGATCGGCATCTACGACCGTATAGTGCCTCATAAGGGGCCATACCAATACTTGAGTGATGACTGTTATTGTAGGTGAACTCAATCAATGGCAAGTGATCGTCCCATGAGCCTCTAAAATCCAGCACACACGCTCTCAACATATCCTCCAGGGTCTGTATAGTCCTCTCTGACTGACCATTTGTCTGAGGATGAAAAGCGGTGCTAAAACTCAACTGGGTCCCCATCGCTTCCTGAAAATATCCCCAAAAATGGGAAGTGAAGCGGGCATCCCGATCTGAAACAACACTCACTGAGACCCCATGCAATCTCACTATTTCTGGCACATACAGGCTCGCCAATGCACTCAATGTATCTGTAGATCTCATGGCTAAGAAATGTGTCGATTTCGTTAACCGATCTACTATCACCCATATCGTATCATGGTTCTTACGGGTTCTCGGTAACCCCATCACAAAATCTATAGTGACATGCTCCCACTTCTATGTTGGTATCGATAGAGGTTGTAATAATCCTCCTGGTTTCTGATGTTCGACTTTTACTTGCTGACAAATGAGACATCTAGCGACATACTCAGCTATGTCTCTCTTCATTCCAGACCACCAATATGCTTTTCAGAGATTTTGATACATCTTACTACTCTCCGGGTGTATCGTGTATCTCGACGAGTGTGCCTCTGATAAGATCAGCTTTCTCAGCTCTATATCCTTAGGAACACATATTCTATCTCTAAACCTTAGTATTCCATCTGGACTCAATATAAAATCGGCACCCTTCCCTTTTCAGATTTGGCTAATCATGACAATACACCATTGATCAATTTGCTGAGCTTGTCGGATTCTCTCAATCAACTCCGGTTCTAATCTCAAGCTAGCAATAATCACATAGCTGCCAATCTCAGGTAGGGTCATATCCAGACTAAGGTTCGTGAATTGTTCCAACAACTCGTGTTCTCTAACCATCATATGAGATACCAACCCGAGACTCTTCCTACTCAATGCATCGGCAACCACATTTGCCTTCCCCGGGTGGTATAAGATCTCACAATCATAGTCCTTGAGGAGTTCCAACCACCTCCTCTGTCTCATGTTTAACTCCTTTTGTGAGAATAGATATTTCAGACTCTTATGATCCGTAAAGATCTGAAATCTCTCACCATATAAGTAGTGGCGCCATATCTTCAACACAAACACTACGGCCGCTAACTCCAAATCGTGAGTGGGGTAGCTCTTCTCATGATCTTTCAGCTGTCTAGATCCATAAGCTACTACCCTTCCATCTTGCATCAAAACACAGCCTAGTCCTTGATGCGAAGCATCTGTATACACCGAGTAATTCCCTGAACTGTTAGGGATGACAAGAACTGGCGCGGTAGTTAATCTGCGCTTAAGTTCCTGAAAACTCCTCTCACAAGCTTCATCCCATGAAAACTCCACACTCTTCCTCGTAAGATGTGTCAATGGAGCAGCTAATCTAGAGAAACCTTCCACAAATCTCTTGTAGTAACCAGCCAAACCCAGAAAACTTCTGATCTCTGTGACTGTCCTAGGTTGTTTCCACTGAACAACTGCCTCAATCTTGGATGGATCTACTGACACTCATCCTTCGATATAACATGGCCTAGAAAAGAAATCTGTTCTAGCCAAAAGTCACATTTGTTAAGCTTGACATATAACCTTTTCTCTCGGAAGGTTTGCAAAATAATCCTTAAGTGCTGCTCATGCTCTTCTCTGGACCGTGAATACACCAATATATCATCAATGAAAATAATTACGAATTGGTCCAGGTATGGCTTGAATACTTCGTTCATTAGAGCCATAAAAGCTACCGGCGCATTGGTCAACCCAAAAGGCATCACTAAGAATTCGTAATGGCCATAGCGGGTACGAAATGCTGTCTTGGGCACATCCTCCTTCTGAATCTTCAATTGATGATACCCAGACCTCAGATCTATCTTGGAGAAGATCTGTGCTCCCCGAAGCTGATCCAATAAATCGTCAATGCGTGGCAAGGGGTACTTATTCTTGATGGTAGCCTTGTTTAACATCCGATAGTCAATGCACAACCTGAGGCTCCCATCTCTCTTCTTCACAAACAATACCGGGGCTCCCCATGGTGAGACGCTTGGTCTTATGAACCCCTTCTCTAACAACTCTTGCAGCTGTTTCCTTAATTCCTCTAACTCAACTGGAGCCATCCTATATGGTGACTTCGATATCGGTTCGGTTCCAGGCGTCAAGTCTATACCAAATTCAGTTTCTCTATCAGGGGGCAATCCTGGTAGATCGTCTGGAAAGACATCAGGGAATTCTCTGACCACTGAGATGTCCTCCATATCCGGATGTACTTTGTTCAAATCCACCACATAAGCAACAAAACCTTCAAAACAACACTCAAGCCATTTATACCAAAGTACTTTACTTAACACAAAATTTAAGATTTCATTTCTTCTCTTAAAATCTTACAACACATTCCTCAGGTAGAGAAAACTTAATGGACTTAGAACGACAGTCTATGACAGCATGATTGGCGGCTAACCAATCCATTTCCAAAATTACATCAATGTCATACATATTCAACAAAATCAAGTTGGCTGTCATGCACTTATCTCCCACCCTCACTTTACAATCTTTATACACTTGTTCAACTAATTGGCTCACTCTCATGGGAGTACTTATTAGTAAAGTCCTACTCAAGTATGTGGGCTCTACAAAACCTTTTAACTTAGATGCACATGCAGGTGATATGAAGGAATGCGTAGCACCAAAATCAAACAAAGCAATAACCTCCAAATTGAAAATCAAGATTGTACCTTTTATCACTTCAGAAGAGGTATCAGCCGATGCCTGGTCTATCGCATACACCCTGCCTTGACCCACAACTTGTTTTCCTTTTTCTTCAGCCGAGGCTTTCTTTCTTACAGGAGGTGCAACTGTAGGAACCCTCTCTGGCTCTTTACCCCTCTGTGGAATTGCCTCAACTATCTCCGGGCACTCTCTGGCATAATGTCCAAATTTACCACATCTGAAACATCGGGTACTCTGAAGATGACATGGCCTACCACCATGGTATCGACCGCATAACCTACACTGATCTGTAGTCGGTCGGGGTCCACCAATCACTATACCCCTGGCTGGTGTCTGAGTCGGAGGCATAAAAGGTCTAGCAACCTTTTTCTGGAACTCATCTACCTCTCTCCGACGTTTACTCATGAATTTTCGACCAAATTTGGCACTCTTGCCATCTCCCAGCTTCCTCGGACCCTTGTCCTTACCCCAACTAAACTCAGAAATCTGCAACTCATGATCTTGCTCACATAACTGGGCCCGTTGCACGGCCTCTCTATATGTAGCGACATCAAATGGGGCCAACTTCGCTCGGATTGAAGGCCTCAGTCCATCTACAAATCTACGAACTCTGATAGCCTCACTCCTGATCGAGTCCGGATCATATCTACCCAGTGAAGTGAATCGTGACTCGTACTCATCAACTGTTCGATTCCCTTGAGTCAGATTCAAAAATTCCATCTGTAGTCTCCGTCGAGCAGTATCTGGGATGTATTGCTCTCTGAAAATGTCCAAGAACATATCCCAAGTGATAACCATTCCTTGAGCTCTTAACATCGGCCTAGTGGACTTCCACCAGTGCTCTGCTTCGCCTCTCAATACAAAGGTCGCAAGCGCTACTCTCTCCGTAGCTGAACATCTACAGAAGTCAAATAACTTCTCCATTTGACTGATCTAGTCCTCAGCCACCGTCGAATCCTTTATCCCGCTAAACGAAGGAGGCTTAAAGTCCATAAAATGCCTCAATCTCTCCATATCGCAGTCATATCCATACCCCAAATCATCATCATGCTGATGTGGGGCTACCGAAGGAGGTACCGGTCGAATCTGAGGTTCCCGTGGCCTAGCCGGTTCAGCTTGCGCAGGTGCAACATTCTCAGGTTCAGGTGCAGCTGCTGGGGGATTCGGTGCAGCCTGTCCCGCTGTACCAGGTGTACCCTCAAACCTAGCCATGATCTGACCCATCATGGTCATCATCGTGCGCATGTCTTCCTCCAATCGAGTTATCCGAGGATCAGAAGCCTCTATTTGTTCCTGGGGCTCATGACTAGAGGATGATCTACTGTGCCTCTCAGTCCTGTCATTTTGCCCTCGAGCCCTCGAGCTCTCTCCCCTCTTGCGGTGTCTCTCAGGCATAACTCACTAGCCTGATAACTTTCCTGCGTTATAACAAACATTTAATTCACTACCAGCTCCGTATACACATTTGTATCTAAATATCGCACAGTAACTTGGAGATGTATGTTTTCTTAGTCCTAAGCATCAACTCACATCAGACCAACCACGCTCTGATACCAAGCCTGTCATGCCCCTCTTTCGGGAACCCTTCTATCCATGCATTCTCTACTACGGTTGGGCTGTGAGAAGATGTAATTACTAAAAATTCATTCATTTACAGCGGAATATTTAAAATTTTAATTCACACTCCCAGGTGTGTGTGTAAATACACAAAATTAATTGTATAAATACCATGTGCTTACATATCATCCCCATAATACTGTTTACAATTCCAAGATATAACTGTGCGATACAATATATTAGATACAAAATACTCGTGTATATAAATCTTATACCTTTGCGGATTGTGGGAGCTGTTAAACATAAAAGATCTAGAGATCGCCGCTCTCTTACTTCTCAGTACCTGGAGGGGAAAAATAGTGGGATGAGCAAACCACGGCTCAGTAAGGAAATGTATGCTAGCAGATAGATATCGTACTACCTACATAGCCCATGCATGCATAAACCAAAATCATGTTTTCGTTATAAATGGAAATATCATACGGACAATGCATTTAAACACATGTTTCTCAATAGCATTTTCGTGTAAATCAAATGTCAAACTTCCATTTGAAACATGCTCATAAATAGTGCCCTCATGGCACGAATGTGAAATCAGGGATTTATTAAAACACGAAATCTCTTTCACTTCTCAAATCATTCTTTCTCGCAAATCTCTTTCTTTTCTGAGATTGTCTCTGTTTCTCGATTCTCTGAGACAGGCATGGAATTTTCGGCAATCAAATATCTACGACTTATGGCCACAGTCAGTGATCCCAGGCCTCACTAATCGGGTGTGCACAGGGTATCACTTCGCCTGAAGGGGGATGGGTCAGTCCTACCCTCCGGCTCATCTCAATCCACCTCATCTCCTCGTATACTCACGGTGAAGATACGCCGTGTGTCATCTACGCGATACTCGTACTCACGTGCACCCAGCACGGTACATAGTATACCAACGGGTGACTACACTATTCTATGTACAACCGTGGACCCAAGTCCATACTCCAACTCCGATGGACTTTTTATCCTTAAACCATGTCTCATATACCAGGCGAGCAAGCAGCGTGACACACAGTCAACGCAAAGCTCCAGTGCGGTACGATCTATCGTTAAGGCTCAGCCCGTTCAAATGGCCGTCGACTGGTATCCCCTTGGGTCCCAGACCCCCAGGTTTACCTTAACTCAATAAAACAGGTGCGAGCAAAGTTCCCGCACTTTCTCAAAACCCTCGTGCGAGTTAAAACTCCCGCACGGTACATCAAGGCATTAAAACGGGTGTGAGCTAACGCTTCAACACCAAATCTCATCTCAAAACTGATAGATGGCTATTTTCTCTTTTTAAAACTCAAAACACGTTTATTCATACAGCATGACTCTTCATGCTAAAACATGTAAAAGTAGCCAACCTATCATCGACATTTCTCAATCATCAATAACAATATAAAATTGAGAACATCATTGAAAACATGCATATCATGCTATTTCCTTACCCTATCCCATTTCTCAATACATATATACACATCATAGTACTTTTCATACTTCCACATCATTTCATAAAATTATAATATCGTACTAGTCCTAGCAACATATCTACGAAATTGCTGTAATTACGTACGAACATCTCTATAGCTAACACACAGTCCCTTACCTCATTTTACTTGTGTGCAACTATCCGCCTTTATGCTTCTCACGTTCTCATCTCGATTGCTCCGACGTATCATCCGAAACTGAAATTCATCCATCAACATTTGAGTTAATGTTTCTAACTCTTATTCAACTAAGCATTTATCAAATGCCTTAATTACACATTTTTACCCCCTTGTGGTAAATCTCACAATTTAATCCCAACATCAACATGTCCAAATCATTCCAACAACATAATCATCCACTCCAGATATCTCATTCATCATAAACACTTCCACTCTCCACTTTCTCACACTTAGCTATTTCCAAGTTATATTCATTTCATACCATTCTAGGTAGTTCTATCATGTCTATGCATACTAACCATTTCCCATATCAATATCCAAACCAATGTACTTAGGTATTTGCATTAGAAACTTACCTCATTGGATTTCCTCTTGCTCCAATTAGGATTGCCCTTTATTTCTTCAATCCATCAAATGGAAAAATGCCTCTAGACTATGTTGTTCTTCTTTTTGTTGTGAACAACTTTGTCTCTAATAGACTCTCCTTAAATCTCACTGAAAATGGCTGGATTTAGGAGTGAGAAACTAGATTTCTTTGAGTTGAAGTGAGAGGAAATGGTTTATCCCGAAATTCTGATGATCCAACTGCTCCCATTTATAGTTTTGACTTGAGGAGATCGATCTTCCTTGGGTGGAGATCGATCTGTTCCTCTAAAATCCCTCTTTTCTAAGACGTTTTAAAGGTAGGAGATCGATCTGTCGAGACTGGAGATCGATCTGCTTTCAAACAGAAGCTTGAGGAGATCGATCTGGTCTTAGGGGAGATCGATCTGCTTCCAACCCGAGAGCTAAGGAGATCGATCTGCTTCCTTTGGAGATCGATCTGTTCCCTTTCATTTCTCACATAAGAGCATTCTGGCTCTCCCAGATCGATCTCTCATCCTATGAGATCGATCTGGCCTTCACAAAGTCCAGATTTCCTACAGTTTTTCTGCAACAACCCTTACCAAACACCCTTAATTTGCTACCATGATCATTTCCTCATTCATTCATCTTTGAGACTTGAAAGTGGGATTCATCCTCACTACATACACATTAAAACTTGTGTAGAATCTTTGTATGACCACACATATATACGATATTACTCGAATGGAAATATACACTTATGTAAATCTTTCCTTCCATTTTACTATACTACTCATATTCCATTTCGATCACATTCTTCTCGTATTCAAGTTCATTTCTTCCTACTCATTCGTAATGCAACTTGTACGTATAATCACAATTCTTACTACAAGTGCGTACATAATCTTATGAACTTACATTGCATACACTTCACATTACAATACATCATCTTACTTATGATTTTATTTACATTCCCATGTTCCTATATACATAGCTATACATATACGGGGTCTCACAAAAAGGATATGACAGCCAATCTAATATTGCTAAGTATGAGTGACTTTGATGTAATATTAGGTATGGATTGGTTATCTATAAACCATGCTGTTTTAGATTGTTATGCTAAGACAGTTATGTTTCCTAACCCTACGAAAGTTATTGTAAAGTTTGATGGGAAGAAATGAAAGAAATAAATATGTTGTTAATAAATAAAAATATTTTGCTGACTGCGAGATAAATATCTTGAAGGTTTCATTGCGTACGTAGTAGATACGGATAAGGTACATCCGGAGTTGGTAGATATTTCTGTGGTCAGTGAGTACCCAAATGTTTTCCCGGATGAGTTGCTAGGGTTACCACCAAACAGAGAGATAGAGTTTTGTATAGATTTGGTGCTTGGTACTGAGCCTATTTCGAGACCACCGTATCGCATGGCCTTGGTTGAGCTGGAGGAGCTCAAGAGACAGTTGCAGGAGCTGTTGGATAGGGGTTTATCAGACCGAGTGTTTCATCGTGGGGAGCACCGGTTCTGTTTGTGAGGAAGAATGATGGAAGCCTCCGATTGTGTATAGACTACAGATTGTTGAATAAGGCTACCATCAAGAATAGATATCCCCTTCCACGCATTGACGACTTACTGGATCAGCTTCGGGGAGCGCAGGTCTTTTCTAAGATTGATCTGAGGTCTGGGTATCATCAGTTAAGAGTTCGGAGTGGAAATGTACCCAAGAAAACTTTTAGGACTCGATATGGCCACTATGAGTTCCTAGTTATGCCATTCGGACTGACGAATGCTCCTGCAATTTTCATGGCTTTGATGAACGATGTGTTCAAGCCATATTTGGATTAGTTTGTTATCGTATTCATCGATGACATATTAGTATATTCAAGATCCGAGGAGAAGCATGAGGAGCACCTCAGGATTGTATTGCAGACTCTACAAGGGCAGCAGTTGTATGCTAAACTCAGCAAGTGTGATTTTTGGTTGACAAAGATCTCATTTTTGGGACATGTAGTGTCGATGGATGGTGTATCAGTAGATCCATCCAAGATTGAGGTTGTAGTTCAGTGGGAACAGCCAAGGACAGTTACCAAGATCAGGAGTTTTCTTGGTTTATGAGGGTACTATCAAAGATTTGTTGAGGGATTTTCGAAGATGGCTGCTTCGTTGACACGTCTCACTCGGAAGAGTGTTGCATTCATGTGGGACGAGGATTATGAGAGGAGTTTTCAAGAGCTAAAGAGTCGATTGACCACTGCTCCAATTCTCACTATTCCTACTAGCTCAGGAGGATTTTCAGTATATACCGATGCTTCGCATCAGGGAATGGGTTGTGTGTTGAAGCAGGTTGAGAGGGTAGTTGCTTATGGATCCAAACAGCTGAAGGACCATGAGAAGAACTATTCGACCCATGATTTAGAGTTGGCAGCAGTAGTGTTTGCGTTGAAGGTATGACGCCACTACTTGTATGGTGAGAAGTTTTAGATTTTTACCGACCACAAGAGCCTCAAGTACCTATTCTCACAGAAGGAGCTAAACATGAGACAGAGACGATGGCTAGAGCTTCTGAAGGATTATGATTGTGAAATACTTTATCATTCGAGTAAGACTAATGTTGTAGCAGATGCTTTGAGTAGGAAGAGCCTTGGGATGGTATCGTATATGATGGTCAGGGAGCACGAGCTGCTAGAGCAGTTTGCTAGCCTCAGTTTGGGAGTTGTGCCTTTGGACATGAATGCAGATTGTATGATTGCGAGTCTACGCTTAGAGCCAGATCTGTTGGACAGGATCAGACAGGCTCAGCAGATTGATCTATATTGCATCGATGTGATTAGTCAGATGCAGAGGGGCACAGTGATAGATTTTGAGTTGAGTTATGATGGACTACTGAGGTACAGAGGTAGATTATGTGTTCCTGAGGACCCAGAGCTGCGGAGATTGATATTGTCAGAATCTCATTCATCGAGGTACATGTTGCATCTGGGGAGTGGCAAGATGTATCAGAACCTCCGGAAGGTGTACTGGTGGTCAGGTATGAAGAGAGATGTGGCAGATTTTGTGGCGAGATGTCTCGTATGTCAGCAGGTGAAGGTAGAGCATCAGAAACCTGCAGGATTGTTGCAGCCTCTACCTATATCGACATGAAAATGGGAGCATATCACCATGAATTTCATGATGGGTTTACCGAGGACCCGGAGGAATCACGATGCTATATGGGTGATCGTTGATAGACTGACGAAGTCAGCCCACTTCCTAGCTATGAGAGCTACCGATACTCTGAGTACATTGGCAGGGTTGTATGTACACGAGGTAGTGAGGTTGCATGGTGTTCCAGTGAGCATTGTCTCGGATAGGGATTCCCGCTTCACTTTCCACTTTTGGGAACATTTTCAAGAAGCTATGGGAACCCAGTTGAGTTTGAGCACAGCTTTCCATCCTCAGACAGATGGTCAGTCAGAGAGGACAATACAGACTCTAGAGGATATGTTGAGAGCATGTGTGCTGGATTTTAGAGGCTCCTGGGATGATCATTTGCCATTAGCCGAGTTCGCCTACAACAACAGTTATCATTCGAGTATCGGGATGGCACCGTATGAGGCCTTGTATGGCCGTAGATGTCGTTCCCCTTTTGGGTGGGAAGAAGTGGGTGACCGTAAGATTTTTGCCCCTGATATGGTTACACAGGCTTCTGAGGATGTCCGGTTGATAGTTGAGAGATTGAGGACAGCTCAGAGTCGACAGAAGAGTTATACTGACAGGAGACGTAGGCCACTTGAGTTCGCAGTTGGTGAGTCTGTGTTTCTGAAGGTTTCTCCTTCCAAGGGTATAGCGAGGTTTGGGAAGAAAGGTAAGTTGAGTCCTCGCTACATTGGACCCTTCGAGATACTTGATCGAGTGGGAGATAAGACTTATAGGTTGGCATTGCTACCAGATTTGTCAGGCGTGCACAACGTCTTCCACATTTCAATGCTTAGGAAGTATCACCCAGATCCGGCACATGTGATTAGTTATGAGC
Source organism: Firmiana major (assembly GCA_033439115.1). NCBI lineage: Eukaryota > Viridiplantae > Streptophyta > Magnoliopsida > Malvales > Malvaceae > Firmiana > Firmiana major. The sequence goes on along the minus strand of CM065913.1, from coordinate 34,733,604 downwards.
CTTTGGAGCTCAGTGAGGACATGTCATATGTTGAGAGGCCGATTCGAATACTGGATAGGAAGGAGAAGGTTTTGAGATCGAAGACTATCGAGTTAGTGAAGGTACTATGGCAGCATCACACTTCCGAGGAGGCTACTTGGGAGTTAGAGAGCTTGATGCGAGAGAAGCACTCCCAGTTGTTTGATGATTGATTTGGTTCTAATTTGGAGGACCAAATTCTTTTAGTTGGGGAGGATTGTCACACCCGAGTTTTCGATTTACGTATGTAGCTTGTACCTTATGATTCCTATGTGTACGAATATTTTATTTCATAGTTGAATCATAAGAAGAGTATTTACTATCATGTAATCGATTAATTATTGAGAATTAAAAATGCATGTAAGCTACATAATAGCGAGATAAGGGTTAAAGTGATTCCCGAGCAAGTGCAGGGGTAAAACGGTCAATTGATCAAAATTCGGTATAAATTCGATGAGAAAATTTCATTAAAAATATGAAATCAAGAAATCTTGATTAATAACGGGGCAAATATTGAATTTTGAGTCTAACTGATCGAGATATGAATTTATTTAATATTTTTGGAATTTTTACCTCGAAAAATGAGCCCAAAAATAGTGAAAAAATATACTGGAAAGGTAAAATCGGACTAATAAATTTATTTACGGACTAAATGAATTTAATAAAAATTTTTGGGATATTTTAGGATTTTTAATATTATTTTAAGGATTAAAATAATATTAAAAATATATTAAAAAAACAAAATAGAAAAAAAAAAGAAATCAGAAAACGCGGGGAGAGAGAAGGAACGGAACCGACGCAGACCGAGGAGAGGAGAGACCACCGGACGGCCACCATCCGGCGACCCTAACGGCCAGCGAACGGTCGGAAAAGGTAGAGGGGCACCGCGCGAACCCCCTGGCACCGGTAACACGCCTCACCGGCGCCGGATAGGGGAGATCGACGGAGAAGTTTGCTGCGGAGGAAAACATGAAATCCGACGGCCACCGGCGGTTCCAGGCTCCGATCGAGCCCAGCCGAACGTTCCCCAGGCTGTGGCGCACCGAACGGCGGCAGCAGCTCCCGGAGAACCGGCCGGATGACGTCGACACGGCTAAATCACCCCTGAACCGGTCGGTGGTTCAGGACAGGACCTTCTAAACTGAACCGGACCGGACCGGTTCAGCCAAGGAGAAAAGGGGAAAAGGAGGAAAAAGAAAGAAAAATGAAAAGAAAAATTTTCGAGATTTCACCGAACTTCGGGTAAGTCGATAAAAGTGACCAATTTAATTTCTAATAAATTTATTTAAATTATATTTAATCAGAAATTGACCCGAAGTTAAATATACAAAATTGTGCAATTCGACGATAAATTCCGAACGGAAGCCCGATCGAACTTCGATTTGCATACCATCGCACAATCTCGGGTAAGTAAAGCTCATTTGCGACAAATTATGTGATTTATGCGTATTTAAGATTTAATTTACGCATTTTGGATTAAATTTCATATTTAGTGAATTATATTCGAAAAATTGAATAAAATGTCGTAAATGATATACGGGCTATCCAAAGAGCTTGGAATAAAGCCCAATGGGTATTGATAGGTCCAATGAGTCGATAGACCCTGATGAACGGGCTTAATACGGATTAAGGCCCAATTAAAGTGTTTAAGGCCCATTAAGCGAAACGGGCCAATTTAAGTGAAATGAACTGTATTATATGTGTAATACAGTAGGAAAAGTGTAATTAACTCAGTGAATGATTAAATACAGCTCCAGAGTCATATTGAGAGTTGACCGGACTGCCAGATTAGAGCAGCACAGAGGAAGAGAGGTCACACTACATGATTCGAAGTAGGGGACTCTTGCAAGTAGCTAGAGATATCTGTGCATATTTTCGTTGGATTTTACATTCACTGAAATTGTTTGAGGGTCAAAGAAAATCTATAATAATTATAGGGACCCGATATGGGTAAATTACGATTTTGCCCCTAGTTAGGCAAAAAGTGAAATTTTGGGAAAAGTGGTAAAAAGCATGGAAATAATGTTTTGAGTGGTTTTTACTGCTGTGTAGCAGAAGAGTAGGTGGATGAGCTAATGTTTTGAGGTCGATGTAAACTAAGCACACTTTATAGTGCTGATTTTAATGATTTTAAACATCCCTATTTTTAAAGAGCCATCTACCGAATTATGTGGAAACAATCGTGCTGGAGCATAGCTCGCACTTGATTTCAGATATTTTTCACATACATTAGTGCTGGAGGTTTACTCGCACTGCATTTATTTGATATGCATTATAGAGTACTGGAGCATTGCTCGTACTCAGTTTTATGTGATTTGTGCATGATAGAGTGCTGGAGCGATTAGCTCGTGCTCGAGTTTTACATGAGATGCATAACAGAGTGCTGGAGCGTTGCTCGTACTCGATTCTTCATGATTTGTACATGACATAGTACTTGAGCGATTTGCTCGTACTTGATTTGAATGAAAACTATGCATGACCTAGTGCTGGAGGTTTACTCGTACTAGTGTTGATATTTTTACATGCATATACAGTGTTTTGAGGCGGAACGTTGACTGTGAGTCACACGCAAGACGCGCACTGTAGTTTTATGTGATATATAGACATGTTAGAAAAACTGTGACGATTTCCTCCGTGTAGACTGAGTGTCACATTGTTGAGATGTTCTCACGTGGATTTAGAGACGTGGCATTTATTCCATAGTATGAGGGCTAAGACCTATGGCAGGCACCCCCACTATGATGTATTTCCATGGTATGAGCAGCTAAGACCTATGGCAGGCACCCCCGACCATGATGTATGGGTCCACGAGTGTACGTTGTACCGTGCATGTGGCATGGAGTACATTGTACCGTGTTTTGTGTTGTGAAGTTGTGGAGGAGTGATAGCTGGCGGTTGTGATGGACTGACCCCCTTCCCGTTACAGCAGTGATAACCCGCACACCAAGTACTGTGTTGCCTGGGATTTCACCACGTGTTAGGATATGGCCATAGTCCGGAGATGCTCTCTTACGGTAAGATCCTTAAGCCCAACATCCTTAAGCCAGAGTGGGCGAGGAGGCTCTCTTACATAGTCTAGAGAGATTGCATTTAGCCACTGAGTCTCGCATGATATATCACATGTGTTTTATGATATGGGTAGACCTGAGGGATGGGTCGGAACCCAATTAATTGTTTGTGTTGTGATGAGAAATGCCATATTTACTGTGTTTTGAATGTAAATGGCATATTTTATATAAAGGCATTCTTAAATGATTAATTATGCACTGTTTTGCATGAATGCCTCTGATTGATAAACCAGCATGTGTTTAGTACATGGGATTTTAAATCTGTACTATATTATATATATTTTAAACATGCTTTTGAAATGAGAGAAGGAAAGACAAAGCACTATTTTCAGTAGATAGTATGGATGTCTACTTGCTTGCCTGATTTCCTTACTGAGCGCGTTGATAGCTCATCTCATTCATTTTCCCCCCATCTCTACAGATTCTCGTCAGTAGATCGAGTCGACCAGGGTATTGCATTCCTTTGATCTGCTGTCACTCCCCATCTAGCGAAAGGTTTACACATGCGTACTCTTTTGTATCTGAACAATGCATAAACACAATGATGTACACGTTTTAATATGGGGGATGTAATGATGTAATTATATTTAAGTATACGAATTTACTTATGATATAAATGTCATGTATGTATGATACAAAAAAGAATGGTAAGGTATGTCTGGATGAGAAGACTAATGTCTATTCACAACCCAACTGTTGAGGAGATAAAGGTAAGTAAAAAGTGAAAAATTTATTGTGGTTTTTGGTAAAGTCGCGTGTGGGAGGAGGGCGTGACACAAGATATCTTACATCCTTATTTTTAATTAAAATTTTCTTATCGCATTAATACCGAATTTCGGTGTTTTTGACCATTTTACCCCTGCTCTTGTTTCGGAATCAATTTAACCTGACTTTCCTTCATACATCCCCCATCTTTTCTTATTTTAATTTCGTATTTTCGATTAACTTCATTTTGATCATTTTCGTTTGACCTGTGACCAATTCGGCTCGTATTTAATTACTTCCGGCGTTCACCGATATTCTATGTTATTCTTCTTTACAAATTTAATTCAGTCAATGCTCTTCTTATGATTCAATGAATATATGGAAGTGTACATCACATGAATCATAAGGAATATAGCAACAAATACTTACAAAGTGGGTCTTACAAAAATGTGTCGACAAACGTATATTATTCGCATAGCTATGTGGTACAAAATTGTTTTTGTCCACAAAAGAAAAAAAATGCAATCCTCATCATCTCTTAGATAAAAATTGACAATATTCATGATACATACTTTTCATGCTAACGTGACAATATCAAATGGTATCAATTTCTTTAGTCCCATGTGTTATCTTTTGGGAGATTTAGCACAACAAAAGTAGGTCCTATTTTAATGTAACAAACAAAGGTGGGTTTAAGGGTCGGATCAAGGGGATCATTGGAAGGGCGGCACAAGCACGGCTCGTGCATGGCTGAGATTTTGCATGATCCGTCTATCGGACAACTGTGTTTTGACTTTTGAGGATCGGAACCACAAAGCTAGAATTTTTGCTATAGTTGAGCCACCAAATTCTCATCACATTGGCTCATCCCTTAATCTAACAGCCGTTATGGCCCTAACTAATAATGTCATGAATATGAAACCAAATTGATACAGGCAAAAAAATGCAAAAACATATTTTTACCTTTGGCTTTTGAATCAAGAAGTGAAAATCAAGATAACATTAGATGGTGGCAAAGTACTTGGCCTAAAGTTAACCTTTTTTTTTTATCGAGGGATTAAAATAGGCATTCTTCTGCATGAATAGAATGCATTTAAATTTTTTTGAAATATTTCTTATAAAAATTGAATTTTTATATAGTTAAGTAGTTGCTAGTTAATAACATAATTTTCAATTGTTGCATTAAAAACTTTGGCATGTATATATATATATATATTAACCAAATATACAATTATAATTTAGGAGTAAAAGCTACAATCATACGTATATTTGGAACTATACATGTGAGTTATTTGTCAAAAGTACATTCTTTAAAAAAAAAAAAAACATTGATTCTTCACTCTTCAGCACATAAGTTATGATCTAATAGCAGCACTAACAACAACAAACCAAATAATTGTAAGATAAGCTATAAAAGATGAAGAGTATCATGTTAATTATGCAATTAACTAGAGAAAAATCCTTTTTTATTCATAACAAAAACAAAGGTTCATATTCGTTTACCAACCTTTGTTTATAGACTATAGAAGTGAATTTTAAACTAAAAACTGTACATAAGATCGTTTATATTTTTAAAATAAAAAGAAAATTGTACATGAAATCATAGAGACTTGACCAAAAGGTCTGTTAAGAAACATGCAAGCTTTTATTAGGTATTAAGGTTTTAACTAGTGTATACATATGCATATAAGTATGCATGCATGCATATATGTATGTATGTATGTATGTATGTATGTATGTATGTATGTAATTTAAAGTATGAGTTTAAGAATCTAAGATCATCAAGAGAAAAGTTGATGTTTATGACGTTGTGTAACAAGTAAATTACTCTCTTTTTTTTCAATTAATTTCCAAAGATTTATTTGAAAAAAAAATCAAATTTTCTTAGCAACCAAATGGCATAATTTTGTGAAATTTATGCATATAAATACACAAAAATGTGTCGGCAAACGTATATTATTCACATAGCTATGTGGTACAAAATTGTTTTTGTCCCACAAAAGAAAAAAAATGCAATCCTCATCATCTCTTAGATAAAAATTGACAATATTCATGATACATACTTTTCATGCTAACGTGACAATATCAAATGGTATCAATTTCTTTAGTCCCATGTGTTATCTTTTGGGAGACTTAGCATAACAAATGTAGGTCCTATAACAAACAAAGGTGGGTTTAGGGGTCGGATCAAGGGGACCATTGGAAGGACGGCAAGCACGACTCGTGCATGGCTGAGATTTTGCATGATCCGTCTATCGGACAACTGTGTTTTGACTTTTGAGGATCGGAACCACAAAGCTAGAATTTTTGCTATAGTTGAGCCACCAAATTCTCATCACATTGGCTCATCCCTTAATCTAACAGCCGTTATGGCCCTAACTAATAATGTCATGAATATGAAACCAAATTGATACAGGCAAAAATATGCAAAAACATATTTGTACCTTTGGCTTTTGAATCAAGAAGTGAAAATCAAGATAACATTAGATGGTGGCAAAGTACTTGGCCTGAAGTTAACTTTTTTTTTTTTTAATCTAGGGATTAAAATAGGCATTCTTCTGCATTAATAGAATGCATTTAAATTTTTTTGAAATATTTCTTATAAAAATTGAATTTTTATATAGTTAAGTAGATGCTAGTTAATAACATAATTGTTAATCGTTGCATTAAAAACTTTGGCATATATATATATATATATATATATATATATTAAAGTAAAATTAACCAAATATACAATTATAATTTAGGAGTAAAAGCTACAATCGTACGTATATTTGGAACTATACATGTGAGTTATTTGTCAAAAATACATTCTTTAAAAAAAAAATTAACATTGATTCTTCACTCTTCAGCACATATGATTTGTTATGAACTTATGCTGAAAAAAGCCTATAATTAATTCACAGTCTGAGCATATCCTTTCATTTATGGATTTTTGTTCTTTGAGAACAAAAAGAATAATTGAAGAGATAGAAAGAATGATATATATATATATATATATATATATATATATATATATATATATATAAAATACTGCCAAATGTATGGATATGGCATATGGGTGCAGAAGATTCAAACAGCTCGAAAGACATTCACTGTCTTAATATTCCCAAGCCTATGATTCCGTCGCATTGATATAAGCATGATTAATTAGCATCTCAGTCAGCCAAGATTATACCATTTAGGAGGAATTTAATTAAGTAAAATATTAATTGATGATTCGACTCTTTAATTAATTAATTATTTTCAAGAGGAAACTATAGGATGTGACGGCAGAGCAATACCCTCGAATTTGTGTTTGGATTCCCATAATCCAGCAAGAATATTGTTAGAATTATTAAGACATTGTCATCAAAGTGGACTTCTGTCCAAATCCACGAATTCAGGAGATTTTTATTTTTATTTTTTATTTTTTGCCATAAATTCGGGGTTTTGTAATCTGTCTCAAAACAACTAACCTACCTAGCTAGATACAAATACTAGTACATTTAAATAATCCCTTTTGCAAACCGAGGTTCTTAATTCCACTCATCTAAATATATATATATATATATATATATATATATATATATATATTGAGGATGAGTTCCGTCGACAAAACTTCAATTCAGAATACGTATGAATTTGATTAAATTTTATGTTAAATTTATTGATTCAAAAAGTATAATTCGAAGAGAGAATTTTCTTGTCAAAAATTTTGTAAAAAATATAGTAACATGCATAAAACAAAGAGTTGTGGGCTGTTGTTAGGTATCATTATTTTATGGGGTTGTCTAGCGGGTAGAGGGCTTAATGTCGTTCATGGGGACCATGTGGATGAACATGCTATCCTCAACTTCATTTTCATTTTTTCTTTTTAAAAAAAATCAGAATGCAACACGTGGCTTGCCGTTAATCTTGCTTGGAAGCTTCATTTGTCGATCATTAGTAATATTCTCTGCCAATGATAATTTAAGAAAGAAGGGGTTCAAGTAATTTTTCAAGGAAAATCCTTTCCTCGCTTAAATTAAACAATTAATTAATTAATTTATGAAGAGAAAAACTGGGTTTTTGCTTTTTGGCTACTTTTTTGTTAAAGATGGAGAGGAAACAAACATTTGCAATTGGTGGGACAATGTGGAGGAATAATGACATTCTATTAGCATTAAACCTTAAAATAATACAAGCTTCTTTAGTTTATCTTAATTATTTAACTATTTATAGTCTTTGGATTTTTTTAAAGAATTGCTTTATTAGGACAACTATGATGTTTTTGTCAAGTGGTAAAGTGAATTAAACAATTTTAAGTCCAAATCTTAAGGTTCTATACTTAGAATCATAATGTCTTTTAAATTTAAAGAATAATTAAGGTGATGAAACAACAAATTATATATAACAAAAAACATCAAGTTATATAAATATAACTTAATAAATTTTACACGTTTATAAACATTATTAAATATTTAATCTAAAATTAGTTGGTTATAAATAAAGAGGTTTACCTTGAACATAAAATAAAAAAAAATTAAAATTTAACATATACAAAATAATATTATTTTAATAAATCCCTATATGTATATACAAATATAAAAAAACTATGGTAGGACAAATTTAAAGGCTTATATATATGTGTAGAAATCACAAAATATTTAATATACAAACTCTAATATTATATTAAGTAATCAATTTAAAATCAATTAATTGATTATAAATAAAAAATTGAATTTAAACATAAAATCATAAAAATTTAAAATTTGATATAAGTGGATAATATCACTTTAATAAAATAAAAATTTTAAAGAACAAGAGAATTGATGGCGATGGAGGGATGTCGTTGTTTTTCTAGTAGGTTCTTGGTGGGCCAAGAGAACACATGCATCATGGGAAAAAGGTTTGAATGGCAAAATGTAAAAGAAAGTGGGGAGAGTGTGTTACTACCTACACATGTATACTCGCCTTTCTCCCTCTTTTCTCTTTGGGGAATAATTTGCGTCCTTTTTTTCTATGGGCTGGGAACTGTACGAGCGACAAACTACTTGATACAACTTCGAGCCAAAGCATTTGCGTGTGTTGAAAAATCTTGTTGGATTGGATTGCCATTTTTCTTCTCTTTCAATTAATCTAAAACATTGAAAAAGTTCAAACATATAATAAATGATATTTGTCAAAGAAAAGAATTTATTAACTCAAAATCTATGGTAGTTTAGGAGGAAATTGAATTCAATTTTGATTGATGACAGACACTAGAAAGAAAAATGGTCTTTTTTTTTTTTTAAAGCATTTTACATGGAATAAACAATTGCACGAACAAAAATTCAATTTAATAATAATAATAATAATAATAATAATAATAATAATTTCTCAAATAAAATATAAAAATTTTAATGAATACATAAAGTAATCTTAATAAGTGATACCAAAGCAACAACATTTTTTTTATGGGATATAAGAGTGATACATGTGCTTTTATGTTCTTCATATTTATTTTGAATAAAATTTGAATTTGATTTGGTTATTATCAAGTCGAATTCGAATTTAAATAATTTAAATTATTAAATTAGTCTAATTCAAATATCTTAATAAGGTAAAAATCAAGTAATTCACAAATTTAATCAAATTTTTTATTTTAATATATTTTTATTACTTTAATTATAATTGTTGTTGAACAGCACAACAATGATGGATTGCTGACGTCAATACCTCGATCTTCTAGCCACGTCACTTTTCTACAAAAATCAGAATAGTCAAAGGAGCGCAGGGTCTTCCCTGCGTTAGCACTCCGATGCTTAAGTCAGAAAAAGATTTCGGCAGAGTTTCAGTGTATTCTCAAAGTAAAATCTCAATTAGGTTAAAAAGTCATACTTGTGCCCTATTTATAGGGAACAATTTAATCTTCAATGACGTATTTACCCAGTAATATTGACTGTAGGTATCTAGGGATAAAATTGTCCGGAGCTGAGCTGTAGATACAGAGTCTATTTTCATCTGTATTTGATTTCGGCGTGACACGTGGCGCTTTATCTTAACGACACGTCATATTATTATTTTCTATCTTATTTTGCCCATAACAATTGCTCCCCACTCTTTTGCGGATTATTAAACGCGGAAGAGTAACTGTTTATCGTCGTCACTGCCGGCATATATATAGCGTGAGAGTCGAGGCTCAGATTTCATTTTTCCCTCGAACTCGGCGGATCTTAACTGTAAATTCTCTCGTTCTAGTCTCGCGGTGAACCCTTGCGACATACCCTTGCGGCGAACCCCTGCGGCGTACTCTTGCGGCACTTAGATTCTCACGGCAAGTGACTCTCCCGGCTTTTTAGATTCTCGTGGCATTTTATCCTCACGGCATTAGAGTCTCGCGGCATCTAAGGCCCTCACGGCATCTAGACCCTCACGGCACATGAGCCTCACGGCATCTAGGACCCTCACGGTACATGAGCCTCATGGCATTTAGGACCCTCGCGGCACATGAGCCTCGCGGCATCTAAGACCCTCACGGCATTAGACCCTCGCGGCATTTAGACCCTCACGACATTTAGGACCCTCATGGCACATGAGCCTCGCAGCATTTAGGACCCTCACGGCATTAGACCCTCGCGGCATTTAGACTCTCACGGCATTTAGGACCCTCACGGCACATGAGCCTCGCAGCATTCAGGACCCTCGCGGCATTTAGAACCCTCACGGTACATGAGCCTCACGACATTTAGGACCCTCACGGCATTTAGGACCCTCACGGCACATGAGCCTCGCGGCATCTAAGACGCTCACGGCATTAGACCCTCGCAGCATTTAGGACCCTCACGGCATTTAAGCTCTTTCCTAATGGCTGGGCACGGTCGCGGAAAGGAAATAGTTTTAGATCCTTATTCTAGGATTAGAGAGTCTGATCTTGAACAGTTTAGGAGTAATTTTCCTCTTCCGGAGGGTTATGTTTATAGGCTTCCAACAGCAACTGAGCGCGCTCCCAAATCCGTTAGTAGTGGTGTTCCCGTACATCGAGCTTCGTTGGAATTTGGGTTTCGTTTTCCTCTTCCCGAATTTGGAGTTGTTTTTCTTCGCCACTACAGCATAGTTCCCGCTCAACTTCATCCCAACGGGTGGGCCCAAGTAGTAGGGTTTACGGTCGTATGCCATAGACTTAGCGTCAGGCCTACTATCCCATTATTCAATTCTTTTTTCAGAGTCCGTAGTGTACGCAATTCGACCCGTTTTTGCATTCAAAAAGTTTCTGGAAGGGGTCAGAGTACTAAGCTTTTCGGGAAACCTCCTTCTAAGCTTCACAATTATGCGTCCGATTGGTTTGTCGTTGAGGTTCCTCCATCTTTGAATATTCCTACTCAGTGGAGTTATTGCGGACCCAATAATCTTAGCCCGATTATTAATTTAAGAGACGCCTATGGTCCCCTCATTTCTCAGCTTCAAGTAGAGGATGAGGGTGCCTTGTTGTCGGTGTTAACTCCGGAGAACATAACTGCTACGGGTTGGGGATGCGCTTCCGTCGACTCAGCTATTACGACCGAGCCCTCTTCTCCATCTGGTTTTCTCGAGGGAGGTCATGGTGTGGGTAGTCCCACTGATCCTTCGGAGGTAGAGTCGGAGGAGGATTTAGATTGGGGCCAGGGCGAGGCATTTGGCAACCTTTTTCTAGAATTGTCCACGGATGAGAGCTTAGCTAACATCCATTCTCTTGATGATTATTTGAATCCGGGTGATTTCATATCGCATTTCATTGCATAGATGCCTGTCCATTTTCCTCTTGTTTGTTTTAACTTTTTTTTTTTCTGTTTCTTTTCCAGGGATGGACCATCTTAGAAGCGCTATTAGGCGACGCGGAGGTGATGAGGACGCGGCTAGAGTCACCCGTCCTTCCAAGCGTAGACGCCAGCGAGATCAAACTCGAGAGTCCCGAAGCCATGCTCATGCTTCGGACCCAGATTCTCGAGGCGAGAGGTCGAGGCCTCCTCAAGCTCCTCTTCCCACTCCTCCTGAGGGATCTGGTTCTCGCGATCGAGATAGGGGGAAACAGCCAGCCGTGGATCCCCAGCTTCCAGATCTTGAGATAGAGGAGCATCATCGGGTGAATCGGGCCGAGTGCAACACAACTCGTCCGTCTCGAATTGGGAGACGATGTTTGTATATCGAGTCGTCCATGAAAGATACACCAGCGTTTCCCCCCGTTGCAGACCTTAACACTTCCAGATACGTGGTTGACGGTGGTGTGGCGGTTCACGGGCAAAATTTCATGGTGTATCCGAGCGCCAATGACAACGACTCCATTCACGACCCTAGCGTAGCATCCCGGTTGGGCTGGTCGACCATACTCCCTAGAGACGAGGCGGAGTTGTTCAAGAGTTTTCCCCAATCCGAGGATCGAGCAAAATATTTGGCAATGATGGTATCTGTTTAACCCGTTTTCCTTTTCTGCTTTCCTCTTTTTATTCTTTGTGGTATTTTCTTGACTGATCTTTTGATTTTCCTTGTATTCTTAGACAGTTCAACAAGTGATCGCGTGCAATGTACGATATCGAGCTTATAGGACTCGGGCTGATGCTGATCTTCAGCAATTGAGGGGTGAGAAGGCTGAGTAGCTTACCGAGAGAAACCAATATAGGAGGCTTCCCGAACAGCTCGATCGACTGAAGAAGGAAAACGAGGATCTAAATCTCAGCCATGTTCGCCTTCAAGAGGATTTTGCCAAGGAGCAAGAGAGGTCCAAGGAATATAAGGAGTCCTTAACTGTAACTCAAGAGGAATTGGACTCAGTTTTGCTGAAGCTCCAAGACCTCCAGACTAATTACGATGAGCTAAAGTCTGACAACATGCAGTTGAAGGAAGAGGTCTCGAGCTTACGTAGAAGGCCTTCGTCTTCCTCCGTTAGCCAAGACGCGAGGAACGAGATTCGTTCCGAAGCTGTACGGGAGTACCGTTTATCGCAAGACTGTTATGACAGGAAGATGTTATTTGCTACTGGCTTTGCGAAATACGGTTTCTATATGGCGCGTTCCTAGCTAGAGAAGGAGAGATCAGGAGAGACCTTTTCTGAGCTGCAGTGGTCAACACGGTTAGAGGATTATACTGGCGAGTTCCGTGGTTGGACAGAGTACAAGCCCGACAAGGAAGACTTTGAGACCTATCTTGAGAAGGGGGCCCATGACGATCTCTCCAACCTGTCGGGCCCTTGGGAGCCTCGCCCGCAATCAGGAGTGATTGATGCTCTGGGTGATTTGGAAGGTGATGAATCTGATGCTTCAGGCGAAGGCAATCCTCCACCAGCTGATGAATAGTTCTAGTCATTTTTCTTTTTTCTTTTGTTGTTAACGTTCTTTGTATTTGAGACTTTGATGATTTTTCATGTATGAAGTTTTTATCAAATTAATAAATCAATTTGTTTTGCAATATCATGTTTTAAATTTCCCTTCTTGCTTATTTGTTGTATATTCTCTTTTTGCCTTGCACATTTTTCACAGTCGCTTACCTTGAGCATTTTTTGTTCAAGCCCTTTACCTTGAATGCGTGGCTTACCTTACACATTTTTCGCTTCAAGCCTTTTTCTTGAGTGCATGGCTTACCTCGCGCATTTTTCGCTTCAAGCCCTTGCACATTTTCTTTACGGTTTACCTCGCGCATTTTTCGCTTCAAGCCTTTTTCTTGAGTGCATGGCTTACCTCGCGCATTTTTCGCTTCAAGCCCTTGCACATTTTCTTTACGGCTTACCTCGCGCATTTTTCGCTTCAAGCCTTTTTCTCGAGTGCGTGGCTTACCTCGCGCATTTTTCGCTTCAAGCCCTTGCACATTTTCTTTACGGCTTACCTCGCGCATTTTTCGCTTCAAGCCTTTTTCTTGAGTGCATGGCTTACCTCGCGCATTTTTCGCTTCAAGCCCTTGCACATTTTCTTTACGGCTTACCTCGCGCATTTTTCGCTTCAAGCCTTTTTCTTGAGTGCATGGCTTACCTCGCGCATTTTTTACTTCAAGCCCTTGCACATTTTCTTTACGGCTTACCTCGCGCATTTTTCGCTTCAAGCCCTTTTCTCGAGTGCGTGGCTTACCTCGCGCATTTTTCGTTTCCAGTCCTTGCACTGAATATAGCTGAAAAACTTAAGAATATTTAATAATTCATTACTTAATTTCAATTCATAGTTTTGACAATAGAATAATAAAAAATAAAGATAAAAATGAACATCTCATTGCCAATATGGCTTCAGGTGATTGGCATTCCATGTCTTTGCTATTTTCTTGCCTAGCAAACTTTCCAAGATGCAGTTACTAGGTCCGATCATCCTCCTGACTCTGTAAGGCCCTTCCCAATTTGCTCTGAACTTCCCGTCTTCTCTTGACGTATTGGTGATGATTGACTTTCGCAGCACAAGATCTCCTTCATGTAGGGGTCTATCTTTTACACGAGAGTTATAATAACGAGCAACCCTTTGCTGGTAAGCGGCCAGCCGTATAGCGGCAAGATCTCGCTGCTCGTCAAGCAGATCCAGATTCTCTCGTAACCCCTGAGAATTCACTTCTTATACATAGGGAATTAACCTCGGTGAGCCAGCTCCGATTTCTACAGGTATTAACGCTTCAGTTCCATATACTAAGCTGAACGGTGTTTCCCCGGTCGGTACCCGACTCGTCGTTCTATATGCCCATAGAATACTTGGCAGCTCGTCCACCCAGGCCCCTTTTGCTTTGTCCAGGCGAGTCTTGAGGCCATGAAGTATGGTCTTATTACTGATTTCTGCTTGGCCATTAGCTTGCGGATATGCTACAGAGGATATCCTGAGTTGAATCTTCAATCCCTCGCAGAAATTTCGGAATGCTTCGCAATCAAACTGCTTCCCATGATCTACGTTCAAGATCCTTGGGACTCCAAATCGGCAAATTATCTCCTTCCAAACCATCGCTTCGACCTTTTTCTCAGTAATTGTGGCCAGGGACTCTGCTTCTACCCATTTGGTAAAGTAATCCGTGGCTACCAACAAGTACTTTCGTTGACCCGTAGCCACTGGGAATGGTCCAAGTATATCCAAATCCCATTGGGCAAACGGCGTGGGCTGGAATATACTTTGAAGGGCCGATACTGGGGTAGTCGTCAGGGGGGTGCACCTTTGACATTTGTCGCATCTTCGCACCTTATCAAGTGCATCTTGCTTGAGTGTGGGCCAATAGAATCCTGCCCTGAGTATTTTTGCTGCCAAAGCTCGTGCTCCTAAGTGTTCTCCACATATCCCTTCGTGGACCTCAGCCAATGTGTAGTTGGCTTGTTCTGGGCCTAAACACTTCAGCAGCGGCGTGGTATATCCCCTTTTATAAAGTTCCCCGTTGATCAGAGTAAATTTCGCACTCTGAGTCCTCATTTTTCGGGCTGCTTCTTTTTCACTAGGGAGCGTTCCCTCCATTAAATACTGTTTCATAGTCGCTCTCCAGTCAGAACCGACGTCAATCTCTAACACCCCTTCTTCTTCTTCTATACTTGGCTTAACCAATCTTTCCACTTTTACGGCTCTCCCAGTAGCTTCTTTGGAGGATGCCAACTTAGATAGAGCGTCGGCATGACCATTCTCAGATCGGTCAATTTGGGTTATCTGAAAATTGTCAAATAATTGAGCTAACCACCGAACCTTCTCTAAGTACAGAACAAGGGTAGATTCTCGCACTTCATACTGTCCTTTGAATTGGTTGACGACGAGTTACGAATCGCTATGGGCTAGCAAATTTTGAACTTGGAGCTCCCTTGCAAGTTTCATGCCACACATTAATGCTTCGTATTCGGCCACATTGTTGGAACTAGGGAAATCGAAGCGTAGAGAGTATTCAATCATTTCTCCTTCAGGTGATATTAGCACGATGCCAGCTCCGCTCCCCCTGACATTTGACGCCCTGTCAACAAATAGCTTTCACCAGTTCAACTGTTCCTTCTTAGCATCATCTCGACACGTGCATTCAACGATGAAATCTGCCAGAGCTTGTGCTTTAATAGCTTGTCGAGGCTGAAAAGAAATATCGTATTCCCCGAGCTCAACTGCCCACTTCATTAACCTTCCAGAATGTTTCGGCTTTTGGAGTATCTGTCTCAGTGGCTGATCTGTTAATACAATTATAGAATGTGCCTGAAAATAGGGGCGTAGTTTTCGGGCTGCAATAACAAGTGCTAATGCAACTCTCTCAACCTGGGGATATCTCGTCTCCGCTTCCAAGAGCACTTTGCTTACATAATAAATAGGCCTATCTCCTTCTGCGGTTCTCCTCAGCAAAATTGCACTTACCGTTTTATCGCCTATTCCGAGGTACACAAACAGCTGCTCCCCGGTTAGAGGCCTTGACAGTAATGGGAGCTCTTTCAAATACTCCTTCAATTCCTCAAAGGCTGTTTGACATTCCTCAGTCCACTGAAAGTTCTTTCCTCCTCGGAGTGTTTTGAAGAACGGCAAGCTCCTTTCGGCTGATTTTGACAGGAAGCGGTTTAGTGCGGCTATCCTCCCTGTCAACCTCTGTACCTCTTTAACTGTAACTAGAGGTTTCATATCCAGAATGGCTTAGACCTTCTCGGGATTGGCCTCGATTCCACGGTTGGTTATCATAAACCCCAGAAACTTCCAAGACTGGACTCCGAACGAATACTTGTTGGGATTCAGTCTCATGTGGTACTTCCTTAGGACCGAGAAGACTTTGGATAGTTGCAAAGCATGAGATTCCCCTTCTTTACTTTTCACAATCATGTCGTCCACATAAGCTTCCATTGTAACTCCGAGTAGATCCTTAAAAACTCTATTTACCATACGCTGATACGTGGCACCTGCGTTTTTCAGTCCAAACGGCATCACTCTGTAATAGTAAGTTCCTTTATCAGTGATGAAAGACGTCTTCTCCTTGTCTTCTGGGTACATTAAGATCTTATGGTAACCGGAGAAAGCGTCCAAGAAGCTGAGAAACTCGTATCCCGAAGTTTCATCTACAAGTTTATCTATTCGGGGTAGTGGATATGAGTCTTTCGGACATGCCTTATTCAGATCCGTAAAGTCTACACACATTCTCCACTTCCCGGTGGCTTTCTTCACCATTACCACATTTGCTAACCATTCTGAATACAGGACTTCCCGAATGAATCCAGCCTCAAGCAACTTGTCTATCTCTTCTTCAATGATTTGATGCCTCTCGGGGGCAAAATTCCTTTTTTTCTGTTTGATAGGTTTAGCTCCGAGTAGCATGTTAAGTTCATGACAAATGACCTTCGGATCTATTCCAGGCATATCGACGGGGGTCCATGCAAAAATATCAACATTATCCCTCAAGCATTTTATTATTTCTTCTTGCATTTCTTATTTCAATCGGCTTCCGATATACACCTTCTTCTCTTCGCCCTCTATCCCCAACTTCACTTCTTTCATTTCCTCAACCGGCTTCGGTTTCGATGGTTCCATGATAGTGAGGGTTTCCTTCCTCTGAATCTCCTTACATGTAGTCGATGCAACGTTACATGTTCTTACTCTCCTTTGGTCTCCTCTAACTTGTCCCACTCCTCTTGGAGTTGGAAACTTCATCAGCAAGTAACACGGGGAAAGTATGGCTCTCATATCACTCAATAATGGATGCCCGAGAATAATATTATAAGCCAAAGAGGTCGACCTGACCACCATAAATAGAACCTGTCTTATAACACTCTTAGGTTCTTCACCCAGAGTAACAGGTAGTTCGACTGACCCTGCCACTTTAACCTTTTCTCCTGTGAAGCCAAAGAGGGGAGTAGTTACCGGCTTCAACCTGTCTTCACTCAAATTCATTTTCTCGAAATAATTCCAATAGATGAGGTTCACTGAGCTCCCATTGTCTACTAGAATTCACCCTATTGGATGCTTGGCCACTACCGCTGATATAACCATTGGATCATCATGTGGAACGATAACATCTCCTTGATCAGCGGGCGTTAAAGTAATCGTCTCTTCGGCCTCAGCTACTTTCATTACCGAATGAACCTGGTATGCTTGTCTAGCATAAGCCTTCCGTGAGATAGATGAGGTGCCTGATGTGTACTCTCCACCCGAGATGACATTAATTGCGGGTCCTGTAGGCTCATTATCAATCTGCTGATTCCTACGTTCCCCCTGTCTTGCCCCATTTCCTCTTTCCTCGATCCTTCTTCTGTTGACTCTACCGTCATTACGTCTATCCCGTGGTCTATTGTCCCTCTGGCCATGAGCATGATATTGATTCCTCTCGGTCCTCTGAGTGTAGCGGTCCAACAGCCCTTCTCTAGCTAACTTCTCAAGTTGATTCATAAGATCGCGGCATCTCTCCGTTGAATGACCAAAGGCAGAGTGGAAACTACAATAGGACCTGAGATCTCCCCCTAGGTTTCCCTCACCTCTTCTAGGGAATTGGAGCATCCCGGTTCTCTCGATCGTTGCTAGGATAGAAGCGCATGGTTCAGAAAGTCGTGTGTAGTTTGCATATTTCAACTTTGGGGCTTTACCGGATATGTCTGATCTCCCCATATTCCTCTCGTCGAGGTCTCTCTCCCGCTTCTTTCCTTCCTTGGAGTCTCCCATCAGAATCAATTTCATCACCTCCTCTTGGGTAATGTACTTGTTAGCTCGAGAGAACAGGTCTGAGACTGTCGTTGGTTGATCCAAGGACAATGATTCATAGAGTTTTTCAGACCTTGTTCCCTGAAGCATGGCTGTCACTGCTATCCCCACTTGCAGATCACACACTTCCAAAGTAGCATCTCGAAATCGGTCTACATAGCTCTTCAGTGAATCTTTGTTTCCTTGCTTTAGGGTGAGCAAATAGGTGGCCTCCTTTCTTCTCTGACTATTTATTCCAAAGGCTCTCAAAAATTCTCTTCTTAGCTGGTTGAAGGAAGAAATGGACCCTTCTGGCAAGTTGTTAAACCATTTCAACGCATGACCTGCCAAGGTTAGGGAGAACGCCCTGCACATTATCTCATCTTCCCAGCCATGTAGCAGCATTAATGACTCATAGCTTTCTACATGATCGGAAGGGTCTGTTTTTCCTGCATACGCTGCTATTTGCGGCATTTTAAACTTTGGGGGTAGTGGTTTCCCCATGATTGCTGCGCTGAATGGGACCTTCCGCCTCTGGTTCTCTTCAGTTGGAACCAATCTCTTTTCTTCTAAAATTTGTTCAACTATTCTCTTCATGTCCATAGCATCTTGGATCTTTTCGACATTACACGAATCAACTTGATCACAATCGACAGTCTCTTTCCCCTTGCTGTATAGATTAGGGTCTTGATTCCTCTCAGTCCGAGATAAAAAGTTTGCTACTTCAATAGGGGGTTCCATGTCGAATCTACCTCTAAGCCTCTCCTATCCATATGAGACCCCATCATCCCAGCACCTCCTATACCATCCATAGGTCCAGCGAGATTTTCAACATTCGGGCGTCGGAGGCCCCTAAAAATCTCTCGTGCCGCGCCTCTCACCCCTGGACGCCTTGAACCTCCTCCTGTTTCTCGTGAGGGGTTCTCCATGCGTGCGGGGTCCTGTACACCCGGGCGACCCATTTCTCCGGTACCTTCCTCGATGCCTTGCAGTTCACTGCGGTCTCGCCCTCCTGTACCCTGGCGTACCAGATTACCAATCGGCTCTCGTGCATCCAGGCTGCAGACCTCCGGCGCACCATGGTGCACTAATTCCTCCCCAGACTCTCGCGCACCCTGTCGAGATGAGTCTCGAGCATTCTCACGAACAGGGTCTCTCGGACCATGGCGGCCAGCTTCTGGCGCGGATTGGAGCAGCAAATCCTCCATAGACTCTCGCGCATGCTGGCGGAAGGGGTCTCGTGCAGTCTCACGGACTGCATCTCTCGCATCCTAGCACAGGACCACTGGCGCACCTTGGCGCCCGACCACTGACGCACCCTGTCGGGATGAGTCTCGAACATTCTCACGAACTGGGTCTCTCGGACCCTGGCGGCCAACTTCTGGTGCGGATTGGCGTAGCAAATCCTCCATAGACTCTCGCGCATGCTGGCGGAAGGGGTCTCGTGCAGTCTCACGGACTGCATCTCTCGCATCCTGGCGTAGGACCACTGGCGCACCTTGGCGCCCGACCACTGGCGCACCCTGGAGCACAATGGCTACTGTCTCTCGCGCACTCTGGCGCATTAATGCCAACATTGACTCTCGCGCACTCTGGTACGCCACCCTGTCATCGGAGTCTCGCGAACCCTGGTGCACCATCCTCCCGTCTGACTCTCTCGCCCCCTGGAGGAAGTCTCGCGGACCCTGGCGAGGAGACTCTCGCGCTTCTTGGTGTTTCGCAGCTTCGCTTATAAGGTCTTCCGCGACCTCGCACAACAGGTCTTCCGCAGCCATATACACCGGAGTTCCAGCACCCTGACGCCTTAAGCTTTCCGCAGTCTCGCACCCAATCCTACCAGCCTCCGAAACATTCCTTCTCTGTGTCCTTGGCTCGGCCAAGTTCTGGACAGCCGGTGGAAGATTTGTCTGCCGAAAGGCACCTTTGAACAGGTCTACCATCTCGCGTAGGGCTCGGGCAGTCTCCTCGCCCTGTTTCCTCATCGCCTTGAACTCTGCAACAGGGATAGTGATCATATGACTCTCCTCCCGAGCTTCTTCCCCACGGTTCAGCGGAGAACTGGCCGTGTCTTCATTCTCTGCATCTCTGATTGCCGTGGATCGTGTCTTCACCATCGTTGTAGAATCACAGCTTTTCTTCCGTTTCCCACAGACGGTGCCAATTGTTGTTGAACAGCACAACAATGATGGATTGCTGACGTCAATACCTCGATCTTCTAGCCACGTCACTTTTCTGCAAAAATCAGAATAGTCAAAGGAGCGCAGGGTCTTCCCTGCGTTAGCACTCCGATGTTTAAGTCAGAAAAAGATTTCGACAGAGTTTCAGTGTATTCTCAAAGTAAAATCTCAATTAGGTTAAAAAGCCATACCTGTGCCCTATTTATAGGGAACAATTTAATCTTCAATGACGTATTTACCCAGTAATATTGACTGTAGGTATCTAGGGATAAAATTGTCCGGAGCTGAGCTGTAGATACAGAGTCTATTTTCATCTGTATTTGATTTCGGCGTGACACGTGGCGCTTTATCTTGACGACACGTCATATTATTATTTTCTATCTTATTTTGCCCATAACAATAATTATTATTGTTTCTAAGAAAATTTTCTAAAATTTTCATTTGAATTCGAATTTGAACATAAATAATTAAATTTGAATTGATTATGAGAATTGAACTAGTTTTTAACTTGATGAACCAAATAGAGCCTTAAATTTGAAATCAAGGCTTTGTTTGATTCATTAAAAATGATTTTCGAAAAATAATTTTTGAATGTTCAAGTGTTTGGTTAGTAGAAAATTAATTGATCAATGAAAAATGATTTCCTAGTCAACAAAAAATTAAGTCATTTTTTTTAACATTGTCTTATACTTTTGAAAAAGAGAAGACAATTTTTTCGAAAAATAGATGTCTATGTGTAAAGTTATTTACCAAAGTACGTAAATATAATTCTACTTAAGTTATACCTTATATATAATTTTTTAAACTTTAATTTAATTTAACCCAACATAACATATTATTATATTAATAATTTTTTATTTATTTAGAAAAAATTAAAAAATTAAACTATCAACATTACAATTCTTTTAATATTTTAAATTTAAATATTTTATTTTGTATATTATTAATCTTTAATATTTTTAATATTTCAATAATAAATAATAAATTATAATTTAATAATATACATTTATTATTTAATAATTTATTAATATTTTAATTCAGGATATAATGTTTTATATTTTATTTACAAATTTTTATATTAATATTCTGCTAATAAATTTAAATAAAAATACTTTTGTTATGATTTTAATAATAAATAATTTCAGTATAAAATATAATTATTTTAAAATTATAAATATTTTTAATATTTCAAAAATAAATATTATTATATTTTTAATATAAAATATTAATACTACTCTAAATTTTTTTAAAATATTGATATGAGTAATAAGTAGTTTTATTAAATTTTTAATAATATAATATTTTAATATTAAATATTATTTTTAAAATATAATTATTTTTTAATATTAATAAATAGTAAATAATTATTAATATATTATTAGTTAGTCAAATATTATTTAAAAAATAAAAATTTTAAAAAAACATTCGAAAAATATTTTTTAAATGATTTATTCAAATAAAAAAATTTTAACTTTTTAAAATTAAAAACATTTTTCAAAACTTATTTTTTTAAAAATCAACTTCAATGATCAATCCCAAATTCAAACACAAATTCCTCACACGACTTGAACCAACGAAACCCCTACTTGCGTGACACTATATTACTTTGATTTCTTTCCACACCCTCTTATCCTCGAAGAAAAGAAAAGAAAAGAAAATTAAAGCAACCCTTTTTAAGACTGTCAAATTTAAAGAAAAGAAAAGCTGTCAGATATCGAAATATCCCCCAACATTTATTTCTTCTTTTTCATCCTCTTCATTAGATTCTTACAGATACCCCCGTGTGCTACACCTGCAACACACTCTCATTTTAAGCTTCCCATTTCTCTTCTCCCGAAATCTTTGTATTTATATTCATTAAAATCCCCTTTTTTTCCTTTTAACTTAACAAACAAAAAAAAAAAAAAAACCTTTTTCATGGCTTTCTTTGTTCACTATCTTTTCCTTACCGCCATCATCTCCGCCGTCTTCTTCATCCTCCTCCGTGCGTCCCGTCTCCGTCACCTTCGTTTGCCGCCGGGAAACTTGGGTTTACCTTTTGTTGGGGAGACTTTACAGCTTATAGCTGCTTACAAGACTGAAAACCCTGAGCCTTTTATCGATGAGAGGGTGAGACGGTACGGTTCGATCTTTACAACCCATGTTTTCGGTGAACCAACTGTTTTCTCAGCTGATCCGGAAGCGAACCGGTTCATCTTGCAAAACGAAGGGAAGCTCTTTGAGTGTAGTTACCCCGGTTCGATATCGAATTTGCTTGGGAAACATTCTTTGCTTTTGATGAAAGGAAGTCTTCATAAGAGAATGCATTCTTTGACAATGAGTTTTGCTAACTCATCAATTATCAGAGATCATCTTTTGGTTGATATAGACCGATTGGTCCGGCTCAACTTGGACTCCTGGACCGACCGTGTCTTCCTCATGGAAGAAGCCAAGAAGGTAAGAACAAAACAAAAATGGAAAACCATACCATATTCCTACTTTTACTTTAGTGGGACTGAGTTGACTTGGTTGTAGATCGTTCGAGTTGGTTTTAAGAGAGTTTAATGACTAGATTAACACGTTAAAAATGGCGGTGGTGACTCAGATATTTCTTTTTGAAGCATCATTTCAAAGCCACACCCGTGATTATTATTTGTTTTATTAAAATATATTTACTTAAATTTCATGATTACCCTTTGTTTTAATATATATATATATATATATATATATATATTCTTGAAGATAAATCATTGAATAATGAACATTGTTTTTCTTCTGTTGTTGTTTGGATTTTATAGATAACTTTTGAGTTAACAGTGAAGCAGCTGATGAGTTATGATCCTGGCGAATGGAGTGAGAGTCTGAGAAAAGAATACGTGCTTGTCATTGAAGGCTTCTTCACCGTTCCTTTGCCTCTCTTCTCCACCACCTACCGTCGAGCAATCAAAGTATTCTCTATATAATTTCCTTCTTCTGATTAACCTTCATTTTTTATTACCAAAGTGAACACCGATGCTTATTTGTTTTGTTCTTTGTTATTGAAGGCGAGAACGAAGGTGGCAGAGGCATTGAGCTTGATAGTAAGGGATAGAAGGAAGGAATACGAAGGAGGAGAAAAGAAAAATGACATGTTGGCGGCATTGTTAGCCGGGGATGACAACTTTTCCGACGAGGAAATTGTAGATTTCTTGGTAGCATTGCTTGTTGCCGGCTATGAAACAACCTCAACTATCATGACTCTTGCTGTAAAGTTCTTGACTGAGACTCCTCTTGCTTTGGCTCAACTCAAGGTATGTTTCTTTGGGAAAGAAATTAAATTGAATTCTCCTAGTGGGACCCTATGAAAACGATGATGAAAATTGGCCATTGCTTCTTCAATATTTCATTTTCATCATCTAAACCATGCTTTTCATTCACACATGGATGATGGACAGATAGGTAGATCGCGCAGTCACATGGCTTTTTTGTTTATTTGTTTGGAGTATTATATTTACAAAACATGTACTTAGACCCAATCGGCAGTATCATGAGTAGAATCTCTCTAAATTAATTTTTTGCCAATTAATATTTTTTAAAAATTACTAAAACTCATGATCTCAAGTTTTGTCAGTAAAGGAAATAAATAAAAAAAACTTTCTAATAGTTATAATTAATGATTTTATTTTAAAATTTAATATAAAATTTTAATTTTATTGTATAAATTAATGATTTGATAAAAATATAAAATATATTACATTATATTCTAGAACGACAAAAGTATTTTAATATATTAATTTGTAACATGTTATTTTGTTTATGATATTTATTTTAAAAACTAAAAAGGTAATAAATATATTAGAGAAGATATTTTTGTGAGAAGATTTTCAAAGATTTATTAATTAAAATGAGATTTTTAAAAAAAGTTAAATGTTAAAAGTTATTAAATAATTTTAATGAGTGTAAAAATTAATTAGACATGTTTTATAGAAATAATAATAATTTATAAGGTAAATATTTTGAATTAATAATATTTATAATTTAATATTCTGATGGGTTGAAAGAGTATTAATATAGAAAGATTCCATTGTATTTGTGTATGGAAACTAAAATCTATTTTCTATTAATTGTTCCCATCATGTGATCCATTACCCTCTTCTTACCTTTGTTTGGCAAAATGCTACCTTTTTTTTTTATTAGACATTCTCTTTTCATCATAACCTATGCTTTAGTTTGGAAAAAAAAAATTAAGAATAATATTTAGCATTAGAAGGAACTTATAGTCACATTCATATATTAATTTTGGTTAGCATCGATCATAAATTTTTTTTTTATTGAATCATACTGTTTGACATTTTTAATCAAAAAATTGAAGCATATTTTACATATATTTGATAAAAAATTAAGATAATATTTATGAATAAATGATCAATTTTATGATATATTTATTTCTTTATGATTTGTAAAATATGAGAAATAAAAGGCAATTTTATGTTAAGACGGGGCAGGGGAAGACAGGAAAAAGAAAAGATATCTAAAAATGAATGATAAGGTTGGATTTTGTTTAAATGGCGTAGGTCAAAAGTAAAGGCAAAAAGAGTACAAGAGCATAAAGTCAAAGTAAGAACTGAAATTTGTCTAACCGGACGGGACAAAATGATGCCTCTCCAACCTGCACGCCTTGAGATGTGCTTTGCTTTGGGTGCTGTAAAAATCTATGGAAATTAAAAAAAAGAAATACATGGAAGAAAATCTGACCCTTTATCAGAATCTCTCTGATCACGCTTGCTCTTTGACCATGTTGTCTTTCCCTAAATGACCATAGAGCTCCTTTCCAGACTTGGAAATTTACAAGGGCATTTTTGGTCATTAGGTTTTTTGTTGTTTGTAATAGGGTGTATAATTTGACCCTTGGTCCCTAGAAGGGATATTGGGAAATGGGCGGTGCTGATTTCAAGGGAAAAAGGCCATCGGACGGTGGTAAAGTTTTAAAGATTAGGCGGAGAGGGAATGATGTCATAAGCTAAGGTCACTACCCCTAAAGTACTTTTTTGATTCCTAGGATTCATGTGATGGTTTGAATCCTAGCCGTTTGATTGTCTTTGAATCAGTGTTTCGTGGGACCGACCATTTGAGGGCATTAGGGCTCATTACAACACCACATGGCCCATGGCCCAAGATAGTTTTTGAGTCCAACATAGACTCTGATCACTTTGCATATCAAATACTAATTTGTTTATATTTCTTGATTAAGGATTTAGGAGAATCGTAATTTTTTTCCTTTGATTGGTATGATTTTTCAATGTTACTTTCTTATACCAAATAACTTTTTGACCGAATAATTAAAAAAAAAATTATGACATATTATAAAGTTTAAATTCAAATTTAATAAATTCTCTTATTATCAATTATTAAATATTTTTTTAATGAAAAAAATTATGTTTTCATAATTTTACGATTTACCACACATTGGATGTGAATTTCATGTATCTGAAATGAAGCAACTGAACAGGAAAATGATTTCTTTTTCGGACAAAACTTGTCCGGAAACCTTCAATTTTGTTTTGGAAAAATGCCTGCTTCTCACTAAATAAAACAAATTAGTCTATGATTCAATTAATTAATGACCAGTCAAGCATTGCTTTGGCAGGAAGAGCACGAGGGAATTAGGGGGAAGAAAAGCGAGTCAGAGGCTCTAGAATGGAGTGATTACAAGTCAATGCCATTCACTCAATGTGTAAGTTCTTTGTCCCATAAACATTGCCATGGGGACCAAAGGCTTTAAACTTAATCTACGTCTGTTAGCCTAATCCTGATTTCGAATTTTAATGTTATTCAGGTTGTTAATGAGACATTGCGAGTAGCGAACATAATCAGTGGAGTTTTCAGGCGAGCAATGACAGACGTCAACATAAAAGGTCAGAAATACACTTCTGGCTCGGTCTAATAATCGTGTATGCATTTAAATTAAGGTTAGCTTTCGTGCTTACCGGTGACTCAATTCGATCAGGGTACACAATACCCAAGGGTTGGAAGGTTTTTGCATCATTTCGGGCTGTACATCTTGATTGTGATAACTTCAAAGAGGCTCGAACTTTCAATCCATGGAGATGGCAGGTAGATTTTTCTCGTTTTTCCCTTCTCCCTCGAGTATGTAAATGCACCTGCGCATGGATGTATAGCACACTCGGGCAACATAGAATGATAGTTTTACAAAGTTTCTTCAATTTGAGCAGAATAATTCAGGAACGAGCTGCCCTGGAAATGTTTACACACCATTCGGAGGAGGGCCTCGACTGTGCCCGGGATATGAGCTTGCTAGAGTAGAACTCTCCGTATTCTTACATCATCTTGTAACTCAATTCAGGTATCACTTACCTATCAAAACCCATTTTTTTCTCCATTTTCATCTTTAGATGAATTTTGCATTGACTTATTTTGTAACTTGAATGTCAAGTAACCCTTTAATATCTGAAACAGTTGGGTACCTGCTGAAGAAGATAAGCTAGTTTTCTTTCCAACAACCCGAACGCAGAAGCGGTATCCCATCAACGTGCAGCGTCGAAATGCATAATCTTAGGCAATGTAAAGAAAGTGTAGAAGAGGTGCAATCATTTTGTATGGTGGGACGCAATAATCAAAGCTAAGAATATAGTTAGTGACTGTAAATTAACTCAAGTCATGTGTTGGGAGTTGCGGTATGTAGGGATGGAGGTAGCGGGCATTATTTTGATCCATATTCAGGTTGTAACAATGCCCTAAAGGTAGCCAGCCAAATTCTATTTAAATGAAATCCAAAGAAGTTCTAAGCAAAGTTTAAGGACAATGAAAGAACTGGAGATTGAAATTGTTCATCAAAATCATCAAAGAATAATATACTTAGACCTGTCTTTTGAATTGATTATTGGGTATAAGTTTAAGACAAGGCTATTCAATGTGCTGCTGCTCTTCTTTTAAATTTCTTGAGCCTTTCTATCTCTGCTTTCTTTTTCTCATTTTTTTTTTCACTTTCAATGCTGAAGTGTTAATGTGAATAAAGAACACAACATAATGATATGATATGAAAATTATATTAATTAAAATTTGATGAAAACAACGTAATAATATAATATGAAAATTATATTAATTAAAATTTAATGGAAATTGCATATGATGGTATAAATATATTTAAAGTTAAAAAAATATGTTTAGTAAGTCAACACATTTTTGAATTGCGAAATTTATTTCAAATGCTTTCATGCCTACCAGAGCAACAATGAGTTGGGGATGGTGCCAACTTTGGTCTTGGGGCTTGTATTCGAACTTTAGACAGACATAGTCCTGTTTCAAGGGGAAAGAGCTGCCAAGAGCAATAAAATGTATCTGCCACAGCAGTCAGCAGGCAAAAGAGCCACATACAACCCCAATTCTTTTACTTAACCATGAGGGAATTGTCTTGTTTCCTCTGCTTTCCCTGCTGTTTAATGCAGATTCAACGAGTTTAACCTTCTTTGAGCTGTCACTATTTGGCTAGTGATAGCTTTTCAGGTGAGGATTTCAGTTGAGAGATTTGAGCAGCCAGCACATGGTTCATACCAGCTATTTTCCTTCGCTGGTCCGCTACATTGTCTAAGCCTCGCTCTTAAAATAGCAATGGAGGATTGCAAAAAATCCGGTTCCATTCCAGTAAATTGATGCACCATGATGAAATAAATTATCGAATCATGTAAGGTGGTTATCAGTATGTGACATGCACAGCAAAATTGTTATAATGTGCACAAAATTTTACTGTCAAGAAGAAAAATGTTATAAAACAACAATAAACCCAGCAAACATCACCCTCAAGAAGCTCCGAGCAGAACCATAACAATTCTTGAGAAATTTATATTACACATTAAAACTAATATAAATCTGTGGTGAGCTACTAATAACAATTTTTTCTGCCCCTTGTGAGTATGCTGAACATTAACATCAAATGAGTCATTTTAAGGACTTCTAATTTGACATAAAGCAGAAAACTTGCAATTCCCAGTATGGGAAAAAAAGTCTGACATGACATATGACCAAGAACTTTTTCAACATTTAACCATTATGCGCCTACTCAGCATAAGTTTCATGGAAAAGCTTGAAGTACTGATGAAGAGCAGATTGACCTTCGATAGAATCTGCAGAAAAAGAATGCAGATTAGGTGAAGCCTGCGGAGCCAAAACTGACTTAGGACCACTAAGGACTTCTTTTCTTATGATATCTGGAGTATCTTTCTCTTTCTGCTGTTCCAAGCTAATGGGCTACTCTTTGTCAACTTGAATGGAAGCAACAAATTTCAACTTTTCTTCTCTAGAACAACAAATTCTTGAGTGGAACTTACTACCACAGCCAATGAGTAGCTTCACAACAGAAAGCTCAGCAGGCATTGATTCACAGATCATAGCAATCCCAAGAACATGATCATGTGAATCAACATGAAGATTAGGTGCACTGCCAGAAACCCAGACTGGCTGGATTTCATCAGCCAGGGCATTTGTTTGCAATTGCCCACCACTCCAGGCAGTCACCACAATTGATTCTTTGCTGACTAAATTAAAGAGAAAACTGACTGACGGCCTTCACATTCTGCACCCCTAATTGTTAGAGCTTCATCCTCCTCACGACATATGTAATGTAATGGCCCCTGGAAATGTTAGCAAATCAAGGTTTATTGGTGTTGCAATGATGTCATAGAAACCTTTATTCTTAGCAGAAGTTATCATTCCATAATACACAGATAGACTCTAAATTGCTTATTCCTAAGAAGAGCAAAATTGCATATCCAAACAAAATAAGAATCTCCAATCAAAACCAAATGCATCCCTCGGATAGGTTACAATCCCATAAGTTCACATACCTGAAAAGCAAGTGATGTATCAAATAAAGCATGAGAATGAGCCTCTATGGTAGATACATTTTCCCCATCTGTTGCTTGTCGAGCTAGCTCGGGAGAAGTTGCTTCCAACCAAGAGATTGCCAGATTAGAATTACTCTCAGCTGCCGGATTGGCTGACTGCAGTCCGAAAGTATGAGCATCAGTATACATCTCCAATATCAAACCCCAGTTATAAACATTGTTTACAAGTAGATCATCCAGTATATCACAAACAAAAAGAACAGGAAACTACAGCAAATTAACATTAAACTCTCTAGGCAATAGCATCAATTAGACACAAGAGACGGCATAAGATAAATTTCTAGGCCAAACACAGTGTAAGGTAGAAACTTAACAACATGACCATGAGGAAATGACCAAACCATACAGCTCCTATGTCATCCCTGCCTCACATGGCAATACACAAAGTCTACCTCATAAACTTAGTACCTTCCAAATGGATGTGAATCGATCCATCTCTGAATAATACAAAGACCTGAAATGACATAAAAAGTAAAAATTGCCACAGTATGTGAATATAATTAATTCCTAATGGTAACAAGCTTAGTAATAGGAACAGGATGGGTCTTGTATCATAATAATACCATACGAAAGAAGTCTAAGGCAAGTTATTGAAAATAAAGAAAACTTATGTTAACAATTTTATTAAGTAGAGAGAAGCAAGGCACAGTGATGCAACAGAGAGCCACATTTAAACCTTGAAATAAGATTTGTAGTTATAAATGTACCAGCGGAGCAAATTTATGAACAAATTCATCCATAGAGCAAAGAAATATCAATTGCAACCCATCAATCTCAAGAAAACTTAGTAACTGAACTCATAGGGAGATACGAAAAAGTCATTGACTGAAATAGGACAAATCAAGTACTAAGATTGCCCTAAATTGCTTTAAGTCACTGCCAAATATATCAATACCATTGCATTACTCAAAACAAAAAACCCATGCAACAGGAAAAAAAAAAAATATACTTCACATACTAGAAATATATTGAACTTACGGTAAACCTGTCCCACAAGTGGTCTCCCCTGGAAGAAATTCAAGAGGACAAATTGATGCGGCGTTCCTAGATCTACCAGGTTCAACAGGCTGCAAATAATACTCTTTTTTTTTTTTTTTCCGGTTGCATCACATCAGAGGTTAAATCAAAGAGTCTGAAGAAAAGTGAAAAGAAGAAGTTAATACATGCTTCAATCAAACACAATATACCATTTATACAATTTTTTAACAGGTTTACTTCCTTCATAATTGAGTTGCAAGACTTAGAAGAGTATGGCCAATGAAAGAATGCCGCAGATATAACAAGATATGAAACAACTCAGATGCTGCATGTGCAAACTTATATGCTCTGCATAGAGAGACACTAATTGAAATGGAATCAAAATCTTGTGGAGCTTGAAAGAAATGAATCAGATACAAAAACTTTCATGGTCATTGATGGCTGCACTTATACTTGCTTCATGATTTTCAAGCTTTTCATCCTCAGCTTGCTCTTCTGTTCTGTGACAACAAATCTGCCACTGCTATTGCTGAAAATTCAGTCTTCCATGACTACACAAAACATATTGAGATAGATTGTCACTTGATTCGACAGAAACTTCAAGCTGGAGTGATTCGACTGCTTCACGTTTCTTCTTCATCTCAGCTTGCTGATACTTTTACCAAATCACTCAACAGCAGCAGTTTCAGCTCAGCAACAGGCAGGCTTGGTCTTCCGAGCATATACACTCCAGCTTGAGGGGGCTAACAGAGCTACTCAGCAACAGCTTCATCTTAGCAGCAGGCTCAATTTAGTAGCACTACTCCTGTAGTATCAGCAGCCCAGTTAGCATCTGCAGCGTCAGTACCTGTAGCAGCTCAGCTCAGCTCAGATAGCATCAACACCTTTAGTAGCTCAGCTAGCATCAGCAGCATTCATTTTGTATTCAATTAGTTGTAATAATTAACACTTTTGCTGAGTCAGCAAGTTAGTTTGTTAGTAGTTAGTAACAGATTATAGTAAAGCAGTTAACTACTGCAGCTTGTATTTATATGCATACATTGTAAATTTTCATTTGCAATGACAATCTTAGTGAAAATTCAACACTTACCATGGGCACATATTCGAATTCCACATCGTCTCTTCAACTGCAGAACTTTGGTGGTATTGCAACTGAAGTTAATGGAGAAAGTCTTAACTTCCCTGTTTCAATCTGTTCTTCTAAACTTTAAGACCATACACTTTGAGAAAGTTCTGTTTAAGTATGGGTAGTTGATCTGTAATTTGTACGCCAACCTCCCAAAACTTGAAAATCTTCTCTTGGACAGATGTGCTGGCTGCATCGTCTTAAACATCTCTAATAGTGA
Organism: Firmiana major; assembly: GCA_033439115.1. Lineage (NCBI taxonomy): Eukaryota > Viridiplantae > Streptophyta > Magnoliopsida > Malvales > Malvaceae > Firmiana > Firmiana major. The sequence continues at coordinate 34,701,890 of CM065913.1, read as the reverse complement.
ACTTAAGAGCTTGAGCATAGATTCTTAGGGAGTTCCTAACTGTAAGAGCTTTGTAAAGATCAAAGTTTCTTGTCAAAGTCTTGCATCATTTATTTACAGAGGTCTAGATGTGGGATACTATTATTTTGATTGTTCACTGGAGTTGGTTTCTGTAAATGAAAATCGTGAACAGCCTATAAATCTAGTTTTTGTCGCTTTCCCTAGAGTGAAGGTTTTAAGGCTGTCCTGTTTTGCGGGTTGATTGAGGTATCCTTCATTTACTTTACTTCAACTGTTTGATTTCCTAAGTGCCGAACTAAGTTTTCTTTGTACTTTTTTAAGTACTAGCTAGGATTACTGTCTCAAAATTTTGTTATTTATGAAAAGCGGCATATTCAGGTTTGTTTAAGCAGCTGTTATCCTCAATGCAAAGTTCCATGGGTTAGTGGCTCATCTTTTATCAACTCAGCCTCAAAGCTTTAGTGCCATTGTTTGTGAAGGCCATTTTTGAGTGATTAGCTTGTTAATCAACCACTCACCTAATATTCAAGTGCTTTGCTTGGAAAGTTTTGAGGTAAATCTATTTCACCATATAAAACAGTGGCATGACTCATCCAATCACCAGGCAGCTGAAGTACTTGTTTTCCACCATGCAATGCATCAATACTGTTGATGCACAAAGGTTTTTGGGATTGCACCTACTATGAAGTATTCTTAAACACTGTGAATGCTTGGGTTTGATGCAACGGATCAACGGATCAATACTGTTGATGACATTATATAATGTGTAAATTAGGCACATGACCTTATATAAAGAATAAATTGGTTATGAAGACAAGTGTCAAGATCATCAACAAATATGTGTAATAATAACCAATTTTTCTTTGTTGAATTCTTCGGTACAAAGACCAAAAGATAACATTAGAGTTTCATTTAAAGATAATGCATAATGAAGCAACTTTGATTCAATGCAAAATTTTCAATACTGATATTTTCTTTTGCTTTGACAGTATTATTCTTTGAATGTTTGAATTTCTTAAAAATAAAAAATAAAATGTTTTATGAGGTATTCATGTCTTTATGAGATATATGTTCATGTCAAGAGTGTTTATTCATACATAAAAATAATCCCTGCGTCGTGCAGAACACAATCTAGTTGCTTCTTAAACAAAAGATAATTATTCCAACCTGCAGCATTTGTTTGATTCCATGATATAGTGATAAGTTTGGAGACGGCTAGTAAAGAACCGTACATCTTTCTTCTAATTTCCTACACTCGATTCTTTCTGTTCCGCGTTTAGGGTTCTTTTATCTTCAATTAGTTTTTGTTCGGTTTTCAGATAATGAATGATTCAGTTCATTGCTTACTCCTACGTGACACTCATAATTGATCATAATTGGCATGTTTCATATGCTTAGAACTGCAGCTTATTTATTTATTTTCTTATGGTTTAAACCAGATTATGATGTTGTGGTCTATGTTGAGCTTCTGTTGGTGGCATATTTTGATGCCTACTGATCCATTACTCATTCTCCAATGGTGGTTTGATCCATATTCATTGTCTGAATAGATCTATGAATACAGTCTTGAATTTCATGAAATCTCTCCAACCTGTTCTGCTAAGGAAGCCATTGAAATTTGGGGTATTTAGACAATAGAAAGGTCATGAAAAGGCCTTTGGCCAATTTCTTTCTATTTTAAATATTTTTATGCAATACAAACTGTACACTCATAATCATGAAAGAATGTTGGATCCATCCTCAAAATCATAGCCTCTACTTAGTGATACACACAACCACCAACTATGTAAAATTGTATAATATATGCAGGAAATCTTTTCATCTATTTGTATGTATGGATTCTATACTGCTACAACCCAGCTGTTTGTAACTTTCTATAATTTCTAGCTGGTCACTGATTTGTTTTGGATAAATCTGCAAAAGGAGAAAAAATAAAACAGCATGAAAAAGCTTGAGTTAGTTATCTGATGCCATTGAATATAACTAACAAATGAAATATCAAACTGGTTTGGTTTCTCGTTTTGATTTTATTTTTTATTTTTTAATGGTGGTTCATGGTTTCCACATCGTACCCACAACTAAAACATGAGCACATGGGTATGCAACAAGACAACAGGGATTGCAATTTTTTATTTTTTGTTGAGACAGAATGGCCAGTAAGTTAAGTTAATTACCTGTAACCTTGCATAGAAGATTTATGATGAGCCAAAGATGGGGGAGGTAGACTTCTCAAGTGGAAATCCTTTCTCTTTTAGTAGTATAGTATTTACTCCACTCTTTCTAGTTGGAGAATCTTCTGATACCTTGGAAACCCATTCTTGCAAGCTGAAATCTGTACACAGAAAAACATCATTATAAAATTAACATCCTTGTTTGCTTAAAACATCCTTATCTAGTTGAAAGATTGAAAGACCTATGGCTATGTTACTTCTTAATGTGAACACTAGACAACCCAAAAGTTGCTTTCCCAAAGGACAGGATTAACAAATAATTCCTCAAAGTTCTTCCCTTTAAAATTGTTTTTCTCTCTTTGGCATGTGAACAGAATAAATAGCTGGAATTTCATTTTGCAAAAGGTAAGCAGAAATGAGCAACTTTACTGCACACGGCTTCCACTTGCAAATTTAGGAGGAAACCAAGTGAAGGAATTAACCAGAGAATGAATCTTTCATTTCAAAGTGATTTATAAGCATCCATATATTGTGATGCAAACATAGGATGAATGTGGGCACAGTTGCAAATGGCATATGCCATGTCCAATGGCCGGTAGCCATTCCAAGTCCAAGATTTTATGTATTTGTTCATAAAACTTGATGCAGCGGTTGTTATCCTCTAACATATTCATGTCAGATATACGTTCATATTCGTATCCTACCGTCACCCACTAACATAGGTAGCTAAAGCCAACTTAAACAAGGCAACCCTTTGTTTCAAAGCACATATAAAACAGAAATGCAGCAGTCAGCTCGAAAACTGCAAATAGGTGACTCCAGAACCACAAGTGGGTTTGGCATTAGCCTCAGCTATCAATATCTGCGAGGTCACTCTCAGTTTTTAGCTTTCCTCTACAAGATATCCTAAAATTAGGCACTATCTAACTTATAGCTCTGAACCAAAAGATAATTAATTGAACAGTTGACCTTCCAGAAGCACAAAATTCCAACTTTCTACAGTTTTGGTGTAAATTGGTGGACCAATTGAAGTTTGCTTGTTCTTTCATTACAAGCATCAAGGATAAGATAATTGAAAGCCCAGATTTTTCTATGCATACTAGTGCTTCATAATAAATCAATTGTATTAATTATACCATTTAATTTACTACTTTATTTTATTCATTGATGACTTTCTTGCTAATTAATTAGATTGAATCTGAAAGTCATTACTCTTCTGGAAATAGAAAGAGAACTTACAGCTTCAATGTCAATTTTGTAGACAAGGAGTTTTCTTCTTTCTCTGCAACTTGTTCTGTATCCCACAATTATATGGGCAATTGCCAAGACCAGTGAAGAAATGAAAAGAGCAGCTTCCATGGCTGTAACATACCCTTCTCTATGAACACTCGGACTGAACACAAACGAAGCTTTAAATGAAACAAAAATCAAAGATGAAACAGAACAAATCATTGTAATTCCAAGGTAAGGTCCCCTGGAAAGTCTTGGCCCATCACAAAAACTATAAACACCTGCGAAAAAACAACAACAAAAACCAGTCAAAAAAAAAACTTACAAAGGTGTTTCGTGGAAAGAAACAGTGTAGTTGGTTTGGTTTTCTGCGTACTTACAGATTATAACAGCTGATCTGATGATGGATATGAGAGGGATATCTATGAGAGAATATCGAAAATCATAGTTTCTGAAATGGGAGGAGAGGGTTTTGAATGATAAAGAAGAAGGAGAAAGGGAAGCAGAAAGCAAAGCAGAAGGCAAAAGGGTATCAGCAATAACAATAAAAACAGGCGCAGAAAACACAAGAAAAGAAATCAGCATAGTGATCAAGAAAAACACAGTTTTAACACCTCTCCAAATTCTTCTTGATTTCTCTTCCTTTGAAAACGCCATCACTTTTTTCTTCAACCTTCTGGGGTTTGGGGGCTAGAAAAAGCAGAGTTTATGTACAAAGAAAAGGGCTTGGAAGTTGAAGACATAAGAGGAAGAAGAAGAGGAAAATAAAAGCTTAAAAAAAGAAATGGCAACGAAGGTTCAATGTTTTGACCGGACTTGTCCTGTGAGGGAAGTGATGACGTAGACTTGGGAACTTTACACGCGGTAGCAACCCGTCGATTGGTTTGGGAAAGGAATCAAGCTAACGGAAATACCTGTTTACCGACAACTAACGAGATCTTTTTTAACGTTGTTATTTTTTTTTTAGAATGTATTCATATATAATTATAATTCAAAATAGAATTAAACTTATTTAGGTTCTAATTTAAATTTATGAGTATGTGATAATTTTTTTAATTATTTTTATTTTTTACCTTAGGAGAAAAGGGATAAAATAACATGTTTTTAATTAATTTCATTTTTTAGTGTTTCTTTTGACAAATGATTTCTTACGTTTCAGTTACAAAAATATGTATTTATTAGCTAGCAGCCGGGTATGGTGGAACCGACCGCTTAGGATAATGTGATCACATGCAATAATTTGTCTTTGGGAATCTCCACAATTTTTTTTTTTTTAATTTATGATTTGAATTTTTGGAAGCTACCATATGATCTTAAAATTCAAGTTATAGTAATTATATAAGGTAATGTGGTAGGATTGTGTGGCAGTCAAGATTGCAGATTCTTTGGAAAAGTAGATCTAAATATTCTAAGATTTGTCATCATTGGCAATGAATTTTCTTAAAAGGCTATTTTCATTGTTTTTTAATTTAACAATATAAAATACCTAAAATCAAATTAACTTATTTTTAATATAAAAAAATAGCACTCTAAGAATAAAAGAAAGTTGTTTATTTAAAAAAAGAGAAAAAGACTAAAAATGCTAAAAAAATTATGAAAAGTATTTTACGGAAATTGAAGTATAAACTTTTAAATAGTCTACTCTTATTATTATCTTAACACTTATAAAACAGTGTGCTTAGTACTATGCATAAAAAAAAGTATTTAGGTTATTATATAATAACTTATATCAATATTTTGCCACATATCGAACAACTTAAAAGAAAAATATTTCTTCCTTTTCCTCCCACAAGTATTCTAGGGTTACCACCAGTTAGGTCAACGTTAGAGAAGGACGCAAAATGAATAAATATTTAAATTTTGGCCATTTTGTGGACTTCTCTTTGTCTAAATAACTGAAGGTTCTCAAGTTTTTATATATAATTATAGCATCGCCAACCATTTATGTATTTACTTAATTGACGTAACCTTTTTCAGGTTCATAGTTTGGACTTTTCATACAACTTTTGACATGGGAAAGTCTGAATTTTCCGGCCTGCTTGAGATCATGTCTTCACTGTATAAAGCTTTTTAATATTTGTTTGGAATTGTATTACTTATAATTTAATTAACTAATCTTCAAAGTGAACTTGCACAAAATCATTCCATTTTAGTGACAAAAAAAGTTTTAAGGCAAAATTAAGAAATTTATTTCAATTCATTCAAACTTAGGGTTTTTATTTTTTTTCTTGTGTAGTATTTATCATTCGAGTTAAATATTTAAATCTACACTACGTTTATTTATAATATTTTATTATTTTCGTGTCAAAGTAACAGTTTTTAGCAACAATAGCTAAAGTTATAGTTGAAAGTTCCATGGACCTTTTGCTTTCTTCCTTTATTGTTGTTTTGAAATTGGATAGGATATTTGGATAAGACAATGCAAACGTGTTTTCCATTGTTCCATTTGGTGGTTGCATTGGCCATCAATGGATATGAATGTGCAATGTTCCTATTTTTTACTCCATACAATTTTTTTCCTTAGTATTTACGTAGATATTAAAGATTTTTAATATCTTTAAACAAAGGCAAAGAGCAAAAAGATATAAATCTTTTTCACCATCCACTTTCTCTAGTGAAAAAAAAGATGAAAATTAAACTTTTTGAGCAGGTGGAGACACGTTTGCTTGCCATGAACACTTGAAAGCTAATCAGATATATATATATATATATATATATATATATATATATATATATATATATATGAAACGGTTGCTCCACAATCAAATTGACATATATAATTTTCATTTATATTATATTATATGATTATAATATAAAAAATTTAACTATTTATTATACATTACATAAAATAATTAAATGATAAATATTTATTTCAATAGATTCATCAATGATTCTGATAATTAACAATTAATATTATTTGATTATATGATTATGTGACTGATTTTAATGAGAATGATATATGTCGACATAAAGTAACAGTTTTATATAATATTTTCTCGTATAGGGATTTGGTTTTGATAACACTAGTTACTAGGGAGCATTCTAGCTGTTTCAATTACAAAGTTTCAAATTTATTAGATATTTACCCGATTTTCTTTAATTTTTACAAAAAATGACGTTATATTTAGATTTTAATTTTAAATTTCATCACTTCTAAATTTGGTCTACTTATTGTATATTAAAAACTTTTAATTACGATTGTAATTTTTATTTACATATATAAGGATCACATGGCAAACGCCTTTATCATGTGAAATTTCTTGGTATAAACAGACTCAGACCATTTTTTTAATTATATGTTTAATTTGACCAAGGAAATGTCTGTTTTAAGTTAGGAATTCCCATTTTGTATTTCTCTTAGTTGGAGTAAACAAGCAGCCTTTTTTAAAATAATAAAAATAAAAATGATTTGGTCAAAATCAAAATGGATGGGCTGATCTTGATGCAGTGGTCAAGTAAATTGCCTACGAAAGCCGCCTCTTGGCCGGGCTCACGGTCAATTTTCCACCAAAACTTCCCAGTTTCTAGATCATCACTGTACAAACACGTGGACCATTAGGCTGCACGAGATTCATCTGAATCTGTCTCTAGGTGAATTTAATATATATATATAAATAAATAAAATATATTTTATTTTTTTAATTTTATTTGTAAAATTAAAAAAAAATTCTGGATAATACTATGAAATAAAAGAAATAGAGAAAAATTATGATGTATATTTAATAATACCATTTTACAAGATAATTAGTAAATTAAAATTGAGTTCAAGATTAAATTTGTCAAGATATTGTAGATCAATATTAAACTTTATTACTTACTTTAATTTCATTGAATTTCACCATTATACTTTTAATTTTGTTGACTTTTAGATAAAAATTAAGAAATTCAACTAAATTTTCTAGTGAAATATTAAGTGAATTATTTCAATTTCATTATTTTTTATTTAAAATTTTATAAAATTGAAAGTATAGTGACAAACTTCAATTGAAATATAATGATAAAATTTAATATTGAATCATAATATAATAATGACAAATTTAATATGGATCTTTTAAAATTTTGCTTGGTTAATTAATCATGATGCTTTTTTGGCCAAGATCAAGACCGGTATATATTAAAATCATTATGCTTCTTTAATCTATAATTATATTATATATATATATATATATATATATATATATCCTTTTTTATGTAGTGTTTAATTACCCTCTTAATTATATATATATATATATATACACATCTACTGCATGTGTAAGTTCTATTATGAACCGCACCTATAAATCAACCTTTAAGAAAGAAACTAAATCCGAAGGTGGTGAAGACAACTCCAACAACACGATCCTACTAGCTTGAGCCAGATTTGTAAAAAAATCTGCACAAGCATTTGCCTTTCTATAGACATGAGCTAAAAAAAACATCATTCTCTTTTCAAAAGGTCTCGACAATTCTTTATCTCCACAAACAGAGGATTGTTAACCTGCAATTCACTCTCCAACATGTTAACAACCAATAAAGAGTCAGATTCCACTTAAATAGCCTTGTAGCCTAACTCCTATGACACCAACAAACCATAGCATATAGCAAGAAGTTCAGCTTTGATAATCGAACTCCTTCCAATCCTTTTAATGAAACCTCCCAGCCAGCTACCTTTATTATCCCTTAACAAACCACCTATAATCGCCTGACCCTTATCCACTTGACCCTTGGCCAAAAAATACCGAAGCATCGACGTTTAATTTAATGAAATTACAAGAAGGTGGTTTATAGGAAATAGACACCAACTGAAGAAAACCTGCCTCCTCACAAATAGAACTAATCTACATAAACTCCTATATATATATATATATATCTAAGAATGTCATTGGAACTATTCTCGGGCCAAGTAAAGTTTTCTTCAAAACTTACCTTATTTCTCTAAAACCATAAAAACCAACATGTACAACAGAAAATAATTTGCCATGGAATACTCTCTTCCATTATAATTGTAGCACCATTTAAATTTGCAATGATCTCCTCAAATAAATTCAACAGATTAGACTGCTCTAGCTCTGTCTGCTCAACCATTCAGACCAAATTACATGTGAAGATAGGCAGTCACGTAATACATGTACAACAAACTCCAAAGTTTCACTACACCATAGACAACTTGAATCAACAACCATTTCTCCTTTCATGCAAGCTTCTTTGGTTAGTGTTGTTATATCTACAAGCACTTGTTATTTACATCACTGTTCTTTATATAGAGCTGAAATAGAAATAAATAAAAAACTTCCTAAAATTATGTCAATACTCTTAACATAATGTCATGTCTTCCTAATATTAAGCTATAACAGAAAAATATCTTTTAAAGACTTGGTCTATTGACCAATTATTTAGTAATTACTTAATTAAAGTACTTAGGTACGTTACCAACAAATCTCATCCTTTCCTTAGTAGCTACAGAGGCCTAATTTGTCTATTAACATTTCAAATCTAGCATTTGGTAAAATCTTAGTTAATACATCTGCAATTTGATCCTCTGTCTTGCAATAGAGCAATTTAATTTCGCCATGCTTTTGTTCTTCTCTTAAGTGATACAGCTTGATTTTGAAATGCTTAGTTTTTCCATGAAAAACAGGATCTTTTGAAATTGCAATTGTAGCTTGGTTATCTACATAAATCTGCATAGACTCAGTTTGCTCCATATGCAAATCTGCAAGTATTTTTCTAATTCAAATTGCTTGATTCACCGTGGCATTTGCTGCTACATATTCTACCTCTGTTGTACTTTGAGCTATCACCTCTTGCTTCTTTGAACATCAAGAGAAAACTCTTGATCCAAAACTGAAATAAAAACCTGTTGTACTTCTCATATCATCAATAGAGCCTGCCCAATCACTATCAGAATAACCAAGAAGCTTAAAATTCTGACAGTAAAATATCTAATGCCATAATTTGTTGTGCCCTTGATATATCTCACAATTCTTTTAGCAGCTTGAAAATGCACTTCACTGGCATAATGCATAAACCTTGAAAGCAAGCTTACTGCAAACATTATGTCTGGTCTGGTGGCTGTAAGATACATCAAGCAACCAATCAAGCTCCTATATTGGCTTTCATCAAATTTTTTAGCTCCATCATCTTTGCTAAATTTCTCCTTTTGATTCATTGGTGTGTCGGTACTTTTGCAACCTTTCATGTGAAATTTCTTAAGAATTTCTTTTGCATACTTTCTTTGGCTTATGAAAACTCCATCATGATCTTGCTTCACCTCCATACCCAAAAAATAAGACATCAAGCCAATGTCTGTCATTTCAAATACTTTGAGCATTTTATCTTTAAACTTTGTCACCAATTTCTCATTGCTTCCTGTTACAAGCAGGCCATCAACATAAACAAAAACTATAACTGAGTTAGCATCTGTTCATTTTACATATAATGTAGCTTCACTTGAACTTTTAACAAATCTAAGCCTTTGAAGATGTTCATCAATCCTGTTGTACCAGGCCCTTGGAGCCTGTTTAAGACCATATAAAGCCTTCTTTAACAAGTAGATCTTCTCCTTTTGTCCCTTGACCTTGAACCCCTTGGGTTGCTCTGCATTAATCTCCTCTTGAAGATGACCATTTAAGAAAGCAGATTTTACATCCAACTGATAAATCTTCCATCCTTTTCGGACTACCAAAGCAAGCAACATCCTGATGGTATCCAAGCGTGCCACTGAAGCAAAAGTTTTAGAGAAATCCACTCCAAACACTTGACTATACCTTTTCACCGCTAACCTAGCTTTGTGTTTGTTTGCAGAACCATCGCATTAAGTTTGGTCCTGTAAACCCATTTAACTCTAATGATCTTTCTATCTTGAGGCCTGTCCACCAGCTTCCAAGTGTCTTTTTTTAATCATTCTAAGCTCATTTTTCATTGCTTTGATCCACTTGTCATCCTTCTATGCTTTTTTAAATTCTACAGGCTCAAAAACAACATTGGTTCTTACATAAATGTCAGATAAGGTCATTGTACCTATAACTGGGACATAATCCATGTTATCCTCAAAGTATTGAGAAATTTTTGGAAACTGCTTTTTTTTTCTGACTCCATTCAGTGCCATTGTTTATCCTCCATGAACTTCACATCTCTACTTACTAGAATTTTTCCATTTTGAGGTTGGAAAATTCTGTAAGCTTTGAAAAAGTTGTTATATCTAATAAAAACTCCTGGTTCTGCCTTCTTGTCAAGTTTGTCTCTTTTTACCTGTGGCACATAAGAAAAACAAAGACAACTAAGGTTTTTAAATTCTACAAGTTTGGCTTATAACAAAACCAAGCTTCATATGGAGTTTTTTTGTGCAGGACTCTTGTTGGCATCCCGTTTAGCAAGAACACATCAGTGTTAGCAACCTCTACCCATAGTTTCTTTGGCAACTCCTTTTCATGCAGCATGCACCTTGTCATTTCCATAATATTTCGATTTTTTCTCTCACTTACACCATTATGTTTTGGGGTGTAAAGAGCTGTGAGTTGGTGTTCAATACCAGCTTTTTCACAAAACTTGTCAAACATGTCATTTGTATATTCTTTCCCATTATCAGATCTTATCTTCTATATCCTGCAACCACTTTGATTTTCCACCCATGCTTTATATCTCCAAAATATGTTAGCAACCTCAGATTTAAATTTGAGAAAGTAAATCCAGAAATATCTGGTATAATCATCAATGAATGTAATGTAATACTTACTACCATTCAAAAAGGGCATTTTCTGAGGTCCACCAACATCTGTATGCACAAGTTGCAATTTGTGTGTTGCTCTCTATGTTGTTTGAGGGAAAAGTTTTCTAGCTTGTTTTCCATATTGATAGGCCACACAATCAGCAAGCTTGTCTTCCAACAATGGAACTCTTTTCACAAAATTATGTTTCTGCATATATAGAAGTCTGACATGGTGGAAATGCCCGAACCTTATGTGCCATAATTCTGTATTGCTAACAGTGTTTGAAAATGCCATCTGCTCCTCCTCCATTAAATTTAAAGCAAAGCTTTTTACTCTTATTTTCACCTTGAATACATCTTTGCCTTGTGCGTCATTTATCAAGCATCATTTGTCTTTAAATATGACTTTGAAACCTTTTTCAATCAACTGGCCGATACTAAGCAGGTTCTGGTCAATGCCAAGCACATATAGAACATCAGAAATATACTTCAAAGCTGTTAAGCTTTCTATAGCCACACTTCCTTTCCCCTTGACTGAAAGAAATTCACTATTTTCAATTTCTACTTTGGAGATGATTGTTTTATCAAGTTCTTTGAAGAGCTCTTGATCATTGGTCATGTGATTTGTGTAGCCACTATCAATCAACCAGGAATCGCTTGAGCTGTTGCTTGTTGCAAAACATGTTCAACAAATTGTTGGTCCTCGTCATATTGCTCAGTAGAAGCTTTTGTCTCTTCATGTTGTTGTGACTTGCAAATCTACTCCATGTGTCCAATCTTACCACACTTTCTGCACTTGACATCAGGCCTCCACCAACACTTTCTTCCCGTTTTTACCTCCTCCCGAGTTTTTTGTCTTTACTTGAAAAGCACCCTCCATTGATTCTTCTTTCCTCATCATTCTCCTTTGTTCTTGTGCCTGCAAAGTAGTTACCAGTTCTGCCAAGGATATGCTCGAGAGATCCTTAGATTCTTCTAATGAAGAATTTTTTTACTCATATTTTTAAAACACAGTTACAAGAATCTTTTGCACAATTCTATCATTAGAGAAGTCCTTACCAAGCAACCTCACCTTATTTACAATGTTCAGCAACTTGTCAGAGTACTCTTTGATGGTTTTTGTCTCTTTCATTTTCAGCATTTCAAACTCCCTGATCAAGTTAAGTATCTGCATATTTTTTGTTCTTTCATTTTCTTGGTACTCCAAGATACTTTTTGCTAATTTTAAATTCATAATTCTTGTAAATATGGTGCTTGAAACAGTAGAGAATAGACATGTTTTAGCTTTGGACTTCCTTATCTTCTTCTCTTTGTGAGTCTTCATCTGAGCCACCGTAAGATTTCCTGGCAAAGAGGGTACCTCATAGTCTTCCTCTATAGCTTTCCAAATATCTAACGCTTCGAAAAAGACTATCATTTTAACAGCCCAGGCTTTGTAGTTTTCACCATAAAAAATTGGTGGTGAAATTTGAGAGAAATTTGTTTCAATTTCCATTCTTGAAGGTGATTGTGTTTATGACTTTTTGGTTTGTTGTATTTTAGGTTTATGTTTGTATTCACTCAACTCACAGGTCCCTCAAGAAGAAAGCTCTTATACCAAATTGTTGTTGTATCTACAAGCACTTGTTATTTACATCACTGCTCTTTATATAGAGTTGAAACATAAATAAAAAAATTCCTAAAATTATGCCAATAACATAGTGTCATGTCTTCCTAATATTAAGCCATAATAGAAAATATCTTCTAAAGACTTGGTCTATTGACCAATTATTTAGCAACAACTTAACTGAAGCACTAAGGCACGTTACCAACAGTTAGTAACCTGTTTTTGGGATACTAACAATAAAAAGATTTTGACCCAAGGAGGAACTGAAGGTGTGAAAGCCGTACAAAGCCTTAAAATGAGTGGTATGGATAGCTATATGGTAGGTAGTATTATACTAGCATTTAGCCAAGGTTAACCACTTGGCCAAAGTCCTTGCTTGGTCCTTGCACATCTTAGATACATATCCAAACATCTATTAACCACTTCAATCTTCCCATTAGTTTGTGGATGGTAAGAGGTGGAAAGCTTCAAAGGAACTCTCTACAAATTAAAAATCTCCTTAAAGAACATACTTTTAAAGATAAGATCCTTATCACTCAGAATAGCATGAGGCAACCCATGAAGCTTAAAAACATTATCATTAAAAGCTTGTGCCACTGTTGATGCAATATAAGGATGTTTAAGCTTTATAAAATAGGCATATATTATCAATCTATCTATCACAACGATTATCACTTCCTATTATCAGGCTTAAATAATCCTTCAACAAAGTTTATATTGATCTGACTCCAAGTAGTAGCAAGAACAAGTAGTGGTTGTAATAAACTAGCAAGTGTCAACGGTTTATACTTAAACATTTGATAATTTTCACATTCTCTAACAACCTGCCTTACTTGTGATTTTAAATTCTTCTAAAAAAACAATGTTGTTAGCCTTGTAACAGTAGCATGAACTCCAGAATGGCCTTTAATTCCTCATTCATGAAAAAGTTTGATGATATTTAATTGTAAAGCAAGATCATTTCCCATAACCAATCTTCTGCTTCTCAATAACTGATTGGCACTCCATATATATGGAGAATTTTCTCTTGGAAATTACTAGTTTGGAGATAAGTTGTGACAACTTATCATCATTTTTACAACTCAGCTCCAATTCTTCCATTAAATCAGTGAAATACTTGAGACTGCCAAGACTAATAACTCTCTAGCATGTACCTTATAAAGTATTTGCCACTACATTCTCCTTACTTTTCTTGTAACAAATCTCATAATCATATCTCATAAGCCTTTTTAACCATGAATGATGTCCAAGTAACATTTTGCTACAAAAGATACTTCAAGCTTTGATGATCAAATGCCTTCCAGCCAATAAATGATGCCATTTACTAATAGCATGAACAATAACAAGTAATTCCTTTTCATATATTGAAAGCTTCTTATGAGTAGCTGATAAGGACTTACTAGTATATGCTCAAGGATAACCATCTTGCATCAGCACAACCCTTATTCCATTGTTAAAAGCATCAGTCTCCATAACAAAGGTTTTTGGAAAATCGAGTAGTGTTAGAACTAGTGGTGAGACCATGGCTTGCTTAAGAGCTTAAAATGCTTCACCAACCTTTTCATTCCACTTGAACAGATAATTCTTGAGTAAATCAGTCAAAGGCCTCTTGCTATGACAATAATTTCTGATGAATCTTCTATAGTAACTAGTTAAACCCAGAAATCCCTTTAATTTGCTCACTGACTTTGATTGAGGCCATTGTTGCACAATCTCGATCTTCTTAGGATCTATTGATACCCCTTTAATAGTAAAGAAATGCCTTAGATACTTCACTGAAACTTGTCCAAAATAGCATTTGCTCCTTTTGGGTAACAATGAATGCTATTATAGCAACTTAAAAATACACTCCAAATGATGTAAGTGATCTTGCAAATTTTTACTATACACCAAAATATCATTAAAAAAAACAAAATGAATTTCCTCAAATAAGGTCTAAAAATATCATTCATGAGACTTTGAAATGTGGTTGTGCATATGTGAGTCCAAACGGCATTACTAGGAACGCATAGTGGCCATCATGAGTCCAACAAACCTTAAATGCATTTTTGAAAACATAAATGAAACATGCAATTTATCTATTAACTCTTCAATAACTGATATAGAATTTTACCCTTAATTATGCCTTTATTGAGTTCTCTATAATCATACATATTCTTCAACTCTCATCTTTCGTTTTTACCAAAATTACTGGAGATGAATAAGGATTACTGTTAGGTCGTATTGAACAAGCAGATAAACGTCTCCATCCGTTGAATTCCTAAGACCATATCATAATTCCTCAAAGGCAGTAGTAATACATTAGTGACAAGGGTGGTTATTAGCAAGTTCCATGTACTGTTGATTCATAAGCCAAACTACTCTCATTGGCAACATCCACTCTTGTTGATTTGACTTGCACTAATTTACAACCTAAATTCTTAACTGTTGTTGAATCGAGGAAGTTATGAGTACTTCTTGAATCCACTAAAATATGTATTAATTTGTTTTTAACATGGGCAGTTACCCTATTGTCTTATATCTTCCAGAAGATAAGCTAGTTATAGCATGAACTAAAATTTAAAAATTTAAATATATCTTCATTATCTTTCGCTTCCATTTTTGGTTCACTCTTCTTCTCTTCTTCTTCCTCCCTATCTTTATCATTTAAAAACCATACAATTTTTTTTTTTTTTTGCACTTATGGCCTAAAACATACTTTTCATCACACCAAAACATAGTTCCCTAACCTTCCTATCATCAAAATTATTGCTAGTTCTTATTCAGTTGGAGTTTGTAGTTGTGGTATTTCTAAAAAAAAATGATGTTTTGGCTAAACATGGTGTTTGATTGTAAGGAATAGGTTCTTGGTTGATTTCTTGGAAAGTTTGATGGTATAAAAAGAAGAGCTAATCTTTTAGGAATAGGATTTAACTCTTGGTGAAGGGTTTTAAGGGTAGTTTCTTACAATTGAGCTAAGGCATAAGCTTGGTTAAAATCTTTTGGCATGGACATTCTAACAAATTGTTGTATGGTAGTTCAATCTAGTCAAAAAGAAACTCAATGCATATTCTTCTGACAAATCCACTCTACCTAACAAAAACTTGAATTGATCATGGTATAGTGAAACTATACCTAACAATTTTGTCATAGGATTTCCATAATTTTGATATCTAAACCTCTTCTCTGAGGCAAGTACATAATCCTCCTAAGCAGTCACTCTTTTTTCTTTCTTGTACTTCACCTTAATTGTGATGCCATTGTAATGCCCTACCTTTTAGGTTGATGGCAGCCAACTTCATTTCTACTTCTAAAGGAGTTTCATCAATCTTAAAAAAATTGTTGGCACTTGTATAACCAGGCATTCAAGTCTTCACCATTAAATCTTGGAAAATCTACCTTAGATTGCTTAGTAGCAAGGTAAGGTCCTCTGCCTTACACTCTACCCAAATAGAATTGCTACTGCCATGCCCTTCATTGTTATGTGCAGCACCAATAACTTCATTTGTAATTGAAACATGATTTCCTCTTGGCGAACTACGTGAACAATCAATTTGGTTCTTGAATTTGCATTCTAGTTATAATCTATTTCAGACTTTCTTTCAAGGTTTTTTTTAATGGATTTTTCAATCCTTCTCAATTCTTGGGATATTAATACCAAGATGATGCAAGTAAATCAAGTGAGATCGAGAGTTGAAATACAAGAACCCTACCATCATTTTTTTCAGCAATTAACAATTACATTATTTTGCTACAGTAAAAATGCATTCCCATTTTTAGTATAGTTATCTCCTCGTCTTTTGGATATATTTATCGAGAATGAAAAGGAAAAAGGTTAATTATCATAAAATGATTAACTTTTGATATAGAAAAAAGTCTGTAAAAAATATTATTAAAAAGTAATAAAGAGGAACTGAAACTTGTTTTTAAATTAAAATAAAAAGCATAAAATATTTTATGTGACAGTCCGAAAGCACGGAAAATATGGCTAATTCAATTTTTTTCTCTCAGTTTAACATCCTACTCAGGTTGCATTCCTGTACAGTGTCAGTTAACTTCTTCTATTTCATCAATCGATATCGCAAGGATCTCCCCACATCCACATTTATTTAAATAAATATCATGACATCAATAGAAGTCTAACTTCTCTATTCATTTACTAATGTCAATCTGATTACATCCCAATATTACTCAAATACAAGTGTCTGCATTACATAATTGTCTGGGTTACAAAATGAATTGAATTATACCTCTCGCGTGTACAAGCAATAGCCTGGGGAGAGTCTCATCTACCAGCCTATGTCACGTACGCCGCAGGTATCAGAGCTCACTATAAGTAATCTGTGTGGGGTAGGGGGGAGAAAAGAGGGGATGAGCTTTCAACTTCACGTAGTAAGGAGTGCGTATAAGTGTTAAAAATCATCATTTAAAGCATAAGTATAATAATGACATAATTCACATGATTTTAAATACGTGATTGAAATCACAGTTCGTCAAAACATCTATATCTCAATTTACAAATACATCATATCACAAAATAATTATGGAGACTAGGCATAGTATATTCTTCATGAAAGCAATCATCACATCGCATCAAATAATCTCATCCTCAACGAGGCATCTCATGCTACCAAAAAGGAGGCATTTCTCGTTACCAAAATGGAGGCATCTTTCATTACCAAAACGAAGGTATCCACCGATGTGTAAATTTCATGAAAAACCTTTAGTCTCAATTTAAAACATGTCATTATTATGCAAAAAATGGTTTCACCTTCACGTAGAGCTCATAATAGTTTTGCCTGTAAATCTCATTTAAATATATGATTATATTTATTCACCACAACTCAAATCACAAAAGCAAGCTCAAGCCGGCAAAACATGCACTCAAGTGATGAATCTCAAATCAAACACTTTTCTCAATAAGTATGCTCATTGTAAACTCATTTTATGCTACCAAAGCATTTTCATCAATGAGGAAATACAAATGCACAAAAGGTTGCATCCCTTACCTCTTGCACCTTGGGTGGTGCAATATTCCCGTCTCACAAACTAGCTCCAACTCACGAGTCAAATTCTCGAGCTGTCCTAATAACGTCAAAACATCAATGATTACTCATTATACCACTACTTCATACTTCTATTCATTCAAATCTAAAATGGGGTCACTCAGACCCTTACTCGATTACTTTCTCTATTTTTCGGATTTCCACTTATCTGGTTATAGACCGAGTTCCTTCGGTATCAATTAAACATCCATTAGTCTTAGTTTAATTCATTTTCGTTCTCTATGGCATTTTATCAAACACTTTTTATACCTATTTTCAATCATCATCAAATCCAACACATGGATTCCACAAAGGTATTTTAAAATCATCTATACATGCTTGTCAACATCTTTACATACTCAAATCATCATTGACTTCATGTCATTCCAACTTTCTCTCACTAAGCTCATTCTAAGTCATGGTTACTTAAGAATGTATTTTGAACATTCCAGTGAACAATGTATATACCAAATCAACTCATCTTAACTGTTTAGACTATCATACTAAAAGTTGGTGTATTGAAATCTTACCTAGCTTGACTTTTCTCTTGCCTGAAATTGGAAGACCTCTTGCTCCTTCAATCCTTCAAGTTAAATGTTGATTCCAAGATATGTTGTTCTCCTCCTCACCATGAACAACTTTACTCAAATAGCCTTTTTCTTAAATCCTTTTGGAAAGGGTAGTATTCTAGAGTGAGAAACTAGGTTTTCCTTTGGTAATATAGAGGAATGGTGAATGTCTGAGGAAGAAGGCACGAATTGTCGAGCTTTTTATAGAATTCACATTATGAGATCGATCTCCAAGGGGTTTAAACTCCTCCAAAATCTCGACAATTTGCAGGCAGGAGATCGATCTTCCTATAGCATGAGATCGATTTGACCTTAGTAAGGGATCGATCTGTTTCAGGCAGAGGCTTATGGAGATTGATCTACCAGAGGGATGAGATCGATCTGCTCCTGACCGAGACAAATTGAGATCGATCTGCTTGGGTGAGGGATCGATCTCCCTCTTGCAGGATGTCTTGGTATTGCAATTTCAAGGAAATGAGATCGATCTCCCCTTGCAATGAGATCGATCTGCCCTGTGTTCTGCAACGTTCCAGCTGCAATTTTCCTAGATTTCCAAAGTTAAACTCCTATGCATTTACTGCTATACTCATTTTACATTTCATTCACACTTAGAGCTTAGAAACATCAATTACTTGTGATTTATATGTAATGCAACTTGTATGTACATTCTGAAATCATACACATTTCATAGGAATTTACAGATCTTACATTTTAAAAGTTCGTATTTGATGCACTAATAATGAAAAGTTTTAATTTCACAAGCGGGATTAAAAGATTGTCACATGTTTATTAATTTTTTTTAAATTTTTAATATAGTTTAAAAAACATGTGTCATCTTGTTATTGCTTCTAAAGTTTAAAATCTTCATTAATGATGTATCAAATAACTTTTCATAATTAAAATAATAGATTACATATCATCCACTTTTTAAAAGTACAAGACAGAAATTATAAATTCAAGCTTTTAACCACTTTTTTTTTTTACTCTTTCTCTTTTTTTAGAAGTATGAAAAATTATTTGATATATCGTCATTGAAAAATTTAGACTTTACGAACAGAATTAATAAGGTGACACATATCTTTTGGAGTATATTAATAAAGTGACTTACAATGTATAGCTTTTATATAGCATTTGTGGTTGACTGTTACTTTGGTAGTATATAGCATATATACAACTCCCGCATCTAATATAAACTCATAAGAAAAACATGCAAAATTTCTTAATTTCATTTATAAAATTACAAAATTTTTATTTTCAATATATCAAATATGAAGTGCATATATATATATATGCACATATATATATATATATATATATATATTTCTCCAATTTATTGCTTTAACCATCCAACTTAAATAAAGGGACGAAAGACTGAAAGTGAAATGTTCTCCGAGGTCCCATCTAACTTGAAGCTAACGTCAAACTGCTTCAAAAACAAGTAGTCCATATTCTTCTACTTTTTTTTTTGGTTACATAATCTTCTACTTATTATTTAAGCTATAAGTTGAAGCCAAATTACTTTAAAAAATTTGAAAAATTAATATACCCATGAAATTGTGTAATAAAAAAGAAAATTTCATTTTGAATTAACAAATCATTTCAACGACTACGTACCTACCTTTGTCTCATCAGTTAATTTTTACATTTTAATAGATTTGATCATTTTACTCATGATACAGTAAAATTTTTTTAAGTTAATACTTTTAAGACTCATAATGGAGTATTAATTTAGAGATATTATTTATTTAAAGAATTTTATTTTATAAATTATTATTGTCTTAAAAAACATGTATGTTTATCAAATATATTTTTAATATATTTCATAATTTTTTAGATTTTGAAATAAAAAATCTTAAATATGGTAGTATTATGCAAATTAACATCTTGAAGTGTCTTTTAGTTCATGAATATTATGTGATATATATTTGTATTTTTATCAAATTATTAATTTATTCGATAGTTAGGATTGAAATTTTACATTATGTTTTAAAACAAAATTATTAATTATTATAGTAGAGGTGTTTTTTATATTTTTTTTTATATTAGCCCAAGTGAAGACAATGATTTTTTTTTTTTATTAATTTAGAGATGCTATTAATTAGAAGATATTAATTTAAAGAGGTTTATTAAATGATAATATGATAAAAAATAATATAAAAGACAAGAAAATAATACAAATTAAATTTTTTATAAGATGGATTTGACAGATCAAAAAATTTATTTGGTATTTAACAATTCAAAATGAATTGCGATAATGATTTCTGTATTTCACGCATATTTATCACAAAAAAAAATAATTCTCATACCTGCTTGTAATTCAAAATATATTAAGTGGAATTATTAATTTTTGGATCCATTATATTTAGAGTACCATAATTTAAAACTGCCTCAACGAAATAGGTTCCTTAATCTTGTTTTATATTAAAAGAAAATGTGTTGCACATTAAAAAAATTATACGGCAGCTTTGAATTAAATGGTTTAATAGTAAAATATATCTAATTTTTTGTAAAAAATAGAAATAAATCATCAATTTTTAATTTTTTATAATAAAATAAAAAAAATTGAGGGTTTATAAGATCTTAACCTCTTATTGTTTTTACTTAATTATATTAATTTGAAAGGTTAAAAACTTATTTTAATAGTAAAATAAAAATTTATAAACTTTTATAATAAAATTAAAAGTCGATGACTTATATTTATTTTGCGTAAAAAAATTATGAATATATTTAATTATTAAGCCAAATTAAATCAAAGCAAATAAAATTTGAATAACTTAATTAATTATACATCAAAAGTTATCCATATTTCTATTTTATTAAAATTAATTTGGGTCTATGGCTTTATGCCAAGTGACAACGTCAGGCTTGCTCCAGAAAATACTAATATGCTAAGTGACAACGTCAAGCTTGCTCCAGAAAATACTAGGTACTACTATTAAAAATTGTGGCCCCCCTTTTCTTTACGAATGAAGTGTAACGATTATTGATTGATATGAATCCGCTTTCGGAATTGATTTTTGAAAAATTATTTTTGTATTATTTGGTATTTGATTAGTAAGAGATTGAATTGATCAATGAAAAATAATTTATAAGTCAAGAAAAAATTAGATAATTTTTTTGGAAATTATTTTATATTTAAAAAAAATATTTTTTAAAAAATAATTATCTATGTATAAGGTTATTCATTAAACTCATGAGTGTAATTCAACTCAAATTAAGTATTAGATATGATTTTTAAATTTGAATTTAATTTAATCCCAAGTACAATATTGTTATATTAAAAATATTTTTATTTGATTAGATTGAAATTTTAAATAGCTAAATATTAACATTAAACTTCAATATTTTAAGTTTAAATATATTATTTTGTATATTATTAACCATAAATATTTTTATTACTTCAACAATAAACAATATTTTATTATTATAATAAATAATAAATACTAATTTAATAAATAATATATTTATTATTTTTAATAATTTCTTAATATTTTAATTTGAGATATAATGTTTTTATAATTTATTCACAAATATTTTTAATAATAAATATAAATAAATAATAGTTTTGTTATGATTTTAATAATAAATTCTTTCAGTATAAAATATAAGTATTTTAATAGTATAAATAATTTTAATATTTCAACAATATATATTAATATATTATTAATATTTTATATATATTTTAAAATAGTAATATTACTTTAAATATTTTTAATATAAATATTTTAATATTAAATATTATTTTCAGAATATAATTATGTTTAATATTAATAAATTATTTATTAATTAATTTTAATGTTTTATTAGTTATGTTAATATTATTTGAAAAAAGAAAATAGATTTTCTAAAAAAATTGAAAACATTTTTTTATTTACTCATCTAAATAACCAAAAAATTTTAATTTTTCAAAAAAATATAAATATTTTTCAAAAATTATTTTTTGAAAGTCATTTTCAATAAAACAAACAAAGCCGAGACACGCAGACATCTTACACATCAACAGAAAAGGGTATTTTTGAATATTATGGATTCTATTTTGATGTTTTTTATGCTTTATAGAAAGCAAGTGGAGATTTCTATGACATTAATTTTTTTTTGTTTTTTCAATTTAGATTTTTTTTATAATATGATATGATCAACTTTCTTATTTATATTTAATTTTTTTAGACGATTTGAAGGATGTTATTCGTTATATCAATTTAAAATATTTAAAAATTTACTTTTAAAGTATTTTTCTTAAAAATGGAACACTGATTGATAAAAAATAAAATCTTAAATTTTTCTAGGTTGGGATTTAGAGCTTTTGGAAGAGTTGCCACACAGACTTTTTAACTTAAAATTTGGCTAAAATGGAAAAAAAAAAAAAAAGTAATTATCATAAGATAATTAACATTGGAGATAGAAAAAGAGTCCATAAAAAAATTATTAAAAAAGGTAATAAAGAAGATTCGGAACTCTCTTTATATTAAAATAAAAGGCCTGAGTTCGTATTTTAATGCATTAGTGAAAAGTTTTAATTTCAAAAATAGAATTGAGGAAATGCCATATGTTTATTAGTTTTTTTTTTAATTTTTAATGTATTCTAAAAAATGTGTCATCTTATTTTAATATCGTTTCTAAGTTTTGAAAAATTTTACTAACAATATATAAAATGATTTTTCATAATTAAAATAATAGTTATATATCATCCACATTTTAAAAGAACGAGATGGAAATTATAAATTCAAGCCTTCAACTATATATTTATATTTTACTTTCTCTCTTTCTCTTTGTATATATATGAGAAATTTTTTGATACACCGTCATTGAAAAGTTTAGACTTTACAAATGGTATTAATAAGGTGAGTATATTCAAAAACGATTTATACTTGATGCACTCATAGTGTTTAGCTTTTATATAGCATCAATGAACCATAAAGTGATACCTTATTAATAAGCAAAATTTAAAAATACACAAGTCCTTAAAAATAAATTAAAAAAATTTGATATACTTTAAGGACTTGTATATTTTTTACTTTGCTTATAAATTAAGTGACACTTTATGATTAACTGTCACTCTAACAGTATAACATCTATACAAGCCGTGCATCCAATATAAACTCATTAGAAAAATATGCAACAATTTCTTAATTCCTTTTATAAAATTAAAAAAATTTATTGTTAATATATCAAATGCGAGGTGCGCGTGCACACACACATATGCCAATTTATTGCTTTAACCATCATACATAAGTAAAAGGATGAAAGACATTGAGACTAAAAGCGAAATGTTTTTTTAGTAGTGTTTGATTCCCCTGCTCACTTGAAGCCAGTGTCAAACTGCTTCAAAAACAAGTAGTCTATATTCTTCTACTTAGTATTTAAGCTATAAGTTGAAGCCAAATTACTTTACAAAATTTGAAAAATTATACCCATGAAATTATGTAACAAGAAAGAAATTTTCATTTTGAATTAACAAAACATTTAAACAGCTATAAGCCTTTGTCTCATCAGTTACTTTTTAGTAGATTTTTTTCTTTTTTTTGGTTAGGAGATGATATCGATATAATCTATATGAATGGGCTCGAACACAAGGAAGGCCCAGTTGATGACTAGAAATGAAGGGCACTTGGCATCCCGAGAATGAGCCACGTGTCCTCTCCCTTGGTCACCATGTGTTAAGCCCCATGACATGTGGCATGAGGACCAGTGGCTAAGTAAACAGCTGGGCTAAGAGGAACCCTAGCGGTTGACTCAGCCGCCAGGTTTACCAATGCCCAATGGCTGACTCAACCTCTGGGCCTAAACTCACCCAGCAGGACAATTTAGCTGCCAGGTAAGTAGGCTAGTTCTTGGAAAGGCCCAATGGACAGGGCTTGTGCGCACTTGAAGCCCTGAGCCCATGTATGAGCATAATTGTCTACATAGATACTTGAGTTAATTAAAACTCCAATTACTAAGGCTAATTATGTAATTAGCCACCTATTTATCCCTATAAATAGATGACGTATATGTTTTAAACTCAATTAATTATTCTTTTTCTCACTAAGACTGTCAAATCAATTATTGATTTAAGAATCGGAGTGGGCATGTAGAGAAAAAACCCTTGTGTCTCTCTAACTTCTCTTTTCTTACAGAGTTCTTAGTAAAGAAACATGAAGATCAAGATTCTTACGTTAGCATCACATCATTGTTTCTTTGAGTAACAACAATTGACACCGACTGTGAAAAATGCTTATAAAAAGCCATATTCTAGATAAGTGGTAGGAACACGATCTGCTATAGCTAGGAATGATGGAGATGAAGGTTTCATGGGTTCCCCTGACCATTGCACTCAACGACAAATCCAAAGGAGATGAGAACAATATGCGCCTATAGTTCCTCCCGTTGAATTTGAAACTTTAAAGAGGCTAAGTGAGGGAATTGCTCAACGTTGAAGTTATAGTATACCTTTTCATTAGTGATCATCCACAAATCAGTCTTCCTCGGGAAATTCAAAATCTGATGGATGAAGCAAGTGCTAGATGACGTGTTGTAGAAGCGGCTAATCGGTAAAATCAAGCTCAGGAGGAGACTTAGTCGCTGACTTAGGATCAGACCTGAGGGCTACTCAACTACTGACCCAAGATCAGACTTAGAGAGAGAGTCAGTCACAAACCTTAATACAAAGTCAATCTTGGGATCAAAAGCGGACTCATAATCAAGGCGATGGTATAAGAGGTGTTGGGATGACTGACCCATATATAGGAGCTCACCAATCCCGAGGAGTAAAAGGTGTTTGGCTATTGGATCGAGAATGAATCTCACATAGATTGCAAAAATGGATCCAAGGATAGAGGCACTGATCTGGGCTCGTAAAAACCTTGTTCCCGAAGCTCAAGGGAAAGGAAAGACAAAATTTAATATGACCATGTAGATTCATGTAGCTCGAAGAGGCGAGAGCTCATCCCACCATTAGAATAAATTATGTAAAGAAGTTAGTTGGGGGAATTCTGGAAAAGAAAATGTTGGTATTCTCAAAGGATAGTCAAAAGAGGAGAAAACCTTTCAGCTCGGTAATAATGGAAAAACCCTTACCTTACAAGTTTAAGATGCCTCAAATACCGACTTACTCTGGGAAGATGGATCTGTATGATCACATATAGAATTACGAATCCATAATACTCCTTTATGGTTGGGAGAATGAAATCATGTGTAAGGTATTTTCGCTCACCCTAACGCTTCATGTAATGAAATGGTTCAATAGATTCAAAGAAGGTTCAATATCTTTTTTTGATCAGCTCAAGGGAAATTTTTGAAGGCTTTTATGATTAATAATCAAAGAGAGAAATATGCCACTTATTTGCTTGCCCTCCAACAGGGGGGCAAAGAGTCTCTGAAAAGTTATGTGGATAGATTCAGAGATATTACATTGAAAGTTCGAGATTTACAACAGGTGTTGCTATGACAGTTATGACGCAAGGAACCAAATCTGAAAAGTTGCAAGAATCGTTATCTCTTGATCAACCAACCATAGTCTCAAATTTATTCTCAAGAGCAAACAAGTACATAATGTCAGAAGAAATGATGAAAATGGCTCTACCCAAAGATACCGAGGAAGGGAAGAAACGTGGGAAGGATCCTGTTGATAGGAGTGCCTCGAGGTTAGACAAACCTGATAAATCGCCCAAACTGAAGTATGACAATTATACTCATATTAATGAACCTAGGGAGTCTGTCTTAACAGCTATATAGAGGATAGGCTTATTGAAATTTCCAAAGAAGGTGGCTAGGAATCTTGGGAGAGATGTGGATTCCTATTGTGATTTTCACTCTATTCATGGACAGTCAATAGAAAAGTGTTGAAACTTATAAATCAACTTGAGAAACTTGCCAAAAAAGGGAAGATTGATAGATTTGTCTAGAGGAGTGAGAGATTTCGCTATCCCATCTGAGATCAGAGAGATAATCAACCACGGATAGACGAAATGATAACAAGAGAAATGGAGGAAAGAATCGAGAACGAAGGAGAAATGATGACAGAATTAGAGAAAATAGAAGGGAGAGGCATCACAATGACCCTACGGGATGTGATATCCCGAAATTTCTCACTTTGAAAATTCATCTTGAGTATTCGAGATAATATATATAAACTGAATAATAAATATTTATGTGTTGAAATATATAAATGTATATAACTATATATATAAGCTATATATTATAAAGATATATATTATAATATATTTACTATATATTGAATATATAATAAATATATAGATATTTATATATATAGATATTTATATAAATATATCTATAATATATATATATATATATATATATCTCTTTTGACAAGCTTCCTTTGAATGAAAAGAAGGGGTCTATGATGCAGCCTTGTTTTAAAAAAAATAATAAAGAAACAAAAACAAAAGGCGTTGACCAAGAGGGCAACGTCGCCGGTGAAAAGAGAAAGGGGTGACGGCTATGCGGCCAGAGAAAGAGAGAAGAAAAACGGCGAATGAGAGAGAGAGAGATAGAGTAACCAACAAAAAGAAGAAGAGACTGAATCGACCCTACCTTTGTCGAACTAGCTTTGTCTCTTCCAGCGCCAAGCTCCGTGCGACAGGCCTTAGCTACTGAAGAGAGATAGACCAGAGAACTAATCCCGAACTAGTGGAGGCAGCTGAACTGGTTCAAATCAGTTCAACCAAAAAAAAAAAAAAGAAAAAAGGTAAAAAATAAAGAAAAATAGATTTTGTGTACTTTTATTTAAGAAAAAACCAGTAAGAAAAGCCGTGTAGGCCAATTTATTATTTTTCAAAAATTACTTAAAAATTTATATTTGATCGAAACTAACCCGATTTAAATATGTAAACGTGTAGCGCAATAATAGGCGACGAACGCGAGTTCGACCAAGCCTCAATTTGCATGCAGTCACAGTATTTCAAGTAAGTGAACCTCACTTGATACAACTTGTATTAAGATACAAAATAAGTAAATTTTACTTGCTACAGTAGCTATAGCATTTTATTTAATTAAATTGCATAGCTACAATTAAATTCATAATTAATGAATTTAAATATGAACATAAAGAATCAACTACCGTATGAGGTAGCATATTATGTAATTAAATTGCATAAACTATGAATGAAATTCATTTATAATGAATTTAAGTATAAAATCTAAAATCTACTAATTAAATTTATAAATTATGAATTTAACTATGAAGACGAAAATTAGGAAATGTTTAAAGATTTCATACGTGATTGGATCGAATGAATTATCGATAAATTATAGTGATAAGGAATAATCGTGAACAAATATCGGTTTAGTAGTTCCCTTTTAGGATGCAAAGAAGCATCATACGGATAATTCTAGACTTTAAAAGATTCCAAGTTAAATCCATAGATGCAAGGTAGCATCATATGGAATAAATTTAGGCCCTCAAATAGAAATTAGAGCATGTTTGAGGATTATAAATGTGAAAAGAACATTTGATTGGATTATCAATAAGAATATGAAATCAAGAAGTGATCATTGAGGTGTGAAGCAACACCATGAGGTATAAGTTAATTCCATAGATGTGTGGTCGCATCATATGGAATAAAAGGAGCCCTAGATCATAAATTAAAGAATATTCAAGGACTATATGTGATAGTTATGAGTGATTGACGAAAAAAATTGAACTTTTGATTTATGAAAAGATTGATTAATTTGGATAAGAATATCGAATGGATAAGAATATCGAATGAATAAGTGATCTTTGGGATACAAGGTAAGAATCAAATTAGTTCCTTTGATTCTTAACTTGGGATAAATGGTAGCATCTAAAATAAGAATCAAATTATGTTCAAGGATCTTAAGTGTTATAAGTACGTGGAAATATCAATGATAAGATTATAAAAAATGATATGTTCTTATGTGAACCTTGTTTTGTTACATTTACATCTTGATGCATATTATGATTTTATGGGATTTATAAAGTTTACATTGGTTTATACCTGCATTAAAAAAGTTATAAAATCTCATTTATGGCATATTTTGAAAGTATTTGAGACATACGTCTCAATGTTTTAGATTTAAGCTAACTCTGCTTTTATACATATTGTGATCAGAGCTGATTTCAAAACATGATTTAGGATAACTTTTGCATCTAGATGTTCTGCCTCAGCTAACATGCGATAATAGTTAACCATGACCAACTGTAAATCTGCGCACTGCCTCGATATAAGTAATATCTCATGGGCCAATCAGACTCTAACTGAAAAGTCGAGCCATTTCGTGGACTTTTAGACATCTCGACTATCACTGTTTATAGTGTCGAGGTAATATCTGTCCAAGAATATAACTGAGTCTCCATACTCATAAATCATACTCATCAATAAATCAATTCCTTTTAAATAGTGTCCGGGATATTCTGTCACCGGAATACATCCATAAACATTTCTCATCTTAGCTCTGGATGTTTAACACTTAAGATGGGTCGAGCGAGTTTCCACCAATGCTCCGCTGCGCCCTCTGATCTTATGTATACTCTGAGCAATTTGCTCCTCAAAATAATCTCCACACTCCGCTCCAATCTCGCGAAGCGTGTCTCAATACTGTCCGATCTCTCTGTCGGACTCTGTGGGGCATGCTCAACATTTACCTCCATTTACAATTTCATCCTGATTCTCACAGGTTAACTCAGCACGACTAGCAGGCTCAGGTCTACCTCTACGACCTCTGCTCGTGCACTATCTCATCTAACGCGACTCATATTAGGCATTCCTGCATTCTCAACCATTTCTTAGTCAAAACCCATCTCGATATACACTATTGTATCTAACTAAGCACAGTAACACGGGGATGTAATTTTCTAATTACTGACACTGACACACATCAAACCAATTGTTGCTCTGATACCACCTTTATATGTCACGACCCAAACTGCCCAAAAATCAGAGTTAATTTTTTGCGTTTTGTTATTTCCTTTCATTGCTTACTTGTCCTCTAATCGTGACCACACTCCACTAACAAATTGGGCTGTGCGTCAATGCCAGTCCCACCACACATTTACCATATAACTTAATTCTTTCTCAGTCATTTATAAAATGTCTACAATATTTATACATCCCCTAGAGACACTTACAAACATGTTACTGTGCTATGCTTATTTAGATACAATTTGTACAAGTGTATATACCTTGAATGATGGGCAGCAGCGGATATCCGGAATGCAGTACTGAGTCGTCTCAACGTCTACTGGAGATTATCTGTGGGAGAAAATGAAAGGGGTGAGCACATCAAGCTCAGTAAGGCAATCCTACGAACAAGTAGGTAACCATACTACCTACATGAACGTAGTGCCATGCATAAACCACCCTTTCTCCACACATTTTAAAACAGATGATATGAGTTATGATGTTATGTAAAACACATTTGCACGAAAAATTCAACATGCAATTATATTCAAAATCATATCTTTCTCGTTTAAAATTTCACAGTAAAGTCAGGACTCGACCCCTCCTTCGGGTGATCCTGACTCACACAAAATCATGAAAATCCGTTCACATCACATATGGGTTTAAAAAGTATGGAAATAACCATCATGCATATTTAATTTAAAACCTGGTTTGATCTCATTAAAATCATCGACATGCGAGACTAGGCAACATCTGTATATCGGCAATAACCAGGACTATGGCCATGTGTGTCCTCGTGAGTCCCTCTAGCTACACGGATCCTAGTGTGCGAGGTCTCACCCTGATCGGGAACTGCCCGGGAGGTGGGTCAATCCAACCCGTCAGTCTTATCCGATCCCACGCATCCGAAGATGCCGTATCCGAAGATACCCCGCATCACAAAGATACCATATCCGAAGATACCCCACGGTACATCATACTCCATGCTACTTGCACGGTACATCGTACTCCATGGACCCATATCACTCTAGGTACTCCAGCCCAAATGGCCTGCTTCCCACAGAGAGATTTTGTTTCTCAATACTCATGCTATGTCTCAAAACGCACGTGCGAGCCTATTTAATCGGTGACACACAGTCTACCCAATGCTCCAAGCACGGCTCATCGCATGTTCTCATAAAAATCAGTGCGAGTGATGCTCAGCACTCTCATCAAATCAAGTAAAACTGACAGAGCCCGCTTTACATCCCCACAAGGCCGCCAACCTCATCCCTCACTCTCACCCCGCTTAAGAGGTCTTTTGAGCCTGTTGGGCCTTTTGGCTGACTCCAAGGGCAGACAGCGCTACTCCACAAATCCAGTAAAACTAGTGCGAGCTAGGCTCTAGCACTATATATATAAATCACATGAAAATCTTATAAAATCTGGTGCGAGTTAGACTCTAGCACCGTGTCACGAAAAGCATGTGAAATCTGGTGCGAGTTATACTCTAGCACCTATGCATGTAAAACTCTAGTGCGAGCTCTCGCTCCAGCACCAATGCATGCATCACCCAAATCAAAACATCGTGCGAGCCTGAGCTCCAGCACGTCACATATCAATAAAAACACGTAGGCGGCTCTGTTTCCTCAAAACAGTTTTCAAAACAATTATATTGTTGAAGGTATGCAATGCTGTGCATTTTCTTTTAAGGTTAGCCAGCCTACTCATGCATGCATCAAAACACCTCCAGAATGAGCAGGAATCTCTTGTTCTTGCTCCTCCCAATTTTTCCTAAATTTATAAATTTTACCCTTAACAAGGGTATTTTGGTAATTTACCCATTCGGGGCACTAAAATTATTATTTGACCTCTAGACCCTTCAGATAATTTTTAAAGACTGCATATGAACTTGAAATTGCGTAAAGTTTACCTCTAGCAGTCCGTAGAATTCCCTTACCTGGAATCGCACGCAGACTAAACCTGTCTCGATGATACCGAACCTCTCGGCCCAAGTGCGCGCCAACCAAAAACACGTAACTGCATATAACCACATAGTCGAGGTTAATTCAATTATCCTGATCAGTATATTGCATTTACTGATCAACTTTAAAGTATTGGACCTTATCTACCTTATTGGGTCTCGGCCCATTTCAGCCCTTTTTATATTTATTAATTCCCTTCTTCGGGTATACCGGGCTTATACAGCTTTTTAATAATTATCAGGCTTCGATCCAAATTTATTGGATAGCCCGTATACCATTTACAACAATTATATTACGACTCCGAATAATATTCCTTCCTACGCGAAATTAATCCATAATTCCGTAAAATAATTAAAACTCGGTATTTAAAGAACTCTGATTGCCGAAATTAAACTGTACTTACCCGATACGATGCGGGGTACGAGAATCAGAGCTCGATCGGCTCTCGTTCGGTCTCTGTCGTAAAGCTGCACAATTAGGTAAATCCGAATTATTTTTCATTAAAATAATATTAAATTAAATTTTCGAAATTTACCCGTAGGTCAATTTCGACCCTCGGTCAACTTACCCGAACCTCGAGTCATTCCCGGTAAATTTCTTTCCTTTTTCCTTTTTTCCTTTCTTTTCTTTCCTCTTTCCTTCCTTTTCCTTTCTTTTCTTTCTTTTCGGTCAAACGGTGTCGTTTACTGCCAATTGCCGTCGCAGGCGTTTTCGGCGGTCTCACCGGCCAAGACCGGTCTCAAAAGAACCGGCTTCTTCCCCTGAGTGCGTCGGTAGCCTCCGTTTCAGCCCAGACGCGGTGATTCGTCGAGAATCGGCCCGTTTCTCCGTCGGTCTTCCTTCGCTCCGATCGGCTTCCTCCGGCCACCTGGCGGTGTGATTCCGGTGCCCACGTGCTCGTCGGTCTCTCCTCTTCCTCCTGGTAGCTTCGTCGGAGCCCGTCGGTCGCCGGTGTGCTGGAATCGACGGTGAGGGTCGCGGGTCACTTTCGGTTTCCTGGTTTCGGGTTCTCCCGAGCCTTTCTCTCTCCTCTTTTTTTTGTTTCAGATTCTTTTATTATTATTATTATTATTATTATTATTATTATAGTTTATTTAATTATTTCACTATTCATTAAAATACTCCATAAAATCCAAAATATCTACACTTATATTATTTTTATTCTAATTTAATTTATTTAATTTAAATTTAATTTATTAAATATATTTTTCTCTAAATTTTTGATATTATTCTTTCGCGTTTTTCGAGATATCGTTCCGATAATTTTTTGGTATTTTTAAAATTTTTGAATCTTGATCAATTGACCCAAATTGTATAATTTCCTCATTATCGATCAAGATATCTTACATCCTTATTTTAAATTAAAATTTTCTTATCGCCTTAATACCGGGTTTTGGTATTTTTACCATTTTACCCCTGCTCTTGTTTCGAAAATCAATTTTACCTGACCTTCCTTCATACATCCCCCATCTTTTCTTATTTAATTTTCGTATTTTAATTAAATTCGGGTCTTACATACATGTATAATAAAAAACGCAAAAAGTGTACGAAGAAAAGTCATGCATAAAAGGAAACATGTACTTGAAGCAAATCATGTAGAAATATGATAGCATACAAGTCCGCAAGGAAAGCCAATTAGAATTCTTTATGAAAATAGACTTCTTCAAACAAGATTATGGAGCATGGTCATATATGAGAATATACTAGCATAAAAGATAAATAATAGAACTATACAAAATAATAAAACTAGAATTTTCATTGAAATTGAAGTTTCTATTACAAACTCTGGTTGTCTAAGATAAGTAAAATTTGTAAAAAAAAAAAAAACAAAACTATGAATCAATCGGTGGAGAATCCTGATCTGGACTAGCTTTAGGAGAGCAATGAGCACCATCTCGAGTGGGCAGGGGAGTATCTTGCAAAGATGGTTTAGGGAGATAACCTGAACCAGTAATGGAATCAGTTTTTAAATTATCTTGATTTGTGCCATCTAAATCACTAAGAGTATCGATCATCCCAGATAGCTTACAAGGAGACTAGGGGCTAGTGAGTTTATTTAAGTCATCCTTAATGCCTTTCTCTAGATAAGGCTCGAACTCCTCACCATCCGACTCGTAAGTGGTCCACTTCTTCAACTTGAAAGACTCTATCTCTTTAGTAAACTGTAGCTCAAGAAAAGTCTCTCCGAGTCATTTAGCCTCCAACCAAGAACATGCCATGTAGAAACCAAACTTGACAAAAGATGTTTCGCATACCAATTTCTTATCATGGCAATCTTAGGACAATCGATTCTCTTTCATGGCCTCATCTCTAATACGATTCTTCTCTTCATTATTGAAAGAGGAGATTGGAGGTAGGCAATCCCAGCAAGTAATCTCTGCCTCCAATTCTTGGTTTCTATCATCAAGCCACTTCTGCTGCGACATAAGGTCATCATAATCAGCCTATAACTTCTGTAGCTTGGCAATTGTAGACTCATGCTTCGATTAGAGGTTCTGATGCTAAGGAAGTAATGAGTTCAGCTTATCTAGTTCGAGGCATATGCATCCTTACTCAAACTTTCTTTTCTCATCAGATAACTTCACCTTTAAACTAGCATTCTCGGCTATAAGATCCTTGTTTTTCTTTTTCAATTCCTCCACCTATTGAGGATAATGCTCTTATTACCTCTTGAAGGCCATCTACTCAGCTTTCTTTTTTCAAAACTGGTCAAGCTCCCAGTCAGGTTGGATTTTGTAGGCTTGATTTTGAGTGTTGCATGCAATACTTTACAAGATGGCTTACAAAGGTTAAAAAGGAATTATCGTAATTGAAGAATTGAAAAATGTGACACTAAAGTTAACATAACAATAAGGAATACCTTCATAGCTAACCAGTTTGATTGGTTGTCGCTCTCCAAAAAACTTTAAAACAGGTATGCTTCATCTCTAGGAAGAATAGTAGCCTATCCTAGACGAGAAGCGACCCTGAGATCATCGATGGTATCATTATCATTAACTCTAGATAGAGCCTAAATTAATGCTCCTAGTAGCTACCTTGCGGCATTTTTTTGCTAGCAGGAGAAACCATGGAAAGCACAGGCCTACTTTCAATGGCTGCCTCTATGTTCTAAAACCTCTGATTTGTTCCTTCTGGGCAAAAGAGATTGCAGTCAGCCTTACTCTTTTCATAAGTTTCTTTCTCCTTGTAGCGCTCTTCCCAACGCTTAAGGTTTCTTTTGCCATATCCAAATTGTTGGGAAGAGCCAAAAGCATCGACTGACTAGGGAGCTGGAAGAGGGGCCTACATAGACTCTGACTCGACATTTTAGGCAAGAGGATGGGTCTGATCTCGAGATTTCTCTGGAATCACAACCTTAGACCGAACCTGCTTTTGTGGATGAGAATTCGATGCCCATTCTCCTTTCTTTTTTTCTTAAATCCCCTGGCAAATGAAACCATATCTGTGAGAGAAATAAAAACGATAAGAAAAGATGCATCAAACTCTAGAAATCGATCGAGTGACTTAATATTTAGGGAATCTTCTAGAGGTAGAAAGAATGAGGTCTCAAACCCTTCACCCTAGCCCTAAATATTGCCCTCCCCAAAAGAACCACCACCTTCTCTTTCTGTAACTCAACCACTATCATCCAGCGAATTTGGGTTGCTATAAGAAGGATCAGCTGGAGAAGGATTTTACGTTCTAACAGTAAATCCATAGGAGGTATAAGATTTTCATGCCTAAAACTTGACCTACTGGTTTACTAGAAGGACCTTCCAAACTTGGATTAGGGTTGCTTTGGCCAAGATTCAAAGGAGGATTAAGCAGAGTGCTGGAAATACCCCAAACCTGCAACAAACAAGTTTTCGAGGGTCATAAAGGAAGATAACTCCACTTCCTTCCTTGTAAATAACACTTCCAGTTGCTCCATGTAAAACTTTCTTAAGGAGGAGACATGAGGTCTTGTGTAGCCTTGTTCCTAGGACCTGATAAACGGATGGAAAAACCCACGCCTTCTGGCATATCAACAATAAGTCATTCAAACTCAAACCTTTGAAGTTTATCAAGAAAGTCTTTAAATAGTTGTTTTTGAAATTGGCGACCACTACCCGTTGAGTAGAGTAAGGAACAACACTCGAAAATTGATGAATTCTATAGAAGGGCCCGAATAAACGAATCAAGGGGACTGTTGCTCTAAGGTGACACATAATGGTGAAACCTACTACTCGACCCATGCATGTGAGTGAAGTTGAGAAGGGGCAATTCCTTGATCTTTGAACAGCTTAACTTCAAAACTAGAGAGAGGAAAACAAAGTCCTAATTCTAAGGAAGCCTTGTGAATGGTTGTTCCACTAGAAGGCTGAGAAGGATACTGCTTGTCGAGATTGGGAAGTCTAAACAAATAACCTTCGGGCAAAAAGAATCTCTCTTTTATTTCTTCTAAGTTTAAAAGGATTAAACTAAAAGCTAGACCTTAGCTAATACGTTTGCCACTACCTTGGGAAGCCATAAAATTATGCCTAAAAATCAAAAGAACCTGACAAAAACCTTAGACACAAGTACGCTATAGAAAGAGAAAGGGCCTAAGTGAAATCATAGATGATAGGTGGCTGGGTTTAGGGCGATAGGCAGCTGAGTCGCGTAAGGCTAGCGGTTGAGTCGTGTATGCCTGACAATTGGTTGACGAATGGCAAGCGAATGGCTTGCAGATGACTAGTGGTTGGGTGATTTCAGAGGAAAACTCATGCGAAAGGCTCATCATCTCACATTATATAGTCGCAGCTAGGAAGGTGAAGAGTCACCTGTTGGTCCTGACTCTAACTGATGTACACCTAAAACCCAAAGTAAGGGTTTAGAAACTACCCTGAAAGTACTAAAAGCCTAGTCAAGGCCTTAATTTAAGAGTTAAGTGCAATTAATGTAGATATAATCTGTATGAACAAGCTCAAACATAAATAAGGCCCAGATGATGAAAAAAATGAAGGACACGTAGCATCACAAGAGTGAGCCACGTGTCCTCTCCCTCGATTGCCACGTGTCAGACCCCATGACATGTGTTAGGGGAACCAGCGGCTAACTCAACCGCTTAGCTAAGAGGAACAGCAATGATTGATTCAGCCGTTAGGCCTAAACTCGCCTGACAAGACAACTTAGCCACCAGGCGAGAGGGCCAAGTCTTGGAAAGGCACAATAGATGGGGCTTGTGCACAGTTAAAGCCTTGAGCCCAAGTATGAGCACAATTGTCTACACAGATACTTGAGTTAATTAAAACTCCAATTACTAAGGCTAATTATGTAATTAGTCACTTATTTATTCCTATAAATAGATAACATATATGTTCTCAACTCAATTAATTATTCTTTTTTTTCACCGAGACTCTCTCAGATCAATTATTAACTTACGTATCAAAGTGCACACACATGTAAACAACTCATGCTTCTCTCTGACTTCTCTTTTCTTACAGAATTTTTAGTAAAGGAGCACGAAGATTAAGATTCACATTATTGTTGTTTTGAGCAACAACATAAGAGAATATTTGATAATTGGAGATGGGTGAGATTGCTTGGATTCAAACCAAAACTTTACAATATGTCACAACTCTTCTTTAACCATTCGATAAAGGGGTTGTTAGCTACTTTTTAATAAATTTGATCATTTTAAACATGATACAATACAACCATTTTAAATTAATACCCTTAGAACTTATCATTGAGTATTAATTTAGAGAGGTTATTTATTTAAAGGGTTTTATCTTGTAAATTATTATTGTCGTAAAAGTCATATCTCTTTAATTTTTACATTCTTTAAATTGACTTATAACCTTTAATTTTCATAAAAACCTCTTTACAAATATGTTTTATACTTGTTTAGATCTTGAAATAAAAGCCTTCCACAAATTGATATCTTTAATTGCTTTTTTGTTCATGAATATTATGTAATATATGTTTGTATTTTTTATCAAATTATTAATTTATACAACAATTGGGGCTTAAATTTTATATTAGGTTTTAAAACAAAACTATTAATTATTACAATAAAAGGTTTATTAATTTTTTATATTAACCCGAGTTAAGACCATGATTTTTATTGATTTAGAGAGGTTATTAATTTAAATAAAATTAATTTTGAGGGTTCTACTTATAATAATACCACAAGAAAATAATATGAAAATAGACATGAAACTAATCCAAATTAAATTTTTTTATAAAACGGATTTGACAAAATCAAAAAATTTATTTCATGTTTAACAAGTCAACATGAGTTATGATAATAATTTTTGTATTTTACATGTATTTAATACAAACAAATATTACACAAACACATGAATTCTCATACCTACTTGTTAACTCAAAATATAATGAGTGGAATTATTTATTTTCGAATCCATTATATTTAGAGTACCCTAATTTTAAACTGCCTCAACCAGATAGGTTCCTTGATCTTGCTTTACAATAAGGGTGTATTTGGTTCGGGGGAAAAAAATTACCTTTTATCCAGAAAAAAAATTTTAAAGGGTAAATTTAGGGAAAAATTTTACTTCACATCCAAAAAAAAAAATTTGACTCAAGTAATCTAAAAATACCTCAAGATCCGAAGGTAATTATTTTATCCCAAATTTTCTCAAAATCGAGTACTATAGGTAAAATAAAATAACTGACAAAGAGAAAAATAATCAAACCAAACAGGAGAATCAAATGATGAAAAAAAAATTACAGGAAAAATTTTAAATTCCCCCAACCAAATGCACCCTAAAAGAAAAAGTGGTGCAACGTGAGAAATTGCGTGGCAGCTTCAAAATTAAGTAAAAACAAATAAATTTTGAATAATTTAATTAATTATACATCTTATTAATTAAGTTACCCAAATTTCTACTTTCTTAAAATTAATTTTGCGTCTATGCCTCTATGGCTCTATGCTTAGTGATATCGTCAGGCTTGCTCTAGAATATACTACAAAATTGTGGCCCCCTGTTTCCTTGCGAATGAAGTGTGGGCTTTCGAATTCGATTATTGACTGATAGTGATACGAAAAGATGCACACACCAACAGAATAGGGTATTTTAGAATATTATGGATTTTTCCTTTTGATATTTTACATGCTTTCTAGAAATCGAGTGGGGATTTCTATCACATTCAACATTTTGTTTTTGGGTTTTAGATTTTTTTATAACATGATAAATTGTATTATTTATATTTTATTTTTTTTAAAACCGATTTGAAGGGGGTTCTTCATTGTTTCAATTTAATATATTTATAAAAGTATTTTTTTTAAATCGAACCTTGATTGATAAAAAATAAAATCTTAAATTTCTTTAAATTTGAATTCAAAACTTTCTTAAAAATTGTTATATAAGTAAAATTAAGATGATAATATATAATTTATTTTTTTATTTTTATTTTTTAAAAAATACTTATAACCATCTAAACATCAATTGACAATATATTAAATAAGGATAATTATCTTATACATCGTCAGTAAAATTTTTTATAACTCCATCAATAAAGTTAAGATGATAACATATTTTTTAAAATATGTTAAAAATAAAAATTAAATAAATTAAAAATTAAAAATTAAAAAATATGTAAAATAATTATCTATTAAATAATTATACTAAAAAAACTGGGAGACCCAAAAACTAAAGCATAATGAAAACCCATGTTTCCGCTAGAAAAAGAAAGTAGTGGGCCTTTTTTTTATGGTCATCAATGAAGCGTAAGGCCTAGATTTTGATATGAAAGAATCAATGTTGTACGCGTGCCGCCCACGGGGAAGATTCTTAGGCATTAGAATGTGACGTATTAAAAGTTAGCTGAAAGTGGAGGATTTTACGACATATTGCACATTTTAGATTTTGGGCCGCAAAACCAAACATTATAATAACTCTCAATTAACTTTTCTACTTAACAAAATTGGACACCACTCGCAACCAATTTCTGCCAACTCTATCAGGCCTTATTATGAGTAATATGAGATGCCACTTCCTTTTAATTCGGGATAAATATTATTGTCAAGAACTCTGTCTTCCTATTCTCATATATATATATATATATATATTAATTACAGAATTTATTATTTTTTATATCAAATATTTGATTTAATAATTGGTACATATATTTTTAATTTTAAGAAATTTAATTTAATTTTTTTATAAGAAATTACATATACAACTTTTTATTGTTCATTATCACAATGTTGATCGTAGGCTTTTCTTTTATTTTTTGAATATTTAAAAGAAATTGGGTAAATTAACCATTAAGCTAAAAAAAATCACTATTGGTTTCATCTTTCTTGACTTGAGAAATCTATTTTGGATACGTAAAGTGGGTGAAGAACATCTCTATGCAGCTCTGGCTAACTTGTGTTAAGAAGGCAAAAGCTTGATAGAATTGTCCATTAAGAGAGATCACTGCCTCTAGCCCAGGTGGTTATGTATGGTTTAGACCCTAAGTCCAGCTCAGTAGTGGTCCATTAAGGTTAGAATGGGTTGAGTCCAAACAACCAGGACGAGACGGAGCCTTTTGTCGGCTGGAGGCGAAAGCCCGAAATGCATAAATTGGATTGAAATTGAATTATGAGAGACGAAACGGCGGGTGATTGCGCTAAAAACGACCGAATTCTGCAGCAGGAAACGTGCAGCGAAGAGGGTTAAGAAGTTGCAACTTGCAATACTTCCTCTTTTGAAATAATTCAAAGAGAGTCATGGTGAGTGTTTGATTCTACTCTGTTTGGTTACTTAGAAAACCAAAGGAAAGCAAAAGGAAAACGAATGTCTTTTGAGCCTCATTTTTGTTTGGTAAAGTTCACTAAAGAACTGCACATCATTTATTTGATAAAAGGCTTGAATGAAAAGAGAAAAGAACTTATATTAAAAAGGACGAAAAGTGAAAAATTATACTTTTTCATGGTTATTGATTTTACGAAGCTTTAGTTCCACCTATACATCTTCTTTTGGATGCTTACAGATATAACTTCTCTTTTAAAGAAAAAAAAAAACTGAGAATGGAAAGAGCTAAAATTTAAGTTAAACATAATAGGTTTAATTTTAATAATGGAATTATGAATGTAGTTTTTTTTTTTTTTTTTATGGCTTTCTTTTATATAATTGCATTGCTTTTTTCTGAGAAACTGTGATACATATTGGTTTTTTACGGTTGTCTTGACCAAGTGGGCAACTGGGTATTGCTTGAACGGACTCGCTGGACTTTGAACCAGGAAAGTCTTTCATCAGCCTAATTGTTTACTGCATTGTGTTGTAGTGTCTGGATTCTTGACTGTTGCTACTGCTATGGCTGCGGCCAAGACTCGGACAAGTAGCTTCTCTCGAAACCTTTCCACTGCAGCCTCATCTCTAAGCCCTGGACTTAAGTGTGGGCCAAATGGCACGGTCTTTCTATCTTCTGGGATACCCGACCTTGACAGTTATGGCTGACAGTCTCTCATTTTTATTGTTGTATAACATTCTCTTTTAGCAATAGTTATGTGACTGTTCTCTTATTGAATAGTTTTTACTTGATATGCAGAGATATTAGGTGGAGGTTTCCCTTTGGGAAGCCTAGTTATGGTGATGGAAGATGCAGAAGCACCTCATCACATGCTTTTTTTGAGGAATTTCATGGCTCAGGGGCTTGTTCACAACCAACCTCTTCTCTATGCTAGTCCAGTCAGAGATCCAAGAGGGTTTCTAGGTACTTTGCCCACTCCTGCTGCATCTAAAGATGATAAATCCCGTGAACGAGATCCTGATCAGGTGCCCCTCATCTTTGATCCCTACTATCTTTTGGTTTCCTCTTCAGTTTGTTTGAAATCCCATATGTTCAAATGCTAAGAATGTGATTGGTCACTTAAAAACTTGCAGGAGAAAGGTCTGAGAATTGCTTGGCAGTACAAGAAGTACTTTGGTGAAAACCAACTCAATTTTGATAGTCAAAGAGGTAGTTTATCCCTTGGTATTATTTTTATTTCTTTTCGCTTGTAGGGTTAACAAAAAGTTAACGCAGCTTGCTTTCGAGTCTTAATTAAGGTTAAGAAAAGAATTTCTTTAACTCTTAATACTTTATCACTTTTCGTTTAAAACTTAATGCATTATCAGGTGTTTGTAAAAAAAGTGCACATGCTACTCTCTCCATGAAAGTTCTATACTCATATCTCTTTATGTTGACATGGTGCAGATGGTAAACATGAGTACTGTAATGAGTTTGACTTGCGGAAGCCCCTAGAGAGGCGCTTTCTCAATGGGCAGCGTGTAGATTGTGTCAGTCTCCAAAATTCTCCTGATCTTTCTGCTCTTCGAGACCATTGTGCTACATTTTTATCTCAGTTTCAACGGTATTATCACTTTTTTTCTTGGTCATATATTCAAACATTGGAAACATTTAAACATGCTGCTATATTAGTCAATGCTTGATTTTCTTATTACCTTTACGTCATCTCCCTTACAACTCCATGAAGAATATTGTGAAGTCCAAAGTCATATTTTTAGCTACTCAACTTTCAACTAAGTTGTCATTATCTTTTATGTCTTCTTTTTCTTTCTTTCAATTTTGGTATATTTCTTCTCATTCCTTGCCCCTTTTGGCTATCTTATAGAAATGATGGCAACGTTTCATCTGCTGGTCGTATTGCTATCCAATCATTTTGTGCTCCTCAATGTGCATATTCCAACATGGTTAGTAGCAAGTCCTTAAGATTTGTTGAATTATTTTAAATTCCTGTTTCTTTCCTTCTTTGAAAAGTTCCTTTGTAGGTGAAGAATATTTTTTAAAATTTTTGGCACCTTTCAGGATGTAGAAATCATAGTTTTAAAATTCTTTTGACAATCTCACCCTGATTTTAATGTTGATATCCATTACTTCTGTTACTATACTACTGTTGCAGGAATGGGACATGCTTTCATTTATTAGATCTCTCAAAAGCATGTTACGGTCTTCAAATTCAGTTGCCATAATAACCTTTCCACCTTCCCTTCTTTCACCATCCTTCTGTAAAAGATGGCAACACATGGCAGACACATTACTTTCCATCAAAGCAATTCCAGGTTTATTATCATTTTATATCTTGTGTTTATGGTATGCATTTTTGATTTCAAATGTATCTTGACTTATTGATCTCGTTGGATGCTTCTGTCAGATGAAGACAAGGAATTGGCACAACTCCTCACTGGTTACCAAGATATGGTTGGCTTTCTGAACTTGCACAAAGTAGCACGCATCAATACACAGGTTGATTAGCATTAGCCCTCACCCTAGTCTCGTACAACTTAATTGGTTCCTTACCTTATAGTTCTGTTACAATGTAATGTAGGTCTGCAAACTTATTCACAGTAGTCTCACCCTTCTCATATCTTACATTGTCTACTGCCTAACTGGATACCTTTATTTGTCCAAAATTGAGCAGGTTCCTGTCATTCTTGAGGCAACAACCTTTTCAATCAAGTTGAGAAAGCGTAGGTATTTGGTTTTAGAATGTCTAAATCAGGCCCCTGTCGATGGTTCAAGTGGAACGTCGTATGGAACATCTGGCAGTTGCTCTGGTTCCTCCAAGACTGGGAACCTTGATTTTTGACTGAATACTTCAGAAGAATTGAACTCGTCACAGTAAGAATGAGAAACAATCAGAAATGAAGAACACAATTCGATGCTGCTGTGATACTTCTTCGGTTTTCCAGTAGTCAGCTGACCCAAGAGCCATTACGACATATAGAATCGATCTTGTCTGCCAGATTCTTTCTAATTGCTTGGGGGTCGCATTCTCTATAGCAAATCAATTGGTGAGCCAAATAGAAGATGGTTTCTTGCTA
Organism: Firmiana major; assembly: GCA_033439115.1. Taxonomy (NCBI): domain Eukaryota; kingdom Viridiplantae; phylum Streptophyta; class Magnoliopsida; order Malvales; family Malvaceae; genus Firmiana; species Firmiana major. The sequence continues at coordinate 34,659,003 of CM065913.1, read as the reverse complement.
TGTAAAGTAGGGAAATCTAAGAACTTAAACATATTACTGATCACCTGAGCTTGCTGTAATAGATTCTACAGTCTCCTGCTTTTTTTTTTTTTACTTTGCTGATTGATTTGTCTTCTTCCATAGAATTTCATGGTCGTGTACTCAGTGTTCTTTACACGGCATTTGAAGTTTATTTAAATACTTGTTTGTTGATTAAGGTTTGAGTAATGTCATGCTTCGTCCATACAGGTTAGTTTGGAATTTAAATCAATGAAATTGAAAACCAAATTGTTATAAAAAAAAAAATGCCCCTATGAGTATAAATACAATAAAAATTAGTAAAGTAAATATATCAAGAAAACTTGTTCTACCACCCTTCAATTTGTATTATGTTTTTATTATTTTGTCATTTGCTTTCAGTTCATATTAAAAAAAATACAAGATTAATAATAAAAGTATTATGAATCTCAATAGCTTATTCCTTTGTTTAATAGGAAGAAAGTAAAAAAAATAAAAAAATTATTTCTCTATTTTTTTAAACAAATAGTAATATATATATATATACATATTTTTTTCTGTAAAGTTGAAAAGTTTTGGGTTTAGGAGAAGGGAAAAAGTAAGTGCTGAAACTTAAATGTCGGATTTGCAAAAATCAATAATGTAATTAAATCCCTAATTGAATGCCAATTTTTTTTTTTTCGAAAGATCATAGAAATAAATAAAACTCCATTAGGATATAAACAGAACTACGACACGATGGGATTAGATCACCTTTTGGCCTAATCACACAAATGGAACATGTTTAAAAGGTATAGTAGTGTGATGAGAAATAATTCTTACTGTGTTGCTCTCCAAAATTTAGACTGACTAAATAATTTAGAAATCTTTAAATCTTGAAAATCTGGATTGACTAAATAATTTATATAATTTGAATGATTAAATTTTAGAGAGCAACACGAGAAGAATAATTTTATTTAATATTTGATGAAAGAACTCTATTGATGCATTTTTTTTAAAAAAAAAAAATTGAAATTTTTTAGAAAATGTTAAAAATTAAAGACGAAAATAAAACTCAAATTAAAAGTTTGGCATTAAAAATGTGCTTTGTCCGTAAAAAGAGAATTCAAAGAAAAAAAAATTCTAACCCATTTAATTCAGTTGTGTAATTTACAAATTTAGCTCAGATATAATTCCTGCTTATTAAGTAGAAATGGGTATTATTGTCTTTATACAACTTTCAAAATCTAGAGCCTTTTTAGGGTGGGCCAGCCGGCCAACCCCAACCCGCTTGCTCAGACGAATCAAACCCCAAATTTTAAAAATAAATAAATAAAAATAAATAATCAAGAGAGACAAGAAAAAACCGTAAACCAGAAGCGAGTAATTTTCGCTCGCTTGCCCGTTTGCCTGCGATCTTCCCAAAAGCATGGCAACACGATCCCTTTGGCGCTCGCGCGCCAAGCTGGCGGTTGCCGCCACCGCCCTCTGCACGGGAGGCGCCGCCGCTACTATCGCTACCTCCGACGACCCCGCCACAGCTATCAAGGTCTGCACCACTGTTCCTCTCCGCCTTCTCCGTGACTCCATAACTGCAGCCTCCATCGTTTTCGGTACCTAAAGAACCATTCTGTCTAACTTTTAACTTTATATTTTATTTATTCTTTTGATTAAGAGAGTTAACTGGAGCTTAAAGTTTCAATTTTGAATTAAAAATAATCTTAAGTTAATTGGAAAAATCAGTTGAATTTGTTAGATTTAAAGGGATTATTATTATTTTTTGTTTAAATGCCATAGCTAGAGTTTTAGTGAATTATCGGGAACTCGGTTACTTTTTTTTTTTTTTTTTTCCAAATGTCGTATTTTTTGTTTAACTTTTGAATGATGCTATTAGATTATGAACACTCATTATGGGGACTACCAGAAGGAAGTAATGAGAGAGCAAAGGTTAAACATGAAGTTCATTTAAGGTCGGCCCGGAAGCTTCAAGAACTTTGTTTTAGAAATGGAGGAATTTATATCAAGCTTGGCCAACATATTGGGCAGTTGGTATGCACTTAGTGATGCTAAAGTTTGACAAATGGGTTTCTGGATTCATTAGATGCTATTTAATTTTGGGTTTGAGCCGAATATATTTTTTCTTTTTTAGGAATACCTAGTTCCTCAGGAGTATGTTCAGACAATGAGAGAGTCGATGTTGAATAGGTGTCCTGTTTCTTCATATGATCAAGTCTGTGAAGTCTTCAAGAAGGAACTCGGAGAGACACCTGATAAAGTATGTATTGTTTTGAAGCATAATGTTTGCATAAGCATAGTCGTATTATATTTTAATGTTATTAAGGCTGCACAACTGTTTTTCCAAATACAAAGTGCTATTGGTGCTTCTTTTGACATGTCGAATCTATACTTGTCCATTTAGTCTATCTTTTCATGTACAGGTCTTCAGTGAATTTGATCCCAAACCGGTAGCTAGTGCTTCTCTTGCCCAAGTTCATGTTGCTCGTACCCATGATGGCCAAAAAGTTGCTGTGAAGGTTTCAATCTTTATTAATTTTACCTGGAAAAATTTTCCATTTGAGTTTTCTGCTGTAGGCTCGATTTTTTTCTTGCTAGGATTTACTTTCCACGTCGAAATTATTTTTCTTGAAATTCAGGTTCAGCACACTCACATGACAGATACTGCGGCTGCAGATCAAGCCACTGTGGAATTTCTTGTCAACACTCTGCATTGGTTATTCCCATCTTTTGATTACAGGTATTGTTTTTCAGAATTTCCTTGTTTGGCTTCTAGACTATGAGTTATGATGCAGACATAAATGGATACATGACTTCGGAATTTGCTTGACTTGAGCATTCGGGTTTTGTGCTATCATTCTCATCAGTTTATGTGGTTTCAAACTGTTAGAGTTCTTTAAAGTTTTCTTGTCTTATGCATGCAGATGGTTGGTGGCTGAAATTCAAGAAAGTTTACCCAAGGCAAGTTGCTTCGATAACCTTCTCTCTATATTTTTTTTACAGGAATTCCTTTATGTCTTTATATCCATAAAAAATTCTCAAAATTTACTCTTCTAAGAAATCTAGATGTATTGTAAAATTGGTTTCCTTGTGACATGGTACTCATGCGCATTCATTTCTGTTGCACACCTTCCGTGCACCCTTGCTTGTAGAATGTGGACTTAGACAACCATGTATAATTGTCTCTTGCTCAGATAGTCACGTTTTTCATTTACCCATTATGTGTTAAGCTTTCTTTCCATCCAAGGTGGTATAGCATCACATTTGATGTTTCTAACCTTTTGATGTCAGGAGCTAGACTTTTTAATGGAGGCAAAGAACAGTGTGAAATGTTTGGAAAATTTTCGGAAGCTGTCTCCTCATATAGCAGATTATGTATATGCACCAAAAGTATTTTGGACTTTAAGTACCTCAAAGCTGTTAACAATGGAATTCATGGATGGTGCAGAAGTGAATGATGTGATTACCATTCGAAAGCTTGGAATCCAACCCTATGAAGTTGCTAGATTAGTAAGTTCTTGGCTTGATATTGTCAGCCTCTTGTTTTTCTGCATTTAGAAGCTGTATTAACTCCTTTAGTACCCCATGCTTTATTTGTTTATTAACGATGATGGGTTCATGAATTGTGTATGATGAAAATGAGACTTGACTTCTTGGTTAAGAAAGAAATTATATAATGATAACAGTTATGTGATATATATATATATATATATATATATATATATATATATATATATATCCAAGGAAATAATCTTGACGATACATAATCTGATTCTATGCAGGTTAGTCAAACTTTTGCTGAGATGATGTTTAAACATGGATTTGTTCATTGTGATCCACATGCTGCTAATTTATTGGTTCGGCCATTACCTTCTGGCAGAAGGAGCATTTTTGGTAACGGTTTCTTTTTTTGTTGAGATGATTTAAGAATATCTCTATTAGTGCTTAACTAGTTGCAATGAGGTATAGTCGATATTAAATCTTTCTTGTTTTCATAACTATCCCAGTAAGCTAAAATTATTGTCTGGTTTTGGTGAAAGCTATTAGACCTCTTCTAGCTTGATCTGTCTAGGATGGCGCCCCTTCTTTCAGTATGAATTTTTCATTGCTAGTACTGATGCCAGCTTTTAGATTTTTAATCATGCAACTTCTGAATAAAGAAATATATCAGGGAGCTTGTTATTCTTAAGGATGTTGGCTTCTAGATATTCTGTATTCATAATAAATGCTGTACCTCTTTCCAGTGACTCTAGAATGCAGTCGTGGAAAAAAAAAAAAAAAAGAGAAATCTAGAGAACATCTGGACTTTCACTTAGATATATAATGACTCATTAAAAATTTGAGTTCCTGTGATGCACTTCTTTTTTATGCTTTCATGTGCTTGGTTGTGGAGTTTAGTTCTCCAAATACAATATTAGGATTCCTTGTCTGAATATTTATTCTTTTTTTTTTTTTGGCTTATGTACACAGGCAAGAGCAAACCACAATTGATACTTCTAGACCATGGTCTTTATAAGGAGCTTGACTTCTCTACCAGATTCAGCTATGCTTCTCTTTGGAGGGTACATCATTGTTCTCTCCAAAAATTAGTTCTGATGCATTTATGGTTTTCACTTGCAAGCAATTTAATGTTTTCTGTTCATGCTTTGACATCGATTGCAGGCCTTGGTGTTTGCTGATGCTAAGGGAATAAGGGAAAATAGTGTGAAATTGGGTGCTGGGGAGGATCTATATGTGCTATTTGCGGGGATTCTAACCATGAGGCCCTGGAATAGGGTCATTGACCCTGCTGTGGATCATTTGGTCATAAAAGGCTCTGAAAATGATCGTTCAGAATTACAGGTGATGTTATTAAGTGTTGATGATTTAGAGATACTGTTACTGATAATTTTCTCTTACTTATTGGTTCCTTCTGAATGAGGATCTGATTCCAAGTGAGGCTCTGTTTTTGTCTTAGAGTTATTATTGGCTATATCATTAAGTTTGAATGCTGGATATTTTTAATTGATTGGTTCTCTACTCTTGCTTGGCCATATCTATCCTATGTGGCAGATGTATGCATCTCAATATTTCCCTCAAATATCAGAGCTTCTCAGGAGACTTCCCCGGGTTATTCTATTGATGCTGAAGACAAATGATTGCTTAAGAGCAGTCAATAACTGTCTGGTATTGTCTAATTTTCCACAACTTTGATTTGATTGAGCTCTTGTTATCATGAGGTCACCAATAAGGGCATATATTTTGAGGACTTTATCTTTTGCATTTTGACTCGTCACTAAATTGTCTTGACTGATGCTTGGATTTGATTTTCGTGGACAGTTACAGGGTTCTTCTCTTGAGACATTTCTGATCATCGGAAAAGTTTCTTCTGAAGCAGTTGTTGAGGCAAAGATGATGCAGAAGAAATCCTTACTCAATTGGTTAAATATCTGGGTCGAGGTGTTTGTTTTGGAAGCTCGTCTTTTAGTGATGCAGATGGCCTTGTGGCTTTTACAAGTCAGGAAAGCTTTGACTTGGACATAGTTTCAGTTTCAAAAGCACTTTCTTATCTCATATTACTCATTTAAACCTCAATATTTTTGCCTCCGTTGTTCAGACCACCTCCGTGCAGATTGTTTGAGCACGGATTGACAGATTGATTCTTTATCTCTTCAAAATAAGGTATAAATTTGTGTAATTTTTTGTTTTTGATATTGTAACATACCCATCTCCTGCGGAATTTGGTCAATGTTGTAAAACCCCATCAACCGGGCGAGTGATAAACTGTAAGAAACTTCATTTTGTGGACAACAGTAGATTGGTTTCAATGCCAAACAAAACCAGCTGATTACTGATTAATTTTGCATGTGGGAATGAAGCAATTTATGTCTCAAATACGTAATTGTTCCTTTCTTGTGACAGAGGTTGATTGAATGATGGCACTATTCAGGCAAATAGGATATTAAATGCAGTTAGAAGAAATAGACTAATCAACCAGATTTTTTTCCTGAAGATGTTGTCTTTAATAGTGTTTCCTTTGTGAATGTCCTAAGCTTTATTACTCGAATCATTGCTGTATTAGTAGTTGGCTTCTAACAAACCTTGTTTTCCTTCTCTTGCTCCTTCCTTCCAAAGCCTTGCAATCAGGGAAAACCCTTTGCCCCAGTGAGCTGGCAGGGTTTCTCTCAAGGTCAGGGCAACACCAAAACATCTATAGACTTCAAATTTGTCACATCTTTTTTTGTTTTAATCTATTTTTTAACTTCTTAATTTTTATTTATTTAATTTATTTAGAGGACATTAAGCTTTTAAGTTGAATTTACAACTTTTGAGAATGTGCTCAATGAGTTAATTTGTCATGAATTGAAGTTAAATTTAATATGTGAGAATATACGCGGTTAATTTGTCACATGTTTAAGTTGAGTTTATGACTTTCGAGAGTGTACTTTTATACTATGTTTGGATAGATAATAGTAAAGAAAAGTAAAGGAAAAGAAATGAATGTAAAATAAAGAAAAGAGTATATGCACATTTTATTTAGATAGTTAAAATTAATAAAGGAAAAGAAATGAAAAAAAAGTAATTTTTACAAGTATATTTGGTTAAACAGTAAAAAGTAAAAGATTCGGTATAATATTTTTTTTTTCAATTATAACTTTTTTTTTGTTTTAAATATTATGATACAATAAAATTAAATTTGATATTTTATTTGTTAATTTTTTTTTCATTTTTTTTCTTTCTCTTCCCTCTAAATTTGGTTATTAAAATACCAAGTAAATCGAAGAAAAATAAAGAATATTCACTCTTTCTCTTTTTTCTTGACTTTACTAAAAATTGTTTCTAAGCGAAAAATATTTTCAACTTTTTCTTAATTTACTTAATTTTTCTTTTCTTTCCTTTTTATACCTTCAATCCAAACATAAAGTTAAAGGGAAGCTTTCATAAACAAATTGGGAATGGAGAAAAGGATGGGTTAAGACTTACGAAAAGAAATATGTTGGAACATGGCAGTTGCAGTAATTGTGGAACAAAATTTGGTTGGTAGTTTGGTGGGCTATTTAGCAAGAAGTGTGCGCCTACCGCCTGACCCCACCGCCTCCCTCCGCTTGGCATCGGCTACATTATTTCACCGTCAATTCCATATCTGTTTTCTCTCGACTACTTTCACCCAAAATTTCACCCTTATTATTATTATTATTATTATTATTATTATAAATACATCGCTAATAAATAAAATATCTAAGCAAAAAGAGAAATTTTAACAATCTTCTTTGTTTTTTAATGTTTGTAAACTAAAAACTGATAGATACATTGATTTTGAGCATTGAATTTGATTTAATTGTCTTTTTTTTTTTAGAATTTTTAAGGTACAAAAGTACATGTTTAAAATTCAAATTTTATTATTTTTTTTCATAAAAAAAAACTTCTAAAAAAGGGTACATTTTCAAACTTAAATGTTTTGTACTTGTATAAATTTTTTTTTTGGTTGCGTATCTAGAGGTATTCTCATATCATTTTGACTTGAGACTCATCTCTTTTTAAGTTAAAAATTTTTAGAGGTATTCTCATATCTAGAGGTCGTTTGGTATCGTTTCTTGTTTTCTATTTTGTGTTTCTTGTTTCTGAAATTTTTGTTTTTGTTTTAATTTGTTTTGTTTTCGATTTCTAAAAACAAAAAACATGTTTGGTTAAAATTGTTACGTATTCAGAACAAATTTTTAAACTGATTTAGATACAATAATTCAATCACAAAATAAAATTTAAAAATTGAACAAAAATAATAATATATTTATTATATAATATTATGTACATATTATTAAATTATATTATTTATAATATTTAATACTAATATGAAATATCTACTTTTAATCATATTAAAATTTAATATTATTTAAATTTTATTATAATTAAATATAATATTAAATAAAATAATTACTTAAAAAATAATTCAATTAAAATAATAATAAATAAATTTTTAATATTAATTTTATTAGATAATAATGGAGATTAATAAAAATTTTAAATTTTATATATTAAATAATAATATGAATTAATATATTATTACCTATATTTTATAATACTATTTACTTTAATTGAAATAATATTAAATTACTAAAAAAAATATACTTAACTAAGTAATTTATAAAAAATATATATTATTAAAACATGTTATATTTAATATAAATAATTTTATTTAATGTCAAGTATTCACTTTTTAATAATATTAAATTATTTTATGTTAAGAGTGATATGTTTTAAATTTAATTAAAAATATATAATATTAAATAATAATATCATTTAATAAAATATTTATTAAATATATTATATAATAGCAATTAGCAATAATATTAATTATTAACATATCTAAATTATAATAAATTATATTATTTAAATTTATAATATATTCAATCAATTATTATACAAGTTTAAATTAAAAATATTATGATATTATCGTTTTTTCTATTTCTTTTTTTTTTTTTCATTTTTCTATTTTTCTATTTTAAAATAAATATATTAAAATTAAACTATTTTTTAATTAAATAATATTTTATATTAAACATTAATGTTATTTTTATTTTAAAAAATTAATTAATTTTATTTTATAATTTTATTATGAAAATATATTAATATTATATTAATATATAAATACTGTTCACTTATTTATGAACAGCAACAGAAATGAAAACATGTTTCCGAAAACAATGAAAACATCAAATTCTTGTTTCCAACAATTTTGAAAATTTTTATTTTCATTTTCGTTTTTTAAAACAGAAATCAATACCAAACATATTTTTTGTTTTTGTTTTTCAAAAAACTGAAAACAAAAACAAAAAACAAAAAACAAAGACAAAACCAAACGAGCCCAATGATCAAATTTGTTTTCACACTGTTATTTTACAAACTAAAATCTTTGCATAAACGTCACTATTGCTTATATATTATTTTAATGGATGATAACCATAAATATATTCACGCAAAAGTTTATTTTCGGCTTTTTTAAGAAAAAATAGTGATATGATTTTATTTGAACTTTTTAAATTTTATAATTATAGTTATTTAAAGAAATAAAATACCTATAATATAAAAATATGGTTGATAAAAAATTTCAAAACAATAATACAACAAATCAAAAACATTCCTTTTTAATAAAACAAAATAACTTCTTGCATAAACAATTTCAGTAAATAATAATGTTAATCACAATCTAAAACAAAAACATAATCTACAATTGTAAAAAAAAAAAAAATTGATATATTAAGTTGAAGGCTTGGAGAGGTCCTCCTTTCTTGAAAAGTAATTTTTTTTTTTTTTTACAAATGAAATATTTAATAATTAGAGATGGAAGTGAAATTTGTTAGATTGAAATTCAATTTTTACAATATATAATAATTTTTTTTTAACCACTCTATCAAGATATAGTTGACATTATGTAATTTTTATTGACTTTTTAACATGATAAAATATATATATATATATATATATATATATTATATAGAGAGTCATCAGCGACTAACCACAGAACTCTAATTAATAATATGATTTAAATTAGCTTTTTTTTTTACAATAAAAACAAAAACAAATAGGTACTTCTAAAAAAAAAAAAAAGTAAATCCTCCTTTGAAAAAAATAAAATGCTTTTGCTAAAATTTAAAAAAAAAAAGGAAAAGCCTAGGAAAAAAGTATTTAAAAATATAATTTACTTAAAATTATCTTTAATCTGTTTGAAAAAGAATTAGGATAAGAGTGAAATTTACAAAACAATTTATTTTTAAAAAGCAAAAAAAAGAGCCGAAACAAAAAAAGAGGGCCAAAGTTGCTGTTACGTGGACACTGAACTAAACTTCCATTCTTGCAAAAATTTATCTATAAAATAATAATAATATAATAAAGAAAGAGAAATAGAGGGGAAAAAAAAACTAGTGAACGTGTCATTTGAACAACCTCTCGGATTAAAAGAAAAGGAGAAAAAAAAAGGTGTTAATCAATTAATTTGATGGTTGAGTAATTAATTGAATTAAAAATTTATATATAATGAATAAATCAAAATCTATCTAAATTCATTTAAATACTCTAAGTTTTTAAAAAATTTATAAAAATATTAAAACACATAATAATTAATAAATATAACACAATAAATCATATAATTCATGCAAAAAGACTATAAGAAACATAAAATTTAAATTAATATAAAAAAATTACAAACTCAAATCAAATTGCATAAAAATCAAAGTAATTAAAAAATATATCAATATAAAAAATAGTAAAAAAAAATTATAATTAGAAGTTTGAGTCAGGAGGTTGGATTTGAATAATTAACCCAATGCCGTCATAATTTTTTTTATTAAAACTCGTCCAAAATATGCTAACAACTCTAAACTTTTTTATTCGTTGCCAACCCTAGTTGATGAACAACTTCAAGACCTGTGTCGTGTACAAGGACAGGCCAATCCAAGGCATTTTGTCAAAATTAGGCAATCCCAAGACCAATTATAGATTCTAGAATGCATAGGCATGCATATATACATATATATACCCTAGTTGATGAACAACTTCAAGACCTGTGTCGTGTACAAGGACAGGCCAATCCAAGGCATTTTGTCAAAATTAGGCAATCCCAAGACCAATTATAGATTCTAGAATGCATAGGCATGCATATATACATATATATATATATATATATATATATATATATATATATATCTTTTACTATTATACTGCATCAACAAAATTAAAAGTTTGAGAAATATTTATTTAATACCTGTTTAATTTATGGTTGGTATTGATAAATCACTGTGCATAAACAAATTTAAAAAATTAAATTATTTTTTTATTATTAATATTAAAATTTTTTATTATTTTATTAAAAATATATATTTTTAATAATTATTTTATTTTTTTCAATATTAATATTTTTTTATGAAATATAGATTTTTAATAGTATAAAAGCGAACTTTATATGTATATATATATATATATATATATATATATATATATATATATATCATATTTTATTAAAAGAATTAACAAATTTTAATACAAACCGAGACAAACTAATCATTATCTTTGTGGGTATTAATTTCTTCACATGCATAAAATTTCTAGGAATGTGTAAAGAACTATAAGAAAAGAAACGAATTATAAAACTTCATGGAATGTGTAACCAAAAATAAAAATTTCATGGAATGTGGGAAAGATTAATAATTTATTTATTTGGATTTTATCACCAAAAAGGCGAGTGTAGATTTAATTTCCAACTACCATCCGAAGCTGAAGCATATATTATCCTAAATATAGCAGTGAGAAGCACGTTGCAAAGGCCGATCTAGGCTTCACATTTCTTTCCATTCACATTAAAAGGGACAGAAAGAGAAAAGAGAGAGAAATGGCGAGACCTCATAGGCCACAGTTCGTCCTCTTCGGATCATCCATTGTCCAGCTTAGTTTCAGCAATGGTGGATGGGGTGCTATTCTCGCTGACGTCTATTCTCGCAAAGTATTTTCTCTTTGTTTCTTTTTCATAGCTTTTCTACCTTTCTTTCGGGGTTATTTTCAATGTCTTTGTTCAGTTTTGTTTTGTTAGCAGACGAGGTTGTCTCTGATACACTTTGCAATATTCTTTTTAATGATAATCTGATTGATTTGATTCTAAAAAAAAAAAATAAACTTTTTTCTTTTTTGGTTTTGTGAAGAGTGATTGCTTTTCTTTTTTCGCTTGTTCTTCTGTGTATTCTTGTTTAATAATCATTAATCAGGTTATGGCTGGTAAGAGAGGAAAGAGAGAAACTTTCTTTTTCCTTTTTAATTGCTTGATATGAGGGAAATGTGTGAGGGAATTTATGTGAGAGATGAGTGTTTTTGCCAGTTTTCATGCATTATAAATAGCAACTCTGCAAATTTGGATGAATTGAAGGAGGGAAATTGTGATTCTGAGAGAGGTGGAAAGGAAAATGAGCATGATTTAGAAATAAATTACAAATCTTATGATGGTAAATGTAATTTCTTTAATTATTTGATTTCGTCCTGTTATTGAGTCTAGTTTCTCACCAAGCAGATTAATTGAAGAAGTAAGAGTTGAAATTGTTCACTATTTGACCATTTACACAAAGATATGATGTAGTGTTCCTAATCCTGGGTGCATGTTCTTATGCCACTCACTGCACTATGATGATTCTTCTCTGATTTACTGTTGTGAAGGAATTTGCCATATATATATATATATATATATATATATATATATTTTCAGTCTCCTAGCTTATGTGTTTGGTTTGTGTTCTACGGGAATCCTCTTTTATCTGCAATCTTCCTGCAGGCTGACATACTTTTACGAGGATATTATGGATGGAATTCGCGGCGTGCCCTACAGGTGCTCGATCATGTTTTCCCAAAGGTATAAAGTTTTGATGCTTATTACATCAAACTTGTCAAAATTGTAATTGATGCTTATAGAACAGCCATGTATTATCCAATTTGATTTACTATGTTGCACTCCCGAATTTGGGGGAAAGAAGAGGAGGCTGCTTTCTCATTATACAAATCGATTCCTATATCTGATTGTTTCCTGTCCAGATGTATGGGGTATTCTCTTTTCAAAGTGCTTTGATATTAACATCATAGTTGTGCTCTCTTACACAATGCAGGATGCTGCTACACAGCCTTCTCTGATAATAACTTATTTCGGTGGTAATGATTCAATGGGGCCTCATCCATCTGGCCTTGGCCCTCATGTTCCACTTCCTGAATATATTGAGAACATGAGGAAAATAGCAATTCATCTGAAGGTATTTTCTCGAATCTCAACATATATCTCAGTTGAGGTCGATGCATCGATGTAGGCTATAAGAGAAACTGAAAGATCTAGGAGTCGTAAAGCAATACTTGCAATATATTGCATTGAGCCTGTAGCTCATAAGCCTGGTTGAGTGAATTATGTAGATGTTGGAAATAGTACAAAGATGAACTTATTCATTATTTAGATAATAAAATGAAGATTTTTATCATGTGAAATGGAGCATAAGAAGTTTGCCTAAATGTTTGCAAGAATAAGAAAATACTAAATCAACTACTGGAATGATTTCATAGGAGAGGGAAAAAGAAAGGGGTGACTCATTTTAACGGCGCAAGTGAGAGGATCTTCTTGAATGCAATTCGGAAATCGAAAGAAAATTCATTCTTATGAGAGGTTCCAGAATTTTTCTAATTTCTCGCACCAAATCAGAAGAAGAAAATGGTTTCCAATGCTTCAAAAATTTCAGTTCTTCTTTGTTTGCTCGTATTTGTTAAGTGGCAGCCTTAAGCTCAACCTAGCATATCTTTTCATTGTCTGACAGTAACATTTCAGCTCATTCTAACTTCTTTCTTTTTCTGAAAATCAGAGCCTTTCTGATTCAACACGTCTTATTTTTCTTACTTGTCCTCCCGTTGATGAAGAGAGAGTTAAGAAAAACACAAGGTGTGGTAATGTCAATCTATGCCTTCTTTCCCTTATTTCTTACTGAAAAATGTCAATCTAAGACCTCCCTTTGGTAAATCAGTGACGTTTTTAGCCACCTTGTTCGAACAAATGAGTTATGCCAGATGTATTCTGAAGCTTGTATAAAGCTGTGCCAGGAATTGGATGTGAAGGTGGTCGATCTTTTTACCGCATTTCAACAAAGACATAATTGGACAACTGATTGCTTCACGTAAGTTTACTTGTCTACGATTTAATCTTATCTTTTTCTAATGCAATCCCATTTTGGAAGTTCATTGGCCTTATTTGTGAATCATCCATGTGCTTTATTTTCCACTTAGGTCTTTTGATATAACTTTTGTCTGCCTTTTTCCCCACCTGTCTACAAGCTACTATACTAGGGGGAACTAGTGATATTTCTTGCTATGACAAGGATATTTCCTGTATAAAGAAATTTTGCTAACATTGCTAGTTCACTTGTGTTCTGAAGTTCTGGAAAACTTTGATTTTTGCTTATTCCAAAATGGTACATTGCAATTTCGCACGAAAAATCTAATTGGATGAAAGAGTTGTTGCTGTCAACTAGCATTAGTGAAGTTTATCTCGAAATTGAAATATTGAATTTATGGTTGTCATCAGAGATGGAGTTCATCTATCTGCTGAGGGGAGCAAGATAGTAGTGGCAGAGATACTAAAAGTACTCAAAGAAGCTGAGTGGAAGCCATCTCTACACTGGAAATCCATGCCAACTGAATTCCCGGAGGACTCACCTTATGATCTTGTTGCTGCTGATGGGAAAAGCACGTTGAATCCGTCCGACTGGACATTTCACCGAGCAATTCAATGGGAATAGAGTTAAGAGTTCTCTTTTAAGTTCATGATCTCCAGATACGATGGAAATAATAGGATGAAGAAGTTCCATAGATGAACAGAATTTGTAGAAAAGACTGAGCTATAACATTTAATTGGACTCACCTTTCATGCAATGTCCAAACTCTTGGCTTCATCCCAGCCAAGCATTAGTTTAGATGATATGCATACTGGACAGATTTTTGCACGTATGAGAAAACTTCGACCCGTAATGTCTTCCTCAATTGAGTCAAGTGAATCAATTATTGTGAGTTTAGAGTAAATTAAGAATTTTCAAAAAAAAAAAAAAAAAAAAAACCTTGGCTTGGCTTTCTTCTCATCCCAGTCCTTAGAAAGAGGAGACACAGGAAAAATTACTCTAAATTTAATTAGATAGGTTTAATTAGTAACATTTACAACAAATATCTTAAAATTTTTAAAGATGAGAACTTTATACTACAGTTGGAAGTTTCAGGATCTATTAATGGGTAAATAGCTTGAGATAATCAAGGTTTGAGTTCTTTATTCTGGGTTTCCATCAGAGATAAAATCTTAACGTAAACTCAGTTCAGTTGATTAATTAAAAAAAAATGCCATTTGAGAATTTTTCAAAAGGCTTGAGTACTTTCTCTTGTTCCGGTAGGATTTAAAAAAATAATAATAAAAGAAAGGGAGGGATTGAAAATCTCTTCTTTTCTTTTACATGTCTCATTTTTTTATTCATTTCAATTTGAAAAAAAAAATAATAGAGAAAGAAAATAAGTACAAAAAATTTGAGAATTTTTAAAAATACTCATTTTTTTCACTTTACGTCCATTTTCCCTTTTGATGAATTGCACCACACTAAGGAAAATGAGTTGCAGGGAGAAAAAAATTAGTATATTTAAAATATCTGAAAAATCTCATAGATAAAATAACTTTTATACTTTTAGTGTTCTTTTTTGTTTTTAAATAATCATCATAATTATTTGTTTCTAGAAATTTATTTATCGTCGTTAAAGTCTTAACTTGAGATTAATTTGGATGAACAGTGAAATTTGTTCCATGAAATTAAAAAGCCAAAAAGACAATTAAGAGTATAAGTTTTATAATAAAATAATAAAATAATTAAAATCAAGGGTGGAAGGAAAATTTTCCTTCTATCATTTTTTACCCTTTATATAAAGTAAACGCACTTGGAGTGGTTGACGTGCTCCCAAATTGACTTAGTGACAAAGAAGATGCATTTGAACCTTGAAGTATCAGGTTATAATCTCATTAAATTTTAAGCATGAATTTAGTTTAATCATTTAAGAGTTTAACTAGTTATGGTTATTTAGTAGTATACTTACTTTGAGTTAAGTAATTTTTATATCTACTCATTTATGAAATATAATATTCTGATTGTGATTATAACTTTTAATGAAGATGTTCTATTCAAAAAAGAACTTATTTATCAATTTTTTGTTTTAATTTTTACTTGGATCACAAATATGATTTTGTCATTTTATTATTATTTCAAAATTTTGATTTTTTTGTTTTATTTTATTATTTTCGAGCATTGTTGCTTAAATGATCTATAAGTACATTGATTCTAGTGTAATAATTATCATTTTTACTAATTTGAAAACAAAAAATAAAATATTTTTCATAAAAATAAAATACTTTAATATATACCAAAATTTTATTTTTAATCAAATGAATAACAAATATAAATTATTATATATTATTTTATAAAAAGAATGCTATGTTTGAAAAAAAAATTATAATGAATCTTTTCATTTTCTTTTCACTTTTTAACCAAAATAGTTATTAGGATTCCTTTATTTTTCAATTTTTGTTAATTTTAAAAATATAAACAATGGATACATAATCTTAAAATACATACATACTTTCATTTCCTTTATCCTTTCTTTTACTAATATCTATCCAAACATAATCTTAAAATACAAAACTAACATTGCAATCTCTTTTCATATATTTAAATTACGGTCTTTTATATAAAAATAATAAATAAAATTTAAAATACAATAATTGATTTAAAAAATTATGCGATTTTAAAAATCGTTCTCAATATGAAATCAAACCTAAAATAAATTGTATTAGAAAAAAAAAACAATCCATGTTAATATGATATACTCTTACCTTTGCTACTGTTTTTGTCGAGGGCTCAAATTGAATAGTCCGTCAACTCTAAACAATTTGAATTAAGAAATCAACGCTCCTTTTTGTCAAAAGAAATGGGCCCTCAACAGTGTACTTTGCTACTTTCCCTCTTCTTATTCGATGTGATAGCGTAGCACCCAACTTTCAAAGTAGTCGAGATAGATTCGAAGTAATCGCGTTGCTTTCTTTCCACAAAATTCAAACGACTTAACTACTCATACTTTTCCAAAATGCATTTTTGGACCCACAATTGTTGAAGTAAACATATACGACCATCGCTTTAGCAACATTACAATAGTAATTAGACTGGAAATATATGGAGAAAAGCTCCAAGCAAAAGTGGTCCTTCGAAGGAAAAACAAAACTTTGACGTCCGTTTTCCAAGTAAAGTGATCCCTATAGACCCACTCCAAACCTACCCATTTGAACAAATTTTGGAATGTATAGACAATATTTAGTCTTTGGCATCCACTTATGAAATTCTACCTTTTTTATTAAAAACTTGGTTTGATACAATCATTTCAACTTTTGAAATTTATAAAAGTAAATTTATCTGTCAATCAGTCAATTTTCGATGAGTTTAAATATAATTGTTAATTTAAAATTGCATTTAAAAAATACATATGTTACCTTATGATTTAAGGACCTAGTACTTTTTCTAACATTTTCAAATTTTAAATGCAAAAAAAGGTTATAGTAATGAATTTCTAAAGTACTAATCAATATAGGTAGGGTTTAAGACTATATGTAACTTTGATGAAAATGTTATTTTCATTATTTGTTAAATAATCTAAGCCTTTATAAATTAATAATAATAGAATAAGACAATCAAGGAAAAGAAAAAGAGAATTAATGGATGACCGTAGAAAAAAAAAAAAAACCAAAGTATGTACATATAAATGTCACCATATGCAAGAAATGAGGTGCTTAATTTTATTTTATTTCCGACAAAAACCTTTGATATTGAATGGTTTGTAGATAGGGAATGAAGCAGCTGTTCTCAAAGGTCCTGTCTCCGACAGATATAGAACATAGGCTGGCAGTTCCGTCCGAGATATTGTGGGCATTCGACTTGGACCAAGCTCATCGGTTTGCTGATTTCGAAGCGAAGGACGACGCTGGGCAGAAGTGGCAGTTTCGTTGCTCCACTAGGAAGAAAGATTTCCATCCAAAACCTGTGGTTTCCAAAGGTTGGCGTCGGTTTATTAAGGATAAAAGACTTCAAGTTGGAGATAAGGTTGTTTTGTACAAGGATGTTGAAGGTGATTCCTCCTACAAAATCAAAACCATGAAGAAAGTCTTCAAGTTGTTTGGTGAAGAAATCTGGCTTGACGCATAGCCAAGCAACAACAAATTCCTGGATCATCCCAAACTTTATGTTCTTCTCCTTCCCTTTGAGTAAATATGAATAAAAATCTAGATTTTTGAATGTTAATATTTTGCTGAGTTAAAGCTCGTTCTTTTTGTTTTTCTTTTCTTATCATTTTCCTTTTTAATTAGTTCTTCAACTTGGCAAGAAAAAGGTGGGTGTATTATCATACTTGTAAGTTATCGTCATCATTTCGGATTTGAACTTTTTCATATTAAACTTAGTTATTTTAGAAAACAATCATCTTATGTATGATATATGATCTTAGCTACTAGAAAACAAACAAGTTATCTTTTTCTTTTCTAATGATCTTAGGATTATATGATATATCATTTTATAATCGCCAAATTGCAAAAATAAAAAGGTAACACCAATCCATTCCTTCCTCATTTTTAACCCTCGGCATATCCAAATCTACATCTATCCGGTCCTCTAAATGTGCTAAGTAGAAAATCCTCATCAAACTCCTCTAATAAATTCTATCATATGCTTTTTGCATAAAAACAATCTCTTAATTGGTACATGCAATTTTGCAACTCCACACAATTCACATGTCGCTGACCTTG
Source organism: Firmiana major (assembly GCA_033439115.1). Classification (NCBI taxonomy): domain Eukaryota; kingdom Viridiplantae; phylum Streptophyta; class Magnoliopsida; order Malvales; family Malvaceae; genus Firmiana; species Firmiana major. The sequence goes on along the minus strand of CM065913.1, from coordinate 34,640,654 downwards.
CCAGTCCCCAACTAAAATGCGGCTGATTAGCCAGTATCCAATCCATCCTACCAAGCCATTCAAAATATAACCACCATCGTGGAGCTAGTAGCTTCCACAGCCAACTTAAATTATGCTCTTCCTTATCTTCCTACAATGTTAGTATACTAGCATAAGCAGACTTAGCAGTGTATCTTCCATTCCAAGTAAGCTTCCAAATCCATTTATCCTCTTTAGGAGTTAATGTTGAAAGTGGAACTACAATCACTCTCAGAGAAATCTCCCATGGCAGTTGTGCAAAGATCAAGTCTGTGTTCTATCTTCCATAGTCATTTATAAACTCTCTGACTGTTGCATTTACATCCACAAATTAAGTTTGGCAAGTTTTTTATTTGATTGAATAGGCCCTTTAAGCCAACTGTCCAAAAAAAATAAGTTGAACAACCATCTCTTAACCTTTTTTTTTTTAAACCTGTCGACAAGGATTTACAAGCAGACATTAAACCTTTCCATGACTGAGACCAACAACCCGTCGTATGAGCCTTCTTTAGAGCAAAATGCACTGGGTCCTCCTCTACCCCGTACTTTTGACTTTAAAAAATTTCACCCAAAAGGAATTTGGTTTGGTGACGAATCTTTAAGCAGCCTTCCGCATCAGCACCAAAATTTCTTTATCTATACATCTTAGTCCTTGGCCACCTTTTGTCTTAGGCATGCAAACCCTATCCGAAACAACCAAGTGAAGACCTCTTTTTTCACTATTTTCGCCTTACAAAAAATTTCGATTTAATTTATCAATAGCCTCTGTTATTAGGGGTGTAAGCAATACAGTGATGTTCACAAATTATTCGGATTCGACTCGAGCAAAACTCGAATTCGGTTCGATTTTAGTCGAGTCGAGCTCGAGCTTGAGCTACTCGAGCTATCGAGCGAGTCGAATTCGAACACTTAGATACCCAGCTCGAGTAGCTCGCGAGCCTAATCGAGACTCGAGCTTTTATATATTTTAATAATATATATTATTATATAATAATATTTATATAATGAGTGTAAGAGCGAGCTCGAGTCGAGCCTTAGAATTGAGCTCGAGTTCGAGCAAAAAATCGAACTTATATAATCGAGCCTAATTGAGCGAGCTTGAGTAGCTCAAACTCGATCTCGAGCCAAGTTCGAGTTTAAAAAATAAGGCTCGATCGAGCTCGAGTCGAGTATCGAGCACTAAGTTTTCGAGTCGAGCTCGAGCACCTCACTGAATCAGCTCGGCTCGGCTCGATTACACCCCTATCTATTATAGCCTTAGGAGGCATACTAATAAGCATATAGCAAGAAGCGATAGCTGTCATTGGCCTAATTAAAATAGCTTTACCCACCAGACTTATACATCTAACCTTCCGGCATGCTACACTTCCATTTCTCAATATGTTTGTTTCGTAACCCTGTCATGTATGTAGGAGGTATGCGGCAACGACCCGAATTACACACATTTTTGTTGGGTTACAAGTCAATATTAGATCAAATAATGAAATCTAACAGTCTCAATTAAATTTCTTCTACAAATAGTCATGTTCATATTCCCCCAAGCACATCTCATCTACATTACTATACTTACAAAAATTTTAGATACAAAATAATTTTTTAAAACTAGGTATACCTTCGACGCAGAAATATACTCCATAAAATTACAGCTGTGCAAAATGCCCTACTAATGGAAGTAGTCCAAATTACTGTTAGGACTCTGTGGAGGAAAGTAAGGGGTGAGCTCAACATGCTCAGTAAGAAAAACCCCATAGCAGGTAGATAAATATACTACCTAAGATATATATATATATATATATTTATATATGTACTTTAAAAAATCTGAAACATTTTCACAAAGCATACAAGTAGTTCGGCAAATTCACAGATACCAAAACTAGATTTCAAAAACAAGAACGTATATCGGTAGTAAAATTAGCTACTGTGGCAGAGATTTCAGAGCTTCCAGTATTAAAATAAACGGATTTCTAGATATCACAGTTCATGTAGGTAGTTCAAAAAATATTTCAAAATATTCACAGAGGCACTGCCAGTTTTGAAAAATCAAAGTCGAAAAATTCAGGGCAATTTCAGTATGAAAATGGAACTGAAATCAATACCGTTTTCTAAAACTGTAAACAACTTTTAAAAGAGATGACGGTGTGGCACTTTGGTTCCTTAGGATTCAAGAGGTGACCTCCACGGTCTTTTATGCATTAAAATATTCAATTTCATACGAAAATTCAATCATACAGTCAATTCAGATGTTCAAATAGACCAGACAGGGCAGACATGCTATATCAGATATTAGAAATGACAATTGGCCAATGTCGGTGACTCCGGGCAATCACGGGCCAGGTGTGCCGGGATGTCAATTGTCGTAGGAGTGGTCAGTTACCCAAACGGCTCACAGATTAGAATGTCCGAAGACCAGAAACGGAATCACAAACACTATACATTGTACTCGCGTGCGTGCTGCACGGTACATCATACTCTGTGGACCACAAAATCAGATGCAGAACATACAGAAATGTAGTATGATCTCACAAACGCCTTTGTCTCAAAATCAGTACGAGTTGGACCGTACGATACACAGTCAGTACGCACTCAAGCACATATCATCAGAATAACTTTATAAGCAAATCATTTCCTTTAAATCACTTATAAATTTAGTTCGTTTTAAAAAATAATTCAGAACATGCTGACTAACCTTTTTCTCTCGGTTAAAAAAGCCAATAAATAGGCTATGGTGAGTAAAACTAAGAAATTTCGATTTAAAATCATTATTTATAATTACCGAGATTTTTGTCTAAATAAACCAAGTAAATATATGTTGGTAGTTAGGCCGATCTATGGAGTTTAAAATTCCTTTAAATTCCAAAACGTAAATTCGATCTCGAGTTCTCTATATTTCGGTAACTAGAAAATTTAGGCTAACAATTTTATAACTACGAACTCATAGAAATTACGCATATTTAACTCTAACAGTAACGAGAATTTTTCTTACAATAAATTATTTCCTAAATTCATATCTACAAATCGACAGAAAATACATGTCATTTATCTCTAGCAGCATTTATCTCTAACAGCAACGAGAATTTTTCTGACCTTAGTATCTGTTCGTAGTCCTTAAAGTCTTCAAGACGTTGTGAGTCGACGGGTCCTGTCCACTCGGGTTATTTTCACTGGAGCCCTTCCCACGTGTTTTCCCAATTTTTCAGTACACTTTTCTTTCCTCAATTTTCTTCTATTTTCTAATACACACACACACACACACACACACACACACACATATATATATATATATATATATATATATTAAAATCTATATATATAATTTTTTTTAATTATTTTTCCTTTCGTGCCTTTTTTTTTTGTTTTCTTCTTTCTTGATTTTTGGCCACTATTCACCTCTTCTCCAGTGGCTCGACATCATTCTCCATCTTCGTTATGCAATCTGTCCTTATCTCCTCTGCCTCCTATCTCCGCTCGGTGCAAGTGTCCTCCCAACATCTCCGAGTTTTAGCGTCCATGCCTTCCTCCTATGTCCGCCTCTATTTCCAGTACCAAGAAAAGAAATAGAAGCAACCCTTCTGTTTCACCTATATCACTGCTCGGGTTCCTTCCGATTTGGTGGAAGTCGGCAACTTCAGCTTCTTCACTCTCTCTCTTCTCTTCTGTTTTCAGTTTCCATCTCGTTTTCTGACCTCTCTTCCTCGCCTGCTCCTGCTTCTCTACTGCTCCGTTTCTGCCCAGTTCACTCCTCCATTCCTTCCCGGTTTTCTCCTCCCTTTATCACCTCCACGTCTCGACCGTCATCACCCTTCTTCTTCCACTTTGGCTTGTTGTGGACTTCGTGTCTTCTGTTTTCAGGTGCCGCACACCGTCCCCCTGTTCGTCTACTGCTTTAGTCTCAGGGGATGGAAGTCCTGTGTTTCCAATAGCCATCACACGATTTTTTTCCTTTCGTTCCAATTACAGAGGATGGGCTCCTCTGTTTCCAATCCTCTTCTACGTTTCTTGGACAACGTTCCCCAGCCTCCCTCCTGCTATGTGTGTGTGTATATATATATATATATCCTGCTTAGTATTTGACTTGCTATTTATCCCTATTCTTCTCCCACTCCTTTCCACAGCTGGTTCTACCATTGCCACTGCCCATGTTTTGCATCCAATTTTCAGAGTTATTCCAGCAATCGGTACACTCTACTCACTAACTCTCGGGTTGTCTCATCTCTAGCAGAAACTGCACTGGCTGACTTTCCTTGCTTCAGTTTATTTCAGCAGTGCACAAGATGGGGGTTTCGGTTAGTGGGTCAGGCTATCGTCCCATAATTTCTATTCATTCCCGTTTATGCATTTTTATAAGTATATATATGTATATATTTTCGTAGAATGTCACCATTAGTTCTTTTCTTCTGTTACAGCCTCACCTTTCTCTTTCCCGAGCCTGTGCTTAGGGGTGTAAACGATACAGTGGTGCTCGCAAGCTACTCGGGCTCAACTCGAGCAAAACTCGAATTCGGCTCGATTTTAGTCGAGTCGAGCTCGAGCTACTCGAGCTATCGAGCGAGTCGAATTCGAGCACTTAGATACCCGGCTGAGTAGCTTGTGAGCCTAATCGAGCCTCGAGTTTTTATATATTTTAATAATATAATAATATTTATATAATGATTCAAACCTAATCGAGCCTAATCGAGTTCAAGTAAAATATCGAACTTATATAATCGAGCTTAATTGAGCCTAATCGAGCGAGCTCAAGTAGCTCGAATTCGATCTCGAGCCGAGCTCGAGTTGAAAAAATAAGGCTCGACCGAGCTTGAGTCGAGTATCGAGCACCGAGTTTTCGAGTCGAGCTCGAGCTCGAGCACCTTATTGTATCGGTTCGACTCGACTCGATTACACCCCTACCTGTGCTATTGTAGGAGAAGGCTTCACATTTATTGTTTTGTGTCTTCATACTTCCTCTCCATACCGAAGGCCATCACTATCATTAGCCCTTCGGTTTTTAGCATTAAATTCTTCCTCTACCACTTCCTTCATATTTTGTATATATATATATATATATATATATATATATAGATGGTATTCACATGTATATATCTACATGCTAAATTGAAGATTTCATAAAATATTGCATATATGTGTATGCATACTTTACAAATTTCACTTGTAACATATAAAAGAATTTTAATATTGTTATATATATATATATATATATATATATATATATATATATATATCATAGGGATACTTTTAACTCATAAAAATTTATTTTCATTCTTCCCAAATTATTTGTTCTTCCTTTTAAAATATTTTGGCCAATTAATTTCTCCTGAACCCCCATATTATAATATAATTAAATTTAAATCTTTGACTAAGGGAACACATCTTTAATCACAATTGTTACCCCTCTATAAGACCGAATACATGTAAATTCATGGTATTTACATTCTCCCCACCTTAAAAAATTTGGTCCCTAAATTTCGGAGTACCTTATTCCTTAGACAGATGCTGGTACTTCTCTCGCATCAAGCTCTTCAAATTCCCTCGTGGCCTCTTCTGAAGTGTGGTACTGCCACAAAACCTTGACCAAAAAATCTTCTTAGACCATAATTTCTTTTCCTTTCTGTCCAAGATCCGAATCGACTTTTTCACATAGGTCATATCCTTCTTCAACTCTAGTGGCTCATACTTTATCACATGCGTCGGATCCGAATGATACTTCCGAAGCATCGAAATGTGGAAGACATTATGGATACTTGATAATTCTAGTGGTAGCGCCAACTTGCAAGCCTTGTCTCCCACTCGATCTATGATTTTGAAAGGTCCAATTAAACGAGGACTTATCTTTCTCTTCTTTCCATATCTGGTTATGCTATTGGAAGGAGAAATTTTCAGGACACCAAATCTCTTACTGTAAATCCTAAGGACCATCGTCTTTGGTTAGCATAACTTTTTTACTTGTTTTGAGTTGTTCTCAACCTTTCACAAATTAATTGAATATCTTTAGAAACTTGTTTAACCAAATCGGGAACAAATATCTTCCTTTCACCCACTTCTTTCATTCAATCGGTAAGCAACATTTTTTGTCATACTACGTTTCATACGTCGCCATTCCGAAACTTGAGTGGTAACTGATTATATGCAATCTTTGCTAATTGGCAATTGGTCCTTCCAAGAGCCTTTAAAATCCTGACACATGCTTTCAGTTCCATATAGGCATGTGTAATAATCTCATAGGTTTTTGGTGCTCTACCTTAACCTACTGACTTATGAGACATTTAATCCTAATTTCAGTTATTTCTCTTATCGTACTTGATTGCCTATATACTTTCAGGAGATTTGAGAAGTCTTTACCATTATTCGGATTGTAGAGTATATCTTTATAAAAGAGCCTCTGACGACATCAATTCTTTTACTATCGATCACTGGGTACACAATTATGCTTTTAAATCTCAAATAAACCATCAGTACCAATACTAAAGCTAGTTGCAGCACCCATTTGGGTCTGACTAGCCACATCAATGCAGTATTTATCATTACGTTGGGTCTGTTCGATTCGATCAATCAAGTCGAGTGTTCAGATCTTAAGTTAGCTACCATACAGTAATCATCAGTATCAGAAAAACCACATATTTCCATAACTCATGTCCCTGACCAATATATATATATTTAATACCATCCCGAACTCATTTCTGCTCAAAGCACTAACCCAAGTCATTCCCTTTTTCTTGTATTAGACGACCTTTGTGAAATTTAATATTTAAACCTTCTTGATTAGTAGAATTTCATAATTCTTCACTGCACAAGTAATAATATCCTGACTTCAAACGCGAATATAACGACTGTCAATTTCAATTTATAAGTTATGGATTAGGGTACTTCTAGACGCTGTCAAGTCTCTTAGGCTAGGAGGTATTTTGAAATACCTTTATTAACCATCTGACGTGACCACATAAACTGGTTATGGATATAAGGGTTCAAGATTCATTCTAAATAAGAAGTAGGATACCAAAACTTATCGTAATTTCGCGTTTATCCTTTAGTTAGAACTTATTCTCAATTCATATCACTTGATCTGAATCACTTTACATACTAAACATATTCTTACCTTGCATACACCTCTTATTCCAAAGTAACTTATATTCAGAATCTATTACATTTCAAGCTTGTCTCATTTCGTACATCAATTATAACAAAACCATTTTCTTATTCCAATTAAGTCTCGTATTCGAAACATAAGCATAAGCAATTTACAATCCTTAGACTCGATACATAATTCATATTCCAAAGTCTCCTTATACCCCAAACTCCGAATCATCTTTGTTAGGTTGATATATTTTGAAATGACAAAATAGTAATTCAATAATAGTTATTATAAATCAAGAAATGCTTAAAACATGTTAAGAGGTTAATTAGAACATTTTGAGATACAAGTCCTTGCCAGAAACTGAGTTTTAAAGGATGAGAGATCGATCTCATGAGATGAGAGATCGATCTCATGAGAATATGAGATTGATTTGATTAAGGGTTAAAGACTTAAAGAACATGTATGGGATGTTAACGATGAAGAGATCGATCTCCTCTAAGGCAAAAGATAAAGGTCTTAGATCGATCTGTAGATCGATCTATGTTCAAACAAAGAGTTTATGAGATTGATCTCATATGGATAGAGATCGATCTCCTCAAGACAGAGAGTTTCTGAGATCGATCTAGGGTAATTAGAGATCGATCTCCACTCTACGAGAATGCTTGCAAGATTGATCTGGAGATCGATCTTACTTCAAACAGAGAGTTTATGAGATCGATCTGATGGTTCGACAGATCGATCTTCACTAACATTTTACAGATTATAAGATCGATCTATACAAATATGAGATCGATCTCTTTGCTTTGAGTTGATTTGTAATTGCAAAAATTTGAATTAGAAGATCGATCTGATACTATACTGGGGGTTCCCAACGGCTCTCTCTGCAAAATCTTCAACAGGAAAAATTGCATTAAATGCTTCACCTACCATCCTGCTGTATAAAACCAAGCATTGAAGACATTGGGGAAACAAGACACAGAGCTGAGAAAATTTGAATATTCAAAAGAGATCATTCTTCAATATTCCTTTTGCCTTCAACATCATATTCATTGTATTATCTTAAATAGCTTGAGTTGAAGTTATTTTTTCCTACCCCCAAAAAGAGAGTTCTTATTTGTATTCACTCTTAATTCAAAAGAAAAGATGAGAGTTCATCTGTGAGAGAATTGTGTAAGAGTTGAATAGATAGCTTTGTATAAGGGGTAGAGAGGTTATTCCTTAACCTTGAAAAGGAGGGTGTATCAACTATTGTGATAGTGAAAGAAAACTCTTGATAAGAAGGTCAAGAAGAGAGGACGTAGGCAAACGATTGGCCGAACCTCTATAAATTGCTGAGTTTGCTGCTTCTCTCTCTTATCTCCTTTATTTTACTGCACTATAGTCTATTGCTTATTATTTTATTATTTACAATTCAATTTAAAAGAGTTTAAATTTAGCATTTAGACTAGAAAACCGATTCACCCCCTCTCGGTTGAGCCAATAATTGGTATCAGAGCTTGGACTCTTTGATCATTAAGGAATAATTTCTTAAGAGTTAAAACGATCTAATGACTCATAGCAATATAGCAACAAGTCTAGTAGGAGAAGGGCACTCTACAGTTAGGCCTCTCATGTTCAATGGTGAACATTATGCATATTGAAAAACTAGAATGATGCTTTTTATTCAAGCTAATGATTATAAGGTATGAAGGATTATTATTAAAGGTCCTCAAACCCCAACTAAAAAGGTAAAGGGAAGAGATATTCCAAAAGAAGAAGATGAGTGAGATTCTAATGATATAAAATGTGCTCAGCTGAATGCAAAGGCCATGCACACCTTATTTTGTGCATTAGGGCCCAATGAGTATAATACAGTCTCCGGTTGTGATAATGTCAAACAAATTTAGGATAAATTGGTAATTACACATGAAGGTACAACTCAAGTCAAGGAAACTAAGGTAGGAATGTTCACTCATGACTATGAGTTATTAGGATGAAAGAAGGAGAGTCAATTAATGACATGTTCACTAGATTTACTGATATAATTAATGGACTAAAATCTTTATGTAAAATCTACTCCAATATAGAAATGGTTAAAAAGATCCTAAATAGCTTACCAAAATCTTGGGAAGCTAAGGTAACAGCTATTGAAGAATCTAAGGACCCCCACACACTATCGTTAGATGAATTGATAGGGTCATTGCTCACCTATGAGATGAAATTGAGAAGAAATGAAGAACCATCCAAGAAAGTAGGAGTAGCTCTAAAATCCACCACTCAAGAGGATTTGAAAGAAGATAAAAGTGAGAGTGGTAATGAAGAAGATTTTGAAATGACAATATTTGCTAAGAGATTTAATAAATTTATGAGAATGAGAGCAAATGGTGGTAGTAGGAGAAACTATAAGAAAGAACAAGACAAAGAAGAATTAGGTAGAAAAGATAGAGATACTATTGTTTGTTATGAATGCAAAAAACCTGGCCACATTAAATTTAATTGCCCTCTTCTAAAAAGATCAAGTGATAGGAAGCACAAAAAGAAGGCGATGATGGCAACATGGAGCGATAGTGACAGCTCCGATGATGATTCAAATGAATATATTGCCAATCTATGCTTCATGGCACTTGAAGATGAGAAGGTAACTTCTAATCCCAATGAGTATTCTTTTGATGAATTACAAGATGCATTTGATGATCTTGCAATGGAATATGAGTGCATGAATTTGAAGTACAAAAAAATTATTTCTAAGCTAAAGAAAGAAAATGAATTAATCCTAAATGTTAAAATAGAATGTGAAAAGAAATTAGAAAGTACAAATCTAGAAATCTATGACCTAAAGGAAAAGAATAATAATTTACATAATTCTTTTACTAGATTTTACATGGGTCAACAAAAACTAGATTACATGCTAGAGACTCAAAAGGCTTTCTTTAATAGAAATGAGTTAGGATATGATGGCAAAAGTAGAGAAACTCATCTCAAAAATTTCCTGACTAGAAAGAATATGCATAAATCCTCTACTACTTGCTCACATTGTAATAAAAAAGAACCTACATCATATAGATGCAATATGAAAATGACCACATTTAGAGGAATGATAGTTAGAAGAGTTTGGGTTCCAAAAGATGTGGTAAATTCAAAAGATATTGATGTAATATTAAAGTGGATCCCAAAAGGATAAAAAATCCTACTTAGTAACTCCAAAGGACCCAAGAAAATTTGGGTACCTAAAATAAAAGTTTGAATGATGATTGTAGGAGCTTGAGCATTGCTACAAGGCAGAAACAAAAGAAGCTTGGTACTTGGATAGTGGATGCTCAAGACACATGACCGGTGATAGAAGCCACTTCAAATCATTCAAGTCAAAGGTTAATGGAGAAGTCACTTTTGGGGACAACTTCAAATGCCAAGTTGAAGGAAGTAGATCTATTGATAATAATTCTTTCTCATTAGAAAAAAGTTTTACTTGTTAGAGAACTAAAACATAATTTGTTTAGCATTAGTCAACTTTGTGACAGGTTAAAAAGTAATTTTTGATTGCTTGAATTGCCATGTAATAGATCCTAAATCAAATAAAGTTCTTTTTCTATGACATAGACAATGTAACATATACATTGTATATCTAAATGAACTTAGAAATGAAAATGTATGCTTTATGGTACATAAAGAAAAAGAACCTTAGTTATGGCATAGGAGACTAGGTCATGCTAGCATGCATGTATTATCTAAGCTAGCGAGAAAAGATCTTGTTGTAGGTTTACCTAAGTTGTCCTTTGACTATGAAAAAATTTGTGAAGCTTGTGTCAAGGAAAAACATAAAAGGATATCATTTAAACCTAAGAATAGTGTGTCAACCACTAGACCTCTTCAACTACTTCACCTAGATCTTTTTGGGCCAACTAGAACTACAAGCCTAGGTGGTAAGCATTATGAGTTTGTGATTGTAGATGATTATACAAGATTTACTTGGGTATTTTTCTTAAGAGTAAAGAATGAAGCTTTAGAAAAATTCATTGTCTATTTAAAAATAGCCCAAAATAAAAAAGGTTACACTATAACTAGTATTAGAAGTGATCATGGCAAGGAATTTGAAAATATTGGTTTTGATGAATATTGCAATGATCAAGGGATTAGTCATAATTTTTCAGCCCCTAGGACACCACAACAAAATGAGGTAGTTGAGAGAAGAAATAGAACATTAGAAAAAATGGCTAGAACAATATTGTGTGAAAATAATCTACCTAAATATTTTTAGGCAGAAGCCATAAACACCTCATGCTACATTATAAATAGAGCCATTATTAGACCAATCTTAAAGAAAACCCCTTATGAGCTTTACAAGGGAAAGAAGCCAAATATTAGCTATTTTCATCCTTTTGGTTGTAGATGTTTTGTCTTCAATAATGGAAAAGATAACTTAGGAAAATTTGATGCTAAAAGTGATGAATGAGTCTTTTTAGGCTATTCTTTAAATTCAAAGGCATATAGAGTGTACAACAAAAGAACCTTGATGGTAGAACAGTCAATACATGTTATATTTAATGAGTCAAACAATGCATCTAAAGTTTCTACCAATAATGAGGATATTAAAATATTTGATGAGATTTTGAAGGAATCCTCAAGGATAAAAGATAACTTAATAGAAAATCTTGACATTAATAAAAGGGAAGAAGATGAAGAAGAACTAGAAATACTAGAAAAAGAATCTAGAGCACCAAGAGAACTAGGATATGTCAAAGATTGTGAAATTGTAGGTGATCCAAACCTAGAAGTTAAAACAAGGTCCTCACTAAGAAATGTAAGTCAATATATAGCCTTTGTATCTCAAATTAAACAAAAAAATGTCAATAAAGCTTTAGATGACAACAATTGGTTTTTAGTCATGCAAGAGGAACTAAATCAATTTGAAAGAAGTAAAGTATGAAATTTAGTTCTTAGACCTAGTGATCATTAAATAATTGGAACTAAATGGATTTTCAAGAACAAGATGGATGAAAATAGTGTGATCATAAGAAACAAGGCTAGGTTAGTTGCACAAAGTTATAGGCAAGAGGAAGGGATAGACTATGATGAAACCTATGCACCGGTAGCTAGATTAGAAGCAATAAGGATGCTACTTGCTTTTACATGATACAAAAATTTCAAATTATATCAAATGGATGTAAAAAAGTGCATTTTTAAATGGTTACATCAATGAGGAAGTTTATGTAGAGCAACCCCCCGGTTTTGAAAGTCCAAAATTTCCTGAACATGTTTACAAATTTTTTAAAGCACTTTACGGTTTGAAACAAGCTCCTAGAACTTGGTATGAAAGACTTTCAAAGTTCTTGATAGAAAAGGGATTTTCAAGAGGAAAAGTAAATACAACCTTGTTTATCAAAAATAAGAATAAAGATTTACTAGTTGTTCAAGTATATGTAGATGACATCATTTTTGGATCAACTAATGAATCTTTATGTCAAGAGTTTGCTAAGATCATGCAAAGTGAATTTGAAATGAGCATGATGGGAGAGCTCACATATTTCTTGGGACTTCAAGTAAAGCAAACTAAGGATGAAATCTTCATCAATCAAGCTAAGTACACCAAAGATTTACTCAAACGATTTGGAATGGATAACTGCAAACCTCAAGCAACTCCAATGGGCACCAACATCAAGCTTGATAAAGATGAAAGTGGTAAGTGTGTAAACACTAAGCTATATAGGTCTATGATTGGTTCATTGCTTTATCTTACTGCAAGTAGACCTGATATTTTGTTTAGTGTGTGTTTATGTGCTAGATTTCAATCCTCTCCTAGAGAATCACACTTACTAGCTACAAAAAGAATTTTTAGGTACCTTAAAGACACACCTTCACTAGGACTATGGTACCCTAAAGATTCCATCTTTGCTCTTCATGCACATTCTGATACAGATTTTAGAGGTTGTAAAATAGATAGAAAAAACACTTCAGGAACCTACCAATTCTTAGGGAATAGATTAATATCATGGTTCTTTAAGAAACAAAATAGTGTCGCACGATCCACAACTGAGGCAGAATATATAGCAGCTGGTAGTTGTAGTGCTCAAGTGTTGTGGATTAAGCAACAAATGAGAGATTATGGTGTAGACATGAAGCAAGTTTCCATCAAGTGTGATAATATCAGTGCCATTAATCTCTCTAAAAATTCAATCCAACACTCTAGAACTAAACATATTGAGATTAGGCATCATTTCCTTAGAGATCATGTACAAAAAGAAGATATAGTTCTAGAATATATTGATACATTGCATCAAATAGCTGATATTTTCACCAAACCTCTTGATAGAGATAGAGTTTGTGCTATTAGAGGTGAATTAGGACTTATATATGCTCCTTAAGGATTATAGTCTTCAAAACTTTAATTTCAAACTCATTTTCAACTGATTTTTCAACTCATTTTCTAGGCAAAGGGTATGAGAGATCGATCTCTTCATAATATAGATCGATCTAGCATGCTCCAAATTGGCCCAAAGCAATAAGGTTCTGCTAAGCAGATCGATCTTCAATCCCATAAGATCGATCTCCTTAGGCTTTTGTATTTTACAGATCGATCCCTGCATTTGGCAGATCGATCTTCTTCAGCCTCTGTATTTTACAGATCGATCTCTGCATTTGGCAGATCGATCTTTTTGAGCTTCTGTATTTTGAAGATTGATCTCTTAACACAACAGATCGATCTCATTAAGTCTCTGGAAATGACAGATCGATCTGGTACCTCGACAGATCGATCTCCTTAACCCTGGGCTATATATACTGCTTCAAAATTCTTAAATTTCAAAAACTCCAAATTCAAAATCCCTAACGTGTGTCGCGCCTCCTCTTTCGATTTCTCTCACAGATCGATCACTGGTAAAATTTTAGTCAAATCTACTCCATTATTTTTCATCTTAGAACCTATATTGTTGATTTTCTTTCAAAAAATTTTTGGTTTCGTAGATTAATCTTCAATAGGGTTTCTGGTGAACTGTTCCATTGCTTAGGACTCTGTTAGAGAACAATCTAGAACTATATTAGGTTGTCTTTGACTGATTTTATAATGCCTCGCATTAAGAGAGCTGCAAACAAAAACTCCAGACCCTCTTCCTCACAGCCACCCAATGTCACTACATCTTCTGTCACAACCTTCAGCAGGTGTTTTCAAACACCTGCAAAAAGGAAGAGATATGAAGAATACTTTTCTACAATGCCCATTAAACACTGGAGAACCATCGATTTTTCATTCCTTTCTCGTATTGACTTTCCTTACTTGATAAAAATGAAAGAATTTGATTGGCTTCCATTTTTCAAAATGAATACCCCTGCTCCTCCGAATATTATTAGGGCATTTTTCTCAAACGTCGAGCTTATCTATGACCCTGACGACACCTGTAAAATTCTAGGTTTTAAAACTTTCGTCATGGCCAAAACGATTTTTGTCAACACCACCCTCTTAGCCCGAGTGTTTGAAATTGAAGATGAGGGTTTGTCTGATGAGGAAAAGGAAGTACCACTTGAATTCAACCTATCCGGAGACAAGGCTAGTGACCTACCCATGCACCCTAGGTTACTACACCTAATTATATCTTGGAACCTCCGACCTTTTGGTACCCGACACTCTATCGTTAGAAAACTAGATCGTTTTTGGCTCCATCATCTTCAGATCTCTCAAAGCAAAAAATCGAACCTAGTCCACTTCATTTACGAGGATTGGCTAAAGATCGTGCTGGGTCAAGCCTCAACTATCGTCTTCCCTCAACCCCTTGCATTCTTACTACAAAAACCCGGGGTTGACTGTTCTTGTGAGACTGGTGAAGTGCCATCTGAGAAAAACGTTCTGAATATCGACACTCTTCATCATATGGGGTACTACAAAGACTTCTACGATCAGTGGTGGAAGAAAAACGAAATCTCTCATGAGGCAGCCATGGAGGAGGACACTGCAGCTGAGCCTTCCATACCTTCGACTGAACCTTCAACACCTCCCGTTGCAAACACTGCACCTGCTTCATCTTCCGACGCGATGGAATCGCTTATGGCTATGGTTATGCAACTTAATAGGAAGATGGATGAAGGTTTTACAAGTCTCCATGCCACACAGCAGGCCATGTTTGATGAGTTGCAGGTCACCCGCACACGAGTTGAAGAACTTTTGGAGCGCTTTCCTCCTCCATCTTAGGGCATGCATGTTTAACTTGTCATTGATGTGTTGATATTTTGAGAAACATGTTTATGTTGTTTGAACATATATCTTTATATATATTTTGAACTGACAAAATTATGATTCAGTGTTATGCTTCGTAATTTGTTGGTTTTATGCTTTTTTGATATTGATATGATAAAAAGGGGGAGATGAGAACATGCATGTTAAGGAGAGCATAAATTAAGGGGGAGCTTTTGAACTGAGGGGGAATTTTGAAACTAAAAAACTGGATGCATATGTTAAGGGGGAGACTAAACATGTTTATAAACTTAGTTTATTGAATAAGTTTTGTCATATCAAAAAGGGAGAGATTGTTATGTTGATATATTTTGAAATGACAAAACAGTAATTCAATCATGGTTATTATAAATCAAGAAATGCTTAAAACATGTTAAGAGGTTAATTAGAGCATTTTGAGATACAAGTCCTTACCAGAAACTAGGTTTTAAAGGATGAGAGATCGATCTCATGGGATGAGAGATCGATCTCATGAGAATATGAGATCGATTTGATTAAGGGTTAAAGACTTAAAGAACATGTATAAGATGTTAACGAGGAACAGATCGATCTCCTCTAAGGCAAAGGATAAAGGTCTTAGATCGATCTGTAGATCGATCTATGTTCAAACAGAGAGTTTATGAGATCGATCTCATATGGATAGAGATCGATCTCCTCAAGACAGAGAGTTTCTGAGATCGATCTAGGGTAATTAGAGATCGATCTCCGCTCTACGAGAATGCTTGCAAGATCGATCTAGAGATCGATCTTACTTCAAACAGAGAGTTTATGAGATCGATCTGATGGTTCGACAGATCGATCTTCACTAATATTTTACAGATTATAAGATCGATCTATACAAATATGAGATCGATCTCCTTGCTTTGAGTTGCTTTGTAATTGCAAGAATTTGAATTAGAAGATCGATTTGGTCATAATGGAAGATCGATCTGGTACTTTACTGGAGGTTCCCAACGGCTCTCTCTATAAAATCTTCAACGGGAAAAATTGCATTAAATGCTTCACCTACCATCCTGCTGTATCCATTGAAGACATTGGGGAAACAAGACAAAAAACTGAGAAAATCTGAATATTCAAAAGAGATCATTCCTCAATATTCCTTTTGCCTTCAACATCATATTCGTTGTATTGTCTTAAATAGCTTAAGTTGAAGTTATTTTTTCCTACCCCCAAAAAGAGAGTTCTTATTTTTATTCACTCTTAATCCAAAAGAAAATTGGAGAGTTCCTCTATGAGAGAATTGTGTAAGAGTTGAATAGATAGCTTTGTATAAGGGGTAGAGAGGTTATTCCTTAACCTTGAAAAGGAGGGTGTATCAACTATTGTGATAGTGAAAGAAAACTCTTGACAAGAAGGTCAAGAAGAGAGGACATAGGCAAGTGATTGGCCGAACCTCTATAAATTGCTGAGTTTGCTATCTCCTTTATTTTACTGCACTATAGTCTATTGTTTATTATTTGATTATTTGCAATTCAATTTAAAAGAGTTTAAATTTAGCATTTAGACTAGAAAATCGATTCACCCCCCTCTCGGTTGAGCCCACAATCTTAATAGTTTTTGATCTTTTTCACTGGTTTGTATAACCTTTATTTTGGGAAATCCAACTGACACACATTCTTAATACAACGTGACCCAGAAGACTCTGGAATCCCTAACAATTAATGCCAGTACACCCCAAAATGGATCATTCGGTCTGATAATACCCTCATTATATAATTCCTATAATTACTTTTTCAGCACTTCAAATTCAATCGAAACTATTCAATACAGTGATTTCAATAATAAATTCGATATCAAGTACTAGATCACCTCAAACTTTGTCCTTCAGTCTAGTCATAACTCTGACAGATCATCCTAATATGTGTCGAAAAATTTTATGTCTACAGGGGTGTCTCTTTACTCCGAACACACCATATCTTTATCAATCATGTAAGCAGTGAGATCTTCAGATTCTTATTTATAAAATTAGTCTCGTAATTCGTCCCTTCAGATACAGTGAGTTTGCTCTTTCATTATCAGTCTTTCTTCAGTAGACCTCTTTTCTGTCACTCTCTTTACTTTTCCTCTTTCTTGGTAACAACGAAAGTATATATCTCATATTCTCATAGCTGCGCCTTGCACACCGCCCCCTCAAAATAATATCTAGTTGAGCTAACTTAGCTCGATTGAAGATCTCAGTACCTCCTATGAGTTTCCTGGACTTCCTCCGTTTCACATCTCTACTTATCCGGATTATTCTTCTTCCAAAGCTATAAATTTAATTTCATATTCATCCATAGACTTGTTACTTTATGTTCCGATTACAATCATTTCATCCATAATTGCAACTTCGTTTCATCCGAAATGTGTTGCTGTTTAAAGGCCTCCAGAAACATATCCCATATAATTCTCTGATGTTGGTTCTCGGATTAGCTCGGGGGACTTCTTTTCGAGCTCGACCTCTCATTTCGATATTGATGTCACTAAAGCTAGTTTTATATATATATATATATATATATATATATATATATATAGTAGTGCACTTCAAAAGTCTGTATAACTTCCCCCAATTCTTTACCACAAAGTTGCAAAAAAAACCTTTCTCGGTAAAGTTACTTCTAAAATCATCAAGCTTTTCTATCTTAGTCATCCAACCCTTTGAATCTCTGAATTCTAAACCTTATTGAAAAACAGAGGCTTAAACTCCCGAAACTGCCCCCAATCTATTAAGTTCACGGTCATACTCTAAGAATCCATGTAAGTTTTTCAATTTAATTTTTCAGTTTTCCATTACAATTGGATTCTTGACTCCAGTATGTAATAACATACTATCTTCCGAAATTAGCTAAGTCTCTCTCTCAGTCACACCTAAATCATTATCATTATTATTGTGCCACTATCATTTGATCAAACAATGCCATCATTGCTTCCATATTCCGCTCAAATCTTTCGAAGCGGACTCCAAAATTTTTAGTGAAACTATAAGGTGTACACTCAGACGAAGGTTCACTACACCTCTAGGGCCTATTTCTACGACCTCGAGGAACGGTTCATTTTCATCTACTAGTATGGCTGTAATACTAACCAGTCATATCTATCAGTTTCCCTTCATTCAATGACACAATTTTCAATAAAGCGCAACTAGGTATACCCGTTTGTATCTAAATAATGTACAGTAATGCTAAGGATGAGAACTTTCTAAGTCTTTTTCACTTTTAATATCGACTCGTATCAAGCTAACCTTGCTCTGATACCAACTTCTATAACGACATGAATTACACATATTTTGGTTGGGTAACAAATCGATATTAGATCAAATAGTGAAATCTAACAGTTTCAATTAAATTTCTTCTACAAATAGTCATGTTCACATTCCCCCAAGCACATCTCATCTACATTACTGTACTTACAAAAATTTTAGATACACAAGAATTTTCAAAACTGAGTATATCTTCGACGTAGAAATATACTCTGCAAAATCACAGTTGTGCGAAATGTCCTACTAACGGAAGCGGTCCAAGTTACTGTTAGGACTCTGTGGAGGAAACTACGCCGTGAACTCAACATGCTAAGTAAGAAAAACCCCATAGAAGGTAGATAAATATACTACCTAAGATATATATATATATATATGTACTTGCCAAAATTCGAAACATTTTCACAAAGTATACAAGTAGTTCAGCAAATTCACAGCTACCAAAAATAGATTTCAGAAACCAGAACATATATCGGTAGTAAAATTAGCTATTATGGTAAATATAGAGATTTTAGAGCTTCCAGTAGCAAAATAAACGAATTTTCAGATATCACAATTCATGCAAGCCGTTCAGAAAGTATTTCAGATATTCACAAAGGCACTGCCAGTTTCGAAAAATCAAAGTTGAAAAAGTCTATGGCAATTTCAGTATGAAAATGGAACTGAAATCAATATCATTTTCTAAAACTTTAAACAACTTTTAAAAGCAATGACAGTGTAACACTTTGGTCACTTAGGATTTAAGAGGTGGCCCCCACGATCTTTTATGGATTAAAATATTTAGTTCCATACGAAAATTTAATCACACAGTCAATTCAAAAGTTCAAATAGACGAGACAAGGCAAACATGCTATATCATATATCAGAAATAACAATTGGTCAATGTCGGTGACTCCGGGCAATCACGGGCTAGGTGTGCCAGGATGTCAATCGACGTGGGAGTGGTCAGCTAACCAAACGGCTCACAAATCAGAATGTCCGAAGACCAGAAACAGAATCAGAAACACGATACATCGTACTCGCGTGCGTGCTGCATGGTACATCGTACTTCGTGAACCATAAAATCAGATACAGAACAGACAGAAATGCAGCATGATCTCACCAACTCCTTTGTCTCAAAATCAGTACGAGTCGGACCGTATGACACATAGTCAGTACGCGCTCAAGCACATATAATCATAATAACTTTATAAGAAAATCATTTTCTTTAAATCGCTTATAAATTCAGTTCGTTTTATAAAACAATTCAGAATATGCTGACTAGCTTTTTTTCACTCGGTTAAAAATGTCAATAAATAGGCTATGTTGAGTGAAACCAAGAAATTTCGATTTAAAATCAATAAATATAATTACAATGATTTTTGTCTAAATCAATCAAGTATATCTATATCGGTAGTTGGACCGATTTGCGGAGTTTAAAATTCCCTTAAATTTCAAAACGTAAATTCGGCCTCGAATTCTATATATTCCGATAACTAGGAAATTTAGCCTAACAATTTTATAACTACAAACGCATAAAAATTACGTATATTTAACTCTAGCAGTAACAAGAATTTTTCTTACACTAAAGTATTTCCTAAATTCATATCTACAAATCGACAGAAAATACGTGCGATTTATCTCTAGCAGCAACGAGAATTTTTCTTACCTCAGTATCTGTCCGTAGTTCTTAAAGCCTTCGAGATGTTGCGAGTCGACGGGTTCGGTCCACTCGGGTTATTTCCACCAAAGCCCCTTCCTCGAGTTTTTCCAAATTTTCAATACACTTGTCTTTTTTCCTCAATTTTCTTCTATTTTCTTATATATATATATATATATATATATATATATATATATATATATATATATATATATATATATATACACACACACACACATATATACACACACACATATATATAAACAAATATATATATATATATATATTAAAATATATATCATTTTTTTAATTATTTTTCCTTTCCCGCCTTTTTTTTTTTTTTTCGTTTTCTTCTTTCTCGGTTTTTTGCCACTATTCACCTCTTCCCCAGTGGCTCGACATCATTCTCCATCTTCGTTCTGCAGTCTGTCCTTATCTCCTCTGCCTCCTATCTCCACCCGACGCCGGTGTCCTCCCAACATCTCCGGGTTCTAGCGTTCATGCCTTCCTCCTCTATCTGCCTTTGTTTCCAGTACCAAGAAAAGAAATGGAAGCAGCCCCTCTGTTTCACCTATATCACTGCTCAGGTTCCTTCCCGATTTGGTGGAAATCGACGACTTCAGCTTCTTTGCTCTCTTTCTTCTCTTCTATTTTCAGTTTCCATCTCGTTTCTTGACATCTCTTCCTTGGGTCTCTTCCTCGTCTGCTCCTGCTTCTCTACTGCTCTTTTTCTGCCCAGTTCACTCCTCCATTCCTTCCCGATTTTCGCCTCCCTTCATCACCCCCACGTCTCGGCCATCATCACCATCGTCATCACCCTTCATCTTCCACTTTGGCTTGCTGTGGACCTCGTGTCCTCTGTTTCCAAGTGACGTACACCGCCCCCCTGTTCGTCTACTGCTTCAGTTTCAGAAGATGGAAGTCCTCTGTTTCTAGTAGCCATCACACGATTTTTTTTTTCCTTTCGTTCCAATTACAGAAGCCGGGCTCCTCTATTCCCAACCCTCTTCTACGTTTCTCGGACAATGTTCCCCAGCCTCCCTCTTGCTATGTGTGTATATATATATATATTTATGTATATATGTCCTGCTTAGTATCTGACTTGCTATTTATCCATATCCTTCTCCCACTCCTTTCCACAGCTGGTTCTACCACTGCCACTGCCCACGTTTTGCATCCAATTTTCAAAGTTCTTCCAACAGCTAGTACACTCTGCTCATTAACTCTCGGGTTGTCTCATCTCTAGCAAAAACTGCACTGGCTGACTTTTCTTGCTTCAATTTATTTCAGCAGTGCACAAGATGGGGGTTTCGGTTAGTGGGTTAGGCTATCATCCCATCATTTCTATTCATTCCCGTTTATGCATTTTTTATAAGTATATAAATGTATATATTTTTGTAGAATGTCACCATCAGTTCTTTTCTTCTGTTGCAGCCTCACCTTTCTCTTTCCTGAGCTTGTGCTATTGCAGGAGAAGGCTTCACATTTATTGTTTTGTGTCTTTATACTTCCTCTCCATACCGAAGGCCATCACTATCATTAGCCCTTCGGTTTTTAGCCTTAAATTCTTCCTCCACCACTTCCTTCATATTTTGTAAATATATATATATATATATATATATATATATATATATATATATATATATGGTATTCACATGTATACATCTACCTGCTAAATTGAAGAATTCATAAAATATTGCATGTATGTGTATGCATACTTTACAAATTTCACTTGCAACATATAAGAGAATTTTTGTCTAATATTGTTATATATAGATATCAAAGGGATACTTTTAACTCATAAAAATTTATTTTCATTCTTTCCATATTATTTGTTCTTCCACTTAAAATATTTTGACTAATTAATTTCTCTTGAACCCTCATGTTATAATATAATTAAATTTAAATTTTTGACCAAGGGAACACATCTTTAATTTCAATTATTATCCCTCTATAAAACTGAATACATGTAAATTCATGGTATTTACATATGCCCATATATTTCCCAAAGTTGTTTGTTTTTGCCGATATTCAAAATTTGACTTACCATCTTAACATTCAAGGAAGAAGTTTTAAGAGATGCATAAAGCTTTGAATTTTCAAAACTAACCTTTTCTCTCGAAGTAAAACAAAAATCATCTAAAAGAAATCACATTCCTCTTAGTTGACTAATGATGCTTTATGGATGTTTGAACTAGAAGCATTAGAAGAAAAGAGAGACAAGTTGAAAAAGAATTTATCAGTTTACGAAAGAAGATTGAGTAGAGCCTATGACAAATTGGTGAGGTGAAGAAACTTTGAAGATGGTGATTTGGTACTTCGTGCTACACAACAAATTGGTGGCACCCTTGTTCCCTGACACTAGGGGGAAGAAACAGCAACGGGAACAACTGTAGGAATAGATTGAGTACTTGGAACGAGCTGAGTAATTGGAACAGGTTGAGCACTTGGAACAACTTCGTCCAAAGTAACAACTTCATCGCTCCGAATATCATTTCAACTTCATTGAAGAAATCATCAGGACATATATTAATTAGAGAATCAAAATTCTCTAGTTGAACATTGTCAGCTTCAGAAAAGGAATCTTCATTAGATTTGTCAATGTTAAGAGAGTATTCATTGTCAGACTCATCATCATCTTCATAAGATTCCTCATCATCATTAACAAATTACTTTTTCTGAATTGATTTACCCTATAAAAAATAGAGATGAGAAGAAAACATTAAAAGAAAATTATGAAAAAAAAAGCAATAAAAAAAAAAGGAAAGCAAGAATAACTTACTTTGCTATGTGTAGCACGCTAGGCGGCAATATCAGTAGTCTTTTCATCTATTTTGTTAACACACTCTCTACTTTTTCTCTTTAAGCATGAAGGGAGCAAGCGCAAAGATATGTCACTTTGTGTAATATTGGCAAGGCTGAGACGCTTTTTAAGATCAGGATGAGGTATATAAAAGGTTTCCCAATCAAAAATACACTAACCCCAATAAGTTGGCCACCCTGAACTATAAAAGCTAATCATGTCATGTGCCGATACAACCTAAAGTTTAATCTCCTTACGTCTTTTCTAAATCTCATCAAATAGAAATTCAGAAACGAAGGAATAGAAGTCTTTGCCCAAAAGACTAAAAGGAGCACATGGAACCATTTGATCATACCCAAATTGACGAGCAACTCTACAGATTAAGTATACTTCAACAGAATGAGAATCTCCATCCAAGCCTGCACAAGTAGTCTTTGTCATAGAAGGCAACATGATAGGACTAGTCTACAAATAAAATTCAATTTCCTCCTTGCTTATAAAAGAAGAACGAGATTGATTCTGAACACCATAGTAGGAATCAAGATTATGCAAGTAAGGAGACTAATTGAATTCTTTAAGCACATACAACACCTCAAGAACACATCGTTTCGCAATTTGATTATGCCCAGCCCAAACTCTATAATTATTTTTGGAGAGAGGACCGGAAGAAGTCGTAGGCTGACGACTTGGATTAGGTATATATTGGAGCACAAGCACTAAACCTTATCCACAAACACATTTGAATGAAAGAAACATTGATGTACGTAAGAATTCTACACTAACAAGCTGATTCCTTAGTCTTGGAAGAAAATAAATCCAATCTTTTATAAAGAGAACCCAAATAGAAAGGAGTTAGTGACAAACATACCTTTAGCAATTTTAATTGCTAACGGAATGAGAACTGGACTAATACCATTGTCTGGACATCTTGGAAATGCATACCTGGCTAACCACATTATCAATAGTGCTTCTAACTCATGCTCACAATTTGAAAGATCAGAAGAACTACTTTCACCTTTTTTAGGTTTGAATTTATGAAAAACAAACCAATCCAATTAGAGAAACGGGTAGCCTTAGATTTCTCTCTTTAATGTTTGAGCAAATCGCAGAAGAAACTATGAGTTTTCTCTTCCTCACTAGACAATTTGATGGAGCAAACATTATGTCTCTCAATACATGGTAGTTCGAGAAAAACACGTACATCCTTAAAAGTAAAGGTAAATTCTACCCAAGTAGTAATCATGGTATGAGAAAAAGTACTCTACTGCGCAAAAATGGCACGCCATACATCAATTCTTCTTTCTCTGCGAATACGAAACTTAAAAAAATTGGTATAGCATCAAGTACTCTAGTTGAACATAAAGCTTTTACATGAGCAGAATTTTTCATTTACTTATTCATCCAATCTTCCCAACCCTAAACAAATTGAGAATAGAAACCAAACTTGGTCAAAGAGAGTGGGAATTCTCCTCGCTCAAAATTAAATTTCATAATAGACGCGTCTAGAATATAAACTCCCAGATTAATACTTTCTCAAGAATGGTGAATGGGAGGATTAGGATAAGAGCCAATTCGTCTTCCATGTGTTTTTTCCCAAAAATGGTCTTTTCCTCTTCCTCTAATGATTTGATCTACCAATCTTCGAGAACAAAAGGAAGTGAACGATTTTTTCCAACACGAGGACGAAGTCTCTTATCAAGAGGAACTTCAGGATTAGAATCTTCAAGAGTGCAATTTTTTATTTTCTTCACAGGAGGTCAAATAGCATGAGAAGGTTGACCATATTGAATTCTCATAATGCTTCAAGAATATCTACAAGAAATCAACAACACAATTCAGAGAAGTATATGTAAAGTAGGTAGGGTAAATATATTTTGAAGGCTTGATTTCTTCATTGACATTCGGTGTATATATATACACAATTACAAGAGTAAGTGTTTAGACTTAACTTAGTCTACAAGAATAAAATCTACTTGATTTAGTCTACAAGAATAAAATCTCAATGAGTGTTTAAAGGAAACGCAATCTCATAAATAGGATTTAAGAATCAAAATTATTATCATCCTTTGTTAAATTTGGTAACCTTTGATTCTTACATTTAATATCCCCCTCAAGACCGGAGTTCAATCATGGACTCCTGTCTTGGACCTTAAAAACTCAAATCTCTTCCTTGTTAAAGGTTTTGTAAATCCATCCGCAAGCTGATCTTTGGAAGTGACATAGGTGACTTGTATTTCATTGGATTGAACCTTCTGCCTCACAAAGTGGTAATCTAGCACAAGATGCTTCATCCTCGAGTGGAACACCGGGTTTGCACTTAGATAAGTAGCCCCTATGTTATCACATAGAAGCTTAGGTGTTTGGTTAAGCTTAACATGAAGCTCATGTAGTAGATTTAGTAACCATAGAACCTCCGAGGCTGAATTGGAGAGAGCTCGATATTCCGCTTCAGTTGAAGATCTTGCAACTGATTTTTGTTTACTTGATTTCCATGAGACAGGATTTGAACCAAAAAAGATAATGTACCCGGTTGTAGAAGATCTGTCATCAGCATTACCTCCCCAATCCACATCACTATAAGAATTAATTTCAAGCGTTGTATTCTTGTTGAGAAGAAGACCATGGTGTAGTGTGCCTTTGAGGTACCGCAAGATCCGTTTCAAGTGAGACCAATGAGATTCAGTAGGGCTATGCATATATCGTGCAAGCTTATTTACCAAGAAGCTTATGTCAGGATGAGTCATGGATAGATACTGTAGAGAACCAACTAGTTGCCTATAGCTTGTTGCATTCGCTGGATTGGAGCCATCTTTAAGTTTGATCTAAGTTGAGGAAGCCATAGGAGTTGCGACAAGCTTGGCATTTGTCATTTCAGATCTGTCCAACAAATCAAGTATATATTTCTTTTGGGAAAGAAACATACCATTGGCTATATTGACTACCTTAACACCAAGAAAATATTGCAAAAGATCGAGATCTTTCAAAGAGAACCTTGCTGCCAGTTGAGTTAAAAAATCACCAATAAACCTTTCAGTGTTTCCTGTAACGATTAGATCATCCACATATACTAAAAAATATATGATAATGTTGTCATTGTGATACACAAATAGTGAAGCATCAGATGTTGTATTGACAAAACCAAATTGAAGTAGAAATTTACTTAATTCGGTATACCAAGCTCTTGGCGCTTGTTTAAGTCCATAGATCGCCTTGTTCAATTTGCAAACATGTTTGGGATGATCCTTATCTTTGAAGCTTATAGGTTGCAACATATACACTTCATCTTGTAGGGTGCCTTGTAAAAAGGCATTATTGACATCAAGGTGTTTGATTGACCAACCCTTTGTTATAGCAATACAAAGAATTGTTCTTATAGTACTCAGTTTTACAACTAGACTAAATGTTTCCTTGAAATCAATACCTGGTCGTTGATGAAACCCTTTTGCAACTAGTATAGCTTTCAATCTTTCAACACTACCATCTGACTTTCTCTTGGTCCTAAAGACCCATTTATTCCCAACCACGTTTTGTATATCTTTTCTTGGAACCAAGGTCCATGTTTGGTTTGCAACTAGTGCATTAAACTCTTGGGACATGGCTTCACTCCAATTAGGATCCTGTAAAGCTATTGAAACTGTTCTTGGCTCAGTCGAGGATGCTATAAGGTGTTTGGTTATGTTGTACATGTATTTTGGGTTTGGTTTAATGGTTCCAACTTGAGCTCTAGTTTGCATGGAATGTGTTCTAGCAGGTATAGACATTGGTGTTTCAGATTTGGTGTTTGTGGGAGAGATAGACGTCGGGCTTTCAAGGGGATGAAGTGATATAGGCGTCAGTTGTATAGGTTGAGGTGTCTCAACTGCTCGAGTAGTAGTGGTAGGTTCAATTTTGAGATTTTGTTTGGATAGTAGAGGTACGGGTCTGATGGCTTCTAGGTGTGACAAAAGAATCAGGTTGAGAAGAAATCATACCTGGTTGGACAAACATAGGAGTAGTGCTGATGTTGGGCACAACCGAGGCAACCTTCGAGCTAGGAACTATATCATGCTTCTCATGTACTTTCTCATTGTTCCTGAAAGGGAAATTAGTTTCGACAAAGCGAACATGCCTAGATAAAATAATTTTTCCAGTGTTTAAGTCTGGGCATTTGTAAAAACTTTGATTAGTAGAATAGTCAAGAAACACACACCTTGTGGATTTAGATTGCAATTTACTACCATTATATAGTTTTAACCAAGGATAGCAAAGATAACCAAATACCTTTAATTTTTGATAATTGGGTTTCTTTTTAAAAAGTAACTCAAAAGGAGATTTATTGTCCAAATTGGCTGACACCATTATGTTAATTAACTAAACTGCCATTTGAAAAGCATGACTCCAATATTTTGTAGGAACTTGTGATTCATGCAAAAAAGTGAGACCAGTTTCTACAATGTGTCTATGCTTTCTTTCAGAAATCCTATTATGTTCAGGTGTGTGAGGTGGACTTGTAAGGTGTGTTATTCCATTTTGGCTAAGACACTTAGCTAATCCAATATATTCACCCCCTCCATCAGTAAACAAAGAAATAATGTTTTCTCCCAATAATTTTTCAATCTGATTTTTAAAGATAGGAAAAATATTAATAACATCAGATTTTAATTTCATAGAAAATATCCAAGAGAAACGTGTAAAATGATAAAAAAAAAAAAACATAATAATGGTAACCATTAGACTATAACTTAGGGCTTCCCCAAACATCACTAAACACAAGTTCTAAAGGTTTGGTACTATGAAAACTTGACTCTTGAAATGGCAATTTGTGACTCTTATTGCATAAATAGGAGTTACAAAAATTTATTGGTGAGGAAACTTTATTACTAAGAGAAAAAGCTTTAATCATAAAATTCAAAGTTTTTAGAGCAGGATGCCCTAAACGTTTATGCCATAAATCACTAGAGGAAATAGAACTAGAAAAAGTAACATGATTTGCATTGTTGATTTGATGCTCCAACTCGTAGAGATCATTTCGGTTGTATCCTCGCATCAGAATTACCCCCGTGTCCAAGTCCTTCACAAGTAATTTATTTACAAAAAATTCAATGGAAATATCGTTAGTTTTGCAAAGCTGAGAAACAGATAAAAGATTTCTTTGCAATTGAGGGACATGTAGAACATTAGAAAGCAGTATATGTTTCGGTTTACTATGGAAAATGGTTGAGCCAAAATGTTCAATAACCAAACCTGATCCGTCAGCGACGAGAAGCTCATTTGTCCCTCCATAGTTCGAATACAATGAAAGGTTTTTGAGATCATTAGTTGCATGGATGGATGCTCCACTGTCCATCACCCAGGTTTGTGCATGCAAGGGGTGTGAGGTCTGTACAAAGTTGGCAGTTTGTTCCTACACTTAGGACACATTATAATTCCAGCTGTTTTTAGCAACATGGCCTACCTTACCGCAAAGTTGGCATACTGGTCGGTTGTGGTTGCTATTGTTGTTGGCATATTGATTTGGTCGTCTACGCCCCTGATTATTAGAAGACCTTTGGTCATTGAAAGCATTGTTACCTTGGTAATTAGAGTTATTGCTGCCATAACTCTGTCGGCTTCCTCTATTGTTCTGTACATAACCTAGTCGCTGGTTCGAGTCTTGACCCTTGCTTCTGCGAGCAAAGATGGCTATCATTGGAGGTGCCTCTTGCTGCTTTAACTCAGCTTCAAAATCTGTCAGCTTGTCGTGGAGCTCTTCATATGAGATCGAGGTCTCTCTCGCACGTAGGGTTGTAGTTATCTCTCGGAACTCAGGGCGGAGTCCATTCAGAATGGAGATAACGAGATCATCATCATCAACAGGGGCTTGTGCCATGGCTAGTTCATCAGCAAGGCTTTTGACGATTTGTAGGTACTCATCAATGCCGCTGTTTTCTTGGTTTACAAGAGAAAGTCTCTTCTTCAGCGTCATAATACGCGATCTGGTTTTTCCAGAGTAGATGTTGACAAGTTTTGTCATTGCATCTTGGGATGAAATTGATATAGCAATAACTGGTATGACTGTCTCGGATAGGGAAGAAAAGATTGCATGTAGGATTAATTTATCTTGCCTAATCCACAATGAATAGGCAGGGTTTGGCTCGGGGTCTTAGCCAGCGGTGGAAATTGTTTTGCTGGGACCTGGAGTATCGCCAGATACATATCCTATTAGATCTAGGCCAGTGAGAAGGGCTTCAAGTTGTAGATGCCAGGAAGAGAAATTGGAATAGGTCAATTTGAGTGGAAGTTGGGTGGAGGAGCTGATTTGGATCACTTGTGAGACAAGTGAGGCAGAGGAGGACGAGATAGTGGGGATGGTGGCCATTAGGATCTTACCGCTGTTAAGCGTAGGCTCTACTAATACCATGTAAAGTAGGTAGGGTAAATATATTTTTGAAGGCTTGATTTCTTCATTGACATTCCGTGTGTATATATACACAATTACAAGAGTAAGTGTTTAGACTTAATTTAATCTACAAGAATAAAATCTTTACAAGAATAAAATCTACTTGATTTAGTCTACAAGAAAAAAATCTCAATGAATGTTTAAAGGAAACGCAATCTCATAAATATGATTTAAGAATCAAAATTATTATCATCCTTTGTTAAATTTGGTAACATTTGATTCCTACCCTTAATAGTATATAAATCCATGAATATGTAAAATAATAAGTTGTTCTTTCTATAAAAAAAATGAATACCCTATATTGTTTAAACATTTTTTATATAAAAATTGAAAAGAAAAGGTTTAATAAAAAATGTTTGATTAATTTTTTTCAAAAAAAATAATATCATTATTATATGTATATTTTATGAAAATAATAGTAGTAAATATATAATACACAAAAAAAAAAGTTGTTGTTTATCATATAAACTACTTTATGCAAAAACATGAGTTATAGAAACTTTTTGTAGCATGATAAAAACCCCAACCCTAAAAAAAAAATTAGAAAATTTGATTTCATTGCACGAATGTTTATCTAATAGCAAAATTTTACCAAAAATTTAAGTTGTGCTTTTCTTGTTTCTTAAAAAGAAAAAAAAAAAAGAAGAGAGAGGAGAAAGAACTCTTACTTCTTAAAAGAACCAAAAGAACAAAAAGAAACTATTGTTATTATTTTTAGCTTTTGATGCAAAAAATAAATAAATAAATAAAGAGAAACTTCATATTTATAGGACTAAGAGTATCAAGGTTTTAATGACAATTATTTAGAACCATAGATTCTTTTAATTATAGATATTTTCTTTCCTTTTAATTACATAAACTATTAAAAAAAATTATCGCGGGATGCATCCCGCAGGCTTTAAAAGTAAAATTACATAGCTTGTAGTTGCATGGATCAAAGATAATAACAAATAAAATATAGTTTCTTGGCACAAAGAAATTTAGTTTGGTTCTAAGAATGGAATAGAGAAAGAATAGAAAATATATTTTGAGGGAATAAAAAAGAGGAGGAATATAAGTGGAATATAAATTGTTATTTGATTGGTGGAATGAAACAATTATTCTAAGTTAATTTTTTATTTGGTTTGGTTTAGGAAAAATATAGGAATATGACGCATAATGACAAGAAATACCCTCTATTTAAATTTATTATATTTTGATTATAATTTTAGTTTTCTTTTTATCAAATTACCCCTACTTTTATATTTTAAATATCAAAATGCTCTTTTCTTTCTTATCAGCACATAACTCTTCCCTTTTCTAATAATAAATATATCGTCTCCAACACATTCTTACCAAATTTTATATACATTAAAAAAATTAAGAAATTAACAATTTGATTAACTATGACTCGTACCCATTTAGACAAGGCAAGAAGATAATTGATAGAAAGGATTTGTATAAACCTACCATAACCATGAATTGCATCAGAATTTGATTAATTCATCAACTACGTAAGCTAAAAGGTGATACAATCACACCTAACAAGTTTATTCCAAAGTTCGAAAAAATAAATGCAGCAGTGGTTATACCCATTTCAAGATTATTATGCCTGCGGTTTTCATGTAAAGACTACAGAGTTAGGGCAGTGCAAATGAGTAAACTCTGCATTTCGAGTTCGAATATTCATCTTCAGCTCTGTACTTGAATTGTATTCATCGTTTATTAATATTTAAATAGAATCAACTCAATTAAGAGTATCCAACAATTTACCAGTAATCCCTACAAGAACAAGAACTGTCTCTAAAATGGTGGAACTGACTACACACATAGAGAAACTCCAATGAAAGTAACTTCATTACGCACTAATCCCTCTCTTCCCGTCTCCTTGAAAAGCTAAAGTGCTTCCTTACCAAAACCATTAATAGCTAATCCAACAATCAAAGAACTCCAAGAAACTTCATTCCTTTCCTTCATCTCAAATACTTTCCTTGCCTCTCTAATGCTACCACACTTTGCATAAAGATCTAAAAGCGTATTATTAAAACGCAATTTCTCAATCAAACCAACCTTCACCACATGCACGTGAACTATCCTACTTAATGCCAAAGCACCATGTTAGTTGCTATGTTTTAGGATTGCACTTAGTAGTTAATTTTTTCATAATTCATGTTCTCATTTGCTTGTTTTCAGGAGGTTAGTTTATAGATCATGGTTAAAAAGTCATGACTTAATTTTAGGATCATGATATTAGTAATTAGTTTCTTTTATCTATAAGTTGTAATACACGTTGAATGAAGTGATATTCTTTCTTCCGTTCTTATTCTGGTTTCTTTAGAATTAAGGAGAAAAACAATTGTTTTTTTTCTAAACAAATTCAACAATTGGTATCAGAGCCAGGTTTCTTAAGGTACCTGTGTATTGATATCATGGAAGGAGACGGTGAAGCTATTTTCTCCTCAATTACACCTCCAGTTTTTTATGGTGAGAATTACAAGATTTGGGCTGTGAGGATGGAGACATATCTGGAAGCATTGGATCTCTGGGAGGCCATGGAAGATGATTATGAAATTATTCTACTACCAAATAATCCTACAATGGCTCAAATTAAAACTTTCAAGGAGAAGAAAACCAAGAAATCAAAGGAAAAAGCCCGCTTGTTTGCTGCAGTCTCATCGACCATCTTCACTCGCATCATGTCTCTGAAATCAGCAAAAGCGATATGGGATTATCTCAAATCTAAGTATGAAGGCGATGAAAGGATTCAAGGAAAGCAGGTGTTGAATTTGGTTCGTGACTTTGAGCTGCAAAGAATGAAGGAAACAGAAACTATCAAAGAATATTCTGATCGATTGCATAGCATAGCAAATCGTGTTAGATTGTTGGGCTCTACTCTTTCAGATTTAAGGATTATTCAGAAAATCCTTGTAACATTGCCTGAAAGATTTGAAGCTATAATTACTACCTTAGAAAACACTAAGGATCTGTCCAAAATTACACTAGCAGAGCTCTTAAATGCTTTACAAGCACAAGAGCAACGTCATGTACTGAGACAAGAAGGAGCTGTTGAATGAGCATTAGCAATCAAGCATTAAGAAGACAGGAGAAACAAGAAGAACATAAACAAGAAGGTTCAAGGAGCAAGTGGGGAAAGTACTGCAACTAGCAGTAATCGTAAAGCAGGAAACAAAAGAAAAATTCTCCTCCTTGTCAACATTGTGGCAAGAAAAGTCATCCTCCATACAAATGTTGGCAGAGACCTGATGCAAAATGTAGCAAGTGCAATCAATTGGGTCATGAAGCTGTAATATGTAAAAGCAGAATTCAGCAACAGGTTGAAGCCCAAGTTGCTGATGAAGAAGGAGAAGATCAACTCTTTGTTGCAACTTGCTTTACCAGCAGTGATCCAAATGAAAGCTGGTTAATTGATAGTGGTTGCACTAACTACATGACGCATAATAAGGAGTTGTTCAAAGAATTAAGGAGCACCAGGACAAGGAAAGTCAGAATTGGAAATGGTGATTATATTACTGTCAAAGGCAAAGGCACCATAGCTGTTGCAAGCTGCTCTGGAACTAAGCTGATTTCAAACGTCCCTTATGTCCCAGTGATTGATCAAAATTTGCTCTGTGTTGGTATATTAATGGATAAAGGAATTAGTGTCATCTTCAAAAACAAATCATGTGTGATTGAGGATCCAGAAGGTCAAGAAATGTTCATGATCAAAATGGAAGGAAGCTGTTTTTCATTCAATCCATTGGAGGATGAGCAATCTGCTTTTCCGATCAAAGACACTCTCACTGAAGTGTGGCACAAGAGACTTAGACACTATCATCACCAGGGACTGCTCCAGATGAAATCTAAGAAGATGGTGAATGATCTTCCAGAGCTTGCTGATCATATTCCAAACTGTAAGGCATGTCAGTTTGCAAAACAAAGTAGAAGACCATTTCCCAAAGTAGCTTAGAGAGCATCAGAGAAGCTGCAATTAATCCATACTGATATTTCAGGGCTACAAAGAACACCTTCTCTCAATAGTAGTCTTTATTATGCTGCATTTATTGATGATTTCACTCGCATGTGTTGGATTTTCTTTTTGAAGCACAAGTCAGAGGAGACACAAGTTTTCTGGAATTTTAAGGCCAATGTTGAAAATTAAAGTGGCTGTAGAGTTCAAATTCTCAGATCAGATAATAGTAAGGAATACACCTCTGAAACATTCAATCTGTTTTGTTCGGAGGCTGGTATCCAACATCAACTAACCGCTCCATATAGTCCATAACAAAATGGAGTAAGTGAGAGACGGAATAGATTCATACTGGAGATGACACGATGCATGCTACATGAGAAGAATTTGCCAAAGCAATTCTGGGCTGAAGTAGCAAACACTGTTGTCTTCTTACAAAACAGGCTTCCCACAAAAGCAGTGAATGATAAAATACCTTTTGAGGCATGGTATGGTTACAAACTATCTTTGAATTTTCTTAAAATCTTCGGATGTCTATGTTTTACTCATGTTCCACAAATCAAAAGAGACAAATTAGACAAAAGAGCTCTTTTAGACATCTTCATTAGCTATAGTCCGGTTGCAAAAGCCTACAAAATTTTTCAGCCACAATCTGGAAAAAATATTATAAGCAGGGATGTCAATTTTATGGAAGATGAAGAGTGGAATTGGGATAAGACAAAATTGGATCAAAATCCAAAGGAGCTGAAGTTCAAACCTTCTATTCTGATCACAGAAGAACAAGATCTGGAAGATATGCAAACTGATGAGATTGATGACATTCCAGTAAGGCACAAGGTTACTTTCTGATATTTATCAAAGATGCAATATTGCTGTGTGTGAGCTTGGAGATTATAATGAAGTCAAGTCTAATCCAAAGTGGAAAGCTGCAATGGAGGAGGAACTATTCATGATTGAAAAGAACAAAACATGGGAGCTGGTTGATCGACCCCAAAACAAGAAAGTGATTGGAGTCAAATGGGTGTTTAGAACTAAGCTCAATGATGATAAAACGATCAATAAGCATAAAGCTAGGCTCGTGGTCAAAGGTTATGCTCAAGTATTTGGAGTGGACTACTCAAATACCTTTGCTCCAATTGCTAGACTCGACACAATTAGGCTTCTACTTGCTGTGGCTGCTCAAATGAACTGGAAAGTGTACCAGTTAGATGTCAAATCGGAATTTCTAAACGGTTTTCTGCAATAGGAGATCTATGTAGAGCAACCGGAGGGCTATGTCAAAGAAGGGGAAGAAGACAAGGTCTATCTTCTTAGAAAGACACTTTACGGATTGAAGTAAGCTCCAAGAGCCTGGTACAGCATGATTGATGAACATCTGCTGACCTTAGGCTTTACAAAAAGCTTATCTGAATCTACATTATATGTCAAGCATAATGAAGCTGACATTGTAAGACCCGAATTTAATTAAATACGAAAATTAAATAAGAAAAGATGAGGGATGTATGAAGGAAGGTCAGGTTAAATTGATTCCGAAACAAGAGCAGGGGTAAAATGGTAAAAATACCAAAACCCGGTGTTAGGACGATAAGAAAATTTTAATTAAAAATACGGATGTAAAATGTCTTGATCGATAATAAGGAAATTATAAATTTTGGGTCGATTGATCAAGATTCGGAAATTTTAAAAATACCGAAAAATTACCGGAACGATATCTCGAAAAGTACGAAGGAATAATATCAGAAAAATGGTTAAAATATAATAAATAAATTAAATTAAATTAAATTAATTAATTTTGAATAAAATAATAATTTTAAGGGATATTTGAGTATTTTTAAGGTATTTGAATGATTAAAAAAAAAGTGAATTGAAAAAAAAAAAAAAGAAAGGAAATCAGATTGGAAATCGGGGAGAGAGAAAGAGATGAGAGAAACGGAAACGAAGCAAACGGAGGCTGAAGTCCGACGAGCCACCGGCCACCGTTGAGCCCAGGTGAAGGTCGAAAAACGTAGAGCGACGCCCGGCGAGCAAGATGGTACCGGCGGTGCAGCCTACCGACGCCGGAATCCGGCGGATCGAGGGAGAGAAGCCGCGGGAAAAGAAATGGCCACCGGCGGCGAACGGCGGCGAATCGGCCGGAACCAAGGCCCGATTCCGAAAGCCCAGGCGACGGCGGTCCTTTCTGCACAGGTATCAGCCGACGAAACGGCGGGAAACGTCGGCGACGGCCAAGAGGAGAAAATGGGTCCGACGGCCGGAGGAGAACAGGCCGGACCGACCATTTTCCTGCGAGCTCGAGTCGAACCAAGCCCAGATTCGTGATGCGGACGACCCAGAGGAGCGATTGGTGGCGAGAGCCGACGGAGAACCGGCCGGCAAGGTGGTGAACCGGCGGTGAACCGGCCGAACCGGAGAGAACCGGCGGTCTGAACCGGTCCGAACCGGACTGAACCGGTTCAGCCAAAAAGAGAGGAAAAAAGGAAGAAAAAGGGAAAAAGAAAAAGAGAAAAAATTGGAAAAAATTTCAGTGATGCAATCGAGCTTCGGGTAAGTCGATAAGCGGTCAAATTGATCGATTTAAATTTTGAAATATTTTATTTAATTAATTTTGGACTGGAAACTTACCCGGAAAATTATGAAATTATGTAGCTCGACGATTGGCATCCATCGAGAGCTCGAGATAGCCTCGATTTACGTACTAGCATGGAATCTCGGGTAAGTGACCATTATTTACGACAATTACCTCGTTATGCGTGATATTGATTTAATTTCCGCATAAATTGAATTAAATTATGGAAATTTAGATAAATTGTCGTAAATAATGAATTTAGCGATTCGAGAGCTAGAACGAGGCCCAATAAATTATTGGTGGGCCCAATGAGCCCAATAGGCCTCGATAATGTGAAAATTAAGTGGAAAACGGGCTTAAGGCCCATTAAGGTGCAATCGGGCCCAATAGGGGTAATTGGGCCCAATGATTTAAATTAAGCCCAGAGAGTATTAAATACAATTAAATTGTATGTTATCTGACCTGAGGAATATTGATACGCAGTTCCGGGCATTTGATTGGGAGCATAACGGACTGCGCGACGTGACAACAGTGGAAAAGAAAAGGTCAGACTCGACAGGAAAATAAGGTAAGGGAATTCTGCGGACTGCTAGAGGTAACTTTATGCAATTTTAAGTTCACTTGCAGTCTTTAAAATTTATCTGAAGGGTCTAGAGGTCGAATAATAATTTTAGTGCCCCGAATGGGCAAATTACTAAAAATACCCTTTGTTAAGGGTAGAACTTACAAATTAGGAAAAATTGGGAGGAGCAAGGACAAGAGGTTCCTGCTCGTTCTGGAGGTATTTTAACACATGCATGAGTAGGCTGGCTCACCTTGAAAGAAAAAAAATGCACAGCATTTCATAGTTTCAACGATGAAATTGTTTTGAAAACTGTTTTGAGGAAACAGAGCCGCCTACGTGTTTTTATTTACATGTGACGTGCTAGAGCTCAGCTCGCACGATATTTGATTTGTGTGATGCATGCATTAGTGCTGGAGCGAGAGCTCGCACTAGAGTTTTACATGCATAGGTGCTAGAGTATAACTCGCACCAGATTTCACATGCTTTTTCGTGACACGGTGCTAGAGTCTAACTCGCACCAGATTTTCACATGATTTACATACAGAGTGCTAGAGCTTAGTTCGCACTAGTTTTACTCGATTTACCGACAGTGTTAGAGCACCGCTCGCACTACTTTTCAGAGATCATACGATAAGCCGTGCTTGGAGCATCGGGTAGACTGTGTGTCACCGATTAAATTGGCCCGCACGTGCATTTTGAGACATGGCATCAGGGGAAAAGGCCCTTAAGCAAGGATGACCCCGAATAAAACAAAGCCGTACGGGCTTCGGCCCAAAGCGGACAATACGTGGAATTGTTGACGATGTTGCACCACCCGTTGTTAGACCACCAGCGTTGTCGATGGGCCCAAAAGGGGTTGCCATGGCCGTTGGCAGGGGTTGGCCGTTACAATGGGTCCACGGAGTACGATGTACCGTGCAAGTAGCATGGAGTACGATGTACCGTGTGTTATTTTGCATATGTTGGTATCTTTGTGATACTTGGTATCTTTGTGATACGTTAGCATCTTCGGATGCATGGGATCGGATAAGACTGACGGGTTGGATTGACCCACCTCCCGGGCGGTTCCCGATCATGGGGAGAACCCGCACACTAGGATCCGTGTAGCTGAGGAACTCCCGAGGACACATATGGTCATAGTCCTGGTTATTGCCGTTATACAGATATTGCCTCGTCTCGCATGTCGACGATTTCGATGATTTAAACTGGGTTTTTAATTAAATGTGCATGATAGTTATTTCCATGCTTTTCAAACCCATGTGTGAATGAAATCGATTTTCATGGTTTTGTGTGAGTTAGGATCACCCGCAGGAGGGGTCGAGTCCTGACTTTATTGTGAAATTTTTAAAGAGAAAGAAATGATTTAAAATAATTGCATGTTGAATTTTCCGTGCAAACTCGATTTACATAACATCATAAACTCATGTCATTTGTTTTATAATGTGTGGAGAAAGGGTGGTTTATGCATGGCACCACGTTCATGTAGGTAGTATGGTTACCTACTTGTTCGTAGGATTGCCTTACTGAGCTTGATGTGCTCACCCCTTTCATTTTCTCCCACAGATAATCTCCAGTTGAAGTTGAGGCGACTCAGTACTGCATTCCGGATATCCGCTGCTGCCCATCGACATAAGGTATATACACTTGTACATATTGTATCTACATAAGCATAGCACAGTAACATGTTTGTAAGTAACTTTAGGGGATGTATAATTAATGTAAACAATTATAAATGACTGGAGAAGAAATAAGTTAGATGGTAATTGAATGGTGGGACTGGCATTGACGCACAGCCCAATTATTAGTGGAGTGTGGTCACGATCAGAAGACAGGTAAGAATTTAAGTAATAAAAATAAACAAAACGCGAAAAAATTAACTCTGATTTTTGGGTAGTTTGGGTCGTGACAGACATTCTTATTATATCACTTTATGTAGATGATCTACTTGTGACTGGAAGCAATCCTAGCATTGTGAAGAAGTTTAAAGACGAGATGAATGAGTCTTTTGAAATGACAGATCTCGGTTTAATGACTTTCTTTCTTGGAATGGAGATTAAGCAAAGTGAACATGAGATTTTCATCTGTTAAAAGAAATATGCCAAGGAGATTTTGAAGAAGTTTAAGCTTGATGAATGCAAAGAAATGAGTACTCCGATGAATCCAAAAGAAAAGCTCTTTAAAGAAGATGGGACAGAAAAGATTGATCCAGCTTATTTCAAAAGTTTGATTGGTTACTTAATGTATCTCACAACAACTCGTCCTGATATCTTGAATGCTATAAGTATGTTGTCCAGGTTTATACATTGTGCGAGTGAATGACATCTCAAGACTGCAAAAAGGGTACTTAGATACGTGAAAGGCACATGTGATTTTGGCATAAAATTCACAAGAAGTGAAGAATTCAAACTGGTTGGGTTTTCAGATAGTGATTGGGGAGGCTCCTTTGATGATATGAAGAGTACTTTAGGTTATTGTTTCTCTCTTGGCTCAGGTATCTTCTCGTGGAGTTCAAAGAAGCAAGAAATTGTTGCTCAATCCACAACTGAAGTTGAGTTCATTGCCGCAACAGCTGCTATTAATCAAGCCTTATGGCTGAGAAAAATCCTAATCGATCTCAACTTGGAGCAGATGGAAAACACAAAGATTTTTTGTGATAACCAAGCTGCCATTGCTATTTCCCTTAATCCTCTGTTCCAGGGAAAAACCAAACACTTTAACATCAAGCTATATTTCTTAAGAGAAGTACAAAAAGGAGTTGCTATCCTTGTTTACTGCAGATCTGAAGATCCATTGGCTAATGTTTTTACTAAACCATTATCAGCTTTCAAGTTTGAATCCTTTAGATTGAAGCTCGGTGTGTGCAAATCTTAAAGCAAGGAAGAGTGTTAGTTGTTATGTTTTAGGATTGCACTTAGTGGTTAATATTTTTCATAATCCATGTTCTCATTTGCTTGTTTTCAGGAGGTTAGTTTATAGATCATGATTAAAAAGTCATGACTTAATTTTAGGATCATGGTGTTAATGGTTAGTTTTTTTATCTATAAGTTGTAATACACGTTAAATGAAGTGGTATTCTTTCTTCGTTCTTATTCTGTTTTTCTTAGAATTAAGGAGAAAAAAAATTATTTTTTTCTAAACAAATTCAACACACCAAGCACAGCACTAGTAGCTAAAAAGTAAACCACAGTAAACCCATCATGCTCCACACCCTCCAACCCCATCTCCTTAAAAATAGTCAAAGCCTCATTTGGTTTCCCATTGAGAGTGAATCTATTAATCACAGAATTCCAAGACACAACATCTCTCTCAGCCATTAATTCAAACAACTTGTACGCACTATCGACATGCCCACAAGCAGCATACGCTTGAAGCTAAGAATTATGAACAAAAACTAACGAATCAAACCCATTTCTTATAGGTACAATTTCATTGACTCTTACATCTGCCAACTTTGCAATGGCTTTTAAAAAAAAGGTATGTTTGATATAAGACGCATGAATCTGGTCGTAAAATCTTGAATTCAAGTGTATGTAGCTTGTGGGCTTGTCGAAGAAGAAATAGAAGAAGAGATGGAGATCATATTAGCCCTAACCTATCGAAGAAGAATGAGCCGAGAAGAGGAATTCCAACCTGCTACTGCTTTGGTATAATTGTAATTTGTTGAATTTCATAAGGACGCGCTAGTCCAAAAAATTTGTTGCCTTCTTCCCACCAAGATTTTCAATTCTAGCCTCAGTGCCTCACAAGACAAAATTGTGAATCACAGAAAATTAGGAAGGAGAATTCTATAAGCATTAGCGTTCTGTGCTTAAAATCTGAACCAAACGGCTAAATTCGTAGGGTCCAGGGAATTATCCCGGAGCTGAAAAAGAATTCTGCCGAACCAAACGGCTTGTTAAAGAATATGCAGCTATTATTATTATTATTATTATTATTATTATTATTATTATATAACAAATGCAACATAGCTCATCGGAACTGTTGCCACTAGCCGCATAGAGAGTAGATCGTGGGACAACACCGCGAGCAGCAAAATTTTAACATTTTTTAATTTAATTTGATTAGAAGAAAAAGAATGATTTTGTCCAAGTTAAATAAAGACTTTTTCCAAATTTTGAAGAATAGCGTGTTTTTACTTGTTTTCAAAATTTTAAAAAAGAATTTTCTTTACTTATTTTTAAAATTTTAGGAAAAAATTCTCTTCACTTTCTCTCAAAATTTTAAAAAAGAGTTTTCCTTACTTTTTTTTCAAAATTTTAAGAGAAAAATTCTTCTTATTTCTTCTCAAAATTTTAAGGAAGAAATTTTAAGGAAAAGTTTTTCTTACTTTTTTTTCTATAGTTAGAAAAAAGTTATCCGTACTTGCTCTTAAAATTTTAGGGAAACGCTCTTCACTTGCTCTCAAAATTTTAGAAAAATACTTCTTACCAATTTTCAAGATTTTAAGGAATTATTCTTCAATTATTCTCAAAATTTTAGCGAAACATTGCTTCTTGCTTTCTAAATTTTAAGATACTAACTTTTCTCACCTATTTTTACTTGTTCCCAAAATTTTAGAGAAATACTGTTTTCACTTATTCTCTATTTCTTAATCTTTTTATAACCTTTTCTCGTATTTGAGTAAAATTTATTTCTTTTATTCATGGAATATTTCTTCTCTCAAGAAATTTCTATGCAGGGGCAATATAACATATAACAAATATTTTTTTTCTAAGTAGTCATTTTGTTATACATTTGTTATGCTAGAAAATTGTTTTGCCTACTAGAAAATTTCCATCCATCATTAAAATTTATTTAATTTATACATAGAATTTTCTTGCAATACAAGCGGCATTAACAAGTCTAATTTAAATAATTTCAATACAAGACAAGAAGTTTTAACGACAAATATTATTTTTTCAAAGAACTTTTATTATACTAGTGCATGAAATTTTCTTATACTAAGAATTCTCATGCAAATGCAAAATGTAGATACTTGATTTCGAAAACTAATATTTTATTTCTTTAAGTTTCATATTATAATGAAAGAAAATCAGAACAAGTAACAAGATTGTTTTGTAGAACAATCTTTTTTAAAATAACTCCTTTACAAAATAACTTATTCTCAAAAGAGTTATTTTACATAACATCTTCTTAGAAGAGCTCTTTTACAATAACATCTTTTGAGAAGAGTTCATCTTTAGAATAACTTCACAGAACAACTTTTCATAAAATAACTCTTTACAGAATAATTTGTTCTCAAAACAACTAATTTATAAAATAATATTTTTATGAAATAACATCAACATCTTCATTGAATAGCACGTTTATGAGAAGAAGTGAAGATAACCTCTGTATAGAGTATGGTTCTTGGGTTAGCCTCACTACTGTGATGTCTTAGAGAGTTCGGCATGGTGAATCAGATATGTAGATAGTTAAGAGTTCTTTTCTCAATCTTTTTATTAAGTATGAGTGTTTTACTTTATTTCTTTCAAAAACATATATAATTACATTATCTCAAAGTTAAACTTTCATTAGACAAAGTATTAATACTTTTGTGACTGTGATTCTTACATTATACCTTTTAATACTCATAATTTTTAACTACTATTCTGAAGACCTATATATAGCTCACAATATTCTTGGAAAGGTACTTCCGACAATTTATCTAACTCAGAAATTCTCTCAAACTCTTTCTACATTATTTTCTCTACTTAGTCTTATTCACCCTTCTTTCTTCTC
Source organism: Firmiana major (assembly GCA_033439115.1). Taxonomy (NCBI): domain Eukaryota; kingdom Viridiplantae; phylum Streptophyta; class Magnoliopsida; order Malvales; family Malvaceae; genus Firmiana; species Firmiana major. Next base: position 34,598,477 of record CM065913.1, on the reverse strand, counting down.
TACTCAACCTTATTCTCAGCCTTTTACCATCACTTGCCACCGCTCTTATTATTCAGAATCTGCTCTAGTCTTCCTCTCCGCCACCTCTTGGCATATCCTATTCTGCTGGTTTGCAATGTTTCTTCTAGCAAACAAAGAACTCATTTACACTTTTTTATTTGTCTTTCTTTTAGATTGTGAGTGAGATTGCTTTAAATGGGCACCAAATTAGATGATGAATATTTGATGCTCGCTCGTGTTCATTGTGATTAAAATTGTAAGCGTAGACTTTACTTTAAGTCAGTTAATATGGTGATCAGCCTTCCTTTATATTTGATCTGCTGTATGGTAGTTTTGTTAATTACCGTTGCGATAAATTTATCAAGTTAATAGCTAGTGTTGGTCTCATTGAATGCAGATCACATGTAAACAAAAATGGATTCTCTCTAATTCTGGTTTCAAGGGATAGGGTTGGTGATGAAACCGTTGAAATCGTGCTCTTATCAGCATTCAAGATCAAGTATAGGGAGATGTTGATGAAGGCATATAATGCAGCGTACACGACAACATCTAAGTTTCTTCAACTGCTATCGCTATGCCTCCTTTGCATGTACAAATATTAAAATTATTTTGGTGGTTTATGTAGTGTATGAAACGGCTAAGACTTCTCAATGGTAGCTTATAAGAAATGGCGGATGGGTGCAGCGGTGGAGCCAGAAATTTTATCTAGGGAGAGTTTAGCTCAAACATATCGAATTAAATAAAAGAAAAATAAATAATAAAAACTAAAACTTTTGTATACATTTATTATTATTAAAACTTTTAATATTGTTATTGACATGATTTTATATTTTGAAAATGTTATATAATAATTTTGTTGTCAATGTTTTTAAACATAATTTTTTCTATATACACAAATAATCTATTTTAAGCAGTATTCAAAATATATACAGTTGAAACTGTTTTTTTTTTATTGTGACAATGATATTAATAGAATCAATATTAATATCAATAATAAATAAAGTGATAGGTACATTTTATTATCTCTGATTTCAACTATTTTTTGACAAAATCGTCCATTTTTTTAACTTTGAAAACGTAATACTAAAAGTTTCAAAAAAAAATTCAAATAAAATTTAACAAAATGCAAAAAGAAAAAAAAAGAAATATAAATTTTATAATTTTTTTGTTGAGTCCCCTCTGGTCCCTACAAGAGTGAAGACTCTGCCCATGGGTGGCCCAAGGCTTTAAAGGGCTTGAGTTCTTGGGAGAAAGAGGAAGCTGATTGAGAACGTGCTCTTTTAATCTAAAGATTCCTGTCACCATGCCATAGTTCGACTGTGATTGAAATTGATGAAACATGCATATGAATATGACGTTCATTTCACGACTCCAAAACATATATTCCTAAGACTTCCTAACTTTTTTGTTCTCTTTTTCCAGTTAATCTCTGAAAGGTAGTAAGCATAAAAAAATTAGGTGACCAACCATGCAGTCATGACATGTGCAAGTGCAACCCAGCAAATGAATAAAGAATAAGAAGGCAGGAAGTGCACCTTTTTGCGATATTTTCTTTGGAAGATATTTTCTTTTGAAGATATTTTCTGCGAAAAAACAATGGAACCTTTACTCTTTTTCGTTTTCCTTTTTATATATTTCCTTTTTATACTCAATTGAAGTACGGCCTGAGATATTTCTTATCTGTCTTTATGGCCACTTTCAGTTTCAGACATGGCGCGTGGTTTCATCTACCAACTACTTTTGGGCTAATTTTAATGTTTATGGTCTTGTGGAAGATATTTAAACCATGTAACAGACATGGCACTTTACCTTGTTATACGTAAAAAGTAAATGTTCTTCACACTGGCTTTGGCGGCGCGTGAAGTGGAGTTTTCTTCAGACTTCCACCCCTTCCCATGGTGATGACCCATCCCCATCCTTCAAGAATTTATACCCAAAACTCCCCTTTCTTCTCTGCAACGACTTAAACCTAAAATCTCAAAAGATTGTCTGATCGCCATACCCTTTTTTACGTGCAAACGACCAACTCGACTCCTCCTAGTAAAATAAATTGAAAAACATGGCCAACAATCTGACAGGCAATAGCAAGAGGAAACTCAAACACCACCGGAACCAAGATTCAGAGGAAGTGAATGAAGACCCTCAAGTTTGGGCAACATTTGACAAGAGTTTCAAGCAAGTTCAGTCTGTTTTGGACAGGAACCGTTCCCTGATTCAACAAGTCAACGAGAATCACCAGTCTAAGATTCCTGACAACATGGTGAAAAACGTTGCACTTATCCAAGAAATTAACGGGAACATCTCCAAGGTTGTTTCACTTTACTCTGATTTTTCTTCCAATTTCTCTTCCGTGTTTCATCAACAGAATGCTGACCTCCCCATGAATGGTGATTCCCGGAGAGAGGGCTGAACTGTATTTGGGAAAAAAAGAAGTCTAAATCTTTTATTATGTCCCTTGTTAGTTTTATACATTTGTTGCTGTCGTTCTTCAGTTAATATTTTCTAAAATAGATAAAAATGAAGGGTTTTAGGTATTTAGTGTGACTTGCTTGTTGGTGTTGATCTATCTTAAAAGAAGTGCTTTTGCTTGTTTTGTGTTCCAAGGGGATAATGAAACTTGTTTTAGATCATGTTGGGATTATGTTCTGTTTTATTATGATTGAGTTGCTTTGTAACATTGATGATCGGTCGATAAAATAGAGGATAACTTGGAGGACTTTTCTCTGTCTGGATAGATTAATTTTGCTTTTAGATTAAGCTTTAGTTTTATTATTATTAGTGACAAATTTTATGATAATTCTATGGTTAGGATTTTAAACCTCCTTGGAGACTGTTTGTCTAGCCAAGGAGGAGATTAAATTAAGATTCCTGGTTTTAGATTTGTGTTTGGAGCTTGTATGGTTTGGTTGGAGATAAAGATTCAGTCTTCTGAAACCCTGGAAAAAGGCTTCAGTTTCAAAACATTTTCTCCAGCAAACTGGGAATTGGACAAAATGGCTTTGATAGGGGAAGCTTTTAGAAATGAACTTTATCCTCTTCTCATAATTTGTTGATCAAGTTGTCTTCTAATCCAACAATGGGATTGATTTCCTTCTTTCTATTTCCTTCAATGCTGTAAAGAACAGAAGGAAAGGAAAGGAAATATTGCCAATTAAAACAGGGGTATGGACTCTAAGTTTACATTGCTTGAAACCAACGTGTGTAAGATTATGGAAGGCATCTCCCTCTATCTAAAATGACGATTTTAGTTTTTGGCCCCACACTGGCTTCCTTCTGCTTCTCCTATTTATCGGGAAAAAAACTGTGATAACAAAGAATTGTGATCCATTGGTGTCTGCCCCATTGTAGAATGTAGAGTGTATCCCCTGCAGACCATACATCTGCTTCTGGTCGATGATGCTTGTTGATCACCTCAGGGCTTCCAACTCTGTCAGTAAAAACTTGGCCCAAAGCTGCAATGCAGCATTCATAGACAAATATGCAATGTTAATGAACTTGATTCTCTGAACTTCAATTCAGTCCAAGAAGAGTGATATACAGCATTCAAAATACAGAAACATTGACTGATATTAGCTGATAATTCATTGGTAAATAAGAGTATATTTATCCCTCACATGGTTGAAAGAAGATAGAGCATCCAAAAGCAATGGCTTTAAGAGAGAAATCATCATCATAGTTAACCAACATGAAATTCTTTGGCTTTAGATTTCTATACATAACCCCAAGTGAATGAAAAACCTCAACCCACCCCAACAATTTTCTTTATCAATTTAGCTGTCTCTCTTTCACTGTAATAATGCTTCCTCTTTTAGATTCGATCAAACAAGTTACGTCCAGAAAAGCTCCATCAGAAAAGCATTTTCTCGTTTTGTCTAATTATGTTTGGTTGGAAAAAACTCCCCGTACTGAATGGGAAATCCAATGTTGTGGTGTGGCTTTATCTAACTGTTTCTTTGTAAAAGTTAGGAATTCAATCGGAAAAACTTAACATAGTGGATATAGTTTTCGAGCTCTACTTGTAGTTATTTTAATCATTCTGTCACGTTAATCTTACGTTAATCTTTAAGATATAATGGTGAGAAAGGAATATTTCTTGTCTTTCAAGGATTTTAAACAAGCCTGCGTTGACTCTCAATTGAACCGAAATACTTCGTTTGTTCCTAAAATTGGATCAGCAACCATCCAGAGACAGATTTTGATGTTTGCAAGTCATCTTACAAGAAATAGATACGCTTTCATGTCTATAGTTTCAATTGTTATCTGATTTTTGTCTTTGTTTCCTCATTGTTGATAATTAACAAGTGGACATCTGGTGTTTCAATTTTTTCCTTTGTCAGTCTGAGTCTGAGTCTGAGTGTGGCTTCATAGCTGGAAAGTTTTCTTGATTATATCACTGCAAAGCTCCAAAGATCCACTTCCGCAAACCCAAGGATGACCTAAGAACATATCAAAGCAAAATATACGTGACATGTTATTTTACAGAATAACCTTTTTTTATAATAACTCATTTTAAAACTATCATTCCAATAACAATCTCTTATTATAAGAGCTCTTTCACTATAACAATTTCTTTTTAGAAAATCTTATTACTTTTTTCAGAATAGTTCATTCACAAAACAATCTGTTTTTAAAATAAGTTCTGCACAAAATAATACTTTCATAAAATAACACCGAAATCTTCAATGAATTACATTTTTACCAAGAAGTGAAAATTACCCCAAAATATAGTAAGATTCTTGGATTAATTTTCTATTGGGATATTCTAGAGAGTTTGACTTAGTAGATTAGATATGGTTATAATTAAGAGTTCTTCTTTTAACCTTTCTTTGAAGTACAAGTGATTTTCTCTATTTCTTTCAAAACATAATACACTCTCTAAAAACTAAACTCTCATTGGACAAAACATTAATACTTTCATAATTGTCAATTCTTAACATTATACTTATTAATGCTCTTGGTTTATAACCCTTATTTTAGAGATCTATATATAGTTCACAATATTCTTTAGAAAGAGGATTTTTGGCAGGTGATTTGACATGAAGGCTCTCTAAAATTCTCTCTACAATCTTCTCCTTTATGAGTCTTATTTAGTCTTATTCTCAGCCTTCTACCATCACCTGTCATCACAATCATTCTTCATAGATTGCTTTAGTCTTACTCTTTGTCACCCATTGGCGTATTTCGTTGGACTAGTTTGCAATGTTTCAACTTCACAGCAAAGAACTCAATTACAAAAATCAAACCAAAACCTTTGGCAATACATATTGTTCTATCAAAGTTAGCTTCACCATTAGCTAACATTAGCTATGAAAAACATTATATAGAAATGCACACTTGGAACTTCTTTAGCAATCAAGCGTTCAGATGGTTGAGAGCATAACATCATCCCAAGCAGGTCCTTTGCATTGTCAGATATTTGAGGCCATGTGTCACGACCCTCTCTCTCTCGTGACTTTTACCTTACTTTCAATACTTGGGTTGTGAGTCAACATCCAATCCATATCTCATCCATTTATAGTTTAATAAATTCATTTAAATGAAATAGAATAGAAACTTGATTTTTATATAAGTTTGCGGAAGCGTTTACATCAGTTTCTATTATATACATCCCCAAAATACAAAATACAAATTTTACTGTGCATTAATTTACATGATACAAAAATTTTCATCTCAAGTGTATACCTCTATACTGCTGGATGACCGGAGAAATACGATAGCAGGGACGACTGCAGTGTACTCACTACTACGTAGAATCTGTGGAGGAGAAATAAGGGGGTGGGCTAACACACTTAGTAAGGAAAATATGAAAGCAGGTAGATAACTACACTATCTACATGCTAAAAATATATATTCATTTTCCTTATAAAACATATGCATTCTCTAAAATAACTTCCATCGATACGAAATCATTAATTCGCGGGATGAGTAAATGTATATTCACACAACACATTCTTTTCTCACAGCTCATCTTTAAAATCACACAATATACATTTATAAATAACTTTGCATTCAGCAAATCAATATACATGAGACATAATCATAGGTTATCATATCCCCAGACACACAACAAGAGAAACATATGTCACCGCACACAGTAGTGATAATGTCATATCATTCAGATAAATATAGGACTTATGAGGACTTATGGTCATAGTCGAATTCCAAACAACACTGATCAGTTGTGCGGGAACCCTACACTTGGGGAGGCGGATCAACCATTCTTTCATCTCATACTGAAATCACGGCACATCGTACTCCATGGCTAACGCTCACGGTATATCGTGCTCTCATGAATCCTTATTACCCATTTTCATTGTCTCAAAATCTCGTGCGAGTAGGTCTGTGTAAGACACACAGCAGTACACGATGACTCCAGCACAATTTTGTACTCATTAATCACATCTATAAACCACGTGCGAGCAAGTTAATACAAGACACACAGCAATACACGACAGTTCTAACACGATTTCACTCATCACACAGCACAATCATAAAAACCTCGTGCAAGCAACTCAGTGTAAGAGCACACAGCATACCTGAGGCATCGAGCACGGTATTACTAGGAAATTACATGCGAGTATAGTCAGAACAAAACACACAGCAATACTCGAAGGCTTCAGCATGATTCCTAAAAATCTAGTGCGAGCTCTCGAGTGGAACACACAGCATCTCCCAAGGCATCGAGCACCCTCTTGTTTTTCTCAAAATTCCTTTTTAAAATGATGTGTGAATAGGGCTGGTAAATCCACTGTTGCCACTTAGGCTCTAGCACAATTTCACACAGCAAATAAATAGAATGCTCCAATCACTAAGTAGCAGTGAGAGGACAATCTCCCTTCAATCACTCATTAAAAGCTTTTCATGCAATTTACTAAACCGGAAGCCCTTCTATTTTTACTCTTTCTCAAAACGTTTACAAAAACTTCTTTTTAAGTCTATAACATGGAAGTCATACAACTCATACTTATAAGTTTATTCTCATACGTAGTTTTCACCTAGATATATCAATATCTACATATTTATTGCATATATTCGCATACAGCAGGTAAGAAAACATACGTATAGCTATCTCTAATAGCTCACATAAATCCCTTACCTCGAATCACACTCGAATCACTTTCCTTAAATTTTCACTTCTTATGATCCGATCTTATCGACTCCAATTATATCTTCTCAAGCTGAAATTGTGTACCATACACATCAGTATAGTATCATATACTTCATTTCACTTGCATGATATTCAAATCAATGCATTGGGTCATTTATATCTCATTTGGTCTCGTTACATCATTATCAGACCTTACTCTTTCATAAGTCCATTTCGAGTATATAACTCATTTCTTGAGAATCTCTTATTAAAAAAATACAAAATATAAATTATTTAATTAAAAAACTACAATTAAAATTTAAAACGTTGACTATTTTTATAAAAAAATCATAATTTTAAATTGAAAAACATAGTCTGATTTATAGAAAAGATTACGGTTTTTTGTAACCATAGTCTAATACTAATAGTCTATGATAACAATCGAAATCCAATATCATATATTAAACTATGTTCGAAAAAGTTGTAATCTATGATACATGAGAAAAAACTACGTCAAAATAAATTATAGTTTGAAAAATGTAATTTTTTGTCATTTATGATTTTTAGACGTAGTATATAAATTTTGTTAATAGTTTCTAATTCAAAATTTAAAAAAAAAAAAAAGAACAAAATAGGATGTCTACGAACAAGAGTTAAAATTTTGATAAAATTATATATGAATTTGATAAAAATTAAAAGTTTTTATTTCATTTTAATATATCACGTGAATTATAATATGATATTTTTTATATTTTATAAATATTTGACATAAATCATACGCAACACAAACAAATTACCAAGAATCAAAATCTGTATATATCATTAACAATGCTGTTCAGATGTAGTAGTCATATGATAGTATTATATGTTGTTTACTATTAAAGCAATGACAATTTTTTAAATGAATTAAAATATACGAAGAGAGTTAAAAGCATGATATTCTTCACTGTTTGAAAAAATGAACCCAGAAAAAATTCATATAAACAGAAAATAAAAATATACAAAAATGCCAAGGATCAAACCAATCATCCAAGGATTCTAAATAACCCTTTTTTTTAACAGCAGCTTTTCTTTGTATTTAAACAGTAAAATATGAAGAGAATTGGGTGCAAATAGAGAAAAATGGAGATAATTTAAAAATTATGGTCTTTATGCCAACAACTACATAAACCATGGTTTCTTGTTTTTTAAGAAAAAATCAATGTTTTCCATTAAATTCTTGCAAGAGAACTGTAAATTTGATATAAACTTTTTGATATTGAAAAGGAAATTTTAACTAATTTTAATTATAATTACATTACAAGTAGTTTTTTTATTTAAAAAATTATTTTCGTTCACTTCACATACAATTAATTCTTTAATACTTTATTTAAATTATTTTAAGATATCTCGAGGCACCAAATATTAAAATTGCAATATAAAAATTTGAATTATACGATGAATTAACAATCAACAAATTTATAATCATATCTAAATTAAGAAAAAAAAAATCCCCAGACACCATATATTCTAAAATTACACCTTTTAATTAGACAGCTAACAAAGATTGAGTTCCCTCTATTGAAAATCTAATATTAAATTATTATATTAAGAAAAATTATCAGTAAATTAATGTATTTAATTAATATAAAAATCATTATAAATCATATTTTAATTAATTTTAAAGAGTATTTTAGAGCATTTTTTAGTAAAATCATAATTAGAAAATGATAAAGAAATAACTATCTTAAAAAACTGAGAAAATAAAATTGGCAAAAAAAAAAAAGGTGTTTAAAAAAAATTTTAAAAAAAATGTACTAGAATAGAGTCAAATCCTCGTTTACTACAAGAGAGAACGTTGAGTTCTAACGATCCAGCTTGAAGAACTCCTGTTTTCAAGGGCCTGAAAAGCTCTCCATTGAATCCCCCAAGAGAAAAACACCAAAGAAACCAAACCGAAAAAGAAGAAGCAACAAAAGAAACTAATTAATGGGGAAGGAGAAGAAGAACCAGAGCGTTGACAATGGCAGCTACAACTACAAAATGTTTAACTTCTTCAACAGGAAGTTCAAGATCAACGAGGTGGAGCCACCTGCTGATGTGAAGAGGGCCTTTTCCGGGTTCACGGATGGTGCGCTCCATATGACTGCTGAGCAGCTCAAATGGTTCCTGGTGGTGCACCAGGGTGAGGTTGACTCGACCGAGGAAGATGCAAAACGTATCATCGAACAGGTTGTTAACAGGAGACACCATGTGACTAAATTTGCAAGGCACTCGCTTAACCTCGATGATTTCTTTCACTTTCTCTTCCTTGATGATCTCAATGGCCCTATAAAAACTCAGGTTATTTTCTTTCTCCCTTTCTCTCCCAATGAACAAAAACCCATAACCATGAATAGAGTAGAATCTTGTTTTTATTTTATGTTGGAATTGGAAATTGAAAAAAATGGAATTGGGTTTTTATTGATGATAAATTCTTTGAACATTTTGTTATTTGATTTTACTACTTTACGTTTAACAAAAGATACGTTATTTCCAGGTACACCATGATATGACTGCTCCATTGTCACATTATTTCATATACACAGGGCATAATTCCTATCTAACTGGGAATCAACTGAGCAGTGACTGTAGTGAGGTCCCAATTATCAAGGCTTTGCAAAGAGGTGTTAGAGTAATTGAACTTGATTTATGGCCAAGTTCTGCAAAAGATGAAATTCTTGTTCTACATGGAAGGTAATTAAGAATGATTCTCAAATTTAGCATTTCTAAGAAGCTGGTAACAGTTATGACTGTTATTACAGGCTGTGACTTGTTTAAGAAAGGAAGCAAGGACGTCAAATCCATAATCTGAGCCTAGTTTCGCAATGTTTTTCGGTTGAAACACACTGCAAACACTGATTTGAGCCAAAGACTTGAATCTATTTGACATTGCAAGAGCAATTTGAACCGTCTTTTAAGAACTGATCAGATGCAATGGTTTACTTTCCATTAATCAACTGCATTTTAGTGCACAATCTTTGTAGAGCCGTCAGTTTACTTGATTTCAGTAACTGCAGTTGGAATTTCTCTAACAGCATCATCAATGTATAAAATGTAGGACCCTGACTTCTCCAGTGTCACTCATCAAATGTTTGGTGTCCATAAAGGAGTATGCTTTTGTCACTTCTCCTTACCCCGTTATTATAACATTAGAAGACCACCTTACACCAGAACTGCAGGCTAGAGTTGCTGAGGTTAGCCTTCATTTTCTCCTCTTCCAAGGAATTAACTTCGAGTTAAGCAATTCTTTTTGCCTTAAATTTTTCTCCATGATGTCTTTAAGGAAAAAAAATCCTTTTCGATGACTGCAAATAATTTCTCATGTAGATGGTTATTCAAACATTTGGAGACATGCTGTACTACCCTGAATCAGATTGCTTAAATGAGTTCCCTTCACCAGAATCATTGAAACATCGAATAATTATTTCAACCAAACCGCCAAAAGAATATCTAGAGTCTAGGCCCAAAGCCAATTTGTCTCCAGGTGGAAATGGAATGGTGTCCTCTGAAGAAGATGCATCCCCGAAGGAGATGAAGGTCAATATATCTGAATCAGAAGCTGATGATAGGGTGAGACAAATTTATTTTACCATGACATAGTTTGATTTCTAAGTTAGCTAATATGAAAGAACTTTTTCACGGGTATCAGAGTGATAGTGATCAAGATGATGAAGACTCCAATGAATGTAATAGCAAATCAGGCCAAACTGGGGCTTCTGCATACAAGCGCCTAATCACCATTCATGCTGGAAAACCGAAGGGCGCCTTAAAGGATGCATTAAAAGTTGCAGCTGATAAGGTCAGACGTCTTAGTATGAGTGAACAGGAGCTTGAAAAGGCTGCAGGGTCTCATGGATCTGATGTTGTGAGGTACCTGTCAAATTCTCAAAGATGTTTATACTTTTTATTATCTACATTCTTCTGTGCATGACCTATATTAACACATGCTGTCTTTTCCAGGTTTACACAGAAGAATATCCTGAGAATTTATCCAAAGGGTACCCGTTTTACTTCCTCAAACTACAAGCCAACTATTGGATGGATGCATGGAGCTCAGATGATTGCATTTAACATGCAGGTTAGCCCCGCATTGCAGTTTTACAATTTTTTTGTTGGAGAAACCCCTCTTTTTAAAGCAGACAATTGGGTGTATTAACTTTCACGGTGTCCTGTATCAGGGATATGGAAAATCACTCTGGTTGATGCATGGCATGTTTAGAGCCAACGGAGGATGTGGTTACGTGAAAAAACCTGATTTTCTGATTAGGAAAGGACCTTCTGATGAGTTATTTGATCCCAAAAAAACGTTGCTAGTGCAGAAAAAGTTAAAGGTGAGCATACTAGTTTGGCTCAAATCGAAAGTCGTCTACATTATGACTTGTTCTTAGAGCATTTTTGCTACTTAACAGGTGAAAATATACATGGGGGATGGATGGCGGTTGGATTTTAGCCACACACACTTCGATACGTACTCTCCTCCAGACTTCTACACAAAGGTTTGAGAACAATTCTGGCTTACTGCTGAACTAAAAACTGGTTGATTGTATTATTGCTGCTTGTTTCTCATTGCAAATTCGCAATATATATGGATAATTCCCATTTAGATGGAGCCTCTTTAGACAAGATCTGCAGTATGAGTTTTAAGACCTTTATTAAAAACTATCTACCATCCAACTGGTTCATTTAAGAGATAGACTGAGGTTTGGCTCCCTCAAAAATTTATGATATATTATGAGAATAACCCATCTCTTTATGATTTTGCATAATTAATGCCTACTTACCAAATGGCAGATTTACATTGTTGGGGTGCCAGCAGATGAAGCTAAAAGGAAAACAAAGATTATTGGAGATGAATGGTCTCCTGTATGGGATGAGGAATTCATATTCCCCCTCACTGTTCCACACCTGGCTCTGCTTAGGATTGAAGTACGCGAGTATGACATGTCGGAGAAAGATGACTTTGGTGGCCAAACATGTCTGCCTATCGCAGAGCTAAGGACCGGGATCCGGTCTGTCCCTTTGCATGACAAAAAAGGAAAGAAACTCCCAAATGTAAGGCTTCTAATGAAGTTTGACTTTGCATAAATAGTGTAGAATTATCGATCCAGGAGCAAGGCTGTGGACTCCTTGCGCCCGATTCAGGTGAAGGCAGGATATACAAGTCATTGTAATTAATTCAGAGAATTCTAATGTGCTAAAATGTCTATGTTTCTTTTGCTCTTCCAAATTGGTGTTGACCGATCATTGTCTATGCAAAAGATGAATTATTCTTTTCATGACAAAAGCATTTATATACCACAATTCCAAGCAGGTTTTTGCTTTTGAGAGCAAATCTGTATTGGATTTGCTCCTAATACACTTGTAATCTTAATTATAAAAGAAACAGTAAGGTTGTTGCAAATTTGAGTTTCCAAATTGAATGTCAAGATACCAATTGATGGTGGTTGAAAAAAAGTGAAAGTGGATCTTTTCCCTAAGCATTTAAACAATGTTAGAATATTAAAGTCGTCACAATTAAAAAAATTTTATCTGACTCGAACATGATTAATCTCGAACAATAAAACAGATGATGATGATACTTCTTAAAAATTTTAGAATGAATGTGATAACTTGGTTTTGAGGCGTATACTAGTAAACTTTATTGAGTGTTACACAGAAGTAAAATATTTCAGGACACAACAAAACCTTCAAGAGAGTAATTATTTCCAGAAATTAATTAAAATTATATAGATTATGAATAGTTGCAAATCAATGGTTGCAATTGTTTGTTAATTAACAACTATTGATTATTATATAAGATATAATTGAAAATATGTATGTTGAAACAGTTAAAAATATTTTTAAATTCAAAAATTAAATTTAAATATTTTTATAAAAATAAAAAAACTCATCTTTTAAATTACTCAAAAATCTAAACAAATCTATAAGCCCTTTGTACTTCAACTTATATTTGAACCTTGATTTTCTCACCATTATTATTTTATTCATAAACAATATAAAATTAAATTTTATTACACGTTATCCAATAATACCGTTGATTAAAAAAAAATTGAATGTGAAGATGGGTTAAAATCCGAAGTTTTATTTATTTATTTATTTTTAATTTTAAATGAAATTTGTACAGAAAAAGTTGAAGCCGATAAGCTTGACTGATCATACACCTAATCTCCATTATTGTGAACATAAACAAATTGGGCACACAAAACCCACCGACGAAAAGTACATATCATAACAGTTAACTGGTCCAACACTATAAATGCATTTGCTATTTCTATTATTGTACTATTTCCTGTATGAGATATTTTGTTGAGATTAAGAAGATTTCATATTTATAATAACAATACTCAAAACGAGATGTTTGATTGGAGTATTCTAATCTTTAGAGCAATATTTTAACCCTAATTTATTTTTTTCATATTCCATTTCATGAATATACAAATACTCTCAGACAAAAGGAAAAAATTAAAAGAGATAAGGGTATAGGTGTACCTTCACACTATGGGAAAAGCAAAAAGAAAATTCAGCCAGCAGTGACAGCCAATGACAAAGACAAAAAGAGATACTTTCTGAACAAAATTACACTACTCTATAATCTTCATTGAATTAACAGCAACCTTCCAAAGGTATCAATGCAAGTTTCTCAGATTAAATAAACACGTTGTATATCAATGCCTCTAACTGTATCGTGTACTGTACATTCAATGATTGAGAAAGACTTGTCACATTGACTTTTTGGCAGCTGTCTGCGTAGACAATTAGATAAAAGATGATCAGAGCCAACATCCTGAAATCCTCCGATCATAACCATGCCAATGCCAACTGTCAGATGGGTTCCACGTATTTAGGATGTGAATGAGAACACATTCATACATAGGTCCCACGAGGACGTAAACCATCCCGCCCATTTTTTTACTGGAACATAAGATTAGCATCGTCTGTAACAACAAACCTAAGCAGTTAGAGGTTAGAAGTTATATATCAGACTGCAGATTTGCAGATTGTCTTTTCCTTTCTTTAATCAGATATCTGGAAATTCTAGGAAAAACCCAATGTCCAAACAAACTTATAGGGTTTGCTTCTGCTTCCAGCGGAGGTTTAGGCTGGCAGTTTCGGAGGCACCAGAGGAGATCAAGAAGGTGTTTGAACAGTACTCTGAGAATGGGATCATGAGCGTTGATGGACTGCAGAGGTTCTTGGTTGAGGTCCAGAAAGAAGATAAAGCCACTAGGGAAGATGCTCAGAAGATTATTGATAGTGTTAAGCATTTTCATAGGAAGGGTCTAAATCTTGAAGCTTTTTTCAAGTACCTTTTTGGTGATATTAATCCTCCTCTTGCGTCTCTTGGGGTAATAAATTTTCTCTTTGTTTTTATGCCATTTTGGTTACTGTTTTCAGGATTGGTTTTCTCTTTTTCTGTTCTTCAATTGAGATTGCATGGTTTACTTCCAAATTAGATGACTTTTTGTTGGGGAAAGTGGGAGAAAAGTGGAAATTTTTAATATAATATCTTTGAGTTTGTACCCTTATTTGGATTTCAGCAATTAACTCACTGAATTAGGAATGGGTACTTTTCTTCTTGTCCTTCTAATTTTTAGTAGGAAAATTGGCTATCTTGGAAGTACATATTTTCAGCTCAGCAAGTAATTTATATTGGCTGGATTGCTTTGTTGCTTTCATGGCTTTGAGGGTGGCTCTTTGATGATGCTGATTTGTGTGAAAATGCTTTCTACGGAACATGGCATGTTTTTAACTTCCAGCTAAAATATGCCATTACAGGCTTTTAACTTATCTCAATGCGTCTTTATCTTTGAACGGTTCTGCTTTTGTTGTTCACTGAGAATTTGCTTATCTCAATGCTATTCTATGAATGTTGAGATTGGTGAAGGAAAATGTTTAGGAGCGATGTTCATGTCTGAGCTTTTGTGATACCCTTTATTCTAATTTGCTTTGGAGTTTGATTGACAAAGCAAATTATTCAACTTTCAACACTTTGTGCTATTAATTTGCTTTTGTTCTTCACTCTTCACGTGTTGTTTCAGGTACACCATGATATGACTGCTCCTTTGTCTCATTATTTCATATATACTGGTCACAATTCCTATCTTACTGGGAATCAACTCAGTAGCGACTGCAGCGATGTCCCCATCATAAATGCACTTAAGAGAGGTGTGAGAGTTATAGAATTGGATATATGGCCAAATTCAGCTAAAGATAATGTGGATGTTCTTCATGGAAGGTATGTTCTTGAAGTTCAATTTCTTCCCATTCTGAGCCTTTAAAATTAATGGATCTTCCATTTTGCTAAATAATGATAAATGATTTACTGAAAATGTCATACTTTCAATTCAACAATTTTCTTGTTCACTTCAGCTTGTATCCTGAATACATACACTTACTTGCCACAAAATGGAAAAGCTGAAGGGAGAAGATATATTGAATTATACATGACATGGCTGCAGTACTGTATTCTTCCAGGTCACTAAATTTGAAAAGATGGTTGCTTATTTATGTAACAGGCATCTTGCATGTAAGAATGTAGTTGCCGATGTACGAGGAAAAAGCTGAAGAAAATACATGACTCTGCATTAAAGCTATAACTTTGCGTGTTTGTCACCTGCTTGGATACAACTGATTCTTTATGACCTTCCCCTACTGTATCTAATCTCTCTAAGTTCTAAAAATAACTGTCCGTCACTAGTCAGTAATTTTCCTTCAGAGAGAATAACGAATAATTTTCTTCATGTAGGACTCTTACTACTCCTGTGGAACTCATCAAGTGTTTGAGGTCTATTAAGGAGTATGCTTTTGTTGCCTCAGATTACCCTGTTGTTATAACTCTAGAAGACCATCTTACCCCAGATCTTCAGGCTAAAGTTGGCGAGGTGAATCTTGGTGCTTGTGATGGGAATTTAAACATCTAATATTTCCATAATTTATGTTTCTATGGCTAATTTCTAGATGGTCGCTCAAACATTTGGAGACATCCTGTTTTCTCCTGGCTCAGAGTGCTTAAAAGAATTCCCTTCTCCAGAATCATTGAAGAAACGCATAATCATATCTACCAAACCACCAAAGGAATACCTTGAGGCCAAAGAAGTTAAGGATAAAGAGACTGATTCAGAAAGGGGTAAGGGCAGTGATGAAGAATCTTGGGGAAAAGAAGTTCCAGACCTTAGAGGCAGTCATATAGCTGATCGCAAGGTGTTTGGTGATGCTGAGTGTGATTTACTACTTCAAAATGATATTACTAGCTGTTTACTTAAAATTTACATTTCACTTATTGGTTACTCTCTTATGACAGAATGACTTGGATCAAGAAGATGAGGAAGATCTTGAGGACGGAGATAAGTCACATCATAGTCTATCATCGGAATATAAAGGTTTAATTGCTATTCATGCTGGGAAGCCGAAAGGTGGATTGGATGAGTGGCTAAGGGTGGATCCTGATAAAGTGACACGCCTTAGCATGAGCGAGCAACAACTTGAAAAGGCTGCAGTAACTCATGGAGAACAAATTGTCAGGTATTTAATAAAAGATCTGGCAATTTTCATTTATTAGAGGTCATCGTTAGTTATTAGATAAAGCTGTTAGTTTCTTTTTTCTACCATCCCCTATTTGGTGATATTTGCACAGAGAGTACATATCTGTCCTGGCTTCTTGAGCTTTTTCTTTCCCACTGCATAGATGATTACACTTTAAGATGACGTAGAAGTAGTGCAGAGTACATGTTATCTGTGATTTGGCTGGTGGAACATTTAGTTGAGGGGCTATCAGCGACTTGGCTGGTCTAATAGAAGCAGTCATTTAGTATTTCCGTATCATCATATATTTATCATGGTTGTTGAACGATTTTAATTATAGTTCAAATTATTTGACCATTTACATACTAATTGTTGGTGTATTTTTTTTTGGATATATATCCATTTGTCAATCCTATCTTTGATGTGTCATTATGCTAGTATTGACATTGTGTTATGCTACAATTACCCGAAACGCGCACAATAAGTCATCTGTTTGATTGTATGTTCTTATTTTTAAAAATTGCAAAATTCCCGTCTCTTGATGTTTGTACTGTCACAGGTTTACGCAGCGGAATATTCTTAGGGTGTTCCCTAAGGGTATACGCGTCGACTCTTCCAATTACAACCCACTTATTGGATGGATGCATGGAGCTCAAATGGTTGCATTTAATATGCAGGTTTACACAACCCTTTTTTTCTCATTCTCATAATTCATTTTTACACTAGATATGGTTTTCTGTTCACTATTTATTTACCTGGCATTTGGATGAAATAATAAGTAAAAAGGCACAAGTCTCAGGTATGGTAATATAATGGATAGCCGTAATGGATTGCATAACTCAAAGATATAAAGTTTCAAAAACTATCCTAACCTATAATTTCACAGCGAGAGGACTATTTGTGCATTGCATGATCCTTTCTAATTAGAATACGGTAAAAAGCATGAAAAGTGAGAAATTACTTGAGTAGTGTTTCTTTTACTAGACCTATCACTGATAGTAGGCTTCATGTTTGATCCAACAATTAGATAGGATATGAGCTTCACGGCCTACTAATAGCCTAATGGATATTAGAGAGGAAATTGGATGAATGCTTTGTTTGGTTGATTTTGGTCAGTTGCTTTGCCAAATGATAAGATCCTTCTATTTTCTTGTTGGTGTGTGCAATAGGGTTATGGAAGATCTTTATGGTTGATGCACGGAATGTTCAAAGCCAATGGAGGATGTGGTTACGTGAAAAAACCAGATTTCCTATTGAACTCTAATGAAGTCATTGATCCCAAAATCAAGCCATCGGTGAAAACAATTTTGAAGGTAACTGTTTTATTGCCATGGGATCCGAATTCTTTATATTCTCAATCAATGATTATGATTTGTTGTTCTTGTTTTGGAAAGGTGACTGTGTATATGGGGGAAGGATGGTATTATGATTTCCATCACACACATTTTGATGCGTATTCGCCTCCGGACTTTTATGCAAAGGTAAGTTGACATACCGCAATATTGTTTCAACACAAGCAATCTTTGCATCTGGCAATATCTCCAAGAGAAAACTAGAGATGTTCACCATGAAATTTGATTAACCTGTGTTTCCAGGTGGGGATTGCTGGAGTCCCAGCAGATTCTGTGATGAACAAAACAAAGACTTTAGAAGACAATTGGGTGCCCTCTTGGGGTGAGGAGTTCGAGTTCCCTCTAACCGTGCCCGAACTGGCTCTCCTTCGGATCGAAGTGCATGAATACGACATGTCTGAAAAGGATGACTTTGGAGGGCAAACATGCCTACCAATATCAGAGCTAAGAAGCGGGATCCGAGCAGTTCCCCTCCACAACCGCAAGGGTGACAAGTACAATTCTGTGAAGCTCCTTATGCGTTTCCAATTCGTCACGCCATAGTCCCTGAAAGAGAGCTCCAGTTCCACATTTCTGAAAACACCTTCAAATTGTTTGATGGTATTTTGTGAGCTTGTGTACAAGTATCTATTACATGTTTACTGTGTGATATAGTATCATCTGCTCTGCAGTGTTTCGTAGTTGCTGCTACCATTGTAGCATGTAATTAGTCATATTTGTAATTTGGAGATGCATAAATATGAGACAAAGAATCTTAAACTAGTTGTATAATTAGTAAGTCTGGTATATATTGTTGATATGCTATAATAATAGTTTTTCAGTTTAATGTTTAGAGTTCTAAATCGGATTTTAGATTTTATATCCAAATGTATTTGTGGAATGAGATTTTGTAATGTATTTTAAGTTAAAATGTTAAAATCCAATCACAAAAGCTTAATAAGAATGTAGAGTTAAAAAAATAAAAAGATAATTATTTTATACATCATTAGTGTTTTTTTTTTTACTCTACAAACGAAATTAGGATAATTACATATGTCCTTTAAAAAATTTAAAAAATAAATAATAAATAAAATAAGACATGTGTAACCATTTGAAATTTACTTGTGAAGTTAAAAAATTTTACTAACGGTGTATAAAATAATTATCCATAAATAGAAAATATGATTTTAGATTTTATATCCAAACGCATTTTGGGATTTGAGATTTTGCAGTGTATTTCAAGATAAAATGTTAAAATCTAATCACAAAAGCTAAACACGAATGTATAATTAAAGATATTAATAAGAAGGATAATTATCTTATACACTATTGGTGAAATTTTTTTAACTCTACAAGTGAGATTAAAATGATAATATATGTCATTTAAATATATTAAAAAAATAAATAAAATAAAACATGTGTTATCATCTTAACTTCACTTGTAAAATAAAAAAATCTTTACCAATGATATATATAAGATATTAATCCTAACAAAAATATATAATAAAATTAAATAAAAAATTATAAATGTGGTGAGTGCTTTCAATTTTTAACCTCAAGCTTTCTAAAATGAAATATTCCAACTTTTCTCTTATGTTTTATAATATATCTTGCTATGTATATAATTAAATAAAATATGATATTAATCCTAACAAAAATATATAATAAAATTAAATAAAAAAATTATAAATGTGGTGAGTGCTAGAGCTAGTAAAAGTTGGTCCAAGTCCGTCCGAGACCGAACCCGAGACAGGACCGAATTGATCAAAAAGTCAAAGACCCGAACCCGAGAAAAGCCCGATCCGAAAAAACCCGAACCCAAAAAAATTCGAACTCGATATAACCTAAGCCCGATACGACCCGAGCTCGAAATCGACCCCATCTGAAACCCAAGAAAACCCGAAAAACTCGAATTATAATTATATAATTATTATATTAAAAAATAAATAAATAAATAATACACTTTTTCTTATTAAAAATTTTAAAATTTTAAAACAATCATTATTTATTTATTACATAATTATATCAATAATTTATTATCAACAAAATAAATATTGAATATTTAAATTCAATTATTAAATAAAAGTATTTTAAAACACAATATATTATTCAATATCAAATAATTTTCAATATTATGCTTATTATATTTGTAATAATAAATAATAAATATATTATTAAATATAATATTTGATTTTATTATAAAAACAATTATTATACTATTTTATTATATTTATTTCATATTAAAATTTTAATTTTAATACGATAATAAATCAAATATATATATATATAAATCATTATATAATTGTAACATTTATTTAAATTTGATATTTCGTATAAAATATTGAATACATTATTAACAAAATTAGAATTTAAATTCTGACTCCTATAACTCGTAAACAGAAAAATAGTGATTATGCTAAAAATAAGAATTAAAAGTTGAAAGAGGGGACTATACCCTTTTAAAGATTGTAATAACTTTTTTACTGCAAAAAAAAAAATCAGACTCAACTATGACATGTTTGCATCCAAATTCTCATGTCATTAACAGGTCAATGATTGTTATGTTCTAAATTAGTCCAATATAGTAGGAAACAAACTAGCAAAGAAAACATCAAACACCTAAAACTATGACATGTAACATTACATACAATCATTCCCATACACAGCCATCTAGCCATGGAGAAACTAATTCCTAGCCACACATTGCATGAAGAACAAAATAGGAAAAATACGATCATTTCATTCAACACTAGCGGCTTGATGAATGACATGCTCGGAAAGATTGTAAATGCAGGAAGCAACCAAACTCTCCAAGAGCGACACTGTCTTTAAATAAGATTAATGAAGTAATGATCAATCACAATTACTCTTAATAAAAAAATTTTAATTTTTAACAATATAAAAGTAAGAAATAAAATATCAACATACATTACAATTAGAATTCTTCATCCTCCTCTATAAACAAACTAGTTCAATTTAATCCAACATTCCTTCCAAATCTCATTATTTCATCTTTTTCATCTAATAAAATATATAAAAATAATCATATAAGAATTTAAATAATAAAAAATTAATAAAATAATAATGACACTAAAATCTTACCATCTTAATCTATATCATATCTATACAGCCAATTACGAGTGATAATCAAAATTTTTGCATTATGTGTTGTGAGACAATTTCTCCATTTGTTGATAACTCTACCACCCATATTAAATACTAATTCAGATGCAACTGTGGTAATTGGAATACTCAATATATCATTAACCATAAGTGAAAGTACAGGGTATCGAAATTGATTTTTTTTCTCATTGTGCATAAAATAATAAATAATAATAATAAATTTGAAATAATAATAACAATGATAGTGTGCCACGTGGCACAAGAAATGTATCCGTAAATAATTTTTTTGACAATTTTACCCTTAAATATTTTTTGATTCTGCATATCCGTAAAATAATAAAAATATTTAATTAGTAGATAAATATGTAATTAAAGCTGGAATCAACCCCTATAAAAAGGGATCATGTATGATCTATGAAACGAAGTCTCAATTTTCTTTACTGAAACTTTGCCAAATTCTCTGTCTGACTTAAGCATCGAAGTGCTTATGCAAGGAAAAATCCTTGCGTCTCTCTAATCATTCATTTTCTTGCAAATCTTTCGGTAGCACGTGACACAAAAATTAAGACGAAGACGTCAGCAATTCGACATTGTTGTAACTGAGCAACAACACTTCCAATAATCAAAAACATCAATTTGAATATCATAATCTTCTCTTGGTTCATTCAAATATGCATCTAACTCTGATCTATATAAAAGAGATCTAGAATTAAACCTTCTAAATCCCTACAATAACAAAATAAGTTCATATATGAAATTATAATAACAAATGTAAATTAAAACTCAAAAAAGAATTACTTAATATAAAAAAATAATAATTTAATAAGTTACTAAAGCAATTTATATTAAACTTTTGAACAAAAAAATTTTAAAAAAATTAAACTTACACTCAAATCTTCAAAAATATTTCTTCTATTGCTTTGATATTTATCTTCGGTCATCATGAATGATTGAAAAAGAATATTATTTTGATTCTCATACTCCTTGAAAAGTAGTTTCATTTCTTCCAAAATATCCATCCACTTATTTTCATATTCAACACCCAATTTTGCGAAAAGAAATTGTCAAAGTTGCAACTTGAACCTAGGATCAAGTATAGCTCCAAAAGATAACACACGAGTGTAATGATCCCAATACTTACAAAATTTTTCATTCATCTTCATTGCCATTAATTTCATAATTTTGTCTTCACATTTCACATTTACTTAACATTTCATGAAATAAAAAAAAAATATTATGAAACTTTTATTAATATAATTTTAGTGATTTCTGTTTAAAATTTAAAAACTTATTATTTTAATTATAATTATCTACTTTAATTTCATAATTATTTATATTATGCTTTATTTTTTTTAAGATCACAAAGTTTTATTGTATAAATATACTTTTTTAGTGTATTATATCAACTACAAAATATCGCGCATATGGTAGTGTATAATTGTATATGATATAATTATATCAAATGTTAAAAATATATAATTTTTTTAATTCAATATTTCAAATTTTTAATGAGACATTTGATTAATTAATGTAAACGATTATATTTAATGCAATAATGTTAATATGATTTATGTACAAATAAAAAACAAATTAGAAATAAAATAGAGCTAATTAATTGATTATTTAGTCATATTAAGCATTTTTTTTTGTAAATGATAATATTAATTGGTACTTTTCTTCCTATAATATTTATATGTAATATTTTTTTTTGTATTTAATGAATATAATTATATCTACTATTTTATAGTTAATATTGTAGGAAATTAAAAAAGAGTAAATGATTTTTGTCAAATAATAAATATTAAAATATATAAATTTGTTTTTATATAAATATTAATTAAAATATAAAATCATATAAAAATTAAATTAATTATCACATTCAAAATTAAAAAAAAAATCTTAACTAATAAAATTTTAAAATATTTCAAACCGGCCCGCTAAACTCGTCCTACTAGAACCGGGACCGAACCCGAAAAAATCCGAAATCGAAGAAACTCAAACCTGAAAAAGTCCGAACCCGAAAATAATCGAACCCGTTTGCCACCTAGTAAGTGCTTTTAATTTTTAGTCTTTTTAAAATGAAATATTCCAACATTTCCCTTATGTTTTAAGATAATATATAATTAAATAAAAATTATAAATGCGGTGAGCGTGGATCGAACACGCGACCTTCAGATCTTCAGTCTGACGCTCTCCCAACTGAGCTATCCCCGCTCTTATAAACTTCTAAATAAAGCGATTTTTAGTGATTTCAAACCACCGAGAGTCATCACTGTAAAAACCCGGCAAAACGCATTCGCACAGAAGTCTCAAATCCTCAAAATGACCACAACGACCAGCAGCCACCCGGCACCGCCATTCTCTGATTCAGACTCCGACTCTGATTCCGGAAACTTCCACGTCGGATCTGATCTCTCAAATTCCATTTTCAAAACATACCTCGATTTTTCCTCTTCTTCGTCATCTTCATCATCTTCGATCACAAACGTCGATCTCTCCAAGATCCAATCCTTCCTAACTTCCTCTTCCTCCGGCGCTCTATCATGCCTCATATGCCTCGAGCGAATCCGCCCCTCGGATCCCACCTGGTCCTGCTCTTCCCTCTGCTACGCTCTCTTCCACCTCCTCTGCATCCAATCATGGGCTCGCCAATCCTCTGATCTCTCCGCTGCGCGCGCCGCCGCACGTCTCCCAATCACCGCCGAAACCGCCGCCAAACAAGCCACATGGAACTGCCCCAAATGCCGCTCTTCCTACTCCAAATCGCAAATCCCTAGATCTTACCTTTGCTTCTGCGGTAAGCTCCAAGACCCTCCTTCTGACAACCCTTGGATCCTTCCTCACTCTTGCGGCGAAATCTGTAACCGCCCTTTGCCTAACAATTGCGGTCACTTTTGCCTCCTTTTATGCCACCCTGGACCATGCCCGTCCTGCCCGAAATCCATCAAAGCCCGTTGCTTTTGCGGTTCCGTCGAAGATTTTCGCCGTTGCGGTTTCAAACACTTTTCCTGTAACAAAATTTGCAACAAATGTTTAGATTGTAACAAACATAAGTGTCTTGAAATTTGTCATCCTGGCACGTGCCCGCCTTGCCGTGCTCGTGACATTTATCGTTGCCGTTGCGGTAAAAAGGACGAAGAAAAAGATTGCTGTGACCGGGATTTTCGCTGCGAAAATGAGTGTAAAAAGTTACTTAATTGTGAAAAACATCTCTGTGAAAGGGGATGTCATGCAGGAGCTTGTGGGGAGTGTCCTTTGCAAGGAAAACGGACATGTCCTTGTGGGAAAAGAGTTTATGAAGGGATGCCCTGTGATGGGATAGCTCCCGTTTGCGGTGCAACATGTAATAAGTTGTTGAATTGTGGTTTGCATAGGTGTCCAGAGAGGTGTCATAAGGGACCTTGTGTGGAGACATGTAGGATTGTGGTTAAGAAATCGTGCCGATGTGGAGGGTTGATGAAAGAGGTAGAAAATGATTGATTGGTTTTCAGTTAAGATTTTGTTTTGGCTTTTCATGAATGCATTAACTGAATTTAGTGTAGGTTCCTTGCTATCAAGATTTTTCATGTGAGAGGAAGTGTTTGAGAATGAGAGATTGTGGACGCCATGGTTGCAGGCGTCGATGTTGTGATGGAAATTGCCCGCCATGTTCAGAGGTGTTGTGCTTTATTTATAGTGCTTTTATTTTTGTTGAAATTGTTTTGTCTGCAAAGTTTTATAGGATTATGGATGTTTCAGGTTTGTGATAAGAGGCTTCGGTGCAAGAACCACAAATGCCCTGCCCCTTGCCATCGGTATGCTGCATGATCAAGTTTTATTACTTGTATTTCATCCGAGTTTAGGGTTAGGCAGTAAAACTGTTTGATAAGGACAATGCTAACAAAGTGAATTACAGTAAAAACCCTCTAAATGAATACACTTGGGACTCTCCATTGACTATTAATTTAAAGGGGTTATTAATTTAGAGAGTTTTATCTTATAAATTATTATTTTATCATAAAAAATATATCTATTTAATTTCACATCCTCCAACTATTCTATTACATTTAGTCTTATTAAAATTTTCATTTTGGTTGGTAAGTTCTTTAAAAATCACTTGAAATGCTAAATTTAGTTAAAATCTTTTGGTTACAATAAGAAGGTGATTATAATAATTTTTTGAGGACAATTTTAAAGATGAAGGATGAGGTCAAAAATCTCGAAGGAACCACCTTTTGCAAATTAATATTTTAAAGTATTTTTATAGTTCTTGAATATTATATAATATCTCTTGTACTTTTATGAAATTATTAATTTATGTGATAATTAGGATTGAAATTTTATTCTAAGTTTTAAAATAAAATTATTAATTATTACGATAGAGAGGTTTATTAAGGTTTTCAATTGGTCCGAGTTGCGATTATGATTTTTTTATTAATTTATAAGGTATTACTTTATAAGGGTTCTACTGTACCTAGTACCATTATCGTGTCTGTTGTAAATGGAATAACTATATATCCTCTTCACTTTCCAAAATGAAGTCCTAGTTGGCTTCGTCATTACATACTATGAGTACTGTTCTATGAGTCTTTTCTAGAAGGCAAAATGTGCTGATATTGAGTTTTGTCATTGTAGAGGTGCCTGTGCTCCTTGTCCAGTTATGGTGACAATTTCATGTGCATGTGGTGAGACACAATTTGAGGTAATAGTTTGGTTATCACAGATTCTCTGTTCATTTGTAGATAGATATAATCACTGCATTCAAGTGTTGAGGTCTCATATGCCAGCTAATAATGATCTTAGTTTATCACCATGATGGGTTTGTCTGTGTGTGTGTGTGTGTGTGTGTGTGTGTGTGTGTGTGTGTGTGTTTTTTATTTGCAAATTGCTGCTCTATGTTATTTGTATGCATATCTGTTGCTAATATGAGCCACTGTAGGACATCCTGTGATTGTTTCTGTAATTGTACTAGGTTCCTTGTGGTGCTGAGATGGATCAAAAGCCTCCTAAATGTCGTAAATTATGTAAGATAACTTCCTTGTGCAGGCATGCATCAAACTGCAAGGTACTACTGATTATTTACCTTTTTATATTTTCTGCTGAAGCTTATTTGTATTATACTAATTTCTTGAGTCTCTGTTGTATGATGTTGTTGATAGTACTGCTACAATGTCCAAGTTTTGGTCTTATGCTTGGATTATGTATTGTCAACAATCGTCATGATTTCTTCATTCATTTCTATACATCATAACCTTTTGGTGTAGCTTACTCTATTAGCCAGTTGTGTCACACTAATAATGATCCATAAATTTATTTTTTATTTTTTATATCCTATCATGCTCAAACGTTTCTATATTTATGGACTTGTCTCTCACAAAGTGATAGTACTTCTATTTGATTCAAAATTTACTTACCATAAAGAAAGTATAGCATATTTTGCTTATTTATCTTCCATTTTCTACCAGCCGCACAGATGCCATTATGGAGCTTGCCCCCAATGTCGAGTACTTTGTGAAGAAGAATATCCTTGTGGTCATAAGTGCAACTTAAGGTTTGCCAAATATTTTGTTTATATTTATGCTCTGGAGTGTGAATCCAGACTTTTTCTCTACATATGTTTCAGTTAGCTTGATGTAAAAAGGGTTGAAGCTAGGGGAAGACCGAGAAAGACTTGGAAGGAAGTAATTGGAAAAGATATGGCGGAACGGGAGTTGGAAGAACACATTGTATTAGATAGGAATCAGTGGAGGACTTAACATGAATTTGTATATTGGTTTATATAGTGTACCCCAGTATTAAGATAAAGGCTTCGATGATAATGATGCTTCAATTAGCTGATTTTTTTTCTTGTCTTTTTCCTTTTGATATTTCAGGTGTCATGGACCTAGGTCTCCTCCTAATCCAGAATTCACATTGAAACCCAAGAAAAAGAAATCAAATCGTCAGGCTGAGTACACTCCTGGCAGTCCTTGCCCTCCTTGCCCGGAACTTATTTGGAGACAATGTGTTGGCCAGCACATTGGAGCAGAGAGGATGGTTGGTTTTAAGTTGTAAAGGAATAGCTTCTAATCGGTCTATTTGATTTCCCCGGCAATCTACTTCACTATGAACTCATTCTCCTTCCTTCTTTCAGATGGTTTGCTCAGATAGAGCACAATTTTCTTGTGATAATTTATGTGGAAATCTTCTTCCTTGTGGCAATCATTATTGTACGAACACTTGCCATCCCCTGGAGCTCCTGTCTTCATCATCAGATCATCGTAAAGGAAGCAAGTCTTGTGAAGAGTGTAATCTCCCCTGCCAGAAGGTGCTAAACCTGTTATCCTTCGCGCAACCCCACTCCCTCATTTATGATATTAGTCTCCTGTTAATCTTTGGTCACTACATTTGCTCTCTCTGTCTCTTGGGTGATTTAAAAGCATGAGGCTGCTATCAGCAACTCATTGTCACCATAGTTTATCTTGTCACGAGATGCTTTATTTAATATGGGTGCCTTACGTCTTACTATTTGCCCAGGAGAGGATGCCCACATGTTCACACCCCTGTCCCCTACCATGTCATCCAGGAGAATGCCCTCCTTGCAAAGTGCTTGTGAAACGGTCATGTCACTGCGGTGCGATGGTCCATGCATTTGAGTGCATCTATTATAACCGTTTATCTGAAAAGGATCAAGTGGCTGTTCGCACATGTGGAGGGCCTTGCCATAGGTAGTTTATAAATATACTCCTCTCTCTCTCTCTCTCTCTCTCTCTCTCTCTGCTGCTGTTCTTTTAAGTTCTTGGATTGTTTTCATTTCCTAATATCATTGAAATATATTTCCACGTATCAGAACATTACAGTTTTCAACAAACTGTTGTCCTTAGAAAACTGCCATTTGCTACTATACTAAATTTTTTTAAACTTGTGTTGCAGAAAGTTGCCCAACTGTACACATCTATGCCCTGAAATATGCCATGCTGGTCAATGCCCAGCCCCTGACAAGTGCTGCAAAAAGGTAATAATTTTTAGTAATTCACTTTATAAGTGATAAGTGACAAGTGATAGGTGATAAGTAATTCACTTCATAACTGAATTACTCAGATGTTGTCCCATTAAACTGTAATATTATAACAGAGTTCATAATCACAATTTGAGTTGTTATTAATTTCCTATTCTATTTCCATCTTCTATGTGCAAGGTTACTGTTCGTTGTAAATGCCAAACCTTGAAGAAGGAATGGATATGCCGAGATGTTCAGGCAGTGTATTCTGATGCTGGTTATGATCCCAAAGACATATCAAAGAATCAGTTTGGACTTGGGCTTCTGCCTTGCAATTCAGATTGTAAGAGCAAAATACAGGAGGCTGATTCAGCTCTACAATTGCGTAAGCCTAAGGTTTTGCAGGTAAGATCCTTTAAAACTTGAGTTAGCTTTATTCAACTACTGTTTCGTTGTCCATTTGCTTGAGCCTGTCCTTTTAGATTACTTTGAACCTATTTAGATATTGGGTTAATGATTATTGAAAAACTAGATGTGTTGCATACATATTGAGTCGGCAGCTTCTGTCATCACCTATGACATGGTAGGCAACCTGGTGAGATAAAGCAGATATCGAGTGTTGGGTTCCTTTTACATATAATAGAAGTAGGAAGTATTTCTTTCTTTCTTTTTCAATTATCAGATTATATCGCTGCAAGAAATTTTGTGTTTGCATTTGTGAAATCCAACTTCCAAGTTCCTTTATTGAGTAATCCTCCTTTGAGTTAGAATTTGTGAATGTTGCTTGGATAATACCATTCATAGAAGACCATTATCAAATATCCATGTTCCTTCTACCGGGAACACACAAAAAGCAATATGCCCTCACAACCTTCTTGAATGCTATTTTATCACAAATGCTAGGACTTTATGATGGCAACTTTTTCTAAGTTACCCAAAACCAACCCACGACGAAATATCCCTTGTCAATTTACTGAGATGTATTCTGGAGTTTTCACGAAAGGGTCTTCTGCTTTGTATTTTGGTAGTGAACTGTCTGGTCTACTGAGATGGTTCTCATACTTGATTCTGTATTTCCACCATTCAGTACTTCCAATCCTTCTTCTTAAGATTTCAGCATCCAGCAGCCAACCGATATAAAATTTGATTTACATCTCTTTTTGCCTTGCCATGCTTACAGTATGCTTTTTATCACATATGTTTATCATTTTGTGGCTCCATTGCTGTGAAATCTAATATAACTGTCTGCTTTATTGAAGAAAAAGGAGCTAGAAAATGAAAAGCATGGGCCAAAGCGCAGAAAAAAACGTGATCGGATTCAAGGGAGCAAGCAAGTGTCAAGACTGCAAGTATGTTATTCTCTTCACACGCTAAGTGGTCATTTCTTAGTCACGTTCTTTGCTCAACAAACGTTGTTGTTGTTGTTGTTGTTATCTCTTTCCAACAGAAACTCGTTGCCACCATGAAGCGGCTGCTTTTGTTTATCATCATTGTAGCAGCTCTGATTGCACTAACATATTATGGTTACAAAGGTCTCTTGAGACTCTCCGATTGGATGAATGAAGTTGAAGCGCAACGAGCAAAAAGAAGACATCAACGAATCTGATCTTCCTCGGGCATCATCTCAATCGAATTTTTGTTACATAAACTGAAGTTATAATTGATTTTGTGTTTCTCTTAAAATATTCTTTTTGTTATGTAGGGTAGAACATGTCGCTCACTAAATCCATCCTCTATAAACTTTGGGGATTGATTGAATTTTTGAAATTTTCTTTTAATCTTTTATTTTGTAATACAATTCAAGTTCTTTAATGTAATAAAAAAAAGTTGATCATAAATATTGATAAAGAGATCTTTTAAATACACTACAATTATTAATCTTCAGATTTCAACGTATGTGAGACAAAAATATGTTTACATAAATAAAAATAATAATTTTAATCTAATAAAATTTTTAAACGGAACAAAAGCCTCTTTCGTCTTCTCTTCTCCATCATTTATTAACAATGCCAAAAGCATGAGCAAACCACGGTAACTGATGAATAACGCATTCAGGACACTTACAAACACCAAGTATTCAAAACACAATACACCAACTTTTTCATGACAAAATGTAAATTGAGCAATTAGGTGAAAGTTCAAATGCATTAATTGATTACAGTTTCAAGTCTCTAGGAAATGAGTAGAGATGAAGATGAAGAAACTGATGAAGAAAGATTATAATAGGAATAAATTTGTAATTTTAAGAGGTAAGAATAAGATTAGTATTTTTTTTTTTTGAAATGTATTTAAAAATGTAGTGTATAAATGGAAAAAAAAGGGATTATCTAAAAATTCTCATTGATAAATCTAATATCTAAATATGTATATATTTTATGTCAAATCACGAAAAATAAAAAAATTATCATTTGAGTTTTGTTCAAATTTTAATTTGTATCATTATGGTATATTTTTTCCATATTATTTTTATTGAATCAACATATCTCGTTAATAATTATTAGCTCCAAAACATTGAAAAAGACTGTCCCGGAAGCTATAACAGTTGGTGCAAAATGTAGCTGATTTTAACCAAAAATTTGTAAATATCTAGGTTTTCTGATGGGATTTGAAGTACTTGTAACATTCTGAAATAGTACTAGGACAGCTATCTGCTGTTGGGCTTAAACTCATGTTTGGTTCCGATAGCATTTCCAGGAAATTAGATATATGGTCTTCCCTGTTGTCCGCAGCTGATTTTTCTGCCACCGGCACGTAATTGACTTGGTCTCCTCCACATTAAAAAGTTGGAGACAAATGAATCAATATTCAATATTTTTGATTCTGTTGGATTTTTGTGGATATTAATGTTATAAGCTCTAATTCTAAGATTCTGCATTAGTTAGCATAATAATAATAATAATAATTTTGAATCTTCTAGATATGTTCCTTTTTCTCTAACATAGAAAAACCGACTACTACAATTCATCATCAATAAATACATGTAAGTTGTGGCAAAAAAAAAAATAATTAAATAAAACAATTGAGTGAAGACCGATGAACCAATTTCTTGGCACCAACTCCATGCCTTGACCCTGCAAAAGGCTGCTTTTTCCTTTTCTTTTCTTTTCTTTTTTTCCAATTCATTAAAAAAATTGAAGAAGTTACAGTAATTCAAAAATGAAAGAGATAAGATCTTCAATTCAGATCAAATGATTATATTTTTGTTTTTAAAAATGTAAAAATTTTATATATTTAAGATTTAATATTTAATATTTAATATTTATATTTTTTACTAATAAGATTTTTTAATTTAATCTCAATTAAAAATTTTGAAACTTTAAATTTTATGTTTGTGTCTCATTAAATGTAAATATAAATTTAATCTAATTATTTACTAACATATTTAATTTAAATAAAATTATTTTTATAATTATCAATTCATAAAATATAATACATAATTCCTACTAAAAATACACTTAAAAATCAATTACATTTTTCAAATCTCAAATAAAATGATTTTTTCTTAAAAAGAAAATAAAGAATCAAGATATTTTAAACTGAGTTTTAGAAGACTTAGAGGTTGGTAATGATCAAAGATCAAATCAAAACTTATCACCATCAATATGATCTGAAATTTTACAATATCTAGGAAAACAAAAACCCTTATCCAATCCAAAATTCAAGGTTCTTTAATGGGATTTTCACGTTTTTCGTACAAATGAAGAGATCCTTGGGAGCTGGGACTACCATTGACAAAAATGTGCAGAGATAAGATATACGATGTGGTTTCACACTTTTCACCACAGCTTTTTCCTTAATTTTGCAGACACTTTTCACAATCCGCACTACTCTGTTCATCATTCTATTATTTTCTTTTTTAACAAAGCTAAAAGTGAATAAATACGGGCAAAATGAAGAGGTGGGTCACCGGCCAATCGGCCACCACCACCCTCCTTTCATTCCTTGATGACCCACCTTCTCTGCCTCCACAACATTTACTTTCATTGAATTTGTACCTTAGTTCTTAGCTATTAACTTCCGCTTGCAAAACAACTGCTTTCAAATTAATAAGGAGGCACCGTTCAATTCAATAATAATTCTATGATATCGATGGCACTACAGAATCCAATTTTCATTTTTTTTTAAATCATGATGTGTATGTGTATCATATAAGACATAAAATTAATAATACTGATTTAAAAAAATTTAACCTTATAAAGATTCGAGTATAAAATTTTTTTTTATGGTTCATAAATCATGAATCTTTTTTTTTTGAAAACTTAATCTGATCTTATATTGCTTAGTCATATCTTTGAATTAAATAATTCAATCTAATGCAAATTCAAGTATAATAAACAAGCTAATAATAGCCAATCTTTTAAAAATTACAAAAAAAAAAAACTTGGAATGTCAACCGTACACATGTCGAATGATTGGGGATGATAACTAAGCCTAATCGTATTGACCAAACCCTGGTTTAATTCAAATGGTTTTTTTCTAATTCAAAGTCAATTTTTCTTATCTAACTGTGCCCCTACCCTACGTGTGAATTTTTAAAAGAAATGTGACCCAGTGCTTCTTTCATTTTCCTTGTGTTTGTTGGACCATTTCAGTGAATGGGTTTTGACAAAATCTTCGTACCCTTTTCGGGGCTCTGAAATTTCCAAAGTGAAACAACCCCGGAAGCTGATGCTTCTCAAGTTTCAAACCACATGACAAAAGCAAAGTTTGTGTCCACATGTTTTATGTTCTTTAGTTGGCTTCTTGGCTTTGTCAGACTGGCTCTAACTCAATAGTTTAGCAATGTTCTTTTAGTTGTTTAGTGTGAAATGAACCAAATGGTCAAATTTGAATCCAACTCCATAAATAATAAACAAGAAAAGTTATCAAGAAATTGTCAGGAAAAGGTATGTTAAAGGGCACAACAAGAATAAATCATGTAATCATTTCTCCTTGCGGTTAGTGTTCACAAAATCCCACACTACAGCTCAATGTTAGATGAAGAAAAAGAAGTCCTATCTTTACACTCCAAAATGTATACCTGGGTAAATCTTGGATAGAAAAAAAAAAATAGTTAAAGGGAAAAAAATTACTTTTTTTTTTGAGAGTTGAAAATCTCACTCTGAAACTATTGAGAATGAACTAGAGATGCTGCCATGGCTGCCATCACAAACAGTCACTGCCCTTTCTAAATTAGCAACAATGTCACCAATTGTAGGCCTCTCTTTCCCTTCCAAATTCACACAATGCATTGCAGTGTATGCCATCAGCTCCACTGCTTCAGCTTCATTCAGCTCTGGTGGTCCAACCCTCGAGTCCAAAACCTTAACCAATTCGCCTGCCATTATTGCAGGCACTGCAAAATCCACCAGGCTCACTGGGGTTCCTCCATTTTCATTATTCTTGAATATAGCCCTCTTCCCTGTCAGAAGTTCTAGCATTACAACTCCAAGCCCATACACATCACTCTTTGCTGTTAATACATTTAAGCCATAGTACTCCGGATCAATGTAACCAACTGTTCCAGCCGCCTTCGTTGGCCTGTAATCTCGGTCAGATTCCGGACCCTTCAGTGAAAGTCCGAAATCTGAAACTCTTGCTATCCAATTCGAATCAAGTAATATGTTAGAGGACTTTATATCTCGATGAATTATAGGTGGAACTGCATAATTGTGAAGATATTCAATCCCCCGGGCCGCATCCAAAGCAATTTTGATCCTCATTTTCCAGGAATTAAGCAGACTACTACTTTTCTCAACGTTGTTCTTATCATGTAAATGATCATAAAGCGCACCATTCTTCATGTACTCATAAACCAGAAGCCTTTCTTCCTTCTCTTCACAATACCCAACAAGCCTAACCAAATGCTTATGATGAAGCCTAGATAAGGATGCCAATTCTGATTCAAATGCAGTCTCTTTCTCTTGGAATTTCTTGGTTTTTTGACCTGTTTCACCTCTTTTAATGGCCACCTCACGGCCATCCGACAACTTTCCCCGGTAAACAACCCCATAGCTGCCAGCACCAATCTTGTTTTCCAATGCAAAATCATTGGTAGCAGCAGCAAGCTCACCCAAGCTAAATTCCTCAGCCCTATCAGCATGTTTGGAAGATGTTCCACTTCTTTGACGCTTCATTGCTCTTGAACTCTGGCGTCTGATTGTAGATGACCTCGACGGAGGACTATTATTTGAACCTGGGCCACCATTAGAACCAGCTCTAGTGATTGTCGGCTGAACTGAGTTATGCACTTTCTTCTTCCCAAAACAAACCCCAGTCCATAAACAATAAATAACACTACAAATCCCCATAAAACATCCAACTGATCCGACTATTGCAAAAGCCAATAACCCTCTCCTCAACCCTTTAGACGGCCGCGACCTT
This sequence comes from Firmiana major, assembly GCA_033439115.1. Classification (NCBI taxonomy): domain Eukaryota; kingdom Viridiplantae; phylum Streptophyta; class Magnoliopsida; order Malvales; family Malvaceae; genus Firmiana; species Firmiana major. The sequence goes on along the minus strand of CM065913.1, from coordinate 34,564,072 downwards.
GTCGAAACCCCCGGAGGTGGAGCCGCCGGTAACGGCGGAGACAACGGTGGTGACGGCTCGGTGAAATTGAAACAAGGTTTACATATGTAACGAGAGCCAAAACAAAGCCTACTTGATTGAGGATATAATCCACACTCATTACAAGGAGATTCAACGCAAGGCCCTGGTAAAATTTCAGCTCCGAAAGGTAACGCATTTGCAGAAGAATTTGAATTTGACCCATTGTTTCCAGGCCATCCTGGACCCCAACAAACAACTGAAAGATTCAGAGTGGTTAATCCACACGTAAAATTAAAACCTGAAACAATGAATTCGAACTGGATTCTTTCGACAGCAGTCTCATCCATCGAACCCCAACAAACAACTGTCCCATTCGATCTCCTAATTGCACAACTAAACCCATCACCCAGAGCTAACCCTGAAGAAAAGTTTAAACCTTTGTTTAAAGGAACATTTAACTGACCAGCTGAGTTATCTCCTTTACAAACTATATCCCCCGCTGAGTTCACTCCACAAACATGGGAAAACCCAGCTTCGATATTTGACATTGACATGTCCCCGAATTGCTCTTCTATGTCTTTCACTACTGAGTTTCTTCCCCAACAAATCACCCTGTTGTTTTCATTCAAAACAATCCCACAAGAAAACCCAGACCCGGATGTGATTTTACCCAGTGTGTAATTATCGTTGGGTAACGCGTCACTGGCATTTGTATTATTACCGGGGGGTCTCCAGCAAACTACAGATGGCGTCGCATTCATCGACGTTGCACAAATCCTTTCATCGCCGATGGAAACGGATTGGAGGAAAATGGTGTTGTTATAGTACAGGCGTTTAAGGGGAAAAGTTGAGGTGGCTGTTTCCCAACACAGGAGGCTGTAACCACCGGAACGGAGGGCGCAAATGCTGGTTTGGCCACCAGCGACGGTGGAGTAAGAGACGTTCGGGGGGATGGGAACGACGGAAAAGGAGGATGTGTCGCCGGCGCGGTAGCAGATAATGCGTTGAGTGGGCTCGGAGGCTACGATGGCGCATACGGTGGAGGTGCCGTAGGCGACGGCGATCGTTGAGCCAGAACCCAAGGCATGAGTTAACGGCGGGAAGGAAAAAATGGTGAAGAAGCTAACGACAAAAAGGAGAGGAAAGAATAGTTTCATCATTTAAAAAATTCGAGCTTGACGGCGGAAGAGTTGGCGTTTCCGTCCGTCAGCTTCATTTGGCGAGAGAGAAAACAAAGGGAAGGAAAAGAGTTTGCCAATGGAAGAAACAGGTAGTTTAAGAGGTTTTACAAAGAGGCCGTGTTTGGGTTTGAATTAATGAGATGTAACCGCCGATTTTTACTTGCCATATTTTTAAGATTTTAATAATTTCTTTTTTTTCTATATATTTTATTTTCGTAGAAGGTTCTTTTCTCTTGTAACAAAAAAAAAAATTGAAGATTCTTTATTTGGTTCATGAAGTAGAAAATTGTTTAAAAGTAAAAGAGGTTAGACATTTTAAATTTATTTTTGAAATTTGGATTTTAAATTTACTTTAAAATAAAAAATCATTATGCAAATATTTTAGTTATGACTAAGGATGATCACAACAACTTAAATCATATATTTTAAAATATATTATATATATACTTAATTTCCTACTGATGTAATTAAAAATAATATCTCAAAATTCTTAATATTTTATTTTAGAAAAAGCATATATTTTGTAGACAAATAAATATTACTAGAAAAACAATAATTATAGACAAACAAAACAACAAAAACAACCAATGCTCCATTACTAGCGTACAAATTTATGGCATTTAGTATCACTTCAAGATGTGCCAGTAGTTTTATTTTTCTTAAAATAAATAGCCTATTAATTTATAGAATAATACTTTTTCATAATACTTATTTTGTTTTCAAGAGTGTATTTGGATAAAGTTTAAAGAATTTCAAAACGAAAGCATTCTAAAATATATCAATTTAAAATAGTATTTTTTAAATTGCATTGAAATACTAATATTTGTAATTATATTGTTTGGATAAATAGTCTTAGAAAAAAATATATTGGCTATTAGAAGTTAATGAAATTAAAAAAATAAATATAAAAGAAAATTAATTATATTAGATATAAGAAAAAGAAAAATATAAAAAAATCCAATGTAAATATCATTAGATTTGTAAAAATATAATATTATTATTAATATGAAAAAAATATTTTATCAAGTTTTATATTTAATGGTGGATTTTGTGCACTGAAATAAGGGAAAATTTTGAAATTTTTTTGAAAAACCACCTTTTAAGTGGATTTTCAAAAATCTGATTCTCTCTTGAAATTTCTCTTAGATTTTGAATTTTTTTTTTATTTTTTTGTCGAACAAGTAAATTGAATTTTAAACTTTTGAATATGTTAAATGAATTCACCTCTTGAAATTCTTTATCCAAATACAACCTAAAAGATTTGTTGAAATTCATAATCAAATCATAAAATCCAAAGTTCAAATTTCAATATTTATGAGTCTATTTCTTTTACTCTGACCTCTTCTGTGACTATATAATAAATTGATAACTAGGCTCACCAAGCAATAATAGACATTTCTTGGCTCTTAACAAGAGTTTTAACTTTTGTTTATTTTTAATTTTCTTTCCAAATTTTTAATAATTATAATCACCACACATACTCAAAAAAAAAAAATTTCAATCACCCACCATTGTAATTGACACTTATTATTTTATTTTTTGTTTCTTGTTTTTGAAAATTTAGTTTTTGTTTAGCTTTCAAATTCTAAAAGCAGAAAACATGTTTGGTCAACATTGTTATATATTGAAAATAAATATTTAAACTGATTTAAATATAATAATATAATTCTCAAATTAAAATTTTAAAAGTTATATAAAAATAATATATAGTAAGTAATATTATGTGCATAATTTTAAATAATATTATTTTATACTATTTAATATTGATATTAAATATCTTCATTTACTCATATTAAAATTTAATATAATTTGAATAATACTATAATTAGATATAATATTAAATAAAATAATTACTTAAAAAATTTAAATTAAAAATAATATTAAATAATTTCTTCTATTAATTTTATTAGATAATAATTGAGTTTAGTAAAATTCTAACTTTTATGTATTAAATTATAATATGAATAAATAATTATAATATTTAATAATTTTATATTTAATAATATTTAATTATATTTAATTTATATTTAATAATATTGTTAAATTAGATGTAATAATATAAATTGTTAAATAATATTTATTTAACTAATTATTTTATGATAAATTATATCATATTATATTTAATTTAAATAATATTATTTAATATTAAGTATTCACTTATTTAAAATTATTTAATAGTAGTGATATATTTTAAGTTCAATTGAAAAATATATATTAAATAATAATATTGTATAGTAAAATAATAATTAATTTATATTAGATAATAGTACTTAGAAAGCATATTAATTATTAAAATATCATAATTATAATAAATACTTATTTAAAATATATAATATATTCAATAAATTATTATAAGAATTTATATTAAAAAATATATGGCCTAACATAAAATTTATTTAATTGCTTTTTGTACTTTCAATTTTTCTATGCCAAAATAAATAATTAATTTTAATCCATTTTTATTTTTAATTAAATAATATTCTATATTAATTTTTAATATTATTTTTTTTAAAATTAATTATTTTTATTTTATATTTTTCATAATGAAAATATATTAATATTATGTTAATATATAAACACTATTCACTTACTAATAAACAATACCAAAAATAAAAACATGTTTTTGAAAACAATAAAAATAAAAAAATTCTTGCTTCAAACAATTTTGAAAATTTTTATTTTTGTTTTCTTTTTTTGAAAATATAAACATGTTACTAAACATATTTTTTATTGTTGTTTTTAAAAAAATTAAAAACAAAAATAGAAAACAAAAAGATGTCAAATGATCCCTTAATTTTTAAAAACTGATCATACAAAAAAATTATTTAAAATATTGTTGTAATTTAAATTTGAATTTAAAACTTTTTTTCAAATCAAATTTTCAATTTGGTAGTTCTACTTTTCTTTTTAAATACTTTATATCTTTTTTAAATAATATTTAAATGATCGCTCTCTTTAACCTGAAAGTTTAAATTTGAAATTAAGAATATTATATTAATTTTTATTTTATATACTGCTTTTTTTTTTCGTTTTTTCTTTTTGCTATCCTCAAAACAAACGCAGTAGATTTGAAATGCCAAACAAGTCATGCTATGAAAGTGGGAGATAAATATAAGCAATCTCACTAAGCTGGCTTACTCGCCTTATATAACCACCACGTGTTACAAAAAAACATTATTTACGCGCCTCCGCGGTGAACAATACACGCTTATATAAATAGAAATATAGAATATATAATATGGAAATGTAGTCGACAGCATTAATGAAACCGGCACCTAATTTTGACCCATTTTTTTTCTTTTTCAAACGCATGCAATTCTTTTAATAAAAAAAAAAAATGTGATTTAAGTGTACAAAATCAAATTTTTTTCTTTTTTTAATTAAAAGGTAAAATAGCATTATGAAATATTCAATTTGTTCACCTTTAGTAACGAGATTAAAATAAAATTTATCACAGCAGTATGATTTAATTTTGAATTTTATTAAATTTTATTATTTTACTTTTTTGTTACACTACTATTATACTTTTAATTTTATTAACTTTAAAATTTTTGAATATTTCCTGAAAATTTTATCAATATGAATGACAAATTTTCTTTAATTTCATTCTTTTTGTTAAAAGATTATCGAAATTAAAATATAATAATAATATCTTATATGAAAATATAAAAGTTAAAATTTAGGTTTAGAAGTAAAATATTTTATATAGTAAATGTTTGATATGTGTAATATCTAAAAATAAAAAATAATTATTTTTTAAGCTTCTAAAAGATAAGAATCTATTTATATTAAAATTAAAAAATAAATCAATTATCACTTTAAATTAATTAATTATTTTAATTTTAAAAAGATAGAGATCTATTTCTATATATATTAAAATTAAAAAAATCATATATTATTTATTAATTTATTTACTCACCTTTTATCAATAAATATGTCTATACATTAAAAATATATTTATAAAAATAATTAATTTTGGTATTTTTTTTATTTGGATACACTTTTTTATATATGAATCAAAATTTTAATGCATTATTCAATATGTATTTCAAAATAAATTTTTTATAATTTTATTTTATTTTTAAGAAATTATTATAAATTAAAATCCTCGATGCTCTAAAAGGAAAAAATCAATACTTAAGACAAATTATGAATATTTATTTTATAAATTTACTTAAATTTTGATTTAAAAAATAAAATTAAGCTATCAAAATTTTCAAATTGAATTGTTGATGTATGAGTATATTTTGGTGTATGGTATCTTAATCTTCTTAAGCCAATCATTTTCTTATCTGCCAACAATTAATGAAAAAAATATGCAAATTGAAGTCTAATTTACTCAGTCAAACGGCATCAATTTTACGGCTGTTTTTTTTGTTGAGAAAACGATGGAAAAGGATCGATGCAACGCAAGCTACTTTCTTACGAAGTTCATATGTTACTTTCATGGGGTTTTTCTTTAGTTATTAAAAGGGTCAAACACGTCGGAGGGAGACCCAAAAAAGGGTAGGCTAGGCTTTTGACATGAAGCTTCAATTTGTTTTTGAAATTTCCCATGTTTTTAATTTGAAAACTAAATGTATTTGTTTTCAATGAAATATAAAATCACCAAAGTAGATATAATAAGTTTATAATAGGATATGACAATTATATAAAAAAAATACAAAACTAATTTGAATTTAATTTAATATAAGTTGTATATGAATTTGGTAAAAATTAAATAATATTTTTATTTTTGACGTATTAATATAAATTTTGATAAAATAATTTTAGATAATTATTCAATATATTGCCAGTGAAGTTTTTAAACTTCACAAATAAAATTAAAATTATGATACATACCTTTTAAAAATATTAAAATAAATAAATAAAAATGAGATTTGTGTTATTATTCTAATTTCACTTGTAGAATTCAAAAACTTCAGTGTATTAAATAATTATTTAGATAATTTTTGTATATATAATACGAATATCATTTAACACAATAAAAACATGAAATATATACATAAATTTTCTTAAATAGCAATTACATCAAAGATTATAAAAGCATGATTTTTAATCTAAATTATGCATATAGTATATAAAGACAATATATATATACACTATAAAATTTTGAAAATAATGATTATTAGAAACATATTGCGACATAAGGAATGATTTTTAATTATCTAAATCCATAACTGTATATAATAGTAAGGTGGTGATACATGATAAAGTAAAATGAAATCAAAGGTTGAGAAGTGTTTGCTAAGGTATCAGTAAAAGGTAAAAGATTTAATTATGTAATTAATTAATGTATTTTAACAAAAATTAAAATTTAACTCTAATATAATTTATAAATATCGAGTTTTGTGCAGATACATTGACTGGATCATTATGCGATTTAGACGAGGACTATGAACAACTTCATGTCCCACCTCCTTCTCTTGATTCGATATTAATGCCGGATGCATTGGAGGTGACTTTCCCTAGAGAATTTATCTTGAATTAGTATTATTTTAATTTCTCTTTGTGAAAAAAAAAAAAAATCAAGTTTCTTAATTATTTTTGCCCGCAAATCATCATAATTTAATCGATAATATTTTTAAAAATATTAATATGATATTTTATTTGGATTACATATACATTTTTTATTCACGTGACATAACACGATTTATATATGTCCATATAATTGATCTTCGTGTTTTTCATGAAATTTGAAATTTATATTTTATATAATTTATAAATATCGAATTCCTTTAATGTTCCCATATGCAAATCATAGTCCAATAGATAATTTTCATATGTGACATTGACTTTACTATCTTTTGTTGACTTCCAAAAAGCCTCAACTTCCTTAATTCATCTTCATTCATTTTATTTTGTTTCTTTCTCATTCTCTCTTCCTCTGTCTCTCTCAGTTTTGAGGGGGATACATTGGCATTGGCAAGTCTTTTTTTGTCACACTCGGAGCAGATATGAAAGCTGTTGCCATGGAGGTAGGCTATTTTAATAATATTTATTTTAGAAAATGGCATCAATTTTATCAACTAGCATATTTTTGTTGGTTTTATAAGCTTATAATTTAAGATAAAAATATTAGTGTTTTTTTTTATGAATAAAAACAAAAATACCACCTTGGAGTAGCAATTAAATATTATCAAAATTGCGTTTATACAAATTTGCCGTGAAAGAAGATTGTTATATTTGATGTTAAAGGAACTCATGGAGTAGGAGAACAGTATCAAAGCTCCTGGAAAGATGTATGCTTGTGGGTATGATTAGAGGTGTAATCGAGTCGAGTCGAGCCGATACAGTAAGGTGCTCGAACTCGAGCTCGACTCGAAACTCGGTGCTCGATATTCTGTTCTAACTCGATCGAATCTTATTTTTTAAGCTCGAGCTCGGCTCGAAATCGAACTCGAGCTACTCTATTAGGCTCGATTATATAAGTTTGATATTTTGTTCGAACTCGATTAGGCTCGATTAGGCTCGAATCATTATATAAATATTATTATATTTTTAAAATATATAAAAACTCGATACTCGATTAGACTCGCGAGCTACTCAAGTCAGGTATTTAAGTGCTCGAATTCGACTCGCTCGATAGCTCGAGTAGTTCGAGCTCGAGCTCGACTCGACTAAAATCGAGCCGAATTCGAGTTTTGTTCGAGTCGAGCCCGAGTAACTTGCGAGCACCACTGTATCGTTTACACCCCTAGGTATGATAACGTAAAGATTCTTCAGGAGCATTAACATTGAACTTATTATGTTATCTTTCAAAGTTTTTGACGGTCAAATTAAATTAAAAGAATTGAAGAATTCTTTCATTATTTTCCTCCTTTGATGGCATGTCCACATACTTGAAAATTTGATGCATCGGAGTTCTAGTTTATTGACCAGAGACATCTTTTCTTGTGTTGAACTTGAATGTAGTAGTAGCTGCAAAGCATGGAAGAGAAGGAAATTTCGTATTCTTGCTTTGAATATAGTGTTTATTTATTAGACCATTATTTATTATACTAATTAATTTCTTCCATCTACTTTTCCAGGTATGGAAAAGATGACATGATTTTCACGTAGTGAACTTTTGGTGATTTGACCTGGAACTAACTGGAGACTTTGGAGAATGATGTAAATAAAATTATATATGAATTTATCATTTATATATACATGAATTTAGATGTTTCATATTTTTAAAATAATTTAAAAAAATTAATTTACATATCTTTATCTGTGATAAGAGTCAATAAAAAAATACTTTTGTAAAAAAAATAATATTTTTTTTGAAAAATAAGTTTATCTCTTACTCTAATTTTTCTTTTGTATACGAAATAAATGAAAATTATCATATATTTTTTTAAAGAGGACCTATTTTTATTTAAACAAATAACTATCACTCTCAAATCATGTTTATTATGTGAATGAATGTGATTTTTTAATTTTAAAAATAATAACTCTTAAATTTTAAAAATAATAGATAACAATATAACATTAACTTTTATTTAAATTTAATCAAAAGTAGACTTCATAAATTTATCTTACAAATGACGGGAAGTTCGAAACTCATGACTGTTTCTCCACTGAAAACTTATGATTCATGAAACATTGTGGAATTTTATTCAGACCTTGCCCCCAAATTAGAAATTATAATGATTCTACCACAAAAAAATGTATGTTTATTTATATATACCCTTCTAATTTCTAATTTTGAATGGCATTTCCATCCCATTTTTGACAATCGAACTATTCAACATTTCAATATCTTACCAAAAAGTAAAATTCTATAGTACTATTTTCTGCTGCTAATTAATTAGCACATAAAACATTTGTTAGGGGAAGGTATACATCAATTTATTTTGCCACTTAAGTACCCAATAATTTGTTCCTGCTGCATTGATGGTGAAATTCAGGGTTTGGTGAAATTCAGGGTTTGGTTGTTAACCAAAAGCCAGTTTTACTACTTTGAGGAATCTGAATAAAAAACAGCCATAAGCTAAAAAAACAAATTTATTTATTTATTTATTTAAACGCATCAACATCCTGAAATCCAGAATGAGGATATTACTTTTTTCCAGTTCATTCATTAGAAATGGAAAAGAAAGGAGGATTTGAGAGCTTAAGTCACATTTCATCATGATGAATCAAGTTGACCAAAAAGGAAGGTAACCAACAGCAGGGATTAAACAAGCAATTGATTATGGGACCCTAAACCTCTTGAGGGTAATCATAGCTGATTCACATCATACAACATTGGTTTTAGGTAATAAATTCCAAAAATGCATAATCTATAATATATATGTGCTTCCTGATCCATACTGATGTTGCCGCGTTAACGGTAACAGAAATTTATCTTCCACATAGTCTGATTGTACTAATGACAAAAAAGTGACGTCGGTGCGATTTGTTCCACATGTTATTCGTATGTTCTGCAAAAACAACAGGAGTCAGAGGGGGCAGGGATTTATCCCTGCACGCACACTCCGACGATTAAGTAAGTAATCGGGAGTTGTGTATGTAAGAAGAAGAGAATGTGTTTCTTAATTCAAAGAGGTGAAGTATTTCTCCCTGCTTTTTTGTTTTTTGGTCCGGTCTCTCCTTCCCCCACTTTTCTGAGAGCTCCTCAGCATATTTATAGGTTTCTTCTAAGTCGGTTCGAGCTGAGGTCCAGGCGCGTGTCTGGGCCGCGACAGAGCCATGGAGGATTCTGTCGCGCTTCGGGTTAAGTAGCTTGCGGGGGAGTCGGTAGGCGGCAGAGTACCTATGGACCTCTGCCGCAGACTGTGCGGAAGACCTCTGCCGCAAACTGTGCGGAAGACCTCTGCCGTAGGCTGTGCGGAAGACCTCTACAGCGGCTGTGCGGGAGACCTCTACCGCGGCTGTTCCGGAGACCTCTGCCACGGGGGCAATGCGGGAGACCTATGTCGCAATAGAGACGATGGAGGTCTGTGGCATCTACTGTGCGGCACACATACCGGGCGACAGAGTGCCTATCGCCCCGAACACTCTGTCGTTTAACAGGCAACTGTGTCGCGTGGCGACTCTGACGCTGTAACAGCCACGTGGCTTATCTTGTATTTGACACGTGACGGTCTCCGATTGGTCGATCCTTGTGCACGTGGACTTTGGTGATAGGACCACTATCACATACCTTACCATCAAAGATTACACAGTAAGTGTAATAATCTCATGTTACATATCAGCACGGATTAATCCAAATGATAAAGGAAAAAAAATTATTTTTTTTTTTATTAAACATTAAACGGTTCAAAATGTAAAGTTTAAGATTTAAACTACATAAAAGAATATTTCAAAAATAAAATCTTGAATATAGTAATTCGATAAAAGAAAATGCACTCTTAAGATCGTTGAAAAATATATAAATACCTTAAATCATTCGTATTAATTAAATAATATAGTCTAAGTTTTATTTAGAAATCAGAGTAATCAGTTTCCTTGAAAAATGACAAAAAATTCTTTGTTTCTAATATGGCATGAGTCAGATGTTTGTAATCCATTTCATTACAACTTCATTCCATTCTGCCTTACTGGAAAAAAGGGGAAGATTCAAACTCAGAAATATGAACAGTTAATAAACTTACGGGGCTGAACCATTCTGTATGTATCTGGAAAAAAGATGCTGCTCCATCTTGTCACTGTACGTATGTATGTAAGCTTTCGGGACAGGGAAAGCTGTAAAATTCCAATTTGATAGCTTAAGTTCCTAACATTCTGTTGGGCTGATAACTTATAGTATACAATTTCCAAACAATTATTATCAAACTGAAAGTCTAAAAGTAAACAAACCAAACCATCCCTCTTTCATGTGGCCATGCTCAGGTTGTCCTGTGCTCCCACGGTATTTCCAGTTAGCATACATGATCAAACTTAAGTTAGGCATCACCGTCGAGGAAAATTGGTTGCACACGCTTTGTCTCGGTCTCAAATACGAATCTTGAATATTCTCAGATCGAATTTTATGCGTGCGTTCTTTTATAATAAAATCGTGAGATTTAATGGGTGAAAAGAGACAATATCTTAAAATTAGTGAGGTCCCCGGACCTCCCCTTCAAGCTTGATTTCAAACTATTCACTGAAATGTGAGCATGGAGTGTTGGTGAGCACGGGAAATGATATTATCGAGGTAACTTTGAGCTTAGGTCATAGTTCTTCAAGTGCTGTTGGGCCAGCAGGCTATGCTTATGGGACCTACAAGAAGGAAACAAGGTTAAGGAGTGCAAAGTTGGATTCTGAAGCTCGTTTTAACGCTCAAATCAGTGTTTGTGCAAATACATTGGAGGAGAAGAAGAGAGCTGAAAGGATTTTTGGGAATGATGAATCTGTCTTATGTGTGTCCTCGAGGTCTCCTCCTACTTGTTTACTTGTTTGTCAGAGTTGAGCCCCATCATGTTGCAGGACACACAACTCTGAGAGGTTAACCAGTGTGGCCGCCTGTTGACAGAAGTGACGGAAACTGGTTATGAGCAGTCAACGGTCAGATCCTTAGTGACCATGGGCCTGGTGCTAGATCTGTTGCTATTTGAGCTCAGTGTACTTGTAGGCCTAAGAGATAGAAGTCCCTTTTTCACCCCATAAATAAAGCCTACCAAAGAGGAGAACTATATTTCCTAGACCCCTTGATTGGTGTGGCAGTGCAAGGTAGATTTTGGTCCATGCAATGTTCATAGTTGACCACGATACTGCTACTTTGCCTTGAGTGCTTGACGCTATACTATACATAACAAAAATATTTGGTCCAGTTATATACATTTCAGTGCAAACAAAGAGGACTTGGTTAGGTCATTAGTTGCAGATTGCAGTTTAATGAGTGAGAAAACGTGTAAGAGATGGCATCTCTAAATGGCATTGGGGCTCAATAAAAATGTCATCTGTGTCTGAACCTGGCTTGCTCAAAGGATTTTAAAAGGGTTCATCTCTGACAAAGCCCAACTTTTTCAGCTTGTCATTGCTGGAAGCAAGGGCAAAAGAAATCGAAGCTTAATCCAACACGTTTTCATCTCCCAAGGGAGTTTAAAAGATTGCTCCCTTGTCTTCCTTGCCCAGCAGAGCTAGCATGAGCTATGAAAATCGATGGTGCTTGCATTTGAAACGACAATGGGGTAATATGCTATGTGCAAAACTGGATCATTGAGAAAACTGTTTTGACGAAATTTAATGGGGACTTGGACACAGTTCAAGCTGTAAACATCATAACCCAGCTGATGCTTTAAAATATCCCGGCATTCACGTTCATAACCTCCTTTTATATCAGATCAAAATAATCTTACAACCATTCTTGCAGGTCTCTCGCTCTTCCTCCCTGACCCAAGGACACGTTAGAAAAAACAAATTAAACTTCGGATATATTTGGCCAAACTTCCTAATAAATTCCGTCTGACTAGTAGCATCTGAACAGGAAATTAGTTAATAACAGCCAGTCAGCCACGCAGCCCTGGCTTCAAGTAGAAAGTAGTATACAGAGAAACATGACAAAGGATGTGTAAACTACAAATAATCATTGATTGAGAAGAAATTTACAAAATTCCGAAAGATACATAAGCATCCAACAGAAGGCAAGCTTATAAACAAAGTTATACTAAGAATCAATAATTTTTAGTGGATCTAAATACATAAATGGTTTACCTAATCAAATAAGAGATAGCATCACATTCACCCTTTTAGAAGTCTCTGATGGCATTCGTTGACACCTCCAGAATTCAGATGCTATACAAAAGGTTATGAATCCTATAACAAGATGCTGCCTTTGGATAATAGAATTGATATGAAAAGTACCTGGAATAACTGATGGCCTTGTCTATGATCTTTTTCCTACACTGACCAACTAGAAGCAGGGATACCCTGCTTTTGAAACCATTCAGGCATGCGGAACCTGTCATAAAGAACAGGTCTCACGTCTTTCTGCAGAGAAAGGTGCTTGAGAAGTGGAAGGAGGACATCCAGAAGCTTCTCAATATAAAACCAGAAGAAGTGGTAAGTGAACAGACATGATATACAATTTGATATTGAATGAGGATGACAAGAGTTAGCTAATGCAATTCCTCGTACCTGTGTATCATGTGGCTGCCCTGCAGAAAATGGAATGCATGGAATCCCATTAAGTGGTTGCAACAAGAAACTGAAAGGATTGTTGTCTACAATAACAGTTCGGCATAAATCCTTAGATAGGCAGGAGAGGTCTTTAACATGCTCCCGGTACTCCCTGTTTATGTCAGAAGAAAAATTTTACCCAATAAAACAACAAAATTTTCAGTGGAACTAGACATTTAATCACCGAGACGTTGACTGCTAACACATCCAACACAAAGGAAGCACGAATTTGCCCTAAACATCTAAGCTTGGTTTGGCCAAAAAAAATACCCTTTATATTTTAGATAGGAAACGATACAATTTAATAATGTTTCCCTAAACTTTATCTAAAAGATCAAGTAATTAAAATCAGCACCAATTTATTCCTTCTGTACAAACATTAAGCAAAAGCACCTTAACATAGCTTAAAACAAACTCACGAAATCCTACAGAAAACTCAAAAAAGAATCTTTTTTTTTTAGATTCAAATTGCTTAGAAATTTGATGTCATCTTATATCAAGTAAACTGGAAAGAGAAGAGGAATTTATACATGAAACCCTATAACCAGCTTTGGATTCAAGGCATTGTTCAAAAACATGCAGATTTAGGCCCTTATGCACGGATTTCATGGGGGTACTGCAAAGAATCATGATTAAGGTCCATTTAGCATAGGATAGAAGACCGGGCAGATAATAGGCAATGAAATATAAAAAACCAGTATCAGTATAATTTCACAGAAAAGAAAAGTATAACACAAAACATGAAAAGGTTTCTTCTTTTCCCGTCAACAATTCAGAGGGCGTAGGTCAGAAGATAATAAAAGGACCTTGCACAGGAAGCAGTACTTACGTACTAATTGTAGAAGGCCTATAAAGTCGAAGACTAAATCGATTTTCAGAATCAATTATGTCAACAAGTGGTCTAGCATAGCCTGTGGATAGCCATTAAAAGTCATGAGATAATGCAGGAAGAGGGTAGCAGTGAAGAAATATAAGCAGAAATTTCAGTAATAAGTTGAAAATAATACAATGTGTAATAATGAGCAAACCTTCTAGGCCAGCAGTAAATAGTACAAGCTCAGCAAATTCACTTAGTTGATTTAAAAATTCCTGCAACCCCGGGCGCTCAAATACTGTAACGTAATTTATCTTAGGTTTTCCTTCATATTCCTTCAAAGATCAACGCACCCAAATGACAAAGTGCCTCTCTCATACAAATACCATCATTTAAAATAGAGAATCAATTATTCATAACAAACCTTGTCCGAAGATACACATTCCAGCTCAAACCACTTCAATCCAGCATCCGTTGCTTGATTATGAAGGTAAGGTGGCAGACTAGATGTCTCGTATGCGCATACTAGAGTTTCATCCAAATCAAGAACTACCTGCAGGAGCATGAATCAAACCTAGTACATCTGCAAAACTATGATGCACCAAACAAACAATAAAAATATTTATGATGAACAGTATTTTATTTTTATTTTACATATTCACCTGGTTTGAACACCTTAAAGTAATCAAAGTTGGCATCTTTATCCCCCCATGGGTTTATGCTTCATAACAGGACTTCCGAGATAGTTAAATAAATTGTAGACCTACACCTGATATATTTTTGTTATTAACTTTTCATATATTGATTCAATTCCCAAATTGGCTGATATGCACAAATAAAAAAAACTGAACTTACAAGTTATCAAATAATAATAATAATAATAAAAAATTGGCTCAAGTTGTTTTCAGTCTACTTTTCAGTTTTCTGTGTTTCTACATCTCCAGAAAAAGAAAAAAAAAAAAAACCCAAAAATATCAATTGCTTAAATTCGCTATTTATGTTTCATGCTTAAATTAAATAAAGCTATAAGACTATTTTTTTGGCACATAAAGCTATATAACTAAGCCTATAACAAACGTTTTAATTTCTTTATGAAATGCATAGCTACTTCTTTCAAGGAACTTAACAAAGCTTATTTCAAAGCAATTAAGTTTAACAAAGCTAACTATTTTTTTCTAACATAATTAAAACTCCATATTTTTCTAAAAAAGCAATCTTTTATTAAGTAGTAATTACAATTTATTCTGAAACAGTTTAAAAAAATCTCTTATTCCTAAAAAAAACATATTTATTGTTAATTAAAAGCAAAATGAATCTAAGATAGTATAAAAGGGAAAATTTTGAAAAAAAAAAAACCCTACTGTGAGTTTTTCGATGCGGTCTTCATCAGCGAGAACAGGTGAGTCCAAAACGGCAGCGATCTCGACCGTCGCGGGAGACTCGATCTCGGTCGAGTCAACGACAGGCAAGGGCTTGAAGCGGTGCGTTGAAGTCGAATTCGTCGACGAATAATAAGAAGAAAGCAAAGGATATTGACCAACGGCTCTGATGATCGGAGCAAAGATCTGAAAGAAAAAAGCCAGCCAGTTCAAAAGCGCTCTCAGTACTTGCATCGACCTAGGAGAGTACACCTCCGCCTGAGTGAACTCATCCATCGAAACTCGAGCAATTTACGAAATGACAGATACAGGGAGCGAGGGGGGACTGAGCGTGCGCAGGGATTGCTAACGTGCGCACGGTTCAACCGGAACCGGAACAGTTCGTTAAATATGGTTATCACTTAACAAATAAAATCTTTCTTCTTCTTTGGTTTGAGAGGCTTTTCGTCTCTTCCCTCTCCCTCTCTTAGTTAAGCAGTTTCGTTATAGTTGTGGTCATGGTGCTGTTTCGCGAAAGTCCAGAGAAATGAGAGAAAGTGACGCTGATCCACGCGCTGCGCTAGACGAGTGAGATTTTTAAGTCTCATTTTTACCAAATAAATTATTATATTATATTTTGATTTGAAATCAAATAAGTAAAATTATTCATAAGTAAAAGATTGCACAATTAAATCGTTTTATTTAATTAAAATTAGATTAATTTGATTCAATTAAATTAATTTATGATTAACTTAATTTTTTTAGATTTTTTTGGTAAATTTATCGAATTAAATCTGTTTATAAAATTATGAATAAAATTAATTGAATTAATTGATTATTTTTTAAATATATTATATATAATATAAATAATTAAATATTATATAATATATTTTATATAATCAACCTTTTGTACGAAGGGAGTTGGGTTTTAATACCTAATAACTATATAAAAAATTGATTATAGTAAAGGTTCATTTAGAATAAATGTTAAGGATTTATTTGGGTACAAATAAAATTTAAGGTTTATATAGATATAATAAAAATACAAAGTCTTATTTGAATGAAAAGATAAAGTTCAATGATTTTTTTTATTAATTTAACCTTTTTATTTTTATTTTTATTTTAAAGAGGTTGTAATTCGGGATAAAAGTATCTATCTTCTGAACTGAATTGGGTTTTTTTTGTTTAATTTCATTTTTACCTATAATGAATAAGCCTAGACCTATCCCAACTCAGTCAAATATTATCAATTTTTTAAAAAAAATTAAAAAAATAGTTAATAAGTATAATAGAATAAATTTAAATAAATTCTAACAAAAATTCTATAAGAGCATGAAAATCTAAATCAAGTTTAAAAAGTCACAAATTTAAATTAAATTGCACAAAAAAGTTTAAAATAATTAAAAAATGCATTAGTATATTCTTCAATAGCTTTACTTGACATATCTTCAAAAATCTTTTTTAAAACCTACAAAATATATGATATTTTAATAAAATATCAAATTAGCTAAGTTATAAAATAAAAATATAAAAAAATTATAAGTATTTTATTGGATCGAGCAAAATTTGGGCTTTAAAAAGTCAACCCAAGACCTAGTTTGGTTTTACCTGGTTTTATTTGTTAGTGCAAACCCATGAAGTGGGTAAAATAATTAAAAATGCATTACTATTTTTTCCAATAACTTCCCTAACATATCTTTAAAAATCGTTTTTTAAACCTACAAAATATACCATATTTTAATAAAATAGTAAGTCAACTCAATTATAAAAGAAAATTATAAAGAAAATATAAGTATTGGATTGGGTCGAGTCAAACTTAGGCTTTAAATGGCGAGCCCAAAGCTTAATTTGATTTTATATGGCCTCATTTGTTAGCTCAAACCCATCAAATGGGTTTGATATTTTTATCAAAGCGCACAAAAAAATTGAACACACTTTTAGGCTTAAACAAGTCGTCTAACCCATGAATAAGTTTACTTAAGAGACATTTGATTCGTAAGATTTTTCATTAGAATCTTACTTTATGTAATTAAATTATTTTAATTCGGTTAGAATTTTTTTTGTGGTGTTGGAAATTTATATTTCTAATTATGTCAAAAAATATAAAGAAATCCATAAGCCTATTACTCCTTAAGGAGCTTTTGGTTCGAAGGAAGTTAAATGCCTTTTGGGAATTTGATTCCTCTCAAATTACTTGGTAAATTTCAGGGAATCTTAAATTCTTACGTTTGGTTAAACTAATGGAAATATAAGATTTCTATATTCGTTTGAGGGAACGTAAAATTACCTAATGATATGTTTTACTTAGTAGATTTCGGAGAATCTTAAATTCTTATATGGTTAAACTTTGATGATTGGTTTGATTCACTCTCCATGTTCGTAGGGGTAATGAATCTAAATCTAGCTTTCAAAGTTGATCCACCTTTTGTACCCACTCCTACAAGCTCTATTGAGGATAGAAATCATTATAATTTTTAGGAGCATCCTAATCGAAATTGTTTGATGATCATGAAATATACAATTGATAAGTCGATAAGGAAGAGTGTTTCAGAAGTTGACAATTCAAAGGAGTTTATGGAGACCATTAAGAAGTTACTAAGTTTGATAAGACTGAGATCTCAAATTATATGAGGCTTTTCGCCGCTACCAAATATGATGGTGTTAGTGGTGTTAGAGAACAGATCATGAAAATGACACACTATTACAACAAGCTAAGGGAGAAAAAGGTTGAGGTTAGAGACTAATTTTTGGTTTGGCAAATTCTTGAGTCATTTCCTTCATAGTTTGATGGTATAAAGTCAAGCTACAATACCCAAAATGAGGTATGAGACCTGAACACTATGAATTCTATTGTTATCCAAGAGGAAGAGATCTTTAAAACCAGCAAGCCTTTTCATTCTGCTATGATGATGACATAGGCTAGTGTTATTAGCAAGAAGAAAATGAGTCAAAGAGGTCCCAGTGAAAAAATCAAATCTTATTTCAAGAAAAAAAGCTAGTTACTCTTCTTTCAAGTTAGGTTCCACCACCAGTTTTGGTTCTAGTTCTAAGCCTTAGAATTTGGAAGGGTTCAGAGTTGTGTGCTTATTTTCTTACAAGTACGAGCACAAGGGGGCTAACTGTAAGAAATTTACCGAGTGGAAAGTGAAGAAAGGTACCTTGTTTGCCTTTGTCAATTTTGAATCCAATTTGGCAGATGTGCCTTCTAACTCATGGTAGTTTGACACAGGTGTTAGTATTATCATAACTAATTGCTTACAAGCATTGATAAGTAACCGAAGTCCAAATGAAAGAGAGATTGCTGTGAATATGGGTAATAGAATTAGAGTCCAGGCCGAACTATCAAAATTGCTAGGTTACTGTTCTCATCCAACCAAAATTTGGAATTACCAGATACAATATTTATTCCTAGTATTAAAAGAAACTTGATATCGGTATCTATTTTGGATAGGACTAGGTTTTCTTTCTAATTTGGTGATGAAAAGGTTTTCTTGTATTGCGACAACAAATATATTGGTTCTGGAACTCTTTGTAATGGTTTGTATATGTTGGATTAGCATCTTAGTATTGGTTAATCTTCTTCTTCTTCTTCTTCTTCTTCTTCTTCTTCTTCTTCTTCTTCTTCCTCCTTTAAAATGCATGATGTGAATGTTGTGGTAATTGGTTCTAGTCAAGGTAGAGTAATTAAAAATTCTTCCTTGTCATGGCATAAGTATTTGGCACATATCTCTAAGCAGAGTATGTAAAGACTTATCAAGGACAATATTCAACAAGATCTTAATTTCTCTTATATTGGCACATGTGTTGATTGTATCAAAGAGAAACTTCCTGCTAAGACTAAGAAGGAAAAGGTTTTGGAGATTTACACTGATGTTTGTGGATCACTTACACCCACTGCATTAGGTGGGTATAAGTATTTGATCACCTTTATAGATGACGATTCCCATTTTGGTCATGTCGAGCTGGTCTAAGAAAAGTCTGATTCGCTTGAAACTTTTAAAGTTTTAAATTAGTTGTAGAGCTTCAAAAGGGCAAGCTGATTAAGGTTGTAAGATCAGATAGAGGTGGTGAATACTATGATTGATATGATGAGACTGGGTAGAATATTAGCCCTTTTGTTAAGTTTTTATGGGATTATGGTATTGATGCTCATTATACAACGCCTGAGACACCTAAATAGAATGGAGTTGCAGAGAGAAGAAATAACACACTTTTGGATATGGTGCATTGTATATTGAGTAACTCCATTCTACCAAATTTTTTGTAGAGTGAAGCATTGAAAATTGCAACATACATTTTGAACTAAGTTCCAAGTAAGTTAGCTCCCAAAACTCCTTATGAGTTGTGGTTAGGCAAGAAGTCGAGTTTGCGTCATTTCCACGTTTGGGGTTGTAAAGCAAAAATTAAACCCTACAACCCACAATCGAGGAAACTTGACAAGAACACCATTAGTGGAAATTTTGTTGGCTATTGTATTGGCTCAAGAGGTTATAGATTTTATTGACCTTCCCATACCACTAGAATCATAGAGTCTGCCCATGCATTTTATTTTGAGGATAACCTGGACAATGGGAGTTTTGAACCTCGCGAAGTTATTTTCAAAGAAGAACATGTTGTTGTGCTAATCCCTTACATGTCTTATCCAATAGTGGAAATACCACAAGTGAATGAACGGACAGTTGATCCTGATGATTCCATTCCTCAACTTGCTCTTGAACCAGAAGCGATAGCTCTCGATGATAATGTTGGTGATATCCCATTAAGGTGATACAGAAACATGAATATGATGTTCATTTATCTTGTAATCCTACTACCTATTAGGAAGCAATTAATGATTCAAACTCTTCAAGTTGAACACTTGATATGTAAAAAGAGATGACATTCATGTATCATAATAGCACATGGGAACTAGTTGAATTGTCATATAGTTATAAGCCAATTGGTTGCAAAAGGGTTTATAAGACCAAATTAGATTCCAATGGCCTAGGTAGAAAGGTTTAAAGCTTGATTGGTGGCCAAAGGCTTTAAACAAAGAGAAGGTGATGCAAAGCATAAATCAAGGAGATTGAAAACCTATTTTAGGCGAAAATATAAAACTTGATTTAGATTGATTAGGTTTGATTTTGGGATTAATTTAGTATTTAATTTCATTAATCTAGTTTCCTATTTTATCAATTTAATAAGCCTATAAATTGAGTATTATGTTTCACTTAGAAAACACTATGATGATTATAATATTGCTAAAGGTTTCCCTCTTTTAATCTTCTACTTATTCTTTTTTTCTCTCTCGCTTTCTTAATCTCTCTTTCATATTCTTCTTTCTCTTCTATTTATTTTCTCTTTCTCATTCTGCATCCTACATTAAATGGTAATTAGAGCCATTAACGCTTCCTTTGATAAAAAAAACCACACTTCCACACTGTCTTGCTACTTTGTGACAAACTGCACCCATATTGCCTTGACACTCAATAATGAATCACTTCCACACTGTTTAATCATTTGATGACGAACTGAATCAATAACAAATTGCACCCTTCGTGCCTAGTTGGTAATATTTCTAACCCTTTAAATATACAGTTGGTGAATAAATTTAGCCAGGCTTATTACTACATATTGCGTTTAGATCTAATTACTTGAACCATATTATTCGTCTTATATTATTTGAGCTTGTATGTCATTTGAGTTGTCCACCCATAAAATGTCTTAGTTATCATTTGTGAGGTTTCTTTTTTTTTTTTCCAACCTTGAATCTTAAAAAAAAAATTAGAAAAGAAAATCAAAACCCCCCTTATCGCATGATTATTAACTTGGTTTTATTATGTTATTGGCAAAATTTTAACTTTTATTACTTAAGGTTGTTTCAGCTTTTTTCTTAGCATCATTTTTCCATCCACATCATGACTATGAAAGAACTTGAAACTGCCTTTACCAAACTTGAGCAAAGACAAAGTCAAACCGAAAATAGAGTAACCAAAACCAAGGGAAGGGTTAATCACCTAGAAAATTGACTTGACCAACTTTTCACCACTGTTGAACAATTTGCCAAATCGGTTAACGTCCTTCGAGATGACTTTTATGTAACTCATAGGAATCCTAAAAAACGTGTAGAAGGGGAAATCAGTAGTAAACCAAACAATGGTCAAAGTTCTGTTATGAATTTCGATCTTAGAAATAATAAGACCACCCAAGCCGGTTTATTGCCTACACCACTTAGGACACGTGCTACAGCCAAACACCCATCTATGACTGACAAAAATGGTTTTTCAGAGGAAGAGTATTTAGGGCCTCCACCACGTGCTAGACAAGTCCATAGAACCTCAAATAGATACCATAAACCAAATCCTCAGTTTCCTTTGGACCGCTCTAGTATTATCATTACGATGAGCTCAATATGTCTAGGAAGGTTAAAATAGATGCCTTGAGTTTGATGGTAGACTAGATCCCGAAGTTTTTATGGATTGGTTGTACAATAGAGAAGATTATTTTGGTACCAAATGAACGATGCTCAACACATTTGTTTCACCAAAATAAAGTTGGTAGGATCTGCCAAGTGTTAATGGTAAAATGTCCAACGTAACAATGAATGTTTTGAGCATCCCCTATTCTTTTTTAAGTTGAGATGCAAGAAAAGTTGCAAGAAAAATATTTGCCACCTTATTATAGGGACTACTTGTTGTACGAACAAATAAACCATAAGCAATGAAACTTTCATGTCGATCAATACATTAACAAATATGAGGATTTTTTGTTAAGGAGTGACATCAACGAAGAACCCAGGCTCACAATCTCTAGGTTTGTTAATGGATTAAGAGTCGATATTAAGAAGGAGGTCATTGTACAATCACTAGATTTTTTAGATGATGCATAGCATAAGGCTTTAGAATTTGAGAAGTACCTTCAATATCCTCCACTTAGGTGTACCCTTATCATTACTAAATTTTTAGGGTTAATATTGGAACTCAACTTGTTCCTCATAGGACCACTATGGTTCCAAACTCTGTTGCCCCTACTTAGAACAAGGGTAAAGAGACTAGCACTTTGAGTGTTTCTCATCCCTTAATCAACTATCATAACTATCATGCTGAAGGACATATAACTTTCTATATCAAACTTTAGTTTTAGAGTGTGTTAACGAAACCACACTTAAGGATGATCTGACATTGTTGCCATCGCTTCTATAGTGAATCCTGATTGTGATGATGAATCATTTGAAGTTTATGTAGAGGATTCTTTTTCAGGTCCGAGTTACCTCTCTGTCGTAATAAGATGCATCTTATCCACCCCTGTCTCACAAGATGTTTGGAAGCGCACTAGTATCTTTCATACCTATGTTCCTGTAAAAGACAAAACCCATAAGATTGTAATTGATAGCACTAGCACCAAGAATGTGATTTCTGGCACTATCCTTACAAGGTTTAACCTTAAGCCTGAGCCACATTCTAACCTTTTTAGAGTCGTTTGGGTAGATAAAACTTTCATGCCTATTAAAAAACGTTATCTAATATCTCTTAAGATGGGTCTTACTTCGAGAAGCTCTATTGTGATGTCTTACCTATGAATGTTGCACACATTTTACTCGGTCGCCTCTGGCTATATGATCATGATATTAAGTTGTGAGACCCCATATAGGTTTAACCTTGTATACATGTAAATGAATTCATAAGTATGGTGATAAAATTGTAATGAGAAGCATAAATGATGCAAGGTCCATAAATTCAATGTACACACTTGTAGTAAGAGTTGTGATGTACGTACAAGTTTCATTATATACGAGTATAAAGAAATGGACTTTAGTATGTGATGAAGGTGAGTGGAATGGAAAATGAGTATTGTGGTAAAATGAAATAAGTTGCATAAGTGTTGTAACTCTTGGCACTTCCATTTAGCTAAGTATTGTATACCTTTAGTTATACAAAGATTTTCCACAAGTTTTAATGGGTATAAAGTGCAAATGGTGTCATTTTCAAGTCTTAAAGATGATTGGATGAGAAAATAACTATAACAACAAATTTAAGATGTTTTGGGTGAAGTTGCTGCAGAAAAACTGTAATAAAATCTGAAAATATAAAGGCTAGATGATTTCATAGGATGAGAGATCAATCTGGAAGAACAAAAAATGCTATTGTTTGAGTAATGGGACAGGACAGATCAATCTCTAATAGAGCCAGATCGATCTTGTTGGCTCTACCAAGAGGGGGGTGAATCGGTATTCTAAGGTTAATGGCAAATTTAAACTAAATTAAGTCTAATTGCAAATAATAAATAATCAATGAAATGTAATACAATGAATTGAAAGAAGATAAGGGAAAGAAATATCAAACTCAGTAGTTTATAGAGGTTCGGCTAATCTCTTGCTTACGTCCTCTCTTCTTGACCTCCTCGTCAAGAGCTTTCTTTCACTCTTTCAATGAATTAAAGAATAACCTCTCTACCCTTTTTACATAAAGATATATTCACCCTTTTACAAAGTTTATCTCACTGAGGAACACTCATCTTCTCTCTTGAAATAAGGATGAATACAAGATCAAGCTTTTCTTATGTGGGTAGGATAGATATAACTTTTACACAAAGGCTTATACAACAATATCAATAAATGAATATTGAAGACAAATGGAATGTTAGAATGAAATTCTTGAGAATGTACAGAATTTACAACAATAGTCTCTCTCATCCCAGTGTCTTTAATGCTTGATTTTATACTTCCCGTTGAAGGTTTTGCAGAAAGAGCCGTTGGAAACCTCCAGTAGAGTGCCAGATCGATCTCCAATCTTAACCAGATCGATCTCTTAGTTTAATTTCCTGCGATGACAAAGCAAATTGAAGCAAGGAGATCGATCTCATATATGTAGAGATCGATCTTACAATTTAAAAATGTTAGTACAGATCGATCTGTCGAACTAGAAAATCGATCTTCCAATCTCTCTGTTTGAGCAAGATCGATCTACCAAGTACTCTCGTAGCGAGGAGATCGATCTCTAATTAACCCAGATCAATCTCCTTAGCTCTCTGACTTTGAGGAGATTGATCTCTTCTTATACCAGATCGATCTCATAAACTCTCTGTTTGAGCATAGATCGATCTACAGATCGATCTACTGCCTTTAGCCTTTGTTTTAGATGAGATCGATCTCTTCCTATACCAGATCGATCTCATAAACATCCTGTAATAGAAAGATCGATCTTATAACCCTTATAGATCGATCTCTGCTTCCTCAATACCTTATACATATCCTTTTGAGAATTCAATCCTTTTGAGAATTCAATCCTTTAGCAGATCGATCTCATATCCTCATGAGATCGATCTCTCATACTAGAAAGCCCAGGAGATCGATCTCTCATCTCACCAGATCGATAACCTTTAAACATGTTTTAAATCATTTCTATATTATTGAATTTACTTGTTTTGTTATTTCAAAATATATTAACTCAACAATCTCCCCCTTTTGATATGACAAAACTTATTCAATAAACATGTTTAGTTACCCATTTGCATTATGCACAAACTATGTTTTGCTTTCACAAAACTCCCCCTTAATTTGTAAACTCCACATTACTTTTAGCCCCTTAACTCCCCCTTAATTTAATCATTCCTTTAAACCATTAAACATGTTATTTAATCATTCCTTTAAACCATTAAACATGTTTTCTTATTCTTCTCCCCCTTTTTGTCATAGCAATGGCAATAAAGATAAAAGACAATGAACTTTCAAAAGACATGTCATTTCAAAGTAGTAACTCACATTTCAAAGTAGTATTCAAGCAAATGATATGTTAAATAACAGACAGCAAACATGTAAAACTATCTAAAACATCTTTAACAATCATGTCCTAAGGCTGAGGAGGGAAGCGCTCCATGAGTTCCTCTACTCGAGTGCAAGTAACCTGCAGCTCATCGAACATAGCTTGCTGGGTGGCATGAAGGTTTGCAGAACCTTCATCCATCTTTCGGTTAAGCTCCATAATCATCCCCACTATCGATTCCAGCCCGTCGGATGATGATGTAGGTGCAGTAGGTTGAGCAGTCGATGAAGACGGAACCTCAGTAGGATCAGCTGGTGGGGCAGTAGGCTCTGCTAATGGTTCTTCTTCCATGGCTGCTTCAGACTACTGTTCTCACTTTTTCCTCTATTGCCCTTGGAAATCTTTATAGTATCCCATGTGGTGAAGTGTGCTAATGTTTAATACGCTCTTTGGGGAAGGCACTTCACCAGTTTCACACGAGCAATCGATCTCAACTCGTTGAAGCAAGTACGCAAGCGGTTGTGGAAAGACTATCATGGAGGCTTGGTCGCGTACGATCTTCAACCAGTCTTCATAGATGAAGTGGACCAGATTGGGTTTTTGACTTGAGGAATAGAGGTGGTAGAGCCAGAATCGATCTAATCTCCTAACCGTGGAGTGACGGGTACCAAATGGTCTAAGATTCCATGAAATGATAAGGTGGAGTAACCTCGGGTGCATTGGTAGGTCACTCGCCTTATCCCCGGAAAGGTCAAATTCTAAAGGGATTTCTTCCTCTTCATTGGTCAACCCTTCATCTTTTATTTTGAACACTTGGGCTAATATAGATGTGTTTATAGGGATTGATTTAGACATGACATACGTTTTAAAACCTAGAATTTTACAGTCATCATCAGGGTCGTAGATGAGTTCAACGTTAGAAAAGAATACCCTAACGATGTTTGGAGGTACAAGGGTATTGATTTTAAGAAATGGAAGCCAACCAAATTCTTTCATTTTTGACAGATACGAAAAGTCAATGCGATTTAGAAACGAGAAATCAATTGTTCACCAATGTTTAATTGGTATAGTCGAGAAATACTCTTCATATCGTTTCCTTTTTGCAGGTGTTTGAAAACACCTGTTAAAGGTAGTGACAGAAGAGGGAGGAGCTGTTTGGGAAGATGACGCTCTATCAGCATTTGGTCTAGGAGGTTTTTGGCCAACTCTCTTAAGTCGAGGCATGATTAAGATTTCAACTAGACACACTCTAAATAGATTTGTAGTTCCTAGATAACAGTTCTCTAGAAACCTCAGCAATGGAACAGTTCTAAAATTACCCTAATAAAGATTTCAGCATAAAAATAAGAAATTTTTTAAGAAAATTCAGTAATGTAGGTTACTAGAACACTAAACGATGAAGAGATTTGACAAAAATCTTATCGAGATCGATCTGGAAGGGAGAATCGAAGGTTGAGGTGTGACAGGGGGTTAAGGATTTAAAATTTTGGGTTTTTGAGATTTGAGGATTTTGAAGCAGTTTTTATAGTCCAGTGCTAAGGAGATCGATCTGTCGCGACGACAGATCGATCTGTTATTTCGAGAGACTTGAAGATATTGATCTGCTGAATCAAATGATCGATCTTCAAAACACATAAGCTCAAGGGGATCGATCTGCCAAATGCATAGATCGATCTGCTGTTTTACAGAGGCTTAATGAGATCGATCTGCCAAATACATAGATCGATCTGCTGTT
Organism: Firmiana major; assembly: GCA_033439115.1. Classification (NCBI taxonomy): domain Eukaryota; kingdom Viridiplantae; phylum Streptophyta; class Magnoliopsida; order Malvales; family Malvaceae; genus Firmiana; species Firmiana major. Next base: position 34,537,157 of record CM065913.1, on the reverse strand, counting down.
TTACAGAGGCTTAATGAGATCGATCTGCCAAATGCATAGATCGATCTGTTATTTTACAGAGGCTTAAGGAGATCAATCTTATAGTAAAGAAGATCGTTCTGCCTAGCTTAACCTTTCTGCTTTAGGCCAATTTGGTGTATAAAGATCGATCTATGGTGATAGGAGATCGATCTCTCATACTTTTTGCCTAGAAAAATTATTGAAAAATTCGTTTAAAATCATTTTAAAATCAAGGTTTTGAAGCAGATAAATCTTAAGGAACATTCATGAGTCCTAATTCACCTCTAAGAATACAAAACCTATCTCTATCAAGAGGTTTGGTGAAGATATCAGCTATTTGATGTAAAGTATCAATATACTCTAGAATTATATCTCCTTTTTATACATAGTCTCTAAGAAAATGATGCATAATCTCAATATGCTTAGTTCTAGAGTGTTGAATAGGATTCTTAGATAGATTGATGGCACTGGTATTATCATATTTGATTGAGACTTGCTTCATGTCAATACCATAGTCTTTCATTTGTTGTTTAATCCACAACACTTGAGCACTACAACTACCTGCTGCTATATATTCTGCTTCAGTTGTGGATTGAGCTACACTATTTTGTTTCTTAGAGAACCATGAGATTAATCTATTCCCTAAGAATTGACATGTACCTGAAGTACTCTTCCTATCTATTTTACAGCCCCCAAAATCTGCATCAGAAAATGCATGAAGAGCAAACGTGGAGTCCTTAGGGTACCAAAGTCCTAGAGAGGGAGTGTCTTTAAGATATCTAAAGATCCTTTTAGTGGCTAATAAGTGTGACTACCTAGGAGAGGATTGAAATCTAGCACAAAGGCATACACTAAACAGAATATCTAGTCTACTTGCAGTAAGGTAAAGCAATGAACCAATCATAGACATATAGAGTTTAGTGTCTACACACTTACCACTTTCATCTTTATCAAGCTTGATGTTGGTGCCCATTGGAGTTGCTCGAGGTTTGCAATTATCCATTCCAAATCGTTTGAGCAATTCCTTAGTATATTTTGCTTGATTGATGAAGGTTCCATCCTTAGTTTGCTTCACTTGAAGTCCCAAGAAGAAGGTGAGCTCTCCCATCATGCTCATTTCAAATTCACCTTGCATGATCTTAGCAAACTCTTGGCATAAAGATTCATTAGTTGATACAAAGATAATGTCATCTACATACACTTGAACAACTAGTAAATCTTTATTTTTATTTTTGATAAACAAAGTAGTATCCACTTTTTCTCTTGAAAATCCTTTTTTTATTAAGAATTTTGACAATCTTTCATACCATACTCTAGGAGCTTGTTTCAAACCATAAAGTGCCTTAGATAGTTTGAAGACGTGTTCAGAAAATTCATGACTTTCAAAACCGGGTGGTTGCTCAACATAAACTTCTTCATTAATGAAACCATTTAAAAATGCACTATTTACATCCATTTGATATAATTTGAAGTTTTTATAACATGCAAAGGCAAGTAGCATTCTTATTGCTTCTAATCTAGCTACCGGTGCATAAGTTTCATCATAGTCTATTCCTTTTTCTTGTCTATAGCCTTGTGCAACTAGCCTAGCTTTGTTTCTTATGATCACACTATTTTCATCCATCTTGTTCTTGAAGATCCATTTAGTTCGAATTATAGAGTGATCACTAGGTCTAGGAACTAGTTTCCATACTTTGCTTCTCTCAAATTGATTTAATTCTTCTTGCATGACTAAAAACCAATTATTGTCATCTAAAGCTTCATTGACATTTCTAAGTTCAATTTGAGATACAAATTATTGTCATCTAAAGCTTCATTGACATTTCTAAGTTCAATTTGAGATACAAAGGCTATAAATTGACACACATTCCTTAGAGATGATCTAGTTCTAACTCCAAGAGTTGGATCTCCTACTATTTCATAATCTTTTACATATCCTAATTCTCTTGGTGCTCTAGACTCTCTTTCTAATATCTCTAGTTCTTCTTCATCTTTTTTATTAATGTCAAGTTTCTCTAATAGATCATTTTCTAAGTTTGAGATTTCTTTTAAGTTCTCATTAAATATTTCTATATCCTCATCATTGGTTGAACTTTTAGATAAATCATTTGACTCATCAAATATTACATGAATTGATTCTTCAACCATCAATGTTCTTTTGTTATATACTCTATATGCCTTTGAATTGAAAGAGTAGCCTAAAAAGATTCCCTCATCACTCTTGGCATCAAATTTTCTTAAATTGTTTTTTTCATTATTTAAGACAAAACATTTACAACCAAAGGGGTGAAAATAGCTAATATTAGGTTTCTTTCCCTTGTAAAGCTCATAAAAGGGTTTTCTTTAAAATTGGTCTAATCATAGCTCTATTGATGATATAACAAGATGTATTTATAGCTTCAGCCCAAAAATATTTAGGTAAATTATTTTCACACAACATGGTTCTTGTCATTTCTTCCAATGTTCTATTTCTTCTCTTAACTACCCCATTTTGTTGTGGTGTCCTAGGGGCTGAAAAATTATGACTAATTTCTTAATCATTGCAATACTCATCAAATCCAATATTTTCAAACTCCTTGCCATGATCACTTCTAATACTAGTTATAGTGTAACCTTTTTCATTTTGAGTCACTTTTGTATAGGCAATGAATTTTCTAAGGCTTCATTTTTTACTCTAAAAAAGAACACCCAAGTAAACCTAGTGTAATCATCTACAATTACAAACCCATAATGTTTCCCACCTAGGCTTATTGTTTTAGTTGGTCCAAATAGATCTAGATGAAGTAATTGAAGAGGCCTAGTGGTTGATACACTACGTTTAGGTTTAAATGTTGTTCTTTTATGTTTTCCTTTAACACAAGCTTCACATATTTGTCATGGTCAAAGGACAACTTAGGTAATCCTATAACAAGATCTTTTATAGCCAACTTAGATAACACATGCATGCTAGCATGACCCAGTCTTCTATGCCACAACCAAGGTTTTTTTTCCTTATCTACCATTAGGCATATGTTTTTATTTTTAAGTTCATTTAAATAGACAATGTATATATTACCTTGCCTATGACCTATGAAAAGAACATTATTAGATTTAGGATCTATAACATTACATTTCAAGTAATCAAAAGTTACCTTGTAACCTTTGTCACAAAGTTGACTAATACTTAGTAAGTTATGTTTTAGACCCCTAACAAGCAACACTTTTTCTAATGAAAAGTAGTCATTACCTATTGAACCACTTCCTTTAACTTGGCCTTTGGAGTTGTCCCCAAATGTGACTTCTCCACCAACTTTTGATTTAAATGAGTTGAAGTGGCTTCTATCACCGGTCATGTGTCTTGAGCATCCACTGTCCAAGTACCAAGCCTCATTTGTTTTAGCTTTGTGGCAATGCTCAATCACCTATAATCAAAATTCATGCTCATATCTTAGGTACCCAAATTCTCTTGGGTCCTTTGGGGTTAGTGAATACAATTCTTGATCCCTTTGGGATCCATTTTACTAAAGCATTAATATCTTTTGAATTAACTATTTCTTTTGGAACCCAAATTCTTTTTACTATTTTTCCTCTAAGAGTGGTCATCTTCATATTGCAATTACATGATGCATGCCCCTTCTTATTACAATGTGAACAAATAGTTGAGGGTTTATGCATGTTATTTCTAGCTATGAAACTTTTGATATGGGTCTCTCTACTTTTTCCATCATATCCTAATCAATTTTTATCAAAGAAGGCCCTTTGAGTTTCTAGCATATTATCTAACTTTTGTTGACCCATATAAAATCTATTAAAAGAATTATGTAAGTTACCATTTTTTTCTTTTAGGTCACAAATTTCAAGATTTATAATTTCTAGTTTCTTTTCACATTCTAACTTATCCTTTAGTATTAACTCATTTTCTTTCCTCAATTTAGATATTAAATTTTTGTATTTCATACCCATGCATTCATATTCCAATGCAAGATCATCAAAAGCATCTTGCAATTCATCAAAAGAATATTCATTGAGGTCTGAAGTTACCTTTTCATCCTCAATAGCCATGAAGCATAGGTTGGCATTATCCTCATTCGAATCATCATCGGAGCTATCACTGTCGCTCCATGTTGCCATCATTGCTTTCTTTTTGTGGAACCTATCATTGGATCTTTTAAGAAGAGGGCAGTTAAATTTAATATGTCCAGGTTTTTTACATTCATAGCATACAATGGTATCTTTTCTACCTAACTCTTCTTTATCTTTCTTGTAGTTTCTCCTACCACTACCACTTGCTCTCATTCTCATGAATTTGTTAAATCTCTTGACAAACATTGCCATCTCAAGATCTTCTTCACTACCACTCTCATTTTTACTCTCCGCTTGAGTAGTGGATTTCAGAGTTACTCCCACTTTCTTGGGTGGCTCTTCATTTCTTCTTAACTTCATCTCATACGTGAGTAGTGATCCTATTAGTTCATCTAGTGACAGTGTGTGGGGATCTTTAGACTCCTCTATTGCAGTTACTTTAGCTTCCCATGATTTTGGTAGGCTATTCAACATTTTCTTGACCATTTCTATATTTGAATAAATTTTTCCTGAGGACTTTAACTCATTTATTACATCAGTGAATCTAGTGAACATGTCACTAATTGACTCTCCTTCTTTCATCCTAAACAGCTCATAATCATGTGTGAGCATTCCTACCTTAGTCTCCTTTACTTGAGTTATCCCTTCATGAGTTATTGTCAATTTGTCCCATATTTGTTTGGCATTGTCACAACCAGAGACTCTATTATATTCATTTGGCCCTAAAGCACAAAATAGGGTGTGTATGGCCTTAGCATTTAGCTGAGCACATTTTACATCATTTGAATCTCACTCATCTTCTTCTTTAGGGATGTCTCTTCCCTCTATTCTTTTAGTTGGGATTTGAGGTCCTTTAGTTATAATCCTCCATACCTCATAATCATTTGCTTGAATGAAGAGCATCATCCTAGTTTTTTAATAAGCATAATGTTCACCATTGAACATAGGAGGCCTAACTGTAGAATGCCCCTCTCCTACCAGATTGGTTGCTACATTGTTGTGAGCCATTAGATCGTTTCTAACTCTTAGAAAGTTATTCCTATATGATCAAAGAGTCCTTGCTCTGATACCAATTGTTGGCTCTACCGAGAGGGGGTGAATCGGTATTCTAAGGTTAATAGCAAATTTAAACTAAATTAAGTCTAATTGCAAATAATAAATAATCAATGAAATGTAATACAATGAATTGAAAGAAGATAAGGGAAAGAAATATCAAACTCAGTAGTTTATAGAGGTTAGGCCAATCTATTGCCTACGTCCTCTCTTCTTGACCTCCTTGTCAAGAGCTTTCTTTCACTCTTTCAATGAATGTTACACACTCCCTTTTACAGGTTAAGGAATAACCTCTCTACCTTTTTTACACAAAGATATATTCACCATTTTACAAAGTTTATCTCACTGAGGAATACTCCTCTTCTCTCTTGAATTAAGGATGAATACAAGATCAAGCTTTTCTTATGTGGGTAGGATAGATATAGCTTTTACACAAAGGCTTATACAACAATATCAATAAATGAAGATTGAAGACAAATGGAATGTTGGAATGAAATTCTTGAGAATGTACAGAATTTACAGCAATAGTCTCTTTCATCCCAGTGTCTTCAATGCTTGATTTTATACTAGAAGATTGGTAGTTGGAGTATTAAATGTTGTTTTTTTCGTTAAAGGTTTTACAGAAAGAGCCATTGGAAACCTCCAGTAGAGTGCCAGATCGATCTCCAATCTTGACCAGATCGATCTCTTAGTTTAATTTCGTGCGATGACAAAGCAAATTGAAGCAAGGAGATCAATCTCATATATGTAGAGATCGATCTTACAATTTAAAAATGTTAGTACAGATCGATCTGTCGAATCAGAAGATCGATCTTCCAATCTTTCTGTTTGAGCAAGATCGATCTTCAGATCGATCTACCAAGTATTCTTGTAGCGAGGAGATCGATCTCTAATTAACCCAGATCGATCTCCTTAGCTCTCTGACTTTGAGGAGATCGATCTCTTCCTATACCAAATCGATCTCATAAACTCTCTGTTTGAGCATAGATCGATCTACAGATCGATCTACTGCCTTTAGCCTTTGTTTTAGAGGAGATCGATCTCTTCCTATACCAGATCGATCTCATAAACATCCTGTAATAGACAGATCAATCTTATAACCCTTATAGATTGATCTCTGCTTCCTCAATACCTTGTACAGATCCTTTTGAGAATTCAATCCTTTAGCAGATCGATTTTATATCCTCATGAGATCTATTTCTCACACTAGAAAGCCCAGGAGATCGATCTCTCATCTCACTAGATCGATCTCTCATCCTTAAAGAATTAGTTTCTGGTACTGATAACCTTTAAACATGTTTTAAATCATTTCTATATTATTGAATTTACTTGTTTTATCATTTCAAAATGTATTAACTCAACAGATCTGTTAAACATTCTGTAATGAGAAGATCGATTCTTAAGGCAAGCAGATCAATCTCCTTAACTCTCTGTTTGAGATAGATCTATCTCAAGCCTAGACAGATTGATCTCCTTAAGGGTTCTGTAAAGAGCAAATCGATCTCCTACAAGAGGCAGATCGATCTCCAAGAGGAAAATTAGCTTTCGACAGATCGATCTCATCATGGAAGAATATCGATCTTGTAGTAGTTGTGTTTGGTAAAAAGGACTATCAAACCTTGCAGAGATCGATCTCTACAAGGACCAGATCGATCTCATATGCTTGCATCTATAAAAAGGGGCTCGAGATTTTACTGAAAACTCAAATTTTCCCTCCCACCAAACCTTACCTGTCATTTTCTCTCAAGACCCAAGCTTTCTCACCCTAAAAATTACTGCAGTCCAGCCAGTTTTGGAAGAAGCTCAAGAAGGGAAAGTTATTCCTTAAAGCAAGGAGAACAACATACCCAAAAATCACACATTGGTGTGACCAAGAGAAGGAGTTGTGGCTACCACAAGTTTGACTAAGTAAAGGGGTAAGCTCTTCAACCTTCAAGCTTCTAAATATGATTTCTAGCCATTTGTAGGATGGATAATATGTGAAATGTTGATAGGAATGATGAATGTAGTGATGGGTGAGTAATATTAAGGGAGATTTATAAAGAGGAAATACATGGAAAAGTGATGGAAAGCTTAAGAGATGGTAAAATGATATTAGTGGAAGAGTGAAATGTGACTTAAGGATTTGAGAAGCATGAATAGATGAATAGAAGACAATGTGTATGTTTAGTAGAGGGAAGAGAAAATAACTTGATGATTTATATATGTAGCTCGGAATACGTGAAACACGACTAACCCGGATCGCGAGCGGAGCAAACGTGACAGAGAAAATACGAGCGCGATTCGAGATAAGGGACTGTATGTTAGCGATAGAGATATTTGTACGTATTTTACTGCAATTTCAATAGTTATGATGCTAGAAATAGTCTAATTAGCTATTAAGATATGAATTTGATATGAGAGCATGACACATATATGGTATATGTATTGTGAAAATGGGATGTGGGAAGGAAAATATTCTGACATGCATGTTTTAATGCTTTTACATTTATACGATGTTTTGATGACTTATCAACTATAGGTTGAATTTTATATTGAGGAATGATGATGGATAGGATGACTAGTTTTACATATTTAGCATGAAATGGCATGTTACGTTCATAAAACTTGATTTGAGTTTTTAAAAGAGAAAGTAGCCACCTATCAGATTTGAGATGTGAATCGGTGTTGGAGTTCTAGCTCGCACCCGTTTTAATCATTTTGACAATGTGCTGGAGTTTTAGCTCACACATGATACTATGTTTTTTATGTGCCGTGCTGGAGTTTAACTCGAGCGATGGTTTTTGAGAAAAGTGCTAGAGCATTGCTCGCACTGTTTTTACTGAGTTAAGATAAACCTGGGGGTCTGGGACCTAAAGGGATGTCAGCCGACGGCCTTGGAACGAGCTGGGCCTTATTAATAAATCGTACCGCGCTGGAGCCTTGCGATGACTGTGTGTCACGCTGATTGCTCGCTTGGTATATGGGACATGGTTCAGGATGAAAAGTCCGTTGGAGTTAGTAGATGGACTGGGTCCACGATCGTACGTTGAACCGTGTAGTTGTCCGTTGGTATACTATGTACCGTGCTGGGTGCACGTGAGTACGAGTATCGCGTAGATGACACATGGCGTACCTTATATCGTGAGTATGTAAAGAGATGAGGTTGATTGAGATGAGTCAAAGGGTAGGACTGATCCATCCCCCTTCAGGCGAAGTGATGCCCTGTGCACACCTGATCAGTGAGGCCTGGGATCACTGACTATGACCATATGTCATGGATATTAGATTGTCGAAAATTTCATGTCTGTCTCAGGGATAAGAGAAAATGAGGAACTTAGAAAAGAAAGAGATTTGATGAAAGGAAATGATTTAAGAAAAGCAAAGAGATTTTGTGATTTGATAAATCTCTCAATTTGAATACTCGTGCTATGATAGCACTGCTTACGACATGTTTTCAAATAGGAATACCGTACGTTTGTTTTCACAAAAATGCTTATATTAGAAATAAATGTTTGAATGCATTTTTCAGTAGTATTTCCATTTACATTGAAACATGATTTTGTTTATGCATGCATGGGCTACGTAGATAGTACAATATCTATATGTTAGCATCCATTTCCTTACTGAGCCGTGGTTCGCTCATCCCACTACTTTTCCACCTCCAAATATTGAGAAGTAGGATAACGCGGTGGTCTCTGGATCTCTTTTGGGTTGGGCAGCTCCCACCAGTTGTAAAGGTATAAATATTTGTACACACATGAGTATTTTGTATATAATATATTGTATTGCACAGTTACAAGTCGAAAATGTAAACAGTGGTATGGGGATGTTATGTAAAGATATTATTATGCAACTAATCTTTGTATATTTACACACACATGTGAGTGTGAATTTAAGTTTTAAATATTTTTGCTGTAAATGAATGAAATTTTAGTAATTGCATCGTCTCACAGCCCAACCGTAGTAGTGTATGTACGGAGAAAGGGCATCCGAAAGTGGGGTATGACATAAGCATTTTGGTCGGGACAACACCTACACAATTACCAATGGTAAGAAGATCATTTTGCTATAACCTGCCCAACCTACCTCTAAGAACAAGTCTGTGTCTCCCACTCCTGATAACTCTCACAAGAATAGGCTTTAGATTTTGTCCTGTAAGCAATTTGAGCATGTAAAAACTAAGACTGGTTTAGTTTTCACCCTTGTTAATAAGGATAACTTTCGCTTCCCTTCAAATACCAATATAGACCATATCTCTAGTGTCTCTCCACTTTTAGATGAGTTTAAGGACGTCATGCTTAATGAACTCCCAGATGAGTTACCACAGATGAGAGATATCCAGCACGTCATTGACCTTATTCCAGGCTCTCAATTACCCAATCTCCCATATTATAGGATGAATCCAACTAAGCGAGCTGAGTTGAATAGGCAAATTGATGGTCTTTTGTAGAAAGGATTTGTTCTTAATAGCCTTTGTCCATATGCAGTTCTTGTTTTAGTAATCCCCAAAAGATGGATCTTGGCGGATGTGTATGGATAGTAGAGCCACTAACAAGATCATTGTCAAATATAGGTTTCCTATCCCAAGGTTAGAAAACATGTTGGATGAATTAACTAGTGCTAAAGTGTTTTCAAAAATAGATCTACGGAGTGGATATCATCAGATTAGGATTTAACCTGGAGATGAGTGGAAATCTGCATTCAAAACTCAAGATGGGTTGTATGAGTGGTTAGTAATGTCATTTAGTATGTCTAATGCACCATGCACCTTCATGAGAGTCATAACCCATGTTTTTTGCCCCTTTATAGGTAAGTTTCTCATTGTCTACTTTGATCAGATATTAATTTACAACAAGTTTTGAGGAATAACACCTAGACCATCTCCGTCAAGTCCTGTCAGCTCTTAGAGAAGCAAAGTTGTATGCCAATCTTAAGAAATGTGTCTTCTTGCAAAGTCGGGTGTTGTTTTTAGGGTACATTGTGTTTTCCCAAGGAATTTTTGCTGACCCTGATAAGGTTAAGTCTATTAGAGAATGACCCGAGCCTAGAACTTTGATAAAACCCATAGTTTTCATAGTTTAGCCTTCTTCTATAGACGATTCATTAGATGGTTTCGCACTATCACTGCTTCGATCACTAAGTGCATTAAGAGAGAAGAGTTTAAATGGACCATTGCTGCTCATAAGGCATTCCTTGAAATTAAGGAAAAGATTACCATTGCCCCATCTTTAAGACATCTTGATCTGTCTAAAGTATTTGAGGTTGCTTGTGATGCATCCAGTGTAGGTACAAGTGGGATTCTTAGTTAAGATGGCCACTCTGTGGCTTATTCCAAACAGAAACTCAACAAGGCAAACAGAAGTACTCCACCTATAACAAAGAATTTTATGCAGTGATTCAATCCCTTCGTCATTGGCATTATTACTTGTTACTAAAAGAGTTTGTTCTTTACTCTGACCATCAAGCCCTTTGCTACCTAAGCTCCTAATGCAAATTGAGTGACGACATGTTAAATGGGTTGAGTTTCTTCAAGATTTTACCCTTGTACTTAAGCATTGTGTTGGGAATGACAATATGGCTGCTAACGCTCTTAGTTGGATTTCTCTTGTTCTCCACTCTATGACTACTCATGTCACTAGTTTTGAGTGTCTTCGAGATGAATTCTTACCTTGTCCTGATTTGGCCTAATTTATAAAGACCTTTTAGAAACCCTTAGTCGATAACATGTTGGTTTTCTCATTTCAGATGGCTACCTTTTTCGAGTTACTGAATTGTGTATTCCATACACTTCCCTTCGAGAATTTTTAGTATGGAAATTACACATAAGGGGGCTAGCTAGACATTTAGGTAGGGATAAAATCATTGCCTTAGTAGAGGATCGTTTTTACTGACCTTCTTTGAAGAAAGATTGTTGGCTCAATCGAGAGAGGAGGTGAATCGTTTTTTCTAACAATATGCTTAATTTAAACTTTCTTAGCTAGAATTGCAATTAAACAAATAAATGAAAACAATTAGCAATAAAGTAAAAATGCAGTAAAATAAAGGAGATAAGGAAGAAGAGTAGCAAACTCAGTAATTTATAGAGGTTTGGCTAAATCTCTTGCCTACGTCCTTTTTTCTTAACCTTTTTGTCAATGAGTCTCTTTCACTAACAAAGTGATCAATACAACTTCCTTTTCAAGGTTAAGGAACAACCTCTATACCCCTTATCCAAGTATTGCTATTCAACTCTTATACAATTCTCTCATAGAGGAACTCTTCTCTTTTCTTTTAGATAAAAAGTGAATACATTGGAAAACTCTATTAATGGGTAGGTGATGAATAGCTTAAACAGAAGCTTTCAATAACAACTCAATGTACAAATATGAAGACAAAAGGAATGTTCTCTCAAGAATATTCAGAGCTTTTCTGCTGACTTTTTTCCTCTTGTCTCCAATGTCTTTATGACTTGTATTTATACACCCAATTGGTTGGTGAAGTATTTAATGCATTTTCTCCCGTTGAAAATCTACAGAAATAGTCGTTGGAGCTCTGTAGAAGAGGTCTAAATCGATCTCATTATCTGAAGAGATCGATCTCTTGGTTCCTGAACCTACAATACAAAGGAATTTTACAAAGGAAAGATCGATCTCATTTATCGAGAGATCGATCTGCTTGTTAGCTTTATACAGGGGAGATCGATCTCTTGTTAAAGAGGAGATCGATCTCTGCTTTGAAATATTGCTCCCGCTTATAGGAGATCGATCTCATAACCCCATGAGATCGATCGTACAATGTCTCAATCTTGAGGAGATCGATCTCATAATACCTGGAAATCGATTTTGCAAAGCTTATGCCCCTGAGGAGATCGATCTCACGATTCCTTGAGATCGATCTTGCTAAGCCTCTACCTTGAGGAGATCGATCTCACCACTCTTTGAGATCGATCTTGCTAAGCCTCTGCCTTGAGGAGATCGATCTCACCATTCCTTGAGATCGATCTTGTAAGGCTTTAGCTTAAAAGAGATCGATCCTGCAAGGCTTTTAGACTGATTTTTTAAGCTCATTTTCTTAGTTTCCGCTAAAGTTTAGTTTTATAAAGATTTGAAGTTTGATGCAATATTTCTAAGTGATCATTGATGCAATATGATAAATACTCAGAAATAATTTCTTACAAATGATTTGAAAATAAGTTCATTAAGATTAATGTTTTGTCATTTCAAAATACATTATTCAAAGTTAACAAAGATGTTGCTCGGATAGTTTCCCAGTCCCGCACCTGTTAGTTAGGAAAAGCAAAGAAACAGAACACTGGATTGTGTCCTCAATTCCCTATCTCACATACTCCTTAGTGTGACCTTAGTATGGATTTTATTCTAAGGTTACCAAAGACTGTTCGAAAACATGATTTCATTTTTGTGGTGGTGAATCTATTTTCGAAGATGGCCTACTTATACCATGTTCTAGGACCACAGATGAGTTGCATGTTGCTAAGATGTTCTTTAAAGAGATTGTGACAAGATTACATAGCTTACCTTCAATCATAGTGTTTGATCGGGATGTCAAGTTTGTTAGTTACTTTTATAATACACTTTGGAAATTGTTTGGCACCTTACTGAAGTCTTATTCTACTTTTCACTAGCAGATTAATGGTCAAATGGAGGTCGTTAACCGTAGTTTGGGTGATTTACTTCGTTGTTTAGTTGGGAAAAGCTTGGTACTTGGGATGTCATTTTGCCTATTGCTGAATTTGCCTATAACAACTCTGTCAATCGTTCCATAAGTAAAAGCCATTTTCAGATTGTTTATGGCCTTTCTCCAACATAACACATTGACCCTATTATTTTGCCCATAGATTATTATCCTTCTGACTCAGCCCAAGCTTGTGCTGACCATATCCATAATTTGCACGCTAAAATTAGGCGAAAAATTGCTTTAAGTAATGGAAATTATAAGCTTCCTACTGATGTACATCATAGGCATATGGAATTCCAGGTTAATGATTATGTGATGGCTCGTATTACTCCTGAGAGTTACCCAAAGAATTTTGTCAAAAAACTTCATGCGCGCTCTATGGGCCCTTTTACCATTACTCATAGGATTGGATCCAATGCATATGTACTTGATTTGCCTCATGATTTTTCTATCAATCTAATATTTAATGTGACAGATTTATTTTCTTACCAAGGCACATTCGAGCCATCAGTTTTGCCTTCCTCCATGTCTACAGGTCAATCTTCTGTTATTGTACGAAGTCTTTTTATAGCCTCCTTTGGTCCAACTTATATGATTATGGATGTTTTGGATCACAAGCATGTGACTTTTTCCATTGGATGAGTTCATCGGTTCTTGGTTCATTGGAAGGATCGTTCATCTATCGATGATGATACTTAGATCACTAATGATGAGTTTCGCCAGCTTGATCATAACTTATTGGAGTCTTATTTGCAACATAAATTAACGGAGCTGAGTTCTTTTCACCTAGGGAAAATGATGCAAAGCATAATTAAGGAGATTGAAAACCTATTTTATGCGAAAATATAAAACTTGATTTTAATTGATTGGGTTTGAGTTTGGGATTAATTTAGTATTTAATTTCATTAATCTAGTTTCTTATTTTATCAATGTAATAAGAATATAAATTAGCTATTGTGCTTCACATAGAAAACACTACGATGATTATAATATTGCTAAAGGTTTTCGTATTTTAATCCTCTTCTCTTTCTTTTTTTCTCTCTCGCTTTATCTTTTTTTTTTCTATTCTTCTTCCTTTTCTATCTATTTTCTCTTTCTCATACCACATCCTACATCAAAAGTTGTTGATTATAAAGAAACCTTCTCTCCATTTTCTACGAAGGATTCTTTAGGGATAATCATGGCATTAGTAGTTCTTTTTTATTTGGAGCTATATTAGATGGATGTAAAGACTGTCTTTCTTAATGGTGATCTGCTTGAGGATGTCTATATGGAGCAACCTAATGGTTTTGTGGTTCTTGGGGTGGAACACATGGTTTGTAAGCTCAAAAAGTTTATCTATGGGCTTAAATAGGCATCCAAATAATGGAATTTGAAATTTGATGAGATTGTAACGTCACTTAGTTTCAAGGAAAATGTTGTTGATCAATGCATATATCTTAAGGTCAGTGGGTGTAGTTTTGTGATTTCAGTACTCAATGTTGATGATATCTTACTAGCATTGAATGACACTAACCTGTTGATTGAGATAAAATACATGTTGTCATGTCACTATGATATGAAAGATCTATGTGATACTCATTTTATTTTGGGAATTGAGATCTTACATAACACATCAAGAGGCATACTAGCATTGTCTCAAAAGATCTACATTGAACGTGTCTTAAGTAAGTTTAATATGCATGCATGTACTCCTGCAAAGGCACTTATTGTGAGAGGTGACGTCTTTTCAAAATCCCAATGTCCTCAAAATAATGATGATGATAGAGCTCATTTATAGAACATCCCATATGCGTTAATTGTTGGTAGTTTGATGTAAGCTCAAGCTTGTACATGTCTTGACATAGAATTTGTTGTTAGCATACTTAGGAAAATCATGAGCGATCTTGGAATAGAACGTTGAAAGGCTACAAAGAAAGTGCAGAGATATCTTTAAGGCACTAAAGATTATATCTTGACATATCAGCCATCTGACAATCCGAATATAGTCAAATACTCCAATTCTGATTTCGCAGGTTGTCCAGAAGATAGGTGTAACGACCCGACATGGTTACCTAAACTGTTGCAGCTGATGGGTAACATAATCCTCCATCATTTGCCACTTCCTAGGTCGTCGACCGCTTCACTAACCATTGCCCTTTCATGTTTTTTTTTTTTTGTATATGTATATATGTACATGTACATTTATATAAATATATATACATATATATATATACCTATCCATTTAACTTAAAGACTAATTGAAACATACCATATATATTTTTATAGTACACAAAATGAATTTAGTCAAATTGTTGTATCTATATTTTATAGGGGAATAATCCTAGCTCATAATAAATTTATTTCTTTATTTCTCAAAATTATTTATTCTTAGAACCAATATAATTTATTTAATTAATATCCTTCAAGTCTCATAATTGGAACAATAAAAGTTTAAATTTTAATCTTCGGCTAATGGAAAGTAATCTTTAATCTCGATGATTAATTTGTTAATTTTGGGTAAAACAGAATATCTGAAAATTTACGGTATTTACATTCTCCCCACCTTAGGAAATTTGGTCCCCAAATTTAGAAAATGCATCAGTCCTCCAAACAACCGTGGGTACTTTTCTTGTATTAAACTTTCTAATTCCCACGTGGTCTCCTCTGAGGCGTGATACTATCATAAAACCATGATCAAAGAAATCGTCTTAGACCTCAATGCCTTTTCTTTCCTATCCAGTATCTGAAGCGGTTTCTCTATATATGTCATATCCTCTTTCAACTCCAGTGGATCATACTTAATCACATGGATCAGATCCGGATGATACTTACGTAGCATTGAAACGTGGACGACATTGTGAATACTTGTTAATTCTGGCGACAACGCCAACCTGTACGGTTTGTCTCCCACTCGATATAGGATTTTCGAAGGGTTCAATTAAACGAGGACTTATCTTTCCCTTCTTCCCATTTATCGTTATGCTATTGGGAGGAGAGACTTCCAGGACACCAAATCTCCTATTGTAAATCCCAAAGACCATCATCGTTGGTCAGCATAACTCTTTTGCTTGTTCTGAGTTGTTTCCAACCTTTCACAAATTAATTCAAGATCTTCATAAACTTGCTTAACCAAATCAGGAACTCAGTTTTCCTTTCTTCCAAATCTTGTTATACCCTATCTTTAGGCTACTGACATATGAGACTTTTAGTCACAATTTTCATTATATCTCTTATTATCCCTGATTACCAATATACCTTCAAAAGATTTGATAAATCATATTATTCTTCGAATATGGGGTATATCTCTGTAAATGAGTCTCTGACGACTTTAATTCCTTTAACTATAGATTATTGGTATACAATCTTGTTTTTAAACCTCCATAAATCATCAGTACCAATACCAACACTTGTCGTAGCACCCATATAGGCCTGATTAGCTACATCATTACAGTGTTTATCATTGCACCGAGTCTGTCTGATTCATTCAAATCAAGTCCAGTTTTCAACTCTCAAGCTCGTTACTACGATATAAGTGTCAGTATAAAAAAGGAACCACATCCAGTTGAGGTTCACTAAATATTTCAATAACTCTTATTCTTAACCAATGTACATAACGTCATCTCGTAATCACTTCTGCTTGAAGCACTAACTCGAGTCATTCCCTTTTTCTTGTATTAGACGGCTTTTGGGAAACTTAATATTTAAACCTTCATGATCAGTAGAATTCCACAATTCTTCACCGCACAAGTAATGGTATCTTGACTTCAAACGCAAATATTACTACTGTCAGTTTCAATTTATGGGTTATGGGTACTTTTAGATGCTGTCAAGTCTCTCAGGCGGGTAGGTATTTTGAAATACCTTCATTAACCATCAGACTTGACCACATAAACTGGTTATGGATATAAGGGTTTAAGGTTCAGTCCCAATAGAAAGTAGGATACCAGAGTTTATCAATATTCTCATTTATCCTTGGTCGCAATTCATTTTCAGTTCATATCACTTGATCTGAATCACTTCACATCTCAGAGATATTCTCACCTTGTATACACCTCTTATTCAATATAACTTGCATTCATAATTTATCACACTTCAAAGCTTGTCTCATTTTGTACATCAATTATAACAAAACTCTTCCCTTATTTCAATTAAGTCTCGCATTTGAAACATAAGCAAAAATAATTTGCAATCCTTAAACTCGATACGTAATTCATATTCCAAAGTCTCCCTATATCTCAAACTCTGAATCATCTTTAAAAGTTTTAGGCATTTCCCACTGATCTATAATCCTTATTTGGGGAACCCAATTGACACCTATTCTTAATACAACACGACTCAGAAGACTTTGGGTCTCCTTAAAATTAACGTCAGTACACTCCAAAGTGGATCACCTGGTCCGATAACCTCTTTTTTTCATGCAATCATTGTATTTGCTTCTTCAACATTTCTAATTCAATCAAAGCCACTGAATACAGTGGTCTGAATAATTAATTCGATTCCAGGTGCTAAATCAATTTCAGAACTTCACCTTTCAATTTAGTGGTAACTCTGATAGATCATCCGAATACGTGTCGAAAATCCCTCTGTCTACTGAGGTGTCTTTTTACTCCGGACACGCCCTAACTTTATCAATCATATAAACAGTGTGACCTTCACTTATACTTTTTGGTTCTGTATTTCATCTTTCTAGTTACAGTGACTTACTCTATCACTCTCACTGCTTCCTTAGTACATCTCTTTTTACCCTTTTCATTTTCTTAGTAACCTCGAAATATACATTTCATATCATCACAGTTGTGCCTTGCGCACTGCTTCCCCAAAATAACATCCAATGGGGGTAATTTAGGTCGATTAAGGATCTTAGTACCTCCCACGAGTTTCTTGGACTTCCTCCGTTTCACATCTCTACTTATCTGGATTATACTTCTTCCAAAACCATAAATTTAATTTCATATTCATCCATAGACTTGTTACTTTATGTCTGATTGCAATCATTTCATCCATAATTGCCACTTTATTTCATCCGAAATGTGCTGTCGCCTAAGGGCCTTCAGAATATATTTCATGTAATTTTTTTCTGACGTCAGCTCTCGGATTAAATCGGGGAACTTCCCTTCGAGTTTGACTTTTTCATTTCGATACTGATGCTATAAAGGCTACTTTCTTTATAGTAGCACACTCTGAAAAACCGTTTAGCTTATCCAATCCTTTAACACAAAAGTTGCAAACTTTCTCGGTAGAGTTACTTCTAAAATCATCAAGCTTTTTTTTTTAATCTCATTCATCCAACACTTTGAATCACTGAATTCTTAACCTTGTTGAAAAATGGAGGCTTAAACTCTTAAAATTGCCCCCAGTCTATTAAGCTCACAGTCATACTCTAAGAATCCATGCAAGTTTTCCAATTTAATTTTCCAGTTTTTCATTACAATTGGATTCTTGACTTCAGTATGTAATAGCATACTATCCTCCGAAATCAGCTCGGTCTCCATCCGTTAGTGAACTTACAGATATTTAACTTTACTGCTCATAACAATGGGTCATACCTTTCCAGGGATATAAATCATAACTTGTACTCATTGACAGATCGATTTCCTTGTACTAGACCCATAAATTCCATTCTTAGCTTCCTTAATCCCATTCATTCAGTTCTCTATAACTATTGGTTCATTTATCTCATTTAACAATAATGGTCTGAACTTCTAAAACTGCCTCATCTCGTGTAGCTCCTACTCCTAACTCAAGTCATCATTATTCTGTTGTGGAGCTACAAGAGCAGGCATATTTGTAGTTTTGAAATATCTCTACAGGCTGTGGGGACGTATCGAGAGTAATTTCTCTGTCTATTCTTCTGTCTACCCTATCATTTAACATAGTTTGTGTCCCAATTTTTCCATAGTATATTCAATACTCCGCTCAATCTTAGCAAAGTGTATCTTAGTACCTTATGTCCTTTTCACAGGACCTGATGGAGCACGCTCAACATCAGTTTCAATCTCAGTTTCATTTATGACTCTCATATGACAACTCTGCATGATTTTCAGGCTTACATCTACGGCCTCTAGCCCGTGATCTAATTCCTCACGTAAACTAAACATTAAGTCTTAACTTCATTAGGTATACTTAGTTTACAACCAGACAAGCACAGACATTTGGGATGTAATCTTATTCTTATTATTGACACTGACAGTACTAGATAGCTTTTGCTCTGATACCACCTTAAACTATAACGACCCGACATGGTTACCTAAACTGTTACAGCTGATGGGTAACATGATCCTCCATCATTTGTCACTTCCTGGGCTATCGACCCTTCACTGTCCATTGCCCTTTCATGTATTTTTTTTTTTTGTGTATATATATATATGTACATGTACATTTATATATATATATATATATATATATATATAAATATACCTATCCATTTAACTTAAAGACTAATTGAAACATACCATATATATTTTTATAGTACACAAAATGAATTTAGTCAAATTGTTGTATCTATATTTTATAGGGGAATAATCCTAGCTCATAATAAATTTATTTCTTTATTTCTCAAAATTATTTATTCTTAGAACCAATATAATTTATTTAATTCATTTCCTTCAAGTCTCACAATTGGAACAATAAAAGTTTAAATTTTAATCTTCAGCTAATGAAACGTAATCTTTAATCTCGATGATTAATTTGTTAATCTTGGGTAAAATCGAGTATCTGAAAATTTACGGTATTTACAATAGGAAATCGACTTCTGGTTATATTTTTATGATGGCTGGAGGAGCTATCTTTTGTAAAAGTGCAAAATAGACGAAGACAACGTCCTTGATAATAGAGGCAAAATATGTGGCATGTTATTAGGCTACATGCCATGTGATTAGCTGCAAAACTTCATTTTAGGGCTAGATCTTGTTGTTTCCATTCTGAAATTGTTAAAGATATTCTGTGATAATCTGCAGCAGTTGCTATCTCTCGTAACACTAGGAGTTTTTCACGCTTTAAGCACATAAACATCAAATTCTTATTTGTAAGAGAGAAAGTAATGGAGTCCATTGTTGAAATAGAGCACACTCCTACGTGGCTCATGTTAACAAATCCACTAATTAAAGGTTTAACTGCTAAAGTGTTCAGACAACATGTCACTAATATGGGCTTGTTAGAGCCTTTTGTTGTATTGAGTTAGTGGGACCTTTATGAAATATAGTCAGTTGCAACTACATTTGATGGACTCTTATTTGCTTTAATTACCTGATATATATATTTATATATATATATATATATATATATATTCAGTTTGTACACATTTTGTTTATTTTGGTATTTGGTTGAATGAGATATTTTGTGTTAATCTCATATACTTATTTGAAGTAATAAATCACTTAGTTTAGATGTATGGACCTTATGGAAATGATATTTGATTTTGTTTTCATAATCATTTCCATTTCACACTCTTATACTACTATTGTTGTTGAAGTCTTTGTGAGTTTACGCATTTGTATCCTATCGGTATGATGCATTTTGAAGCTTGTAAAGATTTATCGTTGTTAAAGTATTTATAAGTCTGCACATTTATATCCTATCAGTATAATGTATTAGAGGGCTTATGAATGCATGTTGATGCTATATGATGTTTCGTTAGTTAACTTAACTATCCAAGCAAGAGAATGTTGAATTATCTTTATTATTGTGGACTAGTTAAGTTTCATTATTATCATATGCATTAAATTGGTAGTATAATTTTGTATGAAGTGTGACCTATATTTATATATTATATTATTATATACATGTGTCAATCCATAATGGGATGGATTATAATATATGATCTTGTAGATATAAGGGGTCCCTACACATAAATGCATAGTGGTGGCCCATTAACCACTGCAGTCCTTTGAAAAAGTGAACACGGGTAAAACTCTCCACTTCTCTCATGTTTCTCCTTTTTAACGTCTTCATCTTCTTCTTCTCTCACCAGCACCTAAATGGAGCACACAAACCAGCAAAGCTTGAATCAACCACCATAAGGTCAACCTCAACTGTCTCCCCGGATAAGCGGTGGTACCTAAATGGAGCACACAAACCAGCAAATCTCGAATCAACCACCATAAGGTCAACCTCAACTGTCTCCTTCGACAAGCGGTGGTGTTGGTGGCAACCCCAACTGTGGAGCAAACATGAGTTTGCTGAGTAGATTTAACGCCAACAAATTACTTATTTATTTAATAATTAATACTCCCTCCGTCCCAATAAATTTGTCACTTTTAACTTTTAAAATTGTCCCATTAAAAATGTCATATTAAAAAAAAATCAATAAATTTTAATATTATATTTCCTTTTTTATCCTTCATTATACTTTAATTTTAAATCATTAAAAAAACTTTTAATATCATAACTTTTTTACATCATATTTTAAAGGAGAAAAAATAGTTTTTGAATAAAAATATTTTAAAAAAATCTTGTCAAAATCCCGTCAAATTTCTTATGAAAGTGAAAATTTTCAATTCTTGAATTTTATCTTAATTTCTCTCTTAATTTTTATCCTAATTTTTCGCTCAATTTAATGCAAACTTCTCGCCAATCATATGTCTGCATCTTTTATGGACATTTTAGTCTATTTGCATTGTTTATATGATATGATATGTTGAATTTTTGACCTCCTAAAACTGTGTAATTTGTCAACATGTGACAAATTTTGTGGGACAGATGGAGTATGTAATAGTTTATTGAAAAAAATTGTGTTTAAATCATATCGAATTTACAATCTTATACTAATAGAAATGATATATGAGTTAATGCTTAATTGACCATCAAAAAGATTTATTTTCTTACGTAAACTTTGGAAGAAAATTCAATAAAATTCAATGTTTTCGTTGGTCCATTTATTCTAGAGAATTAAACTTTGAAAATAATCATGAATTGAAAGGAGGAGTAGAAGTGGAGTGAGAGTGGGCGTGGATACACGTTCTAGAAGAGAATGTGAAGGTGTAAAAGACTATAAGAGCAAAGACAAAGAGAGACGAGTGAGATTTTATTGGATCAAGACGGCCAATCAGAAGAGACAAACTTTGGTTCTTTAAGACACCGTCGCTCCTAATTATTGTTGTCACGAAGGAATCAATTGCCCTAAACCTACCCAGCTTCCCTAGTCTCATTTTCCATGTACACCTTTTTTTTTCTTTTTAAAAATATTAGAAAATAAAAATTCACCATATGTTTATTTTTATTTATTTTCAGAAAAAAAAAGCTCATTGTTATCTTTAAGATTTTTTAAATTAAAATTTTATATTCCAAATAATTAATTTATATAAACTACAAGAAACCAATTGAATATATGATAATTTTACAAAATCAATTTTAATGAAAATAATGGTAATAAGTATTTTATTAAAATCAGATTTACTTCATCTAGATTGACAAGATAATTTTGAACATGCTTTTTTTATTTATTATATGTATTTACCTTTAAATATTTTGTCCAATATCATTCTATCCATTAAATGATTATATTTTTTTCAATATGAATTCATAGAAAATTTTAAATAAAAATGGTTTTAAGTTTTAACCTGAACATTTTTTTACATGATTTTAATAATAAAAAACACATTTTATTTTATCGATTTGATACATTTAAAATTATGATTTCCAAATGTTTTTATAAGAATCGAACTTTGAATTAAAAAACCAAATCTTTTGATTACCAACCAAACTAATCTTTACCACGTATAAATTATAATTTATGTCACTATAATTATTAATATTTAGTTTATAAAATAGAAAATATGCCAAGCAGACGTTAAGAATTTCGAATGAGATAAAGAATGGAATATGCTGGCAATTAAGTGTTAGATTATGACAATTTTGTCTGCATATCGTTTGGACTTTGAGGTTGATATTGTGGATATCTAGTTGCAATGCTTTGTTCTTTATAATACTACTAGAATTGAAATTATTGGTTTGTTTTCTTCTACTAAATTCATGAACTTTATCTCCTAATTGACAAGCTTTTTCTTGTTAGAAAGTATTAATCAAACTTGTCTACTTTATTTTTGTTGGTCAAGTTTCAACCATTAATTTGGATATCTTCTTGTTTTCCAATTTAAAATCAATTGACAGCTATTATTCCTCTAGCAAATCTAATTTTTAGAAGCTGATGCATTGCTTTAAACTAAGACAAACCATATATATATATATATATATATATTGAGAAATTCTAAATATACTTCAATATCTTATATTTACACCCAAAATTCTTCACTTGGATGGTGTTTAAATTCACAGGAGATGTGTGCATATATATTCTTTGGTTTCAAGGAAATATTTGAGATAAATTTCATCTTATTTTTATAAGTTTGAAACTAATTTAACTTTTATCTATTAGTATAAAAAAAAATAGAGACTTCACTTTAAATTTTTTTACTTCATAGGACAAGTAAATTCTTCCGTTGGTGAACTATTTAATAGACTATTAAAAATTTAATTTGAGATCATTTTGTCCTTAAATCATTTAGAATACTTTAAATACTCAAAATCAAATAAGATTGAAGAATAAATGCTAAAGACCTAATAGATTTTGAAAGGTTTTTTCTTCTAATTTATTTTTTATTATTTATTATATAAACACTTTTATAAGGAATTATGTGTTAATCCTAATTTTTCATATGAAATTTATGAGATTTAAAAAAATATTATTTTTATTTATTGAGTTTAGTATTAAGTAACTAGTGCAGTATAATTGCTTTATACTTTACTCTTTTGTTAAGTCAGGTAGAGTAGAGAGCTCAAAATTTATATGAGCTCAAAAAATTTATTTGAATTCATTTAAATACATTTAATAAAAATGTAAATAGCTTAACTTAAAATAACATAATACAAAATGATTTATATTAAAAAAATTTCAAAATCAAAATAATTTAAAATTTGAAACATTTATTGAAATTATTAAAATTTAAATTAAGTATAAATTTATTTTTAAAAATTAATAAGATTAAATATAATGCATTTGATAAGAAAATCACAAATTGAATAATACTCTTGAAAAAGAGTGAAAAAATTGTGAAAATAGTTAAGAAATGTAAAAGATAAAGGAAAAATAGAAGAATGAAGAATGAAGAATATTTAGATTAAAAAGTTTAGGGTTGGGTAATTTTATAAATGTTCACATTTTATTAACTTTTATTAATAGTTTTAAGTTATTTAAGGTGAAGTGTTCATTTTTAAAACAAATTAATTAATGTTAAATTAAGTTTAAATTTCAAGGACTTAGACAAAATTTACTCAAATATTTCATAATTTGGGGTCAGAGTACTTGGATTCAAATATAAACTTTACAATATGTCACAACTCTTCTATTTTTTAAATGATTTTTATTTTTTAACTTTTATATTCTATTCACGTAAATCATGCATGTCAAATTTTAAGTTAATTGAATATATTTAATTATTTATTTTATAATAATAAAATTTCAACCATTAATATATATATATATATTAAACAAAACTATTTTCGATTAAAATGATAGGAATTTCGAATTAACTAAAACATTTATGTGTATGATAAATACGTGTAAGCTGTTAAATCAAACAGTTCATTGTAAAAATATTAATATTACGTGAAGTTATAAAAAGTTTGTAAAACAATTTGTTTTACACATGTAACCCTCATGTGTGTGTGTATATATATATATGTGTGTGTGTGTGATTATTATCAAATACACTATCAATGAAGTTTTTTTTATTTCATAAGCAAGTTTAAAATGATGACACATACTTCACTTTATTTATTTTTTATTTTTTAATAATTCTTAAATATAATGTGTTATCATCTTAATTTTACTTATGAGTCTAAAAGCTCTATTTACAATTTATTGGATAATAATCTTTTATCTAATAAGTTAATACCATGTTATTTTATGGTAATTTTTAAATTGTTAATGATCTGTTCTTATTTATTTATATATATATATATATATATATATATATATATATTTTTGGGTGAGAATGATTTGTTCTTATATTGCCATCATATAAGTATGAATAAATTACAATGGTATTGTTGATATCATTTCCATGAATATATACATTATATTTATATTTTGAAATTATATGCAATTGCAAGCAACAATTAATCTAGAATCAGATATAAAATACGGGAAGAAATATCATTCCATATATGTAGGAATGAAATTATTTTATATATGTATGGATAATTATCTTATATATTGTCAGTGAAATTTTTTTACTCCACAAACAAAATTAGAATGATTATACATATTGTTTAAAAATATTAAAAAATAAAAATAAATAAAATAAGACATATGTAATCATCCTAATTTCAATTATGGTATCAAAAAAACTCTATTAATAATATATAGGATAATTATTCTATATATTCTTCGCATATTGAATGAAATCAACAATATCATTTATGATAATCATATACAATATATATTATATTAAATGATACAAATAACATGATAAGGTCTTTGAATGACATATGTCATTCCTGTATTATATAATAACTAATTTAATATTTAAAAAATAAATATTTTAAATACATATTTTTATTTGTCAACTTTCTCTCCGTTACTTTTTAATCCAATATACCTTTATTTTTTTATAAGTATAATTTTTTACTAAAATAATTAAAATTAACCATTTTGCTAGTTGTTTGGATAATAAACTTTCAATATATCCAATAATTTAAAAATAAATATTCATTATTAAATAAATTATAAATTTGAATGGTAATTTATTAAAAACTATAGACTAAAAGCTTTTTGACAATTTGCTAAGAAAAAATTATGAATAAAATTTAAAATAATATAATATAAATAAAATATATTTATTCCACTTATTATTTAATGCATAAATTTTTTACTCACAATATATAAATTATTTTTAACTCATAAATAAAAATCAAAATAAATCAAAATAAATAAATATGTGTATTGAATGGCACGCAAGGTGGCAGTGATAAGGGACTTTGAACTTTTCTTGGTTTTCTTATTTTTCCTAACGTAAGATACATTTCAGGGACAGTACTTGGTTTTGGGCTGACACAACTAAACCGTCCACAACGGGCATTGAGGCTGGAAGGGACTCAGTTTTCACATGTGGTCCGTCTAGAACTGAAACTTCCGCATGCAAAGTTTCTCCTTTCCTTTGCATGACCAGACATTCACAGCTGTTTGTTTGCTCTAAGAATCTGACAAATCACAACTTCACAAGGCTATTTCTGCAGCTTCCGAGATGCTTCTGGTGGATTGAGACAAAATGCACCTCAGAAACAGTAATTAGACCATTCAGGTTTATAATTTGTGAAACAGTAATTATATAATTTATGTATATAATATGCCTTCGAATCATATAAAAATATAAAATTCTCGTATTAAAATTCGAATCGATATAAAAAATATATAATTTTATTTTTAATTTTTATTATATTTATATATAATTTTTATTTAACTTTAACTTATTTTACCTTGATATTCTTTTATTTATATAGTGTCGTGTGTAACTTTTAAGATTGTCAACCTACCTAATAGACATTCATCGTGAAAACTAAAGCTAACGGTCGAATTGAAAAAGGATTGGTATTGTTAATGAAAAGGCATCTCCGCAATTTGCAAGGCATGTTAAACCGTAATATCACAGAGTTGTAGGGCAACTGAACTTGCGAAGAGCATGAACTTTTACTGGAACAACTATTAAATCCGAAGCAGATAAATGAAAAAAAAGAAAAAAAAGAAAAATGAGTTGATTATGCAGCAGAACATGAGATAGTCACTGGCGCAAAGAATTCCAATCAATCAACTAAATGATTTTATTGTATCTTTCATGTCACTCAAATCAAAGGGTTTTGTACAAGTAAAGAATGTGAATAAGTACGAAGTGGTGATCAGTGGTATTGCTATACATAAAACCAAAATTGAAATTCGAAATATACTTGGCCTTGGTCCTATAAAATCCATTTGGCTCATAAGATATTGCGATGAATGTGTAATACTTACAGAAAAGGTCAATCCAACAGCAATTCAGGGAGTTTGGGTTTAGTACGAGTATGAAAGCCATGGATGTTCTAATGCCTCCCTAGCAGTTGGGCGACTTTGAGGATTCATCTGAAGCAAATGTCTAACAAAATCGATAAACCCGGCGTCAAAAACTTGAATATGATGCTCCAGTGAAGACTCCTCAGAAATAATGTATTCCAATTGGTTTGTCTCCTGGACAGAGAAAAAACAACACGAGTTCATCATGAATTAAGTTGGATAGACTAACCAGTAAATTTCATAATTCACTGAAAAATTGACTGCCCTCACATGTACAATTGGTGTTCTTCTAAGGTTATAAATATAGCAGATCCAGGATGATGGTTGGTGGAAAGATTTGATTAAAGGGGTTAAGAGAAAATTCTTTACTTTTTGGTATGGAGGCCAAACCTTTTATGCAGGAAGTTTTCCTTTAAAAGCATCAACCCTAAGTAATGTAATGAAATCCACTCAAAATTCAGAGGATCAGATAGTTAAGTCCTGATTTTTTGCCATATTATGGGCCTCCAGATTCCAGGGAATTGTGGAAAATATTGGAAGTTCTGACAAAAGAAACCATAAACAAACCTCGTTTATATGGTATAAATCATATTCTTTGGTGTAATACTTGTATGTCTCTTGCCCATTCTCCAACATCTCCATATCGATCGGACCTAGCATTCCAACCATCTGCGCAAGGATCATAACGACAGCATCATTTGGAAACAACACCTGTAAAAGGACATTGGTGGTTAAAGTGAGTCACTGATAAAATTGCTTCCAAAGTAACAACTACTTAAAATTGGTAGCAAACATCAGAATTAAAGGTACAAACAATTAAAATGCTTGTAAGAAACTTGAAGGCAGTCATCAGATGTAAGTAGCATTAATTTGGTTAATAACATTGCCAAACTACGATAAACTAAGACTAACCTCCCCAGAGCATAGCTCAGCAAGGATACATCCAAGAGACCATATGTCAATCTTCTGGTCATATGGAAAGCCAAGGATGACTTCCGGAGCTCTATAGGAACGAGATTGAACATATAGGCACAAATTGTCAGTCCGAAAGCAACTGCTTCCAAGATCAATAATCTTTATCTCACATCTCCTGTAACTTTTGATAAGAATATTCTCAGGCTTTAGATCACAGTGAATAATTCCCAAGCCATGTAAGTAATCAAGAGCCTCCAAACACTGACGAGTTATGACCTGGGTGAGAGAATATCAACAGCACATTATTATGTGTCATGCTGGATGTATTATTTGAATTAACCTCAAACGTTATCACTTATAAATAACCCATGAGTTATACTTCAGAATTATAGCAGCAACAAAGAGAAACAATGGGCAAAATTAAGATCTTGGCTAAGCCAATAGCCATTTGAAGAAACCTGCAGCCTGCTGAGGGTAAAATACGCTTCTCCACCAGATTCTTGATTAAATTTCTGAAATTCATACAAGTTTGCTCGAAGGAGTTCACAAACAATGAACAGATGCTCCTAGACAGATTTTGCATAAGCCAAAAAGAAATCATTAGTATTCAATATATACAAAATAGGGCTTAACAACATAAATACTAATGAAATGGTACTTTTTGAAACGCAGAATAATGAGATGGGGAAGGCAATAGCCATTTTACTAAACAATTGACTGTTTCAAGCACAGTAAATATTTTTCCAATGGGGTGGAAGAATTACTAATTTACTCTTTAAACATACTTGGTGATAGAAGTAGTCATAGAAACGCAAAATGTGATGCTCATCTCCAGGGTCATGCTTATTAACTAGCTTTAGAAGCTTAATTTCATCCAAACTCTGGTCGAAAAAATCTTTATCATTTTTAATGATCTTCAGGCAAACATCTATTCCCATGAGAAGATCATGTGCTTGAACAACCTTACTGAAAGCAGCTGAACCTAGGTATTCTGTTACATAATATCTTCCAGCGATGACGGTATTTAGCACTATAGGCAGGTCCTTGTTTTCTTCAAATCCAGTCCTGTATATAGCATAACAAATGAGTTATGTTATTTCACATATTAACCAGCAGTGCAATGGCTTCAAATATATCAGAACTTTTAGCATGACGAATTTAGTGGCAGCATGAGCTAAATAACATGACAAAATGTTCCAGCAAGTAAGTCTGCTGTGTCCACGAAAGAATGAGATCGAAAACAAATTTAGAAAAAAATATTTGCTTTATTTGCACTTTATTCATGTCAACTCAAGTAATATGGGCTTTGTAAATTAGCATTTTGTGAGAGAAAATTTGAATATGGTTATCTAGAAACTTGTCAGTTAGTTTAAGTTGATACAGACTTAAAATTTCCTCCGCATCTTATCAATTTTATACAAGCTTACTCACCTCTGCTTAACTCATATATAACTCCTATATTAGCATGCTTAACATTGACAATCTGAGAAATAGTATAGCAGCCAACCTGTTTTTCCTGTGAACGATTCGCAAATCGAATACCTCATATTCCTCCTCATTAGAGTACATCAGAAGTTCATCAGCAGCATCACCCTCTTCATCTGCAGCAGCCTGGGGTTCACTAAATTCTCCATGATCTTCATCATCTTCAACTCCATAACCATCAATTGTATTGGGCAACAGATCTTTCTTGGTAATCTTGTGCACTAAGTCAGAATCACCTTTAAACCCATCAATCCAGTCGTTTGAACCCCTTTTGGTAGTGTAAAGGTTCTTGTTAGATTTATATTCAGAAGCACTCTTACAATCTGCATTAATGTCTCCAGAAACCTTTAACTGAAGATCATCCAAATCAGTTTCTTTGGAGCTCATGTAGCTGAAGTTCACAGGATTTTCATCATAAACACCTCGTTTCTCACATGTGCAAAGGGGAAGTGAACAACCATAACCACAGTTGAACTCCGGTTCAATGTCTCCTTCGATACCATTACATTTATCAAAATGATAATAATCCATCACCTGAACCTCATTTTCCCCATTTATGCAGGCCGTATTAGAAAAATGTGGCTTGTCCAAGTAATCAATGCCAGCTTCCATTTGAAATTCTTCAGATTTGTTATGTGAACTCAGTGTATTATCATGTTGCTTCTCGGTCTCTGAAGTTGTGACAAACTTATCCTGACTTGGACAGCCATAGAAGTCTGACCCAGCGAAGCATGGAGTCATGAAGTAGTCTTCATCTTTCTCATCATACCAGTACAAATCATTCTGCATGTCAAAATCAGGATAGTCGCGTGCTGTTCCAAATTGAGATAATCTATCTGATGAAGTGTCAGAATCAGCCTGAGATGCAGAATGAAGTCCATATGGATTCACAAACTCTGCAAAACGAAAAACAGTTGGACCGCTCTTATGCACATTAACTAACAAATTCACCCCAGCATCCACCTAGATATTGAAAATAGGGCCAAAAAAAAAACAATAATAATTTCAGGGTGTTACATGATAACTTAAAAGAAAATTGAAACATATAAGGTTTTTCTTTTTATGGTATTTTTTAGCAGTACGAAAAGATCTATCAATACTTGGCAGTGACTTAGAAATGTCAATGATGAAAGGCAATGTAGCAAACAAAACTGATGAAATTTCTTGGAGAACCTCCACGGCATAACTAAATGGCAGTGAGATGTTCATGTCTCAAACAGAAAAAAAGGTGATTCTTACAAAGCCATAAGTAAAAAAGCACTAGTAGAATAAAGATAGTGGTGAACAGAGATTCCATTTATTGGGAGAAGTTCAAGGAGATTAACAATGCATAAGCAGCATAATTGGAGTCTACTCCTGGAAAACATTAATTAAAATGAGAACAAAATTCCATCTCTAATCTCTGAAGATGAATAACCCATGCATTCGAGCATTCCAGCATTTGGCTCAATGAGTTCATGTATGTCCTCCCTGCTCAAAGGAGCAGGTTCGAATCCCCCTTCCCCATTTTTTTCTTAAAAAAAGATGAATAACCCATCTGGTTTCAAGACATTTACACAACAGAAGTCAGAAGAAATTGAATTAAGATTTGTGACCTAATGACAATATTAGATTGAATTATCAGTTATAAAGATCCATTAGAATTAAAACAGTAATTAAACTTATTAAAGAAATGAAAAAGAGATGAGCAAGCAAAGAATCCATTCTAATTCAAACCCACGCCAGAAAAAAAAAAAAGAAAAAAAGGGAAAAAGAGAAAGGCCTCCTCTCAACCTTTTTTTTTTATAGCGATTTACTTGTTGCTCACATCATCTAAAACTAAAAGTGACCAGAAAAACAACAAAAGTTCATGATCAAGCTAGTATCTTTCGAACAAACTCAAAGCTCATCAAAGACCAATTAAGCAAAGCTTGATTAAAGCAAAACAAATCAAATTTTAATAAAAATCACTGAAATAAATAAAATAAATGTGGGTCACTGAAACCAACAAAAAAACAACTTAAAACAATCGCTGAAAAAGCAAAAGAATTTGAAAGAAAATGTTCTTTTGTATATAAAACATACACAGATTTAGTTAAGCATGATTAATACCAACTTAATTCCAATCATTAAAAGATCGAACAAAACTAAAACCAGAGTTCATTTTACCTGAAGAGCAAACATCACTAGTAGAAGACCTCAAGCTGACAAACTCATCACCATCTGAATCCGACCCATCACTGGACTTTACTTTCTCATCCACCTCCGATCGCCGGAGGGTCGCCGGAATCTTGACCGGCGGCGGCACGGGGAACAGGAATTTCTCAAAATCAAAAGCACCCACTTCATCTTCTTTATTTTTCTCCATCATATCTTCCTCAAGAGCTTTCTCGGCTTCTTTCAATCCATTCTTCCTCAAAAACTCTAACACAGCTTCCACTTCACAGCTCGCCTCCATGAAAATCAACAGCAGCAGCAGCAGCAACGACAACAACAACAACAACAATAACAATTCCCTCTCTTTCTCTCTCAAAAGCCTTTGGACTTTTGGGTGAAAGTGTGAAAATTAAGTAAATTTGGAGGGTCAAAAGTGGAAAACAATACCCACAAAATACCATGCTTCAGCTTCTGCATGTTTTTTTTTTTTGGGGTTCTCTTTATCCGTTATGTTGTGAAACTTAAGCCAAAGACAGAGATGTTCCCTCTTACCAACTTCGAAATGTGAGAGGCTGATGAGGGGTATATGTGGGGTTTCCGATTTTTGTTTGTGGGGTCCCATTTCAACACTTGGACACGTGGAGTAATCAAAATCCTACACGTGGAAAATGACATTTATCCTTTTTTTTCTTTTAATAATGTAGTTAAATTTTATTTTCTTATTAATATTTTTGGTGGGAAGTCAAGTGGTCGTTTAGGGGATCATGTTCGTTGCCTACTTTTTTTTTTACCTTTTTATTTAAGAAAATTTGCTTTATTTATATAAAAAAAAAAGCTTTTTATTTATGAGAATTTACATTTTTATAAAGTAAAAAAGTAGTCTGAAAAAAATTGTAAATATTGAAATTAAATTTACTTATAGCTTGAAAATAATATTTTTCACAAAAATTGAATGAAACAATTAAATTAAGATTCAATTTTATATATATATATATATATATATAATGAAATAAGAAAGGAGGGATCAATTTTTGTTTACAAAGACGAAAAATGGACCTTGATAAGTTTAAGTCTTTGGTTCTATCACTAGAAAAAAAAAAAAAAAAAAAAAAAAAGACATTGGTATTGAAAATTGAATATCAAAAACATGTTTGAATATTGAACATGTCAATTTTTCTACTCAAAGGAAGCTTCCATGTGAAGAGAAGTGACGTTTCCCATTTTTATTTTCTTCTAAGAAAATTTATAAACATTAACTTTTTCAAATTTATATTCTACTTTTAAATCTTATGTTGATTTTTCTAAAAAAAAATTAAGTCAAAATGCTCATTTTGATATAGGACATTAAAACCCATAATCTCTACTTTCACATTCGAATTCTCCATTTTATTTATTTTTAAATTTAAATGGTATTTTATTTTCATTAAAGCCTTTACAAAAAAAAAAAATCAATGTGATTTTTTTCAATTTACATCAATAAATAACAGTGTAATCAATAACTTTTTAATTGAATAATTAAAAAATATATATAACATATTATAATATTTGAATTTGAATCTAAATAATCATATTTTCATTTTTAATTATAAAATATTTCTTATTTAAAAACATAAAAAATATTGTGAGACTATAAGGACCTTAGGTGATAGATTTCTATTCAAGAAGAGGACAAGTACTATTTAAATTGAATTATTATTCACATCTTTCTATGACCACTTTATAAAGGACAAAGAATGGCAATTAACAAAGTATGAGAATTTAGATCAAGGATCTCCCAATTCCTTCATTAACCCTATTCTTTTTAGCATAATGTAAGATCAAATGTAATGAAAGATTATAGTGATACAATGAATTGGACCCACTTAGAGTTGATTGATAGGTCAAAGTTTGTTGGTGTGGGGGTACATTGGGCTATTTATTTTACTGGTGGAACCAACTTTTCATGTGGTCATGGGCTCATGAAGGAGAAAAAAAAAAATGCATGCAATCCACCTTCGATGCAATGATGAAATGATGTTGTTTCTCCATGAATAGTGTGATAAGAAACAGCCTTTTCTTTTTCTCTTTTATGTTTTTCACTTTATAGTTTCTAGCTTCTTTTCCATGTGACCAGAAAAAAAAGATGTTCTTAGTTCATTTCCAGACCTTTTACTTCCCGTTTATAATTATTGCCACCTTGCATGTTTTTTTTCCCTTTAAATTTGTTTAGGGATTTCATATGGTTTGGGATTTTGAAATATGATTTTATATCTGTTGAGTCCTAATATTTTGGTGTAATATTTAAATATGCTTTCAATTTTTTTTTTATAAAATAGATTTAAATCTTTGATTTTTTATTGCATGTGAATATATTTGTAATTTTTTATTTTGGTGTAAATAAAATTATAATCTTTCAAATTATATTAACAAATTCATTTAAATCAATTACTTAATATAATTTTGAAAGTTTAAAGTTCTACTTACAATGAAATAAATGATGATATATTTATTTGCATGTAATAAAAAATTAAGATTTTAAATTTATTTGTAAAAAAAGAAATTAAAAGCATACTTGGATATTAAACTTAATTTCTTATCATAAATATAAATAATTGAAAAAATAAACCTTGAACCCCTCGATCCTATGAAAGAAACCCAATTTTTAGATTTTTTTTAATAATATATTTTCATTTAAAATTACAATCATAATTAATATATTACATTCGATGAACCGGTAACTTGATAAACTGATAAATACATATAACAATAAACTATATAAATAATAAAATAAACTCAATCTCACATTTATTGCTAGGCTGCAACAAAAATCCAAATTTTGGATTTGATTGTATGGCAATGCAATAATGTTGACCAAGTTGCTTAGAAATAAAATATCCTTTAAACAAATGTATTCGAATTTGCATGTCACAAAATAGGCTAGAAAGATGGCCAAAACTTCCTCCCTAAAAGAAGTGTCATATTATATAGTAGGTGAGTTTATCCAAATATAGGGCCATCTGTTGGCCATAAATCCGACTCAGTGTCAATCCACATTCCACACCAACACTAGCTAGCTAGGAGGTTGGTCAAACTTCTTTTCTAAATCATTTAATTGCTAACAATTAGTTCATAATAATGTGACATTAAAAGGATAACTTGAGAAAGAATAAACCATATAAATGCCCCTACCATAAAGTTCTGGTTCAACCAAACATTAAAAAAAAAAAAAAGGTGTGGAGATGGCTTTAATTATGTTATCAATATTTAGATATATAATTCTGAATAAACCACGTCTATTCTTCCTAGGTTACCAATTTTCTCTCATGAGCTTCTGTTAGATTTGATTTTTTTTTTTTTGGAAAATAATAGTAGGACAGGAGAGCTTATCCTCTCTCTAAGATTAAGGTTCATTGGGATTTACAAATTTATTAAATTTTTATTTACGAATTTTTTTTAAAAATTTACATATCACTTACTAATATAACATAATAAGAATTTGAACCCAAATGATTTTACATTCAAGATTTGAATCATAATAATGTGCATTAACCCTGTTAACAGTTAATATTATAAATATATATTGTTTATAATTTACCTTTATCAACTTACAATTTTTTTTTTTTTATAAAAGAGGTCACAGAAGAGGAAGGAAGAAATTGTGACTATTAATATTTAAATTTTAAATTTATCGAAAATCATTTTTTAAAAAAAGTTGCACGGACATATTAAATAAATCTTGACCCCAAAACTTTAATATTTGAGAAACTATTAGTATATTTATATATATATAAAGGAGTAAATGAATAAAATATTTTACGAACAGTTCGTGAATATATTTGGTTTCTTTTCGTAACAAATAATCATGAACAGACGTGTGATTTTTTCGTTTATGTTTTTGAACAAATATGTTTAAGGTTTGTTTAAAACTAATTCATTTAGCAAATTATTTAATATTCATCTGCTGTTTGACAATAATAATTTTTTAAATTATATAAATCATTTTATATAATTATTAAAATTATATATTTTACGTATACAATTTGACATCATATATATTAAGGGTGAATTCAATTTATTTATATAGTTTTTTTAGTGTTCATGAACATATATGAACACTTATTTAAAAACATGTATGTTTAGTATTCATAAATACATATTCATGAACATATTCGTTGATATTCATAAACTAAATTAATGAATGCGAACTAAATTAAAAATTAAATAAACAAACATTAATATAACAATATTTATTTATGTTCGATTTACTATGCATATAATCGCACATATAATCTAATTGCGATAGAAATTGGAGTTGTAATAACATTTGTTTTAATCGATTAATGCCTTAACGGGTATTAGCTAGAAGTTAAACTTGAAACTCTTGTTATTATTTATAGATTCATTCTATATTTTTTCTCTACATTTAAGAAATTTGAAAGAGGAAAACGTATTCCTTAACCCTCGTTAAAGGGAGAATAACAATTAAGTCGAGTTTGATTCATAATTTTTTTTTTTTTTTATCAACGAAAGAATAAAAATTTCCTTTTGTGGTGTTGAAAATTTATTCTTATGTCATCAAATTGGAATTATGATTAATTTGTTGTTTCCTTTGAGGAAACAAGGCTGATAAATTGATGAAATTACATTTTGAGAGAAGAGATTAACTTTTCTTTGCGATATAAATTATGTCGTTTGTTATTATGTAGCCATTATTATAATTACTACATGCCAAAAGCAAATCACATTGCTAAACATGAACAAGAGCAGCTAAACAAAGAGGGGAAAAAGTAGAAAGGTAAATAATGACGAAAATTTAGATTAAAAATTTCTAAATTAAGAACATTTTATAATGCTTTAATTGAAAATGTTTAACATTTTTTTATTATCAATTATCATTATTTTTCTTTTTATAATTATTTTCTTACTTCATTAAATTTTAATATTTATTTATTTTTTTAAATTATCCAAACAAAATAATTATAAAAGTTGATATATTTTAAAATATTATCATTTTCATCCAAATGCATTTTTAAAATCTCAAAATCCCATTTCAAACCAAAACTACCAAAACTTTTGACATGTAATAGGTAATAATAATTTCTGGTCTCCAATAAAAAAAATATTGATAGCTAAGCTATGATTATGTAATTAAAAAAATTCAAACATGTGTTTTGTAGACAGTTCAAAGACAAAGACATTAGGCATTTCAAAAAAAGAAAAAAAGACAAAGACATTAGGGTCAGCATCATTGTTTTCTGCTACCTAATTAAGATGTAAACAATGGAACCAAACACAAAATTAAAAGTCAAACCAACGTAAGTATATATTGATGTATGCTATACCTCATGGTAAGGTTGGAGAAGAAAAGTTGAAGAAGCAAGCACATGGATGCTTTGATTAGCCGACGTGACCCTAACTTTCATGTGAAGCTTTTTTCAATTTTCATTATTTTATTGATCTTATCCATTTTTTCTAATTTATAAAGTTTTGTTTTTAATATAATATTAAATGAATCAATTCAAATCTTTTTTATTTTTCCCCTTAAAAAAACCAACAAAAGAAAAAAAAACATTGAGAATTTTGGTTGAACCTAATTATGATTAGCCTTATAATTTTAGACGATATATAGTGTCGAAAAAAATTAATGATTAAAATTAAAATTTTAATAAAAATTATACATGAAAATGATAAATTTACGAAAAAATACTAAATCCAATTATGATGACTTGATTTTTTTTTTTACATGCAAAAAAGAAAAAAGGTTAAAATTCCCAATTTTGTTAATGCAAATCCTACTATTGAATTAAATCCACCCCAAACCTTTTTAGCCTTTTTTTTTTTTTTGATTAAATGATATCGAAGCACATAAATAGATTCATAGCTCCTCTTTTCATAAATAGATTCATGGAATTTTTAGTTTTTGGGTTTTATTTAAAACAAATGAAAAGAATAAATCTTTTGGGTTCATTGTGATTTGGGCGGGCTTACACCCATAGATTAATTCATGTACGAAATAACCCAATCTTACTCGACGAACGTCGACTCATAAAAATGAAATTTTTTGGGTTTATTATTATTTGGACTGACAACTATTCGAAAGATTGCATTCAAAGAGTTGAGTTTCAATCCATTTTCTTAAAATTATTCATAATCCTGATTTTTCAATTTGGACCCCAAGGCAGTCATGATTTAATTATCATATACATAATAAAAATGAAAAATCTATTCCAAACTATCTGTTGATTCATGTTAATAGATTTATAGAATTCAGATAAAAAAAATTCTTTTGGGTTAGATTTTTTTTAATTGGGATTTAGGCTGAGAACTATCCAACTGGTTCTTGGATTCAAAGGCCCAGCCTGATCTTGAATGTGGCACAATGGACTTGGCTATGGGCTGTAAGGTCACAAAATGGCCTCTCAATCGTCATCGAAGAGCATGGCGATACCCGACAAAAACAAAAATGTTACTATTTGAATCAAAAGTTTTGAACCAAATCTTTTCAAAAGCCTAATCTGGAAGTTAGGTTTAGGTGTATAAGCATCAGCGTCTAGTGAATTATGCTAAGTTTCTTAATCCCGTACTTTTTTGGGCTTCTTCTTCCAGGTTGCTAGGTTGTGTATTCTGCCATGTATAATTTGAAGTAAAATGCTAGTGTGGTACAATTTGTATTTATAATTCGTGTTTGTGTTATGTAAAATTATATTTTTATTGTGTAAAACACAAAAATTTCGTTTCAAACTTCATGTCGACATGAAATATACAAAATCTTATTATAATTTTTTACCATATTCATATATAACTTTTACTTAATTTTAACTTATATCACTTTTACGTCTTCTATTCATATCGTGTTCATTTCGTATCTAAAATTGTAAGATCTACCATAAAAAAAAACACTCAGGTTGATATGCAATGGATTCAAGTGTTCAGACTCATTGATTTAGTCATGTCACCCTTCGCATCTTTCTTTGTTCATGTTTGAGAAAGAGAATGAGCTTCTTTTTGGTCTACCATTAGCTCTATCTTCTAACAATTGTCATTAAAGTCGTAAGCAAGATATAAATCTAGGTAGCAAGCTCAATTGCAAATTGCCCAAAAGTTGGTGATGAAGTGTCCATTGTTATATTATTTCAAAATAAAGTGAAAAAGATTGATTAAAATGTTGTTTAATTTATGGATAAGTAAAATTAGTACTTGGCATGATCCCGAATTAAGTAAAATCAAGTTTAATTGATTTTAATAAAGTATATAGGGCAGTCAACTGCCCTTGTGTAACAAAGTTTCTGTCGAGAAATTGCACTTGAGTAGTTGAATGCCTTAAGCAGGTAGTCGAATTCCCAAGAAGGATAATCAATTGCCTATAGGAAGGCAGCTGATTGCTCCTTCGAGATGTTGTATATAGTTTCATAAATATACTAGGACATTCAACTGTCTTTTTCGGGCATTCAACTGCCCAAGTGTATAATGTATAAAATGATTAGTTTTTACTTGAAGAGTTACAAACTCTTCTTGAAATTACTCTTTCACTTTTGAATGGTTAAGAAATATAACCATTGGTTTTTAAAAGTTGTGATCTTGTTAAATAATTGTGTTTGTTGAATCAAACAACGCAATTTTAAATAATTATGACACTTGATTCAAAGATCACATCACTTGGAATTAATCTCGATAAATAGAGTTGTCAAGTTCGGACTTGGTACACACACGAAATTTTTTTGAATTTCTTTCTTCCCTTTCATTTTCAAAATATTGATAAATCTCTTATGCATTATTTGTTGCAGAATAGTGACTAAGACAAGATACTTTTATACTTGTCAAGTATATTTAATGGTTTAATTTCACGAGTGCAAAATGATTTTAAACAAGAGTTTTTTTGCATCTTAGGGATATTCGATAAACCCCTTTTGCATGCCGTAATTAGTTGAGGCAAAATAATCCTGAGGAAAGTAGCATTACAACAGCACATCTATGAGCCATTTTTACAATTGTTCGTGATTATCGAGGAGGTTTAGTCCAAAGTGTTCAAGCAAAGGCAAGTCATCTTCATATCTACTAAGGAAATTCAACACCACCAAACAAACAAGCTTTGTAAACAACAATGTCTACTATCCAGCTTTGCATATTTGAACCTCTCCCAACATATTTTCTTTCTTAAATAGAGTCAAAAGGTGGTATCGGAACCTCATTAGTTCCCGAGATCTAAAGTTCAATAACACCAACGGTTGGTTGGAAAAAGTAAAAATAGACTTATTCTCAAGGCATTTAGACTAAGTTTAAATTTTGAAGTCGTCACTATTGAAAAAGTTTTATCTGAATACCAACCCTGGTCCAAATAGGATTTGTCTAAAATTGTAAAACAGATAAATAATACATGTGGTTGCACAAAATAAAAGTTTAATAACAAATTTTTTGTATTCTTTAAGCAATTTCGACTTGTCAGTATCAATGTCAATTGCTAATTCAACTTTATCCATGAAGATTAACATGGTTAATTAATAACCTTAGTTTGATCATAGATTATTTAGTTTATCAAAGATACTAATTTAATATGTAAACTGACAATATTGGAAGAAACAAAGACATGATTCTTAAAAAAGTAAAAACGGATCATAATTCCTAAATTTTGCATTTTAGAACTCCTATACTATTATCAATTCATAAAAATTCAATACTTTTATAAGGGCTAAAACATTAGTTAAGAAATAATAATAATATTTTCTGGAAGTGTTCATATCTTGGGTTTATTGGAATTAATTGATTGAATTGATTTAATTGTATTAATCGATCAATTACTAAATTAATTTTGGTCTGTTATTGAAAATAATTTCGAAAGAATTTCGATTTTCTATGAATTTAGTGAACTGAATTAATCGAAATTTAAATAATTCAAATATTAAAATTAAAAATATATGAACAAAAATATATGTTTAATTTTTGGAGTTTAGATGATATTTTAAGTTTAATTTTATTAGAGTTTTTATTTTAATATAATACTTTGATATTTAAATATTTTATCGGATGATTTTATTTAATTTGTTTTAAATGTGAAAAATTAGGATTCAAAAACTCAAAATATAATTAAACTTAAATGTATTTTATTATTTGATTAATTTAAAAATTAATCGATTAAATTTTTAAAATTCATAAATTAATAAAACTAAAATAGTATAATTTGATCAATTTCATTTTAAATAATTCAATATGAAATTAGTCTAATACTAAAAACCAATGAAAATTAATAAGCCTCGAAAATGATTGAAAAAGGAATATCCAAAAGTGACAAAAAAATATTTTCAAAACTAGTTTATATCCCGCGCAATGCACGGATTTTACGTAATAAATTTTTTACTTGATTTTAAAATATAATAGAATATTATATATACATGTAATGAATTTATTATTACAATATTTTTTTATAATAAATTTAATTGTTTTAAATTTGTATTATGAGATTAAAAAAGAGTTAGAATGTTTTTGTTGGACCGGATCAGATCAGATTGAGTTTTTGCAAAAATCCGATCCGATCCGAACTAAGAGGATTTTTCATATTATGATCTGTATTTGATTCAAATAAAAATAATATCCAATCCAATCCGATCCGAATTTATGTAGATCAAATCGGATTGGTTATTCGAATTTTTTATTTAAGTGATTTTAATCTTTATTTCATTTTTTTGGGTATTTAAACAACTTTGAGTTTTATTTCAATTTTTTCGTAATCTTTTTAATTAAATATAAAACTTAAGCTTTTAATTTAAATAGTCAAAATTACAAAATATTAAATAACAAATTATTCGGATATAATCCATTTCCGAATCGATCTGAATTCGAACCGAACTAATAAATTCGGTTTAATAATGTCAGTATCGAAATTTGAATTGAATTTTGTTATTATCCAAACCTCACCGATCCAAAACCCCTGGTTCAAATCGATTTTTCAATTTTCTCGTTTTTTTTCTCTGCCTTAGCTGGAAGCAATTTTTTTTTCTTAAAATTGTAACATATTAAGTTGTTGAGAATATAAAACATTTTACATTTACAAATTAATGGTATTTGTAAAAAATTAGATATTATAATTAGAATTATTGTTATTTGAAAAAAATATAATGTTGATTTGAAAAAAATTAATAATTATCATTAGAATTAATGGTATTTGTAAATACTAAATTGATAAATAGTTATATTAAAATGATTAGATTTTAATCAATGTCTGTTAGTCCAAGTGATAAGGGGTTTGGTCATTTTAATTAAGGTTTCAAGTTTGAACTTTGTGGATGGAGCAATAGGAGAGATGCCTCTCTTTATAGGGTCCAACAAATACTCAATTCTGAATTAGTCGATGCCCAATGTGACCACCGAATATTGAGGGATCTAGACAAAAAAAAAAAAGACAAGATTTTAGATAACATATTAAGAGCTTACATAAACTTAAATTAAAAATTATCAAAATTCAAAATACTTTATGCGTATTGATGAATTGAAAAAAACTTAAATTAAAAATTATCAAAATTCAAAATACTTTATGCGTATTGATGAATTGAAAAAAATTAAACATAAAAAATAATGATAACATAGATCTACAACTCAAAAAGACATCGACAAAAAAACTATTCAATAACCTATTAAATCATGGGATGCCTAAAAGAAAAAACTAAATGTTAAAATGCTGCCTATATGACATAAAAATAGAGTATACAGATAAGCAGCCATGTAAACAAGGTTTTGACATAGGTCCATGGACCTTGTTGTTATACAATATATATAATTTTATTTATTTAAAAAATAATAATTCTACATATATAAATAATACACATGATATTGATAACTTACTTTTATACATTTTAGTTCAGTTAATAATTTTTTAATTAAAATTAAAGTTAAAATTAAAATTAAAATTACTTATTTTATAATATTAATAAATATTAATCTTTTATTTAGTTTTCTAAAAGGTTAATACTAAAATTATATCTTTTAATATTTTTATTATTAAATCAGATTCATGGCTAATAATATGACTGTGATATAATTTTTCGAATATTTCAAATCACAAAAATGACTTATGAAATCCATATTTTAATTTGGAGATGACATATGTTGTTTTTTAGGCTTTTTAACTTTCAAGCTCTAAAAAAAAAAGAACTTAAATAGATAAAAATTAATATTTTGTTTTGTTTTCTAAATAAATAATATTAAAATTATATATTTTAAAAATTGTTAGATTAGATAGCGCTCAAACTTATTTTGAGATAATTTATTTAAAAGAAGGAGAAAATTTTGAGATTATAGAAATTTTAGGAAAACGGAAAAACGTAGAAATTTTGCGTTAAATGTAGTTTTTGCTTATGTATACATTATGTTAGTGGATGTTAGAATGTCCATATAAATATCCATGTAGGCATCTTACCAAAAGAAACTAAAACAGAAAATATCAAACAAACATTAAGGCCAAAAACTAAAAGAAAAAAGAGTATATAAAAAACCAAAAGTTTTATTTGGTCTAAATTAAAAGAAAAACCCCAAACCCGTAAACCTTAACCTTATACCCTATATCAAACACTCTTAATCCTAAACCCTTAACCCTTAACCCTTAGCATTAAATCCTAAACCATTAACATTTAATCATACACCCTAAACCTTAAATCCTTAACCATTAATCATAAACCTTGAACCCTAAATCTTTAACCCAAACCCATAACACTTAACCCATAACTCTAAAACCTTAACCATTTAAAAAACAATTTTTTTTTTAGTCTAAATTAAATGAAAAACCCAAAACCCTTACACTAAACCCTTAATCGTAAACTATAAATCCTAAACCCTGACCCTAAACCTTTAACCATAAACCTTAACACTAAACCCTAAACACTAAACCCTAAACACTAAATCATTAACCATTTATCGTATACCCTATACCTTAAGCCCTTAGCCCTTAAATATAAACCCTAAACTCTTAACCACAAACTCTAAACCTGAAATCCTTAACCCTAAACCTTTAAATTTTAAACCCAAAACCTTAAACTCATAACCTTAAAACTATAGAAAACTAAAATAGGAAATATCAAATAGACATTCAGGCAAAAAACTAAAAGAAAACAAAATACATAAAAAAGGAAAATTTTATTTAGCCTAAATTAAAAGAAAAACCCTAAACCTTATACCTAATACCTTTAAACCTAAATCGTAAAGCCTAAACCTTTGACCCAAAACCAACCCCAGACTTAAACCCTTGATTCTTAATCCTAAACCTTAAACCCTAAATCCCTAACACTAAACTCGATACAATAAACCATAGCATTTAATCCATAACCCTAAGCCCTTCACCTTTATTAAAAAACAAAAATTTTATTCAGACTAAATTAAAAGAAAAACCCTAAACCCTTAATCATATACCCTAAACCCTTAACTTTAACCTTAACCCTAAACCCTAAACCCTTAACCTTTAACCCTTAACCCTAAACTCTTTTAAATGTATTAATTATTTATTACTAGATCGTTATAATATTTAATTTTTTTGTTGATTATTTTTAATTGTATCACTAATAATAAAAATAATAACTTCACATTTAAAGATTTGTCACACATAAGTTATATTCATTTAATTGCATTAAATATAAATATATGTTTTATATGAATACACATTAAAAAAATATTAATTTTATTTTTTTTACAGATTTATTGAC
Organism: Firmiana major; assembly: GCA_033439115.1. NCBI lineage: Eukaryota > Viridiplantae > Streptophyta > Magnoliopsida > Malvales > Malvaceae > Firmiana > Firmiana major. The sequence continues at coordinate 34,493,165 of CM065913.1, read as the reverse complement.
ATAATTTAATTAATTATTTTTTGATAAATCAATCCAAGGTATTGCCAATAAAGACAAATTAGATGCATGATAATTTAAAACACAATTCTTCAATTTACATCAACAACATAAAATTTTTAAATGTGAAGTTATTTTTTTGATTATAGATATTATTAGTGGTACAATTAAAATAACCAACGAAAAATATTAGAAAGTATAATAGTGAATTAATAAATAATTAATACATTTATAAATATGTAAATAATATTTGTAAATTGTACATTAATTGAAAATTTTAAAAAAACCATATTTTAAATATGAATCACATAATATAAAATTAATTTAAATTCATTATCAAATAGAATAAGATATTTTTTTTTGAAATAATAGAATAAGATAATTAATGAAATGAATAATATAAGAAGTTTTAAAATCTATTTGATGTGAATAAATAAAAAACAATATAAGAGGTAAATTGAAATGTCATTGGGTTTGGTCCATTGATTTGAATGTCAAGCTTTAAACATTTTTATTTTTTTTAAGAAAATTATATTAACAATGTACTAAGTATGCAATTTGAAATTATATTTTGTTGGCATTTGGCGATGAAAAATAGTGATTTAAAAATATTGAAGCAAATCGGTGCAGTTGACATGCACCGATTAGTATTACTATTACGGTATGCATGTATTATATGCAAAATTTACCACCTCTTTCAATAATCTATTTTAATTTGATTTTTGCCTGAAGTATTTTATTTTATTTTCTTATATTGCTTTATTGACCTTGTTTGTCTTATATGAAAATGCATGCTAATATATAGATTTAGGTTACCTATGTGTAGGTGAAAAAGGAAAAAGAGTCAAAACCAACCTCTTTAAACTGATAATGTGATGAAAGTTACGTTAATTATATAATTAATACATTTATTAATAATGTGATAATGGCTAAAATTTGAAAAACTATTGATTAAGATATAAATAACCGTTATATATTAATTTATTTGAAATAAATAGTTAGGTAATGGTTAATGGGACTTAGTGAATAAATGCATAAGAACAGTTTATTAGACATTGTTTAATGCTATGGAACATTAAATAACTGAAAATAAAAAGAATTAAAATGAAATATACATATGTCATGTTAAACATGGAATTATATGATGTTATATTTTGGTTTGGGCCAAAAGCAAACATGGCCCTGTAATATTGATTTGAACTAATGCCAAACAGAGCCTTAGTACATTGGTTTGGGCCAAGACCAAACAAGGCTCAATTAAGTTCCATGGAAATGGAAATCTGCTAGAAACCAATCCCCCAATTTTTGTTTTTCCTGACACCAAACCAAGCTGACATATCTCCTTTCCCCTCTTTTTCTTTCTCTCGTGTCTTTTGTGTTCCGTACACCTGAGCTTCTCTTTATTTTTATTTTTTTTGTCTTCGAAACTATCGTTTCTCCAAAAAAATATGTCTCTGTGAATGACCAACCGATCCGTTTCCTAAATTTTTTTATACAAACAAAAATAAAAAAATATAAATTATACATACTTATTTGGAGGAAAATGGCTTCTTTTAGTCCTCGCACTGTCGAAGAGATCTTCAAAGACTATAGCGCTCGACGCTCCGGTCTCGTTCGCGCTCTCACTTACGGTGATTTTCTTTTTCTGTAAACCCTAATTATATTCATCGAATTTATTATTTTTCTATTTTTTTATTTTATTAATTTGTTTATGTTTTCTGGAGGTTTGGATCAGATGTTGATGATTTCTACTCGCAATGCGATCCAGGTAGGTTTCGTTTTTTTTTTTTTAATTTTTTTATTTATATTTGTTTGCTGAGGAAAATAGAGATGGGAATTCAGTTTGTCTGTGATGCATTTAATTTGGAGTGAGTTAAGTAGTCTCTAGTTGATGGAATCGATCTGGTTCAATTTTGAAGCTGAGTTTTTGTTTCCTTTGCATGCAATTTTCTTTAATTGTTTCAAAGTTTGTAGCCCATTGGATTTTCAATCTTTATCTTGAATTTGTTTTTAAGTAAATTGCAAATGAGTCGCTTTTTTTAGTAGAGGAAGTTGATGGAAATCAGAGAGGAAACTGTTATTGAACGTTGTATCTTTTTGTTATTGGCCGTTAGATTGTCCATTTTTTTGTCAGTTGTTCAGTTTAGATGCGAATTTGTTTCCTTTCCGTCTTTGAGACTGCTAGAATTTTGGTTTGAGTGCTGAGAAGAGCTTGGAAATTTATTCATATGCAATATGCAATACAGTTTTTCGTTTCTTTTCATTTTTCCTGCATTTTCTTTTAGATGCCAAATCAGTTGAGCAGTGTCCAAGTTCTGCTTTATTTTATGCTGCAAGTGATTTTGATTGCAGCTTTTAATTTTTTTTATTTGAAGTGTTTTAATTTGTTTCTGCTCAGATAAGGAGAATTTGTGTTTGTATGGACACCCTAATGAGGCTTGGGAGGTAGCTTTACCGGCAGAGGAAGTTCCACCAGAGCTCCCTGAGCCAGCCTTGGGTGTTAATTTTGCAAGAGATGGGATGAATCGTAAAGACTGGCTTTCACTGGTTGCTGTGCACAGTGATTGTTGGTTGCTCTCTGTGGCTTTCTACTTTGGAGCTCGACTTAATCGCAACGAGAGGTACATTGTTCTGGATCTATCTATTCTACTTGAATTGCAAAATTTTTTTTCCCATTAATATTGTAGTTATGATCTGTGTTCTGTTCTCCTGCTGTAGACAATTTATTTATCTTAGTCATAGTGGTATATTAATGTCTATGACTTGACATAAAAGAAAACGAAGAAAGGAGACTGTTGTTGGGCTTAAATTTGAAAAATTTTACCATCAGAATTCTGATGTTGATGTTGGAATAGTTTATATATATACTGGCCTCTCTTAGAAGCAATGTTCCCTTTTTGGGCAGAATTTATTCTTTGAAGTTCACTGTTTTTTATGTTGTTTCTGATATTTTGTCTTTAACTAGACAATGAATGTGGGACTGCTACAATGATGAAACACATGTTATATACTGGAATATTATAATTTTCAGATTATTGTAAATTGGATATAAATACATGAATTTGTGGTTTCTATGTGCTTTCATTTGCCCTATTACCTGCCTTATGGACTTCTTATTTTAGTTTTTAAATTGGTTGGCTGCTGATTCCATATTGTTCCCTTGATATTTTGAGTTTGTAAAACCCTGGACTGTATAATTGCATGAAGCCATGAACTTGAGGTGAGAGTGAAGCAACCCAGAAGAACTTTCAGTTGGGCGGGGGTGAAGGGATGATCAAGTGTTTGGAATTGAGAGGTTTATGGTCATTTAAGGAGGTCCCCTGCCAGGATTTAATTGTCAGAACCTATAGAATGTTATGTTGCGATTTGAGTCTACAAAAAAGTGACTCATTTATGCCAGACTAGAAATCCTTTTTCCACTGTTGAGGCTTTGACTGTGCAAACCCTGGGATGCATGCAATCTCGGTGGATTCCCTGTTCTAGACACCTAGCCAGTAACCTATACATTTTAAAAATTCTCCACCAAAGCAACGCCCAAGACCTTACTCCTTCCTTTTTGCCAGTTCTCTTTGCTTAAATCTAGAGTCATCTACTCTTCTGTTTATGGATCATAAGATGGGAATCTGGAGATTAATACTTTCTATCCTCTATCCGAAGACTCCTTTATGCTGAGACCACTGTCTCCTTTTTATCCGATGCTTTCATCCTCAATCTAGGGAGGCTACTTTGAAGTTCCTTCCAAAATTAATCTGAGAATGCTGCCCTGTTTCAATAATTCACATGCCATGACTATTACTTTAATTGAGTTAAGATGCTTAGCACTTAAATGATTGATCTTATTTACTTGACATTCACTGTCCCATTTTTGGAGTTTGTGGCAGGTTAGGCATTTTAATTGGTTAAGATGTGTATAATAAGTATGTTTTGGTGCCTTTTCTTTTTCTTGGTTTTCTCCCTTGCTAGTTTTGGGTAATTAGTTCACGGTTGTAGGCATTACTCTTGTTCTTGGCTACCCAATGTAATGCTCCTTTAAATTATATAAGAAAAAGCATTATTTTCTCAACTATAACCTGAAATTCATAATAAGCCTCTTCTAGCATCCCCACCCTCTCTCCTCCCTCTTTCTTTGTCTCTGTTCTATTTGTGGCCGAGGCCACAGAATAATGGAAGTCACCAGCTAATGAACTAAAGGCTATATTTTGGGTAAAGTTGTATTTCTCAGTTTCATTGATTTCATATAAGGTCTGGCAAAATAGAATATTGATGGAAGAGACTTGTAACAACTTTTTCAGTTTGACGCATATTATTGATTGCAGTAAACGATATATGTGCTAAAGTAGATAAAAGCCAGGTTCAACCAGCACTTTGCATCTTTAATGCTACATACTTGTTGAGAATCCTTGTTTGCATCATTGGGGCCTTAAGAGTTTGGTAACCCCTTGTTTTGCTTGTGCTGGACAACCTTGACAAGCATGCATATTTTAACAAGCATGCTTGTTTTTACTCGGAATCATTGATTTCTTGTGTATGTGTGTGCTTTGTTTGATGGTGCCTTAAGAGTTTGGTAACCCCTTCTTCTGCTTGTGCTGGACAGCCTTGATCAGCATGCATATTTTAACAAGCATGCTTGTTTTTACTTGGAAGGATTGCTTTCTTGTGTATGTGTGTGCTTTGTTTGATGGTGCCTTAAGAGTTTGGTAACCCCTTGTTCTGCTTGTGCTGGACAGCCTTGACAAGCATACATATTTTAACAAGCGTGCTTGTTTTTACTCGGAAGGATTGCTTTCTTGTGTATGTGTGTACTTTGTTTGATGGTGCCTTAAGAGTTGGGTAACCCCTTGTTCTGCTTGTGCTGGACAACCTTGACAAGCATACATATTTTAACAAGCGTGCTTGTTTTTACTCTGAAGGATTGCTTTCTTGTGTATGTGTGTGCTTTGTTTGATGGTGCCTTAAGAGTTTGGTAACCCCTTGTTCTGCTTGTACTGGACAACCTTGACAAGCATACATATTTTAACAAGCATGCTTGTTCTTACTCTGAAGGATTGCTTTCTTGTGTATGTGTGTGCTTTTGTTTGTAGACTAGAAGTTTAACCAATATTAAAAAAAAAAAAAAACCCTAAAACTCCAACTAGAAAATTATCTTTTCACCGATTTTCCTTTTCTTTCTCGCTCATCGTTCATCAGCCACTCCTCTTTATTAACCCTCTTCTGTGTTCTAGCCGCCAGCCTCCTATACCTCAATTGGCATGCTCTTTATCGGTGATTGTTTCTTTCTTTTGTTCTCTTTTTCTTCCTTCTCATTGCTTCCCTCTCTCTGAGATTTGATACTATCACCTCTTCTCTTCCTTTCCTTTGTCAATGATGGTAGTCGTGCCATCTGTGACCTCAATCTGTCTCTCCCTCTTTCTTTTTCCTTATTCTTCTTCCCTCTTCCCTCTCCCCTAAAAAAGCTGTCACTGAAACCACAATTGTGATCTTTCCACTCTTTTGAATTTACCTTTTTTTTTGAGATATTTTCAACTTTTCTGTTTTGATTTTTTATAAAATTTTTCATTGAATTTTTGGAAAATTTGCTGGATAATTTATGGTTTTAAGGCTTTGATTTAAGGGCTTTTTTTTTTTTTTGAAGATTAAGTTTTAGTTCATTCTAAAACCTTTTGCTAGAAAGCTTTAGCTCTCAAAAGGTATAATTGAGTATCCAGGGCAGGCAGGGGTTACCTGTTATCTGCCGGATACCGAAATGGGTGTGTGAAGGTGTCAAGCAATGGCACGGGACGAGGAGGGGTATGTGTAAAATAATAGGTTTCAGAGGCGAGGAGTGCCATAATTGTTTTGATAGTGACCCTCTGCCATTGCTAGTTCCTATGATGTAAACCTTGTGCATTCTCTCTCTCTATTTTAAAACTTTTTTGTGATAGGGCTATAAATCATGACTTTTGTGCCTTTCACTCTACAGGAAGCGCTTATTTAGCATGATAAATGATCTTCCCACTTGCTTTGAAGTTGTAACTGGAAGGAAGCCCGTCAAAGACAAGCCCACTGTGGAGAGCGGAAGCAAATCACGAAGCAATGCAAAGGTGAATTTATGCCGCCCTCCATTCAAGAGAATGATGGAAGCAATTCAAACTGTTAAATGTGAACTTTGTATCATCATTGTTCTTTCACTTGCTTGGTTTTGTCTTTATAATTTGCCTTTTGCCTTTCAGAGGTCAATCGATGGACAGACAAAAAGCAATTCTAAGCTAGCTGATGAAAATTACGAGGATGATGAAGAAGAGCAGGGTGATACCTTTTGTGGTAGCTGTGGGGGAGGATACAATTCTGATGAGTTCTGGATTGGTTGTGACAACTGTGAACGGTGGTACCATGGAAAGTGTGTGAAGATAACACCGGCCAAGGCAGAAACGATTAAGTTCTACAAATGCCCTTCATGCCAAAAAAAGGTGAGGCAGTAGCCGGCTAACCGATCGGTTTTATTCACCAATGTTGTGAAGCAGCTATAGTGAATGCAGAATTCTGTTGGTACTGGAAAATCCTTTAACTTGGAAGCCGATTACTTTTGGCAGTGGCATAAAAATGGATGATGGATAGGCTTTGTCTAGGTTAATACTTATTTTAATTTATCAATGTTCGGCAGCAGTGAATACAGTCTTCCAGTTTTCAAATTGGGAATTGAGTTCATACTTCATTGCTCGTTAGTCCTAATGGCTGTTCAGTTAATACCTTTCCTTTCGTCCTTTTATTGATTTATTCAGTTCCTTGTGTTCGTTTAAAGTGATTATCAGATGCCTCTCGGGCGCAGGAAAAGGAAGGCTAGTTCAAGTTGTGTTTGGTTTTGATGATCCTGCCTTTCTAAATCATCTGATGTCAACAATGATGCACAAATTGTTGTTTAAAAAAACATGGAAGTAAACAATTTTAGTACCGACGTGTTATTCTATCGAATAAATATAAAATGAAAATTATGATTTATTATTTCAAAATTTTATTGCCACTGTGTTATACATAAAAAGTTATCATTGATGTATGAACGAGAGGAGGATCATTATAAAATAAAATGGTTTATACGTTTTTTTTTTAAATTTATGTATGATTAATTAATATTCTTATAAACAGTTAGATTTGCATTCGTTCTGTATATAAATGTTTAAATTGATTTAATATTTTTATTATTTCAATAAAAAATATCATATTTTTAGTATATATATATTAATAATTGAAAATTTATTATTATTAAATAAATAATTCGTCATTTTTTTATTAACTTATTTTAATATGTATGATATGTATAAATATAATATAAAATTCAATAATTAAATTGAAAAATGATAAAGTTAAATTTTTTTAATATTAATGTAAATGTATGATTCATGGTGAAATAATAATAATAAAGTTTATTTCGCAGATCGTGCTGTGTTGAAAAGGAGGCTTATGCTGGAGTCATAGGCATGGCCAAGGTTGTTGTCCTTAGTGGCATTACGTGGCAAGTAAATGATTTGCTGAGCAAGAACCCACAACCTCTCAAGCCACCAAGTAAAAGTAGATCAACTTTCTTCTCAACAAAAAGAAGATTTCGGTTGACGTTTCTCAAATGTACATCTTAATTTTTTGGTTATATTTCACGTAGTACATCTATGCTTATTATAAAGACAGATTTTTTTTTAATGATTAAATTTTGATCTATCATTTAAAAAAAAAAATTAAATCTAAAAATTGATTTTTCTTTTATCTTCCCATGTACTGAATAAAAGAGATATTTAGATGTAAAAAAAAGGTTTTTTATAAAATAAAAGACAATTAACCTCGTAATAAATCATGTAGAAAAAAAAAAACAAAGAAAACCCTAGATAATTTTTAAATCTCGAACAAGAGAGGTTGACTATTTATTTTTGATTTTATTTTAATTCCACACATATAATCATTATTATTTGTTACTTCAATTTTCTAACTTTCAAATCTAAAAGTTCATTTTTTCTTTTATTTTATTAAAAAAAAAACTTATATTAAGATCATTTCAAAAAGTGAAATTTTCGATACCACTCAAAAAGTCACATCATATAATTTTAAAGATATGCAATTAATATTATGAATTCACTCTCATCAAACCAATTATCATTATTCATGTTAATTATTATTATTATCAAAAGAAACAATTGATTTATAAAAAATAAGAAAAAAATGATAAAAAATAATTTTATTTTCAATTTAAGGGTTTGAAACGAATTTTTAAAATTATTTTCCCATTAAAATCAAAATTTTAAAGAAATTGTAAAAAATATATAAAAGAATAAAAGATGAAAATTTTGATAAATTTAGAAGAAAAATGATTTAAAGAGTATAGTATTAATTATATATCTTTTAAAAATAATTATATATCAAACTTTTATTGATACTTAAAATTTATTTTTTAAGATGGTTGTAATATAATTTAAATTCTAAAAAAAGGAGAAAAAAAAAAAAAAAAAAACGCGGTGAAAGTTTGATATACGTAACGTGGGTATCGACTAGGATCAGCTTTTTGGTGCGTGACACAAACTTGTTTCCAAACAGAGGGCATTTGGCCGACCTAGATTAGGGTCAGACAGGCAAACAATTCTCCATTATTGCTTTGACTATGAAATCTCTCTCCGTCCACCACTGCCTATCTCTTATTCTTCCTTGTGCCTCTGTGCCTTTCTGTTGTTTGATTTCCAACCATGCTCAATAATTATCAACCACGAAACCAAAGTTCTCGGTGGAAATGTTAATAGATTTTTCTTTCTCCTTTTGAAGAAAAACAAATCATTGAAATTGAGACTTTGACACATTAATCTTGTTCAATGTTTCCTAGTTTTCTAGAAAAGAAACTAACTAGTAATTATGAACCAAGTTGAAACTCAATTCACAATCTTATATTTCAGATTTTTGTTTTTGTTTTAATGGAGATTTTTTTTTATATAAAAAATATAAATATGGAAAACATGATTTTTACCTATATTTGGTTAAAAGAAGTGGAAGTGAAATTATTTTCTAAATATTTAGACAAAATTTGAATTTTAAAATCATTATTATTTGAAAAATTAGTCTGAATTCACTTTCGATTTGAACAATATTAATCTCAGACCATAAAATAGATAAAGATATATATAATTATAAAAAAAATGGTTTCTAAAATTCAATATGTAGTTATAATTAGGATATCATTAAATTAAATTCTTGAAAAGTTTACATGATTTTGCATTTATGTTTTAATATAGTTTCGAGACTTAATGGAATCTAATTTGAATAAAATAAAATTGAAACTTTACACATTTGAGAGTTTTTTATTTTTTTGGCCTTTTTGCAAGTGGGATAAGATGTGTAAAGGAATTTTGACTAGAGTAATAAAAAAAATTCTAAAAAGAGGCAAAGAGAACCAAGTGCTTTCCTCTTCTTCTTTATATTTTTTTTAATTTTTTTTATTAAGTACAAAAACTTTCGTACTAATATTTATTAGTATGAATGGTAAAAAATTTGACCCTTTTAAAATTTGAATTTTATGAAACTAGTAAATAATATCGAAAGAGTTATCTTTTATGAAATTCAATAGATATTCGATTTCAAATTTATTCAGACTTAATATAATCATCAAATATCACAAAATAAAAAAAATACGAAAACTTTTATCAATACATACATTTAAATGATGATACAAGTGAAATCTTAGGTACGAGAGGCCACTTAATCTAAAGAGCAATATCCTTGGAATCTATGAATCATTAAAAGTTAAAAAAAAAAAATCAAACATAAATTTTGACCACTAATTAACAAATCATGCACCTATAAAGCAAATATCGAAATTCCTCCTTTTACCTACTTATTTTATTTATATTACCAATATAATCATTATCATCACATAAATTTCATTTTTTTTTTGGAGTTTAAAACAACACCACTCAAATCCATTTCTGGTTTTGAAGCAGATGGAGGTTCATAGATATACAAATCTCCTTCAATCACAACATATCCATTTTTTAGTCAAAAAAGAAAATGCTAAAATTTTAAACCAAATATTTTTCATAAATATAACATAGAAAATATACTTGTACTGATAGATGATGAAGCCATCGGTTTTGAGGAAAGCCGATTTCTCTCCCTAAGCCAAGTAGTTTCTTTATCTCTCAAATTTTGATTGAGTTTTTATTGGTGTGTTGGGAGAAAGAGAACTGGAGTTTTTTCTCGAAAAGAAGTTACTTAAAAATCTTTATTTTCAAAATAAAATACTTTTATTTTTATTTTCCAAAATAGGGTTTTGCCATGTAAACAATTAATCATTTCTTCAACTTTTGACTTCTCTTTATTTTTCTTTCGCTTCAATTTTTTTTCTATTTTTTAATTTTTCTTTGCTGAACCTCAATCACACTCAATTTGATCTGAAGCCACCATTAAAAGGAGTAGAATTTCTCAACTTGTATGACTTAATTGAATCAATAATAAGGAATCAAATAATCTTTCAAAATTCCAACTTTTTTTCTTTTTACAACCAACAAGACTAACAGATTCTCTAGCTAGCCCTGGTGGTGCGCACTCCTCATCTCCAGCAAGCCCCGATGGTGCACATGCTCCAGATATTTCTTTTGTTAATTCTCCATATGCTCCAGAAGCTTCTTCTGTTGGACCTCGAATATTGCAGCAGAAGATTAGCTAACTTTTGTTATTAGTTCCGTGTAATTAGCTAGAAGATTAGTTGAGTATTCCTAGTTAGTCAATTTTTAAACTATGTAGAAGCTAATATTAAAAAGGCACAACCTGTGTACTTGTATGATATGAATTTCTTCTTCAAGAAAGAAAATAAAGAGGTTCTCAGTCTTGAAATTTGAAATGGTACCAGAGCCAGACAAAATTCATCACCAATTCTTGTTTTCTTCCAGAATTTCTTGCTAACCAAACTCATTTTCATCTCTAGCTGAGTTTTCCTCCATGGCCAAAGAACAAACTGATGATCTCTCAAATCCTCTTTATATGCATGCCAGTGAGAATCCAAGTTTAGCTTTGGTTTCGCCAGTTTTAGATGGCTCTAACTATCATTCATGGAGTCGACCTATTCGAATGGTGCTTTTGTGCAAAAACAAGCTCGATTTCGTTGATGGTAGTATTCCTCCTCCAGGAAAAACATCATCCATGTAATCTGCTTGGCAACGTTGCAACAATATGGTGCTTTCATGGTTGATACACTCTGTTAGCCCTTCGATTGCTCAGAGTGTTTTTGGCTCGACACAGCTAGAGACATTTGGCTTGATCTAAGTGATAGATTTGCACAAGGTGACTCCATTCGCAGTTCAAATTTGCAGGATGAAATTGGAAAATTTTGAGAAAAACAGTTGAGTGTTATTGTATATTTTACACATCTCACAATTCTTTGGGATGAATTAGCAACTCTAAGACCTCTTCCTGTATGTGTTTACGATCCTCAATGCTCCTATGATGCCCTGAAAACTATGAGAAAATATTTACAGAATGATCATGTCATTAAATTCCTACGAGGATTGAATGAGGAATTTTCTATTGTTTGTTCTCAAATATTGTTAATAGATCCGCTTCCACCAATCAACAAGGTGTTTTCTATGGTGGTCCAACAGGAAAGGCAAAACACTACGCTATCAGTACCTCCAGGAATTAGATCTAGCATTTTCAATGCTAAAAGTGTTGGTCCTACGAATGTACATCCTACTGGTTTTAAGAAACCAAGTTTCTCAAACCCAAGGCATCCTATTTGCACATATTGTGGCTACAATGGCCACATAGTTGACAAGTGCTATCGTAAACATGGTTTTCCTCCAGGATATAAGCCAAAGGGTAAAACCACAACTATGGTGAATAGTGTTAAAGCTGCAGCTACTGATGCCACTACACTCACAAAGGCAACCAGTAGTAATGAAGTGATATCTTCACCACAGACTCAAAGAAGCTGAATTAGCTTTTACTCCAACAGATCAAACCAAATCCATCAATGCTACCTTCACTTCTTTGACCAACTGTCCAGGTACCCTTAACGCCACCTCTATCGTTAATAAATCTATACATTCTGAAATATGGATTTTTGACAGCGGAGCTACTGACCACATTACTTGTTCCTTGACTAATTTTGATACTTACAGAACAATAGAAAATGCATTTGTTAAGCTCCCCAATGGTTTTCATACTTCAGTCACTCATATTGGTAGAGTTAGGCTCAACCCCAATTTAATCCTTATTGATGTTTTGTTTGTTCCTACGTTTAGTTTTAATTTGATTTCTATTCAACAGTTAACTAAGAAACTCCATTGTGTTATTACTTTTTATCATGACATTTGTGTGATACAGGACCAGCTACACTTAAAGATGACTGGTTTGGGTAAGCAAGTGCAGGGTTTATACCTATTTGTCAAGCAGATACCAAATGGCAATTCCACTCGACAACCTTTTATTCCTGTACATACTTTTCCTTGTGTAAATTCTCTACATTCTACAAATTTTGATCTATGGCATTTTCGTTTAGGACATGTTTCACACCCTAGGATAAGGTTGTTGCAAAACATAGACTCTTCAATACAAAGTGAAGAAAATTTGGTTTGTGATGTCTGCCATTTTGCAAAACAAAAACGAAATCCATTCCCTGTTAGTACATCTATTAGCAAAAGCAAATTTGATCTTATGCACATGGACATTTGTGGACCATACCATATAGCTTCACATTATGGTTATCTTTATTTTTTAACTATTGTTGATGATTTTTCTAGAGCTACTTGGGTTTATCTTATGAAGAATAAATCAGAAACTAGGAATTATGTCCAAAACTTTTGCAATATGGTTACTACTCAATTTTCTGTAAATATTAAAGTTATCTGGACAGACAATGGACAAGAATTCAACATGTCATCTTTTTTTCAATTTAAAGGAATTGTTCACAACTTCCTGTGTCCAAACCTCACATTAAAATAGTGTTGTAAAATGCGAACATCAACACATTCTGAATATAGCTAGAACATTGCGATTCCAAGCAGCTCTCCCTGAGTCTTTTTGGTCTGGTTGTGTCTTACATGCAGTCTTCCTTATTAATAGAGTCTTATCCCCTATCATCGGTAATAAAACACCATTTGAGTTGCTCTACAATAAGCCTCTTGTTTTTGCTTCACTTAAGGTTTTTGAGTGTCTTTGTTTTGTAACTACCTTAGCGTTTCCCAGACCTAAGTTTTATCCCCGAGCTAGAAAATGTATATTCCTGGGTTATCTATTGCACCAAAAAGGCTACAAACTTTATGATCTTTATTCTAAGGAAGTATTTGTGTCTCGTGATGTTATCTTTTATGAAGTTATTTTTCCTTACAAAGATGAACACATCAATAATCCTCATGCCATCCCACCAGCAAAAGAGCATTTTGTGTTTCCAAATTTTCCTTCAGATTCTTGTTTTTCATCTCCTACCCCAACATATGACCTACTTGATAATCATGCTTCCAATGAGGATGGTGTTCCCTTATCTCATGAACCTCAATCCTCACATTCCACCAATGAACCAATTCCATGAAGGTCTAATCGAGTTAAACAACCACCACAATATCTACAAGACTATCATTGCACGATGACCACTGCACATGCTTTTCCAACCAAATCTTCTTCAGGTATTGCTCATCCCCTCTCTCATATTTTATCTTATAATTCCTTGTCTCCTACTCATAAAACTTTTTCTATTAACATCACTACTTTAGTAGAACCTAAAACCTATAACCAGGCTATAAAATTTGATCACTGGAAAGATGCTATGCAAGCCGAAATTGATGCATTATAGAAGAATGATACATGAGATATAGTTGATCTGCCACCCTTTGCTCAGCCTATTGGGTGCAAATGGGTATACAAGATAAAATACAGAGCTGATGGATCAGTGGAAAGGTTCAAGGCACGTCTTGTTGCAAAGGGCTATACTCAGCAGCCTGGAGTTGACTACATTGATACTTTTTCACCAGTTGCAAAGATAACAACAATTTGCATGCTTCTTGCTATTGCTGCAGTGAAAGGCTGGTACCTCCATCAGCTAGATGTCAACAACGCCTCCTTACATGGTGATTTGACTAAAACAGTCTATATGGAGCTTTCTCCTGGCTTTACATCTACTGCTCCCAATCAAGTTTGTAAGCTTAAAAAGTCCCTCTATGGACTTAAACAAGCTAGCAGACAATGGTTTTCTAAGTTGAGTATTGCTTTACTTCATAAAGTATTCCTCAAGCACACAGATACCTCCCTTATTGCTTTACTGGTATACGTGGATGATGTGATTTTAGCTAGTGATAATGTCCAATGTATCACAGAAATGAAGCATTATTTGGATGAGACTTTTAAGATAAAGGATCTGGGTGTGCTGAAATACTTCCTTGGATTTGAAGTCGCACGTCCTAGTCAGGGTATCAATCTCTATCAACGCAAATACACTTTAGACATACTCCAAGATTCTGGCTTTCTTGGTTGTAAGCCTGCTAAGACACCTATGGTTCTTCCACACAAGAAAGCTTCAACTACTGGCACACCACTCTCTAATCCTTTGGAGTATAGAAGAATTGTAGGAAGGTTACTTTACTTGACCTCTACCAGACCAGACATAACTTTTGCAGTGCAACAACTTTCTCAGTTTGTTGATAAACCATTTTCTCATCATCTTCAAGCTGCACATCGTGTCCTGCGTTATCTCAAAGGTACACCAGGACAAGGTCTCTTTTTCCCAGCCAACTCTGACCTTTCTCTCAAAGCTTTCTCTGATTCTGATTGGGCAACTTGCAGTATTACTCGTAAGTCAATCATAGGATTTTGTGTTTTTCTTGGTTCAGCTTTAGTCTCTTGGAAATCAAAGAAACAAACCACCGTTTCAAAATCATCTTCAGAGGCAGAATATCGAGCTCTTGCCACTGTCATATGTGAATTGTAATGGCTTAAATACTTACTTGACGATCTTCATATTTTTCATCCAGCAGCTGTAGTTATATATTGTGATGATCAATCAACCATTCACATAGCTAAAAACCCAAATTTTCACGAACGAACCAAACATATCGAATTAGATTGCCATATTGTTCATGAAAAGCTTCAGACTGGCCTCATTCATCTTCTTCCCATTCCTTCTTGAGCTCAGTTGGTTGATATCTTTACAAAACCTCATTCTTCCACTACTTTTCATTCCTTCATCTCCAAGCTGGGTATCCAGAATCTGTATACTCTAGCTTGTTAGGGGGAGGGGGGTAACAGATTCTCTAGCTAGCCCTGATGGTGCACACTCCTCATCTCCAGCAAGCGTCGATGGTGCACATGCTCCAGATATTCCTTCTGTTAATTCTCCAGATGCTCCAGAAGCTTCTTCTGTTGGACCTCGAATACTGCAGCAAAAGATTAGCTAACTTTTGTTATTAGTTTTGCGTAATTAGCTAGAAGATTAGTTGAGTATTCCTAGTTAGTCAATTTTAAACTACGTAGAAGCTAATTATAAAAGGGTATAGCCTGTGTACTTGTATGATATGAATTTCTTCTTCAAGAAAGAAAATAAAAAGGTTCTCAGTCTTGAATTCTGAAAAAGACGATCTCTAAAAAGTAAACAATTCTTAGAAAGCTAATTCCCAGTTCATTTGCAGTTGCACACAATAAGATGAACACTTCTTCATGCTCTTTAGAAATTTTCTTGATTCCTCTGATTCTTCAAAACTTTTTTCTGGTACCCTGTCATACATGTAATTTTTTTTTTTCTGGATATATGCTAAGTAGCGAAGTTCAACTATTATCAAGAAGATTTTGTATGGTTCTCCCCATTGGAGCTAAAGGATGATGTTATGTAATCTTGTACTTTATCAGAATACTGGATCTTAAAGAATCATATTTAATTTCAATATGGTTGAGTTTTAAATTTTTGACCATTTTAAATCTATGATAAATTGTCCACAGCTTTGTCGATAACTTAATTACCATTAAAGCAAAGAATTGTTGTCACCCAGTTGGGACTCCTGCTTTTTTTTTCCATGTTACTAAATTCTTGAGCAGAAAATGAAAAATGATTTCTGTATATACCCATTGTTAAAAAATAGTACAAAGAATATATATATATATATATATATATATATGTTCTCTGCTCCCTAACTAAACTGCCAGTTAACTAAAACAGAAAAAGAAAAAACTACACTATATACTGTATTACCCCTCCTCAAGCTAGAGAGAATATGTTTTGAACTCCTAGCTTGGTGAGGAAAGAAAGGAAAGTAGCTGATGGATGAGCCTTTGTGAACAAGTCAGCAAGTTGAAAAGCAGAAGAAACATGCAGCAAGCGAATGACACCAGTTTGAAGCTTTCACCTGATAAGATGACAGTCGATTTTAATATGTTTGGTGCACTCGTGAAAAAAAGGATTCTCGACTATTGCAATGGCTGATTTACTATCACAAAAAAATGAAGGCAGGAGAGGAATGAGGAAGTTAAAGATCACGGACCAGATACAAAAGCCACTACAACTCAGGTCAAAGAAGCAATGACATGATATTCAGGTTTAAAAGAAGATCTGGAAACAGTCAGCTGCTTCTTGGACTTTCAGGAAATAAGAGCTTGCCAAGAAAAACACAATAGCCTGTCACAAAATGTCTAATATCTATGCAAGATGCCTAATCAGAATCACCATAAGCTTTAAGCTTGAAATCTGAATCAATAGGAAAGAAATGCCTTGACCAGGATTAGACTTGAGATATTGAAGAACACGATGAGCTGCTGCTAAATGAAATTTAGTAGGACTATCCAAAAACTAAGAAAGCTATTGCAAAGAAAAAGACAAGTCAGGTCTAGTGGCAGTCAAATAAAGTAAACGACTAATGAGTCTCTGATATACAAGTGGGTTTGACAAAGGAGGTCCAGAAGATTTTGAAAGTTTGAAGGACTGAAGCATTGGTGTGGCAACTGGCTTACAGCCCAAAAAACCAGAATCCTATAAGATTTCAAGAGCATATTTCCGTTAACAAAGATTAATGCCTTGCTGAGATCTAGCAACCTCTAGACCAAGAAAGAACTTCAAGTGACCAAAATCTTTAATCTTGAAAGTAGAGTCAAGATAAAGCTTCATGTCTAAAATGAGTTGCTCATTATTACTTGCCAAAATAACATCATCAACATATATGAGCAAAGCAATAAATAAGGAATTAGAAAATTTGAGAAATAAGGAATAATCAGAAGGAACCTGCTGGAACTCCTTATCAAGCAAGGTAGAATTGAGCTTAGCAAACCATTGCCTCATCAATTGCTTAAGAACATATAGAGATTTGAGCATTTTACAAACCTGCCTCTCGTTGGCACAAGGATATCCAGGAGGAGGCTGTATATAAACTTCCTCAGATAGATCACCATGTAGAAAAGCATTGTTGATATCTAATTGATGAAGATGCCACTGTCGAGCTGCTGCAAGTGCAAGTAAAGTCCTAATTGTGGACATTTTAGCCATTAAAGAGAACGTATAAGTAAAATCAACACCAGTTTGTTGAGTAAAGCCCTTGGCAAGCAAACGAGCTTTAAATCTCTCAATTGTACCATCTGATTTATATTTTATTTTGTACACCCACTTGCACCCAATAGCTCTTTTGAAAGATGATAATTCAGTTAGCTCCCATGTCTTATTTGCATGCAAGGCTTCAATTTAAGCTTGCATAGCCTTTCTCTAGCAATCATGTTTTACTGCCTCACTATATGATTGTAGTTTAGATAAAGTAGTAATGTTGATTGAAAAGGTCTTTTGGGAAAGTGAACATTTGGAATAATCAAGAACAATAGAAAGGGAGTGAGGAGTAACTGAACAACCGGCTGTAGGAGTCAAGACTTTAGAATGATGAGTTGTTGCTAAACTATAATGATAATCCTGTAGATAACTAATAGAATGTCTGATACGGGTAGATTTCCTAAGAGGAGGATATGATGTATGTTGAGTGTGAGATAAATATAAGTTTGTAATACTGGAAACATAGAATTGACTACAAGGAAAAATATCAGTATCTAAACAAGATTCAGTTGAACTAGGAAGAGAAAAATCTGGAGCATAATGTAAAAGAGTGTGAGAATCAAAAAAATATGAGATTTAAAAGGAAATATGGTTTCATTGAAAACAACATCTCTAGACACAAAGACTTGACTTATTGTAAGAGAAAAAAGTTTAAAACCTTTAGTTATGAACACATACTTATCAACCCTAGGATCAAATTTTGACCTTGGATGTGCTAAAGTTGAAGCATAACATAGGCAACCGAGAACTCTAAGATGATAGAAACTAGGAGGTTTGTGATAGAGAAGTTCATATGGTGTTTTGTTATGTATAATGGGAGAAGTGTTCTATTTATCAAATGAACAACATGTAAAGCACAGTCTATCCAAAATTTGTCAAGAAAAGAAGCTTGAACTTCAAGGACCTAGCTACATTAAGTATGTGTTGATGTTTTCTTTCAACAACAGTGTTTTGTTGAGGTGTTTGGACACAAGATGTTTGGTGAATAATTCCTTTTGCTGTGTAAAACGAAGGAACATTAAATTCCTGACCACTATCACTGTGAATGACTTTTATTTTTGAAGAAAATTGGGTTTCTACAAAAAACAGTAAAATTCTGCGGCAAGACTTGAGCTTCAGACTTAAGTTTCATTGGATAAATCCAGGTGTGCCTGCTATGATCATCAACTAAAGTTAAAAAATAATGGTGACCATCTAATGATGCAACAAGATATGGCCCCCATATGTCAACATGCACAAGATCAAAAGGTGATTTTGAAACAGAAGCACTCAATGAAAATGGTAATCTCTTTTGGTTAGCTAAATGACAAGCATCACAAGCTAACTGATCTGAGACAACAATTGAAGAATCAATATGACTTAACAATTTTATTCTCTTAGAAGACATGTGACCTAACCAACAATGCCAAATGTCTATAGACTGTGGTAAGACATGTTGAGATTGAGATACCAAACATGAAGGCAAAGATGACTCAGATTTATGAAAAACAGAATCAACAGAATTGACAAACACGTAAAGACCTTGTTGCTGTTTAGCTAACCCAATCATCCTCATAGTCTTGATATCATGAACAACACAGATGTCAGATTTGAAAGTTAAGAAATGGTTTAGTGTTTTGGTTAATTTGTAAACAAAAATGAGATTAAATGAAAAATAAGGTACAAAAAAGACATCCTTAAGAACAATGGTGGAAGAAAGTCTAACAAGAGTAGCATGGGTAACAGGTACATGCTGTCCAGTAGGCAATTGGACAAAAAAGTTTTCCATAGATCTATAGGATTCAAAAAAATTTAGAGAACAAATTATATGGTCTGTTGCTCCTATATCTAACAGAAAAGTTAAACTAGGAATGAATGTATTCTTAAAATAAAAAGGCAAGAAATGTACCTTTCTGTGTAGGAGAGGAAACCACAATTTTAGAAGCTGCATTGGCATGACTAACAGAAGAAGAAGCTATGTCAGCTGTATGAAGCAATGAAAGCAATTTATCATATTGATCCTTGGTAAAAGACATAGCAGTAGAATCATTAGAAGTAAAGGATGAAGCTTCTTATTCAACTTTGTGACCATCATTGCGAATCACATTGAGCCCAACTTGATTTGGAGTAGCAACTTTGCTCCTTAGCTTGAAACCTAGTGGATAACCATGTTTCTTAAAACATTTATTAACAAAATGTCCTGTATAACCACAATAAGAGCATATCGACCTCTTAACATCAGAATTGGATCGCCTTAAAAATGCACCCCTACTATATGAAGAAATGACTGCCTTATTAACAAAAACATTTGACTCTGTTTGTTGCTGGAAAGAGATAGACATTTGCCGCTCTTGTTGAATCACCATGGCAAACACTTTGTTGATGGAAGGAAGTTGATCAATAAGCATGATCTGAGACTTAACAGTAGAAAAATTGTCATTCAAGCCCTTGAGGAAACGAATAACATAATCTTCCTTTTGCTATCTTCTGGCAGTGTCAAGAACTTTGCAGGTGCATCTTAGATTACAGGTGCAATTTGGAAGTGGTCTCAAAATCATCATTTCGTCCCATAATATCTTGAGCTTGGTATAATAATCAGTAATAGATAAGTTGGTCTGATTAAAAGAATAAACTCAGCTTGAAGCTCAAAGATCCGGAATGAATCACCCGGAGAAAAATGATCTTTGAGATCCTTCCATGCCTCGATTGCATTGTCAAACCAGACGATGCTTTGTGCGATTGAACTTGTAGCAGAGTGAAGAATCCATGAGAGCACCATCGTGTTGCAATGCTCCCAAGATCCAAACAGAGCATCGGTCATGGAAGGCATAGTAATCGTTCCATTAACAAATAGATACCTTTTTTTGAAAGCAAAGCTATCTTCATTGCCCTGGACTAAGAATGATAATTAGTCCCTGAAAAAATCGACATAACCAGAACTAAAGCTGAGTTTTCGTTTGGGTGAAGGAAATAGGGATTAGATGGTGAATTATCTCCCATGGAAGAAGAATCTAACTTAAAGGAAGCTATGCGAAAACTAAAAAGAAGATGAATAGATGATTTTTACAGCTCTGATACCATAATAAATTCTTGAGCAAAAGATGAAAAATGATTTCTGTATATTCCCATTGTTGAAAAATAGTACAGAGAAAAATATATATATGTTCTCTGTTGTGTTAATTAACTGTAAAACTTACTCTCTAACTATCCTGTTAGATAACTAAAATAGAAAAAGAAAAAACTACACTATATATTGTATTACATGTCTCAGCTGCCTTCACTTTAAGCTCATGAAATCCCATTTATGGTTTCTCCTAATTCACTATAATCTCTTTTTTGCTTATTTATATAATATTTGTTTGAGATTTTTATTCGAATATCTTGAATTACGTCTTCAACCCACAAAAGGGAAAAAAATAGAACTTCAGTTCTCAAATTCGTGTGAGGAAATCATATATAAATCCTTGAAAGAAAATGAAACTTTAGAGAAGAGTAGATGTAAATATGGATAACTGATGAAAGAATCTTGTAAGTTTTCTTTTTTGTCAGTCAATATAAGTTACAACAATCTTTAAGAATGGGGACCCTATCACCATATTGTCAAAACTTCTACAAATATCATAATTCATTGACAGGGTTAAGAGTGGAAACTTTTATCAATACTTGGGGAGGAATTAGAGTGCAACAACAACTGATTAGTCCAAACGAGACCTTGTCACTTCGTAAGCCAATAAGCATATTGCATTTGTACAGACCTTTCATATCAGTTAAAATATCAAAATTTTGGTTCAGATTGAGTAGACAAAAGATTAAAAAAAGAACTAAAAGAGAAAAAAAAAACACAGGGGTTAAGAAAGAAGTCAAGAGGTGACGTGGTGATTAATTGCTTACATGGTAAAAGAGTACCTTATTTTGAGAAATAAGAATAAGAATACTACTTTTTGGGAATAAAGATGTTTAAGTAACTTCTTTTAAGAAAAAACTTAAGAAAACCGATTTATCTATAATTTTTCATTAACGATACATCCATCAAGAAATCAAAATTTTCATGTCAACGTGAGTTATTAAAACAAAATATTTGAAAGAGAGATTATAAGGAAATGTAAATTGGAAAGTTTGAAATTGTTATTTGATTTACCATTATTTTAGGCTAGATTTATGCAAAGTTGTTTTGCCTAGTATCTTGTTTCTTAGGATAGTTTTTCTATAAAATTGTATATAAGACTTCTCTTGTATATCAAAAAATATGAATGAAAGTAATAACTTTCCTACATGACATCAGAGCTTAGATCCTATGGCACTGTAAAATTATGGAAGAACCTTCTTCCTTAATTGAGAGTTCTCAAGGAGAGAGTTCAATCCTTGCAAACTTAACCTCTAAAACATAAAAAATGTTGAATCAAACTTTGATTCCATTCAATCACGAACTTGGTGCGATAACAATTGGTATCAAGTTGGATGGTAAGAATTATGGTTTTTGGTCTCAAGTTATTGAAATGTACATCTTAGGTAGAGATAAACTGGGATATATAAATGGAGATCTTCCATAACTCCAAGAGAATGATTCCACTTTCTAGAAATAGAGAATTGAAATTACAATGGTGGAAGATTGGTTGATCAATTCTATGGATCCAAAATTGGTTGGTAACTATATTAGATTTCCAACGACAAAGGCTGTGTGGGATGCTATTGCTACGACATACTTTGATGGCATTGGCAGCTTACAAGTCTATGATCTCAAGAGATAAATAATAAGGCTTAAATGGCGAAAGATCTATCGAAGCATATTACAACAATCTTCAAGGACTTTGGAGAGAAATCGATTTTTACCTCCTAAATCTGATTAAATGTGGAACTAACATACAAAAGCATAACTTTATTATACAAGAAGATAAAATTTATACTTTTTTGGATGAATTAGATGATCGACTTGACAAAATTCGAGGAGATATGCTTCAAATTCAACCATTCCCAATAGTAGAGTAGGCTTATGCACTTGTTCGCAGGGAAGATCTACGACAAGCAGTGTTGGTACTCAAAGGAGATGGAGATACTACATCCAGTGCAGTTATGTTATCGAAAGGCGGACAAAAATGACAACACTAGCTATCACTTCATATTTCGCTAAGTGAAAAGCCCAATAATCGACAAAGTTGAAGTCACAATGAAGAGGTTGTAAGCATTATGGGAATATGAAATAAACCAAAGATACTTGTTTTAAACGACATAGATATCTAAAGCGGTGGCATAAACTATAAACACCGTAAAATTTTCTGTATTTAATTAGACAATAAAATTAAATAAAAATATGTTATAAGAATATATATATATTTGTTAAATTGAAAATGTATTTAAAAATAATAAAAATAAATACAATAAATATATATTTGTTATTTTGAAAAACAATTAAAAAAAATATATAATATATATAAACAATAAAATACATAAGTAATAAAAAAATGGAAAAAGCAAAAAAAGCAGAAAAAAAGGAACGTGGTATGTTGCGCTATTCTGTATCGCCCGACAAAGAAGCTGGGAAGGGAATCGGGGTTCCCTTCCCCGACCGAGAGCAAAGGAGGCAGCCAGAAGGAGAAAAAAAAAGAGCCGAGAAGGGAGAAGAAGCCACCGACGCCGGACAGCCAAAATCCGGCGATAAACGGTGGTGACAGGGAAAAAAAAAGAAAAAAGAAAAGAGAGAAAGATGAAACCAAGAGAGGAAGGAGAAGAAAGGAAGGGAGAGAAGCGGTCGGAAGGGAGACGAGGAGCGACGTCGGCCAACCCAGGGAAGAAGGCGGTGACCGTTGGTGATGCCGAGAGCAGCAGATCGACGAGACAAAAAAAGAGGGGTGACGCCGGGGAAAGAAAGGGCCAAACCGACCACTTTTCGACGAGCCCAAGTGTAACCACCACCAAATCCATGCGTCGCGTGACCAGACGGAGCGGCTGGAAGTGAAAGCCGACGAGGAACCAGTCAGAAAAGTCGTCGAACGACGAGATGGCCCCTAAACCTGTTCAGACCGGTTCAGTGGAAGGGTGGTCTGAACCGGTCCGAACCGGTTTAGCAAAAAAAAAAAGGAAAATTGGAAAAAAAATCGATGACGAATCAGGTCTGAAGATAAACCAGTAAGCTATCAGAATTGATCTTTTAATTTTTGAAAAAATTTATTTGAATGTATATCTGACTGAAAATTGACCCGATTAATTATGCAAATATATAGCACGATAATTGACGACAAACGAGCATTCAAATTTACCTCGATTTACGTGTATTATGGAATCTTGGGTAAGCGAATCTCACTTGCTACCACTTGTATAATTATACGAGTTAGAAATTAATCGCATAATTTTTGGATTAATTTTGTATAAATTGCGTTATAACGGGAATTGAAAAATCGACTATCGTAAACGATATTATGAACTATCCAAAGAAATAAAATAAAAAGGTTTAAAATGACGTGATGGTGATAGTAGGCCATATATGTCAGTTAAACGTCTATAATGGGCCCAGCTTATGTAACAATCGGCCTAAACTCATTAATGATCTAATGAACGACCCATAAATTATAATTGAGCCGAAATAGTTAAATGGATTTTAAGGATTGAATAAGAGAGTTGAAACAGACTTAGGATAGAGGTAGGCACATTAAGGGATTATAAAGGCCCAATAAAAAATAATTGGGTCTAAAATTTTATCTAAAGTGAAATTACGCTGCGTACGTGTTTATAAGAAATAATAATAAGTGATTTGTGATTAATTACAGCTCCAGAGGACTGAATTGGGAGCAAATCGAACTGAGCGAAATCTCAGCATTTGGAAAAGTTAAACTGTACGGAGAAATCGAGGTAAGAGGTATAATTTAATTTAGTTCCGATATAAACACTCATTGCATTGATAAAAAGATTTTTATGAAGCAATATTATATTTTGAAATGATTTATGATTGTTTTCATATGTATGGAACGATTTACAAAACATAATTTCGTTTTATGAAATGTTCACCAAGTATGTTTATGTTTATGAAATGAATTTCCTGAAGCATGAAAATGCATGGAAGTTTTATGATGGTTTGTAATCCCATATTTATGCTTTAGAAGAAACTTTTGACATTTTCAAAAGTATTTAAGAAAAGGGAAAAGAATTTTTAAGACTGTACGCTTCATGCATGGCTACTTTTTGTGGTGTTCCGGCTCCACCACTTGAGTGCCGGTACGTAAGGCCCCTGTAGCACTTGACTCTACCTGTGTGGTAGATGTCTTGCTACTTTTGGTTAATGATGATGATGTTTTGATAGTATCTCGTGCCCGCGCAGCACGCATGAATGTTTCTCGCACGGAGAGTGCCTTTGGTGCCCGTACCTAGCTAAGTGCTAGAGAAAGTAAGAAAGATAGATACTACCCATGTTTTTATGAAAGTGTTGTACGACCCTGATCCAGTCTACAACCCTCCTTACCATGGCCATAGGTATGATTGACTCTCTACGGAGAATGACACGTATCACATGACTTAGTTATAACCTACTCTCCATGATTATGATTATGATTATGAATATGTTTATGATGATGATGATGATGATGATGATGATGATGATGATGATGATGATGATGACGACGAATGACTATGTTTTTATGAGATTTTGACAAAATGTTTACGAACAATTATGATTTATGATGAAATGTTTAAGAATGATTATGTTTTATGAAACGTTTATGAACGATGATAATTTTATGAAATTATCCATAAACGATGAAGATTTTATGAAACGGTTTAAGCATGCTATTTGATTTAAAGAACCCATGCTTCATATTTTCCTATGATGGCTATGCACGTAGCGAAAGTTTTACATATCTTCTAAATATTTGTTTCTAAAAGAAACTTATGATCAGTTTTTCTGAAGCAAAGTTTGTTTCATAAATGATTTCTTGCATGCTTTTACATATTAGGACTACTTTAAATGTATTTTCTTACTGAGCTTTTTTTCGAAAGCTCACCCCTTCACATCTCAGATTGTTTGCAGTGAACTACAGATGATAATTGCTGCGTAGACGACATAGACTGGTGGATACGAGATTCCCTGGACTACCTTTTGTACATACGTGAGGTATACATTTCTATCTCTTTACTAGATCATTTGTATGCACAAACATCTATTGAAAGTAATGTGTCGGGATGTAATCTGTATAAGGATAAATGAAATGAAATATTTTTAAGGATTGATTTTTGGGAGTAACTAGACGTGTTTGGAATATGTAGAATGATTTGATGATATGACTTAAAAAGTATGTCTGATAGTTGTGGATAACTAGGGTTAATATTGTGAGAATTTGCAGGTGGGTAGGCTTATATCTTAGCCGTTAAGCTGTCAAAATTTTTATCGGTCATATGAATTCAAATGTTAAATTTAAATAAAATTACAGATAAAAAAAGTAAGAAAGATGATTGGCACAAAACAAGAGTAAAACCTAAGTGGATAAAGGATTAAGTTGGAAGTCGAAATTTCAAAAAAAAAAATTTCCCTGAATTTTTATAGGTCACGGGTCGTTACATAAACTTAAGGCAAAAAAGAAATGTGAAGATGGTGCAGGACAAAATAATGGTTGAATAGCATTCATGAACACTGAACCTCAACTATCCATTATACCCAGGGAAATTCTTTCTCTTAGGCTACAATATCATAATGGACACCTCTATTACTACTGCAAATAAATCCACAGCATTAAATGATTCAAGTTACAATGTTTGGATTATTGACTCAAGGGCAACCGATCACATTACATATGATTTACAAGACTTTGTTGAAATTGCTCAACCGAGACAAACATTTGTTGCCAATGCTTACAGAGTAACATACTTGGTTACATAGGTTGGAAAAGTTGCACTTTCACTCTCTTTGACTCTACCAAATACTCTATTGTTTCTGTATCTTTTGAACAAGCTATTGCTTATAGGTCCAGCTACTGAGGAATTAAATTGTTGTGTACTAATATATCCAAGTTTCTATATGTTTCAAGATGTTTTTACGAAGGAACTAATTGATCATGGTACTAAAAGACAAGAGCTGTATTACATGGATGATTTTAATCTAGCTTAGGTTAATATTGTGAGTAGAATTAGTGACCAAGAATGACAAATCTGGTTGTGGCATTATCAACTGGGACATTTGTCTTTTTCATACTTGAAACAAATGTTTCCAAGTTTATTCTCTAGTCTATATGAGTCTGTCTTTAAACGTGAGATTGCATTTTAGCATAAAATCATTGTATTTCTTATCCAATAAGTTTAACGAGATGTGAAATACCATTTACGTTAATTCATTCAATTGTTTGGGTGACTTCTATTAAAATTTCTTCAGGGATTTGATGGTTTGTAACCTTTGTAGATGATTGCACAAGAATGACTTGGCTTTATGAGATGAAAAATAAGAATTAGGTGTTTGGAAGTTTTCGTTCTTTTCATAATATGATCAAGACACAATTTTTTGTTAAACTCCAAATTCTGAGATTTGATAATGGTGGAGAATATGACAATAAGTAGTTACAAGATTATTTCCAAGCACATGATTTTCTTCATGAAACCACTTGTTCTTAAACCCCATAATAAAATAGCATCGCTAAGAGGAAAAGCAGACACATGTTTAAAACAGCTGGAACTCTTTTAACATTACTAAATGATATTGGGCAAATGTAGTTGTCACTACTATTTACTTGTTGAATTGAATGCCAAGTTGAATTCTGAAACTCCACTATAGGCTCTTGCTCATAATGTGCCATTACCTTCAGTTTTGATACTTCCACTCAGAATTTTTAGCTATGTTACTTATGTTCACCTTCATAAAAATCGGCGAACAAAATTGGACCCATGTGCCATTCGTTGTTTTTTCTAGGATATGGTGCAAATAAAAAAAAGGATATTGATCCTCTGACGCCACTACCAATTGGTTATTAACTAAAATGGATGTCACCTTTTTTAGAATATAAAAAATCCTTTCCAAAATCAAATTATTATTCTTTTCTTCAGGGATAGTTATTATGTGATGAGAAAATTGTAGACAATTGGGAACAATGGCTTGGTCTTGATGATACCAACTTGGAGATAATTAACGATATCAACTAGGAGAGAACTCAACCATTACCTTCTATGGTTGGAACTCAACCAAAACATGATGACACTCAAGGATATTAGTAAGTCGTCAGGCTACCAAAAATAAATTACTCTAAACCACTAAATAGTAGCTAGAGAAGTAGATGTTGATCCCATAAGGACTGCAACAAAAAGAATCAAGTTAATGAAAGAGAGGTTTTGTAAATAAGAAAGCTATTTTAACTAATTCAACTAACTAAACTAGTAAACTACTTAGAAAGAAATCCACAATGAAGAAAATAAAGCAACAAGATATGGTTTTAAGACAATTAGGCAAAGAACTTCAGCTAGCATGCATCTTGACTACCTTGGATTTTATATTTGTTGACCATTGAATTCTAAAGATCTCATTAAATTAAGCATTTAATCGTAGCATTGCAACGAAACCGTGCCAACACCATCTTCCCTTACTGCTTAGTTAATTATAAGAAAACTCCATGATTAATCCCAAACTACTTAGATTATCTAGCAAAAAACTCCTTAGACATATTTACATAGCAGCATTAGAATCTATGAAAGATCTTGATTGAAATTAACCGATAAAAATAAGAACTTGATTTATCTAATCAAACTTAGATTTTCCTCTATCTTTTGTGAATTAAACTATTAAGAACTTAGCAATTTTAATTCTAGAATTAGATCATTATACTTAATTATATAGTTTGCAACCTAAATAATTAAACTAATAATCATTCAAACTTGCTACAGAAAATCTTAGTTACTTAACCAATGATATATAATTGGTTCTTATTTCTCACAACAAATAATTATCCAAGATTGATCAAGATTGCATGCCAACTAAATTAAGACAACTACTCACTAAACATGCTTGAAACTGACCTAAATATTATGCAAAGATTGAAAAAGAAACAAAGAATCAAACTATAAAGAAATCGACACACTTAAACACAATATAAAGAAATCAATTTTTATGTTTTATTATGCAAAAGATTAATTTAACATGCAAGAACTAAAATTAATCACAATATTAAACTAAAGAAAGCAATCAAACTCAATAAGAAAAGAATGAAAGATCATGCAAATTAAAGAAAGCAAGAACACAATATTGAATAATAAACCAATCGACCACTTTTATAAAAATAAAGAAGAAATCATTGAAACATGTAAAGAATAATAAATGACTAATTTTAAAAATAAAACTAGGCTAATTGGTGATAAAATTAGCCATCCTAAGGTCCCTTTATATGGTGAGGGAACAAGATTCTTAATTACTAATATTTATCTAATAACACTTTTTCATATTTATCTTGAGTAATTAATTCGGTTTCCAACTCATCTTGCCAATTCATCATGGACTTTCTCTCTCCCGTAATTATCTTCCAAAAAGACTTTAATTAATTGCTTCAATTATCCTTATAATAATTTCATTTTTCTAATTTAGTGTTGACTTTGTAAGGACTTTTGACCCATCAAACTAATTCTGATTTGGATGATCTTGAAAATTTCGAAAAACTTAAGAAGTTCTATACAACTTTAAAGGGGGTCACTTTTTTCAGAAAAATTCGGACAGAGGCAAAATCAACAAAATACCCTTGTTGGTTCGAAAATGAAAAAAAAAATGCAAAAAGTGTCCTTTTAGCTTTATTTTCTCTCATAAGCCTAGTTGCAATGCCTATAACATTAAATAAACATTACATAACACTTTTAAACACAATATAAAGCTAAAAGAATATTAGTAGACATTATTAATATAGCAAATTAAGCATTTATCATATATCAAGAGGCTCCTATCGAACTGATAATGACATTAATGGGATAGGAAGAAGAAAATGATGTTGAACAAGAACGAGAGCAATAACAACCTACTTCTCACATTTTAGTACATGACCACTCTCTTGAGAATACTCTTGAGGTACAATCTTTAAACTCTTTTCCCAATAATAATGTAGATGATTTTATTGGCTAAGCATTACCTTTCAAACATAATTGTGGTAAGCCACCAAGTCGATACTCACCAGAAATCAAAGATAAGACTTCAAAATATCCAATTGCGAACCATGTTTGCACCCAGAGGTTGTCATCACTCCTAAAAGCTTTTGTGCACAAGTTATCTTCTAAACATGTTCCAAATACTATACAAGAAGTCTTGAATAATCCCAAATAGACCGAAGCAATAAGTGAAAAGATGACAATATTGCAGAAGAATTATACATGGAAGATCATGCTACCACTTGAAGGGAAAAAGACCGAAGGGTGTAGATGGATATTCTATATAAAACATTAGGTAGATGGGTCAATAGAGAGATACAAAGCAAGACTTGTTGTAAAAAGATGTACTCAAACATATGGTATGAGTTATTAGGAAACTTTTTCACCAATAGCAAAGTTGACACTATTAGAGTATTGTTGTCTCTTGCAGCAGATTTTGATTGGCCATTGCATCAGTTCGGTGTAAAGAATGAGTTTCTTCATGGGAATTTAGCGAAAGAAGTATAAATGGACATTCCACCATGCTTTACTGCTTCATCACAAAATAGAGTCGTATGTAACTTTATGGACTAAAATAGTTACTTAGAACATGGTTTAGATGATTTATCTTGGCAATGAAGAAGCATGGCCTTAAATAGAGCAATTCAAATCATACTCTTTTTTTAAGCCTCGACAAGGATTGGTAACAGCTTTAATAATTAAGGTTGATGATATGATAATTATATGAAATGATAAGTAGGAAATTTCCAGTTTGAAGGAATATCTAGAAATAGTTTGATCAAGACGTCGAGTGTCTTGCTTAAGCTTTAAGCGATTTTCGGTATTTCGATCGGTTCTCAATTACAAAGTTACTAACTTAAACCAACTAAAATAGTCGTTACATATATAATACTTTTTAAAAAATATATTTTGGGATTCTTATATTATTCCCAAAAATTGAAAAATCCAAATCGCATGACCTATTAGCCAGCCTCTTGAGTCTTGCTTTGCTAAAATCCCAAAAATTGACCCAGCCCCTCTTTGGAATGCTAAAATTTTTTGTTGCCTCTAGGCTCCACCTTCTCTTTTGCCTTTTGCAATGCCTCTAACCCTCCACTAGTCTGCCCTTCTCAACCCACTTTTGACTCTCATCACTTCCGATTCCTCACCCTCGTCCTTCTTTCATCCTTATGTCTCAAGCCATCAATCTGTTGGTCCTCCTCACCCCCTCGGTCTTCCTTTCCTCATTAAGGCGTCTATTAATCCTCCTCATCCCTTTAACATTCCTCTTGTTTTAGGCCTCCCTATGGTTCTCGGCCTTAGTCCTTCACCAATCTGTGCCAATTGCTAAAGGAAATTGTCATTAATTTTGTGGAATCTGTAAAGCTTGGTGAAGCTTAGTAATCAACACCTCAATCAAGAAGTTGTGTATTTATATTCCTAACTTAGGGTTTAGATTTCAAAGCTTAAAAACAAATTTGGTTATAATTAAATGAAACTAAAACTTATTTGATAAATTTGGTTATATTTGCATTCCAAATGTTTTTATGTTTATTAGTTGATGAAATTGTAAATATATTGCTTTAATTTTACTTTTAATCTTACCATCTCATAAGATTTAGATATTACAATTACTAATTTTAGAAGCTTTTTAAATAATCAAGAGTCATTATCTTGATTGATAGTTGCACAATTCTTATTTCCTTGGACCTTTATTCCTTTATTGATAATATGTACATGTCATGGTCTATGCCTTGGTTTAATGTAACTTCTAAACCTAGCATTCTATGGGATTATTGGTAATTGGAATAGGGTTTGAAACTTAATAGTGACTGTTGTAGTATATGGTGAGTGTTACAAAAAGTTTTTGTTTAAATAAATGCTTATTATTATCCTCACCATTATAGATGCTTTTATTTTTCTAAGTTCAAATCTATCTCGAGTTTTTTTGTTTTTATCTTTGAAAAAATTGACCTAATTGATCGAGAGAAGTTGGTTCAATTTTTGTTTGTTTTGACTTTTTATTCGATCGATTTAGTCAGTTCCTTGTCTATGATCGGTTAAATCGATTTTTCATAAAGACGAATCGAAATAACCGAACTGACCGTTTACTTATCCTTAATTTGAACTTTTTGTGTTATAATTATTAACTATTATTTTTTTGTAATTTTTTAAATATTTTATTAAATATTTTTAAAAAATTAATAGTATTTGGATGGGTTTGGATGAATTTTGGCATTGTATGTAAAGTTAATATGGATGTAAATGGGTATCACTTAAACAAGTACTTGGGACTACCTACCCCGATTAAGTCAGGTTCAAGTACTTTATAATCGAGTTTTAATCGAGTTAGAGTAGTTATTCCACTACTTGTGTCAGGTTGGGGTAATGCCCTTAAGGTACCCTAAACTTGAACTCGATTAGTATTTTATTAAATATATTTTTGTGTTTTTTATTAAATTATATTTGTTTGTAATTTCATAAATATATTTTTATTCTTTTCAAGTATGAAACTACTAAAGTATGTTGAATTATGATGAAACTTGTATGTTCTTATTTAATTTTATATTTTGAATTAATAAAAAATTAAATATTAGAATAATTGATTTTCTTATAGGAGTTCGGGTTCGAATTCGAGTCAATTAACGAGTTTGCCAAAAATTTTGATTGAATAATCGGGTAATTAAACAGTTGGTTAATTTTATATTTTTAATTAATAGAAAATTAAATATTAGAATATTTGATTTTCTTATAAAAGTTCGGGTTTGGGTTAATTAACGAATTTGTTAAAAATTTTGGTTAAATAATTGAATAATTAGACGGGTTTGGGAAATAAACAAGTAGTATGAAATTTATTAGAGTAAGGTTTCAATAATATTTTTAAAAAATAATCGGGTAATTATAGAGTTTGAGTTCCTTAATCAATAATCAAATTTGGAATCGGATACTTCAAAATTAGTAAATACTCACTCCATTTACATTCCTAAAAATTGAGCGTAGATAAAAATTTAGCCTAAAAAATCCAATTAAATAGATCTTAGACTAACCTTCAATTCCTTAATATTTTATTTAAATTCAGATTGAATTTGATTTCACTTGACCCATTAACATATTTGCTGACATGAAGCCATCGGTTTTGAGGAAAATCAATCTCTCGCTAAGCCATAAGGGGTTTTTTTTTTTTTTTCAGATTTTGATGGAGATTTCGATAGCGAGTTCGTAGAAAGAAGATCAACTTGTATAATTTGCCTTCTTTAATCTTGTATGTCCATCAAATAGCCGAAACGTTTAAAATCAACATTCAAAATTAATCAATCTTAAAAACACATTAATATAACACTTATAAAATGTTAAAGAGCCGTTAAGCATTTCGTAACTTTTATTAAGTCAAATCGTCATTTTGTTTATTCATTCGTAAACAATAAATCATTTGCTAATATATTATTCAATACACTTGAATAATCTTCAATCCAATATCTTGGTTAATACAATTTAGAAAATTTTATTTTAATATATGATTTTAAAAATGAAAATTATTTAATAAAATAATCAAACACAAACAAACAAAATAATATATAATACTATCAATTAAGAACGTTCAATACTGTTACAAGGAATGCGACAGTATTTTATAATATTACTATAAACCATAATATAAATATTTCCTCAATCAACTAACAGTTGATTGAAAAAAATAGTGATATTTTTTTTTTAAATATTTAAATAAATAAAATTTAAATTTTTATTATTGAAAAAAATTTATTTAAATATCACTCTTTATCAAAATAAATTTTAAACAGGAAAACAAACACGTGTTTAAAAAAAATTATTTCCCCAATCAACGGTGTGGCGGGGCCAAGTTCAGTCGTCTGATGTAATTCTAAAAATTCCAGTCAATTTCAGGATCACCCATCAAATAAATAGGACTGGACTACAATAATCTTAACAAAATAATAATATTAATAGTAATTTTTCTTTTACTATTCTTTCTTTCAATTTTTTTAATTCCTAGTTTTTATTTTTAATAATTTACAAAATTTACAGTAAATAAAAGCTTGAAAAAAGAGAAAAAAAAAAAAAAAGAGAGAGAAAGGAATTGTATTGGCCATGTGATTAACAGTGAATTGAAAAAAAAAAAAAAATTCAAGTCTCAATCATCTTGGAGACTTTAACGATTCCACTTGGGATTTGCCTTTTGGACCCCTTAATCTGATGAAAAGTCGATATTCATCGAATGTCATCGGCGGATACAGCGCAGGTTTGTCTGCTGAAACCAGCTCTTCCATGGGCTTTATGGGTATATCACTCTTTGGGTTGTAAAAGAAGGCCAGAGATATTCTTTCCATGTTTGAATTTACTCTCACCCTGTGCTCTACACTCTTGTAATTTGCATTGCTTAGGACCTGAATTAATTAAAAAAAAAAATTAACATATTTATCAAGCAAAATATTTGTATAAGCAAAGGCGAAGTTGGAATTTTTGTTATATTTTTTGTTTTAAATTAGGGTGGATTAGGTCAAATAAAGAGGAGGAAATTGAATATTCTTAAGTTTTGGTGTTTCAATATATGAGAAAATAACAGTTATTATATAATAAATAATAGATTTTGTTAATGGGTGTTTTAAAATATTATTAATAGTGATATCTAGTTAATGTAATAATTTCAATGCATTAAAATTTATATTTATTTAATATAGTAATTTTAAAGTGTTTTAGTGTACTCTTTAACTAAATTTTAGATAAATTTATTGTTATTATAGCAATTATTATCATTAATTTTTTTTTGTGCTTTCATGATGTTGTATTGTTGTGAAGTCAAAAAGAGAATAGTTTTTGGACAATATTAATTTCTCTAATCCACTCCTTTAATTTTTCTCATTTATATTATTGGAAGTGTATAATCAACGAGTTTTAATATTTTATCTAATATTGATTTCATAATTCCAATTCATTAAAATTACACTTTAGAAACCATACTTGAAGATCAAGATTTCTAGAAGTAGGATTCATCACATGGCGAAAATGGAGAATTTTTAGTACTTTTCAAAGAATGAATAGAAAAATAGAAATGGGTTCAAATTCTATTAGCGTGCTTATTGTTTAATTATTACTAATGACAAAAGCCTAGATTAATCAGACTTATATATTTAAGTGGAAAACTTCCTGTTGGGTGCAAGGCCATGTCATTATCAATCCAAGCTTAGCTTTCCACGTTGAATTATTGATCACATTATACACTGCTTAAACAATTGGGTGTTTTAGAAAAATATATACAAGAGGAAAGTGGAAAAGAAAACCAAAAATCTGATGTAATACTTTTTAACACGTGTATATAAGATGATCAACTGTGAATCCCACAGTTCGAAGAATCAAAGTGTGTCATTCCAAAGATCTTATCTTCATAACCTTAAATTCATCATGTTTATCCATTTTGTCTGTCTTTATGAAAAAAATGGAAATTTAAAAAATTTGTGTTTTGTAATGTTCTGAGAAAGCTTAATTGTATAGGATTAGTTGGACAATTTTTAATTTTAAAAAAGAAAAAAGAGATAAATAACTTGCTTGATTGATATTTTAATAAAAACAATTATAGTAGTACGTCATCAAGGATATTTTTAATTCTTACTTGGACCTATGTTTCCTACTTTCTTGAGTAATTTTAAAGGCAATGTTATAATCAAAGTCGAAAGTATGATTGATTTAATCCATCAAAAACATGACCCTTCCATGTGCCAAACAATTTCACCCAGAGAGAAAAATTCATCACCTGAATTTGATCACCGATGTTGACAATAAACGCGTGTTGAGCAGGCTTCACGGTGATCCACTTGCCATCTTTCCGGACCTGAAGACCAGGGACATGGGGGTCTGGTAACAGAAGGGTCAAGCCACCTGGGTCCGAGTGAGATGACAAACCAAGGGCCAGATCAGGCTGTGGGCACTTCGGATAAAAGTTCACCCTTAGGCATGCCCCAAAGTTTTCCCCACCAAATGCATTTTGAAGTTGGTCTTCTTTCAATCCAAGGTTTATTGACAAAACCTTCATTATTCTCCCACATAACTTCATCAATTCATTTCCGTATTCATCAATAACTTCCCTGCGTTCATCCAATGATAATTAACATTAAAATCAATTCGGATTGGAATAAAGTAAAGAGGATTGTACAGTAATTAAGCTGAGTAAAGTCCAAATTTATGGTTAATGGAATAATAATGTGATGATAAAGTATAATTAAGTATGAGAAGCCGGCAAAGGTATGGGACATTTTAGACAGTTGACTAAGAAGTGACAAAGTACATGCATGACAAATTAGCACAGTACAGCCGTTGAATAAGCCAAATCCAAAGCTGGTATTCCATCCAAATGCTACAGTAAAAAAAAAAAAACCATGTAAGATCAAAGGATCTTTAGTCTTACCTGCACGAATCTGGAGAAGAAGGCCATTTGTTATAGTCTTTGAGAGTTAATGGACGATAGTGAAGATAGTAGTAATCACTCCAATCAAGAATGGCACCTTTTTCAATTCCTAGTCTGCTACCATAACCTTCATAAGTCTTGGGGGAGTTAGCATAAGTTTGCTTAATCTCCATAGGTAAATGGAAGAAACTTCGCCAAGTTTCGCGTGCTCGGTCCAATAATCCAGGACTAACACCATGGTTGACGACCTGGAAAAACCCCCACTCTCGACAGGCAGAAGAAATTTGATTAAGTGTCGAGTCAGGAAGATTGTTTTGGTCTCCGGATAAGCCCGTGAGATCAATTATAGGAATATTACCATCACTGGTTTCTGAGGGGTGTATGGAAGGCCTATCGGAAGGTGGCTTGATATATCTATCTGGAATGATTGGTAGGCCAGTTTCGGATAAGGATTGGACTCGGATGATTGGTTCAGGCCAGTCGTGTAAATTGTTCATGTTTGGAAAAGAAAAAAGAAAAAAAACTGTGCCTTTCTAGTAGGAATAATAGCTTCCCAGGTTGATCGTGTGTGTTAAAAGGGAATTAAGGAGAGAAACCTTATACTTTGAAAACAATAAGTTGAGAGAAAAGAAAGAAAGAGAGAGATGGGTTTGAGAGAGAGGAAGTAACGAGGGAATGGTAGTTAAAGGGGGTATGGTGGATGGGTCGGGAAGTGGAGAGACTTTGATGAAATAGACATGAGAAAAAGAGAACGTGAAAGAAATGGGGTTTTTTTTAATAAAGAAGAGGTGATTTGTGGTTGTGGGGGCTGGCTGATGACTGACGACTTTTTCCTACTTTAAAATCATAGAGTTTTAGATCAAAGAGTTAATTTTAAGTTTCCAGCAGTGAAATTGAGTTCATAGGCCAGTTGGGATTTTCTGTTTCCATGTGCTTCACTGTGTTCTTCTGAAGTTGACAGGCAAATATAGAAGACAACACACATTTCCATCGATTCATCCACTGACCCCATGAGAGTGACTTTGTTCCCATTCCGGCGCCGTGATCAACTTGATCTTCACTGCCCCCCACGGTTTTCTTCCTTTTCATCATCCCTTTTAAATCCACAAATTTGTTGCTAAGCCTTCTACCAAGCAATATTAATGATTGCTCACCATTAATACCACATACATTAACCTTTCAATAAACTTTTGGCCTGCGTTGTCCACCTCTAAATGGTTGTTCATGGTGTCTCTGCGACTCAAAGATTTACATGATTAAGACCATAAAGAGTGACCGCCTTGATAT
Source organism: Firmiana major (assembly GCA_033439115.1). Lineage (NCBI taxonomy): Eukaryota > Viridiplantae > Streptophyta > Magnoliopsida > Malvales > Malvaceae > Firmiana > Firmiana major. The sequence goes on along the minus strand of CM065913.1, from coordinate 34,455,909 downwards.
TTCAAGACGCGTTGTTACGATTAAATTAATATTTTATGATTGATAAAATAACAACAAAAAAGGGGGTGAAACTGAAAGTAGAAGAAATATGAATCTTCATAAAAATGAGATCATTTTGTTTTATATATTAGATTTTCAGATTATCATAATATCTCTAAAACAATTTATGAACATAACGAGCTTTTATTTGACCAAAAGTTAGATTGTACCACCAATTATTAATATTGCGGCTAATAATTGTATCTCACTTATGAATGAAAGGCTATCAGATCTTTTCATTAAAATGAAATGAGAAAAATTATACGCTTTGCAATTAGACTTATTTATTGATTGAGTTATTTATTTAAATTTGAAAAACAATTTAATTTTTGTTATTTAACCAAATTTAAAGGATCATTTAATTTGTTAGATAGTTTGGATATAATATTAAACTCATTAAATAAGTTTGCGCTTGAAAATTAAAATCAATTAAAAGATCAAGTTATGCTTATGTTTACTATTTCAAGTCAAGTTCGGCACAATAATTATAATTTTTTTACTATTTTAAGAGTAATTTTTTATTATTTTTGATTTTTTGTACAATTTAATTTTAGTTTGTATTATTTTTAAATTTTAACTTAAAATTTAAAAGTTTCATGTAATCTTATTTTAGTTTGAATTTATCTTAACATATTGTATTATACTCATTAACTATTATATTTTTTAAAATTTTTATATATCATTATATTTATTTTTTGAAAAAAAGCAATAACAGTTAAATGAGTTTGAATGAACGTGATCTTATTAATTTTACATAAAATCATGTTTGAATAAAAAATTAAACTTAAAAATTTGATCAAATTAAATTAAAAATTACTTTCGATCTCTTAATATTTTATTTAAACCAAATCTAAATTCGACCCGATCTTATCTATAAAGGCTTCAATTGGCAACCTAGATTTGATGATTTAAGATTTTCTTTTGTCCCAAGGGAAACTTCGTGTTTCACGAAACTCAAAATCTCTTCTTCCACTTGGGCATGTCCTTGCTAGTTGGCCAACGGGGGACCCCAAAAAAATCAGATGATGTGGAGCAGACTGTAGACGTAGTCTAGTTGGATTTCAGTACCGTCCTGGACAACAGTTATCTGTGATGTCCGACATTTTGGCACTCTCCATTTAAGTTTTTCCATGTCTCAGACACACAAATCTTTCTGTTTGGAGGAAAAGAAAAGAAAGTATCATATGTTTTTCTTTTCTTTCATTCTTTCATTTCATTTATGTTTACATTCATTGGTCATAATATTTGGCCGTGGAAGCACAAACTTTTGAATTAATTTCTACCTTCTAGATGCTGTAATTTAACAAGTCAAAAGATTTAGGTAGAGTTATATTACAAATGTTTGTAAATTAGATATAAAAAAAATGAAGAATCATCTAGTTTTGCAATCAAATAATCTATTCATCCTCACAGAATCAAGAAATTATCATGAAAATTTTGTTCAAAAAATCAATGAGGGTTTCAAGCACAAAAAATCTATAGACATGAGATTAATGTGAATTGCTTTCAATATCACTTTTAGTTGAAAAAGAGAGAGTGCTCCATATGACCAATTAATTAAAGTTTATTTATTAAGCAAACATGTGAATAAGAGAATGATATTAAATTTAAAAGATGAGCAATTATATAGATATTTAATAAAAAAGAAAATTTAATTATACCTAGCTTAGCTTAAAAGAGATCCAAAACAAGGTGGTTAGATATTACTATATAAAATCCCTCAACGTTGACGAAAAAAAAAGAGAAAGAAAAAGAAGGAAACTTAATACATATTTCCATATTATAAGTTATATCAATGACCCCATATTAAAGAAACAATGCTGGATACTCCGTACTATCACATAGAATAGATAATTAACAAGCCACAAAGTGACCAGTGGCGACAAATTTTTTTCCCTCATGGAAGAAAAACTTTAAAGGAGGAATAGTTTAAGTAGGGTTACAAGTTCTTTGATTTATATCGTGTTTTTAAGTCATGGTAGCGTCATAATTTGTTTGTTTATGATGATTTTAATTTTATTATTTTCCTTCCTCAACTAAGATATTGATCAACTAAATACTGCCCCATAGAAAGTTTTAAAAACAAGCCGGAGGCTTGTTAAACCTAATACAATCAATTTTCTCACAATTTCCAAAAATAACAATATATATACATATATATATATATATATACATATATACATATACATATATATATACATATATGTGTGTGTGTGTGTCAAAATAACTAGAATAACTTTATTATTTTCTTTTTTCAACTAGGATGTTGATCAACTAAATATTACTCAATAGAAAGTTTCCAACAAAAGCTAGAGGGGTCACACTGAAAATAATAATGGGTGATATATGTCACGATTCAAAACTACCCAAAAATCAGAGTAAATTTTTTGCGTTTTATTATTTTCTTTCATGCTTACCTGTTCTCTTATCGTGACCACACTCCACTAACAATTGGGCTGTGCGTCAATGCCAGTCCCACCAAATTAATTCTTTCTCAGTCATTTATAAATGTTTACAATATTTATACATTCCCTAAAGTTACTTACAAACATGTTACTGTGCTATGCTTATGTAGATATAATATATACAAGTGTATATACCTTAAATGATGGGCAACAGCGGATATCCGGAATGCAGTACTCAGTCGCCTCAACATCTACTGGAGATTATCTGTGTGAGAAAATGAAAGGGGTGAGCACATCAAGCTCAGTAAGGCAATCCTACGAACAAGTAGGTAACCATACTACCTACATGAATGTGGTGCCATGCATAAACCACCCTTTCTCCACACAATTCAAAACTGATGCAATGATTCATGATGTCATGTAAAATACGTTCGCATGGAAAATTCAACATGCAACTCTTTTTCAATCATTTCTTTCTCATTTAAAGATTTCACAATAAAGTCAGGACTCAACCCCTCCTTCGGGTGGTCCCGACTCACACAAAACCATGAAAATCAATTTACATCACACATGGGTTTAAAAAGCATGGAAATAATCATCATGCACATTTAGTTTAAAATCCAGTTTCAATCATCGTCAAGATCATCAACATGCGAGACTAGGCAACATCTGTATATCGGTAATAACCAGGACTATGGTCGTGTGTCCTCGTGAGCCCCTCTGCTACACGGATCCTAGTGTGCGGGGTCTCACCCTGATTGGGAACCGCCCGGGAGGTTGGTCAATCCAACCCGTCAGTCTTATCCGATCCCACGCATCCGAAGATGTCGTATCCGAAGATACCCCGTATCCGAAGATACCGTATCCGAAGATATCCCGTATCCGAAGATACCACACGGTACATCGTACTCCATGCTACTTGCACGGTACATCGTACTCCGTAGACCCATATCATATATCTATACTCATGCCATGTCTCAAAAAGCACGTGCGAGCCTATTTAATCGGTGACACACAGTCTACCCGACGCTCCAAGCACAGCTCATCGCATGTTTTCATAAAAATCAGTGGGGTGTGCGAGCGATGCTCCAGCACTCTCGTCAATTCAAGTAAAACTAGTGCGAGCTAAGCTCTAGCACTCTCATCAAATCATATGAAAAATCTGGTGGGAGTTAGACTCTAGCACACTGTCACAAAAATCATGTAAACTTTGGTGCGAGTTAGACTCCAGCACCGTGTCACGAAAATCATATAAAACCTGGTGCGAGTTAGACTCTAGCACCGTATCACGAAAATCATGTAAAATCAGGTGCGAGTTAGACTCCAGCACCAATGCATGTAAAACTCTAGTGCGAGCTCTCGCTCCAGCACTAATGCATGCATCACACAACTCAACATATCGTGCGAGCTGAGCTCTAGCACGTCACATGTCAATAAAAACACGTAGGCGGCTCTGTTTCCTCAAAACAGTTTTCAATAACAATTTCGTCGTTGAAATATGCAATGCTGTGCATTTTTCTTTCAAGGTTAGCCAGCCTACTCATGCATGCATCAAAACACCTCCAGAACGAGCAGGAACCTCTTGTCCTTACTCCTCCCAATTTTTCTTAAAATTGTAAATTTTACCCTTAACAAGGGTATTTTGGTAATTTGTCCATTCGGGGCACTAAAATTATTAACATACCTCTAGACCCTTCAGATAATTTAAAAGACTGCATATGACTTTGAAATTTCATAAAGTTTACCTCTAGCAGTCCGTAGAATTCCCTTACCTTATTTTTATGTAGAGTTTGACCTTTCCTTTTCCACTGCTGTCTCGTCACGCAGTCCGATTTACTCCCAATCCAATGTCTGAAACTGCGTATAAATATTCCTCACGTCAGATATCATACAATTTAATTGTATTTCCTATTTTCTGGGCTTAATTTAAATCATTGGGCCCTTTTACCCCTATTAGGCCCGATTGCACCTTAATGGGCCTTAATCGGCCTTAAGCCCGTTTTCCACTTAATTTTCACATTATCGAGGCCTATTGGGATCATTGGGCCCACCAACAATTTCTTGGGTCTCGTTCTAACTCTCGAATAGCTCAATTTATTATTTACGACAGTTTATCTAAATTTCCATAATTTAATTTATTTTATGCGATAATTAAATCTGAAGCACGCATAATGATGTAAATTGTTGTAAATAAGGGTTACTTATCCGAGATTCCATGCTAGTACGCAAATCGAGGCTATCTCGAGCTCTCGTTGGATGCCAATTGTCGAGCTACACAATTTTATGAATTTTCAGGTAAATTTCCAATCGAATAATAATTAAATAAAATATTCCAAAATTCAAATCAGTCAATTTCGACCACTTCTGACTTACCCATAGCTCGATTACATCGCCGAGATTTTTTTCCAATTTTTTCTCTTTTTCTTTTTCCCTTTTTCTCCTTTTTTTTTCCTTTCTTTCTTGGCTGAACCGGTTCAGTCTGGTTCAGACCCGGTTCGGACCCGCCGGTTCACCCCGGTTCACTCCGGTTCGGTTGGTTCACAGCCTTGCCGGCCGGTTCTCGACCCGCTTCCGCCGCCAGTGGCTCCGCTGGGCCGTCCGCAGCACGAATCTACCCTGGGTTTCGTCCAAGGCAGCCGGAAAGTGGCCGGTCCGACTGTTCTCCCTCGGCCGTCGGAACCCATTTCCATTTCTGCCGTTTCCAGGGCCGTTCGTCGGTTTCGACGACTGCCACCACCACCAATCTGATCGTCTTGGCCTCGGGGACGTTCGGCTGGGGTGGGGTTGGCCAGATCGACGCCGTTCGTCGCCGTTCTTCGCTTCTCTCCCTCGTCGGTTTCTCCTTCCGTTTCCTCACTCACCGGCCGCGATTCTCCTCCACTGCTGGTGCCGGCGAGCTCGTCTGCCCCTCGTCCAGCTTCCTGGTCACCGGAGGTCGTCGGTGATGGAGACCGACGGCCTCGGTCAGCCCTCGCTCCGTTTTCCTTCTTCCCTCTCCCCGAAACTTTAAATTTTTGATTCTTTTTTTTTTCCAATTAATTTATTAATTTATTTATTATTATTTTAATCATTAAAATACATTAAAAATACCCAAATATCTCTTAAATATCCTAAAAATTATTATTTAATTCTAAATTCATTTATTTAATTTTATTTAATTTATTTAGTTTATTTTAACCATTTTCGGTATATTTTCTCTGTATTTTCGGGATATTGTCCCGAGCGAAAATTTTGATTAATTTCGATTAATTCTAATAAATTGGTATCTTGATCAATTTAACCCAAAATAAATTTATTTCACCTTTATTGACCAAGATTTCTCAATCCCTTATTTTTAATAAATTTTTCTCATCGAATTTATACCGACTTTCGGTCTTTTAACCATTTTGCCCTTCAACGTGTTCGAAAATTCCATTTCAATCCTTTTGCATTTTTTTAAATTTCGTATTTTAACTAAAATCGGGTCTTACATAATCTCCCCCACTTAAGGAATTTGGTCCTCCAAATTAGAACCAAGTCATATGGGTCCATATATAACTCCGGGTACGTTTTCTCATATCATATTCGTTAATTCTTCTGTGACCTTTTCGGAGTGTATTACTACCAAAGGACTTTAATTAGGGAGATCGTTTTAAACCTCAATACTTTCTCTTTCCTGTTTAATGCCCGAATCAACTTTTTCAATATACTCATATTTGCACTGAGCTGAATCTGTTAGAGTTCATATCTGATCGCATATGCTAGATCTGGATAGTATTGCCGGAGTATCAAAAGAGTCTTATCTCCCACTTGTCCAATCTTTCAAAAATTCTATTCAGCAAAACTCAATTTGCCTTCTTCTCGAGTTTCGTTATGTCCTTATTCCCTTAGGACAAATAACTTCAACAATTACTGATTCACCCTCGGTGAATTCCAATGCTTTTTGTCTGCTCTGAGGTGTTCTTAATCTCTCCCTCAACTGAACATCCTCAAAGACTTATTATACTAATTCAGAATAAATTTCTATCTGTCACCCACTTTTTCTTATCCAAGTCGGGGAAACAACCCCTACGGCCATACTATGCCTCATAATTGTTATCCCGATACTCAAGTGCCAACTGTCGTTATTGGCGACTTAAATTTGTAATAACTGATCATTCCAGGAGCTTATAAAATAAATGGCACACGCTTTCATCGTATCCTCCAGAACCTGTACAGTCCTCTCTAACTGACCATCTGTCTGAGGATGAGAAGCTGTGCAAATACTAAATCGGGTTCCCGTAGCTTCCTGAAAATATTCTCAGAGGTGGGAAGTGAAGCGGAAATCCCTATATGATACCATGCTCACTGGAACGCTACATAATGTTCCACAATCTTCCTTATACCTGAATCCTCATACACAATCTGAGTATCTGGGGATTTCATAACCAGAAGGTGGGTAGACTTAGTCAACTTAGTGACTATCATCTAAATAGTCTCGTGACTCATCTGAGTCCTCTATGACCCATCACGAAATTCATGGAGACTTGCTCCAATTTTCATGCCGTGTCGATATAGGTAGAGGCTGCAATAACTCTGCAGACTTTTAATACTCTACCTTATTCTGCTGACATACTAGGCACTTTTCCACAATCTCTACCATATCTCTTTTCACATCTGACCACCAATACCCATTTCAGAGATTTTATATATATATTCATTACTTTCCGTATGCACTGTATATCCTGAAGAGTAAGCTTCTGACAATATTACTATCTCATCAACAGTGGTCTTGGGGAGCACTCATACTGTCTCTGAACCTCTCTGTAAATCATCGACACTCTGTGAACTCTGTCACTGTACCCTTCTGAATCTGACCCAAACTATCGACATCATGCCGATCCTCTCGCTAAGCCTGTCAAATCCGGGCACTCTCATCCGATTCTAATATCAGGCTAGCTATCACACAATCACTGTCATCATCAGAAGGGATCACATCACTATTGAGGCTCACAATTGCTCTAGCAGCTCACGCTCCCTGACCATCATATGTAATACCATCTCGAGGCTCTTTCTGCTCAAGGCATCAGCCATCACATTAGCCTTTCCTGGGTGGTACAATTTTTCACAATCAAAATCTCTCAGAAGCTCTAACCCACTTTATTATTTCATATTCGACTCTTTCTGTGAAAACAGATACTTGGGGCTTTATGATCAGTGCATACCCAAAATTTTTCACCATGTACATAATAGTACCATATCCTCAGTATAAGTACTACCGCTGCCAACTTTAAATCATGGGTCAGATAGTTTATTTCTTGATCCTTGAGTCGTCTAGATCCACAATCGACTATCTTCCCATTTTGCATCAATACCTAGCTCATTCATGATTTTGAGGTATCCATACACATTGAGAAACCTCTTGAGCTGTTGGTTATGATGAAAATAATCACGGTGGTCAGTTCATACTTCACTACACCGAAATTCATGTCACATCTATCATCTCACTTATCATCTCATTCAAATACCACGCTTTCTTAGTTAAATGTGTCAACAAAGTATACCCTTTTTAGAACTCGCAGCAACCATCTGTAAAAGCAATTTCCAATTGTTGCTTATAATTTTTCCTAGACTTTAACTACACCCAACATATCATCAATAAGGATGATGACAAATCGGTCCAAGTAAAGTTTAAATAACTCATTGTAGTTGAGCTCCATTACATATTTCAATCGCCCATATCCTTGACCTATGTACGCATAAGCGTATAATATCACTTCAAAATTACTCTCGTTCAAGGTACTAATCCGCGTCATTTCCTTTTTCTTATATTAACGGCTCTTATTAAATTTTAATATTTTAACCTTCATAATTAATCGAATTTTATAGTTCTTCATCGTACTAGTAAAAGTATCCAAATTTTAAATTTATATCTTACCACGGTCGATTTCAAGTTATAGATTATATATATATATATATATATTTCTAGACGCTGTCAAGTCTTCAGGCGGGGAGGTATTTTGAAATACCTTTATTAACCCTTAGACTTAACAACAATTACTTTACATATCAGTCCCTGTGGTCACAATTCATATTCGCTACTAATTGCTTTAATCCTAATTACTTCACGTATCATAGATATTCTTACCTTACATACTCCTCTTATTATAATATATCTTGTATTCAGAATCAAGCATATCTCAAAGATTATCTCCTTAGTGTATCAATTATAACGAAACTCTGTCATTATTCATTCCGTGAGTACAATCATTTGCTCCTTTAATTTCAACCGTTGCACCCCTTTTTAGTACTTATCAAAACTTACAGTATACTTTTTCAGGGGTAACCATATTACTATCTTAGGATAGAAATCCGAACATCATAATATGTAGCCGACTACTTTATTCTCAAATATTACTTTAAATTATTCATAGTCCATTGAATAAAATCGGCTGACTTATATTTTTTTTTCTCCGTTTTCAACTTAAAATCTCTTCATAATTATTCCGTCAGTTAACCTTCCTCTATTGGGGTACTCATTTATCAACATTGTGCCCAAGAGTGTAGGCATTCATGTCTTTTACTCACTTACATGCGAATGAATGCGGTATGAAGAAATAAGTGATACCAGGATCAATTAACACAATTACTTCTTTATTCATAAGCAGTGTGGCATCTTTCACCACATCCTGTGAAACATCAGTAGTGTTCTGGTCCAAGACATACACTCACCTTCGTCCAACAGCCTACTTTCCTTTTCTCTTCGGCTGCGGCCTCCCTTTTCGATGCAACTATCTCAACAGGGTTTTCTCTATCTCTTTACCTTTCTGTGGGGCAATCTCGCCCAACTCTAAGCAATCATAATAAATGGTCTGTCTTACCACACTTAACGACCATTTTCATCAATAATGTGTAGGTGTATGTCCTACTTTCGTGGTATTTACTACACATTCTACAGTAATCCGTAGCAGATCGGGGTTCTCCAATCACAATACCCCTCAAAAGTGCTACAATCGGATAATTGTGGCCTTACCAATCATCTTACTGCATAACTCATCAAATTAGATCTTTTACCAATTGCTTTTTTCCCGTTCTGACATTTCTGTCATTCTCAATTATCTTTCTGTCTCTATTTTGGCCCTTACTACCTTTCCCAATCTCAGAGGTGTGCAACTCACAATCTTATTCACACCACTGTAGTTTACGCACTACCTCGACATAGGTAATATCTCATGGGCCAATCGGACTCTAATCGACAATCTGAGCCCTTCCATAAACTTTTAGACATCTCGACTGTCACTGTTCATAGTGTCGAGCTAATATCTGCCCAAGAATATAACTGAGTTTCATACTCATAATTCATATTTATCAATAAATCAATTCCTTTTAAACAGTGTCCGAGATATTCTATCACCAGAATACATCTAGAAATATTTCGCATGTCAGCTCTGGATGTCTAACTCTTAAGTTGGGTCGAGCGGACTTCCATCAATGCTCCGACTTGTCCTCAAATCTTATGCATACTCTGAGCAATTTGCTCCCAAAATATTCTCCACACTCTGCTCCAACCTCGCGAAGCGTGTCTCAATACTGTCCGATCTCTCTGTCGGACTCTGTGAGGCATGCTCAATATAAACCTCCAATTCAATCTCATCCTGATTCTCACAGGTCAACTCAGCACGAGTAGCAGGCTCAGGTCTACCTCTACGACCTCTGCCTCGTGCTCTACCTTCTCTATCGCGACTAATATTAGGTATTCCCGCATTCTCAACCATTTCTTAGTTAAAACCCATCTCGATATACACTATTGTATCTAACCAAGCATAGTAACACGAGGATGTAATTTCTTAATTACTGACACTGATACACATCAGACCAATTTTTGCTCTGATACCACCTTTATATGTCACGAACCAAAACTACCCAAAAATCAGAGTAAATTTTTCGCGTTTTATTATTTTGTTTCATGCTTACCTGTTCTCTGATCGTGACCACACTCCACTAACAATTGGGCTGTGCGTCAATGCCAGTCCCACCAAATTAATTCTTTCTCAGTCATTTATAAATGTTTATAATATTTATACATCCCCTAAAGTTACTTACAAACATGTTACTGTGCTATACTTATGTAGATACAATATATACAAGTGTATATACCTTAAATGATGGGCAGCAGCGGATATTCGGAATGCAGTACTCAGTCACCTCAACATCTACTGGAGATTATCTGTGTGAGAAAATGAAAGGGGTGAGCACATCAAGCTCAGTAAGGCAATCCTACGAACAAGTAGGTAACCATACTACCTACATGAACGTGGTGCCATGCATAAACCACCCTTTCTCCACACAATTCAAAAATGATGCAATGATTCATGATGTCATGTAAAACACTTTCGCATGAAAAATTCAACATGCAACTCTTTTTCAATCATTTCTTTCTCATTTAAAGATTTCACAATAAAGTTAGGACTCAACCCCTCCTTCGGGTGGTCATGACTCACACAAAACCATGAAAATCAGTTTACATCACACGAGTTTAAAAAGCATGAAAATAATCATCATGCACATTTAGTTTAAAATCCAGTTTCAATCATCGTCAAGATCATCAACATGCGAGACTAGGCAACATATGTATATCGGTAATAACCAAGACTATGGCCGTGTGTCCTCGTGAGCCCCTCTGCTACACGGATCCTAGTGTACGGGGTCTCACCCTGATCGGGAATCGCCCGGGAGGTGGGTCAATCCAACCCGTCAGTCATATCCGATCCCACGCATCCGAAGATGCCGTATCCGAAGATACCCCGTATCCGAAGATACCGTATTCGAAGATACCACACGGTACATCGTACTCCATGCTACTTGCACGATACATCGTACTCTGTGGACCTATATCATATATCTATACTCATGCCATGTCTCAAAACGCACGTGCGAGCCTATTTAATCGGTGACACACAGTCTACCCGATGCTCCAAGCATGGCTCATCGCATGTTTTCATAAAAATCAGTGGGGGGTGCAAGCGATGCTCCAGCACTCTCGTCAATTCAAGTAAAACTAGTGCGAGCTAAGCTCTAGCACTCTCATCAAATCATATGAAAAATCTGGTGCGAGTTAGACTCTAGCACCCTGTCACGAAAATTATGTAAACTTTGGTGCGAGTTAGACTCCAGCACCGTGTCACGAAAATCATATAAAACCTGGTGCGAGTTAGACTCTAGCACCGTATCACGAAAATCATGTAAAATCAGGTGCGAGTTAGACTCTAGCACCAATGCATGTAAAACTCTAGTGCGAGCTCTCGCTCCAGCACTAATGCATGCATCACACAACTCAACATATCGTGCGAGCTGAGCTCTAGCACGTCACATGTCAATAAAAACACGTAGGCGGCTCTGTTTCCTCAAAACAGTTTTCAATAACAATTTCGTCGTTGAAATATGCAATGCTGTGCATTTTTCTTTCAAGGTTAGCCAGCCTACTCATGCATGCATCAAAACACCTCCAGAACGAGCAGGAACCTCTTGTCCTTGCTCCTTCCAATTTTTCCTAAAATTGTAAATTTTACCCTTAACAAGGGTATTTTGGTAATTTACCCATTCGGGGCACTAAAATTATTAACATACCTCTAGACCCTTCAGATAATTTAAAAGACTGCATATGACTTTGAAATTTCGTAAAGTTTACCTCTAGCAGTCCGTAGAATTTTCTTACCTTATTTTTCTGTAGAGTCTGACCTTTCCTTTTCCACTGCTGTCTCGTCATGCAGTCCGATTTACTCCCAATCCAATGTCTGAAATTGCGTATAAATATTCCTCACGTCAGATATCATACAATTTAATTGTATTTCCTATTTTCTAGGCTTAATTTAAATCATTGGGCCCTTTTACCCCTATTAGGCCCGATTGCACCTTAATGGGCCTTAATCGATCTTAAGTCCGTTTTCCACTAAATTTTCACATTATCGAGGCCTATTGGGCTCATTGGTCCCACCAACAATTTCTTGGGCCTCGTTCTAACTCTCGAATAGCTCAATTTATTATTTACGACAATTTATCTAAATTTTCATAATTTAATTTATTTTATGCGATAATTAAATCTGAAGCACGCATAACGATGTAAATTATCGTAAATAAAGGTTACTTACCCGAGATTCCATGTTAGTACGCAAATCGAGGCTATCTCGAGCTCTCGTTGGATGCCAATTGTCGAGCTACACAATTTCATGAATTTTCGGGTAAATTTCCAGTCGAATAATAATTAAATAAAATATTTCAAAATTCAAATCGGTCAATTTCGACCGCTTCTGAATTACCCGTAGCTCGATTACATCGTCGAGATTTTTCTCCAATTTTTTCTCTTTTTCTTTTTCCCTTTTTCTCCTTTTTTTTCCTTTCTTTCTTGGCTGAACCGTTTCAGTCTGGTTCAGACCCGGTTCGGACCCGTCGGTTCACCCCGGTTCACTCCGGTTCAGTCGATTCACGGCCTTGCCGGTCGGTTCTCCGTCGGCTTCCGCCGCCAGTGGCTCCGCTGGGCCTTCCGCAGCACGAATCTGCCCTCGGTTTCGTCCAAGGCCGCCGAAAAGTGGCCGGTCCGGCTGTTCTCCCTCGGCCGTAGGAACCCATTTCCATTTCTGCCGTTTTCGGCGCCGTTCGTCGGTTTCGACGACTGCCACCACCACCAATCTGCTCGTCTTGGCCTCAGGGACGTTCGACTGGGGGTGGGGTTGGCCAGATCGACGCCGTTCGTCGCCGTTCTTCGCTTCTCTCCCTCGTCGGTTTCTCCTTCCGTTTCCTCACTCACCGGCTGCGATTCTCCTCCACTGCTGGTGCCGATGAGCTCGACTGCCCCTCGTCCAGCTTCCTGGTCACCGGAGGTCGTCGGTGATGGAGACCGACGGCCTCGGTCAGCCCTCGCTCCGTTTTCCTTCTTCTCTTTCCCCGAAACTTTAAATTTTTGATTCTTTTTTTTTCTAATTAATTTATTAATTTATTTATTATTATTTTAATTATTAAAATACATTAAAAATACCCAAATATCTCTTAAAATATCCTAAAAATTATTATTTAATTCTAAATTCATTTATTTAATTTTATTTAATTTATTTAGTTTATTTTAACCATTTTCTGTATATTTTCTCTGTATTTTCGGGATATTGTCCAGAACGAAAATTTTGATTAATTCCGATTAATTTCAATAAATTGGTATCTTGATCAATTTAACCCAAAATAAATTTATTTCACCTTTATTGACCAAGATTTTTCAATCCCTTATTTTTAATAAATTTTTTTCATCGAATTTATACCGACTTTCGGTCTTTTGATCATTTTGCCCTTCAACGTGTTCAAAAATTTCATTTCAATCATTTTGCATTTTTTTTTAATTTCGTATTTTAACTAAAATCGGGTCTTATAATATGTGTGTGTCTATATATATATATATATATATATATATATATATATATTCTAGAATAAATCAACAAGAACAATAATTCAAATATTATAACTGAAATAAAATAAGGTAGAAATATAAACAAAGTGGAGCAAGACCTGTGTATTACACAGTTTCCTTAAAATAGATTCATCTTCGCACCATAGCTACTTAAGTAACTTAGGTGTTTGTCTCCCAAGATACAACAGTATATATATTGTTATGTACAAAATAATAATAATTAAAAATGCGCGAGGTAAGCCACGAAGACAATGTGCGAGAGCTTGAAGCGAAAAATGCGCGAGGTAAGCTAAGCACTCAATCAAAGGGCTTGAAGCGAAAAATGCGCGATGTAAGCTAAGCACTCAATGAAGGGCTTGAAGCGAAAAATGCGCGAGGTAAGCCACGAAGACAATGTGCGAGAGCTTGAAGCGAAAAATGCGCGATGTAAGCTAAGCACTCAATCAAGGGCTTGAAGCGAAAAATGCGCGAGGTAAGCCACGAAGACAATGTGCGAGAGCTTGAAGCAAAAAATGCGCGAGGTAAGCTAAGCACTCAATCAAAGGGCTTGAAGCGAAAAATGCGCGAGGTAAGCCACGAAGACAATGTGCGAGAGCTTGAAGCGAAAAATGCGCGAGGTAAGCTAAGCACTCAATCAAAGGGCTTGAAGCGAAAAATGCGCGAGGTAAGCCACGAAGACAATGTGCAAGAGCTTGAAGCGAAAAATGCGCGAGGTAAGCCACGAAGACAATGTGCAAGAGCTTGAAGCGAAAAATGCGCGAGGTAAGCTAAGCACTCAAACAAAGGGCTTGAAGCGAAAAATGCGCGAGGTAAGCCACGAAGAAAATGTGCAAGAGCTTGAAGCGAAAAGTGCGCGATGTAAGCTAAGCGCACAAACAAACGGCTTGAAGCGAAAAATGCGCGAGGTAAGCCACGCACTCAAAACAAGAGCTTGAGAATTAGAAGGCCAGAGAATTTGACTTGAGGTTACAATGAGAACATATGTACTCTTCCGCAAGGTTATACCTAGCGAAAGAGTGGGGAGCAATTGTTGTGCATGATAAAAGAATAATAAAAGAATGACACGTGGCGCATGAAGAAAACGTATGAGAAATGATACAAGCCCTGAGTAAGATAAAAAAGGGGCAAAAATGTAATTAATGACAAGTAAATCCCTATAAATAGGGGTCAGGTATGATTCATTAACCTAAGTCTCGATTTCCCCTACAGAAACTCTGCCAAATTCTGGGTCTGACTTAAGCATCGGAGTGCCAACGCAGGGAAGAACCCCTGCGTCCCTCTGATCTTTATTTTTCTTGTAGAGATTTCGACAACACGTGGCACGAAGGACGTCAGCAATTCATCATTGTTGTTTCAGGCAACAACAATTGGCGCCGTCTGTGGGAACAAGAACAAAAAGCCAGATTCTTTATCAACATGGTGAGAACACGTTCGACAGCAGCAGCGAATCTGGGGGAAGAGAACTCTGTGAGTCCTCCTCCCAGACCCGAGAGAGGACAAGAGCAGAATGGTGAAGGTAGCAGGGTGGTCACTGTTTTCGTTGATGAATTCGAGGCCCTGAAGCGTCAGAACGAGCAGACCACCACAGCGCTGAAAACTATGGTGGATTTCTTCAAAAATGCCCTGCCGCAGTACAGCCTACCTCCAGAAGTGCAGCAGATGATAGGGGAGAACGTCTTGGGGCAGACATACGAAAGGGGTCAACCCTCTACCATGGTGAATACGGGACAAGGAGATTGGCGACAGGATACTGCTGCTGGACTGATGCAGTATGCTACCGCTGGACTGGAGGACAATTCTGCCGCTTCGCTGAGGGAGTACCTTGCTACGGAGATTGACCCTGCCGCAGGTCTGAGGCTGCACTCTGCCGCAGGGATGGAGAATGACTCTGCCGCAGGTCTGAGGATACACTCTGCCACAGGTCTGGGGAATGACCCTGCCGCACGTCTGAGGCTGCACTCTGCCGCAGGGATGGAAAATGACTCTGCCGCAGGTCTGAGGATACACTCTGCCACAGGTCTGGGGAATGACCCTGCCGCACGTCTGAGGCTGCACTCTGCCGCAGGGATGGAGAATGACTCTGCCGCAGGTCTGAGGATACACTCTGCCACAGGTCTGGGAAATGACCCTGCCGCACGTCTGAGGCTGCACTCTGCCGCAGGGATGGAGAATGACTCTGCCGCAGGTCTGAGGATACACTCTGCCACAGGTCTGAGGAATGATCCTGCCGCAGGTCTGAGGCTGCACTCTGCCACAGGGATGGAGAATGACTCTGCCGCAGGTCTGAGGATACACTCTGCCGCAGGTCTGAGGGTACACTCTGCCGCAGGTCTGAGGGAGAGGCAGACTGACGCATGTCTAAGGGCAAACTTTGCCGGAGGTCTGGCATCGAGCCCTGCCGTAGGACCGGAGCACGCCCCTGTCGCAACTCTGAGGAGACACTCAACCACGGGCTTGCGAGAGGTGAATCCTACCACAGGTTTGAGACGGATGGATGCCGCCGCAGATCTGACAGAGTCTAACCCAGCTGAACGACTTCATGAGCAGTACCCTAACGCGGAGTTGAGGAGGCAAAACTCTGCTACACAGTCGGAGCATGATTTTGAAGACCACCGATCTGGGGAGCGGCATAGACAAAACAGTTATGACCCCCAAGGCCATCTTGAAGGTATGAAGTCAAATTGTGGAATGGGAGGTGCAGGAAGAAAAGGTACGGAGCAAGCCCCTAGAGGAAGGGAGAATACTTGCTGCTCAGACTCTTCAAGTGCGGAAGAAAGGGGAGCACACACGACCCGAGAGTCAAAAAATGTCGAGAAAGTTATTGAGAGAATTCTAGAAAGGAAGAACTTAGTGGCTCCTGATGACAATCAGAAAAGAAGGGTTCCTTTCAGTCCAGAGATTATGGACAAACCCTTACCGAAGAAATTCAAGATGCCTCCTATGGCTACTTACGCAGGCAAAGCAGACCCATATGACCACATACAAAGTTATGAGTCTCTCATGTTGTTACATGGATGGGAAGATGAAATTATGTGCAGAGCGTTTTCGCTTACATTGTCTGGGCATGCACTAAAATGGTTTAATGGGCTAAGTGAAGGTTCCATCTCATCCTTCGACCAATTACGAAGTGAATTCTTGAGAGCCTTCATGATCAATAGCCAAAGGAAGAAGGACGCTACCTATCTGCTCACCCTAAGACAAGGAAACAAAGAATCACTAAAAAGTTATGTCGATCGATTCCGTGATTCTACTCTTGAGATACGTGATCTACAAGTTGGGGTAGCGGTAACAGCCATGCTTCAGGGGACCACATCTGAAAGGCTCCAAGAATCATTATCTTTGGATCAGCCAACGACCATCTCGAACTTATTCTCTAGAGCAAATAAATATATTGCTCAAGAGGAAGTGATGAAAATGATACCAACTCGGGATATGAAAGAAGGAAGGAAACGAGAAAGAGAGCCCGATTATAGAAATACAGAAAAATCAGACAAAGCCCCAAAATTGAAGTATGATAATTACACACAGTTTATTGAACCACGTGCTTCAATTTTAGCAGCGATAGAAAGAACTGGGATGCTTCGATTCCCCATGAGAAGTGAAGGAAACTTAGGACAAGATCATAGGTCCTATTGTAGTTTTCATTCTGCCTTTGGTCATACAACCGATAAATGTCGGGAACTGATGAACCAACTTGAAAAATTGGCTAGAGAAGGAAAGCTAGACCGTTATGTATGGAGGAATGAAAGGATTCGATACCCCAATCATGGCAGAGGAGATAATAGACCGCGTGATAGACGCGACAATGATAGAGAAAATATGAGGAGAAACGAAGAAGTAGGTAATGAGGCAAGAAGGGGAGAGCGTAGGAACCGACAGATAGACAATGAACCAACAGGAGCCACCATTCATGCAATATCTGGTGGAGAATACATAACTGGTAGCTCATCTGCTTCACGGAAGGCTTATGCTAGACAAGCGAACCAGGTCCATTCTGTGATGAAAATAGCTGAAGACGAAGAAACGATTACTTTCACACCGGCAGATCAGGGAGATGTTATTATAACACATGATGATCCTATGGTCATATCAGCAGTTGTGGCTAAACACCTGATAGGTCGAATTTTGATAGATAACGGAAGCTCAGCGAACCTCATCTATTGGGATTGTTTCAAAAAAATGAATTTGAGTGAAGACAGAC
Source organism: Firmiana major (assembly GCA_033439115.1). NCBI lineage: Eukaryota > Viridiplantae > Streptophyta > Magnoliopsida > Malvales > Malvaceae > Firmiana > Firmiana major. The sequence goes on along the minus strand of CM065913.1, from coordinate 34,437,854 downwards.
TAAAACCCGTGACTACTCCCCTGTTTGGCTTCACAGGAGAGAAAGTAAAGGTGGTAGGGTCAATTGAACTACCTGTTACTTTGGGTGAAGATCCTAAGAGTGTTATCAGACAGGTCTTGTTCATGGTGGTCAAATCAATGTCTCCAGCTTACAATGTTATTCTCGGACGACCATTATTGAGTAATATGAAAGCCGTACTCTCCCCATGTTACATGTTAATGAAGTTCCCGACTCCCGGAGGTGTGGGGCAAGTTCGAGGAGATCAAAGAAAAATAAGAACATGTAATGTCACATCAACAACAGGCAAGGAAGTTCAAAAAAAAAATGCCTAAGTTATCACCAATGCCTGGAAGGAAGATGAAAAGTTCGTAAGACAAGGGGATAACGAAAGACGCGGAATGCTAGCCACTCAATACCATATTGGCAATAGAATTTTAATTTCTCGATGTTATCTTTTATTTTTTGTTTATGTTATTAAACCATGTTCCGGGACTTAATTTCGATATATTCCATATTGATATTTCTCATTGAGAATTTTAATTATTGACAGATGACAAACAAAAGGCTTGAAGCGAAAAGTGCGCGATGTAAGCCAAGAAGAAAAAAGTGCGAGAGCTTGAAGCGAAAAGTGCGCGATGTAAGCTAAGCACTCAAACAAAAGGCTTGAAGCGAAAAGTGCGCGATGTAAGCCAAGAAGAAAAAAGTGCGAGAGCTTGAAGCGAAAAGTGCGCGATGTAAGCTAAGCACTCAAACAAAAGGCTTGAAGCGAAAAGTGCGCGATGTAAGCCAAGAAGAAAAAAGTGCGAGAGCTTGAAGCGAAAAGTGCGCGATGTAAGCTAAGCACTCAAACAAAAGGCTTGAAGCGAAAAGTGCGCGATGTAAGCCAAGAAGAAAAAAGTGCGAGAGCTTGAAGCGAAAAGTGCGCGATGTAAGCTAAGCACTCAAACAAAAGGCTTGAAGCGAAAAGTGCGCGATGTAAGCCAAGAAGAAAAAACTGCGAGAGCTTGAAGCGAAAAGCGCGTGATGTAAGCTAAGCAGTCAAACAAAAGGCTTGAAGCGAAAAGTGCGCGATGTAAGCCAAGAAGAAAAAAGTGCGAGAGCTTGAAGCGAAAAGTGCGCGATGTAAGCTAAGCACCAAAACAAAAGGCTTGAAGCGAAAAGTGCGCGATGTAAGCCAAGAAGAAAAAAGTGCGAGAGCTTGAAGCGAAAAGTGCGCGATGTAAGCTAAGCACTCAAACAAAAGGCTTGAAGCGAAAAGTGCGCGATGTAAGCCAAGAAGAAAAAAGTGCGAGAGCTTGAAGCGAAAAGCGCGTGATGTAAGCTAAGCACTCAAACAAAAGGCTTGAAGCGAAAAGTGCGCGATGTAAGTCAAGAAGAAAAAAGTGCGAGAGCTTGAAGCGAAAAGTGCGCGATGTAAGCTAAGCACTCAATCAAGGGCTTGAAGCGAAAAATGCGCGATGTAAGCCACGAAGACAATGTGTGAGACTTGAAGCGAAAAGTGCGCGATGTAAGCCAAGAAGAAAAAACTGCGAGAGCTTGAAGCGAAAAGTGCGCGATGTAAGCTAAGCACCCCAAAACAAAAGGTTTGAAGCGAAAAATGCGCGATGTAAGCCAAGAAAAAAAAAAGTACGAGAGCTGGAAGCGAAAAATGCGCGAGGTAAGCTATGCACTCAAGCAAAGGCTTAAGAATTTGGCATGAGGGTTCGACTCGAAAATTTAATTTCAGAGTTTGACATAATGATTTAACGAGAGACTATGAAGAGAATATATATATACTCTTCCGCAAGGTTACACCTAACGAAAGAGTGGGGAGCAATTGTTATGTACAAAATAATAATAATTAAAAATATATATAAAAGGTGCCACGTGGCGCGTTCAATGCGCGCCACGTGGCATGGGAAAGTTGTGGGAGAGTCTCCCGCATGTGGGCGGGAGACCACTCTCCCGCACAGTGGCTGGAGAGTCTCCCGCATGTGGGCGGGAGACCACTCTCCCGCACAGTGGCGGGAGAGTCTCCCGCATGTGGGCGGGAGACCACTCTCCCGCACAGTGGCAGGAGAGTCTCCCGCATGTTGGCGGGAGACCACTTTCCCGCCAACTGTTTTAGGAGCGCCACGTGGCGCTTGAGGAACGTGCCACGTGGCACGCATGGGAGCATTGGCGGGAGACTACCCTGCCGCCAAAGAGACTTATGTTTTGATGCCACGTGGCGCAAGGGGAGTGCGCCACGTGGCGAGAATGAAGAAATCACATATTGAAGTTTTTAGACATTTTGACCCTTGAATAGTCTTTATTTTTGAGAGAGGTAATTTACTCCAGTCCAGTCACGCGCCTGGGCCCCAGAATATAAAAGGCCCAAAATAATAAAATCTTGAGGCCCATATAAATATGAGTCCTGAACTAATTAAAAAGCGACTCAGAATTATCTATAAATATCACAGGTATGGTCAGTAAAACCCTAATCTCTATTTTGCTTACTAAAACTCTGCTTAAACAGGTCTTCTGACTTAAGCATCGGAGTGCGCGTGTAGGGACAGATCCCTGCGCCTCTCTGACTTTCACTGTTTTTGCAGAACATTCAAGACACGTGGAGAAGACGACATCAGAATCATTTCATTGTTGTTTGGAGCAACAACATATATATATATATATATATATATATATTCTAGAATAAATCAACAAGAACAATAATTCAAATATTATAACTGAAATAAAATAAGGTAGAAATATAAACAAAGTGGATCGAGACCTGTGTATCACACAGTTTCCTTAAAATAGATTCATCTTCTCACCATAGGTACTTAAGTAACGTAGGTGTTTGTCTCCCAAGATACAACAATAATCAAGTAACAAAGGCTTATCACTAATCTACTTTAATTGAACTTGCAAATACTCGAACTTTATTACTCTGAGAATTAGACCCGAAGCACCTAAATTAGGAGTTAAGAAAAAATAAAAAATTAACACAAACTTAGAGAGAAACTAAAGAGAAACTTGACAATTTTGTTGTGTCTTAAACCAATGAGAGGATGTCTTCTTTTATAGCTTTCATCTAACAGCATTTTGGCCCTTGACAAATTTAATCCAAAATTAATTAGCGATTTAATCCAATGGCAGTTAGATATTTGTAATTGGTTTAAGCTTAGTTTGACTTACCGATTTAAATTTAATGGGATTTTCCCACAAAAAAACAGAAAATTGGGAGGGTTATCTTACTATTTTAACCCTTATGTTAAATTTTTATTATTATTTTATTAAAAAGTATATATCTTTAGGGATAATTATCATATACACTGTCAATGGAGTTTTTTAATTCCACAAGTAGGGTTAGGATGATAACAAATGTCCTTCAATTATATTAAAAAAATAAAATAAATAAAAATAATATATATGTTATCATCCTAACCTCCATTGTGGAGTCGAAAAACTTCACTAACAGTGTATAAGATATTAATCATATATTTAATAGTTATTTTTCTTTTCTTTTTTCAATCTCATTAGGATCAATTGCACTATACAAAATTGATGAAAGCCACCAATATTTTATTTTACTACACAAAGTTGAGATTATATTGGGTTATTGAACTTTTGAAATTTAATGCAATAGCAATTTCAAATTTCAAATTTAATTTAGACAATTTAATTCAATTACAGTTTCAAAAATGAAATTTAATTCAAACAATTTAATCCAATCATAATTACAATTAGTATTAATTTTTCATTTACTCATGTATCTTTTTTGTTATATAAATCTTTCACTAACACAAAGTGATTTTCACTCAAATTGTAACCTCAAAAAATTGTAATGTAACAACCAAAATTTGTTCTAGTAGTTGTTATTCTTTGTTAATATATATTAGATTCAAAATTCGAATATCTCTTCTTCTTGTACCTCTTATAAATAAAAATAAATAAATTGTTATTAAATAATTCATTTAGATGATCATTTTCCAAGACACTTGTCCAAAAAAAAAAAAAGAGAGATAAAATACTGTAAAAGCCTATTCCTATAATCTTCTTGTGGAATTTTCAAACTTGAAAAAATTTCATGGCTTATTAAAAAAATCTCCATATTTTATTCATTAATCTAAATCGAAATTATTTCCACTATAAAATTAAAAACAAAAAGTTCCTATAAAATACTAACAATAATTTTGCATAAATATTAAATGACTTACCAATATGAAGTTTGGTAACTAATCTCTATATATAGTTTGCAAACTAGAAAAGAGAAGAAAGTCTCTTACCACCAATTCAAAACGCAAGAGTTGATGGCATGAAAAAAGTTAGACAAACTCTATTTTTCCTCTGGCCAAGACATTATTGATAGGATAATGACAGTCCCATAGCAGCCAAGGAACAGAAAAAAGCGTCACATTCTCAATTATGAAACTTGATAGTATAATAATTAATAAAAAAAATTCAAAACAAGGGCTCTCTCAAAATAGCTGACCTTTCACTGATCTCTTTACATTTTCCTCAAGAAATAGCTACGCAAAAAACATTATCCTATTTCCTCTATATATAACACTAGCTTGGGAGTCGTGCTACTCACGAATTTTTTATTTAAATGAGCATATATATAATTAAAATTATATATTTATTTATTTTATATATAAAATATCTTTAAAGGGGAAATGACAAAACTGATAAGAAAGATTTCATCTTTTCGAACAAACACGACAAAGCAAGTGTTCAAAATTTCTTCACCTCTGGTGTTTCTAGATCCAATGGAAATTCCCTATGCCCTTCATGTGTTGAAAGTAAAGCTGGGGATGCCTTCTTTGAAATATCTCCCACTCATCCTGCAATTTACGAAGGAAAAATATCTCCACTGGATTTTGCATATTAATCACACTTTAAATTATAAAAGCAACACTATATTAGATGTCACATGTAATAGATAACAATGAACATAACAAGATAATTTTGGTGATATATATAAAAATATATATAAGCCAATGATATCATTCAAAAATTACAAATAATTGAAATATAGTACTTCTGCATAGTCATAAAGCTGTTCATGGGTCGAGCTGAGTTGGATTCGAGTCGGTCTTAGGCTATATAATAAGTTCGAGCACAACCCAATTGATAAATTCGGGTTTGACTTTTAATCTGAATTCTTTTTTATTCTAAACATGAAAGGTTGGCTCAACTCAGCTTGAATAATTTTATTTATTGTATTTTAATTTTTGTTTTACTTATTATTTTATTTTTTTTAAAATTTAATTTGATTTGTCAAAATTTATATGTTAATTTTCATATTGAATATATATAATCATGTTTATTAATCAATAATATTTTAAATATATATAATTATATTATACTTATTACACATATTACAAAACTTTTAATTTTATTTATGTTTGAGCCAGGACTCAAGGGTGAAGCCCGAGTTCAATTAGATTTTGTAGAAGACGTAAAATTTTTATCTAAACATGTTAATTATATATATGATATTTTTATTCAAATCTTTTCAAAAATTGAGCCGACTTTCAAGTTGCAACGAGGCTCTCAATCTTGGACAGGTTTATCTCTGCAGTCACTAAGCTTCCAAGTCTTCCAAAAACAAATTGAGTAATGCAATCTAAAAGGGAATTAATTAAGACATAAATAATTTTTCAAACGGAAACCGCAAAAAAAAAATATATATATTAAAAATACAATTAAAAATCATAAATTACATGCAATCTTGAATACTGAATTGTAAGATTAGACATTAATAGAGGAGTTTTGTCTTTTTGTAAAGAGGAAAACTATGAAAATGTTAGAAAATGTAAATGGAGGTGAAAAAATGAGAACGGAAAAAATCATCACAGAGAGAATACAGAGGTGGTTAAAATTAAAAAAAAAAAAAAAAAAACTGAGATAAGAAACATAAAATTTGAAGAGCGGATAGGTGGTTAAAAAAAAATCTTTAGATGGATAAATGAGTTTTTTATTTTTTAAATTTAAAAAGAGATATATTTAAATAAATAATTTTTTAAATAAGTTAGATTTAAAATATTAAAAAGTATTAAGATTAGACTTTAAAATATTATATAAATATTTTTAAATAGATTAGAGATTATAAAATTGTTTGATTTAAATAAACTGTCTGGATTGGAGTGCTAGAATTATGTTAACTAGTGAGAGAGATAGAGAAATGTTGTTTAATTGATAAAGTCAAATTTTAGATAATTATTATATAAATTTAACAAAATTAAATCGTAACACTTCGGAAGTGCGAAAATATGGATAATTTTTTTTTACTTAGGTTGTTTTCTTATACAGTATATGATATTTATTTATTTCTTTAATCCTTAGTATTGCCAAAATTTCGATAGCAACCTCCGCATGTGTTAAATATTAATTATAATCAACAGATTAATTGTTTCTTAAACGTTAACATACTAATCTTTAAGTACAGTGATTACATCCAATAATAATTATACAATCACGTTTCTGTACATTATACATGTCTGAAAATAAATATATGTTATTATACCTGAACAAGTATTTCGTAGATAGCTGCGTAACACTTACTGCAGGAAATCTGAAATAGAGAAAAAAATGTGAGCTTCTGGGGAAAAGTTTTGTAAGGAATACGTTTAGAATAATTCTTACTATATAAAGCATGTGAAAAATCATGCAAAGTATATTTTCATACTTATGAAAATCAAATCATAAACTAACTTGAAAAATAATCGTTGAAACATACGTATAAACTTTATTTTGTACGTAAAACATTCATGTAGGAAAATATCATATATGTGTATACATTAATTTTTAATATAATGAATGTCTTTTCATTTGAAAACATAAAACATGTTTTCATTCATGAAAACATCATCATGCATAGTTCCCTTTCGTGAAACATTCATCATACATAATTCATTTTGTAAAATCATCATCATTCTTAAATCATTTCTCAAAATCATCATCGTTCATATGTCATCATCATTAAAACGTAAAGACTAAGCTATATCTGAGTCATGCAATATACGTCATCCTCCGTAGAGGGTCATAATCATACAGATGGCCATGGTAGAGGCTGTAGACTGGATCAGGGTCGTACAATAATCATAATCATAAATATGGGTAGTATCGAATCATCATAATTTACACTAGCACATAGCTAAGGCACAAGCACCAATGGCACTCGCCGTGCAGGAGACATATATGCGTGCTGCGCGGATACGAGATACTACCAGAATCATCATCATAAACCACGAGTAGTCAGTCAACTACCACACAGGTAAAGACAAGCGCTACAAGGGTCCTACGTATCGGCATCTTAAGTGGCGGAGCCGAAACGCCACGAGCAGTAGCCATGCATATAAACAGCCTAGTCTCAAAATCTCTTTTTCTTTACTTGCATACTTTCAAATTTATCAAAAGTTCCTTTGAAACATGAATATAAAATCATATAGAAAACTATAAAGTATTCATGTGTTTCATGTTTCATAAATCATTTCGTAAAACATAATTTACATTCATAAATCATTTCATGAGCATAATTATGCTTTGTTAATTCATTCATAAACATGAATATGCTTCATAAATAATTTCATGAACATAATTATGCTTTATAAATCATTTCATGGACATAAATAGGTCAGAATTAAGCTAAATTATACCCCTTACCTCGTAGACCTTTGGGGCGGCGCATAATCGTCGGGTCTCGAGATTATCTCGATTTGCGTGCCAAATTTTTAAGCTGCCCGAAACGATACCAATTAATCATATATTGATCAATTTCATCTTAACATATTCAATTTTGCTTTATCTTCTCGAAATTTGACCAATTTTGACTTTTCGGTTAACGTTTTCTGTTTTCTCGGTTTTACCAATTTTAGTGTCGTTTTTGACAAATTTTCATTATTCTAATTTCTCATTTCATTACTTCATTAACCATATTACTCATTCAAGTTCATAAACCTTGCTAGTCACTTTTTCAAATTTTTAATTCTTTTACTTTTCGGTTTTACACTAAGTTAAGCTATAAACCGAACTTTTTCGGTATAACTTTAGCTGTTAACAATTTTAGGTATAACTTGCTGTTTTCTCGGTTTTACCAATTTTCATTATTCTAATTTCTCATTTCATTACTTCATTAACCATATTACTCATTCAAGTTCATAAACCTTGCTGGTCACTTTTTCAAATTTTTAATTCTTTTACTTTTCGGTTTTACACTAAGTTAAGCTATAAACCAAACTTTTTCGGTATAACTTTAGCTGTTAACAACCTTAGATCCATCCAAATTTACCACAAACACATCAACACCATGCTGTCCAAACCTCAAATCATCCATAGAAATTAAATCATCAAATTTCACTTAACCAAAAACCTTCCAAAACACCAAATAACAACATATATGAACTTCATCATCATCCATCAACCTTACCTCGGGTTTGACCAAGGTTGACCACGTTTTTATTCCACCAAATTGATCCTCAAATGAAATTCAACATGTATATAGCTTAAAACCATAAAAAAAATAGCTCAACAACCGATCAAAGAATGAAAATTTTCAAGTTCTTTACTTACCAAAAACATGGCAAATCTGACCATTGTTTTTCTTTCGCATTTTTCACCTAACAAATGAACTTATTTGTGGCTAAATTTTTTATATGTTATAGAAGACTGGAATAGGAAAATTTTATCCTTTGACCGACATCTGAATCTGGTCGAAAGGCCGTCGAAAAAATCATGTATTGAGGGCCTGGGAGTACCGTCTGCGGCAAGTTTAGGGAGTGATTTCTCTCAGCCTAAAAGTCTGATGGAGTTGGGTTTTATGGCTCCTAAAAGTTTAAGAAGTTTACTTTCAGACTGGAAAAATTGGGGTTAAGTGGCTTCCCCTAAAGTCTCCAAATTTGACAAAAATGGAGGCTTGGTCGGCAGCTTGAAGCAAGATAGATTTTTGTCCTGTTTTGGAAAATTCTAAACAAATAATTTTAGTTTAATTTTCTCCCAATTTCCACTACTCAAGTGTTATATTATGTCTTTAGTATATTTCATAAAAAGTTGGGGGTCACTTGTTTAAGAAAAATTCCCCAATTGAGCTTAATTTGCACGATTTGGTTAATACCGAGCAAAATGGCTTAAAGTTTTCGATTTACCTTAAAAATTAATTTGATCCCCGAAACTTCCATATTTCCACTTGATTTTGATTTTTTAAGTCAATTTCACCTTATATTAATTTTCTATGGTCTCGGAATAATTTTTGAAAATTTTTAGAATTTAATCTTAATTTATTTCTAATTCCAAGCTCATTTGCTCGGTTTAGTGCAAAACCCAAATCTTACTAACATTTTCACTTCCAATATCTTAGTTTTCATTTCTAAACATCATTTCACGACCATAAATGAAATTCTTAAAAAATTCTCGGACTTAAGATCTTACCTCAGTTTTTGTATCGCCAGGCTCCATGCCACTAGCCCGATTGCTTTGATGGTTTCAGGCCTGTATAAAATTATTTCGAGTACTTAATTATTTTTTAGCTCCTTGATAAAAATAGAAATTTCGAGTTTCACATAAATAATGGTTAATTTGAATTTTTAAATGATTAGATTTTTATTGAAATTAGATAATTGATATAATGTGGGATAAAATGCTCAGTTATGGTGAAAAGAATATGGTTTTTGGGAGAGAGAAAAAAAATTTCTTTATGATGCCGCAATAAGGATCTTTCTGAAATATTTCTTTGAAACATTGCTCAATTGTGATGCATAATGAGACTATGGTTCGTCTTCCAATTCTTGTTTGGACATGAGTATGGGCCTTAGAGGTGCTTTTGTTTTTAAGTGGAGATATACTTTGTTACTGATTGAAAGTTAACAGATTTCGTAACCCTTATCTTATACAATTTTAGTAGATTTGGAAATTTGTGTCACCGTGTCATCACACAACATAATACAAATTAAAATATGACACAAATTTATAAAATATGAACACAACATGAATTATAAAATGTGTTTGAAACGTAAACACGAATACGATACGTATTCTATATGTGTAACACGTGACACGACACGGTTGACACGTTATAATTATCTGTGTCACACGACAAAACATGACAAAATAAACACGAAAAAAATATAACTGACACGATTAAATACAACACGAATAGACACGACACGGATGACACGGTTAAAAATAAAACATAATCAAAAATGAAAAAATCATAATATTCACTAATTTACAACAATAATTTAATTTAAATTCTTATTATTATTATACAACTCATTTTTTAAAAAAAAAAGTTTTATTATTAATTTTCAACCTTGGTAAATTCTTAGAAAAAAACATTTTTGGTCAAGGTTCAACTCCTCTCACAAGTATATATTATTTTCGTGTTTTACATGTATATCGTGTATTCGTGTGACACGATTTTTTTCAACGTGTTTCTCATGTCGTATACGTATTAACCGTATAATCGTGTGACACGATTTAAAAAAAACGTATTTTCGTGTATTATACGTGTTTAGCCGTGTCTGACACAGTTAAACATGAAAATTACAGTGTCAAAATTCGTGTCGACAAGGCTAAACACGAAACATGAATTTTTCAAATATGTACACGATTTTTTCGTATTGTGTTCGTGTCGTGTCACTTGTATTGTATCTACATTTGTCGGGTCTAAATTTCAGTAACAAAATTAATATGGTAACATATGCCTTTTAAAGTATACTAAAAGCAAAAAATAATTAAAAAAGTGATACATATGATTATCTTTTATTCATATTTGTGAAATTAAAAAATTTAACTGTTTGTAAATAAAAAAAAATTTAAATAAATATATTTTTTTAATACATTAAAATAGAGAAATTTTGATATAATGATAAAGATTATTTTTTTGTGACATAGAGGTTACGAGTTTAAGCATACATAAATAGCTTCTTTGTTAATGCAGAGTAAAGATTTCATAATGTGGAAGTCTTGTTGTACATTGAATTGTCTTTAAAAGAGAAACATTGATGCAATAATAAATGTTATTTTTTTATAACTTAAAAATCACGAATTCAAATGAAAATAATCTTTTTGTTAATACAAAAATAAAGTTGCGTACGATGACCCTTTCTACATCTTATAGTATAAAAATATTGTATATTGAATTATCTCTTTTTATTAAAATTATCACATTAACTATCAACTACTACATTTTAGAAAAAAATTATAAATAATATCTTAATCATCTTTAGAAAAAGAACCGGTGAAATTGATAATCCATACACTCAATTAATTTCAAATAGTTAAAATAGTAAATGATACATACGATTTCTGTAGTTTTTCAAAAAAAGTTAGACTAAAACGAGAAAAAAAATGCAAATTATGGCTACGTACGTGTTAATTTCATATTAAGGAGATATTAATTAACTAAATGTAATTAAGCACCTTGGAAAGGAAATGGTAATCTTGTTAAATAAAACAGTAGCGCTTCTTCATTTGTCTCCCACCCAACTAAACTTCTCACATGCATTGTCATGCCTCCTTTTATTTGTATCCAAAAGAAGAGCTGACTCATACAAAGAAGTAATGGGTTCGATGTACCTATGAGCTGTTTAAGGCATCCAAGTTCAAACTGATTATACTCACCAAATCACACCAAATACAATATCAACAATCCACATGTATGTGAAAGTTCGAAACGTATATTTTTCCCATTTGATTGAAGCACCGATCTGCATATCTAACGAGCCTGCAGTAACCTCGTCACATCATCATATTTAATGATGTATGCAACATAAGGCTGCAATTATTCAGAATAATAATTAATCAATTCAAAATTACGATGGGCAGTCAAAGATGATTTCATCTCCTTCAAGCGCAGTAAGAATAATCTTCTTACATTCACTTTTGTAAGGTACAAAGAGGAATAGGAATTATTGCGAGCAATCAGTGAAGGGAATAACATGAAAACCGATGGATAAAATAACATGAAAACCGATGGTTATTTTATCATGGTTAAAAAGGCTTCAATTGGTTTGGATTGGTTTGGGGAGCTTAGTGACGGTTCTACCCTTTTTCTTTTCTTTTCTTTTGCTTATTTCTCTTTTTCGTCGATTTTTTTTTCTTGACTCGACGCCGATCACTTCCTCTCTCCTCGCCAACGATATTGCAGTGCCCCGTTGGTCGTCCTCCTCTCTGTCGCAACCTTTCTCTTTCCTTTCTCTTTCGTCTTTCTTCTTTGTTTTACAAAGGAGAAAGACAAGTGAAGATTGAATTTTTCCGATCCTTTTTTTTTCTCTTTTATATATATATATATATATATTATATTATATATTAATATAATATATTATACACTTAAATATCTATATATAATATATTATTATAATATTATATATATATAAATATCTACTTTAAATATTATTTTATTTATCTATATATATTAAATATATATTTATTTTTTTTAAAAATATTATCTCGTATTTTCGGGATAAATTCTCAAAGTGAAAAAAGTTCAGATTATCACATTCTACCCACTTTAAAAAATTCGGTCATCGAATTCTTTTCATTCCAAACGAATTAACGAACCTATATCGAATTACTTTTTAGGGAAAATAATGTCATCCAAGTACTTTTACTCACTCAAATCCTTTCGAAAGTTTACAATATCGAATTCAATTAACTATTGAGGAGGCGAAGAAGTGACAATGCTAATGCAAGACTACTTATATGTCTTTGTCTCACTTCCCGATTCACTAATCTTACACAAATAACATTACATGCATTAGAACAATATCATTTAAATCGTAGCTTAAAATCAGACAGACATAGTGCATATGATGTGATTGATATGTAAATGACTCATTAGACCTTCTTGACTAACTCAATAAGACAAATTCGCTCCGATACTATTAAATCTGTCACAACTTGAAGGACGCGAATTTTTAATAACTTATTATAGAAGTATGAAAATTCGGGTTAAATTTTTCACTTTTCATTTTTCATTTTTCTTTTAACACTTGTTTGTCATGTGAGTGTAGTCTTATAATTTTTTTGGTCTCAAACTACCTAACTTGGTTTAAGGTTTTGAATCTAAGGTCTCAGTCTAATTTCTTATTAACTTTCATAATCATGTCTTAATTTAATACACATCTCGACACGTGCACTAAAGGGTAACTGTCTGAAAATAAATATAATTAAACAGTATAAATACATATACCGATATAAGTTGCGAAATCTCGAAACATCTATTTCGAAGCCGATACTGACATCAATGTCAATGCACTTCTAGTCTGAGCCTGTGATAAAAAATAAAAAGGGGTGAGCTTTTGGGGAAAGCTCAGTAAGCAAACCACATAAGTGCAGAGGTAATAACATACAAGATATTGAATTTCTAATAAATGTCCAATGCATTCACATTCGATCATTCTTTCTTATCACTTATTCGAATCACATTTCGAAACTTATCGAAAGTTATACTTTTTCTGGTTTACGGACTAGAATATTATCTAGATGCTGTTAAGTTTTTTAGGCAGAAAAGTATTTTGAAATACCTTAATTGACCATCAAACTTGACCACCCGAACTGAATATACCCATAGGGATTCAAAATTCGAAACATAGTTGAATGCAGAAAACTAAAGTTTAATGCAATCCAATCATGTAAGCTCTTTCTTGTTAAATTGCTTACATCCACACTCGTTTTCAAAACACAACAATTTTCTGAGATCACATCATACAATCTAAAAACATATAACATATCGAAATATAATCATATATCAGAAACATCTCTTATTCAAAATATAACTAGTATTCGAAACTTATCATAAATCGAAACATGTCTTATTTCGAAACATGATCTATATCGAACATCTTCCTTATCCGGAACATGTCTCGTATCCAAAATATATTCACATTTGAAACATATTCCTTATCTGAAATACATTTCATATTCGAAACATATTTCTTATCCGAAAATATAGCACATTGAAATATATTCATGTGTTCGAAACATATTTCATATTTTAAAACCCTCTTTATAGTTCGAAACGTAGTTCTTATTCCAAAACATACTTCACAATTCGAAACGTATTTCATATTTTTTTGGCTAACTATTCTAACTCGTTAGTAGGGACACTATTAACTATTATATCTCGTCAGCTAGAACTATATCACTAACTATTATCATCCTTGTCAGTAGGGCCCACAACATATTTATTTCATTTCGTTAGGATATGTTCTGTGAACTATGCTTATGTTTGTAAAACATTTCCAAAAACATATTTCATACTTAAAAATATTTTTCACATTTCGAAACACATTTTGTATGATCACTATTTTAACTCATAATCGGTGAAATATCAGAACCATGAAATACATAACCATTGCTAACTATTATAACCCTTTAGCAGAGCTTAAAATTACCAACTATTATATATCCCGTCAGTAGGGGCCGAAACGAAACATTGCTAACTATTATATACCTTGTTAGTAATGGTTGAAAATGGTCATGACTAACTATTATCACCTGTCAGTTAAGGCAAAACAATAGTTGTAAAAGCTATCAGAATGCATGTCTTAAAATTAGTTCTAATTACAATGTGGATAAAAACAGAGTTGGTTTAAATCCAAAACATAAAGACATATGTCGCACATACTTTCAAAACATACCATGAGTGAGATTTTAAAGCTTCATTAATGCAAGCTTTCTAACTCTCAAATTCATTATATGCATCAAATTTCTTAAACCGAGCACTTGCATCAAAATACATTTCACTACACATTTCCCATATACTTTCACAAGGTTCGATAAACTGAATCAAAGACGTATGGTTCGATGAAATTCGTATCATGTTCATATATTAGAAAACAATTCTGAAACCATGTAGTTCGATGTATTATTCACAAAATTCGATTATTGGATCATACGAATATAGGCAAAGTCAACAAGTATATCCTAATAACGACTTTCCCACTGTAGCTATCAGTGAGCCGAAACTACCCCGGAGACTAGGGTGTTACCTATGGTCATAGATCCGAAAGTCTCTAGTCTTAGTGGTCAGCCAGAACTGGAAGCTATCACAACAATGCCAGACAAGCCAAACTGCCCATATAAAAGTCGTAAACTCTGAGTTGTCTTCATATGCTCTATTGGGAATAACATAGTTAGAACGCCCATAAACGATAAAATATTCAAAAATCACGTTTCCAAAAGTTATATAATAATCAAGACAAAAAACAATTTATGCTTAAATCCAAAATACTAAGCATAAGCTAAATAAGTTATTTGCTCCAATTAGTCCAAAACAAATTCAAAATAAGATTATAAAGTAATGCATGCATGCAGATGAAAATTTGTGCAAGCTTTTAAATCTCTCACACAATGTCATGCGATGATTTTAATGTATGAAAATTATCGTAAGGTTCAAAACATGTCAAAACAAATCGAATTCACATTTTTGATAACACAAGGATTTTAGTTCGAAACATATAGATAATTTACGAAATTTCTACAATAAGATCAGGTAACAATTACTCATTACCCAGCCTGCAAAGTAGAGAACAATTTATATCCCCAATTCAATTGATTCAATACGTTTCATATTTCAAATCAATCAAAAGATTCACATACTTATTCGAGAAGTTCAAACAAAGCATTTACAATAATCTTATCGCCGATATTTTCACACACTTATAACACTTAGGATCCTTGGACATCATTTAATTCTTGTTATAGGACCCGATTAATTTGTACGATACTACCTCACATTAAAGAAATTAATTTATAATTTCAGATGCTACATTGCACCATAAAGATCACTTATCTATTCGATATTCTTATCCAAATCAACCAATTTTTTCATAAATCGAAATTTCAATTGTTTTGTCAATCATTCGTACTTATTACACATAGTCCTTGAATATTCTTCAATTTATGTTCTATGACTCATTTTATTCAATATGCTGCTACCATGTATCTATGGAATTAACTTGTACCCATAGTGTTACTTTACACCTCAATGCTCACTGATCAATTTTATATTCTTATCGATAATCCAATTACATGTTCTTATCATACTTATAATCGTCAAACATGCTTTAATTTCTGTTCGAATACCCTAATTTATTTCATATGATGCCACCACGCATCTACGAATTAAACTTAAAATTTTTTAAGTTTAAAATTATCTCGTTTGATGTCTCTTTGCATCCAAAAAAGGAACTACTAACTCGATATCATATTCAAAATATTTCTTTACCATTCTATAATTTATCGATACATTCAATCTGATTGCGTATGAAATCCTTAAACATATCCTAATTTTCACCTTCATAATTAAATTCATTATTTATGAATTTAATTAGCAAATCTCGGATCATACTTAAATTCATTATTTATGAATTTCATTCGTAACTTATACAATTTAATTGCATAACATGCTACCTTATACGGTAGTCAATTCTTAATTTTCATATTTAAATTGTGATAATCCGAAATTTTTTCACGTCGAAAAATTATCTCAAAAATACGAGATAACATTTTCAGATAAAAAATGTGTCTATATATATATATTAAAATATATATAGAAATAGATTAAATAATATATATATGTGAAGATATTTATGTATATAATATATTATATATAAGATATTTTTTAATATAATATATTATATTAAAATATGATATATTATATATTATATATATTTAAAAAAAAAAGAGAAAAAGGCGATGGAAGGATCGGGGCCTGATCCTCCCTTCTTTCTCCTCTATAACAGAGGAGCAAGACGCCGATGAGAGAAGATAGAAGAGGAAAGGTTGTGACCGAGGGAAGAGGAGTGGTCGCCGACGCCAACCCAGAAGGAATCTGACAAGGAGAGTGGCGATCAGCGACGAAAAAGGAGAGAAACGGTCGAAAGAGAGAAAAGGAAGAAAGAAGATGTTGTCGCTGTCGACCTGCCTCCATCACCTTGATCGAAGGTCCCTTTGCATGGCCCGGTGCTGTTGGAAGAGAAAATCGACGGACAACCGACTGCGACACCTCAAACGACGAAAATGAAGACTGAACGGTCCGAACTGGTTCAGCCAAAGAAAAAAAGAGAGAAAAATTTTGTGATGCCTCGATTTAAGGATAAACCAGTAAGTGGTCGGATTTGACAGTTTTAATTTTTAAAAATTTATTTTGATTTATATTTGATCGAAACTGACCTGGTTTAAATATATAATCGTGTAACGCAACAATAGGCGACGAACACGAGTTCGATCAAGCCTTGATTTGCATGTCATCACGGAATCTTGGGTAAGTGAACCTTACTTGCTACAACTTGTATTAGCATACGAGTTCAGTTTAATTGCACAAGTTGTCGGTTAATCCTGTACAAATTGTTTTATATTTTGAATTGAACTGTTGATATCGTAAATGTTTCATTTAAACTTTTCAAAAAAATATGTGATTTTTTTTATCGATTTGAAATATGAAACGTATTGAATCATCTGGATTAGGAATATAAATTATTCTCTACTTTGCAGGCAGGGTAATGAGCAATTGTTACCCAATCTTAATGCAAAAATTTCGTAAATTGTCTGTATTTCGAACTAAGACCATTGTGCTATCGAAAATGTGATTTTGATTTGTTTTGACATGTTTTGAACATTGCGATGATTTTTACATAATAAAATCATTGTATGACATTATGTGAGAGATTTAAAAGGTTGCACAGATTTTTATCTACATGCATGTATTGCTTTATAATCTCATTTAAAATTTGTTTTGAACTAATTGGAGAATATAACTTATTTAGCTTATGCTCAGTGTTTTCGGATTTAAGTATAAATTGTTTTTTGTCTCAATTTTTACATGGCTTTTGGGAAATGTGATTTTTGAATGTTTATCGTTTATGGACGTTTTAGCTATGTTACTCCCGATAGAGCATATAAAGATAGCCTTGAGTTTATAACTCTTGTACGGGCAATTTCACTTGTCCGACATTGTCGTGATAGGTTTCGGTTCTGGCTAATCACTAAGACTGGAGACTTTCGAATCTATGATCATAGGTAACACCCTAGCCTCTGGGGTAGTTTCGGTTCACCGATAGTGATAGTGGGAAAGTCTTTATCGGGATATACTTGTGGACTTCGCCTATATTTGTATGATCCAATTTTTGAACTTTGTGAATAAGATATCGACTTTGTGGTTTCAGGATCATTTTCAGATATATAAACATGATACGAATTAATCTCTTTAGTGCAAGATAGTATTGAACATATTAAATCGGGTCATAGGGCAATAAGCAAATGATGTCTAAGGATCATAAGTGATATGAGAATGTGAAAATATTGACGATAAAATTATCATAAAGGATATGTTCTTATACGAACCTTAGTTTGAATTAAAATTTCCATCTCGATACATATTATTAATTTGTGAGATTTAGAAAGCTTGCATTGGTTCATACCTGCATTCAAAAGCTTTAAAATCTCACTCGAGGCATGTTTTGGAAGTATGTGAGACATACGTCTCTATGTTTTGGGTTTTAGCTAACTCTGCTTTTTATCCACATTGTGATTAGAACTGATTTCAAAACATGCATTCTGATAACTTTTAGAGCTAAATGTCTTACCTTAGTTAATAGGCGATAATAGTTAGTCGTGACTAGTTTCAGCCCCTGCTAACGGGATATATAATAGTTAGCAATGATGTAGCCTACTATTGGTGATATAAATAGCAAATGTTTCGACAATTTCTAACGGGATTAATAGCTAGCAACGTTTCGGTCCTTGCTAACGGGATATATAATATTTAGCAAAGTTTTGGCTATCGCTAACGGGATATAATAATTAGCAATGTTTCGGCCCCTGTTGACGAGGAATATAATATTTGGCAATTTCGGGCCCTGCTAATGGGTTATAATAGTTAGCAATGGTCATGTATTTCAAGATTCTGATATTTCTCCAATCACGAGTTAAAATAGTGATCATATGAAATGTGTTTCAGATTTTAAAACGTGTTTTGAAATGTGTTTTGAAATGTAAAATATATTTTGAAATGTGAAATATGTTTCGAAAATGTTTTACAAACATAATCATAGCTCACAGAACATATCTTAACGATATGTTATAAATATGTTGTGGCCCCTGCTAATGGGGATGATAATAGTTAGTGATGTAGCCTCAGCTGACGGGATATAATAGTCAATAGTGTCTCTACCAACAAGTTAGAATAGTTAGTGAAGATAGTGTGAAATACGTTTCAAATTGTGAAATATGTTTTAGAATATAAAATATGCTTCGAATATGAATTGTGTTTCCGGATAAGGAAAATATTCCAGATGTGAATATGTTTCGGATGCGAGACCTATTCCGAATAAGGGAGATGTTTCACTATAGATTATGTATGGAAATAAGACAAGTTTTAAAGTGTGATAAGTTTCGAATACAAGTTATGTTTTGAATAGAAGATATTTCTGAGATATGTTTTCAGATTATGTGATGTGATCCCAGAAAATTGTGGTGTTTTGAGAACGAATGTGGATGTAAGCAATTCAAGAGGGAAAAGCTTACATGTTTAGATTTCATTAAACCTCAGCTTTCTGCATATGATTATGCTATCATAGTTCGAACTCATGTGTATTGTATTTCAATTCAGGTGGTCAAGTTTGATAGCTAATTAAGGTATTTCAAAATACCTCTCTGCCTAAAAAACTTGATAGCGTCTAGATAATATTCTAATCTATAAACACAAGAGAAGTGTGACTTTCGATAAGTTTCAAATTGTGGAGTATGTTTTGGAATAAGATATGCTTCGAAATGTGATAAAGTTTCAAATTGTGATTCAGATAAGTAATAAGAAAGAATAATTGAATGGAAATACGTTAGACATACATTAAAAATTTAGTATCGTATATGCTATTGCCTATGTGCTTGTGTGGTGTACTTACTGAGCTTTTTTCAAAGCTCACCCCTCTCTATTTTCCCTCACAGGTTCAGACTAGAGACGCATTGGCATCAATATCAGTATCGACTTCGAAGTAAATACTTGGAGATCTCGCAGCTTATAGCGATATAGTTATTTATAGTGTTTAATTGTACTTAATTTTAGACAGTTACCTTTTAGTGCATGTGTCGGGATCTGTATTGAATGAAGACATGGTTAGGAAAGTTAATAAGAAATTAGACTGGGATCTTAGGTTGATAACCTTAAACCAAGTTAGGTAGTTTGAGACTTAGAAACGTTGTAAGACTAATCTCACATGACAAACAAGTGTTAAAGAAAAAATTAAAAATTTAGCCCAAATTTTTATACTTTCGCAATAAATTATTGAAAATTCATATCTTTCGGGTCGTGAGATAAATTCATTAACTATGAATTTAATCATAGCTTATGCAATTTAATTAAATAAAATGCTATGACTATTATAGCAAGTAAGATTTACTTACCTCGTATGTCAATATAAGTTGTATCAAGTGAGGTTCACTTACCTGAGATACAGTGATGACACACAAATCGAGGCTTGGTCGAACTTACATTCGTCGTCTATTGTCGCGCTGCACGTTTATATATTTAAATTAGGTTAGTTTCGGTCAAATATAAATTCAAATAAATTTTACAAAAATTAAAACGGTCAAATTTGACCTCTTGCTGGTTTATACTTAAATGGAGACATCTAAAATTTTCTCCCTTTTTTTTTTTGCTAAACCGATTCGAACCAATTTAGCCCTTTTTCTTTCTACTGAACCAATTCAGCCTCTATTTTCGCTGACCGGGGCCTCGTCGGCCGTTTCTCGGCTCCATCTTTCGCCAGCGATGTCACGCGATGGAGGGAAAGCTTCTGTCAGCTTGGCTTGGGGAGATCGAGAAGGGTTTCGCCCCTTTTCCTCTTCTCTCATTCTACCTATTTCTCTCTCTTTCGTCAGCTTTTCCTTCTTAGATCGACGTCAACCACTTTCTCTCCCCTCGTTGGCGACGTTGTGATGCCCCCTTGGCCGTCCTCCCCTCTGTCGCAACCTTTCCCTTCCTTTCTCTTTCATCTTTCTCTCTATTTTACAGAAGAGTAAAACGAGAAAAGATCGGGTTTTCTCGATCATTTCATTCTCTTTTTTTATATATATTATATTATATGCAAATATAATATATTATAAACTTAAATATCTATATATATAATATATTATTATAATATTTTTTTATATATAAATATCTACCTCTATATATTATTTTATTTATCTATTTATATATTTAATATATATATATATTTAAAAAAATTATCTCGTATTCTTAGGATAAATTCTAAAAGTGAAAAAATTTTAGATTATCACAATTTATACTTTATAAATTAATAATATTAATTTATATGTTTACACATAGAGGTGTCAAAAACCAACCCGACCCAAAAAACCAACCTAATCAACCCGAATCCAAATCCGACCGATCTAATTTGATTAAAAAGTCAACAATCTAAACCCAATTCGATCTAAATCCGAATTAATCCAAATTCATACTGATCTGAACCCGATTTAATTTGAACTTAAATTGATCTAAATTCAGATTGACCCAAACCCAACCTCGTTCGAACCTGAATTGACCCGAATTCAAATTAACTTGAACCCGAATTGATCAAAATCCAAATTAACCCAATCCAAAAAAATTTAAACTTAAATTAAGACTGACATTATTTAAATATTATATTAATGATCAAAATATTATATTATGGTAAAAATATAATTTTTCATTAATACGAGTGTTAGATTTTTTCGAATCTGGTTAAAATTAAATATTCATTTTTATATTGCATTCATTTGTATCTAACTCAAAACAAAATTTTACAAGAGCTAATGTAGAATTATTTAATAGCTAGTCTGTCACATAGTACAGAAGTTACATTACCTATATTTAATTTCTTCTATAATAGTTAAGAGAAATTAAAGAGATATATAATAGTCTATTATAATATTTAGTATGGATTATTAAATCACTTTAAATGCGTAGAGTTAACAATTATTATAGATAACAAAAATAAAATGAAAAAGACGTAATTAATTTTTGAATAATGATAAATATATTATAAAAAAGTATCATATTGATTATTAAATATTTCAATCTTAATTTTATTATAGGTCATATAAAAAAATTTATTTTCACTAGTTATATGATTCCTAAAAATATGATTTTAATTTATTTTCAACAAAAAAATCATATTAAAAATGTCAAAAACCTAATTCAAAAAATATGTCCGATCTAACCCAAGCTCAAGCCTGAAACTAATCCGTTTATCACACGAAATACAAGCAAATAAGATTTATAAATTAAAAAAGTTATCTCTCATATGTTGCATTGTTTCCAAACACACAAGGACACATCATTTATTAGAGTTCGAAATTTCAACTAAAGTATTTCAAAATTCGAACCTTGAAACAACAGAAATAAGATTTTATAAAATTAAAATTAGGGTTACCTCCTATTTGGTTTATGATCACATATGATTAAAATATTAATACATAAAAGGTCAATGAGTTATAATTTTTTTAAGGTATTTATTTTGGTTTAATTCCAATAAAAAAATCTAAATTAATTAAACAATTTACTCAATATCAAGCGTGATCGGCTTCAAATTTCATCTAAAATGGAATATTATTTTGAAATTCTAATTTATTAGTCAATCCATAGAACAGATAAATATATATGGATATTCAACGACCAACCACGTTTAATCAACAAGCTAGCAATTCGATATTAGTTGTTATATATCGTTTTCATGTATTGGATATATTTGAAATAATTTCACACGTGAAAATTTATAAATGTCATAAATCTAGAATTATTGTTTATTATTTTATCTTTAAAAGATTTATGCTCATAGCCAAATGCATTGCACCTAATTTTGTTCAATTAATTTAACTTGTCATAGGCACTCAAAGCTGTCGAATGTGGAAGAGAATTTAAATTTTAATATCCATTTAGTCTAATCAGATAGGATGCTGATCTAGACATACAATCAAGTGGATTAGTAAAAAATAAAGTTGTTCTCAAAATTAAGTATCAATGACAATTAATAAATGAGAAATGTAATCCAAGTATTCATAATATTGGTTTGAGATAATATATAAAAATTTAAATTTGAAAATTAATATATATTTTTTAATTTATGATATATTGTGCTAAATGTAATTTGGAAAAAAAAAAATTAATTGAGATTCCAACCTGATTTATTAAGATGGAAGAGACTTAACTTAGAGGTTGGTCTGTCTTTATTCTTTTGTCACATTATTTGAAAGAAAATCATTCAAAAAGATAGGACTATTTACATTATTATAGTTGATGTCATGAAATTGTATTCACTAAAATTATAGCTATTTAATCTATTTATTAAATATTTAAGATCTGTTGTATTTATTTATTTCTTAATTATTTTTAATGCACGTGTTTTATGTATGCAGCAAAACTTTTAAATAATGCATGTGATCTGTCTTCAACATGTATGTCATCCAATGATTTCAGATCATTTTTTTAATATATTTTTCAATTAACATTTATGTCTTCAAATAGTTTTTCTTGATAGTTTAAATTAACTTTTAAAAATCATTACAATTTGAAATCGCCACATAAATAGCCTGGGTTTATAGAGGCTTAGAAATACTTGGATTCAATTTATTAAAATATGAGTTTTATTTAAATTTAATGAAAATTGAGTAACTATATGCAATATATAATTTTTTATTTTAATGTATTGAAATATACAAAATAAATAAATATTAAAAAGAAAAAGTTTGGGTTATTCATAAACTTAAAATTTTATATCATAGAGTTTCAAATTACAATTATATTATATATGAATTTACAGATCTATGAATATACTTTTGTGCATCGCGTGAGTTTATGAGTTTATCAGATGATGTTGCCTACCTGACAGCAACAAGAAAATGTCTTTCGTGTAGTCTGATTACACTAACGACGAAAGGGTGACGTCGATGCAATTTGATGCACGTATTCTTCGTATATCCTGCAAAAACAACAGGAATCAGAGGGGGCAGGGATTTGTCCCTGCACGCGCACTCCGACGATCAAGTCAGTGATCGGGAGTTGGTGTATCTAAGAAAATGAGAGTTTATTGCTTAAATCAGAGTGTTTAAGTATTCTCCCTGTTTTCCTTGGATTTTGGATCGATTCTTGGATCTGGCCCCCTATTTCAGAGGGCTCACCTCATATTTATAGGCTTCTGAGTCGGTTCGAGCTGAGGCCCAGGCGCGTGTCTGGGCCGCGACAGAGTGGTAGAGCACTCTGTCGCGCTTCTGTGCGGGAGACTCTGCCCCAGGCCGTGCGGGAGACTTTGGGGACTCTGGGTACTCTGGGGACTCTGTCCCAGGCCGTGCGAGAGACTCTGGGGACTCTGCCCCAGGCCGTGCGGGAGACTCTGGGGACTCTGCCCCAGGCCATGCGGGAGACTCTGGGGACTCTGCCCCAGGCCGTGCGAGAGACTCTGAGGACTCTGCCCCAGGCCATGCGGGGGACTCTGGGGACTCTGCCCCAAGCCGTGCGAGAGACTCTGGGGACTCTGCCCCAGGCCATGCGGGAGACTCTGGGGACTCTGGTACTCTGGGGACTCTGCCCCAGGCATTGCGAGAGACTCTGGGGACTCTGCCCCAGGCCGTGCGGGAGACTCTGGGGACTCTGCCCCAGGCC
Source organism: Firmiana major (assembly GCA_033439115.1). Lineage (NCBI taxonomy): Eukaryota > Viridiplantae > Streptophyta > Magnoliopsida > Malvales > Malvaceae > Firmiana > Firmiana major. Next base: position 34,413,250 of record CM065913.1, on the reverse strand, counting down.
ATGCGGGAGACTCTGGGGACTCTGCCCCAGGCCGTGCGAGAGACTCTGAGAACTCTGCCCCAGGCCATGCGGGGGACTCTGGGGACTCTGCCCCAGGCCGTGCGAGAAACTCTGGGGACTCTGCCCCAGGCCATGCGGGAGACTCTGGTTGGCGGTCAGTTGTACGCTTGGGTCCTGGTGACACGACCACCATCAATTGCTCCCCACTCTTTGGTAGGAACTTTTCCTGCGAAAGAGGATTCGGATAATTAGATCTTTTATGCCTGGCCACAGTGACGCATAGCGCCTCAGGCTCTTACGGCTTGGTTAATTGTACGCCTGGCCACAGTGACGCAGAGCGTCTCAGGCTCTTACGGCTTGGTTAATTGTATGCTTGAATGTATTCGTTTTGATGAATGTATTCGTGCATGCTTGAATGTATTCGTGCATGCTTGAATGTATTCATTTGAATGTATTCGTGGATGCTTGAATGTATTCATTTGAATGTATTCGTGCATGTTCGAATGTATTCGTTTGAATGTATTCGTGCATGCTGTGGTCTTTAGCTCAGCCAGTGGCCACGCAACCGAATTGTCCGCTTTGGGTCTAGCCCGTTGGCAGCCTGCGTTCGCAGGGCCCGAACCAAGGGAGCTTTGGGTCTGGCCCGTTGGCAGCCTGCGTTCGCAGGGCCCGAACCAAGGGCGCTCTGGGTCTGGCCCGTTGGCAGCCTGCGTTCGCAGGGCCCGAACCAAGGGCGCTCTGGGTCTGGCCCGTTGGCAGCCTGCGTTCGCAGGGCCCGAACCAAGGGCAGACCTCACGATTTTTCGTTCTCGTTCCCAGGGGATCGAACTCAGGACATAGTCCGCTTTGGGTACGGCCCACTAGTAGCCTGCGTTCGCAGGGCCCGAACCAAGGGTTCCCCTCACGGTTTTCTTTCGCGTCCCCAGGGGATCGAACTCAGGACATAGTCCGCTTTGGGTACGGCCCACTGGTAGCCTGCGTTCGCAGGGCCCGAACCAAGGGTTCCCCTCACGGTTTTCTTTCGCGTCCCCAGGGGATCGAACTCAGGACATAGTCCGCTTTGGGTACGGCCCACTGGTAGCCTGCGTTCGCAGGGCCCGAACCAAGGGTTCCCCTCACGGTTTTCTTTCGCGTCCCCAGGGGATCGAACTCAGGACATAGTCCGCTTTGGGTACGGCCCACTGGTAGCCTGCGTTCGCAGGGCCCGAACCAAGGGTTCCCCTCACGATTTTCTTTCGCGTCCCCAGGGGATCGAACTCATCACCTCTTCTTGGGCAACATACTTATTGGCCCTAGCAAAGAGATCGGAGATTGTCATCGGTTGATCAAGAGAGAGGGATTCTTGCAGCTTTTCAGAGCTTGTCCCTTGTAGCATTGCAGCTAAGGCTACGCCTACCGGTAGATCTTCCACTTCCAAGGTTACATCTCGGAAGCGGTCTACGTAGCTCTTCAAGGATTCTCTATTTCCTTGTTTAAGCGTGAGTAGGTAGGTAGCGTCTTTCTTCCTCTGGCTGTGGATCATGAAGACTTTGAGGAATTCATTTCTCAACTCTTCGAAAGAGGAGATTGAACCTTCGCTCAGCCCATTAAACCACTTCAGAGCATGTCCGGACAATGTGAGAGAAAAAGCTCTGTACATGATTTCGTCCTCCCATCCATGAAGCAGCATGAGGGATTCATAACTCTGAATATGGTTGTAGGGATCCGCTTTGCCGATATAAGTAGCCATAGAAGGCATTTTGAACTTCTTCGGCAAGGGTTTGTTCATGATCTCCGGACTGAATGGGATCCTCCTCCTTTGCCCGTCATCCGGAGACACTAGCCTTTTCTTCTCGAGGATCCTTTGGACGACCTTCTCCACGTCCTCCGACCCTCGAGCTGAGTAAGGTCTTGTCCCTTCCGGTCTAGAAGAGTCCGATTGGTAAATACCTCTTCTAGTACCTCTGACTACGGGACTTGATATCTCGGGACCTTCTTGTGGGTCAAAATCTCCTTGCCTTCGTTGCTCCCCAGCTCTATGTGCCCTTAGGTCATGTTCCAACTCCACAGGGGATGAGCTGCGGCAGGTATGGAAACTCTGCCGCCTATGGGCTGCGGGAGAACTCTGCCGCTGAGCGGCGATAGGAGAAGTCTGCCACACATTGGGCAGAGGAGAACTCTGCCGCCTATAAGCAGTGGGAGTGCATCGTCTCGCATGCGATGTAGGATACCTCTGCCGCATGTTGTCCGTGGGAGAGTTCTGTCGTCGTTGAGCAACGGGGGAACTCTGCCGCACATTTGGCGAACTCTGTCGCCTATCGGGTGGGGGAGAACCTTGTCGCATGGGAGACGCGGGAGAGCTATGGTGCCTGTAAGTCACTGGCGAACTCTGTCGCCTGGCAGCTGCAGGTGGACTCTGCCGCAGAAGAGCTGCGGGTGAGCTCTGCCGCGCATGAGCCGCTGGCGAACTCTGCCGCCTGGGAGCTATAGGTGGACTCTGCCGCCTATCCACCTGAGGCGAACTCTGCCGCCTGGGAGTTGTGGGTGAACTCAGTCTCGCTGGATCCGCAGTAGCATTATTTTGTGTCTCTGCTTCTTGTCCAGCCTCTGCCAAGGTGGAAGGCTGACCTCTCTCATAGGTCTGCCTAGGAGTGCTTTCCCCCACTAACTGCTGTACTTCATGGGGTAAGCTCAATTGGGGGAGAGTCTCTCTGAAGAAGCTCACCATGGCTCTCAGGGCTGTCGTAGCCTCTTCATTTTTGCGCTTCAGGGCGTCGAATTCTTCCAGGGAGACTAAGGGTTCTGCTTGAGCCCTTTCACTGTGTCTCTTCCTTCGTTCCGATCTGGCAGGGGGACTTACAGAATTCCGCCCTCCTGTCAACTCTGCTGCCGAACGCGTCCTCCCCATTTTGATAGAGAACCTGACTTTTTGTCCAGATTCCCACAGACGGCGCCAATTGATGTTGCCTACCTGACAGCAACAAGAAAATGTCTTTCGTGTAGTCTGATTACACTAACGACGAAAGGGTGACGTCGATGCAATTTGATGCATGTATTCTTCGTATATCCTGCAAAAACAACAGGAATCAGAGGGGGCAGGGATTTGTCCCTGCACGCGCACTCCGACGATCAAGTCAGTGATCGGGAGTTGGTGTATCTAAGAAAAGGAGAGTTTATGGCTTAAATCAGAGTGTTTAAGTATTCTCCCTGTTTTCCTTGGATTTTGGATCGATTCTTGGATCTGGCCCCCTATTTCAGAGGGCTCACCTCATATTTATAGGCTTCTGAGTCGGTTCGAGCTGAGGCCCAGGCACGTGTCTGGGCCGCGACAGAGTGGTAGAGCACTCTGTCGCGCTTCTGTGCGGGAGACTCTGCCCCAGGCCGTGCGGGAGACTCTGGGGACTCTGGGTACTCTGGGGACTCTGCCCCAGGCCGTGCGAGAGACTCTGGGGACTCTGCCCCAGGCCGTGCGGGAGACTCTGGGGACTCTGCCCCAGGCCATGCGGGAGACTCTGGGGACTCTGCCCCAGGCCGTGCGAGAGACTCTGAGGACTCTGCCCCAGGCCATGCGGGGGACTCTGGGGACTCTGCCCCAGGCCGTGCGAGAGACTCTGGGGACTCTGCCCCAGGCCATGCGGGAGACTCTGGGTACTCTGGGGACTCTGCCCCAGGCCGTGCGAGAGACTCTGGGGACTCTGCCCCAGGCCGTGTGGGAGACTCTAGGGACTCTGCCCCAGGCCATGCGGGAGACTCTGGGGACTCTGCCCCAAGCCGTGCGAGAGACTCTGAGGACTCTGCCCCAGGCCATGCGGGGGACTCTGGGGACTCTGCCCCAGGCCGTGCGAGAGACTCTGGGGACTCTGCCCCAGGCCATGCGGGAGACTCTGGTTGGCGGTCAGTTGTACGCTTGGGTCCTGGTGACACGACCACCATCATCAGATAAAGTGGATTAAAATTCTTTTGATTCATAACAGTTTCCTATTAAATATATTTATTTTAAAAATTCAATTTAAATAGCTCCACATCAATTCAAAATAATTAAACATATTTAAAATAATATACGTGTAGAATGAGTAGACCATCAACATAAATATTTTCTTTGTTTATCAAAGATTTTGATTATATATAATTGTTATGAGCAAAATAAAAAATAAAAAATAAAAAATAATAATATGACGTGTCGTTCAGATAAGCGTTACGTGTCACGCTAAAATAAAATACAGATGAAAATAGACTCTGTATTTAATGCTCAGCTCCAGACAATTTTATCCCTAGATACTACAGTTATATCACTGGGCAAATACGTCATTGAAGAATAAATTGTTCCCTATAAATAGGGTCCAGGTATGACCTTTAAACCTAATTGAGATTTCACTTTTTGACTATACTGAAACTCTGCCGAAATCTCTTTCTGACTTAAGCATCGGAGTGTTTACGCAGGGAAGTCCCTGCGTTCCTTTGACTGTTTTGGTTTTTGCAGAGTGACATGGCTAAAGGATCGAAGTACTGACGTCAGCAATTCATTATTGTTGTGCTGTTCAACAACAATTGGCGTCGTCTGTGGGAGCCAAAAGAAAAGCTGGTGATTCTACAACAATGGTAAAGACGCGATCCACAGTAATCAGAGAGGAGGAAAATGAAGATACGGCCAGTTCTCTACTGGACCGTGGAGAAGAAGCTTGTGAGGAGAGCCATATGATGACTATCCCTGTTGCAGAATTCGAGGCGATGAGGAAACAGGGAGGGAAGACCGCCCAAGCCTTACGCACGATGGTCGACCTGTTCAAAGGTGCCTTTCCGCAGGCGAATCTTCCACCAGCTGTTCAGAACTTGGCGGAGCCAAGGACACAGAGAAGGAGTGCTTCGGGGGCTGTTGAGATTGGGCGCGAGACTGCAGAAAGCTTAAGGTGTCAGGGTGCTGGAAACCCGGTGCGTATGGCTGCGGAAGACCTGTTGGGCGAGGTCGCGGAAGACCTTATGCACGAAGCCGCGGAGCCCCAAGAAGCGCGAGAGTTTCCTCGCCAGGGCCTGCGAGACAGCCGTCAGGGTGCGCGAGAGCCCAATGGGAGATTGGTGTGCTAGGGTGCACAAGAGCCTGATTGGAGATTGGCACACCAGGATGCGTGAGAGACAATATTGGAGTTAGTGCGCCAGGGTGCACGAGAGTCGGTAGTAGAGTTGATGCGCTAGGGTGCGCGAGAGTCCGTGGAGGATTTAGTGCGTCAGTGTGTGCCAGAAGTCGGCCGCCAGGGTATGAGAGACTCAGTTCGTGAGAATGCGCGAGACTCCTTCCGCCAGGGTGCGCGAGAGTCAGTGGAGGATTTACTACGCCAATGTGCGCCAGAAGTTGGCTACCAGGATGCGCGAGATTTAGCCCGCGAGAATGCACGAGACTCTTTCTGTCAAGGTGCGCGAGAGTTTGTGGAGGATTTACTGCGCCAATGTGAGCCAGAAGTTGGCCGCCATGATGCGCGAGATTCAGCCCGCGAGAATGCGCGAGACTCCTTCTGCCAAGGTGCGCGATAGTCAGTGGAGAATTAGCTACGCCAATGTCCGCCAGAAGTTAGCAGCCAGTGTGCGCGAGATTCAGCCTGTGAGAATGCGCGAGACTCCTATCGCCAGGGTGTGCGAGAGTCAGCGGAGGAATTAGTGCGCCAGTGTGCGCCAAAAATCGACCGCCAGGGTGCGCGAGAGTCGAACAATGATTTGATGCGCCAGGGTGCTCGAGGGCATGATTGCGATGGACTGCAGGGCTATTTCAATGAGGGTACAGGAGAAATGGGTCGCTAGGGTGCGCTGGACCCTGCACACACGGAGAACCCCTCATGCAAAACTGCAGAAGGTTCAAGGCGTCCAGGTGCGAGAGGCGCTGCACGGGAGATTGTTAGGGGCCTCCGACACCCTAATGCTGAAAATCTCGACAGTCCAACGGAGATAATCGCTGGACCTATGGATGGTATAGGAGGTGCTGAGATGATGAGATATCATATGGAGAGGAGAGGCTCAGAGGTAGATCCAACATAGAACCCCCCTGAAATGGCAAATTTTTTATCCCGAACTGAGAGAAATCAAGCCCTTAATCTATACAGCAAAGGGAAAGATACTGTTGACTGCGATCAAGCTGATTCGTGTAATACTGGAAAGATCCAAGATGCTATGGACATGAAGAGAATAGTTGAACAAATCTTAGAAGAGAAGAAATTGGTTTCGATTGAAGAGAACTAGAGACGAAGAGTCCCATTCAGCGCAGCGATCATGGAGAAACCACTACCTCCAAAGTTTAAAATGCCGCAAATAGCAGCATATGCTGGAAAAACAGACCCTTCCGATCATGTAGAAAGCTATGAGTCATTAATGTTGCTACATGGATGGGAGGACGAGATAATGTGCAGGGCGTTCTCTCTAACCTTGGCCGGTCACACATTAAAGTGGTTCAACAACTTGCCAGAAGGGTCTATTTCTTCCTTCAACCAGCTGAGAAGAGAATTTTTGAAAGCTTTTGGGATAAATAGTCAGAAGAGAAAGGAGGCCACCTATCTGCTCACCCTAAGGCAAGGAAACAAAGAATCATTGAAGAGTTATGTAGATCGATTTCGGGATGCTACTCTGGAGGTACGTGATCTGCAAGTGGGGATAGCAGTGACAGCCATGCTTCAGGGAACAAGGTCTGAAAAACTTCAGAAATCATTGTCCCTGGATCAACCAACGACAGTCTCAGACTTATTCTCCTGAGCAAAAAAGTACATTACCCAAGAGGAGGTGATGAAACGATTCTGACAAGGGACTCCAAGGAAGGAAAGAAGCGGGAGAGAGACCCCGATGAGAGGAATATGGGGAGATCAGACAGATCCGACAAAGCCCCAAAGTTGAAGTATACAAACTACATACGTCTTTCTAAACCACGCGCTTTGATCCTAGCAACGATCGAGAGAACCGGGATGCTTCAATTCCCTAGAAGAGGTGAAGGAAACCTAGGGGGAGACCTCAGATCCTATTGTAGTTTCCACTCCGCTTTTGGTCATTCGACGGAGAGATGCCATGATCTGATGAATCAACTTGAGAAATTAACCAGAGAAGGGCTGTTAGACCGCTACACACAGAGGAACGAGAGGAATCAATATCCTGTTCATGGTCGAGGAGACAATAGACCACGGGATAAACATAATGACAACAGAGTCAACAGAAGAAAGATTGAAGAAAGAGGAAATGGGGTAAGGCAGGGGGAACATAGGAATCAGCAGATTGATAATGAGCCTATAGGACCAGCAATTAATGTCATCTCTGGTGGGGAGTACATAGCAGGTACCTCGTCCACCTCACGGAATGCTTATGCTAGTCAGGCATACCAGGTTCATTCTGTGATGAAAGTAGCTGAGGATGGAGAGACAATTACTTTCACGCCTGCTGATCAAGGAGATGTTATCATTCCACATGACGACCCTATGGTTATATCAGCAGTAATGGCTAAGCATCCGATAGGACGAATTCTAGTAGACAATGGGAGCTCGATGAACCTCATCTATTGGAATTGTTTTGAGAAAATGAATTTGAGTGAAGACAGGTTGAAGCTGGTAACTACTCCCCTCTTTGGCTTCACAGGAGAAAAGGTGAAGGTGGCAGGGTCAGTCGAATTGCCTGTTACTTTGGGTGAAGAACCTAAGAGTGTTACAAGACAAGTCCTATTTATGGTGGTCAGGTCAACCTCTCTAGCTTACAATATTATTCTCGACGTCCGTTATTGAGCGATATGAGAGCCATACTTGCCCCATGTTATCTGCTGATGAAATTCTCAACCTCCAGAGGTGTGGGATAAGTTAGAGGAGATCAAAGGAGAGCAAGAACATGTAACGTTGCATCGACTACATGTAAGGGGATTCAGAGGAAGGAAACTCTTACTATCACAGAACCGTCGAAGCCAAAGCCTATTGAAGAGATGGAGGAAGTGAAGCTGGGGATTAATGGCGAAGAGAAGAAGGTGTATATCGGAAGCCGATTGAAGTCAGAAATGCAAGAAGAAATAGTAAAGTGCTTGAGAGATAATGCCGATGTTTTTGCATGGACCCCTACCGATATGCCTGGAATAGATCTGAAGGTCATTTGTCATGAACTTAACGTACTACCCGGGGCTAAACTTGTCAAACAAAAGAAAATGTATTTTGCCCTCGAGAGGCATCAAGTCATTGAAGAAGAGATAGATAAGCTGCTTGAGGCTGGATTCATTCGGGAAGTCTTGTATCCGGAATGGCTAGCAAATGTAGTGATGTTGAAGAAAGCCACCGGAAAGTGAAGAATGTGTGTGGACTTTACAGATCTGAATAAGGCATGTCCAAAAGACTCATATCCACTACCCCGAATAGACAAACTAGTAGATGAAACTTCGGGATACGAGTTTCTTAGCTTCTTGGACGCTTTCTCCGGTTACCATCAGATCCTAATGCACCCAGAAGATAAAGAAAAGACGTTTTTCATCACTGATAAAGGCACTTACTGTTACAGAGTGATGCCATTTGGACTGAAAAACACAGGTGCCACATATCAACATATGGTAAATAGAGTTTTTAAGGATCTACTCGGAGTCACAATGGAAGCTTATGTGGACGACATGATTGTGAAAAGTAGAGAAGGAGAATCTCATGCTTTGCAGCTATCCAAAGTCTTCACGGTTCTAAGGAAGTATCACATGAAACTAAATCCCAACAAGTGTTCGTTCGGAGTCCAATCTGGGAAGTTTCTGGGGTTCATGATAACCAACCATGGGATCGAGGCCAATCCCGAAAAGGTCCAAGCCATCTTAGATATGAGGCCTCCAGTTACATTTAAAGAGGTACAGAGACTGACAGGGAGGATAGCCGTACTAAACCGCTTCGTGTCAAAATTCACCGAAAGGAGCTTACCGTTCTTCAAGACAATTCGAGGTGGGAAAAACTTTCAGTGGACTGAGAAATGTCGGACAACCTTTGAAGAATTGAAGGAGTATTTGAAAGAACTCACATTGCTGTCAAGGCCTCTAACCGGGGAGCAGCTGTTTGTGTACCTTGGAATAGGTGATAAAGCGGTAAGTGCGATTTTACTGAGGAGAACCGCAGAAGGAGATAGGCCTGTTTATTATGTAAGCAAAGTGCTCCTGGAGGCAGAGACAAGATATCCGCAAGTTGAGAGAGTAGCCGTAGCACTTGTTATAGCAGCCCAAAAACTACGCCCTTATTTTCAGGCACATTCTATAGTTGTATTAACAGATCAGCAGTTGAGACAGATACTTCAAAAGCCTGAACATTCTGAAAGGTTGGTGAAGTGGGCAGTTGAGCTCGGAGAATATGATATTTCTTTTCAGCCTTGACAAGCTATCAAAGCACAAGCTCTAGCAGATTTCATTGTTGAATACACGTGTCGAGATAATACTAAGGAGGAAGAGTTGGACTGGTGGAAGCTATTTGTTGATGAAGCATCAAGTGTCAGGGGAAGCGGAGCTAGCATCGTGCTAATATCACCAGAAGGGGAAATGGTAGAATATTCTGTACGTTTTGATTTCCCTAGTTCCAACAATGTGGCTGAATACGAAGCATTAATTTGTGGCATGAAACTTACCAGGGAGCTCCAAGTTCAAAATTTGCTAGCTTATAGCGATTCACAACTTGTCGTCAACCATTTCAAAGGGCAGTATGAAGTGCGAGAATCTACTCTCGTTTCGTACTTGGAGAAGGTTCGACGGTTAGCTCAATTGTTTGACAATTTCCAGTTAACCCAAATTGACCGATTTGAGAATGGCCATGCCGACGCTCTATCTAAGTTAGCATCCTCCAAAGAAGCTACCGGGGGGGTCGTGAAAGTAGAAAGATTGGTTAAGCCAAGTATAGAAGAAGAAGAAGGGGTGTTAGAGATTAACGTCGGTTCTGATTGGAGGACGACCATGAAACAGTATTTAATGGAGGGAACACTCCTTAGTGAAAAAGAAGCAGCCCGAAAAATGAGGACTCAAAGTGTAAAATTTACTTTGATCAACGGGGAACTCTACAAAAGAGGATATACCATGCCACTGTTTAAGTGTTTAGGTCCAGAACAAGCCAACTACACATTGGCTGAGGTCCACGAAGGGATATGTGGAGAACACTTAGGAGCCCGAGCTTTGGTAGCAAAAATACTTAGGGCAGGATTCTATTGGCCCACGCTCAAGCAAGATGCACTTGATAAGGTGCGAAGATGTGACAAATGTCAAAGATGCACCCCCTTGACGACTGCCCCAGTATCGGCCCTTCAAAGTATATTTCAGCCTACACCGTTTGCCCAATGGGGTTTGGATATACTTGGACCATTCCCAGTGGCTACGGGTCAACGAAAGTACTTGTTTGTAGCCACAGACTATTTTACTAAATGGGTAGAAGCAGAGTCTCTGGCCACAATTACTGAGAAAAAGGTCGAAACGATGGTTTGGAAGGAGATAATTTGCCGATTTGGAGTTCCAAGGATCTTGAACGTAGATCATAGAAAACAATTTGATTGCGATGCATTCTGAAATTTCTGCGAGGGGCTGAAGATTCAACTTAGGATATCCTCTGTGGCATATCCACAGCTAATGGCCAAGCAGAAATCAGTAACAGGACCATACTTCATGGCCTCAAGACTCGTCTGGACAAAGCAAAAGGAGCCTGGGTGGATGAGCTGCCGAGTATTCTATGGGCATATAGAACAACGAGTCGGTTACCGACCGGGGAAACGTCGTTCAGCCTAGTATATGGAACTGAAGCTTTGATACCTGTAGAAGTCGGAGCTGTCTCGCCAAGGATAATTTCCTATGTGCAAGAAGTGAATTCCCAGGGGTTACGAGAGAATCTGGATCTGCTTGATGAGCAGCGGGATCTTGTCGTTATACGGCTAGCTGCTTACCAGCAAAGGGTTGCTCGTTATTATAACTCCCGTGTAAAAGATAGACCCCTACGTGAGGGAGATCTCGTGCTACGGAAGTCGGTCATCACCAATGCCTTAAGAGAAGACGGGAAGTTCAGAGCAAATTGGGAAGGGCCTTACAGAGTCAGGAGAATGATCAGACCTAGTACCTGCATCTTGGAAAGTTTGCTAGGCAAGAAAATAGCAAAGACATGGAATGCTAATCACCTGAAGCCATACTGGCAATGAAATGTTTATTTTTATTTTTATTCTATTGTCAAGACTATGGATTGAAATTTCACTTATTGAATAATGATTTATTAAATATTTTCAAGATTTTCAGCTATATTCAGTACAAGGGCTTGAAGCGAAAAATGCGCGAGGTAAGCCATGAAGAAAATGTGCAAGGGCTTGAAGCGAAAAATGCGCGAGGTAAGAGTGAAAAATGTGCAAGGTAAGCCAAGCACTCAAGATAAAAGGCTTGAAGCGAAAAATGTGCGAGGTAAACCACGAAGAAAATGTGCAAGGGCTTGAAGCGAAAAATGCGCGAGGTAAGCCAAGCACTCAAGATAAAGGACTTGAAGCGAAAAATGTGCGAGGTAAGCCATGAAGAAAAGGTGCAAGGGCTTGAAGCGAAAAATGCGCGATGTAAGCCAAGCACTCAAGATAGAGGCTTGAAGCGAAAAATGTGCGAGGTAAGCCACCGATATAAAAAGAATATGCAAAAATAAGCAATGAGGGAAACTTAAAACATGATCTTGCAGAACAAATTAATTTATTAATTCAGTAAAACCCCCTATACATATAGCATCAAAGTCTCTAGTACAAATAAAAGAACGTTGACAACAAAAGAAAAAAGAAAATGACAAACTATTCATTAGCTGGTGGAGGAGTGCCTTCGCCCGAAGCATCGAATTCATTGCCATCTAAATCACCCAGAGCATCGATCACTCCTGATTGCGGGCGAGGCTCCCAAGGGCCCGATAGATTGGAGAGATCGTCATGAGCCCCATTCTCAAGATAGGTCTCGAAATCCTCCTTGTCGGGCTCGTAATTTGTCCAACCACGAAACTCGTCGGTATAGTCCTCTAAATGTGTCGACCACTGCAGCTCGGAAAAGGTCTCTCCTGATCTCTCCTTCTCTAGCCAGGAACGCGCCATATAGAAACCGTATTTCACAAAGCCAGTAGCAAATAACAACTTTTTGTCATGGCAGTCTTGCGATAAACGGTACCCCGTACAGCTGCAGAACGAATCTCGTTTCGCGCATCTTGGCTAACTAAGGAAGACGAAGGCCCTCTACGTAAGCTAGAAACCTCTTCTTTCAACTGCATATTGTCAGACTTCAGCTCATCGTAATTAGTTTGAAGATCTTGTAACTTTAGCAGAACTGAGTCTAACTCCTCTTAAGTTACAGTTAAGGACTCCTTGTATTCCTTGGACCTCTCTTGCTCCTTGGTAAAATCCTCTTGAAGGCGAACGTGGCTGAGATTTAGATCATCTTTTTCCTTCTTCAGTCGATCGAGTTGCTCGGGAAGCCTCCTATATTGGTTCCTCTCAGTAAGCCACTCAGCCTTCTCACTCCTCAATTGTTGAAGATCAGCATCAGCCCGAGTCCTATAAGCTCGATATCGCGCATTGCAAGCGATCACTTGCTGGGCTATCTGAAAATATAAGAAAAATCAAAAGATCAGTCAAGAAAATAAAGAATAAAAAAGGAGAGAAACATAGAGGGAAGACAGACTAAATAGATACCATCATTGCCAAATAATCAACTCGGTCCTCAGATTGGGGAAAGCTCTTGAACAACTTCGCCTCGTCTCTAGGGAGTATGGTTGACCAACCCATCCAGGCTGCTACACCAGGGTTGTGAATTGAGTCGTTATCATTAACGCCTGGATACACTACGAAATTTTACCCGTGAACCGCCACACCACCGTCAACCACGTATCTGGAAGTGGTAAGGTCCGCGATGGGTGGAAACGCTGGTGTATCTCTCATGGACGACTCAATGAACAAACACCATCTCCCAATTCGAGACGGACGAGTTGTGTTGCACTCGGCTCGATTAGCCCGATGATGCTCTTCCATCTCAAGATCCGGAAGCTGGGGATCTGCGGTTGGCTGTTTCCCCCTATCTCGATCGCGAGAACCGGATCCCTCATGAGGAGTGGGAAGTGGAGCTTGGGGAGGCCCCGACCTTTCTCCTCGAGAGTCTGGGATAAAAGCATGAGCATGGCTTCGGGACTCTCGAGCTTGATCTTGTTGACGTCTGCGCTTGGAAGGACGGGTGACTCTAGTAGCATCCTTATCACCTCCTCGTCGTCTAAAAGCGCTTCTAAGTGGGTCCATTCCTGAAAAAAGAACAGAAAAACAAAAGTTAAAACAAACAAGAAGAAAATGGACAGTCATTTATGCAACGAAATGCGATATGAAATCATCCGGATTTAAATAATCATCAAGGGAATGGATGTTAGCTAAGCTCTCATCCGTGGGCAATTCTAGAAAAGGGCTGCCAAATGCCTCGCCCTAGCCCTAATCTAAACTCTCCTCGGACTCTTCCTCCGAAGGATCAGTGGGACTACCCACACCATAACTTCCCTCAGGAAAAGCAGACGGAGAAGAGGGCTCGTGTGTAAAAGCTGAGTCAACGGAAGCGCATCCCCAACCCGCAGCAGTTATGTTCTCTGGAGTTAATACCGACAGCAAAGCATCCTCATCCTCTACTTGAAGCTGAGAAATGAGGGGACCATATGCGTCTCTTAAATTAACAATCGGGCTAAGATCATTAGGTCCACAACAACTCCATCGAATAGGAATATTTAAAGATGGAGGAACCTCAACGATAAACCAATCTGAAGCATAGTTATGAAGCTTAGAGGGAGGTTTCCCGAAAAGTTTATTACTCTGACCCCTTCCAGAGACTTTTTGAATACAAAAACGTGTCGAATTGCTCACACTACGGACTTTGAAAAAAGAATTAAATAGTGGGATAGTAGGCCTGACGTTAAGTTTATGACATACGATTGTAAACCCTACTACTTGAGCCCATCCATTGGGGTGAAGTTGACCGAGAACTATGCCATAGTGACGAAGAAAAATAACTCCAAATTCGGGAAGAGGAAAACGAAATCTGAATTCCAGTGAAGCCCGATGTACAGGAACACCACTACTAACGGATTGGGGAGCGCGCTCAGTTGCAGTTGGAAGCCTATAAATATAACCCTTCGGAAGAGGAAAGATACTTCTAAATTGTTCAAGATCAGACTCTCTAAGCCTAAAATAAGGATCTAAAACTATTTCTTTTCCATGACCATGCCATTAGAAAAGACAAGATACAAAAAATAGTGGAAGATTCTGGCTACCTTCGATAACAAATGCCGAGAGGATCCGAGGAAGCAAGGGTCACTTGCCGCAAGGGACTTGCCGTAAGGGTCACTTGCCATGAGGGTCTTGCCGTGAGGGTCTTTCCGTGAGAATTCAATGTCATGAGGGTTAGCCGCGAGGTCTTGACCGTGAGAATTCAATGCCGTGAAGGTCTGGCCGCGAGTGTCTAGTGCCGTGAGACTATGCCTCAAGAGTATGCCGCAAGAGTATGCCGCAAGACTAGGACGAGAGAATTTACCGTTGAGATCTGCTGAATCCGCGAGAGAAATGAAGTCTGAGCCTTCACTCTCACGCTATATATATGTGCCGGCAGTGACGACGAGAAAACAGCCACTCTTCCGCGTTTTATGATTCGCGAAAGAGTGGGGAGCAATTGTTATGAGCAAAATAAAAAATAAAAAATAGAAAATAATAATATGACATGTCGTTCAGATAAAGTGCCACGTGTCACGTTAAAATCAAATACAGATGAAAATAGACTCTATATTTAATGCTCAGCTCCAGATAATTTTATCCCTAGATACCTACAGTTAATATCACTGGGCAAATACGTCATTGAAGAATAAATTGTTCCCTATAAATAGGGTCTAGGTATGACCGTTAAACCTAATTGAAATTTCACTTTTTGACTATACTGAAACTCTGCCGAAATCTCTTTCTGACTTAAACATCGGAGTGTTTACGCAGGGAAGTCCCTGCGTTCCTTTGACTGTTCTGATTTTTGCAGAGTGACGTGGTTAAAGGATCGAAGTACTGACGTCAGCAATTCATTATTGTTGTGCTGTTCAACAACAATAATTTTATAAGATAAGATATATCTTTCAAGTAAAGAAAAAAAAAAGGTGCTTTAGTTTGAAATATTACTATTAATTAATTTGTTGGCACATTTGAGACTTTTGATATGAAAAAAAAAAAATTGTTGAGACTCTTAAGATTTTAATTAACTTCTTTATATACACACCCAAAGTTTAATTGAATGTGTATGAATTATAATCCTAGTAGTTGGTAGAATTGCACTGGTTATTATTGGCCCTTTTTTTTCACTAATATAACTGAGGGCTTTAGAGAAAAGAGAAGCTAACCTTTGCTTTATTGCCATGAAAATTATTTAAAAATATAGTTGATTAAATTTTAAGAGGATGCATGAGTTAATGTAAGGATAATTATCTTATATACATAGTAAGTAAAATTTTATAATTTTACAATCGAAATTAAGATAATGAGACATATCTTTTAAAAATATTAAAAAATAAAAAATAAATAAATAAAATATATATCGACGTCTTTACTTTATTTTTAAAATTAAAAAATTTTATTAATGATATATAAGATAATTATCTTATTAGTAATATATATATATATATATATGATATAATGATACACTTAAAGTCTCTATTCTTTGGTTTGATATAATTAAGTTTTTGATTTGATACAAATTGTCGCTCAAAGATTCTCCTCAAATGACATTCAAAGACCCCGACGTCTGTCAAGGCGAATAATTCATGGAAAATGCATTAAATTAAAGCGCAAACCTCATCACTGAACTAAGAACTACATCATTATTTTTGTCTTATTTATTATTTTTTTTAATTTCATATAACATGTTTTCTTTTCCGTATGGGCCTGAGAAAAAAAAGAGTAAGGCCAATTGTTTTTGTTTCTTTATGGAACAAATTTAAGATAGTTGGTAGTTGGAACGATCATTAATTTAGATTTTTCGGATTTAACGAATTTACTTCGCAACCTTAATTTTGTATCATTATATTACTTTAATTTCATGTCATAATATTACATATATCATAAATAATCATTATTTCCTGGAGTTAATCAGGATTGGATCTTTATAAAAAGTATTTTGAGAGTTTTTTTTTTTTTTTGGCCAAACAAACATTTTACTTCATAAAATAGCACATTGCATCTATTTTAAGTACAAACAACAAGGGTTTATATACCCAAGCACACTATAAAGAAGCTTTCATATCAGCCCTCAAAACTTCCTTAATTCAGCTGGTGGAGCAAATATATATATATATATATATATATATATATATATATATATATATATGATACTAAAACACTTTTTTTTGTTGTTTAATAAATTTGTTTAAGTGTTCCAGATTTAATCCTTTGTTTTGAAGCTGAAGAACAGCAACCGATTAAGAATAAACAACGTTTTATAAATAAAATAATAAATAAATAAAAATTAAAGCATTCTATTCCGAAATATCAAAGAATCTATCTTCAAAGAGTCAAGACCTTTCATTTTCTTATTTTTATCGATATTTTGTATAAAGATAAAATTGTGTATTCAGATCAGATAGCGACCAATTGTACATTATATCAAGCGTTTTGCTTGTGTTCGATAATTGGTCGAGCGTTTTCTATGGAGGATGAAGATAAATTTGTTATTCTTCGAGTGCTTTCAATACATTAGTTTTTAAATTTTTTGTTGAATTTTAATGAAATACGAACAAATGTATAATTGATTTTAAAGCTAGCTGTTAATGCTTTTTTTTTTTAAATTTATTTCGTCTATATCAATTACGATATGCAACAGACTTTGTCGAAGAGCCTTAGAATACAATATGAAGTCACCATTTAAAATTACACTGTACTTGTAAAATCAAATCACTAAATATCATTAACAAGTACAAAAGTATTTTATCTTAACTATTATTTTCTATAGTAAATAATGTTTATATAACTTGTTTCTACTTTAAAAATTAGAGGGGAGAGAGAATATCTTAAATTTTCAGATAGTTCAAGTGTATCTAGTATTTCTCAAAATGAATTTTGACATCTCTATATATAGCGATTTAATTCAAAAGTTGTGTCCTCACATCCAATTGTTGTGATCTTTAAATTATGTTATTTAATCCAATAAACATAATTATTTGAAAATAATTATTCTATCCACCGTCAATAAAGTTTTTATTTATTTTTATTTTTTTAATATATTTAAAGGATATGTGTCATCATCCTAATCCCACTTGTGGAGTCAAAAAACTCATCTGGTGGTAAATAGGATAATTATTCATTATTTAATATAATAAAACTTTTAGAAACCAATATTTATGATTTTAACTATTTACAGGTGAAAGAATACCTATTCAAAAAATATATAAATTATTTAAGAAAAAAACTATTTATTAAATAATTGTACTTAATTTCTTATTTCATTGATTAAATATAATTTTAATCAATCATTTTTTACTATTTCGAAAGTTTCCAATAACTTGGTGTAAAGTGTGAAACAGCTATATCAAAAGTTTAGAGCATTTTATTTCAAAAGTTAAATTTGTAACGACCCAAATTTGTAACGACCCAAATTTCGTACATTCTATGGTTGGACTACGAGTCGATAATGAATCAAAACCATAAAATCGTCTATACAATTCAATTCCATGCTAACTAATCTAAAAAAAACAATGGAAATGTCTTCCAATTAAATCAGCGTAATTGATCTAAAAAAAACAATGGAAATGTCTTCCAATTAAATCAGCGTAATTGATCTTTCATAAATATTCATGTTTCACATTCCCCAAACTCACTTCTCTCTCTATACATTATTGTACTTACACAATTTTAGATACAAAGTAGGTGCTTATACTGGGTATATCTTTAGCACAGAAGAATGCTTTTCTGACGAATGGTTGTGCAAAATAAACAATTTATAAAGACGGTCTCCACTACTGACGAGACTCTATTGAGGAAAGTAAGGGGGTATGCTTAACGAGCTTAGTAAGAAAAACACGCGGCAGGTAGATAAATACACTACCTATATAAATATATCAAAATAGGATTTCTCGTCAAATATACAAATGAATTGGCATTTCAGTAAAATCATGGAATTCGAAAACGGTATCAGCTCAGGTAACTCAACCAGTTTACTGCAATGCATATAGAATTTCAAAATTTTAAGTAGTAAAATGAACAATTTCAAATCACTTGCAGTTCATATGGTCAATTTAGTAAACTAAATAGACGAGATAGTGTAAACCTTGTACTGTAAAAATTCAAGTTCTAAAACTTTCTACTGCTTTTTATTTTGACGATTGTGTGACACTTTGTTCTTGCAGGATTCAAGAGGTGGCCCCCACAGTGTCTTTATGCAATCGAATATCACAGTTTCCATACGGTAATACAGTTCATACAATCAAATCAGTTCATACGTTCAAATCAGAAAAATCAAATAGACGAGGTAAGACAGAACATGCTATAACAATAATTAATATGACAATTGGCCAATGTCGGTGACTCTGAGCATCATTGAACGTGTGCGTCGGGATGTCAATCGTTGTAGGAGTGGTCAACTACCCAGTCGGCTCACAACACAATATGTCCGAATACCGATAGCACGGTACAGCGTACTCACATGCATGTTACACGGTACATCGTACTCCGAGGACCACAATAACAATAACAATAACAATTCAATTCAATAACGATGAATATGTAGCATGATAAACTGTTGTCTTTCCCCTAAACCAGTGCGAGTCGGACTGTGTGACACACAATTAACACGCGCTCAAGCACTTTTTACCAGTATCAATCTATAAAAATTCATTTCCAATAAACAATTTTAAATTCAATACGGTAAATAAAACAATCGGGGATTTTCGATTTAATCAGTAATTTAAAACTATATTTACTTAAATAAATTTAGTTAGTTTAATCTTGGTAAAGATAAACTCATTTAATCGAGATTAAAGTTTTTCTAAAATTTCGATACTACGAATCGGTCTAGGGTTTTTATAGTTTTTTCGATAACCATAAATTGGCCTAAATTTTATATCTACAATTCTACGAAAATTACGTGTAAATATTTCTAGCAGCACACGAAATTTTCCTCACCTCGATGTCTGCCCACAGTCCTCAATGCCTTAGTAACTGTAGTCAGGGGGTTTGGTCCACTCGGTTTATTTCCCGGAGCCCTTTCCTTCGGTTTTTCCAAATTTTAAAATCTTCGTGCCTCCTTCTCTATCTCCAATTTATTTTTTATTTATAAATATAATCCTATATATATAAAAATGTTTTCCTTTCTTTCTTTTTTTTTTCGAATTTGGCCTTCGCTCCGAATTCTCTTTTCTTTTCTTTTCTTCTTCTTCTTCATTGATACACGAGACACTGTTCATCGTCCTCACACGTCCTTGGCGTTGTCGCTCCTTCTTCCCTTAACGTCTCCGTTCGGTGCTGGTGGTCCTCCTGTGCACTCCTTTTCCGACGGCCATATTCGGCCTCTCCGTTCTTCTCTGCTTCTCTCGGTGTCTAGCTACCACTGCCCTGCTTTCGTCTTCTTCTTCTTCTTCGCGCCTCTTACTCCCTTCATTGTTCATCATTTTCCATCATTCTCCTCTCTGCCCTTCCTCCTTCTCCCCTTTCGGCTATCGTCTTCATCACCACGTCCTACCACCACCACAATCGTCCTCAACATTTCCTCTTCTGCCATCTCGGGTTTTTCCAGCTAAGCTACCCTGCTCTGTTTCGTATTCTGCTTTTGTTCTCTCTTCTGCTACTTCTATATATATGTTTATGTATACGTATTGTTTAGTTTCGGCTTGTTATTTCTTCCTATCCTTCTCATCTGTCAACCAAAACCTTTAGAAATGGCTCTTGAAATCTAGCTCAACTAAAAACATACCACCATTGTCCGTCTCACTTTCAACCTCTGTCTTATCCAATACTTTAACCCAACTTCGGCCTCCCTGCCACTCCTTCTCCTTAGCCAGAACACCTAGCCTCCAAAGAAACCGAGAGTAGTCCCTTTTCCCGACTTTAGTCCTGCTTTGGTCTGCTAGCCCCCTTCTCTCGTTTTATTAGTTTTCTGGTCTTTAACTTCCCCCTTTTTCGTAAGCCTCTGTTGCCATTTCCTATTTCTGTACCAACTTACATATATATATATATATATATATATATATATATATATATATATATATATATATATATATATTTTGCATGTGTGTTCCCGAGGAGCTGCAAACTCCATTTCCTTCTTCACTGTGTTGCGATATACCAAAACTTTATTGCAAACATGCATTGCCTCAGCATGTATTTATCATGTACATTTCTTTTGACTTCAATCCCTCCCTACACTTCGGTCGGTTTTCGTTATCTGCTTCTCTGTTTCCTTCTTTTGTCGTAGCTATCACTTTGGCTATCAACTCCAGCCCTATTTCATGTATGGTCATATATATTTATGTACTAAATTAGGTAGATGGGACATCACCCCACTGCTCTTCACATTTCTTTATCATTTCTTTTCTTTGGTTGCTGCAGCTACGCCTTTCGGTCTGAAAGCTTCAGTTTTCCCATCGTATTTTCTTTCTACCAAACCTCTTCAGTTTTCCAGTAGTCAAGTTGCATTCACATTTCCTCCTTTCTTTTCTTTCTATCTTCTTATTATATTGTATACTATTGATTCTTGTGTCAGCTGAGTATACCTCTCTTGCCTTCTTCATTTTGTTGCCCAATTTCTCTGCCAGTTCCCTTCACTATTGAATAGCCATTTCTTCTCTATGACCATTCTTAAAAATTCAATATACATATAGGCTTATACTTATATCTCGTATAATTATTTTTGTCCAATTATCGGGATTGGCTTCATTTGGAAGCCAATCCATGGTTCTTATAGGTGCTCCCTGCGACGCCCTGGAAACACGAAAAAATGGCTATATTTTTTTTATATATATCCTTTACTTAAGTTGTATTCCTATCAGTGTCAATTTCTTAATCTTTCGTTAATGTATCGAAACACAGTTTATAATCGCAACCAATCGATTTCAATTTCTTTCCTCTACTTATCAGTACATTTATTCTCATTCACACACTTTACATATCCAGAATATAATAAGGTTTAAACTGCGTTACTACAACTTTAGTTACATTCATATTTCTTATTTTACATCACAAAACATTATTACAATATTGTCTATGCTTTATAGGAAGTCTGATAGATAAAGTAAAATATACCTTACTCGTACTGATGATAGCCTGGAAGGGCTGAGTCCGCCTATCCACGACTATTGTACGACAGGTAAGGGTGACAATTTACTTAAGAAAATCTGTGAGGTAAAAATAAAGGGGTGAGCTCTTCAAGCCCAAAAAGACATGCATTTAAGGCAGTCTTGGCATTAAAACATGTAAATGCAAAATATTGTGATATAAGTTTTATAAAATATCATGCACGTGAATATTAACAGAAACATATTTAGTTTCGAAAGACAAATCAAAGTACTTGTGATATCATAATAGTAGCATGTAATTTATAAATCATGCATCTTATAAATCACGTAGCATGTAAATCATGAAACAAATATCCCGTAGGAAATCATTCACATAGCATATATCACATAGCTCATTTAAAGAGCAAATAAAGTCAGAGTACATAATATTTAAATCATAAAATTTAGTACAATTTCTTTCAAATAATACTGCTTATTTTCATGGAGACTAGACAACATTTTCATTACGATAAGAGTCATATTCATGTATGCATTTCACATAGAAAATTTGCATAGATGCTTCACATAGCACCGATGGCCATGGGAAGGGACTGTAGACTGGATCAGGGTCTTACAGAGCCCCTCGCCACTAAACATATATTTCCTTTAGCGGAGAGTGGCTTAAACATCGCACCGAGTGGTACAAATACCCGACGCAGTTTAACATGCACCACAAGGGACTAAACGTACACCAGGTGGTATGAGACATGTTCCACGACGGTTCAAACCCCACACGGCAATTTAAGATAGCTCTCATAGCTTACATATAGCCTCAGTCTCAAAACATTTCTTTGAAATCATTTTCGGGTCCGTTCACCCGTAAAATCGTAGAAAATCATATCTCGGGTCCGTTCACCCGTAATTTCATAAAAAATTATATCTCAGGTCCGGTCACCTGTAAATTCATAAAAATCATATTTTTAATCATTTCTCGAGTCCTTTCACCCGTAAACTCGTAGAAATCATATTTTTAATCATTTCTCGGGTCCATTAACCTGTATCTTATAAAAATCATATTTTTAATAAAAATTCGGGTCCTTTCACCCGTAACTTGTAGAAATAATATTTTTCCTTTTCATATAACAAATTTCATTTAAAAATATTTCACAGATATCAAAAGTATATTTTTGAAGAGCTAAAAAAATAGGGCTTTTCTTTCAGTTTTCTCGACTTTCGAGTGCATAGTAACTTTTCTGGGTTAAGAAGTATTATTCATAAAAACTAATATGCTTAACACATTTTTAAACTGAAATGAGGTAATTGAATACAAATACTACTTTAAATCACACCCCTTACCTTGTAGATCGTAGGGCAGTGCAAACTTGTCGAGTCTCTAGATTACCTTGATTTACGTGCTAAATTTTTGAACTGCCCAAAACGATATTCATTCATCATATATTGATCAATTTCATCTTAACATACTCAATTTTAATTTATCTTCTTGAAGTTTGACCAATTTTGACTTTTCGATCAACTTTTTCGATTTTCTCGATTTTACCAATTTAGTGCCGTTTTTGGTAAATTTCGTTATTCTAATTTCTCATTTCATTACTTCATTAACCTTATGACTCATTCAAGTTCATAAATCAAGCTAGTCACTTTGTCAAATTTTCAATTCTTTTGTTTTTCGATTTTACACTGAGTTAAATTATAAATCAGACTTTCTCGGTATAAATTTAACCGTTAATAACCTTAGATCCATCAAATTTTTCACATAAACACATTAAAACCTTGCTTTCCAGAACTCAAATCATCCATAGAAATTAAATCATCCAATTTCACTTAACTAAAAACCTTCTAAAAACACCAAACAACAACATATATGAACTTCATCATCATCCATCAACTTTACCTCGGATTTGACCAAGGTTGACCACATTTTTCTTCCTCAAAATTGATCTTCAACTGTTATTTAACATGTATAGAGGTTAGAATCATCAAAAACTACAAGAAAACTCAGCCAAAGAATAAAAAATTCTAAGTTTCTTCACTTACCAAAAATAGGGCAGATCTGTCCACCGTTTTTCTTTTGAGTTTTTCACCTAGCACGTGACCTTCTTTGTGGCTGAATTTTTTATATGTTATATAGGACTAGATGATAAAGATTGTATACTTCTTTACCAACACCTGAATCTGGTCAAAAGGTGGCTGAAAAAATCACGTACTGAGGGGAAAGGGAGGATGCCTGCGGGAATGAAAGGATGGGAATATCTCTCGGCCTAGAAGTCCTTTGGGGTTGATTTTTATGCCCCCTGAAAACTCCTAAAGTCTACTTAAATTTTGGCTTGAATTGAATACCCGAAGGTCTTCAAATTTGACAAACATGAGGGCTAGGTCGGTAGGCTGAAGGGGACAGATTTCTGTCCTCTTCTAGAAGAATTCAAGAAAAATTATTTCAGTCCAATTTTCTTCAAATTTCCACTTCTCAAGTGTTATAATATGTCTATAGTATGTTTCATAAAAATTTAGGGGTCACTTGTTTAAGAAAAATTACTCGATTGAGCCCATTTTGCGCGATTTGGTCAATACTGAGCAAAATGGCTTAAAGTTTTCAATTTGCCTTAACAATTAATTCGATCCCCGAAACCTCCATATTTCCACTTGATTTTGATTTCTCAAGTAAATTTCATCTTATATTAATTTTCTATGGCCTCAGAATAATTTTTGAGAATTTTTAAAATTTATTCCGGATTTATTCTTTTTTCCAAGCCCATTTGCTCGATTTAGTGCAAAACCCGAACCTTACTAACTTTTTCACTTTCAATCCCTTAGTTTTCATTTCTAAACATCAATTCATACTCAAACATGTAATTCTTAAGAAATTCTTGGGCTTAGAGTCTTACCTCGATTTACGTGCCAACGGGCCCCATGTCACTAACCCAAGTGTTTCGATGGTTTCGGGCCTGCATAATATTATTCCAAGTTCTCAATTACTTCTTAGTTTTTCAAATAAGAAATAAAGTGGGAAAATTTAGGTTTCACATTTCTCCCCACCTTTTGGAAATTCGGTCCTCTAAATTCAAACTGGTCCATCGAATAACTGCGGATACTTCTCTCTCATGTGACTATCTAATTCCCACGTAACTTCTTCTGTCGAGTGGTATTGCCAGAGAACCTTTACCAGTGAAATCGTCTTAGATCGAAGTACCTTCTCTTTTCTGTCGAGGATCTGAATCGGATGTTCAATATAACTCATGTCTTCATGAATCTCCAATGGTTTGTACTCTATGACATGAGAATGGTCCGGATAATACTTCCTCAACATGAAAACATGAAAGATATCATGTATACCCAACAACTATGGGGGTAGTGCAAGTCAGTATGCAACGTCTCTCACTTTCTCCAATATTTCAAATGGACCAATGAAGTGAGGACTGAGCTTCCCTTTCTTCCCGAAACGTGTGACACCCTTCATCGGAGACACCTTTATAAATACAGAGTCCCTAACTTGAAATTCCAGAGGACGTCTTCGCACATCTGCATAACTCTTTTGCCTACTTTGTGTTATCCTCAATCTATCATAGATTAGTTGAACACCTTTAGCTACCTGTTCAACTAGTTCAGGAGCAAGTATTTTCTTATCACCCATTTCTTCCCATGCAATCGGGGATCTACATCTCCTGCCATATAGAGCTTCATAAGGAGCTATACCAATGCTAGCATGATAACTGTTATTATAAGCAAATTCAGCAAGAGGCAAATGATCATCCTATGAGCCCTTAAAATTTAGTGCACATACCCTTAGCATATCCTCTAAGGTCTGAATAGTCCGCTCGGACTGACCGTCTGTCTGAGGATGATAGGCGATACTCAAATTCAGTCGAGATCCCATGACTTCCTGAAAATGAGTCCAAAACCTCGAAGTGAACTAGGAATCTCTATTAGAGGTAATACTCACAGGGGCTCCAAGGGCTCCATGTAATTGTGCCACCTCTCGGACATACAGTTCTGCTAGTTTATCCATAGAATCAGTGCTCTTAATGGCAAGAAAATGGGCATTCTTTGTCAGTTTGTCCATAATCACCCAGACTGCATCATGATCTCTCTGGGTCCTGGTAACCCCATAATAAAATTCATAGTAATATGCTCACATTTTCAAGTAGGCACTGGTAAAGACTTAAGCAATCCTGCTGGCTTCTAGTGCTCAACCTTAATCTGTTGGCAGACTAAACATCTAACCACAAAATCTGTCACATCTTTCTTCATTCTTATCCACCAATACACTTTTCAGAGATCATGGTACATCTTAGTATTACTTGGGTGCATGGTGAATCGAGAACAATGAGTCTCTTTCAAAATACTTTGTCTCAGGGTGTCATCATGGGGTACACAAATATGGCCCCGAAATCTCAACAACCCATCATCACTGACCAAGAATTTTGACCGCGATCTCTCCTCAGCCTGACTAACCATATCCAGTAATTTCTGATCATTCCTCTATCCTGCTCTGATTTGATCCAATATACTGAGCTTTATCTGTAGGCTAGCCATAAATCCATTCTTAACCTTATCAACACTGAGCTTGAGCTCGACGAACCGTTCTAACAAGTCACATTCTCTAATCATCATATAGGACACCATACTCTTTCTACTGAAGGCATCTGCTACCACATTCGTCTTGCCTGGATGGCACAAAATCTTATAATCATAATCCTTCAGGAGCTCTATCTATCTCCACTGTCTCATATTCAGCTCCTTCTGATCAAAAATATACTTGAGACTCTTATGGTTGGTGAAAATTTGAAATTTTTCACCATACAAGTAATGCCGCCATATCTTCAGTACAAAAATTACTGCAGCCAACTCCAAGTCATGAGTGGGATAGTTACGCTCATGGTCCTTTAGCTGACGAGACCTATAAGCAACCACTCTACCATTTTGCATTAGCACGCAGCCCAAACCCTAGTAGAAGGCATCACTGTAAACTATAAATCCTCCTGAACCACTCGAAATGATCAAGATTGGTGTTATGGTCAACCGACGTTTGAGCTCTTGGAAGCTTCGCTCACACTGATCAGACCACTCAAATGGGACAATCTTACGGGTCAATTTAGATAATGGAGCTGCAATCCAGGAAAATCTTTCGACAAACCTTTAGTAGTATCCTACTAATCCCAGGAAACTCCGAACCTCTGTCATTATCCTCGGTCTCTCCCATTTTAATACTGCATCCACTTTAGACGGATCCACAGACACCCCGTCCTTAGATACTATGTGTCCGAGAAAAGCAATCTGTTCCAACCAGAATGCACATTTACTGAATTTTTCATACAGTCTCTTCTCACGAAGAGTCTGGAGCACAATTCTCAAATGCTGCTCGTGCTCCTCCTTAGAGTTAAAATAAATAAGTATGTCATCAATGAACACAATTTCAAATTTATCTAAATATTCTCGAAAAACATCATTTATCAAATTCATAAAGGCAGCAAGGGCATTAGTCAGTCCAAAGGGCATCACCAAAAATTTATAGTGCCCATATCGGGTCCGAAAGGTTGTCTTCGGTACATCAGTCTCCTTAATTCTTAACTGATGATAACCCGATCTCAGATCTATTTTGAAGAACACTGATGCCCCTCTTAATTGATCGAATAAGTCATCTATCCTTGGTAGAGGATACTTATTCTTTATCGTTGCCTTATTCAACAGTCTATAATCAATACACAGGCGATGATTGTCGTCTTTCGTTCTGACAAACAGTACCAGAGCACCCCATGGAGACACACTCGGCCTAATAAATCTCTTATCGAGCAATTCTTGTAATTGCTTTTTCAATTCCTCTAATTCGACTAATGTCATTTGATAAAGTGGCTTGGAAATTGGCTGAGTGTCGGGCACCAGATTAATTGCAAATTCAACTTCTCTTTCTGGTGGTAGCCTCGGTAAATCTTCTGAAAAGATATCGAGAAACTCACATACAACTGAAACATCTTGAATACTTAGTGGTTCCCGACTGTTGTCAGAAATAAAGGTAATATAGCCTTCATATGAATTATACAGTTAGCAATTTTTTTAATTTAGTAACCAGCAACATTCGTAAAATTTAACACCATGCCTTTTATTTATTCTTAACAAAACATACATCAAACTTTTCGGGTAAAGAAAAAGTCAGGGTCTTAGTGTAGCTGTCTAAACTTACATGATTAGCAGCTAGCCAATCCATACCCAAAATTACATCAAAACCTGACATATTCAATAAAATTAGATCTACTAGCCACTTTCTAATTCCTACCACGATTTCACAATTATTACATATCATATCCGTCAATTAAGAGTCATGCATAGGTGTACTGATACGTAACATGGGATTTAAGGATTCAGGTTCTAAATGCAATTTACATGCAAATTGTGGGAAAATAAAAGAGTGTGTAGCACCTGAATCAAATAAAACATATGCGTAGTAATTATAGACCATAAGCGTACCTCTGATAGTATCGGAGGAGATGTCAGCTGCCTCTCCGTCTATCGCTCGCACATGTCCCTGTGCAATGGGCCTCTTACCTTTTTCTGCAGCTGTTGCTCTCTGTTGCGGGACATGTCTCTGGGGAATCTGTACTTGCCTCTCAGGCTATTTTGGTTGTTCCCGAGATTCATAAGGTCTGATTAATGGGCAATCTTTAATCATGTGTCCTGCCTCTCCACACCTGAAACAAACATTATTAGCCCAACGATATTCACCAACTTGTATCTTGCCACAGTTCTTGCACCGCGGCACTACTGTCCCAAGACTTCGAACAGTGGTAGCACTACCCATGTGGATTTTGGGCTTCTCAGCCTATGTTTGAGGCTCATCTGCTCTTTGTCTCTTTGGCTGGCTCTTTCTCATATCATATCGAGATGCTTGTATCCTTTTTCCTTTATCTTGATCCTTGGCTTTGTACCCATGCTCAACTTAGGTCACATCTAAGCCCCTTTCAACTTCTTGAGCCCGACCTAGTACATCCTTAAAATCCTCAAATCAGAATCCCAATAATCTGTCTCGAATCTCTCAATTCGGCACGCTGGATCCCTAAGGGTGTCAGGATCATATCTCAAAAGGGTAATGAATCGACTTTCATACTGAACAACAGTCAAACTGCCCTGAGTCAGATTCAAAAATTCTGTCTGCATCTTCTTTTGTGCTATAAGCGGAATATACTGGGCCCCGAATGCATCTAGCAACGCCTCCCATGTAATATCTGTTGGATTATCAGCTAACGTTTTCTGTGTGGTCCTCCACCAAAATTTGGCCTCTTCCTTGAGCATATAGCTGTCCATAGTCACTTTTTCTTCATCCGTGCAACCAAATACTGAAATATCGAATCAAGGTCTATTAACCATCCCTCAGCCTTAATCGGATCCTTTACCTCTGTAAATTCTGGGGGACTCATTTTCAAAAATTCTCACAGCCTCTGGGTGTCTCTAACATCTCTAGGTTGTGGAGCTGCAGGCTGAGGTGCTGGGGCTGTCGGAGGATTTTGTGGTGGGGGAGGAGGAACTTGTGTTGGTGCAGGAGTGGCATCAGTACCAGGGGTGTTTGCCTCAAACTATTAGGCAATAATGGCAGTCAATGCATGTACTATTTCCTCGAGCCTTCTTATTCTCTCAATGGGGCTCTCAGGTTGAGGGGGAGGTGGCGAAATAGGTTATGCCTGTTTCCTTAAACGGCCTCTCCTACCACTCATAATTTCAGTAATCGTTTACCTGCACGTACACCCAAAATTTTAGTCATGACTTAACAAATATACTTACTTTACAACCAGACAAGCATAGACAATTTGGGATGTAATCTGACTTTTCGATTTAACACTGACAGTACTAGAAAAATTTTACTCTGATACCAAGTACATTGTGACACCCTAAAAACGTTGAAAATGGGTTATATTTTTTTTTATATCCTTTACTTAAGTTGTATTCCTGTCAGTGTCAATTTCTTAATCTTTCGTTAATGTACTGAAACACAGTTTATAATCGCAACCAGTCGATTTCAATTTCTTTCCTCTACTTATCAGTACGTCTATTCTCATTCCCACACTTTACATATCCAGAATATATAGTAAGGTTTAAACTGTGTTACTACAACTTTAGTTACATTCATATTTCTTATTTTACATCCCAAAACATTATTACAACATTGTCTATACTTTACAGGAAGTCTGGTAGATAAAGTAAAATATACCTTACTCATATTGATGATAGCCTGGAAGGGCTGAGTCTGCCTATCCACGACTATTGTACGGCAGGTAGGGGTGACAATTTACTTAAGAAAATCTATGAGGTAAAAATAAAGGGGTGAGCTCTTCAAACCCAGTAAGACATGCATTTAAGGCAGTCTTAGCATTAAAATATGTAAATGCAAAATATTGTGATATAAGCTTTATAAAATATCATGCACGTGAATATTAACCGAAACATATTTAGTTTCGAAAGACAAATCAAAGTACTTGTGATATCATAATGGTAGCATGTAATTTATAAATCATGCATCTTATAAATCACGTAGCATGTAAATCATGTAACAAATATCCCGTAGGAAATCATTCACATAGCATATATCACATAGCTCATTTAAAGAGCAAATCAAGTCAGAGTACATAATATTTAAATCATAAAATTTAGTACTTTTTCTTTCAAATAATACTGATTCTTTTCATGGAGACTAGTCAACATTTTCATTATGACAAGAGTCGTATTCATGTATGCATTTCACATAGAAAATTTGCATAGATGCTTCACATAATACCGATGGCCATGGTAAAGGACCGTAGACTGGATCAGGGTCTTACAGAGCCCATTGCCACTAAACATATATTTCCTTTAAAGGAGAGTGGCTTAAACATCGCACCGAGTGGTACAAATACTCGACGCAATTCAACATGCACCACAAGGGACTAAACGTACACTAAGTGGTATAAGACATGTTCCACGACGGTCCAGACCCCACACAGCAATTTAAGATAGCTCTCATAACTTACATATAGGCTCAGTCTCAAAAAATTTCTTTGAAATCATTTCTCGGGTCTGTTAACCAGTAAAATCGTAGAAAATCATATCTCGGGTCTGTTAACCAGTAAAATCGTAGAAAATCATATCTCAGGTCCGATCACTCGTAAATTCATAGAAATCATATTTTTAATCATTTCTCGGGTCCGTTCACTCGTAAACTCGTAGAAATAATGATTTAATCATATTTCAGGTCTGTTCACCCGTATATTCGTAGAAATCATATTTTCAATCATTTCTCGGGTCCTTTCACTCATATCTTGTAGAAATCATATTTTTAATAAAAATTCGGGTCCTTTCACCCGTAACTTGTAGAAATAATATTTTTCCTTTCCACATAATAAATTTCATTTAAAAGCATTTCACAGATATCAAAAGTATATTTTTGAAGAGCTCGAAAAATAGAAGCTCTTTCAATTTTCTCGACTTTCGAGTGCATAGTAACTTTTCTGGGTTCGAAAGTATTATTCGTAAAAACTAATATACTTAACACATTTTTAAGCTGATGTAAGGTAATTGAATACCAATACTATTTTAAATCACATCCCTTACCTTGGAGATCGTACGGCAGCGCAAACTTGCCGGGTCTTAAGATTGCCTTGATTTGCATGTCGAATTTCCGAACTGCCCAAAACGATATTCATTCATCATATATTGATCAATTTCATTTTAACATACTCAATTTTAATTTATCTTTTGGAAGTTTGACCAATTTTGACTTTTTGATCAACTTTTTCGGTTTTCTCGGTTTTATCGATTTAGTGCCATTTTTGGCAAATTTCGTTATTCTAATTTCTCATTTCATTACTTCATTAACCTTATGACTCATTCAAGTTCATAAATCAGGCTAGTCACTTTGTCAAATTTTTAATTCTTTCGTTTTTCGATTTTACACCGAGTTAAACTATAAATCGAGCTTTCTCGGTATAAGTTTAACCGTTAATAACCTTAGATCCATCAAATTTTTCACATAAACACATCAAAACATTGCTGTCCAGAACTCAAATCATCCATAAAAATTAAATCATCCGATTTCACTTAACTAAAAACCTTCTAAAAACACCAAACAACAACATATATGAACTTCATCATCATCCATCAAATTTACCTCGGGTTTGATCAAGGTTGACCACGTTTTTCTTCCTTAAAATTGATCATCAACTGTTATTTAACATGTATATAGGTTAGAATCATCAAAAACTACAAGAAAACTCAGCCAAAGAATAAAAAATTCTAAGTTTCTTCACTTACCAAAAACAGGGCAAATCCGTCCACCATTTTTCTTTTGATTTTTTCACCTAGAAAATGAACTTATTTGTGGCTGAAATTTTTATATGTTATATAAGACTAGATAAGAAAGATTTTATCCTTCTTTAACGACACCTGAATCTGGCCAGAAGGTGACCGAAAAAATCACTCATTGAGGGGAAAGGGAGGACGCTTGCGGGAATAAAGGGAGGGGAATATCTCTCGACCTAGAAGTCTTTTGGGGTTGATTTTTATGCCCCCTAAAAGCTCCTTAAGTCTAATTTCAGAATTGAAAAACTTGGCTCGAATTGAATACCCGAAGGTCTTCAAATTTGACAAACATGAGGGCTAGGTGATAGGCTGAAGGAGACAGATTTCTGTCCTCTTCTAGAAGAATTCAAGAAAAATTATTCTAGTCCAATTTTCTCCAAATTTCCACTTCTCAAGTGTTATAATATGTCTCTAGTATATTTCATAAAAATTTAGGGGTCACTTGTTTAAGAAAAATTACCTGATTGAGCCCATTTTGCGCGATTTGGTCAATACCGAGCAAAATGGCTTAAAGTTTTCAATTTACCTTAACAATTAATTCAATCCCCGAAACCTCCATATTTCCACTTGATTTTGATTTCTCAAGTAAATTTCATCTTATATTAATTTTCTATGGCCTCAGAATAATTTTCGAGAATTTCTAAAATTTATTTCGGATTTATTCTCTTTTTCGAGCCCATTTGCTCGATTTAGTGCAAAACCCGAACCTTACTAACTTTTTCACTTTCAATCCCTTAATTTTCATTTATAAACATCAATTCATACTCAAACATGTAATTCTTAAGAAATTTTTAGGCTTAGAGTCTTACCTCGATTTACGTGCTAACGGGCCCTACGTCACTAACCCTAGTGTTTCGGTGGTTTCAAGCCTGCATAATATTATTTCGAGTTCTTAATTACTTCTTAGTTTTCCAAATAAGAAATAAAGTGAGAAAATTTGGGTTTCACACTCCCTCATATCTACTTGTATTCTCATTTGTATATTTCTATATTCTTTACTTAATATATGGTAAATATTATATCTTTTTATGTATATCCACGTACGAATATACGTAATAGATCTCCCTTATGATTTTTGAGAGTTAATATATTTATTAAATTAATTCTTTTAAATCTCTTGGTGTACAATTAAAATCTCTACACGTACATTTAAAATTTCATTTATTTGTTTATTAACCGAATATATATGAAGAAATTTTTTCATGGATTTTACAAAATCCCTCTTCAAATAGTGAAGAGCTTTTATTTTCTTATTCTTGAGTGGCATTTCGTACTGAGCTAAAATTCAATCGATGAGTGATTAATTGTACATTATTTTCAAACTTGTTGCTAAGAGCAAAGTGCATGTGAGCCTGATTGCTCTTGTTTTCAAAAGAGTTAAAAAAAAAAATCAAAAACAAAATGGATACCAAATAACCTCTCAATTAATTTTAGGAATTTGAATAACTGATTTTGGATTTAAAAATCGAGATTCTAAAATAGGAAAATCTCACGTGCAAATTGCTCGGTGGAATCTATTAATTTCATCGGTTTAATGAATTTGAAATCGGTGGTAAAGACTATCAAAATAGCGAACCAGGTCGAGAAAGATTCAACCATTATATTCACGAGTGGTGCATTATTTACTTTCGTCAACTTTAATTACTTGGTGATTTCTATTCTCTTTTTGAATTTTTTATTGTATTAAATTTGTTGCGTTGAAATATGATAGTGATCCATATTTATTTTTTCTGCAAAAGTGATATTCACCTGTGTCTTATTATTTGACTAGTTGTGATGGATTCAAACCCTCGTGCTTGGGGACCATTCAAATTAGTGACCAAATTATCACAAACACAATCACGGAAGTCATGATGGTTCGATGACTTAATTTTTTATTTATAGAGCTTGACTTAACATTAACAATTTTGTGGTTCTTACCTTAAATAAAATAGACTAAAAAATTCACTTAAGATGGCTTAAATTATAGATGCATGCATCCCTTTGTTCAAAGGAAAAAAAAAAAATTGGAATGTCGTATAAGTTATCTCTCAAATCGAGAAAAGAAAAAAAAATTCAAGAATGCCGGCAGATGTACAGTATATAACCATTTTCGAATTTCTTTACTGTACTTCATTGTGAAAAAAAAAAAGAAAAAGGTAATTTTAGGTCATGCCTAAAAGATATACATGTATATTATAAACACATAATAACATATATATCAACAGTTTATTGAAAAAAATGAAAGTGAATTTTTTTTTCAAATATTTGAATAAAATTTAAATCTTGAAAATAACATACATTTTTTACTCTTATATGTTCATCAATACTAGTATAAGAGCATGATATTTAAAATATAGACTTAAATTTAAATTTACCTTCAAATTTTTAATAAAAAATGAAATTAAGCTTTGAGCTTTTAATTGCATACAAATAAGATTATAATCTTATATTTTATAATTATAATTATAAACCTTTAAGATCAATTAAAAAACTTCAACTGAAACAACTTTTAAGTTATTTTGTAAAATATCCTAATTTTGATTTGTCACAATCTACCTTCCCGTGACCTATTAAAATCACTATAAATTTTTTACATTTCACTTATCTCTTTTTTTGTCATAATACAGCATCAAACCGTTAGACTGTGATTCGATATTAATTACCTCAACCAGGATAAAACCATGAGGGACCTGGTGTCTCTTGAGCGGACAATACAGATGAGTTAAGATAAACATGAGAATTTGAAACCCAAAAAGATACCAACCAACGGCGAAGGAAATGGGTTGGACCTTGACAGCCTCATTGGCATAACATTTTTTTACTATATTGTCATCAGTTATATTATTAGTTAATATCTCATGAATACTGCAAGATTAATAATTATATTTAAATTACTTATTTATTTAACATATAAATTATATATTTAACATTTAAATTATTTATTTTTTAACATGCAAATTGTTTATTTAATTAATTATTTAACATGTAAATAGTATTTAAAAAATAAAAAGTTAAAGTTAAAACTAGCTTTATTTCATTATATAAGAAATATTTTATTTTGTAAAATGAAATAAATAATAGAAATCACCCTTTTTATAATTTTAGGAGACTAAAAGGTAATATAATCCGAAAATACAATTAAGCGAGGAGGAGAAAAATTTTACTTTTTCCCTTGAAACCTGATAATATTCAAGTGAAATCGGATTTCTTTTTTTTTTTTTTTTGACACTGCTAAAAATATAAAATTCCCAACATTAAAAAAAGTTTTTCAATCAAACACAAGAACCGAATCACAAAAAATAAAATTCTGATAACATTTTACGTCAACAAACACCCCCTAATTGTTAAACCATAGGATTATTGAATAATTGAGTGAGACTAATTATTTATTTGTATTGTGGTTGACATGTCACACGTACAAATTTGGTACAAATTAATACCGTATGATGTCACGCATTTCTGTTGTGACAATGACGAATGTGTAATTTTATTTACATGTTGATGCTCAACGATTAGAACCGAGACAAGTTGAATACTTTGATGAGCTTCGCCCAACAAAATATACAGACAACTTGCTCTTATTTTCGGTCTAAGTTTTTAGTATTCTTCGATTAATTTAAATTTAAATATTTATAAAATTTTATAAAAAAAATATTTTTTTAATATTATTTATTTCATTCGTAATATTTAAATTCAAAATTTTATTAAAAAAATCGAATTTCTTACAACCAAGCCTTCAACCGATGATACAGACAACTTGCTCTTCATTTTCATTTTAGTTATTATTGTCGACAACATCTGACAAATATTATGAAATGTGACCTTATTTTTGCGCTTAATTTGGGAATTTGCAACAAGTGGGAAAGGACAGAGGGAAAGTCAAGCCAGTTGGACACATTTACGCACGTTGGTTAATTGTTGCAATTATTGGAATTTTGAACGACTTGTACAATCATTCAATATGAACGCTAATTTTTAGTCCAACATTAATGGATAAGCTTTGACAAGGAGACTATGCTTTGCCTGCCACTTTCGAGAAAACTAATGTGAAACCTTTTGCACTTTAAAAATTTCCATATATAGGAGAAATAGTTGAAAAAAGAAAAAAATATTAATTAATAATTCTGTATATAGTAAGTATCCTATATCTTCATTTCTCACTTTTACTCTACCCAACTTGATTTTCACAATTACAAAATAAAAAACAAACTTTGATATTTAGATTTTAAGATCAGACTAAATTTATAATAATTTTTTAAAAAAGAATAACATTATATTTTTTAAAATTATAAGATATCTTAAATATTAAATAAATCGATTACATAGCTACAATATTAATTAAAATAATTCTTACTACATCAATTATTAATAGATTATCAGATTTAAACCCCTGTAATGTATGATGACAACTTTAATTTCATAATAATTTTTTACAAAAAAAATAAATGAATAAATAAGTAAACAAAATAATTGACCACATAAATCTGAAAAAAGAATAGAATGAAAATGGGTAAAAGACAGAGAAGTTTAATTCAATGTAGAAATATACAAACTTAAATACCTAATTTTAATTTTTTGATAAAAGATTATCGAAAGAAAATTTATCTCGCTACGCATGTCACGTGTTCATATTTAATACCTATGTCTTTTTCTTTAATAAACTGCATCTAAGTAAAAAATTTATATCAAAATTAATTATTTCTATAAATATGTTTTGAAATTTTAATGTATATAACAAGTAATAGTGTGTGTATATATATATATATATATATATATATACATATTGATAAAAGATGTATAAAGAAATTGATAAATGATATACAATTTTTTTTTTAATTTTAATATACATAGGCACATATGTTTATCTTTTAGAAATTAAAATAATTAATTAATTTATTTTATAGTTTTACACGGGTTAAATATTTGGATTATCCATGTAAGATTTTTAGTTGTAGTAAAAAGTTTTGGCTTTTTTTTGTATTTATATAAGATTGGTTATTGTTTCATATCTAAGCTTGATTTATTTTTAAAGTTTGAATTTAAATAGTTCCAAATTAATCTTATAAAATTAATTAGAATTAAAACTCTATTTTTAGGATTTTTTATTAAAAACTTTATTTATTTGAAGAGATATCAAATTACATAAGTGTAAAACAGTTTTACTTTACACTATTTTTGTAACTTTCATGTAGAATTAATATTATTAGAAACCAACTTTTAGATTTAACAACTTGCTTATATCCATTATGCACGTAACATTTCGGGTCGATCCGATATCTCTATCATTTCAATTGAGAATAATATATTTTTTAATATATATTAACGATTGAAATTTTATTATTATCAAACCAATAATTAAACATTTTCAATTAACTTGAAATTTTGTATGCATAATTTACTTAAATAGAGCATAATACTTAAAGGTCAGATTAAAAAAAATATAAATTGTATAAAACGATATGAAATGGTGTAAAATAATTTAGTTTTAAAGTGGTGTAAGTGAATTCATTCTCTATATATAATAGTTTAAAAAATAAAAGATAAATAAAAATAAAAATAAATTATTATTTTATTTTCCTAAAATTTAAATCAATTAAAAAAAATTAAATGCAATACTTAAAATAAAACACATTTCAAAAAGAATAATTCATATAGATATTTTTTTTTATCAAAGGCTTCGACTTTTATATATTTATATAAGATTATATAAGATTATATAAGATTAGATAGATAAAAGATTTTTTAATATAAATTAATTCAAAATAATTAAATATAATATTTTAGATAATACATATATTAAAAGAAAGGCTATCCACATGAGTATTTTCTTTTATTATCAAAAGCATTGGCTTTTATATATTTATGTAAGATATTTAAGTAAAAAAATTAACTAAGCAATTATAAACACAATTAACCGTAATAAAAAAATGCAAATAAAAGAATGAATAAATAAACGATTTTTTTCATGTAAGAGGTTTGAATAAGGAAACAAAATAGAATTAACATAAACAAAATAAAACAAACGAAATTATTAAATAGAACAAAAGTCTCAAAAAGAATAGAATGAAAACTATAAGAAAAAAAAAAAAAAAAGAGACATTGAAGTTTAATTCAATGCTAAAATATATAGAGTTAAATACTCAATTTTAATTTTTTTGAGAAAATACTTAAAATTTTAGGGTGATTTGATTAAAATATAGGGATAATTTTCTTAATTTAAAAATAATATAATCAGTAATAAAATAAAAATCAAATTCTTAAATAAATTTTAATTGATTTAAATGAAGATAACATAAATTTCAATTATTTTAAAATTAAATAATTAATTAAATAAAATTATTATAAAAATTAAAATTATTTTATTATCTTACGTGTAAAACAAGTTAAGCTATCCACCTAAATTATTTTTTTAGCCGGATAATTTAACTTTTATATATTTATATAAGATTTTACCGCATATACGAGATTACTCCAACTTTTGGTATATTTGATTTTTTTTTTTTTTATTCATGGATATCTGTTCGTGACTGTATTTGCCTCTATATATGTATTTTATTGGCAACAAATAAAGGACTTGGATAACCAACCAGGCCTAGAAAAGGGTTAAATTTTTATCATACTTTGGGCCAACACAAAAAATATATATCTGTCTCTATGTTAATAAAAATATCAAGATTGCACTTGCCAATTGGATTAAATGGTGTAGGCATTTTGTGAATGCCTCTGTTAAAATTAAAAATATATATATATATATATCAAAATAAAATAAGTTAATAATCTTTATTTTTATAATTATAAGTGAGAGTCGATGTTATTTAGATTCAAACCGTAAATTTTACGATATATCATAATTTTTTTTATTTAAGAATGATTGAAATCCCAACCTCGAGTTTAGACTTACATTAAAAGACTAAAGAGAATTTTTTTTTTTATAATTAAATTAGTTATGAATTGAATTCCGGCCACAGTTAAACTGAAAATTGTAGAGAGGGTATCCTAGATTCCTAGTCACATAAAAGGTCAGGTGACCAAAATAGCAAGTAGATGAAGACATAGAGTCTACCATGTCAGGCTCAGGCTTGGTTTAGATGAAGTTGAGTTGGGCCAGGGACTGGGTTAGGGTTAAGATAAGGAATTCAAGGATCACCTTTCGGTAGGCTTCTTTGTTTAGGCCAGGCCCAATGTAAACCTGATAATTAAATTATTATTTTATTTAAAAAAAATAGAGAATTCGAGCTCCAAGAGATAGAAGGGATTATATGATATATATATATATATATATATATATATATATATATATATATACACCAACTAGCATGTGATCCTTGCAATGATGTGCGTGTAAACACATAAATTAACATTATTTAATTTAATCTATTCAAATTATTTAGGTTTTTTATTTTTTTTATTTTTACTTTAGATGGTTATTTTATTGATTGAAATATTTGGATAAGCTAATTTAATGTAAAAGTACTTTTTAAATATTGAAAATTGAATAACTAATTGAATATTTTTAAAATAAAAATATTTATCAATAATTTAATCTTGATATGGAATAGATAATAATAATTTAATAATAACTGAAATATATTAAAAAAAAAATGTCTAAGTTACTGTCCATGTTAGTGATGTTACGTATCTTATGGAGCATTCATGTATTTTATAACATAATATATGATTACTTGTGTTGTATGATATGAATCAACTAGTTTAGATGAATTTAGTCTTTTTTTTTTTTTTATGGAATGATAAAAGATTTTTAAGTTTTGTTCAGTATAAAAATTCAAAATATCATTATTCAAAAAAATCATTAAAATTTCTCTCTTTCAATCTCTCGCATTGAATTGTTAGATGCTGTTTTGTTTTTCTCTTTTATTGTTTGAAAAAAGGGAACTTTACTTTTCGAAAGAAAATTTAAATAATTTCACATGTAAATGCTGTCACTTTGGAAAGCATAAGAACTAAAATAACAAACAAAATATTCAATTATGAGTTCTAGAAGAATTGAACCAATTTCCAAGTTGTCCCACTTCCACATGATTAATTTGATTGACTTGGTCTCTGACTAATCCATTTTTCTTTCTCCAGAGTTAAGCAGAAATATAAGTTGATTTTGTTAGCTAATTGAAAATTTCATGCTAACGGCTTAAAAGGTGGACCAAAAAAAAAAAAAAAAGTCGGGCTATAATGGGAATTCCCCCGTGAAGTTCACTATTAAAAGAAAAAAATTGCTGAAATTTTGATTACTAAACACATAAATTACGATTTTCAAGAGGGTTTATAGTTTAATATTTTTAATCATATTTTTATTTTTTTGATATAATGACGATAATTATGTTTATATAAAAAATGTAGTCTAAGATAATAAAAGATCACATTTTACTTAAAAGATAATTCACAACAAGAATCTAGCCTAATAGCCGGTAGCTAAAATAAAAATTATTTTTTTCATCACTAAAGGCCTTTACCTCCAGAATTCCGTTACTAATATTATTTATTATGAAGTTTTTTTCAAAAAAAAAATTTTTTGTCGCTAATAAAATTTATTTGATTTTTAAAAATAAAATTATTCTTTTGGTTGGTAAAAGTCTTTAGTGACGAATTTTTATTGCTAATAATAATTATTTTGATTTTTAAAAATTAGTTTTGGTTGCTAAAAGCAATTAACGACGAAATTTCATCTTTAATAATATTAATTTTATTTTTTAAAAAATATTTCGTTGTTAAAAAGACCTTTAACAATGGAATTTCATCTCTAATAGTAGTTAAATTCAATTTTTTTCTATGTGAAAAAACACTGACGATGAAATTTCATCACTAAAGATCATTAGGGATGAAATTTTGTCTCTAAAAGTTTTTTTATATATATTTTAGGCTAAATATAGAGTACCTAAGATAATTAAATATACAAATAAAATCTGCAAAAGTCGATGAACCAATAATATAAACATACGTATACAAACAATATCGAGACCATCAATCAAATATATAAATACCATATTCACTCAAAAATATTACTCGATAAAAATAATTCAAATAATTTCAAATATTTATTAATTACACAAATATCAAATATATGTTATAAGTTCAATTTTATTCATTTTTTAATTTAATAGCCTCAATGATCATTTTTTTTCACTACATTTTACGTAAATTTCACTAATTATATTTGTATCTATATACATATTTCACAGTTGATTTTAATCTCATCGTAATATTATTTATTTATTTTTTGTACATAGGAGCAGAAGGACTGCTTAACTTACATAGTATTTGGGTAAACTAATGCCCCACATGTCAAATTGCAGTAAACCCCTTAAACCAAGAGAGGAGGCGTCTCAACTGTCAACAGATTGTAAGTACTTTCACGGCTAAGGTTGGCTAAAAATTAGCTTATTGATTTGCTTTTCTATAAATATGATTCACGGAGCAAGACCAATTTTGCTTAAGAAAATACTGGCATTCACTCAGCTATGAGAACAGAAGACCTGATTTTGAAATCGGATTAGATCCTTTCTGAACAGTAAGGAAAGAATCTAATTCGAGAATAACCTTTCTATATCCTATATTTGAAGCCATCTTTAAACCTCTATGAATGGCATAGACTTAAGCACTCAAGATTGATCCCCATCCTAACTTCCTTGTAAAGCCGAAAAGCCATCTTCCTGTGCCGTCTCAGCAAAAATCTTCAGCAGTAGAAAATCCTGGGTTTGAGAGTGCTAAGGAATCCACATTCACCTTAACAAAGTCATCGGGAGGAAGGAACCATCTAATAAAGCATAGTTGTTTCTGAACAACAACTATATTAAGACCTTAAAATTGCATGAACTTCTTGATAAACCAATTGAAAACTTGGTTATTATTAGTAAGCCAAACAAAATTCCATAAGAAATTGTGAGATTACGCTATTTCCAAATGAACCAGCAAGTGCATGCAAAAAGGATCGGCTACTAAATGTTATCAGCTCCAAACGATTCATGCATATTCAAGTTAAAGGTCAACCAATAATATAAGGAAAGGCTGTTAAATTATACCAATGTTGAACCATGAATCTAGTTGGCCTAAAGCTACTGAGATGAATTACAATCTGTAAACACATGTATGATGTCTTCCACAAGACCTCCACACCTTGAACAGCAAGCTGACGAGGATAAACCACAACTGGCACAGTCTACTTTGTTGAAATTAGTAGTACATTGGTTTAGTGAGGAATCCTAAATTGAAAAATCACAAAGAGGGAGGAAGAGTTTTAACTTATAAATTTAAATTTGGACTAATTGTTTAGATGTTTCTTGGGAGAAATATAAATAACCTCTATATTTGTATTTTGTTTTCTCACATTAGTTTTTGGATTTTGCAATTTTGTCTAAATTTTGTAATAATTCTACTTTAGAATTAGTGAAGGTTTTCAGCAACGTCCGTGGACATAGATAATTATACCAAACCACATAAATTCTTGGGTTTTTCATTTTTTGCTTTACGCTTTGCATTTGATTATTTATTTAGCATTTTTTTCTGCCAAATTGTAATTCTGCTTCAATAATTAGTAGTTATAATTGTGTTTTGTGCTTCCGTTGGCCTACAACAATTGATATCAGAGCTCTTGGTTGTCGTAATATGCTTTGTGATTGCAACGTTGTCTGATCTTCCACATCAGAAAAAAATTGTTTCTGATTTGTTTGATTAAGAGCAATTTGTTGTACTCTATTTATACCGTGTACGTTAGAAGTGAGATAAAGTGGAAGTGCATGTCTAGAAAGGCTCTAGCTAAGAAAAGACTTGGTATTTAAGTGTGTCCTGGTGACCCACCTCTCTTTCCTGAGAGCCGGCCTGGTGTACTGTTCACGTAGGTTACTTCTCTATTCTAGTATAAGGTACTAATTAGAGTATTACATTGTTTCGGTATACGATTACTATTCACGTATACATTTGAGAGAGTAGTTTGAAGCAAAAATGCAGCACTATCATCAGCATTACCATCAGCATTACCATCACCATCAAAGATGATGACGTCAACAAATGCAAAAATTGAAGTGGAGAAATTCGATGGTCGAAATAATTTCGGCCTATGGCAAAGCGAAGTTAAAGATGTCATGTGTCAATTTATGAAGGAAACTTCTACCAGAATATTATGGGAAGCATTGAAGAATAAATACATGAAGAAAAGCAACGAGAATCGACTTTATTTGTTGAAGAGGCTATATCGTCTTCAGTTGAAATCGGGTATGAATATCAATGATCAGATTGATGAATTCAACCGTTTGTTAGCTGATTTGTTGAATTTGGATGAAAACGCCAAAGATGAGCAAAAGGCCATGCAGTGCCTATGTGGCGAATTTATATTAGATGTCCATGTCCACGCGATATGCTCATGTATTACCCGCACGGTGAGTGTCATTGGTACCGGTGCCCTAATCGTATACTAGATTGTGTGATTGTTAAAACTGTTGTACGATCCTAATCCAGTTTACAGCCTATCATGGCCATTGATACAATTCCCTTTGTTAAGGATCACTTATTATGTGAACTGCATGATAGCTATAGGATTTATGTCAAGTCTCCATGTGAATTTGTGATTCCGAACTTTATGAAATAATTTTGAAATTTGTGTGAAATATTTGTGAAATCTCTGAATTCGATTTTTGAGACTTTATGTGATTTAATTATGAGAAATTATGATTTTCAGCATTATACTTTGATTTTGAGAAGGGCATGGTGATTACTTGAAATGCATAAATGGTTTTAAAAGTATCATTATTTTTATAAATATTTTGATGCTATTATTATTTTAAATACATTTTTTACTGGGCTTTCCCTAAAGTTTACCCTCTACTCCTTTAGATTATTTGCAATAATCGTACCTGCAGAGTACACGATATAGGCTGGTGGACTGATGCCTCCCCAAGCTATATTTTGTACTATGTGAGGTATATCTTTTTTTGTATTTATTTCTAGACATCCCGTAAGTACATACATATGTATTTATTTTGATATTTTTGGGATGTAATTAAGTTTAGCATGTTAGTCTATGACTTATAGAATTAAGTTATTCCATGTGATGCATATGTTAAGGTTTATTTCGATTTTAATGGCATCATGCATATTATAAATGGGTTGCAGATTAACTTAAGTGATATCAAATTAAAAGATTAAGGAAATATGGTAACTTACACTGCACACAAGGCAACGTTAAGTGAAACGAAAATAAGAAAAAGAAAAAAAGTATGCTTGAATTTTCTAGATTTCAAGGCGTTACAAGGACATCTTCGGAGCAAGTCCTTAAATCTTTCCCATGCTTCACAGAAAGGCTCAAAGTCATATTGCTTGAAAGAACAAGATGTGATTTCTCATCTTCGCCATAT
Organism: Firmiana major; assembly: GCA_033439115.1. Taxonomy (NCBI): domain Eukaryota; kingdom Viridiplantae; phylum Streptophyta; class Magnoliopsida; order Malvales; family Malvaceae; genus Firmiana; species Firmiana major. The sequence goes on along the minus strand of CM065913.1, from coordinate 34,369,380 downwards.
ATGTCGATGAAATGAATTTGGCTAAAAACTTGTGAGCCAAATCATCCCATGTAAAAATAGAATGATGAGAAAGTGAACGCAACCAATTCTTTGCCTTATCCCAAGTAAGAATGATAAAAGTCTCAATTGAATGGCATCATCAAAAACGTCATCATACTTGCACAAGTCACATATCTCCAAGAAGTTGACAAAATGAGCATATGCATCATCCTTGGGCAAACCTTTAAATTGAAATGAATTTAAGATCATTAGGGTGAAGTCCGATTCGATCTCAAAGCTATCAACTTCGATTTCAAGTTTCTTAATGCATGAATGTATCCCACTTATATGAGGCATAACATAGTCTCCCAAGGTTTTGGGCTCTGTCAGATCAACTATGGTACCATGTAGAATAACAAAAATTATGTATATTAGAAGAAGAAATATTTATAAAAATAAGAAAATGAAAAAGCTTAAACTAAATATAGGCATGATTGGTATTAGTATTAATTAAGATCAGCCTAAACTAATAACGCCAAAAACTTTTTGACCCTACAAGTGTCTACATGCAAGTGCACGTGGTCAAGCAAGTAATATAAGGTGAGTCCTTAATTTATCGTCCCATAGAAATTAGTTAAATTTGTTTAGTTAAATACTAAAATTGGTTATCCTAGATTTATCCAAATTGATGAATTTTCTTATGTTAAATTAACAATTAAAACAATTAAAACAAAGCTTAAATTTAAATTTACAAAATAAAATTTAAGACCAAGGAACTTAAATTGCAAGAAAAATTGAAAAGTATAGAATTTAAAAGAAAAAAGAAGCATGCATAAATTTAAAGAGCATCATAAAATAAAATTACCTAAAACATAAATTAAATTTTTAGAACTAAATATTTAATTACTTTATTCTTGCTAACATGACCAATTAGTTATATTAAACTAATAGATTATTTATCTAATAAACTAAACACCTAAAAGATAAAAATAATATATATAAACTAAAAACTAATAAAATAAAGAATTAAGAAAACTATACTATGTTGAAGCTTTAACCCGTGAAGAACCAAGGCGCGTTTCCGCCATGTAGGTCCCCCACACCTGCCATCGGTTTCAGCGACTCGATATGTCCCTAAGCAGCCCTCATCAACACCTCCACAGTAGCCACAACATCCCAACAATAGACCTGCACCAACCCATGCTTAAGCAGCCTAGCACAGACAGTAACTTCCAGCCCTTCTGCAGTCACGTCCCCTCTGTTTCAAGCTGCAAACAGCAAAGCAGAGGAGTCCTAATAGAAGTAGGGCATCAAGATGTAGATCGGCATCTCAATCCTCCAACGAGTCTCTAGTGGCTGTACAAGGCACCCAACACCAGCTTCGCTTCCTCAAGACATTTGTCACCCAGCTCAAGGACATTCAGAAGCTAAAAAAAAGTGCAGCAACATATCAAAACCGAGCATGAAGAAGTGTAGAACAGGGCATGGCACTCCACTTAGGTAGCATCGAGTTGTCTGACTCAACCAGACCTTCCTCCAACAGCTAAACCACTCCCCAAGCAGCAACAGAGTGATCCTCAACTACCTCTCACCAAGCCCATGAATCAAAACAGCCAGCAAAATCGAGGAGGCTAGAGATCAACCAAGAAACAAACATATTATTCCAAAAAAAAAAGAAATGACCTTGCTCTCTCACACAAGGCTTTTTCTCTTTTCGAACCTAAACTATGAAGGAAAGTAGCTAGCCAATCTAATGCCTAAGCTAAGGAAAACAAGTAAAGAAACCATGGAAAAGGGTGAAGAGTGAGTTGCTATCACCAACCTCAAGCTTGGAGATTTTTTTTGTCCATATTTTTTTCCTATTATAGTGTAGGGTTCTTCAAAGGGTTTTGGTAGCCCTCTGGCCTCGTTTGGGCTCTTGATTCCAGCCCTCCAAGTCAGTAATTCATTTCCCATAAAATGGCTTCAAATTTCATATTATTTGGTGTAATTGGGTTTAGTGTTTTAAGGGTAGGTAGAAAAAGGTTTTCAAGGGGTTTTAGGATTTAAGGTAGGCATAGGTTTAAGGTTTTGGGATCCTTTTAGGTTTTAGTTTATGGTTCGGGCGGTAGGAATAGGTTTTAGGGTTTAAACACAAAATCCGATCATTTCTTCTTAAATATCTTATTATTTTCTTGATTTCCTCATTATTTTTTAATTTTCCATATGAAGACAATTTAATTAAATAGGAAACAAATTGAATTAAAATTTCAAAATTTAATTAAAATTGATGCAATAAGATACTCTAAAAAGTCCATATTTTAGAGACTTGTCAAGTTTAAAAGTAGAAGTAAGTTCACTATTCCATAAAATGTTCATTTCTGTGAAAGAAATATAGAACACAATCTATCAAATCGGTGATTGAGGTAAACCTAAATTGTGTAGAACCCATTCTATAAAATTCCAACACACACAATCAAAAGCCTTGGCCAAAATAATCAAATCACCCTTTCCTGCTTTCTTCTGACTCATCGAATGAATCATTTCTTGGACGATCACAATATTGTCTAAAACGCTCCTTGGTATGAAACTACGTTGATTAAGAGCCACCATATCTTGTAAAAACGGTCTCAATCTGCTCACTAACATTTTGGAAATCAACTTCACTGGAACATTACATAAACTGATTGCTGAGACACATACTCTGGATGATCTACTTTGGGAATTAAGACCACTAACATCTTACTTAATTCTACTTTAAAATACCCAGTTTTAAAGGCATCACATACAAAACAAATCAAAGCATCTTTCACTACCTCCCAAATAGATATGTAGAAGCCGGCTTGGAATCCATCAAGCCTCGACGCTTTAAAAGGCGACATCGCACATAAAGCTCTAAAAATCTCCTCCTTCGGTGGGCTACACGCAAGACTTTGTTGTTAATGATATAAAAATTGGAATGAAGAACTAGGACAAACAACAACCAAGTTCACCATGCTAGGGTGAGCACAATATAACCTCTTCAAAAAATTCAAGAATGAGCTTCTTAGTACCTCTTGATCTATGCACAATACGATTGTATTATTTTTAATCTTATCTGAACTAATCTTAACACTTGTCTAAATGAACTATAAGTCCATATAAAATCAATATACTTACAACGTTACATACGAACATTTGAAAATTCTAATTTCTAATCATGGTCTATCTTTTTCTTTTATACAAAATTTAATTAATTGCAATTCTTTCTGATATTCAAAGATGCAAGTGCTAGCTGTTTTGAGTAATCAATCTACTAAAGTATGGCCATCTCAATATGCAAAAAAGAATGTTGAGTAGACCAGACCAGACAACTTGTCATCTATAATAAACTCTTTCTTTTTCCTTAGGTACAGCTTGACTGCTCTGTTATCTGTCTTTCATTGCCACAACTTCAAAATAATAATAATTGCTTTAAAATTGGATTAGGAAACCAAATCCAAACGGCCCTATTATTTGCTTGACTCTTATAATCTGTTGTATTCTTCTTTCATTATTTTTAACAAGAATAAATAACGGCAGGAGAGATCAACTATTGTCTTGGCTTTCCCCCTTGTTTTTTTCCAACCATGTATTCATTATTTTATTGTAGAGGCTCCTACTTATTTAATATAAAAATTTCTCGATTTTTATTCATACAAACTAAATTCAAGTTCTTATTTCTATTTCATAACAAAATTCTTAAAATTTCTTAATATAAATTTTAAAGACATCACTATTACAAATTTTAAATAAATAAAAAATTACTTACATTATTGTTGAGGATAAAAATATTCAATATATTTGAGTCAATCAAAAATTATCACGTAACATGAGAAAAATTAAATATTTTATTCATTATATATATATATTTTAAATAAAATAAAAAATGATATTTAATCCAAAAATACATAAGTAATTACAAGTAGAATAAATTTCTATAAATAGAAAACATATATGATTCAAAAATCTAACTCTCTATTTGTTTTACAGAAATTTTATTAAAATTTTCTTCTAACTTAAATATCAAACTCTATTGAAATTTTCTTCTAACTTAAATATCGGAGTGTATGGAACAACTTCTACATCTCTTATCATTCATTTTTTTTATAAAAAAATTTATTACGCGTAACATGAAAATCAAAATGAAGACGTAAATATTTTGTTAGACAATAACAATTATAATATAATATTTCTTGTATAAAATTAACCGAAAATTAATCTTTCCCGCGCCCTTCATATAGCTAATCTCGTAATCTGACATAACGAATATACCATGAGAACTTTGCAAGCCCGTGCTTTGGAATCCCAACAGTAACACAACATGATCCGAGAAACCAGAAAAACTGTACAGTCACATGAAAAGAAAATTCTTTGCAAGTCAAAAGCTCAAAGCCCATTGGCCGAAGAGTCAGCGTTTTTGGTGTACCCCAAAAGAAAAATCAACCCCCAATAAATTAGTAATAAACTGTACTATAAATATATTTAATAATCCAAAGGTTAAAATAATAATAAAAAATTAAATTTCATTACTTTATTTAAATAAAATTTTATATTTTTATTCTATTTAAATAAATCTTTAATCTTTAATTTGTATTCAATAAATTCTTAAATATTAATTTGTAGTCCAAAATTAATCCTTAATATCAAAGAGCAATCTATTTTTTAGATTGAATTTCAAATCCAACATCCTATATAAAAATGATCGTTTATATAATATATAATATAATATCTAATTTTAATATTAAATAAATATATTAAAAAATTGATTACTTCGATTGATTTAATTCATAATTTTAAATACTAACTTAATCAAATAAGTCGACCTAAAAATCTATCTTAAATTCAAACCGAATCAACCAAACCAAATTAATTAATTTTCGTTCAATTAAGTTACTCTAAGTTGATTTTACTCAACCGTATCTTTTATTAAAAAGAATAGCTTATTTGACTACAAATTAAAGGATAAGGATTTTATTTATTTTTAACTGAAACTGTTAAGGTCTTTTTTTAATGTTTTAGCTTAATCCAAAAGTGTTGAAGTGTTATTTAGAAGAAAAAAAATTATAATTATTCTATAGTATTTTTTGATAAAAAACACATTACATGGAAATATTTTGTTTTTAAAATTGTTGTGCATGATAATAATAATAAATAAAAAGCGACAAAAAAGAGTAATTGGTGTTGGATTCAAATTCAACATCATCTACATGGTTGTAACATTATCAAGGTAAAAATCATAATATATATAGATAAAGAAAGAGAGTTTCAATCAGATACAAACTCATGTCTTTAAAAGCACAATCACCACCAACAAGTGGGGGGGGAGGTATGATTTCTGAAACTAAGGATCAGAATTTTTCTTTACAAAAACTCTGCTCAATTCTCTGGTTGACTTAAGCATCGGAGTGCCAACGCAGGGAAGAACCCCTGCGTCCCTCTGATCTTTCTCTCTTTTGCAGATGCATTCTAGAACACGTGACGCGAAGATCGAGGTGAAGACGTCTGCAATTCGACATTGTTGCAACCGAGCGACAACAATTGGCGCCGTCTATGGGAAACGGAAGAAAAGCTTTCGACAACGATGGTACAGACACGTTCAACAGCAATCAGAAGTGAAGAAAGTGAGGACCTGGCGAGCTCCCCAATGGTGGACATAGGTGATGGAGTTCAGACCGAGAGAGGGTTGAATACGATTACGATTCCCATTGCTGAATTCGAAGTCATGCGGAAGCAAGGAGAAGAGACTGCTCAAGCCTTGCGAACAATGGTTGATCTGTTCAATGGCGTTTTCCCACAAGTGAATCTGCCATTAGCCGTCCAGAATTTGGTAGGAGAAGGGCGAACTGCGCGAAGTCCTGAGCGCAAGACCCTCACGGCAGGGGAGCGCGAGACCCAGCGCAAGACTATTGCGGCATGGCTGCTGGAGACCCTCACGGCAGGGGTGTAGGAGATCCTCACGGCAGGGGTGCGGGAGACCCTCACGGAAGGGGTGCGCGAGACCCTCACGGCATGGCTACAGGTGACCCTCGTGACACTCTGGCGACAGACCCTTGCGGCAAGCTCGCGACAGACCCTCACGGCACACTGGCGACAAAACCTCGCGGTACTCTCGCGACAGACCCTCACGGGAAGGGTGCGCGAGACCCTCACGGCATGGCTACAAGTGACACTCGCGGCGCTCTGGCGACAGACCCTCGCGGCACACCCGCGATAGACCTTCGCGGCACTCTGGCGACAGATCCTCGCTGCATGGCCGCACGAGACCCTATGTGCGAGAGCTTGAAGCGAAAAATGAGCGAGGTAAGCTAAGCACTCAACCAATGGCTTGAAGCGAAAAGTGCGCGATGTAAGCCATGAAGAAAATGTGCGAGAGCTTGAAGCGAAAAGTGCGCGATATAAGCTAAGCACACAACAAAAGGCTTGAAGCAAAAAATGCGCAAGGTAAGCCACGAAGACAATGTGCGAGAGCTTGAAGCGAAAAGTGCGCGATGTAAGCTAAGCATACAACAAAGGGCTTGAAGCGAAAAATGCGCGAGGTAAGCCACGAAGACAATGTGCGAGAGCTTGAAGCGAAAAGTGCGCGATATAAGCTAAGCACACAACCAAAGGGCTTGAAGCGAAAAGTGCGCGATGTAAGCCATGAAGAAAATGTGCGAGAGCTTGAAGCGAAAAGTGCGCGATGTAAGCTAAGCACACAACCAAGGGCTTGAAGCGAAAAATGCGCGAGGTAAGCCACGAAGACAATGTGCAAGAGCTTAAAGCGAAAAGTGCGCGATGTAAGCTAAGCACATAATCAAAGGGCTTGAAGCGAAAAATGCGCGAGGTAAGCCACGAAGACAATGTGCGAAAGCTTGAAGCGAAAAGCGCGTGACGTAAGCTAAGCACACAACAAAGGGCTTGAAGCGAAAAATGCGCGATGTAAGCCATAAAGAAAATGTGCGAGAGCTTGAAGCGAAAAGTGCGCGATGTAAGCTAAGTACACAACTAAGGGCTTGAAGCGAAAAATGCGCGAGGTAAGCCACGAAGACAATGTGCAAGAGCTTGAAGCGAAAAGTGCGCGATGTAAGCTAAGCACACAATCAAAGGGCTTGAAGTGAAAATGCGCGAGGTAAGCCACGAAGACAATATGCGAAAGCTTGAAGCGAAAAGTGCGCGACGTAAGCTAAGCACATAACAAAGGGCTTGAAGCGAAAAATGCGCGATGTAAGCCATAAAGAAAATGTGCGAGAGCTTGAAGCGAAAAGTGAGCGATGTAAGCTAAGCACACAACTAAGGGCTTGAAGCGAAAAATGCGCGAGGTAAGCCACGAAGACAATGTGCAAGAGCTTGAAGCGAAAAGTGCGCGATGTAAGCTAAGCACACAACTAAAGGCTTGAAGCGAAAAATGCGCGAGGTAAGCCACGAAGACAATGTGCAAGAGCTTGAAGCGAAAAGTGCACTATATAAGCTAAGTTCACAATCAAAGGGCTTGAAGCGAAAAATGTGCGAGGTAAGCCACGAAGAAAATGTGTGAAAGCTTGAAGCGAAAAGTGCGCGACATAAGCTAAGCACACAACAAAGGGCTTGAAGCGAAAAGGGCGCGATGTAAGCCATAAAGAAAATGTGCGAGAGCTTGAAGTGAAAAATGAGCGAGGTAAGCTAAGCACACAACAAAAGGCTTGAAGCGAAAAATGCGCGAAGTAAGCCACGAAGACAATGTGCGAGAGCTTGAAGCGAAAAGTGCGCGATGTAAGCTAAGCACACAACAAAGGGCTTAAAGCAAAAAATGCGCGAGGTAAGCCACGAAAACAATGTGCGAGAGCATGAAGCGAAAAATGCTCAATGTAAGCTAAGCACACAACCAAAGGGCTTGAAGCGAAAAATGCGCGAGCTAAGCCACGAAGACAATGTGCAAGAGCTTGAAGCGAAAAGTGCACGATGTAAGCTAAGCACACAATCAAAGGGCTTGAAGAGAAAAATGCGCGAGGTAAGCCACGAAAACAATATGCGAAAGCTTGAAGCGAAAAGTGCGCGACGTAAGCTAAGCACACAACAAAGGGCTTGAAGCGAAAAATGCGCGATGTAAACCATAAAGAAAATGTGCGAGAGCTTGAAGCGAAAAGTGAGCAATGTAAGCTAAGCACACAACTAAGGGCTTGAAGCGAAAAATGCGCGAGGTAAGCCACGAAGACAATGTGCAAGAGCTTGAAGCGAAAAGTGCGCGATGTAAGCTAAGCACACAACTAAAGGCTTGAAGCGAAAAATGCGCGAGGTAAGCCACGAAGACAATGTGCAAGAGCTTGAAGCGAAAAGTGCACGATGTAAGCTAAGTTCACAATCAAAGGGCTTGAAGCGAAAAATGCGCGAGGTAAGCCACGAAGACAATGTGTGAAAACTTGAAGCGAAAAGTGCGCGACGTAAGCTAAGCACACAACAAAGGGCTTGAAGCGAAAAGGGCGCGATGTAAGCCATAAAGAAAATGTGCGAGAGCTTGAAGCAAAAAATGCGCGAGGTAAGCTAAGCACACAACAAAAGGCTTGAAGCGAAAAATGCGCGAAGTAAGCCACGAAGACAATGTGCGAGAGCTTGAAGCGAAAAGTGCGCGATGTAAGCTAAGCACACAACAAAGGGCTTAAAGCAAAAAATGCGCGAGGTAAGCCACGAAAACAATGTGCGAGAGCTTGAAGCGAAAAATGCTCAATGTAAGCTAAGCACACAACCAAAGGGCTTGAAGCGAAAAGTGCGCGATGTAAGCCATGAAGAAAATGTGCGAGAGCTTGAAGCGAAAAATGCGCGATATAAGCTAAGCACACAACAAAGGGCTTGAAGCGAAAAATGCACGAGGTAAGCCACGAAGACAATGTGCGAGAGCTTGAAGCGAAAAGTGCGCGATGTAAGCTAAGCACACAACCAAAGGGCTTGAAGCGAAAAGTGCGCGATGTAAGCCATGAAGAAAATGTGCGAGAGCTTAAAGCGAAAAATACGCGAGGTAAGCTAAGCACTCAACCAAGGGCTTGAAGCGAAAAGTGCGCGAGGTAAGCCACGAAGAAAATGAGCAAAGGCTTGAGGCGAAAAATACGTAAGGAAAGCCATGCACCCAAACAAAGGGCTTGAAGTGAAAAATGCGCGAGATAAGCCACGCACTCAAATAAGAGCTTGAGAATTATACGGCCAGAGAATTTGACTTCAGAATCTAATGTAAGGACTTGACCTGAGGCTACAATGAGAACATATGTACTCTTCCGCAAGGTTATACCTAGCGAAAGAGTGGGGAGCAATTGTTGTGCATGATAATAATAATAAATAAAAAGCGACAAAAAAGAGTAATTGGTGTTGGATTCAAATTCAACATCATCTACATGGTTGTAACATTATCAAGGTAAAAATCATAATATATATAGATAAAGAAAGAGAGTTTCAATCAGATACAAACTCATGTCTTTAAAAGCACAATCACCATCAACAAGTGGGGGGGAGGTATGATTTCTGAAACTAAGGATCAGAATTTTTCTTTACAAAAACTCTGCTCAATTCTCTGGCTGACTTAAGCATCGGAGTGCCAACGCAGGGAAGAACCCCTGCGTCCCTCTGATCTTTCTCTCTTTTGCAGATGCATTCTAGAACACGTGACGCGAAGATCGAGGTGAAGACGTCTGCAATTCGACATTGTTGCAACCGAGCGACAACAAAAATAAAAGTTCAAATACCTATGAGATAAATTGAAAGGGTTGATTTAGTGGTGTAAAACTCTGCTGAATTTTTAAGTGAAAACGATCCATAACAGAAGATTTTATATTCGAATTCTTATCAAATCAAATTCTTCAAAGTTAATGTCAGCTACGCAACGCAAGCTTAATAGTAGAGAGAACTTGAAACTAAAAATTAGTTCAAATAAACAAAATTCAATTTTCTCAATTTCAAATAAAAATTTTAAATCTTTAAAATATTAAATTTAAAAAAGACAAACCTAAAATGGCGTAACTTGATAGGAAAATAATCAAAATCTAAAAAATTGTAAACTTAAAATAATTCATAAAAATAATAGAAATTCATATAATCTAAATATGATGTCCATATACAATGTGATATAAAAATATTTTATGATTTAAATACTTAATATATGCTTAATGGTAGAGAGAACTTGAAACTAAAAATTGGTTCCAATAAACAAAATTCAATTTTCTCAATCTCAAATTAATTAAAAATATTTTAATCTTAAAATAATTAAATTTAAAAAAGACAAATCTAAAATGTAACTTGATTGGAAAATAATCAAAATTATACTTAAAATAATTCATAAAAATTCATATAATCCAAATATGATGTGATTTAAATTTAAACAATATAAATCAAACGGTATGATTTTTTCCTTTCAAAATTATATCATATTAATTTAAAATTTTAATTAAATAATATAAAATTTCATTAAATTTTTAAATAAATCGATTTATACTAAAAAAAAATTTATATTTAATTTTTTACTAAATTAAATTAAATTATTTTAGACAAATATCACTAATACAATATAAACACACAAAATATGATAAGACATCATTTTGTACTTTTTAGAAAAAAAAAATGGAAAGCTGAGTCAGGAAGGTTATATCCTGTCACCCACCTAAATGCGAGGGAAACGCGTAAAAGAGAAGCTCACTGACTTGGTTACAGCTTGGAATCTCTCACTCGCTCCCTCGCCTTTGGTCCACCCTACACCCTTTAGGTTTATTCTGTCTCTGACCTACTCGCACCTCCCACCCACTGTATCTCACTCTCTTCATCTTCACCTGCCCGTTACTTTATGCCGCATATATATTATATTAAATTTTGAATCAAAAGTTGCCATCTTTTGTTTGCTGCAGCTTTAATAAAATTTTTAAATTTTATAAATAAATTATTAAAGTAACACATAAGTATATTAAAAATAAATATATATGACAAACTTATAATTTCACTTATGAAATTAAAAGCTTTTTACTATCATTGATTCTGATTTTATTGTTTTTAGTTTTATCATTTTATTTAATTTAATGGTTATGATAAGAGTCTAAGCTTACTATATTGTCTCTTAATTTGTCTTTTTATATAAATTTTCATTATTTTATAGTCATGATCCATGTTTGAGGGTAGAAAAAATTGTGTAAATCACTTGCTTTTTTATTTTATGAAAAGTAAATAAAACTTGTACATTAAATAGTTTAAGATTTCTTAAAATAGGACAATTGATAAATTAAGTTTCATAGCTAAGTCAATTTTTAAAATATAAATGAATTATTATTTGTAAACTTATGTTACTTTTTATTAAAAAGAAAAGTAAGTGGCCGGCCGTCCATCCCGAGTTAAAAGTTACAGCAGCATGCACGTTAATTTTCACCGTACCAACAACGGTTAGAACCTCATGATAATTCTTTTCAAATGTTTTCCTTGTGAAATAAACAACAAACTTATTTAGAGTTAATTTAAATAAATAAAAAAATAAATATTAAAAATAAATATTTTAATAAAATAATACAAATTTTAAAAAGTAATAAAAAAATAATTTTACATTATAATTTTTCTGTCGTTTTCTTTTAAATCGAACTGGAATCACAGCATTATATTTTATCAATTGTCCAAATCTTATTAAGAAAGTCAACCAATAAAATTCAAAAATTGTTACAAAACATTTAAAAACTAATATAATTAATATATAACAATATTTTTTATTATGAGTTTATTAATTATATTTAATTTGAGTGAAAATTAAAAAAAAAAAAAGCAAGATAATTATAACGATAGGAGAAACATTATAATTTATGCATAACAAATATACAATGGAAAAAGATTTAGTATAAAGCGCGTGAGCGAAAAGCCAACCTCTGACGCACACGTGATGGCCAACCAGTTTGAAGTTCAAAAACTAATGCTTCATTTGAATTTGCATTTGAATTTGCATTTGAATTTGCATTTACATTTCATTTCAAATTTCATTTTCATTTCCTTTTTTCTTGCAATTTGAAAATAGGCAAAAAGGGGACCCTTCCCTCTCTGTCTCTCTCTTGATGGACAGAGAAGAAGTTAAAGCCTTACCTTTGAAGTTTTGAGTTTGACCATCGCAGAAAGAGAAGGGAAGAAAAGTAGCACTTTCTTCGTTTCTTCCTCCAAAACCAACGCCCACCCAAACTTAAAAGGGCTCTCATCTTGCTCTTTTTTCTCCTCAAACTTCTTCAAATCCAACTCTCTTCTCCTCACCATTTTTCAACTGATACCCTTTTCTTCTCTTTCTTTTCTACCACAGAGACTGCTTAAAGGTAAAGAAACTTGAACCTTGGCTTTGATTCTCTTGTTTTGTTTAATAAAAGTGGTGAATTCATGAGTTTTTTCCGTTGGTTTTTTTGGTTAAAAGTTGTGAATTTGCAATTTTTTTTTCTTAGAAATTTTGAGAGTAAGAAGTAAAGAGCAAGTCTTGAGTTTAGAACATAGCTTCCACTTTAAGGATATGTTATGTCTGGATTTCTGTAGTATTTGGAATTCAGAGATATGTAACAGAAAATTTCTAAATTTGTTTTTTTTTTTTAATTTTACTTATGTTTCCAAAAATAATAAATTTTTCTTAGACTTTCAGTTTTGGAGTGGGTTGTTTTGCTCACAGGGCCTAAGACATGAGAATTTTGTTTCTTTTGAATTGTATGTAAAAACCATAAAGATTTCTTTGTACTTTGGTTTAGCAGAACTATAAATGTTTTATTTTTATTTGAATTGTTGCTGTAATGACTATGCAGGGCTTGTTGGGGATGTGCAGTGGTTCAAAGAGTGAACTTTTTCCCTCAGGTTTCATCATGGAAGGTGAATTACAGGAGCGTAAAGCTGCTGCTCTATGTAAATGCTCAGTTTTGCTTGAATTGGCTGCATCTGATGATCTGGTAGCCTTTAAAACTGAAGTGGAAGAGAGAGGTTTGGATCTTGACGAGGCAAGCTTCTGGTATGGTAGAAGGATGGGGTCAAGAAAAATGGGGTTTGAAGAGAGGACACCCCTGTTAATTGCTGCTATGTTTGGTAGCGTTGACGTTTTGAAATTCATCATTGGAAGTGGCAAGATTGACGTGAATAGAGCTTGTGGTACTGATGGAGTTACTGCCCTTCATTGTGCTGTTGCTGGTGGTTCGAGTTCTTCAGTTGAGATTGTCAAGCTGTTGCTTGATGCTTCTGCTGATGCTAATTGTGTTGACGCTAATGGAAACAAGCCTATTGATCTGATTGTGCCAGCTTTAAAGTCTTTGAGTAATTCCAGAAGAAAAGTAATTGATTTGTTGCTGAAAGGTGGTGATATTGTTGGTGTTAGCGATCATCTTCTTAACCAGGAAGAAGAATCTGAAAGGACAGCTCTGCCTCAGTTGCTGAAAGAAGGATCTGAGAAGAAAGAATATCCCGTGGATGTATCGCTGCCTGATATCAACTACGGGATATATGGAACTGATGACTTCAGGATGTATACCTTTAAGGTCAAGCCTTGCTCAAGGGCATACTCCCACGATTGGACCGAGTGCCCATTTGTTCATCCTGGTGAGAATGCTAGGAGGAGGGACCCAAGGAAGTACCCTTATAGCTGTGTGCCCTGCCCCGAGTTCCGCAAGGGCGCATGCCCTAAGGCTGATGCTTGTGAATATGCACATGGTGTTTTTGAATCTTGGCTGCATCCTGCCCAGTACCGAACAAGGCTTTGCAAAGATGAGATCGGCTGCACTCGCAAAGTCTGTTTCTTTGCTCACAAACCTGAAGAATTGCGCCCTGTGTATGCTTCCACCGGTTCAGCGATGCCTTCACCAAGGTCTGCTGCTGTCAATGCACTGGACATGGCAACTTTGAGCCCTCTAGCACTTGGTTCATCCTCCTTGCCACTGCCTACTGCTTCAACACCACCCATGTCTCCTTTGGCTGCCTCTTCCTCTCCAAAGAGTGGAGGCTTGTGGCAGAACAAAATTAACCTAACCCCACCAGCCTTGCAGCTACCAGGTAGTCGCTTGAAGACTTCTTTTAGTGCCAGAGATTTTGATATGGAAATGGAATTACATGGGTTGATGGATGAGATATCTAGTCTCTCCTCCCCATCTTGCTGGAGTAAGGAATACAGTAGGCTTGGTGATTTAAAGCCTACTAATCTTGATGATGCTTTTGGATCCCTCGATCCTTCTCTGCTGTCTCCCTTGAAGGGATTGTCTGTAAAATCTGCAACGCCAACCCAGTTGCAATCCCCAACTGGGCTTCAGATTCGCCAAAACTTGAACCAACTCCGTGCAAGTTACCCATCAAACCTTTCATCATCTCCTGTGAGGAAGCCCCCAGCCTTTGGTTTTGACTCATCTGCTGCAGTGGCACAAGCAGTAATGAATTCCAGGTCTTCTGCATTTGCAAAACGGAGTCAGAGTTTTATAGACCGTGCAGCAGTGACCAGTCGCACTGGGCATACTGTTCCTACGAACACTACAACTATGATGTCTTCAAATATTTCTGATTGGGGCTCCCCTGATGGGAAATTGGATTGGGGCATTCAAGGAGATGAGCTGAACAAGCTTAGGAAGTCTGCTTCCTTTGGGTTTCGAAACAACAACAATCTGGCCGCAACAGCAACAACAAACATGATGCCATCAGATGTTGATGAGCCAGATGTGTCCTGGGTTCATTCCCTTGTGAAGGATGTTACTCCTATGGGAGGTGGGTTGCTGCAGCAACAGCAATACGGTCTTGGTAGAGGTGTTCGAGAAACGCTTCCACCATGGGTGGAGCAAATGTACAAAGAACAGGAGCAGATGGTGGCATAAGAAAGATCCGTTTGCTCAAAGCTTTATTCTAACCTATTTCATATTCTTGGATTCTTAGTAGTATTTGATAGCTGTAATTGGTGGCGGAAGGTGAAAGGAAATATGTCTACCGATCAGTGAAGAAGCAAACATATCTGTGGGCAGGAAGGTTTAAGTCACTGCTCATGTTAGAATTAGGAGAAATTGGACCAAGCAACAAAGAAATTTATTGATTATTTTATAATCTTAAATTCTTTTTTCTATCCCCATGAGGGATTATTCTCTGTTTTTAGCGAGAAGTTATGGAGATCATTGACAGAAAAAGTCTGGCAATGACCTGTATTTTCCATGGTGTAATTTGTCTTGATTATGATACATTATTGTGGTGTGATGAACTATTAATATACGTATACATTATTGTGGTGTATTGAACTACTAATATACTATTCTCCTGTGTTAAACGCCCAGCCTTGAAAAACTATCTTTAAAGATTGTACATGGCAGCTGCTTTAGCTGCTGTTCCATTGCTTTTAAGAGCAGAACCTGAAATTTGTAGGTTAAACATATCAGCAAACGTATTTAAGTACTATTGAGTAGTTTCGACCCTTTCTTATCCATTGACAAACGGCCCATTAAGCTCACCTATATAAAATACGTTGAGTCACGGGTCAATGAAATTTTTCACTAAAGGATACAAAATTTTGAGAGTAAATTATCGTTTTATTTATCATGTTAAATTTTTTTATTATTTTATTGAAAATATATATATCTTTAATAATTTTTTATTATTTTTAATCTTGGTCTATCCTAACTAATCCATAGGTATTAATTGTTACTAATGTTCAAGAAAAATGATAAAGTTTCATTATATTATCCATTTTTTAATTTCTTAGATATCATGTTGTATTTTTTTAATAAGATCATAAATATCTACCGGTTTTGCTTAAATCTAATTTGAATGATGCATTTTCAGATATTATATTGTGTGTTGAATGAGTGCGAAGTAATTTGTTGATAAAAAATTGAACTCAAATATGCTAATTGTCAAGTTCAAGCTAACATGTTGTGTCCGATGCCCGTCAAGTTGCCATTATTTATGTTCACATATGATAAAAGTTGACATTAGTAAAAATATTAATTTGATTCCACCGAAATTAAACTCGATTGATTTGATTAATAAAAAACCTCGATAGTTCCTATCAGAATTATTCAACCCAAATTTATATAAATTTAAATTCATATGAATCTGATTTAATTCAATTCGAATGATTCGAAATACTCATTTATATTAAGAATAATTATACTTTTTAAAATATTAATGCTACTTAAAACAATAAATTTAAGTATATAACATAAATTTATCCGAACCCCCAAATTAATATAAATGTGTATTTGGGTCAATTAATTTTAATACCTTCGAAGTTCATGTTTTGTATAAAAGATAGAATTTAGAGTATATATATAAATATTAGAAATTAGTTATAATAATTTCTATTATCTTAGAATGCAATGCTTATTGGAACAAATAATTTTGTTTTGAATGTTATTAAAAGTTAAACCCTTTTCTTGCTACGAACATTAATGTCATTGCATTTGCAATTTTATATACTAGTAATTTCTATTGAAACTCTGTCAGATATTGCACATTCATTGTGTAAAGTCTACCATTATACATTTATATTACTTTCAATTCTTAAATAAGAAAATCGTGAAAATACTAAAATATTGTTCTTTGCAGTATTTTAATCGAATCGAAAAATATCTCAAAATTGTATCAATAAAGTTTTTGAGATTTAAGTTAATATTTCTAACAATTTGTAGAAAAAAATTTTAAGTCTCAAATTTTTAAGTTAATTCAATTGAAGCATTTGAGCATTGAGCGAAATGCTCAATGGACATTATTTTTTTTTAAAGTAGAAAGTTCAAATCTATTTTTATTTATAATAAAAATAATAATTCAATTTAAATCTCTTTCTTAAACTTTTTTCGATAATTAATTACAAAATATAAAGTAAACTTGATTACATCAAATCCGAAATGATCTAAATTTGAATTAACCCAATTTAAAATGATTCAAAATAATTTTCATTCAAATTCGATTTAATCAAAATTCAAAATTCAAAATGAACCAAACCTAAAATAACCTAATAAAAAATAATCAAACCCAACTCAAATTAAATCTTATCATTTTTTAATAGTATATTCTTAGTTAAAATTATAATTATAATCAACATATTATATTTGATAAACTAATAATTTAATAAATTAATAAATATAAATAATAATAATAAATTACACATTTAATAAAATTCAAATTTAAAATTTCAAAATCTCAAAACATCATCTACCATTAACTCAAAACTCATTGGCAAACTCTATCATTTATTTATGGATTTTTTTATTGACAAAACCCTATCATTCATTACTTTTATTTTAGTTCACGGAGGAGGCTTTGCAAAGGATAAGACTTAATGACCAACAAAGTGTCAGTTAAGAGTCATAAGCTTCCTCTATTTTGAAAGGTCAAAAAAGAAATTTAATCCTTTAAAAATATATTTATTAAAAAAAATTAACTTTTAAACTTTCAATCCAAAAAATAATAATAATCTCATGAAAAAAATTTGGAGATACATTTGTTTAAAAAAAAATAAATTAATGGAGCCTTCAAATATTAAAAAAAAAAAGGTGTGTGGGTCCCAACTGTCATCACCATTAGCCTTCCAACATAGGATAGAGTTCGGTCATTGAGGGCCGCCCACGAGACTAATTCTGGACCAAACGTTTAAAATATGATGGATATTAAACAAGTTTCTTTCACCTTATTTCAAAAAAAAAAAAAAAAGAGTTTATTTTACTACCACCACAGCACCATGGGTGAGGTGTCTGTGTCAATCGCAATATCAGGTACTTTGGTCGGTTCGACTTTGGAGGAAGCGATTCCCACTTCATGGCAAGGTGTGAATTGATGCCCTTCAATTCTGACTTCACTTTGATTATTTATAACCACTAATTTGTATCTTTTGGGGAATGGAATCTGATTTTTCTCAAGGATTATTCTTCTTCATTTTAAAACATTTCCATTAGTTGGAGGAGATTCAATCTCAAACACCTCTACCTTTTTGTCTTTGCAAGAATATTTGCCATGAGTGTTTTAAAGATAAATTTTTAAAAAAATTATGTTAATACTCTTTGAATTATTATGTAATACATTGTCAATAAAATTTTTTGATTTTATAAAAAATAAAAATGATAATATATATATTACTTAAAATATTAAAATAAATAAATAAAATAAGTTATGTATAAACATTTCAATTTTTTTATAAAATAAAAAAATTTTCACTCACTATGTATTAAAAAATTATTTTATTAAAGTTCATAACATTGTAAATGATTTTTTTTTGGCACAAAAAAGCCTAAGCTTAAAAATAAGAATCAAAATTTAAATTTTAAATTCATTGAATATTTTTTAAAAGTAAATATATGAATCATTTGATATAAACCCAATCTCTTAAAAAATAATTTTTTAATTAAACTTAGAGTATGTTGGGAAAAAGAAATGGGCTTATTTGACTTGACTTGAGCCTACCCTTACCAAAGTTTTCCTAATGCATCCATTCAAAAGCCCAAATGACATGCAACCCTAAAAATAGGCCCAATTAACCTAAAAAGACTGGTACTTTTTCTGTTGAACCCAAACCCTGGGCTTTTACGGGCTGCTCCTGGCCTAAATACAGTGTGATCCCTTTGTATGCTGAAATTAGGGCTCTACGGGTCAACAAAAAGCCCATCCAGCCCGCTTGAAACAACTTTCTCGTTTTCCTATTTGACCCCGCAGAAGAAGTTTGTTTCACGTTTTCACCCCAAGCATCTCTATGAACAGAAAATCAATTCTGATTTCCTCAATAATTGTTTCCGTTGTTACCATACATAATTATGATATTTTGGTGATGTTTTTATTTTGATTTTTTTTTTTATCACGTGTTATTAAAAATTTTGTAAAAAAAATAAATAATTAGAGCAACGCAGAGATTGTTCTCTACATAAGCATTTTGATACTTAAGTCATAAGAAAATTTGATAGAGTTTTTGTAAAACAAATAGAGATTAAGTTTCATAAATTGGTTCCTATTTATAGGAATTAATTTTACCTTTAATTACGTAGTTATCCACTAATTAAGTATTTTTTATTATTTTACAGATTTTACAAAATAAAAATATTTAAGGATAAAACTGTCCAAACTGTATAATTTATGTCTCTCGTAATATTATTTTTAAGACGATAAACTTGATTTCTCACGTATTTTCTCATGTGACGCTTTCTTTGTACCACACCTAACGCACTTTTATTTTTTATTTTTATTATTATTTTTATCATGCCCAACAGTTTCCTTTTAAATTGTTTCTACAACTTTAATTGTTTGTTTCAGCAGCAGAACTCAAACGAAAGTTACGAAATAATAATAATAATAATAATGCTTTCAGGCTTGTCTTCCATCATTTTTCTGTTTCTCTGTTTTAAGATAAATGCAGATAACTTATTTGTCAATATTCTCCAAAGAAATCTCTTATTATTTCTGGGTAGTGGCCAGTGGGTTTGTTGGATTTTGAGTAAAATTTTCTATTTTGATATAAAATTCTTCTTTTTATTCTTTCTTATGGACTTCAGTGTATATATTGGGATTTTTTGCATCGTCGGTTTGATCCTCTGTATTTCAATGACTAAATTGTTTTGATTCTGCCAGAAAAGCTATAATTTGGTGTATTTGAATTATAAATTTGCTGTATCTGCAACCGATATGAATGTTTACATGGTCATGACAGATCATAAAACAATGTCGTTTTTTCAAATGTTAATTTTCAATGCATTTCACAGTCCTCCATTAATATCATTGATTATAATGCAATGGACTCTGCGTTGTATCTTAGCTTGACTTTAGTCAAACACCAACTTAAATTGTGATTCTTTGATCTCTTTTATTGTGCATTTCTGTTTGAAGGAAACGTTTTTTACTGCATTTTGATAGTTACGTTCATTGTTGACCCAGGTTTAACTACTGGAAATCAATTCCAGCCTAAATTTGGAACTTTCAGCAAAAGCATATCACTGGTAACTTCTGATTTCAGATTACCTTTCTGAATGTTTAGTGTCTTTGTTCCAGCCTGTTGAAGTCTTTGTGGATGATGATTTAGACACAATTTGAAGAGCTTCGCGGACCTCGAATTTTTGTTACACTAATGTACATTGACTGCATAATTGACATAATTGATGTACCTTGACCTACAAGGATCCTAAAGAGTATGGTCAATCTTTGAGGTGAAATTGTAATGACTTTCAGACAGCTTGTCAATTTAACAGGCATGCAATTGTAACACACCACCCTCAAAGGAGTAGGATGATTTTGTAGCATATTCAACGATTTAAAACATGATGAATGGTGAAAGCAAAATTTACTTTCTTTCCATCCATGTTTAAGCCTCTCCTTAGTGATCATCTTCAGCCCTAGGACATGCACATGGTCATTCTCTGGTTTAAAACTATGAAGGCAACATATAGTCATTCTTGTATCTGTCATGTTGGACCATAATTCAAATACACTTGTATGGCTATAATTTTATAGGTTGTCTCCAAAGAAAGAGACTGAAATCTATTATCCACTCTACTTCGTCCACAGAATGTATATTGCTCCTAGAGCATGAAAGAGAGTGGTTTCCAGCTGAAACTGCGGATTACTTTTGTTTCATCACATCATACACAGAAGAGCCTGGATGAAAAACATTATAGGCTCTTGTCAGTTGGGAGAGAGAATAAAACCAGTGGCCATATGACTATCAAATATTATATGACATATTCAAATCACTGCTGGAACTCAGGAGTTAAATACTTGGCCAGAGAGAATATATAGGTTTTTACTTGTTAAGCTCGAAATACTCCAGGACTTTTCAATCTGATTTGCTACTCCCATATAGATGAGGGTCTGTTTGATAATATAGAACATCACCGCTGTCACTCACATAGTGGTCCTGCTTCATGCTTCTTATGAGGATCCCAAATAAATGAAATGGAATAGGCCAGGATTTCTTAGGCTCCCGGTAGTATTTCCCGAGCACTGGCTTTGCTGCCTCAGTCTGTGATTCAAGTTTATGAAACATTTTAGCATATTGTTTGTTTATCTGGTAAATTGATGCAGGAAAGAGAGATGATTGATACTCACGGCTTCAATCAAGTGATAGTGTGGGATTTGGGGGAAGAGATGATGTATAACATGCGTTCCGATATCATGGTGAATGTTGTTGATCCATCCGTAGTCACGATCAAGTGTTGTAAGCCCTCCTCTCAAAAAACTCCATTCCTGTTTCATAAACACAGGGCAGTTCAATTGCCAAAGCATAAATTCTGCTGGCGAAAGCTTCAAGCTTTAGCTTGAATGGACTATGAAGCAATAGTCTAGCAGAAACATCTTTCATACCTTTCCACGGTACCATGGAAGTTTCTCGTCATGGCCATGGTGATGTAGGTAAGTCACTAAGTCCAACCACATCACAAAAATCTGCATTTTACATGTGTTCAGGAAAAAAATTAGGATCAGAAAAGAAAGACTAGAAGAAACTCTATGCAGCTGGGAAGAAATTCGTCTAGAAAGAAACTGAACATACCCAGTAAGGAATGCCATAGAGTTTAAGCAATTGGATTGGACCCATTACAAAAGATAAAAATGCAAGCAGTCCAGCCATTGCTGTCCAACAAGCAGTGGAGGTAATTACGTCTTTTCTTTCATTTGGGACAAACAAATCACTGTCTGGATGGAAATGAGAACCCTTTTTTCCAGGACTTCGACCCCACTGTTGATTGAATTACAGATTTCAAAACAAATTGATGTACATGCAAATCATTGGTTCATAATAAGTTCAATTTGTGAAGCATTGTTTGGCTTACCAGATAGATGGGATACGCAAGCATAGGGAAAGGCAAGGTGAACCTCAGTAATCTAGTTGCAGTATCTAAACTCCTGTAAATTTTCTCAGACAACTGCAAAAGGAAATGATGTATATGTAAGTAATTGCAATAAATGGAAAGAAAAACACTACTAAATATCTCTCCTGAAGTAAGAGTTAGCAGCCTTTACCGGATGCCATGATTCATCGTTTTCAACATGGCCATGATTCTGGTGATGAGTTCTATGGCTGATTCTCCTGCACAAATCATCAAAACAATTACTTAAAAAGTGGTGATTGGATTTATATATGGCAAAAATTTCTTCAAATACATTGGAAAAGAATCATTTTGGGACAAATGGGAGTTTCCAGGATCTAACCATCCATGGTACGGAACAAGAAGTGAAGAATGAAGAAGATGACCCACCACACTGTTCAAAGCTGGATTGTTTGAGAAACTACCATGACCACTGCAAAAACAAAACCAACCAAACATTATAAATATAGATGCAAATGTCCAAATTCAAAATGAAATCTCATCAAAATGTTCGAAAAAGAGTAAGAAATCCTGACAGACACAGATGAAAGTGATAAAACCAGAGCGAGACATCCAGAAATGAATCTAAAGCAACAAATTAGTAGTTGTCTTAAGAGGAACTGCAAATGAATTCCAGAAAAATAAAATAAAATAAAAGAGCGGCTGACATACCAGTCATGACCAAGAACAAAAAGAGCCCAAAACATTGTTCCCTCAGCAATCCAATAAAGAGGCCAAACAAGCCAATTGTTGAAGTAAGCGGCAACAGCAGCCAAACAAAAAACCACAACAACATCTCTTACAACATAACTCATAGATCTCCATGGATCCTTAACCCAACAATGCTTTGGTATAGCAGCTCTAATATCAGCCAACTTAAAAGATGGTGGTGCTGCGGGGTCGAATTCACCATCATCTTCCATCCCATTAACCCCATCAATCGTCTCTTTATCCTTATCATCTTCACTGGTAATGGCCACCTTCAATGGAGCACTCACATTCAGCACCCCCCAGTTTCTATCTCTAGACCAAGTTGTGACCTTGAATGCAGAACCGGAACCGTTAGTTCTCGGACCTGGTAAAGTTCTAATCTTGAAAACATTGTTGTTATTTGAAGCTAATGCATTTCTTGGTTTAGGATAGAATGTAATTCTAGGGAGGGGTCTTAGGCCACATCCTGATAAAACCCAACTGGCCATTGAAGCCCCAGAGCCTGATGCAAGTATACTTGCACAAGTTTCAGCTTCTCAGCCTTTAAAGCCTACGTTTTCTTTTCAAGGCTTAGATAAGAAGAGAGTTATAAAAGAGACATTATTATAGCCAATAAAGCAGACACCATGAGGGCTGCTCTCCTCCACTTCCAACAATTTGTGTTGCTCATTGCTTGTCCTTTGTGTTTAGTATAGTTGTAAACAATTAGCTTTTGGTTTCTGTTACATTTCCATTTTCCCGGTGCTGGCCTCATATTGGTCTTTGAGTTTTAATCTCTTGATTCCATTACATAAAAATTATCAAGAAATTTTCAGGTGTATTAATTATAATTAAAATCTTTTTTTAATATAATCATAAGTATTTTCATTTATTTATATTTAAGATAAATTCTGAACAGACTAAAAATTATAATTAAAATCTTTTGATTGTAATTAAACTAAAATCAAAATTTTAAAAAACTCTATGAAAAAATGATTAGGATGGGCTAAAAAAAAAACAAAATAAAATCTAACTGAACTTTCATTTTGATTTTGATGCGATTGAATCACTTTTTAATCTAATCTTATGGACGAAAATGTTTAATAACATCGGTGTCATATGATAAGCCATTTTATTAACTCCATACGAAAGGAAAATTTAGCACAATCAACCGTTATCATTCAATGACTTATTAAATAAATTTTATCTCTCTTATTGACTGTGACACGTGAAAAAGAGTGTAATGATTAATAATAAGTTAGGTTTGGAAGTACTCTCTTTCAAACTAAAAACAAAAGGGAAAATCACAGTGATACATTATGTATATCTTCCTTCTCACTTAATAGTTTTCCGACGGTGATTGAGATATTGTTTCACAAGCAAAAAGGCAAAAAGGGGTGCTTCAACAATTATAGATTTCAAATTAAATTACATGTCATGTCGCCTAATTATATGTTGTTTTAATCTGTTTATTCATTTTTTTTAGGTATATTTAAAATTATTTAATTATAATTGTAATTTTTAATTAACAAACACTTTTTAAATAACAGTTCTTCAATGGCGAGAGGACATATCTATCTAAGGAAGATTTTCCGTGTTTCATTTTTCAAGCGTAATGTCAGAGTTTTAGTGTCAGAAATAGACCCAACAAAGCCAATACTTTGATTTTCCATGAATTCATCAACGTCCAAAAATATCCACCATTTACGTCCTCTACTTTGATTTTTCATTATCCAATGTGGGCTTGCCAATTTAGCTTGGTTTTGTCCTTCCGACCAATTATTGTTGACAATTGTGTAACATAATTCAAGAAGGAAAACGTGGAAATGGTTTATTATTTTTTCTCAATCAAATTGAATTGGTGATGGGAGAAAAAAAA
Organism: Firmiana major; assembly: GCA_033439115.1. NCBI lineage: Eukaryota > Viridiplantae > Streptophyta > Magnoliopsida > Malvales > Malvaceae > Firmiana > Firmiana major. The sequence continues at coordinate 34,345,107 of CM065913.1, read as the reverse complement.
ACGTGAAATTGATTATCACATACGAAAACGAAAGGTCAAAAAGCAATTCTTTTGCTAAAAGAAAAGATTCGAACTGTATATTAACTCATTATTAATCAAGTAATAATGTAATTAAAATGTGGGGATTTTGGTATGTTATGTTGTTGATGTACAAAAACATGTATAGACAATAACTATGATTTCAAACCAAAGAAATTTGATTGTGATAATCCTCGTTACCTTAGAATGCTCAATGTCGGTTGCTAAGCATCCAAGTTCATATGTTCCACCACTTTCTCTTTTCCATTCTCTTGGCAAGTTCATTTGCCATGGAAGCAAAGTTCTCAGCCCCGCTTTGTAGCTCTTGAGTACGTTCGTTGATCCTCTGGTGTAGACAACCAAGTATAAGAAAGCCTCGATATATTAAGCAGCTTACTTAGAGAAAATTCAGTCCTCGAGGTAGAAGTGTAAATAAAATAATTTACTCGTGAGTTTATTGAATTTAATTTGATAATTATTTGAAGTTGACTCATTTATTTATGAGTTGAACTCAAGTTCAAGTTACTCAAATAACAAGTCAAGTATGAGAGTTAAATATTTTAATATTTGACTTGAATAACCCACAACTCGTGAACCTTATTGAGCTTTTACAAATATATATTATTTTAATAGGATAATTATCCTATATATCGTCAGTGAAATTTTTTGATTTCACAAATAGGATTAGGATGATTACGCATATCCTTTAAAAGTATTAAGAAATGAAAAAATAAATAAAATAGGAAATGTATAATCATTCTAACCCCGCTTGTAGAATCAAAAAAACTCCATTGATTGTTTATAGGATAATTATCCATTTTAATATTTTATAATTAATTTATCATTTTATACTCATAATATATATTTGAAAATTGACAAATGAAGTCTATGAGTCGAGTTTGAGCTTATCGAATCGAGTTCGAACAACTCAAATATTCTATCGAGTCAAGCTCAAACTTCAAAAACCAAGCTTGATTGAGCTCGAGCTCAAGCTCAAGCCGAGTTTCGAATCAAGTCAAATTCGAACTTGATACTGGATTGTCTCGACTTGACTCAACAACACCCCTACCTCAAGAGAGCAAGTCTCTTGATAGGAAGAGTGCATCCAAGATAACAATAATAATAATAATAATAATAATAATAATAATAATAATAATAAAAGGTAAATTCTATCTAGATTCATATGGATTGATCTTAATCCAATTTTAGTCCATTAGTATAAAAAATTGACACTTCTCCTCAAACTTTTCTATTTCAAATGATAAGTTAGTCATTCCATTAATCAACTGTTAAAAAATTAATTTTGAGATCATTTTACCTCTTAAACCATTTGGAGTGCTTTAAATACTCAAATCAATCAATAATGAATAAGAAAATATTAAGAGCTATTAGGTTTTGAAGAGTTAGTTTTTTTTTTTTAATTTATTATTTATTATTTATTTATTTACTTATTATTTTCTTTATCTATTATTTTTATTTATTAGGTACTATATTAAATAACACATTATAGTTTTTTCTTACGTTACTTAACACTAATAAGTAACTTAGCTTAAAATTAAATTCATTCAACATTATTTGCCAAAATAACTAATAAAATAACTACGAACAAAATAACAACCATTGTTTTCAACAAGTTCACTATCTCAAAATAAATAAATATATAAATAAGTTCACAGTATGTTCAAATTTTTGCTAAATAACTATTGTTTTCAAAGCCTAGTAGCCCTTCATATTTTCTTATTTAATATTGATTGACTTGAGTGTTTAAAACACTTCAAATGATTTAAGGAGTAAAATAGTCTCAAAATTATGTTTAACAATTGACTTAGCGGTTAATTAACAGAAGGATTAACTTGTCCTATGAAATAGAAAAATTTGAGGCGAAGTGTCTGTATTTTTATACTAATGAATTAAAATTGGATTAAGGTTAAATTTTAAAGATCTAAATGAAATTTATTACTAAAAAAAATTATCTAAGGGCTTAACATGAAGTAGTGCTACCTCAAGTTTTTCCTGCCGCTGTACAAGCCTGTCCCTTGCGCGAGCAGCTGCTGCGGCAGCATCCTGGAACCATTTTTTGAGTTAGATATACAATTGATTGATGCTATGCATTTACCTAATTATTCCAGTAAATTTACCTCAGCTCCTCTGTACTTAGCCCTGATTTCCTCAGGTGTTCTCATCCTCGGTTTTGCATTGGTACCAGCACCCTCAAACAATCTTTCTCTCTCTGTTCTTTTCCCTGCAAGAGGGGGTATAATAATGTTTAGAAGTCAGAGATCATAGCAAATGTAAAAGAGTGTTAAGAAACCAATGACATACCCTTCTCATCATTCTTGATTTTCTCAGAGGATGAAGATGAGATGGTTATGAATTCGTCAATTTGGATGTCATCTGCATGAGAAGAGGCGATCAAGCGAGGAAAAAGAAAGTAGCAAGGATCAGATGTTAGAGTGAAGGATAGGAGAACCTATGTTAAGATCAATAACTTGTTTCCCATCTGTGCTGTCCATGGAAGGCTTTAAGAATGGGGGAGAAGAAAATATGCTTTCCAAATGCGAGAAATCGATCTTGCAAGCTTCCAGATTGTGCACATTTTGTTCTGGCTTTCCTACTTTTAACCCCTTAATAATACCACCTAAAATCCCAGGGGCAGTATCCTGTGGCCACAGAATTTAAGCTGGTATGGAGGGAAAAAGAAAAACTAATGCTAAAGAAAGCAAAGAATAATGTAGACAACCTGGCTTTTATTCTGTCTTGGAGATAAGCTAACAGTTGCATCAAAAGCAGCTGCAAGAACTGTATCATGAAGGCAAGGCAAAGAATCCGGAATCCTACAACATGAAGACATTTAAGAAGTAATAAGTGGTCGACTTTAGAGTTACAGACCATTCATGGAATACATACCATATGCATACGTGAACACAGAGAGAGAGAGAGAGAGAGAGAGAGAGAGAGAGAGAGAGAGAGAGAGAGACCTGAAGTCGTTCTCAAGGGCCAGAAGAGATATAGCAGCAAATTCACACTCATGTATCTATAAATTCAAAATATACTAGCATCAGATACTGCAGTATAAAACTACATCAATAAGATTTATTCTCGTAACAAGAACAAAAGGAGTTAGAAGCATATGCTATTGCAGATATTTCAAAATCAAATACTAGTAGCAGAAGAACTATCATACGAAGGTCAAAGGAGGAGCATCTAAGTCATATACACTTATACAGTGATGAGCCCTGAAACTTTTGGTACCTGTCTGAATTCCGAAATTCTAAAATAACAGCGTATGAAATTTGTTACACGTAAAGACTCATAGACATTAAAATATATCTATGGTCTCCGATATTACTTTACATGAACTGACATAAATATGCAAAGCTTTCTATGCACCCCATCATTCTGGCTATATATTATCAATCTTCATTTATCATTGCCAAATAAAATCCCAATCTCTTGTTGCAAAATCTTCTCGAGCCTAAAGGGCTACAACCTTCAACCTGAGTGCTTCTAATGAATATTTGACAAGCATTTGTTATAATGAGTTAATACTAGTTGGCAACCTGGCATCAATTAACATAAGCTGATAGGCTAATAATTATCAACAACCGATGTAAGAGGCACAAGATTTTAGGAAAAATAAAAAAATAAGAAATGAGAGAGGAATATGCCGTGAAATATGCACATTCAACCAAGATCAATTAATATAAATATTGGCAATTGCAAAGCCAATCATGGACTAAAGAATGGTCATATAAACATTGCCAATTGCCCCCATCCCCACCAAAACAAAATGATAGAGAAAGACCAATGTATGTAGACTTTACATTCAGATCCTTGCCCCTTACGAAAGAAGCATCATGGCAGATTTTCTATATAGATTGGTATGGAGCATTTGTTTTTGCATTGTATAATTAACAGCAAAAAAAGAATTCCCCACAACTGAAAGGAAATGCCTATGCTAATTTCAGGAGTTGGGACATTTCTCATTGCATAAAATAATGAAGAGTTTATTTCTGAAAGATCATGAACCATTTTGATACAATTGGTGAAACTGTACAAAGTGAGTCTAAATTGAAGATTATGACCATTTTTTTCTAGTATCTTGTAGATATTTTACTTGAGTGACAGATAACTCAAAAATCAAGAAAATTATCAAAAGTTTGAAATAAGGGGAAAAACACTAACCAGTATAATTTTCCCTCTATTTGAAGAACATATCATCTTTTCCATGTTCGTTTTGCAGTTCCATCTAAGAATAGTCATCAAAGAACTTTCTCCCACCACTTCAAGAGTTGTCAAAGACCTGTCCACAGAAACCAACTTCTGCCTAACAAATAATATACCTATACTGCACCACTTTAGATAAATATACCATTCAGGACAAGAGGTTAACACAAACATTTGACATGACCGGATTACAGAATATGAGAATCTACAGCAACAAAGTAAGCGACCTTATTTCAAGGACCCCAGTCTTGTAAAGCAGAACCAACCCGCACACTTTGTCATCTATCTTGAAGGCTGAAGTCCAACAACATTGTTTTGAAAGATTCACAGTCCGGATGGAGTCAGTTGTCCCCTATTATAAAGCATTTACACTGTTGGTAAAAGAACATGCAGATCTACTGAACTTCATTAAAAGGAAAAAGGATGAGGTTAGACACCTGAATCACTGACTTCAAAGAACATAAATGCAGTGCATCCTCAAAACAAAGTAAAATGAGTGAACCCTTTGATCTCTCCACAAAATATTCAACTTGAGCAGAAATATCATATTTAGCTTCCACTGAAGCACTTCCATGGTCAGTACTAGATTGCGCAGGTTCGTATTTAGTTTTGCTGATCACTGATGACACTTCAGAGACTGTACTGCCACCCTCTGCATGTAGACAATTTTCAGAAAAAATAACTGAAAGTGAAAACAAATGGAAAACTTCTTTTCCTCCACAATGCAAAGTACTTGCCTAAAATATACATAGAGATGGCACTTGACTCCGTTTTCAGAGGTATAGACTGAGAGCTAACCACACGGCCAGTTGTGCCATCTAAAACAGCTAGGTTTGCATCCTTGGTCATTATGAATGCTAACCACTTTTCATCCTCATTCAGAGTTGTGGATATAGAATCCTTTGGACTGTTTACTAAGGTATCAGTTTCTGTAAATGATTTCACATCAAAAGAACTGACAGGGCAATTTGAGTGTGATAGACTGTCTGTAATGAACGATGCTGAAAATGTACTAACATCTAGCATGGCAACCTGAAATAGGAAATTGAAAAATATGAACTTGAAAGTCATTCAATTGATATTTCCGACCAGCTAGTGAACATGGTTAGTTATCAAGACAGCATATATGATTCTCACCCTGCCACACTTAAATCCCACTGCAAGTCTTGTACCAAATTTTGAAAATTGTAGCACACATACAGGAGAATTGAGGAGTGAAAAAACGGCCATGCATCGAGGACCATCTGCTTGGTGCAAGGTATGTACTGCAAGCAACAAAAGAATCAATAACATCCAATTGGAGGAAACTTGAAACTAGCATAATAATTGTCCAAGCTTCAATAATACATCAAAGAAGATAGTGACCAGCTTTCACTAGCATATCATTGTAACTAAATTTCTACACTCATTTCTAAAAGACTGCTTCAGAAATAGAACCAAATTAAATCCAAATCTTCGTGAAGAACTAGAATTTTTCCCAAATCAACCAGCCTGAATTTCTGAAGAATGAATGATATGGATTGGTTCAATGGAATATTAAAAAAAAATTCTCAACAGGACTACTCTAGATAAGCAATGATTTAACCACAATAATTTAAGAGTTCATAAATCAACCCAGACCATAAAACTTTGAATTTAAGTTATCTGATAACCTATAAAATCCTCAACCTCATTTTGAAACCTAAAGCTTATTTGCCCATTATTTTTGCAAATTACAATCAATTCTCAAGAAATATATTGAAAGCTGGTATGATAGTTAAAAGATATATATGTGCGTATGTGTTTGTGTGTGTGTGAACATCTGCTTGAGGTAATAAGTATCTATAAGCAGGCACCTTCTTTCACTGTTTCCTTCACAATGTTCAAACTCATTTCATCAGAAGTTCCTGTTAGTCTGTATAGATGAACCTACATTTCCCCCAAAAGAAAGAGATATAATCAATATAACATTAATTCTTGATTGTCTTAGAAGAAAAAAGACACCTATAGAAACAACCAACTCTTACCATACCACATTCATTGCCAATGGCCACGCTGTGAGTGAAGGAGCAAATTTCCAAAGCAGAAACTGATGAATTTGTACCAACAATGTCAATACCTGGAACCTGTCCATTTATTGGTCTTAGGATGACTTTGTCAATTAAACAGAACAGTATGAATCAGAAGTGCTAGTCTGTAAGATGGAAAATCACCTATAACATTTGAAGAAGAACTGACCTCAGTTCCTAAAACAAAGATAAGTGAAAGAGCTGGATAGGTAGCATCCCATATTCGAACAGATCCGTCCTGGTAACCTGTCACATATACTCTTTCAACTTGATAATCTGCAGCTTCAGAAAGAAGGCTAGGAATACCACCAGTCAAAGGCCACTTTCTACTTGCTGTAATTGGAGCATGTGGTGCTTTAAGCTTTACAGTTGATACTATCTAATCAATCGAAGATAACCTGAATTAGTAAGTAGAAATGAGTGCAAAATATGTAAAACAATCTGCACTAAAGGTCAAAAACCACATAAAAGTTTTTACACATGATCACAAACAATACCTTGGAAAGAGCCTTTGAAAATTCCCCATCTCTGTGAACTAAACGAAGCTTACTCACAGTCATGCATGGAGCAAAGGTAGGTATTGGCATAACATACTGTCCTGAAGAAACGCAAGGCTTTTTCTCTTTTTGAGACATGAATTCAGCCAAGCATACATCGTCATAAACATGCAACTGCCCTGGGTTTGACAACACAAATAGCAAATTGTCACCACTCCCCATATCCCCCACAGTTGGTAGTAAAACTGTATCCGCAAAAGAGCCATTAAGTTTAAGGTCTACACGGTTGACACATTTCAGACTTTCTATTCCAGAGGACCATTCAAGGCTCAGGATCTGTAAAAGACACAGAAATTAGTCATGAAAGAATTGCGGGATTAAATCTTTAATACTTGAGGTCAAGAGAATGATGATTCTGGTTTTGATTTGCAGGACTTCTGATTCACATCTTCTCTTGGTGAAAAAATAACAAAAAATTTTTATAAAAAGAGGCACAAGAGGGTGCAATGTGGTAAATAAGAGCTATAACAATAATAGAAAAGAATGCTAAAGCTGATCTACCTTTGACAAAGAATCAAGTTCTCTGAGAGAAAGAAAAGGTGCCACAATTCACTTAAAGATTAAAATAAGATAGCTAGCTATGCTAAATGATGGAAATATCAGTTTTAGGTGATATTTCCCAAAATTTTAGGTGAAAATTATATTGATGGAAATATCAGTATGATAGCATGACTGAAGATCGGATTTTTATTATCAATAAAAGGATTTTTCCTTGCCAATGACACCTCTTATTTGCATCATATTTAGAAGTTGAGATATTATGGTAGTATACACCCTACCTAAGGCATTTTAGTCCGATTTTAATTCATTATCTATTAAGAAATATATATTACTGTACCGAAGCAAAAAAAAGTGAAACAAGACACTTCCATCATTATAACTAGCAAGAACAAACAAGTAAAATGAATATTTTACAAAAATATAACTTCAGTTAGAAGAATACCGTCAGAACTTCTTCTGATCCAATTTTATCACCTCCATATACAAAGAGCTTGCAACCGCGATCACTACGGGATTGGTTTGCAGACCAATGCAAAACTATGACAGGAAGTCTTTTCTCTCCTGACGATAATTGTAGTTTAACAACATTATTGGGTGATTTTTCAGCTTGCTGATTCTTAGGGGTAGCAGTTGATAAGTTCCAAAACATGATATCCCCATCTACATAACCAACTGCAAGAATTGACCCATCGTTAGCTGCCCAACAAAGAGAGCTTATCTCTTTCTCCACTTCATCACTGTCTGCTGTGCAATCAGAAACCTCAAGTTTTTTCTCTTCTGGGGAACCAGATGCTGTTCTGCCTTGCAATTGGAGATCCTTATTGCCTCTAACTAGAACAACTCGATCTTCAGAAACATCCCAGACGATAAGTAACCCATTCTCGTAAGCAATCAGTACTCTACAGAAGAATGCTATTTTTAATGCAAGCAGACAACAGAAAATGAACCAGAAAGTATATGATGCACATTAACCACTAACTTTTGTCCAGTTTTTACAGAAGACTACAATCTTAAACTTTCAAGGAGCGGGAACGAATGCAGCCACAATCCTGCTTTTTCCACACCCCATATAAATGCACAGAGATGGTGTGGAAAGAGTAGTAACTGATCGACATATAAACAGACTAGCTTAGAGTGCTCAATGTGACAGATTTATAGAAGACATAACAACATAACTATTTGTTATTTGAGCTCATTCAGCCAGAAAATAATATTTCTGGCCTCGCAATAACCATCAAATTGGTTTCTAGTAGATATATAATTTTACATTAAACTTGCAGTCTTGTATTGCAACCAGAATAAACAAGAGAAACTTCCAGTAAGTATTCTTACCTATTTCCCTGAGAACAAGGTTGGGGGAGAACTCCGACAACTGAAGGATGATTAGATGATGAAATCCCAGCCACTTCTGCATAGTTGAGAAAATGTAATATTAAGAAGACATTCCACATCATAGAGCTAAATAAATACTCAGACACTGATATCAAAGTATATAGCCAAAGATATAGGCATCCAAAGTTCGATTTGCTTTCTACATTCTTAATTTCAGAGTATAGGACTAGGCACCCAATCATATTGATTACAAAATTCTATATTTTCATAGTTGCAAAACAAGGAGGGGGGTGCACAAGCCTGAAAACTTTACTCAAAAGGACTACACAATCAGTAAAATAATGAATGCACTACCATCTATAACATTTTTGGGAACATAATAGGGCAGTTGGGCAAGCTTGTGTTGTTCAGCGTCATACTTTATAACAGACACCATTCCATGCTCATCTCCGAGATACCTGAAGATAATGGCAGGGCAATGATGTTAACAATCAACTATGTCACATTGCAGGAAAGAAATGCTAAATGATGATGTTAATGTAACAAGGTTACAAAATGCTTTATACATGTAGCTGGTGTTATGGATGACTTTGAAAGCAGTTATATTGGACTCCCACTGTATAATGGAAGCTATTTGCCTTTGTTCCAAATCCCACACCTGCCAGCATCAATAGCCTATTATTAAGGCAATCATATAAGTCAGCACACAGACAGATGAAGCAGAGAAACAAGATAGAAGATATATAAACACACACACACACACACACACTTGTTCTGAACGGCAAAGGCTTGCAGCTAGAAATGGTTCACTAATTCGAAAACCTCTTCAAAGGAACGTGCAGTAAGGCATACAAACAACCAAATACCTGAATCTCGTTTTCGTTTGACACGCTAACAAGAAAACCTTGATTTTGTAGAAACTGTCAAGAAAAGAAAATGTATCAAAAAAGGGAAAGCCAACAGAAAGAAACTCACGAAAGAAGGCCTTCTAAAGCTAGAATCCTTTAAGAATTTGAAACAAAAAAACAAAATTCACCGTATGAGTGTTGAAAGATGCCAAAAATTTAACCATATAGAACAAACATGAAAACCAGCAATCCAACAAATCAGTTTCAATTTTATGAAATTACAAACCTCCAAGTGTCTGAAAGGTAACGGCTTAGGAGACACTAGAAGAGCTTCCATATTTTCGCCACCAATCACTTTAATCCTCCCATCCCTAAACCAATTAAGATCAAACAATTCATTTAGAAAGCAAAGAATTTAACCAAAACCGAATCAAACAAAATTATTGCATTTTTTTTGGCTAAGCAAACAATGTTTGATTTCAATTAAAGCTTAAAATTCGAGATAATTAAATCAAAATTACTAACAATGTTCCAACTGCCACGAGGCGTTGAACGAGATCACAAGCCAGAATTGAGGCAGTTGCCGGTATTCCATAGTGTACGGTTAGACGGGGATTCAAATCTGCCGACGTCAAGCCTCCTTTTGAAACATTACTCTACCAAAAATAAAATTTAAAGCATAAAAACAAAAATCATTATAAAATACAAACTAAAAACTTGAGCTGGATTACGTTTCATTAAATATTTTAAGGTGAGGCATGCAAATAAAATTGTAACGATTTTTTTGATAACCTTCACGTAAGAAAGAAAAGAAAAAAGAGAAGGAAAAACCCGATTAAACCTTAGATGTTGGAGATTGTGGCGAGGCGCCATGTTTTTGGAAGAATTTGGAGAACATTGGCGAATCGAGTAAGCCGAGTTGTCTGTCTTTGTTATGTTAATTATGTTCGTTTGTTTTTGAAAAATGGAACAAATGACGAGGACGATGAGATGCGTAAGGGATCTTTGTCGGGAATTGTGGATTCAAAAATCGACTGTGATCCGAGACGAGAGGGAGCATGGGTTGAGGGACCGTCGTATTCTCCGGCTTATTTTGAGAAGAAAGCAGGGACCTACTATGAAAATGGCCCGCCATCCCTTCATTTGTATTTCATGCGATGCGATTGCCTTTTACTTTCTTGTCTCACATTAATTGGATTTATTACACCCAAACATCACATTCACTCACACCTTTTTTATTTTACTTACTTTTTATTAACTAATAAGTAAATGATGGAAAATCCATTTACATGTGCATAAAATAATTTTTTTTTTCATAATTTTTTAAAAGATTAATATTTTTAAAAATTATTAATTAAATTTAATAATTTATTTGTATATATCATACACGTAAATTTTTTAAGCGATTCAATATTTTTATCATGTCAATGTATATAAATGATTACAATTTTATTATTATAAAACCAATGAAGATTTGACTTAATGACAAGAAGCAGATCTGGGGAGTTCGAAATCTCACTAAATGTGAGATTTTATTTAATTTATTATTATCGCATTGTTTATGATTATTGTTTATATTTATCAGTTTATAAAATTAGATTGTAATTTTAAATGGGAACGTACAATTTTTTTAAAAAATATTTTTAATTAATTTAAAATTTAATGTATATAATTTACGTGAATAGAACATAAAATTTAATAATCGAATTAAAAAATATATAAATAATATAAAAAAATATAAAAGGTGTAAAAAACAATTTTTACGCGACTATAAATACATTCATTCCCTAAATATATATATATATATATATATAATCCCATTTATATGAAGTTGACATCTGTCTTTTTCTTTTATTGGCTTGATAAATAATGTTCCCATATTGTTTTGGCTCTGATAAAAAACATAGCGGAGCAGCGTAGGCCAAAATTCTAGTGGGTATAAAATGTGTGAGTGATATCTCATTACCTCTTTAGGGGCAATTTATTATTATTTATTTAAATTAGTTTTATTTTTTTTCTTAAAATGAAAATATTAAAAATAAACCTAGCCACGTGGTAATTTTTAGTTTCAAGGTGATATTTTTTATTCAAATAAAAATATTATTTTTAATTTTTTAATGTTAAAATACTAATAATATGAAAAAGATGAACTTATTGTGACGAGAAGAGGGAGAGACAATGAAAAGATTTTGATCAAATATTCACAATTTTTATTATAAATACTATTATTACTTTTTCAAAGTTCAAATTAAAAAAAAAAAATTGAAGCCGAAGATATGAAAATTTGAGAGAGAAAAAATAAAAGTTCAAAGAAATGTTTTTTTGTAAACAATTAAACTAAATATTCATGTAACCAAAAAAAATTAAAAAATTCAAATCAGGTACCCAAAAAAATTGGTTTGCAAAAATTCAAATAAAATACTAAATATCCAAAAAAAAATCATATCAGATCATAATTCCCTTTCTTTTATTTGTATAATTCTCAAAATTTAAAAGTTACAAAAAACAATAAAAATCTCATAAATATTACAAATAATATAAAAGTTAAAAAATGATGAAATTATAGAATAAAGCAAAAAAATTTTAAAATCAAATTTTAAAAATTAAACACAAAAAAATATACAAAAATGAATTTATGAATCGAATACTTTCAAAAAAGATTCTTTAAATATGGTAAAAAAAGAAATACAGTAATAAATAGATAATTTCAAAATTAAACACTTAGAGACTACAACACATTACATAATTATCTTGAGACTATCAAATTTGGTTCAAGCTCTATAAAATTTTAAATGTTTTATAATTTTTTATTTTGTTCTATTTATTTTTCTAACTTTGTGTTAGAATTTTATTTTTTGAAAAAAAAATAAGGATAAAAAATAAATAAGATGAGTAATCAATAAATTAAATATTATAATTTTCATTCAAAAATCCATAATTTTAAAATAATTATCTTGATTTATTATTTTTAATAAATACAATTTATAATATTTCTTTAAGAAATGAAAAGTTCCCATGCGTAGCACGGGTGTCATCCTGGTATATGTATAAAAACTAAATAACTACACCACTATCACGTCACGTGGAAGTTACAGCAGTTTTTTTTTTTTTTTTTTAAATTAGTTTTCGTTCATTTGTCATATTGAATGTGCGTGAATTATTACAAAAATAAAATTTTCCAAATTAACTTGTGCGTCACGGAACGTTATCAAATTTATTAATATTATTATTATTATTATTATAAATTCATTCACGTAATCTTGAGAATAATTTACTAATCCATGCATGTATCCATTTTTTTATATTTAAATATCAATTCAACATGTAGCAATCTTCAAAGATTAGAGTAAAATAAAGAAAAGTAACAAGGGCTTGTACAAAATAATTGAGTCAATTGAACTATTTAATTTTAAAAAACTAAGTTCTTATGCAATGGTAAATTTTTGTACAATTTTTTATATTAATCCTATTAAATTAATTAAAAATCTAAAAAGATGTATAAACAAACAAAATTTTCATCCATTTTTATAATAAAAATAAATAATATATGTAAATTTTAAAAGCGCTAAAGAAGTTTTTATATTTATATTATATATAATTATAATATACAAATAAATATATTCGATTTAAAAATAAATATATGGCTGAAAATAAATTATCACATAGGTTAATCTATAACTTTTATTTATTCCAAAATGTTATTTTCTCAATGAACAAAGAGGAGGTTTTGAAATATTTTAGCTTTTAAGTTTTATGGGTAGTTTGAATGGGCCATGCGATTGGCTGTGATTGATTATGATGAGATTGAAAATAGTGATGACAGTAAGATTGGTGTCAAACGGTGATGCGTTTAGATTCAATTACATTATTGAATGTGAGATAAATAATGAAATGATCATTAAAAATATTATACTAAAATTAAAAAAATAAAAGTAGGAATAAAATTGAAAATGATGTGAGTGGATCCACCACACCTCACTGAGATCTTGTTTGAATCCAAATGTGGTCTAAATCTCATCAAATGTAAATTTTGTCTAATATATTAATTGTTTGTTGTTAGTTTGACTTGCTTATTGATTCATAAAAAAGTATGTTTAATTAATAAAAATTAAAATATGACTCCAATAAAAATATTTTATGGCATTTGAATGAGCCCGTAGCCTATTTCAAACATGTCAAAATCTTAAAATTTGTCTTTGCTTACATTTTTCTATTTTTTTCTATATTTTACAAGAAAGTTTGTCACATCATATTTACATATATATATATATATATATATATATGTATATTAGAAGTACGATAAAAAATTAAATGAAATGATAATTCCATAGTAATTTATATCTCTTTCATTCAAATCATATCACGTAGTTACATTTATTACATATCATTAAATGGTGAATATTTATTTCGAGATAATCATTAAGGAACTTGGTAATAAATGATTATTTTTTTCAATAATGTAATTATATAATATGATTTGAATGAAAATTATATATGTTAACGTGAAATAATTGTTTCTTACAATCCTTTCCTATAGGTTACATAGCAAACTTGATAATGATGCCTACATATATGCATACATGAACATTCTTTTTGAATAATACATAAACATCTACAAATTTCGTGTTCACTTAAAACATGTAAAAAACATATCAAAATATCAAAAAATCTTATTTTAAAAATCATATCGTGTGACCAAACTATGTTAGACCTACAATTCTTATTTGACATTTGAATTGAAAATTTAGATAATGAAAAACCTAGGGTGAAAGATTGTTGTGAATTTTAATTTGAAGGTGAAAGAGATAGAGATTAGATCATACATACAAGTAAGTTAAAAGTAAATAACATTATTAATTATTATAAAAAAATTGTCAACTTTAAATTATCAGGATAAGGAGTTTAATTTTAAGAAAATTTTAGAATCATCAAACTTTGGAGGACCTATAAATATTTGTGAACAATGTGGAGTTATTATGATATGAAGAAAAAATAGATAAGCACAGAAATACAAAGGAATCCAAAGTTTGACTTATTTTATCTTAATGGAAAAGTACAACTATATTTGTTAAACGAGACTTTTGATTTCTTAAAGAACTTTGGTAATATATATTTTATTTTTTTATATTGTTAATGATATTATATATTTTTTTATTAATTTAATGATATCCATATTAAATTTTTTTAGTTAATATCATTATTTTTATTTAAATTTAAAAAATCAAAATAATATAATTACAAATATTACTATTTTGAATTCGCATTTTAAAATACTTTCATTTCAAAATCTTTTAAAATTTGTCATTGAAATCCACCCTAACAAATTGTTTAATTAGTCCTAAAAAATATTCTTAAGGCGTGACCACAATTTGTGTGAATTATACAAAGATTATATTCCAAAGTTCCATAAAGAAAAAGAACATGTTACCATTGAAGACACAACTTCCCTCACAACAAGGCAGCAGACTGCCACTTCCTGTAAAAAGCTAGGAATAATTTCTTGGATTCATAATAGAGGGAAACCAAACTGCATCACGCCCACTGTCTACTCTACCCATCTTATCTCTGACCATTATATAAAAGGATTAATTACAGGTTCACCACATGCAAACCATTTCAATATTTGTCGATGCTTATTTTAAATTATTTTGAAATTTTAGGGTTAGGAAGGAAAGAGGGATAAAGGGATTGAGGAGGGAGAGAGATTGAAAATCAAGGTTATAGTCATGTATAAACGGACAGTAACACAGTTTTTTTTTTTTAAAGTTTGGATGGACATGATTAATTTTAGTGAGATTAAAAATAATGATGAGAGTATGATTAGTGTCTAATGATGATGCATTTGAATTCAATCATAATAATAACGATAAATTAAATAATAAAATGATCATTAAAAAGATTATATTAAAATTAAAAAAAATTATAAATGCGGAACAATAAAAATCTCATCGTGCTGCACTATGATCCTATTTGAAATCAAATATAGTCTTTATCAATTTTGCATGAAAGGGATTATTGAAACTTGAAAGTAATTAGATTAGATATATTGAAAACTTCCCTGATTGGGATTTTTATTACAACATTTTTTACATTTTAATAATTTTCAAAGTGTTAGATTAAGAAAATTTCTATCTTTGGTTGTCATCCTTGATTTCATGCTTTTTTATAACTTCAATTTTTGCACCAAACTTGGAAAGAAAATGTAAGATTACATATTTATATAAATTTTTGGTAACGTAATCAAATTTTTTGTTTAACTTTTTTTTTTTAAATCACTTTGATGCATTTAGAATTTTATTTTTGTAACATTTTTATAAGAACACGAACCAAAAGAAAAATTCCTTCTAATCAATTGGATTAACTCGTGCGTTGTGTGACTAATATTCAAAATTTATATTTAATGGAATTAAATTATTTGATCTTTAATAATGTATTACCCATCTTCTTAAATAAAAATGTCAAATTAGACACATCTTTGTTTTGGCAATAAAAAAAAAAATGTGCTCGGCATTATTTGACCCATTCAACAAAACTTTAGGGAAGATAAAATTTGCTTTTGCTAATATTAAAATAAATTATTATTTAATATATTGGTAGTAGAAATTTTTAATTTTACTATTAATGTTTAAGGGAATAACAGGTAATTTATTTTAATTTATGTTTATTTTTTAATATTTTTAAAAGATTATATGTTTTTATCTTTGATTAACTTGTAGAGTAAATAAAATTTCGTTAATAATATATTAAATAATAATTCTATTAAAATAATTAAATTAAAATTAAAACTTCGATTATAATTAGCTTCACACGTGAGAAACAAATCATACACACGTGTGAAACACCAACCCCTCTCTATATATTCGAAAACATATTTATAATTAATTACATATGCAGGACAGATAAGACTCTTCCGTTTTTCCATGCCATGGCATCTTCAACACACAAGCAACAACACTTGCCAAACTTGTACGGCGCCACCTCAGCCCCACCGCCAACCCCTTCCTCGCAGTCCAACCAACACCTTGTCACGTCAACCGCCGCCGCGGATACACTTTCAAAGCTCCTCCACCGCCTCCCTCCTACTCTCTCCCTCCCTACTCGCCGCTCATCCCCATCCACCACTTCTCCTCCTACCCTTTCTTTCTCTGACCCTAACATTAATCATCTCCTCCTCTCCTCCGCTTCCAAACTCGGGTTCTTCCAACTCACAAACCATGACATATCTTCCCAACTCGCTAACTCAGCTGAGTCTGAGTCGCTCTCTCTCTTTGAACTAACTAGAGACCAGAAAGAATCATGTTTTCCTAAAAACTGGCCTCTAGGCTTTGATGCTGATGATGAGGAAGAAGATGGCGATGGAAAGTGTGAGTCGTTTTGTTTGGATGCTACGTGTTCTACTGAGTCAACCGACTGGTCATTGAGCTCTCTACGTGAGTTCACTCGGGCTTTAGAGAAACTGGGGTTGAAGATCATTGATACGTTGGCAAATACAGTGGGGTTTGAGAACCCGATAGGAGAGGATCCGACCCGGTTTTGTTCTTTGGTGTGGATATCAGAGGTTTTGCATGGTGATGGGGATAATAATAAAGCGTCGGGCAGGTTTTTCCCTTATGTACTCGGGTTGCAATACCAAATCAGATACCAAAAATATTCCTTGCTGAGGGATTCGGGTTGGGTTTCGGTTTTACCCCAAGTGGACTCAATCATGGTCACTCTCGGTGACATTGCTCAAGTAAGTTCTATTTCATACTAATTACTAATATTAATTATTAAATAATGTTTTACTAAGTTTTATATTCTAATTTGGGTATTAAATAATAATCTTTTATCATCTCATAAATCTAATTTGTCCTTTTATTTAGAATTCGATCCTCAATCTTTAAACTAAAAATTAAAATTTTAAACATATTTTTTTATTTTTATACTAAATTAGCAAAAATTGAATCTAGATCATTAAACTTTATTTTTTTGGAATATTTCAAAACCATATTCTTTTTTAATAGCTTGATATTCTTAATATTTTTGTATTATGAATTTCTTTTTCATGTTTTTTCTTTACCTTTTTTCACATGAAAAAGCATAGAACATAAATTTTATAAATTAAAATGAAATTGTGATATTTAATACATTGTGTTGTAGTACCAAACAACAATGATTGAATGATACTGATGCGATTTTCTCTACGTGTTTTGAATATTCTGTAAAAATAATGAAAGTTAGAGAGACGTAGGGATCTGTCTCTGTGCGCGCACTCCGATACTTAAGTTAGAAAAAAAAAATTTTAGCAGAGTCTCTGTAGGCCAAATAGAACTTAAGGTTTTCTTGATCATACTTGAGGGTATTTATAAATATCATTGTGTGACTTCAATGAGTTTAGGACTCATATTTATATGGATCCTAAAATTTTATTATGTTGAACCTTTTATTTTCTGAAACTCAGGTGTGCAACTGAGTAGGAGTACATTACCTCTATCACATTGAAATCAAAGTTTTTTTTTTTCAATTCCGTAAAAAGTCAAAAGTTGATACAAGTGAAGAAGTTAATGATTTTTTAATTAATTATTTTCATATTTTTATAAGCTAGAAAATCTAAATTCCGCCCTAATAAATGTTAAAAAAAAAATTGTTGTGATAGGTTTGGAGCAATGGGAAACTAATGAAAGTGAGAGGAAGACCAGTAGCATGTTTAGGCGACGGAAACAACACCCGCTGCATTTCAATGTCGCTGTTACTGACACTTCCAATGGAAAGTAGAGTCACTCCTCTCCTTCCAAAGGTCATTGATGAGGATATAGGAATTGGCGACGATGATGAAAGTCAAGTTAGTGGCAACGAGGAACAGAAAGAAAAGAGATTGTTTAATTCATTTTCCTTCGAAGACTACGCATGGAGAGTATATCATGAATGCTTCTTCTTTAAAGATCCACTTGATAGATATCGTATCGCATCTAAAGTTTCAATTAATTAATTTCGCGTATCTTTTCTAAGTAATAATTGAATTTTTGCCAATGAAATAGTAGTATGATTTTGTTTTGGTTTCTTCTGTGTATATTCTATTCTTATTAGTTCATATGTCAGATTTTGTGACGGAAAACAAGTTTTGTTGCAAAAAGATTAAACAAAATTTAATTTTTAGGAAGAAATAGAAGAAAAACCAGCAGAGAAATTAGCAACAAGATGATGTAGTAAGGTAGCGTTTTTGATCAGGTCAAAGATTGAAGAAAATCCTATCATTGAGCTTTCGAAAGAATCCATAATCTATTATTTGGAGTTTTTTTTTTTTTTTTTAGCTCATTTATTATTTGGAGTATTTGATCCAAAGATTGGTGCAATCTTCTCCTGTATAAAGAACTGGTTTCGAATCTTCCTTCCATTTATGTATCCAGGACAAACAAAAATGAATTTTGAAGATGTGGAATTAAAGAGAAGATAAAGCTTTTTTTTTTTTGCATCCCAAGGAGGAGAATGATAAAAAAAGAAGTTTGTGAAAAACTTGGCTTGCAATCTTAACCCATTCTCAAAGCAAAAAAACCCATGGCTAGCGGCTTCCAAGTAGAGTTATAGGGAACTATGGAGGCCGAGAATGGAACACATCTAAGAGGCCCAAAAGCAGTCCAATTAACAAGCAGAGCTCGTGTAAGTCCTCTCACCATTCCTAACTTTGGGCTTTTGATAGACTCTTTAATGCTAAATCCAAACAAGATAAAATCCATTGTTTGGAGTTTTGATTTAAATATGTATCAATTTTATTTTATCATTAATTTGAGAATCTTGAACTGTAAACTCCAATGAATTTTTGTACTCGAGTTTAATTATGTACAGTAATTAGATAAATAGAGTTGATGATGTGTACTATTAGAGGTGAATTAATCGAAATTTTAATTATAGTAAGGGAGAGACTCAAAAAAATTAATTTAATTAAATTATATTAGCATCAAAGATGAATATCGATAGAAATGGAAATAAAATATATGTACGTATGAGTTAAGAAAATATCTATACGAAATATAATAACCCATCTATAAATTCATTTAAGAAAATTTACCCAGTACATAGATATATAAATATATATATATATATATATATTCATGTCGGTATGTGATATTATATTTATTATTTGGATCAAGAACATATGATTATGTATATATACATGCATATATTATATATATACATGATCGAGTGTGGCAGTGGCAGACTGCAACCAGGGAGATAGTAGAGTGTTAGGATAATATAATAGGAATGGCAACGGCAGAAGAAAGAAAGAAGGAAGTCCGAGGCAATAGTAGCTTATGATGGATCGTAGGTGAGTGGGAGGTAGGCTGGATGACAGTAAACTAACACAAAACTGAAGCTGCACAAGCAACCGAGGAAAACGTGAAATGGAAAAGAAAAGAAATAAGGAAATGCAACACAATAGCCTAGGTGATAGGATGACAGACTGTTGTCCTATTATCTAAACATATGTATGAATTTAGTATATAAATAATAGAGAAGAGTTAGGGTAGTACTCGGTAGTGGGAAAAACTAGCAGAAAAAAAAGATGGAAAACGCGAGGGATGGCGCCTGTTGACTTACCGTGTTTGGTGGATAAAGCTACGATGGGGAGTAGTCCTGGAACTGCATAAAAATAGGGAAAAGAGTGAGAGGAGGCCGACGGCTTCACCTCCCCTGAAATGGGAATGAATGGCGAGCAAAAAAAGAGAGATGAGGAAAATGAAGAAATGTACACCGAAGGAGAGGCTGTAGCTGGGGAAAAAAATAAGAGGAATGAAGGCTCTCTGACTGCAGCAGTACATAAAACCCGAAATGGTAAGGGAGATATACATTTTTGAGCCGACTTAAGAGGCTGAATAGGGGCATTAAATGGTTGTGGAAGAAGGTACTGATCAAGGCTGAAACAGTAGGAAACATAGGGGCCACATTCTCACGAGTAAACAATAAAAGCAGGGAAGATGAAGGTGTAGCCCCTCACATCCTCAGTTGCTAGAATGTAGCGAGTAGGGTGCCTCATTTCTTCTTTTGGTGCAGGAAACGGGGAAGAGGCAGCAACTGGGAAGGCATACCCCATTCCTCATCCATGATGATCAAAACAGAGGAGCTTGGAAGTGCTGGAGATAAAGAGTGAGATGAGAGGCATCCAGCAGCTTAGGAGGAAGGAATCGGAGAAGAAACAAAAAGGAAAGAGGCTGCTGCATTTCGTGTTTTGGTTATCGGTAACAAGGGATTAGAATAGAGGCATGAGAAAGAGAGAAACACCAAGCCCGGAAGCTTCAAATCGAGATAGCTTCACCCTATTTTGTTGATGGATTAAGACTGGGTTGTACACAGCCCACTGTAAGAAAGGATCAAAGTTAAGAAGGATGATGAACAAGATGACTGAGGTGATCGTGTACTGCCGCTAGTGTCGCAAGGAATCTGAACTGAGGGTGGAAATTAGTTGAAACAGCAGCAACCATAGTGGAAGTAGGAGAACCGTGGCCTGAAAAATAGAGGCACTGGAGATGGCAAAACTGAAAGGGGAAGGGGAAGGAAGAGAAGTGAGGCGTGACGCCTCTCGGTGAAGAATGAAGTAAAAGCATGAAGAACGAAACAGGGCTGTCGTGTAACGAGGAAAAAGAAAAAGAAAGAAGAAAGATGGCGGGAAAAGAAAGAAATGATTCAAAAATATTAGGTGAACAGTAAAAAAGGAAAAAAAGAAAAAGAAAAAGGAAATGTTTATATATATAAGTATATATAACTATAAATAATGGAATTAAGTTAGAGCAGAGTGCATAAGGAAATTTGGGAAATTGAGGTAATATACTATTCGAAAATATTATTGCAATTACTGATACGAAATTTTGGTGAAAGTAACACGAGTGGATTAGACCCGTCGACTCGCTACGTTGAGGCATTGAGAACTATAGACAGACGCCGAGGTAAGAAAAATTCTCGTCGCTGTTAGAGATAAATATGCGTAATTTTCGTATATTTGTAGATATAAAATTTAGGTTGAATTTTGCAGTACCGAAATTACCGAAAAGACTACAACGAATTTTATGACTTTGAAAAATTAGAGATTTTAGCTTAGTTGAACAATCAAATTTTACGAATTGAATTTAAATGGTTTGCATAAATTATGATATGACTTAATTCTGTTTTAAATATCGAAAATTTTGCATTTTGAATTGTCATAGACTGTTTTTTGGGATTTTTTTGAAAAAGGGCTAGTTAGCCTGTTTTGAACGATTTCATAAAACAAATGAATTTATATGTGATTTAAGGAAAAACGATCTGTTATAAAATTATTCTGATGAAATGTGTTTGAGCGCGTACTGACTGTGTGTCGTATGGTCCGTCTCGCACTGATTTTGAGACAAAGGCGTTGGTGAGATCATGCTGCACTTCTGTTCTGTATCTGTATCTGTATCTGTGGTCCACGAGTATGATGTACCGTGTTTTTGATTCTGTTTCTGGTCTTCGGACACTCTGATCTGTGAGTCGTTTGGGTAGCTGACCACTCTCATGGCGATTGACATCCCGGCATACCTGGCTCGTGAATTGCCCTGAGTCACCGACATTGGCCAATAGTCATTTCTGATATCTGATATAGCATGCATGTATTGTCTCGTCTATTTGAAAATATTTATTGAATTTGTCTGCTTGAACTGAAATATCTGAGAATTTGTTTGTTTTGCTACTGAAAAACTCTGAATTTTCTGGATTTATAACAGTAGTTAAATGTATTACTGATATATATTATGTTTCTGAAAAATCTGTTTTTGGTATTTGTGCTTTTGTCGATATTAAATCTGTTTTCTAAATTCTGAAATCTGGTATGTGAGAAATTACCAAATTATCTGTATGCTTTGTGAAAATATTTCGGATTTGGTAAATATAAAAATATATATTTTTTATAGGTAGTGTATTTATCTATCTGCTATAGGGTTTTTCTTACTGAGTATGTTGAGCTCACTCCCCTTACTTTCCTCCACAGAGTTCCTCTGTAGCTGGGATCGCTTCCGTTAGTAAGGCATTCCGCATAGTTAAGATTTCGCGGAGCGTATTTCTGCATCGAAAGTATACCCAGTTGTAAGAAATTTTTTTGTATCTAAAATTATGTAACTACAGTAATGCAATACAAGATGTGTCTGGGGAATGTGAACATATTCTATTTAAATTTGTTACTGAGAAAAAAATTTAATCACACTGAATACTGTTCTGACCTAATATCGACTTGTAGCTCAACCGAAAAATGTCTGTAAATTCAAGTCGTTACATGAACCTAAGGTAAGCCATCTGAGTTTTCTAGTGTAATAATTGTAAATTAAGCGTTAATGGACATAAAATATGTTAAAAATAATGTAAATACATAACCCAAAAAAAACACATGTTATAACTGTTATACTTTATTTTAAAAAATAATATTTTATAATGAAAGAAAGTCAGACAAATAATAAGATATTGTACATAACAATTCATTTTTAAAATAATTATTCATAAAATAGCTCATCACAGAATAACCGTTACAGAACAACTTATTCTTAAAACAACTCTTTACAGAATAGCTTATCACATAACAAGCCTTCACAAAATAACTCTTCATAAAACAACTTGTTTTTGGAATAACTTCGTACATAATAACATATTCATAGAATAACACATTCATAAAACAATATTAACATCTTAACTGAATAACAGTTTCATCTAGAAGAAGTGAAAATAACTTCAAAATAGGTAGGATTCTTAAGTTAACTTCACTATTTGGATGTCTTAGAGAATTTGGGTTGGTAGATGGAATATGCAGATAATTAAGAGTTCTTCTTTTAACCTTTCTCTAAAATATGAGTATTTTTCTCTCTTCTTGATAGAGTAGATAATGAACTTTTTTTTATTTACTATTCATTATTTCCAAAATAATAACTTTCATTAGATAAATATTAATTATTTTATAACCATCAATTCTTATTATTGTGTCTATTAATTCTTATATTTTATATCCCCTATTATTTAGACACCTATATATATATATATATGAGTTCTTACCATTGTTGAAATGGCATTTTCCTGATTCCTTGAAACATTTTCTAGAACTCTCTCTTCTCTAACTCTCTTCTCAGCTTTGTCCTCTTCTCTACTTAGCTTTTCTTAGAATTAAACCACCACCTACCGCTACGTTCAATACTTCAGGGACTGCTTTAGTTTTTCTCTCTATTGTCTCCCGGCACATCTTGTTATATTTGTTTACTATGTTTCCTCTATATATCAAAGAACTCATTTATAATAACAAAATTATTAGGTGTTTACGTTAATACTAATTTTATGTTTACTCTTATGTTGCTTATCTCTTACCTTTTTCATTGCTTATCTCTTACCTTTTTCATTTTAAAACAATTCGACATTAATGCTTTATTAATTTTCCAAAGCTTTTAGGAAATTATATTCCGAAATGGACAATTAACCCAGTCTTCTATTTTGGGGTATGATTTCAGTTAAAAATATTTGATATAATAGAGTTCTTTTTAATGATTATTAGTGCAGTCCTTTGTCCAAAAACAATATCCACATAAATTCCTTTTTTAATGCAACTGCATTTTTAAGATACCATTGTTTAGCTAGTTCATGATAAGAAACAAAAAAAAAAAAAAATTACAATCATGATCAGTAATCAACTATAACATTTCATCTAAAAAATGAACAAGCTAAGTAAATAAATTTAACATTCTATAGAATCAAATACACACATGATAAAATTTAATCTTGAAATATCAAGGTTTAGAGCATAGTAACATTATCATATTAATCTTAATCTGAGGAACACCCCTATGTGGATAGGTATTGAATTCCAAGGCATATTTCAAGCCTAGCATGTCTCCCAGGATCTTGAGTAAGAAAATATTTTGATGAGTGAGTTATATTCCAAAGACAGAAAAAAGCTATGGAAATTGATGGAGATGGTTAGAAAGTAGCTAAGAAAACTTGAAACAGAGTGTAAAATATGTCTTTCTTTGCAAGGCAATGTATACTATACTCAGTATAGCTGCCTTGGCTTGGAATAAAAGTGATGGTTCACCCTTCAAACTACCATCAAAAAGGGAGTGAAGTAAGAAAGTACACAAACCCAAACATGATTTCTGATTTCAAAGGAGGGGGTTGCTTAGTCTTTACTTTTCTCAAACATAAAGTTACTAATAATTTGGAAATCTAGGGTTTCTTTTTTTCTTTTTTTAAATTTTTGGGGGAAATTAAGGCCAATATCATCATTATTGTCAAGAGCCTTGATAATGCATCAACAGCCATTGCGTATAGTTGTTGTGGACAAGGAAAGATCACATGACGTTTTATCATTAATTAAGGTTTTATTAGAAAAAAGTGTATATATATATATATATATATATGCTAATTTTTAGTTTGGGGAAGTTAATAATTATGACTAGAGAGGTTTATTTACATTGCACCAACTAAAATATTGACATTTGAAAGGATGATTAGGTGAATCTTTTACCATAATCATTCTTACAAACAAATAATACCCTTTGAATGAGGATTGAGAAGTTTACCTATTGGATTTTATTTGTTTTTTGGTTAATGATGATTGAAAAGAGTCATGGCAACACAAAATCTAGTTTCCATTCCTAAGAGGTATTGTAGAAACACTTCTTAAGATTATATTGAAATTAAAAATAGTACTTTATCTTTATTCACAAAATGGAATCAGAATGCAAGGCTTGGTTAAACCATAATGGAATTGAGAAAGAGAAGAAAAACAAGGAGATTGGTTCATTATTCCATAGTATATAAATTATACTCGAGCTATTTAATTTAATAATTAATGCATGATCTCGAATCTGACTCAAAGAGTATGATTGAAATTATTTTCCTTTCTTCGAAATCAAAGAAAAGTTATAATTAGTACACAAGATTTGGATGATCATAGGCATATAGCATCAAAATAGTTATTTTGTTTGACTTGTGGCAAAGCATGCTGGCCAGTCTGATTTGTTTATTAAGAACTCACACTGTTGTTTTCTGAAATCTGTTTTTTTGCCTCATGCCTCAGTTCTGCTGTGGTCCAAAGGATTGCTGGTGCTGCCTACGGATACCATTCTCAAATTTTATTTAGAGAAACCCCACAAAATAACAAACATGATTAGACATAATTTAATTTCTGAGTACCAATATATTGTCTCAAGGAGTAGAAATAATAAAGAGGAAATTAACTTGTTTATGATTTTTTTGTCATTGATCTAGTCTTCAGCTTTCTGAAAGAAAATGATTGAATGATTGTTTTTGCACAATCTTCATCAACATTTCAACCTTAGCTGACCCTACCTAAGAAATAGTTTCTGAAATGCATCAGAGCCCTTCATTTCCTCTGACCCCACCTAAGAAACACTTTCAAACCATCTGATTAGCATACATTATTCTTTCCAGGTTGTAGAGCTAAGGGTTCTCAAATTCCAATTTCCAGAGAGGAACCTGAAATTGTATAGGATAGCCAACAAGTAATTTCCTTGCCTGATGAAGCATCCATGTCAGAATCTAATAGACATGGGGTCTACCAGAGAGTTTACAACAGCACAACCTCCAATTCAAGTCCCAATCTTAGGTAGATTGAGACCAACTTGGAAAAGCTTTGAAATTACTCCTCAGATTTCTTTCTGGGATCAAACAGGGGGGTTGAAAAAGAAAGTAGTTAGCAATGGGAATTATAAAGAAAATAAAACCTGAGAAAGACAACTCTCCCTCCACCAGAAATCCTAACCAGTTTCCTGAAGAAAAACCCTTCTCACCAAATCTCGATTAAACAAACATAAAAAACCTAATTATCTGATCTCCAACCTATGTATTTGTTCATTTCTTTTCCTCTCTATATTTCCATCTCTTTCTCTTCTTTTCTGCTCAAAGCAATAAAATTCTTCTCATGCAGCCAGGTCGTCGTAAAACTCTCTTCAGTGAAACAGGAGTCATGAAGCACCGCAAAAACAATAATCTTTCCATATTTGTTGTAGTTTTCTCTGTATTTTTGTTTGGGGTTTTCATGTATAATGAGGACGTGAAGTCCATAGCGGAGTTCCCATTTTCAAGGCCTAAAGCTGGTGAAATCCAAGAGGAGCAATCCAAACAAGGCAACCCAGTTCAAGAATCTATCATGAATGAGAAAGAAAAAGTGGTTTCATCGAGCTCTAAAACTTCGACTGAGGAAACAACAAAGGAACCTGATCATGACGTGAAATCCATAGTTGTGAAAGATGAGGAGCAAAGGCTTGCCGAAGACAAAGACGATGATGAGCAGAAGATAGAAGAGAAAGAAGAAGAACAAAAGACTGAGCTATCGGTCGTTGAAGAAGATGATGAAGATGTTGAATTGCCTCCAGAAGACTGTGATCTCTTCACAGGACAGTGGGTTTTTGACAATGCAACATATCCTTTATACAAAGAAGATGAGTGTGAGTTTCTTACAGCTCAAGTTACTTGCATGAGGAATGGAAGAAAGGATTCTATGTATCAGAACTGGAGATGGCAGCCTAGAGATTGTAATTTACCCAAGTAAGACCAATTTCTGAGTTCTTGAAATGGAATTATATATACTTCTTATTTCTTTGTTAAGTTTTGATGATGCCGATGATTCCGACATGTTTTCTATGTTACAAGGTACAAACCAAGATTACTGCTTGAGAAGCTGAGGAATAAAAGGCTTATGTTTGTTGGAGATTCATTGAACAGAAATCAATGGGAATCCATGGTTTGTCTTGTTCAATCTGCTGCCCCTTCTGGAAGGAAGAGCTTGAAAAAGTCAGGGTCTTTATCTGTGTTCAGAGTGGAGGTAAAAATTCCCATTTGGCAAAGATTTGATTCGATGTCGCTTTCTTCTGCTATTCATTCGTCTTTCTGACAAAATTTGTTTAGCATAATTGAGGTTAATATATTTTGTCTTCGTTATGATGAATAATTATTATAATATCAAAACGGGTGCTTTATTTTATGCATAAAAGTTTTGGTCAGAATGTGATAATACAAGTTTTGCTAAATAATTAAACATTTTGACAAACTAAGAATTTTCTAATTATTTTGTTTACTGTGAACTAAAAAGCAGTGACAATTTCAAAGAAAATAATTTTTTTTGAATGCATTATATTAATATGAAATATAATTTTAAAATTATTCAAAAAAATAATTTTAAAATACACGTAAATTAATTCAAAAATATTTTAAAAAATAGTGAAAGCAAAATGTCAAATTTTTGTTTCGGACTTTTTTTTTTCTTGTCTCTAAAAAAGGAAAAAAAAAAAAGACCGTTACTTTAAAATTATTCCAAAGCATTTCAAAAGTAAAATTATGAATGCATTATATCGAAAGAATGCATTTTTAAAATTATTTGAAAAAGAAATTAAATATAGACAAAGCTTGAGATAGCATGGTCTTATTATGAAAAGACTGTTCCAAGGAATGACTGTGATTGTCAACATTTACCTTTGCAGGACTACAATGCGACAGTGGAGTTTTATTGGGCCCCTTTTCTGGTGCAATCAAATTCCGACGATCCAGACATGCACAGCATCTTGAATCGTATAATTATGCCTGAATCAATTAAGAAACACGGCAAGAACTGGAAGGATGTGGACTATTTGGTCTTCAACACATATATCTGGTGGATGAACACTTTCACCATGAAAGTCTTGTGAGTAATTACAAAACATTACATCTATGTTTGATTTAATTATGTTCTTTATTTTATTTTAAGTGATCTGATGTGGGTGTGTCTGTTCTTGGATTGATGTAACAGACGAGGATCGTTCGATAGAGGGGACACAGAATATGATGAGATCGAACGGCCAGTAGCTTATAATAGAGTATTGAAGACATGGTCTAAATGGGTTAATAAAAATGTGAATCCAAATCGAACTACTGTCTTCTTCAGCAGCATGTCTCCTCTTCATATCAAGTAACAAAACACTTGCCATCCTCTTCAACTTCTGTTCCATTCTACTACTTGCTTTCCGTGGTCAAAAGTTATTTTAATAAATTATTATTATATAATCTATTCATTAAAAATTTATTTGAATTTCATCGTACTTTCAATACGGTGAAATCTCACATAAAAAATAAAAAGTGAGTAAAAGGTAAAAGTATATTTTTATTTTTACTTTAAATTTTTTATTATTTTATTAAAAAATATATATTCTTAATATTTTTTTTTCGATTTTATTGAAAACCATTAAAATTAACCCTAAATTTAAATAAACTACAAAATATATTGTAGCTTTTTGACTCCTATATTATTAACATTTGACTGATCTGTTAGTACATACCATTGTCGTAGAGTTTTTTTCCTAAGTTGTGAGATAATTTTTATGAAATAAAATCATGAAATTTTTAGATTAAAACATACAATATCTCGAAAGTTAATATGGTTTCTATAGTTTTATTTTCTAATTAATTGCTATAAAAACATGTGAGTTAACAATATTTTATACAAATTATGAGTAGATGTAACTAACTTCACCAAACTAACCTTTTAAGTTTGTAACTGATCACTGTTTTTTTTTGGATGAACATTCCAAAAATATTGCTGTGCATTGTATAATTTATTCTGCATCACATTTGCACATGACAGATTCCCCTTGTGCATGCACTTTAAATACAATGTAAATGACCTCTAAATTGGGAAAGTAATTAGGTGTTTTATCTACTTCTGATTGCCATTAACTCCCATAGTTGTTGGAATAAAGTGACCAATTTAGGACAGTCTCCCGGTGGTTGACAGTGGGCCTATGATTACCTGTCAACCAAATAATACTTGGAACAGACTATTCTCCCATCTTTTGGTTGGTAAATGAAACAACATGTCTATGTTTTAATCATTAACAGTTTATGTTTGAATCCAGATTGTATATATTTTTTGAGGTCAAAAATAAGAGTCAGGGCAGTTGGTGAGGAGAAAAACTTTTTTTTCCTTAAAAAAATGTATTTTAAAAGTAGAATATTGAATGATTATTAAGATATGTAGTTCGAAAAAAGAATTACGTTTAAATTTGAAATTTTTAAACACGATAAGAAAATAAAATGAATAAAAGATACGAAAATGATATAGATTAAAATTTGTATATGATTGTAATAAAAGTTAAAAATAAAATTTTGGATTTTTTGTGTCGACAAAAATTTTGATATAAAATTTTGTATTTTACATTATACGAATAAAAATTATAAATATGAATAATCAAATTTAGACAAAACTTAAGATATCATGTTTCTTTTGAGATGCAAAGGTGACATAATTTTGCAACCTATGGATGTGCGCAGGAGCTTGGACTGGAACAACCCAGATGGGATCAAATGTGCCCTGGAGACAACCCCAATTTTGGACCAGTCAATGTACCTAGATGTAGGCACGGACCGCAGGCTATTTGTCATTGCTCAAAACATAACTCAAAAAATGAAAGTTCCTGTCCATTTTATCAACATTACAAGCCTTTCAGAATACAGAAAAGATGCACATACCTCAGTGTATACCATCCGCCAAGGCAAAATGCTGACCCCCGAACAGCAAGCCGACCCGGCCACTTATGCTGATTGTATCCATTGGTGCCTTCCCGGCTTACCTGACACATGGAATGAGTTCCTCTACGCACGTATCATTGCTAATGCTCGCTCGTGACAAGAAGACATAATTCACATTTATTTTATTTTTTTGGCATTTACCTCAGTCATTGGTTTTCTTGTAAGCTTCTGTAATTTTGTCTTCAACATTTGATAGGGTGGAAGAAAGTATAGGGGATGGACCATCAAAAAGTTTTTGGTTTTTCCTTGGTTGATTTAATAGGGACTGAGGTGGGGAGCCAAGAATGCCAAATTTCATCACTCGATCGCTGAGCAAAACCTGGCCAAAGCCAATGCACAAAATTGTATCATTGTATATCTTGGAAACTTTCAAAAAGAGAAATAAAGGCTTATACAAAGACAAGTAATTTCCTTCTCATTCATCATCAATTCTTTCCTTTTCTTTCTTTCTTTCTTTTTCTTCAATTTTGTTTCTTTGAATACTAGACTTTTTCATCTTCTTCATCTAGTTTTTGACAGCTAAAAACAAACGTGTCGTGTTTTTTCGATATCAATCGAAGAGTCAAATAACTTTACGATCAATTTAATTCAAAAAATTACTCCAAAAACCCAAAAAAATCAATCGCATTGACCAACAAAAGTACTCAATTTCTTAAAATGATAAGTGACTGCCTCATCAATCATCAGCTATTATACAGATATAAGAATATTAAGCGTCCATTTGAATGCCCAATGAGCATAACGAAAATAAAATGATAAGAGGATAAAATTATTTTTCTGTCCTTATATTTTTTTTATTATTTTATTAAAAAGTATATTTTTAATAAATTTTTCATTATTTTTAATCTTTCAAAAACTAATTTTACGCCTATCCAAATTAGCCTTAAAAAAGACAAGCCAAGCTAGTGCTATTAGTTAAAGCATGTCACATATTTTCTATGTTGATTCTTATACATAACCAGCTTTTGATAAATGAAAAAGCTTTTAATAAAGTTAACTTGACTCAATTTACAGGGCAAGCTCCATCAAGGTGCAAAAAGAAAAAAAAAAAAAATATTCCCTACCAACAAGGAATCTTTTTGATAACATGTCGGTCAGCAAGAGTTCCTTTACTTTCTAGAGGCATGACTTCATTTTCTGCTCATTTCATATAATTTGATGATCAAGTTGAGATGTTCACTAATCTGTCTTAGCCTGACTTTAATTTTGGATTTGCCAATTACTTCGGATGATAAGGATACTATAATTACAAATTTTGTTGACAGAATATCTATATTAATTAATCCATCCACATTGTGGGTATGCTGGCTACATAATTTTTTTGCTTACTAGGAAAAGACAATGGTTCCATACTCTGGACGATTTTCGACTAGTAATAGTATATTACTTATAAGGGTAAGAAAAAAATTGGAGAGACTCGAGATAATTCAATTGAAATTTTCGAATCAATTCGAATAATATAAAATTCATTTTAGATTTGGTTTGTAATGTTATTCGATTAAATTCATTTGATTTGATTTGATTTGGATACAAATTGATTAAAATATAAATTTATTTTAATATTTTATTATTTAATATTTAATATTTAAAATTTATTTTAAAAATTCAAATTTTATATTTAATTAAAAATTTAAGGAAAAATTGAAATAAAGCTTAATGTTGTTTAAATATAAAAAAAGAAAAGAAATAAAGTCCAAAATTATTTAAACCCAAAAACATAAATGGCTAATTAGAATTGATCAGTCTAAGTTTAAATCATATACGAGTCACAAAATAAAAAACTTGTTTAAGTAGAATTGGATTGAAAAATTACAAAAGTCCCCTAAATACTTGTTTGTTTGATATTGAATTTGTTTCTTATATAATTTGATGTCGAAAAATGAATGTTGATGACGGTCGGAATAGGTCACTGTTAAACGTACATTACTATCTTTTTGATTTGATGTAATCAAATGGGGATGTAGCTCAGATGGTAGAGCGCTCGCTTAGCATGCGAGAGGTACGGGGATCGATACCCCGCATCTCCATTTGTCTTTTGTTTTTATAACCAAAAGTTAGCTCCATTTGTTCTTGTTTTTACATCCAAAAGTTGTAAGTTGTTGCCTTCTTTGTTCTCAAATCCTTGAAAAATCTTTGTTCAATGGCATTTCAAGCCAACTCTTGAAGAAAACAGAACATAAGATCTTTTTGATTCTCCAAACTGAAGAAAACTTGAGCCATACCAGTTAGCAAAAAGGAAAGTAAAGCTGCTCTGCTTGCAGTTACAGCAATTACTTGAAATGATTTTAACTTTTACCTCAGCCAACATTGATTCTTAAGAAGGAAACTATAGTGAAAGCAGCCACATGCTCCTGCTGCATTTGCATAAAAGAGTAGGGACGGTTGCTTAGTTTGTGGTATGGGAAACAATACGTGAATGAGTGAGACAAAAGGCAGGTAAATTTACAACTTTTAACACTAGATTTGGATCTTATTATTTAATGCATGCTAAATGCCATAACCCCATATTTTCAAGGAATGGAATAAATAAGTGGCTACTAGTGATTACTATCTCCAAGGAATTTGAATGAATGGTCAAGATAGAAAACAAGCATAAAAGATTGACTTAGCAGTGGTCATTGAATAGGGAAGACCTTACTTTTATGGCATTTTAGTAAACAAAGGTTCTCCTAGATTTGGATGAGGCAAGTATAATTAGAAATAATATAGTCTAATCCATCCACCTTGTAGTTTTCATGTCTGAAATGTTCTAGTAGGATCACAGAGATTCTGAATTCTTTTTCCAACACTGCAGAGATATCAACATATCCTCAATGAGTTCAGTTTTCTTTGTCAGATATGAAGATTGTAGTCAGAAACTGATCAAAAAGAAAAAGTGGGAAAGCAAATCTTACTTCTGAAGATAGCTGAACCAGCAGCTAGTTGAAGTTAACTAGTCCAGGACCGCCAGGTTAGCCCTTCTCTTTTTCAGGCTTTTGATTTCTTCTTCTCTGATCTTTTATCTTATGCTCTTTGATTTCCTCAAGCTATGAAGCACAGCTGCAGCATCAACCATAAAAGTAAAAGCTATCAAGCACTTGTTCTGGTTTCTCTGATATTGATTCTTCTATTCAAATGGTTTATCTACAAAGGAGATTTTAGAGAGGTGGCAAGGTCAATTTTCTTGTCAAGGTTTAGAACTCTAGGAATCCTGGAGGAAGACGATGAGGAGGCTAAGCTGCCACCAAAGGACTGTGATCTCTTCACAGGGAACTGGGTTTTTGATAATATAACCCATCCTTTGTATAAAGAAGATGAATGTAAGATTCTCTCACAACAAGTGACTTGCATTAGGAATGGAAGACAGGATTCTCTTTACCAGAATTGGAGATGGCAACCTAGAGATTGTTCTTTGCCCAAGTAAGTATCAGTTAGTAATATTTTTTAATTGTTTCTTGAAGAATTAAAAAAAGGGTATAATAAATTAGTTACTGATCAGCTACTTTAATGTTGGTATGGTAAGATTCAAAGCAAGATTATTGCTTGAAAAACTTCGTGGAAAGAGGCTTATGTTTGTGGGGGACTCATTAAATCGAAACCAGTGGGAATCCATGGTTTGTCTACTTCAATCTGCTAGTTCTGTAGGAGAGAAGAGCCACAAAAAGTCTGGTTCTTTAGTAATCTACACCATTGAGGTAATTTCTTCCTTAATTTCTCTCTATTCAGTTTAAAGATGCTGGGTTCAGATCTTTGCTCAAAAATCAAAAGCATTCATGCTTAACCAGGTCTTTTCTTGCCGACAACCTGTCTCATTGCTTCCATGTTGAAATGATGGGGTCATTTTGATAAGGAAATTTTTTTAACGCAATTACATGAAAAGATGTGCACATTAAAGAAATGAGATAATGGAAAATGACACCGATAGATATGCTAACCCACACTCTATTATTAATTCCTTTCAACTTGTTTCTGTCGTCAATTAACACCCACAAGGATTTGGGCCAGTGGATATGATGTATTTCTTGAATGCTAGCATAGGAGTACAACACCACGGTGGAATTCTATTGGGCACCATTTTTGGTTGAATCTAATTCAGACAATCCATGGAGGCACAGCATAAAAGATCGTATAATCATGCCTGAATCAATTAAGAATCGTGGAGATGATTGGAAGGGTGTAGATTTCTTGATTTTTAACTCATATATTTGGTGGATGAACACTGGATACATGAAAGTCCTGTAAGTATCAAAACCTGTTTGATTCTGCCATGAGCTTATCTGCATCTTCCAAAGTAGGGAAACAATTCATGAGATTAATACATTTTCATTGTGATTTTGTTTGGAAAGACGAGGATCATTTGATGCAGACCCCATTGAATATGATGAAATCCAACGCCCTATAGCTTATGGGAGAGTTCTGAAGACTTGGGCTAAGTGGGTTGAAGAAAATGTTGATCCCCAGTTCACTTCAGTCTACTTCATGAGCATGGCCCCTGTTCATATCAAGTTAAACTCCATAACTTTTTCTTTTTTTACATAATCATTTGTTTAGAGTTGTGGTTAATGGTTACTTGATTCTGTCCTTTCGCCATTGGAATGAAACAGGAGTTCGGATTGGAACAACCCGGATGGAATTAGGTGTGCCAAGGAGACTCTTCCAGTGATGAACATGTCCACCCCACCAAATGTTGGCACAGACCACAGGCTTCTTCTGATGGTAGCAAATGTGACTCAATCCATGAAAGTGCCTGTCTACTTTCTCAACATTACTAACCTTTCGGAGTATAGAAAAGATGCACATACATCTGTTTATACCACCCGGCAAGGCCAGTTGGTAACCCCAGAGCAGCAGGCTGATCCAGATACATATGCAGACTGCATTCATTGGTGCTTACCAGGGTTACCTGATACATGGAATGAGCTCCTCTATACACATATCATTTCACACTCTTGACCACCTACAATCTCTTCTTTTTTGAAATATTGATGAACTACAAATTGGAATAGCAATATGATTTATTCCCAGAATTTTTTTTTTTTGGAGTAAGTTTGTGTAGCTGCATAGAAAAAACTCAAGGAAATGCTAGCTACATTACATGCTTGTATCATTGATTCTAAAATTAATCAGAAAATTATGTTACATTTGCACATGCTTGTTTTCTTCTTCCTAATGTTTTTAACAAAGTCATGGTTGCTGTTTTCTGATATTTCTGGAGACTTTACTTTTCTTTTATGGATTAAATTTAAAAGCACTTGTTTGCAAAGATCCCCTCCTCCACAACAGTGGAATGGTGTGGTCTCTAGCTCATCATTGAGTAATTAGTTTCTTAAGGTCAATACCTAATTAATTATTTGACATATATATTTTGTCTTGCTTAGACTTTTGATGACAAAACAAATAATTGCAAGACCAAAAGCAAAGACAAGATCAAATATTCCAGAAATGACAAATACGAGCATGAATGCATTCTTCATTTTAAGAAAAACTCTATTGCTAGTCCTGGCAATTTTCAAGGTTGCTAATTCCTTCAAATATAGGAAAGCTACACTCTAGCAAGACCAGTTCAAATGTTGAAAGCCAGCTGATTTCTATAAACCTCATCTTTGCTCTCAATCTCTCTTTGCTGTGTTAATAATTTTTAGCATTTCTAATTTTTTATATAAGATTGTGACAAGGCAACTTAACAATTATTATAAACATAGAATATTCAAAAGATGACTGCTTCACCAGCTAAAATATACATTAAACAATGTAAGTAGGTGAATATAATCCAATCCACAGTGGAAGAAACTGGAGTTAGTTAAGAAATGGGAGGTTGACCTGCTCTTACCAAAAAAAAAGGCTTTTATTTACAATTACAAAACAGAGAAGAAGAAGAAGAAAAAAAGGCAAGAAGAGAAAATCCATAGCCTTTAATTATCTTGTTTTTAATCAAGCTGATATTGACTCTCTGATAGATAATAACAATGAAGTTTGTTGGTATGACCCAGAGATGTAATTACATCCCAATAGTAACCATTGCAGCAACTTTAATCTTTGGATCCTTTTTGTACAATGAATACACCAATATCATTACATTCCCAGATTTCAGACACCAAAAGCCATTCCAGGAATCGTCCAACTCAAGCAAGGTTAAAGCTCAAGGAACAAAGGAGGAAAACAATGATGGAAAAGCTGAATTAGGAACACAAGGAAGTACAGAAGAAAAGTATCAAGAGAGCAATGATTTGAACTTAAGCATTGTAGAAGAAAACCATGATGGTGACAATAAAAGGATTGGTTTGCCACTAGGAGAGTGTGATATCTTCACAGGAGAGTGGGTTTTTGATAATGGATCACACCCTTTGTACAAAGAAGAAGAGTGTGAGTTTCTTACTGAGATGGTAACATGCCTAAAGAATGGAAGGCAGGATTCTTTATACCAGAAATGGAGATGGCAGCCCAGAGATTGTTCTTTGCCCAAGTAAATATTTCATTTTTTTTTTATAGTACTTGGTAATAGATTCATTCCTTTTAGTTTAATGGTTTTTTCCCTCTTTTTTTGGCTAAGGTTTGATGCAAAATTGTTGCTGGAGAAACTTCAA
The DNA here is from genome assembly GCA_033439115.1 of Firmiana major. Taxonomy (NCBI): domain Eukaryota; kingdom Viridiplantae; phylum Streptophyta; class Magnoliopsida; order Malvales; family Malvaceae; genus Firmiana; species Firmiana major. Next base: position 34,308,472 of record CM065913.1, on the reverse strand, counting down.
GGAAAGAGGCTTATGTTTGTTGGGGACTCCATACATTTTAGCCAGATGCTATCCCTGGTTTGTATGGTTCAATCTGCCATCCCACCAGAGAGGAAGAGCTTTAGTTATGCAAGCTATACCACTGTGTTTAAAATGGAGGTGATTGCTATTTCTCTGTTCTTTGTCTCATGGACTCATTCAAATAACGTTAGACAGTGTAAACAAAGACAGGAAGTGAAGAATTTGTTGAAAACAACAGCTATTTGAACTGTAGGAATATAATGCTACATTGGAGTTTTACTGGGCACCATTTTTGGTTGACTCCAATGTAGACCCTCCAACAATGAGGGATGGCACAGTGGATCCTGTAATCAAGCTTGAATCAATCAAAAAGCATGGAGATAACTGGAAAAGTGTGGACTACCTCATCTTCAATACATATATTTGGTGGAGGTACCCAACCATGAAAGTATTGTAAGTACTAATTGAGTTTTTGAACTTTGGATGTTGTACATAGTCCTGAAATATTGGAAAATCTCACTCTAACTCTCCCTTTGAAACTGATTGAAAAGACGAGGATCTTTCGATGATGAGGCCATAGATTATGTTGAAATTGATCAGAATTTAGCATATAAGAGTGTTTTGAAGTCATGGGCCAAATGGGTGGAAGAAAATGTTGACCCTAATCAAACTTCAGTTTTCTTCAGCAGTATGGCTCCTTCACATATGAAGTATGAACAAGCAGAACTTCAAATTTTTACTCAAACCGTTGCTTTAGATAGCTCCAAAACTTGATATTTTGTTTGCAAATGCAACAGGAGCTCTTTCTGGAAAAACACAAAGGGGATCAAGTGTGCGAATGAGACTACCCCGATTTTGAACATGTCTACATTGGATGTGGGCACAAATCGCCAGCTTTACGCGATTGCAGTGAATGTCACTCAATCCATGAAAGTACCTCTTTACTTCCTCAACATAACCACCCTTTCCGAATACCGGAAAGATGCACATACATCTATCTATGCAGCTCCTGGCGGTAAGTTGCTAACCCCAGAACAAAAGTCTGATCCAGCAAGATATGCAGATTGTGTGCACTGGTGTCTCCCTGGCTTACCTGATACATGGAATGAGTTGCTATATTCTCTTATCATATCCCAGACTTAACTCTCAGAATTCTTCTTTTATCCCCATTTTCTGATTTTGTCATTGATTCTTTCCTAGAGGTGAATATATGACTGTATCACTACACAAGAAATGATGCAATTCTTTTTTTGAATAGTTCAGGTAGAAAATTTGAAGTTGAATTGCTGTTGTACTATGCAACAAATGTACAAAAATGCAAGGGCCGGATCCTGACTGCATTTGAGTGAGATAAATGATCATACAACGATTTAAATAAGCATTTGTTTAATGGGGACTTCGAAACTCCACATTTACATACATCTATCTTAGACGGTAGAACTACACTGAATTGGCAGCCAGTGCCATGTGTCAAGTGACCATTAATCTTTTTCTGCAAAACCAAATTATTGAGATATGCAACGTCACTATTTATATCTTCAATGACCTTTCTTTTAGCGTTTTATATGAGATTATAGCATCCCATCTATTTTCATTTGGAGTGTGTGGCATGACACATGCACATGGTGCTTTCCATGATTAAATCCTAAATGCTCAGGCACTATATTGCATAAATGGATGATAGTTTATCTAAGCCTATATTCCAAATATGGTTAATAGCTTATCTAAATCTATCCGTAGTTCATCTCCTTTCAGCTCTTTGAGAAACCTAACTTTGGTCATTTACTCCTTGTGGAGTCTGGATCAAGTATCACCTACGTCAGTATTAAATGTTTGGAATACAAAGGGCAAAAAACATATAACTTTCTTGTCATTGTAAATCTGTCTGCGGACTTTCATTTTACCTTTTCATATGTACAATTTAAAACGATTTCGAATGAGATCTACCTTTGAAGATGCTGCAATAGACAGTTGACGAGTGGGCGCCAGGCAGGAAAAGGATCTAAAGTCTTTATCAGCCTAAGAGAACAGAAACCGATTTATCTCCTCAATTGCTTTGATGTGAGTGCCTGGTAATAACAAACATAACAAAGGAACCGCAGACAATGAGATGTTCTTGGGCTTAACTTTGTCCACTGCTGTCTTGATCGTAGGTGGGGCAGGTACACCAAACCATTGACGATACCAAGAAAGAAGTGTTCAGTTTCACACCGAAGGATCCACCGTTAGGCCAACTACCCATGTTCACATCATAAAAAAATCATTTTTTTAATGCCTCCGATATTGGAATTAATCTCTATAATTTAGTGGATTAAAATCTTACGTAATTAACATCATATTAGTAGTGTATTTTACCTAAAGTATGATCTTATATTATGTATATATTATATATGTATTAACTCATAAATGAGATGAACTTATATATGAATTATTTGAAGGAAAATCCCTACCCTCCGCCTATATATATATATATATATGTGTGTGTGTGTGTGTGTGTGTGAAGTTGACTTATTAATGTCACGACCCAATTCCATTCTCTTTAATCGAAAATCACTGAAAATTTTTCGCGTTTTACTGTTACCTTAACCGGTTGTGAACTAACTCACCGCACACTGTTGGGCTGTGAGTCAATAATAAACACCACATCTCATTCATTCTCAGTTAATTAAAACGATGTCATACATGTGCATTTAATCGTGTACTTATACGAATACATGTTTTACTGACATCTACATCCCCCGTAATTACAACTCAAAAGAATACTGTGCTTTTACATTGTTTAGATACAAAAAGAATCACTGTGTATATACCTCTTTGCGATGGAGATGCAGCGGAGTCCAAAATAATACGCCTCAGTCCTCACTGGGCTACTATGCACGCTCTGTAGGGGGAAAATAGAGTGGGATGAGCAACCACACGCTCAGTAAGGCAATAATGCAAGCATGGTAGATAACTACTCTATCTACATGCTGATAGTGTTATGCATAAATCATTTATGGTAGGAGCATGAGGAATAAAACTATGCCATGTAAATATACATATATATCATGTATCAAAATCATGTGCATTGGCATATAAAACATGGTAGAAACATCATGTATAAATCATCTCATGCTCAATCTCATTTAAATTCATAAAAGGGCAATTCATTAAGAAACCTCCTTTTTAAACCAACACCATAGACACCACCAAATCAACTCACAATCATAAACACATTTTCATTCCACAATTCACGCATGTGTATAAATCTAGGTCACTATATCAAAAGTGCCTATGTGAACCATTACATCATAAATCATCCCAGACCACACGCATCCAGGTGTGCGGGGTATCATGCTGGCACGAAGATGGATTATCCCTCGCCAGACTTTCTCATCACATAACCATCATGCGGTACATCGTACTCCATGTGATATACACGGTACAGCGTACTCCGCAACTCATATCGTGATTGGGGATGCCATTCCCAGGTCTTATCTACCCCGTACCAAGAGTTTTCCATATTCCGTGAAGGAGAGCCTCCCTGCCGAACAGAGCCTCCCCGCCTAATAGAGCCTCCCCGCCTCTTTGGGCTTAAGGATGTTAGCTTAAGGATGTAGGGCTTAAGGATCCTTCCGTAAGAGAGCCTCCCCACCGAGCAGAGCCTCCCCGCCTAACAGAGCCTCCCTGCCTCTTTGGGCTTAAGGATGTTGGCTTAAGGATGTAGGGCTTAAGGATCTTACTGTACCCATGTAGGAGAGCCTCCCTGCCTAACAGAGCCTCCCCACCCCTCCAGGGCTTAAGGATGTTGGCTTAAGGATCCCACCGTAAGAGAGCCTCCCCACCGAACAGAGCCTCCCTGCCTAACAGAGCCTCCCCGCCTCTTTGGGCTTAAGGATGTTAGCTTAAGGATGTAAGGCTTAAGGATGTAAGGCTTAAGGATCTTACCAACTTTCACAACCTTATGCTTATCACAATGTGCAAACTTGTGCGAGCAAATCTCTAGCACGACTCATGCATCCTCTCATAAAGAGACGCGTACGAGCATAGCTCCTAGTACGGTTATACTCATAAGACAACCACTCAAAATCCACGTACGAGCAGAAGCTCCAGTACGGTTTATAAACATCAACATAATTTCCAATCAAGGTGCGAGCTAAGCTCCAGCACGTTTCATACAAATGAAAACATAGAAATCCAACGCGAGCGAGGCTCTAGCGCGATTTATGTCATACAAATACGATAGGCGGCTCATACACAATCAAACAATCCCGACAATCGGGTTTAGCACTCACAAATGCTTTTCCACAACAACAATACAATACTAGCCGACCCATCTACAAGCTTGCTTAAAACCAAGCAATTTCGTTTTGAAAAGCATCAAAACAATAGATTTATGCAATTATTAGCCTTACTATCCCATTTCATAAAATCCACTTCAAATCCAAAACCACGCATATACTCATCATCATTCACGAATACCATCAATCATTTATTTGAGCAACCATGCATTTCATAAAACACCCACAAGTTCAAAGTACGAGCAGCTACCTCTATATACTCACAAAATTCCCTTACCTGGAATCGCGATGCGTGATTCCACTTCCTTAAGCTGCTTACTCGTACGGTTCGATTCGTCTTCAACGAACTCTTCGGGACTGCACAAAATCGTATCCCGCATTATATTCGATCCATACAATGCAACCCTTGTGCTCGCTATAGTCAATTTAACCTATAGCCTCTATTAACGCTTATATGGCCTCGTTTCATCACTTTACCCATAACTCGAGTCTATGGATCTTCTTAGGCCTACTAACTTATTTCGAATCGATGCTAAATCGCCATTAAGCTCATAGTGTTCATATTTCATGAATCCCCTCACTATGGCATTTATCAATCATATACATACCCATTTCCACAATTCCTCCAACTCACCATGTAATTCCATCTAACCATCTAAAATCATAAACATTACCCCAATAACAACTTTAGCATGCCATAAATCATAAGCTTATTCAATCCCACATATTCTCACATTATACATATTTTAAATTTCTAGGTCACACCAATTCCACTACATTCCTAGGTAGTTTATCCATCAATACTCATACCAATCAACTCCAAAATCAATTAAATAGCTAATGCATTTGGATTGGAGTGTTAGAATCTTACCAATATGATTTCTCTTCTTGCTCCAAATGGTAATGCCCTTAACTCCTTCAATTCCAAAAATGGAAAGATGCCCTCTCACTATGTTGTTCTTCTCCTTGATAGGAACAACTTTGCCTCTAATGATCTCACTTTAATTCTTACTGAAAATGGCTGATTTTAGAGAGGGAAAGTTAGGTTTTTGGGTTGAGATTGTAAGGTTAAATGTTTTTCCGAGATTTCCAGATTTTCAGCTCTCCTTATATAGAAATGACTTGAGGAGATCGATCTGGTCCAAGAGGAGATCGATCTGGTCCCTTAAAATCCCTCTTTTTCACGGCATTTTTAAGCCTGAGATCGATCTGTCGAAGCAATGAGATCGATCTGTTGAAGCATGAGATCGATCTGTCGAAGCATGAGATCGATCTGGTCCCAAACAGAGAGCTAAGGAGATCGATCTGGGTGCTTGGGGATCGATCTTTCCACTACAGAATGCTTGGGAGATCGATCTGGCTCCATTGGAGATCGATTTGCTCTATTCTTTCGTCCAAATAAGAGCATTCTGGCTCTTCCAGATCGATCTCTCATCCTATGAGATCGATCTGGACCTCATGTTTTCCAGATTTCCTGCAGTTTCTTTGCTGGAACTCATACCAACACATCCTTAATCTATTGCGATGGCCATTTTCTCATCCATCCACCTTTATAACTTGAAAATGGCATCCATTCATACCTTATGCACATTGAAACTTGTGTGCATTCATTGTATGTTCAAAGGCATGCTACATAAAACCAAATGGAAGCATAACTCCATTCCATTTTACCACACTACTCATCTTGAGTCTCAATCACATCCATCGCTTGCTAGAACTCATTTCTTCGTATTCATACTCAATGAAACTTGTATGTACGTTACAATTTATATTACACATACATACATTGAATCCATGGACTTACATCAATCATACTTTACATTACAAGTCCATTCATATTATTTGATCCAATTATACATATTACCATTATACATATACGGGGTCTTACAATTAAAGTTTCATATATTTAGATATGAGAAACATAGTAAAAATTCTCTTCTGTTTTACTTTCCTTCTCACCCTCTCTCGTTCTTTCTCATATGTAGGCTTGAAGATAATCAACGAAAAGCATTCGGAAGGCACTTTAACAATGCAGTAGTTTGATATAGTGAGATTGAGTTCTTACTCGTATCTAGGTTAGTTTTACTGCATTTCAGTTTAATGTCAATGACTTTGTGAGCCTTTAAATATTTTCAACTGTAAGATAAAATTACACTTATTAGTGGGTCGTTTAAAATATAACGGAAGTTATTTGAATTGGTTATTATCCCTAAATTTTAGGAATCACATACACTTACATGGAGAACATGGTTAAGAGTAGTAGTTATCTAACAAGTCTCTCTCTCATAATATATACTCTATCTACTCTGTATACGAAAGAAAAATCAAACCAAGAGAGGGAAACTTGTTTATGTTCACAAAGATTTCAACAATGACATCTTCTTTTTCTTCATTGACGCCAATAACAGACAAATGTATGTATATTATTATTAAATTATGTCAAATCATAAGATATCTAATTTTAGGAAATCTTGTGATGCATGTATGATGATAAATTCACTAATGATTATGTTTACATGTGGTATCAGAACTTGATTGTTCTAAGTTAAATATACTCTACGAAATATTTATGTCCTTTTTATGATTTTGTGTCACGACCCAATTCCATTCTCTTTAACCGAAATCACTGAAAATTTTTCGCGTTTTACTGTTACCTTACCCAGTCGTGAACTAAGCTCACCACACACTGTTGGGCTGTGAGTCAATAATAAACACCACATCTCATTCATTCTCAATAAATTAAAATGATGTCATACATGTGCATTTAATTGTGTACTTATACGAATACATGATTTACTGACATCTACATCCCCCATAAGTACAACTCAAAAGAATACTGTGCTTTTACATTGTTTAGATACAAAAAGAATCACTGTGTATATACCTTTTTTGCGATGGAGATGCAGCGGAGTCCAAAATAATACGCCTCAGTCCTCACCGGGCTACTATGCACGCTCTGTAGGGGGAAAAATAGAGTGGGATGAGCAACCACACGCTCAGTAAGGCAATAATGCAAGCATGGTAGATAACTACTCTATCTACATGCTGATAGTGTTATGCATAAATCGTTTATAGTACGAGCATGAGGAATAAAACTATGCCATGTGAATATACATATATATATCATGTATCAAATCATGTACATTGGCATATAAAACATGGTAGAGACATCATGTATAAAACATCTCATGCTTAATCTCATTTAAATTCATAAAAGGGCAATTCATTTAGAAACTTCCTTTTTTGAACCAACGTCATAACACCACCAAATCAACTCACAAACCACAACCACATTTACATTCCACAATTCACGCATGTGTATAAATCTAGGTCACTATATCAGAAGTGCCTATGTGAATCATTACATCATAAATCATCCCAGATCACACGCATCCAGGTGCGCGGGGTATCATGCTGGCACGAAGATGAATTATCCCTCGCCAGACTTTCTCATCACATAACCATCATGCGGTACATAGTACTCCATGTGATATACACGGTACATCGTACTCCGCAACTCATATCATGATTGGGGGTGCCATTCCTAGGTCTTATCTACCCCATACCAAGAGTTTTCCATATTCCGTGAAGGAGAGCCTTCCTGCCGAACAGAGCCTCTCCGCCTAACAGAGCCTCCCTGCCTCCTCGGGCTTAAGGATGTTAGCTTAAGGATGTAGGGCTTAAGGGTCCTTTCCGTAAGAGAGCCTCCCCACCGAACAGAGCCTTCCCGCCTAACAGAGCCTCCCTGCCTCCTCGAGCTTAAGGATGTTAGCTTAAGGATGTAGGGCTTAAGGATCTTACCTTCACCATACCCATGTAGGAGAGCCTCCCTGCCTAACAGAGCCTCCCCGCCTCTTTGGGGCTTAAGGATGTTGGCTTAAGGATCCCACCGTAAGAGAGCCTCCCCACCAAACAGAGCCTCCCCGTCTAACAGAGCCTCCCTGCCTCCTCGAGCTTAAGGATGTTAGCTTAAGGGTGTAAGGCTTAAGGATCTTACCCACTTTCACAACCCTATACGAATCCCATTGTACAAGCTTGTGCGAGTAAAACTCTAGCACGACTCATGCATCATGCATCTTCTCATAAAGAGGCGCGTACGAGCATAGCTCTAGTACGGTTATACTCATAAGATAACCATTCACAATCCACGTACGAGCAGAAGCTCCAGTACGGTTTATAAACATCATCACAATTCAATTTCAAAGTGCGAGCTAAGCTCAAGCACGTTTCACACAAGTGAAAACATAGAAATCTCGCGCGAGCGAGGCTCTAACGCGAATTATATCACATACACGCGATAGGCGGCTTATGTGCATTCAAAACATCACTTAATATGCTTAGTGCCTCATATGGGCTATTTCACAACATCATTCAAGTACCAGCCAGCCTATCCTTTTATTTGCTCAAATCAAAGCATTGTGTTTTGTAAAAGCATTCAAAACACATGATTTATGCAATTATTAGCCTTACTATCCCTTTTTCATAACATCCACTTCAAAACCAAAACCACGCATATACCCATCATCTTTCACAAATACCTTCAACATTTATTTGAGCAATTCATGCATTTCATACAACACCCAATATTCACCCAGTTCAAAATACGAGCAGCTATCTCTATATACTCACAAAATTCCCTTACCTGGAATTGCGATGCGTGAGTCCACTTCCTTAAGCTGCTTACTCGTACGATTCGGTTCGCCTTCAACGAACTCTTCGGGACTGCACAAAATCATATCCCGCATTATATTCGACCCATATATTGCAACCCTTGCGCTTGCTATAGTCAATTTAACCTATAGCCTCTATTAACGCTTATACGGCCTCGTTTCATTACTTTACCCATAACTCGAGTCTATGGATCTTTTGAGGCCTATTAACTTATTCAAAATCGATATTAAGCTCATAGTGTTCATACTTCATTAATTCCCTCACTATGGCATTTATCAAGTATATTCATACCCATTTCCACAATTCCTCCAAACTCACAATGTAATCTCATTTAACCATTTAAAATCATAAACATTACCCCAATAGCAACTTTAGCATGCCATAAATGATAGGCTCATTCAATCCCACATATCCCCACATTATACCCATTTTAGATTTCTAGGTCACACCACTTCCACAACATTCCTAAGTAGTTTATCCATCAATACTCCTATCAATCAACTCCAAAATCAATTAAATAGCTAATACATTTGGATTGGAGGGTTAGAATCTTACCAATGTGATTTCTCTCCTTGCTACAATTGGTAATGCCCTCAACTCCTTCAACTCCAAGAATGGAAAAATGCCCTCTCACTATGTTGTTCTTCTCTTTGATAGGAACAACTTTGCCTCTAATGATCTCTCTTCAAATCTCACTGAAAATGGTTGATTTTTTTTAGAGAGGGAAAATTAGGTTTTTTTGGGGTTGAAATTGTAAGGTTAAGTGTTTTCCGAGATTTCCAGATTTTTCAGCTCTCCTTATATAGAAATGACTTGAGGAGATCGATCTGGTCCAAGAGGAGATCGATCTGGTCCTTTAAAATCCCTCTTTTTCACGGCATTTTTAAGCCTGAGATCGATCTGTCGAAGCAATGAGATCGATCTGTTGAGGCATGAGATCGATCTGTCGAAGCATGAGATTGATCTGGTCCCAAACAGAGAGCTAAGGAGATCGATCTGGCTGCTTGAGGATCGATCTTTTCACTTACAGAATGCTTGGCAGATCGATCTGGCTCCATTGGAGATCGATCTGCTCTATTCGTTCACCCAAATAAGAGCATTCTGGCTCTTCCAGATCGATCTCTCATCCTGGGAGATCGATCTGGACCTCATGTTTTCCAGATTTCCTGCAGTTTCATTGCTGCAACTCATACCAACACCTCCTTAATCTATTGCCATGGCCATTTTCTCATCCATCCACATTTATAACTTGAAAATGGCATCCATTCATACCTTATGCACATTGAAACTTGTGTGCATTCATTGTATGTTCAAAGGTATGCTACATAAAATCAAATGGAAGCATAACTCCATTCCATTTTACCACACTACTCATTTTGAGTCTCAATCACATCCATCACTTGCTAGGACACATTTCTCCGTATTCATACTCAATGAAACTCGTATGTACGTTACAACTTATATTACACATACATACATTGAATCCATGGACTTACATCAATCATATTTTACATCACAAGTCCATTCATATTATTTAATCCAAGTACACACATTACCCTTTTACATATACGGGGTCTTACATTCTCCCATCCTTCAAGGAATTTGGTCCTCCAAATTAGAACCAAGTCACTTTTCAAACAGTTGGGGGTACTTCTCCCGTATCAAGTTCTCCAATTCCCACGTGGCCTCTTCCGCCGTGTGGTGTTGCCAAAGCACTTTCACCAAGGGAATTGTCTTATTTCGCAACACTCTCTCTTTCCTGTCCAATATCCGAACCGGCTTCTCAACATACGTCATACTCTCATGGAGCTCCAACGGCTCATATCTTATCACGTGTGCCGGGTCCGGGTGATACTTCCGAAGCATCGAAACGTGGAAGACGTTGTGGACATTTGCCAAGTCCGGTGGCAATGCCAATCTATACGCCTTTTCTCCCACTCTCTCTAAAATCTCGAAGGGTCCGATATATCTAGGGCTCAGCTTGCCCTTCTTACCGAATCTCATAATACCCTTCGATGGTGATACCCTCAGAAATACCGACTCACCCTCATCAAACTCCAGTGGTCTTCGTCTCTTGTCAGCATAACTCTTTTGCCGGCTCTGAGCTGTCCGTAATCTCTCACATATCAACTGGACGTCCTCAGATGCCTGCTGCACTAAGTCCGGAGCAAAAATTTGTCTGTCACCAACCTCTTCCCATCCAATAGGGGAACGGCATCTACGCCCGTATAATGCCTCATAGGGTGCCATCCCGATACTAGCATGATAGCTATTATTATAAGCGAACTCGGCTAACTGCAGGTGGTCATCCCAGGAGCCTCTAAAATCCAGCACACACGCTCTCAACATATCCTTGAGGGTCTGTATAGTCCTCTCTGACTGCCCATCTGTCTGAGGATGAAAAGCGGTGCTAAAACTCAGTCGGGTCCCCAGCGCTTCCTGAAAATGTTCCCAGAAATGGGAAGTGAAGCGGGCATCCCTATCAGAAACAACGCTCACTGGTACACCGTGTAGCCGTACTATCTCTCGGTTATACAGGTTCGCCAACTGACTCAGTGTATCGGTAGCTCTCATAGCCAAGAAATGGGCGGACTTAGTCAACCGGTCCACAATAACCCATATGGCATCATGACCTCTACGGGTCCTCGGCAACCCCATCACAAAATCCATGGTGACATGCTCCCACTTCCATGTCGGTATCGGTAGAGGCTGCAATAATCCTGCAGGCTTCTGATGCTCTACCTTCACTTGCTGACAAACGAGACACTTAGCGACATATTCCGCAATGTCTCTTTTCATTCCAGACCACCAATAAACCTTCCGAAGGTTTTGATACATCTTGGTACTTCCCGGATGTATCGTATATTTCGATGAGTGAGCCTCTGATAAAATCGTTCTCCTGATCTCAGGATCCCTGGGAACGCATACTCTGCCTCTGAACCTCAATAAGCCATCAGCACTCTGCTCAAAATCACTACCCACACCTGTCTGTCTCTGCCTCAGCCAATCGATACACCGTCGATCGCTCTGCTGGGCTTGCCGAATACGGCCAATCAACTCTGGCTCTAGTCTCAAACTAGCCATGATCTCAAGTCTCTCAGATCCAGGTGGGGTTATATCCAAACTGAGGTTCGCAAAGTGTTCTAACAATTCATGTTCCCGTACCATCATATAAGACACCAACCCAAGGTTCTTTCTACTCAAAGCATCGGCAACTACATTTGCCTTACCCGGGTGGTACATGATTTCACAATCATAGTCTTTCAGGAGTTCGAGCCATCTCCTCTGTCTCATATTCAGCTCTTTCTGCTAGAACAGGTACTTAAGGCTCTTATGATCTGTGAACACCTGAAATTTCTCACCATAGAGATAGTGGCGCCATATTTTCAAAGCAAATACTACGGCCGCCAACTCTAAATCATGTGTCGGGTAGTTCCTCTCATGATCTTTCAACTGTCTAGATCCATAGGCAACTACCTTCCCATCCTGCATAAGCACACAGCCCAGTCCCTGGTGTGATGCATCCGTATACACCGAGAATCCTCCTGAGCTGGTAGGAATGGTGAGAACTGGAGCAGTCGTCAATCGACGCTTGAGCTCCTCAAAACTCCTCTCACATGCCTCATCCCATGTAAACTTAACATCCTTACGCGTGAGGCGTGTCAACGGAGCAGCTAGTCTGGAGAAACCCTCTACAAATCTCCGATAATATCCTGCCAATCCCAGGAAACTTCTGATCTCAGTTACTGTCTTGGGCTGTTCCCACTGCACAACTGCCTCTATCTTGGATGGATCCACTGATACCCCATCCTTAGACACAACATGCCCCAAAAATGAGATCTGTTCCAACCAAAAGTTACACTTGCTGAGTTTGGCATACAATTCTCTCTCTCGGAGGGTCTGCAGAACTATCCTCAAGTGCTCCTCATGATCTTCCCTGGACTTGGAATACACCAAAATGTCATCTATGAAAACAATCACAAACTTGTCCAGGTATGGCTTGAATATATCATTCATCAATGCCATAAATGCTGCGGGAGCATTCGTCAATCCGAATGGCATCACCAAAAACTCGTAGTGGCCATAACGGGTACGAAATGCTGTCTTGGGTATATCTCCACTCCTGATCCTCAATTGATGATACCCTGACCGCAGATCTATCTTAGAAAATACTTCGGCTCCCTGGAGCTGATCCAACAAATCATCGATTCTTGGAAGGGGGTACTTGTTCTTAATGGTGGCCTTATTCAACGACCGATAATTTATACACAGTCGGAGGCTTCCATCCTTCTTCCTTACAAATAGAACCGGTGCTCCCCAAGGTGAGACACTCGGTCTAACAAACCCCTTCTCCAACAACTCTTGCAGTTGTTTCTTCAGCTCTTCCAACTCTATCGGAGCCATTCTATAGGGTGGTTTCGATATCGGCTCTGTACCAGGCACTAACTCAATGCAAAATTCCATTTCCCTTTCAGGTGGTAGTCCTGGTAATTCATCCGGAAAGACATCAGGGTAATCCGTAATTACGGGTATGTCCTTCAATTCCGGGGGTGTCTCATCTATATCGACCACATAGGCAATGAACCCTTCACAATATCCTCTCCATCATTAGTAAAATAAACCACCACTCCACATTCAATATTTATCAAAATAAATGATTTATTTCTCAAGCATTATGCATTTAAAATCATACTCCTTTATTTACCACAAGTATACAAGTTTTCATATCATTTCTTTTCATCAAAATTTACAATAAGATTGTCTAGTCCTGAAAACATTAATGTTTTGGCATGACAATCCATCACAACACGATTGGTAGCCAACCAATCCATTCCCAAAATTACATCAAAATCATTCATATTTAATAAAATCAGATTGGCTATCATTTCCTTCCCCTCTATCTTTAATTTACAATCCCTGCATACATGCTCAGTCAATTGGCTATCATTCATGGGTGTGGAAATCATCAACATTTTATCCAACAATGTTGGTTTCACATATTTCAACAATTTATGTGCAAAGGAAGGTGATGTGAAAGAATGTGTGGCACCAGGATCAAATAATACCAATGCTTCTAAATCAAAGATTCGGATGGTACCTTTTATCACATCCGTCGAAGCATCTGCGGTGTCCTGATCCAGTGCATGTACTCTTCCTCTGCTCACACCCGCAGTCTGTTTCCCTTTTTCCTCAGCTGTAGCCCTCCTCCTCGGGGCTGCTGTCTCAACTGGAGCTCCCTCAGGCTCCTTGCCCTTCTGTGGGGCAATCTCCATCTTCTCGGGACAATACTTAGCCATATGTCCTGGTCTCTCGCATCTAAAACACACCATAGGGGTCATCGGACAGGGCCTATTCCCATGGAATCTCCCACATCTCCTACACTGATCAGTAGTAGGTCGTGGTCCCCCAATAGTTATGCCCCTCGGCGCAGTCAAGGCTGGGTATACGGGAGGTCTAGCAGCTCTCTCCCGCACCTCCTCAATCTTTGGCCTCTTCTCGAAAAATCTTTGGCCATCTCTCTTGGCCACTCTTCCAAACCCGGATCTCTTCCGATCCTTGTCCTTTTTAACACTGGCTCTCCCAAGCTCGGAGGCATTTCGCTCAAAGTCTTGTTCACATAACTGAGCCTTGTGTACCGCCTCCTCATAAGTCACAATATCGAAGGGAGCTAGCTTAGTCCGGATGGCCAATCTCAATCCATCCATGAACTTCTGAATCTTTCGGGTCTCACTACCCATCGTGTCCGGGTCATATCTCCCCAAGGACATAAACTTGGACTCATACTCGTCCAAAGTACGGTTCCCCTGAACCAAATTCATGAATTCCATCCGCAGTCTCCTCTGTGCGGTAGCTGGGACATATTATCTCCTGAAGGCCTCTAGAAATATCTCCCATGAGATCTCAGAGTGTCTGGCCCTCAAAATAACCTCGGTGGACCTCCACCAATGCTCGGCCTCGCCTTTCAGCATAAACACGGCAAAGGCAACCTTCTCACTTGAAGTGCATCGGAAAAACCTATACAGTTTCTCCATCTCATACACCCAATCCTCCGTAATCACTGGGTCCTTCACCCCTCTGAACACTGGGGGTTTCAGCGCTTGAAACTCTCGCAACCTGCTCAAGTCGCAGTCATAACCCACATCACTACCGCTCTGCTGTGGAGCAATAGGAGAATCTGTATCCTGGGCTGGAGGTGGTGTAACTGTAACTGTCTCAGCAGTCTGAGGTCTCTCCGCCTCTGCAGCTGCCTGTTCAGTAGTAGGCTGTGCCACGGGACCTCGTCTGTCACCGGCGCCCAAGGCCTGCGTGACTATCTCCACCAGACTCTCAATACTCCGCTCTAATCTAGCGAAGCGAGCCTCAGTATCACCCGCTCTCTCAGCAGGGTTCTGTGGAGCCTGCTCAGTCTGTGGCTCCGCACGGCTCTCAGGCCTACCTCTACGGCCTCTAGCACGTGCTCTCACCCCTCTACCTTTGCGTGTAACTGGCATAGTGCCTAACTCCCTGTATTATAGTAATTTATTAAGCTCAATCCATCACAGTATACACAGTTATATCTAAACAAAAGCACAGTACTATGGGGATGTACTTTCCTACATTTTATTAATGACTCACATCAGGCCAACACAGCTCTGATACCAATCTCTGTCACGACCCAATTCCATTCTCTTTAACCGAAATCACTGAAAATTTTTCGCGTTTTACTGTTACCTTACCCAGTCGTGAACTAAGCTCACCACACACTGTTGGGCTGTGAGTCAATAATAAACACCACATCTCATTCATTCTCAATAAATTAAAACGATGTCATACATGTGCATTTAATTGTGTACTTATACGAATACATGATTTACTGACATCTACATCCCCCATAAGTACAACTCAAAAGAATACTGTGCTTTTACATTGTTTAGATACAAAAAGAATCACTGTGTATATACCTTTTTTGCGATGGAGATGCAGCGGAGTCCAAAATAATACGCCTCAGTCCTCACCGGGCTACTATGCACGCTCTGTAGGGGGAAAAATAGAGTGGGATGAGCAACCACACGCTCAGTAAGGCAATAATGCAAGCATGGTAGATAACTACTCTATCTACATGCTGATAGTGTTATGCATAAATCGTTTATAGTACGAGCATGAGGAATAAAACTATGCCATGTGAATATACATATATATATCATGTATCAAATCATGTACATTGGCATATAAAACATGGTAGAGACATCATGTATAAAACATCTCATGCTTAATCTCATTTAAATTCATAAAAGGGCAATTCATTTAGAAACTTCCTTTTTTGAACCAACGTCATAACACCACCAAATCAACTCACAAACCACAACCATATTTACATTCCACAATTCACGCATGTGTATAAATCTAGGTCACTATATCAGAAGTGCCTATGTGAATCATTACATCATAAATCATCCCAGATCACACGCATCCAGGTGCGCGGGGTATCATGCTGGCACGAAGATGAATTATCCCTCGCCAGACTTTCTCATCACATAACCATCATGCGGTACATAGTACTCCATGTGATATACACGGTACATCGTACTCCGCAACTCATATCATGATTGGGGGTGCCATTCCTAGGTCTTATCTACCCCATACCAAGAGTTTTCCATATTCCGTGAAGGAGAGCCTTCCTGCCGAACAGAGCCTCTCCGCCTAACAGAGCCTCCCTGCCTCCTCGGGCTTAAGGATGTTAGCTTAAGGATGTAGGGCTTAAGGGTCCTTTCCGTAAGAGAGCCTCCCCACCGAACAGAGCCTCCCCGCCTAACAGAGCCTCCCTGCCTCCTCGAGCTTAAGGATGTTAGCTTAAGGATGTAGGGCTTAAGGATCTTACCTTCACCATACCCATGTAGGAGAGCCTCCCTGCCTAACAGAGCCTCCCCGCCTCTTTGGGGCTTAAGGATGTTGGCTTAAGGATCCCACCGTAAGAGAGCCTCCCCACCAAACAGAGCCTCCCCGTCTAACAGAGCCTCCCTGCCTCCTCGAGCTTAAGGATGTTAGCTTAAGGATGTAAGGCTTAAGGATCTTACCCACTTTCACAACCCTATACGAATCCCATTGTACAAGCTTGTGCGAGTAAAACTCTAGCACGACTCATGCATCATGCATCTTCTCATAAAGAGGCGCGTACGAGCATAGCTCTAGTACGGTTATACTCATAAGATAACCATTCACAATCCACGTACGAGCAGAAGCTCCAGTACGGTTTATAAACATCATCACAATTCAATTTCAAAGTGCGAGCTAAGCTCAAGCACGTTTCACACAAGTGAAAACATAGAAATCTCGCGCGAGCGAGGCTCTAACGCGAATTATATCACATACACGCGATAGGCGGCTTATGTGCATTCAAAACATCACTTAATATGCTTAGTGCCTCATATGGGCTATTTCACAACATCATTCAAGTACCAGCCAGCCTATCCTTTTATTTGCTCAAATCAAAGCATTGTGTTTTGTAAAAGCATTCAAAACACATGATTTATGCAATTATTAGCCTTACTATCCCTTTTTCATAACATCCACTTCAAAACCAAAACCACGCATATACCCATCATCTTTCACAAATACCTTCAACATTTATTTGAGCAATTCATGCATTTCATACAACACCCAATATTCACCCAGTTCAAAATACGAGCAGCTATCTCTATATACTCACAAAATTCCCTTACCTGGAATTGCGATGCGTGAGTCCACTTCCTTAAGCTGCTTACTCGTACGATTCGGTTCGCCTTCAACGAACTCTTCGGGACTGCACAAAATCATATCCCGCATTATATTCGACCCATATATTGCAACCCTTGCGCTTGCTATAGTCAATTTAACCTATAGCCTCTATTAACGCTTATACGGCCTCGTTTCATTACTTTACCCATAACTCGAGTCTATGGATCTTTTGAGGCCTATTAACTTATTCAAAATCGATATTAAGCTCATAGTGTTCATACTTCATTAATTCCCTCACTATGGCATTTATCAAGTATATTCATACCCATTTCCACAATTCCTCCAAACTCACAATGTAATCTCATTTAACCATTTAAAATCATAAACATTACCCCAATAGCAACTTTAGCATGCCATAAATGATAGGCTCATTCAATCCCACATATCCCCACATTATACCCATTTTAGATTTCTAGGTCACACCACTTCCACAACATTCCTAAGTAGTTTATCCATCAATACTCCTATCAATCAACTCCAAAATCAATTAAATAGCTAATACATTTGGATTGGAGGGTTAGAATCTTACCAATGTGATTTCTCTCCTTGCTACAATTGGTAATGCCCTCAACTCCTTCAACTCCAAGAATGGAAAAATGCCCTCTCACTATGTTGTTCTTCTCTTTGATAGGAACAACTTTGCCTCTAATGATCTCTCTTCAAATCTCACTGAAAATGGTTGATTTTTTTTAGAGAGGGAAAATTAGGTTTTTTTGGGGTTGAAATTGTAAGGTTAAGTGTTTTTCGAGATTTCCAGATTTTTCAGCTCTCCTTATATAGAAATGACTTGAGGAGATCGATCTGGTCCAAGAGGAGATCGATCTGGTCCTTTAAAATCCCTCTTTTTCACGGCATTTTTAAGCCTGAGATCGATCTGTCGAAGCAATGAGATCGATCTGTTGAGGCATGAGATCGATCTGTCGAAGCATGAGATCGATCTGGTCCCAAACAGAGAGCTAAGGAGATCGATCTGGCTGCTTGAGGATCGATCTTTTCACTTACAGAATGCTTGGCAGATCGATCTGGCTCCATTGGAGATCGATCTGCTCTATTCGTTCACCCAAATAAGAGCATTCTGGCTCTTCCAGATCGATCTCTCATCCTGGGAGATCGATCTGGACCTCATGTTTTCCAGATTTCCTGCAGTTTCATTGCTGCAACTCATACCAACACCTCCTTAATCTATTGCCATGGCCATTTTCTCATCCATCCACATTTATAACTTGAAAATGGCATCCATTCATACCTTATGCACATTGAAACTTGTGTGCATTCATTGTATGTTCAAAGGTATGCTACATAAAATCAAATGGAAGCATAACTCCATTCCATTTTACCACACTACTCATTTTGAGTCTCAATCACATCCATCACTTGCTAGGACACATTTCTCCGTATTCATACTCAATGAAACTCGTATGTACGTTACAACTTATATTACACATACATACATTGAATCCATGGACTTACATCAATCATATTTTACATCACAAGTCCATTCATATTATTTAATCCAAGTACACACATTACCCTTTTACATATACGGGGTCTTACATTTTGAGAGATATTCTAAGAAATTTTAAATAGAAAATTAAGAATTAAAATTTTAAAATAACTTTGATAAAATAGTGGTGTGATAAGAGCCCAGTTTAAAACTAATGATTTTTCTTTAAGTGATTAATTTCTTCTTAAATTATATAATTTAAGGAATAATAAAAAAAAAATTCAAAGCCAAGGAAAAGGCGTTAATTAAAAGACTTAATCTGGTATTGAAGATTATAGCATGATATTGGTGATTGTGGCATTAATGATGGAAGTCATGATTATAATAATCATGTTGATTATTGATAATGGAGGTGTAATAATCGAGCCCAACCCAAAAAGAAGCCCACTAATTAATAATGTGAGGGAGTTGGCTTAGTTACTTAGGTTAAAAAAAAAGGAGTGAACTTTGGAGGGATGTTTTGAGCGACACTAAAAGAGAGAAATAGAAATTTGGTTGCTGTGGTGTTAAGCCAAAAAAAAAAAAGGAAAAGGGGTAGCCTTCAACAAAGAGACTGTCGAAAGAAAAAAAATAATAATCTCTTTAGAGTCGTTCTCCCAAGCCAAAAATAAAAGAAGATAGGAAATGGAGATTTAGAAGCCATTTTGCTAAGTGGTTTGAATGAGAGAAAGAGAAAGAAGATGAAGATGATGTAGGTCTTTTCTCTTGGTATAAAGAGCTTTTTCTTTTAGGTGAGTAAAATTTCTCTCTCAAATTTTAGTATAATTATTGTGTAGTTTAGATATTTAAATTTGAGAGAACTAAGATTATGTAAAAGTAAGAGGAAAATTTATCTTGCAAAATATATATATATATATATATATATATATATATAAAATAGCTTATTGAGTTATAACCATTTTAGCCAAAAAAAAAATTGTCAGCTTTTGTCAAATAGTGCTAATTTAATAACTTATTTTTGAAGATTGAATACTTTGAATAATAGGCTTCGAGATATTTTAGAGGTTTTGTTTTTTTATTTCGTTTTAGCGAATCATGTAAGTTGCATAATATCTCTTCGGTGCTTTTAACACAAAAAAGAATAATAGCCTCAATATGTTTACATTATATATACATCGATATATTATGATGTTTTGTCTCATTGATTTGTATATCGAATTAAGCATGCAAATATATATATGTGTATATATATATATATATATATATATATATATATATATATATATATATATATATATATATATATATACACACACACACATATGATTCTCTTGTTATGACTTGGAAAAGTTTTTATTTTTTTTTTATTTTTCCAATATGATTTTATTCGAGTATATGCATATATTTATCTTTGAGAATACAATTTATTGGATATGATATTTTGAAAAGAAATATGGAATATGTTTTGTACGAGAGAAGTTTTGGATGATACATGATTCAATTGCTTTGATCCTTGAATTTCGTCATAATATATTTATATATCGTTTATTTTGGAAATATAAAATTTGCTTTGGAATGATGGAGAAAAATCGCGTTGTCTGAAATATGTTATGAAAAATAATAATATTTCTTTGTATATTTGGGGTAATTTAAAATTATATTTTGTTTTGTCTCTTACTATGACTATGCTCTGACCATACCAATGAAGGTTAAATGTTGGCCATATCAACATATAACTTTATGATAATAAATTGATTTCTAACCATACACCACCAGTTGAGAATAGTGATTCTTTAATATCTGTTCCATGCAACTATTAGTTGCTTTTTTATTGATTTTGACATGTTGCCTTCGAGTTTAATTGTGTTTTTTGTTCTGATTCTAACCTTTGCCACAAGGGTTAAGAGACCATGATATGTTACGAGAGACCTAAAATTGTGATTTGTGAAACTTTTGTCCAGCTTTGATATCTGAAAACTTTGTTTAGCTCTGAATTTGAGTTTATGAAATTGAAGAAACTATGTGAATAAATATGAGATTACACCATTTTAATTTTTAATAATTATATTTGATATTTTGGCTTAAATGTTTTATGTCATGCTTAATTCAACTTATGGGATATCAATTACTGGTAAGTGTAAGTCACAAAAAATAATTAAACTCTTTAAATCCACTAATTTGTATATAAGGAAGTAGAAGTTGATTCCACATAGATTAAAGAAATTTAATTAAAGCAAATTAAAATTCTAGATAATTATAAAAGAAAACGACGAGGAGGATTTTATATTATAACTAATGTAAATAAAATAAAAATAAGAAAACAATTAAAAATAATCAATTGTAGTGCAACAACAAGCTCTGTCACACCATCTTCCCTTATTTCTTAGTTAATCACAATAAGTTTCGTAATTAATTCCTAACTACTTAAACTACCTAAGACAAACTCTCTAGATATATTCACGTAGCAACATTAGAATCTGTGAAAGATATAAGTTGAAAAAGCAACAAACATATAAACTCGGTTTATTTAGCCTAAACTTAGATTTTTCTCAATCTTTTAGTGATTTCAAATGTTAAGTAATTGCGGATTTAAGTTCTTAATCTAGTACTAGATTATTAAATTTAACTTAATAGTGTGCATACTATTGAATGAAACTAACAATCATGGTAAGATGCTAAGGAAAATCGTAGATATTTAACGAATAATATATTATTTAGATCATGCTTCTCACATCATGTAACCAAGATATAATCAAGAAGACAAACTAACCAAATTAAAAGAACTATTCACTACTCATATCTAAAGAAAACATCAATAAATATTGAAAAGAACTATCTAACAAACAACAAATATATAAAAAAATAAAGAAATTGCAATTATTAAAAAAAAAAAGGAACAATTGGCCTTGATAGTTTAAAACATAAAAATAGACTTTCATAAAATAAAGAAGAAGTTAAAAACTTTATAAAATAAAAACTAGGCTAATTGTTGATTTTATTAGCCATTATAAGGTCCCTTTATATAGCAAGGGAATAATTCAAATTCTACTTGGAGTAAAAGTCTAATTCTACTTGAAGTAAAATTCTAATTACAATTATTAATATTTATCTAATAATAATTCTTCATATTTATCTTAAGTAGTTGACTTGGTTGCCAACGCATCAAGGATCTTCTCTCTTTTTATAATTATCTTCCAAAAAGGTTTTAATTAATTTGTTCAATTATTCTTGTTGAAATCTCACTTTGATTATGAGTTTGACTTTTTTAATTTAGTTCTAACTTTGCAAGAACTTTTGACTTATCAAACGAACTCCGATTTGGATGATCTTAGACATTACGAAAAGCTTGAAAAGTCCTCTACAACATTGAAGGATGTCACGAAAAATTCAGACAGAGACAAAATTACCAAAATACCCCTATTGGTTAGATTTTGCAAAAAGTGTAAAAAAAAAAAGAGTGTATTTTTAGCTCTATTTTTTCTCATAAACTTATTTTCATTACCTATAACATCAAAAGAACATTACATAACAATTTTAAACATAATAACAAAGCTAAAAGAATATTATTAGATAATATTAATATATCAATTTAAGCATTTATCAGTTACTTGCTGAATAGTCGTACTCATTCTTTTCTTACTTTTCAGATTTCGATAATTGTTATTTCAAGGAAATAGTCCTGGCAGGGGAAGTGATAGCATTCTTAGCTTTTGCCTTTGGTTTTGTTTTGTTAGAATGAGCATTTGGATATTAGCTTTTAGAATATTTGTTAATTAGCAAGAATGCTAGTATCAATTAAAAAAAAATCTGTAACTTGTCATTTTGGAGACTCGAAGTTGTGTAAAAGTATTATTTTGGAGACTTTAAATGGAATTTTAGTTTTGGTTTAGCTAGAGATATTTACCTTGCTTGATTGTGGGATTCATATCATGAGTAACCTTATCTAATTGTGTATATACATTTTGTATATGTAAGTGTTTGTCGAAAAAGTAAAGTTTAATGTGTAATTGATAATATTACGAAAAATATATTTATATTCAATTAGATCCTAAAGTTTTTTATATAAAATAATGAGTTAAAAATTAAGTTTTCATTAATTGCTAAAACTTAATAAATTTACCCAAAGGTAAATTTATTATTCAATAATTAATGATATTACGGGAGGTAAATTAATACCTTAATTGAATATTTTAATTATCCAAAAATAAGAGATATGTTAAATTTTAAATATTTGTTTACCCATTAAAATTCATACATTTAACTGATTTAAAGGAAAATATATTGTAAAATTTACCTAAAGGAAATTACTTTATATTTGTGTCATGTTTATTAATTCATGTATATTGTAGTATCTACCCATAGGAGAAGTACTATATATCTTATTGATTGTTTTATTGAATTTATCATGATTAAATGTGAGCTTTATTCTTATGTTTTGTAGTTATTGCGATTAATTCTCGTGTCATCTGTTGTTGTGTTCAATGGTGTGAACTTCTCAAAATAGTGATAGCAAGTTAATTTTCACTTAAGGTTTTTGGCTCATGACTTAGCTCTCCTTCAGAAAAACCTGCTACTATTAAGGAAGGATACAAGCAGTGAGTCAGAGAAGTCATATCATGCTGCATGAGAAAAAAAAACAACAGATTATGCTTAAAGTTTCTACGAATGACAATTGCCAACAACATTGAGACTATGATTCCACAAATTGAGAATACAAAGGAATATATAAGTTTTATGGAAGAAAGGTTCAATTCTGCAGATAAGTCACTCGTTGGTACCTTAATGGTTGAGCTTATGACCATGAAGTATAATGGGTCAATAAGCATGCAACGACATATCATCAAGATGATGAATATTTCTATAAAGCTTAAGACCTTGGGTCTAGTAGTAGATGACTCTTTTTTAGTTCAGTTTGTTTTGAACTCCTTGCCTCCTAAATATAGGCATTTTCAAATTAATTACAACACTATAAAAGACAAGTGAGATATAGTAAGCTTATACAAGAGGAAGCAAGACTTAAGAGTCAAAAGAGTCACTCTGTTAACCTAGTAGGAAAAGGAGTTGTGAAAAGGATTCCAAGCTAAAGGTTCAAGATGAAGAAATGATCTATTAATGATTTTTAGATTAAAAGAAAGAAACAAATAACAGAAAGTACCATTTTTGTAAGAAAACAGAGAACTATCAGAAAGACTATTATAAAAGAAAAGCTTGGTTTGAAAAGAAAGGTATTTTTAATACTTTTGTATGCTATGAATCAAATTTAAGTAAAGTTCCTAATAATACTTGGTGGCTAGATTCTGATGCTACAACTCAAGTACCAATTACATGCAAGGATTCTAAATCACAAATCCAATATATGACTTTCTGTTTATAGGGAACCGCATGAAGGCTCCTATTGAAGACATAAAGACTTACAGATTGGTCTTAGACATTAGATATCGATTGGACCTTTATGATACACTCTATGTACCTTTAATTTCTAGAAATCTTGTTTCTTTAGGAAAATTGAACAATTATGGTTTTTATATTAATTTTTGTTCTTGAAGTTTTACTTTATATAAAAACTATGTTCTTTATGGATCAGGTTTTCTTATTGATTGTTTATATAGAATGAAACATAATATTTTCACTGAATCTTTGCATGTTACACATGATAATGTTGGTTTAAAACGTAGCATGCTTAATGAAAATTCTGCTTATTTGAGGCATAAACATTTGTGCCATATATCAAAAGAAAGGTTAGAAAGATTGGTAAAGAATGAGATTTTACAAAATCTAGATTTTACCGATCTTGGAACTTGCTTGGATTGCATAAAAGGAAAGTAGCCAAACATATCAAGGAAGGAGCCACAAGAAGCACACAGCTTCTTGAAATAATACACGCTAATATATATGGACCTTTTGATGTTCCATTCTTTATTAGAGAAAAATATTTCATCACTTTTATTAATGATTATCACATTATGAATATATCTATCTACTTAAAAAAAACATCTCAATTTGTAGATGTTTTGAAAATATTCCTAAATAAGGTTGAGAGACAATTAGATGGTGAAAATCATAAGATCTAATAGAGGTGGTACATACTATGAAAAGTATGATGAATCAGGATAATGTCCTCATCCATTTGCTAAAGTCCTCGAAAAACGTGGCATATGTGCAAAGTATACTATGCTAGGTACACCTCAACAAAATGGTGTAGCTAAAAGGTAAAATCAAACTTTAATTGATATGGTTAAGAGCATGATAAGTGAATTTCCCTTACTTAAATCCTCGTGGATGCATGAACTAAAAACTGTAACTTATTGATTGAATAGAGTTCTAACCAAAATGGTTCAAAAGACACCTTTTGAATTGTGGATGGAAAGGAAACAAGTTTAAGAAATCTGCATATTTAGGATTGCTCAACAGAAGTAAGAGTGTATAATCTACAAGAGAAAAATTAGGACTCTTGAACTGTAAGCGGATATGTTATTGGTTTTCTTGAGAAATCCAAGGGATATGTTCTACTATCCAAACCATAGTTCGAGAATAATTCAAATCGATAATGCTAAATTCCTTAAGAATGTTGAATTCAGTGAAAGTGTAAAACGTCAAGTTATGAAAATAAAAGGGATAAAGGGTGAATGTTTCTTTATCCATTATTGATCCAAAATCCACAATTGATATTAATGTTATTCCAACATTTGTGGAATGTGACAACAATGTTAATCAACATTTGAACGATGATGCACCTTCACAATCTGATGTCAGACCCTATGATGATCAGGGATATGATATTTGACCAAATGAAAAAGGTCAAATACAAATGAATCACAAGGAATAACGTTAGGAAGATCTCAAAGGGAAAAGAAATCGTTTATTCCAGAAGACTATGTGATCTACTTACAGGAATTAGACTTTGACCTTAGAATTGATAAAGATCCAATTACCTTTTCACAAGCCATAGAAAGTTTCGAATTCGTTAAATAGATTGATGCTATGAAGGAAGAGTCAAGATCCATAGAACAAAATAAAGTTTGGGATCTCGTTTAATTGCCTGAAGGATGTAAAATAGTCGGTTGTAAATGGGTCTTGAAAACCAAATGCGACTTGAAAGGTAAGGTAGAATGCTATAAAGTCAGACTTATTGCCGATGGTTATACTCAGAAAGATGACATTGATTATACATATACATTATCCTGCATCTAAGAAAGATTCATTAAGAATAATTATGACATTGGCAGCTCAATATGATCTAGAGTTATTTCAAATAGATGTGAAAATTGCATTTTTGAATAGAGATCTAGAAGATGAAGTTTATATGGATCAACTTAAAGATTTTTCCATACGAAGCAAAGGTCAAATGATGCATAAACTTAAGAAGTCAATATATGAATTAAAACAAACTTCCTGACAATGGTACATTAAGTTTAATATCATTATTACGTCTTTTGGTTTTAAAGAAAATATTGTAAATCGTTGTATATGCCAAAAGATTAGTGGGAAGAAGTTTATATTTTGAATCTTAAATGTTGATATTTTGCTTGCATATATTGATTTAAGTATATTGCATGAAACTAAATATATTATCTCTGAGAATTTTGAGATGAAAGATATGAAAAAGGCTTCTTATGTGATTGAATAGAAATATTTCAAAAAAAAATCAGAAAGAATAATAGGTCTGTCTCAAAAAGCATATATCAAAAAAATCTTGAAAAGTTTAATACGAGTAAATGTTTACCCAGGGTCGTTCCATTCAAAAGGGTGATAAATTTCGTCTCATGTTGTAATGAATTAAAATGAAAGGAAATGGAATCAATTCTTTATGCCTATGTTATCAGAAGTTTAATATACTTGCAAAATTGTACTAGACTGGATATAAGTTTTGTGGATGAGATGTTAAGCAAATATCAAAGTAATCATGGAATTGATCACTAGAAAGCTGCAAAGAAGGTTTTGAGATACCTATAAGAAACAAAGAATTACATGGTCACATATAAGAAATCCGATCAATTAGAGGTAGTCGAAAACACGAATTCAAACTTTGCTAGATGTCTTGACATAGAAAGTCCACTTTTGGTTCAGTTTCTACTAGAAGAAAGAACAGTTTCATGGAAAAGCATGAAACAGACTTTCACCACTTCGTCTACAATGGAAGCAAAATTTGTGGCTTGCTCTGAAGCTATAATTCTTGTGTTATGGATGGAACTTTATTTCAGGACTTTGGGCTGTGGACACCATGATCAAGCCACTGAAAATTTATTGTGATAACTTTGCGGCAGTATTCTTCTCCTAGAACGACAAATATTGAGGTACCAAATAGATACCCAAGTTATTTAAGAGACATGTTCTTAGGATGAATGTTGATTGTAATGATGTTTTATAGTGACACTTTGAGTTTAATGATATGTTTCTCACATTTTTATATTTTCCTGTTTTATGATGTCATGTATACATTATTGTTTGATATTGACAGGAAAACACTTAACAAATCATTATTATGGATCATAATGAGTGTTGTGATAATATATTTTGAAATGACAAAACAAGTAAATTCAATAATATAAAGATGATATAAAAACATGTTTAGAGGTTATCAGTACCAGAACTTGAGTTTCTGTAGATGACAGATCGATCTGGGTTATGAGAGATCGATCTCCTGGGATTTCTTGGATGAGAGATCGATCTCATAAAGACATGAGATCGATCTGCTAAGCTGTGAACCTATACAAAAGTATTGAGGCAGATTGAGATCGATCTCTAAGGGTTATGAGATCGATCTGCCTAATACTGGAGTTAAGGAGATCGATCTGATCTAGGAAGAGATCGATCTCCCCTAAAGTAAAGACAGTAGATCGATCTGTGAGATCGATCTATACTCAAACAGAGAGCTCATGAGATCGATCTGGTATAGGAAGAGATCGATCTTCTCAAAGTCAGAGAGCTAAGGAGATCGATCTGGGGTAATGAGAGATCGATCTCCCCACTACGAGAATTCATGGCAGATCGATCTCTAGATCGATCTTGCCTCAAACAGAGAGATTGGAAGATCGATCTGCCTATTCGACAGATCGATCTCCCCTAACATTTTCAAATTGTAAGATCGATCTGCTCATATATGAGATCGATCTCCTTGTGTTATTTTACCTTGATCTTGCAGGATTTATAACTGAGAGATCGATCTGGTCAAGATGGCAGATCGATCTGGCATTCTACTGGAGGTACCCAACGACTATTTCTGCAAAATCTCAATGGGAAAAACAGCATTAAATGCTCCAACTACCAATCCTTCAGTATATAACCAAGCATTGAAGACAATGAGAAGTGAGACACTATTGCTGCACATTTCTTACATTCTCAAGAGTTTAATTCTTTCATTCCTTGTGTCTTCATTCCTCATTTATTGAGTTTATTGTATAAGCTTAAGTGCAAAAGCTGTAATTGTCCTACCCACATTAAAAGCTTGATTTTGTATTCATCCTTACCTTAAGAGAGAAGAGGATTGTTCCTCAGTGAGATATAAATTGTAAAAGGGTGAATACATCTTTATATTGCAAAGGGTAGAGAGGTTATTCCTTAACCTGAAAAAGGAACATTGTAACTTCTGTTGAAAGAGAGAAAGAAAGCACTTGACAAGAAGGTCAAGGAGAGAGGACGTAGGCAAGAGATTGGCCGAACCTCTATAAACGATTTTGTTTGTTTCTCTCTTCCCTATCTTGCATTAAATTGTTTAATTTCATTGTATTGCTCATTATCATTTGCTGATTAAATTAGGATTAATTTAAAATTTGCCATTAACATTAGAAAACCGATTCACCCCCCTCTCGGTAGAGCCAACAATTGGTATCAGAGCCAGGTTTCTTTAATCACATAGGAACAACTTCCTAAAAGTTAGAAACGATCAAATGGCTCACAACAATGTAGCAACTAGTTTGGTAGGAGAGGGGCATTCTACGGTTAGACCTCCTATGTTCAATGGAGAACATTATGCTTATTGGAAGACTAGGATGATGTTATTCATTCAAGCAAATGATTATGAGATGTGGAGGATTATAATTAAAGGACCTCAAATCCCTACAAAGAGAATAGAGGGAAGAGATATCCCTAAAGAAGAAGATGAATGGGATTCAAATGACATTAAATGTGCTCAGCTAAATGCTAAGGCTATGCACACATTATTTTGTGCCTTAGGTCCAAATGAATACAATAGAGTCTCCGGTTGTGACAATGCCAAACAAATTTGGGACAAATTGGCAATAACTCATGAGGGTACAACCCAAGTGAAGGAGACTAAGGTAGGAATGCTCACACATGACTATGAGCTTTTTAGGATGAAGGAAGGAGAATCAATTAGTGATATGTTCACTAGATTCACAGATGTAATTAATGGATTAAAATCCTTAGGAAAAATATGCTCCAATATTGAAATGGTCAAGAAAATATTAAATAGCTTACCTAAATCATGGGAAGCTAAAGTGACTGCAATTGAGGAATCTAAGGATCCTCACACATTATCTTTAGATGAATTAATAGGATCACTACTCACTTATGAGATGAAGTTGAGAAGAAATGAAAAGCCACCCAAGAAAGTGGGAGTTGCTCAAAAATCCACTGCTCAAGAGGAGATTAAGAATGAGAGTGGTAGTGAAGAGGACCTTGAGATGGCAATGTTTGCCAAAAGATTTAACAAGTTCATGAGAATGAGAGCTAGTGGTAGTAATAAGAGAAACAATAAGAGAGATCAAGAAGAGGTAGGAAGAAAAGATACAATTGTGTGCTATGAATGTAAAAAACCAGGACACATAAAATTTAACTGTCATCTTCTTAAAAGGTCCAATGATAGGTTCCACAAAAAGAAGACAATGGTGGCAACATGGAGCGACAGTGACTGCTCCGATGATGACTCAAATGAGGACATTGCCAACTTGTGCTTCATGGCAATTGAGGATGAAAAGGTAACTTCAAACCTCAATGAATATTTTTTTGATGAATTGCAAGATGCATTTGATGATCTTGCATTGGAATATGAATGTATGAGTATGAAATATAAGAAAATAATATCTAAATTGAAGAAAGAAAATGAGTTAATTCTAAAGGACAAATTAGAATATGAAAAGAAACTAGAAATTACTAATCTTGAAATCTGTGATCTAAAAGAGAAGAATAGTAATTTACATAATTCCTTTAATAGATTTTATATGGGGCAACAAAAGCTAGATAACATGCTAGAAACCCAAAGGGCATTCTTTGATAAAAATGGGTTAGGATATAATGGAGAAAATAGAGAGACTCATCTCAGTAGCTTCATTGCTAGAAAGAGTTTGCATAAACCTTCAATTATTTGCTCATATTGTGATAGAAAGGGACATGCATCACATAATTGCAATATGAAGATGACCACTCTTAAAGGAAAAATAGTAAAAAGGATATGGGTTCCAAAAGAAGTAATTAACTCAAAGAATGTTAATGCATTAGCAAAATGGATCCCAAAGGGATCAAGAATTGCTTTCACTAACCTCAAAGGACCCAAGAAAATTTGGGTACCTAAAATTTGAGTTGAATTTGTCTATAGGTGATTGAGCATGGCCACAAAGCTAAAACAAAGGAAGCTTGGTACTTGGATAGTGGATGCTCAAGGCACATGACGGGTGATAGAAGCCACTTCAACTCTTTTAAATCAAAGGTTGGTGGAGAAGTCACATTTGGGGACAACTCCAAAGGCCAAGTTGAAGGAAGTGGCTCAATAGGTAATGACTACTTTTCTTTAGAAAAAGTATTATTAGTTAGGGGCCTAAAGCATAACTTATGATGCGACCAAAGGGTATATATCCGCAAGTGCACGGGTCGTACAAGTAATAATGGGATTTGAGTCCCGAATTATCGTCCCATAGAGAAGTTGATTAGCCTAATTAAGTATCGGTTAATCTTACCCTAAGTATATTCTAGCAAATTATGGAATTAAGGTGAGTGATCTACATAGCTATAATTGAAAATACTGAAAGCAATAAAATAATAAAACTATAAAATAAAGAAAATAAAACTGAGCTCAAAGTACTTACAATACTCCAAGCAATTAAAAACAACAACCTACAAAAGAAAATTAAAACTGATAAAATTAACTAACGCAATTAAAATAAAATGCAATTATGAAAATAAAGCAATAAAATTAAACTACAATTAAACTAACCTAAGACTTAATGAAATGAATTTACCCCTAATCTAATTCTAAATTAACATTTAATTAACTATCAACCTAAATAAAACTAAGTTCTACACTATTAAACTAGAATACTAATCATGCAATTTAATTAACAAATCTAAACTAAGCTAACTAATTTAATTGGAAATAAACTAAACTAAAAAGCATGAAAATGAGTTAATGCCCAAAATGCAAAAGCCAAACAAGGCCTTAAGCATTTTTAAACCTTCCCTCCATATACTGTTCATCATTCATTTTGTTTTTTCCATTTCCAGTAAGGCCTCGGGTTGCTCGGTTTCCAGGTGCAGTCTCGGGTTGCTCGGCTTTGCCCGCTGGTCCGCTGCTGTTTTGTCCATGGGTTGGTGCTTGCTGTTTGGTCTGCTGGTCTGCTGCACTCTGTTGTTTCTGGTGTTCCAGGTCACGGGTTGGTAAGGTGCTGCCCATGCCTCGACTGTGCACTGCACTCGGCAGTTGGTGCCTGTCCATTCCTACTCTGCTCCATTCCCTGCCTGTACCACTGCACGTCACTTCCTGCCTTGCTTCTATCATCAGCAAGCCATGCTCCAACACCCAGCGCAGCCTACTCATCCAGCAAACAGCCACGCGCATCAAGCAGATCGACACGCCAGCCCAGCACTGATTCATCACGTCCTGCTCCTGCATCTGTTCCATGCAATCGGTGTACACAGCAGCAGCTCCTGCCTTCAGTTGTCCGATCCCTGCACCAACGCCCTTGCTTCACCTGCCACGCAGCTCAGCACACTCCCGTAACAATGGCTTCCTGCTCCATTCTTGCAAAATAGAAGATGATGAACAGTACAATAACAACATAACAGGGCAGAACAGAGGAGGGCTCTCGGTCTGTCCAGCTTCACTCTCGGTTCATGGCCTGCTGCTAGGATCTCGGGTGGTTTATGAAATCAGCCTAGCTCCCCACATTCTCGAGTAGCAAGGACAGCAAACGAAAAGGAAAAACAAAATTACCAATGGAAGCAACCGAGAATTATAAACATAACAAAAACAAACTTGAAAAATGAAGGAGAAACCAAGAAGAGCAAAGACAAGGAAATGAGATCAAATGCTGTAAAAGAAGATTAGCAACTAGGATTAAACTTTTTCATTTTAAAGAAAATAAAACAAAGCTTGTAAATTGCAACAATGGTGGCTAACTAAGAACTAACCGGAAATCCTTGCAAATGAAAAACAAAATAAATCTAACAACAAAGCTTTTGAAATAAAACTTTAAACTATATTAAAAATACCTCTGAGTTACATTACACTACTCCTAACTACATTACACTACTCCTACTCTTAAAAATTACATTAACTTCTACTCCTAAAATTTACATAACTTCTTCAATTGCCATTCTTTCCTATTTATAAACACATTAGGGGTAAAATGGTAATTTTCACATCCTTGATGAGTTGGCATTTTTTTGGCCACTTGTCTTCACACCATTGGCTCCTTGAAAAGATATTTCCATGTCATCAGTCTTCTTGTCCAATTGGATGTGCTAGGTGGCATGACTCGTGTTGTCCGCGTGGCTCAATCTCGATTTTAGCCCAATTCCGGTCCATTTTCTACCGAAATATTCAAAATTCATCCGGATTTAATTTATCTGCAAACATGAGAATTTTAATTAAATAAAGGGGATAATTAACAAAATAAATTGGGGATTTAAATAAATAATTAGGAAATTAAGCACAAATAATTCTAAGAACATAGAATTATCACACCCCCAAACTTGAGTTTTTGCTTGTCCTCAAGCAAAACAAAATGATTTTAAGAATGGCAAGTACTAAACACAATAATTTCCCCATTATTATCCTCAAAGAAAAAGTACAGACTAAGAAATCAAAAGACTCACAGTTACAAGTCCAGCACTTAGAATTATTCAATCATAAGTCCTAACCCAAATTGGACTCCTCGTGAGTGTGTGAAAAATGTCTAAGTCACTTTTCAGTACATTATCCGGATTAGATTATGCAAACACAGTGAATGCAAAGTCAATGACATATGATCATTCCCATAAGTTTGCTTTTCACTTCTCTCTCCACTAATGTAGTCACACTTAACTAAAGATCATTAGGACTTCATTAGGCTTGTAATGTAAGGCTGGGGCTAAGGTATGATAAAGTCAATTTAGGTTTAATTACCCCTTAACATGCATTACTTCTAGGATCTTAATGTAAGAGCACTAATCATTTCCCCCAAACTTATTTCTTTTGCTAAACATTTTTTTTTCTTGAATTTTTCTATTTTCTTTTTTTTTTCTTCTTTCTTTTTCATCATTTTTCATTTTTTTTTTTTTACATACTCATTCACTATCACTTAATACCCATATAGCTCACAATATATCCAATGACTTTTCATGCTTTCGGAGTAAGGGATAGGAAAAAGTATTTAAGCTAAGGAAACAAAAATAAGCAGATGTATTTACAGAGAAAAGCTTATTTGGCCCAGATGGGTGACTAGGGGTAGCATATGTACAAGGAAGGCTAGAAAGGCTCAAACGATCCAAAGATGGCCTAAATCATCTCCCTAATTAAGTGTGATCTAATATTTCACCTCGAGATCAGATCAAACAAATTCTAGAATATGATGCACCAAATCAACTGAACAAATGCAATCCTATGTACACATAAGCTTTCTCTAAATAAATATACAGATTCATGACATGACATGTGCATAAAATGAGGAAATCACAATTAGAATCAAGACAAATTCAAGAATTCAACTTCATGCTTTTCCTATAATCATGCTTCTCATTCAGTCAAAGTCAGACTAAATCATGAGGTCATATCATTGGAATATGGGAAAACTACATGCTAAGCATTAAATCATCCCAAAATCAAACAATTTAAGCTCATGTTATCGAAAAAAATTTTGAAAATTCTTTCTCAGCTTTTCGAAAAAATTTTGAAAATTTTTCCAATTTTTCACAAAATTGCTCAAGTGATATCCCCTCCCCCAAACTTAAAATGCACAATGTCCTCAGTGTGCAGATAACATAAGAATTTAAGTTCAAAAACAAAGTACTCCCCTTTCTGATGTTGATGAACAATCGAAGCTTTGATTGAAAGCATAAAACGAGAAAAGAAACCTGCAAAATAAACAAAGAAAGAAACAGCCGAAAAGAAAAAGAACTATATACAAAGTGAACATGAAAAGACAGCCACTTCAAATGCAGCTGAAGAAGACAACACTCAGCAGCAGGGCGAAGAGTAGGAGGGTCATCCAAAGTGGTGACAGGCTATTGACAGTTAACTCCTCCTGAGCCATATCTACTTCCTTCTTTCTCTCAGATATTATATGCTTAAGCCTTATATTCTCCTCAATCTCTATCTTAAAACACTCTTGAGAGTCATCAGGGAGCTTCACAGGTTTGAAAACATTAAACTTTACTTCCTGATCTTGGACTCTCATCGTCAACTTTGTAGCATCAGAGGGCGAGGAAGGCAATGAATAAGAAGAAGGTATAGATGAAGAAGCGCCTAATTTTGTAGCCCGATCCTGATGTTCCTGCTCTTTCTGAGCTGCTTCGTTAGAACCTATGTGTTCTTCAACTATGTGCTGTTCAGGTTGGGACTTGACTTGTGGCTCATCTAGCTCTCCGCCACTCCTAAGGGTGATAGATCTAACATGTTCCTTACCCTCCATTTGCTTATCATGATTAACTTCAGTATTACTAGGAAGGGTCCCTTGAAGATGTTGGCTAAGAGCGCTAGCTATTTGTCCAACCTGAACTTCTAAGTTCTTAAGTGAAGCAGCTTGATCTTGCAGGATAGTCGTGAACATCTCCTCTAATGTAGGCTTCTTCTCAGCTGCTGGTGTGTGGTAGAATTGGGGCTGCATGAGTGGTGGTGGTGGTGGTGGTGGTGATGGATGAGATTGAAATTGAAGTGGGGATGGTTGATGAGGCGAGTGATAAGGAATTTGCGGCTGTGGTGGTACCTGAACCGGTGGAGTTTGAAAACTAGGGGGTTCTATAGATCTAGAGTTAGAAGGTTGCCCTTGGTTTTGGCTCCAGGAGAAGTTATGATGGTGCCTCCACCCTGAGTTGTAGGTGTTTGAAAAATGGTTGTTTTGTTGCGTTTGAGAAGGGGCAACATACTGAACCGATTCTAAGTTGAGCGGACACCTATCTACAGAGTGGGTACCACTACACAGCTCGCAGGAAAGAAAAGGACTTTGGACAGAATAAATCGGATTAGGACTGGTGGGAGGATTATACTGGGTACTGAGCGACTCCACCTTCTTTGTAAGATTGGCTATCTGAGAAGTCAAGGTGGACATCGTGTAGAGCTCATAAATACCTGCCGACTTCTTTGGCATTTGCCTCTCCGAGGACCATTGATAGTTGTTAGCCGCCATTTTGTCTAGCAACTCGTAAGCCTCCTCCTCTGTTTTGCACATCAAGGCTCCACCCGAAGCAGCGTCCACTATGGTCCTATTCTGGCTTGTAAGTCCATTGTAGAAAGTTTGGACTTGAAGCCATAGAGGTAGGCCGTGGTGAGGGCACTTCCTAAGAAGCTCCTTATATCGTTCCCATGCTTCATAAAGAGATTCAAAGTCGTACTGGGCAAAGGAAGATATATTGCTACGAAGTTGGGCTAGTTTAGAGGGAGGAAAGAATTTGGCTAGAAATTGGTGGGCTAACTCATCCCATGTGGAAATTGATCCCGGAGGCAGAGAGGTCAACCAGTGTCTCGCCCTATCCCTAAGTGAGAAGGGGAATAATCTAAGCCTAACAGCATCGCCAGATAATCCATTATATTTAAATGTGTTGCACAAGTCCAAGAATTGCCCAAGCTGAGCATGTGGGTCATCGTAAGGAAGCCCACTGAACTGTAGAGAAGTTTGGATCATCTGGATGATTGCGGGCTTAATTTCAAAATTGTTTGCATGGACAGCTGGTGGCCTAATGCCGGAATAATACCCTTCAATAGTTGGCATTGCATAATCTCCGACTGTCTTAATTTTCCTATTTTCTGTCATGATGCTTTGCAGCGGAGCTATAAATTTCCTAGAATCCTTTCGAATTTTTCTAAGAGTTCGTTCGATTTCAGGATCTAAAGGAAAGTTATCTTAACTCCCGGCTCTACGCATGCAAACATCTAAAAGTCCTTAGAATTTTTTTTTTTGAATTTTTAGATTTTTCAATTTTTTTTTAACTAGTCTAGATTAAACTTCTAAATATTTACAAGCTAGAATTACACCTAAGCATAATTTCACCGATATTAACTAATGGCTAATTAAGACTTCCCCGGCAACGGCGCTAAAAACTTGATGCGACCAAAGGGTATATATCCGCAAGTGCACGGGTCGTACAAGTAATAATGGGATTTGAGTCCCGAATTATCGTCCCACAGAGAAGTTGATTAGCCTAATTAAGTACCGGTTAATCTTACCCTAAGTATATTCTAGCAAATTATGGAATTAAGGTGAGTGATCTACATAGCTATAATTGAAAATACTGAAAGCAATAAAATAATAAAACTATAAAATAAAGAAAATAAAACTGAGCTCAAAGTACTTACAATACTCCAAGCACTTAAAAACAACAACCTACAAAAGAAAATTAAAACTGTTAAAATTAACTAACGCAATTAAAATAAAATGCAATTATGAAAATAAAGCAATAAAATTAAACTACAATTAAACTAACCTAAGACTTAATGAAATGAATTTACCCCTAATCTAATTCTAAATTAACATTTAATTAACTATCAACCTAAATAAAACTAAGTTCTACACTATTAAACTAGAATACTAATCATGCAATTTAATTAACAAATCTAAACTAAGCTAACTAATTTAATTGGAAATAAACTAAACTAAAAAGCATGAAAATGAGTTAATGCCCAAAATGCAAAAGCCAAACAAGGCCTTAAGCATTTTTAAACCTTCCCTCCATATACTGTTCATCATTCATTTTGTTTTTTCCATTTCCAGTAAGGCCTCGGGTTGCTCGGTTTCCAGGTGCAGTCTCGGGTTGCTCGGCTTTGCCCGCTGGTCCGCTGCTGTTTTGTCCATGGGTTGGTGCTTGCTGTTTGGTCTGCTGGTCTGCTGCACTCTGTTGTTTCTGGTGTTCCAGGTCACGGGTTGGTAAGGTGCTGCCCATGCCTCGACTGTGCACTGCACTCGGCAGTTGGTGCCTGTCCATTCCTACTCTGCTCCATTCCCTGCCTGTACCACTGCACGTCACTTCCTGCCTTGCTTCTATCATCAGCAAGCCATGCTCCAACACCCAGCGCAGCCTACTCATCCAGCAAACAGCCACGCGCATCAAGCAGATCGACACGCCAGCCCAGCACTGATTCATCACGTCCTGCTCCTGCATCTGTTCCATGCAATCGGTGTACACAGCAGCAGCTCCTGCCTTCAGTTGTCCGATCCCTGCACCAACGCCCTTGCTTCACCTGCCACGCAGCTCAGCACACTCCCGTAACAATGGCTTCCTGCTCCATTCTTGCAAAATAGAAGATGATGAACAGTACAATAACAACATAACAGGGCAGAACAGAGGAGGGCTCTCGGTCTGTCCAGCTTCACTCTCGGTTCATGGCCTGCTGCTAGGATCTCGGGTGGTTTATGAAATCAGCCTAGCTCCCCACATTCTCGAGTAGCAAGGACAGCAAACGAAAAGGAAAAACAAAATTACCAATGGAAGCAACCGAGAATTATAAACATAACAAAAACAAACTTGAAAAATGAAGGAGAAACCGAGAAGAGCAAAGACAAGGAAATGAGATCAAATGCTGTAAAAGAAGATTAGCAACTAGGATTAAACTTTTTCATTTTAAAGAAAATAAAACAAAGCTTGTAAATTGCAACAATGGTGGCTAACTAAGAACTAACCGGAAATCCTTGCAAATGAAAAACAAAATAAATCTAACAACAAAGCTTTTGAAATAAAACTTTAAACTATATTAAAAATACCTCTAAGTTACATTACACTACTCCTAACTACATTACACTACTCCTACTCCTAAAAATTACATTAACTTCTACTCCTAAAATTTACATAACTTCTTCAATTGCCATTCTTTCCTATTTATAAACACATTAGGGGTAAAATGGTAATTTTCACATCCTTGATGAGTTGGCATTTTTTTGGCCACTTGTCTTCACACCATTGGCTCCTTGAAAAGATATTTCCATGTCATCAGTCTTCTTATCCAATTGGATGTGCTAGGTGGCATGACTCGTGTTGTCCGCGTGGCTCAATCTCGATTTTAGCCCAATTCCGGTCCATTTTCTACCGAAATATTCAAAATTCATCCGGATTTAATTTATCTGCAAACATGAGAATTTTAATTAAATAAAGGGGATAATTAACAAAATAAATTGGGGATTTAAATAAATAATTAGGAAATTAAGCACAAATGATTCTAAGAATATAGAATTATCAACTTACTAAACATAAGTCAACTTTGTGACAAAGGTTACAAAGTAACTTTTGATTGTATGAAATGTCATGTTATAGATCCTAAGTCAAATAGAGTTCTTTTCTTAGGGCATAGACAAGGTAATATATACATTGTCTATCTTAATGAACTTAAGAATGAAAACATATGCCTAATGGTAGACAAAGAAAAGGAATCTTGGTTATGGCATAGAAGACTAGGTCATGCTAGCATGTATGTACTTTCTAAGTTAGCTAGAAAGGATCTAGTTATAGGATTGCCTAAGATGTCCTTTGATTATGAAAAAATATGTGAAGCATGTGTTAAAGGAAAACATAAAATGACAACATTTAAGCCTAAGAATAGTGTATCCACCTCTAGGCCTCTTCAATTACTCCACCTAGATTTATTTGGACCAACTAGAACAACAAGCCTTGGTGGGAAACACTATGGATTTGTAATAGTTGATGATTACACTAGGTTCACTTGGGTGTTCTTTTTTAGAGTAAAAAATGAAGCCTTAGAAAACTTCATAGCCTATACAAAAGTGACTCAAAATGAAAAGGGATACACAATAACTAGTATTAGAAGTGATCATGGCAAGGAATTTGAAAATATAGGATTTGATGAGTATTGCAATAATCAAGAAATTAGCCATAATTTTTCAGCCCCGAGGACACCACAACAAAATGGTGTAGTTGAGAGAAGAAATAGAACATTGGAAGAAATGGCTAGAACAATGTTGTGTGAGAATAATTTACCAAAGTATTTTTGGGCTGAAGCTATAAACACATCTTGCTTTATAATTAATAGAGCTATGATTAGACCCATGCTAAAGAAAACTCCTTATGAGCTTTACAAAGGTAAGAAGCCTAACATTAGTTACTTCCATCCTTTTGGCTGCAAATGTTTTGTCTTAAACAATGGGAAAGATAACCTAGGAAAATTTGATGCCAAGAGTGATGAGAAAATTTTTTTGGGATATTCCTTGAATTCAAAGGCTTATGAGTCTATAACAAAAGAACATTGATGGTTGAAGAATCAATTCATGTAATATTTGATGAGTCAAATGATGTATCTAAACATTCAACCAATGATGAGGATGTTGAAATATTTGATGAAAACTTGGAGGAAATTCCAAACTTAGAAGATGATTTATTAGAAAAACTTGACTTGAATAAAGAAGATGAAGAAGAAATAGAGATATTAGAGAGAGAGTCTAGAGCACCAAGAGAGTTAGGATATGTAAAAGATTGTGAAATAGTAGGAGATCCAACTCTTGGAGTTAGAACTAGATCATCTCTAAGGAATATGTGTCAATATATAGCCTTTGTATCTCAAATAGAGCCTAGGAATGTCAATGAAGCCTTACATGACAATAATTGGTTCCTAGCAATGCAAGAAGAATTAAATCAATTTGAGAGAAGCAAAGTATGGAAACTAGTTCCTAGGCCTAGTGATCACTCTATAATTGGAACTAAATGGATATTCAAGAACAAGATGGATGAAAATAGTGTGATCATAAGAAACAAGGCTAGGTTAATTGCACAAGGTTATAGACAAGAGGAAGGTATAAACTATGATGAAACCTATGCACCGGTAGCTATACTAGAGGCAATAAGAATGTTACTTGCCTTTGCATGTTATAAAAACTTCAAATTATATCAAATGGATGTAAAGAGTGCATTCTTAAATGGTTTCATTAATGAAGAAGTCTATGTTGAACAACCTCCCGGTTTTGAAAATCATGAATTTTCTGAACATGTTTTCAAATTATCTAAGGCACTCTATGGATTGAAACAAGCTCCTAGAGCTTGGTATGAAAGGTTGTCAAAATTCTTGATAGAAAAGGGATTTTCAAGAGGAAAAGTGGATACCACTTTATTCATCAAAAATAAAAATAAGGATTTACTAGTTGTACAAGTGTATGTAGATGATATTATCTTTGGTTCAACTAATGAGTCTTTATGTCAAGAGTTTGCTAAGATCATGCAAGGTGAGTTTGAAATGAGCATGATGGGAGAACTCACCTTCTTCTTGGGACTTCAAGTGAAGCAAACAAAAGATGGAACCTTCATCAATCAAGCAAAGTATACTAAGGATTTGCTCAAGCGATTTGGAATGGACAATTGCAAACCTCAAGCAACTCCAATGGGCACCAACATCAAACTTGATAAAGATGAAAGTGGTAAGTGTGTGGACATTAAACTCTATAGGTCTATGATTGGCTCATTACTTTATTTAACTGCAAGTAGACCAGATATTTTATTTAGTGTATGCCTTTGTGCTAGATTTCAATCCTCTTCTAGGGAATCACACTTATTAGCAACTAAAAGGATCTTCAGATACCTTAAGGACACTCCCTCTATAGGACTTTGGTACCCCAAGGACTCCACCTTTACACTTCATGCATTTTCAGATGCAGATTTTGGGGGATGCAAAATAGATAGGAAAAGTACTTCAGGTACTTGCCAATTCTTAGGGAATAGATTAATCTCTTGGTTCTCTAAGAAACAAAACAGTGTGGCTCAGTCCACAACTGAAGCTGAATACATAGCAGCAGGTAGTTGTAGTGCTCAAGTGTTGTGGATTAAACAATAAATGAAAGACTATGGTATTGACATGAAATAAGTTTCTATTAAATGTGACAATACCAGTGCTATAAACCTATCTAAAAATCCTATTCAACACTCTAGAACCAAGCACATTGAGATTAGGCATCATTTCCTTAGAGACCATGTGCAAAAGGAGGATATAATTCAAGAGTATATTGACACTTTACATCAAATAGCTGATATATTCACCAAACCTCTTGATAGAGATAGGTTTTGTATCCTTAGAGGTGAATTAGGACTCATGAATATCCCTTAAGATGTATATGCTTCAAAATCTTGTTTTTAAGTTGGTTTTAAAAGTGTTTTTCAAAGATTTTTTCTAGGCAACAAGTATGAGAGATCGATCTCCTATTAATATAGATCGATCTCCATACTTCCAACAAGCCTAAAGCATTAAGGTTAAGCTAGGCAGATCGATCTTCTATCCATAAGATCGATCTCCTTAAGCCTCTGTTCAACAACAGATCGATCTGTGCATACGACAGATCGATCTCCTCAAGCCTCTGTATTCTGAAGATCGATCTATGCATTTGGCAGATCGATCTCCCTAAGCCTTTGTCAGACAGCAGATCGATCTGTGCATACAACAGATCGATCTCCTTAAGATACTGTATTCTGAAGATCGATCTTATGAAACCACAGATCGATCTCCTCGAGCCTCTGGAAATGACAGATCGATCTGTCGTCTAGATAGATCGATGTCCTGTGCCCTGGACTATAAAATCTGGCGAAAAATCTCCAAATTTCAAAACTCCAAATTCTCAAATCCCTAACCTCCTGTCGCACATCCTCTCTCAATTCTCCCTCCAGATCGATCTTCGGTAAGAATCTTGCCTAATCCTCTCATCAATCAGGGTCAAGTAACCTACATTGCTAAATTTTTCTTCAAAATTTGTTTAGTTTTTGTGTAATCTTAGTTAGGGTAATTTTTACACTGTTCCATTGGATAGGTGTCTAGAGAACTAGCCTTAAGATTCAATCTAGTGTTTAGAACCATGCCTAGACTTAAGAGAGCAGGCCAAAAACCTCCCCGATCTAATTTAGAACAAGGGTCATCTTCCTAATCCATTCCTCCCTCTTTAGTCGCTACCTTCAACAGGTGTTTTAAAACACCTGCGAAAATGAAGCGATATGAAGAATATTTTTTCACCATGCCAATTAAGTATTGGCGAACTCTCGATTTTTCCTTCCTAAATCGAATTGACTTTCCCTATCTAACCAAATTTGAAGAATTTGGTTGGATGTCGTTCCTCAAAATCAATACTCCTGTACCTCCAAACATCGTTCAAGTATTCTTTTCCAATGCCGAGCTCACCTATGATCCTCACGACACTTGTAAAATTCTCGGGTTTACAACGTATGTCATGGGCAAATCCATTGCAATAGACCCTGAAGTCCTAGCCCAAGCTTTTAACATACGCGATGAAGGCTTGACAAATGAAGATGAGGAAGTCCCTTTAGAGTTTGATATTCCCGGGGATAAGGTGAGTGACCTCCCAATGCATCCACGGTTACTCCACCTCATCATATCATGGAACCTTCGTCCTTTCGGTAC
Source organism: Firmiana major (assembly GCA_033439115.1). Taxonomy (NCBI): domain Eukaryota; kingdom Viridiplantae; phylum Streptophyta; class Magnoliopsida; order Malvales; family Malvaceae; genus Firmiana; species Firmiana major. Next base: position 34,265,562 of record CM065913.1, on the reverse strand, counting down.
CCGTCATTCCACCGTTAGGAGGCTAGATCACTTTTGGATCCACCACATACACTCTACCAGTCAAAAACTCAACCTTGTCCACTTTATCTATCAAGACTGGTTAAAGATTGTCTGCGGTCAAGCCACAACGATAGTGTTTCCGCAACCATTGGCGTACTTTCTCCAACGACTTGGAGTGGACAGCAGTTACGAAACGTGTGAAGTGCCCTCTCCAAAGAGCGTTCTCAACATTGGGACACTCCACCACATGGGCTACTACAAGGACTTCCGGGGTGGCTGGAAGAAGAAGCGGGAACAACAGCCTTCTGCAGCCATGGAGGAAGATCCCTCGGATGAGCCCATAGATCCACCGACTGCACCAACTGAGCATCCATCATCTTCAACTGCTCAGCCCACTGCACCTGCTACCTCAACCGCTGACATGGAGTCCATTGTGACAATGTTGAGTGCACTGAACAGGAAGATAGATGAAGGCTTTGCAAACCTTCATGCCACCCAGCAGCGGATGATCGAGGAGCTGAACCGCAAAGTAGATGAAGGCTTTGCAAATCTTCATGATACTCAGCAGACCATGTATGATGAGCTTCAGGTCGCTCGCAGTCACATTGAAGATCTTATGGATCGAGTTCCTCCACCGTAGGATATGAATATTAGGATAAGATTAGTTCGTTTTCATGTGTACTTCTTGTTATTTTTGAGACTGCATTTGCTTGAATGAAATGATATATTAGTTATAAATTACTATTTTGAAATGCACAATGTTTTTACAATTGAACTGGTCCCTTAATCTTTAGTGTCATTGATATGACAAAAAGGGGGAGAAGAAAAGAGAACATGTGCATGTAGGTGCATGTAGGTTAATTAAAAGATGTGTAAACGGCTTTAAGAAACATGTCTAAAGTTTTAAAGGAATGATTAAAATGAGGGGGAGTTAAGAAAGTAACGAGGTCAAAAGCTAAAAGAAAGGGGGAGCTTGTGCAAATTAACTAAACATGTTGATTGAATAGGTTTTGTCATATCAAAAAGGGGGAGATTGTTGTGATAATATATTTTGAAATGACAAAACAAGTAAATTCAATAATATAAAGATGATATAAAAACATGTTTAGAGGTTATCAGTACCAGAACTTGAGTTTCTGTAGATGAGAGATCGATCTGGGTTATGAGAGATCGATCTCCTGGGATTTCTTGGATGAGAGATCGATCTCATAAAAACATGAGATCGATCTGCTAAGCTGTGAACCTATACAAAAGTATTGAGGCAGATTGAGATCGATCTCTAAGGGTTATGAGATCGATCTGCCTAATACTGGAGTTAAAGAGATCGATCTGATCTAGGAAGAGATCAATCTCCCCTAAAGTAAAGACAGTAGATCGATCTGTGAGATCGATCTATACTCAAACAGAGAGCTCATGAGATCGATCTGGTATAAGAAGAGATCGATCTTCTCAAAGTCAGAGAGCTAAGGAGATCGATCTGGGGTAATGAGAGATCGATCTCCCCACTACGAGAATTCATGGCAGATTGATCTCTAGATCGATCTTGCCTCAAACAGAGAGATTGGAAGATCGATCTGGTCAAGATGGCAGATCGATCTGGCATTCTACTGGAGGTACCTAACGGCTATTTCTGCAAAATCTCAACGGAAAAAACAGCATTAAATGCTCCAACTACCAATCCTTCAGTATATAACCAAGCATTGAAGACAATGAGAAGTGAGACACTATTGCTGCACATTTCTTACATTCTCAAGAGTTTAATTCTTTCATTCCTTGTGTCTTCATTCCTCATTTATTGAGTTTGTTGTATAAGCTTAAGTGCAAAAGCTGTAATTGTCCTACCCACATTAAAAGCTTGATTTTGTATTCATCCTTACCTTAAGAGAGAAGAGGATTGTTCCTCAGTGAGATATAAATTGTAAAAGGGTGAATACATCTTTATATTACAAAGGGTAGAGAGGTTATTCCTTAACCTGAAAAAGGAACATTGTAACTTCTGTTGAAAGAGAGAAAGAAAGTACTTGACAAGAAGGTCAAGGAGAGATGACGTAGGCAAGAGATTGGCTGAACCTCTATAAACGATTGTGTTTGTTTCTCTCTTCCCTATCTTGCATTAAATTGTTTAATTTCATTGTATTGCTCATTATCATTTGCTGATTAAATTAGGATTAATTTAAAATTTGTCATTAACATTAGAAAACCGATTCACCCCCCCTCTCGGTAGAGCTAACAATGAGATTATAATATAATGATTCATCTAAGGATCTAATATTAAATTGTAGGTGTTGTAGTATATGAAAAGCAGTGTTTTACAAACTAGAATATGATCGTCATAACTCACATCAACTGATTTTTGTATATGATGGTATTATAATGGGAGATAAGAAATTAACTACCATTATAAAGATTTTAATCGAGTCAAGTGGGAGAATGTAAGATAAACTTACGTTTATTAGTGTGGCTCGTTTAAAATATAACAGAAGTTATTTAAATTAGCCACTGTACCAAAATTTTAGGAACCACTTCCACTAACATGATGGACATGGTTGGAAGTGATAGTTATTTAATTAAATACAAAGAAGTCCTCTCTCTCAAAAGATACGATACTCCATCTACTTCGTATGAGAAAAAAATCAGAGTAAGAGAAAAAAACGTGTTTACGTGCACAAGGGCTTCAATAATGGCATCATCATCTTATTCATTGACACCAACGACAGATAGAGGTATGTATATTATTATTAAATTATGTTGAAACATGAGATATCTAGTTTTAATTGATTCTGTGACGTATGTGTGATGACAAATTTACCAATGATTATGTTTTCATCAACAACGAAAATTTTAGGAGTTCTTCAACCTGTTTTTTAAGATACACTAAAGAGATATAGATTGAACAATGCTGCCACTTAAAGTGGTCAACCTTCCACTCAACACAGCCTCGTTAAAATACAATGCGAGCTACAAAACAAAAGGATATCATAATTCTTCCTTACCAATATTTCCACCAAAGATATTATACTCTTATTATTACAAAAAAAAAAACAAATTAATAAATGGAGTCATTGAATAATAGAGGAAGGTAGAGCTCGAGCATATGACAATATGTTGAAATAAGATTATATTGGAGTTCTTAAGATAAGACTAAGAATCAAGTTTCTCCAGCAATGAATTAAGACCATACAAATTTAGAAAGGTCATGAAAATAAATAAAGATAGGTGAACATAAGTGCACTGATGAAACCAAAACAAAAAACTACCCAATGTTACAGTACGAGATAAAATTTGAACAAGCAAGCACCATTCGAATTTTTCAAACCAAAACAAGACCAAAATGAGCCCCTGATTTACCCAACGTCCTATTCTATATGCCACATTCAACACAACTTAGAAGCATTATAGAGAAGATTTTAATCCCGACATTTTGAAATTAAACCAAATTCTTTAGCAAAAATTTCTTTAAAAAACTAATAAACTATCTTGTGATTATTCAACATATTCACATGTTATTAGTATTTTATAATTTAGATTTGGGTTTTGAGAAAGTAAGAAAGCAATTGTGCATATTGGTAATGATCTGTTAAATTGTAATTTTAACGATACAATTCTCATCATTCCAATTCTAAAAGGGCGGTATGTCATGACAAATACATAAACTAATAAATGGAGTCATTAAATAATAGAAGAAGGTAGAGCTCGAGCAATATATTGAAATAACCTTATATTGGAGTTCTTAAGATAAGACTAATAGTCAAGTTTCTCCAGCAATGAATTAGGACCATACAAATTCAGAAAGGTCATGAAAATAAATAAAGACAGATGAACACAAGTGCACTGATGAAACTAAAACAAAAAACTACCCAATGCTACAACAAGAGATAAAATTTGAACAAGCAGGCACCATTTGAAGTTTTCAAACCAAAACAATACCAAAATGAGCCCGTGATTTATCCAACATCCTATTCTACATGCCACATTCAACATAACTTCGAAGCATTATAAAGAGAAGATTTTAATCCTGGCATTCGAAATTAAGCCCAATTCTTTAGCAAAAATTTCCTAAAAAAACTAATAAACTATTTTGTGATTATTCTACTTATTCACATGTTATTGGTATTTTATAATTTAGATTTGGGTTTTGAGAAAGTAAGAAAGCAATTGTGTACATTGATAGTGATATGTTAAAGTGTAACTTTAACTATACAACTTTCATCATTCCCATTCTTGGAGGGCCGGTATGTCATAAGATGGTCAAAAGTGGAATGTTATTAAATTATTTTGCATAACTTATTTAATATAATGTACATTTGATGCATGTTTAGCCTAATTTATGAAAAAACTTTTTATTGTAGAAGCGAAAGTGTCATGACCCAAAAATCAGAGTAAATTTTTCGTTTTTCTTTCATATTTAATTCTTACATTCCTCTCATCGTGACCATCCTACCAACAGTTGGGCTATGATTCGGTGTTAGTCCCCTCACACTAGTTACCATTTCATTTCTATGTTACATTTACACATTAGGATTTTTCTATCCTTTGACTTTAACTAATACGTTCACAATTGCATTTACAATACCTTACATCCCCGACGTCATATACGTTTACAATACTGTGCATTTACGTATTTAGATACAAAAACCATACAAGTGTGTATACCTTTTCTCGATGATGGGAAACAACGGATACCAAGAATGCAAGTCATCAGCCGCTCATTATCTATTACGAGTGCTCTGAAAAAAGGAAAAAATAAGGGGGTGAGCAACCACATACTCAGTAAGGCAATTATGCAAGTAAGTAGATAACTCCACTATCTACATGCTCATAATGTCATGCCCTAAAATCCATTTTTTTCTGTTTAAAGCTCATGCACGAAATCATGCACACATCAATGTCATAGTTTATAAAAGCTGTTCGTGCTTATGAAAATCATGCAACTTATGCCTCAATGGCTTCTCATGTAATATCATAAAACGCATGAATTAAATCAAAATCATGCATTTGCAATTAAAACATGGATAACCTCCTCATGCTAAAACCTTTCATTGCATGACTTATGAGCAATTATGAAAAATACATCATGCTGAGTTTCCACAAAACCTTCACGCATACCCATATGCCACACCATGAATGTCATGTAAAACCAGTTTACCTCACGCATGGGTTTAAATAGCATGGAAATAACGTCATGCAAGTTTCAATTTAAATTTCAGTTTCATTCTCATCAAATCACATCTCAGTCACACTTATCAAGACTCAACCCCTCCCTCGGATGATCCTGATCCACATAAATCATTTATTTCCAAGCATTTTCGAAAACATTGAAAATTTCATTTATTCACAACAAAACCAATATCATCAGTCAGGATCCAACCCCTCCCTCGGGTGGTCCAGACTCACACAAAATCCACGTATTCTCAAACTTTCAAAACATCATATAGTAACATGCGAGACTAGGTAATATATATATATATATATATATTTATATATATCAGGCAAATAAGCAGGACTATGGCCATATCCTCGTGATCTCACTACTACACGGATCCTGTGTGCAGGGTCTCACCACTATCGGGAACCGCCCCGGGAGGTGGGTCAGTCCATCTCGTCGGTCCTGCCCGATCACTCGCATCCAAAGATGCCACATAATCAATCCCAGCACGGTACAACGTACTCCATGCTACTTGTACGGTACAACGTACTTCGTGGACCCATATCTCATATCAATAATCGTGTCTATCTCAAAACGCACGTGCGAGCATATTTAATCGGTATGACACCCAGTCTACCTGACGCTCTAAGCACGGCTCATCGCATGTCTCATAAAATCAGTACGAGCGATGCTCCAGCACTCTCATAAAATCAAGGAAACTCTCGTACGAGCCAAGCTCCAGCACGCGTTTCATAAAATCTCATAAGATCTAGTGCGAGCTAAGCTCCAACACTTTGTCAAAATCATGTAAAACTAGTGCGAGCTACGCTCCAACACTCTGCCATAAAAAATTAAGTGAAAATCTGGTGCGAGTTAGACTCTAGCACCCTGTCATGAAAATCATGTGAAAATCTGGTGCGCGCTAGGCTCCAACACCCATGCATGTAAAACTCTAGTGTCAGCCCCTGCTTCAACACTAATGCATGTGTCACACAGTTCAAAACTCGTGCGAGCTAAGCTCTAGCACCTCTCATGCATGTCAAATCATTAAAACTAGTGAAAGCAATCGCTCCAGCACCTTATTATGCATATCATGTCACATAAATCGGTGCGAGCAACCGCTCTAGCACCATTATGCATACTCACAAACTCAGATATAGTGCGAGTAAGGCTCCAGCACCATTTGTTTCCATATAAACTTGATAGTTGCTCATTTTTCCAAAGAAATTTCATTTAAATCTAAATAACACTTCCATAGTGTTATCTTGTGAAATTTATGTAAATACTAGTCAATCTACCAATTTACTTTGCTAAAAAGTCATGAAAATTTCTCAAATCATGCATTTCATGCATGTCATGCTTTCACCATTCTTAGGTGAATTTCCCTTAGTAGGGGTAAAATAGTCTTTTACCTATCCCGAGTCCTTAAAATTTGTAATCCATTTTTAAAACCTTTATACATTTTCAGTGTATACAAAAGCTATTAAAAATATGTGTAGCTACCTCTAACTACTCACAAAATTCCCTTACCTCATTTTTCTGTACAGTCTGACCTTTTCACTTATGTCTCGTCACGCAGTCCGATTTGCTCCCAATCAAATCTCCGGAGCTGCGTATAATTACTTATTGGGTCAAAAATCATTTAATTAACTGTATTTCATAATTTCTGAGCTTAATTCAAAGTATTGGGCCCCTTTACAATTTTGTACCCAATTGCACCTTAATGGGCCTTAATCGGCCTTAAGTCTATTTTCCACTTACTATTCACATTATCGAGGCTTATTGGGCTTATTGGACCCATCAGTATTTATTGGGCCTCGTTCTAAACTCTTGGATAGCTCAATTAATTATTTATGACAATTAATCTCCAATTCCAGAATATAATTCATTTTCTGCGGAATTAAATCCGTAATTTATGCGGTAAATTTTTAACATGCATAACTATGCAAATTGTAGTAAATAAGGGTTACTTACTCGAGATTCCATGATAGTACGTAAATCGAGGCTGACTCAAACTCTCTTTTGACGTCAATTGTCGAGCTACACAATTACATATTTTTTCGATCAATTTTCATTTGAATATTAATCAACTTAAATATTTCAAAATTTAACTCGGTCAATTTCAACCGCTTACCGGTTTACCCGTATCTCGATTGCATTACTGAAATTTTTCTCCCATTTTTCTTCTTTTTTTTCTTTTTCCCTTTTTCTTTTTCTTCTTTTCTGGCTGAATCGGTTCGGTTCGTTTCAGCCTGGTTCTGTCCGATCCGATTTTCTTCTTCACCGTTCGGAGCTTCGCTGGCCGGTTCTTCGTCGGCTTCCGTCTCCAGGGATCAACAGGGTCGTCCAGTGCATGGATCTGGGGTCGGTTTCGCCAGGGCTGGCAGGAAAGTGGCCGGTCCGACCTCTTCTTCCTCCGGCGTCGCTACCCATTTCTTTCTCTCCCGATCGGCGTCGTTTCTTGTCGATTTGCGCCTGGATCGGTGTCGTTGGCCGTCCCTTATGGTTGGTGGCGAGGCGTTCCCCCTTCCTCGGCCTCCGTTCGCCTCTCTCTCCTCTATTTTCTCTCATCTCTCTCGGTTTCTCTCTTTTCTTTCTCTCACTCTCTCTCGCCGGTCACCGTTCGCAGCTTCCTTCGCCCTCCACCAGCGCCGGCGATGGCTCGGCCGCCTCGTTTGGGTCTCCTCGGCGTCTCCGATCGGTGAGGCAAAAGGGGGCTAGGTCTCCCTCGGGTTGTCTTTTGCTTCTTTCATTTTTCACAGAATTGCGATTTCGCGATTCTGTGTTGTTGTTTTTTTCATTTTAGATCATTTTTCACAGAATCGCGATTTCGCGATTCTGTGAATTTTGGATCTTTTGAACGTTTTACCCTTTAACATGTTCGAGACCAAATCAACACAACTTCCCTTCACGAACCCTTTCTCATTTCGTATTTTAAATTCTTATCTCTAATTCGAATGGTCCGAATCTCATTCGTTTAATATGTGGTCATTTCAATCCTTCATTTGATCTTTAAATGCATTCGAAAATTTTTATTCATTCCATTTGCATTTTTCATTCATGTACAACTCTTCTTATGATTCAATTTACATCTAATCATACTTACATCATATGAACCATAAGAAATTTCGATAAAAATCGGATCTTACAGAAAGCCTAGTGTTTGGTTCTCAAAATATTAAAAATTTTAGCTTAGCACGTTTGAGCCTTTTAATGAAGGTATAAATGGAATTTTTCAAGAACTATTTTTTTGGTTTATAAGAAAGCTATAAGAGGGGAATGGGGAATTAAATATTGGACCCAATTTCTTCTAAAAAAGATTAATAATCATTAGACTAAATCTTGGTTGTTCAAAAAATACTAATTTTAATAATATATTTAGTGAATCTTTTCCTTTACATTTTCACTTAACTCCTTATTAATTCAAAAAATAAAAATTAAAGAGGATTATATTGTTTCTCGTCAATTTATTTATTTTGTGCAATATTATATTTATTTCATTTATTTTATTTTAATTGTTTATTTCACTTAAAGACTTGTGATTTAATTTAATAAAATTTATTATTTTAATTTAAATTTATTAAGAATATACAAATAATTTATTAAGAAGATTTCAATATTCTACAACACTTTTACATTAAGTTTCTCAAATTTTATTTTAACTTCTCTTAAAACCACTTTCAAAAAATTTTTACTTGAATAATATATTTTTTAGAAGTTCAACCTGAGCCGAACAAGCCCTTGGGATGCACAAGGATTCTCGTGACCCTTTTACTATCTGTATTTGAATTGCAAAAGAAAGAGAATTTTTGGTCTAGACATGACATATTTAGGGAAATGTCTCATCACTTTCTTTGCAAGATCATTAGATTTTTTCTTTTTTTTTTTGAATTAAATATTCCAATTTACAGTATGCTAGAGTTGGCTTAAATGGGCTTTTGGAATAAAAGTGAACATATAACTTCAAATATGCCAAAATTGAATGACATTTGTTTAGTGTGGCTTTTTCTAGATTTAAATTTTCGGTGAAGTGGTAAAATTTATATTTTGGACTATAAATTGCAGAGACACGATGCATAAAATATCTACAAACATGCATAAAAATTTATATTTTTACTAAAGCCCCAACAAAGATTTTAAACGTACATGTATATACAAAAACTTTTGATGCCTAATTCTACAAACATGCATTCAAAGTAAAAGAAATGGAAATACAGCCAACAGTACTAGAAAAAAGCACATGCTATTTATTGTAAAAATTCTAAAATTTTAGATATCATAGAAAAGAAACTTGATAACGTAGAAAATACAGTTTATAAAAAAAAAAAAAACATAACTTTTAACAATAAAAAATCATTATTTAAACTTTTACATTACATCTCAATGAAAAAATTATTGTAAATAGATTATATTTATATCCATAAATGTAGTCTTTATTTAGATTTATTTTCTCTCATTTTTAATATAGACTAAAGTGAATGAAACCGCGCGTAATATAATATTCTTAACTACGATTTTTAAAATTTTAACCGCGTTTTCATATTTCAAACATCATAGCTTTTAAGTTTTATTTATTAATAGATTACAATTTTTTGTTTCAAACGTAATTTTTTATTGTTCAATATTTCATCTTTCATGATTCAAGTATATTTGAAATTATTTCAGTTTCAACTTTTCAAGCAAGACTGCTCAACATCATTTGCAGATAGTCTTTTTTGTCTGATGCTTCGTCATTTGAGATTCACATACATGTAATATTGGAAAGGTTAATTTACAAATGTAGTATTTCAGAAAAGCATGCATCAATTCTTAAAGTTTAAAGAGACATCTATCAAGCATCACTTTACGCTACACTTTCTCTTTATTCTATCTCTTTCTCCAATAATTTGAGATTATGTTTCTTTTGATAAACATAGTTTATATGTTCCATTTTCTTGTTTTAACTATGGTTTCACTTGGACAATAGTCTTTATTTCATGAAATTTGAATATTTAAACAACTTTTGATTAGTCAAAATTCATTCATTCACTCGTTTATATTCCATATTCTTTTCTTCTTTTTTGTTTTGCTTCCCCATTGAGCTTACTTCAGTTGGTGTTAAAAAAAAAAAAAAAAAACTCATTTTTTTCTCAACTAGCCTTCCCCCTTGAGCTCGAAGTACCTCTTGTTTAAAATTTAAATTAAAATTTGGTGTCTCCTAAAGAAGTTTACTTATCTCATTTGGTTCATGCATAAAGAGGTTTGGTGTAAAAAAACCTTGTTTTGCATGACAAGGCCTCTCCCATTTCTAGGGTTTATTATTTACTATTTACTTTATTTTTGTTAGGTTTTTAATATTATATATTGTCGTAACATCTAAGTCCGGGGATTTAATCGTTAGAAATTAAAATTTATGGAGTCACTATTAATCTCTTTTGCCTAAATATGATTGGCCACTTATTTAACTTTAAGAATAAAGTTTAGTTTACATTTCCAAAATTAGATTTAAAAGTACGATTACGTGTAGGGAAGATATTAGCACCCCAAATAGCCGTCCGATAGACGGTGCAAATTAATCTTATGTTATCCTAAATGTCTTAACTATAGTGATTTTTTATCCTTTATTGTTTTATTATCATTATTTTTAATTATAAAAAAATTCTTAAATCTTTTCCGACACTTTTGATATAATTTAAGAAATTATCTCATCTTAAGAGTATTCAAGAATATTACTCATTCTCATGAAGAGACTCCATCGTTAGATTTTTAATATTTTTTATTTAAAGAATTTTACTTCATCTTAAATCTTAACTTTAAACATTTTACCTTTTTTTTAAAAAATATTTTATTTTCATATTTAATTTTAATATTTCGAAGTCTTTCAAACATTTTTGGTAAGATAAAGTTCCTCACTTAGGAACTGTTTTAGAAAATCATTATATGAAGTTTTTCCAAGTTAATTATTTAAAGTAAGATTTTATTTAATGGCAATTTTTTATTACTTATTGGAAATTTTGTATTTATTTTATACAAATCTCATTAGAAGTCCTTACAAAGAAAACTTTCCAACACTTTTGGTAAGCTTTTTTAGTGGAAGTTCCTCACTCAGCAATTCTTTTGAAAATCATTTCTTGCTTGTTCCAAAATATTAGAATTAGTTCAAGTTATATTTAATGGTAAACTCCATATTATCGTCTTTTCGCAAATGTTATAAAATTCCTTTCACATATTTTTTTTTTCTTTTTTGAGTTTCTTTGTTCAAAAGTAAGCCTTACCAACACTCTTGGTAAGTATTTAGAGAAAGTCCCTCACTTAGGAACCTTTACAAAAATCAATATTTATAATTTCCTTTTAATTTGGCTGTTGAAAAATATTTTATTTTGAAATTACAAATTTTAAGATGCCATATATTTCTTCCTTGTAGAAATTTCATTAAACCTTCCCAACACTTTTGGTAAGGCTTTAGAATAAGTCCCTCACTTACGGACTTCTTTAAAATTTATCATTATCCTTGTTAAAAATCTCATTACTATCTAATTTATTTTTGTATCTCGTATAATTATTTATTTTTATATAAAATTATTTTTTTTGCAACATATTTAACATCTTACTACTTTTTGGTAAGATTCGAAGAAAACTCCTCAATTAGGAGCTTTAAAGAAAATCCATTTTGTATTTATTATTATTATTTAATCCTTTTCAAAGATATTTTATTATTGTTATTATTATTATTATCATTATTATTATCATTACTATTTAGTTTTATTTGCCTTTAATCATTCAACGTAACTCAAGTATATATATATATATAAATGAATAAAAACGAACAACGTAAGCCACGCCCAGTTTAAAGTCTATTATCCAACAAACAATAAAAAGGCCTATACATACCAATATATATATAAGGGGCCCAAGACACCTCGTTTCAACAAACCCCACCCACACATGTTTATTACGTGTAATAAAGCAGCCAACGTGAAACACGGACCCTGAAGCGGAATAGGAAAAGAGTTGCTCACACAGTCGGGTAAGGCTCAGGTCTTCCCTCTTTCGTGTTTTTTTTTGTTCTTATTTCGCTTCTGATTTGGCTTTCTTTCCTCCCAGATCAGTCGCCGGACAGCTTCAGCAACGCCACCCCGCAACCTTGTCGTCCCGTGGTCCTCCCTTTTTCAACCGCGACGGCGCTTGTCCTGACCACCACCCGAGCTGCTGGACTCCAGCCTCGCCCACTCCTACTGGCCGGCACTACAATGTAGATCCACCGGATTTTGGGTCTGTGGTCACGGCTCTCGAGCTCCTCTTTCTTTTTTTTGGTTTGATGTATGAGAGGATTCCTGGGTATTGAGCGGGTTAGATGGAAACTGATCTGTAGGTTAGTATGGTCGGAGCGTGACTCAGTGTCAATAGCCCTGGGTTTTCGCTTCTGGAACTTTGAAAATCTCCTTGAATTCTCCTCTTCTTTGGCTCTTGATCTTGGATCTTGAAATTTGAATTTTCAAGGATTTTTGCACTTGGATTTTGGGCTTTCAAGCCCGTATGACTTCACATAAATTTTTCATCACAACTTAACACCATTTTGGTATATGCACAGAAGGATTCAAACAAATTTGATAGCAGAGAATAAATCTGTCTTGAATGCCTTAACAGAATTGAGATTCGTTTTAATTTATCTCAGAATAACACATTATCATATTTGGACAAAATTAGATGCCTATATATAGAATATTATATAGTTTGTCAGTTATATTGGAAGATTTGACAAGAAAAGCTATTTTCTCTCTATCGTCCAGTCCTATAAGAGAAGATTTAGTTCTTACACTGTATTTTTTTTTTTTTTTAGAAATTGAAATAATGTTAAATTATGACAATCTATTTATCTGAGAACCCTAAAATTTATATTCTTGGTAAATAGATATATATGTATTATGGGAAGTAATATAATCGTGAGAATCTAGTTGTAAATTATAAAGTGATCACTTGTGAAATTATGGGAATCAACGTAAATTAGACTTGTGAAATTATGAGAAAATTATGATTAAATGAAGCAAGTAGGAGGAATAAGAAAATTTAAATTGAAATTCTCTCATTTGATGTGCAATGGAATCAAAGGGAAATTAATGAATTAAGCAGCTTATTGAGATTTTCATTTCGTTACATTAGAGTAAATTTATTTAAAAGGGTATTGTGGAATTAAGATTATGAAATTTTAATTTAAAAATGATAGTCGCCATATTGAAGTGAAACAACGGATTCATTCAGTGAATTATAGTATTTAATGATTTTATTATTTAAGTGAATGATAAATTTTAAGAATTTAATTATATAAAATATTAAGGGTTCGATTTAAGAAAATGATTATAGATAGATACGTTAACAAAATATAGGTAGCAAATAAATAAAAGGCTAAGGTGTGTTAATATTTATATATATGATGAAATAAATAAATAAATATATGCGATTAAGTATAAAGGACTAAAGAAAAGAAATATATATTATATATTAATCAAAAGGATAAATTATAAAAATAACTATTATAGATATTAAGATATCTAAAATAATAATAATAATAAAAAAAAGAACTGAAGTCGTGTTTGGTGGGAAAACTACCGCCAAATACTAGTGCTCCGCCATGCATGGCAGAGCACTCTACCCCAAATAACCATACCCTCTCCCTCTCTCGACCCACTCCCTACTTATCTGACATTTCAAGAAGAAGAGAAAAAAAAAGAGACAAAACAGTGGAAGAAGCTGAGGGTGAACCCGAGAGGGAGAAAGGGCCATTAAAGAGTGATAAAGAGGAAAAATTGAGTCGAGAGTGAGATAAAGCAAAACTTGAGCTGTGAGGGAAGGGAAGCTAAGAAACTGACTCCCATTCTTCTGTGAAGGCTCGGGATGCGGGGGTGTGCTATTGGTTTAGTCTCCTAGCAATGCTGATGATGAGGAAGGAGGAAAGAAAAACTGAAAAGAGGAACTGAAGCCGAACCGTGAGCTAAAGAAGTGAAGCCTGGCTGAAGCGGTGAAGTGAGGAAGGACCGAAAAGAAAATAAAATAACAGAAGCAGGCAAGCTAAAAAACCAAGAGATGGGGAAGGTTTGGAAGCTGCTGTTTCGTCAGAAACATAGCCAACAAAAGGCATAACGGAAGGACCCCAACCACGTAGTAGCCCCGGCCTTTGAAAGAGCAGAACCGAGAGTTTCTCTCTGGTTCTTGAAGGCTGGTAAGGCTCGTTCCTTTGGCTGGTTTAATATGGACATAATGAAGAGATCTTGTTGTTATGATGAGAATGGTGTAGGGCTGAAGCAGGAGACTACCTGCAGTAGAAACCAACTCTGGGCAATAATGGTTCGGTGATAGGGGTTCAAGTGGGAGCCACCGTGACTGGTGTTGTGGGCTGAGATAGGCGTTGATCTCGATGGCTGTCGGGGCTGGTTTTCAAGGCAGTCCTAGGCACGGTTTGAGACGAAAACAGGGGTTGCCATTGGAGCTCAATAAGCTGAAAGGTAGACTAAAATGGTGCTGCTGGGTGGTTGTTTGAAGGGTGAAGGTTGGATCCTTTAAGGCTAAAGTAGCGGCTATCGTAAGACATTAATGTTGATTGAACTAAGTTGTATTTGGAGTTTGAAGGGTTGAAACCTAGAGACAAAGAAACTGAAGCCGTTTAAGGGAGGTCCTCTCGGGTAGTGTTGAGGCCGAGCCAGTGAAAGGGTAAGAAATTTATGCTGCACTTCTAATTTTGTCATATCCCAAGAAACATGACGATAATATCACTTGTTACAGAAATATTATAACTCATATATTCAATAACACTAATAATAATTTGTCGTATGAGTATAGTCCTATCGGTTTAAGAAATATTATCTAAGATTTCAATCACATTTTTAAATCAAAATTGCGATTATAAACAATTTCGATAGAATTTCTGTTTAAACGTATATTTTACAAAAAAACAGAATGAAAATATCGCATAATAGTCCGAATTCATAACTTAACACGCAGTTATCTATAATACTTTTATATCTACTTCACACAATATTTTCAAAATTTTTGGAGTTCATCTTGGACTCCAAAAAATTGTAAAAAAGAAATAATACATTATTTTACTATTTCTGATACTTTGTCAATAATTGATGCATTTGCATTTTAATAACTCAAGTTTCAATAATACAAACATTCATAAACTTAGTACATATCCCAACTTAGTTATCGGTATAATTCTGTTAGATAAGAAAATAATTATACAGTTAAATATATACTGATAAATGTGCTGCGAGAGTTTCAAAATCAGAAACTTCATTATCAGATATTACTATCGATAAAAATTAACTCTGCAATTGATCTGTGATAGAAAAAAAAGGGAATGAGCTTTGGAGAAACTCAATAAGTCAATCACACAATTGCATAATTAATCAAAATAAAAATATTGGTTTAAGTAAAATGCATATTGTACAAATTACATTTCGAAATCAATTTTCATGTCAAAAATTCATATTATAAATCAGAGTCTTTCAATAAATTACATTTGGTTGGGTTTCAGACTAGAATCCTATTAGACATTGTCAAGTTTTTTAGGCAGATAAGTATTTTGAAATACATCAATTGGCCATCAGACCTGACCATCCTGAACGAAATATGATACACATAAGTTCGAAATACGATTACATATCCAAATGTGAGGTTTAATGCAAGTTCAAAAATCATAAATTCTTATGTATTGAATTTTTTAAATCAAACACTTGCATCAAAATACATTTCACTACACATTTCTCATATACTTTCGTAAGGTTCAATAAACCGAATCAAAGTCGTATGGTTTGATAAAATTTGTATCATGTTCATATATCAGAAAACAATTCTGAAACCATATAGTTCGATATATCGTTCACAAATTTGATTATCAGATCATACGAATATAGGCGAAGTCAATAAGTATATCATAATAAAGACTTTCCCACTGTAGTTATCAGTGAGCCGAAACTACCCCAGAAACTAAGGTGTTACCCATGGTCATAGATTCGAAAGTCTTCAGTCCTAATGATCAGTCGTAATCGAAACCTATCACGACAATGTCAGACAAGCCAAACTGCCCGCATAAGAGTCGTAAACTCATGACTGTCTCCATATGCTCTATCAGTAATAACATAGCCAGAACACCCATAAACGATAAAATATTCGAAAAACATGTTTTCAAAACTCATATAATAATCGAGATGAAAAACAATTTATGTTTAAATTCAAAAACACTAAACATAAGCTAAATAAGCTATATGCTTCAATTAGTCCAAAACAAATTCAAAATGAGATTATAAAACGATACATACATCCCACACAATGCGATGCAATGATTTTTAATGTACGAAAATCATAACAAGGTTCAAAACATGTCAAAATGAATTGAAATCACATTTTCGATAGCACAAAGGTCTTAGTTCGAAACATATAGACAATTTACGAAATTTCTGCAATAAAACCGAGTAACAATTGCTCATTACTCAGCTTGTGAAGTACAAAGCAATTTATATCTCCTATTCAGTTGATTCAATACGTTTCATATTTCAAATTGATCAAAAGATTCACATACTTATTCGAAAATTCAAACAAAGCATTTACTATAATCAAATGTTCGATTCAGAACATAAAGCAATTAGTACGAGGTTAACCCGCAACTTTTATAATTGAACTTACCAAAATTTCATTAAGCTTTAGTTTATCACAGCTTTAGCAAATCAGCTCCCACAACACGTTTTCACTCCAAAAGCCTACAATATGACACATTTGCTAAGTAAATCATTCACAATATCTTCAAATCGGTTAAAGACTACTGTTTAGACTAATCTAGCTTATGTCACATTATGTCATAAAGCGACAAAAGTTATAAAAATGCATTTTCAGATAATTCTAACTATCACATATCATTTGTATACATGTTTAACACTCGTTCATGGCCAAAATTACATTACAAGGGTGAAAATTACCAAAATACCCTTGCTTTGGTCAAAATTACATAATTGTCTCGGGGTCATTTTTAAGCCACAATATGATTCATTTTATGCTCAATTACATGTTTCTTATCTCCATTTAAAGAATCCCTAAGAAATTCTATATAAAATCCACTTTCTCTCTCTAAAACCTAGGGATTGACACTACAACACCATCATACACATTTCATTTCTTCCAATTGAGTTCATATAACACCACTATATATCATATAAATCAACATATATTAAATTGAAGCATTGCAACCAACATTACCCCAATAAACTCATTTTGGCCTAATGGTGTTCTTACTCCTGGAGGTTGATTTGCTTCAGTCTATTTACATGGGAATACTCTATATTAATCTCTCATTAACATATATAAAAGTCATAGATTGAATCAAGCTTAAACTCCATGAATATGGCCTAAACCACACCTTACTCATTTATTCTTTTACAAGCCAAAACTCATTCAAATGATAAGATTTACCTTTGAATTTCGGATATGTTGTAGATGAGAGTGTGTAGAAAGGGTTTGTAGAAGGATGCTTGACCAAAAATGGCTTAAAATAGGAGAAAAAATGGTGACAAACTTGGCATATGAATGAAAATGGTGTTTTTTTTTTTGCATGAATTTCGTGAGAATTTTTATGCCTTTTAAGGAATTTGGTTGATCAAGGTGATAGGATCTAGCGAAATTAAGCTCATTAGAAGCTTTAATCAAAGTTTGGTGAAAGATTTTTAATGGTTTAAATCAAATTCTTTTGATTTAGCTTATTTAAGCACTTTTTTGATTTTACCGATTAACATATTAGTACGAAGACTAACATAAGAATTTTAGAGCTTGACATAACTCAATATATACCTTTAAATCAGTCTATTGTGTCCATTTAGTCAAATTGAAAAATCGACCTATGGACAAAACTGTAATTTTGACAATTGTTAGACGTTTACCGAGATAAGTTGAAAAATAAATCTCTAAAGGTTCAAAATTTTACTTGAGGCCATACATCATCATATTAAGATGATTCAGATATGTCTGTATAGGTGAGTACTCCCGTGAGGCCACGACCCTCTCCTTATGCGAATAATCCTATTTGCACCAAAATAGATATAAAAAACATTTTAGTAATTTGAGCTATTATAAAGACGTACAATGTAGTTATTACAAATTTGAAGTGTATATATATATATATATATATATATATATATATATATATATATATATGTGTGTGTGTGTGTGTGTGTGTGTGTGTTAATGATAAGAATTTGAAATGGTGATATTACGAGTAAGGCCAATTTTTAAGTTTTAAGGTAAAATTGATTTTGGTTTGGAGGCTAATGCATAGATTTGTTAAGATTTGAAGATGGAAGGTGTAGATAAATGAATATATACATGTACAGGACTGAGTACATATATGTATGTTGAGGCCAAGACACTGAAAGGGGTAAGAAACTTATGCTGCACTTCTAATTTGAGGTATATATATATGTGCAAATGATAAGAATTTGAAATGGTGATATCATGAGTAAGGTCAATTTTTAAATTTTAATTTAAAATTGATTTTGGATATAGGCTAATGCATAGATATGTTAAGATTTGAAGATGGAAGGTGTATATAAATGAATATATACATGTACATGATTATGGTTCAACATGCAAGGTTAATTATGGTTCATCTATGGAATTTCAAGCTTAGATGATAAAAGAGGTTACTAAACTTACCCAAAACAGCCATGGCTGAAAGCTCCACAAGCTTCCCTAACTTTCGGTTTACCTTAAAAATACCATAAACTCAACATGCAAAGTCGTTCCTCACTTTTTCATGCAAATTCCTCCCATTTCCTTCCATAATCCATGAACTTTCATGCGTTTCTCTCTCTAAACGTGGGCTGCTATGGAGTTTTCCTTCAAACTCTTTAATGGTCAAAAATTGTAGGGTGAGATGAAAGAGAAAGGTTGGTCCTTCAATTAGTAAATGGCTTTAAATTAATTAATTAGACTAATAACTAATTTAGGTACTAATTTCCTTTAATCCTCTGGGCCTCACAGTTTATCCTATGTTTAAAGTAGATTGATTAAGATTTAAGTGTAAGTTAAGCTCTTGGAAATTGTCCACACCTACCTACTAATGCCTTAATGGCATTTAAAGAATTAATGATCCATTCACCCACATGTAATTAATGTGGATTTTAATTCCACTTGACTTTTATTCCTAACTTCTTAAATACATGTCATAAATGATATATTTTGACTTTACACGAGTTTTTATATTCTTGTATTTTTATTAGTCCTCCAAATATAATACTTGGGTGATAAAATTATCATTTTGCCCTCAGTCTCAAAATTGAACCAAATTTTGCACACAACTTCATATCGTTCCCAACCTACAAAATTCGTCAAAATTTCAATCGATTTAGCTCTAATTAATCCAATTCTCAATAATTAAATTTATACGAGATAACAAAAATTGCAATTGCTACATAAATATTTCAACAATAAGAAAGAGCTAACCATCAGTTTTGAATGTTTTGGGGAGCAAATCAAAGGTAAGGTCGAAGGATTCGATGGTGAAGAGGAGTTGCTTTAGGGATGCCATTTTTTAGTGAAACCTTATGGGAGTGATAAGGAGATCTTGGGTCCCCAAAAAAAAAAAAAAAACCCCAAGAGAGAGAAGAAGAAATATTGAAATTGAATAAAAACAATACATCTCGAAACACACTGATTTGAAAAAAAAATCCGTGTCACCAAATCAATTGCATGAAAAAATAAATGTTTGATGTTTAATATTTGATATTTGATATGTCGGAAAATTACTATATTGTCTGAAACCTATATTTAATGTATAAATTATGTAGATTAGTCTAACAAGAATTAAACTGAGCTCAACCCATCCAAAGCTAATGGTTTAGAAGAAAACAACAATGGCCCAAAGGAAATAATTAAGCTGGACCAATCTACAAACAAATTAAAACCCAAAGCTTAAATGGCCCAATAAGTGAGGGTTAAGCCCCAAAAAAAAATCTAAAAACCATGAGTCCACAAAAGATAAAACCTTATTTCTTTTTTGTTTTCTATCTGACGCGTGCAAAACACGTGCCAATATATTATACGCGACGAATGTAATAAAATCTCTTACTGTTAAAAATAAAAAGAATTTTTTTTTTAAAATTAAAAAAAAACTTATATTGACTAAATTCCTAAAAATAATTTCTAAAATAAAAAAAATATGAGAATCTAATATCTAAAGTTGACAATTCCTACATGAAATTCGTATAAAATTTGTCTATAAAATTCGTATCATTTCAATTCTTATATGAAATTTCATTATATCATGTGTACTATCTAAAACAAAAAAAAATCCAATCAAAAAATCTGATAGCTTTAAAAAATAAAAATATAATATTAGCTACAAATTTTTCATTAAAAATCAATTAAATTTTTCTTGAAAAAATTCCTCTCAAATTAAAACATGAAAAACCTTATACAATCTTACACAGTAGGAAAATATTTAATAAAATAAAACACGAAAAATCTTATGCTGCAACATAATATTTATAAAAAAATAAGAAAGAAAAACTTAACACTATGAATATGCAATGGTAGAATTTTTTTTTTTTTAACTAAATTAACCTCATTACAAATCCAAAAGCTGAGGAAGAAAATCTTTATGAAAATTATAAAAATCCTTTGTCAAAGAATATTCCATAAAAGACATCATAATAAATTTTTGACTCTAAAATAGTTCGTAAAATTCTTTAAAATTACTTCACAAGCAAAATAATTCATAAAATTGTTTAAAATCCCATCGCCATTTTCGAAAAAAGCGAACTTGCAGTGATATTGAAACTGTTCACTATATTTGATACATCAAACAGAAAGTGAGAGTGATAAAAAAGAGTTTCAACTCCTTTGATACAGTTCTGGAACCGATCTCCATTTTCAACAGACTTAAAATAAAATAAAATAAATTAAATTAAATAAACTAAACTAAACGACACTACTAATTAGCCAGGCTAGGCTAGCACTTATACCATAAAACATCCCTAGTTTTCTTTTAGTTTTAGCCCTAAAGATCAACTCCAGCAAGAAGTGGACTATGTCCTGAACTTGTTCTCATCAATCGGAATCCCCTCTTCGGACGCACGCTCCCCGCCTGGCTGACCATTGCTGCTCAATCCACCCTTGCGGCCCATTTCTTGGTACCCTTCCGTTCCTATCTGCTCCTTCCTCGTCTGCCCTCCCCGGCTTCTTCCTTTAAAAAAGGTTAAAATAACACATCAATATTTTAAAAGGGTTAATTTAGTTATGTACATTAATTACCTTCAGCCAGGTGTTCTTGAGCTTCAAGGCTTTTGCCACCGGTTCCGCTGGGAACAACGGTCTCTCCTTCCCTGGCCCTGCGATCAAGCTCCTCTCTTTGCTGACGAGAACTCATGATTTCTTCTTCTAAACTATGGCTGACTCAGGAGTTAATAAACTGGACCTCTTAACCAGAGCGAGACTTTAGACAAATAACAGGAATTTCGCTTTCTTAATAAGCGTATATGTATGACATTGGTGTGTTGGGAATGCCACAACCGCAGATGGGCAATACGGAGGTTCTTGGATAATCGGTTTGACAGGTTATAGTTTCCAATGCCACGTAGTGGGGTTGTCTTGCTGTCTGGCGTTTTCTAGAAACAAGGTTGTGACACACATAGGATCACCGTTGAAAAATAAGATGACATGTGTATTTTTATGATGCATGGTTGTGGCGGGAGACTCTTTGACTCATGACACGTTTTCTCTCGTCCCAGGTATAAATAATGTGTTAGTATAATTTTTAACTTAACACTTAAATTTATTTTACGTCCACTTTTCTTTGCATGTGAACAATAAAATACTATAGGCATCGTATTGGCTTGAGAAGATGTTAAATAGTTGGAAAAGTGGATTAGGTTTAGGGTGGATTTGGTTTTGAAGTCATCGAAAAATAAAGATAAAAAAAAGTAAATTTTTTTTTTCAACCTTATAAAAATTAATTTCGCCCATGCATTTTAGCTCTTAAACAAAACTCAAGATTACTGATGATTGTATAAAAAACATATAACTTAAATTATCCAATTAATATTATTTGCTAAACCAAGGCCTTAAATGGTGAGTCTCACTTTTTTTTTGTAAATCTTTTTTTTTAAAATTATAAAATGTCCTCATATTAAATTAAAAATAAAATTAATTTTTGTTCGAATTGTGTAATTAACATTAATTCAAAAAATTTAACCTAACAAAAATTTAAATATAATTTTTTTTTATAAATTATATTCACTCAACAACTCAATAAAAACTTACCTATCATATTCACCCTTTTTAAGTTATGAGTCCCACTTCACGATCAGGACTTAACGACAACCACAGGGCATTTCTCAAACAATCCGACCAAACTAACTGTTGTCTTGTTCGAAAGAAGGCATCAACAACCAAAAGGATTAAACCTTACATGATCAATGCTCAAACTCAACCAAAGTCTAGCCCAATTAAAGAGTCAATTTGGGGCTGCGTTTTACAAACCAGCATTTTGTTGGGCCTCCCACTTGTTAAATATCCATGTCAAGGGTTTTGACTAAGAGAATGGTGGAGATTCCTTATGCTTAGTCCAAATAAACGAAAATGACAAAAAGGTTCATGGGATTTAAATATTAAACGACCATGTCATTGAGTCATTCTCTCACAACTTATCCCATTTAAAAATTGTCCCTTGGTAGTCCCATCTCATTGA
This sequence comes from Firmiana major, assembly GCA_033439115.1. Classification (NCBI taxonomy): domain Eukaryota; kingdom Viridiplantae; phylum Streptophyta; class Magnoliopsida; order Malvales; family Malvaceae; genus Firmiana; species Firmiana major. The sequence continues at coordinate 34,242,706 of CM065913.1, read as the reverse complement.
CGATCAAGTAATGAAGTAATTGTAGCCTTTCTTGAAATCACAGTGAATTTCCATATTAACCTGAGCTCAAAATTATTGTATAAAACGAGATAAATTTAATAATTTTACATACGACGTCATATAAATAAATAATATAAAAATAATATAAATTAAAATTAAAATTAAATAAAATTTATATTTTAATATAATAAAAATTAAAATTTATATTTTGTCGTAATAATATAAATTTAATTCAAAATTTTTATTTTAAAATAATATTTTCACGAATTATAAATATAAAATATTATATTCAGATGGATACCAAGGTGGAGAACACTTTGATTCTACTAATTCTTTGTTCAAAGATCACTCATATTCATGGAGAAAGTGTAAATTTTCAACTGCTTTTTCCTTTTCTTTATTTTTGGAATTATTAAAGAACTGAAAATCGGGGCTGGCTTACGAGTATTCTTTGATAATTCCATATACCCCAAAGTCAACTTCAACAGGGAGTTAAATAGAACCCCAGTAACAAAAATATCTGTCGTTTTCGAGAATTTCTTTTCATGCAAAGATGTATTTGTTGATGTAAGAATTATATGATGGTTCGCGTGCAATTACGAGTGCTGTAATCTAATTTTTGTGATTATTAATCATGTGATTCATCTCAATATCATAATCTAATTACGAGTGTTATAATTTAATACATTACAAAATTTTATTTAGAAAAATATTGAAATTGAGATTTGAACCTCTCAAATATAAAACATTCATAGCTTAAAAGTAAAAATATAACTGTATAAAGCAATTATCAATAATCAAATAGGTTTAGAATTAATTTAAATAACGGTATAGTTGATTCTAATAAAAAAAATATTGATGAAATTGATGTTAAATAATAATTTACTTAAATTTAAATATAAGAATGACTATAAAATAATTATTAAAAATATTAAATTAAAATTAAAAATAAAAATAAAATTATAAATACAAAACGATAAAAATTCTCACTTTCCGTTTCAAACGGGGCATAGGGGCATCGACATTTTTTCTCAGGGCTCTAAGATTCTTTAAAGATCAAAATCAAAATCCCAAATGAAATTCGGGTCGGATCGGTCAGTTTTACCCGAATCAGGCTCCTATATTAAAACCGAGAGCCAGCGAATGCGCACACCACTCTAAGGCACATTTTTTACACGTCCTTTCCTCTTTCTTGTGATTTTCTGTTTTTCTTCCGTCCTTTTATGTTTTCTCCAGTGCCTTAGATTGGATCTCTCCTCTGCTTCTCTTTCTTTTCACCTCTTCACCAAAATTCCTTCTTCTTGCTTCTCTCCTTAGATTTTTAACAGTTTTTAATCTCTGCTTCAGATCTTTTAGCAGTGTTTTTTTGGTGTCTCGTTCTTAGTGTTCCGTTTTGACTGGAAATTTAAAGATTCAATCTTGGCCGTAGATCTGCTCCTGATTCGTGAATCTTCATCCGTCGATCAGAGCCACCATGGCGGCCGCAAACGCTCCCATCGCTATGAAGGAGGTCTTAACTGTAAGTCTTCTCATTTCACTCTCGTTCATTTCACTCGTCCTTTGATTCAATCGATTTTATAGAAATTTCAGCTAAATTATAGTTAATACTTGGTTATTAAGCTTAATTTAATACTTCACAAACCTTATTAGATCTAATATCTGTAACATCTGCTTAGATCTGTTTGAAACTTCATCTATACGTTTCAAAATTGTTAGAATTTTGAGTGATCTGAACGGTGTTGTCTGGTTGCAGTTGCCGAGCATTGGAATTAATCCTCAATTCATCACATTCACGAACGTAACTATGGAATCTGATAAGTATATTTGTGTGAGAGAAACTGCACCGCAAAATAGTGTTGTAATCATCGATATGAACATGCCGATGCAGCCGTTGAGACGGCCTATCACAGCGGACTCTGCTCTTATGAATCCGAATTCTAGAATCCTCGCTTTGAAAGGTCAGTTACCATAACTAACAGCGGTTAGTTAATTTTATTAGATCACGTGAATTGTGTATTGTAATTGATTGTGATTATTTAGCATTTTTGTTATTGATTACAGGATTATATATTCATTACATTTTTTTTGTAGTCCATAGAGCTCATATTGGATACATAGTGTTGAACTCTTTTTTCTTATATCGTTAGATTAGACTCGGGCTAATCAATTACCATGTGTATGAGTTTCTTTTTTGTGGATTACTTGTGCAGAAGAATCTTGTCTGATTGACACAGGCTCCTTTTGGTTGTTAGCTTGCTACGTGCTTTTTGCTTTCTAAAATGAATAAATGAATGTGATATCCTACCTGTTAACTAAAAGGACCCTGCTTATGGCATGAACTACAGTGTTTCTAGTGATTGACACTTTCTCTACTGTTTTATCAATATATTGCATTCGGTTCTGCATTTGCACATCTGTTTATTTATTTTGCCAGGAACAATTTATCAGTGCTGCTGAGTGCTTTTTAGTTTCTTCCTATAGCAGAATTTGCTTAAAATTTTGTCCACTAAGATAAGAAAACTATGCTTGAAATGCAAGTCATAAAGTGGTCGGCATTCTTGTAATTGCTTCAATTTAATGGAGAAGGAAATTCAAAATATTAATTTTATTTCTTCTTTTATTTTTTTATTTATCTATGCTTTATGCTCATGGATTTTGACGTTGCTTTTATAGCTCAACTACCGGGAACAACTCAGGATCACTTGCAAATATTTAACATAGAGATGAAAGCGAAAATGAAATCACATCAGATGCCTGAACAGGTGAGAATTCATTGGTTGTTGCCGTCCTTTTTAAAAAAAAAAAATTTCTTGTAGTGGTTCCATTATATTCTACAGTATATATCTGCCTCTCTGTATTCATTATTTTTCCTTGATAGTAGACTTGATTGCATGAGATTAGCAAACTGTCCTTGGTTCTTGTCCAGGTTGTATTTTGGAAATGGATTTCCCCAAAAATGCTTGGCCTAGTCACTCAGACCTCCGTGTATCATTGGTCAATTGAAGGTAAGATGTTATTTTGTTATATCATCTAGTATCACAGGCAGCTCTTCTTTGTTCAACTCTGAAAAACATTTTTCTTGAACGTATTTTTATCTATTGTATAATTCCTTTGGTGGTACGTGTCTCATTGCATCTTTCTCCTGTCAGGTGATTCTGAACCAGTTAAGATGTTTGAGAGAACAGCTAATTTAGTGAATAATCAGATAATAAACTATAAATGTGACCCTTCAGAAAAGTGGTTGGTTTTGATTGGTATTGCCCCTGGTGCACCGGAGGTATGTAGTTGCCTTATTAATGCTTTCTAAAGTGATTATTGTCCTCTGCGAAGAAGAGGATATTGCTTCGATTGAATTAAGTTTTGGGAATTTGAAAGCTGCCACACATAAAGTAAATTTTGTTGTATACCAAAAAAAAAGAAAAAGAACTTTTGAAATATATTAAAAAAAAAATTCTTGATGCTAACTTGGCCTAGGAAGTTCTTCAAGCTAGTGTGGTTGTTGTATAGCCCATGGTTCAAATTGCTAAACTGAACTCTGAGAATTATTTTATTAACTCAAGGTGATTTATTTATCTCTTTGGTGTGTTTTTGGTGATTTTGGTTTTGCATCCCTCTACTCCCCGACCTTTAGTTTTCCTTGTCTTTTTCCTTTTCCCCCATTCTGTATCTTTACTTTTAGAATATTTCTTTGCATAATAATTATCAGTTATGAAATTCTCTCTTTAGAAACTCATTTTTACTGGCACTATATAGTTCCGGTTTTGATTGTTTCTTGTCTCTTTTAGAGGCCACAATTGGTTAAGGGGAACATGCAACTTTTCTCTGTTGATCAGCAACGTAGTCAAGCTCTTGAAGCACATGCTGCTTCGTTTGCACAATTTAAGGTCACGGGATTTCTTACGCTTTGCTATATATCCCTTGATATTATATAGCCTTATCTAATGAGTAGCTTATCATGTATGCTTGTTTGTGTTGAGCAGGTTCCAGGAAATGAGAATCCTTCCATTCTTATTTCCTTTGCCACCAAGTCTTTTAATGCTGGCCAGATTACATCAAAGTTGCATGTAATTGAGCTTGGTGCCCAACCAGGTCAGTTTGCTATGCTGTCTTTTATACTTTTGCCATCTCCTTGTTATATATAGAGGGAAACTGAAGGTCTTTTTAAATGAATACTAAAAAAAAAAAATTAAAGAAACAAACAGTTTGCTATTGCCACTTCATCAAAAGTACAATCGGAAACTTCTTTTCACTTTTGGCAAGTTCATTTGGGACACTAGTTTGGAATACTTGTGGGGTTTTAATTCAGAAATCCTAGAATTTTATCTATTGTAAGATCTAAATCCTGATCAAGACTGTTCTAAGTTTGAACTTTTGATGGGGTCTTGTTTAAGCCTAGATATAAATTAACTATTCTTCTTGAAATCAACATAGTAGCTATAATATCATGTTATGTGTCTTTCAATCTATTATCTTTCATCTTCTAACCAAACTTCTGTATTGGCAGGCAAGCCATCTTTTTCAAAGAAACAAGCAGATCTATTCTTTCCACCAGATTTTCAAGATGATTTTCCAGTTGCAATGCAGGTAGCTCAATAACCTAGATTTTGCCTTTAAATAAAAAAGTTGTTTATCGTTGTGCTGATAATAAGAAAAGTTTCTGTTAATTGGCAGATATCCAACAAATATAGCTTGATCTATGTGATCACCAAGCTTGGGCTACTGTTTGTTTATGATCTAGAGACAGCAACTGCTGTATACAGAAATAGAATCAGTCCAGACCCAATATTTTTAACCTCTGAAGCTTCATCGGTGGGAGGGTTTTATGCCATCAACAGGCGAGGTCAGGTGTTGCTGGCTACTGTAAACGAAGCAACAATAGTGCCATTTGTTAGCAGTCAAGTATGTTTTATGCCTTTTCTGTTTCTGGTATCACTGAGAGAGACATGTTGGCTTACAACCTTTTCTGGTTTCTGTTTCAGTTGAATAATTTGGAGCTTGCTGTCAATCTGGCTAAAAGAGGAAACCTTCCTGGTGCAGAGAACCTGGTAAATGGATTGATTTGTATATTTTCTGGTCTATGGATTGTGAATCTTTGCATTGGGATGATAATTGAGAAGAGGCTGATAAAATCAACTGTAAATTTTAGTTGCCAGACAATAAAATCCAAAGGAAAAATCATTTTAAATGAAGGGGTTGAAGGGGAGGGATACTTTGTGGTAACTTTCTTCATGGATTGTGGGAATTCTTCAATCTTGATGCGATGCTGAGAGTGGAGACATGCTGTCTTCTTGTTTCTTGATTTACTTTAGTACCAATTTTTTGGTTGTTTTCTTTCCTTTGGATGTGTTGCATGATTTGATTTAGTGTTTGATATATCTGATGCTGCATGTTGTTAATCGTAACATCTAATGCAAGTATTCAATTTTTCTGTTATTTTATTAGATCCTTGTTCTTGACGACTTTATTCCTTTTGTATACTAGGACATTGACTCCGATTTTGGATATCTCAGGTTGTTCAACGTTTTCAAGAATTGTTTGCTCAGACAAAGTATAAAGAAGCTGCTGAGCTTGCTGCAGAGTCTCCACAAGGGATCCTTCGTACACCTGACACAGTTGCTAAGTTTCAGGTCTCATTCTCTTTCTTAATCATGTAGATGCCTTTTTTTTTTTTTTTTTTTTTTATTTGTATTGATTTTATCTGAAGCGAATCATTTACCCGAATGCTGCAGAGTGTTCCTGTGCAAGCTGGGCAGACTCCGCCATTGTTGCAGTACTTTGGTACACTTTTAACAAAAGGGAAGCTCAATGCATTCGAGTCATTGGAATTATCTCGGCTTGTGGTAAACCAAAACAAGAAGAATCTTTTGGAGAATTGGTTGGCTGAAGATAAATTGGAATGTAGTGAGGAACTTGGGGACCTTGTGAAGGTTTGAATTGTACCCATTGGAATAGATATCTTTTAGCGTCTTATTCAATGTTATCTAAATTTCTGCTTCAAAAAATTGGGACTGATTTGACTTTTGTTTTGCCTTTTTCTAATTTTCACCTTGGTTTTGGTGTAGACTGTGGATAATGATCTTGCACTGAAAATATATATTAAAGCTAGGGCAACTCCAAAAGTTGTTGCAGCTTTTGCGGAAAGGAGGGAGTTTGACAAAATCTTGATTTACTCAAAGCAGGTGATTGCCACATTTTTTTTGTATTCTCCTTTTCTGGTGTGAGTGATGTGTGATCTCCTTTACAGCCTATGTCGGGGGATTAATTCTCACATTTGTTCTTTACATATTGCGTGCATCAAATAATCAGGACTAAATTTTTTCCTCAGGTTGGGTACACTCCTGACTACTTGTTCCTTCTGCAAACAATTCTTCGTACCGATCCACAGGTTTGTTTCTATTTTCTGCAGCCTTTAGTGTTTGAGGCGGTGAAGCATGTTGATTCATATGAGCAATTGATGGATATGATCGAATGTGTTAATATGTTTACCGATCCATAGATGTTAGTATTATGAACTTTTGATGGGATTGGATTTGTGTTATTTTCATGGAGAAACTACTTTTTAGAGGGAGATGAGTTATCACTTGTTTTACTTTCAGGGAGCCGTTAATTTTGCTTTGATGATGTCTCAAATGGAGGGAGGTTGTCCAGTTGATTACAACACCATTACTGATCTTTTTCTTCAGGTCTGCTGTTGACAGAATTGGTTCTGCAAATAACTTGATTTTTACTATGCTAAATACGTAAGATTGTTTTCTTAGCATATCTACTTTTTGTTTTCAGAGGAACTTGATACGGGAGGCTACTGCATTTCTATTAGATGTTTTGAAACCAAATCTGCCAGAGCATGCTTTTCTACAAACAAAGGTTATTTCTTTAATGTGCTGGTTAAGCTAATCTAATGTTGTTTTTATTTTTTGAAAAGAATATACTTAGTTCCATAACATTGTTTTCTATTCAGGTCTTGGAAATCAATCTAGTAACTTTTCCAAATGTTGCTGATGCCATTTTAGCAAATGGAATGTTCAGTCACTATGATCGTCCTCGAATTGCACAACTCTGCGAGAAAGCTGGTCTCTATGTGCGAGCTCTGCAGGTAATTTTCTTGCATTATGTGTGTTTTTCTACACTGAATTGATAGTATAATAAATGTTACACCTTTTCTGCAGCATTACACAGAGTTGCCAGATATTAAACGTGTCATCGTGAATACACATGCCATTGAGCCACAGGTACATTTTGTCTACTGTCTTTATCTCTGGGTAAAATTGGAGACTAATACCTCCTGACCTTTTTAAACAATGCTTTATTTTCAGTCGCTTGTTGAGTTTTTTGGTACGCTTTCACGAGAATGGGCTTTGGAGTGCATGAAGGACCTTCTGCTGGTTAATCTAAGGGGCAACCTTCAAATAATTGTTCAGGTAAAGTATGTTGTGTAATGGTTGTTTAGTAAATCACCAAAAGGTAAAGTATGTTGTATAATGGTTGTTCAGTAAATCACCAAAAGCTAAGTTGTGTCTGTGCAGGTTGCCAAGGAGTATTGTGAGCAGTTGGGTGTTGATGCTTGCATAAAACTTTTTGAGCAGTTTAAGTCATATGAAGGATTGTACTTTTTCCTGGGCTCTTATTTGAGCTCAAGGTAAATTATTTAGCAAGCAAGAAGTTTCCTGTTTGATTGCTCACAGCACAGTTTTTCGACTATGGTACTTACGATGATGTTTATTTCCGAGTATTGGACAGTGAGGACCCTGATATACACTTTAAGTACATTGAGGCAGCTGCTAAAACTGGACAAATAAAGGAGGTTGAGCGTGTGACCAGGGAATCAAACTTTTATGATGCTGAAAAGACAAAGAACTTCCTGATGGAGGCCAAGCTTCCTGATGCTAGGCCCCTGATTAATGTTTGTGATCGATTTGGGTTTGTTCCTGATCTGACTCACTATCTCTACACAAATAACATGCTCCGTTACATTGAAGGTTATGTTCAGAAGGTATGTGATATTACCCTTTAGATATGCTTACTAGCGTTCTGCATGAATTTATTTAAATTCAAGTAATTGTGAACTTGTTTGCTTCTTTTGATAGGTGAACCCAGGGAATGCTCCTTTGGTGGTGGGGCAGTTGCTAGATGATGAATGCCCTGAAGATTTTATTAAGGGTCTCATTCTTTCAGTCCGTTCTTTGCTTCCAGTTGAGCCCCTTGTGGACGAATGTGAGAAGAGGTGATTTTTTTAGTGCATCTTCTGTTCTTGTTTCCTCCATGTTATTACAATTTGGTTCTCATTTTTTGGCTTGTGGTTTCCAGAAATCGACTTCGTTTACTTACACAGTTCTTGGAGCATCTTGTAAGTGAGGGAAGCCAAGATGTGCATGTCCACAATGCTCTGGGTAAAATCATCATTGACAGCAATAACAATCCAGAGCACTTCCTCACAACCAACCCTTACTATGATTCCCGGGTTGTTGGTAAGTACTGTGAGAAACGTGATCCTACCCTGGCAGTTGTGGCATATCGACGAGGACAATGTGATGATGAACTTATCAATGTCACAAATAAGAACTCATTGTTCAAATTGCAGGCCAGGTATGGGATTGTTTAGTTTACTTATGATAATGTATTGGATCTTTGTTTTAAAGCAGCTTATATTATGATAATGTATTGGATCTTTGTTTTAAAGTGGCTTCATCCTTTGATTACAGGTATGTTGTTGAGAGGATGGATGGTGATCTTTGGGAGAAGGTTCTAAATCCCGAAAATGAATATAGAAGACAGCTAATCGATCAGGTTGTGTCGACTGCTTTGCCTGAAAGCAAGAGTCCAGAACAGGTCTCTGCAACTGTTAAGGCTTTCATGACTGCTGACCTGCCCCATGAACTGATTGAGCTTCTTGAAAAGATTGTGCTCCAAAACTCTGCATTCAGTGGGAACTTCAATCTGCAAAATCTACTTATTTTGACTGCCATTAAGGCAGACCCATCTAGAGTTATGGATTATATCAATAGGCTGGATAATTTTGATGGACCTGCAGTTGGAGAAGTGGCTGTGGAAGCCCAACTATACGAAGAAGCTTTTGCAATTTTCAAGAAGTTCAACTTAAATGTTCAGGCTGTCAATGTTTTATTGGATAACATTAGAAGCATTGATCGGGCTGTGGAATTTGCTTTCCGAGTTGAAGAAGATGCTGTTTGGAGTCAGGTGGCAAAGGCACAACTGAGGGAGGGGCTGGTGAGCGATGCAATTGAATCCTTTATTCGTGCAGATGATGCTACTCAGTTCCTTGATGTTATCCAAGCATCTGAGGATGTTGAGGTCTACCCTGATTTGGTGAGGTACCTTCTGATGGTTAGGCAGAAGGTCAAGGAGCCCAAGGTGGACAGTGAACTCATTTATGCATATGCAAAGATTGACAGACTGGGTGAAATTGAAGAATTCATTCTCATGCCAAATGTTGCTAATCTTCAAAATGTTGGTGATCGCTTGTTTGATGAAGCCCTGTACGAAGCTGCAAAAATAATATTTGCATTTATATCTAACTGGGCCAAGTTGGCAGTTACACTTGTGAGGCTTAAACAATTCCAGGGTGCGGTTGATGCAGCACGAAAGGCAAACAGTGCCAAGACATGGAAGGAGGTTTGCTTTGCTTGTGTTGATGCAGAGGAATTCCGATTGGCACAGATATGTGGTCTCAACATTATTGTACAGGTGAGTTTACTTTTCATGTTGAATTACAACTTTCAGGAACAGCAAAGTTATTGATATGTATGCATATTCAGTTCCCTTTTTCTTATCCTGGTGTTTGTCTGGTGGAGACTGTTTGTTGATGATGATTTTGACCATTGTGTTTGTTGATTTTGTAGGTGGATGACTTGGAAGAAGTCAGTGAATACTACCAGAACAGAGGGTGCTTCAATGAGTTGATCTCTCTCATGGAGAGTGGTTTGGGTTTGGAACGTGCACACATGGGTATCTTTACTGAGTTGGGAGTTCTGTATGCCAGATATCGTCCAGAGAAGCTTATGGAGCACATTAAATTGTTCTCTACTCGTCTCAATATTCCCAAGCTGATAAGAGCTTGTGATGAACAGCAACATTGGAAGGAGCTTACCTATTTGTATATCCAATATGATGAGTTTGATAATGCTGCAACCACTGTGATGAACCACTCTCCTGAAGCATGGGATCATATGCAGTTCAAAGACATTGCTGTCAAAGTTGCTAATGTTGAGCTATATTACAAGGCTGTCCACTTCTACTTGCAAGAACATCCTGATCTCATCAATGATATGCTGAACGTGCTTGCACTTCGTGTAGATCACACTCGTGTTGTTGACATTATGAGAAAGGTTCAATTTTGGGAGAAAATGATTTAATATCGAAATAAATACTACTGACTTGCTTTTATTATTATTATTATTATTATTCATTTTGGGTTTGACAATTATTGCCTTTTGGAATTTCAGGCTGGTCATCTGCGTCTTGTGAAGCCATACATGGTTGCTGTTCAGAGCAACAATGTTTCAGCAGTAAATGAGGCTTTGAATGAGATTTACGTTGAGGAAGAAGATTATGATAGATTGAGAGAATCTATTGACCTGCACGATAATTTTGATCAGATTGGCCTTGCACAAAAGGTGAAGTACTGTTGTTCTTACATTTTTGTTTGCTGTTAGTTTGGGTTCTGATATTGCTTCTAAATTGCTTGAGTAGATTGAGAAACATGAGCTTCTTGAGATGAGGCGTGTTGCTGCATACATTTACAAAAAGGCTGGCAGATGGAAGCAGTCCATTGCTTTATCGAAGAAAGACAACCTTTACAAAGATGCAATGGAAACAGCTTCACAGTCTGGTGATCGTGAACTTGCCGAGGAGCTGCTTGTTTACTTCATTGAACAGGTGCTCAACTCATTCCTAAATATGCAGAAAAATGCATACTAACTGATAAGTGGTTTGGTATTGTGACTGTTATCTCTTTGGAGGTATAAAGTATTACACCTTCTTGGTCTACCATTGCATCTAATTATGTTAGTTTTCTCTCTCCCATTTGTTCTTTTAGGGTGCAAGTATAAATGAAGTAAAGAAGCATAAGTACAAAATCATAGTAGTTGATAACCATACTTCAGGGCATGGAAAGTGAAGTTTTTAATGGGCGCTTGTTTTTTTGCACTATAGTGGTTTTTGTTATGGTATTGTCACAGTAATGTCGGTTATTATTTTGAATTGGATATAATTTTGGTGTGATGTTCTTTGTACAGGGCAAGAAGGAATGCTTTGCGTCGTGCCTCTTTGTCTGTTATGACTTAATTCGACCAGATGTTGTTCTTGAGCTAGCCTGGATAAACAATATGATTGACTTTGCATTCCCGTATCTGCTGCAGGTGAATTCTTTGCTGCTTTTTAAAGTATAATAATTTGATTGGGATTTTATTAGCTAGGCTTTTCTGTTTCTTACTGCCTTGCTACAAGGCTTGGATGATTGATCTTAGTGCACCTTCCCATTTTACTACTGGTTTCAAGATCTTAATTTAGAGATATAGTATTGGAACCTTATTTGATTGTATTTTTTCAGTTTATCCGTGAATATACTGGCAAAGTTGATGAACTTATCAAGGACAAGATTGAGGCTCAAATTGAAGTAAAGAGTAAAGAGCAAGAAGAGAAGGAAGTGATTGCTCAACAGGTATAAAAATTTCCAAATTTGAAGCGACAACTCTGTTTTCTTGAAAGTTATATTCTGCCCCTGCTAAGACTAGGTAATCTTCCTTGGATTCAACAATCTTAAAACCGATTCAATGGCTTCTATTGCAGAACATGTATGCTCAGTTGCTACCTCTAGCCTTGCCTGCACCTCCAATGCCAGGCATGGGGGGACCAAATATGGGAGGAGGTTTTGCTCCTCCACCACCAATGGGGGGAATGGGAATGCCTCCAATGCCACCTTTTGGCATGCCACCGATGGGCAGCTATTAAGTCAATACAGGTTTGTTTGATTGAAGATTTTATTAGCCAATGGATCCATGTTGCTGTGAGGGAAAGGAAAGATGTAGTTATAATAGTTTCATCAGGTTCGACGCCTTCCTTTCTTTCTTTTCGTGGACCTTCGTCTGATGGGGAGAAAATCAAAGTTGGAATAATGCCATTTTTGTGTTTTAGGTGGTTGTGTGTCTTGTAATATTCTTTTTTGTTGGAAGAGGCATTTTTTGGCTGCTGGGAGATGTCAAGCCGAGGATTTCATGCATTTGCATTTTGTAGTATTATTTCCATACGGTCTTTGGAATCGACCGAGTATATACGAAATTACTTGAATTTGATATTCTTATTTAAACTTTGTTTCCCCTTAAGTACCTTGGTTTTTGTTTTTTTGGTTAATTCTTCTTCTAGTGGAGGCAGGAAATTGTGATTTTATACTTGATTCGATAGAATTTTTGGGTTACAGGCTACTGATTGCATATTTCTGAATTGATGTAATTAGTACGCTGCTAACCATCTTAGAATTAAGTTAATTAAACAATTTGACATGTTTTTTTTTATGGGTATTTATGTTAAAAGGAGGCGTTTAATTCGTGGAAAAAAATTCTCTTTAGTAAAAAGTTTAGATAATTATTTTATATATTCGTGAAATTTTTATTCTATGAGTGGAGTGAGAATCATATTTATTTTATTTTATTTTGATATATTTAAAGATGTGTAATTATTTTAATTTTATTTTTGGAGTCAATTTTTACTAACAATGTATAGGGTAATTTTGCAAAAAATTTATGTTCAATCATTTTATTAGGTAAACTTCAAGAAATATTAAATTCTATTTGGTTGTATTGTGAAGAATGTTAAATTTTTATTTTTGGTTTAAAAAATTTAATATTATTAAAAAATATATTTTATTATATAATTTTTTATTTTAAAGTAAATAAATAGTTGATTTAAAGTGGATATAATTTTATGAAAGTTATGTTTAACGTATTTATTTATATGTTTATTTATTATTATTTAAGTTTATTCTTTTAACAAATATTAATTAATTAATTTAATTAGCTAATCAATTTATTTAATATATAAATTATTTTATTTTCTTAAAATTATTTAATTATTTTGATTTATTTAATTAGTTTAGTTATATTCATTAGTAAGATGTCAGTTAATTTATTTACTAAATTAATATATTTAGTTCATTTTTTCATTAGTACATAAGTTTTGAGAAATTCTTTAAGTTCATATGTCAAGGGTGGATAAATGTTTTGAGAAATTTTTGTGTTTAGATTCGTTATATTAGATAGATTTAAGAGTAAATTGACCAAAAAAAATTAATAGAGGGCAAAATAGAAAAAACAATTTTCTTTTGGAATTTTAAAAAACCTTAAGGTAAAAAGAGAATCATTTTACCTTTATTTTCTCTCATTCCTCTAATATTAAAATATTCTATTGAGTTGGTATCGTGAATAGAGGGGTATCATCTTCTATTAGTAAATTTAAAAGTCAATTTAAAGCTACAATAAATAAATAGATAAATATAAAGATTTTTGTTTTTCTTTTAACAATTATTCATACATTTTGCATTGATTTTTTGAGGTAAATTTTATTTAAATCCTTAAGGTTTGACATTAATCCAACTTTAGTTTATTAGTATCAAAAATGGATACTCTGCCCCAAACTTTTATATTTTGCAGGAAAAATTAATTCTTCCGTTAGTCAACCCTTAAAAATTTTATTCATTTTACCTTTTAAATAATTTGAAGTGCTTTAAATATTTAAGTTAATTAATAATGAATAAAGAAATACTAAAAGATATTAGGTTTTGAACGATTAGTTTTTTTCTTTTTAATTTTTTTTGTTTATTTATTTACTTATTATTTATTGTTTTTAATTATTAATTTTTTTATTATCTTATTTATTAGGTACTGTATTAAGTAGCACATTATTGTTGTTTTTTATTCATAAAAATATTATTGGTTTGTTAGTACAGTGTGTTACTTAGTACAATACCTAATAAATAAAAATAATAAACAATAAATAATTAGTAAATAAATAAACAAAAAATAAATTAAAAAATAAAACTAACCTTTTAAACTGTAGTAGTTTTTAGTATTTCCTTATCATTATTGATTGGCTTAAGTATTTAAAACACTCCAAATGATTTAAGGAGTAAAATGGTCTTAAAATTAAGTTTTTAAGTGTTGAGTTAACGGTTGACTAACGAAAGGACTAGCTTGTCTTGCAATGTAAAAATTTAGGGTAAAGTGTCCATTTCTTATACTAATAGATTAAAATTAGATTATGGTCAAACTTTAGGTACCTAGATAAAATTTACCTCTTTTTTTACTTTCACTAATCTGTTTATCAAGCAAAAATTTATTTATATAGGAAAAAAATTTTGATACGACTTAAATGTTAGTAATATAATTGAAATTTGTCATTACAATTTGATTTAGTTGGAACTTAGTATTATATTTTTATTTTTGATGAAATTGATCAGTTTCGGATGGCGAGTTTCTCGAATGAAGATTTCTAGCATGTAAGGTCTAAGGAGGAGGATGGCCGTCTGGACCATTCAAGAAGAGAATAAAGGAGGCGACAATGATGAGCAATATCATGATCATATCTGCCAACCATGGAAGGATTGCCTTATTATTAAATAATTAGGTTGCATGATTGGGTACAAAACTTTTGATGATAGGTTGAAATATGGGTGTAATCGAATCGAGTCGAGCCGAGCCGATACAGTGAGGTGCTCGAGCTCGAGCTCGACTCGAAACTCGATGCTCGAGCTCGACTCGAAACTCGATGCTCGATACTCGGCTCGAGCTCGATCGAGCCTTATTTTTTAAGCTCGAGTTCGGCTCAAGATCGAATTTGAGTTACTCGAGCTCGCTCGATTAGGCTCGATTATATAAGTTTGATATTTTGCTTGAACTCGATTAGGCTCGATTAAGCTCGATTAGGCTCGATTAGACTCGAATCATTATATAAATATTATTATATTATTAAAATATATAAAAACTAGAGGCTCGATTAGGCTCGTGAGCTACTTGAGCCGGGTATCCAAGTGCTCGAATTCGACTCGTTTGATAGCTCGAGTAGCTCGAGTTCGAGTTCGACTCGACTAAAATCGAGTCGAATTCGAGTTTTACTCGAGTCGAACTCGAGTAACTTACGAGCACCACTGTATCGTTTACACCCCTAGATTGAAAAGGTTGTAGAATCCCAAAGAAGACTATGAGTTACTTTACTTAGGAGAAGGTTTCTTATTAGTGAAGTTTGCTTTGTTTTCTGACTTACAATTTATGGTGGAAGAAGGTCATTTATTGATCTTTGGCCATTATCAGCTTGAATTCGTCCCCGCGTTGCCACCATTAATACCACTGTAGTTTGGGTTCGATTTCTAGGATTACCAATAGAATATTATGACAAGTGAATCTTGGTGGCCATGGGTAATACAATTGACGTAGCAAGGTTGATCCCAATACCAGGTTTGCTTCGAAGGGAAAATTTGCGTGACTTTGTGTTGAAGTTAACCTACACAAGCCTCTAGTCCCAAAGATATGCTTAGATGGCCATTGGTAGCAAGTGGAGTATGAGGGCCTCAACTTGGTTTGTTTTTAGTGTGGAAGAATGGTCAGAACCGAAGTTCATGGGAGCAGGAGAGATTGCAAGAATAAAAACATTGGGAGAGAGAAAGAGATGCATGGAGATGGTTGAGGTCTAATGCAGGGGATCTTAGCCTCTAGATGATTGCTCAACAGAGAAGGAGACGAAGATCTGTCAAAGGTAATCCCCATAATTCTGGGGTGGAGTTAAATTATGGATCCTGTTTTCGAATTCTAGTGAAGGAAAAAGTGGAGTTTTTTTTTTTGGGGGGGGGGGGGGGGGGGACAAGACGTGAATCACTTGGATGCCATGAATGTTGGGGGGAGGGGGGGGGGGGGGGACAAGACGTGAATCACTTGGATGCCATGAATGTAGGTTCCATGCAAGTTGGTGACCAACAGCGCTCGAGTACGCTAAGGGTTAAAACGGGTTGGCAAAAAGTGAGTAATCATTCAACTTCATTCCTAATTTGGTTTGCAAACTAGACAGCTAAATGGGCTTTCCCTTGTTAAAAGCGGGCCGATATCATATCCTTCTAAGCAGCCCAATAAGATAGTGAGGCCTATATCGGGGGTGGCTTTTGCGGATGATGGGAGAATTCTATGGGAGATACTGGAGTGCGGGAAATTTTTTGTAATAAGTGCAGGAGTAACCAGGTTATAAAGTTTGCCATTGACAAATATGATGGAATCGAACCACCGGGTAGGGATCTACCTTACTCAATGGTCCTTGAAACACAACTTTTGCTCTCTTCGCGTCAACTGGGTTCTTCAGGTCTTGTTAATAGGCCAAAAGATGTAGTCATGAAAATCTTTCCCAGAATGGGTCATTAACCTAGGAAACAATCATCCTATTGATTATGAATCTCCTCTTATGGAACATAGAGGTGCAGGGAATGAGAATTTTTTATGTAATGTTAAGGAGTTACTTCGATGGTACAAGCCAAGCATCTTGGTGCTCGTGGAAACAAAAGTTGGTCATCAGAATGCATTAAAGGTGATTCGTAGAATGGGATTCCATAACTTCCATATTGTTGATCCTACAAGGTTTGCGGGAGGTATTTGGGTCTGTTGGAACCCAATGGATTTGTACCTCTACTTGTTGCATTCTTCTAATTAGGTGATACACATCACCGTTGAGTGTAATGGGTGTTAATTTAAAATGAGGATAGAAAAACAAAAGCAAGATACAATTTCTGGGAGTATTACTCACACATTTATTGAATGAAACATATGATGGCTTATATAGCCATACAATCCTAGTTTCAAGAGATTTTCCTAAGAAATAGATCACTACCACTAGACTCCTAAATAGATTAAAATACTACTAAACTCCTAAGAAACTGTGATTATTCAAATGACAGCTAAAGCAAATATCCTTACAATTCCTCCATTAAACTGAAATATTAGTATTTTAGTTTATATATGAACTAGACACAACTCCAATTAATCGATCCTATGATCCTGACAGTACCCCTTTGCTACTTGCTTGGCTTTATACTTGTCCACTTCACCGTTCTCCTTGAGTTTGGTCTTATAAATCCACTTGACTCTAATAGCTTTTACTCCAACTGGTAAGTTAGTTAGTTTCCATGTTTGATTCCTCTCGATTGCCTTAATCTCACGGTTCATTGCTCGCCTCCAGTTAGAACTGTGTACAACATCTTTAAACAGGATTAGATCACTATTTATAAAGAGTGTCATCTGAGCTAGACTTTCACTATTAGATATCTCACTACCACTGACATAATCTTCCATCCAAATAAGAGTTCTTCTCTGTCTTGGTTGTCTCAAATTGAAATCAAGTGTGCTGTCTGTAGTAGGTGAGTTTGTTGCGATATTCCCTCCATTATCTGTGGTATTCTCGGTGGCTTTAATAGCTTCTACATGCACTGATTCTTGTTGGCTGTCTTTTGTAGCTTTAAGATTAATCTCAACTTTTTCACTTGCACCATTAGAATTGCTACCAACACTTCTCCTCCCTTGGACCAATCCCAGCCCTTTCCTTCGTCAAACACCACATCTTTGCTGATTATAACCTTTCGGGTCATTGGGTTATAAAGACGATAGGCTTTAGATTCTTTATTAACTCTAAGCATCACACATGGTGTGTTTTTATCATCAAGTTTCATTCGCAAGTTATCATGGACATGAGCATAGGCTAGACAACCAAAAACCCAAAAATAATCAACTCTTGGCTTTCGACCACTCCATGCCTCCTCAGGTGTGGAGTTTTTCACAGCAAAAGTTGGACACCGATTCAAGATATGGACACTTCGCATTACTGCCTCTGCCCAAAATATTTTTGGCATCTTCATGGTTGCCAACATGCATCGTACCATGTTCATTATGGTACGATTCTTCCGTTTGGACACACCGTTTTGCTAGGGTGTATAAGCCGCTGTTAGTTGTCGTTGAATTCCATTATCTTCGCAAAATCGAATAAAGTTTTGTGAAGTAAACTCCCCTTCTCGATCAGTTCTCAAAGCTTTGATGGACTTATCGATCTCCTTTTCTACAACAATCTTGAACTTTAGAACATCTAAAAAACTTATAATTTTTCAGTCAGAAAATATACCCAACTTCTTCTACTATAGTCATCAGTAAAGGTTACAAAATACCTTTTTTCACTGTTAGAAATGAGATTGATAGGTCTACATAAATCCGCATGGATTAACTGAAGAATGTGGCCAGCCCTTCATGAACTTGCTAGTGGAAATGATGTTCGATGATGCTTGCCTATCACACATTCTTGGCACACTTCTGAAAAGGCTTTCAACAAAGGTAGTCCAGTTACTAACCCTTGTTGCTGGAGAGCTTTAAACTGCCATAGTTGAGATGACCATATCTATAGTGCCATAGCTGAGTGTCTTTCGGGGTTGTTATTTTGGGACACACTTTATGTCATTGAGTGGATTCAGTGTACAGTGGAAACATATGATTTGATGTCATTTCTACCAATGCAAGCTGACCTTTCTCTGGATGTTGGATTTCACATGTGTTTTTTTGAAATATGATAACAAACCCCTTCTCTTGAAGTTGTCTAAGGCTAATGAGGTTGCTTTTCAATGTTGGTACATAGTATACTCCATTGATGCACTGTACTGCTCTATTCATTCTAATTTTTATATCTCGTTTGCCTTTGACACTTAAGTTGAAATTGTTTCCCAACTTAACGTTCTCTCTGAAAGTCTTATCTAGGCTGAACAAAAGCCTTTGATCACCACTCATGTGGTTACTACAACCCGAGTCTAAATACTAGACACGACTTGATACTTTTCTCTATTGTTTGTGTACACCATAAACAACATCTCTTCATCAGCTTTAGTGTAATTGACCTTAGAATTTCACTCCTTATTGGGACACTCATATTGAAAATGGCCTAACTCATGACAAAAATAACATTTGATAGTGGATTTGTCAAATGATTATCTTCCTTTTCCTCTGCCATGTCTGCGAACATTGCCTCTACCTTTCCTTCTTTCGATTGAGCTACTTTCTCTGTTGACCTTCAAGGCCTGCTCTTCTATCACGTGACTGGTCATCCGTTGCTCATGAACCAACAAACTACTTTGAAGTTCATCAATTGGGAAGGTATCAATGTCATTCGGTTCCTCGATAGAACAGACCATATAATTATACTTAGACGTCATCGATCGTAGAATTTTCTCTACCACCTTCACATCTTCCATTTTTCTCCTTGGATCTGCATCTTATTGGCTACTGTTAGAACTCTAGCAAAGTAATCATTGACTGTCTCTCCCATCTTCATATGCAGCATCTCAAACTCTTTGCAAAGAGCCTACAACTGAGCATGCTTGACTCTAGCAGTGCCTTGATATTTCTTCTTCATAGATTTTCAATTATCCTTTGCAGTATCTTTGTTCAAGATGGTTTCAAGAACTGCTCGATTAATAAATTGATACAAGTAGTTCTTAATCTTCATGTCCTTCAGTTTCTGGTCCTCCAATGCTTTTTGTTGTGCTTTTGACAAAGAGGTGTCAGTAGGATATTTGGTGATGTCATGTTCCACAAGACTCCAATACTCCTTGGATCTCAAGAAGTTCTCCATCAGCATGCACCAATGGTCATAGTGACCATCTAAACGAGGTATGGCTAGTTGGACAAAGTTGCCTCCTTTTGCTGTCATAATGTGTGTGACTTGTTAGAAAGGCTACAACTTTTGATAATCAAGTCCTACGAGAAACTATGCTCGGATACCAAATGTTAATTTAAACTGAGGATAGAAAAATAAGAGTAAGATACAATTTCTGGGAGAATTACTCACATCTATATTGAATGAAACATATGATGGCTTGTTTAGTCATATAATCCTGTTTCAAGAGATTTTCTTGAGAAATAAATCACTATCACTAAACTCCTAAATAGATTAAAATACTACTAAACTCCTAAAAAATTGTGATTATTCAAATGCAAGTTGGATGCCATGAATGTAGGTTCCATGCAAGTTGGTGACCAACAGCGCTCGAGTACGCTAAGGGTTAAAACGGGTTGGCAAAAAGTGAGTAATCATTCAACTTCATTCCTAATTTGGTTTGCAAACTAGACAGCTAAATGGGCTTTCCCTTGTTAAAAGCGGGCCGATATCATATCCTTCTAAGCAGCCCAATAAGATAGTGAGGCCTATATCGGGGGTGGCTTTTGCGGATGATGGGAGAATTCTATGGGAGATACTGGAGTGCGGGAAATTTTTTGTAATAAGTGCAGGAGTAACCAGGTTATAAAGTTTGCCATTGACAAATATGATGGAATCGAACCACCGGGTAGGGATCTACCTTACTCAATGGTCCTTGAAACACAACTTTTGCTCTCTTCGCGTCAACTGGGTTCTTCAGGTCTTGTTAATAGGCCAAAAGATGTAGTCATGAAAATCTTTCCCAGAATGGGTCATTAACCTAGGAAACAATCATCCTATTGATTATGAATCTCCTCTTATGGAACATAGAGGTGCAGGGAATGAGAATTTTTTATGTAATGTTAAGGAGTTACTTCGATGGTACAAGCCAAGCATCTTGGTGCTCGTGGAAACAAAAGTTGGTCATCAGAATGCATTAAAGGTGATTCGTAGAATGGGATTCCATAACTTCCATATTGTTGATCCTACAAGGTTTGCGGGAGGTATTTGGGTCTGTTGGAACCCAATGGATTTGTACCTCTACTTGTTGCATTCTTCTAATTAGGTGATACACATCACCGTTGAGTGTAATGGGTGTTAATTTAAAATGAGGATAGAAAAACAAAAGCAAGATACAATTTCTGGGAGTATTACTCACACATTTATTGAATGAAACATATGATGGCTTATATAGCCATACAATCCTAGTTTCAAGAGATTTTCCTAAGAAATAGATCACTACCACTAGACTCCTAAATAGATTAAAATACTACTAAACTCCTAAGAAACTGTGATTATTCAAATGACAGCTAAAGCAAATATCCTTACAATTCCTCCATTAAACTGAAATATTAGTATTTTAGTTTATATATGAACTAGACACAACTCCAATTAATCGATCCTATGATCCTGACAGTACCCCTTTGCTACTTGCTTGGCTTTATACTTGTCCACTTCACCGTTCTCCTTGAGTTTGGTCTTATAAATCCACTTGACTCTAATAGCTTTTACTCCAACTGGTAAGTTAGTTAGTTTCCATGTTTGATTCCTCTCGATTGCCTTAATCTCACGGTTCATTGCTCGCCTCCAGTTAGAACTGTGTACAACATCTTTAAACAGGATTAGATCACTATTTATAAAGAGTGTCATCTGAGCTAGACTTTCACTATTAGATATCTCACTACCACTGACATAATCTTCCATCCAAATAAGAGTTCTTCTCTGTCTTGGTTGTCTCAAATTGAAATCAAGTGTGCTGTCTGTAGTAGGTGAGTTTGTTGCGATATTCCCTCCATTATCTGTGGTATTCTCGGTGGCTTTAATAGCTTCTACATGCACTGATTCTTGTTGGCTGTCTTTTGTAGCTTTAAGATTAATCTCAACTTTTTCACTTGCACCATTAGAATTGCTACCAACACTTCTCCTCCCTTGGACCAATCCCAGCCCTTTCCTTCGTCAAACACCACATCTTTGCTGATTATAACCTTTCGGGTCATTGGGTTATAAAGACGATAGGCTTTAGATTCTTTATTAACTCTAAGCATCACACATGGTGTGTTTTTATCATCAAGTTTCATTCGCAAGTTATCATGGACATGAGCATAGGCTAGACAACCAAAAACCCAAAAATAATCAACTCTTGGCTTTCGACCACTCCATGCCTCCTCAGGTGTGGAGTTTTTCACAGCAAAAGTTGGACACCGATTCAAGATATGGACACTTCGCATTACTGCCTCTGCCCAAAATATTTTTGGCATCTTCATGGTTGCCAACATGCATCGTACCATGTTCATTATGGTACGATTCTTCCGTTTGGACACACCGTTTTGCTAGGGTGTATAAGCCGCTGTTAGTTGTCGTTGAATTCCATTATCTTCGCAAAATCGAATAAAGTTTTGTGAAGTAAACTCCCCTTCTCGATCAGTTCTCAAAGCTTTGATGGACTTATCGATCTCCTTTTCTACAACAATCTTGAACTTTAGAACATCTAAAAAACTTATAATTTTTCAGTCAGAAAATATACCCAACTTCTTCTACTATAGTCATCAGTAAAGGTTACAAAATACCTTTTTTCACTGTTAGAAATGAGATTGATAGGTCTACATAAATCCGCATGGATTAACTGAAGAATGTGGCCAGCCCTTCATGAACTTGCTAGTGGAAATGATGTTCGATGATGCTTGCCTATCACACATTCTTGGCACACTTCTGAAAAGGCTTTCAACAAAGGTAGTCCAGTTACTAACCCTTGTTGCTGGAGAGCTTTAAACTGCCATAGTTGAGATGACCATATCTATAGTGCCATAGCTGAGTGTCTTTCGGGGTTGTTATTTTGGGACACACTTTATGTCATTGAGTGGATTCAGTGTACAGTGGAAACATATGATTTGATGTCATTTCTACCAATGCAAGCTGACCTTTCTCTGGATGTTGGATTTCACATGTGTTTTTTTGAAATATGATAACAAACCCCTTCTCTTGAAGTTGTCTAAGGCTAATGAGGTTGCTTTTCAATGTTGGTACATAGTATACTCCATTGATGCACTGTACTGCTCTATTCATTCTAATTTTTATATCTCGTTTGCCTTTGACACTTAAGTTGAAATTGTTTCCCAACTTAACGTTCTCTCTGAAAGTCTTATCTAGGCTGAACAAAAGCCTTTGATCACCACTCATGTGGTTACTACAACCCGAGTCTAAATACTAGACACGACTTGATACTTTTCTCTATTGTTTGTGTACACCATAAACAACATCTCTTCATCAGCTTTAGTGTAATTGACCTTAGAATTTCACTCCTTATTGGGACACTCATATTGAAAATGGCCTAACTCATGACAAAAATAACATTTGATAGTGGATTTGTCAAATGATTATCTTCCTTTTCCTCTGCCATGTCTGCGAACATTGCCTCTACCTTTCCTTCTTTCGATTGAGCTACTTTCTCTGTTGACCTTCAAGGCCTGCTCTTCTATCACGTGACTGGTCATCCGTTGCTCATGAACCAACAAACTACTTTGAAGTTCATCAATTGGGAAGGTATCAATGTCATTCGGTTCCTCGATAGAACAGACCATATAATTATACTTAGACGTCATCGATCGTAGAATTTTCTCTACCACCTTCACATCTTCCATTTTTCTCCTTGGATCTGCATCTTATTGGCTACTGTTAGAACTCTAGCAAAGTAATCATTGACTGTCTCTCCCATCTTCATATGCAGCATCTCAAACTCTTTGCAAAGAGCCTACAACTGAGCATGCTTGACTCTAGCAGTGCCTTGATATTTCTTCTTCATAGATTTTCAATTATCCTTTGCAGTATCTTTGTTCAAGATGGTTTCAAGAACTGCTCGATTAATAAATTGATACAAGTAGTTCTTAATCTTCATGTCCTTCAGTTTCTGGTCCTCCAATGCTTTTTGTTGTGCTTTTGACAAAGAGGTGTCAGTAGGATATTTGGTGATGTCATGTTCCACAAGACTCCAATACTCCTTGGATCTCAAGAAGTTCTCCATCAGCATGCACCAATGGTCATAGTGACCATCTAAACGAGGTATGGCTAGTTGGACAAAGTTGCCTCCTTTTGCTGTCATAATGTGTGTGACTTGTTAGAAAGGCTACAACTTTTGATAATCAAGTCCTACGAGAAACTATGCTCGGATACCAAATGTTAATTTAAACTGAGGATAGAAAAATAAGAGTAAGATACAATTTCTGGGAGAATTACTCACATCTATATTGAATGAAACATATGATGGCTTGTTTAGTCATATAATCCTGTTTCAAGAGATTTTCTTGAGAAATAAATCACTATCACTAAACTCCTAAATAGATTAAAATACTACTAAACTCCTAAAAAATTGTGATTATTCAAATAACAGCTAAAGCAAATATCTTTACAATGGGAAGCCTAATTGGTTGCTTTCGGCTATTTATGAAAGTTTTGACTTTGGAGGTTAGAAAGTTTCAATAAACTGCTTTGGAGGAATTTTCATTGTAAACACCACAAATTTTCTACATTTAAATTAGACTATATAGAAATAAAAATAATATGTATTAATGGAAGCGCGAATGTTCGTTGTAGGGCTCGAGGAGTACGGGAGCCGAGATGCCCGTGAACGACATAGAGCCCGAAATACAGGAAGTGATGAAACGAATGCAAGCATGGAGGGATCGAAAATAATTTTGATGTAAAAACTTATATCGGGGATTTATGAGTAATGATGAAATCCCAGTAATATTTCATTTTCGAAATAATGAAAATTTCATGGAAGACATGAATATTATGTCCTTGGATAAGTTTATAACGAAGAAAATGTATATATATATATATATATATATATATATATATGCTAGACAAATTTAAATGGATAAATAGTAATATATATATATATATATATATATATATATATATATATATAACAAATATATATTATGTAATGTATAGTATGTAATATATAAGTATTAATAAATAAAAATAATGCATGAGAAAAATTAAATGAAATGGAAATAAATACAAAACAAATAAAACAAAAAAATATAATAATATCACTAAACAAACAAATAATATATATATATATATATATATATATATGTTAGTATAATATATTAAGCCTTGTACGGAATTGGCTTTCTTTGAAAGCCAATTTCGTTTGCTGCAAATTGAAATGTAGAGACATTAGCTGGGCGGGAAAAAGAAGAGAAAGAAGGAAAGAAAAGAGGAAAGAAAGAAGAAAGAGCTGCTTGGCTGGGGGGAGAAAGAAGGAAAGAAAAGAGGAAAAAGAAGAAGAAGAAAGAGCTGCTCAGCTGGGGGGAGAAAGAAGGAAAGGAAAGAAAGAAAGGAAAGCATAGCAAACCGAGGAAGAGGGGGGAGAAGCAAGGACCGATCGACTAAAAAAAAAAGAATTGAAGCAGCTGGGAAATTGAAGCAAACCGAGAGGGGCTGAAGAAAGGAGCAGAACTGGAACCGAAGCTTGTATTGAGGCAGACCGAGAGCTAAAACAGAACTGAAGCTAGGAACAGGGCCGAGAGGCAGGGGAGAAGGAGAGGAAGACTGACGGGAAGCAGAACCGAGGCTGAAAAAAATTGAGCAGACCGAGAGAAGAGGAAGAGCAGGACCAAGAGGCAGGGGAAAAGAGGAAGAGCAAATCAAGGCTTGAGGGGAGAAGAGGAAGAGCAGACCGAGGCTTGAGGGGAAGCAGAACCTGGAAATTGAAACAAAACCGAGGAAGAAGAAGAGCAAATCGAGGCTGGGCTGACCGAGAAAGGAGAAAAGAAAAAAAGAAAAAGAAAAGGGAAAGCTGGAAATTTGGAAAAGAAAAAGGTAATATATATATATATATATATATATGTATATTTAATGTATATATATATATATATATATATATATATATATATACATTAAATATACATATATATATATATATATATATATATATATATATATATATGTGATTGTATTTATAAGCATGATAATGTAAATTAGATTAGATATGAAAAAAAAAATGAGAAAGATGAGAAGTAGACAAATAAATAAATATATGTGATAATGAATAATAAAAACAAATAATAATATATATATATATATATATTTGTGTATATACGTATAGGTGTATATGATAAATGTGTATGTTAGTATATGTACATACAAAAAAATATATATAGTAAGAAAAATATATAAACATGCGTGTTGGCCTAGGTATGTACAATTATACGTACACACGAAGTAGTAACGAATAAGTTACGATTTTAACGCAATTTGGACAATTCGCATAAATAGGATGCTAAGTAAACAATTTCGGTGTAGGTGAATCGTAGAAGGAATTAAAGGAAGTATTAGGAGGCGTCACCACTCGAACTCGGAGATTTCGATAGATCGAGGTAATGGGGTATAATTTAAAACGGTAATGTTACTTTCTAAACCATGATTAAGGAAAATTTACAAAGATTTGAACTAAGATTTTCGAGCATGTTTTCTGCTTTTGTTTTTTGAGTAAGAACGAGTTTTCTGAGTTGTATTCTGAATAATTGCATATTTCTGAATTTGACTTCTGAATAAGAGCATGCTCTCTGAAATTATCTTTTGAATAAGATGATTTTATTTCGATATTTTTATATATGAAAACTATAGTATGTTTTGAGACTAAATGCCATTTATGTTGTATGCTAACGCATGTCATGCTCACCTTTGTGGCGTCTGAACTTCGCTTTTGTGGCGTCTGAACCTCGTCTGTGTGGCGTCTGAACCTCGCCTGTGTGGCGTCTGAACTTCGCCTGTGTGGCGTCTGAATTCCACATCCGGGTGTCTGAACGCTGAACGACCTTGATTCCGTCTACAGCCTTACCATGACCATAGGTTCTGAATTCCCTCTACGGAGGATGATTTTGTTATTGCCGCATGATAATTATATGAGTCAATATAGTCTCTATCTGAATTAAATTATGTTTTCAGATTTGATTTTATGACATGTGATTTTGCATGTAATCATGTTTTTGGAATCCTGAATATACGAAAAGGTTATGTGATAACTGTTAAATACAAGTACGTAAAGAATTACGTTTTGAATCTTGTTGTGTTCCGATTTTTCTTAATTTTCGAAGGTCCTTATACTAGTTTCAGAGAGTAGTTATTATACGTATTATTATGTTTTCCTACATATTTGAATTACTAAGACCGTTTTAAATGCATTTTCTTACTGGGATTTTTCCTGAAAGCTCACCCCACTACCTTTCAGACTATTTGCAGTGATTTATAGGCGTTACCTGCCGCGTACACGACGTAGGCTGATGGGAAAGAGCTACCCTATGCTACTTTTTGTACACGCAACAAAGGTATACAATTACATTCCTTTACCAGACGTATTTGTACGCACAGACATATACTGGAACTATTTTGTTGGGATGTAATTTGTAAGGAAAACAATGTAGAGAATATTATTTTTGGGATTAAGTTTTAAGATGATTGGTATCGAATCGAAATGGATGTATTGAGTTGTAAATGTGGATTTTGAAAGTATGCTTGGTAGTTGTAGATATCTAGGATTGTTGGAAAGCATGCTTGATAGTAGTGGATATCTAAGATTGTTAAAACAATTGATTTGCAGGTGGGTAGGCTCATATATAAGTCGTTATGCTGCCGAAATTTCTATCGGCCATAAGTCAAAGTATAAAATTTAAATATAAATTCGGATAAAGAATTAGGGAAGATAATTTGACACTGAACAGGAATACAACTTAAATAAATAAGGGAATAAGTGGATAAATTAAATATATATAGTTCAAAAAAAATCTTTCAAGTTTCAAGGGTCAAGGATCGTTACATTCATCCTCGGTTGAGTTACAATGGTTGCTTCTGGTTTGACTTCAATGATGTTAGGGATGGTTCTAAGAAATCTGGTGGTAATAGGTGTCGCATAGTAAGTGCTTTTATTTTAACAGGATGATGATGAACTCTTGTCAGCTGATGGATCTGGGCTATCAAGGTCCACAATTCACTTGGTCAACCAGAGACCAGGAAGGGCACGTAATTTGGCAAGACTTGATAGAGCTCTTGTGAATGAAGACTGGAAGGTGTTATTTCCTAATGCTCATGTTCTTCACTTGCCAAGTTTCTATTGGGATCATTGTCCAGTCTTGGTTCAACGTGAAAAATGGATTCAATCCCATAGTAAGTGTTGACCTTTTCGATTTCATTTGATGTGGCTAATGAATCAGTCTGTTGATCTTGCTGTAAAACAGGCTTGGGAGATTGCAAACGGTTCTCTGAGTGAAATAACTAAGAAGTTGATAGAGTAGCTACAAACATGGAATAAAGATAACTTTGGCAATGTCTTAGGGAACAAACGTTGGGTTCAGGCTAGGTTGGCTGGAGTGCAACGTGAGTTGTCACTTAGATACCGTTTGGAGAAGTAATTGAGAAGTGAGTATAATATGGTCATTTGGAAAGAAAGTCTCTTATGGTAGCAGAAATCACGAGTGCGTTGGATTCAAGATAGGGAGAGGAACACAAGGTTTGTTTTCACTTATCAACGATTTGTCGTAAGAGTGGAATAGAAATTAATGTTAAAGACGGATACGGGGAATTGGGTCTATGAGCAAAAGGATCTGAATGAACTTGTGAAGAGTTTTTATAGAAATCTATATGTAGATGAAGGATTGAGAGAAGCTCATTAGCAGAAGTTGAATGAGCCATCCTTAAATAGTGAGCAGTTGAGCGTGCTAAGATAAAGGATTGACCCTAATGAAGTTCGTGAGGCTTTATTTCAGATGAAGCCATGGGCAGCCCTTAGGATTGACGGATTTCAGGCAGGGTTCTTTCAAAGGTATTGGGATCTGTTTAAAAAAGATTTGGTGGACCGTGGAATCAGTGGATAAAGCTTTTCAGCATGGCCAGTTTCCAAGTGAGTTGGACACTACTTTGTTTACCTTAATTCCCAAGGTTAATACTCTTGAAACTGTTAAGCAGTTTAGGCGGATAAGCCTTTGCGGTATCGCTTATATGCTGACACTAAAGTGCTAGTAAATAGACTAAAGCCTATTCTTGATGATTTATTCTAACCTATTCGTACGAGTTTTATTCCCGGAAGACAAGCTGCTGATAATGTGTTCATAGCCCCAGAATTGGTTCACACAATTCACAGGTTCAGAAGGAAAAATGGTTGAATGGCAATAAAAATTGACTTAGAGAAAGCATATGTCCGAGTGCGATGGGGCTTTCTAAAGGATATGCTGATGGTGTATGGCTTTCCGGGAAGTGGATTTGCGAGGGCGAGGTTCTCAGTATTATGGAATGGTGAGATGACGAAGACTTTCCCAGCTTATTGTGGTCTTAGACAAGGCGAGCCACTCTCTTCCTACTTGTTTGTGTTGTGCATGGAGAGGTTAGGTAGTCTCATTGAACAAGAAGTGAAATTAGGTTCATGGAAGCCTATTATGGTTAAACTTAATGGCCTCAGGATTTCTTATTTATTTTTCGCAGATGATTTATTCGTTTTGCTAGAGCTTTTCCTCAGCAAGCCATAGTGGTAAAGGCGACTTTGGAGAAGTTTTGTTCTTCATCGGGTGCTAAGGTAAGCTTACCTATATCTAAAATGTTTGTCTCCAAAAGCCTTTTCTTCAAGTGTTAGATCCATAAGTAGAATTTTGGAGATTGGCTTGTCGAAGAACCAGATGAATTACTTGGGAGTTCCTTTGCTACTTGGCCGGGTTACTAGAAAAACCTACCAAGATATTGTCGATGAAGTCTATGCACGGTTGTTGGGATGGAAAGTTAAGCTTATTAGCTTGGCTTGTATGGCCACACTTATCAGTTCTGTCACTGCAACAGTTCCTATTATATGTTAACGACCATATTGCTCAAGGGTACACTTGATACTTCAGACAAACTGAACGAAGGTTTTCTACGGGGTGGCACAGCGTATAAGAAAGGCGTTGCTCTTGTGAACTGGAAGGATGTATGCAAGCCAAAAAATTTGGGTTTGAGGAAAATGGAGAATCATAATTTGGCCTTATTTCAAAAAGTTGCCTGGAGGTTTCTTAATGAACCGCAGAGTCTTTGGGTGCAAGTTTTGAGAGCCAAATATGGGATCCGAGGTAATGTTATCTGGCAAGCTCTTGTCAAAACCCTAAATTATATTAATTGCTCTGTTTTTTGGAAGAATCTAGAGAAGGGGTTAGAGCTATTGTCCACTGGTCTTAAAAGAAGAATAACTGACGAGACAAACACTTTCTTCTGGAAGGACTACTGGTTGAATGAGCCTCATTTTGCTCATTCAAGAGTAAATGTTAATTCGTTGGATTTGGGTGCTTCTGCAAGCTACTTTATTAGTGAAAATGGTAGTGGAAGTCTAACTTGCTCCTTGAGTATTTATTATAGGATATGGCTTAGTGATTAATTTACATCTCGTTTGGCTTATATTACTTCTTGTCAAGTAGAACCATTGAATGAAGATCAATCATGGAGTTGGGTCCAAATAGATGGATTTGTTTCATCTGGTTATGTTTGAGGAATTTGATATTGGCTAATTAGTTGTGGTTCAAATCTGGTTAAGGAATTTCATCTGGTTATGTCAAGTAGCATATGTTAATGTTCATTCATGAGTTGTTAAACAGACCCTGGATAGTGGAGATCAAGCTCTTTTTCAGGGAAGGAAACTTTTGAGCAATTAAGCTAACTATGATGGCATGTGACATAGATGTTGAGTTTGAAAGATTAGTTATACCACCATTAAGTTTAGTTCATTTACTTGATGCTGATATTCAGGGAGTACTGTTCCCTCGCAAGTTTAAGATGTAACTTCTGGTTTTATATATTTCCTTTTCACCATAAAAATATTTTTAATTTTAATGATTTTTGGGTTACACTTAATGGAAATAAAACATTCCTTAGTATATTTAAAATTAATTTTAAATAAAATAAAAATATAACGCATAATTTAAAATGTAAAATAGTACACTTGATGTGACACAGGAAAAAATTATTATTATTTCAATGAAATTTATACTAAAAATAAATGATTTTGAAATATTAAATTTAAAGTAGTTTTTATAAGCAAAATAATTATAATTAACTAAGTAAAAAGAAAGTCATGTGAAAAAAATTACTCAAAGAGAGAAAATTAATGAAACTAAATTATGGAGAAAATTAATAAAATAGTGATAATTCCTAACACAAAATTAGACGAACTGACTCGATTTTGTTGAAGCAGTTTAATTCAATTTTGAGCTCATTTTTATTGAATTTATTTCGCATGATCAAATTTAATCCAACTAGTATCAAGTTGTGTTATATGGGTCTGAATACAAATTTTATACGAGTTGGGTCACATTCTTGCTTGTTTATTATTATTATTATTTAGAAAAAAATTAGAGATTTAATTAAAAAAAAGAGAGAGAAGAAGGATAAAATTTTTTTTAAAAAAAATAAAAGATTAGGCAACTAGTGTCGTGCAAAACTATCGAAAATCAGCTGCCGCCACCTTACCTCTTAGTCTCAGTTTTTCATAAAATTTGAGATTTGGCTTGCCATTTACACTTTAAAATCATACCAGAATTAGCAAGTGAAAGTAGGACTTCCAATTTTTTTTTTTTCAATTAGCCAAAAACCAGAGCCCTAAAACTCCATCACCTTGTCACTACCCAAATTGAGCACCGGCCTTCACACCCACCAACACGCCAAACAACTCCAACTCGATTGGACCCAGACAAAAACCTCTAGCCTCGAGACCAACAACCCCAACTTAAAAACCCAACAATTCTATACTTGAAGCCACTTACCACCCATTTTTTCTCCTACTCGAAATTCAACACGCACAAAAAACCCACTTTATAACCACCGAAATTCACAAAAATGAAAAACAACATAAAAAGAAACAGATAGCCACACATACACAAAAAAAAGAGAGAAAGAGAATGGTTTTGTTTTAGGCTTTTGAAGGGGTTTTTAAACTTGAAACTTGGAGGAGATTAAAGTCTAGTAGGAGGAGGAGGGCATAATGAGAAAAACAAGCACTCGAAGCGACAAAAGGTGAAGAGAAGAGTTGAAATCGTAGGGTTTAAACTTAAATCTACACTTTTTGAAGGTGTTTTTAGGAAGACCAATCGAATAAAGGAAAATAGGGGATCAAAAGGAAGAGGATGGTGCATTTTAATACACACATTGATTGGTCCAGCTGGAACCTCACTTGGCACACTAGTTACAGGCTATCTAATTGTATTAGTTAGTTTTTCTGTTGCCTTATTAATATGCTGGTTAGCATCCTGATTTCTCATTGGTTGTTACAAGCCTCATCTGTATCAATACCAGATTTGAGAAATGAACAAATAAGCTTCCAAGTTGATTTTTTAATCAATTCAACATGGCATCAAAGCAAGGTTCACGCTTCTTTGTAAATTTTATTTGAGTTTTTCCAGTGACCCAAATACTCATGTCAACCCCAACCACCACTACTAAACTAGAGGAAACACCTTCCTCGCCATATTTTCTTCACCCAAATGAGAATCCGGCATTAGTTTTGGTCTCGTCAGTACTCACTGGTTCCAATTATGCCTCTTGGTTTCAAGCCATGAAAATGGCGTTGCTATCAAAAAATATGCTTGGATTTGCAGATGGCTCGATTTCAACACCAGCTACAACCGATCCTTTGTTCTCAGCTTGGGAACCCTGCAACACAATGGTGTTATCTTGGATCTTGCACTCAATATCTCCGTCTATAGCATAGTGTTATATGGTTCGATGTTGTCGCTGATATTTGGAAGGATCCCAAAGATCGATTCTCACATCTGGATGTTTTTTCGAATAGAGCATAATAAGGAGAGATCTACTCTTTTCAGCAAGGATCTCTCTCTGTCACATATTATTACACTAATCTAAAGGTTCTTTGAGATGAGAAGATGAATTTATGACCGCTACCCAAATGTGTTTGTGATCCAAGCTGCAAATGTGGGGCGCTTAATGCAGCAAAGAAGTACTATGAGAATGATTATGTAATTCGTTTTTTAACAGGTCTCAATGACAATTTCTCCATTGTTAAGTCTCAAATTATGCTCACGGAACCTTTGCCTACTATCAACAAAGTATTTGCTCTTATCATTCAACAAGAGAGGTAGATGAATTCTTTATCGGTACAATCTCATCCTGATTCTTCAGCATTTGCTAGCAGAGTTGCCACTGAATCTCGAGGTGTGAACACTTTTCCTGCTAGAAGAAATTTGTTTTCTTCCAAACGACCTGTTTGTTCTCTCTGTGGGTACACTGGTCATACAATTGACAAGTGTTATCGCAAACATGGTTTTCCACCCAGATATAAACCTAAAAGCAAGGATGGATTAATCAACCAAGTAGCTACAGTGCCACATGTTGTCACAAAAGGTAATGGTGTCAGACCCGAATTTTTTATCATATTTCCTTATGATTCACGTGGTGTAAATATGGTTATATGTAAACTGAATCATAGGAAGAGTTTTACGTGAATGAAAAATACAAATGGAATAAATAAAAATTCCTGAATGCATTTAAAGATCAAATGGAGATTGAAATGGTCACATATTAAACGAATGAGATTCGAACTATTCGGATAGGAGATAAGAATTTAAAACACGAAATGAGAAAGGGTTCGTGAAGGGAAGTTGTGTTGATTTGGTCCTGAACACGTTGAAGGGTAAAACGGTTAAAAGATCCAAAATTCGGTGTCAATTCGGTAAGAAATTGACACTGTAAACATGGATTCAGGGAATCTTGATCAATAAAGGAGAAATAATTAAATTTTAGGTTAAATGAATCAAGATATGAATTTATTGGAATAAACTGAAATTTTTACATCTGAAAATTATCTCGAAAATATTGAAAAAATACATCGGAAAGATAAAATCAGATAAATAAATACATTAATTGATTAAATGAATAAAATATAATATTTTTGGGATATTTTGGTAAAAATATTATATTTTATTCAATTAAAATAATATAAATAAATAAATAAATAAATAAGAAAAAATCAGAAAATAGTGTTGCGCGATTGCGCGACCACCATCGTTCGGCTTCCCCAAACGACGACGAACGGCGGCACGATGGAGGGCGAGGCGACCGACGAAGCAAGGCCGACACCGAAGGAGCCTTCACCGGCTAGCACGCTCACCCCCAGCCACCGAAAAACATGAAATTGCCGAGGGAGAAACCGAAAATGGGGAAGAGAAATTCGTCGCCACCGGCGCCGATTCGGCCATAGCCATCGCCTACCGAAGACCTCCCATGCAATGCCTAGCCGATTGGTGGTGGAAACAACCCAGGAATAGGCAGCCAGCGTCGGCAACGGCGAGAATGGGGAAACGGTAGCGAGACCGAGGAGAGAAGAGGTCGAACCGACCACTTTTCGGTCAGCCAATGCCGAGCCAACACCAGATCCTTGCACCACAAGTCCCCGTGGATCTGCTGGAAGTGGAAGCCGACGAAGAACCGACCGACAGAGCTCCGAGCGGTGAAGGAGAGAATCGAACCGGACTGAATCGGGCTGAACCGGATCGGACCGGGCCGATTCAGCCAAGGAAGAAAGAAAAAAAAAGAAAAATGGAAAAAGAAATAGAGGAAAAATTGAGAAAAAATTCAGTGATACAATCGAGCTACGGGTAAGCCGGTAAGTGATCAAATGGACCGATTTAATTTTTGAAATAATTATTTAAATATATATTTGACCGAATTTGACCTGAAAAATATATAAATGTGTAGCTCGATAATTGGCAACAAACGAGAGCTCGAGTCAGCCTCGATTTACGTACTATCACAAAATCTCGGA
The DNA here is from genome assembly GCA_033439115.1 of Firmiana major. Lineage (NCBI taxonomy): Eukaryota > Viridiplantae > Streptophyta > Magnoliopsida > Malvales > Malvaceae > Firmiana > Firmiana major. The sequence goes on along the minus strand of CM065913.1, from coordinate 34,208,202 downwards.
TAAGTAATCCTTATTTATGACAATTTGCATTATTATGCGTGTTAAAAATTACTGCATAAATTATGAATTTAATTTCGCATAAAATGAATTATATTTTGGAATTAGAGATAAATTGTCGTAAATAATTATTTGAGCTATCCAAGAGTTTAGAACGAGGCTTAATAAATTATTGGTGGGCCCAATGAGTCCAATAGGCCTCGATGATGTGAATAGTAAGTGAAAAATGAGTTTAAGGCCGATTAAGTCTCATTAAAGTGCAATCGGGCCCAAAATTTTAAACAGGTCTAATACTTTGAATTAAGCTCAGAAATTATGAAATACAGTTAATTGTAAATTTTCGACTCGATAAATAATTATACGCAGCTCTGGAGATTTGATTGGGAGCAGATCGGACTGTGTGACACGATATGATTGGAAAAAGTCCGACTGTACAGAGTAAAGTGAGGTAAGAGAATTTTACGAGTAGCTAGAGGTAGCTACACATATTTTTAATAGCTTTTGTATACACTGAAAATGTATAAAGATCCTAGAAATGGATTAAAAATTTTAAGGACTCGGGATAGGTAAAAGACTATTTTACCCTTACTGAGGGAAATTCACCGAAGGATGGTGAAAGCATGACATGCATGATTTGAGGAATTTTCGTGACTTTTTAGCAAAGCAAATTGGTAGATTAGCCAGTATTTGCATAAATTTCACAAGATAACACTACGTAAGTGTTATTTAGATTTAAATGAAATTTCTTTGGAAAATGAGTCAACTATCAAGTTTATATGGAAACAGATGGTGCTGGAGCCTTGCTCGTACTATATCTAAGTTTGTGAGTGTGCATAAAATGTGCTGGAGCGGTTGCTCGCACCGATTTGTGTGACATCATATGCATGAAATGTGCTAGAGTGGTTGCTCGCACTGATATTTATTATTGGAAATGCATAACGTGCATGAACTCGACATTTTACACGTGAAAAATAGGTGAAACTAAAATGATGGACTAGCTCACAATTTGATTATCTACATTAAATTGCATGTTTTTCGAATGAAAAGTGTTTGATGAGTGATTTGATGAAAAATGTTTCCTCTCACTCAAGTGGGTACTACCTTCCATGGTTGAGTTTGGTTTGTACGCCCCTTATATGCATCGAGCCATCTATCAATTTTGAGATTAAAGTAGTGCTGGAGCCTTGCTTGCACTAGATTTCATATGATTTATGCATAAAGTCGTGCTAGAGCGTTGCTCGCACTAGACTTTGCATGATTTGTACATGACACCGTGCTGGAGCTTTACTCGCACTAGTTTGTGATTTTGTGATATGCATAAAACCGTGTTTGGAGACGTCGTGTAGGCTATGTGAGTTTGCACTGATCCTCACACATGATTTGATAAGGCCGTGCTGGAGCCTCGTGTAAACTGTGTGTCACACTGATTGATATGCTCGCACGTGCATTTTGGAGACTCAGTATTGATATAGCTGGAGATGAGATGATAAGGCTCGTTGGACGGACACTCCTAATCTCGCTGATTTCAGATATTGGGGTTCACGGAGTATAATGTACCGTGTGGACGCACATGGAGTACGACGTACCGTGTTATTTTTTTGTTGTCTGATGGGTAGACTGACCCCCCTATCCTCAGTCATCCGAGGACATTCATGCACACTTAGCCTGTGAGGCATGGAGTCCAGTGACTATGGTCATATGTCTATTCGTTTCCTTATGCTCTGCTTTGTCTCCACACATATGATTTGATATGTTTTTTTCTGATCATTTGTGATTTAATATGGCTTTTCTAACCACCCTATTTTGATCAGAATATAAGCATGTGATTTGGTTTTGTTTTCGAACTACGTGAAAGTCTGATTTTGAATCCGAGCATGGGTTTTTGAGAAACCTATTTGATTTGATGTGATTTAAATGGAGTAGCATGAGTGGTTTGCCATGTTTTAAGTACAAATTCATGAAAAGAATTGTCTTTCATGATTTATTTTACATGGCATGAAATAATGCATGATCTTAATTTACTTTCATGTAAATTATGATTTTTCATGAAATGTCATTGATGCATGAGTTGCATGATTTCTATAAGCACGGATAGTTATTATAATTTATGGCATTAATGTATGCATGATTTCACGCGTGAGATTTTAATGAAAAGAAATGGATTTAAGGGCATGACATTATGATCATGTAGACAACGTAGGTATCTACTTGTTTGCATAATTGCCTTACTGAGCGTGTGGTTGCTCACCCCCCTTATTTTCCCCCTCTACAGAGTACTTTCAGTAGTTTCAGCACGGTTGAGAACTTGCATCTTTGGTATTGTGAGATCTAAGGATTTTAGATATATTTTAATGATGTAATAAGAACTTGAAGTGTAATTTATTGAGCTAAGTGAATTGTGGAAATTATAATTGGAGATTTACATGTTAAGTGTTTAACCTAAGTGTGGAACTAAGAGGTCAGATCGATCTTGGAGAAGGAGAGATCGATCTGGTGAGTTAAAAATGACAAGGGAGGAGGAATTTAAGGAGCAGATCGATCTCCAATGGAAGAGGATCGATCTCCTTATGATTCTGTTTGAGAGAAGATCGATCTCATGAGGAAGGGATCGATCTCCAAATGATTCTGTTTGGGAGAAGATCGATCTCCTCAAGGAGCAGATCGATCTCATAAAGCCATAAAGAGATCGATCTCACCCCTCGACAGATCGATCTCCTAGGCATAAAATTGCCCCAAATCGTCTCCAAATTCAAATGCAGATCGATCTCATCAAGAGCCAGATCGATCTCCTACCATCAGTCAATATAAGGAACCCCTGCTTTCTCTTGCAATTTCATTCTCTCTCTTCCAAACCCCATTTTCACTCGAGCCCTAGCTTTCTCACTCATCCAAAGCACCAATTTTCGTCTGAATCAGAGGTTATGGCAAGAAGGAAAGTTGTTCCTCATCCAAGGGAGAACAACATACTTGGAAATCGGAAGACGGATCGAATCGAGGCAAGAGATAAGCTCTCCACAAGTTTGGGTAATTTCTAAACCTCGATCTTGATATTTGAGATGATTTTGGTGATAATGGTTGTTGGCATTGTGTTGAAATAGCTGAAAAATGATTAGGGATTGATGAAATTACAATGTAGTTGGAGTGATGATGATATTTAGCAACTTTGGTAAATTTGGGAATTTTTGAGCTATAAATGGAGATTTAGACAATGTGGTGTATTAGCATAGATATTGTGGCATGGGAAATATAGAATGTTGAGGTGTTGTGAGCGAGATTGTGGTTTGTGATGGAGTTATGAGAATTGAGAAATTTGAGGTGTTATGAGCAATTATGCTCGATTTTGAGAATTGAGGTTACTGTGATTATGAGTATTGATGTTTTAACATCGTTTGGATAGCTTGGGAGTTCCAGAGTGAAATGCGAGGCTAGTCCGTGATACGGGGGAAACGATTGCACTATACGAGGTGCAAAGAGGTAAGGGAAAACTAAACCATTTGTGTATGTGTTTTGATGAATTGTTTGTAGCATGAACCATGATTTGAGAATACAAGCATGTTTAGTGTTGTGTTGTGATATACTTGCACACGGTTTTTATAGCCGGATGGAGCCCATTATTTTATGAGTTTATAAGCTGAGTGCGAAATTGCTTTATAAATCGTTGAGTTTGCGTGAAAAGTAAATTGGGCTCTACGTTAAGGCAATATTGAGATTTAAGAAAATGTGTGCGTGTTTTGCCGGTTGGAACTCGGTTTTAATATGTTTTGTGTTGAGTACACAAATGGTTTAAATGAGTTTTATGAGAGAAAACCCTTATGAGTTCTACGTGAAGGCAAAACGTTTTATAAGATAATGACTAATGATTGAGACTTAGGCGTGTCATGTTGAATACACATCGGACCTTGCTTTGGTAGCATGTAAGATCGACATAGTGGGACGCTTGGGAACCGACCCAGGGACCACAGGCCTTGTTCTGGTAACATGTAAGTCCAATTATTCCTCCGCTTTGGTAGCGTTGGGAGGCCTTGCTCTGGTAGCATGTAAGTCCGATATTCATCTGTTTTGGTAACGTGAGATGACCCCCGTTCTGGTAACGCTGGGTGGCCTTACTTTGGTAGCATGTAAGACCGAGAGAGTGGGCCGTCTGGGAACCGACCCAGGGACCACGTGATAGTGTGCATGAGGCGAGGCATTGCTCTGGTAGCATGTAAGGCCGGGCCTTGTTCTGGTAACATATAAGTCCAATATACCATGCATACAACCATATTGTCGACGTTCCCTCTATACGAGGATGCCTGGGATGCGCACCCAAAGGAGATTACATATTCGATGTGCCATGATGAGTTTTATATGAGTTTTATTGCCTAGTCTCGTTTTACACATGAGTTGCGTTTGTGACCTTGTCACGTGCTATTTATTGAGGTGATTTTTATCACGTATTTTAAGAAAAGCCATTATCGCATATATTTACACATGCTTGTGAGTGCTCGATATTGAGCCTTTTTACATTCACGTTTTCACATGATTTATGAGTTATGAGATGATGATGTTTTGAGAACTTTCATGCTACTATTTCAAATGAGCTTCATAAACAAATACATATTTGTGATGTGTGATATGGTTTATATAACTGAGTTCCCTTACCCCCCTTACTGAGCGATTTGAAAACTCACCCTGTTTTCTCTTCCCCCAGATTGCTTCAAGTGAAGTGAGTTCTCTGTGACGTATGGGTTAGAGGCTAGTGGAGGACTTGAGCTCCAGGCCGTATTTTGTGTATTGAGGTAGATATTTAATATTCATGTATCCAAACTAGAGTTATATTTACAGACACTCATTGTATAATGATGTATGGGATGTACTAGGATTAATTAACTTGGAATTGAGTAATATATAAGATACGATATATACTATATTATGATGAGATCCTGAGGCGTGATAAATATGATGATGTATGACACTGCACAGGAATGCACCCTTAATTGTGAATTGATGAGTAAAAAGTTTTAAATTAGCCCTATTTTTTGCGCTTCCGGGGTGTCACAGAGTTTTCTTGGTATCAGAGCTTAGGGTGTTGTCAGTGTCGGTTAAGTGAAATAGAATACATCCCAAGTGTCTGTAATAGTCTGGTCATGAACTGAATCTGAGGATTGAGATTTCAATCGCTTTTGGTATGTACGCGCAGGAGACGAGTTGAGATAGAGAATGAGTAAACGACGAGGTCGTTCGAGGAGGCAGGCAGAGTCCCCTCCGTCACCTGCCCCACAACCAGAGAGTCATAACTCTCGATTTAATCGGATTGAGACCGATGTGAGGTAAGGTTTTGAGCAGATGGCAGCGTTATTCGTGCAACACTTTGGAGTTAATACCTCGGGTACTACTCCTACACCACCATAAGGACCTCCCATACCCCCAGTGCCTCCGTCACTCAGCTTGATGATAGAAGTATGGTCCGACTGAAGGATTTTTTAAAAATGAATCCACCCGTATTTAAGGGAAAGAAGGATCTTACAGAGGCTGAGGAGTGGTTGACAGAGTTGAGAGTGATATTCGATTATCTGGGATACACAGATGCTGAGAGGGTCAGTATAAGTGCTTATATGTTAAAAGGGAGAGCTCGAGATTGGTGGGGTACTACCCAGGGTATTTTGATGTCCCACCAGGATATGATTTGTTGGGAAGAGTTCCAGATAGCCTTTAGAGCCCAATACGTACCACGAGCTGCCCAGAGAATGAGGCAAGCAGAGTTTTTGAGTTTGGTACAGGGTGATATGTCTGTAGATGATTATGAGAGCCGATTTACTGCTCTGCTAAGGTATGATCCAGAAACCTTCAAGAATGAAGAACTCCGTACCGAGAGATTTGTATATGGATTGAAACCCATCATCAGAGATCGATTGATTGGGTTATGTATTACTGAGTTTGGAGATGCTTTGAGATGAGCACAAGAGATTGAGAGGGGAATTGAAATTATACAGTCCCAGAATGAGCTCGGAGCAGTGATTAGGGACAAGGGCAAGAGACCAGCGGTGTCTCAAGCAGATGTTCGGAGAGGTTCCTTCAGGAGAGGAAGGATTGAGGTACAGAAGGGCAGATTGGAGAGACCCAAAGCTTATCCTATTATTAAGGAGACCCCTCGATATGGAAGGCCAGAGATAAGGGTTTGTAGAGACTGTAGTCGATCGCATGAGGAAAATTGTACTGGGTCGATCTGTGGATGTTTTAGATGTGGTGACATGGGTTACAGAGTGAATAATTGTCCTCAACCTCAGATACCACATGCTCAGGAGCCTATTAGACAGCAGCCTTAGAGAGTGAATCCCCAGAGACGGGCCACTGCTGCAGAGAAAGGGAAGAAACCTGTGGCACAGGGACGTGTATTTACCCTGGACAAGGAAACTGCGGACATTTCATCAGAAACTATAAGAGGTACACTCGTTGTCTAAAATCATAAGGCTCATGTGTTGATAGATCCAAGATCCACACATTCGTTTATTTCAGAGCATTTTGCATGTAGTTTAAACTTGAAGTTTGAACCTCTAGAATATGTACTACATGTAAATACCCTTATGAGTGAATCCCAGAGAACTGAGTTAATCTGTAGAGGATGTGAAATAAAGGTGGGAGATGGAGTGATGTTAGCAGATCTAATCATGTTAAATATGCATGGGTTTGATGTAATTTTGGGAATGGATTGGTTAGCAACCAATCGAGCGAGTGTAGACTGCTACACTAAGATTGTAACTTTCTCCCTACCTGAACCTTACAGTATACGGTTGAGATATTGAGGAAATGAATAAGTGGAATTCTAGTAAGTAATTTGAAAATTTAATATTATTTTTGAGAGTATTAAATATGATTGTTCATGTGAAGGTTACGAAACACTCATCTCAGATGATAAGCGGGAACATCCGAGGATTGAGGATATATCTGTGGTGTGTGAATTTTTGGATGTTTTCCCAGATGAGTTGCCAGATTTGCCACCAGAGAGAGAACTGGAGTTTACCATTGATTTGGTACCAGATATTCAGCCGATCTCTAAACCTCCATATAGGATGGCACTAGTGGAATTTGAGGAATTAAAGAAACAACTACAGGAGTTATTGGATCAAGGGTTCATTAGGCTCAGTGTTTCACCGTGGGGAGCACCGATTTTATTTGTTAAGAAGAAGGATGGTAGTCTCAGATTATGCGTAGACTACCGGCTGTTGAATAAGGCCACGGTGAAGAATAAATACCCATTGCCCAGGATTGATGATCTACTTGATCAGCTGAGAGGGGCCTCAGTCTTTTGTAAGATTGATTTGAGATCGGGCTATCACCAATTGAGGAGCAAGGAAGAAGATATTCCAAAGACGGCCTTCAGGACAAGGTATGACCATTATGAATGTCGGTGATGTCCTTTGGATTAACGAACGCCCCTGCAGCATTTATGAGGTTGATGAACGAGGTGTTCAGAGACTATCTAGATAAATTTGTGATAGTCTTTATTGATGATATCCTGGTATACTCTCGGTCATATGAGGAGCATGCACAACATTTGTGGTTAGTACTTCAGATACTCCGAGATAAACAATTATATGGAAAGCTTAGTAAGTGTGAATTTTGGCTGAACCGGATAGCTTTTCTTGGTCATATAGTCTCAGAGGAAGGAGTATCAGTGGATCCAAGTAAAGTAGCAGCTGTGCTTAATTGGGAAAGATCAAAGACAGTTACTGAGGTACGGAGCTTCCTTGGTTTGGCAAGGTATTACAGAAGATTTGTGGAAGGATTTTCAAGGATTGCCGCTCCTTTGACTAAACTCACGCGCAAAGAGACCCCATTTATATGGACTGATCAATGTGAGCTCAGTTTTCAGGAGTTAAAAAGGAGATTGACAGCGGCACCTGTGTTAACTATTCCTGAGGGATCAGGAGGATTTTCGGTGTATAGTGATGCATCTCATCAAGGATTGGGGTGTGTGCTTATGCAGCACGAAAGAGTGGTCGTATATGGATCGCGACAGTTGAAAGACCATGAGCGGAATTACCCCACGCATGATTTGGAGTTAGCCGCTGTGGTATTTGCCTTGAAGATCTGGCGACACTACTTATATGGGGAAAGATTCCAGATCTTCACTGATCATAAGAGTTTAAGATATCTATTTGATTAGAAAGAGTTAAACATGAGACAAAGGAGATGGATGGAACTCCTTAAAGATTATAACTGCGAGATTCTATATCATCTGGGTAAGGCGAATGTAGTTGCTGATGCCCTGAGCAGGAAGAGTATGATATCTGCTATGATGATCAGGGAATGAGATTTGTTAGACAGTTCGTCGAACTTCGGATCAGAGTTAAAGAGATAGAGACTGGATTTTTGGCTAGCTTGCGGATAGAGCCCAGGATCATGGATCAGATTAGAACTGGGCAGCGCAGTGATCAGAGGTTGATAGATATGGTTAGCCAAGCTGAACAGAGTTCGCAGTCGGATCTCACAGTCAGTGAGGATAAGTTGTTGAGATTCAGAGGACGGATTTATGTACCGAACGATGATACCCTAAAGAGATAGATACTGAGAGAATCCCACTGCTCACATTACACCATGCACCCAGGGAGTACTAAGATGTACCGAGACTTGAGAAAGGTGTATTGGTGGAGTGGTATGAAGCGAGACATGGCAGAGTATGTGTCCAGGTGTTTAATATGCCAGCAAGTGAAAGCTGAGCATCGGAAGCCTGGAGGACTACTACAGCCCTTACCTGTACCTACATGGAAATGGGAGCATGTCACCATGGATTTTATTATGGGTTTACCGAGGACCCGAAGAGGTTGTGATGCGATATGGGTCATTGTGGATAGATTGACCAAGAGTGCCCATTTCCTTGCCATCAAGAGCACAGATACTGTGGATGCCTTAGCTGAGCTGTATGTCAGCGAGATAGCTAGATTACATGGGGCTCTAGTGAGTATTACTTTTGATAGAGATTCTCGATTTACTTCCAGATTTTGGACCCAGTTTCAGGAGTCCATGGGATCTCGATTGAGTTTTAGTACCGCCTATCATCCTCAGACAGATGGTCAGTCAGAGAGGACTATTCAGACCCTGAAGGATATGTTGAGGGCGTGTACGATGGATTTTAAGGGATCATGGGATGATCACCTGTCCCTAGCAGAGTTTGCGTACAATAACAGCTATCATGCAAGTATTGGAATGGCACCCTTTGAGGCTCTATATGGTAGGAGGTGTAGATCCCCTGTAGCTTGGGAGGAAGTCGGTGACAGAAAGATAAATGCTCCCGAGCTTGTTGAGCAAGCTGTACAGAGTGTGAAACTCATATGTGAGAGGTTACGGGCTGCACAGAGTAGACAGAAAAGCTACGCGGATGTGCGTAGACAGCCACTCAAGTTTGATGTTGGTGATGCAGTATTTCTGAAAATATCACCGAGTAAGGGTATCATGCGATTTGGGAAGAAAGAAAAATTGATTCCTCGATATATAGGACCATTCGAGATCCTTGAGAGAGTGGGAGAGGTAGCCTACAGATTAGCATTACCCCCACAGATGTCTGGAATACACAACGTTTTTCATGTGTCTATGTTGAGAAAGTATCACCGGGACCCTTCACATGTCATAGAGTATGAAGGGATGGACATACAAGAAGACATGGGCTACATTGAGGAATCCGTTCGGATTCTCGATAGGAAGGAGAATGTACTTAGAACTAAGAGCATCCCATTAGTGAAAGTTTTGTGGAAACATCACTCAATGGAAGAGGCAACGTGGGAACTAGAGAACCTCATGAAGGAGAAATACCCCCATCTCTTTGACTAGTTGAGTTGAATTTGGAGGACCAAATTCTTTTAAGGCGGGGAGGATGTGAGATCTAAAGATTTTAGATATATTTTAATGATGTAATAAGAACTTGAAGTGTAATTTATTGAGCTAAGTGAATTGTGAAAATTATAATTGGAGATTTACATGTTAAGTGTTTAACCTAAGTGTGGAACTAAGAGGTCAGATCGATCTTGGAGAAGGAGAGATCGATCTGGTCAATTAAAAATGACAAGGGAGGAGGAATTTAAGGAGCAAATCGATCTCCAATGGAAGAGGATCGATCTCCTTATGATTCTATTTGAGAGAAGATCGATCTCACGAGGAAGGGATCGATCTCCAAATGATTCTGTTTGGGAGAAGATCGATCTTCTCAAGGAACAGATCAATCTCATAAAGCCATAAAGAGATCAATCTCACCCCTCGACAGATCGATCTCCTAGGTATAAAATTGCCCCAAATCGTCCCCAAATTCAAATGCAGATCGATCTCATCAAGAGCCAGATCGATCTCCTACCATCAGTCTATATAAGGAACCCCTGCTTTCTCCTGCAATTTCATTTTCTCTCTCTTCCAAACCCCATTTTCACCCGAGCCCTAGCTTTCTCACTCATCCAAAGCACTCATTTCCGTCCGAATCAGAGGTTGTGGCAAGAAGAAAAGTTATTCCTCATCTAAGGGAGAACAACATACTTGGAAATCGAAAGACGGATCGAATCGAGGAAGAGATAAGCTCCCCACAAGTTTGGGTAATTTATAAACCTCGATCTTGATATTTGAGATGATTTTGGTGATAATGGTTGTTGGCATTGTGTTGAAATAGCTGAAAAATGATTAGGGATTGATGAAATTACAATGTAGTTGGAGTGATGATGATATTTAGCAACTTTGGTAAATTTAGGAATTTTTGAGCTATAAATGGAGATTTAGACAATGTGATGTATTAGCATAGATATTGTGGCATGGGAAATATAGAATGTTGAGGTGTTGTGAGCGAGATTGTGGTTTGTGATGGAGTTATGAGAATTGAGAAATTTGAGGTGTTATGAGCAATTATGCTCGATTTTGAGAATTGAGGTTACTGTGATGATGAGTATTGATGTTTTAACATCGTTTGGATAGCTCGGGAGTTCCAGAGTGGAATGCGAGGCTAGTCCGTGATACGGGGGAAACGATTGCATTATACGAGGTGCAAAGAGGTAAGGGAAAACTAAACCATTTGTGTATGTGTTTTGATGAATTGTTTGTAGCATGAACCATGATTTGAGAATACAAGCATGTTTAGTGTTGTGTTGTGATATACTTGCACACGGTTTTTATAGCCGGATGGAGCCCATTATTTTATGAGTTTATAAGCTGAGTGTGAAATTGCTTTATAAACCGTTGAGTTTGCGTGAAAAGTAAATTGGGCTCTACGTTAAGGCAACATTGAGATTTAAGAAAATGTGTACGTGTTTTGCCGGTTGAAACTCGATTTTAATATGTTTTGTGTTGAGTACACAAATATTTTAAATGAGTTTTATGAGAGAAAACCCTTATGAGTTCTACGTGAAGGCAAAACGTTTTATAAGATAATGGCTACTGATTGAGACTTAGGCATGTCATGTTGAATACACATCGGGCCTTGCTTTGGTAGCATGTAAGACCGACATAGTGGGACGCCTGGGAACCGACCCAGGGACCACAGGCCTTGTTCTGGTAACATGTAAGTTCGATTATTCCTCCGCTTTGGTAGCGTTGGGAAGCCTTGCTCTGGTAGCATGTAAGTCCGATATTCCTCCGTTTTGGAAACGAGAGATGCCTCCGTTTTGGTAACGTGAGATGACCCCCGTTCTGGTAACGTTGGGTGGCTTTGGTTTGGTAGCATGTAAGACCGAGAGAATGGGCCGCCTGGGAACCGACCCAGGGACCACGTGATAGTGTGCATGAGGCGAGGCATTGCTCTGGTAGCATGTAAGGTCGGGCCTTGTTCTGGTAACATATAAGTCCAATATACCATGCATACGACCATATTGTCGACGCTCCCTCTATACGAGGATGCCTAGGATGCGCACCCAGAGGAGATTACATATTCGATGTGCCATGACGAGTTTTATATGAGTTTTATTGCCTAGTCTCGTTTTGCACATGAGTTGCATTTGTAACCTTGTCACGTGCTATTTACTGAGGTGATTTTTATCACGTATTTTGAGAAAAGTCATTATCGCATATATTTACACATGCTTGTGAGTGCTCGATATTGAGCCTTTTTACCTTCATGTTTTCACATGATTTATGAGTTATGAGATGATGATATTTTGAGAACTTTCATGCTACGATTTCAAATGAGCTTCATAAACAAATACATATTTGTGATGTGTGATATGGTTTATATAACTGAGTTCCCTTACCCCCCCTTACTGAGCGATTTGGAAACTCACCCTGTTTTCTCTTCCCCCAGATTGCTTCAAGTGAAGTGAGTTCTCTGTGACGTACGAGTTAGAGGCTAGTGGAGGACTTGAGCTCCAGGCCGTATTTTGTGTATTGAGGTAGATATTTAATATTCATGTATCCAGACTAGAGTTATATTTACAGACATTCATTGTATAATGATGTATGGGATGTACTAGGATTAGTTAACTTGAAATTGAGTAATGTATAAGATACGATATATACTATATTATGATGAGATCCTGAGGCATGATAAATATGATGATGTATGTCACTGCACAGGAATGCACCCTTAATTGTGAATTGATGAGTAAAAAGTTTTAAATTAGCTCTATTTTTCGCGCTTCCGGGGCGTCACAGGTATCTGCTGCATCCCATCGAGAGTCAGGTATACACATTTATATAGTTTTGTATCTGAACATGTAAATGCACAGTACTGTAAACGGATATGATGTCGGGGATGTAGTGTAATGTAAATACCATTGTATATGTTTTTAGTTAAAGTCAAAGGATAGTAAATCCTAATATGTGAATGTGAATATGGAAATGGAATGGTAAATAGTGTGAGAGAACTAACATCGAACTATAGCCCAACTATTGGTAGGATGGTCACGATGAGAGAAAGGTAAGAATTAAAAAAGAAACGAAAAATGAAAAAAATTTGTAGTAGTTTTTAGGCGATTTGGGTCGTGACAAATGGTGTTGACACGGAAGTTGTTTCCAAAATAGTTTATGGGGATTCTCCAATAACACTCACTTAAGACCAGTATCACCGTTTAATTGCATTACTTCCACCAACTGACACGACCAATTCCAACTTTTCCAGTGTTAATGCCAAAACACAAACCACACATTTGCCAAGTATGAATTCTTTACATAGTTCACATTCCTTGTCCTTTATTCTTGATACTGGAGCCACTGACCACATTGTTTGCACTTTGTCATGCTTTCAAGTTTATAGACCAATGATGAATTCTATTGTGAAGCTGCCTAATGGACAACATGTTACAGCTACACACTTTGCAATTGTTTATTTGTCACCTGATATCATCCTGCAATGTCCTTTATGTTCTTAATTTTTTTTTTTTAATTTAATCTCAGTTAGTAAGTTGTCTAAATCTCTTAATTGCTTATTGATTTTTCAGCCTACATTTTGTGTTATTCAGAATCTCAAGACATGGAGGACGATTGGTATAGCTAAACACAGTAATGGTCTGTATTACTTCCATAGTTCTTTTCCTCAGCATCATACAACCATTCCTGCCATGAATGCTTTATTACCTTCAAATTCTACAATATACTTGTGGCATTATAGGCTAGGTCATGCTTCAAACCATAGAATAAGAATTTTTAATTCTGTTGATCCTTCTATAGTTGTGTCCAATCAGAATATATGTGAAATATGTCATTTTGCCAAGCAAAAGAGATTACCATTTCCAATTAGTACATCTTCTTCAAAAGCATGCTTTGATCTTGTTCACTTTGACATTTAGGGACCAAATCATGTTATTTCTTTATCTGGTTATTGTTATTTTCTAACTGTAGTGCATGGTTTTAGTCGACAAACTTGGGTTTACCTTATGAAGTCCAAATCAGAAGCCAAACAACTAGTTCAGGATTTTTGTTCATTTGTTGAAACCCATTTTTCGACCAAAATCAAAACTATTCGTACAGACCATGGTCAGGAGTTCAATACACCTTTTTTTTTAACTCATCCAAAGGCATGCTTCATCAAACATCTTGTGTCCAAACACCACGACAAAATAGTATAGTCGAACGTAAGCACCGACATATTCTTAATGTTGCTAGAGCCTTGAGATTTCAAGCACATCTTCCTGAACAATTCTGGTCTGATTGTGTTTGTCATGCAGTTCATCTCATTAATAGAACTCTATCTCCAATTCTTCGCAATAAAACCCCATATGAGCTCTTGTATAACAAACCACTTAATCTTTCTCACCTTTGAGTGTTTGGGTGCTTGTGTTTTGCATCCACATTAGCTTACCCCAGAACCAAATTTCAACCGAGAGCTGTTAAGTGTATTTTCCTTGGTTATGTTGCAGGCACCAAAGGCTATAAGGTTTATGACCTTCAAACACACAAAGTGTTCACCTCTAGAGACGTTATTTTTTATGAGAACATTTTTCCATTTGTAGATTCTTCTGTTCCTATCCAATCATCTCCTGAAATAGTATTGCTTTCGTCTGATATCACCTCTCATTCATCTTTAGATATAGATTCTGTTGCACATGGACCTGGTCATATTGATACCACAAATGCAAACCTTTCTCTTTCACAATCCATCCCTTTAAAAAGATCCACACGACTTTGAACTACTCCCTCGTACCTTCAAGACGATCACTGCTACTTAGCTAATGTCAATCAATCTTCATTTTTACATCCTAATTGTCGATATCATATTTCTTCAGTTCTTCAATATGATAAATTTTCTAACACTCATAAAACTTTTGTTTCTACCATTTCTTCTATTGTTGAACCTACCTCTTATAACCAGGCAGCAACACAGGAATGTTGGCAACAGACCATGAAAGCTGAGCTCGATGCTTTGCAATTAAACAATACTTGGATCTTGACTGAGTTGCCTCCTGCTAAGAAGACTATTGGTTGCAAACGGGTCTATAAAAGTTAAATATAGGTCCAATGGTGAGATTGAAAGGTACAAGGCTCGCCTTGTAGCAAAAGGGTTTACACAACAGCATGGGCTAGATTACAATGACACTTTCTCACTTGTTGCAAAGATCACAACTATTCGATCTTTGTTGACTGTTGCAGCAGCTAAAAAGTGGACTCTACATCAACTTGATATTAATAACGCCTTCTTACATGGTGATTTATTTGAAAAAGTATATATGGATTTGCCTCCTAAATACACAGGTGCCAAGCCAGGTCAAGTTTGCAAATTGTTGAGGTCTTTGTATGGTCTCAAATAGGCTAGCAGACAATAGTACCCTAAGCTAACTACTGCCTTACTTGCTCAAGGTTTTACACAAGCTAGCTCAAACCATTCTCTGTTTGTTAAGGCCTCAGACACATCCTTTATTGCGCTTTTTATCTATGTTGATGACATGGTGTTGGCAAGTAATGATGAGACACTCATTTAGCAGACAAAGGCTTATCTTGATTTTGTTTTAAGAATCAAGGATCTTGGTGTTTTAAATATTTCTTTGGCTTTGAAGTTGCTAGATTAAAAGCTGGTATCAACTTGTCCCAAAGGAAATATGCTTTGGATATTTTAGAAGATGCAGGTTTTCTTGGCAGTAAGCCTGTTGTTACACCTATGGCTGCCAATTTAAAGCTTTCACAAACTTCAGGACAACCCTTGAATGATCCTTCTTCATATCGAAGACTTATTGGTCGATTATTGTATCTTACCTCTACGCGACCAAATTTATCTTACCCTGTCCAACAACTTTCTCAGTACATTGCTAAACCAACTTCAAATCATCTCCAGGCAGCTCACTGTATCCTTCGATATATCAAGGGAACCTCAGGACAAGGTCTCTTTTTCCCTGCTTCTTCCACTTTACAACTAAAGGCGTTTAGTGATTCTGACTAGACCTCCTGCGTTGACACCCACTACAACAAATATGACAATTTGTGACGATTGTTCTATGTGACGCATTAAATTTCGTCACGTAAACTATATCATACGTGACGAATAATATAATTCGTCACGATTTTCTATTATTTTAATATTTTTTATGACGATATAAAAAATCGTCACATGAAAGTGTCACTAAATATTTGGCGCCAAATTTTTTCACTAAACATAAATGGAGGGAAATTTTTTTGTGACGTGTTTTTACTTTTGGTGACAATTTAATATATTGTCATAAATGAACACTTTATATGTGACAAATTATATAGCGTCACATTTCTATAAAAGCGTCACTAAATATTTGACATCAAATTTTATAATGAAATCTAATTTGTGGGAAATTTTTTTATAACATTTTTTTTATTTTTGGTGACGTTTGTATTTTTATCATGAAAAAAACACATTTTATGTGACAAATTACTTTTCATGACGTTTTCGTAAAAACGTCACTAAATATTTGGCGCCAAGTTTTATCCCCAAATATACATACTTTAATATTTTCGTGACGTTTTTTTAAATTTCAGTGACATTTTTGTTTTCATCATAAAATAAGAACTTCAAATGTGAAGAATTACTTAACGTTTCGTTTTTGTAAAAATGTCACTAATTATTTGGTGTCAAATATTATCACAAAATATACATGATTGAAAATTTATCAACAAACCCATTAATTACACCAAAAATCGGCTATATATATTGATTTTGTAATGAATTGAATCATATCGTATAATACATATAATATCGATAAATATGATTATTATAAACGTTAAAATAAAAAATATCTTATAAATGCAACCTTAATTTATTAAATATAAATCTCATCGAGTTGGGTTTGTTTCCAAATGCAATCTTAATTGATTAAATATAATTAGATTAATTATTAAAATTTTGAATAATAATATTTATTTAATTTAAATTTAAATTTTAAATTATTTATTAAAAAACTAAATAAAACTATCTAACAAAAATTAAAATATCAAAATAATAATTAAAACCTACAATAATAATATTAATATACATACTTTTTCATATCTGTTAAAATTTAAATTTTTATTAATTGATATATATATATATATATTTTAGTAAAATAAAAAAAAAATTGTATTCAGTCGGACCCCACTGATTTGTTTTCGATCGGAAGTCTTGGTCTTTAATTTACTTTGTTTTCGATCTGCCTGTTTTCCTCCCGCACAGCCATGGATTCTTGCCCATCGACTGGATCTTGATTTACCTGACTTAAGAGCATACATTTTAAGAGCATTGGATTCCATTGCCCTTTGTATTCTCATTGCTGATATTTCCCTTGTCCTTTTGAACATCCAAATGGTCGATCAGACTACAAACCCAGGCTCCCCCTTTTGTTTCCTTCGAATTTTTAGACGCACATGGCCAATCAGACTCCAACCCAGGCTCCCCCTTTGGCAGCTGCCCCGTCGCCCCCACCGTCGACAGTAACTGAGTTTGATTTACCAGCTGCTGTAGAAAAAGAAGACCTAAGCACTGCTCTGGTTGTGATAGAACTTTGAAGGCTAAGGTATGAGTTATTTTTATATATGTTTAAATAATCATTGTTTCTTGAATGTGGATGGATAAGAAATCACATGCATGTGCCAGATTTGATTCAAGAAAATGTCTCAAAATTATATCTTTAAGCAAAAGTAAAAAGCGAGGCGAGCAGAAGGATAGCAGCAAACCTAATAAAGGCGTACGCAGCTTTGGAATTAAGAGCTAGGAGACTGGGTTCGTTCAGGGAATTGGGAAATTGGAAATGCCAAATGGTAATTGAGACCTTGACCATTATGTTCCACTCTTTAAGTAATTCACCCATCAATAGTCTTTTAACTTAAAATATTAGGTGGTTGTTTTGGTTTTGTTTAATTAAAAACAATGTGCAGACTGCGAATTAGTTGAACTAAAAAAGATCAAGATAATCTGGAAACACTTTTGAAGTATATTAAAGAAGCAGCTCTTTGCAAATGGAACAAATTATCGGAAATTACAACTTTTGGAATAGGACTTGGTGAATGGCGTTACAAGGTCAATTGCATCACTAAACCATACATTGTGATGAGGTTCAACTTCTCAATTCAACAGTTTGTGTACTACATAAAACTTTTGGTATTTGTTTCTCATCTACCTCAAATAAGAAATTTCATGTTTATTTTTTTAACAGGGAAGTCTTGCTGATATAATTCTCACTATGATATATAGGATCATCAATTTCATAAGATTTTTGTTGAGGAATTACGTATTGTTAGTTCCATCCAAATATGACTGACAGATTGCTTCCCATAAACAAAACTTTCAATTACTATTTGGAAATGAAGTTCTAGTTTTAGATGGTTTGCATGTAAGACAACTGGAAGTGTTTAAATTTCTACTGAAGGCAATTTTCCCTTTTCTAGCTCATCTACAGTAAGAAACCTTTTGGCATGTAAATCCTCCTCGTTGGGTTCCTCTAAATTATGTTTCATCGTATAGACAAATTTTGTAAAGTCTCATACACATTGACCATAATGGAACATCAACTTGGATCTTCAATGTATTTTTATAACTTACTTAGCTTTATTTAACTTGACTACACTATATATATATATATATATATATATATATATATATAAATGTATATATATATATATGTAAATTCCCACTTTACTCATACTTATCAATATATTTTTTCTTTTAGACAAAGTTCCAGATGAAATTGGATGATGAGTATGTTAAAAATTTTGTATTGGCGATTTTGTCGAAATTGTCAAGGAATGAACGGTATAAACTACACTTGCACAATAAAAAATTTCCAAACGATGAAGTAAATAACCCACCAAAATATAACTTGACTTAAGAAAACTGGGAAGAACTTTGTGATTTGTTTAGTGATCCTCAATACCAGGTTCATTTCTTATTCACATTTCAATTTCTTGTTTGTTAGATTTCTATCCATATTTATGCATGACAAAATTTATATACTATGAGTATACTTATATATATATATATATTGTTTTTTTTCATTATCTTTTCAAATGAAGAGGAGGTGTGAAACAAATGCAAGAGTTCGAACAAATGTCAAGTTAACTCATAACCAAGGATCGAAGGCCTTTGTAGCTAGTCACTATGCCATGGTAAATTTTTACGTTCCAAAATTTATTATGGATTATCTATTTTCTATTTGATTACTTGTAATTAACCGAATATTATTGTATTTATAATTATGTAGCGCAATGATGAAAAAGAACCTAATAGAATAGAATTCTTTAAGGCGACTCACTACTCAGAGAATAAAGGATGGTTATCACCTGAGGCTCAGGCAGCTTATGTAAGAATTTTCAAATTACAAGTTACGGTTTTATCTTTTCAGTTTGATTCTTTTAGCTAGTAATATTTCTTTTTATTGTTAGGAGAAAATGGTGGAGTTACAATCAATTCCTACAGAAGAAGGAATGGAACCTAAGACTGTTGATGCCATAGTAGATGAAGTGCTTGGTACTCGATCGGGATATATCAAAGGACTTGGATATGGGCCTAAGGCTACAAATAAGACTTCAAATGCAAATGCTGCAAGTTTAAAAGAAAGTCTTAAAAAAACACAAGATGAACTTGAGCAATATAAGTCCACATTTGCAAATTTTCAAACCCAAATTCAGGCTATGACAAATGCTTTAATAGCTACTGGAATTCAAGTACCTATGCCTCCATTTCCAGGTATATACTTTTACACCTCCATGCTTTAATAGTTGCGGGAATGGTTGAAGGCACTGCCCGTAGCTAGTACATATGCTTTACACTTTGCATTTGCTTTTGTTGTTCCATTAAGCTTGTTAGGGTTGTACTGAGAATGACTGTAGAAGATATTTGTGATGTTGAATGTATTGATATCAGTTAATCTCTTATCACTTGTAAATGTTTATAGAAGATATTGGATCTTGTTCATTTGTCTCTTATCACTTGTAATGCTGACTGTAGAAGCCATTGACACCATCAATGATAAGTCAATGTTGCATCTGTTACTATTTGATAGGTTGTTTTTTTTTATCAATTTTTGCTATTAATATCTTATTGTCTTTCATAAATAATAGTTTTAAATTTTATTTATTATTTAATATATTGTATTTATCATTTGTTAATAATTGTTTATTGCAGCTTCAAGTGACTCAAATTCACCATCAACACAAACACCCTCTACACAAGATTTGGATTGAGAGCTATTAAGTGAACTTGTACCAGTGATTTCCTATATCTGGTATATTTTGTTTCAAAAATTCAAATGTGACCATCGTACTTTATTTAAGCTCTTGGATTTAGACAATGTGGATTATATTAGTTTTATTACATATGGAATAGTAGAATCGACTGAATTATGATTACTTACTTTATTCAAGGTATTATCTTTTAAGATTCATTGCAAATCTTAGATCAATTATTTACTTTATAATACTAGTTAAATTGGATTTTGCATGAGCAATATTATTTATATTTGATTATTTAATAAAAATATAAACATTATTTAAATTTAATTAAATTTGTCAATATTATTGCAACGTTAAATATTTTATGACGTATTATTGTCATAGGTAACAATAACTTATGTCACCTATAGTGTGACAATTTATATTTCGTCACCTAAAATTAATTTTTTAACCATCTTTAGTGACATTTAAAAATTTTTATGACGTTAGTTATATTGTAACAAATTGATGTTTCGTCACCTTAAAATGTCACTTATAGTTTGACGATTTAATATTTCGTCACGTAAAATTAAAATTATCACTATCTTTAGTGACATTTCAGAGATTTTTTGACGTTACCTTACTATCATAGGTGACGATAATATATGTCACCTAAAGTGTGACGTCACTAATATTTATAATTTTATCACATATTCTGTGACGTTATCGGTATTTAGTGACGCATATTTGTATTAATTTATGACTTACTCGGACGTCACAAAAAATTAATTATAACGTGACGTTATTCACTATCGTCACGTTAGATTCGTGAATAGGTGACGAAATAATAATATCGTCACATTTGACCTTTAGCGACGTGGCAAAGGTGACGAACGTCGTGACAACATAATTTTCATCATAAAAATATATTAGTGACGAAAAATTAATATTTTGTGACATTAGTTCATGCGTCACAAATTGCTAAATTTGTTGTAGTGACCCGTAAATCAACTATTGGCTATTGTGTATTCCTTGGTGATGCCTTAATCTCCTGGAAGATTAAGAAGCAAAACACTATTTCCAGATCTTCATTCGAGGCTGAGTATCAAGCACTTGCATCTATTACCTGTGAAATACAGTTGTTGTTCTACCTTTTACAAGATTTTCACATCTCTCACACTTCTTCTGCTTTGTTATTTTGTGACAGTAAATCAGTCATAGCCATTGCTGAAAATCCTGTTTTTCACGAACATACAAAACATATTGAGATCGACTGTCACCTCATGTGCCAAAAATTACAGGCTGGGATCATTCTGTTGCTCCATGTTTCATCCTCTTCTCAACTTGCAGATATTCACTAAAGCTCATTCACCAGCTAGCTTTCGAATCTTTCTCACTAAGCTGAATCTTCACAACATCTATGATTCAACTTAAGGGGGGCTAATACACACATTGATTAGTCCAGCTGGAAGCTCACTTGGCACACTAGTTACATGTTATCTAATTGTATTAGTTAGCTTTTCTGTTTCCTTATTAATAGGCTGGTTAGCATCTCGATTTCTCGTTGGTTGTTACAAGCCTCCTCTGTATAAATACCAGATTTGAGAAATGAACAAATAAGCTACCAAGTTGATTTTTTAATCAATTTAACACATTTTGAGGTTGATCGCTATCGGAATCTAGGTATCTAAGGAGGAGGTCGACCACTATTTAGAGTGGAGGGAGAGAAAAGAAAGGAGGAAGAGAAAGAAGAGAAAGAAGAAAACAAGAAAAGAAGGCAAAAAAAGGGAAAAAAAATGGTGACAACCTAGGGCCAATGTGAGCAAATTGAATAGGATTTTAAGGCTTGCCTATTAGGTTTAAAAAAGGTTTAAAAAGAGAAGAAAATTAAATAAAATGGAATAATAATAAAAAAAGGCAAGCTAGAAACTCATGTGTTTGACCTGAGACTTATACTTTCGATTTGGACATTGACTCAATTGATTGTCTCAAGTTTGGTAAATTCTAATTTTTTAATTATTTAATTTCCTTATTTACTCATTATTTGTTTAGTTAAATTTTAAAATTTTAAAATATGCACATATTGGTGGTTAAATAATCTAATTAATTTCTTTACATTTTATTTAATCATGAAAGTTTAATAAATTTGAAATAAAGGAAAATTATCAAGAGGATGAGATTTTATAGAAATCGCAAGTAACTTTTGTTAAAAAATATTTAGGCGAGAAGTATCCACTAAATATTACAAAAATATTAGAGTATTTAGAGTAAATTTTCAATATGACGAATTCTTATTTATTTTTTAAAGGATAATTATTCAATACATTCTCAATAGAGTTTTTTAACTCTATAAGAGGGGTTAAGATGACAACACATGTCATATTTTATTTATTTTTTCTATTTTTAATAGTTTTAAAGAATATGTATCGTCATCTTAATCCAGCTCGTGGAGCCAAAAAACTTCACTTACAATGTCTTGGATATTAATCATTCTTTAAAAAGTAAAAATAATACGACTAAGGTTTTTTAGGAGAAATAACTATATATAAAAAAATACATAGGCATCATGTATTAATATTATATGTTTGTATCATATATGTCCATTTTGATTATGAAAATGAATATGAATCTTCTGAAGATGAGATTCTATGAAAATAAGAAGTAGCGATTTCAAAATAATCCTAAATGAGAATATTATTTTAAATATTACTAAAAGTAATAAAATATTTGGTATAATTTTTTAATACCAAAAGGTTCCCATTCATTATCTAAAACATTTAGTTTTTTTAAATAAAAAATAAAGAAATTATTTTGAAAAAAAAAAGAAAAAGAGAAGAAAATAGAAATTGATCCAATAAAAAGTAGAAAATATTTTTAAATACTAAATTAAAATCATTTTATTAAGGCCAAATGGTAACATATGATTAAATGGTACCGTTTTAAAATGAACTTTAGGAAGTGCTAATCTTTTTCCATGTACTTTCAAACTTGAAATTTTTTTTAACAAAATAAATTTATTTTTTAATAAAACCTAATTAATTTTAAGATTTTGTTGAAAATATTTTTTTTTTTTGTGACCAATCACATCTAGTTAAAAAGATTGGTAACAACTCATTTTTATGTTTTCAAAATGGTCTAAGATCAAATCTATCGACGAAATTGTTACGGCAAAAAAGTAACACATAACAATAAATTTAACAAAAAAAATCATCATATAAAAAAGTTGATCATAATAAACGCATAAGATAAATTAGTAGCATTCATGACAAAAATAGTAATATACAGTAATTCTAATAAAAAATATTAACATGAAAAGAAAAGAAAATTCAAAAGAAAATAATAGTAACAAATAAGGTAAGATTAAATTGTAATTCGAACAAAAAAAAGGATGAAACGCAAGAAATAGTAATAACAAATAAAAAATTTTGACAATTGATAGAAGAAAAGGCAAAAAGTAATAATACATAGAAAAGTAATAAGAAATAAGAAAAAAATACAATTCAAAACAAAAGGTGAGAACATATAAGAAAAAGTAATAACATGTAAAAAAAAAAATTTTAAAAATTATGTACATAAAAGTAGGATTATATATATATAAAGAGAAATAACTTATAGAAAAATGTAACGCATAAGATAAATGGTAATTCATAAGTAGCAAACACATTAAAATGATATCACATAATAAAAAATAGTAACATAGAAGAAAAATCGATAATCATAAGACAAAAAGAACATATTAGAAAATATAATAATTCATAAGTAGGAACACATGAGGAAAAAACAAGATAATTTAGAACAAAAAGTAATAACATGTAAGAAAAAGTGATTATTTATAAGGTTTAATAATCAAATGTACACTCAACTTTTTACACACAATGGATATAAATTTTTAACATTTTATTGCATGAAAATCAGTACATAAACATTTATTTTATTATAAATAAATCATTAACCTTTCAAAATCATGTAATTAAGTCTAACTCTGTTAAATGACACTAATTTTCGTTCGTGCACGTAGCAACTAACAAAGCTATCTATATCAGCTTCTATGTAGGATGCCCATTGAACAAATTTGGACTTAATTACATATTTTCAAAAGTTAAAAGTTTATTTATAATAAAATAAAAATTTGTGCACTGATTTCTATCCAATAAAATGTTAAAGATTTATATTAATTTTTATGTAAAAGGTTGAAAATAAGTTTGGCTTTTAAGTGATAAGGCAAAGTAAAAGTATATAAGAAAAAGAGGTAGGTAACACCTTCAATTTTCTAAGGAAGCCTGGAAGTGTGTGCCAATTTTTCACTTTTCATATCGCATCAAGTTTAGTGTCGCATCAAGTTTAGCGTGTAGCATAGGCTATCAGACCAAATTAGCTTATTTAGCTTATGTCAACCAGATGGATTTAACTAATTTTAGGTTGCACATTTAAGTGTATGCTTGTGCATGGTATGAATATGCTTAATACTGATATCCTTTGACATGATTTTGGTAGAGGATTATCATGGTTATAAGCTCACCTTAAGTCTTATAGTTCACCATCAAAATGTTGTTATATACCAATTAGTGCAAAAAACCATTAACTAAATTGTCATTTTATTTCCATAATGCATTACCAGCAACAAATTCACCATTTCCACACAAAAAAAAAAAAAGTGTTCCTTGCTTAACCCAATTTCAACAACTACATATTCGAGCTCAACTTATGGCTTATACGCAAACCTATCAGTTACCAATATACACCTTATAAATTGTCAAAGGCCATTGTAAGTACATACATATTTAGCCATATCCCAACAAAATTACATAGATAGGACTACAGACATACAAAACCCGAAACCAAAATGGGATCATAATCTCAAGCCCCAAGACTTTACATCACTACATTTCACAAGTGATCATTACCAAATCCCTAAAGATATACACATAGGAAATTAGGCAACAAATAGATTATACATCTCCAAAAATGATCACAATTAATGCCCTTCGGTTACAACATGGATACCTAACAAAGTAATGGAGGCCGAATCATATTCGTAACTCAAATTGTCCATGTGCAACCTAAATATACATATATGTGAACATAACGGATTAAACTCACATATACATCAGCTAAATATGTAAGGATCCTTTCGGCCATAATGTAATTACATCACATATATTCAAGGCGAACACAATATATATCTTAAATGGACACGTATTCCAAATTTATTACAAAGCAAGCCTTTTTGGCTATCAACACCTACTTAACATAACCCATACATCTTAAAGTTGTATCATGATTTACCTCTTAGGCCTATCAGCCAACATACTATTAAAACTCCAAATTATATATAGCGACCACCAAAATCAACACAGCATGGTTAAATAACTTCCAACACGTACAGAAATGTACATTGTGCAGTGTGCAGTGTGCACTGTGTCAGTGATTTCAACCATAGACCAAAATATACATATATACCTCGGCAAAGCACCCAAAGTGGCCTTTAAAACGTAGCAGAGATCTGTACTTCCAACGGATCACTCCGAGACTCTATTTGTAGGGTGGAAAGTGAGGGGGTGAGCAAAGCCCATTAAGGAACTATATAAAAGTAGTAAAACAGTTACCAAATAACAGTTTACAAACTTTGCATGCTGGGTGAGAATAGTTTCATCAATTTCAAAAATGTATAAATATCAAATACATAATAGTTGAAATTAGATTCAAAAGCATGTAATTAATAGTTGGTAATTGAACCACAATCACAAAATCAAACACAGAGTGAGCATACAGACAGTTCATTCATATTGAACTCAGGTTACACCGTAGTGTACTATAGCTATCAGTGCGTCAGACTCCCTACCTAAGTTACCATCTATGATCATATACTTAAAACCAGCCTCATTGATCAGATGAGATCAATACCTGTCCAATCACCTCGGGATAGGCCAAAGTGCTTATTCCAAACCAACGAAGCATCGCAAGATGTACCTAAATGATCATAATTTCCCACAAATATCATACTGGTTTGATTACCCAAGCCAAAATTTCAAAGAATAAATCATTAGAATGGTCTCAACACTATGACCAAGTTCCTCAAACAAGGTAAGAGATCACAAACCAAGTGTGGTTTGTGAAAAGTATGCATTTAGTGAAAAGTATGCAATTTCACCAAATCGAGTTTATCTAAAACCTAGGTGTAAAATAACATATAGTTAAACAAGAAAACGAAGTCATTTCATGAAATAAACATGCCATTTATTCAAGATATATACATATTTATATATTATAAATAAATTAATCATGCATGCGACAAATAATAGCCTTAGGATAATAAACACCTCAAGGCCGAGAGCTATATCGATCAACCAAATCAATTTATTCCAATTTCAAAGATCTCAAACCTTTTGCAATTTCTAGAAATCAAATGATTTTAAATTGGCAATTATATAGTTCACTTACTTAACTCTCCCAAGCTTAGCAAAACCAACAGCTCACTAACAGTTCAATCCACACTAACTCAACCTCAATGCTTATCGCCAAGCCAAGGTTGGCCGAGAGCTTATCCTAGCACACAAGTGCCAATCCAAAACTAATCACAAATATTTCAAATCAATAACTGTCACAATACACCAATGTCACACAAGCCAATTTACAATCTTCTTACCAAATTCAATAATGCCAAGAGCTTCTCAAGCTTTCTACCTTGGCACCTTTCAGCTTCTTCCAATCTTCACCAAAGTCACATACACACACAAGTCCATTAATACATTATTCACAAGATTCCAACCTAAAATCATAAGAAATTACCTTTTCTTACTTATTCATCACCAAGCCTAGCAATGCAACCACACTTCAACTTACATTCATATAGTTTATGCCTAAACATATCCAAAAGTCACCAATCCTTACCTAAATCATTCTAGCTGAATGCTTCCCTCTTCTCCTTCACTTTAAACACCAACGACCAAATGTTCCCAAGCTTTGCCTCTTTCTCGATTTTGCCTAACAGTAAGACAAGCCACATACATGGTCATCAAACTAAGTGTATATCAGAATTAAGCTTAAAATCCGAGAGAAATGAGGATTTTATCACCTTACTCACCTTCGCTGAATTTCTCAAGCCTTCTTCACCATTTCGGTTTCACTCAAACCATTCATAACTTATCCACCATTTTCGATACCTCAATGTCTATTTTTTTCTCTTTTACTTTCGGATTTTCAAAAGCTCAAAACCAATCTTCAACATGGAAAACCACCATTTAATAATTATCTATCTTAAATTAGGTGAAAATAATAGGATTCTCACCTAATTTCTTCGAAGCCGAATGCCTTATTTCCTTCCTCACTTTTGGTTCCCTCAAAATTCTTCAAGATAAGCCGCATGTACATTAAAAAAGGCAATGTTCATGGAGTTCTCATAGTCAAAACCGAAAGTAAGCTTCAGCTTTACCTTAAATCACCATGACCGAAGCTTTCTTGGCTTCATTTGCTCTCGATTTCACCAAGAAAGTCACATGCAACATCAACACAACCTTCCTCACATCCCTCTTTATGATTTCCTTCCGAAACCCATGAGATTTCTTTGGTATTTTGTCCAACCATGACTGCTTCAAAGAGTTTCTTCAAGTTTTTCTTCAAATGGCTGAATATGGAAGTGACACTTGAGAGATAATGTTAAGGAAGCGTTTGCTACGTGATTGCAGTGCATGTGACTGTTGATAAAATAATAATGTAATGTTTGATATGCAGTGTAAAGTTTCATTTAATTTTTAGGAAAAATAACATTATTGTGTTTAGTAAACACTTACATTGCTGGTAATGTAAAGGTAAATTTCAAAAATAACCTTAAGTATAAAAACAAATTTGATACATTGAAATTAATTAAAAAAAATAATATCATATGAAAACGTAAATAATATAAAGATACTTATTGATATTACTCATTATTTTTTACTGTCAAATTTGATACATTAATATTAATTTGACAGAGGTCTTGATACATTATTATTACTTTGATACAAGTGCATTCATACCACACCATCTTCACGTGTTTGTTGGGTTATTTCAAATGCAATGACGGTTACCTTGCTAGAAGGTCATTAGAATCCACTAAGAATGCAAAAACCATATCAACATTCTCATGTAAATGGTAACAAGCTGATGAAAACATATGCTTAATTTAATTATTAATAACTTCTGTTAATAATTTAAGCAAACCAATTTGTAATAATTTAAGCAAATCCCACATGAAAAAACAAAACAATGATGGAAAAGCTTTGATCTTACCCCTCCAAATTCAATCATAGATTGTATTTGTACTATTTACGGTACAAAGAAAATGCCCCACTCATTATCAACAAAGACATCTTTGGCAACAAAAATTTAAAGTCCAACCTCATCCTAATTACCCAAAATATGTACTAAAACAGACATTGATTGGTCAATTATGGACAATCAAGGCCTAATAAAATAGTCATTAAAATAAAGTTAAACTTATCTTGTTACTATGAGCTTAGAGGTTTTAAATTTTAAGGAAGGAGTAATAATAAGGTCACTATTGCTAATGGTCTTGTTGTAATGCAATTGTAATGAAATTGTGTTATACTTGAATACATGATGCAAATGCTTGAAGAGCTCACTTGACCCATGTGATCATAAAAGAAGTTTAATCTTTCTACTATCTGAAACACCCATCTTCAACCTAGCTCACAATGAAAGGATTAAAAAAAAAGGAACAAAGAATATAACTTATTTCACTCTTAAGAATTAAGTTAAGTGAAATGTGAATACATACAGGAAGTACTAAAAGAATATGCAAGCATTAACTATATTACAGAAACCCTTCAGACTTAAGCATTAACTATATTTAACAATAGTACACAACAAGCTAGGACTGGAACCAGCATATTCAGTATCAATAAAAACAAAAATTTTATCTTATTTTCACCTATTTAGTTATAAAGAAATACTTTCAGAAGTCAAACCCCTACACCCCTTTAACATTTCAGAAATAAATGTGATATGTTACAACAATTCATTTTTGTTCAGTTAGCATCTCCAGCTTTCTTTGCAAATGAGTTTCGAAAGCGAAGAATAACCTTTTAATCAGCAATAAGCTAATCCTTGTGAAAATACCCAACGAAAAGAGCAGTACCAACTATGGCAACCCAAGCAGTAATTCTGGAAGGCCTAGGGTCAACAAGTTTTTTGAAGGCTGCATGCTAAAAATGGTAATTGTTTTGCATCTGTCATAAGATAAGAAACATTGCATTTAAATGTAAAAAAAAAAAAAAAAAAAGGATGAATGAGAAGAATTAAAAAGCGAAGGGGATAAAATTGCATAAAGAGGCTTAATAATGTCTCAAAGAAACAAATGGCCTGTTTTAACTCATAAAAGCAAACCTATAAAAGTGAAGGACAGTTAAACAACCCATTAGAATCAAGCTTTTACATGTAATGTAGTCTATTTACCTAAAAAATGCTAACCAAAATAAAGGAGAAAACAAGTTATGTGACAATGTATTGTAATAAAAACAGTAAGTAAAGTGTAAGGGGAAGAAAATAATAACTAAAAAATAAGACATATTTCTCTAATCACGTCCAACAAGCTCAATTCAAAACAATTTAATTCCAAATCATTAAGACAACTATACTATTATCCAAAGTCAAATATAATTAGTCCAAGACAAGCTTCAGACTAGAAAAATACAATACAACATATCCCCTTATTGGATAATGAAGTTGAGTTTAAAATTAAGAAGTGCACAATACTAACAAACTAAAATTATGAAAATGAATACTCACAGTTTTCTCAATTGATATGTCCTTGTCTGCTTTTACTGCATTCACCATAGGACCATAATGATGAGTTGGGCAATCTAGTAGGTGACAACATTTTAACAAGACATTGAAGGAACTAACACTCAAAAATATAATAATATACTAAAGTGATTCAAATAATAGTATCATTGAGAAAGATCAACTTTGAGTCTAAATAAGCAAACATCAAACATCATATGTCCCAAACTCTTTATTTCAAATTAAAATTGAAAAAAATGACAACTAAAAAGGAAAGGGAACTCAATCGACCTCAAAATAACAAAGTAACTACTTCAATGCATTGGCACAAAAATGCCCAAAGAATTTAGATATATTAAATAATCTCTTACAGATGATTGAAATTGAAACACAACGAGCACTCTGAAAGTAAATTCCATTAGTCATACCACACTAGCTGCTGGGTTATTCACTTTTCTTTTCCGAGGAACTCATGGGCAGAGCTTTCAATTGCCTACAAAATTTGGAACTTGCACCATGGAAAGCTCAAAGGGAAGGAAAAACTTGACATAACTACACATAAGCTATTAGCAATTAATGTTCAAGCAACATAGAAGGATGGGTAGAGGAGTATACTAGGCAATCCTAAAATGCAATACAGATCTCAGCTCAAACAAACCAGCAAAAGGTTAATATTGCCCATTGCTTTTATTATTTATCAGCACCATTCAATCATCACTTATGAAAGCATCAATTACATAAAGAGAGTAAAACAGGGACAAGGGATTGCCACTAAAATATTCTACAATTAATAAGCCCGCTTAGCTACATAGAGCCACCAAGGAAACTCTTGATATAAATCTTCTTCATGCTTTCCAAAAGCGAGAATAGATAAAAACTCATCCTCATGTACATAGATGTGTTCTGAAAGCATTAGTCTCCTAAAATTTAGGTTCTTTTTTGTTAAAACTTTTAATATAATCTAATCCATGACTAAAGTACTCAGAAAAGAAAATCCTATCAGAATGGCTCCTCAGCACCAAATCACAACTGTTGCGGACTTAAAAGATAGAGCACATCCTGTTCATGCAAAAAGAGCTCTTGATGGAGTGACTGATTTAGTAGTGAATGATATTTCTGTTCAAAAAAATATACTAAAATATCTATTAGTTGTTTCGACCAAACCTAATAACTTTGCCAGCAAATCTGTAAACAAAGAATTTTGGTCGACCTCAACCTCACTCACTTCATCTGCCATTTGTATTTACCTAGAAAAAATGATAATATACTAGTTCTTCCATTAACATTGATGTTTCGAGCAAGAAATAGACAAATTGGACCTACCTCAAGTGGACTAAAGAAGAGCGAGACGTCGGAGCAGACGACTGAAGCAATAAACGACCGATGGAGTAGAAGACAACTGGAAACCTGAGATTTTGGCCTTCAACTTCTCAAAATACGTGTAAATTTTTTATATTTTCATGTATCATATATTATTCGTCATTTCTCGATCATGAACAGTTACTTTACCTCATCCATCCATAACCATGTAATTTATAATATAATTTAAGAAGTAAACATTTTTATAAATACATCAGAGTTACTGTTTACAAGTGTTTACATTACTTTACATCTCCAATATATACATACAAAATGTTAATGTGTTATGTTTAGTTTAGATACAAAATAATTCAAATGTGTATACCTTACGCGATGGGATGCAGCAGATATCAAAACGGAAAGCCTACAGTCACGCACACTCTATACTCAAATCTCTGTAGAGAAGGGGAAAAATAAGGGGGTGAGCAAACCACACGCTCAGTAAGGCAATCATACGAATATGTAGATACTGCACTATCTACGTGATCATGATACCATATTCAAAAGCATTTAATTCATCATTTTATCTCAAAACATGAGTGTATGATTGTGTTAATGGTATGTAAAATATTCATGCTATTAAAATTCAGTGCACAATTCAATTCAAAGTATGGTATAAATAATCATGCATAATTCACAATAAAGCATGGCATTACCCATCATGCGTTTTCTCAGATAAGCATGGCATTCATCATTATGCATTTTTCACAATAAAGCATGGCATTAATCATCATGCTTCGGTGCACTTTAAACCATTAACAATCGATATCTCAAAACAATTCAACACTTGTCAGGTCTCAACTTGTCACGACCCATTTTTCCTAAAAACCCCTATAAATTTTTCGCTTTTACATTTCCTTACTCGTCGTGAACAGTTTCACTACTAACAGTTAGGCTATGAGTCGATATTAGTCCCTTTTGTCATGTTACTTACCTTAAGATCTATTTTCCATATTTCATTTACATATCAATTCATTTTAACTAAATACATCCCCAATATTACATCCGTGTACAATATTATGCCTCTATATATTCAGATACAAAATTATACGAATGTGTATATCTGGTCTTTATACGAAGCAGCGAATAACTGAAATGCAAGATTAGTGTCACTCTCTTCTACTGAATGTACCTTGTAGGGTGGAAAATGAAAGGGTGAGCGCAACTTGCTCAGTAAGACAATAATGCAAGCAGGTAGATAACTACACTATCTACATGCTGGTAAAGGCATGGCATGTAAAACATTTATATCTCGAGCATGAGGAAATTAAAACCATGCCATGTATGAGTATATCATATATCGTAAAACATGAAACGACATGTAAAACATGAAAAACATCTCATGTAAAACCTCTCATGCTCGGTACAGTAAAACTCTTCAAAACAATCCCAGAGGGATTCAACACATCTTTAAAATCATTAATATCCTCATAAAAACCCATCAATTTCTCATTTAATACCACATTTCATGAAAATCGTCACAAATTGGGGCTCGACCCCTCCCTCGGGTCTACCCTGGTCTAACAAGACCAATCAAATATATATCATGTGAGACATGCAGGTTACTGTATGAAAACAATCGAGGACTATGTCCCTGTGATCCCAGGCATACGGAGCCTGGTGTGCGGGGTATCACAACTGTAACGGGAGGTGGGGTCAAATCTTACCCGTCAAAATATCAAGTAACGTGAATATAATAGTCATGACTACATGGTACAGCGTACTCCGTGTGACATACACGGTACAACGTACTCCATGAGCCCAATATCACAGTCTGGGGATGCCTGTCATAGCCTTATCCCACTCCGAACCATGTCGATAATCAACCCATGTCTCAATCTACACGTGCTAACATATCTTCTTACTGTGACACACAGTCTACAGGAGGCTCCAGCACGATCATATGCATGTCATAAAATTTCTGTGCGAGCGAAGCTCCAGCACGGCTCCATGCATATTCATGATATCAAAAAAACCCTCATGCGAGCGAAGCTCCAGCACGGTTTCATAAAAATCAATGAAATCTGTGTACGAGCAGCGCTCTAATACGACTTAAAATAATTATAAATCCAATTTAAATTCACGTACGAGCAATGCTCTAGTACGGATGCATAAAACCAAGTAAAATTCACGTACGATTTAAAACTCATGAAAATATGATAGGCTGCTCAATTTCACTAAAATAAATCAAAAATCATAACTAGCACCTAATTCGTGCCCTTTCATGTAAAAACATGAAATAAACAGCCATCATATCCATAATTTGTTTAAATTAAAGCAATATAATCATAAAAATATCAAAAACATGAAAATCATGCAATTTCATAGCCTTACTACCCTGTTCAAAATTTTCCTAACTAGGGGTAAAATCGTAATTTTCACATATACCTCGATTTTAGTAAAAATTATTATTCTATTTCTAGATACCTTATGAAATTGTACGTAATGTAAATAACCCCAAAAATACACGCAGATATCTCTAAGCGCTTACAAAATTCCCTTACCTCATTTTTCTGTACGGTCTGACTTTCCCAACTCTACCGATCACTCAATCCGTTTAGCTCCCAATATGTACTCCGGAGCTGCAGATAATCATTTATCGGGTTAAATTCAAGCATAATTATTCATATTTCACTTTTACTGGGCTTAATTTAAATCATTAGGCCTGTTTTACTTTATTGGGTCCGATTTCATCTTAATGGGCCTCGACTCATTTTCAGCCTGTTTTCACTTATTAAATCCTTTCTTCGAGTCTATTGGGCTCTCAATACCTATTGGGCTTCGTTCCAAACTCTTTGGATAGCTCTTATATCATTTACGACAATTAATTTAAAAATACGAATATAATTTATTTTTATGCAGAAATTAATTCGAAATCTGCAAAATAAATTCCAATTGCATAATAATCATATTGTTGTCTTAAATGAGCTTTACTTACCCGAAATCATGTGATGGTGCGCAAATCGAAGTTCGATCGTCTCACGTATACGATTTATCATCGAACTGCACATTTTTTATATTTAATTCTGGGTTAATTTTCGATCAAATATAATTTAAATAAATTTCTCAAAAATCAAATCGGTCACTTTTGACCTCTTATCGACTTACCCGAAATCCGGTGTATCCTCAAAAATTCTTCCTTTTTTTTTTCCTTTTTCTCTTTTTCTCCATTTTTCCTCTCTTTCTTGGCTGAACCGGTTCAGTCCGGTTCAACCCGGTTCAGACCAGTTCGATCCAACCGGTTCAGTCCGGTTCGATCAGTTCAGGGCCTCGTCGGTCGGTTCTCCATCGATTTTCGCCACCAGCAGCTCCGGGGGATCGTCCGATGCACGGATCTGGGGTCGATTTCATCCGAGGTGGCCAAAAAGTGGTCAGTCCGGCCTGTTCTCTCCTCGCCGTCGGTACCGTTTCTGTTTGGCCTCCGTTTTCGACGCTAGCCACCGTTCTACCGGTCGATGTTGCCGTTAATTGCGCCGCCTGCGCCTGGGGATCGCTCGGCTGGGGGTGGCCGGGCCTAAATCGGCGTCGATCGTCGGGAAATCTCCTTTCCTCTCTCGGCTTCTCTCCCTCTCGACATTCGCCGTCATTCGTGGGTCCGTTAGGCCGGTGGTGGCCCCCTCTCTACTGGGCTACCTCGGTACCTCGCCTGGGCTGCCGCCGGCCGCTCCGTCCGGTGAGCTCCCTCGGCTTTCATCGAGCTTTTTCCAGAAAATCGCGTTTCGCGATTTTTTGTTTGTGTTTTTTTTAATTATTTATTTATAATTTAGTTTATTATTATTTTATTCATTATTATATTCTAAAAATCCCAAAAATATCAAAAAAATTTATATTTTATTTTAATTAATTAATTTATTATATTTTAACCCTTTTTCGATGTATTTTCTCCGTATTTTTGGGCTATAGTCTCGAGTAAAAATTTTGAATAATTCCAGTAAATTTATATCTTGATTAATTTAATCCGAAATTTAATTATTTTTTGTTATTGATCAAAATTTCTTAAATCCATATTTTTAATGAAATTTTCTTATGGAATTTATATCGGCTTTCGATCTTTTGACCATTTTACCCATCACGTGTTCGAGAATTCTATTTCAGTCCTTTTGTATTTTTAATTTCGTGTTTTGAATAAAATCGGGTCTTACATAATCTCCCCCACTTAAGAAATTTGGTTCTCCAAATTAGGACCAAGTCAAATGGATCTGTAAACAACTCCAGGTACGTCTATTGTATCATATACTGTTATTCTCAAGTGACTTTTTTCGGAGTGTAATACTACCAACATACTTGACTAGGGAGATCATCTTAAACCTTAACATTTTCTCCTTCCATCTGGTACTCGAATCGATTTTTCAACATACGTTTTACTTTCATTGAGCTAAGTTGTTGGAGCTCATATCCAATCACACATGCTGGGTCCGGATAGTATTTTTGAAGCATCAAAAGATGGGACACATTGTGGATGCCTGCTAATTTAAGTGGTAATGCCAACCTACAGGCCTTATCTCCCACTTTGTCCAATCTCAAAGGATTCAATCTAACGAAACTCAATTTACCTTCTTTCCGAATCTCGTTATGCCCTTATGCTATGTCCTACGGGCATGTAACTTCCAACAGTACTAATTCACCATCGGTGAATTCCAATGGTTTTCTGCCCCTTGTCAGCATAGCTTTTCTGTCTGCTCTGAAGTGTTCTTAATATCTCACAATCAACTGAACATCCTCAGAGGTTTGTTTTACCAATTCGGGAACAATTTTCTATCTGTCACCCACTTCTTCTTATCCAAATCGGGAACAACCCCTACAGCCATACAATGCCTCATATATTAAGTCATCTCGATACTCATGTGGCAACTGTCATTATTGGCGAATTCGATTAGTAACAATTGATCATCCCAGGAGCTTATAAAATCAATGACACATGCTCTCATCATATCCTTCAGAACCTGTACAGTCCTCTCTGACTGACCATCTGTCCAAGGACGGAAAGTTATGCTAACACTCAATCAGGTTCCCATAGCTTCCTGAAAAATATTTCCAGAAATGAGAAGTGAAGCGGGAATTCCTATCTGATATCATGCTCACTGGAACGCTACATAACATTTCACAATTTTTCGTACACATAAATCCGCCTACACACTCAGAGTATCTGGAGATTTTCTAACCAGAAGGTGGGTAGACTTAGTCAATCTATCGACTATCATCCAGATAGCCTCGTGATTCATCCAGGTCCTCTGTAACCCATCACGAAATTCATGGTAACTTACTCCCACTTCCATGTTAATATATAAGTAGAGGCTGCAATAACCTTACAAACTTCTATTGCTCTACCTTAATCTGCTAACATACGAGACACTTCTCCATAATCTCTACAATGTCTCTTTTTATATATGACCACCAATACCCTTTTCTAAAATTTTGATATATTTATTACTTCTCAGATGCACTGTATATCCCGAAGAGTGAGCTTCTGATAATAACTATCTCATCACTGTGGTCTTGGGGAGCACTTATACTGTCTCTAAACCTCAGTAAGCCATCATCACTCTAAGCCTATCAAATCTGGTCACTCAAATTCGATTTTAATCTCAGGCTAGCTGTCACACAATCACTGCCATCATCAGAGGAGATCACATCACTACTGAGGCTTATAACTGCTCTAGCAGCTCACGCTTCCTGACCATCATATGTAATACCATCCCGAGGCTCTTTCTGCTCAAGGCATTAGCCATCACATTAGCCTTTCCTGGGTGGTACAATTTCCACAATTATAATCCCTCGGAAGCTCTAACCCTCTTTGTTCTCGTATCCGACTCTTTTTGTGAAAACAGATACTTAAGACTTTTATGATCAATGCATACCTGAAATTTCTCATCGTAAAAGTAGTGGCGCCATACCCTCAATGCATTACTACGGCTACCAACTTTAAATCATGGGCCGGATAGTCTTTTCATAGTCCTTGAACTGTCTGGATCCATACGTGATTATCATCTCATTTTGCCTCAACACACAGCTCGATCTTGGTTTCAAGACATCCATATACCCTGAGAAACCTCTTAATCTGTTGGGTATGGTGAGAATAAATGCGGTGGTCAGTACATACTTCAATACACCAAAACTCCTGTCACGTTTATCATCCCATTCAAATACAACTTTTTCTAAGTTAAACATGTCAACAAAGTAATCTATTTCGAGAAACTCTCAACAACTCTTCTGTAAAAATAATTTTCAATTATTGCTTATAATTTTTCCTGGACTTTAAATACACCTAAAATATCATCAATAAGGATGATAACAAATCGGTCCAGGTAAAGTTTAAATACCTCATCGTAGTTAAGTTCCACTAAATATTTCAACCACTCATATCCTTGACCTATGTACGCATAAACGTATAATGTCATTTCGAAATCGCTTCCGTTCAAGATACTAACCCGTGTCATTTCCTTTTTGTTATATTAGCGACTTTTTTATAAAATTTTAATTTTCAAATCTTCATGATTAATCGAATTCTATATTTCTTTATCGTACAAGTAAGGGTACCCTAATTTTAAATGTATATATTACAACTGTCGATTTCAATTTATAGGTTGTGTATACTTTTAGACGTTGTCAAGTCTTCAGGCGGAGAGGTATTTTGAAATACCTTTATTAACCCTCAAACTTGACCACATGGACTAGTTATGGATATATCCACCCATTATCCTTTGTCGCAATTCATATTCACTACATATAGCTTAATCCAAATTACTTACTTTGCATATGCCTCTTACTCCAATATATCTTCTATTCAAGATCTATCACATCTCAAAGCTTATCTCCTTTCGTATATCAATTATAACAAAACTCCTTCATTACTTGTTAAAACTTACAGTATACTTTTTCAGGGATAAACATATCACTATCTTAGGATAGAAATTTGAACAGCATAGTTTGCAACCGACCAATTTATTCTCAAATATTACTTCAAATTATTCGTATTTCATTGAATAAAATCGGCTGACTTATACTTCTTCCCTCGTTTTCGACTTATAATTTCTTCATAATTATTCCATTAGTTAACCCTCCTTCATTGGGGTACTAACTATCAGTCTTGTACCCAAGGGTGTAGGCATTCATGTCTTTCACTAACTTACATACAAATGAAGGCGGTATGAATAAATGCGTAGTACCAAGATCAAGTAACATAATTACATCTTTATTCATAACCAGTGTGGTATTTTTCACTACATCATATGAAACATCAGTAGTGTCTTGGTCCAAGGCATACACTCGCCCTCGTCCAACAACCTACTTTCCCTTTTTCAGTGCAGAGATATCAACAGGATTTTCTCTGTCTCTTTGCCCTTCTGTGGGGCAGTCTCACCCAACTCTGAGCAATCATTAAATAAGCGGCCCGTCTTACCACACTTAACGCCAATTTTAGTCAATAAAGTGTAGGTGTAGGCCCTACTTCCGTGGCATCTACCACACATCCTACACGGCTTATACTGTTACGGAGCAGGTCGGGGTCCTCCAATCACAATACCTCTCAAAAGTACTGAAATTGGATACACTGAGGCCTTACCAATCATCTTACCCCGTGACTCATCAACTCTAATCTCTTACCAACTGGTCTCTTTCTCGCTCTGACATCTATGTCATTCTCTATTTTCTTCTGTCTTTATTTCGGCCCTTGCTACCTTTCCCAATCTCAGAGGTGTACAACACATGATTTTATTCACCAATTGTATTCTGCGCACTGCCTCGACATAGGTAGTGATATCTAACGGGGCCAATCGAACTCTA
Source organism: Firmiana major (assembly GCA_033439115.1). Lineage (NCBI taxonomy): Eukaryota > Viridiplantae > Streptophyta > Magnoliopsida > Malvales > Malvaceae > Firmiana > Firmiana major. The sequence continues at coordinate 34,169,262 of CM065913.1, read as the reverse complement.
ATCGACAATTTGAGCCCTTATATGAACTTTTGGGCTTTTTGACTCTCACTCTCCACAATATCGGGTTCATACCTGCCCAGGGATGTAATCTGAGATGCATACTCATCAATAGATTTGGTTTCCCTGAACTAATCTCATAAATTCATTTGTAACTTCCTTTTAGCAGTATTAAGGATATACTTTACCCGGAATGCATCCAGAATTATCTCCCATGTCAGTCTTGGATGTCTAACTCTTAAAATGGGTCGAGCGAATTTCTACCAATGCTCCGCCTCGCCCTCCAAAATAAACGTATTTAAAAGTCACTTTCTCAGTCGACATACACCGAAAGAATCCATACAACTTCGCTATCTCATTCACCCAGTCCTCAGTAACTATTGGTTTCTTTACTTCGTTAAATACCGGAGAGGTGTGGGAATCTTTATAATCTGAGGCATCTGTTTAGGCTTTACCCTGCCTATCCTCAACTACCTGCATAGATTGAGTAAACAACTCTAAAATATTTTCTACACTTCACTCCATCCTCTTGGGGCGTGTCTCAATATTGTTTGGTCTCTTTATAGGACCCTTTGGAGTATGCTCAACATCAGCCTCCACCTCACTCTCATCTTGAGTCTCATGTGACGACTCATTCGACTCTCAGGCCTCTCTCTACGGCCTCGAGCATGTGTACTCGCCCCTCTACCATAGCGGCTATCAGTTATAAAAACTATATTCTTGCATTCGAAACTAAATTCTTAGCTGCAGTTTCATTTTGATATACATAATTGTATCTAAACAATGCACAGTACATGGGGATGTAAATTTATTTAACCACTAACACCGACTCATATTGGGCCAACTCAGCTCTGATACTACCTCTGTCACGACCCATTTTTCCTAAAAACTCCTATAAATTTTTCACTTTTTCATTTTTTTACCCGTCATGAACAGTTTCACTACTAACAGTTAGGCTATGAGTCGATGTTAGTCCCTCCTGTCATGTTACTTACCTTAAGATCTATTTTCCATATTTCATTTACATATCAATTCATTTTAACTAAATACATCCCCAATATTACATCCGTGTACAATACTGTGCCTCTATATGTTCAGATACAAAATTATATGAATATGTATACATGTCTAGATACAAAGCAGCGGATAATCGAAATGCAAAACTAGTGTCACTCTCTTCCGCTGAATGTACCCTGTAGGGTGAAAAATGAAAGGGTGAGCGCAACTTGCTCAGTAAGGCAATAATGCAAGTAGGTAGATAACTACGCTATCTACATACTGGTAAAGCCATGGCATGTAAAACATTTATATCTCGAGCATGAGAAAATTAAAACCATGCCATGTATGAGTATATCATATATCGTAAAACATGAATCGACATGTAAAATATGAAAAATATCTCATGTAAAACTTCTCATGCTCGGTACAGTAAAACTCTTCAAAACAATCCCAGAGGGATTCAACACATCTTTAAAATCATTAATATCCTCATAAAAACCCATCAATTTCTCATTTAATATCATATTTCATGAAAATCATCACAAATCGAGGCTCGACCCCTCCCTCGTGTCTACCCTGATCTAACAAGACCAATCAAATATATATCATGTGAGACATGTAGGTTACTATATGGAAAGAATCGAGGACTATGTCCCTATGATCCCAGGCTACACGGATTCCGGTGTACGGGATATCACAACTGTAACGGGAGGTGGGGTCAAATCCTACCCGTCAGAATATCAAGTAACGTGAATATAATAGTCATGACTACATGGTACAGCGTACTCCATGTGACATACATGGTTCAACGTACTCCATGAACCCAATATCACAGTCTGGGGATGCCTGCCATAGGTCTTATCCTACTCCAAACCATGTCGATAACCAACCCATGTCTCAATCTACACGTGCTAGCATATCTTCTCACTGTGACACACAGTCTACAGGAAGCTCCAGCACGGTCATATGCATGTCATAAAATTCCTGTCCGAGCGAAGCTTCAGCACGGCTCCATGCATATTCATGATATCAAAAAAATCCTCGTGTGAGCGAAGCTCCAACACGGTTTCATAAAAATCAATGAAATCTGCGTATAAGCAGCGCTCCAATACGACTTAAAATAGTTATAAATCCAATTTAAATTCACGTACGAGCAATACTCTAGTACAAATGCATAAAAGCAAGTAAAATCCACGTACGATTTAAAACTCATGAAAATATGATAGGTTGCTCAATTTCACTAAAATAAATCAAAAATCACAACGGCACCTAATTCGTGCCCTTTCATGTAAAAATATCAAATAAACAGCCAGCCTATCCATAATTTGCTTAAATTAAAGCAATATAATCATAGAAATATCAAAAACATGAAAATCATGCAATTTCATAACCTTACTACCCTTTTTGAAAATTTCCTAACTATGGGCAAAATCATAATTTTCACATATACCTCGATTTTCGTAAAAATTATTATTCTATTTCTAGATACCTTATGAAATTCTACGTAATGTAAATAATCCCAAAAATACGCGCAGATATCTCTAAGCGTTTACAAAATTCCCTTACCTCATTTTTCTGTACGGTCTGACTTTCCCAACTCTACCGATCACCCGATCTGTTTAGCTCCCAATATGTACTCCGGAGCTGCAGATAATCATTTATCGGGTTAAATCCAAGCATAATTATTCATATTTCACTTTATTGGGCTTAATTTAAATATTGGGCCCGTTTTACTTTATTGGGCTCGATTTCATCTTAATGGGCCTCGACCCATTTTCAGTCTGTTTTCACTTATTAAATCCTTTCTTCGGGTCTATTGGGCTTTCAATACCTATTGAGCTTCATTCCAAACTCTTTGGATAGCTCGTATATCATTTACGACAATTAATTCAAAAATACGAATATAATTTATTTTTATGCAGAAATTAATCCGAAATCTGTAAAATAAATTCCAATTACGTAATAATCATATTGTTGTCGTAAATGAGCTTTACTTACCCAAAATCATGTGATGATGCGTAAATCGGAGTTCGATCTTCTCACGTATACGATTTATCATCGAACTGCACAATTTTATATTTAATTTTGGGTTAATTTTCGATCAAATATAATTTAAATAAATTTTTCAAAAATCAAATCGGTCACTTTTGACCTCTTACAGACTTACCCGAAGTCTGGTGTATCCCAAAAAATTCTTCCATTTTTTTCCTTTTTCTCTTTTTCTCCATTTTTCATCTCTTTCTTGGCTGAACCGGTTCAGTCCGGTTCAACCCGGTTCAGACCGATTTGGTCCAGCTGGTTCAGTCCGGTTCGATCGGTTCAGGGCCTCGTCGGTCGGTTCTCCATCGGTTTTCACCACCAGCAGCTCCGCGGGATCGTCCGATGCACGGATCTGAGGTCGGTTTCATCCGAGGTGGTCAAAACGTGGTCGGTCCGGCCTGTTCTCTCCTCGCTGTTGGTACCATTTTTGTTTGGCCTCCATTTTCGGCCTTGCTCGCTGTTCTACCGGTCGATGTTGCCACCAATCGCGCCGTCTGCGCCTAGGGATCGCTCGGCTAGGGGTGGCCGAGCCTGAATCGACGTCGATCGCCAAGAAATCTCCTTTCCTTTATCGGCTTCTCTCCTTCTTGCCGTTTGTCGACGTTTGTGGGTCCGATAGGCCGGTGGTGGTCGCCTCTCAACTGGGCTACCTCGGAACCTCGCCTAGGCTGCCACCGATCGCTCCATCCGATGAGCTCACTCGGCTTTTGTCGAGCTTTTTCCAGAAAATCGCGTTTCGCGATTTTCTGTTTGTGTTTTTTTTTAATTATTTATTTATAATTTAGTTTATTATTATTTTATTCATTATTATATTCTAAAAATCTGAAAAATATCTAAGAAATTTTTATTTTATTTAAATTAATTTATTTAATTAATTTATTATATTTTAACCATTTTTCGATGCATTTTCTCTGTATTTTTGAGATATTGTCCCGAGTGAAAATTCTGAATAATTCCAGTAAATTCATATCTTGATCAATTTAATCTGAAATTTAATTATTTTTTTGTTATTGATCAAGATTTCTTAAATCCATATTTTTAATGAAATTTTCTTATGGAATTTATACCGGCTTTCGATCTTTTGACCGTTTTACCCTTCACGTGTTCAAAAATTTCATTTCAGTCCTTTTGTATTTTTAACTTTGTGTTTTGAATAAAATCGGGTCGTACACAGCTGTGAGACCCCGTATATGTATAGCTGTATATAGGAACATAGAAATGTAAATGAAATCATGAGTATGATAATACATTCGTAATACAAAGTATATGCAATGTAAGTTCATAAGATTATGTACGCACTTGTAATAAGAGTCGTGATTGTACGTACAAGTTGCGTTATGAATGAGTATGAAGAAATGAACTTAAATACGAGAAGAATGTGATTGAAATGGAATAAGAGTAGTGTGGTAAAATGGAAGGAAAGATTTACATAAGCGTATATTTCCATTCAGGTAATATCGTGTATATTTGGTTATACAAAGATTTTCCCACAAGTTTTAATATGTACTAAGTGTGATTGGATAACATTTTTAAGTCTCAAGGAGGGATGAATGAGGAAATGACTATGGAGGTAAATTGAGGAAGTTTTGAATGAAGTTGTTATAGAAAAACTGCAGAAAATCTGGAAATATGGAGGTCAGATCAATCTCATAGGATGAGAGATCGATCTGGAAGAGCCAGAATGCTCTTATGTGAGTAATGGAATGGAGCAGATCGATCTCCAAGGGAATCATTATCGATCTCCTTAGCTCTCGGGTTGGAAGCAGATCGATCTCCCCTAAGACCAAATCGATCTCCTTAAGCTTCTGTTTACAGCAGATCGATCTCAAGCCTCGACAGATCGATCTCCTGCCTTTAAAATGTCTTAGAAAAGAGGGATTTTTAGAGGACCAGATCGATCTCCACCCAAGGAAGATCGATCTCATCAAGTTAAAACTATAAATAGGAGCAGTTGGATCTGCAGATTTTCGGGATAAACCATTTCTTTCCACTTCAACTCAAAAACCTAGCTTTCTCACTCCTAAATCCAGCCATTTTCAGTAAGATTTGAGGAAAAGCTATTAGAGACAAAGTCGTTCACGTCTAAGAGAAGAACAACATAGTCTAGAGGCATTTTCCCATTTGTCGGATTGAAGGAATAAAGGGCATTTCTAATTGGAGCAAAGAGGAAATCCAATGAGATAAGTTCTAATGCACAAATCCAAGTACATTGGTCTAGTTAATGATTATGAAGTTAATTGGGTGTGCACCTTGTGGGTAGAACTACCTAGGATGGCATGAAATGAATATAACTTAGAAATGGTCTAGTGTGAGAAAGTGAAATGTAGAAGTGTTAATGATGAATGAGATATCTTGAGAGGATGATTATGTTGTGGGCATGGTTTAGGCATGTTGATATTGGGATAAAATTGTGAGATTTACCACAAGGGGTAAAATGTTTATTTAAGGCATTGGATAAATGCTTAGTTGAATAAGAGTTAGAAACGTTAACTCAAGTGTTTGATGGATGAATTTCAGTTTCGGATGATACGCCGGAGCAAGTCGAGATGAGAATGCGAGAAGCTTAGAGGAGGATAGTTGCACATAAATAAAGTGAGGTAGTTGCACATAAATAAAGTGAGGTAAGGGACTGTGTGTTAGCTATAGAGATGTTCGTGCGTATTTTACAGCAATTTCATAGATATATTTCTAGAACTAGTACGATATTATAATTCTATGAAATGATATGAAAGCATGAAAAGTACTATGATGTATATATGTATTGAGAAATGGGATAGGGTAAGGAAATAGCATGATATGCATGTTTTCAATGTTTTTCTCTAATTTACATTGATCTTGATGATTGAGAAATGTTGATGATAGGTTGGCTAATTTTACATGTTTTAGCATGAAGAGGCATGCTGTATGAATAAACATGTTTTGAGTTTTAAAAAAAGAAAATAGCCATCCATCAGTTTTGAGATGAGATTTGGTGTTGAAGCGCTAGCTCACACCCGTTTTAATGCCTTTGATGTACCGTGCTGGAGTTTTAACTCGCGCGAGGGTTTTGAGAAAGTGCGGGAACTTTACTCGCACCTGTTTTATTGAGTTGAGGTAAACCTGGGGGTCTGGGACCCAAGGGGATACCAGCCGACGGCCATTTGAACGGGCTGGGCCTTAACGATAGATCGTACCGCGTTGGAGCCTTGCGATGACTGTGTGTCACGTTGCTTGCTCGCCTGGTATATGAGACATGGTTTAGGATGAAAAGTCCATCGGAGTTGGAGTATGGACTTGGGTCCACGGTCGTACGTAGAACAGTGTAGTTATCTATTGGTATACTATGTACCGTGCTGGGTGCACGTGAGTATGAGTATCGCGTAGATGACACACGGCGTATTCTTACCGTGAGTATATGAGGAGATGTGGTTGATTGAGATGAGCCGGAGGGCAGGACTGACCCATTCCCCTTCAGGCGAAGTGATGCCCTGTGCACACCTGATCGGTGAGGCTCGGGATCACTGACTATGGCCATATGTCGTGGATATTTGATTGTCGAAAATTCCATGCCTGTCTCAGAGATTCGAGAAACAGAGATAATCTCAGAAAAGAAAGAGATTTTGTGTTTTTGATAAATCTCTGATTTCACATTTGTGCCGTGAGGGCACCATTTATGAGCATGTTTTAAATGGAAGCTTGATATTTGATTTACACGAAAATGCTATTGAGAAATATATGTCTAAATGCATTTTTCGTATGGTATTTCCATTTGTACTGAAAACATGATTTTCGTTTATACATGCATGGGCTATGTAGGTAGTACGATATCTACCTGCTAGCATACATTTCCTTACTGAGCTGTGGTTTGCTCATCCCACTATTTTTCCCCTTCAGGTACTGAGAAGTAAGAGAGCGGTGGTCTCTAGGTCTTTTGTGTTGAACAGCTCCCACAATTCCGTAAAGGTATAAGATTTGTATACACGAGTATTTTGTATCTAATTTATCGTATCGCACAGTTATATCTTGGAATTGTAAACAGTATTATGGGGATGATATGTAAGCACATGGTATTTATACAATTGATTTTGTATATCTACACATATACCTGGGAGTGTGAATTAAAGATTTAAATCTTCCGCGGTAAATGAATGAATTTTAGTAATTGCATCTTCTCACAGCCCAACCGTAGTAGAGAATGTATGGATAGAAGGGTTCCCAGAAGTGGGGTGTGACAACAGCCCCTCCCTCGGTCTGTCCTGACCCACAAATCATTTCAAATATAGATTTATTCACAAAGCATTAGACATGTGAGATCGGCAATTCAATAAAAGGTAAAAACCTCTAGGTCTATGGCCATAACCTGTGATACCGGCTACACAGATCAGGTGTGCGGGATATCACCATTATCTGCTTCCACACGGGAGGTGGGTCAAATCCTCCCCGCCGGTCCATAGCAGATCTCGTCCGAATACGGCATATCACATCTCAACACGGTATAACATACTTCATGCTACAAGCACGGTACAACGTACTCCATGGACCCAATCAACACATCATATCACGCCACATCTTAAAATGCACGTGTGAGCCTATTTAATCGGTACGACCTCTTGTCTACCCGAAACTCTTAACACGACTATCAACATGTCAAAATCACAAACTGCACGTGCGAGCCTAATTAATCGGTGCGACACCAAGTCTGCCCGAAGCTCCAAGCACGACAACAAATAAGGTATGCATCTAGTGCGAGCTAAGCTCCAAGCACCATGCCAAAACCAGTATGAAATCCATGTGAAAACTAGTGCGAGCTAAGCTCCAACACTCATGTGTATAAAACACATCATATCTCGTGCGAGTCCTGCTCTAGTGCGAGTCTTGCTCTAGCACGCTTTCATTCTCACGAAATCATATAGGTGGCTCAATTCTTTGCAAAGTATGGTTAACAAACCAAAACAACTCATCTCTTTTGCAAATCATTTCAAATATTAGCCAACCTACCAAATCATTTGCTAAAAAGTAATAAAACATTATTTTCAAAGCAATATGCTTTTGTTTTCATGCACATTTTTCAAACACCAAACTTTTGCCCTTCAATCACGCAATTTCATTTCCTAACATCTCATGCATTCTAGCAAAGCATTAAGTGCCCAAATTGCGCACAGATATCTCTAAGAGTCCACGCAATTCCCTTACCTAGATTTACTTAAGTGTGACTCTCTTCCTCTTAGCTTCTTGTGCTCTTGGCTCGCTTTACTCTGGTGTATCCTCGGAAGCTGCGATTCATTCATCCAAATCAATTGAGTTAATGTTGTTAACTCATATTTGACCTCACTAGTCAATATAACTCATTTATGCATTTTACCAATGCCCTAAATCCACATTTTACCCTTTTTAGGTAAATCTCACAATTTATCCACTAACAACATCTTAAAATCATACCACAACACTATTATTAACCTCTACATGTGTCATTCATCATTAAACTCAACACATTTTACTTTCTCACACTAGACCATTTCTAGGTCATGATCATTCCAATGCATTTTAGATAGTTTCTAACAATACTAAGCACCCCAATCAACCCCAAACATCAATAGCTTAACAATGTACTTAAGTTGGTGCTTTAGAAACTCACCTCTTTGGATTTCCTCTTTGCTCCAAATAGAAATGCCCTTTGTTCCTTCAATCCAACAAATGAGTAAATGCCTCCAAACTATGTCGTTCTTCTCTTTGATGTGAACAATTTTTCCTCTAATGGTCTTCCCTCAAATCTCCTTGAAAATGACTGGATTTAGAGAGAGAAAGGTAGGTTTTGGGTTGGAAAGGGAAGGAAATGGTTTTGTTCCAAAATCTGCAGATTTTTAACGCCCTTTTTATAGAAATAGCTTGAGGAGATCGATCTGCACTAGGAAGAGATCGATCTAGTCCCATTAAATTCCTCTTTTTCATGGCATTTTAAGCATAAGATCGATCTGTCGAAGCTTGAGATCGATCTGCTCCAAATAGAGAGCTAAGAAGATCGATCTGTGTGCTTGAGGATCGATCTTTTCATTACAGAATGTTTAGGAGATCGATCTGGCTGCATTGGAGATCGATCTGCCATATTCCATTGCTCAAATACAAGCATTTTGGCTCATCCAGATCGATCTCTCATCCTATGAGATCGATCCGGCCTGCATAATTTCTAGATTTTGCTGTAGTTTCCTGCAGAAACTTATACCAAATCATCCTTAATTTGCTGCCATGATCATTTTCTCACCCAATCATCTTTGAGACTTGAATATGGCATCCATTCATACCTTATACCTATTGAAACTTGTGTGGAATCTTTGTATAACCAAAGTATATGGTATACACCAAATGAAAGTGCACCACTCATGCACATTTTCCTTCTCCTTTACCACACTACCCATTTTTCATTCTACTCACATTCTCCACATGTTTAAGTCCATTTCTTCACATTCATACATAATGTAACTTGTATGTACAATCACAACTCTTATTACATGTGTGTACCTTAAACTGATAGACTTACATTACATGCACTTCACTTATGAATTTATAGTTTAACTACATTTACATTTCTATGTACATATTATAATTATACATATACGGGGTCTTACACTTGTTAAGTTATTTTGCATTGAGTAATGTAATCACTTTGCGTTGCAATTTAATTGGACGCAAAATGATTATAGCGTTTGGTATCAAGAAAGTTGGATGTAAAGTGATTGCAACTGCAATCACTTTACATCCAAAAGCTGCAAAGCGATTGCAGCCCAAGTGGGCTGTAATCACTTTGCAACCTTAACCGTAAAGTTAATTTTACCTTAATTACCCTTTTAACAAAAACACAAAAAAAAACTAATCAGATGATCGCGCGATCACTTTCATGAATGTTATAGATAATTATCATATATAAAAAATATTTTATAAGGACTTGTATGAATTATTATGACTTTCATGCATGTTTTAGGTAATTATCATGCAACAAAAATACTTTCATGAAAGTTATAGGTAATTATCATACATAAAAATATTGTCTAAGGATTTAAATAAATTATTATGACATTCATTAAAAATAATAGATGAATTAAAATTTAAATTAATAATACATGAATTTGTAAATTAATAAATTTGTAAATTTAAATTAATAAATGAATTTATAATAATATACTAATTAAAATTTAAATTAATAATCATGAAAATTTAGAATTACAAATAATGAGTAATATTAATAATATAATTTTATATCATTTACATTTTCATTTTAATTAATATTTTCATTGCATTAAAGTTGTTTTTATAGTTATGGTATTTTTGGAATTTATCACTACTTTCTCAGCAAAGTGAGTGCATATCAAATGCTGTAAAGTTATTTTCCCTGCAATTTAAACATAACTTTACATTTGCATACCAAACGCTGCAAAGTTACTTTCCCAGCAATCACTTTCTCAGCAATCACTTTATGCTGCAATCACTTTCCTCTAAGATACCAAACGCCACCTGAAGGAAGGTTGCATTGCAGCGTCCAACTGCATTCTCGTTACAGTGGCAAAGTGATTTTGCAGAGGAAAATCACAACCAAATGCTGTAATGACTTTACAATCTTTTAAATTGCAGGGAAAGTAGAGCATTTCCTTTATACCAAACTGCCCCTAAATGTATTTTTGTTAGTCTAGGTTTAATTAATTAAACAACTCCAATTAAATTAATTAGCAATTAAAGCCTTCCTTTAAATAAGCGTCTAGGCTTTTAATTCCCCAATGTAGGAGCTCTTAGTTTTGAGAAATGATTCTATGAAACTGTTACACCACCTCAGTTTGTATCACTTTCCATTCATTAGATGACATTTCAATAATTTTTTCCATGTCATTGACTAATCAGCTTTTCCATTAAAACTAAAAACACATTTTTCTAAAACTTTATGCCTAAAATTTTCCCACTAAAAAATTATGCCTAATTAGTTCCCGCTAAAAATTTATGCCAAAAAAAACTTTTCACTAATTTTTTTTCACAAAAAATTATCACTTTCTAAATTTCATTGTCTTGAAAATTTTCTTTGATTCTCAAAAAAAGACTTGAAAGCACAAAGATATCCTTGAAAGCACAATTGTTTTGTTTAACGTTAAAAGGTAAGTGAACCAAATAATTTTTTCTTATTTAATTAGTATTGAAAGCACTCACTTGGATTCTTTTCTAGATACATACATATTTATATATATTTGATTCTCAGAATACTTGAAAGTAAAGAGAACACCTAAAAAGCACAATTATTTTTTGACGTTGAATAGTAAGTGGACCACATAATTTTTATTGTTTAGTGTTGAAAGCACAATACTTGTAAATACCGTAAATTTTCAGTATGCTTGGTGTAGCTATAAATGATAATGTGGACAATTAAGTTAAATTATGTTTAGGAATATGAGAAACTTGGATAAGCCAATTACCTAAATCTAATTTATAAATAAATAACTAATAATAATAATGTGATTAAGTACATGGAGGAGCGTGTACACGTATTTATATACCTACGTTTGTATGAGCCACTAAGAGTACTCTATAGAGTGTAAGTATATACATATATAAATATATGTGTTAAGCATATAGGAATGTACATATATATGTATATAAATATATGTATATATATACACTAACGTGGGAGCAGTAAAGTGTACAAAGGAATATATAAATATATGTTAGATATATTTATAATGTACACAACTCTGGGATGACAGTAGAGAAGGGAGAAAACGTGCACGATATGTAAACAAATCTTGAGGATTGTGTGTGTGCAGTAGGGAGGTAACTGAAGCACGAAAGAGGGCATGGGAGTATAGCTAAAACGTCTGCTGGGTGGTCTGACTGAGAGAAGGAAACAGTTACCAAACCCACTCTTACTTCCTCCTCACTCCCACGCCATCAAACCTTTCACCATCCGTCCCCTCGCCAAAACCCAGCTCTGCCCGACCCTGTACATGCATAAAAATGGAAGAAGATTGAAGCAGAAAAGAGAGATGACCAAGAGCTTAAGTAAAGGCAGGAAACAAAAGAGAAGACAGGAGAGACAAGGGAGAAATTGAGCAGTTGAGGGGTGGCACAAACCGATGGGGAGTTGTTGAAGAGAAGCTGGAAACGAAGCTTAGAGATGACCGAGACAGAATTGAAAACTGAAGCAGAAGAAAACACGAGCAGAGGCAGACAGGGGAGGTTGGAAATGATTGGTGCGATGAAGCTGGACTGAAAATCGAAGCCTAGAGCAGGCAAGATGTAACCGAAATAGAGATGACCCGTGTGGAGAAGGCATGTTTCAGCAGCTGAACTGGGTGAGAAAGATACCAAGGAAGTGAAGGAAACACTCGGTTCCTAGGTAAACAAATGAAAAGGTGGATAGCAGAGGAATGAGGGTGTAAAACTAGAGTGAAAGAGCTGATCGAGGGAGAAATAGAGACGAACAAGGGGACGGTGGCGAGGCTGACGGGTTGAAGCTGCTGTGTGCTGAAGCAGGAAACTGAAACAGGAAAGTGAGGACCGAAACAGAGGACGTCGGACGTCGGAGCAGTGGCGAACAATGAAGCTGGAAGCAGGTAGCCGGAAAAGGACGTGACCGGAGGGACTTCAACTCTAGACAGAATCGTCGAGGATGGAAGGAAGAGGCAGCACCCAGGGGAGGAAGACAATGAACAGTAGCCGGCTGTGAAGAAGAAGAAAAATAGGAGGAAGGTGCGGGAAATTCAAACAGTGCACAAAAAAAGGGTAAAGAAAAGAAAAGTATATATATATATATATATATATAAAAATGTAAAAATATTTGGAGATAGGAGAGAAGGCACAAAGAAATTTGAAAATTAGGAGAAAAAGGCTCCAACAGAAATAATCCGAGTGGACCGGATTCGTCGACTCGCTATGTCGAGACAACTGAGGACCGCAGACAGACACCGAGGTAAGGAAAATTCTCGTCGCTGCTAGAGATAAATATGCGTAATTTTCGTATATTTGTAGATATAAAATTTAGGTTAAATTTCGTAGTACCGAAATTACCGAAAAGACTAGGTCGAATTTTATGACTGAAAAATTAGAGATTTTAGCTTAGTTGAAGTAATCAAATTTTACGGACTAAATTTTATGATTTGTAAAAATTACGGTATGACTTGAATTCGGTTTTAATTATTGAAAATCTTGAATTTTCATAGACCATTTTCTGAGATTTTTCGAAAAAGGGCTAGTAAGCCTGTTTTTAACGATTTCATAAAACAAATGAATTTATATGTGATTTAAGGAAAACCGATCTATTATAAAATTATTCTGATTCTGATGAAATGTGCTTGAGTGCGTACTGAATGTGTGTCGTACGATCCGTCTCGCACTAATTTTGAGACAAAGGCGTTGGTGAGATCATGCCGCATTTCTATCTGTTTCTGTATCTAATTCTGCATCTGTGGTCCATGAGTACGATGTACCGTGCTTCTGATTCTATTTCTGATCTTCGGACATTTTGATCTGTGAGCCGTTTGGGTAGCTGACCACTCCCACGGCGATTGACATCCTGACACACCTGGCCCGTGAATTGCCCGGAGTTATTGACATTAGCCAATAGTCATTTCTGATAGCATGCATGCCTTGTCTCGTCTATTTGAAAATAATTATTTGAATTTGTCTACTTGAATTGAATTATCTGGGAATATGTTTGTTTTGCTACTGAAAAACTCTAAACTCTCTAGATTTATAACAGTAGTTAAATGTATTACTGATTCATATTCTGTTTCTGAAAAATCTATTTCTGGTATTTGTGCTTTAGCCGATACTAAATCTGTTTTACGAATTCTAAAATCTAGTATCTGAGAAAATCATCTGAGAAACTTTTCGGGATTTAGCAAATATAAAAATATATATTTTGTAGGTAGTGTATTTATCTACCTGCTATGAAGTTTTTCTTACTGAGCATGTTGAGCTCATCCCCCCTTACTCTCCTCCACAGATTCGCATCAGTAGTGGAATTCGACTCTATAAGTCGAGGTATTTTGCACAGCTGCGCTTCAGAAAGAAATTACCTAAGCTAGAGGTATACCCAGTAAGGATAATTGTTTTGTATCTGTAAGTATAGTAATGTATGCAAGCATATGTCTGGGGAAATGTGATTGATACTATTTTGTATGAGAACAAAATGTCAATTTGACAAAATAGTAATGTTGTTGTTTTGTGTTTTTAAACTATTACTAAGTGAAATTAAATTAAATAGGCGACTTTATGGATTTTGATCTATTATCGACTTGTAGCCCAACCGAAATATCAATAAATTCGGGTCGTTACAGAGTTGGCATCAGAGAAAAGGTTGACCTGATACGAGTCGATAATAAAAGTGAAAAAGACTTAGAAAGTTCACATCCCCAACATTACTGTATGTTATTTAGATATAAACGGGTATACATGGCTGTGTTTTGCTAAGAAATTGCTACTGAAATGCAGGAAGCCTATTAGTTATGGCTGATGGACGACGAGGTCGACCAAAGGGACGAGGGGGCAGGTCATCCCGAGGTCGTGAGGAGAGGCCTGAAGGATCGGGTGGCCCCACTACTGAACAGCCCACTCGTAACCCTACTGAGAGCTCCGAGGCCTGAATTACTAGTCTGGAACGTAGCGTGGAGTCAATACTAAATCAGATCGGGCAAGTGCTGGCCAGGCTAAACAACCCACCGGGTACTGCGGCTCAGACTGCACCTACTACTCCCGCAGTTGCGCCAGACACGCTTATGCCAGCCCAAACAGCGCCAGTGCCACCGGCGGACGAACTTTCTACTACATTGCCACAGATCTCACCTGTACCACAATCGTCGGCACCAATGGCCCCACAGCAGCATAGTAATGATATGGGATACAATTGTGAGTTGAGGCACTTTCAGGAATTCAAACCTCCATCTTTTACTGGGGTTAAGGATCCAGTAGTTGCCGAGTACTGGATTAATGAGATGGAGAAGTTTTATGGATTTGTTCGGTGTAACTCTACCGAGAAAGTTGGTTTTGTAGCTTTTGTACTAAAAAACGAAGCTGAACACTAGTGGAAGTCCACTCGATTGATCTTAAGAAGTAGGCATGGGGTAATCACTTGGGATCTATTTCTTGATACCTTCTGGAGGAAGTACATTGAGGAGATTACAGTCGGAGTTCTCAAACTTGATTCAGGGGAATAAATCTGTTGATGAGTATGTGTCAATGTTCACCTCATTGGGAAGATATGATCCGGACACCATGGACTACAAGGCGAAGAAAGTTCAAAAATTTATGGACGGACTGAAACCCCCGATTCAGGCCCGACTGGCCCTGTTTGATATTAGCACCTATGAGGAGGCAGTTCACCGAGCCCAATTATGTGAACAAGATTACGAGATGCAAACTTTTGAGTCTAACAGATTGGGCAAGGGTAAGGAGCAGGATTGAAAGAGGACAGTTGGGGACAGGAGTGGTAGAGATGGTAGGAAACCATTATTTAAACGACAGAGGCGCTATGAGGAGATGCGGGGTAAGACTATCAAGCCTCCCATCTATCAGGGCTCAGTACCTACCAAAGGGATTGTAATCGGAGGACCCCGACCTAATGTAAAGATGAGTAGACACTGTGGGGGGAATCACGGTAACAGGCCCTGCTATAGAATAATGGAGGTTTGTTTCAGATGTGGTAAGACGGGACACATGGTCAGAGACTGTCCCGAAAGTATTGACACGACCCCACAGAGGTATACAGAACAGAATACAACACTTGCTACTACCTCCACACCAAGGAGGAAGGCGACCGTGGAAGAAAAGGGTAAGCGGGTTGCAGGACAGGGGCGAGTGTATGCTCTAGAACGGGAGGCGACAAAAACTGATACACCAGTTGAAGCATTTAAAGGTACTATTCTAATTTTTGATATTAAGGCTATAGTTTTATTTGATTCTGGTGCAACTCATTCCTTTATATCGCCCATGTTCGCATGTAAATTGATTCTATATGTACAACCTAAACCACTAGGAAGGGTACTAACGATTAGAACACCAATGAAAGATAGTCAAATGATAAAGCAACTTTATAAAGATTGTAGACTTAAAATAAGAGATAGAAACATGTTAGCAGACCTGATTCTATTGGATATGTATGATTTTGATGTGATATTGGGCATGGACTGGTTAGCAACAAATCAAGTTGTTCTTGATTGTCGTAATAGGACAGTGGCATTTATACCCGAAGAATATGTTGTAAAATTTTTTGATAAGTAATGGAAAGAAAAATTTACTACTAAATAACATGATCTTATTGATAATATGGATAATAATATTTTTAAAGGTTACATCGTGTATGTAATTGATACGGATAAGGCAAACCCGGATTTGAGCGATATTCCCGTAGTCAGGGAGTTTCCTGACGTGTTTTCGGACGATCTATCGGGGCTACCTTCGGATAGGGAGATGAAGTTTTGCATCGATTTGATGTCTGGTACTAAGCTAATATCCAAGCCTCCATATCGAATGGCCCCTATCGAGTTGGAAGAGTTGAGAAAGCAACTGCAAGAACTATTAGATAAAGGGTTCATCAGGCCGAGTGTTTCACTATGGGGTGCGTCGGTATTATTTGTGAAAAATAAAGATGGTAGTCTCAGGCTGTGTATTAATTACAGATTGCTCAACAAGGCGACCATCAAGAACAAATACCCTTTACCCCGTATCGATGATTTGTTGGACCAACTGCGAGGAGCAAAAATCTTTTTCAAGATTGATCTGAGGTCAGGGTACCATCAGTTGAAGATCAGTAGTGAGGATGTACCCAAGATAGCCTTTAGAACTCGATATGGTCATTATGAGTTTTTGGTCATACCGTTTGGATTAACGAATGCTCCCGCAGCTTTCATGGCGCTGATGAATGAAGCACTTAAGCCGTACTTAGACAGATTTGTCATAGTTTTTATTGATGATATTTTGGTGTATTCCAAGTCCAGAGAAGAACAAGAGCAGCATTTGAGAATGGTTCTACAAACCCTCAGGAAAAAGAAGTTATATGCCAAGCTCAGCATGTGTGACTTTTAGTTAGATCATATTACATTTTTTGGTCATATTGTGTCGAAAGATGGGGTGACCGTGGACCCGTCTAAGATCGAGGCAGTGGCGAAGTGGGAAAGACCCAAGACTGTCACTGAGATCCGAAGTTTTCTAGGTTTGGCTGGATATTACAGGAGATTTGTAGAGGGTTTCTCTAAGTTAGCTGCTCCTCTGACACGACTTACAAGGAAAATTGTTAAGTTTAAATGGAGTGACGCATGTGAAAGAAACTTCTAGGAGTTGAAGCACCGACTGACCACCACACCTATATTGACTATCCCCGCTAGTTCGAGAGACTTCTTGGTGTATATGGATGCATCGGGCTAAGGTTTGGGATGTGTATTGATGCAAAATGGGAGGGTAGTGGCTTATGGTTCTTGACAGTTAAAAAACCATGAGAGGAACTATCCAATCCATGATTTAGAATTGGCAGTTGCAGTGTTTGCACTAAAAATATGGCATCATTACCTGTATGGAGAGAAATTCCAGATCTTCACAGATCATAAGAGCCTCAAGTATTTATTTTCTCAAAAGGAGTTGAATATGAGGCAGAGGAGGTGGATTGAACTTTTGAAAGACTATGACTATGAGATCCTATACCACTCGGAAAAGGCAAATATGGTAGCAGATGCTTTAAGCAGAAAGAATATGGGGCTGGTATGTTATATGATGATTCGGGAACATGAGCTATTGGAACAGTTTGTGAACCTCAACTTAGATATTGAACCCTCTGACAGTGTCAGTTGTGGTATGGTAGCTAGCCTGAGGATAGAACCAGACTTGATTGACAAAATCCGACAGACTCAGCGTACTGA
Organism: Firmiana major; assembly: GCA_033439115.1. Lineage (NCBI taxonomy): Eukaryota > Viridiplantae > Streptophyta > Magnoliopsida > Malvales > Malvaceae > Firmiana > Firmiana major. Next base: position 34,151,365 of record CM065913.1, on the reverse strand, counting down.
TAAGTACTGTATAGATATGACTGATCAGATCCAGTTAGGTACTATGACAGATTTTGAAGTTAGCTCCGATGGTCTATTGAGGTTCAAGAGCAGGATTTGTATTCCCGATGATACACAGTTGAAGAAATTGATATTGACAGAGACTCATTTCTTGAAGTATATGTTACATCCGGGAAGTAATAAGATGTATCAGAACTTGCAAAAAGTGTACTGGTGGTCAGGAATGAAAAAAGATGTGGCCAAATTTGTGGCCCGGTGTCTTGTGTGTCAGCAAATCAAGGTAGAACATCAAAAATCAAGAGGGTTGTTATAGCCTCTACCGATACCCACATAGAAATGAGAGTATGTTACCATGGATTTCATTATGGGGTTGCCAAGAACTCGGAGGAACCATGATACAATATGGGTAATTGTTGATAGACTGACAAAGTCCGCCCACTTCCTAGCTATGAAATCCACCGATACTTTGAGTGCACTAGCAGGTCTATATGTACGGAAGATAGTAAGACTACGTGGCATACCAGTGAGCATTGTATCTGACAGGGATTCCTGGTTTACTTCACACTTCTGGAAACATTTCCAAGAAGCCATGGGAACCCAACTGAATTTTAACACAGCGTTTCACCCTCAGACAGATGGGCAGTCGGAGAGAACTATTCAAACACTGGAGGATATGTTGAGGGCTTGTGCTCAAGATTTTAAAGGCTCCTAGGATGACTATTTACTGCTAGCGGAGTTTGCGTACAATAACAGTTATCACTCAAGTATTGGAATGGCATCTTATAAAGGACTATACGGTCAAAGGTATTGGTTGCCAATCGGGTGGGAAGAAGTGGGTGAAAGGAAGATATTTGCTCCAGATCTAGTTAAGCAAGCTTCTGAGGATGTTCAATTGATTTGTGAGAGGTTGAAAACAGCTCAAAGCAGGCAAAAGAGTTATGCGGACCAAAGACGCAGACCCTTGGAATTTTCAGCAGGAGATTCGGTATTTCTGAAAGTTTCTCCATCCAAGGGTATAATGAGATTCGGGAAGAAAGAAAAGTTGAGTCCTCGTTATATAGGACCTTTCGAGATTTTAGACCGAGTGGGAGACAAAGCATACAGATTGGCGTTACCGCCTGATTTATCGAGCGTTCATAATGTCTTCCATGTCTCAATGCTTCGGAAGTATCATCTGGATCCTACACATGTGATTAAGTATGAACCATTGGAGTTAAAAGAGGACATGACATATGTGGAGAAACCGATTCGGATACTGGATAGGAAGGAGAAGATATTACGGTCTAAGACGATTCCTCTGGTCAAGGTTTTATGGCAGTACCACACTTCGAAAGAGGCCACGTGGGAATTAGAGAGTCTAATGCGAGAAAAGTACCCGCACCTGTTTATGAATTGATGTACTCCTAAATTTGGGGACCAAATTTCTCAAGGTGGAGAGAATGTAAATACCGTAAATTTTCAATATGCTCAGTTTAGCTATAAATGATAATGTGGACAATTAAGTTAAATTATGTTTTAGAATATGAGAAACTTGGATAAGCCAATTACCTAAATCTAATTTATAAATAAATAACTAATAATAATAATGTGATTAAGTACTTGGATAAGCCAATTACCTAAATCGAAGGATAATTGTTTTGTATCTGTAAGTACAGTAATGTATGCAAGCATATGTCTGGGGAAATGTGATTGATACTATTTTGTATGAGAACAAAATGTCGATTTGACGAAATAATAATGTTGTTGTTTTGTATTTTTAAACTATTACTAAGTGAAATTAAATTAAATAGGCGACTTTATGGATTTTGATCTATTATCGACTTGTTGCCCAACCGAAATATCAGTAAATTCGGGTCGTTACAGTACTGTTGGATTCTTTTCTATATATGTGTATATATATTTGATTAAACTCTTAATATGATTTTTTAAATTTTTTTGTCAGATCTTTTTGTTCATAATTTTTATATTATGGAAATAAATGGTGAAGAAAGAGTTCCTCTGACAATGAATCAAAATGACTCTTTTGAAGAAATTAATATTGGAATGAAAGTCCATTGTGAAGAGGAAGCTTATGATCTTTATAATCAATATGCTTTGAGTAAGGGATTTAGTGTTCGAAAGGGGAATAAGCGACGAAGTTTGGGTGAACCTATACAGCAACGTGAATTTTTATGCTCAAAATCTAGGTATCATGAATATGAAGATGTTGGGGAAGCGAGAATCTTTCTATGTTTATACCCTTACCATGTTCAAGAAGTTTGAATAAGAGTTTATGGACAACATTGGATTGAATTGTGTCAAAGTTTTGAGTAATGAAAATCTTTCTATTTATCAAGCTACTAAAGATGGTCGGGAAAGAATTTATTGTGTGCAATTTGACCTTTCAAATTGCAATATCAGATGTAGTTGTAATATGTTCGAGACTCTTGGATTATTATGTCGTCATGCTTTACGGGTTCTTGTCATGAATAATGTAAAAGAGATCCCTGAACCATATATATTGAAGAGATGGACAAAAACAACAAAGTCAGTGTTGGTAAGTGATTTTACTATCACATCAGCACATAAGGAAAAACCTACTCGTTTATTACGCCTTTGTGAGTTAAACCACATTGGTTACAACATTTTTTATAAAGGTTCATTAACTCTTAAATGTCTTGAAATTGTTAAAGAAAAATTGATGGAGGCATTTCATCTAGTTGAAAAAGAGATCACAACTTTGCAAAGAGTTACAAATTTGGAAGATTCAGCCCATGCGTCCATTTAAAAAGATGTTAATGATGGTGCTAATGAGGTCCAGTACTCAGTTAATGAAAAACCAGTCTTTGATCCTATACGTGCCAAGACAAAGGGTTCAAGAAGCTCTTGAATGAAAAGTCAAGTGCAGAAGTGCCAAAAAAAAGAAAACAAAGAAAGCAACCAACTCTCAAATTCTAAAAGAGAAAGAGAATATATCAGGTAAGTATGCTTTCCTATAGCATTGTCTATATTTTATCACTTTATACGTGTTGCAAGGAAGAAAAAATGAAAAGGTTGTTCTACATTCTATATCTTGATTTGTATCTCCTGAGCTTTCTAATATCATAACTATTATTTTGCATAAAGGACAACAAACCAAATCTTTCATAAATTGAGATCCTCCACTAATATTTCCTCCAATAGATCAAAGCCATGTTTATCCTTCCTATCAACATCTTCAGGTGCCATTGACTTCAAACTATCATAACCAGGTTTTTTTTCTTTCTTTTTGCTTAGGCATCTTGATGCAAGTCCTTTTTTAATTAGCTTGACATTAATATAATTAATTTATTTTAAATATGAACAGGCCAATCTATTTGGTGTTCATAACCAATTTAGTCATCCTATGCAGGTGCTCTTGAATTTATTGTATTACTTTTTTAAATATCAATTCCTATAATATTAAATTACATGTGGTGTTAAATATTTTTTTGATAGAATTTTTCTTCAAATTCGAGGTTCAATTTTCACCCTAATACGAGTTTTGCTAGAATGCTTGAAGTGAACAATGTATCACAATTTTTAAGTCAGGTAAAGCAAGTTATTTTTACTTATTATCTAAAATTATATTATGTATTATTTGGATATTTACGTAATAAGATAGTGCTTTTAATGTAGGACTATGTACCGGGTGATTTGGACTTTCAACAAAAGTGATGGTAGATATTCATATGGAGTTTCCATCTCTACAGCTATTTTGTGATTACAATGTTGAAATTTTATTCTTGCTTTACAGTAGCATTATGTTTTTCTTTTACTTGTTACTTTTCAATGGAAGAAGTTAATTGAGATTTTTGTTAGTGGATTTTAGTTGTGCCAATATAATGGGAATTGTTTTCTTATTTTGTTATGTAATTTTAATTTTGTTTGAAGTTATTTATTCATGAACTTGTGTCGAAGGATTAATATTCTCAATAATTTGTCACAAGTAAAATACATGATTTTTTGACAAAGTAAACTAATACGAGGCAGAGAATGAATTGAAGAATGGTTTATTCATCTTACTAAAGATGTACAAAATGATGTATATATATACAATTAGTGAGGAACCTACTGGAAGCAAATTGAACTCCCTAATTGCTTGACAAACTTCTAAGAAACTAACTACCAGAATTACAAAACTTCTAGCAAATGTGACAGGGCACCTGAAGCTCATTCTCAGCTAATAACAGGATGGTAAAGAAGCCAAAAAGGCTTCAATTCGACCTTCTTCTATGTTGCTATGTCAAGTTAATAAGTTAACTGAAAGAGAATTGCATAAAAGCAGACAAGAATATAACAGCTGCAAAGCTAATCAATTGTCCAGATAACCTGAAAGGCTTTATCTTTGTTAACATAAACTTTTGATTAAGCAATTTACAAAGAACTATTAGCCGAAGTGGTATAATGGTTGCTCGATGGTGCTAGGTGTGTGCTACTGCATTGATGATCTGTGTCCTGCTGTGCTACAAACCAAAATCAAAATTAGTTATAGCAAATATATATATCAATCATGTACAAAAAAAAAATTCAATTGCAAATAAAAATTTCACTAGGCCACAATGTCAGATTCTGACAATAGCATTTCCGTTTCAAAATGATAGAGAATCTAATCCATTCAAGAGATTTAATACTTAAAACATCATTGGTTCAAGAGCATGAGAAATCCAAATGACAAAGAAGGAAAATGCTCGGTGTTGTTCATTGAGACAAAAAATCAAACATGTTGTAGACATTCAAAACAATTATAACTGCAGCACAACTACATACAATAAAAATGACATTTAACAAATAATTACATAAAACCCATAACACCAAACAAAGAAGCTAGACAAAGACGGGTTCACAAAAAAAATGATTGAATAGGTTTTGAGTTGAAAAAGCATAACCCCAAACAGACGCATAATCTTTTCTCCCTCTTGTATACTATCTTCTTGCTATTTTTTTTAGGAATAAATATATATTTTTAATTTTGAAAGGGATTTAAGTTGAATTAAAAAAAAAAACTTACCTTGATACCTTGAAGAAACTGACGTTAATTGGGTTCTCTTCTATTTCTAGTTTTAATATTAGAAACTAATCAAATGAGACACTTTTAGTTTTAGGAAAAACGTGTTTTTAGTTTTAGTGGAAAAGCTGATTAGTTAATGATATGGAAAAAATTGTTGAAATGCAATCAAATGAATGGAATGTTATATAAGCTGAGGTGGCGTAACAGTTTCATAGAATCATTTCTCCTTAGTTTTGGGTTCATTTTGACAATTTCCAAGTTTACTTTCACACTTGATACATGCCTTAAGGACATTAAAGAATTACTGTCCCCAACTACCAACATAATTTAAGTAGACTTTAATCACCTTGCATTTATTTCTAATTCCATAAATTTATGTCATTAATGACATATTTGACTTTACACAATTATCTTTAAATTCACATATCTTTGTTACATATAATCCTTTCAAATCTAATTCCGAGTATAAAATTACCCTTGATCTCGAAATTGGATCAAACTTCACACACGACTTCATATTATCCCCAATGTGCATATTTCGTTAAAATTTCAATCGAATTAGCTCAAATTGGTCTAATTCTCAATAATTAAATTTATATGAGGTAATGAAAGTTGCAATTGTTACAAAGTAATACCTAACAAAAAGTGGAAACACATAAAAAAAGAGTAATAATTCATAAGGAAACAAATATAATTTATAACAAAAAGTGATAACACAGAAAAAAACAGTGAGACATAAGAAATAATAATTCATAACAAAAGTAATATCACCAAAAAAATGATAATACATAATAAAAACTAGCAATGCATAAGAAAAAAAATCCATTTTTATGCACAATCGATAAAGTTTTAAAACACTACAAGTGACATTAAAAAACTAACACATCTCATTTATTTTTTTTAAATAGCTTTTTTATTTTTTTTAACATACTGTAAAAGTATGTGTCATTCTGCCAACTCCACTGGTTTAAAATCTTCATTAACGGTGGATCAAGTAATTTTCCCAATAGAAATTAGTAATATATGGTAGAAAAACAATGATTCATAACAAAATGTAATAATACATAAGAAAAATAAATTATAACCCAAGAATTGATAACATATAAGAGAAAATAGTAATCAATAAGAAAATATATGATAATGTTGAACAAAATAATATAATAACGTTCACTTAAGGTTGAATGAAGATGAAATTCTTGAATTTTGATTTGAACTTTTAAATTTTGGAACTTGAAATTATTGATGAACTAACCAATGAATAATCACAAACAATAACAGGAATGATTTCACGGTGTGCTGCAAATGCCACTTTCTTTAAGACTTCCCCCACCCCCCCCCCCCCCCACCAATTATGGTACGTAACAAAAATTATTGAAATAATCTTAAGATGCAATGAAATTAACCTATTTGAAATCATCTTACACTTGTGAAATAAAATCACTAACACTCTTGATAAATACGAAAATATCTCGTCTTAGTCATTATCTTTTGCATTTAAACAATGTCTAAGAGACTTTTTTAGGATAAATTCCATTTACTTTCCTAAGGTTTAACCTTAATCAAATTTGAATCCATTAGTTTCAAAAATGGATACTCTGCCCCAAAAATTTTTGTATTTCGCAGGACAAATTAATCTTTCTGTTAGTCAACTATCAAGTCAACAATTAAAAATTTAATTTTCAGACAATTTTATCCATTGGAGTTCTTTAAATACTCCAGTCAACAATGGAAATACAAAAAATAACTACTAAGTTTGGAAAAGTTAAGTTTTTTTCTTTATAATTTTTTTTGTTTATTATTTTATTTATTGACAAAAATAATGACCCATGACTTCGAAAAAAATTAAAAATATTATTATATCTTCTTCATGCAATAGTTTAGGGCGAATGAAGATGAACAATGGTAAATCTGAAAAATTTCAGATTGGATATTTTTATCACTACACATTTTTTGTTAGTTGTTTTTAACGATGTTAAGTTATTTGATTTAAGTGTCTATTTTAAAATTAATGGACAAAGTTTTATTAGAGTCAAACATTAAGGAGATAGATAAAATTTACCATTTTTTTATTATTTTAAGATAAAGAGAATGAAAGTCTGATAAGAATTATCAAATGTATTCTAGTGTGTTAGAAATGAACTTTAACCTCTCTATTTAAAAGAGATTTCTTCCAATAGATGTGATTATTAATCAAATGATATAATCATTCACTTGTATTGTTTAATTTAATAAACACATCTTTTCAGAATAATTGCAACTTATCAAAATCAATGGTTATATCTTTTAATCATTTAAAAGTAAAATAACACCCTTGAATAAATAGTAACTCTTTAAGGAAGAAACTATTAATTGAAAAGTTATGTCTAACTTGTATTTTAATTTCTTGTTTTCATTATTAATGATGTTTAGTCAATTATTCTTTCAGTTTTTTTTTGAAAAATTTGTAACATATAAAAATAAAAAATTGATAAACAAAAATAGTAAAACATTAAAAAATATATTAACATAGAGAAAAAAATTGATAATTCATAACAAAAAGGTTTAATTTTTTTTATAAATATTTCAAAAAAAAAAAGAAAATAAATTACTATGACAACTTTATTAGTATTTTTTTAGTGTAATTTGGTTTCTTTGTAATTTTTCCAATTATGATGTTGTCCAGTTAAATCGTGTTAGACACCTTAATATTAGTATAATATATATATATATATATATATATATATATTATTTTATTTTCTATTTTCCAATCAAATAATTTTTTTCTTTTTTAATTAGGATTTTCTCCTTTTTCTTTTTTCAGTTACTGCAAATATGGGCCAACCCTTCCCAACCTGGCCCCAATATTCCTTTTTATTTTCCTCTTCCTTCACTAAACGGCGTTGTTTCCATCATCTTTTATCTTTCAACCTTTTTCCTTTCTTTTTTTGAAAACTCTCTCCAGTTCCGTTCGAGTGGAAGAACAAAAAGATATTCAGATCATGATAAATTGGATACTTTATTGGTGTCTAATCACTCTCCCGCTCGCCACAATCCTTTTATTCGTTTCACAAATTCTCTACCACCGAAGAAAGCAGGAAAGAGCCGTCGGATTCTTCCATCCCTACACCAACGATGGTGGCGGCGGAGAGAGAGTCCTTTGGTGCGCCGTCAAAGCCATCCAAGAACAGAACCCCGATCTCGATTCCGTTATCTTCACCGGTGACCACGACGCCTCTTCTCAGTCCTTGATGTCACGCGCCACCGATCGCTTTGGCGTCTGCCTCCTTCACCCTCCAAAAGTAATTCCTTTTTTAACTAGAAAAAAAAAACCCTCATTTTCTCGTTTTTCTTTAGGTTTAATTTTAATTTTTCTGATTTTTTCAGGTGGTGCATTTGAATAAAAGAAAATGGATTGAAGAAAAAACGTACCCGCATTTTACAATGATTGGTCAAAGCTTGGGATCAGTTTATTTATCTTGGGAAGCATTAAGCAAGTTTACACCTTTGTATTATTTTGATACAAGTGGATACGCTTTTACATACCCAATTGCACGTTTATTTGGATGCAAAGTTATATGTTATACTCATTATCCTACTATCAGTCTAGACATGATTTCTCGAGTTCGTCAACGAAGCTCTATGTACAACAATGATGCCTCAATTGCTAGAAGGTTTGCTTCTGCATACTCTTTTTAGCTCTATTGCGTGATAGGAATTTGTATGTTTGAGATTGTTAGATCGAATTGTTATACTGTTTTGGTAATGATTCCATGTTGAAAAGCTTTTAACAGTTTACGTGTATCCTCTGCATCAGGGTTTCTACTTGTTGAATTTGTGGTTTCTGGAAATGCATCAGTGATTGCTAAGATTGCATTCTCATACTATTATTTACCTGCCATATTAGGAAATTGTGGTATGTGTATCGTCTGTCTAAAACTATATTGAATTTGCTTTTGGCTATGGTTCCAGATATCCTGGTCAAAAACTTTTTAACATTTTATTGAACTATTGTTTGATTAGTTTTCCTAGTCAACAACTAGTATCACCATTCTTTTCGAAATTGGCAGAAAATTGATTTGCATAAATGATGGTAATGTAGTTGGTTAGTAGAGCACCCTAATGGTTTGATTTGGGTCTTGGCAATATATCTGGCTTCTTATCTTGATACTGGATCCTGACATTATCCTTTGATGGCAGCATGTGGCTATCCAAGTGCAAAATAATCTATTATACAGTTTTTAGCATGATGTATGGAATGGTGGGCTCTTGTGCACATCTTGCAATGGTCAACTCCTCATGGACTCAGTCTCACATTGAGAAGCTTTGGGGAATTCCCAAGCGTATTAAGCGAGTTTATCCACCTTGTGATACTTCAGGACTTCAGGTTCTGTTTCTCATTATTCATTACAATCTGGCTACATTTTGTATGCTTTTGTCATGTTTTATGCCATTTATCTGTAATTCTTAGCAATTTACATCTGAAACAGGAACTTCCTTTGGAAAGACCGTTGGGAACTCCAAAAATCATATCTGTTGCTCAATTTCGTCCAGAAAAGGTGCGCATACTTATATAAGCCTTCAAGCTAAAGGTACAACAGTTCTTGTGTCTCGAGTTTGGGACCTTGATTAGTTCTAGCAACCCTTTACACTTTGATTCTTTTGACTCAGGCTCATAGTCTTCAACTTGAGGCCTTTTATGTTGCCATAAAAAAACTAGATGAAGACTTGCCAAGACCTAAGCTGCAGTTTGTGGGTAGTTGTCGAAATAAATCAGATGAGGAAAGAGTTCAGAATTTGAAAGACAAAGCAGTGCAATTGGACATTCATGAGGATGTGGAATTCCATGTAAATGTGATGTATAGGTAGGTACTGGCAAATAAGCTACATCCTTTTGACAATTGCATCTTAATTTGGTTGGATCCGCACTCTACATGAAAATCATCCAAAATCTACGAGAATCAACTTTGTCTGCTTTCGCTAACTGCAATATGTGTGATTGCTAAGGTCTTGGTTGGGCATTGTACTTTTACGGTTTATTAGGAGCTTATATATGTTTTAAGAATATATTTTCTTATTTGACCCTTAGCTTCATCAATTTAATACATTATGCAGGGAATTGGTAAGACTTTTAGGTGGTGCTGTGGCTGGAATCCACTCCATGATAGATGAGCACTTTGGCATTAGTGTTGTAGAGTTCATGGCTGCTGGGGCCATACCAATTGGTAGGCATGGCAACTGATATTTCATTTTCTGATAGCTACTTTTGTTTTTCTGTTTATAAAATGTTTTTACATGACACTAATTCTGCTTGCTCCCATCTTCAGCTCATAATTCTGCTGGCCCCAAAATGGACATTGTTTTAGATGAAGATGGACAACAAACAGGCTTTCTTGCTCAAAGTGTAGAAGAATACGCAGATGCAATCCTGAAAATTGTAAGTATGCCTGAGTCTGAAAGACTCAAGATAGCTGCAGCTGCAAGGAGAAGAGCCAACAGATTTTCTGAGCAAAGATTTTATGAGGACCTCAAAGCCGCAATCCGACCAATTATATTTCATTCTTCCTAGTGATAGAAATGCAACAGAATCACACTGACAGGAAACAATAATTATAGTTTTTTTTTTCTTGTTTATTGGGGGGTTCTTCACCCTTCCAATCCAGTCATTAGAAAAAGGTCAATTAAGCTTTGTCAACAAAATAGATTTACTGTTAATTTTGATTTTAAAATATAATTGATGGAATTTCAGTTTCTGAATGACAATTGAGAAGCGGCCTGCACATTATTTGAAGCCTTTGCCTTCCTCTTCTTATTGTTCAGCCACAACTCCATAGCTTCTTCAGCCCAAGGATTCTCGCTTCAACCGCAACTTTGTTCAATAAAAGTTTCCCATTGTTGCTCAGATTACTTCTTTCTTTGGAATTTTTGGAGTTCTATGGAATAAAAATCACGACGTTTGATGGGATAAGTAAATGGGTTTTTTCCAAGTTTCAATAAATAAATCGATTTTCTTAATAAATCGTGATTTGTGTGTCCAAATAATACAATCACTTGCATAAGAATCTCGAAAGCTTCCGATATATAGAAAGCAAGAAATGGGTTCTTCAGAATTGCGAGTGTCAATTCTAAAAAGAATGTGTGATGAAATTATCGACAATCACGTCAATTACAGAAAGATGAAACAAGTGAGCTTATCACCGTGAGACCCAGAGGTGCGCGATGTATGACCGGCGATCAGAACAAGTTGGTTGAGCAACATGGAATGAAAGTATCTAAAGAGTGCGAACTCTAACCTTTCAAAATTAATATTTTTAAATTTTTCATCGACTATTAATTTAAAGATATTATTAATTTAAAAAATTTTATGTTATAAACTATTATTTTATTTTAAAAATAAATTAATTTAATTTTAAATTCTCCAACTATTCTATTACATTTAATATTCTTAAAATTCACTTTGATAGTAAACTCCTTAAAAATTACTTGAAATGTTGAATTTAATTAAAATTTTTTAATTAAAAAAAAGTAATCATAATAATTTTTTGAGCACAATTCTAAAAATAAAGGATGATGTCAAAAACTTCAAAATTAATGAATCTTTTGCAAACTAGCTTTTTGAAATTTTTTTGGTTCTTGAATAATATTTCTTGTATTTTATGAAATTATTTATTTATGCAATAATTGAGATTGAAATTTTACAATAAATTTTGAGATAAAATTATTAATTACTATTATATAAAGGTTTATTAAGTTTTTCTGTTAACCTTAGTTAGGATCATAATTTTTTATTAATTTAAAGAGATTATTAATTTAAATGATGTCAATTTATAAGAGTTTTATTATATATAATTTTAAATAAAATAATAATAAAATTTTGAGACTGCCCGAAGGATAATTTCATTCTTTCATAATATTTTGTCTTTTAAGGCAAAATCCCATCGCATCAGGTTTGACTATAGCCTAGCGAACTCCCAAACGGTATCTTGGAGGTGGCAAAGGTTTTAGTTTAGGCTTGTTCATGTTAGATTATTTTTGCTTTTGGTTATTTTTGTTTGAGTTTATACTTTGTGTTGTTTCGTACTCCAGTTTTTATGAGTTTAGATATTTTTCATGTTTAAGTCTTTTCAGGTTCAATTAATTTTAAATTCAAGATTTGAATTATTTTAAAATTTTATAAATTATAAATATTTTTTTATAATTTTAAATGTAATAATAAGTTTAATTTTTTATATACTTAAATAAAAATATAATAGAAATAATAAAATTAAATTCAATAAATATTTATATAAATATAAATTTATATATTATAATATTTTTATTATTTTACAATGATTATTTATTTTTTTAATTTCCTAGTATATTTGGTATAAAAATATATAATTATATATTGATGATTATATAAGAATTTATATTTTAAGTGAGACAAAATAAAAAATATATACAGTAAAACTAAAGAAAAATAAAATATAAAATCATTGGTTACAATATATTAAAATCAGAATTAATTTAAAAAAATAACTAACAAATTATAAGTAAATTATATTAAACAAGTGATTTTTTTATTGAAATATAAATAAGTAAAACTATATATATAATTATTATTTAATATACTATTAATAAAATTTTTAAACTCTATAAATAACATTAAAACACATTAAAACGATGAAAAATATGTTATTTTATTAATTTTTTATTTTTTTTAACATATATTTGTGTAAATTATTAATTTACAGGTTGCTTTTATGCGTTATTAAAAGAAATAGTTTAATTAAAATAATAACAAGAAGAGGACAAGTGTTACTTAAAAAAATTAAGAAAACAATCAGGCGTGCACTCACGCTCATTGAAAGGCGGTGGTGCTAAAATGAAACAGCTGATCTCTTTTGATTTCGTTTCTTCGTCACCACAAAATCTAAGCGCCCTCTAGTCCGAGGCAGCCATTAGAGCTGGTAAAAGTTGGTCCGAGCTCGAAAATTCGTTTGAGTTCGTCCGAGATCGAATTCGAGATCGAACCGAATTGATCAAAAAGTCAAAAGTTCGAGCCCGAGAAAAGCTCGATCCGAAAAAGCTCGAGCCCGATAAAGCCCGAGCTCGAAAAAGCTCGAGCCCGAAAAAATCCGAGCTCGAAAAAGCCCGAGCCCGATACGACCCAGACCCGAAATCGGCCCGATCCGAAACCCGAAAAAGCCCGAATTTATAACCCGAGAAAGCCCAAATTATAATTATATAATTATTATATTAAAAAATAATTAAATAAATAAATAATAATACACTTTTTCTAATTAAAATTTATAAAATTTTAAAATAATCATTATTTATTTATTACATAATTATATCAATAATTTATTATCAACAAAATAAATATTAAATATTTACATTCAATTATTAAATAAAATTATTTTAAAACACAATATAATATTCAATATCAAATAATTTTCAATATTATACTTATTATATTTGTAATAATAAATAATAAATATATTATTAAATATAACATTTGATTTTATTATAAAAATAATTATTATACTATTTATTATATTTATTTCATATTAAAATTTTAATTGTAAAACAATAATAAATCAAATATATATATAAATCATTATATAATTGTAACATTTATTTAAATTTGATATTTCATATAAAACATTGAATACATTATTAACAAAATTAAAATTTAAATTCTGACTCCTATAACTCGTAAATAGAAAAATAGTAATTTGTTTTTTAAATGGTAATTATACTAAAAATAAAAATTGAAAGTTAAAAAAGGGGATCATACCCTTTTAAAGGTTGTAATAACTTTTTCACTGTAAAAAAAGATTCAGACTCAACTATGACATGTTTGCATTCAAATTCTCATGTCATTAACAAGTCAATGATTGTTATGTTCTAAATTAGTCCAATATAGTAAAAAAACAAACCAGTAAAGAAAACATCAAACACTTAAAGTTGTGACATGTAACATTATAAGAACAACAAAATAGAAAACATACAATCATTCTCATACACAGCCACCTAGTCATGGAGAAACCAATCCCTAATCATACATTGCATGATGAACAAAACAGGAAAATACGATCATTCCATTCAACGCTAGCGGCTTGATGAATAATATACTCGAAAAGATTGTAAATGCAGGAAGCAACTAAACTCTCCAAGAGCGATATTGTCTTCAAATAAGATTAATAAGGCAATGATCAATCATAATTACTCTTAGTAAAAGATTTTAATTTTTTAACAATATAAATAGTAAGAAATAAAATATCAACATACGTTACAATTAGAACTCTTCATCCTCATCCATAAACCAACTAGTTCAATTTAATCCAACTTTCCTTCCAAATCTCATTGTTTCATCTTTTTCATCTAATAAAATATATAAAAATAATCATATAAGAATTTAAATAATAAAAAATTAATAAAATAATAATGACACTAAAATCTTACACCTTTATGTATATCATATCCATACAACCAATTACGAGTGGTAATCAAAATTTCTGCATTATGTGTTATGAGACAATTTGTTCATTTGTTAATAACTCTACCACTCATACTAAATGCTGATTCAGATACAACTGTGGTAATTGGAATACTCAATATATCCTTAGCCATAAGTGAAAGTATAGGGTGTCGAAATTGATTTTTCTTCCAATAATCAAGAACATCAATTTGAATCTTATAATCTTCTTTTGATTCATTCAAATATACATTTAACTCTAATCTATATAAAAGATATCTAAAATTGAAGTTTCTAAATCCCTACAATAACAAAATAAATTCATATATGAAATTATAATAACAAATGTAAATTAAAACTCAAAAAAGAATTACTTAATATAAAAAAAATAATAATTTAATAAGTTACTAAAGCAATTTATATTAAACTTTTGAACAAAAAATTTATATAAATATGTTATCAAATTAACAATAAATATTTATATGTTTCAAATTTTATTTCTAGTTAGGAAATTTAAGTTTTTGCAATGTCTTGTCTTTTGTATAAATTTTATTACTAAATTATATAATTTTTTCCTCATTAATTCATATTTCATCATTTTAATTATATTTTGTCTTATAATCATTATGATTAAATTATATCAGCTTTTTGTTTTACCTATTTTATTTAAACTTCGATATTATATTTAATAATTTTTTCAAACTTAAACTAATTGCATCTATCAATTGAGAATTTAGCTACAATTATAGAACTTTAATTAGGTATAATTTAAAGGAATTGATAACAATTAATTAGGTATAATTTTGTTAAGCATATATGATTATTTATTTATTTGCCTACCTTATCGGTTCATATCTATATCAGTCCACTAAAATAATATCAGTAGATATTTTTTCTTGTGCATTATGCAACGTGACGATCAAGACAAACATGCATCATTACTTGATTATGCAAAAATAATTATTTTAAGTTAATTTTTTTATTTAAATTATGTAACTAATTTATTAAAAATTAATAATTTGTTATACTTATATATGATAACTAATTAGTAAATATTTATTTTAATAATTATTTTGATAATAATTAATTAATTTTTTAACCATGTTACTATATAATATGATAATTCTGTTTGAAAATTATTAAATTAATTATATATATACATTAACGTGCAATATTTATTTTATTCCATTTTATACAATAATTTAATAATTTATCATGAAATCATATCATTTCTTTTCTTATTCTTTGAAAGCCTATCAACAATTTCAATTATTCTATAGATAGATTATATTTATAGTCCAGTCAGATTTTTTATACTCTTCAATTTTTCTTGGCTAAGGCCAAAGAAATAAGCAAAACATTCATTTAGAAAAGAAGTGAAGAAGATAACATCTAGAAGTTTGAGGAAATCTGTAAAACTAAAAACAAACTAACAGAGGAAATAAAAAAATATTATGAAACTTTTATTAATCTAATTTTAGTGACTTCTGTTTAAAATTTAAAAATTTATTATTTTAATCATAATTATCTACTTTAATTTCATAATTATTTATATTATGCTTTTTTTAAAACTCACAAAGTTTTTTTTGTATAAATATATTTTTTTAGTGTATTATATCAACTATAAAATATCAATCATATGGTAGTGTATAATTGTATATGATATAATTATATTAAATATTAAAAAAATATATTTTTTAATTTAATATTCTAAATTTTTAATGAGACATTTGATTAATTAATGTAAACGATTATATTTAATACAATAATATTAATTATGATTTATCTACAAATAAAAAACAAATTAGAAATAAAATAGAGCTAATTAATTGATCATTTATTCATATTAAGCATTTTTTTGGTAAATAATAATATTAATTGATACTTTTCTTCCTATAATATCTATATGTAATATTTTCTTTTGCATTTAATGAATATAATTATATCTACTATTTTATAATAAATATTGTAAGAAATTAAAAAAGAGTAAATTATTTTTGTCAAATAATAAATATTAAAATATAGAAATTTGTTTTTATATAAATATTTATTAAAATATAAAATCATATAAAAATTAAATTAATTATCGCATTCAAAATTTTTTTTAAAAAAATTATAACTAATAAAGTTTCAAAATATTTCAAGCCGGCCCGCTAAACCCGTCCGACTAAAACCGGGACCGAACCCGAAGAAGCCCGAACCCGAAGAAGTCCGAACCCGAAAATAACCGAACCCGAAAAAATTCGAACCCAAAAAAACTCGAACCCGAAAAAAATCCGAACCGAACCCGCCCGTTTGCCACCTCTAGCAGCCACCAAAGCATGACTGTTTCTCTAAATTCAATCTTGGGCTTCAATTTTAGGGTAAGAGAAACCGCAATCAACTTTTTTTTTTCTTTTACTTTTTTCCTTTTAAAAAAAAAAAAAATCTCTGCATGTTTTAGGGAAGTGGAACATTCTTAATAGATTTATTTCTTTTGTTTTTATAAAAGTTTTTTTTTTTTTTTTGCTATAATAAAATCGTGGATTGTCTCTAGCAGCGGTTTTGTAATTGGGTTCTCTTGTTTTCAGCTTCTTGGTCTTCGTAGGAGTTGAAAACTTAAGTGGCTGAAGCAATAGTTTACTTAATACTTAGAATAATCTAAGCAAAATGAAAGAGATGAAGAAAGCTAGAGTAATGCAAGAATATGTTTTGATAATCTGATATTTTAATGTTATAGATTATTTTTTATTTTGTCATAATTCATTTTAGTCTTAAAAATTTGTTTAATTTTGTTGGGTTATAATATCCTGTACACATTATTTTGACTCGTGCAATCGCGTCCAATCGAGTTCATATATTTTTAACTCGACTCAAAATTTGGGTTTAAATTTGGTTTAAATTTAATCAATTTTTTTTTTAGTACGAACTCAAAAAAAAAATCAAGTAGAAAACAAATTCAACTTTAAAGTGGATTATTTCTTCTCAAGTTTGAATTAATATTTTTATATATATTTTAAGAATATTAAAAAATAAAATCATAAACTAATAATTAAAACAATAAAAATTAAAAGAAAAAAACTCAATTAACTTGTGAGTTGTTTGAGTTGATAATTAAAATACTCGATTGTGGCTCACTTGATAATTCAGATTACTCAGTTAAAAAAAAAACGAATCGAACTTGTGTTTTGTCTGAATTGATCCTGAGTACCTCATTTAGGTCCCTTACTCCATACACAAAGCCCCCAAATATGTGTGGCGTGTATATTCCTGGTGATAGTAATGATCTTAGTGTTTTGCTGGGTTGAACTTATTTGTCTTTTGGGAAATCTGTGCGCCTTTGCCTCCGAGCAGTGTCATAACATGCTTAATTATCATTGGGATCTCGCGTTGTTATAAGTGAAATGGTATCATAGAATGGAAAGTTGTTTAAGTTCATGAACCCCAAACTCAGACTTTCTTTTCCCCGTAAAAGCAGGACCTATGTCTTCGTGCAAAAGAGAATTTAATGCTTCGAAAAGCAGTTTAGTCTGTGTAGATATTGACTTGAGAGATTGCATGTTCCTTTGCTGATAGTATTTTGCTTTTCATTTCTATTAATGAAATGATTAACTGTAATTGCATGGTACAACGTGCATTTTGAATGTACATAGATTTTTTTTCTTTTAGTATTGAGTATTCCTAGTAAGCAGCTTATCTTTTTGTGATTTTTTTAGTTTTTTTTTTTTTATGTTTTAAATTTAAAATAGCTTATACATATTGTGGTGACTTTATCCCCTTGATTATTTACAAAAGTGTTTCCCCGATTAAAGTTGCAAGCCAAATACCAGCATGTTTCAAGATATTCTGTTGGAGCTTCAGCAGTTAAGACGAACCCTATCACTTTTCCTTTGCAAATGTATGGTGATGGGGGACGTATAAAACCAAAAAGATGGGGATTATGTCTTTCAGTTGCAGGCAGTGACCGGCTAGCCATGAACAGCAGTGTTAAGGGTTCTGGTGATGCTGAAAGACAGGTTTCTGATGATCAAGTTTCAGCTGTGAATCCCCCATCATTGGATTCTCATACTAATGTTAATGAATCTCTCTCTCAGACCTCTGAGGCTGGTAATGGTTCAATGGTTTATTCAAATCTGAAGCAGGGGACACCATCATCTCCTAACTTGCAGTCCAAAATGAAAAAGGCACCACTAACAGCTAAAGAGAGATTAAGGGCAGCTCGGGTCCTCAGCCGTATGCTGAGTCAAAGCCATCTAAATCAGAGATGGGCAGTAAAGTATTGGATGCTATGAGGGAAAGTGATAAGGGGAAGAAAAGGTCTCGCCTTCCAGAAGCACCTACAAATTTGTTAGATGACAGCAAGCGAGGATTGCCAAAGCAAGGCCTCACTTTTCAGTTTCCAGAGGGTAATGATCTCTTTGTCATCATCTTATCATTTGTTTTCATCAGCACAGTAATGTTCACCACAACTTACATAGTATGGAAAGTTGGGGCCAGACATTTTAACGAGTACTAATGTGAACGGCAACCAGGGTCTGCATTATTGGATCAGTTAAAACCTTGACAAATCATTGAAGATCATACTGTTGTGCACAAGCGGAAGCATAAAACACAACTATAACTACTAATTATTGAAGCAGGTAAAAACAAATACTAAACAAATGATCAAATGCAAAGCGTAAAGGAAGAAAAGAGAAAAACACAAGATTTTACGTGGTTCGGTATAATTACCTACGTCCACGGGCGCTGCTGAAAACCTTCACTAATTCCAAAATGGAATTATTACAAAATCTGGACACAATTGTAAAATCCAGAAACTAATAGGGAAAAGCCAAAATACAAATATATGGACTATTTATATTTCTCTCATAAATATCTAACCTATTAGCCCAGACCTCAATTTATAAGCCAAAACTCTTTCTCTCCCTTTGTGATTTTCCAATGTGGGATTCCTTACTAGGCTAATAAGCCATTAATTTCAACAAATCTCCACCTCGGCGAATTAGCCTTCAGCAATGCCTTCAAATGTATCTCTCAGACTTTCAAAATATTAATCAAGTTCAAACAATGATTGAACTTGATTGCTGTCACCACTTTGGTCATCATATCTGCGGGATTGTCAGCAGTCCCAATTTTCTGTAAGAGAATCTTCCCTTCAGTCAGAATTTCCTGCACGAAATGATATAGAACATCAATATGCTTAGTGCGAACATGGAATACTGGATTCTTTGCTAAATAAATGGCACTCTGACTATCCGAATGAATAGTGATATTCTTTTGTCCCATTCCTAATTCTTTTAGTAATCCTTGTAACCAAATTGCTTCCTTACAGCCTCTGCTAACGCCATGTACTCTGCTTCTGTTGTAGACAAATCAACTGTTGACTGTAAGGTAGACTTCCAACTTACTGGAGCTTTTGCAAGAGTGAACACATATCCAGTAGTTGACCGACGCTTATCCAAATCACCAGCATAATCTGAATCAACGTATCTGATTGTCACCTGACCAAGTGAGTCCTCCTTCTGAAAGACCAAACCAATATCTATAGTTTTCAACAAATACCGTAGTATCCATTTCACGGCTTGCCAATTTCCTTTACCAGGATCATGCATATACCTGCTCACAACTCCAACTGCCTGTGAAATGTCGGGTCTCGTACACACTATAGCATACATCAGGCTACCAACTGCATTAGCATATGGAACTCGAGACATATATTCTCGTTCATCATCTGTACTAGGAGATAAAGATGCACTAAGCTTCATATGAGGGGCAAGTGGTGTACTTACAGGTTTCGACTGCTCTGAAATGCCAAAACGCTGTAATACCTTCTTTAAATATTGCTTCTGATTCAAACAAACCTTGCCTCTTCCTCTATCTCTGCTAATCTCCATACCTAGTATCTTCTTTGCTTCACCCAAATCTTTCATCTCAAACTCTTGATTCAACTGAGTCTTCAACCTTTCAAGTTCTTCGACATTCTTCGAAGCTATCAACATATCATCAACATATAAGAGCAGATAAATGAAAGAACCATCATGTAGCCTCTGAAAATACACACAACTGTCAAATTTGCTTCTTGTGTACCTCATACCCATCATAAACTGATCAAATCGCTTGTACCACTGCCTTGGAGATTGTTTCAAACCATAAAGCGATTTTTTCAGTTTGCAAACCCAATTCTCTTTTCCAACAACCTTGAATCCATATGGCTGAGTCATATAGATTTCCTCCGCCAAGTCTTCATGTAAAAATGCAGTTTTTACATCAAGTTAAACTAGTTCCAAATTCATCTGAGCTACCAAGGCCAACAAAATTCTAATGGAAGAATGTTTCACAACTGGAGAAAATACCTCATTGTAATCAATTCCTTCCCTTTGAGCATAGCCTTTAGCCACCATCCTTGCCTTGTAGCGGACATGCTCCTTGTTAGGAAATCCATCTTTCTTCGTGAATATCCATTTGCACCCAATTGCCTTCTTATCTGTAGGTAGTTGAGCTAGCTCCCAGGTTTCATTCTTTCGAAGAGACTGCATCTCTTCATCCATAGCATTCTTCCACTTATCTATTTCAGAACATTGGACTGCTTCTCTATAAGTGGAAGGAACTTCATCGTCTACAATTGGAAGTGCATAGGCCACAATATCAACAAAACGAGCAGGTTTGCAAATCTCCCATCTTGGCCTATTCATTGCAATTGATTCTTGTTGCAGTAGAGGTTCTTGGGCGGAAACCTCTTCATCATCTTCAATAGTCTCCTTTCCAACAATTTTAACTGAATTAATTGTTGACTCAAACTCCACCTGTTTCCGTGTAGACTCCACCTGTTGCAGAATATCTTCAGCATTCTCATTTGTTTTCTTCATCAACATAAGAGATTCATCAAAAGTAACATCCCTACTAAATATTATCTTCTTCGAATTTGGATATAACAGACGATATCCTTTTACCCCTGATGAAATCCCCACAAAAATAGCTTTCTTAGCTCTCGGATCCAACTTAGATTCTTTTACATGATAATACGCATTACACCCAAATACATGTAAAGAATCATAATCATTAACAGGTTTTCCAGACCAAACCTCCAATGGAGTTCTAACATCAATTGCTATTAATGGTAACCGATTAATGAGATGACACGCATAAGTCACTGCCTCAGCCCAAAACTCCTTGCCCAACCCAGCATTGGACAACATACACCGAACTTTCTCCAGTAACGTTTGGTTCATGCGTTCTGCCACCCCATTCTGCTGCGGTGTGTTTCTGACTGTGAAATGACGTACAATGCCAGCATCTTGACAAATTCTCAGAAAAGGATCACTTCTATATTCACCTCCATTGTCTGTTCTGAGGTACTTAATCTTTCTTCCAGTCTGAGTTTCCACCATCTTTTTTCCATTTAAGGAAAATCTCAAGTACGTCATCCTTCGTCTTCATCGTATACACCCAAACTCTTCTGAAAAAGTCATCAACAAATGTGACAAAATAATGTTTACCCCCCATGGATGCTGTCCTGGTAGGTCCCCAAACATCAGAATGGATATAATCCAAAATGCCTTTCGTATTATGAATTGTAGTCCCAAATTTCACTCTTATCTGCTTTCCCAGAACACAATACTCACAAAAATCTAACTTGCAGGTCTTTGCTCCTTTCAACAAGCCTTGATTCACCAAACTGCTTAAGGCTTTCTCACCTGCATGTCCCAAGCGTATATGCCATAGCCTGATCGAATCTGAATCAACATCCTTCTCTAAAGCTGCTGCTGTTGATCCAGTAACTATACAACCATTGTAGTAGTACAAGTTATTCTTCCTTGTGCCTTTCATAGTCACCAAAGCACCAGACACAACTTTCAAAACTCCATCTCGAATAATTACCCCATAGCCTTTAGATTCTAAGACTCCCAATGAAATGAGATTCTTCTTCAACTCTGGTACATATCGAACTTCAGTCAAAACTCTGGTTGATCCATCATCATTCTTTAACTGGATTAAACCTATCCCCAAAGTTTTACATGAGTTATCATTACCCATGAAAACAACTCCACCTTCTAGTGCTTCGAAGTTGAAGAACCACTCCTTATGTGGACACATATGATAAGTACAACCCGTATCCAAAATTCACTCATTACTTTCAGATGTGGATGGTTGACTGACCAACGCGAAATCATCATTAACATGTTCGACTACATATGCATCAGAAGTAGCTTTGCCCTTACCCTTATCTTTTTTCTGCAGCTTCGGACAATCTTTCTTCCAATGCCCTTTCTCATGACAAAAGGCACATTCATCTTTATCAGGTCTTTTCTTCGAACGTGATCCCCTACTTTTTTGTCTTCTGCTTTGGCTTCTTCCCCTAACTACGAGCGCCTCTGCTGATTCATCCCTATTCTCTTTCTGATCTTTCTTTCGAATTTCATAATTAAGCAAAGCTGCACACACATCTTCAAAGGATAATTTTTCCTTTCCATGAATAAGTGTAATGCACAAATGATCCAACTCATTAGGAAGAGATCCTATTAGCAGCATAGCCTTTTGCTCATCTTTGAAGGTTTCATCCAAATTCAACAAATCAGCTAACAAACGGTTAAATTCATCGATGTGATCACTGATATTCATACCCGATTTCAACTGAAGGCGATATAGCCTCTTTAATAAATAAAGTCGATTCTCGTTGCTTTTCTTCATATATTTATTCTCTAGCGCCTCCCACAATATTTTGGCAGAAGTTTCCTTAATGAATGGATACTTTTGTTCTCTGCAGAGACATGAACGAATCAACCCACATGCTTTCGCATTCAGTCTCTCCCAATCTTTTTCTTTGACCTCCACTATAAGAAAAAGGGTCAATAGCGACGGAATTAGCGACGGATTTTTCGTCGCTAATTTGCGCATTCCGTTGCAAATGAGTATTAGCGACGAAATTTTCGTCGCTAATTCCGTCGCTAAATTTGAAGTGGATGAAAGTTTTTCGTCGCTGAGGAAAAATTTTCGTCGGTATTTCCGTCGCAAAATATTTTCGTCGTTGAAAACCTTTAGCGACGGAATTTTGAAGCTATTTTTTCCGTCGCTAAGTTAAATCAGTGACAGATTTCTGTCGGTAATGTTTGTATTTCAAATAACTAAGAATCCGTCGATAAAACCAATCAGCGACGAAATTTCGTCGCTAATTCTCTCCGTCGCTGAAACACTAATAGCGACGAAATTTCGTCGCTGATATATTCCGTCGCTGAAAATTTTCAGTGACGAAATTCCGTCGCTAATAATATCCGTCGCTGAAACTCTAATTGCGACGGAATTCCATCGCCGATACTTCCGTCGCTGAAATTTTTCAGCGACGGAATTCCGTCGCTAATTTTTTTAATTGATTTAATTAAATTTCCGTCGGTAAAATGTTTCATCCGTCGCTAATTTATATTTTTTTGTTAATTAATTAAATTTTCTGTCGCTAAATGTGTTTAGCGATGGAATTTCGTAGCTAAAACCTAATTTAATATATTTAAAAAAGCTATATTTTCCGTCACTAATAGGTTTCAGCGACGGATTTTCGTAGCTAATTTAGCATCCAAATTTTTTAATTATTTTTTTATTAAATTCGTGTACCTAAAATAATGGAACAGACCTGTAGATCCAAATAAAAACAAATATATCATATATATCACAACTATATGTCAAAACTAACATCAACTATTACTTGATAATCATCATCATATACAGTCCGATCACTACCACTCATAACATATATCATCCAGAATTCATAAGAAAATAAAATAAAATAAAATGTGTACTCTCACTGATTAGGGTGACCTCCAGATCTAGACGGTCCAGGTCCAGGTGCTCCTGTGTTATTAGCATTCCTTGTCATCAAATTCATCATCTGATCCATAAAATCAGACAACTTTCCTTCCAGATTATCAATCTTGTTTGAAATGACTCTGACGTCCTCTTTCACTTGCTGCACCTCTGAATTTGTGTCAGGAGTACCCATCACACCAGGAGTAGGATAAGAAAAAGGACTATAAGCTCAATGAGATGCGCAAGAAGATTGGGTGGAACCAGAGGCAGCTGCAATGTTTGTGCCCATTTGTAAATCAAGGCGATGTGGCCTAGTCCCAAATCCGTACGTATGTGTACGCGTACTCTCCATCCCTCCAATTACCTCACACCATGCAGCTCGATCAAAAGGAGGATGGGTGCTTATATCCTCGCCGTATTTCTGAGTCAATGAAGTAGCGTACTTTTCCTACAATGTAATTAGAAGAAGGATAATAAACAGTAAACTTTAATAACGAGAAAACCATATTAGAAGCCAATAGAATGCATTACGTACACTGACAGATTTGGACTTGTTGTCCACATAATCACCATCTCCACCTAAACGTCTATGCGTCCGATCAAACAATTCTTTATATGTCGGTGCTCGACCTAGACGTTTCGCCTACATTAAAAGATATGCAATTTTATAAGAAAGATATGAAATTCTTACAAGGAATAAAAATTACATTAAAATAAAAGTCAACAGTAAATTAAAAAATAATTTTATTATTTGGACTTACCATCCTATATTAATGTACCGAAAAAGAAACAGAACCACTTGTATGCTTTGTTATCGTTCCTTCTTTTTCCGTCAACCGATTCTGTTTTCCTTTTTTTGACTTCGCCTCCCACCTTTCAGTCCCCCATTCATTCTCAACTAATTGATCCCATATTTGGACTGAAATCCACTTCGACTTGTTGTACCCTTTACAGTCAGATATTTTATCCGTATTAAAATATTGCATTGCTTGTCTTCTCTCCAACTGCAATAAGTCTCTAAAACGTGACTTGCATAAGTGCTCCCAAATTGTATAGACATTATTGGTTTGGTTATCAGACCACCTGAACTTCTCCTACAAAGAAAAACAAATGATAATTATCATTTCGATACGTTTATGATCAATTATCAGGTTATTTACTTTAAAGTAATGTACTTGAAATTTATTCCACATCTGTGCTTTCACTTCATTTGGAACCCTTTTCCATGTTGGCCATGGTTCCGAGTAATGTTGTTTAATTAAATTGGATATAGTCCTCACACTCTTCGAGTCTTCAAAAGAACTGCCAAACAAAAAAAGAAGATATCGCCAAACATTATACCATATTTAATATCATAGTTATATGAAAATAAAACAAAAGTAGAAGCAATATACCTGTTACCAAGTGGCGTCAGGAATAACATATGCTCTGGATTTTACAGTGTTTCAAGGCTCTGATTTGGGCCTCTCGTTCTTTTTCGACCACTACCACCAGTCCCACTCCCACTCTCACTACCACCCGCAGTTTGTGTTGCCTCCTCAGTAGATATTCTTCGTCCGGGTAATGGTTGTTCTACCGCTGATGGAGGAGCTGGAATGGCA
The DNA here is from genome assembly GCA_033439115.1 of Firmiana major. NCBI lineage: Eukaryota > Viridiplantae > Streptophyta > Magnoliopsida > Malvales > Malvaceae > Firmiana > Firmiana major. The sequence goes on along the minus strand of CM065913.1, from coordinate 34,125,546 downwards.
TCATCATCGTCGTCGTCATCAACATTATCAGGAGCTGGATCAGGTCGACTTGAAGATGGAGTTTGTTGCGCGAGAGGCCGAGAACGAGGCTGATTTGGATGGTCAGCTAAAGGTCGATCACGAGCCTGAGTATCAGACTGAGTATGCTGCTGAGATTGAGGCTGAATGTCAAAATCAAGATTATAGTCAAACTCCAATCCAGGTATAGGAGACTTGGACCTACATGATCGTTGTGCTAACTTTTTCAATCTTCTCATCTGTAATACAGATAAAAAAATTATGTTTAGAAATCAGTAAATTCAATCCAATAATATTTATTTTACAATTAAATGTTTAATTCTTACTATTCATTATTCTAATCACTGTCATCTTCTCTATCATTACCAACTGCTTTATCATTCCATACTTCATCCTCCTCTTCTTCTTCTTCCTCTTCTTCCACTTCCTCTTCCTCCTCCTCTTCTTCTTCTTCTTCTTCTTCTTCTTCTTCTGCAAATTGATTGACTTCTTCATATTCGTCACTAATATGAACAGTAGGGTTGTCCAGTTCGTCTGAATATGCAACTATTCTAGGGTTCGAAACTTCCACTTCTTGGTAAACTCCTTCGTTCAAATCTAGAATCTGTCCACCGTCATTTCGTCGAAGGTTAAATCTACTTCGTGCCTTTGTTTTGAATACGGCCCACCACTGACGACGATCTTTTTTTGTAGAAGGATAAGGACTAAAGTACACTTGTTGGCTCTATTCAGCTAATATAAAAGGTTCGTTACTGGCAAGTGTAGATTTATGCTTGATATCAACAATACCGTGACGGGGATCAACATGAAGACCTCGTTTTGTATCAAACCAATGACACTTGAATAACACAACTTTATTACCACTTCCAAAGTACTCTAATTCGATTATATCTGTCAGTATGCCATAAAAATCACGATCAAAATCATTGTAGCAGCTGCCTTTGACACATACACCACTGTTCATTGTTTTTCGAGATCGACCATAATCCAACGTATGAAACTTGAAACCATTTACAAAATAACCTTGATAACTCCTTATTATACGTCCAGGACCATGAGAAATCTCAATAATACGTGGATATGTTTGAATGGCATGTTCAAATACCTGAAACCCCGCGAAACCTAACATTAAAATTTTAAAAATTAAGTTCAAACTACTGATTGTTATATTTTTATAGTACTTACAAATTGTTTAAGCCATTTTGGAAAATGATCATGACGTGCTTTCTCTAATTGTGCATCGCTGATATTCAGATGATCTCTTTTAATCATATCATCAAATGACCTACAATGACATTTGAAACTAAATAAGAGAACAACTATATCAGCCATATATTTTTACAATAAATGATGGGTTAGATTTAGATAACTTACTCAATATAGGGGACTATTTCCTCACAATTCATTAACACGTATATACACGCAGCATTGTAGTCATCTTCCTTCAAGTATCGAGCATTATTTTTTGTCGGCCCAATTGGTCGACCTGGACGTCTAAAAATGGACAAACGTCCCATCGGATCGACATCTCCTCCATCATCATTACGTGGTGGACGGGTCAATCTTGTTTGAACTTCAGGTTCAAAATACAAGGCACAAAAGCTTCCAATCTCCTCCCTTATGTATGCCATACATCGACCCTTCTGGATGAGCTGGATTTTTCATTTTCTTTTTTAAGTGATGCAAAAACCTGAAGTTTAGGGTAATAAAATTTTATTAACTTTTGCAGATAGAATATTTGGGATGATAAATATTAGTATAACATTTAATAATGATTAACTATACGTGATTACCTCTCAAAAGGATACATCCATCGATATTGCACTGGACCGCCCACCATAGCCTCATAAGGCAAGTGGATTGGAAGATGCTCCATACAATCAAAAAATGAAGGGGGAAAGATCTTCTCTAATTTGCAAATGGTTTGTACAATGTTCCTTTGCAAAACTTGCATATGATCTACACGTATTTCCGGTGAGCATACATCTCTGAAAAAATGAGATAGCTCTGTGATTGCATCCCAAATTGGATTTGGGACAAAATCACGAATAGCTATGGGAAGTAAGCACTGCATAAAAATGTGACAGTCATGAGATTTCATTCCGTAGAACTTGCATTCATCGACATTAACACACTGAGCTATATTAGATGCAAACCCATCAGGAAGCCTTAACTCTTTAACCCAAGCACATAGTCTTTTTTGCTCCTCCTTGCTTAGAGTGAATGAAGCTTTAGGCTTTAATGTTTTTCTATCACTGTTCACCAATTCTAATTCTTTTCTTTTGCAAATGAAGGCCATATCCATTCTTGCATTTATATTATCTTTAGTTTTACCCTTAACATCCATCAGGGTGTTAAACAAATTGTCAAAAACATTTTTCTCAATATGCATCACATCCAAATTGTGTCGAATAAGATTGGTATGCCAATAAGGCAATTCCCAGAATATACTCTTCTTCACCCAATTATGTGATACCCCAAATCCTGGAGGTTTTTGTGGACCACATTTTGTACCGTAGGGTAAATCGTCGATGACATCTAATTGTTGCAATACTTCTTCACCTGACAATCTCTGCACTGGAGGATCATGATCTACCCTTTTACTAAATTTGTCACGTTGCTTCCTGAAAGGATGATTAGGAGGCAAAAATTGACGATGACAATTGAAAAAGCAAGGCTTTCGTCCATACTACAACCTAAAGGCCTTTGTACGTTCCATGCAATAAGGACAAGATAATCGACCATGGGTGCTCCACCCAGACAACATTCCATAAGCAGGGAAGTCATTAATCGTCCATAACAATGCGACCCTTAACATAAAATGCTGTTTTCTGTGAGCATCATAAGTCTCAACACCATGTTCCCACAACACCTTTAACTCATCAATTAAAGGTCTAAAGAAAAAATCAATGTTATGTGATGGACTTTTCCTTCCCGGAATTATCATATTGAGAAACAAATATGGTTGCTTCATGCACATCCATGGAGGTAAATTGTAAACAGCAAGCATGACTGGCCAACAAGAGTATGATCTCGATGCCGGGCCATAAGGATAAAATCCATCAGCACACAAACCAAGTCTTACATTCTGAGGATCAGCAGCAAACGATTGGTGAATACTATCTAATTTTTGCCATGCCTCCCCATCAACAGGATGATTGAGCACTCCGTTAGTATTTCGACTTTCAACATGCCATGTCATAAACTTAGCAGTTACTGACGACATAAAAAGCCTTTGCAACCTCGAAATTAATGGCAAATAATGTAAAACCTTATAAGGTATCTTTTTTCCTCGTCCACCAACTGTTGAGATAGGTTTATATCGACGATGACCACGTATTTGACAATATTCCTCCTCTGCATATTCTTTATGAAACAACAAACAATTATTCTTGCATGCGTCTATTTTAACATAACTAAGACCCAATTTTTGTAACTTCTTATTCATTTCATAGTTGGTTTGTGGCAAATTATCATCTTCTGGTAACATAGACTTCATAATCCCCAACAAACGATTGAAGCATGTTTCACTTATATTAAACTCTGACTTCCAGTTCAAAAGTTGTGAAACAGCCGATAATGTTGTGTGCATTGAACAACCAGGCCATAGTGGTTCTTCTGCATCATTCAATAGAGAATAGAAGTATGTAGCAGATGAATCTGGATGTTGCTCCTCACTTCTTGAATTGTTCACAGAATTACCAATTACGTCATCATCCATTTGAACAGCATCCGTAACCATTCTAACATATGGATTTTGTCCCTCAGGTCTCACCCCATATAGTGGATCAACTGTTTCATTTATATTTCGTGATGATTGTCCTTCTTCAATTTCTCCGTGTTTATGCCAAGTGGTATACCCAACAACAAAACCTTTGTAATAAATGTGTTTCCGCACCTTATCGACTTCCAAGAATTGTTTATTCATACATTTGCTACAAGGACATTTAATTCGATTTCCACTAACTACCTCAGGATGAGAAAATGCAAAAGTAATTAACTCTTCAACTCCATTCAAAAATTCATCTCTAATGAATCCATCTACATCTAATCGACAATACATCCAAGATCTATCCTTATCCATTTTTCACACAGAAAATAAAATCTGAAAAAATAAAATAACAATTATACTCTATCACAAAATAATTTTTCTCAATTAAGTAAAATCAATTTAATATGTAACATGCATATAACAAAATTTAACATCTACAATAACAAAATAAATAACTCAAAAGGATAAATTCGTCCTTATTACAAAATAAATCAAATTATCTAAAACATACATATATCTAGGTTTAAATATTGGAACTGAATGTGTGGAGTATTTTATTTAAAGTCCTAAGTTTTCTTAGAAATTTCGGCAGCATAACGACTGTAATTTGTCTCTACCCAACCTACAAATAATACTATATAGCAATCCAAATCATTAATACAATTCATGCATATTAAATCATCTCAACAACCTTAGCTATCCACAACTAACAATCATACTTTCCAATCACATCAGCAACCACAATATCATAAAACCAATTTTTTTTGAACAATAAATCATTAAAGTTATATTCATAAATTTAGCTAAGATAATTATAAATCAATTAACAAAATAAAAATATTTTGACTCTTATCACATTATTTTAATGGCTTCACAGAAATCTGAACCCAAAAATTATGTCACTAGCGTGTTTATATTTATCCTACGCTAAACCAAATAATCACCAACAATAACAATAATAATAATAATAATAATAATAACAACAAATAACAAATTTATTTGTTATAATTAATGAAAAATTTGATATCATAATAATTTTACCTTCAGAATGAACTTATTTGCTCTTGACTTCTAGTTCAATATGGCTTCAAATTCATTGGTTTTTGCTAGCTTTCATGCACGCACGTTACCTCTCTTCCTATGAAAGACAAATAACGGTATGGATTTTGTTAAGGCGTACATAGAGTTTTATTTTATTGATCAAATACTCAAATTCTTCAAATTATCCAAATTTAAACTACATATTCAATTAAATATTCCAAATTTAAATTAAAAAGTCAATTAAATAAACTACAGCTTCAAATATACTATAACTAAATTTAACTTGCATATAATGTTATAATTAAATTTATAACATTAAATAAAATAACTATAATTCACATAAGAATAACAATAAGAAGATTACAATTCGAGAAAGATTACATTAAAACTTTTCATTTAGACAGTACCTTTTTTCAAATAAAAGGTTTTATTTGCAAAAAACTATTTTTTTTCTTTTTCTTCTTGTCTTTAACTGGCAATGTACATTAAAACCTTTCATTTAGACAAGGTGAGTATTTTCCTTCTTCAAGTTTTTGTTTTTTTCATTTTACCTAAACAAATGTTGAATAATTACATTGTTAATTACTCTTAAATGGATGGTGTGATGTTAATAAATTTAAGCTTCTTTAAGAGTTTGCCTAATTCAGAAAAAGGGTTCGCTCATGATGTCAGCCCATTCTTCAATACCCTCAACAACTCCATCACAACCACTCTAGTTCATTGATATGCAAAGTTCCAACGAAAGAAAAGGATTTACCGAAGACGAGAATGGAAATTGTCAGCCAAATGACTCACAACATGACTTGGAAGTGTCATTGAGGCTTTTACAATCAAAATAATCGTTTATAAACTACCAAAAACAACTGTAATATATATATATATATATATATATATCCATGAGAAGTATATTCCAACAAATTTGAGGCTAAAATGTATATTAGATGATCATAAAGAAACAGTGCATTGTCAACTGAAACAATAAACCTGCTAATCACTTCAACCTAACGTAAACTTCGAAAGATAAAAATCCCAACAAAATATAAGAATGCAAATCAATAAAAAGATAAGAAAAAAAATGCCTATTACAAAACAGTGCAATATAATTTTTTTTTTTATAAACTTTCGAAATTAATTGAGGTTACCGGAAACCCATTAGATTTCCAAAAATTCACTGCTGATATTTTTAATTTCTGCGTAGGGTAATGGCGGTGGTTTCCAGGACTTTGCGGACCACACAATTAAGTGGTTTACCAGCAAAATTTCTGCGTATGCTCATGTTTTAATCTTTGTATCTAAAGACAAAATCTGGCTGTTACAACAACTGAATAGTATACCAACAAACTGTACACAAAATCTAACGCAACTCATCACTCACCATTAACATGGCAACTATAAAATGCTTGATTTGTAAGTTTTCTTACAATATAAAATTGGTGCAAAATCTTAAAGGTTTGCCTAATTTTTGACTATGACATGCACTGATATTTCACTTGCAGGAAAAAAAAAACAACACCGAAAGGGAGGAACAGAGAAAACAGATAAAAAACAACTATCAAACAAGGTATACTTACCAGCTAGCGTCTCCCACGCTCAATGGCAGAAAGGGAGGAATGGGGGCGTCGTCTGGATGCGGGGTTGCTGGATGGCGAATCTGGGCAAAATTTTCATCGGGTTTTAAGGAAATGGGGTAACGGGTAACAGTGCAAAGGGAGAAATAATGGAAGGGGAAGGGAAAGAGGGCGGTCGGCAAGGTGAATCTCGGTCTGGAAGACTGAGATTGCAGAAAAATGCGACTGAATCTCGGTCTGGAAGCTGGGTTTGGAAGAGAAGTTGCGACTGATCTGGAAGAGTGCTGACTTGCGAGACGGAGGTAGTTCAAAGTTTTAGCTATTCAGCGACGGAATTTCGAGACAGAATTCCGTCGCGGAATTATTTCAGCGACGAAATTATTTTAATTCCGTCGCAGAAGTCATTTTGGACGAAATAATTTCAGTGACGAAATAATTCCGTCGCAGATGACTTTTAGCGACGGAGTTATTCTGCGACGGAATTTCGTCGCAGAATACAATTACCGACGAAAAAAATATAAAAAAAAAGAGAAATTCGCAAGGCATCTGAGATGGAATTCCGTCGCATATGTCTTTTAGCGACGGAGCTGTTCTGCGACGGAATTCCGTCGCAGATTATAATTACCGAAGGAAAAAAATATATAAAATTCGCAAGGCATCTGCGACGAAATTTCGTTTCAAATTACAATTACCGACAAAAAAAAATATATAAAATTTGCAAGGCATCTGCGACGGGACTTTTAGCGATGGATCTATTCTGCGACGGAATTTCGTCGCAGATTACAATTACCGAAGGCAGAAAAAAATATAAAAAAAAAGATAAATTCGCAAGGCATCTGCGACGAAATTCCATCGCAAAATCCGTCGCAAATATAATCGATTTATTTGAAACCTTTAGCGACGGAATTCCGTCGTAGATCCGTCGCAAATTGATTTTTTTAGCGACGAAAAAATTTCGTCACTAATTTTTCGCCGCTGAAAGGCTGTTTTCTTGTAGTGCTCATCGGGTTTTTTTTCTTCCAGAGTGATGTCTAAATCTTGTTAACACAGGACATCCTTAACTTCACTTTGCCACAAGCCAAAATTATTTCGACCATCAAATTTCTTCACTTCAATTTTTGTTGATGCTGTCATTTCTGCTTCAAACTATTCTCCCAAATGTATACTAACCGTATACCAAAACAATGTGACACTCTAAATAGTACCGTATACTAGAATAGAGAACACAACTTACGTGAACAGTACACCAGGTCAGCTCCCAGGAAAGAGAGGTGGGTCACCAGGACACACTTAAATACCAAGTCTTTCCTTAGCCAGAGCCTTCCTAGACATGCACTACCACTTTATCTCAGTTCTGACGTACACGGTATAAATAGAGTATAACAGAGTGCTTTTAATCAAACAGCTCAGGAATAATTTTTCTTTTCTGATATGGAGGATCAGACAACGCTGCAACCACAGAGCATACTACGACAACCAAGAGCTCTGATACCAATTGTTGTGCACAAGCGGAAGTATAAAATACAACTATAACTACTAATTATTGAAGCAGGTAAAAACAAATGCTAAACAAATGATCAAATGCAAAGCGTAAAGGAAGAAAAGAGAAAAACACAAGATTTTACGTGGTTCGGTATAATTACCTACGTCACGGGCGCTGCTGAAAACCTTCACTAATTCCAAAATGAAATTATTACAAAATCTGGACACAATTGCAAAATCCAGAAACTAATAGGGAAAAGTCAAAATACAAATATATGAGCTATTTATATTTCTCTCATGGATATCTAACCTATTAGCCCAGGCCTCAATTTATAAGCCAAAACTCTTTCTCTCCCTTTGTGATTTTTCAATGTGAGATTTCTTACTAGGCTAATAAACCATTAATTTCAACAGATACTGCATCTTCATTTCAGGTATTATAGATGCCCAAGTGTTACGTGGCAAAGATTGTACATTTCGATGAGCCATCTATACATGAGTGTACAAAAACTTGTGGTTGATGTTTTTTTATCAATGCTCAACCTTTTTGGCCTGGTATACTTCTGTAATTCTTTTTCTTCCAAGTTGTTCAGCTATTTAGATTAACACGATAAGAGCTAGGTAATTCCTAGAACTTCTGAGCTCGGTTGTTTTTAGAAATGAATGCCCGCCTCTGAAGGGAAGGAGTTTTGCTTCTTCTTCTTCTTTAACAGAATGAACAGCTAGCACATTTCTGTGTTGCCTTCAACAATGAAATTTCCTAACTGTTGCTAAACGGCCAATTCAGATGATTATTGCGTTGCCTTATTAAACTGAGATGCTGTCGCTTTGAAATGTACTGCACTGGGTACACTGCTCCTTTATCTATTCTTTTTTCCTAAACTAAGTATTGTAATTGCCCATTGGTTCTTGAATTTTGAGTGGTTTTTTCTACTTCCATCTGCAGTTCTATTATGTGATTATGAATGAACTTAACACCTAGAGAGATATGCGGAGCTGATGAATGTCCTACTGCCCAGTTTGAATGATTTTACTGTCTGCAAGACTTTTGGTAGGATTTGAGCCACGTTGCTCCGTCTTGTGCACCCATTGTGGTTGTGGATTTCGAAAATGAGATTTAAGGTGCCTGCAATGATGTCAACCTTTTTTTCTGGAACCCTTTCTGTAACTAAATCTGCCAATATGCACTATGTCTACAGCCACTGAAGCATGCTTTTCAAGAAACGTGTCGAATTTGATCTTTGCTTACTATCAAGCTGCCCAGCATGTATTGCAAAGGTCCCATTTGTCTCCTCACTGATTGATTCTCATCCTTAATGTCCTATTTTCATATTTCCTTTGTCATTGTGCTGCTTAATGCATATAGTTCATCTGCTAAACTGCTCTGTACAACACGAAGGGCTCATTTAACTTGAGATTGTGGACAGAAGACACGGAGGTACACATATGATTCTAGCTTGATCAATTTGCTAGTCTTTTTCAATTTATCAGCTTAACCAGTAATTTCCCTGTTGGAATAAAGAAAAGTTGATAACCATGTGATTATAGCTTGTTATAATGCACTTCTTATCACTATTCTTATTCATGAACATGGTATTTCGGAATATGAACCTACATTTTGCACATGTTTGTTGTGACCATTGCCGACGATAAAACTTGAGGTTTAAGGCATGTGGGATGGAGGAAAACACAATAGGGGAAACAGAATCACTGGCACCACACAATCTTGGAGAGAACTTGCAAAGGTGAGTGGTTGATCAGAGGTCGTGTCAATCTTTAAAAGTCTTTTATGATGAGATGCAATTTGAGCGTGATTGAGGTCCTACATTGTGACTAACTAGTGATGGTAATTTAAGGCACCTTGTTTGGTTGTGTAGGACGCCAGGACTATGTTTAAACCATAGAGAATTGCGTTGGAGAGGACAAGAAAGCCACCAAAATTTTGCCTTACTGGGGATAAAACTGTGGTAAATAATGTAGGAGAAAGCTAGTTAATTAAAACTTAAATTTTCTCTGGCGACAACTCTTCTGATCTGTCTTTAATCCTTAACCGAAAACACTTAACTATGGTCGAAATCAAAATTTAGTATTACAAACTTCAATAATCAAACTTTCGCGATTTTATTTTACAGAGAGCGTTTTATAAATATAGATTTAATGTATAATTTTATTCTAAGAAAGTTTTATAAGTATATATTCTAGCGTAAAAAGTAAGCGTTTATAGTTTTGATGTATAATATGAAACCAATTAACCAAATAACTTGGGCTTTGGCCTTTACGGTAACAAATTAAGGTGAAAAAAAAAAGAAAAGAGAAGAAAGCGGAGATCATGCATAATGCGTAAATATAAAACCCAATGACATTTTTCTTTTTCATTATTATTTTCATTCCTTGAAGAAAGAGAAAGAGAACAATTCATAGATAAGTATCAGGTCGCAAAAGCTAAACAGGACAAGTTCCATCGTTCCAACTTCTTACGATATTTGGAGACGAGAATGACACAATTGCCGAAATTCAGACTTCGGAGTATTTAGTAATTTACGGATAAAGTGATTATAGTGTAAAGTGATGGTAGAGAAAATAATTATAAAAAATGTGATTATTGAAAAAATGATTATAAAGAATATGATTATTGATAGAGTAAGAGGATAAATTGTACAATAATTAGAGTATTTTTAGAGTAGATTATTTTGGTAAATTGAAAGAGGTAAAGTTTATTTTTTAAGCCAATTTTTAGGACCCTAAGCTTTGAGGAAAAAAGTTTCAGGGTGTTAAACTTTGTAAATTTTTTACTTCTGTAGTAGATTTTTTAACTTTTGTCTTGTGGTTTTTTTTCCACATCGAAAATTCCTACATTTTATTTGGTGTCACTTTTATTTTACACTTCATTATTGATTTCGTATTATTTATTGATTTATCTATGTTTTAATAGTTACATTTTTTGGGTTTGATTATATTATGTTGATTATTATTATTTATTTGAATTATTATTCTGTGTTATTATGGATACATCTATTATGATTTGCTATGATTATTTTCTACTTTAAAAAGATTAAATTTAAAATTTAAATTTTTCCTTCATATTTCTTTATAACAATCATCTTCCAAATAATTATGAAAATTTACACTAAATTTACAAAATATTATTTATTTTTATGAATATATATATATATATATATATATTTGTATCGAACAAATTTTAAAACAATAATTCTTGTAGACCACGGGTAAAGAAGAAGCTTTTTCTAGACATCTGGTGGAAAAGTTACGCAGTGAATCCAAGATTGAACAGCCGCTCCCAACAATCATTTTCCCCACATTTATTTCCGCACAATTCTCTTTGTTGTCCATTTTTGACAAGCATTGCGGTTAATGCTTTGCCAGAGCCTTGCTTCATGTTCTACAAAGCTTCAGTTCGGCTTGATAAAATTTATCAAAATAAATCCCTTCTTCAGTTGACAGCCGAATACGGCCAAAGGCGGTTTTCGTTTGACCAATCAAAAGATACAAGATATCACACCAATCACCATCGGAATATGAAGATCACACATTATTAGCTCAAAACACAGTATCTTTAGATGCCTAATAAAAGCAGGAGGATTTTAGAACTCTGTCTGCTAATTTTGGCTATGGAAAATTATTCTCATTCTAGCTGGCCTGAAGCTGAAAATTGGCCGGATTTCAGTGCTACACCAAGCAATGAGTCTTCCTTCGTAGTCCCAAGGCGGATAGAGCCTCCTTTTCCAACTTCTACTTCAATTAAATGCCGTGGTTTCCCTTCTTGTGGGGAACCGATTGAAGGAGTTGCAGAGGATAGAGCTACTACTGTTTCCAAGAGCCATAGCCAAGCTGAGAAACGGCGTAGGGATAGAATAAATGCACAGCTTACAGCTCTCAGGAAACTGATTCCCAAGTCTGACAAGGTACTCTCTTCAGCCACATACATTATTTTTGTTTGTTTAATTTGATCAAAACTGAACCACGCGGATGCCTTTACCCTTTGGTATAATAAAGCCATAAAAAAAAACAATGTTCTGATCTGATATTTAGACCTGTTAGCTAAAAACAAATAAACCATGGAGATTTACAAGCAAATCTGGTTAGCTTTCAAGATTCGAATAGATCAATTCTTTTTTGTACAGATGGACAAAGCAGCCCTATTAGGAAGTGCAATAGAGCATGTGAAGGATTTAAAGCGAAAAGCAACAGAAATCAGCGAAGCTTTCAACATACCGACAGAAATTGATGAAGTAACTGTAGATTGTGATCTTCCTGAAGACATAAGCCCCACCAATGCGAGACAAAGCAAAGACAAGATCTTCATTAGGGCTTCTGTTTGCTGTGATGATCGGCCAGAAGTGTTCGCGGAGCTCATCCGAGTCCTCAAAGGCCTAAGGCTAAGCACGGTTAAAGCTTATATTTCGAGTGTAGGTGGAAGAATGAAAAGCAACTTGATCCTTTGCAACGATAACAGTGATGAAGAGGCTGTTTCACCCAGCACTCTAGAACAATCCCTGAATGTAGTTTTAAGCAGGATTGCTTCATCATCGGCAGAATCCAATTGCCGCATCAGAAGCAAAAGGCAAAGGTTGTTCTTGCCTTCTCAGTTTACACGATAAATTATATTTATGAACTTCATTTCCAAATAACATTGCAAGTTTGCAACAGTTCTCCATATGCTTTGTCCTTTTATTTCCTTGGCTGATCACAATCAGGGTGAGGGTGGCACACGAAAGGTAGGCTGAATCTCGAAACTTTACCACTAAGGCTTAAGTGGGTTTGCAACCAGCATTTTCAAAAGAAGATGATTTCAATCCCTTTTCTCCAAAACAAAAATGATAATCATAAAAAAAAAAAAAAAGCTTGAGTGGGTTTCTTGCTGTGACCACTCTTTGCTTCCTGAAAACCAACACCTTACCTCATAATCACCAACATAAAGACTGATGATGGTTTTAATGGTTTTCCTTTACATCCCCCACCATTAATGTGAAGCTACAATCAGACAACCATGAAAGGAAAATGAGCATTCGCATAGTTGAAGCAAATCATCCAAAGGGTCCATCACCAGTCACCACATACAAAGCCTACTTAGCTGGGCTATGAGCCTATGACCTGTCTACACGGTCTCACTGCAGTCCAAGTTGGTGGTACGGGTACCTTGTGGTGGCCCAAATCACTAGTTTTGATGAAAATTTGAAAACCTGTCTATTGCGTAAGCAGTATAATATATATATATATATATATATATATATATATATATATATTTATATTTATATATTTAGATAAAAGGTAATAGTAAAAGTTGGAAAAGTTGACTAGATGCTCAATTTTTGGATATTTTTTGATTAAGAATACAAATTTTTATTTTAATCAAATAAAAATTAAATATTTTTAAGATAGTTCAATTCAGGATTTTTTTATGGATTTGAACTGCACGACTTGTTATTCCTTTAATGCTGTCAAATTAATATTTTTTTATTAATTAAATTTTTTTAACATTAATTAAAAATAACGGTTTTTATTAAAAATATAAAAACACCCAAAAAAAAAAAATTCTCTTCCAAAATCATTCTCCTTTATCTTCAACTCAAAACTGATACATCCTTTTTCCCCAGATTCCGACAGCCGACTGTCGTGCCGGCTGTCGGAATCCGCTACCGGCCGACGTTAACTAGTAGCAAAAAATAATAAAAAATTCTTCTCACCCTTTTCATTTTATTTCTGAAATTATTTCTTTAAAAAATAGCTTAACTCAGCCTAGATCCGCAAAAAAAAAAAAAGAAAATATCGCAACTTCAAACAGTAGAGAAGAGGTGAAACTATAACTGAAAAGAAATTTGAAAACAAAAAATGCCAACTTGCAAGAAACAAACATAGGAACAGTCGAATGGACAAGAATGCAAAAGCAAGCCAATTGAAAGCACCTACAGAGACCATTCAAAAGAGAACCACCAATCCCGAACGAACACAGTAAACCACACCCGAACTCAGAGCCATAGAAGAAGAACAGATCAACAACCATCAAACTTAGACTTCCTGAGCCACTCAGTCATGACCAATCAAAAAACACCCGTTTCGCAAAGTTCTCTTTCTCTACCGTATAAATTTTGGGCGTCCTTTATCTTTCAGTTGTAAGTTTATCTTTCAACAATCTTAAGATAAACGGCTTCGGTTCTTTGCTTTCTTTGCTTCGTCGGAAAATTATTTACGTAGGTTTATAGATAACAATTGATTATATATTATAAATTATTTAATTTATTTAGTTTGTTTAAAAGTGATCAAATAAAATTATTAAATTTTACAGTATTTTAATTAGTATGAGTTTTATAATGTGTAGAAATTTAATATTTTATTCTATTTTAATGATGAATCAAAATAGGATAAAATATACTACAATTATGAATATGTTATGGTCTCCAACCTAAATATTAATTTTTTCTTATTCTCATATCCATCAGCGAATGAGTTAGGATTTTTTCTTATAAAGTAAGATTTAAACGAGAAAAACTGCTAACTCTCAATCAATTAATTCCAATGGATCTAGGTATGTTTCTATATTCTAATTTTCTTAATGATTGAATATGAGATCTTCAGTATAGATATTATTTAATTAAATTTTACTACAAGTGATATCAATAGTCAATTCATGATTAATAATTAAGAATTAAAATTATTATTTAAAATATTAGGGTTTTTATTCCTTATAAAAAAAGTTAAAAATCCGTAAACAATTTTTTGGAGTTAGTTTCATATTTCAAGTAATCAAGGGTTTTAATTCTGTAAATCTCAAATTGAAAATTCAACTAAAATATTTATTTTGTATATATTTTGATTCAAATTGATGAATGATAATTGTTTCTTGTGACTTTTATGGTTGAAACATAGTTACAAGTTTAATAAATTTTCTTTTTGGTTGAAAAAAAACCAAAAACATAAAGATTGAGTTTTAATGGTGGAATTGTTTCATACTGGTTGGCTTGGATTGTCCCAAGTATTTGATGTTTTCATCCATTTATGTATGGATATTGTGGAATACACATTTAATTTCAATTATGTATAGTTAATTTGGTAAAAATAAGTCTAAAAAATTGTTAGAAATTAAAAAAAAAATTAAAAAACAGACTCAAAACGGGTCTGTTTTGCATCCAGTCGGGTCAAATCTGTCACGCCCCGAAAATGCGAAAAATAGGGCTAATTTAAAACTTTTTACTCGTGAATTCACAAATAAAGAGTGCATTCCTGTGCAGTGTCATACATCATCATAATTATCATGCCTCAGGATCTCATCATGATATTGTATTATACCCATTACTCGATTACAAGTCAATTAATCCTAATACATCCCATATAATGTCATACATCAAGTGTCTGCAAATACATTAATAGTCTGGGTACATGAAAAGATAAATATACCTCGAAGTACAAATTATATAGCCTGGAGCTCGAATCCTCCACTAGCCACTACTCCGTACGTCGCAGGGAAGTCCTTATTCACTTGAAGAACTCTGGGGAGGGAAGAAAAACAGGGTGAGCTTCTAAATCGCTCAGTAAGGGGGGTAGGGGACTCATTTCATAAACCAAAATGCACATCACAAAGCATTTATTTGTATGTGAAACTCATTTGAAAACCATAGCATGAAAATACTCAAAACGACACTCTCATGTGTCAAATCATGTGAAAACATGAAGTAAAAAGGCTCACTCTAGAGCAAAACAAAGCATGTGAAAATACGCGTTAAACGCTTTCTCAAATAACGTGGCATAGCCACTGGTTTAAAATCACACGTGGCATAGCCACAATACACACGTGGCAAAGCCACTGATTTAATTTCTCACGTGGCATAGCCACAAAACACACGTGGCAAAGCCACTGAATTATTTTCTCGCGTGGCATAGCCACAGAATAGGGTTTCTCAACGTGGCACAGCCACCAATGGGGTTTCTCAACGTGGCACAGCCACCAATGGGGTTTCTCAACGTGGCACAGCCACCAATGGGGTTTCTCAACGTGGCACAGCCACCAATGGGGTTTCTCAACGTGGCACAGCCACCGATGGGGTATAACGTGGCACAGCCACCAATGGGGTATACGTGGCACAGCCACCAAAGGGGTATACGTGACACAGCCACCGATGGGGTATACGTGGCACAGCCACCAATAGGGTATACGTGGCACAGCCACCAATGGGTTTCTCAACGTGGCACAGCCACAGAATAAGTCATTCTCACGTTACCAGAACGGAGAAGAAATCGGGCTTACATGCTACCAGAGCAATGCCCGGTGTGTACTCACAACTACACACCTAAGTCTTATCACATAAGACGGGTTTGCCTTCACGTAGAACTCGTAATGGTTTTCTCTCATAAAACTCATTTAAAAATCGTTTTGTACTCAACACAAAACGTAGTAAAACCGAGTTCCAACCGGCAAAGCACACGCACACATTTCTCAAATCACAATATTGCCTTAACGTAGAGCCCAGTTATAAACTCATAAAACATTGGGCTCCAACCGGCTATAAAATCGTGTGCAGTTCAAATCTCAACACAAAACTCTCAACATGCTTGTTTATAAATCATAAATCATGCTATAACAGTTTACAAATCACATACACAAATGGTTTAGATTTCCCTTACCTCTTTGCACCTCGTATAGTGCAATCGTTCCCCCGTATCACGGACTAGTCTCGCATTCCACTCTGGAACTCCCGAGCTGTCCAAACGATGTTAAAACATCAATACTTAATTCTCATAAGCCCCAATTCTCAAAATCGAGCATAATTGCTCATAACACCTCAATTCTTTTGGTTCTCGCAACTCCACCCTAAACTACAACCTCATTCTCAATATCTCAATGTTCAATATTCCTCATGCCAATTATCTAGGCAATTCTCTACATTGTCCAATTTCCATTTATAACTCACAATTTCCTAAATTCACCAAAACTCTCAATATACATATCACTCCTACCACATTGAAATTTAATCACTCCCTAGTCATCTTTCAACCATTTCAACACCCATTCAACCACCAATAACATCGAAATCAACTCAAATATCAAGATCAAGATTTAGAAATTACCCAAAGCTTGTGAGACGCACAACTCTCGCCTCGATCCGATTCGTCCTTCGATTTCCAAGTATGTTGTTCTCCCTTTGATGAGGAACAACTTTCCTTCTTACCACAATAGCTGATTCGGTCGGAAATGGGGGATTTGGAGGAGTGAGAAACTAGGTTTTCGGAAAAATGCAGGTTTGAAAGAGAGAGAAAGTAAGATTTCAGGAGAAGACACGGGTTCCTTATATAGACTGGAGGTAGGAGATCGATCTGCCTCTTGATGAGATCGATCTGTGTTTGAATTTTGGGGGCGATCTGGGCAATTTTATGCCTAGGAGATCGATCTGTCGAGGGGTGAGATCGATCTCTTTATGGCTTTATGAGATCGATCTGTGCCTTGAGGAGATCGATCTTCTTCCAAACAGAAGCATTTGGAGATCGATCTCTTCCTCATGAGATCGATCTGCCTTCAAACAGATTCATTTGGAGATCGATCTCTTCCTCATGAGATCGATCCCTTCTCAAACAGATTCATAAGGGGATCGATCTCTTCCATTGGAGATCGATCTGCTTCTCAAATTTCCTCCTTCCTCGTCAGTTTTAACTCACCAGATCGATCTCTCCTTCTCCCAGATCGATCTGTCCTCATGCTTCATGCTCATTTTACACACTTAACACATAAGTCTCCAATTATAATTCCCACAATTTACTTAGTCCCATTAATTACACTTCAAATTATTATTACATCAATAAATATGTCTGAAATTCTCAGATCTCACAAAATCGACCCTGTCAGAGGTTGAAAGCGGCACATGGACCCCACGCACCGCCATCTGGTGGCTTGACGGCCACTATTTTCTCCAGTTTGGAATAAAATTTGATTTTAAAATTTTTGGTGATTTTTTTAGAATTTTTAAAATTTGTTAAATATTTATTATTTAATATTTTGTAATATTTGAATTAAAGTTGTATGTTATGCATATGATTATTATTGTTTTTGCTTCATGGTGATATGTTTTATGATGTTTTAAGTTGATTGGTAATATTTACTCTCCTTGAAATTGTCAGTAAATTTATGTATTCTTACCTATAAATATGTGCATATTTTATGAAAAATAAAGTTTCAAAATAAATTAAATTGATATAAATGTCACCAAAGTGATATCTTTTATGTTAATTTATTTATTTTGAAAAATAAGGTTATCATTATGGAATTTATATGACAGTATTTTTTAATTCATGTCGAAAATAATCGACCCAAAGGAAGATTATTTTTTGTCGAATTATTAATACATAAAGTAGTAAATGTGTGATAAAATTATTTTTTACCATGAATGCAATATGTCGGTCCAAAGAAAGGCGTATTGTTGGCAAGATTTAATTATCAATATTTACTAATAAAGTTTAAAAGTACCATTACAGATTGATATTTTTGTCAAAAAACTAAATGTCAATGTTGTGCTTGGTATGACCCAAAATTATTTAATTGTGAGCTGATTATTATTGTTTTCTGCTTACAGTGAATGATTCTTCCATATCTGCCAATTTGAATAACATTTAAGTGTTTAACGACACTGACTTTGAGAAATAGAAGGAGCACGTAACCATTGTGTTTGAGTGTATGGATTTAGACTATGCGATCAAGTCAGAACAATCCTCCACCCCTACTAATAATAGTTTAGCTACGGAAAGGACACTTAACGAAAAATGGGAGCATTCAAATCGCATGAGTCTGATGATCATGAAGCACTCAATTTCGGATGCCATCTGGGGCGCAATACCTGAAGAAAAAAATGTTAAAAGTTTCCTAAAACAGATTGCAGACAGATTCGCTGCAAATGAAAAGGTCGAAACAGACACTATTCTAACTAAACTTGTTTCAATGCGGTATAATGGCAAAGTAAACATAAGAGAGTACATTATGGAAATGTCTAATCTTGTTACAAGATTAAAAGTTAGAGTTATCTGAAGACATACTCATGCACCTGGTCTTGATATCTCTTCCTGCACAATTCAGTCCCTTTAAGGTAAGTTATAACACTCAAAATGAGAAATGAACTCTTAACGAGCTCATTGCTCAGTGTGTGCAAGAGAAAGAGAGGCTGAAACAAGATAAGATAGAAAATGTTCACTTAACATTTTCTTCTAATGGTAATATTGCCATCAAGAAAAGGAAAAGGAATAATACAGGAAAATACACTATAAACATTGAACTTCACAGCTTCAGGGGCAGCAAAACAAGATAAGGTGATCACTTGTTTCTTCTACCGTAAAGATAAACATATGAAGAAAAATTATTCCAAGTATGCAAAATGGCTTGCCAAAAGGGGTAAACTTCTCAACTTTGTTTGTTCTGAAGTTAATTTGGCTTTAGTACCAAATCACACTTGGTGGATAGATACATGTGCAACTACTCACATAAGTGTGATAATACAGAGCTGTCTAAGGAGTAGAAAGCCAACTGATGCTAAAAGTTTCATCTATGTGGGAAATGACGAGAAAGCTCCTGTTGAGGCTATTGGTCTATTCAGGTTAAAATTAGAATATGGTTGTTATTTAGATTTGGACGAGACTTTTTATGTACCGTCATTTAGACGGAACTTGATTTATGTTTCTAATTTAGACAAATTGGGTTATTCTTGTTCATTTGGAAATGAAAAGTCTAGTTTCTTTCAGTATTCAAATCTTATTTGTACCGGTTCTTTAGTTGATAATTTATATAAATTCGACATTTATGCCTTATATGTTAATGAATGCTTGCATATAAGTAATTGCGGTATAAAGTGTAAATTAATTAATAAGAATTCTTTTATATTATGGCACAAACGTTTATGGCATATTTCTGAACAAAGAATACGAAGACTTGTGTTAAAAAAGTTTCCTAAAACAGATTGTCGACAGATTCGCTGCAAATGAAAATGTCAAAACAGACACTATTCTGACTAAACTTGTTTCAATGCGGGTATAATGGCAAAGTAAACATAAGGGAGTACATTATGGAAATGTCTAATCTTGTTACAAGATTAAAAGTTAGAGTTGTCTGAAGACATACTCGTGCACCTAGTCTTGATATCTCTTCCTGCACAATTCAACCCCTTTAAGATAAGTTATGACACTCAAAATGAGAAATGGACTCTTAACGAGCTCATTGCTCAGTGTGTGCAAGAGAAAGAGATGTTGAAACAAGATAAGATAGAAAATGCTCACTTAGCATTTTCTTTCAATGGTAATGTTGCCATCAAGAAAAGGAAAAGGAATAATACAGGAAAAGACACTGTAAACACTGGAACTTCACAGCCTGAGGGGCAACAGAAACAAGATAAGGTGATCACTTGTTTCTTCTACCGTAAAGATGGACATGTGAAGAAAAATTGTTCCAAGTATGCAAAATGGCTTGCCAAAAGGGGTAAACTTCTTAACTTTGTTTGTTCTGAAGTTAATTTGGCTTTAGTATCAAATTACACTTGGTGGATAGATACATGTGCAACTGCTTATATAAGTGTGACAATACAGGGCTGTCTAAGGAGTAGAAAGCCAACTGATGCTAAAAGTTTCATCTATGTGGGAAATGACGAGAAAGCTCATGTTGAGACTATTGGTCTATTCAGGTTAAAATTAGAATCTGATTGTTATTTAGATTTGGACGAGACTTTTTATGTACCGTCATTTAGACGGAACTTGATTTATGTTTCTAATTTAGACAAATTGGGTTATTCTTGCTCATTTAGAAATCAAAAGTCTAGTTTCTTTCAGTATTCAAATCTTATTTGTACCGGTTCTTTAGTTGATAATTTATATAAATTGGACCTTCATGCCTCATATGTTAATGAATGCTTGTTTGTAAGTAATTGCGATACAAAACGTAAATTAATTAATGAGAATTCTTCTATTTTATGGCACAAACGTTTATGGCATATGTCTGAACAAAGAATACGAAGACTTGTGTTAGAAGAGATTCTTGATTCTCTTGATTTTTCAGATTTCAAAATCTGTATTGAGTGTATTAAGGGAAAACAAACAAATATCAAGAAAATAGGCGCCAAAAGGAGTTCAAACATCTTGGAATTAATTCATACTGATATATGTGGTCCATTCCCTATGACTTATTGGAATTATCAACAATATTTTATTACTTTCATAGACGACTATTCTCGTTATTGATACTTGTACTTAATTCATAAGAAGTCTCAATCATTAGACATTTTCAAGAACTATAAAGTTGAAGTTGAAAATCAACTTGGTAGGAAAATTAAAGTCGTTAAATCTGACCATGGTGGTGAGTACTATCGTAGATATGACGGATCAGGTGAACAACGTCCAAGACCCTTTTGCAAGGTATTTAACAGAATGTGACATCGTTTCTCAATACACCACGTTAGGGACTCCAAATCAAAATGGTGTAACTGAGAGATGAAATCCGACCCTAAAGGATATGGTGAGAAGTATGATAAATCATTCTTCTTTACTAGAATTACTTTGGGGGGAAGCTTTAAAGACTGCAGTGTATATCCTTAATCGAGTTCCTAGCAAAACAGTAGCTAAAACTAAGCCTAGTATTAGGCACTTGCATGTTTGGGGCTATCCTGTTGAAGCTAGGTCATACAAGTCTAATGAAAGGAAATTGGACTCAAGAACAGTAAGCTGCTACTTTGTTGGATATTCAGAAAGATCGAGGGGTTTCAAGTTTTATGATCCCTCAAGTAAATCCTTTTTCGAGACGAAAAATACTAAATTCATTGAGGATGTTGAATATAGTGGGAGTGTCAAACCTAGGAATCTTGTCTTTAAAGAAGAACATGTCACTATTCTTACAGTTACAATTGAAAATGATTAGGCAGTTATGTCTGATGTTGTTCAAGATTCAAATCCAGATTATCAAAATGTTCCTGGGTTACCTCCTGCTTATATTGAAGAGTCAACTCTTATTCAATTGGAGGAGTAACAACAACCTCAATTGGAAGTGTCATTAAGGAGATCTTCTAAGGAGAGGAGATTAGCAATTTCAGATGATTATATCGTTTATCTCCAAGTACATGAGTTTGATATAGGAGTGGAAGATGATCCAACATCTTTTAGTGAAACCAAACAAAGTGTTCACTCCTAACAATGGATAGAGGCCATGAAAGATGAAATGAAATCAATGGAGGACAATAACGTTTGAGATCTTGTTGAATTGCCTAAAGGAGCGAAACTGATTGGTTGTAAATGGATTTACAAAACCAAATAAGATTTGAAAGGCAATTCCAAAAGATATAAAGCAAGTCTAGTCGCCAAAGGTTTCACTCAAAAGGAAGATTTTGATTATAAAGAGACTTTCTCTCAAGTTTCATTGAAAGAATCTTTTAGAATTATTACGACACTTGTAGCTCATTATAATTTAGAGTTACATCAGATGGATGTAAAGACAGTGTTTCTCAATGGAGACATTGAAGAAACAATTTATATGGCGCAACCAAAAAATTTCGTGTCGAATAATTCAAAACATCTTGTGTGCAAATTAAAGAAATCCATCTATGGTTTAAAGCAAGCATCTCGTCAATAGTATCAGAAATTTGATCAAGTGATTACCTCATTTGACTTTAAGGAGAACACGATTGATCAATGTATATTATCACAAGATTAGTGAGAGCAAGTTTATTCTTCTGGTGCTGTATGTTGATGATATTCTGCTAGCAAGCAGTGATATAGGCTTGTTGCATGAAACCAAGAGATTTCTGTCAAGTGATTTTAAAATGAAAGATCTTGGGGATGTATCTTTTGTGTTGGGTATACAGATCCATTGAGATCATTCTCGTGGTATACTTGGCTTATCACAAAAGGCATATATCGATAAAATACTTAGTAGATTTGACATGAAAAATTATGCATCAGGAGATACACTTATTGCTAAAGGTGATAAATTTAGTTAGCTTTAATGCCCAATAAATGAGATTGAAAAGAAAGATATGCAGAAGATTCCTTATACCTCAGCAGTAGGGAGTCTTATGTATGCTCAAGTTTGTACGGGTTCGGATATTGCGTATGTAATTGGAATGCTTGGCAGATATTTAAGTAACCCTAGTATGAATCATTGGAAATCAGTAAAGAGGGTTATGCGGTATCTATGGAGAACTAAAGATTACATGCTCACATATCGGATGTTAGATCATTTAGAGATCGTATGGTAATCAGACTCCGACTTTGTTGGTTGCCTTGATAGCAAAAAGTCTACTTCTGGCTATATTTTCATGTTAGTTGAAGGAGCTGTCTCATGGAAGAGTGTAAAAGTAGTCACTCATAGCTTCTTCCACCATAGAGACGAAATTTATAACTTGTTATGAGGCATCAAACCATTCAATATGGTTGTAGAATTTTATCATCGGGCTGTGCATTGTCGATAGTATTGAGAGACCATTGAAGATTAATTGTGATAATATAGTCGCTGAGTTATATTCTAAGAACAACAAAAGCTCGTCGAAGTCAAAGCATATTGACAGTAAATTTCTTGTTGTTAAGGAGAGAGTTCAAAGTCTTCAGATTACTATTGAACATATAAATACAAGCTCCATGATGCGGATCCGCTTACGAAGGGAGTACCATCTAAGGTGTTTCATGAGCATGTAGCTCGTATGGATGTGGTTCATCCTGATGATATGCTTGCATAATGAGAGTTTGTTTCTTGATATTTATTTTTTATTGAGATATTTTTTTGATCAGACTTAAGTATTTTTGGTATTATTGAAAATTCTAAAATAAAGTGACATTCTTTCAGTTGCAATATGCATAAAGTTTTGGAAGTATGTTATTCTTTGAATTATAAAGTAGGACAAGTTGGAAATAGGCATGTTAAAGGATCGTGTTACATGTAATTTTCATACTACACATTCATACTTCATCTATGTCGTTGATTATATTAATATACGTGACCATTGATGGGTCTAGTTATGAAATATATATATAACGAAGATCGCTTTGATCCTGTTTTTATATAATTAATTGACCGGATTGTTTAGAGACGTTACTTTGTAGAGATAGTAACTATTGAGGTCTAAAAGTTATTTTTAAATGTACAATTGTCAAGTGACATATGTGGCTCAAGTGAGAGATTGTTGAGAAATTATTTATGCGGGCCTACATATATCAATTGATTGTACATTATAAGTTATCTAATTTGTTTAGTCCATTTAAAAGTGATCAAATAAAGTTATTGGATTTTAAAGCATCTCAATTAGTATGAGTTTTGCAATGTGTAGAGACTCAATATTTTATTTTATTTTAATGATGGGTCAAAATATAATTAAATGTACTACATTTATAAATAGGTTATGGTCCCTAGTCTAAAAATTAATTTTTTCTCATTCTCATATCCCATTAGTGAGTAAGTTATGATTTTCTCTCATAAAGTAAGGTTTAGACGTGGAAGACTACTAACACTCAATCAATTAATTCCAATGGGTCCAGGTATGTTTCTATTTCTAATTTTCTTAATAATTGAACATAAGATCCTAAGTACTAATATTATGTAATTAAATTTTACTACATACTTACTGTATGGAAAAAGACACCACATTTTTCAACTCAAATGCAAAACAATTCAAATCAGCAAACAACAACAAAATTGAATGTTTTTGCATTTTGGTTTTTGCTGTTATTATTTTGACAATAAAATCTCCCTCTTAACATCTTTTTTTGGCACTAAAAGAGATGATTCATTAGCTCAAGTTTTGTAGGGAAGACGATAGAAGGGACGATGAGATGTTAAGAATGCTTTTTGATATGGTCATTGTTTGTAGTTTAATCTCTCCTGAACAAGGGCCTAGGATGTGGCAAAGAGTGAAAATGTTACTTAGAAAGATGGGTTTTTTTAGAGGAGGATGAATTAGAATTGTGACTTTCTTTTCAAATTTGATTAAATTCATGGGTTTTTGAGAAAATCTAATATGATAAAGGTGTTTAAGAGATAAAAAGGAATTTTTTTAAAAAAAAATTGAGAATTTTCGCTGCCGACCATTGTTTGCTGGCTACAGAATGCAGTGGTTGGCCGACAATGAACCACTATTTTCTGGGTTTCATGAAGTGTAACGACCCGAATTTATTGATATTTCGGTTGGGCTACGAGTCGATAACAGATTAAAATCCATAACTTTTCTATTTAATTTAAATCCTCTCGGTAATAGTTTAAACCGAAAATAGTAATAATATTATTTCATCAAATCGGCACCTTTGTTCTCATACAAAATAATCTCAATCACATTCCCAGGCATAACTTTCATACATTATTGTTCTTACAAAACATTTTAGATACAAAACAATTATTCTTACTGGGTATACCTCTAGCTCATGTGATTTCTTTCTGAAGCGTGGCTGTGCAAAATATTTCGACTTAGGGAGTCGATCCCACTACTGATGCGAATCTGTGGAGGAGAGTAAGGAGGGTGAGCTCAACATGCTCAGTAAGAAAAACCTCATGGCAGGTAGATAAATACACTACCTAAGATATATATATATATATATATATATATAAATATATATATATATATATATATGCATTTGCCAAATCCGAAATATTTTTATATTTGCATAAATAGTATGGCAAAAGCACTAATACCAAGAACAAAATTTCAGAAATATAACATGTATCGGTAATAAATTTAGCTACTATTTTAAATCCAGAAAGTTCAAAATTTTTCAGTAGCAAAACAAACAGATTTTCAAATATCTCAGTTCAAACAGACAATTCAGAAAAAATATTTCAAATTGATAAGACAAGGCATACATGCTATATCAAATATCAGAAATGACTATTGGCCAATGTCGGTGACTTCGGGCAATTCATGGGCCAAGTGTGTCGAGAAGTCAATCGCCCCAAACAGCTCACAGATCAGAATGTCTGAAGACCAGAAACAAAATCAGAAGCACGGTATATCATACTTGTGGACCACAGATACAGAAACAGACAAAAATGCAGCATGATCTCACCAACGTCTTTGTCTCAAAATCAGTGTGAGACGGATCGTACGACATACAGTCAGTACACGCTCAGGCACATATCATCAAAATAGATTTATAAGCAAATCATTCCACCTCAAATCACATATAAATTCAATTATTTTATGAAACCGTTCAAAATAGGCTGACTAGCCCTTTTTCGGATAAAATTTCAGAAAACAGTCTATGAAAATTCAAACTTCAGAATTTTCGATATTTAAAACAGAATTCAAGTCACACCATAATCTATGCAACCATTTAAATTCAATCAGTAAAATTAAGTTGTTCAATTAGGCTAAAATCTTTAATTTTCAGAGTCATAAAATTCGACATATATTTTTCGATAATTTCGGTATTGCGAAATTTAGCCTAAAATTTTATATCTACAAATATACAGAAATTACGCATATTTATCTCTACCAGCAATGAAAATTTTTCTTACCTCGGTGTCTCGCTAAAAATCCTCGATGTTTTAGTGGCGCGAGTCAACGGTTTTGTGTTAATTGATCTGTTTCCTCAAAATTCCAAATCGATATTCCGACCATCTTTTCCTGGATTTTTCTCCCAATTCCCCCAGGTCTTTTTTATACTCTCTATATATATATAATTCTAAATATATATATATATGAATTTTCCTTTTTTTTTTTTGCGCGGGTTTGAATTTCTCGTGTGTTCCTCTTCTCCTTTCTTCTTTTTCACAATCGAGTTACTGTTCCCCGATCTCCTCCCACCCTTCTCGGCTCAGCAACACCGGCACCACCATCATCACACTTCTATCCTCGTTTCTACCAGCTCTCGGTTTCCTTTCCCTGCTCCATTCTTTGTTTCTTTCTTTAGCCACTCAGTCTCCCTTTCTCATCCTTTTATTATGATTTTTCAGTTGCGTACAGGACAGAGGCAGAGTAGGCGAACTGAAGAGGTGTTGGGGGAGGGAAAATGGGATCAGGTTTGATAGGAGACGGGCAGTGAAGTGGAGCTCTGTGTGCAAGGGTCGGTGTGCAGAGTTGGTGTGTACAGGAGGTTTCGTGTTTTTCAGTTTCGCCCATTTTTTAAAATTTTATTATTATTATTATTATTATTATTATATATTATTATTTTTATTTATTTATTTATTTATCTATTTATTTTGTTTTATACCAAACGTACATTTTATTTTCACTTGTACGTTTTTACGAATAAATTTACAAGGAAATTTCGAGGATTTACATTCTCCCCACCTTAGAAAATTTAGTCCCCAAATTTAAGAGTACATTAACTAGTAAACAGGTGTGGGTATGTCTCTCGCTTTAGACTCTTTAATTCCCACGTGGCCTATTTCGAAATGTGATACTACCATGAAACCTTGACCAGAGGAATCGTCTTAGACTGTAGTACCTTCTCCTTCCTATCCAGTATTCGAACCAATTTTTCCACATACATCATATCATCTTTTAACTCCAACGGTTCATACTTAATCACATGTGTCGGAACCGTATGATACTTTCGAAGCATCGAGAGATGGAAGACATTATGAATGTTCGAAAAATCAAGTGGTAAGGCCAATCTGTAAGCTTTGTCTCCCACTCGGTCTAAGATCTCGAAAGGTCTTATATAACGGGGACTCAACTTTTCTTTCTTTCTGAATCTCATTATACCTTTGGATGGAGAAACTTTCAGAAATACCGAATCTCCTACCAGGCATCAAATTGATACAAAATTCCATCTCCTTATCCGAAGGTAGCCATGGTAGATCGTTCGAAAACACGTTGGGAAATTCCCTGACTACGAGAATATCGCCCAAATTCGGGTTTTCCTTATCCGTGTCGATTACATACGCAATGTAACCTTCAAAAATATTATTATCCATATTATTAATAAGACTATGTCATTTAGCAGTAAATTTTCTTTCCATTACTTTTCAGAAAATTTGTAACATATTTTTCGGGCATAAATGTTACTGTCCTATTATGACAATCAAGAACAACTTGATTTATTGTTAACCAGTCCATCCCAATATCACATCGAAATCATACATATCTAGTAGGATCAGGTCTGCTAACATGTTTCTGTCTCCTATTTTAAGTCTACACTCTTTATATAGTTACTCTGTCATTTGACTATCTTTCATTGGTGTCCTAATCATGAGCCCCCTTTGTAGTGGTTTGGGTTGTATATATGGAATCAATTTACATGCAAACATAGACGATATAAATGAATGAGTTGCACCATAATCAAATAAAGCTATTGCCTTAATATAAAAAATTAGAATAGTACCTTTAAATGCTTCAACTGGTGCATCAGTTTCTGTCGCCTCCCGCTTTAGAGCGTACACTCGCCCCTGTCCTACGACCCGCTTATCCTTTTCTTCCACTGTTGCCTTCCTCTTTGGTGTGGAGGTAGTAGCAGGAGCTCTATTCTGTTTTGTATACCTCTGTGGGGTTGTGTCAACATCTTCGGGACAATCTCTGACCATGTTTCCCATCTTACCACATTTGAAACAAACACCCATCATCCTATAGCAGGGCCTGTTCCCGTGATTTCTCCCACAGTGTCTACACATCTCGATATTAGGTCGGGGTCCTCCGATAAAATCCCCTTAGTAGGTGTTGAGCCCTAATAGATGGGAAGCCTGATAGTCTTACCCCACAGCTCTTCATAGTGCCTCCGTCGCTTAAACAATGGCCTCCTACCATGTCTTCCACTCATGTCCCCTGCTAGCCTCTTTCAATCCTGCTCCTTACCTTTAACCACTTTGTTAGACTCAGAGGTATGCATATCGTAATCTTGTTCGCACAACTGGGCTCGACGAACTGCCTCCTCATAGGTGCTAATATCAAACGAAGCTAGTTGGGCTCAAATTGGGGGCCTCAGTCAGTCCATAAATTTTCGAACTTTCTTCGTCTCATAGTCTATGGTGTCCGGATCATATCTTTCCAATGAGGTGAACTTTGACTCATACTCATCCACAGATTTATTCCCCTGAGTCAAGTTTGAGAACTTCGACTGTAGTCTCCTCTGAGTAGTATCTGGAATGTACTTCCTCCAAAAGGCATTAAGAAATAGATCCCAAGTGATTGCCCCATGCCTGTTTCTCAGATCAGTTGAGTGGACTTCCACCAGTGTTCAGCTTATCTATTTAGTACAAAAGCTGCAAAAGCAACTTTCTCGGTAGAGTTACATCGAAAAAACTCATAAAGCTTCTCAATCTCATTTATCTAGTCCTCTGCAACCACTGGATCTTTAACCCCACTAAAAGACGGAGGCTTAAATTTCTGAAAGTGCCTCAGCCTATCCAACTCACACTCATACCCCATATCATTACTATACTGCTGTGGGGCTACTGGTGCCAGCACAACTGCGGGAGTAGTAGATGCAGTCTGAGTCGCAGTGCTTGGTGGGTTGTTCAGCCTGGCCAGTACTTGCCCGATCTGATTCAGTATGGATTCCACGCTCTGTTCCATACTAGTAATTCGGGCATTAAAGCTCTCAGTATGGTTACGAGCGGGCTGTTCAACAGTGGGGCCACCTGATCCTTCAGGCCTCTCCTTACGGCCTCAGGATGACCTACCTCCTCGTCCCTTCGATCGACCTCTTCGTCCACCAGCCATAACCAATCGGCTTCCTGCATTCAGTAGCAATTTCTTAGTATAACACAGTCACATATACTCGTTTGTATCTAAATAAGATACAGTAATGCTGAGGATGTGAACTTTCTAAGTCTTTTCACTTTTAATATCGACTAGTATTAAGCCAACCTTGCTCTGATACCAACTTATGTAACGACCTGAATTTATTGATATTTCGATTGAGCTACGAGTCGATAACAGATCAAAATCCATAAACTTGCCTATTTAATTTAAATCCTCTTGGTAATAGTTTAAAACGAAAATAGTAATAATATTATTTCATCAAATCAGCACCTTTGTTCTCATACAAAATAATCTCAATCACATTTCCCAGACATAACTTGCATACATTACTGTTCTTACAAAACATTTTAGATACAAAATAATTATCCTTACTGGGTATACCTCTAGCTCAGGTGATTTCTTTCTGAAGCGTGACTGTGCAAAATACTTCAACTTAGGGAGTCGATCCCACTACTGATGCGAATCTGTGGAGGAGAGTAAGGGGCTGAGCTCAACATACTCAGTAAGAAAAATCTCATTGCAGGTAGATAAATACACTATGTAAGATATATATATATATATATATATATATATATATATATATATATATATATATATATATGCATTTGCCAATTTTGAAATATTTTTATATTTGCATAAATAGTATGGCAAGAACACTAATACCAAGAATAGAATTTCAGAAACAGAACATGTATCGGTAATAAATTTAGCTACTGTTGTAAATCCAGAAAGTTCAAAGTTTTCAAGTAGCAAAACAAACAGATTTTCATATATCTCAGTTCAAACAGACAATTCAGAAAAATATTTCAAATAGACGAGACAAGGCATACATGTTATATCAAATATCAGAAATGACTATTGGCCAATATCGGTGACTCCGGGCAATTCACGAGCCAGGTGTGCCGGGATATCAATCATCGTGGGAGTGGTCAGCTACCCAAATGACTCACAGATCAGATTATCTAACGACCAGAAACAGAATAAGAAGCACGATATATCGTAGTCATGGACCAAAGATACAAAATCAAATATAGAAATAGACAGAAATGCAGCATGATCTCACCAACGCCTTTGTCTCAAAATCAATGCGAGACGAATCGTACGACACACAGTCAGTACGCACTCAAGCACATATCATCAGAATAGCTTTCCAAGCAAATCATTCCACCTCAAATCACATATAAATTCAATTGTTTCATGAAACCGTTCAAAACAGGTTGACTAGCCCTTTTCCAAATAAAATATCAGAAAACAGTCTATGAAAATTCAAAATTCAAAATTTTCGATATTTAAAACAGAATTCAAGCCACATCAGAATCTATGCAACCATTTAAATTCACTCAGTAAAATTAAGTTGTTCAACTAGGTTAAAATCTCTAATTTTCAGAGCCATAAAATTCGGCATAGATTTTTCAGTAATTTCGGTATTATGAAATTTAGCCTAAAATTTTATATCTACAAATATACAGAAATTACGCATATTTATCTCTAGCAGCAATGAAAATTTTCCTTACCTCGGTGTCCCGCTAAAAATCCTCGGTGTTTTAGCGGCGTGAGTTAACGGTTTTGTGTTAATCGATCTGTTTCCTTGAAATTCCAAACCGATATTCCAACCGTCTTTTCTCGGATTTTTCTCCCAATTCCCCTGGGTCTTCTTTCTACTCTAAATAAATATATATATCCATATATATATAATTCTATATATATATATATATATGAATTTTCCATTTTTTTCGCGCAGGTTTGAATTTCCTGCGCCTTCCTCTTCTCCTTTCTTCTTCTTCACAATCGAGTTATTGTTCCTCGATCTCCTCCCATCCTTCTCGGCTCAGCAACACCAGCACCACCATCATCACACTTCTATCCTCGTTTCTCCTAGCTCCCGGTTTCCTTTCCCTGCTCCCTTCTCTGTTTATTTCTTCGGCCACTCAATCTCCCTTTCTCATCCTTTTATTCTGATTTTCCAGTTGCGTACAGGACAAAGGTAGAGTAGGCGAATTGAAGACGTGTTGGTGGAGGGAAAATGGGAGCAGGTTTGACAAGAGACAGGCGGTGCAGTGAAGCTTTGTGTGCAGGGGTCGGTGTGCAGAGTTGGTGTGTAGAGGAGGTTTTATGTTTTTTAGTTTCGTCCCCCTTTTTAAAAAAATATTATTATTATTATTATTATTATTTTATTTTTATTTTATTATTATTATTATATATTATTATTATTTATCTATTTATTTTGTTTTATACTAAACGTACATTTTATTTTCACTTGTACGTTTTTACGAATAAATTTACAGAGAAATTTTAGGTATTTACATGAAGAAACCCAAGGGAGAGAAAGAGTTTAGAGAGAAGGAGAGTGGGAGAGATAGGGAGAAAAAGAAAAAGAAAAATGAGTAAAAAAAAGGCTTTTATAGTCATTTTTTAAAATATTTTTATCAGTATTTACTCTCTTTAACAGAACAATGCATGTAATTCACTTCCATTAAAATATTTTAATTTGAACAATTTTACAAACATTTTGTCTTTAATTGTTACAAATAAAAGATTGTTTCTGCAATTAACAGATGACATAAACGTTAAGTCTTAATTTGAGTATTTAACTTAAAAAAATCATTTGATTAATTATAAATATTTTTTTCATTTTATAAGTGAAATTAATAAAGTAATATGTGTCTTTTAATATATATAAAAAATCCTAATTAATAAAATGAGACATAACAATAAAAAAATTTTAACATCAATATATTAAATACTAATTTTGAGTCTAAGATTTTATTCTTAAGAAGAAAAATAAAATTAAACACTATTTTCATTTCAGTATATTATTTTAATACACGAAAACACTAAAAAAGGAAACCTTTAAATTAGGAAATGATACCGAAGTGTTAATACCTGAGAGAGAAACACCCAACATCCCCGGTAGTTATATTTCTCCAATTCTCCCCCACAAATCATAATTTACCTTTTTTTTAGTTCAACTTTGAATATGAAAAAAAAGTTGTTAATAAGGTATTAGTTTAGTGCTAAAGAAGAAATTCTTAAAATTAATTAAAAAATACTTAATATAAAGCATTGGTTATATATCTAATTATATATTAATTTGTTTGATTAATTGAAGTGGTTTATAAATAAAATAATTAATTATAGTTATAATTTTTTTTTTGTTTTAACTTAAAATGTTAGTTCAATAATATAAGTCCTAATTAAATTTTTAAGTATGATTCATAGAGAAAAATTTAATTTTTATTAAGTCAAATCTCTTTGAATCAATATCTATTATAAAATATTTGATATAAAAACACCGACCCATTTAAAAAAATTCTTTTGTTTTTATCGATTAAAGTTAAATTTGACCTAATAATTTATATTTTTTTTTAAAAATATTTTCAAAGTTCTATATCCCTCCTTTTATCTCTAAAAAATAAAAAAATAAAACTCTTTTGCTTTGTTATAAAAACAAACATATTAGTCACCAACTTACCATGACTGTTAAAATTCTTAAATCCCCTTAAAAAAACCTGTAGCCACCAGGACTCTCTTTCTTTATACTGATGCCCGTTATTTCTGCTCTTCGTCTTTTTACTAAAAAATCAAAAAAATAAATAAATAAATAAATAAACAAAATATCGATTTTATTTTTTATAAATTAAAAAGAAAAACAAACGTAACTTCCACTTTGCATAGCCGCATTCCTTTTTCTTTTTTTTTTTTTTTAAATAAAAGAGGAGGCAGTTATAACTTCCTTTCCACTTCCAAACCAACTCTACCCATGCAAATAACAAACTCAACTGAACTGAATTAATTAATTATAAACATTTAAAAAATTCCTTTTTTAAATAGTTATTTAAATATCTTAAGAGAAACAGAAACTAACGCGTTTATACCAAGCCTGAAGTCGTTATTTCAACGGAGCGGTTTTACGGCTCATATCAACAACTCTTTCAAAAACTGTTTTAACTTAAATTCATATTTTCTCTATAAAAACACCTTCCGTTTTTGAAATTTGGTTTTGATATTGATTTTTATTTTTATTTTTATTTTTGAATTCTTTTGTCTTTCTTTGATAAAGATGATCAACGGTGGTGATCGGGTGAAAGGTTCATGGAGCCCACAAGAAGATGCTAAGCTGATCAAGCTAGTGGAACAGCATGGCCCAAGAAATTGGTCAATGATAAGCTCCGGGATTCCTGGAAGATCGGGCAAGTCTTGCCGTCTACGGTGGTGCAACCAACTCAGCCCCGCCGTGCAACACCGTCCCTTTACGCCTGCGGAGGATGCTATTATCATCCAAGAACATGCTGTTCATGGGAATAAATGGGCTGCCATTGCTAGACTATTGCCTGGACGTACTGATAACGCTATAAAAAATCATTGGAATTCGAGTTTACGTCGAAAACGAGAAATTGAGTTGTCATCTGGGTCGTCAGAGTCGAACTCTATGGTGAAACGGCGGAGACAGGATGCGTTGGAGTCTGACTCGGGGAATGAGAGGTATTCCGTTGGAGTGGTGTTGCATGAGCATAACAATGCAGGGTTGGTGGGGCCCAAGACGTCGCTGACGCTGTCTCCGCCAGGGGAGAGCTCTATCTCTGGACGCTTTGAGAAGAAGGTGGAGGTGGAAAATGGGGAGGAAGAAGAAGAGGAGTTGGTGGTGAAAAGTGAGGAAGGAGGGGGCGGAGAGGAGGAGAAAAGTAGATTGGTGGAGGAGGAGGCTTGCTTGTTGAGCATCATGCAGCGTATGATTAAAGAGGAGGTTAGGAGTTACATAGATGGATTAAGAGCTGATCAACATCTATGAAAATATTAGTTACGTTACTAATTAAAGACCCTCTCTCTCGTTTTTCATTTCAGATTTTAGTCTGTATTTCGAAATGTTTCATTTCAGATCCTAGTCTGTATTTCGAAATGCAGTGGTTAGCTTTTGCATGCTGGGTGCTTGAACTCATGATCTGGATATTTTCCCAATGGAGCAGAAAGCAAAGAGACGTCGGAAATAGTATTTAGTTTTTGGTTGTTGTACTCTTTTTTTTTTTTTTTTTTTTCTGGTTAGCGGCCCCTAAGAGAATCCAAAACATGGGATTGGGAGGACTCCAATTCAGGTTTCAATACGAAAAATGAAGTAAATTCGAATATGGAAGTTAAAAAGTTTAGAATATGGTAGACAGGAAGAGGTACTAAAACAGGTTCACATTGGTTGGATATTTAATTACCATGAACCAAGAGAAAATTTTAAGTACAAAGTTGCCAAATTTTTTTGTACAAAGTACTCCAGAAACATGAAAAATACGTTCTTAAAATAATAATGCCAGAGGCCGAAGCAAGGCATGGATGCAAAATCTCTCAAGCATTCATGATTTCACAAAACTAGGACTGAAATAATATTTGATTCATTCCCTTCGAGCAAGAAACTAATTTCTTTCTTAAGTTCCAAATCACCACAAGAAAATGGAGGGCTCTCCAAAACCAAAAACCAGATGAGAGCTTGCATTTATTAATCTGTCTAAAGGTATGAGCATAGGCGTTTAAACAATCATTCCCATGACCTAAGCTATAAATGATAAGCAAAGCATAAACAAGGTAAGGTATTGGAGGCTTTCCAATCAGAAGAATATGACCTTTTCTAAGTCTACCGCACAAAGACACTACTTTCCTATGGATTCAGAGTGCTTAAGCCATTAATGTCCCATTCGCTAACAATAAATAACATTAGGCACGGTGGGTTACATGCAACAACCACAATGGATTGGTTCCCATTGGTCATTGACTGCTTTGTATTCATTGGAAGCATAAGCCTTGATTACCATTGCATAGCCTAAAATTCACAGCTTAAAGTATCCAAAAGCATAAGTAGTGGTTACCCATCTCACAGCTTAAACAACTTGCCTAAGGGCACAAAGATAGCAATAATCTCATCAACCTAGTCAACTACTCGCTATATGCTAACTACAATTAATCTATTGCCATAATCCTCCATGTGAAATCTATTGCCACAATCTCATCAACCGAGTCAACTACTCACTATATGCTAACTACAATCAATCCATTGCCACAATCTCATCAACCTAGTCAACTACTCACTATATGCTAACTACAATCAATCTATTGCCATAATCTTCCATGTGAAATTTCGAACAAATATGTAAAGATAAAAAGAGAAAATAAAGTATATTTGACCAAGTAATTGCTACCCTCAGGTCCTAGAAAAACACCCACCAAAAAGTTAACATCCAAAAGCATAAATCTTTGATTAAAATACTCAATACCATTTTTCAAGTAGATGAAAATAGTTTAACAATAATACAAAATTAAACCATGAAAACAGAACATCTTTAATTATTTGACAAAAAGTACCCATCAAACAAGAGAAATTCAAAGACTCCAATTACTAACCCCAAAAAAAAATTAAACTACTTAGATCTTTGCCTCATCTTTCTTCTCTTCCTCTTCAATCTCCTCATACGCTTCTTCTTCCACTGGAATTACTCAAAAAAAAAAAAGTTTCAATCAAAAAAAGGAAAGGAAAATATCAAAGAAAATAATGCTTCAGATATTGAGTTTTTTACCTTAGCTCTCATCGTGGAGAGGCTTCGAAATTGGTCTCCTTTTGCAGTTCAAAACCTCGAGATTGATGTTCTTCTGCAGAAGATGCGGCCAGACTCAAGAGGGGAAAATTAGGGCTTTGAGATCATATATAGATATATATTCGGTAAAACCCTAAAGGCCTCCAGGCCGTTGGTCAGGCCTGCGTAATTGGGCTTTAAGCTGATTTGACTCATTTCAGCCTAAAATCAAAATTTCTCTTTCTGAGATCCAATTTGGGCCTGCATGGACCGTCTCATTGATATTCTCAGGGCAGACCAAAACTATTTCTTTTTCTAAAATCCAGTTTGGCCCGGCTGACTACTGATTCAAAATTATTTTTAATAGTAGGGTGGAAAGTATTTTAATTTTAGCCTAAATCGAACAATTTTATAACATATGTATATATATATATATATATATGCAAATTCATGCTCTGAAAACCCACCAAGGGATTTGCATTCAATGGAAAAAATCTTACATCAAAATCCAATGTATATCAACTGAGTTGCCTACTCACCTACCACATGCCCCACGACAGGTAAATCCATCACAAGAAGACAAGGAAATTGCATTACTACAACTATTTACTAGCAGACAGCAGCTAATTTCATTGACATTCACCCATTCTGCCAACGCCATCAGTCTCCAATCACGCAATTCTGGGGCCATAAAAAGGTGCAATTTTGAACAAAATCAAGGCATGATCCACTTATATACATATAAAATTAATTTTGTTTTACAATATTTCATATATTTTTATAAGATTTATATTTTTTTAATTTGACCACATCAATTGTCACGTAAGATGTTCGAACGGTAGTTAGTGTTATTTAGCATATTTAGGTTAAATTATCCTATTTTGAAAGGTTGAAAGTTTATTTACAGGAAGATAAAAAGCTTATGAACTTTTATAGTAAAATTAAGGGTTGAAGACTTTTATTCATTTTGTACAAAGAGTTTAAGGATATATTTAGCTATTAAGCATTAAAAAATGTTATATACATGCACTATGTTTACAGTTTTATTATTAATAAATTACAATTTAGTTTTTTAAATGTAGCCTTTTGTAATTTAATTTTTTTTCTTTCAAGATTCAAATATATTAGAAATGATTTTGAATTCAAGCAAGACAGATGCAATGTCATTTATGATAGAAATTTGTTGTTTGAATAATTTTAACTTCAATTTAGGGTTTTAAGCTCAGGCATTTGTGTTTAATGTTCCATCTTTAGAGATTCACGTACAACAATCAAATACTATGTGTTTTTGTAACCTAAGTGTATTCTAATTTTGAAATAGACTACGACCTTTATATTAAACGTAGTCGTTTTATGTATCTTCAAATTAAATTACTATTATGAAATATTACAGTTTGAATGATAATCGTAATATTTTTCTATTTTTATTTATAGTTTATAAGTAAGTTTAGAATTCATCGCTCTTTTGCTTAACCTCATTTTGAACAGAAACCATTCTCATCAAATAATAACATACTCCAAGCTTTGTTTACTCTACAAACCATTTTCAGTATAACTCCATTTTGAACAAAAAAAGCCATAGAAAACTATTTTTATTTCTAGATCGACTCTCACAATAGATGAAAAACACTACGAAACAACTATAGTAGTGATGATTAATCATTTCCATTTATGAATCACGCAATGTAATCCTTTTTTCAATGTCTAAGGTTTATTTTCAATTATTTTTCTATTATTTTTATTCTTTATTATTTTTTTGTTTTCCATTTGTTTTTATATAATTGAAATATATTTTTTGGTTACCTCATCTGGTTCCTACACAAAGGAGGTTTGCTCCCAAAAACCCTCTTTTTGATTTTTAGGATTTAATTTTTGCTGATTTTTAGTTAAGGGTTTTGTTATTCTTGTAATTTTATTTAGTTTGTTAAATTTTGTAAACTTGAAGGAGATTTTGAGTTGGAAGTCATTTGATTGGAGAATTGTTGGTTCCTTTGCTGTTACACATTAGTTTTCTTACCAAAAAATTAATGTTTAAACTATTGTAGAAGGATTTTGATAACATTATTGACGGCAAATATTTCATCTCAATTTTTTTGAGATTAAGGTTATTTTTCTCATTATTTCTTTTGATTTTGGTTGTTTATGCGAGCGATCTTTTTATCTGAACAATAATGTATTGTACTTTTAATTAATGTGATTGTTTAAATTTATGAAGATTCTATACAAATAGTTAGACCTCATCTTAATTAAGTTATGGATGACCAAAAGACTTAAATGTAGTGGGCATTTTGAAGTTTTACTTAAAACGGCAGGTTGTCAAATTAATGAACCAAATTTTTAATGGAATACATGCATTATACGAGGTAAAGTATTCATCGTATTTTATATCATGAATTTGTTTATGTATATCTAATTCGCTTTATAAATACATCATTGTTGTTTAATGATATTTTGTTTGGCCGGTTTGTAAAAATTAAAAACTATGATTTAAGGCGACGTACTTTAATAAATTCTTAAAGTCATTCAAAATTTCTTCTACACAAGATTCTTTTCTATAAATAATGAAGGTCAGGATTTGTTAACATCCTAGTTTGCATCACTTTAACTCATTAGTTTTTAATTTTTACAAACCGGCCAAATACCATTAAATAATAATACTACATTCATAAAGCGAATTGCATGCTTATAGACAATATTATAATATAAATTATGATAAATAGCTTGCCTAATATAATGCATGAATTACCACTGAGAAGTTGGCATATGAATTTGTCAATCTACTGCTTCGAATAAAATAGTAGATGAAACTAGTATATTAATAGATGTTGATATCAATTATTTGTGAGAAGATAATGTATAATAATGAATTAGGAAATGAGAGAGTTGTAGCATTGTGGTCATTGTGAGAAAAAAGAATCTTCATTAATCGAATCATATGATACATCTAAATGTATTATTTTTATCTATAACCTTGCAGCATATTTATATATATTTTGTGTTAAAAGTGATGCAAATTAGGATGTTATCAGATGTTAAACTCAATTATTTGTGAAAGTTCTTAAGCATAAAGGCTCAAGTTAAGATGTGCAAAGATGTTGACCTTGGTTAGTGGGGATGATAAGGAGAAATGGAGAATGCCAAATTGTTATGTTAAAGTCTCTAAAATAGTTCATTATTATGAAAATGTAGTATAATTTTTTTTTATATAATTTCTTTGTTATGATTTGTGTAACGATGTTAAATTGTTGAATCATTGGTTATGTATTTTCAATAGTAATTTAATTTTATAACAAGAAATCATGGTTTATCCAATATGTGTATTTTTTTACTTGAAATTAATTTATAGTTACCAGTGAAACGTAGTCTATTGATATAAAATATAATTTTTTTTTCAAATAAATGAAAATTTATAGATAAGTTAAACATATAATTTATTATACAAATTAGACTACATTTAAATTTAAAAATATAGTCTATTTTCTATTAATGACTATAGTTTTTCCCTTAAAATGTGATTTATATTTATATATTAGATTGTGTTTAAGAACCGTAATCTATATTATATAAGAAAAAATTATACGGTAAAATAGGTTGTGGTTAAACAAATTTATTGTTTTCTTAGACTATGTTTTTTAAACGTAATTTATGATTTTTTTAATAGTGAATATACGCATTTTAGTTACATTTACAAAACTCTATTATAACTCATAAAATTCTAAAAAAAAATTTTATCTAAAAAAATATATGCATTGGAATTCAATTTTCATATTTATAAAATTTTTACTGTATATAGAGACATAATTATTTCATCGATATTACAAGTGAAAAATTTTAATTGTTTTCACTTAAATCTTCAAATCTCTAGAATAAAAAAATATATATATGAATGCATATTGATTACAATAATTTACAATAATTTGATACACCGTAGAAAAGTCTTGTCAAAACCTCTTTGAAACAAGATTCATCATAAATTATGTATTTAATGCATTAATATGTCAACATTAAAATGAATGTGATATCTTTTAGGTTTTAACTTCAAAAATACAAATATAATTTAAATGAGTATTTATAAGTATTAATTAATGTTTTCCCTTATAAAATAATGATTTCATACATTTTTTTTTTACAAATTACCTAAATATTTTATTGATGTTAATGAGTGTGCAAGAATTAAGAAGTGAAAGAGGATTGTCCATATTTATATTTTAATCGAATTGATCTATAAATCAAATCAATTTAATTAAATTATTTATTGATTATCAATTTAGGTTTGTTTGGTTATCAAAAATAATTTTACTTTTTTTTATTTGTTGTTAATTCAATACGAAAATCGAATATTCAAAATTTTGATCAAAATATCATGGATCAAGAATAAGATTGAAAATATGTAAAATTGAAGATACATTCGGGATTTGTAGTTTAGATAATGATATAAGTTTGATATTGTTAGAGTTTTTAATTTAATATTTTAGTATTTTGAATATTTTGTT
This sequence comes from Firmiana major, assembly GCA_033439115.1. NCBI lineage: Eukaryota > Viridiplantae > Streptophyta > Magnoliopsida > Malvales > Malvaceae > Firmiana > Firmiana major. The sequence goes on along the minus strand of CM065913.1, from coordinate 34,084,968 downwards.
GGATAATTTTTATTTAATTTAGTTAAAATACAAATTCAAATATATAATTTAACTTAATTATATTTTATTATTTGATTAATTCAAAAAATCAATTAAATTAATCTATTTAAATTTGATCAATTAAATTTTTAAAATTAAGAAATTCAATTTAATAAATATAAAATAATTTAATTAATTTGATTTTAAATAATGAACACCTTTAATAAAGGCATGATTAAACAATCCAATCGCAACAACCCAAATTCAAAAGGACAAAGGCTACAAATTCATCAATCACGTGGCATTCGGCTTGAAGCACTCTCAACAAACCATGGCGAAATCCAAAAAGAAATACTCTACTCACACAGCTTAGAGTAAACAGATGCTTTATGAAACAAAGATTAGACAATTTCTTTTTTCTTCCCTCTTCTTGTTATTGAGTTATGATAACAGCAACCTGATGAAGCTCTGATTCAACTCGGAGAGGAGCTCTACAAAGTGGGCAACTCGACTCAGCACTGAGCCACCTATCAACACACTCGGAATGATAGGAATGCTTACAAGAAGGCAAAACCTTAACTTTCTCACCATCTTCAAACACTCCAAGGCAGATACAGCACTCACTCTCAAGCGTCCCCCTCCCGCACGTGATCGTAGTTATCGGCAACGCATTGATGGTAGCAGGGTCAAGCCCTCGAGACTGCGGGCGAGGCGGTGGAAGCGCGTGGGAGGTCGAAGAAGGGGTATCTCGATGGAAACTGCATGCCCATCGGATGTAAACGAAGATAAGGATGAAAATAAGGGCAATGGCGAAGAGGAGGATGGTGAAGAAGAGGGTCCGGCCTCGGATCTGGAAGTCCCGGTCTTCGAGCTCGGAGTAGTGCCAGTGGAAAGACTGGTGGGAGTTTTGGGATGAAGCCATTCAGTGACAGAGGAGATTTCGAGGATTTTATACTAGTGGATGTTAAGGCATCTTGGCAGTTAATATGAACGGCTGTTGTCCGAAAAGTAGATTTTTACACTGGTAATCTGTTTTTTGATTTTTTTATTTTTTTAGACTCAAAAGTTCGGGTTTTTTCTTTATATATATAAGGGAAGAGAGCCAAAACAACGATGTATTAAATCTTGAATTTATTTATTTTTTAAAAATGATAATAATTATTTGAATTTGAATTATTTGATTGTTTCAATTGATATATATATATATATATATATATATATATATATATATATATATATCAAATTAAGGTGTTCTACAAATTTAGTTCTCTAATTAGATTTTTTAAACGGTTCATTATATGAGAAATAATTATTATCAAGTATTATATTTATAGAATTTGTGTGCATATGAAATTTGAAATCTTTTAATTCAATTAATTAAATTAATAAATAATTACAATCAATACACAAGTTAAAATTTAAATTTAAGAATTTAAATTTTCAAAACATTTTTTCACTAAACCAAAGTCTTATAGACTTTAATTAAAAATTTTATTTTCAAATAAAAATACTTTGACTTAACTCCACGTCAGCATTTCGTTTCATATTAGCGTCTTTTTCCTCCAATTGAGCCAAAAATAATATTTGATCTATTTCTCTCCAATAATTGCAATTTAATCTTTTTTATTTTTATTTTTTTAAATTTTAATATAACATTTTAAAAATCATTTTGCATTTACATGATGTTATCATTGGGATTAAATTTATACGTATTACTATTTGATATCAAATATCACTAATAATATTATTTTTAATTTCAACAAAATCAATTATAACTAATCGGATCGTCTTTTCAAATTAACTCCAAACAAACCAAAAATAATTTTAACTTTCTTCGTTGAGGATTTAACCGTAGCCTTTCCAAACAAGAGATTCCGAAAGAATTTAGTTAGAAGTGAAATCCAAGTCCATGGGCATAAAAGAAAGTGAGAAATAGTAAAAGATAGAAAAAAGGGCATTATTGGACTGTTTATTCATGGATACATTTCATCCTTACTGAACGATCCAGAGAATGAAGGGCCAGATCTTTCTTTTCTGGGGTTGCTTTGGAATTGGAAAAGTCGGATTTCAGTTCTTCAATTTATTGTATATTTTGCCCATCTGCAGCTGCAAACTAAAGCTATTCGTTACTGTTTTGCTTAAATGGACCTTTTATAAAATGTATTATTCGAATAGATTTTTTTTAAAAATGTGATAAAAAATTAAATTAGCATTTGATAAATTTAATAGAAAAGTTATTTAGAATGTAAACAATTATTTAATAAAAATTTTGCACAATTTTAATAAATGTAAAAATAAAATAATAAATATTATTAAATTAAATCATAAATTCTTAATTGAAACAAATAAATAAAATAAAATAAAAAATTAAGTAAATATAAAAATTACACAAAATTAATAAATAAATTAATGTGAAATAAAATAATTCTTCTTATAATTTTGTGAATTATTAAACTTTAAAGTGAAAATGTAAAAATTTTCACTAAAAATATGTTATTAAAATTAATATTTTTTGAAAAAAAAATTAATTTATAACTTTACTGAAAAATTAAAATTTACTTTTCGCATAAATTAAAAATTTTAAAATTTTAAGAATCAAATACCTGACTTTCACTTGTATAATAGATAAATTTTTTCATAAATCAAATCAAACATACACTTTAATACTTGTCTGATTTACACACAATTTATGCTCAAATCATTCCAATTGGAATTGTCAAATGCTTACCGATACCACATAATATTGAAAAATTGAAACGGTATTAAAAGATTACCACATAATATTTTATTAAAATACATTTAAAATTTTAAAAATAAAATAATAAATATTAAAATATTTTTTTCGAATTATAAAAACTTCAACAATCATGTATAAAATAATTCATACTTTAATAATTTTCCCTTAATTACCAGGAGCCTTGAAAGAAAAAATCGTTTTTGATAGACTGGGCTTTGGCGGAGATGGGTTCTGGCCCGGTGGTGGGGAAAAATTACATGTCGGATGCAGTTGAGTTTTAATGCAATTGGATTTCAATTGGCCGTCCAACTCCACCACTTCTTTGGGCTTAGTTTTGGTGAAATTATCAATCCAATGGGCTATCCTCAAGCATTGGGGTTTCTTCGCCAATTATCAGCGGAGGCCGTGGTTTAACCATTGCTTAATTATTTCTAAACTATATTATTAAGAATAATTATTTAATATATTGTCAAAAAAAATTTAAAACTTTCATAAATAAAGTAAAAATGGTTATAGGTATTTCATTTTGTTTTTTAAGATAAGTAGTCAAGACATTGTCAGTGGAGTGCATGAAGACACATACTATTTTAGGAATATTAGAAAAATAAAAATAAATAAAATGAGATATGTATAATTATTTTAACTCTGTTTATAAAATTTAAAAATTTTTGTGTCAATATATTATACAATTATCTCTTAAATATTTTTTATAGGTATATTACTACCATAATTTTATTTGTGAAATCTAAAAACGTCACTGGTAGCATATTAAATAATAATTCTATTTTTTAATGCATTCTTCTAATAAATAATTAAATTATAATTTATAAGGCAAACGAAAAATGAAGTTAAATATATATAAAATATTTGTAAAAACGTTTCTTTCGAGTTCAAGCACTGATCATAATCGAGCTTAAAGTTAAATATAAGAATTGAACTCATTTTTCACTTGAAAAATAAACCTAATTGAATATATTTTAATTTTATTTCAAGTCAAATTTAAATAAAAAATAAAATTTGATCTAGTTAAATCGAATTTCGAGCCCTTAATTTTGAGCTCAAGTTTCTTATTTGCTCGTTCTTTTAATATGTATATAGGAGATGGGACGAAATTTAATTACAAGCATAAAACAAGAAAATATAGAAAAAAAGGACTTTTACCAGACAATCCCAACATATATAGAAAAACAGTACAAGAATTCATGAACGAAAGTCGCATTCATCTCACTGCAAAGTACAAAACACAAATAATTCTTAGATGTTATCCTTCGTCATCTCAACCACATTGAGTATTACTTATATAACAAAAAAAATGATAACATACTCTTAACCATGATTTCTCAGGATTAGAAGCCTAGAAATGTACACGATCTTCACATAACCCTAATGACAAGCCGCTTTAATCTTTCATATTAATTTACAAAAGCAGAAACTTAATAAGAACAAGTAAATAATTGGAAATCTTTACTCTATTGTTAAAGACTGGACATATGTATCAAAATTATGAAGGAATATGAAAGTTGTAATCAATGGACCGGCTAGTGAGTGAGTTAATTAGGCGAACCTTTTTTCTCAAATAATTAATAACTGATGAGAAACGAGAGATTTTCCCAACATATATGAAGTGAAAATCATAAAAATTTCTTTCATTGAATTGATGAGAAAAGATAGAATTTTACTCAAATATAATTTGCTTTCATATTTCACCCTACCCATAAGCCCTAAATGGAAACTCCTGAACATCATTCAACCAAATTTCCACAAAAAATGAACAGTAATTATAAAAACTGGCCTTTGCCTTTGGATCGAAGTAGCAATACCTTCAAATCTCTCAAAGTTTCATCCAATCTTGTCAGGGCAGTGTAGAGCTTACACATGCAACTGTTTATAGAAAAGAAAACCGCCTTTCTCTCTTGCACTTTCTTTTGAGAACTGTAGATATATAAGAGCCCTAGAAATATTAACCTCTGCTAAAATAAACCTTCAATTCTCCTTCTGTTCTTCATCTTTCAAGGGTCTTATCAAATTTATCTGGTGTAATTTCCAGAATATTCAACCTTTATTGATTTGCTGAAGATCCATCGAAATTCTTCAGTGAAGCTATGGAGCTTTGCGGCCAAGTGTCTCCAGAAAAACCCTTCAAAAACTTGCATGCAATACTGCAAGACAGTGTAATGGGAAATCCAAAGAAATTTTGAATATAACCCTCAAAAATCAAAAAAGAAATTAGGATCCCCATAATCCCAAATGCAAGCTGGTGGGTATTCGTCATCATTTGTTAATGGCCATACGAATGGAGATCCAGGTCCAACTGTTGTTAAACTTGGATCCGGAACCGCTGGTGCAACGGGAGTCTGAGCTGACAAAGACAAGCTCGAACCCACCGAGCCCACCAGGGAATTGATATTCTCGTACAAAGAACCTTGATGATGATGCTGCTGTACTTGTTGAGGGTTAGGGTTTGAATATGAGGTTGTTCCCGTGGAGTCACCAGGGTTTACAACAAGGCTAGGTTCTGTTTGTTGCATTATTTGCAAGGCTTGCTGGGGATTTTGTACCATGTTTGGGCAAACTACTGCTGGGTTTAAAACGTTTGGATAAACCCCATATGGCATATACCTTGACGGAGAAACCACCCCAGCCATTAAAGAAGTTGGATGATGAGTAGCGGGATTTGAAGAAGAGGCAAAACTAAAAGCAAAGCCTGAAGGACGAGGAAGCAAAGGCCTTAAGGTTTGAGTAGAGGAGGAAGAAGAACCTGCACGAGAAGATGAAGAAGATGAAGATGATGAAGAGACCGACGTTTGGAGATTGAGCTGTGCCTTGGAACCATAGAGAATAATAGCTGCTCGATCATAGGCTCGAGCTGCTTCCTCAGCCGTGGCGAAAGTTCCAAGCCATTTCCTCGTACGTTTTCGAGGTTCCCGGATCTCAGCAACCCATTTACCCCAACTTCTTTGCCTCACACCTCTATATCTAAACTTGTTATTATCAGGGCCACCTTTTCCTTTACATTTCCTGCTACTAGTGGAGCTGCCTGGAGGTTTACTATTGGTGCTAATGATGCTTTCAGATTCAGAGCTTCTGGTGTCCTGATAAGGAGGAGGAGGAGTGGTGGTTTTTGCGGTGGTTTCTTGGGGAGGGTGAGAGAGAGGAGACTGGTCCCGGTCCATAAAAAAAGAGATAAAATGCAGATTTAAAAGGGGGTTCAAGGAGAAATTGGGAGAAAACCACCTCGTTCTTTGTTCTGGATCAGTCGAGAGGTGGAAAAGAGGAGTCCCCGTTTTGATTTGAATGTCGTCCCTGTTACTGGTGGATGAGGGCGGTGGCTCTTTATATGCCTATATATGGAGAGAGAAAGAGAAATATTGCTGAACAGTGAAGGAAGCTATTAGCAGGCAGAACTTTGGTTGGGAATTCGGAATCATTCAATATTTTATTTGATTTTTACCTTTCCTTTTTTTTTTTCAGAAAATTGTTTCAAATGTGGAAATTTTGTAGGTTCACTTTTAGGCAAAATTCCTAAGAAATTATTGAGCAAACCTTTTTTTGTCTAGGACAGGAAAGTGTTAGTCTAATAACTTCCTTTTATGAGCAATGCTTAGGTTTGATTAATGATAGATCCTATCATGTCACATCGGTTGTCAACCTAGGTTAAAATTCTGAACGTAAAGATCAGTTGGCTGAATGCTCAATACCAACGATTGTTAGGTTCTTCGTATTCGGATCTTAACCTTTAATAGTAACAAATCAAAAGACGATATTTTTTAAATGTATCAAATAAGTATTTTTATAGACAAAAAATAGCATGTGTTTTGCACGCGTCCTATAAAAAGTAATGATTTAAAAAAAGTTGTAACAAAAATTATCGACATGATAATTAATATGATAATCGACATAACAGTTGACATCATTAATATTATTGTTTATGTTTTTACTTTATTTTATAAAGTAGAAAGTAAAATAAAAGTAAAATTATTTCATAAAATAAAGATAAAAAACCTTTTAATTGAGAAATTGAAAACTTATTTAGGGAATTTGGAGATTAGGGTTTTCAATCTGAAAATCAAATTAAAATTTGAAATTTAGTGTTTAGGGATTTCGATCCTATCTCAATCGTCGATTGACTTAACCTTTTTTTTTCCTTGACGCGGTGCTTGATAAGGTGAAAAATTTTTGGTGTCTAACAATGTGAAAGGCTTTTTTGATCTGAAGTGAGGTAATCTTTTTTTTTTCCTTTGAATTTCATTATTGTTACGATATGGCTGGGTAATTTTGGGGTATATTATTGTTGTTGATGCAAATTTTGGGCATTTTATTGTTTTTTGCTTCATTGATGTTCTATACACTCACCATTGAGAGTTTTCCCTTAGTAGTTTTGCTAGCTCAAAAGCACCATTCTCATGAAATGATCGCATCTTATTATGCAGGGCATCAACCCATTTTTTCTTGTGTTTATCTTCCATGGCCTCCTCATAACATTTGGACTCCTCCTGTCAATTAGTAACACATACTCATTAACGAAATACCTTGCGAAAAGCTATCGATCCCTCGTAGACCTCTTAAGAGGTACATCTAGTAAAATTTCTAGTGAAACCTCTAAAAATGGTGGTTACGCATCTGCATCATGACCTATCTTAACATGTGTAGAACTAGCACCAATTTCATCTATACAATATTGGTTGTCTTAGACATTTACAACTTCTGTCGCTATATGCGTCATAGGAAACATTGCTTTGAGAAATCACTATCTCAGTCTTCTGAATATCTTCAATGGTCGAGTTTTTCAGAAAAATAACTCTCAACTTCTTACAAGTTTTTTCAACACCGAATCATAAACTTGTTGTTAAACTCGCCTTGGCCATAACCGAGGAGCACATAATGTCTCTTCTTAGCATTAAGCTTAGATTTCTCATCTTTAGGAACTTGCACAAAAGCCCTACAACCAAAGGTACCTAAATTATCATAGCCGACTTGTCACAACCCAAATTACCTAAAAATTCCTACAAATTTTTCTCTTTTTCATTTTCTTACCCGTCGTGAACAGTTATACTACGAAACAGTTGGGCTATGATTCGGTGTTAGTCAACTCTCCCCTATTTACCATTCAATTTCCATATTTCATTTACATATCGATTTATTTAAACTAAATACATCCCCAATATTACATCCATATATAGTACTGTGCATCTATATGTTCAGATACGAAATTATACAAATGTGTATACCTGGTCTTGCTAAGAAGTAGCGGATAACCGAGATACGAGACTATTGTCGCTCTCTTCTACTGAATATACCCTGTGGGGTGGAAAATGAAAGGGTGAGCGAAACGTGCTCAGTAAGTGTCACGACCGTTATCGCTGACCTTTTTCCAATTCATTCCTAAGATTTGGTTGGGCTTTGAGTCGATGTTACTCATTTCTATTCAATCATATGTATCAAATATTAAACATAATTATACATCGATATATATAATCGTTCTTTTTATACGTTACATCCCCAGTAATTTATACAGTACATGTCTGTGCGATTTAGTGTTCAGGTACAAAATATGTGTATATATATATACCTTTGCGCAGCAAAGAGAGCTGTACAACAAAAGAACTAGCAGGGATGACCGTAAAATGCTCTAATGAGCCTTATCTGTGGAGTAAAAAAAAGGGGTGAGCTAATGCGCTCAGTAAGGAAAACATGACAGCAGGTAGATAACTATACTATCTACATGCTTATAATGCATGCTTAATATCATCACAAGGCAAATGCATTTTTATAAACCATAGCAATCTATTCAAAAATCATTAATTCGATAGAAGGCTTTTGTTTTCACTTTAACCACATTTCAAATCATCACATTTCTCTCTGTTTTCATTTTCGAATTCAGTACTCCTCTGGTACTGGTAATAAGTGATTCCATCATAATCACAAATCATAATTTTTTTTTTACCATTTTAGATCATTTTGAGATCAATTTGAAATCAATTTAAGATCGATTTGAGACTAGGTAGGGATATGTAATCATCTGTGGACATATGGCCATAGTCAGTGACCCCAAGCAATCGCTAGCTAGGCGTGCAAGGGTGTCGGTCGCCTAGGGAGGTGGGTCAATCCAACCCATCAGCTCATCTCTACTCTATCATCTGTCCGAAGACGCCAACACGGTACAAGGTACTCCATGTATCGTCTCACGGTACAACGTACTCCGTGGACAATCACACGGTACAACGTACTCCGTGGACCCTGTCCATACACCCTACGCCATGGACTATATCAATATGCTGTATGCTCGAGGCTACCTGAGAGTAGGCAGGCTTTTACGACCTCGGCATTAATCATCAACCATAACCTTGTCTCATAAACCAGTGCGAGCAAGTCAGTGTGACACACAGTCGACACGAGGGCTCCAGCACAGTTTCATCATCAATAACATTTAAAATTTCGTGCAAGCATAATCGTGTAACCCGTTAGTTAACACGCAATTTCAGCACGATTTATTTCATTCACAAATCTGATAGATGGCTCTATTTTCATTGAAAATAACTCAAAATCAGAGTTCAGTATAAATAGCATGCTGTCATGATGTAATTCATGTAAACAATAGCCCATCTATCCATATACTTGCTAAAAAGCAGAGTTTTATAGTGAAAAATATCAAAAATATGCAATTCATGCAATTTTTTCAAATCTAACATTCTCGATGCTTAACGGTATGTATTTCCCTATAACAAGGGTAATATCGTAATTTATTTATCACTAGGCTCTTTCCTAGATTTTCAGTCTCTATATATTCTATACTATTTATTCTTATACAGGGATTTATTAAAATACGCACAGCTATCTCTATAGCAATCATAAATCCCTTACCTCATTTTTCTGTACAGTCTGACCTTTACACCGATGTCTCGTAACGCAGTCCGATTTGCTTTCAATCCAATCTCCGTAACTGCGGATACATATTTATCAGGTCAAATACAATACAATTTAATTGTATCTCATATTTTTCTGGGCTTAATTTAAATCATTGGGCCCGATTGCACCATAATGGGCCTTTATCGGCCTTAAGTCCATTTACCACACTTTATCGTGGCCTATTGGGCTCATTGGGCCCATCAATATTTATTTAGCCTCATTCTAAATTTTCAATATCTCAATTTAATATTTACGACAATTTATCAAATTTTTCAGAATTTAATTCATTTATGCGGAAATTAAATCCGTAATTTATGCGTTAAATATCAATCACGCATAACGATGCAAAATTGTCGTAAATAAGAGTTACTTACCCGAGATTCCATGATAGTACACAAATCGAGGCTGTCTCGAGCTCTCGGTTGATGCCAATTGTCGAGCTACACAATTAAATATATTTTCGGGTAAACTTTCAGTCGATTGTTTAACAAATTAAATATTTCGAAAATTAAATCGATCAATTCGACTGCTTACCGACTTACCCGAAGCTCGATTGCATCACTGAATTTTTTTCCAATTTTTTCTCTTTTTCTTTTTTCCTTTTTCTCCCTTTTTTTTCCCCTCTCTTTTTGGCTGAACCGGTCCGGTCCGGTTCAACCCGGTTCGGACCGTCGGTTTGGTCTGGTCCGGTTCGGTCGGTTCAGTCCGGTTCGACCGGTCCAGGCAACAATTGGTCGTGCCGGCGCCGTCCGGCCGGTTCCCGGCTCGATTCCACCGTCGTTCGGTGCGCCATCGTCTGGGCTCCCTAAATCGGGCCTCGGTTTGGCTCAAATCGACGCCATCGCCGACGAATCGAGGTTTCTTCCCCCGCCACTTCTCTTCCGTTTTCGGTGCTTTCCGACGACTTCCACGGCGCGTCATGGCCGGTGGTGGTTCGCCCGATGCTGGGCTGCGTTCGCCGGCCCTCGTCGGCCCCTTAGCCCCGCCGGTGGTCGTCGGACGGAGGGATTTGGTTCCCTCGGTTTCGACTGCTTCTCTCCTCTTCGTTTTCTGTTTTCTTTTCTCTCTGTTTCACGAAATCAGACTTTTCCTTTTCTTTTTTTTCATTTCATTTTCATTCATTTTTTTTCTTATTTTATTTATAATATATTTTTAATAATATTTTATTCATTAAAATATTATTAAAAATACAAAATATCCCAAAAATATTCTTAAAAAAATTCTATTTAATTCATTAAATCAATAAATTAATTTTTTGATATTATTTCGATTTTTCGGTATATTTTTCGATACGAAAATTTGATTTATCACCATAAATTCATATCTTGATCAATTTAACCCGAAATTTAATTATTTCTTCGTTATTGATCAAGATTTCTCATTCCCATATTTTTAATTAAATTTTCTTGTCCCGATTAATACCGAATTTTGGTCTTTTGACCATTTTACCCTTGTACGTGTTCAGGAATATCATTTTAATCCTTTTGCATTTTTAAATGCACTCGAAAATATCGGGTCTTACAATCTCCCCCACTTAAGAAATTTGGTCCTCCAAATTAGAACCAAGTAATATGAGTCCCTAAATAACTCCGGGTACATCTATCGTATCATATACTATCATCCTCAAGTGACTTTCTCCGGAGTGTAATACTACCATCATACTTAACTAGGGAGATCATCTTAAACCTCAACACTTTCTCCTTCCGTCTAATACCCAAATCGATTTTCCAATCATACTTTATACTTTCATTGAGCTGAGCTGTTGGAAGCTCATATCCGATCACACATATTGGGTCCGGATAATATTTTCGAAGCATCATAATATAGGACACATAGTGGATGCCTGCTAATTCAAGTGGTAACGCCACAGGTCTTATCTCCCACTTGTCCAATCTCTTTATCCGAATCTCGTTACGTCCTTAAGACAAGTAACTGCCACGATACTGATTCACCATTGGTGAATTCCGATAGTTTTCTGTCTCTTGTCAGCATAACTTTTCTGTTTGCTCTTCTGTTTGCTCTGAGGTGTTCTTAATCTCTCACAAATCAACTGAACATCCTCAGAGGTTTGTCTTACCAATTCGGGAACAACTCTCTATCTGTCACCCACTTTTCTTATCCAAATTAGGGAACAACTCCCTACGGCCATACTAAGCCTCATATCATGTTATCTCGATACTCAACTGACAACTGTCATCATCGACGAATTTGATTAGTAGCAACTGATCATCCCAGGAGCTCATAAAATCAATGGCACACGCTCTCATCACATCCTCCAGAACCTGTACAGTCCTCTCTGACTGACTATCTGTCTGAGGGTGGAAGCTGTGCTAATACTCAATCAAGTTCCCATAGCTTCCTGAAAAACGTTCCCAGAAGTGGGAAGTGAAGAGGGAATCCCTATCTGATATCATGCTCCCTGGAACGCTACATATTATTCCATAATTTTTCATACACATAAATCCGCCTACACACTCAGAATATCTGGGGATTTCATAACCAGAAGGTGGGTAGACTTAATCAATCTATCAACTATCACCCAGATAGCCTCATGATTTATCCGAGTCCTCTGTAACCCATCACGAAATTCATGGTAACTTGTTCCCATTTTCGTGTCAATATAGGTAGAGGCTGCAATAACCCTGCAACTTCTTTTACTCTACCTTAATCTGTTGACATACGAGACACTTCTCCACAATTCTCTACAATATCACTTTTCATACCTGACCACCAATATCCTTTTCAGAGATTTCTGATATATTTATTATTTCTCGGATGCACTGTATATCTCGAAGAGTGAGCTTCTGATAATAAAATTATATCATCAACTGTGGTCCTGGGGAGCACTTATACTGTGTCTGAACTTCTGTAAGTTATCATCATACACTGTGAACTTTGTCACTATACCATTCTGAATCTGACCCACACTATCGACATCATGCCGATCATCACGCTAAGCCTAGCAAATCCGGTCAACTCAAATCCGATTCTAACCTCAGGCTAGCTGTCACAAAATCACTGTCATCATCAGAAGGGATCACATCACTACTGAGGCTCACAACTGCTCTAGTAGTTCACGCTCCCTGACCATCATATGTAATACCATCCTGAGGCTCTTTCTGCTCAAGGCATCAGCCATTTCATTAGCCTTTCCTGGGTGGTAAAATGTTCACAATCATAATCTTTAGAAGTTCTAACCCTCTTGGTTATCTCATATTCTACTCTTTCTGTGAAAACAGATACTCGGGATTTTTTATAATTAGTGAATATCCGAAATTTCTTACCATTTAAGTGGCGACGCCATACTTTTAGTGTAAACGTTACGGCTGCCACTCTAAATCATAGGTCGAATAGTTTCTCTTATGGTCCTTGAACTAACTGGATCCATAAATGACTATCTTCCCATTTTACATCAATACACAGCCCAATCCTTATTTGGAGGTATCCATACACACTGAAACCTCTTGAGCTGTTGGTTATAGTAAGAATATTTACGGTGGTCAGTTCATTGCTTCAATATACCAAAACTCACTGAAGCTATTTTCATAAATATTATCCCACTCGTATGAAATATTTTTTCAAACGAGACGTGTCAACTGAGCAACCCATTTCAAGAAACTCATTACACCTTGTCTGTAAGACAGTTTCCTGTTGCTACTCATGCTCTTCCCTGGACTTCGAATACATCAAAATATCATCACTCAAGATGACAACCAAACTGTCCAGGTAAGGTTTAAATACCTTATCATAGTTGACTTCCACTAAATAGTTCATTCACTCATATCCTTGACCTTATATACAAATAAACGTATAACGACATTTCGAATTTGCTTTCGTTCAAGATACTAACTCGTGTCATTTTCTTTTTTCTTATATTAACGGCTTTTATAAAATTTTAATTTTTAAACCTTCATGATTAATGAATTTCTATATCTCTTTATCGTACCAGCAAAGGTACCCAAATTTTATGTATATATTTTATGACTGTCGATTTTTTTTTTTTATAAGTTATGTGTGCGCTTCTAGACGCTGTCAAATCTTCAGGCAGGAAAGTATTTTGAAATACCTTTATTAACCTTTAGACTTGACCACAATTACTGGGTGCAAATATATATACCCCTTATCTTGGTCGTAATTCATATTCACTACTTATCGCTTAATCCAATTTACTTTGCATATCAAGGACATCCTTACCTTGCATACGTCTCTTATTCCAATATATTTCGTATGCAGGATCTATCATATCTCCGAGCTCATCTCCTTTCATATATCACTTATAACCAACTCTTTCATTACGTGTTAAAACTTACATTACACCTTTCAGTGATGTTTTCACCCATATTTTCAACTTACAATCCCTATATCCATATTCAGTTAGTGAAAATCAGCTAGCTAGCATCATCATGCCTAAGAGTACAGGCTTCACATTTTTCACTAACTTATAAGCAACTGAAGGCGGTATAAATAAATGCGTGGCACCAGGATCAATTAAAATAATTATTTCATTATTCTTAACCAGTGTGGTATCTTCCACCACATCCTATGAAACATCAGTAGTGTCCTAGTCCAAAGCATACACTCGCCCTCGTCCAACATCTTACTTTCTGTGGTAACTACCACACATCTTACACTGTTCACATTGCTACACTGTACACACTGCTCTCACTGCTACAGAGCAGGTCGGGGTCCTCAAATCACAATACCCCTCAAAAGTATTGAAATTGAATACACTGGGGCTTTACCAATCATCTTACCCCGTGAATCATCAGCTCTAATCTTTTACCAAACTACCTTTTTCTTGTTTTGACATCTTTGTCATTCTTTATTCTCTTTTGTCTCTATTTCGGCCCTTACTACCTTTTTCAATCTCAGAGGCATGCAACTCATGATCTTATTTACACAACTGTAGTCTGTGTACTGCCTCTGCATAGGTAGTGATATCTCCGGCTAATCAGACTCTAATTGACAATCTGAGCCCCTTTTCATGAACTTTCAGACATCCCGACTCTCCCTGTTCATCGTGTTCGAGTCATATCTGCCCAGGAATATAAACTGAGCTTCATACTCGCAATAAACATGTTCCTCTGGGTCAGAGTAAAGAATATCATCTGTTATTTCCTTTAAACAATGTCCGAGATATTATGTCACCGGAATACATCAAGAATTACTTTTTCATGTCCATCTGGACATCTAATTCTTAAGATGGGTCGAGCGGACTTCCACTAATGCTCCGACTCGCCCTCAAATACCATGCATACTCTGAGCAATTAGCTCTATAATATTCTCCACACTCCGCTCCAACCTTACGAAGCGTGTCTCAATACTGTCTGATTTCTCTATCAGACTCTGTCCGATCTCTCTGTCGGACTCTATGGGGGCATGATCAACCAGCCTCCACGTCAATCTCATCTCGAGTCTCACATGTCGACTCAATACAACTTTCAGGCCTACCTCTACAGCCTTGAGCTCGTGTACTCGCCTCTCTATCATAGCGGCTATCAGTTAATAAGTTTATTCTTGCATTTACAAACCAAATTCTTAGCTGCACTTCCATCTCGATATACACAATTGTATCTAAACAATGCACAGTACATGGGGATGTAAACTTTCTTAACTACTAACATCGACTCATATCAGGCCAACTCAAGCTCTGATACCACTTCTGTCACGACCGTTATCGCTGACCTTTTTCCAATTCATTCCTAAGATTGGGTTGGGCTTTGAGTCGATGTTACTCATTTCTATTCAATCATATGTATCAAATATTAAACATAATTATACATCTATAAATATAATCGTTCTTTTTATACGTTACATCCCCAGTAATTTATACAGTACATGTCTGTGCGATTTAGTGTTCAGGTACAAAATATGTGTATATATATATATATACCTTTGTGCAGCAAAGAGAGCTGTACAACAAAAGAACTAGCAGGGATGACCGTAAAATGCTCTAATGAGCCTTATCTGTGGAGTAAAAAAAAGGGGTGAGCTAATGCGCTCAGTAAGGAAAACATGACAGCAGGTAGATAACTATACTATCTACATGCTTATAATGCATGCTTAATATCATCACAAGGCAAATGCATTTTTATAAACCATAGCAATCTATTCAAAAATCATTAATTCGATAGAAAGCTTTTGTTTTCACTTTAACCACATTTCAAATCATCACATTTCTCTCTGTTTTCATTTTCGAATTCAGTACTCCTCTGGTACTGGTAATAAGTGATTCCATCATAATCACAAATCATAATTTTTTTTTACCATTTTAGATCATTTTGAGATTAATTTGAAATCAATTTAAGATCGATTTGAGACTAGGTAGGGATATGTAATCATCTGTGGACATATGGCCATAGTCAATGACCCCAAGCAATCGCTAGCTAGGCGTGCAAGGGTGTCGGTCGCCTAGGGAGGTGGGTCAATCCAACCCATCAGCTCATCTCTACTCTATCATCTGTCCGAAGACGCCAACACGGTACAAGGTACTCCATGTATCGTCTCACGGTACAACGTACTCCGTGGACAATCACACGGTACAACGTACTCCGTGGACCCTGTCCATACACCCTACGCCATGGACTATATCAATATGCTGTATGCTCGAGGCTACCTGAGAGTAGGCAGGCTTTTACGACCTCGACATTAATCATCAACCATAACCTTGTCTCATAAACCAGTGCGAGCAAGTCAGTGTGACACACAGTCGACACGAGGGCTCCAGCACAGTTTCATCATCAATAACATTTAAAATTTCGTGCAAGCATAATCGTGTAACCCGTTAGTTAACACGCAATTTCAGCACGATTTATTTCATTCACAAATCTGATAGATGGCTCTATTTTCATTGAAAATAACTCAAAATCAGAGTTCAGTATAAATAACATGCTGTCATGATGCAATTCATGTAAACAATAGCCCATCTATCCATATACTTGCTAAAAAGCAGAGTTTTATAGTGAAAAATATCAAAAATATGCAATTCATGCAATTTTTTCAAATCTAACATTCTCGATGCTTAACGGTATGTATTTTCCTATAACAAGGGTAATATCGTAATTTATTTATCACTAGGCTCTTTCCTAGATTTTCAGTCTCTATATATTCTCTACTATTTATTCTTGTACAGGGATTTATTAAAATACGCACAGCTATCTCTATAGCAATCATAAATCCCTTACCTCATTTTTCTGTACAGTCTGACCTTTACACCGATGTCTCGTAACGCAGTCCGATTTGCTTCCAATCCAATCTCCGTAACTGCGGATACATATTTATCAGGTCAAATACAATACAATTTAATTGTATCTCATATTTTTCTGGGCTTAATTTAAATCATTGGGCCCGTTTACCCATATTGGGCTCGATTGCACCATAATGGGCCTTTATCGGCCTTAAGTTCATTTACCACACTTTATCGAGGCCTATTGGGCTCATTGGGCCCATCAATATTTATTTAGCCTCATTCTAAATTCTCAATATCTCAATTTAATATTTACGATAATTTATCAAATTTTCCAGAATTTAATTCATTTATGCGGAAATTAAATCCGTAATTTATGCGTTAAATATCAATCACGCATAACGATGCAAAATTATCGTAAATAAGAGTTACTTACCCGAGATTCCATGATAGTACACAAATCGAGGCTGTCTCGAGCTCCCGGTTGATGCCAATTGTCGAGCTACACAATTAAATATATTTTCGGGTAAACTTTCAGTCGATTGTTTAACAAATTAAATATTTCAAAAATTAAATCGATCAATTCGACTGCTTACCGACTTACCCGAAACTCGATTGCATCACTGAAATTTTCTCCAATTTTTTCTCTTTTTCTTTTTTCCTTTTTCTCCCTTTTTTTTCCCTCTCTTTTTGGCTGAACCGGTCCGGTCCGGTTCAACCCGGTTCGGACCGCCGGTTCGGTCTGGTCCGGTTCGGCCGGTTCAGTCCGGTTCGACCGGTCCAGGCAACAATTGGTCGTGCCGGCGCCGTCCGGCTAGTTCCCGGCGCGATTCCACCGTCGTTCGGTGCGCCATCGTCTGGGCTCCCTAAATCAGGCCTCGATTTGGCTCAAATCGGCGCCATCGCCGACGAATCGACGTTTCTTCCCCCGCGACTTCTCTTCCATTTTCGGTGCTTTCCGGCGACTTCCACGGCGTGTCATGGCCGGTGGTGGTTCGCCCGATGCTGGGCTGCGTTCGCCGGCCCTCGTCGGCCCCTTAGCCCCGCCGGTGGTCGTCGGATGGAGGGATTTGGTTCCCTCGGTTTCGACTGCTTCTCTCCTTTTCGTTTTCTGTTTTCTTTTCTCTCTGTTTCACGAAATCAGACTTTTCCTTTTTTTTTCTTTTTTTTTTTCATTTCATTTTCATTCATTTTTTTTCTTATTTTATTTATAATATATTTTTAATAATATTTTATTCATTAAAATATTATTAAAAATACAAAATATCCCAAAAATATTCTTAAAAAAATTCTATTTAATTCATTAAATCAATAAATTAATTTTTCGGTATTATTTCGACTTTTCGGTATATTTTTCGATACGAAAATTTCGATTTATCACCATAAATTCATATCTTGATCAATTTAACCCGAAATTTAATTATTTCTTCGTTATTGATCAAGATTTCTCATTCCCATATTTTTAATTAAATTTTCTTGTCCCGATTAATACCGAATTTGGTCTTTTGACCATTTTACCCTTGTACGTGTTCAGGAATACCATTTTAATCCTTTTGCATTTTTAAATGCACTCGAAAATATCGGGTCTTACAGTAAGGCAATAATGTAAGCAGGTAGATAACTATACTATCTACGTGCTGATAATGTCATGATGTAAAAATCGTTTACTTTCGGAGCATGAGGTAAGATTAAAACAATGCCACATGTATGTATATATCATATACAAGAAATCATGAAATCGACATATCAAGCACACATGAAAAATCATCATGTATGACATCTCATGCTCGTCACATTAAAACTCATTTATTTCATCATAAACTCTTCACTTTAAAACTCATTTGTTTAATCACAAAACTCATCACTTTGAAACTTATTTGTTTCATCATAAATTCATCACATTTAAAACTCATTTGTTTCATTATAAAACAACTTCATCAAGGTCAAACCCATCTCTCGGGAATACCTTGATTCATCAAATTACATCTCTTTTAAAAACACAAATCGGGACTACCCCTCCATCGGGTTTGTCCTGGTCTATCCAGACCGTATGATATCATGTGAGGCATGTAGGTTACTGTATGAAAAATTGAGGACTATGGCCATACTATGTCCCTGTGATCCCAGGCTACACGGATCCCGGTGTGCGGGGCATCACAACTGCAACGGGAGGTGGGGTCAAGTCCTACCCGCCAGAATATCGAGTAACATCATAAAGTCATCAGTACTGCACGGTACAGCGTACTCCGTATGATATACACGGTACATCGTACTCCGTGGACCCATATCATAGTCTGGGGGTGCCTGCCGTAGGTCTTATCCAACCCAATACTATGTCGATAACCAACCCATGTCTCAAAGTATACGTGCGAGCATCTCAACTCTCTGTGACACAGTCTACAGGAGGCTTCCGCACGACTATATGCATGTCAACTCGCGTCTAGTGCGAGCGAAGCTCCAGCACCACGCTATGCATATCATGATATCTAAAACCTCGTGCGAGCAAAGCTCCAGCACGGTTTTGTGCACACACAAATTTCTCGTACGAGCAATGCTCCAGTACGGCTTTTCATGAGAATAAATCAGTAAACTTGAGTGCGAGTAAGACTCTAGCACTCTTTTTACTAGTATAAATATGATAGGTGGCTAAATCTTGACAAAACATCTTTTAAAATAGTAACCGGTACAAACCGGTACCCTTTCGTATATTTCACGAAATCAATAGCCAACCTATGTGCATATTTGCTTAAATCAAAGCAATATAATCATATAAAGCATTAAAACATGATAATTATGCAATTTATCTGCCTTACTATCCTTTTTGTAAATTTTTACTCTCAGGGGCAAAATCGTCATTTTTCCTTATTTACCTATGCCCCGATTTTTGCAAAATTATTATTTCGTTTCTAGATAGTTTAAGAAATTCTAGACCCTGTGAATCCCCTCAAAAATACGTATAGGTATCTCTATATACCTACAAAATTCCCTTACCTGAAAATCGCGCGCAGACTTAACCTGTCTCGATGATACCGAACCTCTCGGCCCAAGTGCGCGCCAACCAAAGGTACGTAACTGCATATAACCACATAGTCGAGGTTAATTCACTTATATTGATCAGTATATCGCATTTACTGACCAACTTTAAGGTATTAGGCCCTATCTACCTTATTTGGTCTCGGCCCATTGCAGCCCTTTTTATATTTATTAATTTCCTTTTTCGGGTATACCGGGCTTATGCAGCTTACTAATAATTATCGGGCTTCGATCCAAATTCATTGGATAGCCCGTATACCATTTACGGCAATTTATTACAACTCCGAATTAATATTCCTTTCTATGCGAAATTAATCCATAATTCCGTAAATTAATTAAAACTCGGTATTTAAAGAACTTTGATTGCCGAAATTAAACTGTACTTACCCGATACGATGCGGGGTACGAGAATCAGAGCTCAATCGACTCTCGTTCGGGCTTTGTCGTACAACTGCACAATTATTATATTTAATCCCGGGTTAATTTTCGATCAAATATAATTTAAATAAATTTTTTGAAAGTCAAATTGGTCACTTTTGACCTCTTACCGACTTACCCGAAGTCCGGTGTATCCCCGAAAATTTTTTCCCTTTTTCCTTTTTCTCTTTTTCTCCCTTTTTTCCTTCTTTCTTGGCTGAACCGGTTCAGTCCGGTTCAGACCCGGTTCAGTAGGTTCAACCCGGTTCACCCTTTTGCTGAACCGGTCCGTACCGGTTCAGACCTTCCCGCCGCCGTTCACGGCGTTTTCGACCGGTTCCTGGCATGGTTCTGGCTCCATTCGACTCGTCTGCACTGGGGGAGTGTTCGACTGGGGTCGGGGTTGGTCGAATCTCGCCGGTGATCGCCGGATTCATCTTCTCCCTCCGCGGCTTCTCTCCCTCGATCCGCCGGATTTCGGTGGTCTCGCTGGCTGATACCGGTCTCAAAAGAACCGGCTCCTCTTCCCGATCACGCCGGTGCCCGCCGTTCGCCCCCAGCTGCCGTGGATCGCCGGTATCGATGATGTTCTCCCCGCGGGCTTCTCTTCCTCCGTTCGACGATTTTTGGCCTCCTTGGCGCGCGTCGTCGGCGCCAATAGCTTCGCCGGCCTCTCCTCTTCCTGCTCGGCCCTTCGTCGGAGCCGTCGGTGCCCGGTGGCCGTAGATCGGTCAGGCCACGCGCGGCATCCTCGGTTTCCCATTTCCTTCTCTTCTTTCTGTGACGGCCCAGCCCAGCCTACACAGGCGCAACCCCTCATGGGCCCCTGGTCCGACTGCTGTGACATCGTCCAACTCCACGTATTGTCCTCTTTAGGCCCACAGGCCCTCAAGGTTTTGCTCCACTGGGGGGGCAAGCCCATCTCCCAGGAGACGCGTCCCCCTCGAGGCTCGAACTCGGGTCTTCACCCTTGTTCTTGCACTCTTGGTACCATTGAGCTCGCGTTTTTATGTGAGAACCCTGCTGCCCGCCCC
Source organism: Firmiana major (assembly GCA_033439115.1). Taxonomy (NCBI): domain Eukaryota; kingdom Viridiplantae; phylum Streptophyta; class Magnoliopsida; order Malvales; family Malvaceae; genus Firmiana; species Firmiana major. The sequence goes on along the minus strand of CM065913.1, from coordinate 34,063,676 downwards.
TCACCAGGTCACAGGCTTACGGCGAACTCATCACAAACCCGTATTGTCCTCTCTGGCCCACTGGCCCTCAAGGTTTTGCTCCACTGGGGGGGCAAGCCCATCTTCCAGGAGACGCGTCACGGAGGCTCGAACTCGGGTCTTCACCCTTGTTCGTGCACTCCTAATGCCACTTGAGCAAGTGGCATTAGGAGTGCACGAACAAGGGTGAAGACCCGAGTTCGAGCCTCCGTGACGCGTCTCCTGGGAGATGGGCTTGCCCCCCCAGTGGAGCAAAACCTTGAGGGCCAGTGGGCCAGAGAGGACAATACGGGTTTGTGATGAGTTCGCCGTAAGCCTGTGACCTGGTGAGGGGCGGGCAGCAGGGTTCTCACACTCTCTCTCTCCCCGATTGTTTCAGATTTCTCTTTTTTTTTTTTACAATTATTATTTTATTTAACAATTTATTTTATTATTAAAATATTCATTAAAATAGTCTAAAAAAATCTGAAAATATCTACAAAATTAATATTTTATTCCAAACAATTTAACTTAATTTAATTTATTTTATTTATTATATTTTTAACTATTTTTCGGGTATAATTTCTCTGTATTTTCGGGATATTGTCCCAAGTGACTTTTCGATATTTCTAAAAATTTCAGATCTTGATCAATTGGACTCGAAATTGTATAATTCCTCATTATTGATCAAGATATCCTAAATCCTTATTTTTTAATTAAATTTTCTTATCGAATTTATCTCGACTTTTGATCTTTTGACCGTTTTACCCCTACACTTGTTCGGGATTAATTCAGTCAAACTTTCCTTCACGAACACTCATTCATTTTATGATTTGAATCCTTATTTTCAGTCCGAATCTCATTCCTTTAAATTTGTGAACATTTTTCTACCGCATAAAATTTACGATTTAATTTCGGGTCTTACACGACTTCTTTTTTAGACCAAACTTTATTTGACGCATCAAAATCTAAAGGAACACATGGTGTAAGATTTAAAACATGAATGATTATGCTTAAAGCCTTTCTCTAAAAGGACTTTGGCAGCTTTGCTCACAAAAGAAAACATCTCACCATTTCCCCTAGTATCTTATTGAGTCTCTCAGCTAACTTATTCAATTGAAAAGTCTTAGGTAGAGCTGTTGAACGACGTAGGCAGCTTATGGCTCGAGACAGTTTCACATGGTGTAGTCGTGCTTGGCACAACCTGCATTTGAAAAGGTAGGCTGGGCAAAGCACATTATATATTCGTGGGTCATGCCGAGCTAAAAATTCTTAAGCACATGGGTTGGCATGACATGACTGGTGAAAGGCTGGTGCCAACATGTAGCACGAAGGCTTAGCATGTCGCGGCACACAAGCTTATGTGTCATGTTGTATTAGCCTATAACTTCTATAAATGGGTTTAATTCGTTAGCCATTTAGACGTATTCATGTTATTTTTTATTTTATGATGAAATTATATTTACATTTGATGCTTTATTGGTAATTTATAAAAATAAATATTATATTAAATAAATCTGTTTGTGAAATATTTAAATTATTGGTAAATAAATATATAATTCTTTTATTTTGAAAACAAAGGTATAATGTACCACTTTATATATATTTATAATTTTTTCAAAAAACCACGCGACTAATAAAACTCATAAAAACATAAATTATTAAGATAAACAAAATTGCCACTTGATTTAGATATAGTAAATATATATAATATATTTTTGATAGGATCAAAAATTTTAAAACAAACTAGTGATTAGCAAAAAAAAAGAAAAAAAGAAAATAAGATTTCAAGAGAGATACAAATTCAATATATTAATGTAGTAGATTTTATTATGTTTTCCTGTGAATGTAAGCATTTTATTGAACTGCATAAATTATGTTTTTTTTTTTTGTTTTGTTTATCATGCATGTTAGTTAAAATAATAACTAAATAAATACATTTTAAGACTCTAAAAAAAATTAATGGGTTGTACTTTGCATGACTCGACACAAAAAATAATAGTGTGCATGGCCCTGTACGACCTATAAGGTTATGGGTCATGTGCCGTGTTGGGTCATGCTCTTAATCTTTTAGAGTTATGAAAGAGAAAAATAGTGTTTACTCAACAATATCTTTTAACACATAGGCTAATATTTAAATGAGTTGTGCTAGCCTACGAGCCGTTCGACACCTTTAATCTTAGGAAGTGTTTTTTTTATGTTTAATACAATGTTGTCTTCAAAACTCATCAAAAGGTCCAAATTACTCACCCCCATTATCAATCCTAATGCATTTCAATTTAAAACCATTTTACGTTTCAACAAGAAATAGTTTAAACACATCAAATACCTTGTCTTTTGTTTTCAAGGTGTAAACTCATATGTTCATTGAATGATCATCTATGAAAGTTACAAAATAAAAAGAACCACCAAGTGTTTTTACTTTCATAGTTCTATGGATGGATTTACTTAGGAGATAGCCCGACCATGCTGGCCCAACAAGCTTAGCCTAAAGCATGCATAGTTTTCGATTTCTTCAATCTCACAACTTAAAGAAAGACTGAATCTACTTAAACAGACAAAACCCATAAAATGATGAAACATAACTTAATTTGAGTCATCCCCATGCCTTTTATATATATATATATATATATATATATATATATGTCTACGCTCCAATGCAAATGAATATTTTAGTCTCTATTTATTGTCCAAACTCTGTCAATATTGTACTACTCATTTCTCTTTCTACCTCTACTATACTCTAGTTACACTCAGACACCTAACCAACTCTAGTGCTATCTCTAATAATACCAGAATTACCATTTTCAGTATTATTTTGACCAGCTCATTCTTTTGCACAGTGAGATATCTATAAGCCTTAAGCTTGAATGACTTAGACTGATCTACAAAGGGAATTTTATAATCATGGGATCTCACTGAAGCCAGTCCCTTTGGAGCTTCAAATAGAATGATATACTGCTACAAGAGATACTATAAGTCCTCTGGTAAAGATTTTGCACCCATATCTTGTACCCGTAAAAAATAGACATACTTGGCATATGACTTAAGTCTAATTAGAGCTAAGGAGCTCTTACCGGCAAAGGATAAAGTTTTAGAAGCTTGTTTTTTTGACATGATCATTACCTTCCTTGATTCAATTCCGTTCTAAATGATGCACCGGCCTTGATATGAAAATTGCATTGTTAAACTTTGAAAATTCCAAACTACACGACCCAAACCAATTAACCATGCATGCCCAATACAACATCACAACCACTTAAGGGAACAACCAGGAAATATTTAGACATGCTTTACCCCTACACTTCCCATTTCAGTCCAAGGCATAGAATGCGGTTTTATTTTTTCACCATTAGCAACTACCACACTAAGATTATCCATAAGGGAACAATCAGGAAATATGTAGACATGCTTTACCCCTGCACTTCCCATTTTAGTCCAGGGCACATATAATGCGGTTGTAGTTTTTCACCATTAGCAACTATCACAGTAAGATTATCCATTGGTTGAGTAACACAACCTAATTTCTTAATGATCTTGGAGTCTGCAAAATTAAGTGTGCTTCTAGTGTCCATTAAGACATTAACCACTTGGTTATTGATCTTTCCTTGAACCTTCATGGTTTAATATCCCACAGTGCCTGACAAAGCATGTAAGGACTGCACGGGTCCCCCATCCTTCTTATGTAATGCCTCTAGATTATTTATATAGTCCACACATTCAAAAACCTTCTCTACCACAAGTTCAGAATCACTAATTGATTCGACTAACATTTGATATAATTGAGATCTCATTACGTTTGTGGCAAGTGCAACATTTTTAGAACACTACATAAAAAGCCCATTCTTTCTTCTCTCATCTCGTTCTTGTCCAGTAGGAATTTTACTTCTATTGGCTACAAGGTTGGAACTGTGTAGTAATTGTACAGGTAGTTTTGTAGTATATTGGTTTGATTGTTTTGAATGATTATATGGATCTACACAGTACATGTCGTCAAACAAATAATACAAGGTGAGTCTCTAATTTATTGCCCCATAGAGATTGAGAAACTAGCTTAACTAAGTATTAAAATCTATCGACCTATGTATATTCTAACAAATCATGCATTTTAATTAGCAGTTAATTAAAAAAAATTAACATAACTGCAATTAAATTGAAACAAGAAATTAAAATACCATTTAAGAAGACTTACAGTTCAGGGTTGAAAATTAAACTGCAAAATTTAACTAATAAAAAAAAGTAAATGCAAGAAATTAAAATGTGTGAAAATAAATTTCTTAAATGTAAATGCATGAAATAAAATTGCTAAAATTTAAATTGCAAGAAAATCAATTAAAAATTACCTGAAACGAAATTGCTAAAATTAAAAATTTCTTAAAGACAAATAAATATTTAAATTACTTGGCAACTAATTAAATTTAAATTTGCATGAAAACAAATAAAAATTAAAATCAAAATGTGACAATTAAATCTAAAAATGCAACTTATATGTAAAAGCAATTACAACAAACTTGACTTTAATCAAAATGAAGTGAAATTAGCAAAAAAAGGAGGAGGTGGCCTTGAATCGTGGCTGGACCCTTGGCCGGAGAAGGAAGGGGCTGCACTTGGAAGCTGCCATCAGCAGCTTACTTCGTTCCCTGGAACATGGCTGCACTAGGAAGCAGCCAGCAGCAACGCCCTTTATTGGAGATGGCAGTAACTCAATTGCTCCATAAGCAGATGAGGTTTGCTGCCTCCGACAGCCATGGTGTCACACGCAGCAGCTTCCCCTCTTCAAGGCAACAAACGCTGCCTGCAGCAGCTAGAGAATATCGCTGCTGTTCCACCTTTCACGCAGCCCACACAGCTGAGCAGCTATCAACACAACAGGGGACCAACTAGCATAGCCTTCCTCAAACAGGTAAGAACAAACAGCGAGCAATGAAGCCCGACACTTTTCCACGAACACAAAAGCAACATCTCTGAGAAGTCATGCATGTAGCTTCCACCACCCACTGGTTTGATCCAAAGAGCAGCAACCTACTGCAACCAGTAGAACAGAGTAAGGGCAGGAGAACAGAGGACCGAAGTAGCCGCTATCCTGAAGCAACCCTCTAGTCGACCTATCACGATGTTGCCTAATAATAGAGCCAAACCCGAAATGTAAACAGCTATGAAAAGAATAGAAATAAAACCCAGCAACTAACGTAAAATGACAGAGAATAGAGTAAAACCAAACCGAAAAAAAGTGAAATAGAAAGTGCCATTTGGATTTAAGACCAAGGAAAATGAACTAGAACTTTTATAAAGCACTTGGGAAACAAATAACTACCACCAGATTTCAAACTCAATAGCTTACAAACCAAACTTCATAAAAAGGTACAAGAGAGGAAGGAGGCTTACTTCCTCTTAAAGAAAAATAATAATCAGTAAATCAAATTATGGTCGTTAAACATTAATTGGATATTTTAAATCAAAAGAAAAGTGTAAAAAAAAAAACACTTAAGTTACTCTGTGTAAAAGTAAAATAATAATAAAAACAAAACTATCAACCTATTTGTTTTTTGCAAAATTAGAAGAAATAACAAATTAAAGAGGAAAATTAATAATTTTACATGAGAATTTAGCAAAATTAATACCATTAAGCACATGAATAATTTTATTTTCATAGAGCTCTCGCTTATACTAGAGATGAATTAGGAATAGGAAAGCTGTTGGTTTGGAAGCGTAGGTTTTTTATGGGTGTATTAGTGGAATAGTAGGTGGATTTTTGTGAAGAGTAACCGACTTACGGGGTTGATCATAGTTTAAAGACTCAAGGTGTTTGGCAAGGATAAAAGCTTGTGTGAGATTTCGAGGGATTCAAGAACAGTCTAATGGTTTTAGAAAACTCAGGTTGTAGGTTGCTGATAAAGATACCCAAGGCATGACCTGCTTTTATTGTACCTTCATGTTTGAGTGACGCCAGATCTGACATTGGATCAACAAATTTTGCGTCACCAAATCTACGCTTTATTTCTTCCACATAGCTACTCCGTTTCAAATTAGCCAATCCATCATTGTTCTTGGCATAATGTTAATGCTATTGGACAGCTCTACCCTGCAGATTCATCATCACCAATAAAACCTTCATGGATTTTTTCACCTTCTTCACATGAAAAATATTGCTCTAATTCAAGTAACTAACCTGCAAAGTTAGTTTCATCAAATTTGGGGCAAATCAACCGATCACGCTTACCTAGCCTGCCATCAACATCCTCTATGATCGTCACTGTATCAGCGGTTGCAACGCAGTTAATAACATTTAGCCATGATGAGTTAAAGTTATCCTAGGATTTAGAAGCTCAGATACCATATGGTACTATATAGAGCTGTTAACGGGTTGGGCCGAACCGGTTCCGAGTCGTTAGCAGCGGGAATTGGTTCCCAAGTAGATTGATAGTGGTTGATCCACCGCCAATAATGGTTGAATCAGTTTGGTTAAGTGGATCGGTTCACCAGTTCATAGGTCGAACCAGTCCAACTCGTTTTAAAAAAAAAAAAAAATAATTAATAAAAATTTTAATAAATTTATTTATTAAATTATTTTTATTTTATAGATTTATTAATTAATAAAAATAAAGACTTATTTAGTTATTTAATATATTTTTATATAATAAAGTTATTATAATAAAACTTTATAACTTATTTAATAAAGTTATTGTAATAAATATAAAGTTATTATCTAATATTATAAAGTTATCATTAAAATGAATATAAATAATGTTATCAAAAAAAAATTATTACAACTTAATTAATAAAGCTATTAGTTTTAAAAAATTATAATAGTTTTAAAAATTTTTAATTTCTTTTGATAAAATTAAACTTATTTATTACATTTGAAATATAATTTCATTCATCATTTATTAAACTTAAAACTTGTCATTTTGCATGAAAAAAATCCATTAATCATTTACCTTTAAGAAAACATATTTAAAAAATTAAAAAAGGTTTTAAGAATAAATTTAAAATATTTTTTTTTTTTTAAAAAGGGGCATGGAAGGGGAAGGGGAAGGTGTGCCTTCCCCCCTTGGGCTGAGCAGCGGTATTGCCATTGTTCTGCTATTGCCAAAAGGCAACAAATTTGATGAATCGAACCAGTCTCGGCCCTTAACGGGTTGGGCCCTTACTGGGCCCCATCCTCAATACTAAGTATTGGTTCCATCGATCTCAAGAGGAGGTCGTGTTGGTCGGGCCAATCTTGGGCCGAATCCGAACCAACCCAGCCCATTTGATAAGTCTAGTGCTAAATGAATCTTTAATATAGGAAATTCACCTGAAAGAGGAGGAAAAAGAGTACTTGTTGGTACCTGCAAATAAAGAAAGGAAAAGGAATGATAAAGAAAAAAGGAAAAAAAAATGCACCAATGATGGAAAGAATGATTATTTTGTGCTTTGTCGGAAGTTAGTTATCTCATTTAAAAGGAGTGACAACTATAATTGCCGACATCACCAAAAATACTAATTAATTACATGCAAAGAGTAATTGCGTATGTAAACAGTAATTAAGCTAAAGGTTCATTGCAAAAAAGTAGTCAACTAATGCTACCACTATTAGTGTATGCGCTACGAGTCAATCAGATTTAGACTTGTATTACACTAATGACATTGTGATTGTTTATGCTATTAAATAATACATAGCATTTATTTATCATTGTTGACTGTATTTAATTTGCTTAAGTCAGAATCAAATAATAAAGTCATTAGAATAGCATAATTCATATCAAAGGAATCAAACTAGTGACTTTGATGATGAAATCCTTATGATACAAAGAATACTATTCTTAAATATCTTTCGTTGTATTATCATTGAGAAGGGACATTAGTGATATAGTAAGACTAACATGTGTTAGATTCCTTTGGGTGATTGATCTTATAATTTATGGATATGGTAATATTTAAATCAACATATGAGTGATCACTGTGAATGAATACACTAGATTGACCCGTCTTAAGAACTCTATGTGGATCGTTATATTAACTGTTATTAGATGTTCTCAGATGATAATAGTATATGTGATCCTTAGACTTAAGATCACTGTGGCATCTTATATGTGGATTGGTGTACTTTGATGTTAGTAAACGTAGCTCAATAAGGGTTGTAAGTAAGATAGTAATTGGGTACATCATGAATCATATGAGGGTTGTGAGTGATCAAGATAAAATTCGTTCCTCTTAATAACAAGAGTATTTATCTTAAGACCTCTTAATAGAAATGGATGATTGAAAATCTACAGCCACAGTACAAATGACATACAAGATGAGATCTTAAATTCGTTTGATTGAGTGATTCATTTTGAGATTGAGAATCAATGTAGTTGAACTTTAATAGAGATGGCACGTTTTATATTCTATGTACAACTAAGATATTAGGTGACGAAAGAATTGAATTATATGGTAATTGCTCATGGAAAGGTTCTCGTCAACTCACTAACGTTTTAATTACTTGGGTAGCCATGATGCATTGCTAGATGTCAATCTTAGCTTGTGATTTATGAATAAGATTCTAAATCACTGCCAACATAATGGAAATCTAAAGGGTCAAACACAATAAGAGTATGAACAAAACAAAGGGTAATTAGAGTTGGATTCATGTGATGAATCCTGGTACAAGTAGGATTCCCACTGAGATTAGAATCATATTCCAACTATAATTTGGGATTTAACTAATGGTAATTTTAGCCCTAAACGACTAAAGGATCTTTTAGTGTTTTCAATTATAATGAGATTGTAATTATGAATTATTAATTTAATAATTTATGGTTGGTCCAAATTATTAATCCAAATACATGATTGATTGGTTGTAGTGCAAGTGAAAAATTGTTAGAGTATGCCTACAAGCCAATTATATTTGGATTAAGTAATTTTAATAGGACCCAAATGGACCCAATCTAGTTTGACTAAGGCTAAGGCCTTTTTTGCATTCTATTAAAAGGCATTATATAAACAACATTAAATCAAAAAAAATCTAACAGAACGTTCTTAATAGCCACTCTACCTTTTAGAGCTAGCACTCATAGAAACAATTCCCTTTCTCCTCCATTTGTCGTCCGCTACACTTTGTACCCGGTAAAAGGCTTTGTATCCTACTTGTGTGGATACCATTAGAGTGCTTCTCTCAGCTAGGATTCTCGAGTTAACAATAACAGAGGACTGTTTGTTAACTGTCAAATTCAAAGGTTGAATCTCCTACACTAGCAATACTGAAAAGGTAAGTTTCGATCCTGAAAACAATTTTGTTGCATGATCTTAGTGATTTTGGTTTTGTTGTTTTTCTAACTCACTGTCTTTTTCATATATGACATGATAAACTAAAACAGTGAAACCTTACAACCACATCACACTCCTATGGTAGAGGCAACATCAGTCAAGATGATTGTTGGAGCAAGGGCACCACCAGTATGCTCATTGAGGCGTAGGGTGACTTAGAGGTGTAATCGAGTCGAGCCGAGTCGATACAGTGAGGTGCTCGAGCTCAAGCTCGACTCGAAAACTCAGTGCTCGATACTCGACTCGAGATCGATCGAGCCTTATCTTTTAAACTCGAACTCGGCTCGAGATCGAGTTCGAGCTACTCGAGCTCGCTCGATTAGACTCGATTATATAAGTTCGATTTTTTGCTCGAACTCGAGCTCTATTCTAAGGCTCGACTCGAGCTCGAACTCAAGCTCTCTCTTACACTAATTATATAAATATTATTATATAATAATATATATTATTAAGATATATAAAAACTCGAGGCTCGATTAGGATCGCGAGCTACTTGAGTCGGGTATCTAAGCGCTCGAATTTGACTTGCTCGATAGCTCGAGCTCGACTCGACTAAAATCGAACCCAATTCTAGTTTTGCTCGAGTCGAGTCCGAATAACTTGCGAGTACCATTGTATCGCTTACACCCCTAGGGTAATTGTAATTTAAGACTTAATAGACATAACCTCCATCAGAAGGATTTGCAAGAAGTCGCTAAAGTCGTTAACTCCCATCTAAAGAGTGCTAAGCCAAAGAAAACCAATGTTCAACGTAAGAACTGGATCGATACATTGAAGAAAAATGCAAGCTAGAAGGAGCCAAGTCGCCATCTTGAAAATGGTTGTTTTTTAACCGAATTGATTCCCTCATCAACGCCAATGTCTTTGGCTCTGTTTGGATGTAAATGAGGTTAAGTGCGACATTGTGAAATTTCTCACTATGTCACTGTTCTATTGTTGCCCCTTCCTTTTCCACTTTTTTATTTTATTTTAATATAATATCCTTAATGTATATATATATTTTTGCTATACTCATCTTTATAATTGCATTCAAACATATTACAATTTTACTGCCACAATATAATCGAAATGAATTTTACTATACATCCAAATTAACCTTTCATCGATAAAAGCATGCGAGCTTCACTTTCATGATCAAACCCAAAGCGACATATCTTTTATGGGGGAGAAGTCGGCGGAGAGCTTGCTTGATGGCGATGACGGAAAGCTGATGAGGTGAGTGTTGAAATTAATGGCTTATTAGCCTAGTAAGGAATCTCACATTGGAAAATCACAAAGGGAGAGAAAGAGCTTTGGCTTATAAATTGAGGCCTGGGCTAATAGGTTAGATATCCTGAGAGAAATATAAATAGCCCATATATTTGTATTTTGGCTTTTCCCTATTAGTTTCTGGATTTTGCAATTGTGTCCAGATTTTGTAATAATTCCATTTTGAAATTAGTGAAGGTTTTCAGCAGCGCCCGTGGACGTAGGTAATTATACAGAACCACGTAAAATCTTGTGTTTTTCTCTTTTCTTCCTTTACGCTTTGCATTTGATCATTTGTTTAGCATTTGTTTTTACCTGCTTCAATAATTAGTAGTTATAGTTGTGTTTTATGCTTCCACTTGTGCACAACAATTGGTATCAGAGCTCTTGGTTGTCGTAGTATGCTCTGTGGTTGCAGCGTTGTCTGATCCTCCACATCAGAAAAGAAAAATTATTCTTGAGCTGTTTGATTAAGAGCACTCTGTTATACTCTATTTATACCGTGTACGCCAGAACTGAGATAAAGTGATAGTGCATGTCTAGGAAGGCTCTGGCTAAGGAAAGACTTGGTATTTAAGTGTATCCTGGTGACCCACCTCTCTTTCCTGGGAGCTGACCTGGTGTACTGTTCACGTAAGTTGTGTTCTCTATTCTAGTATACGGTACTATTTAGAGTGTCACATTGTTTTGGTATACGGTTAGTATACATTTGGGAGAATAGTTTGAAGCAGAAATGACAGCATCAACAAAAATTGAAGTGGAGAAATTTGATGGTCGAAATAATTTTGGCTTGTGGCAAAGTGAAGTTAAGGATGTCCTGTGTCAACAAGATTTAGACATCACTCTGGAAGAAAAGAAACCCGATGAGGTCAAAGAAAAAGATTGGGAGAGACTGAATGCGAAAGCATGTGGGTTGATTCGTTCATGTCTCTGCAGAGAACAGAAGTATCCATTCATGAAGGAAACTTCTGCCAAAATATTGTGGGAGGCGCTGGAGAATAAATATATGAAGAAAAGCAATGAGAATCGGCTTTATTTATTGAAGAGGCTATATCGCCTTCAGTTGAAATTGGGTATGAATATCAGTGATCACATCGATGAATTCAACCGTTTGTTAGCTGATTTGTTGAATTTGGATGAAACCTTCAAAGATGAGCAAAAAGCTATGCTGCTAATAGGATCTCTTCCTGATGAGTTGGAACATTTGTGCATTACACTTATTCATGGAAAGGAAAAATTATCCTTTGAAGAAGTGTGTGCAGCTTTGCTTAATTATGAAATTCGAAAGAAAGATCAGAAAGAGAATAGGGATGAATCAGCAGAGGTGCTCGTAGTTAGGGGACGAAGCCAAAGCCGAAGACGAGAAAGTAGGGGAAGATCACGTTCGAAGAAAAGATCTGATAAAGATGAATGTGCCTTTGTCATGAGAAAGGGCATTGGAAGAAAGATTGTCCGAAGCTGCAGAAAAAAGATAAGGGTAAGGGCAAAGCTACTTCTGATGCATATGTAGTCGAACATGTTAATCATGATTTCGCGTTAGTCAGTCAACCATCCACATCTGAAAGTAATGAGTGGATTTTGGATACGGGCTGTACTTATCATATGTGTCCATATAAGGAGTGGTTCTTCAACTTCGAAGCACTAGAAGGTGGAGTTTTTTTTATGGGTAATGATAACTCATGTAAAACTTTGGGGATAGGTTCAATCCAGTTAAAGAATGATGATGGATCAACCAGAGTTTTGACTGAAGTTCGATATGTACCAGAGTTGAAGAAGAATCTTATCTCATTGGGAGTCTTAGAATCTAAAGGCTATGGGGTAATTATTCGAGATGGGGTTTTGAAAGTTGTGTCTGGTGTTTTGGTGACTATGAAAGGCACAAGAAATAATAACTTGTACTACTACAATGGTTGTACAGTTACTGGATCAACAGCAGCAGCTTTAGAGAAGGATGTTGATTCAGATTCGATCAGGCTATGGCATATGCGCTTGGGACATGCAGGTGAGAAAGCCTTAAGCAGTTTGGTGAATCAAGGCTTGTTGAAAGGAGCAAAGACCTGCAAGTTAGATTTTTGTGAGTATTGTGTTCTGGGAAAGCAGACAAGAGTGAAATTTGGGACTGCAATTCATAATATGAAAGGCATTTTGGATTATGTCCATTCTGATGTTTGGGGACCTACCAGGACAGCATCCATAGGGGGTAAACATTATTTTGTCACATTTGTTGATGACTTTTCCAGAAGAGTTTGGGTGTATACGATGAAGACGAAGGATGACGTACTTGAGATTTTCCTTAAATGGAAAAATATGGTGGAAACTCAGACTAGAAGAAAGATTAAGTACCTCAGAACAGACAATGGAGGTGAATATAGAAGTGATCCTTTTCTGAGAATTTGTCAAGATGCTGGCATTGTACGTCATTTCACAGTCAGAAACACACCGCAGCAGAATGGGGTGGCAGAACGCATGAATCAAACGTTACTGGAGAAAGTTCGGTGTATGTTGTCCAATGCTGGGTTGGGCAAGGAGTTTTGGGCTGAGGCAGTTGTAAGACCTGATATTTTCGAGTGCATTTAAAAATGCAAAAAGGATTTAAATGATATTCCCGAACATGTGCAAGGGTAAAATGGTCAAAAGACCAAAATACGGTATTAATCGGGACAAGAAAATTTAATTAAAAATATGGGATTGAGAAATCTTGATCAATAACGAAGAAATAATTAAATTTCGGGTTAAATTGATCAAGATATGAATTTATTGGAATAAACCAGAATTTTCGTATCGGAAAATAATCCCATAAATAATCGAAAAATATATCGGAAAGGTAAAATCGGACTGAAAAATTTATTTACAGATTAAATGAATAAAATATAAATTTTTTAAAGATATTTGTAAATTTTAATATTATTTTAATGAATAAAATAATATTATAAATAAATTATAAATAAAAAAAAGTAAAAAAAAAAGAAACAAAGTCTGAAACAGAGAAGAAACGAAAGCAAAAGGCGAAACGCGAAGCAGGAAACCGAGGGAGTCAGTTTCCCTTCGATCCGACACCACCGGCGGGGCTAAGGCGCCGGTGAGGACCGGCGAAGGTAGCCCCACACCAGGCGAACCACCAGCAGCCAGGACGCGCCCTGAAGTCGCCGAAAAACGCCGAAAAACGGGGGGAGAAGGCGCGGGAGAGAACCTCGATTCGCCGGCGATGGCTGCGTTTTGACTCCAGCCGAGGGTCGATTTAGGAAGCACAGGCCATGGCGCACCGAACGGCGGTGGAATCACGCCGGGAACCGGTCGGACGACGCCGACAAGACCAAATGTTGCCTGAACCGGTCGAATCGGACTGAACCGGCCGAACCGGACCGAGCTGAACCAACGGTCTGAACCGGGTTGAACCGGACCGGACCGGTTCAGCCAAAAAGAGAAGGAAAAAAGGAAGAAAAAGGAAAAAAGAAAAAGAGAAAAAAAATTGGAGAAAATTTCAGTGATGCAATCGAGTTTCGGGTAAATCGGTAAGCGGTCGAATTGACTGATTTAATTTTTGAAATATTTAATTTGATAAATAATCGACTGAAAGTTTACCCGAAAATATATTTAATTGTGTAGCTCGACGATTGGCATCAACCGAGAGCTCGAGACAGCCTCGATTTGAGTACTATCATGGAATCACGGGTAAGTAACCCTTATTTTCGATAATTTACATCGTTATGCGTGTTGATAAATTTCAGATTTAATTTCCGCATAAATGAATTAAATTCTGAAAAATTGGGATAAATTATCGTAAATAATTCATAAGCTGTCTGAGAGTTTAAAACGAAGCTAAATAAATACTGCTGGGCCCAATGAGCCCAATAGGCCTCGATAATGTGAATAGTCAGTGGGAAAACGGGCTTAATGCCGATAAAGGCCCATTATGGTATAATCGGGCCCAATATGGGAAAACGGGCCCAATGATTTAAATTAAGCCCAGAACATATGAAATACAACTAAATTGTATTGTATTTGACCTGATGAATGTGTATCCGCAGTTTCAGAGATTTGATTTGGATTGGAAGCAAATCGGACTGCGTGACAAGACATCAGTGGAAAAGGTCAGACTGTACAGAAAAATGAGGTAAGGGAATTGTGTGAGTAGCTAGAGGTAGCTACGCATATTTTAATAGATTTTGTATACACTGATTATGTATGTATACGCGATTATTGTATAATGATCCTAAAAGTGGTTTAAATGATTTTTAATGATCGAAATAGGTGAAATGTCTATTTTACCCCTATTGAGGGAAGTTCACCTAAGGATGGTGAAAGCATGACATGCATGAAATGCATGATTTAAGGAATTTTTCGAATTAAAGATTTGATTGGTTTTAATCAAAGCAAATCGGTAGATTGGCCAGAAATTGTTTAATTTCACAAGATAACACTACGTAGGTGTTATTTATATTTAAATGGAAATTTCTTTGGAAAACGGTCAACTATCAAGTTTATATGGAAACAGATAGTGCCGACACGTAGTTCGCACTATAATTACGTTTGTGAATGTGCATAACTGTGCTTGAGCGCTTACTCGCACCGACTTGTGTGACATCATATGCATGAAATGTGCTAGAGCATGGTGCTCACACTTATTTTTATTATTGTGAAATGAGAGCTGCTGGAGCCTAGCTCGCACTCTGTTTTGACATGTTTTGACGTGGTATGCATAAAATAGTGCTGGAGCGATTGCTCGCACTACTTTTAATGATTTGACATGCATGAGAGATGATGGAGCTTAGCTCGCATCCTATTTTGATTTGATTATACATAAAGCCGTGTTGGAGTGTAACTTGCACGAGATTTGATTTACTTGAGCATTTATTTGTGCTGGAGCTTGCTCGCACAAAGTTTTATATGGTTTTCATAATTCATTTGAATGTCGTAATGGAGTTTTTCTCATACGAGGTTTTCACTGAGTTTTTATACATATCCATACTAGAGCATTGCTCGTACGTGGATTTTACTTGAATTTATAATCAGTTTAAGTCGTACTAGAACGCTGCTCGTACGTAGATTTCATTGATTTTTATGACACCATGCTAGAGCTTCGCTCGCACGAGGTTTTCTGATATCATGAATATGCATGGAGCCGTGCTTGAGCTTCGCTCGCACAGGAATTTATATTACATGCATATAGCCGTGTTGGAGCCTCCTGTAGACTGTGTGTCACAGTGAGATGATATGCTCACACGTGCATTCTGAGACAGAGATGATTTGGGTGGATAAGACCTATTGCAGGCACCCCTGATTGAGCTTAGGTTCACGGAGTACGTTGTACCGTGTATGTCACGCAGAGTACGTTGTACCGTGAGGATTGTTGGAGTGGAGTGGCATTAACCACGAGACAGCAAGCCTTGCCCTCGCAATCCTGGTGTTATGCTGTTCTGGCGGGTAGGACGACCCACCTCCTGTTTCAGGTGTGATACCCTGCACACTAGGTACCGTGTTGCCAGGGATCACTAGGATATGGTCATAGTCCTCGATGTTACTGATATAATCAATTACATGTCTCACATGATATAACTATTGGTCGATAGACCAGGGTAGACCCGAAGGAGGGGTCAGGCCCCCGATTTTATGATTTTATATTGTGATTGCTAGATTCAGATGATTTTATGATATGTGAAAGAAGGGTGGTTTTATAACCGAAGTTTTATAATGAATTTTAACGAATTGTTTTATGAGTTTGAAATGAAATTATGAGATTGTTTTATGAGTTGATTGACCCGGAAGGGTTAATTTTTACTGCAGTTTTAATGAATTGATTTAAATGCAGTAGCATGTGAAGTTTTCCATGCTTTCATTTGAAATTCATTATTTGTCTTACATGACATGAACGAATGCATGATCTTGTTTTACTTCATACTTATTATGATTTAATGATGTCACATAAAATGCTTTGAATGCATGAATTACATTATTTATATATGCACAAATAGTTTTGGATAAACTATGGCATTGAATATGCATGACTTTGTGCGTAAAATTTTAAATGAAAAGAAATGAATTTAAGGGCATGGCATTATGAGCATGTAGATAGTGGAGCTATCTACTTACTTGCATAATTGCCTTACTGAGCGTGTGGTTTGCTCACCTCCCCTATTTTCCCATCTTTTCAGAGCACTCGCAGAAATTAGTAAGCGGCTGAGTACTTGCATGCTTGATATCCGCTGCTTCCTATCGAGAGACAGGTATACATATTTGTATAGTTTTGTATCTAAATATGTAATGCACAGTATTGTAAACGGATATGATGTCGGGGATGTAGTGTTATAAATATCATTGGGTATGTATTTATTTAAAGTCAAAGAATAGTAAACTCTGATATGTGAATATGATTATGGAAATGAAATCGTAAATAGGTGAGAGGTGACTAACACCGAATCATAGCCCAACTGTATTTGTAGGATGGTCACGACGAGAGAAATGTAAGAATTAAATAATAAATAAAAAAGCGAAAAAAATTTACTGTGTTTGTAGGATGGTCACGACGAGAGAAATGTAAGAATTAAATAATAAATGAAAAAGCGAAAAAAATTTACTCTGATTTTTAGGAAATTTGGGTCGTGACAGCAGTGACTTATGCATGTCATCTCATTAATCGGTTACCATCAACAGCAATTGATGATAAAACTCCATTGGAGGTTTGGTCTGAAAAACCTGTTAATGATTATGATTCTTTACATGTATTTGGGTGTACTGCGTATTATCATGTAAAAGAATCTAAGTTGGATCCGAGAGTTAAGAAAGCTATTTTTGTGGGGATTTCATCAGGGGTAAAAGGATATCGTTTGTTATATCCAAATTCGAAGAATATAATATTTAGTAGGGATGTTACTTTTGATGAATCGCCTATGTTGATGAAGAAAACAGATGAGAATGCTGAGGATATTCCGCAACAGGTGGAGTCTACACGGAAACAGGTGGAGTTTGAGTCAACAATTAATCCAGTTAAAATTGTTGAAAAGGAGACTACTGAAGATGATGAAGAGGTTTTCGCCCAAGAACCTGTACTGCAACAAGAATCAATTGCAATGAATAGGCCAAGACGGGAGATTTGCAAACCTGCTCGTTTTGTTGATATGGTGGCCTATGCACTTCCAATTGTAGACGATGAAGTTCCTTCCACTTATAGAGAAACAGTCCAATGTTCTGAAATAGATAAGTGGAAGAATGCTATGGATAAAGAGATGGAGTCTCTTCGAAAGAATGAAACCTGGGAGCTAGCTCAACTACCTACAGATAAGAAGGCAATTGGGTGCAAATAGGTATTCACGAAGAAAGATGGATTTCCTAACAAGGAGCATGTCCGCTACAAGGCAAGGTTGGTGGCTAAAGGCTACGCTCAAAGGGAAGGAATTGATTACAATGAGGTATTTTCTCCAGTTGTGATACATTCTTCCATTAGAATTTTATTGGCCTTGGTAGCTCAGATGAATTTGGAACTAGTTCAACTTGATGTAAAAACTGCATTTTTACATGGAGACTTGGTGGAAGAAATCTATATGACTCAGCCAGATGGATTCAAGGTTGTTGGAAAAGAGAATTGGGTTTGCAAACTAAAAAATTAGCTTTATGGTTTGAAACAATCTCCAAGGCAGTGGTACAAGCGATTTGATCAGTTTATGATGGGTATGAGGTACACAAGAAGCAAATTTGACAGTTGTGTGTATTTTTAGAGGCTACATGATTGTTCTTTCATTTATCTACTCTTGTATGTTGATGATATGTTGATAGCTTCGAAGAATGTCGAAGAACTTGAAAGGTTGAAGACTCAGTTGAATCAAGAGTTTGAGATGAAAGATTTGGGTGAAACAAAGAAGATACTAGGTATGGAGATTAGCAGAGATAGAGGAAGAGGCAAGGTTTGTTTGAATCAGAAGCAATATTTGAAGAAGGTATTACAGCGTTTTGGCATTTCAGAGCAGTCGAAACCTGTAAGTACACCACTTGCCCCTCATATGAAGCTTAGTGCATCTTTATCTCCTAGTACAGATGATGAACGAGAATATATGTCTCTGGTTCCATATGCTAATGCAGTTGGTAGCTTGATGTATGCTATGGTGTGTACGAGACCCGACATTTCACAGGCAGTTGGAGTTGTGAGCAGGTATATGCATGATCCTAGTAAAGGACATTGGCAAGCCGTGAAATGGATACTACGGTATTTGTTGAAAACTATAGATATTGGTTTGGTCTTTCAGAAGGAGGACTCACTTGGTCAGGTGGCAATCGGATACGTTGATTCAGATTATGTTGGTGATTTGGATAAGCGTCGGTCAACTACTGGATATGTGTTCACTCTTGCAAAAGCTCCAGTAAGTTGGAAGTCTACCTTACAGTCAACAGTTGCTTTGTCTACAACAGAAGCAGAGTACATGGCGTTAACAGAGGCTGTAAAGGAAGCAATTTGGTTACAAGGATTATTGAAAGAATTGGGAATGGGACAAAAGAATATCACTATTCATTCGAATAGTCAGAGTGCCATTTATTTAGCAAAGAATCCAGTATTCCATGTTCGCACTAAGCATATTGATGTTCGATATCATTTCGTGCGGAAAATTCTGACTGAAGGGAAGATTCTCTTACAGAAAATTGGGACTGCTGACAATCCTGCAGATATGATGACCAAAGTGGTGACAGCAATCAAGTTCAATCATTGTTTGAACTTGATTAATATTTTGAAAGTCTGAGAGATACATTTGCAGGCATTGCTGAAGGCTAATTCGCCAAGGTGGAGATTTGTTGAAATTAATGGCTTATTAGCCTAGTAAGGAATCCCACATTGGAAAATCACAAAGGGAGAGAAAGAGCTTTGGCTTATAAATTGAGGCCTGGGCTAATAGGTTAGATATCCCTAAGAGAAATATAAATAGTCCATATATTTGTATTTTGACTTTTCCCTATTAGTTTCTGGATTTTGCAATTGTGTCCAGATTTTGTAATAATTCCATTTTGGAATTAGTGAAGGTTTTCAGTAGCGCCCGTGGACGTAGGTAATTATACCGAACCACGTAAAATCTTGTGTTTTTCTATTAGTAGTTATAGTTGTGTTTTATGCTTCCGCTTGTGCACAACAGTGAGGAACACCGGGTGGAAGATGTAGGATTATCCGATGGAGCTAGTGTAGGGAATTAGCAAGAGCGATTTTCAAGTAAGGAGAGATCTACGAGAGGATCGAGAGCTCGAAACAACAGCAAATGCTGGAACTTGAGAAAACACAGAATGGAGTTTACTTTGCGAAGAATGAACATGCTCGTGGATGCTCATTTGGAGATGGACAAATCAAAGCGGCAGAATCATTTTATCGCTCAGGTCTTTAAAAAAGCTAAATTTCCTTGATTTACTACGTCCAAGTTTAAATTTTGCTTCAATAATCTCTGTTCTAAGTAAAAAATTTAGAATGTTGATGATAATAAATGAGCTTGATGACTTAGATAAATTTGGCTTGAGCTGGTAATATCGCTGTTTTAAGCAAAATAAGTAATCTTTTTTTCTGCTGACAATTGTAATTACATCTTGGAAAAGAAAAGAAGTTAAATTTTGATGATGATGAAATAGGATATAACATTTGTGATAAATGCTTCTAATGGTTTATATTTGGCTTGAGGTGATGTTAATGGTGGTAATTAGTGGAAAGTTTGAGTATTTATGTGCTAGTTCTTTTGAAATCTTTTGAACTTCAAGTTTTGCGCGCATATTCCCATTATGTTTTAACATTAAACTTTGCTACTAATTACCACCATTAGCATTACCTTGAACCAAATCTAAACATATGAAATGTGTCTAGACTAATGTTACCTTGCTTGTTGCCACTAAATACCGCCATTAACATTACCTTTATCGTTTATCAAAAACCTTTTGACATGGAGATCTTGTCCTCACCTGCAAGTTAATAATGTAATATAGATGCTAATTGCCTGATATCTAAATTTAGCATCTGATTGACTGAATCTTAGCAGTTGCTCCTGTCTTGTGGGATGTTCTGAAACCAAAAGATATACAGGATGCTTGCGAAATTTCTTATTGTGGTTTACTAGCATTTTATTGGATTTTGAGTATATATACTTGTTATGAGCACCATCTCGTTTGGCAACAACAATACTCATTAAAGAACGAAAAAAAATAGAGAGGTGTATTTTAATATGCCACCTCATATTCTCTGTTTCACACACTGTTGAAAGAACAATCATGTTGGCTGACATGTTTTCTTGTCATTTTTTTTTTTCTGTTTAACTTTTGTTATTAGAATTTATAACTGATAGTCTCCTAATATATGAAATACCTGTTGCTATTAGGCTTGATTTATCAAATTAATTTCATATTACTGCTAAGCTCGAGCTTGGTTTCTGGTTACATTCCGATGTCTGATAAGCATTTTTGTTAACTTTGAGCGCATTAAAATACAGGGAAGAAGTACAGATATGAGAATAAAAGTGGAGTCTGAGAATCTTTGTGGCTATCAGGCTATGTCCATTTTGTTCTCGAGTGACTAAGAAGTCTCCATCTGCAGATCCAATCACATCGATATCAAATGAATGTGCTGGTTGTAACATTTCTTGTACATAAATTAGTTGTTTACTGCAAATCTCTTGTATTTTCTAGTTGTTGTAATGAAATTATGCTTAATCAACTACTTGAATATTTTATTTTTTGATTCTGCAGTTTTATATGTTACAAATGATGGTTTAATGTGGAAACTGGCAGTATGGAATTACATTGTGAAAGCTAATGCTGATTTGATTAGAATTCTATGAAAGTTTCAGCAACTGGAAAAATTGAAGCTTCATTTTATCTCCAAGAACTCAAATTGGAAAATGAGTTGTTCTCGGATCATGGTCAAGATCCGAGGGGGCTTTTTAGCACAGTGGAAAGCTAATCACTTGCATTATGTTAACTATTGTGATCATAACAGCTTTAATAACAAATAAAAGATGCTAATTTTCTTCGACCTCCTTGTTTATCCAACCCTTGATCCTTGAGACTTCAACCATGGGGGAAGAAAACAGGAATGCAATACTAAAGTCTTGGCTATTAAAAATGTTTGGAAATTACCAGGAGGAGATAGGATAGGGTAAAAATAGGGGATATGAGTTATAATTCAAGCTGGGAAGAATTAGGCCAAGCTTGTGAACAAGAGCATGTGATACTTGCTTGACTAGGCAGGGAGTTTCTAAAAATGAAGGCAGCACTCTGGCCTACATTTTGGAGATTTTGCCAAGACTGATAATTTCACTTTTGTTTTGAAATGACTACTTTTTAGAATACTAGCCAAATTGCAGATATATCAATTTCTCTTCTGAAAATCTAATAGCATTCAGCTTTTACTTATTTACAGAACACTTAAATTCAAACTTGATCTTGATCATGAACATAGATTCAAGGTCAGATGCCAAGTTTTCCAGAGCTACTAATCAACAAGAGAGAAAAATAGAGGGAGAGATCTTTATATATATGGAATTTGGCTAAAATCATACATATGTGCATCTTGATTCACTTCAGATGAAATATTCTGGCTAAAACTGTCGATCAATCCTCCACAACCAGCTGGGAAATCACCGAAAGGCCCCAGGCAAACCCGATCAGTACTGCTGATAGCAGAAGAAGTTCCTGCATACCGAGCCAAACGTGCTCTAGCAAGGGCCAAATCATGTTGCAGCTCGATCATCTTCCTCTGCAACAAAGCTATGGCACCAATGCAACCATAGACAGGATCCCTAAGCCTAGCTTCAGCCTCATACGCCAAGGAATTTACTGTGTCTTCACGCTGCTCTTCGGGAACTTCAATCAGGATCTTGCTCACATTGCTAGCACCAAAAACCTTGTGGACTTTGGCAAACTTCTTAGGTTCATCAGATCGAAAATAGGGTGCAAAAATACAGTTGGGACTGCACCTCCTTTTCAAGAGCTTGCAAGCTGCACAAGAAGAGGTCGAACGTGGCTCGTGACTCCTCATTGTTTCATATCATAATCCCCCGACAGACAATAACTTCTTTTTTCCAAGGCTATAACTTCAATGTCCCATCTCTTGTCAAGCTTTCATTTATATAGATTAGAAGATAGTATCTGATAACTATAAAGTACTTTTCATAGACATCAGAAAAATTACCGCAATGTTAGATTTGCAGGTTCGATTGGTTAGAGCATTGACCTTACTTTCAAGGTCAAGGTTGCTGGTTCGACGCGCACAAATTTAACTTCTTTGATTTTGATTTTCTTTTCTTTACTGCTTTATTGCCTTGAAAGGACTTCTCCTAAATCCTAATAAATAATGTTGGCGTCCTTTTCTGCTTTTCTTTTACTTTGTGCTCCTTTGAACGGAATAATTAAAATATTTATTTATAAAAATATGATTAAAAATATTTTTTAATTTTGTTTGAGTTTAATCAATGCATTCGTAATTTTATTTTTATAATAGTACTAATATCCTAATTTTAATTTATAACTAATTTTTAATTTGATCCGTCTTGAAAAAAAATTAATGAAACATTAATTAAAGACTTAAAAAGATAAAAGAATTTGTATTTGTAATTGTAATTGTTTTGTTTATATAATTTGGAAGTGGAGAATAGAAATAATTGTAGATGGGACACCATTACAAACATTTACTTGTGAGTTTGGTTGAGAAATGATAGTTCATGAGATAAAGGTGAGACTTTCATGTCACCAATAAAATAAGGATCATGTGATGAAGGAAATGAAGTTTCACAAGAAAAGGATTTGAGAGCCTGGGAGATTGCTGGGGCTTTTATATACCCACCAAGGAGACCTAGAGAGTGAAACAAACAAATTATTAGTTAGGAATCCATATTGCTTGTGGAGCCAAATTTGTCACTTTGTTTTTTTTTTTTTTTTTCTGAAAGTAAAAACATTTCTAAGGTCCTTGTGAAACACATTATTTAGGTACTTATAAATCATTGGAGAAAAGAAAAAAAAAAGACTTAACTCTTTTTTTTTTACAATAAAAGTTTTTGATTTGAAAGCAAAGGAAACACAAATGTTGAAACTCAAGCTTTAAATTCACAAAACTTTTACATTTTAAAGGTCAAAACAAAATTATTTTAGTCAATACTTCAAATAATAAAAAAATAAAATTCTTTATTATAAAGGTTCCTTTTCTCCATCAATTTTTTTTCTATTTGATTTCCAATTTTCTATTAACTTGGAGGATATTTTTGGTCTAATCAATATATTACTCAATTTTATGCATTTAAATTTAATCACATTTTTTTAATAAATGCATAAACTTTGAACATAAATTAAAGACTATAATTATCTTTTTTTCTTTTAATTTAACGCCTACATAATTGAGTAATTATGAAAATTACTTTACTTAAAACAAGTATACTATTAAATTACTATAATTAACTAAAATAGTAAATAATTATATTAAACTCAAACTCACATTTGTATAAAAGCAATTAAAAATAATAATTTGTTTAGCTTTAGAAGCTAGAATATTGATGTATAAGTAAAGAAGTAGCGTAAGAGCATTATTTAACTCATTTAAAATGGAAAAAATTAACAAAAGTAATTAACATTTTTTCTTTGATGTTAACATATTCATTTTATAATTTAAAGTAGTGATCACGAAATAATATAAAGAAATCTTTTTTTTATTCTTTAGTTTTTATTCTTTAGTTACATAACAAAAGCAATTAACATTTTTTTTCTTGTTGAAAAGAAGAGAATTCATTGATAACCAATAATTTACACAATCAAATTTGAAAAAAAAAATGTCATCACATTCAAGATTAAAAAAAAAAACTCCTAAATGTTAGTTTAGTCGGTAACTTTTATATCAATCAGGATTTAATTTTTTGAGAGTAATTTGAAAAATAAAATTTTAAATATATCAAATCAAGGAAAATATATATACTTAAAATTGTTTACAAAAAATTAAATTTATATAAAAAATTTTAAATATATAATATCATTTTATTTATTTATTGTAATAATTTTTTAATTTCTTTTAACCAATCAATGTTTGAGAAAATGAGTTAGAAAGAGTTCACTTCAACAATTTTATGTGGTAGGGGAAGGAGCAAAACGGATAGGGAGAAGATAATGCTTCCTCCTCAAACTTCAAAGAGCCCACTTGTTTTAATGCCTATCGTTTTCTCAAAACCCACTTTTAACGGAAAATATTCGAGCCGTCCGATGGCATGTGTTACGTGATTATTATACTACTCATGAAAAGAGTTTATTAGAGTTTATACCTTTATCGATTATTTTATATGAAGTGGGATGAGTGCATTTTTATTAATTTTTGAAATTTGTTACATTAAATTTTTTAGATTTTGTTTGATTTATTGAAAATAAATTTTAAAATTTTTTTTTGTATATTTTGATATTTGTTTGGTAAAAAATTAATTAGTAAATAAAAAATATCTACTAATCAACAGAAAAACCAGGTCATTTTATTAGAAATTGTATTACGCTTTTGAAAAAAATATTTTTTCCAAAAATAGATATTTATGTTTAAGGTTATTTACCAAATTTATGAGTATGATTTTATTCAAGTTAGACTTTAAATATGATTTTTAAATTTTAATTTAATTTAATCCTACATAAAATAATATTATTATATATTTAATTAGATTAAAAGTTTTATATATTAAAATATTATCATTTGTTGTAGCCGAACATAACAGTGATGTATTGTTGATGTCTTCACCTTGATCTTTTTGCTATATGCTACCAAAAACTCTGCAAGAGAAAGAACTATCAGAGAGATACAGAGGTTATTCTCTGCGTAAATATTCCGATATTTAAATCAGAAATAGAATTTGACAGAGTTTATATAAATAAAATAGAGTATTAGTCTCATGAATCATACATGCCTCTTATTTATAGGTATTGATTTCACTTATAATTACGCATTTATCTACTAATTAAATGTTCTTTACTGTTTTTCGGATTCTGCATAATCATAAATATTTAAAGGTAAAATCGTCCAAATGAATTTTAATACATGTGCCATTAAGAACATAACATCCTTGGGCTTGTACGTGGGTGCGCCACGTGGAGCACCCAAGATCATGGGTGGGAGGATTCTCCCACCAATGCTTAAATGTGGGTGCGCCACGTGGTGCACCCACAGCATAGACGGGAGACTCCTCCCACCTAGGCAAGGGAGGGTATCCTCTCGCATACATGCGGAAGGATACCAACTTACGCCACATGGTGCGATACACCATGTGGCGCACTATAAATTAATTTTTTATTTTTATTTTTTTCTTTTACACTATTCACAATAATTCTTCCCCACTCTTTCACTAGGTATAACATTGCGGAAGAGTACATATATTCTGAAGTCAAAATCTTACGTCAAACTCTGTAGTTAAATTCTCATGTCAAACTCTGAAGTCAGCTTTTCACGTCAAACTCTATAGTCAAATTCTCACGTCAAACTTTGAAGTCAACTTCTCAAGTCAAACTCTGAAATTAAATTCTCATTCCAAATTCTTCGGCTGAAGATATCTACTCAGTTTTTCATATTTTCTAATCGTTGATTTTATTGCTTGCTTCTCAATGCCCAGATAAGGTAGCAGAAAACAAATAAATTTGGATCTCTCTTCCAGGCTTAGGGGATTTAACTTTCGATCTATTCATAACACTTTTCCTCTTCCTGAAGATTATTCTTATAAGCTCCTGACTAATGTATAATGCGCTCCTCAAGCTGTTAGTAGCGGCGTTTCTTGTCCATTTTTCACATCAAGCCCTTGCACTATTCTTTGTAGCTTACCTCACACATTTTTTGCTTCAAGCCCTTATTTGTTTTTGTGCATGACTTACCTCGCGCATTTTTCTCTTCAAGCCCTCATTTGTTTGTGTGTGTGGCTTACCTCGCGCATTTTTCACTTCAAGCCCTCATTTGTTTGTGTGTGTGGCTTACCTCGCGCATTTTTCACTTCAAGCCCTCATTTGTTTGTGTGTGTGGCTTATCTCACTCATTTTTTCTTCAAGCTCTTGCACTATTCTTTATGGCTTAGCTCGCGCATTTTTCACTTCAAGCTCTTGCACTATTCTTTGTGGCTTACCTCGCGCATTTTTCGTTTTAAGCCATTGCACTATTCTTTATAGTTTACCTCACGCATTTTTTGCTACAAACCCTTGTTTGTTTGTCTGAGTGGCTTACCTCACGCATTTTTCGCTTCAAGCCCTTGCACTATTCGTTGTGGTTTACCAACACATTTTTCGCTTCAAGCCCTTATTTGTTTGTGTGCGTGGCTTACTTCGTTTATTTTTCGTTTCAAGTCCTTGCATTATTTTTTGTGGCTTACCTTGCGTATTTTTCACTTCAAGCCCTCATTTGTTTGTGTGCGTGGCTTACCTCGCACATTTTTTGCTTCAAACCCTTGCACCTTTCTTTGTGATTTGTATGATCAGTCATCTATCAATTAATCGAAAACCTCAATAGACAATAAAATATCAATATGGAATAAATCATAGTTCAATAAATGAAATTTCAATCCATAATTCAATAACAAGAAATAACATTAAATGAATTAAAGTCTCACTGCCAGTTTGGTCTTAAGTGGTTGGTATTCCATGTCTTCACTATCTCCTCGTCTTGTAAACTTTCCAAGATACAAGTGTTGGATCCAATCATCCTTCTAACTCTATAGAGCCCCTCCCACTTTTGCCCTGAACTTCTCATCTTCCTTCAAGACCTTGGTGATGGCTTAAGTGGCTCGACGATAGTAAGGATCTCTTCCCTTTGAATTCCCTTACATTTAGTTGACGCAACATTACGCGTTCTTGCTTTCCTTTGATCTCCTCTTACCTGTCCCAAACCTTCGGGAGTTGGAAACTTCATCAACAAATAATATGGAGAAAATACGACTCTCATGTCACTCAGCAATGGCTGTCCTAGAACGACATTGTATGCTAGAAATGTTGATTTGACTACCACAAATAAAACTTGTCTCGTAACACTTTTCGGATTCTCCCCCAAAGTAACGAGTAGTTCGATGGACCCTGTCACTTTCACTTTCTCTCATGCGAAGCCAAGCAGGGGGTAGTCACAGGTTTCAATCTGTCCTCACTTAAATTCATTTTTTCAAAATAGTTCCAATAGATAAGGTTCATCGAACTTCCATTATCTACTAGGATTCGACTTATTGGATGTTTGGCCACAACTGTCGATATGACCATAGGATCGTCATGCAGGGTAATTACTTGTCCTTTATCAGCAAGCGAAAAAGTAATCGCTTCTTCTTTTTCGATCATTTTCATCACAGAATGGACTTTGTACGCCTGTCTAGCGTAAGCCTTTCGTGAAGCAGATGAGCTACTAGCTATGTATTTTTCACCAGAAATGACATTAACAACAGCTCTTGTAGGTTTATTATCTACCTGCTGGTTCCTATGTTCTTCATTTTTAGCCTCGTTTCCTTTTTTTTCGTTTCTCCTCATATTTTCTCTGTCATTATCGCGTCTATCACACCGTTTATTGTCTCCTCGACCATGAGCGGGGTATTGAATCCTTTCATTCCTCCACACATAGCGGTCTAACTTCTCTTCTCTAGCTAACTTCTCAAGCTGGTTCATTAGTTTTCGACATTTTTCAGTTGTATGGCCAAAGGCATAGTAGAAACTATAGTAGGACCCAAGATCTCGTCCTAAATTCCCTTCACCTCTCCTGGAGAATTAAAGCATCTCAGTTTTTTCTATTACTGCTAAGATTGAAGCATATGGCTCGGTAAACTGCATGTAATTAAAATACTTCAACTTTGGGGCTTTGCCTGATTTATCTAATCTTCATGTGTTCTCATCATTAGACTCTTTTTCTCGGTTTCTTCCTTCCTTAAGGTCGCACATTGATATCATTTTCATCACTTCTTCTTGAGCGATATACTTATTTGCTTGAAAGAATAAGTCCGAAATCGTCGTCGGCTGATCCAAAGATAGTGACTCTTGCAACTTTTCGGACATTGTCCATTGTAGCATAGCTGTCACAGCTACTCCAGCTTATAGATCCGCACTTCAAGAGTAGCATTACGGAACCAATCTACATAACTTTTCAGCAATTCTTTATTCCCTTGTCTTGGGGTAAGCAGATAAGTGACCTCATTCCTTTTCTGGCTATTTATCACAAATGCCTTTAGAAATTCACTCCTCAATTGATCAAAAGACGAAATGGACCCTTCTGTTAAACTATTGAACCACTTCAGCGCGTGACTGGTTAAAGTTAGTAAGAATGCCCTACATATTATCTTATCCTCCCATCCATGCAATAGCATTAACAACTCATAAGTCTGAATGTGGTCATGAGGGTCAGTCTTCCCAGTATATGTCGTTATCTACGACATCTTGAATTTTGGGGCAGTGGTTTCCCCATGATCGCTGCACTGAATGAGATTCTTCTTCTTTGGCTTTCTTCAGCTAAAACTAACCTATTTTCTTCCAAAATTTGTTCCACCATTTTCTTCAGATCTGTAACTTCTTACGTTTGGGGTGCAAGCCGATTTTACACCTTTTCGGTATTACATGAATCAGCCTAATCATAATCAACAACCTCTTTTCTCTTGTTTGGTGGGATATGAGTTGGTCTTTGATAAGTCCTAAGTGGCAAATCCACCTTTTTCATTTCAGGAGTCCAAGTTGGATCTATTTTCGAGCTTGTCCTTTGGTACGAGATCCTGTCATTCCAACACCTCATATACCATTCTTTGGCAGACTGTTAGGGTTCTAGAGCCAAGGGTCTCTTACATTCAAATATCTCGAATCTGCCAGACCTTGACTCCCAAGATCTCTAACACCTTGACGTCTCAGGCCCCACGCAGTCTCACACGCAGGGTCTCTTGCACCATGAAGCCACAACTTTCTGACACCCTGACATCTCAAGCCTACTGTAGTCTCATGCATGGGGTCTCCCGCAGCCTAACGCCATGGCTCTCTGACATCTTGACGTCTCAAGTCGCCGCAATGTCATGCACGGAGTCTCCCGCAGTCTGACGCCATGGCTCTATGACATCCTAACGTCTTAAGTCTATCGCAGTCTCCCACACAGAGTCTTCCGTAGCCTGACATACAAGGTCTCTCGCAGTCTCACCCACAGGGTCTCCGGCACCCTAACGCCATGGTTCTCCAGCACCCTAATGCCTCAAGTCTGGCGCAGTCTCACGCACAGGGTCTCCCGCACCCTGACGCCTCAAGTCTGCCGCAGTCTCAAGCACAGGGTCTCCCACACCTTGACGCCTCAAGTCTGTCGCAGTTTCACGTACAGGGTCTCCCGCACCCTGACACCATGGTTCTTTAGCACCTAACGCCTCAAGCCTCCCGCAGTCTCACGCATAGGGTCTCCCGCACCCTGATGCCATGATTATCCAACACCCTGACGTCTCAAGTCTCTCGCAACCTCACTCACAAGGTCTATTGTAGCCTCACGCATAAGGTCCCCCACTGACTCACGCACAAGGTCTTCAGTACCTTGGCGTTCAGCATTTGCTATGTTTGAAATACACCTCCTTTTGCTTCCTTCTCCTACTATTTTTGAACAATCGGAGGCAAGTTCATTTGCGGGAACGCACCCCTAAACAAGTCAACCATAATCCGCAATACTTGGGCTGTCTCTTCTCTTTGCTTCTTTATGGCTTTAAATTTTACTATAGAGACTGTGTTCACAAGTGCCTCTCTCTCTCTCCTTGAGCCCCATGGCCTGAGTTACGAATCGGGGAACTCATGGTATCCTCATTTTCATCACTCCTTATTGCTGTTGATCGTGTCTTTACCATTATTGTAGAGCAAAAAGCATTTTTTTTTTGTTTCCCACAGACAACATCAATTGTTGTAGCCGAACACAACAATGATGTATTGCTAACGTCTTCGCCTTGATTTTTTTGTCATGTGCTACCAAAAACTCTGCAAGAGAAAGAACTATCAGAGAGACGCATGGGTTGTTCCCTGCGTAAGCACTCCAATACTTAAGTCAGAAAGAGAATTTGACAGAGTTTCTGTAAACAAAATAGAATTTTAGTCTCATGAATCATATCTGCCTCCTATTTATAAGGATTGATTCCACTTATAATTACGCATTTATCTAATAATTAATTGTCTCATACTGTTTTTTGAGTTCTGCATAATCATAACTATTTAAGAGTAAAATTGTTCAAATGAATTTTAATACCTGTACCATTAAGAACATAACAGCATTAGGCTTGTACGTGGGTGCGTCACATAACGCACCCAAGATCATGGGCGAGAGGGTCTCCTACCCTTGTAAAATTGCTTGATTGTGGGCGGGAGGATTCTCCCGTCAATGCTTAAATTTGGGTGCGCCATCACAACATATGCGGGAGATACTCATTTGCACAACGTGGTACAATTACATCGAACCACGTGACGCACTATAAATTATTTTTTTATTTTTTTACACTATTCACAACATCATTAAAAAATTTTCAATATTTTAAATTTAAATATTTTATTTTGAATATTGTCAATCTTAAGTATTTTTAATATTTCAATAAGAAACATTATTATTATTTTAATAATAAATAATAAATACAAATTTAACAATATGTTTATTATTTTAATAATTAATATTTTTATTCATTTATTAATATTTTAATTTAAGATATAATACTTTTATATTTTATTTATAAATATTTTTATATTTATATTTTAATAATAAATATAAATTATAAATAATACTTTTGTTATGGTTTCAATAATAAATACTTTCAGTATAAAATATAATTATTTTAATATTATAAATATTTTTAATATTTCAAAATAAATATTAATATATTATTAATATTTTATATATTTTAAAATAGTAATATTACTTCGCATTTTTAAAAACTACTAAAATGAGTAATAATAAATAGTTTTTAAAATTTTTAATAATATAATATTTTAATATTAAATATGATTTCCAAGGTATTATTAGTTTTTAATATTAATAAATTAAATAAATAATAAATAATTTTTTATATTTTATTAGTTATGTTAATATCAATTGAAAAAAGAAAATAAATTTTTTAAAATACAGTCAAATCACAGAAAATATTTTTTTTTACTCGTTCAAATAATAAAAAATCTTTAATTTTTCAAAATATGTAAATATTTTTAGAAATAATTTTTAAGAAATAATTTTTTATAAATCAAGTAGAACTTTAATATTGTGATATTTTTACCACTATTAATTTCTTTTTTTGATTCATGACCTGAAGAGTTAATCATTTTGCCTATTTCATTAATATCATTAAAATTGATTTTGATATCATTTATCATATTATAATTTTCGTTTGATACATTTAATTTATTAAAATGTGTAATGTTGACGTTAAATGTCTTTAACGTTAACTTATATTTTTGATTTAATGCATCAAAGCGAGGCGTGGCACGTAGGTCCTATTATTATACGGACGGTGATTGTGATTGATTAGAGATGATAGAAGCTTCATTCATTTAATTTTTATTTTTATTTTTTTTAGGGTCGTAAATGTTTGTTTGCGGGAGACTGTAGTGTTGCTCCACCTCAACTGTTTTATTTTGCAAATTAATTAAACCCACCGTCACATCTTTCAAATGTTGGATAGGCGAGGCCCCACAATAGTAAGAAAAGAGCCTTGATTTTTCTTTCTAAGAATGACTAATTTTTAGTAATAAAAAAATATTAGTATCAACAAGTTACAAAATTTATTATTTAATACATTATTAATAAAAATATTTAAATTTTATAAATAAAATTAAAATCATGACAAAAATTTATTCAATTTATTTTTTTAATTTTTTAATATTTATTATAATGTATTAGTTATGATCTTAAATCTCTTTATGAAGCGTAAAAATTTTATTAAACAAGAAATAATAATTTAAAATTAAATAATATAAATTTAATTTTTAAAATTAAATTTAATTAACTTTTTTTGATAAATTTAACTGATGGAGTTGAATACGTGATAGATCATTAGAAATATCAATTAAATTTGATCCAATATATAAAAACCATCCTAAATGAATACTTATTACAATTTCTATATTTTATGTCATTTTATGTATGTACATAGTAAATAACAAAATTATGTTTTAATGTAAAATACAATAGAGAAGATAAGATGATATTTTTTAAATTTATTACATGCTATTTATTTCTATTATTTTTTTAGATAACTTATATTCATTATTGACAACGTCATCTATATTGCTTCAAACAAGTAAAGAGAACAAATTATGGTGTTTGATGAGTGATGACAATAATGTTCTCTATGTGGGGCAAAGTAAGAGATAGCAAATTACAAATTTAATGGTGTATCGAGGCGGAGATTTTCATATCTAACCAATAGAAAGGGCCAATCTTGGGGTTTCACTCCTTTATGGCCATGTCATTCTCCATACAATATTTTTGGATTAATATCTAAATAAACCTTTGAGCTTTACCAAAAAATGTAAATATGTTTTCATATTTTATAACATGAAATTAAAGTTATGAATATTTATTCCATTGCCATTGTTCTCATTAAATTTTAAAATAGATAAATGACATCCAATTGATAAAATTCTTAAAATAATAATATTTCTTGAATTATCTGTCCTCAACTATATAAACTTAAGTAAGTATTTCTATAAATTAAATCATCAAATAAAAAACAAAAAATTGAATAGTTATATAGTCAAAGTTCTATTTACAATAACATAAAAGTTCATAACCCTAATTTTATATAAAAAATCAGGAATTTATTTTTATTTTTGAGTAAAATTTGAAAATTTATTTGGATACTATTTTTTTTACAGTGGAAAACAAAACTATTTAAATAATTGAGTAAAATCAATAAATTTAATAGAATCTAAAGAGTAAAATATCTAAAGGAAGTAAAGATTGATCAACAATTACAACTTAAAAAAGAGAAATAAAAAATAGAGTTAATTAGATTGGAAGAGAAGATTGAGTATGCATGATTAGGTCGTTTTCAATTTTTTATGTTCTAAAATACTTTTACAGTTAAAATAAAACAAAGAGCGGACAAGTAGAAGTAAAAAATCTAAGACTTAGTTAAAGAAACAACTGTCTGTTTGTTGAAAAGTAGAAGTAATAAAATTGAAGACTTAATTAAAGAATATATCGTTTGTTTGTTGAAAAGTAGATGTAAAAATCTAAGACTTAGTTAAAGAAACAACTGTTTGTTTGTTGAAAAGTAGAAGTAAAAATCTAAGACTTGATTAAAGAAATAATTGTTTGTTTGTTGAAGCCATAATACGCCAACAAATATTACAAATTCAGTCAGTGATTTTGTCAAATTAAGAAAGCAAAACGGAGGCTTTGGGGGCTTTAGACTAATTATGCTATAAACTCTTTCTGATCTGACTGCTGAATCTGAGAAGATTCGGTTCATGAACTGACTTCCAAGTTTGAATCGAAATTCAACTTAAAACTGATTCTAATTAGATCCGATAATTTTAATAATAAAATAAAAAATAATACGAGTTAATTTTTTTATAAGAAGAAAAACAAATATAAATATAAATTTTAAATTTAATCCTTTTTAAAAAAACAATCACCAAGTCAAATATTACTCATTCTACTAATTAAAACTAAAATCTATTTATAAATTTGATAAAAACTAAAACAATTATATTGTATTTGACCTATTAACAAGAAAATAACAGAATAATTTTCATATTTTATATGTGTTTAATATAAAATAGACAAATTATCAAGTCTATCCTTAACTTAAGAAACCAATTTCGGATCAATATCCATACCCCACAATAAATATTAAAATATAATTTTTATATTTGGTAAAAGTTGAAGCAATTATTTTGTATTTAATGAATTAACATAAATTATAATAAAATAAATTTTTATATTTTATACGTGTTTAATGTAAAATAAATGACATAAATAAATAAATTATCAAGTCATCTTCAGCTTCAGAAACCAATATAAGATCAATGAACAGGAATGGAAACTGACTGACGAATATATATTATATATATATATATATATAATGATGTCTTACCTAAATTTTATTTTCATAATACTCTTGCCAACTGGATTAACTAATGTAGCTTTACATGCACAAGCATGGTCTGGGGCAAAAGTCAAGTTGAAATGCTCAACGGTTGTTTGACAGAAAACACTGATCTAAAAGTGGAAATAAAATATTTGCAAGAAACTAGTCTAGACTCTAGATTCCAGAAAGCCGCCACACAAAAAGTTGACAAGTATCAGAAAAATTCAGTTTTTGAATGTAAAGCAAGGGGAATATAACTTTTCCTTTGAACCAGTGAAATCCTCCAAGTGGCAGCAGCCGGGATTCGGTCAGGAAGTCCTTGTTCACCTTCTGGCATCCACCCTTCGGTCTTTTTGCGTTAAATGTACAAAGAGAAGCAGTCAAAAAATCTAGGCATCTGGCTTACTAATTCTTTGCCAAAAGAATTATTAAATAAGAAATTTGTTCAAATTCAAAGTTACCATAAAACCTTTGACATGAAATTAATGGCAAACTTCAGAACCTGACTCATCGCTAAGGGGAGAAAATCATGGAAGTAGCTCTCCCTCCTATGATGAGATCCTCAGGATTTTTGCCATCTGCGTCATTGTTGGAATCTTTGATTCATGTATCCAATGAAGTAGCTTCGATGGAAAAGCTTCCTTTTGTACAGGTTAGGAACATTTCAGCAATGATAAGGAGGATCAAACTTCTAACGTCTTTGTTTGAAGAAATTCAAGAAATAAACACCCCACTTCCTCCATCTTCAGTCTTATGTCTCACAGAGCTTTTCTCGGTGATTCGGGGAGTTCAAGTTTTGATCCAAGGGTGCAAAGATGGTAGCTCCCTTTGGGGCCTTATTCAGACAGAGTTCATGTCCAATCGCTTTTTTGTGATAGTGAAGGAGATTGGAAGGGTACTCGATATTTTACCTCTGAGTTTGCTTAATATAACGGCAGATGTCAGAGAACAAGTTGAGCTTCTTCACAAGCAAGCGAAAAAGGTGGAATTGTTTGTCGATCCCAGGGAGCTTCAAAGAAGAGAAGAGCTTCTCCAAGTAATGGCTTCTAAGAACGAAAAGAAGATGAAAAACCAAATGTCGATAGACATTGAAACAGTGAAAGAAGTTTTGAGCAGCATTGGTTTGAGAAGTCCCCTGGATTATGAGGAAGAAATATCAAAGCTAGAGGCTGAAGCTCAGAAGCAGGCTGGTACAGGAGGACTAACTGTAGTTTCCAATTTAAACAATCTGATATCGCTTGTTTCATATTCCAAATCCATGATTTTCTCTAGTGAAGAAAGTAAGAAGACCAAAGAAGACATCAAGCAGCCTTATGCTTCTCTAAATAGAAACCTTGATCGGTCTCCATCTTCTCACTCAATGTCCTCTAATATTCCT
This sequence comes from Firmiana major, assembly GCA_033439115.1. Lineage (NCBI taxonomy): Eukaryota > Viridiplantae > Streptophyta > Magnoliopsida > Malvales > Malvaceae > Firmiana > Firmiana major. The sequence continues at coordinate 34,027,763 of CM065913.1, read as the reverse complement.
GATGAATTCCGTTGCCCGATTACACTTGACCTGAGGAAAGATCCGGTCGTTGTAGCATCAGGGCACACTTATGATCGAAATTCTATAGCTCAATGGATAAACACAGGACATCACACATGTCCAAAAAGTGGGCAGAGGTTAACTCATACGGCCCTCATTCCCAACTACGCACTCAAGAGTCTGGTTCACCAATGGTGCCAAGAGAACAGTATCCCATTAAGAGAATGTTCATCAAATGCATCAGAGTTGAAGAGAAGTAATAGCAAGAAAAAAGCTAGTGAGAAAGCCATTGATCACATTTCTGCCACGAAAGTGGCAATAGATGCTGCCAAAACAACAGCTGAGTTGTTAGTAGGGAAGTTAGCAATGGGTTCCCCTGGTGTCCAAAGGCAGGCAGCTTATGAGTTGCGGTTGCTTGCCAAAACTGGCATGGATCATCGCAGGATAATTGCAGAGGCAGAAGCCATACCATTTCTTGTAACATTGTTAAGTTCCAATGATCCAAGAATCCAGGAAAATGCTGTCACTGCCTTACTCAATCTTTCCATTTTTTATAACAATAAGGTCTTAATAATGGCAGCTGGAGCAATGGACAGCATAGTAGAAGTTTTGGAATCAGGAAAAACCATGGAGGCAAGAGAAAATGCAGCAGCAGCAATTTTTAGCCTGTCAATGGTAGATGACTTCAAGGTAGCAATCGGAGCTCATCCTAGAGCAATTCTGGCCCTGGTTGGGCTCCTGAGAGAAAGAACAACAGCGGGAAAGGGGGATGCAGCAACTGCAATATTCAACCTTGCTCTTTCTAATGCTAACAAAGCAAGCATTATAGATGCTGGGACAGTTCCTACGCTCATTGAATTGTTGATGGATGATAAGGCAGGCATAACAGATTATGCCTTGGGAGTGCTGGCTCAACTTTCGAGTTGTCCTCAGGGGCTTGAAGATATGAAGAAAAGTAGGGCTTTGGTGCCACTTCTTATTGATCTCTTGAGATTTGGATCCGACAAAGGAAAGGAGAATTCTGTAACACTTCTGCTGGGCTTGTGCAAAGATAGAGGAGAGGAAGTTGCGAGACGCCTTCTAAGAAATCCCAGAAGTATTCCCTCCCTTCGAAGCTTGGCTGCTGATGGTACTTTGAAAGCTCGAAGAAAGGCTGATGCACTTCTTAGATTGCTTAACAGGTACTGCTCCCAATCTCACAATCCTGTCGGATAACATTGTCAACAACTTATAGAGTGTAAATTTGTGGATTTGGGGAGAAAAAAAAAGACAGTGAAAATCCTATTGCTGTAAATCAAACTCAAAGCTACAGATTCATTTCATGGATTCATAAACAACAACAACAACAACAAAAAATCACCTTGATTATAGACTTTGTTGCAATAAAGGACACTAATCTGATGCTGATCCACAAATATTACTTTCAACCACTTTCATTACTAGCAGATGCCATTAAAATGACATGCACAGAAAAATAGCATTCGAGTCATGATTCATTATCAAGAACCATTTGCTGGCGGCAGAGACTTTTCCAAGAAATTAAATATGATTCAAACAACTCTGTTTTAATAATTTCAAAGACCATTTTACATGCAAAGCACCTAGTCGTCATAAGGATATAATAGTAGCCGAGCAGGATGCCAATTTATTATTTCTTTCCTAATTGGATCACGCAGGATTTTCCCAATTCAAATTTCCAACGTTAAAAAGGAAACAATCTGTATCTGCAAGCGTGAACCAGTGCCAGCAGTTTCTCTTTCCCCCTCAAATTCGACCCTTTGTGTATTCAAAGTCATCCCAGCATATAATGAAACTGCAATGGTTACAAAGAAATTTGGCTTAAAAGTGGCTTTCAGCCAAGAAGCCTATTCCTGATTGCAGCAGATGGAATATGAATGCAAGAATTGTTGTGGCCCAGTTTCCCTGGTGAAAAGAGAGGGGTAAACTTCAAAAGTGCATATGAGAGAGATAATATGGATAAAAAATTCACTTCTGGAACTTTGTTCTTTTACATTTTAAGTAACATGAGTAATTTTACAATAAAAGATGAATCAAATTCAATTGATAATAACGAAACATCCTACTTGTAGATCCAATCTTCACAGTGTGTTAAACTCAATTCTTTTTACATATACAAGGAAGCACACAACAAAGGCGAGGTGGAAGATTTTTTAGGGTTCTCGCTGTTGAAGAAACATAGAGAAATAACAATTTTTTCTTATTCATTCGTTCCAAGTTTTAAAACAAAGTTTTTTTTTTTTTGCATGGGGAAAGGGCATTTGAAAACAAGGGATTTTTTAAAAATAAAAAGATTTTTTTTTTGTTTTCTTAATTTTCGAGAGAGTGGTGCCGGTGTTTAAATATTTGCCGTTGGATTCTCAGACGACTTGATTCAGAAAAATATATAGAGAGAGAGAGAAAAAGAGAGAGAACATAGCATAATTGAGTAGAGAAAGAGAGGAATATTCTGAAAAATGCCAAGTTGTCCTTTCCATGCATTTCTTCTTAGAAATACAGTGCTGACCTAATGGCTTCTGACATAAATGATTGGCTCCGTCATAAACTAGCCAGCGTGCACTATTAACATTATTTATATAATTAGGTTGGTCTGTAAGCCGATAACCCATGATTCAAAACGTTAAAGCCTGTTACTACTGACCCAAACGTAAATCCGAAACTCATTCAACGTAAACCCATGTAACAGCCATGTACAAATAGAAATATAAATAGGACGGGTATCTAATAATTTCATGGTACCCGATTTCGATTTTGATTAATAATTATAAAATTTAAATTTTATAATTATATAATTAATTTTTAAAGTAATTATCCAAATCCTCCTCTAATAAATTTTTCACCACTCATTTATTATTCATATTCGTTTAATTATTCGATTATTCAATCTATATTTTGACAACTCGTTTATTAACTTGAACTCGAAACTCGAACCTCAAAAAAATTATTTTAACATTTAATTTTTTACAAATTAAAAACATAAAATTAAACAAAAATATACATGTTTCATCATAATTAAACAAATTTTAATAGTTCAATAAATAACTTGAAACTAAAGCAAATAAACAAACCATACAAATATGTTTACGAAACTATAAACAAACATAACTTGAGTAAACCAAAAAAAAAAATATTTGAAGTACAATTTTAAGTAAAATTTGTATCATATATATATATATATATGTATACTATATTATTATCATATATATAAATGGCCATTTTCTAAGAATTACATCTTTACCAAATATGAAATTTTTATTATTTTAATTTCAGTACTTTATACTTAAAATTAAAATGCATATTATCTCAAGTATAATTAACTAATTTAATTTCATAATTATTTTATTATTATATTTTATTAATTTTTTTGAGTAAACACTGTTTTATTATAATTGATAATTTCAATTTTAAGTACACTTTGTATATATATAGACACTATATTAGTATCATTTTTGTAGATAGTCAATTTGTAAGAATTGAATCTTAACTAAATATGAAACTTTTATTATTTTAATTTCAATGGCTTATACCTAAAATTTAAATACTTATTATCTTAAGTATAATTAACTAATTTAATTTCATAGTTATTTTATTATTAGATTTCATTAATTTTTTGAGTAATCAATGTTTTATTATAATTGATAATTTCAATTTTAAATACAATTTGTATCATATAGATATACTATATTAGTACCATATATGTTAATAGTCAATTTGTAAAAATTGCATCTTAATAAATATGAAACTTTTATTATTTTAATTTCAATGGCTTATAGTTAAAATTTAAATACTTATTACGTTAAGTATAATTAATTAATTTAATTTTATGATTATTTTATTATTAAATTTTATTAATTTTTTTGAGTACACAATGTTTTATTATAATTGATAATTTCAATGTTAAGTACCATTTGCATCATATACGTATACTGTATTAGTATCATATATGTTAATGGTCAATTTGTAAGAATTGCATCTGAACTAAATATGAAACTTTTATTATTTTAAATTCAATACCTTATGTTTAAAATTTAAAAGCATATTATCTTAAACATAATTAACTAATTTAATTTCTTAATTATTTTATTATTATGTTTCATTAATTTTTTTAGTATACAATGTTTTTATTAAAATTGAAAATTATAATCTTAAGTACAATTTGTATCATTTAAATATATTAAATATCATATACACTTAATGGTTAATGTATGAGCATTGCATTTTAACTAATTATGAAATTTTTATTAGTTTAATTCTAGTGGCTTATACTTAAAATTTTAGAACTTATTATTTTAAGTATAATTAATTAATTTAATTTCATAATTATTTTTATTATACTTTATTAATTTTGTTAACCTTGAATGATGGATTTTGAAATGACAAAACATTAATGAACTTATTCAAATCATTTGTAAGAAACTAGTTCTAAGTGATTATCTTGAAAACATATTGCATAAAAGTTCACTTAGAAATATTGTCAAGCTAAACTTTGGCGGGAAACTTAAAATCAATGAAATTTGCCTAAAAGTTGTGTCAAGATCGATCTCACTCTGGCAGAGGCCTTACAAGCCTTGCAAGATCGATATCAATATTGAATGAGATCGATCTCACTCTGGCAGAGGCCTTATAGGCTTTACAAGCATTGCAAGATTCTAAGAAGTAAGAGATCGATCTCAAGTTGGCAGAGGACTTAAAGGATCGATCTCAAGGTATTGTAGGATCGATCTCCTATTGGCCGAGACATTTCAAGATCGATCTCATGGGTTTAAGAGATCGATCTTCTATAAGCGGGAGTATTGTTTTCAAAGCAGAGATCAATCTTCTCCTTAACAAGAGATCGATCTCCCCTGAATAAAGCTAACAAGCAGATCGATCTGTTGATGTGTGAGATCGATCTACCCTTTGTAAATTTACTCTGTGTTGCTGGCTCAGGAACAAGAGATCGATCCCCTCAGGTAAGGGAGATCGATCTGGACCACTTCTACAGAATTCCAATAGCTATTTCTGCAGGTTCTCAACGGGAGAAATAACATTAAATGCTTCACCTACCATTTGGCTGTATAAAAACAAGCATTGAAGACATTTGGGATAGAAGAAAAAGAACAGAAAAAGTCTGTATATTCTTGAAAGAACATTCCTTTTGTCTTCAGTAATTATACTTTGAATTGTCATTAAAAGCTTGTGTTGAAGCTATTCTTCCTACCCTTCAAATAGAGTTCTACATTGTATTCACTCTTTGTCCAAAAGAAAAAGGGAGAGTTCCTCTCTGAGAGAATTGTGTAAGAGTTGAATAGCAATACTTGTATAAGGGGTAGAGATGTTATTCCTTAACCTTGAAAATGAAGTTGTATTGTTCACATTGATAGTGAAAGAGAATCCTTAACAAGAAGGTCAAGAAGAGAGGATGTAGGCAAGCGATTTGGTTGAACCTCTATAAATTTCTGAGTTTGCTATTCTTCTTCCTTATCTCTTTTGTTTTACTGCATTTTATTCAATTGCTTATTACTGTCATTTATTTTTTTAATTGCAATTCCAACAAAAAGAGATTAAACTTAGCATATAGACTAGAAAAACCGATTCACTCCCCTCTCGATTGAGCAAACAATTGGTATCAGAAGTTGGACTCTTGATTAAATAGGAATGAAATTCTAAGAGTTAGAAAGATCCTATGGCTCAAACTAGTGTAGCAACAAGTATGGTGGGAGAGGGGCACTCCACCGTTAGGACTCCAATGTTTAATGGTGAGAACTATGCCTATTGGAAGACTAGGATGATGCTATTCATCCAAGCAAATGATTATGAAGTATGGAGGATTATTGTTAAAGGTCCACAAATCCCAATTAAGAAAGTAGAGGGAAAAGAAATTTTAAAAGAGGAAGATGAGTGAGATTTCAATGGCATGAAATGTACCCAGTTGAATGCAAAGGCCATGCACACCTTATTTTGTGCATTAGGACCTAATGAGTATAATAGAGTCTCCGGTTGTGAAAATGTCAAACAAATTTGGGATAAGTTGGCAATCACACATGAGGACACAACTCAAGTCAAGGAGACTAAAGTAGGAATGCTTACTCATGACTATGAGTTATTTAGAATGAAATAAGATGAGTCAATCAGTGAAACGTTTATAAGATTTACCGATATAATTAATGGACTCAAATCTTTAGGCAAAACCTATTCCAATATAGAGATGGTGAAGAAAATCCTAAACAGCTTACCAAAATCTTGGGAAGCTAAGGTAACCGCTATTGAGGAATCTAAGGACCCTCACTTATTATCTTTAGATGAATTGATAGGGTTATTACTCACCTATGAAATGAAGTTGAAAAGAAATGAAGAGCCACCTAAGAAAGTAGGAGTAACTCTAAAATCTACCATTCAAGAGGAATTAAAAGAAGACAAACATGGGAGTGGTGATGAAGAGGATTTTGGAATGACAATATTTGCCAAAAGATTTAATAAATTTATGAGAATGAGAGGAAATAGTGGTTTTAGGATAACTCATAAGAAAGAACAAAATAGAGGAGAGACAAGTAGGAAAGAAACTATTGTATGTTATGAGTGTAAAAAACTAGGCCATATTAAATTTGAATGTCCGGAGTGATAACGACAGCTCCGATGATGATGGAGGAGAAGAAGTAGCTAATCTTTGCTTCATGGCTCTAGAAGATGATAAGGTATTATCTACATCTAATGAATACTCTTTTGATGAGCTATAAGATGCATTTGGTGATCTTGCTATGGAATAGGAGTACATGAACTTGAAATATTAAAAAATGATATCAAAACTAAAGAGAGAAAATGAAAAGTTAATAAATGACAAAATAGAATGAGAAAAGAATTTGAAAAGTGCAAATCTAGAAATTAAGGATTTATAAGAAAAGAATAATAACTTACATAATTCTTTTTCTAGATTCTATATGGGGCAACAAAAATTAGATCATATGTTAGAAACACAAAGAGCCTTCTTTGACAAAAATGGTTTAGGATATAATGGCAAGATTAAAGAAACTCATTTAAAGAACTTCTTAGTGAGTAAACAAAATAAATACAATCTATCTCATACTTGCTCACTATGTAACAAAATAGGACATTTATCAAAAGATTGCAAGGTTAGAATTAAAGGAAATGTATTTAGGAAGGTTTGGGTACCAAAAAATATGGTAAATTCGAAAGATATTGATGTAATATTGAAATGGATCCCAAAAGGATCAAAACTTCTTCTTACTAACTCCAAAGGACCCAAGAAAATTTAGGTACCTAAAACAAAAGTTTAAATGATGATTGTAGGAGCTTGAGCATTGTTACAAGGCAAAGACAAAGAAAGCTTGGTACTTGGACAGTAGATGCTCAAGACACATGACCGGTTATAGAAGCCATTTCAATTACTTAAAATCAAAGACTGGTGGAGAAGTCACTTTTGGAGACAACTCCAAAGGCTGAATTGAGGGAAGTGGCTCTATTGGTAATGATTCTTTCTCTATAGAAAATGTATTACTTGTTAAAGGATTAAAACATAATTTGCTTAGCATTAGTCAACTTTGTGACAAAGGTTACAAAGTAATTTTTGATTGCTTGAATTGCCATGTGATAGATACGAAATCAAATAAAGTTCTTTTCTTAGGATATAGACAAGGTAACATATATATTGTATATTTAAATGAACTTAGAAATGAAAATGTATGTTTTATGGTTGATAAAGAAAATGAACCTTGGTTGTGGCATAGGAGACTAGGTCATACTAGTATGCATGTATTATCTAAGCTAGCTAGAAAAAACCTTGTTGTAGGTTTACCTAGGCTGTCCTATGATAATGACAAAATTTGTCAAGCTTGTGTCAAGGGAAAACATAAAAGAATATCATTTAAATCTTAAAATTGTGTGTCAACCTCTAGACCTCTTCAACTACTTCATTTAGATCTTTTTGGTCCAACTAGAACAAGAAGTCTTGGGGGTAAGCACTATGGATTCATTATTGTAGATGATTATACTAGATTTACATTGGTATTTTTCTTAAGAGTTAAGAATGAAGCTTTAGAAAAATTTGTCACTTACTCAAAGATAGCTCAAAATGAAAAAGGTTATACCATCACTAGCATTAGAAGTGATCATGACAAGGAATTTGAAAATCTTGGTTTTGATGAATATTGCAATGATCAATGGATTAGTCATAATTTTTCAGCTCCTAGGACACCACAACAAAATGAGGTTGTTGAGAGGAGAATAGAACATTAGAGGAAATGGCTAGAACAATGCTTTGTGAAAATAACTTACCTAAGTATTTTTGGGCTGAAGCTATTAATACCTCATGTTATATCATAAATAGACCAATTGTTAGACCTATTTTAAAGAAAACACCATATGAAGTTTACAAGGGAAAGAAACCAAATATTAGCTATTTTCATCCTTTTGGTTGCAAATGCTTCGTCTTAAATAATGAAAAAGATAATCTAAGAAAATTTGATGCTAAAAGTGATGAAGGAATTTTCTTAGGATATTCATTGAATTCTAAAGCATATAGAATCTAAAACAAAAGGACATTAATGGTGGAAGAGTTGATCCATGTAATATTTGATGAGTCAAATGCTACAACTAGAAACCTTAGTAATGATGATGATGTAGAAATATTTAATGAAGTCTTAGAAGAACCCTCAAGCATGAAAGATAATATCAATAGTGTAGAGGATCATGATATTGACAAAAGAGAAGAGATAATTGGGCAAGAAAATGTAGAGAGAGAACCTAGATGTTCAAGAGAACTTAAGTATGTTAAAGATGGTGAAATAGTTGGTGATCCAAATCTAGGAGTTAGAACAAGATCTTCACTAAGAAATGTATGTCAATATATAGCTTTTGTATCTCAAATTGAACAAAAAAATGTCAATGAAGCTTTAGATGATGATAATTGGTTTTTAGCTATGCAAGAGGAACTAAATCAATTTGAGAGAAGTAAAGTGTGGAATTTAGTTCCTAGACCTAGTGATCATCCTATAATTGGAACTAAATGGATCTTCAAGAACAAGATGGATGAAAATAGTGTGATCATAAGAAACAAGGCTAGGTTGATAGCACAAGGTTATAGGCAAGAGGAATGAATAGACTATGATGAAACCTATGCACCAGTAGCAAGATTAAAAGCAATAAGGATGCTACTTGCTTTTACGTGCTACAAAAATTTTAAGTTATATCAAATGGATGTGAAAAGTGCTTTTCTAAATGGATCTATAAATGAGGAAGTTTATGTAGAGCAACCTCCCGGTTTTGAAAGTCTAGATTTTCCTAAACATGTTTACAAACTTTCTAAGACACTTTATGGTTTGAAACAAGCTCCTAGAGCTTGGTGTGAGAGACTTTCAAAGTTTTTAATAGAAAATGAATTTTCATGAGGAAAAGTAGACACAACTTTGTTTATCAAAAATCAGAATAAAGATTTACTAGTTGTTCAAGTTTATGTAGATGATATCATTTTTGGATCAACTAATGAATCCTTATGTCAAGAGTCTACTAAGATTATGCAAGGTGAATTTGAAATGAGTATGATGGGAGAGCTCACCTACTTCTTAGGATTTCAAGTAAAGCAAACTAAGGATGAGATTTTTATCAATCAAGCTAAGTACATCAATGACTTGCTCAAAAGATTTGAAATGAATAATTGCAAATCTCAAGCAACTCCAATGGGCACTAACATAAAGCTTGATAAGGATGAAAGTGGTAAGTGTGTAGACACTAAGCTATATAGATCTATGATTGGCTCATTACTTTATCTTACTGTAAGTAGACCTGATATTGTGTTTAATGTGTGTTTATGTGCTAGATTTCAATCCTCACCTAGAGAATCACACTTACTAGCTACAAAAAGAATTTTTAGGCATCTTAAAGACACACCTTTACTAGGACTATGGTACCCTAGAGATTCTACTTTTGCTCTTCATGCTTATTTTGATGCTGATTTTGGAGGATGCAAAATAGATAGAAAAAACACTTCAGGAACCTGCCAATTTTTAGGGAATAGATTAATATCATGGTTCTCTAAGAAACAAAATAGTGTAGCACAATCCACAACTGAGGCAGAATACATAGCAGCTGGTAGTTGTAGTGCTTAAGTGTTGTGGATTAAGCAACAAATGAGAGATTATGGTATAGACATGAACCAAGTATCAATTAAGTGTGATAATACCAGTGCAATTAATCTCTCCAAAAATCCAATTCAACACTCTAGAACTAAACATATTGAAATTAGACATCATTTCCTTAGGGATCATGTGCAAAAAAGGGATATAGTTCTAGAATATATTGATACAATGCATCAAGTAGCTGATATTTTCACCAAACCCCTTGACAGAGAGAGATTTTGTGTTCTTAGAGGTGAATTAGGATTGATGAATGCTCCTTGATGTGTTTGACTTAAAATTGCTTTATCAAATTCTTTTTCACTAAGCTTTTCAAACGTTTTCTGGGCAAATTTGTGAGAAAGATCGATCCTTGTTCATTGTAGATCGATCTGACATACTCTGAATAGCCTATAGAAACTAGGTCATGACTAGGAGATCAATCTTCTAATCTTTAAGATCGATCCCCTTAAGGTTTTGTAATTTTAAGATCAATCTTCTATTCATTTGATATCGATCTCCTTAAGCCTCTGTATAATTTAGATCGATTTGGTCAATCTAACAGATCGATCTCCTTAAGTCTCGAGAAAATAAAGATCGATCTCTAGCTCTAAGAAGATCAATCTCCTTAGGTTTCTAGGAAAGAGAGATCGATCTGGTCACTCGACAGATTGATCTCATTAGCCTTGGGCTATATAAACCGTCACAAAATTCCCAAATCAAAAACCCAAAATCCCAAATCTCACAAAACCCTAACGAAAATCTCTTCTAGTTCTCCGTGTCTCTCATCCTTAGAATCATTCTGTTGGTAAGTTTTCCACCATTAATCTTATTTCTCATCAATTTTTGACCTTACATTTTGGTTTTCAAAAATCTTTACTGTTTCATAGATCGATCTGTTCATCCTGTCAACACTACTGCTCATAGTCTTAGGTGTTAGAGTTAGTGAATCCATTACTGTTCATAATCTTAGGGAATTCATAGTCTAGATTGATTTAAGATATTCTCTGTCTAGAACTCTTTGTGCTTGATAACTCACCATGCCTCGTACTAAGACTTTAGCAAATCGAATCTCACGACCACCTCCTTCAAACACACAAGCCACAACGTTTAGCTGCTGTTTTTAAACCCTGGCCAAACAAAAAAGATTTGATGAACAATTTCCACCTTACCCATCAAACACTGGCGAACCATTGACTTTTCTTTTCTAAATCGGATTGATTTTCCATACCTCGCCAAATTTGAAGAATTTCAGTGGCTATCATTCTTCAAAATTAAAACCCTTGTTCCACCAAATATTGTCCGTGCATTCTTTTCAAATGCCAAAATTGTCACAGCCCTAAATAATCCTTGTCACACTATAGGATTCAATATTTTTGTTATGGCCAAGTCGCTTTACATAGATAAAAAATTCCTAGCGAAAATCTTCGGTATACCAGATTCGGGGCTTACTAATGAAGACGAAGAGGTCATACTAGATTTTCCTCTCTCTAATGATCGAGCTGCTGAGTTACCCATGTACCCACGTCTTCTACATCTTATCATTTCATGGAATCTTCATCCTTTTGGTACGCGTCACTCAACCATTAGGAAACTCGATAGGTTCTGGCTCCACAACATCCATTCTTCCTCCGGTCAACGCCTAAATCTAATCCATTTTATTTTTGAAGACTGGCTCAAAATCATTTGGGGTCAAGCCAACACTATTATACACTCACAACCTCTTGCCCACCTTCTACAAAAACTTGGTGTTGATTGTACGGATGAAGTTAGTGAGCTTCTATCCCAAAAGAGCGTTATCAACGTTAGCACGTTGCACCATGATGGATACTATAAGGATGACGCTGGTACTTGGTGCAAGAAAACTGCTCTCCCCACGCAAGATGAAGAGATGGAGCCAGCTGAGCCTTTCGCACCTCCACCTGAGCCTACAGTACCTCCAGCTGAGGAAACTGCACCTGCTGCTTCATCCTTCGACGCCATGGAATCTCTTATTGCTATGGTTATGTAACTTAATCAAAAGATGGATGAGGGCTTTGCAAATCTCCATGCCACCCAGCAAGCCATGTTTGATGAGTTGCAAGTAACCCGCACATGTGTTGATGAACTCTTGGAGCGCTTTCCTCCTCCGTCTTAGGATTTTCGTGATTTACTTGGTTTTCTAGTTGTACTTGAATTGCTATAACTATTTTGACATGAATTGTGTTCCCTTATTTTGAAATGACTTATTTGTGGTTGCTTATTGATTTAGTGATTTTGAAATGCTTACTTTCTTGATATGACAAAAAGGGGGAGAAAAGAGTGCATATATTAAGGGGGAGTAAACTAAGGAGGAGCAAATTCAAATGTTACAAATGATTTAGAAACCAAAATCTTAAATAATTAAATTAAGTTTTGTCATATCAAAAAGGAGGAGATTGTTAACCTTGAATGATGGATTTTGAAATGACAACATTAATGGACTTATTCAAATCATTTGTAAGAAACTAGTTCTAACAGATTATCTTGAAAACATATTGCATAAAAGTTCACTTAGAAATATTGTCAAGCTAAACTTTGGCGGGAAACTTAAAATCAATGAAATTTGCCTAAAAGTTGTGTCAAGATCGATCTCAAGGTTGAATGAGATCGATCTCACTCTGGCAGAGGTCTTACAGGCCTTGTAAGATCGATCTCAAGGTTGAATGATATCGATCTCACTCTGGCAGAGGCCTTACAGACCTTACAAGCATTGTAAGATCGATCTCTAAGAAGTAAGAGATTGATCTCAAGTTGGCAGAGGACTTAAAGGATCGATCTCAAGGTATTGTAAGATCAATCTCCTATTGGTCGAGACATTTCAAGATCGATCTCATGGGTTTAAGAGATCGATCTTCTATAAACGAGAGTATTATTTTCAAAGCAGAGATCGATCTTCTCCTTAATAAGAGATCGATCTCCCTTGATTAAAGCTAACAAGCAGATCGATCTGTCGATGTGTGAGATCGATCTGCCCTTTGTAAATTTACTCTGTGTTGTAGGCTCAGGAACAAGAGATCGATCCCCTCAGGTAAGGGAGATCGATCTGGACCACTTCTACAGAATTCCAACGGCTATTTTTGCAGGTTCTCAATGGGAGAAATAACATTAAATGCTTCACCTACCATTTGGCTATATGAAAACAAGCATTGAAGACATTTGGGACAGAAGAAAAAGAGCAGAAAAAGTCTGAATATTCTTGAAAGAACATTCCTTTTGTCTTCAGTAATTATACTTTGAATTGTCATTAAAAGCTTGTGTTGAAGCTATTCTTCCTACCCTTTAAATAGAGTTCTACATTGTATTCACTCTTTGTCCAAAAGAAAAAGGGAGAGTTCCTCTGTGAGAGAATTGTGTAAGAGTTGAATAGCAATACTTGTATAAGGGGTAGAGATGTTATTCCTTAACCTTGAAAAGGAAGTTGTATTGTTCACATTGATAATTGATAGTGAAAGAGAATCCTTGACAAGAAGGTCAAGAAGAGAGGACGTAGATAAACGATTTGACCGAACCTCTATAAATTTTTGAGTTTGCTATTCTTCTTCCTTATCTATTTTGTTTTACTGCATTTTATTCAATTGCTTATTACTGTCATTTATTTGTTTAATTGCAATTCCAACAAAAAGAGATTAAACTTAGCATATAGACTAGAAAAATCGATTCACCCCCCTCTCAGTTGATCCAACAAATTTTTTTAGGCTATCAAAGTTTTATTGTATAAATATTTTTTATATTATACCAAATACATTTTATGGTTCACTTGGTAAATCCCTTGCATGAAGACTGAAAGGCTACGATTCAAGTCTTCACAACTTTAGAAGTCATATTTTGCATGCCAAATTAAACGAGTTCGAGTTTAAGGTATCAGAGAGGTACTATCCGAACTCATCACAAGTAGTGAAATCACTATTCTAACCCGATTAAACTTGATTATAGGGTACTTGAACATGACTTAAACGGAGTGGGTATGCATCAATACACCCCTCCTTAAAAACTATCCTTGTCCTCAAGGGTCTCAAGGATCAAAGTGAGGAAATGGTTGTTGGAGAACTTGCAGAACCTTCGAAGTTGCATCTTCAATAAATGTATTACTCCATCGAACAAGCACCTCGATTACTACATTGTTGCCCCTTTTAACTGTTCTTCGGTTTAGAATCTACATGGGTTCTTTGGCCAAAATACCATCTTCACCAAGTAAGGGTAATGTGGATTAAGCTGGTATACCACTCATATGTTTTTTCAGTTGCGAGACATGAAATACTGGGTGAACTTTAGAGCCGTCTGGTAACTAAAGCTTATAAGCTACTTTGCCAATTCTAGCCAAAACTTTATATGACCCAAAAAATTGAGCTAACAACTTCATATTAGGCCTGTTCACCATAGATTGCTGCCAGTAACATAAACCATATTTGCTACTGCGAACTCCCTATCTGTTCTCCGTTTATCAGCTAGTTGCTTCATTCTATTCTTAGCTCGTTGAAGGTAGTACTTCATCAACCGAATGGCTGCATCTCTTGCCTACAAACATCTGTCAACTACCGCCACTGGAGAATCTTCAAGAAGGTAAGGCATGTGAAAAGGTGTAGGCTGACCGTAGACCACTTCATAAGGCATTGTATAAATAGCACTGTGATAGATGGTGTTATACCACTACTCAGCCATAGGAAGCCACTTAGCGCATTGTTTGGGAGTTTCGCCAATCATACAATGCAATTAAGTCTCTAAACAACGATTAACCACCTCACTTTGGTCATCTGTTTGAGGATGGTAAGCTATTGACATCTGCAGTTTAGTTCCTTAACACTTAAATAGTTCTTGCCAAAAAGCGCTCATAAACACTTTGTCTCTATCAGATACTGCAATGTTAGGAACCATGTAACTTAAAGACATGCTCTAAGAACACTTGTACTATAGACATTGCAGAAATGGGATGAGCAAGAGAGATAAAGTGGGCATACTTGCTGAGACGGTCCACCACTACCATGATAATATCTTTCCCGTATGACTTAGGTAACCTTTCAATGAAATCCATGGCAATGTCTGTCCTGATTTTGTCAGGAGTGGGCAAGGGTTGTAGAAGTCGTAGAGATGCAGCATTATCATACTTACACTGCTGGCATACAGAACATGACCTCACAATTTGTCAAACTTACTTTTTTAAGCCTTTCTAGTACACCACAAAGCATATTCAGGCCATTGTTGACTGCACCCCTTAATGTGCATCGAAAGAAGAAGCATGAAAAATGCTCGAGCTCCTTGCAAAGCTTTTCATCCATCCTCACTACTAACTTACCCTTTCTACGCAATTGTCTAGCTTGCCAAGTATATTTAGAGTTGAATTTGTGTTGAGTTAGAGCTGATTGATGAGTTGCAAGAGCTTAGGATCATTGTTCCAAGAAACTTTGATTCTATCCAACCAATCAGTATCCAACATAGTAATAACGTGAATGGCAACCTCAGAATGCCTGGACAGAGCATTAACGATTGAGTTGCAACTCTTTTTCTATATAGGACCTCATAATCCAGCCTCATCATTTTAAGGATCCATTTTTGCTGAGCAGGGATCATTGCCTTCTAACTTAAGAGAAACCTTAAGCTCTAGTGATTAGTTTTTATTTTAAAGTGCCGGCCTATCAGGTAAGCTTCCGACTTCTTGACTGCTGCCAGAATAGTAGCATTTCCTTATCATATACTGATAAGGTTTCGTGCTTAGAAGAAAGAGCCTTGTTGAAATAGGCCACAGGCTGCCCCGCTTGACTTAAAACAGCTCCTATTTTATAATGGGATGCATTGGCTTCAATAGTAAACTCCAAGGAAAAATTAGGCAATACTAATACCAGGGCCATGATCATGGCTTACGTTAGTTTAGGCAATGCCTTCTGTGCTTCAATAGACCAAGTGAAAGCATTCTTTTTAACAACCCAGATAGTGGTCTTGCCATGGCACCATAACCTTTAACAAAGTGACGGTAGTATCATGTAAGTCCTAAAAACCCATCAACTCCTTAACGGAGGTATGAGTAGGCCATTCTATTACAACGAAATTTTTGTTTGGATCCATCGACACCTTGCCTCCACTAATAATATGCCCCCAATACTCAATTCTTGTAGTTTCGAAAAAACATTTCCCCATGATGAGAAATAATTTGTGCTTGAGTAGAACATCAAACACAATTCACAAATGTTCTGAATGAACCTGCTAACTCTTAGGATAAATTAAGATATCGTCAAAGAATACTAGTACGAACTTTCAGAGAAATGGTTTAAAGATAATGTTCACCAAACTCTGAAATATTGAAGTATCATTGGTTAGCCCAAATGGTATAACCAAAAATTCATATTGCCCCTGGTGGATACGAAAAGCTGTCTTGTGAATGTCTAATGGGCGCATTAAAATTTGATGATAGTCAAACCTTTAATCGAGTTTTGACATACTGAGCTGATAGACCTCCGTTAGCGTCAGCAAAAAATTGGTGCCACTATAATGCCTTACCTTCAAGATGCATCATAACCACCTTGACTTTCTCATCCTCTGGAATTTTTTCCTCTTTAAAATACTACTCCACTTTTAGTACCTAGCCACAGAAATCTTCTCCCTGAAACTTAGGACAATCAAGCTTTGAATGCGTTCAACTTCGAAGAATCATTTCTCTCGACTCCACTACATTATCGGTCTCGTTTGGAATGTGTCTGAGTTTTTTTCCTGTAGAGCTCGAGGTTATTTTCCCTGTAGCCACCTCCTCTGTCAATTCAGAAGTTACCTTGCTCGTTCATCCTCTATCCATTTTAGACATAACCAAATCAAACAACTTCATCATCTCAGATCCCAATTGTAACATTTTAGCTTGCATTTGCATCAAGCCTTTATCAACCTTAGTTTCAATACGCTCCATTTCTTTTTGCTGTTGAGTCCGCTCCTTTTGAAGCCTAGTAGAAATTCCTTTTGCCATGTTTTCATGTGATCAAAACGAGAAGCTATGATAACTCTGATTTCGGTGTTTAAATATCTGCCGCTGAATTCTCAAACCACGTTGATTCAGAATAGCGAGAGAGAGAATATAGCAAAATTTGTTAGAGTAAGAAAAGAATATTGTGAATAGGGGTGTAATCGAGCCGAGCCGAGTCGATACAGTGAGGTGCTCGAGTTCGAGCTCGACTCGAAAACTCGGTGCTCGATACTTGATTGGAATTCGATCAAGTCTTATTTTTTAAACTCGAGCTCGACTCGAGATTGAGTTCGAACTACTCGAGCTTGCTCGATTAGGCTCAATTATATAATTTTGATTTTTTGCTCAAACTCGAGCTCTATTCTTGTCACACCCCACTTCTGGGAACCCTTCTATCCATACATTCTCTACTACGGTTGGGCTGTGAGAAGATGCAATTACTAAAATTCATTCATTTATAGCAGAAGATTTAAAAGTTTTATTCACACTCCCAGGTATGTGTGTAGATATACAAAATCAATTGTATAAATACCATGTGCTTACATATTATCCCCATAATACTGTTTACAATTTCAAGATATAACTGTGCGATACGATAAATTAGATACAAAATACTCGTGTATACAATCTTATACCTTTGCAGAATTGTGGGAGTTGTTCAACACAAAAGACCTAGAGACCACCGCTCTCTTACTTCTCAGTACCTGGAGGGGGAAATAGTGGGATGAGCAAACCACAGCTCAGTAAGGAAATATATGCTAGCAGGTAGATATCGTACTACCTACATAGCCCATGCATGTATAAACCAAAACCATGTTTTCATTGTAAATGAAAATATCATACGAAAAATACATTTAAACATATTTTTCTCAATGGCATTTTCGTGTAAATCAAATATATCAAGCTTCCATTTAAAACATGCTCATAAATAGTGCCCTCACGGCACAAATGTGAAATTAGAGATTTATCAAAAACACAAAATCTCTTTCTTCCCTTAATTCACTTTTTCTGCAAATCTCTTTCTTTTCTGAGATTATCTCTGTTTATCGAATCTCTGAGACAGGCATGAAATTTTCGGCAATCAAATATCCACGACATATGGCCATAGTCAGTGATCCCGAGCCTCACTGATCAGGTGTGCACAGGGCATCACTTCGCCTGAAGGGGAATGGGTCAGTCCTGCCCTCCGACTCATCTCAATCAACCTCATCTCCTCGTATACTCACGGTAAAGATACGTCGTGTGTCATCTACGCGATACTCATACTCACGTGCACCCAACACGGTACATAGTATACCAACGGATAACTACACTGTTCTACATACGACCGTGGATCCAAGTCCATACTCCAACTCCGATGAACTTTTCATCCTAAACCATGTCTCATATACCAGGTGAGCAAGCAGCGTGACACACAATCATCGCAAGGCTCCAGCGCGGTACGATCTATCGTTAAGGCCCAGCAGGTTCAAATGACCGTCGGCTGGTATCCCCTTGGGTCCCAGACCCCCAGGTTTACCTCAACTCAATAAAACAGGTGCGAGCAAAGTTCCCGCACTTTCTCAAAACCATCACGCGAGTTAAAACTCCAGCACGGTACATCAAAGGCATTAAAACGGGTGTGAGCTAGCACTTCAACACCAAATCTCATCTCAAAACTGATAGATGGCTATTTTCTCTTTTTAAAACTCAAAACATGTTTATTCATACAGCATGCCTCTTCATGCTAAAACATGTAAAATTAGCCAACCTATCATCAACGTTTCTCAATCATCAAGATCAATGTAAAATAGAGAAAAACATTGAAAACATGTATATCATGCTATTTCCTTACCCTATCCCATTTCTCAATACATCTATACATCATAGTACTTTTCATGCTTCCATATCATTTCATAGAATTATAATATCGTACTAGTTCTATCAATATATCTACGAAATTGCTGTAAAATACACACGAACATCTCTATAGCTAACACACAGTCCCTTACTTCACTTTACTTGTGTGCAACTATCCTCTACACTTCTCGCATTCTCATCTCGACTTGCTCCAGCGTATCATCCGAAACTGAAATTCATCCATCAAACACTTGAGTTAACGTTTCTAACTCTTATTCAACTAAGCATTTATCCAATGCCTTAAATACACATTTTACCCCTTGTGGTAAATCTCACAATTTTATCCCAATATCAACATGCCCAAACCATGCCAACAACATAATCATCCTCTCAAGATATCTCATTCATCATTAACACTTCTACATTCCACTTTCTCACACTAGACCATTTCTAAGTTATATTCATTTCATGCCATTCTAGGTAGTTCTACCCACAAGGTGCACACCTAATTAACTTCATAATCATTAACTAGACCAATGTACTTGGATTTGTCACTAGAACTTACCTCCTTGGATTTCCTCTTTGTTCCAATTAGAAATGCCCTTTATTCCCTCAATCTGTCAAATGGGGAAATGCCTCTCGACTATGTTGTTCTTCTCTTAGACGTGAACGACTTTGTCTCTAATAGCTTTTTCTCAAATCTTACTGAAAATGGCTGGATTTAGGAGTGAGAAAGCTAGGTTTTAGAGTTGAAGTGAAAAGAAATGGTTTATCCCGAAATCTGCAGATCCAACTGCTCCTATTTATAGATTTAACTTGATAAGATCGATCTTCCTTGGGTGGAGATTGATCTGGTCCTCTAAAAATCCATCTTTTCTAAGATATTTTAAAAGCAGGAGATTGATCTATCGAGGCTTGAGATCGATCTGCTGTCAAACAGAAGCTTAAGGAGATCGATCTGGTCTTAGGGGAGATCGATCTGCTTCCAACCCGAGAGCTAAGGAGATCGATCTGATTCCTTTGAAGATCGATCTGCTCCATTCCATTACTCACATAAGAGCATTCTGGCTCTTTCAGATTGATCTCTCATCCTATGAGATCAATTTGGCCTTCACATTTTCAGATTTCCTACAGTTTTTTTGCAACAACTCCCTTCAAAACTTCCTCAATTTACCTCCATAGTCCTTTCCTCATTCATCCCTCCTTGAGACTTAAAAATGTCATCCAATCACACTTAGTACATATTAAAACTTGTGAGAAAATCTTTGTATAACCAAATATACACGATATTACCCGAATGAAAATATACACTTATGTAAATCTTTCCTTCCATTTTACCACACTACTCTTATTCCATTTCAATCACATTCTTCTCGTATTTAAGTTCATTTCTTCATACTCATTCATAACGCAACTTGTACGGACAATCACGACTCTTACTACAAGTGCGTATATAATCTTATGAACTTACATTGCATATACTTTGTATTACGAATGTATTATCATAATCATGATTTCATTTACATTTCTATATACATATATACAACTGTACATATACGGGGTCTCACATTCTCTCCCACTTAGAGAATTTGGTCCTCCAAATTAGAACCAATTCAATTTGTGAATAACTCGGGATACTTTTCCCGCATCAAACTTTTCAATTTCCATGTGGCCTCTTCCACAGTGTGATGTTGCCACAAAACCTTAACCAATGAAATCGTCTTGTTCCGCAACACCTTCTCTTTTCTGTCCAATATCCGGATCGGTCTCTCGACATACGACATATCCTCCTTGAGCTCCAACGGCTCATAGCTAATTATATGTGTCGGATCCGGGTAGTACTTCCGAAGCATAGAAACGTCGAAGACATTGTGGACTTCTGCTAGCTCAGGTGGCAAGGCTAGCCTATATGCTCCATCTCCCACTCTATCCAAAATCTCGAAGGGACCAATGTAACGAGGACTCAATTTTCCTTTCTTCCCAAACCTCGTTATTCCCTTAGAAGGAGATACTTTCAAAAATACAGACTCGCCTACATCAAACTCAAGTGGTCTCCGTCTCCTGTCAGCGTAGCTCTTTTGTCGACTTTGAGCTGTTCGCAGCCTCTCGCATATTATCTGAACATCCTCGGAGGCTTGCTTAACCAAATCGGGAGCGAGCAACTGTCTGTCACCAACTTCTTCCCAACCAATGGGCGATCGGCATCTACGACCGTATAGTGCCTCATAAGGGGCCATACCAATACTTGAGTGATGACTGTTATTATAGGCGAACTCAATCAATGGCAAGTGATCGTCCCATGAGCCTCTAAAATCTAGTACACACGCTCTCAACATATCCTCCAAGGTCTGTATAGTCCTTTATGACTGACCATCTGTTTGAGGATGAAAAACGGTGCTAAAACTTAACTGGGTCCCTATCGCTTCCTGAAAATGTCCCCAAAAGTGGGAAGTGAAGTGGGCATCCCGATCAGAAACAACACTCACTGGGACTCCATGCAATCTCACTATTTCTCGCACATACAGGTTCGCTAATGCACTCAATGTATCTGTAGATCTCATGGCTAAGAAATGTGCCGATTTTGTTAACCGATCTACTATCACCCATATCACATCATGGTTCTTACGGGTTCTCGGTAACCCCATCACAAAATCCATGGTGACATGCTCCCACTTCCATTTTGGTATCGATACAGGTTGTAATAATCCTCCTGGTTTCTGATGTTCGACTTTTACTTGCTGACAAATGAGACATCTAGCGACATACTCAGCTATGTCTCTCTTCATTCCAGACCACCAATATACCTTTCGAAGATTTTGATACATCTTACTACTCCCGAGGTGTATCGTATATCTTGACGAGTGAGCCTCTGATAAGATCAGCTTCCTCAGCTCTAAATCTTAGGAACACATATTCTATCTCCAAACCTTAGTATTCCATCTGAACTCAATATAAAATCGGCACCCTTCCCTTTTCGAATTTGGCTAATCATGTCAATACACCATTGATCAATTTGTTGAGCTTGTCAGATTCTCTCAATCAACTCCGGTTCTAATCTCAAGCTAGCAATAATCCCATAGCTGCCAATCTCAGGTAGGGTCATATCCAGACTAAGGTTCATGAATTGTTCCAACAACTCGTGCTCTCTAACCATCATATGTGATACCAACCCGAGACTCTTTCGACTCAATGCATCGACAACCATATTTGCCTTCCCCGGGTGGTATAAGATCTCACAATTATAGTCCTTGAGGAGTTTCAACCACCTCCTCTGTCTCATGTTTAACTCCTTTTGTGAGAATAGATATTTCAGACTCTTATGATCCGTAAAGATCTGAAATCTCTTACCATATAAGTAGTGGCACTATATCTTCAACGCAAACACTACGGCCGCTAACTCCAAATCGTGAGTGGGGTAGTTCTCCTCATGATCTTTCAGCTATCTAGATCCATAAGCTACTACCCTTCCATCTTGCATCAAAATACAGCCTAGTCCTTGATGCGAAGCATCTGTATACACCGAGCAATTCCCTGAACTGTTAGGGATGATAAGAACTGGCGTGGTGGTTAATCTGCGCTTAAGTTCCTAAAAACTTCTCTCACAAGCTTCATCCCATGAAAACTCCACACTCTTCCTCGTAAGACGTGTCAATGGAGCAGCCAATCTAGAGAAACCCTCTACAAATCTCCTATAGTAACCAGCCAAACCCAGAAAGCTTCTGATCTCCGTGACTGTCCTAGATTGTTCCCACTGAACAATGGCCTCAATCTTGGATGGATCTACTGACACACCATCCTTCGATATAACATGGCCTAGAAAAGAAATCTGTTTAGCCAAAAGTCACATTTGTTAAGCTTGGCATATAACTTTCTCTCTCGGAGGGTCTGTAAAATAATCCTCAAGTGCTGCTCATGCTCATCTCCGGACCTTGAATACACCAATATATCATCAATGAAAACAATTATGAACTGGTCCAGGTATGGCTTGAATACTTCATTCATTAGAGCCATAAAAGCTGCCGGCGCATTGGTCAACCCAAAAGGCATCACTAAGAATTCGTAATGGCCATAGCGGGTACGAAATGCTGTCCTAGGCACATCCTCCTTCCGAATCTTCAATTGATGATACCTAGACCTCAAATTTATCTTGGAAAAGATCTGTGCTCCCCGAAGCTGATCCAATAAATCGTCAATACATGGCAAGGGGTACTTATTCTTGATGGTAGCCTTGTTCAACATCCGATAGTCGATGCACAACCTGAGGCTCCCATCTCTCTTCTTCACAAACAATACCGGGGCTCCCCATGGTGAGACACTCGTCTTATGAACCCCTTCTCTAGCAACTCTTGCAGTTGTTTCCTTAATTCCTTTAACTCAACTGGAGCTATCTTGTATGATGACTTGGATATTGGTTCGGTTCCAGACGTCAAGTCTATACCGAATTTCGTTTCTCTATCGGGTGGCAATCCTGGTAGATCGTCTGGAAAGACATCAGGAAATTCTTTGACCACTGGGATGCCCTCCATATCCAGATGTACTTTGTTCAAATCCACCACATAAGCAACAAAACCTTCAAAACAACACTCATGTCATTTATACCAAAGTACTTTACTTAACACAAAATTTAAGATTTCATTTCTTCTCTTAAAATCTTACAACATATTCTTCAGGTAGAGAAAACTTAATGGACTTAGAACGACAGTCTATGACAGCATGATTGGTGGCTAACCAATCCATTCTCAAGATTACATCAATGTCATACATATTCAACAAAATCAAGTTAGCTGTCATGCACTTATCTCCCACCCTCACTTTACAATCTTTATACACTTGCTCAACTAATTGGCTAACTCTCATTGGAGTACTTATTAGTAAAGTCCTACTCAAGTATGTGGGTTCTACAAAACCTTTTAACTTTGATGCACATGCAGGTGATATGAAGGAATGCGTAGCACCAGAATCAAGCAATGCTATAACCTCCAAATTGAAAATCAAGATTGTACATTTTATCACTTCAGAAGAGGTATCAACCGATACCTGGTCTATCGCATACACCTTGCCTTGACCCACAACTTGTTTTCCTTTTTCTTCAGTCGAGGCTTTCTTTCTTGCAGGACGCGCAACTGTAGGAATCCTCTCTGGCTCTTTACCCCTCTGTGGAATTGTCTCAACTATCTCCAGGCACTATCTGGCATAATGTCCAAATTTACCACATTTGAAGCATCAGGTACCCTGAAGATGACATGGCCTACCACCATGGTATCGACCACGTAGTCTACACTGATCTGTAGTCGGTCGAGGTCCACCAATCATTATACCCCTGGCTGGTGTCTGAGTCAGAGGCATAAAAGGTCTAGCAACCTTTTTCTGGAACTCATCTGCCTCTCTCCGACGCTTACTCACGAATTTTCGACCAAATTTGGCACTCTTGCCATCTCTCAGCTTCCTTAGACCCTTGTCTTTACCCCAACTAAACTCAGAAGTCTGCAAGTCATAATCTTGCTCACATAACTGGGCCCGTCGCATAGCCTCTCTATATGTAGCGACATCAAATGGGGCCAACTTCGCTCGGATCGAAGGCCTCAATCCATCTACAAATCTACAGACTCTGATAGCTTCACTCCTGATCGAGTTCAGATCATATCGACCCAGTGAAGTGAATCGTGACTCGTACTCATCAACTGTTCGATTCCCTTGAGTCAGATTCAGAAATTTCATCTGTAGCCTACGTCGAGCAGTATCTAGGATGTATTGCTCTCTGAAAACACCCAAGAACATATCCCAAGTGATAGTCATACCTTGAGTTCTCATCATCGGCCTAGTGGACTTCCACCAGTGCTCTGCTTTGCCTCTTAATACAAAGGCCGCAGGTGCTACTCTCTCCGTAGCTGAACATCTACAGAAGTCGAATAACTTCTCCATCTGACTGATCCAGTCCTCAGCCACTGTCGGATCCTTTACCCCGCTAAACGAAGGAGGCTTAAAGTTCATAAAATGCCTCAATCTCTCTATATCACAGTCATATCCATACCCCAAATCATCATCATACTGCTGTGGGGCTATTGGAGGAGGTACTGGTCGAATATGAGGTTCACGTGGCCTAACCGGTTCAGCTTGTGCAGGTGCAACATTCTCAGGTTCAGGTGCAGCTGCTGGGGGATTCGGTGCAGCCTGTCTCGCTGTACCAGGTGTACCCTCAAACCTAGCCATGATTTGACCCATCATGGTAATCATCATGCGCATGTCTTCCTCCAATCGAGTTATTCGAGGATCAGAAGCCTCTATCTGTTCCTGGGGCTCATGACTAGAGGATGATCTACTGTGCCTCTCAGTCCTATCATTTTGCCCTAGAGCTCTCGAGCTCTCTCCCCTCTTGCGGTGTCTCTCAAGCATAACTCACTAGCCTGATAACTTTCCTACGTTATAACAAACATTTAATTCACTACCAGCTCCGTACACACATTTGTATCTAAATATCGCACAGTAACTTGGGGATGTATGTTTTCTAAGTCCTAAACATCAACTCACATCAGACCAACCATGCTCTGATACCAAATCTATCACACCCCACTTCTGGGAACCCTTCTATCCATACATTCTCTACTACGGTTGGGTGTGAGAAGATGCAATTATTAAAATTCATTCATTTACAGCGGAAGATTTAAATGTTTAATTCACACTCCCAGGTATGTGTGTAGATATACAAAATCAATTGTATAAATACCATATGCTTACATATCATCCCCATAATACTGTTTACAATTTCAAGATATAACTGTGCGATACGATAAATTAGATATAAAATACTCGTGTATACAATCTTATACCTTTGCGAAATTGTGGGAGCTGTTCAACACAAAAGACCTAGAGACCACTGCTCTTTTACTTTTCAGTACCTGGAGGGGGAACATAGTGGGATGAGCAAGCCACAGCTCAGTAAGGAAATGTATGCTAGTAGGTAGATATCGTACTACCTACATAGCCCATGCATGTATAAACCAAAACCATGTTTTCATTGTAAATGGAAATATCATATGAAAAATGCATTTAAACATATTTTTCTCAATGGCATTTTTGTGTAAATCAAATATATCAAGCTTCCATTTAAAACATGCTCATAAATAGTGCCCTCACGGCACAAATGTGAAATCAGAGATTTATCAAAAACACAAAATCTTTTTCTTCCCTTAATTCATTTTTTCTGCAAATCTCTTTCTTTTTTGAGATTATCTCTGTTTCTCGAATCTCTGAGACAGGCATGAAATTTTTGGCAATCAAATATCCACGACATATGGCCATAGTCAGTGATCCCTTGCCTCAATGATCAGGTGTGCACAGGGCATCACTTCGCCTGAAGGGGAATAGGTCAGTCCTGCCCTCCAGCTCATCTCAATCAACCTCATCTCCTCGTATACTCACGGTAAAGATACGCCGTGTGTCATCTACGCGATACTCGTACTCACGTGCACCCAACACGGTACATAGTATACCAACGGATAACTACACTGTTCTACGTACGACCGTGGACCCAAGTCTATACTCCAACTCCGATGAACTTTTCATCCTAAACCATGTCTCATATACCAGGTGAGTAAGCAGCGTGACACACAGTCATCGCAAGGCTCCAGCGCGGTACAATCTATCGTTAAGGCCCAGCCCGTTCAAATGGCCATCGGCTGGTATCCCCTTGGGTCCCAGACCCCAGGTTTACCTCAACTCAATAAAACAGGTGCGAGCAAAGTTCTCACACTTTCTTAAAACCATCGCGCGAGTTAAAACTCCAGCACGGTACATCAAAGGCATTAAAACGGGTGTGAGCTAGCGCTTCAACACCAAATCTCATCTCAAAACTGATAGTTGACTATTTTCTCTTTTTAAAACTCAAAACATGTTTATTCATACAGCATGCCTCTTCATGCTAAAACATGTAAAATTAGCCAACCTATCATCAACGTTTCTCAATCATCAAGATCAATGTAAAATAGAGAAAAATATTGAAAACATGCATATCATGCTATTTCCTTACCCTATCCCATTTCTCAATACATATATACATCATAGTACTTTTCATGCTTCCATATCATTTCATAGAATTATAATATCGTACTAGTTCTATCAATATATCTACAAAATTGCTGTAAAATACGCACGAACATTTCTATAGCTAACACACAGTCCCTTACTTCACTTTACTTGTGTGCAACTATCCTCCTCTACACTTCTCGCATTCTCATCTCGACTTGCTCCGACGTATCATCCGAAACTGAAATTCATCCATCAAACACTTGAGTTAACGTTTCTAACTCTTATTCAACTAAGCATTTATCCAATGCCTTAAATACACATTTTACCCCTTGTGGTAAATCTCACAATTTTATCCCAATATCAACATGCCCAAACCATGCCAACAACATAATCATCCTCTCAAGATATCTCATTCATCATTAACACTTCTACATTCCACTTTCTCACACTAGACCATTTCTAAGTTATATTCATTTCATGCCATTCTAGGTAGTTCTACCCACAAGGTGCACACCCAATTAACTTCATAATCATTAACTAGACCAATGTACTTGGATTTGTGCACTAGAACTTACCTCATTGGATTTCCTCTTTGTTCCAATTAGAAATGCCCTTTATTCCCTCAATCCGTCAAATGGAGAAATGCCTCTCGACTATGTTGTTCTTCTCTTAGACGTGAACGACTTTGTCTCTAATAGTTTTTTCTCAAATCTTACTGAAAATGGCTGGATTTAGGAGTGAGAAAGCTAGGTTTTAGAGTTGAAGTGAAAAGAAATGGTTTATCCCGAAATTTGCAGATCCAACTACTCCTATTTATAGATTTAACTTGATGAGATCGATCTTCCTTGGGTGGAGATCGATCTGGTCCTCTAAAAATCCCTCTTTTCTAAGACATTTTAAAAGCAGGAGATTGATCTGTCGAGGCTTGAGATCGATCTGCTGTCAAACAGAAGCTTAAGGAGATCGATCTGGTCTTAGGGGAGATCGATCTGCTTCCAACCCGAGAGCTAAGGAGATTGATCTGATTCCTTTGGAGATCGATCTGCTCCATTCCATTACTCACATAAGAGCATTCTGGCTCTTTCAGATCGATCTCTCATCCTATGAGATCAATCTGGCCTTCACATTTCCAGATTTCCTGCAGTTTTTCTGCAACAACTCCCTTCAAAACTTCCTCAATTTACCTCCATAGTCCTTTCCTCATTCATCCCTCCTTGAGACTTAAAAATGTCATCCAATCACACTTAGTACATATTAAAACTTGTGGAAAAATCTTTGTATAACCAAATATACACGATATTACCCAAATGGAAATATACACTTATGTAAATCTTTCCTTCCATTTTACCACACTACTCTTATTTCATTTCAATCACATTCTTCTCGTATTTAAGTTCATTTCTTCATACTCATTCATAACGCAACTTGTACGTACAATCACGACTCTTATTACAAATGCGTATATAATCTTATGAACTTGCATTGCATAAACTTTGTATTACGAATGTATTATCATACTCATGATTTCATTTACATTTCTATGTACCTATATACAGCTGTACATATACGGGGTCTCACAATTCTAAAGCTCGCCTCAAACTCGAATCATTATATAAATATTATTATATAATAATATATATTATTAAAATATATAAAAGTTTGAGACTCGATTAGACTCGTGAGCTACTCGAACCGGATATCTAAGTACTCGAATTTGACTCGCTTGATAGCTCCAGTAGCTCGAGCTCGACTCGATTAAAATCAAATCGAATTCGAGTTTTGCTCGAGTCTAACCCGAATAGCTTGCGAGTATCACTGTATTGCTTACCCATAGTATTGGCTTAATGGCCTGATCGGCTCTGTCATAAACTTGTCAGCATGCACTATTTACATTATTTATATGGTTGGGCCAGCATATAAGCCTATAATCCATAGCTCAAAAGGCCTAGCTTGTTACTACTAACCCAAACGTAAATTCAAAACCCATACAATGTAAATCCATGTAATAACCATGCATTAGAGAGAACACAAAGGATAATCAACAATTTTTAAGAAGAATATTTCAGTAAAAAATTAAAGAGGAGGAGATTTTTTTAGAAAAAAAATTTTAGGGAAGAGGAATTTTATTTTGGCGAATTTTCGAAGATTCAATAAAATAACCAAAAAGAAAAAGAAAAAGAACCTAAAAAAAACCCCTTAAGAGTAGAGAAAGACTCATAAAAAGTCCTATAAATCCTATCAGCATCAATCTACACTATCACTAGTGAAGAAAGACAATAATTTCAACAAAACAAAAATTTATAGGAAAAAGAGGTTTCAGTTATATTTCGATTAGGTTTTGTTGAAGCTTTTGAGTTTGAGAGAACAAAAGAGGAAGAAGGCAATTGTGTAGTTCGAGAATCGAAAGCAATCAGAGGCAAGGGGCTTGTGGTGGCCAATAGACTGGAAAAGCAACGTTTGAAGTAAAGAGTTTTCAAAGAAAGAGGTTGTTAGTTTTGGTTCTGGTTTTGGTTTTGGTTTTGGTTTGTTTGATGGAGAGAAAGGAAAAGAAGGAAAGTTAAGTAAAGGAAGAGAAGAAAGAAGCAATAGTGTACTTTTAGCTTGGTGGATAGGGGCGGGACGATAGAAGGCAACAATGCTTGAAAGATAAGAACTAACATGAAGGTTAAGTTGGAAGAAAGGGCTAAAAAGAAAGAAGGAAAAAAAGAAAAAAAATGAAAAATGGGGTGGTCAAAACTACGAGTTTAATAAAAGAAGAGAAGGAATGGGTCAAAATTGAACCAACCTATGAAGGTCCACTTGAGGTAGCAAATAGGCTTGGTTTTGTTAAGCATTTGATTCTTTGGATTGAATCCCAAATTTGAGGTATAATTTTCATTTAATTATTTGTGTTTTTTTTTGTATATTAATTTTAATATATGTTTAAAGGGCATAAAAATAAATAAACATGAGTTTTGAAATAAATAATGAATATTTGAAATTGTTTATTTGTTTTTTTAATATGTTGCATGAAAAAAGAAAAAAATGAATCTTCATTTGTTTACTTAGCATAGCATTATTAATAGAAAAGGTATTATGAATCCCTGATGATTGGATATTATAGAAATCATATGTTGTGATTTCTAAATAATTCCTAAGTAAGAAAGGTCCTCTAAATATTACTAGAAGTATTTTAGTGTGATTTTTCAATATTACGGATTTTCATTTATTATTTAAAGAAATGCAAATAAAATTACATATGTATAATCTATTATATATGTTTGCATCATATACATCCATTTCAATTATAAAAATGAATGTGGATATTCTATGAAGGGATTCTATGAAAATCACAATTAATGATATTTGAGAAGTCTGTAGGTAAAAAAAAAAAATTCTTTTAAGTATTACTAAAAGTATAGCGGTATTAGTGCGATTTTTCAATACAATTGGTTCTTCTTTATTTTTATAAAAAGTAATTTTTAAACAAAAAATGATTTTTTGAAAAGAGAAACAAAAAACTAGTTACAATTAAAAAAGGAACTATTCTCTTTTTGTCTTCCATGGTTTGATGCTTGACATTGTTCTTTCAAGAAAAAGGTTAGAGCTGGGTTGCTAATAAAAATGAATTAATCTTAAATATTAAATTAAAATCATTTTATGAAGGTTGAAGAATAACAAATGATTAATTGGTATCATTTTTTTTTTAAATGGACGTTGTACGGTTGGTAATCATTCCCCATGAGTAACCCTATTCCCAAATCTAAAATTTGTTTATTCACATATGAAAACATTTTTAAGTAAAATCTAATTTTAAGATTTTATTGAAAAGATAAATTTTTATGGATTACCAATCACACATAGTCAAAAAAATTAGTGACGACTCTTTACGTTTTTTAAATTGTCTAATGGTTGATTCTCTCTACGAAATCGTTATGGCAGTTTGCCAACTTCAATGAAAATGTTTAAGAGTTGAGCCATTAATTAATCATATGTTATCTAAAGTCTTGACTTAATTGTTTTAATTAATATTTTATTTTAATCCCTTAAATTTTGAATAATTTTGTTTGCATTCCAACTTTAATCATGCTATTTATTTTATGTCATTTCATATTTTGTATATCTTGTTCTTAATATAATTTTTGGAGCGGATAGGATAATGGTTGTAATATTATTAAAGTTTTACATATTGCCTTATGCACATAATTGTACATGCATATTCATGATATGAGTTCTATACGCGGGATGTGGTAAAGTACTTACGCTCTTGGGAAGTGTTATCCTTCATAATGGCTAGTGAAGTACTCTCGCTATAGTCAACCCTTCCGTTTGTTACTTGTTATGGGCAAGGATCAGCGTGTCTTATTAATTCTGTGTAGACGCCAGTGAAAAGTAATTTGGGAACCTTTAAATATGTATGAACCCAAGCAAAGCATATAGTGAATTATAAGGAGCCGACTTTAAAGCCATGTTAGTCCTTTTGTAAAGATTACTAACAATTAAGGCACATGAGAGAACACTCTGATAAAACACCTTTTGTCTAAAGGTAATAATAAAACATAAAAACTAAAATTAATGAAAAAAATATAAAATTAAAAGTGTGAAAACAAAAAAAAACTTTTCAT
This sequence comes from Firmiana major, assembly GCA_033439115.1. NCBI lineage: Eukaryota > Viridiplantae > Streptophyta > Magnoliopsida > Malvales > Malvaceae > Firmiana > Firmiana major. The sequence goes on along the minus strand of CM065913.1, from coordinate 33,996,207 downwards.
TTATTTTTTTAACAAAAGATTTTTTTTTGCTAAATTTAATTTCATTGGTCTTTGTCTTGTCTAGAATTTGTGTTTTCAACATTATATACGTTTTTTAATTTATATTCTAAAAAAAAAAATCTTTTCAAATGTTTTTTTTCTTTTTTTTTTCTCAAAAAGGGGTCATTTTAAAAACTTTTGCTCAATTTGTTTGCTTTTTTTTTTTTATTTTTAAATGAAGAGAACCTTTGAATTATTTGAACATGTTTTGAAATGCATATGACATGATGTTTATGTACACGTGTATTTGAAAGAAACCATGACTTAGCTTTCATGATTTTCAAAACATGTAGATTATGATTTCAATATATTACGGACACTAGTACACGAGGCTAAGTGCTACCCTGCGCCACATTTAGAATTTTATTGGGCTAAGTGCTATACGATGTAAGCCACATTTAGAATTTTATTGGGCTAAGTGCTACACGATGTGAGCCGCTTCTAGAATTCGTTTAAATTTTAAAACTTTTCATATTTTAAAATATTTAGTATTTTAGAATTATTAAATTTCACCAAATTTAGTTGTGTTACAAGTCGATAATAGGTCAGAGTAGTAAATCAATCTAATTTATTTTTATTTCTTAGTAACAAATTTAAACAAAAATCCCATAAGAGTACTTTTCGATTTATCATCTTAAATGTTCTTTTACTACATAATTATGTTCACATTTCCCAGACATATCTTGTATACATTACTGTACTTGCAAAAATATTAGATACAAAAGAGTTACTTAAAACTGTGAATACCTTTGACGCAGAAAGATACTCCGCGGAACCATAGCTGTGCGAAACGCCCTATTAACGGAAGCGGTCAAAGTTACTGATGAGACTCTGTAGAGGAAAGTAAGGGGTGAGCTCAATGTGCTTAATAAGAAAAACATATGGCAGGTAGATAAATACACTATCTATATAAGCATTTGCCAAATAGAGGCTCTCATGAAAACATACAGATAATTTGGCAGTTCAGAAATACTAGGGTCTAGAAATCGAAAACAGAACTAATGTCGATAGCATATGTGGTTTACCGCAGTAGATGCAGAATATCAAAAACTTTAAGTGGTAATTTAAACAATTTCCAATTAACACAGAGCCACTGTCAGTTCCGTAAATTCAGAATCAGAAATCCATAGCAATTTCAGTATAAACATGGAACTATAATCAAAACCGGTTCTAAAACTTTATACAGTTTTTAAAAAGACAACTGTGTGGTACTTTGGTTCCGTAGGATTCAAGAGGTGGCCCCCACAGTATTTATGCAGTAGAAAAACACAGTTCCATATAGTCAAATCAGTTTACACAGTCACATCAAAAAATCCAAATAGACGAGACAAGACAAACATGCTATATCAGATATCATAATGACAATTGGTCAATGTCGGTGACTCTGAGCAATCATTGATCAGGTGTGTCGGGATGTCAATCGCCGTGGGAGTGATCAGCTACCCAAGCGGCTTACAATACAGTATGTCCGAAAACTAGTAACATGGTACATCGTACTCACATGCATGTTGCACGGTACATCGTACTCCGTGGATCACAGTAACAGTTCAGTAACAGTGACAGTTCATCAACAATAACAGTGTCGCATGACTAATCATCGCCTTTGTCATAAAATCAGTGCGAGTCGGATCATACGACACAGTCAGCACGCGCTTAAGCACATCTCGTCAGTGCGAGTCGGTCCGTGTGACACAGTCAACATGCGCTCTAGCACATCTCGTCAGTGCGAGTCGGTCCATGGGATACAATCAGCACGCACTTTAGCACATCTCATCAGTGTATCTTTATAAACAAATCATTTCCATCAAAATAGTTTTGAAACTCGGTATTGTGTATAAAATAATTTAAGAGGGGCTGTCTTGCCCGTCTTAGGTCAAAATCCCAATAAATGGTCTATCGTAATTAGATTTGGAAATTTCCAGTCAAAACTATAATTCACGATATTTCAGTGCCTTTGCAAGCATTTTAGATTCACACCGGTAAGGCTAGGCTATCTAACTAAGGCAAAAAAAATTATAATTTTCAGACTTATAAAATCGACCTAGTATTTTAGGTAATTTCGGTAATTATGAAATTTAGCCTAGAATTTTATATCTACAAACACAGAGAATTTACTTATATTCATCTCTAGCAGCACACGAGAATTTTCCTTACCTCGGTGCCTATCCGTAGTCCTCGATTGCTTTCGTGTCCGAAATTCGTAGGTCTGATCCACTCGGTTAGTTTTTCAAGGCTCTGTCCTCGGATTTCCCACCTTTTTTCCTTGTGCCTCATTTTTTTGAATTAATTTCCCTTTTCTCACCATAAATCCCTTTTTCTTTCTTCTTTCTCAGTTTCTTTACTGTTCATCGTTTTCTTATTTCTATGTTTCGCTCGTCTCGGCTTCAGTCCTCGTCATCCCTCATTCTCAGCATTGCCACTCTTTACCGTTATTCCCACATCTGGGCCACCATCCTCAAGCAACCGCCAGCTTTGGTTTAGCCTCCCACCGTGGCTACACCATCGTCGCCCGATAAGGGCTTCCCCTGCTTCCCAATAGCTTTCGATTCATCGGGCTTCTTTGTCACGACCCAATTCCATTCTCTTTAACCGAAAATCACTGAAAATTTTTCGCGTTTTACTGTTACCTTACCCGATCGTGAACTAACTCACCACACACTGTTGGGCTGTGAGTCAATAATAAACACCACATCTCATTCATTCTCAATTAATTAAAACGATGTCATACATGTGCATTTAATCGTGTGCTTATACGAATACATGTTTTACTGACATCTACATCCCCCATAAGTACAACTCAAAAGAATACTGTGCTTTTACATTGTTTAGATACAAAAAGAATCACTGTGTATATACCTCTTAGCGATGGAGATGCAGTGGAGTCCAAAATAATACGCCTCAGTCCTCACTGGGCTACTATGCGCGCTCTGTAGGGGGGAAAATAGAGTGGGATGAGCAACCACACGCTCAGTAAGGCAATAATGCAAGCATGGTAGATGACTACTCTATCTACATGCTGATAGTGTTATGCATAAATCATTTATAGTAGGAGCATGAGGAATAACACTATGCCATATGAGTATACATATATATCATGTATCAAAGTCATGTAAAATTGGCATATAAAACATGGTAAGACATTATGTATAAATCATCTCATGCTCGATCTCATTTAAATTCATAAAAAGGGCAATTCATTAAGAAACCTCCTTTTTAAACCCACGTCATAAATCTCTTTCTCATCACATACAATCACATCACATCAATTCACAATCACAACCACGTTTTCATTTCACAATTTAAATCCACGAGGCTCGACCCCTCCTTCGGGTCTACCTTAAACAATCACAATCACACTTAGAGATTAAAATCATGTGGTAGTAAGTAAATCAAGCAAGGAGACAGGTTACTATATCTCAAGTGACTACATTGGCCAATCGTCACATATCATCCCAGACCACACGGATTCCGGTGTGCGGGGTATCATGCTGGCACGAAGGTGGGTTAGTTCTCCGCCAGACTTTCTCAATCAAGTAACCACCACGCGGTACATCGTACTCCATGTGATATACATGGTACTTCGTACTCCGCGGACCCATAACATGGTTAGGGGGTGCCTGCCATAGGTCTTATCTACCCCATATCGAGTGTAACCTTTATAGTCTCAAGAGCGCGTGGGAGTAACCTCAATACCAGGTCCTAGCCCCTCATGGCCTTGCTCGCCCCTGTTGGGTTCCCTGATCCAGGTCCTAGCCCCTCACCCTCACCTCACCTAAGAGGTCTGTTAGGCTTGTTGGGTTCCCTGGATGGATTATGTCAGGTCCTAGCCCCTCACCCTCACCCCACCTAAGAGGTCTGTCAGGCCTGTTGGGTTCCCTGAGTTAATCCGTATCTCTCACCACGGCCTCATACATACCACAGTGTGAAAACCAGCGCGAGCTACGCTCTAGCGCGAATTCATGCATCAAAACCAATCACTTCGTATGAGCAACGCTCTGGTACGGCATTTATGCATAAAATATGAAGAAAACATGTACGAGCATAGCTCCAGTACAGTTATATGCATAAGAAAAACCACTCAAATCCACGTATGAGCATAAGCTCCAGTACGGTTTATAAACATCATCACAATTCAATTTCAAAGTGCGAGCTAAGCTCAAGCACGTTTCACACAAGTGAAAACATAGAAATCTCGCGCGAGCGAGGCTCTAACGCGAATTATATCTCATACACGTGATAGGCAGCTTACATGCATTCAAGACATCTCATAATATGCTTAGTGCCTCATATGGGCTATTTCACAACATCATTCAAGTACTAGCCAGCCTATCCTTTTATTTTCTCAAATCAAAGCATTGTGTTTTGTAAAAACATTCAAAACACATGATTTATGCAATTATTAGCCTTACTATCCCTTTTTCAATAACCATCTCAAACCACCAAATCTCATACAAATACTCATACACCATCAAAACACATTTCTATAAGTCCATGCATATTTCCAAAGCCCTATAAATACCCACGAGTTCAAAATACGAGCAGCTACCTCTATATACTTACAAAATTCCCTTACCTAGAATCGCGATGCGTGATTCCACCTCCTTAAGCTGCTTACTCGTACGGTTCGGTTCGCCTTCAACGAACTCTTCGGGACTGCACAAAATCGTATCCCGCATTATATTCGATCCATATATTGTAATCCTTGTGCTTGCTATAGTCAATTTAACCTATAGCCTCTATTAACGCTTATTTGGCCTCGTTTCATTACTTTACCCATAGCTCGAGTCTATGAATCTTCTTAGGCCTATTATCTTATTCAAAAATCGATATCAAATCGATATTAAGCTCATAGTGTTCATGCTTCATGAATTCCCTCACTATGGCATTTATCAATCATATACATACCCATTTTCACAATTCCTCCAACTCACCATGTAATCTCATTTAACCATTTAAAATCATAAACATTACCCCAATAACAACTTTAGCATGCCATAAATCATAGGCTCATTCAATCCCACATATCATCACATTATACCCATTTTAGATTTCTAGGTCACACCACTTCCACTACATTCCTAGGTAGTTTATCCATCAATACTCATATAAATCAACTCCAAAATCAATTAAATAGCTAATGCATTTGGATTGGAGTGTTAGAATCTTACCAATATGATTTCTCTCCTTGCTCCAAATGGTAATGCCCTTAACTCCTTCAATTCCAAGAATGAGAAAATGCCCTCTCACTATGTTGTTCTCCTCTTTGATAGGAACAACTTTGCCTCTAATGATCTCTCTTCAAATCTCACTGAAAATGGTTGATTTTAGAGAGGGAAAGTTAGGTTTTTGGGGTTGAAATTGTAAGGTTAAGTGTTTTCTGAGATTTCCAGATTTTTCAGCTCTCCTTATATAGAAATGACTTGAGGAGATCGATCTGGTCCAAGAGGAGATCGATCTGGTCCCTTAAAATCCCTCTTTTTCACGGCATTTTTAAGCCTGAGATCGATCTGTCGAAGCAATGAGATCGATCTGTTGAAGCATGAGATCGATCTGTCGAAGCATGAGATCGATCTGGTCCCAAACAGAGAGCTAAGGAGATCGATCTGGCTGCTTGAGGATCGATCTTTTCACTTACAGAATGCTTGGCAGATCGATCTGGCTCTATTCGTTCACCCAAATAAGAGCATTCTGGCTCTTCCAGATCGATCTCTCATCCTATGAGATCGATCTGGACCTCATGTTTTTCAGATTTCCTGCAGTTTCATTGCTGCAACTCATACCAACACACCCACAATCTATTGCCATGGCCATTTCCTCATCCATCCACCTCTATAACTTGAAAATGGCATCCATTCATACCTTATGCACATTGAAACTTGTGTGCATTCATTGTATATTCAAAGGTATGCAACATAAAACCAAATGGAAGCATAACTTCATTCCATTTTACCACACTACTCAATGAAACTTGTATGTACATTACAATTCATATTACACATGCAAACATTAAATCCATGGATTTACATCAATCATAATTTACATTACAAGTCCTTTCATATTATTTGATCCAATTACACATATTACCCTTTTACATATACAGGGTCTTACATTCTCCCCTCCTTCAAGAAATTTGGTCCTCCAAATTAGAACCAAGTCACTCTTCAAACAGTTGGGGGTACTTCTCCCGTATTAAGTTCTCCAATTCCCACGTGGCTTCTTCCGTCGTGTGGTATTGCCAAAGCACTTTCACCAAGGGAATTGTCTTATTCCGCAACACTTTCTCTTTCTTGTCCAATATCCGAACCGGCTTCTCAACATACGTCATACTCTCATGGAGCTCCAACGGCTCATATTTTATCACGTGTGCCGGGTCCGGGTGATACTTCCGAAGCATCGAGACGTGGAAGACGTTGTGGACATTCGCCAAGTCCGGTGGCAATGCCAATCTATACGCCTTATCTCCCACTCTCTCCAAAATCTCGAAGGGTCCGATATATCTAGGGCCCAGCTTGCCCTTCTTACCGAATCTCATAATACCCTTCGATGGTGATACCCTCAGAAATACCGACTCACCCTCATCAAACTCCAGTGGTCTTCGTCTCTTGTCAGCATAACTCTTTTGCCGGCTCTGAGCTGTCCGTAATCTCTCACATATCAACTGGACGTCCTCAGATGCCTGCTGCACTAAGTCCGGAGCAAAAATTTGTCTCTCACCAACCTCTTCCCATCCAATAGGGGAACGGCATCTACGCCCGTATAATGCCTCATAGGGTGCCATCCCGATACTAGCATGATAGCTATTATTATATGCGAACTCGGCTAACTGCAGGTGGTCATCCCAGGAGCCTCTAAAATCCAGCACACACGCTCTCAACATATCCTCGAGGGTCTGTATAGTCCTCTCTGACTGCCCATCTGTCTGAGGATGAAAAGCGGTGCTAAAACTCAGTCGGGTCCCCAGCGCTTCCTGAAAGTGTTCCCAGAAATGGGAAGTGAAGCGGGCATCCCTATCAGAAACAATGCTCACTGGTACACCATGTAGCCGTACTATCTCTCGAATATACAGGTTCGCTAACTGACTCAGTGTATCGGTAGCTCTCATAGCCAAGAAATGGGCTGACTTAGTCAACCGGTCCACAATAACCCATATGGCATCATGACCTCTGCGGGTCCTCGGCAACCCTATCACAAAATCCATGGTGACATGCTCCCACTTCCATGTCGGTATCGGTAGAGGCTGCAATAATCCTGCAGGCTTCTGATGCTCTACCTTCACTTGCTGACAAACGAGACACTTAGCGACATATTCAGCAATGTCTCTCTTCATTCCAGACCACCAATAAACCTTTCGAAGGTTTTGATACATCTTGGTACTCCCCGGATGTATCGTATACTTCGATGAGTGAGCCTCTGATAAAATCGTCCTCCTGATCTCAAGATCCCTGGGAACGCATACTCTGCCTCTGAACCTCAATAAGCCATCAGTACTCTGCTCAAAATCAATACCCACACCTGTCTGTATCTGCCTCAGCCAATCGATACACCGTCGATCGCTCTGCTGGGCTTGCCGAATACGGCCAATCAACTCTGGCTCTAGTCTTAAACTAGCCATGATCTCAAGTCTCTCAGATCCAGGTGGGGTTACATCCAAACTGAGGTTCGCAAAGTGTTCTAACAATTCATGTTCCCGTACCATCATATAAGACACCAACCCAAGGTTCTTTCTACTCAAAGCATCGGCAACCACATTTGCCTTACCCGGGTGGTACATGATTTCACAATCATAGTCTTTCAGGAGTTCGAGCCATCTCCTCTGTCTCATATTCAGCTCTTTCTGCGAGAACAGGTACTTAAGGCTCTTATGATCTGTGAACACCCGAAATTTCTCACCATAGAGATAATGGCGCCATATTTTCAAAGCAAATACTACAGCCGTCAACTCCAAATCATGTGTCGGGTAGTTCCTCTCATGATCTTTCAATTGTCTAGATCCATAGGCAACTACCTTCCCATCCTGCATAAGCACACAGCCCAGTCCCTGGTGTGATGCATCCGTATACACCGAGAATCCTCCTGAGCTGGTAGGAATGGTGAGAACTGGAGCAGTCGTCAATCGACGCTTAAGCTCCTCAAAACTCCTCTCACATGCCTCATCCCATGTAAACTTAACATCCTTACGCGTGAGGCGTGTCAACGGAGCAGCTAGTCTGGAGAAACCCTCTACAAATTTCCGATAATATCCTGCCAATCCCAGGAAACTCCTGATCTCAGTTACTGTCTTGGGCTGTCCCCACTGCACAACTGCCTCTATCTTGGATGGATCCACTGATACCCCATCCTTTGACACGACATGCCCCAGAAATGAGATCTGTTCCAACTAAAAGTTACACTTGCTGAGTTTGGCATACAATTCTCTCTCTCGGAGGATTTGCAGAACTATCCTCAAGTGCTCCTCATGATCGTCCCTGGACTTGGAATACACCAAAATGTCATCAATGAACACTATCACAAACTTGTCCAGGTATGGCTTGAATATATCATTCATCAATGCCATAAATGCTGCGGGAGCATTCGTCAATCCGAATGGCATCACCAAAAACTCGTAGTGGCCATAACGGGTACGAATGCTGTCTTGGGTACATCTCCACTCCTGATCCTCAACTGATGGTACCCTGACCGCAGATCTATCTTAGAAAATACTTCGGCTCCCTGGAGCTGATCCAACAAATCATCGATTCTTGGAAGGGGGTACTTGTTCTTAATGGTGGCCTTATTCAACAACCGGTAATCTATACACAGTCGGAGGCTTCCATCCTTCTTCCTTACAAATAGAACCGGTGCTCCCCAAGGTGAGACACTCGGTCTAATAAACCCCTTCTCCAACAACTCTTGCAGCTGTTTCTTCAGCTCTTCCAATTCTATCGGAGCCATTCTATAGGGTGATTTCGATATCGGCTCTATACCAGGCACTAACTCAATGCAAAATTCCATTTCCCTTTCAGGTGGTAGTCTTGGTAATTCATCCGAAAAGACATCAGGGTAGTCCGTAATTACGGGTATGTCCTTCAATTCCGGGTGTGCCTCATCTATATCGACCACATAGGCAATGAACCCTTCACATTATCCTCTCCATCGTTAGTAACATAAACCATCACTCCACATTCAACATTTATCATAAACAATAAATTTATCTCTCAAGCAATATGCATTTAAAATCATGTGTCTTCATTTACAACAAATATGCTAGTTTCATATCATTTCTTTTCATCAAAATTTACAATAAGATTGTCTAATCCTGAAAACATCAATGTTTTGGCATGACAATCCATCACAACACGATTGGTAGCCAACCAATCCATTCCCAAAATTACATCAAAATCATTCATATTCAATAAAATCAGATTGGCTATCATTTCCTTCCCCTCTATCTTTAACTTACAATCCCTACATACATGCTCAGTCAATTGACTATCATTCATGGGTGTGGAAATCATCAATATTTTATCCAATAATGTTGGTTTCACATACTTCAATAATTTATGTGCAAAGGAAGGTGATATGAAAGAATGCGTGGCACCAGGATCAAATAATACCAACGCCTCTAAATCAAAGATTCGGATGGTACCTTTAATCACATCTGTCGATGCGTCTGCAGTGTCCTGGTCTAGTGCGTGCACTTCCCTTTCTCTTCAGCTGTAGCCCTCCTCCTCGGGGCTGCTGTCTCAACTGGAGCTCCCTCGGGCTCCTTGCCCTTCTGTGGGGCAACCTCAATCATCTCAGTGCAGTACCTCGATATATGCCCTGGCCTCCCACACCTAAAACACGAAACAGGGGGCGCCTGACATGGCCTATTCCCATGATATCTCCCACATCTCCTGCACTGATCCGTGGTAGGTCGTGGTCCTCCATTAGTTATACCCCTCGGCGCTGTCAAGGCTGGGTATACGGGAGGTCTGGCAGCTCTCTCCTGCACCTCCTCGATCTTAGGCCTCTTCTCGAAAAACCTTTGGCCACCTCTCTTGGCCACTCTTCCAAACCCGGATCTCTTCCGGTCTCTGTCCTTCCTGACACTGATCCTTCCAAGCTCGGAGGCATTTCGCTCAAAGTCTTGCTCACATAACTGAGCCTTATGTACAGCCTCCTCATAAGTCACAATATCGAAGGGAGCCAGCTTAGTCCGGATGGCCAATCTCAATCCATCCATGAACTTCTGAATCTTTCGGGTCTCACTACCCATCGTGTCCGGGTCATATCTCCCCAAGGACATAAACTTGGACTCATACTCGTCCACAGTACGGTTCCCCTGAACCAAGTTTATAAATTCCATCCGCAGTCTCCTCTGTGCGGTAGCTGGGATGTACTGTCTCCTGAAGGCCTCTAGAAATATCTCCCATGAGATCTCAGAGTGTCTGGCCCTCAAAATACTCTCGGTGGACCTCCACCAATGCTCGGCCTCGCCTTTCAGCATAAACACGGTAAAGGTAACCTTCTCACTTGAAGTGCATCGGAAAAACCTATACAGTTTCTCCATCTCATACACCCAATCCTCCGTAATCACTGGGTCCTTCACCCCTCTAAACACTGGGGGTTTCAGCGCTTGAAACTCTCGCAACCTGCTCAAGTCGCAGTCATAACCCACATCGCTACCGCTCTGCTGTGGAGCGATAGGAGAATCTGTATCCTGGGCTGGAGGTGGTGTAACTGTAACTGTCTCAGCAGTCTGAGGTCTCTCCGCCTCTGCAGCTGCCTGTTCCGTAGTAGGCTGTGCTGCGGGACCTCGTCTGTCACCGACACCCAATGCCTGCGTGACTATCTCCACCAAACTCTCAATACTCCGCTCTAATCTAGCGAAGCGAGCCTCAGTATCATCTGCTCTCTCAGCAGGGTTCTGTGGAGCCTGCTCAGTCTGTGGCTCCGCACGGCTCTCAGGCCTACCTCTACGGCCTCTAGCACGTGCTCTCGCCCCTCTACCTTTGCGTGTAACTGGCATAGTGTCTAACTCCCTGTATTATAATAATTCATTAAGCTCAATCCATCACGATATACACAGTTATATCTAAACAAAAGCACAGTACTATGGGGATGTACTTTCCTACATTTTATTAATGACTCACATCAGGCCAACACAGCTCTGATACCAATCTCTGTCACGACCCAATTCCATTCTCTTTAACCGAAAATCACTGAAAATTTTTTGCGTTTTACCGTTACCTTACCCGATCGTGAACTAACTCACCACACACTGTTGGGCTGTGAGTCAATAATAAACACCACATCTCATTCATTCTCAATTAATTAAAACGATGTCATACATGTGCATTTAATCGTGTGCTTATACGAATACATGTTTTACTGACATCTACATCCCCCATAAGTACAACTCAAAAGAATACTGTGCTTTTACATTGTTTAGATACAAAAAGAATCACTGTGTATATACCTCTTAGCGATGGAGATGCAGTGGAGTCCAAAATAATACGCCTCAGTCCTCACTGGGCTACTATGCGCGCTCTGTAGGGGGGAAAATAGAGTGGGATGAGCAACCACACGCTCAGTAAGGCAATAATGCAAGCATGGTAGATGACTACTCTATCTACATGCTGATAGTGTTATGCATAAATCATTTATAGTAGGAGCATGAGGAATAACACTATGCCATATGAGTATACATATATATCATGTATCAAAGTCATGTAAAATTGGCATATAAAACATGGTAAGACATCATGTATAAATCATCTCATGCTCGATCTCATTTAAATTCATAAAAAGGGCAATTCATTAAGAAACCTCCTTTTTAAACCCACGTCATAAATCTCTTTCTCATCACATACAATCACATCACATCAATTCACAATCACAACCACGTTTTCATTTCACAATTTAAATCCACGAGGCTCGACCCCTCCTTCGGGTCTACCTTAAACAATCACAATCACACTTAGAGATTAAAATCATGTGGTAGTAAGTAAATCAAGCAAGGAGACAGGTTACTATATCTCAAGTGACTACATTGGCCAATCGTCACATATCATCCCAGACCACACGGATTCCGGTGTGCGGGGTATCATGCTGGCACGAAGGTGGGTTAGTTCTCCGCCAGACTTTCTCAATCAAGTAACCACCACGCGGTACATCGTACTCCATGTGATATACACGGTACTTCGTACTCCGCGGACCCATAACATGGTTAGGGGGTGCCTGCCATAGGTCTTATCTACCCCATATCGAGTGTAACCTTTATAGTCTCAAGAGCGCGTGGGAGTAACCTCAATACCAGGTCCTAGCCCCTCATGGCCTTGCTCGCCCCTGTTGGGTTCCCTGATCCAGGTCCTAGCCCCTCACCCTCACCTCACCTAAGAGGTCTGTTAGGCCTGTTGGGTTCCCTGGATGGATTATGTCAGGTCCTAGCCCCTTACCCTCACCCCACCTAAGAGGTCTGTCAGGCCTGTTGGGTTCCCTGAGTTAATCCGTATCTCTCACCACGGCCTCATACATACCACAGTGTGAAAACCAGCGCGAGCTACGCTCTAGCGCGAATTCATGCATCAAAATCAATCACTTCGTACGAGCAACGCTCTGGTACGGCATTTATGCATAAAATATGAAGAAAACATGTACGAGCATAGCTCCAGTACAGTTATATGCATAAGAAAAACCACTCAAATCCACGTACGAGCATAAGCTCCAGTACGGTTTATAAACATCATCACAATTCAATTTCAAAGTGCGAGCTAAGCTCAAGCACGTTTCACACAAGTGAAAACATAGAAATCTCGCGCGAGCGAGGCTCTAACGCGAATTATATCTCATACACGTGATAGGCAGCTTACATGCATTCAAGACATCTCATAATATGCTTAGTGCCTCATATGGGCTATTTCACAACATCATTCAAGTACTAGCCAGCCTATCCTTTTATTTGCTCAAATCAAAGCATTGTGTTTTGTAAAAACATTCAAAACACATGATTTATGCAATTATTAGCCTTACTATCCCTTTTTCAATAACCATCTCAAACCACCAAATCTCATACAAATACTCATACACCATCAAAACACATTTCTATAAGTCCATGCATATTTCCAAAGCCCTATAAATACCCACGAGTTCAAAATACGAGCAGCTACCTCTATATACTTACAAAATTTCCTTACCTGGAATCGCGATGCGTGATTCCACCTCCTTAAGCTGCTTACTCGTACGGTTCGGTTCGCCTTCAACGAACTCTTCGGGACTGCACAAAATCGTATCCCGCATTATATTCGATCCATATATTGTAATCCTTGTGCTTGCTATAGTCAATTTAACCTATAGCCTCTATTAACGCTTATTTGGCCTCGTTTCATTACTTTACCCATAGCTCGAGTCTATGAATCTTCTTAGGCCTATTATCTTATTCAAAAATCGATATCAAATCGATATTAAGCTCATAGTGTTCATGCTTCATGAATTCCCTCACTATGGCATTTATCAATCATATACATACCCATTTTCACAATTCCTCCAACTCACCATGTAATCTCATTTAACCATTTAAAATCATAAACATTACCCCAATAACAACTTTAGCATGCCATAAATCATAGGCTCATTCAATCCCACATATCATCACATTATACCCATTTTAGATTTCTAGGTCACACCACTTCCACTACATTCCTAGGTAGTTTATCCATCAATACTCATATAAATCAACTCCAAAATCAATTAAATAGCTAATGCATTTGGATTGGAGTGTTAGAATCTTACCAATATGATTTCTCTCCTTGCTCCAAATGGTAATGCCCTTAACTCCTTCAATTCCAAGAATGAGAAAATGCCCTTTCACTATGTTGTTCTCCTCTTTGATAGGAACAACTTTTCCTCTAATGATCTCTCTTCAAATCTCACTGAAAATGGTTGATTTTAGAGAGGGAAAGTTAGGTTTTTGGGGTTGAAATTGTAAGGTTAAGTGTTTTCTGAGATTTCCAGATTTTTCAGCTCTCCTTATATAGAAATGACTTGAGGAGATCGATCTGGTCCAAGAGGAGATCGATCTGGTCCCTTAAAATCCCTCTTTTTCACGGCATTTTTAAGCCTGAGATCGATCTGTCGAAGCAATGAGATCGATCTGTTGAAGCATGAGATCGATCTGTCGAAGCATGAGATCGATCTGGTCCCAAACAGAGAGCTAAGGAGATCGATCTGGCTGCTTGAGGATCGATCTTTTCACTTACAGAATGCTTGGCAGATCGATCTGGCTCTATTCGTTCACCCAAATAAGAGCATTCTGGCTCTTCCAGATCGATCTCTCATCCTATGAGATCGATCTGGACCTCATGTTTTCCAGATTTCCTGCAGTTTCATTGCTGCAACTCATACCAACACACCCACAATCTATTGCCATGGCCATTTCCTCATCCATCCACCTCTATAACTTGAAAATGGCATCCATTCATACCTTATGCACATTGAAACTTGTGTGCATTCATTGTATATTCAAAGGTATGCAACATAAAACCAAATGGAAGCATAACTTCATTCCATTTTACCACACTACTCAATGAAACTTGTATGTACGTTACAATTCATATTACACATGCATACATTGAATCCATGGATTTACATCAATCATAATTTACATTACAAGTCCTTTCATATTATTTGATCCAATTACACATATTACCCTTTTACATATACAGGGTCTTACATTCTTCCTCTTCCATCTGACACCGTCTATCTCACCTTTCTCCCCTTAGCTGAGATAATATTTGAGAGCTTTCAGTTTTCAGCCAGGCTTTACCATCATTATTGTCCCTTCAGCTCTTTGGTTTTGGGTTACATAGGACTTATGTCCTCTGTCTCTACTCTCTTCAACGGACCAGTCCCTCTGGTGTGCTGCTCTACCCATGACGCCTCAGCTTCTGTCACGACTACGTCTCGGTTTCGAGGATTAGTCGTCTCGACTGTTGCTGCCACCTCTCAGTGGCAAGAGCTTCATCCTTCCTTTATTGGCCCTGCTCTCCCCCTCTTGCTCCTCAGAACTTCACCATTTACTGGCCAGCTCTCACTCCTTTGTTTTGACTCATCGTCTCTTCTTCTCTGTTTCAGTTCCTGCTTCACATTCCCTTCTCTCTTTTCAGTTTCGATCAAGGTACCTCCCCAACGTGGTCTGCTTCTCTTCCTGCTGTGGCCATTTTCTTGTTTCCTGGTGTTGCTTTCACTGTCAACGACCATGGCCATCATCCCACGTACACACATGCAAATATATATATATATATATATATATTCCTCATATTTTCTCTTTCCAAGCACACTACAACAAATTTAGTAATTTGTGACGCATAAACTAATGTCACAAAATATTAATTTTTCGTCACAAATATTTTTTTATGACGAAAATTATGTTGTCACGACGTTCGTCACCTTTGCCACGTCACTAAAGGTCAAATGTGACGATATTATTATTTCGTCACCTATTTACGAATCTAACGTGATGATAATAAACAATGTCACGGTCTGATTACTTTTTTGTGACGTCCGAATAAGTCATAAATTAATACAAATATTCGTCACTAAATACCGATAACGTCACAGAATATGTGATAAAATTATAAGTATTAGTGACGTCACACTTTAGGTGACATATATTATCGTCACCTATGATAATAAGGTAACGTCAAAAAATCTCTCAAATGTCACTAAAGATAGTGATAATTTTAATTTTACGTGACGAAATGTTAAATCGTCAAACAATAGGTGACATATTTTAAGGTGACGAAACATCAATTTGTGACAATATAACTAACGTCATAAAAATTTTTAAATGTCACTAAAGATGGTTAAAAAATTAATTTTAGGTGACGAAATATAAATTGTCATAATATAGGTGACATAAGTTATTGTTACATATGACAATAATACGTCATAAAATATTTAATGTTGCAATAATATTGACAAATTTTTTTAAATTTAAATAATGTTTATATTTTTATTAAATAATCAAATATAAATAATATTGCTCATGCAAAATCCAATTTAACTAGTATTGTAAAGTAAATAATTGATCTAAGATTTGCAATGAATCTCGAAAAGTAATACCTTGAATAAAGTAAGTAATCATAATCCAGTCGATTCTACTATTCCAAATGTAATAAAACTAATATAATCCACATTGTCAAAATCTAGAAGCTCAAATAAAGTACGATGGTCACATTTGAATTTTTGAAACAAAATATACCAGATATAGGAAATCACTGGTACAAGTTCATCTAATAGCTCTCAATCCAAATCTTGTGTAGAGGGTGTTTGTGTTGATGGCGAATTTGAGTCACTTGAAGCTGCAATAAACAATTATTAACAAATGATAAATACAATATATTAAATAATAAATAAAATTTAAAACTATTATTTATGAAAGACAATAAGATATTAATAGCAAAAAATGATAAAAAAAAAACCTATCAAATAGTAACAGATGCAACATTGGCTTATCATTGATGGTGTCAATAGCTTCTAAAATCAGCATTACAAGTGATAAGAGACAGATGAATCTTCTATAAACATTTACAAGTGATAAGAGATTAACTGATATCAATACATTCAACATCACAAATATCTTCTACAGTCATTCTCAGTACAACCCTAACAAGCTTAACGGAACAACAAAAAGCAAGTGCAAGGTGTAAAGCATATGTACGAGCTACGGGCAGTGCCTACAACCATTACTGCAGCTATTAAAGCATGGAGGTGTAAAAGTATATACCTGGAAATGGGGGCATAGGTACTTGTATTCCCGCAGCTATTAAAGCATTTGTCATAGCCTGAATTTGAGTTTGAAAATTTGCAAATGTGGACTTATATTGCTCAAGTTCATCTTGTGTTTTTTTTAGACTTTCTTTTAAACTTGCAGCATTTGCATTTGAAGTCTTATTTGTAGCCTTAGGCCCATATCCAAGTCCTTTGATATATCCCGATCGAGTACCAAGCACTTCATCTACTATAGCATCAACAGTCTTAGGTTCCATTCCTTCTTCTGTAGGAGTTGATTGTAACTCCACCATTTTCTCCTAACAATAAAAAGAAATATTACTAGCTAAAAGAATCAAACTGAAAAGATAAAATCATAACTTGTAATTTGAAAATTCTTACATAAGCTGTCTGAGCCTCAGGTGATAACCATCCTTTATTCTCTGAGTAGTGAGTCGCCTTAAAGAATTCTATTCTATTAGGTTCTTTTTCATCATTGCGCTACATAATTATAAATACAATAATATTCGGTTAATTACAAGTAATCAAATAGAAAATAGATAATCCATAATAAATTTTGGAACGTAAAAAATTACCATGGCATAGCGACTAGCTACAAAGGCCTTCGATCCTTGGTTATGAGTTAACTTGACATTTGTTCGAACTCTTGCATTTGTTTCACACCTCCTCTTCATTTGAAAAGATAATGAAAAAAAACAATATATATATAAGTATACTCATAGTATATAAATTTTGTCATGCATAAATATGGATAGAAATCTAACAAACAAGAAATTGAAATGTGAATAAGAAATGAACTGGTGTTAAGGATCACTAAACAAATCACAAAGTTCTTCCCAGTTTTCTTAAGTCAAGTTATATTTTGGTGGGTTATTTTGGTGTGCTACTTCATCGTTTGGAAATTTTTTATAGTGCAAGTGTAGCTTATACCGTTCATTCCTTGACAATTTTGACAAAATCTCCAATACAGAATTTTTAACATACTCATCATCCAATTTCATCTGAAACTTTGTCTAAAAGAAAAAAAAAATTAATGGTTATCATGGCTCAAAAACATAACTACAAAAATAACTACAAAAAAGATTGTCAATTTTTTGCACTTACATTAAGTCTCTCAAAGGCATGAATTTTGTCTGTATCCTTCAAGTCTCTCCATTTTGTTGGGATTGGAATGAATTGCCGGGTAATGACTCCAATTTCAGAAGATAATTTAGCTGATTAAACTTCACAAATAGGTCTACCTTTATTTGCTGCTATATCTATTACCATCTTATTTTTCCCTTTGATGAATTTTTCTAGTCCAATCCCTCGAGTTGGACCTCTCACCCTTTTAGGGGGATTAAAAGTTGCATCTATATAAAAAAAATAAAACCTTTATAAAATGATGGCTACAACCATGATTCATGAGATAAAAAAAAAATGGTGGCTGATATGATGAACAAAATAAAATCATCAATCATCAAACATCATCAATCATCAAACAAAAAAACAAATCAGCTTACTTTGGGATTAAAACAGAGCAGAGAGTCTTATAAACAGAGCAGAGAGCTTACTTTGGGATTAAAACAGCAGATATGATTATAGAATTTGAGTGCAGAAGTAAAGGTGACAAACAGATGTGGACGGATGTAAGCCAGCATATGTTGAATTGTCAAAACAATATGGCATATTTCTGAGAGAAACTAATAAGAGAATGCTTTTTCAGCCTTTTTGCAGAGAAGTGTTTCATTTTTTTTTCTGAATTTTTCTAAGGGAATTAATCTTTTGAGAGCTTTGATTAAAGTGAAAGCGTAAATGAAAGAAAACTGGCATTGCAGAGAAAGTTCTGGTAGAATAACTTTGATTAAAGCAAGCCACTCCAATGCTATTTCTTTAAACAGTAGTTTCTTTGCAGGAATAGCAAAAGAAAGACAAAAAGAAAAACAAAACACAAGCTATACCCTACCCAGAAAGCTAAGATTTTAAAAACCAAGCAAACAAAGCCCAATTAATTCATTTCTTAGAAATTTGTTTGACCATGAGTGTATCAAAACATATATAAATCTACCTATCTAAAAACTAGTACTACCAGTTATTTGATTCATACTCACTTTGCATAATTTTGGATAAACAATTCAAATGCATCAAATTTTTTTCAATTCCCTAATTTCAGCTACTAATCCTCCATAGTCCATACTACTACTTTTTCACTATACAACTTATTAATATATGCATTATTATATTAAGCAATCAGTGGTGGTCATGTGTTAGTATTTTGAGTTGAACCGTGATTTCAAACTATAAAATTGGATAATTAAGTTGAGAAACATGTCTATGGCCGCCCGAGTGAGTGAGTATTACTATGTACATTATATTACTGCTTACTGAAGATGATCATTTCTTAATCTCAATTCCCATTTGCAGTTGTTTGTAAAGGCTGAAAGTTGAAACTGGGAAGCAACTTCAGTTTATGACCTACTCATCCAAAATTACATTCAGACTCAGAAAACTGGCCGGTGATCAGATTAATTAAACAGGCAACCCAGAAAAGAGTGCTGCAATAATTTTGTAAAGTTGCAAAGATACAGTTGAAGATTGATGCACGTGGACTGTTGCCCACGGGGCGCAGTAGTGATGTATTAATTTGTTTCTTGTAGATTATGCAGCATATAAAATGATTTGTTCATTTTCCTTGTATCCATTAGCCTTTGAACTTAAGTTTTAGTTCTATTATTAGAATTGATCATTAGCCAAATTTTTACCAAGAACATACGAGTCATACGCCAACTAAGTATCAATACGAGTCATACCAAAATTTTCAATTGGTGAATCTTGCT
Organism: Firmiana major; assembly: GCA_033439115.1. Classification (NCBI taxonomy): domain Eukaryota; kingdom Viridiplantae; phylum Streptophyta; class Magnoliopsida; order Malvales; family Malvaceae; genus Firmiana; species Firmiana major. The sequence continues at coordinate 33,976,600 of CM065913.1, read as the reverse complement.
GCAATGATTGCAGTAACTCATTAGCAGATTGGACTTGATGCTGTGATTCCATTGGATCATTTTGTTGTGAGACAGATGAAGGTTGCACAACATTAGCATTAGAAGCTGGGACTTTCTCCTCAATAATGTTCCTCCTTTTACCTTTCCTTCCTGGTGCCATCCTGAAATAGTATAGAGAAATAAATCGTAAATGATCATATATTATTTAGTAAAATCAAATAGAAAAGGAACTAAAAACATTAAAACAGTAATTACCTTGATGGGACAAACATAGTACAAACATGGTTACAGTTAAAAACAAGTAAACAAGATAAATATAAAGGGCTACAACATCTGATCTATGTCAGTATCACAATCAAATTCATTATCTTCAATGCCATCTTGAAGCCCTTCTTGATCATCTTGATCAGATTCCTCATTGCAAGCATCATCAGCTATTTTATTGTTTTTTTCCACAAACTCAGAATCAATGACATATGCAGCAATATCATCCCTGTGCAGCAGTCTATCATTTTCCTCAATTTGTATTATCCTATCACTTTTCGGCATTTCAATCTCTTGATCTATTTGATCTTCATCCGCGTCAAACACTTCACCAATTTCCTCACGTTGCATCTCTGGAACATCATACAAGTGCCTATGATGAAACTTTTGTACTACTCTCCAATCTTTCCCTAACTTGGTATCATCCAAGTAAAAAACTTGCTTCGCTTGAATTGATAAAATAAACGGGTCATTCTCATACCAATATTTGTTAACATTGATACTTATTAAATGACCATCTTTATGGATTCTTTTCCTTTTATCATCAAGGTCAAACCACTTGCACCTAAATAAAACAACTTGACAATCTTTTATGTAGTCTAAATGAATAATATCAGTTAAAACACCGTAAAAGTCAATTTCCTCCTCTTCATGATTTCCTTCAACCAGCACACCACTATTTTGACTTCTCAAATGGAAATCGCGCTCTTTTGTGTGGTACCTAACTCCATTAACAATGCAACTTGTGTACTTTCTGACACGTCTATCAGGACCACATGTTAAAGAATATAACTCATCAGAAATTTCCGATGAACCTTGATCTCGCAACAATGAAACCTATCATAAGGAAAAAAATCATATAAATATTATTAGAATGATTTTACATTGTTTAGTATCATTGATTTTTTAATATTTACTTACATGTCTTTTAAACCATAAGGGAAATTGCTCTTTATGCCTTTCTTCGATAGATGACCCACTCTGTAACTGAAGCTCCATTTTACGCTTTCTAGAACATAATAAAATAATTAAATTAAAAGTTAGCTTAGTTGAAAAAATTTAGCTTGCGTTAATAATTTATTATTAAAAGAAAAAGACTTACTCCAAATATGGTTCAACTTCATCACAGTTGTTCAATATGTACCATTGCATCATTTCAAACTCTTCCTCTGACAAAACATCATATTTTGATACTCCAAAAAGAGGAACACTTCTTGAAAAAACAGCTAACCTTTTCTCATTCATTTCTTTCTCTCCATCATAGTTTCTCTCTTCTCGATTAAATTTAGTTTCAATCCCAGAGAGATACATAGAACAAAATGTTAAGCATTCACTAGAAGTATAAGCCTCTGCTATACTTCCTTCAGGACGAGCTTTATTTCGTACATACGTCTTAAGTTTGCCTAAGAACCTATTAATCCTCTTTATTGTGCACCATTATCTTAACCCTCTTTCTATTTATCTTCCCGACTTCCTACTCTCAATTCTTTTCACTTCAGTTCGGCCATGCTACCCTTTGCATTTTTTTTCTATTTTTAGTCTATATATATATATATATATATTTACAGGACACAAGCCAGAGTGGGCATGGCGAGAAGTGGCGTGAGGGGGTCAGGTAAGTGAGGTTAAGTCTCTTTCTCCTACCCAATTTTTCAGGCCTTTTCTCCCTTTCATTCTACTGTCCATTGCTCCTCTTCAGTGTGTCAGTACACACATATATTATCTTACTTCCTTTGCCGAAACTAATCATTGTTATCATTTGTATATATATATATATATATATATATATATATATATATATATATATATATTCTCATTCTTTCCCGATTACCATCTCTTCCATTTCCCATTTGCTTGCTTTAGTTTCTTTTCTAACACCATTCTTGATTTGAGGCTTTACATGTACAAATATATATTTGTACCGTACATACTTGCCTCTATGTATGTGTACATCTATTTATGTGTGGACATAGTGCATACATATGTGTATATATGTATATGTTTTGCCACCTATATATATTTATTTATTCATGCATCCATTACTTAAATACATGATAAATACGGTATTATTCACCCACATATATACATATATATAGATATATGTATCTCTGTATTATTATTATTATTATTATTATTATTATTATTATTATTATTATTATTATTATTATTATTATCTCTATCGATATTCCTCTGTGGGACTAATATATATATATATATTAAATTTATTCTCCTCAAGTCTCACTATGGAGTAAAATAAAATTTAATTTAAATCCTTGACTAATAGATCGAAATCTTTAATCTTGAAGATTAATTTTGTTAATCATGGATAAAACCAAGTATCTGAAAATTTACAGTATTTATAGTATTGATGAGTTTTTATGAATGTGATGATGTTAGAATTAATGAACGAAGTAAATGGTATGAATTATGATCATGGATGACCAATAAAGTCTATTGGAGAATCTAAGTTAAGATTTCTAAGCTAATATTTAATGGGAATTAAGAGAAGTGATAAGTATAGAAATGGTTTAAGTTTATGGTAGTTTAAGTAAGTTAGAAGGCATGGAAACTAAAGTGGTATAATTGGCTTTTGTAGCAAAAAGTCCATTGGGAGGAGTTAAGTAATATAAAACATTACCTAACCTAAGAGTGGTGCCAAAGAACCAAGATTAAGTGTTGCAATTTACCTTGAGGTAAGGGATTATACGTAGAGTAATGGTTTCGATTTGATTTCAATGCAAGTGTACAAGTTTAATGCTACTTAGAAAATTCATGAAAAGTTATATTTATCACTAAGGGATCGATCCCTCAAGGAAGGGGACCGATCCCTCATATGAGAATGTCACGACCCATTTTATCCTCTTATTACTAAAAATCACTATAAATTTTTCGCATTTTTCTTTCGTTACCCGGTCGTGAACAACTCATCACCGCACAGTTGGGCTGTGAGTCAATAATAATCCACTCTTAACATTCATTCCCAGTTAATAAAAGCGATGTCATACATTTGAAGTTAAATCATTCACTTATACAGAACATGTTTACTGACATCTACATCCCCCATAATTACAATTCAAATGACTACTGTGATTTTACAATTGTTTAGATACAAAAAGAATCTCGGTGTATATACCTCTAAGCGATGGAGATGCAGCGGATGTCTCAACAAAATGCCTCAGTCCTCACTGGGCCACTATGTATGCTCTGTAGAGGGGGAAATAGAGAGGGATGAGCAACCACACGCTTAGTAAGGCAATAATGCAAGCACGGTAGATAACTACTCTATCTACATGCTGATAATATTATGCATAAATCATTATAACAGGAGCATAAGGAATAAAACTATGCCATATGAGTATACATATATCATGTATTTAAATCAAGTAAATTGACATATAAAACATGGTAAAATCATCATGTATAAATCATCTCATGCTCAATCATTGTCAAATCGCATAATAAAAAGGGAAATTCAATTGAAACATCCTTTAAAGCTCATCTCTTTCACAAACACATAAAAATCTCATCACAATCATTTTTCCATTCCAATTATAATCATCATTTCTCACATAAAATCTTACAAGGCTCGACCCCTCCCTTGAGTCTACCCTGGACAACACGAGTCACACTCAGTGTATAAAAACTCTGTGGTACTATGTAATACAATATGAGACAAGTCATTATATCTCGACTGACTATGTTGGCCAACTATATCGTAATCATCCCAGACCACACGGATCCCGGTGTGCGGGGTATCATGCTGGAACGAAGGTGGGTTAGTTCTCCGCCAGACTTTTCTCATCAGTATCTCAACCACGAGGTATATCGTACTCCATGTGATATACACGGTACATCGTATTCCGTGGACCCATAATATGGTTGGGGGTGCCTACAGTAGGTCTTATTTACCCCATACCGAGTGAAACCTCTAGTCTCAAGTGCACGTGAGAGTACTCTTAATACCAGGTCCTAGCCCCTCATGGCCTTGCTCGCCCCTCATGGCCTTACTCGCCCCTGTTGGGTTCCCTGATTCAAGTCCTAGCCCCTCACCCTTACCCCACTCAAGAGGTCTGTTAGGCCTGTTGGGTTTCCTGAATGGATTAGTACCAGGTTCTAGCCCCTCAACCTCACCCACTCAAGAGGTCTGTTAGGCCTATTGGATTCCCTGAACACCAATCCGTAATACCCTCACCACGACATCATACATACCACAGTGTGAAAACTTACGCGAGCTACGCTTTAGCGCGAATTCATGCATTATAAACAAATCACTTCGTACGAGCAACGCTCTAGTACGACATTTATGCATAAAACATGAAGAAAACCATGTACGAGCATAGCTCCAGTACGGTTATATTCATAATAAATCCACTTGAAATCCACGTACGAGCAAAAGCTCCAGTACGATTTATAAAACATCACCACAATTCAAATTAAAGTGCGAGCTAAGCTCCAGCACGTTTCAAACATGTGAAAACATCAATATCCAGTGCGAGCTAGGCTCCAGCACGATTTAATTCACATAAATATGATAGGCGGCTCATAAACATCCAAAAATCAATCTCAAAACACATTTAGCACCTCACATGTGCTATTACACCACATCATTCAAACATTTGCTAGCCTATCAGTCAATCTGCTTAAAACAAAGCAAGGTGTTTTGTGAAAACATTCAAAACACGTGATTTATGAAATTATTAGCCTTACTATCCCATTACTTTATAATACTATTTCAATAACCAAATCTCATACAATTACACATAGTAATCTCCATACATTGTCAACCACATTTTCATAAACTCATGTACATTTCCAAAGCCCTATATACCCACAAAATACGAGCAGCTACCTCTATATACTTACAAAATTCCCTTACCTGAAATCGCGACGCGTGATTCCACTTTCTTAAAGTTGCTTACTCGTGCGGTTCGATTCGTCTCTAACGAACTCTTCGGAACTGCACATAATTGTATTTCACATCATTATAGTCCATTATATCACAACTCTCGCGTTTACTATAGTTGATTCGACCTATAATTTCTATTAACGCTCATAAGGCCTATTAACTCATTTCAAATCGATATTAAATCGATATTAAGCTCATAGTGTTCATATCCCATATATTTCCTCACTATGGCTTTTCCATCAACACTACATGTGCTCATTTTCCTAATTCGCCTCAACCCACAATGTAGTTTCATTTACCCAATTCAAATCATCCACATTACTCAAATGACAACTTAGCAATTCTCACAAATCATCAACTCATCCAAATTACACTTTCTCACACTAGACTTATTCCATTTTCTAGGTCACACACTAGTTCCATCACCTCCTAGGTATCTCCAACCATCAATACACATGCAAATCTACTCCAAAATCAATTAAATAAATAATGTACTTCGATTGGAGTATTAGAAACTTACCAAATCTAGTTTCTCTTCTTGCTCCAATGGGAAATGTTCCTTGCTGCTTCAATGCCAATAATGAGGTTTTGGGTTTCAACTATGTTGTTCTCTTCCTCAAGATGAACAACTTTGTATCTAATAGCCTCCCCTCAATTCTTACTGGAAATGAACTGATTTTAGAGAGATAAATTTAGGTTTTGGGTGAAAAATGGAAGGGTGAAATGTGTTTTCTGTAAATGGCAGATTTCATTGCTCCTATATATAGAATTGTTTGATGAGATCGATCTACTGGGGAAGGAGATCGATCTGGTCCCCTTAAATTCCTCTTTTTCATGACATTTTCAAGCATGAGATCGATCTGTTGAAGCTTGAGATCGATCTGCTCCAACCAGAGAGCTAAGGAGATCGATCTGTATGCTTGAGGATCGATATTTATTTTACAGAATGTTTATGAGATCGATCTGGCCCCAATGGAGATCGATCTGCTCTATTTCATTGCTAAAATAAGAGCATTCTGACTCTTCCAGATCGTTCTCTCATCCTATGAGATCGATCTGGCCTTCATATTATCCAGATTTTCTGTAGTTTTTCTGCAGCAACTCACACCCAACATTCTTAATTTGCTGTGATGGTCATTTTCTCATCCAACCACCTTTAAGACTTGAAAATGGTATCCATTCATACCTTATACACATTAGAACTTGGGTGTATCCATTGTATAGCCAAAGGTATACCATACCAAGTTGAATGGAAGTATAACTTCATTCCATTTTACCACACTACTCATTTTGAGTTTCAATCACATTCATCACTTATAAAAGCTCATTTCTTCATATTCATACATAATGAAACTTGTATGTACATTACAAACTCATATTACAAGTATGTACATTGAATCCATGGATTTACATCAATTAAGCTTTACATTGTAAATACATCACCATACTCATGGTTTCATAAAGTTTATATAAAAAATATGGGTCTTACAGAGAATTTCCAGATATGTACATCTGAGTGATGATGGGTCGATCCCCCTATGTGTTAAAATCGATCCCCTCCTCATGTTTTGTAACTTAAAGTGTATCTTCATGCAAATTGACATGTTTGGTTTAAAGTCAATAAACACACAATTAGTTAAGCCTATGATTTTATATATTAAGTAAAAGGATCCCACAAAATGCATTAACGAACTCATTTTTTTTAAGAAAATTGAATAATAAAACTTATTTTAGCCATTTGAACCAATTAATGCATTAAAATGGTTTCTTTAAAAAAAATGTTTAGCATATTTTAAAGTAAGATCATTATGCTTAAGCTATAAAAGGATGATTCCACGAGAAAACTATCCCACTGACCTATGTCTTATGTTTTGAAAGTTGTGTTTATGTTTCTTATGTTAAGGAATCATGCCATATATATTTTATGAATTGTTTTAAGAGACTATAAGGCTACTATTTGTAACATGCTTATAGGGAGTTTTAATGTCCATTTATGTTATGTTGGCAATTTCTCCTTATGTTTCTTATGTTATATGTGGCTGTTAGACTTGGACAAGTCAATAGCATTCGCAGTACTCACCGATCTAGTGGGTTTGAGGAAACCCTAACTATGGTTATAGGTTAACCTTCCCTTTTATGGGGCTCCAGTTCTGGGATGTAAGTATGGTGCACAACACTCTTGGAATCAGATGCCTAGTCTCTAACTCATGTTAAAGTCTTAATCGAGCATATGATTTTAAGCTATGATTTGCAAGTTTGCATCCAAGCACGATTTATTTACATGCATATGCTTTGTACGATACCTATGTTATGATTTGAATTAAGTATGATTTGAAATAAGTATGTTTGCAAACTAAGAGATACCTATGTTATGATATGAATTGCCTATCTTACTATGTTTTAAATGATGTATGCATGTTGTTTTATCTTCCCATTTGCATGTACTCTTACTGGGCGTAAAGCTCACCCCCACCCTGTGAGATCTGAGAATTTCAGACATATTTTAATTATGTAATATGAACTTGAAGTATAATTTATTGAGCTAAGTGAATTGTGGGAATGATAATGGAGATTTAGACAATGTGGTGTATTAGCATAGATATTGGGGCATAGGAAATATAGAATGTTGAGGTGTTGGAAGCGAGATTGTGGTTTGTGATGGAGTTATGAGAATTGAGAAATTTGAGGAGTTATGAGCAATTATGCTCGATTTTGAGAACTGCGGTTGATGTGATAATGAGTATTGATGTTTTAACATCGTTTAGACAGCTCGGGAGTTTCAGAGTGGAATGCGAGGCTAGTCCGTGATACGGGGGAAACGATTGCACTATACGAGGTGCAAAAAGGTAAGGAAAAACTAAATCATTTGTGTATGTGTTTTGATGAATTGTTGTAGCATGAACCATGATTTGAGAATACAAGCATATTTGGTGTTGTGTTGTGATATAATTGCATACGATTTTTATAGCCGGTTGGAGCCCATTATTTTATGAGTTTATAAGCTGAGTGTGAAATTGCTTTATAAACCTTTGAGTTTGCGTGAAAAGTAAATTAGGCTCTACGTTAAGGCGATATTGAGATTTTAGAAAATGTGTGCGTGTTTTACCGGTTGGAACTCAGTTTTAATATGTTTTGTGTTGAGTACACAAATGTTTTAAATGAGTTTTATGAGAAAAAACCATTATGAGTTCTACGTGAAGGCATAACGTTTTATAAGATAATGGCTAATGATTGAGACTTAGGCGTGTCATGTTGAATACACATCGGGCCTTGCTCTGATAGCATGTAAGATCGATATAGTGGGATGCCTGGGAACCAACCCAGGGACCACAGGCCTTGTTCTGGTAACATGTAAGTCCGATTATTCCTCCGCTTTGGTAGCGTTGGGAGGCCTTGCTCTGGTAGCATGTAAGTCCGATATTCCTCCGTTTTGGTAACGAGAGATGCCTCCATTTTGGTAACGTGAGATTACCCCCGTTCTGGTAACGCTGGGTGGCCTTGCTTTGGTAGCATGTAAGATCGAGAGAGTGGGCCGCCTGGGAACCGACCCAGGGACCACGTGATAGTGTGCATGAGGCGAGGCATTGCTCTGGTAGCATGTAAGGCCGGGCCTTGTTTTGGTAACATATAAGTCCAATATACCATGCATACGACCATATTGTCGACGTTCCCTCTATACGAGTTTGCCTGGGATGCGCACCCAGAGGAGATTACATATTTGATGTGCCATGACGAGTTTTAATTGAGTTTTATTGCCTAGTCTCATTTTACACATGAGTTGTGTTTTGTGACCTTGTCACGTGCTATTTACTGAGGTGATTTTTATCACGTATTTTGAGAACAACCATTATCGCATATATTTACACATGCTTGTGAGTGCTCGATATTGAGCCTTTTTACCTTCATGTTTTCACATGATTTATGAGTTATGAGATGATGATGTTTTGAGAACTTTCATGCTACGATTTCAAATGAGCTTCATAAACAAATACATATTTGTGATGCGTGATATGGTTTATATAACTGAGTTCCCTTACCCCCTTACTGAGCGATTTGAAAGCTCACCCTGTTTTCTCTTCCCCCCAGATCGCTTCAAGTGAAGTGAGTTCCCTGCGACGTACGGGTTAGAGGCTAGTGGAGGACTTGAGCTTCAGGCCGTATTTTGTGTACTGAGGTAGATATTTACTATTCATGTACCCAAACTAGAGTTATATTTACAGACACTTATTGTACAATGATGTACGGGCTATATTAGGATTAATTAACTTGGAATTGAGTAATGTATATAATACAATATATACATTATGATGATGAGATCCTGAGGCATGATAATTATGATGATGTATGACACTGCACAGGAATGCACCCTTAATTGTGAACTAATGAGTAAAAAGTTTTAAATTAGCCATATTTTTCGCGCTTCCAGGGCGTCACAGAGTTTTCTTGGTATCAGAGCTGAGGGTGTTTAGTACTGTCAGTGTCGGTTAAGTGAAATAGAATACATCCCAAGTGTCTGTAATAGTCTGGTCATGAACTGAATCTGAGGATTGAGATTTCAATCGATTTTGATATGTATGCGCAGGAGACGAGTTGAGATAGAGAATGAGTAAACGACGAGGTCGTTCGAGGAGGCAGGCAGAGTCCCCTCCGCCACCTGTCCCACAACCAGAGAGTCCTAACTCTCGATTTAATCAGATTGAGACCGATGTGAGGTAAGGTTTTGAGCAGATGGCATCGTTATTCGCGCAACACTTTGGAGTTAATGCCTCGGGTACTACTCCTACATCACCACAAGGACCTCTCATACCCCCAATGCCTCCCGTCACTCAGCCTGATGACAGAAGTATGGTCCGACTGAAGGACTTTTTGAAAATGAATCCACCTACATTTAGGGAAAAGAAGGATCCTACAGAGGCTGAGGAGTGGTTGACGGAGTTGAGAGTTATATTCGACTATTTGGGGTGCACCGATGCTGAGAGGGTCAGTATGAGTGCCTACATGTTGAAAGGGAGAGCTCGAGATTGGTGGGGTACTACCCAGGGTATTTTGATGTCCCACCAGGATGTGATTGGTTGGGAAGAGTTTCAGACAGCCTTTAGAGCCCAATATGTACCACGAGCTGCCCAGAGAAGGAGGCAAGCAGAGTTTTTAAGTTTGGTACAGGGTGACATGTCTGTAGATGATTACGAGAGCCGATTTACCGCTCTGCTGAGATATGATATAGAGACTTTTAAGAATGAAGAGCTCCGCACAGAGAGATTTGTGTATGGATTGAAGCCCATCATTAGAGATCGATTGATTGGGTTGTGTATTACTGAGTTTGGAGATGCTCTGAGACGAGCACAAGAGATTGAGAGGGGAATTGAAATTGTACAGTCCTAGAATGAGTTTGGAGCAGTGATTAGGGACAAAGGCAAGAGGCCAGCGATGTCTCAAGCAGATGTTCGGAGAGGTTCCTTCAGGAGAGAAAGGATTGAGGTACAGAAGGGCAGATTGGAGAGACCCAGAGCTTATCCTATCATCAAGGAGACCCCTCGATATGGCAGGCCGGAGATAAGGGTTTGTAGAGACTGTGGTCGATCGCATGAGGGAAGTTGTATTGGGTCGATCCGTGGATGTTTTAGATGTGGTGACATGGGTCACAGAGTGAAGGACTGTCCTCAACCTCAGATACCACATGCTTCGGAGCCTACTAGACAGCAGCCTCAAAAAGTGAATCCCCAGAGACGGGCCACTGCTGCAGAGAAAGGGAAGAAACCTGTGGCACAGGGACGTGTGTTTGCCCTGGATAAGGAAACTGCGGACACTTCAGCAGAAACTATAAGAGGTACACTTTTTGTCTGTAATCATAAGGCTCATGTGTTGATAGATCCAAGATCCACGCATTCGTTTATTTCAGAGCATTTTGCATGTAGTTTAAATTTGAAGTTTGAACCTCTAGAGTATGTACTACATGTAAATACCCCTATGCGTGAATCCCAGAGAACTGAGTTAATCTGTAGAGGATGTGAAATAAAGGTGGGAGATAGAGTGATGTTAGCAGATCTAATCATGTTGAATATACATCGGTTTGATGTAATTCTGGGGATGGATTGGTGGCAACCAATCGAGTGAGTTTAGACTGCTACACTAAGATTGTAACTTTCTCCCTACCTGAACCTTACAGTGTACGGTTGAGATATTGAGGAAATGAATATGTGGAATTCTAGTAAGTAATTTGAGAATTTTAATATTATTTTGGAGAATATTAAATATGATTGTTCATGTGAAGGTTATGAGACACTCATCTCAGACGATGAGCGGGAACATCCGAAGATTGAGGATATACCTGTGGTGTGTGAATTCCCTGATGTTTTCCCAGATGAGCCGCCAGGTTTGCCACCAGAGAGAGAGCTGGAGTTTACCATTGATTTAGTACCAGATACTCAGCCGATCTCTAAACCTCCCTATAGGATGGCATTAGTGGAACTTGAGGAATTGAAGAAACAACTACAGGAGTTATTGGATCAAGGGTTCATTAGGCCTAGTGTTTCACCGTGGGGAGCACCGGTTTTATTTGTCAAGAAGAAGGATGGTAGTCTCAGATTATGCGTAGACTACCGGCTGTTGAATAATGCCATGGTGAAGAATAAATACCTACTGTCCAGGATTGATGATCTACTTGATCAACTAAGAGGGGCCTCAGTCTTTTCTAAGATTGATTTGAGATCGGGCTATCACCAATTGAGGATAAAGGAAGAAGATATTCCCAAGACGGCTTTCAGGACAAGGTATGGCCATTATGAATTTTTGGTGATGTCCTTTGGATTGACGAACGCCCCTGCTGCATTTATGAGGTTGATGAACGAAGTGTTCAGAGACTATCTAGATAAATTTGTGATAGTCTTTATTGATGATATCCTGGTATACTCTCGATCGTATGAGGAGCTTGCACAACATTTGTGGTTAGTACTTCAGATACTCCGAGATAAGCAATTATATGGAAAGCTTAGTAAGTGTGAGTTTTGGCTGAACCGGATAGCTTTCCTTGGTCATATAGTCTCAGAGGAAGGAGTATCAGTAGATCCAAGTAAAGTAGCAGTTGTGCTTAGTTGGGAGAGACTGAGGACAGTTACTGAGGTGCAAAGCTTCCTTGGTTTGGAAGGGTATTATAGAAGATTTGTGAAAGGATTTTCAAGGATTGTCGCTCCTTTGACTAAACTCACACGTAAGGAGACTCCGTTCATATGGACTGATCAATGTGAGCTCAGTTTTCAGGAGTTAAAAAGGAGATTGACAACGGCACCTGTGTTAACTATTCCTGAGGGATCAGGAGGATTTTCGGTGTATAGTGATGCATCTCATCAAGGATTGGGGTGTGTGCTTATGCAGCATGGAAGAGTGGTCGCATATGGATCGCGATAGTTGAAAGACCATGAGCGAAATTACCCCACGCATGATTTGGAGTTAGCCGCTGTGGTATTTGCTTTGAAGATCTGGCGACACTACTTATATGGGGAAAGATTCCAGATCTTCACTGATCACAAGAGTTTAAGATATCTCTTTGATCAAAAAGAGTTAAACATGAGACAAAGGAGATGGATGGAACTCCTTAAGGATTATGACTGCGAGATTCTATATCATCCGGGTAAGGCGAATGTAGTTGCTGATGCCCTGAGTAGGAAGAGTATGATATCTGCTATGATGATCAGGGAATGGGATTTGTTAGAGCAGTTCGCCGAACTTTGGATCAGAGTTAAAGAGGTAGAGACTGGATTTTTGGCTAGCTTGCGAATAGAGCCTAGGATTATGGATCAGATTAGAACTGGGCAGCGTAGTGATCAGAGGTTGATAGATATGGTTAGCCAAGCTGAACAGAGTTCGCAGTCGGATCTCACAGTCAGTGAGGATGGATTGTTGAGATTCAGAGGACGGATTTGTATACTAGACGATGATACCCTAAAGAGACTGATATTGAGGGAATCTCATTGCTCGCGATACACCATGCACCCAGGGAGTACTAAGATGTACCGAGACTTGAGAAAGGTGTATTGGTGGAGTGGTATGAAGCGAGACGTGGCAGAGTATGTGGCCAGGTGTTTAGTATGCCAGCAAGTGAAAGCTGAGCATCAAAAGCCTGGAGGACTACTACAGCCCTTACCTGTACCTACATGGAAATGGGAGCATGTCACCATAGATTTTATTATGGGTTTACCGAGGACCCGAAGAGGTTGTGATGCGATATGGGTCATTGTGGATAGATTGACCAAGAGTGCCCACTTCCTTGCCATCAAGAGCACAGATACTGTGGATGCCTTAACTGAGCTGTATGTCAGCGAGATAGCTAGATTACATGGGGCTCCAGTGAGTATTACTTCTGATAGAGATTCCCTGTTTACTTCCAGATTTTGGACCCAGTTTCAGGAGTCCATGGGATTTCGATTGAGTTTTAGTACCGCCTATCATCCTTAGACAAATGGTCAGTCAGAGAGGACTATTCAGACCCTGGAGGATATGTTAAGGGCGTGTACGATGGATTTTAAGGGATCATGGGATGATCACCTACCCCTAGCAGAGTTTGCGTACAATAACAGCTATTATGCAAGTATTGGAATGACACCCTTTGAGGCTCTATATGGTAGGAGGTGTAGATCCCCTGTAGCTTGGGAAGAAGTTGGTGACAGAAAGATAAATGCTCCCAAGCTTGTTGAGCAAGCTGTACAGAGTGTGAAACTCATATGTGAGAGGTTACGGGCTGCACAGTGTAGACAGAAGAGCTACGCGGATATGCGTAGACGGCCACTCGAGTTTGATGTTGGTGATGCAGTATTTCTGAAAATATCACCGAGTAAGGGTATCATGCGATTTGAGAAGAAAGGAAAATTGAGTCCTCGATACATAGGACCATTCGAGATTCTTGAGAGAGTGGGAGAGGTAGCTTACAGATTAGCATTACCCCCACAGATGTCCGGAATACACGATGTTTTTCATGTGTCTATGTTGAGAAAGTACCACCCGGACCCTTCTCATGTCATAGAGTATGACGAGATGAACATTCAAGAGGATATGAGCTATACTGAGGAACCCGTTCGGATTCTTGATAGGAAGGAGAAGGTACTTAGAACCAAGAGCATCCCATTAGTAAAAGTTTTGTGGAAACATCACTCAAGGGAAGAGGCAACGTGGGAACTAGAGAACCTCATGAAGGAGAAATACCCCCATCTCTTTGACTGTTGAGTTGGATTTGGAGGACCAAATTCTTTTAAGGTGGGGAGGATGTGGGATCTGAGAATTTCAGACATATTTTAATTATGTAATATGAACTTGAAGTATAATTTATTGAGCTAAGTGAATTGTGAGAATGATAATGGAGATTTAGACAATGTGGTGTATTAGCATAGATATTGGGGCATAGGAAATATAGAATGTTGAGGTGTTGGGAGCGAGATTGTGGTTTGTGATGGAGTTATGAGAATTGAGAAATTTGAGGAGTTATGAGCAATTATGCTCGATTTTGAGAACTGCGGTTGATGTGATAATGAGTATTGATGTTTTAACATTGTTTGGACAGCTCGAGAGTTCCAGAGTGGAATGTGAGGCTAGTCTGTGATACGGGGGAAACGATTGCACTATACGAGGTGCAAAGAGGTAAGGGAAAACTAAACCATTTGTGTATGTGTTTTGATGAATTGTTATAGCATGAACCATGATTTGAGAATACAAGCATGTTTGGTGTTGTGTTGTGATATAATTGCACACGGTTTTTATAGCCGGTTGGAGCCCATTATTTTATGAGTTTATAAGCTGAGTGTGAAATTGCTTTATAAACCTTTGAGTTTGCGTGAAAAGTAAATTGGGCTCTACGTTAAGGTGATATTGAGATTTGAGAAAATGTGTGCGTGTTTTGCCGGTTGGAACTCGATTTTAATATGTTTTGTGTTGAGTAAACAAATGTTTTAAATGAGTTTTATGAGAGAAAACCATTATGAGTTCTACGTGAAGGCATAACGTTTTATAAGATAATGGCTAATGATTGAGACTTAGGCATGTCATGTTGAATACACATCGGGCCTTGCTCTGATAGCATGTAAGACCGATATAGTGGGACGCCTGAGAATTGACCCAGGGACCACAGGCCTTGTTCTGGTAACATGTAAGTCCGATTATTCCTCCGCTTTGGTAGCGTTGGGAGGCCTTGCTCTGGTAGCATGTAAGTCTGATATTCCTCTGTTTTGGTAACGAGAGATGCCTCCGTTTTGGTAACTGAGATGACCCCCGTTCTGGTAACGCTGGGTGGCCTTGCTTTGGTAGCATGTAAGACCGAGAGAGTGGGCCGCCAGGGAATCGACCCAGGGACCACGTGATAGTATGCATGAGGCGAGGCATTGCTCTGGTAGCATGTAAGGCCGAGCCTTGTTCTGGTAACATATAAGTCCAATATACCATGCATACGACCATATTGTCGACGTTCCCTCTATACGAGGATGCCTGGGATGCACACCCAGAGGAGATTACATATTTGATGTGCCATGACGAGTTTTAATTGAGTTTTATTGCCTAGTCTCGTTTTACACATGAGTTGTGTTTTGTGACCTTGTCATGTGCTATTTACTGAGGTGATTTTTATCACGTATTTTGAGAACAGCCATTATCGCATATATTTACACATGCTTGTGAGTGCTCGATATTGAGCCTTTTTACCTTCATGTTTTCACATGATTTATGAGTTATGAGATGATGATGTTTTGAGAACTTTCATGCTACGATTTCAAATGAGCTTTATAAACAAATACATATTTGTGATGTGTGATATGGTTTATATAACTGAGTTCCCTTACCCCCTTACTGAGCGATTTGGAAGCTCACCCTGTTTTCTCTTCCCCCCAGATTGCTTCAAGTGAAGTGAGTTCCCTGCGACGTACGGGTTAGAGGCTAGTGGAGGACTTGAGCTCCAGGCCGTATTTTGTGTACTGAGGTAGATATTTACTATTCATGTACCCAGACTAGAGTTATATTTACAGACACTTATTGTACAATGATGTACGGGATGTATTAAGATTAATTAACTTGGAATTGAGTAATGTATATAATACAATATATACTATATTATGATGAGATCCTGAGGCATGATAATTATGATGATGTATGACACTGCACAGGAATGCACCCTTAATTGTGAACTAATGAGTAAAAAGTTTTAAATTAGCCATATTTTCCGCGCTTCCGGGGCGTCACACACCCTCTCCTCCATAGATTGCTTATAGTAGACACCAAAGGTGTCCCCTTGAGTAGGCTTGAAGAGTGCCTTCTGTCGTATGCTTAATCCATCCAAAAAGTATATGTGAAGGTATATCTTTAGTTTATACTTCAGGCGATTGTCACACAATCTATGTACATGGACTTCAAGATGTAACATTAGGCTACAATAGGTATTAATTGGAATCCATAGCATAGATCTGGAGTGTAATATATAAATCTATTTAAATGTTAATCATGTTTTTCTTGTGGTTAATTATGGATGACACGAAATTTATGTTTGATGGATGAATGGCACGCATGTACGTTGGAGCTAATTTATGATCACATCACACACATTTGTATGGGACCAAGAATAAAGGAAAATAATAAACGAATTAATCTAACAAGGTTAATGAAAGTTCTTAGACACTATACAGATCGTTGACAAACATAAGTAAAGAAAAGAAAATTTTAGTCCAATTTTCGTTGATTTCAAGGCTTACAGGGTTAATCCCATATCAACCATTTTTATGTTTTGAAATATGTTTTTGAGCCTTGTATATGATTTATATGAATCCTTTGTATAGGTATGTGAATCGACTGATTGATTTGTAATCTGAACTGTGAAAATAAATCAACTACTTTGGGAATATAAATTGTTTCTACTTTGCAGGCTGGGTGTTAAGTAATTATTACCCGATTCTATTGTAGAATTTTTGTAACTTCTATAAGTTTTGCGAACTAAGAACTATGTGATACGATATATGTAAATTTGGACGATTTTACATGTTTTGAAACCATGTTATGATTTTTATATTGTACTATCATTGTGTGGATCGTATTTTGTGAGGTTGTAAAGACTTGCATCGATTTTATCTACAGGCTGACTAGCTTTATCATCTCACTATTATTTTGTTTTGAAATAATATAAAGCATATCGCTCATTTTGCTTATGCTTATTGTTTACGAACCTGAGCATTCTTTGCTTTTCGTACCTACTGTTATCATCAAAATATGTTCTTAACTATTTTATACTTTTATATAGGCAAGATGGCTTGTTTAGCAATCGTCGTGGCAGGTTCTGGTCTTAGTTTATCCCTAAGATCGAAGAATATAGATCTATGTCCATATAAAATCCTAGTTTTTGGGGTAGTTGTGCATCATTAATAGCTACAGTGGGACAGTCTTAATTGGGATGTGTCACGACCCCTACCCTCTTCTCGTGAATTTACCTTACTACTTACCACTTACAGTTGGGTTATGAGTCAAATCCAATCCATATCTCAACTTAAATTCATTTTAATAAATGAAGTAGAATAGAAACTGGACTATTATAAATATGCGGAAGCGTTTACCTCAGTTTCTATTAATTATACATCCTTTTCGTACAAAATATTACTAGACTGTGCATAAATTTACAGGATACAAAATTTTTTTCTTATCTCAGTAGTGTATACCTTTCTGTACTGCTGGATAACTAAAGAACACTGTAGCAAGGATGACTGCAGTACTCACTACTGCGTAGTATCTGTGGAGGAGAAATAAGGGGGTGAGCATAACACGCTCAGTAAGAAAAATATGCAAGCAGGTAGATAACCACACTATCTACATGCTAAAATACATATATGTTCATTCCTTATAAAACAATATGCATGTTCTTTAAAATAGCCTCCATCATTGCGAAACCATTAATTCGCTAGATAGGTATATGCATATTCACACAGTAGCACACAACTTTACATAGATCATCTTTCAAAACCACACAGGTTTACACAACATAATTTATTCACACAGATCACACATAGAAAATGCTTTATACTTTGTAAATTAGTTACATGTTGAGATATAAATCATGGGTTAGCATATCCCCAGACACACAGCAAGGGAAGATATTTGTCAGCTCACACAGTAGTGACAATATCGTATCACACATATATAGTAGACTCATCAAGACTTATGGCCATAGTCGGATTCCAGGCTACACTGATCAGGTGAGCGGGAACCCTACGCTTGGGGAGGCGGATCAACCATCCCTTCAGCATCACACAGATATCACACAGATAGTCACGACACATCGTACCCCATGGCTAACGCTCGTGGTATATCATGCTCCCGTGGATCCTTATCACCCATTTTCGTTGTCTCAAAACCACGTGCGAGCTCTCGAATAGAACACACAGTATCATCGAGGCATAAAGCACGGTCTATCCATCACACAGAAATTTATAAACTCTCGTGCGAGCTCTCGAATGGAACACACAGTATTATCGAGGCATCAAACACGGTTTTACTTGTCACACAGAAGCTTAAGAGATTACGTGCGAGCAACTCAGAGTAGAGCACATGACATCTCTGAGGCATCGAGCACGAATGTAAGCTCTTGGATGGAACACACAGTATTACCGAGGTATCAAGCACTGTTGTCTCATCACTTTAAATTGAGAGGGTCACATGTGAGCATAACCAGAGTAAGATCAATAAGAAGTACTCTATGGCTCCAACATGATTCCCAAAATCTTGTGCGAGCAGCTTGAGTGGAATCACACAACGTCACTCGAGGCATCAAGCACTCTTTAGCTTTTCTCAAAATCTTTTTTGAAAATAATGTGTGAGCGAGGCAGGTCAATCTACAGTTGCCTCTCATGCTCTAGCACTGTTTCACACAGAAAAGAAATAGAAAGGCTCCATGTATAGTCATGAGTGAGAAGGTAATTCTCCCTTCAATCACTCTTTAAAACACATTACATGCACTTGGTTAAACCGAGAGCCTGTCTATTATCGTTCTTTCTCAAAATGTTTGCAAAAACCTCTTTTCGCACAATCATAGAAGTCATGCAACTCATCATTTGACTTATTCTTATACATAGTTTTCTACTTAGATATATCGATATCTATGTACTTATCACATACATTTCACACAGCAGATAAGAAAACATACGTATAGCTATCTCTATAGCTTACATAAGTCCCTTACCTCGAAATGTGTCAACTGCGAATTTTTAAGTCTTGATTTCTCCAGATCACGTAGTCTAATTGACTCTGGATGTATTCTCGAAAGCCAAATCCTTCATTAGTGGCACGTAAGTTGAGATCCGCTCGAACTCGTACACGTCGCCTACCGTTTTTCTGCTACACAATAATATTTATTTAAATCGGTTAATTTCGGTCTAACGTAAATTCAAATTAATTATCCGAAAAATAATTCGACCGATTTTCGATCACTCACCAGTCTACTACTGTGTCGGGATAACACTGAAATTTTTTTTTCAAATTTTTCTCTCTCTCCTCTTTCTCTCTCCTGCTGAACCGGTTTGATCCGGTTTAACCCCTTTTCACACTGAACCGGTTCGAATCGGTTCAGGCTGATTTTGGCCGTTGTCGACGTTTCTGGCCGGTTCTCGGGGTGGGTCGACCACCGTTCGGTACGCCTCGGCCTGGGGAAGGTTAGCCTGGCTTAGCTCGGCCCAAATCGCCGCCGGTACCGGCGAATCTTCCTTTCTCTCGCGTGGGTTTCTCTCCGCAGATCTCCCTTTTCGGCCGTTCCACGGTGCGTGCCGGCTGCCCTGAGGTCGCCTGGAGGTCGTCATCCTTCGTCGGTGCTTCCTCTCGCTCCTTCGCCGGTCGTGGCTCGCCGGTGGTGAGGAAATGGTAGAGTCGGGTTTCGACTCTCTCTCTCTCGCGCGATTTGCTTCTGTTTTCTTTTTTTTTTCGATTTTTTTCCAGATTTCTTCTTGCTCTTTTATATATATATAATATAATATAATATAATATAATATAATATAATATAATGCCCAATTAAATATTATATTACCATAATGTATTTTATACATTAATATTCATATCCGTGTACATATATTTTATTTAATTTTTCTTCGAAAAATAGATATATATGTACATCATATTCTATTTTTTTCTCCGAAAATATAATTTTTTCTCTT
The DNA here is from genome assembly GCA_033439115.1 of Firmiana major. Lineage (NCBI taxonomy): Eukaryota > Viridiplantae > Streptophyta > Magnoliopsida > Malvales > Malvaceae > Firmiana > Firmiana major. The sequence goes on along the minus strand of CM065913.1, from coordinate 33,956,275 downwards.
TATTTCGGAGATAAATTCCCATTGTGGGGTAATTTTTGGATTATCATTTTCGGACTAACTTCCCTTCTTGGACTCCCTATATTTTTGCGTTCTGAGTCCATATTTTAATTCGGTTTATTTTGATTTTACTCAATCTCTTATTTCGGTATTTTAAAACTTACCGACTTCCAATTACATCAAATAAACTTGAAATTGTATTATTTCTTCCTTATTGATCGATATATCATAATTACATATTCAAATGATATATTCGTAAAGAAATAACACAAAATTCGAGTCTTACAGGATGATAGCAATTGTGCCTATTTGCATGTGACCGATTTATGGAACTATGTGAATACGAACTGTTTTATCAAATATGCATGTGATATGATTTGATCAAACTATATGAAAATGATATGTTTTACCGAACCATTATACTGATGGCTCTGATATATGTTTTTCGGATATGGAATATGTTTTCTTATGAGTTATCGGTACGAAAGAGCATTAAACCTTTGTTTTCAATATTATTTTCAGTTATTGATATCAAATATGATAAGAATTTTGTACTAGTATAATGTGGTCAAGTTAAAAGGGAAATAAGGTACTTCAAAGTATTCTCCCCGATGACTTTGACAGTGCCTAGAAAGAAAGCTATTTTGAAACTTAGAAAAGAAAAAAGGTTATTGAAAAATAAAAGAAATATGATATGATTTCTATTATGAACTTTGACTTTGAAATGTTACATTTTCTGCAAAGCATACATTTTATGAACTAGTATCTTGTTTTGATTAACTTTGCACTTGTTTGATTGGTTTAGTGGGCTCTTAAGCTCACCCCCTTGTTTTCCATCACATGTTAAGTGCAGAGTTTGTTTTTATCATTTTTGATATCCGACACCGATGCTTTTGGCTTTAGTAGACTCGCGACATTTCTTACGGTATAATTTTGACTGCATAAAAGAATTCTTTTTCAAAAAAAATTTGTGTCAGTACTTAGGATGAGATGTGTATTGATTATCGATATGATTTTTATGCATATTACGATATATTGGGTTATAAATGAATGTTTATAGACGAAAGTGTCTAAATCGGCTAAATATTCGAATATATCTTGGGGAATATTTTTCGGGAGATCGAGATATTCAAAAATTTTAAAAATATTATGGGAGGTAAATATATGAATATTGCATTGTGCTGGCTAGTTTGATTTAGATTTTGACTAGGTTTGACTCGGGTTTGAGCAAGCAATCTAGAAAAAGGTTAAAATAGAGAATTTTTTGATTTCTTCAAAATTGCAGATTAGGTTATTTTGGATGATTTTGAGTATGAAATTCAACTTGGACTCTAGGTTTGAAGCCTTAAACTGAGCTAGGTAGTTTGTGATCGAAAAACATGTAGGCTTAAACTCGTGTGACAAACAAATGACAATATGAATGTATAAGATTGTCTAGATAATGCTATGTTTCTGCAATAAGTCATAGTAATGTCACCTCCTTCGGGATGTAACACCATGTTATGATACAAAAATATTATGTTGTGTATTTATTTGGACTGTGTTAGGGAAATGATGTGGTTTAAAGCATCCTTGCCTGCATTATCTAAAGTCCTAATACATAATTGAGAACGTTATACGATAATGTTATGTTTGTTATATGATTTCAAAACCTATACATTCTAACGTTGAGTGTACATTACATATAGAATAATATAATCTTAACTTTACTCTTATATAAGTAGCTTTTTAATTCCTTGCTCATTAAGCTCTATTACTTTCTTTTCAGATTAAGCTAAGTTAGCAAGCACTTTCTTTACAAATCTCATAGCCTGCATTTATCGTTGGGCATTATTTTCTTTGTGTAAACAATTTTTGTTTCAGATAGTTTTTTGACAATAATGTCTATTAGGATGTATACTATGAAAATGCACTTTTATATTTCAAAACATCTATAGTTTGGGATGTAAGTAAATTACTATTGTTAAATACATCTTACCGATAAAATATATGAGTTATGCATGTTTAAAGCTATTTTGAGGATTAGGTGATGGATTGACCTTAAGTAAGACATTCATACTGGGTCCTTAAGCTAATAGCCTTAAATTAGAGTCCTTAGTAATCTGTTTGAAGACCCAAGACTATGTAGACAAAAATAAAATGAAAGCAAAAAGTTAACATGTAAATTTCGCATTCCGCAAAAGTTAAATGTTTAAGCATTCTGTTGCGTCCTTTAGGACGAGACATTTAAGGCCTCTAGTTTTATCCTAGTCATCTCATTTTAACCTTTAGTTTCATCCAAGTGATTTCATTTTAGACTTTAGTTTAGTCTAGGTCAATTTCAAAAAGAAAAAAAAATTTATTTTTTTATTTTTTTCTCAAACTTGAATTCATTTTTGAAAACGGGTCGAGACTTGTTATCGAGTCAAGGTATGTTTTCAAATCGAACTTATTTCTAAAATAGCTTAAAGTTTGTTATGGAGTCAAGGTATTATTTTTTCTTTTGTTTTTAAAGTTAAAATCATTTTTTAAAATAGGAAGAGTTTTGGTATGAGGATTGGTTTCAAATTGAAATCATTGTATAAAATGGATCCATGATAAGGAGTCGAGTTTTTATTTTGTTTTTATAGTTGAATTCTTTTTCTATAATGGGTCGAGCATTGGTATGGAGTCAATTAGTTTCAAATTGAATTTGTTTTCTAAAATTGATTCAGCTTTGGTATGGAGTTAAGGGTTTTTTTTCTTTTTCAAAATCACATTCGTTTTCTAAAGTGCATCGGTATGGATTCAATGTATTATTTTGTTATTTTCAAAGTCAAATGCATTTTCATAATGAATCAAGCCTTGGTATTGAATAAATGTATCCATCTACCTCCCTAAGGTTTGACCTTAATCTAACTTTAATTTATTAATTTCAAAAATGGACACTTCACCTTAAACTTTTCTATTTCACCAGACGAATTAATCATTCCATTAGTCAATCGTTAAGTCAATAGTTAAAAGCTTGATTTTGATACTATTTTACCCTTTGAAGTTCTTTAAATACTCCAATCAGTAATAAAAATACTGAGAACAACCACTAAGTTTTGAAAAGTTAATTTTTTTTCTTTATAATTTTTCTTTATTATTTATTATCTATAGTTTATTATTTTATTTATCAGCAAAAATTATGATCTAGGAGTTTGAAAAAAAATAGGGAATATTATTATGCCCTTTTCAAGCAATAGTTTAAGGTAAATGAAGATGAAAAATGATAAGTCTGAAAAATTTTAAATTGAATATTTTTGTCATTGAACATTTTTTATTATCTATTTTTAACGATGTTAACTTATTTGGACTTAAGTATCCATTTTTAAAATTAATAGACTAAAATTAGATTAGGATCAAATATTAAGAAGGTAGATGAAATTTACCTCATTTTGTTTTTTTAGCCAATTTGTATTTAAAACATAAGATGAAAAATGATTAATAAAGAAATAATAAAATGCTTGAAAAAATTTGTTGTCCAAGTCTTTTTCCTCTTCTTGATTCTCAGCAATATACAAAAAAAGGCCGTTATAAACGCGTAGAAATTTGTTTGGACACATTTAATTTCACCAACAAAGATTCGATAAGACCTAATTTTCTTAAAATGAGATTTGAAAATTAATTTTGGAAAATTGTAGTGAGACTATTTTAATTAGCTGTATGGTTGATTCTCGAATCTCAGACTAGGTAACCTGAGTTAATGCTAGAGTCAAACTATTTTCTACGTAAGTCAATTCCAATTCTGAGCCCAAGATTAAACCCCAACCCTAAACTAGACAAATTTTCTTTATTTTTCTTTAATAAAATTTAGGAAATTCAAAAATAAAAAAATAATAAATTTAAAAATCCAAAAAAATCAGAAAAATAAATTCAAAAAATCGCAAAATAATACAAGTTTGAAATAGGAAAGAAATCACCGAAAAACCGAAAGGAAAATAGAAAAAAATTACCAGATCTATAAATCTGATCTCACAATGTGTTAAACCTAATTCATTTTATATATAAAGGGTAGCACACATCAAATGGGGGTGGAAGATTTTTTTAAGGTTCACAATGTTGAAAGAAATAGAGAGGAAAAAAAAACATGTTTTTCTTTTCATTTTCACCCTAAGTTTTCAAAAACAAAGTTTTTTTTTTTTTAAGAGAATGGGGATTCTAGAAACAGTGGATTTAAAAAGAAAATTCTTTTTGGTTTTCTCTAGCTGGGAATTAATTTTTTGGGGAGAGAATGTGGAAGAAAATCAACAAATTTTTTCAAAAAAAATCAGTGAAAAAATCAAAGAGGGGATTTTTCAAAAAAAAAAAGTTGGGGAAAAGAAATATTTTTTAGATGATTTTCGAAGATTTAAAGAAAAGAATTGAAAACAATGAAGAAAAATAAATCAAAAGAAAGCCAAAAAAAAGGTACTAAAAAAATCATAAAAATCCTACAGTATCAATCCCCATTATCACTAGTAAGGAAGCAACACAATTTTAGTAAAAAATTAAAAAATAAAATTTGCAAAAAAAGAGGGTTTCATTTACATTTCAATTAGGTTTTGTTGAAGAGCTAGCTTTTGGGTTTGAAAGAATAAAAGAGTAAGAAGGTAGTTCTGTGGTTTGGCAGCCATAAGGGGAAATGGGCTGGTTGTGGTCTATGGACTAATAAAGCAGTAGCTAAAGATGGGGGTTGGGCAGAGAAAGAGGCCGTCTATTTTGGTTGCGTTTGTTAAAGAGAGAGAAAAGAAGGAATGTTGAGTAAGGAAGTAAAAGGAAAAAAAAACAAGGCGTTTACTTTTGGCTTGGTGAATTACTGTGGCATCAGGAGGCGGCAACAACACTTGTAAGAAAGAACTAAAGGGTTACTCGAGTTTGAAGAAAGAGAAGAAGAAATAGGAAAGAGGAAATAGAGGAAAAAAAGGGAAATTTGGGTGGTCAAAATGGTGAGTTCAAGAAAGGAAGAGAACGAATGGGTCAGAATTGACTCGACTCATTAAAGTCTACTTAAGGTAGAAAACAAGTTTAGCTTTTTCAGGCATTTGATTCTTTGGGTTGAAACTCAAATTTGAGGTATAATTTCTTTTAATTATTTTGTGTTTTTGGTTGTATATTAACGATTAATATATATGTTTAAAGTTTATAAAAAAATAAATATGATTCTTGAAATAAATAATGTTTGCTTATAATATGTTGCATGAAAAATAAATAAAATAAACAAATGAATTTTCATTTGTTTACCAAGCATTGCATTGTTAATAAAAGATTTAATACGAATCCCTGATGATGGGATATTAAGGAAATCACATGTATGGATTCCCAAATAATCCTTAGATGAGAAAGTCCTTTAAATACTACCAAAAGAACGAATATTTAGTATAATTTTTCAATATAAAGGATTTTCATTTATTATTTAAAAGAAATACGAATATGGTTTTTTATAAAAGAAACTAACAATAAAATTATATATGCATCGCGTATCATACGTTTGCATTATTTGCATTATAAAGATAAAAGTGGATCTCTTATGATGAGATTCTATGAAAATCACACTACTACAAAAACTTCAAAAAATACATTTAAACAGCATATAGACAAAAAATATGACTTTTAACCATAGTCTATTCTAATGTCTTTTCTCATGTAGCATATATTACGATTTTTATATGTAGTCTAATACATGATATTAGACGACAATTATAATTGTGGTATAATCTATGATATTAGATTATATTTATGATCATGATATAATCTTTGATATTAGACTATTGTTAGGAAAAAATTATAGTCCTTTCATCTATTAATTAGACTAGAACTACCCTCAACAGTTTGTGTAGCCATAAATCTTATTTTGTATTCAGTGAGATATGTTGACTTTGTATATCATTCTGCTGTAAATAAACAATCTTATGAAAAATCTAATAATATTGATAATATAATAATGTAGAATAATAATACAGAAATAAATCTATAAACAAAATATTCACGGTTTTCTAATTTAAAACTGTGAGATTTTTTGTTATATATTAATAATTAACAAATAATTTATCATGAAAATATTAATCTATTATTCACCAGTTTAATTTCATAACACAAATTATAACAATAATAACATCCTAATATTTAAAACAATCGTCATAAATCAAATTTCATAAACCATATGTCATTAAATAACTTTGATAACAATAATATTAATTGATCAAATATCACATTTTCATAAAAGATTGTCTTGAACACAAATGTATAATGTTCAAAAGTAATATAGACATTACCCTTTAAACTTCACCACTACTAGGAAGTAACCAAAATGTCTAGTTTTAATTCAAACATCAACCTAATCAGTCTGTATATAAAAGAACAATAACATTACTTCAACAACAGTTAAATTCAAACATAATTAATTAGAGTATAAGCCTTTTTAAGGAAATAAGTAACAAGAGATCGAATAAAACAAGTAATAAATATAATTAGGTCAATCTAATGAATGAAATGGTGTGCCTGTTGTGGTTGACGGTTGCAGATGGCCGAAATAGCTCATTGCAAATTCAATGGAAGAAGATCGCGATTTAATTTATCTGTAGTAGGTGAGGTATTAATAGTACTTATATTATATATATCATGATGTTGTTTATATGCGCCTACTTTTTTTTATTTGGCATATGATTGTTAAGGTTTTTGTCGGCTCGATTTTTCTAAAAAGTCAAATATCAACCTAAATCAGATATATATTATCGCAAAGAGTTCGGTGTAAAAGATATCTCAAATTTTGCCATAATTCTATTGAAGTTCCTTTTATTTTATTGACTACATAAATGTCAATAGTTTTATGGCTTCATTCGAATTGTCTTTTACACAAGAACTCATTGAGATATTATAGATTTTCCTTTGGTTGATTTTTTACTATAACCTTAAATTCAAGTTACTTTTTAGAAAATCTAGTAGAAAAAAAATTCTAATAATCATGTGCCAAATAAAAAATTAGATGCATATAAACAATATCATAATATGTAATACAACCTTACAAGTTACATTGAACCATATGATCTTTCTTTTAGGTTATTAGACCTATAAAACAATCATAGGTCCGACTCTGATATGAATTCTTAGCTCAAATATAGACTAATAATGAGGGGTTGAATTGTTCAATAGTGAAAATTTAATTAAATATAAATCAATTCATATTTTCAAGTTAATAGATGAATAAATTGAATAAATAATGAACCTAAAAATATCAAGAGTAAAAGTTAAAAGATCAAACACAAAAATTTTGTAGAGGTTCAACACCTTTATCTATATTCTCTCCCTTAAGCAACCTTCTAGAAATTACCAAATTCATAATGAAAATGGACTTTACAACCACACTCTTTTTTTGCAAGCTCAAGAATAACCTTTCTTTTTACCAAGGCTCAAGGATACCTTTTACAACCTCTTTTTCTTTAGGCTCAAGGAGAAAATTTATAACCCGTTCCTTTTTGCAGGCTCAAGAAAGAAACCTTTAACAATACTCTCTTTTTAAGGCTCAAGAAAAAAACATTTACCACTACCCAATTCTTACTTTTACAATTGAGTTCTCAAGGTTTTCACTCTCTTTTTTCAAATGGTGTGATTGTGGGAACAAAGTGTGCAATCTTAAAACTCTAAAAAGGTTGGGTGATTACAAACTTAAGCTCAATGATGTATAACTAAAGAGTGAACACTTAATTGAGTATAAAGATAAGAGTTTTGGAACAAAGATATCAACTTGAATGCTAGGTGGGAAGAATCAAATGTTAGATACTTGCTTAATTCTTGATCTTGGATGAATGCTCGAATCAAACTCTCTTTTCTATTTCTCTTGTGTCTCCCACTAAATAAAGTGTTGGAAAAGTCCATTTTATATGAAGAAACAACTATGGAGTTGTTGAGAGTCCATTGAAAACCAAAGAGTCATTACAAGACACAAATAAATAGATGTGGGACTTTTTTTCCTTAGGCGGATCAATCCATAGTGTTAAGAGGATTGATGCCATGAATAATTTCTCCATGAAAATGGTCAGTAAAGCAACGGGGATCGATGCTTTCCTTTATAAAGGGATAGATCATTGTGCATAGAAAATTAAAGGAATGCTACTTCTTAAGGTTTATGATAGAGGTATTGTCAAGACCCAAAACTACCCAAAAATCAGAGTAAATTTTTCGCGTTTTGTTATTTTTTTTCATGCTTACATGTTCTCTGATCGTGACCACACTCCACTAACAATTGGGCTGTGCTTCAATACCAGTCCCACCAAATTAATTCTTTCTCAGTCATTTATAAATGTTTACAATATTTATACATCCTCTAAAGTTACTTACAAACATGTTACTGTGCTATGCTTATGTAGATACAATATATACAAGTGTATATACCTTAAGTGATGGGTAGCTGCGGATATCCGGAATGCAGTACTCAGTCGCCTCAACATCTACTGGAGATTATCTGTGTGAGAAAATGAAAGGGGTGTGCACATCAAGCTCAGTAAGGCAATCCTACGAACAAGTAGGTAACCATACTACCTACATGAACGTGGTGCTATGTATAAACCACCCTTTCTCCACACATTTTAAAACTGATGCTATGATTCATGATGTCATGTAAAACACGATCGCACGAAAAATTCAACATGCAACTCTTTTTAAATTATTTCTTTCTCATTTAAAAATTTCACAATAACGTCAGGACTCAACCCCTCCTTCGGGTGGTCCTGACTCACACAAAACCATGAAAATCAATTTACATCACACATGGGTTTAAAAAGCATGGAAATAATCATCATGCACTTTTAGTTTAAACCCAGTTTCAATCATCGTCAAGATCATCAACATGCGAGACTAGGCAACATCTGTATATCGGTAATAACCAGGACTATGGCCGTGTGTCCTCGTGAGCCCCTCTGCTACACGGATCCTAGTGTGCGGGGTCTCACCCTGATTGGGAACCGCCCGGGAGGTGGGTCAATCCAACCCGTCAGTCTTATCCGATCTCACGCATCCGAAGATGCCGTATCCGAAGATACCCCGTATCCGAAGATACCACACGGTACATCGTACTCCATGCTACTTGCACGGTACATCGTACTCCGTGGACCCATATATCATACATTGTCTCAGAACGCACGTGCGAGCCTATTTAATCGGTGACACACAGTCTACCCGATGCTCCAAGCACGGCTCATCGCATGTTCTCATAAAAATCAGTGGGGGGTGCAAGCGATGCTCCAGCACTCTCGTCAATTCAAGTAAAACTAGTGCGAGCTAAGCTCTAGCACTCTCATCAAGTCATGTGAAAAATCTGGTGCGAGTTACACTCTAGCACCCTGTCACGAAAATCATGTAAAATCTGGTGTGAGTTAGACTCTAGCACCGTGTCACGAAAATCATATATATATATATATATAAAATCTGGTGTGAGTTGGACTCCAGCACCAATGCATGTAAAACTCTAGTGCGAGCTCTCGCTCCAGCACTAATGCATGCATCACACAACTCAAAATATCGTGCGAGCTGAGCTCTAGCACGTCACATGTCAATAAGAACACGTAGGCGGCTCTGTTTCCTCAAAACAGTTTTCAAAACAATTTCATCGTTGAAACTATGAAATGTTGTGCATTTTTCTTTCAAGGTTAGCCAGCCTACTCATGCATGCATCAAAACACCTCCAGAACGAGCAGGAACCTCTTGTTCTTGCTCCTTCCAATTTTTCCTAAAATTGTAAATTTTACCCTTAACAAGGGTATTTTGGTAATTTACCCATTTGGGGCACTAAAATTATTATCTTACTTTTAGACCCTTCAGATAATTTAAAAGACTGCATATGGACTTTAAAATTTCGTAAACTTACCTCTAGCAGTCCGTAGAATTCCCTTACCTTATTTTTCTGTAGAGTCTGACCTTTCCTTTTCCACTACTGTCTCGTCACGTAGTCCGATCTGCTCCCAATTCAATATCTGGAACTGCGTATAAATATTCCTCAGGTCAGATATCATACAATTTAATTGTATTTCCTATTTTCTGGGCTTAATTTAAATCATTGGGCCCTTTTTCCCATATTGGGCCCGATTGCACCTTAATGGGCCTTAATCGGCCTTAAGCCCGTTTTTCACTTAATTTTCACATTATCGAGGCCTATTGGGCTCATTGGGCCCTCCAACAATTTTTTGGGCATCGTTCTAACTCTCAAATAGCTCAATTTATTATTTACGACAATTTATCTAAATTTTCATAATTTAATTTATTTTATGTGATAATTAAATTCGAAGCACGCATAACGATGTAAGTTATCGTAAATAAGGGTTACTTACCTAAGATTCCATGCTAGTACGCAAATTGAGGCTGTCTCGAGCTCTCGTTGGATGCCAATTGTCGAGCTACACAATTTCATAAATTTTCGGGTAAATTTCCAGTCGAAAATTAATTAAATTAAATATTCTAAAATTTAAATCGGTCAATTTCGACCGCTACTGACTTACCCGTAGCTCGATTACATCGCCGAGATTTTTCCTCAATTTTTTCCTCATTTTCTTTTTCCCTTTTTCTCCTTTTTTCCTTTCCTCATTGGCTGAACTGGTTCGGTCCGGTTCAGACCTAGTTCGGACCGTCGGATCACTCCGGTTCGACCGGTTCAGGGCCTTGCCGGCTGGTTCTCCACCGGCTTCCACCGTCAGTGGCTCCTCTGGGCCGTCTGCAGCACTAATCTGCCCTCGGTTTGGTCCAAGGCCGCCGGAAAGTCTCCGATCCAGCCTCTTCTCTCCTGCCGTCGAAACCCATTTCTTCTTTCCGCCGTTTTCGACGTTTGTCAACAGTTTCGCCGATCGTGGCCGCCACCAATCTGCTCGTATGCGCTTGGGGAACATTCGGCTGGGGGCGGGGTCGGCCAGATCGGTGTCGTTCGCCGCCGATCGGAGCTCTTTCTCCCGCGGCTTCTCTCCCCGATTTGTCGATCTTCGACGAGTTCCACAGCGCGTCGCCGGCGCTGTGAAGTCGCCCGGGGTCGTGCTACCTTCGTCGGCCCTCGCCTGGGTCTCTGGCCGCCGGACGATGGCCATCCGGTCCCTTCCTCTTCCTTGGTTTCTTGGCTTCCGTTTTTCCTTCTTCTCTCTCCCCGAAACTTTCAATTCTCTCTTTTTTTAACTAATTAATTAATTAATTAATTATTTATTTATTTTATTAATATTTTAATCATTAAAATATTCACAATATTCTACAAATATATACAAATTTCTTATTTTATTCTAAATTCATTTATTTATTTTATTTAATTTATTTTAACCCTTTTCGGTATATTTTTTGATTATTTTCGAGATTATTTTTTTTGAAGTAAAAATCCTGATTAAGTCCGATTAATTCTCATAAATTCATATCTTGATCAATTTAACCCGAAATTTAATTATTTCTTCGTTATTGATCAAGATTTCTCAATCCATTATTTTTAATAAATTTTTCTTATCGAATTTATATCGATTTTCGGTCTTTTGACCATTTTACCCTTCAACGTGTTCGAAAATTCCATTCCAATCCTTTTACATTTTTAATTTCGTATTTTAACTAAAATCGGGTCTTACATAATCCCCCCACTTAAGGAATTTGGTCCTCCAAATTAGAACAAAGTCATATGAGTCCATAAACTACTCCGGGTACATCAATCGTATCATACTCTTAACTCTTATGTGACTTTTCTGGAGCGTACTACTAACAAAGGACTTTAATTAGGGAGATCGTCTTAATCCTCAATACTTTCTCTTTCCTGTTTAATGCCCGAATCAACTTTTTCAATATACTTATATTTGCACTGTGCTGAACTGTTGAAGTTCATATCCGATCACCTATGCTGGATGTGGATAGTATTGTCGAAGTATCAAAAGAGTCTTATCTCCCACTTGTCCAATCTTTCAAAAATTTCATTCAGCAAAACTCAATTTGCCTTCTTCCCGAGTCTCGTTATGTCGTTATTCCCTTAGGATAAATAACTTCAACAATACCGATCCACCCTCGGTGAATTCCAATCCTTTTTGTCTGCTCTGAGGTGTTCTTAATCTCTCCCTCAACTGAACATCCTTAGAGACTTATTATACTAATTCGAATGAAATTTCTATCTGTCACCCACTTTTTCTTACCTAAGTCGGGGAACAACCCCTACGGCCATACTATGCCTCATAATTGTTATCCCGATACTCAAGTGCCAACTGTCGTTATTGGCGACTTAAATTTGTAATAACTGATCATCCCAGGAGCTTATAAAATCAATGGCACACGTTTTCATCGTATCCTCCAGAACCTGTACAGTCCTCTCTAACTGACCATTTGTCTGAGGATGGAAAGCTGTGCTAATACTAAATCGGGTTCCCGTAGCTTCCTGAAAAATATTCTCAGAGGTGGGAAGTGAAGCAGGAATCCCTATATGATACCATGCTCACTGGAACGCTACATAATGTCCCACAATCTTCCTTATACCTGAATCCTCATACACACTTTGAATATCTAGGGATTTCATAACCAGAAGGTGGGTAGACTTAGTCAATTTAGCGACTATCATCTAAATAGTCTCGTGACTCATCTGAGTCCTCTATAACTCATCACGAAATTCATGGAGACTTGCTCCCATTTTCGTGCCGTGTCGATATAGGTAGAGGCTGTAATAACTCTGTAGACTTTTAATACTCTACCTTATTCTGCTGACATACTAGGCACTTTTCCACAATCTCTACCATATCTCTTTTCACATCTGACCACCAATACCCTTTTCAGAGATTTTATATATATATTCATTACTTTCCGTATGCACTGTATATCCCGAAGAGTAAGCTTCTGACAATATTACTATCTCATCAACTGTGGTCCTGGAGAGCACTTATACTGTCTCTAAATCTCTCTGTAATTCATCAACACTCTCTGTGAACTTTGTCACTGTACCCTTTTGAATCTGACCCAAACTATCGACACCATGCCGATCATCACGCTAAGCCTGTCAAATCCGAGCACTCTGATCCGGTTCTAATCTCAGGCTAGCTGTCACACAATCACTGTCATCATCAGAAGGGATCACATCACTACTGAGGCTCACAACTACTAAAGCAACTCACGCTCCCTGACCATCATATGTAATACCATCCCGAGGCTCTTTTTGCTCAAGGCATCAGTCATCACATTAGCCTTTCCTGGGTGGTACAATTTTCCACAATCAAAATCTCTCAGAAGCTCTAACCCACTATGTATTCTCATATTCGCCTCTTTCTGTGAAAACAGATACTTGGGGGCTTTATGATTAGTGCATACCCAAAATTTCTCACCATGTACATAATAGTACCTTATCCTCAGTACAAGTACTATCGCTGTCAACTTTTAAATCATGGGTCAGATAGTTTATTTCATGCTCCTTGAGTTGTCTGGATCCACAATCGACTATCTTCCCTTTTTGCATCAATACCTAGCTCATTCATGATTTTGAGGTATCCATACACACTGAGGAACCTCTTGAGCTGTTGGGTATGGTGAAAATAATCACGGTGGTTAGTTCATACTTCATTATACCAAAACTCCTGTCACGTCTATCATCCTATTCAAATACCACATTTTCATAGTTAAACGTGCCAACAAAGTATACCCTTTTTAGAACTCGCAGCAACCATCTGTAAAAGAAATTTTCCAATTGTTGCTTATAATTTTCCCTGGACTTTAACTACACCCAACATAACATCAATAAGGATGATGACAATTCGGTCTAGGTAAAGTTTAAATAACTCATTGTAGTTGAGCTCCACTACATATTTCAATCGCCCATATCCTTGACCTATGTACGCATACGCGTATAATATCACTTCAAAATTGCTTCTGTTTCCAGGTACTAACCCGCGTCATTTCTTTTTTCTTTTTATTAACGGCTTTTATTAAATTTTAATATTTTAACCTTTATGATTAATCGAATTTTATAGTTCTTTATCGTACTAGTAAAAGTATCCAAATTTTAAATTTATATGTTACTACGGTCGATTTCAAGTTATAGATTATATATATATATATATATTTCTAGATGCTGTCAAGTCTTCAGGCGGGGAGGTATTTTGAAATACCTTTATTAACCCTTAGACTTAACCACAATTACTTTACATATCAGTCCCTGTAGTCACAATTCATATTCGCTACTATTCGCTTTAATCCAAATTACTTCATATTTTAAGGGTATTCTTACCTAGCATACTCCTCTTATTCCAATACATCTTGTATTTAGGATCAAACATATCTTAAAGAATATCTCCTTCGTATATCAATTATAACAAAACTCTGTCCTTATTCATTTCGTGAGTACAATTATTTGCTCCTTTAATTTCAACCGTTGCACCCCTTTTTTAGTACTTATCAAAACTTACAGTATACTTTTCAGGGGTAACCATATCACTATCTTAGGATAGAAATCCGAACATCATAATATGCAGCCGACTACTTTATTCTCAAATATTACTTTAAATTATTCATAGTCCATTGAATAAAATTGGCTGACCTATACTTTTTCCCCCGTTTTCAACTTAAAATCTCTTCATAATTATTCCATTAGTTAACCTTCCTCTATTGGGGTACTCATTTATCAACATCGTGCCCAAGAGTGTAAGCATTCATGTCTTTTACTCACTTACATGCGAATGAAGGTGGTATGAAGAAATACGTGGTACCAGGATCAATTAGCACAATTACTTCTTTATTCATAAGCAGTGTGGTATCTTTCACCACATCCTGTGAAACATCAGTAGTGTCCTGGTCCAAAATATACACTCGCCTTCGTCTAACAGCCTACTTTCCTTTTCTCTTCGGCTGCGGCCTCCCTTTTCGATGTAGCTATCTCAACAGGGTTTTCTCTATCTCTTTACCTTTTTGTGGGGCAATCTCGCCCAACTCTGAGCAATCATAATAAATGGTCCGTCTTACCACACTTAACGACCATTTTCATCAATAATGTGTAGGTGTAGGTCCTACTTCCGTGATACTTACCACACATTCTACAGTGAGCCGTAGCAAATCGGGGTTCTCCAATCACAATACCCCTCAAAAGTGCTACAATAGGATAACTGTGGCCTTACCAATCATCTTAGCCCTAACTTATCAAATCAAATCTTTTACCAAACTACCCCTTTTTCTCGTTCTGCCATCTCTAACATTCTCGATTCTCTTTCTGTCTCTATTTCGGCCTTTACTACTTTTCCCAATCTCAGAGGCGTGCAACTCACAATCTTATTCACACCACTGTAGTTTACGCAATGCCTCGACATAGGTAATATCTCATGGGCCAATCGGACTCTAATCGACAATTTGAGCCCTTCCGTAAACTTTTAGACATCTCGATTGTCACTGTTCACAGTGTCGAGGTAATATCTGCCCAAGAATATAACTGAGTTTCATACTCATAATTCATACTCATCAATAAATCGATTCCTCTAGGTCAGAGTAAGGATTTTATCTATCATTCCCTTTAAACAGTATCCGGGATATTCTATCACCGGAATACATCCAGAAATATTTCGCATGCCAGCTCTGGATGTCTAACTCTTAAGTTGGGTCGAGCGGACTTCCATCAATGCTCCGACTTGCCCTTAAATCTTATGCATACTCTGAGCAATTTGCTCCCAAAATATTCTTCACACTCCGCTCCAACCTCGCGAAGCATGTCTTAATACTGTCCGATCTCTCTGTCGGGCTCTGTGAGGCATGCTCAACATTAGCCTCTATTTCAATCTCATCCTGATTTTCATAGGTCAACTCAGCACGATTAGCAGGCTCAGGTCTACCTCTACAACCTCTGCCTCGTGCTCTACCTTCTCTATCGCGACCAATTTAGGCATTCCTGCATTCTCAACCATTTCTTAGTAAAAACCCATCTCGATATACACTATTGTATCTAACTAAGCACAGTAACACGGTGATGCAATTTTCTAATTACTGACACTGACACACATCAGATCAATTTTTGCTCTGATACCACCTTTCTATGTCACGACCCAAAACTACCCAAAAATCAGAGTAAATTTTTCGCGTTTTGTTATTTTCTTTCATGCTTACCTGTTCTCTGATCGTGACCACACTCCACAAACAATTGGGCTGTGCGTCAATGCCAGTCCCACCAAATTAATTCTTTCTCAGTCATTTATAAATGTTTACAATATTTATACATCCCCTAAAGTTACTTACAAACATGTTACTGTGCTATGCTTATGTAGATACAATAAATAAAAGTGTATATACCTTAAGTGATGGGTAGCAGCAGATATCCAAAATGCAGTACTCAGTCGCCTCAACATCTACTGGAGATTATCTGTGTGAAAAAATGAAAGGGGTGAGCACATCAAGCTCAGTAAGGCAATCCTACGAACAAGTAGGTAACCATACTACCTACATGAACGTGGTGCCATGTATAAACCACCACCTTTATATGTCACGACCCAAAACTACCCAAAAATCAGAGTAAATTTTTTGCGTTTTGTTATTTTCTTTCATGCTTACCTGTCCTCTAATCGTGACCACACTCCACTAACAATTGGGCTGTGCGTCAATGCCAGTCCCACCATTCATTTACCATATAACTTAATTCTTTCTCAGTCATTTATAAGTATTTACAATAATTATACATCGCCTAAAGTTACTTACAAACATGTTACTGTGCTATGCTTATGTAGATACAATATATACAAGTGTATATACCTTAAGTGATGGGTAGCAGCGGATATCCGGAATGCAGTACTCAGTCGCCTCAACATCTACTGGAGATTATCTGTGTGAGAAAATGAAAGGGGTGAGCACATCAAGCTCAGTAAGGCAATCCTACGAACAAGTAGGTAACCATACTACCTACATGAACGTGGTGCCATGGATAAACCACCCTTTCTCTACACATTTTAAAACTGATGCTATGATTCATGATGTCATGTAAAACACGATCACACGAAAAATTCAACATGTAACTCTTTTTAAATTATTTCTTTCTCATTTAAAAATTTCACAATAACGTCAGGACTCAACCCCTCCTTCGGGTGTTCCTGACTCACACAAAACCATGAAAATCAATTTACATCACACATGGATTTAAAAAGC
This sequence comes from Firmiana major, assembly GCA_033439115.1. NCBI lineage: Eukaryota > Viridiplantae > Streptophyta > Magnoliopsida > Malvales > Malvaceae > Firmiana > Firmiana major. The sequence continues at coordinate 33,939,205 of CM065913.1, read as the reverse complement.
ATGGAAATAATCATCATGCACATTTAGTTTAAAATCCAGTTTCAATCATCGTCAAGATCATCAACATGCGAGACTAGACAACATCTGTATATCGGTAATAACTAGGACTATGGCCATGTGTCCTCGTGAGCCCCTCTGCTACACAGATCCTAGTGTGCGGGGTCTCACCCTGATCGAGAACCGTCCGGGAGGTGGGTGGTCAATCCAACCCGTCAGTCTTATCCGATCCCACGCATCCGAAGATGTCGTATCCGAAGATACCCTGTATCCGAAGATACCGTATCCAAAGATACCCCGTATTCGAAGATACCACACGGTACATCTTACTCCATGCTACTTGTACGGTACATCGTACTCCGTGGACCCATATATCATACCTTGTCTCAGAACGCACGTGCGAGCCTATTTAATCGGTGACACACAGTCTACCCGATGCTCCAAGCACGGCTCATCGCATGTTCTCATAAAAATCAGTGGGGGGTGCGAGCGATGCTCCAGCACTCTCGTCAATTCAAGTAAAACTAGTGCGAGCTAAGCTCTAGCACTCTCATCAAGTCATGTGGAAAATCTGGTGCGAGTTACACTCTAGCACCCTGTCATGAAAATCATGTAAAATCTGGTGTGAGTTAGACTCTAGCACCGTGTCATGAAAATCATATATATATGTATATATATATATATATATATAATCTGGTGCGAGTTGGACTCCAGCACCAATGCATATAAAACTCTAGTGCGAGCTCTCGCTCCAGCACTAATGCATGCATCACACAACTCAAAATATCATGCGAGCTGAGCTCTAGCACGTCACATGTCAATAAAAACACGTAGGCGACTCTGTTTCCTCAAAACAGTTTTCAAAACAATTTCATCGTTGAAACTATGAAATGCTGTGCATTTTTCTTTCAAGGTTAGCCAGCCTACTCATGCATGCATCAAAACACCTCCAGAACGAGCAGGAACCTCTTGTTCTTGCTCCTCCCAATTTTTCCTAAAATTATAAATTTTACCCTTAACAAGGGTATTTTGGTAATTTGCCCATTTGGGGCACTAAAATTATTATCTTACTTCTAGACCCTTCAGATAATTTAAAAGACTGCATATGAACTTTAAAATTTTGTAAAGTTACCTCTAGCAGTCCGTAGAATTCACTTACCTTATTTTTCTGTAAAGTCTGACCTTTCCTTTTCCACTGCTGTCTCGTCACGCAGTCCGATCTGCTCCCAATTCAATGTCCGAAACTGCGTATAAATATTCCTCAGGTCAGATATCATACAATTTAATTGTATTTCCTATTTTCTGGGCTTAATTTAAATCATTGGACCCTTTTTCCCCTATTAGGCCCGATTGCACCTTAATGGGCCTTAATCGGCCTTAAGCCCGTTTTTCACTTAATTTTCACATTATCGAGGCCTATTGGGCTCATTGGGCCCTCCAACAATTTCTTGGGCCTCGTTCTAACTCTCAAATAGCTCAATTTATTATTTACGACAATTTATCTAAATTTTCATAATTTAATTTATTTTATGCGATAATTAAATCTGATGCACGCATAACGATGTAAATTGTCATAAATAATGGTTACTTACCCGAGATTCCATGCTAGTACGTAAATTGAGGCTGTCTCGAGCTCTCGTTGGATGCCAATTGTCGAGCAACACAATTTCATAAATTTTCGAGTAAATTTCCAGTCGAAAATTAATTAAATTAAATATTTCAAAATTTAAATCGGTCAATTTCGACCGCTACTGACTTACCCTAGCTGGATTACATCACCGGGATTTTTTCTCAATTTTTTCCTCTTTTTCTTTTTCCCTTTTTTCTCCTTTTTTCCTTTCCTCATTGGCTGAACCGGTTCGGTCCGGTTCAGACCCGGTTTGGACCGTCGGTTCACTCCGGTTCGGCCTGTTCAGGGCCTTGCCGACCGGTTCTCCACCGGCTTCCGCCGTCAGTGGCTCCATTGGGCCGTCTGCAGGATGAATCTGCCCTCGATTTCGTTCAAGACCGTCGGAAAGTCGCCGGTCCGGCCTCTTCTCTCCTGCCTTCGAAACCCATTTCTTCTTTTCGCCGTTTTCGGTGTTTGCCGGCAGTTTCGTCGATCGTGGCCGCCACCAATCTGCTCGTCTGCGCTTGGGGAACGTTCAGGTGGGGGCGGGGTCGACCAGATCGGCGCCGTTCGCTGCCGATCGGAGCTCTTTCTCCCACGGCTTCTCTCCCCGATTCGCCGATCTCCGACGAGTTCCACGGCGCGTCGCCGGCGCTGTGAAGTCGCCCGGGATCGGGCTACCTTCGTTGGCCCTCGCCTGGGTCTCTGGCCGCCGGACGGTGGCTGTCCGGTCCCTTCCTCTTCCTCGATTTCTTGGCTTCCGTTTTTCCTTCTTCTCTCTCCCCGAAACTTTCAATTCTCTCTTTTTTTTTAACTAATTAATTAATTATTTATTTATTTATTTTATTAATATTTTAATCATTAAAATATTCACAATATTCTACAAATATCTACAAATATCTTATTTTATTCTAAATTCATTTATTTAATTTTATTTAATTTATTTTAACCCTTTTCGGTATATTTTTCGATTATTTTCGGGATTATTTTTTTTGAAGTAGGAATCCTGATTAAGTCCGATTAATTCCCATAAATTCATATCTTGATCAATTTAACCCAAAATTTAATTATTTCTTCGTTATTGATCAAGATTTCTCAATATATTATTTTTAATAAATTTTTCTTATCGAATTTATACTGATTTTTGGTCTTTTGACCATTTTGCCCTTCAACGTGTTCAAAAATTCCATTCCAATCCTTTTGCATTTCTAATTTCGTGTTTTAACTAAAATCGGGTCTTACAGGTATAGATACCTTGCCTTCTGGGTATTAATACTTCTACCAAGAGTATCGATTCCTTAGTCATAATTCATGCTATTTGTCAATTTTAGCTATACAATTTCTTAATCAAGGCATAGGTAATTTTCTTACATCAAATTGAAAATATCTAAAAGAACCAAAGATATTAAGTTAAAATAAAAAACAATTTCATATCTAAGCTAAATGGACTTATTTTTCAAAATAAGATGATATAGTAACTTCTGAAGGTGATTTTTTTGGTTTAAGAGATATTTATTAATTCAAAGCAAATTTAATTGATATAAACACATTTAGTTACTTTTAATTTTTATAATTTCAATATATATATATATATATATATATATATATATATATATATATATATAAAGCTACACCTTTCTTTCTTTAAAAAAAAAAAAAAGTTAACACCTTTGTTGTTCTCTATGTCTTTTTTCAGATCCTAGGTTTTCTCTCTTTTGATAATAGTCGCATCTACCTTCTTTTCTCTTCTCAAAGACCTTTCCCTTTTTGCCTTATCCATCCATGATGAACTTTTTCAAGAAACCCCTCCGTATCAGATCCTCTATTTGATCTATAAGTTCTACACACCTATTTCTTGCCCGTAGTTTCTATGGAAGGCGTAGAATTTTTTGCCGTCTCTTCCCAACCTTTTAGTTTTCCATGGTGGTTTCACCAAGTTATCCTTTTTCATGATAGTGAGAATTTTACACTTTAGTCTTTTAAGAGGGGGTCAGGAACCAATACATTTTTCTTGAGGGCTTTTTCTTCTTGTAAATTTCTCTTGGCGTGGACATCTTTTTCCTTCTTTCTTCCTTTTCTTTTTGACTTTTTTATTGATTTGATACTTGATCGCCATTGCTTCCTCATAATTTATGTACTTTTTGGCGCTCATCAACAAGTCAACAAACATCGTTGGCGATTACTTCGTTAGGGACTTTTTAAAGGTTTTATCCTTTAAGTCATTTGTGACTGCAGCAATGGTGACTATATGGTCAAGATCCTTTACACTAAGGATTCATTGGTTAAACCTCATAACATGTTCCCTTATGGACTTTCATTCCCTTTGCTTCACGAATATCATAGTGATTGATGTCTTTTTGTGGACGGTACAACTAACGAAGTGGTTTACAAACATTGCACTAAATTCCTTAAAAGAACTAATAGTGCTTAGCTTAAGTGAGGAGTACAAAACCTAACAACTTTATTGGAGAGTTACAAGGAAGGCTTTGCACAAGATTGCATCAGTTACGCCTTGGATTGACATACTAGTTCGAAACATTTCCAAGTGATCGATCTGGTCCATAATTCCATCATAAGTTTCCATGGTAGGAAGCTTAAATCCTATTGGTTGTATAGCCTTATTGATCTCCTTGGTGAAATGTGAGCTTCTTAAGGTATCAAGATCTAAGTATGTGGTCTTCTCTGCCATTCCTTGCTCTGTAATTTCCATCTTGGTCTGCATATCTTCCCATTTCTTATAAAGGTCTACAACTTCTCTTTACTTAAACAAGTTTTTCTCGTAAGTTAATCTTCAATCTTCTTCATCTTTATCGAGCCTTTGGTTCAATCTCCTTATTTCTTTTCTTTTTCTTTTTTTTTTTCAATTTTTTCACTCACATTTGTCGCGAACCTCATTCCCTTCCAAATTCCATCACTTTTTCTCCCACTTTTCTATTTGCTTCTCCTTTTGTGAGGAGTTTTGGGGTCACAAGGATAATGTGGAAAATTTGTAAGATTTTGACATGTTATCAAACTCCCATGATGGGTCATCTATCTCATTTTCTTCATCAGTAGTGTCAAAATTTGCAAAATGGGCAACTCTTCCCGTATTGGGGCAATATTGCTTTCTACTTGATTTGTAGTAGGACGTGCCATTATATACTCCCTTACCACTTAGGATTTCTTCTCAATTGGCTCATCTCGCCTTTTCTTCCATCCTCTCCTTTTAGGTTTCAATGAACTGTGGGGTATTAGAATTGACATCCCCTTTCGATCTTTCCAGATAAAAAGACCCTTGTACTTCATTAGTTCTTTGCTATGTAATCCCTAGAGGCATAGCCACCCCAACATTTGCTCTTTCAGGCAGATAAGGACAGTTCCTTAATGCACTACTAGAGCTTTCTTGCTCCTTTTTTTTTTTGTGAGGCATGTTGTATGAAATCCAAATTTTTTTCATTTTATTTTTTATTTGAAAAGAAAACTAAGAAGTAATTGAGAACTCGAAATAATGTTATTGAGGCTCGAAACCACCGAAGCACTCGGGTTAGTGGCGTGAGGCTCGGTGGCACGCAAATTGAGGTAAGACTCTAAGCTCGAGAATTACTTAAGAATTACATGTATAAGCATGAAATGATGTGTAGAAGTGAAAACTAAGGTATTGGAAGTGAAAAAGTTAGTAAAACTTGGGTTTACGCTAAACTGAGAAAAATGACCTAGTAAGAGAAATAAATTCGGAATAAATTCTAGAAATTCATAAAAATTATTCTGAGACCATAGAAAATTAGTATATTGTATATTTAACATGGGGAATGAAAATAAAATGGAAATATGGAGATTTTGGGGATCAAATTAATTTTTAAAGTGAACTGAAAACCTTAAGCCATTTTTCTCGGTAATGACCAAATCGCGCGAAATGAACTCAATCAGGGAACGTTTCTAAAACAAGTGGCCCCAAAATTTTTATGGTAAACACTAGAGACATATTATAACACTTGGAAAGTGAGAATTTGGAGTAAATTGGACTACAAATAATTTTTAGGAATTTTCCAAAATAGAACATGAATTTTTCCTACTTCGGGAAACTGACCAGCCAATAGAAATCTTTAAATTTGGAGACCTTCTGGAACTTTTTTGACCCTAAAATTTTCCAGATATAAAATAAACTAGATAAGCCTTTTGGAACAGTAAAAATAATCCCCAACCGACCTTGGATGAGAGAGAAGCTCTCTCCTCTTTCTGTCGCAGGTGGTAACTCTAGAGCTGACTTGTACGATTTTTTCAACAGCCTTCCGGCCACTTTCAGGTGATAGTTAAAACAATAAAATCTTTCTCCTTCAGTCCTCTATAACATATAAAAAATTCAGCCACAAAGAAGTCCATTTACTAGGTGAAAAACTAGAAAGAAGAATAAGGGCAAAATCTGCCCTGTTCCGAGGTGAGAAAAGTTCCATTTTTGAAAGTTTTTGGTTCAATTTTTGGGTAGTTTTTGATGATTCTAAGATTAGGTTGAATCACAGTTGAGGGTCAATTTGGAGGATAAAAAACGTGATCAACCTTGGTCAAAGTTGAGGTGAACTTGATGAATGATGATGAACTTGAGATATGTTGTTATTTGGTGTTTTTGAATGATTTTTAGTTAAGTGAAATTGAAAGAAATAATTTCTATACGAGTGTATGAATTCAGCCAGCCTAGGAGTCATATGTTTTTGATGAAATTTGGATGAATTCAAGGTTGTTAACAGTTAAATTTATATCGAAAAAGTCCAGTTTATAGCTTAGTTTAGTGAAAAACCAAAAGGTGTGAGAATTGGTAAAATTGGATAGATAACAAGTATGAATTATTGATGTGAATGAGTACTTAGGCTACGAAGATAATGAAGGTGAAGTTAGAGCAACGAAATTGACTAAAATAGCTTAAACCGACACTTAAATCGGTAAAATTGAGAAAATAGGAAAAGTTGACAAAAAGTAAAAATAGGTCAACATTTATGACTCTAAACATATGTTTGAATATGTTGAGATGCTATTAAGCATTATTTGATGATTTGGTATCGTTTTGGGCAATTCTGGAAATCAACACGCAAATCGAGGTAATCTCAAAACTCGATAATTTTATGCTATCCCAAGGTCTACGAGGTAAACGATGTGTTGTGAAGTAGTATTGGTATTCCAATACCTTACTTTAATATATGAACTCATAAAGTATGCTCGTATTTATAAAAATGTATTCCCGAACCTGAAAAGTTACTATTTACATTAAACTGGAAAAACTAAAGAACAATCCCAATTTTCTGAGCTCTTCAATCGTACTTTTAGTACTTATTACATGTTTTGAAATACGGTTTGCTACGCGGAAATGAAGTTTTATAAATGAGGCATATGTTTAGGAAATGAAATAAAAATATTATTTCTACGAGGTTACGGGCTAATAGACCTGAAAATGATTTAAGAAGTTTTTTTTTGAGATTGAGGCCGTATGTAGTCTATGCGATTTGTCATGTGTGGCCCATGTGAACTCTCGTAACTCTACCACTACGCGTATTTGCCATATAGGCAAAGTTCCTGCATTCATAATAATGAATTAGTCCATTTCCTATCTGGTATACACAGTTATATCTAAACACAGCACAATACTATGGGGATGTACACTTTCCTATTTTCTAACACCGACTCACATCGGACCAACCTCTGCTCTGATACCATTCTGTCAGGACCCGTTCTCAATCCATGACTTTATCCAAAAATCACTATAAATTTTTTGCATTCTTAACTTACTTTTCCGCTCTTCAATGGTTGGGCTGTGATTCAATGTCGGAGTCCTCACTTACCACATCATCCATTTCATACATACATGTCAATATATTATTACTGACTGTAACTGCTTTTATTATACATGTAAGATTATATAAAATCTAATACAAATACATTCCCCATAATATATATCGTATACATCACTGTGCTGTTTCTATGTTTAGATACACAACTGTACATAAAGGTATACCTGGCGATCGATAGGAACTAGTAGTGGACTCTGGGATACTATCCCTCGATAGCTCTCGCTCTACTGACGCTCTGTAGAGAGATGTAAAGAAAGGGGGGTAAGCATACAACGCGCTCAGTAAGGAAATCAGGCAAGCAAGTAGATATCAATACTATCTACTCAAAATAATGCTATGCCTTGAAAACATTATTTCCTTTACTCGCTTTAAAAAGCATGTCTTGAAATATAATATATATACTTGTACAGATTAAATTTCATGTACAGAAATCATGCTTTCTTTCTCAAATGTAGGCATGTAGTGCAAAACAATGCATCTTTATATAAATCATGCCTTTATGTAAATCATGCCATGTATATTTAAATCACAATAATATGGCATTAAATAATTCACAACACAAAATCGGAGTCCGACCCATCCCTCAGGTCTGTCCGTAATTTAAATCAGTCAATCAATGTGATATATCATGTGAGACTCTGTGGTTAAATGCAAATAGTATCCTGGACTATGATCATATTCGAAATGTGATCCCAAGCAACACAGATCTCGGTGTGCGGGGCATCACTGCTGTAACGGGAGGATGGTCAGTCCACTACAGCCGTCAGCTATACGTAACACAAGGTACAACGTACTCTAGTGTCCCCAGGCACGGTACAAAGTACACCCGTGGACCCTACATCACGGCCAGGGTGCCTGCCATAGGACTTAGCCCTCGGAACCATGGAATATCAACATCACAGTCAGGGTGCCTGCCATAGGTCTTAGCCCTCGCACCTGTGGAATATCATATCACATCTCTAATACCCTCATGCTGGCCATCCTCTCAAAATGTGACACTCAGTCACACGAGAATGCGGCATGAGTGGGTAACATGTAAATAATATCACATACAGTGCGCGCCCTTGAGTGCGACACACAGTCGACACTACGCTCGAACACTGTTTCACATCACAAACTCAACTCTAGTGCGAGTAAACCTCCAGCAACTAGGTCAATGCATAGTTCATGTATTAAATCAAGTATGAGCAATAGCTCCAGTACCATGCTATGCATAATATCAAATCAAGTACGAGCAATAGCTCCAGTACTATGTCATGTACAAACCATGAAGAATCGAGTACGAGTAACGCTCCAGTACTCTGTCATGTATCTCATGTAAAACTCGAGTACGAGCTAATCGCTCCAGCACTCTGTCATGCATATATCATATAAAACTGAGTACAAGTAAAACTCCAGTACTCTATCAAGCATGTCATGGAAATCTAGTGCGTATCAAAATCCAGCACTAATGTATGTGGAAAACATATGAAATCCAGTGCGAGCTTTGCTCTAGCACGATTCATTCTCACATAATATGATAGATGGCTCTTTAAAAGGGATTGTTTACAAAATATTAAAATCAGCACTACAAAGTGTGCTTAAGTCACATCAACCTTAAAATCATTAGCCCATCTATTTATTTTCATGCTAAACAACAATTAAACACTCACAATGGTAGTTTCCATGCTTTTTGCAACTTTTCACAAAAGTTGACTTTTTTGACTAACTAAGGGCAAAATCATAATTTACCACTATCGGGTCGCAATAATTATTATTCACTTTCTCTGACCCTCAGAGTTTTTAAGTGAATGTAAAAGCAGACGAAAATACGTGCAGGTATCTCTATCTACTTGCAAAAGTCCCTTACCTCGGATCACGTCACGTGACCTCACTTCCTCGGTGCTGCTAAATCCCGCAGTCCGATCAGCTCTCAATGTAAACTCCGGAGCTGTAAATAACCATTCCTCAGGTTAATTATAATTTTCCTACTGTATTACACATTAATACAGTCTATTTTCCCTTAATGGGCCTTAATAATCTTTAATGGGCCTTAATCCGTATTAAGCCCGTTTTCCACTTATTATTTCCCTTCATTAGGGTCTATCGACTCATTGGGCTTATCAATACCCATTGGGCTTTATTCCAAGCTCTTTGAATAGCCCGTATATCATTTACAACATTTAATTCAAAATTCTGAATATAATTCACTAAATATGGAATTTAATCCGAAATGCGTAAAATAAATCTTAAATACGCAATAATGACATAAATTGTCGTAAATGAACTTTACTTACCCGAGAATATGCGATGGTACGCAAATCAAAGTTCGATCGGGCTTCTGTTCGGAATTTATCGTCAAACTGCACAATTTATTATATTTAACTCCGGGTCAATTTTCGATTAAATATAATTTAAATAAATTCATCGAAAATCAAATCGGTCACTTTTGACCTCGTATCGACTTATTCGAAGTCCGGTGAAATCCCAAAAATTTTCCTTTTCCTTTTTCTTTCTTTTTCCTCTTTTTTCCCTTTTTCTCCTTAGCTGAACCGGTCCGGTTCATCGCAGAACCTTCTCCTCTGAACCGCCGATCGGTTCAGGCATCCTTTAGTCGTGCCGGCATATTTCGGCCAGTTCCCGACGCATCACCACCGCCGTTCGGTGCGCCTAAGCCTGGGCAACACTCGGCTGGGCTCGATCGGGACCAAGCACCGCCTGTAGCCGCCAAATTCCTTCTTTTCCTCCGCGGCTTCACCTCTTCGATTCGCCGACGTCCGGCGTCGGTGGATGGAGTGACCGGTGCCGATGGGTGCGCACGGTCCTCCTCTTCCTTTTTCGACCTCTGTCCTGGCCGTGGGGTCGCCGGTGGTGGCCGTCCGGTGGTCTTCTTATTCCGTCGGTTTGCTTCCGTTTCCTCTATTCTCTCTCCCCGATTCAAACTTTCAGATTTCCTTTTTTTTCTTTTTTTATTTATAATATATTTTTATTATTATTTTATTATAAAATAATAATAAAAATCCCATAAATATCCCAAAAATATCTAAAAATATCTCAAAAAATTATATTAAATTTATTTAATCCGTAAATGAATTTATCAGTCCGATTTTACCTTTTCAGTATATTTTTTCACTATTTTTGGGCTCATTTTTTGAGGTAAAAATTTCAATAAATTCTAATAAATTTATATCTTGATCAATTGGGCTCAAAATTAAATATTTTCCTCGATTTTGATCAAGATTCCCCAATTTCATATTTTTAATGAAATTGTCTTATCGAAATTATACCGAATTTCAGTCTTTTGACCGTTTTACCCCTGCACTCGTTCGGGAATTAACTTAACCCTTATCTCGTTGTTATGTAGCTTTTGTGTGTTAATTCATTTCAATAACACTTTAAGTCTAGTAAATACTCTTCTTATAATTCAACTATAATTACATAGTGTTCATACACATAGGAATCATAAGGTACAAGCTACAAAGATCTGGGTCTGACAATCCTCCCCCACTCAAAAAATTTTGTCCTCCAAATTAGAACCAAGTCACTCATCAAATAGGTGAGGGTACTTCTCTCGCATCAGACTCTCTATTTCCCAAGTAGCTTCCTCTGAAGTATGATGCTGCCAGAGAATCTTCACTAATCCGATGGTCTTCGATCTCAATACCTTCTCCTTCCTATCCAATATCCGAATCGGTCTCTCAACATATGACATGTCCTCTCGGAGCTACAAAGGCTCGTAACTAATCACATGTGTCGGATCCGGGTGATACTTTGGAAGCATCGATATGTGGAAGACATTATGGACACCTGATAAGTCCGGTGGCAATGCCAACCTATACGCCTTATCTCCCACTCGATCAAGTATCTCAAAGGGTCCAATATAGCGAGGATTTAGTTTCCTTCTCTTCCCAAATCTCGCTATGCCCTTGGAAGGAGAAACTCTCAAAAACACAGATTCACCAACTGCAAACTCTAGTGGCCTACGTCTCCTGTCAGCGTAACTCTTCTGTCTGCTCTGAGCTGTCCTCAGTCTCTCTACAATCAAGCGGACGTCCTCAGATGCTTACGTAACCATGTCAGGAGCGAAAATCTTATGGTCACCCACTTCTTCCCATCCAATAGGGGAACGACATCTACGGCCATATAAAGCCTCATACGATGCCATCCCGATACTCGAATGATAACTGTTGTTGTAGGCGAACTCGGCTAGTGGCAGGTGGTCATCCTAGGAGCCTCGATAATCTAGCACACATGCTCTCAACATGTCCTCCAGAGTCTGTATAGTCCTCTCTGACTGACCATCTGTCTGAGGATGGAAAGCGGTGCTCAAACTCAACTGGGTTCCTATAGCTTCCTGAAAATGTCCCAAAAAGTGGGATATGAAGCGGGAATCCCTATCAGAGACTATGCTCACTGGTACACCGTGTAACCTCACTACCTCGTGTACATACAGTTCCGCTAATGAACTCAGAGTATCGGTCTCTCTCATAGCTAGGAAGTGGGCTGACTTCGTCAGTCTATCAACGATCACCCATATAGCATCGTGATTCCTGCGGGTTCTCGGTAAACCCATCACGAAATCCATGGTGATATGCTCCCATTTTCATGTCGGTATAGGTAGAGGCTGCAACAACCCTGCAGGTTTCTGATGCTCTACCTTCACCTGCTGACATATAAGACACTTTGCCACAAAGTCTGCTACATCTCTCTTCATACCCGACCACCAGTATACCTTTCAGAGGTTCTGATACATCTTGTTACTCCCCGGATGTAATGTATACTTCGACGAATGAGCTTCCACCAATATCAATCTCCTGAGTCCTGGATCCTCGGGAACACACAATCTGCCTCTGAACCTCAGTAGTCCATCAGAACTCAACTCAAAGTCAGTCACGGTGCCCTTCTGCATCTGACTACCCACATCCATACAAAATGGATCAGTCTGCTGAGCCACCCTGATCCTGTCCAACAGATCCGGCTCCAAGCGTAGACTAGCTATCACATAGCATGTATCCATGTCAGAAGGCACGACTCCTCATGTTCCTCCTTGGATCTCGAATACACCAATATGTCATCGATAAAGACGATAACAAACTGGTCCAAATATGGCTTGAACACATCGTTCATCAAAGCCATGAAAGCAGCTGGAGCATTCGTCAATCCGAATGGCATGACCAAGAACTCATAATGGCCATATCGGGTACGAAATGCTGTCTTGGGTACATCTCCACTCCGAACCTTCAGCTGATGATACCCAGACCTCAGGTCAATCTTGGAAAAGACCTGTGCTCCCTATAGCTGATCTAACAAGTTGTCAATGCGTGGAAGGGGGTATCTATTCTTGATGGTGGCCTTATTCAACAATCGGTAGTCTATACACAATCGGAGGCTCCCATCCTTCTTCCTCATAAATAGAACCGGTGCTCCCCAAGGTGAAACACTCGGTCGAACAAAACCCCTATCCAACAGCTCCTGACACTCTCTAGCCATATGCCCCTGTTTCCCACATCGGAAACATACCATAGCACCCTGTGAACACGGTCTATCTCCATGTGATCTACCGCATCTTCTACACTGATCAACAACAGGTCTCTGTCCTCCTATGACAATGCCCTTTGCTGGGGCTGCAGTCGGATAAGCAGGAGGTCTAGCATATCTCTCTCATGCCTCCTCTACTCGTGATTTCTTACCGAAGAGTCTCCTCCCTCCTCGATAACTGAAATCTCTAGTCGGCCTCTTCTTCTGTATATCTCGGCTATGGCTAAACTTCCCAAACTCGGAAGCATTTCTCTCGTAATCTTGCTCACATAATTGCGCCCTGCGCACTGCTTCCTCATAGGTCACTATGTCTAATGAGACCAACTTGGACCGCAAAACCGGTCTCAACCCGTCGATAAACCTGTGGACCTTCCTGGTCTCACTATACATGGTATCCGGGTCATATCTTCTTAGGGATAGGAATCGAGTCTCATACTCGTCCACAGATAAACTCCCCTGGTGTAGTCCCAAAAACTCTGCCTGTAGTTTCCGCTGTGCGGTGTCGGGAACAAACTGCCTCCTGAAGGCCTCCCGAAATATATCCCAACTGATATCTGTGTCGGGATCTCAATATAGGTCGGGTGGACTTCCACCAATGCTCAGCAGCTCCCTTCAGTAGGAATGCAGTAAACGCGACCATCTCCGAGGTCGTACACTCGAAGAATCCATAAAGCTTCTCCAGCTCTGCTAACCACTCCTTAGCAGCCATTGGGTCTTTGACCCCGCTAAATGATGGAGGTCTAAACTTCTGGAATTCTCACAACCGATGCAGATCACATCCATATCCTAATCCACTACCACCCGAAACCGGTGGGGGTGTAGGAGTATCTATAGTCCTCTGTGCATCAGCTGTCTTCGTAGGTGTATCAGGGGCAACTGCCTCTCCTGTAGCACCTCCTGCCTTCTGTCCCTGCCTACCTGGCATCGTCTGTGCCAGTATCTCGATAATAGTCTTGAGACCACGCTCTAATCTCGTTAAGCGCGTCTCTGCACACTCGGGTGCCTCAGTAGCACCTGGAGCCTCATATGTAGGTAATGGTCCGGCAGCAGCTCGTCCCTCGGGTCTATCTCCTGGGCCTCGAGCCCTATTTCTCGTAACTCTACCACTACGCGTATTTGCCATATAGGCAAAGTTCCTGCATTCAAAATAATAAATTAGTCCATTTCCTATATGGTATACACAGTTATATCTAAACACAGCACAATACTATGGGGATGTACACTTTCCTATTTTCTAACACCAACTCACATCAGACCAACCTCTGCTCTGATACCATTCTGTCAGGACCCGTTCTCAATCCATGACTTTATCCAAAAATCACTATAAATTTTTTGCATTCTTAACTTACCTTTCCGCTCTTCAATGGTTGGGCTGTGATTCGATTTCGGAGTCCTCACTTACCACATCATCCATTTCATACATACATGTCAATATATTATTACTGACTGTAACTGCTTTTATTATACATGTAAGATTATATAAAATCTAATACAAATACATTCCCCATAATATATATCGTATACATCACTGTGTTGTTTCTATGTTTAGATACACAACTGTACATAAAGGTATACTTGGTGATCGATAGGAACTAGTAGTGGACTCTGGGACACTATCCCTCGATAGCTCTCGCTCTACTGACGCTCTGTAGAGAGATGTAAAGAAAGGGGGGTGAGCATACAACGCGCTCAGTAAGGAAATCAGGCAAGCAAGTAGATATCAACACTATCTACTCAAAATAATGCTATGCCTTGAAAACATTATTTCCTTTACTCGCTTTAAAAAGCATGTCTTGAAATATAATATATATACTTGTACAGATTAAATCCCATGTACGGAAATCATGCTTTCTTTCTCAAATGTAGGCATGTAGTGCAAAACAATGCATCTTTATATAAATCATGCCTTTATGTAAATCATGCCATGTATATTTAAATCACAATAAATATGGCATTAAATAATTCACAACACAAAATCGGAGTTCGACCCATCCCTCAGGTCTGTCCGCAATTTAAATCAGTCAATCAATGTGATATATCATGTGAGACTCTGTGGTTAAATGCAAATAGTATCCTGGACTATGATCATATCCGAAATGTGATCCCAAGTAACACAGATCTCGGTGTGCAGGGCATCACTGCTGTAACGGGAGGATGGTCAGTCCACTACAACCATCAGCTATACGTAACACACGGTACAGCGTACTCTCGTGCCCCCAGACATGGTACAAAGTACACCCGTGGACCCTACATCACGGCCAGGGTGCTTGCCATAGGACTTAGCCCTCGGAACCATGGAATATCAACATCACAGTCAGGGTGCCTGCCATAGGTCTTAGCCCTCGCACTTGTGGAATATCATACCACATCTCTAATACCCTCATGCTGGCCATCCTCTCAAAATGTGACACTCAGTCACACGAGAATGCGGCATGAGTGGGTAACATGTAAATAATATCACATACAGTGCGCGCCCTTGAGTGCGACACACAGTCGACACTACGCTCAAACACTGTTTCACATCACAAACTCAACTCTAGTGCGAGTAAACCTCCAGCAACTAGGTCAATGCATAGTTCATGTATTAAATCAAGTACGAGCAATAGCTCCAGTACCATGCTATGCACAATATCAAATCAAGTACGAGCAATAGCTCCAGTACTATGTCATGTATAAACCATGAAGAATCGAGTACGAGCAACGCTCCAGTACTCTGTCATGTATCTCATGTAAAACTCGAGTACGAGCTAATCGCTCCAGCACTCTGTCATGCATATATCATATAAAACTGTGTACGAGTAAAACTCCAGTACTCTATCAAGCATGTCATGGAAATCTAGTACGTATCAAAATTCAGCACTAATGTATGTGGAAAACATATGAAATCCAGTGCGAGTTTTGCTCTAGCACGATTCATTCTCACATAATATGATAGATGGCTCTTTAAAAGGGATTGTTTACAAAATATTAAAATCAGCACTACAAAGTGTGCTTAAGTCACATCAACCTTAAAATCATTAGCCCATCTATTTATTTTCATGCTAAACAACAATTAAACACTCACAATGGTAGTTTCCATGCTTTTTACAACTTTTCACAAAAGTTGACTTTTTTGACTAACTAAGGGCAAAATCGTAATTTACCACTATCGGGTCGCAATAATTATTATTCACTTTCTTTGACCCTCAGAGTTTTTAAGTGAATGTAAAAGCAGATGAAAATACGTGCAGATATCTCTATCTACTTGCAAAAGTCCCTTACCTCGGATCACGTCACGTGACCTCACTTCCTCGGTGCTGCTAAATCCCGCAGTCCGATCAGCTCTCAATGTAAACTCCGGAGCGGTAAATAATCATTCCTCAGGTTAATTATAATTTTCTACTGTATTACACATTAATACAGTCTATTTTCCTTTAATGGGCCTTAATAATCCTTAATGAGCCTTAATCCGTATTAAGCCCGTTTTCCACTTATTATTTCCCTTCATTAGGTTTATCGACTCATTGGGCTTATCAATACCCATTGGGCTTTATTCCAAGCTCTTTGAATAGCCCGTATATCATTTACGACATTTAATTCAAAATTCTGAATATAATTCACTAAATATGGAATTTAATCCGAAATGCGTAAAATAAATCTTAAATACGCAATAATGACATAAATTGTCGTAAATGAACTTTACTTACCCGAGAATATGCGATGGTACGCAAATCGAAGTTCGATCGGGCTGACGTTCGGAATTTATCGTCGAACTGCATAATTTATTATATTTAACTCCGGGTCAATTTTCGATTAAATATAATTTAAATAAATTTATCGGAAATCAAATCGATCACTTTTGACCTCGTATCGACTTACCCGAAGTCCGGTGAAATCCCAAAAATTTTCCTTTTCCTTTTCCTTTTTCTTTCTTTTTCCTCTTTTTTCCCTTTTTCTCCTTGGCTGAACCAGTCCGGTCCGGTTCAGCGAAGAACCTTCTCCCCTGAACCGCCGACCGGTTCAAGCATCCTTTAGTCGTGCCGGCATATTCCGGTTGGTTCTCGACGCATCACCACCGCCGTTCGACGCGCATAAGCCTGGGCAACACTCGGCTGGGCTCGATCAGGACCAAGCACCGCCGGTGGCCGCCGGATTCCTTCTTTTCCTCTGCGGTTTCACCTCTTCGATTCGTCGGCGTCCGGCGTCGGTGGATGGAGTGACCGGTGCCGATGGGTGCGCACGGTCCTCCTCTTCCTTTTTCGACCTTTGTCCTGGCCGTGGGGTCGCCTGTGGTGGCCGTCTGGTGGTCTTCTTCTTCCGTCGGTTTGCTTCCGTTTCCTCTATTCTCTCTCCCCGATTCAAACTTTCAGATTTCCTTTTTTTTTCTTTTTTTATTTATAATATATTGGAACATGTGCATTTGTTTTCTGTATTTTTTAGAGATACGGGATTAGGTTGTGCCATTAAGATATACCAAATAGGATGAAATAGAGATTCACAATCGTTGTTCTTTGCTCAATTTTATAACACGTCAATCTTTACATCTATTTTAATTTGATTTTGGAATATAGATAAGGTTACAAGCATTGAAGAATTAAAAATGGACTAATTTTTAAAATGTTATGTTTTAAATTCGAAATATGAATTTCTACTAGTAATAACATACGAGACAATTGGAAATCGTTGATACAATTAATTTCCTTTAACAAACAAGTTCTCTCTCTTGAGTTGAAATCTGAGAACTTTAGGGAATCAGAGGTAAAATGCATTTCAAGTAGAACCCTTATAAATTAATACTTTTGTGACCCAATGCCTTAAACCCTAAACGATGAAGATGAAAATCTTAGCTTATTACTAGATAAGCATACAAGAAGTTGGAAATGGGTTCTCTCTCTTGAGTTGAAATCTAAGAACTTTAGGGAATCAGAGGTAAAATGCATTTCAAGTAGAACCCTTATAAATTAATACTTTTGTGACCCAAAGCCTTAAACCCTAAACGATGAAGATGAAAATCTTAGCTTATTACTAGATAAGCATACAAGAAGTTGGAAATGGGATATATTAATGAAATTGTTTCCAGATGAAGTAGCTATGGGGTGGTCGTTAAGCTCAATTGTTTCCCTTGATGCTCATATTCGGCATTTTAGTGAGGATGGAATTTATCCTAGCCGTAGCGGCGATAAACTTTTATATGGGAGTATTGTCTCGGTGACCTCTTTGGATAATGAAACTAGTAACATTTGGAGGAGAATATGGAGGGTACCAACTACTATCAAAATGAAAGTGTTTATGTAGAAATCGGTACATGGGATCCTTCCAATGAAAGTTTGTCTAGCGAAGAAGAGAATTGTGGCTGATCCGATGTGTCCCAAATGTGGTTTGGGGGAAAAACATATTGAACAATGCATATTTTTTCTCTATTCTGTTTCGTAGCAGTATGGTAATAGATGCATTTAGCGTGGGATCCTGTTGTTGCTAAGGAGTCTAAAAATTGGTTACTTACAGACTTGAAGAGTTTGGATAAATCTAAATTTCAGAAGATGGTCTTCACTGCATAGGCATTTATGAAATGCTACAAACAAAGATGTCCATAATGACGGGAAGAATTAGATAACCAACATTGTCTCCTTAATTCAACAATATATTGATGAGTATAATTCAACAAATATGGAGGAGTTTGTGATTCATTTCAACCCTACTCCACCACTATAAAGTCAATTCAACGGAGCTGTGGATTTAAACAACAAAGTTGGAGGTGCTGAGGTGGTGATTCAGAATTCATCAAGGGAGGTAATAGGGCCAATGCTATAAGTATTCCACGGGTTATAAATCCAAAAATGTCTGAAGCATTGGCCATGGTTAAAGCATTAAATTTTGCATGGTTGATGGGATTCAGGGAAGTAGAGGTGGGAGGAGATGCCTTGGTTTTAATCTTTAAGATTCAAGATCAAACAAAGGACCTCTCAATTATTGGCTATTTGGTGTATGAGATAAAAACAAAAACTTCTTTATTCTCTTCTTGTCGATTTCTACAAACTCAGTATACAGGGAAGGAAGCAGCTCTTCACCTTGCTAACTATGGTTTGAGTTATACTAAAGAAGTTGCTTGGATTGAACAATGTCCAGTGTTTTTACAGAGCATTGTTAATGAGGATGCAAACTCTTGATGCGATGAAAGTTTAAGTAATTTGTTGTTAAAAAAAAATCATTTTGTCTTAAAAATTATATTTGTTTAATTTTCACATTTATTAAATTCATCTCATAATTCTGTAATATTTAATTTTTATAAAATCTCATTTTAATTGATAAACTCCATAAAAATTTGCTTGCAAATATATTTTATGTATTATATTTAATATTTTACTAGTTCTTAACAAACAAAATCTTACGCATGGTAACATTTTGTAAATTAATATCTTAAGATATTTTTTTAGAATATTGAATAATATATTTTATATTTTTATCAAATTATTAATTTTTACTAGAGAAGAGACCAAAATTATATATTAGATTTTACTTGTCCAAATCAAAACCATGAATTTTATTAATTTAAAAAAATTATTATTTTTAAAAAATAATTTTAAAAAATTCTATAATTAAAGAGAAATCGAACGAAAATTAATTATTTATATTATATGGCGTAGAGTAATTTGCTCAACAAACACCCTAAAGCTTGTAAGTGAGGCAATCTTCAATAGTACATTAATAATTGAGATTGACGTATGAATTGAGATAATTAAATTGAGGATTCCATGATGACGAGGAACGTGGGGCAACCTCTGAGAGTGTAAGTAAGAATTCTCCTGTCTATCATGTCAAATCAAATGTACTGTTAACTTGAGGTATAATGAAAATAATGTATAAAAATTTGATACAGGAAGTGACACGTAATCAAAAATGCTTTCTATCTAGTTCATATTTGGTTTTCTTGTTTCCATGTACGGAATTGGCATGTGCCGTGGATTGGAGAATTATTCTTTCCAGAACCAACAGCATCTTGCTCAGCTAAAAACAATAACAACACTTTCATTTGCATTTGTAATTCTTCAAATTGTTTCATTTTTTTATTTTTTATTTTTATTTTTGGATGTTCACAGCAAGTGTCATTTTCAAAACGTGTTAGCTTGTTCAGAAAGTAGCTTGCACTAATTCCAAATTAGAGTCGAAGGCAACGTGGAAGAAAAAACTTCCTTTATTGGTGATAGAAATTAGAAAAAGATAAAGGTTGTTAACTTAAAGGGAAAAAAAACACAATGCTTTGATTATTAAAGAAGATTTTGGTAGTCAAGAAAGTAATTAATTATTTATTAGAATAATATATCTATTATTTCTAATTGTAATATTTAAAATATCTCTCAATATTGTTCTTTATATATTGTCTACACCATTTATTAGACTTATCAATGAGTAAAATAATTTATTAAAATTCAAAAATTTATTCAATTTTTAAAAGAATTTAAACAAAAATATGAAATAAACAAATAAATTTAAATAAAATATAAAATTCCATAAAAAAAATTAAGTCTAATTTGAATTTTATAGCTCAAAACCTAAACCCGGCCAGAAAGATGTGGGCACTGTCGCCTGCACATGCTTTTGCAATAATAATTCTCACTAGGAGGGACATGAACTGACCCAAAAAGTGTTACTTGGAAGCTACCTTCACATTTTTCACATCCTTCAACTAAACAATCAATTACACCTCCTTTCTCATTTCTCCTTTGAAATTTCATTTCATCCCGTTTCTATTTTCAAATATGATGTGATAATTATATTATTATTATTATTATTATTATTATTATTATGCATGATAAAAGAAAAAATAAAAATAATAAATTACGCCACGTGGCGCATGAAAAAAACAGGTGGAAGACCAAGTCTACCGCCTTGAAAACAGTATAACGGGAAACATAAATAAGACAAAAAGACATTTAGTCCAAAGATACATATGTAATTACTGACAGAATAAATCCCTATAAATAGGGGTCAGGTATGACTCAAAAACTTATATATCTATTTTCTCTACAGAAACTCTGCCAAAATTTCCTTCTAACTTAAGTATCAGAGTGCTTACGCAAAGAACAAGCCATGCGTCCCTCTGATCATTCTCTTTCTTGCAAAGAAAATCTAGTTTCACGTGGCACGAAGATCAAAGCAAGGACATCAGCAACGTGTCATCATTTTGTTGGGCAACAACAATTGGCGCCGTCTGTGGGAAACAAAATAAAAACTTTTTGCTCTACAACAATGGTACGGACACGTTTAGCAGCGATGAAAAACAACGAGAATGAAGATACGGTGAGCTCTCCAATTGGTGACTTGGATAATGGAGTCCAGGGGGAGCGAGAGACGAACATGATGACAATACCCGTGACAGAATTTGAAGCCATGAAAAGACAAGGGGAAGAGACCGTTCAAGCCTTACGAACTATGGTGGATCTGTTCAGGGATGCCTTTTCGCGAGTGATTCTGCCACCAACTGTCCAAAACTTGGTGGGAGAAAGGTGTACTGCGCGAGACTCTAACGGCTTGGCTACGCGAGACCCTAAAGGCATGTTCGCACGAGACCCTCACGGCATCTTAGCGCAAGACCCTCATGGCGTGGGCTCGAGAGACCCTTACGGCATGCAAGACTCTCGCGGCATGACGCGAGACCCTCACGGCATGCAAGACCCTCGCAGCTTGGCGGGAGACCCTCACAGCATGCAAGACCCTGGTGGCATGGCACGAGACCCTCACGACATGCGGGTCCCTGGCGGCATGACGTAAGACCCTCACGACATGCAAGACCCTCACGGCATGGCGCGGGACACACACGGTATGTAAGACCCTGGCGGCATGGCACGAGACCCTCACGGCATGCGGGTCCCTGACGACATGACGCGAGACCCTCGCGGCATGGCGCGAGACTCTCACGGCATATAAGACCCTGGCAACATGGCACGAGACCCTCATAACATGCGAGACCCTGGCGGCATGGCGCGAAAGCCTCACGACATGGGGGACCCTTGTGGCATGGCGCGAGACCCTCACGACATGCGGGACCCTGGCAGCATGGGGCGAGACCCTCACGGGATGCAGGACCCTGGTGGTATGATGCGAGACCCTGGCGGCCTGGTGTAGGACCCTCACGGCCTGGCGGCATGAGACCCTCACGACATGACGACGCGAGAACCGTAGAGTCATGGTACAAGGAATTTAACACCAGAGATTGTTGGTGGTCGGAGACGCCAAAGTATTAGAAACCTTGAAAGTTTGGCTATAATAGGTTTTGGATATTTAGATGCGGAAGATCCTTAGCTCTAAAACACAAATGGCCCACCAAATAATGGAATATGAGGTGTTGAAATAACAAGGTCCCATACTTGTAGGAGAAACTCGAAAATGGATCAGACTCGGAACCCTGAAGTAAAAATGGAGAACTTACCACCTCGAATTAATCAGAAGCGAATCATAACCTACGAGGTGAGAGAAAAGATGTTGTTGACAGTGATCAGACTGATTCAAGTAACATCGAAAGGGTGCAGAATCGACTTACACCCATGGCATAAGATGCTACAGATATGAAGAAAATGATGGAACAAATCTTAGAGGAAAAATGGTTAGTTTTGGCTAAAGAAAACAAGAGGAGAATAGTCTCATTCAATACAGTGATCATGGGAAAACCGTTGCCCCTAAAATTCAAGATGTCACAGATAACGACATATACTGGGAAGACTGACCCTTATGACCACATTCAGAATTATGAATAGTTAATGCTACTGCATGGATGGGAAGACGAGATCATGTGTAGGGCATTTTCCCTAACTTTGATCGGTCATGCGTTGAAGTGGTTCAACAGTTTACCAAAAGGATCTATTTCATCTTTCAATCAATTGAGAAGTGAATTTCTGAAGGTTTTTGTGATAAATAGCCAAAAGAGGAAGGAGACCACCTATTTACTAACTTTGAGGCAAAGGAATAATGAATCACTGAAAAGCTATGTAGATCGGTTTCATAATGCTACGCTTGAAGTGTGTGACCTACAAGCTAGAGTAGCTGTGATAGCTATGTTACAAGGAACAAGGTCAGAAAAATTGCAAGAATCGTTGTCCTTGGATCAGCCAATGATGATTACAGACTTGTTCTCTAGAGCAAATAAGTATGTCGATCAAGAAGAGGTGATGAAGATGATACCAACATGCGACTTTAAGGAAGAAAGGAAGCGAGAAAGAGAGTTTGATTATAAAAACACAGAAAGATCAGATAAAGCCCTAAAGTTAAAGTATGTTAATTACACGCAGTTCGTCGAACCACGTGCTTCAATCTTAGCAGCAATAGAAAGACCTGGATGCTTCAATTCCCCAAGAGAGGTGAAGGGGATTTATGACGATATCTTAGGTCCTATTGTAATTTCCATTCTGCCTTTGGCCATACAATTGAGAAATGCCGGGAGCTAATGAACCAGCTTGAGAAATTGGCTAGAGAAGGGAAGTTAGACCATTATGTGTGGAGGAATGAAAGGATTCGATACTCCGCTCGTGGTCGAGGAGATAATAGATCGCGTGATAGACGCGATGATGACAAAGAAAATATGAAGAGAAACGAAGAAAGAAGAAATAAGGCTAGAAGGGAAGAAAATATAAACCAACAGATAGACAATGAACCTACAGGAGCTGCTATTAATGTCATTTTCGGTTGAGAGTATATAGCTGATAGCTCACCAATGCCTTGAAGGAAGATGGAAAGTTTATAAGGTAAGAAGATAGCAAAAACGTGGAATACCAACTACTTGAAACTACACTGGCAGTGAGACTTTAATTCATTTAATGTTATTTATTATTATTAAACTATGAGTTGAAATTTCATTCTTTGAATTATGATTTATGCCATAATGACATTTTATTGCCTGTTGAGGTTTTCAAATAATTAATAGATGACTGATCAAACAAGGGCTTGAAGCGAAAAATGCGCGAGGTAAGCAACGGAGAAAATGTGCAAGGGCTTGAAGCAAAAAATGCGCGAGGTAAGCCATGCACCCAAAACAAAAGGCTTGAAGCGAAAAGTGCGCGACGTAAGCCATGAAGAAAAAATATAAGAACTTGAAGCAAAAAGTGCACGAGGTAAGCTAAGCACTCAAACAAGGGCTTGAAGCGAAAAATGCGCAAGGTAAGCCACAAAGAAAATGTGTAAGGGCTTGAAGCGAAAAATGTGCGAGGTAAGCCATGCACCCAAAACAAAAAGGCTTGAAGCGAAAAGTACGTGATGTAGGCCATGAAGAAAAAGTGCAAGAACTTGAAGCGAAAAATGCGCGAGGTAAGCTAAGCACTCAAACAAGGGCTTAAAGCGAAAAATGTGCGAGGTAAGCCACGAAGAAAATGTACAAGGGCTTGAAGCAAAAAGTGCGCGAGGTAAGCTAAGCACTCAAACAAGGGCTTGAAGAGAAAAATGGGTGAGGTAAGCCACGCACCCAAACAAAGGGCTTGAAGTGAAAAGTGCGCGATGTAAGCCATGAAGAAAAAGTGCAAGAGCTTGAAGCGAAAAGTGCACGAGGTAAACTAAGCACTCAGACAGGGGCTTGAAGCGAAAAATGCGCGAGGTAAACCACGTACCCAAAACAAAGGGCTTGAAGCAAAAAGTGCCTGATGTAAGCCATGAAGAAAAAGTGCAAGAGCTTGAAGCGAAAAATGCGCGAGGTAAGCCACACACCCAAACAAAGGGCTTGAAGCGAAAAGTGCGCGATGTAAGCCATGAAGAAAAAGTACAAGAGTTTGAAGCAAAAAGTGCGTGAGGTAAGCTAAGCACTCAGACAAGGGTTTGAAGCGAAAAATGTGCGAGGTAAGCCACGAAGAAATGTGCAAGGGTTTAAAGCGAAAAATGCGCGAGGTAAGTCACGCACCCAAAACAAAGGGCTTGAAGCGAAAAGTGCGCGATGTAAACCATGAAGAAAAAGTACAAGAGCTTGAAGCGAAAAGTGCGCAAGGTAAGCTAAGCACTCAAACAAGGGCTTGAACTGAGAAATGCGCGAGGTAAGCCACGAAGAAAATGTGTAAGGGCTTGAAACGAAAAATGTGCTAGGTAAGCCACGCACCCAAACAAAGGGCTTGAATCGAAAAGTGCGCGATGTAACCTATAAAGAAAAAGTGCAAGAGCTTGAAGCGAAAAGTGCGCGAGGTAAGCTAAACACCCAAATATGGGTCTGAAGCAAAAAATGTGCGAGGTAAGCTACGCACTCAAATTAACAAAGGCTTAAAGTAAAAAGTGTGTAAGAAAAACCACTCTCTCGAAATAAGCCACATGCATGAGAGAAAGCGAAATCTATATAAGGCCTAATGTACAAAGACGCTACTACTAAAGCGTGTTCTACACTTAGTTGGGAGCCTAAAAGAGGAAAAATGCTACGAATCAACCGAAGGTCAGATTCCCTGGGCTTGGAAGAGGAACCTAAAATTATTTTTTTGCTACCTTGTCAGATCACTGGGGAGCAAGTAATAAAATCGACGATTTGAAAAAATAAAAAACCGAGCAGATATCCTCAGCCGGAAAGTTTGAGTTGGCCTCAAAGTTTGGTTTGAGAATTTGACCTCAGGATTTAGCTTGAGAGAGAATCTGACGCCAGAGTTTGGTTTGAGAATTTGACGCTAGAACATTAAATTCAGAGTTTAACGTGAGGCAATGGCGAGAATATATGTACTCTTCTACAAGGTTATACCTAGCGAAAGAGTGGGGAGCAATTGTTGTGCATGATAAAAGGAAAAATAAAAATAAAAATAAAAAAGAATAAATTGCGTCACGTGGCGCATGAAGAAAACATGTGGGAGACCGGGTTTACCGCCTTGGAAACAGTATAACGGGAGACATAAATAAGACAAAAAAAGGATATTTAGTCTAAGGATACATACGTAATTACTAGCAAAATAAATCTCTATAAATAGGGGTCAGGTATGACTCAAAAACCTAAGTCTCTATTTTTTCTACAGAAACTCTACCAAAATTCCCTTCTGACATAAGTATCGAAGTGCTTACGCAGGGAACAACCCTTGCGTCCCTTTGGTCATTCTCCTTCTTACAGAAAATCTAGTTCCACGTGGCACGAAAATTGAAGAGAGGACGTTAGAAACACGTCATCATTCTGTTGGGCAACAACAATTATTATTATTATTATTATTATTATTATTATTATTATTATTATTATTATTATTATTATTATTATACTTGGAAGCTACCTTCACATTTTTTACATCCTTCAACCAAACAATCGATTACACCTCCTTCCTCATTTCTCCTTTGAAATTTCATTTCATCCTGTTTCTATTTTCAAATATGATGTGATTATTATTATTATTATTATTATTATTATTATTATTATTATTATTATTATTATTATTATTATTATTTACTTAATTTTGATGTTTGATGTTGCTAATTTAGTTCAAGTTTTGTTTGATTTTGATGGATAAAATTTTTTTATTTCATATTGATTTAATTTTCTTACAGTGAACATAAGAATAATTTTTTTAATCAAATGTAAAGTATCATTAATTTAAATAAAAATAAAAATTTAATAGATTGACCTTCCATATATATAATCATCCACCTGAAAATCATTTTAATTTATTTATTTATATAAAATTGGGTTGGGTTGTGCTGAGTTAAAGTTCGAATAATAAATGTTCAAATGGGTTTGGATTGAAAATTGGGCCCGGTCTTATGTGTCATTCATTAATATCTTAGTCCGGCCCGAACTCGGCTTGATCCAGTCCATGGACAGGTCTAATATAAATAAAATTTCTATGTACTCTTTTATATAAGTATTAACAATGTAGTCTTTTGAGTTTCTGAGTGGATATATGTAATCATAGTCGAATCTTTTTTATGTTCTTCTTTACTCAATTGTTATTTTTCATTTGCAATTTATTATTTTTAAAAATTTAACATGATATCAGAGTCCTAAACTCCATCGATCAAAATATTCTCCAATGGCTATCACCATCTTCAAATATATTTATATATATATATATATATATATATATATATATATATATATAAATATACTCTCAAATAGTTAAGACCATTTCCAATTATTTTTTTTCTTTTTCAATAGCTAACACCATCTCAAATTTTTTTCTTTTCTAATGACTAATGCTATCTCCTTTTTTTCTACTGGCTAACATCATCTCTAGTTTTTTTCCTTTTCTAATGGCTAATTTCATTTCTAAATATTATTCAATCTATTTACAAATGTCAAACACCTCTTCTTTCGCTTCACTAAAGATCAAGTACCTCTCTTTTGCTTCTATAACATTCTAGCACCTCCTTCGTATCAACGTGCTCCAATAAAAGTTTTGTAGTACCTCCTCCTTCATATCATATCGTTGTTACAAAAAGGTCCAACACCTTTTCCTTTTCTCCTACAAAGGTCTAGCAGTTCTTTTGCATCAAATCGCTCTTACAAAGCAATTGTTCACATTAAGATTTGGAGTCCACTTATGTAATTCTCTTCAAGTTGATCACTTCAAACCATTTTTTATGACTCAACTTAAGGAAGAGTATTAGTGAAGATTCTAGTAATCAAGAAAACAAATTTATTAGAATAACATATTGTTATTGCCAAACACAACAGTGATGTATTGCTAACGTCTTCGCTTTGATCTCTGTGCCACGTGCTATCAAAGGCTCTGCAAGAAAAAAGAATAATCAGAGGGACGCAGAGATTTTTTCCTGCGTAAGCACTCAGATATTTAAGTTAAAAAGAGAATTTGGCAGAGTTTCTTTAAATAAAATAGAGTCCCCCTTTAATAAATCATACATGACTCCTATTTATAGGGATTGATTCCGCATCTAATTACATTCTTATCCACTAATTAAGAGTCTCTTACTGTTTTACGGGTCCTATATAATCAAATATTTTAAGGATAAAATAGTCTAAATAAATTTTAACACATGGACCCTAACCGCATGATTTTTCCATGTGCGGGTTCATATGTAAACGCACCACGTGACGCATCCACATTCATTGACGGGATGCACAAATTGTAATTGTGGTGGCGCGCCCACAATTATGGCGGGAGGCCTTAGTCTCCTGCCAATGAATTTCATGGGCGAGAGACCCTGGTCTTCCACCCATGACTTACATACTCGCGCCACGTGACACATCTTTTTTTTTTTTTTTACATTATGCACAATAATTGCTCCTGAATCTTTTGCTAGGTATAACCTTATGGAAGAGTACATATATTCTCGTTGTTAAATTCTAAAGTCAAAATTTTCAAGCTAAACTCTGAAGTCAAATTCTCAATCCAAACTCTGACGTCAAATTCTCAAACCAAACTTTGACGTCAAATTCTCAAGTCAAACTCTGAAGTCAAATTCTCACGCTAAACTTTTCGACTGAAGATATCTGCTCGAATTTTCATATTTTTTAATCGTCGATTTTATTGCTTGCTCCCCACTGGTCGGACAAGGTAGCGAAAAACAAATAAATTTAGGTTCTTTTTCTAGGCTTGGGGAATCTGACATTCGGTCTATTCGTAACACTTTCCCTCTTCCTCTTCCTGAAGGTTACTCTTATAGGCTCCCAACTAAATGCAGAACACGCTCCTCAAGTTGTTAGTAGCGGCGTTCCTGTGCATCGAGCCTCATTTGGATTTCACTTTCTTTCATAAGTAAGGCTTAATTCTAGAGGGTGGTTTTTCTTGCGCACTTTTTACTTTGAGCCTCTACTAATTTGAGTGTGTGGCTTACCTCATTGATAATTCTATTTTTTTATAGAATTATTTGTGCTTAAATTCCTAATTATTTATTTAATCCCTATATTATTTTACTAATAATCCCCTTTATTTAATTAAATTTTTTTAATATGCAGGTAAATTAAATCCAGATGAAATTCAGTCATTTCAAATGAAATTGGGCTGAAAACAGGCTAAAGGAGACTAGACCACTTCTAATTTGCAGACCGAGTCATCAGTCGACTGGACACGCGTGATGTCAGGTGTCCGTATTTTATTTGCTCCGAAACGATAAGATCAAAGGACACCGTGCCAACCCTCTGGTAGACACACGTCGAGTCACATCGCATAGCTAATTGGACAAAAAGACTGATGACGTGGAAATATCTACTCTGCAACAAATCAAATGAAGACAAGTGGCCAAACAATGCCAACTCATCTAGGATAAAAATTTACCATTGTACCCCTATGTTTGTGTATAAATAGAACATGATGGCAATTAAAAAATCAAGTAGTTTAGGGTAGAAGTAGGAGTAGAAGTAGAAAGTAGAGTAGGAGTAGGAGTAAACTAGATTAGGGTAGAATAGCTTTTAGATTAATTTTAAAAAGTTTTCTTTAAATTTTTGCATAGTTTTTACAAGTTGTTTTACTATTCATTTCATGTTCTTTATTAATCTTTGTTAAATTTCATTTCAATGGAAACTCACTTTCATTTCATACTTTCGGTTTGGAACCATTAGCTCTTTTATTTGTCAATTTTTATTCACAAAGATCACTCCTGATTATAGCTCTCGATTTTTCCTTGATTATTGTTTATGTTTCCTTAGTTTCATTTGAAAACCATCATCTTTAAAAGCTTTCGGTTTGTTCCTTGTTTGAGCGATCAGGTTGCATGATTTCTTCATTCAATCTTCTCCCCTTTGATTTTGTTGCCTTGATGTGGGAGGATGCAAAGCATTTGTCCACATTAAGAGCTATGTGGAGTCATGGCTACGAAGGAAATGAAGCTACCCGAGGAGGATGATCATGAGTTTCCTATTTTCATTTTTGAAGCTCTCGGATGAGGTGGCAATGGTGTTGTTGTTAAATCCTTTCGGGTTTAAAGTCATTTGCTGCTTTGTATCATTGTTTATTCTTTCCTTATTTCATCTTGCATTTGCTTTTCCTTATTCGGTGCTTGCTTGTAGTTAGAGTATGACTTCATGTTTTCTACATTTATTCATGTTTCCTGCATATAGTTCATTTACTGCATTCTATTTCATCTTCATTGTAGTTTGTTAGTTGCTGGATTAGGAAATGATTGTGGTTGTTTGTCCGGTATAAAGATTAAAGAAGCAATTCATAGGAGCATAGTTAAAGTCATGGCAGCAAGATAACATTTATTTTCAGTCTCTGTTGTGCTCTGTTTCCAGTTTTTGTTACTGCTCATTATGGATGTCAACTTGTGGTTTGTTTTCATTGCTTCTTTTGTTTCGGGTAGATGTTATTGTTCTGTTTGATTAGTGATTGATAATTGATAATAGGCAGCAACACTCAAAGCATTTCAAGACTTCTTTGATTCTCGGGTTAACAGTAATTACAATCTCTTTTTCAATTCTGCAAATATTTTTCTGCAACTGATAAGTTTTCATGGTTCATTATAGGTTGTGATGTCGAGGATGGTGAGAAGGCAGGACCGTGCACACCCAAAGCAAGCACAGGTGGGCGTTCACTAGCAGGAGCAAGGCATCACTCACAGTACCCGGAGCAGAGGACAAGACCAATAGCAACCTGGAGCGTCCAAAGCAGGTACTGGATATGGGTGATGCTCAGTAAGGACTTGCTGGGAACAGACTAACAGTAGCCAGTGCAGAGGTCGCAAACGTGTAGGTGACAGACAGAACCGTTTTTTGGCAATCCTGCAAGCTTGTACAACCTGAGCAGCAAACTAGGAGAGCAGGACAAAATCCTGCTGAAGAAGAGCATGAACAATGTACAACACTGTCGGGTCATTTGTTTAACAATCCGGTTAAGGCCTTGTTTGGCCAGTTAATTGGTTATTTCATGCTTTAATTTTTAATGAGTTATTAGTTTTTTTTGGTAGGTTAGTTTTAATAAAATTGCATGTTAATTTAATTTGTAGTGTTAATTTGGAGTTAGTAGTTATTTTCATATTATATGTGTTAGGACTTTATTTTAGTTTAGTTGCAATTTAGATTAAAATTGATTTTTCATGTATTAGTTAATTTTTATTGTTAAAGTTAGTAATTAGTCATAATTAGGATTTAATTTCAGTTTAGCATTTTACAAGTTACCTTTAGATTTAATCTAGATTAAATGTGTTTCATGTATTGTTAATCTTAATTTAGTCTTTATTTTCATTAAGTTTTAGTTTAGTTTAAATTGCATTTTAATTAAGTAGTTTAATTGCATTTTAGGTTAGTTTAATTGTAGTTTAATTAATCTTGCTTTATTTTCATATTTGCATTTTATTTTAGTTGCGTTAATTGATTTTAACTGTTTTTATTTTCTTTTGTAGGTTCTTGCTTTTAATTGCTCGGAGTATTGTAAGTAAATTTTGTTCGGTTTTATTTCCTTTAGTTTTTATTATTTTATTGCTTTCCAGTATTTTTAATTAGCCTTAGTAGATCACCCTCTTTAATTTTATAATTTGCTAGGATATACTTAGGGTAAGATTAACCGGTACTTAATTAGGCTAGTCAACTTCTCTGTGAGACGATATTTCGGGACTCAAATCTCATTATTACTTGGACGACCCGTGCACTTGCGGATAATACCCTTAGGGCGTGTCACTCTTGCACTTTACGCTTCAAGCCTTTTTTCATTTGGGTGCATGACTTACCTCTTGCAATTTTCGCTTCAAGACCTTGCACTATTTCTTTATAACTTACCTCGCGCACTTTTTGCTTCAAGCTCTTTTTTATTTGGGTGTGTGGCTTACCTCGTACATTTTTTGCTTCAAGCCCTGACACTATTTTTTTATGGCTTACCTCGCGCACTTTTTGCTTCAAGGCATTTTTTATTTGGGTGTGTAGCTTACTTCGCGCATTTTTCGCTTCAAGCCCTTGCACTATTTCTTTATGGCTTACCTCGCGCACTTTTCGCTTCAAGTCCTTTTTCATTTGGGTGCATGGCTTACCTCACACATTTTTCACTTCAAACCCTTGCACTATTTCTTTATGGCTTACCTCGTACACTTTTCGCTTCAAGCCCTTTTTTATTTGGGTGTATGTCTTACCTCGTGCATTTTTCACTTCAAACCCTTATAAATGTAGCTGGTACGATCAGTCATCCATCAATTATTTGAAAACCTCAATTGGCAATAAAATATCAATATGAGATAAATCATAGTTCATTAAATGAAACTTCAACCTATAGTTTAATAACAAGAAATAACACTGAATAAATCAAAGTTTTACTACCAATATGGTTTTAAATGGCTGGTGTTCCATGTCTTTCCTATCTTCTTGCCTTATAAACTTTCCAAGATACAAGTGTCGGGTCCTATCATCCTTTTGACTCTGTAGGGCCCTTCCCAACTTGCCCTGAACTTCCCATCTTCTTTCAAGGCATTAGTAATGGATGACTTTCGTAACACCAAATCTCCCTCATGTAAGGGTCTATCTTTTACGCGAGAGTTGTAATAACGGGTAGCCCTTTGTTGGTAAGCGGCTAATTGCACAGCTGCAAGATCTCGTTGCTCATCGAGTAAATCTAGGTTCTTTCGTAGGCCTTGAGAATTTACTTCATGTACATAAGGGGTTACTCTTAGCGAGATGGCTCTAATTTCCACTGGTATTAAAGCTTTAGTCCCGTACACTAAGCTAAACGACATCTCTCCTGTCGATACTCGACTCGTGGTCCTATATGCCCATAAAATACTAGACAGTTCATCCACTCAGGCTCCCTTTGCTTTGTCCATGCGAGTTTTAATGCCATGAAGTATGGTCCTATTACTGATTTTAGCTTAGCCGTTAGCTTGTGGATACAATACCGAGGATATCTTGAGTTGGATCCCCAATCCTTCGTAAAAATTCTGAAATGCATCACAATCAAACTGCTTCCCGAGATTAACATTCAAAATTCTTGAAATTTCGAATTGACAGATTATCTCCTTCCAAACCATTGCTTCAACCTTCTTTTCTGTAATCGAGGCTAACAGTTCTGCTTCTATCTATTTAGTAAAATAGTCTGTAGCCACAAAAAAGAACTTCCTTTGACCAGTAGCTACTGGGAATGGTCCTAGTATATCCAAACCCCACTGGGCAAATGGTGTGGGTTGAAATTTACTTTGAAGAGTCGAAATTGGTGCAGTTGTCTAGGGGGCAAATCTTTGACATTTGTCACATCTCCACACTTTATCAAGCACATCTTGCTTAAGCGTGGGCCAATAGAAACTTTCTCTAAGTATTTTTGCTGCTAAAGCTCGGGCTCCCAAATGCTCTCCACATATCCCTTCATGCACCTTGACCAATGTGTAGTTGGCTTGTTCAGGGCTCAAGCATTTCAACAGTGGCATAGTATACCCCTTTTTATAGAGCTTCTCGTTCACTAGATGAATTTTGCACTTCAGATTCTCTTTCTTTGGGCTGCTTCTTTGTCATCAGGGAGCGTTCCCTTCATTAAATATTGTTTAATAGGTGTCCTCCAGTCTATACTAACTTCAATTTCTAGCACTTCTTCTTCCTCTATGGTAGGTTTCTCCAACTTCTCAACCTTTATAGATCTTCCAATTGCTTCTTTAGATGATGCCAACTTAGACAAAACATCGGCATGATTATTCTCAAATCGATCGATTTGAGTTAGATAAAAATTATTAAACGATTGAGCTAACCACTAAACCTTTTACAAGTATGGAATAAGGGCAAATTCTCAACTCTCATATTGCCCATTGAATTGGTTAACAACAGGCTGCGAATCGCTATGGGTTAACAAGTTTCGAATTTGGAGTTCCCTTGCAAGTTTCATGTTGCCAATCAAGGCTTCATATTCAGCAACGTTGTTAGAACTATTGAAGTCAAAGCGTAGAGAGTACTCCAACATTTCTCCTTCAGGTGACACTAACACAATGCCAGCTCCGCTCTCTCTGTTACTTGATGCCTCATCCACAAACAACTTTCACCATTCCAATTCTTTCCCCTTGTTATCTTCTCGACATGTGCACTCAACAATAAAATCTGTTAGGGATTGTGTTTTAATAGCTTGTCGAGGCTAGAAAACATATCATATTCTTCAAGTTTGATAGCCCACTTGACTAACCTCCCTGAATGCTTAGGCTTTTGGAGTATCTATCTTAAGGGTTGATTTGTTAACACCGTTATCGAATGTGCTTGGAAATAAGGGTGCAATTTTTTGCGCAGCCATTGATGGGTGTCGAAACCAACAATAATAATTCCTACTCAAGATAAATTAAAACTGCAGTATAGTTGAGTAAGGTCATTTCCCAAGAGATTGGTTAGATTTATTTTTCTGCAGAAGATTTAAAAAGAAAATAAAAATGGGGATTTGTTGTAATGAAAATAAAAAGAAAAATTAATAAGCTAAAATGTAGGCAAAGAAAAATCAATATGATGAAAACATCTAACCAAAGGAATAATCTTAGAATGGGTTCATGGAATTGATCATTGATGCAAAAATAAATTCTTTTAATCTTTACCAAATTGGTTATGGTTATTGGTACGACCTAACAACCTATCCCTCCTTACTTCTTCGATAATCAGGATACGATCTCTAATTATTTCTCTTGTCAGTTAAACAACCTTAGATACGATCTTAAGATTTAATTTACCAACAGCATTGAAAACTAGAGAGACTACCAATTCTAACCAACAAACACACATGTAGGTTCATTTAAGCTAGATTATATATCTTCTTAACAGAGAATTGAAATCCTGTCTGAAATCAATTATGTTATTTATCACTTATATTAGAATGCCTAAACAATTACGGATTCAGGTTTCTAATTGGCGATATATTATCCTGACAATTGAACAAAGGGCCCTTTTTGCACAATCAATCAAAACAATAATTTAAATAAGAACAGAAGACATATAAATAATAAAGATATAAAAGAACAATATAAAACTAATTAGATCTCACAATTCTTGAAGAACCCAAACTTTAATTATCCTTTGGCTAGACTAAAAATTTAGCAAGCCATAAGTTCAAAGAAAAACACAATAAAAATATAAGAAGATTCAAGAATTCAGAATTCAGAATTGAGATCCCTCTCCCTAGCCACTCTTAGTCTATATATACTAAATGTCCTAGCTCCAGAATCTGTTTCCAAAGGAAAGTGCTCTGATTGAGTTTGATTACAATTAAACTTCTTTCCTTTTTCCACCACTTTGCATATATCTTCTTTAATAATTAAAATCTTCCACTTGCCATCTTTGAACTGATTCAGTCAACTTCAACTACAAGTGATAGATCTTGACTTAAATTCCAAGATTTCTTCTGATTTTGTGATTTGAGCAGAATCTGCAGCTTTTAATCCATTTTGTCCATTTTCCTTCATCTACAATACAAAATAGAAAATATAAGTCAAATCCAAAAATTAAGCATATAAAAGAATTTAAATCATGGAAAAATATGACAATTAATATGTATAATATGCAACTTATCAAATTCCCCCACACCTAAACCTTGCTTGTCCTCAAGCATACAATAGTCTATATTCATAATTTCTTCTCATCATTCCTTCATATTCTTCCTATGCTCATCCAAAACACATTCTTTTCAAGAATTAAATCATAAGTTTTTTTAAGTGAATTCTCATAACACACATGAATAGCACTTTAATGATTCAATTAAATTCATAAAGTACACAATATCTAACACCCTCGCGATTGGATTTCACTCATCACACTCTAAGTGTTTAAGGTATATATAAATGAACTCTCAAGTCATTGCATAGAAGATTTCTTACCATAAGCTTGCAAATTCATCACATCTCTTCCACCAATAAATGAATTAAGATGCAAAAATCTAAGGGTCTAAAAGGGTTGTATCGGGGCTTAGGTAAGGTATGATAAAGGGATTTTTGGGTTAGAGAAATTGAAAAAATCATACAAAACTTTTCACATAAAATTCAAATCAATGATTTCAAAAGACTGCTTCAATCACATAATTTTCAGAACGAACTTCCAAGCAATAAAAATTACACTTCTCTTTCTTTTTTTTTTTTTTTTTCTTTTTTTTTTTTTTTTTTTTTTCATTTTTCATTTCTTCATTTTTTTTTTTTCAACTTTTTTTTTCTTTTTCAAAAGAGAAGAACTCAATGAAATTTCAAAAGAGAAGAACTCAATGAAAGCAATAGCTTGAAATACTAAATTTTCAACATATGCAATCTTTCCAAAAATATTTTGAAGTTTCATGTGCATAAGTCTATATGATTCATCAATTCAAGGTTCAAAAAGAGGGAAAATCAACAAAAGGGTTTATCATGGTTTGTAATGTGGTTTAATTCAAAGAAAAATGTCAGGCTCAAAGTGGTTTCTCTAAGAGTTAATTATAATAAGGGTATGCTAGAAAAGAAATGGTATAATGTCAAGAAAAATTGGTTTAACCTAAATGCCCTTATTTGATTAATTGCATCATATTCATCAAAGGGGTTGATTGAGACATGTATGGCAGAACAAGTTCTAGAATAATCAACTATGCATGACAATCACACAAACAAATAAATGGAGCATGATGTAATGAATGCTCGTAGGCTCAAATCTCACCAAAAAAATGGTTATGTGTGTTAGATCCTATACACTTTTTCATCTAATGAATTAAAAGTAACTAATCAGTGTTTTAAAGAGAATTCAAAATTGTGTAAATCAATTTTTTTTTTTCATGGGATAAGCATTAGAAAAATCTAGAATTCAAAGAAATTACAAACAATAACTAATGTACCTTTTGGAACAAAATTTTTTATGGATTTGCAAAAAAATTCATGAAAATTAATCAAGAATGAAAGAATAATGAAGCAAACATCAGAGTCACAATTAAATATCCTCCCCCACACCTAGACTATACATTGTCCCCAATGTATGCAGAATAATTGCTCAGACACTGTAAAAGAATTAAGAGAATTAAGAAACTTCTCTGAAAAATATTGAGCAACGTAGAGCATTGCGTTGATTTTGACGACTTTGTCAATCCGAGCACGCTCACAAGCGGAAGAAGCTTCTTGAATTCCACTAATAACCATAGAAAAATTTTGCATCCTGTGTGATTGTTAATCTTCAACAAGTAAAAATAACTACACCAAATCAAAAAAATGTTAATAATAAAAATGATATAGTTAAAATTTGTCAATTAAGTAAAGTAACCACCAATTTTTTTTTTTTTTGATCAATTTTTTTTTTTTTTTTTTTTTTGAAAAATATAATAAAAATAATATAAAAAAAAATCAAGGAATGCTCGGTTCTGCTGGGTAATTGGAGTTTGGGAGCTCGGGAGGATGGGGCCTCGGTCAGAGTTCTCGGGTTGCTGCTCGGAAATGTTACCGCCGGTTTGAGACTGGAGTCGGAGGAAGGGATCGGAGCTACTGAGTTCGGTGGAACTGGTGCTGCTGATGGAGATGACCGGCGCTGCAGAGGGCGATTGAGCTGGAGAGATCGTCACCGATTGGTGCTGATGGAAGGGTCGGAGCTGGGTGAGGAGACCCTCGGTGCTAATGGTGCCGAGCTTGCTGCCGTTTAGCGCGAGCTGCTTCTGTTGCTGAGTGCTGGAATTGGTGTTGTAGTCGGGACCGAGAAGAAGCTGGGTCTGCGTTGATCGGAGGACTGGAAGCTGGGAGCAGTTCGGGAAGAGGTTGTGATCGGCTCGGCTCTGGTTCGGCATTTGCTGGTCTGATGGGTTCGATGGTGAGGCCGGCGGTGGAACTGCTGGTCTCGGTTCTGCTGGAGCTGTAAGGGGCTGCAGTCGGTTTCGGTGAGGGTGTTCGGGGTACTTGAAGAAGGTTGCAGATCGTGGGTTGCTGATCGCGGGTTACAGCTGGATTCCATTGGAGATGAACTGCAGCCGAGAGGACTGGTAAGAATGGAGCAAGAGAGCAGGCTGTTGTTGCTCCGGAACTGCTGCTGGTGCCGAGCTGTTGGAATGTTGCTCCTGCCGGTGAATGCGGTGCTGCTGATTGGAATTTGGGAGCTCGGGGAGATGAAGATGGTGCCGAGAATGGGGAGGGTCTGCAGGTTGTGAAGAAGCTGCCGATTGTGTGGATCGCTGGTCGGCTTCGGTGAGTGCTGCAGAAAGCGATAGAGCTGGAAATTGGGATTGCTGCAGTCGGGGGTTTTTTTTTCGACATGGGGCTCGGGTGTGGAATTGCTGGAAGAGCGGTCGCCGGTACTGCTGCTGCCGGTAAGGTCCTGGAAGCTGGGAGAGGGGAGTTCCTGGTAGCTATGGTCGGGACTGTGAAGATGGTGCCTGCGAGAGAGAAAAAAAAAAATTCAGTTGACTGAGAAAGAAAAAAAAATAATAATAAATAAATAAAGTAAAAAAATAATAATAATAATATATATTTTTTTTTTCTTTTGTTACAACAGAAGTTGGGTTTTCATAGGGCGTGCCCACGCCCTATTGCAAACCAGCTTCTGTAAATTTTTTTTTTTTTTTTTTTATGTGAGGCAGAAGCAGTGTTTTGATAAGGCGTGGGCACGCCTTATCAAAGACATACTTCTGTGTGTTTTTTTTTTTTTTTTTTTTTAAAGAACTCAAAACAAAATTAATCTTACTACTAATAAAAGAAAAAAATAGTTACGAAAAAAAATAAAATAAAATAAAATAAAGAGAAATTTTGGGTTGCCTCCCAAAAAAGCGCCTTTCTTTAAAGTCTTTGGCTAGACACAGTCATGTTCAATTATATGTTGGACATTTCAACCCAATTCGTTCAACTTCATGCCCTTGTAGACCTTCGTAAAAAGGCTTTAAACGATGACCCTTGACCTTAGAGACCTGACCTGTATCCAAACTTTGAATTTCAATTTTACCACGAGGAAATACGTTAGTAACAATATAAGGGCCTAACCATCTAGAACGAAATTTACTAGGAAATATTTTTAATTTATAATGAGATAATATAACTTTTTGACCAACATAAAATTTTTTCTTGGAAACCATATGATCATGAAAAGCCTTTATCTCTTCCTTGTAAATCCTAGAACTCTCACAGTCATTATTGATATTAAACTTAATGATTTCATCATCAAATTCCATTGTGAGTGTACCATCATGCACATCAATTTTAGTCCTAGATGTTTTTAAGAAGGGTCTTCCTAGCAAAATCAAAGATCTAGATGAGTCATCATCATCCATATCAAGCACATAAAAATCAACAGGGAAGATCAATCCATTTACTTGCACCAGAACATCCTCTAGAACACCTTCAGGATAAACGTTAGATCTATCAGCAAGTTGAATAATCACACCAGTCTCTTTTAATGGTCCAACATTCAAAGATTTATAAATAGACAGAGGCATGACATTAATTGAAGCTCCTAGATCTAACATTGCTCTTTCGATTTTAAGATTACCTACTTTACAAGGGATAGTAAACATACCTGGATCCTTGCATTTAGGAGGTAATTTTTTCTGAAGGACAGCTGAAACATTCTCACCCATGTTAACAAATTCATTACCTTTCAGTTTCCTTTTGTTGATGCACAACTCCTTGAGAAATTTGGCATATCGAGGTACCTGTTTAATTACATCAAGTAAAGGGATATTTACCTCAATCTTGCGAAAGATGTCAAAAATTTCTTTTTCCTCCTCCTCCTTTTTAGATTTGGATGATCTATAAGGAAAAGGAGGAACTGGTGTAAAAATGTTTTGTTGCATGACATTAGGTTCCTTAGGGTGATCCAATTGTGGCTGGGATGCAGTAACTTCCATTTCAGCTTCTTCTTCTGGAATGCGCTTTCGGGTTGTCTTGCTAGACTCTCCTACCTCGGTTCCACTTCTCAAGGTCATTGCACTAACATTATGTTTAGGGTTGATAATTGTTTGTGAGGGCAATTTTCCTTGAGATTCCAGTCTATTCACAGAAATGGCTAGCTGACTCATTTGATCCTCCAGCTTCTTGATGCTTGTCCTTGTCTCCTGTTGAAATTGTTGTGTATTAATTGCAAGTGATTTAACAATTTCTTCAAGAGACGTACCTGAACTTGAGGATGGCTGATGTTGCTGTTGTTGTAGAGCAGGCTGGCTATATTGAGAATTCTGAAATTGAGGTCTTGCTCCGTAACTAAAGTTGGGATGATTTCTCCACCCTGGGTTATAAGTATTTGAGTATGGATCGTAATTTCTTTGAGGTGGACCCGAAAATCCTCCAACTGCATTTGCGTGCTCATTAGGTTCATCTTGAAGAGTGGGGCACATGTCGGTTGGGTGGCTAGTAGCAGCACAGATTCCACATGCTTTAGCTTGTTGTACATTTCCCATTCCTATAGCCAATTGTTGAACAACAGATGTTAGATTAGCTATTTGATTTTCAAGAGAATGTGTATTTACCTCATTTACTCTTCTGTGAGATGTATCTTGTCTGAATCCAAACTGCTGGGAGTTGGCAGCCATAGTGGAAATTAAATCTCTAGCCTCTCTAGGAGTCTTATTCACTATTGCACCTCCACTGGCTGCGTCCATCATCCTTCTTTCCATGGGTAACATTCCTTCATAAAAGTATTGAATTAAGAGCTGTTCAGAAATCCCATGTTGAGGACAACTTGCACAGAGTCGCTTAAACCTTTCCCAGTATTCATGAAGAGTCTCAGTGTCTTGCTGCCTGATTCCACATATCTCTCTTCTAATGCTAGCAGCTCTTGAAGCAGGGAAAAATTTATCTAAGAATAATCTCACCAATTCAGTCCACGTGGTTATAGAGCCAGGAGGTAAATAGAACAACCAATCTTTTGCTCTATCAGCTAATGAGAACGGGAAAGCTCGCATTTTGATTTGTTCTTCAGTAACTCCTTGTGGTTTCAGGCTTGCACATACCACATGAAATTCTTTTAAGTGCTTGTGAGGATCTTCATTCTCAAGACCATGAAACTTGGGAAGCAAATGGATCAAACCCGATCTTAACTCAAAATCTGCTTGCAGTGTTGGGTAACGAATGCAGAGGGGCTGTTGATTGACAGGTGGTGCAGCCAACTGTCTTAAAGTTTGTTCATCTTCAGCCATTATTTCTTCAGTACCTGCACGAAAAGAAGAAAAAAAGTGGCAGTAAAATAAATCTAATTAAAAACCAATCCCCGGCAACGGCGCCAAAAATTGATGGGTGTCGAAACCAACAATAATAATTCCTACTCAAGATAAATTAAAACTGCAGTATAGTTGAGTAAGGTCATTTCCCAAGAGATTGGTTAGATTTATTTTTCTGCAGAAGATTTAAAAAGAAAATAAAAATGGGGATTTGTTGTAATGAAAATAAAAAGAAAAATTAATAAGCTAAAATGTAGGCAAAGAAAAATCAATATGATGAAAACATCTAACCAAAGGAATAATCTTAGAATGGGTTCATGGAATTGATCATTGATGCAAAAATAAATTCTTTTAATCTTTACCAAATTGGTTATGGTTATTGGTACGACCTAACAACCTATCCCTCCTTACTTCTTCGATAATCAGGATACGATCTCTAATTATTTCTCTTGTCAGTTAAACAACCTTAGATACGATCTTAAGATTTAATTTACCAACAGCATTGAAAACTAGAGAGACTACCAATTCTAACCAACAAACACACATGTAGGTTCATTTAAGCTAGATTATATATCTTCTTAACAGAGAATTGAAATCCTGTCTGAAATCAAT
The DNA here is from genome assembly GCA_033439115.1 of Firmiana major. Lineage (NCBI taxonomy): Eukaryota > Viridiplantae > Streptophyta > Magnoliopsida > Malvales > Malvaceae > Firmiana > Firmiana major. The sequence continues at coordinate 33,897,779 of CM065913.1, read as the reverse complement.
TATGTTATTTATCACTTATATTAGAATGCCTAAACAATTACGGATTCAGGTTTCTAATTGGCGATATATTATCCTGACAATTGAACAAAGGGCCCTTTTTGCACAATCAATCAAAACAATAATTTAAATAAGAACAGAAGACATATAAATAATAAAGATATAAAAGAACAATATAAAACTAATTAGATCTCACAATTCTTGAAGAACCCAAACTTTAATTATCCTTTGGCTAGACTAAAAATTTAGCAAGCCATAAGTTCAAAGAAAAACACAATAAAAATATAAGAAGATTCAAGAATTCAGAATTCAGAATTGAGATCCCTCTCCCTAGCCACTCTTAGTCTATATATACTAAATGTCCTAGCTCCAGAATCTGTTTCCAAAGGAAAGTGCTCTGATTGAGTTTGATTACAATTAAACTTCTTTCCTTTTTCCACCACTTTGCATATATCTTCTTTAATAATTAAAATCTTCCACTTGCCATCTTTGAACTGATTCAGTCAACTTCAACTACAAGTGATAGATCTTGACTTAAATTCCAAGATTTCTTCTGATTTTGTGATTTGAGCAGAATCTGCAGCTTTTAATCCATTTTGTCCATTTTCCTTCATCTACAATACAAAATAGAAAATATAAGTCAAATCCAAAAATTAAGCATATAAAAGAATTTAAATCATGGAAAAATATGACAATTAATATGTATAATATGCAACTTATCAGCCATAATGAATGCTAGAGCTACTTTCTCGGCTTGGGGTGTCATGCCCCGCTTTCGGGAACCCTTCTATCCATACATTCTCTACTACGGTTGGGCTGTGAGAAGATGCAATTACTAAAAATTTATTCATTTACAGCGGAATATTTAAAACTTTAATTCACACTCCCAGGTGTGTGTGTAAATACACAAAATTAATTGTATAAATACCATGTGCTTACATATCATCCCCATAATACTGTTTACAATTCCAAGATATAACTGTGCGATACAATATATTAGATACAAAATACTCGTGTATACAAATCTTATACCTTTACAGATTGTGAGAGCTGTTTAGCACAAAAGATCTAGAGATCACCGCTCTCTTACTTCTCAGTACCTGGAGGGGGAAAATAGTGGGATGAGCAAACCACGGCTCAGTAAGGAAATGTATGCTAGCAGGTAGATATCGTACTACCTACATAGCCCATGCATGCATAAACCAAAACCATGTTTTCGTTATAAATGGAAATATCATACGAACAATGCATTTAAACATATATTTCTCAATAGCATTTTCGTGTAAATCAAATGTCAAACTTCCATTTAAAACATGCTCATAAATAGTGCCCTCATGGCACGAATGTGAAATCAGAGATTTATTAAAACACGAAATCTCTTTCACTTCTTAAATCATTCTTTCTCGCAAGTCTCTTTCTTTTCTGAGATTGTCTCTGTTTCTCGATTCTCTGAGACAGGCATGGAATTTTAGGCAATCAAATATCCACGACTTATGGCCACAGTCAGTGATCCCAGGCCTCACTGATCGGGTGTGCACAGGGTATCACTTCGCCTGAAGGGGGATGGGTCAGTCCTACCCTCCGGCTCATTTCAATCCACCTCATCTCCTCGTATACTCACGGTGAAGATACGTCGTGTGTCATCTACACGATACTCGTACTCACGTGCACCCAGCACGGTATATAGTATACCAACGAGTGACTACACTATTCTACGTACAACCGTGGACCCAAGTCCATACTCCAACTCCGATGGACTTTTTATCCTTAAACCATGTCTCATATACCAGGCGAGCAAGCAGCGTGACACACAGTCAACGCAAAGCTCCAGCGCGGTACGATCTATCGTTAAGGCCCAGCCCGTTCAATTGGCCGTCGACTGGTATCCCCTTGGGTCCCAGACCCCCAGGTTTACCTTAACTCAATAAAACAGGTGCGAGCAAAGTTCCCGCACTTTCTAAAAACCCTCGTGCGAGTTAAAACTCCCGCACGGTACATCAAGGCCTTAAAACGGGTGTGAGCTAACGCTTCAACACCAAATCTCATCTCAAAACTGATAGATGGCTATTTTCTCTTTTTAAAACTCAAAACACGTTTATTCATACAGCATGCCCCTTCATGCTAAAACATGTAAAATTAGCCAACCTATCATCAACATTTCTCAATCATAAATAACAATGTAAAATTGAGAAAATCATTGAAAACATGCATATCATGCTATTTCCTTACCCTATCCCATTTCTCAATACATATATACGTCATAGTACTTTGCATACTTCCATATCATTTCATAGAATTATCATATCGTACTAGTCTAGCAATATATCTACGAAATTGCCGTAAAATACGTACGAACATCTCTATAGCTAACACACAGTCCCTTACCTCGTTTTACTTGTGTGCAACTATCCGCCTTTATGCTTCTTGCGTTCTCATCTCGACTTGCTCCGGCGTATCATCCGAAACTGAAATTCATCCATCAAACACTCGAGTTAACGTTTCTAACTCTTGTTCAACTAATCATTTATCCAATGCCTTAAATACATATTTTTACCCTTTGTGGTAAATCTCACAATTTATCCCAATATCAACATTTCCAAACCATTTCCACAACATACTCATCCACTCAAGATATCTCATTCATCATAAACACTCCCACAGTCCACTTTCTCACACTTGACCATTTCTAAGTTATATTCATTTCATACCATTTTAGGTAGTTCTATCCACAATATGCACACCTAAATATCTTTATAATCATTAACTAAACCAATGTACTTGGATTTGTGCATTAGAACTTACCTCATTGGATTTTCCTCTTGCTCAAATTAGGATTGTCCTTTATTTCTTCAATCCATCAAATGGGGAAATGCCTCTAGACTATGTTGTTCTTCTCTTTGATGTGAACAACTTTGTCTCTAACAGCCTTTCCTCAAATCTTACTGAAAATGGCTGGATTTAGGAGTGAGAAACTAGATTTCTTTGAGTTGAAGTGAAAAGGAAATGTTTGTCCCGAAATTCTGATGATCCAACTGCTCCCATTTATAGTTTTGACTTGATGAGATCGATCTTCCTTGGGTGGAGATCGATCTGTTCCTCTAAAATCCCTCTTTTCTAAGACGTTTTAAAGGTAGGAGATCGATCTGTCGAGACTGGAGATCGATCTGCTTTCAAACAGAAGCTTAAGGAGATCGATCTGGCCTTAGGGGAGATCGATCTGCTTCCAACCCGAGAGCTAAGGAGATCGATCTGCTTCCTTTGGAGATCGATCTGTTCCCTTCCATTTCTCACATAAGGGCATTCTGGCTCTCCCAGATCGATCTCTCATCCTATGAGATCGATCTGGCCTTCACAAATTCCAGATTTTCCTGCAGTTTTTCTGCAACAACTCCTTACCAAACACCCTTAATTTGCTACCATGATCATTTCCTCATTCATTCATCTTTGAGACTTGAAAATGGGATCCATCCTCACTACATACACATTAAAACTTGTGTAGAATCTTTGTATGACCAAATATATACGATATTACTCAAATGGAAATATACACTTATGTAAATCTTTCCTTCCATTTTACTATACTACTCATATTCCATTTCGATCACATTCTTCTCGTATTCAAGTTCATTTCTTCCTAGTCATTCGTAATGCAACTTGTACGTATAATCACAATTCTTACTACAAGTGCGTACATAATCTTATGAACTTACATTGCATACACTTCACATTACAATACATCATCTTACTTATGATTTTATTTACATTCCCATGTCCCTATATACATAGCTATACACATACGGGGTCTCACATTCTCCCCCACTTAAAGAATTTGGTCCTCCAAATTAGAACTAATTCAATCTGTGAATAACTCGGGATACTTTTCCCGCATCAAACTTTCCAGTTCCCATGTGGCCTCTTCCACAGTGTGATGTTGCCACAAAACCTTAACCAATGAAATCGTCTTGTTCCGCAACACCTTCTCTTTCCTGTCCAACACCCTGATCGGTCTCTCAACATACGACATATCTTTCTTGAGCTCCAACGGCTCATAACTAATTACATGTGTCAGATCCGGGTAGTACTTCCGAAGCATAGAAACGTGGAAGACATTGTGGACTTCTGCTAGCTCAGGTGGTAAGGCTAGCCTATATGCTCCTTCTCCCACTCTATCCAAAATCTCGAAGGGACCAATGTAACGAGGACTTAATTTTCCTTTCTTCCCAAACCTCATTATTCCCTTAGAAGGAAATACTTTCAAAAATACAGACTCGCCAACATCAAACTCAAGTGGTCTCCGTCTCCTGTCAGCGTAGTTCTTTTGTCGACTTTGAGCTGTTCGCAGCCTCTCGCATATTATCTGAACATCCTCGGAGGCTTGCTTAACTAAATCGGGAGCGAGCAACTGTCTGTCACCAACTTCTTCCCAACCAATGGGCGATCGGTATCTACGACCGTATAGTGCCTCATAAGGGGCCATACCAATACTTGAGTGATGACTGTTATTGTAGGCGAACTCAATCAATGGCAAGTGATCGTCCCATGAGCCTCTAAAATCCAGCACACACGCTCTCAACATATCCTCCAGGGTCTGTATAGTCCTCTCTGACTGACCATCTGTCTGAGGATGAAAAGCGGTGCTAAAACTCAACTAGGTCCCCATCGCTTCCTGGAAATGTCCCCAAAAGTGGGAAGTGAAGCGGGCATCCCTATCAGAAACAACACTCACTGGGACTCCATGCAATCTCACTATTTCTCGCACATACAGGTTCGCCAGTGCACTCAATGTATCAGTAGATCTCATGGCTAAGAAATGTGCCGATTTCGTTAACCGATCTACTATCACCCATATCGCATCATGGTTCTTACGGGTTCTCGGTAACCCCATCACAAAATCCATGGTGACATGCTCCCACTTCCATGTTGGTATCGATAGAGGTTGTAATAATCCTCCTGGTTTCTGATGTTCGGCTTTTACTTGCTGACAAATGAGACATCTAGTGACATACTCAGCTATGTCTCTCTTCATTCCAGACCACCAATATGCTTTTCGGAGATTTTGATACATCTTACTACTCCTCGGGTGTATCGTGTATCTCGACGAGTGTGCCTCTGATAAGATCAGCTTTCTCAGCTCTACATCCTTAGGAACACATATTCTATCTCTAAACCTTAGTATTCCATCTGGACTCAATATAAAATCGGCACCCTTCCCTTTCCAGATTTGGCTAATCATGACAATACACCATTGATCGATTTGCTGAGCTTGTCGGATTCTCTCAATCAACTCTGGTTCTAATCTCAAGCTAGCAATAATCCCATAGCTGCCAATCTCAGGTAGGGTCATATCCAGACTAAGGTTCGTGAATTGTTCCAACAACTCGTGCTCTCTAACCATCATGTGAGACACCAACCCGAGACTCTTCCGACTCAATGCATCGGCAACCACATTTGCCTTCCCCGGGTGGTACAAGATCTCACAATCATAGTCCTTGAGGAGTTCCAACCACCTCCTCTGTCTCATGTTTAACTCCTTTTGTGAGAATAGATATTTCAGACTCTTATGATCCGTAAAGATCTGAAATCTCTCACCATATAAGTAGTGGCGCCATATCTTCAACGCAAACACTACGGCCGCTAACTCCAAATCGTGAGTGGGGTAGTTCTTCTCATGATCTTTCAGCTGTCTAGATCCATAAGCTACTACCCTTCCATCTTGCATCAAAACACAGCCTAGTCCTTGATGCGAAGCATTTGTATACACCGAGTAATTCCCTGAACTGTTAGGGATGACAAGAACTGGCGTGGTAGTTAATCTGCGCTTAAGTTCCTGAAAACTCCTCTCACAAGCTTCATCCCATGAAAACTCCACACTCTTCCTCGTAAGATGTGTCAATGGAGCAACTAATCTAGAGAAACCTTCTACAAATCTCCTGTAGTAACCAGCCAAACCCAGAAAACTTCTGATCTCTGTGACTGTCCTAGGTTGTTCCCACTGAACAACTGCCTCAATCTTGGATGGATCTACTGACACCCCATCCTTCGATATAACATGGCCTAGAAAAGAAATCTGTTCTAGCCAAAAGTCACATTTGTTAAGCTTGGCATATAACCTTTTCTCTCGGAGGGTTTGCAAAATAATCCTTAAGTGCTGCTCATGCTCTTCTCTGGACCTTGAATACACCAATATATCATCAATGAAAATGATTACGAACTGGTCCAGGTATGGCTTGAATACTTCGTTCATTAGAGCCATAAAAGCTGCTGGCGCATTGGTTAATCCAAAAGGCATCACTAAAAATTCGTAATGGCCATAGCGGGTACGAAATGCTGTCTTGGGCACATCCTCCTTCCGAATCTTCAATTGATGATACCCAGACTCAGATCTATCTTGGAGAAGATCTGTGCTCCCCGAAGCTGATCCAATAAATCGTCAATGCGTGGCAAGGGGTACTTATTCTTGATGGTAGCCTTGTTTAACATCCGATAGTCAATGCACAACCTGAGGCTCCCATCCCTCTTCTTCACAAACAATACCGGGGCTCCCCATGGTGAGACGCTCGGTCTTATGAACCCCTTCTCTAACAACTCTTGCAGCTGTTTCCTTAATTCCTCTAACTCAACTGGAGCCATCCTATATGGTGACTTCGATATTGGGTCGGTTCCAGGCGTCAAGTCTATACCGAATTCCGTTTCTCTATCAGGTGGCAATCCTGGTAGATCGTCTGGAAAGACATCAGGGAATTCTCTGACCACTGAGATGTCCTCCATATCAGGGTGTACTTTGTTCAAATCCACCACATAAGCAATAAAACCTTCAAAACAACACTCAAGCCATTTATACCAAAGTACTTTACTTAACACAAAATTTAAGATTTCATTTCTTCTCTTAGAATCTTACAACACATTCTTCAGGTAGAGAAAACTTAATGGACTTAGAACGACAGTCTATGACAGCATGATTGGCGGCTAACCAATCCATTCTAAAAATTACATCAATGTCATACATATTCAACAAAATCAAGTTGGCTGTCATGCACTTATCTCCCACCCTCACTTTACAATCTTTATACACTTGTTCAACTAATTGGCTAACTCTCATTGGAGTACTTATTAGTAAAGTCCTACTCAAGTATGTGGGCTCTACAAAACCTTTTAACTTAGATGCACATGCAGGTGATATGAAGGAATGCGTAGCACCAGAATCAAATAAAGCAATAACCTCCAAATTGAAAATCAAGATTGTACCTTTTATCACTTCAGAAGAGGTATCAGCCGATGCCTGGTCTATCGCATACACCCTGCCTTGACCCATAACTTGTTTTCCTTTTTCTTCAGCCGAGGCTTTCTTTCTTGCAGGAGGTGCAACTGTAGGAACCCTCTCTGGCTCTTTACCCCTCTGTGAAATTGCCTCAACTATCTCCGGGCACTCTCTGGCATAATGTCCAAATTTACCACATCTGAAGCATCGGGTACCCTGAAGATGACATGGCCTACCACCATGGTATCGACCGCATAGCCTACGCTGATCTGTAGTCGGTCGGGGTCCACCAATCACTATACCCCTGGCTGGTGTCTGAGTCGGAGGCATAAAAGATCTAGCAACCTTTTTCTGGAACTCATCTACTTCTCTCCGACGTTTACTCATGAATTTTCGACCAAATTTGGCACTCTTGCCATCTCCCAGCTTCCTCGGACCCTTGTCCTTACCCCAACTAAACTCAGAAATCTGCAAGTCATGATCTTGCTCGCATAACTGGGCCCGTCGCACGGCCTCTCTATATGTAGTGACATCAAATGGGGCCAACTTCGCTCGGATCGAAGGCCTCAGTCCATCTACAAATCTACGGACTCTAATAGCCTCGCTCCTGATCGAGTCCGGATCGTATCTACCCAGTGAAGTGAATCGTGACTCGTACTCATCAACTGTTCGATTCCCTTGAGTCAGATTCAGAAATTTCATCTGTAGTCTCCGTCGAGCAGTATCTAGGATGTATTGCTCTCTGAAAACGTCCAAGAACATATCCCAAGTGATAACCATTCCTTGAGCTCTTAACATCGGCCTGACGGACTTCCACCAGTGCTCTGCTTCGCCTCTCAATACAAAGGCCGCAAGCGCTACTCTCTCCATAGCTGAACATCTACAGAAGTCGAATAACTTCTCCATTTGACTGATCCAGTCCTCAGCCACCGTCGGATCCTTTACCCCGCTAAACGAAGGAGGCTTAAAGTCCATAAAGTGCCTCAATCTTTCCATATCACAATCATATCCATACCCCAAATCATCATCATGCTGATGTGGGGCTACCGGAGGAGGTACCGGTCGAATATGAGGTTCCCGTGGCCTAGCCGGTTCAGCTTGCGCAGGTGCAACATTCTCAGGTTCAGGTGCAGCTGCTGGGGGATTCGGTGCAGCCTGTCCCGCTGAACCAGGTGTACCCTCAAACCTAGCCATAATCTGACCCATCATGGTCATCATCGTGCGCATGTCTTCCTCCAATCGAGTTATCCGAGGATCAGAAGCCTCTATTTGTTCCTGGGGCTCATGACTAGAGGATGATCTACTGTGCCTCTCAGTCCTGTCATTTTGCCCTCGAGCCCTCGAGCTCACTCCCCTCTTGCGGTGTCTCTCAGGCATAACTCACTAGCCTGATAACTTTCCTGCGTTATAACAAACATTTAATTCACTACCAGCTCCGTATACACATTTGTATCTAAATATCGCACAGTAACTTGGGGATGTATGTTTTCTTAGTCCTAAGCATCAACTCACATCAGACCAACCACGCTCTGATACCAAGCCTGTCATGCCCCGCTTTCGGGAACCCTTCTATCCATACATTCTCTACTACGGTTGGGCTGTGAGAAGATGCAATTACTAAAAATTTATTCATTTACAGCGGAATATTTAAAACTTTAATTCACACTCCCAGGTGTGTGTGTAAATACACAAAATTAATTGTATAAATACCATGTGCTTACATATCATCCCCATAATACTGTTTACAATTCCAAGATATAACTGTGCGATACAATATATTAGATACAAAATACTCGTGTATACAAATCTTATACCTTTACAGATTGTGAGAGCTGTTTAGCACAAAAGATCTAGAGATCACTGCTCTCTTACTTCTCAGTACCTGGAGGGGGAAAATAGTGGGATGAGCAAACCACGGCTCAGTAAGGAAATGTATGCTAGCAGGTAGATATCGTACTACCTACATAGCCTATGCATGCATAAACCAAAACCATGTTTTCGTTATAAATGGAAATATCATACGAACAATGCATTTAAACATATATTTCTCAATAGCATTTTCGTGTAAATCAAATGTCAAACTTCCATTTAAAACATGCTCATAAATAGTGCCCTCATGGCACGAATGTGAAATCAAAGATTTATTAAAACACGAAATCTCTTTCACTTCTCAAATCATTCTTTCCGCAAGTCTCTTTCTTTTCTGAGATTGTCTCTGTTTCTCGATTCTCTGAGACAGGCATGGAATTTTAGGCAATCAAATATCCACGACTTATGGCCACAGTCAGTGATCCCAGGCCTCACTGATCGGGTGTGCACAGGGTATCACTTCGCCTGAAGGGGGATGCGTCCGTCCTACCCTCCGGCTCATTTCAATCCACCTCATCTCCTCGTATACTCACGGTGAAGATACGTCGTGTGTCATCTACGCGATACTCGTACTCACGTGCACCCAGCACGGTACATAGTATACCAACGGGTGACTACACTATTCTACGTACAACCGTGGACCCAAGTCCATACTCCAACTCCGATGGACTTTTTATCCTTAAACCATGTCTCATATACCAGGCGAGCAAGCAGCGTGACACACAGTCAACGCAAAGCTCCAGCGCGGTACGATCTATCGTTAAGGCCCAGCCCGTTCAATTGGCCGTCGACTGGTATCCCCTTGGGTCCCAGACCCCCAGGTTTACCTTAACTCAATAAAACAGGTGCGAGCAAAGTTCCCGCACTTTCTCAAAACCCTCGTACGAGTTAAAACTCCAGCACGGTACATCAAGGCCTTAAAACGGGTGTGAGCTAACGCTTCAACACCAAATCTCATCTCAAAACTGATAGATGGCTATTTTCTCTTTTTAAAACTCAAAACACGTTTATTCATACAGCATGCCTCTTCATGCTAAAACATGTAAAATTAGCCAACCTATCATCAACATTTCTCAATCATAAATAACAATGTAAAATTGAGAAAATCATTGAAAACATGCATATCATGCTATTTCCTTACCCTATCCCATTTCTCAATACATATATACGTCATAGTACTTTGCATACTTCCATATCATTTCATAGAATTATCATATCGTACTAGTCTAGCAATATATCTACGAAATTGCCGTAAAATACGTACGAACATCTCTATAGCTAACACACAGTCCCTTACCTCGTTTTACTTGTGTGCAACTATCCGCCTTTATGTTTCTTGCGTTCTCATCTCGACTTGCTCCGGCGTATCATCCGAAACTGAAATTCATCCATCAAACACTCGAGTTAATGTTTCTAACTCTTGTTCAACTAATCATTTATCCAATGCCTTAAATACATTTTTTACCCTTTGTGGTAAATCTCACAATTTATCCCAATATCAACATTTCCAAACCATTTCCACAACATACTCATCCACTCAAGATATCTCATTCATCATAAACACTCCCACAGTCCACTTTATCACACTTGACCATTTCTAAGTTATATTCATTTCATACCATTTTAGGTAGTTCTATCCACAATATGCACACCTAAATATCTTTATAATCATTAACTAAACCAATGTACTTGGATTTGTGCATTAGAACTTACCTCATTGGATTTTTCTTTTGCTCCAATTAGGATTGTCCTTTATTTCTTCAATCCATCAAATGGGGAAATGCCTCTAGACTATGTTGTTCTTCTCTTTGATGTGAACAACTTTGTCTCTAATAGCCTTTCCTCAAATCTTACTGAAAATGGCTGGATTTAGGAGTGAGAAACTAGATTTCTTTGAGTTGAAGTGAAAAGGAAATGTTTGTCCCGAAATTCTGATGATCCAACTGCTCCCATTTATAGTTTTGACTTGATGAGATCGATCTTCCTTGGGTGGAGATCGATCTGTTCCTCTAAAATCCCTCTTTTCTAAGACGTTTTAAAGGTAGGAGATCGATCTGTCGAGACTGGAGATCGATCTGCTTTCAAACAGAAGCTTAAGGAGATCGATCTGGTCTTAGGGGAGATCAATCTGCTTCCAACCCGAGAGCTAAGGAGATCGATCTGCTTCCTTTGGAGATCGATTTGTTCCCTTCCATTTCTCACATAAGGGCATTCTGGCTCTCCCAGATCGATCTCTCATCCTATGAGATCGATCTGGCCTTCACAAATTCCAGATTTTCCTGCAGTTTTTCTGCAACAACTCCTTACCAAACACCCTTAATTTGCTACCATGATCATTTCCTCATTCATTCATCTTTGAGACTTGAAAATGGGATCCATCCTCACTACATACACATTAAAACTTGTGTAGAATCTTTGTATGACCAAATATATACGATATTACTCAAATGGAAATATACACTTATGTAAATCTTTCCTTCCATTTTACTATACTACTCATATTCCATTTCGATCACATTCTTCTCGTATTCAAGTTCATTTCTTCCTACTCATTCGTAATGCAACTTGTACGTATAATCATAATTCTTACTACAAGTGCGTACATAATCTTATGAACTTACATTGCATACACTTCACATTACAATACATCATCTTACTTATGATTTTATTTACATTCCCATGTCCCTATATACATAGCTATACACATACGGGGTCTCACATGGGGATACCTTGTTTCTGCCTCAAGCAGTACTTGTCTATCCCCTTCTACAGTTTTCCTCAACAAGATTGCGCTAATAGCTGTATCACTTACCCTAAGGTACATAAAAAATGCTCCCTAGTTAAATGTCTTAACAGTAACGAGAGTTCTTTCCTGTACTCCTTTAACTCTTCGAAAGCCGCTTGACACTCTTCAGTCTATTTGAAGTTCCTCCCGCCTCTGAGTGTCTTAAAGAATGGTAGAATTCTTTTAGTAGACTTTGATAAGAAACGATTTAATGCTGCTATTCTCCCTGTCAAGCTATGCACCTGTCTAATAGTAACTAGAGGTTTCATGTCTACAATGGCTTGGACCTTCTCAGGGTTGGCTTTAATCTCTCGATTGGTTATCATAAACCCCAAGAACTTCTCGGATTACCCCGAGAACACTTATTGGGGTTTAACGTCACGTCATACTTCCTTAAAACCTCAAAAACTTTAGACAAGTGCATAACATGAGATTCCCCTTCTCTACTTTTCACGATCATGTCATCCACATAGGCTTCCATCGTGTTACCAAGAAGAGCCTCAGATATTTTATTCACCATGCGTTGATATGTAGCACCCACATTTTTTAAGCCAAAAGGCATCACTCTATAGCAGTAAGTGCCTTTATCAATGATAAAAGACGTCTTTTCTTCGTCTTTAAGGTGCATTAAGATTTGATCATAACTGGAAAAGGCGTCCAAGAAGTTAAGAAACTCGTACCCTGAAGTTTCATCCACTAGCTTGTCAATTTGAGGCAACGGGTATGAATCCTTTGGACATGGCTTATTCAAGTCGGTGAAGTCCACACACATTCTTCACTTTTCGGTGGCTTTCTTCACCATTACCACGTTCGCAAGCCATTTCGAATACTGCACTTCTCGAATGAATCTAGTCTCAAGCAACTTGTTTTCTTCAATAACTTGCTGTCTCTCAGGGGTGAAGTTTCTCTTTTGCTGTTTAACAGGTTTCACCCCAGACAACACATTAAGCTCATGACAGATGACTTTCGGATCAATTCTGGGCATATCAGGAGGGGTCCATTCAAAAACATCAACATTCTCTCTTAAGCACTTTATTATCTTTTTTTTTTCACTTCAGGTCTCAATTAGCCCCCAATGTATACTTTATGCTCTTCATCATCGACCCTCAACTTTATCTCTTCCATCTTTTCAACAGGTTTTGGCTTCGGTGGCTCGATGACAGCAAAATTTTCTTTCCTTTGGATTCCCTTACATGTAGTCGATGCAACATTACACGTTCTTGCTCTCCTTTGATCTCCTCTGACCTGTCCCACACCTTCGGGGGTTGGGAATTTCATCAACAAATAACATGAGAGAGTACGACCCTCATGTCATTCAACAATGGTCGTCCTAAAATAATGTTGTATGCTAGAGATGTCGATTTGACTACTATAAATAAAATTTATCTTGTAACACTTTTAGGGTTCTCCCCCAAAGTAACAGGTAGTTCAATAGACCCAGTCACCTTCACTTTCTCTCCTGCAAAGCCAAACATGAGGTAATCATAGGCTTTAATCTGTCTTCACTTAAATTCATTTTTTCAAAACAGTTTTAATAGATAAGGTTCACCAAACTTTCATTATCTACTAGGATTCGACTTATTGGATGTTTGGCCACAACTGCAGATATGACCATAGGATCGTCATAGAGGGTAATCACTTCTCCTCAATCAGTAGGCGAAAAAGTAATTGCCACTTCTTTTTCGATCATTTTCATCACAGAATAGACTTGGTACGCCTGTCTAGCGTAAGCCTTTCATGAAGCAAATGAGCTACTAGCTATGTATTCTCCACCGTAAATGACATTAAGAGTAGCTCATGTAGGTTCATTGTCTACCTACTGATGCCTACGTTCTCCCCTTCTAGCCTCGTTTCTTCTTAATTCATTTCTCTTCACATTTCTCTGTCATTGTCGAGCCTATCACGCAGTCTATTGTCTCCTCGACCACGAGCAAGATATTGAATCCTTTCATTTCTCCACACATAACGATCTAACTTGCCTTCTCTAGCCAACTTCTCAAGCTGGTTCATTAGATCCCGATATTTTTCAGTTGCATGGTCGAAGGCAGAGTGGAAACTATAATAGGACCCAATGTCTCGTCCTAAATTCCCCTCACCTCTTTGAGGGAATTGAAGCATTCCAATTCTTTCAATTGCAGCCAAGATTGAGGCACGTGGCTTTGTAAACTGAGTGTAGTTAGCATACTTCAACTTTGGAGCTTTACCTGATTTATCTGATCTTCTTGTGTTTTTATTATCAGGTTCTCTATCTCATTTCCTTTATTCCTTGAGGTCACGCATTTGTATCATTTTCATCACTTCTTCTTGAGCAATATACTTATTTAATCGAGAGAACTAGTCTGAAATCATCATCGGTTGATCCAGTGATAGCGACTCTTACAACTTTGTCCCATGTAGCATAGCTGTCACAACAACTCTAGCTTGTAGATCATGCACTTCAAGAGTAGTATCACAGAACCGATCTACATAACTTTTCAATGACTCTTTATTTCCTTGTCTCAAGGTAAGCAGATAAGTGACCTTCTTCTTCTTCTAGCTATTTATCACGAAAGCCTTTAAAAACTCATTCCTCAATTGATCAAAAGATGAAATGGACCCTTCTGCCAAACTATTGAACCACTTCATCGCATGACCAGTCAAAGTTAATGAAAATGCCCTGCACATAATTTCATCTTCCCATCCATGTAATAGTATTAATGACTCATAATTCTGAATGTGATCATAAGGGTCTGTCTTTCTGTATATGCTGTCATCTGCGGCATCTTGAGTTTCGGGGGTAAGGGTTTCCCCATGATTGCCGCACTGAACAAGATCTTTCTTCTTTGGGTTTCTTCAGTTGAAACTAACTTTTTTTCTTCTAAAATTTATTCCACCATTTTCTTCATGTCTGTAGCTTTTTGCGCCCTAGGTGCAAGTCGATTTTGCATTTTTTGGTGTTACATGAATAAGCCTGATCACAATCAACAACCTCTTTTTCCTTGCCACGTAGATTATGAGCTGGCCTTTGTTAAGTCCGAGGTGGAAAGTTTACCATTTCTATTTTAGGGTTCCAAGTTGGATCCATTTTCGAGTCTGTCCTCCAAGTGTGGGACCCTGGCAGGCCATTAGCATTCTGGAGCCAAGGATCTCCCGCATTCAAATATCCAAAACCTGTCACACCCTGACTCTCCAATACCTTGGCATCTTAGGCCCCTCGCAATCTCATGCGCAGGGTCTCCCTCACCTTGACGCCATGGCTCTCAGACACCCTGGTACCTTAAGTCTATCGTAGTCTCATGCACAGGGTCTTTCGCGTCCTGACGCAATCCTTGACGCCATGGCTCTCAGACACCCTGGCACCTTAAGTCTGTCGTAGTCTCATGCACAGGGTCTTTCGCGTCCTGACGCAATGGCTTTCCAACACCCTGGTGCCTCACGTCTGTCGTAGTCTCACGCACAGGGTCTCCCACAGCTTGACGCCATGGTTCTCCCATACCCTGACACCTCAAGTTTGCAGCAACCTTACGTATAAGGTCTCCTGCAGCCTCACGTACGAGGTCTCCCGTAGCCTCATGTCGAATCCTCACGCCAAATTCTCATTCAAAACCTTTGACGCCTAATGCTAGATTCTCAAACCAAACTCTAACGCTAAACCCTCGAGCCAAACTCCGACGATAAACTCTCACGCTAGGCTCTAATGTTAAACACTCACGCCAGACTCTGATAATAAACTTTCACGCCAAACTCTGACGCTAAACCCTCAAGCCAGACTCTGACGCTAGATCCTCATGCCAAATTCTCACTCAAAACCTTTGGCGTTTGACGCCAGATTCTCACGCCAAACTCTGACGCTAAACCCTCGTGCCAAACTCTGATGTTAAACTCTCATGCCAGACTCTGACGTTAAACCCTCACGTGAAACTCTGACGTTAAACCTTTACGCCAGACTCTGATGTTAAACTCTCACGCTAGTCTCTGGCGTTAAACTCTCACACCAGACTCTGACGCTAAACCCTCTCGCCAAACTCTGACACTAAACCCTCGCGATAGTCCCTACGACTGAAGTATACCTCCTTTGGCTTCCTTCTCCTCCAAGTTTTGAATAATCAGAGGCAAGTTCATTTGCGGGAATACCCCCTAAACAAGTATAACCCGCAATGTTTGGGATGTCTCTTCTTCTTGCTTCTTTATGGCTTCAAATTCTGCCACAGTGACTATGTTCACTGGTGCCTCTCTCTCCCCTTGAGCCCTATGGCCTGAGTTACGAATCGAGGAACTCACGGTATCTTCATCTTCATCATTGCTGCTGATCGTATCTTCACCATTGTTGTAGAGCAAAAAGTTTTTTTTTTCGTTCCCCACAGATGACGCTAATTGTTATTGCCAAATACAATAGTGATGTATTGTTGACATCTTCGCTTTGATCTCTGTGTCATGTGCTATCAAAGGCTTTGTAAGAAAAAGAATAATTAGAGGGATGTAGGGATTTTTCCCTGCGTAAACACTCCGATGCTTAAGTCAGAAAGAGAATTTAATAGAGTTTCTGTAAACAAAATAGAGTCCCTCTTTCATAAATCATACCTGACTCTTATTTTTAGGGATTGATTTCGCATCTAATTACGTATTTATCCACTAATTAAGTGTCTCTTACTGTTTTACGGGTCTTGCATAATCAAAAATATTTAAGGATAAAAAATCCAAATAAATTTTAACACATGGATCTTAACCGCATGATTTTTTCATGTGCGGGTTCATACGTAAACGCACCACGTGGCGCATCCACGTTCATCGGCGGGATACACAAATTATATACTCGCACCACATGATGCAACTAACTTGCGCCATGAGGCACATCATTCTTTTTTTTACATTATGCACAACACATATCAATAATAATTAGTTATAATCTTTAAAATCTGTCGTTATTGTATTCATATATTGTCTATACCACCATATAATTAAGGGTTCTATGTACTCTTTCATATAAGTTAAATATTAACAACGTAATTATTTGAGTTTATTTGTTGATGTATGTCATCATGGCTTAATTTTCTTTGTGTTCTTTACTCGATTGTTGTTTTTTAATTACAAGTTATTATTTTTAGAAATTTAACGTGATTAATATCAAATTCTTTATTAACATCAACCTACTAATTAGTTTAGCACTGCGTACGCAAATTCATGTTAGGTTGAATTTAAAAAAAAAAAAAATCTAATGTGCTTTCAAGTTTGAATGAAATAGTTGAGGATTATAAACTATTAAAACTTAACTTATTGGTTTATATCCCTTATTATGATATTAGAGATTAAGTGATATCCATCCTAGTCGTATGTTTTTATGAAAAAAAATTTAAAAAAAAACTAAGTATTATGATATCTTATAAAATCTAGTAAAAATTTCATACAATCAACTCAAAATGAAACCTTAATTAGAAATGCACAATGAAATCTTACAAACCCCAAAGCCCATGAATATCAAACCAAACAATTTCACACTAATTACTTCCTACCAACAAACTTTTTTCTACCACCCTTCACGACTAGACATTTTGCTTAATTGTAATTCTTCGTTTCATTAGTCTTTAACCTACCTTTCAACGTCCATATCTGCATAAAGCTTTTGGGCCCTCCATGCATGTTTTGCTCTCCGTCTGTGATTCAAGATCATTATCAGATTCTTCTTCCTTTGTCAATGTTGAATACTCAACCTTTTCTCCGTATAATTTAACCAAAACCAAATAGAGAGCCATTGAAAAGATGGTGACCGCTATCAATGCCCAGCTAAATAGAATATTCACTAATGATTTAGCTCGGTGTAGTGCCTCATCGCTTGAGCACCTAACCACCTGGTGACCCTCTTCAAAGTGGAGGAAGCAGCCTTTGGAAACAAACTCTGGAGTCCAGAGCATGTATCCCATGACTATGAGCCACACACCTTGATAGAAAATGCTGAGAGACCTTATAAAGCTGACCATGAAGCTCTTAGGATGCCCAATTCCAATGAGGGTGGTGGCTAAAGAAACAACGATGGCACACTGTAGAAGCAAGTGATATTGACCCTCAACCCCCATGTGATCAGTTGAATGAAAGTGGAAGAGGAGGAGTTGTTGGGCAAAGGCTACTGCTGCAAGAAACTCTGTTAGGCTATACTTAACTGTGGGGCTAATTTTATCAAGGAGGATAGCAAAAGCTGCATAAGTAAAGAAAGTCATTGATATAGAAGAGTGTTCAAAGTTGTGGAGATGATTTGATGGGATGGTTCCATCAGGATCAAAAGGTTGGTGCCTTGCAGGGCCAATAAAGAGCTCCATGGAGATGGAGATGGAGGAGGCTACCATAATAAGGAACAGCTCTAAGTACCTTAATTTTGATACGGGGAACCATGGGGAAGATGCGAAGGAATTTGGGTGGAGGGAATGGAGCTTGCTATGATTAAAGAGATGCCAAAAACCTAGTACAAGGAAGGCTAGACCTGGTGCAACATGCCCCACTAAAGAACCCATGTCTTCCTTTGTCTGAACCCTACTTTTCTTCCTTGCTTGTTTTTTTGTACTTGGAGAGAGGAAAAAGAAGAGCTTTTGAATGTTGTAGGGGAGAGAAAACGAGGGAGAGTTTGTGTGAACAATATTGAGGAGCAAATGCCTTAAAGAGAGCTAATTTCCACGGACTCCAGAGCGTCTATATAGCTGGGGATCTTAAAAATTGGAACTGCTGATGAGTGAGGCTTTTTAGTTGAGAAATTACCCTTCGTTGACAGCTGTCCGAAATTTCGTAATAAAATCCGCAAAATAATTTAGATTCTATTTAATTGGTACAATACCTACTAAAGGACCGCCCAAACCCAAAACTGGGACAAAAATGTCAAATTAATTAGGGCTCGCAAGTAAAGGACCGATAAAAAATCAATTTAAGATTGAATTTACAATTTTAAGTTTAAGGTTGATCGACTCCGACTCGTTTCGTAATTATATATATATATATATATATATATATATATATATATAATTTAAGATTGAATTTACAATTTTAAGTTTAAGGTTGATCGACTCCGACTCGTTTCGTAATTATATATATATATATATATATATGTATGACGCCGACTCGTTTCGTAATTATATATATATATATATATATTTACTTTGTTCACTAATACATTTTGAATCACTTTTATTTTCTTTCTACAATTTAATTTGAACTTTTATTACTTTTTTATTTTAATATTTTATATTTTATACTGTTTTTGTAAAAATTTATTTAAATTTATTGTATTATATTTATTTATATATATATATATATGTATGACGCCGACTCGTTTCGTAATTATATATATATATATATTTACTTTGTTCACTAATACATTTTGAATCACTTTTATTTTCTTTCTACAATTTAATTTGAACTTTTATTACTTTTTTATTTTAATATTTTATATTTTATACTGTTTTTGTAAAAATTTATTTAAATTTATTGTATTATATTTATTAATTATTATATATTTTAATATTTTATTATATATATATATATATTTTTTTTTTTAAAAATAGGTTAGAGGCAAAAAAAAAAAAAAAAGGCCTATAAAGTCGAATTGAATTGAATTGAATTTGAGCTCACTTTCAAATTTTCAATACCTTACTTAAATCGACTCGATCCAACAATGCCTTTAATTAGTACTCTTACTTTTATATTTTTTATATTTATCTTTTTTATTTATATTTGTTTTTCAATTTTACTTTTTTGTTTTAGAAAAGGAAAAAGCCTGTTGCCTATATAATAGTGGTAACTCTGAGGTGTGTTTTCTAATATTTTATCAGTCTGTATAGTAACTGGAGTGTGAATAAAAACTGTAAAACAGTTTAATTACATGTTTTGAAATTTCATATCGATAAAACGGATGTAAAATCATATTATGCTAAATTTGACAATAATATCATAAGCATCCATAACCATGCAGTCATATTATTTCAAAACATGTAATATGACGATTTCAAAGCTTTTATGTAGATAGCAGAAGTAAATGAGCTTTAAAATAAAACCACTACCATGTTATGAAGTAAATATATAATGCAATAGGGCATGGTTCACGTGAAAACATATCTCTTTCATTTATTATTTTTTAGAGCTTTTTGCAAAAGATTGAGTTTACTATGTGACTATACCTAGCCTTACAAGTAGAAAATAATCATATTCCCAATCCAATGTTTCAATCACCAAAACAATCCACAATTTCATTCGATAACTAATCATAATTCCATATTCATATTGTGAGAACTGTGAATTTTGTATACCCCATTTATGAGAATTGTAATTTTGTGTATGTAATTATGATATGTTTATGTACACACAAGTTTTAAATATGATGAAGTATAAGAAGAAGAGATTTTTAAGTCTTGAATGTGTATGAATTGAAATATGGATTATTAGGTAGATTATGGGAAGTTTACATTTGAGTTTTCTGCAATTTGGTGCAATAGCAATGCAATATGTGAAGGCCAGATCGATCTTTAAGTATGAGAGATCGATCTCATGGCTCCATAATTCAGGAAATGTGCAAGAACTGGTGGGCAGATCAATCTTACAAGGAAGTAGATCGATCTCCAGAACGATTCTGTAATGAAGAGATCGATCTCATGAGGAAGAAATCGATCTCATGAAGTATTCTGTAAAGAGAAGATCGATCTCCTCAAATGGTAGATCGATCTCATGAAGTGTTTTGTAAACAGAAGATCGATCTCCTCAAGTAACAGATCGATCTCATAAAACCATTAAGAGATCGATCTCACCCCACGACATATCGATCTCCTAGGCATAAAATTACCCTAAAACGTCTCCAAATTCAAATGCATATCGATCTCATTAAGGACCAGATCGATCTCCTACCCTTCATCTATGAAAGGACCCTTATGTTGTCCTGCATTTCATCTTTTCTCTCTCTTCCAAACCTCCATATTAGCCGAGCCCTAGCTTTCTCTCTCGTCCAAAGCCCCCATTTTCCTCCAAATCAAAGGTTGTAGTAAGAAGGAAAGTTGTTCCTCATCCAAAGGAGAACAATATACTTGAAAATCGTAGGACGAATCGAATCGAGGTGTGAATAGAGCACTCTATAAGTTTTGGATAAATTTCTAAACTTCAATCTTGGATTTTTAAGTGATTTTGGTGGGTATGGCCGTAAGCATTGTGATAAAATAGCTAGGAAATGGTTAGGGATTGATGAAACTATGATTTTTGTTAGAGTAAAGATAACATTATGCAATTGTGGTAATTGTGGGATTTATGACAATAAGTTTCGAATTGAGGTAATGAGGTGGATTGGGCATGGAGATTGTACATAAAAAATGTAGGATTTGAAATAATGTGGATAAGAATGTGAATTGTGATGGAATTGTGAGAATTGAGTTGTTTGAGTATTTAACGAGAATATGAGCAAATATGTGCTCGATGATGCGATTGAGATAGCTTATTGATGTTTTAACATCGTTGGCCCAGGAGTTTCAAAGAGGAATGCGAGGCTAGTCCGTGATACGGGGGAACGATTGCACTATACGAGGTGCAACGAGGTAAGGGAAAACTTAAACGCATTTGTGTGTGTGTTTTGTGACTATATTATAGCATGAATTGTGATTTGACAAAACAAGCATGTTTTATGAGTTGTGAATGAGTATTGCACATGATTTTATAGCCGGTTGGGGCCCAACTTTTATGAATTGTATACTCAGCGTGAAAATGTTTTAGAACTGTTTTGTATTTAAAACGTGAAAAGAGATTTGGGCTCTACGTTAAGGCATACTGAGTTGAGAAATGTGTGCGTGATTTTTCCGGTTGGAACTCGGTTTTAACATATTTTGTGTTGAGTACACAAATATTTTTAAATGAGATTTATGAGAGAAAACCATTATGAGTTCTACGTGAAGGTAAAACGTTTTATATGATAATGGCTAATGATTGAGACTTAGGCGTGTCATGTTGAATACACATCAGGCATTGCTTTGGTAGCATGTAAGACCGATATTATTCCCAGATTTGGTAGCGTTGGGAGGCATTGCTTTAGTAGCATGTAAGGTCGATGTTTTTCCCCGCTTTGGTAGCGTTGGGAGGCATTACTTTGTAACATGTAAGGCCGATATTTTTCCCCGCTTTGGTAGTGTTGGGAGGCATTTCTTTGGTAGCTTGTAAGGATGATATTATTCCCCGCTTTGGTAGCATGTAAGCTGATAATGTACATGAGGAGAGGATTTCTTTGGTAGCATGTAAGGTCGGGCCTTGTTTTGGTAACACGTAAGTCCAATATACCATGTACACGACCATATTGTTGACATTCTCTCTTTTGAGGATGCCTGGGATGCGCACCTAGAGGAGAATTATATTGATGTGCCATGACAAATATTTTATACAAGTTTTATTTGCCTAGTCTCTTTTTACACATGAGTTTGTGTTTTGTGGCTGTGCCACGTGCATTCTATTAAGATGATTTTTATCACATTTTAATGAGAAAAACCATTACCGCATTCTGATTTCCACATGCTTGTGACTGTGATTTGTATTGAGTTATGTACTCTCATGTTTTTACATGATTTTAGAGAATTGAGATGAGAATGATATTTTAATGAGTTCATGCTACGTTTTTAATTGAGTTTCAACTACGAGATAAAATGATTATGCTGTGCAAATCATTATTCACTAACGAGTCCCTTACCTCCTTACTGAGTGATTTAGAAGCTCACCCTGTTTTATCTCCCCCCAGATTTCTTCAATTGAAGAGAGTTCCCTGCGACGTATGAAGTAGTGGCTAGTGAAGGACTTGAGCTCCAGGCTACATATATTGTGTTGAGGTATAATTTACATTTCATGTACCCAGACTTATGTTGTATTTACAGACACTTGATGTACTTTGATGTATGGGATGTATTAGGATAATTAATTTGAAATTGAGGAATGTAAATAGTATAATAATTATTCATGAGATGATGAGATCCTGAAGTGAAAGTTATAAATTATGTATGATGATGCATGACACTGTACAAGAATGCACCCTTAATTGTGAATGGATGAATAAAAAGTTTTAAATTTGCATTGTTTTTTCGCGCTTCAGGGGCGTCACAGAGTTTTCTTGGTATCAGAGCTTAGGGTATTTAGTACTGTCAGTGTCGGTTAAGTGAAATAGAATACATCCCAAGTGTTTGTTTAAGTCTAGTCATGAACTGAAATTGAGGATTGAGATTTCAATCAAATTGAATGTGTACGCGCAAGAAACATATTGAGATTGAGAATGAGTGGACGATGAGGTCATTCGAGGAAGCAGGTAGAGCCACATCCGCCACCTGTCCCACAACCTGAGAGTCCTAACTCTCGATTTAACCAGATTGAGCATGATGTGTGGCAAGGTTTTGAGCAAATGACATCACTATTCGCGTAACATTTTGGAGTTAATGTTTCGAGTACTACTCCTACACCACCACATGGACCTCCCGTGCCCCTAGTACAGATGGACCCGGTGCCTCCCGTTACTCAGCCCAATGATAAGAGTATGGTTCGACTGAAGGACCTTTTGAAAATGAATCCGCTCGCATTCAAAAAGGATCCTGCAGAGGCTGAGGAGTGGCTGACTGAGTTGAGAGACATATTTGACTATTTGGGGTGCACTGATGCTGAAAGGGTCAGTATGGGTGCCTATATGTTGAAAGGGAGAGCTCGAGATTGTGGGGTGAGCTATCTGGCTCAGTAAGGAAATCGGGCAAGCAAGTAGACATCCATACTATCTACTGAAAATAGTGCTTTGCCTTTCCATCTCTCAATTCAAGAGCATGTTTCAAAATTTATATATAATAGTATAGATTTAAAATCCCATGTACTAAACTCATGCAGAGTTATCAAATATAGGCATTCATGCAAAACAGTGCATATTTATCAATTCGGAATGCCTTTATATAAAATATACCATTTACATTCAAAACATAATAAATATGGCATTTCACAACATAACACAACAACTGGGTTCCGACCCATCCCTCAGGTCTACCTGTATCATAAATACATGTGTATATCATGCGAGACTCAGTGGATAAATGCAATATCTCATGGATTATGGCTATATCCTAATATGTGAAATCTCAGGCAACACAGATCTCAGTGTGCAAGTTATCATTGCTGTAACGGGAGGGGGGTCAGTCCATCACAATCGCCAGCTATCAACTACTCTCCTCCACAACTCAACAACACACGGTATAGCCACTCGCACGATACAACGTACACCCGTGGACCCTGCCTCATGGTCGGGATGCCTACCATAGGTCTTAGCCCTCATACCACAAAATAATCAATGCCACGTCTCTAAATCCACGTGTGACCCTCTCCAGTGTGACACTCAATCTACACGAGGAAATCATCATGATTTTTCTACCATGTCTATATATCACGTAAAACTACAGTGCGCGTCTTGAGTGTGACTCACAGTCAACACTCCACTCAAACACTGTGTATGGATGTCAAAATATCAAATACTAGTGCGAGTAACCTCCAGCACTAGGTCATGCATAGTTCTCATGTAAAACTCGAGTATGAGCTATCGCTCCAGCACTCTATCATGCACAAATCACATAAAACTGAGTACGAGCAATGCTCCAATACTCTATCATGCATGTTAGATAAATATAGTGCGAGTCTCACTCTAGCACTAATCTATGTGATAAACATCTGAAATCAAGTGCGAGCTATGCTCCAGCATGACTGTTTTCACATAGTTCGGTAGATGACTCTTTAAAAATATGGATGTTTCAAAACGTTAAAATCAGCACTATAAAATGTGCTTAGTTTACATCAACCTTAAAACATTAGCCCATCTACCTACTCTTTTGCTACACAGCAGTGAAAACACTCAAAACATTGTTTCCATGCTTTTTACAACTTTTCTCAAAAGTTGACTTTTACCTAACTAGGGGCAAAATCGTAATTTACCCATATCGGGTCCCTATAAATATTATTGATTTTCTTTGACCCTCATACAATTTCAGTGAATGTAAAAGCAAACGAAAATATGCATATATATATATATCTCTAACTACTCGCAAAAGTTTCTTACCTCGGATCACGTCGTGTGACTTCACTTCCTCTGTGCTGCTCAAATCTCACAGTCCGGTCAACTCTCAATATAATTCTGGAGTTGCATATAACCATTCACTCGGTTAATTATACTTTGCCTATTGTATTACGCATTTAATACAGTTAATATCTCTTAATGGGCTCGTTTACAGTTATTAGGCCTTAAATACTTTAATTGGGCCTAACTCTGTCTTAATCCCGTTTTCCTATCATTTACGATAGTAAATTCAAAAATCTGTATATAATTTATTTTATATAGAAATTAATCCGAAATCCGCAAACTAAATTCCAATTACACAAAAATCATATTATTGTCGTAAATGAGCTTTACTTACTCGAAATTATGCGATGGTGTGCAAATCGAAGTTTGATCGACTCACGTTTGGAAGTTATCGTTGAACTGCATAATTTTTTATATTAAATTTCGGGTTAATTTTCGATCAAATATAATTTAAATTAACTTTCTCAAAAATTAATTTGGTCAATTTGACTGCGTATCGGCTTACCCGTAATCTGAGGTATACCCGGGGATTTTCCTCTCCTTTTTTCCCTTTTCCCTTTTTCTTTTCTTTGTCTTTTTCCTTTTTCTTTTCTTTTTCTTTTCCTTCCCTTTCCGGCTACGGTGCCGTTTCGGGGCCCTCACCGTCGTCGATCGTTTTCGACCGTTTCGCCGGTCGCTACCGGTACCAAAAGAAGTGCCTCGGCTAGGGGGTCACTCGACTGGGGTTGATCGGAACTAAATCACCGTGGATCGCAGGCAATCAGCTTGGTTTCCTCTCGGATTTTCTTTTGCTGATTCGCCGAAATCATGCGTCGTCAGCGCGCGTCGCCTATACCAGCAGGTTCGCCCGGTGGTCCTCGCTCTTCTCCGACCCTCGCCTGGCCTCGTCGGTCGCCGGTGGTTCGTCGGGGCTCTCGGGTCTTGCTCAATTTTTCTGTTTTCTCTCTCTCTTCGAACCCGATTTTCAGTTTCTCTTTTTTTTTAATAAATTTATTATATTTTATTTTAATCGAAAGAAATATAATAAAAATCTCAAAATATCTCCAAAAATTTATATTTTATTCATTTTATCAATAATGAATTTATCAATCTTATTTTGTCTTTTCGGTATATTTTTCTAATATTTTCGGGATAATTTTTCGAGGTGAAAATTTTGATTAATTCCAATAAATTCATATCGTGATCAATTGGACTCGAAATTTAATATTTTTCTCGTTATTGATTAAGATTTCTCAATTCCATATTTTTAATGAAATTTTCTTATTTAATTTATACAGAATTTTGGTCTTTTGACCGTTTTACCCCTGCACTTGTTCGGAACCAATTTAACCTGACTTTCCTTCATAAATTCTCTATATTTCTATTGATAAGTTCTCAGCTTCAGTCAGAATGATTTAATTCCATTTGGTTTAGTCTGTGACTCTTATAGCCCTTATTTGGTTGTTATATAGCTTACATACATTTTTATTCTTTAATTGTCAATTGCATGATAGTAAATACTCTTCTTATGATTCAACCATGAAAATAAAGTGTTCATATACATAGGAATCATAAGGAACAAGCTACATACATAATCGAAAACACGGGTCTGACAATCCTCCCCAACTAAAAGAATTTGGTCCTCCAAATCAAAACCAAGTCAATCATTAAACAGTTGGGGGTGCTTCTCTCGCATCAAACTCTCTAACTCCTAAGTAGCCTCCTCGGAAGTGTGATGCTGCCATAGAACCTTCACTAACCTGATAGTCTTCGACCTCAAAACCCTCTCGTTCCTATCCAGTATCTGAATCGGCCTCTCAACATATGACATGTCCTCACTGATCTCTAATGACTCATAGCTAATCACATGCACCGGATCCGAGTGATACTTCCGAAGCATCGAAATATGGAAGACGTTATGTACGCCTGAAATCTGGTGGTAATGCCAACCTGTAGGCCTTATCTCACACTCGATCA
Source organism: Firmiana major (assembly GCA_033439115.1). Taxonomy (NCBI): domain Eukaryota; kingdom Viridiplantae; phylum Streptophyta; class Magnoliopsida; order Malvales; family Malvaceae; genus Firmiana; species Firmiana major. The sequence continues at coordinate 33,870,842 of CM065913.1, read as the reverse complement.
ATTATCTTAAAGGGTTCAATGTAGCGAGGACTCAGCTTACCCCTCTTCCCAAACCTCGCTATACCCTTGGAAGGAGAAACCTTCAGAAACACGGGCTCATCGACTGCGAATTCAAGTGGCCTACGTCTCCTGTCAGCATAGCTCTTCTGTCGACTCTGAGCTATCCTCAATCTCTCAACTATCAACTTGACATCCTCAGAAGCCTGTGTAACCAAATCAGGAGCAAAAAGCTTTCGATCACCCATTTCCTCCCACCTAATTGGGGAACGACATCTACGGCCATACAAGGCCTCATACGGTACCATCCTGATACTCAAATGATAATTGTTGTTGTAGGCGAACTCGGCTAGTGGCAAATGATCATCCTAGGAGCCTTGAAAGTCTAGCACACATGCTCTCAACATATCCTCTAGAGTCTGTATAGTCCTCTCTGACTGACCATCTACCTGAGGATGGAAAACTGTGCTCAAACTCAACTGGGTTCCCATGGCTTCCTGAAAATGTTCCCAAAAGTGGGAAGTGAAGCGGGAATCCCTATCAGAGACAATGCTCACTAGAACACCATGTAACCTCACTATCTCGCGTACATACAACCCTGCCAACGTACTCAGAGTATCGATAGCTCTCATAGCTAGAAAGTGGGTTGACTTCGTCAGTCTATTAATGATCACCCAGATAGCATCGTGATTCCTCTGGGTCCTCGGTAAACTCATTACGAAATCCATGGTGATATGCTCCCATTTCCATGTCGGTATAGGTAGAGGCTGCAACAATCCTGCAGGTCTCTGATGCTTTACCTTCACCTGCTGACATACAAGACATCTCGCTATAAAATCTGCCACATCTCTCTTCATACTCGACCACCAGTATACCTTTCGAAGGTTCTGATACATCTTGCCACTCCCCGGATGCAATATGTACCTCGATGAATGAGCTTCCGAAAATATCAATCTCCTGAGCTCTGGGTCCTCGGGAACATACAGTCTACATCTGAACCTCAGTAGTCCATCAAAATTCAACTCAAAATTAGTCACTGTGCCCCTTTACATCTGACCAATCACATCGATACAATACGAATCAGTCTACTGAGCTTGTCTGATCTTGTCTAACAGATCTAACTCTAAGCGTAGACTCGCAATCATACAATCTGTATTCATGTTCGAAGGTACAACTCCTAAACTAAGGCTAGCAAACTGCTCTAACAGCTCATGCTCCTTAACCATCATAGACGATACTATCCACAGGCTCTTCCTACTCAAAGCATCTACTACTACGTTAGCCTTACCCGGATGATAAAGTATCTCACAATCATAATCCTTCAGAAGTTCTAGCCATCTTCTTTGTCTCATGTTCAGCTCCTTCTGTGAGAACAGGTACTTGAGGCTCTTGTGGTCGGTAAATATCTGAAACTTCTAGCCATACAAGTAGTGGCACCATACCTTTAACGCAAACACTACTGCTGCCAACTCTAAATCATGGGTCGGATAGTTCTTCTCATGGTCCTTCAGCTGTCTGGATCCATAAGCAACTACCCTCCCATTCTGCATCAATACACAGCCCAGTCCTTAATGCGAAGCATCGGTATATACCAAAAATCCTCCTGAGCTGGTAGGAATAGTGAGAATTGGAGCGGTGGTCAATCGACTCTTCAGCTCCTGAAAGCTCCTCTCACAATCCTCGTCCCACACGAATGCAACACTCTTATGAGTGAGACGCGTCAACGGAGTAGCCAACTTAAAAAATCCCTCAACGAATCTCGATAGTACCCTGTTAAACCCAGAAAATTCCTGATCTCGGTAACTATCCTCGACTGTTCCCACTGAACTACAGTCTCAATCTTGGATGGATCTACTGATACACCAACCTTCGACACAACATGCCCAAAAATGAGATCTCTGTTAACCAAAAATCACACTTGTTGAGTTTAGCATACAACTACTGCCCTCGTAGAGTCTGTAATACTATCCTGAGGTGCTGCTCATGCTCCTCCTCTGATCTCGAATATACTAATATGTCATCGATAAAGACGATAACAAACTGATCTATATATCTCTTGAATACATCGTTCATTAGAGCCATGAAAGTTGCGGGAGCATTCGTCAGTCCGAATGGTATAACTAAGAACGCATAGTGGCCATATCGGGTCCTAAATGTCGTCTTGGGTACATCTCCACTCCGGACTCTCAACTGATGATACCTAGACCTCAGATCAATCTTAGAAAAGACCTACACTCCTCGAAGCTGATCCAGTAAGTCGTCAATGCGTGGAAGGGGATACCTATTCTTGATGGTTGCCTTATTTAACAATCTGTAATCTATACACAATCGGAGGCTTCCATCTTTCTTCCTCATGAACAAAGCTGGTGCTCCCCACGGTGAAATACTCGGTCTAATGAACCCCTATCTAACAACTCCTGCAACTTTCTCTTGAGCTCCTTTAGCTTAACTAAGGCCATGCGATACGGTGGTCTCAAAATAGGCTCAGTACCAGGCACCAAATCTATACAGAACTCCATATCTCTGTCTGGTGGTAACCCCAGCAACTCATCCGGGAAAACATCTGGGTACTCACTGACCATAGGAATATCTACCAACTCCAAATGTACCTTATCCGTATCCACCACATATGTAATGAAACCTTCAAGATATTGATTTCTTAGTCAACATAATATTTTATTTATTAACAACATATCTATTACTTTTATTTCTTCCCATCAAACTTTACAATATATTTCGTAGGGTTAGGAAACATAACTGTCTTAGCGTAACAATCTAAAACAGCTTGGTTTGCAGATAACCAATCTATTCCTAGGATTACATCGAAGTCGCTCATACTTAACAATATTAGATTGGCTGTCATATCCTTTTTCCCTACTCTTAGCTTGCAATCATTATACATATGTTTAACTAGCTGACTGTCATCTATAGGCGTACTAATCAACATCATCATCCTTAAGGGAGTATGCTCTACATGCTTTGCTAACTTACATGCAAATGAAGGCGATACAAATGAATACGTGGCACCAGGATCAATTAAAACATATGCTTCTAAATCCTAAATCAGGATGTTACCTCTAATCACATCCGTAGAAGCATCGGCTGTGTCCTGGTCCAAGGCATGTATTTGCCCTCGACCCATCACCTATTTCCCCTTCTCCTTTGCCGTCACTCTCCCCCTTTGAGCAGACGTACCAGCTGGAGCTCTATCAGGCTCCCTCCCCTTCTGTGGGGCAGTCTCAAATGTCTTTGGGCAAGCTCTAGCAATATGCCCCTATTTCCCACATCGAAAACACAAAATAGGGCTCAACGGACAAGGTTTACCACATCTACTGCATTGATCTATAGTAGGCCTCTGTCCTCCAATCACAATGCCCTTCGCCGGAGCTATGGCCGGGTATGTAGGAGGTCTAACTGGTCGCTCTTGTACCTCCTCTATCTATGGTCCCTTATCGAAGAGTCTCCTCCCTCGTCGATAACTGAAACCTCTATCTCTAGTCGACCTCTTTCTCTCTCTATCTCGGCTTCGACTAAACTTCCCAAACTCAGAGGCATTCCTCTTGTAGTCTTACTCGTAAAGTTGCACCCTGCGCACTGCCTCATCATACGTACCAATATCCAGCGGTACTAACCTAGACCGCAACACCGGTCTTAATCCATCGACAAATCTGCAGACCTTCTTGGTCTCGCTATACATGGTATCGGGATCATACCTCCCCATGGCCAAAAATATAGTCTCGTACTCATCCACTGAGAGACTCCCCTGGCTCAACCCTAAAAATTCGACTTGCAGTCTACGCTGTGTCGTATCTGGAACAAACTGCCTCCTGAAGGCCTCCAGAAACATTTTTCAACTAATCTCTATGTGTCGGGCTCTCAATATCGGCCTGGTGGACTTCTACCAATGCTCCGTCATTCCCTTCAGCAGGAACGCAACAAATGTGACTCTCTCTGAAGTCGTACAATCAAAGAAGTCATACAACTTCTCTATCTCTCCAATCCGCTCCTCAGCACTAGCTAGGTCCTTGACCCCTCAAAAATATGGAGGTCCAAGCTTCTGAAATTGTCGAAGTCGATCCAAATCATACCCATATCCCAATCCACTACTATCCTGAACTGGTGGGGGTGTAGGGATATCAGTAGTCTGTGGCATCTGTACAGGCTGTGTAGGTGTATCGGTGCAATTGCCTCTCCAGTCGCAGTCTCTGCATCCTGCTTTTGTCTACCTGGCAGAGTCTGTGCCAACAACTCTACTATCGCCTTCAGGCTACACTCTATCCTTGTGAAGCGTGCCTCAATAGTCTCTGGTACCTCAGTAGTACCTAGTGGCATATGGGCAGATGAAGACTCGCCTTGGCTATCCGGCCTACCTTTACGGCCTCTAGCCCTACCTCTCGTCCCTCTACCACGGTGGGTAATTTCCATAAAGGCTAGATTCCTGCATTCACAACCATAAATCAGTCTAGTTCCCATATTATATACATAATTGTAACTGAACAAAACACAGTAATATGGGGATGTACATTTTCCTAAATACTAATACCTATTCACATCAGATCAACTATGCTCTGATACCAATCTGTCACGACCTCATTCTGTGACTTACCAAAAACCACAATAAATTTTTTGCTTTTTACTTACCTTTCTCTTCTCGACAGTTGGGCTGTGATTAGGTATTAGTCTTCTCATCCATACATACCTTACCATTCTTTTTCGTATCATATATACGTGTCATTATAAATATTTATTGACTGTACGTACACTTTTCTTATAACTAAATTCATATACTTTACTATAATTACATCCCCAATATTAAAAATGTGTACATCACTGTGTTTATACATTGTTCAGATATAAAAGAGTATGTGTCGTGTATACCTTTCACTAGATGGGTAATGGCAGCGGTCGAAAGGAATGCTATACCTCAGCCACATAATCTATTGACGATGATCTGTAGAGAGGGGGAAATGAAAGGGGTGAGTTATCTGGCTTAGTAAGGAAATCAGGCAAGCAAGTAGACATCCATACTATCTACTGAAAATAGTATTTTGCCTTTCCTTCTCTCAATTCAAGAGCATGTTTCAAAATTTATATATAATAATACAGATTTAAAATCCCATGTACTAAACTTATGCAGAGTTATCAAATATAGGCATTCATGCAAAACAATGCATATTTATCAATTCGGAATGCCTTTATATAAAATATGCCATTTACATTCAAAACAAAGTAAATATGGCATTTCACAACACAACACAACAACTAGGTTCCGACCCATCCCTCAGGTATACCCGTATCATAAATACATGTGATATATCATGCAAGACTCAGTGGCTAAATGCAATATCTCCTAGACTATGGCTATATCCTAATATGTGAAATCCCAGGCAACACAGATCTCAGTTTGCGGGTTATCACTGCTGTAACGGGACGGGGGGTCAGTCCATCACAACCGCCAGCTATCAACTACTCTCCTCCATAACTCCACAACAACACATGGTACAGTGTGCTCCATGCTACTCGCAAGGTACAACATACACCCATGGACCCTACCTCATGGTCGGGGTGCCTGCCATAGGTCTTAGCCCTCATACCACGGAATAATCAATGCCACGTCTCTAAATCCATGTGTGAACCCCTCCAGTGTGACACTCAGTCTACACGAGGAAATCATCATGATTTTTCTAACATGTCTATATATCATGTAAAACTACAGTGCGCGTCTTGAGTGCGACTTACAGTCAACATTCCACTCAAACACTGTGTATGCATGTCAAAACATCAAATACTAGTGCGAGTAACCTCCAGCACTAGGTCATGCATAGTTCTCATGTAAAACTTGAGTACGAGCTATCGCTCCATCACTCTATCATGCACAAATCACATAAAACTGAGTACGAGCAATACTCCAGTACTCTAGCATGCATGTCAGATAAATGTAGTGCGAGTCTCACTCTAGCACTAATGTATGTGAAAATATCTGAAATCAAGTACGAGCTACGCTCTAGCACGACTGTCTTCACATAGTTCAGTAGATGAATCTTTAAAAATAGGGATGTTTCAAAACATTAAAATCAGCACTATAAAATGTTCTTAATTTACATCAACCTTAAAACATTAGCCTATCTACCTACTATTCTGATACACAGCAGTAAAAACACTCAAAACATTGTTTCCATGCTTTTTACAACTTTTCCTAAAAGTTGACTTTTTGCCTAACTAGGGGCAAAATTGTAATTTACCCATATCGGGTCCCTATAAATATTATTGATTTTCTCTAACCCTCATACAATTTCAGTGAATGTAAAAGCAGATGAAAATACGCACAGATATCTCTAACTACTAGCAAAAGTCTCTTACCTCGGATCACGTCGTGTGACCTCACTTCCTCTGTGCTGCTCAAATCTTGCAGTCCGGTCAACTATCAATACAATTTCGGAGCTGCATATAATCATTCACTGGGTTAATTATACTTTTCCTACTGTATTACGCATTTAATACAGTTAATATCTCTTAATGGGCTCGTTTACAGTTATTGGGCCTTAAACACTTTAATTGGGCCTAACTCTGTCTTAAACCCGTTTTCCACTTATTAATTCCCTTCATCAAGGTCTATTGGCTCATTGGGCCTATCAATACCAATTGGGCTTTGTTCCAAACTCTTTGGATAGCTTTTATATCATTTACGACAGTAAATTCAAAAATTCGGATATAATTTATTTTAAGCAAAAATTAATCCGAAATTCGTAAACTAAATTCCAATTGCACAAAAATCATACTATTGTCGTAAATGAACTTTACTTACTTGAAATTATGCGATGGTGCGCAAATCGAAGTCGATCGGCTCACGTTTGAAAGTTATCATCGAACTGCACAATTTTTATATTAAATTTCTTGTTAATTTTCGATCAAATACAATTTAAATTAACTTTCCCGATAATCAATTCGGTCAATCTAACTGCGTATCGGCTTACTCGTAATCTGAGATATTCCTGGGGATTTTCCTCTCCTTTTTCTCTTTTTCCTTTTTCCTTTTTCTTTCCTTTTTCTTTTCCTTCCCCTTTCGACTACGGTACCGTTTCGGGGCCCTAACCGTTGTCGATCGTTTTCGACCATTTCGTCGACCGCTACTGGTACCAAAAGAAGCGCCTCGGCTAGGGGGTTACTCGTCTAGGGTCGATTGGAGATAAATCACCGTGGATCATCGGCAATCAGCTCGGTTTCCTCTCGGATTTCCTTCCGTCGATTCGTCAAAATCAGGCGTCATCGGCGAGCGTCGCTTGTACCAGCAGGTTCGTCTGGTTGTCCTCTCTCTTCTCCGACCCTCGCCTGGCCTCGTCGATCGCTGGTGGTTCATCGGGGCTCTCGGGTCTTCCTCGATTTTTCTGTTTTCATTTTCTCTCTCTTCGAACCCGATTTTCTATTTTTTTATAAATTTATTATATTTTATTTTAATCAAATAAAATATGATAAAAATATCGAAATATCTCCAAAAGTTCATATTTTATTCATTTTATTAATAATGAATTTATCAGTCTTATTTTATCTTTTCGGTATATTTTTTCAATATTTTCGGGATAATTTTTTGAGGTGAAAATTTTGATTAATTCCAATAAATTCATATCTTGATCAATTGGACTCGAAATTCAATATTTTCCTCGTTATTGATAAAGATTTCTCAATTCCATATTTTTAATGAAATTTTCTTATTGAATTTATTCCAGATTTTGATCTTTTGACCGTTTTACCCGTACACATGTTCGGAACCAATTTAACCTGACTTTCCTTCATAAATTCTCTATATTTCTCTTGATAAGTTCTCATCTTCAGTCAAAATGATTCAATTCTATTCGGTTTAACCTGTGGCTCTTATAGCCCTTATTTGGCTGTTATGTAGCTTACATGCATTTTTATTCTTTAATTGTCAATTGCATGATAGTAAATACTCTTCTTATGATTTAACCATGAAAATAAAGTGTTTATTCACATAGGAATCATAAGGAACAAGCTACATACATAATCAAAAACACGGGTCTGACAGGATTAAAGCCCATTATCAGAGATCGATTGGTAGGGCTATGTATTACTATGTTTGGAGATGCTCTGACAAAAGAACAATAGATTGAGAGGGGAAACGAAATTGTACAATCCTAGAATGAGTTCAGTGCTATGACTAGGGATAAGGGCAAGAGGCCAACAATTTTCCAAGCAGATGTTCGAAGAGGTTCCTTCAGAAGAGGAAGGATTGAGGTACAGAAGGGCAGACTTGAGAGACCCAGAACTTATCCCATCATCAGAGAGACCCCTCGAGATGTCAGGCCTAAGATAAAGGTTTGTAGAGATTGTGGCCAATCGCATGAGGGAAGTTGTAATGTGTTGATCCGTGGATGTTTCAGATGTGGAGACATACGTCACAGACTAAGAGATTGCCCTCAACCTTAGAGACCACATGCTTTAGAGCCTTTCAGACAACAGCCTCAGAGAGTGAATCCCTCGAGACGAGCCACTTCTGTAGACAAAGGAAAGAAACCTGTTACAGTGGGACGTGTGTTTGCTCTAGACAATGAAACAACAGACACTTCAGTAAAAACTATAAGAGGTATACTCTCTGTCTGTAATCATAAGGCTCATGTGTTGATTGATTCAGGGTCCACTTATTCGTTTATTTCTGAGTATTTTGCATGTAGATTAAATATGAAGTTTGAACCTCTAGAGTATATACTACATGTAAATACCCCTATGCGTGAATCTCAGAGAACCGAGTTGATCTGTAGAGGATGTGAAATAATGGTGGGAGCTAGTGTAATGTTAGCAGATCTAATAATGTTAAATATGCATGGGTTTGATGTAATTTTGAGAATGGATTGGCTGGCAACCAATCGAGTGAGCTTAGACTGCTATACTAAGATTGTAACCTTCTCCCTACCTGAACCTTACAATGTACGTTTGAAATATTGAGTAAGTAAATGTGTCGAATTTTGGTAAGCAAATTGAAATTTTGATGTTGCTTTCGAGAATACTAAATTTGAGTATTCATGTGAAGGTTATGAAACAGTTATCTCAGATGACAATCAGGAACATCCGAGGATTGAGGATATACATGTGGTGTGTGAATTTTCAGATGTCTTCCCCGATGAGTTGCCAAGTTTACCACCAGAGAGAGAGTTGGAGTTTACCATTGATTTGGTACCAGATACTCAGCCTATCTCTAGACATCCATATGGGATGGCATTAGTGAAACTTAAGAAATTGAAGAGACAACTACAAGAGTTATTGAATCAGGGATTTATTAGACCCAATGTCTCACCGTGGGGAGCACCAGTGTTATTCGTGAAGAAGAAGGATGGTAGTCTCAGATTATGTATAAACTATCGACTGTTAAATAAAGCCATGGTGAAGAATAAGTACCTATTGCCTAGGATTGACGATCTGCTTGATCAGCTGAGAGGGGCCTCAGTCTTCTCTAAGATTGATCTAAGATCGAGCTATCACCAACTAAGGATTAAGGAGGAAGATATTTCGAAGATGGCCTTCAGGACAAGGTATGACCATTTTGAATTTCTGGTGATGCCCTTCGGATTGACGAATGCCCCTGCAGCCTTTATGAGGTTAATGAACGAGGTGTTCAGAGACTATCTAGATAAGTTTGTGATAGTCTTTATTGATGATATCTTGGTGTACTCTCGGTCTTATGAGGAGCACGCACAACACTTGTGGTTAGTACTTCAGATACTCCAAGGTAAACAATTATATGGAAAGCTTAGTAAGTGTGAGTTTTGGTTGGATCAGATAGCTTTCCTTGGTCATATAGTTTTAGAGGTAGGAGTATCAGTGGATCCAAGTAAAGTAGAGGTTGTGCTTAATTGGGAAAGATGGAGGACAATTACAGAGGTACGAAGCTTCCTTGGTTTGACAAGGTATTATAGAAGATTTGTGGAGGGATTTTCTAGGATTATCGCTCTTTTGACCAAGCTCATGCATAAGGAGACTCCGTTCATATGGACTGATCAATGTGAGCTTAAATTTCAAGAATTAAAGAGGAGATTAACAGCGGCACTTGTGTTGACTATTCCTGAGGGATCAGGAGGATTTTCAGTATATAGTGATGCTTCTCATCAAGGATTGGGGTGTGTGCTCATGCAGCATGAAAGAGCGGTCGCTTATGGATCGTGACAGTTGAAAGATCATGAGCGAAATTACCCCACGCATGATTTGGAGTTAACTATTATGGTATTTGCCTTGAAGATCTGGCGGCACTACTTATATGAGGAAAGATTCCAGATCTTCACTGACCACAAGAGTTTGAGGTATTTGTTTGATCAGAAAGAGTTAAACATGAGACAAAGGAAATGGATGGAACTCCTTAAGGATTATGACTGTGAAATTTTGTATCATCCAGGAAAGGCGAACGTAGTTGTTGATGCCGTGAGTACGAAGAGTATGATATCTGCTATGATGGTCAGGGAATGGGATTTGTTGGAGCAGTTTGTCGAACTCCAAATCAAAGTTAAAGAGGTAGAGATTGGATTTTTGGCTAGCCTGCAAATAAAGCCCAGGATCATGGATCAGATTAGAACTGGGCAGCGTGATGATCAGAGGTTGATTGATATGGTTAGCTAGGTTAAGCAAACTTCGCAGTCGGATCTCATAGTCAGTGAGGATAGATTGTTGAGATTTAGAGGATAAATTTGTGTACTGGACGATGATACCCTGAAGAGACAAATACTGAGAGAATCCCACTACTCGCGATACACCATGCACCCAGAAAGTACTAAGATGTACCGAGATTTGAAAATGGTGTACTGGTAGAGTGGCATGAAGGGAGACGTGGCAGATTATGTGACTAGATGTTTAATGTGCCAGCAAGTGAAAGCTGAGCATCAGAAGCCTGGAGGATTATTTCAGCCTTTACCTGTGCCTACATGGAAATGAAAGCATATCACCATGAACTTTATTATGGGTTTACCAAGGACCCAGAGAGGTCGTGATACGATATGGGTCATAGTGGATAGACTGATGAAAAGTGCCCACTTCCTTGCCATCAAGAGCACAGATACTATGGATACCTTAGCTGAGTTGTATGTCAGTAAGATAGCTAGATTACATGGGGCTCCAGTGAGTATTACTTCTGACAGAGATTCTCGATTTACCTCTAGATTTTAGATCTAATTTTAGGAGTCCATGGGATCTCGATTGAGTTTTAGTACCGCCTATCATCCTCAGACAGATGGTCAATCAGAGAGGACTATTTAGACCCTGGAGGATATGTTGAGGGCGTATACGATGGATTTTAAGGGATCATGGGATGATCACCTACCCCTAGCAAAGTTTGCGTACAATAATAGCTATCATGCGAGTATTAGAATGGCACCTTTTGAGGCTCTATATGGTAAGAGGTGTAGATCCCTTGTAGCTTGGGAAGAAGTGGGTGACAAAAAGATAAATGCTCCTGAACTTGTTGAACATGCTGTATAGAATGTGAAACTCATATGTGAGAGATTACGGGCTACACAGAATAGACAGAAAAGCTACGCGGATGTACGTAGACGGCCACTCGAGTTTGATATTGGTGATACAGTATTTCTGAAGATATCACCGACTAAGGGCACATGAGATTTGGAAAGAAAGGGAAATTGAGTTCTTGATACATAGGACCATTCGAGATTCTTGAGAGAGTGGGAGAGGTAGCCTACAAGTTGGCATTAGCCCCACAAATGTTCAAAATACACAACGTTTTTCATGTACCTATGTTTAGGAAGTACCAGCTAGACCCTTCTCATGTCATAGAGTATGAAGAGATGGACATACAAGAAAACATGAGCTATACCGAAGAACCCGTCTAGATTCTCAATAGAGGTACTTTGGACCAAAAGTATTCCATTGGTGAGAGTTTTATGGAAACATCACTCAATGGAAGAAGCAACTTGGGAATTAGAGAGGCTCATAGAGGAGAAGTACCCCCATCTGTTTAATGAGTTAAGTTGAATTTAAAGGATCAAATTCTCTTAAGGTGGGGAGGATGTGAGAACTGTGAATTTTGTATACCCCATTTATGAGAATTGTAATTTTGTGTATGTAATTATGATATATTTATGTACACACAAATTTGAAATATGTTGAAGTATAAGAAGAAGAGATTTTTAAGTCTTGAATGTGTATGGATTGAAATATGGATTATGAGGTAGATTATGGGAAGTTTACATTTGAGTTTTCTACAATTTGGTGCAGCAACAGTACAATCTGTGAAGCCCAAATCGATCTTCAAGGATGAGAGATTGATCTCATGGCTCCAGAATGCAGAAAATGTGCAAGAACTGATGGGCAGATCGATCTTATAAGGAAGTAGATCGATCTCTAGAACGATTCTATAATGAAGAGATCGATCTCATGAGGAAGAAATTGATCTCATGAATCATTCTGTAAGGAGAAGATCGATCTCCTTAAAGGGTAGATCGATCTCATGAAGTGTTCTGTAAATAGAAGATCGATCTCCTCAAGGAGCAGACCAATCTCATAAAGCCATTAAGAGATCGATCTCACCCCACGACAGATTGATCTCCTAGGCATAAAATTGCACTAAAACATCCCTAAATTCAAATGTAGATCGATCTCATTTACCCTCCGTCTATAAAAGGACCCCTATGTTTTCCTACATTTCGTCTTTTCTCTCTCTTTCAAACCTCTATTTTAATCAACCCCTAGCTTTCTCTCTCCTCCAAAGCCCCCATTTTTGTCCAAATCAAGGGTTGTAGCAAGAAGGAAAGTTGTTCCTCATCCAAAGGAGAACAACATACTTGGAAATCGTAGGACGAATCGAATCGAGGTGTGAATAGAGCACTCCACAAGTTTTGGGTAAATTTTTAAACTTCAATCTTGGATTTTTAAGTGATTTTGGTGAGTATGGCCGTAAGCATTGTGATAAAATAGCTAGGAAATGTTAGGGATTGATGAAACTATGATTTTTGTTGGAATAAAGATAACATTATGCAATTGTGGTAATTATGGGATTTATGACTATAAGTTTGGAATTGAGGCAATGAGGTGGATTGGGCATGAAGATTGTACATGAAAAATGTAGGATTTGAAATAATGTGGATAAGAATGTGAATTGTGATAGAATTTTGAGAATTGAGTTGTTTGAGTATTTAATGAGAATATGAGCAAATATGTGCTCGATGATGCGATTGAGATAACTTATTGATAACTTATTGATGTTTTAACATCGTTTGGACAACCCAGGAGTTCCAGAGAGGAATGCGAGGCTAGTCCATGATACGGGGAAACGATTGCACTATACGAGGTGCAACGAGGTAAGCGAAAACTTAAATGCGTTTGTGTGTGTGTTTTATGACTATATTGTAGCATGAATTGTAATTTGAGAAAACAAGCATGTTTTATGAGTTGTGAATGAGTATTGCACACGATTTTATAGCTGGTTGGGGCCCAACTTTTATGAATTGTAAACTAAGCGTGAAAATGTTTTACAACCATTTTGTATTTAAAATGTGAAAAGAGATTTGGGCTCTACATTAAGGTATACTGAGATTGAGAAATATGTACGTGGTTTTGTCAGTTGGAACTCGATTTTAACATATTTTGTGTTGAGTACACAAATGTTTTTAAATGAGATTTATGAGAGAAAACCATTATGAGTTCTACGTGAAGGCAAAACGTTTTATATGATAATGGCTAATGATTGAGACTTAGGTGTGTCATGTTGAATACACATCAAGCATTGCTTTGGTAGCATGTAAGGTCGATATTATTCCCCGCTTTGTTAGCATTGGGAGGCATTGCTTTGGTAGCATGTAAGGCTGATATTATTCCCCGCTTTGGTAGTGTTGGGAGGCATTGCTTTGGTAGCATGTAAGACCGATAATGTACATGAGGAGAGGCATTGCTTTGGTAGCATATAAGGCCAGGCTTTGTTTTGGTAACACGTAAGTCTAATATATCATGTACACGACCATATTGTCGACATTCCCTCTTTTGAGGATGCCTGGGATGCGTACCCAGAGGATAATTATATTGATGTGCCATGATAAATATTTTATACAAGTTTTATTTACCTAGTCTCCTTTTACACATGAGTTTTGTGTTTTGTGGTTGTGCCACGTGCATTCTATTGAGGTGATTTTTGTCACGTTTTAATGAGAAAAGCCATTATCGCATTTTGATTTTCACATGCTTGTGACTGTGATCTGTACTGAGTTATGTACTCTCATGTTTTTACATGATTTTAGAGAATTGAGATGAGAATCATATTTTAATGAGTTCATGCTATGTTTTTAATTGAGTTTCAACTACGAGATAAAATGATTGTGCTGTGCAAATCATTATTCATTAACGAGTCCCTTACCTCCTTACTGAGAGATTTAGAAGCTCACCCTGTTTTATCTCCCCCCAGATTTCTTCAAGAGAGTTCCCTGCGACGTACAAAGTAGTGGCTAGTGGAGGACTTGAGCTCTAAGATACATATATTGTGTTGAGGTTTAATTTACATTTCATGTACCCAGACTTATGTTGTATTTACAGACACTTGATGTACTTTGATGTATGGGATGTATTAGGATAATTAATTTGAAATTGAGGAATGTACATAGTATAATAATTATTCATGAGATGATGAGATCCTGAAGTGAAAGTTATAAATTATGTATGACGATGCATGACATTGCACAGGAATGCACCCTTAATTGTGAATGGATGAATAAAAAGTTTTAAATTTGCCTTGTTTTTCCACGCTTCCGGGGCTTCACACATATCCCAAAATCAATTTAATAATTTCAATTGTATTTTGTTTAAGTTGCATGACACTATCAAGCATCTTGCACGATTAACTTACCCAAAGGTACGTAGTTGGGTAATTATTAAAGATAGTAAATCAATGACACCACACCACACGATCAATGATTTCATTGCACATGCAGGGTCAAAATTCATTATTCACTCCTTTACACTATCATAGTGCCATTTAATTCTAAACACAGTCTAATTTAACTGACTTTACTCTTTGGTCATTATTGATAACAAGTGACAATTTGGTACCATTTGATCGTTATAATTATAAAAACTACATTGCTCCTTGTCTGTTACTCATATAATATTGAGTCTAGACCTTGGGTGTAAAATTACTAATTTACCTATCATATTACCGATTACACAACTTTGCACATACAAGTTGTGAGACCCCGTATAGGTTTAGCCTTGTACATATGTAAATGAATTCATGAAGTATTGTAATGTACTAGTAAAGTAAAGCATATGAGATGCAAAGTCCATAAGTTGAATGTACACACTTGTAATAAGAGTTGTGATGTACGTACAAGTTGCATTAAGTATGAATATGAAGAAATGAACTTTGATATATGATGAATGTGAGTGGAATGGAATATGAATAGTGAGGTAAAATGGAAGGGAGATATGCATGAGTTGTGCACTTCCATTTGGTTACCTTTATACACCTTTGGTCATGCAAGGATTACACACAAGTTTTAATGTGTACAAAGTATGATTGGATGCCATTTTCAAGTCTCAAGGATGGATGAATGAGAAAATGACCATGGAAACAAATTTAAGATGTTTTGAGTGAAGTTACTGCAGAAAAACCACAGGAAAATTAGAAAATATGAGGGTCAAATCGATCTCATAGGATGAGAGATAGATCTGGAAGAGCCAAAATGCTCTTATTTTGAGATATGAAACAGGACAGATTGATCTCTAAGGGAGCCAGATCGATCTGCTAGACATTCTGTAATGAGAGGATCGATTTTTAAGGTAAGAGGATCGATATCCTTAACTCTCTGTTTGAGATAGATCGATCTCAAAACTAGACAGATCGATCTCTTTAAGGGTTTTATAAAGAGTAATTCAATCTCCTACAAGAGGCAGATCGATCTCTAAGAGAAAAATTGCCCTTCGACAGATCGATCTCATCAGGGGAGAAGATCGATCTGGGAGTGGTTATGTTAGGTAAAAAGGACTACCAAATGTGCAGAGATCGATATCTACAAGGACCAGATCGATCTCATAAGCCTGTATCTATAAAAAGAGCACGAGATTGAGATGAAAACTCAAAACTATTCCCCCACCAAACCTCACCTGCCATTTTCTCTAAAAAACCCAAGCCTTCTCACTCTAGAAATCACCACATTTTGGCCAGTTTTGGAAGAAGCTCAAGAAGGGAAAGTTATTCATTGGAGCAAGGAGAACAACATACCTAAAAATCTCACATTGGTGTGATCAAGAGAAGGAGTTGTGGCTACACAAGTTTGACTAAGTAAAAGGGTAAGCTCTTCAACCCTCAAGCTTCTAAATAAGGATTCTAGATATTGTACAGGTTGAATGGTATGCAAAATGTTTATAAGAATGATTTATAGTGATGAGTGAGTAATGTTAAGAGAAATTTAAAAAGAGAGAGATCTATGGAAAGCTTAAGAAATAGTTTAATGAGATAAGTGTTACAAATGAAAAAGTGAAATATGATTTAAAGGCTCGAAGGGTATAAATAGGAGAATAAGTGACAATGAGGATATTTGGGAGAAAGAAAAGAAATGACTTAATGGTTATGCGTGTAGATTGGAAGAACGTGGAACACGGCTAACCCGGATCGTGAACGACGCATACGTGACAACGAAAATAAGAGCGCGATTCGAGGTAAGGGACTGTGTGCTAGCTATAGAGATGTTCGTACGTATTTTATGATAATTTCGTAGATATATCACTAGAATTAGTACGATACTACAAGTTTATGAAATGATATGGAAGCTTGACATGTGCTATGATATATATGTATTGAGAAATTGGATGGGGTAAGGAAATAGCATGATATGCATGATTTCAATGTTTTCTCAATTTCATATTGACTTTGTGATTGAGAAATGATAAGGATAGGTTGGCTAGTTTTACATGTTTTAGCATGGAAAGGCATGTTGCATAAATAAACATATTTGGAGTTTTAAAAGAGAAAGTAGCCACCTATCGGATTTGAGATGTGAAATGGTGTTAGAGCTTTAGCTCACACCTGTTTTAATGATTTTGACTATGCTGGAGTTTGACTCGCATACATCTGCATGATTTGATAAACTGTGCTGGAGCGTGACTCGCACATGGTTTTATAATGATAATGTGCTGGAGTGTTAGCTCGCACATGTTTTTACTGAGTTGAGGTAAACCTGGGGGTCTGGGACCCAAGGGGATGCCAGCCGACAGCCTCGGAATAGGCTAGGCCTTAACAATATATCGTACCGCACTGGAGCCTTGCGATGACTGTGTGTCACGCTGATTGCTCACCTGGTATATGAGACATGGTTCAGGATGAAAAGTCCATCGGAGTTGGAGTATGGACTTGGGTCCACAGTCATACGTAGTACTGTGTAGTTGTGCATTGGTATGCTATGTACCGTATTGGGTGCACGTGAGTACGAGTATCGCGTAGATGACACATGTTGTACCTTATACCATGAGTATATGAGGAGATGAGGTTGATTGAGATGAGCCAGAGTCTAGGATTGACCCATCCCCCTTCAGGCGAAGTGATACCCTATGCACACCTGATTAGTGAGGCCTGTGGTCATTGACTATGGCCATACATCGTGGATATTTGATTGTCAAAAATTCCATGCCTGTCTCAGAGGTTCGAAAAATTGAGTAGAACTCAGAAAAGAAAGAGATTTTGTGTATTTGATAAATCTCTGAATTAAACACTTGTGCCGTGAGAGCACTGTTTTATGAAACATGTTTTAAGTGGAAATACTGAATATTTATGTTACATGAAAATGCCAAATAAGAAATATACATTTAACTGCATTTTCTGATAACATTTCCATTTATAACGAAAACATGGTTTTGGTTTTTACATGCATGGGCTATGTAGGTAGTACAATATCTATCTGCTAGCATTCATTTTCTTATTGAGCTGTGGTTTGCTCACCCCACTATTTTCCTCCTCCAGATACTGAGAAGTAGGAGAGCGGTGGTCTCTGGATCTTTTATGTTGGACAGCTCCCACTAGTTGCAAAGGTATAAGATTTGTATACACACGAGTATTTTGTATCTAATATATTGTATCGCACAGTTACAAATTGAAAATGTAAACTGTGGTATGGGGATGTTATGTAAAGTTATTATTATACAATTAATTTTGTATATTTACACACCAGAGAGTGTGAATTAAATTTTAAATAGTTTCGCTGTAAATTTTTGAAACTTTAGTAATTGCATCGTCTCACAGCCTAACCGTAGTAGTGTAGTATGGATAAAGGGCACCCGAAAGTGGGGTGTGACAGATTTCGTATCAGAGCTTCATTGGTTTGATGTGAGTCGATGTTTAGGAATAAGAAAACATACATCCCCAAGTTACTGTGCAATATTTAGATACAAATGTGTATACGGAGCTGGTGGTAAATAAAAAGTTTATTGTAAATGCAGAAAGTTATCAGGATAGTGAGTTATGCCTGAGAGACACCGCAATAGGGGAGATAGCTTGAGAGCTCAAGGGTGGAATGACAGGACTGAGAGGTACAACAGATCGTCCTCTAGTCATGAGCCCCAGGAACAGATAGAGGCTTTCGATCCTCGGATAGCCCGATTAGAGGAGGACATGTGCACGATGATGACCATGATGGGTTAGATCATGGCTAAGTTTGAGGGTACACCTGGTAAAGTGAGACAGGCTGCATCGAATCCCCCAGCAGCTGCACCTGAACTTGAGAATGTTGCACCTGCACCATCTGAGCCGATTAGGCCACGAGATCCCCATATTCGACCAGTACTTCCTCCAGTAGCCCCACAGTAGTGTGATGATGATGATTTGGGGTATGGATATGACTGCGATATGGAGAGGTTGAGGCATTTCATGGATTTTAAGCCTCCTTCTTTTAGCGGGGTAAAGGATCTGGCAGTGGTTGAAGACTGGATCAGTTAGATGGAGAAGTTGTTTGACTTCTGTAGATGTTCGGCTACGGAGAGATTAGCCCTTACGGCCTTTGTATTGAGAGGCGAAGCAAAGCGCTGGTGGAAGTCCAACGGGCCCATGTTGAGATCTCAGGGTATGGCTATCACGTGGGATATGTTTTTGGGCACTTTCAGAGAGCAATACATCCCAGATACCACTCGACGTAGGTTATAGATAGAATTTCTAAATCTGACACAAGGTAATCGAACAATAGATGAGTACGAGTCACGATTCACCTCACTAGGTCGATATGATCTGGACTCTATCAGGAGTGAAGCTATAAGGGTCCGTAGATTTGTGGATTGATTGAGGCCTTCAATTCGAGCTAAGTTGGCCATGTTTGATGTCGCCACATATAGAGAGGCTATGTGACTGGCCCAATTGTGTGAGCAGGATTATGACATATAGGTTTCTGAGTTCAGTTAGGGTAAGGACAAGGGTCCGAGGAAGCTAGGAGATGGAAAAGGTGCTAAATTTGGTCGGAGATTTTTTAGTAAGCATCGGAGAGTGGCAGATGATTTCCAAAAAAAGGATGCTAGGCCTTTTATGCCTCCGACTCAGACACCAGCTAGGGGCATAGTGATCGATGGACCCCGACCGACTACTGATCAGTGTAGAATATGTGGCCGATATCTTGGTGGTAGGCTCTATCATCTGTAGGGTACACGATGCTTCAGATGTGGTAAGTTCGTACATTATGCAAAGGAATATCCAGAGGCAGTTGAGGAAGTTCCACAGAGGGGTAAGGAGCTAGAGAGAGTTCCTACAGTTACACCTCCTGCAAGGAAGAGAGCCACGACTAAAAAAAAAGGAAAGCAAGTTGTGGGTCAATGCAGGGTGTATGCGATAGAGCAGGCATCAGCTAATACCTCCTCTGAGGTGATAAAAGGTACAATCTTGATTTATAATTTGGAAGCTATAGCTTTGTTTGATTCTGGTTCTACACATTCTTTCATATCACCTGCATGTACATCAAAGTTAACAGGACTTGTAGAAACCACACACTTAAATAGGACTTTGTTAATAAGTACTCCAATGAGAGTTAGCCAATTGGCTGAACAAGTGTATAAAGATTATAAGGTGAGGGTAGGGGATAAGTGTGCGACAGCCAACTTGATCTTGTTGAATATGTATGATATTGATGTAATCTTGAGAATGGATTGGTTAGTTACCAATCATGCCGTCTTAGACTGCCACACTAAGTCTATTACGTTTTCTCTACCTGAAGAATGTGTTGTAAGATTTTAAGAGAAGAAATGAAATCTTAAATTTTGTGACAAGTGAAGTACATTGGTATCAAATGACATGAATGTTGTTTTGAAGGTTTTATTGCTTATGTGGTGGATTTGGACAAAACACATCCGGATATGGATGACATTTCAGTGGTTAGAGAATTCCCTGATGTCTTTCCAGACGACCTACCGGGATTGCCACCGGATAGAGAAATGGAGTTTGGTATAGACTTGACACCTGGAGCAGAGCCAATATCCAAGTCACCATATAGGATGGCTCCAGTTGAGCTAGAGGAATTAAGGAAGCAGTTGAAAGATATGCTAGATAAGGGGTTTATAAGACTGAGCGTTTCACCGCGGAGAGCTCTGGTATTATTTGTGAAGAAGAGAGATGGGAGTCTCAGGTTGTGTATCGACTATCAGATGTTGAACAAGGCTACCATCAAGAATAAGTACCCTTTACTGTGCATCGATGATTTATTGGATCAACTTCGAGGAGCGCAGATCTTTTCTAAGGTAGATATGAGGTTTGGATATCATCAATTGAAGATTTAAAATGAGGATATACCTAAGACAGCATTTCATACCCGCTATGGTCATTAGGAATTCTTAGTGACGCCTTTTGGGTTGACGAATGCGCCAACAGTTTTTATGGCTCTAATGAATGAGATATTCAAGCCATACTTGGACCAATTCGTAATCGTCTTTATTGATGATATATTGGTGTATTCAAGTGTCACGACCCAATTCCATTCTCTTTAACCGAAAATCACTGAAAATTTTTCGCGTTTTACTGTTACCTTACCCGGTCGTGAACTAACTCACCACATACTGTTGGGCTGTGAGTCAATAATAAACACCACATCTCATTCATTCTCAATTAATTAAAACGATGTCATACATGTGCATTTAATCATGTACTTATACGAGTACATGTTTTACTGACATCTACATCCCCCATAAGTACAACTCAAAAGAATACTGTGCTTTTACATTGTTTAGATACAAAAAGAATCACTGTGTATATACCTCTTAGCGATGGAGATGCAGCGGAGTCCAAAATAATACGCCTCAGTCCTCACTGGGCTACTATGCACGCTTTGTAGGGGGAAAATAGAGTGGGATGAGCAACCACACGCTCAGTAAGGCAATAATGCAAGCATGGTAGATAACTACTCTATCTACATGCTGATAGTGTTATGCATAAATCGTTTATAGTAGGAGCATGAGGAATAAAACTATGCCATGTGAATATACATATATATCATGTATCAAATCATGTGCATTGGCATATAAAACATGGTAGAGACATCATGTATAAAACATCTCATGCTCAATCTCATTTAAATTCATAAAAGGGCAATTCATTTAGAAACCTCCTTTTTTTGAACCAACAACATAACACCACCAAATCAACTCACAAACCACAACCACATTTACATTCCACAATTCACGCATGTGTATAAATCTAGGTCACTATATCAGAAGTGCCTATGTGAATCATTACATCATAAATCATCCCAGACCACACGCATCCAGGTGTGCGGGGTATCATGCTGGCACGAAGATGAATTATCCCTCGCCAGACTTTCTCATCACATAACCATCATGCGGTACATCGTACTCCATGTGATATACACGGTACATCGTACTCCGCAACTCATATCATGATTGGGGGTGCCATTCCTAGGTCTTATCTACCCCATACCAAGAGTTTTCCATATTCCGAGAAGGAGAGCCTTCCTGCCGAACAGAGCCTCCCCGCCTAACAGAGCCTCCCTGCCTCCTCGGGCTTAAGGATGTTAGCTTAAGGATGTAGGGCTTAAGGGTCCTTTCCGTAAGAGAGCCTCCCCACCGAACAGAGCCTCCCCGCCTAACAGAGCCTCCCTGCCTCTTCGGGCTTCAGGATGTCAGCTTAAGGATGTAGGGCTTAAGGATCTTACCTTTACCATACCCATGTAGGAGAGCCTCCCTGCCTAACAGAGCCTCCCCGCCTCTTTGGGCTTAAGGATATTGGCTTAAGGATCCCACCTTTACAATACCCATGTAGGAGAGCCTCCCTGCCTAACAGAGCCTCCCCGCCTCTTTGGGCTTAAGGATGTTGGCTTAAGGATCCCACCGTAAGAGAGCCTCCCCACCAAACAGAGCCTCCCCGCCTAACAGAGCCTCCCTGCCTCCTCGGGCTTAAGGATGTTAGCTTAAGGATGTAAGGCTTAAGGATCTTACCCACTTTCACAACCCTATACGAATCCCATTGTACAAGCTTGTGCGAGCAAAGCTCTAGCATGACTCATGCATCATGCATCTTCTCATAAAGAGGCGCGTACGAGCATAGCTCTAGTACGGTTATACTCATAAGATAACCATTCACAATCCACGTACGAGCAGAAGCTCCAGTACGGTTTATAAACATCATCATAATTCAATTTCAAAGTGCGAGCTAAGCTCAAGCACGTTTCACACAAGTGAAAACATAGAAATCTCGCGCGAGCGAGGCTCTAACGCGAATTATATCACATACACGCAATAGGCGGCTTACATGCATTCAAAACATCTCATAATATGCTTAGTGCCTCGTATGGGCTATTTCACAACATCATTCAAGTACCAGCCAGCCTATCCTTTTATTTGCTCAAATCAAAGCATTGTGTTTTGTAAAAGCATTCAAAACACATGATTTATGCAATTATTAGCCTTACTATCCCTTTTTCATAACATCCACTTCAAATCCAAAACCACGCATATACCCATCATCTTTCACAAATACCATCAACATTTATTTGAGCAATTCATGCATTTCATACAACACCCAATATTCACCCAGTTCAAAATACGAGCAGCTATCTCTATATACTCACAAAATTCCCTTACCTGGAATTGCGATGCGTGATTCCACTTCCTTAAGCTGCTTACTCGTACAATTTGGTTCGCCTTCAATGAACTCTTCGGGACTGCACAAAATCGTATCCCGCATTATATTCGACCCATATATTGCAACCCTTGTGCTTGCTATAGTCAATTTAATCTATAGCCTCTATTAAAGCTTATTTGGCCTCGTTTCATTACTTTATCCATAACTCGAGTCTATGGATTTTCTTAGGCCTATTAACTCATTCAAAGTCGATATCAAATCGACATTAAGCTCATAGTGTTCATACTTCATGAATTCCCTCACTATGGCATTTATCAAGCATATTCATACCCATTTCCACAATTCCTCCAAACTCACAATGTAATCTCATTTAACCATCTAAAATCATAAACAATACCCCAATAACAACTTTAGCGTGCCACAAATCATAAACTCATTCAATCCCACATATCCTCACATTATACCCATTTTAGATTTCTAGGTCACACCACTTCCACTACATTCTTAGGTAGTTTATCCATCAATACTCATACCAATCAACTCCAAAATCAATTAAATAGCTAATGCATTTAGATTGGAGTGTTAGAATCTTACTAATATGATTTCTCTTCTTGCTCCAATTGGTAATGCCCTCAACTCCTTCAATTCCAAAAATGGGAAAATGCCCTCTCACTATGTTGTTCTCCTCTTTGATAGGAACAACTTTGCCTCTAATGATCTCTCTTCAAATCTCACTGAAAATGGTTGATTTTTAGAGAGGGAAAATTAGGTTTTTGGGGTTGAAATTGTAAGGTTAAGTGTTTTCCGAGATTTCCAGATTTTTCAGCTCTCCTTATATAGAAATGACTTGAGGAGATCGATCTGGTCCAAGAGGAGATCGATCTGGTCCCTTAAAATCCCTCTTTTTCACGGCATTTTTAAGCCTGAGATCGATCTGTCGAAGCAATGAGATCGATCTGTTGAGGCATGAGATCGATCTGTCGAAGCATGAGATCGATCTGGTCCCAAACAGAGAGCTAAGGAGATCGATCTGGGTGCTTGGGGATCGATCTTTCCACTACAGAATGCTTGAGAGATCGATCTGGCTCCATTGGAGATCGATCTGCTCAATTCTTTCGCCCAAATAAGAGCATTCTGGCTCTTCCAGATCGATCTCTCATCCTAGGAGATCGATCTGGACCTCATGTTTTCCAGATTTCCTGCAGTTTCATTGCTGCAACTCATACCAACACACCCTCAATCTATTGCCATGGCCATTTCCTCATCCATCCACCTCTATAACTTGAAAATGGCATCCATTCATACCTTACGCACATTGAAACTTGTGTGCATTCATTGTATATTCAAAGGTATGCAACATAAAACCAAATGGAAGCATAACTCCATTCCATTTTACCACACTACTCATTTTGAGTCTCAATCTCATCTATCACTTGCTAGAACACATTTCTCCGTATTCATACTCAATGAAACTTGTATGTACGTTACAATTTATATTACACATACATACATTGAATCCATGGACTTACATCAATCATACTTTACATCACAAGTCCATTCATATTATTTAATCCAAGTACACACATTACCCTTATACATATACGGGGTCTTACATTCTCCCCTCCTTCAAGGAATTTGGTCCTCCAAATTAGAACCAAGTCACTCTTCAAAAAGTTGGGGGTACTTCTCCCGTATCAAGTTCTCCAATTCCCACGTGGCCTCTTCCGCCGTGTGGTGTTGCCAAAGCACTTTCACCAAGGGAATTGTCTTATTTCGCAACACTTTCTCTTTCCTGTCCAATATCCGAACCGACTTCTCAACATACGTCATACTCTCATGGAGCTCCAACGGCTCATATCTTATCACGTGTGCCGGGTCCGGGTGATACTTCCGAAGCATCGAGACGTGGAAGACGTTGTGGACATTTGCCAAGTCCGGTGGCAATGCCAATCTATACGCCTTATCTCTCACTCTCTCCAAAATCTCGAAGGGTCCGATATATCTAGGGCTCAGCTTGCCCTTCTTACCGAATCTCATGATACCCTTCGATGGTGAAACTCTCAGAAATACCGACTCACCCTCATCAAACTCTAGTGGTCTTCGTCTCTTGTCAGCATAACTCTTTTGCCGGCTCTGAGCTGTCCGTAATCTCTCACATATCAACCGGACGTCCTCAGATGCCTGCTGCACTAAGTCCGGAGCAAAGATCTGTCTGTCACCAACCTCTTCCCATCCAATGGGGGAACGGCATCTACGTCCGTATAATGCCTCATAGGGTGCCATCCCGATACTAGCATGATAGCTATTATTATAAGCGAACTCGGCTAACTGCAGGTGGTCATCCCAGGAGCCTCTATAATCCAGCACACACGCTCTC
Source organism: Firmiana major (assembly GCA_033439115.1). Taxonomy (NCBI): domain Eukaryota; kingdom Viridiplantae; phylum Streptophyta; class Magnoliopsida; order Malvales; family Malvaceae; genus Firmiana; species Firmiana major. Next base: position 33,845,409 of record CM065913.1, on the reverse strand, counting down.
AACATATCCTCGAGGGTCTGTATAGTCCTCTCTGACTGGCCATCTGTCTGAGGATGAAAAGCGGTGCTAAAACTCAGTCGGGTCCCCAGCGCTTCCTGAAAATGTTCCCAGAAATGGGAAGTGAAGCGGGCATCCCTATCAGAAACAACGCTCACTGGTACACCATGTAGCCGTACTATCTCTCGGATATACAGGTTCGCCAACTGACTCAGTGTATCGGTAGCTCTCATAGCCAAGAAATGGGCGGACTTAGTCAACCGGTCCACAATAACCCATATGGCATCATGACCTCTACGGGTCCTCGGCAACCCCATCACAAAATCCATGGTGACATGCTCCCACTTCCATGTCGGTATCGGTAGAGGCTGCAATAATCCTGCAGGCTTCTGATGCTCTACCTTCACTTGCTGACAAACGAGACACTTAGCGACATATTCCGCAATGTCTCTCTTCATTCCAGACCACCAATAAACCTTTCGAAGGTTTTGATACATCTTGGTACTTCCCGGATGTATCGTATATTTCGATGAGTGAGCCTTTGATAAAATCGTTCTCCTGATCTCAGGATCCTTGGGAACGCATACTCTGCCTCTGAACCTCAATAAACCATCAGCACTCTGCTCAAAATCAACACCCACACCTGTCTGTATCTGCCTCAGCCAATCGATACACCGTCGATCACTCTGCTGGGCTTGCCGAATACGGCCAATCAACTCTCGCTCTAGTCTCAAACTAGCCATGATCTCAAGTCTCTCAGATCCAGGTGGGGTTACATCCAAACTGAGGTTCGCAAAGTGTTCTAACAATTCATGTTCCCGTACCATCATATAAGACACCAACCCAAGGTTCTTTCTACTCAAAGCATCGGTAACTACATTTGCCTTACCCGGGTGGTACATGATTTCACAATCATAGTCTTTCAGGAGTTCGAGCCATCTCCTCTGTCTCATATTCAGCTCTTTCTGCGAGAACAGGTACTTAAGGCTCTTATGATCTGTGAACACCTGAAATTTCTCACCATAGAGATAGTGGCGCCATATTTTCAAAGCAAATACTACGGTCGCCAACTCCAAATCATGTGTCGGGTAGTTCCTCTCATGATCTTTCAACTGTCTAGATCCATAGGCAACTACCTTCCCATCCTGCATAAGCACACAGCCCAGTCCCTGGTGTGATGCATCCGTGTACACTGAGAATCCTCCTGAGCTGGTAGGAATGGTGAGAACTGGAGCAGTCGTCAATCGACGCTTAAGCTCCTCAAAACTCCTCTCACATGCCTCATCCCATGTAAACTTAACATCTTTACGCGTGAGGCGTGTCAACGGAGCAGCTAGTCTGGAGAAACCCTCTACAAATCTTCGATAATATCCTGCCAATCCCAGGGAACTTCTGATCTCAGTTACTGTCTTGGGCTGTTCCCACTGCACAACTGCCTCTATCTTGGATGGATCCACTGATACCCCATCCTTAGACACAACATGCCCCAGAAATGAGATCTGTTCCAACCAAAAGTTACACTTGCTGAGTTTGGCATACAATTCTCTCTCTCGGAGGGTCTGCAGAACTATCCTCAAGTGCTCCTCATGATCTTCCCTGGACTTGGAATACACCAAAATGTCATCTATGAAAACAATCACAAACTTGTCCAGGTATGGCTTGAATATATCATTCATCAATGCCATAAATGCTGCGGGAGCATTCGTCAATCCGAATGGCATCACCAAAAACTCGTAGTGGCCATAACGGGTACGAAATGCTGTCTTGGGTACATCCCCACTCCTGATCCTCAACTGATGGTACCCTGACCGCAGATCTATCTTAGAAAATACTTCGGCTCCCTGGAGCTGATCCAACAAATCATCGATTCTTGGAAGGGGGTACTTGTTCTTAATGGTAGCCTTATTCAACAACCGGTAATCTATACACAGTCGGAGGCTTCCATCCTTCTTCCTTACAAATAGAATCGGTGCTCCCCAAGGTGAGACACTCGGTCTAATAAACCCCTTCTCCAACAACTCTTGCAGCTGTTTCTTCAGCTCTTCCAATTCTATCGGAGCCATTCTATAGGGTGGCTTCGATATCGGCTCTGTACCAGGCACTAACTCAATGTAAAATTCCATTTCCCTTTCAGGTGGTAGCCCTGGTAATTCATCCGGAAAGACATCGGGGTAATCCGCAATTACGGGTATGTCCTTCAATTCCGGGGGTGCCTCATCTATATCGACCACATAGGCAATGAACCCTTCACATTATCCTCTCCATCGTTAGTAACATAACCCATCACTCCACATTCAACATTTATCAAAATAAATGATTTATCTCTCAAGCATTATGCATTTAAAATCATACTCCTTTATTTACCACAAGTATACAAGTTTTCATATCATTTCTTTTCATCAAAATTTACAATAAGATTGTCTAGTCCTGAAAACATCAATGTTTTGGCATGACAATCCATCACAACACGATTGGTAGCCAACCAATCCATTCCCAAAATTACATCAAAATCATTCATATTTAATAAAATCAGATTGGCTATCATTTCCTTCCCCTCTATCTTTAATTTACAATCCCTACATACATGCTCGGTCAATTGACTATCATTCATGGGTGTGGAAATCATCAACATTTTATCCAACAATGTTGGTTTCACATATTTCAATAATTTATGTGCAAAGGAAGGTGATATGAAAGAATGCGTGGCACCAGGATCAAATAATACCAATGCTTCTAAATCAAAGATTCGGATGGTACCTTTTATCACATCCGTCGAAGCATCTGCGGTGTCCTGATCCAGTGCATGTACTCTTCCTCTGCTCACACTCGCAGCCTGTTTCCCTTTTTCCTCAGCTGTAGCCCTCCTCCTCGGGGCTGCTGTCTCAACTGGAGCTCCCTCAGGCTCCTTGCCCTTCTGTGGGGCAATCTCTATCTTCTCGGGACAATACTTAGCCATATGTCCTGGTCTCTCGCATCTAAAACACACCATAGGGGTCATCGGACAGGGCCTATTCCCATGGAATCTCCCACATCTCCTACACTGATCAGTAGTAGGTCGTGGTCCCCCAATATTCATGCCCCTCGGCGCAGTCAAGGCTGGGTATACGGGAGGTCTAGCAGCTCTCTCCCGCACCTCCTCAATCTTTGGCCTCTTCTCGAAAAATCTTTGGCCGTCTCTCTTGGCCACTCTTCCAAACCCGGATCTCTTCCGATCCTTGTCCTTTTTAACACTGACTCTCCCAAGCTCGGAGGCATTTCGCTCAAAGTCTTGTTCACATAACTGAGCCTTATGTACCGCCTCCTCATAAGTCACAATATCGAAGGGAGCCAGCTTAGTTCGGATGGCCAATCTCAATCCATCCATGAACTTCTGAATCTTCCGGGTCTCACTACCCATCGTGTCAGGGTCATATCTTCCCAATGACATAAACTTGGACTCATACTCGTCCACAGTCCGGTTCCCCTGAACCAAATTCATAAATTCCATCCGCAATTTCCTCTGTGCGGTAGCTGGAATATACTGTCTCCTGAAGGCCTCTAGAAATATCTCCCACGAGATCTCAGAGTGTTTGGCCCTCAAAATAACTTCGGTGGACCTCCACCAATGCTCGGCCTCGCCTTTCAGCATAAACACGACGAAGGCAACCTTCTCACTTGAAGTGCATCGGAAAAACCTATACAGTTTCTCCATCTCATACACCCAATCCTCCGTAATCACTGGGTCCTTCACCCCTCTAAACACTGGGGGTTTCAGCGCTTAAAACTCTCGCAACCTGCTCAAGTCGCAGTCATAACCCACATCACTACCGCTCTGCTGTGGAGCGATAGGAGAATCTCTATCCTGGGCTGGAGGTGGTGTAACTATAACTGTCTCAGCAGTCTGAGGTCTCTCCGCCTCTGCAGCTGCCTGTTCAGTAGTAGGCTGTGCCGCGGGACCTCGTCTGTCACCGGCGCCCAAGGCCTGCGTGACTATCTCCACCAGACTCTCAATACTCCGCTCTAATCTAGCGAAGCGAGCCTCAGTATCACCTGCTCTCTCAGCAGGGTTCTGTGGAGCCTGCTCAGTCTGTGGCTCCGCACGGCTCTCAGGCCTACCTCTACGGCCTCTAGCACGTGCTCTCGCCCCTCTACCTTGGCGTGTAACTGGCATAGTGCCTAACTCCCTGTATTATAATAATTCATTAAGCTCAATCCATCACGGTATACACAGTTATATCTAAACAAAAGCACAGTACTATGGGGATGTACTTTCCTACATTTTATTAATGACTCACATCAGGCCAACACAGCTCTGATACCAATCTCTGTCACGACCCAATTCCATTCTCTTTAACCGAAAATCACTGAAAATTTTTCGCGTTTTACTGTTACCTTACCTGGTCGTGAACTAACTCACCACATACTGTTGGGCTGTGAGTCAATAATAAACACCACATCTCATTCATTCTCAATTAATTAAAACGATGTCATACATGTGCATTTAATCGTGTACTTATACGAGTACATGTTTTACTGACATCTACATCCCCCATAAGTACAACTCAAAAGAATACTGTGCTTTTACATTGTTTAGATACAAAAAGAATCACTGTGTATATACCTCTTAGCGATGGAGATGCAGCGGAGTCCAAAATAATACGCCTCAGTCCTCACTGGGCTACTATGCACGCTCTGTAGGGGGAAAATAGAGTGGGATGAGCAACCACACGCTCAGTAAGGCAATAATGCAAGCATGGTAGATAACTACTCTATCTACATGCTGATAGTGTTATGCATAAATCGTTTATAGTAGGAGCATGAGGAATAAAACTATGCCATGTGAATATACATATATATCATGTATCAAATCATGTGCATTGGCATATAAAACATGGTAGAGACATCATGTATAAAACATCTCATGCTCAATCTCATTTAAATTCATAAAAGGGCAATACATTTAGAAACCTCCTTTTTTTGAACCAACAACATAACACCACCAAATCAACTCACAAACCACAACCACATTTACATTCCACAATTCACGCATGTGTATAAATCTAGGTCACTATATCAGAAGTGCCTATGTGAATCATTACATCATAAATCATCCCAGACCACATGCATCCAGGTGTGCGGGGTATCATGCTGGCACGAAGATGAATTATCCCTCGCCAGACTTTCTCATCACATAACCATCATGCGGTACATCGTACTCCATGTGATATACACGGTACATCGTACTCCGCAACTCATATCATGATTGAGGGTGCCATTCCTAGGTCTTATCTACCCCATACCAAGAGTTTTCCATATTCCGAGAAGGAGAGCCTTCCTGCCGAACAGAGCCTCCCCGCCTAACAGAGCCTCCCTGCCTCCTCGGGCTTAAGGATGTTAGCTTAAGGATGTAGGGCTTAAGGGTCCTTTCCGTAAGAGAGCCTCCCCACCGAACAGAGCCTCCCCGCCTAACAGAGCCTCCCTGCCTCTTCGGGCTTAAGGATGTCAGCTTAAGGATGTAGGGCTTAAGGATCTTACCTTTACCATACCCATGTAGGAGAGCCTCCCTGCCTAACAGAGCCTCCCCGCCTCTTTGGGCTTAAGGATATTGGCTTAAGGATCCCACCTTTACAATACCCATGTAGGAGAGCCTCCCTGCCTAACAGAGCCTCCCCGCCTCTTTGGGCTTAAGGATGTTGGCTTAAGGATCCCACCGTAAGAGAGCCTCCCCACCAAACAGAGCCTCCCCGCCTAACAGAGCCTCCCTGCCTCCTCGGGCTTAAGGATGTTAGCTTAAGGATGTAAGGCTTAAGGATCTTACCCACTTTCACAACCCTATACGAATCCCATTGTACAAGCTTGTGCGAGCAAAGCTCTAGCACGACTCATGCATCATGCATCTTCTCATAAAGAGGCGCGTACGAGCATAGCTCTAGTACGGTTATACTCATAAGATAACCATTCACAATCCACGTACGAGCAGAAGCTCCAGTACGATTTATAAACATCATCATAATTCAATTTCAAAGTGCGAGCTAAGCTCAAGCACGTTTCACACAAGTGAAAACATAGAAATCTCGCGCGAGCGAGGCTCTAACGCGAATTATATCATATACACGCAATAGGCGGCTTACATGCATTCAAAACATCTCATAATATGCTTAGTGCCTCGTATGGGCTATTTCACAACATCATTCAAGTACCAGCCAGCCTATCCTTTTATTTGCTCAAATCAAAGCATTGTGTTTTGTAAAAGCATTCAAAACACATGATTTATGCAATTATTAGCCTTACTATCCCTTTTTCATAACATCCACTTCAAATCCAAAACCACGCATATACCCATCATCTTTCACAGATACCATCAACATTTATTTGAGCAATTCATGCATTTCATACAACACCCAATATTCACCCAGTTCAAAATACGAGCAGCTATCTCTATATACTCACAAAATTCCCTTACCTGGAATTGCGATGCGTGATTCCACTTCCTTAAGCTGCTTACTCGTACAATTTGGTTCGCCTTCAACGAACTCTTCGGGACTGCACAAAATCGTATCCCGCATTATATTCGACCCATATATTGCAACCCTTGTGCTTGCTATAGTCAATTTAATCTATAGCCTCTATTTAAGCTTATTTGGCCTCGTTTCATTACTTTATCCATAACTCGAGTCTATGGATTTTCTTAGGCCTATTAACTCATTCAAAGTCGATATCAAATCGACATTAAGCTCATAGTGTTCATACTTCATGAATTCCCTCACTATGGCATTTATCAAGCATATTCATACCCATTTCCACAATTCCTCCAAACTCACAATGTAATCTCATTTAACCATCTAAAATCATAAACAATACCCCAATAACAACTTTAGCGTGCCACAAATCATAAACTCATTCAATCCCACATATCCTCACATTATACCCATTTTAGATTTCTAGGTCACACCACTTCCACTACATTCTTAGGTAGTTTATCCATCAATACTCATACCAATCAACTCCAAAATTAATTAAATAGCTAATGCATTTAGATTGGAGTGTTAGAATCTTACTAATATGATTTCTCTTCTTGCTCCAATTGGTAATGCCCTCAACTCCTTCAATTCCAAAAATGGGAAAATGCCCTCTCACTATGTTGTTCTCCTCTTTGATAGGAACAACTTTGCCTCTAATGATCTCTCTTCAAATCTCACTGAAAATGGTTGATTTTTAGAGAGGGAAAATTAGGTTTTTGGGGTTGAAATTGTAAGGTTAAGTGTTTTCCGAGATTTCCAGATTTTTCAGCTCTCCTTATATAGAAATGACTTGAGGAGATCGATCTGGTCCAAGAGGAGATCGATCTGGTCCCTTAAAATCCCTCTTTTTCACGGCATTTTTAAGCCTGAGATCGATCTGTCGAAGCAATGAGATCGATCTATTGAGGCATGAGATCGATCTGTCGAAGCATGAGATCGATCTGGTCCCAAACAGAGAGCTAAGGAGATCGATCTGGGTGCTTGGGGATCGATCTTTCCACTACAAAATGCTTGAGAGATCGATCTGGCTCCATTGGAGATCGATCTGCTCAATTCTTTCGCCCAAATAAGAGCATTCTGGCTCTTCCAGATCGATCTCTCATCCTAGGAGATCGATCTGGACCTCATGTTTTCCAGATTTCCTGCAGTTTCATTGCTGCAACTCATACCAACACACCCTCAATCTATTGCCATGGCCATTTCCTCATCCATCCACCTCTATAACTTGAAAATGGCATCCATTCATACCTTACGCACATTGAAACTTGTGTGCATTCATTGTATATTCAAAGGTATGCAACATAAAACCAAATGGAAGCATAACTCCATTCCATTTTACCACACTACTCATTTTGAGTCTCAATCTCATCTATCACTTGCTAGAACACATTTCTCCGTATTCATACTCAATGAAACTTGTATGTACGTTACAATTTATATTACACATACATACATTGAATCCATGGACTTACATCAATCATACTTTACATCACAAGTCCATTCATATTATTTAATCCAAGTACACACATTACCCTTATACATATACGGGGTCTTACATCAAGGTCCAAGGAAGATCATGAGTAGCTCTTAAAGATTGTTTTGCAAACCTTCCGAGAGAGAAAGATGTATGCCAAACTGAGTAAATGTGACTTTTAGCTAGAGCAGATCTCTTTTCTAGGCCATGTTGTATCGAAGGATGGGGTGTCAGTAGATCCATCTAAGATTGAGGTCGTTGTTCAGTGGGAACAGCCCAGGACAGTCACAGAGATTAGGAGTTTTTTGGGTTTGGCTGGTTACTACAAGAGATTTGTAGAGGGTTTCTCTAGATTGGTTACTCCGTTGACACGTCTTACGAGGAAAAATGTGGAGTTCACGTGGGATGAAGCATGTGAGAGGAGGTTTCAGGAACTTAAGTGCAGACTAACCACCGCGCCAGTTCTTATCATCCCTAACAGTTCAGGAAACTACTATGTGTATACAGATGCTTCACATCAAGGATTAGGATGTGTTTTGATGCAGGATGTAAGGGTAGTAGCTTATGGATCTATACAACTAAAAGAGCATAAGAAGAACTACCCTACTCATGATTTAGAGTTGGCGGTCGTAGTATTTGCATTGAAGACATGATGCCATTACTTGTATGGTAAGAGATTTCGGATCTTTACGGATCATAAAAGTTGAAAGCATCTATTCTCACAGAAGGAGTTAAATATGAGACAGAGAAGGTGGATAGAACTCCTCAAAGACTACGATTGTGAGATTTTATACCACCCGGGGAAGGCGAATGTGGTTGTCAATGCATTGAGTAAAAAGAGTCTCAGGTGGGTATCACATATGATGGTTAGCGAACACGAGTTGTTGGAGTAATTCATGAACCTTAGTCTGGATATGACCCTGCCTGAGATTGGCGCTATGGGATTACTGCTAGCTTGAGATTAGAACCGGAGTTGATTCAGAGGATCCGACAAGCTCACCAAATTAATCAATAGTGTATTGACGTGATTCGCCAAATCTAGAAGGGTAAGGGTACAAAATTTGTATTGAGTTTAGATGGAGTACTAAGGTTCGAGAATAGAGTATGTGTTCCTAAGGATTCAGAGTTAAGGAAGTTGATATTATTAGAGGCTCACTCATCGAGATATACAGTACACCCGGGGAGTAGTAAAATGTATCAGAACCTCCGAAAGATATATTGGTGGTCTAGAATAAAGAGAGACATAGCTGAGTATGTCGCTAGATGTCTCACTTGTCAGCAGGTAAAGGTTAAGCATAAAAAACCAGGAGGATTATTGCAACCTCTATCGATACCAACATTGAAGTGGGAGCACGTCACCATGGATTTTATGATAGGGTTACTGAGAACCCGTAAGAACCATGATGCTATATGGGTTATAGTAGACCGGTTAACGAAATTGGCACACTTCTTAGCCATGAAATCTACAGATACCTTGAGTGCATTAGCGAATTTTTATGTACGGGAGATAGTGAGATTACATGGAGTCCCAATGAGTGTTGTTTCTGTCAGGGATGCCCGCTTCACTTCCCACTTTTAGGGATATTTTTAGGAAGCGATGGGGACCCAGTTGAGCTTTAGCACCACTTTTCATCCTCAGACAGATGGTCAATCAAAGAGGACTAGACAGACCCTGGAGGATATGTTGAGAGCGTACGTGCTGGATTTTAAAGGCTCATGGGACAATCACTTGCCATTGATTGAGTTCGCCTATAATAACAGTTATCACTCAAGTATTGGTATGGCCCCTTATGAGGCATTATACGGTCGTAGATGCCAATCACCCATTGGATGGGAAGAGGTTGGTGATAGACAGTTGCTCACTCTTGATTTGGTTAGACAAGCCTCCGAGGATGTTCGGATAATATGTGATAGGCTACGAACAGCTCAAAGTCGACAAAAGAGCTATGCTCATAGGAGATGGAGACCACTTGAGTTTGATGTGGGAGAGTTTGTATTTTTTAAAGTATCTCCTTCTAAGGGAATAACGAGGTTCGGGAAGAAAGGAAAACTAAGTCCTCGTTACATTAGTCCCTTCGAGATTTTGGAAAGAGTGGGAGATGGAGCATATAGTCTAGCCTTACCACCTGAGCTAGTAGAAGTCCACAATGTTTTCCATGTTTCTATGCTTCGAAAGTACTATCCGGATCCAACACATGTAATTAGCTATGAGCCATTAGAGCTCAAGGAGGACATGTCGTATGTGGAGGAACTGATCCGGATATTGGACAGAAAAGAGAAGGTGTTGTAAAACAAGACGATTCCATTGGTTAAGATTTTTTGGCAACATCATACATCAGAAGAAGCCACATGGGAGTTAGAGGATCTAATGAGAGAGAAATATCCTCAACTTTTCGAGGAATAGACTTGGTTCAATTTGGAGGACTAAAGTTTTTAAGTGGGGGAGAATGTGAGACCCGGTATAGGTTTAGCCTTGTACATATGTAAATGAATTCATGAAGTATTGTAATGTACTAGTAAAGTAAAGCATATGTGATGCAAAGTCCATAAGTTGAATGTACACACTTGTAATAAGAGTTGTGATGTACGTACAAGTTGCATTAAGCATGAATATGAAGAAATGGACTTTGATATATGATGAATGTGAGTGGAATGAAATATGAGTAGTGTGGTAAAATGGAAGGGAGATATGCATGAGTTGTTCACTTCCATTTGGTTACCTTTATACACCTTTGGTCATGCAAGGATTACACACAAGTTTTAATGTGTACAAAGTATGATTGGATACCATTTTCAAGTCTCAATGATGGATGAATGAGAAAATGACCATGGTAACAAATTTAAGATGTTTTGAGAGAAGTTCCTGCAAAAAACTACAGGAAAACTGGAAAATATGAGGGTCAGATCAATCTTATAGGATGAGAGATCGATCTGGAAAAGCCAAAATGCTCTTATTTTGAGATATGGAATAGGACAGATCGATCTCCAAGGAAGCTAGATCGATCTGCTAGACATTCTGTAATGAGAGGATCGATTTTTAAGGCGAGAGGATCGATCTCCTTAACTCTCTGTTTGAGACAGATTGATCTCAAGACTAGACGGATTAATCTCTTTAAGGGTTCTGTAAAGAGCAGATTGATCTCCTACAAGAGGTAGATCGATCTCTAAGAGGAAAATTGCCCTTCGACAGATCGATCTCATCAGGGGAGAAGATCGATTCGGGAGTGGTTATGTTAGGTGAAAAGGACTACCAAACGTGCAGAGATAGATCTCTACAAGGACCAGATTGATCTCATAAGCCTGCATCTATAAAAAGAGCACGGGATTGAGATGAAAACTCAAAACTCTTCCCCCACCAAACCTCACCTGCCATTTTCTGTAAAAAAACCCAAGCTTTCTCACTCTAGAAATCACCACATTTCGGCCAGTTTTGGAAGAAGCTCAAGAAGGGAAAGTTATTCCTTGGAGTAAGAAGAACAACATACCCAAGAATCTCACATTCGTGTGATCAAAAGAAGGAGTTGTGGCTACCACAAGTTTGACTAAGTAAAGGGGTAAGCTCTTCAACCCTCAAGCTTCTAAATAAGGATTCTAGACATTATATGGGTTGAATGGTATGCAAAATGTTGATAAGAATGATTTGTAGTGATGAGTGAGTAATGTTAAGAGAAATTTAAGAAAAGGGAAATCTATGGAAAGCTTAAGAAATAGTTTAATGAGATAAGTGATACAAATGGCAAAGTGAAATATGATTTAAAAGCTTGAAGGGTATAAATGGGAGAATAAGTGACAATGAGGATATTTGGGAGAAAGAAAAGAAATGACGTAATGGTTATGTGTGTAGATAAGAAGAACGTGGAACACGGCAAACCCGGATCGCGAATGGAGCATACGTGACAAAGAAAATATAAGCGCGATTCGAGGTAAGGGACTGTGTGTTAGCTATAGAGATGTTCGTACGTATTTTACGACAATTTCGTAGATATATCGCTAGAATTGGTACGATACTACAATTCTAAGCTTGATATGTACTATGATATATATGTATTGAGAAATGGGATGGGGTAAGGAAATAGCATGATATGCATGATTTCAATGTTTTCTCAATTTCGTATTGACTTTGTGATTGAGAAATGATAAGGATAGGTTGGCTAGTTTTACATGTTTTAGCATGGAAAGGCATACTGCATAAATAAACATATTTTGAGTTTTAAAAGAGAAAGTAGCCACCTATCGGATTTGAGATGTGAAATGGTGTTGGAGCTTTAGCTCACACCTGTTTTAATGATTTTGACTATGCTGAAGTTTGACTCGCATACATCCGCATGATTTGATAAATCGTGCTGGAGCGTGACTCGCACGTGGTTTTATAATGATAATGTGCTGGAGTGTTAGCTCGCACATGTTTTTACTGAGTTAAGGCAAACTTGGGGGTCCGAGACCCAAGGGGATGCCAATCGACGGTCTCGAAACGGGCTGGGCCTTAACAATAAATCGTACCGCGCTGAAACCTTGCGATGACTGGGTGTCACGCTGATTGCTCGCTTGGTATATGAGACATGGTTCAGATGAAAAGTCCATCGGAGTTGGAGTATGGACTTGGGTCTACGGTCGTACGTAGTACTGTGTAGTTGTCCGTTGGTATGCTATGTATCGTGCTGGGAGCAGGTGAGTACGAGTATCGCGTAGATCACACATAACGTACCTTATACCGTGAGTATATGAGGAGATGAGGTTGATTGAGATGAGCTGGAGGGTAGGACTGACCCATCCCCCTTCAAGCGAAGTGATGCCCTGTGTACACCTGATCAGTGAGGCCTTGAATCACTGACTGTGGCCATACGCTGTGGATATTTGATTGCCAAAAATTTCCTGCTTTTCTCAGAGGTTTGAGAGATTGAGTAGAACTCAGAAAAGAAAGAGATTTTGTGTATTTGATAAATCTCTGAATTAAACACTTGTGTCGTGAGAGCATTGTTTTATGAAACATGTTTTAAGTGGAAATACTGAATATTTTTGTTACATGAAAATGCCAAATAAGAAGTATACGTTTAACTGCATTTTCTGATAACATTTCCATTTATAATGAAAACATAGTTTTGGTTTTTACATGCATGGGCTATGTAGGTAGTACGATATCTACCTGCTAGTATTCATTTTCTTATTGAGCTGTGGTTTGCTCACCCCACTATTTTCCCCCTCCAGATACTGAGAAGTAGGAAAGCAGTGGTCTTTGGATCTTTTTGTGTTGGATAACTCCCACCAGTTGCAAATGTATAAGATTTGTATACACACGAGTATTTTGTATATAATATGTTATATCGCACAGTTACAAATCGAAAATGTGAACAGTGGTATGGGGATGTTATGTAAAGTTATTATTATACAATTAATTTTGTATATTTACACACCTGGGAGTGTGAATTAAATTTTAAATATTTCCGCTGTAAAGTTTTGGAACTTTAGTAATTACATCGTCTCACAGCCCAACCGTAGTAGTATAGTATGGATAAAGGGCACTCGGATGTGGGGTGTGACACAAGTCCTATGATTAATGTTTTTCACAATAACATTCATTCAATACCTAATTACATGTTTTATGCATCATATTACCAATTTCCCATGTTTTTCCATAGAATTCACCAGTTTCTCACACTAAAACCCTAGGTGTCGAATGCATATCTTCATCATACATGCACCATTTCATCAAATTAACATTATATATCAGCTCGACATAGCATAAACCTTAACATATGTTGAATTGGTGCATTAAAACCCACCTTAACAATAAATCCCCAATGATCAAATCTTAAAAGCACTTTTAGAAGGTGTTTTTCTTCCAACTAAAAATATGGAAATACGCCTCCCTTATCAACATATAAAAGAATTATGGATTGAATCAAACCAAAACCCTACAAATCTAGGAGTTGGTGTGAATAGTACATCTTTAGCAACCAAACTTGAAACTCATCCAAATGATGGAATTTACCTCTCAAATTTGGATATGTTGTAGAGGAGAAAGTGTATGACAAATTTGTAGAGAAAGCTAAAGCAAAAATGGCTAGAAATGGAGGAATAAGTGGCGGCAAGCTTAGGTTAAAGGTGAAAATGGAGTTCTCTTTTTTTAGTCAATTTTCATATGAATTTTTACATCGATTTTTGGCTAATTAATGAAGTAGCTGACCTCTAATGTGCACATTAGCAAAAATATAGTCACATATGCTAAAATGAGCCTTTAATGAATTTTAATATTAAATTAATTTTAGCTTATCTTGTAAGTCACCAAAATATCCTAATTTACATAAATTTTCACTAAATTTCATTTTTATTGGCCCTCATGTTTTTGGTAGGTAATAATCAACTATTCATATGCATGTTCCATGCAAATAATGTATTATAAGTGAAATTGACCAAAGGTATCTTCATGGCACATTTCCAAATGAAATTTTCCCGATTTCACCTATATCGATGGTTTCACTTATTTTGATCTTTCTTGGTTCTATCATAATAATTTTCGATATAGGGACTGACAAGACAAATTAAGGGTTTGACATACATAAATTATTTCATACTCCTAAATCCATTTATATTGTCCATTCAATTGGTATTGAAATTCGACCTATGGACAAAATCGTCATTTTTACATTTGTTACGTCTTTTATGAGATATGTGTGAATTTAACTTAAAAATAACATTTGAGCTGACTTAAAGCCATATAACAAGAATACATGATATATGCGATGATTTTGGATGATTGTGTGCTTTCGTAGACCCCTCGAATCAGTCTGTTTAGCTTAAGTACAAACCAGTATGAAAAACCACAAAAATCGAACTTTAGCCTAATTTTACTATTCACATATTCTTGCACTTTGAATTTACCTTCCTTTTTCCTTAGACCACAACTTTCATCGTTCCTGCTTGTGTTTTAAATTCTGTTCCAACCTTTTTTCCATATTCAATCTTCTTGTTTTAGATCATTAAAAATCCTTATAAGGTTAGTAAATTTTAGGGTCATTTGTTCGTAATTTTTCCTTACCTTTATTTAACGTTGAAACTTTTTAATCATGATTGCAAAACTTATTCCTGCACTTTCCTACATAATTTCTAATTCTGTTTTACACGTCTTTAGCCTTTAAATTTCAAATTTTAGGTTGTTAAAATACAACATATAGTTTAGCTGATGTTTGATAAAAGGCCTAGTCCAATTTCGTTGAAGTTTCAATATGCTTTCTTTGGTTTATAGTCTGAGTTTAGTCATGTTTTTTAGCAACCAAAACATTCAATTCTACCATGCAAGGCTCAGTTTTTAGGAGTCTTTTCATGATACAAAATGTTGGTTAATTAGTTTAGGAGTTGTTAAGAAACTATAATTAGTTATTCTAATTTTTTTCCATTATTTTTCTTAATTTTAAAGCTAAGCATTTATGGTTAAAGTTTAATTTGCGTTTAGGTAGCGTTTGCTAATTTGGAGGAAAAGTGATTGCAGTGTAAAGTGATTGTAGGGAAAGTGACTGCAGGGAATATGATTGTTGGGAAAGTAACTTTGTAGCGTTTGGTATGCAGTTACTTTGCTGGGAAAGTAGTAATAAATTTCAAAAATATCCATAACTATAAAAACAACTTTTTCAATGAAAATTAATTAAAATAAATGTTTTATTATTAATATTACCCATCATTTGTAATTTTAAATTGTCATGTATTATTATTAATTTAAATTTTAATTAGTATAATATTAAAAATTCATGTATTATTAGGTGGCGTTTGATATCTTAGAGGAAAAGTGATTGCAGTGCAAAGTGATTGCAGCGTAAAGTGATTGTTAGGAAAGTGATTACTGAGAAAGTAACTTTGCAACTTTTGGTATGCAATGTAAAGTTATATTTAAATTGCAGGAAAAACAACTTTACAGCGTTTGGTATGCACTCACTTTGATGGGAAATTAGTGACAAATTTCAAAAATACCCATAACTATAAAAACAACTTTAATGCAATGAAAAAATTAATTTAAATGAAAATGTAAATGATATAAAATTATATTATTAATATTGCTCATTATTTGTAATTCTAAATTTCCATGATTATTAATTTAAATTTTAATTAGTATATTATTACAAATTCATTTATTAATTTAAATTTACAATTTTATTAATTTACAAATTCATGTATTATTAATTTAAATTTTAATTCATCTATTATTTTTAATGAATGTCATAATAATTTATTTAAGTCCTTATAAAATATTTTTTATATATGATAATTACCTATAACATCCATGAAAGTATTTTTGTTGCATGATAATTACCTAAAACATGCATGAAAGTCATAATAATTCATACAAGTCCTTATAAAATATTTTTTATGTATGATAATTACCTATAACATCCATGAAAGTATTTTTGTTGCATGATAATTCCTATTTTTTTGTGTTTTTGTTAAAAGGGTAATTGTGGTAAAATTAACTTTACAGCCAAGGCTGTAAAGTGATTACAGCCAAGGCTGCAAAGTGATTACAGTCTACTTGGATTGCAATCACTTTACATCTAACTTTCTTGATACCAAATGTTGTAATCACTTTGCGCCCAATTAAATTGCAGCGCAAAGTGCTTACATTCACCATACCAAACGCTACCTCAATGTAATACGAAATTTTAATGTATCAATTGTAAATTTTCAATTATTATGACATCAACATAGTACCTATAATATCGATGGAAGTTATAATAATTCATACAAATCCTAATAAAATATTTTTCATACATGATAATACCCTATAAACATTCATAAAAGTCATAATAAATCCTAATAAAAAAATTTTAAGTGTTTTGTTAAAAGGGCAACTCAGGTAAAATTAGCTTTGCAGCTTTTGGATATAAAGTGATTGCAACTGCAATCACTTTTCATCTAATTTTCTTGATACCAAACGTTGTAATTACTTTGCGTCCAATTAAATTACAGCACAAAGTGATTACATGCATGATACAAAATGTTTGTTAATTAGTTTAGGAGTTGTTAAGAAATTATAATTAGTTGTTCTAATTTTTTTTCCATTATTTTTCTTAATTTTAAAGCTAAGCATTTATGGTTAAAGTTTAATTTGCTTTTAGTGTTTAGTTCATTTTGATTTATGCACTTAGTCCTTCAATTTCAATACATTGGTTTTACATGTTTCGAATTTTATTTAATTATATTTGTTTTTATGTAGGTTTTAGAATTTCATTTCGGCACCCATTTACATTTTTGTCTTTTTATTCTATGTCTTATTCATATTTTTATTATTTACATTTTTACCTTTTAATTTTTGTATTTACATTTTTGTCCCATTTCATTTGTAGGTCTTCTTTTATTTTTTAATTTCGTCTTAGCATTGTAAGTACTTGTTCTCTAACTTTTAATTTTTTGTTCTATGTTGTTGTGGCCTGCTGTCGTGAGCAGGCGTGTGGCTGCCTTCACCTGTTCTGATATGTTTTTCGTTCTTTTTAATTGTTTCTACAACTTTCTATTCTGTCCTTCATGGTTACATAGTTTTAGTTTCTGCAAGAACCGCTGTGCGAGGCGCTAGCATGTTCATGTAGCTACTGTGTTTTTGAAGGGCACTGCACTAGGAATGGAAGCAGAGGTGAGAAGGCTGCAGCAGGTTGCAAAGCTGGTGTGTGGTAATTTGCTGGGTTCTTTCCTCACAGTTGCTGTCGCTCATTGGGCAGTGTGGAACTTGCGTGCACGAGTTGGCTGTGTTGGTATATGTTTTGGTTGTAAAATGATGATTGGCTCACGATTTGAATATCTTCATTAAATTGCATGTTTTTCAGAATTTTGTCTTTGATGAGTAATTTGATGGGAATTATTTTCTCTCAGTCAAGTGGGCACTACCTTCCGTGGTTGAGGTTGGTTTGTATGCCTCTTGTGTGCATCGAGCCATCTATCAGTTTTGAGATTTAAGTAGTGCTGGAGCTTTGCTCGCACTAAACTCTATATGTTTTATGCATGATAACGTGCTGGAGCTTTGCTCGTAGTAGTTTGTGATTTTTTAATGTGCATAAAATCGTGTTTGGAGACGTTGTGTAGGCTGTGTGAACTTGAACTGATCATCGCACGTGATTTGATAAGGCCGTGTTGGAGCCTCGTGTAAACTGTGTGTCACACTGATTGATATGCTTGCACGTGCATTTTGGAGACTCAGTATTGATATAGCTGGAGATGGGATGATAAGACCCGTTGGACGGGCACTCCTAATCTCGCTAATTTCAAATATTGAGGTTCACGGAGTACAATGTACTGTGTGGTTGCACATGGAGTACGACGTGCCTTATTGTTTGTTTGTTGTCTGATGGGTAGATTGACCCCACTGTCCTCAGCCATCTGGGGACATTCATGCACACTTGATTAGTGATTGCATGGAGTCCAGTGACTATGGCCATATGTCTACTTGTTTCCATATACTTTGCTTTGTCTTCATACTTATATGATTTCTAATTTAAATTCTGAGATTTTTGATTTGTCTCTTATTTGATTTAAATCAGCTTTATGAGAACATGTGTTTTGAGAAATTCGTTTGTGATATGACATGGCTTTGAGAAAGCACACGTGTATGGTTTTGTGAATTCGGTTGGGATTGAGAAAGTAAGGATTTTTTGCATGACATGATTCACGAGCATGTAGGTAGTATAGTTATCTACCTGCTTGCGTGATTCCTTACTGCAAGCGTTGTAGCTCACCCCTTTTTTTCCCTCCACTCCACAGAGTTACCCAAGTCTTGAGAGCTGCGGCAGTCCTGATCAGTTGACAACCCACACTCCAATGTGCTCGAAGGTATACACCTCTTTTGATTTTGTATCTAAACTTGTAAGGCACAGTTAAGTATATAAAGAATTACTGGAATGTAAACATACGTATGTAAATATATATATATATAAATATATATATATATATGAATAAAGAAATTCAATTATCATGTACAGTTTACATTTAAGTGTATAAGGTCAATATCGGCTCGTATGCCCAACCATCAGAGTATTGTCTGCTCCGTTATATGTGTGGTATGGATGAATAATAATGATTTAAATGTGAAAACGGGGTGTGACAAAAGTTGGTATCAGAGTAGGGTTGGTCTGAATACGAGTTGGTATAAGTTGTTAGGAAAGTTACATCCCTTTGGTACTGTGCATTGTTTAGATACAAATGTGCATACCGGGCTGTTAGTGTAATATGAATTGATTGTGTGTGAAAGGAAAATCATCAGTATCACTTCTATACACTACAGCTGAGGGGAAAGTTCTCGATCTCGAGGGTAGAGAGACAGGCCTGAGAGTCGTACTGAATCTTCTTTTGACTATACCTCTCAAGATCCAGTAGAGACTACTGAGATACGCATGGTGTGTCACAACCCAAATTACCTAAAAATCAGAGTAAATTTTTCGCTTTTCATTTATTATTTAATATTTTCCTTTCTCTCATCATGACTATCCTACAAGTAGTTGGGCTATGATTCGGTGTTAGTCAGCTATCACCTATTTACCATTCCATTTCCATATTCACATTCACATATCAGGATTTACTATCCTTTAACTTTAACTACATACATACACAATGGTATTTACTTAACCTTACATCCCCGACATCATATATGTTTACAATACTGTGCAATACATATTTAGATACAAAACTATACAAATGTGTATACCTGTCTCTCGATAGGAAACAGTGGATACCAAAAATGCAAGTCCTCAGCTGCTCACTAACTACTGCGAGTGCTTTGAAAATATGAAAAAATAAGGGGGTGAGCAAACCACACGCTCAGTAAGGGAATTATGCAAGTAAGTAGATAACTCTACTATCTACATGCTCATAATGCCATGCCCTTAAAATCCATTTCTTTTCATTAAAATCTCAAGCACAAAATCATGTATTTCAACAATGACTTAGTTTGTAAAACTGTTCGTGCATATATAAATCATACTACTTATGCATCAATGTCATTTTATGTGACATCATTAAAGCATACATAGCATGAGGTAAATAAAGATCATGCCACGTAAAACAAATCATAAGAAACAATCCTTTTCATGAATTTATGATTAAAGCATGAAAAACTCATCATGCTATTGCATTTATTTTATTTTATTTAAAGCGCAGTATAAAATAACCCAAAGGGGTTAAGCATCTCATATTTCAATTTCAAACTCATAAAGAAATTCGTTATAAAATTCTGTTAAAAAGCACATCTTAGTAAAAATCACAAATCGGGGGCCTGACCCCTCCCTCAGGTCTACCCTGGTCTATCGACCAATAGTTATATCATGTGAGACAAGTAGGTGACTATATCAGTAACAACGAGGACTATGGCCATAACCTAGTGATCCCTGGCAACACGGTACCTAGTGTGCGGGGTATCACACCTGAAATGGGAGGTGGGTCGATCCTACCCGCCAGAACAGCATAACATCAGGATTGCGAGGGCAAGGCTTGCTGCCTCGTGGCTAATGCCACTCCACTCCAACAATCCCCACGGTACAGCGTACTCCGCGTGACATACACGGTACAACATACTCCGTGAACCCAAGCTCAGTCAGGGGTGCCTGCAATAGGTCTTATCCATCCATACTATCTCTGTCTCAGTATGCACGTGTGGGCTTATCATCTCACTGTGACACACAGTCTACAAGAGGTTCCAACACGATTATATGCATGTCATATAAATCTCTGTGCGAGCGAAGCTCTAGGACGGCTCCATGCATATTCATGATATCTAAAAATCTCGTACAAGCGAAGCTCTAGCTCGATTTCATAAAAATCAGTAACATCTGCATACGAGTAGCACTACAGTACGACTTAAAAATGAATGAGTTATAAATTCATATAAAACTTCGTGCGAGTAACGCTCCAGCACGAATGAATGCTCAAATAAATCAATCTCGTGCGAGTTACACTCCAGCACGACTTATGCATAAATAAATCAAATCTTGATGCTCAAGTAAATCAAAACTTCGTGCGAGCAACGCTCCAGTACGGCTTATGCATAAATAAATCAAATCTCGTGCGAGTTACACTCCAGCACGGCTTTTATGCAATTATCATATCAAAACTGGATGCGAGTTAGGCTCCAACACCTCTCATGCATGTCAAATCATTAAAACTAGTGCGAGCAATCGCTCCAGCACCTTTTTATGCATATTCAGTCAAAACCGTCAAAACAGTCGAAACAAGGTGCGAGCTAGGCTCTGCACCT
Source organism: Firmiana major (assembly GCA_033439115.1). Classification (NCBI taxonomy): domain Eukaryota; kingdom Viridiplantae; phylum Streptophyta; class Magnoliopsida; order Malvales; family Malvaceae; genus Firmiana; species Firmiana major. The sequence continues at coordinate 33,824,216 of CM065913.1, read as the reverse complement.
CTCATGCATTTCACAATAATAAAAATCAGTGCGAGCAACCGCTCTAGCACATTTCATGCATATGATGTCACACAAGTCGGTGCGAGCAACCACTCAAGTACATTTTATACACACTCACAAACGCAGATATAGTGCGAGCTATCTGCCAGCACTATCTGTTTCCATATAAACTTGATAGTTGGCCCGTTTTCTAAGGAAATTTCATTTAAATATAAATAACACCTACGTAGTGTTATCTTGTGAAATTTATGCAATTATAGGCCAATCTATCGATTTGCTTTGATTAAAACCAAGAAAATTCCTTAAATCAGAAAATCCTTAAATCATGCATTTCATGCATGTCATGCTTTCACCATCCTTAGGTGAATTCCCTCAATAGGGGTAAAATAGCATTTTACCTATTTCGAGTCCTTAAAATCTTTAAACCATTTTTAGGACCTTTGTAGAATATCAATGTATGCATACATATTCAGTGTATACGAAAGCTTTTTAAAGTACGCGTAGCTACCTCTAGCTACTCACACAATTCCTTTACCTCATTTTTCTGTACAGTCTGACCTTTCACTGATGTCTCGTCATGCAGTCCGATTTGCTCTCAATCAAATCTCTGAAACTGCGGATAAATATACATCAGGTCAAATACAATAGAATTAATTGTATTTCATATTTTTTGGGGCTTAATTTAGATCATTGGGTCCGTTTACCCATATTGGGCATAATGGGCCTTAATCGACCTTAAGCCCGTTTTCCACTTACTATTTATATTATCGAGGCCTATTGGGCTCATTGGGCCCATCTGTATTTATTGAGTATCATTCTAAATTCTCGGATAGCTAAATTAATTATTTACGACAGTGTATCTCAATTTTCAGAATATAATTCATTTAATGCGAAAATTAAATCCATAATTTATGCGGTAAATTCTAACACGCATAACGATGCAAAATTGTCATAATTAAGGGTTACTTACCCGTGATTCCATGATAATATGCAAATCGAGGCTGTCTCGAGCTCTCGGTTGACGCCAATTGTCGAGCTACACAATTTAATATTTTTTCGGATAAATTTTCAATCGGATATTAATCAAATTAAATATTTCAAAATTTAAATCGGTCAATTCGACCGCTTACCAACTTACCCGTAGCTCGATTACATCACTGAAATTTTTTTTAATTTTTCCTCTTTTTCTTTCCTTTTTTTCCTTCTTTTTCCTTTTCTTTTTGGCTGAACCGGTCTGGTCCGGTTCAGCATACCCTCATTGCGCTGAATCTACAGTACCGGTTCAGGCATCATTTCGTCCATTCGACGTTGTTCGGTCGATTCTCGGTGCACTGTTGTCACCGTTCAGCTCGTCTCGGGCTGAGACACCTTCGGCTAGCCTCGATCAGGGCCAAATCACGCCGGTGGCCGTCGGATTCCTTTCTCCTTTCTCGGCCCTCACTTCCGTCGATCTCCTCCGTCAGGCATCACCAGCGCGCGTGGTGCCTTTCAGGCACTCCCACCATGCCGGTCTTGCTTTCGCCTGCCACCTCGTGCTGGTCCGATGGGCGAGGCTCACCGGTACAGAGGATCGGTCCTCGGGTCACGTCTTTCGTTTTTCCTTTCCATTTTCGCGTTTTAGACTTCCGCGATTTTTTTATTTTTTTTCATTTATTTATAATTAAATTTTATTATTATTTAAATCATTATTTTATCATTAAAAATCTCAAAAATATCTAAAAAAATTTTTATTTTATTCATTTAATCAATAAATGAATTTATCGGTCTTATTTCGGCTTTTCGGTATATTTTTTGATTATTTTCGAGATTATTTTTTGATGTAAAAATTTTGGTTAATTCCAATAAAATCAAATCTTGATCAATTTAACCCGAAATTTAATTATTTCTTCGTTATTGATCAATATTTCTCAAATCAATATTTTTAATTAAATTTTCTTGTCACGATAAATATCGAATTTTGATCTTTTGATCGTTTTACCCTTGCACACGTTCGAGAATACCATTTCAATCCTTCATTTGATCTTTTTTCATTTCGTATTTTGTTTAAAATCGGGTATTACAATCTCCACAACTTAAGAAATTTGGTCTTTCAAATTAGAACCAAGTCAAATGGGTCTATAAACAACTCCAGGTACGTCTATCGCATCTTGCTCTTTAATTCTCATATAACTTTTTTCGGAGTGTAATACTACCAAAGGACTTTAACTAGGGAGATCATCTTAAACCTCAACACTTTCTCCTTTCGTCTAATACTCGAATCGATTTTTTTCAACATACGTTATACTTCCCTTGAGCTAAGCTATTGGAGCTCATATCCGATCACATATGCTAGGTGCGGATAGTATTTTCGAAGCATAAAAAAAATGAGACACATTGTGGATACCTGCTAATTCAAGTGGTAACGCCAACCTATAGGTCTTACCTTCCACTTTTGTCCAATCTCAAAGGATTCAACCTAACGAAACTCAATTTACCTTCTTTTCGAATCTCGTTATGTTCTCAAGACATGTAACTGCCACAATATTGATTCACCCTTAGTGAATTCCAATGGTTTTCTATCTCTTGTCAGCATAGCTTTTCTGTCTGCTCTGAAGTGTTCTTAATCTTTCACAATTTAACTGAACATCCTCAGAGATTTGTCTTACCAATTCGGAAACAATTCTCTATCTGTGACCCACTTCTTCTTATCTAAGTTAGGAAACAACTCCCTACGGCCATACAATGCCTCATATAAAATGTTATCCTGATACTCAAGTGATAGCAGTCATTATTGGCGAATTCAATTAGTAACAAATGATCATCCCAAGAGCCTATAAAATCAATGGACACGCTCTCATCATATCCTCCAGAACCTGTACAGTCCTATTTGATTAACCATCTGTCTGAGGATGGAAAGCTATGCTAATACTCAGTCGAGTTCCCATAGCTTCCTGAAAAAAATATTCCTAGAAGTGGGAAGTGAAGTGGAAATCCCTATCTGATATCATGCTCACTGGAACGCTACATAATGTTTCACAATCTTTCTTACACATAACTTCGCCTACACACTCAGAGTATCTGGGGATTTCCATAGCCAGAAGGTGGGTAGACTTAGTCACTCTATCGACTATCACCCAGATAGCCTCGTGATTTATCCTGGTCCTCTGTAACCGATCACGAAATTCATGGTAACTTGTTCCCATTTTCGTGTCAATATAGGTAGAGGCTGCAATAACTCTGCAGACGTCTAGTCCTCTACCTTACTCTGCTGACATACGATACACTTTGCTACAACTCTACAATGTCTTTTTTCATATCTGACCACCAATACCCTTTTTCAGAGATTCCAATATATTTATTATTTCTCGGATGCATTGTATATCCCGAAGAGTGAGCTTCTGACAATAACACTATCTCAGCAACTATGGTCCTGGGGAGCACTTATATTGTCTCGAAACCTCTGTAAGTCATCATCACTCACTGTGAACTCTGTCACTATACCCTTCTGAATCTGACCCACACTATCGACACTATGCCGATCATCACACTAAGCCTGGCAAATTCGGTCACTCAAATCCAGTTCTAACCTCTGGCTAGCTGTCACAAAATCACCGTCATCATCAAAAGGGATCACATCACTACTGAGGCTTACAACTGCCCTAGCAGCTCACGCTCCCTGACCATCATATGTGATACCATCCCGAGTCTCTTTGTGCTCAAGTTATCAACCATTACAGTAGCCTTTTCTGGTGGTGTAATGTTCACAATCATAATCCTTAGAAGCTCTAACCCTCTTGGTTATCTCATATTCTACTCTTTCTGTGAAAACAAATACTCGAGGCTTTTACGATCAGTGCATACCCGAAGTTTCTTACCATTTAAGTGGTGGCGCCATACTTTTAGTGTAAACGCTACGGCTGCCAACTCTAAATCATGGGTCGAATAGTTTCTCTCATAGTCCTTGAACTATCTGGATCCATAAACGACTATCTTCCCATTTTACATCAATACACAGCCCAATCCTTATTTTGAGGTATCCATACACATTGAAACCTCTTGAGCTATTGGTTATGGTTAGAATAATTATGGTAGTCAGTTTATTACTTCAATATAACAAAACTCATGGAAACCATTTTCATACTTATCATCCCACTCGTATGAAATCTTTTTTCGAACAAGATGTGTCAATTGAGCAGCCCATTTCGAGAAACTCTCAACAACTCGTCTATAAGACAGTTTCTTGTTGCTACTCATGCTCTTCCCTAGACTTCGAATACATCAAAATATCATCGCTAAAGATGACAACAAATCGGTCCAAGTAAGGTATAAATACCTCATCGTAGTTGAGTTCCACTAAATATTTCAATCACCCATATCCTTGACCTGCGTACGCATAAACGTATAATGTCATTTCGAAATTGCTTCCGTTCAAGATATTAACTCGCGTCATTTCCTTTTTCTTATATAAACGATTTTTATAAAATTTTAATTTTTAAACCTTCATGATTAATCGAATTCTACCAGTAAAGGTACCCAAATTTTAAATGTATATATTACAACTGTCGATTTCAATTTATAGGTTATGTGTGCGCTTCTAGACGCTGTCAAGTCTTTAGGCAGGGAGATATTTTGAAATACCTTTATTGACCCTCAGACTTGACCACATGGACTGGGTGTGGATATATCCTCCTCTTATCCTTAGCCGCAATTCATATTCACTACATATCGCTTAATCCAAATTACTTTACATATCAAAGATATTCTTACCTTGCATACGCCTCTTATTCCAATATATCTCGTATTCAGGATCTATCACATCTCAAAGCTTATCTCCTTTCATATATCACTTATAACAAACTCTTTTATTACGTGTCTAACTTATAATATACTTTTTCGAGGTGAAATCATCACTATCTTAGGATAGCAATCTACACAACATAGTTTGCAGCCGAATCAATCTATTCTTAAATATTACTTCCAAATTATTCATATTCCATTGAATAAAATCGGCTGACATATCCTTTTTTTCCCCCGTTTTAACTTACAATCCCTATACCCATATTCAGTTAGTGATAATCATCTAACCATCATCATCTTGCCTAAGGGTACAAGCTTCACATCTTTCCCTAGCTTATAAGCAACTGAAGGTGGTATGAATAAATGCGTGGCACCAGGATCAATTAAAATAATACTTCATTATTCACAACCAGTGTGACATCTTCCACCACATCAGATAAAACATCAGTAGTGTCCTGGTCCAAGGTATACACTCGCCCTCCTCCAACATCTTATTTTCGTGGTATCTACCACACATCCTACACTGTTTACACTGCTACGGAGCAGGTTAGGGTCCACCAATTACAATACCCCTCAAAAGTGTTGAAATTGGATACACTGGGGGTTTTACCAATCATCTTACCCCGTGACTCAACAGCTCAATGCTTTTACCAAACTACTTTTTTCTCGTTCTGACATCTCTGTCATCCTCTATTCTCTTTTGTCTTAATTTTAGCCCTTTACTACCTTTCCCAATCTCAAAGTCATGCAACTCATGATCTTATTCACACAACTGTAGTTTGCGCACTGCCTCAGCATAGGTAGTGATATCTAACGGGCTAATCGGACTCTAATTGAGAATCTGAGCCCTTCCATGAACTTTCAGACATCTCGACTCTCACTGTTCATAGTGTCAGAGTCATATCTACCCAGGAATATAAACTGATTTTCATACTCATTAATCAACCAGTTCCTCTGGGTTAGAGTAAAGAATTTTATCTGTAATTTCCTTTAAGCAGTGTCCAGGATATTCTATCATCGGAATATATCTAGGATTACTTTCCATGTCCATTCTAGATGTCTAACTCTTAAGATGGGTCGAGCAGACTTCCACCAATGTTTCGACTCGCCCTCAAATACGATGCATACTCTGAGCAATTAGCTCTATAATATTCTCCACACTCAGTACCAATCTCGCGAAGCGTGTCTCAATACTGTCCGGTTTCTCTGTCAGACTCTATCTGATCTCTCTGTCGGACTCTGTGGGGCATACTCAATACTAGCCTCCACGTCAATCTCATTTTGAGTCTCATGTGGCGACTCAGTACGACTCTCAAGCCTACCTCTGCGATCTTGAGCTCGTGTACTCACCCTTTTACCGTAGCAGCTATCAGTTAATGAGTCTATTCTTGCATTTGAAACTAAATTCTTAGCTGCACTTCCATCTTGATTACACAATTGTATCTAAACAATGCACAATACATGGGGATGTAAACTTTCTTAACCACTAACACCGACTCATATCAGGCCAACTTAAGCTCTGATATCAAAAACTGTCATGACCCAAATTACCTAAAATCAGAGTAAATTTTTCGCTTTTCATTTATTATTTAATTCTTACCTTTCTCTCATCGTGACCATCCTACAAACAGTTGGGCTATGATTCGGTGTTAGTCACCTCTCACCTATTTACCATTTCATTTTCATATACATTCACATATCAGGATTTACTATCCTTTAACTTTAACTAAACACATACACAATGATATTTACTTAACCTTACATCCCCGACATCATATACGTTTACAGTACTGTGCAATACATATTTAGATACAAAACTATACAAATGTGTATACCTGTCTCTCGATGGGAAGTAACGGATACCAAAAAATGCAAGTCCTCAACTGCTCACTAACTACTGCGAGTGCTCTGAAAAGATGAAAAAATAAGGGGGTGAGCAAACCACACGCTCAGTAAGGCAATTATGCTCGTAAGTCGATAGCTCCACTATCTACATGCTCATAATGCCATGCCCTTAAAATCCATTTCTTTTCATTAAAATCTCAAGCACAAAATCATGTATTTCAACAATGACTTAGTTTGTAAAACTGTTTGTGCATATATAAATCATACTACTTATGCATCAATGTCATTTTATGTGACATCATTAAAGCATACATAGCATGAGGTAAATAAAGATCATGCCATGTAAAACAAATCATAAGAAACAATCCTTTTCATGTATTTATGATTAAAGCATGAAAAACTCATCATGCTACTGCATTTATTTTATTTTATTTAAAGCACAGTATAAAATAACCCAAAGGGGTTAAGCATCTCATAATTCAATTTCAAACTCATAAAGAAATTCGTTATAAAATTCAGTTAAAAAGCACATCTAAGTAAAAATCACAAATCGGGGGCCTGACCCCTCCTTCGCGTCTACCCTGGTCTATCGACCAATAGTTATATCATGTGAGACAAGTAGGTTACAATATCAGTAACAACGAGGACAATGGCCATGACCTAGTGATCCCTGGCAACACGATACCTAGTGTGCGGGGTATCACACCTGAAATGGGAGGTGGGTCGGTCCTACCCGCCAGAACAGCATAACATCAGGATTACGAGGGCAAGGCTTGCTGCCTCGTGGCTAATGTCACTCCACTCCAACAATCCCCAAGGTACAGCGTACCCCGCGTGACATACATGGTACAATGTACTCCGTGAACCCAAGCTCAGTCAGGGGTGCCTGCAATAGGTCTTATCCACCCATACCATCTCTGTCTCAGTATGCACGTGTGGGCTTATCATCTCACTGTGACACACAGCTTACAAGAGGTTCCAACACGGCTATATGCATGTTATATAAATCTCTGTGCGAGCGAAGCTCTACCACGATTTCATAAAAATCAGTAAAATCTGCGTACGAGTAGCACTCCAGTACGACTTAAAAATGAATGAGTTATAAATTCATATAAAACATTGTGCGAGTAACGCTCCAGCACGAATGAATGCTCAAGTAAATCAATCTCGTGCGAGTTAATCTCCAACACGACTTTATGCATAAATAAATCAAATCTTGATGCTCAAGTAAATCAAAACTTCGTACGAGCAACGCTCCAATACGACTTACGCATAAATAAATCAAATCTCGTGCTAGTTATACTCCAGCACGGCTTATATGCAATTATCATATCAAAACTGGATGCGAGCTAGGCTCCAGCACCTCTCATGCATGTCAAATCATTAAAACTAGTGCGAGCATCGCTCTTGCACCTTTTTATGCATATTCAGTATAAACAGTCAAAACCATCAAAATAATCAAAATAGGATACGAGCTAGGCTCAGCTCCTCTCATGCATTTCACAATAATAAAAATCAGTGCGAGCAACCGCTCTAGCACATTTCATGCATATGATGTCACACAAGTTAGTGCGAGCAACTGCTCAAGCACATTTTATGCACACTCACAAACGCAGATATAGTGCGAGCTATGTGCCAGCATTATCTATTTCCATATAAACTTGATAGTTGGCCCGTTTTCCAAGGAAATTTCATTTAAATATAAATAACACCTACGTAGTGTTATCTTGTAAAATTTATGCAATTATTGGCAAATCTATCGATTTGCTTTGATTAAAACTAAGAAAATTCCTTAAATCAGAAAATCCTTAAATCATGCATGTCATGCTTTCACCATTCTTAGGTGAATTCCCTCCATAGGGGTAAAATAGCATTTTACCTATTTCGAGTCCTTAAAATCTTTAAACCATTTTTAGGACCTTTGTAGAATATCAATGTATACATACATATTCAGTGTATACAAAAGCTATTTAAAGTACGCGTAGCTACCTCTAGCTACTCACACAATTCCTTTTCCTCATTTTTTTGTACAGTCTGACCTTTCACTGATGTCTCATCATGCAGTCTGATTTGCTCTCAATCAAATCTTCAGAACTGCAGATAAATATACATCAGGTCAAATACAATAGAATTAATTGTATTTCATATTTTTTGGGGCTTAATTTAGATCATTGGGCCTGTTTACCCATATTGGGCCTGATTGTACCATAATGGGCCTTAATCGACCTTAAGCCCGTTTTCCACTTACTATTTACATTATTGAGGCCTATTGGGCTCATTGGGCCCATCAGTATTTATTGAGCCTCATTCTAAATTCTCAGATAGCTAAATTAATTATTTACGACAATATATCTCAATTTCCAGAATATAATTCATTTAATGCAAAAATTAAATCCATAATTTATGCGGTAAATTTTAACACGTATAACGATGCAAAATTGTCATAAATAAGGGTTACTTACCTGTGATTCCATGATAGTACGCAAATCAAGACTGTCTTGAGCTTTCGGTTGACGCCAATTATCGAGCTACACAATTTAATATTTTTTCAGGTAAATTTTCAGTCGGATTTTAATCAAATTAAATATTCCAAAATTTAAATCGATCAATTCGACCGCTTACCGACTTACCCGTAGCTCGATTGCATCACTGAAATTTTTCTCAATTTTTCCTCTTTTTCTTTCCTTTTTTTCTTCTTTTTCCTTTTCTTTTTCGCTGAATCGGTCCGGTCCGGTTCAGCAAACCCTCACTGTGCTGAACCGACCATACCGATTCAGGCATCATTTCATCATTTCGACGTCGTCCGGTCAGTTCTCGATGCGCCGCTGTCGTCGTTCAGCTCGTCTCGGGCCGAGCAACCTTCAGCTAGCCTCGATCGAGGCCAAATCACGCCAGTGGCCGTTAGATTCCTTTCTCCCTTTTCGGCCCTCACTTCCATTGATCTCCTCCATCAGGCATCACCGGCGCGCGTGGTGCCTCTCAGGCACTCCCACCGTGCCAGTCTTGCCGTCTCCTGCCGAATCGTGCTGGTCTGATGGATGAGGCTCACCGGTGCAGAGGATCGGTCCTCGGGTTGCGTCTTCCGTTTTTCCTTTCCATTTTCAAGTTTCAAACTTTCGTGATTTTTTTGTTTATTTTCATTTATTTATAATTAAATTGTATTATTATTAAAATAATTATTTTATTATTAAAAATCCTAAAAAATCTAAAAAAATTTCTAGTTTATTCATTTAATCAATAAATAAATTTATCAGTCTTATTTTGGCTTTCAGGTATATTTTTCCATTATTTTCGGGATTATTTTTCCATGTAAAAATTTCGGTTAATTCCAATAAATTCATATCTTGATCAATTTAACCCAAAATTTAATTATTTCTTTATTATTGATCAAGATTTCTCAAATCCATATTTTTAATTAAATTTTCTTGTCACGATATATACCGAATTTTGGTCTTTTGATCGTTTTACCCTTGCACACGTTCGAGAATACCATTTCAATCCTTCATTTGATCTTTTCTCATTTCATATTTTAAATAAAATTGGGTCTTACATGGTGAGGTTAGAGCATACTGTGGAAAGTATGACACAGTTGTTTGGATAGGCGATGACTGGATTGGAGAGTCTGCAAGGTCTGAGTGAACCCGCAGTAGCCCCTGCCACGCTTGCACCCTACACTGCTGACCCTTCTAGTTCTACCCGACCTATTCTGCCACCATACCCACCTATACAGCCAGAGGCAGCATCTCCACCGGTTAGACCTCCAGTGCCACCACCAGCCCCAGCAGAGTCTTCGCAGAGGAGAGCTAATGAGGTAGGGAATGGTTGTGAGTTAGACAGGAAGATATAGTTTCAAAAACTTGAACTGCCATCGTTTAGTGGGGTCAAGGATCAGGTAGCAGCAGATAACTGGGTAAACATATTAGAGAAGGTGTATAGGTACTTTGAGTGTTCTTAAACTGAGAATATGGCTTTTGCTGCATTTGTGTTGGAAGGCAAAACAGAACATTGGTGGAAATCCGCCAAGCCTATATTGAGGACCCTGAACCAAGTAGTGACTTGGGAGATTTTTTTGGATGCTTTTAGGAGGCAATATATTCTAGAGATGGTTAGGAGACGGCTACAAATTGAATTCTTTGTTTGACCCAGGGTAACCGTTCAGTGGACGAGTATGAGTCCTAGTTTACGTCTCTGGGAAGGTATGATCCTTACACTATGAGTAGTAAAGATAGAAAAGTCGAGAAGTTATGGATGGGTTGATATCGTCCATTAGAGCTAGATTAGCTCCTTTGGATATTCTGACTTACGAGGAGGCAGTACGTAGAGCTCAGTTCTGTGAACAGGATTCTGAGCAGCATGCCTCTGAATTTGGTAAGTTCAATAGGGATAAAAAGAAAACTGTAGAGTACAGCAGATTAAGAGAAGGGAATAGGTCATTTAAGAAATGACCAAAGTTTGGGAAATTTCAAGGTAAGACAGTGAAGCCCTCTATTCGACTAGTTTCAGCTTTGTCCAGAGGTATAGTGATTGGTGAACCCCGACCTACTATTGAGCCATGTAGAGTATGTGGGAAACCTTATGGTGGTAGCCGATGTTACCAAGCATTCAGAGCATGTTTTAGATGCGAAAAGATTGGCCACTTGATGAGAGATTTCTCAAAATCTGTAGTCCTTATTCTGCAAAGGCGAGAGGAGCTACAGAAAGCTCCTATTGTACCCCTACCTAGAGAAGGAAGGCCACAACTGAAGAGAAAGGGAAGCAGACTGCTGGCCAGGGACATGTGTATGCATTGGATCAGGACATAATATATGCTTCGTCTGATGTGGTTTAAGGTACTATCTTGGTATTTAATCTTGAAGCATTTGCATTAATTGATCTTGGTGCCACACATCCAGTTATATCCCCCTCACTTGCAATTAAATTGTTAAGTTTTGTGAAGCCTATGCCATTAGGTAGGAGGCTGTTAATCAGCATACCCTTAAGAAATAGTCAAATGACTAAAATGGTGTGTAAAGATTGTGAATTGAAAATATGTGATAAAAGCATGACAACCAATCTCACTAATTAAATATGTTTGATTTTGATGTAATAATTAGGAATGAATTTGGTTGGCTGCAAATCATGCTATCTTAGATTGCTATTCTAAGGAAATAATGTTTTCTCAGGTAGAGAAAACTGAGAAACATGTTATACGATTTTTCAAGATTGATCTGAGGTCTGGGTACCATCAGTTGAGAATCCGGAGAAAGGATGTACCCAAGACTGCTTTCCGTACCCGTTTTGGCAATTATGAATTTTTGGTGATGCCTTTTGGGTTGACTAATGCGCTTACAACGTTTATAGATTTGATGAACGATGTGTTCAAGCTGTAGTTGGATAGATTTGTTATCACTTTTATCGATGACATTTTGGTGTATTCGAAGTCCAGGAAAGATAATGAGCAGCACTTAAGGATTGTGTTATAAACCCTCCGAGAGAAGGAATTATATGCTAAACTCAGTAAGTATGACTTCGGTTGGAATAAATATAAGTTTTGGGCCATGTGATGTCGAAGGACAAGGTATTAGTGGATCCATCCAAGATAGAAATTGTAGTCCAGAGGGATAGGCCCAAGATAGTTACTGAGATCTGGAGTTTTTTGGGTTTAGCTGGGTATTGCAGAAGGTCTGTGTAGGGTCTTCTTTTCAAAATTGGCTGCTCCTCTGAACTCCTCTCACCATGAAGAATATGGCATTTGAGTGGGATGGTGCTTGTGAGAGAAGCTTTTAGGAGGTGAAACTTCAACTGACCACCGCATCTATTCTCACCATTCCGACCAACTCAAGAGGTTTCTCTGCGTACATTGATGCTTCACACCAGGGACGGGGCTGTGTATTTGTCATGACCTTCTTCCGCGACCTTTTACCTTAACACTCACCACTTACAGTTGGGTTATGAGTCAAATCCAATCCATATCTTACTCATTTATAGTTTAATTAATGTAATTAAACAAATTGAAATAGAAACTGGACTTTTATAATATATGCGGAAGCGTTTACATCAGTTCCTATTAACTATACATCCCCTTTTGTACAACACATTACTAGACTGTGCATTAATTTACATGATACAAAATTTATCTTCATATCATCACATAGTGTATACCTCTTTGTACGGCTGGATGACTAGAGAATACCGTAGCAGGGACGACTGCAGTACTCACTACTGATTAGTAACTGTGGAGGAGGAAATAAGGGGGTGAGCATAATGCGTTCAGTAAGGAAAATGTACAAGTAGATAACTACGCTATCTACATGCTAAAATACATACTCACATTTCCTTATAAAATAATATGCATGTTCTTTAAATCAATTTCCATCAAAGCGAAACTGTTAATTCGCTAGATGGGTATGTGCATATTCACACAGTTTATCATACAAAACCACTGAGTTTAAAACTGCACACAGTTCACACTTGAAATCACTTTTCACATAGTAAACACATAGCTTTACATAGATAATCTTTCAATACCACACAGGTTTACACAACATATTCGATTCACACAGATCACATATAGAAAATACTTTATACTTTGTAAATCAGTTACATGTTGAGACGTAAATCATGGGTCATCCCATCCCCAGACACATAGCAAAGGAGGATGTCCATCACCTCACACAGTAGTGACAATATTATATCACACAGATACAGACTTATGCAACTTTTGCAGACTTATGGTCATAGTCGGATTCCAGGCTACACTGATTAGGTGTGCGGGAACCCCATGCTTAGGGAGGCGGATCAACCATCCCTTCAGCATCACACAGATATCACACAGATCTCACACAGTTATCACACAGATAGTCATGACACATCGTACCCCATGGCTAACGCTCACGGTACATCGTGCTCCCTTGGATCCTTATCACCCATTTCTATTATCTCAAAATCACGTGCGAGCTCTCGAGTGGAATACACAATATCCTTGAGGCATCAAGCACTCATTTACTTTCTTAAAATCCCTTTGAAAACAATATGCGAGCAGGGCTGGTCAATCTACCTTTGCCTCTCATGCTTAGCACGACTCCACATAGTAAAGAAATAGAACGACTCTTTTCACTAAGTATAAGTGAGAGGGTAAACTCCCTTCGATCACTCTGTCTACACATTTCATACAAGTGGTTAAAAACTGAAGCCTGTCTATTATTGTTCTTTTTCAACACATTTGAAAATTCTCTTTTCACAACAATCACAGAAGTCATGCAACACATACTTATCGACTTATTTTCATACGTAGTTTTCTTCTAGATATATCGATATCTATATATTATCAGATATAATTCACACAGCAGATAAGAAAATATACGTATAACTATCTCTATAGCTTACATAAGTCCCTTACCTCGAATCACGCTTGAATCTTTTTCTTTGATTCCACTCGTTTGTGATCTGGTCATATCAACTCCACCTTTATCTTCTATAATTGAAATTGTGTATCGCACACAAGAGTATACTGTCATATACTTTATTTCACATGCATGATATTCAAATCAATGCATTCAGCTATTTACATCTCATTTGCCCTTTTTATGCCTTAGTGGACTTTATCCTCTTACAAGTCCATTTTGAGTCTATAACTCTTTTCCAAGAATCCCTTAGACTCCTCGAGTCTATCGATTCATCTTAAACCGGTATTACACTCTTAATACCTCAAGTTCATGATTTTCACTTCATTGTGGCATTTCATTAAATACCACTTATAGTCAATTTGAGCTACTTTTGTTTCTAGCAGATGAACTTCATCAAATCATTTTATAAGCATCTATACATGCTTAATAACATCTAGGCATGCTTAAATCATCATCAAATCCATGCCTACTCAATAACTCTTCATTTTGGCTCATTTAGCCATTTTCTAGGTCATGGATAGTTTAACACTTCTAAGATGTTTCAACCATTAATTTATATACCAATCTACTCACACAAGTATATAAATTAACATATATGAGATTGGGATATTGAAATCTTACCAATCTCAGCTTTTCTCCACTTAGCACACTTTGGGGGAAAACTCCTTCTCTCTCTTAAATGGATCACCTCAACTTCAAGCTTCCAACTATGTTGTTCTTCTCCACTCTATGAACAACTTTGATGAAACAAGCTTGTCTCCAACCTCTATGGAATGTGTTTATAGTTTAGAGGGGGATTTAGGTCACTTGGTGTCAAAATATGGAAAGGTTTTGGTTTTTCCCATGAATGTAGGTCAGCAGGTCCTATTTTATAGAAATTACCTTAATGAGATCGATCTACTACCCTAAGAGATCGATCTACTCCTAGCATGAGATCGATCTGCATAACACAGAACCTTAAAGAGATCGATCTTCTCTTACATGAGATCGATTTGTTGTAAGTCAGTAGCTTAAGAAGATCGATCTGTTGTAAGTCAGTAGCTTAAGGAGATCGATCTGGTTCCATTAAAGATCGATCTGCCCTGTTTCATTGCTCGAATAGAAGTAGTTTTGGCTCTTTCAGATCGATCTTTCCTCCACTACGATCGATCTGGCATTCAAATTTTCCAGATTTTACTACACTTTTCTGCAGTAACTCACACCAAACATACTTGATTTTACTGTCATAGTCATTTTCTCATTCAACCATCTTTAAGGCTTGAAAATGACATCCATTTTTCTTTTATGCATATTAAAACTTGTGTGCATTCATTGTATAACCAAAGGTATACAATATATATATATCAAATGGAAGTATACGGCTTTATGTAACTCATGCAACTTCCTTCCATTTTACCACACTACTCATTTTGAGTTCTATTCACATTCATCATTGAGAAAAGTCCATTTCTTTATATTCATACATAATGAAACTTATGTGTACATCACAAGCTTTTATCACAGGTGAGTACACCAACTTATGGACTTATATAATTTATGCTTCACATAGCCTGTACATGTATATACTTATACATTTCATAAGGTTTATATATAAAAAATACGGGTCTTACAGTATTGATACAGGATGGGAAGATAGTTGCCTATAGATCCCGTTAGTTGAAGGACCACGAGAGGAACTACCCTATCCATGATCTAGAGTTGGCTGCCGCAATGTTTGCACTGAAGATATGGCGTCACTATTTGTACGGTGAGAAATTTCAAGTGTATACCGATCATAAGAGCCTCAAGTACCTATTTTCACATAAGGAAATGAATATGAGGCAATAGAGATGGTTAGAGCTTCTTAGGGATTATGACTGTGAGATCTTATGACACCCAGGTAAGGCTAATGTGGTTGCTGATGCGTTGAGCAAAAAGAGCCGTGGGATGGTATCTTATATGATGATTAGGAAACACGAGCTGCTAGAACAGTTTGCGAGCCTCAGCTTAAATGTGACCCCTTTTGATACTAAGGCCTGTTGTGTTATAACTAGTATGAGGTTAGAACCAGAGTTGGTTGACCAGATCAGACATGCTTAGCGTATGAATCGCTTGTGTATCGATATGGCTAGTTAGATACAAATGGGTGCTGGTGCCAACTGGGAGTTGAGCACCGATGGGTTACTGAGGTTCAGAGGCATAGTGTGTGTTCCCGATGATTCGCAGTTAAGGAAACTGATTTTGGCAGAAGCTCACTCTTCGAGGTATACCTTGCATCGGGGAATAGTAAAAAGTATCAAAATCTTCAAAAAGTTGTATTGGTGGTCAGGTATGAAGAGGGACATCATCGAGTATGTTGCTAGATATCTGGTATGCCAGCAGGTTAAGGTAGAGCGTCAGAAGCCTGCAGGGTTATTGCAGCTTCTACCTATACGGACATGGAAATAAGATCATCTCACAATGGATTTCATCATGGGTTTACCAAGGACTAAAAGAAACCATGATGCTATTTGGGTGATCATTAATCGAGTGACGAAGTCAGACCACTTCCTAGCTATGAAAGCTAAGGATACTCTGAGTGCATTAACAGATTTGTATGTACGAGAGGTTGTGAGGCTACATGGCGTTCCAGTGAGCATAATCTCTGATAGGGATTCCCGCTTCACATCCTACTTTTAGGGACATTTTCAAGGAGCGAAAGTGACCCAGTTGAACTTTAGCACAGCTTTCCATCCTCAGGCAGATGGTCGGTCAGAGAAGACTATTCAGACTCTGAAGAATATGTTGAAAGCTTGTGTTCTAAACTTTAAAGGCTCCTGGGATGATCATTTACCATTAGCCGAATTCACCTACAACAACAGTTATCACTCGAGTATTGAAATGACACCTTATGAAGCGTTGTATAGTAGCAGGTGTCGTTCTCCCATTTGATAGGAAGAGGTGGGTGATCGAAAGATATTTGCTCCGATCTAGTGAAACAAGCCTCTGAGGATGTCGAGTTGATATGTGATAGATTGAGGACAACTCAGAACAGGCAGAAAAGCTATGCTGACAAGAGGCGTAAACCTCTAGAATTCACTGTGAGTGAATCTATATTTTGAAAGTTTCTCCCTCCAAGGGTATTATGAGGTTTGAAAAGAGAGGTAAATTGAGTCATTGCTATATCAAACCATTTGAGATCTTATACCGAGTGGGAGATAAAGCCTACAGGCTAGCATTACCCTTTGAGCTAGCAGGCATCCATAATGTCTTCCACATCTCCATGCATCTATCATCTAGATCCGACACATGTAATTCAGTAAGAGCCATTGAAGCTCAAGGAGGATATGATGTATGTGGAGAAGCCAATTCAGATATTAGATAGGAAGGAGAAATACTACTATCTAAGATGATTCCTCTAGTCAAGGTTCTCTGGCAGTACCACATCTCTGAGAAAGCTACGTGAAAATTAGAGAGTCTGAGGCGTGAGAGGTATCCGCACCCGTTCGAGGACTGATTTGGTTCTAATTTGGAGGACCAAATTTCTTTAGTGGGGGAGAAAATGTAAGACCCAAACTTTGTGTTATTTCTTTAAAATATATCATGTGAATATGTAATTATGATATACCAAGCAATAAAGAAGAAATAATACAATTTCAAGTACAAATAATTAAATTGGGTACCGATAAGTTTTAAAGTATCGAAATAGGAACTTTGGTAAATTTGAAATAAACCGAATGAAATTAAGTTAAACCGATTGAAAATATGGACTTAGAATGCAAAAATATAGGGAGTCCAATAAGGGAAGTTAGTCCGAAAATGATAACGCAGAAATTACCCAATTTGGCAATTTACCCCGGAAATATATAAAAAAATAATATATTTTCAGAGGAATAAATAAATGCGATAAAATGAAACAGAATGTACATATATTTTGTAGAATAAATTAAATAAAATATATGTACAAGGGTGTGTAAATTTTAGTGTATAAAATACACTATAAGAATAAAATATTATAATATTAATAATAATATTTGTTTTATTATTATTATTATTATTATTATTATTATTATTATTATAAGTTATTGTAGTATTATTATATGTATTTTTTTAGATATTTTGGTATATATATTGTATCATATGGAATATAATACAATATATATAAAATAGAAGAAAAACAAGAAATATGGAAAGAAAGGGAAAATCGAAAAAAAAAAGAAACGCGAAACTGGTTCGCGCGAAAACAGGGAGGAGTTGCAGACCCCCTGCTTTCCTTCGCCGACAAGCCATGGAACAAGACCGAGTGCGTGAGAGGAAGAGAAGGACGAGGCGATGCCGACTGACCCATCGACGGAGGAGACGACCGTCGGCGAAGCCAGGAGAGGGAGATCAGCGAGAGAGACAGCCACGGGAGAGAAGTGAGGAAATCACCAGCGTTGGCGATGATCTACCCCAGAGCAGGCTAACTGAAGATTCCCCAGGCCGAGGCGTGCCGAACAGTGGCTGAACCACCCCAAGAACTGGCCGGCAGCGTCTGCAATGGCAAAAATTCACCTGAACCGGTTTGGACCGGTTCAATGTGAAAAGGTCTGAACCAGTCCGAACTGGTTCAGTCAAGGGAGAGAGAAAAAAATTTTGAAAAAAATTCAGTGTTACCTCAACACAGCAGTAGACTGATAAGTGGTCGAAAATCGATCGATTTATTTTTCGGATAATTAATTTGAATTTATATTAGATCGGAATTAACCGGTTTAAATATATATTACTGTGTAGCGAAAATAACAGTAGGCGATGTGTAAGAGTTCGAGCGAATCTCGACTTACGTGCCACCAAGGAAAGATTTGGCTTTCGAGGATACGTTCAGAGCCAATTAGACTGCGTAATCTGAAGAGATCAAGAATTAAAATTTGCAGTCAACACATTTCAAGGTAAGGTATTTTGTAAGCTCTTAGAGATAGCTATACGTATTTTTATTGTCGTTTACATACACTTAAATTTTTATATAGAGTACGGATATGAAATTTCTGGATAGTACCTAAATATGAGAAAATTACGAAAATACCCCTAGACCTCGAAAAATTTGGAAATGCATAACGTGCATGAACTTGACATTTTACATGTGAAAAAGAGGATTTGTGAAACTAAAATGATGGATTGGCTCACGATTTGAATATCTGCATTAAATTGCATGTTTTTTCAGAATTTTGTCTTTGATAAGTAATTTGATGGGAATTATTTTCTCTCACTCAAGTGGGTACTACCTTCCGTGGTTGAGGTTGGTTTGTATGCCTCTTATGTGCATCGAGCCATCTATTAGTTTTGAGATTTAAGTAGTACTGGAGCTTTGCTCGCAGTAAACTCTATATGTTTTACGTATGATAACGTGCTGGAACTTTGCTCGCACTAGTTTGTGATTTTGTGATGTGCATAAAACCGTGTTTGGAGACATCGTGTAGGCTGTGTGAGCTTGCACTGATCCTCGCACGTGATTTGACAAGGCCATGCTGGAGCCTCGTGTAGACTGTGTGTCAACTAATTGATATGCTCGCACGTGCATTTTGGAGACTCAGTATTGATATAGTTGGGGATTGGATGATAAGACCCGTTGGACGGGCACTCCTAATCTCGTTGATTTCAGATATTGGGGTTCACGGAGTACAATGTACCATGTGGACGCACATGGAGTACGACGTACCGTGTTATTTGTTTGCTGTCTGATAGGTAGATTGACCCCCTGCCCTCAGCCATCCGGTGACATTCAAGCGCACCTGATCAATGATTGCATGGAGTCCAGTGACTATGGCCATATGTCTACTTGTTTCCATATACTCTGTTTTGTCTCCATACTTATATGATTTCTGATTTAAATTTCGAGATTTTTTATTTGTCTCCTATTTGATTTAAATCAGCTTTATGAGAACATGTGTTTTGAGAAATTCATTTGTGATATGACATGGCTTTGAGAAAGCATACGTGTGTGGTTTTGTGAATTCGGTTGGGATTGAGAAAGTAAGGATTTTCTGCATGACATGATTCACGAGCATGTAGGTAGTATAGTTATTTACCTGCTTGTGTGATTCCTTATTGAACGCGTTGTATCTCACCCTTTTTTTTCCCTCCACTCCATAGAGTTACCCAAGTCTTGAGAGATGCGGTAGTCCTGATTAGTTAATAGCCCACACTCCATTGTGCGCAAAAGTGTACACCTCTTTTGATTTTGTATCTAAACTTGTAAGGCACAATTAAGTATATAAAGAATTACTGGGATGTAAACGTACGCATGTAAATATATATATATATATATATATATATATATATGAATAAAGAAATTCAATTATCATGTACGGTTTACATTTAAGTGTGTAAGGTCAATATCGGCTCGTATGCCCAACCATCAGAGTATTGCCTGTTTCGTTATATGTGTGGTATGGATGAATAATAATGATTTAAATGTGGAAACGGTGTGTGACAATAGAATAGAAAGATTAGTTCTCTAATTTTAAAAGCAGAGAGCATTTATAAAGTAACTGAATTCATTCCATTGATTTTGAGCATTTATTTTATAAGAGATTAATTAAATTCATACTTTATATTTGAACATTTTATTTTGGTGCATTTGAACCATTGATGTGAAACTCAAATTTTTCTCACTTTATTTATTAATTGAAAAACTAAGAAGTAATTGAGAACTTGAAATAATATTGTGCAGCCTCGAAAACCACCGAAGCACTTGGGTTAGCGGTGTGGAGCTGCTAGCACGAAAATCGAGGTAAGACCTTAAGCCTGAGAATTTTTTAAGAATTTTATATATGGTCATGAAATGATTATTAGAAATGAAAACTAAGTTATTGGAAGTGAAAAAGTTGGTAAGGTTCGGGTTTTGCACTAAACTGAGCAAATGGGCTTGGAATTAGAAATAAATTCGAAATAAATTTTAAAAATCCTCAAAAATTATTCTGAGACCATAGAAAATTAATATAAGGTGAAATTTACTTGAGGAATCAAAATCAAGTGGAAATATGGAGGTTTCAGGGATCGAATTAATTTTTATGGTAAATTGAAAACTTTAAGCCATTTTACTCGGTATTGACCAAATCATGCAAAATGGGCTCAATCGGGAAATGTTTCTCAAACAAGTGACCCCCAAATTTTTATGAAACATACTAGGGACATATTATAACACTTTAGAAGTGGAAATTTAGGGAAAATTGAACTAAAATTACTTTTTGGAATTTTTTCAAAGCAGGACAGAAATCTGTCCTCTTCAGTCTGTCGACCAAGCTCTCGTTGTTGTCAAATTTGAAGACCTTAGGGTAATAAATTTGAAGCTAATTTTTCCAGTCTGAAATTAGACTTCTTAAGCTTTCAGGAGGCAAAAAAATCAACCCAATTATTCTTTCCAACCGAGAGAAATCCCCTCCCCTTCATTCCTGCAGGCGTCCTCCCTTTCCTCTCATCATGTGATTTTTACGGCAATCTTCCTGCTAGATTTAGGTGTCAGAGAATAAGGATAAAATCTTCCTCATCTAGTCCTATATAACATATAAAAAATTCAGCCACAAATAAGCACATTTTCTAGATGAAAAACTCGAAAGAAAAAAAGTGGACAAATCTGCCCTTTTTCTGGTAAGTGAAGAACTTGGAGTTTTTGATTCTTTGGTTGGATTTTCTTGTAGTTTTGGATGATTCTAAGTTCTATACATGTTAAATTACAGTTTAGGATCAATTACAAGAATAAAAAACGTGGTCAACCTTGATCAAACCCGAGGTAAAGTTGATGGATGATGATGAAGTTCATATATGTTATTGTTTGGTGTTTTTAGAAGGTTTTTAGTTAAGTGGAATTGGATGATTTAATTTCTATGGATGATTTGAGTTCTGCACAGCAAGGTGTTGATGTGTTCGTGGTGAAAATTTGATGGATCTATTGTTGTTAATGGTTAAATTTATACCGAGAAAGCCCGATTTATAGCTTAACTTAGTATAAAATCAAAAAGTGAAAGAATTAAAAATTTGGCAAAGCGACTAGTATGATTTATGAACTTAAATAAGTCATAAGCTAATGAAGTAATGAAATGAGAAATTAGAATAATGAAATTTTCCAAAAATGACACTAAATCGGTAAAACCGAAAAAACCAAAAAAGTTGATCGAAAAGTTAAAATTGGTCAAACTTCGAGAAGATAAATCAAAATTGAGTATGTTAAGATGAAATTGATCAATATATGATGAATTGGTATCGTTTTGGGCAGCTTAGGAATTTGACACGTAAATCGAGGTAATCTCGAGAATTCAGATCAATATATGATGAATTGGTATCATTTTGGGCAGCTCAGGAATTCAACACGTAAATCGAAGTAATCTCAAGAATTCAAAATTTTGTGCTGCCCCAAGATCTACAAGGTAAGAGCATTTTGTAAGTAGGTAGAGATAGCTATACATATTTTTGGGTAGATTTTTAAATATCGATAGAGATCCGACATAGAAAAATTACTGCTTTGCCCCTACTAAGGGAAATTTTGGAAAAGTTAGGATTAGATTGAAATATGCATAAATAACATGTTTTGAGTATTTTCACTATGAAATACTACTTTTTAGCAAATTAAATAATATTTATTGCGACCCGGAAGGGTAAATGATGATTTTGCCCCTGTGAAGGGTAAAAATTTTCACTTTTAGAAAAAGTCATGAAAAGCAAGAACTAAGTGTTTTTGATGAATTTTAATGCTTTTCAACAAGGATATGGGTAGGCTGGCTGAAGTTTTATCAATTTACATAAAATAGCACGTGGTAGGTGCTGATTTTGGTTTTAAAACCATTCTTTGAAATTGAGTCAGCTACATGGCATATGTGGAAACAAAACGTGCTAAGAACATTGCTCGTACGAGATTTGACATGATTTGTGGACATGACAAAGTACTGAAAGCTTGGCTTGCACTTGATTTTACATGATTTTATACATGACATAGTACTAGGAGCTTTGCTCGCACTAGATTTTTATATGACATGCATAAGGTCGTGTTGCGAACATTGTGTAGACTGTATGTCACACTAATTTAATATGCTCACACGTGTATTTTGAGACATGGCGTTGGATATTGAGATGACGTGGGCACGAGGTGTACGCTGTACCGTGCTTACAGCATGGAGTACATTGTACTGTGCCGTGATATATGATATGTAATCTTCGGACTAGTGATTTGATTAGCTGGCGGGAAGGTTTGGTACCCACCTCTTGGGGCAGTCTCAGATGTGATGTGATACCCCGTACACTAGGATCCGTGTAGCCTGGGATCACAAGGATATGGCCATAGTCCTAAAGTTATTACCATGATTCTTGCCTAGTCTCGCATGTCACTTGCTTTTCAAAATGCATGTTACTTATTACTTGATTTTGTGATTTCATGATTTCATGTTTTGGGACTGAGTCCTGATAATTTTGGGGCGGATATGGATTTGAAATAAATGGCATGTTTTGATATAATGTGAATTATTTAAATAGCATGACATATAATTCCATGCTTTATCTGCCATTTCACGAAATGAATTGTTTTATACGAATGATTTTATCTGGCATAAAAGTATGCATGAGATTTGTATATAAGTATGATTTCAAAAGAAAATGATTTAATGCATGGCATCATGATCATGCAAATAGTGTGGTTATCTACTTGCTTGCATGATTGCCTTACTGAGCGTGTGGTTGCTCACCTTTTCATTTTCACCCCTTTTTCAGAGCATTCACCATAGTTAGTGAGCGGCTGAGAACTTGCATTCCTGGTATCCGCTGCTTCCTATCATCGAAAGGTAGACACACTGGTATCATTTTGTATCTAAACATGTAACAACACAGTAATAATTTTAGAATTTAGCATGGGGAATGTAAATATTGAAAAACACATACAAAGTTGTAGTATTATGGTTATGAAATGTAAATGTTTACTTCTGTATAGAATAAAAAATGAATGACATGGTAGATGATAAGGTATGACTAATACCGAATCACAACCCAACTGTTGGTGGTAAGACTGTTCACGACAGGGAAAAGAAAAAGCAAAAAATTTGTAGTGATTTTAGATAAAAAGGGGTTGTGACAGAGGTGGTATAAGAGTCAAGTTGGTCTGATGTGAGTCGGTATTAGGAAATAGAAAGTTTACATCCCCATATTAATGTGCTTTGTTTAGAAGCAATTGTGTATACCGAGATGGGAATTGACTAAGAAAAAAATTATCTAGAATGCATGAATTTAGACAGTATGCCTGATAACGGGAGCATAAGTTAGAGGCCGTAGGGGTAGGCTTAGGGGTCGTACTGAGCTGATACCACATGAAACTCATGAGGAGGTAGAAGAGGAGGCTAATGTTGAGCATGCTCTACAGGGTCCGACAGAGAGATCGAAAAATATTGAGGCGCGCTTTGAGAGGATAAAGCAGAGCATATAGGCAATTTTGGAGTTGATTGCCCAGTCATTGCCCGGAGCTGGGGGTAGGCAAGGTACAAGTACGTAGGGTGATGATGAACAAGCTACTGACCTTAAGATGCCTGCACTGCCAGCCCAAGAAACTCAGACTATAGATGTCACGACCCAATTCCATTCTCTTTAACCGAAATCACTGAAAATTTTTCGCGTTTTACTGTTACCTTACCCAGTCGTGAACTAAGCTCACCACACACTGTTGGGCTGTGAGTCAATAATAAACACCACATCTCATTCATTCTCAATTAATTAAAACGATGTCATACATGTGCATTTTATCGTGTACTTATACGAATACATGATTTACTGACATCTACATCCCCCATAAGTACAACTCAAAAGAATACTGTGCTTTTACATTGTTTAGATACAAAAAGAATCACTGTGTATATACCTCTTAGCGATGGAGATGCAGCGGAGTCCAAAATAATACGCCTCAGTCCTCACTGGGCTACTATGCACGCTCTGTAGGGGGGAAAATAGAGTGGGATGAGCAACCACACGCTCAGTAAGGCAATAATGCAAGCATGGTAGATAACTACTCTATCTACATGCTGATAGTATGTATGCATAAATCGTTTATAGTAGGAGCATGAGGAATAAAACTATGCCATGTGAATATACATATATATCATGTATCAAATCATTTGCATTGGCATATAAAACATGGTAGAGACATCATGTATAAAACATCTCATGCTCAATCTCATTTAATTTCATAAAAGGGCAATTCATTTAGAAACTTCCTTTTTGAACCAACAACATAACACCACCAAATCAACTCACAAACCACAACCACATTTACATTCCACAATTCACGCATGTGTATAAATCTAGGTCACTATATCAAAAGTGCCTATATGAATCATTACATCATAAATCATCCCAGACCACACGCATCCAGGTGTGCGGGGTATCATGCTGGCACGAAGATGAATTATCCCTCGCCAGACTTTCTCATCACATAACAATCATGCGGTACATCGTACTCCATGTGATATACACGGTACATCGTACTCCGCAACTCATATTATGATTGGGGGTGCCATTCCTAGGTCTTATCTACCCCATACCAAGAGTTTTCCATATTCCGTGAAGGAGAGCCTTCCTGCCGAACAGAGCCTCCCCGCCTAACAGAGCCTCCCTGCCTCCTCGGGCTTAAGGATGTTAGCTTAAGGATGTAGGGCTTAAGGGTCCTTTCCGTAAGAGAGCCTCCCCACAGAACAGAGCCTCCCCGCCTAACAGAGCCTCCCTGCCTCCTCGGGCTTAAGGATGTTAGCTTAAGGATGTAGGGCTTAAGGATCTTACCTTTACCATACCCATGTAGGAGAGCCTCCCTGCCTAACAGAGCCTCCCCGCCTCTTTGGGCTTAAGGATGTTGGCTTAAGGATCCCACCTTTACCATACCCATGTAGGAGAGCCTCCCTGCCTAACAGAGCCTCCCCGCCTCTTTGGGCTTAAGGATGTTGGCTTAAGGATCCCACCGTAAGAGAGCCTCCCCACCAAACAGAGCCTCCCCGCCTAACAGAGCCTCCCTGCCTCTTCGGGCTTAAGGATGTTAGCTTAAGGATGTAAGGCTTAAGGATCTTACCCACTTTCACAACCCTATACGAATCCCATTGTACAAGCTTGTGCGAGCAAAGCTCTAGCACGACTCATACATCATGCATCTTCTCATAAAGAGGCGCGTACGAGCATAGCTCTAGTACGGTTATACTCATAAGATAACCATTCACAATCCACGTACGAGCAGAAGCTCCGGTACGGTTTATAAACATCATCATAATTCAGTTTCAAAGTGCGAGCTAAGCTCAAGCACGTTTCACACAAGTGAAAACATAGAAATCTCGCGCGAGTTAGGCTCTAACGCGAATTATATCACATACACGCGATAGGCGGCTTACGTGTATTCAAAACATCACATAATATGCTTAGTGCCTCATATGGGCTATTTCACAACATCATTCAAGTACTAGCCAGCCTATCCTTTTATTTGCTCAAATCAAAGCATTGTGTTTTGTAAAAGCATTCAAAACACATGATTTATGCAATTATTAGCCTTACTATCCCTTTTTCATAACATCCACTTCAAAACCAAAACCACGCATATACCCATCATCTTTCACAAATACCATCAACATTTATTTGAGCAATTCATGCTTTTCATACAACACCCAATATTCACCCAGTTCAAAATACGAGCAGCTATCTCTATATACTCACAGAATTCCCTTACCTGGAATCGCGATGCGTGATTCCACTTCCTTAAGCTGCTTACTCGTACGATTCGGTTCGCCTTCAACGAACTCTTCGGGACTGCACAAAATTGTATCCCGCATTATATTCGACCCATATATTGCAACCCTTGTGCTTGCTATAGTCAATTTAATCTATAGCCTCTATTAAAGCTTATTTGGCCTCGTTTCATTACTTTATCCATAACTTGAGTCTATGAATTTTCTTAGGCCTATTAACTCATTCAAAGTCGATATCAAATCGACATTAAGCTCATAGTGTTCATACTTCATGAATTCCCTCACTATGGCATTTATCAAGCATATTCATACCCATTTCCACAATTCCTCCAAACTCACAATGTAATCTCATTTAACCATTTAAAATCATAAACAATACCCCAATAACAACTTTAGCGTGCCACAAATCATAAACTCATTCAATCCCACATATCCTCACATCATACCCATTTTAGATTTCTAGGTCACACCACTTCCACTACATTCTTAGGTAGTTTATCCATCAATACTCATACCAATCAACTCCAAAATCAATTAAATAGCTAATGCATTTAGATTGGAGTGTTAGAATCTTACCAATATGATTTCTCTTCTTGCTCCAATTGGTAATGCCCTCAACTCCTTCAATTCCAAAAATGGGAAAATGCCCTCTCACTATGTTGTTCTCCTCTTTGATAGGAACAACTTTGCCTCTAATGATCTCTCTTCAAATCTCACTGAAAATGGTTGATTTTTTTAGAGAGAGAAAATTAGGTTTTTGGGGTTGAAGTTGTAGGGTTAAGTGTTTTCCGAGATTTCCAGATTTTTCAGCTCTCCTTATATAGAAATGACTTGAGGAGATCGATCTGGTCCAAGAGGAGATCGATCTGGTCCCTTAAAATCCCTCTTTTTTTCGGCATTTTTAAGCCTGAGATCGATCTGTCGAAGCAATGAGATCGATCTGTTGAGGCATGAGATCGATCTGTCGAAGCATGAGATCGATCTGGTCCCAAACAGAGAGCTAAGGAGATCGATCTGGGTGCTTGGGGATCGATCTTTCCACCACAGAATGCTTGAGAGATCGATCTGGCTCCATTGGAGATCGATCTGCTCAATTCTTTCGCCCAAATAAGAGCATTCTGGCTCTTCCAGATCGATCTCTCATCCTATGAGATCGATCTGGACCTCATGTTTTCCAGATTTCCTGCAGTTTCATTGCTGCAACTCATACCAACACACCCTCAATCTATTGCCATGGCCATTTCCTCATCCATCCACTTCTATAACTTGAAAGTGGCATCCATTCATACCTTATGCACATTGAAGCTTGTGTGCATTCATTGTATATTCAAAGGTATGCAACATAAAACCAAATGGAAGCATAACTCCATTCCATTTTACCACACTACTCATTTTGAGTCTCAATCACATCCATCACTTGCTAGAACACATTTCTCCGTATTCATACTCAATGAAACTTGTATGTACGTTACAATTTATATTACACATACATACATTGAATCCATGGACTTACATCAATCATATTTTACATCACAAGTCCATTCATATTATTTGATCCAAGTACACACATTACCCTTATACATATACGGGGTCTTACAATAGATATTCCCACACCCCCACTAGTACAGGAAACACCTTCTATTGTTGCTCCACCACAGGGTATAAGTGATTGGGGTTATAGATGTGACCTGGATAGGTTAAGACAGTTTCAAAAATTTAACCCACCATCTTTCAGTGGAGTTAAGGACCCAGTAGCTGCAGAGGATTGGGTGAATGAGATTGAGAAACTATATGGGTTTTTCGAGTGCACTACTATTGAGATGGTAGCGTTTACCGCATTCATGCTGAAAAGATCGGCAGAGCATTGGTGGAAGTCCACCATACCTATTCTGAGAGCCCAATATACAGAGATCAGCTGGGATGTATTTTTGGAGGCCTTTCGAAGGCAATATGTTCCAGATACTGCATAGCGGAAGTTGCAAATGATTCTTGGGTTTGACCCAGAAGAGTAAATCAATGGATAAGTATGAGATAAAATTTATCTCCCTGGGCAGATACGATCCTGACACTATGAACAGTGAGGTTAAGAAGGTCCAAAAGTTTGTGGATGGATTAAGACCATCTATCAAGTCCCGATTGATTCCTTTTGACATACCAACCTATGAGGAGGTAGTGCATAGGGCACAGTTGTGTGAACAAGACATTGAGTGGGTTATCTCAAAGTTTGGAAAGGTTAGTTGAGTGAGGGACAAAGATAGAAAGAGACTGACGGTAGACAAAGGCTTCAATTATAGAGGAAGCAAGAGATTTTTTGGGAAGAGGCCGAAGATTGAGGAAATTTTGGAGAATATAGTTAAGCCTCCCATGTATCCAGCCATAGCTCTAGCAAAGGGTATAGTGATTGGAGGGTCACGACCTACTACAGAACAGTGTAGTAAGTGCGGTAGGTACCATGGAACTCAGCCATGTTATGGATCTTCTGCTATATGTTACCGATGTGGAAAACCCGGACATGTGATTCGAAATTGCCCAGAGATGACTGAGAGTGCCCCACAGAAGGACAAAAAACCAGAGAGAGCTCTAGCTGATACTCCTACTCCGGTACGGAGAGCGACCGCTGAAGAAAAGGGGAAGCAGGTGGTTGACAGAAGGCGAGTACACGCCTTGGACCATGATACTGCAGGTCAGTCATCAGATGTGGTGAAAGGTACCATCCTGATCTTTGATTTTGAAGCATATGTTTTGATTGATCCTGGTTTCACATATTCATTTGTATTGCCTTCATTTGCTTTTAAATTGTTGAAACATGTAAAGCTTTCCCCATTAAGTAGAAAATTACTAATTAGTACTCCAATGAATGAGAATCAGTTGGTAGAGTATGTGTGTAGAGATTATAAGTTGAAGATAGGAGAAAGGGATATGTCAGCCGATCTCATTATGTTGGATATGAAGGATTTTGATGTAATACTAGGAATGGATTGGTTGACTAAGAATCATGCTGTTTTAGATTGCTATTCTAAGACAGTAATGTTTTCTACCCCTAAGAAATGTATTGTAACATGTTTTGAAAAGAAATGAAAGTAATAGTTGTTGTAATTAAATGATGAAAATTTGTGCTGACCGGATGATTAATATTTTGAAGGTTTATTGGCATATGTGGTTGATATGGATAAAGCACATCTGGCATTGGGAGATATTCCTGTGGTTCAGGAATTCGCAGATGTTTTTTTGGATGATTTACTAGGATTACCACCGGAGAGAGAGATGGAGTTTTGTATAGATTTGATACCTAGTACAAAACCAATATCCAAGCCACCGTACAGAATGGCTCCGATCGAGTTAGAGGAGTTAAGGAAACAGTTACAAGAATTACTGGATAAAGGGTTTATTAGACCGAGTGTCTCACCATGGGGAGCTCATGTCTGATTCATTAAGAAGAAGGATGGAAGCCTTCAACTGTGCATTGATTACAAGTTATTGAATAAGGCTACCATCAAGAATAAGTACCCCCTTCCACGCATCGATGATTTATTAGATCAACTTCAGGGATCACAGGTCTTTTCTAATATAGATCTGAGGTCTAGGTATCATCAGTTGAGGATTCGAGATGACGATGTACCCAAGACAGCATTTCGGACCCGTTATGGCCACTATGAGTTTATGGTTGTGCTATTCAGACTGACGAATGCTCCCACAGCTTTTATGTCATTGATGAATGATGTATTTAAGTCATACCTGGATCGATTTGTTATCGTCTTTATCGATAACATTTTGGTGTACTCGAAATCCAAGGAAGAGCATGAGCAGCATTTGAGGATTGTATTACAGACCCTTCGAGAGAAGGAGTTGTATACTAAACTCAGGCAGTGTGACATTTGGTTAGAGAAAATTTCATTTTTGGGTCATGTGGTGTCAAAGGATGATGTATCAGTGGAACCATCCAAGATTGATGTAGTAGTTCAGTAGGAGAGGCCCAAGACAGTCACTGAGATTAGGAGTTTTCTGGGTTTAGTTGGATATTACAGATGATTTGTAGAGGGATTTTCTAAGTTGGCTGCTCCATTGACATATCTCACTAGGAACAATGTTGCATTTATGTGGGATGATGATTGTGAAAGGAGTTTTGTAGAATTGAAGCACCGATTGACCACCGCTTTGATTCTCACCATTCTTACCAGCTCAGGAGGTTTTTCTGTATATACAAATGCTTTACATCAAGGACTGAGCTGTGTATTAATGCAAGATGGGAAGGTAGTCACTTATGGATCCCGACAGTTAAAGGATCATGAAAGGAACTATCCAACCCATGACTTAGAGTTGGCAGCCGTGGTGTTTGCATTGAAGATATGATGCCATTATCTCTATGGTGAGAAATTTCAAACTTTCACTGATCATAAGAGCCTCAAGTATCTGTTCTCATAGAAGGAGCTGAATATGAGACAAAGAAGATGGCTAGAGCTTCTGAAGGAATATGATTGCCAGATTTTGTACCATCCGGGAAAGGAGAATGTGGTAGCAGATGCCCTCAGTAGAAAGGGTATGATGTCTTATATGATGATTAGAGAATGAGACTTGTTAAAACAGTTCGTCGAGCTCAAAATCAATATTGATGAGGTTGAGGATGAGTTTATGGCTAGCCTACAGATGGAACCCAGTATTTTGGATCAGATACGGGCAAAACAGAGAAATGATCAGAAGTTATTAAATATGGTTAGCCAGGCTGAAGAGAGATCGCAGTCAGACTTCTTGGTCAGTAATGATGGGTCATTGAGATTTCAAGGCGGTAATTGTGTACCCCATGATGACACCCTAAGATAAAGCATTCTGAAAGAGTCCCCCTGTTCTCGATTCACCATACACCCAGGTAGTACTAAGATGTACCATGATCTCTAAAAAGTGTATTGGTGGACATGAATGAAGAAAGATGTGGTAGATTTGTGGCTAGATGTTTAGTTTGCCAACAAATTAAGGCTGAGCACCAGAAGTCAACAGGATTGCTTAAGTCATTACCGGTGCCTACCTGGAAATGGGAGTATATTACTATAGATTTATTATGGGGTGACCCAGGACCCAGAGAGGTCATGATACAGTCTGAGTGATTGTGGACAGACTAAAAAAGAGTGCCCACTTCCTTGCCATCAAGAGCACTGATTCACTCGATAAGCTAGCAGATTTATATGTTAGAGAGGTGATACGATTACATGGGGCCCCTGTAAGTATTACTTCCAATAGAGATTCCCGATTCACTTCGAAGTTTTAGACTCGTTTTCAGGAAGCCATGGGATCTCGACTGAATTTGAGCACCGCCTATCATCCTTAGACAGATGGTCAGTCCGAGGGGACTATTCAGACCTTAGAGGATATGTTAAGGGTGTGTGCACTAGATTTTAAGGGCTCATGGGATGATCATTTGCCTCTCGCTAAATTTGCCTATAATAACAGTTATAATGCTAGCATTGGTATGGCTCCTTATGAAGCTCTATGTGGCAGGAGATGTAGATCCCTGATTGCTTGGGAAGAAGTGGGTGATAGGAAAATACTTGTTCCCGAACTGGTCAAACAGGTAGCTAAAGGTTTTCAGCTAATCTATGATAAATTGAGGACAACACAGAGTAGACAAAAGAGTTATGCAGATGTGCGAAGACATCCTCTGGAATTTCAAGTTGGGGACTGTATTTGTGAAAGTGTCTCCGATGAAAGGTGTCTCACGCTTCGGGAAGAAAGGGAAGCTCAGTCCTCGTTTCATTGGTCCATTTGAAGTATTGGAGAAAGTGGGAGACGTTGCTTACCAACTTGCACTACCCCCACAGTTGTCAGGTATACATGATGTCTTTCACGTTTCCATGTTAAGGAAGTATTATCCGGACCCTTCTCATGTCATCGAGTACGAACCATTGGAGATTCAGGAAGACATGAGTTATATTGAATAACCGATCCGAATCCTCAACAAAAAAGAGAAGGTACTTCGATCTAAGAAAATTCCATTGGTAAAGGTTCTCTGGCGATACCACTCGACAGAAGAAGCTACGTGGGAGCTAGAGAGCCATATGAGAGAGAGGTACCCGCAATTATTCGATGGACCAACTTGAATTCGGAGGATCGAATTCTTATAAGGTGGGGAGAAATGTGAAACCCAAATTTTTTTCACTTTATTTCTTAATTGGAAAACTAAGAAGTAATTGAGAACTCGAACTAATATTTTGCAGACTCAAAAACCACCGAAGCACTTGGGTTAGCGACGTGGGGCTCGCTGGCATGAAAATCGAGGTAAGACTTTAAGGTCGAGAATTTTTTAAGAATTTTATATCTGGTCATGAAATGATGATTAGAAATGAAAACTAAGGAATTGGAAGTGAAAAAGTTGGTAAGGTTCGGGTTTTGCACTAAATCAAGCAAATGGGCTCGAAATTAGAAATAAATTCGGAATAAATTCTAAAAATTACTAAAAATTATTCTGAGACCATACAAAATTAATATAAGGTGAAATTTACTTGAGGGATCAAAATCAAGTGAAAATATGGAGGTTTCAGGGATCGAATTAATTTTTAAGGTAAATTGAAAACTTTAAGTCATTTTGCTCGGTATTAGCCAAATCGTGCAAAATGGGCCCAATCAGAAAATTTTTATAAAATCAGTGACCCTAAAATATTTATGAAACATACTAGGGACATAGTATAATACTTGAAAGTGGAAATTTGGAGAAAATTGGACTAAAATTATTTTTTGGAATTTTTTCAAAGCAGGACAGAAATCTGTCCTCTTCAGTCTGCCAACCAAGCTCTCATTGCTGTCAAATTTGAAGACCTTAGGGTAATAAATTTGAACCCAATTTTTCAAGTCTGAAATTATACTTCTTAATCTTTCAGGAGGCATAAAAATCAACCCAATTATACTTTCCAACCGAGAGAAATCCCCTCCCCTTCATTCCTGCAGGCGTCCTCCCTTTCCCCTCATTGCGCGATTTTTCTGGTGACATTTGGGCCAGATTCAGGTGTCAAAGGAAAAGGATAAAAGCTTTCTCATCCCGTACTCTATAACATATAAAAAATTCAGCCACAAAGAAGCTCATTTTCTAGGTGAAAAACTCGAAAGAAAAATAGTGGATAGATTTGCCATGTTTTTGGTAAGTGAAGAACTTAGAGTTTTTGATTCTTTGGTTGGATTTTCTTGTATTTTTTCGATGATTCTATATTCTATACATGTTAAATTACAGTTTAGGATCAATTAGAAGAATAAAAAATATGGTCAACCTTGGTCAAACCTAAGGTAAATTTGATGGATGATGATGAAGTTCATATATGTTGTTGTTTGGTGTTTTTAGAAGGTTTTTAGTTAATGGAATTGGATGATTTAATTTCTATGGATGATTTGAGTTCTGGACAGCAAGGTGTTGATGTGTTTGTGTTGAAAATTTGATGGATCTAAGGTTGTTAACGGTTAAATTTATACCGAGAATGCCCGATTTATAGCTTAACTCAGTATAAAACTGAAAAGTGAAAAAATTAAAAATTTGGCAAAGCGACTAGTATGATTATGAACTTAAATCAGTCATAAGGTTAATGAAGTAATGAAATGAGAAATTTTAATATTGAAATTTGTCAAAAATGGCATTAAATCGGTAAAACCAAGAAAACTGAAAAATTAAAATTGGTCAAACTTCAAGAAGATAAATCAAAATTGAGTATGTTAAGATGAAATTGATCAATATATGATGAATTGGTATCGTTTTGGGCAGCTCAAGAATTTGACACGTAAATCGAGATAATCTCAAGAACCGATAATTTTGTGCTGCCCCAAAATCTACAAGGTAAGGGAATTTTGTGAATAGGTAGAGATAGCTATACGTATTTTCAGGTAGACTTTTGAATAATTAAATTGTATATAAATTCTGAATATGGAAAATATCGGTAGAGACCCGATATAAAAAATTCCCGTTTTGCCCCTACTAAGGGAAATGTTGGAAAAGTTAGGATTTTATTGGAATATGCATAAATAACATATTTTGAGTGTTTTCACTATGAAATACTGTTTTTTAGCAAATTAAATAATATTTATTGTGACCCGAAAGGGTAAATGATGATTTTGCCCCTGTGAAGGGTAAAAAATATCACTTTTAGAAAAAGTCATGAAAAGCAAGAACTGAGTGTTCTTGATGAATTTTAATGCTTTTCAACAATGATATGGGTAGGCTGACTGAAGTTTTATCAATTTACATAAAATAGCACGTGACATGTGCTTATTTTGGTTTTAAAACTATTCTTTGAAATTGAGCCACCTACATGGTATATGTGGAGACAAAACGTGCTGAGAGCATTACTCGCACGAGATTTAACATGATTTGTGCACGTGATGGAATGCTGGAAGTTTGGCTTGCACTTGATTTTACATGATTTTATACATGACATATTGCTCGGAGCTTTGCTCGCACTAGATTTTTATATGACATGCATAAGGTCGTGCTGGGAGCATTGTGTAGACTGTGTGTCACACTAATTTAATATGTTCGCACGTGCATTTCGAGATATGGCGTTGGATATTCAGATGACGTGGGCACGGGGTGTACGCTGTACTGTGCTTACAGCATGAAGTACGTTGTACCGTGCTGTGATTTATGATGTGTAGTCTTCGGACTAATGATCTGATTGGCTGGCGGGAAGGTTTGGTACCCACCTCTTGGGGCAGCCTCAGATGTGATGTGATACCCCACACACTAGGATCCGTGTTGTCATAGCCCTTAACTTACCAAAATATGTACAAAGTTTTCGCATTTTCATGCATTATTTATTAATCATCCTTCCTCGATCGTGAACAACCACACTCTTAATAGTTGGGCTGTGTGTCATTGTCTACCTCATCCATCCATAGCAATTTAATTTTGAGAGTAAACACTTTCATAAATACATCAGAGTTACTGTTTACAAGTGTTTACATTGCTTTACATCCCCAATAGTTACATACAAAATGCTACTGTGCTATGTCTACTTTAGATACAAAATAATTCAAGTGTGTATACCTTGCGCGATGGGATGCAGTGGATACCAAAAGGGAACGCCTCCAGTCACGCTCAATCTATACTCAAATCTTTGTAGAGAGGGGGAAAATAAAGGGGGTGAGCAAACCACACGCTCAGTAAGGCAATCATACGAACAGGTAGATACTGCACTATCTACGTGATCGTGATGCCATGCTCAAAGCATACATTTCATCATTTTCTCAAAATATGAGTTCATGCTGGTGTTAATAGTATGAAAAGCATTCATGCTATGAAAAATCTAGTGCACAATTCAATTCAAAGCGTGGCATTAACCATCATGCGTATTTTATAAGTAAGGCATGGCATTAATCATCATACATATTTCATAAGTAAAGCATGGCATTAAACATCATGCATCAGTGCACTTTAAAACCATTAACAAATCGATATCTCAAAACAATTCAACACTTGTCAGGACTCAGCCCCTCCCTTGGACTGTCTTGACCCACAAATCATTTCAAACATGGATTTATTCATAAAGTAACAGCCATGTGAGATAGACAATTCAATAAGGGAAATAACCTCTAAGACTAAGACCATAACCTGTGATACCGACTACACGAATCAAGTGTGCGGGATATCACCACTATCTGTTTTTGCACGTGAGGGGGGTCAATTATAACCTGCCGGTCCATAGTAGATCTCCACCGAAGATGGCATATCACAATCTCAACACGGTACAACGTACTCCATGCTACCTGTATGGTACAACGTACTCTGTGGACCCACATCATAACATGCCACATCTTAAAAATGCACGTGTGAGCCTATTTAATCGGTAAGACTTCTTGTCTACCCGAAGCTCCTAACACGACTATCAAATGTTAAAATATCACAAATGCACGTGCGAGCCTATTTAATCAGTGTGACACCCAGTCTACCCAAAGCTTAAAGCTCGACAACAATAAGGTGGGCATCTAATGCGAGCTATGCTCCAAACATCATGCCAAAACCAGTATGAAATCCATGTGAAAACTAGTACGAGCTAAGCTTCAGCACTCATGTACATAAAACACATCAAATCTCATGCGAGTCATACTCTAGCACGCTTTCATTCTCACGAAAACAATGTAGGTGGCTTAATTCTTTGCAAAGTATGGTTAACAAACCAAAACATCTCATTTCTTTTGCAATTCATTTCAAATGTTAGCCAACCCACCAATCACTTGCTAAAAAGCAATAAAACATGATTTTCCAAAGCATTATGCCTTTATTTTCATGCACATTTCTCAAAAACCCATCTCTTTACCCTTCAATCACCCAATATCGTTTCCTAGTATCACTTGCATTCTAGCAAAACATTTAAGCACCCAAATTGCAAAAATATCTCTAAGAGTCCACAGAATTCTCTTACCTAGATTTACTTGAGTGCGACTCTCTTCCTCTTAGTTT
The DNA here is from genome assembly GCA_033439115.1 of Firmiana major. Lineage (NCBI taxonomy): Eukaryota > Viridiplantae > Streptophyta > Magnoliopsida > Malvales > Malvaceae > Firmiana > Firmiana major. The sequence goes on along the minus strand of CM065913.1, from coordinate 33,787,095 downwards.
CTTGCGCTCTTAGCTCACCTTGCTTCGGTGTATCCTCGGGAGCTGCGATTCATTCATCCTAACCACTTGAGTTAATATCGTTAACTTACGTTTTGACCTCACTAGTCAATGTAACTCATTCATGCATTTTACAATGCCTACATTTTTGGTAAACCTCACAATTTATTCACTAACAACATCTTAAAATCATACTCATAACACTATTATCACTTCAAGATACCTCATTCATCATTAATCTCAATACATTTCACTTTCTCACACTAGACCATTTCTAGGTCATGGTGGATTCATTCTATTCTAGGTAGTTTCTACCATTTCTATGCATACCAAATCATTCCTCACATCAATACCCAAACAATGTACTTGAGTATTTGCATTAGAAACATACCTAGCTTGATTTCCTCTTTACTCCAAATAGAAATGCACCTTTGTCCTTCAATCCAACAAATGGGGAAATGCCTCCAAGATATGTTGTTCTTCTCTTTGATGTGAACAACTTTGTCTCTAATGGCTTTCCCTCAAATCTTACTGAAAATGTGTGGATTTAGGAGTGAGAAGCTAAGTTTTAGGTTAGAAATGGAAAAGATTGGTTGTGTCTCAAAAAATTTTAGATCCAACTGCTCCATATTTATAGAATTTGCTTGATGAGATCGATCTGCATTAGGTAGAGATCGATCTGGTCCTCTTAAAATCCCTATTTTTCCATGACATTTGAAGGCAGGAGATCAATCTGTTGAGGCTTGAGATCGATATGCTTCAAACAGAAGGTTAAGGAGATCGATCTGGTCTTGGGGAAGATCGATATGCATTTTACAGAAGGTTCAGAAGATCGATCTGGTCTTAGGGGAGATCGATCTGTATTTTACAGAATGCTTAGGAGATCGATCTAGCTCCATTGGAGATCGATCTGTCCTGCTCCATAGCTTAGAATAAGAGCATTTTTGCTCTTTCAGATCAATCTCTCATCCTATGAGATCGATCTGGCCTTCATATTTTCAGATTTTACTATAGTTTTCTATAGGTACTTACACCAAAACAACTTCAATTTGCTGTCATAGTCATTTTTTTATCCGATCATCTTTGAAACTTGAAAATGGCATCCATTCCTACTTTATACCTATTGAAACTTGTTTGAAATCTTAGTATAACCAAAGGTATACGATATAAACCAAATGGAAGTGCATAACATATGAAATCTTCCTTCCATTTTACCACACTACTCATTTTCCATTCTACTTACATTCTTCTCATGTTTAAGTCAATTTCTTCGTATTCATATATAATGTAACTTGTACGTACAATCACAACTCTTATTACATGAGTGTACATTAAACTTACGAACTTACATTACATATACTTCACATTACAGGTATATCACCATACTTATGAATTCATTTATATAGATATAAAAGGTTAAACCTACACGAGGTCTCACACATGTAGCCTGGGATTACAAGGATATGGCCATAGTCCTAGAGTTATTACCATGATTCTTGCCTAGTCTCGCATGTCACTTGCTTTGCGAAATCACATGTTACTTATTACTTGATTTTGTGATTTCATGTTTTGAGACTGAGTCCTGATAATTTTAGGGTGGATGTGGATTTGAAATAAATGACATGTTTTGATATAATGTGAATTATTTAAATAGCATGACGTATAATTTCATGCTTTATCTGCTATTTCACAAAATGAATTGTTTTATACGAATGATTTTATATGGCATAAAAGTATGCATGAGATTTGTATTTAAGTATGATTTCAAAAGAAAATGATTTAATGCATGGCATCATAATCATGTAGATAGTGTGGTTATCTACTTGCTTGCATGATTGCATTACTGAGCGTGTGGTTGCTCACCCTTTCATTTTCACCCCTTTTTCAGAGCATTCGCCATAGTTAGTGAGCGGCTGAGAACTTGCATTCCTAGTATCCGCTGCTTCCCATCATCGAAAGGTATACACACTGGTATCATTTTGTATCTAAACATGTAACAACACAGCAATGGTTTTAGAATTTAATATGGGGAATGTAAATAGTGAAAAACACGTACGAAGTTGTAGTATTATGGTTATGAAATGTAAATGTTTACTTCCGCATAGAATAAGAAATGAATGACATGGTAGACGGTAAGGTATGGCTAATACCGAATCATAGCCCAACTGTTGGTGGAGAGACTGTTCACGACAGGGAAATAAAAAAGCGAATAATTTGTAGTGATTTTAGATAAAAAGGGGTCGTGACAATTGAACACAATAAATCAGAATTCATACTCAATTGATACTTAAATTGTTACAATTACATTTTCAAATGCATTTTAATGGATCATACGCTCACATTCTTTCAAAAGGGCGGAAGGGGAAGAAAGGGTTATAAAGATAAAGAAAGATTATAAAATCGAAAGGTCAATTGTTCCAATTTTATGATAGGAGAGAGAATTCATAAAGTGCCTGAATTTATTCAATTGATTTAAGAGATCAATCAAATTCATGCTCTAAATTTGAACATTTGATTAATTTGTTATGTTCGTACATTTCTATTAAACACCGACAACATTAATGAAACGTACATCTTGCCAATGATAACGTTTAAAATCATGACCAATTTCATATAATATTATTTTATCAAGCAAATTGCATAAATAATTATGCTTATTAGAAAGCTTTTCATATCCTTTCCATCCATTTCAAGGATGTGACCATGCTCCATATAAAATAAATATTATTGGTAACCCATTTGTAACAATTGAAGCATCAATAGTTAGAAATAGATTTTCAAAATGATTTTCTAATGAGGTAATGGCCATATCTGTTCAAAATGATGGAATAGAAAAAAAGAGAAATAAAGATAAAGAAAGATTACATAATTGAAAGATAGTTGTCCAATTTTAAGAGTAGAGAGAGAATTTATAAAGCGTGTATAAGAATTGTCATTTCTATGCTTATTATATCCATATTTGACTATTTGAATAGTGTAGGATGACTAAATTGAGATTTTTCAATTTTTAGTGCAAGGAAGCCAAATCCCGTACGAAGAGGTACGCATACTCCATGGAGCGTATGCCTACCAAGATATCTTCGTATCATCATAAAATGATGATTTATGACATCCGTTAAGTCATTTGAATCCATGAAAATTAAATTATGGCTTATCTCAAAAACTTGCAACATATAAATAAAATGACAATTTTATCCATAGATCAAATTATCACACTGGTCATATGGACACTGTGGAATGATTTAAGGGTAATAACTGAGTTATGTCAAGCCCTTAAAATGCCTGTCAATCACTATAATGAAAATTACAAAGTTGAAATCGAAAAAGACAGAAATATGTGAAACCAGGTGAAAACCCAAATGGTTAGCCACTTTTGTAATTTTTCAATTATGTTATCTTATTTGCATGGGACTTGCATGGAACTAATAAAAATTTCACCTACCAAAATGCATGAAGTAATAAGAATTATGAAAAATCTATGAACTACTGAAATTATGCCTAAAATGATGAAATATCTAAACAAGCATATGTTACAAGCTTCCAAATGATTTCATCTTTTTAACCTACACCATGTATGCTAAAATAAGCGTATTAATGAAGCCTAATTCCGCAGCCAGCATTTGTCATCTTCATTTCATGTAACTTAGAAAAAAATGGAAGAAAAGAAAGAAATTTAGAGAAAACATGAAAACCGTGAGCCCTAACTCCATTTCCATATCATTCAATCTTTATTTTTTTTCTCTTTTAGTGATTTTCTAAGTCTTTTTCATCTTCTAACTCCATTTCCCAGCTCATTTATTTAAGTTATATCAAGAAAGCACAAGGAAACCAAAGGAAAGTAACTTTCGACGATGGTGAAATCTAGTACATAGGATTTGTTTCATACTTCCAATCTTTTATGTGTCGTGTAAGGGTTCATACCAAGATGTTTTATGGTTTTAAATTGAAACAAAACTACCTCCTTAGTGGTGAGCCAAATTTTGGCCAACTATATGATTTGTTTTAAGCCTTGATTTTAAGATATGTTGATTGTTTAATGATATGAAGTTGATATGAGATATGAAAATGGAATGAAAATGCTTGAAGCATGCTTGTGTAGGTTCGGCCACTTAGGGTTTTCCATGGTACCATCCTTAGTTTATGGTGAAATTAATATATATGGTGTAAATAATATGGTAAAGCATGAATATTGTGTTAACTTGGAATAAAATGATATGAAACGTACCTTAGTACATTAGGCCATAATGAAGGGTAGGATGAAAATGGTGTGTTTATAGTGTGATTCAAAGATATGTTAATACATCTGAATGGCAATATGTTACGTGTATTAGAATGGCTAAGAAAATGAACAAATGTGGACTTTGTCACTTGGATACCAAAGGTGACATAAGGTTAACTCAAGTAAAAGTAGAGTGTAATAATGTATTGAGTGAATCCTAATGTGTTATGATATGAAAACTAAGGGAATTTTGTGATATTGTAGGAACTTGAAATCTTTGGTTGTGAGGAAAGAGCATTCAGCCCAGTGAAATAAAGTGATATAACTTTGGTAACTTAATTGCATAAGATGCAGGCTAGCATCATATGAAGTAATTATCAGTGTTAAAATAGTAACTGAATAGTGTATGATACATATATATGCTTAGTGTGCCAATACTACCCAATGAGGGCATAATAGTGCATGAGGTGCAAGTATATGCATAATTGAGTGATTAATTATTAGAATTGAGGATTGGTATGGTTTTATGATCTTAAGTGCAAGGTTAGATAATGAAACTAAGTAACCTAACCTTATTGCAGTAATTTTATTACTACCATAAGTTATAAGGATAGTGTAACATATTGTACATCTCACATGTCGTCATAATGTTTACATGTTTTATGAACCATGATTTCGATACATATTGCATCATTTGCATAAGCATGGTAGTGATGGGATTTATAAGTATGACAGCCCGAGAGCGCGAAAAATAGGGCCAATTTAAGATTTTTTTTTTCTTAATACAAAACTACCAACTCTGGGTGTATTCTTGTGCAGTATATTTAAATTGCTATCGTTTATAAACCAACATTATCCCCCAAGATCATACAACTCACACTTAATGAAATTAAATACATAATATCCCAAAAAGAGACAACCATAAGTCTCAACTCATTTCTTTCAAATCAACTTAATTACATCCCAAAATACTTATCACGAATGTCTGTATTACATCATTGTCTGGATACAAAATGAACTGAATTATACCTTATGCGTGTACAAGCGATAGCCTGGGGAGATCTTGTCCACCAGCCTATTACACGTACGTGGCAGGCTCTATCTCGCTTACTTTAAGTAATCTGGAGGGGGAAGGAAAAAGCGTGAGCTCTCAAAATGCTCAGTAAGGAGGATAAGGGAAAATTATGAAATCATCATCACAAACACAATATGATGGAAATATTAAGCATGCAAATCGTTATAGAACTAACTGTATAAACAATGGCATCAGCATAACTCACGTGATGAAAATCACAAATCACTATTACATCAAAGCTCAATGCATGATATAAATCATAGTTATAAAATCACATCATCATCAAAGAAATCGAGACTAGGCATTTATAAAACTCACGTGAAATCATCGTCATAGGCATATCAAGTAAAATCGTCCCCTAGGCGGACATCTCCAAGAGAGGGAATACATCGACAATATACACATGGCCATGGTTCGCTGTAGACTTGATCAGAGTCGTACAGCCGTCGATCTTTCATGCTATCAAAGTACAGCCCGATCTTACATGCTATCAAAGCAAGGCCACCATCGCTACCGAAGCGGGGTCATCTTATATTACCAGAACGGTGGAATCGATCTTACATGCTACTAGAGCAAGACCGAGTCTTACATGCTACTAGAGCAAGGCCCGATGTGCATCTCATGACAAGCCATAGTCTTAGTAAAAATATGCCATTGTTGTATAAAAATCGTTTTGCCTTCACGTGAGCTCATAGTGGTTATCACAAAACTCATTTCGGTTATAAACCATATGTGTTCACAATTACACAAATCTCATCAAAATAGAGCTCAAACAGGCAAAACACTCACACATTTATTAACGTATCAAATCATCTCATTTCTCATAAAACATGCTCATTCATAAACTTTTTTTCATGCTCTTAAAACGTTTTCATTCATTCAAAAACTCACAAGCACAAATGGTTTATTTTCCATACCTCTTGCACCTTAAGTGGTACAATATCCTCGGGTTCTCGGACTAGCCTCGTTTCCCGTGTTAGATTCTCAAGCTATCCACACATCATTAAATCATCAATATACATCATTTTCATTTCCCATCTCTTTCTCTTACTCATTCTAACTCAACATTATCTCAAAACTCTTTCTACATCTTTATCAACACCTTAGTTAACTCATTACCATTACAAGACATCCACATTAAATCTTCTAACTAAACCCATTAGTTGATTCCATCATGCCTTAAACATTTCCAACCAAATATATAAACATATATGTTTATCCACCTATATATAAAATGATAATGCTCAAGAACAAGGGTCTTGTGAGCTTACCAAGCTTGTAGAATGCTTGCCTATTCCTTTTACTCAATCAAATCTTTGATTTTCTAGTATGTTGTTCTCCTTCCCAAGAGGAGCAACTTTGTTGCTTACCCCTTTGTCTAATTCTGTCTAGAATAGGGTGAATCTTAGAGAGAGAAAGTTGGTTTGGGTGAAAATGGTGGAGGTTTAGGTTTACAGGTGAGAGAGGCTCGATTTCCAGGAAAAATCCTGTGATTTTATATAGGTAAAGGCTATGAGATCGATCAGGCCGATGGTGGACATCGATCTCTGCTTGATTCAACTGCTCCATTAACAACTACAAGATCGATCTGGTCGAGTGAGGAGATCGATCTTCTTCTAAGAGGAGATCTGTGAGATCTGAGAATTTCAGAGATATTTTAATGATGTAATAAGAACTTGAAGTATAATTTATTGAGCTAAGTGAATTGGGGAATGATAATTGGAGATTTATATGTTAAGTGTTTAAAATAAGTATGAAGTTATGAGGACAGATCGATCTGGGAGAAGGAGAGATCGATCTGGTGAGTTAAAAATGACAAGGAAGGAGGAATTTAAGGAGCAGATCGATCTCCAATGGAAGAGGATCGATCTCCTTATGATTCTGTTTGAGAGAAGATCGATCTCATGAGGAAGGGATCGATCTCCAAATGATTCTGTTTGGGTGAAGATCGATCTCCTCAAGGAGCAGATCGATCTCATAAAGCCATAAAGAGATCGATCTCACCCCTCGACAGATCGATCTCCTAGGCATAAATTGCCCCAAATCGTCTCAAAAATTCAAATGCAGATCGATCTCATCAAGAGCCAGATCGATCTCCTACCCTCAGCCTATATAAGGAACTCCTATTTTTCTCCTGTAATCTCACTTTCTCTCTCTTCCAACCCCTATTTTCATCGAAACCTAGCTTTCTCACTCATCCAAAGCACCCATTTCTGTACAAATCAGAAGTTGTGGCAAGAAGGAAAGTTGTTCCTCATCAAAGGGAGAACAACATACTTGGAAATCGAAAGACGGATCGAATCGAGGCAAGAGATAAGCTCTCTACAAGTTTTGGGAAATTTCTAAACCTCGATCTTGATATCTGAGATGATTTTGATGATAATGGTTGTTGTCATTGTGTTGAAATAGCTGAAAAATGATTAGGGATTGATGAAATTACAATGTGGTTGGAGTGATAATGATATTTAGCAATTTTGGGAATTTGAGCTATAAATAGAAATTTAGACAATGGGGTGAATTAGCATAGATAATTGGCATGAGAAATGTAGAACGTTGAGATGTGGTGAATGAGAGTGTAGTTTGGGGTAGAGTTACGAGAACCAAGAGATTTGAGGTGTTATGAGCAATTATGCTCGATTTTTTAGAATTGAGGTTGATGTGATAATTGAGTATTGATGTTTTAACATCGTTTGGACAGCTCGGGAGTTCCAGAGTGGAATGCGAGGCTAGTCCGTGATACGGGGGAAATGATTGCACTATACGAGGTGCAAAGAGGTAAGGGAAATTAAACCAATTGTGTATGTGATTTGTGAATTGTTATAGCATGAAATGTGATTTATAAAACAAGCATGTTGAGTGTTGTGTTGTGATATAATTGCACACGATTTTATAGCCGGTTGGAGCCTATTATTTTATGAGTTTATAAGCTGAGTGTGAAATTGCTTTATAAATCGTCGAATTTGTGTGAGTAATGAATTGGGCTCTACGTTAAGGCAATATCGAGATTTGAGAAATGTGTGCGTGCTTTGTCGGTTGGGACTCGGTTTCAATATGTTTTGTGTTGAGTACAAAACGGTTTTCAAATGAGTTTTATGAGAGAAAAACCACTATGAGTTCTACGTGAAGGCAAACTAGTCTTATGTGATTAAGACTTAGGTGTGTAGTTTTGAGTACACACCAGGCATTGCTCTGGTAGCATGTAAGCCCAATTTTTCTCCGTTCTGGTAACGTGAGAATAACCCATTCTGTGGCTATGCCACGTATACTTGGTGGTCGTTGCCACGTGAGAACCCCATTTGGTGGCCGTTGCCACGTGAGAAACCCCATTTGGTGGCCGCTGCCACATGAGAACCCTATTTGGTGGCCGTTGCCACGTGAAACCCTATCCTGTGGCTGTGCCACGTGTAAATTTAACTCAGTGGCTATGCCACGTGTGCTTAGTGGCTGTGCCACGTGTGAATTTAAATCAGTGGCTATGCCACGGGTGTTTAGTGGCTGTGCCACGTGCATTATTATTACAGTGATTTTATCACGTTAATTGAGAAAGCATTTATCGCATTATTTTCACATGCTTTGTTATAGCTCTAGACTGAGCCTTTTTACTTCATGTTTTCACATGATTTGAGATATGAGAATGTTGTTTTGAGTACTTTCATGCTATGGTTTTCAAATGAGATCAATGAGTTTCACATACAAATAAATATTTTGTGATGTGCATTTTGGTTTATGAAATGAGTCCCTTACCCCCCTTACTGAGCGATTTAGAAGCTCACCCTGTTTTCTTTCCCCCCAGATTTCTTCAAGTGAAAAGGGTTTTCCTATGACGTACGGAGTAGTGGCTAGTGGAGGACTTGAGCTCCAGGCCATATATTGTATTTTGAGGTATCTTTTATCTTTTGATATACCCAGACAATTACTATAATTGCAGACACTTGATGTATAACATTGTATGGGATGTATTAGGATTAATTAACTTGAGATCAAGTAATGTATATGATATAATATATACTATTCAATGACGAGATCCTGAGGTATAATATAGGTGATGATGTATGACACTGCACAGGAATGCACTCTTAATTGTGAATGAATGAATGAATAAAAAGTTTTAAATTAGCCATATTTTTCGCACTTCCGGGGCGTGACAAGATCGATCTGGCATTGCATTAGGGATCGATCTCTTTAGGCTGAGACTTAAGGAGATCAATCTGCCCTTGTGACAAGATCGATCCTTGCTAGGCAGAGGCGTTAGGAGATCGATCTGCTTCCTCATGAGATCGATCTGCCTGCCTGTTCTCGCACATTTCCTGCATTCTGGAGCTATAAGATCAATTTCTCTTCCCTTGGAGATCGATCTTGTAAGACCCAGTATATGTATAAGGGTAATGTGTGTACTTGGATTAAATAATATGAATGGACTTGTGATGTAAAGTATGATTGATGTAAGTCCATGGATTTAATGTATGTATGTGTAATATAAATTGTAACGTACATACAAGTTTCATTAAGCATGAATACGGAGAAGTGTGTTCTAGCAAGTGATAGATGTGATTGAGACTCAAGATGAGTAGTGTGGTAAAATGGAATGGAGTTATGCTTCCATTTGGTTGTATGTAGCATACCTTTGAACATACAATGAATGCACACAAGTTTCAATGTGCATAAGGTATGAATGGATGCCATTTTCAAGTTATAGAGGTGGATGGATGAGGAAATGGCCATGGCAATAGATTGAGGGTGTGTTGGTATGAGTTGCAGCAATGAAACTGCAGGAAATCTGGAAAAACATGAGGTCCAGATCGATCTCATAGGATGAGAGATCGATCTGGAAGAGCCAGAATGCTCTTATTTGGGTGAACGAATAGAGCAGATCGATCTCCAATGGAGCCAGATCGATCTGCCAAGCATTCTGTAAGTGAAAAGATCGATCCTCAAGCAGCCAGATCGATCTCCTTAGCTCTCTGTTTGGGACCAGATCGATCTCATGCTTCGACAGATCGATCTCATGCCTCAACAGATCGATCTCATTGCTTCGACAGATCGATCTCAGGCTTAAAAATGCCGTGAAAAAGAGGGATTTTAAGGGACCAGATCGATCTCCTCTTGGACCAGATCGATCTCCTCAAGTCATTTCTATATAAGGAGAGCTGAAAAATCTGGAAATCTCGAAAAACACTTAACCCTACAACTTCAACCCCAAAAACCTAATTTTCCCTCTCTAAAATCAACCATTTTCAGTGAGATTTGAAGAGAGATCATTAGAGGCAAAGTTGTTCCTATCAAAGAGGAGAACAACATAGTGAGAGGGCATTTTCCCATTTTTGGAATTAAAGGAGTTGAGGGCATTACCAATTGGAGCAAGAAGAGAAATCATATTGGTAAGATTCTAACACTCCAATCTAAATGCATTAGCTATTTAATTGATTTTGGAGTTGATTGGTATGAGTATGGATGGATAAACTACCTAAGAATGTAGTGGAAGTGGTGTGACCTAGAAATCTAAAATGGGTATAATGTGAGGATATGTGGGATTAAATGAACTTATGGTTTATGGCAAATTAAAGTTGTCATTGGGATAATGTTATGATTTAGATGGTTAGATGAAATTACATGGTGGGTTGGAAGAAATGTGGAAATGGATATGTATGTGATGAATAAATGCCATAGTGAGGGGATTCATGGAATATGAACGCTATGAGCTTTACATCGATTTGATATCGATTTTGAATGAGTTAATAGGCCTAAGAAGGTCCATAGACTCGAGCTATGGGTAAAGTAATGAAACGAGGCCAAATAAGCTTTAATAGAGGCTATAGATTAAATTGACTATAGCAAGCACAAGGGTTGCAATATATGGATCGAATATAATGCGGGATACGATTTTGTGCAGTCCGAAGAGTTCGTTGAAGGCGAACCGAAACCGTACGAGTAAGCAGCTTAAGGAAGTGGAATCACGCATCGCGATTCCAGGTAAGGGAATTTTGTGAGTATATAGAGGTAGCTGCTCGTACTTTGAACTTGTGGATGAATATCGGGTGTTTTTATGAAATGCATGATTTCTCAAATAAAGGTTGATGGTATTCGTGAATGATGATGAGTATATGCGTGCTTTTGGATTTAAAGTGGATTTTATGAAAAAGGGATAGTAAGGCTAATAATTGCATAAATCATGTGTTTTGAATGCTTTTACAAAACACAATGCTTTGATTTGAGCAAATAAAAGGATAGGCTGGCTAGTACTTGAATGATGTTGTGAAATAGCCCATATGAGGCACTAAGCATATTATGAGATGTTTTGAATGCATGTAAGCCGCCTATCGCGTGTATGAGATATAATTCGCGTTAGAACCTCGCTCGCGCGAGACTTCTATGTTTCCACTTGTGTGAAACATGCTTGAGCTTAGCTCGCACTTTGAAATTGAATTGTGGTGATGTTTATAAACCGTACTGGAGCTTATGCTCGTACGTGGATTTGAGTGGTTTTTCTGATGCATATAACTGTACTGGAGCCATGCTCGTACATGTTTTCTTCATATTTTATGCATAAATGCCGTACCAGAGCATTGCTCGTACGAAGTGATTGGTTTTGATGCATGAATTCACGCTAGAGCGTAGCTCGCGCTGGTTTTCACACTGTGGTATGTATGAGGCCGTGGTGAGAGATACGGATTAGCTCAGGGAACCCAACAGGCCTGACAGACCTCTTAGGTGGGGTGAGGGTGAGGGGCTAGGACCTGACATAATCCATCCAGGGAACCCAACAGGCCTAACAGACCTCTTAGGTGAGGTGAGGGTGAGGGGCTAGGACCTGGATCAGGGAACCCAACAGGGGCGAGCAAGGCCATGAGGGGCTAGGACCTGGTATTGCGGTTACTCCCACGCGCTCTTGAGACTATAAAGGTTACACTCGATATGGGGTAGATAAGACCTATGGCAGGCACCCCCTAATCATGTTATGGGTCCGCGGAGTACGATGTACCGTGTATATCACATGGAGTACGATGTACCGCGTGGTGGTTACTTGATTTAGAAAGTCTGGCGGAGAACTAACCCACCTTCGTGCCAGCATGATGCCCCGCACACCGGAATCCGTGTGGTCTGGGATGATATGTGACGATTGGCCAATGTAGTCACTTGAGATACAGTAACCTGTCTCCTTGCTTGAATTACTTACTACCACATGATTTTAAATCTCTAAGTGTGATTGTGATTGTTTAAGGTAGACCCGAAGGAGGGGTCGAGCCTCGTGGATTTGAATTGTGAAGTGAAAACGTGGTTGTGATTGTGAATTGATGTGATGTGATTGTATGTGATGAGAAAGAGATTTATGACGTGGGTTTAAAAACGAGGTTTCTTAATGAATTGCCCTTTTTTATGAATTTAAATGAGATCGAGCATGAGATGATTTATACATGATGTTTTACCATGTTTTATATGCCAATTTTACATGACTTTGATACATGATATATATGTATACTCATACGGCATAGTTTTATTCCTCATGCTCCTACCATAAATGATTTTACGCATAACACTATCAGCATGTAGATAGAGTAGTTATCTACCATGCTTGCATTATTGCCTTACTGAGCGTGTGGTTGCTCATCCCACTCTATTTTTCCCCCTACAGAGCGTGCATAGTAGCCCAGTGAGGACTGAGGCGTATTATTTTGGACTCCGCTGCATCTCCATCGCTAAGAGGTATATACACAGTGATTCTTTTGTATCTAAACAATGTAAAAGCACAGTATTCTTTTGAGTTGTACTTATGGGGGATGTAGATGTCAGTAAATCATGTATTCGTATAAGTACACGATTAAATGCACATGTATGACATCGTTTTAATTAATTGAGAATGAATGAGATGTGGTGTTTATTATTGACTCACAGCCCAACAGTGTGTGGTGAGCTTAGTTCACGACCGGGTAAGGTAACAGTAAAACGCGAAAAATTTTCAGTGATTTCGGTTAAAGAGAATGGAATTGGGTCGTGACAGATCTGGCCTTTATGAATTCCACTGCTATTTCATTCATTTTGCAGGAACTTCAATGTAAAACTCATCTTAATCTACCCCATAGTCCATATTTCGATCCATACACATTCAAGACTTAAAAACTCCATCTCCTTACACTTCATTAGATTTAAAACTTGCGTGTACATCAACATATCATAATTACATTCATCAATTACAAGTTCTCACATTGCAAATCTCGTAGCTAAGGTACATAAAATTTACAGTTCTCACATCCTCCCCACCTTTAGAGAATTTGGTCCTCTAAATTCAACTCGACCCATTAAACAGTTGATGGTTCTTCTCATTCATAAGGCTCTCTAGTTCCCAAGTTGCTTCCTCCATTGAGTGGTGTTTCCAGAGAACCTTAACTAATGAAATTTTTTTCGTCCGAAGTGCCTTTTCCTTCCTGTTAAGTATTCGGATGGGTTCTTCCACATAACTCATATCCTCCTGAATATCCAATGCCTCAAACTCAATGACATGGGAGGGATCCGGATTATATTTCCTCAACATGGATACGTGAAAGACATTGTGAATTCTGAAAAACTGTAGAGGTAGAGCCAACCGATAGGCAACGTCTCCCACTCTCTCTAGAATCTTAAACGGTCCTATATATCGGGGACTCAGTTTCATTTTCTTCCCGAAGCGCATGATACCCTTACTTGGAGATATCTTAAGAAACACAGAATCTCCAACTCGAAACTCGAGTGGCCATCTACGCACATCGTCGTAACTTTTTTGTCGACTCTGAGCAACCCGTAATCTATCACAAATGATCTTCACATTCTGAAATGCCTGTTCAACGAGCTCGGGAGCAATTACTTTCCTGTCGCCCACTTCTTCCCATGCTATAGGGGATCTACACCTCCTACTATACAGAGCCTCATAAGGTGCCATATCAATACTAGTATGATAGCTATTATTGTACATAAACTCAACAAGAGGCAGGTGATCATCCCATGATCCCTTAAAGTCCATCGTACACGCCCTCAACATGTCCTCCAATGTCTGTATAGTCCGCTCGGACTGACCATCAGTCTGAGGATGGTAGGCGGTACTGAAATTTAACTGAGATCCCATGGCCTCCTGAAAATGAGTCCAAAACCTGGAGGTGAACCGCGAATCTCTATTAGAGGTAACACTCATTAGAGCCCGATGTAGTCTAACTATCTCTCTAACATATAACTCTGCTAATTACTCAATGTATATGTGCTCTTGATGACAAGGAAGTGGGCACTCTTCGTTAATCTATCCACTATCACCCATATTGCATCATGACCTCGTCGGGTCCTCGGTAATCCCATGATAAAGTCCATGGTGATATGCTCCAATTTCCATGTAGGCACAGGCAAAGGCTTAAGCAATCCTCCGGACTTTTGGTACTCAGCTTTCACTTGTTGGCATACCAAACATTTAACCACATATTCTGCCACATCCTTCATCATACCACTCCACCAATACACCCTTCTCAAGTCCTGATACATCTTGGTACTTCCCGGGTGCATGGCGTATCACGAGCAGTGGGACTCTCTCAGTATTTGTTGCTTCAGGGTATCATCATTCGAAACACAAATTCGACCCTTAAACCTCAACAACCCATCGTCACTGACCATGAAATATGACTGCGAGGTCTGTTCAACTTGGCTAATCATATTCAGTAGCCTCTGATCATTTCGTTGCCCGGCTCTAACCTGATCCATAATCTCAGGCTCTAACCGCAGGCTAGCCATAAACTTAACTTTCACTTCCTCAACTTTGATCCTGAGTCTGACGAACTATTCTAACAAATCCCATTCTTTAATCCTCATAGCAGATATCGCACTCTTCTTGCTTAAGGCATCAGCGACCACGTTCGCATTCCCAGGATGATAGAGTATCTAACAATCATAGTCCTTAAGAAGTTCCATCCATCTCTTTTGTCTCATGTTTAACTCCTTCTGGTCAAATATATATCTTAGGCTCTTGTGGTCAGTAAATATTTGGAACCTATCCCCATATAAGTAATGCCGCTAAATCTTTAATGCAAACACTATTGTAGCTAACTCTAAGTCATGTGTAGGGTAGTTCCTCTTATGATCCTTCAGCTGTCGCGACCCATAAGCGACTACTCTCCTTTGTTGCATGAGCACATACCCCAAGTCTTGTTGAGAGGCATCACTGTACACAGCGAAGCCTCCTAGTACATTTGGAATAGTCAACACACGTGCCGTCGTTAATCTCCTTTTCAATTCTTGAAAACTCTACTCACATTGCTCAGACCATATAAAAGGAGTCTCCTTACGTGTGAGTTTAGTCAGAGGAGCGGCAATCCTGGAAAATCCTTCAACGAACCTTCTGTAATATCCTGCAAGTCCTAAACAACTCTGAATCTCTGTAACTGTCATTGGTCTCTCCCAATTAAGTACAGCTTCTATCTTAGATGGATCAACTACCACCCCATCTTTAGATACAATATGACCAAGAAAAGGTATATAATCTAGCCAAAACTCACTCTTACTGATCTTTCCATACAGCTGCTTATCTCTAAGTACTTACAGCACAATCCTCAAATGCTGTGCATGTTCCTCATGAGACCGAGAATACACAAGGATATCATCAATGAAGACTATCACAAACTGATCTAGATAGTCTCTAAAGACCTCATTCATCAAGCTCATAAAAGCAGCAGAGGCATTTGTCAATCCAAAGGGCATCACTAAGAACTCGTAGTGTCCATATCTAGTTCTGAAGGTCGTCTTCAGAATATCCTCTTTCCTGATTCTTAACTGGTGATAGCCCGATCTTAAGTCAATCTTAGAAAAGATAGAAGGCCCTCTTAGCTGGTCAAACAAATCATCTATCCTTGGCAGGGGGTACTTGTTCTTCACCGTAGCCTTGTTCAGTAATCTGTAATCTATACATAGTCTCAGGCTACCATCTTTCTTCTTTACAAACAATACCGGAGCTTCCTATGGTGACACACTAGGCCTAATAAAACCTTGGTCAAGCAGTTCTTGCAACTGTTCTTTAACTCTTCCAATTCGACCAACGTCATCCTGTAGGGAGGTTTAGAGATCGACTGGGTATTTGGCACTAAATCGATAGTGAACTCCGGCTCTCTCTCCAGTGGTAAGCCAAGCAATTCATTTGGGAATACATCCGAAAACTCGCATACTACCGATATGTCCTCTATCTTCGGGTGTTCCCGACTCATATCATAAATGAGTGCGATGTAACCTTCACATTAATAATTTAATCAATGTTTTATAGCGATATAATCATATCTCAAGATTTCACGATAAACGTCACATGTCTTTATTCCTTAACATTGAAACATATACTAAACTTTTCAAGTACGAAGAAAGTTACAGTCTTAGTGTAGCAGTCTAGACTCACACAGTTGGTCGCTAACCAATCCATCCCTAAAATCACATCAAAACCACACATGTTTAATAACGCTAGATCTGCTAACATCATCCCTCTCCCACCTTAATCTCACAACTCCTACACACCACATCAGTCTTCTGGGACTCATGCATTGGGGTATTTACATGTAAAATATAATCTAAAGATTCATGGTTCAAACTCAGTTTACATGCAAATTGTACATCAATAAAAGAGTGGGTAGATCCCGAATCAAATAACACATAAGCCTCATGATTATAGATAAGAAGTGTACCTCGTATGGTCTCCGACAAAGTGTCTATAGTCTCCTTATCCAAAGCAAACACACGTCCTTCTGTGACTGGCTTCTTGCCCTTATCAGCAGCCATAACCCGTCTCTGCGAAACCGTCCTCTGTGGCTGCTGTCTAGGAGGCTCTTGAGAATGTGGCTTTTGCGGTTGCGGGTAATACCTCACTCTGTGACCCATGTCCCTGTATCTATAGCATCTTTGTATGGTTCTTGGATAACTTCCCTCATGTGTTAGGCCACAATCTCTGCAGACTCTAATCTTTGGTCTGGCGCCTCGAGGGGTCTCCTTAATAACGAGAGGAACCTTGGGTCTGTCAACTCTTCCCCTCAGTCCCTCGAACTGTCTCCTCTTAAAAGAACCCCTCGAAAAGTTTGTGAGGGAAGTCACAGGCTACTTACCCTTATCTCCGGTTAAAATTTTGGACTCAGTTTGGGACCGTACCAACTATAGTCCCCTTTCCACTTCTTGCGCTCACCTAAGAGCATCGTTAAATTTAGTGATACAAAGCCCTATCAACCGATCCGTAATGATGGGTCTCAATCCATATACAAATCGCTCTGTACAGAGCTCCTCATCCTTAAGAGCTGTGAGATCTGAGAATTTCAGACATATTTTATTGATGTAATAAGAATTTGAAGTGTAATTTATTGAGCTAAGTAAATTGTGGGAATTATAATTGGAGATTTATGTGTTAAGTGTGTAAAATGAGCATGAAGTATGAGGACAGATCGATCTGGGAGAAGGAGAGATCGATCTGGTGAGTTAAAAATGACCGAGAAAGAGGAATTTAAGGAGCAGATCGATCTGGGAGGATGAGAGATCGATCTGGTAAGTTAAAAAATGACGAGGAAGGGGAAATTTGAGGAGCAGATCGATCTCATGAGGAAGAGATCGATCTCCAAATGAATCTGTTTGAGAGAAGATCGATCTCACGAGGAGGAGATCGATCTCCAATTGCTTCTGTTTGGGGAGAAGATCGATCTCTTCAGGAGCAGATCGATCTCATAAAGCCATAAAGAGATCGATCTCACCCCTCGACAGATCGATCTCCTAGGCATAAAATTGCCCAGATCGTCCCCAAATTTCAAACACAGATCGATCTCATCAAGAGGCAGATCGATCTCCTACCTCCAGTCTATATAAGGAACCCGTGTTTTCTCTGCAATTTCACTTTCTCTCTCTTCCAAAACCTCCATTTTTCCGAAAACCTAGTTTCTCACTCCTCCAAATCACCCGTTTCCGGCCGAATCAGCTATTGTGGTAAGAAGGAAAGTTGTTCCTCGTCAAAGGGAGAACAACATACTTGGAAATCGAAGGACGAATCGGATCGAGGCGTGAGTTGTGCGTCTCACAAGCTTTAGGTAATTTCTAAACCTCGATCTTGATATTTGAGCTGATTTTGATGTTATTGGTGGTTGTAATTGTGTTGAAATAGTTGAGAAATGATTAGGGATTGATGAATTTCAATGTGGATAGAGTGATAATGATATTTGGTGATTTTGGTGATTTTGAGAAATTGTGCTATAAATGGAAATATAGACAATGTGGTGAATTAGCATAGATAATTGGTATTAGAGATGTAGAACTTCGAGATATTGGGAATGAGGATGTAGTTTAGGGTTGAGTTACGAGAAATCAAGAGATTTGAGGTGTTATGAGCAATTATGCTCGATTTTGAGAATTGAGGTTTATGTGATGTTGAGTATTGATGTTTTAACATCGTTTGGACAGCTCGGGAGTTCCAGAGTGGAATGCGAGGCTAGTCCGTGATACGGGGGAACGATTACACTATACGAGGTGCAAAGAGGTAAGGGAAATCTAAACCATTTGTGTATGTGATTTGTAAACTGTTATAGCATGATTTATGATTTATAAACAAGCATGTTGAGTGTTTTGTGTTGAGATTTAAACTGCACACGATTTTATAGCCGGTTGGAGCCCAATGTTTTATGAGTTTATAACTGGGCTCTACGTTAAGGCAATATTGTGATTTGAGAAATGTGTGCGTGTGCTTTGCCGGTTGGAACTCGGTTTTATTACGTTTTGTGTTGAGTACAAAACGATTTCAAATGAGTTTTAAGAGAGAAAACCATTACGAGTTCTACGTGAAGGCAAACCTGTCTTATGTGATAAGACTTAGGTGTGTAGTTGTGAGTACACACCGGGCATTGCTCTGGTAGCATGTAAGCCCGATTTCTTCTCCGTTCTGGTAACGTGAGAATAACCTATTCTGTGGCTGTGCCACGTTGAGATACCCCATTGGTGGCTGTGCCACGTTATACCCCATTGGTGGCTGCGCCACGTTGAGAAACCCTATTCTGTGGCTATGCCACGCGAGAAATTAAAACAGTGGCTTTGCCACGTGTGTTTTGTGGCTATGCCACGTGAGAAATTAAATCAGTGGCTTTGCCACATGTGTTTTGTGGCTATGCCACGTGAGAAATTAAATCAGTGGCTTTGCCACGTGTGTTTTGTGGCTATGCCACGAGTGATTTTAAATCAGTGGCTATGCCACGTTATTTGAGAAAGCGTTTAACGCGTTGTTTTCACATGCTTTGTTAATGCTCTAGAGTGAGCCTTTTACTTCATGTTTTCACATGACTTGACACATGCGAGTGTCGTTTTGAGTATTTTCATGCTATGGTTTTCAAATGAGTTTCACATACAAATAAATGTTTTGTGATGTGCATTTTGGTTTATGAAATGAGTCCCCTACCCCCCTTACTGAGCGATTTAGAAGCTCACCCTGTTTTTCTTTCCCCCCAGAGTTCTTCAAGTGAATAAGGACTTCCCTGCGACGTACGGAGTAGTGGCTAGTGGAGGATTCGAGCTCCAGGCCATATATATTGTATCTTAAGGTATATTTTATCTTTTCATGTACCCAGACTATTATTGTAATTGCAGACACTCGATGTATAACATTATATGGGATGTATTAGGATTAATTAACTTGAGATGGATTAATGTATTTGATATGATATATAAATCCTAGTGATGAGATCCTGAGGCATAATAATTATGATGATGTATGACACTGCACAGGAATGCACTCTTAATTGTGAATTAATGAGTAAAAAGTTTTAAATTAGCCCTATTTTCCGCACTTTCGGGGCGTGACAAGAGCCTTCGGATCATACTTCAGTAGGGTAGTGAATCTGCTCTAGTAGTCATCAACCGTCATACTGCCCTGAGCCAAATTCAAGAATTCTTTACTTCCTTCTCTGGGCAGCTCTTGGCACATACTAGGTTCTAAATGTCGATTGGAACACCTCCTAGCTAATCACCTCAAGGCTAGTCGCCAATATATCTTGAGTAGTGCTCCATCAATCTCGGACTTATCCCTTTAACATGTAAGCACCCATATTGACCTTCTCTGCATCAGTGCATCCCAAAAAGTCATAAATGACTCGCAACTCTATCAGCCACTCCTCAGCCTCTACAAGATCTTTCACCCCTCTAAAAGTCGATGTGTTCATCTTCAGAAAGTCCCTCATTCGACCTTTATCTCTATCATCAAGTTGGGTCTGCACTGGAGGCTATGTGGCAGTTGGCATCGAATTAGTCTGTGGTGGGGATGTGGGTGGTCCCTGTGGTGGTGAAGGAGTCGAAACTGGTGTAGTACCCAAGGCATTAGCCCCAAAATGTTGTACGAATAGCGCTGCCATCTGCTCGAATCCCTGACGCACATCGTGCTCTAGGCGATTCATTCGAGAGTTAGGACTCTCCGACTGCAGTTCAGGTGGTGGAAGTGGCTGCGCCTACCTCCCTGAACGTCCTCTTCTCCCTCTCATATTCTATATCTTACGTGCCTGTGCGTATTCATTAAGCATTTATCATAATGTTACTTATTAAATTCAATTCATCACCAGACAATATAGACACTTAGGATGTAATCTATTTCTAATAGATCGATACTGACAGTACTAAACAACCCTTGCTTTAATACCAAGAAAATCTGTGACAGCCCGAGAGCGTGAAAAATATGGCAAATTTAAGATAGAGACTAGGCTAAATCCATATAACTATCATGCAAACAGCAATATCATCCTCCGTAGAGGGAATAAAATATCTATGGCCATGGTAAGGGTTGTAGACTTGATCAAAGTCGTACAGCAAAATAGACATAGTATATGAAAAAACTAGCACAAAGTTAAGACACAAGCACTAGTGGCACTCACCGTGCGGGCACGAGAGACTACGAAACATGCACAACATGTAGTGAATACAGGCACCACAAAATCGAAGATGAGCACTATACGAGCGAAACGAAACGGGCACTACAAGTGGCGAAGCTGGGCGCCACAAGTAGCGGGCATGACATGCACATAGCATACACTATTGGGTAGCCTCTAGTCTCGGAAAACCTTAATTTCTCACTTGTTTTCATACTTACATAAAAATAATATCATTTCCATAATAAGATATTATTGTATCAAAGACTTATATATCATTGGTAAAAATGTTTGGCTTTGGGGTTAAATCGGGATATCATTTCTTTCAAAAGCTTATATCGAAATGTTCGGGTTTTCCATGTAAGTTCTATATGCATACATCAATTCATTTTAAGCAATACAAATAGGTAAATGAAGCCATTACTACTTTAAATTGCATCCCTTACCTAAACGAGGCTGGGGCAGCACTAAATCGTCGAGTATCGGGTTTACCTCATTTTGCATGCCAATACCTCAAGCTACCCAAAACAGTTTCAAAACCATAAAATGTTGTTTAAAACCATCTTAACATATTTAAATATGCATCATCTTACTTAAACTTCATTAAATTTGGTCATTTTGCCAACTTTTCTTACTTTTTTGGTTTTACCAATAAAAGTGTCGGTTTAAGCTATTTCGATAGTTTCTCTTCATCTAACTTTAATCTTACAAACCTAATAGCTTACACACTTATTCAAGTCCTTAGTTATCATATGACAACTTCTCAAATTTGCCAATTCTCACACTTTTCAAATTTCCACTAAACCGAGCTATGAATTGAGCTTTTCGGTATTAAACAAGCATTTTACAACATTCAATTTTACCGAATCACATCTCTACCATGTCAATACAAGGCTGGCCGAACCCACACATGTCTCTAAAAATTATTTCTTCAATTTCTAATTTAACAAAAATCATCCAAATTCATCAAATAACAACATATATCATCATCATCTTCCAACAACTTCTCACCTAGTTTGACTAACTTTGACCACTTCTTCTTGCTCCAGCAACGATTCTCAGCTGTACATATACATATATACAACTTAGAATCATAAAAAACAAGCTTAAAAACTAACCAAGAAACTTAAAATTCAAAGTTTCTCTTTCCCCAGAAATATGGCAAATTCTGTCTCTGTTCTTCTCTCTAGTTTTTCACCTAGCAAATGGGCTTCTTTAAGGCTTGATATTTTTATATGTTGTAAGGACTTATGAAGGAAGATTTTATCCTTCTTTACAAAACTCTAAAAGTGGCCAAAAAAATCACACAATCTGAACCTACAGGGGATGTCTGCGACAGAATGGGGATGAGGGTTCTTTTTGGTTCTTGGTCGGTTTTGGGACTTCTCTACTTTTCTAGAAAGGGCTCTAAATCCTCTTTAAATGGGAAACAAAATCAGGCTTAAAGACTTTCTGGAGGGCCTTCAAAATAGGCCTTTTTGTTGGGTCAATAGGGTACTAAGCCTAGCCTGCCAGCAGCCATATTTTTATAAAATCCATGAAAATTATTTTCATCCCATTTTCCTCTAAAATTTCACTTTCCATATGTTATACTAAGCCTCTAGTATGTTCCATAAAAATTTCGGGCCCACTTGCCTTAGAAACATTTCCCGTTTGAGCCCATTTTGCCCGATTTGGTCATTACCGATTGAAATTCCTTAAGGTTTTCGGCTTAGTTTAAAAATTCATTTGATCACCGAAACCTCAAGATTTCAACTCAATTTTAATTTCCCGAGTCAAATATGCCTTATGTTAATTTCCTATGGCATCGTGATAATTTTTATGAATTTATAGAATTTATTAAGAATTTATTTCACTTACTAGGCCCAATTGCTCGGTTTAATGTTAACTCGAGTTTTTCTAACTTTTTGCTTCCAATACCTTAGTTTCACCTTCTAACTACCAAAGCATACTTATACATGCAATCTTTAAAAAATAGTTGAATTTGATACCTTAACTCGGATTTCATGCCTCGAGTTTTGTGCTGCTAACCTGAGTGCTTCGATTATTCCAGGCCTACATAATATTATTCCGAGTATCTTAATTACTTTCTAGTTTCCAAATAAATAATGAAACAAAATTTTTTTGGGTTTCACATTTCTCCCCACTTTTTAGGAATTTGGTCCTCTAAATTCAGGTTGGTCTATCGAATAGTTGAGGATACTTATCTCTCATGTGGCTCTTTAGCTCCTACGTAGTATCTTCTGTCGAATGGTGTTACCAGAGAACCTTTACTAACGAGATTGTTTTGGATTGAAGTACCTTCTCTCTTTTGTCGAGAATTTGGACTGGTTGCTCAACATAACTTATATCTTCTTGTATGTCCAACGATTCATACTCAATAACATGAGAAGGGTCCGGATGATACTTCCTCAATATAGAAACATGAAAGACATCATGTACCCTAAACAGTTAAGGAGGTAAGGTAAGTCTATAGGCAACATCTCTCACCTTCTCTAATATTTCAAATGGACCAATAAAGTGAGTATTGAGCTTCTCTTTCTTCCCAAATCTCATGACACCCTTTATTGGTGATACCTTTATAAATACCTAGTCATCAATCTGAAATTCCAGTGGTCGTCTATGCATATCGGTGTAGCCTTTCTGTCTACTTTGGGAAGCTCTTAGTCTTTCACATATAGTACGTACATCTTAAGTCGCCTGCTATTCAAGATCGAGAGCGAAGATTTTTCAATCACCTACTTCTTCATAAGCAACTAGGGACCTACATCTTCTGTCATACAGAGCCTCATAAGGTGTCATACCGATGCTAGCCTTGTAACTGTTATTGTAGGCAAACTCTACAAGGGGTAAATGATCAACCTATGATCCCTTAAAATATAATGCACATGCCCTTAACATATCCTTCAAGGTCTGAATAGTCCGCTCGGACTGACTGTCAGTCTGAGGATGATAAGCGGTGCTCAGATTAAGCTAAGATCCCATGGCTTCCTGAAAACGTGTCCAGAACCTGAAAGTAAATCGAGAATCTCTATCAAAAGTAATGCTCACGAGAGCCCCATGCAACCGTGCCACCTCTCTAACATATAACTCTTCCAACTTATCCAGTGAATCAGTGCTCTTAATGGCAAGAAAATGGGCACTCTTTGTCAATCTATCCACTATAACCCAGATTGCATCATGGCCCTTTTGAGTCCTCGATAAGCCCATAATAAAATTCATCGTAATATGCTCTCATTTCCATGTAAGCATAGGTAGTAACTTAAGAAGTCCAACTGGCTTCTGATGCTCAATCTTAACCTGCTGACAAATCAAACATCTGGTCACGAATTTTATTACATTATGTTTCATACCAATCCATCAATACACCTTACGCAGATCATAGTACTTCTTGGTACTACCTGGGTGCATGGTGTAACGAAAATAGTAAGACTCTCTCAAAATCTGATATTTTAGGGTATCATCGTTCGAGACACAGATGCGGTCTCTGAACCTCAACAACCCATCATTATTGACTGAAAAGTCTAACTGCAAAGTCTGCTCTACATGGCTAACCATATCTAATAACTTCTGATCATTTCTCAGCCCTGACTTGATTTGATCCAAGATACTGGGCTCAATCTGTAGGCTAGCAATAAATTCAACGTTTACTTCCTCTACACTGATCCTGAGTCCGGTGAACTATTTCGGTAACTCTCATTCCCTGACCATCATATATGACACCATAACCTTTCTACTGGGGGCATTAGGAACCACATTCACCTTACCTAGATTATACAGGATCTCACAGTCATATTCTTTGAGGAGCTTTATCCACCGTCTCTGTCTCATATTAAGCTCTTTCTGATCAAATATATACTTTAAAATTTTATGGTCAATAAAGATCTGAAATTTCTCACCATACAGATAGTGCCGCCAAATCTTCAGAGCAAAAACCACTGCAGCTAACTCTAAATCATGGGTAAGATAATTTCGCTCATGGTCCTTAAGTTGTCTGGAACCATAAGCTATCACTCGACCATTCTACATAAGCACATATCCCAAACCCAGATGGGA
Source organism: Firmiana major (assembly GCA_033439115.1). Classification (NCBI taxonomy): domain Eukaryota; kingdom Viridiplantae; phylum Streptophyta; class Magnoliopsida; order Malvales; family Malvaceae; genus Firmiana; species Firmiana major. The sequence goes on along the minus strand of CM065913.1, from coordinate 33,761,888 downwards.
GGCATCACAGTATACCGCAAATCCCTTCGATCCACTCAGAAAAGTTAAGACAGGTGCTTAAGTCAATCTCTCCTTAAGCTCCTAAAAACTCTCCTCACATACTTCTGACCATAGAACGAAACTCATTTACATGTAAGCTTAGTCAGCGGAGCTGCTATTTTTTAGAAACCTTCTACAAAAGAATTGATAGTACCCTATCAATCCCAAGAAACTCCAAATCTTTGTTACAGTCCTCGGCCTCTCCCACTTAAGTACTGTCTCAACCTTGGACGGATCAACTGACACCTCGTCATTGGATATAATATGACTGAGGAAGGCTGTCTGCTCCAGCCAGAATTCACACTTCTTCAATTTCCCATACAATTGTTTCTCTCAAAGAGTTTGAAGCACGATCCTCAAATGCTGCTCATGCTCCTCTCGAGACTTAGAGTAAACCAGGATGTCATCAATAAAAACTATCACAAACCGATCTAGATAATCTCAAAATACTTCATTCATCAGACTCATAAAAGCAGCAAGGGCATTGGTCAGGCCAAAATGCATCACCAAGAATTCATAATGGTCGTATCTAATCCTGAAGGCTGGTTTAGGCACATTTTCCTTTCTAATTCTCAATTGGTGATAACCCGACCTCAGATCAATTTTAAAAAATACTAAAGCCCCTCTCAGCTGATCAAATAAATCATCTATTTTGGGCAGAGGGTACTTATTCTTTACTATGGCCTTGTTCAATAATCGATAGTCTATACATAACCGGAGGCTACCATCCTTCTTTTGACAAATAAAATCGGAGTTCCCCAAGGTGACACACTGGGCCTAGCAAAACCCTTATCAAGCAATTCCTGCAATTTCTTCTTCAATTCGTCTATTTCAATCGGTGCCATTCTATAAGGAGATTTAGAGATTGGCTGGATATTTGGCACTAAATAGATAGTAAACTCCAACTCTGTTTTCGGTGGTCACCTCGGTAATTCATCAGGAAACACATCCGAGAGCTCACAAACAATCGATATATCCTAAATGCTTAGATGTTCCCAGCTCGTATAAAAAACATAAGCTATATAACCTTCACAAAAATCAAACACCGGGAGGGTTGCACAAGTTTCACACTTTCAAATATCATATTTTTTATTTCTTAACTGCAAAACATATATCAAATTTATCAGGTAAAGAGAAGGTTACAGTCTTGGTATAGCAGTCTAAACTTACTCGATTGACGGTTAACCAATCCACACCCAAAAGTACATCAAAGCTACACTTGTTTAATAAGATTAGATCTGCTATTATTACCCTATCTCTTACCTTGAATTCACAGTTTTTACACACTCTAGCAGTTATTTGTGTCTCATGCATGGGAGTACTAATATGTAATACATGATTTAAAGGCTTAGATTTTAACTGTAGACATTTTACAAAGTGGGGTGAAACGAATGAGTGTATGGACCTGGGTCAAATAAAACATGAGCTTTATGATTACAGACAAGAAGATTACCTCTAATGACATCTAAAGAGGCATCTACGATTTCCTGGTCAATGGCAAAGACGGGCCCTTGAGTGACAAGCTTTTTACCTTTTTTCGCTGTTGTAGCTCATCTCTAGGAGGCCTGTCTTTGAGTAGTCAATGTCTATCCTTCAGACATTGGCTGTGGTTGATCCTAGGGCTGTAGGGTCTAAAGTTGTAGACAATCTTTTATCAAATGTCCCCTCTCACCACATCTAAAATAGGCTCTCATTTGCCAATGACAAGGGTCACTGTGTATCTTGCCACAGTCCTTGCAACTCCTTCTAGTCCTCTGGTGGCTTCGGGTGATCACAAGGGTAGTAAAAAGAGTCGTGGGCCTATCAACCCTCACTGGAGACTCACCAATCCTCAACCTCTTTGGTTGACTCATCCTTAGCTCTGATATAGAGGTCTCTACCCTCTTACCCTAATACTTCGATTTTCCTCAGAATCCATATTGAGCCTGCATAATATCAAGACCCCTTTCTATTTCTTATGCACGCTCGAGAGGGTCACCAAACTATAAAATACAAAAATTGAGTAATTTTTTCAGATGACAGGTCTCAACCTAGATAAAAACCTCTCTAAACAGCGCTGCTCATCGTTAACGGTCTTAGGGTCATACCTCATCAGGGTGGAAAACCTATTCTCATATTCGTCTACCGTCCTGCTGCCCTGTACCAAATCTAAAAATTCAGCCTGTAGTTTCTTCTGAGAAGCTAGCGGGACATACTAACTCCTGAAAGCATATAAGAAAATTCCTCAACTAATCTCTGGATGCTGAGAAATCAAATTTTTTTTGTGGTCTCCACCACACATCGTCCTATCTAATTAACATATATGTAGCAATAAGGACCCGCTCGAAATCAGTGCACCCCAGATATTCAAAGATCCTTTCTAAATCAGTTAGCCATTCTTTAGCCTTTACTGGGTCCTTCACCCCCTTGAACTCTGGAGGGTGCATCTTAAGAAAATCCTTCATTCTACTCACATTTCTATCATCTGTCATAGTCTGTACCACAGGCTAAGTGACAAGAGGTGCCGAAGGAACTTGTGGAGAAGGTGGGGTTGGAGTGGGTATCGGTGTGGTACCCGATGCATTAGCCCCAAAATGCTGGGCAAAGAATGCTGTTATGTTCTTAAATCTCTCTCTCATGTTCTGCTCATGCGACTTATTCGAGAGTTAGGACTCTCTGGTTATGGGGGAGGTGGTGGTGGTTGATTTTGCCTCCAAGGGTGACCCCGTCTACCACTCATGGTAAATGATGTATTACCTGCACCAATACCAAGAAATTTCAATTGCAACTATAACAGGTATATACAATTTATGACTAGGCAAGTACAGATACTTGGGATGTAATAAAACTTTAACTATCTAACATTGACAGTACTAGACAACCTTTACTCTGATACCACGTAAACTATAACGCCCCGGAAGCGCATTAATTGAGGCTAACTTTTTCTTTTCATTAAACTTTATTTCTTAGTTAGGTTGTATTCTTGTATAATGTTAGTTACTTACTTTCTTCTTTTGCTTACTATTTTAATCGTTTAAGGTTTGCTAAAATTTTGGCAGCATAACCTCTTATACCTGAACATATTCTCATGCAATAACAACAATTTATAATCGCAACCAATTGTTTTTATCTTCTTATACTTATCATTTATCGATTTGACATACTCCACAACTAAATCAGTCATATCCATACTCTACAAGTTTAACACATTTCATTTTATTCCAAAAACCCCACTTCTTTACAACTTCGTAAAATTAGATTACATCTCCAAAAGTATTTACACACCAATATACAATATAACTGTCTACAAATAAACATCGGATGATATATCTGAGCGTGTACTAAAGATAGTCTGAGAGACTCAAAATCTACTAATATACTCAAGTACTCCGCAAAGAGCTGAGTAGTCTCACAGCAGGTAATCTAAAATGAGCAAAAAAGGGAATAAGCTTCTGAAAAGCTCAGTAAGGAAAACATGTAAAATGATCCTGACAATCCTAAAGGCATATAGAAATTCAAGGTTTACATGTTTTCCAAAAGCTTTCGTACTTACTTTAATCAAATTACGTAAACTTAACTTTGAAAGAATACATACATATATACTTATTTAGTCAAATTCAAATACTTACTTACTTTAATGAAGCTTAGTTACTTACTTTCATAATTCAAAACTTTCATATACTAAAATATAGAGACTAGGCTAAATCCATATAGCTATCATACAGACAGAAATACCATCCTCTTTAGAGGGAATAAAATACATATGGCCATGGTAGGGGCTATAGACTAGATCAAAGTTGTACAACGAAACAAACATAGTATCTGAAAAAACTAGCACAAAGTTTAGGCACGGGCACTAGTGGCACCCGCCGTGCGGGCACGGGATACTACGAAATAGGCACCACGTGTAGTGAATACAACCACCACAAAGGTGAAGACGAGCACTACACGGGTGAAACGAAATAGGCACTACAAGTGGCGGAGCCGAGCACCACAAGTAGCGGGCATGACATGCACACAACATATACTATTGGGTAGCCTCTAGTCTCGAAAAACCTTACTTTCTTACTTATTTACATACTTACTTAAAAATCATATTATTTTCATAATAAGACATTATTGTATCAAAGACTTATGTATCATAGGTAAAAATGTTTGGCTTCGGGGTTAAATCAGGGAAACTTATATCAAAATGTTCGGGTCTTCCATGTAAGTTCTACATGCATACATCAATTCATTTTAAGCAATACAAATAGGTAAAGGAAGCCATTACTACTTTAAATTACATCCCTTACCTAAACGAGGCTGTGGCAACACTAAATTGCCAAGTATCGAGTTTACCTCGTTTTGCATGCTAATACCTCGAGCTGCCTAAAACAGTTTCAAAACCATTAAATGATGCTTAAAACCATCTTAACATACTTAAATATGCATCATCTTACTTAAACTTCATTAAATTTGGTCATTTTGCCAACTTTTCTTACTTTCTCAGTTTTACCGATAAAAGTGTCGGTTTAAGCTATTTCGATAGTTTCTCTTCATCTAACTTTAATCTTACAAACCTAGTAGCTTACACACTTATTCAAGTCCTTAGTTATCATATGACAACTTCTCAAATTTTCCAATTCTCACACTTTTCAATTTTTCACTAAATTGAGCTATAAACTGAGCTTTTTGGTATTAAACAACTATTCTACAACATTCAATTCAACCAACTCACATCTCTACCATGTCAATACAAGGCTGGTCGAACCTACACATGTCTCTAGAAATTATTTCTTCAACTTCTACTTTAACAAAATTCATCTAAATTCATTAAATAAAAACATATATCATCATCATCTTTCAACAACTTCTCACCTAGTTTGACCACTTCTTCTTACTCCAACAATGATTCTCAGCTGTAGATATACATGTATAACACTTAGAATCATCAGAAACAAGCTTAAAAACCAACCAAGAAATTTAAAATTCAATGTTTCTCTTACCCCAGAAACATGGCAGATTCTGCCCTTATTATTCTCTCTAGCTTTTCACCTAGCAAATGAGCTTTGTTTAAGGCTTGATTTTTTATATGTTGTAGAGGACTTAGGAAGGAATATTTTATCCTTTTACTGAACTCTAAAAGTGGTAAAAAAAAATCACATAATCTGAACCTACAGGCGACGTCTGCGACAGAATGGGGAGGGGGTTCTTTTTGGTTCCAGGTCGGTTTGGGGACTTCTCTACCTTTCCAGAAAATGCTCCAAATCCTATTTAAAATGAAAAAAAATCAGGCTTAAAGACTTTCTAGAGGGCCTTCAAAATGGGCCTTTTTGTTGGGCCAGTCGGGTGCTGGGCTTGGTCTACCAGCAGCCTTGTTTTTGTAAAATCCATAAAAATTATTTTCAGCCCATTTTCCTCCAAATTTCCACTTTCCATACATTATACTAAGCCTCTAGTATGTTCCATAAAAATTTGGGGCCCACTTGTTTAAGAAAAGTTACTCGTTTGAGCCCATTTTACCCGATTTGGTCTTTATCGATTGCAATTCCTTAAGGTTTTCAGTTTACTTTAAAAATTCATTTGATCACTGAAACCTCAAGATTTCAACTCAATTTTAATTTTCAAAGTCCAATATACCTTATGTTAATTTCTTATAGCCTCAGAATAATTTTTACGAACTTATAGAGTTTATTTCAAATTTATTTCACTTACTAGGCCCAATTGCTCGGTTTAGTGTTAACTCGAGTTTTTACTAACTTTTAGCTTCCAATACCTTATTTTCACCTTCTAACCACCAAAGCATACTTATACATGCAATCTTAAGAAATATTTGAATTTGAAACCTTAACTCAATTTTCATGCCCCAAGCTTCATGCCACTAACTCGAGTGCTTCAGTTATTTCGGGCTTGCATAATATTATTCCGAGTATCTTAACTGCTTTCTAGTTTTCAAATAAATAATGAAACAAAATTTGGTGGGGTTACGTCCAGACTGAGGTTTGCAAAGTGTTCCAATAATTCATGCTCCTGTACCATCATATAAGAAACCAACCTAAGGTTCTTTTTACTCAAAGCATCGACAACTACATTTGCCTTACCCGGGTGGTACATGATTTCACAATCATAGTCCTTCAGGAGTTCGAGCCATCTCTTCTGTCTCATATTCAGTTCTTTCTGTGAGAACAGGTACTTGAGGCTCTTATGATCTGTGAACACCTGAAATTTCTCACTATAGAGATAATGGCGCCATATTTTCAAAGCAAACACCACGGCCGCTAACTCCAAATCATGTGTCAGGTAGTTCCTCTCATGATCTTTCAACTGTCTAGATCCATAGGTAACTACCTTCCCATCCTGCATAAGTACACAGCCCAGTCCCTGGTGTGATGCATCCGTATACACCGAGAATCCTCATGAGTTGATAGAAATGGTGAGAACTGGAGAAGTTGTCAATCGACGCTTAAGCTCCTCAAAACTCCACTCACATGCCTCATCCCATACAAACTTAACATCTTTCCACGTGAGGCTTGTCAATGGAGCAGCTAGTCTGGAGAAACCCTCTATAAATCTCTGATAATAACCTGCCAATCCCAGAAAACTTCTTATCTCAGTAACTTTCTTGGGTTCTCACTGTACAATTGTCTCTATCTTGGATGGATCCACTGATACCCCATCCTTCGACACAACATGGCCCAAAAATGAGATTTGCTCTAACCAAAAGTTACACTTACTGAGTTTGGCATACAACTCTTTCTCCTGGAGGGTCTGCAGAACTATCCTCAAATACTCCTCATGATCTTCCCTGGATTTGGAATAAACCAATATGTCATTAATGAACACAATCACAAACTTGTCCAGGTATGGCTTAAAGACATCATTCATCAATGCCATAAACTCGTAGTGGACATAACGGGTACGAAATGCTGTCTTGGATACATCTCCACTCCTGATCCTCAACTGATGATACCCTGACCGCAGATCTATTTTAGAAAATACTTGGGCTCCTTGGAGCTGATCCAGCAAATCATCTATGCGTGGAAGGGGGTACTTGTTCTTAATGGTGGCCTTATTCAACAACCGGTAATCTATACACAGTCGGAGGCTTCCATCCTTCTTCCTTACAAACAATACCGGTGCTCCCTAAGGTGAGACACTCGGCCTTATGAACCCCTTCTCTAGTAACTCTTGCAGATGTTTCTTCAGCTCTTTTAACTCAATCGATGCCATTCTATATGGTGGTTTCGATATCGGTTCTCTACCAGGCACTAACTCTATGCAAAATTCTATTTCCTTTTCAGGTGGTAGTCTTGATAATTCATCGAGAAAGATATCAGGGTAATCCACAATTACTAGTATGTCCCTCAATTCCGAGTGTGCCTCATCTATATCGACCACATAGGCAATGAACCCTTCACATCATTCTTTCCACCATTAGTATCACAAGTCATTACATCAATATTCAAAATAAACAAATGAATTCGTCTCTCAAATATCATATATTAGGATTATACTCTTTCATTTAAAACAAACATACTCTTTTCATATCATTTCTTTTCATCAAAGTTTACAATAAGATTGTTTAATCCTGAAAATATCAATGTCTTAGCATGGCAATCCATAACAACATGATTGGTAGCCAACCAATCCATTCCTAATATTACATCGAAACCATTCATATTCAATAAAATTAAATTGGTTGTTATTTCCTTTCCCTCTATTATCAGTTTACAATCCCTATACACATGCTCAGTCAATTGATTATCATTCATGGGTGTGGAAATCATCAACATTTTATCCAACAATATTGGTTTCACACGCTTCAATAATTTATGTGCAAAGGAAGGTGATATGAAGAAATGTGTGGCACTGGGATCAAACAATACCAATGCTTCTAAATCAAAGATTAGGATGGTACCTTTAATTACATCCGTTGAAGCATCTGCGGTGTCCTGATCCAGTGCATGTACTCTTCCTCTGCTCACACTCGCTGTCTGCTTTCCTTTTTCCTCAGTTATAGCCCTCCTCTTCGGGGCAGCTATCTCAACTGGAGCTCTTTCTAGCTCCTTGCCCTTTTGTGAGGTAGTCTCAATTATCTCAGTACAATACCTCGAAATATGTTCGGGCCTCCCACACCTAAAATATGATACAGAGGGTATCTAACATGGTCTAGTCCCATGGTATCTCCCACATCTCCTATACTGGTCAGTAGTAGGTCGTGGTCCTTTAATAACCATACCCCTTGGTGCAGTCAAAGCCGGGTACACGGGAGGTCTAGCAGCTCTCTCCTACACCTCCTCGATCTTAGGTCTCTTCTCGAAAAACCTCTTGCCTCCCCTCTTGGCAACTCTATCTATCCCGGATCTCTTCTAGTCTCTATCTCTTCTAACATTAATCTTCCCTAGCTCGGAGGCATTTCTCTTAAAGTCTTGCTCGCATAACTGAGCCTTATGTACCGCCTCCTCATAAGTCTAAATGTCAAATGGGGCTCGCTTAGTCCGAATGGCCAATCTCAATCCATCAATGAACTTCTGAATCTTTCGGGCCTCACTACTCATCGTGTCTGGGTCATATCTCCCCAAAGACATAAACTTAGACTCATACTCGTATACAGTTTGGTTCCCTTGAACCAGATTCATAAATTCCATCTGTAATTTCCTCTGTGCTGTGGCTGGAATGTACTGTCTCCTGAAGGCCTCCAAAAATACCTCCCAAGTGATCTCGGGGTGTCTGGTCCTCAAAACAGTCTAGGTGGATCTCCACCAGTGTTCGGCCTCGCCTTTTAGGATAAACACGACAAAGGCTACCTTCTCAGCTAAAGTGCACCTGAAGAACCTATACAGTTTCTCCATCTCGTACACTCAATCTTTCGTAACTACTAGGTCATTCACCCCTTTGAACACTGGGGGTTTCAACCCTTGGAACTCTTACAATCTGCTCAACTCGCAGTCGCAACCCAACTCACTACCGCTATGCTGTGGAGCGATAGGAGAAGTTGTATCCTAGACTGGAGGTGGTGAAACTATAGCTGTCTTTGCAGTCTGAGGTCTCTCCACCTCTGCAACTGCCTATCCAGTCGTAGGTTGTGCTGCGGGACCTCGTCTATCACCGGCACCCAATTTTTACATGACTATCTCCACTAGGGTCTCAATACTCCGCTCTATCCTAGCGAAGCATGCCTCCATATCTCCTGCTCTCTCAGCAGAGTCCTGTGGAGCCTGCTTAGTCTGTGGCTCCGCACGGCTCTCAGGCTTACCTCTACGGCCTCTAGCACGTGCTCTCGCCCCTCTACCTCTACGCATAACAGGTATAGTGCTTAACTTCCTGTATTCACAATCACTTATTAGACTCAATCTATCACGGTACACACAGTTATATCTAAACAAAAGCATAGTAGTATGGGGATGTACTTTCTTACATTTTATTACTGACTCACATCAGGCCAATACAGCTCTGATACCAATTTCTGTCACGACCCTATTTATTCAATTCGTTTAAAAATCACTACCATTTTTTTTTCGCGTTTTCCTTTTCCTTACCCGGTCGTGAACATACTCACCAATACACAGTTGGGCTGTGAGGCAGTAATAAACATCACTTAACATTCATTCTCAATTAAATCAAAATAAGTGTCATTCATTTCCAGTTAAGTTATACATGACATGTTTTCTAACTTTTACATCCCCCACATTACGATACAAAAGGACTATTAAGCTTTTATAATTGTTTAGATACAAAAAGAATCTTCATGTGTATACCTATTAGCAATGGATGGCAGCGGATGTCCAAAATACCACATCTCAGTCCTCACTGGGCTGCTATGTACGCTCTGTAGGAGGGAGAAAATAGAGAGGGATGGCCAACCACACGCCCAGTAAGGTAATAATGCAAGCATGGTAGATAACTACTCTATCTACATCCTGATAGTGTTATGCAAAAATCATTTATAATAGAAGCATGGGGAAATAAAACTATGCCATATGAGTATACATATATCATGTATCAAAATCATGTAAAATTGGCATATAAAACATGGAAACATCAACATGTAAAATTGTCTCATGCTCATTCTCATTTAATCTCATAAAAAGGGTAATTCATATAAGAAACTTCCTTTTTAAATCACATCGCAAAGCTCATTCTCAATACATAAAATCCCATCAAAATCAATTCTCAATCACAAACATCCTTATCATTTCACAATTCAAATCCCACAAGGCTCGACCCCTCCCTCGGGTCTACCCTGGACAGTCAAAATCACACTCAAATATTAAGACCATGTGGTATTATGTAACGAGCAAGGAGACAGGTCACTATATCTCAATTGACTATGTTGGCCAACTATGTCATAAATCATCCCAAACCACACGGATCTCAGTGTGCGGGGTATCATACTGGAACGAAGGTGGGTTAGTTCTCCGTCAGACTTTTCAAATCACGTAACCACTATGCGGTACATCGTACTCCAAGTGATATACACGGTACATCGTACTCCGCTGACCCATATCATGGTTTGGGGTGTATGTAGTAGGTCATATCTACCCCATACCGAGTGAAACCTCTAGTCTCAAATGCACGTGGGAGTACTCTTAATACCAGGTCCTAGCCCCTCATGGCCTTGCTCGCCCCTGTTGGGTTCCCTGATTTAGGTCCTAGCCCCTCACTCTCACCTCACTCAAGAGGTTTGTTAGGCCTGTTGGGTTCCCTGAATGGATTAGTACCAGGTCCTAGCCCCTCACCCTCACCCCACTCAAGAGGTCTGTTAGGCCTATTAGGTTCCCTGAACACTAATCCGTATTTCCCTCACCACGACATCATACATACCACAGTGTGAAAACCTGCGCGAGCTACACTCTAGCACGAATTCATGCATCATAAACAAATCACTTCGTACGAGCAACGCTCTAGTACAACATTTATGCATAAAACATGAAGAAAACCACGTACGAGCATAGCTCCAGTATGGTTATGTGCATAAGGAATCCACTCGAAATCCACGTATGAGCAAAAGCTCTGGTACGGTCTATAACACATCACCACAATTCAAATTAAAGTGCGAGCTAAGCTCCAGCACGTTTCAAACATGGGAAAACATCAATATCCAATGCGGGCTACACTCCAGCACGGTTTAATTCACATAAATATGATAGGCAGCTCATAAACATTCAAAAACCAATCTCAAAACACATTTAGCACCTCGCATGTGCTATCACACAATATCATTCAAACACTAGCCAGCCTATCCATCAATTTGCTTAAAACAAAGCAATATGTTTTGTGAAAACATTCAAAATATTTGATTTATGCAATTATTAGCCTTTCTATCCCATTTCTTTATAATACTATTTCAACAACCACATCTCATACAAATACTTATAGTTGCTTCCATACATCGTCAAACACATTTCTATAAACTCATGCACATTTCCAAAGCCCTATATACCCACGAGTTCAAAATATGAGTAGCTACCTCTATATACTCACAAAATTCCCTTACATGAAAATTGCGTCGCGAGATTTCACTTCCTTAAAGCTGCTTACTCGTGAGGTTCGATTCGTCTCCACTAGACTCTTTGGAACTGCACACAATCGTATTTCACATTAGTTTAGTCCACTATAACGCAACCCTTGTGCTTGCTATAGTCAATCCAATCTATAGCCTCTATTAACACTTATAAGGCCTCGTTTCATCTCTCTATTCATATCTCAAATCTATGGATTCCTTTAGGCTTATTTATTAATGCCCAATCGATAACAAATCGATATTAAGCTCACAGTGTTCCTATTTCATCAATTTTCCTCACTATGGCATTTATCAACATATTACATACTTATCTCTATAAATTCACTCAATCCACAATGTAGCCTCATTTACCCACTTCAAATTATCCACATTATTCCATTAACAACTTAACATATCCCATAAATCATCTATTCATCCAAATTATACTTTCTCACACTAGATTTATTTCATTTTCTAGGTCACATTAGTTCTAATACTACCTAGATGGTTTCAACTAACAATACTCATGCAAATCAACTCCATGATCAATAAACAAACCAATCTGCTTGAGTTGGGGCATTAGAAACTTACCAATCTAGTTTCTCTTCTTGCTCCAAAGGGGAAATGCTCATTGCTCTTTCAATGCCAACAATGAGGTTTTGGGTTTTCAACTATGTTGTTCTCTTCCTCAAGATGAACAACTTTGTGTCTAATGGCCTCCCTTCAAATCTTGGTGGAATGGGTGGATTTTAGAGAGAAAAATCTAGGTTTTGGGTTGAAAATGGAAAGGTGTTGTTGTTTTCTCAAAAATTACAGATTTTAGCGCCCTTTTTTTAATAGAAATCACTTAATGAGATCGATCTACACTAAGAGGAGATCGATATGGTCCCCTTAAATTCCTCTTTTTCACGGAATTTTAAGCGTGAGATCGATCTGTCGAACCTTGAGATCGATCTGCTCCAAACAAAGAGCTAAAGAGATCGATCTGTATGCTTGAGGATCGATCTTTTCATTACATAATGTTTAGGAGATCGATCTGGCCCTATGGGAGATCGATCTGCTCTATTCCATTGCTCGAATAAGAGCATTTTGGCTCTTCCAAATCGATCTCTCATCCCATGAGATTGATTTGGCCTTCATATTTTCTAGATTTTCTACAGTTTTTCTGCAGCAACACACACCCAAACATCCTTAATTTGCTGCCATAGTCATTTTCTCATCTGACCATCTTTATGACTTGAAAATGGAATCCATTCAAGCTTTATACCTATTGAAACTTGTGTGCATTTATTGTATATCCAAAGGTATACAATATAAAACCAAATGGAAGTATTTAGATTCATGCAACTTCCTTCCATTTACCACACTACTCACTTCTCATTCCACTCACATTCATCACTTATAAAAGTCCATTTCTTCATATTCATATAAAATGGAACTTGTGTATGCATTACAAAATCATATTACAAGTATGTACATTGAATACATTGACTTACACCACTTATGCTTACATTGTAATTACATCACCACACTCATGATTTCATAATGTTTACATCCAAAAAAATACGGGTCTTACACATACGAATATTGGAAAAAAATTGTCACGTGAATATTACTTATTGAATTTATATCGTAAAACTTACTCAATTTGTTATAAGCATGTATTAGAGAACAATATCCTATATATTTTAGCTCTACACTTGTGTGGTTGACTTATTGAGCTCTTTAGCTCACTCCTCCATTGTTTTCCATCACAAGTTAAGCCGATAGGTGTACTTTCAATGATTACAGTATCCGACTTCAAAGTTTCACGCTTCGACGATCTCACAACGTATATTCGATATGCTGTTTTACTATGTAAGCACTTAAATTTTCATACTGTTTTCTACCAATTAGGTTAGGTTGTTTACTATGTATATGTATACTTATGTAATAAAAATTATTTAGTGCGGGATGTAAATGAATTTTTATTTGCTGATAGTGCAAAAAAGATAAAATATTTGAATATTTTATAAGCATATATTTTGGAGGACCAGGCGATTGTATTTTTTTTATAAAATTTTGATATAAGATAGTTTATGGAGCGTGCAAGAATAATAGGTAGTAGAGTTATGAATTGGACTGTGTTTAATATGTGTTTTGAATTACAGTATGAAATCGGTCCTGAAGGGGAATTACAGCTATGATGTGAGAATTGCTATTGGATGATTTTGAGGGATTTTATAAGTTACATTGTACCAAAACCTTAGCTAAATTGCCTTAAACTATATTAAGTACTCAGCTACTTGATATTACTGTATGAGACTACTCACACGACAAAATAGTGTTAAAGGAAGTTAGTCCTAATTTTTATACTTTCACATAAGTAACTAAGTTGTTCTATCCTTCGAGCCATATCAGTGCATGAATTTCAAAAGACAAAACATCAAACCTTAAAAGACTACCTTTCTACTAAAAACTGTAAAAACAAAAGGTTACATTTCTAATAGAAACCATAGTCTATTAAAAGTTAAGTGGTCTTTTCATATTTCTATATAATTAATAACAATATCTTTGATAAAAAAAACCATAGTCTGTTACTACGACATTTAATAAGAAAAACAACTCTTTCCATCTTCTATAAGAAATGATGTTTTGCAATTAAATTGTATTTGAACAATTAATAATATTAACTATAGTCACCAATATAATTGTAGTTTTTGTTTAATTAAGTTTAAATAAAATGTATTCTTTTATTATCTTAGACTATGCTTTGAAAATAAATGTGGTTAGAGCCATGGCACCTAAAATTTAAAAAGTTATAAAGAAATCATAGTTGAAGATATTATATTGAGCATGCTTTTCAGTAATTGTAGTTAATGTTTTTACGTAAGTCTATTCTTTGCACTTTTTAGCAGTAAAAAATAAAGAAAGATAAGGTTTTCTGGTGAAGTGGACTTTAAGCCAAGAGATTTTTCCCTGCTCAAAAGGTTGCATTATCTTGATTCGATGGCATTGGTTAAAGGTGAATTTGAAGAAGTTTTAATAGAGTTTATTATGCAAATGGTGAGAGAATATACGAAAGGAAGAGTTTGAAAATAACTTTGTCCTCTAAGTTTTGAGATTAAGAATTGACACATCATTCAGCTTCCAATTGTTTTTAATTCTTTTTAAAGTAATTCACTGGCCAATTCCTAAATTCTTTTTTGTCACAGCCTAGAAACACGAAAAATATGGATAATTTAAAATTTTTCGTAAATTAAACTTTCTACTCGAGGTGCATTCCTGTACAGTGTCAGTTAATCTCATATTTATTCATTATTAAACTGCTTATACTTAATTATACTCATGTCGTTTTCTAACGAAAATTCAGCAGCATCTCCCTTATATTTATCACTATCCTCCTGCAAATTTAAGAAGTAGTTCGATATCCACAATCCAGTTGATTTTATTTCTATTTCGTCAATCAATATCCCACGGATCTCTCAACATCAAAATTTACTTAACCAAATAACATGGTATCAAAATAAACCCACTTTTCTAATTTATATACATATACCATTCTGATTACATCCCAACATTACTTAAATATAAGTGTCTGCATTACATAATTGTCTGGATACAAAATGAATTGAATTATACCTCACGCGTGTACAAGCAATAGCCTGGGGAGAGTCTCGTCCACCAGCCTATGTCACGTACGCAGCAGGTATTTGCGCTCACTGTAAATAATCTGTGGGGGAGGAAAAGAAAGGGGGTGAACTTCAACTAGGTCAGTAAGGAGTGCATATGAGATTAGAAATCATCATCAAAGCATAAGTGTAATAATGGCATAATTTCACATAATTATAAACACGTGATTAAAATCGCAATTCATCAAAATATCATTATCTCAATTTCACAACACGTCATTTCTCAAACAGTTATGGAGACTAGGTATAATATAAGTGTCATGAAAGCAATCATCACCCTCAACGAGGGCATCCTCAAATGAGGGAATCATCTCACCTTACCAAAACGGAGGCATCTCATGCTACCAAAGCGGAGGCATCGATGTGCAGATATCATGACAAGTCCTTAGTCTAAAAAACATGTCACTATTATGCTGAAAATAGTTTCACCTTCACGTAGAGCTCATAATAGTTTTGCTTGTAAATCCTGTTTAAATATAAAAATGTATTTGTTCATAAAACATTCAAATCACAAAATCGAGCTCAAACCAGCAAAACATGCACTCAAGTAATAAATCTCAAGTTAAACACTTTTCTCAAGAAATATGCTCGTTTATAAAATTATTTCATGCTACCAAAGCATTTTCATCGGTAAAGAACACATATGCACAAAATGGTTGTATCCCTTACCTTTTGCACCTTAGGCAGTGAAATATACCCGAGTCTCAGACTAGCCTCGATTCACGTGTTGAATTCCCGAGCTACTCAAAATAATGTCAAACCATTAATAGATACTCATTATACATCTACTTCACACTTCTATTCATTCATGCATTTTCACAAACACCTTATGTATACATTTCATAACTTCATCCAATTCCATTAACTAGTTTCACAAAACCATCTCATAATCATGCATCTAACATCAATTTCACCATAGTATAATCACTTCATCATTTAAATCAACCCTAGTTCACTTTCTCACACTAAACTCATTTTTAGGTCATGGTTGATTCATCATGTTCTAGGTACTTTCAACCAACAATGCATACACCAAATGACCATAACAATGTATAGATAAACATACTTGAAGTTGGTGTATTGAAAACTTACTTAGCTTATACTTCCTAACTTGGCCAAATCTTAAAGGAAGACTTTGCTCCTTCAATCCAACAACTTGAATTTTGATTCCAAACTATGTTGTTTTCCTTATCATAATGCATAACTTTGCCTCATACAACTTTTCTAAAATCTGGTAGGAAGGTGATGATATTCTAGAGTGAGAAAACTAGGTTACTTGTGACAATGGAGGGATGTTTGATTTTTCAGGGAAGAAAGCTCGAATATCGGGCCCTTTTTATAGAATTGGCCATATGAGATCGATCTCCAAGGGTGGGAGATCGATCTCCCCTTGTTTGAACTCTCTCGATATCTAGTTTGCAAGCTGTAGGATCGATCTACTCATGGAAGAGATCGATCCTGGCAGAAGGCTTTAGAGATCGATCTGGCTTTAGGAAGACATCGATCTATACTAGCCAGAATCCTTTAGAGATCGATCTATTTTTAGGGATGAGATCGATCCTTGTTAGGCAGAAGCATACCGAGATCAATCTGCATAAATGAGGGATCGATCTCCTTTTTATAGAATGCTTTGGTTCTGCCTTTCTAGCACAATGAGATCAATCTCCCCTTGCACTAAGATCGAACTCCCCTTACTCTGCAGCATTCCAGCTGTAATGTTTTCAAGATTTTCAAGGGTAACTTTGCATTCACTTGCTTCTCTACTCATTTTGCATTTTATTTCCACTTAGAGCATGAAAAGGTTTATTTCTTATGATTCACATACTATGTGTAAACACCGCAAATTTTCTGTATTTAATTAAACAATAAAATTAAATGAAAAAATGTTATAGGAAAATATGTGTATATATAAATATTTGTTAAATTGAAAATGCATTAAAAAAATGAAATGAATGATAAAAATAATTACAATAAATATATATACATGTATTTGTTCAAAACTGAAAATGTAAAATAAAAAATGAATAAAAATAAATAAATATATATATATATACATATATATAAATATAATATATATAATAAAATAAAATAAATAAACTGAAAAAGAAAAAAACGAAAAAAAGGATCGCGTGATCCTAAAGCCAGACCCCTTCTTTCTACGTTCCTTCTTTGATCATTCCCCCCCCCCTGATTCTCCTTGTCGAGACCCCAAACCAGTGACAACAGGCAGCCTCTCCTCGCTGAATGCAGACCAGCATCCCCCTCTCCCCTTCCTCGCTCGCCAAAACCCGAACTCCTACCCTCACTTCGGCTTTGTTTCACCTTACCGCCAGTGACCCCAGCTCCACCCGGAGCCGACAGCCCTTTCCCTTTCCCTTTCCCTTCTTCCCCTCGCCGAACAGAGAGCTCAAGCTGAGGAACCCCTCTGTTTTCATGAAACACCGATTATTACGACAAAACCGTGAACCGGCGAACCCGACGACCATCTAGCCACCCTTTCGACCATCCTCTGCTCCCTCCGACACCACAGTACACCTACAGTGGCAGTATTCCAAAAAAAAAAAAACCAAAAAATACGTAGTTGATATTTCCCCATTCTTGTACAGTGACTCTTAAGTAAAAATCTAAGGTTTATCTAGTTGAATTTATGTGTAAATTGCATTATGAAAGCATGATTTTTGTATGAATTAGTTTAAATTTTGGTTGTGAAGAAATTTGAAAACTAGGGTTAATTGGACAATTGGGGATTTAAGAATTAGATAAGGAATTTAATATTATGAGTTGAATTATCAAAAAAAATTGAGGTTAAATGTCAAGATGAAAATGGAATGGGAGGAAGAAGTGGATAATATATGTATATATATATATGGGTTTATGTATGTGTGTGTATTGATATATGTGCAAATATATATAAAACGCCTTTGCTTATGTATGTACAAGTGTACACACACACAATATGGTGGTAGGAAGGAAATTATATAAATTGGTAAGAGGAAGGACTAGTCAATAGAGAAGACAACTATAGAATTTATGTTAGAATTAACTATTTTATATGTATGATGGAGTAGGAAGGAGGAAGAAAATTGATGAGGTCCATCAAGCTGAACATGTTTTATAGAATGTGTACATTTTGGGCAATATTGAGAAGTTAGAAACTAGATTTCAAATATATTTTCTAGATGAATGAGGTTAAGATTTTGAAACGTTGCAAACCACTCAAGAAATTATATAAGATACTAAAAAAATATATGAATTATGGTGTAGGAGAATCGTAGAAGGATTTAAGGGAGAATACTTGGAGGCATCACTACTCGAACTGGTACTTCCGATAAATCGAGGTAAAGGGTGTAATTTAAGATGGTAATGGTATCCCTACCCTTAGACTCCGATTTATTTATACGTTTTCTAGCTTTCTCGGGCAGCCCTTGATTGTAAAACAAAACCCTACACCTATTAAGCCCAAGTTTTATTTGGTCATGTTTTCGAAATAAAGAAATGCCATATGAAATTAAATGCATAGGTTCGAGCATGATTTCTGAATAAATGTTATGGTTTTGACTTATGTATGAATTGATTTCATGTTTTTGAAAGAAATGAAATTTGGTATGTGAACACAGTCTTTCTGTTTTATGAAAGAGTTTTCATATTACAAGAAATTTGATTTTATTACTCGGTATGAGTTTATGGGCTATAAAACCCAAGAAAGATTTTGAAAACTCTGTTTTGAGACAAAAAGGCAATGTATAGTGGAATCATGGGGGCCACCTCTTGAGTCAGATGGGAGCAAAGTGCCACGCGGTTTACAATGACATGCGATCGTGGGGGCCACCTCTTGGGTCCTACAGATGCAAAGTGCCACGATTAATGTATTTTTGTCATGTGCGCTTCGTAGCGTATATGAATTCAGCCTTCGGGTGTGATTGAATTGCTGTACAACCTTGATCACGTCTACAACGTTGACATGGCCATGTTTATGGTTTCCTTCTATGGAGGTTGACTATGTTATCATCGCATGACAATCCTATAAGTTAGCATAGTCTCCATCCGATATGAACTATGTTATAAGATTTTGATCCTTCGATACATGTTTATGCATCAGTTATGCTTTTAAAGTTCTATCGATTTTGAAATATTCTAAAGTTCTGTATGTTTCAAAAGATTGTGATGTAACTGAATAGATTTGTTACCTCAAAATTATATTTCTGTTATGTTTTCCATTTACGCATTTTGGAAGCTATGTGATATTTGTAAGGAAATGCTATTTTTTTTGTTTTATCATGCATTCAGTATGATTTTGCCACCATGATCATTTTAAATACATTTCTTACTAGGTTTTTTCTCGAAAGCTCACCCCTCTACCTTTCAGACTATTTGCAATGATCTATAGGTGCTACCTGCCGCGTACACGACGTAGGCTGGTGGGAAAGAGCTACCCTGGGCTATTTTTTGTACACGCAGAAAAAGGTATATAGTTACATTCGTTTACCAGACACATTTTGTATGCACAGACATGTATTAGAAATATTTTGTTGGGATGTAATTTGTAAGAAAACAAATGTAAAGAATATTACTTTTTGGGAATTTGTCTTAAAGTGATTGGTCTGGAATTGAAATGGATGTATTGGGTTGATGATGTGGATTTGGAAAGCAAGTTTGGTAGTTGTGGATATCTAGGATTGTTAAAAACAATTGGTTTGCATGTGGGTAGGCTTATGTATAAGCCGTTATGCTGCCGAAATTTCTATTGGTCATATAAATCAAAACGTGAAATTTAAATATAATTTCAGATAAGGAAGTAGGAAAATAAATTGACACTGAACAGGACTACAACCTAAGTAAATAAAGGAATAATTAGAAAATTTAAGTTTAAAAAAAAAAAAACAATCCCTCAAATTTTCAAGGGTCAAGGGTCGTTACAGTTTAAGGTGGTATCAAAGTGAAGGTTGTCTAGTACTATCAATGTCGAAAATAAGGATAAAATTACATCTCAAATATCTGTGCTTGTCTGGTCGTAGGCAATGTATACCTAATAAAGTTAAGATTTGATCTTTGGTTTAAGTTCAGGTATTAGATCACGTGCATAATGAGTGGAAGACGAGGACGCCCTCGGAGGCAAGTTTAGCCTCCTCCACCCCCTTCACCGCTGCCAGAGAGTCCCAATACTCGTATGGCATGGTTTGAGCAGTGTTTGAAGCAGCACCTCGAGCGAGGCTTGGAATCGATAGCTACCATGGTTACCCAACACTTAGGGGCAAATGCCTCGGATTCAGCTGGCACAACACCAATTCCTACTCCGATGTCGACTCTTCCACAAGCACCACCTCCCCATCCTCCTCCACAAGTACCACCAGTACCTATGCACCTCAACCGTCTATATAGACTTGGGTGGAAGAGAGGATATTGGTAGGATGAGGGATTTCCTGAAAATAAAGCCTCCAGCATTCAAGGGAGTTAAGAATCTAGTAGAAACTGAAGAGTGGCTAGTAGACCTCGGGAAGATCTTCGATTATCTGAGGTGTTCTAATGTAAAGAAGGTTTATATGGCCATATACATATTGAAAGGACAAACAGAGTATTGGTGGGGATCCACCAAGGTTCTTCTAACTGCTCAGCATCTGGTGATTAGTTGGGATGTATTCTTGACAACATTCAGAGAGTAATATGTTCCATGAGCTACCCAGCAAAAGTTACAGATAGACTTTTTGAAGGTACAGGGATGTATGATCGTGGATGAATACGAGAGTAAGTTTACTATGCTGATTAGGTATAACCCTGAGACGTTCCGGAATGAAGAGCATCGTACTGAGAGGTTTCTAACCGGGTTAAGGCCAGCCATCAAAGATCGACAATTGGGGTTATGGATTACTAAGTTCAAGGATGCCCTAGGTAGAGCACAGATGATTGAGAAGGGTCTAAATGTTACACAGACAGAGTATGGCTCTAAGGGAAAGCGCAAGGATAAGGGTAGGAGGATAAAGTTTGTGAGACAGGATTATCGGAGGGGCCAATGCAAGAGGCAGAGGATAGATGAGTTTCAAACTAGGGTTGATAGATCCACAGTTCCTATACCTGCTGCTCAGATTGCCAGAGCCCACAACAGTATAGGAAATTGTGTAAAGATTGCGAAAAACCCCATGGAGGTGTTTGTTATATGGCCACATGGAGCTACTTTGGGTGTGGAAAGAAGGGACACATGGTAAGGGATTGTCCACAGAACCAGATTCCACAGCCCCTAGAGCAACCAGGACAACCTGAGAGGTAAGCTCCCCAGAGATAAATCCTACAGAGATGGGCTACCGCAGCAGAGAAAGGTAAGAAACTTGTCACTCATGGGAGAGTCTTTGCCTTGAATAGAGAGACTGCTAATGCTTCCACTGAGACCATTCGGGGTAAGCTTTTAATTTGTAATCACGAGACACATGTACTATTTAATCCAGGTTCCACACACTCTTTCATATCACCCCATTTTGCACATAATCTGCATATTAGGCCTGAACCTCTAGATTTTACGTTACACATTAGTACACCCATGTATAAATCTCAAAAGACTGATATGGTGTGTAGGAATTGTGAAATTAAGGTAGGAGATAGGATCATGTTAGCATATCTAATCCTGTTGAACATGTATGGCTTTAATGTAATTTTGGGTATGGATTGGCTAGCCACCAATCGCGTAAGTATAGACTGCTACACTAAGACTGTAACCTTCTCCTTTCCTAATAAGTTTGATGTATGCTTTGCAGTTAAGGAATAAAGTACATGATTTTGACTATTGATGAAAATTTCTGATGTATGTGTTAATGTGAAGGTTATGTTGCATTCATCTCCGATACTAGTCGGAAACGTCCAAGTATTTAGGACATACCAGTAGTATACGAGTTCTCGGATGTATTTCCTGATGAACTACCGAGACTACCACCGGAGAGAGAATTGGAATTCACTATAGATTTGGTGCCAAAGACTCAGCCAATCTTGAAGTCTCCTTACCGGATGGTCCTTGTTGAACTTGAAGAACTGAAAAAGCAGTTGCAAGACCTATTAGATAAGGGGTTCATTAGGCCAAGTGTATCCCCGTGGGAAGCTTCGGTATTATTTGTACGAAAGAAGGATAGTAGTCTCAGGTTATGTATAGACTATAGGCTACTGAACAAGGCCACAATCAAGAACAAGTATCCATTGCCCAGAATAGATGATCTATTTGACCATCTAAGAGGGGCTACGGTGTTCTCAAAAATTGACCTGAGATCAGGCTATCACCAATTGAGGATTAGGAAGAAGGATGTTCCGAAAATGACCTTCAGGACGAGATATGGCCACTATGAGTTCCTTGTGATGCCCTTTAGTCTAACTAATGTCCCAACTGCATTTATGAGCCTGATGAATGAGGTGTTCCAGGAGTATCTAGATTGGTTCGTCATAGTTTTCATCAATGATATTCTGGTCTACTCAAAGTCTCGAGAGGAGCATGAGCAACATTTGAGAGTAGCGTTCCAAACTCTCAGAGAGAAGTAGTTGTATGGGGAGTTGGATAAGTGTGAGCTTTGGTTGGAGCAAATAGCATTTTTGGGCCATATTGTTTCTAAGGACGGGGTGTCAGTGGATCCGTCTAAGGTTGAGGCAATACTCAAATGGGAGAGACCAAAAACTGTTACAGAAATCTAGAGTTTTCTGGGACTAGTTGGATACTACAGGAGGTTTGTACAAGGTTTCTCCAAGATTGTCGCTCCACTAACTAAGCTGATACACAAGGATGTTCCATTTAAGTGGACCAATCAATGTGAGCAGAGTTTTTAAGAACTTAAGAAGAGATTGACCACCGCCTCAGTCTTAACCATTCCTAATGGATCTGGAGGTTATGCAATATACAGTGATACCAAGGCTTGGGGTGTGTACTTCTGCAGCATGGGAGAGTAGTCACGTACGGTTTGCGTCAACTTAAGAATCATGAAAGAAACTACCCCACCCATAATTTGGAGTTAACCGTGATTACTTTTGCTTTGAAGATATGGCGGCATTATCTGTATGGAGAAAGATTTCAGATCTTCACTGACCATAAGAGCTTGAAGTACATCTTTGACCAGAATGAGTTGAATATGAGACAGAGACGGTGGACAGAGCTCCTCAAGGATTATGATTGCGAGATTCTATATCACCTGGGAAAGGCAAATGTAGTGGAAGATGCTTTAAGCAGGAAGGGGATGATTTCTTCTATGATGATCAGAGAATGGGAGTTGTTAGAGCAGTTTTCCAAGCTTAGTGTTAGTGTGGAAACAACAGAAATTGGGTTCATGGCTAGTTTGCAGATTGAACCTAGTATACTAGATCAGATCAGAACTGGACAAAGGGGTGGTCAGAAATTATTGGACATGGTTAGTCAAGCAAAAAAGAACATGCAGTCAGACTTTGTGGTTGGTGAGGACGGGTTGATGAGGTTTAAGGGCCGCATATGTGTCCCAAACAATGATGTTCTATGACAAAGGATCTTAAAGGAGTCCCATTGTTCTCGGTACACCATGCACCGGGAAGCACTAAGATGTACCGTGATTTACGGAAGGTGTATTGGTGGATCTGTATGAAAAGAGATGTAGCAGAGTTTGTGGCCAAGTGTTTGATTTGTCAGCAGATTAAGATTAAACGCTAAAAGCCAGCAGGGTTACTTAAGTCTCTTCCAGTGCCTACTTGAAAATGGGAGCACATTACCATGGACTCCATTATGGGCTTACCCAGGACCCGAAGGGGTCATGATGCAATCTAGGTGATCGTAGACAGATTAACTAAGAGTGCCCACTTCCTTACCATTAAGAGTACAGATTCTTTAAGTGCCTTAGCAGAGTTGTATGTCAAGAAGATAGCTCGGTTGCATGGGGCTCCTATAATCATTACGTCAGATAGAGATTCCTGATTCACTTCTAGATTTTGGGCCCATTTCCAAGAAGCCGAGAGATTTCAGCTTAACCTGAGCACTGCCTATCATCCTCAGACTGATAGTCAGTCTAAAAGGACCATCCAGACCTTAGAAGATATGCTGAGGGCGTGCATTTTAGAGTTTAAGGGCTCATGGGATGATCATCTGCCTCTTGCTGAGTTTGCTTATAACAACAGCTATCAGGCTAGCATCGGGATGGCACAGTATGAGGCCTTGTATGGTAGAAGATGTAGGTCTCCAGTGGCTTGGGAAGAAGTGGGTGACAGAAAGATCTTAGCTCTCGATTTGGTGGAACAGGCAGCAGAAGGTGTTCGGATAATCTGTGATAGACTTAAGACCGCACAAAGTAGGCAGAAGAGTTATGTGGATAAGCATAGGCGGCCACTTGAGTTTTAGATTAGGGACTTCGTGTTTTTGAAAGTATCTCCGAGCAAGGGTATTATGCGCTTTGGAAAGAAGGGGAAACTGAGTTCTCGCTTCGTTGGTCCCTTTGAGATTCTAGAGAAAGTGGGAGACGTAGCCTACAGACTTGCCCTACCCCCGCAACTCTCCGGGGTACAAAATGTCTTCCACGTCTCGATATTAAGGAGGTATAATCCGGATCCCTCCCATATCATTGAGTATGAGCCTTTGAGCATTCAAGAGGATATGAGCCACATTGAGCAACCTATCCAGATTTTGGATAGAAAGAAAAATGTACTTCGATCGAAGACTATTCCTCTGGTAAAGGTTCTCTGGCAACATCATTCGGTTGAAGAAGATACATGAGAGCTAGAGAGCCTAATGAAGGAGAAGTATCGTCATCTATTCTGAAGGACCAAGATGAATTTGGAGGACCAAATTCTTTAAAGGTGGGGAGAATGTAAACACCGCAAATTTTTTGTCTTTAATTAAACAATAAAATTAAATGAAAAAATGTTATAAGAAAATATGTGTATATATATATTTGTTAAATTGAAAATGCATTAAAAAAATGTAATGAATGATAAAAATAATTACAATAAATATATATACATGTATTTGTCCAAAATTGAAAATGTAAAATAAAAGAAAAAAATAAATAAATATATATATATATATATACATAAATATAAATATAATATATATAATAAAAAATAAATAAATTGAAAAAAAATGAAAAAAAAAAAAGCTAAAGCCAGACCCCCCTTTCCTCATTTCTACTCCGATCATTCTTCCACCCCGATTCTCCCTACCGATCTCCCTTTCTCTCATCGGCCGACCGAACCGAGACCCCAAAACAATGACAACCGGCAGCCCCTCCCGCTGGATGCAAACCAGCCTTCCCCTCTCCCCTTCCTTGCTCCCCAAAACCAAAACTCCGTCCCTCACTTCGACTCTGTTTCACCTTACCGCCTGTCACGACCCTCAACTTACCAAAATACGCACAAATTTTTCGCTTTTCATCCATTGTTTATTAATTATCCTTACCTCGATCGTGATCAGATACACACTCAACAATTGGGCTGTGTGTCAATGTCTACCTCAGCCATCCATATCAATTTAATTTCAAAGTAAACACTTTTATAAATACATCAGAGTTACTATTTATAAGTGTTTACATTGCTTTACATCCCCAATGTTTACATACAAAATGCTACTGTGTTATGTCTAGTTTAGATATAAAATAATTCAAGTGTGTATACCTTTAGCGATGGGATGCAGCGGATACCAAAAGGGATAAGCCTCCAGTCACGCTCAATCTATACTCAAAGCTCTGTAGAGAGGGGGAAAATAAGGGGGGTGAGCAAACCACACGCTCAGTAAGACAATCATGCGAACAGGTAGATACTGTACTATCTACGTGACCGTGATGCCATGCTCAAAAGCATTTAATTCATCATTTTATCTCAAAACATGAGTGTATGATAGTGTTAATGGTATTAAAATTTAATGCATAAAATCCCATTCAAAGCATGACATTAACCATCATCCATATTTCATAAGTAAGGCATGGCATTAATCATCATGCATATTTCACAAGTCAAGCATGGCATTAAACATCATGCACCAGTGCACTTTAAAAACCATTAACATACTTTCATCTCAAAAAATGCAACTCTAGTCAGGATTCTGTCCCTCCCTCGGATTATTTTGACCCACAAAACATTTCAAATATGGATTTATTCTCAAAGCAATAGACATGTGAGATAGGCAATTAAAAAGGGAAATAACCTCTAGGTCTATGGCCATAACCTGTGATACTGGCTACACGGATCAGGTGTGAAGGATATCACCACTATCTGCTTCCACACGGGAGGTGGGTCAAATCCTGCCCGTCAATCCATAGCAGATCTCGTCCGAAGACGGCACACATCATATCACGCCACATCTCAAAACGCACGTGTGAGCCTATTTAATCGATAAGACCTCTTGTCTACCCGAAGCTCCTAACACAGCTATCAACATGTCAAAACATCACAAATGCACGTACGAGCCTATTTAATTGGTGCAACACCGAGTCTGCCCGAAGCTCCAAGCACGACACAAATAAGGTGAGCATCTAATGCGAGCTATGCTCCAACACCATGCCAAAACCAGTAAAAATCCATGTGAAAACTAGTGTAAGCTAAGCTCCAACACTCATGTGTATAAAACACGTCAAATCTCGTGCGAGTCATACTCTAGCACACTTTCATTCTCACGAAAACCATGTAGGTGGCTCAAATCTTTGCAAAGCATGGTTAACAAACCAAAACAACTCATTTCTTTTGCAAATCATTTCAAATGTCAGCCAACCTACTAATCATTTGCTAAAAAGCAATAAAACATTATTTTCAAAGCATTATGCTTTTGTTTTCATGCACATTTCTCAAACACCCAACTTTTGCCCTTCAATCATCCAATTTCATTTCCTAACATCTCATGCATTCTAGCAAAGCATTTAAGAGCCCAAATTGTGCACAAATATCTCAAAGAGTCCACACAATTCCCTTACCTCAATTTAATTGAGTGAGACTCTCTTCCTCTTAGTTTCTGACATTTTTGGCTAGCCTTGCTCCGGTGTATCCTCGGGAGTTGCGATTCATTCATCAAACACTTGAGTTAACACCTTTAACTCTTATTCAACTATGCATTTATCCAATGCCTTAAATACACATTTTACCCTTTTGTGGTAAATCTCACCATTTATCCCAAAATCAATACCTCCAAATCATACCCACAACATAATCATCATCCTAAGATAACTCATTCATCATTAATACTTCCACATTTCACTTTCTCACACTAGACCATTTCTAGGTTATGGTGGATTCTTTACTTTCTAGGTTGTTCCGATCATTCATATGTACATTAAACAACTCTAAAATCAATATCCAAACAATGTACTTTAGTTGTTTCATTAGAAACTCACCTAGCTTGATTTCCTTTTTGCTCCAAATTAAAATGCACCTTGATTCTTAAATCCAACAAATGAGGAAATGCCTCCAAACTATGTTGTTCTTCTCTTTGATGTGAACAACTTTACGTTTGATAGCCTTCCTTCAAATCTTCTTGAAAATTGCTGAATTTAGAGAGTAAAATCTAGGTTTTTGGATTGGAAGATGAAAGGGTTGGTTTTGTCTCAGAAATTGCAGATCCAACTGCTCCATATTTATAGAATTTGCTTGATGAGATCGATTTTGATTGGGTAAAGACTGATCTAGTCCTCTTAAAATTCCTTTTTCCAGCGACATTTTGAAGTATGAGATCGATCTGTCGAGGCTTGAGATCGATCTGCTTCAAACAGAAGGTTAAGGAGATCGATCCGGTCTTAGAGGGGATCGATCTGTTTCCAACCCAAGAGCTAAGGAGATCGATCTGTTCCATTAAGGATCGATCTACATTTTACAGAATGTATTAGGAGATCAATCCGGCTCCCTTGGAGATCGATCTGTCATGTTCCATAGCTTAAAATAAGAGCATTTTGGCTCTTCCAGATCGATCTCTCATCCTATAAGATCGATCCGACCTTCATATTTCTAGATTTTCTACAGTTTTTCTGCAACAACACATACCAAACTTCATACCTTTTGTTGTCATGGTCATTTCCTCATCCATTTACCTTTGAGACTTGAATATGGCATCAATTCATATTTTATACCTATTTAAACTTGTGTGAAATCTTGTATATCCAAAGGTACTTAATATAAACCAAATGGAAATGCACAACTTATGCAATTCTCCTTCCATTTTACCACACTACTCATAATCTATTCTACTCACATTCTCCACATGTTTAAGTCCATTTCTTTACATTCATACATAATGTAACTTGTATGTACAATCACAACTCTTATTACATGTTTGTACCTTAAACTTATGGACTTACATTACATACACTTCACTTATGAAATCATAGTATAACTCCATTTACATTTCTATGTACATATTACAATTATACATATACGGGGTCTCACATTCTCCCCCGCTTAGAAAATTTGGTCCTCTAAATTAGAACCAATCATTCTGGGAACAACTCGGGATAATTCTCCCGTATCAAACTCTCCAATTCCCATGTGGCCTCTTCCACCGTGTGATGTTGCCAAAGAACCTTCACCAAGGGAATTGTCTTTATCCTTAATACTTTATCTTTTCTATCCAGTATCTGAACCGACTTCTCAATATAGGTCATACCTTGGTTGAGCTCCAAAGGCTCGTACCTTATTACATGTGTCGAGTCCGAGTGGTACTTCCTTAACATGGATATGTGGAAGACGTTGTGTACACTTGCCAATTCCGATGGCAATGTCAATCTATAAGCCTTGTCTCCCACTCTTTCCAAAATCTCGAAGGGTCCGATGTATCTAGGGCTCAGCTTGCCCTTCTTACCAAATCTCATAATTCCCTTTGTAGGAGAAACTTTCAAGAACACCGACTCACCCACATCAAACTCTAGTGGTCTCTGCCTCTTGTCAGCATAACTCTTTTGTCGGCTCTGAGCTGTCCGTAATCTCTCACATATCAATTAGACGTCCTCAGATGCCTGTCGCACTAAGTCTGGAGTAAAAATCTGTCTGTCACCAACCTTTTCTCATCTAATAGGGGAACGGCATCAACGCTTATACAATGCCTCATATGGTGCCATCACGATACTCGTATGAAAACTGTTATTATAGGTGAACTCTGCGAGTGGCAAATGGTCATCCCAAGAGCCTCCAAAATTCAATGCACACACTCTCAACATATCCTCCAGGGTGTGTATAGTCCTCTCTGACTGACCATCTGTCTGAGGATGAAACGCGGTACTAAAACTCTACTGGGTCCCTATCGCTTACTGAAAGTGTTCCCAGAAGTGGGAAGTGAAGTGGGCATCCCTATCAGAAACTGTCATGCCCCGTTTTCGGGAACCCTTCTATCCATACATTCTCTACTACGGTTGGGCTGTGAGAAGATGCAATTACTAAAAATTTATTTATTTACAGCGGAATATTTAAACTTTAATTCACACTCCCAGGTGTGTGTGTAAATACACAAAATTAATTGTATAAATACCAAGTGTTTACATATCATCCCCATAATACTGAATTACAATTCCAAGATATAACTGTGCGATACAATATATTAGATACAAAATACTCGTGTATACAAATCTTATACCTTTGCGGATTGTGGGAGCTGTTCAACACAAAAGACTTAGAGACCACCGCTCTCTTACTTCTCAGTACCTGGAGGGGGAAAATAGTGGGATGAGCAAACCACGGCTCAGTAAGGAAATGTATGCTAGCAGGTAGATATCGTACTACCTACATAGCCCATGCATGCATAAACCAAAACCATGTTTTCGTTATAAATGGAAATATCATACGAACAATGCATTTAAATACATATTTCTCAAGAGCATTTTCGTGTAAATCAAATGTCAAACTTCCATTTAAAACATGCTCATAAATAGTGCCCTCATGGCACGAATGTGAAATCGGAGATTTATTAAAACACAAAATCTCTTTCACTTCTCAAATCATTCTTTCTCGCAAATCTCTTTCTTTTCTGAGATTGTCTCTGTTTCTCGATTCTCTGAGACAGGCATGGAATTTTAGGCAATCAAATATCCACGACTTATGACCACAGTCAGTGATCCCAGGCCTCACTGATCGGGTGTGCACAAGGTATCACTTCGCCTGAAGGGGGATGGGTCAGTCCTACCCTCCGGCTCATTTCAATCCACCTCATCTCCTCGTATACTCACGGTGAAGATACGTCGTGTGTCATCTACGCGATACTCGTACTCACGTGCACCCAGCACGGTACATAGTATACCAACGGGTGACTACACTGTTCTACGTACAACCGTGGACCCAAGTCCATACTCCAACTCCGATGGACTTTTTATCCTTAAACCATGTCTCATATACCAGGCGAGCAAGCAGCGTGACACACAGTCAACGCAAAGCTCCAGCGCGGTACGATCTATCGTTAAGGCCCAGCCCGTTCAATTGGCCGTCGGCTGGTATCCCCTTGGGTCCCAGAACCCCAGGTTTACCTTAACTCAACAAAACAGGTACGAGCATAGTTCTCGCACTTTCTCAAAACCTCCGTGCGAGTTAAAACTCCCACACGGTACATCAAGGCATTAAAACAGGTGTAAGCTAGCGCTTCAACACCAGATCTCATCTCAAAACTGATAGATGGCTATTTTCTCTTTTAAAACTCAAAACACGTTTATTCATACAGCATGCCTCTTCATGCTAAAACATGTAAAATTAGCCAACCTATCATCAACATTTCTCAATCATCAATAACAATGTAAAATTGAGAACATCATTGAAAACATGCATATCATGTTATTTCCTTACCCTATCCCATTTCTCAATACATATATACATCATAGTACTTTTCATACTTCCACATCATTTCATGAAATTATAATATCGTACTAGTCCTAGCAATATATCTACGAAATTGCTGTAATTACGTACGAACATCTCTATAGCTAACACACAGTCCCTTACCTTGTTTTACTTGTGTGCAACTATCCGCCTTATGCTTCTCGCGTTCTCATCTCGACTTGGTCCGGCGTATCATCCGAAACTGAAATTCATCCACCAACATTTGAGTTAATGTTTCTAACTCTTATTCAACTAAGCATTTATCCAATGCCTTAATTACACATTTTTACCCTTTGTGGTAAATCTCCCAATTTATCCTAATATCAACATTTCCAAACCATTTCCACAACATACTCATCCACTCAAGATATCCCATTCATCAAAAATACTCCCACATTCCACTTTCTCACACTTGACTATTTCTAAGCTATATGCATTTCATACCATCCTAGGTAGTTCTATCCACAATATGCACACCCAAATATCTTTATAATCATTAACTAAACCAATGTACTTGGATTTGTGTATTAGAACTTACCTCATTGGATTTCCTCTTGCTCCAATTAGGATTGCCCTCTATTTCTTCAATCCTTCAAATGGGAAAATGCCTCTAGACTATGTTGTTCTTCTCTTTGATGTGAACAACTTTGTCTCTAATAGCCTCTCCTTAAATCTCACTGAAAATGGCTGGATTTAGGAGTGAGAAACTAGATTTCTTTGAGTTGAAGTGAAATGGAAATGTTTTCCCGAAATTCTGATGATCCAACTGCTCCCATTTATAGTTTTGACTTGATGAGATCGATCTTCCTTGGGTGGAGATCGATCTGTTCCTCAAAAATCCCTCTTTTCTGAGACGTTTTAAAGGTATGAGATCGATCTGTCGAGACTGGAGATCGATCTGCTGTCAAACAGAAGCTTAAGGAGATCGATCTGGTCTTATGGGAGATCGATCTGCTTCCAACCCGAGAGCTAAGGAGATCGATCTGCTTCCTTTGGAGATCGATCTGTTCCCTTCCATTTCTCACATAAGAGCATTCTGGCTCTCCCAGATCGATCTCTCATCCTATGAGATCGATCTGGCCTTCACAAATTCTAGATTCCTTGCAGTTTTTCTGCAACAACCCTTACCAAACACCCTTAATTTGCTTCCATGATCATTTCCTCATTCATTCATCTTTGAGACTTGAAAATGGGATTCTTCCTCACTACATACACATTAAAACTTGTGTAGGATCTTTGTATGATCAAATACATATACGATATTACTCGAATGGAAGTATACACTTATGTAAATCTTTCCTTCCATTTTACTATACTACTCATATTCCATTTCGACCACATTCTTCTAGTTTTAAGTTCATTTCTTCCTACTCACTCATAATGCAACTTGTACGTATAATCACAATTCTTATTACAAGTGCGTACATAATCTTATAAACTTACATTGCATACATCATCTTACTTATGATTTTATTTACATTCCCATGTTCCTATATACATAGCTATACATGTACGGGGTCTCACATTCTCCCCCACTTAAAGAATTTGATCCTCCAAATTAGAACCAATTCAATCTGTGAATAACTCGGGATACTTTTCCCGCATCAAACTTTTCAGTTCCCATGTGGCCTCTTCCACAGTGTGATGTTGCCATAAAATCTTAACCAATGAAATCGTCTTGTTCCGCAACACCTTCTCTTTCCTGTCCAACACCCTGATCGGTCTCTCGACATATGACATATCTTTCTTGAGCTCCAACGGCTCATAGCTAATTACATGTGTCGGATCCGGGTAGTACTTCCGAAGCATAGAAACGTGGAAGACATTGTGGACTTCTGCTAGCTCAGGTGGTAAGGCTAGCCTATATGCTCCTTCTCCCACTCTATCCAAAATCTCGAAGGGACCAATGTAACGAGGACTTAATTTTCCTTTCTTTCCAAACCTCATTATTCCCTTAGAAGGAGATATTTTCAAAAATACGGACTCGCCAACATCAAACTCAAGTGGTCTCCGTCTCTTGTCAGCGTAGCTCTTTTGTCGACTTTGAGCCGTTCGCAACCTCTTGCATATTATCTGAACATCCTCGGAGGCTTGCTTAACCAAATCGGGGGCGAGCAATTGTCTGTCACCAACTTCTTCCCAACCAATGGGCGATCGGCATCTACGACCGTATAGTGCCTCATAAGGGGCCATACCAATACTTGAGTGATGACTGTTATTTTAGGCGAACTCAATCAATGGCAAGTGATCGTCCCATGAGCCTCTAAAATCCAGCACACACGCTCTCAACATATCCTGCAGGGTCTGTATAGTCCTCTCTGACTGACCATCTGTCTGAGGATGAAAAGCGGTGCTAAAACTCAATTGGGTCCCCATCGCTTCCTGGAAATGTCCCCAAAAGTGGGAAGTGAAGCGGGCATCCCTATCCGAAACAACACTCACTGGGACTCCATACAATCTCACTATTTCTCGGACATACAGATTCGCCCGTGCACTCAATGTATCTGTAGATCTCATGGCTAAGAAATGGGCCGATTTCGTTAACCGATCTACTATCACCCATATCTCGTCATGGTTCCTACGGGTTCTCGGTAACCCCATCACAAAATCCATGGTGACATGCTCCCACTTCCATGTTGGTATCGATAGAGGTTGTAATAGTCCTCCTGGTTTCTGACGTTCGACTTTTACTTGCTGACAAGTGAGACATCTAGCGACATACTCAGCTATGTCTCTCTTCATTCCAGACCACCAATATACTTTTCGGAGGTTTTGATACATCTTACCACTCCCCGGGTGTATCGTGTATCTCGACGAGTGTGCCTCTGATAAGATCAGCTTTCTCAGCTCTAAATCCTTAGGAACACATATTCTATCTCCAAACCTTAGTATTCCATCTGGACTCAATATAAACTCAGCACCCTTCCCTTTCCGGATTTGGCTAATCATGACAATACACCATTGATCGATTTGCTGAGCTTGTCGGATTCTCTCAATCAACTCCGGTTCTAATCTCAAGCTAGCAATGATCCCATAGCTGCCAATCTCAGGTAGGGTCATATCCAGACTAAGGTTCGTGAATTGTTCCAACAACTCGTGCTCTCTAACCATCATATGTGATACCAACCCGAGACTCTTCCGACTCAATGCATCGGTAACCACATTTGCCTTCCCCGGGTGGTACAAGATCTCACAATCATAGTCCTTGAGGAGTTCCAACCACCTCCTCTGTCTCATGTTTAGCTCCTTTTGTGAGAATAGATATTTCAGACTCTTATGATCCGTAAAGATCTGAAATCTCTCACCATATAAGTAGTGGCGCCATATCTTCAACGCAAACACTACGGCCGCTAATTCCAAATCGTGAGTGGGGTAGTTCTTCTCATGATCCTTCAGCTGTCTAGATCCATAAGCTACTACCCTTCCATCTTGCATCAAAACACAGCCTAGTCCTTGATGCGAAGCATCTGCATACACCGAGTAATTCCCTGAACTGTTAGGGATGACAAGAACTGGCGCGGTAGTTAATCTGCGCTTAAGTTCCTGAAAACTCCTCTCACAAGCTTCATCCCATGAAAACTCCACACTTTTCCTTGTAAGACGTGTCAATGGAGCAGCTAATCTAGAGAAACCTTCTACAAATCTCCTGTAGTAACCAGCCAAACCCAGAAAACTTCTGATCTCTGTGACTGTCCTAGGTTGTTCCCATTGAACGACTGCCTCAATCTTGGATGGATCTACTGACACCCCATCCTTCGATATAACATGGCCTAGAAAAGAAACCTGTTCTAGCCAAAAGTCACATTTGTTAAGCTTGGCATATAACCTTTTCTCTCGGAGGGTTTGCAAAATAATCCTTAAGTGCTGCTCATGCTCTTCTCTGGACCTTGAATACACCAATATATCATCAATGAAAATAATTACGAATTGGTCCAGGTATGGCTTGAATACTTCGTTCATTAGAGCCATAAAAGCTGCCGGCGCATTGGTCAACCCAAAGGCATCACTAAAAATTCGTAATGGCCATAGCGGGTACGAAATGCTGTCTTGGGCACATCCTCCTTTCGAATCTTCAATTGATGATACCCAGACCTCAGATCTATCTTGGAGAAGATCTGTGCTCCCCGAAGCTGATCCAATAAATCGTCAATGCGTGGCAAGGGGTACTTATTCTTGATGGTAGCCTTGTTTAACATCCGATAGTCAACGCACAACCTGAGGCTCCCATCTCTCTTCTTCACAAACAATACCGGGGCTCCCCATGGTGAGACGCTCGGTCTTATGAACCCCTTCTCTAACAACTCTTGCAGCTGTTTCCTTAATTCCTCTAACTTAACTGGGGCCATCCTATATGGTGACTTAGATATTGGTTCGGTTCCAGGCGTCAAGTCTATACCGAATTCCGTTTCTCTATCAGGTGGCAATCTTGGTAGATCATCTGGAAAGACATCAGGGAATTCTCTGACCACTGAGATGTCCTCCATATCCGGATGTAGTTTGTTCAAATCCACCACATAAGCAACAAAACCTTCAAAACAACACTCAAGCCATTTATACCAAAGTACTTTACTTAACACAAAATTTAAGATTTCATTTCTTCTCTTAAAATCTTACAACACATTCTTCAGGTAGAGAAAACTTAATGGACTTAGAACGACAGTCTATGACAGCATGATTGGCGGCTAACCAATCCATTCCCAAAATTACATCAATGTCATCCATATTCAACAAAATCAAGTTGGCTGTCATGCACTTATCTCCTACCCTCACTTTACAATCTTTATACACTTGCTCAACTAATTGGCTAACTCTCATTGGAGTACTTATTAGTAAGGTCCTACTAAAGTATGTGGGTTCTACAAAACCTTTTAACTTAGATGCACATGCAGGTGATATGAAGGAATGCGTAGCACCAGAATCAAACAAAGCTATAACCTCTAGATTGAAAATCAAGATTGTACCTTTTATCACTTCAGAAGAGGTATCAGCCGATGCCTGGTCTATCGCATACACCCTGCCTTGACCCACAACTTGTTTTCCCTTTTCTTCAGCCGAGGCTTTCTTTCTTGCAGGAGGTGCAACTGTAGGAACCCTCTCTGGCTCTTTACCCCTCTGTGGAACTGCCTCAACTATCTCCGGGCACTCTCTGGCATAATGTCCAAATTTACCACATCTGAAGCATCGGGTACCCTGAAGATGACATGGCCTACCACCATGGTATCGACCGCATAGCCTACACTGATCTGTAGTCGGTCGGGGTCCACCAATCACTATACCCCTGGCTGGTGTCTGAGTCGGAGGCATAAAAGGTCTAACAACCTTCTTCTGGAACTCATCTACTTCTCTCCGACGTTTACTCATGAATTTTCGACCAAATTTGGCACTCTTGCCATCTCCCAGCTTCCTCGGACCTTTGTCCTTACCCCAACTAAACTCAGAAATCTGCAAGTCATGATCTTGCTCACATAACTGGGCCCGTCGCACAGCCTCTCTATATGTAGCGACATCAAATGGGGCCAACTTCGCTCGGATCGAAGGCCTTAGTCCATCTACAAATCTACGGACTCTGACAGCTTCACTCCTGATCGAGTCCGGATCGTATCGACCCAGTGAAATGAATCGTGACTCGTACTCATCAACTGTTCGATTCCCTTGAGTCAGATTCAGAAATTCCATCTGTAGTCTCCGTCGAGCAGTATCTGGGATGTATTGCTCTCTAAAAACATCCAAGAACATATCCCACGTGATAACCATTCCTTGAGCTCTTAACATCGGCCTGACGGACTTCCACCAGTGCTCTGCTTCGCCTCTCAATACAAAGGCCGCAAGTGCTACTCTCTCCGTAGCTGAACATCTACAGAAGTCGAATAACTTCTCCATTTGACTGATCCAGTCCTCAGCCACCGTCGGATCCTTTACCCCGCTAAACGAAGGAGGCTTAGAGTCCATAAAGTGCCTCAACCTTTCCATGTCGCAATCATATCCATACCCCAATTCATCATCATGCTGATGTGGGGCTACCGGAGGAGGTACCGGTCGAATATGAGGTTCCCGTGGCCTAGCCGGTTCAGCTTGCGCAGGTGCAACATTCTCAGGTTCAGGTGCAGCTGCTGGGGGATTCGGTGCAGTCTGTCCCGCTGTACCAGGTGTACCCTCAAACCTAGCCATGATCTGACCCACCATGATCATCATCGTGCGCATGTCTTCCTCCAATCGAGTTATTCGAGGATCAGAAGCCTCTATCTGTTCCTGGGGCTCATGACTAGAGGATGATCTACTATGCCTCTCAGTCCTGTCATTTTGCCCTCGAGCCCTCGAGCTCTCTCCCCTCTTGCGGTGTCTCTCAGGCATAACTCACTAGCCTGATAACTTTCCTGCGTTATAACAAACATTTAATTCACTACCAGCTCCGTATACACATTTGTATCTAAATATCGCACAGTAACTTGGGGATGTATGTTTTCTTAGTCCTAAGCATAATCTCACATCAGACCAACCATGCTCTGATACCAAGCCTGTCATGCCCCGTTTTCGGGAACCCTTCTATCCATACATTTTCTACTACGGTTGGGCTGTGAGAAGATGCAATTACTAAAAATTTATTTATTTACAGCGGAATATTTAAACTTTAATTCACACTCCCAGGTGTGTGTGTAAATACACAAAATTAATTGTATAAATACCAAGTGTTTACATATCATCCCCATAATACTGAATTACAATTCCAAGATATAACTGTGCGATACAATATATTAGATACAAAATACTCGTGTATACAAATCTTATACCTTTGCGGATTATGGGAGCTGTTCAACACAAAAGACTTAGAGACCACCGCTCTCTTACTTCTCAGTACCTGGAGGGGTAAAATAGTGGGATGAGCAAACCACGGCTCAGTAAGGAAATGTATGCTAGCAGGTAGATATCGTACTACCTACATAGCCCATGCATGCATAAACCAAAACCATGTTTTCGTTATAAATGGAAATATCATACGAACAATGCATTTAAATACATATTTCTCAAGAGCATTTTCGTGTAAATCAAATGTCAAACTTCCATTTAAAACATGCTCATAAATAGTGCCCTCATGGCACGAATGTGAAATCGGAGATTTATTAAAACACAAAATCTCTTTCACTTCTCAAATCATTCTTTCTCGCAAATCTCTTTCTTTTCTGAGATTGTCTCTGTTTCTCGATTCTCTGAGACAGGCATGGAATTTTAGGCAATCAAATATCCACGACTTATGGCCACAGTCAGTGATCCCAGGCCTCACTGATCGGGTGTGCACAGGGTATCACTTCGCCTGAAGGGGGATGGGTCAGTCCTACCCTCCGGCTCATTTCAATCCACCTCATCTCCTCGTATACTCACGGTGAAGATACGTCGTGTGTCATCTACGCGATACTCGTACTCACGTGCACCCAGCACGGTACATAGTATACCAACGGGTGACTACACTGTTCTACGTACAACCGTGGACCCAAGTCCATACTCCAACTCCGATGGACTTTTTATCCTTAAACCATGTCTCATATACCAGGCGAGCAAGCAGCGTGACACACAGTCAACGCAAAGCTCCAGCGCGGTACGATCTATCGTTAAGGCCCAGCCCGTTCAATTGGCAGTCGGCTGGTATCCCCTTGGGTCCCAGACCCCCAGGTTTACCTTAACTCAACAAAACAGGTACGAGCATAGTTCTCGCACTTTCTCAAAACCTCCGTGCGAGTTAAAACTCCCACACGGTACATCAAGGCATTAAAACAGGTGTAAGCTAGCGCTTCAACACCAGATCTCATCTCAAAACTGATAGATGGCTATTTTCTCTTTTAAAACTCAAAACACGTTTATTCATACAGCATGCCTCTTCATGCTAAAACATGTAAAATTAGCCAACCTATCATCAACATTTCTCAATCATCAATAACAATGTAAAATTGAGAACATCATTGAAAACATGCATATCATGTTATTTCCTTACCCTATCCCATTTCTCAATACATATATACATCATAGTACTTTTCATACTTCCACATCATTTCATGAAATTATAATATCGTACTAGTCCTAGCAATATATCTACGAAATTGCTGTAATTACGTACGAACATCTCTATAGCTAACACACAGTCCCTTACCTTGTTTTACTTGTGTGCAACTATCCGCCTTATGCTTCTCGCGTTCTCATCTCGACTTGGTCCGGCGTATCATCCGAAACTGAAATTCATCCACCAACATTTGAGTTAATGTTTCTAACTCTTATTCAACTAAGCATTTATCCAATGCCTTAATTACACATTTTTACCCTTTGTGGTAAATCTCCCAATTTATCCTAATATCAACATTTCCAAACCATTTCCACAACATACTCATCCACTCAAGATATCCCATTCATCAAAAATACTCCCACATTCCACTTTCTCACACTTGACTATTTCTAAGCTATATGCATTTCATACCATCCTAGGTAGTTCTATCCACAATATGCACACCCAAATATCTTTATAATCATTAACTAAACCAATGTACTTGGATTTGTGTATTAGAACTTACCTCATTGGATTTCCTCTTGCTCCAATTAGGATTGCCCTCTATTTCTTCAATCCTTCAAATGGGAAAATGCCTCTAGACTATGTTGTTCTTCTCTTTGATGTGAACAACTTTGTCTCTAATAGCCTCTCCTTAAATCTCACTGAAAATGGCTGGATTTAGGAGTGAGAAACTAGATTTCTTTGAGTTGAAGTGAAATGGAAATGTTTTCCCGAAATTCTGATGATCCAACTGCTCCCATTTATAGTTTTGACTTGATGAGATCGATCTTCCTTGGGTGGAGATCGATCTGTTCCTCAAAAATCCCTCTTTTCTGAGACGTTTTAAAGGTATGAGATCGATCTGTCGAGACTGGAGATCGATCTGCTGTCAAACAGAAGCTTAAGGAGATCGATCTGGTCTTATGGGAGATCGATATCGATCTGCTTCCTTTGGAGATCGATCTGTTCCCTTCCATTTCTCACATAAGAGCAGTCTGGCTCTCCCAGATCGATCTCTCATCCTATGAGATCGATCTGGCCTTCACAAATTCCAGATTCCTTGCAGTTTTTCTGCAACAACCCTTACCAAACACCCTTAATTTGCTTCCATGATCATTTCCTCATTCATTCATCTTTGAGACTTGAAAATGGGATTCTTCCTCACTACATACACATTAAAACTTATGTAGGATCTTTGTATGATCAAATACATATACGATATTACTCGAATGGAAGTATACACTTATGTAAATCTTTCCTTCCATTTTACTATACTACTCATATTCCATTTCGACCACATTCTTCTAGTTTTAAGTTCATTTCTTCCTACTCACTCATAATGCAACTTGTACGTATAATCACAATTCTTATTACAAGTGCGTACATAATCTTATAAACTTACATTGCATACATCATCTTACTTATGATTTTATTTACATTCACATGTTCCTATATACATAGCTATACATGTACGGGGTCTCACAGAAACAACGCTCACTGGAATTCTATGTAGCCTCACTATCTCGTGCACATACAAGTTTGCTAACTGGCTCAGAGTATCGATAGCTCTCATAGCTAGAAAATGGGCTAACTTTGTCAACCGATCCACAATCACCCATATGGCATCATGACCTCTACGGGTCCTCGGTAATCCTATCCCAAAATCCATGGTGACATGCTCCCACATCCAAGTCAGTATTGGTAGAGGCTGCAATAACCCTGCAGGCTTCTGATGCTCTACCTTCACCTGTTGACAAATGCGACACTGAACAATATATTCAGCAATGTGTTTTTTATTCCAGACCACCAATAAACTTTTCGAAGGTTTTGATACATCTTAGTACTTCTTAGATGTATCGTATACCTCGTTGAGTGAGCCTTTGTCAAGATAAACCTTCTGATCTCTGCATCATCAGGAACACATATCCTATCTCTGAACCTCAACAATCCATCTGAACTCAACTCAAAGTCAGTGTCTGTACCCCTCTATATCTGCCCGACAATATCACTGTACTGCAGATCAACTCGCTGACCCTGTCGAATTCAATCTACCAGATCCGGTTCAAATTGCAGGCTAGATATCATAAATCCAATATCAACATCAGACGGGGTCATATCCAAACTGAGGTTCGTAAACTGTTCCAACAACTCGTGTTCCCTGACCATCATGGATGACACCAACCCAAGATGCTTCCTACTCAATGCATCAGCAACTAATTTACTTTACCCGAGTGGTACAGGATCTCACAATCATAATCCTTTAATAGCTCGAGCCATCTCCTCTGTCTCATGTTCAACTCTTTCTGCGAGAACAGGTACTTAAGACTCTTATGATCTATGTAGATTTTAAATCTCTCACCATAAAGATAGTGGTGCCATATTTTTAATGCAAACACTACGGTCGCCAACTCCAAATCGTAGGTCGAGTAGTTCCTCTCGTGATCCTTTAACTGCCTTAATCCATAGGCTACTACCTTCCCATCCTGCATTAATACACAACCCAGTCCTAGGTGTGAAGCATCCGTGTATGCTGAGAAATCTCTTAAGCTGGTAGGAATGGTGAGGATCGGAGCTGTAGTTAATCTCATTTTCAACTCCTCAAAACTTTCCTCACACTTATCGTCCCAAACAAACTCCATATTTTTTCTCGTGAGACGTGTCAAAAAAGCAGCTAACTCAAGAATCCCTCTACAAACCTTCGGTAATACCTAGCTAAACTCAGAAAACTTCTGATCTCTGTCACTGTCTGGGGTCTCTGCCACTGAACCACGGCTTCAATCTTAGATGGATCCACTGACACTCCATCTTTTGATACTATATGACCCAGAAAAGAGATCTGTTCCAACCAAAAGTTGCACTTACTGAGTTTAACGTATAACTTCTTCTCTCGGAGGGTCTATAGTACTATCCTTAAATGCCTTTCATGCTCCTCTCTAGACCATGAGTACACTAGTATATCATCAATGAACACGATCACAAATCGATCCAAATACTGGTGGAATACCTTATTCATCAATGACATAAAAGCTGCGGGAGCATTCGTCAACCTGAATGGCATAACCAAAAACTCATAATGTCCATACCAGGTGCAAGAAGCTATCTTGGGTACATCTCTACTTCGTATCTTCAACTGATGGTACCCAGGTCTCAGATCTATCTTAGAAAAGACTTGCGCTCCCTTAAGCTAATCCAACAAGTCATCGATACATGGAAGGGAATACTTATTCTTGATGGTGGCCTTATTCAACAATCGGTAATCTATACACAGTCGGAGGCTTCCATCCTTCTTCCTCACAAACAGAATCGGTGCTCCCCAAGGTGAGATGCTCGACCTGATGAACCCCTTCTCCAGCAACCCTTGCAGCTGTTTCCTTAGTTCTTCTAACTCAACTTGAGCCATTCTATACGGCGGCTTGGATATCGACTCTGTACAAAGTGTCAAATCTATACCAAACTCTATCTCTCTATCTGGAGGTAACCCTGGTAATTCATCCGAGAAGAAATCTGAAAATTCCCTTACCACTGGGATGTCTATCAATTTTGGACGTGCCTTATCTGTCCCAACCACATAAGCAATGTATCCTTCACATTATCCTTTTCATCATTAGTAACACAATCATCACATACACACATATAATTGATAAACAAATTCATCTCTCAAATATCATGAATTGAGATCATACTCTTTTCATTTATAAAGATCATGTCGTTTCATTTCCTTTCATCAAAATCTACAATAAGATTATCTAATCCTGAAAACATCAAGGTTTTTGCATGACAAACCATAATAACATGATTGGCAGCCAACCAATACATTCCTAGGATTACATTAAAATCACCCATATTTAGTAAAATTAAATCGGCTGCCATTTTGTTTCCTCCTATCTTCAATTTACAACTCCTATATACATGCTTAGTCAATTAACTATCATTCATAGGGGTAGATATCAACAACATCTTATCAAGCAGTGTGGGTTTTACATGCTTCATCAATTTACATACAAAGGATGGTGATACAAAGGAATGCGTGACACCAGGATCATACAGTACAAATGCTTCTAAAATAAAGATTTGGATGGTACCTTTAACCACATCCGAAGACTGATCCGTCGTGTCCTGGTCCAGAGTGTGCACTCGTCCTCTGCTCACACCCGCTACCTGCTTCCCCTTTTCCTCAGCTGTAGCACTCCTCCTTGGGTAGCTGTCCCAACTAGAGCTCTTTCTCGCTCCTAGCCCTTCTGTGGGGCTCTCTCTGTCATCTTTGGGCAATCTTGAATTATGTGCCCTGGTTTCCCACATCTGAAGCATAGTACCTGAGGTCCATAGCATGATCGAGTTTCATTGTACCTGCCACACTTACCACGCTGTTTCGTAGTAGGCCGTGGCCCTCCAATCACAATTCCCTTAGTTGGAGTAAAGGTCGGATACATGGGAGGATTAACTGTTCTCTCCTGAATCTTCTCGATCCTCAGCCTCTTTCCAAAGAATCTCTTACTTCCCTTATAGCTGAAGCCTCTATCCATCACTAGTCTTTCCTTATCTTTGTCCCTCACTTTACTAACCTTTCCAAAGTCTGAGGCGATTCTGTCAACATCTTGCTCACACAATTGCGCCTTGCGCACTGCCTCTTCGTAGGTCAGTATATCTAAAGGAACCAGTCTAGACCTGATGGTTGGTCTTAAACCATCCACAAACTTCTGGATTTTCTCAACCTCGTTACTCATCGTGTTGGGATCATACCTGCCCAGGGGGATAAAAGTCGTCTCATATTCATCCACAGTCTTACTCCCTTGGGTCAGTCTCAAAAATGCCATTTTCATCTTCTGTTATGCGATATCCGGAATGTACTGTCTCCGGAAGGCCTCTAAAAATACATCCCAACTGATCTTTGTATGTCGAGCTCTCAGAATAGGTCTGGTGGACTTCTACCAATATTCTACTGATCCTTTCAGCATAAATGCGACAAACGCTACCATCTCAATAGTAGTGCACTCAAAAAACCCATACAGCTTCTCGATCTCATTTATCAAATCCTCCGCAGCCACTGGGTCCTTAACTCTACTAAAAGACGACTGCTTAAACTTCTGAAACTATCGTAATCTATCTAAATCATATCCATATCCCCAACCTCTACTGCCTGGTGTAGCAACAGACGTAGGCACATCCAGTGTGGGTAGGGTATCCGTCATCTGAGGTCTTTGGGATGGTCGTGCCCGTGCCTCAGGAACTGCCGCCTGCTCGGCATCACCTTGTGTAGCGAGACTCTATCTACCACCAACTCCAGGTAAAGATTGGGTGACCAACTCCAATATCATCTCAATGC
Source organism: Firmiana major (assembly GCA_033439115.1). NCBI lineage: Eukaryota > Viridiplantae > Streptophyta > Magnoliopsida > Malvales > Malvaceae > Firmiana > Firmiana major. Next base: position 33,717,606 of record CM065913.1, on the reverse strand, counting down.
TCCGTTCAATCCTCGCGAAGCGAGCCTCAGTACTCTCGGGTCTCTCCTCTAGACCCTGTAGAGCGTGCTCAACCTTAGCCTCTATCTCAATCTCTTCCTGAGCCTCGTGTGTTTCTAGCTCAACACGACTCCCAGGCCTACCTCTACGGCCTCTAACTTGCGCCTTTACCCCTCTACCGCGACTGGTATTAGGCATAAATGCTCAATTCCCTATATTCACATCAAATTCTTAATCAACCCATTAACACACATAATTTGTATCTAAACAAGTACAATAATATGGGGATGTAATTTTTCAACTTATTAAGTAATTTAAACATCGACACACTCAGACCAACCGAGCTCTGATACCAACTTCTGTCACGACCCTCAACTTACCAAAATACGTACAAATTTTTTGCATTTCATGCGTTGTTTATTAATCTTCCTTACCTCGATCGTGATCAGCTACACACTCAACATTTGGGCTATGGGTCAATGTCTAGCCCATCCATCCATATCAATTTAATTTCAAAAGTAAACACTTTTATAAATACATCAGAGTTACTATTTACAAGTGTTTACATTGTTTTACATCCCAAATGTTTACATACAAAATGCTACTGTGTTATGTCTAGTTTAGATACAAAATAATTCAAGTGTGTATACCTTTAGCGATGGGATGCAGCGGATACCAAAAGGGATAAGCCTCCAGTCATGCTCAATCTATACTCAAAGCTCTGTAGAGAGGGGGAAAATAATGGGGGGTGAGCAAACCACACGCTCAGTAAGGCAATCATACGAACAGGTAGATACTGCACTATCAACATGATTGTGATACCATGCTCAAAAGCATTTAATTCATCATTTTATCTCAAAACATGAGTGTATGATAGTGTTAATGGTATGTAAAGCAATTCATGCTATTAAAATTTAGTGCACAAAATCCCATCCAAAGCATGACTTTAACTATCATGCATATTTCATAAGTAAGGCATGGCATTAATCATCATCCATATTTCACAAGTCAAGCATGGCATTAAACATCATGCATCAGTGCACTTTAAAAACCATTAACATACTTTCATCTCAAACAATTCAACTCTAGTCAGGATTCGGTCCCTTCCTCGGACTATCCTGACCCACAAAACATTTAAAACTTGGATTTATTCTTAAAACAATAGACATGTGAGATAGGCAATTCAATAAGGGAAATAACTTCTAGGTCTATGGCCATAACCTGTGATACCAGCTACACGGATCAGGTGTACGGGATATCACCACTATCTGCTTCCACACGGGAGGTGGGTCAAATCTTGCTCGTCGATCCATAGCAAATCTCGTCCGAAGATGGCATATGTGAGATCTGAGAATTTCAGACATATTTTAATGATGTAATAAGAATTTGAAGTGTAATTTATTGAGCTAAGTGAATTGTGGGAATTATAATTGGAGATTTAAATGTTAAGTGTGTAAAATAAGCATGAAGTATGAGGACAGATCGATCTGGGAGAAGGAGAGATCGATCTGGTGAGTTAAAAATGACGAGGAAGGAGGAATTTGAGGAGCAGATTGATCTCCAATGGAAGAGATCGATCTCCAAATGAGTCTGTTTGAGAAAGGATCGATCTCATGAGGAAGAGATCGATCTCCAAATGATTCTGTTTGGGAGAAGATCGATCTCCTTAGGAGCAGATCGATCTCATAAAGCCATAAAGAGATCGATCTCACCCCTCGACAGATCGATCTGCTAGGCATAAAATTGCCCAGATCGTCCCCAAAATTCAAACGCAGATCGATCTCATCAAGAGGCAGATCGATCTCCTACCTCCAGTCTATATAAGGAACCCGTGTTTTTCTCCTGCAATTTCACTTTCTCTCTCTTCCAACCCTCATTTTACCGAAAACCTAACTTTCTCACTCATCCAAATCACCCATTTCCGACCGAATCAAGAGTTGTGGTAAGAAGGAAAGTTGTTCCTCATCAAAGGGAGAACAACATACTTGGAAATCGAAGGACGAATCGGATCGAGGCGTGGGTTGTGCGTCTCACAAGCTTTGGGTAATTTCTAAACCTCGATCTTGATATTTGAGATGATTTTGATGATATTGGTGGTTGTCATTGCGTTGAAATAGTTGAGAAATGATTAGGGATTGATGAAATTGCAATGTAGCTGGAGTAATGTTGATATTTGGAAATTTTGGTAATTTTGAGAATTTGTGCTATAAATGGAAATATAGACTATGTGATGAATTAGCATAGATAATTGGCATGAGAAATGTAGGACGTTGATATATTGTGAATGAGGTTGTAGTTTAGGGTTGAGTTACGAGAATAAAGAGATTTGAGGTGTTATGAGCAATTATGCTCGATTTTGAGAATTGAGGTTTATGAGATAATTGAGTATTGATGTTTTAACATCGTTTGGACAGCTCGGGAGTTCCAGAGTGGAATGCGAGACTAGTCCGTGATACGGGGGAAACGATTGCACTATACGAGGTGCAAAGAGGTAAGGAAAATCTAAACCATTTGTGTATATGATTTGTAAACTATTTTAGCATGAATTGTGGTTTATAAAACAAGCATGTTGGGTTTTGTGTTGAGATTTAATTGCACACGATTTTATAGCCGGTTGGAGCCCAATGTTTTTATGAGTTTATAACTGGGCTCTACGTTAAGGCAATATTGAGATTTGAGAAATGTGTGCGTGTGCTTTGTCGGTTGGAACTCGGTTTTATTACGTTTTGTGTTGAGTACAAAACGATTTTCAAATGAGTTTTATGAGAGAAAAACCATTATGAGTTCTACGTGAAGGCAAACCAGTCTTATGTGATAAGACTTAGGTGTGTAGTTGTGAGTACACACCGGGCATTGCCCTGGTAGCATGTAAGCCCGACTTCTTCTCCGTTCTGGTAACATGAGACTAACCTATTCTGTGGCTATGCCACGTATACTTGGTGGCCGTTACCACGTGAGAAACCCCATTGGTGGCTGTGCCACGTTATACCCCATTGGTGGCCGTGCCACGTTATACCCCATTGGTGGCCGTTGCCACGTTGAGAAACCCTATTATGTGGCTATGCCATGCGAGAAATTAAATCAGTGGTTGTGCCACGTGTGAAATTAAATCAGTGGCTTTGCCACGTGTGTTTTGTGGCTATGCCACGTGAGAATTTAAATCAGTGGCTGTGCCACGTGTGTTTTGTGGCTATGCCACGAGTGATTTTAAATTAGTGGCTTTGCCACGTGTGTTTTGTGGCTATGCCACGCGAGAAATTAAATCAGTGGCTGTGCCACGTGTGAAATTAAATCAGTGGCTTTGCCACATGTGTTTTGTGGCTATGCCACGTGAGAATTTAAACCAGTGGCTATGCCACGTGTGTTTTGTGGCTATGCCATGAGTGATTTTAAATCAGTGGCTTTGCCACGTGTGTTTTGTGACTATGCCACGCGAGAAATTAAATCAGTGGCTATGCCACGTGTGTTTAGTGGCTGTGCCACGTGCATTACTATTTCAGTGATTTTATCACGTATTTGAGAAAGCGTTTATCGCATTGTTTTCACATGCTTTGTTATTGCTCTAGAGTGAGCCTTTTACTTCATGTTTTTACATGATTTGATAAATGAGAATATCGTTTTGAGTACTTTCATACTATGGTTTTCAAATGAGTTTCACATACAAATAAACATTTTTGTGATGTGCATTTTGGTTTATGAAATGAGTTCCTTACCCCCCCTTACTGAGCGATTTAGAAGCTCACCCTGTTTTCTTTCCTCCCAGAGTTCTTCAAGTGAAAAAGGATCTCCCTGCGACGTACGGAGTAGTGGCTAGTGGAGGATTCGAGCTCCAGGCCATATATATTGTATCTTGAGGTATATTTTATCTTTTCATGTACCCAGACTATTATTGTAATTGCAAACACTTGATGTATAACATTATATGGGATGTATTAGGATTAATTAACTTGGAATTGGGTAATGTATATGATACAATATACGCTATATTATGATAAGATCCTGAGGCATGATAATTATGATGATGTATGACACTGCACAGGAATGCACCCTTAATTGTGAATTAATGAGTAAAAAGTTTTAAATTAGCCCTATTTTCTGCATATTCGGGGCGTGACAGAGTTTTCTTGGTATCAGAGCTTAGGGTGTCTAGTACTGTCAGTGTCGGTTAAGTGAAATAGAATACATCCCAAGTGTCTGTAGTAGTCTGGTCATGAACTGAAGTTGAGGATTGAGATTTCAATCAATTTTGATATGTACGCGCAGGAGGCGAGTTGAGATAGAGAATGAGTAAACGACGAGGTCGTTCGAGGAGGCAGGCAGAGTCCCCTCCGCCACCTGTCCCACAACCAGAGAGTCCTAACTCTCGATTTAATCGGATTGAGACCGATGTGAGGCAAGGTTTTGAGCAGATGGCAGCGTTATTCGCGCAACACTTTGGAGTTAATACCTCGGATGCTACCCCTACACCACCACAAGGACCTCCCATGCCCCCAGTGCCTCCCGTCACCCAGCCTGAGGATAGAAGTATGGTCCGACTAAAGGATTTTCTGAAGATGAATCCACCCGCATTTAAGGGAAAGAAGGATCCTACAGAGGCTGAGGAGTGGTTGACGAAATTGAGAGTTATATTTGATTTTCTGGGGTGCACCGATGCTGAGAGGGTCAGTATGAGTGCCTATATGCTGAAGGGGAGAGCTCGAGATTGGTGGGGTACTACCCAGGGTATTCTGATGTCCCGCCAGGAAGTGATTGGTTGGGAAGAGTTCCAGACAGCCTTTAGGACCCAATATGTACCACGAGCCGCCCAGAGAAAGAAACAAGCTGAGTTTTTGAGTTTGGTACAGGGTGACATGTCTGTGGATGTCTATGAGAGCCAATTCACAGCGCTATTGAGATATGACCCAGAGACCTTCAAGAGTGAAGAACTCCGCACAGAGAAGTTTGTGTATGGGTTGAAGCCCGTCATCAGAGATAGATTGATAGGGCTATGTATTACTGAGTTTGGAGATGCTCTGAGACGAGCACAAGAGATTGAAAGAGGAATTGAGATGGTACAATCCCAAAATGAGCTTAGAGCGGTGAATAGAGATAAGGGCAAGAGGCCAGCACTTTTCCAAACAGAGGCTCGGAGAGGTTCCTTCAGAAGAGGAAGGATTGAGGTGCAGAAGGACAGATTGGAGAGACCCAGAGCCTATCCTATTATCAAGGAGACCCCTCGATATGTCAGGCCGGAGATAAGGGTTTGTAGAGACTGTGGCCGACCGCATGAGGGAAGTTGTACTGGGTCGATCCGTGGATGTTTTAGATGTGGTGACATGGGTCACAGAGTGAAGGACTGTCCCCAACCTCAGATACCACATGCTCCGGAGCCCACTAGACAACAGCCTCAGAGAGTGGATCCCCGGAGACGGGCCACTGCGGCAGAGAAAGGGAAGAAACCTGTGGCACAGGGACGTGTGTTTGCCCTGGATAAAGAAACCGCAGACACTTCGGCAGAAACTATAAGAGGTACACTCTCTGTTTGTAATCATAAGGCTCATGTGTTGATTGACTCAGGATCCACGCATTCCTTTATTTCTGAGCATTTTGCATGTAGATTAAACTTGAAGTTTGAACCTCTAGAATATATACTACATGTAAATACCCCTATGCGTGAATCTCAGAGAACTGAGTTAATCTGTAGAGGATGTGAAATAAAGGTGGGAGATAGAGTGATGTTAGCAGATCTAATCATGTTGAATATACATGGGTTTGATGTAATTCTGGGAATGGATTGGTTGGCGACCAATCGAGTGAGTTTAGACTGCTACACTAAGATTGTAACTTTCTCCCTACCTGAACCTTACAGTGTACGATTGAGATATTGAGGAAATGATTATGTGGATTTCTAGTAAGTAATTTGAGAATTTTGATATTATTTTGGAGAATATTAAATATGATTATTCATGTGAAGGTTATGAGACACTCATCTCAGACGATGAGCGGGAACATCCGAGGATTGAGGATATACCTGTGGTGTATGAATTTCTGGATGTTTTCCCAGATGAATTGCCAGGTTTACCACCAGAGAGAGAGCTGGAGTTTACCATTGATTTGGTACCAGATACTCAGCCGATCTCTAAACCTCCCTACAGAATGGCATTAGTGGAACTTGAGGAGTTGAAGAGACAACTACAGGAGTTATTAGATCAAGGGTTTATTAAACCCAGTGTTTCACAGTGGGGAGCGCCAGTACTATTTGTTAAGAAGAAGGACGGTAGTCTCAGATTATGTGTAGACTACCGATTGTTGAATAAAGCCACGGTGAAGAATAAATACCCACTACCCAGGATTGATGATCTACTTGATCAGCTAAGAGGGGCATCAGTCTTTTCTAAGATTGATTTGAGATCGGACTATCACCAATTGAGGATCAAGGAAGAAGATATTCCAAAGACGGCCTTCAGGACGAGGTATGGCCATTACGAATTTCTGGTGATGTCCTTTGGATTGACGAACGCCCCTGCAGCATTTATGAGATTGATGAACGAGGTGTTCAGAGACTATCTAGATAAATTTGTGATAGTCTTTATTGATGATATCCTGGTATACTCTCGGTCGTATGAGGAGCATGCACAGCATTTGTGGTTAGTACTTCAGATACTCCGAGATAAGCAATTATACAGAAAGCTTAGTAAGTGTGAGTTTTGGTTGAACCGGATAGCTTTCCTTGGTCATATAGTCTCAGAGGAAGGAGTATCAGTGGACCCAAGCAAGGTGGAGGCTGTGCTTAATTGGGAGAGACCAAGGACAGTCACTGAGGTGCGAAGCTTCCTTGGTTTGGCAGGGTATTACAGAAGATTTGTGGAAAGATTTTCAAGGATTGCCGCTCCTTTGACTAAGCTCACGCGCAAGGAGACTCCATTTATATGGACTGATCAATGTGAGCTCAGTTTTCAGGAATTAAAAAGGAGATTGACAGCGGCACCTGTGTTAACTATCCCTGAGGGATCAGGAGGATTTTCGGTGTATAGCGATGCATCTCACCAAGGATTGGGGTGTGTGCTTATGCAGCACGGAAGAGTGGTCGCTTATGGATCGCGACAGCTGAAAGACCATGAGCGGAATTACCCCACGCATGATTTGGAGTTAGCCGCTGTGGTATTTGCTTTGAAGATCTGGCGACACTACTTATATGGGGAAAGATTCCAGATCTTCACTGATCACAAGAGTTTGAGATATCTCTTTGATCAGAAAGAGTTAAACATGAGACAAAGGAGATGGATGGAACTCCTTAAGGATTATGACTGCGAGATTCTATATCATCCGGGTAAGGTGAATGTAGTTGCTGATGCCCTGAGCAGGAAGAGTATGATATCTGCTATGATGATCAGGGAATGGGATTTATTAGAGCAGTTCGCCGAACTTCGGATCAGAGTTAAAGAAGTAGAGACTGGATTTTTGGCTAGCCTGCGGATAGAACCCAGGATCATGGATCAGATTAGAACTGGGCAGCACAGTGATCAGAGATTGATAGATATGGTTAGCCAAGCTAAGCAGAGTTCGCAGTCGGATCTCACCATCAGTGAGGATGGATTATTGAGGTTCAGAGGACGGATTTGTGTACCGGACGATGATACCCTAAAGAGACAGATACTGAGAGAATCCCACTGCTCGCGATACACCATGCACCCAGGGAGTACTAAGATGTACCGAGACTTGAGAAAGGTGTATTGGTGGAGTGGTATGAAGGGAGACGTGGCAGAATACGTGGCCAGGTGTTTAGTATACCAGCAAGTGAAAGCTGAGCATCGGAAGCCCGGAGGACTACTACAGCCCTTACATGTACCTACATAGAAATGGGAGCATGTCACTATGGACTTTATTATGGGTTTACCGAGGACCCGGAGAGGTCGTGACGCGATATGGGTCATTGTGGATAGATTGACCAAGAGTGCCCACTTCCTTGCCATCAAGAGCACAGATACTGTGGATGCCTTAGCTGAACTGTATGTCAGCGAGATAGCTAGATTACATGGGGCTCCAGTGAGTATTACTTCTGATCGAGATTCCCGATTTATTTCTAGATTCTGGACCCAGTTTCAGGAGTCCATGGGATCTCGGTTGAGTTTCAGTACCGCCTATCATCCTCAGACAGATGGTCAGTCAGAGAGGACTATTCAGACCCTGGAGGATATGTTGAGGGCGTGTACGATGGATTTTAAGGGATCATGGGATGATCACCTGCCCCTAGCAGAGTTTGCGTACAATAACAGCTATCATGCGAGTATTGGAATGGCACCTTTTGAGGCTCTATATGGTAGGAGGTGTAGATCCCCTGTAGCTTGGGAAGAAGTCGGTGACAGAAAGATAAATGCCCCCGAGCTTGTTGAGCAAGCCGTACAGAGTGTGAAACTCATATGTGAGAGGTTACGGGCTGCACAAAGTAGACAGAAAAGCTACGCAGATGTGCGTAGACGGCCACTCGAGTTAGATGTTGGTGATGCAGTATTTCTGAGAGTATCACCGAGTAAGGGTATCATACGATTTGGGAAGAAAGGGAAATTGAGTCCTCGATACATAGGACCATTCGAGATTCTTGAGAGAGTGGGAGAGGTAGCTTACAGATTAGCATTACCCCCACAGATGTCAGGAATACACAATGTTTTTCATGTATCTATGTTGAGGAAGTACCACCCGGACCCTTCCCATGTCATAGAGTATGACGAGATGGACATTCAAGAGGACATGAGCTACACTGAGGAACCCATCCGGATTCTCGATAGAAAGGAGAAGGTGCTGAGAACCAAGAGCATCTCATTAGTGAAAGTTTTGTGGAAACATCACTCAATGGAAGAGGCAACGTGGGAACTAGAGAGTCTCATGAAGGAGAAATACCCCCATCTATTTTGACTAGTTGAGTTGAATTTGGAGGACCAAATTCTTTTAAGGTGGGGAGGATGTGAGATCTGAGAATTTCAGACATATTTTAATGATGTAATAAGAATTTGAAGTATAATTTATTGAGCTAAGTGAATTATGGGAATTATAATTGGAGATTTAAATGTTAAGTGTGTAAAATAAGCATAAAGTATGAGGACAGATCGATCTGGGAGAAGGAGAGATCGATCTGGTGAGTTAAAAATGACGAGGAAGGAGGAATTTGAGGAGCAGATCGATCTCCAATGGAAGAGATCGATCTCCAAATGAGTCTGTTTGAGAAAGGATCGATCTCATGAGGAAGAGATCGATCTCCAAATGATTCTGTTTGGGAGAAGATCGATCTCCTTAGGAGCAGATCGATCTCATAAAGCCATAAAGAGATCGATCTCACCCCTCGACAGATCGATCTCCTAGGCATAAAATTGCCCAGATCGTCCCCAAAATTCAAACGCAGATCGATCTCATCAAGAGGCAGATCGATCTCCTACCTCCAGTCTATATAAGGAACCCGTGTTTTTCTCCTGCAATTTCACTTTCTCTCTCTTCCAACCCCCATTTTACAGAAAACCTAACTTTCTCACTCATCCAAATCACCCATTTCCGGCCGAATCAAGAGTTGTGGTAAGAAGGAAAGTTGTTCCTCATCAAAGGGAGAACAACATACTTGGAAATCGAAGGACGAATCGGATCGAGGCGTGGGTTGTGCGTCTCACAAGCTTTGGGTAATTTCTAAACCTCGATCTTGATATTTGAGATGATTTTGATGATATTGGTGGTTGTCATTGCGTTGAAATAGTTGAGAAATGATTAGGGATTGATGAAATTGCAATGTAGTTGGAGTAATGTTGATATTTGGAAATTTTGGTAATTTTGAGAATTTGTGCTATAAATGGAAATATAGACTATGTGATGAATTAGCATAGATAATTGGCATGAGAAATGTAGGACGTTGATATATTGTGAATGAGGTTGTAGTTTAGGGTTGAGTTACGAGAATAAAGAGATTTGAGGTGTTATGAGCAATTATGCTCGATTTTGAGAATTGAGGTTTATGAGATAATTGAGTATTGATGTTTTAACATCGTTTGGACAGCTCGGGAGTTCCAGAGTGGAATGCGAGACTAGTCCGTGATACGGGGGAAACGATTGCACTATACGAGGTGCAAAGAGGTAAGGGAAATCTAAACCATTTGTGTATGTGATTTGTAAACTATTTTAGCATGAATTGTGGTTTATAAAACAAGCATGTTGGGTTTTGTGTTGAGATTTAATTGCACACGATTTTATAGCCGGTTGGAGCCCAATGTTTTTATGAGTTTATAACTGGGCTCTACGTTAAGGCAATATTGAGATTTGAGAAATGTGTGCGTGTGCTTTGCCGGTTGGAACTCGGTTTTATTACGTTTTGTGTTGAGTACAAAACGATTTTCAAATGAGTTTTATGAGAGAAAAACCATTATGAGTTCTACGTGAAGGCAAACCAGTCTTATGTGATAAGACTTAGGTGTGTAGTTGTGAGTACACATCGGGCATTGCTCTGGTAGCATGTAAGCCCGACTTCTTCTCCGTTCTGGTAACGTGAGACTAACCTATTCTGTGGCTATGCCACGTATACTTGGTGGCCGTTGCCACGTGAGAAACCCCATTGGTGGCTGTGCCACGTTATACCCCATTGGTGGCTGTGCCACGTTATACCCCATTGGTAGCCGTTGCCACGTTGAGAAACCCCATTGGTGGCTGTGCCACGTTATACCCCATTGGTGGCCGTTGCCACGTTGAGAAACCCTATTCTGTGGCTATGCCACACGAGAAATTAAATCAGTGGCTGTGCCACGTGTGAAATTAAATCAGTGGCTTTGCCACGTGTGTTTTGTGGCTATGCCACGTGAGAATTTAAATCAGTGGCTATGCCACGTGTGTTTTGTGGCTATGCCACGAGTGATTTTAAATCAGTGGCTTTGCCACGTGTGTTTTGTGGCTATGCCACGCGAGAAATTAAATCAGTGGCTGTGCCACGTGTGAAATTAAATCAGTGGCTTTGTCACGTGTGTTTTGTGGCTATGCCACGTGAGAATTTAAATCAGTGGCTATGCCACGTGTGTTTTGTGGCTATGCCACGAGTGATTTTAAATCAGTGGCTTTGCCACGTGTGTTTTGTGGCTATGCCACGCGAGAAATTAAATCAGTGGCTATGCCACATGTGTTTAGTGGCTGTGCCACGTGCATTACTATTTCAGTGATTTTATCACGTATTTGAGAAAGCGTTTATCGCATTGTTTTCACATGCTTTGTTATTGCTCTAGAGTGAGCCTTTTACTTCATGTTTTTACATGATTTGAGATATGAGAATATCGTTTTGAGTACTTTCATGCTATGGTTTTCAAATGAGTTTCACATACGAATAAACATTTTTGTGATGTGCATTTTGGTTTATGAAATGAGTTCCTTACCCCCCCTTACTGAGCGATTTAGAAGCTCACCCTGTTTTCTTTCCCCCCAGAGTTCTTCAAGTGAAAAAGGATCTCCCTGCGACGTACGGAGTAGTGGCCAGTGGAGGATTCGAGCTCCAGGCCATATATATTGTATCTTGAGGTATATTTTATCTTTTCATGTACCCAGACTATTATTGTAATTGCAGACACTTGATGTATAACATTATATGGGATGTATTAGGATTAATTAACTTGGAATTGGGTAATATATATGATACAATATACGCTATATTATGATAAGATCCTGAGGCATGATAATTATGATGATGTATGACACTGCACAGGAATGCACCCTTAATTGTGAATTAATGAGTAAAAAGTTTTAAATTAGCCCTATTTTCCGCATATTCGGGGCGTGACAGCATATCACATCTCAACATAGTACAATGTACTCCATGCTACCTGTATGGTATAACGTACTTCGAGGACCCACATCAGCACATCATATCATGCCACATCTCAAAACGAACATTTGAGCCTATTTAATCGGTACGACCTCTTATCTACCCGAAGCTTCTAACACAACTATCAACATGTCAAAACATCACAAATGCACGTGCGAGCCTATTTAATCAGTGTAACACCCAGTTTTCCCGAAGCTCCAAGCACAGTACAAATAAGGTGAGCATCCAATACGAGCTATGCTCCAACACCATGCCAAAACCAGTAAAAATCCATGTGAAAACTAGTGCGAGCTAAGCTTCAGCACTCATGTGTATAAAACATGTCAAATCTCATGCAAGTCATACTCTAGCACTCTTTCATTCTCACGAAAACCATGTAGGTGGCTCAAATCTTTGCAAAGCATGGTTAACAAACCAAAACAACTCATTTCTTTTGCAAATCATTTCAAATGTTAGCCAACCTACCAATCATTTGCTAAAAAGCAATAAAACATGATTTTCAAAGAATTATGCTTTTGTTTTCATGCACATCTCTCAAACACCCAACTTGTTCCCTTCAATCATCTAATTTCATTTCCTAACATCTCATGCATTCTAGCAAAATATTTAAGCGCCCAAATTGTGCACAGATATCTCAAAGAGTCCACACAATTTCCTTACCTCGATTTACTTAAGTGAGACTCTCTTCCTCTTAGTTTCTTGCACTCTTGGCTCGCCTTACTCCGGTGTATCCTCGGGAGCTGCAATTTATTCATCAAACACTTGAGTTAACACCTTTAACTCTTATTCAACTATGCATTTATCCAATGCCTTAAATACACATTTTACCCCTTTGTGGTAAATCTCACCATTTATCCCAAAATCAACACCTCCAAATCATACCCACAACATAATCATCATCCTAAGATAACTCATTCATCATTAATACTTCCACATTTCACTTTCTCACACTAGACCATTTTTAGGTTATGGTGGATTCTTTACTTTCTAGGTTGTTCCTATCATTCATATGTACATTAAACAACTCTAAAATCAATATCCAAACAGGGTACTTGAGTTGTTTCATTAGAAACTCACCTAGCTTGAATTCATCTTTGCTCCAAATGAAAATGAACCTTGATTCTTAAATCCAACAAGTGAGGAAATGCCTCCAAACTATGTTGTTCTTCTCTTTGATGTGAAAAACTTTACATCTGATAGCCTCCCCTCAAATCTTCTTGAAAATGGTCGGATTTAGAGCGTAAAATCTAGGTTTTTGGATTGGAAGATGAAAGGGTTAGTTTTGTCTCAGAAATTGCAGATCCAACTGCTCCATATTTATAGAATTTACTTGATGAGATCGATTTGCATTGGGAAAAGATCGATCTGGTCCACTTAAAATTTCACTTTTTCATGACATTTTGAAGTAGGAGATCGAATTATCGAGGCTTGAGATCGATATGCTTCAAACAGAAGGTTAAGGAGATCGATCTGGTCTTAGAGGGGATCAATCTGCTTCTAACCCGAGAGCTAAGGAGATCGATCTGTTCCATTAAGGATCGATCTGAATTTTACAGAATGTGTTAGGAGATCGATCTGGCTCCCTTGGAGATCAATCTGTCTTGTTCCATAGCTCAAAATAAGAGCATTTTGGCTCTTCCAAATCGATCTCTCATCTTATGAGATCGATCTAGCCTTTATATTTTCAGATTTTTTGTAGTTTTTTTGTAGCAACACATACCAAACTTCATACCTTTTGTTGCCATGGTCATTTCCTCATCCATTTACCTTTGATACCTGAATATGGCATCAATTCATACTTTATACCTATTTAAACTTATGCGAAATCTTGTATATCCAAAGGTACTTAATATAAACCAAATGGAAATGCACAACTTATGCAATTCTCCTTCCATTTTACCACACTACTCATAATCTATTCTACTCACATTCTCCACATGTTTATGTTCATTTCTTCACATTCATACATAATGTAACTTGTATGTACAATCACAACTCTTATTACATGTGTGTACCTTAAACTTATGGACTTACATTACATACACTTCACTTATGAAATCATAGTATAACTTCATTTACATTTCTATGTACATATTAAAATTATACATATACGGGGTCTCACACCGTCGGCAACCCCAGCTCCACCCCGAAGCCGACAGCCCTTTCCCTTTCCCTTTCCCTTCTTCCCCTCGCCGAACCGAGAGCTCAAGTCAAGAAACCTCGCTGTTTTCGTGAAACACCGACTGTCGACGACAAAATCGTGAATCAAAGACCTCGACAACCATCCAGCAACCCTTCCGGCCATCCCTTGCTCCCTTCAACACCACAGTACACCTACACTAGCAATATTCCAAGAAAAAATAAATACAAAAAAATACCCGATTAATATTTCCCCATTTTTGCACTGTGACTCCTAGGTAAAAATCCAAATTAATTCCCGTAAATTTCAATAATTTCATATCTAGATCAATCGACCTCGAATTTAAATATTTTCCTCGATATTGCTCCAGATTTCGCAAATTCCATATTTTAACGAAAATTACTTATCGAATTTATATCGAATTTTGGTCTTCTGACCATTTTACCCTTGTACGTGTTCGGGACCAAATTGAATCGACTTTCTTTCATCAATCCACAATCTTTTCCCTATTTTCAATTTCCTTATTTTCAGTCACCTCGATTTAATTCCTTAGACAAACTTGTTGCTTCTTTATTTTCCCGATTTATCCATATTCGATTTTATGTACATTATTTCGTTTCGTCCACATTTATCAAATTTGAATCAACCACCTTATGAATCCATTAACATATACTAATGTCATACAATATGGATATCATAAGGAATATCATAAAAAAATTACGGATCTCATAATCTCCCCCACTAAAAGAATTTGGTCCTTCAAATTAGAACCAAATCAATCTGTAAACAACTTCGGGTACTTCTCCTGTATCATGCTCTCTAGCTCCCAAGTAGCTTCCTCCGGAGTGTGATACTGCCACTGAACCTTCACCAGGGAGATCATCTTGGATCGCAATACCTTTTCCTTCCTATCCAAAATTCGAACTGGTCTCTCAACATATGTCATACTGTCACTGAGCTCTAACGGCTCGTAGTGAATCACGTGTGACGGATCCGGATGATACTTCCGAAGCATAGAAACGTGGAAGACATTGTGTACACCTGCCAACTCTGGTGGCAATGCCAATCTATAGGCCTTATCTCCCACTGGCTCCAGAATCTCAAATGGTCCAATAAAACGAGGGCTCAGTTTACCTTTCTTTCCGAACCTCATGATACCCTTGAAAGGAGAAACTCTCAAAAACACTGACTCACCCTCTGCAAACTCTAGTGGTCTGCGTCTCCTGTCAGTATAACTCTTCTGTCAGCTCTGAGCTGTCCGCGATCTATCGCATATCAACCTGACATCCTCAGTAGCCTGCTCTACTAAGTCAGGAGCAAATAACAGTCTGTCACCAATCTCTTCCTATCCAATAGGGGAACGACATCTGCGACCATACAGTGCCTCATACGGTGCCATCCCGATACTCGAGTGATAACTGTTATTGTAGGCGAACTCGGCTAATGGCAAATGATCATCCCAGGAGCCTCCAAAATCCAACACACACGCTCTCAACATATCTTCCATAGTCTGTATAGTCCTCTCTGACTGACCATCTATCTGAGGATGGAAAGCAGTGCTAAATCTCAACCGGGTCCCCAAAGCTTCCTGAAAATGTTCCCAAAAATGGGAAGTGAAGCGGGCATCCCTATCAGAAACAACGCTCACTGGAATGCCATGTAGCCTGACAATCTCTCGAACATATAGGTTCGCCAACGTACTCAGAGCATCTGTAGCTCTCATAGCTAAGAAATGGGCGGACTTCGTCAGTCTATCCACAATCACCTAGATGGCATCGTGACCTCTGCGGGTCCTCGATAATCCCATCATAAAATTCATGGTGACATGCTCCCACTTCCATGTCGGTATCGATAGAGGCTGCAATAATTCTGCAGGCTTCTGATGCTCTACCTTTACCTACTGACAGACGAGACATCTCGCAACATACTCTGCTATGTCTCTCTTCATCCTAGACCACTAATAAACTCTCCGGAGATTCAGATACATCTTCGTACTCCCCGGATGTACTGTATACCTCGCTGAGTGAGCCTATGATAAATTCATCTCTTGATCTCAAGATCCTCGGGAACACATATCCTACCGCAGAACCTCAGTAATCCATCAGTACTCAATACAAAATCTGTATCTGCACCTGCCTGTACCTGCCTCATCAACTGAATACATCCTTGATCACTCTGCTGAGCCTGCCGGATACGATCAATCAACTCCGGCTCCAATCTCAAGCTCGCAATGATCTCAACTCTGTCAATCTCAGGGGGTGCTATGTCCAAACTAAGGCTCGCGAACTGCTCTAACAAATCATGTTCTCGAACCATCATAAATGATACCAACCCTAGGCTCTTCCTGCTCAAAGCATCAGCAACTACATTAGCCTTACCCGGGTAGTATAATATCTCGCAATCATAATCCTTCAGGAGCTCGAGCCATCTCCTCTATCTCATGTTCAGCTCCTTCTGCGAGAATAAATACTTCAGACTCTTATGGTTTGTAAAGATCTGAAACTGCTCACCATATAAGTAATGACGCCATATCTTCAGTGCAAACACTATAGCTGCCAACTCCAAATCATGGGTCGGATAGTTCCTCTCGTGATCTTTCAACTGTCTAGATCCATAGGTAACTACCCTCCCATCCTGCATCAATACACAGCCCAGTCCCAGATGCGATGCATCTGTATATACCAAGAAACCTCCTGAACTAGTAGGTATGGTGAGAACTGGAGCAGTGGTCAATCGACACTTCAGCTCCTGAAAACTCCTCTCACAGGCATCATCCCACACAAACTCAACATCCTTCCGTGTGAGACGTGTCAACGGAGCAGCTAATTTGGAGAAACCCTATACAAATCTCCTGTAGTATCCTGCCAAACCCAAAAAACTCTGAATCTCTATGACTGTCCTGGGCCGCTCCTACTGAACAATTGCCTCTATCTTGGATGGGTCCACTGACACTCCATCCCTCGATACTACATGGCCCATAAAAGAAATTTGCTCCAACCAGAAGTCACACTTACTGAGTTTGGCATACAACTGTCTCTCTTTGAGGGTCTGTAACACTATCCTCAAGTGCTGCTCGTGGTCCTCCCTGGATCTGGAGTATACCAATATATCATCGATAAATACAATCACAAACCGATCTAGGTATGGCTTGAACACATCGTTCATCAAAGCCATGAATGCTGCAGGGGTATTAGTCAACCCGAATGGCATAACCAAAAGCTCATAATGACCATAATAGGTCCTAAATACTGTCTTGGGCACATCCTCTCTCCGTATCCTCAGCTGATGATACCCAGACCTCATATCAATCTTAGAAAAGACCTGTACTCCCCAAAGCTGATCCAACAGATCATCAATACGTGGAAGGGGATACTTGTTCTTAATGGTAGCCTTATTCAACAATCTGTAATCTATACACAATCGGAGGCTGCCATCCTTCTTCCTTTCAAACAAGATCGGAGCTCCCCAAGGTGATATGCTCGGTCTCACAAACCCCTTCTCAAGCAAATCCTGTAACTGTTTTCTCAGCTCCTCCAACTCAATCGGAGCCATCCTATACGGTGGTCTCGAAATCGATTCTGTACCAGGTACTAAATCTATCCCAAACTCCATCTCTCTGGCTAGTAGTAATCCTGGTAAATCGTCTGGAAAGACGTCAGGAAACTCCCTAACCACTGGAATATCTCTCAAATCCGGTCGTACCTGGTCCGTATCAACCATATATGTGATGAATCCTTCAAAACATAAATCATAAAATCAGCGAAAATTTATTGCTCCATTTAAAACAACCACTGATTTCATTACTTTTCAATGAAATTTAACAACATATCTTTCGGGGGTATTGAACGTTAACGTCTTAGAAAAGCAATCTAACACAACACGATTGGTAGCCAACCAATTCATTCCTAGTATGACAACGAAGTCCCTCATATACATCAAAATAAGGTCGGCTGACATTTCTTTCTCCCCGACTTTCAACTTACAATCCCTGACTACATACTCTACTAACTGACTTGTGTTTATGGGGGTAAGTATTAACAATTTACTACTCAGAGGAATAGACTTTACATACCTAGACAATTTATATGCAAATAAAGGTGATATGAATGAATGCGTGGCACCAGGATCAATCAAAACATATGCTTCTAAATCAAAGATCAGGATGGTACTTTTCACCACATCAGACGACTGATCTGCCGTATCCTGGTCCAAAGCATGAACTCGCCCTGTACCCATCACTTGCTTCCCTTTCTCTTCAACAGTAGCTCTCCTCCTCTGAGTAGAACCTAAACTGGAGCTTTCTCCGACTCCTTACCCTTCTGTAGGGCAGTGTCCTGTCTCTCTGGGCAATCTCTCATCACATGCCCTGGCCTCCCACATCGATAACATACTACAATAGTAGCTATAGGCACTGGACAAGGTCTGGTACCATGATATCTACCACATCGCCTACATCGATCAGTAGTAGGGCGTGGTCCTCTAATGACAATGCCTCTAGCTGGTGGTAAAGTCGGATGAATAGGGGGTCTATCTGTCCTCTCCTAAACCTCCTCAATCTTCGACCTCTTATTAGAGAGCCGTACACCTCTCTTGAAAAATCTATCTCTCTCGGGTCTCTTTTGGTCTCTGTCTTGACTCCTACTGAACTTTCCTGACTCGGAGACGTTCCGCTCATAATCCTGCTCACACAGCTGAGCTCTATGTACTGCCTCCTCATAAGTCGAAACATCAAAGGGAGCTAACCGAGATATGATGGCTGGTCTCAGTCCATCTATAAACTTTTGGACCTTCCGATCCTCACTACCCATCGTCTCCAAATCATATCTCCCCAAAGAGATGAATCGAGTCTCATACTCATCAATAGATTGGTTCCCTTAAACCAAACTCAAAAACTCCATCCTCAACTTTCGTTGTGCAGTAGCAGGAACATACTGCCTCCTAAAGGCATCCAAAAATATCTCCCATGTGACCTCAGCATGTTGAGCTCTCAAAATCGTCTCGGTAGATCTCCACCAATACTCTGCCGCTCCCTGAAATACAAATACGACAAAAGCAATCCTCTCAGTAGTAGTGCACCTGAAAAGCCTATATAGCTTCTCCATCTGATACACCCAATCCTCAGCTACTACTGGGTACTTCCTCCCATGGAAGACTGGAGGTCTAAACTTCTGAAAATGTCTAAATCTATCCAGGTCACTCTTATATCCAGCATCCTGAGCTGGCTGGGGTCTCACTGCCTCTGCAGCCTGAGCCTGAACCTCGAGTAATTTTGCGACCTGTGCCGGCATCTCAGGATCAGGTGCCGCCTGTCCCGTTGGATCTCGCCTATCTCTAGCCCTGAGCGCTGCCTGCTGCACTACAATCTCAGCCAGGCTCTCAATACTCCGCTCAAGTCTAGCAAAGCGTGACTCAGTCTCATCTGGTCTCACAGCAGTACCCTCGGTACCTTACCAATCTGTATACCATTACCACGGCCTCTAAACCTGCCCTTACGACCTCTAGCACGTGTACTAGCCCCTCTACCACTACGGGTGACCGACATAATATAAATCCTATATTCCAAATCATTTGTTAATTTAATTCCCATCTAGTATACACTTTGACATCTCATACAGTACTGTACTAAGGGGGATGTAATTTTTCTTAACGACCACTATCGACTCTTATCCGACCAACTCTAACTCATAATTGCTTACTTATCGATACTGATTCACGACTGGCCAACCTCTGCTCTGATACCACTTTTACTGTCACGACCCAATACTACCAAAATCAGTACAAATTTTTCACTTTTAGAAAATCTTTCTTATCTCCTCGTGACATATTCCTCTAAACAGGTCGGGCTGTGAATCAATATCGATATACCATTCAAACCATTAAGAAATATCACATTTAAACATACATATTGATATCATTTATTATATAATAGATTGGTCGGTATGTTTATACATCAGATGATTCTATATGTACATCCCCAAATATTCTTTCATATATAATATTGTGCTGTAAGCATACTAATACAAAATTCTATACGTGGTGTATACCTAACAGTCAATGGGAAACAAAGATATCAGCTATGCCATCTACTCTCTACACCCGCTATCTCTATGGTGGAAACACTGAAAGTGGGTGGAAAATGAAAGGGTGAGCTCCACATGCTCAGTAAGGCAATAATACAAACGAGTAGATAGCTATACTATCTACATATTGATAAGAAATCAGGATATATGTGAGCATGAGGTAAAAACAATGATATGCCATATATATAATATCATCTGTTCTAAAACAGGAAATCGGCATATTAAAACATGGAATAATTCTCATGTGAAAACATCTCATGCTCAATGAATCAACACGTTATAAAATACTCCATCTAGGTCAAAATACGATACACTCACAAATCAAAATCCTTTTCAACAAAATTCTTTATTTTTAAATCTCCGTTACAAAATCACCTTTCTCACAGGATTACAAATCAACGAAAGTTTCATAAAATCCCTCCATGGGAATAATCAAATCCCAATTGAAATCATAAGAAAATCGGGGCCTGACCCCTCCCTCGGGTCTACCCTGGTCTATCAAGACCAATAGTTATATCATGTGAGACATGTAAGCGACTATATCAATAATATCCAGGACTATGGCCATTACCTCGTGATCCCTGGCACACTGATCCTAGTGTGCAGGGTATCACACCTGAAACGGGAGGTGGGTCATCCTACCCGCCAGACTAGCATAATATCAGGATTGGAGGGCAAGACTTGCTGTCTCGTGGCTAATGCCACTCCACTCCAACAATCCCCACGGTACAGCGTACTCCGCGTGACATACACGGTACAACGTACTCCATGAACCCAAGCTCAATCAGGGGTGCCTGTAATAGGTCTTATCCACCCATATCTAGTATGTCTCAATCTGCACGTGTGAGCATATCATCTCACTGTGACACACAGTCAACAGGAGGCTCCAACACGGCTATATGCATGTCATATAAATTCCTGTGCGAGCGAAACTCCAGCACGACTCCATGCATATTCATGATATCTGAAAACCTCGTGCGAGCGAAGCTCTAGCACGGTTTCATAGAAATCAATGAAATCTGCGTACGAGCAGCACTCAAGTACGACTTAAACCGATTATAAATTCAATTCAAATCCACGTACGAGCATTGATCCAATACGGATAGGTATTAAAACTCTGTGAAAACCTCGTACGAGAAAAACTCCAGTACGGTAGTCATATAAAATAAATCTATAAAATAGTGCGAGCAAGGCTCCAGCACTCTGTGTATGAGTGAAAATATAAAATCCAGTGCGAGCAGTGCTCAAGCACGGTTACAACTCATATAACACTAATAGGTGGCTCAATTTTATCAAAACATGTTAAATAAATATCAATTGGCACCTAACCTGTGCCCTTTTCACTTAAAACATGAAAATAATAGCCAACCTATCCATAAATTGCTTGAATTAAAGCAATATCATCATGAAAACATTAAAATCATGAAATTCATGCAATTTCATAGCCTTACTACCCTTTTTGAAATTTTCCTAACTGGGGGCAAAATAGTCATTTTTCATTATTTCCATATTTTTTTTCGCAAAAATTATTATTCTATTTTCGGGTAGCCTATTGACTTTAACGTAATGTAAATCCCCTCAAAATTACGTATAGCTACCTCTAAGTGTTCATAAAATTCCCTTACCTAGAATCAAGCGCGAGCTTATCCCGACTCGATCGTACCAGGTTTCTCAGTCCAATTCGCTCGTCTACGGAGCTGCATATAACCACATATGGATTCAGTTCAAATATATAGATCAGTATTTCACTCTTACTGATCGAATCTAAAGCTCTGTGCCCGTTTTACTCTATTGGGCCTGATTGCACTTTAATGGGCCTCGAACCCCTTTTTCAGCCCGTTTTCCACTTTTCAATCCCTTCTTCGGGTTTACTGGGCTCATTTGATTTATCAATAATCATCGGGCTTCGTTCCAAACTCAGTGGATAGCCCGGATACTGTTTACGATAATTACTTTGAAATTTCGAATAAAATTCCTTTTATGCAGAATTAATCTGTAATTTCCGTAAAATAATCGAAACTCTGCATTAAAGGACTCATATTATCGTAATTAAAATGTACTTACCCAATATGGTGCGGGGTACAAAAATCGAAGCTAAATCGACTCTCGTTCGAGCTCTGCAGTAACACTGCACAATTATTTAAATCTGGGTCATTTTTTAATAAAATAATATTAAATTGAATTCCCGAGATTTATCCACAGGTCAATCCCGACCCTCGGTCACTTACCCAAATTTTTGAGACGTCCCCAGGTACACTTTCTTCCTTTTTTCCCCTTTTTTTCTTTCTTTTCTTTTTCCATTTATTTTTCTTTTTCTTTTTCCTTTTTTTTCTCCCTTCTCGGCTACGGTGCCGTTTTGGCCCATTTGCCGTCGCCGGAGATTTCGACCATCTCGCCGACAGCCAGTGGGTTCAACAAAACTGCCTCGGCCAGGGGATCGTTCTGCGGGGTCGAATCGGCGCTAAGACGCCGCCGTTCGCCGGGACAGAGGCGATTTCTCCCCAAAACTTTCGTTGGTCGATTCGCCGGAAACAGCTGCAATCGGCGCGCGTTGCTGGTACCGTTGGAACCGCCGGACGTCGCTCTATCTTCTCCGACCTTCACCTGGGCTCATCGGTCGCCGGTGGATTGTCGGGGGTCACGGGTTTCGTGGGTCGGCTATGGGTTCCGTTTTCTCGGGTTTCTTCTCTCTCCCCGATTTTAGATTTTCATTTTTTTCGATTTTCCTCTTTTTTTCATTTATTTATTAATTAATTTATTATTATTTTAATCAATTAAAATATATTGAAACACCCAAATATCAAAAAAATCTTTAAAAAATATTATTAAATTCATTTAATCAATAAATGAATTTATCAGTGTATTTTCGTCTTTCTCGGTATATTTTTCAATTCTTTTCGGGATATTTTTTTTCAAATTAAAAATCCCGATTAATTCCAAATTAATTCCCGTAAATTTCAATAATTTAATATCTAGATCAATCGGCCTCGAATTTAAATATTCTCCTCGATATTGATCCAGATTTCACAAATTCCATATTTTAACGAAAATTACTTATCGAATTTATACCGAATTTTGGTCTTTTGACCATTTTACCCTTGTACGTGTTCGGGACCAAATTGAATCGACTTTCTTTCATCAATCCACAATCTTTTCCCTATTTTCAATTTCTTTATTTTCAGTCACCTCGATTTAATTCCATAGACAAACTTGTTGCTTCTTTATTTTCCCGATTTATCCATATTCGATTTTATGTACATTATTTCGTTTCGTCCACATTTATCAAATCCGAATCAACCATCTTATGAATCCATTAACATATACTAATGTCATACAATATGGATATCATAAGGAATATCATACAAAAATTGCGCATCTCACAGCAGCCATCTATCTAGACGAAACCGTAAAATAGAGAAATACAAGCTCCAGAGGTCACGCTTGGCTTCATTTTTTGCACCACAACCAACATCATTCCAAGCCGTATCTCTGCATCAGTTGGGCACTGGTTACTGGAGCCAGACGCACACACAGCAGCTGCCTTCACCACGTCTTGCCGAGCAGCACATTAAAACTTTTCCTGCTAAGCTCAGCAAAGCAGACCAGTAAACATTGTTAAAATGCAAGTTTACAGCACTAAATGAAGAGGAAAAAAAAAACTTAAAATGACTGAAACTAAAAGCTAAAACAACGAAAAAAGATGAACAACAGAAGCATTCTAAAACAGGGGAGAACAGAGGTATGGATTGCTGGTTCGGTCCACTACTATCGTGCAGTCCATCTTATGTTCAGTGCAGTCCATCACCGACCAGCAACTTCCTCTCGTCACTCAACCTCTGTAAAATGAAAGAGAACAGAAAAATCAATGCACAAACGGTCTTAAACTAGCTGCTTAATCTTAAACTAAAATATAATGAAAAGAGCAGTAAACAAGAAAATGAAAAATCTAGTGGCCACTATCAAGCATTCTTCTCGGTTCAGCCTTAACCAATCCTGTTTGCTTCATGCCAATCATCATGCAATACACCACTTAAAGAGTAACAAGAAAGACCGAATCTAAGAAAGCATAAGAATTAGAAAGTATTAATGAAATAATGATTCATGTAAAAAAAAAGGTCTCTTGGTTCTGCCCATAACATGCAAACACGAGAGCTTAAGAAGGAAAAATGGAAACGTAACCTAATCGTGAAGATGAACTTTGCAAAAAAAAAATAAATTATTAAATCTTAAACTTAGACAAAAATAAACTTGTGAAATCGAGAATACAAAACATGGTGAATAAAAATTAATGTTAAAATTAAGAAAATTGGAACCATGAAACTATTCATAAAATAAAGCAATTTGAAATTAACATGAACAGTAGCTAAACAAAAATAAAATAACAATTGGTGGGAAAAGAAAGTGATCAGAAAAGCTTAAAAGAAAAATTAAAACTAAAACTACTCCTAAATTACTCTACACTACTCCTACCCTAAATTTTACCCTAGGCTACCTACTTTTTTCAATTGCCATCATATTCTATTTATATACACACTTAGGGGTACAATGGTAATTTTTCATCCTAGATGAGTTGGCATTGTTTGGCCACTTGTCTTCATTTTATTTGCTGCAGAGTAGATATTTTCACGTCACTCGTCTTTTTGTCCAATTGGTTGTGCAATGTGGCCCAGCGTGTGTCTTCCAGAAGGTTGGCACGGTATCCGTCGATCTTATCGTTTCAGAGCAAATAAAATACGGACACCTGGTATCACGTGTGTCCAGATGACTGGTAGGTATCACGTGTGTCCAGATGACTCGGTCTGCAAATTAGAAGTGGTCCAGTCTTCTTTAGCCCGTTTTCAGCCCAATTTTGACTGAAACGACTGAGTTTCATCCGGATTTAATTTATCTGCACATTAAAGAATTTTAATGAAATAAAGGGGATTATTAATAAAATAATATGAGGATTAAATAAATAATTAGGAAATTAAGTACAAATAATTCTATTAAAAATAGAATTATTAGTGTCACTACTAGAACTGGTACTTTCGATAAATCGAGGTAAGCGGTGTAATTTAAGATGGTAATGGTATCCCTACCCTTAGACTCTGATTTATTTATACATTTTCGAGCTTTCTTGTGCAACCGTTGATTGTAAAACAAAACCCTACACTTATTAAGCCCAAGTTTTATTTGGTCATGTTTTCGAAATAAAGAAATGCCATATGAAATTAAATGCATAGGTTCGAGCATGATTTCTGAGATGTTATGGTTTTGACTTACGTATGAATTGATTTCATGTTTTTGAAAGAAATGAAATTTGGTATGTGAACAAAGTCTTTCTGTTTTATGAAAGAGTTTTCAGATTACAAGAAATTCGATTTTATTACTCGGTATGAGTTTATGGGCTATAAAACCCAAGAAAGATTTTGAAAACTCCGTTTTTAGACGAAAAGGCAATATATAGTGGAATCATGGGGGCCACCTCTTGAGTCAGATGGGAGCAAAGTGCCACGCGGTTCACAATGACATGCGATCATGGGGGCCACCTCTTAGGTTCTGTGGGAGCAAAGTGTCACATAGTCTGTATGACTGTGGGGGCCATCTCTTGGGTCCTACAGATGCAAAGTGCCACACGGTCAATGCATTTTTGTCATGCGCGCCTTCGTGGCGTATATGTATTCCGCCTTCAGGTGTGATTGAATTGTTGTACAACCTTGATCACATCTACAACCCTGCCATGGCCATGTTTATGATTTCCTTCTACGGAGGATGACTATGTTATCATCGCATGACAATCCTATAAGTTAGCCTAGTTTTCATCCGGTATGAACTATGTTATAAGATTTTGATTCTTCGATACATGTTTATGTATCAATTATGCTTTTGAAGTTCTATCGGTTTAGAAAGATTTTGAAGTTCTGTATGTTTCGAAAGATTGTGATGTAATTGAATAAATTTGTTACCTCGAAATTATATTTTTGTTGATTATGTTTTCCATTTACGCATTTTGGAAGCTATGTGATATTTGTAAGAAAATGCTATTTTTTAGTTTTATCATGCATTCAGTGTGATTCTGCCACCATGATCATTTTAAATGCATTTTTTACTGGGCTTTTTCTCGAAAGCTCACCCCTCTACCTTTCAGACTATTTGCAGTGATCTATAGGCGCTACCTGCCACTTACACGACGTAGGCTGGTGGGAAAGAGCTACCCTATGCTACTTTTTGTACACGCAGAAAAAGTTATACAGTTACATTCATTTACCAGACACATTTTGTATGCACAGACATATATTAAAAATATTTTATTGTGATGTAATTTGTAAGAAAACAAATGTAAAGAATACTATTTTTTGGGAATTTGTCTTAAAGTGATTGATCTTGAATTGAAATGAATGTATTAGGTTGATGATGTGGATTTGGAAAGCATGTTTGGTAGTTATGGATATCTAGGATTGTTAAAAACAATTGGTTTGCAGGTGGGTAGGCTTATGTATAAGTCATTATGCTACCAAAATTTCTATCAGCCATATAAATCAAAACGTGAAATTTAAATATATTTTCGGATAAAGAAGTAAGAAAATAAATTGACACTGAACAGAAATACAACATAAGTGAATAAAGGAATAAGTGAGAAATTTAAGTTTCAAAAAAAAATCCCTCAAATTTTCAAGGGTCGTTACACTACGTGACCTGTGTGTACTACTTGGAATCATAAAAGATAGTTAGAATTCATGTTTGAGTCCTTATATTCAGTCTGAAGGTTTTGGGTTCCATTTGTTTAGTCAGTGGCCACTTCAACCCTTATTTAGCCATTACATGAATTCATGAATATTCATTCATTCTCGTTGCAATTTCATTCAAGCAAAAGCTCTTCTTATGACTCAATTAACATATGGAAGTGTGTACATAATATGAATCATAAGGAATACATCACCAAAAGTGGGTCTTACACTTTTGTCCAAGAGCATTAGGAATCTTTTATGCGTGGGCTTTTGTTTAATCTTTATCATTTACATCAAATGACAAGCATTGTGCACTTTGTCATATTTATTTTATTTTCTATCTCATAAATAAATCTAGGATGAAATCTTGAAAATTTTACTTATGTCTGTGAGCATAATATGGTGAGCAAGTGAATGCCAATTACAAACAATTTTCCAAGATAGAAAATTAAATATCTATAGAAAAAAAAACAAAGGGGCTTGATAATTACATCATGAATATTCATTCATTCTCGTTGCAATTTCATTCAAGCAAAAGCTCTTCTTATGACTCAATTAACATATGGAAGTGTGTACATAATATGAATCATAAGGAATACTGTGTACATAATATGAATCATAAGGAATACATCACCAAAAGTGGGTCTTACACTTTTGTCCAAGAGCATTAGGAATCTTTTATGCATGGGCTTTTGTTTAATCTTTATCATTTACATCAAATGACAAGCATTGTGCACTTTGTCATATTTATTTTATTTTCTATCTCATAAATAAATCTAGGATGAAATCTTGAAAATTTTACTTATGTCTGTGAGCATAATATGGTGAGCAAGTGAATGCCAATTACAAACAATTTTCCAAGATAGAAAATTAAATATCTATAGAAAAAAAAACAAAGGGGCTTGATAATTACATCATGAACTTGAGTAAAATTAATTTATCTAAAAAAAGGTATAAGCTTATAGTCTTTTTGTGAGCCACAAAGTTTATCAATTTTTAATAAATTTTTTGATGAGATTGTTCACAATTGAAATGAGAAAGGGTTATCTTTCATATATCTTTCAAATTAACCATTTGCCATCCTATTTGAGCATATGAAGGTTTTTTTCTTAAAACTCAATCATCAATTGATGCTCAATTTCATCTTTACTTTATATTTATATTCATTTGAAACTCAAACGAGGTCAATCGGACCCTTTTTCGGTCATTTTTCCTACTTTCTCGGTTTGAGTGATAAAGTCTCAGTTTAAGCTATTTCATTAGTTTTTTTTCCATCAAATTTATAACTTATCAACCCAATAGCTTAAACATTTATTCCAAACTCCATTTAATCATTCACAACACCCTAATTGTCAAATTTTCACACTTTTACGGTTTTTCACTTAACTGAACTATAAACCGAGTTTTTTGGTATAAATTTAACTGTCTACAACATCCAACATAGTTAAAATTCACCATTTCTCCATCAATCCTAGGCTGTTCAAAACTACAAGTGTCCCTAGAAATTATTTCAACAATTCTTGCTTAACTAAAAATTATCCTACAACATCAAACAATCACATATATGAACATCATCATCTTCCTCCAACTTCTTGCCAACTTTGACAAACTTTGACTCAACATTTTTGCTCCATAAAGAACCCTAAGCTATTAATCAACATTTAGACATCTTAAAATCATCCAAAACAACAAGAAAAACAAAACAAACAATTCCAAAATCAAAGCTTTCTCTCACCTTGGAACAGGGCAGTTTCTGACCCTATTCTTCTCACTAGTGTTTCATCTAGCCAATGACTTCCTTTGGAGCTTAAATTATTATATGTTATATAGAGTTTAAGGAGGAATATTTTATCCTTCTTGACCATTGCCTGAAAATGGCCAGAAGATGGTCGAAACATTTACACAATGCTGACTGGTCTAGAACGTGAATGGCAACTTGGGGAGAGTGGTTCTCTCTTGTTTCAGAAGCTTTCGAGGCTTGCTATACCTTTTTGGAAAGATTATCAAGTATAATTTATATCTAGAAAATATCAAAAATTTTAACCTTCTGGAAGGTCTCAAAATTTATCAATTTTTTATGGGTCAGCAGTTTTCTGGGCCAAGGTAGCCCACTGCCCTATTTTAGAAAATCCACCAAAAATATTTTCCAGCCTATTTCTTCCAATTTTTCACTTCTCAAGTGTTCTAATATGTCCCTAGTATCTCCCATAAAATTTTGGGGCCTACTTGTTTAAGAAAATTTCCCCGATTGAGCCCATTTTACGCGATTAGGTCATTACTGATCGAAATTGCTTAAGGTTTTCGGTTTACTTTAAAAATAAATTCTAACACTGAAACCTCATTATTTTCACTCCATATTCATTACCCATGCCAATTATTCCTTATGTGAATTTCCTATAGTCTCAGAATAGTTTTCATAAATTTTTAGAATTTATTCCGAATTTATTCCTCTTACTAGACTCATTTGCTCGGTTTAGAGTAAACCCAAGTTTCACTAACTTTTGCACTTCTAACACCTTAATTTCACTTTCTAATCATCAAAACATGCTTTTAAATCACACTTTTTGAGAAATACTTGAACTTGGGTTCTGACCTCAAAATGCATGCCTCCGGCTTCGTCCCACTGTCCCAGGCTTCTCGAGCATTCTGGGCCCTACATGAACATGACATGGGTCTTAGACTTCTCGTTTTATCTTAACATACATAGTAGTATGAAAAAATTTTGGGTTTCACAGATGGTTCACCAAGTTGTCCTTTTCCATGAAAGCGAGAATTTTGCTCCTTAGTCTTCAAAGAGGGGCGTAGAACTGATGCATCTTTCTTAGAGGGCTCTTTCTTCTTGTGAATCTTTCTACGCGCCGATTTCTTTTCCCTTATTTCTTTCCCTTCTTCCTGAATCCTTAATTGACTTGATACTTAACCACCATTGCTTCTTCAATGTTCATGTATTTTTTGCACTCATCGACAGAGCAGCGAACACCCTTAGTGGTTTCTTAGTTAAGGATTAGGTAAAGTCTTTATCCTTCAAGCCGTTGGTGACTACAAAAATGGCAATTGTGTGGTCAAGATCTTTTACGCTAAGCCTCCATTTGGTTCATTAAAATTGATTTTCGAAAAATAATTTTTGAAAAATGTTTACATTTTTCTGGAAAACTAAAGATTTTTCTTTATTTGGATGAGTCAATGAAAAATATTTTCTGTTATTTAATTGTTTTTTTTGGAAAATCTATTTTCTTTTTTCAAATGATATTGACTAACTAATAAAATATTAAAAGTTATTTACTATTTATTAATTAATTTATTAATATAAAAAATAATTATATTTTAAAAATAGTATTTAATATTAAAATATTATATTATTAAAATTTGAAAATAAAGACTATTCAATATTTCTTATTTTTATATTAACAATATATTAATACTTATTTTTGAAATTTTAAAAATATTTATAATTTTAAAACAATTATATTTTATACTGAAATTATTTATTATTAAAATCACAAAATAATATTATTTATTTATATTTATTATTCAAATATTACTATAAAAATTTGTAAGTAAACTATAGAAAATTATATCTTAAATTAAAACATTAATAAATTATTAAATAATAAATATATTATTTATTAAATTATTATTTATCATTTATTATGAAAGTAATAATATAATATTTTTATTATTGAAATATTAAAAATATTTAAGATTAATGATATATTAAATAAAATATTTAAACTTAAAATATTAAAAGATTTTTAATGTTAATAATTTAGTTTTTAAAACTTTTAACATGATTAAATAAAAAATTATTAATATAATAATATTTCATGTAGGGTTAAATTAAATTAAAATTCAAAAAAATTATATATAAGGTATAATTTGAATGGAATTATACTCATGAATTTGGTTGTCACGACCTTCAACTTACCAAAATATGTACAAATTTTTCGCATTTTCATGCATCAATTGTTAATCATCCTTCCTCGATCGTGAACAACCACACTCTTAACAGTTGGGCTGTGTGTCGACGTCTAACTCATTCCACCATACCCATTCAATTTGAACATTATTTATGAGTAAACACTTGTATAAATGTATATATATCAGAGTCGTTACATGTGTTTACATTGTTTTACATCCCCAGTAGTTACATACAAAATGCTAGTGTGCTATGTCTAGTTTAGATACAAAATAATCCAAGTGTGTATACTTTTAGCGATGGGATGCAGCAGATTACCAAAAGGGAAACGCCTCTAGTCACACTCAATCTATACTCAACACTCTGTAGAGAGGGGGAAAATAAGGGGGTGAGCAAACCACACGCTCAATAAGGCAATCATGCGAACAGGTAGATACTACACTATCTACGTGATCGTGATGCCATGCTCAAAAGCATTTAATTCATCATTTATCTCAAAACATGAGTGTATGATTGTGTTAATGGTATGTAAAGCATTCATGCTATTAAAATCCAGTGCACATTTCAACTCAAAGCATGGTATAAATCATCATACATAATTCACAAAATAGCATGGCATTACCCATCATGCATTTTCTCAAATAGCATGGCATTAACCATCATGCATTTTCACAATAAAGTATGGCATTAAACATCATGCATCCGTGCACTTTAAAAACCATTAACAAATCAATCCAACACTGGACAGGTCTCAGCCCATCCCTCGGATTTTCCTGACCCACAAATCATTTCAAACATGGATTTATTCTCAAAGCAATAGACATGTGAGATAGGCAGTTCAACAATAGGTAATAACCTCAAGGCCTATGTACATAACCTGTGATACCGGCTACACGGATCAGGTGTGCGGGATATCACCACTATCTGCTTCCACGCGGGAGGTGGGTTAAATCCTACCCGCCGGTCCATAGCAGATCTCGTCAGAAGATGGCGCATCACAACTCAACACGGTACAACGTACTCCATGCTACATGTACGGTACAACGTACTCCCTGGACCCAATCAACACATCATATCACGCCACATCTTAAACGCACGTGTGAGCCTATTTAATTGGTACGACCTCTTCTCTACCCGAAACTCCTAACACGGCTAATTAATCATGTCAAAACAATTCACGTGTGAGCCTATTTAATCGATGTGACACCCAGTCTACTCGAAGCTCCAAACACAGCAACATGCAAGGTGGGCATCTAGTGCGAGACAAACTCTAAGCACAATGCCAAAACAAATATGAAATCCATGTGAAAACTAGTGCCTCTAGCACTCATGTGTATAAAACACGTCAAATCTCGTGCGAGTCATACTCCAGCACGCTTTCATACTCACGAAATCATGTAGGTGGCTCAAAACTTTGCAAAGTATGGTTAACAAAACCAAAACACACTCATTTCTTTTGCAAATCATTTCAATGTTAGCCAACCTACCAATCATTTGCTAAAAAGCAATAAAACATGATTTTCAAAGCAATATGCTTTTGTTTTCATGCACATTTCTCATACTCCCAACTTTTACCCTTCAATCACCCAACATCATTTCCTAATCTCATGCATTCTAGCAAAGCATTTAATCTGCCCAAATTGTGCACAGATATCTCTAAGAGTTCACATAATTCCCTTACCTCGATTTACTTGGTGTGACTCTTTTCCTCTTAGCTTCTCACGCTCTTGGCTCAACTCGCTCCGGCGTATCCTCAGAAGCTGCGATTCATTCATCCAAATCAATTGAATTAATGTTTTTAACCCATATTTGACCTCACTAGTCAATATAATTCACTTATGCATTTTACCAATGCCTTAATCCACATTTTACCTCTTTTAGGTAAATCTCACAATTTATCCACTAACAACATCTTAAAATCATACCACAACACTTATTAACTTCTACATATCTCATTCCTCATTAATCTCCATACATTTCACTTTCTCACACTAGACCATTTCTAGGTCAAAATCATTCCAATGCATTTTAGATAGTTTCTAACCATCCATACTCATGCCAAACAACTCCAAAATCAATTAAATAGACAATGTACCATAGTTAGAGTGTTAGAATCTTACCAAATCTGATTTCTCTTTTTGCTCCAAATGGCAATGCCCTTAACTCCTTCAATACCAACAATGGAAAAATGTCTTCCAACTATGTTGTTCTTCTCTTTGATAGGAACAACTTTGCCTCTAATGGTCTCTCTTCAAATCTTACTGAAAATGACTGATTTTAGAGAGAGAAAGTTAAGTTTTGGGTTGAAAATGGAAGAATGGTGTTTTTTCCAAAATTTTGAGATTTTCAACACTCCTTTTATAGAAATAGCTTGAGGAGATCAATCTGTACCAAGAGGAGATCAATCTGTCGAAGCATGAGATCGATCTGCTCCCAAACAGAGAGCTAAGGAGATCGATCTTTTCACTACAGAATGCTTAGGAGATCGATCTGCTCTATTCCATTGCCCAAATAAGAGCATTCTGGCTCTTCCAGATCGATCTCTCATCCCATGAGATCGATCTGCCCTTTGTAGTTTCCAGATTTTCTGCAGTTCTTCTGCAGCAACTCATACTCAAACATCCTTAATTTGTTACCATGATCATTTTCTCATTCATTCATCTTTGAGGCTTGACAATGACATCCATACATACCTTATTCCTATTGAAACTTGTGTGGAATCCTTGTATAACCAAAAGTATATGATATAAACCAAATGGAAGTGCACAACTTATGCAATTCTACTTCCATTTTACCACACTACTCATAATCCATTCTACTCACATTCTCCACATGTTTAAGTCCATTTCTTTACATTCATACATAATGTAACTTGTATGTACAATCACAACTCTTATTACAAGTGTGTACATTAACTTATGGACTTACATCACATATACTTCACTTAATTTACATTTCTATGTACATATATACTATTATACCTATACGGGGTCTCACATTGGTAAATAATCTTACACATAGATAGCTATTTTTTGAAAAATATCTTCTTCTTTCTAAAAGCATAAGACAATTTTTCAAGAAAATGACATAATTTTTCGTTGACCAAGAAATCATTTTTCGTTGACCAATTAATTTTCTATCAATTAAACACTTAAAAATGCAGAAATTATTTTTCAAAAATAATTTTTAGTGAACCAAACGGAGCTGAAGTGTTTCTTTGTTAAACCTTGTAACGTATTCCCTTAAGGATTCTCACTTTACTTTATGGAACACAAAGTGATTGACATCTTTTTGTTGGCAATGATACTAACGAAGTGACTCACAAACTTTACACCAAGCTCTTTAAAAGAACTAATAATGCTTGGCTTAAGTGAGGAGTACCAAAAGCTAGCAGCCTTTTTGAGAATTATGGAGAAGGCCTTGCACATGATCTCATCAGTTGCGCCTTAGATTGTCGTACTAGTTCATAATATTACCAAATGATCAATCGGGTCCGCAATTCCAATATAAGTTTTGTTTGGTCCCAGTCAACAACTAAATTTCAAGCAAAAAAAGAGTTTTGTTCTAATTCGGGAAAGAACACACCACCAGTTTGATTTATTTGCAAAAACAAAAATTCCCCTAAAGCTAAACATCTTCAAAGTTTAAATACAATAAAAATAATAACTGTACTACGTGATTTAACTACTGGCCCTAAACACAAAGCCACTTATTCAAAACAACTCAAACAAATAAACCTTCTGTCCATGATATTCGCAAGACCATGTCCACTCTCATGCGAGACTTGCGGCTCAACCACGTGATCTTCAATCATCCAATCGACTTGGTCTCCTAACTTCCTTGTGAGACCTTCCCAACCTATCAATACCCCCTCCTGTAGCTGAAACCTTGTCCTCAAGGTTTATGTGACTGAATCTCTTCTTTAACTCCATAGCGTTTTCCCAGGTGGCATTATCGTTGGGCAGATTCTTCCATTTGACTCGATTCTCCTCCATGATTTTAGATCCTCGTTTGGTCCAGCAAACATCTAAAATAGTTTCTGGCTCTTTGATAACTTCCCCTTCATCACTTATGGGTGGTAAATCACAAGAGAATGATGACTCACTAATTTTCTTTTTAAGAAGGGAAACATGAAAAACTGGGTGAACTTTGCATCACGGTCGCTCACAATTGATTTGGGTAAGCCATGAAGTTTGACAATGCCCTTAACGAATTTCTCCGCTACTGTTCTTGCTGAATATGGATGGCTAAGGGCAATGAAATGTGATGCCTTGCTCAATCTATCTACCACCACTAGGATAGAGTTTTCCCCTTGTGAGCATGGAAGACCATCAATAAAGTCCATATTGAGGTCCTCTCATATTTGATTAGGAATAGGCAGTGGCTGAAGAAGTCTTGCTGGTAACATCGTTTCTGCTTTAGTACGTTGACACACCTCACAATTTGCAACATATTCTTTCACTGCCTTGTACATGGATGGCCAATAAAATTAAGTTGACAATCTCTTGAAAGTTCTCAATACTCCCGAATGTCCGCCCACCAAAGAATCATGAAAGTGACAGAGAAGTTGTTGAGGGATAATAGAGTGATGAGGAACGACTACCCTTCCTTTGTAACACACTAAGCCGTTCACCCAAGTATAGGGAGCTCCAGGTTCAGTCGTGGCTAATTTGCCAATTTCTGCATGTAGAAGTCATACTCAGCTATCGTCGTTATGGACTTCCAAATATCAGGACCTGGCATATATATAGCTTCAAGAGTCGGGCTGCCATCAACTCTGGAAAGTGCGTCAGCTGCACTATTTTCTCGACCAGGTTTGTAGACTATCTCATAATCGTATCCAAGAAGTTTGGACACCCACTTCTGCTACTGCGGGGTTGTAATTCGCTGCTCTAACAAAAACTTCAACCTTTTTTGGTCTGTTTGAACGATGAATTTCCTTCCCAATAAGTAAGGTCTCCATGTTTGAATGGCATGGATGATTGCCAACATTTCTTGAGCATATACAGACCACATATTTTTGTTGACACCCAATGCACAACTCATAAATGCTATTGATCTCCCCATTT
Organism: Firmiana major; assembly: GCA_033439115.1. Taxonomy (NCBI): domain Eukaryota; kingdom Viridiplantae; phylum Streptophyta; class Magnoliopsida; order Malvales; family Malvaceae; genus Firmiana; species Firmiana major. The sequence goes on along the minus strand of CM065913.1, from coordinate 33,681,878 downwards.
GTGTAAGCACTGCTTTGATTCCACTACCAGAGGCATCTGATTCAATTATGAAAGTTTCATCAAAGTTTAGTAGTGCTAAGGTGGGCGTTGATGTCATGGTAGATTTGAGCTCATGGAAAGCAAGATGCACCTCATCAGTCTATATAAATTGCCCCTTTTCTAAGCATGTTGGTTAGTGGCTGTACTATCAAGCCATAATTCTGGATAAATTTGTAATAGTAACCTGTAAGGCCTAAGAAACCACGTAACTTAGAAGCATTAGTTGGTTTCGGCCAGTCCAACATAGCTTGGACCTTTCGTTCATCAACCTTAACACCATGGGTTGTTATTATATACCTCAAATATTTAATAACTTGTACACCGAAAGCACATTTACCATACTTGACATAAAACTCATGTTGCCTTAAAATTTCAAAGACTTTTCTAACATGTTCAAGTGCATGCTATAGTTAGGGCTATAGATGAGTATGTCGTTAAAAAAGACAAGTATGAATTTACGTAAATGTGACGAAAAATTGAATTCATTAAAGCTTGAAAGGTTGAAGGTGCATTGCATAGACCAAATGGCATGACTAGGTACTCATAGTGGCCATTGTGTGTGCAAAATGCGGTTTTGTGAATGTCATTATCATGGACGCGTACCTGATGGTAACTGGATCGGAGGTCAAGTTTAGTGAAATAGGTAGCTCCATACAACTCATTTAACATGTCATCTACAGTAGGAATTGGGAACCTGTCTTTAATGGTTACAGTATTTAAAGCTCGGTAGTCAGTGCAAAATCTCTAAAAACCATATTTTTCTTTACCAAAAGGACAGGGGAAGAAAATGGACTAATACTCGATCTAATAAGCCCCAATTTAAGCATATCATGAACTTGTTTTTCAATTTTAGTCTTTTGAAAATAGCCATACCTATAGAGTCTTACATTAATAGGTTCCACTCCTTCTTTCAAGTTGATGTGATGAGCAATTTCTCTCTTTGGAGGTAACTTAGTTGGCTCCCGAAATATGTCCTTAAATTCCTCAATTAGCTGCTGAATTTTTGAACTCTATACTGATGAGTTATCCATAGGTATGATTTGATAACACAAAGCCATGAGTGAACTGCCATGTTTGATTTCTTTGGACATCATTTCTAAAGTCGCGGCCTATATCGGTTGAGCCCTAGTCCCTCTTAATTGATAAGTTTTATCATCCTTCTTGAACTCCATTGTCAATTGCCTCCAATTACAAACCACCGTGCCTAGGCTCTCAAGCCAATGTATACCTCCCATGGCATTTGAGTGTTTTGCCATTTGCAACCTTCACTTGAAAAGGTTCTGTAGGAATTATGGGCAGCTTCAATAGATTAGCCATTCTCTCACTGATGAAGTTGTGCGTTGAGCCACTATCGATTAAAACCACCAGCTCATTCGCCCTGATTTTTGCCATTACTCTTATTGTCTTATGTGTCGCCCACCCAGACAAAGCATGTAATAAAATTTTTGGTTCTTCATTGGCAGCTTCCCACTCCTCTGTTTGACTCATGCCTTCACTGTCACCCTCCAAAATCAATAGTTGTGGCCCTTTACATTTGTGAAGTGGAGTGAACTTCTTATCATAGTTGAAACACAGCCCTTGCATTCTCTTCCTTTGCATTTCCTCCCACTTGAGTTTCTTCATTGGAGCTCCATCTTTGGATTTATTAGCAAAAGAAGAATCACCAATGGGGCGACCAAAAGTTCTAGTAAACTTCCTTTGGTGAATAATCTGCTCCTCTTTCATTTTGGCCAAGCGAATAGCTTCTTTCAACAAGCTAGGCCTAAACATCCTTATGCCATCAGCAATTTCTTGTTTAAGTCTGCCCATGAACGTCCCTATTAACGCCTTTTGTGACCATCCCTGCACTCGGTTCCCTAACCTCTCAAATTCTTTTTGATAATCCCGTAACGATCCCACTTGCCTTAGTCGGGACAAAGCTTCATCAAAATTCTCACACTCAATTGGACCGAAGCGCGCCCAAAACTCATCTAAGAAGGTGTCCCATGCGATCTCCTTGTTCTCTTCCTTATAGGCTCGCTTGAGTCATTGCCACCATTCACTAGCCTCCCCGTCTAAATGAAACGATGCTAATGGCACCTTCTGTGAATTGAAAGTTGCTTGATAATCAAAAAATTGATGCACTCTTGTGCACCACTCCATGGGATCATCCCCCGAGAATCGATGGAATTTTAGCTTAGCCATTTGCGATGAAAACATCGGCTTTTTTCCTTCCACATTGTCCCCAGTTTCCTCCTCTTTGCCCTGACTATGATTAGTGGAGAAAGAAATCTGAAAATTTTTACTTGTCTCACCTATGTAATTGGACAAGAGAACCTCTGAAAATCGGCTGATGTTTTCTTCAATTTTCTGTAACTTGTCTGCTACCCCAGCTCCATTTTAGAGAAGCTGTCTTGAAGACCACCCACCTCCTTCTCCAAATGCTCAATTCGATCTTTGTTGGTTGCCATGGAATCCTAGCTTTTGATACCAATGTTTGGTCCCAGTCAACAACTAAATTTCAAGTAAAAAAAAAAGTTTTATTCTAATTCGGGAAAGAACACACCACCAATTTGATTTATTTGCAAAAAAAAATATATCCCCCAAAGCTGAACATCTTCAGAGTTTAAATACAATAAAAATAATAATTGCACTATGTGATTTAACTACTGGCCCTAAACACAAGGCCACTTATTCAAAACAACTCAAACAACTAAACCTTCTGCCCATGATATCCGCAAGACCATGTCCACTCTCATGTGAGACTTGCGGCTCAACCACTTGATCTTCAATCATCAAATCGACTTGGTCTCCTATCTTCCCTGTGAGACCTTCTCAACCTATCAAGTTTCCATGATATGGAGCTTAAATCCTCTTAGCGGCATAGCCCTGTCGATCCCCTTGGTGAAAGGTGAGCTTCCTAAGGTATCAAGATCTAAGTATGTAGCCTTCTCTGCCACTTTTCGCTTAATAATATCCATCTTGGCCTACATATCTTCCCACTTCTTATCAAAGTTTGCAACTTCTCTTTCCTTAACAAGTTTTTCTCTTAGGTTGATCTTCAGTCTTCTATAATCTTCATTGAGCCCTTAGTTTAATCTCATTATTGCTTTTCCATTTTCAATTTTTTCTTTTAGATCTGTAGCTAACTTTGATCCCTTCCATATTCCATCACTTTTTCTCACCCTTTTTCAATTGCTTCTTCTTTTGAAAAGATATTAGTTGGCACCAATAATGTTGTGGGAGAAGATAAGATTCTGATGCGTCGTCGAAATCCCATCACGAGTCAACTATCTTATTTTCTTCTTCATCAACCGTGTCAAAATTTGTAGGAAGGGTAACTCTTACTACATTGGTGCGATCTTGCTTTTTTACTTAATTGGTAGTAGGACGTGTCATCATATACTCCCTTACCACTTCACTCAAACTATGAAAATCCTTTATCTATTGCCTCTTCTCGTCATTTATTCCATATTCTCCTTCTAGGCTTCCAGAATTGCGGGTACTAGAATTGACTTCCCGTTCTGATCCTTCTAAATGAAAAGACCCTTGTACTTCATTAGTTCTTTGCATTATGACCCCTAGAGGCACAATCTCTCTTACATTCGCTCCAATGGGTGGGTGAGGACAGTTCCTTGATACACAATTAGAGCTTTCTTGCTCCGTAATTCTTTTTTCTTTACGGCATGTTGGGTATTGTTGTTCGAATTACCTTAATCTCTTTTCAAACTTATTCTAGCAAGAATTAGCATAGAAGAATTTCTTTTGAGTTTGACTCTCCACGATAGGACTAATATTTGAGGGTGTGATGTAAGACCCGAATTTAATTAAAATACGAAATGAAGGAGCATTCGTGAAGAGAAGTCGGGTTAAATTAATCCCGAACATGTGTAAGGGCAAAATGGTCAAAAGACCAAAAGTCGGTATAATTTCGATGAGAAAATTTAATTAAAAATAACGGATTGAGAAATCTTGGTTAATAAAGGTGAAATAAATTTATATTGGGTTAAATTGATCAAGATATTAATTTATGGGAATTAATCGGGATTTTTAGTTCGGAAAAATAATCCCAAAAATAATCAAAAAAATATACCGAAAAGTCATTCGGGACAATATCCCGAAAATACGGAGGAATTATACCCGAAAAAGGGTTAAAATATAATAAATAAATTAAATTAAATTAAATAAATTAAATTAGAATAAAATAATAATTTTAAGGGATATTTGGATATTTTTAAGGTATTTGAATGATTAAAATAATAAAAATAAAATTTATAAACAAAAAAAAAGAGAAGAACCAGATTGGAAATCGGGGAGAGAGAAAGAGAGGAGAGAAACGGAAACCAGCCGAGAAAATCGAGGAAGTCGAGGACGCACCGGCGACCGACGACCCCCGACGAGGCCACAAGGAGGTAGAGGAGAGACCGGCGAGCACGTGGGCACCGGAATCGCACCGTGCAGTGGCCGGAGGAAGCCGATCGGAGGAGGGAAAGCACCGAGGAGAAACGGCCCGATTTCCGGCGATCCACGGCGGCTGGGCATCAACGGAGGCCACCGATGAGTTCAGGAAGAGAAGCCGGTCATTTTGAGACCGGTAGCAGCCGGCGAAACGGCCGAAATCGTCGGCGACGGCCAAGGGAAGAAAATGGGTCCGACGGCCGAGGGAGAAGAGGCCGAACCGGCGGCGTTCCGGCGACCCCGACCGAAACCAAGGGTAGATTCGTTCTGCGGACAACCATGCGGAGCTACTGGCGGCGGAAGCCGACGGAGAACCGGCCGGCAAGGCGGTGAACCGAAGGTGAACCGGCCGAACCGGAGTGAACCGGGGTGAACCGGCGGGTCTGAACCGGTCCGAACCGGACTGAACCGGTTCAGCCAAAAAGAGAGGAAAAAAGGAAGAAAAAGGGAAAAAGAAAAAGAGAAAAAGTTGGGGAAAATTCCTGTGATGCAATCGAGCTTCGGGTAAGTCAGTAGTGGTCGAAAGTGACCCTATTTAAATTTTGGAGTATTTAATTTAATTAATTTTGGGCTGAAAACTTACCCGAAAAATTATGGAATTGTGTAGCTCGACAATTGGCATCCAACGAGAGCTCGAGATAGCCTCGATTTGCGTACTAGCATGGAATCTCGGGTAAGTGATCCTTATTTACGACAATTTACATAGTTATGCGTGATATGAATTTAAATTCCGCATAAATTGAATTAAATTATGAAAATTTAGATAAATTGTCGTAAATATTAAATTTAGCTATTCGAGAGTTAGAACGAGGCCCAATAAATTGTTGGAGGGCCCAATGAGCCCAATAGGCCTCGATAAAGTGAAAATTAAGTGGAAAACGGGCTTAAGGCCGATTAAGGCCCATTAAGTTGCAATCGGGCCCAATAGGGGTAAATGGGCCCAATGATTTAAATTAAGCCCAGAAAATATTAAATACAATTAAATTGTATAATATCTGACCTGAGGAATATTAATACGCAGTCCCGGGCATTTGATTTGGAGCATATCGGACTGCGCGACGAGACAACAATGGAAAAGAAAAGGTCAGACTCGACAGGAAAATAAGGTAAGGGAATTTTACGGGCTACTAGAGGTAGCTTTACGCAATTTTGAATTCATATACAGTCTTTTAAAAATGTTCTGGAGGGTCTAGAGGTCGAAGAATAATTTTAGTGCCCCGTGTGGGCAAAATTACTGAAATACCCTTGTTAAGGGTAAATGTTTCCAACTTTAGGAAAAATTGGGAGGAGCAAGGACAAGAGGTTCCTGCTCGTTCTGGAGGTATTTTAACACATGCATGAGTAGGCTGGCTCACTTTTAAAGAAAAATGCATAGCATTGCATACCTTAAACGATGTAATTTCTGTGAAAACTATTTGGAGATAACCGAGCCGCCTACGTGTTTTTATTTACATGTGACGTGCTAGAGCTCAGCTCGCACGATGTTTGATTTGTGTGATGCATGCATTAGTGCTGGAGCGAGAGCTCGCACTAGAGTTTTACATGCATAGGTGCTAGAGTATAACTCGCACCAGATTTCATAAGCTTTTTCGTGACACGGTGCTAGAGTCTAACTCGCACCAGATTTTACATGATTTTCATGACAGGGTGCTGGAGTTTAACTCGCACTAGATTTTATAAGATTTTCATGTGATTCATATATACAGTGTTAGAGCACCGCTCGCACTACTTTTCAGAGATCATACGATAAGCCGTGCTTGGAGCATCGGGTAGACTGTGTGTCACCGATTTAATAGGCTCGCACGTGCGTTTTGAGACATGGCATGAGTATTGAGAAACAAAACCTCTCTATGGGAAGCAGGCCATTTGGGCTGGAGTACCTAGAGTGATATGGGTCCATGGAGTACGATGTACCGTGCAAGTAGCATGGAGTACGATGTACCGTGGGGTATCTTCGGATACGGTATCTTTGTGATACGGGGTATCTTCGGATACGGTATCTTGTGATACGGGGTATCTTCGGATACGGTATCTTCGGATGAGTGAGATCGGATAAGACTGACGGGTTGGATTGACCCACCTCCCGGGCGGTTCCCGATCAGGGTGAGACCTCGCACATTGGGATCCGTGAAGCTAGAGGGACTCACGAGGACACATATGGCCAGTCCTGGTTATTGCCATTATACAGATATTGCCTCGTCTCGCATGTCGACGATTTCGATGATTTAAACTGAGGTTTTAATTAAATGCGCATGATGGTTATTTCCATGCTTTTTATACCCATGTGTGATGTATACCGATTTTCATGGTTTTGTGTGAGTCAGGATCACCCGCGGGAGGGGTCGAGTCCTGACTTTATTGTGAAAATTTTAATTGAGAAATAAATTATTTGTAATAATTGCATGTTGAATTTTCCGTGCAAACTTGATTTACATAACATCATAACTCATATCATTTGTTTTAAAATGTGTGGAGGAAGGGTGGTTTATACATGGCACCACGTTCATGTAGGTAGTATGGTTACCTACTTGTTCGTAGGATTGCCTTACTGAGCTTGATGTGCTCACCCCTTTCATTTTCTCCCACAGATAATCTCCAGTTGAAGTTAAGGCGACTCAGTACTGCATTCCGGATATCCGCTGCTGCCCATCATTTAAGGTATATACACTTGTACATATTGTATCTACATAAGCATAGCACAGTAACATATTTGTAAGTAACTTTAGGGGATGTATAAATATTATAAACAATTATAAATGACTGGAGAAGAAATAAGTAATATGGTAAATGTATGGTGGGACTGGCATTGACGCACAGCCCAATTATTAGTGGAGTGTGGTCACGATTCGAGGACAGGTAAGAATTTAAGTAAATAAACAAAATGCGAAAAATTTACTCTGATTTTTGGGTAGTTTTGGGTCGTGACAGATTTTATGGTATCAGAGCGGCAATTGGTCTGATGTGTGTCAGTGTCAGTAATTAGGAATTACATCCCCATGTTACTGTGCTTAGTTAGATACAATAGTGTATATCGAGATGGGTTTTGACTAAGAAATGGTTGAGAATGCAGGAATGCCTAATATGAGTCGCGTTAGATGAGAAAGTACACGAGGCAGAGGTCGTAGAGGTAGAGCTGAGTCTGCTAAGTCGTGCTGAGTTTGACTATGAGAATCAGTATGAAATTGAAATGGAGGCTAATGTTAAGCATGCCCCACTGAGTCCGATAGAGAGATCGGATAGTATTGAGACACGCTTCGCGAGATTGGAGCGGAGTGTGGAGATTATTGTGAGGAGCTAATTGCTCTGATTATGTATGAGATATGAGGGCGCAGCGGAGCATTGGTGGAAACCCGCTCGACCCATCTTAAGTGTTAAACATCCAGAGCTAAGATGAGAAATGTTTATGGATGTATTCCGGTGATAGGATATCCCGAACATGATTTAAAGGAAAAATTTCTTACACTGCCCAGGAATACTAAATTGATTATGAGTATGAAACTCAGTTATATTCTTTGACAGATATTACCTCGACATTATGAACAAGTGACAGTCGAGATGTCTAAAAGTTTATGGAAGGGCTCAAATTGTCAATTAGAGTCCAATTGGCCCCGTGAGATATTACCTATACCGAGGCAGTGCGCAGATTTACAGTTGGGTAAATAAGAATATGAATTGCACGCCTCTGAGATTGGGAAAGGTAGTGAGGGCTGAAATAGAGACAGAAAAGAGAATCGAGAAATGACAAAGATGTTAAAATAGGAAAATGGCAATTGGTAAAAGATTTAATTTGACGAGTCATGGAGTAAGATAATTGGTAAGGCCCCAGTGCATCCAATTTTGGCACTCTTGAGGGGCATTGTGATTGGAGGACCCGACCTGCTACGCAGCAGTGTAGCAGTGTAAGCACTGTAAGCAGTGTGAGATGTGTGGTGGATACCACAGAAGGAGGGTCTATACCTACATTGTATTGATGAAAATGGCCGTCAAGGGTGGTATGACGGACCATTGATTTTGATTGCACAGAGTTGGACGAGATCGCCCCACAGAAAAGTAAAGAGACAAAAAAAAAACTTCGTTGGTATAGCTGCAACGAAAAGGGAGGCAATAGCCGAAAAGAAAAGAAAAAAGGAAAGTAGGCTATTGGACGAAGGCGAGAGGATGTCTTGGACCAGGATACTATTGATGTTTTATGGATGTGGTGTAAGATACCACACTTGTTATGAATAATGAAGTATATATGTTCATTGATCCTGGTGCCACACATTTATTCATACTGCCTTCATTCGCATATAAGTGAGTAAAAAGCATGAATGCCTACATCATTGGGCACAATACTGATAAATGAGTACCCCAATAAAGGAGGATTAATTAACGGAATATGGATATAGAGATTTTAAGTTGAAAACAGGGGTGAAAACATCACTGAAAGTATACTGTAAGTGTTGACAAGTGATAAAAAGGGGGTGCAATAGTTGAAATTAAAGGAGTAAAGGATTGTACTCACGGAATGAATAATGACAAGAGTTTCGTTATAATAGATACGAAAGGAAATAATCTTTAAGATAAGATAGATCCTAAATACAAGATGTATTGGAGTAAGAGACATATTCTAGGTAAGGAATACCCCTAATATGCGAAGTAATTGGGATTAAGTGATAAGTAGCGAATATAAATTGTAACCACATGGACTGGTATATAAAGTAATTGTGGTTAAGTCTGAAGGTTAATAAAGGTATTTCAAAATACCTCCCCGCCTGAAGACTTGACAGCGTCTAAAAGTATATATATATAACCTATAACGTGAAATCGATCGTCGTAATAAATACTATGATACCTTTACTAAGACAATAAGAATATTAAAATTCGACAAATCATAAAGGTTATCATAGTAAAAATTTAATAAGAGCCGTTAAGATAAGAAAAGGAAATGACGCAGGTTAGTACCTGAAAACGTAAGCGATTTTGAAGGATCTTATATGCTTATGCGTAAATAAGTCAAGGATATATACGACTGAAATAAGTAGTGGAGCTCGACTACGATGAAGTTATTTAAACTTGACCTGGACCGATTTGTAATCATCATTATCGATGATATGTTGGGTGTATTTAAAGTCTAGGGCAAATTGTAAGCAATAATTGAAAATGGCTTTTACAAATGGGTTGTTGCGAGTTCTCAATATGGTCTACTTGGTTGACACGTTTAACTAAGAAAACATGGTCTTTGAATGAGATGATAAGTGAGATGATAGACGTGACAGGAATTTCGGTGTAGTGAAGTATGAACTGACCACCATGATTAATTTCATCATACCCAACAGCTCAAGAGGTTCTTAGTGAGTATGGATACATCAAAATTATGAAGGAGCTGTGTATTGATGTATAATGGGAAGATAGTCAATTATGGAGTCAGACAACTCCTTAATCATGAAATAAACTATCTGACCCATGATTTAAAGTTGGCAACAGTATTTGTACCGAGGATATGGTACTATTATGTACACGGTGAGAAATTGTGGATATGCACTGATCATAAAGCCCAAGTATCTGTTTTCACAGAAAGAGGCGAATATGAGAATACATAGTAGGTTAGAGCTTTTGAGAGGTTTTGATTTGTGAAAATTGTACCACCCAGGAAAGGCTAATGTGATGATTGATGCCTTGAGCAGAAAGAGTCTCGGGATGGTACCGCATATGATGGTCAGGGAGCGTGAGCTGCTAGAGCAGTTATGAGCCTCAATATTGATGTGATCCCTTCTGATGATGACAGTGATTGTGTGACAGCTAGCCTGAGATTAGAACCGGATGAGAGTGCCCGGATTTGACAGGCTTAGTGTGATGATCGACAGGATGTCGATGGTTTGGGTCAGATTCAGAAGGGTACAGTGACAGAGTTCACAGAGTATGATAATGATTTACAAAGAGGTTCAGAGACAGTATAAGTGCTCCCCAGGACCACAGTTGATGAGATAGTAATATTGTCAGAAGCTCACTCTTCGGGATATACAGTGCATACGGAAGTAAAGAATATATTGAAATCTCGAAAAGGGTATTGGTGGTCAGATGTGAAAAGAAATACGGTAGAGTATTAAAAGTCTGCAGAGTTATTGCAGCCTCTACCTATATAGACACGGCACGAAAAATGAGAGCAAGTCTCTATGAATGTCGTGATGGGTTATAGAGAACCCAGGTGAATTACGAGGCTATTTGGATGATAGTCGATAGAGTGACCAAGTCTACCCACCTTCTGGTTATGAAATCCCCAGATACTCAGAGTGTGTATGAGAATTTATGTATAAGAAAGGTTGTGAAACATTATGTAGCGTTCCAGTGAGCATGGTATCATATAGGGATTCCCGCTTCACTTCCCACCTTTGAGGATATTTTTAGGAAGCTATGGGAACCCGACTGAGTATTAGCACAGCTTTCCATCCTCAGACCGATGGTCAGTCAAAGAGGACTGTACAGGTTCTGGAGGATCCGATGAAAGTGTGTGCCATTGATTTTATAAGCTCCTGGGATGATCAGTTGATTTCTAATCGAATTCGCCAATAGTGACAGTTGCCACTTGAGTATCGGGATAACAAGATATGAGGCAGTGTATGGCTGTAGGGGTTGTTCCCCAAATTGGATAAGAAAAAGTGGGTGACAGATAGAATTATTTTTCGACCTTGGATAATAAGTCTCTGAGGATGTTTAGTTAAGGATGAGAGATTAAGAACACCTCAGAGCAGATAGACAAGTATTGGAATTCACCCTTGGTGAATTAGTATGGTTGAAAGTTACTTGTCCTAAGGGAATAAGGACATAGCGAGCTTTTGGAAGAAGGTAAATTGAGTTGCGCTGGATGGAATATTTTGAGAGATTGGACAAGTGGGAGATAAGACTTGTAGGTTGGTGTTATCACCTGAATTAACAAGCACCCTCAATGTGTCTCAGCTTTTGATGCTTTGGCAATATTATCCAGATCCGGCATAGGTGATAGGATATGAGATCCAACAGTTCAGCTTAATGCAAATATAAGTATATTAAAAGTTGATTCGGGCATTAAACAGGAAAGAGAAAGTATTGAGATTTAAGATGATCTCCTTAATTAAAGTTCTTTGGTAGTAATACACTCCGGAAAAAGGTCACGTGAGAATTAAAAAGTATGCTACGATTGATGTACCCGGAGTAGTCTATGGACTCATATGAATTGGTTCTAATTTGGAGGACCAAATTCCTTAAGTGGGAGAGAGTTGTAAGACCCGAATTTAATTAAAATACGAAATGAAGGAACATTCGTGAAGAGAAGTCGGGTTAAATTAATCCCGAACATGTGTAAGGGTAAAATGGTCAAAAGACCGAAAGTCGATATAATTTCGATGAGGAAATTTAATTAAAAATAACGGATTGAGAAATCTTGGTCAATAAAGGTGAAATAAATTTATATTGGGTTAAATTGATCAAGATATTAATTTATGGGAATTAATCGGAATTAATCGGGATTTTTAGTTCGGAAAAATAATCCCGAAAATAATCAAAAAATATACTGAAAAGTCATTCGGGAGAATATCCCGAAAATACGGAGGAATTATACCCAAAAAGGGTTAAAATATAATAAATAAATTAAATTAAATAAATTAAATTGGAATAAAATAATAATTTTAAGGGATATTTGTGTATTTTTAAGGTATTTGAATGATTAAAATAATAAAAATAAAATTTATAAACAAAAAAAAAAGAGAAGAACCAGATTGGAAATCGGGGAGAGAGAAAGAGAGGAGAGAAACGGAAACCAGCCGAGAAAACCGAGGAAGCCGAGGACGCACCGACGACCGACGACCCCCGACGAGGCCACGAGGAGGTAGAGGGGAGACCGGCGAGCACGTGGGCACCGGAATCGCACCGTGCAGTGGCCGGAGGAAGCCGATCGGAGGAGGGAAAGCACCGAGGAGAAACGGCCCGATTTTCGGCGATCCACGGCGGCTGGGCATCAACGGAGGCCACCGATGAGTTCAGGAGGAGGAGCCGGTCATTTTGAGGCCGGTAGCAGCCGGCGAAACGGCCGGAATCGCCGGCGACGGCCAAGGGAAGAAAATGGGTCCGACGGCCGAGGGAGAAGAGGCCGAACAGGCGGCTTTCCGGCGACCCCGACCGAAACCAAGGGTAGATTCATACTGCGGACAACCATGCGGAGCTACTGGCGACGGAAGCCGGTGGAGAACCGGTCGGCAAGGCGGTGAACCGACGATGAATCGGCAGAACCGGAGTGAACCGGGGTGAACCGACGGGTCTGAACCGGTCCGAACCGGACTGAACCGGTTCAGCCAAAAAGAGAGGGAAAAAGGAAGAAAAAGGGAAAAAGAAAAAGAGAAAAAGTTGGGAAAAATTCCTGTGATGCAATCGAGCTTCGGGTAAGTCAGTAGTGGTCGAAAGTGACCCTATTTAAATTTTGGAGTATTTAATTTAATTAATTTTGGGCTGAAAACTTACCCGAAAAATTATGGAATTGTGTAGCTCGACAATTGGCATCCAACGAGAGCTCGAGATAGCCTCGATTTGCGTACTAGCATGGAATCTCGGATAAGTGATCCTTATTTACGACAATTTACATAGTTATGCATGATATGAATTTAAATTCCGCATAAATTGAATTAAATTATGAAAATTTAGATAAATTGTCGTAAATATTAAATTTAGCTATTCGAGAGTTAGAACGAGGCCCAATAAATTGTTGGAGGGCCCAATGAGCCCAATAGGCCTCGATAAAGTGGAAATTAAGTGGAAAACGGGCTTAAGGCCGATTAAGGCCCATTAAGTTGCAATCGGGCCCAATAGGGGTAAATGGGCCCAATGATTTAAATTAAGCCCAGAAAATATTAAATACAATTAAATTGTATAATATCTGACCTGAGGAATATTAATACGCAGTCCCGGGCATTTGATTTGGAGCATATCGGACTGCACGACGAGACAACAATGGAAAAGAAAAGGTCAGACTCGACAGGAAAATAAGGTAAGGGAATTTTACGGGCTACTAGAGGTAGCTTTACGCAATTTTGAATTCATATACAGTCTTTTAAAAATGTTCTGGAGGGTCTAGAGGTCGAAGAATAATTTTAGTGCCCCGTGTGGGCAAAATTACCGAAATACCCTTGTTAAGGGTAAATGTTTCCAACTTTAGGAAAAATTGGGAGGAGCAAGGACAAGAGGTTCCTGCTCGTTCTGGAGGTATTTTAACACATGCATGAGTAGGCTGGCTCACTTTTAAAGAAAAATGCAGAGCATTGCATACCTTAAACGATGTAATTTCTGTGAAAACTATTTGGAGATAACCGAGCCGCCTACGTGTTTTTATTTACATGTGACGTGCTAGAGCTCAGCTCGCACGATGTTTGATTTGTGTGATGCATGCATTAGTGCTGGAGCGAGAGCTCGCACTAGAGTTTTACATGCATAGGTGCTAGAGTATAACTCGCACCAGATTTCATATGCTTTTTCGTGACACGGTGCTAGAGTCTAACTCGCACCAGATTTTACATGATTTTCATGACAGGGTGCTGGAGTTTAACTCGCACCAGATTTTATAAGATTTCCATGTGATTCATATATACAGTGTTAGAGCACCGCTCGCACTACTTTTCAGAGATCATACGATAAGCCGTGCTTGGAGCATCGGGTAGACTGTGTGTCACCGATTTAATAGGCTCGCACGTGCGTTTTGAGACATGGCATGAGTATTGAGAAACAAAACCTCTCTGTGGGAAGCAGGCCATTTGGGCTGGAGTACCTAGAGTGATATGGGTCCATGGAGTACGATGTACCGTGCAAGTAGCATGGAGTACGATGTACCGTGGGGTATCTTCGGATACGGTATCTTTGTGATACGGGGTATCTTCGGATACGGTATCTTGTGATACGGGGTATCTTCGGATACGGCATCTTCGGATGCGTGAGATCGGATAAGACTGACGGGTTGGATTGACCCACCTCCCGGGCGGTTCCCGATCAGGGTGAGACCTCGTACACTGGGATCCGTGAAGCTAGAGGGACTCACGAGGACACATATGGCCAGTCCTGGTTATTGCCGTTATACAGATATTGCCTCGTCTCGCATGTCGACGATTTCGATGATTTAAACTGGGGTTTTAATTAAATGTGCATGATGGTTATTTCCATGCTTTTTAAACCCATGTGTGATGTATACCGATTTTCATGGTTTTGTGTGAGTCAGGATCACCCGCAGGAGGGGTCGAGTCCTGACTTTATTTTGAAAATTTTAATTGAGAAATAAATGATTTGTAATAATTGCATGTTGAATTTTCCGTGCAAACTTGATTTACATAACATCATAACTCATATCATTTGTTTTAAAATGTGTGGAGGAAGGGTGGTTTATACATGGCACCACGTTCATGTAGGTAGTATGGTTACCTACTTGTTCGTAGGATTGCCTTACTGAGCTTAATGTGCTCACCCCTTTCATTTTCTCCCACAGATAATCTCCAGTTGAAGTTGAGGCGACTCAGTGCTGCATTCCGGATATCCGCTGCTGCCCATCATTTAAGGTATATACACTTGTACATATTGTATCTACATAAGCATAGCACAGTAACATGTTTGTAAGTAACTTTAGGGGATGTATAAATATTATAAACAATTATAAATGACTGGAAAAGAAATAAGTAATATGGTAAATGTATGGTGGGACTGGCATTGACGCACAGCCCAATTATTAGTGGAGTGTGGTCACGATTTGAGGACAGGTAAGAATTTAAGTAAATAAACAAAATGCGAAAAATTTACTCTGATTTTTGGATAGTTTTGGGTCGTGACATGTGAATAGTATTGATCAAGTATAAATGACACCAGTATTTACATCCTTCATCTATAGCACCTACGTGCATGGAGGGTAGTTGAAGGAGCAGTTATATGAAGAGCACGAACTATTTTGTCTACTAATTACAAAATTCTTTCTAGAGCTAGTCAGGTGCTTGGGCATGATCATAGTACAATTGAGCTAGAGAGAAAGGCGTAATACAATATAGATAAAGTTTGGACAGTAAATAGAGAATAAAAGATCCACTTATGTTGGAGTGAAGGCGTATACACAGGTTAAGGAAAGCTCAGATCGTGTCATACGTCACCATCCTATAGATTTTATAATTATGAGTATATTCAATCTGTCTTCAAGCCATGAGACTGAAGAGACAGGAAAACTAAATATGGTTTGGGCTAGGCCTATTGGGTTAGGTTTAGTGTGCCTGTCTTTTAGCTAAATCTATCCATAGCATGATTACTATTCATTCAAAAGATACCTAACAACAAAAGGTTTTTCTAATGCCTATTGAAGATTATTAATATTTCCATTAGCATTCATTTTCACACAATTACTTTTTTCAAAACTTCGGAATTTTCAGAACTTCTCTTTTTGCACTATGTTCTTTTAGTTTTGGTTCAAGTGAGTTTGGTTAAACAATTCGAAATGCAATTGAATTCTACTTGGAAATAGACATTGTATTTTGAGAACAACATGTCAAAAAGCATTTTTACCAATATGACAAAACTGTTGTTTTTATGATATCTTCCTAACAATGACTTGCTCACAAAATACTTATTCAACAATTTGATAATATCAGTCACCAACCTCACTCAATTACAACAGCAACAATTGAATCCACGTAATTAAGCTCTTAGACAGCACCTACTATATATAGCCTCTAATTAAATTTTCGTGGAAGATATGCAATTGTTTTATGTTTTTTTTTTTTTTTGGAGATACGAGATAAGACAGTGCCATCGAGATTTACCAAATAGGATGAAATAGAGATTCATCATCAATGTCTTTGCCCAATTTGATAGCACGTTAAGCATTACATCTACTTTAATTGTATTTTAGAATAATGATATGGTTACAAGTATCGGAGTGAATTAAAATTGGACAAAGTTTAAATGTTAAATTCAAAATATGAATTTCCTCTATGAATAACATAGAGTGGGACGATCAAGTTCCTTTAACAAACAAGTTAGTTCTCTCCCGAGTTGAAAACGGAGTACTTTCGGGAATTAGAGGTAAAATGCATTTATAATTAGAGAGGAGCTGAACGAAATTACCACTTTATATTATATGGCTGAGAGTAATTTGCTCAACAAACAACCTTAAACTTGTCAAGCAAGCTTCAATAGTACATTAATAATTGAGACTGATATATGAATTCGGATTTATTTATTTGAGGATTCCAAGATGATGAGGAACGCGGGGCAATTTCTCGAAGTGTGAGTATGAATTTTCCTAGCTATCATCTTGTCAAATCAAATGCACTGTTAACTTGAGGTATAACATAAACAATATATAACATACAAATTTGATACAGGAAGTGACGCGTTATTAAAACTACTTTCCAATTCATATTTGGTTTTCCTTTTTTCGTTGGCATGTGGCCTGCATCAAATGTAATTTGTCTTAATGATCTCCTGCTCGAGGGAATTTCAATTCTGAGCTGTCAATTGCAAGTGGAGAATTATTCTTTCTATAACCAACAATATCATGCTCAGCTAAAAACAATAACAACACTTTCATATGTATTTATGTTTCTTCCTATTGTTTTATTTTATTTATTGTTTTTGTGGATGTTTCGCAGCAAATGTCACTTTCAAAACATGTTTGCTTGCTCTGAAAGTTCACCAAATTAGAGCCGGAGGTAGAGCTGATAAAAATTGGTTCAAATTTAAAAATTTATTTGAATTCGTTTGAAATCGAATTTGGGATCGATCTAAATTGATTAAAAAAATTACAGATCTGAACCCAAAAAAGTCTCAGCCCAAAAAAACTCGAATTCGAAAAAGATCGAACTCGAAAAACTCGAACTTGGTATGACTCGAATCCAATATAAGCCAAACCCGATAAGACTCGAACACAAGACTGACTCGAACCCGAGCTCCAAAAAAATCGATTTTATAACTCGAAAAAACTTAAATTATAATTATATGACTATTTTATTAAAAATAAAATAAATAAATAATAATACACTTTTTCTAATTAAAAATTATAAAATTTTAAAAATAATCATTATTTCTTAGACAATTATATCAACAATGTATTATCAACAAAAAAAGTATTGAATATATATATATATATATATATATATATATATATATATATATCAAATAATTTTTAATATCATACTTATTGTGTTTATAATAATAAATATATTATTAAATATGACATTTAATTTAATTATAAAAATAATTATTATACTATTTCATTATATATATTTCATATTAAAATTTTAGTTTGAATGTAATAATAAATCAAATATAATTGTAACATTTGTTTGAATTTAATATTTTGTGCAAAAAATAAAAAAAATTAAGAAAATTAAATTTAAATTATATTTTCTTAGAGTTTCAAATATATAAAAATATTAAATTTACTTGAAAATAAAAAAAATAATCTTAAAATTAAAATATATTGTTTTTAAATTTAAAAGAAAAGTTAAATAACTAAATCAAACAATACAACTATATACAAGTACAATGTTCAAAAAAATATAATAAAATAAAAATGCTTTTCAATTTGTAAAATCAAATGAAAAAAGTTTCTTTATTCCAAAAAATTACACATACACATACAAATACACATATACGTACTTGTTTCTTGTACAAATAAGTGATATTCAATGTAAACTAAGTTAGATAAAATTGTCAATATATATAATTATACATCACACATACATATGTATGTCAGACGTTGCTCGCTTCTTTTTGGGTGTGAAGCAGTGTACCGTGTGGCACTTTGCTCCCGCAGGATTCAAGAGGTGGCCCCCACAGTCTTACTCATACGTACTGTCCGCTTTGGAAGCCCCAAAGGCCCCTCACGGCTTTATCGAGGTAAATACCCCAATTCGCGTCCTCAGAGGTTCGAACCCAATACCTTAAAGTTTTTGTTCTTGCACAGATGATACCAATATCTTAAGTTTTATTATTTGTTTCTTAACTTATTAATTATTATGAAATTTTTATTAATTTAATTTTAGTTTCTTTTGTTTAAAATTTGAAAACATATTATCTAAAACATAATTAACTAATTTTATTTCATAATTATTATTATTATTATTATTATTATTATTATTATTATTATTATTATTATGATGTTGCATTAATTTTTTTCGAGTCAACAATATTTTATTAAAATTAATAATTACAATTTTAAGTACAATTTGTACCATATTCATATTATATACATATACATATACTGTAATATCATATATGTAAATGGTTAATGAGTAAGAATTCTATCTTAACTAATTATGAAACTTTTATTAATTTAATTTAGTACATTATGTTTAAAATTTAAAAATATATTATCTTAAGCATAATTAACTAATTTAATTTCATAATTATTTTATAATTATGCTTCATTAATATTTTTGACTTAATAATATGTTATTAAAATTGATAATTACAATTTTAATTACAATTTGTATCATATTTATATACTTATACTATAGTATCATATATGCAAATGGTCAATGTGTAAGAATTATATCTTAACTGATTATGAAATTTTTATTAATTTAATTTCAGTGACCTATGCTGAAAATTTAAAAACTTATTTTTTAAGCATAATTAACTAATTTAATTTCATAATTATTTTTATTGTGCCTTATTAATTTTTTTAAGGTCACAAAGTTTTATTGTATAAATATATTTTTTTAGTGTAATATATTAAACACAAAATATGGTTCATATGATAAATGTTTTGCATGAAAATTAAAGGGTCAAGATTCAAACCTCCACAATCTCAACTTGTTTTGCTAAGTATCTTAAATATTCTAATTGGACATGTGATCAATTGGAGTATTTAACATTTTTAATTCAACATTCTAAATTTTTAATGAGACATTTGATTAATTAGTGTATATGTCTATATTTAATGCAATTATGTTATTATTATTATTTATGTATGAACAAAAAAATAAATTAGAAATAAAATTGAGCTAATTAGTCGAACAATTATTCATATTAAGTTAAAAAATAATTAGTTCTTTTTTCATAATATATATTTTGCAATTGATGAATATAACTATATCTACTATTTTATAACAAATATTGTAGGAAATTAAAAAAGTAAATAATTTTTGTCAAATAATAAATATTAAAATGTAGACATTTATATTTATATAAATATTTATTAAAATTTAAAATTAGATTAAAATTAAATTAATTATTACATTCAAAATTTTTAAAAAAATGTTCATAACTTACAAAATTTCAAAATAATTTGAAATCGGCCCGCTAGACCCTCTTGACTCAAATCGGGACCGAACTTGAAATGTGAGTGAACCCGAAAATACCAGAACCCAAAAATGCCTGAACTCGAAAAAGCCCAAACTTGAAAAGTCTAAATCCGAAAAAACTCAAACCCGAAAAGATCGAACCCGAACAAGCTCAAACTCGAAAAACCCAAAACCAAAATAACCCGAACTCAAAGACAACTTGAACCGAACTTGTCACCTCTAGTCAAAGGCAAGGTGGAAGAATAAGCTTCCTTTGTTGGAGGGAGAAATCAGATAAGGACAAGGGTTGTTATTTAAAAGGAAAAAGCTTAAAGATGTTCTGATTATTAAAAGAGATTCTAATAATAAAAAATAACTAGTAATTTATTAGAATAATATATTAATCATAATTAATTTAAATTTCTAAAATTTTTGTCACTATTGTTTGGATCAAACATCTCATTGAAGCTTTAACTTAAATTTTACATTTCAATTACCAAGCGTGACCCAAAAAATGTGGACATTGTCGTCTGCAGCTACTCTTGTAATAATAATTTTCATAAGGAGGGCAAGAAAGAGAACTATATTACGATCCGAAGGGCACGATATTTCTTACACTTCACTATGAAAGTACAAAAATTTGGACTAAAATTTTCATTTAACACTTGTTTGTCATGTGAGCACAACCCTACAGTAGAATTCAATTTATATCTACTTTACATAATTTAAGATAAATTGCCTATGGCCCCCAGTCCGATGAGATACTTAATGGCTTGTCATTTATCCAATTTTCTTTCCCAAGAGCCATGCATTTACATTAGGAAACTTAAAATATTAATTACACCATACACATCCTAACTTGTGTATTGAAATTAAAGTGTTTGAATTAAACATGTGCCAAATATGAGCTGCAAGATCTCTGAAGCCTTGATCTCAATGCTGATATTGATGGCACTGCTACTACCTCTCACATATGAACCTGTGATGGAAAGTAAGTGGAGGTGAGCTTTGGAGAAAGCTCAGTAAGCATCCAACACAAGTACGAAAGTTATAATATATAGATACTAAATTCTAATGCATGTCTAATACATTCACTTTCAATCAATTTGTTATCACTTGCTCGATTCAATCTTTCGAGCCTTATCGAAAGTTCCACTTTTTAACACTTATTTGATTTAATCTTTCAAACCTTATCGAAAGTTTCACTTTTCGTGGGTTTTGGCTAAAACTCGGCCTAGACATTGTCAAGTTTCTCAGGCAGTGAGGTATTTTGAAATACCTCATTTGGCCATTGAATCTAACCACTGTAATTGTTCACTATAACACTTACCTCTTATTTGATACAATTTTCGATAATAATGACTTCTATCATTTTTCGATATTCAATCACTTTTCAATCTCCAATCACTTTTCACTTCAAGGATTGATACTCCTTCGTATCATCCTCGTTACTAAGACTAAGTGACATTGTCAGCGCTATTCCATCCTATCAATGTTCAATTGCAATGTTCGATGCCTAAACAATGAAGAAGTTAAATAAAACACTTTTTCAATACAAATAAATGGTGTGGAATCAACATTGAGACCAAACACATGTTCGATAAAACACTTTTGGTTCGATAAAACAATTTTCAACAACTCTGAAAACTTTTCGATAACAATCTCCAATAAACACTTTTATTTTCAATAAACGATGCATATTTCTATACAATCACATGGTTTGGAAATCAGTACTAGATGTCAGACACATATTCGATAAACATTTTTCAATAAATCGATATTCTTTCGATAAACACTTTTCATTTCGATAAAACACTGAAAACTGTTACTATAAACACTGCAAAATTTTCTATACTTAATTAGATAATAAAATAAAATGAAAATGTGTTATAAGAAGATATATATATATATCTTTGTTAAATTGAAAATGTATTTAAAATAATAAAAATAAATACAAAAAATATTATATATTTGTTATTTTGAAAATGTAATTTTAAAAAATATATAATATATATATATAATAAAAATATATAAGTAATAAAAAAAGAAATTGAAAAAAAAATGAGAAACGCGAAAAAAAGAGGGGGAATTTTGTCACGCGACCCCAAACGAAGAAGGCAGCAGCCTTCTCCTCCAGCGAACAGAGAAGGTTGTCGGCGAGAGGAGACCACCGGGAGAGGAAACGGTGATCGGGGGAAGGAGGAGAAGCTACCGACGCCAATTCAGTCGGAATCCGGCAAAAAAAAACAATGGACGCCAGCGAGAGAAAACAGAAAAAGAGAAGAGAAAAAGAAAGCGAAACCGAAGGAGGAGGAGAAAAAGAGAGAAGAGAGGAAGCACCAGCCAAAGGGGACGACCAACGACGCCAATCCAGGTGCAAATCGACGAGAAACAGTGTCGATCGGGAGAGAAAGAAATGGGTAGTGACGCCGAAGAGAGGAGAGGCCGGACCGATCACTTTTTGGCCAATCATGGCGAAATCGACACCAGATCAGTAAACCGGACAACCCCGCGGACCTACTGGAGAAGGAAGCCGATGAAAAACTGGCCGACGAAGCTTCGAACGGCAAAGGAGAGAACCGAACCGGGTTGAACCAGACCGGGTCAGTTCAGCCAGGGAAAAAAAAGAAGAGAAAAAATTGGGAAAAAAATCAGGTGATGCAGTCGAGCTGCGGGTAAGCCGGTAAGTGGTCAAATGGACCAATTTAATTTTCAGAATAATTATTTAAATATATATTTGATCGAATTTGACCCAAAAAATATATAAATGTGTAGCTCGATAATTGGCGACAAACGAGAGTTCAAATCAGCCTCGATTTACGTGTATCATGGGATCTTGGGTAAGCGAATCTCACTTGCTACCACTTGTATAATTATACGAGTTAAAAATTAATCACATAATTTTTGGATTAATTTCGTATAAATTGCGTTATAATTAGAATTGAAAAATCGACTATCGTAAACGATATTATGAACTATCTAAAGAAATTAGAAAATGTTTAAAATGACATGATGGTGATAATAGGCCATGTAGTCAACTAAACGTCTATAATGGGCTCAGCTTGTGTAACAATCGGCCTAAACTCGTTAATGACCTAATGAACGAACCATAAATTGTAATTGAGTCTAAATAATTAAATGGATTTTAAGGACTGAATAAAGGAGTTGAAATGGGCTTAGGATAGCGGTAGGCACATTAAGGGACTATAAGGCCCAATAAAAATAATTGAGTCCCAAAATTTTAACTGAAGTTAAATTATACTGCGTACGTTTTTATAAGAAATAATAATAAGCGATTTGTGATTAATTACAGCTCCAGAGGATTGAATTGGGACTTAGAGGAATGACTGATCAGAGGTACTGGGCTAATAGCGCTACTGACGTATATTGAGGTAAGGGGTGTAATTTAATATGGTAATGGTATCCCTACCCTTAGACTCTGATTTATTTATACGTTTTCGAGCTTTCTTTTGCAGCCCTTGATTGTAAAACAAAATCCTACATCTATTAAGTCTAAGTTTTATTTGGTCATGTATTCGAAATAAAGAAATGTCATATGAAATTAAATGCATAGGTTCGAGCATGATTTTTGAATAAATGTTATGGTTTCGACTTACGTATGAATTGATTTCATGTTTTTGAAAGAAATGAAATTTGGCATGTGACCACATGCTTAAGAAAAGAAATTTGTTTTCGAAAGGTGATTGTAGGGGCCACCTCTTGAGTCCTACTGGAACAAAGTGCCACACAATTTTTCTATTTTATGAAAGAATTTCAGATTACAAGAAATTTGATTTTATTACTCGGTATGAGTTTATGGACTATAAAACCCATGAAAGATTTTGAAAACTCTGTTTTGAGACAAAAAGACAATGTGTAGTGGAATTGTGGGGGCCGCCTCTTAAGTCCGACGGGAGCAAAATGCCACGCGGTTCACAATGACATGCGATCGTGGGGGCCACCTCTTGGGTTTTGTGGGAGCAAAGTGCCACACCGTCTGTGTGACTGTGGGGGGCCACCTCTTGGGTCCTACAGATGCAAAGTACCACACGGTCAATGCATTTTTGTCATGCGCGGCTTCGTGGCGTATATGAATTCTGCCTTCGGGTGTGATTGATTCGTTGTACGACCTTGATCACGTCTACAACCTTGTCATGACCATCTTTATGATTTCCCTCTATGGAGGATGACTATGTTATCATCGCATGACAATCCTATAAGTTAACCTAGTCTCCATCCGATATGAACTATGTTACAAGATTTTAATCCTTCGATACATGTTTATGCATCAGTTATGCTTTTGAAGTTCTATCGGTTTTGAAAGATTTTATGAAGTTCTGTATGTTTTGAAAGATTTTGATGTAACTGAATAGATTTGTTACCTCGAAGTTATATTTCTATTGATTATGTTTTCCATTTACGCATTGTGTAAGCTATGTGATATTTGTAAAGAAATGTTATCTTTTAGTTTTACCATGCATTCAGTGTGATTCAGCCACAATGATCATTTTAAATGTATTTCTTACTGGGTTTTTTTCCGAAAGCTCACCTCTTCACCTTTCAGATGTGTTGCAGTGGAACTACAGTTGATAATTGTTGCGAAGACAACATAGGCTGGCGGATACGAGTTTCCCTCGGCTACTTTTTGGACATGCGTGAGGTATACATTTCTATCTCATTACCAGACCATTTGTATGCACAAACATTTATTGAAAGTAATGTGTCAGGATGTAATCTGTATAAGGATAAACGAAATGAGATATTTTAAGGATTGATTTTTTTGGAGTAACTAGACGTGTTTGGAATATGTAGAATGATTTGGTGATATGACTTGGAAAGAATGTTTGGTAGTTATGGTTACCTAGGATTGTTAAAAACAATTGGTTTGCAGGTGGGTAGGCTTATATATAAGTCATCATACTGTCGAAATTTCTATCAACGATATAAATCCAAATGTGAAACTTAAATATAATTACGGATAAAGAAGTAAGAAAATGAATTGACACTAGGTAGGAGTACAACCTAAGTGAATAAAGGATTAAGTTGCAAGCCGAAGTTTAAAAAAAAAAAAATTTCCCCAAATTTCTATAGGTCACGGGTCGTTACAGTTACATAACCATTTGCTAACAATTATAATCCCCATTAGCAAGGGCTAATACTGACTACTAAATCCCGTCAACAAGACATCAATTTGCTAACTACTATAACCCGTTAACTGGATTCAATCACTGACTATAGCCGTCAGCAGGCACAATCACTGACTATAGCCATCAGCACAATCGTTAACTATTAAAATCCTCGTTAGTAGGGGTTAATACTGACCATTAAAGCCCGTTAGCAGGACATCAATTTGCTAACAATTATGGCCAATTAGCAGGACTAAATGGTCATGGCTAACTATTATCGCCTATCAACTAAAGAAAAAGAGTAAAACGATGACAACTGTTTCAAAATCACTTCAAATCTAAATGTGGATAAAAACAGAGTTAGTTCAAATCCAAAAACAATTGGAATATACAAAAATAAGCATAATCCACAATTTTTCGAAACATGTTTGAAAGGAGATTTAAAAGTTTTCCATTATACAACGAAATTTATGTAAGCTTTGAAAATCTCATGATTTACCAGGCCATGCACAGTATAAAACAATGCTCGAAGTATTTCGATAAATCACTTAAGTTGATGGAAAACATGAGGAATGTATGACATGCTTTCCTATCTTTATTAGTTGTACACTTCTCAATCGATCAATCAATCTTTCAGTCTACATTCTAAGACTTACTTTATTCCATATGATGCTACTTCGCATCTATAAGTCTATCTTATACATTGTAGTACTGCCTCACACTCTAATGATCACTTATCAATTCGATATTCTTATTTAATTTTTTTCTCAATCATTCTCCAATACTTTCATCACTTAGGTTCGTTATACTTAAATCAACTTGATATAGGTATAACGGACCTACACTATTGGATACTAACCTGTATCCTTTCAATATTCTTATAACTTCATTCATTATTCAATTTTGATTTGACACTTATACCAATGCAATAACAATGTGATGTTTTTTGCACCACGAACGATTATTTTCATTCCAATAATCCTATAAATTATTCATTTAAATTTAACACTTTATCTGATATAGTATGATACTAACTTTGCATTAGGTAACTGTTCACTTATCCTTTAAGATGCTAAATTGCATCTTCATTCACTTATCCCAGCGCTACCACCCGTTTTGGTTCACCTAACATAGGCGATTTAAAAAAATTCTATAATAAGATTGGGTAACGATTGCTCATTACCCAGCCTGTAAAGTAGAAACAATTTATAACTGCAAGACAGTTGATTTTATTCAATTTCACTTATCGTTCTTAATTCTTATTTGTTTACCACTTATTGTTCTTATTCATTATTTGATTGTCGTCCTATCATATGTTGTAGTGAGCCACAATCGAACCACATTCACTTATGCGTAGTAGGCTACCGCTTTCACAATTAAATTCATTATTGATGAATTTAATTAGTAGCTTATGCAGTTTTGTTTTCCTAACATGCGCCTAGACACAGTATCAAACATAAATTCAATTATCTATATGATACTATTCGATATTGAGTGAAGGTTACTTACCTTAACACTATGTGGGCACGCATTTCAAGGCAAAATCGAAAGTTGCCACTTGCCACTATAGGTTTCGAAAACCCCACAATTCCACATTTTTTTTCTATCAATCCTATATTTATATATATATATATATATATATTTATATATATCAATTTGGAGCATTATAAATTAGCAAGACTAAGCTTACCTTTTTTGGAACCAATGTATCAATTAGACTTCGAAGTCGTTTTGCTCCGATATGAAAGAATAAAAACGCTTCATATTAGTCCTTATATAACATATATAAGAACTAAGGATTGAGAGAAGCTAAATCTCTACAAATCTGAGAGAGATAGTAACTTACCCGATTTTGCTTCCCTTGAGTTTTTTTTATTCATTTCTAATCTGTCCTTCGAATTTCAGTATATTGTAGAGAGGATGGAGTAGAGTAAGTTTGTGAGGAATCAGAAGTAAAAGAGGGCTAGGAACATGGAAAATAGGTGAAAATGGGGAGAGAATAAAAGGGGTGTTTCTCTTTTTTTCCTCCCCTGTTTCCAAAAAATCCCAAGCCTATATATATAAAATGCCTTGAGGGGATCGATCCCTTCCTTTAGGGGATTGATCCCTTTGCATTATTTTGGCCTAAAATTGCATTCTATTTGAGGGGATCGGTACCTTGGCTAAGAAGACCGATCCTTTAAGTCGGTTAAGCCAATTCTGACATCCTATCAAGCAAGGATCGATCCCATTGCATAGGTGATCGATCTTTAGGCTTTCTTAGGCTAAAATTTACTTTATTCCTTCACAAAAGTGAGACCGAATCAAAGGGAATCAATCTCTATGGGTGTATTTACCCAGATTTGCTCGATAACTCTCTTTTGAGCCAAATTCGGGACTTATAACTTGTCCAAAAGTTATCTCAATTCACACTTGTCAATATCTTTGCACGTCATATGTGTAAAAAAATTCTGGTTCTCACACTAAGGGCATCCACCACCTTTACAATTTTTACATCAAAACATTTAACACCACTTCCACTAAACAATCAATTACACTTCTTTTCTCATTTCTCCTTTGAAATTTCATTTCATCCCTTTTCTATTTTTCAAATATAATTTGATAGTTGCATCCCACAATTATTATCTTTTTACTTAATTTTGATGTTTGATGTTGCTAAATTGGTTCAAGCTTTATTTGATTTTGAAGGATAAATTTTTTATTTCATATTATTTTATTTTCTTGCCGTAAATTTTTAGATAGGTAATCATAAAATATAAGAATAATTTTTTTTCAATCAAAAGTAAATGAATCATTAATTTAAATGAAAATAAAAAAAATTTAATCAATTGACTTTTGGTATATAAAATTATCCCTCTCCAAATTATTTTAATTGATTTATTTATATAAAATCACGTAAGGTCGGGTCGGGCTCAAATTTATATAATAAATATTTAAAAAGGCTTGGGCTGAAAATCGAGCTTGAGATTACGTATAATTCGTTAATATCCTACATAAATCTGGGTCAAACTAGTCCCAATTCAACTCATAGACAAGTAGAATATATATAAGTTTCCATGTACTCTTTTTATATGAGTTAAAATATTAACAATGTAGTCTTTTGAATTTTTCTATAAATTTATGTCACCATGGCCCAATTTTTCATTATATTATTCTTAACCCGATTGTTATTTTTCTTTCACAAATTATTATATTTAGAAATTTAACATGGTACTAGAACTCTAAGCTTCAAATAGTAAAGTAACTTTTTTTTTCTTTTTCTTCTCCAATGGCTATCATCATCTTTAAATACATTTTTTTTAATTCTCCAATAGCTAATGCTATTTCCAATTTTTTTTCCTTTTCAATAGCTAACATCATCTCCAATTTTATTTTTTCCTTTTCCAATTGGCTAACACCATATCCAATTTTTTTCTTTTCCAGTAACTAACGCCTTCTCCAATTTTTTTTCTTTTCAAGCTATTTATAAAGGTCAAGCACTTCTTTCGTTTCGACAAAGGTCAAGTACCTCATCTTTCACTTCTATAAAGATCTAGCACTGTAAGACCCGAAATTATTTAAAATACGAAATGAATGAGTATTCGTGAAGAGAAGTCGGGTTAAATTAATCCCGAACACGTGCAAGGGCAAAATGGTCAAAAGACAGAAAGTTGGAATAATATCGATAAGGAAAAAAATTAATTAAAAATATGGATTTAAGAAATCTTGGTCAATAAAAGTGAAATAAATTTATTTCGGGTTAAATTGACCAGGATATTAATTTATTGGAATTAATCGGGATTAATCGAAATTTTTAGTTTGGAAAAATAATTTTGAAAATTATCGAAAAATATACCGAAAAGTCATTCGGGACAATATCCCTAAAATACGGAGAAATTATACCCGAAAAATGGTTAAAATATAATAAATAAATTAAATAAAATTAAATAAATTAATTTGGAATAAAATAATAATTTTAAGGGATATTTGGGTATTTTTAAGGTATTTGAATGATTAAAAAAAAAAGAGAGAAACGGGTCGGGGAGAGAGAAAGAGAAGCGGAGACGAAAACGGAGCCCGATGAACCCGAGGGAGACCGGCGAGCCGTCCGGCGGCCAACGGCCAGGCCAAGGGCCGAAAAAGGAAGAGGAGCTTCAGGCGATCTCCCTGGCACCGGCAGCACGACCAACCGACGCCGGAGTCCGGCGAATCGGGGAGAGAAAGGCCGACGGGATTGAGGGGCTCGGTCCCGACGAACGGCGGCGTCTTGGCTCCGATCCGACCCCGCAAAATGATCCCCAGGCTGAGACGGTTCTGTTGAGGCCATTGGATGCCGACGAAACGACGAGAATCGCCGGCGACGGCCAAGAGGAGAAATAGGTTTCCGACGCCGGGGAGAAGAGGCCGAACCGGCGGCGTTCCGGCGACCACGACCGAAACCGAGGGTAGATTCGTGCTGCGGACAACCTTGCGGAGGTGTTAGCGGTGGAAGCCGACAGAGAACCGGCCGGCAAGGCGGTGAACTGGTCGAACCGGAGTGAACCGGGGTGAACCGGAGGGTCTGAACCGGTCCGAACCGGACTGAACCGGTTCAACCAAAAAGAGGAGGAAAAAAAGGAAGAAAAAGGGAAAAAGAAAAAGAGAAAAAGTTGGAGAAAATTCCTATGATGCAATCGAGTTTCGGGTAAGTCAGTAGTGGTCGAAATTGACCCGATTTAAATTTCGGAGTATTTAAATTAATTAATTTTGGATTGAAAACTTACCCGAAAAATTGTGGAATTGTGTAGCTCGACAATTGGCATCCAACGAGAGCTCGAGATAGCCTCGATTTGCGTACTAGCATGGAATCTCGGGTAAGTAATCCTTATTTACGACAATTGCATCGTTATGCGTGATATTGAGTTAATTTCCGCAAAAATTGAATTAAATTCTGGAAAATTAGATAAATTGTCGTAAATAATAAATTTAGCAATTCGAGAGTTAGAATGAGGCCCAATAAATTATTAGTGGGCCCAATGAGCCTAATAGGCCTCGATAATGTGAGAATTAAGTGAAAAACGGGCTTAAGACCGATTAAGGCCCATTAAGGTGCAATCGGGCCCAATAGGGGTAAACGGGCCCAATGATTTAAATTAAACCCATAAAAT
The DNA here is from genome assembly GCA_033439115.1 of Firmiana major. Classification (NCBI taxonomy): domain Eukaryota; kingdom Viridiplantae; phylum Streptophyta; class Magnoliopsida; order Malvales; family Malvaceae; genus Firmiana; species Firmiana major. The sequence goes on along the minus strand of CM065913.1, from coordinate 33,651,893 downwards.
AGGAAATACAATTAAATTGTATAATATCTGACCTGAGGAATATTGATACGCAGTTCCGGGCATTTGATTGGGAACATAACGGACTGCGCGACGTGACAACAGTGGAAAAGAAAAGGTCAGACTCGACATGAAAATAAGGTAAGGGAATTCTGTGGACTACTAGAGGTAACTTTACACAATTTTAAGTTTATTTGCAGTCTTTAAAATTTATCTGAAGGGTCTAGAGGTCGAATAATAATTTCAGTGCCCCGAATGGGCAAATTACTAAAATACCCTTGTTAAGGGTAGAACTTACAAATTTAGGAAAAGTTGGGAGGAGCAAGGACAAGAGGTTCCTGCTCGTTCTGGAGGTATTTTAACACATGCATGAGTAGGCTGGCTCACTTTTAAAGAAAAATGCATAGCATTGCATACCTTAAACGATGTAATTTCTGTGAAAACTATTTGGAGATAACCGAGCCGCCTACGTGTTCTTATTTACATGTGACGTGCTAGAGCTCAGCTCGCACGATGTTTGATTTGTGTGATGCATGCATTAGTGCTGGAGCGAGAGCTCGCACTAGAGTTTTACATGTATAGGTGCTAGAGTATAACTCGCACCAGATTTCATATGCTTTTTCGTGACACGATGCTAGAGTCTAACTCGCACCAGATTTTACATGATTTTCATGACAGGGTGCTGGAGTTTAACTCGCACCAGATTTTATAAGATTTTCATGTGATTCATATATACAGTGTTAGAGCACCGCTCGCACTACTTTTCAGAGATCATACCATAAGCTGTGCTTGGAGCATCGCGTAGACTGTGTGTCACCGATTTAATAGGCTCGCACGCGCGTTTTGAGACATGGCATGAGTATTGAGAAACAAAACCTCTCTGTGGGAAGCAGGCCATTTGGGTTGGAGTATCTAGAGTGATATGGGTCCATGGAGTACGATGTACCGTGCAAGTAGCATGGAGTACGATGTACCATGGGGTATCTTCGGATACGGTATCTTTGTGATACGGGGTATCTTCGGATACGGTATCTTGTGATACGGGGTATCTTCGGATACGGCATCTTCGGATGCGTGAGATCGGATAAGACTGACAGGTTGGATTGACCCACCTCCCGGGCGGTTCCCGATCAGGGTGAGACCTCGCACACTGGGATCCGTGAAGCTAGAGGGACTCACGAGGACACATATGGCCAGTCCTGGTTATTGCCGTTATACAGATATTGCCTCGTCTCGCATGTCGACGATTTCGATGATTTAAACTGGGTTTTTAATTAAATGTGCATGATGGTTATTTCCATGCTTTTTAAACCCATGTGTGATGTATACCGATTTTCATGGTTTTGTGTGAGTCAGGATCACCCGAAGGAGGGGTCGAGTCCTGACTTTATTGTGAAAATTTTAATTGAGAAATAAATGATTTGTAATAATTGCATGTTGAATTTTCCGTGCAAACTTGATTTACATAACATCATAACTCATATCATTTGTTTTAAAATGTGTGGAGAAATGGTGGTTTTTGCATGGCACCACGTTCATGTAGGTAGTATGGTTACCTACTTGTTCGTAGGATTGCCTTACTGAGCTTGATGTGCTCACCCCTTTCATTTTCTCCCACAGATAATCTCCAGTTGAAGTTGAGGCGACTCAGTACTGTATTCCGGATATCCGCTGCTGCCCATCAACATAAGGTATATACACTTGTACATATTGTATCTACATAAGCATAGCACAGTAACATGTTTGTAAGTAACTTTAGGGGATGTATAAATATTATAAACAATTATAAATGACTGGAGAAGAAATAAGTAATATGGTAAATGTATGGTGGGACTGGCATTGACGCACAGCCCAATTATTAGTGGAGTGTGGTCACGATTTGAGGACAGGTAAGAATTTAAGTAAATAAACAAAATGCGAAAAATTTACTCTGATTTTTGGGTAGTTTTGGGTCGTGACAAGCACCCCCTTCGCATCAACTTACCTCTACAAATGTTCAGTAGCACCTCATTCTTTATATCAGATCGCTTACAAAAAAGTCCAAATATACCTCATTCTTCGCTTTTACAAAGATCTAGCACCTTTTTCGCATCAAATTGCTCCTACAAAGCGATTGTTCAGATGAAGATTTGGAGTCCATTTATGTAATTCTTTTTAAGTTGATCACTCCAAATAATTTTTTCGTAACTCAATCTGAGAGAGGCTGTTAGAGAAAATTTTGGTAATCAAGAAAGTAACTAATCGTTTAGTAGAATAATATATCAATTATAATTAGTTATAATCCCTAAAATTAGGGATATAAATGGGCACCACTTAAACAGGTACCCAGAACTATCCGCTCGAATTAAATCGGGTTTGGGTACCTTATAGTCAGTTTTAATTGAGTTAGGGTATTGATTCCACTACCCGTGTCGAGTTTGGATAAGGTTTCGATAGTGCCTTTAAAATACTCTAAACCCGAACCCAATTAGCATTTTATTTTATATATTTGTGTTTTTTTATTAAATTATGTTTGTTTGTAGTTTTATAAACATATCTCCATGTGAGCTACTAAAACTTATTGAATTATGATAGAATTTGTATGTTCTTATTTAATTTTATATTTTTAATTAATAAAAATTTAAATATTAGAATAATTGATTTTCAAGTTCAGGTCAATTAACGGGTTTTGTCAAAAAATTTGGTTGAATAATCAAATAATTAAATAAATTCGGGCAATAAATAGATAGTATTAAATTTATTCAGATAGGGCTTGGGTAATGTTTTAAAAAAATAATCGAATAATAATTGAGTTTAAATTCTTTAGTTAATAATCAAGTTTAGAGGTGAATACTTCAAAATTAGTAGATACATACCTGGTTTACATCCCTGCCTAAAATCTCTCCGTTATTGTTTTCAATATACTGTTTATACCACCTATATAAATAGGGGTTATGTGCACTCTTTTATATAAAATATTAAAAATGGAATCTTTTGAGTTTCTTTATCGATATAGGTCATCATGATTGAATATTTCTGTGTATTCTTTTTACTCAAATTTTATTTTTTATTCATAAATTATTATTTTTAGTTAAAGTGTACGCAAATTCTTCACTAACATCAACCGATTAATAAGTCAATTTGGTTAAGTGTACGCAAATTCATGTTAATTTCCAAGCTTTTAAATATATATATATATATATGATGCGCTTTCAAGCTTGAATGAAATAGCTCAAGATTATAATATATATCATATAAAATCTAATTAAAATTTAATGCAATCAATTCAAAATGAAACCTTAATTAAAAAATTACAATGAAATCACATTATACTCAAAACCTATGAAAATCAAACGAAACAATTTCACACCAACTACTCCCTACGAACAAACCTTTTTGTAACACTCATTACGTGTAGACATTTTGTTTAGTAACATCTAATTTTTATGAATTATTATCCAATACATTATTAATGAAATTTTTAGACTTCACAAATAAAGTTCAAATGTTGACACGTATTTTTAAAATATTTTTAAAAAATAAATAAAATAATATATGTGTCAGCATCTAAATCCTACTTATTAAATTTAAAAACTTCATTAATAATAATAATAATAATAATAATAATCTTTCTTCATTTCATTGGTCTTTAACCTAGCTTTCAATGTCCATAACAGCGTAAAGCTTTTGCGCTATCCAAGCATGTTTGCTCTCCGTCGGTGATTCAAGATCATCTTCAGATTCTTCTACCTTTGTCAACGTTGAATAATCAACCTTTTCTCCATATAATTTAACCAGAACCAAATAGAGAGCCATTGAAAAAATGGTGACCGCTATCAATGCCCAGCTAAATTGAATATTGACAAGTGATTTAGCTCGGTGTAGTGCCTCATCGCTTGAGCAGCTAACTATCTGGTGACCCTCTTCAGAGTGCAGGAAGCAGCCTTTGGAAACAAACTCTGGAGTCCAAAGCATGTATCCCATGACTATCAGCCACACACCTTGATAGAAAATGCTGAGAGACCTTATAAAGCTGACCATGAAGCTCTTAGGATGCCCAATTCCAATGAGGGTGGTGGCTAAAGAAACAGCGATGACACTCTGAAGAAGCAAGTGATATTGACCCTCAACCCCCATGTGATCGGTTGAATGAAGGCGGAATATGAGGAGCTGCTGTGCAAAGGCTACTGCTCCAAGAAACTCTGTTAGGCGATACTTAGCTGTGGGTCTAATTTTATCAAGGAGCATAGCAAAAGCTGCATAAGTAAAGAAAGTCATTGATATAGAAGAGTGTTCAAAGTTGCGGAGATGATTTGATGGGATGGTTCCATCAGGATCAAAAGGTTGGTGCCTTGCAGGGCCAATAAAGAGCTCCATGGAGATGGAGATGGAGGAGCCTACCATGATAATGAACAGCTCTAAGTACCTTAATTTTGATACGGGGAACCATGGGGAAGATGTGAAGGAATTTGGGTGAAGAGAATGGAGCTTGATATGATTAAAGAGATGCCAAAATCCAAGTACAAGGAAGGCTAAACCTGGTATAACATGCCCCACTAAAGAACCCATGTCTTCCTATGTCTGAACCCAACTCTTCTTCCCCTTTTTTTTGCTTGCAGAGGGGAAAATGAAGAGCTTTTGAATGTTGTAGGGGAGAGAAAAAGTACGAGGGAGAGTTAGGGTGCACAAAACTGAGGAGCAAATGCCTTAAGAGAGCCAGATTAATGGGGAGGGATGGGTTGAATTTCCCAGGCTCCAGAGCGCTATATATTTGAGGATTTGGAAAGTTTGAACTACTGATGAGTAAGGATTAAGCTTTTTAGTTAAGAAATTATCCTTAGCCGACAGCGCTACGAAATTTCGTAATAAAATCCAAAAAGAATAAATAGATTATATTCAATTGGTGCAAAATCTATTGGAGGGTCCATTTACCATTTTTAATTTAAATTTAGATAAAAATGTCAAACTCATTACACTGTTCGAGTTCAAAAATCAAGGATCGTGAAAAATCAATCTGAGTTTAAATTTACGATTTTAAATTCAAGTTTGATTTTGTTATGACTCAGTTTGTTATTAAATTTTTTTACTTTTTTATACAAATTTATTTTTAGTGCTTTTGATTTTTTTAATTAAATTTGAATTTATATTATTTTTTAGACTTTAATTTAAAATTTTTATATTTCTTAAAGTTTTTTTACAAAAATTTATCTAAATTTATTGTGTTATATTTAGTAATTATTATGCATTTTAGTATTTTATATATAATTAAAAAATAATTTTATTTAAGTAGAGTTGAACGAGTTTGGACTAATTCATTTTAAGTAAAAACGAGTTTCAAAAAAAAATTGCTTGAAATGTCAGGTCAAATTGAATTTAAGTTTACTTTTAATCCTTTAATACTATAACTAAATCCGATCTGACCCATAAATACCGCTAATTAGTACTCTTACTTTTTTTAATATTTATCTTTTTTATTTATATTTTATTTTTTCAATTTTAGCCTTTAAAAAAAAAAAGAAAAAAGCAAAACATAATTGCCAAAAGCATTACCCGATAAAACTCGAGAAATTTGATTTGCACTACAAGAAAAAGGGCCATCAGCGACGGAATTAGCGACAGAGTTTTCGTCGCTAATTTTATATTTCCGTTGCAAAAGGGTATTAGCATCGGAATTTGCGACGGATTTTTTCGTCGCAAATTCCGTCGCTAAATTCGAAGTCGCTGAAAGTTTCCGTCGGTGATGGAAAAATTTCGTCGCTAATTCCGCCGCAAATAATTTTCGTCGTTGAAAACTTTTTCCGATGGAATTCCGACGCTATTTTTTCCGTCGCTAAATTGAATCAGCGACGTATTTCTGTCACTAATATATGTATTAAGAATAATTAAACTTCCGTCGGTAAAACGAAACAGCGACAAAATTTCCGTAGCTAAAAATTTCGTCGTTGAAAGAAATTAGAGACGGAATTCCGTCGCTAATAGATTTTCGTCGGTAATAGGTTTCAGCGACAGATTTCCGTCGGTAATTTATTTGTTAAATTTTATAACGTGTCTATTGCTAAAAGTATTCAGCGACGGATTTCCGTCGCTGATACTTTCCGTCGTTGAAAGAAATTAGCGACGGAATTCCGTCGCTAATTGAAGTAAAGGGATTTTTGTCGATAATAGTTTTCAGCGACGAATTTTTGTCGCTGAAAACATCCCAGCAAAAAAAATTCCGTCTTTGAAAGAAATTAACAACGGAATTCCGTCGCTAATTGCAGTAAACAGATTTTCGTCGGTAATAGTTTTCAGCGACGGAAATCCGTCGCTGAAAACTTCGCAGAAAAAAATTCGTTGCTAAAAGTCTTCAGCGACGAATTTTCGTAGGTAATTTTACTATATATTTTTAGTGTATTTGTTGCTTAAATTCGTGTACCTAAAATAACATCACAGACATTTATAAATCGATAAAAACAAACAAAAAAGTATATCACAACTATATATCAAAACTAACATCAACTATTAATTGAAAATCATCATCATATACAGTCCGATCAAATCATCATCAGAAATATCATCCGAAATTCACGCATCTGAAAACAAAATATTTAAATTAAATGTGTACTCTCATTGATCAAGATGACCTCCTGATCCAGACGGTCCAGGTCCAGGTGCTCCTGTGTTATTGGCATTCCTTGCCATCAAGTTCATCATCTGATCCATAAAATCAAACAACTTTCCTTTCAGATTATCAATCTTGTTTGAAATGACTTTGACGTCCTCTTTCACTTGCTGCACCTCTGAATTTGTGTCATGAGTATCCATCACACCAGGAGTAGGATAAGGAAAAGGACTATAAGCTGAATGAGATGCGCAAGAAGATTGGGTGGAACCAGAGGCAGATGTAATGTTTGTGCCCATTTGTAAATCAATGCGATTTGGCCTAGTCCCAAATCCGTACGTATGTGTACGTGTACTCTCCATCCCTCCAATTACCTCACACCATGCAGCTCGATCAAAATGAGGATGGGTGCTTATATCATCGCCATATTTCTGAGTCAATGAAGTAGCGTACTTTTCCTACAATGTAATTAGAATAAGGGTAATAAACAGTAAACTTTAATAACGAGAAAACCATTTAGAAGCCAATAGAATGCATTACGTACACTGACAGATTTAGACTTGTTGTCTACATAATCACCATCTCCACCTAAACGTCTATGCGTCCGATCAAACAATTCTTTATATGTCGGTGCTCGACCTAGACGTTGTGCCTACATTAAAAGATACGTAATTTTTCATAGAAAGATATGAAATTCTTGTAAGTAATAAAAATTACATTAAAATAAATAAAACAGTAAAATAAATGTTATTATTTGGACTTACCATCCTATATTCATGTACCGAAAAAGATACAGAACCGCTTGTATGCTTTGTTATCGTTCCTTCTTTTTCTGTCAACCGATTCTGTTTTCCTTTTTTTGACTTCTCCTCCCACCTTTCAGTCCCCCATTCATTCTCAACTAATTGATCTCATATTTGGACTGAAATCCATTTCGACTAGTTGTACCCTTTACAGTCAGATATTTTATCCGTATTAAAATATTTCATTGCTTGTCTTCTCTCCAACTGTAGCAGGTCTCTAAAACGTGACTTGCATAAATGCTCCCAAATTGTATAAACATTATTGGTTTGGTAAGCAAACCACCTGAACTTCTCCTGCAAAGAAAAACAAATGATAATTATCATTTCGATACGTTTATGACCAATAATCAAGTTATTTACTTCAAAGTAATGTACTTGAAATTTATTCCACATCTGTGCTTTCACTTCATTTGGAACCCTTTTCCATGTTGGCCATGGTTCCGAGTAATGTTGTTTAATTAAATTGGATATAGTCCGCACTCCCTTCGAGTCTTGAAAAGAACTGAAAAAAAAAACATATCGCCAAATATTATACCATATTTAATATCATAGTTGTATGAAAATATAACAAAATTAGAAGCAATATACCTGTTACCAAGTGGCGTCAGGAATACCTATGCTCTGGATTTTTCGGTGTTTCAAGACTCTGATTTGGGCCTCTTGTTCTTTTTCGACCACTACCACTACCACTCCCACTCCCACTCCCACTTCCACTACCACCCGCAGTTTGTGTAGCCTCCTCAGTAGATATTCTTCGCCCGGGTAATGGTTGTTGTACCGCTGATGGAAGAGCTGGAATAGCATCATCATCGTCATCATCATCATTATCAGGAGCTGGATCAGGTCAACTTGAAGATGGAGTTGGTTGCGCTAGAGGCCGAGAACGAGGCTGATTTGAACGGTGATCTAAAGGTCGATCAGGAGCCTGAGCATGAGGCTGAGTATGCTGCTGAGATTGAGGCTGAATGTAAGAGTCAAGATTATAGTCAAACTCCAATCCATGTATAGTCTCCATTGCAGGTGAAGGAGACTTGGACCTAGATGATCGTTGTGCTAACCTTTTCAATCTTCTCATCTGCAATACAGATAAAATAATTATGTTCAGAAATAAGTAAAAGAAGTCCAATAATATTGATTTTACAGATCAATGAAGTCCAATAATATTTGATTAATTCTTACTATTCGTTATTGTAATCACTGTCATCTTCTCTATCATTACCAACTGCTTTATCATTCCATACTTCATCTTCCTCTTCTTCTTCTTCTTCTTCCTCCTCTTCTTCCACTTCCTCTTCCTCCTCCTCCTCTTCTTCTTCTTCTTCTTCTGCAAATTGATTGACTTCTTCATATTCCCCACTAATATGAACAGTAGGGTTGTCTAATTCGTCTGAATATGCAACTATTCTAGGATTCAAAACTTTCACTTCTTGGTAAACTCCTTCGTTCAAATCTAGAGTCTGTCCACCGTCATTTCGTCGAAGGGTAAATCTACTTCGTGCCTTTGTTTTGAATACGGCCCACTAATGACGACGATTTTTTTTTGTAGAAGGATAAGGACTAAAGTACACTTGTTGGCTCTGTTCAGCTAATATAAAAGGTTCATTACTGGCAAGTACAGATTTATGCTTGATATCAACAAGACCATGACGGGGATCAACATGTAGACCTCGTTTTGTATCAAACCAATGACACTTGAATAACACAACTTTATTTCCAATTCCAAAGTACTCTAATTCGATTATATCTGTCAGTATGCCATAAAAATCACGATCAAAATCATTGTAGCAGCTGCCTTTGACACATACATCAATGTTCATTATTTTTCGAGATCGACCATAATCCAACGTATGAAACTTGAAACCATTTACAAAATAACCTTGATAACTCCTTATCATACGTCCAGGACTATGAGAAATCTCAATAATACGTGGATCTGTTTGAGTGGCATGTTCAAATACCTGAAACCCCGCAAAACCAATCATTAAAAGACTAAGAAATTAAGTTCAAACTACTGATTGTTCTATTTTTATAGTACTTACAAATTGTTTAAACCATTGTGAAAAATGATCATGACGTGCTTTCTCTAATTGTGCATCGCTGATATTCGGATGATCTCTTTTAATCATATCATCAAATGACCTACAATGACATTTGAAACTAAATAATAGAACAACTATATCAACCATATATTTTTAAATTAAACGATGGGTTAAATTTAGATAACTTACTGAATATAGGGGACTATTTCCTCACAATTCATTAACACATATATACACGCAGCATTGTAGTCATCTTCCTCCAAGTATCGAGCATTATTTTTTGTCGGCCCAATTGGTCGACCCAGACGTCTAAAAATGGACAAACGTCCCATCGGATCGACATCTCCTCCATTATCATTACGTGGTGGATGGGTCAATCTTGTTTGAACTTCAGGTTCAAAATACAAGGCACAAAAGTTTCCAATCTCCTCCCTTATGTATGCCATACATATCGATCCTTCTGGATGAGCTGGATTTTTCATTTTCTTTTTTAAGTGATGCAAAAATCTGAATTGAATATTGTAAGCAATTAATTTTTATTAACTTTTTCAGATAGAATATTTAGGATGATAAATATTAATATAACAATACATAAAGATTAACTATAAGTGATTACCTCTCAAAGGGATACATCCATCGATATTGCACTGGACCGCCCACCATAGCCTCATAAGGCAAGTGGATTGGAAGATGCTCCATACAATCAAAAAATGAAGGGGGAAAGATCTTCTCTAATTTGCAAATGGTTTGTACAATGTTCCTTTGTAAAACTTGCATGTGATCTACACGTATTTCTGGTAAGCATACATCTCTGAAAAAATTAGATAGCTCTGTGATTGCATCCCAAATTGGATTGGGGACAAAATCACGAATAGCTATGGGAAGTAAGCACTGTATAAAAATGTGACAGTCATGAGATTTCATTCCGTAGAACTTGCATTCATCGACATTAACACACCGAGCTATATTTGATGCAAACTCATCAGGAAGCCTTAACTCTTTAACCCAAGCACATAGTCTTCTTTGCTCCTCCTTGCTTAGAGTGAATGAAGCTTTAGGCTTTAATGTTTTTCCTTCACTGTTCACCAATTCTAAATCTTTTCTTTTGCAAATGAAGGCCATATCCATTCTTGCATTTATATTATCTTTAGTTTTACCTTTAACATCCATCAGGGTGTTAAACAAATTGTCAAAAACATTTTTCTCAATATGCATGACATCCAAATTGTGTCGAATAAGATTGGTATGACAATAAGGCAATTCCCAGAATATACTCTTCTTCAGCCAATTATGAGATACCCCAAATCCTGGAGGTTTTTGTGGACCACATTTTTTTCCGTACGGTAAATCTTCAATGGCATCTAATTGTTGCAATACTTCTTCACCTGACAATCTTTGCACTGGAGGATCATGATCTACCCTTTTACTAAATTTGTCATGTTGCCTCCTGAAAGGATGATTAGGAGGCAAAAATTGACGATGACAATAGAAAAAGCAAGGCTTTCGTCCATACTGCAACCTAAAGGCCTTTGTACGTTCCATGCAATGAGGACAAGATAATCGACCATGAGTGCTCCACCCAGACAACATTCCATAAGCAGGAAAGTCATTAATTGTCCATAACAATGCGGCCCTTAACATAAAATGTTGTTTTCTGTGAGCATCATAAGTCTCAACACCATGTTCCCAAAACACCTTTAACTCATCAATTAAAGGTCTCAAGAAAACATCAATGTTATATGATGGACTTTTCCTTCCGGGAATTATCATATTGAGAAACAAATATGGTTGCTTCATGCACATTCATGGAGGTAAATTGTAAACAGCAAGCATTACTGGCCAACAAGAGTATGATCTCGATGCCGGACCATAAGGACAAAAACCATCAGCACACAAACCAAGTCTTACATTCCGAGGATCAACAGCAAACGATTGGTGAATACGATCGAATTTTTGTCATGCCTTCCCATCAACAGGATGATTGAGCACTCTGTTAGTATTTCGACTTTCACCATGCCATGTCATAAACTTAGCAGTCACTGACGACATAAAAAGCCTTTGCAACCTCGAAATTAATGGCAAATAATGTAACACCTTATAAGGTATCCTTTTTCCTCGTCCACCAACTGTTGAGATAGGTTTATATCGAGGATGACCACATATTTGACAATACTTCTCCTCTGCATGTTCTTTATCAAACAACAAACAATTATTCTTGCATGCATATATTTTTACATAACTAAGACCCAATTTTTCTAGCTTCTTATTCATTTCATAGTTGGTTTGTGGCAAATTATCATCTTCTGGTAAAATAGGCTTCATAATCCTCAACAAACGATTGAAGCATGCTTCACTTATATTAAACTCTGATTTCCAGTTCAAAAGTTGTGAAACAGCCGATAATGTTGTGTGCATTGAACAACCAGGCCATAGTGGTTCTTCTGCATCATTCAATAGAGAATAGATGTATGTAGCAGATGCATCTGGATGTTGCTCATCACATCTTGAATTGTTAGCTGAATTACCAATTACGTCATCCTCCATATGAAAAGCATCTGTAACCATTCTAACATATGGATTTTGTTCTTCAGGTCTCACACTAGATAGTGGATCAACTGTTTCATTTATATTTTACGATGACTGTCCTTCTTCAATTTCTCCGTGTTTATCCCAAGTGGTATACCCAACAACAAAACCTTTGTAATAAAGGTGTTTACGCACCTTATCCACTTCCAAGAATTGTTTATTCATACATTTGCTACAAGGACATTTAATTCGATTTCCACTAACTACCTCCGGATGACAAAATGCAAAAGTAATAAACTCTTCAACTCCATCCAAAAATTCATCTCTAATGAATTCATCTACATCTAATCGACAATACATCCAAGATCTATCCTTATCCATTTTTCACACAGATAATATTATATCTGAAAATATAGAATAACAAGTACACTATATCAGCAAATAATTTTTGTCAATTAAGTAAATCAGAGGAAAAAATTTATAATATTTTTTTGAATGATCCTCTCGAATGAATAACCCTAAAACGTAACTGTTCAATAACATATACCTATGTATTCTTCGTTCATATTTACTTTAATTATTTATTAATTTCCAAATAATATATAAAACTAAAAAAATAAAGAAATAATTTTGTAATACATATTATAAACATGTAATTTAAATTGAACTTACCTTTAATGTATGTCGTATATGACACTTGAATTTGAAAATATAACCTGGAGGTAAAAAAAAAGCATCCGTAAACATTGAATGTATGTAACGTGCATATAAGAAAAGTTAATATCTACAATAACAAAATAAATAAACTAAAAATATCAATTATAACAAAATAAATCAAATTAGCTAACATTAATATATATAGATTTAAATCTTGAAACTGAATATGTGGAGAATTATATTTTAAAGTCCTAAGTTTCCTTAGAAATTTCGGCAGCATAACAACTGAAATTTGTCTCTACCTAACCTACAAATAATACTCTATAGTAGTCCAAATCATCAATACAATTCATGCATATTAAATCATCTCAACAACATTAGTTATCGACAACTAACAATCATGCTTTCCAATCACAACTAACAATCATGATTTCCAGCAAACATCATTGTCCTAAAAGTCCCATTTAGTCGAACCTACCCATTCTCATGGAAATTTTGCATGATTAATTGATGCAAACTTATTACCCAACTCATCACCGTGAGCTGCGTCACTAGCTACAATTTTTACAATTTTCAATTATTCTATTTAAAGTAGAAAATGTTTATAAATTTAGAGCTTCCAATTAACAGTGAAGATTTTGTGTCTTTGCCGACCAGAGGACTGTGGAGAGACAAATAAACTATGAATGAGAAAAATAAATATAAATAACAAAAACAACAAGATGAAGGAGAAAGATGATTTTTACGGATGTCAAAGAGTAACACAAAACAGATATTAAGGTGATTTTGTTTTTTTTCTCTTTTCATTTTTTTTTACATGTTAGGTCTACTCTCCATTACCCAAGCGTGAGTTATATATACTATACTATTTTCAATCAGTTCAAAATATATCTCTTTTCTTTTTTCTTCTCTCAATTTTGAATTAAATAATAATACGTATATATATATATATATACATATATATATACATATAAGTTGTTGATAGAGTTTTTTGGGTGAATTTTTTAAGTGTTAATAAAATCAAATTACATATTTAAATTGACATATACAGATTTAAAAAGAAAAAGAAAATAGTTCATGCGATTGAAGTTGAAAACAAAATAAAAATTAAATGTTTAAGATATTTTAGTGTCTCTTTATGAATGATAATGTAAGACCCGAAAATTCGGTGTCATTTTTAAGAAATTGATATTAAAAATATGGATTAGTGTAATCTTGATCAAAAATCGAATAAATAATTTAATTTCGAGTCCAATTGATCAAGATATAAATTATTAGAATTTATCAAAATTTTTACCTCGAAAAATGAGCCCAAAAATAGTGGAAAAATATACCGAAAAAGTAAAATCGGACAGATAAATTCATTTGCGGACTAAATGAATTTAATATGAATTTTTGGGATATTTTTGAGATATTTTAGGATTTTTATTATTATTTTAAGAATAAAATAATAATAAAAATATATTATAAAAAAAAAATGAAATCTGAAAGTTAGAATCGGGGAGAGAGAAAAGGAGAGAAAACAAGGCAAACCGAGGGAGAGAAGAAACCACCGGACGGCGAGCCACCGGCGAGGCTGAGGGGCCGGCGAGGGCCGGCGAAGGCAGCCCAGCACCGGGCGACTGGCCAGCGGCCACCACGCGCCGTGAAAAGCCGCCGGCGAGGAGATCTGCGGGAGGGAAGCCGCGGGAGAGAGGGACGGATTCGGCGGAATCCGACGCCGTTCAACCCCAGACGAGGCCAAAAGAAGCCTCTAGAGGCGAGGCTGAACCGTTTGCCGGTGGAATCGGCCGGAGAACCGGTCGGAAGACGCTGGAACGGCGAAATGGCCACTGAACCGGTTCGGACCGGTTAAGTGTGAAAAGGGACTGAACCGGTCCGAACCGGTTCAGGAGGAGAGAGAAAGAAGAGAGAGAAAAAAAAAATTTTTCATCGAACTTCGGGTAAGTCGATACGAGGTCAAAAGTGGCCGATTTAATTTTCGATAAATTTATTTAAATTATATTTAATCGAAAATTGGCCTGAAAATGAAAAATACGAAATTGTGCAGTTCGACGATTAATTCCGAACGGAAGCCCGATCGAACTCCGATTCGCGCACCATCGCACAATATTGGGTAAGTAAAGCTCATTTACGACAATTTATGTGATTAACGCGTATTTAAGATTTAATTTACGCATTTCGGATTAAATTTCGGATTTAGTGAATTATAGTCGAAATCTCGAATAAACTGTCGTAAATTATATTCGGGCTATCCAAAGAGCTTGAAAATAAGCCAAATGGGTATTGATAGACCCAATGAGTCGATAGACCCTGATGAAGGGAATTAATACGTGAAAAAATGGACTTAATACGGATTAAGGCCCGATTAAAGTATTTAGGCCCATTTAGAGTAAACGGGCCCAATTAAGTGAAATGAACTGTATTAAATGTGTAATACAGTAGGAAACGTGTAATTAATCCAGTGAAGGGTTAAATGTAGCTCCAGAGTCATATTGAGAGTTGACCGGACTGTGAGATTTGGACAGCACAGAGGAAGAGAGGTCACACTACGTGATCTGAGGTAAGGGATCTATGGGAGCTATTAGAGATAGCTGTACGTATTTTCATCGTCATTTACAGTCAATTAAATTTCGTATAGAGTATAGATATGAAATTTCTGGATAGTACCCAAATATGGGAAAATTACGAAAATACCCTTAGACTCAGGAATTTTAGAAATGCATAAAGTGCATGCAATCCATGTTTTCTCTGTGAAAAAGAGATTTTTGTGAAGCTAAAATGATAGACTGGCTCATGACTTGACTGTATGCATTAACTTGCACGTTTTTTTAAAAAAATGATTTGATTGACAAGTGATTTGATGGGATGTTTTCCTCTCATTTTGTTTTGTACCGTTTTGCATATTGCACTCGGTTTTGAGTACCACTGTGGTGGGAAATAGAGCCAGATGTCTATTTTGTGTGTGTGAAATCGTGCTGGAGCTATGATGAGATCTGTGAATTTATCCAGATCCGCTCCCACTTGATTTTGGGTATTTCATCTGTACAGACCGTGCTGGAGCACTGCTCGCACTGGATTCTGTTGTGATTTGTGATTGAGATCGTGCTGGAGCCCTCGAGTTGAGTAGGAGGCTGTCGCAGCAGGGGCCCAGAGAGGTCGCCTGTGGTAGGCAGGACCTCACACACTGACTTGCTCGCACTAGATCTGAGACGACAGGCTATGGTTGATAACTTATTTGGTTGGGGTGGTGAGCTTTTGACTCAGGCACCTACAACTATGTGGTAATTGTACTGTGGTTCATGGAGTACGCTGTACCGTGTAGACAACATGGAGTACACTGTACCGTGCAACTATGGGATGTGAGGATTGCGTCTTTGGACTCGGGCATGCTTTGTCATTGCTCTGTTTTGTGATAGTCCTTAGATAGGAGCCGATGGATAGACTAATCCCCTCCTCGGACTCAGAGACACCCTGGCACACCTGATCCGTGATAGCTTGTGGGTCTCGGACTTTGGCCAAATGTTCCCTTGGATTTGTGTTGAAATCCCTGCCTAGTCTCACATGTTTTTATTGGTTTCGGTGATGAAACTAATTTTGATTTGATTTCTGTGATGAAACCGTTTGAAACGAGAATATGATTTTAAAGTGAGTTTCAATACTGAACACAGAAAGATTTTACTCTGAATGAGTTTTGATATTCGGTTTTGGGCATTAAATTGCTATGTGTTTTACTATGATGGTTTTGTGAATGCCATGAGTTTTTCGGCATAAACCATGCATCATGAGCATCGTGGATAGTTTGATTATCTACTTCCTTTATAAATTAATGAGAGTATTTTGAAAAGTAAATGCATTTGTTTTACGAGTTGATAAAACATGCATTATGAGCATCGTAGATAGTGTGGTTATCTACCTGCTTTCATATATTTCTTACTGAGCGCGTTATGCTCATCCCATTATTTTTCCCACCTCTACAGAGCATTTCAGTAGAGTGTATAAGCTGCATCCATCCTGCAATCTTTTACACACAGCTATCCAGCAGCATCGAGGTATGCACACATGTACTTTTGTATCTGAATAATAGTGTACAGTGATGTAGTCATGTTATATGGGGGATGTATATGTTAGGCAATGTAAACGAATTTTAAATTCTAAAATGATAATTTTATAAGCTTCCGCAATATTTGTGCCTGGGACGAAAGCATTGCCTGTTATGCATATATATATAATATATGAAACTGAGTGAGGGATATTGACTCACAGCCCAACAATTGAAATGTGGTAAGTTCGCGAAAAATTTGTAGTGATTTTTGTAAATTTGGGTCGCGACAGAGGTGGTATCAGAGCAGTGTTGGTCTGATGTGAGTCAGTGTCTGTAGTTAGAAAGTATACATCCCCATGTCACTGTACATTATTAGATACAATTGTGTGTACTAAGCTGTGGTTAAACTGAGAAATTAACTGTGTATGCGGGACGATTGAGATGTCTGACAGACATCGCAGCAGAGGAGAGAGTTCGTATTCTCGGGACCATAGAGATAGGTCCGAGAGACGCTGTGATAGGTTTGAGAAACCTTGTGAATCGTCATGTGATCATATTCCATCAGGTCCAGTTGAGACTATTGATGCTCGTGTTACGAGATTAGAGCGGAGTTGGAACACATTTATGAAGTTGTTCACTCAGGCTAACTTGACTATGGCTAGGTTAGAGAGTAGGCAAGGTCCGGCTGCTCAGATGACTTATACTGAGCTGACAGCTGCTCCTGAGACACCTACGCCTACACAGCCTATACCTATGCCATGTGTTGGTAAGACCCCTATACCACCTGTAGTTCCACCATAAACTGGAGATGATTCAGGGTTTGATTGTGAGTGTGACCGATTGAGGCAGTTTCAGAAGCTCAAGTCTACATCGTTCAGTGGGGTCAAGAACCCTTTAGTAGCATAGGATTGGATCAACCGGTTGGAGAAGCTATTTCGATGTTCGACCACTAAAAGAGTGGCCTTTGCTACATTCGTGTTAGAGGGCGAAGCAGAGTATTGGTGAAAATTCACCCGACCCATCATGATAGCTATGTATATCAGTTGATTGACTGAGAGATATTTTTGGATGCCTTCAGGAGGCAGTATGTCCCAGCCACTGCTCAACGGAGATTACATATGGAAATATCTTGGTCTGATCTAGGGGAATAGATCGGTAGACGAGTATGAGTCTCGATTTACATCATTGGAAAGATATGACCCCGATACCATGAGCAGTGAGATGCGAAAAGTTTGCAAGTTTATGGAAGGATTGAGACCTTCCATCAGAGTCAGATTTGCCCTATTTGATGTCACGACTTACGAGGAGACCGTGCGTAGAACTTAGTGTGTGTGTAAGACTATGAGATGCACGTCCTTGAGTTTGGTAAGGTCGTGAAGGGCAGGAATAAAGATCAACAAAGGACTGTAATGTCCAAGTGGGGAAGATGTCGTTTGTTAGACGACCGAGAGTCGATGAGTCACGGGGTAGGATGATTAAGCCCCCGGTGTATCAAGTCTCGACTCCAGCTAGGGGTATAATGATTGGAGGACCCCTACTGATTACAGAACAATGTAGAGCATGTGGTAGATACCACGGTAGTAGGTCATGCCACGTATTGATTGGAACATATTTTAGATATGGCAAGATGGGGCATATGATAAAGGATTGCCTAGAGTTGGCTGAGATAACCCCACAGAAGGGCAAAGAGTCAAAGAAGGATACAGCTAGTATTTCTGCCCCGAAGAGGAGGGCTACAGCTGAAAAGAAGGATGAAAGCCTCCGACAGTGAATAGATTACCGGTTATTGAATAAGGCGATCATTAAGAACAAGTACCATATTCCAAGTATTGATGATCTATTGGATCAACTTCAAGGAGTACAGATCTTTTTCAAGATCGATCTGAGGTCTGGGTACCATCAGTTGAGAATCCGGAGTGGAGATGTACCTAAGACAGTTTTTCATATCCGTTATGGATATTATGAGTTCTTTGTTATACCTTTCGGGCTAACGAATGTTCCTACAGATTTTATGGTATTGATGAATGGAGTGTTCAATCCATACTTGGATCGGTTTGTCATAGTGTTTATAGATGACATTCTGGTGTATTGAAGTCTAGGGAAGAGCATGACTAGCATCTAAGCAGTGTGCTACAAACCCTCAGATAGAGAAAGCTATATGCGAAGCTCAGTAAGTGTGATTTCTGGTTGGAACTGATATCATTTTTGGGTTTGGCTGGATGTTACCGCCAATTTGTAGAAATTTCTCGAAATTAGCTATTTCATTGACACGTCTCACTCGAAAGAATGTTGCATTTAAGTGAGACAATGCATGTGAGAATAGTTTTCAGAAACTAAAGTAGTGATTGACCACTACGTCGATTTTCACTATTCTGACCAGCTCAGAAGGTTTCTCTGTATATACAAACACCTCGAGACAAGGACTGAGTTGTGTATTGATGTAAAACGGGAAGATAATTGCTTATGGATCCAGTCAACTTAAGGATCATGAGAAGAACTATCTGACCCATGATTTAGAGTTGGCAGCCGTAGTGTTTGCACTGAAGATATGGTGCCACTATTTGTACGGTGAGAAATTTCGGAATTCACTGATCGTAAGAGCCTCAAATATCTGTTTTCACAAAAAGAATTGAATATGAGGCAGAGACGATGAGTAGAGCTTCTGAAAGACGATGATTGTGAGATACTTTATCATCCGAGTAAAGCGAATGTAGTCGTTGATGCCTTGAGCAGAAAGAGCATCGGGATGGTATCGTACATGATGGTCAGGGAACATGAACTGTTAGAGCAGTTTATTAGCCTCAGTCTAGATATAGACCCTTCTGATACTGATGCATATTGTGTGATAGCAAGTCTGAGATTGAAACCGGATTTGATAGACCGGACCAGACAAGCTCAGCATATTGATCGCTTTTGTGTTGATATGCTTAGTCGGATACAGATGGGTAGAGTGACTGAGTGCACAGTTGTGATGATGGCCTGCTGAGATTCAGAGGTCGAATTTGCGTTCCTGATGACCCACAGCTAAAGGGATTGATTTGACAGAAGCTCATTCATCGAGGTATACAATGCATACGAGGAGTAATAGATGTATCAGAATCTTCGAAAAGCATAATGGTGGTCAGACATGAAGAAAGATATTGCAGAGTTTATGGCTAAGTTCCTTACATGTCAACAGGTTAAGGTAGAGCATCAGCAACATGCAAAATTATTACAACCTCTACTTATATCGACATAGAAATGAGAGCACATCACTATGGATTTCATCATAGGTTTACCGAGGACCTGACGGAACCATGATGCCATTTGGGTGATTATGGATAAATTGACAAAGTCAACTCACTTCTTAGCCGTGAAGGCTACGGATACTCTGAGTGCGTTGGCGAATCTGTGTGTACGGGAAATTGTGAGGCTACATGGTATTCCAGTGAGTATTGTGTCTAACAGGGATTCCCGCTTCACTTCCACTTTTGGAAACATTTTCAGGAAGCTATGGGAACCCAATTGAGTGTCAGTACAGCTTTCCATTCTCAGTCCGATGGTCAGTGAGAGAACCATCCAGACTTTGGAGGATATGTTGAGAGCTTGTGTGTGGATTTCAGAGACTCCTGGGATGACCATTTGCCATTAGCTGAATTCGCCTATAACAACAGTTATCACTCGAGTATTGGGATGGTACCGTATGAGGCGTCATATGGTCTTAGGTGTTGATCTCCAATTGGATGAGAAGAAGTGAGTCACCGAAAGATGTTTGCTCCCGATTTAGTGAAGCAAGCTTTTGAGGATGTCCAATTTATATGTGAGAAATTGAGGACATCTCAGAGTACGCAGAAAAGCTACGTTGAGATGAGGAGAAAGCCTTTGAAATTCACTGTAGGTGAATTAGTATTTTGAAAGTTTCTCCCTCGAAAAGGGATAATGAGATACTGAAGCGAGTGGGAAATAAGGTCTGTAGGCTAGCCTTGACACCTGAGCTAGCAGGCATTCATAATGTCGTCCACACATAGATGCTTCGGAAGTATCATCTAGAGCAGACATATGTGATTCAGTATGAGCCGTTGGAGCTCACAGAGGAAATGTCATATGTATAGAAGTTGATTTAGACATTGGATAGGAAAGAGAAAGTGTTACGGACCAGAACGATCTCTCTGGTTAAGGCTTTCGGGCAGTACCACACTTCAGAGGAAGTTATGTGGGAATTAAAGAGCTTCATGTGAGAGAAATATTCGCAGTTATTCGAGAATTGATTTGGTTCTAATTTGGAGGACCAAATTTCTTAAGGTGGGGAGAAATGTAAGACCCGAAAATTCGGTGTCATTTTTAAGAAATTGATATTAAAAATATGGATTAGTGTAATCTTGATCAAAAATCGAAGAAATAATTTAATTTTGAGTCCAATTGATCAAGATATAAATTATTAGAATTTATCAAAATTTTTACCTCGAAAAACGAGCCCAAAAATAGTGGAAAAATATACCGAAAAAGTAAAATCGGACAGATAAATTCATTTGCGGACTAAATGAATTTAATATGAAATTTTGGGATATTTTTGAGATATTTTAGGATTTTTATTATTATTTTAAGAATAAAATAATAATAAAAATATATTATAAAAAAAAATGAAATCTGAAAGTTAGAATCGGGGAGAGAGAAAATGAGAGAAAACAAGGCAAACCGAGGGAGAGAAGAAACCACCGGACGGCGAGCCACCGGCGAGGCTGAGGGGTCGGCGAGGGCCGGCGAAGGCAGCCCAGCACCGAGCGACTGGCCAGCGGCCTCCACGCGCCGTGAAAAGCCGCCGGCGAGGAGATCCGCGGGAGGGAAGCCGCGGGAGAGAGGGACGGATTCGGCGGAATCCGACGCCTTTCAACCCCAGACGAGGCCAAAAGAAGCCTCTAGAGGCGAGGTCGAACCGTTTGCCGGTGGAATCGGCCGGAGAACCGGTCGGAAGACGCCGGAACGGCGAAATGGCCACTGAACCGGTTCGGACCGGTTCAGTGTGAAAAGGGACTGAACCGGTCCGAACCGGTTCAGGAGGAGAGAGAAAGAAGAGAGAGAGAAAAAAAATTCATCGAACTTCGGGTAAGTCGATACGAGGTCAAAAGTGGCCGATTTAATTTTCGATAAATTTATTTAAATTATATTTAATCAAAAATAGGCCCGAAAATGAAAAATACGAAATTGTGCAGTTCGACGATTAATTTCGAACGGAAGCCCGATCGAACTCCGATTCGCGCACCATCACACAATATTGGGTAAGTAAAGCTCATTTACGACAATTTATGTGATTAACGCGTATTTAAGATTTAATTTACGCATTTCGGATTAAATTTCGGATTTAGTGAATTATAGTCGAAATCTCGAATAAACTGTCGTAAATTATATTCGGGCTATCCAAAGAGCTTGAAAATAAGCCAAATGGGTATTGATAGACCCAATGAGTCGATAGACCCTGATGAAGGGAATTAATACGTGAAAAAATGGACTTAATACGGATTAAGGCCCGATTAAAGTATTTAGGCCCATTTAGAGTAAACGGGCCCAATTAAGTGAAATGAACTGTATTAAATGTGTAATACAGTAGGAAACGTGTAATTAATCCAGTGAATGGTTAAATGCAGCTCCAGAGTCATATTGAGAGTTGACCGGACTGCGAGATTTGGACAGCACAGAGGAAGAGAGGTCACACTACGTGATCTGAGGTAAGGGATCTATGGGAGCTATTAGAGATAGCTGTACATATTTTCATCGTCATTTACAGTCAATTAAATTTCGTATAGAGTATAGATATGAAATTTCTAGATAGTACACAAATATGGGAAAATTACGAAAATACCCTTAGACTCAGGAATTTTAGAAATGCATAAAGTGCATGCAATCCATGTTTTCTCAGTGAAAAAGAGATTTTTGTGAAGCTAAAATGATAGACTGGCTCATGACTTGACTGTATGCATTAACTTGCACGTTTTTTTAAAAAAATGATTTGATTGACAAGTGATTTGATGGGATGTTTCCCTCTCATTTTGTTTTGTACCGTTTTGCATATTGTACTCGGTTTTGAGTACCACTGTGGTGGGAAATAGAGCCAGATGTCTATTTTGTGTGTGTGAAATCGTGCTGGAGCTATGATGAGATCTGTGAATTTATCCAGATCCGCTCCCACTTGATTTTGGGTATTTCATCTGTACAGACCGTGCTGGAGCACTGCTCGCACTGGATTCTGTTGTGATTTGTGATTGAGATCGTGCTGGAGCCCTCGAGTTGAGTAGGAGGCTGTCGCAGCAGGGGCCCAGAGAGGTCGCCTGTGGTAGGCAGGACCTCACACACTGACTTGCTCGCACTAGATCTGAGACGACAGGCTATGGTTGATAACTTATTTGGTTGGGGTGGTGAGCTTTTGACTCAGGCACCTACAACTATGTGGTAATTGTACTGTGGTTCATGGAGTACGCTGTACCGTGTAGACAACATGGAGTACACTGTACCGTGCAACTATGGGATGTGAGGATTGCGTCTTTGGACTCGGGCATGCTTTGTCATTGCTCTGTTTTGTGATAGTCCTTAGATAGGAGCTGATGGATAGACTAATCCCCTCCTCGGACTCAGAGACACCCTGACACACCTGATCCGTGATAGCTTGTGGGTCTCGGACTTTGGCCAAATGTTCCCTTGGATTTGTGTTGAAATCCCTGCCTAGTCTCACATGTTTTTATTGGTTTCGGTGATGAAACTAATTTTGATTTGATTTCTGTGATGAAACCGTTTGAAACGAGAATATGATTTTAAAGTGAGTTTCAATACTGAACACAGAAAGATTTTACTCTGAATGAGTTTTGATATTCAGTTTTGGGCATTAAATTGCTATGTGTTTTACTATGATGGTTTTGTGAATGCCATGAGTTTTTCGGCATAAACCATGCATCATGAGCATCGTGGATAGTTTGATTATCTACTTCCTTTATAAATTAATGAGAGTATTTTGAAAAGTAAATGCATTTGTTTTACGAGTTGATAAAACATGCATTATGAGCATCGTAGATAGTGTGGTTATATACCTGCTTTCATATATTTCTTACTGAGCGCGTTATGCTCATCCCATTATTTTTTCCACCTCTACAGAGCATTTCAGTAGAGTGTATAAGCTGCATCCATCCTGCAATCTTTTACACACAGCTATCCAGCAGCATCGAGGTATGCACACATGTACTTTTGTATCTGAATAATAGTGTACAGTGATGTAGTCATGTTATATGGGGGATGTATATGTTAGGCAATGTAAACGAATTTTAAATTCTAAAATGATAATTTTATAAGCTTCCGCAATATTTGTGCCTGGGACGAAAGCATTGCCTGTTATGCATATATATATAATATATGAAACTGAGTGAGGGATATTGACTCACAGCCCAACAATTGAAATGTGGTAAGTTCGCGAAAAATTTGTAGTGATTTTTGTAAATTTGGGTCGCGACAGATAAACTCCATTTTTTTAATAAATACTAACATATGCCAGTTGAATTGAATCACTACAGACTTCACGTTATATTATACTATTTCTATTGCATGTAAATCATATAGAAAATTTTTATTTTCTATAAATAAACTCTTATTCATTCAAAATAATCAATTAAATCTAAATCTATAAAACAATACCAACTATAGTTTAGATCCCTGTAGTAAATTAAACGGTCACAATAGGGCTCTGTATTGCCATATGCAACATGTACAATACAAACTAAATTTAGTGTCGTTTAATAAATTCAAATTTAATTATATAATTTTTAAAAATTGAGAGTTTAAAAATAAAAATTTATTAATTTGTATAAAATAAAATATTGAGCATATAGATTCACTTTGATT
Source organism: Firmiana major (assembly GCA_033439115.1). Lineage (NCBI taxonomy): Eukaryota > Viridiplantae > Streptophyta > Magnoliopsida > Malvales > Malvaceae > Firmiana > Firmiana major. The sequence goes on along the minus strand of CM065913.1, from coordinate 33,627,386 downwards.
AAAAAAAAAAACTCGATCAAGAGCCTCATAACTTTCCACCAACACCAAAGACAATGTGATTGGAGTTCAAAATGAGTAGTGTGGTAAATGGAAGGAAGTTGCATAAATCTAAATACTTTTGTTTGGTTTTATATTATATACATTTGGGTATACAATGAATACATGCAAGTTTTAATGTGTATGAGGTATCGATGTATGTCATTTTCAAGTTTCAAAGGTGGAGGAATGAGGAAATGACCATGGCAGCAAATTAAAGATTGTTTTGGTGTGAATTACTGCAGAAAACTGCAGCAAATCTGAAAAATATGAAGGTCAAATCGATCTCATAAGATGAGAGATCAATCTGGAAGAGCCATAATGCTCTTATTTGAGCAATGGAATAGAGCAGATCGATCTCCCATGGGGTCAGATTGATCTCGTAGGATGAGAGATCGATCTGGAAGAGCTAGAATGCTCTTATTTGACCAATAGAATAGAGCATATCGATCTCCCATGGGGTCAGATCGATCTCCTAAACATTCTATAATGAAAAGATCAATCCTCAAGCATACAGATCGATCTCCTTAGCTCTTTGTTTGGAGCAGATCGATCTCAAGCTTCGACAGATCGATCTCATACTTAAAATGCCGTGAAAAAGAGGGATTTAAGGGGACCAGATTGATCTCTTCCTAACGCAGATCGATCTCCTCAAGCTATTTCTATAAAAGGAGCGCTGAAATCTAAAATTTTCGGAAAAAACATCACCCTTCCATTTTTCACCCAAAACCTAAGTTTATCTCTCTAAAATCAGTCAATTTTCAGTAAAAATTGAGGGAAGGCTATTAGATACAAAGTTGTTCCTCTTGAGGAAGAGAACAACATAGTTGAAACCCAAAACCTCATTTGTTGGTATTGAAGGAGTAATGAACATTTCCCTTTAGAGTAAGAAGAGAAATTAGATTGACAAGTTTCTAATACTTCAACCCAAGTACATTGGTTCATTTGTTGATTTTGGAGTTGATATGTATGTGTATTGATGATTGATTTACAACCAAATGGAGTATAACCATTTATGCAACTTATGTATACTTCATTCCATTGTACCACACCACTCATAATTCCATATATTCACATTCCTTACATACAAAAGTCTATTTCTTATTATTCATACATAATGAAATTTGTACGTACATCACAAACTCATAATACAAGTGTGTACATTAATTCTATGGACTTTACATCATTTATGCTTCACATAGCATGTGCATGTATATACTTATGAATTTGAGGGTCTTACAATTTGTTTTGAAGTTTACCTAAATTTTTGAAGTAGATTTTCGATTAGAAATTAATTACTGATTGGGATTTTAATGTTATTTTGTATATAAAAATATGATTTTAGACTTAGAATAATATTTAGGTTTTCGTCCGGTAATTAAAAGGCTAATACAATTTTTGTTATTGGTTCTTATTTATTTTCTATTAAAAAAATCATAAAAAATAATAAAAATATAAAAAGAAAATGACAAATTGGAAAGTTCAAATAAATTGAAATTTTAATTAAAAAGAATCAAAGTTGTCCTGATAAATTTTTAGAAAGAATCATGGAAATAAAATAAGTGTCTCATTTTTCTAGGGACCAATGGAGACATCTTTGGAAAGAAAATAAAAAGATTTAATTATATATAATCAGAAATAAAGGAAAAGGAGAAATTTTTGCAATTAAAAGGGGGATTTCACCAATATTTTAAGGGGATACAGAGTCGGAAAAAAGGGGAGGAGGCGGCACCAACCAGAAGGAGGAGTACACACGGGCAATAAAAAAGAAAAAAATTTTAAAAAATAATAATAAAGGAAAAACGGTCCTCCGAAGAGCCCAATCCCGATCGAGCCGTTGCCTTCATCATCTTCTTGCCATCTTCACTGCCCGAAGCTGCCTTCACTATTACCCTTGTATCTTTACTGCTCTGCTTGGTTGTGTCGCGACACTTCCTTCTTCAAGCTGCTGTTCTGCATCGTCCACCACCAGCATGCTGCTTTTCATCACAACTCCCTGCTGCATTACCACCTCCAAGCGTGCTGTCTTCATCGTTCCTGCGTTACGCGATCATCAAACCGCAAGTTGCCTTGGTGTCGAGAGCTGCTGAAGGAAGCTTCTGCTGGAGAGAGAACCGTGTTGCTGCAAAACCGAGTGGCTGCAAAACCGATCCCAGGAGTGATGAAGCGAAGCAGAACGTGCGCAATTCTGTAGAACCGAACGTGGAGCGAAACAGAGCAGAACCTTCAAGCAAGAGCTACACTAATTTCAAAACACCGTGATATTGTTTTCACAGTTTCACTCCGTACTATTAGGAGACTGAATAAGCATTATGGAAACAACTATTACGCTGCAGTTTATATCTTATATAAATACTATGAGACTCGTCTGACTAATTGTCGTTGAAGGGTTTCAGTTTTTGCTGATCCCTAAGATTGAAGATGACGAGGATCTATGGTTATAGATAATACTCTAATTTTAGGGTGTATGAGAATTGCTTACTGATAACTACAGTAGGCCCGATCATATTAGTGACTTATTGAGGAGGTAGCCTTGGAAGAAACATATATTTACTACGAGATTTACAGAAAGTATATGTTCACTACAAAATTTACAAGAATTATATGTATAAGACGAGCTTTAACGAGAAATATGTGTTTATTAAAAGATTTAGAAGAAATTGCATAACATTGTTTTATGTGTTTATGAGACTTTTACTAAGCACTAGGTATCAATATGATATCTTTAATGCGTTACTAGATATGTTCTCATGAAGGTCCACTATGAGATTTATAACCTTAATTGCATCGTTTTATATACATAACTCAGGTTTACTGCACTTGCATTCATGATACGGGATGTGATTGTAAAAGTGACATGATGTGTAGGACTAGTTAGTGTGATGTCAAGTGCTTGAGGAAATGAGATACGTTTAATTATCCTCACATTAGATGCCTCAAAAGCCCCTGACGTCACTGGAGTCCTAGTATAGAAGTATAAGAAATAGAATTTGTTTTATGGGATTGTAAAATGAGAAAACGAGATATTAAAATGAAATGAAATGTGATTTAGTGTTGTATGCATTATTTAAACAGTTTACTTGTATTTACTATCTGTGCTATTGTGTAGTGATTTATTGGGCTTTCCCCAAAGCTCATCCTCTCTCTCTTCACAAGTTAGTGGAGATAGTTCTTAACTTGAGATAGCACCAGCTTCACAAGTTCAAACTTTGAGTTACTGTGTAGTTCATACTTTGGTATACTATTCATTGTTTAAATGATGTTATTTATATATAGTTTTGCATAGTATTATTATGAGATGGGATGTGTAGAATATATGTATATACTTGGATTATAAATTTTGGTGAAACCGAGATTTAAACAAATGATTATTGAAAAATCTATACAAACTGAATAAAAATCATAATATTTAGTTTTACAATATTTTGGAGACCGAGATGAGCTCGAAAAATTATGAAAATATTATGGGAGATAAGTATATACTAATATAGATGACTGAGTATTGAAATTAAAAATCTGACTATTGTGGAATAGTTGTGACTATCTATTGATATTGTGTTGGTACGGAGAATTACGCAATTACACAGAACTCTACCTAAATTTCTTTTGAACTTATTATTGATGTTTATTAGGCTAAGGCCTTAGGTACGATTACCTTAAACTCGTATCAGGCCTCAAAATATCAGTATCGACTATAGAATATTGACTCACAGCATAAACTTAGTAAAAGGAAAAGTGAGAATAAAATTCCCCAGATTTTTGTACTTCCGCAGTAAAGTATAAGAAAGTCGCATCCTTTGGGTTGTGACAGAAAATCACTTTATTCAAAGCAAGTATACTATTAAATAACTATAACTAACTAAACTAGTAAATAATTAAATTAAACTTAAGACTCACATTTGCTGAAACTCGAACTTAAGACTTCAAAGTTTAAGGCTTCCTCATTGACACTAAGCCAAGGCCTCATTGGCAACTAAATAGAAAAGACTTTGATATTGCTTAATACTTTATTTTAGTGAATCCTTACTTTTATATGATGTAAAATCAATCGTAAAAATATAAATTAACTTCTAATTAATAACTAAATCTAAAAGAGTTGGATATTACTTAATTTATTTAGTCAATCCTTATTGTATTTCCTAATTTGCATCTTATTTACTTTACATTGCAACATCTAATTAATTCAATTATATATGAAGTAAAATCAATATAAATTAACTTCTAACTAATAATTAAAACAAAGTTTCATTAAGGAATTAAGTATTTCTTAAGTATACTACAAAAAAAGTTGTTTCACAGTCTCAAAAGCATAAGTCGGAACAAGGCCAAATTTGGAGGTTATAACTTTATTGCTCCCTTCCCAAGCTTGAATTGTTATTGGCATAATGTCATCAGCATTCACAAATTTCCTTTGGCTTAGACAAGGTTATGTAAACCCACGAGCTGCTTAAAACTTTTTGTGTTTATACGACATCAAGCAATGTCGAAACTTTTCTTTTGCTAGAATTTGTCTAATTTAGAGAAGCCAAAACTTGGAGTCCTTATTCCCTTTGCTCAGTACCCCTAAGCAAATCAATATAATACCATAGACATATATAGCTACGAGTTCATTGTCTTTTTCAACTGCTAAATTTACAAAACGCAATCCTGACTCGACTTTCCCTTTGACTAAAACAATTGACTATTCCTTTCCTATATAATGCCTCTATATTTTCAACATCTTTGCATTTTTTAAAAATGATTTTCTCGCTTTTAAACCATGGTGAGAAGTTGAAGATATTCAATGAAACCTTCTCAAAGATATCACCATCTTCTAAGGCTTCACTAAAAGCCTTACAACTCATTCTGGCATTCACGAAATCGATAATTGAATGGAAACCACATGTTTAAAAATCAAAGACAAGATCATCGGTGGAAGAGATTCAATAATATTATTGCGCAGCTTGATAGTTTTCATGGTTTTGAAATTAAGAATGAAAAGAGCCAAAATCGTTGGAGAAAAAGATGAGAAAGAGAAAGTACAAAATAAAAATGATGGATGATGGATGTCTTTTCAAACTTTAAATATTAAAGCATGCTTGCTCGAAACGTTATATTTGTAAATTAGCCTTTCTAATATCGCAGATACGTGAATCTTGAATATAGAAGCATCAAACACAAAAGGTTACATTTATGAACCTAAACCATATTCTATTAATAAATAAAAGTCGTAGTTAAATTATTAAAACACTAAAATGTCTATTCATAAATAATATTGCAGCAACTTTAACTTGAAATTGAAATGATTTTCAATGGAATTGAATCTTCAATCTTGGGAAACGAAATATCAAACCACAAAAGATTACATTCGAAACAAAAAACTGTAATCTATTCGCATATAATAGGACGACTTTTAATAGTGAAAATAAGCCTTAATTTTACAATTAATAATATTAACTACAGTTAAAAATAAAACATTAATATTGTTCTACAATAATTTTTATGAAAATATAAATTTATTTACTTTTAATTTAAAGAATAAAGTTTGTTGAAAATCGTTAGTTTTATTTAATTACATTAAGTAAAATGTAATCTGTTTAAGTAAAATGTGGGTTTTTTATTATTTTAAATTACACTTTTTATATAAATGTAGTTAAAATTATGAAATCTGAAAGTTGAAAATGCGATTAAAATTTTAAAACTATAGTTAAAATATTTTGACAGCATGCATTTTCAAAAATCATAATTAAAATTTTTACCTAATCTCTTTCTCTCTCTACCTATATATATATGACAGAAAAAAAGTTCCTCTAAGAAAAGACTGACCAAAAATAAAAAGAAAGATATGTACCAAAAATAAAAAGGATATAATATTAATATTCCCTCCCCTGATTTCCGTCCAACACAATTCAGTGACAGCTCTGAAATATATTTACCTTACTCTTACATCCTGTCTTCAAGATATAACCTTTTTTTCAATAGGTTTCAAGATATAACTTGATTCTTATAAAAGAGAAGAAACTGCAACATAGTTTTAAAGACATGGTTTATTGATCAATCCTGATTTTTTATTTTTTATTTTTGGTTTATTTCCCCCTTGTAAATTATTTTAATTAAGCAATATAACCTTAAATAATCCCCTCTCAGACATAGACCTAGCTTCCCAACGAGCATATCTAGTAATGCTAAAATTATTATATTCAACTAGTATTTCTCGGAATCCATGCACTAAGAACCAATGAAAACAACAAAAGAGGAAAAACTAGTGGTTGATTGATAATGTACCTTGTGTTCTGGTTTTCGACCATGATTCATTGATTATGAGCATTGCTCTAATTTGGACAAGTACCTCATGATCTCACTCAGAATTGTCTCATTCGTAAGGTCAGATCTAGAGTACTTGCCATCTTCCTTGCATGTTTTCTAAGTTTTGAAGATGATGAAGATGAAGAAGCCAAAGAAAGAGACAAACTACTATCAACTCCTCCTTCCAAAGAACCCTTTTCTAATTCATCATAGTTTGGTGTCGTTATATTCAGGGATAAATTCAAATCTAAGTCTTGGATATCCGAATCCAAAGTCTTCCTCTTTAACGTGTCTTGGTCTTCTTGGCTCATTTTCCAATTGTTACTATTGCTGCTCATACATTTAAGTTGATCGGTTCCTGATCTCTCTGGAAATTGGGTTGTGAAAGTGAAATTCATTGATCTACTTGGCCTTGTTTGTGTTTGCCAGGTTCCATGAAAAGAATGGACTTCGTCCAAAGTTAGGTGAGTTGATCTTCCTGAAGCAGCTTCCCCACTGAGATAAGAATCAGCCTTTTGTGAATTAAAGCTAAATGAATTGTTGTTATAGCTTCCAAATATTCTGTCTTTGACTGAACTATAAAGCCCTATTCTTGCTGTATCCAGCGCACCGCCTCCTCTTTGATAACCATAGAACTTTTGGTTATTCCTTCCCCAAACATCTGCATACCTTCAAAATTAGAAGGAAAACATCTAGTTAATCGTAATTTCATTTTTTCAGTTGAAATATATGAACATATGATACAAAATGTCCTCAAAATAGTGAAAAAGATAACAGCTTTTATACCGAAAACATGAAGAAGGCCTCTGATTAGTAAAACTGTGCAACATAGGAAGCTGGCTAAGTTTGTAAATATGGTGATCTCCAGTTTCAAGCAGAAGCCCTTGCTCTGAAATGACTGCCATATACATCGAATTATATACTTTCATACACCTTCAAAGCCAACCCTAAAATCTATACAGTACTAATTTATAGATGGAATAAATTAAGCTTACCTTGCTTGGGGTCATCAATCTTCTTGCTTCTATACATCTAGCAAAACAAAATCCAAAAGAAGTCAAGATTTATACCAAATTTGACAACATTAATTGACTTTTGTGTAAGAAACTTTCTCGGTAGATAAATTAAAAAACCTGTAGATGACTCTTCACATGAGATATGCTAAGGCCTTTGATGTTCATCAATTGAAGAACCAACTTGGGTGTTGCTCCTGCATCAAGAATTTTTTTGGGTTTAACCTGTTACTGAATGTTCATCATCAAAAGTTAAAAAAAAGAACCCATAATTTAACTGGCTTTTATATTATATGATCTACTTACTGTCTTGTCCTCCTAGTCCTTCCACAGCATGAACAAAGCAAAGATGGAGATCAGGAGTCCACCGGAGTCTCGGTGTCTTGGAACGATTATATTGCCTTACAGATCCAGAAGCAGACTTCTTTTCATTTTCTTCAACTGAGCTATTGCTAAGGCTTTCTCCATTGGTTGGCTTGCAATTAACCTCCTCTTCTTCATCTACAGTACCGCCTTCTTCGTTGTTGTTCTGGTTCTGGCTGGTCTTGGAATCTAGAAAACTATCAGTACTTGCCATATTCATGATCTCTAGCTAGCTGTCTTTGTTCGCAAGTCTATGTAAATTATCAAAGAACAGTTGTAGTTATTAGGAATTAAAGTCATCTAGAGATACCTAGAAAATGACTTGTAAAATTTGGGTCTTCACCAGCTGCTTTTCTCCTCTCAGATCAGGGAAGAATATTAAGATTTTATTCTTTAGAATACAAAGGAAATTAATAAAACTTTAATTGAAGCGAATAGGTTCAACCCTAGCCCCTTGACAAACATGGGGAGATAGATACCTTTCTTTGTCTACTAGTTATATGTATAGTTATTATATGACTTCCATGCATGCATGACGCATTTTTATTTAATAATAATAATTAATTAATATGCATATATATTTATAAGTAAATAATTGTGACATTTATTAGTAATATAAGATTTTAAATTAATTAATATTGAATATTAGGCTATATATAATGAAAGTAGAATTTTCATAATTGAATGGCGTAACACATATACTTAATTGTTTCATGGGTGAGGGTGATCAAAACAAACTAATTATTAAAAAAAACAAATAAATAAAATTAAGATCCTATCAAGTTACCAAAAGAAGACAATGGAAATTCATTAACGAGTACTAGTATTACTTCTTAATTAGACTTTACCTCGTCCTTCTCTTTTTCTTTTTCTTTTATTTTCAAATACAAAAATCATTTGTCACTTGTAATAATAAGATGCACTACTAATTATTTGCAACGTAAGATGTTCAATATTTTAATTAATTAATTATCATAATCCTTTGACTTGATTCATATGAGATGAATAGATAGATATGTATATATATATATGCATTCATATGAGATGTTCAATATTTTTTTTTTCATTTTCAAGTGTGTTTATATATATATATATATATATATATATATATATATATATATATATATATATATATATAAATGTATGAGCACACAAACGCTTGCATGTATGTATATTATAAAAAAGAGTTAATTGACGCATCTAGGAAATACTGCTAGAAAATTGAAGATATTAGATTTGGCTAATGCACAGTAAACGAGTACCCTGTGGAGTGCGGACTGTTAGCTGGCTTTAAAAGAAATGGTTAGGCTTGTCAGCTCGTGATTTCTCTGATAAAAGAAAGCAAACGATCAAGGAAAGAACCACCCTCGCCCTGCCTGCCTGCATGCGTGCGTGTTATTAAGGCATATATATATATACACACAGTTTCTCATCGATCAATAGTTAAAAGTTAGTGCTGGCCTGTCACTCACTTAGAAAAATGCCACTCATGTCTTTCCGTCGAGAATCACGGATTTTCCTCCTACACCTCGTTTGAAGACACAAACCTTCACCATTCTAGCAGGCAGAGTCAATTTTTCTTTTAAAAAAAAAAATGGAGAATTTGGTAATTTCCCTTGGAGTCTTCGCCGTGTAACTTCAGTTTCTTGCTTTATTATTCTGAAAGACCCTACCTTTACTAAACTAACCTATAAAATGCAATGCACGCATGGACCATCTTCGTGGGGTCTTTGGGGCCGCCGGGCCAAGTAAATAAGAGAATATTTTGGCTAAAGGGTTAAAAAAACTAGAAAATTATGGCATGATTATCATTTAAGTCTTTAATATTTCAGCGAAATCTTGTAATTATACAATTAGAGCTACTTATAAATTTAGTTGAATTAAATTCGAATCGAATTTAAATTATATAATAATAATAGTTTATATACAAATTAAAGTCTGATTTGATACATAAATTTGAATTTGACTTTTAGCCAAAAATTGTTTTTATTTTATAATGTAAGATTGAACCCAACTCGACCAATACAAGCTCAAGTTGACTTAATCTGTAAATTCGGACTTAACTTTTAATCCAGATCAATTTCTTATTTAATAATATAAGTTCAAATTCAGCTCGATTTGATTTGAATATTATTTTATTTTTTTATATTTTTTTTTATCAAAATTTGCATGTCAACTTCCATTTTAAAAATATATAATTATATTTATTAATCAATAATATTTTATATACATATAATTATATTGTACTTAATAAATATGTTAAAAAACTTTTAATTTTAATTATATTTGAAAAAAGATAAGTTTGGGTTTCAAAAAATCAAATTCAAATTCGATTTAATTTTTTATCAATTTAAATTTTTTTTTTAAAATTAATTAATTATATTCAATATTTTTATTTAAACTCGATCAAATATTGAGAAAGTAGCTCGATACTTTTAATCATGCCTGTATACTATATACTCAATTGAGTCTTCACATAGATGGAAATTGATCACCTGCATTACGTGACTGTAATGGCTGACGTTTTATCAACTAAAATGAAATGCCAACATGGCTTTTGAAGCGGCCAAAAAGACCTCCATGGCTGCGACATTTAGCCGCACTGTAAAAGGGTAATGTTTTTTCACCTTTTTTCTGCCAAAAATCAACTCTCTCTCTCTCTAAAACATAAATACCACCGGAAAACAAACTTGGTTCCCGGCCACAGTCATCAAAATCTGCAAAATGTAGTCAAAAAATTTGAAATTAAAAAAAAAAATCCTTAAAATAAAAAATATATTTTTAAAAAATTTCCACAAATCTCACCAGATCTAAGCCCAAAAGATCTGGTTCCAAACTTCCCTAACTCCTCTTCTAACCCCTCAAAGCCTTTAATCCTTCAGGATTACCTTACATAGCCTTTCTTCTATCTAAACCTAACCAAAAATTCATTAAAACAGCCTTCTAAACTAGAGCCTTAGGTCTCTGTTATTTTTCCTTTTGTGTTGATTTTCAAAAGGTGCGTTATGGGTGTTTCAGATAGGTAAATGTCGGGTTCTGGTGTGGTAATTTTGGTGTTCTTAGTAGAGGTGGCAAACGGGCGGGCTCGGGCGGGCTCGGTTCGGGTTCTTTTCGGGTTCGGGTTTTTTCGGGTTCGGGCTTCTTCGGGTTCGGGTTTTTTCGGGTTCGAGCTTTTTCGGGTTCGGTCCCGATTCTAGTCGGGCGGGTTTAGCGGGCCGGCTTGAAATATTTTGAAACTTTATTAGTTATAATTTTTTTAAAAAAAATTTTGAATGCGATAATTAATTTAATTTTTATATGATTTTATATTTTAATAAATATTTATATAAAAACAAATTTCTATATTTTAATATTTATTATTTGACAAAAATAATTTACTCTTTTTTAATTTCTTACAATATTTATTATAAAATAGTAGATATAATTATATTCATTAAATGCAAAAGAAAATATTACATATAGATATTATAGGAAGAAAAGTATCAATTAATATTATCATTTACCAAAAAAATGCTTAATATGAATAAATAATCAATTAATTAGCTCTATTTTATTTCTAATTTGTTTTTTATTTGTACATAAATCATAATTAATATTATTGTATTAAATATAATCGTTTACATTAATTAATCAAATGTCTCATTAAAAATTTAGAATATTAAATTAAAAAATATATTTTTTTAATATTTAATATAATTATATCATATACAATTATACACTACCATATGATTGATATTTTGTAGTTGATATAATACACTAAAAAAATATATTTATACAAAAAAACTTTGTGAGTTTTAAAAAAAGCATAATATAAATAATTATGAAATTAAAGTAGATAATTATGATTAAAATAATAAATTTTTAAATTTTAAACAGAAGTCACTAAAATTAGATTAATAAAAGTTTCATAATATTTTTTTATTTCCTCTGTTAGTTTGTTTTTAGTTTTACAAATTTCCTCAAACTTCTAGATGTTATCTTCTTCACTTCTTTTCTAAATGAATGTTTTGCTTATTTCTTTGGCCTTAGCCAAGAAAAATTGAAGAGCATAAAAAATTTGACTGGACTATAGATATAATCTATCTATAGAATAATTGAAATTGTTGATAGGCTTTCAAAGAATAAGAAAAGAAAGGATATGATTTCATGATAAATTATTAAATTATTGTATAAAATGGAATAAAATAAATATTGCACGTTAATGTATATATATATAATTAATTTAATAATTTTCAAACAGAATTATCATATTATATAGTAACATGGTTAAAAAATTAATTAATTATTATCAAAATAATTATTAAAATAAATATTTACTAATTTGTTATCATATATAAGTATAACAAATTATTAATTTTTAATAAATTAGTTACATAATTTAAATAAAAAAATTAACTTAAAATAATTATTTTTGCACAATCAAGTAATGATGCATGTTTGTCTTGATCGCCACGTTGCATAATGCACAAGAAAAAATATCTACTGATATTATTTTAGTGGACTGATATAGATATGAACCGATAAGGTAGGCAAATAAATAAATAATCATATATGCTTAACAAAATTATACCTAATTAATTGTTATCAATTCCTTTAAATTATACCTAATTAAAGTTCTATAATTATAGCTAAATTCTCAATTGATAGATGCAATTAGTTTAAGTTTGGAAAAATTATTAAATATAATATCGAAGTTTAAATAAAATAGGTAAAACAAAAAGCTGATATAATTTAATCGTAATGATTATAAGACAAAATATAATTAAAATGATGAAATATGAATTAATGAGGAAAAAAATTATATAATTTAGTAATAAAATTTATACAAAAGACAAGACATTGCAAAAACTTAAATTTCCTAACTAGAAATAAAATTTGAAACATATAAATATTTATTGTTAATTTGATAACATATTTATATAAATTTTTTGTTCAAAAGTTTAATATAAATTGCTTTAGTAACTTATTAAATTATTATTATTTTTTATATTAAGTAATTCTTTTTTGAATTTTAATTTACATTTGTTATTATAATTTCATATATGAACTTATTTTGTTATTGTAGGGATTTAGAAACTTCAATTTTAGATATCTTTTATATAGATTAGAGTTAAATGTATATTTGAATGAATCAAGAGAAGATTATAAGATTCAAATTGATGTTCTTGATTATTGGAAGAAAAATCAATTTTGACACCCTATACTTTCACTTATGGCTAAGGATATATTGAGTATTCCAATTACCACAGTTGCATCTGAATCAACATTTAGTATGAGTGGTAGAGTTATTAACAAATGGAGAAATTGTCTCATAACACATAATGCAGAAATTTTGATTACCACTCGTAATTGGCTGTATGGATATGATATAGATAAAGGTGGTAAGATTTTAGTGTCATTATTATTTTATTAATTTTTTATTATTTAAATTCTTATATGATTATTTTTATATATTTTATTAGATGAAGAAGATGAAACAATGAGATTTGGAAGGAAAGTTGGATTAAATTGAACTAGTTGGTTTATGGATGAGGATGAAGAGTTCTAATTGTAACGTATGTTGATATTTTATTTCTTACTATTTATATTGTTAAAAAATTAAAATTTTTTATTAAGAGTAATTATGATTGATCATTGCCTCATTAATCTTATTTGAAGACAATGTCGCTCTTGGAGAGTTTAGTTGCTTCCTGCATTTACAATCTTTTCGAGTATATTATTCATCAAGCCGCTAGCGTTGAATGGAATGATCGTATTTTCCTGTTTTGTTCATCATGCAATGTATGACTAGGGATTGGTTTCTCCATGACTAGGTGGCTGTGTATGAGAATGATTGTATGTTTTCTATTTTGTTGTTCTTGTAATGTTAAATGTCATAACTTTAAGTGTTTGATGTTTTCTTTACTGGTTTGTTTTTTACTATATTGGACTAATTTAGAACATAACAATCATTGACTTGTTAATGACATGAGAATTTGAATGCAAACATGTCATAGTTGAGTCTGAATCTTTTTTTACAGTGAAAAAGTTATTACAACCTTTAAAAGGGTATGATCCCTTTTTTAACTTTCAATTTTTATTTTTAGTATAATTACCATTTAAAAAACAAATTACTATTTTTCTATTTACGAGTTATAGGAGTCAGAATTTAAATTCTAATTTTGTTAATAATGTATTCAATGTTTTATATGAAATATCAAATTTAAATAAATGTTACAATTATATAATGATTTATATATATATATTTGATTTATTATTGTATTACAATTAAAATTTTAATATGAAATAAATATAATAAAATAGTATAATAATTGTTTTTATAATAAAATCAAATGTTATATTTAATAATATATTTATTATTTATTATTACAAATATAATAAGTATAATATTGAAAATTATTTGATATTGAATATTATATTGTGTTTTAAAATAATTTTATTTAATAATTGAATGTAAATATTTAATATTTATTTTGTTGATAATAAATTATTGATATAATTATGTAATAAATAAATAATGATTATTTTAAAATTTTATAAATTTTAATTAGAAAAAGTGTATTATTATTTATTTATTTAATTATTTTTTAATATAATAATTATATAATTATAATTCGGGCTTTCTCGGGTTATAAATTCGGGCTTTTTCGGGTTTCGGATCGGGCCGATTTCGGGTCCGGGTCGTATCGGGCTCGGGCTTTTTCGGGCTCGGACTTTTTCGGGTTTGGACTTTTTCGGGCTCGGGCTTTATCGGGCTCGGGCTTTTTCGGGTCGGGCTTTTCTCGGGCTCGGGCCTTTGACTTTTTGGTCAATTCGGTCCGATCTCGGGTTCGGTCTCGGGCGGGCTCGGGCGGGTTTTCGGGCTCGGACCAACTTTTGCCAGCAAAAGTTCTTAGGCCTATGGGCGTAAATATGTAATTCTGATGTTAGTTGGGTTTTTGGTTTGAGTTAAGGTGGCATCTGGTCTCGGGTGTCGGTGGCGAGTGACAATGAGTAGACATGGTAATGGAATGGATCGGACCCGTTCAGTACCGGACCGGATTAGACCGGTTTTGATCCGGAATCAGAACAGTTCGATTTTTATACTAGATCGGTTTCGATTTTAATGTACCAACACTGAAACCACATCAGTCCGTTGATCTGAAACCACGGTATCGAAGTAGATCGGATCGATTCTACATATTTTTTTTATTAATTAGTTATTTAAATAAATAAATAATTGTCTTTTTTGAGTTTTAAGATTTTTTTTTTAATTTCTATCAATAAATAATCATGTTGTTTTAAATTTTATTTATTTATTTATGAATTCATTAATCAATTAAAAAGAGGAAATTTTTGTCATCCCAAATGCCATGTTGGCATTTCATTACGCCTAAATAAAGTTGTCATTTGTTGTCGATGACGTTACCACAATCAAAGTGGGGTCAATTGACTCTATTGAAAGTTTAATTTTAAATATTATATATATATATATATATATATATATATATATATATAGTTAAGAAAAAAAGAGTTAAAACTGGTCCCACTCAAAATTAGATTTAAGAGTCAATATATGATTTACAAAAATAAAAGAATCAACAAAAAAAAAATGTAATTTAAAACATATATAAAAAAAAGTAGAGAAATTAAATAAATAAAAAAACCTATATTATCTCTTATTGTCACTTTCAACATAAAAGAGAAAAAAAGAAAGAAAGAAATACATAAAAGTTAAAAAATAGTCCCAAGATTTTAAAAAAAAATAGTGTTAAAAAATGAAATTGCCCAACAAAATTAGTCTCAAGATTTATTTTTTTTAAGTATTTGTAACCAAGATCAAAATAGAAATAAGAGTTAATACTTAACGTTAACGTTTGTATAATTCCTTTTCGAAAACCCTAATTTTAAATAGAAAATTTTATTTTCATGTATTAATTACTTGAACAATAAGTTAAAATTTTAAAAATTTTGTTTTGATTTTTTATTTTGTTTTGTCTTAAATTTATTTTATTCAATTTATATTTGAAATTAAATGTTAAATGTTTGTTCATGTTGTTAAAGTAATTGAATATTGGTTAGAATGCTATATAAATTGAGATAAGAAGTTGAGTAAATTTTGTTTTTTTTTTTTATTATTGATTTGGTAATGAATAGTTTTGTTAATGAAGAATGAATTGTTTAAAAAACATGCTATAATATATATTGTTGAGTTAATATATTTTGAAATGAAAAAACAAGTAAATTCAATAATATAAAGATGATGTAAAAACATGTTTAGAGGTTATCAGTACCAGAAATGAAGTTCCTGAAGATGAGAGATCGATCTGGTGATATGAGAGATCGATCTCCTGGGTTTTCTAGGATGAGAGATCGATCTCATAAGGATATGAGATCGATCTGCTAAAGGATTGAACCTGTACAAGGTATTGAGGAAGCTGAGATCGATCTATAAGGGTTATAAGATCGATCTGTCTAATACAGGATGTTGATGAGATCGATCTGTCTAATACAGGATGTTGATGAGATCGATCTGGTCTAGGAAGAGATCGATCTCCCCTAAATCAAAAGGTAAAGGCAGTAGATCGATCTGTAAAATCGATCTGTACTCAAACAGAGAGTCCATGAGATCGGTCTGGTATAGGAAGAGATCGATCTCCTCAAAGTCAAAGAGCTAAGGAGATCGATCTGGGTTGATTAGAGATCGATCTCCTCACTACGAGAATACCTGAAAGATCGATCTTGCCTCAAACAGAGAGATTGGAAGATCGATCTGCTTGTTCGACAGATCGATTTGCTTTAACATTTTCAAATTGTAAGATCGATCTGCTCATATATGAGATCGATCTTCTTGCTTTAATTTGCTTTGACTTTGCAGGAATTACAACTAAGAGATCGATCTGGTCAAGATAGCAGATCGATCTGGTATTCTACTGGAGATTCCTAACGGCTCTTTCTGCAAAAATATCAACGGGAAAAACAGCATTAAATGCTCCAACTACCAATCCTTCAGTATAAAATCAAGCATTGAAGACACTAAGAAGTGAGACACTATTGCTGCACAATCTGTACATTCTCAAGAGTTTAATTTCCACATTATATTTGTCTTCAATCCTCATTTATTGAGTTTGTTGTATAAGCTTGTGTGCAAAAGCTGTATTTATCCTACCCATATAAAAAGCTTGATTTTGTATTCATCCTCACTTTAAGAGAGAAGAGGATTGTTCCTCAGTGAGATAAACTTTGTAAAAGGGTGAATACATCTTTGTGTAAAAAGGGTTGAGAGGTTATTCCTTAACCTGAAAAAGGGAGTGTGTAACCTTCGGTGTTAGAGTGAAAGAAAGCTTTTGACAAGGAGGTCAAGAATAGAGGACGTAGGCAAGAGATTGGCCGAACCTCTATAAACTACTGTGTTTGATATCTCTTCGTTATCTTCCTTTAATTTATTCCATTACATTATATTGTTTATTCATTATTTGTTAATTAGATTGATTTTAGTTTAAACTTGCCATTAACTTTAGAAAAATCGATTCACCCCCCTCTCGGTAGAGCCAACAATTGGTATCAGAGCTAGGACTCTTTGATTCTAGAGGAATAACTTCCTAAGAGTTAGAAACGATCTAATGACTCACAACAATGTAGCAACAAATTTAGTAGGAGAGGGGCATTCTACAATTAGGCCTCCCATGTTCAATGGTGAACATTATACTTATTGAAAAACTAGGATGATGTTATTTATTCAAGCAAATAATTATGAGGTATGAGGGATTATAACTAAAGGACCTCAAATCCCTACTAAAAGAATAGAGGGAAGATATGTCCCTAAAGAAGAAGATGAATGAGATTCAAATGATGTTAAATGTGCTCAGCTAAATGCCAAGGCCATGCACACCCTATTTTGTGCTTTAGGGCCAAATGAATACAATAGAGTCTCGGGTTGTGATAATGCCAAACAAATTTGGGACAAATTGGCAATAACTCATTAAGGTACAACCCAAGTAAAGGAGACAAGGGTAGGTATGCTCACACATGACTATGAGCTATTTAGGATGAAAGAATGAGAAACAATTAGTGATATGTTCACTAGATTCACTGATGTGATTAATGGGTTAAAATCCTTAGGAAAAATCTACTCTAATATAGAAATGGTCAAGAAAATATTAAATAGTCTACCTAAATCATGAGAAGCTAAAGTGACTGCAATTGAGGAATCTAAGGACCCTCACACGTTGTCACTAGATGAATTAATAGGGTCAGTACTCACATATGAGATGAAGTTAAGAAGGAATGAAGAGCCACCCAAGAAAGTGGGAGTAGCTCTGAAATCCACCACTCATGAGGAAAGTAAAAATGAGAGTGGTAGTGAAGAAGATATTGAGATGGCAATGTTTGCCAAAAGATTTAACAAATTCATGAGAATGAGAGCAAGTAGTAGTGGTAGGAGAAACCATAAGAAAGATCAAGAAGAGTTAGGTAGAAAGGATGTCATTGTGTGCTATGAATGTAAAAAACCTGAACATATTAAATTTAACTGTCCTCTTCTTAAAAGATCCAATGATAGGTTCCACAAAAAGAAGGAAATGATGGCAACATGGAGCGACAGTAACTGCTCCGATGATGATTCAAATGAGGACAATGGCAACTTATGCTTCATGGCTATTGAGGATGAAAAGGTAACTTCAAACCTCAATGAATATTCTTTTGATGAATTGCAAGATGCCTTTGATGACCTTGCATTAGAATATGAATGCATGAGTATGAAATACAAAAAAATAATATCTAAATTGAAGAAAGAAAATGAGATAATGCTAGAGAACAAGTTAGAATGTGAAAAGAAACTTGAAATTACGAATATTGAAATTTGTGACCTAAAAGAAAAAAATAGTAATTTACATAACTCTTTTAATAGATTTTATATGGGTCAACAAAAGTTAGATAACATGCTAGAAACTCAAAGGGCATTCTTTGATAAAAATGGATTAGGATATGATGAAAAAAGTAGAGAGACTCATCTCAAAAGTTTCATAGCTAGAAAGAACATGCATAAACCCTCAATTACTTGTTCACATAGTAATAAGAAGGGACATGCATCATATAATTGCAATATGAAGATGACCACTCTTAGAGGAAAAATAGTGAAAAGAATCTGGGTTCCAAAAGAAATAATTAATTCAAGAGATTTTAATGCATTGGTAAAATGGATCCCAAAAGGATCAAGAATTGCATTCACTAACCTCAAAGGACCCAAGAGAATTTGGGTACCTAAGACATGAGTTTGAATTTTGATTGTAAGTGATTGAGCATTGCCACAAAGCTAAAACAAAGGAAGCTTGGTACTTGGACAGTGGATGCTCAAGGCACATGACCGGGGATAGAAGCCACTTCAACTCATTTAAATCAAAGGTTGGTGGAGAAGTCACATTTGGGGACAACTCCAAAGGCCAAGTTGAAGGGAGTGGTTCAATAGGTAATAACTACTTTTCTTTAGAAAATGTATTGCTTGTTAGGGGTCTAAAACATAACTTACTAAGCATTAGTCAACTTTGTGACAAAGGTTACAAAGTAATTTTTGATTGTTTGAAATGTCATGTTATAGATCCTAAATCTAATAAAGTTCTTTTCCTAGGTCATAGGCAAGGTAACATATACATTGTCTATCTAAATGAACTTAAAAATGAAAATATTTGCCTAATGGTAGACAAAGAAAAGAACATTGGTTATGGCATAGAAGACTAGGTCATGCTAGTATGCATGTGTTATCTAAGTTAGCTAGAAAAGACCTAGTTATAGGATTACCCAAGTTGTCCTTTGACTATGACAAAATATGTGAAGCTTATGTTAAAGGGAAACATAAAAGGACAACATTTAAGCCTAAACATAGTGTATCTACCAATAGGCCTCTTTAATTACTCCACCTAGATCTATTTGGACCAACTAGAATAACAAGTCTAGGTGGAAAATATTATGGCTTTGTAATTGTTGATGATTACACTAGGTTCACTTGGGTGTTCTTTTTGAGAATGAAAAATGAAGCTTTAGAAAAATTCATTACTTATACAAAAGTGACTCAAAATGAAAAAGGATATACTATAACTAGTATTAGAAGTGATCATGGCAAGGAGTTTGAAAATATTGGATTTGATGAATATTGCAATGATCAAGGAATTAGTCATAATTTCTCAGCCTCTAGGACACCACAACAAAATGGAGTAGTTGAGAGAAGAAATAGAACATTGGAAGAAATGGCTAGAACCATGTTGTGTGAGAATAATTTACCTAAATATTTTTGGGCTGAAGCTATAAATACATCTTGCTATATCATTAATAGAGTTATGATTAGACCAATTTTAAAGAAAACTCCTTATGAGCTCTACAAGGGTAAGAAGCCTAATATTAGCTATTTTCACCCCTTTGGCTGCAAGTGTTTTGTCTTAAATAATGGAAAAGACAATTTAGGAAAATTTGATGCCAAGAGTGATGAGGGAATTTTTCTAGGATATTCTTTGAATTCAAAGGCATATAGAGTATATCACAAGAGAACATTAATGGTTGAAGAATCAATTCATGTAATATTTGATGAGTCAAATGATTTATCTAAAGATTCAACAAATGATGAGGATATTGAGATATTTGATGAAAATTTGAAAGAAATCTCAACCATAGAAAATAAACTATTAGAAAGACTTGATATTAATAAAGAAGATGAAGAAGAAATAGAAATATTAGAAAAAGAGTCTAAAGCACCAAGAGAATTTGGATATGTAAAAGATTGCTAGGAGATCCAACTATTAGAGTTAGAACTAGATCATCTCTAAGGAATATGTGTCAATATATAGCCTTTGTATCTCAAATAGAACCTAGAAATGTCAATGAAGCCTTAGATGACAATAATTGGTTCTTAGCAATGCAAGAAGAATTAAATCAATTTGAGAGAAGCAATGTGTGAAAACTAGTTCCTAGCCTAGTGATCACTCTATAATTGGAACTAAATGGATATTCAAGAACAAGATGGATGAAAATAGTGTGATCATAAGAAACAAGGCTATAGACAAGAAGAAGGAATAGACTATGATGAAACTTATGCACCAATAGCTAGATTAGAAGCGATAAGAATGCTACTTGCCTTTGCGTGTTATAAAAACTTCAAGTTATACCAAATGGATGTAAAGAGTGCATTCTTAAATGGTTTCATTAATGAAGAAGTTTATGTAGAGAAACCTCCCGGTTTTGAAAACCATGAATTTCTTGAACATGTCTTCAAACTATCTAAGGCACTCTATGGTTTGAAACAAGCTCCTAGAGCATGGTATGAAATGATATCAAAATTCTTAATAGAAAAAGGATTTTCAAGAGGAAAAGTAGATACTACTTTGTTTATCAAAAATAAAAATAAGGATTTACTAGTTGTTCAAGCGTATGTAGATGATATTATTTTTGGATCAACTAATGAATCTTTGTGCCAAGAGTTTGCTAAGATCATGCAAGGTGAATTTGAAATGAGCATGATGGGAGAGCTCACTTTCTTCTTGGGACTTTAAGTGAAGCAAACAAAGGATGGAACCTTCATCAATCAAGCAAAATATACTAACGAATTGCTCAAGCGATTTAGAATGGACAATTGCAAACCTCAAGCAACTCCAATGAGCACCAACATCAAGCTTGATAAAGATGAAAGTGGTAAGTGTGTAGACACTAAACTTTATATGTCTATGATTGGTTCATTGCTTTATCTAACTGCAAGTAGACCAGATATTCTGTTTAGTGAATCACACTTATGCTAGATTTCAATCCTCTCCTAGGGAATCACACTTATTAGCAACTAAAAGGATCTTTAGATATCTTAAAGACACTCCCTTCCTAGGACTTTGGTACCTCAAGGACTCCACCTTTGCTCTTCATGCATTTTCTGATTCAGATTTTGGGGCCTGTAAAATTGATAAGAAAAGCACTTCAGGTACATGTCAATTCTTAGGGAATAGGTTAATCTCATGGTTCTCTAAGAAACAAAATAGTGTAGCTCAGTCCACAACTGAAGCTGAATACATAGCAGCAGGTAGTTGTAGTGCTCAAGTGTTGTGGATTAAACAACAAATGAAAGACTATGGTATTGACATGAAACAAGTCTCAATTAAATGTGATAATAGCAGTGACATTCAATCTATCTAAAAATCCTCTTCAACACTCTAGAACTAAGCACATTGAGATTAGGCATCATTTTCTTAAAGACTATGTTTAAAAGGGAGATATAATTCTAGAGTACATTGACACTTTACATCAAATAGCTGATATATTCACCAAACCTCTTGATAGAGATAGGTTTTGTGTTCTTAGAGGTGAATTAGGACTCATGAATGTTCCTTAGGATTTATTTATTTCAAAAACTTGATTTCAAGATGTTTTTAAATGACTTTTTCAATGATTTTTCTGGGCAAAAGGTATGAGAGATCGATCTTCAATCACTATAGATCGATCTTCATACTTCAAATAAGCCTAAAGCAGAAAGGTTAAGCTAGGCAGATCGATCTTCTCCACTATAAGATCGATCTCCTTAAGCCTCTGTAAAACAGCAGATCGTTCTATGCATTTGGCAGATCGATCTCCTTAAGCCTCTTTCAAACATCAGATCGATATGTGCCATTGGCAGATCGATCTCATTCAGCTTTTGTATTTTGAGGATCGATCTTTTAGTTCAACAGATTGATCTCTTTAAGTCTCTAGGAATGATAGATCGATCTGTCGCAGCGATAGATCGATCTCCTGTGCCCTGGACTATAAAAACTGCTCAAAATTCTCAAATTTCAAAAACCTCAAATCTTCAAAATCCCTAAATCCAGTCGCGCCTCTTCCGTTGATTCTTCCTCCCAGATCGATCTTGGTAAAGTTTCTGTCAATTCTCTTCATCGTTCAGTGTTCTAGCAACCCACATTACTAAATTTTTCTAAAAAATTCTTAGTTTTGTGCTAAATTTTTCACTAGGTCAATTCTAGCACTGTTCCATTGATTAGGTTTTAGAGAACTAGTTTTAAGAGTGTCTAGAGAGATTCTTGTGTCTAAAAAAATGCCAAGACTTAAGAGAGTTGGCCAAAAGCCCCCTAGACCAAGTGTTGATCAAGGGTCCTCTTCCCAATCAATCCCTCCCTCTTCAGTCACTACCTTTAACAGGTGTTTTAAAACACCTGCAAAAAGGAAACGATATGAAGAGTATTTTTCAACCATGCCAATTAAACATTGGTGAACCATTGATTTCTCATTTCTAAACCGTATTGATTTTCCTTATCTATCCAAATTTGAAGAATTTGGGTGGCTTCCGTTTCTCAAAATCAATACCCCCATACCCCCAAACATCATCAGGGCATTCTTTTCTAATGCCAAAATTACCTATGATCCTGATGATACTTGCAAAATTTTAGGTTTTACAACATATGTCATGGGTAAATCGATCCCTATAGACACCTCTATTTTAGCCCAAGTGTTCACCATGAGAGATGAGGGGTTGACTGATGAAGAGGAAGAAGTTCCCTTAGAGTTTGACCTTCCCGGTGATAAGGCGAGTGACCTACCGATGCACCCAAGGTTACTCCACCTTATCATCTCGTGGAACCTCCACCCATTCGGTACCCGACACTCCACAGTTAGGAGGTTAGATCGATTCTGGCTCCACCACATCCACTCCACAAATCAAAAACCCAATTTGGTCCACTTCATCAATGCAGATTGGTTGAAGATTGTATGCGGACAAGCCACCACGATAGTTTTTTCGCAACCGTTGGCGTATCTTCTACAATGACTTGGGGTCGATTGTAGCTGTGAAATGGGTGAAGTGCCCTCCCTAAAGAGCGTCTTAAATATTGGGACACTTCACCACATGGGATATTATAAGGACTTCCAAGGGGATTGGAAGAAGAAGCGAGAATAGCAGCCTAAAGCAACCATGGACGAAGACCGATCAGCTGAGCCCACTGCTCCACCTACTGCACCTAGTGAGGGTCCATCTTCTTCGACTGCTCAGCCCACTGCACCCGCAACATCTCCTGATGGAATGGCATCAATTGTATCGATGATCATGGAGCTTAACCGAAAAATGGATGAAGGTTTTGCAAACCTTCATGCCACATAGCAGGCGATGTTTGATGATCTGCAAATCACTCGTACTCGCGTCGAGAAACTTCTGGAGCGATTTCCTCCTCCGCCTTAGGACTTACTTGTTAGGACTATTTTGACTATGTTTTATGATTACTGGTTATTGTTTGAGAACTGCATTTGCTTGAATGAGTCCTTTATGAAATGACATGTTAGTTATTGTTGAAATGTTTTATAATGAGTTTCCAAATTTTGAAAAGACATGACAAGTTCTTGTGAAAATCAACTACCTCAATATCTTTATTACCATTTGATATGACAAAAAGGGGGAGAAGAATGTTAAGAGAACATGGGTTTAAAACATGTTTAATGGTTTTAAGTACGTTAAAGAAACATGTCTAATGGATTAAAGTAATGATTAAATTCAGGGGGAGTTAAGAGGCCAAAAGTAATGGGGAGCTTACAAAAAGGGGAGTTTGTGCATAATGCATTTGGGTAACTAAACATGTTTATTGAATAAGTTTTGTCATATCAAAAAGGGGGAGATTGTTGAGTTAATATATTTTGAAATGACAAAACAAGTAAATTCAATAATATAAAGATGATGTAAAAACATGTTTAGAGGTTATCAGTACCAGAAATTAAGTTCCTGAAGATGAGAGATCGATATGGTGATATGAGAGATCGATCTCCTGGGTTTTCTAGGATGAGAGATCGATCTCATAAGGATATGAGATCGATCTGCTAAAGGATTGAACCTGTACAAGGTATTGAGGAAGCTGAGATCGATCTATAAGGGTTATAAGATCGATCTGTCTAATA
Source organism: Firmiana major (assembly GCA_033439115.1). Taxonomy (NCBI): domain Eukaryota; kingdom Viridiplantae; phylum Streptophyta; class Magnoliopsida; order Malvales; family Malvaceae; genus Firmiana; species Firmiana major. The sequence continues at coordinate 33,602,808 of CM065913.1, read as the reverse complement.
CAGGATGTTGATGAGATTGATCTGTCTAATACAGGATGTTGATGAGATCGATCTGGTCTAGGAAGAGATCGATCTCCCCTAAAACAAAAGGTAAAGGCAGTAGATCGATCTGTAAGATCGATCTGTACTCAAACAGAGAGTCCATGAGATCGGTCTGGTATAGGAAGAGATCGATCTCCTCAAAGTCAGAGAGCTAAGGAGATCGATCTGGGTTGATTAGAGATCGATCTCCTCACTACGAGAATACCTGAAAGATCGATCTTGCCTCAAACAGAGAGATTGGAAGATCGATCTGCTTGTTCGACAGATCGATTTGCTTTAACATTTTCAAATTGTAAGATCGATCTGCTCATATATGAGATCGATCTTCTTGCTTCAATTTGCTTTGACTTTGCAGGAATTACAACTAAGAGATCGATCTGGTCAAGATAGCAGATCGATCTGGCATTCTACTGGAGGTTCCCAACGGCTCTTTCTGCAAAAATATCAAAGGGAAAACAGTATTAAATGCTCCAACTACCAATCCTTCAGTATAAAATCAAGCATTGAAGACACTGAGAAGTGAGACACTATTGCTGCACAATCTGTACATTCTCAAGAGTTTAATTCCCACATTCTATTTGTCTTCAATCCTCATTTATTGAGTTTGTTGTATAAGCCTGTGTGTAAAAGCTGTATTTATCCTACCCACATAAAAAGCTTGATTTTGTATTCATCTTCACTTTAAGAGAGAAGAGGATTGTTCCTCAGTGAGATAAACTTTGTAAAAGGGTGAATACATCTTTGTGTAAAAAGGGTTGAGAGGTTATTCCTTAACCTAAAAAAAGGAGTGTCTAACATTCGGTGTTAGAGTGAAAGAAAGCTTTTGACAATGAGGTCAAGAAGAGAGGACGTAGGCAAGAGATTGACCGAACCTCTATAAACTACTGTGTTTGATATCTCTTCCTTATCTTCCTTTAATTTATTCCATTACATTATATTGTTTATTTATTATTTGTTAATTAGATTGATTTTAGTTTAAACTTGTCATTAACTTTAGAAAAACCGATTCACCCCCCTCTTGGTAGAGCCAACATATATATATATATATAATTTTAGTCTTTGATAATGTTAATTATTTAAAGTTTAGGGTTTCTTTATAACAATTATATTACTTTTAGCTTTTATTAAGATTTTTTTTATATTAGTTAATGGAAAGTTATTTGAAAATAAATAAACACCGGGGCAATCATATTATACTCATTGAAAATAAATAAACATTGTAGCAATCATATTATACTCAAGAAACAAATAAATAAACCTTATAACAAACTTGTATTGAAATTAATATAGAAGCTTTTCCTTTGAGGTTAGGATTTTGTAAAAAATCATGAGTTATCCTCTTAACTACTAATATAAATACGACGGATATACAAGTAATCATACTTTTATTTAACGAAAAGTAGAAAATGTGTTAAGACCTTACAAAAAAAATATTATCAACCATGTAATCATGTATCATATTTTTTACTTTACTGAAAATAATTTTTGACTACTCTACTAACTGCTGTGATAGTTTTCATCTATGCGTAGACACAATTGAATCAAAATACAAAATAAAACTTAATTGATTACAATAAAATGTTAAGGATTTAAATGATAATTATGTCATGGTTCAAAAATTGCTTTTAACTCTTTTGTCTTTAAATTTGTAAGGAACTAATGTAAGCAAAGTTTTGATGCAGTAACATTAATTTGACTACTTTTGCCTAATAATCCTGTATAGTTTAGAGTAATTAAGATCTTGTCTCAGCTGTGGGTATTCTTGTTTTTTATGCCATGTCCTCAGTTCTCTTTGGCTGGAGGAAGACAATGACGTATTCGAAGTACCTGTGCCTGGAGAAAGTTCAGGAGAGACAACTTTGAAAATGATTATAAAATGGGTATTTCAAAACGACTCCCGATGCAGAAATGGAAAATTGGGGTTGCCGTCACTTCAGGTTTCAGAGTTCTTCTGAGTAAGAAACACGAGTAGTTGAAATATAGTTTTAAGAAGAAAAACAAGATTTCATTTCGGATATGCTCCTTGCAGCCACACAAGGGTCAACTTGGCCTCTGCCCTCTTGGCCATGAGCTATATAGCATGGACGACTTGACGCCGGATTGCCGAACTGTAGAACAAAAATTTATGTAGAACAAGAAATCCAACCCCAAAGTTCCCGAGCCCTCAATCCCAAATTTGACAGTTGGACAAAACAGGTCGAAAAAGAAGCAGATTGTTCAATGATCAACCGAATAATGTCTATTTTTCTTTTAAGTTTTTTGAATTTAACTAAAATTTGTTCAATGACAGACGATTTTCAATCAAACATAAGGATTTGAAGAGTTTGAATAAGGACTTATTTGAATGGATTTTGAAATTAATTTTGATGAAATGAGATTGAAAATATAAAATTATTATTATAAATATCTAATTTTTTAATAAAATAATTAAAAGTTAGAGATGAAAAAAATTATTTTATCATATAAAATTTATTTTATTATCACTGTTGCAATTGGATTGATATTGTGAAATCCAAACGACGTACAAATCGAAAATATTGTATGATTTTAAACTTGGTGAAATTGTACTACATTTCATAATCAATATGAAGCTGTAGCCTACTGTTATTTCACATGATTTGATCAAACAAACTTTTGAAAAAAAGGCTGTTTAGGTGAGCATAGCATTAAATTTTCAGCATGAAACCTTATATTCAAATTCCACCCTCGTGTGTCTTTGCTTTCTTACATGCGTTTGGACTAAAAAGAAGATAACTTTATTCTTTTTCTGCATGAAAATAGCAGATAACTGCAAACTGAAAGAGGTTTCAACTTCTTTAACTCAAAGGTTGTTTGTAATCACGGGCGTCTTGGGTGGAAGAAATCAAAGCCGTCCAAGAAATGTTTTTTATTGCGAAACCAATACCATTAGTTGGTCTTGGTAGGGAGCTGAAAGTAATTAATTATAAAAGCATAAAGAAAGTGCAGCATTGTTAGAATGTATTTGCAGCTTAATTTAAAAGTAATTAGTCATTGACATACATTATCAAATTGTATTCAGTATTCATGTTTGGTCACTAATCAACAAATTCGGAGCAGAACAAACGCAATTTGTTGCGTATTGACTGGTGGGAATTTAGCCTAATTAGGTTTGTGGAAACAATAAGCATGTTTTACTAAGTATCAGAAATCAAGGTCTTCTTTGCTAGTTGTACCTATATGCTAATCTCCCTTTTTTGTTAAAAGAAATTAAAATAATACATTTTCTTAGAAAAAAAGATAATTATGAATATTTTCAAATTTTGTTTGAATGTAATTTAATTACTTTGTGTGGATTTTTTTTTTAAAAAAAAAAAAACACATTGCTAAAAGGCCATAAGCTTTTAAATAACATTTCCAATGCTAATTTCCTTAATTCACGACAAATAAATCAAGGTTAACATAATGGTTTTGAACAATGATCACAGGCTGTGGCTGGTTTGGTTGGCCTGTGAAAATCATTATACAAAGGTTTCTGCTTTCTGACAGATTCTGCTTCAATTTTCCCAAGCTGTAAAGTCAACCCTCAATGGTACCATTGTTTTTTCTGGGTTTTATTTATTTATGTAATCACAATGTGCATGAGAATACGAGGACCTATTAATGCGGATCTACAATCCATGGGAGGGAGGATGTCAGGTTGGGATGTCTGTCTCTCAGAACTAAAACAAATGTTTATGCAAATAAATATATGTTTAAACTTCAAGTATCTCAACAATGGAACCCAAATTTGACCATTCAAACTTCAATGAAGCTTCAAATTTATTGGCTTTGGACCTAATCCTTTTAAAAATAATAAAAATCATTAAATCAAATCTTAATCGTTATTATCAAACAAAATTATTATCAACACATTTCATTTTTATATATAGAAACTTTAACACAATACTTTTCTTAATGCTCCAATATATATTAATGTGTTCCGCTAGCAAGATTTCTACGAGCGTCAAAATCATACAATAATCGAGGAATAGGAGAAACAACTTTGACCAAGTATTCCAAATTATTGATTCTTAATAAAAACAATAAATGATTTATATATGTGCAAAAAATAATTTGCTATTTTTATTTATTTTATCAGTTGCCTTCACTCGGAAACATTTGAGAAGAATAATAAATGATTATATTGATATTTTAGTCTCGAAGAAAGTCCTTGTCTGCATCCTGAATGCAACATATTACCTGCCATATAGTCTTTTTGTAGAAAATAATTCCAGTCTAAACTAAATATTAAAATATATGCAATTATCAGCATCTCCTAAGGAAATTGGTAGTATGGAGCCAAACCTTAAGTGTGCCTGTATGGATCAAGGATGGATCAAACCAAGTCCCAAACTCAACACACTAAAATATCTATCCAGGGCTAATTCTTGCTTTGGGCTATGTGGGCAGCCCAGACATATCTAAATATAGAAGCCTAGCGACAAATCACAATCTCCGCCTTACGTCGACCTGTTTTCCCTTAAGGAGTGATCGATTCTGTGAAAGTTAGTACGGAACCCTACCATTGCACAGTAATTTACCATTGCATTTGAAGGGATGATTAATGTGTGGCCTTTTTAATTAAATAATTTGTTTTAAAATTGTACAAATTTATTTCTATTTTGCATTTTTTTAAATAATAAACTACGTTTTATCAAATAAAGTTATATCAAATTTGAAAAATCATACTCTATGTCAACTATTTAATTTCATATATAAATTATAACATTTTAAAAAAACAAATATCATTACTCAATAAGCAAAAAAAAAAAAAAAAATTTTTTTTTGGCCAAAAAAAAGCATTTAACAAATGTCATCAAGAGCACATATTAATCAAATATAATATTTTCATAAAAATTAGCTAATTTGAATACAAATAAAAAATTTGTAAAAAATAGACTCAACAAATATAGACACAACACGAGTGACACGACACAAACACGATACGAAAAAATCGTGTACGTATTTAAAAAATTCGTGTTTCATATTTAATCGTGTTGATACAAATTTTGACACGATAATTTTCGTATTTAGTCATGTCAGACACGATTAAATACGTATAAAACACGAAAACACGTTTTTTTGAATTGTGTCATACGAATACACAATTAATACATACACGACACGAAAAACATATTTTCTTAAATTGTTGTTTCTTAAATTGTATTGAGTTGATATCTGCGAATTTAATGTTTAAATATTTGTTGACTATTTATGTTTTATGACTTAATGTTAACTCTTAATGTTTTGTTTGTATATTTTGTAATTTTTTATAAATATTATGAATGATATTAATTGAAAATTATTATTATGTATATTTATTAATAATATTTGAATGTATGTAAATTAAATTATTATTGTAAATCAATAAATATTATGATTTTTTCATTTTTAATCATGTTTTATTTTTAACGATGTCATTCGTGTCTATTCGTATCGTGTCATGTGACACAAATAATTATAACGTATCAACCGTATCGTGTCACACGTATAAAATACGTTTCGTGTTCATGTTTACGTTTCAGACACGTTTTATAATTCGTGTCGTATTCGTATTCATAAATTCATGTCATGTTTTAATTCATGTCATGTCATGTCGTATCGACTAAGATTGCTAGGTCTAGCAAAAAGTAATAGACATATATTATCTTTTACATTTCATCACCAACAAGCAATATCCAAAAAACCTAATGTTACTTTAGATATCATCCTAATCTTGAGTTTGTAGATAAAAGAACAAAATATATCAACAACAATTAAATTAAGAGAAGATATCTCAACTTCAGTTAAAATAAGTTTACATTAAAAGATTGAGTTAATTAAAGTATATGAAAATAATCTTGGGTTCAAAAGAAAATCATGTAAACAATTAAATGCCAAGGAAATAAAGGAAAAAAAAAGTCTTACCTCAAAAATTAAAAAAAGCAAAGGTGTTTTGTTAGGGAAATGTAAACAATCATTAAATTCTAGAAACAATAATAATTATAATAATAACAATAATAAAGTTAAAATTATCAAAAAATAAATCCTAGCAACTATTCAAATCTAGAAACAATAAAAATTATAATAATAACAACAATGGTAAAGTTAAAATTATCAAAAAAATAAACCCTAAAGATGGGCAAAGGGATTTTGATGCAAAGTTGTTTCGAACAAAAGAGAGGAAAAAGAATGGAAGGGCTTTTAAAGCAATAAAACATATTTTGTGTTGGTACTGGATGAGGGAGTGAACACAGTATTCTTCAAATCTATAAACACAACAGAAAAATTAAAGAAATTTATAAAAACAAAATATAACAAAAATAAAGAAAAATTAGAAAAAGAAAAAGAAAAAAAAGCAAAAGAAAGAAACAGCTAAAAATGGCGAGTTTTTTGGATTGAATAAGATAAGCCTAAGCAAGTCTCTTTATGCAGGAATCGTATGAGTTAAGCGGAAAATCTCTTTTAAATTTATGGACACAAGCAAGAAAAAATTACAATAACACTCTTTAAACAAATAAAAATATAGCAGAAAATAAACTCTGAACAAGGAAAAAAGTACCTTCTAATCTTGAATAAAAAATTCTTTGAAAGAAGTAAAACTAAGCCTTATAAAAATAAGATTTTCTTTGAGTCTTAGTTTTAACAAGGAAAAAAATTGTAAACAATGTGAAGGGAAGGGCGAGGAGAGATCCAGAGAAAAAGAAAAGGGCAGAGACTCAAACTAGAGTAAGTTTGAATGAGTTTCGACATGGGAAAAGATTTTTAAAAACCAAATATTAGCCTATAAAAACTACATTAAAAAAAGAGTGATTAAAATATTGTAAAATGAGGAAAAACATTACGTTTATTATCATAACGTAGTCTTGAATCAAGTACTATTTATCAAATAAAACATGAAAAATAAAATAAAGACTACACTTTTTCAATTAAATGTAATCTATAAGAAAAGTTAAAGTTTCAAACTTCATTTATTTGATATTTTACTACTTTGTTATGTAACAAAACTATAAAAATGTAGTCTAATGCAAAAATAATATTTGATATCATTTTAATCTCCACAAGGATCAAGTACACTTTTCACCTGTACAAATCACCAGTAATGAAAACTTTGATTGATACAAAACAACAAATCTGATCCAGTAACCGAAAAGGCTTAAACCCTTACCTTAAGAACTAATACAAAGTGCTTCTTATTTACATTTCCAACCTCCATCTTTGAGGCATTTTTGGTCCATGGATTATGAACTTCCTCTTCTGTACAGCCTCTAAAGAATGGAGGCTCATAGTCCAATGGCTATGCCTGGTGAAATTAATGCATTACCATCTTTGGTAAAAATTAAATCTAAAAAAACTTTGTCGAAACAGGAAAAAATAACCACTTAGAATAACAACATTTCCTGAGCTTAATATGTATTACAATTTGCAAGCATGAGGCAGCTAATCACTTTTATGACAAATATGCAAATAAGCAAGCACATGCTAAAATGTCGATATAGTATGCTGAAACAGACATAGAACATGTCACAATTAACAATAATAAATTTAGTTTAATGTGAAAAATATTTAAAAGGCTTAATTGCTAAACATTTACCTCTTCAGGTACGTACAATTTTACAGGCAGAACTCCGGAAATTTTAATTGTCAAAGAAGTTATAACTTAAAAAATGATATCTCTAAACCACAGAAGACAGAAATTTAAATTGTTTTGAATGAGTGAATTTATATAATCTCATTTGATTGGGAGTAACTTCAATGGTGGAGTTACGCTTGAATGTCCTCCTTGCCACTTTCTGTTTAAAGATTCGGTCCATATTAAAGCTTCATAGATAAGTAATTAAATGTTTAGAAAGTAAGATGTCAATGTGGTAGAAAAGTACACGAAAGATGTTATTCAAATTTAAGGACAAAGTTAACAGGCACAAGAATGAATAGTTATATGGATCATAAGCAAAGTTAGCAAGGTTCTATTAATGTACCGTAAAATAAACAGAAGTATAATATAGAAAAAATATATTTCAAGCAAAATAAATGGAAAATTGACATAGAAAATAAACAATAAAAATAACCATCTCTTAGGGTGATACACCTTTTTAAGTTATGCTCCCTCCATGGCCTCTTCCGATCTCTTTCTCTCCATCACTTAACCCTAAATCACCAGAAACGGTCCAAATGTTCGAAGCTGAAATTCTTCTATTATATTTAATTAATTCTTCTCAATCCCTCAAAAAAGATATTGGAATTGTAATGAGTTAAAAAAGTTATAATATGAAGTTAAAATCCATGAAATGGAAAACTGAAAAGAAAAAATAATAATTTACCGAAATCAATGAATCTTTTCCTTGGAATGTGAAGAAATGAAAACTGAAAATGCTTCAAGAAAATGCTTCAGGAGAAAAACGCAGATCTGAAGAGAAACGCAGGTTGGGCTTCAAATTTCAGTGAATCTAACAGAATAAACGAAGATTGAAGTCATTGGTTTAAGAACCTTACCTGACCTTAAAAAATAGATCTAAAACCTTACCTGCACAGGATATGTCGAGAGAGAGAGAGAATTGCAAAGGGAGACGGAGCTTGAGGGAGAATTTCTCGAATTGACGAGAGAGGGATTTCGAGGTGGGAGTAACAGAAAGAATCGCAGAGATGGAGAGATTTTGGGGAGGCAAACAAGGTGGGGGAAAAAGGCGCGATGTAAAATATATGAGAACTTGAGAAACGCCGCCGTATGATTTATATTTTTAAGATGATGAAAATATGTATTTTATTTATTTAATTTTGTAACATAATTTTTTTTAAACGCATTATTTGAAGATTAATTTGAATAGGTGGTACGATTAATTTTAGTGAGATTAAAAATAATGGTAATAATAAAAATAATATCAAACGATGATACGTTTGCATTCAATTGTAATAGTAGTGATGAAATGAATAATAAAATGATTATTAAAAATATTATATTAAATTTAAAAAATAAAAAAAATATTGGTAAATTTATAAATAAGGTGATTGGTCCGTTTGACTTCAAACGAGACGTAACTCAATTTAGTAACTTTTGAGTCCAAATGTTACAAATATGTTTAAAACATGTGATTAGGCGGTGTTTTTTAATAAAATTTTGCTAAATAAATATCACTAAATGTCCAATTTTTGTAGTGTCCCTAACTCTAGGAGGCCTTGCGGATCAAAATAGTATATTGTATCTTTCTTGGGATTGAAGACAAAATATACATTTAAACATATCAAATGAATATTATAAAAATGTTTTAGAAAAAATATATTGGGATTATAACGAGCTAAAAAATTACCGCTTCATGGCTAGCACCATTCTATCCTTCAGAGATGGTAGATGTTTTGGATCGCCAACAATAAGTGCAATTAGTTGCGGATCAATAAAAACAAAGTCATTGGCCAACCCATTTTGGTTGACTTATTGTAAAACAAACTAGAAATGATCATATGCGCATAGAATTAATAACATATATTAGTTGCATGGAACGTTTATAATAAGACACATATATTATATTTACTTGATGAAAAACTAATTACCTCATGTAAAATGATATTTCAGAAGCTCTTATCTCCTTAAACTCTACAATATTAGATATGTCTTCTAAACCAATATAAAGAAATCATGAATAAACAACCCTTTATTAATGTTTAGCACAATCTCGTCCCCTTCTATCAGTTTTTATTTGCATATACCACAAGTGAGTGCATTTTACGCAGCTTGTTGACTTGTTCCTAAAAAATAGAAAAATATTTGAAAATAACTAGCAATAATATTATATACACCACTCTTGCTAAACATAAAAAGCATGAATTTTTATTTATCTCATCATTATTATATTGCAAAACAATTCCTCTAGGTCAAGCCACGGGTTTTCCAATAATGCCCCTTAATTGTTGCACCTCATTATTTATTTTCCAGGAAGGACAAGCATCACCATTCAAAACTACATCAGTGGAGACAAGAAGGAAGTTATCTCTTAAAGGTTCTCCATTGACAAAAGCAGAAGGCCCTTTACAAGCAATAACAGTATAGATTACAACAAATTTTCAATTGAATGCAAAGCCAACTCGTATTGGTACGTTAAAAATTAATTACCAACATTAGTTAAAAGTTAACAAAAATGTGGGGAGAAATATAGTTACTTGTGGGTGTGTTAATACTTTTGAAAACATTTACTCATCATCATCATCACTAGAATGCTCAACAAGATCTTCTTATGCCAATGCCTGCTTGAGATGTACAACTACCTATCTTAGATATGAGAGTATGCTGCACTGAGGTAGTTGTTACACGAAACATTATAGCCTCCGTGGCAGCAATACATTGACTCAAAACAAACTTATCTTGTTCACGCTTTTGGTTCTATTAGACGGGTTTCTCTTTATGTAACATTTTTTGCTCATCAATTGATTGTTAAGCTTCAACCTGTTGCTTGTTTTTCGTGTTAATTCTTGATATATCGAAGTACGATGAGGGAGAAACAAAGCTACCAACAACCCTTGCACGAATAGGTCTATCATTCAAACTGAAAGCCTTAGTCAATGCATTAGCACCAATGTTATCCTTGTTTTTTTACCAATTTGAAGCATATTCATCCTATAACATATAATATAACATAAACTAATTACATATTAATATATTAATGAGCAAGAAAATTAAAAAGATTAAAAAGTGTCAAATGTTTATTTAGTTAGAATCTTACAATCCTTCTGGCCATTTCTTCTATGACTTGATTGAGGTAACCACAAGTCTTGGATGAATGTACTTTTTTCCAAAAAAGCGATCTATCAACCTCAATAAGGCTATTGGATTTTCTTTTCTACACAAAAAACAAAATGACAATACTGGTTATATGTATAAATAAACTTCTCACTAACTAGTAGCTCGTTCAACCATGAAACATATACTTATAATTTCAGCCTCAAGATTTGCATATCCCTTCTTTGCAAGTCAATGATTATCTATCTTATTAAGCCTTTTTTCCTTTTGGTCTTCACTCAATTTTTAAAGCAAAAATGATAAAAATAAGTATATAATAAGTTGCATATTTATCTTAATTTAAGACACAGTACTTTTTGGTCTTCACTCAATTCCTAATGTAAAAAAAACTTACCTTTAATTCATCAGATACCCAAGCTCGTACAAATACATCCCAATGATATTGAAGAAGAAGACCTTATATAATGCTGAAGTTTGAGCCAAAAACTCGTTGTTATCTTTGTTGGGGATTGTATACTTTTTTGTTAATTTCGCCTTAAAATCTCTTCATTTTAGTCTAACATATTACAAAACAGTCTTTCTACGAAGTTCCTCTTTATCAATTAAAGTTTTATTACAAAATATGTAATAATTGTCACTTATCTAGGCATCCGATTTAATTTTGTAAAACATATATATGAAAATTCACTTATATGTGTAAATTGACAATTTAACTTACTAATTGAGTCTCCCAAATTTTCCTCTTTAGTTCTTTTGGTATGACTTTTCAACTTTAATGAGTAATAGGGACTATAACCCATACCAAACTTCCTATGCTGCTGGCCGTTAGTTTTGCGGCATCACTAATAAGTAGACCTCTAGTGTTGAATCTCATAGTTTTGTTGTTTGCCCGTAACTTGACCAAACGAGGCATAGTTGTGCAACTTTTGATTTTTTTCTTCTTACTCAGAGTTAGTTCAACAGTACTAAGTTGAACATTACTTGGTTCAACCTCATTTGTATGAAGTTCTTCAAGACCATGTTCTTTGTCCTTAATTCCACATATTGTACTTTAACATGTGTAAAAATACAAAACAATATTTTCAAAGATCACGATAAGGGGTTAATATTAAGGGTTTAGATAGTTGTTTAACATCGTTAAAGTTAACTTGACACAAACACAACCTCTACTCTAAGTTAACCAAAATCAGTTATCATATGAGATTTATTTATCAATAAAACAATGCATTACTTGAGAAGAATGAGAGGGGATTGTTGAATGAGGACAAAGAAGAAGTCGGAAAGCGAAGGTGACAAAGAAATTTGGGAAATGTAGAGAGGGCAAAAGTTTTTCGAAATGCAATGTGAAAGAAGTATGAAATATGTAAGAAGAAATGACTACATTTAATATAACAACCGTAGTTTATTTATATATTAGACCAAGCTTATGGTAAGAAACGTAGTCTTTAATATACATTTCTTATAAAAATCGTGGCCTATTTCGACACTAGGTTACAATTAAGGATAGAAAAGAGTTTTAAAGAGGAATTTAATTCATAAATAAAAAACGACTACATTTAAGTGTAGACCATAGTCTATTTCTAAATTAGATTGTGTTTATGGTTAGAAAAGTTGTCTTTATTACTAGTAACTACAGTTTTAGAATTTTCTTTTGTATATTAGATTATATTTAGTGAGTAGGTTTATAGACTGTATTTCCCTATGTAAATCGTACGTACTCATCAATGTTTTTAGAGATGATTAGAACAAATTAATTAATTTCTTTAAGAAAAGTAAACAAAATTTGGTGAAAATAGGTGGCAAAGACTTTCTCCAAGATTTTAAAGTCTAATCAACAATAATACAAAAACTTAAACTTTCATTTTATTGATTTGAACATTTGTTTTACAAGAGATTATTCAAATTCAAGTTCTAAATTTGAACATCTGATTTAATATGTGTCACGACCCAAAAACCATAAACATGCGCTTATACGAAAGATTCATTTTATTAAACTTACATTTTACGTTTATCATAGGTTAGATAAGTAGTAAATTCAAAATAAATAAATCCACTTAATACGTAAATTCACAACATCATTCTGTTAAACATAAACATTTAAAATCCAATTAAACATTTAAATTTCAAATTTTGCAACTAATATAAATTTAAGCATTTAATTTTGGTATATTTGAACAATTAAATACAACAAATTAGAATTTATGCTCGACTAATCTTCAATTGTTACAAATGGGTTTTCAAAAGCATTTTCTAATGAAGCATATAGTTATTGTCACATGGTCGTTCTCTGCTAAAATCGTTCCCGGTGATGGCCTAAGTTCCTCCCGTTAACTTAGTCAGCCAATTCCTCACACCTAACCCAAAACACGGGCTAGTACACAGCAATAATCACACTCGAACAATTAAAAACCCAACTAAGGAATACACGCACAGTAAAGTAAAGAACACTCAAACTTTTAAGGGAAGACTCCCTCACCCTTTTTATTAACTGCAAAAAAAAAAAAGATTACAATACTTAAAGATAAGCCGCTCTCTGCTTGTTTCCGATGATCTGATTATGTTCCCTCAAAGGAGTTTATATAGGCAAGTGAAGACATCCCGTCACATAGGTACTAGAGTTTGATTACAACATAAACTATCTAGGATTAATTCCCACTAGACTTAGAACTCTACGGATGATCGCTACCTCAATGCTCCCAAGTGATAAGGTTTGCTAAGACTTATCCGGGTCTCAGTCCGTGGCTCACAATCCTCGTAACTTATCTCCGTCTTATAAGGTTCACGTTGCGTAAGTTCTACGCACGTCTCCACAATTCACGCTTCGGCTATCAACCCATTCACATGGTTCAAGTCTCATGGTGTTGTGCAGGTTCACCGTAACCCGCCACTCACGATTATGGTTCATCAGTGTCTCAGTGTCAAGCCTTGTAAGCCGCTCAGGCCAAGTACCTGTCTCACTTATCTCGTGCAAACTCATGTACGCATACCCATAGCGCAAGTATGCCTACGTTCGGCTCAGTACAAGGCTTTACCCATGCCTAGCACCAATCATGCCCAGTGAACGGCTTCTCTCGCGCCTAGCACTAGTCAGAGCGTGCCCAAGTTTAGCCTTTGGGAGATAGGCACAGGGTTTAGTATCTTTGGGTTTAACAAACCCTCCCCACTTCGGAGGAAGTCGATGCCCTCATCGGAATGAGCTCTAAGTATGTCTTGATTTCATCCTCGAACTGCCACAAAGAAGTATCTCGCTCCCAAGTAGCATCTGCCTCACTTTCACCTTCCCATTGCACTAAGAAGTAGGTTCTTCAATTCTTTCTACTAGCTCCTTCAACCTTGTAATTAAGTATCTTTACCACCTTCTTCTCAAAATGGCTTCTCACAGTGGGTGGAGCCTTCCTCACCTGTTATCTTCCTAGGTCAACATCTTCATGGTAAGACTTTAAAAGCTCACATGGAAAGTAGGTTGTAGTTTTATCCTCTCAGGCAGTTTCAACTGATAAGCCACCATGCCTACCTGCTTCATGACTTCGAAAGGGCCATCGTATTTCTACACCAGACCTTTATAAAATCGTTTGTCTGTGATTTTCTTCCATATCTGAGGTGTCAATTTGAGCAATACTTTGTCACCCATTTCGAACTCTAGTGGCCGTCTATGCTGGTCTGCATACTTCACCATCCTCCTTTGTGCCTTTTTCAAACTTTCCTTAGCATGTCCATCAAATCTTGACGATCTCGCACAAATCTATATGTCGTTGGGCACTCCTCTTGGGACTTGGTCTTTGCTATCTCTAAAGGTGTAGCTGGTTGATATCCAAATACCAACTCTACTGGACTCAACCTCGTGGAAGATGATACATGTTGTAGCAAAACTGTGTAGAATCAAGCAAACTTACCCAATTCTTCTGGCTAGCGGTCACATAGTGCCTCAAATACTTTTCTAACAAAGAATTAATTTGTTCCGTCCAGCCATCTGTCTGCGGATGATTAGCCGTAGAAATTTCAACTCTGAACCCATCAAGTTGAACAAATAAGTCCAAATTTTCCAGTAAATTGAGCATCACGATCGCTCACTATATCCTTAGGCAAGCCAAAGATTTTCACCACATGGTTTAGGAATAACCTTGCAGCTTCTTGGGCGGTGCACGCATGCAGGGTTGCTATGAATACAACATACTTTGAAAAGCGATCTACCACCATCATGGACCTCATCTTGTTTATCTCCGAAAATCCAGTGATGAAATCCATCGAAACCAATTCCCATATTCTTTCAGGGATAAGTAGTGGTTGAAGCAATCTCGCTTGCTTCTTCCTCTCGGTCTTGTCTCTTTGGCATATATGGCATGTGTTGTAACGCCCCGAAAACGTGGAAATTAAGGTTAATTTAAATTTTTATTTTATTACTTAACCTCTTACTTAAGGTGTATTCATGTTCAGTGTTAGTTCATAACTTATCTTTTCGTTATTAAACTTTTTTACATTTGACAATTTCTATCTTAGTGTTAACAAAAATCTGGCAGTATAACCCTTATACCTATCTCTATCCTCCTGCAAGTTTCAAATCAACAATGAATGACCACAAGCAATTGAATAAACTTATCCTTGAGAATCCATGAAATGTCCAAAATTTTCGTTTATCTATTAATTTCATTATACACTGTAAATACCATGGATTACATACATCTTCATTCCCATATATACACAAAAAGTGATTACATCCCAAAATGTTTATTTACACACAAGTATCTGTACTGTACAAGATGTCTTGGTACAAAATATAACTGAAGCGTGTATAAGAGATAACTTAGGGAGAGTCTAGTCCACCAGCCTATGTTGGGTATGTGGCAGGCAAAGAAACGTTTACTATAAATAATCTGGAAAGATGGAAAAATGAGAGAACTTTTAGGTAGCCCAGTAAGGAGTGCATTTAAGATAACAACAACATTCAAAACATTTATTAAAATCATGAAGTTGAATAACAGCATATTCTTCATATACTTCTTATTTCAAACAAAATATCAAAATCCAATGATTGCATAACTATGCGTACATTAAAATCATAGCGTACTGAAAAAGAAACGTACTATTGAAATGTGGATACTAGGCAAACAGTATTACTGTCATATGGGTAATGACTATGTCATCCTTAAAGAATGCATCCTCCGAAGAGGGAACAAAATATCTATAGCCATGGTAGGGCTGTAGATTGGGTCAGAGTACTACAACATAACAGAAACGTCACACAGACGGAAACAAAATTGCCACAAAGGCGACATGACATACATATAGAAATACGTATGCTATTGTTAAGGCATAGCTCGTTCATAGACTGTCAGCTAGTATTCCCTTGGATCCTGTAAGTGGGCCCCCAAGTATACCTCGACTCGCATGCTATAGGGAGCCTTAGTCTCAAAACATATTTCTTACCATACTGAAATCATTTTCAATTCTATTTGCATAAAAGCTTATGAAAATTATGTCCCAAAAATCACATATATACATGTTACACAAATATTCATAGTTATAAAATTGTACAAAAATCATGCACTCGAAGTACACAACTTAGGCTACAGGTTATTTTGAAATTTGTACTTATTTTACTAATGGGTTTCATAATATAAATACTCATTGGCAGGTAAGGAACACCATTACTAAATTAAATTGCATCCCTTACCTATCGAATTTTCAGGACAACACAGAATTATCGTGTATCGGGCTTACCTCGATTTATGTGTCAACGCCTCAGGCTGCCCAAAATAATTTCAAAACCATCAAATGATGCTCAAATCCATTATAATTACTTAAACATACCTCAACTTACAAAAGTCTCACTAAACTCGGCCATTTTGTCAATTTTTCCTACATTCTCGGCTTTACCAATAAATGTGTCAGTTTAAGCTATTTCGATAGTTTCTTTTATTTTAACTTGAACTTATCAACTTAATAAATTAAACACTTATTCAAGTCTCAATTCTACACATCACAACTTGTTAGATTGCCAATTTCCACGTTTTTATAGTTTTTCACTAAACTGAGCTATAAACCAAACTTTTCAATATTAATATGACATTCCACAACACCCAACTCAACGAAATTTCATCTCTACCCTACAATTCAAGGATGGATGAATTCTATTCAAGCTCTAGAAGTTATTTCTTCAATTTCTACTTTAGCAAAAATCATCCAAATTCATCAAACAACAACATACATCAACATCATCATCTTCCACCAAGTTTCTCACCTTGTTGACCAAGTTTGATGATAATTCTATATTTTTAGAATTATTTGTGCTTAATTTCCAAATTAATTATTTAAATCCCCAATTTATTTTGTAAATTATCCCCTTTATTTAATTAAAATTCTCATGTTTGCAGATAAATTAAATCCGGATGAATTTTGAATATTTCGGTAGAAAATAGACCGAAATTGGGCTAAAATCGAGATTGGACCACGCGGACAACACGAGCCTAGCACATCCAATTGGACAAAAAGACAGATGACATGGGAATATTATTTTTTAAGGAGCCAATGGTGTGAAGACAAGTGGCCAATCAATGTCAACTCATCTAGGATGGAAAAATTACAATTGTACCAATAAGTGTGTGTATAAATAGAAAAAGATGGCAATTGAAAAGAAAGGTAGCCTAGGTTAGGAATAATGTAGAGAAATTTAGGAGTGGTTTTAATTTAGGGTAGAATAGTTTTAGGTTAATTTTAAAATTTAGGGTAGAATAGTTTTAGGTTAATTTTAAAGCTTTCCTTGTTTTAAATTTCTGAATGTTTTCTTTTTCCAACAAATAATTTTATTTTTACTGTTCATGGCAATCAATTTAATTTCTTGCTCTCGGTTTGTTCATCCATTTTGTTCTTCGATGTTCATTCGAGCTAATCGATTTCATCCATCACTGCCTGTGCCTTTGATTCTGGTGTTTTGATGCGAGTTGGGTGCTGGGTATTATTTCCACATCAATGGTAATGTGGGATCACAGCAGTAGGAGGAGGAATCAAAACAACCCGAGATCATTGGAGTTTCTTATTTTTCTGTTCTTGATTTCTTTAGTTTTAGTTGTAGCTTTAAAAGGATTCCAATCTTCCTCTCGGTTGCACTTTAAGTTGCCTTTCACATTTTGTTTGCAGCTCTAAGCTTTTATTAGATGTTTCCTTAATTGCTCTAACAACTCTTGCAGCTGTTTCCTTAATTCCTCTAACTCAACTGGAGCCATCCTATATGGTGACTTGGATATTGGTTCGGTTCCAGGCGTCAAGTCTATACTGAATTTCGTTTCTCTATCAGGTGGCAATCCTGGTAGATCGTCTGGAAAGACATCAGGGAATTCACTGACCACTGGGATGTCCTCCATATCCGGATGTACTTTGTTCACCACATAAGCAACAAAACCTTCAAAACAACACTCCAATCATTTATACCAAAGTACTTTACTTAACACAAAATTTAAGATTTCATTTCTTCTCTTAAATCTTACAACACATTCTTCAGGTAGAGAAAACTTAATGGACTTAGAACGACAGTCTATGACAGCATGATTGGTGGCTAACCAATCCATTCCCAAAATTACATCAATGTCATACATATTTAACAAAATCAAGTTGGCTGTCATGCACTTATCTCCCACCCTCACTTTACAATCTTTATACACTTGCTCAACTAATTGGCTCACTCTCATTGGAGTACTTATTAGTAAAGTCCTACTCAAGTATGTGGGTTCTACAAAACCTTTTAACTTAGATGCACATGCAGGTGATATGAAGGAATGCGTAGCACCAGAATCAAACAAAGCTATAACCTCCAGATTGAAAATCAAGATTGTACCTTTTATCACTTCAGAAGAGGTATCAGCCGATGCCTGGTCTAGCGCATACACCCTGCCTTGACCCACAACTTGTTTTCCTTTTTCTTCAGCCGAGGCTTTCTTTCTTGCAGGAGGTGCAACTGTAGGAACCCTATTTGGCTCTTTACCCCTATGTGCAACTGCCTCAACTATCTCCGGGCACTCTCTGGCATAATGTCCAAATTTACCACATCTGAAACATCGGGTACCCTGAAGATGACATGGCCTACCACCATGGTATCGACTGCATAACCTACACTGATCTGTAGTCGGTCGGGGTCCACCAATCACTATACCCCTGGCTGATGTCTGAGTCGGAGGCATAAAAGGTCTAGCAACCTTTTTCTGGAACTCATCTACCTCTCTCCGACGTTTGCTCATGAATGTTTGACCAAATTTGGCACTCTTACCATCTCCCAGCTTCCTCGGACCCTTGTCTTTACCCCAACTAAACTCAAAAATCTGCAAGTCATAATCTTGCTCACATAACTGGGCCAGTCGCACAGCCTCTCTATATGTAGCGACATCAAATGGGGCCAACTTCGCTCGGATCAAAGGCCTCAGTCCATCTACAAATCTACGGACTCTGATAGCTTCACTCCTGATCGAGTCTGGATCATATCGACCCAGTGAAGTGAATCGTGACTCGTACTCATCAACTGTTCGATTCCCTTGAGTCAGATTCAGAAATTTCATCTGTAATCTTCGTCGAGCAGTATCTGGGATGTATTGCTCTCTGAAAACGCCTAAGAACATATCCCAAGTAATAACCATTCCTTGAGCTCTCAACATCGGCCTGGTGGACTTCCACCAGTGCTCTACTTCGCCTCTCAATACAAAGGCTGCAAGCGCTACTCTCTCTGTAGCTGAACATCTACAGAAGTCGAATAACTTCTCCATCTGACTGATCCAGTCCTTAGCCACTATCAGATCCTTTACCCCGCTAAACGAAGGAGGCTTAAAGTCCATAAAATGCCTCAATCTCTCCATATCACAGTCATATCCATACCCCAATTCATCATCATACTGCTGTGGGGCTACTGGAGGAGGTACTGGTCGAATATGGGGTTCCCATGGCCTAACCGGTTCAGCTTGCGTAGGTGCAACATTCTCAGGTTCAGGTGCAGTTGCTGGGGGATTCGGTGCAGCCTGTCCCGCTGTACCAGGTGTACCCTCAAACCTAGCCATGATCTGACCCATCATGATCATCATCGTGCGCATGTCTTTCTCCAATCGAGTTATTCGAGGATCAGAAGCCTCTATCTGTTTCTGGGGCTCATGACTAGAGGATGATCTACTGTGCCTCTCAGTCCTGTCATTTTGCCCTCGAGCTCTCGAGCTCTCTCCCCTCTTGCGGTGTTTCTCAGGCATAACTCACTAGCCTAATAACTTTGCTGCGTTATAACAAACATTTAATTCACTACCAGCTCCATACCCACATTTGTATCTAAATATCGCACAGTAACTTGGGGATGTATGTTTTCTTAGTCCTAAACATCAACTCACATCAGACCAACCATGCTCTGATACCAAACCTGTCACGCCCCACTTTTGGGAACCCTTCTATCCATACATTATGTACTACGATTGGGCTGTGAAAAGATGCAATTACTAAAATTCATTCATTTACGGCGGAATATTTAAAACCTTAATTTACACTCCCAGGTGTGTGTGTAAATATACAAAATTAATTGTATAAATACCATGTACTTACATATCATCCCCATAATACTGTTTACAATTCCAAGATATAACTGTGCGATACGATATATTAGATACAAAATACTCGTGTATACAAATCTTATACCTTTGCGGATTGTGGGAGCTGTTTCACACAAAAGACCTAGAGATCACCGCTCTCTTACTTCTCAATACCTGGAGGGGGAAAATAGTGGGATGAGCAAACCACAGCTCAGTAAGAAAATATATGCTAGCAGGTAGATATCGTACTACCTACATAGCCCATGCATGCATAAATCAAAACCATGTTTTCGTTATAAATGGAAATATCATACGAACAATGCATTTAAACACATATTTCTCAATAGCATTTTCGTGTAAATCAAATGTCAAACTTCCATTTAAAACATGCTCATAAATAGTGCCCTCATGGCACAAATGTGAAATCAGAGATTTATCAAAAACACGAAATCTCTTTCGTTTCTCAAATCACTCTTTTTCTGCAAATCTCTTTCTTTTCTGAGATTGTCTCTGTTTCTCGAATTTCTGAGACAGGCATGGAACTTTCGACAATCAAATATCCACGACATATGGCCATAGTCAGTGATCCCAGGCCTCACTGATCAGGTGTGCACAGGGTATCACTTCGCCTGAAGGGGGATGGGTCAATCCTGACCTCCGGCTCATCTCAATCCACCTCATCTCCTCGTATACTCACGGTGAAGATACGTCGTGTGTCATCTACGTGATACTCGTACTCACGTGCACCCAGCACGGTACATAGTATACCAACGGACAACTACACTGTTCTACGTACGACCGTGGACCCAAGTCCATACTCCAACTCCGATGGACTTTTCATCCTAAACCATGTCTCATATACCAGGCAAGCAAGCAGCATGACACACAGTCAACGCAAAGCTCCAGCGCGGTACGATCTATCGTTAAGGCCCAGCCTGTTAAAATGGTCGTCGGCTGGTATCCCCTTGGGTCCCAGACCCCCAGGTTTACCTTTACTCAATAAAACAGGTGCGAGCAAAGTTCCCGCAGTTTCTCAAAACCCTCGTGCGAGTTAAACCTCCAACATGGTACATCAAAGCATTAAAACGGGTGTAAGCTAGCGCTTCAACACCAAATCACATCTCAAAACTGATAGATGGCTATTTTCTCTTTTTAAAATTCAAAACATGTTTATTCATACAGCATGCCTCTTCATGCTAAAACATGTAAAATTAGCCAACCTATCATCAACGTTTCTCAATCATCAAGATTAATGTATAATAGAGAAAAACATTGAAAACATGCATATCATGCTATTTCCTTACCCTATCCCATTTCTCAATACATATATACATCATAGTACTTTTCATGCTTCCATATTATTTCATAGAATTATAATATCGTACTAGTTCTAGCAATATATCTACGAAATTGCCGTAAAATACGTATGAACATCTCTATAGCTAACACGCAGTCCCTTACCTCCTTTTACTTGTGTGCAACTATCCGCCTTTATGCTTCTCGCGTTCTCATCTAGACTTGCTCCGGTGTATCATCCGAAACTGAAATTCATCCATCAAACACTCGAGTTAACGTTTCTAACTCTTGTTCAACTAATCATTTATCCAATGCCTTAAATACATATTTTACCCTTTATGGTAAATCTCACAATTTTATCCCAATATCAACATGTCCAAACCATTCCCACAACATAATCATCCTCTCAAGATATCTCATTCATCATTAACACCTCTACATTCCACTTTTCACACTAGACCATTTCTAAGTTATATTCATCTCATGCCATCCTAGGTAGTTCTATCATGTCTATGCATACTAACCATTTCCCATATCAATATCCAAACAAATGTACTTGGGTATTTGCATTAGAAACTCACCTAGCTTGATTTCCTCATTGCTCCAATGGAAATACACCATGTTGCTTAAATCCAACTAATGGAGAAATGCCTCCCAACTATGTTGTTCTTCTCTTTGATGTGAACAACTTTGTCTCTAATAGCTTTTCCTCAAATCTTACTGAAAATGGCTAGATTTAGGAGTGAGAGAGCTAGGTTCTTGAGTTGAAGTGGAAAGAAATGGTTTATCCCGAAAATCTGCAGATCCAACTGCTCCTATTTATAGTTTTGACTTGATGAGATCGATCTTCCTTGGGTGGAGATCGATCTGGTCCTCTAAAATCCCTCTTTTTCACGGCATTTTTAAGCCTGAGATCGATCTGTCGAAGCATGAGATCGATCTGTCGAGGCATGAGATCGATCTGTCGAAGCATGAGATCGATCTGCTCCCAAAAAGAGAGCTAAGGAGATCGATCTGGGTGCTTGGGGATCGATCTTTTCACTACAGAATGCTTAGGAGATCGATCTGGCTCCATTGGAGATCGATCTGCTCTATTCCTTTGCCCAAATAAGAGCATTCTGGCTCTTCCAGATCGATCTCTCATCCCATGAGATCGATCTGCCCTTCAAAATTTCCAGATTTTCTGCAGTTCCTCTGCAACAACCCTTACCAAACATCCTTAATTTGCTACCATGATCATTTCCTCATTCATTCATCTTTGAGACTTGAAAATGGGATCCATCCTCACTTCATACACATTAAAACTTGTGTAGAATCTTTGTATGACCAATGGTACTTAATATAAACAAAAATGGAAGTGCACATCTTATGCAATTCTACTTCCATTTTACCAAACTACTCATAATCCATTCTACACGCATTCTCCACATGTTTAAGTCCATTTCTTCACATTCATACTTAATGTAACTTGTATGTACAATTACCACTCTCATTACAAGTGCGTACATAATCTTATGAACTTACATTGTATATACTTCACATTACAATGCATCATCTTACTTATGATTTTATTTACATTCCCATGTTCCTATATATAGCTATACATATACGGGGTCTCACATTCTCCCCCACTTAAAGAATTTGGTCCTCCAAATTAGAACCAATTCAATCTGTGAATAACTCGGGATGCTTTTCCCGCATCAAACTTTCCAGTTCCCATGTGGCCTCTTCCACAGTGTGATGTTGCCAAAGTATTTTCACCAAAGGAATTGTCTTTGTCCGTAGCACTTTCTCTTTTCTGTCCAATACCCGAACTGGCTTCTCATCATAGGTCATACCTTCATTGAGCTCCAAATGCTCATATCTTATCACATGTGCCAGGTCCGGGTGATACTTCCTCAACATGGATACGTGGAAGATGTTATGCATACTTGCCAACTCTGGTGGCAATGCCAACCTATACGCCTTATCTCCCACCTTATCAAGTATCTCAAATGGCCCTATATATCGAGGCCTCAACTTTCCCTTCTTCCCAAATCTCATAATTCCCTTCGAAGGGGAAACTTTCAAAAACACTGACTCACCCACCTCAAACTCTAGTGGTCTCCGTCTCTTGTCAGCATAACTCTTTTGCCTGCTTTGAGCTGTCCGTAACCTCTCACATATCAATTGGACATCCTCAGAGGCTTGTCTAACCAAGTCAGGAGCAAAAATCTGTCTGTCACCAACCTCTTCCCATCCAATAGGGGAACGGCATCTACGCCCATACAATGCAACATATGGTGCCATCCCGATACTCGCATGAAAACTGTTATTATACGCGAACTCTGCGAGTGGCAAATGGTTATCCCAGGAGCCTCCAAAATCCAATGCACATGCTCTCAACATATCCTCCAGGGTCTGTATAGTCCTCTCTGACTGACCATCTGTCTGAGGATGAAACGCGGTGCTAAAACTCAACTGGGTCCCTATCGCTTCCTGAAAACGTTCCCAAAAGTGGGAAGTGAAGCGGGCATCCCTATCAGAAACAACGCTCACTGGAATTCCATGTAGCCTCACTATCTCGCGCACATATAGGTTCGCTAACTGGCTCAGAGTATCGGTAGCTCTCATAGCTAGAAAATGGGCTGATTTTGTCAACCGATCCACAATCATCCATATGGCATCATGACCTCTACGGGTCCTCGGCAATCCCATCACAAATCCATGGTGACATGCTCCCACTTCCATGTCGGTATCGGTAGAGACTGCAATAACCCTGCAGGCTTCTGATGCTCTACCTTCACCTGCTGACAAACGAGACACTTAGCAACATATTCAGCAATGTGCTTTTTCATTTCAGACCACCAATAAACTTTTCGAAGGTTTTGATACATCTTAGTACCCCCTGGATGTATCGTATACTTCGATGAGTGAGCCTCTGTTAAGATCAACCTTCTGATCTCTACATCATCAGGAACACATATCCTACCTCTGAACCTCAACAATCCATCCGAACTCAACCCAAAGTCCGTCTCTATACCCCTCTGTATCTGCCCGACAATATCACTACACTGCTGATCAACTCGCTGAGCCTATCGGATTCGATCCACCAGATCCGGTTCCAACCGCAGGCTAGCTATCATAATTCCACTATCAGCGTCAGGCGGGGTCATATCCAAACTGAGATTCGTGAACTGTTTCAACAGCTCGTGTTCCCTGATCATCATAAATGACACCATCCCGAGATACTTCCTACTCAATGCATCAGCAACCACATTTGCTTTACCCGGGTGGTATAGGATTTCACAATCATAATCCTTTAACAGCTCGAGCCATCTCCTCTGTCTCATGTTCAACTCTTTTTGTGAGAACAGGTACTTAAGGCTCTTATGATCTGTAAAAATCTGAAATCTCTCACCATAGAGGTAGTGGCACCATATCTTCAGCGCAAACACCACCGCTGCCAACTCCAAGTCATAGGTCGGGTAGTTCCTCTCATGACCCTTTAACTGTCTTGATCCATAGGCTACTACCTTCCCATCCTGCATCAATACACAGCCCAGTCCCAGATGTGAAGCATCCGCATACACCGAGAAACCTCCTGAGCTGGTAGGAATGGTGAGGATTGGAGCTGTGGTTAATCTCCTTTTCAGCTCCTTAAAGCTTTCCTCACACTTATCGTCCCACACAAACTCTACATTTTTTCTCGTGAGACGTGTCAAAGGAGCAGCTAACCTTGAAAACCCCTCTACAAACCTTCGGTAATATCCAGCTAAACCCAGGAAACTCCTGATCTCTGTCACTGTCTGGGGTCTCTGCCACTGAACTATGGCCTCAATCTTAGATGAATCCACTGATACTCCATCCTTTGATACTATGTGACCCAGAAAAGAGATCTGTTCCAACCAAAAGTCGCACTTACTGAGTTTAGCGTACAACTTCTTCTCTCGGAGGGTTTGTAGCACTATCCTTAGGTGCCGTTCATGCTCCTCTCTAGACCTTGAATACACCAGTATATCATCAATAAACACAATAACAAATCGATCCAAGTACTGGTGGAATACCTCATTCATCAAAGACATAAAGGCTGCGGAGCATTCGTTAACCCGAATGGCATAACCATAAACTCATAATGTCCATACCGGGTGCAAAAAGCTGTCTTGGGTACATCTCCATCTCGTATCTTCAACTGATGGTACCCTGATCTCAGATCTATCTTGAAAAAGACCTGCGCTCCCTTAAGCTGATCCAACAAATCATCGATACGTGGGAGGGGATACTTATTCTTGATAGTGGCCTTATTCAACAATCGATAATCTATACACAGTCGGAGGCTTCCATCCTTCTTCCTTACAAACAGAACCGGTGCTCCCCATGGTGAGACGCTCGGTCTTATGAACCCCTTCTCTAACAACTCTTGCAGCTGTTTCCTTAATTCCTCTAACTCAACTGGAGCCATCTTATATGGTGACTTGGATATTGGTTCGGTTCCAAGCGTCAAGTCTATACTGAATTTCGTTTCTCTATCAGGTGGCAATCCTGGTAGATCGTCTGGAAAGACATCAGGGAATTCTCTGACCACTGGGATGTCCTCCATATCCGGATGTACTTTGTTCAAATCCACCACATAAGCAACAAAACCTTCAAAACAACACTCCAATCATTTATACCAAGGTACTTTACTTAACACAAAATTTAAGATTTCATTTCTTCTCTTAAAATCTTACAACACATTCTTCAGGTAGAGAAAACTTAATGGACTTAGAACGACAGTCTATGACAGCATGATTGGTGGCTAACCAATCCATTCCCAAAATTACATCAATGTCATATATATTTAACAAAATCAAGTTGGCTGTCATGCACTTATCTCCCACCCTCACTTTACAATCTTTATACACTTGCTCAACTAATTGGCTCACTCTTATTAGAGTACTTATTAGTAAAGTCCTACTCAAGTATGTGGGTTCTACAAAACCTTTTAACTTAGATGCACATGCAGGTGATATGAAGGAATGCGTAGTACCAGAATCAAACAAAGCTATAACCTCCAGATTGAAAATCAAGATTGTACCTTTTATCACTTCAGAAGAGGTATCAGCCGATGCCTGGTCTAGCGCATACATCCTGCCTTGACCCATAACTTGTTTTCTTTTTCTTCAGCCGAGGCTTTCTTTCTTGCTGGAGGTGCAACTGTAGGAACCCTATCTGGCTCTTTACCCCTCTGTGGAACTGCCTCAACTATCTCCGAGCACTCTCTGGCATAATGTCCAAATTTACCACATCTGAAACATCGGGTACCCTAAAGATGACATGGCCTACCACTATGGTATCGACCGCATAACCTACACTGATCTATAGTCGGTCGAGGTCCACCAATCACTATACCCCTGGCTGGTGTCTGAGTCGGAGCCATAAAAGGTCTAGCAACCTTTTTCTGGAACTCATCTACCTCTCTCCGACGTTTGCTCATAAATTTTTGACCAAATTTGGCACTCTTACCATCTCCCAGCTTCCACGGACCCTTGTCTTTACCCCAACTAAACTCAGAAATCTGCAAGTCATAATCTTGCTCACATAACTGGGCCCGTCGCACAGCCTCTCTATATGTAGCGACATCAAATGGGGCCAACTTTGCTCGGATCGAAGGCCTCAGTCCATCTACAAATCTACGGACTCTGATAGCTTCACTCCTGATCGAGTCCGGATCATATCGACCCAATGAAGTGAATCGTGACTCGTACTCATCAACTGTTCGATTCCCTTGAGTCAGATTCAGAAATTCCATCTGTAACCTCCGTCGAGCAGTATCTGGGATGTATTGCTCTCTGAAAATACCTAATAACATATCCCAAGTAATAACCATTCCTTGAGCTCTCAACATTGGCCTGGTGGACTTCCACCAGTGCTCTGCTTCGCCTCTCAATACAAAGGCTGCAAGCGCTACTCTCTCCGTAGCTGAACATCTACAGAAGTTGAATAACTTCTCCATCTGACTGATCCAGTCCTCAGCCACTGTCGGATCCTTTACCCCGCTAAACGAAGGAGGTTTAAAGTCCATAGAATGCCTCAATCTCTCCATATCACAGTCATGTCCATACCCCAATTCATCATCATACTGCTGTGGGGCTACTGGAGGAGGTACTGGTCGAATATGGGGTTCCCGTGGCCTAACCGGTTCAGCTTGCGTAGGTACAACATTCTCAGGTTCAGGTGCAGCTGCTGGGGGATTCGGTGCAGCCTGTCCCACTGTACCAGGTGTACCCTCAAACCTAGCCATGATCTGA
The DNA here is from genome assembly GCA_033439115.1 of Firmiana major. Lineage (NCBI taxonomy): Eukaryota > Viridiplantae > Streptophyta > Magnoliopsida > Malvales > Malvaceae > Firmiana > Firmiana major. Next base: position 33,574,945 of record CM065913.1, on the reverse strand, counting down.
CCCATCATCGTGCGCATGTCTTCCTCCAATCGAGTTATTCGAGGATCAGAAGCCTCTATCTGTTCCTGGGACTCATGACTAGAGGATGATCTACTGTGCCTCTCAGTCCTGTCATTTTACCCTCGAGCTCTCGAGCTCTCTCCCCTCTTGCGATGTCTCTCAGGCATAACTCACTAGCCTGATAACTTTCCTGCGTTATAACAAACTTTTAATTCACTACCAGCTCCATACCCATATTTGTATCTAAATATCGCACAGTAACTTGGGGATGTATGTTTTCTTAGTCCTAAACATCAACTCACATCAGACCAACCATGCTCTGATACCAAACCTGTTACACCCCACTTTTGGGAACCCTTCTATCCATACATTCTCTACTACGGTTGGGCTGTGAGAAGATGCAATTACTAAAATTCATTCATTTACGGCGGAATATGTAAAACTTTAATTTACACTCCCAGGTGTGTGTGTAAATATACAAAATTAATTGTATAAATACCATGTACTTACATATCATCCCCATAATACTGTTTACAATTCCAAGATATAACTGTGCGTTACGATATATTAGATACAAAATACTCGTGTATACAAATCTTATACCTTTGCGGATTGTGGGAGCTGTTTCACACAAAAGACCTAGAGATCACCGCTCTCTTACTTCTCAATACCTGGAGGGGGAAAATAGTGGGATGAGCAAACCACAGCTCAGTAAGGAAATATATGCTAGCAGGTAGATATCGTACTACCTACATAGCCCATGCATGCATAAACCAAAACCATGTTTTCGTTATAAATGGAAATATCATACGAACAATGCATTTAAACACATATTTCTCAATAGCATTTTCGTGTAAATCAAATGTCAAACTTCCATTTAAAACATGCTCATAAATAGTGCCCTCATGGCACAAATGTGAATTCAGAGATTTATCAAAAACACGAAATCTCTTTCGTTTCTCAAATCACTCTTTTTCTGCAAATCTCTTTCTTTTCTGAGATTGTCTCTGTTTCTCGAATTTCTGAGACAGGCATGGAACTTTCGACAATCAAATATCCACGACATATGGCCATAGTCAGTGATCCCAGGCCTCACTGATCAGGTGTGCACAGGGTGTCACTTCGCCTGAAGGAGGATGGGTCAATCCTGACCTCCGGCTCATCTCAATCCACCTCATCTCCTCGTATACTCACGGTGAAGATACGTCGTGTGTCATCTACGTGATACTCGTACTCACGTGCACCCAGCACGGTACATAGTATACCAACGGACAACTACACTGTTCTACGTACGACCGTGGACCCAAGTCCATACTCCAACTCCGATGGACTTTTCATCCTAAACCAAGTCTCATATACCAGGCGAGCAAGCAGCGTGACACACAGTCAACGCAAAGCTCCAGCGCGGTACGATCTATCGTTAAGGCCCAGCCCGTTCAAATGGCCGTCGGCTGGTATCCCCTTGGGTCCCAGACCCCCAGGTTTACCTTAACTCAATAAAACAGGTACGAGCAAAGTTCTCGCACTTTCTCAAAACCCTCGTGCGAGTTAAAACTCCAACACGGTACATCAAGGCATTAAAACGGGTGTAAGCTAGCGCTTCAACACCAAATCACATCTCAAAACTGATAGATGGCTATTTTCTCTTTTTAAAATTCAAAACATGTTTATTCATACAGCATGCCTCTTCATGCTAAAACATGTAAAATTAGCCAACCTATCATCAACGTTTCTCAATCATCAAGATTAATGTATAATAGAGAAAAACATTGAAAACATGCATATCATGCTATTTCCTTACCCTATCCCATTTCTCAATACATATATACATCATAGTACTTTTCATGCTTCCATATCATTTCATAGAATTATAATATCGTACTAGTTCTAGCAATATATCTACGAAATTACCGTAAAATATGTACGAACATCTCTATAGCTAACACACAGTCCCTTACCTCGTTTTACTTGTGTGCAACTATCCGCCTTTATGCTTCTCGCGTTCTCATCTCGACTTGCTCCGGCGTATCATCCGGAACTGAAATTCATCCATCAAACACTCGAGTTAACGTTTCTAACTCTTGTTCAACTAATCATTTATCCAATGCCTTAAATACATATTTTACCCTTTATGGTAAATCTCACAATTTTATCCCAATATCAACATGTCCAAACCATTCCCACAACATAATCATCCTCTCAAGATATCTCATTCATCATTAACACCTCTACATTCCACTTTCTCACACTAGACCATTTCTAAGTTATATTCATCTCATGCCATCCTAGGTAGTTCTATCATGTCTATGCATACTAACCATTTCCCATATCAATATCCAAACAAATGTACTTGGGTATTTGCATTAGAAACTCACCTAGCTTGATTTCCTCATTGCTCCAATGGAAATACACCATGTTGCTTAAATCCAACCAATGGAGAAATGCCTCCCAACTATGTTGTTCTTCTCTTTGATGTGAACAACTTTGTCTCTAATAGCTTTTCCTCAAATCTTACTGAAAATTGCTAGATTTAGGAGTGAGAAAGCTAGGTCCTTGAGTTGAAGTGGAAAGAAATGGTTTATCCCAAAAATCTGCAGATCCAACTGCTCCTATTTATAGTTTTGACTTGATGAGATCGATCTTCCTTGGGTGGAGATCGATCTGGTCCTCTAAAATCCCTCTTTTTCACGGCATTTTTAAGCTTGAGATCGATCTGTCGAAGCATGAGATCGATCTGTCGAGGCATGAGATCGATCTGTCGAAGCATGAGATCGATCTGCTCCCAAACAGAGAGCTAAGGAGATCGATCTGGGTGCTTGGGGATCGATCTTTTCACTACAGAATGCTTAGGAGATCGATCTGGATCCATTGGAGATCGATCTGCTCTATTCCTTTGCCCAAATAAGAGCATTCTGGCTCTTCCAGATCGATCTCTTATCCCATGAGATCGATCTGCCCTTCAAAATTTCCAGATTTTCTGCAGTTTCTCTGCAACAACCCTTACCAAACATCCTTAATTTGCTACCATGATCATTTCCTCATTCATTCATCTTTGAGACTTGAAAATGGGATCCATCATCACTTCATACACATTAAAACTTGTGTAGAATCTTTGTATGACCAATGGTACTTAATATAAACAAAAATGGAAGTGCACATCTTATGCAATTCTACTTCCATTTTACCAAACTACTCATAATCCATTCTACACGCATTCTCCACATGTTTAAGTCCATTTCTTCACATTCATACTTAATGTAACTTGTATGTACAATTATCACTCTCATTACAAGTGCGTACATAATCTTATGAACTTACATTGCATATACTTCACATTACAATGCATCATCTTACTTATGATTTTATTTACATTCCCATGTTCCTATATATAGCTATACATATACGGGGTCTCACATGAAGCCTACCACAGTGACCCTTCAGCTAGCTGATCGATCCATTAAATATCCAAAGGGGGTCATTGAACATGTGTTAGTAAAGGTGGACAAATTCATTTTTCCTACGGATTTTGTTGTGTTGGACATGGAGGAAGACAGGGAAGTCCCCATTATACTAGGCAGACCTTTCCTAGCGACTGGTAAAACTTTATTTGATGTACAAAAAGGGGAGTTGACTATGAGAGTCTTAGATCAGGAAGTGAAGTTTAATGTTTTCAAACCTTTGAAGCTACCTGATGACTCTTAAGAGTGTTTTAAAATGGATATTGAAGAGGATATAAGGCTTGAGCACAAGAAATCTCAAAGAATGAGGGAAGTAGCTAGAGCTCAGGAGGAGTTAATTATCGACATTCGGTCACCACTATGGCTAATCCTCCTACTCTTCGCACTGCTGCTGAGTGTTGTGTTTTTTAGCTGCATTTGAAGTGGCTTAATTTGTCTTTTCACTTTGTATATAGTTCTTTTTCTTTGTTGTTGTTTCTTTCTTTGTTTATTTTGCAGGTTTCTTTTCTAGTTTTATGTTTTCAATCAAGCTTCGATTGTTCATCATCATTATCAAATAGGGGAGTACTCTGTTCCTGAACTTCAATTCTTATATTATCTGCACACTGAGGACACTGTGCACTTTAAGTTTGGGGAGGGATATTACTTGAGCATTTTTCAAAAATTTGGGCAAAATTGAAAATGTTTTCAAATTTTTTTCGAAAATCTGAGCTTAAACTTTTTGATTTTGGGATAATTTAGTGCTTAGCATGTAGTTTTTCCATATTCCGATTATATGATCCCATGATTAAGTATGATTTTGATTGACTGAGAAGCATGATTATAGGAAAAGCATGAAGTTGAGTTCTTGAATTTGTCTTGATTCTGATTGTGATTTCTTCATCTTACGCACATGTCATGTCATGAATCTGTATATTTATTTAGAGAAAGCTTATGTGAACCTAGGATTGCATTTGTTCAGTTGATTTTGTGCATCATATTCTAGAATTTGTTTGATCTAATCTCGAGACGAAATATTAGATCACACTTAATTAGGGAGATGATTTAGTCCATCTTTAGATCGTTTGAGCCTTTTTAGCCATCCCTGTACATATTTTAACCCTAGTAACCTATATGAGCCAAATAAGCTTTTCTTTGTAAATACACCTGTGTTAATTTCCTTAGCTTAAATATTCTTTTCCTATCCCTTACCCTGAAAGCATGGAAAGTCATTGGATATATTGTGAGCTTTGTACATATGGGTATCTGGTGATAGTGAAAATTCAAAAAAAAAGGAAAATTGAAACTAAAAAAGAAAAAGAAAAATAAAATAAGAAAGATGAAAAATACAAAAATAGAATAAAATGTTTAGCAAAAGAAATAAGTTTGGGGGAAATAATTTGAGCTCTTACATTAAAGATCCTAGAAGTAATGCATGTTAAGGGGTAATTAAACCTAAATTGATTTTATCATACCTTAGCCCCAGCCTTACATTACAAGCTTAATGAAGTCCTATTGATCTTTAATTAAGTGTGACTACATTAGTGGAGAGGGAAGTGAAAAGCAAACTTATGGGAATGATCACATGTCATTGACTTTGCATTCACTGTGTTTGCATAATCTAATCTGGATAATGTACTGTGAAGTGACTTTGACATTTTTCACACACTCACGAGAAGTCCAATTTAGGTTAGGACTTATGATTGAATAATTTTGAATGTTGGACTTGTAATTGTGAATCTTTAAGATCATAGTCTGTACTTTTTCTTTGAGGATAATATTGAGAAAATTATTGTGTTTAGTACTTGTCATTCCTACAATTATTTTATTTTGCTTGAGGACAAGCAAAAGCTCAAGTTTGGGGGTGTGATAATTCTATATTTTTAGAATTATTTGTGCTTAATTTCCTAATTAATTATTTAAATCCCCAATTTATTTTGTTAATTATCCCCTTTATTTAATTAAAATTCACATGTTTGCAGATAAATTAAATCCAGATGAATTTTGAATATTTCGATAGAAAATGGACCGAAATTGGGCTAAAATCGAGATTGGACCATGCGGACAACACGAGCCTAGCACATCCAATTGGACAAAAAGACAGATGACATGGAAATATTATTTTTCAAGGAGCCAATGGTGTGAAGACAAGTGGCTAATTAATGCCAACTCATCTAGGATGAAAAAATTACAATTGTACCCCCTAAGTGTGTGTATAAATAGAAAAAGATGGCAATTGAAAAGAAAGGTAGCCTAGGTTAGGAGTAGTGTAGAGAAATTTAGGAGTAGTTTTAATTTAGGGTAGAATAGTTTTAGGTTAATTTTAAAGCTTTCCTTGTTTTAAATTTTCGAATGTTTTCTTTTTCCAATAAATAATTTGTTTTTATTGTTCATGGCAATCAATTTAATTTCTTGCTCTCGGTTTGTTCATCCGTTTTGTTCTTCAATGTTCATTCAAGCTAATCGATTTCATCCATCACTGCTTGTGCCTTTGATTCTGGTGTTTTGATGCGGATTGGGTGCTGGGTATTATTTTCACATCAATGGTAATGTGGGATCACAGCAGTAGGAGGAGGAATCGAAACAACATGAGATCATTGGAGTTTCTTATTTTTCTATTCTTGATTTCTTTTGTTTTGATTTTAACTTTAAAAAGATTCCAATCTTCCTCTCGGTTGCACTTTAAGTTGTCTTTCACATTTAGTTTGCAGCTCTAAGCTTTTATTAGATGTATGTTTTATGGATATAGCATAGGTAGCATGATATTGCAAGGAACCGAAGCCACAAATCCCACTCTGCTCTCCTCTGTTTTTTAATGTTTGTACTGTTCATCAACTCTTATGTTTTTCTGTTTTAATTCATTTAAATCTCCACTTAAAAGTAAGGTTTATGATAAATGATCACTGCATTTCAGTAAGTTTCTCCTCTGTCGACATTTAAACTTGTCTCGGTTTGTTTGGTTTCATTTCATATTTACTGATTAGCAGGTTGTTAAATTATTTTTGCTCTAAAATCTGCTGCTGCTTGCTGATCATCATACGCTTGTTCAGGATTGGATTATAAAAGGTGCTTTTGTGTGTAGTAAAACTGCCCGGGACATGCTTGCAGGATTATGTTCTATTGCTATACCGAGAATGAAGCTGGTATAGATAGTGCCTTGGGTACAAGCTGTAGGTCAAACCGAGATCGGTGCATCACTAGCAGCACCTGGAAATGGAGAGCAAAGCTGGCATGCAAGATGACAAGCGGTAACAGCAGCTGAAGCAGGACAGAACCGAGCACCAGTGGACAAACCTGCAGTAGACAGCAGCTGGACAGAAGCTCGCGGACAACACCTGGGAAAAGAAGCAGTACAGCAGCTGGATAAACCATGAGCAGCAAAAATGGAGAAGACGTGAACAGTACCAACAATCGAGACCACTTTGTTTTGCAATTTGTTAAGGACATGTTTGGCCATGTCATTTTAATCATGTTGCTATAGTTTAATACATTTTTAGTATTTTCATGCTTTTGTTAGTTGTTAGTTAGTTAGTTTAGTCAATTAAAATGGTAAGTTAGTTTTAATATTTTTGCATGTTAATTTAATTTGTAGTGTTAATCTTTAGTTAGTAGTTAATTTTATGTTATATGTTTTAGGACTTAATTTTAGTTTAGTATTTTAAGAGTTGCATTCAGAGTTAATTTAGATTAAATGTGTTTCATGCATTTTTAATTTAGTTTTCAATTTTATTAGATTTTAGGTTAGTTTAATTTGCATTTTTTTATTAGTTTGATTACATGCATTTTTATTTTAAGTTTGTTTAAATTTTAAATTAATTTTATTTCTTTATTTCCATATTTTTAGTTTATTTTAATTGCGTTATCTTTTGCAGGTATTTTCTTTTATTGCTTGGAGCACTGTAAGTACTTTTAGCTTGGTTTTATTTTCTTTATTTTTTAATATTTATTGTTTTCAGTACTTTTAATTTTAGCCATGTAAGTATCTTAGCTCGGTTTTATTTAGTTCTTTTTATTTTATTGCTTTCCGATATTTTTAATTAGCCTTAGTAGATCATCAACTAAAATTTTATAATTTGCTAGATATACTTAGGGTAAGATTAACCGGTAGTGAATTAGGCTAACCAACTTCTCTGATGGACAATAACTCGGGACTCAAATCTCATTATTACTTGTACGACCCATGCACTTGCAGATAATATGTTTAGGGCGTATCATTTGACCACTCTTTCCTTCTCAAAAAATGATCCTCAGCTGTAGATATACATATATATAACTTAGAATCATTCAAAACAAGCTTAAAAACCAACCAAGAAATAAAAAATCCAAAGTTTCTATCACCTTTGTAACAGGGTCGTTTCGGCCCCTACTCTTCTCTGACTTTTCACCTAGCAAATCAACTTTTCTGGGGTTGTATTTTTTACATGTGATAAAGGGATTAAGAGGGAAGATTTTGTTCTTCTTGAACGACTCCTAAAAGTGGTCGAAAAGTGGCTGGAAAAATTGCATAAGTTGATCCTATGGGAGACACCTACGGTAAGCTTGCAGGTGGGATAAGTTTCTGGTTCCAACTCGGTACGGGGACTTATTTAGTGTTTCAGAAAGGGCTTAAAGTGATATTTATCTTGGAAAAAATCCAGCCTCAAAATTCTTCCGGAAGGTCTTCAAAATAAGCTTTTATGTTGAGCTAGCAGGGTGCTGGGCTAGGCCACCAGCAACCATATTTTCCTAAAATTTCGAAAAATACTTCCAGCCCAATTTCTTCCAAATTTCTACTTCTCATGTGTTATAATAAGTCCCTAGTATGTTACATAAAAATTTTGAGCCCACTTGTTTAAGAAAAGAGTCTCGTTTGAGCCCATTTTACCCGATTTTATTCGTTACTGATAAAAATTTCTTAAGGTTTTTGGTTTACTTTAAAAAATTAATTTGATCACCGAAACCTCAAGATTTTCACTCAATTCTAATTCTCCAAATCATATATCTTATATTAATTTCCTATGGTCTCAGAATATTTTTTTTGAATTTATGAAATTTATTCCGAATTTATTTCAATTTTTAGGCCCAATTTCTCGGTTTAGTGCTAATCGAAGTTTTTACTTGTTTTTCCAATTCTGATGCCTTAGTTTTACCTTCTAACCACCAAAGCATACTCATAAATGTAATCTCTTGAAAAATACTTCAATTTAAAATCTTACCTCAAATTTTGTGCCCCGAGCTTCGTGCCACTAATATGAACGCTTCGGTTATTCTAGGCTCTGCATAATACTTAGGTAAGTCTTGAACTTCTCATCTTAACTTTTAAATAAATAATAATATGAAAAGTTGGGTTTCACATTTCTCCCCACCTTTTAGGAATTTGGTCCTCCAAATTCAAGTTGGTTCGTCAAATAAACGAGGGTACTTCTCTTTCATAAGGCTTTCTAGCTCCTAAGTTACTTGTTCTGTCGAGTGGTGTTACCAGAGAACCTTCACTAATGAAATTTTCTTCGTGCGAAATACCTTTTCTTTGTTGTCAAGGATCCGGACAGGTTCTTCCACATAACTCATATCTCCTTGAATGTCTAAGGATTCATACTCGATTACATGGGAGGGATCCAGATTATATTTCCTCAATATGAAGATGTGAAAGACATTATGTATCCCAGAAAATTGTAGGGGTAAAGCTAACCGGTAGGTAACATCTCACACTCTCTCTAATATCTCAAACAGATCAATGAAACGAAGACTGAGCTTCCCCTTTTTTTTCGAATCTCATGACACTTCATTGATGATACCTTTATAAATATCGAGTCCCCAATCAAAATTCCAGTGGCTGCCTATGCACATCGACGTAGCTTTTCTGTCTACTCTGAGCAGTTCTTAATCTATCATATATAGTACATATGCCATGAGTCGTCTGCTCTATAAGATCAGCAGTTAAGATATTTCGATCACCCACTTCTTCCCAAGCAACTGGGGACATACATCTCCTACCATACAGAGCCTCATAAGGTGCCATACCGATACTGGCATGATAACTATTATTATAGGCAAACTCTGCTAGGGGCAAATGATCATCCTATTAACCTTGAAAGTCCAGTGCACACACCCTTAATATATCCTCCAAGGTCTGAATGGTCCTCTCGGACTGACCGTTAGTCTGAGGATGATAGGCGGTACTGAAATTTAGCTGAGATCCCATGGCTTCCTAAAAATGAGTCCAAAATTTGGAAGTGAACCTGGAATCTCTATCAGATGTAATACTCACGAGAGCCACATGCAATTGAGCTACCTCTCTTACATATAACTCTACTAAGGCACTCAAAGAATCTGTACTCTTAATAGCAATGAAGTGGGCACTCTTCGTCAATCTGTCTACTATCATCCAGATTACATCATGACCTCTCCGGGTCCTCGATAAGACCATAATAAAGTCCATTGTTATATGCTCTCATTTTCACGTTGGCACAGGCAAAGAGTTAAGTAATCCTGCGGGCTTCTGATGTTCAACTTTAACCTATTGACATACCAAACATTTGGTCACAGTTTCATACCAATCCACCTATACACCTTACGCAGATCTTGGTACTGCCTGGGTGCATAGTGTAACAAGAATTGTGAGAACTATGAATTTTATGTACCCCAGTTATGAGAATTGTAATTTGGTGTATGTAATTATGATATATTGATGTACACACAAGTTTTAGATATGATGAAGTATAAGAAAATGAGGTCTTTAAGTCTTGCATGTGTATGGACTGAAATATGGACTATGGGGTAGATTATGGGAAGGTTTATATTGAGTTTTCTGTAAATTGACGTAGCAGCAGTGCGATCTGTGAAGGCTAGATCGATCTTCAAGAATGAGAGATCGATCTCATGGCTCCAGAATGCAGGAAATGTATAAGAACTGATAGGCAGATCGATCCCATAAGCAAGTAGATCGATCTCCAAATGTTTCTGTAAAGGGTAGATCGATCTCCTACAAGAGCAGATCGATCTAAAAATATTTCTGTAAATAGCAAATCGATCTCCTCATAAGGAGCAAATCGATCTCCTCAAGATTATGAGATCGATCTTACCCCTCGACAGATCGATCTGGTAGGCATAAAAAGTGCCCAAAACGCTCGTAAAATTCAAAGGCAGATCGATCTCCTACATGAGCAGATCGATCTCCTGCTCTCCGCCTATAAAAGGACCCATGCATTTTTCCTGCATTACATCTTTTCTCTCTCTAAAAAATCATCTTTTCTCTCTTCAAAAAATCGAAAACCCTCATTTTTGGTCGAACCCTAACTTTCTCTCTCTTCCAAAACACTCATTCCTGTTTGAATCAGAGGTTGTAGCAAGAAGGAAAGTTGTTCCTCATCAAAAGGAGAACAACATACTTGGAAATCGAAGGACGATTTAAGCTGAGGCGTGAGTTGAGCACTCTACAAGTTTTTGGTAAATTTTTAAGCTTTAATCTATGATTTGGAAGTAAATGTCTGCGATTGTGGTTGTAGATGTTGTGATAAATGGGCTGAAAATTATTAGGGTTGGTATGAATATTGAGAAATTATGAGGAATTTGGTTAATGAGGATTTTGAGATGTTAAATGAGAATGTGAGCAATTATGTTCGATGTTGAGATTTGAGATAATGTGATGATGTATTGATGATGTTTTTACATCGTTGGAACAGCTCGGGAGTTCCAGAGAGGAATACGAGGCTAGTTCATCGTTCAGGGAAACGATTGCATTATACGAGGTGCAACGAGGTAAGGGAAAACTTAAAACTCATTGTGTATGTGATTTTGTGATGATAATTGTAGCATGAAACGTTTTGAGAAAATAAGCATGTTTTATGAGTTGTGATTAAGTTATTGCACTCGGTTATATAGCCGGTTGGGTCTCAATTTTTATAAGATATAAATAAAGTGTGAAATTGTTTTACAACTCGTTTGAGTTTAAAATGTGAAATGAGATTTGGGCTCTACGTTAAGGTGTACTGAGATTTGAGAAATGTATGCGTGGTTTTGCCGGTTTAAGCTCGATTTTGACAAGTTTTTTAAATGAGTACAAAACGATTTTTAGATGAGTTTTATGAGAAAAAAAACCATTATGAGCTTTACATGAAGGCAAAACGATTTTATAGGATAATGGCTAATATTGAGACTTAGGCGTGTCAAGTGAATACACATCGAGCCTTGCTCTGGTAGCATGTAAGTCCGGGCCTTGCTCTGGTAGCATGTAAGTCTGATATTCCTCTGTTTTGATAACAAGAGATGCCTCTATTCTGGTAACATGAGATGACCCCCGCTCTGGTAGCGCTGGGTGGCCTTGCTTTGGTAGCATGTAAGACCGATAGTGTGCATGAGGAGAGGCCTTGCTCTGGTAGCATGTAAGTTCGGGCCTTATTCTGGTAACACGTAAGACCATTACACCATGCATACGACCATATTATCGACGTTCCCTCTTTGAGGATGCCTGGGATGCGCACCCAGAGGGGATTATATTGATGTGCCATGACGAATGTTTTATCTAAGTTTATTTGCCTAGTCTCTGTTTTTACACATGAGATTATGTTTTGGTGGCTGCGCCACATGTATTACTACTGAGGTGATTTTTATCACGTTTTTACGAGAAAAGTCATTATCGCATCCTTCTTTCCATATGCTTGTAACTATGGTTTTCATACTGAACCATTTACTCTCATGTTTCTACATGATTTTAGAGAAATGTGATCAAAATGATGTTTGATGATTTCATGCTACATTTTCTACTGAGTTTATTGAGTTTCACTTGCAAAAACAAAATGATTGTGCTGTGCAAATCATTATCTTATTAATCAGTCACTTACCCCCTTACTGAGTGATTTAGAAGCTCACCCTATTTTTATATCCCCCCAGATTTCTTCAAGTGAAGAGAGTTTTTCCTGTGATGTACGGAGTAATGGTTAGTGGAGAACTTAAGCTACAGGCCATATATTGTATTTGAGGTATACTTTAACATTTTATGTACCCAGACTAAAGTCGTATTTGCAAACACTTGATGAACAGTGATGTATGAGATGTATATTAAATCTATATTGAGGGTTGTATGCGCTATGATATATTAAATGATGAGATCCTGAGGTGAAAGTTTTCTAGTATATATATATAATGATGCATGACACTGCATAGGAATGCACCCAGAATTGTGTATTGATGAAAATAAGTCTTAAATTTACCCTATTTTTTCGCGCTTTAGGGGCGTCATAGAGTTTTCTTGGTATCATAGCTTAGGGTGTTTAGTACCGTTAGTGTCAGTTAAGTGAAATAAAATACATCCCAAGTGTCTGTATAAGTCTGATCATGAACTGAAATTGAGGATTGAGATTTCAATCAAGTTTGATGTGTACGTGTAGGAAACATATTGAGATTGAAAATGAGTGGATGACGAGGTCGTTCGAAGAGGCAGGCAAAGCCACCTCAGCCACCTGACCCACAACCAGAGAGTCCTAACTCTCTATTTAACCAGATTGAGATAGATGTACAACAGGGTTTTGAGCAGATGGCTGCGCCATTCGCGTAACATTTTGGAGTTAATACCTCAGGTACTACTCCTACACCACCACAAGGACCTCCTGCGCCCCCAGTACAGATGGATCCGATGCCTCCCGCCACTCAACCTGATGACAGAAATATGGTCCGACTGAGGGACTTTTAGAAAATGAATCCACCCGCATTCAAGGGGATAAAGGATCCTGTAGAGGCTGAGAAGTGGCTGACTGAGTTGAGAGTCATATTTGACTATTTGGGATGCACTAATGCTGAGAGAGTTAGTATGGGTGCTTATATGTTGAAAGAGAGAGCTCGAGATTGGTGGGACACTACTCAGAGTATTCTGATCTCCAAACAGGATGTGATTAGCTAGGAAGAGTTTCAGAAGGTCTTTAGAGCCCAATATGTACCACGAGCTACCCAGAGAAAGATGCAAGCAGAGTTTTCGAGTCTGGTACATGGCGATATGTCTGTGGATGATTATGAGAGTCTATTTACCACTCTGTTGAAATATGATCCAGAGACCTTTAAAGATGAAAAGCTTCACACTAAGAGATTTATCTATGGACTGAAGCCCATTATCAGAGATCGATTGATAGGGGTGTGTATTATTGAGTTTAGAGATGCTCTGAGACGAACACAAGAGATTGAGAGGGGAATCAAAATGGTACAATCCCAGAGTGAGTTCAGAGTAGTGACTAGAGATAAGGGCAAGAGGCCAGCGATTTCCCAAATAGATGTTCGGAGAGGCTCCTTCAGAAGAGAAAGGATTGAGGTACAGAAGGGCAGATTGGAGAGACCCAGAGCTTATCCCATCATTAGGGAGACCCCTCGGGATGTCAGGCCTGAGATAAAGGTTTGTAGAGATTGTGGTCGACCGCTAGGGGAAATTGTACTGGGTTGATTCGTGGATGTTTTAGATATGGAGACATAGGTCATAGAGTGAAAGACTGTCCTCAACCTTAGAGACCACATGCTCCGGAGCCTACCAGACGGCAGTCTTAGAAAGTAAATCCTCTGAGACGGGCCACTGCAGCAGAGAAAGGAAAGAAGCCCGTCACAGTGGGATGTGTGTTTGCTCTGGATAAGGAAACAACAGACACTTCTGCAGAAACTATAAGAGGTACACTCTCTGTCTGTAATTATAAGGCTTATGTGTTGGTTGATCCGGGATCCACGCATTCCTTTATTTCTGAGCATTTTGCATTTAGCTTAAATTTGAAGTTTGAACCTCTAGAGTATATTCTACATGTAAACACTCCTATGTGTGAGTCTTAGAGAACAGATATGATATGTAGAGGATGTGAAATAAAGGTGGGAGATAGAGTAATATTAGCAGATCTAATGATGTTAAATATAGATGGGTTTGATGTGATTCTGGGGATGGATTAGCTAGCAACCAATCGAGTGAATTTAGATTGCTACGCTAAGATTATAACTTTCTCCCTACCTGAACCTTACAGTGTACGTTTGAAGTATTAAGGAAATAAATGTGCAGAGATTTTGTAAGTAATTTGAAATTATGAAGTTACCTTTTTGAGAGTATTAAAATTACTTTTAATGTGAAGGTTATGAAACGCTCATTTCAGATGATAACCGAAAACATCCGAGGATTGAGGATATACCCATGGTGTGTGAATTCTCATATGTCTTCCTAGATGAGTTATCCGGTTTACCATCAGAGAGAGAGCTGGAGCTTATCATTGATTTGGTACCGGATACTCAGCCTATCTCTAGACCTCCATATAGGATGGCATTAGTGGAACTAGAGGAATTGGAAAAACAACTATAGGAGTTATTGGATTAGGGATTTATTAGACTCAGTGTCTCACCGTGGGGAGCACCAGTATTATTTGTAAGGAAGAAGGATGGTAGTCTCAGATTATGCATAGACTACTGACTATTGAATAAAGCCACGATGAAGAATAAATACCCATTGCCGAGGATTGACGAGCTGCTTGACCAGCTAAGAGGGGCCTCAGTCTTCTCCAAGATTGATTTAAGATCGGGCTATCACCAATTGAGGATTAAGGAGGAAGATATTTCAAAGACGGCCTTTAGGATAAGGTATGCCCATTATGAATTTCTAGTGATGCCCTTTGGATTGACGAACGCCCCTGCAACCTTTATAAGGTTAATGAATGAGGTGTTCAGGGACTATCTAGATAAGTTTGTGATAGTCTTTATTGATGATATCTTGGTGTGCTCTCGGTCTTATGAGGAGCACGCGCAGCAATTGTGGTTAGTACTTCAGTTACTCCGAGATAAGCAATTATATGGAAAGCTTAGTAAGTGTGAGTTTTGGTTGGATCAGATATCTTTCCTTAGACATATAGTTTCAAACGAAGGAGTATTAGTTGTTCCAATTAAAGTGGAGGTTGTACTTAATTGGGAAAGATCGAGGATAGTTACAGAGGTATGAAGTTTTCTCGGTTTGGCGGGGTATTATAAAAGATTTGTGGAGGGATTTTCCAGGATTGTCGCTCCTTTGACCAAGCTCATGCGTAAGAAGACTCTGTTCATATGGACTGATCAATGTGAGCTCAACTTTTAGGAGTTGAAGAAGAGATTAACAGTGGCACCTGTGTTAACTATCCCTGAGGGATCAGGAGGATTTTCAGTGTATAGTGATGCTTCCCATCAAGGATTGGAGTGTGTGCTCATGCAGCATAGAAGAGTGGTCGCCTATGGATCACGACAGTTGAAAGATCATGAGCAAAATTACCCCACGCATGATTTGGAATTAGCTGCTGTGGTATTTGCCTTGAAGATTTGGTGGCACTACTTATATGGGGAAAGATTCCAGATCTTCACTGACCACAAGAGTTTGAGGTATTTGTTTGATCAAAAAGAGTTAAATATGAGACAAATGAGATGAATGGAACTCTTTAAGGATTACAACTACGACATTCTATATCATCCGGGAAAGGTGAACGTGGTTGTTGATGCCCTGAGCAGGAAGAGTATGATATCTGTTATGATGATGAGGAAATGGGATTTATTAGAGCAGTTCGTTGAACTCTGAATCAGAGTTAAAGAGGTAGAGACTGGATTTTTGGCTAGCCTACGAATAGAGCCCAGGATCATGGATCAAATTAGAACTGGGCAGCGTGATGATCAGAGGTTGATTGACATGGTTAGCCAAGCTAAGCAGACTTCGCAGTCAGATCTCATAGTCAGTGAGGATGGATTGTTGAGATTCAGAGGATGAATTTATGTACCAAACGATGATACCCTGTAAAAACAGATACTGAGAGAATCTCACTGCTCGCGATACACCATGCACCCAGGGAGTACTAAGATGTATCGAGATTTAAAAAAGGTGTATTGGTGGAGTGGTATGAAGCAAGACGTGACAAATTATGCAGTCAGATGTTTAGTGTGCCAGGAAGTGAAAGTTGAGCATCAGAAGCCCGGAGGATTATTACAGCCTTTACTTGTGCCAACATGGAAATGGAAGCATGTCACCATGGACTTTATTATGGGTTTACCGAGGACCCGAAGAGGTCGTGACGCTACATGGGTCATAGTGAATAGACTGACAAAAAGTGCCCACTTCCTTGCCATCAAGAGCATAGATACTGTGGATGCCTTAGCTGAGTTATATGTCAGCGACATAGCTAGATTACATGAGGCTCCAATGAGTATTACTTTTGACAAAGATTCTCTATTTACTTCCAGATTTTGGACCCAATTTCAGGAGTCCATAGGATCTCGATTGAGTTTTAGTACCACCTATCATCCTCAAACAGATGGTCAGTCAGAGAGGACTATTCAGACCCTGTAGGATATGTTAAGGGCGTGTACGATGGATTTTAAGGGATCATGGGATGATCACCTGCCCCAAGCAGAGTTTGCGTACAATAATAGCTATCATGCGAGTATTGAAATGGCACATTTTGAGGTTTTATATGGTAGGAGGTGTAGATCCCGTATAACTTGGGAAGAAGTGGGTGACAGAAAGATAAATGCTCCCGAGCTTATTAAACAGGATGTACAGAGTGTGAAACTTATATGTGAGAGATTACGAGCTACACAGAGTAGACAGAAAAGCTACGTGGATGTGCGTAGATGGCCACTCGAGTTTGATATTGGTGATGCAGTATTTTTGAAGATATCACCGAGTAAGGGTATCATGAGATTTGGAAAGAAAGGAAAATTGAGTCCTCGATACATTAGATCATTCGAGATTCTTGAGAGAGTGGGAGAGGTAGCCCACAGGTTGGCATTACCCCCACAGATGTCCGGAATACACAACGTCTTCCATGTGTCTATGTTGAGGAAGTACCACCCAGACCCTTCTCATGTCATAGAGTATGAAGAGATGAACATACAAAAGGACATAAGCTACACTGAAGAACCCGTCTGGATCCTCGATAGGAAGGAGAAGGTACTTCGGACTAAAAACATCCCATTAGTGAAAATTTTATGGAAACATCACTCAATGGAAGATGCAACTTGGGAATTGGAAAGCCTCATGAAGGAGAAGTATCCCCATCTGTTTGACGAATCGAATTGAATTTGGAGGATCAAATTCTTTAAAGGTGGGGAGGATGTGAGAACTGTGAATCTTATGTACCCCAGTTATGAGAATTATAATTTGGTGTATGTAATTATGATATATTGTTGTACACGCAAGTTTTAGATATGATGAAGTATAAGAAAATGAGGTCTTTAAGTCCTATATGTGTATGGATTGAAATATGGACTATGGGGTAGATTATGTGAAGTTTTATAGTGAGTTTTCTATAAATTGATGTAGCAGCAGTGCAATCTGTGAAGGTTAGATCGATCTCCAAGGATGAGAGATCAATCTCATAGCTCCAGAATGCAAAAAATGTACAAGAACTGATAGGCAGATCGATCCCATAAGCAAGTAGATCGATCTTCAAATGTTTCTGTAAAGGGTAGATCGATCTCCTACAGGAGCAGATCGATCTAAAAATGTTTTTTGTAAATAGTAGATCGATCTCCTCACAAGGAGCAGATCGATCTCTTCAAGATTATGAGATCGATCTTATCCCTCGACAGATCGATCTGGTAGGCATAAAAAGTGCCCAGAACGCTCCCAAAATTCAAAGGTAGATCGATCTCCTACAGGAACAGATCGATCTCCTGCCCTCTGCCTATAAAAGGACCCTTGCATTTTTCTTGCATTTCATCTTTTCTCTCTCCAAAAAATCAAAAACCCCCATTTTTGGTCGAACCCTAGCTTTCTCTCCCTTCCAAAACACCCATTCTCTTTTGAATCAGAGGTTGTGGTAAGAAGGAAAGTTGTTCCTCATCAAAAGGAGAACAACACACTTGGAAATCGAAGGACGATTTAAGCTGAGGCGTGAGTAGAGCACTCTACAAGTTTTGGGTAAATTTTGAAGCTTTAATCTATGATTTGGAAGTAAATGTCTGCGATTGTGGCTGTAGATGTTGTGATAAATGGGCTAAAAATGATTAGGATTGATAGGAATATTAAGAAATTATGAGGAATTTTGTTAATGAGGATTTTGAGATGTTAAATGAGAATGTGAGCAATTATGCTCGATGTTAAGATTTGAGACAATGTGATGATGTATTGATGATGTTTTTACATCGTTAGGATAGCTCGAGAGTTCTAGAGAGGAATGCGAGGCTAATCCGTCATTCGGAGAAATGATTGCACTATACGAGGTGCAACGAGGTAAGGAAAAACTTAAAACCCATTGTGTATGTGATTTTGTGATGATAATTGTAGTATGAAACGTTTTGAGAAAACAAGCATGTTTTATGAGTTGTGATTAAGTTATTGCACACGATTTTATAACCGGTTAGGACCCAATTTTTATAAGATGTAAACAAAGTGTGAAATTGTTTTACAAACCGTTTGAGTTTAAAATGTGAAACGGGATTTGAGCTCTACGTTAAGGCGTACTGAGATATGAGAAATGTGTGCGTGGTTTTATTGGTTTGAGCTTGATTTTGGCAAGTTTTGTAAATGAGTACAAAATGATTTTTAGATGAGTTTTATGAGAAAAAAATCATTGTGAGCTTTACGTTAAGGCAAAACGGTTTTATAGGATAATGTCTAATATTGAGACTTAGGCGTGTCATGTGAATACACATCGGGCCTTGCTCTGGTAGCATGTAAGTCTGATATTCCTCCATTTTGGTAACGAGAGATGCCTCCGTTCTGGTAATGTGAGATGACCCTCGCTCTGGTAACGCTGGGTGGCCTTGCTTTGGTAACATGTAAGTCCAGGCCTAGCATTTAAGACCGATAGTGTGCATGAGGAGAGGCCTTACTCTAGTAGCATGTAAATCTGGGCCTTGTTCTGGTAACACGTAAGACCAATACACCATGCATACGACCATATTGTCGACGTTCCCTCTTTGAGGGTACCTGGGATGTGCACCCAGAAGAAATTATATAGATGTGTCATGACGAATGTTTTATCTGAGTTTATTTGCCTAGTCTCCGTTTTTACACATGAGATTGTGTTTTGGTGGCTGCGCCACGTGGATTACTACTGAGGTGGTTTTTATCACGTTTTTACGAGAAAAGCCATTATCGCATCCTTCTTTCCATATGCTTGTAACTATGGTTTTCATACTGAACCATTTACTCTCATGTTTCTACATGATTTTAGAGAAATGAGATGAGAATGATCTTTAATGATTTCATGCTACATTTTCTACTGAGTTTATTAAGTTTCACTTGCAAAAACAAAATGATTGTGTTGTGCAAATCATTATCTTATTAATGAGTCACTTACCCCCCTTACTGAGCGATTTAGAAGCACACCATGTTTTTATTTCCTCCCAGATTTCTTCAAGTGAAGAGAGTTTTTCCTGCGACGTACGGAGAAGTGGTTAATGGAGGACTTGAGCTCCAGGTCATATATTGTATTTGAGGTATACTTTAACATTTCATGTACCATACTAAAGTTGTATTTACAGACATTTGATGAACAGTGATGTATGGGATATATTAGGAATTAATTAAATATGTATTGAGAGTTGTATGCGCTATGATATATTAAATGATGAGATCCTGAGGTGAAAGTGTTCTAGTATATATATATAATGATGCATGACACTGCACAGGAATGCACCCAAAATTGTGTATTGATGAAAATAAGTCTTAAATTTGCCCTATTTTTTCGCGCTTCTGGGGCGTCACAAGAACAGTAATACTCTCACAAAATATGATGTTTCTGGGTATCATCAGTTAGAACACAAATACGGCCTCTGAACCTCAACAAACCATCATCACTGACCGAAAAGTCTGACTGCAAGATCTACTTTGCCTGGCTAACCATGTCCAATAATCTTTGATCACTTTTTTGGCCTGCTCTGATGTGATCCAAAATACTGGGCTTTATCTATAGGTTAGCCATAAATCCAATATATGTTTCCTCAACACTGATCTTGAGTTCGACGAACTATTCCAACAAATCTCATTCTTTGACCATAATAGCAGAAGCCATACTCTTCCTACTCAGGGCATCAATGACTATGTTCGCCTTACCCGGATGATACAGGATCTCGCAGTCGTCATCCTTAAGGAGCTCTATCCATAGTCTCTGCCTCATAATAAGCTTCTTCTGATCAAAAATTTACTTTAAACTCTTGTGGTCAATGAAGATCTGGAATCTTTCTCCATATAAATAATGTTGTCATATCTTCAAAGCAAATACCATAGTGGCTAGTTCCAAATCATTCGTGGGGTAATTTCGCTCATGGTCCTTAAGCTGGCGTGAACCATAAGTGACTAACTCTCATGCTACATGAGTACGCACCTCTAACCCTAATGGGAAGTATCATTGTAAACTATGAAGCTTCCGGATCCACTCGGAATGGTCAGAACGGGTGTTGTAGTCAATCTCCGCTTAAGCTCTTGGAAACTCTGCACACTGATCAGACCATACAAACAGAACATCCTTATGTGTAAGCTTAGTCAAAGGATCTGCAATTCAGGAGAATCCCTCAACGAATCTCCTGTAAAACCTTACCAGTCCCAGAAAACTTCGATCTCTGTAACTGTTATCGGTCTCTTCCACTTAAGTACAACCTCTACCTTAGACGGATCAACTGACACCCTATCCTTAGAGACAATATGACCAAGGAAAGCTATTTGATTCAGTCATAATTCACATTTACTAAGCGTTCCACACAACTACTTATCTCGGAGTGTCTGGAGCACAGTCCTCAAATGTTGAGCATGTTCCTCCTAGGACTTAGAATAGATGAGAATGTCATCAATGAAAACTATCATAAATTGATCCAGATAATCCTAAAATACATCATTTATCAGATTTATGAAAGCAGCAGGGGCATTAGTTAGACCAAAAGACATCACTAAAAACTCGTAGTAGCCATATTAGGTCCTAAAGGTCATTTTTGAAACATCCTCCTTTCTGATCCTTAATTGGTGATAGCCCGACCCTCTCAATTGCTCAAATAAATCATTTATTCTGGGGAGGGGATATTTATTCTTCACTGTATCCATGTTCAATAGTTTGTAATCTATATACAATCTGAGGCTGCAATCATTCTTCTTGACAAATAGAACTAGAGCTCCCCACGATGATACACTAGGCCTAATAAAACCCTTATCAAGCAACTCATACAACTGCTTCTTCAGATCTTTTAATTCAACCAGTGCCATTCTATAGGGAGGTTTAAGGATCGGCTCGGTATCTGGCACTAAATCGATAGTGAACTTCAGCTCTCTCAACAATGGCAAACTAGGTAACTCATCTAGAAATACATCCAGAAACTCACATACTATCAATATATCCTCTATACTCGGACACTCCCGACTGGTATCAAAGATGAGTACGATATAACCTTCATATCAGCAAATTCATCAGTAATTTCAAGAAATTATAATTATATCATAAGGTTTCACACACTGAACCTCACACGTTTTATTTCTTAATAGCCAAACATACATTGAATTTATCAGGTAGTGAGAAGGTCACAGTCTTAGTATAGCAGTATAGACTTACACGATTGGCTGCTAGCCAAACCATATCTAAAATCACATCAAAATCATACATATTTAATAAAACTAGATCTGCTAACATTACTCTATCTCCCACCTTAATTTCACAAATTTTACATACTTTATCAGTTCTTTGAGATTCACACATAGTTGTACTTACATACAGCATTTGATCTAGAGGTTCAGGCTCTAAATGCAATTTATATGCAAAGTGTGGCGAAATAAAAGAATGTGTAGATCCAAGGTAAAAAATACAATTGCTTCATAATTACAGATAAGAAGTGTACCTTGAATAGCCTCAAACGAAGTGTTTGCAGTCCTTTTATCCAACACAAACACACGCCCATGTTCTACATGCTTCTTTCCCTTCTCAGCGGCGGTGACTCGTCTCTAGGGGATCTGTCTCTGAGACTATTATCATGGAGGCTCTTGGGATTGTGAAATCTGAAGTTGTGGACAGTCCTTAACCCTGTGGCCCATATCTCCACACCTAAAATATCTATTTGTCACCCAATAACAAATACCCTCAGGGGCCGACCACAATCTTTACAAATCTTAGTACCTTGTCTGGTGCCTCGAGTGGTCTCCATAATACCGAAAGGAGTCTTAGGCCTATCAGCCCTCGTCCGAGACTCATCAATCCTTTATCTCTTAGGCAGACCCCTCTTAAAATCTGCTCGGGGTGCTTCTGGCATCTTACCCTTATCTCTAGCCTTCCTCGAGACCCATATTGAGATTGTGTCAGATCTAATCCTCTTTCAATTTCCTACACTCATCTGAGATGGTCCTTAAATTCTATAACACGTAACCTCAATAATCTATCCCTGATTGCAAGTCTCAGTCCGTATAAAAGACGTTCTGTAAGGCGCTCCTCGTTCCTGACAATCTCTGGGTCATATCTCATTAAGGTGGTGAATATGTTCTTGTACTCGTCGACTGTCATACTGCCTTGGACTAAATTCAGAAAATATGAGTGCATCTTGTTTTGGGCTATGTGGAGAACGTATTGGGTCTTGGAAGCTGATAGGAAAGCATCCCAACTGATCACCGGGTGACTAGCAGTCAATAATCCCTGGGTGGCTCTCCACCAGTAGCCGGCTTGTCCTTTAAGCATATAAGCACCGATACTGACCTTTTCTATATCAGTGCATCCTAGATACTTAAAAGCTGTCTCCATTTCTATTAGCCACTTCTTTGCCTTGATGGGGTCATTAATTCCCTTGAATGATGGAGGATTCATATTAAGAAAATCTCTTAATCGGCTTATGTCTCTATTATCAGGCTTGGTTTATACCGGACGCTAGGTGACTGGGGTCACCAAAAAAGTTTATGGAGGAGGTCGGGACGGATCCTGTGGAGGTGTGGGTGCAGGAGCTGGGGTGAGTGCGGTGCCAGAAGTATTAGCCCCAAAATGCTGGGCAAACATAGCTGCAATGTGGTCGAATCCTTGTCATATATCCTGCACTATCCTATTCATTTGAGAGTTAGGACTCTCTGGCTGTGGAGCAGGTGATGAAGGTGGTTGTCCCTGTCACAGGGGACGACCTCGTCTCCCGCTCATGATATAAAATTAACTTACCTGCGTGTACACAATAAACTTGGTCATAATTTTAGCAAATATTTTTAATTTATAACCAGACAAGTACAAACACTTTATATGTAATCTATCTTCAACTACCAACACTGACAATACTAGACACTTTTAGCTCTGATACCACATAAACTGTAACGCCTTGGAAACGTGAAAATTAGGGCTAATTTAAATTTTCATTTTATTACCTAACCTTTTACTTAAGGTGTATTCATGTTCAATGTTAATTCATAACTTATCTTTTCATTATTAAACTTTCTTACATTTGACAATTTCTATCTCACTGTTAAAAAAAATTCGGCAGTATAACCCTTATACCTATCCCTATCCTCATGCAAGTTTCAAATCAATAATGATTGACCACGAGTAGTTGAATAAACTTATCCTTGAGGATCCATGAAATGTCCATAAATTTCTTTCATCTATTAATTTCATTGCACACTATAAATACCATGGATTACATACATCTTCATTCTCATATATACACAAAATGTTTATTTACACGCAAGTATTTGTACTGTACAGGATGTCTGGATACAAAATAAAATATAACTGAAGCGTGTACAAGAGATGACCTAGGGAGAGTCTCGTCCACCAGTCTATGTCGGGTACGCGGCAGGCAAAGAAACATTTACTGTAAATAATCTGGAAAGATGGGAAAATGGGTGTGTGAGACCCGTATATGTACAGTTGTATATAGGTACATAGAAATGTAAATGAAATCATGATAATGATAATACATTTGTAATACAAAGTATATGCAATGTAAGTTCATAAGATTATGCACGCACTTGTAATAAGAGTCGTGATTGTACGTACAAGTTGCGTTATGAATGAGTATGAAGAAATGAACTTAAATACGAGAAGAATGTGATTGAAATGGAATAAGAGTAGTGTGGTAAAATGGAAGGAAAGATTTACATAAGTGTATATTTCCATTCGGGTAATATCGTGTATATTTGGTTATACAAAGATTTTCCCACAAGTTTTAATATGTACTAAGTGTGATTGGATGACATTTTTAAGTCTCAAGGAGGGATGAATGAGGAAAGGACTATGGAGGTAAATTGAGGAAGTTTTGAATGAAGTTGTTGTAGAAAAGCTACAGAAAATCTGGAAATATGGAGGCCAGATCGATCTCATAGGATGAGAGATCAATCTGGAAGAGCCAGAATGCTCTTATGTGAGTAATGGAATGGAGCAGATCGATCTCCAAGGGAATCAGATCGATCTCCTTAGCTCTCGGGTTGGAAGCAGATCGATCTCCCCTAAGACCAGATCGATCTCCTTAAGCTTCTGTTTGACAGCAGATCGATCTCAAGCCTCGACAGATCGATCTCCTGCCTTTAAAATATCTTAGAAAAGAGGAATTTTTAGAGGACCAGATCGATCTCCACCCAAGGAAGATCGATCTCATCAAGTAAAATCTATAAATAGGAGCAGTTGGATCTGCGAATTTCAGGATAAACCATTTCTTTTCACTTCAACTCAAAAACCTAGCTTTCTCACTCCTAAATCCAGCCATTTTCAGTAAGAATTGAGGGAAAGGAGACAAAGTTGTTCACGTCAAAGAGAAGAACAACAAAGTCTAGAGGCATTTCTCCATTTGTCGGATTGAAGGAATAAAAGGCATTTCTAATTGGAGCAAATAGAAAATCCAATGAGGTAAGTTTCTAGTGCACAAATCCAAGTACATTGGTCTAGTTAATGATTATGAAGTTGATTGGGTGTGCACATTATGAGTAGAACTACCTAGAATGCCATGAAATAAATATAACTTAGAAATGGTCTAGTGTGAGAAAGTGGAATGTAGAAGTGTTAATGATGAATGAAATATCTTGAGAGGATGATTATGTTGTGGGCATGGTTTGGGTATGTTGATATTGGGATAAAAATTATGAGATTTACCACAAGGGGGTAAAATGTATATTTAAGGCATTGGATAAATGCTTAGTTGAACAAGAGTTAAAAACGTTAACTCGAGTGTTTGATGGATGAATTTCAATTTCGGATGATACGTCGGAGCAAGTCGAGAGGAGAACGCGAGAAGTATAAAGGCGGATAATTGCATACAAGTAAAGCGAGGTAAGGGACTGTGTGTTAGCTATAGAGATGTTCGTGCGTATTTTATAGCAATTTCGTAGATATATTGTTAGAACTAGTACGATATTATAATTCTATGAAATGATATGGAAGCATGAAAAGTACTATGATGTATATATGTATTGAGAAATGGGATAGGGTAAGGAAATAGCATGATATGCATGTTTTCAATGTTTTTCTCTATTTTACATTGATCTTGATAATTGAGAAACGTTGATGATAGGTTGGCTAATTTTACATGTTTTAGCATGACGAGGCATGCTGTATGAATAAACATGTTTTGAGTTTTAAAAAGAGAAAATAGCAGTCTATCAGTTTTGAGATGAGATTTGGTGTTGAAGCGCTAGCTCACACCCGTTTTAATGCCTTTGATGTACCGTGCTGGAGTTTTAACTCGCACGATAATTTTGAGAAAGTGCGGGAACTTTGCTCGCACTTGTTTTATTGAGTTGAGGTAAACTTGGGGGTCTGGGACCCAAGGGGATACCAGCCGACGGCCATTTGAACGGGCTGGGTCTTAACGATAGATCGTACCGCGCTGGAGCCTTGCGATGACTGTGTGTCACGCTGCTTGCTCGCCTGGTATATGAGACATGGTTTAGGATGAAAAGTCCATCGAAGTTGGAGTATGGACTTGGGTCCACGGTCGTACGTAGAACAGTGTAGTTATCCGTTGGTATACTATGTACCGTGCTGGGTGCATGTGAGTACGAGTATCGCGTAGATGACACACGACGTATCTTTACCGTGAGTATACGAGGAGATGAGGTTGATTGAGATGAGCCGGAGGTCAGGACTGACCCATTCCCCTTCAGGCGAAGTGATGCCCTATGCACACCTGATCAGTGAGGCTTGGAATCACTGACTATGGCCATATGTCGTGGATATTTGATTGCCGAAAATTCCATGCCTGTCTCAGAGATTCGAGAAATAGAGATAATCTCAGAAAAGAAAGAGATTTGCAGAAAAAGTGAATCAAGAGAAGAAAGAGATTTTGTGTTTTTGATAAATCTCTGATTTCACATTTGTGTCGTGAGGGCACTATTTATGAGCATGTTTTAAATGGAAGCTTGATATATTTGATTTACACGAAAATACCATTGAGAAAAATATGTTTAAATGCATTTTTCGTATGATATTTCCATTTATAATGAAAACATGGTTTTGGTTTATACATGCATAGGCTATGTAGGTAGTACGATATCTACCTGCTAGCATACATTTCCTTACTGAGTTGTGGTTTGCTCATCCCACTATTTTCTCCCTCCAGGTACTGAGAAGTAAGAGAGTGGTGGTCTCTAGGTCTTTTGTGTTGAACAGCTCCCACAATTCCGTAGAGGTATAAGATTTGTATACACGAATACTTTGTATTTAATTTATCGAATCGCACAGTTATATCTTGGAAATTGTAAACAGTATTATGGGGATGATATGTAAGCACATGGTATTTAACAATTGATTTTGTATATCTACACACACCTGGGAGTGTGAATTAAAGTTTTAAATCTTCCACTGTAAATGAATGAATTTTAGTAATTGCATCTTCTCATAACCCAACCGTAGTAGAGAATGTATGGATAGAAGGGTTCCCAGAAGTGGGGTGTGACAGGGTGAGCTTCCAGATAACCCAGTAAAGAGTGCATTTAAGATAGCAATAACATTCAAAACATTTATTAAAATCATGAAGTTAAATAACAACATATTCTTTTTATTTTAAACAAAACTTCAAAATACAATGATTGCATAACTATGCATACATTAAAATCATAGCGTATTGAAAAAGAAATGTAATATCGAAATGTGGAGACTAGGCAAACACTATTACTGTCATGTGGGTAACAACTATTTCATCTTCAAAGAGGGTATCCTCTGAATAGGGAACAGAATACCTATGGCCATGGTAGGGTTGTAAACTGGGCCAGGTACTATAGCATCACAGAAACGCCACACAGGCGAAAACATAAATGCCACAAAGGCGGCGTGCCAGACACATAGAAATACACATGCTATTGTCAAGGCCCAACCTGTTCATAGGCTGTCGACTAGTATTCTCATGGGTCTTGTAAGTCGACCCCCAAGTATACCTCGACTCGCATGCTATAGGGAGCCTTAGTCTTAAAACATATTTCTTAGTATACTGAAATCATTTTCAATTCTATTTTCATAAAAGCTTACAAAAATTATGTCTCGGAAGTCACATATATACATGCTCGTTACACAAATATTCATAGTTACAAAATTGTACAAAAATCATGCGCTCCAAGTACACAACTTAGGCTACAGGTTGTTTTGAAATTCGTACTTATTTTACTAAAGGGTTTCATAATATAAATACTCGTTGGCAAGTAAAGAACACCATACTAAATTAAATTACATCCCTTATCTATCGAATTTTCAGTGCAGCACAAAATTGTCGTGTATCGGGCTTACTTCGATTTGCGTGCCAACACCTCAGGCTGCCCAAAATAATTTTAAAACCATCAAATGATGCTCAAATCCATCTTAATTACTTAAACATAACTCAACTTACATAAATCTCACCAAACTTGGTCATTTTGCCAAATTTTCCTACTTTCTCAGTTTTACCAATAAAGGTGTCGGTTTAAGCTATTTCGATAGTTCCAACTTCAACTTATCAACTTAATAACTTAAACACTTATTCAAGTCCCAATTCTACACATCACAACTTGTCAGATTGCAAATTTCAACATTTTTACAACTTTCCACTAAAATGAGCAAAAAACTAAACTTTTCGGTATTAATCTAACATTCCACAGCACTCAACTCAACCAAATTTCATCTCTACCCTACAATTCAATGCTGGAAAAAATCCATACAAGCTCTAGAAATTATTTTTTTCAATTTCTACTTTAGCAAAAATCATCCAAATTCATCAAACAATAACATACGTCAACATCATCATCTTCTACCAACTTTCTCACCTTGTTGACCAAGTTTGACCACTCTTTCCTTCTCCAAAAATGGTCCTCAACTGTAGATATACATGTATACAATTTAGAATTAAAAAAAAAAAGCTTAAAAACCAACCAAGAAATCAAAAATCCAAAGTTTCTCTCACCTTTGAAACATGGCAGTTTCGACCCCTGTTCTTCTCTCTAATGTTTCACCTACCAAATCAACTTGTTTGGGCCTGGATTTTTTATATATGATATAGGGATTAATAGGGAATATTTTTTTTCTTTTGACCGACTCCTAAAAGTGGTTGTAAAGGGGCCTAAAAAATTGTAAAAGTTGATCCTATGGGGGACATCTGCGGCAAGCTTGCAAGGGGGATAAGTTTCTGGTTTTAGGTCAGTTCAGAGAGTTCTTTAGTGTTATAGAAAGGGATTAAAGTGATATTTATCCTGGAAAAAATCCAGCCCCAAAAGCCTTTTGTATGATCTTCAAAATGAGCTTTTATGTTGGGCCAGTAGGGTGCTGAGCCTGGGCTGCCAACAGCCCTATTTTCCTAAAATTCCAAAAAGTACTTCCAGCCCAATTTCTTCCAAATTTCCACTTCTTGTGTATTATAATAAGTCCTTAGTATGTTTCATAAAAATTTTGGGTCCACTTTTTAAGAAAAGTTTCCCGTTTGAGCCATTTTACCTGATTTAGTCGTTAGCGATAAAAATTCCTTAAGGTTTTCGATTTTCTTTAAAAAATCAATTTGATCACCGAAACCTCAAGATTTCCACTCAATTCTAATTATCCAAGTCAAATATACCTTATATTAATTTACTATGACCTCGAAATAATTTTTTTGAATTTATGGAATTTATTCCAAATTTATTTCAATTTCTAGGCCAAATTTCTTGGTTTAGTGCTAATCCGGGTTTTTACTTGTTTTTCCGATTCTGATGCCTTAGTTTTACCTTCTAACTATCGAACCATGCTCATAAATGTAATCTCTTGAAAATTACTTCAATTTAAAATCTTACCTCGAACTTCGTGCCTCGAGCTTCGTGCCACTAATCTGAGCGCTTCAGTTATTTCGGGCCCTGCATAATACTTAGGTAAGTCTTGAACTTCTCATCTTAACTTTTAAATAAATAATAATACAAAAAGTTGGGTTTCACATGTGCGGACATATAACTCGATGTCTTCTTCCATCTTAGGTTAGAAATATGTCCTTGATAACAATGCCAACATACTCTCCACTCCAGGACGTCCTGCCTACTGAGGGTTGTGGGTCTCTCTCAGCAACTCTTTTCTCAGTCCTCCGTCATTTGGGATGTAGAGTCTATTACCTTTGGTATACAACAGATCCCCCTCGAGCCAATACATACAAACCTTGCCCAACTTCACATTTTCCTTGAACTGTTCATAAGTTTTATCTACTAATGTCCGGTGCCTTATCCTGTCAATCAGGTTGGTTTCAACAGCAGATAATGAAGCAACATATGATTGGACCTCCTTGCAACTCAGCGCGTCTGCCACTTGGTTCTCCCTTCCTGGTCTATGTACCGAAGTAAAGTCAAACTCAGCCAAAAATTATTGCCAACGTGCCTGCTTTGGGCTCAACTTCTGTTGTGTCTTGAAATAAGTGTTGGCCATGTTGTCAATCACTACCATAAATTTCTTCCCTAATAGATAATGCTTGCACACCTCAAGACAGTGCACTACTGTCGTCATCTCCTTCTCATAGGCTGAATACCATTGTTTCGTGTCCTTAAGCTTGCAGCTTTCATAAGCAATGGGGTGCGCTTCTTAGACTAACACCCCCTCAATGGCTCTATCTGATGCATCTGTGTGAACTTCAAAAGGCAACTTAAAATCTAACAGTCTTAACACTAGCTCAGATGTTACTGCCTTCTTGATTTCTTGGAAAGTCTGTTCACAATCATAAGACCACTCCTACTTTCGTCCTTCTTCAAAGATCTGTCAAATGACTCACCATCTTGTTATAATTCTTAATGAAACGTCTATAATAATTGGACATTCCTAAGAATGACCGCAACTTTGGGACCTTTGTAGGGGCTTACCATTCAAGAATGGCCTGGATCTTTCTCTCGTCCATGCAAATTTGCCCACTACTAACTTTATGGCTTAGAAACATGATTTTCCCGCTGGTAAAACTCACACTTCTCCTTTTTCACATACAGAGAGTGCTTTCTCAGGGTCTCGAACACCAATCTAAGGTGCTCCACATGTTCTGCTAGCGACTGGCTATACACCACAATGTCATCTAGGTACACTACCACAAAGTGATCCAAGTACTCATAAAACATATCATTCATCAGGTTGCAAAATGTCGCAGGTGCATTAGTTAAGCCGAATGGCATAACCAAAAATTTGATTGAGCCATACCTTGTCACGTAAGCCGTCTTAGATTCATCACCCTTTACAATCCTTACTTGACAATAACCCGATCTCAGGTCTAATTTTGTAAAATATGCCGCCTTAGATAATCGGTCAAATAGGTCAGCAACATTTGGAATAGGATACTTGTTCTTGATTGTCACTTTATTCAGGGTTCGATAATCAACACATATTTGTACTGTGCCTCCCTGCTCTCTTTGGAACAAGAATGAGGTTTCATACGGTGCCTTTGATGGTTGGATGTAACCCGCTTCCAACAACTCACCAAGTTGTTTTCTCAACTCAGCTAATTCCAAAGGACCCATCCTGTAGGGTGCTTATGCAGGTGGTCTAGTTCTTGGTTCCAATTTGATATTATGATCAATAGCGCGCCTAGCTGGTAGCACTTTGGGTAATTCAGGGGGCATCTCATCACTACAATCATCTAGCACCGTCGTTATCTCATTAGGTACCTCGACAACCTTATCTGGTTTCACCTCGACCAGGGCAGCAAGTATGGTTATCTCCCCCTTCTTTAACCCAGTATTCACCTGTGAAGCCGACGACATCAATGGCTTTGCAGCAGTTTATCCCTTCTCTGTAGAAACAAAGTTTGGACATGCTTCGTCAAAGATCATTAATCCACCAAGATGTGGAATGACAAATGACTTCGCTTGCACGAAAAATTCAAAGTCCATGATTACATCAAAATCATCAATAGGCAAATCTAGGAACCCAACATCAAAAAGCTAAACTCCTTGACATAGTATCACACAAAACTCGTGTGCTTTAGTTTCTTGAGTGCTTCTCTTGCGACCCATGCCGCATTCAATGGAAGAATTGATCCCGCAATTTCTTTTTTAGTGCATCCCATGATTCGATTTTCGGACGACCAACACTATCATCATCGGCTAATCTGCCTCACCACCATAGCTTAGCATCACCAGTGAGGTACATGTTAGTGATAGTAACTTGGTCCTACTCCGGTATTCTAGCAACCTTAAAGTACTGCTCCATGTCTCATAAGAAATTCTCAAGCTCATTGGCATTGCGAACTCCCGCAAACTCTTTAGGTTCAAGTACCTTAATCTTTTTCTGAAGATCGTTACTTTCACCCCCTCTACTACTACTAGAAGCCTCGATAAGCTCTGTAACAGTCATAACATGTTTCATCAGTAAAACATCAACCTTAAGGGAATTATGTTGTATCTCAAACTTCTTTGAAAGATCATGAACTTGATGCATGATGCTGGTGTAGCGGTTAGCCTGTTCCTACTGTATGTCCATGGCTAGTTGGGTCAACTCTTGGATACTACCTGCTATGACTTGAATCTGTTCAACCATTGTACCTGTTTTTTCTTGCGATGTACCCACAATCGCCTCAAGAATAGCAACTCGGTTAGTTAGCTCGTGTGTTATGATCAGAAACTCAAGCTCTGATACCAGATTGTCACAGGGTCGTTCTCTACTAGAATCGTTCTCGGTGATGGCCTAAGTTTCTCCTGCGAACTTAGTCAGCTAATTCCTCACACCTAACCCAAAACATGGGCCAGTACGCAGCAATAATCACACTCGAGCGATTAAAAACTCAACTAAAGAATACACACACAACAAAGTAAAGAACACTCAAGCTCTTAAGGGAAGACTCTCTCACCTTTTTTTATTAACCACAACAAAAAGGATTACAATACTCAGAGATAAGTCACTATCCGATTGTTTTTTATGATGTAATTTCGTTCCCTCAAATGGGTTTATATAGGCAAGTGAGGACATCCCCCTCACATAGGTACTAGTGTTTGATTAAAATATAAACTCTTTAGGATTAATTCCCACTAGACTTAAGATTCTACGGATGATCACCACCTCAATACTCTCAAGTGATAAGGTTCGTCAAGACTTATCCACATCTCAGTCCGTGGCCCACAATCTTGGTGACTCATCTCTGCCTTATGAGGTTCACATTGCGTAAGTTTCGCGCACGTCTCCACAATTCACGCTGTGGCCATCAACCCACTCACATGGTTCAAGTCTCATGGTGTTATGCAGGTTCACTGCAACCCGCAACTCACGATTATGGTCCGTCAGTGTCTCAGTGTCAAGCCTAGTAAGTCATGCAGGCCAAGTACCTGTCTCGCCTATCTCGCGTATACTCATGTGCGCATACCCGTAGCACAAGTATGCCTACGTTCAGCTCAGCACAAGGCTTTACCCGCGCCTAGCACAAATCACACCCAGTGCACAGCTTCTCCCGCGCCTAGCACTAGTCACAACATGCCCAAGTTTAGCCTTTAGGAGATGTGCTTAGGGTCTAGTATCTTTGGGTCTAACAGTTACATCCTTTTAAAAGGATGTGAAGGGAAGAAATAGTTATAGAGATAGAGAAATATTACAGAATCGAAAGATCAATTGTCCAATTTTATAGGCAAAGAGAATTTATGAAGTGTTTGAATTCATACCATTGATTTGAATATTTGTTTTACAATGTATTAATTAAATTAGTGATCTAAATTTGAATAATTAGTTGATTTGTTACATTTGAACATATCTATTGAGTATTCGTCTGATCCAAAGTGATCACACTCTGTTCTTACTAAAAATACCTACAACATTAATGAAACGTACATCTAATCAATGATAACAACTAAAAGCGTGACCAATTCATCCAATATTGTTTCACGAAGCAAATTGCATAAATGATTCTGTTTATAATAAGCTTTTCATATCATTTCCAACATTGTCAATGATATGACAATGCTCCTTATAAAATAAATGTTCTTGGTAACCCATTTGTTACAATTGAAGCATCAATAAGCTTAAATAGTTACAAACAGACTCCTATGGCATTTTCTAATGGAGCATATGGTCACATAATTTCAAAATGATGGAAAGAAAAGAAAGAGATAGAGAGATAGAGGAAGATTATAGAATTGAAAGATTAATTATCCAATTTTAAAAGCATGAGAAAATTTATAAAGTGTGAATTTCAAAAGACAAGATACCGAACCTTAAAAGACTATATTTCTACTAAAAATTGTAATATATATATATATATATGTGTGTGTGTGTGTGTGTGTGTGTATTCTAGTCTATCTAAGGTTAACTAGTATTTTCATATCTCTATATATAGTTAATAATATTAACTTTAAAAAAAAAAAACCATTGTCTTTTACTACCCGTTTAATATCGAAAACAATTTTTCATCTTTTATAAGAAATAACGTTTTCTGATAATATTTTATCTTTACAATTAATAATATTAACTATAGTTCTAAATAAAGTCATAGTTTTTGTTTAATTAAATTTAAGTAATATGTGATTTTTTAGTATCTTATACTATTATTTGAGAATAAATGTGGTTAGAGCCATAAAGCTGAAATCTAATCAAATTATCAAATTTAAAAAGTATAATTAAAGATATTAGATTACGTACTCTTTCAGTAATGGTAGTTGATAGTTTTACGTAACTGTAATCACTAGACTTTTTTTAGTAGTGAAATGATAGCGATATAAAAGCTAATTATGTTAGGTTAGCATAATTTTAAAGAGTTTCAAATTTTACTAGGAATATAATTTATAAAATGTACAAATAATAATAGATATCCTGTAAATGATACTCTACATGTGATAAATAAGATTAAAATATCTTATAATTAGATTTAAGTAGTAAAATTATTATCTATCAGTTCGAATAGAGTTTGGATAAGTTATTTATTATTTATATAAATAAATGATCACTTTTTATTTATAAATTATTTATTATTAATATAATAATTAATTAAATTAATTGATAAATCGTTTTAATTATGATTTTTAATTGTAATTTATTTTTTATGAGTACTTAAATTTATTAATTTAATTTTTATTAATAATATAATTTAGTCTACCTCAATGTATTGAGATAAAGGTTCTGATGATGATAATGAATATAATTTAAAATTTATTTTAATTTTAAATTTAAAAGTTCAACTTTAATTTCAGAAATGGATATTTAACAAATTGAAGAAATTAATGAATATTCATTATATTATAGAATATGTTTTGAGCAGTAAAAATCTAAGTATTTGGATAATTAAATAGATTCAAGTATCATAAAATATAATCAAATTCGAGTATGACTCCTAAAAATATATAGCGAACAATTACTATCCCTGCTTTTTAAGATTATTAATTAAAATTTACTTTTGATTGATTAAGGTATATTTATCAATTAGTATATTAAATTTGTTTTTGTATTGTGTAAAATATAAAAATTTTCATATTAAAATTTATGTTGATACACTAAATACAATATTTTTCTTAAATTTTTGCTATATTCATACCATTTTTACCAAATTTTAACTTAATCATTTTCATAATTTTTATTCATGTTATTTTTTGTGACGTGTTACGATATCGTATCTAAATTGTCAGGTCTAATTACAGGCTAATAAATTATTTCAAATTGTGTTCTTTCTTTCTTTTTGTTAAAAGAAAATTTCTAACCTTACTTTTAATAGAATTTTATTTTTATTTTTATGCTAAAAAAATATATAGGAGAATTAAAATTGTATAAAATATGAATAAAAAATAAAATCAAGATAAAATATTCATAATTATTGCTATTTATTTTCATACCAATATATGTATTTGTTAAAAATAAAATAAAAATTTTATAATCATTCGTGAAGAAAATAAATACCAATTTGAATTTTAAAACAGGCAATGCCATTTTTATTCCATTCTTAAAAATTTTAGAAATTTTATTTTTTATTCATAAATCAATTTAAAAAAATTCAAAGCTTCAGCTTAATTTATGTATAAAAAAGATAACTGTTAAATTAAGTATAATTTTATTTTCCTTTTAACATATACATTTAAAACGATATCGAAAGATAAGAATTTCGGATTTGTTATCTTAGTTTGTATTTTTCTATAGTAACTCTTTTTAAAAATTTCATAGCACAGTAAAAAAAAAAAAAAAAGATAAAGATGCAAATTAAATGAGAAGTTTGAAACACAATATAAGCAATCGAAATGCAGGACGAACCATCCTGAACTTCCAAGAACAAATAAGAAGGGATCAAAATTTGCATTCCTCAAAAATATTTTCCCATCATTCAATCAGATGGTCAAACAAAAACAATTTGAACTGGAAATAAAAAATTCCGTAATCGCTCCCAGAAGAACGGGTTTGCTATGCGTAGTTGCATACCATTATTTTCCTTGAAAACTCAGCCTTCTGAACTTGTCCAACTAAATGTGAAACTACACTTAGACAATCTCTGAACTACTATACCCGAGGAGTCTAGGCATGGAACAATTCAATTGCCTGAATCACAAGGTTATAAGGCTTTGCTTGATAGGAAAGCGAGTAAGGGATGAAGATAAAAATGTCTAATCCAATGACTAAGCTACTAAGTAAATAATTGATTGTGAAACCTATCTATTAGATTTTTTTTTTTTTCATCCTCACCCCTTTTCGTCCTTCGTACCAAGCAAATTTTAAGCGTTGCCTCAATGTTGCTAGACAGCAATGTTGAGTGTAAAATTCTATGATGAAGCAGAGAAGGTGAGCCAAACGCCAGTTTTTGCCCGATCATTGTCAAACTTCTTCAGTATATAGCAGTAGTTAAGCTGACCCAAAAAGGAGGAAAAATCATGTTAGACACAAAAAATGCCAGTCCCAAGACTTGTCAAAACAAAACAGACAAAAAGGAAAGCAGGGAGCCATAGTTAAATGTCATTTGTCCTTGGTGGATCTCGAGCAATAATATAGAATGAAATCAATCCCACCATATCTTTTTCTCATCAAGAAAGTCAATACATTCAAAACAGTTGGCAAAAATAATAGATGAAAATGGTATCTACTCCCCTAACAACCAGAGGCAGAGATCTATCATGGTTGGCAATCTTTT
This sequence comes from Firmiana major, assembly GCA_033439115.1. Classification (NCBI taxonomy): domain Eukaryota; kingdom Viridiplantae; phylum Streptophyta; class Magnoliopsida; order Malvales; family Malvaceae; genus Firmiana; species Firmiana major. The sequence continues at coordinate 33,538,142 of CM065913.1, read as the reverse complement.
GCGTAGTGTCTCAATGAAAAATAGAAATTCAGTGAGAAACAAATATCAACTACCTTCAGCATACACTTTGCTCAAACAAGAAATACACCAATTGAAATTAAAGGCATAATGGAACCTATGTTTCACTTAAATAATTTTATAGCCATGTTATCCTCTCATAGTGCAGGCACCTTCATGTGACTTGAGTTTCTCCTGAATCCCAAGTTATTTCTCAACATTTAACAGATATAAGTACTTAATCTCCCTGGTTTCAATATTGTGGCCAATGCAATAGCTTATTGCAGCTATGGTTACCTCCAAAAGGGAGGTCCTAAATTCAAACTCCCCTACCCAGCTAAACAGCAAAAAATCTTTAATCAATATTTGCATTCAGGGAATAAAAAAGTCCTAAAACAGAATAGAAAAACAAATTAATATTCCCAATTGCTTAGATTGAGAATTGGAGAGAGAGCAAACCTCCATGCGGAATAAACTTGTAGGGACAACAAGTCCAACTCCTACAGAACTTCGGAGTGATTCTATGAACTTCCGAACAGAGAATGTCCTATACTCATTCTCTGTTAATTTGGCAACATTACCAGCACATGCAAACACATGAGCATGGATTCCTTTTTCTTTAAACCACCTAAATGGAAGATCAAAAGAAAGGTCAGCCAAAGCAGTAACAGCAAGGTCTCCACCAAGAAAATCCACCCCAGAAGGTTCGGCAGTTTCATTATTAACTTGTCTTTTAGGCTCTGTTGGACCCAATCCCCTTGTCTTAAATCCCCATAATGCTGTTGGCCCTCCTAATGCGCAAACTGGAGATATATTGCCACCTAAGAAGAATCTTTCAGGCAGAGATGACGGCTTACTCAAGAACCCATCCCCCCATGGAAAGACAACACCACCAGAAATCCCAAAATTAAGAGCAGCACGATAAAATCCAAGAGGCACAGCATAACGAAGATCAAACTCCTGTGATAAATATGAAGAGAAAACTAAAGTGAAGAAAAAAGAAAAAAGACAAAAACAAAGAAAACAAGAGCAATTCTACCATACAAGTAGCAATGTATGATAGTGAGAGAAAACAAATAATGCTTCTAAGAACTTCAAAAAGAAATGGGGAGAAAAGGGTGGAGGTAAAATAGAGCACACGCAAACACCTGCCGCAGAAATCGTAGGCTCCGACTATCAGGTGTAAGGCCACCAATTTGGGTAGTAGAAACAAAAGCATAACCCCGAGTTGGCCTCATTGATGAATTTCTCCTATCAAATTTAAGGGTATACTTCAAAGATGAAATTAAATTGTGCCCAAGCTGCCTCCGTATGGACCTCGATGACATTTGAGATGGATCTGTCAAGGTACGCCATGCAAGAGTATATGACACATCATGATGTGTAGTAGAAAATAAGCCAAGAGAGAGACCCAATGATCGCTCTTTGTAAGAAGAAAAATTTAGCCAATCTTGGGACAGTAAGTATACTCGTGCTGTGACAGGAGTTACTAGTCCTTTGAATCTAGGGAAATAAACGCCAGTGCTTAACTCTGTTGAGTGATCATAGCCATATGCCAATGAACCATCCCAAAGATCCCCATAGCCAAACAAATTTTTGTACTTGAGAGACCCTTCCACTGTAGAAGATCTAGCCTACAACAAGATTGTACAAATTTTAAAAATCCAGATTGAGGTAGTATGCTTATTATAAATTCACAGATATGAGTGATCAAAGGGCATAAGCAACTCTACCAGAGAAAAAAAGGGCAAAAGCAACAGAATTTTCCATTTCAAAGCCAGTATAAGTATTATGATCACATACACGTCTATAATTTATTTGTGATACTTACACCTGGCAAGTCACATGTAATGACCAAATGCCCAAGTACATCAACTATGTACGCAGGTAGCATACAATGGAATGTCTAAGCAAATCTGTGAATGATGCATAGCACCAATGTCACATAAACGCAACAATATACACCTTCATTCTTACCTCAGCAAATCCTATTTGACAGTTAATTTTTGGGAGATGGAAATGTATTTGTATATATGCAAACTTATTCAATACGTGTCTTTTCTACTAGTTTATCCATCAAAATCCTATAACAAAGATCAACAGTCAAATCATGCAAATCCTCTAACTCGCTACATTGTAGATATTACACCATTGCCTGCCCATATCATTGGCATTAATAGCAGGAATTCACCTGTTATTGTTCCTTCCACAATAGAGTTTCTCTCCACAAATCTAACCAATACATTATCCTAATAAATTAAGACAGCAGAATTCAAACCCATTTTCATTTAAGGATATCAAATTCAATATAATTTCCCATTCCAACTTTTGATAAACCCCATTAACTCATGCCTACAAAAACAACATTGCAACAATTTGCCGCCACAGTTTCCGCCAATTTCTCAGTAACAAAACATATAAACATATAAAATTCAAAACAAGCAAATTACAGAAAAAAAAAAGTCTAAAAAAATTCACCTCCGCTTTCGTATAAGCTCCAATCTGTCCCGAAAGCGGGCTTGCTGTCTCAACAACCTCGATAATCACGTTAGCAGTTCCAGGAAGTTCCGGCGGGCCCGAATCGAGCGTGATTTTCACGGAATCAAAAACTTCAAGCGCTTGGAGCCGCAAATTCACTATTTGTGCCGCTTTTAAGAGCTCTTGCATCGAGCCGACCCTCTTCAACTCCTCGGTCTCGGCTTCAATGATGTGGTCCTTGGTTTTTGTGTTCCCTTTGATGATCACGTCGTGGACACGGAGCGAAACGGGACCTCTCTGCATTCGCTGGAGTAGCGAGTCCATTTTGAGTTTTTCCGAACGGTATCGAGCCTCCCGTGTTTGAGGTTTAGGACGGTTCGGTTCTGCGAATACGTCGTCGTTTTTGGCCTCATCATCTTCAGCGTCGTTTTCAGCGTCTTGGTCTTCTTCTTCGATGTCATTGGAGGGTTTTTGGGGTTCTGGGTCGGGTTTCGAGTCAGGTGGAGTCAAGTGGGGTAACGAATCAGGGTTCGACATTTTAAACAGAAAAGAAAAGGCAAGCGCGATTTTGCGAGCGGGGCAGTGAAATGAGGAGGAGAGCGGCGGTGCTGGGGTTTTTGAAGCTTTGCAGCTTTGGTTTGCTCAGGGAATGTTTTTGCTAACATACCCCTTTACTCTTTCATATTTCCTTTATGTTCAAAAAAGTTTTTTCTTTTTGTTTTTGTTTGGTTGATTTAAACTTGGTTTGGGTTGCTAGGAGTAAAAGAATAGAAAATCAAATATAGACTAAAATTTCGTTTGTGCCATCTATTTTAATTTTTTTAATTATTTTATTAAAAACATATATTTTTAATGATGATTATGTAATGACTGTTTGACATTTTGCTCTCGCAGGATTTAAGAGGTGGACCTCACAGTTTTATTCTTAAATATTATCCGCTTTGGAAGTCTCACAGGCTGCTCACGGCTTTATCGAGGTAAATACTCAAATTTGCATTTTCAGAGGTTCGAACCCAAGACTTTAAAGTTTTTATTATTACACAAATGATATCAATTGTTATTTGTGTAAGAACAAAGACTTTAAGGTATTGGGTTCGAACCTCTGAGAACGCGAATTAGGGTATTTACATTGATAAAGCCGTGAGGGTCTGTGGGGCTTTCAAAACAGACAGTACGTATGAGTAAAACTGTGGGGGCCACTTTTGAATCTTGCGGGAGCAAAGTGCCACACGGTCGTTACAGATTATATATTTTGCAATCTCATCGAAATTAATTTTATTGTTCATCCAAACTATTTCTTAATATAAGTGGTTGGATTGAGACTTGATTGAGCTATACCAAAGTTGGTGAATTTCCATAATTGTAAATAATTTGAAGTTATCTTAATTAATTGTAATTTGTAAGAGATAATATGTAAGATTATTATCTAATATATTATTAGTAAAAATTTTAGACAAAATTAAGATAATAACGAATACCTCACTTTATATTATTTTTAATTTTTAATATTTTTTTAAAGATAGTGTATCATCACCTTAACCTCCTTCGTAAGATTTAAAAAATTCTACTAATAATGTATTGAATAATAATTTTTATATGCTCTCTCACTTTGTATTTTATAAGATAGTCTAATTTCTAAGAGAATGGTTATTTTGGTTGACAAAACTAAATTTTAGGTACATAGAATTATTATATTTTATTAAACAAAGAAAAATTTTACTGTTTTGCAATAGGACTATGACAATAATTTAATAGACTAAATTAGAGATTATACGGCGAATTAGTATTAAATTTTATTAGGTTGTGTTTAGTAATTTGGATTTAAAAAAAGATTGAATTTTAAATACAACGTAAATTGTGTGATAAGATCATATAAATAGATTTCATAATTATCATTGAATTCACATATTTGATGGATCTCAACTTAGCAGTAAATTTGAAATACTCATAAATATTTATGAATTTGAAATTTATCCTCTTATATCGCATGTTAAATCTTTTTTTGTTACAAAAAGAATCATAATAAACTATAATAATGTAATATTTCTAAAGAAGGCTGCCTCCCAAGCATCAATTAACAAAAACACTCTTAGTTATGAAAAAAGATCTTGGAGCCTCTCATAATCCACATCTATCTCGCAGCTGACTTTAGCCAATGTGTCTACAAAATAATTATCCTTTTAAATTCATTGACCAATGTGCATTCAAAAAAATCAAGTCATTTCCAATCACTCAAAAACAAACCAAACTTCCTTGGCCATGGTGCAATCTCTAAGAACATTTATAGTTGTTTCTTACTCTTTTCCACAAGCCAAACACGTAGCTGATTGCACAATCCCACTGTTAAGTCTCAGGCTATTCGTAAAAAGTTTGTCTTGTTTAACTAACAAAAAGAAATACGGCCACCTCTATGGTGCTACCATCTTCCATAACCAGCCTCATCTTGGTTATTCCTCATCGAATCCCAATGATTGTACCTCCATGTAAGTTGATCTTAAGGTAAATTGACCTTCCAATAAAAGCTTCCAAATCCATCTATCCTCAAAACTCTTTAGTTTAGGCATTAGCATCCATAGTACCTTTGTAGCAATCTCGTAAGGTAGGTGTGTAAAAAGCTCATTTGAATCTTAGCCTCCATCTACATGAATGTAGTCACTAAATAATATATTAATGTTTGCTATTTGTGGGTTGTCTCTCATATGCTCAAAGATTGGTTTACCAACCCAACTATTTATCCAAAAGATAGTATTAGTATCATCCCCCACTTTATGTGGTAGCCCCTTATGCAAAACCTTGCAGGCGCACACTAAGTCTTTCCTTGAAATGGACCACCCACCTATCTTTAGGTTACTTGATAATATCTATTTCGAAGAGTGCCATAACTCCATATTTTGCCTTGAGAAAATAAACCTCGTTTTTTTATTCCGTAATAAATTGCCATGTATTCTTTTGGATCAAGGCCATGTTATGTATCTCCATACTTCAAAGTCCAAAACAACTATGAACTTTTAGGTTACAAACATCCAACCAGCTAACCAAGTTCACTCCTCTTTTTTGTCCAGTACCTCCCGTAGGAATTTCCTATTCAGTTTATCTAATTGATCAATTACCATTTAAGATAGAATGACAATCATCATGTGATAAGTTGGGATGCTAATTGTGACTGAATTTATTAAGGTTGCTTTTCTCGCTAAGCTTAAGACTTTTAATTCCAACCTGATAGCTGACCAATCACTTTTTCAACAATTTCTTGATAACTTCTTTTAGAAACTCTCCCATGAAATAACATATTCTCAAATATTTCTCCAAGTCATTGGTGAGACCAATACCTAGGAGTCTACCAACCTTTTCGTCACTTTTTTTTTTTTACTTTTGGAGACACAAATAGTTTAGATTTCTGAAAGCTTACTTTAACATCCAATGCAACACAAAATTCATTAAGTATATCCTTCATCTGACCTAGCTTGGCTTTTATTACTTTATAAAAGAGGAATAAGTCATAAGCAAAGAAATGGTATGACACCTAAAGACTTTCTCCTCTATCCTCGATTGGACACTAAAATCCTTTTTCTAATACTTTCTCAAAGATATGCCCCAAACGCTTCATGCTTAGGACAAAGAGATATGGTGATTGATGATTCGGTTATCTTAGTCCTTTTTTAAGAACAAATCCATCCAATTTCTCTTCATTCCACAAAATTGACATGCTAGCACCTCAGATACAACTCATAATTAAGCGAACCCATTTATTCGAAATCCCATTACACTTTGTCATAAGAATTTTCAAGATGAATCTTAATTGCCATCAATCTATTTTTTTTAAATTGATTTTCTAATAGTATGTATTAACTCCTATGCCTCCAAGATATTATTAGATGCTAGCCTTCTTAAGATGTAGCTAGAGTAAACAAGGGCTATCAACTCATTCAAAAATGGTTTCAATTTATTTACTAGTACTTTGGTGATTAACTTGTAAGGCACAATATGTCAATTGATGGGACGAAAGTGCTTAACGAATTCAAGGCTACTTACCTTTGGAATTAGAGATACTAATATTTCATTCAAACTTACCAAAAAACACCAGTCTTAAAGACTGTCACAACCAAATCAACCAGTGAATCTTTCGTTACATTTTAGAACTTTTGGAAGAAACCAACCTGAAACCAACCTGAAACCTATCCATACCCAGAGCTTCCATGTTTCATTTGGAATAATGATTTCCTAACCTCGACAACTTATATGCAAGCATTCAGTAGCTCCACTTTAGCTTATTTAAGGTAAAGACAATTTACTTTCCTCTAGTGGAACTCTTGACTTTCCATGTAATGTAAAATTTAGTATCATCTTTTTTAGATTCTCTTGACTCACAACCCATTCCCGATTCTCGTGGACAAAAGAAAGAAGTTTGTGTTTTTATCTTCTTCCTACATTTACTAGGTTCTTGACTTTTGAGAACGAAAGAGCTCTTCCTCGTATAAGATGAAATTAAACTCATTAACTAGTTTCTTCTCGAGAACTTCAAGTTGGCGCGTCCACTATGCAACCAAGGCTTTTTGAAACTCTCGTTATTCGAGCTCTCAGTCTCTACCTGTTAGATTATCAAAACTTTCAACATTTCATACTCTTAAAGCATTTGCTAGCTGACTGGATACCATATAAAAATCTCTTAACTCACTTCTTCAATTCTTTCCAACCACTTTTTCTAATTCCATGTGTGTCAGCCACATATTATGGAATATAGACGGCTTGCTTAAACTATTAGTCTTCCTCTGTTCGTCACATTGTAGAAATATTGAACAAGGATTTGAATGCCCTTTAAAGATGCTTGACCACTGCCTTTGGGAACAGAAGACGCTAACTCGAGTTAGTTAAAGCTCTTTCTAGTCTCCCTTGAATTCTGGCTAGACCTTTTCTATTATTATACCTTGTGAAACTTTGTCCTTGGAACCTGATGTCCATTACTTTATAGTTATCTATCATTATATTGAAAAGTGCACATCTAGATAAAGAAACAATTGAAATTTCTACCATTTCTATGCTATTATTAACCTCATTGAAATCACCTATAAATACCTATTGCAAGCCAAAAACAGATTCAAACTCTTATTTGTTGCTTCAAAGATTGCTTCTAACCTCAAAGTTTAGGCTAGCATACACTAACGAAAGTGACCAATCTTTTTTACATACTATTGCATGCACGACTTAAAGATAAGAGGCTATCACTTCCAGCTGCACTTTAATTGCATCCCAACATAATTACAACCCACCTACAAACCTGACAGATCCGAAATGAAGAACTCACTAAACTTCATATTCTTCAACACCTTATTGGGTTTTTCACCTAAAACTCTATGCTTTAATACCACCATAATACTTGGCTTATATAATCACAACATGTCCTTTATATTCTGTAAGCACTTCGTATTCCTTGTCCTTTTACTGTTCCATAGGAATATATTAATTAATATCAATAGATCGGTTCGCCATATTTGGCTGCTCTATAGGGTGAGTAAACATTATTGTAACACTACCTCTTGATGCTAGCATCCTTTCTAATTTATTTGCTGCTCTAATAATGGGCTAAGTTTTATGGATGAGCGTGTTAGGGGATTCATAGTTTGATAGTTTTTTTGCCTGAAACTCTATGTGTAAGTCCCCTTTTGAACTCCATAGGGACATTCCTCTGTGGTCGTAAGGATGTCTTCTATAATGATGTTATTGTCCCCAACCATACCCGACTTTAACAACTTGATTATAGGCAGAATTCTATTAGAGTTACTCTTCAATAAGTTTGTTTTCATTTCACTCTCTAAGGCTTCCAACCTCATGTCCATATGGCCTCTATCCTTGTGCCCCTATTAGGATTTTGCCGTTATTTTTATCAAGACCTTTGCGAAGATCACTATTCTCATTATCACCTATTAATTTCTTATATCCCCAATGCAAATTATTCTCGTCACTTACGTATCTCCCATGTAAAACATTCTCACTAATTTCGGGCTAAATCCTTTTTTTTCCTCTACATTATCATTTCTTAGTAAATTCTACCAAATCTTTAAATTTGTTTGCTTGATTGGCATTCCTATCTTGGATTCCGAGATTACCTTTAATTGTCTCATTTGCTTATATTTTGGCCACCATCTATACACAAAAATTTGATGCTTGCTTGCACACCGCCTCTTTACGCACATTTGGTCTCTCATGTTCATTCACTGTATGCTTATTGACCCTACCCTCTTAGCAACAACATCATTAGTAGCTTTTGTGTTTTGAAAGAAACAATTTCCCTCATGATCCATTCTTTACACGCAAAGTAAATCATGTTAAGTATTTTATACTCCACGCTAAGCCAGTGTCTATCTAGTTTTATCTTTGGAACCAAAGGTTTTTTTTAGGTTTATGTCTACACACATAAACGAGTAAACTTGCCCTTGGATGCAAATCTCAAATTTGGATCTACCTTGATAGAACTTCTAACTGTGCTTCCCATGGAAAGCAGAATTCTTTCATCATAATATTCAATCCATAGCCTAAGAAATATCACCCATACAATAGTATCTAAGGTTGCCAAGCTTGGAGTTACCATCTTCTCACCGTTAAATAAGTAACCAAAGATAATACAAAGGCCCTAATCAACTGTAAATTGAAAATCAGTTATTGAAGAAAATGTGACTAGAAATAATCTTTCACCCAAGTTAATCAATTCATAATCTCTTTTTGGATTCCAAAGTCTTTGATTTTTTTTCATCAAGCATCCAAAATCAAACCGAAAATCCAAAAAATTTGATGATTACATAATTCTTCCATGGGTTTTGAATATGCTCTCGATATTCAGAGGATATCAAGATACAAGGCCATGGTTTCACCTTCAAGATTGAAATCCACCCTTCATTGAAATTTAACACCCCTAGCTCATCACTTTCTTGAACTCCAGTGAAATTTCTTATCCTCATCATCATCTCCTTGAATGATGGCTTAAGCGTTGGGCATTCCATCATAATTCTATTCAAACTTCAATTGTCCTTGTTACCTTAATCTTCATTTTTGATATTTCTAACAAATCTTTTGCCTTATTAGACCTCATGCTCGGAAGTTCCTCGAACATTTTGTGATCGAAAATAACTTGTTATTCTTTATTAAATCTTCACTAATTTATATATAATGTGTGCATTTTATTTGCCAATTTATATGACAAATAAAATTCAAATCCACTCTCTTAAATTTATATATTGCTGTATGATAGTGAATCTTGTACGAGTAAAAAAGTACATAAGATGAGTATAATCGAAATGTAAATGCTACGATTGATGTGCAAATATATGAAAAATGATAGAATGAGTTGTAGTGATATCTATCGAAGACAAGATGAATGAAAATCATTTACGCTAGTTTGGGCACATTCGATGTAGACTTGTGCTCTAGTTAGAAGAGTAGATGTTATAAGTGATAAAAAAAAGTCAAAACTAGGGAAGACTAAAAATAACTTGGAAGGAAGTTATCTGAAAAAATATGGAGGAATGAGAATTAGAAGAATAAATTACCTTAGATAAGAATGAGTTGAGGAAAAAATTCATACCGATAACTTAATGTGAGTTCATAGAATAGTTTATGTAGCTTACACCAGTATTGAGATAAAATGTTCTAATTATGATGATGATATTTTAATAAAATAAATTGACTATTTAATCCTGGTATAAAATATACAAGTGAGTTCAATTTAATAATTATGATCATATAGGATATAAGCTTTACGCAACTAATTGGGTCACTATGGTATGGTAGTTGTATAAATGTCGAAAGCCTTAAAACTCTGTAAGCATTTAACGGAGGACCATTAAGGCTTTAGTAAAAGTGCATGGCTAAATTTCTTCTCATATCTCATATTAATTGGTGTTCTAATTGTCACATAATATTTATGAATTAATTTTTACATATTTAAATCATAATCTTACAAATAAAATTAAAAAATTATTATATGTCATTTTTATATGTAACATTATTAATAAAATTTAAAATTTTCACCAAAAATATATTAAATAATTTTTTATTAGAAATTGGATAAAATCGATTATTTCGTAGCATACTATTCGATAAAAAATAATACTAATAACGACTTTATGATTAAATATATCTTCAACCTTTTATATAAAGTGAATTCATATAAACCCTCAACCTTTAATTTTATTATAAAAATTTATAGAACTGTTATTTTGCTGTAAGTAAATTTATAATCTTTTAAAATAATGTAATTAAGTAAAACAAATAAGAAATTAAAGTTTACGAACTTTTAACCTTTTATTTTTTTATTATAAAAATTTATAATAAATTTAAATTTAATTATATTAATTTAAAAGATTAATAACTTATACAATAAAATTAAATATTAATAATTTATTTTTTTATTTAAAAAATTAAAAATAGATTTAACTATTAAATTTATTATCAACAGCGGGTGGTGGCTATATCATGCCCCTTCAAAAAGACCCATGATTCAGATCCGAAATGCAAATGCCACAAAACGGACTCGACCCGTTTGGCGCCTTAGCATAAATTCAAAAACACTATCGTTCCAAAACACCACAGACCAAAAACCTTTTTCATTGCAAAAAAAAAAAAAAATGGCAGATAAGAACGAGACACTGTACAGCAATCTCTTTTCTTCAGTAATATCCGAAATCAAATCTTACTCTGGCAAAGACCCTCTTCTCCCTTGGCTTCGGTACTCTCCTTTTTCCTTACCTCTTAGCTTCTATTTTTCATTTGCTAATTTTCAAATTATACATGAACTTAATTTGTTTTCACAGTGGGATTAAGAGAATCAAAGAATCATTGCCTCCCCAGCTTTTAACCAAGAAGCTACCTCGGTTTTTACAAAAATGCACCCTAACATTCGAATCCGATCGCCATTACCGCAATGATTTACGCTACCTCCGGGTTTGGTTGCAGTTGGTAATAAACTAACGAACCCATTCTTCATTTTTCATTTTCTTGGAATTTTTTGGTTTTTTTTTTTTGTTATTTGTTTTTGGATTGATTTATTTTGGTGAGTAGATGGATTTTGTGGAAGACCCGAAGGTGCTGTTGACAAGAATGGAGATGAATCATATAGGGACGAAACGGTCTTTGTACTACCAAGCATATGCCCTTTACTATGAGAAGATCAAGAAATTTGACGATGCTGAAAAAATGTATCATTTGGGAGTTCAAAAGTAAGGCTCTTTTTTTTTTTTTTTTTAAAGTTCTTCCATTGAACTTTCAAAATTAACATGAATAATCTGTAAATCCGTTTAAAGAATGTTTTTGCTTAGTTTGTAAGCTTAGAATTGTCAAATTAGCAGGTTTAGAGGTCTTTGAAGCGTGTAACTCTTGGGTATTTTGTAAAGTTTGTTTAGTGCTTTTGTTATTCATCAGCAATGCAAAACTTTGAATGAAAGTTTTGAGGAAATTTTTGTTTAGCTTTTTTCTATGGCCATCGTTCAATTTTATCATACAAATTTATTGTAAGTTATAATCAATGCAAAGGGGAAAAGTTATGTTCTTACTGATTTCTTCTTCATTTTACTTGATCATAGTATTGATGTTTTCGTCATAAACATGAGATTTTGATTTGTTCTAACTATTTTTCATTCTGTACAAAGTTCTTAACTCCACATTTATGGCATGAAATATGTAATTCTTTATCTGACATGTATTATGGAAACCAAACTGGTGCTTTATTTTATTCTATCAATTATTGAACAGCCTTGCAGAGCCGGCTGATGAGTTGCAAAAATCATATGAGGAATTCCTTAATCGTATGAAGAGACATAAGAAAAAGAAAACCCAGGTAGTTTGTTTTGTTGCTTGTCTAGTGTGCTTGTTATATTTTATCACAATCTGACTAGGCGCTGATGTGCTGCAGCGCCAGGAAGGAAAAACTGCCAGGAAGCCTCTCCAATGCAGAGAGTTAAAAGAAAACAGTGAAGGCATATGCATAATAGAGGATAGACATAAGAGGTCTTCAGCGTTACATAATGGTAAAAGGGTCGAGAGCGAGGAGACTGTTGGAAGTAAAAATATGTCCAAGAAGACAGCTTTGATGGAAAGAGTGTTGGATGAACCCAGGAAGGTTGGGAATGATGATACAGTTGTTGTGAAGTTCGTTGATACTGCTATTGTTGGTAAATCTGAAGCAGAAGATGCCTGCCATCATGGGCTAGTGGATCCTACAATAAACTTGAAGGAAGCAATGAATGCAATTAATAGCATGTTTCGAGAACCTTTAGAGACAGCTCCTATCGGGATGAAATCACACCGAAGGCAACAGAAAGAAGATCATAGTCTGAATATAGGATTTAAGGTGTTTGATGAAAATTTGGACAGTGGAATCAACTTATCAATTCAATCTGAGGAAAAGGGGCAGCAGAGCAAAGCTCGAACTTGTCAGCCTCAGGAAGAGTCATTTAAAATATATGTTGATGATGATGAAGGAAATAGTGAGGCTGAAGAGGGATATGATGACAAAGATAACATAGAAGAGATTGAGGTTCCAAATTCTAGAGGACATTCTATGTCGTCTGCTTCACATCTAAATGTTTTTGTGTTTCCCAGTCCTAATGATCTTTCTCCTGAAAGTTCAGATAATGTCGGTGCACAAAGTACGCGTCGCATGAAAATTAGAGAGGATACAGTGGTTCACAGATTTGTTGGTTCAACCATTTCAGCTGAGCCTGCAGTAGAAAATGTTTGCCACCATGGCTTAGTGGACCCCACAATTAACTTGAAGGAGGCTATGCAAGATATTAATAACATGTTCGGAAAGCCAATAGATTTTGTTAGGGCAAAGAGAAAGAAGCAGGACAAAGCATCGGTTAAGAAACAAGATCTTGGTGGGTTTTCTATACTTCCTGATGATGAATTGGATCACCAAGAACAGCAGCCTCCATCAAAATCATCATGCAAATTAAGTGATTGTGATTTATTTGAGCCAACTGTGTTTACAAAAGAAGCAATGGATGATATCAATAAGATGTTTGGAATGCCACTGGACTTCTAGGAGAGAAATTTATTTGTTAATGTGCTAGAAAGAAAGTTTGGATATATTACTACATTGAAGTTGCCTGAGTCTTATTCTGACTTGACACATGTATTTGAATGAAAAAACCTTGTAGTAGATGGAATTTCCATCTTATTTCTTCATGTGACAATTTTGAAATTTAATGTAGTGAGTGCCTGTTTCCATGTGTGATCTTTGTTAGAGCTCAACTATGCGTATGCTTGAGATTCTTACCCATACCTTATCTAAAGAAATCAAGAAAAAAAAATGCTGTTTTTTCTTTTTTCAGATAACGAAAAAGAAACAGAAATTGTTGAAGCAAAACAGCATTCTGCATGGCAGCAAATTTGAGTTTATTCAAGAAATGGATCAAGTTACCAGCGTAGATGGATAAACATTGTTAAAATTAGACTGATAAGAAAAACAAGAATCATAAACAAAAGGAATACTTAATGGAATCCAGGTAAACATAATCCGCAGTGACATTAATAGTGAGTAGAGGCAGGGCAATGTGCTGGACGGAAAGCCAAGGGACCTGCAGCATAGATCACAACCTCGTAATCCTTTCTGTATAGTCTCTTGCTTTCATAACGAAGTGGGGAGCCATACAGTCCATAGTTAACGTTCGAAAGGAGGTTGCAGTTCTCAATAGGTGATGAAACAAGCTTGACACGGCAAGATTGGAGAGGATGGTCCAAAAGAGAGTGGCTCATTTGGAATCCTTCAAGTTCCGCAAAGAAGTAGCCATTACTGTCTGTTTCAAAAGCCTTGTAGAAGCTAACTTGATCCTTCTTGTTTTTGCAGATGACACTAACTTTAGCTGAAGCGATTGGTTCTGCTTTTGACAAGGACCATGATCCATAATTATCACAGCTCTGGCAGTAGACCATTCCTTCCACAACTACCTCAGTTTTCTTCTCTTGTGGGATGTCTCCATAAGCAGCAATGGAGGGGAAGGCCAATGGGAGAAGCAACAGTGATGAGATGAAAACTGCTAGGTGACTGCTAACCATTTTTCAGGGATTTCAGCTTCGAGCTTGAAGAGAAGATTAGGAAAAAGAAAGCTTGAGAATTGTGGATGGAGGGGTACTGCCTAGTGCCTAGGGTGGTATATATAGTTGGGGAAAATTTTGAAGGACGTGGAGGCTACTAACTACCAAGTATGGTCAACCTTCTCTCCTCTATTTGTAACGTGAAGGCCTCTTTCCCATTAACAACGAACTTGGTTGAAACTTGGCCTATGGAGCTTGCTTTCTAAGAACCCTCTGGCTTTTTCACTAGGCTTCAAACTTCATATGGTGTGGCTTATTCTAGGGTTGGCGACATTTTCATGTCTGTCCGGTAATCAACGAAATTGGTTCATTTTTGGGTAAGTTCTTGGATTTAAATTTATGGATGTTCCCGTTTAACATTCCCTTTTCCGGAACCAATCCTGTTAAGCCTGGCTCTTTCTATGCCCTCCATCCCAGTCAAGAAGTTGAAATTTATCATCAATAAATATAGAGATATTACTATCTGTTTACATGAATTTTGTTTGATTTGCTTATGAATAAAATGGTAGTAGCATTTGATTAGAAATCACAAGCATAAATAATTACTGCAGCTGTTATTCTTTATACAACTCTCTGTTCATAGCTGGAATATTAGTCTATAAAATACCTGGCAGGGAAAGAATGCCAATCGGGCAACAAATTGATTCAGCATTGCAAAAATTAAGGTAATCATGAACAAATCAGAACAAAATGGAAATCAAGTGGCTTGCAATTATGCCTTTTTTTTTCTTATGTAGTTTCACACTGAAAGCCAAAATAAGGAAGATTTTCCGGATTTCTCTCTATCTCAAATATTTACAGCAAACTTTCCATTACCCTAAAATAAACAACCAGTGCTGGCCAACAGGCAAACTTCTGTTGCCTCTCAACTTACATAAGATAGAGAAAACATCCAAGTTTCATACTTACAATTTCAACTTCATCGCCTAGCTTGCTTCGGCAGACATAATCTCAAGCTCTGCCCACCAAAGAGGAGAAAGTTTCGGGATTGCACCATCAGCTGTAATTGCAGTAATCTCTCTCAATTTTGCACTGACTTCTCTTATATCCGGTCTTTGTCTAGGTTCAGGGTGGACACAAGATTTTATGACCTCCCCAATTTTCTCAAGTTGCTCTTTATCAAAACAGTTTAGAGTAGGATCAACCATCTCTATGAGGGCTTGCTCCCTCCTCAAATAGTCTGATGCCCAATCTTCAAGTGAACCGTTATCCACCAAGTAAGGCATCCTGCCTGTTACTATTTCAAATAATAATACGCCAAAGGTATAAACATTACTTTCTAGGCTTGCTAGTGACATATCTGAAAGGTTTTTCCTGTCTGATTCCCTCTCCGCTGCAGTTATCTCATTCCAGAAACACAGATCTGAAATTTTGGCTGCATAGTCTTCTGTTAGATTGACAGCTGAGGAGGACAAGTTGTGATGGGGTATGGGTGGGTTGAGTTGGTGCATATGTTCAAGGCAGTATGCAATGCCCATTACAATTCTCAACCTCATTTCCCAGTCCAAGTGCTCAGATTCTTTAACTGCAATACCAATTAAAAATATAAAATGTTAAGCTTAACACCCAAGGAAACGGGAAATGGAAAAAGCCAGCAAAGAATGAAAAACATAATGTTGCTTCTGCATGGTAGCTGGTAAGTGGGGAAGCATACGATCTTCTAATGCCAGGTTACGTAGCAAACTACTGTGCATAATTCTAGGCCTATAGGAGCCTTGGGAGCAGATGCATTGATTAACCTTTCATCTTGCAAATCATTAGCAGAAAAATAGAAAGGGGAGGTGAGAGGTTTATTGTCACTGGCATAAGGGGATTCCTAGAGGTTATCAGGTTCACATGACTGCTCGTTTATACAAATCCTATATGTGAACAGCATTGCAAGACAAAGTCAACAGCATGACATTTTTATCCCACAAATCAAAAGTGCAGAAAGAGTTGCCTTTCTCTATGAGATTAGCAAGTTGGACAGACAAGAAGAGTGACCAATTCCTTTGGCACTATTCTGAAAAGGTCAAACTACAAAGATGATACAATATGGAGGAATAAGAAACATAAATATCATATTATGAATATATTAAGCAGGCCAATTCAGCTCCAGATTCATTTCTCAAAGTAGGCTCCAGCCTCAATTGGAGTGCATGAAATGCCAGGCGTACTTTAGGCTAAATGCCTAAACTATTATGTTAGAAACAGGATCCCCACCCCCCCCCCCCCCCCCCCCTTCCCAAAGAGAGAGAAAAATGAAATGCTGGTAACAGGCAATAAATTAGAGTTCCATTCACAAAGTCACCAAAACAACAATTAGGTACTTACTGTGTAAATGCTCAAAGAGCGTGCCATTTGGAGCATATTCAAAAACCATCATCCTAGTAAAAGGCTCGTCTTCCTCACAATATCCAAGAAGGTTGACAAAATTTTTGTGATTCACTTTTGATAATGTGTCTATCTGAAACCATAAGCGTAGAAATAGTTAGACAAACCATAAGAATACATCGAGCACGAGTATCAGATTGGATTTTTCAGTAGATTACCTTCTTCCTGAACTGTGTTTCTAAATTCTTTGACCAATCTTTGGTAGATTTCTCTGGAACAGAGGCCACAGCAATTTCAACCCCATTAGATAGCGTCCCTTTGTACACGGATCCAATTGTTGAAGAACCAATTACATTGCTGAAATCTTCACAGGCTGCTTCAAGCTCTGATCTCTTCAGCTTTGGTACACCTGCAATGCAAGTAATTGATCATATATTATAAATA
Organism: Firmiana major; assembly: GCA_033439115.1. Classification (NCBI taxonomy): domain Eukaryota; kingdom Viridiplantae; phylum Streptophyta; class Magnoliopsida; order Malvales; family Malvaceae; genus Firmiana; species Firmiana major. Next base: position 33,520,823 of record CM065913.1, on the reverse strand, counting down.
TTCTGGGAGAATTTGAGGCTGCTAATAAAAGAAGCACACTTGTCTCTTGTATAAGATATGAAACTAATAACAGATGCACCGAGATAAAGCAAATTAAGGTCCTTTTTCCTCTAATTTAGCTGCATATTAGCATGATTACCCTTTTTTATTAACAACCTGTAAGTTATGTTGACCGCCAAATAGAAGACATGCAATGACACTACCATTTTAAGAAGACTTTTGTAGTTTTTAGGTTGTAATGAAATAAACTAAAACATCAATTATCATCCTATGTCCTGCATTCAGCAACTGTATAAGTTGGATTGTAAACATTAATATAATCTGAAATCAAAAAAGATTTTAAAATTATATCTACTGTCTAAATTAGGTGGAGCAGAAGAATTACCAGTTACGAATGCTTTCTGAAGCTGTCCGCTTAGCCCTGTGGACCAAGGTTTCACAGTAGATACCTTAGAAGTTTTAAAGAGATAAGCAATGATCATTAATATTAGAAGAAATATGGCAACCCCTCCAAAACCAGCCAGTATTGCAGTTCGATGATTTGAACTAGAATGAGAACTTGAAGGATTGATTTCTGAAGGGGAAGGAGCAGAAACATTAGGTAATACTGTCTTATTTTTAGATGAAGGAGCAAAGGAAGGTCGTTGAACAGGAGCATCTCTTGCACGTGTATAATCTGTCAAAGGTTTAGCTGATGCAGGAGGAGTTGGAACTTGAGGTGCATGAGAAGGAGATGAAAATATATTAAAGATTAAAGAGGGTGGTTTTGGTGACTCTGCACGAATGGCAGGTACTTTTCGCAGCAGTCTCCTTTGCTCTGCATCTTCAGATTGGCCAACATTCCTAGAAGAGACATAACGAAGGATTAGACAATAACACATAATCATAAAGAAACTGCCAACAAAAACTATACTAGAAAGAAACAGAATGCAGCTAGTAATCACTAAGGTTGAAAATTTTCACGACAAATACGCCCATTTGATCCGGACAATGTAATATATATATATATATATATATATATATATTTGTGATACAGATATAAACAAAAATTTTATATGTAACTCTATCCAGTTTTCAATATTAACAGTAGAGATATTCCTAAGTGGCACTAAAAGGTGCCTGAGAATATGATGCAACTTAACTTGTTCAAGAATGCTCATTTCCATATGTTTCCTTGTTATGTTAGACCCAGACATATAGGAATTCTACCCAAATATGCTGGCATACCATGTATTGAATCTTTTCTTGCAAGACGATTTAGCAGCGTTAGATAGTTGATTTTCATCCACTTGAGTTTCTGAAAGCTTCTGAAGTTCACAAATTTCAGGAGAGAAACAGCTGAGAAACTCATTATTGTCCAGTAAACTGCATTATAGACATAAAATTAAGTTATTATGCTGGGGGACAGAGAGAAAACATCCAGGAGTGAGAATTGAATTGTTTAATACTGTTCGACTTACAGGATTGTTAGTGACAGATTGCTACCAAGTTCAGGTGGAAGTGGCCCACTGAAGTTATTGTATCCCAAGTCCAACACCTCTAAGTCCTTGAGTTCTCCAATCCCTTCAGGGATAATTCCAGTAAAAGAGTTGTTCCGCAAAATACTGTAGGAGAAAAATTGGCATCAGAATTGTGGATCGAAGAAAGTAGAAGGGTAAACTTAAAAGAGATTGTCAAACAACCATCTATGAAAGAACTTTGCTTTTGATATCAACAATCAGAAAAATAAGTCATAGCCACTTACATAGACTTAATGTGAACTAGAGTTCCAAGTTCAGGTGCCAATGTTCCTTCAATACAAAGATCTTTCAAGTTCCTGCATTTTATTCCATCCACAAAATTTTAGCACGATTTAAAGGAAATTAACTTCACAATTTGCATTTCCTAAAGTGTATATTTCAATTAATTTTCCACCTTATATGACAAATAATTATTGGATAATCTTTTTAACTTGAGCTATGTTTAATGTCTTTATCTGCAACGTTGAAAAAAAAATTCACATCTACTTAAATTCCCTATTTCACAATTCAAAAAGAAAATAATATTACTCACTGGGAAAAAAAATTTGCAAAATTGGAAATCAAAGTACCATTTGAATATTATGGTTGTACTTAATAATCATATCTCAAAACTAACTTCTCCAAACCAAAAAGTAAGGAAGATTACTAAAGACTCGATATTTTAATTCTTTCTCTTTCTTTTCTCGGCACCCAAACATTATCTCCCAAAAACCAAGTAAGACAAGAGGAAAGAAAATAGAACTTACAAAACAACAACTTTGCCATCTGAGCACTTGACACCAAACCAGGAACAATGGTCAATCTCTCCATCTTCTTCCTTCCAATTTGACAAAGAACCAAATGGATCATTAACCACTCTCTCTCTTAATCTCAACAACGCCAATCCTGCATCCATTACCAATCATCTTTCTTCATCCACTTCCGCAAGAAACAAACAAAACATAAAACTTGAAATAGGAAAAAAAAATTTACCTTCTTCATTCAACGACCAACAAACCAAACTTTGACATAACAAAAACAGCACAACACCAACTCCAAACTCTTGTCTTAATCTGACAAACTTCCAGTTCTTGTTCATGATCATCGTCTTCTTCTGAATCTTCTTCTTCTTTTTTCTTTGAGAGAGCTTAACTCAAAAAACTCAAAAACAATTCACTGATTTGGAAGAGAACAAGAAGTTGAGTCAGAAGCTGAATCGAACACGATACCTATGAATTTAGAGTTCAGACACTTTTCCTCGTTTTTCTATTTGTTTTGGGTTTGAAAACGCGTACACTCAAAGACTGAACTACCATTTTTATGTCTATCCACCTGAAATTTCCGTTTATTTCATTTTTTAACCGCGGTAAAAAAAATATTTAATTGTAAAACTTCCACCCTGGGTGACGGCGGCCGTTGGAATAAAAAAAAGGGTAGAGTAAAGGAGAGGGCGGTGCCGGCGGAGACTAATAAGGATCATGGAAAGGCATGGAAGGATTAAAAAATGTAGCAATTGGACTGAGTCGTTTTCGTATTCTGTGGAAAAAGGTGATTGGATGGGTTCAAGACTGACTTGGCATGTACTTCATTTTAAATTAATTGTTTTTAATTTCTTTTGGTTATAAATTTTTTTAAATTTTCGATGTTGGTTTAAGGGGTTTTTAATGAAATTAATTATTAATTAGGTGACTTTCTTTGATGTTTCCGTTTATGACTTGTTTGGAAAGTTCAATGTAGTACAACAATTTATATGCTGTAGATTGTAGCAAAATTTTTTCTATAATTTTTACTCATCAAATAAAAGTAATGTTAGTAGTACAATTGATTTTTCACTAAAAAAGAATATATTAATTGGTTTTTAGGGATATTTAAAGGAAAAATTACAATTAATAACTTATTATATCTGAAATTTATTTAAAATAATATAATAAATACATAATATTTTAATTATCATTAATTAGTGTTTATAATTAACGGAATCCCACTAAAAATTATCTTAAAAATTCTCCCACATTAGAGTCATGGCAGAGCTTTATAAGCAACTATTGTTCTAAAATATCAATTAACATATAGTTAAAAAGCTTTATTTATTTATGTACCAAAAAAAATATTTATTTTGTTTGAGATAAAAAATAAAAAATAAAAAGATAACCCAAAAAGGAAGTTTAAGCAGTATACGATTTGAATAAATAGTCGGAATTTTATGTTAAATACATAGTAGGACAAAAAAGTTGTATGGTCCACACGCTTGTTTTATACCCAAAAAAAAAGGATGTTATGAGTTGGAAATGGGTCAGCCCATGTGGGCTTGGGCGATACGTTGCTGCTATCCACATGTTTTCTCGCTCTCTCTCTCTAATGCTGTAATTGGGATTTAATTTTGGTGTCATCACTCAATTAAAAATATAATTTTTTATTTGAATCAATTTAAAATTAAATATATTCAAGATTATTTTATTAAAGATTTTTTTAATAAAATTGAAAATCACTCCCTGCTAAGTATGTTACTAAAAACATTAACAAGAAGAAGGGTCAGTAATCTTTTGATTGTGAAAAATTTTTAATTATTTTTTGTCCAGAAAAATTAAAATATATTTTTCTCATTCATTCTAGATCTACCAGATTTTTCAATCTATCTTTCTTTTTCTTGATTTGTCAATTTATCATTTCTTTTTCCAGATTTTGGCACTAACTAAATATCACTTAACTAATCAAAATTATGCCAAAGCTACGAAAAACTTCAGCGGAACTAAACAAATCAAATTAAAACAAAACCATCATTCTTAAGCAACCTCATCGCAAACGAGAAACAACACAAAGACACATTAGGGTGCGTTTGGTTAGGGGGAAAAAAAATTATCTTGAAAAACAAAATTACCTTTTATCCAGGAAAAAAATTTTAAGGGGTAAATTTTAGGGAAAAAAATTACTTTAGATCAAAAAAAAATTTTGACTCAGGTAATCTAAAAATACCTCAGGATTCGAAGGTAATCATTTTACCTCAGATTTTCTCAAAATTGAGCACTGTAGGTAAAATAAAATGACTGACAAAGAGAAAAAGAATCGAACCAAACGGGGGAATCAAATGACGGAAAAAAATTACGGGGGGAAAAAAAAATTCCCCCCAACCAAACGCCCCCTTAAAGTAATATAATCAAAAAGAGAAATAAGACAACTTTCCACAAAAATTTCGGGTTTAGGCTATTTTTGGAGGCTAAATTTGATGCGGAATATGTAGTAAAATTTAATTATATAATATCTATACTCAGAATCTCATGTTCAATCATCAAAAAAATTAAAATATAAAAACATACCTAAATTTATTGGAATTAATTGATTGGAGATTAACAGTTTTCAACGTCTAAATCTTACTTTATGAGAGAAAACTCTAACTCACTTACTGATGGAATATGAGAATTAGAAAATTAACGTTTAGATTGGAACCATAACCTATTTATAACTGTAATATACTTTATCTTATTTTGGCCAATCATTAAAATAGAATAAAATATTAGGTCTCTACACATTACAAAACTCATACTAATTGAGATACTTTAAAATCTAATAACTTTATTTGATCACTTTTAAATGGACTAAACAAATTTCTCAACAATTTTTCACTTGGACCACATATGTCACTTGATAATTGTACATTTTAAAAATAATTTTAAGAGCTCAATATTTGCTATCTTTACAAAGTAACATCTCTAAACAATCTGATCCATTAATTATATCAACATAGGATCAAAGCGATCTTCGTTACATATATTTATTTCGTAACTAAACTCATCAATGATCACACATATTAATATAATCAACGACGTAGATCAAGTATAAATGTGTAGCATAGAAATTATATGTAACATGATCCCTTAACATGTTTATTTTCATATGGTCCTACTTTATAATTCAAAGAATAACATACTTTCAAAACTTTATGCATATTGCAACTGAAAAAATGTCACTTTATTTCAGAGTTTTCGGTAACAAAAATACTTAAGTCTGATTAGAAAAAAATATTTCAATAACAAATGAACATCAAGAAACAAACTCTCACTATACAAGTATATCATCTGGATGAACCACACCCATACGAGCTACATGCTCATGAAACACCTTAGGTTGTACTCCCTTTGTAAACGGATCTGCAATCATGAAACTTATAATTATATGTTAAATAGTAATCTGAAGACTCTGAACTCTCTTCTTAACAACAAGAAACTTAATATCAATATATTTTAACTTCGACGAGTTTCTATTATTCTTACAATATAACTCAACGGTTTTATTATCACAATAAATCTTTTATGGTCTCTCAATATCATCAATAATGCACAGCACAGTGATAAAATTTTACAACCATATTGCTTGGTTTGATGCCTCGTATTAAACTATAAATTCTGCCTCTATGATGGAAGAAGTTATGAGTGACTGCTTTACATTCTTCCATGGGACAGCTCCTCCAACTAACATGAAAATATAGCCAAAAGTAGACTTTCTGCTATCAAGGCAACCAGCAAAGTTGGAGTCTGAATACTCAATGATCTCTAAATGATCTGATCTCCGATATATGAGCATATAATCTTTAGTTCTCAGTAGATACCACATAACCCTCTTTATTGGTTTATAATGATCCATACCAGAGTTACTTAAATATCTGCTAAGCATTTCAACTATGTACGCAATATTCGGACACGTACAAAATTGAGCATACATAAAACTCCCTACTGCTGAGGCATAAGGAATCTTCTGCATCTTTTTCTTTTCAATATCATTTCTTGGGCATTGAAGCAAACTAAATTTATCACCTTTAGCAATAGGTGTATTTCTTCATATCAAATCTGCTAAGCACCTTATTGATATATGTCTTTTGTGATAAACACAATATGCCACGAGAACGATCTCGATGGATCTGTATGTCCAACACAAAAGATATATCCTCAAGATCTTTCATTTTAAAATTACTTGACAGAAATCTATTGGTTTCATGCAACAAGCCTATATCGCTACTTGCTAGCAGAATACCATCAACATACAACACTAGAAGAATAAACTTGCCCTCACTGATCATGTGATAAATACATTGATCAACAATGTTCTCCTTAAAGTCAAATGAGGTAATCACTTGATCAAATTTTCGGTACCATTGATGGGATGCTTACTTTAAACCATATATGAATTTCTTTAATTTGCATACTAGATGTTTCAAATTATCCAAAACGAAATTTTCTGGTTGCACTATATAAATTGTTTCTTCAACGTTTCCATTGAGAAACGCTGTTTTTACATCCATCTGATGTAACTCTAAATTATAATGAATTAGAAGTGCCATAATGATTCTAGAAACCAATTCCAACAAGTTGCAAAAGAAAATTTTGGTTGTTGGAGATGAAGTAAGGAGAATACTAAAGTATGGTGTTAAAGTCTTGAAGACAATTCATTATTATGAAAATATGGTATAATAATATTTTTGTAGGAGTTACTTTCTTATTAGTTTTTATTTGTGTAATGACATTGAATAGTTGAATAAAATCTAATTTTACAATAACACACCACTATTTATCCAATATGTGTAGCTTTTACTTTAAATTAGTTTATGGGTAGCAATGAAACGTAGTCTATTAATTTTATTTCCAAACAAATCAAAATTTTTAAATAATTAATAAGGTAGTTTAGTATAAAAATTAGACTACGTTTAAGCTAAAAACGTAGTCTAGTTTCTATAAGTTCGACTATGTTTCTTCCCAAAATGTAGTATATAATAGATATATTAAATTGCTTTTAATAACTGTAATTTATATTATCTAAAAAGAGCTGTGCTAGAGTAAGCTATAATTAGAAAAATATAGTCTTTTATCTTAGACTACCTTTTTTAAATGAAGTCTAGGAGTTTTTTTTTCTAGGAGCGTTTGTTTTCATTTCTTTTTAATGTTTATGTTTGAAAAGATGAATTTGAAAAAAGTGAATTTGAATTTCATTTGTTATATATAAATTAAGGGTGAACAAAAGTTGATTTGAATCGACTTAATCAATCGAATAGATCAATTTTCGATTAAGTAGAGTTGATCAAGTCATTTTAGATTTAAGATAATTCTTTAAGTTGATTTATTTAATTAAAAGTTACGAATTGAATGGACCGAATTAAACAATCATTTTTAAAATATATTTAAAATATATCATATTATATTATATACAATATAGATAATTAAAATATATCTATTTAAGCAAATTGAAAAAAAAAGTGAAAAAACAAGAAGTTCATAAGTTTGGTCTTCAACCAAACAAAACATAATTGATTTATTTCGGTTCGATTTTTTTGATTTGTATACTTAAATCAGTTTGGTTCAACATTTCTTTTATTCCGAGACGACTTAATCCATTTTTTATTTCTTAAGACCAAATCGATCGAAAAATATAATACTCACCCCTAATATAAATCATAAAAAAGAAATGTGTACATTATACACATGTTAGTCAAGATTCAATATTATTATATATTTGAAAAATTATAAAAAGATTAAATTTTAAATTCATCTATGAATAAACATTCAACAAATTTATAAATTTAAAAAACAATCATGATTTTATATTTGTATTTTATGACATAATTTACGGTAAGTTTATTTATTTATTGATTTATTTGTCTTAAGTCCAAGTTATGTAAGCAACATTAAAATTGCTTCCAATGTCATGTTTTAAGCTCTTAAGTATTGATAGATTCAAATAGTGGTTGAATCTACCCTTTTCCTAAACCTCATGCATATATCATCCAATTCTCATTGACTATTTCAAATTAGAGATTTTTGCATTTGATGAATATATATATATATATGTATATGTATATATATATATATATATATATGTATATATATATATGTATATGTATGTATGTATGTATGTATGCATGATTTGCTAAGTCTAAGTCTCTTAAGATAAGTAGAAAGTCATAGCTTCTCAGCTGGGAGCCGCTGTTATCTCTTTGTTTTGAACCGTCCTTGGGGAAGGGGGGCATGCTTAAGCTTATCTTTGTTATATATAATAATTTTGGTCATATATAATATGAATAGAGTTAAAAAGCAATCACATTTTTTTTAAATGTATATTTTTTTATATTTTAATAACTTTAAAAAGTATGTGTCACATTATTAATTTGCTAGTGAAATCTAAACTCTATTGATGGTGTGTGAAATAATTTCTCTTGTTATGATTCTTAATACTTTGTGCCTAAAATCATCCAAATTTTAACACTTATTTTTTTTCTTATTTGATTGGTAATCATTTTTTTCTTAACAAAATCCTTTAGAAAGCCGAGAAAATAAAAGAAAATTTTGAAATCATATAATTATGATGAATACCTTTTGATTTTTGCTTTTTGAATGTAATTAAATTTCCTTTAATATTTGAGTTTGAAATTATGAATTGACAGAAATAAAATTTTTAAATATATATAATTTTCCAATAATAATAATAATAATTTGCAACATGTTACAAGGTCCCTACTTTCTAAACTCCTTATTAGATCATGATGAACTCAATGCGGTCTTTTAGTACCTGCTAATTGGGGGCTTGGAGCAATGCAAAGGCATTGCCATTGACTTTTCATAATATTCTATAAAACTACACTTTCTTTTTTTTTATTTCACATCTTTGCTACATATGACACCTGTATATCTATTCAAAATTTCCCGACTATATAGTGTCTAAAATCGAATTTATTTAAATAAATAAATAATTATATAATAACAAATAAAATTGATTACGCGGGAACAAGAGTATTAGTTTATATGATTCGAATTTCCTGACGTGTTTAATGTTTTTTAATTAGACATCCATTTCTTTAAATTTCCAATTAACGTGAATAATTAGGAAAAATAACGAGCTTTCGTAATGGTTGTTATCGTGTCTCTTTGTAAAAAATTAAATATGAATAAATAAATAATATAACTCTCTCTATATATACAGGTTTAACTTATTATTTCCCTTAATAAATGATGCTAGATACTTATATTTACACATGTAAATGACATAGGTTGACTATATTACCTAAAATTGAAATCTGGGCCAATTGGACCTTGGCTTTATGGTAGGAAGAGGTTCTCACATTTCATATTTCAAATTCAAATTTCAGTGTGAGCGATTTATCCTATATAAGTATAGTTATACATTGATTTTATTTAGAAAAATTATTTGATAAACTATCAATGTTACTTTCAGATTCCACCAATTGTGTTAATTGGATGATCACTAGTTCTGTTTATATATTGTGTCAGGTTGGGTTCAGACCAATTTAGGTAAATATTAAAGAATTCAAAATGAACTCAAATCCGATCCAACTTAATTTTTAAACCTTAATTTTCTGCTCAAACTCATTTTTACATACTACGAATAAACTAGTCTATCTAAACCCACCCAAATGCTATTAATTTTTTTAAAAAAATTATAATAAAACAAAATATTAAAATATATAATAATTAATAATTATAATACAATAAATTCTTACAAAAAGATTACAAGAAACATAAAAATTAAAATTAAAATTAAAAAAAACAAACTCAAATTAAATTGTACAAAGAATCAAAAGTAATTAAAAATGCATTAGTATCAAAAAATAGTAAAAGAATTATAGTTAATTGGTAAGACCTGCTCGAGTTTGGACTTGAAATGACGAATCTAAATTCCATCATTTTTTAGCATACCTCAATTTATAAGCCTAAACTCATTTAATAGACTTCATATTTTGTCCAAACCCATCCAAAAAATGAGCGAACCTTCGTATTTGGACTAATAGCTTGGTCCTTGAATAGGTATAGTGATCACATACCCTTTAGGAAATATTAAAAAAAATTATTGTAATTTTTTTTTGTAATTAGCAACTTCATTAAAAAAATAAAATTTGAGAATATTATACGGTAACTCCAAAGATTATATATTATAATACATAGTATTAATCAAAGCTAGAAGTGTCCATGGGTCAGATCGGGTCGAGCCTAAGCTATATGTTAATGGATTGTACACATACTAGAGCTCGACTCCATTATTAGGGCTTGAATTTTAGTCTAGGCCCATTTTAAAATTTAATATACAAATCCAAGTCCGACCCGACCATTTTTTCGCATTTTAGTTTTTGTTTCTTTGTATGTTTTCATGTTTTTATTCCCTTAAAAGTTTAATTTGGTTTGTCAAATTTTACATATTAATTTTCATATTAAATATATATTGTTTATTAATCAATAATTTTTTAAGTACATCTAATTATATTTTATTTAGTAAATATATAAAAGATTAAAATTAATTATGATCGAATTTGGCCTAGATCTTTATAAGGAAAGCTTGTGCCCAGTTTGAAATTTCATCAACCTCTTTTTTTTTTTTTTTGTCCAAATCTATTTATTATAATTAATATTTTTATCTAAAATCACAAAAAAATTTAATTGATTTTTAAATTTTAATTAATCGTCCAACCTATAAACATGTCAATTCAAAACTAAAAAGCATGATTTGCGAAATGCAACCTCAAAGCTTGTTTATTTGTATAGTTTTTGACCTTAATTAATTTTCTTATCATACCAACTACCTACGATTCATTTCCTTTAAACAATACTAGTTAATCCAATTTTTTTTTTGGTTACACTAATTAATCCAATTTTGATGAAAAAAGTCAATACCCTTATGGGATTGGATTCTTTTAGCAACGGATTTTTTACTTTATTCCAGTTAAACCCTAAACATGGAACTTGATCGTGATGAATAATCCTATGATCATGCCGGACAGCAAAATCTGTTCACAAGTTGTTTTTATATTAAGTGTTATTTTCTCAATATTTATTAACAAAAAATAGAATGATTGAATTAATTACCAGATTATATGTAGAAAAAAAGATATCCCATATAAAATCTATGCGGATTAAGTCATTTGGTAAGAAAAAGAATCTCTTTTGAACCTGTCAATTAAGATTTGATTTTTATAATGCCTTCGAAATAATAAAATTTAAAAATATTAAATCCATGTAAAATAAGGAATATATAGTTAAGAACTTTAGATCCTTTTAAAAAATAGACTTAAAAAAAATTATATAACATAATAATAATGAGATTCTAGCTAGCTTACTCTTGAGAAAATTATTGTGAAATATTGTAAGAAGGAAGCGAATACAGAGTCAAAGCATGAAAGAGAAATGAATGTTACCTTACCTATAGAATATAGAGTAATGAAAATGGCATTTAGTCTCTATATATTATTAATTGATCAGTATTTAGTCTCTATAGCTTTTCCTGTCATAATCCAATTTCTATTAAAACTGATATGTATATTTGTCAAAATTGTCTACTTGGATAGGTCGATAGCGCCAATTACTAACAAATAAAGGAAACGTTGATTAATATTTATTTATGCAATATTGAGAAATTAATCAGTGGATAGAATTGTAACTTTCTTTATTTTTCAACTTCCGTATTAGGATGATGTTAAAAAATAGATATTTTAGGTATTAATAAAATAATAAGATATTAATTTTTTAAAAATGCATGTAATAAGTATATTTACAAAATCAATTTTTATCAAATTAATTTATTCAAAAATTAATTTTTATTAATTTAATTATATTAATTTAGTAAATATAAATATAAAATAATCACCACACGTCTTAAAAAAATATAATATATTATTATTTTGTTGATACTTAAAATATCCAATTTTTTAAAATATCTTAACATAAATTATTTTATATATATATATATTTTGAATGAATGCATTTAGCAGCCTTCTCTATGATATCCTTCTTTAAGCAATCATTAGAAGCATTAAATGAAATTAATTAATAAACATGTGATGAGCAGTCTATATATATTGAAGGAAATTATGGGGATATCGTCAGTTGTAGTTAACACAGCTAATGTAGATATTAAATAAGATTAAAAGTTAATTCATAACGTAAACTACTTACGACACATTAATTGCTGCTAAAGTTAGATAGGTATCCTAATCAAATATAATTAATTTAGCATGTTAAAATAAAGGTAAATCATAGGTGTTAATCTACATATATAAAAAATTAACAATCAAAATTTAATTTATTGATTGTTACTCCGCTTTAAGAAGAATAAACTTCAATATTTAAATTTTCTTTTTCGGTTTATCTCTTTATGAAAAAAATTCAATAATATAATCTATTTAGCTTTGATCACTGTTTATGCCATAAAATTAATGAAAACCAAAAAAATGTCTCTAATTACAAGTAATTTAAAAAAAATCACTAAAAAACAGTCAAATAAAAAAAAGGAAAATTTTCCATAATATATATATATATATATATATATATATATATTATTGGGCGACCATTTTGATGTGATAAAATGAAGTGATAGAAGTCATGTGGCTCCCTTCCCTCCTTCACTTATTGAAGACATTTGTGATAAGATTTTTGGTTGGTTATGCTTTCATGTAGATATGTTGTGTCGAGTCATCACTAAAATAAAAAATTATTGTATTATAATTTATGTTAATATGTCACAAATAAAATATATTTTTAATTTATTAAGTTTATATATTTTTTATTAAAATTTTAATACTTGCTGTTTTTTTGTCTTTTTCTATTATTTTTTTTATTATGTCATACTTTTAAGGAAAGAAAAATAGAAACAGATCGATCGAGAAAAAAAAAAAACATTGAAAGTCAATGAAATAGTTCGGTGGTGAGTTGGGTATTGCCTGGATCCTTTTGTGTATCCACATGCTTGTTGGTTATAGCTTATTCAACTCAATCAATAAATGTAATGGGTCTTTCCTATATTTCTTCTGGCCACCTAAAATATTATTGGCTAGCTCATGGTCCCCCGTCCCCCCCATTTTCCTTCTCCTTGTGCGGTGGTGGGGATCTCTATATCTATAGTGCTCGTGTGGGTTTTGTTGTATGGTGTCCATAAATAATTAAATTTGCATTGACCAATACAAAGAAAAAATCACAACTAACATGAAGATGAATTTTTCCTTTCTTTTCAAAATAAAAGAAATTAATAATCAAATATATCTTCTAATTTTTTGTATAAAATGAATATAAACTTTTAACGTTTTATCACGTAAAAATTAATTCATAAACTTTTATTTTACTGTAAATAAACTCTCAACATTTCAAAATCATATAATTAAATCTAAATTTGTTAAATGATACTAACTGTCGTTTGGACATCCTAAGTGAAAACTAATGTGATAGCTTAGTTGATTACTATGTGACATGCTACATGTGCAATATTAACTGAAGTTAGAGTCATTTAACAGATTTAAACTTAATTGCATGATTTTGAAATGTTGAAAGTTTATTTATAATAAAATAAAAGTTTATGAACTAATTTCTATACAATAAAACGTTAAAAGTTTATATTAATTTTATGTAAAAAATTGAGAGTTTATTTGCCTATTAAATCAAAAAAATATTTGTAATTTGACACTTAATTATTTTGGTTCTCAATATAATCAAAGTTACATTCGATTAATTTTTAAAATTTTTTATGTAATTTTTCGATTCGACCAATAGAAACTCTCAACTAACGTCTAAGTAAAAGTTTTTTTTTCTTTCCCTAAAGTGTGCTTTGCCCTTTTCTTTTCTCTGTTTATAATGTAAGAAGAAGAAGATCCTCAACCATAAGTGATAAATATTTTTACTTTAAGTGAAACTTTTCTCAAATTATGATAAACTCTGTAAATTTTGCCATAGCTAAAGCAGCAACCCTACAATGATCATTTTAAAAACTTATTTGGAGAATGAGGATGAGAAGTGATTTAGTTTTCCTTTAAAAAATAATGTACACTTTTCTTGACACTCGAGAAAGCTTTTGTTTTCTCCTTTGTTGGAAATGTGAGAGGGTTTGCTGTAAAACTAAGTTTTGAATTGAGGGCATATCTTTTAAGAAAGATTCGAGAAGTTCAACTACAGTTCTTAATTAAAGATTAAACGACACCAAATAAACAATGAATTACATAATAATCCACAAACTATTAACTATTAACACCCTTTCCATTAATCAGATCTTGTTAAGTAATGATAGAGATTAAGTCTTAAAATTACACAGTAATGTTTTTCTTAGATAATATTAAGTTCAAATTTAAAAATATCAAGAATTATCATCGATAATGAATGAAAGAATTTGTGTTGGGACATGATTTACCTAACCTTTACGTCTGATGTGTTGGGACATGATTTACCTAACCTTTACGTCCGATGACTTTGGTTTGTGGAGAGTTGGCACCCATTGTATTTCTCACCAACCCATTTTAAGTTGATTACGATGCTAGTTTCTGATTAAATACAAGTCGTTTTCATTAAAACAAAAAGAAAATTTTGAAAAAAAAAGTAGAAAAAAAATTGTTTTGAACTATTATTATTCCCCCAATTTGAATTTCATTGGCCCATGCTGAAGTTTGGGTTGTCCAGCCACATTTTGCAGTTGAAGTCCAAGAGCTAACCCAGTTAAAAGGCCTATTTCAAAATAAAAGGATGAACTTGTTAAGAAGTTTATGATTGTTTGCGCTTAATAAAATGTCATTCATCGATTTCTAAATCCTATAATAACCATTAGCCAGATCTCTTTGGTCAAAGGGCAAGCTGGTAGAAATGATTACTTCTATTTCAAAAGAATCAAAAGTAAAATAAAATTTTGATGCTTGCCTTTAGAGGTCTATAGAATAAATTGAATCGAACAATCTGATTTGAGTTATTTCAGATTTGGGTTGAAGGATTAAATGGCGTTAACTTGAATCTGAGTTTCACTACATTTCAAAGGTGAAAATAAAATTATTTAAGCCAATATCTAAGGTTAACAAACTAATTCAACTGATCAGAAGGCCCGCAACTAATCAGGGCCCAAAATTTGGGCTTGACTGACAAATCCTACATAGGACAGCCAGCCCAACATCGGAAGTTACCAAGTCAATATCAGTCCAAGCATTCTTCCCTACTTGGAAGACCACTTGATGGATAGCCGTTTGACGGTCGAAATCTTCATTTGATGGTGGCCGCCTTATAGTAAAATACATCATTTGATTTAAGGTTACATTAGTATTGGTTCTAATGAAATTTAAAAAGAAATAATTATTAAAAAAAATTAATAAAATAATAAAAATTTTGATATCAAAAATAAAATAATAACTTTATCGATTCACTTTTTTATTTTATATGGTTCCATAGAATAAGATGTGCAGTTAGAACCAAACGGACCATTACTCTTAGAGGACCATTACACTTAAAGCTCGGCAAAAGATGGAACACTATCAACAAACCACAAGAGTCAAATATAAAAGGTAGGAGCTTTTGAGGGACAAGGATTAAGCAACCTAAACCCACCAAAACCCTCTCTAGTAAAGGATCCTACTTTCTTTTGAAGCTGCTTCTCTCACCTCTTTCTGCCTCGTATTCTTTCCTCCAATCTTTGAGCAATAATTAATTCAAAGTGTCGAAGCGCCTTAAACGGGCGTCAAACTCAAACTTCCTCGTTGCAGGGTTAACCAAGTCACCAGACCAAAGAACAAAAGCCAGCCAAGACGCATTGTTTCACAACTTGACAGTTTTCAAAGTCAGAACTAGGGGTTATTAGAGATGCAATGGGAAACCACGTGATATAGAATAATTAGTCATACATTACACGGCAACCTGGAAAAGTGGAAATTATTCTTCTTGCCAGGCAATTCTTGATTGACACCATTTACTAAGTACTTGCTAATACTGTGCAGTGAAGATAAGATCTTTAGTACTAGCATACTAACCTGGAGGAAAAAATACATGCGTTACTTTCATAGTCAAAAGAGCTAGTAAAAAATTTAGGTGACGCCTTTCAACATTTTAACAAGTTAGTAGTACTAGACTTCAACAAGAACATTTTATTAGTAATTAGGTTTCGCTAAAAGTCTCCAATGATTAGTGGCCTATCTAAAAAATATATTCAATGCAATCATATTTTAGTTTTTATTATATAAACACGAGTTTTTTTTTATGATATTTTATAAGAGAAAATCTTCATTTCAAATCCACAAATTCTAAATTTATAAAAATATATAATAAATTATTGTCTGGTTTCATTAACAAGCCGTTTGGTTTGCCTCAATTGAAAATCAATTCAAGCCATCTTCTTTATTGGCCCACATGTGCCAATGTTTGGTTCGGTACGACGTTTAGAATTTTTATTCCGTCAAATTTATAATTTCGTTTAGATATGCTAAATCATATTTATAATTTGTATTTTATATTATATAAAATTATATTTATATAGTATAAATATAAAAATTTTATGTCAAAATTTATATCAATTTTAAAAATATAAAATATAAAATTTTATTTTTAATTTTTATAATATTTATATATAAATTTTATTTAATTTTAATTTTAATTTTATCATTTTTTTTATTCGTATTATTTTTATATCATGCGTCAATATCAAAAGGTTAGTAAATCTTTGGATCTGTTTAAAGAATTGTGATTCTTTTGTTTTAGTCAAGATTTAGTTTTTCGAAAGATGAGGAAAGTTAATAACATCTAACCTTCCTTTATTACCTTTCATTAATATGATTTATTACAAAAATAGTTAACTCTTTTCTTTGTTTTTTCTTTCGTTTCCCTTCTCTTCTTGCTTCATATTGTTTCTTCTAGATTGCTTCTAAAATCACTCTTTCATATACCAAAAACAAAAAATACTCTTCTGATCTTACTCTTGCCTGCCTTTCTTCACTAGCCTTCTACTTCAGTAAATCCTTTCTTCATAAATTTCATCCAATCAAAATAGCTTGATTCTTTAATTAAAATTGGAGTTGAAGAAATTTGATTGCTTAACAGTGTCATATACAGCACCACTTTACCCCTGGCTTGCCATTGGGAGAGCCAAACCAGTGCGCTTGTGACCGGATCTGTCCGCTTAGAGCACTAAATCGATGCCAATCGACGCCCCTTAGAGCAAGATCCAACTGCTTTAAGTGGATCAGTGTTCTCTACCAAGAAACATAAAACAAAACAACATTCAGGAAGCAACAGAAAAAAAAACCCCAAAAAAATAAATGAGGAAGATGTTAGAGGAATTATTTATGTGAGTTTACATAAATCAAATGATTGTACGTTATAAGTTATCTAATTTGTTTAGTTTATTTAAAAGTAATCCAATAAAGTTATTGAACTTTAGAATGTCTCAATTAGTTTGAGTTTTGCATTATGTAGAGATCTAATATTTTATTCTATTTTAATGATGAGTCAAAATATGATAAAATATACGACAATTATAAATAGGTTATGGTCCTCAGTCTAAACGTTAATTTTCCCATTCTCATATTCAATCAGCGAGTGAGTTAAGATTTTGTCTCATAAAGTAAGGTTTAGATGTGAAAAACTGCTAACCCCCAATCAATTAATTCCAATGGATCCATGTATGTTTCTATATTTTAATTTTCTTGAAAATTGAACATGAGATCATGAGTATAGATATTATGTAATTAAATTTTACTACAAGTGGTATCAAAAGCCAATTTATGTTTAATCAATAAGAATTAAAATTATTGTTTGAAACATTAGGGCTTTTATTCCCTAAAAATAAATGTTAAAAATCTGTAAACAATTTTTTGAAATTAGTTTCATGTTTCAAGTAATCTAGGGTTTTAATTCTTTAAATCCCGAATTGAAATTCGACCAAAACATAAAGATTAGGTTTTAATGGTGAAATTTTTTCATTATTGTTGGCTTGATTTGTCTCAATTCTTTGATATTTTCATCCATTTTTTGCATGAGTATTGTAGAATACACATTTAATTTTAATTATGTAAAGTTAATTTCGTGAAAATAAGTCTAAAAAGTTTTAAAAAATCAAAAAATTGAAGAACAAACTCGAACGAGCCTATTTTGAATCCAGTCGGGTCAACTCGACCCAGCTGGAGGTTAAAGAAAGTGGGAGATCCCGATTGGGATCTTCCCCATGCGTATATGGATTTCTTAAGCTTGCTGTCACACTCGATCTTTTTACGCTTTATCTTCATATTTATTCATGTTAATAATGGTGTGTACCAACAGACGGATGGTTGGGCATATGAGTTGACATTAATCCCATTTAATATAACACAGTACCATTCACATCCACCACATTTAATTGGTTACACTTTATTTGTATTCGACCTATTTCATTTAAAGTGTATTTATACATACTGTCGCGACCCTTTTCACTTACATTTACATTCAATAGTTGGGCTATGAGTCGATGTTAATCCATCACTTTTCTTATTTTTTAATCCATGCACATGTGATATACAATCATGGTAAGAAATTATACTTAGATAAATTTACAATTTATTAACATTAGTTTACATCCTCGGTACTTATACATATAAATACCGTGCTACAAAATGTTTAGATGCAAAAGACTACAAGAGTGTATACCTTGGTGCAGGCAAAAAGTAGCGGACACAAGGAAATGCAAGATCTATCACGACATTCTCAGACTACTGACAAAAATCTGGAGAGAGAGGAAACTAAAGGGGTGAGCAATCGCATGCTCAGTAAGAAAAGTATGCACGCAGTAGATAACCCCACTATCTACATGAATATAATGCTATGATTATGTAGAAAACATTTCTGTCGGAAACAAAATCATAATATAAGTAGATAGTAACCTTCGCTATATATATAAAATTAAAACACATCCGTGTAAAACTTGTTTTTCAATTTACACAGTGCACTTAAAATAGTAAAATCAATAGCGATCACCGCTATGTATAAAAATTTTCCCTGTATAAAATCAAAACAAGTTTTCAACTCAGTGTAGTGAAACCCTATTCACTCACCGATATAAAAATAAGTTTCAATTCGGTGTGGTGAAACCCTATTCACCCATCGGTACCCTATAGATACATAAAATAAACCATATCGGAGACTAGGCAGGGATGTCACAATGAATAACGGAGACCCCAAACATCACTAGCTAGGTGTGCAAGAGTGTCTCATTACCGCGAGAGGAGGTCAAATGCTACCCGCCTGTCAATCAGTCGTCCAAGGACTCTCAGCAACGGTATAGTGTACTCCGTGTTACTTATACGATACAACGTATTCCGTCGACCCTGATTTAAAATCACAAGTCTAGGGGTGCCTACCATAGGAACTTGCCGCCCCAACTTGGATCATCAACCGTCGCCTGTCTTAAAATCCAGTGTGAGCAAGTCGACTTAATACATAGTAAACCCGACGACTTTAGCACGGTTTTATACATATCATATAAAATCGAGTGCGAGCAAGACTCCAGCACTATTTCATGCATAAATCTTATAAATCAAGTGCGAGCAAAGCTCCAGCACGATTTCACATATAAAATCAATAGACGACTCATTTTTGGTGGATTGGTACCCTAAAACTGAGTACCACACAAAACGACGCGAAACAAAGTGAGAGGGATCACTTCGCATCAAATCACTCATCACACACGAAAATATTCAATTTAATGAAATCGATCAAATCTAGAGCCTGTCTATTATTTTAATTATCAAAAATCACTTTTTCACCAAGAAAACAGTGAGATATGATATTTAATGCATTTTCAGACGTTTTCAAATTTTATCATAACTAGGGGTATTTTGGTAATTTACCCCCACTCGGGAGAAATCTAGAATCCCCATATCTAGACTCTACATAAATTTTAAGTGATTGTAAATGACGATGAAAATACGTGTAGTTATCTCTATAGCCCACATAGTTCCCTTACCTTGAATTATGCTGAAGTATTTTTCCTCAATTCCCACTTCGCGTAATTCGGTCTATCCGGCTTCGTGTATATCTCCAGGAGCTACAGATAGTTACCAATCACATCAATCTAATTCAATATTCTTACTTTTGATAGCCAGTTTTCAATTCCACTACCTAAAACATTTCATTCGAAATTTATCCGTAACTTATGCGATAAATTCCTAACTCGTATAACTATACCAGTTATAGTAAGGGAATTTCATTTATCCGAGATTCTGCGATGACACGCAAATTCGAGGCTCGATCGAACTGACGTTCGTCTCCTATTGTCGCGCTACACATTTATATATTTGAACCGAGTCAATTTCGATCAAATATAAATTTAATTAAATATTTCGAAAAATAAATCGATTAATTCCGACCGCTTACCAGTCTATTGTTGAGCCGAGTCGACACTGAATTTTTTTTCCAAAATTTTTTCTCTCTCTCCTCTTTATCTCTTCTATTGAACTGGTTCGGACTAGTTCAGCTCCTTTTACACCGAACTGGTTCGAACCGGTTCAGGGTTGATTTTGCCGTTGCCCGCATTTCTGGCCTATTATCAGGCCGATTCTGCCACCGTTCGAATCAACTTCACCAGCGGAGTCTTCGATCGGCTAGGCTGGGGCTAAATCGACGTCGGTGCCGTCCGATTCTCCTCTTCTCTCTTACGACTGTCCTCTCTCCGATTTGTCATTTTTCAGCGTTCCATCGCGCGTCGAGCTGCATGGAGGTTGCCTGGAGGTCGGTCGTCCTTCGCCGGTCTCGTCTCATGCTTCCTGCCGGTCGTGGCTCGTCGGAGGAGGAATGGCAAGGGTCGGGTCTTCGACTCTTGGGTTTTCTGTGCACTATTTTGTTTCCAGTTTTTGTTTCTTTTTTTTTTTTTGTATATTTTATACATGTATTATATTATACCTTAATATAATATAATACACTCATAAATAAAATATCTTACTATAATATTATTATTATAATAATAATATCACAATTATATTATATTATTATAATGATATCATATTACTCTAATGTATTTTATACATTAATATTTACACCCACTGGTACATATATATTATTTAATTTTGTTTCCACAAATATATATGTACATCATATTTTATTATTTATCCGAAAATATATTTTCTTTCATATTTCAGAGATAAATTCCCAAGGTGGGGAAATTTTTGGGTTATTATTTTCGGACTAACTTTCCTTCTTGGACTCCCTATATTTTAGCGTTCTAAGTTCATATTTTCAGTCGATTTAGACAAATTTCATTCGGTTTGTCTCGAGCTCACCGAAACTCTTATTTCTCAATTTAAAGCACTTAGCTTTTATTTTCTTAATTCAATTGAATTTAACATTGTATCATTCATTCTTTATAAATCAATATATTACAAGTGTATATTTATAATGATATATTTACTGTGGAATAATACAAATTTCAGGTCTTACATTTCCTCCTTCCTTTAAAAAATTTAGTCCTCCAAATTAGAACTAAGTCAGCCATCGAATAAGTGTGAATACCTCTCACACATCAGATTCCCCAATTCCCACGTAGTTTCCTCAAAAGTGTGGTACTGCCAGAAAACCTAAACTAGAGAGATCGTCTTAGACCGAAGCACTTTCTCCTTCTTATCCAAAATTCGAATCAGTTTCTCTACATATGGCATGTCATCTTTCAACTCGAGAGGCTCATACTCAATCACATGTGTCAGATCTGGATGATATTTTTGAAGCATCGATACGTGTAAGACATTATGGATGCTTGCCAGCTCAAGTGGCAAAGCTAGCCTATAGGCCTTATCTCCCACTCAATCTAAGATCTCAAAAGGCTTGATGTAACGAGAACTCAACTTGCCCTTCTTTCCGAACCTCATAATACCCTTAGAGGGGGAAACCTTCAGGAACACTGACTCCCTAACCATAAACTCTAATGGTCGTCATCTCATGTCAGTGTAGCTTTTTTGCCTGCTTTGAGCTATGCTCAACCTCTCACATATCAACTGGACATCCTTAGAGTCTTGTTTCACCAAATCGGGAGCAAACATCTTCTGATCACCTACTTCTTCCCAACCTATGGTAGAACGACACTGTCATGCCCCGCTTTCGGGAACCCTTCTATCCATACATTCTCTACTACGGTTGGGCTGTGAGAAGATGCAATTACTAAAAAATTATTTATTTACAGCAGAATATTTAAAACTTTAATTCACACTCCCAGGTGTGTGTGTAAATACACAAAATTAATTGTATAAATACCAAGTGTTTACATATCATCCCCATAATACTGATTACAATTCCAAGATATAACTGTGCGATACGATAAATTAGATACAAAATACTCGTGTATACAATTCTTATACCTTTTACCGAATCGTGGGAGCTGTTCAACACAAAAGACTTAGAGATCACCGCTCTCTTACTTCTCAGTACCTGGAGGGGGAAAATAGTGGGATGAGCAAACCACGGCTCAGTAAGGAAATGTATGCTAGCAGGTAGATATCGTACTACCTACATAGCCCATGCATGCATAAACCAAAACCATGTTTTCGTTATAAATGGAAATATCATACGAACAATGCATTTAAATTCATATTTCTCAAGAGCATTTTCGTGTAAATCAAATGTCAAACTTCCATTTAAAACATGCTCATAAATAGTGCCCTCATGGCACGAATGTGAAATCGAAGATTTATTAAAACACGAAATCTCTTTCACTTCTCAAATCATTCTCTTTCACAAATCTCTTTCTTTTTCTGAGATTGTCTCTGTTTCTCGATTCTCTGAGACAGGCATGGAATTTTAGGCAATCAAATATCCACGACTTATGGCCACAGTCAGTGATCCCAGGCCTCACTGATCGGGTGTGCACAGGGTATCACTTCGCCTGAAGGGGGATGGGTCAGTCCTACCCTCCGGCTCATCTCAATCCACCTCATCCCCTCGTATACTCACGGTGAAGATACGTCGTGTGTCATCTACGCGATACTCGTACTCACGTGCACCCAGCACGGTACATAGTATACCAACGGGTGACTACACTGTTCTACGTACAATCGTGGACCCAAGTCCATACTCCAACTCCGATGGACTTTTTATCCTTAAACCATGTCTCATATACCAGGCGAGCAAGCAGCGCGACACACAGTCAACGCAAAGCTCCAGCGCGGTACGATCTATCGTTAAGGCCCAGCCCGTTCAATTGGCCGTCGGCTGGTATCCCCTTGGGTCCCAGACCCCCAGGTTTACCTTAACTCAACAAAACAGGTACGAGCATAGTTCTCGCACTTTCTCAAAACCTCCGTGCGAGTTAAAACTCCCGCACGATACATCAAGGCTTTAAACCGGGTGTGAGCTAACGCTTCAACACCAAATCTCATCTCAAAACTGATAGATGGCTATTTTCTCTTTTTAAAACTCAAAACATGTTTATTTACATAGCATGCCTTTTCATGCCAAAACATGTAAAATTAGCCAAACTATCATCAACATTTCTCAATCAATAATAACAATATAAAATTGAGAATTTCATTGAAAACATGCATATCATGCTATTTCCTTACCCTATCCCATTTCTCAATACATATATACATCATAGTACTTTTCATATTTCCACATCATTTCATAAACTTATAATATCGTACTAGTCCTAGCAATATATCTACGAAATTGCTGTAATTACGTACGAACATCTCTATAGCTAACACACAGTCCCTTACCTCGTTTTACTTGTGTGCAACTATCCGCCTTTACGCTTCTTGCGTTCTCATCTCGACTTGCTCCGGCGTATCATCCGAAACTGAAATTCATCCATCAACATTTGAGTTAATGTTTCTAACTCTTATTCAACTAAGCATTTATTCAATGCCTTAATTATACATTTTTACCCTTTGTGGTAAATCTCCCAATTTGTCCTAATATCAACATTTTCAAACCATTTCCACAACATACTCATCCACTCAAGATATCCCATTCATCAAAATCCACTTTCTCACACTTGACTATTTCTAAGCTATATGCATTTCATACCATCCTAGGTAGTTCTATCCACAATATGCACACCCAAATATCTTTATAATCATTAACTAAACCAATGTACTTGGATTTGTGCATTAGAACTTACCTCATTGGATTTCCTCTTGCTCCAATTAGGATTGCCCTCTATTTCTTCAATCCTTCAAATGGGAAAATGCCTCTAGACTATGTTGTTCTTCTCTTTGATGTGAACAACTTTGTCTCTAATAGCCTCTCCTTAAATCTCACTGAAAATGGCTGGATTTAGGAGTGAGAAACTAGATTTCTTTGAGTTGAAGTGAAATGGAAATGTTTTCCCCGAAATTCTGATGATCCAACTGCTCCCATTTATAGTTTTGACTTGATGAGATCGATCTTCCTTGGGTGGAGATCGATCTGTTCCTCAAAAATCCCTCTTTTCTGAGACGTTTTAAAGGTAGGAGATCGATCTGTCGAGACTGGAGATCGATCTGCTGTCAAACAGAAGCTTAAGGAGATCGATCTGGTCTTATGGGAGATCGATCTGCTTCCAACCCGAGACCTAGAGAGATCGATCTGGTCTTAGGGGAGATCGATCTTCTCCCAACCCGAGAGCTAAAGAGATCGATCTGCTTCCTTTGGAGATCGATCTGTTCCCTTCCATTTCTCACATAAGAGCATTCTGGTTCTCCCAGATCGATCTCTCATCCTATGAGATCGATCTGGCCTTCACAAATTCCAGATTTCCTGCAGTTTTTCTGCAACAACTCTTACCAAACACCCTTAATTTACTACCATGATCATTTCCTCATTCATTCATCTTTGAGACTTGAAAATGGGATCCATCCTCACTACATACACATTAAAACTTGTGTAGAATCTTTGTATGACCAAATATATACGATATTACTCGAATGGAAATATACACTTATGTAAATCTTTCCTTCCATTTTACTATACTTCTCATATTCCATTTCGATCACATTCTTCCCGTTTTAAGTTCATTTCCTCCTACTCACTCATAATGCAACTTGTACGTATAATTACAATTCTTACTACAAGTGCGTACATAATCTTATGAACTTACATTGCATACACTCCACATTACAATACATCATCTTACTTATGATTTTATTTACATTCCCATGTTCCTACATACATAGATATACATGTACGGGGTCTCACATTCTCCCCCACTTAAAGAATTTGGTCCTCCAAATTAGAACCAATTCAATCTGTGAATAACTCGGGATACTTTTCCCGCATCAAACTTTTCAGTTCCCATGTGGCCTCTTCCACAGTGTGATGTTGCCACAAAACCTTAACCAATGAAATCGTCTTGTTCCGCAACACCTTCTCTTTCCTGTCCAACACCCTGATCGGTCTCTCGACATACGACATATCTTTCTTGAGCTCCAACGGCTCATAATTAATTACATGTGTCGGATCCGGGTAGTACTTCCGAAGCATAGAAACGTGGAAGACATTGTGGACTTCTGCTAGCTCAGGTGGTAAGGCTAGCCTATATGCTCCTTCTCCCACTCTATCCAAAATCTCGAAGGGACCAATGTAACGAGGACTTAATTTTCCTTTCTTTCCAAACCTCATTATTCCCTTAGAAGGAGATACTTTCAAAAATACGGACTCGCCAACATCAAACTCAAGTGGTCTCCGTCTCTTGTCAGCGTAGCTCTTTTGTCGACTTTGAGCTGTTCGCAGCCTCTCGCATATTATCTGAACATCCTCGGAGGCTTGCTTAACCAAATCGGGAGCAAGCAATTGTCTGTCACCAACTTCTTCCCAACCAATGGGCGATCGGCATCTACGACCGTATAGTGCCTCATAAGGGGCCATACCAATACTTGAGTGATGACTGTTATTGTAGGCGAACTCAATCAATGGCAAGTGATCGTCCCATGAGCCTCTAAAATCCAGCACACACGCTCTCAACATATCCTCCAGGGTCTGTATAGTCCTCTCTGACTGACCATCTATCTGAGGATGAAAAGCGGTGCTAAAACTCAATTGGGTCCCCATCGCTTCCTGGAAATGTCCCCAAAAGTGGGAAGTGAAGCGGGCATCCCTATCCAAAACAACACTCACTGGGACTCCATGCAATCTCACTATTTCTCGCACATACAGATTCGCCAGTGCACTCAATGTATCTGTAGATCTCATGGCTAAGAAATGTGCCGATTTCGTTAATCGATCTACTATCACCCATATCGCATCATGGTTCTTACGGGTTCTCGGTAACCCCATCACAAAATCCATGGTGACATGCTCCCACTTCCATGTTGGTATCGATAGAGGTTGTAATAATCCTCCTGGTTTCTGATGTTCGACTTTTACTTGCTGACAAATGAGACATCTAGCGACATACTCCGCTATGTCTCTCTTCATTCCAGACCACCAATATACTTTTCGGAGGTTTTGATACATCTTACCACTCCCCGGGTGTATCGTGTATCTCGACGAGTGTGCCTCTGATAAGATCAGCTTTCTCAGCTCTAAATCCTTAGGAACACATATTCTATCTCTAAACCTTAGTATTCCATCTGGACTCAATATAAAATCAGCACCCTTCACTTTCCGGATTTGGCTAATCATGACAATACACCATTGATCGATTTGCTGAGCTTATCGGATTCTCTCAATCAACTCCGGTTCTAATCTCAAGCTAGCAATGATCCCATAGCTGCCAATCTCAGGTAGGGTCATATCCAGACTAAGGTTCGTGAATTGTTCCAACAACTCGTGCTCTCTAACCATCATATGAGATACCAACCCGAGACTCTTCTGACTCAATGCATCGGCAACCACATTTGCTTTCCCCGGGTGGTATAAGATCTCACAATCATAGTCCTTGAGGAGTTCCAACCACCTCCTCTGTCTCATGTTTAACTCCTTTTGTGAGAATAGATATTTCAGACTCTTATGATCCGTAAAGATCTGAAATCTCTCACCATATAAGTAGTGGCGCCATATTTTCAACGCAAACACTACGGCCGCTAACTCCAAATCGTGAGTGGGGTAGTTCTTCTCGTGATCTTTCAACTGTCTAGATCCATAAGCTACTACCCTTCCATCTTGCATCAAAACACAGCCTAGTCCTTGATGCGAAGCATCAGTATACACCGAGTAGTTCCCTGAACTGTTAGGGATGATAAGAACTGGCGCGGTAGTTAATCTACGCTTAAGTTCCTGAAAACTTCTCTCACAAGCTTCATCCCATGAAAACTCCACACTCTTCCTCGTAAGACGTGTCAATGAAGCAGCTAATCTAGAGAAACCTTCTACAAATCTCCTGTAGTAACCAGCCAAACCCAAAAAACTCCTGATCTCCGTGACTGTCCTAGGTTGTTCCCATTGAACGACTGCCTCAATCTTGGATGGATCTACTGACACCCCATCCTTCGATATAACATGGCCTAGAAAAGAAATCTGTTCTAGCCAAAAGTCACATTTGTTAAGCTTGGCATATAACCTTTTCTCTCGGAGGGTTTGCAAAATAATCCTTAAGTGCTGCTCATGCTCTTCTCTGGACCTTGAATACACCAATATGTCATCAATGAAAATAATCACGAACTGGTCCAGGTATGGCTTGAATACTTCATTCATTAGAGCCATAAAAGCTGCCGGCGCATTGGTCAACCCAAAAGGCATCACTAAGAATTCGTAATGGCCATAGCGGGTACGAAATGCTGTCTTGGGCACATCCTCCTTCCGAATCTTCAATTGATGATACCCAGACCTCAGATCTATCTTGGAGAAGATCTGTGCTCCCCGAAGCTGATCCAATAAATCGTCAATGCGTGGCAAGGGGTACTTATTCTTGATGGTAGCCTTGTTTAACATCCGATAGTCAATACATAATCTGAGGCTCCCATCTCTCTTCTTCACAAATAATACCGGGGCTCCCCATGGTGAGACGCTCGGTCTTATGAACCCCTTCTCTAACAACTCTTGCAGCTGTTTCCTTAATTCCTCTAACTCAACTGGGGCCATCCTATATGGTGACTTAGATATTGGTTCGGTTCCAGGCGTCAAGTCTATACCGAATTCCGTTTCTCTATCAGGTGACAATCCTGGTAGATCATCTGGAAAGACATCAGGGAATTCTCTGACCACTGAGATGTCCTCCATATCCGGATGTACTTTGTTCAAATCCATCACATAAGCAACAAAACCTTCAAAACAACACTCAAGCCATTTATACCAAAGTACTTTACTTAATACAAAATTTAAGATTTCATTTCTTCTCTTAAAATCTTACAACACATTCTTCAGGTAGAGAAAACTTAATGGACTTAGAATGACAGTCTATGACAGCATGATTGGCGGCTAACCAATCCATTCCCAAAATTACATCAATGTCATACATATTCAACAAAATCAAGTTGGCTGTTATGCACTTATCTCCTACCCTCACTTTACAATCTTTATACACTTGTTCAACTAATTGGCTAACTCTCATTGGAGTACTTATCAGTAACGTCCCATTCAAGTATGTGGGTTCTACAAAACCTTTTAACTTAGATGCACATGCAGGTGATATGAAGGAATGCGTAGCTCCAGAATCAAACAAAGCTATAACCTCTAGATTAAAAATCAAGATTGTACCTTTTATCACTTCAGAAGAGGTATCAGCCGATGCCTGGTCTATCGCATACACCCTGCCTTGACCCACAACTTGTTTTCCCTTTTCTTCAGCCGAGGCTTTCTTTCTTGCAGGAGGTGCAACTGTAGGAACCCTCTCTGGCTCTTTACCCCTCTGTGGAACTGCCTCAACTATCTCCGGGCACTCTCTGGCATAATGTCTAAATTTACCACATCTGAAACATCGGGTACCTTGAAGATGACATGGCCTACCACCATGGTATCGACCGCATAGCCTACACGGATCTGTAGTCGGTCGGGGTCCACCAATCACTATTCCCCTGACTGGTGTCTGAGTCGGAGGCATAAAAGGTCTAACAACCTTCTTCTGGAACTCATCTACCTCTCTCCGACGTTTACTCATGAATTTTCGACCAAATTTGGCACTCTTGCCATCTCCCAGCTTCCTCGGACCCTTGTCCTTACCCCAACTAAACTCAAAAATCTGCAAGTCATGATCTTGCTCACATAACTGGGCCCGTCGCACGGCCTCTCTATATGTAGAGACATCAAATGGGGCCAACTTCGCTCGGATCGAAGGCTTCAGTCCATCTACAAATCTACGGACTCTGACAGCTTCACTTCTGATCGAGTCCGGATCATATCGACCCAGTGAAGTGAATCGTGACTCGTACTCATCAACTGTTCGATTCCCTTGAGTCAGATTCAGAAATTCCATCTGTAGTCTCCGTCGAGCAGTATCTGGGATGTATTGCTCTCTGAAAACGTCCAAGAACATATCCCACGTGATAACCATTCCTTGAGTTCTTAACATCGGCCTGACGGACTTCCACCAGTGCTCTGCTTCGCCTCTCA
The DNA here is from genome assembly GCA_033439115.1 of Firmiana major. Classification (NCBI taxonomy): domain Eukaryota; kingdom Viridiplantae; phylum Streptophyta; class Magnoliopsida; order Malvales; family Malvaceae; genus Firmiana; species Firmiana major. Next base: position 33,491,125 of record CM065913.1, on the reverse strand, counting down.
ATACAAAGGCCGCAAGTGCTACTCTCTCCTTAGCTGAACATCTACAGAAGTCGAATAACTTCTCCATTTGACTGATCCAGTCCTCAGCCACCGTCGGATCCTTTACTCCGCTAAACGAAGGAGGCTTAAAGTCCATAAAGTGCCTCAATCTCTCCATATCACAGTCATATCCATACCCCAAATCATCATCATGCTGATGTGGGGCTACCGGAGGAGGTACCGATCGAATATGAGGTTCCCGTGGCCTAGCCGGTTCAGCTTGCGCAGGTGCAACATTCTCAGGCTCAGGTGCAGCTGCTGGGGGATTCGGTGCAGCCTGTACCGCTGTACCAGGTGTACCCTCAAACCTAGCCATGATCTGACCCATCATGGTCATCATCGTGCGCATGTCTTCCTCCAATCGAGTGATTCGAGGATCAGAAGCCTCTATCTGTTCCTGGGGCTCATGACTAGAGGATGATCTACTGTGCCTCTCAGTCCTGTCATTTTGCCCTCGAGCCCTCGAGCTCTCTCCCCTCTTGCGGTGTCTCTCAGGCATAACTCACTAGCCTGATAACTTTCCTGCGTTATAACAAACATTTACTTTACTACCAGCTCCGTATACACATTTGTATCTAAATATCGCACAGTAACTTGGGGATGTATGTTTTCTTAGTCCTAAGCATCAACTCACATCAGACCAACCATGCTCTGATACCAAGCCTGTCATGCCCCGCTTTCGGGAACCCTTCTATCCATACATTCTCTACTACGGTTGGGCTGTGAGAAGATGTAATTACTAAAAATTTATTTATTTACAGCGGAATATTTAAAACTTTAATTCACACTCCCAGGTGTGTGTGTAAATACACAAAATTAATTGTATAAATACCAAGTGTTTACATATCATCCCCATAATACTGATTACAATTCCAAGATATAACTGTGCGATACGATAAATTAGATACAAAATACTCGTGTATACAATTCTTATACCTTTTACCGAATCGTGGGAGCTGTTCAACACAAAAGACTTAGAGATCACCGCTCTCTTACTTCTCAGTACCTGGAGGGGGAAAATAGTGGGATGAGCAAACCACGGCTCAGTAAGGAAATGTATGCTAGCAGGTAGATATCGTACTACCTACATAGCCCATGCATGCATAAACCAAAACCATGTTTTCGTTATAAATGGAAATATCATACGAACAATGCATTTAAATTCATATTTCTCAAGAGCATTTTCGTGTAAATCAAATGTCAAACTTCCATTTAAAACATGCTCATAAATAGTGCCCTCATGGCACGAATGTGAAATCGGAGATTTATTAAAACACGAAATCTCTTTCACTTCTCAAATCATTCTCTTTCACAAATCTCTTTCTTTTTCTGAGATTGTCTCTGTTTCTCGATTCTCTGAGACAGGCATGGAATTTTAGGCAATCAAATATCCACGACTTATGGCCACAGTCAGTGATCCCAGGCCTCACTGATCGGGTGTGCACAGGGTATCACTTCGCCTGAAGGGGGATGGGTCAGTCCTACCCTCCGGCTCATCTCAATCCACCTCATCTCCTCGTATACTCACGGTGAAGATACGTCGTGTGTCATCTACGCGATACTCGTACTCACGTGCACCCAGCACGGTACATAGTATACCAACGGGTGACTACACTGTTCTACGTACAACCGTGGACCCAAGTCCATACTCCAACTCCGATGGACTTTTTATCCTTAAACCATGTCTCATATACCAGGCGAGCAAGCAGTGCGACACACAGTCAACGCAAAGCTCCAGCGCGGTACGATCTATCGTTAAGGCCCAGCCCGTTCAATTGGCCGTCGGCTGGTATCCCCTTGGGTCCCAGACCCCCAGGTTTACCTTAACTCAACAAAACAGGTACGAGCATAGTTCTCGCACTTTCTCAAAACTTCCGTGCGAGTTAAAACTCCCGCACGATACATCAAGGCTTTAAACCGGGTGTGAGCTAACGCTTCAACACCAAATCTCATCTCAAAACTGATAGATGGCTATTTTCTCTTTTTAAAACTCAAAACATGTTTATTTACATAGCATGCCTTTTCATGCCAAAACATGTAAAATTAGCCAAACTATCATCAACATTTCTCAATCAATAATAACAATATAAAATTGAGAATTTCATTGAAAACATGCATATCATGCTATTTCCTTACCCTATCCCATTTGTCAATACATATATACATCATAGTACTTTTCATATTTCCACATCATTTCATAAACTTATAATATCGTACTAGTCCTAGCAATATATCTACGAAATTGCTGTAATTACGTACGAACATCTCTATAGCTAACACACAGTCCCTTACCTCGTTTTACTTGTGTACAACTATCCGCCTTTACGCTTCTTGCGTTCTCATCTCGACTTGCTCCGGCGTATCATCCGAAACTGAAATTCATCCATCAACATTTGAGTTAATGTTTCTAACTCTTATTCAACTAAGCATTTATTCAATGCCTTAATTATACATTTTTACCCTTTGTGGTAAATCTCCCAATTTGTCCTAATATCAACATTTCCAAACCATTTCCACAACATACTCATCCACTCAAGATATCCCATTCATCAAAATCCACTTTCTCACACTTGACTATTTCTAAGCTATATGCATTTCATACCATCCTAGGTAGTTCTATCCACAATATGCACACCCAAATATCTTTATAATCATTAACTAAACCAATGTACTTGGATTTGTGCATTAGAACTTACCTCATTGGATTTCCTCTTGCTCCAATTAGGATTGCCCTCTATTTCTTCAATCCTTCAAATGGGAAAATGCCTCTAGACTATGTTGTTCTTCTCTTTGATGTGAACAACTTTGTCTCTAATAGCCTCTCCTTAAATCTCACTGAAAATTGCTGGATTTAGGAGTGAGAAACTAGATTTCTTTGAGTTGAAGTGAAATGGAAATGTTTTCCCCGAAATTCTAATGATCCAACTGCTCCCATTTATAGTTTTGACTTGATGAGATCGATCTTCCTTGGGTGGAGATCGATCTGTTCCTCAAAAATCCCTCTTTTCTGAGACGTTTTAAAGGTAGGAGATCGATCTGTCGAGACTGGAGATCGATCTGCTGTCAAACAGAAGCTTAAGGAGATCGATCTGGTCTTATGGGAGATCGATCTGCTTCCAACCCGAGACCTAGAGAGATCGATCTGGTCTTAGGGGAGATCGATCTTCTCCCAACCCGAGAGCTAAAGAGATCGATCTGCTTCCTTTGGAGATCGATCTGTTCCCTTCCATTTCTCACATAAGAGCATTCTGGCTCTCCCAGATCGATCTCTCATCCTATGAGATCGATCTGGCCTTCACAAATTCCAGATTTCCTGCAGTTTTTCTGCAACAACTCTTACCAAACACCCTTAATTTACTACCATGATCATTTCCTCATTCATTCATCTTTGAGACTTGAAAATGGGATCCATCCTCACTACATACACATTAAAACTTGTGTAGAATCTTTGTATGACCAAATATATACGATATTACTCGAATGGAAATATACACTTATGTAAATCTTTCCTTCCATTTTACTATACTTCTCATATTCCATTTGGATCACATTCTTCCCGTTTTAAGTTCATTTCCTCCTACTCACTCATAATGCAACTTGTACGTATAATTACAATTCTTACTACAAGTGCGTACATAATCTTATGAACTTACATTGCATACACTCCACATTACAATACATCATCTTACTTATGATTTTATTTATATTCCGATGTTCCTACATACATAGCTATACATGTACGGGGACTCACAGACACCTACAACCATATAGTGCTTCATACGGTGCCATTTCAATACTCGAGTGGTAATTATTATTGTAGACGAATTTGGCTAATGACAAATGATCATCCCAAGAGCCTTTAAAATCCATCACACAAGCTCTCAACATATCCTCCAGAGTCTGAATGGTCCTCTTCGATTGACCATCTGTTTGAGGACGAAAACTTGTACTAAAACTTAATCGGGTTCCCATGACTTCCTGAAAGTGTTTCCAAAAGTGAAAAGTGAAACGGGAATCACTATCAGAGACAATGCTCACTGGAACACCATGTAGCCTTACAATCTCCCATACATATAAATCCGCCAACGCACTCAGAGTATCTGTGGATTTCATAGCCAAGAAGTGAGCTGACTTCGTCAATCTATCCACAACACCCAGATAGCATCATGGTCCCTCTTGGTCCTCGGTAAACCCACAACGAAATCCATGGTGATATGCTTCCATTTCCATGTTAGTATAGGTAGAGACTACAATAACCCTATAGGCTTCTGATGCTATACCTTAACCTGCTGGCATACCAGACATCTTGTAACAAATTCAGTGATGTTTTTCTTCATACCTGACCACCAATATACTTTTCGATGATTCTGATATATCTTAGTACTCCCTGGATGCAGAGTATACCTCAAAAAGTGAGCTTCTGACAAAATGAGTCTCCTCAACTGTGGATCATCGGGAACACACACTCTGCCTTTGAACGTCAGTAAATCATCGGTACCCAACTCTCTGTCGGTACTGGTGCCCATTTGAATCTGACTAGCCACGTCGATACATAAGCGATCACCACGCTGAGCTTGTCTGATCTGGTCAATCGATCCAATCTCAGACTAGTTATCATACAATATGTGTCAGTAATAGAAGGGTTCACATGTAAGCTGAGGCTCGCAAACTGCTATAACAACTCATGTTCCTTGATCATCATATAAGATACCATCCCAAGGCTCTTTCTGCTCAGTGCATCAGTAACCATATTAGCCTTATCAGGATGGTACAAGATCTCACAGTCGTAATCCTTTAGAAGCTCTAACCATCTCTGTTGCCTCATATTCAATTCCTTTTGTGAAAACGTATATTTGAGGCTCTTATGATCAGTGTATACCTGAAATTTCTCACCGTAGAAATAATGGCACCATATCTTCAGTGCAAACACTATGGTCGCCAACTCTAAATCATGGGTTGGATAGTTCCTCTCATGGTCCTTAAGCTATCTGGATCCATAAGCAACTACCTTCCTATCTTGCATCAATACACAACCCAATCCCTGTCTCAACGCATCGGTGTACGCAGAGAAACCTCCTGAGTTGATCGGTTTAGTGAGAATAGGTGCGGTGGTCAGTTGAAGTTTCAACTCCTAAAAACTTCTCTCACAAGCATCATCCCACTCAAATGCAACATTCTTCCGAGTGAGACGAGTCGGAGGAGTAGCCAATTTCGAGAAACCCTCAATGAACCTTCTGTAATACCCAATTAAACCCAAAAAATTTCTGATCTTTATAACTGTCTTGGGCCTGTCCCACTGGACTACAACTTCGATTTTAGACGGGTCTACTGACACCCCATCTTTTGATACAACATGACCCAAAAATGAGATCTGTTCCAATCAGAAGTCACACTTACTGAGTTTAGGATACAACTGCTTCTCTTGGAGGGTCTGTAACACAATCCTCAGATGTTGCTCATGATCTTCCTTGGATTTCGAATATACCAGAATATCATCGATAAAGATAATAACAAATCGGTCGAGGTATGGCTTGAATACATTATTCATCAGAGCCATAAAAGCTGAGGGAGCATTAGTCAACCTGAATGGCATAACCCTGAACTCATAATGACCATAGCGGGTACGAAAAGCTGTCTTGGGTACATCTTCGCTCTGAATTCTCAACTGATAATACCCATATCTTAGATCGATCTTGAAAAAGATCTGTGCTCCCCGAAGCTGATCCAATATATCATCTATACGTGGGAAGGGGTATTTATTCTTGATGGTAGCCTTATTTAACAATCTGTAGTCAATGACAGTCAGAGGCTTCCATCCTTCTTTTTCACAAATAGAATCGAGGCTCTCCAAGGTGAGACGCTCGGTCTGATAAACCCCTTATAAAAAAGTTTCTGTAACTGCTTCTTGAGCTCCTTCAATTCCATTGGAGCCATACGGTATGGTGGTTTGGATATTGGCTCAGTACCGAGTACCACATCAATACAAAACTCCATCTCCCTGTCTAATGGCAACCCTAGTAAATTATCCGAAAAGACATTAAAAAATTCCCTAACCACGAGGATATCAGTCAATTCCGGGCGTGCCTTATCCTTATAAACCACGTATGTAATAAAACTTTTAAAAAATTAATTATTAAATTAGCTTAACACTTGACATTTTTCGATTGTCATAATGCTTCTTTCATTAATTTAAAAAAATTTTACAATATGTTTCTCAGGAGAGAAAACATTATTGTCTTAGAATGACAATCTAAGATAGCATGATTTACAGCCAACCGATCTATACCCAATACTACATCAAAATCACATATATTTAACAGGATAAGATCGGTTGTCATGCTCTTATCTCCTACCTTCAACTTACAATCTTTACATACCCACTCAGTCATTTGGCTATCTCTCATCGGTGTGCTAATCAACAACCTTCTACCTAAAGGTGTCAGCTTTACATGCTCTAGTAATTTAAATGCACATGATGGAGAGATAAATGAATGCGTTGCACCAGGATCACATAATGCTAATGCTTCAAGGTTAAAGATCAGGATTTTACCTTTAAGCACCTCAGGTGAAGCATCTGCAGTGCCCTGGTCTATCGCATAAACTCTGCCCTGACCAACAGTCTGCTTTCCCTTCTCTTCGGTTGTGGCCTTTCGTATCAGAGCAGAAGTACTAGGTGGAGCTTTCTCTGGCTCTTTACCTTTCTGTGGGGCAATCGTAGCTAATTTCGAGCAATCTTTAACCAGATGCCCTGTCTTACCACATCTGAAGCAAGCTCCGACTATCACATAACAATGTCTACCTCTATGATATCTCCTGCAAATTTTTCATAGCTCGGTCGTAGGCATGCCTTATGCCTTTAACCTTGTTCATTCATGCATTTTATCATGCACATTGTCTACATGATGCATAAACTTGTCTACATGATACATAAACCTATCCAATCTTACAAAATAATGTTACTAAATCATACCATCATCATGTATACATCCTAAACAATCCATACATGTCATTAAACACCATGCTTATTCATCACAATTTTAAATACCCATTTTCGGCCAACCATAAATGACTAGGTTCTAGGTTGTTTTGCTATGTAATTTATACACCAATCAACTCCATAATTGTCCTAGATTAACATATATAAGATTGGTGCATTGAAAACTCACCTAGCATGAAGAACCCATCTTGGCCGAAACTTGTGGGGGACTTGGGCTCATCCAATTCAGCTTCTTAGGTGCTGATTTTAGAGTATGTTAATCTCCTCACTATGGGTAACAACTTTCATGAAGACAACTTTTTCCAATTGTGTTTACAAATGGGTAAAATTTATAGAGAGAAAGCTTAAAGCTTTATGTTTCCATGGTGGTTAAAATGGCTAAGGAAGATGACAACACGGGGAGCTTCCAAATTCTGATTTTTTGGCTTTTCAATTCACTTATTCTTCCTTAAAAACCAGACCATAAAGTGGGCTTAATTGATTTTGGGCTTTGACTTAAATTTGGGCATGGTTTTGGGCTTTAACTATTCCATTTTTGGGCTTTAGCCTTTTCCTATTGGGCTTTTCCTTTTTGGGCCTTTCCAAACCAAATTTTGGGTTGGATTTTTATTGGTATTTGGGCCTTTAATTACCTTTAATTTCAGCCCATAAATTGGGCCCAAGTTTTGGCCCATTTAGTTTACAGATTTGGCCTACTTTGAAGCATGCTTAATGGGCTTTAAAAATTCAACTAGGTGGCCCATTAGTATTTCTTCAATTCAGCCCACATTTATTCTAGCCCAATGTTATTTATTCAATTTCCTAAATATTATTGACTAGAAATTAAATATATTTGCCCAATATAATTTTCTCCATGCATTAACCATGATTTGGTTACTTTTAACCATGATTTAGTCATTTTATCAAAGTCAACATTTTAAATCTGACTTTTTGTTGACTTTTTACTTTGACCATGTTTGACTAATGTTGAAAATCTCAAATATATGGTTTCCAATGGTTACGACTCTCATCTCCACATTTTAGTCACTTTCAGGAGGTGAAAATGCTAAAAACAGCTCAAACCATTGATTTTGAGCTCGTTTGGCCCTTTTTTGGCATTTTCGCTACTCTAACATTTTCAGGACCAAATCGACTCGACTTTCCTTCATGAACCCTCTATATTTCGATGTCCTGAGTTCATATTTTCAGTCAGTTCAGTCAAATTTCATTCGGTTTGACCTGAGCTCTCCATAGCTCGCATTTATGCACTTTAGTGCATTTGAGTGCATAACTTGATACATCGAACTTAGAATTGAAATATAACCTCTGTATTAACTCACATATCATGTACAAAGGTTTACAATAATAGATTCTTAAGGAGATGACACTGAATTTTGGGTCTTAGACTTGCACACCAAATACTCACCATCACTAGAAGAGAATCCTTTTGGTTGTTTCATAGAAACCTCCTCTTCTAGGTCCCAATTGGGAAATGCTGTTTTCACATCCATTTGATGCAGTTCCAAGTCAAAATAAGTAACCAATGCCATAATAACATGAAGAGAATATTTCTTTGATACAAGAGAAAAGGTCTCTATGTAATCGATTCCTTCTTTTTGAGTGAATTTTTCAGGTAGAGTCTTGTTTTGTATTTATCAATGTTGCCTAATGTGTCTTTCTTTGTTTTGAAGACCCATTTACATCAAATGACCTTACACCATTATGAAACTCAACAAAATCCCAAACTCTATTAGATACCAAAGAATTCAACTCATATTTCATGGCATTGTACCACATTTCTGATTTACTGTAACTCATGGCTTATGAAAATGTTTTAGGATCGTCTTCGGCTCCAATATTGTACTCAATCTATTATAGTTACCAATGTAATCACTAGGAATTGTTGATTTCTTCATTTTATTTAATCTCATAATGTTGTGTCAGTATCCTCCTGTTGAGTATAGTGCACAACTGGTTACTTAACAATCTGTGGCACTTGTTGAACAACTGGATCTACTAGATTGTCACTAGAAGCTTGTGAAGCTTCAATGATTGGTGGTTCAACATCCATTTAAACTTGAGGGGTGTTATAAACAACAACCAATTTATCACTTGAAATGGGAGCTTGAGTATCAAAATGATCTTTCTCAGAAACTAAGTTTCGAAATTAATCACTTCCACTGATCAAGTCATTTTCAAGAAACTTTGCATTTTTTGATTCCACAATTCTAATGTTATGTGATCGACAATAAAATCGTAACCTTTAAACTTTTTCAGCATACCCAATGAAATGCTCACTTATTATCCTTAGGTCCATTTTTTTTTTTATGGATTATTAACTCTTACTTTAGACGGGCAACCATAAATGCGTATATATTGCAAACTAGGTTTCTAACCTTTGCATAATTCAAAAGGCATTTTTGGAACAACTTTAGTTTGACCATATTCAATATATACACTACTGTTTTAAAAGCTTTAGTCCACAAGGATTACTAAGCGTACTCTGTACCATGTCTATCAAGATTCGGTTTCTTCTTTTTGCTACACCATTTTGGTCTAGAGACCTAGGCATGGTGTATTGGGCCATAATCCCATGGTCTTCAAGAACCTTGGCAAATGGACCAGATACTAGTCCATCCTCAGTGTATGTACCATAGTATTCTCCAGCTCTATCTGATCTCATGATCTTAATTTGTTTTCCGCATTGTTTCTCTACTTCTGCTTTGAAAATCTTAAAAGTATCCAATGCTTCGTTCTTATTATGAAGCAACTAGAGATACACGTATCGTGAATAATCATTAATGAATGAGATGAAGTATTTTTTACCATACAAGTTTATATCTGAACTGCAAATATTAGTAAGTATTATCTCTAATATGTCTAAGTTCCTTTTGACACATTTCTTTGTCTTATTGGTCTGCTTTCACTTTGTGCAATTCACACAAGTATCAAAGTCAATAAAATCCAAAGTACTCCATCATTCACCAACTTTTTAATTCTCTCTATGAAGATATGTCCCAATCTCTTATCCCACAACATAGAGGATTTTTCATTCATAACAGATCCTTTAATGCCATAGTTTTCTTGCACATGCATTATATTATTTAAAATATTTTTTTGTAACTGAATTTGAAATAAACCATTAATCAATGTACCATTCCCAACACTTGCAGTTTATAAAACAAACAAAAAACATTTTCATAAAATCAAAGGAATATCCAAAAGGTATGAGTCTTGAAACTGAAATAAAGAATATAGAGAAACTTGGAAAATAAAAGGTTCCATCTAAATTTAAAACAAAATCAGAATCAAAAACTAATGTGCACATCCCAACTGCCTCCACTTGAGAATGCATCTTGTTTCTTGAATAAATGTATTGCTCATTAGCCGTTGGTTTCCTTTGGTTTAGAAAACCCTGCAAGGTATTCGAAACATGGATTGTAAAACCAGAATCAATCCACCAAGTGTTATGATAAACATCTACCATATTAGATTCATAACAAACAAGTGAGATTGGATTGCCTTTTTTCTCAAGCCAAGCTTTATATTTGTAAACCCCATGAAAATTTTTTCGTCACTTCGTTTTAAGCGATACCGATTGGGAACAAATTGTGCTTTAATATGGATTAGTTAAATTAAATTATAATCTCTATTATGAGACTAAGAGGGAATAATCAAATAAATCATATTAATGCAAAGAACAAATGACTATGAGAATATGCATACACATATGTATAGCTATGTATATATATCCATGCATATACATATATACATATAAATAAATGTGCACATGCTTCTACATGGCCGAGAGCTCCATATATATATATATGAGGAAATATAAATGGATATATATTTTTGGGAGTGTAATATTATGTCCATTGTTTAAATTTAGTATATGAGTATATGTATGTATACATATACATATATATATATATACATATATATATATATACATATACATGCATACAAAAAAAAACATATATATATATATATATACATATACATGCATACAAAAAAAACTGAAGCACGTGAGTGATGGTGATGATCTTGATAGGACAGGAAATGTGAAGAGAAAGGGAGAAGTGTTGAAGCTGTAGTAACTGGGTAACCCACCCCCTGCACCCCTATACCTCCTGTCGAACCCAGTCTCATTCCCCTCCATCTTTACGCCATCAGTTTACCTGCTATGCTCGTATCCTGTGCATGCTTGGAGAACTGAAATAAAAGGGATGAGAAAGAGAGACTAGTTTGCTGTAGAAACGAAACTAGAAAATCTGGAGAGTCCCCGAGAGCTGAAGCATAGCTGGGCGATCAAAGAGGAAATGGGAGAAGGGCTTACGGTGGAGAGAAGAACCATGGCAGAGGAACGGTGAAGCATCATAGGCGCTGGTTTTGAGAGCTGTTTTGGGTGCCTTGGAGGTGGTTGCTAGTTGAGGAAAGAAGGAAAAAGAAATTTGGCGCGAAAGGAAATCCATTAAAAAAAAAAACTAGGTAGAGACCTTGCTAGAGTAGTGTCATCGTGGCTGAGAAGTGAGCCAAAAACCAGGGCTGCGGGCACCTAGAAGATAGAAACAAGGGAAAAGTTGGTGGAGCAGGGAGAGGCCAAAACACAGAGGGAAGAAGAGGAGACTGGAACGAAGGCAGTTACACCCTCTAAAAATAAAAAACAGAGCAGAGTTGGAGGAGGGTGCTAAAAGCGGAGAGAAAGAGAAGGAACCAAAAGCTGCAAATCGAAGCAGTACAACTGGCAAGGAAAGTTTGATGTTCGGTGCAACCGAAGTTGGTACACTGATCCAACCGTGAGCAGTAGGCCACTGCTCTGTTTTTGCTTTGGACCACCATCCTCAGTAAGAAAACGTTATAGCAGGGAGCTGTTAGTGAGGCCAATCTTGACTGTGTGCAAGGGGTAGTGAGCTGGAGTAAGGCATATTGGCTGAAGGAGAAAGAGGCAAATATTCGGGGCCTCCTTCCGTGAAGAAGCAAACCAGATCGAGAGTGGGGTGAGGCTTAATGCCTCTTGGTGAAGATGATACATAGTAACCGTGGCTTGTGAAAGAGAGAAAGATGGAAGAAGAATGGAGGAAGAGGTGTCGCGTCGAGGGGAGGAAGGAAATGGTGAACAGTATCCTCGGGTGATTAACAAGGAAGAAGAAGAAGGAAAAGAAGAAGGAAGATAGGAATTTGGCGGGAAAAGAAAAGAATTTTTTTAAAAAAAAGAAGTATCTATATATATATATATATATAAAAGATTATATACATATAAATAAAAATATTTGGAGATAGGAAAGAAGGCATAGAGAAAGTTGGGAAAAATGAAGGAAAGAGTTTTTGAAAAATTAACCGAGTAGACCAGACCCACTAACTCCAGTCACTAAGGTATTGAGGATTGCGGGCATACCCCAAGGTAAGGAAAACTTTTGTGTACTGGTAGAGATAGATTCACGTGTTTTTATATGGAATTGTAGACATAAAATTCTAGGTCGAATATTATAGCTACCGAAATTCTTAAAAACCCTAGGCCGATATTACAGTTTTTGGAATTAGGAAAAACTTTAACCTCAGTAAATTAGCCCATATATTGATATAAAATTAGTCAGTTTCCTTAGATAAATATCACTGAAGTTTGTGATTATTGTTTTAAATAAAAAAATCTCGAATTAAATTTTCGTAAACAGTTCACTAAGATTTTTAACTAAAAAATGGCGAATTAGCCTCTTTCTGAATAAGATATTTTTCTGAACTGAAATTACAGTTGATTTTACTGATATGTGATTTGCTTATAAGTGATACATAGGATATGTGCTGGAGTGCATGCTTACGGTGTGTCGTACGGTCCGACTTGCACTGATTTTGAGACAAAGGTGATCGTTAAATCATGCTGCATTTCTGTCTGTTTCTATTTCTGTGGTCCATTGAGTACGATGTACCGTGCGACATGCATGTGAGTACGATGAACCGTGTATTCTGGTCTTCAGACATTCTATTCTGTTATGTAAGCTGTTAGGGTAGCTGACCACTTCTAAGGCAATTGACATATCGACACACCTGAACAGTGAGGCTTGGAGTCACCGACATTGACCAATTGCCATTTTTGAATTTTGATATAGCATGTTCGACCTTGTCTCGTCTATTTGATATTCTAGATTTGACTATATGAATTGTGTTATTTGGAAATCGTTTATTCTACTGCTTAAAGTTTTAGAATTTTGTATTTATGGCAGTAAATTGATTTCACTATTGTTTTTTATTTTGTTATCGATTTTCTACTCTGATATTTTGAATTTGACAATTTATCCGTATGTTTTTCATAAGAATTCCTAGTTTGGAATATATATATATATATATATATATATATATATATATATATATAGGTAGTGTATTTATCTATCTACCGTGTATTTTTCTTACTGAGCACGTTGAGCTCACTCTTAACTCTCCTCCACAGATCCTCATCAATAGCGGGACTGTCTTTTGTAAGTTGAAATATTTTGCATAACCACACGTCAGCAAAATATTCATCCGTGTTAAAGGTATACCCAGTATAGATATCCATTTTGAATGTAAATTTTGTAAGTACAATAATGTATAAGGAAATGTGTCTGGGAAATGTGAACACGAATATTTTGTAAAAGAACAATTTCACTGATTAAATTGGAAAGTATTACCATTGTTTTTGTTTAAATTTGTTACTAAGAAATTAAATTGAATAGTAGGATTTATTGTTTTGATATGTTATCGACCCGTAGCCCAACCAAAATGTACGTAAATCGGGTCGTTACAAAAGTTGGTATTAGAGGAAGGTTGACCTGATATAAGTCGATATTATAAGTATGAGAAAATTTGAAAAATTCACATCTCCAACATTACTCTACATTGTTAGATACAAACATATATAGTTGGTTGTCTTTTGCTAAGAAATTACTATTGAATGTAGGAAAACGATTAGATATGGATGGTAGACCATGAGGTCGATTGAGATGGCAAGGGGGCAAGTCATCTCGAGACCATGAGGATTGGCCTGAAAGGCAGGGTGGCCCCTTAGTTGAACAGCCCACTCGTAACCTTATTGAGAGCTCCGAAGTCAGAATTAGTAGTTTGGGATGGGGCATGGAGTCGATACTGAATCTGATTGGGTAAGTGATGGTGAGATTGGATAACATATTGGGCACTGTTGCTCAGGTTGCACCGACTACTACAATAGTCATGACTGATACGCCCGCACCAGCTCAAAGAGAGCCCATGCCACCAGTGGAAGAACCCTCTACATATCTACCTACTACATTACCACAAACCCCACCTGTACCTCATTCACCGACACCTGTGGCCCCACAACAGCGTAGTAACGAAATGAGGTATGACTGTGAATTGGATAGACTGAGGCAATTTTAGGAGATTAAGCCTTCGTCATTCAATGGGGTTAAGAATCCAGTAGTTGCAGAAGACTGGATAAATGAGATGAAGAAACTCTATGGATTCTTTCGATGTGCATCTACCGAGAAGGTAGCTTTTGTAGCTTTTGTATTGAAGGGAGAAGCTGAACACTGGTGGAAATCCACCCTATTGATCTTGAGAGCCAGACATGGGGTGGTTACATGGGATTTATTTCTTGATGCTTTCCGGAGGATGTACATCTCGGATACAACCCAAAGGAGATTACAAATAAAATTTTTAAACTTGACTCAAGGGAATAAGTCTGTGGACAAGTATGAGTCTAAGTTCACCTCACTTGAGAGATATGATCCGGACACTATAGATAATGAGGCGAAGAAGGTTCAGAAGTTTATGGAAGGACTGAGGCCTTTGATTTGAGCTTGACTAACTCTGTTGGACCTCGGTACTTATGAGGAAGTGGTTCGCCAAGCCCAGCTGTGCGAACGGGATTATGAGATGCATGCTTCTGAGTTCAACAAAGTGGGCAGAGGTAAGGACAAGGATAAAAAAAAGGTCAGTTGGGGATAAGAGTGGCAGAAAGGGTAGAAGGCCATTGTTTAAGCGACAAATAAATTATGAGGAGTCAAGGGGTAAGACGGTTAAGCCTCCTATCTATCCGACCTCATCTCCTACTAAGGGGATTGTGATCGGAGGACCCCAACCTAATTTTGAGGCATGCAGACATTGTGGGGGGAATCATGGTAACGGGCCTTGCTATTTGATGACTGAGACTTGTTTTAAATGTGGCAAGATGGGGCACTTGATCAGGAATTGTCCAGAGAATATCAGCTCAGCCTCGTAGAAGAGTATAGAACAGTTAAGGACACCTGCTACTACCTCTGCACCGAGGAGCAAGGCTACAGTGGAAGAAAATGGTAAGCAGGTCGTAGGACAAGGGTGAGTGTATGCCCTTTAGCATAAGGCAACAGAAACTGATTTACCAACAGAAGCATTTAAAGGTACCATTCTGATTTTTTATAAAAAAGCAGTAGTTTTATTTGACTCTGGTGCAACTCATTCATTTATATCGCCCATGTTTGCATGTAAATTGACTTATTATGTACAACCTAAACCAATGAGAATGATGTTAATGATTAGGACACCAATGAAAGATAGTCGAATGATAAAACAAATATATAAGGATTGTAGGCTCAAAATAGGAGACATGAATATGTTAGCAGACCTGATCCTATTAGATATGTATGATTTTGATGTGATATTGTGTGAGACCCCGTATATGTATAGCTGTATATAGGAACATGGGAATGTAAATAAAATCATAAGTATGATGATACATTGTAATGTGAAGTATATGCAATGTAAGTTCATAAGATTATGTACGCACTTGTAATAAGAATTGTGATTATACGTACAAGTTACATTATGCATGAGTAGGAGGAAATAAACTTGAACACGAGAAGAATGTGATCGAAATGGAATATGAGTAGTATAGTAAAATGGAAGGAAAGAATTACATAAGTGTATATTTCCATTTGAGTAATATCGTATATATTTGGTCATACAAAGATTCTACACAAGTTTTAATGTGTATGTAGTGAGGATGGATCCCATTTTCAAGTCTCAAAGATGAATGAATGAGGAAATGATCATGGTAGCAAATTAAGGGTGTTTGGTAAGGGTTGTTGCAGAAAAACTGCAAGAAATCTGGAATTTGTGAAGGCCAGATCGATCTCATAGGATGAGAGATCGATCTGGGAGAGCCAGAATGCCCTTATGTGAGAAATGGAAGGGAACAGATCGATCTCCAAAGGAAGCAGATCGATCTCCTTAGCTCTCGGGTTGGAAGCAGATCGATCTCCCCTAAGACCAGATCGATCTCCTTAAGCTTCTGTTTGACAGCAGATTGATCTCCAGTCTCGACAGATCGATCTCCTACCTTTAAAACGTCTTAGAAAAGAGGGATTTTAGAGGAACAGATCGATCTCCACCCAAGGAAGATCGATCTCCTCAAGTCATGAGCCTCAGTAGATCATCCTCTAGTCATGAGCCTCAGGAACAAATAGAGGCTTCTGATCCTCGGATAACTCGATTGGAGGAAGACATGCGCACGATGATGACCATGATGGGTCAGATCATGGCTAGGTTTGAGGGTACACCTGGTACAGCGGGACAGGCTGCACCGAATCCCCCAGCAGCTGCACCTGAACCTGAGAATGTTGCACCTGCGCAAGCTGAACCGGCTAGGCCACGGGAACCTCATATTCGATCGGTACCTCCTCCGGTAGCCCCACATCAGCATGATGATGATTTGGGGTATGGATATGATTGTGATATGGAAAGATTGAGGCACTTTATGGACTTTAAGCCTCCTTCGTTTAGCGGGATAAAGGATCCGACGGTGGCTGAGGACTGGATCAGTCAAATGGAGAAGTTATTCGACTTCTGTAGATGTTCAGCTACGGAGAGAGTAGCGCTTGCGGCCTTTGTATTGAGAGGCGAAGCAGAGCACTGGTGGAAGTCCACTAGGCCGATGTTAAGAGCTCAAGGAATGGTTATCACTTGGGATATGTTCTTGGACGTTTTCAGAGAGCAATACATCCCAGATACTGCTCGACGGAGACTACAGATGAAATTTCTGAATCTGACTCAAGGGAATCGAACAGTTGATGAGTACGAGTCACGATTCACTTCACTGGGTAGATATGATCCGGACTCGATCAGGAGTGAGGCTATCAGAGTCTGTAGATTTGTAGATGGACTGAGGCCTTCGATCCGAGCGAAGTTGGCCCCATTTGATGTCGCTACATATAGAGAGGCTGTGCGACGGGCCCAGTTATGCGAGCAGGATCATGACTTGCAGATTTTTGAGTTTAGTTGGGGTGAGGACAAGGGTCCGAGGAAGCTGGGAGATGGCAAGAGTGCCAAATTTGGTCGAAAATTCATGAGTAAACGTTGGAGAGAGGTAGATGAGTTCCAGAAAAAGGTTGCTAGACCTTTTATGCCTCCGACTCAGACACCAGCCAGGGGTATAGTGATTGGTGGACCCCGACCGACTACAGATCAGTGTAGGTTATGCGATCGATACCATGGTGGTAGGCCATGTCATCTTCAGGGTACCCGATGCTTCAGATGTAGTAAATTTGGGCATTATGCTAGAGAGTGCCCGGAGATAGTTGAGGCAATTCCACAGAGGGGTAAAGAGCCAGAGAGGGTTCCTACAGTTGCACCTCCTGCAAGAAAGAAAGCCTCGGCAAAAGAAAAAGAAAAACAAGTTGTGGGTCAAGGCAGGGTGTATGCGATAGACCAGGCATCGGCTGATACCTCTTCTGAAGTGATAAAAGGTACAATCTTGATTTTCAATTTGGAGGTTATTGCTTTGTTTGATTCTGGTGCTACGCATTCCTTTATATCACCTGCATGTGCATCTAAGTTAAAAGGTTTTGTAGAGCCCACATACTTGAGTAGGACTTTACTAATAAGTACTCCCATGAGAGTGAGCCAATTAGTTGAATAAGTGTATAAAGATTGTAAAGTGAGGGTGGGAGATAAGTGCATGACAGCCAACTTGATTTTGTTGAATATGTATGACATTGATGTAATTTTGGGAATGGATTGGTTATCCGCCAATCATGCTGTCATAGACTGTCGTTCTAAGACCATTAAGTTTTCTCTACCTGAAGAATGTGTTGTAAGATTTTAAGAGAAGAAATGAAATCTTAAATTTTGTGTTAAGTAAAGTACTTTGGTATAAATGGCTTGAGTGTTGTTTTGAAGGTTTTGTTGCTTATGTGGTGGATTTGAACAAAGTAGATCCGGATATGGAGGACATCTCAGTGGTCAGAGAATTCCCTGATGTCTTTCCAGACGATCTACCAGGATTGCCACCTGATAGAGAAACAGAATTCGGTATAGACTTGACGCCTGGAACCGAACCAATATCGAAGTCACCATATAGGATGGCTCCAGTTGAGTTAGAGGAATTAAGGAAACAGCTGCAAGAGTTGTTAGAGAAGGGGTTCATAAGACCGAGCGTCTCACCATGGGGAGCCCCGGTATTGTTTGTGAAGAAGAGAGATGGGAGCCTCAGGTTGTGCATTGACTATCGGATGTTAAACAAGGCTACCATCAAGAATAAGTACCCCTTGCCACGCATTGACGATTTATTGGATCAGCTTCGGGGAGTACAGATCTTCTCCAAGATAGATCTGAGGTCTGGGTATCATCAATTGAAGATTCGGAAGGAGGATGTGCCCAAGACAGCATTTCGTACCCGCTATGGCCATTACGAATTCTTAGTGATGCCTTTTGGGTTGACCAATGCGCCGGCAGCTTTTATGGCTCTAATGAACGAAGTATTGAAGCCATACCTTGACCAATTCGTAATTATTTTCATTGATGATATATTGGTGTATTCAAGGTCCAGAGAAGAGCATGAGCAGCACTTAAGGATTATTTTGCAAACCCTCCGAGAGAAAAGGTTATATGCCAAGCTTAACAAATGTGACTTTTGGCTAGAACAGATTTCTTTTCTCGGCCATGTTATATCGAAGGATGGGGTGTCAGTAGATCCATCCAAGATTGAGGCAATTGTTCAGTGGGAACAACCTAGGACAGTCACAGAGATCAGAAGTTTTCTGGGTTTGGCTGGTTACTACAGGAGATTTATGGAAGGTTTCTCTAAATTAGCTGCTCTATTGACACGTCTTACGAGGAAGAGTGTGGAGTTTTCATGGGATGAAGCTTGTGGGAGGAGTTTTCAGGAACTTAAGCGCAGATTAACTACCGCGCCAGTTCTTGTCATCCCTAACAGTTCAGGGAATTACTCGGTGTATACAGATGCTTCGCATCAAGGACTAGGCTGTGTTTTGATGCAAGATGGAAGGGTAGTAGCTTATGGATCTAGACAGCTGAAAGATCATGAGAAGAGCTACCCCACTCACGATTTGGAGTTAGCGGCCGTAGTGTTTGCGTTGAAGATATGGCGCCACTACTTATATGGTGAGAGATTTCAGATCTTTACGGATCATAAGAGTCTGAAATATCTATTCTCAAAAAAAGAGTTAAACATGAGACAGAGGAGATGGTTGGAACTCCTTAAGGACTATGATTGTGAGATCTTGTACCACCCGAGGAAGGCAAATGTGGTTACCGATGCATTGAGTCGGAAGAGTCTCGGGTTGGTATCTCATATGATGGTTAGAGAACACGAGTTGTTGGAACAATTCACGAACCTTAGTCTGGATATGACCCTACCTAAGATTGGCAGCTATGGGATTATTGCTAGCTTGAGATTAGAACCGGAGTTGATTGAGAGAATCCGACAAGCTCAGCAAATTGATCAATGGTGTATTGAGATGATTAGCCAACTTCGGAAAGGGAAGGGTGCCGATTTTATATTGAGTCCAGATGGAATACTAAGGTTTAGAGATAGAATATGTGTTCCTAAGGATGTAGAGCTGAGAAAGCTGATCTTATCAGAGGCACACTCGTCGAGATACACGATACACCCGGGGAGTAGTAAGATGTATCAAAATCTTTGAAAAGCATATTGGTGGTCTGGAATGAAGAGAGACATAGCTGAGTATGTCGCTAGATGTCTCATTTGTCAGCAAGTAAAAGTTGAACATCAGAAACCAGGAGGATTATTACAACCTCTATCGATACCAACATGGAAGTGGGAGCATGTCACCATGGATTTTGTGATGGGGTTACCGAGAACCCGTAAGAACCATGATGCGATATGGGTGATAGTAGATCGGTTAACGAAATCGGCACATTTCTTAGCCATGAGATCTACAGATACATTGAGTGCATTGGCGAGCCTGTATGTGCGAGAAATAGTGAGATTGCATGGAGTCCCAGTGAGTGTTGTTTCGGATCAGGATGCCCGCTTCACTTCCCACTTTTGGGGACATTTCCAGGAAGCGATGGGGACCCAGTTGAGTTTTAGCACCACTTTTCATCCTTAGACAGATGGTCAGTCAGAGAGGACTATACAGACCCTAGATGATATGTTGAGAGCGTGTGTGCTGGATTTTAGAGGCTCATGGGACGATCACTTGCCATTGATTGAGTTCGCCTACAATAATAGTCATCACTCAAGTATTGGTATGGCCCCTTATGAGGCACTATACGGTCGTAGATGCCGATCGCCCATTGGTTGGGAAGAAGTTGGTGACAGACAATTGCTCACTCTCGATTTGGTTAAGCAAGCCTCCGAGGATGTTCAGATAATATGCGAGAGGTTGCGAACAGCTCAAAGTTGACAAAAGAGCTACGCTGACAGGAGACGGAGACCACTTGAGTTTGATGTTGGCGAGTCCGTATTTTTGAAAGTATCTCCTTCTAAGGGAATAATGAGGTTTGGGAAGAAAAGAAAATTAAGTCCTCATTACATTGGTCCCTTCGAGATTTTGGATAGAGTGGGAGAAGGAGCATATAGGCTAGCCTTACCACCTGAGCTAGCAGAAGTCCACAATGTCTTCCATGTTTCTATGCTTCGGAAGTACTACCCGGATCCGACACATGTAATTAGTTATGAGCCGTTGGAGCTCAAGAAAGATATGTCGTATGTTGAGAGACCGATCAGGGTGTTGGACAGGAAAGAGAAGGTGTTGCGGAACAAGACGATTTCATTGGTTAAGGTTTTGTGGCAACATCACACTGTGGAAGAGGCCACATGGGAACTGGAAAGTTTGATGCGGGAAAAGTATCCCGAGTTATTCACAGATTGAATTGGTTCTAATTTGGAGGACCAAATTCTCTAAGTGGGGGAGAATGTGAGACCCCGTATATGTATAGCTGTATATAGGAACATGGGAATGTAAATAAAATCATAAGTATGATGATACATTGTAATGTGAAGTATATGCAATGTAAGTTCATAAGATTATGTACGCACTTGTAATAAGAATTGTGATTATACGTACAAGTTACATTATGCATGAGTAGGAGGAAATAAACTTGAACACGAGAAGAATGTGATCGAAATGGAATATGAGTAGTATAGTAAAATGGAAGGAAAGAATTACATAAGTGTATATTTCCATTTGAGTAATATCGTATATATTTGGTCATACAAAGATTCTACACAAGTTTTAATGTGTATGTAGTGAGGATGGATCCCATTTTCAAGTCTCAAAGATGAATGAATGAGGAAATGATCATGGTAGCAAATTAAGGGTGTTTGGTAAGGGTTGTTGCAGAAAAACTGCAAGAAATCTGGAATTTGTGAAGGCCAGATCGATCTCATAGGATGAGAGATCGATCTGGGAGAGCCAGAATGCCCTTATGTGAGAAATGGAAGGGAACAGATCGATCTCCAAAGGAAGCAGATCGATCTCCTTAGCTCTCGGGTTGGAAGCAGATCGATCTCCCCTAAGACCAGATCGATCTCCTTAAGCTTCTGTTTGACAGCAGATCGATCTCCAGTCTCGACAGATCGATCTCCTACCTTTAAAACGTCTTAGAAAAGAGAGATTTTAGAGGAACAGATCGATCTCCACCCAAGGAAGATCGATCTCCTCAAGTCAAAACTATAAATGGGAGCAGTTGGATCATCAGAATTTCGGGATAAACCATTTCCTCTCACTTCAACTCAAAGAAATCTAGTTTTTCACTCCTAAATCCAGCCATTTTCAGTGAGATTTAAGGAGAGTCTATTAGAGACAAAGTTGTTCACAACAAAAAGAAGAACAACATAGTCTAGAGGCATTTTCCCATTTGATGGATTGAAGAAATAAAGGGCAATCCTAATTGGAGCAAGAGGAAATCCAATGAGGTAAGTTTCTAATGCAAATACCCAAGTACATTGGTTTGGATATTGATATGGAAAATGGTTAGTATGCATAGACATGATAGAACTACCTAGAATGGTATGAAATGAATATAACTTGGAAATAGTTAAGTGTGAGAAAGTGGAGAGTGGAAGTGTTTATGATGAATGAGATATCTTGAGTAGATGATTATGTTGTGGGAATGATTTGGACATGTTGATGTTGGGATTAAATTGTGAGATTTACCACAAGGGGGTAAAAATGTGTAATTAAGGCATTTGATAAATGCTTAGTTGAATAAGAGTTAGAAACATTAACTCAAATGTTGATGGATGAATTTTAGTTTCGGATGATACGTCGGAGCAATCGAGATGAGAACGCGAGAAGCATAAAGGCGGATAGTTGCACACAAGTAAAACGAGGTAAGGGACTGTGTGTTAGCTATTGAGATGTTTGTACGTAATTACAGCAATTTCGTAGATATATTGCTAGGACTAGTACGATATTATAATTCTATGAAATGATACGGAAGTATGAAAAGTACTATGATGTATATATGTATTGAGAAATGGGATAGGGTAAGGAAATAGCATGATATGCATGTTTTCAATGATATTCTCAATTGTATATTGTTATTGATGATTGAGAAATGTTGATGATAGGTTGGCTAATTTTACATGTTTTAGCATGAAGAGGCATGCTGTATGAATAAACGTGTTTTGAGTTTTAAAAGAGAAAATAGTCATCTATTAGTTTTGAGATGAGATTTGGTGTTGAAGCGCTAGCTCACACCCGTTTTAATGCCTTGATGTACCGTGCGGGAGTTTTAACTCGCACGAGGGTTTTGAGAAAGTGCGAGAACCTTGCTCGCACTTGTTTTGTTGAGTTGAGGTAAACCTGGGGGTCTGGGACCCAAGGGGATACCAGCCGACGGCCAATTGAACGGGCTGGGCCTTAACGAGTGATCGTACCGCGCTGGAGCTTTGTGTTGACTGTGTGTCACGCTGCTTGCTCGCCTGGTATATGAGACATGGTTTAAGGATAAAAAGTCCATTGGAGTTGGAGTATGGACTTGGGTCCACGGTCGTACGTAGAATAGTGTAGTCACCCGTTGGTATACTATGTACCGTGCTGGGTGCACGTGAGTACGAGTATCGCGTAGATGACACACGACGTATCTTCACCGTGAGCATACGAGGAGATGAGGTGGATTGAGATGAGCCGGAGGGTAGGACTGACCCATCCCCCTTCAGGCGAAGTGATACCCTGTGCACACCTGATCAGTGAGGCCTGGGATCACTGACTATGGCCATAAGTCGTGGATATTTGATTGTCGAAAATTCCATGCCTGTCTCAGAGATTCGAGAAACAGAGACAATCTCAGAAAAGAAAGAGATTTGCGAGAAAGAATGATTTGAGAAGTGAAAGAGATTTCGTGTTTTAATAAATCTCTGATTTCACATTCGTGCCATGAGGGCACTATTTATGAGCATGTTTTAAATGGAAGTTTGACATTTGATTTACACGAAAATGCTATTGAGAAACATGTGTTTAAATGCATTGTTCGTATGATATTTCCATTTATAACGAAAACATGGTTTTGGTTTATGCATGCATGGGCTATGTAGGTAGTACGATATCTACCTGCTAGCATACATTTCCTTACTGAGCCGTGGTTTGCTCATCCCACTATTTTCCCCCTCCAGGTACTGAGAAGTAAGAGAGCGGTGGTCTCTAGACCTTTTGTGTTAAAACAGCTCCCACAATCCGCAAAGGTATAAGATTTGTATACACGAGTATTTTGTATCTAATATATTGTATCGCACAGTTATATCTCGGAATTGTAAACAGTATTATGGGGATGATATGTAAGCACATGGTATTTATACAATTAATTTTGTGTATTTACACACACACCTGGGAGTGTGAATTAAAATTTTAAATATTCCGCTGTAAATGAATGAATTTTTAGTAATTGCATCTTCTCACAGCCCAACCGTAGTAGAGAATGTATGGATAGAAGGGTTCCCGAAAGCGGGGCATGACATATTGGACATGGACTGGTTAGCAACAAATCAAGCTGTTCTTGATTGTCGTAATAGGACAGTGACCTTTTATTTTTTCAAAAAATATGTTGTAAATTTTTATGAAAAGTAATGAAAAAGAATTAGCAGTTTAATGAAAAAGATTCTTAGTAACTATATGAATAATACTTTGAAGGTTACATTACCTATGTAATCGATACGGACAAGGCAAGTCCGGAGTTGAGTGATATTCCCGTAGTCGGGGAGTTTCTCGATGTATTCTCGAATGATTTACCAGGATTACCTCCAGACAGGGAGATGAAGTTCTGTATTGACTTAGTTCCTGTACTGAGCCGATATCGAAACTGCCTTACAGAATGACTTCAGTTGAGTTGAAAGAGTTGAGAAAGCAATTACAGGAATTGCTGGACAAGGGGTTCATCAGACCGAGTGTTTCACCATGTGGTGCACCAATATTGTTTGTCAAGAAAAAATGGGAGTCTTAAGCTATGCATTGATTATAGACTGCTCAACAAGGTAACCATCAAGAACAAATATCCCCTACCCCGTATCGATGATATGCTTGACCAACTGCGAGGAGCACAAATCTCTTCCAAGATTGATAGGAGGTTAGGGTACCATCAGTTGAAGATCAGGAGTGAGGATGTACCCAAGACAGCTTTCAAAACTCGATATGGACATTACGAGTTTTTGGTTATACCTTTTGGGTTGACGAATGCTCCTACAGCTTTCATGGTGTCAATGAATGAAGTATTTAAGCCGTATCTGGACAGATTCGTTATTGTTTTTATTGATGATATTTTAGTATATTCAAAGTCCAGAGAAGAACATGAGTAGCATTTGAAAATGGTTCTGCAAACCCTCAGAGAGAAGAAGTTGTATGCTAAGCTCAACAAGTGTGATTTTTGGCTAGATCAGATAGTTTTTCTGGGTCACATTATGTCTAAAGACAGAGTGTCTGTAGATCCGTCTAAGATCGAGGCTGTAGAGTAATGGGGAAGATCCAAGACTGTTACTGAGATTCAAAATTTTTTAGGTTTGGCTGGATATTACAGAAGGTTTGTCGAGAGTTTCTCTAAGTTGGTTGCTCTTCTGACACGACTTACGAAAAAAATGTTAAGTTTGAATTGAGTGATTCATGTGAAAGACGCTTCCAAAAGTTGAAGTACCGACTGACCACCTCACCCATATTGACTATACCCGCTAGTTCGGGAGGCTTCGCGGTGTATACAGATGCATCTAATTAAGGTCTGGGATGTGTATTGCTGCAGAATAGGAAGGTAGTTGCTTATGGTTCCTGTCAATTAAAAGATAATGAGAGGAACTATCCGACCCACGATTTGAAATTGGCAGCCGTAGTGTTCATACTGAAAATATGGTGTCATTATCTGTATGGAGAGAAGTTCCAAATCTTCATAGACCATAAAAGCCTTCAGTATTTATTTTCGTAAAAAGAGTTGAATATGAGGCAGAGGAGGTGGATAGAGCTTCTGAAGGATTATGACTATGAGATCCTTTACGACCCGAGAAAGGCGAACGTAGTAGCGGATGCCTTAAGCAGTAAGAACATCAGGATGGTATCGTACATGATGATTCAGGAATACGAACTGCTGGAGCAGTTTACGAATCTCAACTTGGACATTGAGTCATCTGACATTGCCAGTTATGGTGTGATAACTAGCCTGAGAATAGAACAAGATTTTATTAACAGAATTCAATAGGCTCAGCGTATTGATCGATATTGTACAGATATGGCTAGTCAGATCCAATTGGGAACTGTGATAGATTTTAAAGTTTACTTTGATGGTTTACTAAGGTTCAAGGGTAGAGTATGTGTTCATCATGATGCACAGTTAAAGAAACTGATATTGATCGAAACTCATTCCTCGAGGCATACCTTACACTCGGGAAGTAATAAGATGTATTGGAATTTGCGAGAGGTGTATTGGTGGTCAAGGATAAAAAATGATGTGGCTGAATTTGTTGCCCAATGTCTTGTGTGTCAGAAAATTAAAGTAGAGCATCAGAAACCTGCAGGGTTGTTACAACCTCTACCAATACCAACATGGAAATGTGAGTATGTCACCATGGATTTCATTATGGGATTACTAAGGACCCATAGAAACCATGGTGCAATTTAGGTAGTAGTTGATAGATTGACAAAGTCCGCCCACTTCTTGGCTATGAAGTCTATAAATACTTTGAGTGCCCTAGTGGATATGTATGTACGAGAGATTGTAAGACTATATGGCGTACCAATGAGCATTTTATCTGATAGGGATTCTCGATTCATTTCGCATTTTTGGGAACATTTCCAATAAGCCATGAGAACCCAACTGAATTTTAGCTTAACTTTTCATCCTCAAACAGATGGCAATAAAAAAAAACTACTCAGACATTGGAGGACATGTTGAGAGCTTATGCTCAAGATTTTAAAGGCTTATAAGATGACCATTTACCACTAGCAGAGTTTGCATATAATAACAGTTACCACTCAAGTATCAGAATGACACCATACAAAATGTTGTATGGTCGAAGATGTCATTTGCCAATTGGATAGGAAGAAGTGGGTGAAAGAAAGATATTTGCTCCCGATTTGGTTAAGCAAGCTTCTGAGGATTTACAATTAATTTGTGAGAGGCTGAGGACAGCTCAGAGCAAATAAAAGAGTTACGCTGACCAAAGACGAAGACCTTTGGAATTTTCAGTAGGAGATTCGATGTTTTTGAAATTTTCTCCTTCTAAGGGTATAATGAGATTTGAAAAGAAAGGGAAACTGAGTCCCTGTTATATTGGGCTTTTTGAGATCTTAGACTGAGTGAGAGATAAAACATACAGATTGGCGTTACCATCGAAGTTATCGAGTATTCGTAATGTCTTTCATGTTTCGATGCTTCGTAAATATCATCTGGATCCGACACATGTGATAAAGTATAAACCATTAGAGTTGAAAGAGGATATGACGTATGTGGAGAAACCAATTCGGATCTTGGACAGGAAAGAAAGGCATTGTGGTCTAAGACGATTTCTTTGGTCAAGTTTTATGGCAGTATCACACTTCGGAAGAGGCCACGTGAGAATTAGAAAGCTTAATTCGAGAGAAATACCCACACTTGTTTGAGAACTGATGTAACTTTAAATTTGGAGACCAAATTTCCTAAGGTGGGGAGAATGTAAACCCCATAAAAATTTTTCGGCACTTGATTTTAAGCGATACCGATTAGAAACAATTGTGTTTTAATATGGATTAATTAAATTAAATTATAATCTCTATTGTGAGACTAGGGGGAATAATCAAATAAATCATATTAATGATAAGAACAAATGACTATGGGAATATGCATACACATATATATAGCAATATATATATATATATATATATATATATATATCCATGTATATACATATATAGATATAAATAAATGTGCACATGTTTTTACATGGTCGAGAGCTCCATATATATATATGAGGAAATATAAATGGATATGTATTTAGGAGTGTAATATTATGTCCATTGTTTAAATTTAGTATATGGGTATATGTATGTGTGTATATATATATATATATATATATATATATATATATATATATATATATATATATATATATATATATACACACATATACATGCATACAAAAAAAAAAAAAACTGAAGCACGTGAGTGATGGTGATATCTTGATAGGACAATAAACGTGAAGAGAAAGGGAGAAGTGTTGAAGCTTCAACAATTTGGTAACCCACCCCCTGCACCCCTATACCTCCTGTCGAACCCACTCCCATTCTCTTCCATCTTCAAGCCATCAGTTTACCTGTAAGACCCGAAATTAAATCGTAAATTTTTATAAATGATGAAAATGGTCACAAATTTAAACGAATGTGATTCGGACTGGAAATAAAGACTTAAAATGTGAAATGAGTGAGTGTTCGTGAAAGGAAGTCGAGTTAAATTAATATCGAACACGTACATGGGTAAAACGATCAAAAGATCAAAAATCGATATAAATTCGAAAGAAAAATTTAATTAAAAATATGAGATTGAGAAATCTTGATCAATAACGAAGAAATAATTAAATTTCAGGTAAAATTGATCAAGATATGAATTTATGAGAATTAATCGGAATTAATCGAGATTTTTACTTCGAAAAATAATTTCGAAAATAATAAAAAAAATATACCGAAAAGTCGAAATAATACCGATAAATTTGTTTATGGGTTAAATGAATAAAATATGAATATTTTTATATATTTTTACCAAATAATAATAAAATATTGAATATAATAATAATAAAAATAAATAATAAATTAATTAATTAATTAAAAAAATCGCGTTTCGCGATTTCTGAGGGAATAACGAAAACGAGGCAGACCTAGGCCGTCGGTCTCCATCACCGACGACCTCCGGTGACCAGGAAGCTGGACGAGGGGCAGTCGAGCTCACCGGCACCGACAGTGGAGGAAAAACGCGGTCGGCAAGTGAGGAAAAGGAAAGAGAAACCGACGAGGGAGAGAAGCAAAGAACGGCGGTGAACGGCGTCGATCTAGCCCCACCCGACCACCGTCGAACGTCCCCGAGGCCTAGACGTCGCGATTGGTGGTGGCCACAATCGCCGAAACCGACGGACGGCACCGAAAACGACAGAAAAGGAAATAGTTACCGACGGTCGAAGGAGAACAGCCGGACCGGCCACTTTCCGACGGCTTTGAATGAAACCGAGGCCAGATCGAGAATCGGACGACCCAGCGTAGCTGCTGGCGACGAAAACCGGCAGAGAATCGACTGGCAAGGCACCGAACTGGTCGAACCAGACTAAACCGATAGTCTGAACCGGGTTGAACTAGACCGAACCAATTCATCCAAGAAAGAGAGGAAAATGGCAGAAAAAGGAAGAAAAAGAGAAAAAGAAAAAAAGGGAAGAATTTTTAAAGATACACCGGACTTCGGGTAAGTCGGTAAGCGGTCAAAATTGATCGATTTGATTTTCGAGAAATTTATTTAAATTATATTCGATCGGAAAAATAACCCGAAATTAAATATAAATTATGCAGTTCGATGATAAATTCCAAACGTGAGTCGATCAAACTTCGATTTACGCACCATCGCATAATCTCTGGTAAGTACAGCTCATTTACGACAATTTATATGATTATTCGCGTTTTAGAAATGTATTTTACGCATTACGAATTTAATTTCGCATTTTGTGGATAATATTGAGAATTTTGAGTAACCTATTGTAAATGATATACGGGCTATCCAAAGAGTTGGAATGAAACCCAATGGATATTAAGAGCCCAATAGGCCCGATGAAGGGATTAAATAAATGGAAACGGGCTGGAAATAGGTCGAAGCCCATTAAGACGCAATCAGGCTCAATAAAGTAAAACAGACCCAGTGTTTTAGATTCGATCAGTATAAGTGAAATACTGATAAATATAATTGAATATAATTGAATTGACCCAAATATATGGTTATATGCAGTTCCGTAGACTTGGTTTGGAGCAAATTGGACTGAGAGACCTGGTACTGGCGGAACGGGATAAGCTCGCACGTGATTCCAGGTAAGGGAATTTTACGGACTGCTAGAGGTAACTTTACGAAATTTCAACTTAATTTGCTGTCTTTTAAATGGTCTGAAGGGTCTAAATTTCAGATAAAATTTTTAGTGCCCCGAATAGGCAAATTACCAAAATACCCTTGTTAAGGGTAAAATTTCCAACTTTTAGAAAAATATGGGAGGAGCAAGGATAAGAGGTTCCTGCTCGTGTCTTGAGATGTTTGAACACATGCATGAGTAGGCTGGCTAACTTTTAAATAAAAATGCACAGCATTGCATATTTTCAACAGATGCTGACTTTCTCTGGAAATGATTTGAGAAATGTAGCCGCCTACGTGATTTTCAGAAATATGACGTGCTAGAGCTCAACTCGCACGAGTTTTGATTTGTGTGATGCATACCTTAGTGCTGGAGCGAGAGCTCGCACTAGAGTTTTACATGTATTGGTGCTGAAGTCTAACTCGCACCAGATTTTTATATAATTTTCGTAATACGGTACTAGAATCTAACTCGCACCAGATTTCCACATGAAATGTGTACAGAGTGCTAGAGCTCAGCTCGCACTAGTTTTACTTGAATTTTACGAGAGTGCTGGAGCATCGCTCGCACTATTTTTCTGAAATCATGCGATGAGCCGTGCTTGGAGCGTCGGGTAGACTGTGTGTCACACCGATTAAATAGGCTCGCACGTACGTTTTGAGACAGGGCATGAGTATGGAGATATGATATGGGTCCACGGAGTACGTTGTATCGTGCAAGTAGCATAGAGTACGTTGTACCGTGTGGTATCTTCGGATATGTGGTATCTTCGGATACGAGTGGCATCTTCGGATGCGTGGGATCGGATAAGACTCATGGGTTGGACTGACCCACCTCCCTAGCGGTTCCCGATCAGGGTGAGACCCCGCACACTAGGATCCGTGTAGCAGAGGGGCTCACGAGGTCACACGACCATAGTCCTGATTATTTCCCTGAGATATACATATATTGCCTAGTCTTGCATGTTGATGTTTTGAGAAACTCATTTGTGGATTTTTACGTGAGTCTGGATCACCCGAAGGAGGGATTGGATCTTGACTGAGATATGGTTTTGATGGAAATTAAATTGGGTTTTAAACGAAAACTTGCATGATGATATTTTCCATGCTATTTTAACCCATGAATGATGTCAACTGGTTTTACATGATATTCAATATATCGCATGGTACTGTTGCTTTAAAAAGCATTTGATTTCATGGTTTTGTGTGAGTCAGGAACACCCGAGGAAAGGGTTGAGTCCTGACTGTGTTGTAAAATTTTAACGATGATGAAATATTTTAAATGGATATGCATGTCGAGTTTTCCATACTTTTGAATCCATATATGAACTTGTTTTACATGACATCACGAATTATAACATCTATTTTCAGAAATGTGTGGAGAAAGGGTGGTTTATGCATGGCACCACGTTCATGTAGGTAGTATGGTTACCTACTTGTTCGTAGGATTGCCTTACTGAGCTTGATGTGCTCACCCCTTTCATTTTCCAACACAGATTCCCTCCAGTAGACATTAAGGCGACTGAGTACTGCATTCCTGATATCCGCTGCTACCCATCATGTTAAGGTATATACACTTGTACATATTGTATCTAAATAAGTATAGCACAGTAACATGTTTGTAAGTGACTGTCAGGGATGTATAGATAATGTAAACACTTGTAAATAAATGAAAAAGAATAAATGAAAAATGAATATGTTTACCTTTTTTTGTAATAAGAAATTAAGTTATATGATGATTCAATGGTGGGACTGGCATTAACGCACAACCCAATTATTAGTGGAGTGTGGTCACGATTCGGAGGATAGATAAGTATGAAATAAAAATGAAAAATTTACTCTGATTTTTGGGTAGTTTTGGGTCGTGACATTACCTGCTATGCTCATATCCTGTGCATGCTTGGAGAACTGAAATAAAAGGGAAGAGAAAAGAGAGATTGGTTTGTTGTAGAAACGAAATTGGAAAATCTGGAGAGTGCCCGAGAGCTGAAACATAACTGGGCGATCAGAGAGGAAATGGGAGAAGGGCTTGTGGTGGAGAGAAGAACCATGGCAGAGGAACAGTGAAGCAGGATAGGTGTCATAGCCCACTTTCTGGTGCTCTTCATCCATACATATACTACTAACAGTTGGGCTGTGATTCAATGTAATTACTAAATCCCATACAATTATAGCGGAAACATTTAAACTTTAATTCACACACTCCAAGCATGTGTAGATATACAAAATCAATTGAATATTAATTTATCTTTACATAACTTCCTCATACAATTGTTTACATTTTCAATTTATGACTGTGCGATACATTATAATAGATACAAAATGCTCATATGTATACAAATCTTTATACCTTTGCAACTGGTGGGAGCTGTCCAACATAAATAGGGATCTAGAGATCACCGCATGGCTCTACTTCTCAGTATCTGGAGGGGGAAAAATAGTGGGATGAGCAAACCACAACTCAGTAAGGAAATAGATGCTAACAGGTAGATACTGTACTATCTACATAGCCCATGCTTGATTTAACAAATCCATGTTTCAATATAAATGGAAATATTACTAGAAAATGCATTTAAACATTTATCTTTCATAGGCATTTTCATAAAACAAATGTACAATACTTCCATTCAAAACATGTCATAAAACAATGCTATCACAGCACAAACATTCAAATCAAGAGATTTATCAAATCACAATATCTATTTGCTTTTCTCAAATCATTTCTTAATTACAAAATCTCTTTCTTTTCTGAGTTTCTCAATTTCTCTTATCTCTGAGACAGGCATGGAATTCTCAGCAATCTAATATCCACGACATATGACCATAGTCAGTGATCTCAGGCCTCGCTGATCAGGTGTACATAGGGCATCACTTGCCTGAAGGGGGATGGGTCAGTCCTACCCTCCGACTCATCTCGATCAACATCATCTCCTCATCATATCACATATACTCGCGGTACAATGTACGTCATGTGTTATCTACGCGATACTCATACTCACGTGCACCAACACGGTACATAGTATTTCAACGGACAACTACACAGTTCAACATACGACCGTGGACCCGGTCTATCCACCCAACTCCGATAGACTTATCATCCTGAACCATGTCTCATATACCAGGTGAGCAAATCAGCATGGCACACAGTCATCGCAAGGCTCCAGCTCGGTATTTCTCAGTGCGAACAACAACTTCTAGCACTGTATCATCTCAACTCAGTAAAAACTGGTACGAGCAATGCTCCATCACTTCTCTCAAAAATCATCGTGCGAGTTAAACTCCAGCACGACACATAAAAAACATATAAATATGTGCGAGCTAAAACTCCAGTACATTATCATTATAAAATCACATGCGAGTCATGCTCCAGCACGGTTTATCAAAACATGTAAATACATGCGAGTAAAACTCCAGCATAATCAAAATCATCAAGACTGGTATGAGCTAATGCTCCAACACCAATTCACATCCTAAATTCGATAAGTGGCTATTTTCTCTTTTAAAAAACTCAAAACACGATCATTTACATAGCATGTCGTCCCATGCTAAATATGTAAAGCTAGCCAACCTACCCATCGTCATTTCTCGATCTAAAAATCAACACATAGTTGAGAAAATATCAAAAACACCGTAGAGATGTAAAAGCATTAAAAACATGCATGTCAGGTTGTTTTCCTTCCCATATCTCATTTTCACAATATATATACCATAATACATTTCATGATCTCATATAATCTCATAGCTTAATAGGTAAACGTACTATTACTAGCGTCTTATCTACTAAAATTGCTGTAAAATACGTACAAATACCTCTATCGCTAACATACAGTCCCTTACCTCGAATCGCGCTTGTATTCCTTTCGTCTTGTTTGCTCCGTTCGCGATCCAGGTTAATCGTGTTCCACGTATTTCAGTCTAGACGTGTAAATCATTAAATTATTTTCTTTTCCTTCTCTTGGACCTATACATTTCACTTATTTAGCTATTTATACTTCTCAAGCTTCTTATCATATTCCACCTTTCCCTCTAATCTCATTATACATTCTCTCAAGTTTTCTATCATATTCTATAAATGTTTCCTTCATGAATTCCCTCCCATTATCACTCATTCATCACTACAATCATCATTCCCATCAATGTTTCACCTATCATTCAACCCACATAATGTCTAGATATTCATATTTAAAGCTTGAAGGTTGAATAGCTTACCTAGCTTAGCCTTTTTCTTTAGCCAAACCTGTAGTAGCCAAATCTCCTTCTCTTGGTCAAAACAATATGTGATTTTTGGGTATGTTGTTCTCCTTACTTCAAAGAATAACTTTTCCTACTTAAGTTTCTTCAGATTCTAGCTGGAATGTAGTGATTTTTAGAGTGAGATAGCTCTTTTCTTTGAGAGAAAATGATAGTTGCGGGTTTGGTGGGAGGAAATCTGATTTTTCAATCCAATCTCGTGCCCTTTTTATAGATGCAGAGACATGAGATCGATCTGGCCCTTATGGAGATTGATCTCTGCATGGTTTGGTAGTCCTTTTTATCAAACGTAACTACTACCAGATAGATCTTCCTTCACAATGAGATCGATCAGTTCTGTAAAAGGGAGATTGATCTGTTGTTTAATAAAGATCGATCTCTTCTTGGCCGAGACTTAAGGAGATCAATCTGTGCCTGTGAAAGATCGATTCCTTTCAAGCAGAGACTTAAGGAGATCAGTCTGCCTTCCCATGAGGTCGATCTGCCCTGTTCCATTTAACAAATTCTTAGCATTTCATGAGGGGAGATCGATCTCTCCTTCATATGAGATCGATCTCTCATCCCCTGCACCCCCATTTATGCATTTTTCTGCAGATTTCCAACTGCATACTCACCTTCATTTGGTTCATACCTCAATTTACATTCCATGCACAATTAACGTATATTGGCATCCATTCCATATAGTTCATAGGTAATAAAACTTGTGCACACTACTTGAAATCATGGATGTTTCATTAAATTTCCAAAATCCTTACATCCTCCTATCATTTAGACTCATGTAATGATACATATACATACATCATAACTTCTCAAGCTATTTTTGTAATAACGTACATATACATCATATCTTCATCAATACGTGTGAAATTATGGGCATTACAATAGGCGCTGGTTTTGAGAGCTGTTTTGGGTGCCTTTGAGGTGGTTGCTGGCTGAGGAAAGGAGGAAAAGAAATTTGGCACGAAAGGAAATCCATTTGAAAAAAAAACCAGGTAGAAACCTTCTTGGAGCAGTGTCGTATTGGCTGAAAAGTGGTGTAAGACCCGTAAATTTCTATGTAATGTTTATGATTTCGAAATGTATAGACAAGTTACAAAATATATGAATCATAAGAAATAGATGTTTTTAAGTTCTAAGTGTGAATGAATTGCAAAATGAGTATAGAAGCAATTGAATGAGAGTTTAAAATTGAAAATCTGGGAAAGATTACAGCTGAAATGCTACAGGGACAGGACAGATCGATCTCATTGCAAAGGGAGATCGATCTCATGACCTGGAAACACAATGCCAAACATTCTGCAAGAGGGAGATCGATCCCTCACTTAAGCAGATCGATCTCAAGTTGCTTTTGTTTGGACCAGATCGATCTCTAGTTGCCTCTGGATAGGCCAGATCGATCTCTAAAGCCTTCTGCCAGGCCAAGATCGATCTCATCCCATAAACAAAGATCGATCCTATCCCTTTAAGCAAATCGATCTCATGCAAGTAAGCAGATCGATCTTATGCAAATAGGCAGATCGATCTTCCACCCTTAGAGATCGATCTCATTAGGTCATTTCTATAAAACTCAATAACTGAATCTGCATTTCATGAAGAACAACTCATTTCCTCCATTTTTAACAAGTGACCTAACTTTCTCACTCTAAAATCATCACTTTCCAATCAGTTTTGAGAGAAGTTCCTTTGAGCAAAGTTGTTCCTAGTGAGGAAGAGAACAACATAGTCAAATAGTGGAAGCTGGAACCTTAGATTGAAGGAGAAAAGAGGTTTTCCTCCAATTTGGCAAAAAGAGGAAAAAGTTAAGCTAGGTAAGATTTTAATACACCATCTTCTAGTATGTTAATCTAGACATTTTGATGAGTGATTTGGTGTATATAATGTTGGTTGAAATATTCATTTACATGCTTATACAACCGACCTATAATGGGCTTAGTGAGAGAAAGTTAAAATGCCATGGAGTTGATGATGATTTAAGCATATAGAGATGTTAGTAAACAAGTATAGATGATTCTAAATAACTTTATGAAATCCATATATTAGAATGGATGATGATTGAAAATGGGCATAAGAGGTGTTTGATAAAATGCCATAGAGAAAGAAAATGATGAACTCAAGGCATTGTGAGAGTAATGTCGGTTCAGTGTTAATCAATAGACCTAAAGAGTTTAATAGATTCTCGAGAAAATGAATAGAACGATCGAAATGGACTTAAGAGAGAGTAAAGTTCAATAAGACATAACGAGGCCAAATTGGTGTAAAATGGCTTAATGCATTGAGTTGAACTACATGCAGGTGAAAATGAAGCATATTGAAGCATTCTGATGAGAATTGTAAATCGTTGTAGCTCCTAGAGACATAATTGGAGCCGATAAGATCGGATCACGAGCATTGGAAAACAAAGAAAGCAATTCGAGTGTGATTCAATGTAAGAGATTTATGCGAGCTATTAGAGATAGCTATACGTATGTTTCTTACCTGCTGTGTGCAAATAAATAATATAATGTATATAGATATTGATATATCTACGTGAAAGATAAGTGATATGAAGAAGCTTATATGCATGAATTGCATGACTTCAATGTCTTGTTGTGAAAAGATGTTTTGCAAGTGTTTTAAGAAAGAGTAATAATAGACTGGATCCCGGTTTAGTAATTTGCGTGAAAAGCTTTTAGCGAGTGATTGAAGTGAGATTGCCTTCTCACTCATACTTAGTGAATGAAGCCATCTATTCTTTTTTTATGTGAACATGTGCTTGAGCCAAAAATGGCAATGGTAGATTTACTTGCCTTGCTCGAATTTCATTTTCAAAAGGATTTTCGAGAAAAGAAAAATGTGCTAGAGCTAAGTGAAGCTGTGTGATCCACTCGAGAGCTCGCACTAGATTTTTGGAAATCATGCTAGAGTCATCGGGTACTGCTAAGTGATCTTGCTCTGACTATGCTCGCATGTGACCCCCTCGATTTAAAGTGATTATAAGTAAAATCGTGCTTGATGCCTTAGGTATGCTGTGTGATCTTACGCTGAGTTGCTCGCATGTGGTACGATAAGCTTTCTGTGTGATAACCAAAATAGTGCTCGATGCCTCAAGTATGCTGTGTGATCTTACGCTGAGTTGCTCGCACGTGATTTTATGATGTTTACTGTGTGAAGAGTAAAACCGTACTGGAGCCGTTATGTATTGCTCAATGATCTTGCACAGACCTGTTCGCCTGTGATTTTTGATACAAGGGAAATAGGTGATAAGGATCCATGGGAGCACGATGTACCGTGAGCGTTAGCCATGGGGTACGATGTTCCGTGATGTCTTAGTGATTCTGTGTGAGCTGAAGGGATGATTGATCCGCCTTCCCAAGCATGAGATTCCCTCACACCTGATCAGTGTTGCCTAGAATTTGGACTATGGCCATAAGTTCTTTTATTTGTGTGATATGACATTTTGTCACTACTGTGTGAGGTGACATATGTCCCCCCTGTTGTGTGATACAAAGTGATATCCCATACTATGTCTCATGTAAATTGATTTACTAAGAAATTTGCTAAGTGCAAAGAGATTTATAAGTGTGTACTGTGTGAAATGATAAATGAAACTATGTGGTTTTTAAAGATTGAGTTATGTGATTCTGTGTGAATTGATGATGTATATGCATATACCCATCTAGCGAATTAATGATTTCGCATCGATGGAAGCTATTTTCAAAGAAATGTATATGTTTTATAAGGAAAAATAAATGTTTATATTTTAAGCATGTAGATAGTATAGTTATCTACCTGCTTTCATATTTTCTTTACTGAACGTGTTAACTCACCCCTTTATTTCCTCCTCCACTGATTCTACGCAGTAGTGAGTTACTGCAGTTTTCCCTGCTACGGTGTTCTCCAGTTCTCCAGTAGTATAGAGGTATACACTTATGAGAAAAATTTTTGTATCCTGTAAATTAATGCACGGTATATTTATCTTTTGTACAAAAGGGATGTGTATAATAGAAACTGATGTAAACGTTTCCCCTTATATATAAAAGAACAGTTTTTATTTCATTAAATGAATTTTAAATTTTGAATGGATGAGATGTGGTTATGGATGTTGACTCACAGCCCAATTGTTAGTAGTAAGATAAGTCACGAGAAGAGGGTCGTGACAAGTGGGCCAAAAACCAAGGCTGTTCGGGCACCTGAAAGATAGAAACAAGGGAAAAGTTGGTGGAGCAGGGAGAGGCCAGAACACAGAGGGGAGAAAGGGAGGCTGGAACGAAGGTAGTTCCACCCTCTGGAAATAAAAAGTGGAGCAAAGTCGGAGGAGGGTGTTGAAAGCGGAGAGAAACAGAAGGAACCAAAAGCTGAAAAATGAAGCAATGCAGCTGGTAAGGAAAGTTTGTTGTTCAGTGCAATCGAAGTTGGTACACTGATCCAACCGTGAGCAGTAAGCCACTACTCTGTTTCTGCTTTGGACTACCATCCTTAGTAAGAAAACGTGACAGCAGGGAGCTGTTAGTAGGGCATCTTGGTTGAAGGAGAAGGAGGCAAATATCGGGGCCTCCTTCCGTGAAGAAGCAAACCAGATCGAGAGTGGAGTGAGGCTTAATGCCTCTCGATGAAAATGATGAATAATAACCGTGGCATGTGAAAACGAGAAAGAAGGAAGAAGAAGAGAGGAAGAGGTACCGCACCGAGAGGAGGAAGGAAATGGTGAACAGTATCCTCGAGTGATCAGCAAGGAAGAAGAAGAAGAAGGAAAACAAGAAGGAAGAAAGGAATTTGACGGGAAAGGAATTTTTTTTAAAAAAAAGTATTTATATATATATATAAATATTTAGAGATAGGAAAGAAAGTACAAAGAAAGTTGGGAAAAACAAAGGAAAGAGCTTCGGGAAAATTAACCGAGTAGATCATACCCACTAACTCCGGTCAATAAGGTATTAAGGACTGAGGGTAGACATCGAGGTAAGAAAAACTTCTTTGTGCTGTTAAAGATAGATTCACGTATTTTTATATGGAATTGTAGATATAAAATTCTAGGTCAAATAATACAGTTACCGAAATTCTAGAAAATCCTAGGCCGATTTTACAGTTTTTGGAATTAGGAAAAACTTTAACCTCAGTAAATCGGCCCATATATTGATATAAATTTAGTCAGTTTATTTAGATAAATATAATTGAAGTTTGTGATTATTGTTTTAAATCGAAAATCTCGAATTAAATTTTCGTAAACGGTTCATTGAGATTTTTAATCGAAAAGGGTGAATTAGCCTATTTCTGAATGTAATATTTTTCCGAACTGAAATTACAGTTGATTTTACTGAAATGTGATTTGCTTATAAGTGATATTGAGGATATGTACTGGAGCGCGTGCTGACTGTGTGTCACATGGTCTGACTCGCACTGATTTTGAGATAAAGGCGATGGTCAAACATGTTGCATTTCTGTCTGTTTCTGTTTCTATGGTCCATGGAGTACGATGTACCGTGCGGCATGCAAGTGAGTATGATGTACCGTGTATTCTGGTGTTCAGACATTCTGTACTGTTCTGTGAGCCATTAGGGTAGCTGACCACTCCCACGACGATTGACATCCTGGCACACCTGATCAGTGAGGAAGTCACCGACATTGGCCAATTGTCATTTTTGAATTTTGATATAACATGTTCTGTCTTGTCTCGTCTATTTGATATTCTGGATTTGACTGTATGAACTGTGTTATTTAAAAATCGTTTATTCTATTGCTTAAAGTTTTGGAATTTTTTATTTGTAGCAGTAAACTGATTTCATTATTGCTGTTGATTTTGTTATTGATTTTCGACTTCGGTCGTTTGAATTTGACAATTTATCCGTATGTTTTTCATGAGAATTCCTAGTTTGGCAAATATATATATATGTAGTGTATTTATCTATCTGCCGTGTATTTTTCTTACTGAGCACGTTGAGCTCACCTCTTACTCTCCTCCAAAAATCCTCATCAGTAGCGGGATCGTCTTTTATAAGTTGAAATATTTTGCACAGCCATACGTCAGCAAAGTATTCATCCGTGTTAAAGGTATACCTAGTATAGACATCCATTTTGTATCTAAATTTTTTAAGTACAGTAATGTATAGGGAAATGTGTCTGGGGAATGTGAACACAAATATTTTGTAAAAGAATAATTTCTTTGATTAAATTGAAAAATATTACCATTGTTTTTGTTTAAATTTGTTACTAAGAAATTAAATTGAACAATCGGATTTATTGTTCTAATCTCTTATCGACTCGTAACTCAACCAAAAAGTATGTAAATCGGGTCGTTACAATATTTGTTGCAATACTTCTTCATGTGCTCCTTTTTTTTATATATAGAAAAACAATTGGACTCCTTCTTCTCAGTTTAGATAGGTATTTTACCATTTCCCTTTTGATTGGCTTGTGCTTTATTCTTTCCTTATATTACGGTATGTGCATTTTCACCCTTTCTATTATCAGTCTCTCTTCCTCTTGAACACACATGGTCAGAAGTTCATTAGTTAACCATTTTTCCTTATGTGTGTTATAAGAGATTTTGAAAGGTCCATATTGATGTGGAAGGGAATAGTGCATAAGGAAAGATTCAGACATCTCAACCTTAAGGGACTTTAACTGAGTTGCTATATCCTTTATATGCTTGATGTGCTAACGCACACCTCTAACATTGGTAAGCTTCATAGATGATAACTTTGTCATTGGTTGCTAGCTAGGGTTTTATCTAAAGACACAAACTATTTATCAATAGCCATCAGAAATTCCTTGACATTTTTACACTCAGGGATTGAACCACGAATACTAGCAAATATGTCTATCCATATGAGCATCATACTTAAGCGATTAGATTGCTCCCATCGTTTATACATGGCAATCACAATCGAAGAGTTACTTTTAGTTGACATAAGCGGTTCATCCTTCCGAATGACATAATCAATGTTCATGCACCCTAATTGAAGAAGAACTATCTCCTTCCATACTTTATAGTTATCA
This sequence comes from Firmiana major, assembly GCA_033439115.1. Lineage (NCBI taxonomy): Eukaryota > Viridiplantae > Streptophyta > Magnoliopsida > Malvales > Malvaceae > Firmiana > Firmiana major. The sequence continues at coordinate 33,450,081 of CM065913.1, read as the reverse complement.
CCACTTAAATACGGAATATCACATTTTTTTAATCAAAAAAATTCACAAGTTGTATAACTGCAAATAAATCAAACATACATGCTTATGTTACAAAAATAAAGGCAAATAGACACATATCATACTTTACCAATGTAAATCATGCTTCAACATATGTATTAAATAACATATACAATTGCCTATGGTTAAAGTTTTAATTTAAATAGATTCATATATAAATGAAACTATCAAAATATATATTTTTTTCTTAATTCTTGAAGGTAAATTAAGAAAAATAATTTGTTACTTTATCGTAATTAATCATACAAATACAATAAAAATTCTTGTAGAAAAAAAATTTATTATATTAAAATGATTAATTACAATTAATGTCATTTTTCTTTATGTGACCGAATATAATTATTATATAATTTGACATAACTAAAGATGCTATGGCTATTCTTGATTAAGAAAAATTATATAGATTACATGACATCAAATTTTTGCATAAATAATATATTTTTTACTTTCATGTATACAATCAACATATGATAAACAAATAGTGTTGCATACATATATCCATTAATTATTCATAAAATTTAATCATACAAAAATATATCATGAGCCAAATAATGATATAACTTGAACTTATGAAAATACACCTTATATTTAAATATTTAATTATTTATATCTCTTTTACAATTAATTTAATAATCAAGCCAATACAAATTAGGTTCACACAAATATGGCTTTCTCAACGAAGTTATATATATTTATCTATGTGTAACTTTCCTAACGATAATCAACAGTTGGTTAGATGGAGTGATAGTAGACTTTTTTCCTCAAGTATTTGGATAAGTTCGAATGCTAGAGTCGTCATTGTTGGAAGAGCTTTTACTTGAATACTATTCTCGACCAGAATAAGTTTCAAACGGTAAAATGAATGAAAAAACTTGTATTTACACCAAAAAAAAAAAAAAAACTTTCCAACAATAAATGAGGTAAGCTAACTTGCAAAATTTTCTTATACTACCATCATCACCACACGCTGTAAAACCATTATTGATGAAATACTTACAATACCTTTGTAAGACCCGAAACTTTTCACCTCGGGAATTATTTCGGGAGAATGAAAAAATATTTTCAAAGAAATAAAAAATAAATAATGATGTCTATATATACGCATAAAATATATATAGAAAAAAATTGGGTGTCTAAATATATACATTTGCATTTGAAAATCACTGTATATATAATACATGATAATAATATTTTTCTAATAATAATATAAATAATAAGAGATAATTATTATTGTATTTTTATTATAATAATATTATATTATAGATATTTTAAATCTATGTATTATAATATATTATATTATATTATATTATATTATATTTTAATGTAATAAATATAATATTAAAAAAACGAAATTGAAAGCGGAAATAAAGGGCAAAGTGCGGAAAAAAAAGGAAAGGAAACTGAAAAACGAACGGAAAGAAACGAAACCGAAACAGCCTCCCCTCGATTCATTGTCACCGACGAGAGAAGAGAGAGAAAGGAGGTGAACGGAGGCCGAAAAAAGGAAGATTGTCTCGCCACCGGCCAGAGGGGAGCTGAAACACCACCGTCGACAGCCCAGGAACGTTGATCGGCGAAGAGGAAGAAAAGCCACCGAAGCAGAGGAGGAGAAAGGGCCAGACCGGCCACTTTCGGTAAGCTGAGACTCGGACACTGCCAGATCCACGCATCGTGAGGCCCCGCGGATCTGCTGGAAGTGGAAGCCGACGAAGAACCGACCGAGAAAAGGTTCAAACAACGAACTTGCCACTGAACCGGTTCAGTGAAAAGCGGGTTTGAACCGATCCGAACCGATTCAGCTAAAAAAAAAGGGAAAAAAATTAGGTGATGCCCCGGGTTTAAGGAAAAGCAGGTAAGTAGTCGGAATTGATCGATTACATTTTCAAAAAATTTATTTGAAATTATATTTGATCGAAATTGATTCGGTTTAAATATATAAATGTGTAGCGCGACGAAAGTGAATTCGATTGAATTTCGAATTACGCGCCATCATAGAAACTCGACTCTTGAAGGCATATTGGAGCCGGGAATGAGCGAGTGACTAGAAATTGGAAAGATAAAAGCGGAATCGACTGAGATTCCAGGTAAGGGATTTATGATTGCTATAGAGATAGCTGTACGTATTTTATAAATCCCTGTATAAGAATAAATAGTATGAAATATATAGAGACTGAAAATCTAGGAAAGAGCCTAGTGATAATTAAATTTACCCTTGTTATAGGGAAATGCATACAGTTCAGCATCGAAAATGCAAGATTTGAAAAAAATGCATGAATTGCATATTTGTGATGTTTTCACTATAAAACACTGTTTTTTAGCAAGTATATGGATATATTGGCTATTGTTTATATGATTTGCATGATGACAGCATGCTATTTATACTGAACTCTAATTTTGAGTTATTTTCAATGAAAATAGAGTCATCTATCAAGTTTATGAATGAAATAAATCATGCTGGAACTGAGCGTATTAACTAATGGGTTACACGATCCTACTCACACGAGATTTTAAATGGTATTGAAAATGAAATTGTGATAGAGCCGAGTGTTAACTAACGGGTTACACACTCTTGTTCGCACATGATTTTTATGTTATTGATGAAGAAAACGTGCTGGAGCCCTCGTGTCGACTGTGTGTCACACTGACTTACTCGCACTGATATATGAGACAAAGTTATGGTTGATGATTAATGCTGAGGTCGTAAAAACCTGTCTACTCTCAGGTAGCCTCGAGCATACAATATATTGATAGAGTCCATGGCGTAGGTGTATGGACAGGGTCCACGGAGTACGTTGTACTGTGTGATTATCCACGGAGTACGTTGTACTGTGTGATTGTCCACGGAGTACGTTGTACCGTGAGATGATACATGGAGTATCTTGTACCGTGTTGGCGTCTTCAGACAGATGATAGAGTAGAGATGAGCTGATGAGTTGGATTAACCCACCTCCCTAGGCGACTGACACCCTTGCACGCCTAGCTAGCGATTGCTTGGGGTCACTGACTATGGCCATATGTCCACAGATGATTGCATATCCCTACCTAGTCTCAAAATGATCTCAAATGGTTTAAAAATTATGATTTGTGATTATGACAGAATCACTTATTACCAGTACCAGAGGAGTACTGATTTTGAAAATGAAAACAGAGAGAAATGTGATGATTTGAAATGTGTTTAAAATGAAATGAAAAAAGCTTTCTATTGAATTAATGATTTCTGAATAGATTGTTATGGTTTGTCAATTGCATTTCCCTTGAGATGATATTAAGCATGCATTATAAGTACGTAGATAGTATAGTTATCTACCTGCTTTTATGTTTTCCTTACTGAGCGTGTTAGCTCACCCCATTTTTTCTCACTCTACATATAAAGCTCAGTAGAGCATATTGTGGTCATCCCTGCTAGTTCTTTTGTTGTACAGCTCTCTTTGCTGCGCAAAGGTATATATTTATATACACGTATTTTATATCTGAACACTAAATCGCACAGACATGTACTGTATAAATTACTGGGGATGTAAAGTATGAAAAACGATTATATAAATAGATGTACATAGTTAATGAGATGTACAATTATGTTTAATATTTGATACATATGAATGAATAGAAATAAGTAACATCGACTCACAACCCAACCAAATCTTGGGAATGAAATGAAAAAAAGGTCAACGATAACGATCGTGACAACCTTGATGTGGCTTGATATTTTAAAATCATATTCAATGGCATAACTGAATAATCCGGACATGATAGTTTTGATACATTAATGCAAGGTTATTTCGAAATACAAAGAAGTGTCAAAACCAATTTAATTTGACACAGCCTCGTCTAAAAAAAAAAACTTTTATTTTAGGCAATATTAAGTTTTTATTATTTTATTTTATTTTATAGAATTGATAGGCATAGAAACATCAAATCATTTTTCAAGGTTCGAAATTAATGGAAAAAATAAAGTTTAGCCATAAAACATGTTCAAACAAGATCAAAACGGAGGTTTTAAAAGCTCAAATGCCAACCTTTTTTAATAGATTTATCTAATGTATTAGCATTATAAACAACATATAATAAACCAAATGCAAAATGAGAAAATAACCTTATGCCATTGATATCGATAATATTGAGTTGTGATTATGTTACGTTCTTTTTTTGTATTTGATATTCTAATTTTAGACAATTTCATTAATTCTATGCTTTCAGAATATTCAGATTAGAGATCCAATACATATTCTTTATATACATCTCCTATTAAAAATACAACTTTATTAGTGGATGATTATTTCTTGTATATATGGATGGATAATTTTAAAAAATTGTCGGATGATAATAATAAAATATATGATTATTAAAGAGGAAGCTTTAAGAGGTTATGAAATTAATCTCAAAATCATTTAATTTTTATAAAATACTGTCAATTAAGTGGATAATTTACGTTAGTAACTTAAAAAAAACTGATAAATCAATGTATAATTAAAGAAAATTCACATTTGATGGAATTTTATAAACTTACTTAAACATTAATATAAGGATTTTTTAATTTTTTTAAAAAGTTACATGTTACATTCACTATAAAAATGAAAATGAAAATATTTATTTGGCCTTTCTCTTTAGTTTTTTTTTTATATTTAATTTTAGTGAAATCAATATAAAAAAATTACACTAAAATTATCTGACCCATACAACTTAAAATTTTCTAAAACTGAATGGAATCAATTCACTCCACTGCTTACGTGCCTATATCTATATTTATGACACTTTTCAAAATTACCAAAATAAGTTACAATTTCTAATGTATTAAAATTATTAAATATCAATTATTACATTTAATATAAAATATTACTAATAATATCTTAACTAATCTTAAAAGAATGCCTTAAAAATACTCATTAGCAAAATCCTTAACAATTTAGTACCGGACAGCCTTGCCATTTGCAAAAATAAGTTTATATATTTGAGCGACAAAATTTGGCAAGTTGTTGCCCACAATTTGGAAATTTGGCAACCATATTAAATTTCAGATTTCTCGCACTTGAACATTAAACTTAACATTGCTGCCTTTTTTTTTGGTACATAACATGGCTGCATTAATAGAATCGGAATATCCTTTCTGTCAAAAAAAAAAAAAATCAGATTTCAAACTTAAAATAGAACTAGCTGTTTTTTTTTTGCGACAATAAGACTATAAACATTCATCTATACAAGTCCAAAATACTACTAGTAAAATAATTAATAATGGGAAGAAAAAAAACATGGGGATTTCCCTACCAGACAACATCCCAAGCGGTTGAAAGAAAATAAAATTTGCCTGATTTTTTAAGCTAAGAAAAAGAATACGTAATTCGATGGTGACCGGGGCTGCAATACGGGCACCTAATCAGACCGTTAGCGTTGCAATCGGCACAACTTCGAAACCCAGATTTTCCAGAGTAAATCTTATGGCTACCATTGCATTGGTGACAGACAACAAATCTCAGCCCTTCGCATAAATTACAGACGTTGGACCCCACCACCAACGGTAGCCCACTGATCAGCTTCTTCAGTTCTCCACACTCATGTAACTGTTTGACTTCATCGGCCCCGCCGATGCACCTCCCCCCAATGAAAACCAACGGAAGGGTAAAACTTTTACGCCCGAGGATCCCCTGCAACTCGTCTAAAAAACTCGAATCCAGAGATAAATCTCGTTCGTCGATTGGGACACGGAATCCTCGGAGGATTGATCTGACGGTCTTGCAGTCTTCGAAGGTCTTGCGGATGACGCTGAGGCTGGTGAGGTACACGATGACGCCCTGGTCAGCGTTGGGGAGGGTAATGGACGGTTGGGATGAAGGGGGAGCATGGCGGTGGGCCCAGGCGCGGAGGACGGAGGTTGAGAGCTTGACACGGTGGAAAACGGAGGGTCTTTTGGGGGATTGTGGATAGGGTTGGGAGTCTTCTTCCTCTTGGAGGATAGTGTTAATGTCTTTGAATGAAGAGAAAGAGAAATGGGAGGGTGATTTTGTGGAGTTTCCCCTGCTCGGTGATCTTAGCCACTGAGGAAACATTTGGACAGAAATGAAAGGGAAAAGGGAGGGATTTGGACTTGGGACAGAAAGGCAAAGTGAGGGTGTTTAAGGTTATAAGCATAGGGTTATTTAAAATAAGATGTGGGGTTCGGTTCTGAGTCTGACTTAATTGCAATTGCTATTAAGGAAACCCTAGATGAGGGAGGAGTTGAGGAGATCAAGGGATTCAGAATTCCAGATTCACGCCTCTCTGGTTGGGTGTAATAATGACTTGATTTCTACTCCTTTTTATCAGACTACAAGAAAATGGGGGAGTAATGGGCAATTAGCCATTCGGGAGGATTTTTTTTATTTTTTTTATTTTTTTCGTACGTTATTAGTTACTTAGTTAGGGTGGCTTATGAATAAAGTAATGGAGATATTGGCTTACTTAGATCTGCCAGTTGTAAGCGTGCTTTTTTTAATCTACAAAACAAAACTTGTGCAAAAACATTTCTTTGAAAGAGAAATGAGACTTGTTGAATATTTAATCTACTATTACTTTCATTTACCAGATCCTAAAAATGACAGTTCAGAGGCAAAAGTTTAACCAAGTAGAGGGCATAATCTTGTGTTCTTCCCTTTAATCTTTTAACAAGAGCAAAACAAGTCAAAACTCAAAAGGCAAGTAAAGAATTAGAGACGCCAATTCTGAAATAAAGTTAAGAGCCAAGACCCGCTGTAAAGTTAACAGAAGGAGGAAAATAACAGAATATCAAGAACAGCAACAATAATTCTTCATTAGAATCAGCAGTTACTAACCTTTTGTCACATCTTTGCTCCTTTAGAGATGAGAATGTCTCCGAATGGTTCATTCTGTTCCACATTTAAGAAACTTTGAGAAGCAAGAACTGCGAACAAGTTGGTCAATGATCTCAGTTTTTCATTAAGTCAGAGTCTTATTTGACACCTTAAGTTAACTAAAGTCGGAGCAATTTCACTACATGGGTGGATGAAATAGATTGTGTTTGTATACCACAAGTCTGATAGAAGAGCTGAGCTGCTCCCTTTCTGTTGAGTCCAGCTGCTAAGTTGTTTAGGGATTCTACTTGAGGGGCTCCTGGAGTTTCAAAATGCGTTTTCATATGCCTGCAGCCAATTAAGATGCACAAAGTTAGTTGATCAGACAAGTGCAAAGTTAATTTTGGACTTAAAAGCATGAATATTAAATGAAATATACTTCCTGATGTTCTCAGTCATTTTGTCAGGAGGATCATTCACAGGAGTTTCCATTGTAATTTGAGTTTCTACCAAGAATTCTGAAAAAAAAAATGGTAAAACAAAGAAAGAAATGGAGCTGTTAATGACCATATTGGATGGTGAAGCAATTCCTGTGATTATATCTGCTACGACAGGATGGAAGTTGATGACTTCTTTACCTTGATCAGGTGCCGAGTTTCTCTGTTGTAACCTTAATAACTTGTAATCAGGATCAGCTTCCAGAAACACTTCAACCACTGTGTCAAGGCTGCCACTGTTTCTCGAAGTCGATGGCACTTTGTTCTTCTTGGACCTAACCCTATAAGATCAGAAATTTTTTTCATAGGTTGAAGAACTATGATTACCCACCTAGACATAGTACCCATTTCCGCAATAATTATTTTTCTACGTTCTAATTATTATGGAAGATGAATTTTTACTTACCTTCCAATATTTACTTCAAAGTTATTTGAGGGGACTCCATCTCCAGATACGGAGCTCCCGCTGTATCTTAGGGCATCTCCTGCAAAATGCACATGAAGCTTAACTGATACACTGTGTCTCCATAATTAATCTCATATTATAACCTCAAGACGACTCCAAACAGAAGAGAGACATAAAACATGTAAAGAGAGATTTTTCATACCGGAATTTCCTGGGGTGAAAAACTGATTCGTTTCTACTGGCGTCACCTTATGAGCCACACTTGTTCGCTGTAACTCTATGGCAATGGCATGAGATGGAGAACCAACTCCACTGTGAAGGTCTTCGAAAGGCTTCACATTCTAAACTCAGTCAGACACAGGGTACAAATGTATTTCGTGGAAGCAAACCAAAGACCGGTTGCTAGACTTACATAATCCATTGGATAATCAGACTGCACTCTTTCAGAAGGAAATGGATCTGGCGGTTGTGGTTGTGAGGTCCTCTCTGTGTACGGTGTAATATAGATTAACTTCCCTTCATTACTCCACAAGAACTTAAGAGGCAAGAATCAGTGAATACTAACCAGAGGGTGAGTCATGGCGAGGTTGAGTGCTTTTCTTCCAGAGGTCCAAAATTGGTGCTGGGTAAGGGATTTCTTGGTTTCCTTTCATAAACATATCATCCATTAGCACGGTAGATGGGAGCTCCATAAGCTTAGCTATCTTCGAAGTAGACAGGATATCTGTGTGACCCTGCAAAATTTATAGCATAAAAACGTTTCGGTACATCAATGATTCTTGAAATGATTGTTTTCTTTGGATAAAACTTTTACTCCCCATAAACTCTTCTGATATGTGTGGCCCAGAATAATGCGCTAGAAATATTCGCTCATGGTGTAAGTAAATAGCTAACCAGGAAATCTGGATATGCAACATAATTATGCTCAATATGAATATGATACACTGCAAATATGCATGGCATACCCTTTTCTTCCTTCCTCTTCTAGGTACAATATCAGAAGTGTCATGAAGCCAGGAATGATATACATGGTTAGGAATAACAGTTTGTTCCTCATCTAGGGTAATTCCTTTGGCTTTTCTCGCTTTCCGTTTTACTGGCCCCTGCCTATGTTGATCCTGCTTACTCAAGGAGAATAACAGTAGCAGAAGTTTTATTTTCACTTGATTTTTTGCATTAAGTGTTGGTATAAATTACTGATGCTTACTCTGGCTTCTTTGTTTCTATTAAATTGTTGATCTAATTGCTGCTCTGGATGCTGCTCTTGGGTTTCTTCAGCTGCGGGAGATTAGCATGAACTTAGTTTTCTAATATGGAAGTTAATATATATGATGCAGAAAGATCCGATGTTAGAAGTACTTTCATTTATTTGAATTTAAGCACTAGAAAGCTTTCATTTTTTTTCTCATTTTTTATGAGTAATAATACAAAAAGCCAATACGTAATGCTTACTAAAGGGACCTCATTTTAAGTCAGATAATTCATGTTGAACAGCAGTTATCTATGACAACATATCTTCAAAAAGTTTCATGTGCCAATTATTTGGATCTAAAATCAAGTAGAATGGTTCATTTACAAATATTATTCAGCAGTTATGCTAAAATGGTATAAAACTTTAAAGTGAAAGCTTCATCACCCTTTCAGATTTCTAAATCATTCCCTCTAACAAACAAAAACTAATAGCATACACAATTTAAGTTGCCGTACTCTCGACCATCTAAGGCATTAAAGTACTCTAACCTCTTTGAAGCCGGTCTTGCCGGGGTGGAGAAGGAATGGAGGTAGTTGGTATCTGTATATGCTCTTCTAAAGTGAAGTTTACTTGTGTCCCCGTATCACCTTCTTCAAATCTGTCACAGCAATTAGGAAAATTGAGGGAATTATTCAGTCCACAGACATCCTAGTGAACTATTAACTAAAACCTTAGCCAGCTATAGAAGTGCAACCATGGAAATAAGCGTTTAGAGTTACCTTTCAAATTGACCATGAGTATCTGTTTTAAGCTGAAATAAATCGAATAAGGTTATGTCGTCCTCATCAGCTGTAGGAAAGAGAGCGAGTAGTTTGATTATATACAGCGTAGTACAAAAGATGAATATTCTCAACTTGATATACATGTTCAAAAATACAATATAAGAGAAAAGTTTAGGGGTGAAAAAAAAAAAAAAAAAAACCTTGATGGCGTTCATGGGTGAGATTATCCTCCATGGGATCATTTGTCATATAGTATTCATCAACTTGATCAAGTTGCTGTACATCAATAAAAGTAAAACAGTATTAGTCCCAAAAATGGAATTGCAAAGAATTCAGATGACAGCTGCTTTGTGTCAATAATGTAGAAAAGTAGCTTTCTTCCATTGGCATCTAATAAGGATATGTTTTAATCCCTCTTGGATTCTTCCTTAACTAACAAAGCAGGTCAAAACTTATAAGTTCTTCCTCTAACAGCAATTGCATTTCCCTTAACAATTAACTCACATAATCCTGGTAATGAAGGATGAACAGACTAAAGATGTGAAAACTCAACATGGTCGGTCAAAATGGGTTTGACCAAATGAAAAAAAAAAACAAAACAGAGATATCAGGGTAGATCAGGTGAACCAATTATATGTATGCAGCGTAAAAGTTGGCTATGCCCCAAAAGAAAGAACTCAAGAAGAACAAAAGGTTAGAAATGAGCTTTAAAAAATGGAAAAAAGTCCATACTTATTGTTAGCGTTGCATTGCTAATTTCTAGGAAAAAATGGTTACCTCAGTCTGGATTGGAAAAAGTCCACTCATAATAATATTTTCAAGCATCCGAGCCAATCCACTTAGCATCGCAAAATAAAAAAACTTAGAAAACCGAATACATTTAATTTAAACACCATGAATTATGAGCAGGTTATTTAACCATATCTTTAAGATCCTAAGTTTACTCCAAGTAAAAAAAGAACAGAATTAATTGTAAATTCATCGAACATCTCTCTAGGCAGGGCAAACACTAATTAACCACCACAGTTTAAACTAGCTAAACCTAATCGCAGAGCAAAGCACACATTTATAATAACTGTTTTGTTTATTGCTGAATCGCACCCTTACCTTGAACAGTAAAAATAAATGGAGAGTTTATTTTACAACAATTTTACCATGTTTAAATTGTTATGTGGAAACCCCATGAATATTTCTTCGTCAGGTTCTCCAACATTGGTGTAGCCCATGGAGGTTTCTTCATTTTCAGGTAGTGTAATGGATTTTCTCCTGCAAACAATGGAGACCATCAGACAGAACAACCCAAAACTTGGATCTTTTCTTATGTTCTATTTTTAATTCTTTAAAAACCAAAAGCGCATAAAAGAAACTTTACCCGGCCTTAGCTTTTCTTTTGGGAAGTAAAGTTGGCTCTTCCATCACCTTCCATGCTTTCCTTATGTCAACCTCAAGACACCCAAACAAAATCAGACCATTTTAATCAACAGAATCGAATGTACTTACTGACGAAGAAAATCAGATAAAAAAAAAGGAGATTATCCTGTGCTTTTCAAGTACCAGAAGCCGATTAGCATCATCTGTTAAACAATGCAAATGCATTAAAACCACATTAAAATAAAAAAAAAATTAGAAATAAAACGAAATTTTTTAAAATAAGTGATCGAAAATTAATTTACCATGAAGGAACATCACTTTTTTCTCATAGAGAATCACAACTCCACCTTGAGAGAATGAGAAAATTAGTCAAATTACTAAAACAGAGTTTGGAAATTCAGAGAAGTTTAAAAGAAGGTGAAAAAAGAGAAATCAAGTATTTATTTTCTTTTTACCCATGAGAATGCTAGAGAGTCGAAGAGCAATGGGGACCGGAGGATTTAGAATCTCTTCACTGTAAAAATAGAAAAGGAAAAGAACATCAGTTTGTTAAAATACAAAATAAAATAAGACTAGGAAAAGAAATTAGAATGACTGAAAAGGAAAATAGAAACCAGAGTCGAGCGATGTCGAGCTTGTTAGCTTTCCTTCGATCGAGCTTCGCCTGCTTAGTCCCAAGCAACCTTAATAATCAAAGGTAAAAAAGAAAAAAGAGTTTAGTTTCCAGCTTATATACGAAAGCCAAACAGAGCTTTAATTTATCAAAAATTCGTTAACAACAACCCTTAATATTCAATGAGAAATTTTTTTCCAAGATTGAACTTAATTAAAAAAGAAACTAAAAAATTTATCAAACTCGTATTTCATAGAAAACCATCTACTTATTAATGGAAAGTAAAACATAGCATAAAAACAGAATGAAAGGTTAATTAGAGTCAAATTTTCAAAGAACATCAATCTAGAAACAGAGCAAACTCATAAAAACAATGCTTTGTTATTGGCGCTCTAGCATCCAGAGAGAGCTTATTTTTTTTGGAGGGATTTTTTTTTTCAGAGAATTTTCAATAAAAACAATGAAAATATCAAGCGATTTAAGAAAAAAAAGAAAAGCGCAATCGAGAAAACAAACAAAAGAAAAAAAAAACTCAGAAAGATCACCATATTTGGCCGAGAGAAGCTTTGCGAGCAAGGAGCTCTCTAGAGTAAAACATTTTGTTTTCTTCTACCTTTTTCCGGTTTTGAAAACTTAGAAAGAAATTAAAAATGAGAGACCAAAGAAACAGAGCTTCGTTAATGGAGGTTTTGAGAAAGGGAAGACAGCTTTTCTTTTGGTTTCGGTGAGAGCTAAAACGAAGTTGTTATTTTCATTTGTCGCTGCGCAACTGAATTCAAAGACGCCATGGCAGAGAAGCGATTCGCGCGGGTCGCAATTACATGCAAATGATGCACAGAGTGCAATGGGAGTCTTTAACTTCACAACTCAGTGCATGAAAATTTTCGGTGCTACTTCTGTACGGACCCAGAAACTGATTGGAACTTGGAAGCTGGAGAAAAACGGAGCGTTCCTTTCCCATTACATCTCTAGTATGGTTAATGGCTCAGTTAGTATGTATTTACTTCTTTTTCTTTTTCTCTCTAAGTATGGTTCAGTCAATCAGCAAAATTTATTAAAATTTCCCTCACTTCGGAAAGTACAAATATTTTTATTCTAAATTCTTCTCTCTCCTTAATTTTTTTCTTTGATTTTTTTTTTTTAATTTCATTGAAAGATTCAAGTTCTTTCATCTCATTTTAAAGTTATAAATTATAGAACTAATATGAATACTTGGTAACATTTTAATTTTAAACAAAAAATGTGAAAAATTATTTGAATAAAATTTTAAAAATATTTTTCAAAAGAATTGCTAAAGAATATTTCAAAATGAAATCTAAAAAAAAAAGGAAAACAAACGCATTAAATCCATAAAAAAAATTTCAAAACTATTTTACACTTGTTGTTACCTAAAAACAATGGTGACGAATCGCTGAAATCTTCTCTTCGGATTTCCTACCACGTGTTGCCGAGAGTTTTTGCAAGAAAAATAATGATCAGAGGGACGCAGGGGTTGTTCCCTGCGTAAGCACTCTGATGCTTAAGTTAGCCAGAGAATTTGACAGAATTTCTGTAAACAAAATAGAGCTTAAGGTTTTCTAGATCATACTTGAGGGCATTTATAGATGTCCCTGAGTGGTTTCAATGAGCTTAGGACTTATATTTGTGTGGGCCCCAAAACTTTATTATGTTGGGCCTTTTGTATCCTGAAGCTCAGGCGCGCAACTGGGCTAGGAGTAAATTACTTCTATCAATTGCTCCCCACTCTTTCATAGGGAAGTTCCCTATGTAAGAGTATATATATTATCATCGTAACCTCATGTCAAGTCCTTACGTTAGATTCTAAAGTCGAATTTTCATCGGAGTGTTTAGCTTAACTCGCGCATTTTTTTGCTTCAAGCCCTTATTTGAGTGCTTAGCTTACCTCGCGCATTTTTCGCTTCAAGTTTTTGCACTTTTTCTTTGTGGCTTAGCTCGCGCATTTTTTTTGCTTTAAGCTCTTTTATATAAATCTTCTCCTGGTGCCGGGCCATCGTGAGGCATTCGCGCCTCTGGAACTATGGCATGTTTGTCTTCAACGGCTGGCCACCGTGACGCTATCGCGTCTCAAGCTTTCATGACTTATTTGTTTTCAACGCCTGGCCACAGTGACGCTATCGCGCCTCAGACTCTTACGGCTCGTCTGATTTTTACGCCTGGCCACAGTGACGCTATAGCGCCTCAGGCTCTTACGGCTCGTCTGATTTTTTACGCCCGGCCACAGTGACGCTACTGCGCCTCAAGCTCTTACGGCTCGTCTGATTTTTTACCCCCGGTCACAGTGACGCTATTGCGCCTTAGGCTCTTACGGCTCGTCTGATTTTTTACGCCCGGCCACAGTGACGCTATTGCGCCTCAGGCTCTTACGGCTCGTCTGATTTTTTACGCCCGGCCACAGTGACGCTATTGCGCCTCAGGCTCTTACGGCTCGTCTGATTTTTTATACCTGGCCACAGTGACGCTATTGCGCCTCAGGCTCTTACGGCTCGTCTGTCTTTCACGCTTGGCCACAGTGACGCTATTGCGCCTCAGGCTCTTACGGTTCGTCTGTCACAAGATCCATATTTATGAGTATCAGTAAGACAAATATAAGAATAGAGAAATTACATCTATTATATGGATCTCATGACAACATATTCAAAATAAACAGATAAAATGTGAAAATCCAAAAATATATAAAGGAAACATAATGTAAATGGCTAATTCCAGTATGATTTCAAGTGACTTGAAATCCATGTCCTCCCTGCAAAATTTCAAGGTTATGGGTGTTGGGCCCAATCATCCGTGTGACTTTCTCGATTAGCTCTGAATTTAATTCTTTTTCAGATCATATGTTATGTGCGACTTTTTCAACACCAGATCTTCGACAAGTTGGGGTTTTGGAAGGTCAGTTATAGATAACTCCTCATTTCTCTCTATTCCTTTGCATGTAGTAGAGGCGATATAACATGTACGAGTCTTCTTTTGATCCCCTTGCACTTGTTCAACTCCATTGGGGGTATGAAACTTTATTAACAGGTAGCAAGGAGAGATGACAACCCTCATGGCATTCAATAGAGGTATTCCCAGAATCATGTTGTAAACAGTCGAAGTTGACTTTACGACCATAAATAACACTTGTCGAGTTACATGTTTTGGGCTTTATCGACTACCTTTACCTGTTCCCCAAACTTTCGTTGTCTACCAAGATTCGATTAATTATTTCATGAGATAACCATGGGATCATCGTGGGGGATGATATTATCTCCCCAATCTGCTGGGGCGAACATAATAGGCTCTTCATCCACTCTCTCCTCCATAACAACATGAACTCGATACGCTTGCCTCGCGTAAGTTTCACAAGAGGTAGAGAAATTTTTTGCCATTGAATTTCCACCTGTTATGACATTTATAGCTAGTCCAGTTGGTTCATTATCTTGTCGGTTACCTTCTGAGATTTGGTCTAGCTTCTTCCTCATCTCTTGGCCTGTTTTGCCTATTTTGTGGGCGATTATCCCTTCCATCTCGGGGAGGGTAATGAGCTCTTTCATTTCTCCAAAGTAAACGATTAATCTTTCCCTCGCGAACCTTTCCAACTAGTCCATCAGTTCTCTGCACCTTTTCGTAAAATGACCATGAGCGAAATGGAAGTCACAGTAGGCATCTATGTGTTGGCCTACGTTTTCTACTTTCTTCTTCGGGAATTCTAACAGTCCAGTCCCTTCAATATCAGCATGGGGTTCATTTAGCTTAGCCTAGCTTTCGTACCTAAGCCTGGGAGCTTTATCCAATCTATCAGGTCTAGAAGAGCTCCTTTCAGGTACATCTCTCTCTTTTTCTTTCTTCCTTCACTTCTCGTGACTGTATTATCTTCATTACATCCTCTTGGGCTACATACTTATTTGCTCAAGCACATAAATCTAAGATGATTGTGGGTTGATCAAGGGACTCTTATAGCATTTCAACTTTTGTTCCTTGTAGCATTGCTGCCATAACTACTCTAACTTGTAGATCTTTCACTTTTAGAGTCGTATCCCGAAAATGATCAACATAACTTTTCAACGACTCCTTGTTTCCTTACTTGAGTGTAAGCAAGTAGGTCGCGTCCTTTTTTCACTGGGTATTGATCATGAAGGCTTTCAAAAACTTGCTTCGTAACTGATCAAAAGACAAGATGGAACCTTCTTTTAAGGTATGCCCCGTTAGCGTGAGCGAAAAGTCTCTACACATTATTTCATCCTCCCATCCATGAAGTATCAAGGGAGACTCGTAATTTTGTATATGGTCATATAGGTCAATTTTGTCAGCATAAGTAGCCATATATGGCATCTTGAACTTCTTTGGCAATAGCTTGTCCATGATCTGAAGACAATATGGGATTCACCAGCTTTTTCTTCTCCAGAATCCTTTCTATGACTTTTTTCATGTTCTTCTTCGATTCTCGGGTCGAATGTGCTCCCCTTTCCTTGGTATTAGAAGAGTCCGAGTCATTTGAATGAAAGCTCCTTCTCCCGTGTCTTTGCACTGGATGCTTTCTTCTAACACCTCCCATTCCAAGATTTGGCATTGAATCTTCGAAATAGACTAAGGACTTCAGACTGTTCTGACCATTAGATTGCTGCCTTCTTTTTTGCTGAGGAAGGGCTCTGCCTCCCCTGCTCCCCAGACCGATGACCTTTGAATTCATATCAAATTTTACGGTAGGGTTTATCTCTCTCACCCTGACGACAGGGTCTTGAGTACTGATCATTGCAACAGGGTTCTGAAAATGTGTCGTAGGGTTGTGCTTCCTCAGCCTTGCGGCAGGAATCTAAATCTGCGCTACAAGGTGCGTGGCATAGTCTTTCACGCGGTAGGATTTTGGGCGACAGAGTACGTGACAGGGTCTCTCGCTAGGCAGAGTACGCGGCAGGGTCTCGTGAGGCAGAGTGCGCGATAAGCCTCATGCGACAAGGTGCGCAGCAGAGCGTGCAACAGAGTGTCGCCATGTGCGATAGGGTCTCGCGCAACAGAGTCTGCGATAGAGTCTCACCTTTGCGCTGCAGGGTCTCGCGCGACAGAGTGTGCGATAGAGTCTCGCCTTTGCGCTGCAGGGTCTCGCGCGACAGAGTGCTCAATAGGGTCTCGCGCGGCAGAGTCTAGCGTGGCAATGTGTGCGTTAGAGTATGGCGCGACAGGTGTGCGGTAGAGTCTCGCGCGGCAGGTTCGCGACAGAGTGTGCATAGAGTCTGCGGCGGGGTGTGCGGCAGAGTGTAGAGCGGTAGGGTCTTGCGCGTCAGAGTGTGTGACAGACTCACGCGGCAGAGTCTTGCATGGCAGGTTGGCGACAGAGTGTGCTCAGAGTCTGCGGCAGGGTGTGCGGCAGAGTATAGAGCGACAGGGTCTCCCACATCAAAGTGTGCGCGGCAGAGTGGCAACAGAGGCGACAGAGTTGCGGCAGGGTCGACAGAGTTGCGACAGAGTGACAACAGATGCAACAGAGTTGAGGTAGGGTCGACAGAGTTGCGGCAGAGTGGCAACATAGGCGACAAAGTTGCGGTCGGGTCGACAGAGTTGCGACAGAGTGGCAACAGATGCGACAGCTTTGCGGCATAGGTGACAGAGTTGCTGCAGAGTGGCAACATAGGCGACAAAGTTGCGGCAGAGGTGACAGAGTTGCGATAGAGTCTCTCCCTGTGTTCGAAACTTTGGAAGGCTATAACTTTGTGCTCTGTTGTCCGATTGAGGTGAATTTTTTTTTTTGAATCCATGTAACTTTTCAAGATCTACGTGTTAGAAAATAGCCGAAGGCGGTTTGTCCGGGATTTTTCTCCAAAAAACGTCGTTTTGGCTTCGAATTTTGATTTTTTCGTATTATTCATCGGTTCTAGTCCCTCTCGAACGCGTCCGTATCATAGCTTTTTTCTTTCGTTTCCCACAGACGGCGCCAATTGTTGTTACCTAAAACAATGGTGACGAATTACTGAAGTCTTCTCTTCGGATTCCCTACCACGTGTTGCCGAGAGCTTCTGCAAGAAAAATAATGATCAGAGGGACGCAGGGGTTGTTCCCTGCGTAAGCACTACGATGCTTAAGTTAGCCAGAGAATTTGACAGAGTTTCTGTAAACAAAATAGAGCTTAAGGTTTTCTTGATCATACCTGAGGGTATTTATAGATGTCCCTGTGTGGCTTCAATGAGCTTAGGACTCATATTTGTGTGGGCCCCAAAACTTTATTATGTTGGGTCTTTTGTATCCTGAAGCTCAGGCGCGCAACTGGGCTAGGAGTAAATTACCTCTATCAATACTTATCAAAATATCCAAAACTATCTTGGTCCAACGAATTAATATTTCTTCTCAAGGCTTAAAATCTATTTTAACTATGCAATATATAAAAAATACGCAGTCACAATTGCATTTGCATATGATTATTTTCTTATGTCAGTCAACTCCATTTGGTAGATTTTTTAACTGGAAATATAAAATAATTTTTAAAAATTTAAAAAGAAAAAAAATCACTTTATGTTTAGGGTATTTTTGTTTGATAGCCCAATGGTAAATGCCTACTCGGTATGGGTTGAACCTCCTTTCAGCTTGAACAAATGGTGTGAGTAAAAGTAAACCCAATTTTAAGTACTGGACCAGGATTTTCATTAGGATTCCTACGCCGGCAAACACTCAAAATACTTAAATCCCAATCGGCCTACTCCAAAAAAAAAGAAAAAAGAAAAAAAAGGACGATCCATTTTGCAGTATTAAAAATCGATGTATAAGTCATGCATAGTCTTTATTTTGTAAACATATAATTATTTGAGATGATTTATTTATAACATTCATACACAATCATTAAGTTAAAACACAAACAATTTATTTCCTTTGGAGACTAGACATGTATCTCTATATACACATGGCAACATAACCAATAAAGCTCTCACGAGAACATCGATAGTAGCTTTCCATGGTCTATTTCCCATTACAAAAAGGTACACTATCTTTGATCATATATATGTATATCGAAACCCTAACCCTAAACTAAAACCCTCAAATTAAAACTCTAAAACTAAAATTCCATCATTGAATTAAAATCTTAAACCTTAAATCTTAAAATTAAAACTATAAGATTAAAACCATAAAATAAAAATTCAAAGTTCAAACCTTAAAGCCAAACCTTAAACATTAAATTAAAAACCTAAAATTGAAACCCTAAATCCTAAATTTAAAACTCAAAACCTAAACCCCAAAATTAAAACCCCAAAATTGAAACCATCACTAAACCCACAAATCAAAACCCTAACCAAAACCCAATAAAGCCCTAAATTATAGCCCTGAAAAGATCCTAAAACATAAACCCTAAATCATAAAATCAAAACCCTAAAACTATACCACCACTAAATGGAAACCTTAATAACAAAACCTTAAAATCAAAACCCTAAATTTGATAGCCTAAACATTAAATCAAAACCTTAAAACTAAAACTTTAAAATTAAAACCCTAAATTGGAACCCTAAAATTAAAACCCTAAACTTAAAGCCTCAAATTAAAACCCTAAAAGTAACACTAAAATCAACACCTTAGAATTAAAACCCTAAACCCTAAAATAAAACCTAAAACCAAAACCCTAAACACCAAATAACACCCTAAAATCAAAATTTCGGTACTATAAAATTCAGCCTAAATTTTATATCTACAAATATTAGAAAATTACGCATATTTATCTCTAGGAGCAAAGAGAATTTTTCTTATTTCCATGTCTGTCTGTAGCCCTCGATTGTCTCGACGTAACGAGTCGGCGGGTCCAATCCACTCGGTTAATTTTTTGAAGTTCTTTCTCGAGATTTTTCAAATTTTCAGTACACTATTCTATTTTCAATATTTCCATTTATATATTCATATATACATATATAATCCCTTATTCATATATATATATATATATATATATTATTTTATTATTTATTTATTTTTATTTTTTTCGAATTTGGCTTCCCGCCAAATTCTTTCTTCTTCGGTTTGGCCATTGTTCTTTCATTTCTCCTTTATCTGTTTCCTCACCTCTCGGCCTCACCACCTTCTCCTACCGTTTCCACTGGTTTCCGACACCACCTTCATCACCCCCACGTCGTCGGCCATCTTCACCACATTGTCAAATCCTGTGGCTTCTCGTCGCCTCTATTTCCAGGCGTTGCACCCTTGAAGTATTTGCTCCCCGTTTACAACTAATTTCTTCACCCCTTGATCACTCGCAGCTTCTCTTCTTTATCTTTACTGTTTCTCTTCTCCTTGCGCCCCCTGTCATCCTTGGCTATCCCTAGGGCTGTAAACGAACCGAACACGAACGAACGACTAATGTTCATGTTCGTTCGTTTTTTTTCAGTATTGTTCATGTTCGTTAAGGTGTTCGTTCGTTTATTTTTTAATACTGTTCGTTTTCGTTCGCGAACATGTTCGTTTACATGATCGCGAATAAGTGTTTAGGAACCGTTCGCGAATACGTTAAATATTAAACAAATTGAAAATTAAATATTAAAAATCCTACATAACGACTAAATCTTACATAAAGACTAAATCCTACATAAATAATAATACAATTTGAAATCATCCAACTAAAATTCTTAAATATAATACAACGAAGTTTAAGAATTAATACATTAAAAGTTTAAAAATTAAAACTAAAAATTGGTGCTACTGGCAATCCTCTGAATCATCTGACAAAATAAGTAAATAAATTAAAAAAGTATAAATATTGAAATAAATATTGAGACAAATAAAGTTTAAGCAAATAAGTACAAATATTGAGATAAATATTATTTAATCAAATTATTGTTTTTATCTATTCAAAAAAAGGGAAAATAAAGAAATAAAAAAGAAGAAAAAAATAAAAAAATATTTTGGATAAATTAATTAAACAATGATCCTTATTAAGTTATTAAATGATTAAGTTATTTTTTAAATATAAAAATTTTAAGTATAAAATAAATAAAATATGAATATTTATTTCTAATCTCATTAGAAATAATTTTTACTTTTTAGAGAGCATTGGATCATCCTATATTAAAATGATTACTAATCCTCTTTGCAATCCAATCCTCCCCTTAATGTGTGCATCAAATATAAGATAGAGTGATTATCATCATATCCTATCCATCATCCTATACACCAAACACGACCTTAGTATTGTAGTATCTATTATAATTATATAACTTATAACTTATATAATAATATAATATAAGTAATTTTAATACTTTAATAAATTACAAACTGTCACGACCTAATTCCATTCTCTTTAACCAAAAATCACTAAAAAATTTTCACAAATTTCTTTCCTTACCCGATCGTGAACTAACTTACCACCACACTGTTGGGCTGTGAGTCAATAATAAACATCACATCTCATTCATTCTCAGTTAAATAAAGCGATGTCATACATTTGAAAGTTACTCATTAACTTATACAAAACATGTTTTACTGACATCTAAATCCCCCATAATTACATTTCAATTAATTACTGTGCTTTTACATTGTTTAGATACAAAAAGAAATCACTGTGTATATACCTCTCATCGATGGAAGCAGTGGATGTCCAAAAACCCAATGCCTTAGTCCTCACTGGGCTACTATGCACGCTCTGTAGGGAAAATAGAGAGGGATGAGTAACCACATGCTCAGTAAGGCAATAATGCAAGCATGATAGATAACTACTCTATCTACATGCTGATAGTGTTATGCATAAATCGTTCATAGTAGGAGCATGAGGAAGTAAAACTATGCCATATGAGTATACATATATATCATGTATCAAAATCATGTACATTAGCATATAAAACATGGTAAAAACATCAGGTATAAATCATCACATACTCAACCTCATTTAAATTCATAAAAAGGGCAATTCATTAAGAAACCTCCTTTTTAAACCCACATCATAAAACTCTTTCTCAAACACATACAATCCCATCAAATCAATTCACAATCACAACCTCATTTTCATTTCACAAATCAATTTCACGAGTCTCGACCCCTTCTTTGAGTCTACCTTGCACAATCACAATTACACATATGTATAAAAACCAGGTCACTATATCTCAAGTGACAATGTGGACCAACTACATCATAAATCATCCCAGACCATATGCATCCAGGTGTGCGGGGGTATCGTGCTGGCACGGAGATGGATTATCCCTCGCCAAACTTTCTCATCACATAACCATCACACGGTATATCGTACTCCATGTGATATACACGATACAGCGTACTCCGTGGACTCATATCGTAATTTGGGGTGCCATTCCTAGGTCTTACCTACCTCATACCAAGAGTTTTTCATATCCATGTAGGAGAGCCTTCTTACCGAACAGAGCCTCTCCGCCCTTCCAGGGCTTACGGATGTTGGCTTAAGGATCTCACCATAAGAGAGTCTCCCCACCGAACAGAGCCTCCCCGCCTCCTCGGGTTTAAGGATGTTGGCTTAAGGATGTAGGGCTTAAGGATGTAGGGCTTAAGGATCTTACCGTACCCATGTAGGAGAGCCTCCCTGCCTAACAGAGCCTCCCCGCCCCTCCAGGGCTTAATGATGTTAGCTTAAGGATCCCACCGTAAGAGAACCTCCCCACCGAACCGAGCCTCCCCGCCTAACCGAGCCTCCCCACCTCCTCGAACTTAAGGATGTTGGCTTAAGGATGTAGGGCTTAAGGATCTTACCAACTTTCACAACCTCGTACATATCACAATGTGCAAACTTGTGCGAGCAAAGCTCTAGCATGACTCATGCATCCTATCATAAAGAGACCACGTATGAGCATAGCTCTAGTAGGTTATACTCATAAGAAAAATCACTCAAAAGCCACGTACGAGCAGATCCAGTACGATTTATAAACATCATGATAGTTTTCAAATCAAGGTGCGAGCTAAGCTCCCGCACGTTTCATACAAATGAAAACATCAATACCCGGTGCGAGCTAGGCTCCAGCACGGTTTAATTCACATAAACATGATAGGCGGCTCATAAGCTTTCAAAACCAGTCTCAAAACATATTTGGCACTTCCCATGTGCTATCACACAACGTCAAACCACAATAGCCAGCCTATCTATCAATTCGTTCAAAACAAAACACATGTTTTGTGAAAGCATTCAAAACACTTGATTTATGCAATTATTAGCCTTACTATCCCATTTCTTCACAATACCATTCCAAACAACCAAATCTCATACAAATACTCGTAGTAGTTTCCATACATTGTCAAACACATTTCTATAAACGCATGCACATTTTCATAGCCCTATATACCCATAAAATACGAGCAGCTACCTCTATATACCTACAGAATTCCCTTACCTGGAATCGCGATGCGTGATTCCACTTCCTTAAAGCTGCTACTCGTACCACTAGATTCGTTTTCAACAGACTCTTCGGGACTGCACAAAATCGTATTCCGCATTATATTCGATCCATATAATATGACATCGTGTGTTCACTATAATCAATTTGACCTATAGTTTCTAGTGACGCTTTTAAGGCCTCGTTTCATTACTCTACTCATATTTCGAGTCTATAGATTCTTTTAGGCCTATTAATTCATTCCAAATCGATATTAAATCGACATTAAGCTCATAGTGTTCATATTTCATGAATTCCCTCATTATGGCATTTATCAAGCATATACATACTTATTTTCACAATTCCTCCAAACTCACAATGTAATTCCATTTAACCATCTAAAATCATACTCATTACCTCAATAACAACTTTAGCATGCCCATAAATCATAAACTCATCCATCCCATATCTTCTCACATTATACCCATTCTAGGTTTCTAGGTCATACCAATTCCACCACATCCCTAGATAATTTATCTATCAATACACATCCAACCCAACTCTAAAATCACTTAAATAAACAATGTACTTGGATTGGAGTATTAGAAACTTACCAAATCTGATTTCTCTTCTTGCTCCAAATGTCAATGCCCTTAGCTCCTTCAATACCAACAATGGGATTTTGGGTTCCAACTATGTTGTTCACTTTCTCAAGATAAACAACTTAATGTCTAATGGCATCCCCTCAAATCTTACTGAAAATTGCTGATTTTAGAGAGAGAAAGTTAGGTTTTTGGGTTAGAAATAGAAGATTTGTGTTTTTCTCAAAATTTTCAGATTTTCAGCCCTTCTTTTTATAGAAATAGCTTGAGGAGATCGATTTGGTCTAAGAGGAGATCGATCTAATCCCCTTAAATCTCTCATTTTCACGGCATTTTAAGCATGAGATCGATCTGTCGAAGCATGAGATCGATCTGCTCCCAAACAGAGAGCTAAGGAGATCGATCTATATGTTTGAGGATCGATCTTTTCATTACAGAATGCTTAGGAGATCGATCTGGCCCCATTGGAGATCGATCTGCTCTATTCCATTGCCCAAATAAGAGCATTCTGGCTCTTCCAGATCGATCTCTCATCTTATGAGATCGATTTGGCCTTCATACTTTCCAGATTTTCTGCAGTTTTCTTGCTGCAACTCACACCAAAACATTCTTAATGTGCTGCCATGACCATTTTCTCATCCATCCACCTTTATAATTTGAAAATGGCGTCCATTCATACCTTATGCACATTGAAACTTGTGTGCATTCATTGTATGTCCAAATGTATACTATATAAAACCAAATGGAAGCATTTATACTCATACAACTTCCTTCCATTTACCACACTACTCATTTTGAGTTCCAATCACATTCATCACTTACAAGAACTCATTTCTTCATATTCATACATAATGAAACTTGTGTGTATATTACAAATCATATTAAACTTATGTACATTGAATCCATGGACTTACACCACTTATGCTTTACATTACAAGTCCAATCACATTAATTAATCCAATTACACACATTACAATTATATATATACGGGGTCTCACTCAAACGAACACTAAGCGAACAACAAACGAACATAACCGAACGAACAATAAATGACACTTGAAACGAACAAACAATAAACGAACATAAACAAGCTTGTTCACGAACATAAATGAACGAACAACAAATGACACTTTAAACGAACGAACAATAAACGAGCTTGTTCGCGAACATAAACGAACGAACCACACCTCTGTTCATGTTCGTTCGTTTAATAAACGAATACAAAAATGTTGTTCGTATTCGTTTGTTAAGCTTAATAAACGAACATAAATGAATAGTAATCGAACGGTTCACCGAACGTTTTGTTCGTTTACACCCCTAACTATCCCACTTAATGTCCAGCAACCATCAACTGCATGCCTCTACCCTGTAGTTCAAAGTTCTCCAATCACCTGAATGGCTTGAAGGCCCCCCTTCCTTTCATTGCCTTACTGTACGCGTGCGACAGTACCATGGATTACCCTCAGCTGTCGTTGCACCAGGAAACAATGGTCTCGATTGGCCATTACTTCAACTCCGCTCCACGGTTTCGCCTCCTGTCTTCTTGTCCCTCTCGTCTCAATTACAGAGGTTGGGCTCCTCTGTTCCCAGTCCTTTTCTTCGTTTCACGGACAACTTTCACTAGCCTCTTCTATTTTTTCCATTCAATCTCAGGTTTCTTGCTCTGGTTTCTAGTGTTCTCCTCATCTTTCATTTTTTGCTCTTATCTTTCATTCTTTCCCACCTTATACACCTTCTGTTCTCCCTCACTATCTCCATCGTTTCCTTCCTCCTTTTATCTCTTCTCTCGGTTTATCTACTATTTCCTGCTCTTGATTTCTCCTTTATATAACAGGTTTCGGTGCCAAGAAAATGAGGAGTGAGTGTTGGGGTCGGGTTTGATGGGAATTGATGGAGGGAGGGCATGGATGTGGCAGGAGAGTCAATGTGCAAAGGGTGGGTGATGTAGGGACGCGGGTGCTGCGGTTCACTGCCACCATCCCATTTCAGTTTTGTTTTCAGTTTCCAATCCATTATTGTAACTTCAGTCCCGTCTAGCCACCTACTATGATTTGTAATTTATATATATATACATTGTTTCCACCGTTGGCTGCAGTTTCATGCTTTTGTTGCACACCTGCTTCTCTATTATTTATACACTAATCTATGTACATGATCAGACAATAGGACAACAACCTACCATCCCTATTTTCCTTCTGTTTCATTTTGGTCTCATGTTACACTATATACTTCACAAAATTTGCTCCTTCTTCCCGTCGAACCAGCACCACTTCCCTCTGTATTATATATATATATATTTTACATATTCCCTCACAATATGGTTGGGTAACTGCATCGGGGCAACTCTTGGACATTCATCATCTGAATCCTCCTTACTCATGAGGGCCGCCAACTTGGTCTGTCTAGAGCAATCTCGGGCCTTGTGATTCTCATTACACAAGAAACAACTCCAATCTCTCTTACTTTGGGGTGGATCCAGTCCTCTTGGCTTAGAAGACTCAGCCTTCTCCTTATTTCTCTGGTGCTTCTTCCAGTCCTTCTTGCCTTTCCCCCTATTTCCATCAGGATGATTCTTCTTCCTTTCCCCAATGTTCAAAGAAGAACCCAGTTTGTAATTCGCCAAACTATCTGCAGCCGCAATTGCCCGTAACAGGTCCTTCACGTTCTGCCTACGTAATTCAGCTTGAGCCCATGGCTGAAGTCTTGAGAAAAAGTTGAACAACTTATCCTCTTCTGACATATTCTTGACGTCCAACATCAAAGAGCTAAACTCCTTGACATAATCTCGCACAAAACCCGTGTGCTTCAGTTTCTTGAGTGCCTCTCTCGTGACCCATGCCGTTCAAGGGAAGGAATTGATCCCGTAACTCCTTCTTCAGTGCGTCTCATGTTTTAATCCTCGGACGACCAGCACTATCATCATCTGCCAGTCTGCTTCGCCACCATAGCTTAGCATCACCCGAGAGGTACATGCTAGTGATTGTAACCTGGTCCTGCTCCGGTATTCGGGTAGCTTTGAAGTACTGCTTCATATCCCACATAAAATTCTCAAGCTCCTTCGCATTGCGAACTCCTGCGAATTCCTTAGGTTCAGGCACCTTGATCTTCTTCTGAAGATCGCTACTATCACCCCCTCTGCTACTACTAGACGCCTCCCCATGGTCTGTAGCAGTCATTGTGCGTTTCATCAGTAAAACGTCAGCTTTCAGGGAATTCAACTGCACCTCAAATTTATCTGATAGATCGTGAACATGTTGCATGACCTTGGTGTAGCGATTAACATGCTCCTTTTGCATGTCCAATACTAGCTGTGTCAACTCTTGGACACTGCCTACCATGGCCTGAATCTGTTCGGCCATTGTACCCGCCTCCTCTTACGGTACGTCCACCATTGCTTCAAGTACAGCAACTCTGTCAGCCAACTCATGTGCCATGATCCAAAACTCAGCTCTGATACCAAATTGTCATAGGGTTGTTCTCTCCTATAGAACTTTTTCGAGTGATGGCCTAAGTTCCCCGTAACTTAGTACAGCTAATCTCCACACTAACCCAAATTCAGGTCAATACGCAGCGATATAACACTCGAGTAGAAAGATGACTCGACAAAATATACTAATAAAGCAAAGAACACTCAAACTTTAGAGAAAAGAGTCTTTCTATTAATCTGCAATAAAAAGGAATTACAATCTTCGCCAAGAAGACCGCTCCTAGCTGTCACTCTCTTTCTCCCTGAATTATTCTCTCAATGAATGATGAATGAATACATTCTACCCCCTCCCCTGGGGTTTATATAGGCAAGTGAGGACATCCCCCTCAAGTAGGCAACTGAGTTTGATTAC
Source organism: Firmiana major (assembly GCA_033439115.1). NCBI lineage: Eukaryota > Viridiplantae > Streptophyta > Magnoliopsida > Malvales > Malvaceae > Firmiana > Firmiana major. The sequence continues at coordinate 33,422,652 of CM065913.1, read as the reverse complement.
AACAGAAACTCTATAGGATTAATTCCCACGAAACTAAGGACTCTCCGGATGATCGCCACCTCAATGCTCTTCAGAGTTTATATCTATGATAATCTCCAATGATTCGGTCTACCAAGACTTCTCCGCTTATCCCGGCTTATGACCCGCATTTATCCTTATCCCGATTTTTAAGGATTCGCCTTAGCTCTCGCGTCCGTCTACCATGACTGCACGATCTTTGCTATAGCCGTTGTTAACCACTTGATTCACATTTCTAGAGTGTCGGCAAGTTAGTTCACCACCCGCAAACTACGATCATCATCCGTTAGTGTCTCCGTTTCATGCTTGGCAATCCGCCCAAGCCAAGTGCCTGTCTTGCCTATTTTGGTGCGCGCCCTATTGCGCCCCGTGTAAAGCTTTCTCGCGCTCTGCACTCGTCACAGCGCCCCCAGTCGATCCCTCACGAGCTGGGCGCCTGGTTAAGTAGCTAGGGTCTAACAAACCCTCCCCCCGTCGGAGGAAGCCGATGCCCTTATCGGAATAAGCTCCAAATACGCCTTGATCTCATCCTCGAATTGTCACAAAGAAGTGTCTTTCTCCCAAGTAGCGTCTGCCTCATCTTCACCTTCCCACTGCACTAAATAGTAGGTTCTCCGATTCTTCCTACTAGCTCCCTCAACCTTGTGGTTGAGTATCTTCGTCATCTTCTTCTCGAAATGGCTTCTCACAGTAGGTGGAGCTTTCCTTACCTGTTGTCTCCCCGGATCAACATCTTCGTGGTAAGGCTTCAAAAATCTCACGTGAAAAGTAGGATGCAACTTCATCCTCTCTAGCAATTTCAGCTGATAAGCCACCGCGCCTACCCGCTTTATAACTTCAAAAGGGCCATCGTATTTTTGCACTAGACCTTTGTGATACCGCTTGTCTGTGACTTTTCTCCATATTTGAGGCGTCAGTTTGAGCAACACCTTGTCACCCACCTCAAATTCTAGTGCCCGCCTATGCTGATCCGTATATTTCACCATCCTCCTTTGTGCCTTTTCCAAGCTCTCCCTAGCCTGTTCCATCAACTCCTAACGGTCTTGCACAAATCTGTATGCTGCTGGGCATTCCCCTTAGGACTTAGTCTTTGCTATCTCCAAAGGTGTAGTAGGTTGATATCCAAATACTAACTCCGCTGGACTCATACCCGTGGAAGATGATCTATGCATATTATAGCAAAACTGTGCGGAATCAAGCAAACTTACCCAATTCTTTTAGCTCGCGGTCACATAGTGCCTCAAATATTCTTCCAACAATGCATTAAATCGCTCCGTCTGGCCATCTGTCTGCGGATGATTAGCCGTTGAAAACTTTAATTTTGAACCTATCAACTTGAACAAGTAAGTCCAGAATCTCCCAGTAAACCGAGTATCCCGATCGCTCACTATATCCTTGGGCAATCCAAAGATCTTTACCACATGATTTAAAAACAACTCTGTAGCTTCATGTGCGGTACATGCTTGTGGGGCTGTTATGAAAACAGCATACTTAGAAAAACGATCTACCACCACCATTATAGATCTCATATTGTTTATCTCCGGAAACCCTGTAATGAAATCCATAGAAACTGATTCCCAATTCCTCTAAGGGATAGGCAGTGGTTGAAGTAAACCTGCTTGCTTCTTCCTCTCGGTCTTATCAATCTGGCATATGTGGCATGTGTGGACATATAGTTCGATGTCTTCCTCCATCTTCGGCCAGTAATATGTCCATGACAACAATGCCAACATCCTCCTCCACTCCAGGATGTCCTGCCCACTGAGGGTCGTGGGTTTCTTTCAATAACTCTTTTCTTAGTCCCCCGTCAGATGGAACATAGAGTCGATTGCCTTTGGCATACAACAAATCCCCCTTGAGCCAATACCTACGAACTTTGCCCAATTTAACGTTCTCCCTGAACTGTTCATAAGTCTTATCCGCTGATGCCTGTTGCCTTATCCTGTCAATCAGGTTAGTCTCAATAGCGGATAATGAAGCAACATAAGACTGGACTATCTTACGACTCATCGCGTCCGCCACCTGGTTCTCCCTTCCTGGTCATATACCCATGTGAAATCGAACTCTGCAAGGAATTCTTGCCATCGTGCCTGCTTCGGACTCAGCTTCTTCTGTGTCTTGAAATAAGTGTTAGCCATATTGTCTGTCACCACTACAAATTTTGTTCCCAACAGATAATGCTTCCACACCTCCAAACAATACACAACCACCGTCATCTCCTTCTCATGGGCTGAATATCGCATTTTCGCATCCTTCAGCTTACGACTTTCATAAGCAATGGGGTGTCCTTCCTGGACCAGCACCCCTCCAATGGCTCGATCTGAGGCATCCGTGTGAACTTCAAACGGTAGCTTAAAATCTGGCAGTCTCAACACTGGCTCGGATGTCACTGCCTCCTTGATTTCTTGGAAAGCTCGCTCACATTCATCAGACCACACCCATTTCTTGTCCTTTTTCAAAAGATCAGTTAAAGGACTCACCATCTTGCTATATCCCTTAATGAACCGTCTGTAATAGTTGGCCAGTCCTAAGAAAGATCGCAACTCCAAGACCTTCGCAGGGGCTTGCCATTCAACAATGGCTTGGATCTTCCTCTCATCCATCCGTATTCTGCTACTGCTAACTTTGTGACCTAGGAACATAATCTCCTACTGACAAAACTCACACTTCTCCTTCTTCACATAGAGAGAGTGCTTTCTCAAGGTCTCAAACACCACCCTGAGGTGCTCCACATGTTCTGCAAGCGTCTGGCTATACACCACAATGTCATCTAGGTATACCACCACAAAGTGATCTAGGCACTCATAAAGTACGTCATTCATCAAGTTGCAAAATGTCGCAGGTGCATTAGTTAAACCAAAATGCATAACTAAAAATTCAAATAAGTTGTACCTTGTCACACAAGCCGTCTTAGCTTCATCTCCCTCGGCAATCCTTACTTGCCAATATCCTGATCTCAGGTCTAACTTGGTAAAATATGTCGCCTTCGACAACTGGTCAAACAAATCAGCGACATTTGAAACTGGATACTTATTCTTGACCGTTACTTTGTTCAGGGCTCGATAATCTACTCACATTCTCAGTGTGCCATCCTGCTTCCTCTGAAACAAAACTGGGGCTCCATATGGTGCCTTCGATGGTTGGATATACCCCGCATCCAACAACTCACCAAGTTGTTTCTTTAACTCGGCCAGCTCCAAATGACTCATCTTGTAAGGTGCTCGTGCAGGTGGTCTAGTTCCTGGTTCTAGCTCGATCTTATGATCAATGATGCGCTTAGGTGATAGCGCCTTAGGTAATTCTGGGGGCAGTACATCCTTGTAATCGTTTAGCACCGCCGCTACTTCATACGGTACCTCTACAACTGTGTCTGGTTTCACCTCAACCAGGGCAGCAAGTATGGTTGTCTCCCCCTTCTTCAACCCGGTGTTTACTTGTGAAGCCGACTGCAGCAACGACTTTCCAGCACCTTGTCCTCTCTCCCTAGGGATAAAGTTTAGACATGTCTCGTCAGATATCATCAATCCACCCAAGTGTGGAATAGCAAATGCATTTGCTTGCACAAAGAATTCAATGCCCATGATCACATCAAAATCATATATAGGCAAAGCCAAGAACTTACAATCCTGTTGCCAAGTCCCTATCTTCACCGATATGGTAGCCATTCCCTGGATACCTTGGGCCTTAGAATTGACTGCTTTCACTTGATTGTTACTCGACGTGACTTTCAGGCCAAGATGTTCAACCGCGTTCAATGAAATGAAGTTGTTGGTCGCTCTTGTATCAAGCATCGCTCGAATCGATCTTCCATTCACCTCAGCTTTAACATACATTAGTCCCTTATGAGGAGCTTGTTGCTCGGTCCGAATAGCGTTGAGCAACTGCATCGAGGCAACTCTTGGACATTCGTCATCCGAATCCTCCTTACTCATGAGGGCCGCCAACTTGGTCCCTCTAGAGCAATCTCGGGCTTTGTGATTCCCATTACACAAGAAACAACTCCAATCTCCCTTGCTTTGGGGTGGATCCAGTCCCCTTGGTTTAGAAGACTCAGCCTTCTCCTTGTTTCTCTTGTGCTTCTTCCAGTCCTTCTTGTCTTTCCCCCTATTTCCATCAGGATGATTCTTCTTCCTTTCCCCAATATTCAAAGAAGAACCCAGTTTGTAATCCGTCAAACTATTTGCAGCCGCAATTACCTGTGATAGGTCCTTCACGTTCTGCCTATGTAATTCAGCCTGAGCCCATGGCTGAAGTCTTAAGAAAAAGTTGAACAACTTTTCCTCCTCTGACATATTCTTGACGTCCAACATCAAAGAGCTAAACTCCTTGACATAATCTGCACATAACCTGTGTGCTTTAGTTTCTTGAGTGTCTCTCTCGCGACCCATGCTGCGTTCAAGGGAATGAATTGATCCCGTAACTCCTTATTCAGTACGTTCTATGTTTTAATCCTCGGACGACCAGCACTATCATCATCTGCCAATCTACTTCACCACCATAGCTTAGCATCACCCGAGAGGTACATGCTAGTGATTGTAACCTGGTCCTGCTCCGGTATTCGGGCAGCTTTAAAGTATTGCTCCATATCCCACAGAAAATTCTCAAGCTCCTTCGCATTGCGAACTCCTGCGAGCTCCTTAGGTTCAGGCACCTTGATCTTCTTTTGAAGATCGCTATTATCACCCCCTTTGCTACTACTAGACGCCTCCCCAAGGTCTGTAGCAGTCATTGCGCGTTTCATCAGTAAAACGTCAGCCTTCAAAGAATTCAACTGCACCTTAAATTTATCTGATAGATCACGAACATGTTGCATGACGTTGGTGTAGCGATTAACATGCTCCTTTTGCATGTCCAATGCTAGCTGTGTCAACTCCTGGATACTGCCTGCCATGGCCTGAATCTGTTCGACCATTGTACTCGCCTCCTCTTGCGGTACGCCCACCATTGCTTCAAGTACAGCAACTCTGTCAGCCAACTCGTGTGCCATGATCCAAAACTCAGCTCTGATACCAAATTGTCACAGGGTCGTTCTCTCCTATAGAACTTTTTCCAGTGATGACCTAAGTTCCCCGCAACTTAGTACAACCAATCTTCACACTAACCCAAATCCGGGTCAATACGCAGCGATATAACACTTGAGTAGAAAGATGACTCGATAAAGTATACTAATAAAGCAAAGAACACTCAAACTTTAGAGAAAAGAGCCTTTCTATTAATCCGCAATAAAAAGGAATTACAATCTTAACCAAGAAGACCGCTCTTAGCTATTACTCTCTTTCTCCCTGAATGATTCTTTCAATGAATGATGAATAAATACATTCTACCCCTTCCCCTGGGGTTTATATAGGCAAGTGAGGACATCCCCCTCACGTAGGCAACTGGGTTTGATTATAACAGAAACTCTATAGGATTAATTCCCACTAAACTAAGGACTCTCCGGATGATCGCCACCTCAATGCTCTTCAGAGTTTATATCTGTGATAATCTCCAGTGATTCGGTCCACCAAGACTTCTCCGCTTATCCCGACTTATGACCCGCTTTCATCCTTATCTCGATTTTCAAAGATTCGCCTTAGCTCTCGCGCCCATCTCCCATGACTGGAGCAATCTTTGCTATAGCCGTTGTCAACCACTTGGTTCACGTTTCTAGAGTGTCGACAAGTTAGTTCGCCACCCGCAAACTACGATCATCGTCCGTTAGCGTCTCCGTTTCATGCTTGGCAATCCGCCCAAGCCAAGTGCCTGTCTTGCCTGTTTTAGTGCGCGCCCTGTTGCGCCCCGTGCAAAACTTTCCCGCGCTCCGCACTCGTCACAATGCTCCCAGTCGATCCCTTGCGAGTTTGGCGTCTGGTCAAGTAGTTAGGGTCTAACACTTATAATCAAACTTTAAAATTTATCGAGATCAAACCACAATGAATAAAAATATGAGCCATATATGTTTGGAAAGTTCTCTGAATTAACTTTTCAATGTATTTTGAATTACCTCAATTGGAGTTTCCTATCAAAATTTATACCTAACTCTTCACCGATTGCTCATTTTCTAAAATTTCTGCACATAGAGCAACTTTTTAAATTCAAGTATTAATTCTCAAGGAATTAAAATGTGAACCTTATATGGTTGGAAAGATATTCAAATTAACTTTCCAACGAGTCTTATGGTATATCTTTTGGATTCTCCGATTAACAATTATAATAAGAAAAATACAGATTAGTCATGAATTTTCCTGCCAAGGTATTCTAGGTAGGACTTGAATCTATTAAATTCTTATCAAATTGAAATTCTTAAAAGCTTTAATCCATATTATTCATCAAACTCTCATAATTTTCTTAATCCTCATAATTAAAAATATTTATAATAACATCTTAATTAATTTTCCAGGAATGGATAAAATTCTTGGTTATCACAATGAGCTAACTCAGTTTCACTTTGATTTTATTTTTGCGTAATTTTTTATTCAAATCTGTTCAAATATTATTAATTTTTTTTAAAAATATATAATAAAATATAAATTTATTAAAATACATAATAATTAATAAGTATAACATAATACGTTATAATAAATTATTACAAAAGAGTACAAGAAATAAGAAAATTTTAAATCAAAGTTAAAAAAAATACAAGCATAATTAAATTGAAAAAAAATCAAAAGTAAGTAAAAATAATAAAAAAATTATAATTATTAAGCAAAGCTAAACTCGAAATGTTGTATCCAAACTCGATCCGATATTTAATTAGATCTTGCTTTTTGAATTCAAATTTATTTAATAAATTTAATATTTTTATTCAAATCCATGGTATAGAATCTTTGGACGTGGATGGGTATCACAACCTTTCAACATGTCTACGCAGGAGCAGGGAGTTTTAGCCATGTAGAGAGGAGCGAACCCTGTTTTGGTGTGAGCATTAGCATTAGCCAATTGCTGCTGCTATCTCGATCAATGCCTCAACCACCTTCAAGAATCAACAGGTCACCCGCCACGGCCAAAAGCCAACAGTTACTGTCCTGGCGTTCCAAGTCGGATCTCATTGCCAGAAGCACCAAAATCACATCCTGTGACCTTTTATGACCGCCGCATGCAAGGCTGTCGGACCATATTGTTCCTGAAAATCCATGGCACCACCTCTTTTCAAGAGTGATTGTAATTGCCTCATTTCTCTGCATCTTGCCGCCACCAACACATTCATAATCTCCACCATCGCTTCCTACATGATCATGAAGAACAAATCTTTAGGTGGCCGCGCCAAAGACAACAATTTTCCACTATCAATCATAGAGTTAACATGGAAATTAAGAGAGTTAATTTGGTAATAAATTTCCTAATACTCTAAGATAGAAAATTTGGATATTATATTTTCAATGGAGAGAAATTTCCCGACATTGATGATCTGTGGGCCTTGCGAATTTCCATCTTCATAGAGAAGCTAAGCTGTGTATAATTTAGCTAATATAATTGAAGTTGTAAAATGTGAAAAACAAGAATAAGAAAAGGAGAAACAATGCACTACTGTTACTCAGCCTTCCTTCTCCTCCTCTTTCTCTTCCTCACCATAACACTACCCACCTCCACGACACCTGATCATTTCCTTAAACCCTTAAAATCCCCAACAGCCGAAGCCCAAGAATTCTTCGAGTTGACCAATCCTCTACCGTCAGATCACCTGACTCCGTCATGTTCCCTCACCATCATCCACCATTCATTCGCCAACACAATCAACTCCCCGCCTTTATCCACCCCTTACATTCCTCCCTCCGATTGTCCTCCTCCTTGGCCACGTGTTGTCCTCGAACTTCGCGCCGCCTCCTCCGGCGATCAGTACGACCGCATTGCCGGCATATGGCTCGATGGCGCCGAGATCTTCCGTACCAGCACGGCGGAGCCGACGGAATCCGGAGTCTTCTGGACGGTTCGAAAGGATATCACTAGGTACTCTTATCTTCTTTATAAACCCCAAATTAACGTCACTATGATGCTTGAAAACGTCGTTAATGAAATTTACACCGGCGTTTACCGCGTTCACGTTGCCTTTCTATTTTACAAAGAAAACATTACCGCCGACGACTTTAGGTTCCCGTCGACTATTTCCCCTAATAAAAATAATTACAATTTGGGCACTGGTGATTTGGGATTGTTCCAAACGGCTTCGGATTTGATTGTCCCGATTGGTGATGACGGAAAAAGAGGATATTGGTTCAAGGTGGAAAGTGAATCGGATGTTCTTGTAAAAAGAGTTCGATTTCCCAACAATACCCATCAAGTCGTTCTAGAACTATACGCGTCGTTTCATGGGAACGATGAGTTTTGGTATTCGAATCCACCGAATTCTTACATTCGAATGAACAATTTGACCACAGAGCGCGGGAATGGCGCTTACAGGGAAGTTTTCGTGACAATTGATGGCAAGTTCGTGGGGTCCGAGGTGGTTTTTCCGGTAGTTTTTACCGGTGGGATTAATCCATTATTTTGGGAACCGGTTGTGGCGATCGGAGTTTTCAATTTGCCAAGCTATGATTTAGATTTAACCCCATTTTTGGGATGGTTATTGGATGGGAAATATCATGAGATTCGGATTGGGGTTGATGATGCGATTTCGTTTTGGCTTGTGAATGCAAATTTACATTTTTGGTTGGATCATGGAGCTTCAAAAGTTGAAGCTAAATCTGTTGTTTATAACAATCCTGCTCTTAACATTGAACGTCAAGAGGTTTTTAGATTGCTTGATGGGTCATTTAGGATTAAAGCTACGAGGAAAAGTGAGTTTGCCGGGTGGGTTAGGTCCGAAGCTGGTAATTTCACTACCGTTGTTTCGCAGGAGTTTAGGCTGACTAATTTGATAAGGTTTTATTTCAATGGAACTTATAAGGTTGTTAAACAGAGCGTAAAGGCAAAGAGGGATTCAAGGATTAGAGCTGAGTCGGGTAATTTGATTGGTCGTGCGGTCACTCGAAGGCGTTATCCACTTACTGTGATTACATCCATTGTTCCATTGCCTCAGAAGGATTCCTTAGCGTCGAAGAAAGAGGATATGTATATGCTGATCACGAACGTTTCTCATGCTTTGAACGAGAGGCGAATCAACGGGGAGTATTCGAGTGTTCTTTACAATACGCAGGATTCGGAAGGATGGATGAAGGTGAGGGGTCATTCTGTTCTCTCCGGCGAAGCAAGCACTTGGCAGAGATACAATTACAGGGATGAGTTTGGTTGCTATTCCCGGACTGTTTTGGCATACAACGGCAAGCTCATCGGCGACAATACCACCTTTTCATGTGCATCTTCTACGTAGTTTCAGTTTTTCCCTTTTACCTGTGTATTATCAGTAGTTTCGAACATTCCAAATAATGTTTGCTTTTATATGAAGCTTCTATGCTACTCTAACGTATGTACTTATCACTCGTAATTCTCTGTTCATCCCTGATTTCCCCCATTTTAATACATGTATAATTTTAATATACATCTAAGATTTTGTTAATTCTTCCAGAAAAAAAGAAAAATCGTAGATTCCTGCCGTGCAGTGCATTGGCCTTCTAAAAAACAAGTTGACAGACGGAACCGAGGATTTATGCGACTTAAACATATAGATAGAAAGATATCTGTTAGTACTACAACTAAGAATATTCTTAAATTTTGCATTGGCTTATGCATTTTTCAAGATTGAGATTTTACTTCATCATCATGCATTAAAGATTTTATTTTCAGAATATTTTTCACAAAAATCAATCACTAACTAAGAAAGAAAAGGCACTAATTTCTTTTTCAATTGATTGAACTAATCCGTATCAACAATATCTGATAATAAGATTCTATCCAATTTCTATAGATGGTAAGAGGTACTGATACAATGAACCGTGCTATTAAAGATTCAAACTTAAGAAAGAAAAACAACGAAGCTGATAAGTGTGCTGGACAGTTCCAAGAGATGTGGTAGCTTTCTTTCGAAACTTCATTAAATTCTCATAAGTTGTCAGGACCTATGGGCTTCAAGATTTCAAAATCAGGAAAAAAATGCGGATGGGGCAAAATCAAATACTGTAGCTTTTCCTTTCCAGTTGTTGAACAAAATGTCCGAAACCTCTACAGGGCCCTGTTCTCTAGGGCGTAGCAAACTCAGATATTTGAATAGAGTCATAGACTGATATGCTATTTTAAACTGTAAACACTCTTCCTTTTCTACTGGATTTACGCAAACTGATAATATATGGAAAGAAAGTAGGGGTAAACGAAAGGTAAATTTGATTGTTGCAACTCGAATTTCATTGCAGAAGCCACTTATCATTTTTCCTTCTCAATGGTTAAAGTGCAAACTTGATCCAGACTAAATCGGGAGTGGAAAAACCTTGGTGGCTGTTCATGTATGTTTTTTTTTTAAAGCCATCACTTGGGACGCCAGAAACCCTTCTTGCCGACAAGAAATTGGCCTTGATAAAGGGTTGTTGACCAGTGAAGTGAACGCAGTACTGGATTGAGCTTCTTAATCGTTTCCGTGGTGTCTTGGACCAAGAGATATCCACCGGGTCTCAATATGCGATCCATTTCCACAGCTACATCTATAATGTCACATCTGACAGAGATGCAAATCTCAAATCATCATTCAACCATAAATACTAATAATGCAGTAACTGGCTTTAGCCATCTATTAGTCATTTTTTTACTACTCGAAGCATAAATCAGAAATAAAGCATAAAAATATTTAGATCATTATTTTAAGGTATCAAAAAAACACACCTCTCTTTAATGTTTCTGAAGAGAAAACTGGAATGCAGTAGATCATAGGTTCGAGGATAAGTATTAAAAGACTCGCACCAGTCATGATAGACTCCAATCAACCCCCTATCAAAAATAACGGACAAGGTATCTTGTGCATCAATTGGTACAACATTCATCACCCAGAGAGGTAGCTCATTGAGTGCTGCAGCAAATCTGTAAACCACAACACTGTTGTTGTGAGAATTCTTTACCAGAGACAGTTTAGCTTGATAGATCAGATGGCAGTGGAAATGAAATGAAACAACTGGATGAGAACATTTTGGCAAAGACAACATTGCTCTAATGAGACAGCAGCACCATATCATAAGTCATAATCAATTTAAGGTACCATAAGAACTCTGCCAACACTTTTCTCTCCTCATGAAAGTGAAATGGTATACAGGTGCTAGGAGATTAAGGATTATGCAGAGAAAGAGAGATTAAAAGTAGAGAGAAAATGAATGATAATGATTAGATGAAGACTAATTGAGGAAAATTCTGAAGCATGTACTGTCTAAATTAGTTTGTGTAAGCACACTCCTGCATAAGAACTTCAACATTCCAAAAGTATATTATTTGGTCTCCCATTAGAACAACGATATTCTTTTGGCCGTTTACTTTTTTATTATTAAATTCAAAACAAATTTATTATTATTTTAGTTTAGAGTGTAAACAAGAAAAACCACAGAGAAGTCTAAAATTAGCTGACATGCAATAAATCCCAATGCAAGAATGAAACTCAAAATTAAACATCAAACAACTTTTAGTTTCTGATAAAAAAAAATTTAAACAACTTGAAATATTTCTTACCCTCCATAACCGGCATTCATATCCATCACATTTCTTATCCTTGCCCAGTTTATAGCTAGACCATCAAGATACACATCCGATACAAGTGCTGCCCAATGTTTGGTGTCCTCGTTGAATATATCTTCAGCATCTGGTTCAGATGGAAGGCTTGGAGGCTTACTGCTAAGCCTCTGGGGCCACGGTGTTGGCCAGCCAAGCAAATTACCCATGCTATCAACTGGAAGTCTGGAAAGACAATAACTAAGAGGCTCATACCTACAATAGACATCACCGGAAGCAAATTCAACATAAATAGAGGCTAAAGCCAGATAAGACAAGAATATTTTAGGCCAGAACTCTCTGGTTTATACAGCCTCTGCCTAAATATATGAAGAGGATGATAACATAGCATATCTGTGCACATGTACAAGCATATCTTTGAGTGTGCGCAATGTAAGATGTACAGAATACATACTACAAGATTACCATGAGATATTCTGCTTATTTTTCAGATCACACAAGGGTGGACGTTTTTCTTTGCGGTGCTCATAACAGGAATATGAGGTAGGTTTTTGATATATTACAAGCCCAACTCCAGTTGAATCAACAGTTTTAGCCACAGTCTTCCAGCACATGGATCTTGTCAAAGCCACCATAGCTGAAATATATACAGAATATCAGACCAACTTAGCACATTCCAGTTCTACTAATTAAATGGTGAAAAGAAATGACACAGCTATTGTAGCAGGGACAAAATAAGTAACCCCCGATGAGTGAGAGAGAGAGAGAGAGAGAGAGAGAGGTATTCTCACACTTCCAAACATTACGATCTCTATCATCATCTCGATAAACTGGTGTAGCAGACCATATAAAGAATCCTCCTGGCCTAAGAATCCTGTTCAGCTCCAATAATGGCTTCCCACCTGCATTTTGCATTCAAGAGCAGTACAAAAGTCTCAAAAATTCCCTGATATGCTGAAAAAGCAAAACTGAAACAATGAAAATAAATATAATAACATGGTCGAACATAAGCTTAAAAAAATTAATAAAAGATACCATACCATCCCCATCCCAATGAACTCTGCATCGTGCGCAATGTATCACATCATATGCATTGTCTGGAAATGTCAGCTTTTGTGTACCAATGACAGAAAGTGTAGCAGGAATTCCCCTCTCCAGAGCAAACTGTATCTGAGCTTCATGTTCATCCTTTGGGGCAAATGACATGGTAATTACTTCTTTGTCCAGCAAATAACCACCAAGGCTAGCAACACCACAACCAACATCTAAAATAACCCTAATGTGCTTCCCCCATTTTATTGTTGGTAAAGTCTGGGGAAAAGAAAAAACGAAAGGGTGGGGGAGGGGGGGGTGTGGAGGAAATGAGGATCAGAAGAAAGTTGAACCAGTATTTTTGAAGTCTAATCTTCAACCAAGTGCAGATCAAATGTAATGAACAAATCATTAATCAAGCATTAATTTGCAGAAGGATTGAAAAATTCACTTCATACCTTTTGTATAAAATCAATATAGCTAGTAACCCCATTCTTAAATTGAGTACCACCTCCAGGGAAAATGAAATAATCACCAGATTTACGCACCCAATTCTGTTCCTTCTTGTATTCCACAAGCTTAGGATGAGGGACATTGCCATACCAAATCTGTACATGAGCATAAATAAGTCCTATCACCAAGTGTAAACAGCACAAGAAATGTTTAGACATAAACAAAGGTCTTTCATGCTATAACATTTAGCACCCAGCTTCTCAAAATCTGTTCCTGATGAATATCATACTTCAAGCCTTTGAATTTAATTCCTTATATAAAAGTAGTAATCAGCTCAGCAAACTTAAGTTCAGTAAATTCAAAATTAGCGTAAAAAGAAACGGACTTTTAAGATCAGTATCATTAAAATCCAATTTTACGAGTCATTTAGCTGTTCGAAACTTATCCTAGTAAATCAAATCCTCAAAAGCAACTCATTGATGTGGAGCGTCTAGTTCTAACTTTTAACGATTTGTAATCTTTTCTAGATCTAGAAAGAAAATTTCACATTAATTCTTCATCTAGAAGTTTATTACAACGATACTACATTTGATCACAAAATTTTCCTTTTTTCAGTTTTGTAAATTACTTTCTAAGTCACATAGCAGAACTAAAACGTCCAAATTAAGCTATCAAAACGAAGAAACAAATAAAGTTAAACCTTATTTCACACTTTTTCAGTGACTAATCCAAATTAGGTTCAACTTTACAAGCAAAAGAAAATAAAAATCAGTTAAGCATATGAACCAAATAAAACAAATATCTTACCAAAAATAAAAAGTAGTAGTAGTATCAAACAAGCTCAAGCTCACCATGTCCCTGCTCTTAGGCCATTGAACCGGAACCTTATAACCAGTCGGCAAAGGCGCCAAACATCTCGGACTTGGACTCGGACAATGCCTTTCCCTATGCTCCATGTGCTTCCTCGACTTCAATTCTTTTATCGCTTTCCAACTGTCCAAGCACGGTATATAATCCACCGCCGCCGCACCTAATTCACAGTTCCTCCATTTTATATCTAAACTCACATTCAAGTCCACGTCACTAGCGGCGTCGTTTCTGAGCTCCGGTTCCGGAAGGGATGGGACAGTGTCGTTTGGAGATCGTGATGGTGAAGGCGGAGGGGGAGGAGGAGGAGTAGGAGGATGAGATTGGGAGACGTGGAAATCGGAGGAGACAGGGAGAGAAGAGAAAGGAGAGGAGGAGGTAGTTAAAAGGAGGATTGTGAAGGAAATGAGGAGGACTAAAAGAGCGAAAAGGAAAGGATATTTCCGTTCTTTGAAGAGGTTGGGAACAGAGATCGGCATTTCTTTCTTTGTTTTTGTTTGGATTGAAGAGAAATGAGAGAAAATAAATCAGCTGAGGACTAAAAGAGCGAAAAGGAAAGGATATTTCCGTTCTTTGAAGAGGTTGGGAACAGAGATCGGCATTTCTTTCTTTGTTTTTGTTTGGATTGAAGAGAAATGAGAGAAAATAAATCAGCTGAGGACTAAAAGAGCGAAAAGGAAAGGATATTTCCGTTCTTTGAAGAGGTTGGGAACAGAGATCGGCATTTCTTTCTTTGTTTTTGTTTGGATTGAAGAGAAATGAGAGAAAATAAATCAGCTGAGGAAGTTAATCTTGAAAGAGAGAAGGAATTGGAAATGTGGATATCATTGTAAAGGACTGGTTCTTTTTCTTCTATTTTTAACTGGGCAAGCAAGCAAGTTGTTTAACAGACTGGATTCCCACAATCTCTGACTTCACTTCGCCACTCGTTTTGTATAACAGAAAAGGGAGAAACTCAACTGCGGGACACAGACTGCACACCGGTAGAACTTAAAAATATTAAATAGAATTAATACAAATTGGGCTTATGGACTTTTTTTTTTCTATAATGGGCTATGATCTCAAAAAAAACAAACTTTTGGTCCAAAAAAATTAAATGGTATGAATAATAAATATTTAACGCCCACCGTGGGGCTCGAACCCACGACCACAAGGTTAAGAGCCTTGCGCTCTACCGACTGAGCTAGACGGGCTTGTTGATTTATTTGAATATATAATATAGAAAATTATTAGGTGCACAAAATTCGTAGATAAGTTCGTTTACATCTATTCCAGATGTACCTAAGAAATTTAAGATTTTTTTTTACTGCTTAACAAAAAAAATCCCTTAATAAGACTGATTTCTTCTTATTATAATTATTTTCTTCAACAAAACATGGAAACTAGAAAATTGTTAGTTGAATATGTTTAAGGACCGATCGATCCCAGATTCGCTGTAGATGAATGATTTTTAAATGCTTAAACAAGAAGGAAGATATACAGGGAAAGTAACTTAATAAAAGGTGATTTACAATGGGACTTAGGCCTATTATAGGATAGGAGCAATGCAGAAGATAATAATTATTGAAGCTGTTTCAAACTTCATTAACACATGAAAGGGGCCATTTCCATTAACAATTATTACAACATATATTATTTAATCAATGTGTTTTCTTTTAAAATAATTTCAAAATAAAATGAAAGAATAATTAATTAAAATATTATTTAATCAACAGATTAAGAAATTAATGTTTTTGGTATAAGTTTGAAACTTGAATTAACAGGATAGTGGATTTTCTTATGAATAGCAATCAATTGCTCCATATAGAGAAAAAACTTTGGTTTGAAGATCGTAGTTGGGCAGTTAACTACTTTATAAAAACTTCTGTCATAAAAATACATTAAGACAATTGAAGGCTTTATAAATAGTAATTGATTGTCCTATTTAGGACTATTTTGGATGGGTTTAGAGATTAGTTTTGATTCAAAAATGATTTCTGTATAAAAAATATAAGGTTAGTAAAAAATATGAGATCCTATAAGGACCCAGATTTTTTTTATCTTAGATTTTTTATCACTCTTACAATAACAATCATATTAAAAGTGTCATTTTCTTTCGCATAGAACTAGAATTTCTATATCTATTTGATGAAAATGTTTCCTACTCTTATAGTGCTGAATTAAGTTTTTTTTTCTTCTTCAATTGAAACTTTTAAAGCAGCTATAATATCTCATCACCATCATCTTCACATGATGTTTCAACGAGCTTTTCTTCAAGAGAGCTGATACTTAATGCAATTCTCTGTTTAAACTCTAGAGCAGATTTCTTTTTGTCTTCCTCCAATTGCTTGATTTCTTGCTCATAGGTCAAGAGCGATCAACATACTTCATTAATTGAAATGTTCTTTTGTATTCTCTTATGGAAATGGCGTTAGGACTCCAAATTTTTGATAGACTTCTCAGTCACCGGTTCATTTTCAAAAATCCATTTTCCCAATTAAGCCAATTGATTTGTGATGGTATTGCACTAATCAAACCATGATGATGGTCTTATTCGGCTACATCTTGAACATTTCATATTGATTAGATAAAAGAGCAATTGATTATTTTATCTGCGTTGTTCATTCCTGAGTAATCTGAAGTTTGTTCTAGATTTCTTTAGCTGATTTACATGATGAAATCCGATTGAACTCACTTGGGTTGAGAGCATCGTGGAAGGTGTTACAACAATGAAATAAACTTGATGTATCCTATGCTCTCAAAGGTCGATAGAATATATTGGGCAGAATAATCTAGTGGCATCTCGGTTAAAACGGCTTATAAAATGTCATTGGGTACAAATTCTTCAAGTTTTAATTAGAGATTGTGACGCCTCAAAATCCCTCTAGTATTAAGATGTTTCTTTGGTTAGTTTCACAAGACAGATTACTAACTAAAGAAGCTTGCATGAGGAGAGGGATGACTACAGGTAGCTGTCCACGTTGTCGCACAAATCTGGAGTCTACTTTACATGTTCTACGTGATTGTCATTCTTCAAAAGTAATCTGGTCTAGGTGGTTACACAGATCAGAATTTATGCATTTTAATGCCTTGGGTTATCTGAATGGATTTGTGTTAATTTGAACTGTTATGCAATTTTAATTGATGGCAGTATTCCTTGGCCAATTGTTTTCTGTTTTGTGTGATGGTATATTTAGTTTTTGAAAAATAAGGTAGGGTTTGAAGAGAGATTTACTTGGCCTGTGAATGGTTCTATTGAAATCTTAAGGTATATCCGAGACTTCATGCAAAGTAGTTTTAACATAGAGAATGCTGGTTTAGACCAGTTGAGAATTATTCACTGGAAACCGCTTCCGCATAATTTCATCAAGCTCAACATTGATGCTTCAGCTTTTTTAACTCAGGGACAAGCGGCTGTAGGAGGATTATTTCAGGATGATAAAGGGGAATGGTTGTGTGGCTTTGTTAAAAGGCTGGGATGGAGTTTAATCATCAGGTCAGAAACTCTTGCCATCTACTCTGGTCTTGTGATGGCATGGGACTTAGGTTAGAGATATATTCAAGTGGAATCTAATTCTATACTGGTTGTTCAATGAATTAAGGGTGAGTTGCAAGTCAGTGATCCTTTGTTCATGGTGATAAAGAACTGCCAATGTTTATTGAAAAGAGAGTGGTGTTACCCCTAGAACATGTTTACAGAGAAACCTATGCTTGTGCAGATTTCATGGCTAATGTGGCTCGAGCAAGCAGGATTGAGATGATGAAGCTGTCGTTACCTCCAGTTAGTATATCCGAGTTGTTAGAAGAGAAATGTATGTGTTCTGGTCATACGAGGACTTATATAGGTTAAGCAGTTTTCTGCTCGTATGTGTCAAAAATATCACTTAACCACATTTATAAGCTATAATAATGAGTTTTGATATCATCAAAAACAGCATGGTTCAATAATATCATTATTCCTCAGCCGAAAGAGCCAACGGTATATGGTGCAAATTAATAGGGTATTCGAATTTCATTCTACCTTCAATTTAGCAAATGAAAAAAGATATTTTTATTTTTTTAATATTTTATTAATATTATTTTTATTATAATTATTTTATTTTTTTTAATTTTATCAAAATTAATTTCATCATCATCAAAATTAAACTTACTGGTTTTCGTTTCTGCTTTGAATGATCAAGATTCACATTGCAAAGGGTATTATAATCATGCTTTAAATGAGGTCGCACAATTCTCTCTTGAAAATGTGATGACAGTTCTAACTGTTAGGATTAAAGTCATTATTTTCATAAACATGGAAGATGGATGATTATAGTACTTTGAAAACTTACCATCACAACCCTATTCATAAAAAAGTAACATCAGCATCGAAGACATTGATATAAACACAAATAAGAAAAGGTGCATCGAAAACCTTGTAATACTGTAGCATGCATAAATACAAGTTCTAAGCACTAAGAAACGAGTTAAAAGGTACTCTTGACGATTTAAGATGACACCATAATTCCACATTTTCCCAAACAGCAAAACAAGGTGAAGTGGCTTTCTGTTTTATTTCTTGGTTAGATGCTTAAGATTTTTCTTCCGCTTGCAGGCAATAACTAAATTTTTCTAATTTCAATCATAGGCTGAATATATATATATATATAAGCGAGTTGATCAAGAAACAAACAACCCTGTTGATAAGGTGAACAATTTGCAGCATTTGCCCTCTCTTTATCGCTCTCCTCAATACATCTATCCTCCCCTCAAGATCATAAAACAAGTGATAGCTTTGGTGGTAAATTTCTTCGTGGGTTTCGATATTTTTGGATTTTTAACGTAGTGGTTGGAATTTTCATTTTGGTTAATCTGAAAGAAGGTTTGCTAAAATCTATTGGGGTTGGATGGTGAGGAAATATTTTTTGAAGGCAGTGGATGGCTTTTTGAATCTTAGATCTATATTAGTTGAGAGGGTTTTTGAGAATTCGATTTTAATTAAGGAGTAGAGAAGGACGAAAGGGATTTTTCTGGAGTTTTGAAAAGATTTCGGCCTCCACAAACGGTGGTGATCAAAAGCTGGCGTGGCAGAGATTCAACGAATTTTGGGTTTGAGGCTTGTTGTTCTTAGTGCTTGCCAGAACTTGGAGAGAGTATTACATCAAGAGAGGGAAGAAGATGCAAAACCCAAAAATGGTTTGATTTTTTTTTTTATAAATAAAAAATTTTAAATTAATATTTAAAATATTTTTTTTATTTTTATCTGATGTGACATAATTCTTCGAATGATGATATATTTTTACCACATATCATAATTTTATTGGATGCTTCATACTGTATTAACTTTTTTTTAACAGCGTTAGATTTAGTATTAAGTGTTTGGGAAATAAAATTCAGTTATTAAAGAGATAATTTTATTTTTTTAATCAAATTGGTAAAAGTAATATAATTAAAGAACCAAAAAAATACATTAACTCTTGAAATAAACACCTCAATTTTTTTTTTTTGGTTGAAAATCCTCTAAACCATCCTTGCACCTAACAAAGCCACCTAAATATTTAACAGCTCTTCGCAAATGAAAAAGAATAAAGCATGGAAGATAACATGATATATTGAACAATTACAGCTAAAAATCATGAGAGATAAAAGGAATAAATCATGGGAACCATATTCTTCCAATTAGAAATCTTGTTTCATTTTTCTCTACCTAAAGATTTGAGCATTTCTTAAGGAATAAAATAGCTTGGTTAACGGAAGTTAATTGAGCGAATAAAAATTATTCACCTCGTTTGTAAAATTTAGATTCAACTCTTCTTATCAACATTTTTTTTTCAATTTTTTTTGATGACATTGGCAACAATCTTTTTTTATAACCAATTTGTAAATTTAATATAATTTTTTGTTGAAACTTGCGACATATCTTGAACGGGAGAAACTTTCCTTCACCTAAATTTTTATGTGCCAAAAGAACGACAAAATAGCTTGAACTAACAAGACATTTATTGTGACAAAGGCACTCTCTTCTATTTATTTATAAATGTGGAAGTTACTCAATTGACATGTTTAAAGATTATTATTTAATATATTGTTAGTAAAATTTTTAAATTTCATAAATAAGATTAAAATTATAATATATACATCACAATGAATATTAAAAAAATGATAAATAAAATATATACTATAATTTTAATTTAAAAATTTTATTAAGAATATATTTAATGTTACAGTTTTTTCATTGGGTTCGTAGTCAGGGACACGAAAGCCCTTCAACCAACTCTATAAGCCGATCTCCACTACGTGGACTCAAGGACCCAAGGTATTAAGAAGAAAGCGAAATAGAGGAAATTTGGATGAGTTTTTGCGGTTTGAACAGCTTCGCCTGTCACATGAAAGGGAGTTGATTTTGTTGGGTCTGAAAGAGAAATTCTGTTTGCCTCAGCTCACATACGTTACTTCACTGCCAGCCATATTTATTTCTATTGGAAAGACTTTTTCTCGAATTGATCTCGGGAATGACTCGATTTTGGTTGTTTTCCTTATAAAAAGAAAAGTAAATGTTCATTGGCCCTGGGTTTATTTTCCTCGTAAAAGAACACAACGAAACTTGAGTTATCACTACTCTGCTCCTGGCAATATGATTAAGTTCCAGTCATTATCAAACCATTACTTTGAGCTATATATGCTAACTGTGCAGGATTTAGACTAAGAAAACGATCATAAATGTTGCTAGAAGAAAAAAATAAGTCTTGGTGAAAATACTAAGATAGGAAATCCATGAATTTATAACTACTTCGAAAAAAGGACTTCAAATATCGCTTCAAGCTCTATCATCAAAACAGTTTCTGAACTAATTATACAACTTACAACCAAAATTCTCTCTACAAGGAACTACTCACAGAAAACCTAATAGAACAACCTCTGATATCATACCGAGCAGCAAGTTTTGATTCATGCAATAGCTCCCTCTCCCTCATGGAGAAGCATCTGATCAAAGTGCCAGACCCCTGAATATCCACCAAGGAAACAAGTTCAGTGAATAAGGAACAGGCAGGGCATAAAATTTGATGAACAAGATGAAATCAGGGTAGCATATTGTTAAAGGCGACACTTTTCACAAAAAGAAGACAATAAAGAGAAAGTTTAGATTCATACCATGTCCTTTGCCAACTCTTCTCAACTGAGCCACATATTCTGATATTTTCTTGATGGCCTCCACCTACAGGGAAAGCAAGCCAGGACCAAAACCAAGACAACTTACTTCTGTTGTTATTTTCACACATGTGCGAAGAGTATAGACACCAAAATTGTATTTTACCTGCTCAGCTAAGAATTCACCTTCAACGAAATCTGTCAACTGCACATCATGGGCCCTCACAGCCACCTGTTTGGCAAAGCCTTGACCATTAGTTCAAAGATAGTAACAAGTTGAATATAAAAAGTCATAATAGCAAAAGGAAAACAGGATGGTATAAAAAGAAAGGAATGTCTTACCTTCTGCAAGTTTAAGAGCTTTTCATTGGTTAGTTTCTCCAGTGACAAGGCAAGCTCCATTGCTGAACCAAGGAAACAGATACAATCAGTTTTGACCACATGCAAATGTTAATACCAAAAGCACATTTTCTGCTACTTTTGACTTGCATGACATGATCATGCAGTCAAATTCAGCAATAAGAAAGATGATGGGATTACTTATTGTCGAAGAAATATCTCTTCCTCGTCTAGATTCCTAACATATAAACGCGACAACCATACAAATTCAGAACATACTTCCAGGGTTGCAACATGAATCTTTATCTCATTGTTTTGTTCATGTAGATATCTATTATTTGAAGGTAAGAAAAAACTAGAAGGCAGCCAAACAAGAAATGAAACAAATTTATGAAATCAGCCATTAATCTAGCAGTAATAATTTCAACTCACCATACAATGCATCTCCTTTCTCTGCATGATCAAACTCAGAGAGCGGCATCAATATGGACTGCAGCTTCACTTTTCCACCTCGTTTGTTCTGAGAATAATAAACAAATCCGAATCAGGAAAACAAATCACAGATAAAAAAGAATATCATATTAAAGTGAATCAGAGTAGCATAATAAGAAAAGATAGCATTGATAAAAAACCTGGTATTCCATAAATTTCTCAGCATGTTCTCTCTCTTCCAAACTCGATTCTTTGAAGAACCTATTCACGAGAAAGCCGGAAGTTAACACAAAAAAGGGTATCATAGGTCCATAAGGCTCAGCAAAATCGAGACTTTTCAAGGAGAATTACTTGGCTAGACCCTTGAGCGCAACGTTGTCCCTATCGAAGTAGGCAAACATAGCATGGTACACATAGGAGACGTTGTATTCGACACTGTCATCAAAAAGAAATGCACAAAACATTAGAACATAAAGAATATACAAATAAAAATAGCGCAGCTAAGTCAAACACAGCAAATCAGAACCTCCTCAATTAAAACCATGGCCATAAGATATAAAAGCCCAAATTCATTTTAACAAAGAAATATTTATGTATCAAAATTAAACACACATCCAAGAATCCATTACATAATTCATTCTTTAAAAGAAGAAAAAAAGAATCTTGAAGTTAATTCCTAGTTTTTGCAAGACGAATAAGCAGATCAATAAGACAACAATCTTTTCTAGAATCTTAAAACTGATACCACAGAGAATATCAAGAAACCTTTTCTTAAACAAAGAGTAGAGTTAAAATCTAAAAGAAAAAGAGCCCACTTGATTTGTTCGTTGATAGCAGCTTCACAGTCATCAGTAAACTTTTGACGAGCCAAAGAAAGATGAGGCACAGTGGGGACAAGATCAAGCTCCTTCTTCACCTCCTCAAAGGGCTCAAAAATGACACCGGTTAGTGGCTTGTTGTTAGATCCTTTGGTTGCACAAACTACAACAGCCCCAGTTCCATATCTTGGAGAAGAAATCCGAAGTATGGAAGAAGAAGAAGAAGAAAGAGAATTGAAAAGAGGGGTTTGAGATGAAGAAACAGAGGAAAACAGGGAAGGACCCTGATTTTCCACTTGTGGATTTAACAAAGAAAAAGCTGAAGCAGCTTTCAGCAACATGACTCAAAATAATAAAAATTTATCTTCCTTGATGCAAAGGGAAAAGAAAAGCAGAGACTTTTGCAAACAGGGCTGTGAGTATAGCTTTGCTTTCTTCCTTATAAGCGGTGAAAAGAGGGATAGATGAAGATGGGAGAGCAGAGGAACGAAGGGTGGCAGGAGATGGGTGGGATCATTGGATGGACGACACGTGGATGGTGAAGATGAGGAGGTGGACGTTGGGAGCGTGGCAGGCTCGTGGTTAGTTTGGAGATATCTAGTGTTTTAGGGGGCTTTTGGGCGAGTTCATCATAGTCTTCTTGACTGTACCCAAAGTCTAAAAAGATATGCAAATATCAAAGTCGTCCTTGTCTTCCACTTGGGTGGAATATTGCTACAATTTCTCTTTTCTTTTTATTTTTCTTGTTTTTAAGCTTGTGATGTTTGAGTTGGTAAAATTAGGTATTTTGATTCAATAATAGAAAAATATTAATTCGTGTTTAATGGTATTGATTGTTATAATATTTTAAAATATATAATTAATAAATAATTTCTGTTTTTAAATAATAATTTAATCACTTTTGACCAATATTTACACGAGCATGAAACAAGCATAACATAATCTATACTAGTATAATTATAGGATTTTCTTGGTAATTTTATTGCTAACGTGCTTTCTGAAGTATTAACCATTGGCTAGCGCTCATCTCCAGCTCTGTTTCCAGCCTTTCATTTTATATACCATTCCCGTATGTCATACCTCTTATTTAATCTTGCTATACGTCCAAGCCTTCTCCCATCGATAGTTGGAAGCAGAACTAAGACTGAATGTAACTGAAGGAAAGGAGATATAGGTATGATAGTAGGGCACGGTTAAGCAGGTAAGCGAAGGCTCTCTCTCGCTCTGTGGTCTTATGGAGTTATTTGTGGACAGTGGAGTCTATAGTGAAACCCTTGACTTTGACTAAATGAGGTATACATCTGTGAATTTTGGAGTATCTATTGTATGCAGGGAATAATTGTTAGATACAGATACAGATAGTCCTAACATGGAGTTTTTTTCTCTTGGTAGGGTTTCAAAATCTTTTTCTTTAATAGAGGTAATTTTAAAATTATTTATCAGAATAAGACACTTTAAATCGCGTCATCATCTCATTCTTTCCTTAATTATCATATAAAAATAAAGACAAACCGAAATTACTAATTAGAAATTACAATCATTGCAAAAAAGTTTTGACCACTCTGAATCTTTACTCAAGATTCTACCACAATTCAAAAAGCTCTTTATGAAAGCAAGTTTGTAGATTTCAATTTAGATAATTTTCCATTTCCATTCTTTTTTTTTTTGTTTGAAACATAAACAAATTTGCCTGCTGTGTTTTCTAATCTTGCATCCCTCATATTTCTCATTTTTGGTTTATGGTCATAGTTTAAACAACATATTTTGCTTATCTATAGACTTTAAAAGTTAAAAAATGATTCAGTTACACCAAGAAAAACATTTAGAGATAGAAGTGTCGTGGCCCAAAAGACGCGAATTTTCAAAAAATTTATTGCGGAAGTATAAAAATTTAAGTTAAATTTTTCATTTTTTTTTTAACGCTCGTTTGTCATGTTAGTGCAGCCTTATAATATTTCTGGGTCTCAAACTACCTAAATTGGTTTAAGGTTATGAACCTATGGTCCCAGTTTAATTTCTTATTAACTTTCGTAATTATTTCTTAATTTAATACACAGTCCGACACATGCACTGAAGGATAACTATCAAAACTTAAATATAATTAAACAGTATAAATAAATATACCGATATAAGCTGCGAGATCTCGAAGCATTTACTTCGAAATTGATACTAACATCGATGTCAATGTACCTCTAATCTGAATCTGTGATGAAAAATAGAGAGGTGAGCTTTAAACAAAGCTTAGTAAGTAAATCACACAACTACAGAGGTAATAACATATAAGATACTGAATTTTTAATGCATGTCGAACGCATTCACATTCGATCATTCTTTTTTTATCACTTATTTGAATCACATTTCAAAACTCATCGAAAGTTACACTTTTCCTGGGTTTATGGACTATAATATTATCTAGACGCTATCAAGTTTTTCAGGCATAGAGGTATTTTTGAAATACCTTAATTGGTCATCAAACCTGACCCCCCTGACCCCTTTAAACTGTATATACCTATAAAGGTTCGAAATTTGAAACATAGTTGAATGCAGAAAATCAAAATTTAATGCAATTCACATTCATTCTTAAGACACAACCATTCTCGAAATCATATCACTTAATCCGAATCATATCACATATCGAAAAATATTCATATATCGGAAACATTTCTTATTCAAAACATAACTTGTATTCGAAACTTATCACACATCGAACATATCTTATTTCGAACATAATCTGTATCGAAACATTTTCCTTATTCGGAATAGGTCTCACATTCACATTCGAAATATATTCCTTATATTCGAAACATACTTCATATTTCAAAACTCTCTTCATAGTTCGAAACGTGATTTTTATTCCAAAACATTTTTCACAATTCGAAACGTATTTCACACTTTCTTTGTTAACTATTTTTAGTGACTATTATATCCCGCCAACTAGGACTCCATCACTAAGTACTATCATCTCTGTTAGCATGAGCCACAACATATTTGTTCCATATCGTTAGGATATGTTCGGTGAGCTATGCTCATGTTTGTAAAACATTTCTGAAAACATATTTCATGCTTCAAAATATTTTTAACATTTCAAAATACATTTCACATTCGAAACACATTTCAAAATATGAAACACATTACTTATGATCACTATTTTAACCCGTGATCAAGGAGATATTAGAATCCCGAAGTACATGACCATTGCTAACTATTATAACCCATTAGCTGGGCTCAAAATTGTCAACTATTATATTCCTCATTAGCAGGGGCCGAAACATTGCTAACTATTATATACCCCGTTAGCAAGGGTTAAAACATTTGCAATTTATATCATCAATAGTAGGCTACATCATTATTAACTATTGTATACCTCGCTAGCAGGGGTCGAAAATGGTCATGGCTAACTATTATTGCATGTCAGTCAAGGCAAAATATTTAGCTGTAAAAGCTATCAGAATGCATGTTTTGAAATTACTTCTGATCACAATATGGATAAAAGCAAAGTTAGGTTAAATTCAAGACACAGAGATGTATGTCTCACATATTTTCAAAACATGCTATAAGTGAGATTTTAAAGCTTCTTTAATGGATGTATAAACCAATGCAAGCTTTTTAAATCCCACAATCATAATATGCGTCGAGATGTCATTGTAATTCAAATTGAGGTTCATATAAGAACATATCCTTTTCGATAATCTTATCGTCGATATTTTCACATACTTATAACACTTAGGATCTTGGGACATCATTTGATTCTTGCCCTAAAATCCGATTTAATCTTTCGATGCTACCTTGCATCAAAGAGATTAATTTGTATCATGTTCATATATCATAAAACAATTTCAAAACCATGTAGTTCAATATATTATTCACAAAGTTCGATGATTGGATCATATGAATATATGCGAAGTCAACAAGTATATCCCGATAAAGGCTTTCCCACTGTGGCTATCTGTAAGACCCACTTTGTATGTATTGTTGCTATGTTCCTTATGATTCACGCGATGGACACTTATACATATTCATCGAATTATAAGAAGAGCGTTGACTAATTAAATTTGTTAAGCAAAATAAAATGGAATATCGGTAGACGTCAGAAGTAATTAAATACGAGTCGAAATGACCACTGATCAAACGAAAATGATCAGAATGCAGTTAACTGAAAATACAAAAATTAAATACGAAAATATGGGGGATGTATGAAGGAAGGTTAGGTTAAATTGATTCCGAAACAAGAGCAGGGGTAAAATGGTAAAAATATCAAAACCCGGTATTAGGGCAATAAGAGAATTTTAATTAAAAATAAGGATGTAAGATATCTTGATCAATAATAAGGAAATTATAAATTTTGGGTCAATTGATCAAGATTCGAAAATTTTAAAAATACCGAAAAAATTACCGAAACGATATCTCAAAAAACGCGAAGAAATAATATCTAAATTTAGAGAAAAATATAATTAATAAATTAAATTTAAATTAAATAAATTGAAGTAGAATAAAAAATAATATAAGGTAGATATTTTGGGATTTTATGTAGTATTTTATTGAATAGTAAAATAATTAAAATAAATAATAATAATAATAAAATTAATAAAAATAAAACAAAAAAAAGTAACTGAAACAAAAAAAAAGAGAGGAGAGAGAAAACTCGGGAAAAAAACCTGAGAGAGAAATCGAAAACAGTGACCCGAGGAAGACACCGCCGATTCTCGCACCACCGGCGACCGACGACTTCGACGAAGCTGTCAGGAGGAAGAGGGGAGTCCGACGAGCACGTGGGTACCGGATTCGCGCCTCCAGGTGGCCGGAGCAGGCCGATCGGAGCCAAGGAAGACCGCCGGAGAAACAAGCCGATTCCCGGTGAACCGCCGCGTCTGGGTTGAAACGGAGGGCACCGACGCACTCAGGGGAAGAAGCCGGTTCTTTTGAGATCGGTCTCGGCCGATGAGACCACCGGAAACGCCGGCGACGGCAATAGGCAGCAAAACGGCACCGTTTGGCTGGAAGGAAAGGAAAGGAAAGGGAAGGAACAGGAAGGAAAAGGGAAAGGAAAAGGAAGGAAAAAAGGGGAAAAAGGAAAGAAATTTACCGGGGACGACTCGAGGTTCGGGTAAGTTGACCGAGGGTCGAAATTGACCTACGGGTAAATTCCAAAAATTTAATTTAATATTATTTTAATGGAAAATAATCCGGATTTACCTAATTATGCAGCTTCACGACGGAGATCGAACGAGAGCCGATCGAGCTCTGATTCTCATACCCCACCTCGTATCGGGTAAGTACAATTTAATTTTGGCAATTAGAGTTCTTTAAATACCGAGTTTTAATTATTTTATGGAATTATGGATTAATTTCGCGTAGGAAGGAATATTATTCGGAATCGTAATATAATTGCCGTAAATGGTATACGGGCTATCCAAGGAATTTGGAATGAAGCCCGATAATTATTAGAAAGCTGTATAAGCTCGGTATACCCGAAGAAGGGAATTAACAAATATAAAAAGGGCTAAAATGGGCCGAGGCCCAATAAGGTAGATAAGGCCCAATAGCTTTAAGTTGATCAGTAATTGCAATATACTGATCGGGATAATTGAATTAACCTCGATTATGTGGTTATATGCAGTTACGTACATCGGTTGGCGCGCACTTGGGCCGAGAGGTTCGGTATTATCGAGACAGGTGTAGTCTGCGCGCGATTCCAGGTAAGGGAGTTTTACGAACTGCTAGAGATAGCTTTACGAATTTTCGACGTCATTTACATTCCCTTAAATTGTCCGAAGGGTCTAGATTTACGATAAAATTTTTAGGGCCCCGGGTGGGCAAATTTACCAAAATACCCTTGTCAAGGGTAAAATTCCAAATTTTAGGGAAAAGTGTAAGGAGCAAGAACAAAGGGTTCCTGCTCATTTTTGAAGTATTCTAGTACATGCATGAGTAGGTCGGCTAACTTTTAAATGAAATTGCACAACATTTCATAATTTCAACAAACGTTGAATTTCGTTGAAAACGATTTGAGAAATGTAGCCGCCTACGTGATCTTTCATGAATGTGACGTGCTAGAGCTCAGCTCGCACGAGTTTTGATCTGTGCAATTATTTCATTAGTGCTGGAGCGAGAGCTCGCACTAGAGTTTTACACGATTTTCATGACACGGTGCTGGAGTCTAACTCGCACCATATTTTCATATGCGATTTTCGTGACAAAGTGCTTGAGCTTAGCTCGCACTAGTTTTATTTGATTTACTTACAGTGTTAGAGCACCGCTCGCACTACTTTTCAGAGATTATACGATATCATACGACAAGCCGGGCTTGGAGCATCGGGTAGACTGTGTGTCACCGATTAAATAGGCTAGCACGTGCGTTTTGAGACGTGGCATGAGTATTGAGAAACAAAACCTCTCTGTGGGAAGCAGGCCATTTGGGCTGGAGTACCTAGAGTGATATGGGTCCATGGAGTACGATGTACCGTGCAAGTAGCATGGAGTACGATGTACCGTGGGGTATCTTCGGATACGGTATCTTTGTGATACGGGGTATCTTTGTGATACGGTATCTTTGTGATACGGGGTATCTTTGGATACGGCATCTTCGGATGCGTGAGATCGGATAAGACTGACGGGTTGGATTGACCCACCTCCCGGGCGGTTCCCGATCAGGGTGAGACCTCGCACACTGGGATCCGTGAAGCTAGAGGGACTCACGAGGACATATTGGCCAGTCCTGGTTATTACCGATATACAGTTATTGCCTAGTCTCGTATCTTGTATATATATATACACATATGTTTTCGGATATCGATGCTTTCGAGAAACTCAATTTTATGAATTTTGTGTGTGTCAGGGCTACTCGAGGGAGGGGTTGAGTCCTGACCTTATATGAAATTTTTACTAGAAATAAATGATTTAAAAGATATGCATGTGCAGTTTTCATGCTTTTGAGATTTCATATGAGTTAATTTACATGACATCATAACATAGCATCTGTTTTGGAAATGTGTGGAGAAGGGGAGGTTTATGCATGGCACTACGTTCATGTAGGTTGTATTGTTATCTACTTGTTCGTAGAATTGCCTTACTGAGCTTGATGTGCTCACCCCTTTCACTTTCTCACACAGATTTCTTCCAGTAGATTGGGAGGCGACTGGGTACGGCATTCTAGTTGTCCGCTGCTGCCTATCTTTTGAGGTATATACACGCTATATATATGGTTCTTGTATCTAAATAACATGAGCACAGTATTATATTTTGAATGACACTGGGATGTATAGAGTGGGTGTAATTATGTAATTAAATCAAAGAAATGTAGTGCAGAATATATGAATGTATATTTAAAATGAATTATGCACTAAATTGTAAATGCATGGAGAAGATGTGGGCACTGTCATACAGCCCAATTATTGGTTATGGTTGGTCACGATCAGAGGTAAGTATAAAATAATAAAAACGCGAAAAAAAATTTACTCTAATTTTTGGGTAGTTCGGGTCGTGACAATTATGGTGGTATCAGAGCAGAATTGGTCTGATGTATGTCAGTGTCAATAATTAAGAAATTACATCCCGGTGTTACTGTGCTTGGTTAGATACAATCGTGTATATTAAGATGGGTTTTAATTAAGAAATGGTTGTGAATGCAGGACTATAGACAGGATGCCTGTTACTCGTCGCGGTAGAGGAGGTCGGGCACGAGGCAGAGGCCGTAGAGGTAGGCCTGCGACTGATAGACGTGTCGAGTTACCTCATGAGACTCAGGAGGAGGCTGAGGTAGAGACCGGGGTAGAGCATGCCCCACAGGGTCCTCCAGAGAGAGAGACCACAGAGCAGGGTGCTGCAGAGAGGGATACTGCCGGGGGATTTGCTGAGGCGATTGAGGCACGGTTCGCTAGGATAGAGCGGAGCCTCGAGGTGCTTATGGAGTTGGTTACTCAGTCAGTACAGGGTGTTAGAGGGGGACATGGTGATGCTGGACAGGCAGCTACTCCTGATGCGCCTGCTCAGCCAGTCCAGGAGACAGAGACTCCTACACCCCCACCGGTTCAGGACGTGGATTCTCCTGTCACCCCACATCAGAGTACCCGAGATTGGGGTTACAGTTGTGATATGGATAGATTGCGGCAGTTCCAGAAGTTTAGACCGCCAGCATTTATCGGGGCGAAGGACCTAGTTGCAGCTGAGGATTGGTTGAGCGAGATGGAGAAGCTATACGGGTTCTTCGAGTGTACCTCTACGGAGATGGTGGCATTCGCGGTTTTTATGTTTAGAGGATCAGCGGAGCATTGGTGGAAGTCCACCAGGCAGATTCTCAGAGCTAGACATACTGTGATCAGCTGGGAGATATTTTTGGAGGCTTTTCGGAGGCAGTATGTCCCAGATACAGCGCAGCGGAAGCTGCAGTCTGAGTTTTTACACTTGATCCAGGGGAGTCGATCGGTAGACGAGTACGAGACGAGATTTATCTCCTTGGGTAGGTATGACCCGGACACCTTGAGTAGTGAGACTAAGAAGGTCCGGAGGTTTATAGATGGATTGAGGCCAGCGATCAGATCTAAATTGGTCCCTTTGGCTATCCCTACTTACGAGGAGGCAGTGAGTAGAGCACAGCTGATTGAGCAGGATTTCGAGAGGAATGCCTCAGAGTTTGGGAGGACTGGCAGCAGACAGAGAGAGAGGAAGAGACCAGTGGGAGATAGAGGGTCTGGATATAGAGGGGGCAGACAGTTGATTGGGAAGAGGTCGAGGATAGAGGAGATTCGAGAGAGGCCAGCTAGACCTCCAGTTTATCCGGCCATTTCTCCTGCTCCACAGAAGGGTATTGTGATAGGTGGGCCACGACCTACGACGGAGAGATGCGGTAGGTGTGGTAGATATCACAGTGGCAGACCCTGTTTTAGTATCCCAGTAGCATGCTATAGATGCGGGAAGCCAGGACACATGAGCAGAGATTGTCCTGAGATAGTTGAGAGAGCCCC
Source organism: Firmiana major (assembly GCA_033439115.1). NCBI lineage: Eukaryota > Viridiplantae > Streptophyta > Magnoliopsida > Malvales > Malvaceae > Firmiana > Firmiana major. The sequence continues at coordinate 33,391,070 of CM065913.1, read as the reverse complement.
TTAGAAGGGCCAGGCTTCAGAGAGGGCTTCTGGTGATACATCTGCGCCGCGGAGGAAAGCGACAGCGGCTGAGAAGGGAAAGCAAGTGGTTGGTACAGGGCGAGTGCACGCTCTTGACCAGGATACAGCGGATCAGTCAGCAGAGGTGGTGAAAGGTACTATTCTGATCCATGATTTAGAAGCATATGTGTTAATAGATCCTGGTTCTACGTATTCATTTGTATCACCATTGTTTGCATTTAAATTAGATAATTATGTGAAACCTACCCCTCTGAGTAGAAAGTTATCTATAATGACACCTATGAATACTAGCCAATTTGTGGAGTATGTATTGAGGGATTGTGAGCTGAAATTAGGTGGTAGAGTGATGACAGCCAATCTAATCTTAATGCATATGAGAGATTTTGATGTAATCTTAGGGATGGATTGGTTGGCTGCTCATCGAGCTGTTTTAGATTGTTTTGCTAGGACAGTTACGTTTCATACTCCAGAAAAATGTATAGTGCAATTTCCTTGAAGTAAATGAGAATTTTATAAGAGTATGAATGAATAACGTACTAATTTGGTGGATAATATTGTGAAGGTTATATTGCGTACGTGGTAGATACGGCTGTGGCACGTCCGAAATTGACAGACATTCCAGTAGTCAGAGAATTCCCAGATGTCTTTTCGGATGAGTTACCAGGGTTACCGCCAGTGAGGGAGACAGAGTTCAGTATTGATATGACTCCCGGTACAGAGCCGATATCTAGACCACCGTACAGGATGGCTCCAGTTGAGTTAGAGGAACTGAGGAAACAGTTGCAAGAACTGTTAGAGAAGGGGTTTATCAGACCGAGTGTGTCACCGTGGGGAGCACCGGTCCTGTTTGTTAGGAAGAAGGATGGGAGCCTTCGGTTGTGTATCGAATATCGACTATTAAACAAGGCTACCATCAAGAATAAGTACCCCCTTCCGAGGATTGATGATTTACTGGATCAGCTACGGGGAGCACAGGTCTTTTTCAAGATTGATCTGAGGTCTGGGTACTATCAGTTGAGAGTTCGGGATGGAGATGTACCCAAGACAGCTTTTCGCACCCGCTATGGTCACTTTGAGTTTACAGTTATGCCATTCGGGTTGACGAATGCTCCCGCAGCTTTTATGTCATTGATGAATGAGGTGTTTCAGCCTTATTTGGATCAGTTTGTGATTATCTTCATCGATGCATCCTGGTTTATTCGAGATCCAGAGAGGAGCATGAGCAGCATCTGAGGATTGTATTGCAGACCCTCCGTGAGAAGCAGTTGTATGCTAAACTCAGTAAGTGTGACTTTTGGCTTGAACAGATCTCCTTTTTGGGACATATTGTGTCGAGGGATGGTGTGTCAGTAGACCCATCCAAGATTGAGGCAGTAGTACAGTGGTAGAGGCCTCAGACAGTTACGGAAATCAGGAGTTTTTTGGGTTTAGCTGGATATTATAGACGGTTTGTGGAGGGATTTTCGAGATTGGCTGATCCGTTGACACGTCTCACTCGGAAGAGTGTTGCGTTTGAGTGGGACGACAGATGCGAGGAAAGTTTTCAGGAGCTGAAGAGTCGATTGACCTCTGCTCCGATTCTCACCATTCCTACCAGCTCAGGAGGTTATTCTGTTTACACGGATGCTTCTTACCAAGGACTGGGCTGTGTATTGATGCAGGACGGAAAGGTAGTCGCTTATGGATCCAGACAGCTGAAGGATCATGAGAGGAACTAACCGACCCACGACTTAGAGTTGGCGGCCGTAGTGTTTGCATTGAAAATATGGCGCCACTATCTGTATGGTGAGAAATTCCAGGTATTTACCGATCACAAAAGCCTCAAGTATCTGTTTTCGCAAAAGGAATTGAACATGAGACAGAGAAGGTGGCTTGAGCTTCTGAAGGATTACAACTGTGAGATCTTATACCACCCGGGTAAGGCGAATGTTGTGGCTGACGCGTTGAGTAGGAAGCATCTCGGGTTGGTTGCTTATATGATGGTACGGGAGCACGAGTTATTGGAGCAGTTTGCGAGCCTCAGTTTAGATGTGACCCCGCCTGATGCTGATAGTGGTTATATGATTGCTAGCCTGCGATTAGAGCCGGATTTGATGGATCAGATTCGACAGGTTCAACGTGAGGACCAGCAGTGTATTGAGATAGTCAGGCAGATGCAGAGGGGTATTGAGACTGAGTTTGAGTTGAGTTCAGATGGATTACTGAGGTTCAGAGACAGGATATGTGTTCCCGAGGATCCTGAGATCAGGAGGTTGATCTTGACAGAGGCTCATTCGTCTAGGTATACCTTGCATCCAGGTAGTACGAAGATGTATCAGAATCTCCGGAGGGTATACTGGTGGTCGGGGATGAAGAGGGATATAGCAGAGTTTGTTGCGAGATGTCTCGTCTGTCAGCAGGTGAAGGTAGAGCATCAGAAGCCTGCAGGGTTATTGCAGCCTCTACCTATACCGACTTGAAAATGGGAGCATGTCACCATGGACTTTTTGATGGGCTTACCGAGGACTCGTAGAGGGAATGATGCCATATGGGTGATAGTCGACAGATTGACGAAGTCGGCACATTTCCTAGCGATGAGAGTCACCGATACTCTGAGTAGATTGGCGGAGCTATATGTGCGCGAGATTGTGAGACTGCATGGTGTCCCAGTGAGTATTGTTTCGGATAGGGATTCCCGCTTCACTTCCCTTTTTTGGGAACACTTTCAGGAAGCTATGGGGACCCAGTTGAGATTCAGTACAGCTTTCCATCCTCAGACAGATGGGCAGTCAGAGAGGACTATACAGACCCTCGAGGATATGTTGAGAGCTTGTGTACTTGGCTTTAGAGGCTCCTGGGATGATCACCTACCACTCGCGGAGTTCGCCTACAATAACAGTTATCATTCGAGTATCGGGATGGCACCATATGAGGCCTTGTATGGCCGTAGATGTCGATCTCCTATAGGATGGGAGGAGGTTGGTGACAGGCAGATATTCGCTCCCGATTTGATACGTCAGGCCTCTGAGGACGTCCAGTTGATTTGTGAGAGATTGAGGACAGCTCAGAGTCGACAGAAAAGTTATGCTGACAGGAGACGTAGACCGTTGGAGTTTACAGCAGGGGAGTCAGTATTTTTGAAAGTTTCTCCTTCCAAGGGTATTACGAGATTCGGGAAGAGAGGGAAGCTGAGCCCTCGCTTCATAGGACCTTTTGAGATACTCGAGAGAGTGGGAGATCGAGCTTACAGGCTAGCATTGCCACCAGAGCTAGTAAATGTTCATAATGTCTTCCACGTCTCCATGCTTCGGAAGTATCAGCCGGATCCGTCGCATGTGATCAGATATGAGCCACTGGAGCTCAGTGAGAGTATGTCCTATGTTGAGAGACCGATTCGGATTTTGGATAGGAAGGAGAAGGTATTGAGGTCGAAGACGATTCCTCTGGTGAAAGTACTATGGCAGCATCACACTCCGGAGGAGGCGACTTGGGAGTTAGAGAGTCAGATGAAAGAGAATTACCCGGAGTTATTCAGAGACTGATTTGGTTCCAATTTGGAGGACTAAATTCTTTTAGTGGGGGAGATTATGTAAGACCCACTTTGTATGTATTGTTGCTATGTTCCTTATGATTCACGCGATGGACACTTATACATATTCATCGAATTATAAGAAGAGCGTTGACTAATTAAATTTGTTAAGCAAAATAAAATGGAATATCGGTAGACGTCAGAAGTAATTAAATACGAGTCGAAATGACCACTGATCAAACGAAAATGATCAGAATGCAGTTAACTGAAAATACAAAAATTAAATACGAAAATATGGGGGATGTATGAAGGAAGGTTAGGTTAAATTGATTCCGAAACAAGAGTAGGGGTAAAATGGTAAAAATATCAAAACCCGGTATTAGGGCGATAAGAGAATTTTAATTAAAAATAAGGATGTAAGATATCTTGATCAATAATAAGGAAATTATAAATTTTGGGTCAATTGATCAAGATTCAAAAATTTTAAAAATACCGAAAAAATTACCGAAACGATATCTCGAAAAACGAGAAGAAATAATATCTAAATTTAGAGAAAAATATAATTAATAAATTAAATTTAAATTAAATAAATTGAAGTAGAATAAAAAATAATATAAGGTAGATATTTTGGGATTTTATGTAGTATTTTATTGAATAGTAAAATAATTAAAATAAATAATAATAATAATAAAATTAATAAAAATAAAACAAAAAAAAGTAACTGAAACAAAAAAAAAGAGAGGAGAGAGAAAACTCGGGAAAAAAACCCGAGAGAGAAACCGAAAACAGTGACCCAAGGAAGACACCGTCGATTCTCGCACCACCGGCGACCGACGACTTCGACGAAGCTGCCAGGAGGAAGAGGGGAGTCCGGCGAGCACGTAGGTACCGGATTCGCGCCGCCAGGTGGCCGGAGCAGGCCGATCGGAGCCGAGGAAGACCGCCGGAGAAACAAGCCGATTCCCGATGAACCGCCGCGTCTGGGTTGAAACGGAGGGCACCGACGCACTCAGGGGAAGAAGTCGGTTCTTTTGAGACCGGTCTCGGCCGGTGAGACCGCCGAAAACGCCGGCGACGACAATAGGCAGCAAAACGGTACCGTTTGGCTGGAAGGAAAGGAAAGGAAAGGGAAGGAAAAGGAAGGAAAATGGAAAGGAAAAGGAAGGAAAAAAGGGGAAAAAGGAAAGAAATTTACCGGGGACGACTCGAGGTTCGGGTAAGTTGACCGAGGGTCGAAATTGACCTACGGGTACATTCCAGAAATTTAATTTAATATTATTTTAATGGAAAACAATTCGGATTTACCTAATTATGCAGCTTCACGACGGAGATCGAACGAGAGCCGATCGAGCTCTGATTCTCGTACCCCACCTCGTATCGGGTAAATACAATTTAATTTCGGCAATTAGAGTTCTTTAAATACCGAGTTTTAATTATTTTATGGAATTATGGATTAATTTCGCATAGGAAGGAATATTATTCGGAATCGTAATATAATTGCCGTAAATGGTATACGGGCTATCCAAGGAATTTGGAATGAAGCCCGATAATTATTAGAAAGCTGTATAAGCTCGGTATACCCGAAGAAGGGAATTAACAAATATAAAAAGGGCTAAAATGGGCCGAGGCCCAATAAGGTAGATAAGGCCCAATAGCTTTAAGTTGATCAGTAATTGCAATATACTGATCGGGATAATTGAATTAACCTCGATTATGTGGTTATATGCAGTTACGTACATCGGTTGGCACGCACTTGGGCCGAGAGGTTCGGTATTATCGAGACAGGTGTAGTCTGCGGGCGATTCCAGGTAAGGGAGTTTTACGAACTGCTAGAGATAGCTTTACGAACTTTCGACGTCATTTACATTCCCTTAAATTGTCCGAAGGGTCTAGATTTGCGATAAAATTTTTAAGGCCCCGGGTGGGCAAATTTACCAAAATACCCTTGTCAAGGGTAAAATTCCAAATTTTAAGGAAAAGTGTAAGGAGCAAGAACAAAGGGTTCCTGCTCATTTTTGAAGTATTCTAGTACATGCATGAGTAGGTCGGCTAACTTTTAAATGAAATTGCACAACATTTCATAATTTCAACAAACGTTGAATTTCGTTGAAAACGATTTGAGAAATGTAGCCGCCTACGTGATCTTTCATGAATGTGACGTGCTAGAGCTCAGCTCGCACGAGTTTTGATCTGTGCAATTATTTCATTAGTGCTGGAGCGAGAGCTCGCACTAGAGTTTTACACGATTTTCATGACACGGTGCTGGAGTCTAACTCGCACCATATTTTCATATGCGATTTTCGTGACAAAGTGCTTGAGCTTAGCTCGCACTAGTTTTATTTGATTTACTGACAGTGTTAGAGCACCGCTCGCACTACTTTTCAGAGATTATACGATATCATACGACAAGCCGTGCTTGGAGCATCGGGTAGACTGTGTGTCACCGATTAAATAGGCTCGCACGTGCGTTTTGAGACGTGGCATGAGTATTGAGAAACAAAACCTCTCTGTGGGAAGCAGGCCATTTGGGCTGGAGTACCTAGAGTGATATGGGTCCATGGAGTACGATGTACCGTGCAAGTAGCATGGAGTACGATGTACCGTGGGGTATCTTCGGATACGGTATCTTTGTGATACGGGGTATCTTTGTGATACGGTATCTTTGTGATACGGGGTATCTTCGGATACGGCATCTTCGGATGCGTGAGATCGGATAAGACTGACGGGTTGGATTGACCCACCTCCCGGGCGGTTCCCGATCAGGGTGAGACCTCGCACACTGGGATCCGTGAAGCTAGAGGGACTCACGAGGACATATTGGCCAGTCCTGGTTATTACCGATATACAGTTATTGCCTAGTCTCGTATCTTGTATATATATATACACATATGTTTTCGGATATCGATGCTTTCGAGAAACTCAATTTTATGAATTTTGTGTGTGTCAGGGCTACCCGAGGGAGGGGTTGAGTCCTGACCTTATATGAAATTTTTACTAGAAATAAATGATTTAAAAGATATGCATGTGCAGTTTTCATGCTTTTGAGATTTCATATGAGTTAATTTACATGACATCATAACATAGCATCTGTTTTGGAAATGTGTGGAGAAGGGGCGGTTTATGCATGGCACTACGTTCATGTAGGTTGTATTGTTATCTACTTGTTCGTAGAATTGCCTTATTGAGCTTGATGTGCTCACCCCTTTCACTTTCTCACACAGATTTCTTCCAGTAGATTGGGAGGCGACTGGGTACGGCATTCTAGTTGTCCGCTGCTGCCTATCTTTTGAGGTATATACACGCTATATATATGGTTCTTGTATCTAAATAACATGAGCACAGTATTATATTTTGAATGACACTGGGATGTATAGAGTGGGTGTAATTATGTAATTAAATCAAAGAAATGTAGTGCAGAATATATGAATGTATATTTAAAATGAATTATGCACTAAATTGTAAATGCATGGAGAAGATGTGGGCACTGTCATACAGCCCAATTATTGGTTATGGTTGGTCACGATCAGAGGTAAGTATAAAATAATAAAAACGCGAAAAAAAATTTACTCTGATTTTTGGGTAGTTCGGGTCGTGACAATTATGGTGGTATCAGAGCAGAATTGGTCTGATGTATGTCAATGTCAATAATTAGGAAATTACATCCCGGTGTTACTGTGCTTGGTTAGATACAATCGTGTATATTAAGATGGGTTTTAATTAAGAAATGGTTGTGAATGCAGGACTATAGACAGGATGCCTGTTACTCGTCGCGGTAGAGGAGGTCGGGCACGAGGCAGAGGCCGTAGAGGTAGGCCTGCGACTGATAGACGTGCCGAGTTACCTCATGAGACTCAGGAGGAGGCTGAGGTAGAGACCGGGGTAGAGCATGCCCCACAGGGTCCTCCAGAGAGAGAGACCACAGAGCAGGGTGCTGCAGAGAGGGATACTGCCGGGGGATTTGCTGAGGCGATTGAGGCACGGTTCGCTAGGATAGAGCGGAGCCTCGAGGTGCTTATGGAGTTGGTTACTCAGTCAGTACAGGGTGTTAGAGGGGGACATGGTGATGCTGGACAGGCAGCTACTCCTGATGCGCCTGCTCAGCCAGTCCAGGAGACAGAGACTCCTACACCCCCACCGGTTCAGGACGTGGATTCTCCTGTCACCCCACATCAGAGTACCCGAGATTGGGGTTACAGTTGTGATATGGATAGATTGCGGCAGTTCCAGAAGTTTAGACCGCCGGCATTTATCGGGGCGAAGGACCTAGTTGCAGCTGAGGATTGGTTGAGCGAGATGGAGAAGCTATACGGGTTCTTCGAGTGTACCTCTACGGAGATGGTGGCATTCGCGATTTTTATGTTTAGAGGATCAGCGGAGCATTGGTGGAAGTACACCAGGCAGATTCTCAGAGCTAGACATACTGTGATCAGCTGGGAGATATTTTTGGAGGCTTTTCGGAGGCAGTATGTCCCAGATACAGTGCAGCGGAAGCTGCAGTCTGAGTTTTTACACTTGATCCAGGGGAGTCGATCGGTAGACGAGTACGAGATGAGATTTATCTCCTTGGGTAGGTATGACCCGGACACCTTGAGTAGTGAGACTAAGAAGGTCCGGAGGTTTATAGATGGATTGAGGCCAGCGATCAGATCTAAATTGGTCCCTTTGGCTATCCCTACTTGCGAGGAGGCAGTGAGTAGAGCACAGCTGATTGAGCAGGATTTCGAGAGGAATGCCTCAGAGTTTGGGAGGACTGGCAGCAGACAGAGAGAGAGGAAGAGACCAGTGGGAGATAGAGGGTCTGGATATAGAGGGGGCAGACAGTTGATTGGGAAGAGGTCGAGGATAGAGGAGATTCGAGAGAGGCCAGCTAGACCTCCAGTTTATCCGGCCATTTCTCCTGCTCCACAGAAGGGTATTGTGATAGGTGGGCCACGACCTACGACGGAGAGATGCGGTAGGTGTGGTAGATATCACAGTGGCAGACCCTGTTTTAGTATCCCAGTAGCATGCTATAGATGCGGGAAGCCAGGACACATGAGCAGAGATTGTCCTGAGATAGTTGAGAGAGCCCCTTAGAAGGGCCAGGCTTCAGAGAGGGCTTCTGGTGATATATCTGCGCCGCGGAGGAAAGCGACAGCGGCTGAGAAGGGAAAGCAAGTGGTTGGTACAGGGCGAGTGCACGCTCTTGACCAGGATACAGCGGATCAGTCAGCAGAGGTGGTGAAAGGTACTATTCTGATCCATGATTTAGAAGCATATGTGTTAATAGATCCTGGTTCTACGCATTCATTTGTATCACCATTGTTTGCATTTAAATTGGATAATTATGTGAAACCTACCCCTCTGAGTAGAAAGTTATCTATAATGACACCTATGAATACTAGCCAATTTGTGGAGTATGTATTGAGGGATTGTGAGCTGAAATTAGGTGGTAGAGTGATGACAGCCAATCTAATCTTAATGCATATGAGAGATTTTGATGTAATCTTAGGGATGAATTGGTTGGCTGCTCATCGAGCTGTTTTAGATTGTTTTGCTAGGACAGTTACGTTTCATACTCCAGAAAAATGTATAGTGCAATTTCCTTGAAGTAAATGAGAATTTTATAAGAGTATGAATGAATAACGTACTAATTTGGTGGATAATATTGTGAAGGTTATATTGCGTACGTGGTAGATACGGCTGTGGCACGTCCGGAATTGACAGACATTCCAGTAGTCAGAGAATTCCCAGATGTCTTTCCGGATGAGTTACCAGGGTTACCGCCAGTGAGGGAGACAGAGTTTAGTATTGATATGACTCGCGGTACAGAGCCGATATCTAGACCACCGTACAGGATGGCTCCAGTTGAGTTAGAGGAACTGAGGAAACAGTTGCAAGAACTGTTAGAGAAGGGGTTTATCAGATCGAGTGTGTCACCGTGGGGAGCACCGGTCCTGTTTGTTAGGAAGAAGGATGGGAGCCTTCGGTTGTGTATCGACTATCGACTATTAAACAAGGCTACCATCAAGAATAAGTACCCCCTTTCGAGGATTGATGATTTACTGGATCAGTTACGGGGAGCACAGGTCTTTTTCAAGATTGATCTGAGGTCTGGGTACCATCAGTTGAGAGTTCGGGATGGAGATGTACCCAAGACAGCTTTTCGCACCCGCTATGGTCACTTTGAGTTTACAGTTATGCCATTCGGGTTGATGAACGCTCCCGCAGCTTTTATGTTATTGATGAATGAGGTGTTTCGGCCTTATTTGGATCAGTTTGTGATTATCTTCATCGATGACATCCTGGTTTATTCGAGATCCAGAGAGGAGCATGAGCAGCATCTGAGGATTGTATTGCAGACCCTCCGTGAGAAGCAGTTGTATGCTAAACTCAGTAAGTGTGACTTTTGGCTTGAGCAGATCTCCTTTTTGGGACATATTGTGTCGAGGGATGGTGTGTCAGTAGACCCATCCAAGATTGAGGCAGTAGTACAGTGGCAGAGGCCTCAGACAGTTACAAAAATCAGGAGTTTTCTGGGTTTAGCTGGATATTATAGACGGTTTGTGGAGGGGTTTTCGAGATTGGCTGCTCCGTTGACACGTCTCACTCGGAAGAGTGTTGCATTTGAGTGGGACGACAGATGCGAGGAAAGTTTTCAGGAGCTGAAGCATCGATTGACCTCTGCTCCGATTCTCACCATTCCTACCAGCTCAGGAGGTTATTCTGTTTACACGGATGCTTCTTACCAAGGACTGGGCTGTGTATTAATGCAGGACGGAAAGGTAGTCGCTTATGGATCTAGACAGCTGAAGGATCATGAGAGGAACTACCCAACCCACGACTTAGAGTTGGCGGCCGTAGTGTTTGCATTGAAAATATGGCGCCACTATCTGTATGGTGAGAAATTCCAGGTATTTACCGATCACAAAAGCCTCAAGTATTTGTTTTCGCAAAAGGAATTGAACATGAGACAGAGAAGGTGGCTTGAGCTTCTGAAGGATTATGACTGTGAGATCTTATACCACCCGGGTAAGGCGAATGTTGTGGCTGACGCGTTGAGTAGGAAGCATCTCGGGTTGGTTGCTTATATGATGGTACGGGAGCACGAGTTATTAGAGCAGTTTGCGAGCCTCAGTTTAGATGTGACCCCGCCTGATGCTGATAGTGGTTATATGATTGCTAGCCTGCGATTAGAGCCGGATTTGATGGATCGGATTCGGCAGGTTCAACGTGAGGACCAGCAGTGTATTGAGATAGTCAGACAGATGCAGAGGGGTATTGAGACTGAGTTTGAGTTGAGTTCAGATGGATTACTGAGGTTCAGAGACAGGATATGTGTTCCCGAGGATCCTGAGATCAGGAGGTTGATCTTGACAGAGGCTCATTCGTCTAGGTATACCTTGCATCCGGGTAGTACGAAGATGTATCAGAATCTCCGGAGGGTATACTGGTGGTCGGGGATGAAGAGGGATATAGCAGAGTTTGTTGCGAGATGTCTCGTCTGTCAGCAGGTGAAGGTAGAGCATCAGAAGCCTGCAGGGTTATTGCAGCCTCTACCTATACCGACTTGGAAATGGGAGCATGTCACCATGGACTTTTTGATGGGCTTACCGAGGACTCGTAGAGGGAATGATGCCATATGGGTGATAGTCGACAGATTGACGAAGTCGGCACATTTCCTAGCGATGAGAGTCACTGATACTCTGAGTAGATTGGCGGAGCTATATGTGCGCGAGATTGTGAGACTGCATGATGTCCCAGTGAGTATTGTGTCGGATAGGGATTCCCGCTTCACTTCCCGTTTCTGGGAACACTTTCAGGAAGCTATGGGGACCCAGTTAAGATTCAGTACAGCTTTCCATCCTCAGACAGATGGGCAGTCAGAGAGGACTATACAGACCCTCGAGGATATGTTGAGAGCTTGTGTACTTGACTTTAGAGGCTCCTGGGATGATCACCTACCACTCGCGGAGTTCGCCTACAATAACAGTTATCATTCGAGTATCGGGATGGCACCATATGAGGCCTTGTATGGCCGTAGATGTCGATCTCCTATAGGATGGGAGGAGGTTGGTGACAGGCAGATATTCGCTCCCGATTTGATACGTCAGGCCTCTGAGGACGTCCAGTTGATTTGTGAGAGATTGAGGACAGCTCAGAGTCGACAGAAAAGTTATGCTGACAGGAGACGTAGACCGTTGGAGTTTACAGCAGGGGAGTCAGTATTTTTGAAAGTTTCTCCTTCCAAGGGTATTACGAGATTCGGGAAGAGAGGGAAGCTGAGCCCTCGCTTCATAGGACCTTTTGAGATACTCGAGAGAGTGGGAGATCGAGCTTACAGGCTAGCATTGCCACCAGAGCTAGTAAATGTTCATAATGTCTTCCACGTCTCCATGCTTCGGAAGTATCAGCCGGATCCGTCGCATGTGATCAGATATGAGCCACTGGAGCTCAGTGAGAGTATGTCCTATGTTAAGAGACCGATTCGGATTTTGGATAGGTAGGAGAAGGTATTGAGGTCGAAGACGATTCCTCTGGTGAAAGTACTATGGCAGCATCACACTCCGGAGGAGGCGACTTGGGAGTTAGAGAGTCAGATGAAAGAGAATTACCCGGAGTTATTCAGAGACTGATTTGGTTCCAATTTGGAGGACCAAATTCTTTTAGTGGGGGAGATTATGTAAGACCCACTTTGTATGTATTGTTGCTATGTTCCTTATGATTCACGCGATGGACACTTATACATATTCATCGAATTATAAGAAGAGCGTTGACTAATTAAATTTGTTAAGCAAAATAAAATGGAATATCGGTAGACGTCAGAAGTAATTAAATACGAGTCGAAATGACCACTGATCAAACGAAAATGATCAGAATGCAGTTAACTGAAAATACAAAAATTAAATACGAAAATATGGGGGATGTATGAAGGAAGGTTAGGTTAAATTGATTCCGAAACAAGAGCAGGGGTAAAATGGTAAAAATATCAAAACCCGGTATTAGGGCGATAAGAGAATTTTAATTAAAAATAAGGATGTAAGATATCTTGATCAATAATAAGGAAATTATAAATTTTGGGTCAATTGATCAAGATTCAAAAATTTTAAAAATGCAAAAAAAATTACCGAAACGATATCTCGAAAAACGCGAAGAAATAATATCGAAATTTAGAGAAAAATATAATTAATAAATTAAATTTAAATTAAATAAATTGAAGTAGAATAAAAAATAATATAAGGTAGATATTTTGGGATTTTATGTAGTATTTTATTAAATAGTAAAATAATTAAAATAAATAATAATAATAATAAAATTAATAAAAATAAAACAAAAAAAAGTAACTGAAACAAAAAAAAAGAGAGGAGAGAGAAAACTAGGGAAAAAAACCCGAGAGAGAAACCGAAAACAGTGACCCGAGGAAGACACCGCCGATTCTCGCACCACCGGCGACCGACGACTTCGACGAAGCTGCCAGGAGGAAGAGGGGAGTCCGACGAGCACGTGGGTACCGGATTCGCGCCGCCAGGTGGCCGGAGCAGGCCGATCGGAGCCGAGGAAGACCGCCGGAGAAACAAGCTGATTCCCGGTGAACCGCTGCGTCTGGGTTGAAACGGAGGGCACCGACGCACTCAGGGGAAGAAGCCGGTTCTTTTGAGACCGGTCTCGGCCGGTGAGACCGCCGAAAACGTCGGCGACGGCAATAGGCAGCAAAGCACCGTTTGGCTGGAAGGAAAGGAAAGGAAAGGGAAGGAAAAGGAAGGAAAAGGGAAAGGAAAAGGAAGGAAAAAAGGGGAAAAAGGAAAGAAATTTACCGGGGACGACTCGAGGTTCGGGTAAGTTGACCGAGGGTCGAAATTGACCTACGGGTAAATTCCGAAAATTTAATTTAATATTATTTTAATGGAAAATAATCCGGATTTACCTAATTATGCAGCTTCACGACGGAGATCGAACGAGAGCCGATCGAGCTCTGATTCTCGTACCCCACCTCGTATCGGGTAAGTACAATTTAATTTCGACAATTAGAGTTCTTTAAATACCGAGTTTTAATTATTTTATGGAATTATGGATTAATTTCGCGTAGGAAGGAATATTATTCGGAATCGTAATATAACTGCCGTAAATGGTATACGGGCTATCCAAGGAATTTGGAATGAAACCCGATAATTATTAGAAAGCTGTATAAGCTCGGTATACCCGAAGAAGGGAATTAACAAATATAAAAAGGGCTAAAATGGGCCGAGGCCCAATAAGGTAGATAAGGCCCAATAGCTTTAAGTTGATCAGTAATTGCAATATACTGATCGGGATAATTGAATTAACCTCGATTATGTGGTTATATGCAGTTACGTACATCGGTTGGCACGCACTTGGGCCGAGAGGTTCGGTATTATCGAGACAGGTGTAGTCTGCGCGTGATTCCAGGTAAGGGAGTTTTACGAACTGCTAGAGATAGCTTTACGAATTTTCGACGTCATTTACATTCCCTTAAATTGTCCGAAGGGTCTAGATTTGCGATAAAATTTTTAGGGCCCCGGGTGGGCAAATTTACCAAAATACCCTTGTCAAGGGTAAAATTCCAAATTTTAGGGAAAAGTGTAAGGAGCAAGAACAAAGGGTTCCTGCTCATTTTTGAAGTATTCTAGTACATGCATGAGTAGGTCGGCTAACTTTTAAATGAAATTGCACAACATTTCATAATTTCAACAAACGTTGAATTTCGTTGAAAAAGATTTGAGAAATGTAGCCGCCTACGTGATCTTTCATGAATGTGACGTGCTAGAGCTCAGCTCGCACGAGTTTTTATTTGTGTAATTATTTCATTAGTGCTGGAGCGAGAGCTCGCACTAGAGTTTTACACGATTTTCATGACACGGTGCTGGAGTCTAACTCGCACCATATTTTCATATGCGATTTTCGTGACAAAGTGCTTGAGCTTAGCTCGCACTAGTTTTATTTGATTTACTGACAGTGTTAGAGCACCGCTCGCACTACTTTTCAGAGATTATACGATATCATACGACAAGCCGTGCTTGGAGCATCGGGTAGACTGTGTGTCACCGATTAAATAGGCTCGCACGTGCGTTTTGAGACGTGGCATGAGTATTGAGAAACAAAACCTCTCTGTGGGAAGCTGGCCATTTGGGCTGGAGTACCTAGAGTGATATGGGTCCATGGAGTACGATGTACCGTGCAAGTAGCATGGAGTACGATGTACCGTGGGGTATCTTCGGATACGGTATCTTTGTGATACGGGGTATCTTTGTGATACGGTATCTTTGTGATACGGGGTATCTTCGGATACGGCATCTTCGGATGCGTGAGATCGGATAAGACTGACGGGTTGGATTGACCCACCTCCTGGGCGGTTCCCGATCAGGGTGAGACCTCGCACACTGGGATCCGTGAAGCTAGAGGGACTCACGAGGACATATTGGCCAGTCCTGGTTATTACCGATATACAGTTATTGCCTAGTCTCGTATCTTGTATATATATATACATATGTTTTCGGATATCGATGCTTTCGAGAAACTCAATTTTATGAATTTTGTGTGTGTCAGGGCTACCCGAGGGAGGGGTTGAGTCCTGACCTTATATGAAATTTTTACTAGAAATAAATGATTTAAAAGATATGCATGTGCAGTTTTCATGCTTTTGAGATTTCATATGAGTTAATTTACATGACATCATAACATAGCATCTGTTTTGGAAATGTGTGGAGAAGGGGCGGTTTATGCATGGCACTACGTTCATGTAGGTTGTATTGTTATCTACTTGTTCGTAGAATTGCCTTACTGAGCTTGATGTGCTCACCCCTTTCACTTTCTCACACAGATTTCTTCCAGTAGATTGGGAGGCGACTGGGTATGGCATTCTAGTTGTCCGCTGCTGCCTATCTTTTGAGGTATATACACGCTATATATATGGTTCTTGTATCTAAATAACATGAGCACAGTATTATATTTTGAATGACACTGGGATGTATAGAGTGGGTGTAATTATGTAATTAAATCAAAGAAATGTAGTGCAGAATATATGAATGTATATTTAAAATGAATTATGCACTAAATTGTAAATGCATGGAGAAGATGTGGGCACTGTCATACAGCCCAATTATTGGTTATGGTTGGTCACGATCAGAGGTAAGTATAAAATAATAAAAACGCGAAAAAAAAATTTACTCTGATTTTTGGGTAGTTCGGGTCGTGACACTATCAGTTAGCCAAAACTATCCCGGAAACTAAGGTGTTACCCATGGCCACAGATTTGAAAGTCTCCAGTTCTAGTGATAAGCCATAATTGAAACCTGCCACGACAATGTTGGACAATTCAAACTGCCTGTATAAGAGTTGTAAACTCAGGGTTGTCTCCATATGCTCTATCGAGAATAACATAGCTAAAACATTCATAAACGATAAAACATTCGAAAATCACATTTCCAAAAATCATATAACAATCGAGACAAAAAGCAATTTATTCTTAAATCCAAAAACATTAAGCATAAGCTAAATAAGCTATATGCTTCAATTAATCTAAAACAAATTCGAAATGAGATTATAAAGTAATACATGCATACAGATAAAAATCTGTGCAAGCATTTAAATCTCCCACGCAATGCCATGCAATGATTTTAATGTATGAAAATCATCGTAAGATTCAAAACATGTCAAAACAAATCGAAATCACATTTTCGATAACACAAGGGTCTTTATTCGAAACATATAGATAATTTACGAAATTTTTGCAATAAGGCCGGGTAACAATTGCTCATTGCCCAACTTACAAAGTAGAGAAAAATTTATACTCCCAATTTAGTTGATTCAATACGTTTCATATTTCAAATCGATCAAAAAATTCACATACTTCTACGAAAAGCTCAAACAAAACATTTACGATATCAAATGTTTGATTCAAAACATAAATCAATCGGTACAAGGTTAACCCATAGTTTATGCAATTGAATTTACCTCATATGCCAATACAAGTTGTATCAAGCAAGGTTCACTTACCCAAGATATCGTGATGACACGTAAATCGAGGCTTGATCGAACCCGTGTTCATCGCTTATTGTCGCACTACACGTTTATATATTTAAATCGGGTTAGTTTCGATCAAATATAAATTCAAATAAATTTTTCAAAAATTAAAACAGTCAAATCCGATCGATTACCGATTTATCCTTAAACTGAGACATCACAAATTTTCTCCCTTTTTTTTTCCTTTCTTCTTTTTCTTAGTCAGTTTAGCCATTTCCTTTTTTAGTTGAACCGGTTCGAACTAGTTCAACCACTGTGTCACCGGTTCATAGGTCATCGGATCGATTCTCCAACTATCTCCTCCACCACGTGTATCGACTTTGTCGAAGGAGCCTTCAGTTGGTGGCGGTTCGACGTCAACGCTGGCGGATCGAAGTCTTCTCCTCTATGCCTTTATTTTCCCTTTTCCTTCACCAATCGCAGCTTCCCTAAGCTGTCGGTGCCGATTCCACCATCTATAGGCCGATGATTACGCGCTCTCCCTCCGGTCGACATCTTCAACCTTTTTTCGTGTAACGCCCTGAAAGCGCGGGAATAAATGCTAACTTTTTTCCTTTAAATCTTATTTTTCTACTTAGGTTGCATTCCTGTACAATATAGGTTACTTTGTTTCCTTCTTTACTTATCCTTTTAATCATTTAATTTTTTTGCTAGAAATTTCGGCAACATAACCTTTTATATTATAGCCTATTCTCCTGCATGAAAAACGCAGTTTATATTTGCAAGGCAGTTGATTTTATTTTCTTAAATTTATTATTTCCAACTCTACTTTTTTACAACTGCAACATCCATATCTATACTCAGTATCACCAACATTTCATTCACTTCCCAAACCATTTACATATTAATCCATAAAACACTGATTACATCCCAAAAGTATTTATATACAATCTAGTATCTGTACAATATACATGTCTGAAAATAAACATCTGATGATACACCTGAACGTGTACTGAAAGTAGTATGGGAGGCACTGAATTCGTCAGCTACTCAAGTACTTTGTAAATAGCTGAGTGATAATTCTATATTTTTAGAATTATTTGTGCTTAATTTCCTAATTAATTATTTAAATCCCCAATTTATTTTGTTAATTATCCCCTTTATTTAATTAAAATTCTCATGTTTGCAGATAAATTAAATTCGGATGAATTTTGAATATTTCGGTAGAAAATGGATTGGAATTGGGCTAAAATCGAGATTGGACCACGCGGACAACACGAGCC
This sequence comes from Firmiana major, assembly GCA_033439115.1. Lineage (NCBI taxonomy): Eukaryota > Viridiplantae > Streptophyta > Magnoliopsida > Malvales > Malvaceae > Firmiana > Firmiana major. The sequence continues at coordinate 33,373,298 of CM065913.1, read as the reverse complement.
TAGCACATTCAATTGGACAAAAAGACATATGACATGGAAATATTATTTTTCAAGGAGCCAATGGTGTGAAGACAAGTGGCCAAACAAGGTCAACTCATCTAGGATTGAAAAAATTACAATTGTACCCCTAAGTGTGTGTATAAATATAAAATGATGGCAATTGTAAAGGGGGTGGAAAAATAGGGTTGAATAGTTTTTTTTTTTTTTTAGGTTAACTTTAAAAAGTCTTACTTTCTTGGTTTTTCATTATTCTGCCGATTAGTCTTTTTCTTCTAGCTTCCATATTTCTTTTTTATCTACTGTTCTATTGAATTTGTTATGGAAATCTCTTCTTTTTAAATTCATATATCTCGGTTGCTTAGAATTATTCTTTACAATTCCAGTTTACTTTACACGTTCAGATCATGTTATTGCTAGAAGTTTAATCTATTTCTTGGTTGTAGTCCACATCATTTGCAAAGCTTTAATTATCAATGCTGATCATGATGTTCTGATTCATTATTGTCGATCTAATATGTTGGGATAATTCTGTGTATGACTAGTAATATTGGAAGGATGGAACAATATCGGTTTGGTTGAGGAATGAATGAAACCGTGACTACTGGACAGAAACCGTGGCCACTAGAAAGAAACTGTGGTTACTGGAAAGAAATCGGTTAATGTTTGATTAATCTTCTTCACCGTGATCCACTGTTTGTGAATGAAGAAATACCTCAACATCCACTGTTCGTGATCCACTGTTTGATTAATCTAAAAGTTCATGCTCTTTTTCATCATTTCTTATTGTTAACGTTTTTGGTTTTTTAAAATTTAGTTCTTCAGTTTGGATCATTTGTTCTATCAGTTTAAATTTTTTTTTCTTCACTTATTAGTAGCCTCTCTTCTAAGTTACATTACCATCAATTTGGCTTTGCTTCATGTTTAGTATTGGCATCTCTTAATCGTGAATATTGCAGTGAAAGGTTGTGTGTTTTTCCTCTGTTCTCCCCTGTTATAACCTTTGTTTACTGTTCAGTTTCAATTTTCATTTTCCTTGTCACGGGTTGAGGTTGATTGGATGTAGGTTGAAGACTAAGGAAGATCGTGAATGAAGCCATCAACAGATTCGTGGCACAGCTGGATGACAAGCGGAACGGGACAATAATGTGTGTCATTGTCGGTTGCAGTAGATACCAGCGGGAGCGGGAGCAGCATCTGGCCACGCATGTCATGGAAGATTAGTGTTGAAGACCACGTCTGAAGCAGCACCTAATTGCACCAGGATAGTAGACTAAGAACACAGAACCGAGAAGCAGACCTGGAGCAGAGGACACAACCCGTGAGCACAGCCTGAAACCGAGACCACACCTGGAAACCAGAAAATGAAATGAAGCATGAACAATGTTTGGAGGGATTTATTGGTTGATTTAAATCTAAGGCTTTGTTTAGCATTCAACTCTTGCATTAGTCCATTTTTCTTGCATTTTTAGTATAGTTTAATTAGTTGTTAGTTTAGGATAGTTGTTAGTTGTCAATTTAGATTAGTTCTAGTTTTTTTTTTTAATTTGTTAATTTAATTTTTAGTCTTAATTTTTAGTTAATAGTTAATTTTATATTTTATGTTTTAGGATTTAATTTTAGTTTAGCATTTTACAAGTTACCTTTAGATTTAATCTAGATTAATTGTGTTTCATGCATTTTTAATTTAGTCTTTATTTTCATTAAGTTTTAGTTTAGTTTAAATTGCATTTTGATTAAGTAGTTTAAATTGCATTTTAGGTTAGTTTAATTTTAGTTTAATTAATCTTGCTTTGTTATTTTCATAATTGCATTTTATTTTAATTGCGTTAATTAGTTTTAACTGTTTTAATTATTTTTGTAGGTTTTTTATTTTAATTGCGTGAAGGACTGTAAGTAATTTTGCTTGGTTTTATTTAGTTCTTTTTATTTTATTGCTTTCCATTATTTTCAGTACTCTTAGCTTTGTAGATCACCCATCACTTCATAATGTGCTAGGATATACTTAGGGTAAGATTAACCGATAGTTAATTAGGCTAGTCAACTTCTCTGTGGGACGATAATCCGTGACTCAAATCTCATTATTACTTGTACGACTCGTGCACTTGCGGAAATATGTTTAGGGCGTACCGCTGAGTAATCTTACTGCAAGTACTCTGAAATGGGAGAAAAGAAGGGGTGAGCTTCTAGGAAAAGCTCAATTAGGTATGCATTTAAAACAATTCTAACCATTTAAAAACAAGTGGAAAATCAAGTGAATATAGTTTCGTACATACATACTTATGAAACCGATTTACGTGCTGTAATGACCCGATTTCTTACTCTTTCCTTAGTTGGGCTATGAGTCGATGATTATTTCCTATAGTAAATTATCATTCTTATGTATTTCACGGTAACAAATTGAATATAAAATCTGAGTAATTTTTTTTCGTAATTAAATAGAATAAATGTTTGTTATACATGATTAAGTTCAAATATTTCCCCCAGACTCAGATACAATACTGCATTACTGTACTTACAAAATTAGACACCAATTATATGTCTAAACAGGGTATACCTTTGTGTGTAGAAGGGTGTCCCTCTGACGTATGGCCGCAGATTTAAAATCTATCCATCAACCTCTGCTACAGAGGGAACTCTATGGATGTAAAGTAAGGGATGAGTTCAACATGCTCAGTAAGAAAAATCAAGTGGCAGGTAGATAAATACGCTATCTACAAAATACGAGCTTGAAGTAATACTATATAGTTTAGTGTAGTACAAAGAAAATTACCATTTTCTCACAGTACAGGTGTCACAAAATTACCATTTTCTCACAATATCGGTATCACAAAATTACAATTTTCTCACAGTATCGGTATCACAAAAAACATGACTGCAAAACATCATTTAAATCAAATGCAGTAAAATAAAACTCATTTCATATCGAAATTCACTTCATCAAAACTCAGTTCAGATAAAACAAATAAGTGAGGCATGGCGGGATATTCATCATCAGAAATCAATCAATCAATATGACAATTGGTCAATGTCAGTGACTCTTGGCAATCACGGGCCTAGTGTGTCGGGATGTTAGCTGTCGGGGGAGTAATCAGCTACCCAATCGGCTTACTCATTTCTCTATTTCTCAATAACATGGTACAACGTACTCACGTGCATACAACATGATACATCGCACTCCATGGACCTCGGCATCATTCACATTTCCATTTCATCATTCACATTTCCATGTAATTCATTATCGCCCTCTTTGCCTTTAATCACATGCGAGCAAATACGTGCAAGATCACACATCAATACACGTCTATTAGGCACGATTTTATCAAATCACTTAAAATCAGGTGTAGCGGGTCCGTGCAAGATCACACAGCAATACACATCCGACTGACATGGTTTTATCAAAATCTCTTAAAATCACGTGCGAGTGAGTCCGTGTAAGATCACACAGTAATACACGTCCGGCTGACATGATTTTATCCTTAAAACATCTCAAAATCTCGTACAGACAGCTTTGTGCAAGATCACACAGCAGTACACGTCTGACTGTCATAGGTTTTATTATTATTTTTTTAAAATACTTCAATTTTATTTTAGCGTTTAAAACAAATTAAAAGGGTTGATCTTGCCTTTTTTAGTTAAAATTCCATAAAACATAGTCTTGGGTAAAAATATGAAATTTTAGGTTTTTCTGCGATAATTTTAAAAATGCTCTAGTATTATTTAAATACACTAAATAGGTTATTTCGAAAAAATTGGGGTAATTTTTCGAGGTTCCTCAAAACTTATTTCTAAATTTCGGGTAGAAAAATTCGCCCAGGGATTTTCTACGTTCAGGCGTATTAAAATTTTGTCCTCAGGTTCGCAGTCTCCAAATACTCACCAAATATATGCAACATAATTTTGACAGTTCACAGGTAATTTTTTCTACAACATAAATAAATATATATTTCCTAAATTCATATCTATAAAAATCATCAGAAAATACATGCATTCATCTCTATAGCACACTGTAATTTTCCTGACCTCGGTGTCTGCACGTAATCCTCGATTGCCTTGACGTTGAGAGTCGACGAGTCCGGACCAAATCGGGTATTTTCCACCGAAGCCCCTTCCCCGGGTTTTCGAATTTTTCCTCCTCACCTTTTTCACTATTTCCAAATACATATATATATATGTATTTAAATACATATATATATATATATGTATTTAAATACATATATATATATTTAAATACATATATATATGTATTTAAATATATATATATATATATAAATATCCTTTTTTTTCTTTTTTTTTTTTAAATTTCTTTTTAAATTTGGTGCCAAGGCGCCAAATTCTTTTCTTCCCTTTCCTGGATCTTCTTCCTCTCCCGAACCTCCCCTTCTCTTCCTTCCTCTTCTCTTGGCAGCTCCTCTCTCACCATCTCTCGGGCACCATCACCTTCATCACCATCATCATCTTCACCATCACCATCTTATTAAGCCTCTCTACAGCTTCTCTTCTTTATCTGCTCACTTCTGTTTTCCCTCGTTTCTCTGTTTCCTCTCGGTCCATCCTTCCCTCTCTCGGTTTCTCTTTCCCTCCTCACTCCCCTGGCCACCCTCGGTCATCACATTCATCTCTACCATTCTCTTCACCATTCTGTCTCCAACTGCCATCATCATCATCATCACCCATCCTGTTTCCAGCACCATCTTTATCATCATCGTCATCTCTGGTTTTCTCAGCTGCTGGTTCCTTCACCTAGTTTCCAGCGTCGGGTATGATCATGGTGGTGGTTGTTAGGAAAACTGTAATTACATAATAATTATATCCAGGATTTCATGTTCAATCATCAAGAAAATTGGAATACGAAAGCGTACCTGGATCCATTGAAATTGATCGATTGGGGTTAGTAGTCTTCTAGTCTAAACCTTTTCTTTAGGAGAGAAAACCTTAGCTCACTCACTGATGGGATATGAGAATGAGAAAAATTACGTTTAGACTGGGGACCATAACCTATTTATAACTGAATCATATTTTAATTCTATTTTGGCCCATCATTAAAATAGAATAAAATATCAGGTATCTACACATTGTAAAGCCCATACCAATTGAGATGCACTGAAATCCAATAACTTTATTTGATCACTTTTAAGTGGACTAAAACAAATTAGATAGCCTGTAATGTACAATAAATTGATATATGTAGGCCCACACAAATAATTTCCCAACAATCTCCCACTTGGGCCACATATGTCGTTTGACTATTGTACATTTAAAATAACTTTATGAGCTCAATACTTGCTATCTTTACAAAGAACATCTCTAAACAATCTGGTCCATCAATTATATCAACATAGGATCAAAGCGATCTTCGTTACATATATTCCGTAACTAGACCCATCAATGGTCACGTATATTAATATAATCAACGACATAGATCAAGTATGGATGTGTAGCATGGAAATTACATGCAACGTGATCCTTTAACATGCCTATTTCCAACTGGTCCTACTTTATCATTCTTTCAAGACTTTATGCATACTGCTACTGAAAGAATATTACTTTATTTCAGAGTTTTCAATAATAACAAAAATACTGTATTCTGATCAGAAAAACTCAATAACTAATGAACATCAAGAAACAAGCTCCCACTATACAAGTATATCATCAGGATGAACCACACCCATACGAGCTACATGCTCATAAAACACCTTAGGTGGTACTCCCTTTGTAAGCGGATCCGCAATCATGGAGTTTGTATTTATGTGTTCAATAGTAATCTGAAGACTCTGAACTCTCTCCTTAACAACCAGAAACTTAATGTCAATATGCTTTGACTTCGACGAGCTTCTGTTGTTCTTAGAGTATAACTCAGCGGCTTTATTATCACAATTAATCTTCAATGGCCTCTCAATACCATCGACAAAGCACAGCCCGGTGATAAAATTCCGCAACCATATTGCTTGGTTCGATGCCTCATAACAGGCTATAAATTCTGCCTCCATGGTGGAAGAAGCTATGAGTGACTGCTTTACACTCTTCCATGAGACAGCTCCTTCAGCTAACATAAAAATATAGCCAGAAGTAGATTTTCTGCTGTCGAGGCAACCAGCAAAATCGGAGTCTGAATACCTAATGATATCTAAATGATCTGACCTCCGATATGTGAGCATGTAATCTTTAGTTCTCTGTAGATACCGCATAACCCTCTTTACTGCTTTCCAATGATCCTTACCAGGGTTACTTAAATATCTGCCAAACATTCCAACTGCGTATGCAATATCCAGACGCGTACAAACTTGAGCATACATAAGACTCCCTACTGCTGAGGCATAAGGAATCTTTTGCATCTCTTTCTTTTCAATCTCATTTCTTGGGCATTGAAGCAAACTAAACTTATCACCTTTAGCAATGGGTGTATCTCCTGATGCACAATTCTTCATGTCAAATCTGCTAAGCACCTTATCGATATATGCCTTTTGTGATAAGCTAAGTATTCCACGAGAACGATCTCGATGGATCTGTATGCCCAACACAAACGATGCATCCCCAAGATCTTTCATTTTAAAATTACTTGATAGAAATCTCTTTGTTTCATGCAACAAGCCTATATCACTACTTGCTAGCAGAATATCGTCAACATAAAGAATCATAAGAATAAATTTACTCCCACTGATCTTGTGATAAATACATTGATCAACAGTGTTCTCTTTAAAACCGAATGAGATAATCACTTGATCAAATTTTCGATACCATTGGCGGGATGCTTGCTTTAAACCATAGATGGATTTCTTTAATTTGCATACCAGATGTTTCGAATTATCCGACACGAAATTTTCTGGTTGCACCATATAAATTGTTTCTTCAATGTCTCCATTGAGAAACGCTGTCTTTACATCCATCTGATGTAGCTCTAAATTATAATGAGCTACAAGTGCCATAATGATTCTAAAAGAGTCTTTCGATGAGACTGGAGAGAAAGTCTCTTTATAATCAATGCCTTCCTTTTAAGTGAAACCTTTGGCGACTAGACGTGCTTTATATCTTTCGATATTGCCTTTCGAATCTCGTTTGGTTTTGAAAATCCATTTACAACCAATCGGTTTCGCTCCTTTAGGCAATTCGACAAGATCCCAAACGCCATTGTCCTCTATTGATTTCATCTCATCTTTCATGGCCTCTATCCAATATTGGGAGTGAACACTTTATTTGGCTTCAGTGAAAGATGTTGGATCATCTTCCATTCCTATATCAAACTCATGTTCTTGGAGATAAACGATATAATCATCTGGAATCGCTGATCTCCTCTCCCTAGAGGATCTCCTTAATGGCACTTCCAATTGAGGTTATTGTTGCTCCTCTGATTGAGTAGGAGCTGCCTCTTCAATATAAGTAGGAGGTAAACCAGAAGTATCTTGATAATCAGTATTTGCATCTTGAATAACGCCAGACATAATTGTCTGATCATTTTCAATTGTAACTGTAGGAATAGTGACATGTTCTTCTTCAAAGACAAGATCTCTGAGTTTAACACTCCCACTATATTCAACATTTTCAATGAACTTAGCATTTTCCGTCTCGAAAAAGGATTTACTTGAGGGATCATAAAACTTGAAACCCCTCGATCTTTCTGAGTATCCAACAAAGTAGCAGCTTACTGTTCTTGAATCCAATTTCCTTTCATTAGGCTTGTATGGCCTAGCTTCAGCTGGACAACCCCAAACATGCAAGTGCCTAATACTAGGCTTCTTTCCTGTCCATAACTCATATAGCGTTTTAGCTACTGCTTTGCTTGGAACTCGATTAAGGATATACACTGCAGTCTTTAAGGCTTCTCCCCAAAGTGACTTTGGTAAAGAAGAATGATTTATCATACTTCTCACCATATCCTTTAGCGTCCGATTTCGTCTTTCAGCTACACCATTTTGACTTGGAGTCCCTGGCATGGTGTATTGAGGAACGATCCCACATTCTGCTAAATACCTTGCAAAGGGTCCTGGACGTTGTTCACCTGATCCGTCATATCTACCATAGTATTCGCCATCACGGTCAGATTTAACGGCTTTAATTTTTCTACCAAGTTGATTTTCAACTTCAGCTTTATAGTTCTTGAAAACGTCCAATGATTGAGACTTCTCATGAATTAAGTATAGGTACCTATAGCGAGAATAATCGTCTATGAAAGTAATAAAATACTGTTGATCATTCCAAGAAGCCGTAGGGAATGGACCACATATATCAGTATGAATTAATTCCAAGACGTTTGAACTCCTTTTAGCACCTATTTTCTTGATATTTGTTTGTTTTTCCTTAATGCACTCAATACAGATTTTGAAATCTGAAAAATCAAGGGAATCGAGAATTCCTTCTGACACAAGTCTCTGTATTCTTTGTTCAGAAATATGCCCCAAACGCTTGTGCCATAACATAGAAGAATTCTCATTAATTAATTTGCGCTTTGTACCATAATCATTTATATGCAAGCATTCATTAACATATGAGGCATGTAGGTCCAATTTATATAAATTGTCAACTAAAGAACCGGTACCAATAAGATTTGTATACTGAAAGAGACTAAATTTTTCATTTCCAAATGAACAAGAATAACCCAATTTGTCCAAATTAGAAACAGAAATCAAATTCCATCTAAATGACGGTACATAAAAAATCTCATCCAAATCTAAATAATAACCAGATTCTAACTTTAATCTGAATAGACCAATAGCCTCAACAGGAGCTTTCTCGCCATTTCCCACATAGATGAAACTTTTATCATCAGTTGGCTTTCTGCTCCTTAGACAGCCCTGCATTGTCACACTTATGTGAGTAGTTGCACCTGTATCTATCCACCAAGTGTGATTGGGTACTAAAGCCAAATTAACTTCAGAACAAACAAAGTTGAGAAGTTTACCCTTTTTGGCAAGCCATTTTTCGTACTTGGAACAATCCTTCTTCACATGTCCATCCTTACGGCAGAAGAAACAAGTGATCACTTTATCTTGTTTCTGCTGCCCCTTAGGTTGTGAAGTTCCAATTTTGCAGTGCCTTTTCCTGTATTGTTCCTTTTCCTTTTCTTGTTGGCAACATTACCACTGGAAGAAAATGTTAATTGAGCACTTTCTATCTTATCTTGTTTCAATCTCTCTTCCTCTTGCACACACTGAGCAATGAGCTCGTTAAGAGTCCATTTCTCCTTTTGAGTATTGTAACTTATCTTAAAGGGATTAAATTGTGAAGGAAGAGATATCAAGATCAGGTGCACGAGTATGTCTTCAGACAACTCTAACTTTAGTGCCCTTAATCTTGTAACAAGATTAGACATTTCCATAATGTATTCCCTTATGTTTCCTTTGCCATTATACCGCATTGAAACAAGTTTAGCTAGAATAGTACTTGTTTCGACCTTTTCATTTGCAGCAAATCTGTCTGCAATCTGCTTAAGGAAACTTTTAGCATTTTCTTCCTCAGGTATTGCGCCCCTGATGGCATCTGGAATTGAGTGCTTCATGATCATCAAACTTATGCGATTTGAAAGCTCCCATTTTTCATAAAGTACCCTTTCCGTAGCTGAATTATTATCAATAGGGGCGGGAGGTCGTTCTGACCTGATCGCATAGTCCAGATCCATACACCCAAGCACAATTGTTACGTGCTCCTTCCATTTTCCAAAGTTAGTGCCATTAAGCACTGGAATGTTATTCAAATAGGCAGATATGGAAGAAACATTTACTGTAAGCAGAAAAACAATAATCAGCTCACAACCAAATAATTTTGGGCCATATAAGATACCAAGCACAACATTGATATTTAGTCTTTGGACAGAAATATCATTTTGTAAGCGGTACTCTTAAACTTTATTAGTAAATATTGATAACCAAATCCTGCCAATAATATGCCTTTCTTTGGACCGACATATTACATGCATGGAAAAAAAAATTTATCACATATTTACTACCTTATGTGTTAATAATTCGGCAAAGAAATAATCTTCCTTTGGACCGATTATGTCCCGCATGAATTAAAAAACACTGTCATAAAAATTCCTTAATGACAACCTTATTTTCCAAAATAAATAAATTAATAGAAAAGAGGTCACTTTGGCGACATTTTATATCAATTTAATTTATTTTGAAACTTTATTTTTGATAAAACATGCACATGTTTGTAGGTGAGAGTACATAAATTTATTGACAATTTCAGGGAGAGTACATATTGCCAATCAACTCAAAATGTCATAAAACATATCACCATGAAGCAAAATAAGAATAATCATGTGCATAACATACAATTTTAATTCAAATAATGCTAAATATTAAATAATAAATATTTAACAATTTCAAAAAATTCCAGAAAAATCATCAAAAATTTTAAAATTAAATTTTATTCAGGACTGGAGAAAACGGTGGCCGTCAGGCCACCGGAAGGCGGCGCGTGTAGCACACGCGCCACCCTCGGCGCGTGGGGGAGATCCCTTCCTTAATCAGCCGGGTCAACCCGACCCGGCTGACCTAAAACAAACCCGATTCGGGTCTGTTCTTCAATTTTCTTGATTTTTTGGAGTTTTTCAGATTTATTTTCATCCAATTAACTGTACATAAATGAAATTAAATGTGTATTTTACAATACCCATGCAAAAATCGGATGAAAACATCAAAAATTGGGACAAATCAAGCCAATATTGATCAAACAATCTCAAAATTAAAACCCAATCTTTATGTTCTTGATTTTCTTTCAACCAAAACAAAAATTTTAATTCTTAATGATTAAACATGAATAGGCTCTTGATACCACTTGTTAGGAAAACTGTAATTACATAATAATTATATCCAGGATTTCATGTTCAATCATCAAGAAAATTGGAATACGGAAGCGTACTTGGATCCATTGAAATTGATCGATGGGGTTAGTAGTCTTCTAGTCTAAACCTTTTCTTTAGGAGAGAAAACCTTAGCTCACTCACTGATGGGATATGAGAATGAGAAAAATTACGTTTAGACTGGGGACCATAACCTATTTATAACTGAATCATATTTTAATTCTATTTTGGCCCATCATTAAAATAGAATAAAATATCAGGTATCTACACATTGTAAAGCCCATACCAATTGAGATGCACTAAAGTCCAATAACTTTATTTGATCACTTTTAAGTGGACTAAAACAAATTAGATAGCCTGTAATGTACAATAAATTGATATATGTAGGCCCACACAAATAATTTCCCAACAGTGGTCTCCCTGCTCCTTCCCTTTCAGCCCTCACCTTCCTCACATCATCATCGTCTTCTTCACCATCGCTAAAGGTCACCTTCTAGCTCCCTCTCTCCCTTCCCTTGCTCTCCTTTGTTTCGTTTCTCTACCACTGTTTCTCTCCCAACTCTCTTTCTCTCTCGTCCTGGTTGATATATATATAGATATATATGTATATATGTACACGGGGGCAGTGTCATGCAGGCTGGGTGCAGGTTTGTAGTGTAGTGGGTGTAGGCTGGTGTAGCAGCAGGGTGCAGGCTTTGGCGCGACTTGAGTGTAGGTTGCAGGGCCAGGTGCAGAGGCGTGAAGCAGGGGTGCTGGTTGCCTGGTGTGCGAGTAGACTGGGTAGGGGTGTACGGGGCGCGACTAGTGCAGGTCGGTGTAGGACTGGGGCGTGTCGAGCGCTGGTAGGGCGCAGAGGGGCGCGCTTGACACTGCACGTCCTGCCTTGAAGCAGGGCGCACTGGTGCAGGGGAACTGCTCTTGTGCCAAGACGCCCCGTTTCACTATTCATTATTTTTCTTCTTCTTTTTTTTTTAAATTTAAATTTAAGTTTTTTTTTATTTTTATATTAATATATATATGTATATTTATATAAAATCAATGCAAATGTATATTACAAAAATTAAAGTATAATTCAAAATATTTATATTTTTAATTTTTATATATACATTTATGTATACATTTATATATTCAAAATAAATATATATACATATATATATATCAAAATAAATATATATATTTGTAAAATTGAAATATTTATATATATATATATATATATACATTTATATACTCCAAAATAAATTTATACCTTTATAAAATCAAAATAAATGTATATTATATAATCAAAATAAAATCAAAATATATAATTTCTATTAAAATAAATTTATGTATATACATATTTATATTTATATAATCAAAATAATTATATACCTATATATACATATATTGTTTATCTTATCATTACTATTATTATTATTATCATCATTATTATTATTATTTCAATTCCATAAACCAAATTTTAAATAAAATCATCGGCCTACCATAATCTCGTCATTCCTGACATAATTAATTTAATTATACGATGACAACGTAAATTAGATCAAATTCGACTAGTGCTTGTTCCAATTCCGTAAATTTCAGGGTTTTACACATACTTACTTTAAAATACATCATACTTCATTAAAACATTGTACGTACTTTCAGACACTAAAACATCATACATACTTCCTTCATTAAAACATCATATATCAAAACATGGAGACTAGGCTATTTCAATATAGTTATCATGCAACATATTACATCCTCCGTAGAGGGAATAATACTTATAGCCATGGTAAGGGTTATAGACTAAATCAGGGTCGTACAACGATTCTAACATAGTATCTAAATCAAGCTAGCACACAGCTAGGGTACGAGCACCAATGGCATACACCATGCGGTTACAAGATACTACAAAAATAGACACCACGTGTAGTGGAAAATAAACACTACTAAGGCGGAATAGGCACTACACGGGTGAATCTAAACTTCACTACGTGTGACGGAGCCAGGACACCACAAGTAGCGAGCATGATTATGCACTCAACATACACTAATAGTAGTCGTCGTCTCAAAATCTTTACTTCCTTACTTTCATACTTACTTTTATATTAGAACTTTAATAATAAAGTCATGCCATTTTCAATACAAAATATGTATATCTATTTTATTTATACATATTAAGTGAAAACCACTGTTTTTGGTATTTTAAAAAAAACGGGTTACTATTCCTTTCGGGTTTAAATCGAGAAAGCTTGGTTTTCAAACAGAAGTACTTCCTACAATTTCCAAGTCATTTATGAATAATAAATAGATATAGGGTGTTAGTACTATTTTAATTTGCATCTTTTACCTCAACGGAGTTGAAGCAGCGTTAATTTGTCGGGGTCTGGGTTTGCCTCGTTTGCGTATCGGATTCTCAAGCTGCCTAAAACAATACCAAATCATCAAATATTATTCAATTTCACCCCAACATATCCAAATATGTATTTATCTTCTTAAAGGTTACCTAATTTAGACTTTTTGTCAATTTTTCATATTTTCTCGATTTTACCGATTTAAGTGCCAGTTTAAGCTATTTTAGCCAATTTATTATTCTAAATTCACATTCACCATCATAATGACCTAAATACTCATTTACATCCATCATTCATACTTTCATCAATCCAATTTTACCAATTCTCACACCTTTTGATTTTTCACTAAACTATAAACTAGACTTTTTCGTTATAAATTTAACTATTAACAACCTTGAATTCATCCAAACTTCATCATTTCCTCAACTTAAGCATGCTGATCAGAACTATACACTTCCATAAAAATTATTTCCTTAAATTCTACTTAACAAAAAAATCCTTCAAAAACATCAAATAAGAACATATCTCATGTTTATCAAGTTTACCTCAACTTTGACCAAGGTTGACCACATTTCTGATCCTCCAAAATTGATCCTCAACTGTAATTCAACTTATATATAACTTATAATCATAAAAAACTATCCAAAAATCCAACCAAAAACTTTCAAAAATTGAACTTTCTCTCACCTTGGAACAACGCAGTTTCTACCTTTGTTCTTCTCACTAGATTTTCACCTAGCAAATGAAATTATTTAGGGCTGAATTTTTTATATGTTATAGAGAACTTGAATGAGAAGATTTGATCCTTTTGACTGTTTCCTGAAAATTTCCAGAAGGCCATCGAAAAAATCACGCAATCTGAAAGCAAGGAGGACGCGTATGGCAACTTTAGGGGAGGGTTCCTCTCTTGTTTCAAAAGCTTTCGGGGTGTTCTTTGGTGTTTTGGAAAGCTTAATAAGTCAAAATTGAATCTGGAAAATATCAGGGTCAAAATATTTCTAGAAGGTCTCCAAATTTAAAGAGTTCTATTGGCTAGTCAGTTTCCTGAAGCATGGAAAATTCATGTTCTGTTTTCGGTAATTCACAAAAATTATTTCTAGTCCAATTTCCTCCAAATTCTCACTTTTCAAGCCTTATACTATGTCCCTAGTATGTATCATAAAAATATTGGGGTCAGTTTTTAAGAAACGTTCCCCGATTGAGCTTATTTTGCGTGATTTGGTAATTACCGAGCAAAATGGCTTAAGGTTTTAGGTTTACTTTAAAAATTCATTCGATCCTTGAAACCTCCATCTTTCCACTAAATTTTCATTCCCCATGTAAATTATGCCTTATAATAATTTTTTATGATCTCAAAATAATTTTCTTTTATTTCTAGAATTTATTCCAAATTTATTTCTATTTCTAGGCTCATTTGCTCGGTTTAGTGTAAACCTGAATTTTGCTAGCTTTTCTGCTTCTAATGTCCTAGTTTCACTTTCTAATTTCTTGAAAAATACTTCAATTTGAGATCTTACCTCGAAAAGTGTGCCTCAGGCTTCGTGCCACTATTCGACCTCTCAATCCTTCTGGGCCCTACATAAACATTTACACGAGTCTTAAACTTCTCAATTTATCTTAAAACGAATAATAACATGAAAAATTTTAGGTTTCACACTCTATCTCTTCTTTCTTTCGTTTCTCTTTTGTCTTTCTCCTCTGTTTTGCAGAGGAAAAGATAGGGGCCTGATCCTTCCCTTTTTTTTTCTTTTACATATATATTAATATTATATATATATTAATATAATATATTATATAAATAAATATCTAAATATATAATATATTATTATAATATATTATATACATAAATATCTATATATATATATATGTTAATATATATATATATATCTATATATGTATATATTTTAATATATATATATATATATATATATATAGACATTTTTTTAGGAAATATTATTTCGTATTTTCGAGATAAATTTTCAAAGTGAGAAATTTTGGGTTATCACAAGAAGATCTAAGAACATGGAGATGATGTAACGATACGATTCTACAGTACTATATGGTTGGGTTACGAGACGATGTTGGATCAAAACAGTGAAATCTGACAGTTCAATTACTTTTCTTGGTAGCAAATTTAAACAACATCCAATAAAGGTACTTTCCAATTAGTCATCGTAATAGTTCTTTACAAAAAATCACTGTTCACACTCCTCATATATATCTTCTTAAACATTACTGTAATTACAAAAATTTTAGATACAAAAGAATATTTAAATCTGGGTATACCTTCGACGTAGAAAAATGCTACGCGGAACTATGACTGTGCAAAAGAACCCTACTTACAAAAGCGGTCCCATCTACGGACGAAGCTTTGTGGAGGAAAGTAAGGGGTGAACTCAACGTGCTCAGTAAGAAAAATTACGTGGTAGGTAGATAAATACACTACCTGTATATATATACGAAAATAGGAATTCTCATGAAAATATACAGATAATTTGGCAAATTCAATAATACCAGAGTCGAAAATCGATAACAATATCAATATCGATAGTATAAAGAGTTTACTGTAGTAAATACAGGATTCTAAAACTTTAAGCAGTAGAATAAACAATCTCCACATAATAATATAATTCATACGGTCAATCCAGTAAATCAAATAGACGAGACAAGGTAGAACATGCTATATCAATAATCAGAATGACAATTGGCCAATGTCGATGACTCCGGGTATCACTGATCAAGTGTACCGGGATGTCAATCGCTGTGGGAGTGGTCAGCTACCTTAACGGCTCACAGTACAGAATGTCTGAAGACCAGAAAACATGGTACATCGTACTCATGTGCGTGTTACTCGGTACATCGTACTCCGTGGACCACAGAAGCAGAAACAATACAATAGACAGTAGTGTAGCATGATTTAACCATCACCTTTGTCTCAAAAATCAGTGCGAGTCAGACCGTGCGACATACAGTCAGCACGCTCTCAAGCACATATCCTCAGTATTACTTTATAAACAAATCATTTTCTTTAAAATCAACTATTAATTTAGTTCGGTATATAGTACGTGGCAATTAAAATCTCAGTATATAGTACGTGGCAATTAAAACTAGGGGTATCAGTTTCAGATAATAAAACTGACATATTTTGGTAATCACGTAATTAAAATAGACTTTATCGGGTAAGGATAGGTCATTTAACTGAGGCTAGAATTTCCTATTGTCACGACCCAAACTACCCAAAAATCAGAGTAAATTTTTCGCGTTTTGTTATTTACTTAAAATGAAACCTGTCCTCGAATCGTGACCAACACTCCACTAATAATTGGGCTGTGCGTCAATGCCAGTCCCACCATTCAATTACCATCTAACTTATTTATTCTCCAGTCATTTATAATTGTTTATATTATTTATACATCCCCTAAAGTTACTTACAAACATGTTACTGTGCTATGCTTATGTAGATACAATATATACCTTATGTTGATGGGCAGCAGCGGATATCCGGAATGCAGTACTGAGTCGTCGCAACTTCAACTGGATATTATCTGTGGGAGAAAATGAAAGGGGTGAGCACATCAAGCTCAGTAAGGCAATCCTACGAACAAGTAGGTAACCATACTACCTACATGAACGTGGTGCCATGCATAAACCACCCTTTCTCCACACATTTTAAAACAATGATATGCGTTATGATGTTATGTAAAACACATTGCACGGAAAATCCAACATGCAAGTATATTCAAAATCATATCTTTCTCGTTTAAAATTTCACAGTAAAGTCAGGACTCGACCCCTCCTTCGGGTGATCCTGACTCACTCAAAATCATGAAAATCGTTAACATCACATATGGATTTTAAAAGCATGGAATATAACCATCATGCATATTTAATTTAAATCCCAGTTTAAATCATCGAAATCGTCGACATGCGAGACGAGGCAATATTTGTATAACGGCAATAACTAGGACTATGGCCATATCTGTCCTCGAGAGTTCCTCAGCTACACGGATCCTAGTGTGCGGGTTCTCACCATGATCGGGAACCGCCCGAGAGGTGGGTCACTCCATCTCGTCGGTCTTATCCGATTTCCATGCATCCGAAGATGCTGATGCATCATATCGTGACGGCCAACCCCTGCCCGGCCAACCCCTGCCAACGGCCATGGCAACCAAGCTCAGGCCCACTGACCCGCAAGGCCCATCGACAACGCTGGTGGTCTAACAACGGGTGGTCCAACAACGCCACAAGTCCAACGTATCACGAAGATACTACACGGTACATCGTACTCCATGCTACTTGCACGGTACATCGTACTCCGTGAACCCATATAATATCTCTAGGTACTCCAGCCCAATTGGCCTGCTTCCCACAGAGGTTTTGTTTCTCAATACTCATGCCATGTCTCAAAACGCACGTGCGAGTCTATTTAATTGGTGACACACAGTCTACCCGATGCTCCAAGCACGGCTCATCGCATGTTCTCATAAAAATCAGTGCGAGCAATGCTCAGCACTCTCATCAAATCAAGTAAATCTAGTGCGAGCTAAGCTCTAGCACTCTGTATGCAAATCGTATAAAAATCTGGTGCGAGCGAAGCTCTAACACCCTGTCTCAAAATCATATAAAAATATGGTGCGAGTTAGACTCTAGCACCCTGTCACGAAAATCATATATATATAAGAATCTGGTGCGAGTTGGACTCCAGCACCTATGCATGTAAAACTCTAGTGCGAGCTCTCGCTCCAGCACTAATGCGTGCATCACACAAATCGAAAATACCGTGCGAGCTGAGCTCTAGCACGTCATATGTCAATAAAACACGTAGGCGGCTCTATTTACTCAAAACAGTTTTCAAATCAATTTCACGTTGAAAGTATGCAATGAGGTGCATTTTCTTTCAAGGTGAGCCAGCCTACTCATGCATGCGTTGAAATACCTCCAGAACGAGCAGGAACCTCTTGTCCTTGCTCCTCCCAATTTTTCCTAAATTTTTAGATTTTACCCTTAACAAGGGTATTTTAGTAATTTGCCCATTCGGGGCACTAAAATTATTATTCGACCTCTAGACCCTTCAGAATATTTTAAATGACCGCCAATGAATTTAAAATTGCGTACTGTTACCTCTAGCAGTCCGCAGAATTCCCTTACCTCGATTCTCGTCGAGTCTGACCTTTTCTTTTCCAATGTAGTCCCGTCGCGCAGTCCGATATGCTTCCAATCCAATGCCCGAAACTGCGTATTAATATTCCTCAGGTCAGATAACATATAATTTAATTGTACTTAATCTTTTCTGGGCTTAATTTAAATCGCTGGGCCCATTTACCCCTATTGGGCCCGATTGTACCTTAATGGACCTTAATCGGCCTTAAGCCCGTTTTCACTAAATTCCCACTTTATCGAAGCCTATTGGGCTCACTGGGCCCACCAATAATTTATCGAGCCTCGTTCTAATTCTCGAATAGCTAAATTCACGATTTACGACAATTTACCTAAATTTCCATAATTTAATTCAATTTATGCGGAAATTAAATCAATATCACGCATAACGAGGCAATTGTCGTAAATAGGGGTCACTTACCCGAGATTCCATGCTAGTCCGTAAATCGAGGCTATCCCGAGCTGTCGTTGGATGCCAATTTGTCGAGCTACACAATTACATAAATTTTCGGGTAAATTTTTAGTCGAAAATTAATTAGATAAAATATTCCAAAATTTAAATCGGTCAATTCGATCGCTTACCGACTTACCCGAAGCTCGATTGCATCATAGGAATTTTCTCCAATTTTTTTCTCTTTTTTTTTTCCCTTTTTCTTCCTTTTTTCCCTTCTTTCTTGGCTGAACCGGTTCAGACCGGTTCAGACCGCCGGTTCAGCTCGGTCCGGTTCGGTTCAGTTTTGGCCGGTTCAGGCCGGTTCGGCCAGTTCAATCCTCCTTTGGTCGTGCCGGTGCCGTCCGGCCGGTTCTCGACGCGATTCCGGTGCCGTTTGGCTCGGCTTCACATGGGCATTCAGAATCTGGCCTCGGTTGGTGCCGAAACGCCGCCATCGCCGGCGAATCACCTCTTCTCCCCCCGCGGCTGTCTCCTCCCGATCCGGCGAATTCCGACGGCTTCGTCGGCCAATACCGGTCTCAAAAGGACCGGCTCCTCCTCCTGGTCACACCGGTACCCGCCGATCGCCTCCAGCTGCCGTGGATCGCAGGCACCGACCCCGTTTCCTTCACGATTTTCTCTTCCTCCGTCCGACGTCCTCCGGCCACCTGACGGCGCATCACCGGTGCCAATGGCTTCGCCGGCCTCTCCTCTTGCTCCTCGGCTCGTCGTCGGAGGCCGTCGGTGCCCGGTGGCCGGTGGTCGGTTGGCCACGCGCGTATCCCCTCTCCGTTTCCATTCTTCTGTTTCTGTTTCTTCCTTTCTCTCTCCCCGACCCCCTTTTTTTTTTTTTACAATTATTATTTTATTTAACAATTTATTTTAATATTATTTAATTGATTAAATTAGTCTAGAATATTCAAAATATCCTAAAAAAAATTATATTTTATTCATTTAGTCTATAAATTAATTTCTCGGTATTATTTCGACTTCCCGGTATAATTTTTGATTATTTTTCGGGATTGTTTTTCGCAGCGAAAATTTTGGTTAATTTTAAAAATTAATATTTTAATCAATTTTAACCCGAAACATGTTATTTCTTCGTTATTGATCAAAATTATTTAATCCCTTATTTTTAATTAATTTTTTCTCATCGAATTTATTTCGACTTTCGGTCTTTTGACCGTTTTGCCCTTACCCGTGTTCGGGATTAAATTTAACCCGACTTCCTTCATACTTCCTCCATCTTTTCTTATTTAATTTTCGTATTTTAATTAAATTCGGGTCTTACAACTCTCCCCCACTTAAGAAATTTGGTCCTCCAAATTAGAACCAAGTCATATGAGTCCATATACAACTCCGGGTACATCGATCATATCATACTCTTAAATTCTTATGTGACCTTCTCCGGAGTGTATTACTATCAAAGGACTTTAATTAGGCAGATCTTCAACCTCAATATTTTCTCTTTCCTGTTTAATGCCCGAATCGACTTATCAATACACTTATATTTTCATTAAATTGAACTTTTGGAGTTCATATCCTATCACCTCTGCTGGATCTGGATAGTATTCCCGAAGCATCAAAAGTGGGACACGTTGTGGGTGCCTGCTAATTCAGGTGATAACACCAACCTACAGGTCTTATCTCCCACTTGTCCAATCTCTCAAAATATTTCATCCAGCGTAACTCAATTTACTTTCTTCCAAAAGTTTGCTATGTCCTTATTCTCTTAGGACAAGAAATATTTCAATCATACTTAATTCACCAAGGGTGAATTCCAATACTTTTCTATCTGCTCTGAGGTGTTCTTAATCTCTCATCCTTAACTAGACATCCTCAGAGACTTATTATCCAAGTCGAAAATACTTCTATCTGTCACCCACTTTTCTTATCCAATTTGGGGAACAACCCCTACAGCCATACACTGTCTCATAACTTGTTATCCCGATACTCAACTGCCAACTGTCGTTATTGGCAACTTTAATTAGAAATCAACTGATCATTCCAGGAGCTTATAAAATCAATGGCACACGCTTTCATCGGATCCTCCAGAACTTGTACAGTCCATCTCTGACTGACCATCTGTCTGAGGATGGAAAGCTGTGCTAATACTCAGTCGGGTTCCCATAGCTTCCTAAAAAAAAATATTCCCTGAAGTAAGAGGTGAAGCGGGAATCCCTATATGATATCATGCTCACTGGAACGCTACATAATGTTCCACAAACTTCCTTATACCTGAATCCTCATACACACTTCGAGTATTTAGGGATTTCATAACCAGAAAGTTGGGTAGACTTAGTCACTCTATCGACTATCATCCAAATAGCCTCGTAATATCACCTGGGTTCTCTGTAACCCATCATAAAATTCATGGAGACTTGCTCCCATTTTTCGTGCCGTGTCGATATAGGTAGGTGCTGCAATAACTCTGCAGACTTTTAATACTCTACCTTACTCTGCTGATATACTAAGCACTTTTCACAACCTCTCCAATATCTCTTTTCACATCTGACCACCAATACCCTTTTCGAGATTTCAATAAATAATCATTACTTTCCGTATGCACTGTATATCCCGAAGAGTAAGCTTCTGACAACATTACTGTCTCATCAACTGTGGTCCTGGGGAGTACTCATACTGTCTCTGAATTCTCAGTAACTCATCATCACCCACTGTGAACTCTATCATTGTACCCTTCTGAATCAGACCCAAACTATCGACATCCGGTCGATCATCACGCTAAGCCTGGCAAATCCGGGCACTCTCATCCGGTACTAGTCATCAGGCTAGCTGTCACACAATCACTGTCATCATCAGAAGGGATCACATCTATACTGAGGCTCACAACTGCATCTAGCAGCTCACGCTCCCTGACCATCATATGTAATACCATCCCGAGGCTATTTCTGCTCAAGGCATCAGTCATCACATTAGCCTTTCCTGGGTGGTACAATTTTCATAAATCAAAATCTCTCAGAAGCTCTACCCCAATATTTATTCTCATATTCGTCTCTTTCTGTGAAAACAGATACTCGGGCTTTATGATCAGTGCATATCCATAATTTCTCACCATGTACATAATAGTACCATATCCTCGGTACAAATACTGTTGTCAACTTTAAATCATGGGTCAGATAGTTTATTTCATGATCCTTGAGTTGTCTGACTCCGAAATTGACTATCTTCCCATTATACATCAATACACAGCTCATTCATTATTTCGAGGTATCCATACTCACTGAGAACCTCTTGAGCTGTTGGGCATGGTGAAATTAATCACGGTGGTCAGTTCATACTTCATCACGCCAAATTCACGTCACATCCATCATCTTATTTTTCATCTCATTCCAAGACCACGTTTCTTAGTTAAACGTGTCAACAAGGTATATCCTCTTAGAACTCGCAGCAATCCATCTGTAAAAGTCATCTTCCAATCGTTGCTTATAAACCGCCCTAGACTTTAACTACACCCAGCATATCACCGATACTGCTGATTACAATTCGGTCCAATCCTTGGCTTATTTACGCATAAGCGTATAAAGATCCTTCTCAACCGCTTACGTTTTCAGGTACTAACCTGCGTCATTCTCTTTTCTTATCTTAACGGCTCTTATTAAATTTTACTATGTTAACCTTTGTAATTTGTCAATTTTTAATGTTCTTATCGTCTTAGTAACGGTATCCTAATGCTAAAGATATTTATTACAACGATTCGGTTTCACGTTATCGGTTATATATATATATCTAGACGCTGTCAAGTCTTCAGGCGGGGAGGTATTTTGAAATACCTTTATTAGCCTTCAGACTTAACCACAACTACTGGTTATGGTTATACCCATCTTTGTCCTTGGTTATAATTCGTGTTCGCTACTAATTGCCTTAATCCTTATTACTTCGTATACTCACTCTTACTCCAATACATCTTGTATTTATAATCAACATATCTCCTCAGTGTATCAATCATGACAAAACTCTTGTCTTTATTTATTTCGTGAGTACAATCCTTTACTTCTGTAATTTTCAACTGTTGCACCCCTGTTTTCAACTTAAAATCTCTATAGCCATATTCCGTTAATTAAACCTCCTCTATTGGGGTACTCATTTATCAGTATTGTATCCAATGATGTAGGCATTCATACCTTTTACTCACTTATATGGGAATGAAGGCGGTATGAATAAATATGTGGCACCAGGATCAATGAACATATGTACTTCATTATTCATAACAAGTGTGGTATCTTATACCACATCCATGAGACATCAATAATGTCCTGGTCCAAGACATCCTCTCGCCTTCGTCCAATAACCTACTTTCCTTTTTCTCTTCGGCTATATCCTCCCTTTTCGTTGCAACTATACCAACGAAATTTTTCTCTGTCTCTTTACCTTTTCTGTGGGGCGATCTCGCTCAACTCTGAGCAATCAAAATCAATGGCCCGTCTTACCACACTTAACGACCATTTTCATCAATACAGTGTAGGTATAGACCCTCCTTCCGTGGTATCCACCACACATCCTACACTGCTTACAGTGCTCACACTGCTACACTACTTCGTAGCAGGTCGGGGTCCTCCAATCACAATGCCCCCTAACAGTGCCAAAATTGGATGCACTAGGGCCTTACCAATTATCTTACTCCATAACTCGTCAAATCAGATCTTTTTACCAATTACCATTTTTCCCATTTTAACATCTTTGTCATTTCTCGATTCTCTTTCTGTCTCTATTTCAGCCCTCATTACCTTTCCCAATCTCAGAGGCGTGCAATTCATGTTCGTATTTACCCAATCGTAAATCTGCGCACTGCCTCGGTATAGGTAATATCGCACGGGCCAATCAGACTCTAATTGGAAAGTTGAGTCGTTTCATGAACCTTTAAACATCTCGATTGTCACTTGTTCATAGCGTCGAGGTAATATCTGCCAAAGAATATAACTGAGTCTCATACTCATAATCAATTTAGTATTCCTAGGCAGTGTAAGAAATTTTTCCTTAAAATTTCCTTTAAACAGTGTCCGGGATATCTGTCACCGGAATATATCCCAAGATATTTCTCATATCAGCTCTTAAGATGGGTCGAGCAGGTTTCCACCAATGCTCCGCTGCACCCTCTGATCTCATACATAATCTGAGCAATTTGCTCTTCAAAATAATCTCCACACTCCGTTCCAATCTCGCGAAGCGTGTCTCAACACTATCCGATCTCTCTATCGGATTCAGTGGGGCATGCTCAACATTAGCCTCCATTTCAATCTCATCTTGATTCTCATAAATCAACTCAGCACGACTTAGCAGACTCAGGTCTATCTCTACGACCTCTGCCTCGTGCACTATCTCATCTAACACGACTCATATTAAGCATTCCTGCATTCTCAACCATTTCTTAGTCAAGCCCATCTCGATATACACTATTGTATCTAACTAAGCACAGTAACACGGGGATGTAATTTCCTAATTACTGACACTGACACACATCAGACCAATTGTGCTCTGATACCACCTTTATATGTCACGACCCAAACTACCCAAAAATCAGAGTAAATTTTTCGCGTTTTGTTATTTACTTAAAATGAAACCTGTCCTCGAATCGTGATCAACACTCCACTAATAATTGGGCTGTGCGTCAATGCCAGTCCCACCATTCAATTACCATCTAACTTATTTATTCTCCAGTCATTTATAATTGTTTATATTATTTATACATCCCCTAAAGTTACTTACAAACATGTTACTGTGCTATGCTTATGTAGATACAATATGTACAAGTGTATATACCTTATATTGATGGGCAGCAGCGGATATCCGGAATGCAGTACTGAGTCGTCGTAACTTCAACTGGAGATTATCTGTGGGAGAAAATGAAAGGGGTGAGCACATCAAGCTCAGTAAGGCAATCCTACGAACAAGTAGGTAACCATACTACCTACATGAACGTGGTGCCATGCATAAACCACCCTTTCTCCACACATTTTAAAACAATGATATGCGTTATGATGTTATGTAAAACACATTGCACGGAAAATCCAACATGCAAGTATATTCAAAATCATATCTTTCTCGTTTAAAATTTCACAGTAAAGTCAGGACTCGATCCCTCCTTCGGGTGATCCTGACTCACTCAAAATCATGAAAATCGTTAACATCACATATGGATTTTAAAAGCATGG
This sequence comes from Firmiana major, assembly GCA_033439115.1. Taxonomy (NCBI): domain Eukaryota; kingdom Viridiplantae; phylum Streptophyta; class Magnoliopsida; order Malvales; family Malvaceae; genus Firmiana; species Firmiana major. The sequence goes on along the minus strand of CM065913.1, from coordinate 33,348,407 downwards.
AATATAACCATCATGCATATTTAATTTAAATCCCAGTTTAAATCATCGAAATCGTCGACATGCGAGACGAGGCAATATTTGTATAACGGCAATAACTAGGACTATGGCCATATCTGTCCTCGGGAGTTCCTCAGCTACACGGATCCTAGTGTGCTGGTTCTCACCATGATCGGGAACCGCCCGAGAGGTGGGTCACTCCATCTCGTCGGTCTTATCCGATTTTCATGCATCCGAAGATGCTGATGCATCATATCGTGACGGCCAACCCCTGCCCGGCCAACCCCTGCCAACGGCCATGGCAACCAAGCTCAGGCCCACTGACCCGCAAAGCCCATCGACAACGCTGGTGGTCTAACAACGGGTGGTCCAACAACGCCACAAGTCCAACGTATCACGAAGATACTACACGGTACATCGTACTCCATGCTACTTGCACGGTACATCGTACTCCGTGAACCCATATAATATCTCTAGGTACTCCAGCCCAATTGGCCTGCTTCCCACAGAGGTTTTGTTTCTCAATACTCATGCCATGTCTCAAAACGCACGTGCGAGTCTATTTAATCGGTGACACACAGTCTACCCGATGCTCCAAGCACGGCTCATCGCATGTTCTCATAAAAATCAGTGCGAGCAATGCTCAGCACTCTCATCAAATCAAGTAAATCTAGTGCGAGCTAAGCTCTAGCACTCTGTATGCAAATCGTATAAAAATCTGGTGCGAGCGAAGCTCTAACACCCTGTCTCAAAATCATATAAAAATATGGTGCGAGTTAGACTCTAGCACCCTGTCACGAAAATCATATATATATAAGAATCTGGTGCGAGTTGGACTCCAGCACCTATGCATGTAAAACTCTAGTGCGAGCTCTCGCTCCAGCACTAATGCGTGCATCACACAAATCGAAAATACCGTGCGAGCTGAGCTCTAGCACGTCATATGTCAATAAAACACGTAGGCGGCTCTATTTACTCAAAACAGTTTTCAAATCAATTTCACGTTGAAAGTATGCAATGCGGTGCATTTTCTTTCAAGGTGAGCCAGCCTACTCATGCATGCGTTGAAATACCTCCAGAACGAGCAGGAACCTCTTGTCCTTGCTCCTCCCAATTTTTCCTAAATTTTTAGATTTTACCCTTAACAAGGGTATTTTAGTAATTTGCCCATTCGGGGCACTAAAATTATTATTCGACCTCTAGACCCTTCAGAATATTTTAAATGACCGCCAATGAATTTAAAATTGCGTACTGTTACCTCTAGCAGTCCGCAGAATTCCCTTACCTCGATTCTCGTCGAGTCTGACCTTTTCTTTTCCAATGTAGTCCCGTCGCGCAGTCCGATATGCTTCCAATCCAATGCCCGAAACTGCGTATTAATATTCCTCAGGTCAGATAACATATAATTTAATTGTACTTAATCTTTTCTGGGCTTAATTTAAATCGCTGGGCCCATTTACCCCTATTGGGCCCGATTGTACCTTAATGGGCCTTAATCGGCCTTAAGCCCGTTTTCACTAAATTCCCACTTTATCGAAGCCTATTGGGCTCACTGGGCCCACCAATAATTTATCGAGCCTCGTTCTAATTCTCGAATAGCTAAATTCACGATTTACGACAATTTACCTAAATTTCCATAATTTAATTCAATTTATGCGGAAATTAAATCAATATCACGCATAACGAGGCAATTGTCGTAAATAGGGGTCACTTACCCGAGATTCCATGCTAGTCCGTAAATCGAGGCTATCCCGAGCTGTCGTTGGATGCCAATTTGTCGAGCTACACAATTACATAAATTTTTGGGTAAATTTTTAGTCGAAAATTAATTAGATAAAATATTCCAAAATTTAAATCGGTCAATTCGATCGCTTACCGACTTACCCGAAGCTCGATTGCATCATAGGAATTTTTCCCAATTTTTTTCTCTTTTTCTTTTTCCCTTTTTCTTCCTTTTTTCCCTTCTTTCTTGGCTGAACCGGTTCAGACCGGTTCAGACCGCCGGTTCAGCTCGGTCCGGTTCGGTTCAGTTTTGGCCGGTTCAGGCCGGTTCGGCCGGTTCAATCCTCCTTTGGTCGTGCCGGTGCCGTCCGGCCGGTTCTCGACGCGATTCTGGTGCCGTTTGGCTCGGCTTCACATGGGCATTCAGAATCTGGCCTCGGTTGGTGCCGAAACGCCGCCATCGCCGGCGAATCACCTCTTCTCCCCTCGCGGCTATCTCCTCCCGATCCGACGAATTCCGACGGCTTCGTCGGCCAATACCGGTCTCAAAAGGACCGGCTCCTCCTCCTGGTCACACCGGTACCCGCCGATCGCCTCCAGCTGCCGTGGATCGCCGGCACCGACCCCGTTTCCTTCACGATTTTCTCTTCCTCCGTCCGACGTCCTCCGGCCACCTGACGGCGCATCACCGGTGCCAATGGCTTCGCCGACCTCTCCTCTTGCTCCTCGGCTCGTAGTCGGAGGCCGTCGGTGCCCGGTGGCCGGTGGTCGGTTGGCCACGCGCGTATCCCCTCTCCGTTTCCATTCTTCTGTTTCTGTTTCTTCCTTTCTCTCTCCCCGACCCCTTTTTTTTTTTTTTTACAATTATTATTTTATTTAACAATTTATTTTAATATTATTTAATTGATTAAATTAGTCTAGAATATTCAAAATATCCTAAAAAAATTATATTTTATTCATTTAGTCTATAAATTAATTTCTCGGTATTATTTCGACTTCCCGGTATAATTTTTGATTATTTTTCGGGATTGTTTTTCGCAGCGAAAATTTTGGTTAATTTTAAAAATTAATATTTTAATCAATTTTAACCCGAAACATGTTATTTCTTCGTTATTGATCAAAATTATTTAATCCCTTATTTTTAATTAATTTTTTCTCATCGAATTTATTTCGACTTTCGGTCTTTTGACCGTTTTGCCCTTACCCGTGTTCGGGATTAAATTTAACCCGACTTCCTTCATACTTCCTCCATCTTTTCTTATTTAATTTTCGTATTTTAATTAAATTCGGGTCTTACAACTCTCCCCCACTTAAGAAATTTGGTCCTCCAAATTAGAACCAAGTCATATGAGTCCATATACAACTCCGGGTACATCGATCATATCATACTCTTAAATTCTTATGTGACCTTCTCCGGAGTGTATTACTATCAAAGGACTTTAATTAGGCAGATCTTCAACCTCAATATTTTCTCTTTCCTGTTTAATGCCCGAATCGACTTATCAATACACTTATATTTTCATTAAATTGAACTTTTGGAGTTCATATCCTATCACCTCTGCTGGATCTGGATAGTATTCCCGAAGCATCAAAAGTGGGACACGTTGTGGGTGCCTGCTAATTCAGGTGATAACACCAACCTACAGGTCTTATCTCCCACTTGTCCAATCTCTCAAAATATTTCATCCAGCGTAACTCAATTTACTTTCTTCCAAAAGTTTGCTATGTCCTTATTCTCTTAGGACAAGAAATATTTCAATCATACTTAATTCACCAAGGGTGAATTCCAATACTTTTCTATCTGCTCTGAGGTGTTCTTAATCTCTCATCCTTAACTAGACATCCTCAGAGACTTATTATCCAAGTCGAAAATACTTCTATCTGTCACCCACTTTTCTTATCCAATTTGGGGAACAACCCCTACAGCCATACACTGTCTCATAACTTGTTATCCCGATACTCAACTGCCAACTGTCGTTATTGGCAACTTTAATTAGAAATCAACTGATCATTCCAGGAGCTTATAAAATCAATGGCACACGCTTTCATCGGATCCTCCAGAACTTGTACAGTCCATCTCTGACTGACCATCTGTCTGAGGATGGAAAGCTGTGCTAATACTCAGTCGGGTTCCCATAGCTTCCTAAAAAAAAATATTCCCTGAAGTAAGAGGTGAAGCGGGAATCCCTATATGATATCATGCTCACTGGAACGCTACATAATGTTCCACAAACTTCCTTATACCTGAATCCTCATACACACTTCGAGTATTTAGGGATTTCATAACCAGAAAGTTGGGTAGACTTAGTCACTCTATCGACTATCATCCAAATAGCCTCGTAATATCACCTGGGTTCTCTGTAACCCATCATAAAATTCATGGAGACTTGCTCCCATTTTTCGTGCCGTGTCGATATAGGTAGGTGCTGCAATAACTCTGCAGACTTTTAATACTCTACCTTACTCTGCTGATATACTAAGCACTTTTCACAACCTCTCCAATATCTCTTTTCACATCTGACCACCAATACCCTTTTCGAGATTTCAATAAATAATCATTACTTTCCGTATGCACTGTATATCCCGAAGAGTGAGCTTCTGACAACATTACTGTCTCATCAACTGTGGTCCTGGGGAGTACTCATACTGTCTCTGAATTCTCAGTAACTCATCATCACCCACTGTGAACTCTATCACTGTACCCTTCTGAATCAGACCCAAACTATCGACATCCGGTCGATCATCACGCTAAGCCTGGCAAATCCGGGCACTCTCATCCGGTACTAGTCATCAGGCTAGCTGTCACACAATCACTGTCATCATCAGAAGGGATCACATCTATACTGAGGCTCACAACTGCATTTAGCAGCTCACGCTCCCTGACCATCATATGTAATACCATCCCGAGGCTATTTCTGCTCAAGGCATCAGTCATCACATTAGCCTTTCCTGGGTGGTACAATTTTCATAAATCAAAATCTCTCAGAAGCTCTACCCCAATATTTATTCTCATATTCGTCTCTTTCTGTGAAAACAGATACTCGGGCTTTATGATCAGTGCATATCCATAATTTCTCACCATGTACATAATAGTACCATATCCTCGGTACAAATACTGTTGTCAACTTTAAATCATGGGTCAGATAGTTTATTTCATGATCCTTGAGTTGTCTGACTCCGAAATTGACTATCTTCCCATTATACATCAATACACAGCTCATTCATTATTTCGAGGTATCCATACTCACTGAGAACCTCTTGAGCTGTTGGGCATGGTGAAATTAATCACGGTGGTCAGTTCATACTTCATCACGCCAAATTCACGTCACATCCATCTTCTTATTTTTCATCTCATTCCAAGACCACGTTTCTTAGTTAAACGTGTCAACAGGGTATATCCTCTTAGAACTCGCAGCAATCCATCTGTAAAAGTCATCTTCCAATCGTTGCTTATAAACCGCCCTAGACTTTAACTACACCCAGCATATCACCGATACTGCTGATTACAATTCGGTCCAATCCTTGGCTTATTTACGCATAAGCGTATAAAGATCCTTCTCAACCGCTTACGTTTTCAGGTACTAACCTGCGTCATTCTCTTTTCTTATCTTAACGGCTCTTATTAAATTTTACTATGTTAACCTTTGTAATTTGTCAATTTTTAATGTTCTTATCGTCTTAGTAACGGTATCCTAATGCTAAAGATATTTATTACAACGATTCGGTTTCACGTTATCGGTTATATATATATATCTAGACGCTGTCAAGTCTTCAGGCGGGGAGGTATTTTGAAATACCTTTATTAGCCTTCAGACTTAACCACAACTACTGGTTATGGTTATACCCATCTTTGTCCTTGGTTATAATTCGTGTTCGCTACTAATTGCCTTAATCCTTATTACTTCGTATACTCACTCTTACTCCAATACATCTTGTATTTATAATCAACATATCTCCTCAGTGTATCAATCATGACAAAACTCTTGTCTTTATTTATTTCGTGAGTACAATCTTTTACTTCTGTAATTTTCAACTGTTGCACCCCTGTTTTCAACTTAAAATCTCTATAGCCATATTCCGTTAATTAAACCTCCTCTATTGGGGTACTCATTAATCAGTATTGTATCCAATGATGTAGGCATTCATACTTTTTACTCACTTATATGGGAATGAAGGCGGTATGAATAAATATGTGGCACCAGGATCAATGAACATATGTACTTCATTATTCATAACAAGTGTGGTATCTTATACCACATCCATGAGACATCAATAATGTCCTGGTCCAAGACATCCTCTCGCCTTCGTCCAATAACCTACTTTCCTTTTTCTCTTCGGCTATATCCTCCCTTTTCGTTGCAACTATACCAACGAAATTTTTCTCTGTCTCTTTACCTTTTCTGTGGGGCGATCTCGCTCAACTCTGAGCAATCAAAATCAATGGCCCGTCTTACCACACTTAACGACCATTTTCATCAATACAGTGTAGGTATAGACCCTCCTTCCGTGGTATCCACCACACATCCTACACTGCTTACAGTGCTCACACTGCTACACTACTTCGTAGCAGGTCGGGGTCCTCCAATCACAATGCCCCCTAACAGTGCCAAAATTGGATGCACTAGGGCCTTACCAATTATCTTACTCCATAACTCGTCAAATCAGATCTTTTTACCAATTACCATTTTTCCCATTTTAACATCTTTGTCATTTCTCGATTCTCTTTCTGTCTCTATTTCAGCCCTCATTACCTTTCCCAATCTCAGAGGCGTGCAATTCATGTTCGTATTTACCCAATCGTAAATCTGCGCACTGCCTCGGTATAGGTAATATCGCACGGGCCAATCAGACTCTAATTGGAAAGTTGAGTCGTTTCATGAACCTTTAAACATCTCGATTGTCACTTGTTCATAGCGTCGAGGTAATATCTGCCAAAGAATATAACTGAGTCTCATACTCATAATCAATTTAGTATTCCTAGGCAGTGTAAGAAATTTTTCCTTAAAATTTCCTTTAAACAGTGTCCGGGATATCCTGTCACCGGAATATATCCCAAGATATTTCTCATATCAGCTCTTAAGATGGGTCGAGCAGGTTTCCACCAATGCTCCGCTGCACCCTCTGATCTCATACATAATCTGAGCAATTTGCTCTTCAAAATAATCTCCACACTCCGTTCCAATCTCGCGAAGCGTGTCTCAACACTATCCGATCTCTCTATCGGATTCAGTGGGGCATGCTCAACATTAGCCTCCATTTCAATCTCATCTTGATTCTCATAAATCAACTCAGCACGACTTAGCAGACTCAGGTCTATCTCTACGACCTCTGCCTCGTGCACTATCTCATCTAACACGACTCATATTAAGCATTCCTGCATTCTCAACCATTTCTTAGTCAAGCCCATCTCGATATACACTATTGTATCTAACTAAGCACAGTAACACGGGGATGTAATTTCCTAATTACTGACACTGACACACATCAGACCAATTGTGCTCTGATACCACCTTTATATGTCACGACCCAAACTACCCAAAAATCAGAGTAAATTTTTCGCGTTTTGTTATTTACTTAAAATGAAACCTGTCCTCGAATCGTGATCAACACTCCACTAATAATTGGGCTGTGCGTCAATGCCAGTCCCACCATTCAATTACCATCTAACTTATTTATTCTCCAGTCATTTATAATTGTTTATATTATTTATACATCCCCTAAAGTTACTTACAAACATGTTACTGTGCTATGCTTATGTAGATACAATATGTACAAGTGTATATACCTTATATTGATGGGCAGCAGCGGATATCCGGAATGCAGTACTGAGTCGTCGTAACTTCAACTGGAGATTATCTGTGGGAGAAAATGAAAGGGGTGAGCACATCAAGCTCAGTAAGGCAATCCTACGAACAAGTAGGTAACCATACTACCTACATGAACGTGGTGCCATGCATAAACCACCCTTTCTCCACACATTTTAAAACAATGATATGCGTTATGATGTTATGTAAAACACATTGCACGGAAAATCCAACATGCAAGTATATTCAAAATCATATCTTTCTCGTTTAAAATTTCACAGTAAAGTCAGGACTCGACCCCTCCTTCGGGTGATCCTGACTCACTCAAAATCATGAAAATCGTTAACATCACATATGGATTTTAAAAGCATGGAATATAACCATCATGCATATTTAATTTAAATCCCAGTTTAAATCATCGAAATCGTCGACATGCGAGACGAGGCAATATTTGTATAACGGCAATAACTAGGACTATGGCCATATCTGTCCTCGGGAGTTCCTCAGCTACACGGATCCTAGTGTGCTGGTTCTCACCATGATCGGGAACCGCCCGAGAGGTGGGTCACTCCATCTCGTCGGTCTTATCCGATTTTCATGCATCCGAAGATGCTGATGCATCATATCGTGACGGCCAACCCCTGCCAACGGCCATGGCAACCAAGCTCAGGCCCACTGACCCGCAAGGCCCATCGACAACGCTGGTGGTCTAACAACGGGTGGTCCAACAACGCCACAAGTCCAACGTATCACGAAGATACTACACGGTACATCGTACTCCATGCTACTTGCACGGTACATCGTACTCCGTGAACCCATATAATATCTCTAGGTACTCCAGCCCTATTGGCCTGCTTCCCACAGAGGTTTTGTTTCTCAATACTCATGCCATGTCTCAAAACGCACGTGCGAGTCTATTTAATCGGTGACACACAGTCTACCCGATGCTCCAAGCACGGCTCATCGCATGTTCTCATAAAAATCAGTGCGAGCAATGCTCAGCACTCTCATCAAATCAAGTAAATCTAGTGCGAGCTAAGCTCTAGCACTCTGTATGCAAATCGTATAAAAATCTGGTGCGGCGAAGCTCTAACACCCTGTCTCAAAATCATATAAAAATATGGTGCGAGTTAGACTCTAGCACCCTGTCACGAAAATCATATATATATAAGAATCTGGTGCGAGTTGGACTCCAGCACCTATGCATGTAAAACTCTAGTGCGAGCTCTCGCTCCAGCACTAATGCGTGCATGACACAAATCGAAAATATCGTGCGAGCTGAGCTCTAGCACGTCATATGTCAATAAAACACGTAGGCGGCTCTATTTACTCAAAACAGTTTTCAAATCAATTTCACGTTGAAAGTATGCAATGCGGTGCATTTTCTTTCAAGGTGAGCCAGCCTACTCATGCATGCGTTGAAATACCTCCAGAACGAGCAGGAACCTCTTGTCCTTGCTCCTCCCAATTTTTCCTAAATTTTTAGATTTTACCCTTAACAAGGGTATTTTAGTAATTTGCCCATTCGGGGCACTAAAATTATTATTCGACCTCTAGACCCTTCAGAATATTTTAAATGACCGCCAATGAATTTAAAATTGCGTACTGTTACCTCTAGCAGTCCGCAGAATTCCCTTACCTCGATTCTCGTCGAGTCTGACCTTTTCTTTTCCAATGTAGTCCCGTCGCGCAGTCCGATATGCTTCCAATCCAATGCCCGGAACTGCGTATTAATATTCCTCAGGTCAGATAACATATAATTTAATTGTACTTAATCTTTTCTGGGCTTAATTTAAATCGCTGGGCCCATTTACTCCTATTGGGCCCGATTGTACCTTAATGGGCCTTAATCGGCCTTAAGCCCGTTTTCACTAAATTCCCACTTTATCGAAGTCTATTGGGCTCACTGGGCCCACCAATAATTTATCGAGCCTCGTTCTAATTCTCGAATAGCTAAATTCATGATTTACGACAATTTACCTAAATTTCCATAATTTAATTCAATTTATGCGGAAATTAAATCAATATCACGTATAACGAGGCAATTGTCGTAAATAGGGGTCACTTACCCGAGATTCCATGCTAGTCCGTAAATCGAGGCTATCCCGAGCTATCGTTGGATGCCAATTTGTCGAGCTACACAATTACATAAATTTTCGGGTAAATTTCTAGTCGAAAATTAATTAGATAAAATATTCCAAAATTTAAATCGGTCAATTCGATCGCTTACCGACTTACCCGAAGCTCGATTGCATCATAGGAATTTTCCCCAATTTTTTTCTCTTTTTCTTTTTCCATTTTTCTTCCTTTTTTCCCTTCTTTCTTGGCTGAACCGGTTCAGACCGGTTCAGACCGCCGGTTCAGCTCGGTCCGATTCGGTTCAGTTTTGGCCGGTTCAGGCCGGTTCGGCCGGTTCAATCCTCCTTTGGTCGTGCCGGCGCCATCCGGCCTGTTCCCGACGAGATTCCGGTGCCGTTTGGCTCGGCTTCACATGGGCATTCAGAATCTGGCCTCGGTTGGTGCCGAAACGCCGCCATCGCCGGCGAATCACCTCTTCTCCCCCCGCGGCTGTCTCCTCCCGATCCGGCGGATTCCGAAGGCTTCGTCGGCCAATACCGGTCTCAAAAGGACCGGCTCCTCCTCCTGGTCACACCGGTACCCGTCGATCTCCTCCAGCTGCCGTGGATCGCCGGCACCGACCCCGTTTCCTTCACGGTTTTCTCTTCCTCCGTCCGACATCCTCCGACCACCTGACGGCGCATCACCGGTGCCAATGGCTTCGCCGGCCTCTCCTCTTGCTCCTCGGCTCGTCGTCGGAGGCCGTCGGTGCCCGGTGGCCGGTGGTCGGTTGGCCACGCGCGTATCCCCTCTCCGTTTCCATTCTTCTGTTTCTGTTTCTTCTTTTCTCTCTCCCCGACCCCCTTTTTTTTTTTACAATTATTATTTTATTTAACAATTTATTTTAATATTATTTAATTGATTAAATTAGTCTAGAATATTCAAAATATCCTAAAAAAATTATATTTTATTCATTTAGTCTATAAATTAATTTCTCGGTATTATTTCAACTTCCCGGTATAATTTTCGATTATTTTTCGGGATTGTTTTTCGCAGCGAAAATTTTGGTTAATTTTAAAAATTAATATTTTAATCAATTTTAACCCGAAACATGTTATTTCTTCATTATTGATCAAAATTATTTAATCCCTTATTTTTAATTAATTTTTTCTCATCGAATTTATTCCGACTTTCGGTCTTTTGACCGTTTTGCCCTTACCCGTGTTCGGGATTAAATTTAACCCGACTTCCTTCATACTTCCTCCATCTTTTCTTATTTAATTTTCGTATTTTAATTAAATTCGGGTCTTACACCTATAATTTTGATATCTATAAAATCGGCCTAGTATTTTTATCTCAATTCAATAGTCTCAAAATACGTGTAGATATCTCTAGTAGCACACATAATTTTTCTTACCTCGGTATCTGTCAGTGGTCCTTTGTAGGACCTGAATTTTTATCATATTTCCTTATGATTCACATGATGTAAACATGATTATATGTAAATTTAATCATAAGAAGAGTTTTACGTGAATGAAAAATGCAAATAAAATGAATAAAAATTCTCGAATGCATTTAAAGAACAAATGGAGATTGAAATGACGACATATTAAACGAATGAGATTCGGACCATTCGGATTGGAGATAAAAATTTCAAACACCAAATGAGAAAGGGTTTGTGAAGGGAAGTGTTGATTTGGTCCCGAACACGTTGAAGGGTAAAACGATCAAAAGACCCAAAATTCGATGTCAATTCGGTAAGAAATTTACACTGTAAATATGGATTCAGAAAATCTTGATCAATAAAGGAGAAATAATTAAATTTCAGGTTAAATTGATCAAGATATGAATTTATTGAAATAAACCGAAATTTTCACCTCGAAAAATTATCCCGAAAATATTGGAGAAATACACCGAAAAGATAAAATCAGACAAATAAATACATTAATTGTTTAAATGAATAAAATATAATATTTTTGGGATATTTTGGCAAAAATATTATATTTTATTCAATTAAAATAATAAAAAAAGAAAAAAAAGAAAAAGAAAAAGAAAAAAAAGGGAAATAGAATTGTGAAATCGCGATTCTGAAAAAATAAAAGGAAACAGAAGAGGCAAGCCGAGCCTCCCCTCTGCCTCACCGAACGGAGGCCACCGACGACAGACCCAGGCAAGATGGCCGAAGGAGGAGGCAATCGAACCATCGTCGGTGCTGGTAGAGGGCGAAGGAAATGACGATCAGCGATCGAGAGAGAGAGAAAGAGAGAAACCGAGAGAGAAAAGGGGATTCGACGGTCACCGACGTCGATTTAGCCTCGATCACCACTAGCCGATGGTTCCCCAGGCTGTGAGACCCCATATATGTATAAGCACGACTTTGTATATATATGTAAATAGTGATGTGCTTGTAATGTGAAGTATAAATGATGTAAAGTCCATAAATTAAATGTACACACATCTAATAAGAGTTGTGATTTTACATACAAGTTACATTATGTATGAATGTGAAGGACTAGACTTTGATATGTGATGAATATGAGTAGAATGGAATATATGTAGTATGGTGAAAAATGGAAGGAAGATTTACATAAGTTGTGCACTTCCTTTTGGTTTATATCATGTACGTTTGATATACAAAGATTCTACACAAGTTTTAATGTGTATGAAGTATTATGGGATGTCATTTTCAAGTCTCAAAGATGATTAGATGAGGAAATGACCATGGCAACAAAAGGGATGAAGCTTAGTATGAGTTGCTGTAGAAAAACTGCAGAAAATCTGGAAATATAAAGCCAGATCGATCCCATAGGATGAGAGATCGATCTGGAAGAGTCAGAATGCTCTTATTTGAGCAATGGAATAGAGCAGATCGATCCTTAATGGAACAAATCGATCTCTTTAGCTCTCGGGTTGGAAGCAGATCGATCTCACCTAAGACCAGATCGATCTCCTTAACCTTCTGTTTGAAGCAGATCGATCTCCCTTATTCGACAGATCGATCTCCTACTTCAAAATGTCTTGGAATAGAGGGATTTTAAGAGGAACAGATCGATCTCCACCCAAGGCAGATCGATCTCATCAAGCTGAATCTATAAATATGGAGCAGTTGGATCTGCATTTTCGAGACAAAAACTAATCTTTCCCATTTTCAACCTAAAACCTAGCTTTCTCACTCCTAAATCCACACATTTTCAGTAAGATTTGAGGGAAAGCTATTAGAGACAAAGTTGTTCACATCAAAGAGAAGAACAACATAGTTTGAAGGTATTTCCCCACTTGTTGGATTGAAGTATCAAATGTGTATTTCCATTTGGAGCAAAGAGGAAATCAAACTAGGTGAGTTTCTAAATGAAATAACTCAAGTACATTGTGTAGATATTGATTTTGAAGTTGTTTGGTATGCATAGAAAGGGTAGAAACTACCTAGGAATTAACGAATCCACCATGACCTAGAAATAGTCTAGTGTGAGAAAGTGAAATGTGTTGAGATTAATGATGAATGAGATATATTGAGGTTAATAATAGTGTTATGGTATGATTTTAAGATGTTGTTAGTGGATAAATTGTGAGATTTATCTAAAAGGGGTAAAATGTGGATTAAGGTATTGGTAAATGCAAAGATGAGTTATATTGACTAATGATGTCAAATGTGAGTTAACAACTTTAACTCAAGTGGTTTGGATGATTGAATCGCAACTTCCGAGGATACACTAGAGCAAGGCGAGCCAAGAGCGCAAGAAGCTAAGAGGAAAAGAGAGTCACACTTAAGTAAATTGAAGTAAGGGAATTTTGTGGACTCTTTGAGATATCTGTGCGCAATTTGGGCACTTAATTGCTTTGCTAGAATGCATGAGATGTTAGGAAATGAAATTAGGTGATTGAAGGGTAAAAAGTTGGGTGTTTGAGAAATGTGCATGAAAACAAAAGCATAATGCTTTGAAAATAATGATTTATTGCTTCCTAGCAAATGATAGGTAGGTTGGCTAATATTTGAAATGATTTGCAAAAAGAAATGATGTGATTTGGTTGATAACCATGTTTTGCAAAGACTGAGCCACCTACGTAATTTCGTGAGAATGAAAACGTGCTAGAGCAGGACTCGCCTGAGATTTGATGTGTTTTATATGCATAAGTGCTGGAGCTTAGCTCGCACTAGTTTTCACATGGATTTCATACTGGTTTTGGCATGGTGCTTGGAGTTTAGCTCGCACTAGATGCCTTATTTGTTGTCGTGCTTGGAGCTTCGGGCAGATTTGGTGTCGAACCGATTAAATAGGCTCGTACGTGCAGTTTGTGATTTTGACATGTTAATAGCTGTATTAGGAGCTTCGGGTAAACAAGAGGTCGTACCAATTAAATAGGCTCACACGTACGTTTTGAGATGTGGTGTGATATGATGTGTTGATTGGGTCCACGGAGTACGTTGTACCGTGCAGGTAGCATGGAGTATGTTGTACCGTGTTGAGATTGTGATATGCCGTCTTTGGATGAGATTTGCTATGGATCGACGGGTAGGATTTGACCCACCTCCCGTGTGGAAGCAGATAGTGGTGATATCCCCCACACCTGATCCGTGTAGTCGGTATCACAGGTTATGGCCATAGATCTAGAGGTTATTACCTTTTATTGAATTGTCTATCTCACATGTCTAATGCTTTGAGAATAAATCCATGTTTGAAATGATTTGTGGGTCAGGACAGTCCGAGAGAGGGACTGAGACCTGACAAGTGTTGAATTGTTTTGAGATATCGATTGTTAATGGTTTTAAAATGCACTGAAGCATGATGATTAATGCCATGCTTTATTGTGAAAAATGCATGATGACTAATGTCATGCTTTATTGTGAAAAATGCATGATGGTTAATGCCATGCTTATTTGACAAAAACGCATGATGGGTAATGCCAGGCTTTGTTGTGAAATATGCATGATGATTTATGCCATGCTTTAAAATGAATTGTGCACTGGATTTTAATAGCATGAATGCTTTACATACCATTAACACAATCATACACTCATGTTTTGAGATAAAATGATGAACTAAATGCTTTTGAGCATGGCATCACGATCACGTAGATAGTGCGGTATCTACTTGTTCGCATGATTGCCTTACTGAGCGTGTGGTTTGCTCACCCCCTTATTTTCCCCCTCTCTACAGAGATTTGAGTATAGAGTGACCATGATTGGAGGCTTTCCCTTTTTGGTATCCGCTGCATCCCATCGTTAAACGTATACACACTTGAATTATTTTGTATCTAAACCAGACATAGCACAGTAGCATTTTGTATGTAAACATTGGGGATGTAAAGCAATGTAAACACTTGTAAACAGTAACTCTGATGTGTTCATGAAAGTGTTTACTTTTGAAAATTAATTTGTTATGGATGGATGAGGTAGACATTGACACACAGCTCAACTGTTGAGAGTGTGGTTGTTCACGATCGAGAAAGGATGATTAATAAATGACGCATGAAAATACAAAAAATTTGTACGTATTTTTGTAAGTTAAGGGTCGTGATACAGGCACAGGCGACTCGATCAGTCGTTGAATCGGCCAGTGAAACGGTCGGCAGCGCCGTCAACGGCGAAAGAGGAAAAACGACAGCGACGCCGAAGAGAAAAGAGGTCGGACCGATCGCTTTTTGGTCAGTCCTGGGGAAATTGACACCAGATCTTTACACCGGATGACCTTGTGGACAAGTTGGAAAAGAAAGCCTGCGAAGAACTAGCTGACGAAGCTCCGAACGACGGAGGAGAAAATCGAACCGAACTGAACCGGACCGAAATCGGTTCAGCCAAAAAAGAGAAAAAAAAAGAAAGATAGGAAAAAAATCAGTGATGCAATCGAGCTACGGGTATGCTGGTAAGTAGTCAAATGGACCAATTTAATTTTCAGAATAATTATTTAAATATATATTTGTTCGAATTTGACTCGAAAAATATATAAATGTGTAGCTTGATAATTGGCGACAAATGAGAATTTGGGTCAACCTCGATTTATGTACTATCATAGAATCTCGGATAATTAACCCTTATTTGCGATAATTTGCATCGTTATATGTGTTAAAAATTTACTGCATAAATTACAGATTTAATTTCGTATAAAATGAATTATATTCTAGAATTTGAGATAAATTATCGTAAATAATTATTTGAGCTATCCAAGAGTTTAGAACGAGGCCCAATAAATTGTTGGTGGGCCCAATGAGCCAAATAGGCCTCGATGATGTGAATAGTAAGTGAAAATGTGATTAAGGCCGATTAAGGCTCATTAAGGTGCAATCGGACCCAATAAGAGTAAATGGGCCCAATGCTGTAAATTAAGCTCAGTAAAAGTCAAATACGAGTAAAATGTATTGTATTTAACCCGATAAATGATTATCTGCAGCTCCAGAGAACATATTGGGAGCTAAATGGATCGGGTGATCGATAATGATGGAAAAGGTAGAGTGATCAGAGAAATTGAGGTAAGAGAATTGTGTTAGCCCTAGAACTATTTGTACGCTTTTCGGGCGCATGGGCGATTTCTTAAAATTATTTAAGGGTCTTAGAATGAAATGGATGTTTGAAGGGCAAGAGTTGGATTTTTGAGAAATGTGCATGAAAAGCAAGAACATGATGCTTTTGAATCTTTTTACTGCTTTTAGTATGTGAATTGGTAGGTTGGCTAGTATTTTAAGTGATTTTCATAAACATAGCTTGAATTGGTTTTATAACCATGCTTTGCAAAAGAACGAGCCACCTGCAAGAGTTTGTGGAAAAGAAAATGTGTTGGAGTATTGCTCGCACGAGATTTGACATGTTTACACATGCATTAGTGCTGGAGCATAGCTCGCACTAGAGTTTTACATGCATGAGTGCGGGAGCCTAGCTGACACTAGTTTTACATGAATTTTTATGATATTGTGCTGGAGCCTAGCTCGCACTGATTTTCATACTGGTTTTGACATTGTGCTGGAACATTGCTCGCACTAAATGTCCATTATATTTGTTGCCGTGCTTGAGACTACTCGCATGAGATTTTATGACATGTTGATAGCCGCGCTAGGAGCTTCGGGTAGATTGTGTGTCACACCGATTAAATAGGCTCGCACGTGCATTTTGATATGTGGCGTGATATGATGTGTTGATATGGGTCCACAGAGTACGCTGTACCGTGCATGTAGCATGGAGTACGTTGTACCGTGTTGAGATTGTGATATGCCATCTTCGGACGATGTTTAGATCTGCTATGGACCGACGGGTTGGACATGACCCACCTCTCGTTCGAAAGCAGATAGAGGTGATACCCCGCACACCTGATCAGTGTAGCCTGGGATCACAAAGGATATGGCCATAGTCCTAAAGGAGATTTCCCTGTTATATTGCCTATCTCACATGTCTCTTATTTATGAATAAATCCATGTTTTGAAATGTATTGTGAGTCAGGACAGTTCGAGGGAGGGGCTGAGTCCTGACAAGTGTTGATTTTATTGAGATGAGAAAGTATGCTAATGGCTTTAAAGTGCACTTACGCATGATAATTTTCCATGCCTTATTTGTGAAATACGCATAATGGTTTTCCATGCTTTGAATTTGATTTGTGCACTGAATTAAATAGCATGATTTGCTTTACATGCCACTAACACAAGCATGAACTAATGCTTTCGAGGTGTGAATGAGAAAATGTATGGTTTTAGCATGGCATCACGATCATGTAGGTAGTGCAGTTATCTACCTGCTCGCATGATTGCTTTACAGAGCGCGTGGTTTGTTCACCCCCTTATTTTCTCCTCTTTTTAGAGCACTTGAAATAGTTAGTGAGCGGCGGAGGGCTTGCATTATTGGTATCTCCTGCTTCCCATCATCGAAAGGTATACACTTGGTATCATTTCGTATCTAAACATGTAATAGCATCGTAATTATTTTGGAATGTAATATGGGGGATGTAAATATTAGTAAACACGTACAAGTATAGAACCTCAATTATAAAGTATACGTGTTTGCTTTTGAATAAATTAAAAGATAAATGATATGGTAGATGGTAAAGGGTGACTAATACTGACTCATAGCCCAACTGTTTGGTGGTGAGAATGTTCACGACCGGGAAAGGAAAGGAAAAAGCAAAAAAATTTATAGTGATTTTTGGTAAAAAGGGGTCGTGACATCCTCAATATTGAGAATCGATCAGTCCGTTCTTGATCATTTTTTTGCTTCAGAAACGTGATCTAGTGTACTGAAAATAGTTCTTTCTCAATAATTTCTTAAAAGTCCCCCTCTTCATCTTCATCTATTTTTTTTTTAATTTCCTTTCGTGCCATTTTCTTTCTTTCTTTTCTTTTTCTTCTTCCTTTCTTCTTCATTGTCTTCAGATGACATTGTTCATCTTTTCCTCATTTTCTTGTCGTTGCCATTTCCTTCATCATCCTCACTGTTCCGGCCACTATCTTCCTCACGACACTGCCATCATCTTCATCATCCTCATGACTCCGTCATCTCTAGTGTCCCTACTTTTATCCCTGTTTCCACCTTCTGTTTCTCCTCCTCTCTTTCTTTCTCTCGACTCTAACCACTTCAGTATCTCATCTTTTTTCTATGTTTAGAGGTGCCTAACGAGTACGGAATGACCCTGACCTTGGTCCCTTCTCCCTCCGTCGCATCGCCTGCTCTAGCCCGACTACCACTTCTCTACTTCTCTGTTTCTTCTCTTCTAAACGTCTGTTGTTGCCTCAAGTCTCAGTTCAGTTTCAACACTTATCTTTCGTTCTCTGTAACTATCCAAAGCGAAAACGAGGCCTCTCTAAACACCCAAAATAGCTCATACGCTAGTCTCTATTTTCTATTTCCTACCTTGTATATATATATACACACACACAGAAGTGATGGAAACGGATGGCAGAGACTAAAACAGTTCACCGAAACCTCCTACATGCACCAGTTAAACACACACCAACACCCATCCTGCACACGTATCCTATACCTTCCATGCCTTCTGCTAACCTACGCCACTGCTGAGCCCATAGCCTACTCATACTTGGAAAAATGTGAGAAAGGAAATATAAGCAGGAGGCTAGTAAACCTTAGCAGAAGAGGAGACACAAGAGGGATGGGCTGTTAAACCAAAATCGAGAAGCTGAAAAATAGGAGAGATAGAGAGTACAGAACTGAGAGTGAAATACAGTAAGGAAATAAAGAAAAATAGGAAGGAAAAAGCAGAGGAGGCACGTATAGGCTGGAGGAGAATTAAAGCCAATGTAAAATTGAAGCAGTAATAGGCGAGGTCGATAACCCAAGGAAAAAGGGAGACGTGAGCGAGAAAGAGAGAAGGACACCGGGATAGGCAAAAATAAGAGAAAGAAAAGAGAAACCTAGGGGAGAGAGCAGGGCCGAGGAGGAAGAGAATAAAGCTGAAAACAGAGTCATATCCTCTGGTCTGACCTGTTTCAACCGAGAAGGAAAATAAGTGAAGGATGGTGGATGTAGGAGAAGAACCGAGCAGAAGAAAAAGAGAAGAAACCAGGAGAGGCATCGGGCGCACGCCTGAAAAATAGAAGCAAAGGAAGAAAGAAGTCGCGATGCTGGCTGAGACAGAATTGAGAGGTAAGCTAGCCGAAAAACAGAGGGCTTCCTCCCTTGAAGAACTGGCTGGCGACGGTGACGGTGGAAGAACAGCACCAGCAGTAAGGAGCAGAAAACAACAGCAACGTAGAAGGGATGGTGAGGACGATGAGCAATTATCGAGGAAGAAATGAACAGAAGAAGAAAACAGAAATGAACAGGGGGCTTGTGGTCGACACATTGGAGTTGGAAGAGAGTGGCTGAAAATGACGTGATCGGAGGGACCACCAGTGCCGGACGAAACCGTCAACGGTGAACGAGTGGCAGCTCCGATGGTCTGGATAAGGTGATGATGATTGTGACGAACCGTGATCGGTGAAGAGAAAGAAAGAAGAAGAAGGAAAAGAAAGAAAGAAAGAAAAGAATGGCGGGAAAGAAAAAAAATATAATAATTAAAAAATGAAAATAAAAGTAATATATATTTATTAATATATATATATATATTTATATTATAGAATATAGAGGAAAATTAAGGAAAGAAAACAAGTGTACTCAAATTTGGGGGGAAAAGGGCTCCGACCGAAATAACCCAAGTGGATCGGACCCGCTGACTCACTACGTCGAGACAATCAAGGACTACAAATAGACATTGAGGTAAGGAAAATTCTCATTGCTACTAAAGATGAATATGTGTAATTTTCGTATATTTGTAGATATAAAATTTTAGGCTTAATTTCGCGGTACTGAAATCATCGAAAAAACTTGGTCGAATTTTATGACTCTAAAAATTAGAGATTTTAGCCTTGTTGAAGAACCTAATTTTTACGGATTGAATTTAAATGGTTTGCATAGATTCTGATGTGGCTTGAATTCTGTTTTAAATATAAAAAATCCTAAATTTTAAATTTTCATAGATTATTTTTTGGGATTTTATTCAAAAAGGAGCTAGTCAGCCTGTTTTGAACGATTTCATGAAACAATTGAATTTATATGTCATTTAAGGTGAAATGATTTGGTTATAAAGCTATTCTAATGATATGTGCTTGAGCGTGTACTGACTATATGTCGTATGGTCCGTCTCGCACTGATTTTGAGACAAAGGTGTTGGTGATATCATGTTGCATTTCTATCTATACTGTATATGTTTTTGTATCTGTGGTCCATGAGTACGATGTACCTTTTTTCTGATCCTGTTTCTGGTCTTCGAACATTCTGATCTGTGAGACGTTTGGGTAACTGACCACTCCCACTGCGATTGACATCCCCGCACACCTAGCCCGTGAGTTGGTTGGAGTCATCGACATTGACCAATAGTCACTTCTAATATCTGATATAGCATGTCTGCTTGTCTCGTCTATTTGAACTTCTGAACTGACTGTGTGATGTATTTTCGTATGGAGCTGAATATTTTAATGCATAAAAGACTGTGGGGGCCACCTCTTGAATCTTGCGGGAGCAAAGTGCCACATCGTCGTCGCTTTTAAAAACTGTTTAAAGTTTTAGAAATAGTATTGATTTCAGTTCCATTTTTATACTGAATTTGCCATGGATTTTTCGACTTTGATTTTTCGAAACTGACAGTGCCTTTGTGTTTATTCGAAATATTTTTCTGAATTATCTACTTGATCTGAGAAATCTGGAAATCTGTTTATTTTGCTATTAGAACCTCTAAAATTTTTGTATTTACCATAATAGCTAACTTCACTACTGATATATGTTCTGTTCTGAAATCTGTTTTTAGTATTTGTGAAAATTGTCGAACTATATTATGTACTTTATAAAAATGTCCCGGATTTGACAAATATAAAAATATATATTTTTAGGTAGTGTATCTATCTACCTGCTATGAGGTTTTTCTTACTGAGCATGTTGAGCTCACCCCCTTACTTTCCTCCACAGAGCCCCACTGTAGTTTGGATCGGTTCCGTTAGTAAGGTATTCCGCACAGTTATGATTCCGCAGAGCATATTTCTGCACCGAAGGTATACCGAGGTTTAAACAATTCTTTTCTATCTAAAATTTTTGTAAGTACAATAATGCATACAAGATGTGTTTGGGGAATGTGAATATATATTTTGTTTAAAATTTGTTACTAAGAAAGAAAAGAATTAATCAAACTGAGTATTGTTTTGACATAATATCGATTTGTATCCCAACCAAAATGTGTGTAATTCGGGTCATTACAGAAGTGGTATCCGAGCAAGGTTGGCCTGATACGAGTCGATATTAAAGGTGAAAAAGACTTACAAAGTTCACTTCTCTAGTGTTACTGTACATTAATTAGATATAAACGGGTATACCTGACTGTGTTTTATTGAAAAAAATTGTGTCAGTGAATAAAGAGAAACTGATAGATATGACTGATTAGTATTACAGCCATATTGGCTGATGAAAATGAACATTCCTTGAGGTCGTAGAGATAGGCCTGAGAGGCGTAGTGAACCTTTGTCTGAGTGAACACCTTATAGCTTCACTGAAAAATTTTTGGAGTCCGTTTCGTAAAAAAAAATTGAGCGGGACATGGAAATAATGATGACATTATCGGGTCAAGTGATAGTAGCCCCGTGATAATGATAACGATTGAGGTGTGATGGGGAGCAAGACTGAGACAATTTCAGAAAATATTACACTATTATATTGGAGTCAACAATCCTATTGTAATGGAAAATCGAAAAATTAAATTGGAAAAATTACATGGATTTTTAGAGTATGACTGTGAACTTAGTAGACTGGGGCAGTTTCAAGAGTTTAAGCCTCCATCTTTCAAAGGGTTAGGAATTCAGTGATTCGAAGGGTTGGAAGAATGAAATAGAAAGCTTGATGATTTTAGAAGTAACTCTACCGAGAAATTTGCTTTTGTAACTTTTGTGTTAAAGAATTGGAAGAGCTACACGGATTTTAAGAGTACGCTGCTGTAAAGAAAGTAGCCTTTGCAGCATCAATATCGAAATGGAAAGTCAAACTCGGAGGGAAGTTCCCCGATTTAATTCGAGAGCCGACATCAAAAAATTACATGGCATATGTTTCTGAAGGCCCTTAGGCGTCAGCACATTCTGAATGAAATAAAGTGAAAATTATAGATGAAATGAGTGAATCAAAGATAAGGAAACTAGTTCGAGAATGAATAAGAAATTAAATAGCTTTGGAAGAAGAATAATCCGGATAAGTAGAGATGTGAAACGGAGGAAGCCCAGGAAACTCATAGGAGGTACTGGGATCCTCAAACGATCTGAGTTAGCTCCACTGGATGTTATTTTGAGGGAGCAGTGTGCAAGGCGCAACTATGAGAATGTGAGATATATACTTTCGAGGTTACCAAGGAAGAGGAAAGGTAAAGAGAGTGATAGGAAAGAGGTCTACTGAAGAAAGATTGATAGTGAAATAGCAAAGTCATTGTATCTGAAGGGACAAATTACGAGACTAATTATATGAATGAACTTAAAGGTCACACTGCTTATATTATCAATAAAGATAGGGCGTGATCAAATAAAGAGACATTCCTGTAGACAGGAAGTTTTTTCGACAAATATCCGGATGATCTACCAAAGCTACCACCAGATAGAATGATGAAGTTTTGAAAATCGATTAGTACTTGTACCGAACTGATATTCAAACCACTATACTAAATGGCTTCGATTGAATTAGAAGAGCTGAAGAAGAAATTACATGGATTAAATGAAAATGGGATTACCGGACTGAATGATCCACTTTGGGGTGTATTGGCATTAATTATTAAGGAGTTCCGGAGTTTTTGGGTCATGATGTGTAAAAAAATGGGAGTCAATTGGGTTCTCCCAAAACAGAGATTATAGATCTATGGAAAAGACCCAAAACTGTTAAGATTATTCAGAGATTTAGATATAAAGAGATTTTGGATTATGAAGTACTTTCAAATCTAAGGATTGAAATTTAGGTGTGCTAATGTTTTGGAATGCGAGACTCAATTGGAATAAGGAAAGGGTTTCTCTATAATTGATATACAAAATAAAAGAAGTGTTGAAATTAGATAAATCCTGAATACAAACTATATAAGAATGAGAGATATAAGCAAGGTAAGAAAATCTCTGGTATATGAAAGGATTCGGATCAAGAGTTCCGAATCGAAAACGAATGAGTTGTGACTAAAGGATAAATGTGAAATTGCATAAGTTTTGGTATCCTACGTTCTATTGAGACCGAACCTTGAACCCTTATATTCATAACCAGTCATGTGGTCAGGTCTAATGGCTAATAAAGGTATTTCAAAATACCTCCCCGCCTGAGAGACTTGACAGCGTGTAGAAGTAACCATGACCCATAAATTGAAATTGACAGTCGTAATATATGCATTTAAAGTCAGGATATCATTACTTGTGTGGTGAAGAATTATGGAATTCTACTGATCATGAAGGTTTAAGTATTAAATTTTACAAAAGCTGTCAAATACAAGAAAAAAGGAATGACTCGAGTTAGTGCTTTTGAGGAGAAGTGATTTCGGGATGGCGTTTTGTATATTGGTCAAGGACGTGAGTTATTGAAATATTTAGTGAACCTCAACTGGATATGGTTCCTTTCTGATATTGACATTTATTTCGGGGTAGTGAGCCTGAGAGTGGAAAACTAGAGTAGGCTCAGCATATTGATAACTACAGTATTGATGTAGCTAATCAGACCCAGATGGGTGTTGCAACTAGCTTGAGTATTGGTACAGATAATTTATTAAGATTTAAAAACAGAATTGTGTACCAATTGATATATAGTTAAAGAAATTGATGTAGTCAGAAGCTCATTTATAGAGATATACTCTGAATCTGGAGAATAGTAAAGACTTATCAAATCTCTTGAAAGTACATAGGCAATCAAGTACGATAAGAGAAATAACTGAAATTGGGATTAAATGTCTCATAGGTCAGCAGGTTAAGGTAGAGCACCAAAAGCCTATGAGATTATTACCCATGCCTATATGGAATTGAAAGTATGTGCCAAGAATTTAAAGGCTCCTGGAAGGACAAATTGCTAATTAGCGAAGTTGCACATAATATCAGATAACACTCAAGTATCGAGATGATATCGTATGAAGTGTAGTATGGTCGAAAATGTCGTTCACCGATTAGATGGAAGAAATGGGTGAAAGGAAGAGAATTATTTTTTATTTGGTTAAGCAAGCTTCTGAGGATATTTAATTAGTTGGTGGAAGATTGGAACAGCTCAGAGCAAGCAAAAGAGTTGTGATGACCAAAGATGAAGATCCTTGAAAATTTTCAGTAGGAGATTCAGTATTTCTGAGAGTTTCACCTTCCAAAGGCATAATGAGATTTGGGAAGAAAGGAAAGCTAAGTCCCCGTTATATTGAACCTTTCGAGATCTTAGACCGAGTGGGAGACAAAGCTTATAGATTGGCGTTACTGCCGGAATTATCGAGTATCCATAATGTCTTCCACGTTTTAATGCTACGCAAGTATCATTCGGATCCAACACATATGATTAAGTATGAACCGCTGGAATTGAATAAGGATATGACATATGTGGAGAAGCCAATACGGATCTTGGACAGGAAAAAAAAACATTACGATCTAAGACAATTCCACTAGTTAAGGTTCTATGGCAGTATCATACCTTGGAGGAGGCCACATGGGAATTGAAAAGCTTGATGCGAAAGAAATTAACCATAGTTATTTGAGGACTGATGCACTTTTAAATTTAGGGACCAAATTTCCTAAGGTGGGGAGAATGTAAACCCATAAAATCATTCGGCATATGGTTTTGAGTGGAATAAAATGGAATTAAGCATGCTCAACTTAAGATAATCAAATTTAAAATCAAATGTTAAATTTTAGTATGAGAGACTAAGACTAAGTTAATTTATCAAATTATTATAAATTGAGATTGTGATAATTATGAAGTGTAAAATAATAATAATAATAATAATAATAATAATAATAATAATAATATTATTATTATTATTATTATTATAATCATAATAATGACAATAATATATATATATAAAACAAAGAAATAAATAAGTGTGTGTGTGTATATATATATATAAGTGATGGAAACATATGGAAGAGACTGAAGCAGTTCATCGAAACCTCCTGCATGCACCAGTCCTACACACACCAAACCCATCCTGCACATGCATCTTATACATTCATGCCTTCTGCTAACCTATGCTACTGCTCATGCTTGGAGAAATGTGAGAAAGGAAATATAAGCAGGAGGCTGCTAAACCCGAGCAGAAGAGGAGACACGAGAGAGATGGGTTGTTAAACAAAAATCGAGAAGCTGGAAAATAGGAGGGATAGAGAGTAGAGAACTGAGAGTGAAAACAGTAAAGAAAGAAAGAAAAATAAGAAGGAAAAAGCAGAGGAGGCACGTATATGCTGGAGGAGAATTAAAGCCAATGTAAAACAGAAGCAGTAGAAGGTGAGGTCGACAACCCGAGGAAAAAGGGAGACACGAGCGAGAAAGAGAGAAGGAAACTGGGATAGGTGACACCAGTTGGAAGGGCTCGGAAGAGCTGCTTGAGGTCGGAGAAAGTGAAAACAAGAGAAAGAAAGGAGAAGCCTAGGGGAGAGAGCAGGGCCGATAAGGAAGGGAACGAAGCTGAAAACAGAGGCATAGCCTCTGGTCTGACCTGTTTCAACCGAGAAGGAAAATAAGTGAAGGATGATGGCTGCATGAGAAGAACCGGGCAGAAACAAAAGATAAGAAACCAGGAGAGGCATCGGGCGCACGCCTGAAAAACAGAAGCAAAGGAAGAAGGAAGTCGCGGTGCTGGCTGAGACAGAACCGAGAGGTAAGCTAGCCAAAAAACAGAGGGCTTCCTCCCTTGAAGAACTGACTGGCGGCGGTGACGGTGGGAGAATAGCATCGGCGACAAGGAGAAGAAGATAGCAGCAACATAGAAGGGATGGCGAAGACGATGAGAAATTGTTGAGGAAGAAATGAACAAAAGAAGAAAACAGAGATGAACAGAGGGCTCGGGGCCGCACGTTGGAGCTGGAAGCGGGTGGCCGAAAACGACGTGATCGGAGGGACCACCAGCGTCGAACAGAACCTTCAACGGTGGAGGAGTGGCAACTCCAATGGTCTGGAGAAGGTGATGATGATTATGACGAATCGTGATCGGTGAAGAGAAAGAAAGAAGAAGAAGGAAAAGAAAGAAAGAAAGAAAGAAAAGAATGGAAGGAAAGAAAAAAAATATAACAATTCAAAAAAAGAAGAAGAAAAGAAAAGTAATATAAATATATATATTTATTAATTTATATATTATAGAAAGTTGAGGAAATTTGAGGAAAGAAAATAAGTGTACTCAAATTTGGAAACCCGGGGGAGAAGGGCTCCGATCGAAATAACCCAAGTGGATCGGACCCGCCAACTCACTACGTCAAGACAATCGAGGACTACAAACAGACATTAAGGTAAGAAAAATTCTTGTTGCTACTAGAGATGAATATGCGTTAGTTTCGTATATTTGTAGATATAAAATTTTATGCTGAATTTCGCAGTACCAAAATCACCGAAAAATCTAGGTCAAATTTTATGACTTTGGAAATTAGAGATTTTAGCCTAGTTGAACAACCTAATTTTTACATTTAAATGGTTTGCATAGATTCTGATGTGGCTTGAATTCTGTTTTAAATATCGAAAATCTTGAATTTTGAATTTTCATAGACTGTTTTCTGAGATTTTTTTCGAAAAAGGGCTAGTCAGCCTATTTTGAATGGTTTCATGAAACAATTGAATTGATATGTGATTTAAGGTGAAATGATTTGCTTATAAAGCTGTTCTGATGATATGTGCTTGAGCACGTACTGACTGTGTATCGTATGATCCGTCTCGCACTGATTTTGAGATAAAGGCGTTGGTGAGATCATGCAACATTTCTGTCTGTTCTGTATCTGTTTTTGTATCTGTGGTTCACATGTATGATGTACCATGTTTTTGATTCTGTTTTTGGTCTTCGAACATTCTAATCTATGAGCCGTTTGGGTAGCTGACTACTTCCACGGCGATTGACATCCTGACACACTTGGCCCGTGAATTGCTCGTAGTCACCGACATTGGCTAATAGTCACTTTTGATATCTGATATAGCATGTCTATCTTGTCTCATCTATTTGAACTTCTGAATTGACTGTGTGATGTATTTTCGTATGGAACTGAATATTTTAATGCATAAAAGACCGTGCGGGCCACCTCTTGAATGTTGCGGGAGTAAAGTGCCACATTGTCGTCGCTTTTAAAAGCTGTTTAAAGTTTTAGAAAGGGTATTGATTTCAGTTTATTTTTATACTGAATTTGCCATGGATTTTTTGACTTTGATTTTTCAGAACTGGCAGTGCCTTTGTGTTTATTCGAAATATTTTTTTGAATTGTCTGCTTAAACTGAGAAAACTAGAAATCTATTTATTTTACTACTGGAACCTCTGAAATTTCTGTATTTACCACAGTAGTTAACTTCATTACCGATATGTGTTATGTTCTGAAATCTGTTTTTGGTATTTGTGAAAATTACCGAACTATATTATGTACTTTGTAAAAATGTCCCGGATCTGGCAAATATTAAAAAAAAATATTTTTAGGTAGTGTATTTATGTACCTGCTATGAGGTTTTTCTTACTGAGCATGTTGAGCTCAGCCCCTTACTTTCCTCCATAAAGCCCCACTATAGTTTGGATCGCTTCCATGAGTAAGACATTCAGCACAGTTATGATTTTGCGGATCATATTTCTGTATCAAAGGTATACGTAGGTTTAAACAATTCTTTTCTATCTAAAATTTTTGTAAATACAGTAATGCATACAAGATGTGTCTGAAGAATGTGAATATATATTTTGTTTAAAATTGGTTACTAAGAAAGAAAAAAAATTAATCAGACTAAGTATTGTTTTGACATAATATCGACTTGTAGCCCAAACAAAATGTGTGTAATTCGGGTCGTTACAAAAAGTGTCAGGTGAATCGCATATGAGTTTATATCACATTTGTGAAACCCCAAATTTTTCATTTTTCTATTTATTTGGGAACTAAAAAGTAATTAGGATACTTGGAATAAAATTATGCAAGCCCGTAACAACCGAAGCACTTAAGTTAGTGGCACGGAGCTCGGGGCACAAAACTCGAGGTGAGGGTTTAAGTTTAAGTATCTCTCAAGATTGCATGTATAAGTATGTTTTGGTGGTTAGGAGTTGAAACTAAGGTACTGGGAGTGAAAAACTTAGCAAAAACTCGAGTTAACACTAAATCGAGCAATTAAGCCTAGTAAGAGAAAACAATCTGGAATAAATTCTATAAATTCATAAAAATTATTTTAAGACCATAGGAAATTAGTATAAGGTGAAATTGACCAGGGGAATAAAGATTTAGTGAAAATACGGATGTCTCGATAGTCCAATTTATTTTTAAAGTAAACCGAAAACCTTAAGCAATTTCAATCCATAATGACTAAGTCAGGCAAAATGGATCGAAACGGGGATTTTTTCCTAAAAAAGTGGCCCCAAATGTTTATTGGCCATACTAGAGACTTAGTATAAAACTTGAGAAGTGGAAATTTGATGAAATTGGGCTGAAAATATTTTTATGGATTTTCTAAATGCAGGGCAATTAGTAAACCCAGGCCCAGCATCCTATAGACCCAATTTGAAGCCCATCTAGATGGATTTTGAGCCTGGTCTTCTCCCTAATAAAAGATCATTTCATGCTCTTTCTGGAACACCAAACAAAGCCCCAAACTGACCTGAAACCCGAAAGCCATCCTCTCCCAAAGTTGCCGCAGTGTCTTCTGCTACTCCAGATTGTGCGATTTTTTCGGCCACCATACGACCACTTTTATAGTTTGGTCAAGAAGGATAAAATCTTCCATCTAAGTCCTATACAACATAGTAAAAATCCAGCCTTAAAAAAACTCATTTTCTAGGTGAAAAGCTAGTGAGAAGAACTGGGGCAGAATCTGCTCTATTTCAAAGGTGAGAGAAACCTTTAATTCATTAGTTCTTGGTTGGTTTTTGAGCTTGTTTTTGATGATTCTAAGTTGTATACATGTTGTTCTACATATGAGAATAATTGCTGGAGCAAGAATAAGTGGTAAAAGTTAGTCAAACTAGGTGAGAAGTTGATGGAAGATGATGATGCTTATGTATGTTGTTGTTTGATGAGTTTGGATAGGTTTTACTAAAGTAGAAAATTGGGAAATAATTTATAGTGATAGGTGTGAATTTAGCTAGCCTTGTAATATTAAGTAAATGGTGAATTTTGATTGAATTTGATGTTGTAGCATGGTTGTTTAATACCGAAAAGTTCGATTTATAGCTCAGTTTAGTGGAAAACTGTAAAAGTATGAAAGTTTGATAATTTGACAAGTTGTGGTGTGTTGATTTTAGACTTGGACAAGTGTTTAAATTAGTAAGTTAGTGAGTTGGAAGTTAGAAGAAAAGAAACTATCGAAATTGCCTAAACTGACCCTTAAATCGAAAAAATCGAGAAAGTCGGGAAGGTTGACGAAATAGTCGAATTTAGTGAAGTTTACGAAAGTAGATGTATGTTTAAGCATACTAAGATGAAATTGGACATCATCTGATGATTTTGGAACTGTTTTGGGAGGCTTGAGTTATTGGTACACAAATCAAGGTAAGTTCGATACCTGACAATTTTGTGCCACCTCAAGATTCGTAAGGTAAGAGATGTAATTTAAAGTCGTATTAGTATCCTGATACCTTATATTTAATGTAAAAACATGTTTGAGGTATGCTCATAATTATGAAATACGATTTTGATACTTGCAAAGTATGATCCATGCTTAAACCGAAAGTAAAGATGACCTCCCAAGCTCTTCGAGTATACTTTTTGGCATATGTAAAATATTTTGTGATATGGAAATGAAATTTTATGAATTAGATTTTATGTATATGAAATTTTGACATAAGCTCGATTTTACTAGTATGCGGGTTAATAAGAGTTTGTAAGTTCCATTTTGAGACTAAAGCAACATGTAGTCCGTGATATCTGCCATGCATGGCTCGTGTGAAGTTTGGTCCTTCGTGGTGTATGCCTTATGCCACACCGTGTATGTTCAGACCTTTGTGGTGCCTGTTTAACCACATTGTGCATGTGTTGCCCACCCGATGCCTTATCCTCCACCACTTCGTGCATTGTTTATTTTGGTCCTTAATGGAGCAGGGCGCTGTATGACCCCGGTCTAGTCTACAGTCTCCTTACCATGGCCATCGGTACTTTGTTTGTTTATCTCCTTCTTCAGAGGTTGAGATTGCATGAACATGACTTATACTTGCAATGTGTACCTGTCTAGTCCCCATAATAGATTTTGTATGACTTCAGAAGATAAGTGATGAGCTTTGTGTTATTGCTGTTAGACCCGAGTTTTTGATTTACGTATGTAGCTTGTACCTTATGATTCCTATGTGTACGAACGTTATATTTCATAGTTGAATCATAAGAAGAGTATTTACTACCATGCAATCGATTAATTTAAGAAATTAAAAATGCATGTAAGCTACATAATAGCGAGATAAGGGTTAAAGTGATCCCCGAGTAAGTGCAGGGGTAAAATGGTCAAATGACCAAAATTCGGTATAAATCTGATGAGAAAATTTCATTAAAAAATATGAAATCGAGAGATCTTGATTAATAACGAGGAAAATATTGAATTTCGAATCCAATTGATCGAGATATGAATTTAATTAATATTTTTAGAATTTTTGTCTCGAAAAATGAGCCCGAAAATAGTAAAAAAATTACCGAAAAGGTAAAATCGGACTGATAAATTCATTTAGGGACTAAATGAATTTAATTGGAATTTTTGAGAATTTTTGAGATATTTTTGGGATTTTTATTATTATTTTAATGAATAAAATAATAATAAAAATTATTTATAAATAAAAAAGAGAAAATCTGGAAAGGAATTTTGGGGAAAGAGAAAACAAAGAAATTGGAAAAGAGGAAATCAAGCCGCGAAGACCGACGGGGAAGAAGTACCATCGGGCGGCCACCTCCGGCAACCAGCGGCCATGCATGCGACCGGGAAAGGAAGGTCGGTACCGTGCGACCTCCCTGCCACCAGGACGCACGCCACCGGCACCGAAATCCGGCGAATCGAAGGGAGAAAGTCGCGGAGGAAAAGAGGGCATTCGGCTGCCATCGGCGGGAGTTGGCTCCGATCGAGGCCAACCGAGAGGTCCCCTGTCCAAGACGCGTCGAACGGCGGCAGCGGCACGCCGAGAACCGGTCGGACGACACCGGCACAGCTAAATCACCCCTGAACCGGTCGGCGGTTCAGGCAGAACCTTCTAAACTGAACCGAACCAGACCAGTTCAGCCAAGGAGGAGAGAGAAAAAGAGAAAAAAAGAAAGAAAAAGGAAAAGAAAATTTTTGAGAATTCACCGGACTTCGGGTAAGTTGATACGAGGTCAAAAGTGACCAATTTAATTTTTGATAAATTTATTTAAATTATATTTAATCAAAAATTGACCCGGAGTTAAATATACGAAATTGTGCAGTTCGACGATTAATTCCGAACGGAAGCCCGATCGAACTCCGATTCGCACACCATCGCCCAATCTCGGGTAAGTAAAGCTCATTTACGACAATTTATGTGATTTATGAGTATTTGAGATTTAATTTACTCATTTCGGATTAAATTTCGGATTTAGTGAATTATATTCGAAAAATTAAAATAAAATGTCATAAATGATATACGGGCTATCCAAAGAGCTTGGAATTAAGCCCAATGGGTATTGATAAGCCCAATGAGTCGATAGACCTTGATGAACGGGCTTAATACGGATTAAGGCCCGATTAAAGTGATTAAGGCCCATTAAGCGTAAACGGGCCCATTTAAGTGAAATGAACTGTATTAAATATGTAATACAGTAGGAAAAGTGTGATTAACTCAGTGAATGATTAAATACAGCTCCAGAGTCATATTGAGAGTTGACCGAACTGCGAGATAGACAGCACAGAGGAAGAGAGGTCACACAACGTGATCCGAGGTAGGGGACTCTTACAAGTAGCTAGAGATATCTGTGCATATTTTCATTGGATTTGACATTCACTGAAATTGTTTGAGGGTCAGAGAGAACCTATAATAATTATTGGGACCCGATATGGGTAAATTATGATTTTGCCCCTAGTGAGGCAAAAAGTGAAATTTTGGGAAAAGTTCCAAAAAGCATGAAAATGATCTTTTGAGTGGTTTTTCCTGCTGTGTAGCAGAAGAGTAGGTGGATGAGCTAATGTTTTGAGGTCGATGTAAACTAAGCACACTTTATAGTGCTGATTTTAATGATTTTAAACATCCCTATTTTTAAAGAGCCATCTACCGAATTATGTGGAAACGATCGTGCTAGAGCACAACTCGCACTTGATTTCAGATGTTTTTCACATACATTAGTGCTGGAGGTTGACTCGCACTACATTTATTTGACATGCATGATAGAGTACTGGAGCATTGCTCGTACTCAGTTTTATGTGATTTGTGCATGATAGAGTGCTGGAACGATTAGCTCGAACTCGAGTTTTCCATGAGATGCATGACAGAGTGCTGGAGCGTTGCTCGTACTCAATTTTTCATGATTTGTACATGACATCGTACTTGAGCGATTTGCTCGTACTTGATTTGTAATGAGAACTATGCATGACCTGGTGCTGGAGGTTTACTCGCACTAGTGTTGATATTTTGACATGCATATACAGTGTTTTGAGGCGGAGTGTTGACTGTGTGTCACACTCAAGACGTGCACTGTAGTTTTTCGTGATATATACACATGTTAGAAAAATCGTGACGATTTCCTCCGTGTAGACTGAGTGTCACATTGTTGAGATGTTCTCACGTGGATTTAGAGACTTGGCATTGATTCCATAGTATGAGGGCTAAGACCTATGGCGGCACCCCGACTATGATGTATTTCCATGATATGAGAGGCTAAGACCTATGGCAGACACCCCGACCATGATGTATGGGTCCACGAGTGTACGTTGTACCGTGCGTGTGGCATGGAGTACACTGTTTTGTGTTGTGGAGTTATGGAGGAGAGTTGTTGATAGCTGGCGGTTGTGATGGACTGACCCTCCTTCCGTTACAGCAGTGATAACCCGCACACCGAGTACTGTGTTGCCTGGGATTTCACCACATGTTAGGATATGGCCATAGTCCGGAGATGCTCTCTTACAGTAAGATCCTTAAGCCCAACATCCTTAAGCCAGAGTAGGCGGGGAGGCTCTGTTCGGCGGGGAGGCTCTCTTACATAGTCTAGAGAGATTGCATTTAGCCACTGAGTCTCGCATGATATATCACATGTGTTTTACGATACAGGTAGACCTGAGGGATGGGTCGGAACCCGATTGATTTGTTTGTGTTGTGATGAGAAATGCCATATTTATTGTGTTTTGAATGTAAATGGCATATTTTATATAAAGGCATTCTTAAATGATTAAATATGCACTGTTTTGCATGAATGCCTTTGATTGATAAACCAGCATGTGTTTAGTACATGGGATTTTAAATCTGTACTATATTATATATATTTTAAACATGCTTTTGAATTGAGAGAAGGAAAGGAAAAGCACTATTTTCAAGTAGATAGTATGGATGTCTACTTGCTTGCCTGATTTCCTTACTGAGTGCGTTGATAGCTCATCCCATTCATTTTCCCCCATCTGTACAGATTCTCGTCAGTAGATCGAGTCGACTAGGGTATTGCATTCCTTTGATCCGCTGCCACTCCCCATCTAGCGAAAGGTATACACATGCGTACTCTTTTGTATCTGAACAATGCATAAACACAGTGATGTACACGTTTTAATATGGGGGATGAAATGATGTAATTATATTTAAGTATATGAATTTACTTATGATATGAATGTCATGTATGTATGATACGAAGAAGAATGGTAAGGTATGTATGGATGAGGAGACTAATGCCTATTCACAGCCCATCTGTTGAGGAGATAAAGGTAAGTAAAAAGTGAAAATTTTATTGTGGTTTTTGGTTAAGTCGCGTGTGGGAGGAGGGCGTGATAGAGTGGTATCAGAGGGTAGTTGGTCTGATGTGTCTAGGCATTTGTAATTAGGAAAATGTACATCCCCATATCACTGTGTTTTGTTCAGTTACAATTGTGTATACAAGATGGGAGTTGGACAACTTAATGTTTGTGAATGCAGGAATTGAGCCTTTATGGCAATTACCCGCCATGGTAGAGGGGCGAGAGGTAGGGCTAGAGGCCGTAAAGGTAGGCCGACTAGCCAGGGTGATTCTTCGACTACCCATACACCCCCAGGTACTACTGAGGTATCGGATACTACTAAGGCATGCTTCACGAGGATAGAGCATAGCCTGGAGGCGATAGTAGGGTTGTTGGCACAGACTTTGCCAGGTAGACAGAGGCAGGATGTAGAGACTGCGACAGGGGAGGCAGTTGCACCTGATACACCTGCGCAGCCTGTACAGAGGCCACAAACTACTGATACTCCTACACCCCCACCAGTTCAGGTTAGTAGAGGATATGGGTGTGATTTGGATCGATTGCAACAGTTCCAGAAGCTTGGACCTCCATCTTTTCGAGGGGTCAAGGACCCAGCTAGTGCAGAGGAGTGGATTAGCTAGATGGAGAAGTTGTACGATTTCTTTGAGTGTATGACTTATGAGAGAGTCGCATTTGCTGCGTTCCTGCTGAAGGGAACGGCAGAGTATTGGTGGAAGTCCACCAGGCCGATATTGAGAGCCCGAATTGCTGAGATTAGTTGGGAGATGTTTTTAGAGGCCTTCAGGAGGCAGTTTGTTCCTGATACTACGCAGCATAGACTGCAGGCTGAGTTTTTGGGATTGAGCCAGGGGAGTCTCACAGTGGATGAGTACGAGACTAGATTTTTGGCCCTGGGGAGGTATGATCCCGATACCATGTACAGCGAGACCAGGAAGGTCCGCAGATTTGTTGACAGATTGAGACCGGTGTTGCGGTCTAGATTGGTACCACTAGACATTGGTACATATGATGAGGCAGTGCGCAGAGCGTAGCTTTGTGAGCAGGATTACGAGAGAAATGCCTCTGAGTTTGGGAAGTTCAGTCAGAGCCGAGATAGAGAGAGGAAGAGGCCGGTTAGAGATAGAGGGTTCAATTATCGAGGAGGAAGGAGACTCTTCGGTAAGGGACCACGAATAGAAGAGGTGCAAGAGTGATCAGTTAGACCTCCTACATACCCGGCCATAGCTCCGACGAAGGGTATTGTGATTGGAGGACCGAGGCCTACTACTGATCAGTGCAGGTGATGTGGTAGACATCATGGTGGTAGACCTTATCCGTTGAGCCCTGTTGTGTGTTTTCGATGTGGGAAACAGGGGCATATTGCTAGAGAGTGCCCAGAGACATATGTGACTGCCCCACAGAAGGGCAGGGAGCATGAGAGAGCTTTAGCTGGTACATCTGCTCAGAGAGGTAGAGCGACGGCAGAGGAGAAGGGGAAGCAGGTGATGGGTCGAGGGCGAGTACATGCTTTGGACCAGGACACAGCTGATGCTTCTACGGATGTGATTCGAGGTAACATCCTGATTTCTGATTTAGAAGCATATGTTGTAATTGATCCTGGTGCCACACATTCATTTGTATCGCCATCATTTGCATGTAAGTTAGAAAAGCATGTAAAGCGTACTCCTTTAAAGATGATGATGTTGATTAGTACGCCTATGGATTCCAGTCAGCTAGTTGAGCATGTGTATAACGATTGTAAGTTAAGAGTAGGGGAAAAGGATATGACAGCCAATCTAATATTGCTAAGTATGAGTGACTTTGATGTAATATTAGGTATGGATTGGTTATCTGCAAACCATGCTGTTTTAGATTGTTATGCTAAGACAGTTATGTTTCCTAACCCTACGAAAATTATTGTAAAGTTTGATGGAAAGAAATGAAAGAAATAAATATGTTGTTAATAAATAAAAATATTTTGCTGACTGAGAGATAAATATCTTGAAGGTTTCATTGCGTACGTAGTGGATATGATACGGTACATCCGGAGTTGGTAGATATTCCTGTGGTCAGTGAGTACCCAGATGTTTTCCCGGATGAGTTGCCAGGGTTACCACCAGACAGAGAGATGGAGTTCTGTATAGATTTGGTGCCTGGTACTGAGCCTATTTCGAGACCACCGTATCGCATGGCCTTAGTTGAGCTGGAGGAGCTCAAGAGATAGTAGCAGGAGCTGTTAGATAGGGGTTTTATCAGACCGAGTGTTTCACCGTGGGGAGCACCAATTCTGTTTGTGAGGAAGAAGGAGGGAAGCCTTCGATTGTGTATAGACTACAGATTGTTGAATAAGGCTACCATCAAGAATAGATATCCCCTTCCACGCATTGATGACTTACTGGATCAGCTTCGGGGAGCGCAGGTCTTTTCTAAGATTTATCTGAGGTCTGGGTATCATCAGTTGAGAGTTCGGAGTGGAGATGTACCCAAGACAGCATTTAGGACTCGATATGGCCACTATGAGTTCCTAGTTATGCCATTCGGACTGACGAATGCTCCCGCAGCTTTCATGGCTTTGATGAACGATGTGTTCAAGCCATATTTGGATCAGTTTGTTATCGTATTCATCGATGACATATTAGTATATTTGAGATCCGAGGAGGAGCATGAGGAGCACCTTAGGATTGTATTGTAGATTCTACGAGGGCAGCAGTTGTATGCTAAACTCAGCAAGTGTGATTTTTGGTTAACAGAGATCTCGTTTTTGGGACATGTAGTGTCGAGGGATGGTGTATCAGTAGATCCATCCAAGATTGAGGCTGTAGTTCAGTGGGAACAGCCGAGGATAGTTACCGAGATCAGGAGTTTTCTGGGTTTAGCAGGGTACTATCGGAGATTCGTTGAGAGATTTTCGAAGTTGGCTGCTCCGTTGACACGTCTCACAAGGAAGAATGTTGCATTCGTGTGGGACGAGGATTGTGAGAGGAGTTTTCAGGAGCTGAAGAGTCGATTGACCACCGCTCCGATTCTCACTATTCCTATCAGCTCAGGAGGATTTTCAGTATATACCGATGCTTCGCATCAGGGACTGGGCTGTGTGTTGATGCAGGATGGGAGGGTAGTTTCTTATGGATCCAGACAACTGAAGGACCATGAGAAGAACTATCCGACCCACGATTTAGAGTTAGCAGCAGTAGTGTTTGCGTTGAAGGTATGGCACCACTACTTGTATAGTGAGAAGTTTTAGATTTTTACCGACCACAAGAGCCTCAATACCTATTCTCACAGAAGGAGCTGAACATGAGACAGAAAAGATGGCTAGAGCTTCTGAAGGATTATGATTGTGAGATACTTTATCATCCGGGTAAGGCTAATGTTGTAGCAGATGCTTTGAGTAGGAAGAGCCTTGGGATGGTATCATATATGATGGTCAGGGAGCACGAGCTGCTAGAGCAGTTTGCTAGCCTCAGTTTGGGAGTTGTGCCTTCGGACAGAGATGCAGATTGTATGATTGCGAGTCTACACTTAGAGCCAGATCTGTTGGACAGGATCAGACAGGCTCAGCAGACTGATCCATATTGCATCGATGTGATTAGTCAGATGCAGAGGGGCACAGTGATGGATTTTGAGTTGAGTTCTGATGGACTACTGAGGTACAAAGGTAGATTGTGTGTTCCCCAGGACCCAGAGCTCAAGAGATTGATATTGTTGGAAGCTCATTCATCGAGGTACACGTTGCATCCGGGGAGTGGCAAGATGTATCAGAACCTCCAGAAGGTGTACTGGTGGTCAGGTATGAAGAGAGATGTGGCAGATTTTGTGGCGAGATGTCTCGTATGTCAGCAGGTGAAGGTAGAGCATCAGAAACCTGCAGGATTGTTGGAGCCTCTGCCTATACCGACATGGAAATGGGAGCATATCACCATGGATTTTGTGATGGGTTTACTGAGGACCCGGAGGAATCACGATGCTATATGGGTGATCATTGATAGACTGACGAAGTCAGCCCACTTCCTAGCTATGAGAGCTACCGATACTCTGAGTACATTGGCAGGGTTGTATGTATGCGAGGTAGTGAGGTTGCATGGTGTTCCAGTGAGCATTGTCTCGGATAGGGATTCCCGCTTCACTTCCCACTTTTGGGAACATTTTCAGGAAGCTATGAGAACCCAGTTGAGTTTGAGCACAGCTTTCCATCCTCAGACAGATGGTCAGTCAGAGAGGACGATACAGACTCTGGAGGATATGTTGAGAGCATGTGTGCTGGATTTTAGAGGCTCCTGGGATGATCATTTGCCACTAGCTGAGTTCGCTTACAACAACAGTTATCATTCGAGTATCGGGATGGCACCATATGAGGCCTTGTATGGCCGTAGATGTCGTTCCCCTATTGGGTGGGAAGAAGTGGGTGACCGTAAGATTTTTTCTCCTGATATGGTTACACAAGCTTCTGAGGATGTCCGATTGATAGTTGAGAGATTAAGGATAGCTCAGAGTCGACAGAAGAGTTATGCTGAAAGGAGACGTAGGCCACTTGAGTTCGCAGTTGGTGAGTCAGTGTTTCTGAAGGTTTCTCCTTCCAAGGGTATAACGAGGTTTGGGAAGAGGGGTAAGCTAAGTCCTCGCTACATTGGACCCTTTGAGATACTCGATCGAGTGGGAGATAAGGCCTATAGGTTGACATTGCCACCAGATTTGTCAGACGTGCATAACGTCTTCCACATTTCGATGCTTCGGAAGTATCACCCAGATCCGGCACATGTGATTAGTTATGAGCCTTTGGAGATCAGTGAGGACATGTCATATGTTGAGAGGTCGATTCAGATACTGGATAGGAAGGAGAAGGTTTTGAGATCGAAGACCATCGGGTTAGTGAAGGTACTATGGCAACATCACACTTCCGAGGAGGCTACTTGGGAGTTAGAGAGCTTGATGCGAGATAAACACCCCCAGTTGTTTGATGATTGATTTGGTTCTAATTTGGAGGACCAAATTCTTTTAGTTGGGGAGGATTGTCAGACCCGAGTTTTTGATTTACGTATGTAGCTTGTACCTTATGATTCCTATGTGTACGAACGTTATATTTCATAGTTGAATCATAAGAATAGTATTTACTACCATGCAATCGATTAATTTAAGAAATTAAAAATGCATGTAAGCTACATAATAGCGAGATAAGGGTTAAAGTGATCCCCGAGTAAGTGCAGGGGTAAAATGGTCAAATGACCAAAATTCGGTATAAATCTGATGAGAAAATTTCATTAAAAAATATGAAATCGAGAGATCTTGATCAATAATGAGGAAAATATTGAATTTCGAATCCAATTGATCGAGATATGAATTTAATTAATATTTTTAAAATTTTCGTCTCGAAAAATGAGCCCAAAAATAGTGAAAAAATATACTGAAAAGGTAAAATCGGACTGATAAATTCATTTAGGGACTAAATGAATTTAATTGGAATTTTTGAGAATTTTTGGGATATTTTTGGGATTTTTATTATTATTTTAATGAATAAAATAATAATAAAAATTATTTATAAATAAAAAAAAAAGAGAAAATCTGGAAAGGAATTTCGAGGAAAGAGAAAACAAAGAAATTGGAAAAGAGGAAATCAAGCCGTGAAGACCGACGGGGAAGAAGTACCATCGGGCGGCCACCTTCGGCAACCAGCGGCCACGCACGCGACTGGGAAAGGAAGGCCAGCACCGTGCGACCTCCCTGCCACCAGGACGCGCGCCACCGGCGCCGAAATCCGACGAATCGAAGGGAGAAAGCCGCGGAGGAAAAGAGGGCATTCGGCAGCCACCGGCGGGAGTTGGCTCCGATTGAGGCCAACCGAGAGGTCCCCTGTCCAAGACGCGTCGAATGGTGGCAGCGGCACACCGGGAACCGACCGGACGATGCCGGCACGGCTAAATCACCCCTGAACAGGTCGGCGGTTCAGGCAGAACCTTCTAAACTGAACCGGACCGGACCGGTTCAGCCAAGGAGGAGAGAGAAAAAGAGGAAAAAAAAGAAAGAAAAAGGAAAAGAAAATTTTTTGGGAATTCATCGGACTTCGGGTAAGTCGATACGAGGTCAAAAGTGACCAATTTAATTTTCGATAAATTTATTTAAATTATATTTAATCAGAAATTGACCCGGAGTTAAATATACGAAATTGTGCAGTTCGACGATTAATTCTGAACGGAAGCCCGATCGAACTCTAATTCGCGCACCATAGCACAATCTCGGGTAAGTAAAGCTCATTTACGACAATTTATGTGATTTATGAGTATTTGAGATTTAATTTACTCATTTCGGATTAAATTTCGGATTTAGTGAATTATATTCGAAAAATTAAAATAAAATGTCGTAAATGATATACGGGCTATCCAAAGAGTTTGGAATAAAGCCCAATGGGTATTGATAAGCCCAATGAGTCGATAGACCTTGATGAACGGGCTTAATACGGATTAAGGCCTGATTAACGTGATTAAGGCCCATTAAGCGTAAACGGGCCCATTTAAGTGAAATGAACTGTATTAAATGTGTAATACAGTAGGAAAAGTGTCATTAACTCAGTGAATGATTAAATGCAGCTCCAGAGTCATATTGAGAGTTGACCGGACTGCGAGATAGGCAGCGCGGAGGAAGAGAGGTCACACGACGTGATCCGAGGTAGGGGACTCTTGCAAGTAGCTAGAGATATCTGTGCATATTTTCATTGGATTTGACATTCACTGAAATTGTTTGAGGGTCAGAGAGAACCTATAATAATTATTGGGACCCGATTGGGTAAATTACGATTTTGCCCCTAGTGAGGCAAAAAGTGAAATTTTGGGAAAAGTTCCAAAAAGCATGAAAATGATCTTTTGAGTGGTTTTTCCTGCTGTGTAGCAAAAGAGTAGGTGGATGAGCTAATGTTTTGAGGTCGATGTAAACTAAGCACACTTTATAGTGCTGATTTTAATGATTTTAAACATCCCTATTTTTAAAGAGCCATCTACCGAATTATGTGGAAACGATCGTACTAGAGCACAACTCGCACTTGATTTCAGATGTTTTTCACATACATTAGTGCTGGAGGTTGACTCGCACTACATTTATTTGGCATGCATGATAGAGTACTGGAGCATTGCTCGTACTCAGTTTTATGTGATTTGTGCATGATAGAGTGCTGGAGCGATTAGCTCGTACTCGAGTTTTACATGAGATGCATGACAGAGTGCTGGAGCGTTGCTTGTACTCGATTTTTCATGATTTGTACATGATATCGTACTTGAGCGATTTGCTCGTACTTGATTTGTAATGAGAACTATGCATGACCTGGTGCTGGAGATTTGCTCGCACTAGTGTTGATATTTTGACATGCATATACAGTGTTTTGAGGCGGAGTGTTGACTGTGTGTCACACTCAAGACGCGCACTGTAGTTTTTCGTGATATATACACATGTGAGAAAAATCGTGACGATTTTC
Source organism: Firmiana major (assembly GCA_033439115.1). Classification (NCBI taxonomy): domain Eukaryota; kingdom Viridiplantae; phylum Streptophyta; class Magnoliopsida; order Malvales; family Malvaceae; genus Firmiana; species Firmiana major. The sequence goes on along the minus strand of CM065913.1, from coordinate 33,306,871 downwards.
TCCGTGTAGACTGAGTGTCACACTGTTGAGATGTTCTCACGTAGATTTAGAGACGTGGCATTGATTCCATAGTATGAGGGCTAAGACCTATGGCGGGCACCCCGACTATGATGTATTTCCATGGTATGAGAGGCTAAGACCTATGGCAGGCACCCCGACCATGATGTATGGGTCCACAAGTGTACGTTGTACCATACGTGTGGCATGGAGTACACTGTATCATGTTTTGTGTTGTGGAGTTGTGGAGGAGAGTTGTTGATAGCTGGCGGTTGTGATGGATTGACCCTCCTCCCGTTACAGCAGTGATAACCCGCACACCGAGTACTGTGTTGCCTGGGATTTCACCACATGTTAGGATATGGCCATAGTCCGGAGATGCTCTCTTACAGTAAGATCCTTAAGCCCAACATCCTTAAGCCAGAGTAGGCGGGGAGGCTCTGTTCGGTGGGGAGGCTCTCTTACATAGTCTAGAGAGATTGCATTTAGCCACTGAGTCTCGCATGATATATCACATGTGTTTTACGATACGGGTACACCTGTAGGATGGGTCGGAACCCGATTGATTTGTTTGTGTTGTGATGAGAAATGCCATATTTACTGTGTTTTGAATGTAAATGGCATATTTTATATAAAGGTATTCTTAAATGATTAAATATGCACTGTTTTACATGAATGCCTCTGATTGATAAACCAGTATGTGTTTAGTACATGGGATTTTAAATCTGTACTATATTATATATATTTTAAACATGCTTTTAAATTGAGAGAAGGAAAGGCAAAGCACTATTTTCAAGTAGATAGTATGGATGTCTACTTGCTTGCCTGATTTCCTTACTGAGCGCGTTGATAGCTCATCCCATTCATTTTCCCCCATCTGTACAGATTCTCGTCAGTAGATCGAGTCGACCAGGGTATTGCATTCCTTTGATCCGCTGCCACTCCCCATCTAGCGAATGGTATACACATGCGTACTCTTTTGTATCTAAACAATGCATAAACACAGTGATGTACACGTTTTAATATGGGGGATGTAATGATGTAATTATATTTAAGTATATGAATTTACTTATGATATGAATGTTATGTATGTATGATACGAAGAAGAATGGTAAGGTATGTATGGATAAGGAGACTAATGCCTATTCACAGCCCAACTGTTGAGGAGATAAAGGTAAGTAAAAAGTGAAAATTTTATTGTGGTTTTTAGTTGAGTTGCGTGTGGGAGGAGGGCGTGACAATTGCATGTTAGTAACATCTTGTTTTCATATGTTTTGATATTAAGACTACTTTAAAATGCATTTCTTATTGGGCTTAAAGACCTCATCCCTTTTCTCTACTTTTCCAGATTACTTACAGTGATCATTTTCTCCGCCTGCCGTGTAGTTTGTCACGACCCAATTCCATTCTCTTTAACCGAAATTTACTGAAAATTTTTCGCATTTTACTGTTACCTTACTCGGTCGTGAACTAAACTCACCACACACTGTTGGGCTGTGAGTCAATAATAAATACCACATCTCATTCATTCTCAATTAATTAAAACGATGTCATACATGTGCATTTAATCGTGTACTTATACGAATACATGTTTTACTGACATCTACATCCCCCATAAGTACAACTCAAAAGAATACTGTGCTTTTACATTGTTTAGATACAAAAAGAATCACTGTGTATATACCTCTTAGCGATGGAGATGCAGCGGAGTCCAAAATAATACGCCTCAGTCCTCACTGGGCTACTATGCACGCTCTGTAGGGGAAAAAATAGAGTGGGATGAGCAACCACACGCTCAGTAAGGCAATAATGCAAGCATGGTAGATAACTACTCTATCTACATGCTGATAGTGTTATGCATAAATCATTTATAGTAGGAGCATGAGGAATAAAACTATGCCATGTAAATATACATATATATCATGTATCAAAGTCATGTGCATTGGCATATAAGACATGGTAGAAACATCATGTATAAATCATCTCATGCTCAATCTCATTTAAATTCATAAAAAGGGTAATTCATTAAGAAACCTCCTTTTTAAACCAACATCATAAACACCACCAAATCAACTCACAATCACAACCACATTTTTATTCCACAATTCACGCATGTGTATAAATCTAGGTCACTCCTATGTGAACCATTGCATCATAATTCATCCCAGACCACACGCATCCAGGTGTGCGGGGTATCATGCTGGCACGAAGACGGATTATCCCTTGCCAGACTTTCTCATCACATAACCATCATGCGGTACATCGTACTCCATGTGATATACACGGTACAGCGTACTCCGAAACTCATATCGTGATTGGGGGTGCCATTCCTAGGTCTTATCTACCCCATACCAAGAGTTTTCCATATTCCGTGAAGGAGAGCCTCCCTGCCGAACAGAGCCTCCCCGCCTAACAGAGCCTCCCTGCCTCCTCGGGCTTAAGGATGTTAGCTTAAGGATGAAGGGCTTAAGGATCCTTTCCGTAAGAGAGCCTCCCCACCAAACAGAGCCTCCCCGCTTAACAGAGCCTCCCCGCCTAACAGAGCCTCCCCGCCTCTTTGGGCTTAAGGATGTTGGCTTAAGGATGTTAGCTTAAGGATGTAGGGCTTAAGGATCTTACCTTTACCGTACCTATGTAGGAGAGCCTCCCTGCCTAACAGAGCCTCCCCGCCTCTTTGGGCTTAAGGATGTTGGCTTAAGGATCCCACCGTAAGAGAGCCTCCCCACCAAACAGAGCCTCCCCACCTAACAGAGCCTCCCCGCCTCTTTGGGCTTAAGGATGTAGGGCTTAAGGATGTAAGGCTTAAGGATCTTACCCACTTTCACAACCTTATACGTATCCCCTCGTGCAAACTTGTGCGAGCAAAGCTCTAGCACGACTCATGCATCATGCATCTTCTCATAAAGAGGCGCGTACGAGCATAGCTCTAGTACGGTTATACTCATAAGACAACCACTCACAATCCACGTACGAGCAGAAGCTCCAGTACGGTTTATAAATATCATTATAGTTTCCAAATCAAGGTGCGAGCTAGGCTCCAGCACGTTTCATACAAATGAAAACATAGAAATCCAGCTCGAGCGAGGCTCTAGCGCGATTTATGTCATACAAGTGTGATAGGCGGTTCATATACAATTCATCAATCCCGGCAATTCGGGTTTAGCACTCACAAATGCTTTTCTACAACAACAATACAATACTAGCCGTCCTATCTACGAGCTTGCTTAAAACCAAGCAATTTGTTTTGGAAAAACATCAAAACATTAGATTTATGCAATTATTAGCCTTACTATCCCATTTCATAAAATCCACTTCAAATCCAAAACCACGCATATACTCGTCATCATTCACGAATACCATCCATCATTTATTTGAGCAATTCATGCATTTCATACAACACCCAATATTCACCCAAAAGTTCAAAGTACGAGCAGCTACCTCTATATACTCACAAAATTCCCTTACCTGGAATCGCGATGCGTGATTCCACTTCCTTAAGCTACTTACTCGTACGATTCGGTTCGCCTTCAATGAACTCTTCGGGACTGCACAAAATCGTATCCCGCATTATATTCGATCCATAAATTGCAACCCTTGTGCTTGCTATAGTCAATTTAATCTATAGCCTCTATTAAAGCTTATTTGGCCTCGTTTCATTACTTTATCCATAACTCGAGTCTATGGATTTTCTTAGGCCTATTAACTTATTCAAAATCGATATCAAATCGATGTAAAGCTCATAGCGTTCATATTCCATGAATCCCCTCACTATGGCATTTATTCATCACATACATATCCATTTTCACATTTCTTCCAACCCACCATGTAATTCCATCTAACCATCTAAAATCATAACATTATCCCAATGACAACTTTAGCATACCATAAACCATAAGTTCATTCAATCCCACATATCCTCACATTATACCCATTTTAGATTTCTAGGTCACACCAATTTCACAACATTCCTAAGTAGTTTATCCATCAATACTCCTATCAATCAACTCCAAAATCAATTAAATAGCTAATGCATTTGGATTGGAGTGTTAGAATCTTACCAATATGATTTCTCTTCTTGCTCCAATTGGTAATGCCCTTAACTCCTTCAATTCCAAGAATGGGAAAATGCCCTCTCACTATGTTGTTCTTCTCCTTGATAGGAACAACTTTGCCTCTAATGATCTCTCTCCAAATCTCACTGAAAATGGCTGATTTTAGAGAGGGAAAGTTAGGTTTTTGGGTTGAAATTGTAAGGTTAAGTGTTTTTCGAGATTTCCAGATTTTTCAGCTCTCCTTATATAGAAATGACTTTAGGAGATCGATCTGGTCCAAGAGGAGATTGATCTGGTCCCTTAAAATCCCTCTTTTTCACGGTATTTTTAAGCCTGAGATCGATCTGTCGAAGCAATGAGATCGATCTGTTGAAGCATGAGATCGATCTGTCGAAGCATGAGATCGATCTGGTCCCAAACAGAGAGCTAAGGAGATCGATCTGGGTGCTTGAGGATCGATCTTTTCACTTACAGAATGCTTGAGAGATCGATCTGGCTCCATTGGAGATCGATCTGCTCAATTCTTTCGCCCAAATAAGAGCATTCTGGCTCTTCCAGATCGATCTCTCATCCTATGAGATCGATCTGGGCCTCATGTTTTCCAGATTTCCTGCAGTTTCATTGCTGCAACTCATACCAACACACCCTTAATCTATTGCCATGGCTATTTTCTCATCCATCCACCTTTACAAGTCGAAGATGCATCCATTCATACCTTATGCACATTGAAACTTGTGTGCATTCATTGTATGTCCCAAGGTATGCTACATAAAACCAAATGGAAGCATAACTCCATTCCATTTTACCACACTACTTATTTTGAGTTTCAATCACCTCCATCACTTGCCATAACTCATTTCTTCGTATTCATACTCAATGAAACTTGTATGTACGTTACAATTTATATTACACATACATACATTGAATCCATGGACTTACATAAATCATACTTCACATTACAAGTCCATTCATTTTATTCGACCCAATTACACACATTACCATTATACATATACGGGATCTTACAATCTCCCCTCCTTCAAGGAATTTGGTCCTCCAAATTAGAACCAAGTCAGTCTTCAAAAAGTTGGGGGTACTTCTCCCGTATCAAGTTCTCCAATTCCCACGTGGCCTCTTCCGCCGTGTGGTGTTGCCAAAGCACTTTCACCAAGGGAATTGTCTTATTCCGCAACACTTTCTCTTTTCTGTCTAATATCCGAACCGGCTTCTCAACATACGTCATACTCTCCTGGAGCTCCAACGGCTCATATCTTATCACGTGTACCGGGTCCGGGTGATACTTCCGAAGCATCGAGACGTGGAAGACGTTGTGGACATTCGCCAAGTTCGGTGGCAATGCCAACCTATACGCCTTATCTCCCACTCTCTCCAAAATCTCGAAGGGTCCGATATATCTAGGGCTCAGCTTGCCCTTCTTACCAAATCTCATAATACCCTTCGATGGTGATACCCTCAGAAACACCGACTCACCCTCATCAAACTCCAGTGGTCTTCGTCTCTTGTCAGCATAACTCTTTTGTCGGCTCTGAGCTGTCCGTAATCTCTCACATATCAACTGGACGTCCTCAGATGCCTGCTGCACTAAGTCCGGAGCAAAAATCTGTCTGTCACCAACCTTTTCCCATCCAATAGGGGAACGGCATCTACGCCCGTATAATGCCTCATAGGGTGCCATCCTGATACTAGCATGATAGCTATTATTATACGCGAACTCGGCCAACTGCAAGTGGTCATCCCAGGAGCCTCTAAAATCCAGCACACACGCTCTCAACATATCTTCGAGGGTCTGTATAGTCCTCTCTGACTGCCCATATGTCTGAGGATAAAAAGCGGTGCTAAAACTCAGTCGGGTTCCCAGCGCTTCCTGAAAGTGTTCCCAAAAATGGGAAGTGAAGAGGGCATCCCTATCAGAAACATCGCTCACTGGTACACCATGTAGCCGTACTATCTCTCGAATATACAGGTTCGCCAACTGACTCAGTGTATCGGTAGCTCTCATAGCCAAGAAATGGCGGACTTAGTCAACCGGTCCACAATAACCCATATGGCATCATGACCTCTACGGGTCCTCGACAACCCCATCACAAAATCCATGGTGACATGCTCCCATTTCCAAGTCGGTATCGGTAGAGGCTGCAATAATCCTGTAGGCTTCTGATGCTCTACCTTCACTTGCTGACAAACGAGACACTTAGCGACATATTCTGCAATGTCTCTTTTCATTCCAGACCACCAATAAACCTTTCGAAGGTTTTGATACATCTTGGTACTTCCCAGATGTATCGTATACTTCGATGAGTGAGCCTCTGATAAAATTGTTCTCCTGATCTCAGGATCCTTGGGAATGCATACTCTGCCTCTGAACCTCAATAAGCCATCAGCACTCTGCTCAAAATCAATAACCACACCTGTCTGTATCTGCCTTAGCCAATCGATACACCGTCGATCGCTCTGCTGGGCTTGCCGAATACGGCCAATCAACTCTGGCTCTAGTCTCAAACTAGCCATGATCTCAAGTCTCTCAGATCCAGGTGGGGTTACATCTAAACTGAGGTTCGCAAAGTGTTCTAACAATTCGTGTTCCCGTACCATCATATATGACACCAACCCAAGGTTCTTTCTACTCAAAGCATCGGCAACTACATTTGCCTTACCCGGGTGGTACATGATTTCACAATCATAGTCCTTCAGGAGTTTGAGCCATCTCCTCTGTCTCATATTCAGCTCTTTCTGCGAGAACAGGTACTTAAGGCTCTTATGATCTGTGAACACCTGAAATTTCTCACCATAGAGATAGTGGTGCCATATTTTCAAAGCAAATACTACGGCCGCCAACTCTAAATCATGTGTCGGGTAGTTCCTCTCATGATCTTTCAACTGTCTAGATCCATAGGCAACTACCTTCCCATCCTGCATAAGCACACAGCCCAGTCCCTGGTGTGATGCATCCGTATACACCGAGAATCCTCCTGAGCTGGTAGGAATGGTGAGAACTGGAGCAGTCGTCAATCGACGCTTGAGCTCCTCAAAACTCCTCTCACATGCCCCATCCCATGTAAACTTAACATCTTTACGCGTGAGGCGTGTCAACGGAGCAGCTAGTCTGGAGAAACCCTCTACAAATCTCCGATAATATCCTGTCAATCCCAGAAAACTCCTGATCTCAGTTACTGTCTTGGGCTGTTCCCACTGCACAACTGCCTCTATCTTGGATGGATCCACTGATACCCCATCCTTAGACACAACATGCCCCAGAAATGAGATCTGTTCCAACCAAAAGTTACACTTACTAAGTTTGGCATACAATTCTCTCTCTTGGAGGGTCTGCAGAACTATCCTCAAGTGCTCCTCATGATCTTCCCTGGACTTAGAGTACACCAAAATATCATCTATGAAAACAATCACAAACTTGTCCAGGTATGGCTTGAATATGTCATTCATCAAAGCCATAAATGCTGCGGGAGCATTCGTCAATCCGAATGGCATCACCAAAAACTCGTAGTGGCCATAACGGGTACGAAATGCTGTCTTGGGTATATCTCCACTCCTGATCCTCAATTGATGATACCCTGACCGCAGATCTATCTTAGAAAATACTTCAGCTCCTTGGAGCTGATCCAACAAATCATCGATTCTTGGAAGGGGGTACTTGTTCTTAATGGTGGCCTTATTCAACAACCGGTAATCTATACACAGTCGGAGGCTTCCATCCTTCTTCCTTACAAATAGAACCGGTGCTCCCTAAGGTGAGACACTCGGTCTAATAAACCCCTTCTCCAACAACTCTTGCAGCTGTTTCTTCAGCTCTTCCAATTCTATCGGAGCCATTCTATAGGGTGGTTTCGATATCGACTCTGTACCAGGCACTAATTCAATGCAAAATTCCATTTCCCTTTTAGGTGGTAGTCCTGGTAATTCATCCGAAAAGACATTAGGGTAATCCGTAATTACGGGTATGTCTTTCAATTCCGGGTGTGCCTCATCCATATCGACCACATAGGCAATGAACCCTTCACATTGTCCTCTCCATCGTTAGTAACATAAACCATCGCTCCACATTCAACATTTATCATAAACAATAAATTTATCTCTCAAGCACTATGAATTTAAAATCATACTCCTTTATTTACAACAAACATGCTATTTTCATATCATTTCTTTTCATCAAAGTTTACAATAAGATTGTCTAATCCTGAAAACATCAATGTTTTGGCATGACAATCCATCACAACACGATTGGTAGCCAACCAATCCATTCCCAAAATTACATCAAAATCATTCATATTCAATAAAATCAGATTGGCTATCATTTCCTTCCCCTCTATCTTTAATTTACAATCCCTACATACATGCTCAGTCAATTGACTATCATTCATGGGTGTAGAAATCATTAACATTTTATCCAACAATGTTGGTTTCACATATTTCAATAATTTATGTGCAAAGGAAGGTGATATGAAAGAATGCGTGGCACCAGGATCAAATAATACCAATGCTTCTAAATTAAAGATTCGGATGGTACCTTTAATCACATCCGTCGATGCGTCTGCAGTGTCCTGGTCCAGTGCGTGCACCCTTCCTCTGCTCACACCCGCAGCCTGTTTCCCTTTTTCCTCAGCTGTAGCCCTCCTTCTTGGGGCTGCTGTCTCAACTGGAGCTCCCTCAAGCTCCTTGCCCTTCTGTGGGGCAATCTCCATCTTCTCAAGACAATACTTAGCCATATGTCCTGGTCTCTCGCATCTAAAACACACCATAGGGGTCATCAGACAGGGCCTATTCCCATAAAATCTCCCACATCTCCTACACTGATCAGTGGTAGGTCGTGGTCTTCCAATAGTCATACCCCTTGGCGCAGTCAAGGCTGGGTATACGGGAGGTCTAGCAGCTCTCTCCCGCACCTCCTCCATCTTTGGCCTCTTCTCAAAAAATCTTTGGCCATCTCTCTTGGCCACTCTTCCAATCCCGGATCTCTTTCAGTCCCTGTCCTTTCTGACACTGACCCTCCCAAGCTCGGAGGCATTTCACTCAAAGTCTTGCTCACATAACTGAGCCTTATGTACAGCCTCCTCATAGGTCACAATGTCGAAGGGAGCTAGTTTAGTCTGGATGGCCAATCTCAATCCATCCATGAACTTCTGAATCTTTCGGGTCTCACTACCCATCGTGTCCGGGTCATATCTCCCCAAGGACATAAACTTGGACTCATACTCGTCCACAGTACGATTCCCCTGAACCAAATTCATAAATTCCATCCGCAATTTCCTCTGTGCGGTAGCTGGAATATACTGTCTCCTGAAGGCCTCTAGAAATATCTCCCACGAGATCTCAGAGTGTCTGGCCCTCAAAATAACCTCGGTGGACCTCCACCAATGCTCGGCCCCGCCTTTCAGCATAAACACGGCAAAGGCAACCTTCTCACTTGAAGTGCATCGAAAAAACCTATACAGTTTCTCCATCTCATACACCCAATCCTCCGTAATCACTGGGTCCTTCACCCCTCTAAACACTGGGGGTTTCAGCGCTTGAAACTCTCGCAACTTGCTCAAGTCGCAGTCATAACCCACATCACTACCGCTCTGCTGTGGAGCGATAGGAGAATCTGTATCCTGGGCTGGAGGTGGTGTAACTGTAACTGTCTCAGCAGTCTGAGGTCTCTCCGCCTCTGCAGCTGCCTGTTCCGTAGTAGGCTGTGCTGCGGGACCTCGTCTGTCACCGACGCCCAAGGCCTGCGTGACTATCTCCACCAGACTCTCAATACTTCGCTCTAATCTAGCGAAGCGAGCCTCAGTATCACCTGCTCTCTCAGCAGGGTTTTATGGAGCCTGCTCAGTCTGTGGCTCCGCACGGCTCTCAGGCCTACCTCTACGGCCTCTAGCACGTGCTCTCACCCCTCTACCTTTGGGTGTAACTGGCATAGTGCTTAACTCCCTGTATTATAATAATTCATTAAGCTCAATCCATCACGGTATACACAGTTATATCTAAACAAAAGCACAATACTATGGGGATGTACTTTCCTACATTTTATTAATGACTCACATCAGGCCAACACAGCTCTGATACCAATCTCTGTCACAACCCAATTCCATTCTCTTTAACCGAAATTTACTGAAAATTTTTCGCATTTTACTGTTACCTTACTCGGTCGTGAACTAAACTCACCACACACTGTTGGGCTGTGAGTCAATAATAAATACCACATCTCATTCATTCTCAATTAATTAAAACGATGTCATACATGTGCATTTAATCGTGTACTTATACGAATACATGTTTTACTGACATCTACATCCCCCATAAGTACAACTCAAAAGAATACTGTGCTTTTACATTGTTTAGATACAAAAAGAATCACTGTGTATATACCTCTTAGCGATGGAGATGCAGCGGAGTCCAAAATAATACGCCTCAGTCCTCACTGGGCTACTATGCACGCTCTGTAGGGGGGAAAAATAGAGCGGGATGAGCAACCACACGCTCAGTAAGGCAATAATGCAAGCATGGTAGATAACTACTCTATCTATATGCTGATAGTGTTATGCATAAATCATTTATAGTAGGAGCATGAGGAATAAAACTATGCCATGTAAATATACATATATATCATGTATCAAAGTCATGTGCATTGGCATATAAGACATGGTAGAAACATCATGTATAAATCATCTCATGCTCAATCTCATTTAAATTCATAAAAAGGGTAATTCATTAAGAAACCTCCTTTTTAAACCAACATCATAAACACCACCAAATTAACTCACAATCACAACCACATTTTTATTCCACAATTCACGCATGTGTATAAATCTAGGTCACTATATCAAAAGTGCCTATGTGAACCATTGCATCATAATTCATCCCAGACCACACGCATCTAGGTGTGCGGGGTATCATGCTGGCATGAAGACGGATTATCCCTTGCCAGACTTTCTCATCACATAACCATCATGCGGCATATCGTACTCCATGGGATATACACGGTACAGCGTACTCCGTAACTCATATCGTGATTGGGGGTGCCATTCCTAGGTCTTATCTACCCCATACCAAGAGTTTTCCATATTCCGTGAAGGAGAGCCTCCCTGCCGAACAGAGCCTCCCCGCCTAACAGAGCCTCCCTGCCTCCTCGGGCTTAAGGATGTTAGCTTAAGGATGAAGGGTTTAAGGATCCTTTCCGTAAGAGAGCCTCCCCACCAAACAGAGCCTCCTCGCTTAACAGAGCCTCCCCGCCTAACAGAGCCTCCCCGCCTCTTTGGGCTTAAGGATGTTGGCTTAAGGATGTTAGCTTAAGGATGTAGGGCTTAAGGATCTTACCTTTACCGTACCTATGTAGGAGAGCCTCCCTGCCTAACAGAGCCTCCCCGCCTCTTTGGGCTTAAGGATGTTGGCTTAAGGATCCCACCGTAAGAGAGCCTCCCCACCAAACAGAGCCTCCCCGCCTAACAGAGCCTCCCCGCCTCTTTGGGCTTAAGGATGTAGGGCTTAAGGATGTAAGGCTTAAGGATCTTACCCACTTTCACAACCTTATACGTATCCCCTCGTGCAAACTTGTGCGAGCAAAGCTCTAGCACGACTCATGCATCATGCATCTTCTCATAAAGAGGCGCGTACGAGCATAGCTCTAGTACGGTTATACTCATAAGACAACCACTCACAATCCACGTACGAGCAGAAGCTCCAGTACGATTTATAAATATCATTATAGTTTCCAAATCAAGGTGCGAGCTAGGCTCCAGCACGTTTCATACAAATGAAAACATAGAAATCCAGCGCGAGCGAGGCTCTAGCGCGATTTATGTCATACAAGTGTGATAGGCGGTTCATATACAATTCATCAATCCCGGCAATTCGGGTTTAGCACTCACAAATGCTTTTCTACAACAACAATACAATACTAGCCGTCCTATCTACGAGCTTGCTTAAAACCAAGCAATTCGTTTTGGAAAAACATCAAAACATTAGATTTATGCAATTATTAGCCTTACTATCCCATTTCATAAAATCCACTTCAAATCCAAAACCACGCATATACTCGTCATCATTCACGAATACCATCCATCATTTATTTGAGCAATTCATGCATTTCATACAACACCCAATATTCACCCAAAAGTTCAAAGTACGAGCAGCTACCTCTATATACTCACAAAATTCCCTTACCTGGAATCGCGATGCGTGATTCTACTTCCTTAAGCTGCTTACTCGTACGATTCGGTTTGCCTTCAACGAACTCTTCGGGACTGTATAAAATCGTATCCCGCATTATATTCGATCCATAAATTGCAACCCTTGTGCTTGCTATAGTCAATTTAATCTATAGCCTCTATTAAAGCTTATTTGGCCTCGTTTCATTACTTTATCCATAACTCGAGTCTATGGATTTTCTTAGGCCTATTAACTTATTCAAAATCGATATCAAATCGATGTAAAGCTCATAGCGTTCATATTCCATGAATCCCCTCACTATGGCATTTATTCATCACATACATATCCATTTTCACATTTCTTCCAACCCACCATGTAATTCCATCTAACCAAAACCATAAGTTCATTCAATGCCACATATCCTCACATTATACCCATTTTAGATTTCTAGGTCACACCAATTTCACAACATTCCTAAGTAGTTTATCCATCAATACTCCTATCAATCAACTCCAAAATCAATTAAATAGCTAATGCATTTGGATTGGAGTGTTAGAATCTTACCAATATGATTTCTCTTCTTGCTCCAATTGGTAATGCCCTTAACTCCTTCAATTCCAAGAATGGGAAAATGCCCTCTCACTATGTTGTTCTTCTCCTTGATAGGAACAACTTTGCCTCTAATGATCTCTCTCCAAATCTCACTGAAAATGGCTGATTTTAGAGAGGGAAAGTTAGGTTTTTGGGTTGAAATTGTAAGGTTAAGTGTTTTCTGAGATTTCCAGATTTTTCAGCTCTCCTTATATAGAAATGACTTTAGGAGATCGATCTGGTCCAAGAGGAGATCGATCTGGTCCCTTAAAATCCCTCTTTTTCACGGTATTTTTAAGTCTGAGATCGATCTGTCGAAGCAATGAGATCGATCTGTTGAAGCATGAGATCGATCTGTCGAAGCATGAGATCGATCTGGTCCCAAACAGAGAGCTAAGGAGATCGATCTGGGTGCTTGAGGATCGATCTTTTCACTTATAGATTGCTTGAGAGATCGATCTGGCTCCATTAGAGATCGATCTGCTCAATTCTTTCGCCCAAATAAGAGCATTCTGGCTCTTCCAGATCGATCTCTCATCCTATGAGATCGATCTGGGCCTCATGTTTTCCAGATTTCCTGCAGTTTCATTGCTGCAACTCATACCAACACACCCTTAATCTATTGCCATGGCTATTTTCTCATCCATCCACCTTTACAACTCGAAGATGGCATCCATTCATACCTTATGCACATTGAAACTTGTGTGCATTCATTGTATGTCCCAAGGTATGCTACATAAAACCAAATGGAAGCATAACTCCATTCCATTTTACTACACTACTTATTTTGAGTTTCAATCACCTCTATCACTTGCCATAACTCATTTCTTCTTATTCATACTCAATGAAACTTGTATGTACGTTACAATTTATATTACACATACATACATTGAATCCATGGACTTACATAAATCATACTTCACATTACAAGTCCATTCATTTTATTCGACCCAATTACACACATTACCATTATACATATACGGGATCTTACATAGTTGACGTAGGCTAGTGGACACAACACTTTCCCTAGGCTACCTCCGGTACACGATAAGGTATACTCTTGTTTTTATTGCCATACATCCTGTATAGCATAGACATTTGATGTAAATAATACTTTTGGATGTAATCTAGATAAGTATGTTTGTAAAGTTTTAAACATACAGTTATCCAATAAAATGTATTTCTAGAGGTATTGAGGAAATGAAATGGTTAAGGAAACCACTAGTAATTATGAAAAGAGATTAAAAATGACTGCTGTGGGATACTAAATGTATGCTGGTGAAATTTTGTTAACATAAAAAGTTAAGTAATCGACACTGAACATGAATGCAACTTAAATAAGAAATTAAATTAAAAGTAGCCCATATTTCCCACGTTTTTGGGGCGTTACAATTTACATGGTATCAGAGAAAAAGTTGTCTAGTTACTGTCAGTGTCGTCTAGTAGAAGTTAGATTACATCCCAAATGTCTATGCTTGTCTGGTTATAAAATGAGTATATCTGTTAAAGTTATGACTAAAACCTTGGTTTTCGCACAGGAAACTGATCACTAAATAATGAACGGGAGACGTGGTCGTCCACGAAGGCAAGCATAACCCCTTCAACCATCTCCCCCTCGGCCTGAGAGCCTTAATACCAGAATGATGAAGCTTGAGCAGGGTATGCAAAGTATGAGAGAGAAGCTTAGTGCAATCACCGCTATGTTTGTCTAGCAATTCGGGGTAAATACTTCATGTAGCGGTGCTACTACACCAGCACCTACTCCTCCTCTACCTCAGGTTCCTCCGACACCCCTAGCTCCTCAGCCTGCAGTCCCACAATCCAGAGATGATAGGGATACTCAAAGACTATGGGACTTTTTTAGGATGAACCCCCCTAGAGTGTATAAGGGTTAAAGATCTGGTTAAGGTCGATGGATGGTTATGGGATATCAAGACAGCATTCTAATATTTGGGGTGTACAGATGCAGAGAGGGTAACCATGACCAGTTATATGTTAAGGGGCTAGGCCAAGTTTTGGTGGAGGGCTACACAGACAGTTTTGGCGGATAGTTAGTCATATATTTCTTGGGATGCCTTCCTTAATGCATTCACGACCTAATATATTTCGGGCACAGCTCAAAAAAAAAGATGTAGACAAAATTTTTGAATCTAGTTTAAGGTAGCATGGCGGTGAATGAGTACGAGAACTAGTTCACCACCCTAATGAGGTACAGCCCCAAGATAGTTAAGGACCCCGAGCATCGTACGGAGAGATTTTTGGCGAGTTTGAGACCGAGGATCCGTGATAGATTGTTGAGACTCCGAGTCACAAATTTTAAAGATACCTTTGGACGAGTTCAGGAAATTGAGAGAGGCCTGGATATGAGTCAAGCACAGTATGAGTCTAGAAGTAAAGGCAATGATAATGGAAAGAAAGCAGAGGCATCCCGATTTGAACTGAGGCAGGGTCAGCCTAAGAGACAGCAGATTAATGAGTCTCGGACGAAGGTTGGGAAGCCCAAGACCTCTGTTGACAGTGCAGACACCACCCGAGACTCTGGTACTAAATTTTGACGATGCAAGAACTGTGGTAGACCACATAGTGTTCTTTGCCATTGGGTCACGGGTGCTTGCTTTAAATGTGGAGTCGTAGGTCACCAGATTAAGGACTATCCGTAGATGAGACCCACTCAGCCTCGGTAACAGCTAAGGCAAATTGAGTAACAGGCTCCCCAAAGACACGCCCCACAGAGAAGGGTCGCAGCCACAGATAAGGGTCGCAACCACAGATAAGGGTAAGAATCCTGTCTCACAGGGACGTGTGTTTGCCATCGACAGGGAGACAGTCGACACCTCCTCTGAAACTATGAAAGGTATACTCCTTGTCTGTAATCATGAAGCACATGTTTTATTTGACCCAAGTTCCATACATTCCTTTATTTCCCCATAATTTGCACATAAATTTCATTTAGAACCTGAGCCTTTAGATCACATGTTGCACATAAGCACACCCATGCATGAATTATAGATGACTGATATGGTGTGTAAAAATTATAAAATCAAGGTAAAAGATAAGATAATGTCAATAGATCTAGTTTTACTAAATATGTATAGCTTTAATGTAATTTTGTGCATGGATTGACTAGCTGTCAATCGTGTAAGTGTAGACTACTACACCAAGACTGTAACCTTCTCTCTACCTGACAAATTTGATGTATGTTTTGTTAATAAGAAATGAAACGTATGGTATGAAGTTCTATGAAGTTATTAGGTGTCGATATGTTTAAAAGATTTCTGATGACATCAATTTTTGTGAAGGTTATATTATTTTTATTTTTGATAATAGTCGGGAACCGCAAAGTATTCAAGATATTCCTATAGTATGTGAGTTTCCTGATTTTTTTCAGATGAATTGTTGGGGTTACCACCGGAGAGAGAAATTGAGTTTACCATTGATTTAGTGCCCGACACTCAGCATATCTTTAAGCCATCTTATCGAATGATGCTAGTTGAATTAGAAGAACTAGAGAAGTAGTTGCCAGAGTTGCTCGATAAGGGGTTCATTAGATCGAGTGTATATCCGTGGGGTGCTTCGGTATTATTTGTCAAAAAGAAAGATAGGAGTCTCCTCTTGTGTGTGGACTATCAACTTTTGAATAAGGCGTCGGTAAAGAATAAGTATCCCCTACCAAGAATAGATGACTTGTTTGATCAGTTGAGAGAGGCTTCAGTGGTTTCTAAGATAGATTTAAGATTAGGTTATCACCAGTTGAGGATTAAAGAGACTGATGTACCGAAGACAGCTTTCAGGACCTAATATAGGCATTTTGAGTTTTTAGTAATGCCCTTTGGACTGACTAATGCCCCTACTGCTTTTATGAGTATAATGAATGATGTCTTTTGGGAGTATTTAGATAGATTTATTATTATCTTTATTGATGATATTTTAATCTATTCTAAGTTCTAGGAAGAATACGAGCAGTATTTGAGGTTTGTACACCAGATTCTCCGTGAGACGAAATTATATGAGAAATTTAGTAAATGTGAATTCTGGTTGAATCGGATTGCTTTCCTCGGGCATATTGTATCTAAAGATAGGGTATCTATTAATCCGTCCAAAATTGATGCAGTGCTAAATGGGAGAGACCGAGGACAGTGACAGAGGTTCAGAGTTTCCTTGGATTAACAGGGTATTATCGAAGATTTGTTGAGGGGTTTTCCCGGATTACACCTCCATTAACCAGATTAACACGTAATGATGTCCCATTTGAATAGTCTGATCAATGTGAGCAGAGTTTCCAAGAACTCAAGCATCGGTTGACAACCGCACCAGTCTTGACCATTCTGAGTGGATCAAGAGGGTTTGCAGTGTACAGTGACGCCTCCCACAAGGGTTTAGGCTGTGTGATGATGTAGAATGGTAGAGTGGTCGCTTATGGTTCCCGTCAGCTTAAGGACCTTAAGTGGAACTATCCTACTCATGATTTGGAATCAGCCGCATTGATTTTTGCTCTAAAGATATGGCGACATTATTTATATGGTCAAAAATTCCAGATCTTCACTGACCGTAAGAGTCTTAAGTATCTCTTTGATCAGAAAGAGCTGAATATGAGACAGAGGATATGGATAGAGCTCCTGAAGGATTATGATTGTAAAATTTTGTACCATCCGGGCAATGCGAATGTGGTAGCGGATGCCCTCATTAGAAAGGTTATGGTGTCTTATATGATGATTAGAGAATGAAAATTGTTGAGCCAGCTCACCGAGCTCATTATCAGTGTTGAAGAAGTTGATGATGGATTTATGGCTAGCCTACAGATTGAATCCAGTATCTTAGATCAGATCAGGTCAGGGTAGAGAAATTATCAGAAGTTATTGGATATGGTTAGCCAGGCTGAAGAGAGATCGTAGTTAGACTTCTCGATCAATGATGATCGGCTGCTAAGGTTTCAAGGTCATATTTGTGTGCCACATGATAACACCCTGCGATAGAGAATTTTGAAAGAGTCCTATTGTTCTCGATTCACCATGCACCCAGGAAGTACTAAGATGTACCATGACCTACGTAAGGTGTACTGGTGGATTGGAATGAAGAGAGATGTGGCAGACTTTGTGGTTAGATGTTTAGTCTGCCAGCAGATTAAGGTTGAGCACCAGAAGCCAGCAGGGCTACATAAGTCATTACCGATGCCTACATGGAAATGAGAGCATATTGTTATGGATTTCATTATGGGATTACCAAGGACCCAGAAGGGCCATGACGCAATCTGGGTGATTGTGGATAGACTGACTAAGAGTGCCCACTTCCTCACCATCAAGAGTACAGATTCCCTTAGTGCTTTGGCAAACTTATTTGTGCGATAGATTGCACGATTGCATGAGGCTCCCATGAGTATTACATCTGATAAAGATTTCTGGTTCACCTCCAGGTTTTGGACTCATTTAAGGAAGCTATAGGATCCCAGTTACATCTGAGCACTGCCTACCATCCTCAGTTCGACGGTCAGTCCGAGCAGACTATTCAAACCCTAAAAGACATGTTAAGGGCATGTGCATTAGATTTTAAAGGCTGATGGGATGATCATTTACCTATCACAGAGTTTACCTACAATAATAGTTACCATGCCAATATTGGGATGGCACCATACAAAGCTCTATATGGCAGAAGATGTAGATCCCATGTAGCGTGAGAAGAAGTGGGTTACAGAAAAATATTTGCTCCCGATCTTGTTGAACAAGCAACTAAAGGTGTTCAGTTAATTTGTGATAGATTAAGGATAACACATAGTAGACAGAAGAGTTATGCTGATGTATGAAGACATCCTCTAGAATTTCAAGTTGGGGACTCTGTATTAGTAAAAATGTCTCCGATGAATGGTGTCATGCACTTCGAAAAGAAATGGAAGCTAAGTCTTCACTTTATTAGTTTATTTGAAATATTAGAAAAAGTGAGAGATGTTGCCTACAGACTTGTTTTACCTCCACAGCTATCTGGGGTACATGATGTCTTCCATGTTTCTATGTTGAGGAAGTATCATCTAGACCATTCTCATGTTATTGAGTATGAACCATTGGACATACAGGAAGATATGAGTTATGTTGAGTAACCTATCCAGATTCTCAACATAAAAGAAAAGGTACTTCGATCCTAGACAATTCCATTGGTGAAGGTTCTCTGGCAACACCACTCAACAGAAGAAGTTACGTGGGAGCTAGAAAGCCACATGAGAGAGAAGTATCCTCAATTGTTTGATGGACCAGCCTGAATTTGGAGGACCGAATTCCTAAAAGGTGGGGAGAAATGTGAAACTCCAAAATTTTCATTTTACTATTTATTTGGGAACTAGAAAGTAATTAGGATACTTGGAATAAAATTATGCAAGCTCAAAACAATCGAAGCACTCGGGTTAGTGGCACGGTGCTTTGTGCACAAAAATCGATGTAAGGCTTTAAGTTTAAGTATCTCTGAAGATTGCATGTATAAGTATATTTTGGGGGTTAAGAGTTGAAACTAAGGTATTGGGAGTGAAAAACTAAGCAAAAACTCGAGTTAACACTAAACCGAGCAATTGGGCCTAGTAAGAGAAAATAATTCAGAATAAATTCTATAAATTCATAAAAATTATTCTAAGGCCATAGGAAATTAGTATAAGGTGAAATTGACCCAGGGAATGAAGATTTAGTGAAAATACAGATGTCTCAATAGTCAAATTTATTTTTAAAGTAAACCAAAAATCTTAAGCAATTTCAATTGTTAATGACTAAATCGGGCAAAATGGGCCCCAACAGGGAACTTTTCTTAAACAAGTGAGCCCCAAACTTTTATACGCCATACTAGGGACTTTGTATAAAAGTTGAGAAGGGGAAATTTGGATGAAATTGGGCTGAAATATTTTTATGGATTTTTTAAAAGCAGGGCAGTTAGCAGGCCCACGCCCAACATCCTACAGACCCAACATAAAGGCCCAATTTGAAACCCATACAGAAAGCTTTTGAGCCTTGTCTTCTCCAGAATAAAAGAGCATTTTATGCTCTTTTTGGAACACCAAAGAAAGCCCCAAACTGACTTGAAACCCGAAAGCCATCCTCTCCCAAAGTTGTCGTAGGCGTCTTCTGCTGCTCTAGATTGTACAATTTTTTCGGCCACCTTCAGACCACTTTTAGAGTTCCATTTAATAAGGATAAAATCTTTCTTCCGAAGTTCTCTAAAACATATAAAAAAATCCAGCCTTAAAAAAGCTCATTTGCTAGGTGAAAAGCTAGTGAGAAGAAAGGGGCAGAATCTGACCTATTTTAGAGGTTAGAGAAAACTTAAATTCATAAGTTCTTGGTTTGTTCTTGAGCTTGTTTTTTATGATTCTAAGTTGTATACATGTTGTTATATAGCTAAGAATCATTGCTAGAGCAAGAAAAAGTGGTCAAAGTTGGTCAACCTAGGTGAGAAATTGATGGAAGATGATGATGCTTATGTATGTTGTTGTTTGATGAATTTGGATAGTTTTTACTAAAGTAGAAAATTGAGAAATAATTTCTATTGATTGGTGTGAATTTGGCTAGCCTTGTAATGTTAAGGAAATGGTGAGTTTTGGTTGAATTTGATGCTGTAGAATAATTATTTAATACCGAAAAGTTTGGTTTATAGCTCAATTTAGTGGAGAACTGTAAAAGTATAAAAGTTTGATAATTTGACAAGTTGTGGTGTGTTGATTTTAGACTTGGACAAGTGTTTAAATCAGTAAGTTAGTGAGTTGGAAGTTAGAAGAAAAGAAACTATCGAAATTGCATAAACTAGCCCGTAAATCGGTAAAACCAAAAAAGTAGGGAATGTTGACAAAATAGTCTAATTTAGTGAAGTTTATGAAAGTAGAGGTATGTTTAAGCATACTAAGATGAAATTGGACATTATCTAATGATTTTGGAACTGTTTTGGGCAGCTCGAGGTACTGACATGCAAATCGAGGCAAGTTCGATACCCGGTGATTTTGTGCTGCCTCAAGATCATAAGGTAAGGGATGTAATTTAAAGTGGTATTAGTATCTTGATGCCTTGTATTTAATATAAAAACATGTTTGAGGTATGCTCGTAATTATGAAATACAATTTTGATACTTGCATAACATTATTGATGCTTAAACTGAAAGTAAAGTCGACCTCCCAAGCTCTTCGAGTATACTTTTTGGCATATGTAAAATATTTTGAAAATGAAAATTGTCATATGGAAATGAAATTTTATGAATTATTTTTTATGTATACAAAATTTTGACGTAAGCTCGGTTTTACTAGTATGCGGATTAATAAGCCCGAAAAAGAGTTTGTAAGTTTTGTTTTGAGATTAAGGCAACATGTAGTCCATGATATCTGTCATGCATGGCCTGTGTAGAGTTTGGTCTTTTATGGTGCATGTCTTATGCCACACAGTGCATGTTTAGTCCTTTATGGTGCATGTTTAACCACGTTGTGCATTTGTTGCCCACTCGGTGCCTTATCCTTCGCCACTTCGTGCATTGTTCGTTTTGGTCCTTCGTGGCATAGGGCGTTGTACGACCTTAGTCTAGTCTATAGTCCCCTTACCATGATCATCGGTACTCTGTTTGTTTATCTCCCTCTTCGAAGGTTGAGATTGTATGACCATGACTTGTTATGTGTACCTGCCTAGTCCCCATAATAGATTTTGTATGACTTTGAAAGATAAGTGATGAGCTTTGTGTTATTACATGTTAGTAACATCTGCTTTAAAACACATTTCTTACTGGGCTTGAAGAGCTCATTCATTTTCTCTACTTTTCCAAATTACTAACAGTGATATTTTCTACTTCTGCCGTGTAGTTGACGTAGGCTGGTGGACATGACACTTTCCCAAGCTACCTCCGGTACATGATAAGGTATGCTCTAGTTTTTCTCGTCAGACATCTTGTATAGCATAGACATTTGATGTAAAGAATTTTTTGGATGTAATTTAGAGAAGTATGTATGTAAAGTTTTAAACATACAATTATCCAATAAAATGTATTTCTAGAGGTATTAAGGAAATGTAATGGTTAAGAAAACCACTAGTAATTATGAAAAGAGATTAAAAATAATTGTTGTGGGATACCAAATGTATTTTGAATATTGCAGGGAGGTATGAGTATAATTATGTCATTATGATGGCGAAATTTCGTTAAAATGAAAGTTAAGTAATCGGCACTGAACAGGAATGCGACTTAAATAAAAAATTAAATTAAAAGTAGCTCATATTTCCCACATTTCCAGGGCGTCACAACATTAGACACTTCCAAATCGAGAACAAAGTTCACCCTCTAAAACTATGATGGAAAAATAATATTCATCATGCATAGTCATCCTTTTTCTTTTTTCTTTTATTCTCAATTCTCTATAAATCATTAATCAATCATGCTCTAGGAGTCCTATTCCCTACATACGATCTAAAAACTTCTGTATAGAAATAAAGGAACATAATGAAATAGAGAACTCAATATCTATCTTATGCATATTGATTTGGAAAACATGTATTGTCTAATAGGTAAGCAGAGTTGTAGTTTCATATAAGCATTCAATTGATTTTAATATCAAGCTAAGCTACGGCTTTATCAATTTCCTCGAAGGAAGAATATAACAAAGAGGCGGTGGAAAAACGAGACTGTAGTCATTAACATAATCTTGTCTCAAGTGGGTCAATCTTACCCTCCAACTCAACCATAACTGGAGCATTCATATTGCTAGGAAAATAATATGTTAAAGCATAAAATAGAAATGGAACCGATAAGCCCTATTTCCAGCCTCCAAAAAATAAAATCTTATGTTTATTAAAAGTTAACCTGATTTGTAGGGTGCAGGTACGCTAAAACCATCCATACATTTGATTTTGAAGCTACTAGTTAAAGAAAATCAAAGGTCTATCTAAACTGCCACATATAGTAGTATTTATTATAAGCAATATTATACTAAAAAATTAGATTGTTCACATCACTTTTCCTTCTTCAGCAGCCAGTTACAACATTCAATCTATTGTTCGCTTTTAAATTAAGCGATGTTGGGAGGTTAGCTTATTTCATTTTCACTTGATTGTTTGTATTATTTTTGTAAATATCGTAAATTTTCAACGTACTTGGTGTTGACTATAAATAATAAATTAGGTAATTAAAATTTAATATGTAATTATGAGTGAATTAATTTAAATACAAACATTGGACAAAATTCAATTTTATTACCAAAAGGAAAAATTTATGTAGTATAAGAATTTATCAATGCATTAATATACAGATTAAATATTTATTATACTACAGGCAAAAAATGAAGGCGTACACACATAAAATATGTGTAAGTGTAAAAGTATATGTCCATGAATACATTCATATTTATACTCACAAGTATAAATATAGTCATGGACGAATAAATATGAATACACCGGTATGTATATGAGTGAAGACCATATCTATATTTTTATATACATATAAGAATAAATTATGCAAATATAATTATGGAAGAGAAGAGATGATATGGTACGGTTTCATCATGCTGGCACAACTTGGTCTTTACGGGTTAGGGGCAATGTACAGTGATGAGAAATAACTGAGGAGCACAATAATGTGAGGAGATAATAACCAACGGTTAAAAAAAAAAAAAAAAAGACGTGGCACCTTGCTAAGTTGGTGGAAGCAACTGGCCGTGACAACTGAAGCAAGAAATATAGGAGCAGGAAATGATTTGATGGAGGATTATACAGAAGAAAGAAATGATGATGATAATATTAACACTAGCTGAAATTCTCTAGAGCAGTAGAGCCGCCCGAGAAGGGAAACTGAAGATCGGGACGAACCGAAGCATGCTGGTGGCGTGGAAAAAAAAACTGCAGCTAACAGTGGAATGAAATACACATATATAGATGGTGGGAGCAGGTGCTAGGGGCTGACAAAGACTGAAACAAGGAATAAATTTATACAAAGGAAACGTAAAGCTCGGCAGCAGAAGAGGTGAGGACTGAAAACGAAACAGTAGGGGGCAGAAATAAAATAGAAAACTAAAGCACGGAGAGTGATGGTTGATGGTCTCGGGACTGTTAGGTAAGAAATGAAATGGCAGGAGATGGAGGGAAGGAAAACCCGAGAGAAACCATATATATATATATATATATATATATATATATATATATATATATATATATATAAAAGACTGCCATATGGAAATGTGATAAAATGAGAGAGGTGTTGGAAAATTATTTGTGTGGGCATACATATATCAATTTATTGTACAGTACAGGTTATCTAATTTGTTTTAGTCCACTTAAAAGTGATTAAATAAAGTTATTGGACTTCAGTACATCTCAATTGGTATGGGCTTTACAATGTGTAGAGACTTGATATTTTATTCTATTTTAATGATGGGCCAAAATAGGATAAAATATACTTCAGTTATAAATAGGTTATGGTCACCAATCTAAATGGAATTTTTCTCATTCTCATATCTCATCAGTGAGTAAGTTAAGATTTTCTCTCATAAATAAAAAGTTTAGACTGGAAGACTGCTAACCACAATCAATCAATTTCAATGGATCCAGGTACGCTTCCGTATTCTAATTTTCTTGATAATTGAACATGAGATCCTGGATATAAATATTATATAATTACAGTTTTCTTACACGTGGTATCAGAGTCTATTCATGTTTAATCATTAAAAATTAAAATTTTTTATTTTAATTGAAAGAAAATCAAGAATATAAAAATTTAGTTTTAATTGTGGGATTGTTTGATCAATATTGACTTGATTTGTCCCAATTTTTTGATGTTTTCATTCGATTTTTACATGGACATTGTAGAATACACATTTAATTTCAATTATGTACAGTTAATTGGATGAAAATAAGTCCAAAAATATGATAAAAATAAAGAAAATTACAGAACAGACCCGAACGTGTCTGTTCTGGGTCCAGCTAGGTCGAGTTGACCCGGCTGGCTAAAGAGGAAGGTGGGAGATCTCGAATGGGATCTTCCCCACGCGCCGAGGGTGGCGCGTACAATCGCCAACGTTTTATCTTGTCTTAAATAAAATCTAATTTTAAAATTTTTGGTGATTTTTCTAAAATTTTTTGGAATTGTTAAATATTTATTATTTAATATTTAACATTATTTAAATTAAAGTTATAAGTTATGTACATGATTATTCTTGTTTTGCTTCATGGTGATATGTTTTATGATATTCTGAGTTGATTGACAATATGTACTCTCCCTGAAATTATCAATAAATTTATGTACTCTCACCTACAAACATGTGCATATTTTATGAAAAATAAAGTTTCAGGATAAATTAAATTGATATAAAATGTCACCAAAGTGACCTCTTTTGTATTAATTTATTTATTTTAGAAAATAAGGTTGTCATTAAGGAATTTATATGATAGTATTTTTTAATTCATGCGGGAAATAATCAGCCCAAAGGAAGATTATTTGTTTGCCGAATTATTAACACATAAGGTAGTAAATATATGATAAATTTTTTTTTCATGCATGTAGTATGTCGGTCCAAAGAAAGACATATTATTGGTAGGATTTGGTTATCAATATTTACTAATAAAGTTTAAGAGTACCGCCTACAAATTGATATTTTTGTACAAAGACTAAATGTCAATGTTGTGCTTGGTATCTTATATGACCCAAAATTATTTAATTGTGAGCTAATTATTATTATTTTTTTCTACTTACAATGAACGTTTTTTCTATATCTGCTAATTTGAATAATATTTCAGTGCTTAATGGCACTAACTTTGGAAAATGGAAGGAGCACGTAACCATTGTGCTTGGGTGTATAGATCTGGACTATGCGATCAGGTCAGAACGACCTCCCGCCCTTACTGATAATAGTTCAGCTACGAAAATGGCACTTTATGAAAAATGAGAGCGTTCAAATCGCATGAATTTGATGATCATGAAGCACTCAATTCCGGATGCCATCAAGGGCGCAATACGTGAGGAAGAAAATGCTAAAAGTTTCCTTAAGCAGATTGCAGACAGATTTGCTACAAATGAAAAGGTCGAAACAAGTACTATTCTGACTAAACTTGTTTCAATGCAGTGTAATGGCAAAGGAAACATAAGGGAATACAATATGGAAATGTCTAATCTTGTTATAAGATTAAGGGCACTAAATTTAGAGTTGTCTGAAGACATACTCGTGCATCTGATCTTGATATCTCTTCCTTCACAATTTAATCCCTTTAAGATAAGTTACAATACTTAAAAAGAGAAATAGACTGTTAACGAGCTCATTGCTCAATGTGTGTAAGAGGAAGAGAGATTGAAACAAGATAAGATAGAAAGTGCTCAATTAACATTTTCTTCCAATGGTAATGTTGACAACAAGAAAAGGAAAAGGAACAATACAGGAAAAGGCACTGCAAACATTGGAACTTCACAGCCTAATGGGCAGCAGAAACAAGATAAGGTAATCACTTATTTCTTCTATCGTAAGGATGGACATGTGAAGAAGGATTGTTCCAAGTATGAAAAATGGCTTGTCAAAAGCGGTAAACTTCTCAACTTTGTTTGTTTTGAAGTTAATTTGGCTTTAGTACACAATCACACTTGGTGGATAGATACAAGTGCAACTACTCACATAAGTGTGACAATGCAGGGCTATCTAAGGAGCAAAAAGCCAAATGATGATAAAAGTTTCATTTATGTGGGAAATGGCAAGAAAGCTCCTGTTGAGGCTATTGGTCTATTCAGATTAAAGTTAGAATCTGGTTATTATTTAGATTTGGATGAGACTTTTTATGTACCGTCATTTAGACGGAATTTGATTTCTGTTTCTAATTTGGACAAATTGGGTTATTCTTGTTCATTTGGAAATGGAAAATTTAGTCTCTTTCAGTATTCAAATCTTATTGGTATCGGTTCTTTAGTTGACAATTTATATAAATTGGACCTACATGTCTCATATGTTAATGAATGCTTGCATATAAATAATTATGGTACAAAGCGCAAATTAATTAATGAGAATTCTTCTATGTTATGGCACAAGCGTTTATAGCATATTTCTGAACAAAGAATACATAGACTTGTGTCAGAAGGAATTCTCGATTCCTTTGATTTTTCAGATTTTAAAATCTGTATTGAGTGTATTAAGGGAAAACAAACAAATATCAAGAAAATAAGTGCCAAAAGGAGTTCAAACGTCTTGAAATTAATTCATACTGATATAAGTGGTTCATTCCCTACGACTTCTTGGAATGGTCAACAGTATTTTATTACTTTCATAGACGATTATTCTCGCTATGAGTACCTATACTTAATTCATGAGAAGTCTTAGTCATTGGATGTTTTCAAGAACTATAAAGCTGAAGTTGAAAATAAACTTGGTAGGAAAATGAAAGCCGTTAAATCTGACAGTGGTAGCGAATACTATGGTAGATATGATGGATTAAGTGAACAACGTCCAGGACCCTTTGCAAGGTATTTAGCAGAATGTGGGATTGTTCCTCAATATACCATGCCGGGGACTCCAAGTCAAAATGGTATAGCTGAAAGACGAAATCGAACCCTAAAGGATATGGTGAGGAGTATGATAAATAATTCTTCTTTACCAAAGTCACTTTGGGGAGAAGCTTTAAAGACTGCAGTGTATATCCTTAATCGAGTTACAAGCAAAGCAGTAGCTAAAACCCCATATGAGTTATGGACAGGACAGAAGCCTAGTATTAGGCACTTGCATGTTTGGGGTTGTCCAGCTAAAGCTAGGCCATACAAGCCTAACGAAAGGAAATTGGACTCGAGAACAGTAAGCTGCTACTTTGTTGGATACTCAAAAAGATCGAGGGGTTTCAAGTTTTATGATCCCTTAAGTAAATCCTTTTTCGAGTCGGGAAATGCTAAGTTCATTGAGGATGTTGAATATAGTGGGAGTGTTAAACTCAGAGATCTTGTCTTTGAAGATGAACATGTCACTGTTCCTACAGTTTCAATTAAAAATGATCAGACAATTATGTCTGGTGTTATTCAAGATGCAAATACAGATTATCAAGATACTCCTGGTTTACCTCTTACTTATATTGAAGAGTCAGCTCCTATTCAATTAGAGGAGCAACAACAACCTCAATTGGAAGTGCCATTAAGAAGATCCTTTAGGGAGAGGAGATCAGCGATTCTAGATGATTGTATCGTTTATCTCCAAGAACATGAGTTTGATATAGGAATGGAAGATGATCCAACATCTTTCACTGAAGCTAAACAAAGTGTTCACGCCCAACATTGGACAGATGCCATGAAAGATGAGATGAAATCAATGGAGGACAATGGAGTTTGGGATCTTGTCGAATTGCCTAAAGGAGTAAAACCGATTGGTTGTAAATGGATTTTGAAAACCAAACGAGATTCGAAAAGCAATATCGATAGATATAAAGTGCGTCTAGTCACCAAAGGTTTCACTCAAAAGGAAGGCATTGATTATAAAGAGACTTTCTCTCCAATCTCTTCGAAAGACACTTTTAGAATCATTATGACACTTGTAGCTTATTATAATTTAGAGTTACATCAGATGGATGTAAAGACAACGTTTCTCAATAGAGACATTGAAGAAACAATTTATATGGTGCAACCAGAAAATTTCGTGTCGGATAATTCGAACATCTGGTATGCAAATTAAAGAAATCCATCTATGGTTTAAAGCAAGCATCCCATCAATGGTACCGAAAATTTGATCAAGTGATTACCTCATTCGATTTTAAAGAGAACACTGTTGATCAATGTATTTATCACAAGATCAGTGGAAGTAAGTTTATTCTTATGTTCTTTATGTTGAGGATATTTTGCTAGCAAGAAGTGATATAAGCTTGTTGCATGAAACTAAGAGATTTCTGTCAAGTAATTTTAAAATGAAAGATCTTGGGGATGCATATTTTGTGTTGGGCATACAGATCCATCGAGATCGTTCTCGTGGAATACTTGGCTTATCACAAAAGGCATATATCAATAAGGTGCTTCGCAGATTTGACATGAAGAATTGTGCATTAGGAGATACACCCATTGCAAAAGGTGATAAATTTACTTTGCTTCAATGCCCAAGAAATGAGATTGAAAAGAAAGAGATGCAAAAGATTCCTTATACCTCAACAGTAGGGAGTCTTATGTATGCTCAAGTCTGTACGCGTCCGGATATTACGTACGCAGTTGGAATGCTTGGCAGATATTTAAGTAACTCTGGTAAGGATCATTGGAAAGCAGTAAAGAGGGTTATGCGGTATCTACAGAGAACTAAAGATTACATGCTCACATATCGGAGGTCAGATCATTTAGAGATCGTTGGGTATTCAGACTCCGATTTCGCTAGTTGCCTTGATAGTAGAAAATCTACTTCTGGCTATATTTTCATGTTAGCTGAAGGAACTGTCTCATGAAAGAGTGTAAAGCAGTCACTTATAGCTTCTTCCACCATAGAGGCAGAATTTATAGCCTGTATTGAGGCATCGAACCAAGCAATATGGTTGCGTAAAATAGAATGGGCTGTGTAAAATAAAACTTGAAAAAAAAACAAAAAGTTGATTTAACAAAACCGAGAAGCTTGGAATGATAAATTTATTGCCATGAAAATAGAATTATCCAAGACTAGAAAATGAAGAACATAAAAATGGATTGAACAATAAAAGTAAATGGAAGCTAATGGGAAACTAAACTAAAAGAAAGAAGGAAAAATAAATCCTAAGATTAATTCTAACACTATACTACTCCTAACTTACATTACATTACACAACTCCTACTCCTAAAAATTACATCTACTTCTACTCCTAAAATTACATTGTTTTTTTAATCACCATCCATGTCTTATTTATATACACAAAAGGGGTAAAATTGTAATTTCTACATCCTAGATGAGTTGGCATTTTTTTGGCCACTTGTCTTCACACCATTGGCTCCTTGAAAAGATCTTTCCATGTCATTGGTCATCTTGTCCAATTGGATGTGCTAGGCTCATGTTGTCTGCGTGACTCAATCTCAATTTTAGCCCAATTTCGGTCCATTTTCTACCGAAATATTTAAAATTCATCCGGATTTAATTTATCTGCAAACATGAGAATTTTAATTAAATAAAGGGGATAATTAACAAAATAAATTAGGGATTTAAATAATTAATTAGGAAATTAAGCAAAAATAATTCTAAAAATATAGAATTATCACACCTCCAAACTTGAGCTTTTGCTTGTCCTCAAGCAAAACAAAATAATTATAGGAATGATAAGTACAAAACACAATAATTTCCCCAATATTATCCTCAAAGAAAAAGTATAGATTATGAAATCAAAGACTCACAATTACAAGTCCAGCACTTAGAATTATTCAATCATAAGTCCTAACCCAAATTAGACTCCTCGTGAGTGTGTGAAAAATGTCTAAGTCACTTCTCAGTACATTATCCGGATCAGATTATGCAAACGCAGTGAATGCAAAGTCAATTACATGTGATTATTCCCATAAGTTTGCTTTTCATTTCTCTCTTTACTAATGTAGTCAAACTTAATCAAAGATCAATCGGACTTCATTAAGCTTGTAATGTAAGGCTGGGGCTAAGGTATGATAAAGTCAATTTAGGTTTAATTACCCATTAACATGCATTACTTCTAGGATCTTTATGTAAGAGCTCAAATTTATTTCCCCCAAACTAAACATTTTATTCTATTTTTGTATTTTTTTCTTTTTCGTTTTCCTTCATTTTTTTTCATTTTTTTTACGTACTCCTTCATTATCACTTAATACCCATATAGCTCACAATATATCCCAATGACTTTTCATGCTTTTGGGGTAAGGGATAGGAACAGAGCATTTAAGCTACAAAAAATTTTGCCGAAATATTTATAGAGAAAAGCTTATTGGGCCCAGATGGGTGACTAGGGGTAGCATATGTACAAGGAAGGCTAGAAAGGCTCAAACAATCCAAAGATGGCCTAAATCATCTCCATAATTAAGTGTGATCTCATATTTCACCTCGAGATTAGATCAAACAAATTCTAGAATATGATGCACAAAATCAACTGAACAAATGCAGTCCTATGTACACATAAGCTTTCTCTAAATAAATATACCGATTCATGACATGACATGTGCATAAGATGAGGCAATCACAATCAAAATCAAGACAAATTCAAGAATTCAACTTCATGCTTTTCCTATAATCATGCTTCTCAGTCAATCAAAGTCAGACTAAATCATGGGGTCATATCATCGAGATATGGGAAAACTACATGCTAAGCACTAAATCATTCCCAAATCAAACAATTTAAGCTCATATTATCGAAAAAATTTTAAAAATTCTTTCTCAGATTTTTGAAAAAATTTTGAAAATTTATTCAATTTTTTTACAAAATAGCTCAAGTGATATCCCCTCCCCCAAACTTAAAGTGCACAGTATCCTTAGTGTGCAGATAATATAAGAATTTAAGCTCAAGAACAGAGTACTCCCCTTTCTGATGATGATGAACAACTGAAACTTGATTGAAAGCATAATACTAGAAAATAAACCTGCAACACAAACAAAGAAAGACACAACAGAAAAGAAAAAGAAAAATGAACTATATACAAAGTGAAAAGGAAAATACAGCCACTTCAAATGCAGCTGAAGAAAACAACACTCAGTAGCAGGGCGAAGAGTAGGAGGATTAGCCAAAATGGTGACAGAATGTTAACAGTTAACTCCTCCTTAGCTCTATCTATTTCCTTCTTTCTTTCTGATTTCGTATGCTTAAGCCTTATATCCTCCATCCTAAAACAGTTTTGAGAGTCATCAGGGAACTTTAAAGGTTTGAAAATATGAAATATTACCTCCTGATCTAGGACTCTCATAGTTAACTCCCCCTTTTGTACATCTATTAAAGTTCTACCAGTCGCTAGGAAAGATCTGCCTAGTATAATGGGGACTTCCTTGCCTTCCTCCATGTCTAAAACAATAAAATCTGCAGGGAAAACAAATTTTTCCACCTTTACTAACACATCCTCAATGACCCCCTTCGAATATTTAATTGATCGATCTGCTAGCTGAAAGGTCACTGTAGTGGGCTTGACATCCCCTATTCCTAACTTATGATAAATAGACAAAGGCATTAGACTAATACTAGCTCCTAAATCACACAGGGCTCTACTAAAGAATAGATTTCCAATAGTGTAGGGTATGGTAAAACTCCCGGGATCCTTGAGCTTAGGGGTAATTTTCTTTGGATAATGGCACTACATTCCTCAATTAAGGCCACCGTCTCATATTCTTCCAATCTCCTTTTCCTAGAGAGGATATCCTTCAGAAACTTCACATAACTTGGCATTTGCTCTAAGGCATCTGCGAAAGGAATGTTGATGTGAAGTTTCTTAAAAACCTCAAGAAATTTAGCAAATTGTTGTTCAAGCTTTTGGTTTTGAAACCTCTGAGGAAAAGGTACTGGTGGTCTAACTGTAAGGGATGTAGTGGTAACATGTATAGCATCAGAGGACTTTGAAGGCTGTGCAATAGAAGAAGGTATAGATGAAGAAGTGCCTAGCTTGGATTCTTTTGCAGCTTGATCCTGATGTTCTTGTTCTTTCTGAGCTGCCTCTTTAGAACCTATGGTTTTATCAACAATGGGTTGTTCAGGTCCAAACTTAACTTGTGGCTCATCTAGCTCTCTACCACTCCTAAGAATGATGGATCTAACATGTTCCTTACCCTCTCTTTGCTTAACAGGGTTCACTTCAGTGTTACTGGGAGGGGTCCCTTGAGGACATTGGCTAAGAGCATTTGCTATTTATCCCACCTGAACCTCCAAGTTCTTAATTGAAGCAGCTTGATTTTGCAGGATCATTGAGAACATTTCCTTAAGTGAGGGCTTCTTCTCAGCTGCTGGTGCGTGGTAATGTTGGGGCTGCATAGGTTGTGGTGGTGGTAGTGGTGGTGGATGATATTGAAATTGAGATGGGGATGGATGATGTGGTGGATGGTATGGAAATTGCGGCTGTGCTGGTACCTGAACTGGTGGAGCTTGAAAACTAGGGGGTCCTACAGATATGGAGTGAGAAGTTAGCCCTTGGTTTTGGCTCCAGGAGAAGTTAGGATGGTTCCTCCACCCTGGATTATAGGTGTTTAAAAAAGGGTGGTTCTGTTGCTTGGGGGAGCAACATACTGAACCGATTCTAAGTTGAGCGGACACCTATCTACAGAGTGGGTACCACTACACAGCTCGCAGGAAAGAAATGGACTTTGGATAGAATACACAGGGTTAGGACTAGTGAGAGGATTATGTTGGGTACTGAGCGACTCTACCTTCTTCGTAAGATTAGCTATTTGAGAGATCAAGGTAGGCAGTGTGTCGAGCTCATAAATACCTGTCGACTTCTTTGGCATTTGCCTCTCCGAGGATCATAAATAGTTATTAGCCGCCATCTTGTCTAAAAGCTCGTAAGCTTCCTCCTCTGTTTTACACATTAGCGCTCCACCCACAGCAGCGTCAACAATAGTCCTATTCTGGCTTGTAAGTCCGTTGTAGAAGGTCTGGACTTGTAGCCACAAAGATAGACCATGGTGAGGGCACTTCTTAAGAAGCTCCTTATATCGTTCCCATGCTTCATAAAGAGATTCAGAGTCGTACTAGGCAAAGAAAGATATATTACTACGGAGTTGGGCCATTTTAGAGGGAGGAAAAAACTTAGATAGAAATTGATGGGCTAACTCATCCTATGTAGAAATGGATCCTGGAGGTAGGGAGGATAACCATTGTCGCACCCTATCTCTAAGTGAGAATGGAAATAGTCTAAGCCTAAGCACATCATTAGATAATCCATTATGTTTGAACGTGTTGTACAAGTCCAGGAATTGCCCAAGGTGAGCATATGGGTCATCGTGCGGAAGCCCACTGAACTGTAAAGAGGTCTGGATCATCTGGAGGATTACAGGCTTTATTTCAAAGTTGTTTGCAGGGACAGCTGGTGGCCTAATGCCTGAATAATATCCTCCAATTGTCGGCATCGCATAATCTCCAATGGTCCTAATTTCCCTATTTTCTGCCGTGGTGAATTGCAGCGGATCTATTAATTTCCTAGAATCCTTTCGAATTTTTCTAAGAGTGCGTTCAATTTCAGGATCTAAAGGAAAGCAATCATAACTTCTGGCTCTATGCATGCAATCATTAAAACGTCCTTAGAAATTTTTTTTTTTGAATTTTTAAATTTTTTATTTTAATTTTTCAAATAACTAATCTAGATTAAATATTTACAACCTAAATATTTACAACCTAGAATTACACCTAAGCATAATTTCACTAATATTAATTAATGGCTAATTAACACTTCCCCGGCAACGGCGCCAAAAACTTGACACGCCCTAAACGTATTACCGCAAGTGCACGGGTCGTACAAGTAATAATGAGATTTTGAGTCCCGGATTATCGTCCCTCAGAGAAGTTGGTTAGTCTAATTAACTACCGGTTAATCTTACCCTAAGTATATCCTAGCTAATTATGAAATTAAAGGGAGTGATCTACATAGTTAAAATTAAAAATACTGAAAGCAATAAAATAATAAAAACTATAAAATAAAGAAAATAAAACCGAGCAAAATACTTATAGTGCTCCACGCAATTAAAATAAAAAACCTACAAAAGAAATTAAAACAGTTAAAAATTCATTAACGCAATTAAAATAAAATGCAAGTATGAAAATAACAAAACAAAATTAATTAAACTACAATTAAACTAACCTAAAATGTAATTTAAACTACTTAATCAAAATGCAATTTAAACTAAACTAAAACTTAATGAAAATAAAGACTAAATTAAAAATGCATGAAAAACATTTAACCTAAATTAACTCTAAATGCTTCTAAACTAAAATAAAATCTTAAAACATTTAATATAAAATTATCTACTAACTAAAATTAACACTACAACTTAACATGCAAAAATAATAAAACTAACCTACCATTATAATTGACTAAACTAACTAACTAACAACTAACAAATGCATGAAAATACTAATGATGTATTAAACTAAAACATGACTAAATTGAACTATGGCCAAACATGGCCTTCGCAAATTAAAATCAACCCCATGTCCCTCCATTCATTGTTCACGTCTTTCACATTGTTTCTTTCCGGGAGATGGCCTCGGGTTGGTTGCTCTCGGTTCTGTCAGGCGTGTCCAGCTTCATGTTTTTGGGTCTGCCTTCTCACCAACCCTACCTCGGCTTCGTGCATTTCTTCATTTCCTGCACTCAACATGGCACGTTCCATTCATCAGCAAACCAAGCTCCACACGCCAGCCTCGTTTGTCTTCCTGCATGCTCTGCCAGCTACTAACTGCTCCTGCTCCTACCAACTTCAGCAATAACAGCCCCTGGCATACTGCATCATCTCTGTTTCTAGCAAGTCTCGGTGCTGTCCGTGAGCTTCTGCGCTAGCTGCTATTCAGCTCTACTCCAGCTAGGTCCTGCCGTTCTCGGTTTCGTGCTTCTGCCCTAGACCTTGTATTGGTTCTGCTTCTGGCTGCTCTCGGCTGTGTCCTCTGCTCCAGGTTGCTCTCAGTTTTCTGCTTTACTTCAGGACAATGAACAGCTTCACTTCAAGCTGAAGAGAAAATAAAAGCCAAAAATGAAGATGAACAGTAGTTAATTCACAAAACAGAGGAGAACAGAGGAGAGCTCTCGGTTAGCTTGCTGCTGCTGTCCTCTCGGATTGCTTGTTGCCGTTGTCATCTCAGGTTTCCTTCTTGGCTCATGAGAGTAGTTCATCTCACCACAACCTTGAGACATGGAACCTTGGATCAAAGCAACCCGAGAGCTTACATTGAACAATTACAAAACTTGAAAAATAAGGAAAACTGAGAGCTACACTAGAACAAATGGGCTGTGTAAAATAAAACTTGAAAAAAAAAAACAAAGAGTTGATTTAACAAAACCGAGAAGCTTGGAATGATAAATTGATTGCCATGAAAATAGAATTATCCAAGACTAGAAAATGAAGAACATAAAAATGGATTGAATAATAAAAGTAAATGGAAGTTAACGGGAAACTAAACTAAAAGAAACAAGGAAAAATAAATCCTAAGATTAATTCTAACACTATACTACTCCTAACTTACATTACATTGTACTACTCCTACTCCTAAAAATTACATCTACTTCTACTCCTAAAATTACATTGTTTTTTTAATTGCCATCCATGTCTTATTTATACATACAAAAGGAGTAAAATTGTAATTTCTACATCCTAGATGAGTTGACATTTTTTTGGCCACTTGTCCTCACACCATTAGCTCCTTGAAAAGATATTTTCATGTCATCGGTCATCTTGTCCAATTGGATGTGCTAGGCTCGTGTTGTTAGCGTGGCTCAATCTCGATTTTAGCCCAATTTCAGTTCATTTTCTACCGAAATATTCAAAATTCATCTGGATTTAATTTATCTGCAAGCATGAGAATTTTAATTAAATAAAGGGGATAATTAACAAAATAAATTGAGGATTTAAATAATTAATTAGGAAATTAAGCACAAATAATTCTAAAAATACAGAATTATCACCCACTTCTTCCCAACCGATATGGGAACGACATCTTCGGCCATATAAAGCCTCATACGATGCCTTTCCAATACTTGTATGATAACTCTTGTTGTAGGCGAACTCAGCTAGTGGCAAATGATCATCCCAAGAGCTTCTAAAATCCAGCACACACGTTCTCAACATATCCTCCAGAGTCTGTATAGTCCTCTCTAACTGACCATCTGTCTAACGATGATAAGCGGTGCTCAAACTCAACTGGTTCCCATGACTTCCTGAAAATGTTCCCAAAAGTGAGATGTGAAGCAGGAATCCCTATCAGAGACAATGCTCACTGGAATACCATATAACCTCACTACCTCGCGTACATATAACCCTGCCAATGTACTCAGAGTATCGGTAGCTCGCATAGCTAGAAAGTGGACTGACTTCGTCAGTCTATCAACTATCACCCATATAGCATCGTGATTCCTTCGGGTCCTTGGTAAACCCATCACGAAATCAATGGTGATATGCTCTCATTTTCATGTTGGTATAGGTAGAGGCTGCAATAACCCTGTAGGTTTCTGATGCTCTACCTTCACTTGCTGACATATAAGACATTTTGCCACAAAATTTACAATATCCTTCTTCAGACCTAACCACCAGTACACCGGAGATTCTAGTACATCTTGTTACTCCCCAGATGTAATGTATACCTCGATGAATGAGCTTCCGACAATATCAATCTCCTGAGTTTTGGGTCCTCGGGAACACATAATCTACCTCTAAACCTCAAGAGTCCATCTGAACTTATCTCAAAGTCAGTCACTGTGCCCTTCTGTATCTGACCAATCACATCGATGCAATACGGATCTGTTTAGTGAGTCACTCTGATCCTCTCTAACAAATCCAACTCCAAGCGTAGACTAGCAATCACACAGTCCGTATGCATGTCAGAAGGCACAACTCCCAAACTAAAGCTAGCAAACTGCTCTAGCAACTCATGTTCCCTAACCATCATATACGATACCATCCCAAGGCTCTTCCTGCTCAAAGAATCAGCTACAAAATTAGCCTTACCCGAATGATAAAGTATCTCACAATCATAATCCTTTAGAAGCTCTAGCCATCTTCTCTGTCTCATATTCAGCTCTTTCTGCGAGAACAGTTACTTGAGGCTCTTGTGGTCGGTAAAAATTTGAAACTTTTCACCATATAAGTAGTGGCGCCATACCTTCAACGTAAACACTACCGTTGCTAACTCCAAATCATGGGTCGGATAGTTCTTCTCATAGTCCTTCAACTGTATGGATCCATAAGCAACTACAATTCCATCCTGCATCAATACATAGCCCAGTCCCTGATACGAAGCATCGGTATATACTGAAAA
The DNA here is from genome assembly GCA_033439115.1 of Firmiana major. Lineage (NCBI taxonomy): Eukaryota > Viridiplantae > Streptophyta > Magnoliopsida > Malvales > Malvaceae > Firmiana > Firmiana major. The sequence continues at coordinate 33,269,223 of CM065913.1, read as the reverse complement.
TCCTCTTAAGCTGGTAGGGATAATGAGAATCGGAGCAGTAGTCAATCGAATCTTCAACTCCTGAAAACTCTTCTCACAATCCTCATTCCACACAAATGCTACACCCTTCCTAGTAAGACTTGTCAACAGAGTAGCTAACTTCAAAAATCCTTCTACGAATCTCCGATAATATCCTACCAAACCCAAGAAACTCCTAATCTCGATAACTGTCTTCGGCTGTAACCACTGAACTACAGCCTCAATCTTGGATGGATCCACTGATACACCATCCTTTGACACTACATGTCCCAAAAACGAGATTTATGACAACCAAAAATCACACTTGTTGAGTTTAGCATATAACTTCTGCTCTCGTAAAGTCTGCAATACTATCCTGAGGTGTCTCTCATGCTCTTCCTCAGATTTAGAGTATACCAAAATGTCATCAATGAAGACGATAACAAACTAATATAAATATGGCTTGAACACATTGTTCATCAAAGCCATGAAAGCTGCAGGAGCATTTGTCAATCCGAATGGCATAACCAAGAACTCATAATGGCCATATCAGGTCGTAAATGCAGTCTTGGGCACATCTCCACTCCTTACTCTCAACTAATGATACCCAGACCTCAAATCAATCTTAGAAAAGACCTGCGCTCCCCAGAGTTGATCTAACAAATCATCAATGCGTGGAAGGGGATATCTATTCTTAATGGTTACCTTATTCAACAATTGATAATCTATACACAATCGGAGGCTTCCATCCTTCTTCTTTATGAATAAAATTGGTACTCCCCAAGGCGAAACACTCAGTCTAATGAAACCCCTGTCCAACAGCTCCTGTAACTGTTTCTTGAGCTCCTCTAGCTCAAATAAGGCCATGCGATACGGTGGTTTCGATATAGGCTCAGTACCAGGCACCAAATCTATACAAAATTCCATCTCTCTGTCTGGTGGCAATCTTGACAATTCATCCGAAAAGACATCTGGGAATTCACTAACCACAGGAATGTCTGCCAACTCCGGATATACCTTATACGTATCAACCACGTATGCTATAAAACCTTCAACATATTCATTTCTCATTTAGTATAGTATTTTATAAATCACAAATCATAACTATTACTTTTATTTCTTTGCATCAAACTTTACAACATATTTTTCTGGGTTAGGAAACATAACTGTCTTAGCATAACAATCTAAAACAGCATGGTTTGCAGATAACCAATCCATACCTAATATTACATTAAAGTCACTCATACTTAATAATATCAGATTAGTTGTCATATCCTTTTCCCCTACTCTTAACTTACAATCATTTAACACAGACTCCACTAGCTGACTATTATCCATAGGCGTACTAATTAACATCATCCTACTCAAAGGTGTACGCTCTACATATTTTGCTAGTTTACATGCAAATGAAGGTGATACAAATGAATGCGTGGCACCAGGATCAATTAAAACATGTGCTTCTAAATCATAAATCAGGATGTTACCTCTAATCACATTCGATGAAGCATCAGCTGTCCCCTGGTCCAAGGCATGTACTCGCCCTCGTCCCATAACTTGTTTCCCTTTTTCCTCTGCCGTCACTATCCTTCTCGACTTAGACATATCAGCTGGAGCTCTCTCCGACTCCTTACCCTTTTGTGGTGTAGTCTCCACCATCTCTAGGCAAACTCTAGTAATATGCCCTGGTTTCCCACATCGAAAACACATAATAGGACTCATCAGACAAGGTCTACCACCATGGTATCTTTCACATCTACTGCATTGATCATAGTAGGCCTCGGTCCTCAAATCATAATACCCTTCGTCGGAGCTATAGCCGGGTATATAGGAGGCCTAACTGGTTTCTCTCGCACCTCCTATATCCGTGGTCTCTTACCAAAAAGTCTCCTTCCTCCTCGATAACTGAAACTTCTATATCTAACCGACCTTTTCCTATCATTCTCTCAGCTCTGACTGATCTTCTCAAACTCTGAGGCATTCCTCTCATAGTCCTACTTGCATAATTGCGCCCTGCGCACTGCCTCATCATATGTACCAATATCAAATGGTACCAATCTAGACCGTAACACTGGTCTTAATCCATCTATAAATCTGCGGACCGTCCTAGTCTCACTATACATGGTATCGGGGTCATACCTTCCTAGGGCTAAAAATCTAGTCTCATACTCATCCACTGAAAGACTTCCCTGGCTTAACCTCAAGAAGTCGACCTACAGCCTCCGTTGTGCCGTATCTGGAATAAACTGCCTACTGAAGGCATCCAAAAATATCTCCCAACTAATCTCAGCATTTCGGGCTCTCAATATGGGCCTGGTGGACTTCCACCAATGCTCTGTCGTTCCCTTCAGTAGGAACGCAGCAAATGCAACCATCTCTGAAGCCATACACTCAAAGAATCCGTACAACTTCTCCATCTCTCCAATCCAATCCTCAGCGACAACTGGGTCCTTGACCTCTCTAAAAGATGAAGGTCCAAGCTTCTGAAATTGTTGCAATCTATCTAAATCACACACGTATCCCAATTAACTATTATCTTGAACTGGTAGGGGTGTATGAGTATCTGCAGCCTGTGGCATCTCAGGTGCAGGCTGTACAGGTGTGTCAGGTGCAACTGCCTCTCCTGTCGTAGTCTCTGCATCTTGTCCCAGTCTTCCTGGCCTAGTTTGTGCCAGTAACTTAACTATCATCTCTAAGCTACGCTTAATCTTCGTGAAGCATGCCTCAGAAGTCTTTGGTACCTCATTAGTACCTACATTCTCATCTCGAGTCTCTGGCCTACCTATACGGCCTTGAACCCTACCACTAGCCCCTCTACCTCGATTGGTATTAGCCATATAGACTAAATTCCTGTATTCACATCCGTAAATTAGTCCGATTCCCATCTTGTATACATAATTGTAACTGAAAAAGCACAATAATATGAGGATGTACACTTTCCTAAACTAATAGTGACTCACATCAAACTAACTACGCTCTGATATCATTCTGTCACGACCTCCTTCCGTGACTTACCAAACACCACTACAAATTTTTTCGCTTTTTACTTACCTTTCAGTTCACCAACAGTTGGGCTGTGATTCAATATTAGTCACCCACTCACATTCATACACAATATACATAGAATTTAGTATTCTTTCCGATAACATGAACTGTTATACAATATTTGTATATATACATCCCGATCGTACAATTGGTTACATAACTATACTAATACATTATTCAGTACAAAATGTTCGAGTGTATATACCTCTCGTAAGATGGATAAGCAGCAGATACAATGAATACTATACCTCAGTCGGACTCAATCTACTACGGATGATCTGTAGAGAGTGGAAAATAAAGGGGGATGAGCAAACAATGCGCTCAGTAAGGAAATCAGGCAAGCAAGTAGATAACTGCACTATCTACTGAAAATAAGGCTTTGCCTTTTTTTCTCTCATCTCAAAGCATGTATTAAATGATATAATAGTAATACAGAATAAATTCCATGTACTTAAAATCATGCTGAGTTATCAAATATAGGCATTCATGCAAAACAGTGCATATTTATAATTTCGGAATGCCTTTATAGAAATCATTGCCATTTACACATAAATCACAATAAATATGGCAGTTCATAACACCACACAAACTGATTTCTGACCTATCTCTCTCAGGTCTAACCGTATCATGAAAACAAGTGATATATCATGCGAGACTCAGTGGTTAAATACAATACTCTCCTAGACTATGGCTATATCCTATACTAGTGAAATCTCAGGCAACACAGATCTTGGTGTGCGGGTAATCACTACTGCAACGGGAGGGGGGTCAGTCCATCACAACCGCTAACTATAAACTCCTTAACTCCATAACTCCTCACAACACATGGTACAGTGTACTCTATGCCACTCGCACGGTACAACGTACACCCGTGGACCCTTTCCTCATGGTCGAGGTGCCTGCTATAAGTCTTAGCTCTCACACCATGGAATAAATGCCACGTCTCTAAATTCACGTGTGAATATCTCAACAGTGTGACACTCAGTCTACACGGAGGAAATCGTCACAGTTTTGCTAACATGTCTTATAAATCACATAAAACTACAGTATGCGTCTTGAGTGTGACTCATAATCAACACTCCGCCTCTTAAACACTATGTATGCATCTCAAAATATTCAACACTAGTGCAAGTAACCTCTAGCACTAGGTAAATGCATATTTCTCTTTTCAAATCAAGTATGAGCTATCGCTCCAATACTATATCATGCATAAATCATGAAAAGTCGAGTACGAGCAATGCTCCCAGTACTCTATCATGTAAAACTGAGTATGAGCAAAGCTCCCAATACTCTATATGCATCAATCACAAGCTGAGTACGAGCAATGCTCTTAGTACTCTAACATGTATAAAATAGCATTAAAATATAGTACGAGTATATCCTCCAGTACTAAGTGATGCATATCTCAAATTATAGTGCAAGTATTCTCTAACACTTATGGTTTTCACACAAAACCAGATAGGTGGCTTATTCAAATCACAACTCTTAATTCAAATCAAATTAGCACTTAAATGTGCTGTTTTCGCATATACATGAAAACATTAGTCATTCTATCATGAAACTCATGAATTTTTTGTTATAACATGCTTCTAAGGCTTTTTATCCTATTTTTGGATAAAACACACTTTCTCTCATTAATCCTTAACACAATAACATGTTTATTTTAGGGAATTCATATAGAGTATAATATCAGAACTCTAATTCAATATACGTGTAGCCATCTCTAGCTACTCACAAAATTTTCTTATCTCGGATCACGTCAAGTGACCCCTCTTCCTTGATTCTGCTCACTCTTGCAGTCTGATCAGCTTCCATGATGATTTTCAAAGCTGTTATATTCATTGGCGTTAGTATATCTCTATATACTCATTTCATTTGTCAAACCTCAATTTAATACATAGTTTTCATCACTTTCTCCAATATAGTATAAAACCACGTTTTCACATAACTATCTTTATTTCTCCTTATTCCCAATTTATGCATTTCATACTATCACCTTATAATCTTCCATACATGCATATTCTATCATTATATCCATGTTAACACCATTTCCTCATCACTTTCTCATTTTCACACCAATAGTTAGGTCATGCTCATTTTTCATGATCCTTTCATTTCTAACAGTTCATATATATACCAATAAACTCATCAACTCACCTAGTTTAACATATATCAACTTGGTGTATTAAATCTTACCTAGCTGAGATTTCCTTCCTTTGTCACCAATTTGTACAAATCCTCCTTGCTCTTGAAATCCTTGGTTTCAATATCATATTTCCAAGTATTTTGGTATTCTCTTTGCCAAGAACAACTTTACTCACTTACACCTCACTCAAAACTGATCACAAACTGAAGTTTTTTGGTGTTTCTTGGCAAGGTTACACTTTGGTTATTGAATGAAATAGTAAATCTCGTGAAAATTGAAATGCAGAAGTCCAATATTTATAGATTTGTCTTGATGAGATCGATATGCTCTGCATTTTTCCTTTTGAAACTGACCTTTCAGACTACATGAGATCGATCTGCTCTTTCATGAGATCGATCTGAATAACACAGAACCTTAAGGAGATCGATATGCTTTTGTATGAGATCGATCTGTTGCAAGTCAGTCGCTTAAGGAAATCGATCTGACCCTCAAGGGATCAATTCCTTCTTCACAGAATGCTCAGCAGATCGATCTGGCCCTATTGGAGATCGATCTGTCTTGTTCCATTGCTCAAATAAGAGTATTTTTTGCTCTTCTCTCATCCCATGAGATCGATCTCTCATTCATATTTTCCAAATTTTACTGCAGTTTTTTGCAGTAACTTATCTCAAACACTCTTAATTCTGCTGCTATGGTCATTTTCTCATCCAACTACATTTAAGGCTTAAAAATGACATCCATTCATACTTTATATATATTAAAACTTGTGTGCATTCATTGTATAACCAAAAGTATACAATACAACACCAAATGGAAGTATAAAGATTCATGTACTTCATGTAAACTTCCATCCATTTTACCACACTATCCAAATTTCCATATATTCTCATTCCTCACATACAAAAGTCCATTTCTTCTTATTCACATATAATGAAACTTGTATGTACATCACAAACTTATATTACAAAGTGCACATTAGATTTATGGACTTTACATCACTTATGCTTCACATAGCATGTACATGTATATATTTATGAATTTAAGGGTCTTACATTATATAACATATTGTGTTGATCATTTGTTAATAATTGTTTATCTAAGTTTTAAATGACATATATTTACCATCAACACAATCACCTTCTCCATAAGAATCAGACTGAGAGCTACAATACAAGCTTGTTGTATTTATTTCTAGATTTGGTATATTTTGTTTCAAGCTTTTAAATTCATTTTGTGGCCATCATTCTTTAAATTTTTGAATATTAGACAATTTGTATTGTATTAGTTTTACTTTATTTTAATAATATTATATCTATATGATTTACATTAACTTTATTGAAGGTATTAATTACATTTAAGAACAAATGTGAATGTCTAAACAATTATTTATTTTATTATACTATTTAAATAGGATTTTGTATGAATAATATTACTTTTATTTAATTATTGGAGAAAAATATAGATATTATTTGTAATTAAAGAAATATGACACATAATATTGTGACATTAAATATTTCACCACTATTATAAAATCGAAATATCGTGACATTTGAAATCTTATTATGACGTTACTTTACTAATATAGGTGACGATAATTTATGTCACTTATAGTGTGACAATTTTATATCGTTTCACTTAAAATTAAAGTTTTAATTATTTTTAGGGATATTTCATAATTTTTTACAATGTTATCGTACCAGCATAGATGACGATAACTTATGTTACCTACAGTGTGACTATTTTATATTTCGTCATTTAAAATTAAATTTATAATTATCTTTTGTGACGTTTGAGCATTTTTATGATGTTATCATAATATCATAAGTGATGATAATTTATATCACATATAGTTTGACGATTTTATATTTTGTCACTAAAAATTAAAATTTTAACTTTTTTTTAGTGATATTTGGGAGTTTTTTATGACATTATTCTACTATCATAGGTGACGAAAATTTATGTCACCTATAGTGTGACGATTTGATATTTCATCACTGATGTATAAATTTTTCTCAATATTGGTATTTAGTGACAGATTTTTTATATCAATTTATGATGCAATCTGACGTCACAAAAGAGTAATCATTAGGTGATGTTTTATGTTATCATCACGTTAGAATCATGCATAGATGTTGAAATTATGGGATCATCAAGTTAGACCTTTAGCGACAGTGCAAAGGTCACAAACATCGTGACGATGAAATTTTCATCACGAAAATCTATTTGTGACGAAAAACTAATATTTGATGATGATATTTCATGCATCATAAGTTGCCAAATTTGTTATAACGAATGTTTCAGGAAGAAAACCAGGCTCCCAAAGTTGCATGGTCAAGTAGTATGGGCTAACAAACCACGGGCCACCATAAATCACTTTATGAAAATCATTTATACTTTGGAATCTAAACAAGAAGAGATCTTGTTAATGGTCGATATAGTCTAGGCCTCTAGTAGGCTTCCATTGAGCTTTGACTTTAGGAAAGAGGAAATTATAAAGAACATTTTTCCAAAAGGACAATAATTACATTTTTCTAGGGTTTCTTGATCTTATTATTCTCCTCTTTTGAAAGAAAAGAAGTCAGAATATCATCTTTCTCCTCAAGCTCCTCATCAAAGCCCTCATTCATGAAAGAAGGTTGGCTAATGACAGAGAAAGACGATGGGTCTTAATTTCTTAAAAGCGAGTCCCTATAAGAAAAGAAGGCAGTTGTTTGTCAAGCATTTCATGATCATTTGTCTTTAAATCTCCATTTTTCGTTCGCTTTACATTTTTTATCTTGAGGTAGCCAACTTAAGAAAAGTTGGGAGCACTCTTGTTCTCGCTTCTCATTGATTCAACCAACAAGTTTGGCCCTACTTGGACTACAACAAAAGAAAAGTAGGAGAACTTAACCCCTACCCTCTCTTTTACAAGCCATCCGAATACCTCATCATGTAACGAAAACACTTTTACACATAATCCATCATCTACTTTCACATCTTCTAAACGAAATGGCAAACCTGTTGGATCTTCACCAAAGTTTATACAAGATGATCTTACTACTAAAGGAAAAAGTCATCAGCTTGAAAAAAAGATATGGAAATCTTAATAAAGGGCAATCTACAATAAGAGAGCTAGAGCAAAGAGAAACTTATTCAGGCAAAGAACAACCTTATGATAACAATGGACATTCCTTACCCCCTACCATTTCTCCTTCTTCTACGCAAACACACTCAAGTATTCATCCCCAAACTAGTGGAGACACTACTGCCCCTCCACCACATGAGGAAACACACTCAAGTATAAGCCTGATAAGAAGGATGATAAGAAGGTTATCATATGGATAACCTATCGAACAGTGAACTTAATAAGCCTGATCCTCCAAATGGTATGGTTACCCGAGATGAAAGTGAAGGAGCATGTCAATCTAAGTTTATCACAACATCATAATGCATCAAACTTGTTTTGTAAGATATGGATTGAGGAAGTCAAAGTCTTTTCAAACCTAGCCTAGTGGCAACTTAATCTATCACAACTCGAAGGACATGACTTTTCAGTAACTCATTGCAGAAGTATGAAACTTTTGGCTAAATTTTCATTTTTCTTTTAACACTTGATTGCCATGTGAGTACAATATTACAATGTCTCTAGGTCTCAAACTACCTAACTTGGTTTGAGGATTTGAACCTAAGGTCCCAATCTGATTTTTTTTATTAACTTTTATTTATCAAGTCGAGATGTAATTATCTATTTCGATAAAATTTTAGCAGTATAATAGCTTATATTTGGCCATACACAACTTGCAAGGTACGAGGTATAACAGTTTATATACACAAGGTAGTTGATTTTATATTTATTTTCTCAATCATAATAAATGGCCTTATTATCAATATCAATTCATTTATATCCCATAACATGATAATTAACTTTCATAATCATGTTTTAATTCAATATGTATCCCTACCATACACTGAAAGGTAACTGTCTAAAAATAAATACAATTAAACAGTATAAATTTATATACCGATATGAGCTACGAGATCTTCGAAGTATTTATTTCGAAGCCGATATTGATATCGATGTCAATGCACCTCTAGTCTGAACCTATGATGGAAAATAGAGATAGTGAGCTTTAGGGAAAAGCTCAGTAAGCAAACCACACAAGCACAGAGGTAATCGCATATAAGATACCGAATTCTAATGCATGTTTAACGCATTCACATTTGATTGTTCTTTTCTATCACTTATTCAAATCACATTTCGAAACATATCGAAGGTTGCACTTTTCTTGGATTTACAAACTAGAATATTATTTAGACACTGTCAAATCTTTCAGGCAGAAAGGTATTTTGAAATACCTCGATTGGTCATCAAATTTGACAACCTAGAATTGAATACAACCATAGGGGTTTAAAATTCGAAACATGGTTGAATGCAGAAAACTTAAGTTTAATGCAATCCAATCATGTAAGAGCTCTCTTCCTGAAATTCCTTACATCCATATTCATCCTCAAAACACAACCATTTTTCAAAATCATATCATATATTCCGAAACATATCACATATCAAAATATATTCATATATCGAAAACATCTCTTATTCAAAATATAGCTTATAGTCGAAACTTATCACATAGTGAACTTATGTTATTTTAAAACATAACCCATATTGAAACATATTCCATATTTGGAATATGTCTCATATCTGAAATACATTCACATCCGAAATATATTTTTTATTCGAAAGATTTCCTTATTTGGAACACATATCATATTTGAAGCATATTTCATATCCAAAATATATCACATTAAAGTATATTCATATATTGGAAACATAATTCATATTTCAAAACACTTCACAATTCGAAACATATTTCATATTATCTTTGCTAACTATTCTAACTCGTTAGCAGGGACATTATTAATTATTATATCCCATCATCTAAGACCACATCACTAACTATTATCATCCCCGTTAGTAGGGGCCACACCATATTCATTTCATCTAGATAAAATATGTTTTGTAAATCATGCTCATGTTTGTAAAACATTTTCGAAAATATATTTCACACTTTAAAACATTTTTCACATTTTAAAACACATTTCACATTTCAAACATTTCGATACATATTTCAAAATTCGTAATACATTTCATATGATCACTATTTTAACTCGTGATTAAGGAAATATTAGAATATAAAAATACATGACCATCGCTAACTATTATAACCCGTCAAAAGGCTTGAAATTGCCAAATATTATTACCCCGACATCAGGGACCAAAACACCACTAATTATTTTATACCCCGTAAGCAAGAGCTGAAATATTGCTAACTATTATATACCCCATCAGCAGAGGTTGAAATATTGCTAACTATTATATACTTCGTCAACAGGGGTTGAAACATTGATATTTATATCGCCAATAGTAGGCTACATAATTGCTAACTATTTTATATCTTGCCAGTAGAGGCCAAATGTGAGACCCTGGATATGTATAGTTGTATATATGTACATAGAAATGTAAATGGAGTTATACTAAGAATTCATAAGTGAAGTATATGTGATGTAAGTCCATAAGTTAATGTACACACTTGTAATAAGAGTTGTGATTGTACTTACAAGTTACATTATATATGAATATAAAGAAATGGACTTAAAGATGACTAATGTGACAAATGGAAGAAAGGTTTCATAAGTTGTGCACTTCCATTTGGTTTATATTAAGTACCTTTGGTTTTACAAAAATTCTACACAAGTTTTAATGTGTATGAAGTATTAATGGATGCTATTTTCAAGTCTCAAAGATGATTGGATGAGAAAATGACCATGACAGTAAATTAAGGATGTTTTGGTATAAGTTTCTGCAGGAAACTGCAGCAAAATCTGGAAATTATGCAGGCCAGATCGATCTCATAGGATAAGAGATTGATCTGGATGAGCCAAAATGCTTGTATTTGAGCCAAAGAATAGGGCAGATCGATCTCCAATGGGGTCAAATCGATCTCCTAAACATTCTGTAATGAAAAGATTGATCCTCAAGCATACAGATCGATCTCCTTAGCTCTCTGTTTAGAGCAGATCGATCTCAAGCTTCGACAGATCAATCTCATGCTTAAAATGTCGTGAAAAAGAGGAATTTAAGGGGACCATATTGTCACGACCGATTAAACATAATTGTACATCTATTTATATAATCGTTCTTTTTATACGTTACATCTCCAGTAATTTATACAATACATGTCTGTGCGATTTAGTATTCAGATACAAAATATATGTATATATATACCTTTGCGCAGCAAAGAGAGTTGTACAACAAAAGAACTAGCAGAGATGACCGTAAGATGCTCTAATGAGCCTTATCTGTGGAGTGAGAAAAAAGTGGTGAGCTAACGCGCTCAGTAAGAAAAACATGACAGTAGGTAGATAACTATACTGTCTACGTGCTTATAATGCATGCTTAATATCATCACAAGGCAAATGCATTTTATAAACCATAGCAATCTATTCAAAAATCATTAATTCGATAGAAAGCTTTTGTTTTCACTTTAACCAACATTTCAAATCATCACATTTCTCTTTGTTTTCATTTTCGAAATCAGTACTCCTCTGGTACTGGTAATAAGTGATTCCATCAAAATCACAAATCATAGTTTTTAAACCATTTGAGATCATTTTGAGATCGATTTGAAATCAATTTGAGATCGATTTGAGACTAGGTAGGGATATGTAATCATTTGTGGACATATGGCCATAGTCAGGGACCCCAAGCAATCACTAGCTAGGCGTGCAAGGGTGTCAGTCGCCTAGGGAGGTGGGTTAATCCAACCCATTAGCTCATCTCTACTCTATCATCTGTCTGAAGACGTCAACACAGTACAAGGTACTCCATGTATCGTCCCACGGTACAACGTACTCCGTGGACAATCACATGGTACAACGTACTCCGTGGACCCTGTTCATACACCCTACGCCATGGACTATATCAATATACTGTATGCTCGAGGCTACCTGAGAGTAGGCAGGCTTTTACGATCTCGGCATTAATCATCAACCATAATCTTGTCTCATAAACCAGTGCGAGCAAGTCAGTGTGACACACAGTCGACACGAGGGCTCCAGCACAGTTTTTATCATCAATAACATTTAAAATTTCGTGTAAGCATAATCGTGTAACCCGTTAGTTAACACGCAATTCCAGAACGATTTATTTCATTCACAAATCTGATAGATGTCTCTATCTTCATTGAAAATAACTCAAAATCAGAGTTCAGTATAAATAGCATGCTGTCATGATGAAAATTATGTAAACAATAGCCAATATATCCATATACTTGCTAAAAAGCAGAGTTTTATAGTGAAAAACATCAAAATATGCAATTCATGCAATTTTTCAAATCTTGCATTCCCGATACTCAACGGTATGTATTTCCCTATAACAAGGGTAATATCGTAATTTATTTATCACTAGGTTCTTTCCTAGATTTTCAGTCTCTATATATTCTATACTATTTATTCTTATGCAGGGATTTATTAAAATACGTACAACTATCTCTATAGCAATCATAAATCCCTTACCTGGAATCCCAGTCGATTCCGCTTTTATCTTTCCAATTTCTAATCACTCGCTCGTTCCCGGCTCCAATATGCCTTCAGGAGTAGAGTTTCTGTGATGGTGCGTAAATCGAGACTCGATCGAATTTACTTTTGTCGCGCTACACATTTATATATTTAAACCGGTTCAATTTCGGTCAAATATAAATTCAAATAAATTTTTCAAAAATTTAATCGATCAATTTCGACTACTTACCGACTTTTCCTTAAACCCGAGGCATCACCGAATTTTTTTCCTCTTTTTTTTTGGCTGAACCGGTTCAGACCCGCTTTTCACTGAACCGGTCCGAACCGGTTCAGTGGCCAAGTCGTCGTTCGGACTCTTTTTCGACCGGTTCCTCGCCGGCTTCCACTCCCAACAGATCCACCGGGCCTCGCGATGTGTGGATTTGGTGTTGTCCGACTGTCAGCTCGCCAGAAAGTGGTCGATCTGGCCCTTTCTTTCTTCGGCTTCGTCGACGTTTCTTCCTCTTCGTCGATCAGCGTTTCTGGGCTGCCGACGGTGGCGATGCAGGCGTCTTCTGGCCAGTGGCGACGTGCTCTTCCTTTTCCCGACCTCCGATCACCTCCTTTCTCTCTCTTCTCTCGTCGGTAAGGATGGTTTGGGGGGAGGGGCTTCGATTTCGTTTTTCTTTCTTTTCCTTTCGTTTTCGTTTCAGTTCTGTTTCTTTTTTTTATTTCAATTTTGTTTTGTTTATATATATTATATTATATTATATTATATTATATTATATTATATTATATTATATTATAATACATAAATTTAAAATATCTATAATATAATATTATTATAATAATAATACAATAATAAATATCCCATATTATTTATATTATTATTATAAAAATATTATTACCATGTATTATATATACAGTGATTTTCAAATGCACATGTATATATTTAGACACCCAATTTTTTTGACATATTTTTTCATATTCCCAAAATAATTTTCGAAACGAAAAATTTCGGGTCTTACACATATCAATCTCCTTCTTGTACAGATCGATCTCCTCAAGTTATTTCTATAAAAAGGGCATTGAAAATCTGTAGATTTCGGGACAAAACCATTTCCTTTCCCTTCCAACCCAAAACCTAGTTTTCTCTCTCTAAATCCAACCATTTTCAAGGAGATTTGAGGGAAGACTATTAGAGGCAAAGTTGCTCACATCAAAGAGAAGAACAACATAGTTTGGAGGCATTTTCCCATTTGTTGGATTGAAGGAACAAAGGGCATTTCTAATTGGAGCAAAGAGGAAATCCAAAGAGGTAAGTTTTTAGTGCACAAAATCTAAGTACATTTGTCTAGTTAATGATTATGAAGTTGATTTGGGTGTGCACATTGTGGGTAGAACTACCTAGAATGCCATGAAATGAATATAACCTAGAAATGGGTTAGTGTGAGAAGTGAAATGTGGTGGAATAAATGATGAATGAGATATCTTGAGATCATGGTGTTGAGGAGATAATTTTAAGATAATAATATGGAATGAATAGAGAGGCTTACCCAAAAAAAGGGTAAAATGAGCATTTAAGGCATTGGGTGGAATATATAGTTGAATGAGAGTTAGCAATACTAACTCGAATGTGTGATGAATATATTGCAGCTTCCGAGGATACGCCAGAGCGAGTTGAGCCAAGAGCGTGAGAAGCTAAGAGGAAAAGAGTCACACCAAGTAAATCGAGGTAAGAGAATTGTGCGGACTCTTAGAGATATCTATGTGCAATTTGGGCACTTAATGCTTTGCTAGAATACATAAGATGTTAGGAAATGAAATTGGGTGATTGAAGGGTAAAAGTTGGGTGTTTGACAAATGTGCATGAAAATAAAAGCATAGTGCTTTGAAAAATCATGTTTTATTGCTTTTTAGCAAGTGATTGGTAGGTTGGCTAGCATTTGAAATGAATTGCAAAAGAAATAAGTTGTTTTGGTTTGTTAACCACACTTTATAAAGAAATGAGCCACCTACATTGTTTTCGTGAGAATGAAAGCGTGTTAGAGTATGACTCGAACGAGATTTGACGTGTTTTATACACATGAGTGCTAGAGCTTAGCTCGCACTAGTTTTCACATGGATTTCATACTGGTTTTGGCATGGTGCTTGGAGCTTAGCTCGCACTAGATGCCTACCTTATTTGTTGTCGTGCTTGGAGCTTCGAGCAGACTGGGTGTCGCACCAATTAAATAGGCTCGCACGTGCACTTGTGATGTTTTGACATGTTGATAGCCTTGTTAGGAGTTTCGGGTAGACAAGAGGTCGTACCGATTAAATAGGCTCACACGTGCGTTTTGAGATGTGACGTGATATGATGTGTTGATTGGGTCCATAGAGTACGTTGTACCGTGCAAGTAGCATGGAGTACGTTGTATCATGTTGAGATTGTGATATGCCATCTTCGGACGAGATCTGCTATGGACCGGTGGGCTGGATTTGACCCACCTCCCGTGTGAAAGCAAATAGTGGTGATATCCCGCACACCTGATCCGTGTAGCCGGTATCATAGGTTATGGCCATAGACCTAGAGGTTATTACCTTTTATTGAATTGCCTATCTCACATGTCTAATGCTTTGTGAATAAATCCATGTTTGAAAAGATTTATGGGTTAGGACAGTCCGAGGGAAGGGCTGAGACCTAACAAATGTTGAATTATTTTGAGATATCGACTGTTAATGGTTTAAAGTGCACTGAAGCATGATGATTAATGCCACGCTTTATTGTGAAAAATGTATAATGGTTAATGCTATACTTATTTGAGAAAAACACATGATGGGTAATACCATACTTTATTGTGAATTATGCATGATGATTTATACCATGCTTTGAGTTGAAATGTGCACTGAATTTTAATAACATGAATGCTTTACATACCATTAACACAATCATACACTCATGTTTTGAGATAAAATGATGAACTAAATACTTTTGAGCATGACATCACGATCACGTAGATAGTGCAGTATCTACCTGCTCGCATGATTGCTTTACTGAGCGTGTGGTTTACTCACCCCCCTTATTTTCCCCCTCTCTCTATAGAGTGTTGAGTATAGATTGAACGTGACTAGAGGCTTCCCTTTTGGTATCCGCTACATCCCATCGGGTATACACACTTGAATTATTTTGTATCTAAACTAGACATAACACAGTAGCATTTTGTATGTAAACATTGGGGATGTAAAGCAATGTAAACACTTGAAAACAGTAACTCTGATGTATCTATAAAAGTGTTTACTTCTAGAATTATATTACAAATTGAATTGTTATGGATGGATGAGGTAGACATTGGCACACAGCCCAACCATTGAATGTGTAGCTGATCACGATCGAGGTAAGGCAAGAACACATGATGAATAATGCATAGAAATGTGAAAAATTTACACTGAATTTGGTAAGTTGAGGGTCATGACACCAAAAATAGTCATGACTAACTATTATTACCTATCAGCTAAGGTAGAACATTTAGTTATAAAAGCTACTCGAAAGCACGTTTTGAAATTGGTGCTAATCACAATGTGGTTGAAAGCAGAGTTAGCTTAAATCCAAAACATAAAAACGTATGTCTCACATATTTTCCAAAACATGACATAAGTAAGTTTTAAAGCTTCTTTAATGCAAGTATACACCAATGCAAGCTTTGTAAATCTCACAAAACTCATCTTATACATAAAATGCAAGTGTAATACAAAACAAGGTTTACATAAGAAAATATCCTTTTCGATAATCTTATCGTCGATATTTTCACATACTTATAACACTTAGGATCTTTGAACATCATTTGATTCTTGCTTTAGGACCTAATTAATCCATATGATGCTATCTTGTATCAAAGGAATTATGTTATACCTTAAGATGCAACCTTGCACCCCAATGATCACTTATCCATTCGATATTCTTATCCAAATCAATCAATCTTCTAATAAATCAAAATTTCAATTTTTTTTTGTCAATCGCTCATACCATCACACATAGCCCTTAAATATTCCTCAATATGATTTAAGACTCATCTTATTTCATATGATGCTACCACACATCTATGGAATTAACTTATACCTTATTGTGCTACTTCATATCTCAATGATCACTTATCGATTTCATAATCTTATCGATAATTCAATCACATGTTCTTATCACACTTGTAATCCGCAAACATGCTTTAATTTCTATTTGAGGACCCAAATTTACTCTATATGATGCTACCTTGCATCTATGAATTTAACTTAGAATTTTTTAAGTTCAGAATTATCTCATATGATGTTTCTTTACATCCTAAAAGGGAACTACTAACCCGATATCTTGTTCACAATTTTTCCTTATCACTCTATAATTTATCAATAATACATTCGATTAATTACATATGAAATCTTTAAGTATTTCTTAATTTTCGCCTTCATAATTAAATACATTATTTATGAATTTAATTAGCAGATTTCATATTTAAATTCATTATTTATTGTGAAACCTAAAATTTTCATATTACTATTTAATTAAAATGCTAAGATGATAAGTTCAAAGCTTAGTTAAGTGTTCATGTAGGGCTCGAAGGAACCAAGAGCTCGGATGATGGAGAGTTGAGCTTGGGTCACAAAATCGAGGTAAGGTGTCGAGTAAGAGTTTTTTAAGAATTGACAATCATATAAACATGATTTTATGGATGGAAGGTGAAACAAAAGTGATTGGAGTGAAATAAGTTGTTAAATCTTGAGTTACCACTAAACCGAGAAATTGAGCCTAGTAATTGAAATAAATTCGAAATAAATTCCATAAATCCATAAAAATTATTCTGAGGCCATAGGAAATTAATATAAGGTATATTTGACTTGGAGAATTAGAATTGAGTGGAAATATTGATTTTTCGGTGGTTAAATTAATTTTTAAAGAAAACTAAAAACTTTAAAGAATTTTTATCGGTAATGACTAAACTGGGTAAAACAGGCCCAAACGGAAAACTTTTCTTAAACAGGTGGGCCCAAAATTTTTATGAAACATACCAGGGACTTAGTATAACACATGAGTGGTTGAAATTTAGAAGAAAAATGAGCTGAAAATAATTTTTGGAGATTTTTTGAAAAATAAGGCAGCTGGCAGCCCAAGCCCAGCACACTACAGGCCCAACAAAATAGCCGAATTTGAAAGGGCTCCAGAAGTTCAAAACTTACCTAACTGTTCATGTAGGGCTCGAAGGAACCAAGAGCTCGGATAATAGAGAGTTGAGCTTGAGGCACAAAAACCAAGGTAAGGTGTCAAATAAGAGTTATTTAAGAATTGACATTCATATAAACATGATTTTATGGATGGAAGGTGAAACTAAAGTGATTAGAGTGAAATGAGTTGGTAAATCTTTAGTTAGCACTAAACCGAGAAATTGAGCCAAGTGATTAAAATAAATTTGAAACAAATTTCATAAATTCGTCAAAATTATTCTGAGGCCATAGGAAATTATTATAAGGTATATTTGACTTGGAGAATTAGAATTGAGTGGAAATATTGAGATTTTAGTGGTTAAATTAATTTTTAAAATAAATCGAAAACTTTATAGAATTTTTATCGTTAATGACTAAATCGGGTAAAACAGGCCTAAACGGGAAACTTTTCTTAAACAAGTGAGCCCAAAATTTTTATGAAACATACTAGAAACTTTGTATAACACATGAGTAGTGGAAATTTGGAAGAAAATGGGCTGAAAATAAATTTTGGAGATTTTCTGAAAAATAGGGCAGTTGGCAGCCTAAGCCTAACACACTACAGGCCCAACAAAAAGGCCCAATTTGAAGGTGTTCCAGAAGGTCTTTGAATCTTTTTTTTTCATGTTGAAGTATACCTAAAGTCCTTTTTGGAAAGATAAAATTCATCCAGAACCAACCTAAAACAAAAAAGAACCATTCCCTTCAAGTTGTCGCAGGCATCCGTTAGTCTTTCAGAGTGTGGAATTGTTTTGGTCACCTTTTAGGCATTTTTAGAAGTCAGCTAAGAAAATAAAATCTTCCTTCTTGAGTCCTCTAACACATAAAAAATTTTGTCTCAAATAAGTTGATTTAGTGGGTGAAAACCTAGAGAGAAGAACAAGAGCAGAATTTTCCCAGTTTCAAAGGTAAGAGAAACTTTGAGTTTTTGATTTCTTGGTTAGTTTTTAAGCTTGTTTAAGATGATTCTAAGTTGTATACATGTATATCTACAGCTTAGAAACATTTTTAGAGAAAGAAAGAGAAGTCAATGTTGGTCAACAAGGTGAGGAAGTTGATGGAAGATGATAAATGTGATATATATTGATGTTTAATGGTTTTAGATGATTTTTACTAAAGTGGAATTTGAAGAAATAATTTCTAGACTATGCTTGAAATTCGACCAGCCCTTGTTTGATATGGAGAAGATGAAATTTGATTGAGTTGTGTGTTATAGAATGTTAGTTTAATACCAAAAAGTTCGGTTTATAGCTCGGTTTAATGGAAAACTATAAAATGTGGAAATTTGGCAATTTGATAAGTTATAATGTGTTGACTAAGACTTGAATAAGTGTTTAAACTATTAAGTTAATAAGTTTGAAGTTAAAAGAAAAGAATTTATCGAAACAACTAAAACTAGCATTTTTATCGGTTAAACCGAGAAAGTAGGAAAAGTAGGCAAAAATGATCTAGTTAGCAACGTTTAAGTTGTAAAATGTATGTGAACATAAATAAAGATGAATTGGATACTAATTGGACATAATTGGACTGTTTGTGGTAGCTAGTAGTGTGGGCACCTAAATTGAGGCAAGCCCGATATCTTACAATATTGTCTTTCCTTGAGATTCGATCGGTAAGGGATGCAATTTAAAGTAGTAATGACTTCCTTTACCTATTTATATTTCCTAAAATAATATGACGCATGCATGAAAAATTTACATGAAAAACTTGAACCTTTCAACATAAGTTTCTAAAAGAAATGACACTTCGATTTAACCCCGAAGCCAAATATTTTTACTATGATGCATAAGTCTTTGATATATTAATGTTTTATAGTTGAAATGTATGATTTAATGATTAAAGTTTTCCATATGATTTTTAAGTAAGTATAAAAACAAGTAAGGAAATAAATTTTTTTTTTGAGACTAGAGGCTACCCTGATAGTGTATGTTGCGTGCATGTCATGCTCGCTACTTGTGGTATCCAACTCCATCACTTGTAGTGCTTGTTTCATTTCGCCCTTGTAGCGCTTGTCTCCGCCTTTATGGTGCATGTCTTCGCTACACATGGTGTCTGTTTTGTAGTATCTTGTGCCCGCGCAGTACACTTATAGGTTATGTTACCCGCACGGTGAGTGCAATTGGTGCCCATGCCCTAACTGTGTGCTAGTTTATTTAGATACTATGTCTGTTTTGTTGTACGACCTTGATCCAGTCTACAGCCCCTGCCATGGTCATCGGTGTTTGATATCTTTATTTTGCATGATAACTATAGAACTTAGCATAGTCTCCATGTTTTCATGTATGAATGTTTTGAATTATAAAAAGTAAGTAAGTAAGAAAGCTTTGTTAAAGTAAGTAAGTATGTATACTTATTAAAGTAAGTATGTATGTATGTTTTATTTCAAAGTAAATAATTAAGTATTGATTTTGCTAAAGTAAGTGAGTAAGCATATATGATTTGGATAAAGTATGAAACTTTTGAACGCATGATAATCACGATTTTCAATAGGTTTTGGGGTTGTTAAGATTATTTTAAATGTTTCCCTTACTGGGCTTTTTTTAGAAGCTCATCCTCATTTTTCTCATTTCCAGATTGCCTACAGTAAGATCTTTTCAGCTACTCACGGAGTACTTGAGTTAGACTAGTGGATTTTGAACCTCCCTAGGCTACCTTTAGTATACACTCAGATACATCATCCAATGTTTATTTCCAGACTTTGTAATGTACATATACTAATTTAGGATATAATCTATTTTTTTATGGATTTGTATATAAATGGTTTTGGAAGCAACTGAAATATTTTGATGATATTAATATGGGAACAACTGGTTTAGTTGAGAAGTATGTTGAATCAGAAAATAATAAGTTTAAGAAAATAAAAACAATTGTTTGAGGTTATAAACTATGATTATGTCTAATTGCAGGAAGGAAAGTTAAAGTACAAGAGGTTATACTGCTGAATTTAGAATGAACTTTAAACTAATAAAGGATTGAGCAAAGGAAGAAACGAAGTAACCAACACTGTACAGGAACACAACCTAAGTAAGAAATTAAATATTAAAAGTAAAAGTTAGCCCTAAATTTTTGCACTTTCGAGGTATTACAGTTTGCGTGGTATCAGAGCTAAGGTTGTCTAGTACTGTTAGTGTTAGGTAGCTAAAGTTTGATTACATCCCAAGTATCTGTATTTGTCTAGTTAATAATTGTGTATACCTGTTATAGCTGCAACTAAAACTACTAGTGTTGGCGCTGGTAATTTATCATTTACTATGAGTGGAAGATGAGGTTGTCCTTGGAGGCAAACTCAACCACCTCTAGCACCTCCCCCATAACCAGAGAGCCCTAACTCTCGACTGAATCGTATCAAGCAGAGTATGAGGGAGGGATTTGAGAATCTAACGACGTTATTAGCCTAGTATTTCAGGGTAAATGCATCGGGTATAACACCTACAGCAGCTCCACCTCCACCTCCACCTCCTCCACAAGCTCCTTCTACACCTCCTATCACTCAGTCTTCGGTACAGATTGGGACAAATGATAGAAATACAAGTAGAATGAAGGATTTTCTCAAGATGCACCCTCTATAATTTAAGGGGGTGAAGGACCCGGTAAAGGCTGAGGAATAGTTAATTGATTTGGAGAGGATCTTTGGATATTTGAGGTGTACTGATTCAGAGTAAGTCATCATGGCTACATACATGCTCACAGGACAGGCAGGTGTGTGGTGGAGAGCCACTAAAACATATTTGATTGCCCGACATCCAGAGATTAGTTGGGAGATTTTCTTATCCACTTTTAGGACTCAGTGTGTCCCACCAACTGCACAAAAGAAAATGCAAGCTGATTTTTTAGATTTAGTACAGGGTAGCATGATAGTAGATGGGTATGAGAACAGGTTTTCCACTCTGATGCGGTATGACCCCGAGACCATCAAGGATGAGAAGCGTCATGCCGAGAGATTTCTATCCGGGTTGAGACCCGCTATTTAGGATAGATTACTAGGTTTTCACATTACAGAGTTTGGGATGCTCTCGAGCATGCACAGGACATAGAGAGGGGTCTTGATATTACCCAAGATCAATATGGTTCATGAGGGAAGTTGAAGAATAAGGGTAACAGAGTGGATACCTCTAGATCAGAGCTGAGGAGTAGTCAACTAAAAAGACTGAGGACTGGTGAGTCTCCGATGAGGGTTGATAGGCCCATGACTCCTGCTACTACTATTGTGACCACTAGGAGCCATCAGCAGACTATGAGAAGTTGCAAGTAGTGTGGTAAGTTGCATAGTACACCCTGTCATTGGCAACGGGTGCCTGTTTTAAGTATAGAGACAAAGGACATTTGATTAAAGATTGTCTACAACTTAAGACTCTATAGTCTCAAGATCAGCCACAACCACAGTATGAGAGATAAACACGGGCTCCTCAGAGATAGACCCTCAGAGACGGGTTACAGCAGCAGAGAAAGGTAAAAGGCATGTAACTCAAGGACACGTCTTTACTTTGGATAAAGAGATTATCGACACCTCTTTAGAGACCAACAGAGGTAATCTTCTTATCTATAATTATGAAGCTCATGTTTTGTTTTACCCTGGGTCCACACACTCATTCATTTTACCTCACTTTGTACAATGTTTGCATATAGAATTTAAGCCCCTAAATCATATATTGCATATCAGTACTCCCATGCATGAGTCACAAATTACCGATATAATTTGTAGAAGCTATGAGATTGATGGCTCTACCGAGAGGGGGGTGAATCTGTTTTCTAACGTTAATAGCAAATTTTAATTTAATCCTATTTTAATTTGCAAATGAAAGTAAGCAATATAACAAAATTAAACAATTTAATGCAAGATAGGGAAGAGAGAAACAAACACAATCGTTTATAGAGGTTCGGCCAAACTCTTGCCTACGTCCTCTCTCCTTGACCTTCTTGTCAAGTGCTTTCTTACTCTCCTTCAACAGAAGTTTACAATGTTCCTTTTACAGGTTAAGGAATAACCTCTCTACCCTTTGTAATATGAAAATGTATTCACCCTCTTACAATTTATCTCACAGAGGAACAATCCTCTTCTCTCTCAAGATAAGGATGAATACAAAAATGAAGCTTTAATATAGGTAGGACAAATACAGCTTTTGCACTTAAGCTTATACAATGAATCTCAATAAATGAGGAATGAAGACACAAGGAATGAAAGTGTTGAAAGCTTGAGAATGTAGAAAAATGTGCAGCAATAATGTCTCAATTCTCTTTGTCTTCAATGCTTGGTTAAATACTGAAGGATTGGTAGTTGGAGCATTAAATGCTATTTTTCCCGTTGAGATTTTGCAGAAACTAGCCGTTGGGTACCTCCAGTAGTGTGCCAGATCGATCTGCCTTCTTGGCCAGATCGATCTCTTAGTTATAAATCCTGCAAGATCAAAGCACAAAAACACAAGGAGATCGATCTCATAGGTTAGCAGATCGATCTGTTAATTTGAAAATGATAGGGGAGATCGATCTATCGAATAGGCAGATCGATCTCATGATCTCTCTGTTTAAGGCAAGATCGATCTACAGATCGATCTGCCATGCAGTTTTGTAGTGGGGAGATCGATCTCTCAATACCTCAGATCGATCTCCTTAGCTCTCTGACTTTGAGGAGATCGATCTCTTCCTTACCAGATCGATCTCATAAGTTCTCTGTTTGAGTGTGGATCGATCTTTCAGATCGATCTACAGTCTTATGCTTTTAAAGGAGATCGATCTCTTCCTAGACCAGATCGATCTCTCAACTCTAGCTTTAGCAAGATCGATCTCTTAACCCTTGCAGATCGATCTCACTCTTCCTTAATACCTTTGTAAAGGTTCAAGGCTTGGCAGATCGATCTCATTTCTTCATGAGATCGATCTCTCATCAAGTAAAAACCCAGGAGATCGATCTCTCATAAGCCAGATCGATCTCTCATCAACAGAACTCTAAGTTCTGGTACTGATAACCTCTAAACATGTCTTTATATCATTTTTATATTATTGAATTTACTTGTTTTGTCATTTCAAAATATATTAACTCAACAATCTCCCCCTTTTTGATATGACAAAACTTATTCAATCAACATGTTTAGTTATTTTGCAAAAGCTCCCCCTTTTTGTGAGCTCCCTCTTTTTGTGAGCTCCCCATTTCTTTTAGCTTTTAACTTTGTTACTATTTTAACTCCCCCTCATTTTAACCATTCGTTTAGAGATGTTTCTTAAAAACCTTCTTAAAACGTTTTATGCCTCTTGACCACAATCACATGTTTTCTTTTCTTCTCCCCCTTTTTGTCATATCAATAGCAAGAAAGAAAATTCATGTCATTTCAAAATGAACATTTTCATTGAAACTTAGTCAACAGACAAATGGCAGTTCATTTCAAGCAAATGCATATCAAAATAACAACAAGTAGCAAAAACAAAACATATAACTAAACTAAATCGAGCAACTAGATCCTAAGATGGAGAGGAACGCGATCCATGAGATCCTCAACATGAGTGCGAGTGACTTGAAGCTCATCAAACATCGCCTCCTGAGCCTCATGAACCTCATCCATTCTTCCGTTCAAAGATGCAAAGCCTTCATCGATTTTTCTGTTGAGTTCACTTATCATCTTCATAAGGATCTCCATGTCAGCAGGTGAAGATGCAGGTGCAGTGGACTGAGGAGTTGAGGATGATGGTCCCGTAGCCGATACAGCAGGTGGGTCCATAGGCTCAGCGGAGGGGTCTTCCTCCATAGCTTCAGCAGGCTGCTGTTCCCTCTTCTTCTTCCAGTCGCCCCGAAAATCTTTGTAGTATCCCATGTGATGGAGGGTCCCGATGTTGAGGACGCTCTTGGGAGAGGGCAGTTCACCGGTTTCGCAGCTGCTATCTATCTTGAGCCGTTGAAGAAAGTACGCCAATGGTTAAGGAAACACGATCGTCGTGGCTTGGCCTCGTACAATCTTTAACCAGTCTTGAAAGATAAAATGGACGAGGTTGGGTTTTTGACTGGTGGAATGAATATAGTGAATCCAAAACCTATCTAACCTCCTAACAGTCGAATGTCGGGTACCAAATGGACGAAGTTTCCACGAAATGATGAGGTGGAGTAGTCGGGGGTGCATTGGGAGTTCACTCGCCTTATCCCCGGGAATGTCAAACTCCAAGGGAACCTCCTCATCTTCGTTCGTTAAACCTTCATCGCGTATGTCAAAGGCTTGGGCTAAAATTTCAGTGGTTACGGCAATTGACCTTCCTATGACATACGTTGTGAAACCAAGAATTTGACAGGAATCGATAGGATCGTAATTGAGTTCGGCATTGGAAAAGAATGCACGAACGATATTTGGAGGGACGGGAGTGTTTATTTTCAGAAAGGACATCCAACCAAACTCCTCAAATTTCGACAAGTATGGAAAATCAATTCGGTTGAGGAAAGAGAAATCGATTGTACGCCAATGTTTAATTGGCATGGTTGAAAAGTATTCTTCGTATCGCTTTCTCTTCGCAGGTGTTTTAAAACACCGGTTGAAGGTAGCGATGGAAGAGGGTGGAATGGGTTGGGAAGATAACCCGATTTCGACATTGATTCGGGGAGGTTTTTGTCCTATTTTCTTAAGCCTAGGCATGGTTCTAGATACGAGAATTATGCTACTACAGATTCACAAGCGAAAAAAATCAATGGAACAGTACCTAGATTTGCCCTAGAACTAAATTGAACACAAATCGTAGGAACTTTTTGAGAAAACAATGAGAAATGTTGGTTACTATACCAGGAAATGACACGGAGACGCAAGGAAGGCTGTACAGAGATCAATCTGAGAAGGAATCGGGAGAGGAGGTGCGGGAAGTTAAGGTTTTTGAATTTTGAGTTTTTGAAATTTGGGGATTTTTGCCCAGTTTTTATAGTCCAGGGCACAGGAGATCGATCTGTCGAGACGACAGATCGATCTGTCATTTCCAGAAGCCAAGAGAGATCGATCTGTCGCATGAACAGATCGATCTGTTAGCAAACAGAGGCTTAAGGAGATCGATCTGTCACATGCACAGATCGATCTTCAGTTTAACAGAGGCTTAGAGAGATCGATCTGCCAAATGCATAGATCGATCTTCAAAATACAGAAGCTTGAAGAGATCGATCTGTCGTATGGACAGATCGATCTGCTCTTTAACAGAGACGTAAGAAGATCGATCTTATGGTTAGAAGATCGATCTTCTTAGCTTAACCTTAATGATTTAGGCTTGTTGTAAGTATGGAGATCGATCTATATTGCAAGGAGATCGATCTCTCATCCTCGTTGCCAGAAAATCTTTGCAAAAACTCTTTTAAAATCAACTTGAAACCAAGATTTTTTGAAACATAAAGTCTTAAGGGATATTCATGAGTCCTAATTCACCTCTAAGGATACAAAACCTATCTCTATCAAGAGGTTTGGTGAATATATCAGCTATTTGATGTAAAGTGTCAATGTACTCTAAAATTATATCCCCTTTTTGTACATGGTCTCTAAGGAAATGATGTCTAATCTCTATGTGCTTGGTTCTGGAGTGTTTGATAGGATTTTTAGACAGATTAATGGCACTGGTATTATCACATTTAATAGATACTTGCTTCATGTCAATACCATAATCTTTCATTTGTTGTTTAATCCACAACACTTGAGCACTACAACTACCAGCTGCTATATATTCAGCTTCAGTTGTGGACTGAGCCACACTGTTTTGTTTCTTAGAGAACCAAGAAATTAACCTATTTCCTAAGAATTGGCAGGTACCTGAAGTACTTTTCCTATCTATTTTGCATCCTCCAAAATCAGCATCTGAAAATGCATGAAGGGCAAAGGTGGAGTCCTTGGGATACCAAAGTCCTAGTGTGGGAGTGTCTTTGAGGTATCTAAAGATCCTCTTAGTTGCTAATAGATGTGATTCCCTATGAGAGGATTGAAATCTAGCACAAAGGCATACACTAAACAAAATATCTGGTCTACTTGCAGTTAAATAAAGCAATGAGCCAATCATAGACCTATAGAGTTTAGTGTCTACACACTTACCACTTTCATCTTTATCAAGCTTGATGTTGGTGCCCATTGGAGTTGCTTGAGGTTTGCAATTGTCCATTCCAAATCGCTTGAGCAATTCCTTAGTATACTTTGCTTGATTGATGAAGGTTCCATCTTTTGTTTGCTTCACTTGAAGTCCCAAGAAGAATGTGAGTTCTCCCATCATGCTCATCTCAAATTCTCCTTGCATGATCTTAGCAAACTCTTTGCATAAAGACTCATTAGTTGAACCAAAAATAATATCATCTACATAGACTTGTACAACTAGTAAATCCTTATTTTTATTTTTGATGAATAAGGTGGTATCCACTTTTCCTCTAGAAAATCCTTTTTTCTATTAAAAATTTTGACAACCTTTCATACCAAGCTCTAGGAGCTTGTTTCAAGCCATAGAGTGCCTTAGATAATTTGAAAACATGTTCAGGAAATTCATGATTTTCAAATCCAGGAGGTTGCTCAACATAGACTTCTTCATTAATGAAACCATTTAGGAATGCACTGTTCACATCCATTTGATACAACTTGAAGTTTTTATAACATGCAAAGGCAAGTAACATTCTTATTGCCTCTAATCTAGCTACCAGTGCATATGTTTCATCATAGTCTATGCCTTCCTCTTATCTATATCCTTGTGCAACTAGCCTAGCCTTATTCCTTATGATCATAGTATTTTCATCCATCTTGTTCTTGAATATCCATTTAGTTCCAATTATAGAGTGATCACTAGGCCTAGGAACTAGTTTCCATACTTTGCTTCTCTCAAATTGATTTAATTCTTCTTGCATTGCTAGGAACCAATTATTGTCATCTAAGGCTTCATTGACATTCCTAGGCTCTATTTGAGATACAAAGGCTATATATTGGCACATATTCCTTAGAGATGATCTAGTTCTAACTCCAAGAGTTGGATCTCCTACTATTTCACAATCCTTTACATATCCTAACTCTCTTGGTGCTCTAGATTCTCTCTCTATTATCTCTATCTCATCTTCATCTTCTTTATTCAAGTCAAGTTTTTCTAATAAGTCATCTTTTAGGTTTGGGATATCCTCCAAGTTTTTGTCAAATATTCTAACATTCTCATCATTGGTTGAATCTTTAGATACATTATTTGATTCATCAAATATAACCTGAATAGATTCTTCAACCATTAATGTTCTTTTGTTATAAATTCTATAAGCCTTTGAATTCAATGAGTATCCTAGGAATATTCCCTCATCACTCTTGGCATCAAATTTTTCTAAATTATCTTTCCCATTATTTAGAACAAAACATTTGCAGCCAAAAGGATGGAAGTAACTAATGTTAGGCTTTTTACCTTTGTAGAGCTCATAAGGAGTTTTCTTTAGCATGGGTCTAATCATAGCTCTATTAATTATATAACATGATGTGTTTATAGCTTCAGCCCAAAAATACTTTAGTAAGTTATTCTCACATAACATGGTTCTAGCCATTTCTTCCAATGTTCTATTTCTTCTCTCAACTACACCATTTTGTTGTGGTGTCCTAGGGGCTGAAAAATTATGGCTAATTCCTTGATCATTGCAATACTCATCAAATCCTATATTTTCAAATTCTTTGCCATGATCACTTCTAATACTAGTTATTGTATATCCTTTCTCATTTTGAGTAATTTTTGTATAGGCTATGAATTTTTCTAAGACTTCATTTTTTACTCTTAAGAAGAACACCCATGTGTACCTAGTGTAATCATCAACTATTACAAATCCATAGTGTTTCCCACCTAGGCTAGTTGTTCTAGTTGGTCCAAATAAATCTAAGTGAAGTAATTGGAGAGGCCTAGTGGTGGATACAATATTCTTAGGCTTAAATGTTGTCCTTTTATGTTTTCCTTTAACACAAGCTTCACATACTTCTTCATGATCAAAGGATATCTTGGGTAAACCTATAACTAGATCCTTTCTAGCTAACTTAGATAGCACACTCATGCTAGCATGACCTAGTCTTCTATGCCATAACCAAGATTCCTTTTTATTGTCTACCATTAAGCATATATTTTCATTTTTGAGTTCATTAAGATAGACAATATATATATTTCCTTGTCTATGACCTAGAAAAAGAACTTTGTTAGACTTAGGATCTATCACATTACATTTCATGCAATCAAAAATTACTTTGTAACCTTTGTCACAAAGTTGACTTATGCTTAGTAAGTTATGCTTTAGACCCCTAACAAGCAATACTTTTTCTAAAGAGAAGTAATCATTACCTATTGAGCCACTTCCTTCTACTTGGCCTTTGGAGTTGTCCCCAAAAGTGACCTCTCCACCAACCTTTGATTTAAAAGAGTTGAAGTGGCTTCTATCTCCCGTCATGTGCCTTGAGCATCCACTATCCAAGTACCATGCTTCCTTTGTTTTAGATGTGTGGCCATGCTCAATCACCTACAAGAAGATTTAAACTCAAGTCTTAGGTACCCAAATTTTCTTGGGTCCTTTGAGGTTAGTGAATGCAATTCTTGATCCCTTTGGGATCCATTTTGCTAATGCATTACAGTCCTTGGAGTGAATTACTTCTTTTGGAATCCATATCCTTTTTACTATTTTTCCTTTTAGAGTTCTCATTTTTATATTACAGTTATGTGATGCATGTCCCTTTCTATTGCAATATGAACAAGTAATTGCAGGTTTATTCATGCTCTTCCTAGCAATAAAACTTTTAAGATGGGTCTCCCTACTCTTTGCATTATATCCTAAGCCATTTTTGTCAAAGAATGCCCTTTGGGTCTCTAGCATGCTATCTAACTTTTGTTGACCCATGTGGAACCTATTAAATGAATTATGTAGATTGCTATTTTTCTCTTTAAGGTCACAAATTTCTAGATTTGAAATCTCTAGTTTCTTTTCACATTCTAATTTATCCAATTGCATTATCTCATTTTCTTTTCTCAATTTGGATATTATCTTTTTATATTTCATACTCATAGATTCATACTCTAATGCAAGATCATCAAATGCATCTTCCAATTCATCAAAAGAATATTCATTGAGGCTTGAAGTTACCTTTTCATCCTCAATAGCCATGAAGCACAAGTTGGCAATGTCCTCATTTGATTCATCATCGGAGCAATCACTGTCGCTCCATTTTGCCACCATTGCCTTCTTTTTATGGAACCTATCATTGGACCTTTTAAAAAGAGGGCAGTTAAATTTTATATGTCCTGGTTTTTTACATTCATAACATACAATTGAGTCTTTTCTTCCTAGTTCTTCTTGATCTCTCTTATTGTTTCTCCTATTACTACCACTAGCTCTCATCCTCATGAACTTGTTAAATCTTTTGGCAA
Organism: Firmiana major; assembly: GCA_033439115.1. Lineage (NCBI taxonomy): Eukaryota > Viridiplantae > Streptophyta > Magnoliopsida > Malvales > Malvaceae > Firmiana > Firmiana major. The sequence continues at coordinate 33,238,922 of CM065913.1, read as the reverse complement.
ACATTGCCATCTCAAGCTCCTCTTCACTACCACTCTCATTTTTAATCTCCTCTTGAGCAGTGGATTTTAGAGTAACTCCCACTTTCTTAGGTGGCTCTTCATTTCTTTTTAATTTCATCTCATAAGTGAGTAGAGACCCTATTAATTCATCTAAAGACAATGTGTAAGGATCCTTAGATTCCTCAATTGCAGTCACTTTAGCTTCCCATGATTTAGGTAAGCTATTTAAAATTTTCTTTACCATTTCAATATTAGAATATATTTTTCCTAAAGACTTTAATCCATTAATTACATCTGTGAATCTAGTGAACATATCATTAATTATTCTCCTTCCTTCATCCCCTTCACTTGGGTTGTACCCTCATGAGTTATTGCCAATTTATCCCATATTTGTTTGGCATTATCACACCCGGAGACTCTATTATATTCATTAGGACCTAAGGCACAAAATAATGTGTGCATAGCTTTAGCATTTAGTTGAGCACATTTAATATCATTTGAATCCCATTCATCTTCTTCCTTAGGAATATCTCTTCCCTCTATTCTTTTTGTAGGGATTTGAGGTCCTTTAATTATAATTCTCCATACTTCATAATCATTTGCTTGAATGAATAACATCATCCTAGTCTTCCAATATGCATAATGCTCTCCATTAAACATTGGGGGTCTAACCGTAGAGTGCCCCTCTCCTACCAAACTAGTAGCTACACTGTTATGAGCCATTTGATCGTTTCTAACTCTTAGGAAGTTGTTCCTATGTGATTAAAGAGTCCTAGCTCTGATACTAATTGATGGCTCTACCGAGAGGGGGTGAATCGGTTTTCTAACGTTAATAGCAAATTTTAATTTAATCCTATTTTAATTTGCAAATGAAAGTAAGCAATATAACAAAATTAAACAATTTAATGCAAGATAGGGAAGAGAGAAACAAACACAATCGTTTATAGAGGTTTGGCTAAACTCTTGCCTACGTCCTCTCTCCTTGACCTTCTTGTTAAGTGCTTTCTTACTCTCCTTCAACAGAAGTTTACAATGCTCCTTTTACAGGTTAAGGAATAACCTCTCTACCCTTTGTAATATGAAAATGTATTCACCCTCTTACAATTTATCTCACAGAGGAACAATCCTCTTCTCTCTCAAGATAAGGATGAATACAAAAATGAAGCTTTAATGTAAGTAGGACAAATACAGCTTTTGCACTTAAGCTTATACAATGAATCTCAATAAATGGGGAATGAAGACACAAGGAATGAAAGTGTTGAAAGCTTGAGAATGTAGAAAAATGTGCAGCAATAATGTCTCAATTCTCTTTGTCTTCAATGCTTGGTTAAATACTGAAGGATTGGTAGTTGGAGCATTAAATGCTATTTTTCCCGTTGAGATTTTGCAGAAACTAGCCGTTGGGTACCTCCAGTAGTGTGCCAGATCGATCTGCCTTCTTGGCCAGATCGATCTCTTAGTTATAAATCCTGCAAGATCAAAGCACAAAAACACAAGGAGATCGATCTCATAGGTTAGCAGATCGATCTGTTAATTTGAAAATGATAGGGGAGATCGATCTATCGAATAGGCAGATCGATCTCATGATCTCTCTGTTTAAGGCAAGATCGATCTACAGATCGATCTGCCATGCAGTTTCGTAGTGGGGAGATCGATCTCTCAATACCTCAGATCGATCTCCTTAGCTCTTTGACTTTGAGGAGATCGATCTCTTCCTTACCAGATCGATCTCATAAGTTCTCTGTTTGAGTGTGGATCGATCTTTCAGATCGATCTACAGTCTTATGCTTTTAAAGGAGATCGATCTCTTCCTAGACCAGATCGATCTCTCAACTCTAGCTTTAGCCAGATCGATCTCTTAACCCTTGCAGATCGATCTCACTCTTCCTTAATACCTTTGTAAAGGTTCAAGGCTTGGCAGATCGATCTCATTTCTTCATGAGATCGATCTCTCATCAAGTAAAAACCCAGGAGATCGATCTCTCATAAGCCAGATCGATCTCTCATCAACAGAACTCTAAGTTCTGGTACTGATAACCTCTAAACATGTCTTTATATCATTTTTATATTATTGAATTTACTTGTTTTGTCATTTCAAAATATATTAACTCAACAATTAAGGTAGGAGATAGGATAATGATAACATATCTAATCTTATTAAACATGTATAGCTTTGATGTAATTTTGGGTATGGATTGGCTAGCCACCAATCACGTAAGTTTAGACTGTTATACCAAGTTTGTAACCTTCTCCTTACCCGATAAATTCGAATTATATTTTGTAGTTAAGAAATAAAATATAAGATATTTTGAAGTGTGAATTTGCGTAAACTTCCTGATGTTTTTTTATCATAAAGGTTATACTGCTTTTATTTCGGATATGAGCCTGGAACATCAAAGTATTCAGGATATACAGGTTGTTTATGAGTTTCTGAATGTGTTTTTCTAATGAGTTACCGGGATTACCACCAGAGAGAGCTGAAGTTTGTTATTGATTTAGTTTCGGATGCCCAACCGATCGCTAAACCTCCCTACAAGATGGCACCGAATGAACTGGAAGAATTGAAAAGGCAGTTGCAAGATTTGCCAGATAAGGGTTTTATCAGACCGAGTATGTCTTCGTGGGGAGCTTTGGTACTATTTGTAAGAAAGAATGATGGCAGTCTCAGGTTATACATTGATTATCGACAGCTTAATAAGGCCATGATGAAAAATAAAAGTTCTTTGCTAAGAATTGATGATTTGTTTGATCAACTGAAAGGGGCTACGATATTTTCTGAGATTGATTTGAGATCTGGCTATCATCAGTTGAGGATTCAAAAAAAAGATGTTCCTAAGACGGCCTTCAGGACTAGATAAAGCCATTTTGAGTTATTGGTGATATCATTTGGCCTAACCAATGCCCCTACTGCTTTTATGTGTCTGATGAAAAAAGTATTCTGGGATTATCTGGATCGGTTTATGATAGTTTTTATTGATGATATCCTGGTTTACTCTAAGTCTCGGGAGGAGCACAGCAGCATTTGATAACCATACTCCAGATTCTTTGAAAGAATTGTATGGAAAGTTGAGTAAGTGTGAATTTTAGCTGGAGTAGATAGCCTTCCTCAGTCATATTATATCCAAGGATGGGGCGTCAGTTAATTCGTCTAAGGTTGAGGCAGTACTCAAGTGGGAGAGGGGAAGGACTGTGACAGAGATTCGGAGTGTCTTAGTATTTGCAGGGTACTATTAGAGATTTGTAGAGGGTTTCTCCAAAATTATAGTTTCGCTGACTAAGCTTACACTTAAAGGGGTTCCGTTTGTATGGTCAAAATCATGTAAGTAGAGTTTTTAAGAGCTCAAGCAGAGATTGACTACAGCACCCATCCTGACTATTCCGAGTGGATCAAGGGGATTTATGGTAAATTGTGATGCCTCCCATCACGGTCTGGGATGTGTGCTTATGCAGAACAGCTGAGTGATAGCTTATGGTTCCAGACAGCTTAAGGACCATGAGCGAAATTATCATACCCATAATCTGGAGTTAGCCGCAGTGGTTTTTGCTTTAAAGATTTGGTGGCACTATCTGTATAGTGACAAATTTCAGATCTTCACTGACCATAAGAGTTTGAAGTAAATATTTGATCAGAAGGAGCTTAATATGAGGTAGAGACGGTGGATAGAGCTCCTCAAATATTATGACTGCGAGATCTTGTATCATCCGAGTAAGGCTAACGTGGTTGCAGATGCTCTCAATGGGAAAGGTATGATGTCTTATATGATGATCAGAGAATGGGATCTATTAAAACAGTTCATCAGGCTCAGGATCAGTGTTGAAGAAGTGGATATTGGATTTATGGCTAGCCTACGGATAGAACCCAGTATTTTGGATCAGATCAGAGCAGGGAAGAAAAATGATCAGAGATTATTAGGCATAGTTAGCCAAGCAGAGCAGACCTTGCAATCAAACTTTTAGGTTAGTGATGATGGGTTGTTGAGGTTTAAGAGCTGTATCTGTGTGCCGAATGATGACACCCTAAGATAAAGAATTCTGAGAGTCTCATTATTTCCACTACACCATGCACCTTAGTAGCACGAAGATGTATCATAACTTAATTAAGGTGCATTGGTAGATTGGTATGAAGCAAGATGTGGTCGATTTCGTAGCCCGATTTTTTATCTATTAGTAGGTTAAGATTGAGCATCAAAAGCCAGTTGGACTCTTTAAGTCATTACTGGTGCCCTCATGGAAATGTGAGCATATCACAATCAATTTTATTATGAGCTTACCGAGGACTCAAAAGGGTCATGATGCAATATGGGTTATAATAGATAGATTGACGAAGAGTTTCCATTTTCTTGCTATCAAAAGCACTGGCTCACTAGATAAGTTGGCAAACTTGTATGTCAGAGAGGAGGCACGGTTGCATGAGGCTCTTGTGAGTATTACTTCTGATAGAGATTCTCGGTTCACTTCTAAGTTTTAGACGCATTTTTAGGAAGCTATGAGATCTCAGCTTAATTTGAGCACTGCCTACCATCCTCAGACAGATGGTCAATCTGAGCGCACGATATAAACCTTGGAGGATATGTTGAGGGTATGTGCATTGGACTTTAAAGGTTCATGGGATGATAATCTGACCCTCTAAGAGTTTGCCTATAATAATAGTTATCATACTAGCATTAAGATAGCTCCTTATGAGGCTCTATATGACAGGAGATGTAGGTCCCCAGTTACTTAGGAAGAAGTGGGTGACCGAAAAATCTTAACTCACGATCTTGTAGAGCAGCCGGCTCAGGGTGTACATACTATATGTGATAGATTAAGAGCCGCCCAGAGTAGACAGAAAAGCTAAGTCGATGTGCGTTAGTGCCCACTAGAATTTTAGATTAGGGACTCGATATTTATAAAGGTATCACCGATGAAGGGTGTCATGAGATTCGGGAAGAAAGGGAAGCTCAGTCCTCGTTTTATTGGTGTATTTGAAATATTAGAGATAGTGATAGATGTTGCATACAGACTTGCCTTACCTTCAACATTATCTAAGGTACACGATGTTTTCCACGTCTCTATGTTGAGGAAGTATAATCCAAACCTCTCTCATATAATTGAGTACGAGCCATTAGATATCCAAGGAGACATGAGTTACATTGAACAACCCGTTCTGATCCTCGATAAGAAAGATCGAGTACTACGATTAGGGATAATTTCATTAGTGAAGGTTCTCTGGCAGTATCACTCGGTTAAAGAAGCCACTTGGGAGCTGGAGAGACTAATGAAAGAGAAGTACCCGCATCTAGTCAGTGGACTAGCTTAAATTTGGAGGACCAAATTGTCACACCCCACTTCCGGGAACCCTTCTATCCATACTTACTCTAATACGGTTAGGCTGTGAGAAGATGCAATTACTAAAATTCATGCATTTACAGCGGAAGATTTAAAATTTTAATTCACACTCCCAGGTGTGTGTGTGTAGATATACAAAATCAATTGTATAAATACAATGTGCTTACATATCATCCCCATAATACTGTTTACAATTCCAAGATATAACTGTGCGATACAATAAATTAGATACAAAATACTCGTGTATACAAATCTTATACCTTTGCGGATTGTGGGAGCTGTTCAACACAAAAGATCTAGAGACCACCACTCTCTTACTTTCAATACCTGGAGGGGAAAAATAGTGGGATGAGCAAACCACAGCTCAGTAAGGAAATGTATGCTAGCATGTAGATATCGTACTACCTACATAGCTCATGCATGTATAAACCAAAACCATGTTTTCAGTATAAATGGAAATATCATACGAAAAATGCATTTAAAGATATATTTTTCAATAGCATTTTCGTGTCAATCAAATATGTCAAGCTTCCATTTAAAACATGCTCATAAATAGTACCCTCATGGCACAAATGTGAAATCAGAGATTTATCAAGAACACAAAATCTCTTTCTTTTCTCAAATCACTTTTCCTGCAAATCTCTTTCTTTTCTGAGATTATCCCTGTTTCTCGAATCTCTGAGACAGGCATGAAATTTTCGGTAATCAAATATCCACAACATATGGTCATAGTTAGTGATCCTAGGCCTCACTGATCAGGTGTGCACAGGGCATCACTTCGCCTGAAGGGGGATGGGTCAGTCCTGCCCTCCGGCTCATCTCAATCAACCTCATCTCCTCGTATACTCACGGTAAAGATACGTCGTGTGTCATCTACGCGATACTCGTACTCACGTGCACCCAGCACGGTACATAGTATACCAACGGACAACTACATTATACTACGTACGACCGTGGACCCAAGTCCATACTCCAACTCCGATGGACTTTTCATCCTGAACCATGTCTCATATACCAGGCAAGTAAGCAGCGTGACACACAGTTATCGCAATGCTCCAGCGCGGTATGATCTATCGTTAAGGCCCAGCCCATTCAAATGGTCGTCGACTGGTATCCCCTTGGGTCCCAAACCCCCAGGTTTACCTCAACTCAATAAAACAATTGCGAGCAAAGTTCCCGCACTTTCTCAAAACCATCGTGCGAGTTAAACTCCAACACGGTACATCAAAAGCATAAAAATGGGTGTGAGCTATAGTTTTAACACCAAATCTCATCTCAAATTTGATAGGGGGCTATTTTCCATTTTAAAACTCAAAACATGTTTATTCATGCAGCATGCCTCTTCATGCTAAAACATGTAAAATTAGCCAACCTATCATCAACATTTCTCAATCATCAATATCACTATAGAATTGAGAAAAACATTGAAAACATGCATATAATGTTATTTCCTTGCCCTATCCCATTTCTCAATACATATATACATCATAGTACTTTTCATGCTTCCATTTCATTTCATAGAATTATAGTATCGTACTAATTCTAGCAATATATCTACGAAATTGCTATAAAATACGCACGAACATCTCTATAGCTAACACGCAGTCTCTTACCTCGCTTTACTTGTGTGCAACTATCCGCCTTTATGCTTCTCGCGTTCGCATCTCGACTCGCTCCGGCGTATCATCCGAAACTGAAATTCATCCATCAAACACTTGAGTTAACGTTTCTAACTCTTGTTCATCTAAGCATTTATCCAATGCCTAAAAATACATTTTACCCCTTGTGGTAAATCTCATAATTTTATCCCAATATCAACATACCCACAACATAATCATCCTCTCAAGATATCTCATTCATCATTAACACTTCTACATTCCACTTTCTCATACTAGACCATTTCTAAGTTATATTCATTTCATAGCATTCTAGGTAGTTCTACCCACAATGTGCACACCCAATCAACTTCATAATCATTAACTAGACCAATGTACTTGGATTTGTGCACTAGAAACTTACCTCCTTGGATTTCCTTTTTGCTCCAATTAGAAATGCCTTTTAGTCCTTTAATCCAACAAATGGGAAAATGCCTCTAAACTATGTTGTTCTTCTCTTTGACGTGAACAACTTTGTCTCTAATAACTTTCCCTCAAATCTTACTGAAATGGTTGGATTTAGGAGTGAGAAAGCTAGGTTTTTGAGTTGAAGTGAAAAGAAATGGTTTATCCCGAAATCTGCAGATCCAACTGCTCCTATTTATAGATTTAACTTGATGAGATCGATCTTCCTTGGGTAGAGATCGATCTGGTCCTCTAAAAATCTCTCTTTTCCAAGACATTTTAAAGGCAGGAGATTGATCTGTCGAGGCTTGAGATCGATCTGCTGTCAAACAGAAGCTTAAGGAGATCGATCGGTCTTAGGGGAGATCGATCCGCTTCCAACCTGAGAGCTAAGGAGATCGATCTGATTCCCTTGGAGATCGATCTGCTCTATTCCATTACTCACATAAGAGCATTTTGGCTCTTCCAGATCGATTTCTCATCCAATGAGATCGATCTGACCTCCATATTTACAGATTTTTTGCAGTTTTTCTGCAATAACTTCATTCAAAACTTCCTCAATTTACCTCCATAGTCCTTTCCTCATTCATCCCTCCTTGAGACTTAAAAATGTCATCCAATCACACTTAGTACATATAAAAACTTGTAAGAAATCTTTGTATAACCAGATATACACGATATTACCCGAATGGAAATATACAACTTATGTAAATCTTTCCTTCCATTTTACCTCACTACTCATATTCCATTTCAATCACATTCTTCTCATGTTTAAGTTCATTTCTTCATACTCATTCATAACGCAACTTGTATGTACAATCACGACTCTTATTACAAGTGCGTACATAATCTTATAAACTTACATTGCATGTACTTCGTATTACAAATGTATCATCATACTTATGATTTCATTTACATTTCTATGTACTTATCTACAACTGTACATACACGGGGTCTCACACAAATTCTCAAAGGTGGGGAGAATGTGAAACCTAAAATTTTCATATTATTGTTTAATTAAAATGCTAAGATGAGAAGTTCAAAACTTACCTAAGTGTTCATGTAGGGCTCGAAGGAACCAAGAGCTTGGATGATGGAGAGTTGAGCTCGGGACACAAAAATCGAGGTAAGGTGTCAAGTAAGAGTTCTTTAAGAATTGACATTCATATAAACATAATTTTATGGATGGAAGGTGAAACTAAAGTGATTGGAGTGAAATAAGTTGGTAAATCTTGGGTTTGTACTAAACCGAGAAATTGGACCTAGTAATTAAAATAAATTTGGAATAAATTTCATAAATTCGTAGAAATTATTCCGAGACCATAGAAAATTAATATAAGTATATTTGACTTGGAGAATTAGAATTGAGTGAAAATATTAAGGTTTTAGAGGTTAAATTAATTTTTAAAGTAAACCGAAAATCTTAAAGAAATTTTATCGGTAATGATTAAATCGGGTAAAATGGGTCTAAACAAGAAACGTTTCTTAAACAAGTGGGCCCAAAATTTTTATGGAACATACTAGGGACTTAGTATAACACATGAGTGATGGAAATTTGGTAGAAAATGGGCTGAAAATAAATTTTGGAGATTTTATGAAAATAGGGCAGCTGGCAGTCCTAACCTAGTACATTGTAGGCCCAATAAAAAAGCCTAATTTGAAGGGGTTCCAAAATGTTTTTGAATCTGATTTTTTTTCATGTTGAAGTATACTTAAGGCCCTTTCTGGAAAGGTAAATTTCATCCAGAACCGACCTAAAACAAAAAAGAACCATTCCCTTCAAGTTGACACAAGTGTCCTCTGGTCTTTTAGAGTGTGAAATTGTTTTGGCCACCTTCCAGCCATTTTAAGAAGTTGGATAAGAAGAACAAAATCTTCATTGTTAATTCCTCTAGCACATATAAAAAATTCAGCCTCAAATAAATTGATTTGGTAGGTGAAAACCTAGAGAGAAGAACATGGGCAAAATCTACCATGTTTTAGAGGTAAGAGAAACTTTGAGTTTTTGATTTGTTGGTTAGTTTTTAAGCTTGTTTAAGATGATTCTAAGTTGTATGCATGGATATCTATAGCTGAGGAACATTTTTGGAGAAAGAAAGAGAGGCTAAAGTTGGTCAACAAGGAGAGGAAGTTGATGGAAGATGATAAATGTGATATATGTTGATGTTTAATGGTTTTAGATGATTTTTACTAAAGTAGAATTTGAAGAAATAATTTCTAAACTATGCTTGAAATTCGGCCAGTCCTTGTTTGATATGGAGAAGATGAAATTTGATTGAGTTGTGTGTTATATAATGTTAGTTTAATACCGAAAAGTTCGATTTATATCTCAGTTTAATAGAAAACTATAAAAGTATGGAAATTTGATAATTTGATAAGTTGTAATGTGTTAGCTAAAGACTTGAATAAGTGTTTAATTTATTAAGTTAATAAGTTTCAAGTTAAAATAAAAGAATTTATCGAAACAACTAAAATCGGCACGTTTATAGATAAAACTGAGAAGGTGGAAAAAGTTGGCGAAAGAAGGTCAAGTTAGTAACGTTTAAGTTGTAAAATGTATGTGAACATAAATAAAGATGAATTGGATACTAATTGGACATAATTAGACGGTTTGTGACAGCTAGTGGTGTGGGCACGCAAATCAAAAATGAAATACTAGATCCAAATGTATTTTATTATATCCGAAACAATGTGTTGCATTATAATCGAGGGCTCTAAGTCTCAACAAAAATTCTATTGTCATTATTATTATTATTTATTTTATTTTATTTTATGGACTAATATAGGCTGAGAGTACAAAATCTAACCATTTATATAGGGAGAGTGCATACTTCCTAGAGGTTCAGAACAGTCTCTTATATTTTATTATACAATAAAATCACAAAAAATTTGTGCACAATATTTAATAATTCATTAAATAAATACTAACATAAATAATAAATATTTAACAGTATTAGAAAATTACAAAAACATCATAGAAAATTATATAATAAAATTAAAAGTATAACAGAAAAAACGATAGCCGAAAAATCCATCTAAATTGGCCGCACTCGCTGCACGCGCCAGCTGTAGCGCGTGGGCCTTGCAATGTACACGTACTGTGCATCTTCTTCCTTTTATCGGGTCCATTTGACTCGGCTACTGTGCTATTTGACCCGCATATAATTTCTTTCTGATTTTTTTTATTACTAATCATCTAGTTTCCAAAATAAATTTACCTAGCTTTGGGGTCATAAATTCACATAAACCAAACTCTGATACCAAATGTAGGATTTTTATTTTTATTTTTATTTTAAGGATTTTATGTGAAAATTAAGTCACCAATACACACAATAATAATCAATAAACGTACCTTTTTTCAGCGAACATGGTTGAAACTTGAGTTGACGACATGATTAGCAAGTTTTTCTCTTTTACTTCTCTACAAGTAACTCTCAATGGCTAGATACCGAACGAACAGAAGTGAAAAGGGGGCTTAGCCATATATTTATAATAACCCTTTTTTTAAAATCCTAATGGCCTCCCATCAAGAGCTTATAGAGTTTTAAGGCCTACACAATCACCTTATCACACTGACTCAAAAAAATGTGTAAAACTCATAACTAATATGATTACAGCAACTTGAATTGAGTTTACTTTTATGTTTCATATTAGGATTAAACTATCAATCCATTTTTATTAATAGATAAAATTATCAATTAATATTAGTTCACAGTAAAATATTTCTAACAAACAATGTCAAGCTTGAGTGGCAGTTTTCTAACTGAACCCAAAAAGATGTGGGGGGGAATTCTCAAGGATAAATATTTCAGTAATGGCGAGTTTAAAAGAAAAAGTTGTTCCTCGATCTGGACTGAGATGCATAAAGGAGACATTGTCATAGAGAAAAGACTACGTTGGTTTCTTATATCAAGAGCACAAGTCTAATGATGGTTTAATGACTGGATGGGTCTTAACCTTATAAATTCTCTTGTTTTTGGCTTTTGGCTCTTGCACGACGGCTTGAAAATGGTGAAAGACTTCTTTTCAGAACAAGGAGAGTGGAACTTTGAAGCTTTAATTACGTCGCTTCCCTTGGAGTTGTTACAGAAACTCATAGCTATCCGTCTGTAGATGGAAGATAGCACGCAAGACTCTATAAGTTGGAAAGCCTCACCATCAGGGGAGTTTTCTCTCAGTTCTGCTTATAATATCTCCAAAAATACCCTAGAAGTTATTGAGGATGAGTGGGAACCTATTTGGGAGATTTCGATTCTACCCAAGATACAACATTTCTTTTGGCAATGCAAGCACCAAAAAATTGCCACAAGCAAATTTTGTTTTTAAGAAGAGTTCAAGGCTCCCCTTTATGTCCTAGATGTGGCTTTGAAAAAGGAGACTACTTTACATTGTTTTCGAGATTGCTATATTATTAAAGTTTTGTGACAATTACTTGGCATCCTATAAGAGGTTCAATGTTCTTTCGGTTGGGATATCAGATAGTGGATTATTTCGCACTGCTAAGGTGAATTGCCTTGTCGGTGATGTCTTTTCTTTTGCGATGTGGTTCATTTGGGTTGATAGAAACAATCTAGTCTTCGAAGCCAAGGGTGGAGACCAAAGAGAACTGGGTCATAAGAACTCAAAGAAATGTGAAAGAGCATTGGGCGAACATGAAAAAAGAAAAAAAAAAAAAATTAAATGTCTCACTGCGTTGTAATTGTTGGCTGGTAGCCCTCGTCACAGATTTCTTTAAACTCAATACTGCTGGATCTTCCGAAAGAAACCCAGAGAAGGAAGGACAGCGGTAATACTTAAGGATGTAAAGGAGTACATTATAAAAGCATATTTGGTATTAGCCGATCTGATTAAATAAAGTTACAGTATTTAATAATCTAATTTGAATAGAGTTCGGATAATGATCTGGGTACCCTACTACCTGAACTTAATTATAAATAATAATTTTTAAATATTTTATATACATTTTTATTTATAAAATTATTTATTATTAATATAAGAATTAATTAAATTAATTCATTAACTATTTTAATTATGATTTTTTATATTGATTTTTTTTATGAGTTAATTTAAATTTGTTAATTTAATTTTTTTTCATAATATGCATTAATATTGATTTTTAACTTAAAATTAAGAGTTAAATTCTGACCTAATAAATAAATGGATATTTAATGAATTCAAGTAGTTAATGAATATTTTTTATATTAAATGGGTACAATTTGAATAGTAAAAATAAAAATATTCATATAATTAATCTAAATCAATTATTATAAAATATAATAAGATTTAAACAGGTAAAAAAATTAGGGAATACTCACCCTGTCTGTAATAGTACTAAGGAACTCTCTTGGTAACTGGATGTGTTGTTTTGCTCGGGATCTTGGGCTCTGCCGAATTACTTTAGGAGGTCTCAGCTATAGACTGAATATTTGAGAATTACTTTTCCCAAAAATGTTTTGTATGAACTTGATGCAGATTGACGTTTTTATTAATGTTCTGTTGTTTAAAAAAAGAAAAAGAAAAGCATCCAAGAAAGCGATGGGAGGGGATAAAAACATTTTAATACAGGAAATTAAAGGCGTGCCAAATGCTTATTAGTAAACAATACTTGTAATTGAAATCATAGAATAAGTGGAGGCCTTTCACGTTTTTACTAAAATATGCAATTATTATGAGGTGATAGACGTTATGAAAACGACTTAAAGCTCTAACCCTTTTTTTTAGTAGACCTTAACGCCCCACTTGATTTATCAAAGTGTGTGTGCATATATTTTATGATATTATTCGATATTGATTATGACTCAAGTGGGGCATCTTCTTTATCATCTAATTGGGCTCTCCATATATAATGCATAATTATGATTAGTATTTTATTGATCCAAACTTCTTCTTATTATTTACTTGATTGATGAAAAAAATTAAATAAATTTGAACATTTTATATAAATATATAAAAATCAAAGTTTTAGGTAGAAAGAAAAATATCTATGTAGATGGTCTATTATTTTGACACATATATTATGTTCTAAAACTTCAAAAAATAAATTATAATCATTGTCATTTTCTTTTCTTTTACTTTTGAATAGGTCTGAGGCTACTATACATTAAGAATTTTTTTTAAAACACTAAAAAATAGGGTTATCAGCTCTAATTAATTTTATTAAATTAATTTGGAGTTATTAAATTTTAAACAATTAAAATAAATCAGATTCAAAAAGAAAAGCAATAAACTAATAATTATTTCAATAATTATGGGCACACAAATATTTTAATTAATTATCAAAAACAATTATTGCAAAATTCATAATTTAAATTTTTTATGATCAAATACGTTAAATATCCATATTTTAACTTTTCTATTATTATTATTACACTTTCATTAATTTTTATGAACATTTCTAACAAAAATCATACCTATGTTTGTCTGATTCGAAACTGTCCAAAGAATAGGAGATGAAAGTTGTGATATATTCTTAGACCATAAAATATTGTAGCAAATTGGATGGCCAACTACTCTGTAAGTGAGTTGAACATTGTGTTTTTTCTATTATGAAGTCTCGAGCACCTGAAGTCAATAATATACTAATGACTAATGTCATGAAAATTGTCTTCTTAAAGATTGTAGATAATTAATTTAATCTCATAGTTAAGAATTTTAAATTTTAACCATAATATTTTTATTTAGTTTTTGGCTTGAATGTGTATTTATATATGCATTAATAATTTTAATACATTGTTCAACATGTATGCCTTCAAAATATTTTTTGATAATTTTATTTATTTTAAAGAATTACTATAAATTAAAATCTTCACCATTTAAATCTAGTTTAGATGAATGGTAAGCACTTGTTCTCTTTGTAAGGGCGTTTTAAATTTTATTTTTTTCCCTCAAAATCTTATATATGTAAAAAAGGGTAAAATACTAAAATAAAGTACCTATTTATTTATTTCTTAAGCAAACCTTTCTATTTTTGTTGTATCAAAATGAGCTTTTATCCTTTAATTTTTATTTAAATAAACTTTTATTTTAAACAAAAATATTTATTTATATGAAGGATTTATTTAAGTACAAATTAATCGTTAAAGATTTATTTATATAATAATTAAAAGTTAAAAGGTTTATTTGAAAAATATTAAAAATTAAAAACATATTTGAATAGATAAAAGTATATAAATTTATCTAAACAGATCTAGAGTAGTAAAATTCAAAAACTTAATATTTGTGCCACAAAGATTGGAACAGTTTTTTTTTTTTTTGTGAATAAGGTGTATTAAAAGAAATAAACCAGTCTACACTGGGTTACATAACAGAGTTGCCAATAGTAGAAACCCTAATAGTTCTAGGGAAAGTGACCTCTGCAGCGTCAGCTAATAACAGTAAATTCAACCCTACTGGGGGTTCTTCAAACACCATCATATTGGTATCAAGGTTGCCCTGAGTTTAGCAGGCTGATCCGCCACTGCATTCGCCTCTCTCAACGTGTGAATCACTTGCGTGTTGTTGAGTCTTCACAGCAACCACCTGCAATCACAAACAATGGTGCTATAAGTATGGGTGTCCTCAACACCATTAATTAAAAACCTTGAACAATATTTGAATCAACTTCAACAGGTTAGAGTAGCCCCTGTTAACCGCCAGGCAGAGTCCATCGTGAAGACCCCAAGAGTTCAGCACAGACGTTGGTGGTATGGCCAAGACAACAAGCATAACCACCCAGCCAGTTGCAATGATGATCTCTGAAAACTCCTCCCTCTCCTGCCTTACCAGGGTTTCTAAGAGACGAACCATCAGAATTCAATTTAATATAGCCAACAGGAGGCACTTTCCATCCAACCAGAATGTCACTCTTCCTTCTTACTTGTTTCTCCTTAACCCCAATAGCCACTGAATTCTTTTACCATGTGTTGACTTTTGCTCAGCCATCTATTGGGATTTAATGTACTGTCACGGAAGACCAAGTCATTCCTTCTCAACCACTAATTCTACACCACCACAGGAAAAACCACTTTCCAGGGGATGCCGGTCCAGTTTAAGGTGTCATCCTTCTTACAGTTAGAAATAATCCAGTTCTCAAAATCAAAACTGAAGGAAATGGTGCTCCCTTGCGGGATCCCTATTAACCTCCATAATTCCTTTACATCCTCACAATCCCTAAGGAAATGTAGGGGTGTTTCAACTTCCTTTTTACATCCAGGACACAAACGATCAACAATCAACCCACGCTTGAGTAGGTTATCTTTAGTAGCTATCTTCTTGTGAAGACACAGCCACAAGAAATATTGGACTTTTGGAACTGCTTCTACATTCCAGATGTATTTGCATTTGTTATCTCTCAGTCCTTTCTCTCTAGCAGACGGATTAGCCGATTCCCTTGATTGATTCAATTTCCAACTAATCACATCATTAGCGGTTGACGCAAGTTGAATTGGGATTGGTCTAACAAGCTCTTTAATATTCTTAGGAAGAAGATAGTGAATATTCTCAAAGTTCCACTCTTCCTCTTCATAAATAACCTCTCGGACCACTATGCTAACATCTTTTGGCTGCCATGGTCCATAAACCTGTCTATCTAATAGTCTTGTACCTGTCCAATCATCTGTCCAGAATCTAGCCTGGCTCCCTCATTGAAGAAGAGCCAACCCTTTCTTGATTCCTGACCAAAGAGATGAATCAGCCTTCCCCCTAACCATTTAGTACCTTATTTTGATCTTATGATTTTTGTCCACACGTTATCTTCCTTAGTCATGATTCTCCATCCCAACATAGCCATGTTTACCAAATAGAGAAGCTTCATATCTTTAATTCCCAAGCTGCCCCTCTCTTTATCCAATGTGACTGTGTCCCAGTTAATTGAATAGAGCTTTACTTGATTTGTCGAGGATCCCTATAGAAAGTCTGTGCTAATTTAGTTTAACTCATCACAAGTAGAGATAGGCAGATTTGACCCTTGCATGTAATACATCGAGATGGAATTCAAAACAGATTTAATCAAAGTAGTTCTGTCCGCAAGTGGTAGGAGTTTAGATTTCCACCTCGCAAGCTTGCTCTTGACTTTATTAATAAGGAATCTGAACCTAGTAGCTGGTCGATGATTCGTTAAGGAGAAGCCGAGATATTTTTCCAAATCTTCAGAAATACAAATTCTCAGCACCTCACTGAGATAATTCTTTGTGTCAACAGGAGTATTTCCAAAAAAGCATAAGAGATATTTATCCAGGTTAATGGTCTGACCTGAACATTGGCAAATCATCTTCAAGACACGTTGCATAGCGGAACATGTCTTAATCGAAGCTCTCCCCATAAAGATGAGATCTTAAGCAAAGAACAGGTGGGAAAGCTTCGGACCATCTCTCGATAGGGTTATAGTTTCCCAATTATCCGCATTGCACTCTTCTTGAATAAGTAAAGGTAAATATTCCAGACAGAGGACAAGGATGTAGGGGATAAAGGATCCCCTTGATGAAGGCCCTTGAAAGGAATAACCTCACCTCCTTGAATCCCCATTAATGAGAACATTCATAGAAACAGATGAGATACAAGACATGATAAGTTTAATTAAGAAGGAAGGAAAATTATAGAACTTCTCTTAGGAATCCCCACTCCATTTTATCATAGGCTTTTTCTAAGTCCATTTTTACCACCATGAGCCATTGCTTTCCTTTCTTCTTGTTAAAGGAATGCATCACCTCTTGCATGATAATGGCATTATCCTGTGCTCTTTGCCCCGGAATAAAGCTTGCTTGGAGAGAGGATTGATCCTATGGGGGAGAAGGGGTTTCACCTATTAACAGTAAATTTTGATGCAATCTTATAGATGGTGTTGTATAGACCTATCGATCTAAATCGAGAAATCTTCTTCGGATTCTGAACTTTTGGAATAAGGCAAACGAAGCATTTGTTGATATCCCCCGGAACAAGCCCAATCTCAAAAATACTTTTGATAAGCTGGATGAATGACGGGCCAACAATATCCCAACATAGTTGGAAGAACACCGGATGTAGGCTATCAGGCCCAGGAGCTTTTAGAGGCTTCATAGCTAAATAAGGCTCTGAAGATCTCCATATTTGTGATTGGCTTCACTAAATTGTCATGTTCCACTAGAGAGATTCTATGTCCAAGAGCACTTTGTAAGACATGAGAGAGAGATTACCTTTCTCAGAGAAGTAAGATAAATCCTCAAAAAATGATTGATGATTTGGTTTTTAATTTCTCTTTCCCCTTCAAGCCAGTTATCCCCCTCATTCATAAGTGCAAGAATTTTGTTTCGCCTACTATGTTGAATGGTGGACATGTGGTAAAAGAGGGTATTGTGGTCACCATCGTTAATCCACTCCACTCTCGCTTTGAGAGCCCATAGCTCTTCTTCAAGACCCAACACCTAATGGAACTCCTTGAGTAGAGAGTCCTCCAGATTCTGTAACCATTGACTGGGGGAGGTCTCTAAAGCTTTCTCAATATCGAAACAGTTGTCTGTTATAGTTGATGATTTTGCTTTATAATGATCCATTCTGCCCCGTTTGACTTAAAACTTGAAATGTTCCAATTGTTGTAGGATAGCCTAATAATACACTAGCTAGGCTAGCTCATTGAAAGGAGTCCAAACTTTATTAGGCTAGCTCCATTGTAGGAATCTTAACTTTTTTGGGCTTCACTCTCTGACCCTAGTGACTAAAGGCAATGTATCCTCTTAGGATCTCTATCATGGAGACCATTTTTCAAATTTAGGCATTATAAGCCCATAAGATCCTAGCAGATTTGTCTTCACCAAATGTTGAAGAAGCTTTGCCTTGCTCTAATAAATAGTTATCTATATCCCCTACTCATATTTAGGTTTCTATTCGGTATTTTATTTATTTAAATTTTTTAAATATATAATTTCATATTTTATAAATAAATAAATTTAAAAAATGTTCTTATCAAAGTTTATATTAATATATAAAGTTTGTTCCATGTGCAAATTATATCAAATTAATATAGAGTTGGTTATTCTTACTTTAAGTATAAAAATTAATATTATGAAAATAAAGAAATTGTATATAAACTATAACTCTTTCTTATTTATCAAATAAATTCATTTACCTTTTAAGGTTAATAAAAACTTTATAGATGATACAATTCAATGTGAATTTTAATTCTTTTTTATTTACTATTAAATAAATCCGTTTAAGGAATTTTTTTATTGAAACTAAACTTCTTACTTATAAATTAGATAAATCTTATTAATAGTAAGAAATATTTATAATAACAATATAGATATATAGTGTACATCAGTGATTATTTTTTCTAATAATGGTAAACATCTATTTCAATGAGATCATAAATTTCAATAATAACTAATTGATTTTTTAGTAACATAATTATGTGATATAATTTGAATAAAAATGACATATATAATATAATTGATTCTTAATCCCTATAATACCTTATTGGATTGGATCTAAGTTCTAAATTTTGAGAGATACCTATAAATAAAAATGCCACCTGCTGAAAAAGTGAATCCAAATTAAAAACTTGAATGCTCCTTTTACCGAATGTGGATTGAAGAGATATATACTTACATCAAATTCAGTAAATATTATTTTACCTTCTTTTCTGCATTATTAGTATTAGAAAATTTTATCCGGCTTGGCTTGGGTAATTTTTTTATTAATATAAATTATTAATAAATGTTTTAAAAATATAATTTAATGTTAAAAAATTAATAAATTTATTCAAATAGAATTCTATTCTATTTTTGTTTTTTACTACCAAAATCAAAGTACTTCACATAGCTTACTCCATTATCCTTTTTTTTTTTTGTAAAAAATTATAAAAAAATTTAAAAATATGATGACAATACTATTAAAAGAATACTATGACTCGCTATATTTATATTACAACCCGAAAGACATGATTTTTCAATAATTTATTACGGAAGTACAAAAATTTGGATTAAATTTTTTTCTTATAACTCTTGTTTATCATGTGAATACAGTCTTATAATGTTTCTAGGTTATCAATTACCTAACTCAATTTAAAGTTTCAAACCTAAGGTCTTGTCTGATTTCTGATTCACATTTATTTATTAAGCCGAGATGAGACTATCGATTTCGATAAAATTTCGACAGTATAACGACTTATGTTTTTATCATACCTAACCTGCAAGGTACGAAATCTAACAATTTATATCCACAAGATAGTTGATTTTATATTTACTCGGTTTATAATTTATTATCATTATTAATTCATTTACGTTCCATAACACGATAATTAACTTCCACAAATATGTTTTAACTCAATACACATCCCGACTAATGTATCAAAAGACAACTATCTGAAGGAAAACACAATTAAATAGTATAATCATATACTGATGTGAGCTCCGAAACCTCTAAAGCATTAAGTTTGAAGTCGATATTGATGTCAATGCCAACGCACCTTTAGTCTGAACCTGTGATGAAAAATAAGGGGGTGAGATTAAGAGCTCAATAAGCAAATCATACAAGTACAGAGGCAATAACATACAAGATACTGAATTCTAAAGCAAGTCTATCGTATTCACATTCAATCATTCTATCTTATCACTTATTCGATCACATTTCGAAACTTATCGAAGGTCACACTTTTCTTGGGTTTTCAGACTAGAATATTATCTAAACGCTATCAAATCTTTCAGGTAAAGATGTATTTTGAAATACCTCGACTAACCATCAAACGTGACTACTCAAAACTAAATATATCTATAGGGGTTCAAAATTTAAAATATAATTGAATGTAGAAAATCGAAGTATATCATAGTTAAATGCAATCCAAACATGTAAGTTCTATCATTTTAAAATTGCTTACATTCATATTCATCCTCAAAACATAGTCATTTTTCGAAATCACATCACATAATCCAAAGTATATCACATATAAAAATATATTTATTTTTTGAAAACATCTTCTATTCGAAACATAGCTTATATTCGAAATTTATCACATATCGAACATATCTTATTTCGAAACTAACCCGTATTGAAGCATATTCCTTATCCAGAACATGTCTCACATTTGAAACATATTTATATCCGAAACATATTTTTTATCTGAAACATATTCCTTATCTGAAACACATTTCATATTCGAAGTATATTTTTTATTTGAAATATATCACATCGAAATTTATTCATATATTGGAAACATATTTCATATTTCAAAACACACTTTCACAATTCGAAATGTATTTCATATTCTAAAACATACTTCATAATTCAAAAATATATTTCATATTATCTTTGCTAACTATTCTAACCTGTTAGTAGGGACACTACTGACAATTATATCTTGTCAGTTGAGACCACATCACAAACTATTATCATCCTCGTTACCAGAGGCCACACCATATTCAATTCATATCATTAGGGCATGTTTTTTTAACCATGATTATGTTGTAAAACACTTCTAAAAACATATTTCACACTTTAAAACATATTTCACATTTCAAAACACATTTCAAAGCATATTTCAAAATCCGAAACACATTTCATATGATCATTATTTTAACCTGTGATCAAAGAAATATTAGAAATATCAAAATATATGACCATTGCTAACTATTATACACCTTGTGAGCAAGGATTGAAATATCGCTAATCATTATATATTCTGTTAACAGAGGCTGAAACATTGTTAACTAGTATATACCTCATTAGCAGCGACCAAAACATTACTAACTATTTTATACCCCGTTTGCAGGGGACGAAACATCGCTATTTATATTGCCAATAACAGGTTACATCATTACTATTTATATCGCCAATATTCTGCTACATCATTACTAACTATTATATACCCCGTTAGCAAGAGCCAAAAATGGTCATGGCTAACTATTATCACCTGTTAGTTAAGGAAAAACATCTAGTTACAAAAGTTATCTGAATGCATGTTTTGAAATCTGTTCTAATCACAACGTAGATAAAATCAGAGTTAGCTTAAATCCAAAATATAGAGACGTATGTCTCACATACTTTCAAAGCATGTTGCAAATGAGATTTAAAGTTTATTTAATGCATGAATAAACCAATGCAAGCTTTTTTTAATCCTATGAAATCATAATATGCATCAAGATGCAAATGTAATACAAAACAAGGTTCATATAAGAACATATCATTTCCGATAATCTTATCACCGATATTTTCACATACTTATAACATTTAGGATCCTTAAACATCATTTAATTATTGCTCTAAGACCTGATTAATCCGTATGATACTACCTCGCATCAAAAGAATAAACTTATAACTTAAGATGTTATATTACATCCTAAGGATCACTTATTCATTCGATATTCTTATCTAAATCAATCAATCTTTTCATAAATCAAAATTTCAATTGTTCTATCAATCACTCGTACCTATAACACATAGTCCTTGAACAATCTTCAATTTATGTTCTAGGACTCGTTTAATTCCATATAATGCTACCATGCATCTATTGAATTAACTTATACATCATGAAGCTACTTAGCACCTCAATGCTCACTGCTCAATTTCATTTTCTTATCAATAATTTGATCACGTATTATTTCACTTTTATAATCCTTAAACATTATCTGATTTCTGTTCGAGGACTCAAATTTACTCCATATGATACTATCTTGTAATTATGGATTTAACTTAAAATTTTTTAAGTTCAAAATTATCTTGTATGATGCTTCTTTGCATCCTAAAGGAGAACTATTAACCTGATTTCTTTGTCCACAATTTTTTTTTTATCAAATTATAATTTATCGATAATTCACTCGATTCGATTGCGTATAAAATCCTTAAACATTTCTAAATTCAGCTTTCGTATTTAAATTTTTTATTTATGATTTTAATTAACAGATTTCAAATTTCATACTTAACTTTATTACTTATGAATTTACTTAATAGCTTATGCAGATTTAGTTACATGGCATGCAATAGCTATAAAGACAATCATTAAGCAATTCATACTGTATGATACTGTCACACCCCGTTTCCACATTTAAATCATTATTATTCATTATTACACACACATAACGGAGCAGACAACATACGGATGGTTGGGCACACGAGCCGATATTGACCTTATACACTTAATTATAAACCGTACATGATAATTTATATTTCTTTATTCATATACGTATTTACATACGTACGTCTACATCCCCGTAATTCTTAATATACATAACTGTGCCTTACAAGTTTAGATACAAAAGCGAAATAAGTGTATACCTTTACGCACAATGGAGTGTGGGTTGTCAACTGCTCAAGACTACCGCAGCTCTCAAGACTTAGGTAACTCTGTGGAGTGGAGGGAAAAAAGGGGTGAGCTAACACGCTCAGTAAGAAATCACGCAAGCAGGTAGATAACTATACTACCTACATGCATGTCATGCAGAAAATCTTTACTTTCTCAATTCCAACTGAATCACAAAACCACACACGTATGCTTTCTCAAAGTCATGTCATATCACAAACGAATTTCTCAAAACAGATGTTCTCATAAAGCTGATTTAAATCAAATAGGAGATAAATCAAAATCTCAGAATTTAAATCAGAAATCATATAAATATGGAGACAAAGCAGAGCATATGGAAACGAATAGACATATGGCCATAGTCATGGACTCCATGCAATCACGGATCAGGTGTGCATGAATGTCCCCGGATGGCTGATGATAGGGGGGTCAGTCTACCATCAGACACAAACAAACAACACGGTACGTCGTACTCCATGTGCGTCCACACGGTACATTGTACTCCGTGGACCCCAATATCTGAAATCAGCGAGATTAGGAGTGCCCGTCCAACGGGTCTTATCATCCCATCTCCAGCTATATCAATACTGAGTCTCCAAAAATGCACGTGTGGGCATATCAATCAGTGTGACACACAGTCTACACGAGGCTCCAGCACGGCTTTATCAAATCACGTGCGAGGATCAGTGCAAGCTTACACAGCCTACACGACGTCTCCAAACACGGTTTTATGCACATCACAAAATCGAAGTCCCGTGCGAGCAAAGCTCCAGCACGGTATCATGCACAAATATGTAAAGTCTAGTGCGAGCAACGCTCTAGCACGACTTTAATCTCAAAACTGATAGATGGCTCGATGCACATAAGGGGCGTACAAACCAACCTCAACCACGGAAGGTAGTACCCACTTGAGTGAGAGAAAACATTTTCTATCAAATCACTCAGCAAACACTTTTTTTTATTCTGAAAACATTGCAATTTAATGCAGATAATCAAATTCAGAGCCATTCTATTACCACTTATTCACAAAACATGCTTATTCATGTAAAACACATCAAAATAGGCCATTTCGGCCATTTTTATATTTTTCGTACCTAGGGGCATTTTCGTAATTTTCTCATATTTGGGTACTATCCAGATATTTCATATTCATATTCTATACGAAAATTTAGGTGTACGTAAACGACGATAAAATACGTACAGCTATCTCTAAGAGCTTACGAAATCCCTTACCTCGAAATGAGTCGACTGCGAATTTTAATTCTTTATCTCTCCAGATCACGCAGTCTAATTGGCTCCGGACGTATTCTCGGAAGCCAAATCTTTCCTTGGTGGCATGTAAATCGAGATCCACTCGAACTCGTACATGTCGCCTACTGTTTTCGCTACACAGCAATATATATTTAAACCGGTTAATTCTGGTCTAATATAAATTCAAATTAATTATCCGAAAAATAATTCAACTGATTTTCGACCACTTACCGGTCTACTGCTGTGCCGGGATTACACTGAATTTTTTTTTTCCAAATTTTTTTTTCTCTCTCCTCTTTCTCTCTCCTACTGAACCGGTTCGGACCGGTTCAGCCCCTTTCACACTGAACCGGTCCGAACCGGTTCAGGTGCTTTTTAGCCGTCGCCGGCGCTGCCGGCCGGTTCTCGGGGTGGTTCGGTCGCCGTTCGACGCGCCTCGGCCTGGGGAAGCTTCGGCTGGAAGGGCTCGGCCCAAATCGACGCCGGTGGCCGCCGTTTCTCCTTTCTCTCCCGCGGGTTCCTCCTTCGCCGATCTCCTCACCGCCGGCGATCTGGGGCGCGTCGTTGCTGTCGGACGCTTCCTCTGGGCCGGTCGTCCTTTCGCCGGTCATCTTGCGCTCTCCGTCGCCGTCGTTGCTCGCCGGAGGAAGGAGGCAGAGGACGTCGGGTTTGGGGGGGGGGGCTGCCTCGCGTTTTTCAGTTCCTTTCTTTTTTTTTTCGTTTTTTTTTTTTTTTTTTTAATTCCTTTTTTTTTTCATTTATATATAATATAATATATTACACAATAATATATTATAAAATATATAAATATCTTATAAAATACATAAAATATTATAAAAATATCTTAAAAATTAAAATATTATTATAATAATAAAAATACTAAAAATAAAGTATTTAATATTATCATAATAATATTTTATCCTCATAGTGTATTTTATACACTAAAATTTATACACTCTTGTACATATTGTTTAATTTAATTTCACAAAAATATATGCACATTCCATTTCATTTTATTGCATTTATTTATCCTTCCGAAAATATATTTCTTGATATTTTCGGGATAAATTGTCAAATTGAGAAATTTTCGGTTTATCGTTTTCGGACAAATTTTCCTTCTTGGACTCTCTATATTTTCACGTTCTGAATCCATATTTGCGATCGGTTTAACCTAATTTCATTCGGTTTATTTTGAATTTATCCAAACTCTTATTTCGGTACTTTAAAATTTATCGGTACCCACTTTAATTATTTATACTTGAAATTGTATAATTTCTTCTTTATTGCCCGATATATCATAATTACATATTTAACATGATATATTTTCAAAGAAAAATATGAAATTCGAGTCTTACAGATACAAATCTATATCAAGTGAAGCTTACGTACCTTGTATGTTATACATGTCGTAACAGGCATGGCTCACTTACTTGGTTTACTGATTCCGTACTTAGCGCGCGTGTACATTGGCTAGATCGGACTCGTGTTCAACGTCTATTCTCGCTTGGTTTTTCCTTAAACTGAGGCTCTAAAAAGTTTCTTTTTTTCCTTACTTTCCCGGCTGGTTCGACCATTCCCCTTTTCAGTTGAACTGATTCGGATCGATTCAGCTATGGTGTCACCAGTTCGGGGGTCTTCAGGCCGGTTCTTCGGCCAATTTTTCTACAACGATGTTGGGTTTCCTCGTAAGGTCCATGGCTGGCGGCGGCACTTTCCGAGCGACTATGATAAGGTTAGTTCGGTCTTTTCTCCTTTTCGCCTCCTGATTTGCCTATTTTTGGCACTGTTTGCCCCTCTTTAAGGCCGACGAGGCTCGTCTCTCCTTTCTCTCTCATTGTCAACATTGGCTCAGCATTTTCTCGTTCACCGTTCTCTCCTTTTCCCTCTGGTGCTCTCTCTCCCTTCTCATTTTTAGTTTGACTTCCGAAACTCTGTGTCGGTGGGATATTTCCCACTAACTTATTTTTTTTTTTTAATCTATTAATTTAAATAAATATATATATATATATATATATTCAAGTAATATATATATATATATAAACATTTATATAAAAATAATTATATATTGTTTAAATATATAAATATATATATATTTTTATTTCTTTTAATATATATTATCTCATATATTCGAGATTAATTCATAAGTGAAAAATTATACTTTATCACAATTTATCTCCATCTTAATAATTTGGCTAAAGAATAACCTCCGGCATGAATTATTTAATTAATTAATTGATTTATATAAAAGAAACAAAGTCTAATCACACTTTTGACATATGCACTTACATGAACTAAGGAAAAAAAAGAAGTATAAAGGTTTAACACATGTCACATAATATAAAATAATAAGATAAGTAAAATGCAAATAAAAAAAACTTATCAACTAATTAAGCAAAATTAGAGTACAATTGAAACAATAACTTTTATCTTTAATTTTAATGTATAAATATGAATTAATATCATATATGTCATCAGTGAATTTTTTTATTTTATAAGCTGAATTAAGATAATAAAATATATCTTATTTTATTTATTTTTTATTTTTTTAATATATTTAAAAAATATATGTGATCATTCTAATTCTATTTATTTAGTTAAAAAATTTTATTAATAATATATAAAATAATAATTATGTAGATATTGATTTGCTAGCTAGTAAAAGAAAATGTTTTTAAGTCGTATATAAATAAAAAGGATTGAAAGAGAAAGAAAATAGAAATGAAGGGGGCAAAGTGGGGAGAGAATAATTTTGACATCCCACGATGCCCAAACCCCAACATTGATATTTTACCAATGTTAAAAAGACAATTGATTATTTTTACTCGTTGCTACCAAGCTCATTTAATGCTCATGGTTTTTTCCTTGTACGGTGATGAAAGATGTCGAGTTTCTTTTCCCAATCTACAGTAATTTAAAATTTTATGTTTTAAAAAATCGTGGTTGGGAGCTTATTTTTTAATATATAATATTTTTCGACATGTTATTCTCATGTTATATTTTTAATATATGAAATTATATATTTTAAGAATATATACCTGTAAATTAATTTTTCTTATCCAACTGTAAATAAGTTAAATAACCTAAAAAGATTAAACTTTTTTTCATCGTTCTATGTTCATCTTTATACGTTCAGTAATAAAGTTTAGCGGTACCAATCTAACTCTTTGTTTTTTCTTCTGCCTCAAAGTCTGTAGCATTTTCCTGGAGACCATTCCACATTTCACTTAAAAATGGTTGAATAATAATGGTTGAATCACATTGTAAAATTGCTATACACATTTAAATATAGTTCTCAATTTTATCTGAACAAGAATGTAGTGAAATACACCACTTCCTTAGCTCTTAGCTCATTTTCATTGACCCTTGAAAAGAAAATGAGCTCTCAGATTTGCAGATTTGATTCCAAAGCTGCTAAAATTCTCTTTTTGGTTTTCAAGACCTCTCGCTTTTACTTGGGTGATTTTCTCTTCTCATTGTTTCAGTAACACGTACGCCTTTCTCATTTCTCTACACTATTTTTTCTTCTGATAGATGATGGATTGTTGACATGTAAAGTTATATTTTGATAAATGTTCTCATATTTGCATCATATTCATTTGAAAGTGTATCTTTTTTCACTTTCCCAATATTAAGCCTGTAATTCTTGTCAAGTCTCGAGGATGTCTAATAAACATCTTCTGCAGAAGGAACCTTGTGCATCTTAAATGAAACAGATTAACTTCAGTTCAAATCCTCCTTGTACGAGAATACCAATGTGTCACTTAGAGATTCTTGAAGCCATCAGGATAAAGTGAGTTTGCTTTTCATGCAATGGTTTTAGTAGATTAAAAAGTATAGTTCTCCCTCAAAGTCACTTTATTGTGAAAAATAGATATTCGGCTGCTAATTTACTGTTTTGATATCTTGAAAAGAGTTAAAGCCCAGGGACTTTGTCACAAATAGATAACTCATTTAGATTTTCTTTTACTAAAAAAATGTCCAATTATATATCCCTAGTTTTAGATCAATCCGTGATTTTTAAGTAGTTATATAAATTTATTGTCTTTGTATATCAACCTTTCAGGAAATGTATGTGCGGCAGCTCTGAAAGCAAATTTACAAGTAAAAATGTGCAGAATGTAGTTTTTTTCTTTTTTTTTGAAGGCAAATAATTTTATTCATTGATGTAAATTATTCTTGCAAAAACGAAAGCACTACACTAGAACTATGACAGTCTCCTCATTCAAATCGAAGATAAGCATTTAGGACAATTCATTGGGGGCAGTACATCAGATACAACATATATGTGTCAATTGCAGCCGTCATAATCCTCTATACTTTAAGTCCATCTGCACTAGAAAAATATAGGATTAACACGAGAAACACAAGATTCAAGGTTCAAAATCATGGGTTACTAGGATGTTGTTTGGTCTCATGGTCTTAGTCTCTATGGATGATGTTATCGTCATGCAAATATTTTAAACCCCTAACAGTGCTATCTTCACCCTCTTTTCCCAACTAAGAGGTATTCTTTGGTGCTATGCAATCAATTTAGCAAGAAATATACAGTGATTTGAAAATGTTGTGCATGAATGATATTAAGAATAAAAAAAAAAAGTGCATCACGTGGCGTACGAGGAAAACAGGTATAAGTATGAGAAAATCTGACATTTAATGAAAATGACATATGCGTAATTAGTGACAGAGAGAAACGCCTATAAATAGGGGCCATGTATTATTCATAAACGAGATTTGAGAACTCCATACTAAAACTCTGTCAAACTCCCAGTCTGGCTTAAGTATCGGAGTGCAAATGCAGGGGATAGCCCATGCGTTCCTCTGATCTTCTTCTTTTTTGTAGAAGCTCTCGGCAACACGTGGCAGGGAACCCGAAAAGAAGACGTTAGCGATTCGTCACCATTGTTTCAGGTAACAACAATTGGCGCCGTCTGTGAAAAACGAAAGAAAAGCTATAGTACAAACACGTTCAAGAGGGATGAGAATCGATGGATAATACAAAAAAATCAAAATTCGAAGCTAAAACGATATTTTTTTGGACGAAATCCCAGACAAACTGCTCTTAGCAGTTTGCCATCACGTAGATCTCAAAAAGTTACGCGAATTCAAAAAAAACACCTCAATTGGACCACCGAACATAAAGTTATGGCCCTCCGAAGTTTCGAGCACAGGGAGAGACCCTGTCGTGCACTCTGTCGCGCGAGACCCTGCCACGCAAGGTGCGAAACTCTGCCGCAGGTCTGGAGGGCAACCCTGCCGCAAGTCTGGAGAACAACCTTGCCACAGGTCTGAGGATTGAACTCTGCCACAGGTCTGAGGATGAACTCTGCCACAGGCCTGGAGGACAACCCTACCGCAGGTCTGGAGGACAACCCTGCCATAGGTCTGAGGATGAAATATGTCCCAGGTCTGAGGACAACCCTGCCTCAGGTCTGAGGATGAACTCTGTCGTAGGTCTGGAGGACAACCCTGCCGCATGTCTGAGGATGAACTCTGCCGCAGGTCTGAGGACAACTCTGTCGCAGGTCTGAGGATGAACTCTACCGCAGGTCTGGAGGACAACCTACCGCAGGTTTGAGGATGAACTCTGCCGCAAGTCTGAGGATGAACTCTATCGTAGCTCTGGAGATAACCCTGCCGCCGGTCTGGAAGACAACCTTACCGCAGGTCTGGAGGATAACCCTGCCGCAGCTCTGAGGAAGCGCCTTACCGCGGGAATGCGAGAAGTGAACCCTGTCGCAGGTCTGAGGCGGATGAATACTGCCGCAGGGGTTAGGAGTCAAAATCCTACTGTAGGTCTGAGAGAGTTCAACCCTGCCGCACGGTTTCAGGAGCAGTACCTTAGCGTAGGGTTAAGAAGGCAAAACTCTATCGCAGAGTATAGGAGGCAGACCTCTCCCGCAGAGTTCAAGACTTCTGCCACAGAATTTGAACATGACTTTAAAGTTCACGGATCTGGGGAACGACAGAAACAGAGTAGTGGAAAGAATAGTCATGACTCCCAAGACTATTTCGAAGATATAAGGTCGAATTACGGAATAAGAGGTGCAGGAAGAAGGGATACAGTGCAGGTTCCTAGAGGGAGAGAAACTGTGAATGATGAGGAGATCCCTAGGCGGGGAGCGGACCATGTGTGAAATCCCCGAAAAAGAGAAAGAAGGGATTCTTACTACTCAGACTTTTCTAGTGCCGAAGAGAGGGGAGCACACTCGACCTGAGGGTCAAAAAATGTTGAGAAAGTTATGGAAAGGATTCTGAAAATGAAGAAGTTAGTGTCTCCCGAAGACAGTCAGAGAATGAGAGTTCCTTTCAGTCCCGAGATTATGGACAAACCACTATCGAAAAAGTTCAAGATGCCTTCTATGGCTACTTATGCCGGTAAAACTGACTCATACAACCATATACAGAGTTATGAGTCTCTTATGTTACTCCATGGATGGGAAGATGAAATTATGTGTAGAGCCTTCTCGCTCACACTGTCGGGGCATGCTTTAAAATGGTTTAATGGGTTAAACGAGGGTTCTATCTCATCCTTCGACCAATTACGAAGTGAATTTCTGAGAGCTTTCATGATCAACAGCCAACGGAAGAAGGATGCCACTTATTTACTCACCCTTAAACAAGGAAACAAAGAATCGCTGAAGAATTATGTAGATCGTTTTCGAGATGCAACCTTAGAGGTGAAAGATCTACCAGTCGGAGTAGCCATGGTAGCAATGCTGCAGGGGATGAAATCTGAAAAGCTACAAGAATCCCTGTCCCTTGATCATCTAGTGACTCTTTTCGATCTATTTGCTAGAGCAAATAAATACGTGACCCAAGAGGAAGTGATGAGGATGGTGCAATCTCGAGATGCGAAAGAAGAAAGAAAAAGAGAAAGAGACGTGATCGAGAGGAGTTCTTCTAAACCTGACAGATCAGACAAGGCTTCTAAGCTTAGGTATGAAAACTATACCAAGCTGAACGAGCCTCGTGCTACTATTCTTACTGCTATTGAAGGGATTGGACTATTAGAATTCTCGAAAGAGAAAGTAGGAAACTTAGGGCGGAACACGGATACCTACTGCAGCTTTTATTCCGCTTATGGTCATCTTACGAAAATGTGCAGAGAACTGATGGATCAGTTGGAGAAGTTGGCCTGAGAGGGGAAGATTAATCGCTTCCTTTGGAGAAGTGAAAGACCCCGTTACCCTCCATGAGATCAAATGGATGATCGTCCACAGAATGGAAAAAATAATGATAGAGGGAGATTTGGTATTTAAGAAGTCGCACATCACCAATACCTTGAGGGAGGACGAAAAGTTTAGAGACAACTGGGAAGGCCCATATCGAATCAGACAGAGGATTGGTCTCAACACTTGCATCCTGGAAACTTTGCACAAAAAGAAAATAGGGAAGACATGGAACTTAAATCACTTGAAATTGTATTGGAGTTAGCTATTATGTCCTTTTTCCTAATTTTTATATTCTCGCAAGATCATTATGCAAGTTACTTCTCTAATTTCCTATTACATCTTCAATGTTTATGAATATGAATCTTGTGACAAAAAACAGATAAGCCATAAGAGCCTAAGGCGCAATAGCGTCACTGTGGCCAAGCATCAAAGACGAATAAGCCGTAAGAGCCTGAGGCGTAATAGCGTCACTGTGGCTAGGCGTTGAAGACAGAAGCCGTAAGAGCCTGAGGCGCAATAGCGTCATTTGGCCAGGCATTGAAAACAGACGAGCCGTAAGAGTCTGAGGCGCAATAGCGTCATTGTGTCTAGGCGCTAAAGACAGAAGCCGTAAGAGCCTGAGGCGCAATAGCGTCACTGTGACCAGGCGTTGAAAACAAACGAGACATAAGAGCCTGAGGCGCAATAGCGTCACTGTGGCCAGGCGTTGAAGACAGACGAGCAGTAAGAGCCTAAGTTGCAATAACGTCATTGTGGCCAGGCATTGAAGACAAACAAGCCGTAAGAGCCTGAGACGCAATAGCGTCACTGTGGTCAGGCGTTGAAGACAGAGGAGCCGTAAGAGTTTGAGGCTCAATAGCGTCACTGTGGTCAGGCGTTGAAAACAGACGAGCCGTAAGAGCCTGAGGCACAATAGCATCACTGTGGCCAGGCATTGAAAATGGATGAGCCATCAGAACCTAAGGCGCAATAGTGTCACTGTGACCAAGCGCTGAAGACAAAAGTCGTAAGAGCCTGAGACGCAATAGCGTCACTGTGGTCAGGCGTTAAAGACAGAAGCCGTAAGAGCCTAAGGCGCAATAGCGTCACTGTGGCCAGGCGTTGAAGACAGATAAGCAGTAAGAGCCTGAGGCGTAATAGTGTCACTGTGGCTTGGCGTTGCAAACGAATAAGCCGTAAGAGCCTGAGGCGCAATAGCGTCACTATGGTCAGACGTTGCAAACGGATAAGCCATAAGAGCCTGAGGCGCAATAATGTCACTGTGGCCAGGCGTTGGAAATGTATAAGCCGTAAGAGCCTGAGGCGCGATAGCGTCACTGTGGCCAGGCGCTGGAAACATATAAGCCGCAAGAGCCTGAGGCACGATAGCATCACGTGGCCAGGCATTGAAGACAAATAAGCCGTAAGAGCTTGAGATGCGATAGTGTCACGACGGCCAGGCGTTGAAGACAAATAAGCCGTAAGAGCCTGAAGCGTGATAGCGTCACGGTGGCCAAGCGTTGAAGACAAATAAGCCGTAGGAGCTAGAGGTGCGATAGCGTCACGACGACCAGACATCTAAAAAGACTTACCGTAAGCGCCAGAGACACAAAGGCGTCACGACGGCCAGGCATTTGAAAACAAACATGCCATAGTGCCAGAGGCGCGAATACGTCACGGTGGCCCGGCACCAGGAGAAGATTTATATAAAAGAGCTTGAAGCGAAAAATACGCGAGCTAAGCCACGAAGAAAAAGTGCAAAAGCGTGAAGCGAAAAATGCGTGAGGTAAGCTAAGTACTCAAATAAGGGCTTGAAACAAAAAATGCGTGAGTTAAGCTAAACACTCCGATGAAAATTTGACTTCAGAATCTAATGTAAGGACTTGACGTGAGGTTACGATGTGAACATATGTACTTTTTCGCAAGGTTATACCCAGCGAAAGAGTGAGGAGCAATTGTTGTGCATGAATGATATTAAGAATAAAAAAAATACATCACGTGGCGTACGAAGAAAATGAGTATAGGCATGAAAAAATTTAGCATTTAATGAAAATGGTATATACGTAATTAGTGACAGAGAGAAACGCCTATAAATATGGGCCAGGTATTATTCATAAACGAGATCTGAGAACTCCATATTAAAACTCTGTCAAACTCCCTGTCTGACTTAAGAATCGGAGTGCAAACGTAGGGGATAGCCCATGCGTTCCTCTAATCTTCTTCTTTTTTTACAGAAGCTCTCGGCAACACGTGGCAAGGAACTCGAAGAGAAGACATCAACAATTCATCACCATTGTTTCAAGTAGCAACAGAAAATAATTTTGGATGCCAAGATCAAGAATGAGAGAAGATGCAAGATCAAGTCTTGTTAATCTTTGTGAAGAAGTAAAACTGAAGTCTCTTTAGAATTAGTCTTTACTCGATAAAATGAACGTCTAGCAACAATTGCTAACAAATAGCCTGTAAAATAAGTCTTCTAGCGAATAGGACAGTCAAGTTAAAATCTATACCTATCATTTGCTCTGAGTGCAAAATCATTGTAAGGTTTCTCGCTCCGCAAATAATTAATCTTGGACGAATGTGGTTTTCCAGGATTAGTTCTGCAAATGTTTTTTGAAAGAAGAGACTATGTTAGTATTGGCCAGAGATGCTCGCCCTTGCCATTGCAGAATTAACTGTTATATTATCCACGGAGTAAATTATTATGTATAATTATATTTGTTGTAGATAATAATTTCGATGTTATTTCGGCTAATCATAATGTGCCACGTGGCATATATGCGCATGAGCTTATGCACGAGATAATTAAACAGATAAGAGCCACATTAAATGTATTGAGACATTTTCATCCAAGAACAGAATATTAAAGTAAAAGGATAAAAACGTAATTAAGAAACAGAAAAACTCCCTATAAATAGGGGTCAGGTATGATTCTTTAAGGAGAGAACACAATTACTTACTAAAACTCTGTTAAAATCATTCTCTGACTTAAGCATCGGAGTGAAAACGCAGGGATCAATCACTGCGTCTCTCTAATTATTTCCTTTCTTGCAGAATATTCTAAAGTACGGGGCACGAAAATCGAGATGAAGACGTCAACAATACATCATTGTTGTACTTGGTAACAACAATATTTATTAAGAATATGACATGACAAATCACATGTCAAAAAACTGTTATATATTGGGAAATAAATTTACTAGTAGAAATAAAATTTTAAGCTACTTTAGTTTGGTAAAAATACTCGAAAGATGTCTTTTTTTTTTTTATATCCTAAAATAAACTTTGCCTTACCTTAAAATTTTTTTTTAAAGAATCCAAACTGTTTACACGGTCTCAACTCCATGGAGCTTAGGTTTTGAAAAACAACGGTTTCATTATTATCATTAGAGCTGATGATCAAACCAGCAGATGGGGTACTCCGCCGGGCACAAATTTTGTTTCTGTGGTCAGCCACAAAAAGCAAAAACCAGTGGCAGATGAGTTAAGTCGGTCATCATAATTGCATGAACATTTTAACTCTTTTATACCGGTGGGACGAGGAATCAAACATTAAATTTAATGTTTTTAGATAAAGTATCAATTATTATATTATATATTGATTTTTTTTAACATTTTAACTTTCTAGTAGTTTATAGAGTTATCTATAAATTTAAAGTGACATTTTGATGCTGAAAACTCTATTTGCATAATTAAAATTAGATGTTTAAATTCTTCTAATTCAAAGTATTATTGATAAAAATAATTAAAATTTAACTTAATAATTTAAAAAAAATTAATTTCAAAATTTAAATCTTTTTTCACTCTTGTACTTCAGCATAAAAAAGGTACTAATGAGTTTATCATGAATTTAACATTTAAAATTAAATAAATGATACGAAAAATATACTATTTTATTAGCTTAATGAAATGTGAAATTATTTTGATTAAGACTTGATTAATACTATGCAAGCTTAAATTTTCGTGGATATAATTTTCAATTTATCATAGGAGGAAAAAAATTGGATTCTTACTTTGATTTTAAACATTGATATAAAGCAACAAAAATCATCAAAAGAAAGATAAGAAATTATGAATGAGGAAAAGGAAAAAGGAGTCTTGGTGAGCTAGAACAAACAAAGAAAAAGATTTGTTTGC
Organism: Firmiana major; assembly: GCA_033439115.1. Taxonomy (NCBI): domain Eukaryota; kingdom Viridiplantae; phylum Streptophyta; class Magnoliopsida; order Malvales; family Malvaceae; genus Firmiana; species Firmiana major. The sequence goes on along the minus strand of CM065913.1, from coordinate 33,203,754 downwards.
TCATCCCAAGAAGAAAATCAAATTATATGATGTGGCTAAAACAGGTGAGAATGATGAAGACATGATTTATAATTCTATTGTCATGACCTAAAAATAAGAATAAATTTTTCATTTTTCTTTCATACTTACACGTTCTTTGATTGTGGCCACACTACTAATAATTGGGCTGTGAGTAAATGCCAGTCCTACCATTCATTCACCATATAACTTAATTCCTTATTAAAAGAAAGGTAAACACATGAGTTTTTCACTAATTCTTTCCCATTCATTTACTAGTGTTTACAATGTCTATACATCCCCGAAAATTACTTACAAACATGTTATTATGTTATTCTTATTTAGATACAATATGTACAAGTGTATATACCTCAAGTGATGGGCAGCAGCGGATATCAGGAATGTAGTACTCAGTTACCTCAAAGTCTACTGAAAGAAATCTGTGTAGGAAAATGAAAATGGTGAGCACATCAAGCCCAGTAAGGCAATCCTACGAACAAGTAGGTAACCATACAACCTACATGAACGTGGTGCCATGCATAAACCACTATTTCTCCACACATTTCAAAATAGATGTTACAATTCATGATGTCATGTAAAACAAGTTCACATATGGATTTTAAAGAGCATGAAAAACTCAACATGCAAATCCATTTAAATCATTTCATTCTCGTTAAAATCTCAACACCCATCCAGACTCAACCCATCCCTCGGATGTTCCTAACTGACACAAAACAATGAAATCAAATGCTTTTCAAGGCAATAGTAACATGCGCGAGTTTAAATCCCAATTTCATTCTTATAAAATCACATCTCAGTCAGGACTCAACCCCTTCCTTGGGTGATCCAGAATCACACGAAAATTCACAAAACATGATTATAAAAAAATCAACATGCGAGACTAGGTAATATACATATCTCAGGCAAATAAACAGGACTATGGCTATATCCTCGTGATCCCACTGCTACACGGATCCTGTGTGAGGGGTCTCACCACTATCAGGAACCACCTCGGGAGGCGGGTCAGTCAATCCCGTCAGTTCTGCCCAATAACTCGCATCCGAAGATGCCACTCGCATCCGAAGATGCCACATAATCAATCTCAGCACAGTACAACGTACTCTATGCTACTTGCACGGTACAACGTACTCTGTGGATCCATATCTCATATCAATAATCGTGCTTATCTCAAAATGCACGTGCAAGTATATTTAATCGGTGTGACACACAATCTACCCGACGCTCTAAGCACGCTCATCGCAAGTCTCATAAAATCAGTGCAAGTGATGCTCCAGCACTCTAATAAAATCAAGGAAAATCTAGTGCGAGCAAAGCTCCAGCACGCGTTTCATAAAATTTCATAAGATCTAGTGCGAGCTAAGCTCTAGCACTTTGTCAAAATCATGTAGAACTAGTGCGAGCTAGGCTCCAGTATTGTGTCATAAAAATCTAGTGAAAATCTGGTGCGAGTTAAACTCCAGCACCCTGTCACGAAAATCATATGAAATTCTAATGCGAGTTAGACTCCAGCACCTATGCATGTAAAACTCTAGTGCGAGCCCTTGCTCCAGCACTAATGCATGCATCACACAAATCAAAACTCATGCGAGCTAAGCTCTAGTACGTCACATTCTCATAAAATCACGTAGGCGGCTCTCTTATCTTAAAATAATTTTCACAAGAAATCACATTGTTAAAAATATGCAATACTGTGCATTTTTATCTAAAAGTTAGCCAGCCCACCCATGCATGTGTCAAAACACCTCAAAAACAAGTAGGAACCTCTTGTCCTTGCTCCTCTTAACTTTTCCTAAACTTAGAAATTTTACCCTTCACAGGGGTATTTTGGTCATTTGCCCATCCCGACACAAAATTTTTTTATTTTAAATCTAGACCCTTCAGACAATTTTAGAGAATGTAAATGATGTCGAAATAGCGTAAAGTTACCTCTAGCAGTCCGTAAAATTCTCTTACCTAGAATCATGCGCGAGCTTATCCTGTCTCGACCGTACCAGGTCTCTCAGTCCAATTCGCTCCAAACCAAGTCTACGGAGCTGCATATAATCACGTATTTGGGTCAGTTCTAATTTACTTATCAATATTTCGCTCTTGCTGATCGAATCTAAAACACTGGCCTGTTTTATTTTATTGGATCCTATTGCACCTTAATGGGCCTCGACCCCTTTTTCAGCCTGTTTCCACTTATTAAATCTCTTCTTCAGGCCTATTGGGCTCTCAATACCCATTGGGTTTCGTTTCAAACTCTTTGAATAGCCCGTATATCATTTACGACAGTTAATTCAAAAATTTGGATATAATTTATTTTATGCAGAAATTAATCCAAAATTCGCAAAATAAATTTCAATTGCACAATAATCATACTATTGTAGTAAATGAGCTTTACTTACCCGAAATTATGCGATGGTGCGTAAATCGAAGTTCTATAGGGATCACGTACGCGATTTCTCGTCGAACTGCATAATTTTATATTTAATTTTGGGTTAATTTTCGATCAAATATAATTTTAAATTAAATTCTCGAAAATCAATTTGGTCAATCTGATCGCGTATCGATTTACCCAAATTTTTGAGGTATTCCCGAGGATTTTTCACCTATTTTCCTTTTTTTTCTTTTCTTTCTTTTCTTTTCCCTCATTTTCCTTCCCTTTTCCTTCCTTTTCCTTCCCATTTCCTCTCGGCCAAAACGTTGTCGTTTCGGGTCCTCACCATCACCGATCATTTTCGGTTGTTTCGTCGGCTGCTACCGGTACCAAAAGAATCGGCTCGTCCTCCTGATCACGACGGTGCCCACCGATCACACCCAGCTGTGGTGGATCATCGGAATCGAGCTCGGTTTCCTCTCGATTTTCCTTTCTCCGATTCACTAGAATCAGGCATCGTCAGCGCGCGTCACTGGTGCCAATGGGTTCATCGGGTTGTCCTCTCTCTTCTCCAGCCCTCTCCTAGCCTCGTCGGTTGTCGGTGGTCATTGGTGCTTCTCGGGTCTTCGGCTATCGTTTTCTGTGGGTTTCTCTCTCTGCGCGTTTTCAGATTTTTGATTATTATAATCATTAAAATATCATTAAAAAACCCAAAATAACTAATAAATTATATATTTTATTACATAATTAATTTATTCAATTTATTTATTTTATTTTAACTATTTTTTTGGTATATTTTTTTCGTATTTTCGGGATATTGTCACTAGTGAATTTTTGGTAAATCTTAATAATTCCGGATCTTGATCAATTGGACTCAAAATTTGATAATTTTCTCGTTATTGATCAAGATTTCTCAATTTCATATTTTTAATGAAATTTTTTTATCGGATTTATACCGAATTTTGATCTTTTGACCATTTTACCCTTCTACACGTTTGGGACCAATTTAGACTGACTTTCCTTCTTGGACCCACTAAAATTTCTCATTTAAAATTTGTATCTCTGTCCGGACAATTCGAATCTCATAAATTTAATTTGAAATTCCTTAACTGTTCGTTTTCAAATTTTACGTACGTTCGATTACTTCATTCATATTTATATGATCAAAATCATCCGTCTTATAATTCCATTAACATATAACAATATCCATACAATATGTGAATCATAAGGAAATATGATAAAAATCGGGTCTTACAGCTACCTCTTAAGCCTCTTTCAGGGACATCGTGAAGAGGTTGAATGAGATAATGGCTTCTAAGGGATCAGTGATGTTAGGCCCCTTGTCTGACAACAAGGGATTGATTTCAATCTCGGCTATGGATTCCTGGTCTTGCATATTAATATCATAGAAATATCGAGAGCATATAAAGAAGCCATATAAGAACTGTCAGGTAATCAAACTACTTGGGTATTTGATTGGATTTAAAACACTACGAAAAATCAAAAGACTTTGGAACCCTAAAAGCGAGTATGAGCCGATCAACCTAGGAGAATGATTCTTTTTAGTTAAATTTTCTTGTATGCATGACCTCCAATTTGTAGTTGAGGAAGATCCTTGGATTATTTTTGGGCAATTCTTAACAGTACGACTATGGCAACTAGATTTAGACCTAGCTTGGCATCCATTGATTCGACTATGTTATGCATTAGATTTCCTAATCTCCAATACAGTATTATGATGAAAGAATACTCTACAAAAGGAGAAATACAATCAGAAAGGTGACCAAAATGGATCTGAATACTAGGTTCACGTCCAAGGGTAAATTTGCTGAAGTTTGTGTAGAAGTTGATATAGGTAATTTACCCCAAGCCCAGTCGCGCGCCTAGGCTTCAGAATACAAAGGGTCCAAAACAATAAAATTTTGGGGTCCATACAAATATGAATACTGAACTTATTTGAAGCCACACAGAGACATCTATAAATACCCCCATGTATGATAAAAAAACCCTAAGCTCTATTTTGTTAACTGAGACTCTGCTTAAATATCTTTTTGACTTAAGCATCGGACTGCGCGGGTAGGGATGATCCCTGCGCCTCTCTGACCTTTACTATTTTTATAGAATCTTCAATACACGTGGAGAAGACAGCAGAGAAGATCACATTAGAATCATTTCATTGTTGTTGAGAGTAACAACAATTGGCGCTGTCTGTGGGAACAAAACAAAAAATCAGATTCTTAATTAAAATAGTGAGAACGCGTTCGACAGCAACAGCAAATTTGGGAGAAGAGAATTTTGTGAGTCCTCTTGGTAGACCTGGGAGAGGATAAGAGCAGAATGGAGAAGGAGACAGGTTCTCACAGTTTCCCTTAACGAATTTGAGGCTTTGAGGTGTCAAAATGAGCAGACCACTACAACATTGAGGGCTATGGTGAATTTGTTCAAAAATGCTCCGTCGCAGTTTAGTTTGCCTCTAGAAGTGCAGCAGATGGTAGAAGAGAATGTCCCAAGGTAGACTTACGAGAGAGTCCAACCTTCTGCGATGGCAAATGCGGGACAAGGAGAATGGGGGCAGAATACTGCCGCTGGCCTGATGCAAAACTCTACCGCGAGACTAGAGGACAACTTTACTGCATCTCTGATGGAGTACCTTATCGCGGAGATAGGAGAGATGAACCCTGTCGCAGGTCTGAAGGTGAACCTTGTCGCAGGTCTGAGATTGAACCCTGTTGCAGGTCTGAGGATGAACCCTGCTGCAGGTCTGAGATTGAACCCTGTCACAGGTCTGAGGATGAACTCTGCCACAGGTCCGGAGAACAACATTGTCCCAGGTTTGAGTGTGAACCCTGTCGCAGGTATGAGATTGAACCCTGCCGCAGGTCTAAGGATGAACTCTGCCGCAGGTCTAGAGGATAACACTGCCGTAGGTCTGAGGATGAACCCTACCGCAGGTCTGAGAATGAACTTTGTTGTAGGTCTGGAGGACAACACTACCGCAGGTCTGAGTGTGAACTCTGCCGCAGGTCTGAGGATGAACTCTGTCGCAGGTCTGAAGGATAACACTACCGCAGGTTTGAGTGTGAACCCTATCGCAGGTCTAGAGGACAACCCTTGCGGCTCTGAGGAAGCGCCCTGCAATAGGGCTACGAGAAGTGAACCCTGTCGTAGGTCTTAGACGGATGAATACTGCAGCAGGAGTCAGGAGTTAAGATCCTGCCACAGGTCTGACAGAGTTCAACCCTACCGCACGGTTTCAGGAGCAGTACCTTATTGCAGAATACAAGAGGTAGACCTCTGCCGCAGAGTTCAAGACTTCTGCCACAGAATTTGAACATGACTTTGGAGTTCATGGATCTAGGGAGTAGTAGAGACAGAATAGTCATGACTCCTAAGACCATTTCGAAGATACAAGGTCGAATTACAGAATGAGAGGTGCAGGAAGAAGGGATACAGTGCAGGCTCCTTGAGGGAGGGAAACCATGAACGATGAAGAGATCCCTAGCCGGGGAGCGGATCGTGAGCGAAATCCTCGAAACAGAGGAAGAAGGGAGTCTTACTACTTAGACTCTTCTAGTGTCGAAGAGAGGGGAGCACACTCGACTCGAGGGTCAAAAAATGTTGAGAAAGTTGTTGAAAGGATTCTGGAAAGGAAGAAATTAGTGTCTCCTGACGACAGTCAGAGAAGGAGAGTTCCTTTCAGTCCCGAGATTATGGACAAACCACTATCGAAAAAGTTCAAGATGTCTTCTATGGCTACTTATACTGGCAAAACAGACCCATACGACCATATACAGAGTTATGAGTCCCTTATGTTGCTCAATGGATGGGAAGATGAAATCATGTGCAGAGCCTTCTCGTTCACACTGTCGGGGCATGCGCTAAAATGGTTTAATGGGTTAAACGAGGGTTTTATCTCATCCTTCGACTAATTACGAAGTGAATTTTTGAGAGCCTTCATGATCAACAGCTGGTGAAAGAAGGATGCCACTTATCTACTCACCCTTAAACAAGTGACCAAAGAATCGCTGAAGAATTATGTAGATCATTTCTGGGATGCAACCTTAGAGGTGAAAGATCTACCAGTGGGAGTAGCCATGGCAGCAAGGGATAAAATCTGAGAAGCTATAAGAATCCCTGTCCTTTGACCAGCTAGCGACTCCTTTTGATTTATTTACTAGAGCAAATAAATACGTGGCTCATGAGGAAGTGATGAGGATGGTACAATCTCGAGAGGCAAGGAAAGGAAGAAAAAGAGAAAGAGATGTACCTAAAAGAAGTTCCTCAAGACCTGACAGATTAGACAAGGCTCCTAGACTCAGGTATGAAAATTATACCAGGCTAAATGAGCTTCGTGCCACCATACTAGCCGCTATTGAAGGAACTGATCTGTTGGAGTTTCCAAAAAGGAAGATTAGAGATATGGGCCGAAATCTTGATGCTTATTGTGAATTTCATGCCGCTCATGATCATCCTACTGAAAGATGCAAAGATCTGATGGATTAGTTAGAGAGGCTGGCTAGAGATGAAAAAATTAACTGCTTCCTGTGGAGAAGTGAAAGGCCTCGTTACCCTCCGCAAGATCGAAGGATGATCGTCTGCGGAATAGAAAAAATAATGATAATGGGAGAAATAGGCCAAGAAATGAAGAAGTAGCTAGGTTTGACCCCCGAGACAATCGGCTGGCTAATGAACCCACTGGCCCAGCTATAAATGTTATTGCAGGGGGAGAATCGATGGCAGGAAGTTCCTCTACTTCTCGTAAAAGTTACACGAGACAAGCGTATCAGATTCATGTTTTGATGGAGGAAAAAATGGGTGAAGAACCCGTTGTGTTCACTCCGACAGACAAGGGTGATATCATCATGCCTCATGATGACCCGATGGTGATATCAGCGGTGGTGACAAAACATCCAGTGAGTAGAATCCTGGTCGACAATGGAAGTTCAGTGAACTTAATCTATTGGAATTGTTTTGAGAAAATGAATGTATCTGAAGTAGATTAAGACCCATTATGACGCCACTATATGGATTTACGGGCGAGAAAGTGAAGGTCGTCGAGTTTATAGAGTTACCTGTGACTCTAGGGGAAAGCCCAAAGGATGTGACTCGACAGGTATTGTTCATGGTTATAAGGTCAACCTCAGTTGCTTACAACATGATCTTGGGAAGGCATGTATTAAATGATATGAGGGTGGTGATATCTTCTTGATACTTACTAATGAAGTTCCCTACTCCCAACGGAGTCGGGCAAGTACGAAGAGATCAAAAAAGGGCTCGTACATGTTATATTGCCTGTACCACCAATAAAGGAGTACAAAGAAATGAGACATTGCATATAGATGACCCTCTTAAGCCTCAGCCTATCGAGGAAACGAAAGCCATTGAGCTAGTCAAGGGGGATGAAGAGAAGAAGGCGTTCACAGGGACTCAACTGGATAAACAAACAAGAAGGGAGATAGCAGAATGCCTATATAAAAACTCGGATATTTTTTCTTGGACCCCGGCTGATATGCCCGGGATTAATTCAGAAGTGATTTGTCATAGGCTTAATGTTTCACCGGGACATAAGCCTGTCAAACAAAAGAAGAGAAATTTTACCCCGAAAAGACAAAAGGCGATCGCTGAAGAAGTTAATAAACTTTTAGAAGCCGAGTTTATTAGAGAGGTTTACTACCCTGAGTGGTTGGTCAATGTAGTAATGGTGAAGAAATCCAATGGGAAATGGCGAATGTGTGTGGATTTCACCGATTTGAATAAAGCTTGCCCCAATGATTCGTACCCTCTGCCCCGAATTGATAGACTTGTGGATGAAACATCTGGGTATGAACTCCTCAGTTTTTTAGATGCTTTCTCTGGGTATCATCAAATTATGCTTCATCCAAAAGATGAAGAGAAGACTTCATTTATAACCGACGATGAAATATATTGTTATCGGGTAATGTCATTCGGTTTAAAGAACGCTGGAGCCACATATCATTGAATGGTGAACAAAGTCTTAAAAGATCTCCTGAAAAATATTATGGAAGCTTATGTGGATGATATGATTATCAAAAGCAGAGTAGGAGAGTCTCACGCTCATCAGATGTCTAGGGTGTTTGATGTGTTCAGGGAATTCAATATGAAGCTAAATCCCAACAAATGCTCATTCGGAGTTAGGTCGGGAAAGTTCTTGGGGTTCATTATCACCAACAGGGGGATTGAGGCAAACCCTGAAAAGGTGCAAGCAATTATAAATATGAAGCCACCAACTACAGTGAGAGAAGTTCAAAGATTAACAGGCAGACTAGCAGCCCTGAGCCGTTTTTTTATCAAAATCTGCAGAAAGGAGCTTGTCGTTCTTCAAAACTCTATGAGGTGGAAGGGATTTCGAGTGGACAAATGACTTCCAGAGATCTTTCGAAGACTTTAAGGAATATTTGAAGCGGTTACCTTTATTAACAAAACCTTTGGAATGAGAGCATTTGTATATGTACCTGGGAGTCGGTGAATTCGCCGTCAGTGCAATACTGATGAAGAAAGATGAAATAGCCAACCATCCCATCTATTATGTGAGTAAGGTATTGCTGGACTCGAAGACCCGTTATCCATTAGTCGAAAAGCTAGCACTGGCCCTTGTGATGGCCTCTCACAAATTATGTCCTTATTTTCAGGCGCATCCTATTTCTGTCCTAACGGATCAACCGTTAAGGCAAATTCTTCAGAAGCCTGAACACTCAGGGAGATTGGTTAAATGGGCAGTAGAACTCGGAGAGTATGATATTACTTTTTAGCCTAGGCAAGCCATCAAGGGTTAAGCTCTAGCAGATTTCATAGTAGAATGTACTAGCCCGAGAGGCAACATTGAAAAGGAGACTCGACTGTGGCTACTGTATGTTGACGAAGCATCGAGTGCAAATGGTAGTGGGGCCAGTATAGTCTTGGTGTCACCAGAAGGGAGATCCTTAGAATATTCTTTACGATTTGGGTTCTCTAGTTCAAATAATATAGTAGAGTACGAGACTCTTGTTGCAAGAATGAAGCTGACAGAGAGGTTGCAAGTTTGTCACCTAGTGGCACATAGTGGTTCTCAATTTGTGGTAAACCAGTTCCATGGACAGTATGAAATTCGAGAGCCAATTCTGGTCTCTTATCTAAAGAAAGTTCAATCACTGGCCCAAACTTTCAAAAACTTTCAGTTGATACAAACTAACCGGTCTGAAAATACACATGCATATTTGTTATCCAAGTTAGCTTCCTCTAATGAGATCCAAAGAAGATTGGTGAAGGTGAAAAAACTTGAGCGACCTAGCATTGAAGAAGTCGAAGTGTATAGCATTGAGGTGGGGGACGATTGGAGAACCCCATTCAAATAGTATCTCATTGAAGGTACGCTTCCACAAGACAAGGAAGAAGCTCGTCGCTTAAAGATACAAGGGGTAAAATTCACACTGATAAACAGGGAGCTGTACAAGAGGGGGTATTCATCACCATTCTTAAAGTGCCTGGGGTCGGAACAAGCAAACTATGTCTTAGCTAAGGTACATCAAGGAATTTATGGTGAACATTTGGGAGCTAGAGCCTTTGCCTCTAAGATATTACGGTCGGGATTCTATTGGCCGACATTGAAGAAAGACGCGATGGATAAAACACGCAAATGTGATAAATGCCAAAGGTTTGCACCAATAACAAAGGCCCCAATGGCCTCGCTCCAGAGTACGGTACAACCAACTCCTTTTGTACAATGGGGGTTAGATGTTCTGGGACCCTTTTCACTAGCTACGGGTCAAAGAAAGTTTCTATTGATAGCTACCGATTACTTTACAAAATGGATTGAGGCAGAACCTTTAGCTACAATCACAAAGAAGAAAGTCGAAGCAATGTGTTGAGTTAATATATTTTCAAATAACAAAACAAGTTAATTCAATAATATAGAAATGATTTAAAAACATGTTTAGAGGTTATCAGTACCAGAAACTAAGTCTTTATGGATGAGAGATCGATCTGGTAAGATGAGAGATCGATCTCCTGGGTTTTCCAGTATGAGAGATCGATCTCATGAGGATATGAGATCGATCTGCTAAAGGATTGAACTTGTACAAGGTATTGAGGAAGCAGAGATCGATCTATAAGGGTTATAAGATCGATCTGTCTAATACAGGATGTTGATGAGATCGATTTGGTCTAGAAAGAGATCGATCTCCTCTAAAACAAAGGGTAAAGGCAGTAGATCGATCTGTACTCAAACAGAGAGTTCATGAGATCGATCTGGTATAGGAAGAGATCGATCTGCTCAAAGTCAGAGAGCTAAGGAGATCGATCTGGGTGGATTAGAGATCGATCTCCTCACTATGAGAATACTTGGTAGATCGATCTGTAGATCGATCTTGCCTCAAACAGAGAGATTGGAAGATCGATCTGATTGTTCGACAAATCGATCTGCTCTAACATTTTCAAATTGTAAGATCGATTTCTACATATATGAGATCGATCTCCTTACTTCAATTTGCTTTGACATTGCAGGAATTACAACTAAGAAATCGATCTGGTCAAGATTGGAGATCGATCTCGCATTCTACTGGAGGCTCCCAATGGCTCTTTCTGCAAAAATCTCAACGGGAAAAACAACATTAAATGCTCTAACTACTAATCCTTCATTAGAAAATCAAGCATTGAAGACACTGGGATTAGAGACACTGTTGCTGAACATTCTGCACATTCTCAAGAATTTATTTCTCACATTCCATTTGTCTTCAATCCTCATTTATTGATATCTTTGTATAAACTTTTGAGAAAAAGAAAAGGCTGTATCTATCCTACCCATATTAGAAAAGCTTGAGCTTGTATTCATCCTTACTTTAAGAGAGAAGATGAGTGTTCCTCAGTAAGAAAAACTTTGTAAAAGGGTGAATCCATCTTTGTGTAAAAAGGGTAGAGAGGTTATTCATTAACCTGAAAAAAGAAATGTGTAACATTCAAGTGATAGAGTGAAAGAAAGCTCTTGACAAGGAGGTCAAGAAGAGAGGACGTAGGCAAGAGATTGGTCGAACCTCTATAAACTACTGTGTTTGATATTTCTCTCCCTTATCTTCCTACAATTTATTTCAGTACATTATATTGATTACTTATTATTTGCTAATTAGATTTAATTTAGTTTAAATTTGCCATTTACATTAGAAAATCGATTCACCCCCTCTCGGTAGAGCTAACAATTGGTATCAGAGATAGGACTCTTTGATTCTAGAGGAATAACTTCCTAAGAGTTAGAAACGATCTAATGGCTCACAACAATGTAGCAACCAATCTAGTAGGAGATAGGCATTCTACAGTTAGGCCTCCAATGTTCAATGGTGAACATTATGCTTATTGGAAAACTAGAATGATGCTCTTCATTCAAGCAAATGATTATGAAGTATGGAGGATTATAACTAAAGGACCTCAAATCCCTACTAAAAGAATAGAGGGAAGAGATATCCCTAAAGAAGAAGATGAGTGGGATTCAAATGATGTCAAATGTGCTCAGCTAAATGCTAAGGTCATGCACACCCTATTTTGTGCTTTAGGACCAAATGAATACAATAGAGTCTCCGGTTGTAACAATGCCAAACAAATTTGAGACAAATTGGCAATAACTCATGAAGGTACAATCCATATAAAGGAGACTAAAGTAGGAATGCTCACATATGACTATGAGCTATTTAAGATGAAGGAAGGAGAATCAATTAGTGATATGTTTACTAGATTCACTGATGTAATCAATGGTTTAAAATCCTTAGGAAAAATATACTCTAATATAGAGATGGTCAAGAAAATATTAAGTAGCCTACCAAAATCATAGGAAGCTAAAGTGACTGCAATTGAAGAATCTAAAGACCCTCACACATTGTCATTAGATGAATTAATAGGATCACTACTCACATATGAGATGAAGTTGAGAAGAAATGAAGAGCCACCCAAGAAAGTGGGAGTAGCTCTGAAATCTACTACTCAAGAGGAGAATAAAAATGAGAGTGGTAGTGAAGAAGTTCTTGAGATGGCAATGTTTGCCAAGAGATTTAACAAATTCATGAGAATGGGAGCAAGTAGTAGTGGTAGGAGAAACCACAAGAAAGATCAAGAAGAGTTAGGTAGAAAGGATACCATTGTGTGCTATGAATGTAAAAAACCTGGACATATTAAATTTAACTGTCATCTTCTTAAAAGATCCAATGATAGGTTCCACAAAAAGAAGGCAATGATGACAACATTGAGCAACAGTGATAGCTCCGATGATGATTCGAATGAGGACAATGCCAACCTATGCTTCATGGCTATTGAGGATGAAAAGGTAACTTCAAACCTCATTGAATACTCTTTTGATGAATTACAAGATGCCTTTGATGATCTTGCATTGGAATATGAATGCATGAGTATGAAGTACAAAAAATTAATATCAAAATTGAAGAAAGAAAATGAGTTAATGCTAGAGGATAAGTTAGAATGTGAAAAGAAACTAGAAATTACAAATCTTGAAATTTGTGAACTAAAAGAAAAAAATACTAACTTACATAATTCTTTTAATAAATTTTATATGGGTCAACAAAAGTTAGATAACATGCTAGAAACTAAAAGGGCCTTCTTTGATAAAAATGGATTAGGATATGATGGAAAAAGTAGAGAGACTCATCTCAAAAGTTTCATAGCTAGAAAGAACATGCATAAACCCTCAACTATTTGTTCACATTGTAATAAGAATGGACATGCATCATACAATTGCAATATGAAGATGACCACTCTTAGAGGAAAAATAGTAAAAAGAATTTGGGTTCCAAAAGAAATAATTAACTCAAAAGATATTAATGCCTTAGTAAAATGGATCCCAAAGGGATCAAGAATTGAATTCACTAACCTCAAAGGACCCAAGAGAATTTGGGTACCTAAAACATGAGATTGAATTTCGATTGTAGGTAATTGAGCATTGCCACAAAGCTAAAACAAAGAAAGCTTGATACTTGGACAGTGGATGCTCAAGGCACATGACTGGTGATAGAAGCCATTTCAACTCATTTAAATCGAAAGTTGGTGGAGAAGTCACATTTGGGGACAACTCCAAAGGCTAAGTTAAAGGAAGTGGTTCAATAGGTAATCACTATTTTTCATTAGAAAAAGTGTTGCTTGTTAGGGGTCTAAAACATAACTTACTAAGTATTAGTCAACTTTGTGACAAAGGTTACAAAGTAGTGTTTGATTGCTTGAAATGTCATGTTATAGATCCTAAATCTAATATAGTTCTTTTCCTAGGTTATAGACAAGATAATATATACATTGTCTATCTAAATGAACTTAAAAATGAAAACATATGCCTAATGGTAGACAAGGAAAAAGAAACTTGGTTGTGGCATAGAAGACTAGGTCATGCAAGCATGCATGTGCTATCTAAGTTAGCTAGAAAAGACCTAGTTATAGGATTGCCTAAGTTGTCCTTTGACTATGACAAAATATGTGAAGCTTGTGTTAAAGGAAAACATAAAAGAACAACATTTAAACCTAAACATAGTGTATCAACCACTAGGCCTCTTCAATTACTTCATCTAAATCTATTTGGACCAACTAGAACAACAAGCCTAGGTAGGAAACATTATGGGTTTGTAATTGTTGATGATTTCACTAGGTTCACTTGGGTGTTCTTTTTGAGAATGAAAAATGAAGTTTTAGAAAAATTCATTGCTTATACAAAAGTGACTCAAAATGAAAAAGGATACACTATAACTAGTATTAGAAGCGATCATGGCAAGGAGTTTGAAAATATTGGATTTGATGAATATTGCAATGATCAAGGAATTAGTCATAACTTTTCAGCCCCTAGGATACCACAACAAAATGGGGTAGTTGAGAGAAGAAATAGAACATTAGAAGAAATGGCTAGAACCATGTTGTGTGAAAATAATTTACATAAGTATTTTTGGGCTGAAGCTATAAATACATCTTGCTACATCATTAATAGAGCTATGATTAGACCAATTTTAAAGAAAACCCCTTATGAGCTTTACAAGGGTAAGAAGCCTAATATTAGCTATTTTCACCCATTTTGTTGTAAATATTTTGTCTTAAATAATGGAAAAGATAATTTAGAAAAATTTGATGCCAAAAGTGATGAGGGAATCTTTTTAGGGTATTCTTTGAATTCAAAGACATATAGAGTTTATAATAAAAGAACATTGATGGTTAAAGAATCAATTCATGTAATATTTGATGAGTCAAATGATTTATCTAAAGATTCAACCAATGATGAGGATATTGAAATATTTGATGAAAACTTGAAAGAAATCTCAACCATAGAAAATGATCTATTAGAAAGACTTGACATTAATAAAGAAGATGAAGAAGAAATGAAAATATTAGAAAGAGAGTCTAGAGTACCAAGAGAATTAGGATATGTAAAAGATTGTGAAATAGTAGGAGATCCAACTCTTGGAGTTAAAACTAGATCATCTCTAAGGAATGTGTGTCAATATATAGCCTTTGTATCTCAAATTGAACCTAAAAATGTCAATGAAGCCTTAGATGACAATAATTAGTTTTTAGCAATGCAAGAAGAATTAAATCAATTTGAGAGAAGCAAAGTATGGAAACTAGTTCCTAGACCTAGTGATCACTCTATAATTGAAACTAAATGGATCTTCAAGAACAAGATGGATGAAAATAGTGTGATCATAAGAAACAAGGCTAGGTTAGTTGCACAAGGCTATAGACAAGAAGAAAGAATAGACTATGATGAAACTTATGCACCGATAGCTAGATTAGAAGCAATAAGAATGCTGCTTGCCTTTGCATGTTATAAAAACTTCAAATTATATCAAATGGATGTGAAGAGTGCATTCTTAAATGGTTTCATTAATGAAAAAGTTTATGTTGAGCAACCTCCTGGTTTTGAAAATCATGAATTTCCTGAACATGTCCTCAAACTATCTAAGGCAATATATGGTTTGAAACAAGCTCCTAGAGCATGGTATTAAAGGTTGTCAAAATTCTTAATAGAAAAAGGATTTTCAAGAGGAAAAGTAGATACTACTTTGTTTATCAAAAATAAAAATAAGGATTTACTAGTTGTCCAAGTGTATGTAGATGATATTATTTTTGGATCAACTAATGAATCTTTATGCCAAGAATTTGCTAAGATCATGCAAGGTGAATTTGAAATGAGCATGATGGGAGAGCTTACTTTCTTCTTGGGACTTCAAGTGAAGCAAACAAAGGATGAAACCTTCATCAATAAAGCAAAATATACTAAGGAATTGCTCAAATGATTTGGAATGGATAATTGCAAACCTCAGCAACTCCGATGGGCACCAACATCAAGCTAGATAAAGATGAAAGTGGTAAGTGTGTAGACACTAAACTCTATAGGTCTATGATTGGTTTATTGCTTTATCTAACTGCAAGTAGACCAGATATTCTGTTTAGTGTATACCTTTGTGCTAGATTTCAATCCTCTCCTAGGGAATCACACCTATTAGCCACTAAAAGGATCTTTAGATACCTTAAGGACACTCCCTCTCTAGGACTTTGGTACCCCAAAGACTCCACTTTTGCTCTTTATGCATTTTCTGATGCAGACTTTGGGGGCTGTAAAATAGATAAGAAGAGCACTTCAGGTACATGTCAATTCTTAGGGAATAGATTGATCTCATGGTTCTCTAAGAAACAAAACAGTGTAGCTCAATCCACAACTGAAGCAGAATATATAGCAGCAGGAAGTTGTAGTACTCAAGTGTTGTGGATTAAACAACAAATGAAAGACTATGGTATTGACATGAAGCAAGTCTCAATCAAATGTGATAATACCAGTGTCATCAACCTATCTAAGAATCCTATTCAACACTCTAGAACTAAATATATTGAGATTAGACACCATTTTCTTAGAGACCATGTTCAAAGGGAGATATAACTCTAGAATATATTGACACTTTACATCAAATAGCTGATATATTCACCAAACCTCTTGATAGAGATAGGTTTGTGTTCTTAGAGGTGAATTAGGACTCATGAATGTGCCTTAAGATTTATCTACTTTAAAACCTTGATTTCAAAGTAATTTTAAACGAATTTTACAATGATTTTTCTGGGTAAAAAGTATGAGAGATCGATCTCCAATCACTACAGATCGATCTCCATACTTCATATGGGCCTAAAGCAGAAAGGTTAAGCTAGGCAGATCGATCTTCTCAACTATAAGATTGATCTCCTTAAGACTCTATAAACCAGTAGATCGATCTATACATTTGGCAGATTGATCTCATTAAGTCTCTGTAAAACAGCAGATCGATCTATGCATTTGACAGATCGATCTCATTAAGCCTCTGTAAAACAGCAGATCGATCTATGCATTCGGCAGATCGATCTCCTTGAGCTTCTGTATTTTGAAGATCGATCTTTTGGTTCTGCAGATTGATCTCTTCATATAGCAGATCGATCTGTCGCAGCGACAGATCGATCTCCTGTGCCCTGGACTATAAAAACTGCTCAAAATCTCCAAATTTCAAAAATTCTAAATCTTCAAATCCCTAACCCCTGTCGCGCCTCTTCCGACGATTCTGCCTCCCAGATCGATCTCGGTAAGGTCTTTGTCAAATCTCTTCCTCATTTAGTGCTCTAGTAACCTACATTCCTAAATCTTTCTAAAAAATTCTTACTTTTGTGCTAAATTCTTCACTAGGGTAATTCTAGCACTGTTCCATTGGTTAGGTTTTAGAGAACTAGTGTTTAGTTGTGTCTAGAGAAACGCCTTGTCTTAAGAGAGCAGCCAATAGAGAGCATAGATCCTCTTCCTCACAACCACCCTCTGCCTCTTCAGTCACTACCTTTAACAGGTGTTTTCAAACACCTACAAAAAGGAAAAGATATGAAGAGTATTTCTCGACCATGCCAATTAAACATTGGCGCACAATTGACTTTTCGTTTTTAAACCGAATTGATTTTCCTTATCTATCCAAAATGAAAGAATTTGACTGGCTTCCATTTCTTAAAATCAATACACCCGTACCCCCAAACATCGTTAGGGCTTTCTTTTCCAACGCAGAACTCATCTATGACCCTGATGATGAATGCAAAATTTTAGGTTTTAAGACGTATGTCATGTCTAAATCCATCCCCATAGACACGTCTATCTTGGCCCAAGCATTCAAAATAAAAGATGAGGGGTTAACCGACGAAGAGGAAGAAGTCCCCTTAGAATTTGACCTTTTCGGGGATAAGGCGAGTGACCTACCGATGCATCCAAGGTTACTCCACCTTATCATCTCGTGGAATCTCCGACCATTTGGTACCCGTCACTCCACAGTTAGGAGGTTAGATCGATTCTGGCTCCACCACATCCATTCCACAAGTCAAAAACCCA
Organism: Firmiana major; assembly: GCA_033439115.1. NCBI lineage: Eukaryota > Viridiplantae > Streptophyta > Magnoliopsida > Malvales > Malvaceae > Firmiana > Firmiana major. Next base: position 33,186,025 of record CM065913.1, on the reverse strand, counting down.
ATCTGGTCCACTTCATTTATGAAGATTGGTTGAAGATTGTACGCAGCTAGGCCTCCATGATAGTCTTTCCACAACTGCTGGCGTACCTCCTATAACGACTCAGGATTGATTGTAGTTGTGAAACGGGTGAAGTGCCCTCCCCAAAGAGCATTTTAAACATTGACACACTTCACTACATGGGGTATTATAAGGATTTTCGAGGGGATTGAAAGAAGAAGCGAGACTAGTAGCCTGAGGTAGCTATGGAAGAAGACCCATCAGCTGAGCCTACTGATCCACCCACTGCACCTACTGAGGGTCCATCTTCCTCGACTGCTCAGCCCACTACACTTGCAACATCACCCGATGGAATGGCATCGATTATGATGATGATCATGGAGCTTAACCGGAAGATAGATGAAGGATTTGCAAACCTTCATGCCACATAGCAGGCCATGTTCGATGAGCTGCAGGCGACTCGCACTCGAGTCGAGGAACTCATGGAGCGCTTCCCTCCTCAGCCTTAGGACATGTTTGTTAGGAATACTTTGGCTATGTTCTATGATTACTAGTTGTTATTTGAGAACATCATTTGCTTGAATGCTTCATTTGTGAAATGACATGAAAATTCCTTTGAAATATGAACTCTTTCTTTTGAATTACGTTATGTTTTGAAGGTTTAATTGTCCGTTGACAATGATATGACAAAAAGGGGGAGAAGAATAAGAAAACATGTTTTAAATGATTTAAAAGGAATGAGTAAATTAAGGGGGAGCTTACAAAAAGGGGGAGCTTTGTGAAAACAAAACATAAGTTGTGCATTATGAAAAAGGGTAACTAAACATGTTTATTGAATAAAGTTTTGTCATATCAAAAAGGGGGAGATTGTTGAGTTAATATATTTTGAAATGACAAAACAAGTTAATTCAATAATATAGAAATGATTTAAAAACATGTTTAGAGGTTATCAGTACTAGAAACTAAGTCTTTAAGGATGAGAGATCGATCTGGTAAGATGAGAGATCGATCTCCTGGGTTTTTCAGTATGAGAGATCAATCTCATGAGGATATGAGATCGATCTACTAAAGGATTGAACTTGTGCAAGGTATTGAGGAAGCAGAGATCGATCTATAGGGGTTATAAGATCGATCTGTCTAATACAGGATGTTGATGAGATTGATCTGGTCTAGAAAGAGATTGATCTCCTCTATAACAAAGGGTAAAGGCAGTAGATCGATCTGTAGATCGATCTATACTCAAACAGAGAGTTCATGAGATCGATCTGGTATAGGAAGAGATCGATCTCCTCAAAGTCAGAGAGCTAAGGAGATCGATCTGGGTGGATTAGAGATCGATCTCCTCACTATGAGAATACTTGGTAGATCGATCTTGCCTCAAACAGAGAGATTGGAAGATCGATCTGCTTGTTCGACAGATCGATCTGCTCTAACATGTTCAAATTGTAAGATTGATCTCTACATATATGAGATCGATCTCCTTGCTTCAATTTGCTTTGACATTGTAGGAATTACAACTAATAGATCGATCTGGTCAAGATTGGAGATCGATCTGGCATTCTACTGGAGGTTCCCAACGGCTCTTTCTGTAAAAATCTCAACGGAAAAAACAGCATTAAATGCTCCAACTACCAATCATTCAGTATAAAATCAAGCATTGAAGACACTGGGATTAGATACACTATTGCTGAACATTCTGCACATTCTCAAGAATTTATTTCTCACATTCCATTTGTCTTCAATCTTCATTTATTGATATCATTGTATAAACCTTTGAGAAAAAGAAAAGGCTGTATCTATCCTACCAATATTAGAAAAGCTTGAGCTTGTATTCATCCTTACTTTAAGAGAGAAGATGAGTGTTCCTCAGTGAGAAAAACTTTGTAAAAGGGTGAATCCATCTTTGTGTAAAAAAGGTAGAGAGGTTATTCCTTAACCTGAAAAAGGAAGTGTGTAACATTCAAGTGATAGAGTGAAAGAAAGCTCTTGACAAAGAGGTCAAGAAGAGAGGACGTAGGCAAGAGATTGGCCGAACCTCTATAAACTACTGTGTTTGATATTTCTCTCCCTTATCTTCCTACAATTTATTTCAGTACATTATATTGATTACTCATTATTTGCTAATTAGATCTAATTTAGTTTAAATTTGCCATTTACATTAGAAAACCGATTCACCCCCCTCTCGGTAGAGCTAACACAATGGTATGGAAAGATATTATCTGTCGGTTCGAAATTCCACGCGTCCTAAATGCTGACTACTGAAAGCAGTTTGACTGTGACGCCCTTCGTGAGTTCTGCAGATGTCTTCACATTCAACTAAGGATTTTCTCTGTTTCATATCCTCAAGCTAACGGATAAGCCGAAGTCAGTAACCGAACCATCTTTCATGGGTTGAAAACCAGACTGGATAAAGCTAAAGGAGCATGAGTGGATGAGTTGCCTAGTGTTTTATGGGCATATTGCACCACTAGTCAAGTATCAATTGGAGAAACGCCGTTTAGCTTGGTATACGGCAGTGAGGCATTGATTACCATGGAAATTGGAGCACTTTCATCTAGGGTAGTACCTTTAGTGAAATAAGAAAATTTGCAAGGGCTAAGGGAAAACCTAGATCTGCTTGATGAGCATAGAGAGGCTGTAGCTATCCGACTGGCATCTTACCATCAAAGGGTACCAACTACATTAATAGTCAGGTTAAAGATAGGTCGTTGTCCGAATGAGATTTGGTCCTTAGGAAGTCGCATATCACCAATGCCTTGAGGAAGGACGAAAAGTTCAGAGCTAACTGGGAAGGCCTATATCGAATCAGACAGAGGATTATGCCCAACACCTGAATCCTAGAAACTCTGTACGGGAAGAAAATAGAGAAGACATGGAACTCAAATCATTTGAAATTGTATTGGAATTAATTATTATGTCTTCTTTCCAAATATTTATTCCCGTATTATTATCTGTTTATTTTTGCATTGTCACAAGATACTATTATTTGATCATTATGTAAATTACTTCTCTATCTCTCTATTATATCTTCAACGTTTATGAATATGAATTTTGTGACAGAAAACAGATAAGCTGTAAGAGTCTGAGGCGCAATAGCGTCACTGTGGCCAGGCATTGAAATCAAACGAGCCCTAAGAGCCTGAGGCGCAATAGCGTCACTGTGGCCAGGCGTAAAGACAGACGAGCCGTAAGAGCCTGAGGCGTAATAGCATCGCTGTGGCTGGGCGTAAAAGATGGACGAGCCGTAAGAGCCTGAGGCACAATAGCGTCACTGTGGTAGGGCGTAAAAGACAGACGCGCTGTAAGAGCCTGAGGCGCAATAGCATCACTGTGGCCGGACGTAAAAGACAGACGATCCGTAAGAGCCTGAGGTGCAATAGCGTCACTGTGGCTAGACGTAGAAAACGGACGAACCGTAAGAGTCTGAGGCGCAATAGCGTCACTGTAGCCAGGCATCGAAGACGAAGAAGCCGTAAGAGCCTGAGGTGAAATAACGTCACACTGGCTAGGCATCAAAGACGAATAAGCCGTAAGAGCCTGAGGTGCAATAACATCATTATGACCAGGCGATGGAAACGTATTAGACGTAAGAACCAAAGGCGCACTCGCGTCATTGGGGTCAGGCATAAAAAAAAAGTATGTTTACATATGTAATTCTTTCTAAAAGTATGTCTTTCTATCAAGAATTTGGGGAGCATACACGGATAAATAAACATACGAGTAAAACAAGTATACAGATAAATGATAATAGTGAAAGTTAAATAAACAACGTTCATAAATGATATGGAGCATGAATAGATAAACTTTATTCATAAACTCAAGAAAATCTTTACAAACAAGATATGGAGTATGAATAAATTCAACGATAAAATATTCAAAAAGAAAAATAAATCAATCTACACGATCTGGTGGCTGGGAATCAGGCACCGTCGGACCCTCGCGTTCTAGGGGCTGGGGATCAGGAAGCGACAGATCTTCTCCATCCAGGTCATCAAGGGTATCGATAGGTTCGGGGACATTATCTGGACTCACGGGCTGCCAAGGACCAGCCAGGTTCACAAGATCATCCAATGCAGCATTCTTCAGGACCTCATCAGTAGGCTCAACATCAGGTTCATACTTGGTTCAATCAGGAGCCTCAAATAACATCGCTTCAGGCGTATATAGAAGTTCAGGGAACTCTTCACCTTCCCTATGCTTCTCCAGCCAATACCAGGCAAGGTAAAAACTATACTTCACATATGGCACCGAGAAGTTTTCTTTCCGCCTCAAGCAGTCTTTAGAAAGTTTGTACTCCTTCACAGCTTTCGCCCTGATACTATCAATCTCAACTTGATTCAGAGAAAGAGTGGCTCGACTCTCTAGTTCAGCAATGTGTTGTTCCAGTTCCTAATTGTGATCTGCTAGGGAATCATACTTAGACTGCATATTAACTAGCTCTTCTTACTTCTGCTGAAGATCGTCATTAAGTTTGCTAAACATAGCAGTCTCAACAGTAAGATCCCCTTTCGTGAGAGTCAAGTCTTGAAGAGCCTTTGAAAGCTACTCCTCCAGATCTAGCACCACCCTTGGCAGCTCAAATAATTAATTATTGGCATTCGCCAACTCCATATTTCTATCCCTTAGTGCCTGAATCTCTTTGTCAGTCCGATCTTGGTATGCTCGATGTTGAGCATTATTGATGATGGTCCTCTGAGCAAGCTGAAAAGAAACACAAAAATTCAGACTGAAAGTAAAATAAAGAAAAATAAAACGAAAGAGAGTCTGAAAATTACCATAATAGCTTCCACATCGGCAAAGTCCTCCCCCTCTGGAAAATTTTGAAACAATTGATGCTCGTCCCTAGGAAGAACAGTGGCCCAGCCTAACCGAGAAGCTACTTCGGGTGTTTCCAAAGTGTCATTGTCCAACACTCCCGGGTGGACTCAAAATTATGCTCCCTTCATCACATAGCCACCATCCACTTGGTATGACCTCGTATCAACAAGACCTATCTTAGGAAGAATAGGCCTGTTCACCATAGCGGACTCAACATATAAGTGCCTCCGGTTCTTTCGATGAGGCGAGGTCGCATTGCATTTAGCTCGATCCTCCGGCTGAGATCGATCCGAGGAGTTTGAAGTTCTCCTAGAATGTAAGGAAGCCTTCCTTTTACCTCGAGAAAGGTCTCTTGATCCTCCCTCTTGAAGTTGAGTCGGAGCTGGAGGAAGGGTTGCTTGCCTAGAAGGAGGAGTCCGAGTCCGAGACGTTGAAAGTGAAATGGACATATCCCCAGAAGTAGCGGTTGTAGAGCGGGGTCTCTTCTCAGTAGGTTCATTGGATGAACCTTCTTGTTCCCTTTGACGGGTCAAAGCACACCTAACACTGCTCATTTATGCAAAACAAGAACCTATAAAATTGTTAAGATCATTACGTAAACAAGCAATAACGAATTATAAAGCATAAATGGTTACCTTCAAGAGAGTTAAGAAACTCCTGAAGGGACTCTATATTTAATATTTCATCGTCTAGGAGGACCATAAAAGTCGAACCAAACCCATCCCAACTGCCCATATCATCTAAAGGGTCACTTTCGGGGCTAGATTCCCTATTTCTAGGATTTGGTTCCAAAGGAACGAATGCCGAAGAAACAGACGGATTTGTAGCATGAACACTTCCCACGCCCTAACCAGCAGACATCAAATTCTCAGGCGACAAGAAATTATAGAGGTTAATTGGGCTATTAACTAATAGTTTATTGATATATGAAGACAATTGTTTCCTAAGTACAAAAATTTGGGGACCCTTAGGAATTTCGCGCCTGATTTTCCAACGAGTGGGGAAGTCAAGGCCCTCGGGTGTCTCCACAATAAGCCACTCTGATTCGAATCCATGGAGTTTATTCGTAGGCTTTTTGAATAACCTATTCTCAAATCCAGGCTTATACACCCGTTGAAGGGAATAAGGAACTAGACTAGGGCTACCCCGGAACCTAAAAAAAGTATCAAATAATGGAAGAGATAGAGAAACACCCCTTAATCGGCAATGTACACTAAAGCCAATTAATTGCATCCAAGTGTGATGATGTAGTTGTCCAGGAGCAATCTTATGCACCCTAAGGAAAGAAGCTCTGAAGTCAAGAATGGGAAAACAGAATCCAAACTCTAAAGATACCCTAAAAAAAGCTATTCCGTTTGATACACTATGTACACTCCTTTCTTCCGGACTTGGAAGCCTATAAAAATACCCTTCTGGCAATGGAAACCTATGCCTAATATCTTTAAGGTCAAACTTTGTCAACTTCGATTTAGGCCCTAACTCCAGGTGCTTTCTTACACCATGACCTGCCATTCTAGACCTAGAAAAGAGAGTGAAACAACACTAAATGCAACAGTGTGAAACTCGAGAGGAATATGATTCAGACCTGCGACAAAGTATGCTATAGCTGTATGTGATAGAGTATATGGCAATGACAGAGGTGAATGGCGACAGAGTTGAAAATGCGATAGAGTAAGGAAGTATTTTGGCAGCAGAGTGTATAGCAACATAGGTGCTTGGAGATAGAGTCAGTATGCGACAGAGTGGAATGCACAGAGGTGCATGCGATAGAGATCACTGCGCAATAAAGTAGAAGGGCGACAGAGGTAACTGCGCCAAAGGGTAATGGCGACAGAGTATATATTGCGACAGAGTTATGGCGATAGATTAAGTGTGGGTGTGACAGAGTAAGTGGTGCGACAGAGTATATGGGGCGATAGAGTATGTCAATAGTGAGAGAGGCGACAGAGTATAAGAGCGATAGTTTGAGAGTGGTGATAGAGTTGTGCGACAGAGTTTGGGAGTGCGACAGAGGTGTATAACGATAGAGGAGAAAAATGGCGATAGAGTTTTGTTGGAGCGACAGAGGTGTGCAAGAGATGATTAGTGTTACGATAGAGTGGCGGTAGAGTTTGGAGTGAATTGTGACAGAGTTCTCGAGAGAGTTTTGCTACAGTGTTGCAACAGTTTCCTAAGCTACGCGGCACCTTACCTTTATATAGTTGCGGCTGAGGTGGCTGAAACGTCGCGTTATTACTGGAACTTAAATGTCTCTCGAATTAAAATGTTTCGTCTTTAATAACTGTCCCAGAAAGACATAATCTTCTTATTATACTCTTACATAGAGAATTTTCCTATGAAAGAGTGGGGAGCAATTGATAGAGGTAATTTATCCAAAGCCCAGTCGCGCGCTTGAGTTTCAGAATACAAAGAGCCCAATACAATAAAATTTTGGGGCCCACACAAATATGAGTTCTGAACTTATTTGAAATCACAGAGAGACATCTATAAATACCCTTAAGTATGATAAAAAATCTTAAGCTTTATCTTGCTAACTAAGACTCTGCTTAAACATCTTTCTGACTTAAGCTTTGGAGTGCGCGCGCAGGGACAGATCTTTGCGTCTCTCTGATCTTTATTATTTTTGCAAAATCTTCAATATACGTGAAGAAGACAGTAGAAAAGATTATATCAGCATCATTTCATTGTTATTGAGAGCAACAATAGAAGTAGATCTAAACAAGTCGTAAATTCTAAAATGTATCTTGATGGGTACCGGCAAAAAGTGGGGTATGAAGGACTGAATATGATACGTTTTACATGTGGAAGAATGGGTCATAAAGTAACATGTCTGTTCCAGGTAAAAGGAGGTTGAAGTGAATGCAAATCATGTTGATGTTCAACAGCCTGACAGAGAGAAGGAAGGACATGAGATGCATGGAAACGTGAAGGAGTTACATTCAGATGATTTTGGCCCCTGGATGATTGCCAAGCCTCATAGGCTACGAAAAGTGATAAAAGATAAACCCGAAAATGTTAGAATAAATAGCAAATGCGGGTCTAGATTTGAATTATTGTCAGATCTTAACATTGGGAAGATAAAAGTAGAGGAAATTGAGAGACAAACCGAAGGAAGAGGGACTGCCAAACAAAGGGGAAATGCAAGTATAGATGGAAAAAGAGGAAAATATGAAGAATGGAATGAATGCGCATAACGAGAAAAACTAACTGGAGGCCTATAGCTACCATATTGTCTGATAATATTAGGATTGAACTAGTAGTTTGGACTTATAGATAGTTAAAATTAAAGTTTTGCTATCTTTGAGTTTTTATAATTAAAATTGAATATTAATTGAATTTAAATTTGATTGAAATTGACTCTAAATTTAAAATTTTAATTAGATAATAAGATTAAAATTTGAACTTAAATTTTTTAGTTCAAAAGCCCAATGATGAAAATGCCTATTATTGTTTTCTTTTTATTAATGTTATTTTATTTGTTATTTTTTTATTTATTTTCTTCATTTTACTATTTATCTATTTTTTCTATCATATTAGCTCTTATCCTTTTAATGTTTTTCTAATAAATCAAAAAATAAAAATTTTTGATAAGAATTATTTTTTTTTTTTACTATTTGAATACAAAATACAAAAAAAGAAGAAGATAAAATTAAAGAATAAAGGAAAGATTTAAATTTTATTGTTATGATAAACTAAATATAAAAAATAAATAAAAATTATCTTAACGGATATCTTTTCTATTTTCTTGATAAATCTGAAACTAAAAAAATCTGATAAATAAAAAAGGAGGATAAGCTGAAGAGGATGAAAATTAGTTCAAATTAAATTGATCTTGATCTTCATCTTCATCATATGCTCCAAAATTGTACTATAAATATCCAACAATGAGACACATCAATTGCAAGGGGAGGGGAAAGGAAAAAAAAAAAGAAGAGAAAAAGGAGTGAAGAATAATAATATAGAACGAGCCATTTCACAACAATTAAAGAGAATAATCACAAAGAGGAGAGCAGCAGTATGGAAGAAGTTTCGGTTGCGCGAAAGGTGCTGTAGTTTTGGTTTACCGCTGCTGTAGTTTTCTGCCGTTGTGTTTTCAAGACTGATTGCCACTATATCGGTTCTGATGTCGTGTGGAAGAGAAAAAGACACTATGTGAGAAGGTACAAATAGCCCAACGCCACCCTGTTCGAGCTACTGCGTAGAAAGCGAGACATTGGTGCGTGGAAGACAAACTGCTGCTGCGCATCAATTGCAGAAACCTTGATTAAATGTAAGTAAATGAACCCTGGTGAATAAGGAATGAAATAAATGAATACAATAAATCGTGTAACTACTTAACTGGTTTTTATCTTAGTTTTTGAAGAATTATTTGATGGGCATTTCTTCTTCGATCTTTACTCATAATATTTCAGAGTTCACTTGCTTTCATAATCTTCTTCATCTTCAAAACTAAAGACTCAAGCCTCAGCAATGCGCATCAATATCTTAAACTTCACTAGTCTCAATATTTTAAACATAGCATATGAGCATCAAGCCATGCACGAGACTGGTAGTCTCGCGCCTGAAGCGATGTGCTATATTGGTAGTCTCGCGCATCAAGCCATGCACGGGATTGTCTACCTCCCGCGGCATAGACATGCAAGCCCCTCCATACTTCCCACAGAACACCCTCCGGCAATGGATGAAAGCAGCACAATATAATTTTATCTGAAGAAGAAAGATGGGTTGGGGGTGAAAAAGTTTAAAGTCAATTTTGTAAATTAATAAAGTTTATTTAATTGTTTCCTTAGGATAAATTAAAATGTAGTTTAAAGAGTAAAAATATTGTGGGTTTAGACATTCTCAACAATTCGTCATCTATTCATAACAAGTTTTAAAAAAGGAAATGATTTCACGATTCAAGATTAGAATCCAACACACAAATACAAACACGATGAGAAGAGAGCTGTGTTTTATTTTACTTTATTTTTGAAAACAGAAAAGAAAGCTTGGAATCATGTGATAGGCCATTTAATGCAGTAGAGAGAATACTAATAAGACTTTTAGGGTTCCTAACAAAATTACAGATTTCAATATTAATCTCCTTAGAAATAGCTTTCATTTTTAAAGAAATCCCAACCCTCTAATTTTTGTGTCAGGGATCTCATTAATTTTCTTTTTTTTGGGCTGTGCTCAATTATCTTCATTATTAAATTTATGGCTGATTATATTAGTTTTGCATAAAGGACTATCTATGTAACGCTATATATATATATATATATATATATATATATATATATATATATATATATATATATATATATTTAGATTGTATTGCATAAAGGACTATCTATGTAACGCTTGGAAGCGCGGAAATAGAGTTAACTTTATATATATATATATATATATATATATTTAGATTGTATTTTTGTACTGTATAAGATATTTATTTATTTATTAATTTTCATACATAAGAGTAGTAATTACATCCCGTAATAATTATACAATCGCGTATCTGTAGCTGCGTAATCACTTACTGCAGTAAATCTGAAATAGAGAAAAAAATGGTGAGCTTATGGGGAAAAGTTTCATAAGGAATATATTTAGAATAATTTTAACTATATAAAGCATGTAAAAATCATGCAAAGTATACTTTCATACTTTACTTATGAAAATCAAATTATAAACTAACTTGAAAAATAATCATTCAAACGTACATATAAACTTTATTTCGTACGTAAAACATTCATACAAGAAAATATCATATATGTGTATATTTTTCCTTTTTAATACCATGAATGTCTTTTCATCTGAAAACATAAAATAGGTTTTCTTTCACTAAATCATCATGTAAGTCTTTATCTAAAAATATAAATCATACTTCCTTTCATAAAAATATCATCATGCATAGTTTTCTTTCATGAAACATTCATCAAACATAATTCATTTTGTAGAATCATCATCATTCATAGTTCATTTCATAAAATCATCATCATTCATATTTCATCATTATTAAAACGTGGAGACTAGGCTCTATCTGAGTCATGCAATATACGTCATCATCCGTAGAGGGTCATAATCATACCGATGGCCATGGTGAGGGCTGTAGACTGAATCAGGGTCATACAACAATTATAATCATAAACATGAGTAGTATCGAATCATCATAATTTACACTAGCGCATAGCTAGGACACGAGTACCAATGGCACTCGCCATGTGGGAGACATACATGTATACTGCGCAGGCACGAGATACTATCAAAAATCATCATAAACCACGAGTAGTGAGTCAACTACCATATAAGTAAAGACAAACGCTACAAGGGTCCTACGTATCGACATCTCAAGTGGTGGAGCCAGAGCGCCACGAGCAGTAGCCATGCATATAATTAGCTTTTAGTCTCAAAATCTCTTTTTATTTACTTGCATACTTTCAAATTTATCAAAAGTTCTTTTGAAACAATGAATATAAAGTCATATTAGAAAAATTATAAAATATTCATGTGTTTCATAAGCAGAAATATACTTTGTAAATCATTCATAAATATGAATATGTTTCGTAAATCATTTCATAAACATAATTATGCTTTGTAAATCATTTCATGATCATAATTATGCTTTGTAAATCATTTCATGATCATAATTATGCTTTATAAATCATTTCATGAACGTAAATAGGTCAGAATTAAGCTAAATTACACCTCTTACCTTGTAAATCTTGGGGTAGTGCATAATCGTCGGGTCTCGAAATTGCCTCAATTTACGTGCCAAATTCCCGAGCTTCCCAAAACGATACCAATTCATCATATATTGATTAATTTCATCTTAACATACTCAATTTTGATTTATCTTCTCGAAGTTTGATCAATTTTGACTTTTCGATCAACTTTTTTATATTTCTCGGTTTTACCGATTTTAGTGCCGTTTTTGACGAATTTCATTATTCTAATTTCTCATTTCATTACTTCATTAACCTTATGACTTATTCAAGTTCATAAACCTTGCTGGTCACTTTTTCAAATTTTCAATTCTTTCACTTTTCGATTTTACACTCAGTTAAGCTATAAATTAAACTTTTTCAGTATAACTTTAACTGTTAACAACCTTAGATCTATCCAAATTTCACCATAAACACATCAACACCATGCTTTCCAAACCTCAAATCATCCATAGAAATTAAATCATCCAATTTCACTTAACCAAAAACCTTCTAAAAACACCAAATAACAACATATATGAACTTCATCATCATCCATCAACCTTACCTCGGGTTTGACCAAGGTTGACCATATTTTTCTTCCACCAAATTGATCCTAAACTGAAATTCAACATGTATATAGCTTAAAACCATGAAAAACTAGCCCAAAAATCGATCAAAGAATGAAAAATCTTAAGTTCTTCACTTACCAAAAATAGGGTAGATCTAACCATTGTTTTTCTTTCGAGTTTTCACCTAGAAAAAGTACTTCTTTGTGGCTGACTATTTTATATGTTATAGAGGACTTGAAGAGGAAGATTTGATCCTTCTTGACCAACACCTGAATCTGGTCGGAAGGTTGTCGAAAAATTTGCACAATGAAGGGAAGGAATTACCGCCTGCGGAAAGAAGAGGGGGTCAAATCTCTCGGTTGGAAAATCAAATGGGGTTGAATTTTATGCCTCCTGAAAGCTTATCAAGATGAATTTATAACTAGAAAATTTGGGGTTTAATGGATTCCCCTAAAGTCTCCAAATTTGACAAAATAGGGGAGTTGGTCGAAAAATTCAAAAAAGTAGTTTTAGTCTAATTTTCTCCAAATTTTCACTTTTCAAGTGTTATATTATGTCTCCAGTATGTTTCATAAAAATTTGAGAGTCACTTGTTTAAGAAAAATTCTCCGATTGAGCTCAATTTGCACGATTTGGTCAATATCGAGCAAAATAACTTAAAGTTTTCAATTTATCTTAAAAATTAATTTGATCCCCGAAACCTTCATATTTCCACTTGATTTTTATTTATCAAGTAAATTTCACCTTGTATTAATTTTCTATGGCCTCAGAATAATTTTTGAGAATTTTTAGAATTTAATCCGAATTTATTTCTAATTTCGAGCCCATTTGCTCGGTTTAGTGCAAAACCAGAACCTTACTAACTTTTTCACTTCCAATACCTTAGTTTTCATTTCTAAACATCATTTCATGACCATATATAAAATTCTTAAAAAATTCTCGGGCCTAAGGTCTTATCTCGGTTTTCATGCTGCCGGGCTTCACGCCACTATCCCGAGTGCTTCGATGGTTTCGAGCCTGCATAACATTATTTTGAGTCCTTAATTATTTCTTAGCTTCCAATTGTGTGATAAAAATAAAAATTTCGGATTTCACAATCTAATAGTTTCTTATTCTTAATTCATTAATGACACTATCATGTGATAATGATTTCTACAGCTTTTGCATATATATTTTAGGTTAAAAAAAGAAAAAACCCACAAAAGATGATGTTGAACAACATTAATAATGATATAGGACTTACTAAAATAGTTGGTTGGAAGAAGTGGTAGTGAACTTATTCCCCAGACATTTGGAAAGAGTTTGAATCTTGAACTCTTCACTGTTAGAAGGGCTTTACCTAAATACCACTCTCGGCCCGAATACGTCTCAGACCATAAAATGGATGAGGAAACCTGTGTTTACACAAAAAAAAAATGATGTAGGACTTACTACTTAGCTCAAATATATGTTGATTTCATACATTTTCATGTCGGTTTAGTAGCTAATTTTAAAATTTTTAAGATCGATATGAAATTTAAAATTATTTTTTTGGTTACAAATTTAAAATAAATTGATAATTTGAGTGTTACATGTTATATTTATATATTCAAGTTACCCTCAATTTAATGAATTTTTTATCTTCAATTATATATCTGCTTCTCACGTACGAAGACAATGGACCTATTACATTATATGAATTTCACATGCAGCCGTAATAGCTTATCGTGTGGTATAAGCTACAGTTGGTGATAGCACGTGGACTCTAATATTTGTAATTATCGTTTTTAAAATTTTATAACTTTTCAGATTTTAGATATCATGACTTTGTGAAACCTGAATTTTCTCATACTACTATTTATTTTAAGTTAAGCTGAAAAGTCTAAAACTCATGTAAATGTTCATGTAGGGCTCAGAATGACCGAGCCCTCTAAGATAGTGGCACGAAGCCTAAGGTACGCACTTCGAGGTAAGAACACAAGTTTAGGTATTCTTCAAAAGGTGTGATTTTAAGTTTCTTTTGATAATTAGGAAGTGAAACTAAGGCATTAAAAGTGAAAAAGTTAGTGAAACTCGGTTTTACACTAAAACGAGCAAATGACCCTAATAAGAGAAATAAATTCAAAATAAATCCTATAAATTCATAAAAGTTATTCTGATGCTATAGGAAATTAGTATAAGACATAATTGACTTGGGGAATCAAAATTTGGTGGAAATACAGAGGTTTAGGTAGTCGAATTAATTTTTAAAGCAAATCGAAAACCTTAAGAGATTTTGATCGGTATTAACCAAATTGCGTAAAATGGGCTCAATCAGAAAAATTTTCTTAAACAAGTGTGCCCCAAATTCTTATGAAAGATACTAGAGACATATTAGAACACTTGAGAGGTGGAAAATTAGAAGAAATGGGCTGAAAAATATTTTTGGTCGATTTTCCAAAAATAAGGCAATGGACTGCCCTGGCCCAGTAATCTGTATACCCATTAGAGTTGGCCCAATTTGAGGCCCATCCAAAAAAACCCTTAAACCTGAGCTTCTCCATATTTAAACTAGACTTAATAAGCTTCCTATGGCCTCTTGAATCACCTGGAACCGACTTACCACGAGAGAGAACTAAGCCAACCATTCTACTACTGACATCTTTTACTGGAATTCATTACGTGAATTTTTCGGCCATCTTCTGGCCACTTTCAAGCATCGGTCAAGAAGAATCAATCCTTAACCCCTCTACAACATATAAAAAAATCTAACCGCAAAAGAGTTCGTTTGCTAGGTGAAAATCTAGTGAGAAGAACAGGGGCAGAAACTGCCCTGTTCCGAGCTGAGAGAAAGCTTCAATTTTAAAATTTTTGGTTGGTTTTTCTTGTTGTTTTTTATGATTCTAAGATATTTACATGTAGATTTATAATTTAGAATTCTTGCTGGAGCAAAAAGGTTAGGTCAGAGAATGTAAGACTCGAAATTCAGTGTCATTTCCTCAAGAAGTTGTCATTATAAACATGGATTGATGAAATCTTGATCAATAAAGAAGAAATAATTGAATTCCAAGTTCAATTGATTAAGATATGAATTTATTGTGAAGACTCGAAATTTTTCACTTGGAGAATTTTTCTCAGAAATATGAAAAAATATTTCTGAAAAAAATAAAATAAAATGAAATAAATAAATAAATATTTAATTTAAATAATATATATATTTATTAAGATCTTTAAGTATAATATATTATATGTAGGATATTTTGTATAATAATATATTATATTATATTAAAATAATATATAATATATAATATTATTATAAAAAAAGAAATAGAAAATGAAAAAAAAAAGCGAAAGACGAAACAGAGGAAAAGATCGAAAAAACCGATCCTCCCATTTCCCTTTCATCGGCGGCAATAACGGAGGGATATCGCGACGAAGACGACTGGGGAGGGACAACTGGCACCAAAGGAACCACTGAGCGCCTCCACGCGTCTGGGATTGTTGGCGATGGAGAGATCGGCGAGGGAGAAGACCGAAAAGGGAGAAGGGAAATCCGGTGAGATTGGGGCCGATTAGGCCAGTACCACTACCGATAGAAGGCTCTCTAGCTCAAGACAAGGCAATGGGTGGAAGGAACGACCCGAGAACCAGCAACCGGAGCCGAGAACGGAGGAATTGAAGCTGAACCAGGTCGGGCCAGTTCAGTTGAAGAGCGTGAGCTGAACCGGACCGAATCGGTTCAACGAAGGAAAAAGGGAAAAAAAGAAAAAAAAAAGAGAAAAATTCGGTGATGGCTTGGTTTAACGATAGATCGGTAAGCGGTCGGAATTGACCGTTTCAATTTTTGAAAATTTATTTAAATTTATATTTGACCGAAATTGACCGGTTTAAATATATAAATGTGTAGCGCGACAATAGACGATAAACAAGAGTTTGATTCAGCCTCGATTTGTGTGTCATCACAAAATTTTTGGGTTAGTGAATCTTCCTTACTATAACTTGTATACTTATACAAGTTAGAGATTAATTGAATAGTTACGAATTAATTCTGTATAAATTGTTTTATATTCGGAATTGACAATTGAATATAAAAAATAATTGTGACAACTACCCGAAAAGACTAGAAAATGCTTAAAACGGCCTGATAAATGTAAATGGGCCTAATTAGCTAAATGAGTTTTAAAAGAATGAATGAGCTTAAAATTGAATTAAGTCCAATAAAGAGTAATAAGGCCCAATAAAGAGTAATAGGGCCTATAATTGAAATTAAAGTCTAGAAAGATTGTATACATGTGTGTGGGAGATAATGATCAATGATTTATGATCTTATGCAGCTCCAGAGGATACAAAAATAGGGCTCATTGAATTGATTTATTGAAAGTGCTGAGATTGCGACTTGATCGACCCGCACCCAAGTAAGGGATTTATGTTAGCTATTAGAGATAGTTGTACGTAATTTTATAAATCTCAATATGTGATTAAATACTATAGAAGATATAGTTACTAGAAAATTTAAGAAATTGCCTAGTATTTGCAAAACACCATATTGCCCATATTATAGGGAAAGTTGCACCGAAAAGAGTCGGTCAAACATGATTTTATAAATTTCATATTTTCAGTGTTTTAAGCATGGAAGTCTGTTTCCAGTGATATATGGATAGGTTGGCTAATGTTTTTACAGTTTGCATAGAAAAACACGTTTTACGAAGTTAAGTGTGCTGAGATGGGAGTAATCTTATGATGGGTGACCTTACAAGAAGCCACCTCCCATCACTCTATGTAGCATCATTTTATGTGTAAAACTCTGATTTCAGAACTGTTTTCAACGGAATTGAGCCACTTATTAGATATATGTGGAAACAAATCGTGCTAGAGCTTAGATCACACGAGAATTGATATGATTTGTACATGCAGTAGTGTTGGAGCTTCGTTCGCACTAGATTTCTATGATATATGCATGACATGGTACTAGAGCCTTGTTCACACTATATTTTACATGACTTATATATGACATCGTGCTAGAGCTTTGCTCATGCAAGGTTTTTCATGATTATGCATGAAGTAGTGCTGGAGCTCTGCTCGCACAGAGTTTTAAATGTTATTGAGAATCAAAACAGTGCTAGAGCCCTCGTGTGGAATGCGTGTCACATTGAATCGCTTACACTGAATTTTGATATGATTTATGAGTAAAACAGTGTTGAAGCTGTCGTGTATTATTATGTGATCTTACTCTGACTTGCTTGCACTGGATTTTGAGACAGTTAATGGTTGACGATTTCAGGTTAGGGTGATAAGTCCCTAATTAGGGCACTCCGTAGCCTTCAGTGTATGATGTTGTGGTTACGGAGTATGTTGTACCGTGTAGACAACACAGAGTACGCTGTACCGTATCACTAGTCTCCGGACTTCAGATTTGCATGAGCCGAAAGGTTTCCGGACCACCATTGCACACCTAGCTAGTGATTGCTTGGAGGTCATTGACTATGGCCATATGTCATATGATGTTATGAAATGTATATCCCTGCCTAGTCTCATCTGTTATTGAATCTGATATGGATTTATGTTTGTTTAATGTTTTATGAAATGTGCATTCTGATTTGAACTGTGAAAGTGTTCACTCCGAATGAGTTTGATATATT
Source organism: Firmiana major (assembly GCA_033439115.1). NCBI lineage: Eukaryota > Viridiplantae > Streptophyta > Magnoliopsida > Malvales > Malvaceae > Firmiana > Firmiana major. The sequence goes on along the minus strand of CM065913.1, from coordinate 33,168,364 downwards.
CAAAATTGTAGTGAAGATTCGCTATCTACTTTACTATAATCATGTGAATGTGCTGATCAGAATCAGTTATTGAATTTTTATTTCCGAACAGCTGTGAAACACTACAACAAATATGACAATTTGTGACGATTGTTCTATGTGACGCATTAAATTTCGTCACGTAAACTATATCATACGTGACGAATAATATAATTCGTCACGATTTTCTATTATTTTAATATTTTTTATGACGATATAAAAAATCGTCACATGAAAGTGTCACAAATATTGGGCACCAAATTTTTTCACTAAAAATAAATGGAGGAAAATTTTTTTGTGACGTATTTTTACTTTTGGTGACGATTTAATATATTGTCATAAATGAACACTTTATATGTGACAAATTATATAGCGTCACATTTCTATAAAAGTGTCACTAAATATTTGACACCAAATTTTATAATGAAATATAATTTGTGGAAAATTTTCTTATAACGTTTTTGTATTTTTGGTGACGTTTGTGTTTTCATCATGAAAAAAAACACATTTTATGTGACGAATTACGTTCCATGACGTTTTCGTAAAAACGTCACTAAATATTTGGCGCCAAGTTTTATCCCCAAATATACATACTTTAATATTTTCGTGACGTTTTTTTTTAATTTCGGTGACATTTTTGTTTTCATCATAAAATAAGCACTTCAAATGTGAAGAATTACTAAACGTTTCGTTTTTGTAAAAACGTCACTAATTATTTGGCTTCAAATTTTATCACCAAATATACATGATTCGAAACTTATCAACAAACCTATTAATTATGCTAAAAATCGGCTATATATATTGATTTTGTAATGAATTGAATCATATCGTATAATACATATGATATTGATAAATATGACTATTATAAACGCTAAAATAGAAAATATCTTTATAAATTCGAGTTATATCAATTAAAAAAAAATATCACTCAATTTAAGTCGAAAAAATGTTATAAGAAAATATGTATATATATATATATATATATATATATATATATATTTGTTAAATTGAAAATGCATAAAAAAGTAAATAATATATGAATGATAAAAATAATTACAATAAATATATATACATGTATTTGTCCAAAATTCAAAATATAAAATAAAAAATAAAAATAAAAAAAAATATATATATATATATAAATATATATAAATATAAAATATATATAAAATAAAATAAATAAAAAGAAAAAAAAAAGACAAACGAGACAAAAAAAACGAAACTGAAGAAAAAATAGGATCGCGCGATCCTAAAGAAAAACCCTCCCCCTCCTCTTTCATCTTTCCCTCTCTAATCTGTTCCCCGATTATCCCTACCGATCTCCTTTCTCCGACCGACCGACTGAGACCCCAAGACCGGCAGCCACTCCTCGCCGGACTCCGACCAGCCTCCCTTCTCCCTCCTTCCTTGCTCGCCGAAGCCCGAAAATCTTCTGCTCACAAAAAGTGGAAGGGTGAAAATTGGTGATTTCCGTGTGAGCCAGGATTTTAAGGTAAGTTTAATGCTCATTTTGATAGGAATATCTTTCTCGCTCACACAATTTTTTAAATATAAATTTTAAAAAAAGGGAAAAAATAGTATTTTTATTGGTTGTATCTTGCAAACTTCGTTTTCCATTGAAAAGCTTCTTCGTCTTCGTCGTATTCTTCTTCTTCTCATACACTCTTCGCCGGCAAATAGAAAATAAAGTGTAAAATTCTAGTCGGACTCGTTTCATTGTTCACTGATCGGCATATTCATTTTCATAAATGATTGCTTATGATCGTTACAAAAATTTGCTTTAAAAGTAATTTTTTGGGTTTTGAGATATTATAACGAGAACAACAATAATTATAATAAATAAGTAAATAAATAAATTGGGATTGTTTTGATTGATCGATCGGTCGATGGAGGATTGCGGGAGCAGCGATGAGGGTTGCTACTATTCGTTTGATCCAGATAAGAAATATCAATGTTTTATTTTATTATAATAAATAAGAAATATCAATGTTTTATTTTATTATTCCTTTCTGGGTTTGTGGATTTTGAGAGGTTAGAGTAATTTGAAGCAGTTTTCAGGTTCTATTGTGGGGGTGTGGTTTTTGCGTGCTCATTAGGGAATTCTTTAATTTCATAGGTAGAGAAGCTGCTGGTTGTCGAATTTGATGATTTTTTTTTCTACTTCATGTGCATAACCTCTTGCTTGTTCTTTGTGCTTTTGTTATCCTAAATGGCATTCTGTGCATTGAAACTTTTTCCCCTGAAAAATTTAAGCTTTAATCTTAATGGGAAAACCCAATAAAGAAGAACTGGATTCATAATTACTAGTTTCTCTTCTTTTTGTCCCCTATTTATGCTTAATTTGAAGAATGAGCATTCTTTTTTTGTGACCCTTTTGCATTGCACAGGTTATTACAAAAGAATCACTTTTAGCTGCACAAGTAAAAATACTAATTAATGGGACAATATATTAGAAACTTTACCAAGAACACCAAAAATTCTTTTTGAGCAGAAGTTTTGGATCAATTTCAAGGATAAACTTCTTAGTGAAAGAAGTGTGCATGTCAAAAGATAAGCATATCTTACCACAAGAGATTTACAGCATTTTTATTACACTAATGCAACCTTTGGCATAAAAATCACATATGGATGACAAATACAGTTTATCATGGAAAAGCAGCTGATATATGGGCTACATGTGTTACCCTATATTACATGGTGGTAGGCTGTTATCCTTTCATTGCTAATAGTATACCTGAGACTTATAACAAGGTAAATATCTTTCCCCAACTATGCTCCTGCTAATTTATCTAGCCATACTTCCTTGTGAGTTCTACCTTTCTTTAATATTGTCTTTGCTGCAGATTGTAAACTATCCTTTATTACTTCCAATGGAACTGGATACAGGGCTCAAAGATTTGCTCCAAGGCCTTTTATGCAAAGGTCATCCATATTTCTCTGTTTTTCTTTGTAATTAGGTCCAAAGAAGTGGACATTTTATATTTCATATACAAAGTTTATGAATGATAAAAATTTCATCTTCTTGTTGAAACAAGAGCACCCTTTACCTCGAAGACACCTCTTTCCTTTTGTCAGTACAATGGAAGTGTTTGTTGCAATTCCACTGAGGATCTGCAATTGAGGAATCAATTCAAGTCAATAGATGTCTCTGATTCTGCTTGTGCTTCTCTCCTTAAATCAATACTCTACTCATTTATTGTTGCTCTGCACTTATTTCATGGTTAGAAAAATGATCATAACTCTCGAAGAGGTTAACATTTTCAGATTTATTTACCTTTTTCGGAATGGGATAGGTATCGGGAACTAGTTCATTGCGTTGACGAGTGTCACGACCCGAACTACCCAAAAATCAGAGTTAATTTTTCGCGTTTTGTTATTTTCTTACTTAAATTCTTACCTGTCTTCTGATCGTGACCACACTCCACTAACAAATTGGGTTGTGCGTCAATGCCAGTCCCACCATACATTTACCATATAACTTAATTCTTTCTCAGTCATTTATAAAATGTCTACAATATTTATACATCCCCTAAAGTTACTTACAAATATGTTACTGTGCTATGCTTATGTAGATACAATATGTACAAGTGTATATACCTTATGTTGATGGGCAGCAGCGGATATCCGAAATGCAGTACTGAGTCTCCTCAACGTCTACTGGAGATTATCTGTGGGAGAAAATGAAAGGGGTGAGCACATCAAGCTCTGTAAGGCAATCCTACGAATAAGTAGGCAACCATACTACCTACATGAACGTGGTGCCATGCATAAACCACCCTTTCTCCACACATTTAAAAACAGATGATATGAGTTATGATGTTATGTAAATCAAGTTTGCACGAAAAATTCAACATGCAATTATTACAAATCATTTATTTCTCAATTAAAATTTTCACAATAAAGTCAGGACTCGACCCCTCCTGCGGGTGATCCTGACTCACACAAAACCATGAAAATCGATTTACATTCACACATGGGTTTGAAAAGCATGGAAATACCATCATGCAAATTTAGTTTAAAACCTAATTTGATTTCATCAAAATCGACGACATGCGAGACTAGGCAACGTCTGTATATCGGCAAATAACCAGGACTATGACCATATGTGTCCTCGGGAGTTCCTCAGCTACACGGATCCTAGTGTGCGGGTTCTCCCATGATCGGGAACCGCCCGGGTGGTGGGTCAATCCATCCCGTCAGTCTTATCCGATCTCATGCATCCAAAGATGCTAACATATCACAAAGATACCAACGTATCACACAGATACCACACGGTACATCGTACTCCATGCTACTTGCACGGTACATCGTACTCCGTGGACCCCCAGCCTTATCCCTCGTTCGGGCTCATCAGCTGGACCTCCAACCCTTATCCCTCGTTCGGGCTCATCAGGTGGATCTCTAACCCTTATCCCTCGTTCGGGCTCATCAGGTTGTTTCTCTAACCCTTATCCCTCGTTCGGGCTCATCAGGTTATTTCTCTAACCCTTATCCCTCGTTCGGGCTCATCAGGTTATTTTTAACATGCCATGTCTCAAAACGCACGTGCGGGCCTATTTAATCGGTGACACACAGTCTACCCGATGCTCCAAGTACGGCTTATCGTATGATCTCTGAAAAGTAGTGCGAGCGGTGCTCTAACACTGTCAGTAAATCAAATAAAACTAGTGCGAGCTAAGCTCAAGCACTCTGTATGCAAACCATATAAAAATCTGGTGCGAGCGAAGCTCTAACACCCTGTCTCAAAATCATATAAAAATATGGTGCGAGTTAGACTCTAGCACCCTGTCACGAAAATCATATATATATAAGAATCTGGTGCGAGTTGGAGTCCAGCACCTATGCATGTAAAACTCTAGTGCGAGCTCTCGCTCCAGCATTAATGCGTGCATCACACAAATCGAAAATATCGTGCGAGCTGAGCTCTAGCACGTCACATGTCAATAAAACACGTAGGCGGCTCTGTTTCCTCAAAACAGTGTTCAAAACAATTTCACGTTGAAAGTATGCAATGCTGTGCATTTTCTTTCAAGGTTAGCCAGCCTACTAATGCATGCATCAAAACACCTCCAGAATGAGCAAGAACCTCTTGTTCTTGCTCCTCCCAACTTTTTCTAAATTTGTAAATTTTACCCTTAACAAGGGTATTTTAGTAATTTGCCCATTCGAGGGGCACTAAAATTATTAATTGACCTCTAGACCCTTCAGGTAATTTTTAAAGACTGCAAATGAACGTAAAATTGCGTAAAGTTACCTCTAGCAGTCCGTAGAATTCCCTTACCTTATTTTCCTGTCGAGTCTGACATTTTCTTTTCCACTGTTGTCTCGTCGCGCAGTACGATATGCTCCCAACCAAATGTCCGGAACTGCGTATAATTATTCCTCAGGTCAGATATTATACAATTTAATTGTATTTTCTATTTTCTGGGCTTAATTTAAATCATTGGGCCCATTTACCTCTATTGGGCCCGTTTGCACCTTAATGGGCCTTAATCGGCCTTAAGCCCGTTTTCCACTTAATTTTCACATTATCGAGGCCTATTGGGCTCATTGGGCCCACCAATAATTTATTGGGCCTCATTCTAACTCTCGAATAGCTAAATTTAATATTTACAACAATTTATCTAAATTTCCATAATTTAATTCAATTTATGCGGAATTTAAATTCATATCATGCATAACGATGTAAATTATCGTAAATAAGGGTCACTTACCCGAGATTCCATGCTAGTCCGCAAATCGAGGCTGTCTCGAGCTCTTGGTGGATGCCAATTATCGAGCTACACAATTCCATAATTTTTCGGGTAAGTTTTCAGTCCAAAATTAATTAAATTAAATACTCCGAAATTTAAATTGGGTCAATTCGACCGCTCACTAACTTACCCGAAGCTCGATTGCATCACTGGAATTTTCTCCAATTTTTTCTCTTTTTCTTTTTCCCTTTTTCTTTTTCCCTTTTTCCTCCTCTTTTTGGCTGAACCGGTTCAGTCCGATTCGGACTGGTTCAGACCGTCGGTTCACTCCGGTTCGATCGGTTCACCGCCGGTTCAAGGCCTTGTCGGCCGATTCTCCGTCGGCTTCCACCGCCAGCAACTCCGTGGTGTCATCCGCAGCTCGAATATGGTCTCGGTTTCACACGAGGTCGCCGGAAAGTCGTCGGTCCGGCTGTTCTCCTCTTCGCCGTCGGTACCGTTCCCTTTATTCACCGTTTTCGACGTTTACCGACAGTTTTGTGGCTGTTTTCGGTACCAATTGGCTCACCGTCGCCTGGGCTTCCAAAATCGAGCCTTGGTGGGGCTCAAATCGACGCCGATCGCCGAAAAAATCTCTCCTCTTCCCGTCGGTTTCTCTCCCTTGATTCGTCGGATTCCGGCGGTTTCACCGGCCAATACCAGTCTCAAAAGAACCGGCTCCTCCTCCTGAACTCGTCAGTACCCACCGTTCGTGCCCAGCTGCCGTGGATCACCGGGATCAACCCCGTTTTCCCCGCGATCTTCTCTTTCTCCGTTCGCCGGACACGGCCATCGTCGGCGCGCGTCACCGGTACCCAAAGCTTCGTCGGTCTCTCCTCTTCCTGCTCGGCCCTTTGTCGGAGTCGCTCGGTAGCCGGTGGCCGTGGATCGGTCGGCCACGCGCGGGTCTCCTTCTCCGTTTTCCATTCTTCTTCTCTCTCCCCGATAACACTTTCAGATTTCTCTTTTTATTTTTTTTATTTTTTTATTCAAATACCTTAAAAATACCCAAATATCCCTTAAAATTATTATTTTATTTTAAATTAATTAATTTAATTTAATTTAATTTATTTAGTATATTTTAATCCTTTTTCGGGTATAATTTCTTCGTATTTTCGGGATATTGTCCCGAATGACTTTTCAGTATATTTTTCGATTATTTTCGGGATTATTTTTCTGAACTAAAAATCTCGATTAATTCCCATAAATTAATATCTTGATTAATTTAACCCAAAATAAATTTATTTCACCTTTATTGACCAAGATTTCTCAAATCCATATTTTTAATTAAATTTCCTTATCGAATTTATTCCGACTTTCGATCTATTGACCGTTTTGCCCTTACACGTGTTCGGGATTAATTTAACTCAACTTCCCTTCATGAATACTCATTCATTTCGTATTTTAATTAAATCTGGGTCTTACAACTCTCCCTCACTTAAGGAATTTGGTCCTCCAAATTAGAACCAAGTCATATGAGCTCATAAACTACTCCGGTTACATCGATCGTATCATACTCTTAAATTCTTATGTGACCTTCTCCGGAGTGTATTACTACCAAAGGACTTTAATTAGGGAGATCGTCTTAAACCTCAATACTGTCTCTTTCCTGTTTAATGCCCGAATCAACTTATCAATATACTTATATTTTCATTAAACTGAACTTTTGGAGTTCATATTCGATTACCTATGCTGGATTTGGATAGTATTGCCGAAGCATCAAAAACTGAAACACATTGTGGGTGCCTGTTAATTCAGGTGATAACACCAACTTACAGGTCTTATCTCCCACTTGTCCAATCTCTCAAAATATTTCATCCAGCGCAACTCAATTTACCTTCCTCCAAAAGTTCGCTACGTCCTTATTCTCTTAGGACAAGAAACATTTTCAACCATACCAATTCACCAAGGGTGAATTCCAATACTTGTCTATCTGCTCTGAGGTGTTCTTAATCTCTCACTCTTAACTAAACATCCTCAGAGACTTATTATCTAAAGTCGAAAATGATTCTATCTGTCACCCACTTTTTCTTATCCAATTTGAGGAACAACCCCTACAGCCATACACTGCCTCATATCTTGTTATCCCGATACTCAAGTGACAACTGTCACTATTGGCTAATTCGATTAGAAATCAACTGATCATTCCAGGAGCTTATAAAATCAATGGCACATGCTTTCATCGGATCCTCCAGAACTTGTACAGTCCTCTCTGAGTGACCATCTGTCTGAGGATGAAAAGCTGTGCTAATACTCAGTCGGGTTCTCATAGCTTCCTGAAAAATATTCCCTGAAGTAGAAAGTGAAGCGGGAATCCCTATATAATACAATGCTCACTGGAATGCTACATAATGTTCCACAATCTTCCTTATACATAAATCCTCATATACATCCTGAGTATTTGGGGATTTCATAACCAGAAGTTGGGTAGACTTAGTCAACTTAGCGACTATCATCCAAATAGCCTCGTAATTCTCCTGGGTTCTCTGTAACCCATCACGAAATTTATGGAGACTTGCTCACATTTTTCGTACCGTGTCGATATAGGTAGAGGCTGCAATAACTCTGCAGACTTTTAATACTCTACCATATTCTGCTGACATACTAGGCACTTTTCCACAATCTCTACCATCTCTTTTCACATCTGACCACCAATACCCTTTTCAGAGATTTTGATATATTCTTTACTCGTTACTTTTCGTATGCACCGTATATCCCGAAGGGTAAGCTTCTGACAATATTATTATCTCATCAACTGTGGTCCTGGGGAGCACTTATATTGTCTCTGAACCTCTCTGTAAATCATTATCATACTCTGTGAACTCTGTCGCTGTACCCTTCTGAATCTCACCCACACTATCGACATCATGCCGATCATCACGCTAAGCCTGTCCGGGTACTCTCATCCAGTTCTAGTCTCAGGCTAGCTGTCACACAATCACTTTCATCATCAAAAGGGATCACATCAATACTGAGGTTCACAACTGCTCTAGCAGCTCACGCTCCCTGACCATCATACGTAGTACCATCCCGAGGCTCTTTTTACTCAAAGCATTAGCCTTTCCTGGGTGGTACCATTTTTACAATCAAAATCTCTCAGAAGCTCTAACCCACTATGTATTCTCATATTCGCCTCTTTCTGTGAAAACAGATACTTTGGGCTTTATGATCAGTGCATATCCACAATTCCTCATCGCGTACCTAGTAGTGCCATCTACTCAGTACAAATACTATCGCTGCCAACTTTAAATCATGGGTCATATAGTTTATTTCATGGTCAAGGAGTTGTCTGACTCCAAAATGGACTATCTTCCCATTATACATCAATACACAGCTCCTTCATTATTTCGAGGTATCCATACTCACTGAGAACCTCTTGAGCTATTGGGTATGGTGAAATTAATTATGGTGGTCAGTTCATACTTCACTACACCGAAATTCACGTCACATCTATCATCTCACTCAAAGACCACGTTTTCATAGTTAAACGTGTCAACAAGGTATACCCTATTGGGAACTCGCAACAACCCCTTTGTAAAAGCCACTTTCAATTATTGCTTACAATTTGCCCTAGACTTTAAATACACCCAACATATCATCGATAATGATGATTACAACTCGGTCTAATCCTTGACTTATTTACGCATAAGCGTATAAGATCCTCCAAAATCGCTTACGTTTCCAGGTACTAACCTGCGTCATTTCCTTTTCTTATCTTAACGGCTCTTATTAAATTTTTACTATGTTAACTTTTATGATTTGTCGAATTTTAATATTCTTATCGTCTTAGTAAAGGTATCCTAACGCTAAAGGTATTTATTATAACGATCGATTTCACGTTATAAGTTATATATATATGTACTTTTAGACGCTGTCAAGTCTTCAGGCGGGGAGGTATTTTGAAATACCTTTATTAACCTTCAGACTTAACCACAATTACTTTATATACCAGTCCATGTGGTTACAATTTGTATTCGCTACTAATTGCTTTAATCCTAATTACTTCGCATATTAAGGGTATTCCTTACCTAGCACATGTCTCTTATTCCAATACATCTTGTATTTAGGATCTATCTTATCTTAAAGATTATCTCCTTAGTGTATCAATTATAACGAAACTCTTGTCATTATTCATTTCATGAGTACAATCCTTTACTCCTTTAATTTCAACTGTTGCACTCCTTTTTATCACTTGTCAACACTTACAGTATACTTTTCAGTGATATTTTCACCCCTGTTTTCAACTTAAAATCTCCATATCCATATTCCGTTAATTAATCCTCCTCTATTGGGGTACTCATTTATAAGTATTGTACCCAATGATGTAGGCATTCATGCCTTTTTACTCACTTATATGCGAATGAAGGCGATATGAATAAATGTGTGGCACCAGGATCAATGAACATATGTACTTCATTATTCATAACAAGTGTGGTATCTTTCACCACATCCATGAAACATCAATAGTGTCCTGGTCCAAGACATCCTCTCGCCTTCGTCCAATAGCCTACTTTCCTTTTTCTTTTTTTTTTCGGCTATTGCCTCCCTTCACGTTGCAGCTATACCAACGAAGTTTTTCTCTGTCTCTTTACTTTTCTGTGGGGTGATCTCGCCCAACTCTGTGCAATTAAAATCAATGGTCCGTTTTACCACATTTAACGGCCATTTTTCATCAATACAGTGTAAGTATAGATCCTCCTTCCGTGGTATCCACCACACATTCCACACTGCTTACAGTGCTTACACTGCTACACTGCTTCGTAGCAGGTCGGGGTCCTCCAATTACAAAGCCTCTCAAGAGTGCCAAAATTGGATGCACTGAGGCCTTACCAATTATCTTACTCCATGACTCATCAAATTAAATCTTTTACCATTTACCATTTTCCCATTTTAACATCTTTGTCATTTCTCGATTCTCTTTCTGTCTCTATTTTAGCCCTCACTACCTTTCCCAATCTTAGAGGCGTGCAATTCATGTTCTTATTTACCCAACTGTAAATCTGCGCACTGCCTCCATAGGTAATATCTCACGGGCCAATCGGACTCTAACTGAAAAGTTGAGCCATTTCATGAACTTTTAGACATCTCGACTGTCTCTTGTTCATATTATCGAGGTAATATCTGCCCAAAAATATAACCGAGTTTCATACTCATAAATCATACCCATCAATAAATCAAATCCTCTGGGTCAGAGTAAGGACTTTTATCCATAATTTCCTTTAAATCATGTCCGGGATATCGTATCACCGGAATACATCCATAAACATTTCTCACGTCAACTCTGGATGTTTAACACTTAAGATGGGTCGAGCAGGTTTCCACCAATGCTCCGCTGCGCCCTCATATCTCATACATAATCTGAGTAATTAGCTCCCCAAAATAATCTCCACACTCCGCTTCGATCTTGCGAAGTGTGTCTCAATACTGTCCGATCACTCTGTCGGACTCTGAGAGGCATGTTCAACATTAGCCTCCATTTCAATTTCATCCTGATTCTCACAGGTTACCTCAGCACGACTTAGCAGACTCAGGTCTACCTCTACGACCTTTGCCTCGTGCACAATCTCATCTAACGCGACTCATATTAGGCATTCCTGCATTCTCAACCATTTCTTAGTCAAAACCCATCTCGATATACACTATTGTATCTAACCAAGCACAGTAACACGGGGATGTAAATCCTAATTACTGACACTGACACACATCAGACCAATTTCTGCTCTGATACCACCTTTATATGTCACGACCCGAACTACCCAAAAATCAGAGTTAATTTTTCGCGTTTTATTATTTTCTTACTTAAATTCTTACCTGTCTTCTGATTGTGACCACACTCCACTAACAAATTGGGCTGTGCGTCAATGCCAGTCCCACCATACATTTACCATATAACTTAATTCTTTCTCAGTCATTTATAAAATGTCTACAATATTTATACATCCCCTAAAGTTACTTACAAACATGTTACTGTGCTATGTTTATGTAGATACAATATGTACAAGTGTATATACCTTATGTTGATGGGCAGCAGCGGATATCCAGAATGCAGTACTGAGTCGCCTCAACGTCTACTGGAGATTATCTGTGGGAGAAAATGAAAGGGGTGAGCACATCAAGCTCACTAAGGCAATCCTACGAACAAGTAGGCAACCATACTACCTACATGAACGTGGTGCCATGCATAAACCACCCTTTCTCCACACATTTAAAAACATATGATATGAGTTATGATGTTATGTAAATCAAGTTTGCACGAAAAATTCAACATGCAATTATTACAAATCATTTATTTCTCAATGAAAATTTTCACAATAAAGTCAGGACTCGACCCCTCCTGCGGGTGATCCTGACTCACACAAAACCATGAAAATCGATTTACATTCACACATGGGTTTGAAAAGCATGGAAATACCATCATGCAAATTTAGTTTAAAACCCAATTTGATTTCATCAAAATCGACGACATGCGAGACTAGGCAACGTCTGTATATCGGCAAATAACCAGGACTATGGCCATATGTGTCCTCGGGATTTTCTCAGCTACATGGATCCTAGTGTGCGGGTTCTCCCATGATCGAGAATCGCCCGAGTGGTGGGTCAATCCATCCCGTCAGTCTTATCCGATCCCATGCATCCGAAGATGCTAACGTATCACAAAGATACCAACGTATCACACAGATACCACACGGTACATCGTACTCCATGCTACTTGCACGGTACATCGTACTCCGTGGACCCCCAGCCTTATCCCTCGTTCGGGCTCATCAGCTGGACCTCTAACCCTTATCCCTCGTTCGGGCTCATCAGGTGGATCTCTAACCCTTATCCCTCGTTCGGGCTCATCAGGTTGTTTCTCTAACCCTTATCCCTCGTTCGGGCTCATCAGGTTATTTCTCTAACCCTTATCCCTCGTTCGGGCTCATCAGGTTATTTTTAACATGCCATGTCTCAAAACGCATGTGCGGGCCTATTTAATCGGTGACACACAGTCTACCCGATGCTCCAAGCACGGCTTATCGTATGATCTCTGAAAAGTAGTGCGAGCGGTGCTCTAACACTGTCAGTAAATCAAATAAAACTAGTGCGAGCTAAGCTCAAGCACTCTGTAAGCAAACCGTATAAAAATCTGGTGCGAGCGAAGCTCTAACACCCTGTCTCAAAATCATATAAAAATATGGTGCGAGTTAGACTCTAGCACCCTGTCACGAAAATCATATATATATATAAGAATCTGGTGCGAGTTGGAGTCCAGCACCTATGCATGTAAAACTCTAGTGCGAGCTCTCGCTCCAGCATTAATGCGTGCATCACACAAATCGGAAATATCGTGCGAGCTGAGCTCTAGCACGTCACATGTCAATAAAACACGTAGGCGGCTCTGTTTCCTCAAAACAGTGTTCAAAACAATTTCACGTTGAAAGTATGCAATGCTGTGCATTTTCTTTCAAGGTTAGCCAGCCTACTAATGCATGCATCAAAACACCTCCAGAATGAGCAAGAACCTCTTGTTCTTGCTCCTCCCAACTTTTCCTAAATTTGTAAATTTTACCCTTAACAAAGGTATTTTGGTAATTTGCCCATTCGAGGCACTAAAATTATTAATTGACCTCTAGACCCTTCAGGTAATTTTTAAAGACTGCAAATGAACTTAAAATTGTGTAAAGTTACCTCTAGCAGTCCGTAGAATTCTCTTACCTTATTTTCCTGTCGAGTCTGACCTTTTCTTTTCCACTGTTGTCTCGTCGCGCAGTTCGATATGCTCCCAATCAAATGTCCGAAACTGCGTATAATTATTCCTCAGGTCAGATATTATACAATTTAATTGTATGTTCTATTTTTGGGCTTAATTTAAATCATTGGGCCCATTTACCCCTATTGGGCCCGTTTGCACCTTAATGGGCCTTAATCGGCCTTAAGCCCGTTTTTCATTTAATTTTCACATTATCGAGGCCTATTGGGCTCATTGCGCCCACCAATAATTTATTGGGCCTCATTCTAACTCTCGAATAGCTAAATTTAATATTTACGACAATTTATCTAAATTTTCATAATTTAATTCAATTTATGCGGAATTTAAATTCATATCACGCATAACGATGTAAATTGTTGTAAATAAGGGTCACTTACCCGAGATTCCATGCTAGTCCACAAATCGAGGCTGTCTCGAGCTCTTGGTAGATGCCAATTATCGAGCTACACAATTTCATAATTTTTTGGGTAAGTTTTCAGTCCAAAATTAATTAAATTAAATACTCCAAAATTTAAATTGGGTCAATTCGACCGCTCACTAACTTACCCGAAGCTCGATTGCATCACTGGAATTTTCTCCAATTTTTTCTCTTTTTCTTTTTCCCTTTTTCTTCCTTTTTTCCTCCTCTTTTTGGCTGAACCGGTTCAGTCCGGTTCGGACCGGTTCAGACCGTCGATTCACTCCGGTTCGATCGGTTCACCACCGGTTCAAGGCCTTGTCAACCGGTTCTCCGTCGGCTTCCACCGCCAGCAACTCCATGGTGTCGTCCGCAGCTCGAATATGGTCTCGGTTTCACACGAGGTCGGAGGAAAGTCGTCGGTCCGGCTGTTCTCCTCTTCGTCGTCGGTACCGTTCCCTTTTTCCGCCGTTTTCGGCGTTTACCGACAGTTTCAGTGGCTGTTTTCGGTACCAATCGGCTCACCGTCGCCTGGGCTTCCAAAATCGAGCCTTGGTGGGGCTCAAATTGACGCCGATCGTCGGAAAAATCTCTCCTCTCCCCGTCGATTTCTCTCCCTTGATCCGTCGGATTTCGGCGGTTTCGCCGGCCAATACCAGTCTCAAAAGAATCGGCTCCTCCTCCTGAACTCGTCGGTACCCACCGTTCGTGCCCAGCTGCCGTGGATCGCCGGGATCAACCCCGTTTTCCCCGCGATCTTCTCTTTCTCCGTTCGCCGGACACGGCCATCGTCGGCGCACGTCACCGGTGCACAAAGCTTCGCCGGTCTCTCCTCTTCCTGCTCGGCCCTTCGTCGGAGTCGCTCGGTCGCCGGTGGCCGTGGATTGGTAGGCCACGCGTGGGTCTCCTTCTCCGTTTTCCATTCTTCTTCTCTCTCCCCGATAACACTTTCAGATTTCTCTTTTTTTATTTTTTTATTTTTTTATTTTTTTATTCAAATACCTTAAAAATACCCAAATATCCCTTAAAATTATTATTTTATTCCAAATTAATTAATTTAATTTAATTTAATTTATTTATTATATTTTAATCCTTTTTCGGGTATAATTTCTTCGTATTTTCGGGATATTGTCCCGAATGACTTTTCAGTATATTTTTTGATTATTTTCGGGATTATTTTTTCGAACTAAAAATCCCGATTAATTCCCATAAATTAATATCTTGATCAATTTAACCCAAAATAAATTTATTCACCTTTATTGACCAAGATTTCTCAAATCCATATTTTTAATTAAATTTTCTTATCGAATTTATTCCGACTTTCAGTCTATTGACCGTTTTACCCTTACACGTGTTCGGGATTAATTTAACTCAACTTCCCTTCACGAATACTCATTCATTTCGTATTTTAATTAAATCTGGGTCTTACAACGAGGCCCTTGGATTCATGACGTCTGTTGGACTCACAGTTGGCCATCCTATCATGACAACAACTGAGTTCTGGACATCCCATGAGTGCTTGCTCTTGCCATATGAACAGTCACTCACCAGGCTAGATTCTACCTCATTACTATGATTGTTCTGCTCATTTCCTATGGCTTGTGGAACGTACCAGACAATTGGATGGTGCTCATGTTGAGTTTCTGAGAGGAATCACTAATCCTCTTGGAATTAAGGTAATTATGCCACTGTCTACTCTGTAAGGATTAATTTATAGACTTGTCAAAAGATGTTAACAAAATCTTCACTGAAAGCCCAAGGTGCATGGAATTTCCAAACTAAATGTTCTGAATGTTGGACCAGGAGTTATATTGTCAAATTACATTTCTTATGTTATCTTGTTAAATTATTATTATTATTTTTTAAATATTTAGTTACATGACTCTTGTGTAAGAATGAAACAGGTATTGAAATATGGATCTCATTTATTTTTTGTGTAACTTGTCTTCACACATGAGTAATGCATCATGTGTGCATAAATTAATTTCTCATTTTATAATCCTTTGAGAGGTTGTTTTTTCATCATTTTTTGCTATTAATTTCTTATTGTCTTTCATAAATAATAGCTTTAAATTTTATTTATTATTTAATATATTGTATTTATCATTTGTTAATAATTATTTATTGCAGCTTCAAGTGATTCAAACTCACCATCAACATAAACACCCTCTAGACAAAATTTGGATTGAGAGCTATGAGATGAACTTGTACCAGTGATTTTCATCTCTAGTATATTTTGTTTCAAAAATTCAAATGTGACCATCGTACTTTATTTGAGCTTTTGGATTTAGAAAATGTGGATTATATTAGTTTTATTACATTTGGAATAGTAGTATTATTGGATTATGATTATATACTTTATCCAAGGTATTACATTTGAGATTCATTGCAAATCTTAAATCAATTATTTACTTTGCAATACTAGTTAAACTGGATTTTGCATGAGCAATATTATTTATATTTGATTATTTAAGAAAAATATAAATATTATTTAAATTTAAAGAAATATGTCAATATTATTGCAACATTAAATATTTTATGATGTATTATTGTCATAGATAACAATAACTTATGTCACCTATAGTGTGAGAATTTATATATCGTCACCTAAAATCAAATTTTTAACCATCTTTAGTGACATTTAAAAGTTTTTATGACGTTAGTTATATGGTAACAAATTGATGTTTCGTCACCTTAAAATAAATTTTAATTTTTTTAGTGACATTTGAGAAGTTTTTTACTAGCATATGTGACGAAAATATGTTACTTATAATTTGACGATTTAACATTTCGTCACGTAAAATTAAAATTATCACTATCTTTAGTGACATTTGAGAGATTTTTTGACGTTACCTTACTATCATAGGTGACGATAATATATGTCACCTAAAGTGTGACGTCACTAATACTTATAATTTTATCACATATTTTGTGACGTTATCGGTATTTAGTGACGAATATTTGTATTAATTTATGACTTATTTGGATGTCACAAAAAAGTAATCATATCGTGACGTTGTTTATTATCGTCACGTTAGATTCGTGAATAGGTGACGAAATAATAATATTGTCACATTTGACCTTTAGCGAAGTGGCAAAAGTGACGAACGTCGTGACAACATAATTTTCGTCATAAAAATATATTGGTGACGAAAAATTAATATTTTGTGACATTAGTTCATGCGTCACAAATTGCTAAATTTGTTGTAGTGAAATGTGTAAAGTCTGACTTGAAAATGTGAAATTCTGAGACGATTTTTACACCGCATGAGTTTTTCATATATATATATGTCTGTAGTGAAAAGATCGCTATCTGTATCAATTTTGAGTAAAAGTTAATGTGTTTTGAAAGATGCATATGTTTCATGCATAAGGGTGATATTTTAAGCATGTAGATAGTACGAATGTCTGTCTGCTTACATATTTTCCTTACTGAGCGTGTTAGCTCATCCCTTTACTCTCTTTTCTCCATAGATTTATTTTCGGTAGTGTATTCGCTAACATCCTCCTGTATCCATTGGCACAGCTCCTGATTGATATAAGGTATACACATTAGTAAATTTTGTATCTGAACATCTATATGCACAGTAATGTATTTTGTAAACATGGAGGATGTAAATTATTATAAATACAGTTATGTTTATATTTATAGTTAAGAAAAAAATTTATCAGCCTATTTCAATATGACATGAAGTGAACGTTAAAAATGAAGAATTGAGTGACTAACATTGACTCATAGCCCAACCAAATCAATGTGAGTGAGTCGTGAATTGTGATAAATAATGATATAAATGTAAGTAAAAAGGGTCACGACAAAAGTTGGGCAAAGTTGACAAAAAATTATTGGAAGATGATGAACTTAAGATATGCTATTATTTGATTTTGTAGGATGGTTTTTAGTTAAGCAAGAATTGTTGAAATAATTTCTAGGGGCACAAGTAGTTTCGACCAGCCTAGGGTTAATAGAGAAATGATGAATTTTGACTGTGTTGGATATTGTAGACAGTTAAATTTATACCGTAAAACTCGGTTTATAGCTCAAGGTAGTAGAAAATCGTCAAAGTGTGAGAATTGGACAATTGGTGTGTTGTACATGGTTAAGTGGAGCTTGGAATAAATGTTTAAGCTATTAGGTTGATAAGTTAGAAATTTGAAGGAGAGAAACTAATGAAATAGCTTAAACCGAGACTTTATTGCTAAAATCAAGTAGAAAAAATGACCGAAAAAGGGTTCGAATGACCTGTTTGAGTTTCAAATGAATATATATATATATATATATATATATATATATATATATGAAGTAAAGATGAAATTGAGTATCAATTGATAGTTTTGAAATTTGCAGGGGGATAGAGATATATATAAGGGGTTATGTTGCCGGATTTTGGGTAAATGAGAAATAGGTATTACCGAATATGAAAAAGTTTAATAATCATAAGATAAGGTGTAAACTGACACTGAGTAGGAATACACCTTGAAGAGGAAGTTAAATCATAAAAAAAATTTTGAATTAACCCTAAATTCAACGTTTCTGGGGCATTACACTCTAATTACGTTTATACTAAAAATGTAATCTAAGATACTCAAAGATATATTTTATTTAAATTTAATTACAAAAAAATTATTATTTTGAACACATTATGATTTTTAGATATTAAAAGTATATAAATTTACAATTTTCATGAAAGTTATTATAGAAAAAAATTACAATTTTTAGTTGAAATGAAGTGCGATTAATTATATAAAGATCTATAACAACCTAGTTTTCCTTAAATAAGTCACAATTTTTATTAAAAATATAGTCTTTTGTGTTTAAGATTTTAGTACAAATGTGATCATTTAAGGTTTGATATTTCATTTTTAGTCACGCACTCGATAAAAGTAGACTACAGTTTCTATTAGAAACAGAGGTTTTTTTTTTTGTTTACAGTTTTTAGTACAAATGTAATCTTTTGAGGTTTGATATTTTATCTTTCGAAATTCACGCATTTATAAATTCTTTCCCTGTCATTAAGTTTAAACAAGTTCTCTTTCGATTCTATAATTTTTCTCTATCTTTATGTCCTTTTTCTTCTCTTTTCATCATTTTAGAAGGATTTGACCATATTGAAGCATCAAAATACTGCTTAATTTGACCAATTGTTGTTGAAGAAGGTCTATTCCAATGGGACACTATATCTTAATGCTTCAATTATTACAAATGGGTCGCTAAGAGCATTTATATGGGGCATGATGACATCCTTAAAAAAACAAAGAAAATGATATGCAAAGCATCTTAATTAGAAACAAAATTATCTATGTGATTTGTTTGACAAAATAGTACTATATGAAATTTGTCACTCTTTTAATCATTATCATTGACTTAATGTACGTTTCATTAATGTTGCATGTGTTTTTAGTAAGAACAAAGTGTGATCACTTAGGGTTTGATGAGAAGACCGAGTCTCATGAATGAATTCTCAATTATTGTATTCAATAGAAATGTTCAAAAGTATGAAAATCAAATGTTTTAATTTATAGTTAATGTTGTATTCAATAAAAATGTTCCAATGTACTAACTTAAATAAAATACTTAAATTTAAAGCATGAATTTGATCAATCTCTTGTAAAATAAATATTCAAATCAATGGAATGAAAGTTTCAGACTTTTGTATTATTGGTGTTCTTGCAATTTTGCCCAAATTCTTTGATAAACACTTGGCGATTTTAGTGAATGATTTTTTTTATAAATAAATTAATTTATTCTAATAATCTTTGAAATAGCATTAAAATGTACGTATGATTTATATTGAGAAACACAGTTTATAAATTAGTCTATAAAACGTAGTCTAATATAAAAAAAAAAATAGAATTGTAATTACAAGTAAGAAAGATTACGTTTTAAACCCTAAAACGTACTCTAGTTTAGCAATAGACTATGGTCTATAGTCATTTTATTTATTTACGAATTAAATTAATCTTGTGAAAGACGACGTTTTTAATCATAAACATAGTCTAATGTCTAAATATACTACAATTTTTTATAAGAAACGTGTACTAAAGACTGTTTCTAACCATTAATGTAGTCCAATGTCTAATTAGACTATAATTTTTTAGAAAAAAATATAATCTTTTCCTTTTACATACTTAACTTTTGTCACACTACATTTTTAAGTACATTTTCCCTCTCTCTTTCTTTGCATTTTCCAAATTTCTTTCTTTTCTTCACCTTCCAAAATTTCATTTTTCGTCCTTCAGCCATCGTCATGAACGTCGCCTCTCTTTCTTCTTAGGTAATACATTTTTTTTATTGAGAAATAAATCTCATATGTTGATTGATATTGGTTATCTTAGAGTAGAGGTTGTGTGTGCGTCAAGTTAACTTTGATGGTGTTGAACAACTATCTAAATCCATAATATTAACAACCTGTCATAATCATTGAAAATGTTGTTTTGTATTTGTTACACAGGTTGATGTAAATATGCTTGGATTAGGGGAAAAAATGTTTCTAAAGTACTTCGTATAAAAGGGTTGAACGAAGTAATGTTCAACCTAATTCTGTTGAACAAACTCCAAGTAAGAAGTGAAAAATCAGAGGTTTCACAACTATGCTTGTTTGGTAAGCAACAAAATTATGATGTTAAGTTTAACAACAAAGGTTAGCCTGTTGGTGATATTGCAAAAATGATAGCCGATAGCATAGGAAGTTTGTACGAAGGATAGTCCCCCTTACTCTTGAAACTTGGAAGGCTGTACCAAAAGAACTAAAAAATAAGATTTGAGAGACCTTGCTGACAAGTTAAATTATCAATTTACATATTATAAGTGGATTTTCATATATATATATATATATATATATATATGTTTTACAATATTAACTTCGGATATCTCGGTAAGTGACAAATTTTACCTATTTTATAGAACTTTCATATAGACGTTGTCCATTGAAAGACCTTACAATATGTTGGACTGAAATATAGAGATTTTAAGGGGAAATTAACAAATAAGTATATAATCCCCAACAAAAAAATAGAGTTGTTGGCTACACCTCCAACATTATATAGGGATTTCATTCTTCAACATTATTCGGATGCATTTGTATGAGATTGGTTATGTGAGAAGTTCAAGGTATGTTTCTTTGACATTGCAAATGCTATTTAACAAAAATACTCTAACTTAGACTAAGATAAATATGCAAATTTTTAGATAATTCTTTATCATTTTTACTTTAGAAATTTAGTGAAGATCAGAAGCCAAAAAGAACCAACAAGATATATAATTATTGACTTGCAAGGATGGAATACGTGAATCTCGAGGCTAAAATTGTAAGTATATGTTTCATGGTTCAACTAACTACTAAGTGAGAAGTTTTATATATATATATATATATATATATATATATATATATATATATATATATATATATATAAACAATCTTGTCATTTCATTTTGTGTGCAGAAAAGAAAATTTAACAACCTTTTTGATGTTGATTAATTGGTTCTTTAGAAGAAAATACATTCATCCAAGATTGTTGAGTGTTCTAATTAAGCCAAGGAAGAAATGACCAAAAAGATTAAAGTTTCTAACTAAATAAACATTTATTATACTTTTGAATCTAGTAAATGTTTCTTGATCATTAATAAATCGACACTTAATTAGTTTATGTTGTATTATGTGTTGGAGGATTAATGCATATCGAAATGCTCAATTGAGAAGGATGACATTGGCGCTGATAACTGGCTAGGGCTTTTGGTTCAAAAGAAAGACCTGGTCATGTAAGGGGTATTGGTAGCTTTGTTTCTCTCTCGTTGTACCTTGGTACATCAAGAACAAGCAGAAAGAACAAGCTACAGGCTAAAACTTAACAATTAATTGATGAGCATAAACGGTTACAAGAAAAGCAACTAGTCAAAAACAATGCCAACTGTTTGAGCAAGAAATGATTGAAAGGAGGGAACGTCTCACTGCCTTGGAGGCTATAATATTGATGGGAACATCTACCTCAGTGAAGCATATTTTCACATCTGAGAGAAGTGATTGTACATTTTCTCCAGAGAAAATGGTAGGACAAGGCCTTGTTGAGCATTTCGGTGATGATATAGAAGGAATATTTTCAAAAAGATCAGCACACCTTTAGGTAATTATATTTCCCCACATATATAAGTATTTTTTATTGTTAACTTGAGACTAATTTTGGTTATTAGTTTTATTTGTAGGCTAATATGTATTGATGTAAGTTGGCTTTGGATTCAATTGAAAACGTTGTTGCAATCGGCATTGTTTTTACTTGTAAAGGGCCTAATGATCTAGTCAATGGAGAACCACCAGAAGATGACTTTTGTATCTCCAGTGATGAAGCTATGAGTGGTGCTGGCTGTCTCGCCAGGGAAATAAACAATGAGATGGTCAAGTGAAGGACGTTATTGGATTGCATGTGGCTTGGACTAGAAGACTTGCTTTGCAAGATACTATAAATGATGAGGAAAATACAAATTCATACTTCTCGTGCCTTTAACATACAACAAGAGTGGTGCATATAATATGGTACTAATTATTATATATATATATATATATATATATATATATATATTGTTTTTCAAGGAACAAGTCAACAAACTGTACATAATGGACTCACTTGTGGTACATACAAATGAAAACCTGGCAGATGGGAGAATGATTATGTTAAATAAGAATAAATTTTTTTTCCTTATGAGATCATTATTTTGTTTGTTTATAGGAAATAATTTGTTTTGTAGAGTTTAGGGAGAAAAGAGCTGTTGAAAATATATATCTTATATAATATAATATATATATATATATATATATATATCTTATTATAAATGCTCCATGCAACTAATATATCTTATTAGTTCTACATGCATATGTCATTTCCAGTCTACTTTACAATAGTTAGCTAGAAATGGTTGAATAATAAGTTTGTTTTTGTTGATCCGCATCGAATTGCACATATCTTAGCTGACAATTCAAAACAAATAAAATATCTTAGAGAAACATTAGTGTCAATAGTGAATGAGCAATTATTTTTTGCTCGTTATAATCTCAAGTTAGTTTTTCAAAGACATTTATACACTCTTTATATGATATGTTTTAAATGCATATTTTATATTTGGTATAGATAAATTATGCAAATGTCATTGGATATTGCTTGTCTTTGACCCCTGGATTTACAATATATTATTTTGTTCCATGAGGTCGACGAGATTAAGGATGATATCCTAAAGCCTATACAACTATAAGTTTCTTAACAGATTTTTTTTCTAAAAAATACAAATATAAATAGAGTTTTAGAAAAAAAATTATTTAATTAGAAAGATCATAGTTAAAAACTTGAAATGTATTCTATCCCTATAAAAGAATACCACTGTTTTAAATTTAAAAAAAAAATGTAACCTAATTTATAGAAGAAAGGATTATGACTTTTCTTTAACCGTAATCTAATATCATAAATTATATGACGATAATAATTGTACTTTAATATCATATATTAGATTACATTCGAAAAAACTATAATTTATGATACTTGAGAAAATGTTACCTTTTAGAAAACGTTGTTTTCGAACTTTTTGTAGTAGTGGTTTGACCACGTAGGTCTATATTTACGAGAGAAAGTTCTAAAGGACTATATTATTGATATTCTAAATTATATGAAAGAGTACATAAAACTTATATAGGTGGGGTAGAGAATACATGAAAAACAATAATAGCCAGAGATATTAATAATTACAATTAGACATGATTATTCGCTCAAATCCAAAAGCTCATCAGACATTTGGTTGGATTTAGATTAAATATTATATCCATTAAAACGGATTTGAGTAAAAAAAATAAGTCCAATCTAAATTTAGGTTGGGCCTTAGTTACACTTTTAAATGTGTGAGCTTGATCAACTAATACTTATATATATTTAAAAATATCTTAATATGCCCAAAATCAATTAAACTCAACAAAATTTGATCAAATTAGTAAAATTTATTAAACTCATTAAATATATCAATCCATTAAAGAAACTCATATTAATCAGCCTAATTACAAAAATAAACTTAATAATAGAACTAAAATTATGTTTTCTTTTTTTGTTTAAAAAGATTTTATTTATTTGGGGGCTTACTTTTTCTTGTTATTTATTTGGGCGGTCCTGGACTATAAACTAACTACAATTGATTCTAAATATATTTTTCAAATTATTAATTAATTGATCACTTGATTATCAAAATCTTCTCAAAATTGTCTCGGACAAAGTAAATATACACTTTCTAATACTCTCATGTTGAGACATGAATTTTTTTTTTAATAATCAATTTGAAGAAAATTGTATAAAAGCGATCGAGATCTAATAGATCTTTAAGGAGTGATTGCAGAAGAAACAAACAGATTTTGAAAAGTAAGCTCTACCCATTTTGGATTGATATGAAGGAGGAGATCCTGACCATGGTAGAAGCAATCTCTTTTTCTTTTTTTATGAAGTAATTGTCGAAGCTAACTTCCAGAGTTAATATATGCACAAAAAACTCTTCCTGAATTAAATGGTCGGGAGGCTGAATGAAGATCAAAAAATTAAAGCTCGTCTTTTGAAAGGATAAAAATTCATCAATCGATATTGAAAAAGATAATATGTATGCCAATAGAAAAAGCTCGTTGAAAAGCTTGGAATGTGATAGAAGTTGAAGAAAACAATAGAAGTCAAGATCAAACCCGCTCTAGGAGAACCCAAATGGCTCTAACCATGATTTGATTTTAGTGTAAGAAATAGCAATATCATCTTACTTGTCTTATGTATAAATATATATATATATATATATATATATATATATATTAATATTCATCAGAGCGATGATAATTCTTTAAATTCTCCATGAAAAAAAAAATTAGAGTGAAAATAAAAGAAATCTAGCGATTGTTAAATTGGAAGTAAATTGAACACATAATATATTAACGTATAAGTAGTCTGAAGTTGAATTTCACTTGAGGCCATCAATTTAATCATCGAGTTGATTAGTTTTCGACAAAGTTCAGTTTGATTATCGATTTTAAATTTAAATTAATTTTTTATCAGATTGATTTATTTGATTAAATTAATCAATTTTTAGTTTTTAAAATTATAGAACGGAATGGATTGAATTAGTCCATTCTTTTTTAAAAAGATAATATACTAAATAATATAAAATTAAAATATATTTATTAAAACAAATCATAAAAGCATAAAAGACAAAAAAAAAAAAAACACAAATTCAAAGGTTTGGTTTTTAGCCTAATCCAATCAAACCAACTTATTTCAATTCAAATTTTCAATTTATATAATTAAGTCGGTTCGGTTTTGGTTTTAATCTAAACCGGTTTAATTGATTTTTGATTTTTTATATTGAAAAAAAAATTAGATTCCTTACCCGTAATGAACAGGAATTTTCCTGCAAGAACTCCACAATCTAACCATAACACACTTACCACAAAGAAGTTAATGAACGATGGTAGTGCACGCTTTGATATCATATTAAATTTTTAATATGAGCATTCAACTTGAAATTAATTATTAAAATAGATAAAAAGATAATTAATGTTATGTTTATGTACTACGATTGCCTCTAATATAACGGATATGTGATTTCTTTTATCTTCAATTTTAAAACTAATAATAGCAAAATATTTTATTTATATATCTTTTTTTTTTTTTGGTAAAAAACCCAGTTACGTGGATAAATCTTTAGCCTCAAAACAATTCTTTATCAAATAAATAGACTACACCTACTTCTAGTTGCTTGATTAGTTGACTATTTTGAATTTATGAAGTGTTACAAACTTACAATTCAAGATATATACAGAAAATGGATTATATATTAACTCAATCCCTCCAAGTTAGAGAAAACAATGGGCCGTAATGTTATAATACTCCAATCATTATTTTTGTTCTTTTGTAGATGGTAATGACCATTAATTACAATGATGGGATTAGTCATTTCAACTTTAGCAAAGAAATCCGTCACAGTTTCAATGACTTGGTCAGCACTAACCATATACCACGAGCCCTATGTATGACATTACCAAATTGACTCTCTTGCAAATGGATCGATGAATGTACATAGCAAAATCATACAGAAGATTGAGTGATAACGATTGAAGATGACTAAGCTCACGGGTTCGGTCTCCGAGCATCTATTGAAAAATAAACCAGATTCCAAAAATTATAAGGAAAAGATTGACAAGAGTTCGTTTTTTTTTTTTTTTTTGGGATTTTTTTTTCATTCGTGGTTCTCTTGTGATAATAAAGAGTATCAAAAACAATTTGGTTTCAATTTTTTTAGATTCTTTTAGAAAATTCTGCTTTCTACCACATATTATATTGCTCCTTTTAATTATTAATTTATTTTGTGTACGAATAGACTAAAAAGAAGGGTTCATTAAATCACACAAAGTCGTGAACTTTTTAATTATATTGGCAAAAAGAGTGCATGTGTCTTACTTGTATGCACGTATGTGTGGATGAGTATATGTATATGTGATCAGAAGTATATACGTATAGGATCCTAATTTTCGTATTTCCAAATATGCTTAGCTTTAGGAGATAAATTGTAGCATATAAGCCGATTAATTAACGTCTCACCAAGTAATTAAGATCAAGCACTGATACTGTTTATCAAGGAGAAATATTTATGGGGTGTGTTTATATCTCTATACATATATATATTCATAATGAATTGTGGAATTATTCATCCAAACACTAATGTGTGTGTGTATGTATGTATGTATGTATGTTCATAGAAACCAATCCAAGTGAACTAATTACCTATATCTAATTGTAGTAAGTAATATTTTTCTGATACATATGATGGGTACACTTTCATCCCTAATTATAAAAAAATAAGCACAAGTAATCCATCTTTCTAATAAAGTTCCTTCAGTTTGTTAGATGAGCAAAAAGAAAAAAGAAAGGAAAGAAAAAAAGTATATCAATACAAGAAAAGGGAATGGAGATTAATCTAACTTCTAACAACTTGTATGAGGAGTATTTATCTTTGTTTTGTAACAAATTAAGATTCAAATTTCTTATATGCCTGGAGACTTGCTGAAGACAACTGAAAGTTATGATAATATAGTTTTATGTTGAATAATAAGTAATTAAGTAAATATATATAATGTAGAAATGACATCCAACAAGGTAGATTTATACTAGACAATTAATAAATTAAAGAAATATGAATATGCAAATCATAGTTTGTCTAGTTGTGACTATATATATATATATATATATATATATATATATATATATATATATATATATATATATATATATATACACGTACATAAATACATATATATATATATATACATATATATATATATTATACACGTACTTTTACTTGACCGTTGGTTGATCTAAATTAATGAGTTGGGTGAAAACCACATTTGAATCTAGGGAGGAGAGGAGGAGCGTTGTGTTATGCTTGTGTCCACGTGAATGTTTGTGTGACTAACAAAGTAACAAACATTCGCGTTGAGCATCGGCTCCTTTCAAGCGATCTGGATCGGCTAGGGTTTATTTTCCCCTTGTTTTTTGCAACTTGGTGTTGAAGCCTTCACCCTCTGAAAATCAATCGATTATCTCTTCCCTATCTCTCCCATTTAATAAAATTTTATTAAAGTAATAAACAAGCAAAAAAGGGAATAGAGATCACAAGATGAAAGAATTAAACGTGGAAGGTATGCCCCCTTTACATTTACAGAGTGATATACATAGGCATATATATACTCCAAATATCGAGTTCAATTGTGTTTTAGGGATAATTTGGATTCATCCACAATACTTTTCATTACTTTTTGTGGTCCAATCGCATTGAGAATGTATTAGGACAAATATCAGTGTGGCGCAATGAATACCTTTCTATCATGTCTAACTTCCATTGAATCACTAAATTTCTTAAGTTTAGTGTAATTAATTTATTTTTCTCACCACATTTTTTTAATTTATACACTTGGTTTTTTTCCCTTTATGTTACAATGATTTGACGAAAATATCCTTGTATTTAATTTTTAATTTAAAAATTTTAAAATAACTTTCTTAATTATATATAATAAATAAATAAATTTAATTATTATCTAATTAACATAAGCTAACTAAAAAATAGATAACTATACAAATAATATATAAGAAATAAAGAAAAAATAATATTATCATTTTTAGTAATTTTTAATTTATTAAAAAATATTTTTTATGTAAAGTAATTTTAATAATTTTATATACTATAAAATATATATAATAAATTTTATTATATATAAATTTTTAATTTTATGTTTTTAAGAGTAATTTTTACTGTTCATTACATTTCACTTCACACTGCTATCAATATGTTTGTACTCAAATACCTATCTCATTATTTGTTTTAATATCATTGATACAATATTTAATTTAGTTGTGTGTTTGTATATATGTGTGTGTGTGTGTGTGTGTATATATATATATATATATATATATATATATATATATATATATGTGTGTGTGTGTGTGTGTGTGTGTGAGAGAAAATTATATATTTTTAATTTATTTAAAAGTTAAATTTTAGATTAGAAAGTTTTCTTCTTTTTTTTTTGAACGCGTGTTTCTAAATTTGAGAAGCCACTTTTGCAGTGGATATTTAGAACATAGATTTAATGTCAAAACATCTTTCTGAAATCACCAGGTTTATGACTTTTTCTTGTGATTGAACTTCTCAGCCACCCTAAAACTCGACAATTTTAAAAGATTTTGGGATTTTAGCTGGGCCTTCTGCTTGCGTCAATTTCCAAAGTTTATTTGTCCCTTTCTGAAAGTGCAAAGGTCTAAATTCATTTAAATAAAAAAATAAAATCAGTTAATTATTTTATCCAATGGTTCTATTTTGGATCAATATGAACTCAAGAAGTTTAATCCTAATTATCAAGAAAAGTTAAGAAATACTGTCAGGTCTTGAAATGCCAAACAACCATATTACTAAAGTACCCATTAGGATTGCCTCTAATTAAACTAATTCACCCTATTATCATTATCACTGCTAAAGTATTGAATATTTTGCCTTTAATTGATCTCTAATATATATCCTTGCCAAGGACATCTCTCAAACTTAATTCGATATTATGTCTAATATTAGTACTTTAGTAATATAATTAATTTATTATTATATTAAATAAATTACTAAAAATTACGTCTACAATATTATTAGAAAAAAAATCTAATTAAATTCAAGCAAAATTGGTTTATAATTTTGATTGTATTAGAAAAAAATTTATCATATGGAATTATTTTTGTAAATAAAGACAGTTACTTGGTTGATCTATGGCATGTTGAGGCTAGACTTGCTAAATTGTGTTTATAATTTACGTTTGTTTCATATAAAATCATATTTTTATCATGTAAAATATAAAAATTTAGTATTAAAATTTATATTAATACGAAAAACACATATTTTATTTTTAACTTTTACTATATTTATATATAATTTTTATTTAATTCAAACCCTTATTACCTTCGTCCCTTTTATTTATATTTTTTCACCCTATAATTTCTAAGGGCACACACGCTGTTTGGCTATTATAAATACGCATACCCTCTCAGCCCGTTCTCTTCCAAATCTAAATTAAGCTTGTGCTGTACTAACATACCCTTCCTAGCAGATCAATTCTAGCCTTATCTTAATTTCTTTTCTTGCCTTCGATCTTCTACATCAATTACCAACAAAAACTTCCTTTTTAGCCAAGACCAACAACCTCTTTGATCTCCAAATATGGGAGGGAATTCGCCATGTGCTTCCTGCAAGTTGCTTCGTCGCCGCTGTGCCAAGGACTGCATCTTTGCTCCCTACTTCCCTTCTGATGATCCCCACAAGTTCGCCATAGTTCACAAGGTTTTTGGTGCTAGCAATGTCAGCAAAATGTTGCAGGTTCATAAAACCATCTATACAAGATTCCATTTTTCTTATTCTGATAACACGATCATATTCTACATACATTTTCTGAGAGCCTAAGCAACCCAAACAACTCATTTGACTAATGATTTATGCATATTATCTGTTGAAAGCAGGAGCTTCCAGTTCAGCAAAGGGCAGATGCAGTGAGCAGCTTGGTGTATGAAGCAAACGCAAGGGTAAGAGACCCAGTTTATGGATGCGTGGGGGCAATATCTTATTTACAGAACCAGGTTTCTCAGCTTCAAATGCAGCTAGCAGTGGCTCAAGCAGAGATTCTGTGCATCCAGATGCAGCGAGAGCCAATGGTACCAACCCTTCAAATGTTAGACCAAGTAGATGACAAATCATTTCTTCAAAATCAGTACCTAAGTTTTGCTAATTCCTCTACCAGTGTAATTCATGATCACTCTCCCAAGAGAGAGAGCATCTTTGGAGACATGGTTTCTTCATAATAAAATCTCTCTCTCTCTCTCTCTCTCTCTCTCTCTCTCTCTCTCTCTCTCTCTCTCTCTATTTGGTTTGTTGCAGAGTAATTAGAGTTATTAATTTCTAATTAAGTAATTTCTCTAAGTTTTTTGTTTATTTTAATAAAAATGACACAAGAGAGACAGAATATAGAGTGTGTGCTAAGACAAGAGTAAGTTGTTAAGGTCAACTCTAGCATGTGAGAAGTGAAGTAAACTAGAGTTTTTCTTAATTACATGACTTTGATAAACAAAATTAATTAATCCTTTTGTTAATAAAATAAGTAGCAAAGGGAGGTGGGGTGGCTGCTCTCTCTCAAACAATCTAAGACATAAATTCTTATTGTTAAAAACAAAATCCTATAGTTAAGTAAAATAATTAATAATATTTCAAGAGTAAAATTTCAAATGTATCAAATTATATAAAAAACTTAATTTTTAATATTATTAAAAAAATATTAATTTACAGCAATTTACGGTGTTTTTGCCCCAATGATAAAGATAGGGGAGCCAGAAGTGCTTTCATTTGCCATGCATTATATAAATTTCAGATTAAATAGCAGATAGGCTTAATTTTTCTTTAATTTAGATTTAGATGATAGCTTCGATATCATTGGCGGCCAAAAGCAGAAAGTCTAGGAGCCCAAATGACAATTTAGAAGCAAATATCATTATTGACATACTCACAATAGCAATAATAATTTAATCCAATAATAACAAGAACACATCGTGATCAAGCTAACTCTATCAAATAATAAATAGATACTCGATAAATATTTCGATATAATCTAAATAAAAATAACACCAAATATAACATGAAAAATTTTTTAATGTAGAGAGAAAAAACTATGAGACAAATCAGATAAAAATTTACTATGAAAAATAAGCAACTTATAAAATTTAACGCCTTAAGCTTTTTTGTCCAAAGTTTAAGGTTTAAATAATTTGCTTAAAATAATAAATTTTACCTCTTTAGATTCACCAAAATAATATATCCAAAGAATACCCCAATTATTATACAAATTATCTCTCCCCTTCTCTAGCAATTGAACAAGAAAAGCACACTTTTGCGTCAGGCAAAAACTCTCCTTTTTTTTCTCTCTAATGATGTGTTGTTCATCACTTTTCAAAGATTATCTCATACACACAAATATATTGTGCAGCTACTGTTTTATATATATATATATATATATATATATATATATATATATATATATATATATATATATCCGTGTGTGTGTGTGAGAGAGAGAGAGAGAGAGAGAGAGAGAAAGGGATAAAACCCTTAATTGACTTCAATTAGAAATCACAATCTTCAAAAATAATACTAATGTAGGTTGGACCCCACTCATGTCCAACACCCCACCACGACCTATCACTTGAAATTCACATTGGCTAAAATGTCCATTTCGGCCAAGTCACTACATAATTCAAGATTATCTTTGGAAAGTGAGCGTAACCAATGGTACCAAATCCCTATATGCTTCGTCCTAACATGGTACATGGTGCTTTTACTCAAATTCAATGCACTTCAACTGTTACAAAATGCCACATACTTTTTTTGGTGTAACCCTAATGCAAGAAGGAATCATTTCATCCAAAGCATTTTTTCACTTACTTTGGTTGTTGCAATGTATACAGCTTCGGTTGTCGACATGGCAACACACTTTTACTGCATGGACTACCAAGATACAACTTCCCCTGCAAAAGTAAATATGTATCCTAAAGAAGATTCCCTACCATCAAAGTCACTTGCCATGTCTGCATTAATAAATCCTTCAAGAACTGGTTCTTTAGTCTTAAAACTCAAACACATCTTTGAAGTTCCCTTCAAATATCTGAAAATTCACTTCATCGCTTCCCAGTGAACCTTTATAGGATTGAAAACAAATCTGCTCACTACACCAACTGCATTAGCAATGTCAAACAGTGTGTAAGCCATAAGATAGAACAAAGAACCGACTATAGAGGAGTGAAGAATAGTAAATATAACATCTTTTTCTTCCTTAGTCACTGGATAAGGTTTTTTACACAAGTGATATTGGTTAACAAGAGGCGTGCTAACTAACTTAGCATTCTACATGTTGAGTCTCTCTAGTACCCGTTTAACATACTTTTCTTATGATAACTATAGGTTTTTTCAGCTTTCCTATACGAATGATATCCATACCCAAGATCTGCTTTGCGGGACCTAAATTCTTCTTATCAAAAGACTTAGACAATGTCTCTTTCAACTTGCGAACCATACCAACATTTTGCATCACAATCAATATATCATCAACATATAATAAAAGAACAATAAAATTACCATCTAGAAATTTTTTGACATGCTCATAAAGGTCTGCTGATGTTCTTTTATAGTTGTGACTTACCATAAGAGAACCAAACTTCTTATATCCTTGCCCAGGAGCTTATTTCAAGCCATATAAGCTTTTCTTTAATTTGCAAACTATGTGCTCTTTTACTTTCACTTCAAAACCCTCAAGTTGATCCATATAAATCTCCTCTTGCAAATCATTGTGTAAGAATGCAATCTTCACATCAAGTTCAGATTCAAACAAGTTGTTAATCATAATACCACTAAAAAAAAACAAATTTTCTCAACAGCAGAGAAGATCTCATTAAAATCAATGCTCTTTTTCTGACCAAAAACTTTTACCACCAATCGAGCTTTAGACCTTACTAGCTTGTCACCCACCTTTTTTAACTTGAATACCCATTTGTTGTTCAATGGTCTTTTACCTTTTGAAAGCTTAATAAGGTCATAAGTGTCATTTTTTGCAATGAATCCATTCCCTCTTTTGTTGCCTTTAATCAAAACTCATTATTCAGAGTATCATGACATCTTGGAAGCTTTCTAGCTCCCTCTCACGAGTGACCAAAATAAGTTTCGACCAAAAGTCTGGTCTAGAGGAGTTCAAGGATAGAAATAACCAAGACTCATCTCAGCTACAGTCTAAATAGAATCCGATCCCCTTTCATTTATTTCTTTGTATTCTCTTTCATATTCCATTTCTTCATTCCCTTCTATGTGACTCTCTAGAGTTCGTCTAAGTGATGTGAGCGATACAAAGTTCACGGTACAGAACCCTTGTTGTTCATCCTATTGTCTCGGCTTGTCCGAAATAAAATAAAAAAGTCTCTTCAAAAATCGAGAATCTCAATGATCTATTGTCTTTTATTTATTTTTATTTATTAGCCTATCCATAAGAATATGAATGAAACCTCAATTCCTCTGTTTGAGCTATAAGAGAATGTACAAATATTCCTTGAATATTTGAAGTTGTAATTAGTTTCTTATCATTCAATGAGTGTCTTGTATTTCATAAAATTTGGGGGCAATGTAATCCTTGCGTAAAGGCCACCCTATCCAACTTTCGGGCATTAAGATACGTTTCAGTCGTGGATGATTCTCATAAGAGATTCCAACATGTCATAAGATTCTTGTTCTTGAAAATTCGTACTTTTTCAAACCCAGAAAACAGACAGAATTCTAGGATTACTCCTTGGAGCAAATACTTTTATACATACTTCTTCCTTGGAGCAAATACTTTTATACATACTTCTTCCGATTGATCTACACCATACTCTATTATCGTAAGATGATACACACTGGCTAACTAAGGTACATAATAGATGATCGCTGCTCTCTGGTAGATCTCATAACCTGAGACTTTATACTCTTTTGTATTGAGTGGTGCTCCCCCTACTTAACACTCCATGGTTGAGAGGATTGCTCCATTTGCTCAAAACCTACTGCATTTGGCTATGTAATGTCATTATTAGCATCTAATTAATCACCAACTGCAACTAGCTTATCTACATCCTCAAGTTTTGTTTCTTGTGCATTTCCACCATGTATGGCACCTCTAAGTAGAACCACTACTAGTGTTAAGTCATCATGCTCAATCATAACCCATGTAGCCTTTCATTTTTCTCAAAATTCGTAATGGACCCATTTTCATGGAAAACCATATCTTTGCTTCTAATTGTCTTTTACCTCTTTGGATCCTATAACTTATAACCATATTCCTCATCACCATATCTAGCAAATACACGGAGTAACCTTGCTATCCAGCTTTGACCTTTGCTCCTATGACACTTTCACTTATGCTTTATAGTTAAAGTCTTTCGAATGAAAGTATGAAACTTCTTTCCTTGTCCATACCTTATTTTGGAATGTTGAAACCTAATGGTACTGATAATAATCTATTAATTAAATAGCAAGTCGTGTTTACTACTTCACCCCAAAATGCTTTTCGCAATTTCACCATCCTCAACATGCATTTGACTTTTTTCATAATGGTATGGTTCATTATTTTAGCTACACCATTATATTATGGTGTCCTAAGTTTTGTCCTCTCATGCCTTAACCTATGTTTTTAACAATAAGTTTTAAAGTCTTTCGATATGTACACTCCATCATTGTTTATACGAATACACTTAAAGGACAATCCTATCATCTTTCTATCATGGCATGAAATTTTTGAAAATACTGCAATACATGGCTTTTGTTTATCAACACATAAACCCAAATTTTTCATGAAGTATCATCAATAAAAGTAATATATATATATATATATATATATATATATATATATATATATTACCACCCCATGACCACCCTATTACTCTACTTTTATGGAACCACATACATTAGAATGAATCGACTAAAGTTTATTTTCTTTTATTTTAGAAGTCTTTCTAAAAAACACTTTATAATACTTACCAAGTAAACAATGATCACATAAGTCGAGAGATATACCTCTCTCACTAAGACCTTTAACCCTTTCTTACTCATGTGTGCTAGCCTCTTGTGCCACAAATCTTTTGAAGCATCTTCCTAGACGACATTTATCTAACTGCATACCAACCTTATCCAAGTCTTGTACATAGTGTAACATAGCTTTCTCCTTGCAACTATCAAAACCCTTTAAGAGGTTTTCACTACATATTTGTCTGTTGATTCTCATAACCTTCCTTGTCAAGAACATTTACTACAAGTAAGTTCATCCTCAGAATTGGAATGTCTCTAACATCCCTTAAAGTTAATGGACAACCTGTGCTTGCTTGTACCACTATATCACCAATCTCTACAATCTATGACATACTCTAGTTTCTCATCATTGTATAACCAAAGCCTCCAACTTTTTAGGTTTTAAGCAACTCCTTATTGGAATTCAATGATATAAATCGTTGGTGTCAACTATCCACTTAATGCTTGGTTCCCAACGTGGTTACAATCACCATGTGTACAAACCAAGGAAATTGATTCATCATCAAAATCACTAGTTAAAATTTTCATCATCTGAACTCTTTTTACTTTTCTCATCTTTCTGTTATTGTTATAGGATCTTACAGTTCCACTTTATGTAATCAGGTTTGCCATAATGAAAGCATTTCACCTTATCTCTGGACTTATATTTATTCTTAGACTTACTGCAACCTCTAAAATCTTGACTTTTCTTTTTGGGTCTGCCCTTGTTCTCTTGACAAAAGCTTGATTCCCAAAGTCCGTCTCTCTTTGCCTTACTTCTTTATTGAATATATTGTCTTTTATCATCTCCAAGGTCACCTTATTGTTAAAAGTTGAATTAAGAATAGTCACAGCTAGTGTATCCCAGCTGTCTGGTAATGAGCCTAGAAGAAACAATGCTTTCATCTCATTATACATATTGAGACTCATAATAGTCATCTAGTTAAATAGATCTTGAAAGTTACTTAAGTGTTCAAAGGTAGATTTTCCCTCCTTAAAGTACAAAGTAGCAAGCTTTTCAACAAGCATGACTTTATTCAAGGCAATCTTCCTCTCATACAATTTTTTCCACAAGTTGTATGCATTTGTCTCTTACGCTACATGATAAAAACACTAATATCAACACATTTTCTAATGATGCCCAAGATTTTCATGTCTAACCTTTTTGATTCTTTTATCATTCATCTGTCAACTTAATAGAATCACTGGATATAAATGATCCTTGTAGTATAAATGATCTTCGATCATTATCTTTCAAATTGAATAATTTGCAATTGTCAATTTTATAGTGGATTATGTATCTCCTTCCATGATCTTAAAGCACTAACTCGAGTTCCGAGTTCTGATATCAGACGTTGGGATCCAAACGACAAACATACAGAAGCAAATATCATAATAGATATACTCATTACGATAGATAGTAATAACTCAAGTTAATAATAACAATCGACACAATATAGTCAAGCTAAGCTTATCAACCAATGAATAAATATTCAACATATACTACGCAGGCAATAAAGCGCAAGTAAAAGTGACACCAAATATAACGTGAAAAACTTTACAATATAGAGTCTAAAAAATTACGAGGCAAACCTAATAAAAAATCCACTATGAGAAATAAGCAACTTACAAAGTTTAACACCTTAAGTTTTGTACCTAAATCTTAGAATTCCAAAAATTAGATTAATACAATAAAATTACCTCTTTAGATAGATAATCTATCCAAAAAATACCTTAATTATTATATAACTTATCTCTTCTCTTAATCCCTCGATGGACCAAGAAAAGCTTGCTTTTACATCGAGCAAAAGCTCTTTTTTTCCTTAATGTCGTGCCGCTCGTCACTTTTCAAAGCTTCTCTCTTACATACCAATATATTGAGCTGCCACTTCATATATATATATATATATATATATATATATATATTATTTGTGGGTGAGAGAGAAAAGGATAAAACCGTTAATTGACTTCAATTGAAAGTCGTAATTTTCAAAAACAATAGTAATGTGAAGCGAACCCTACTCACATCCAACAGAAAGTTATTAGAATCTCTAACTATATTTTTTTTCTTTTTCTTTTCAATACTAAGGTGTCCCTGTCCTGTTGTTATAATGTTGTTCTTTTGGTAATTTCCTCAATAAAAGATTTTTTTTTCTCAAGTTTATTCTAGCTTGTGCAAGTCTACTCAGATGAAAAGGATGATATCGAAGCTTAAGGTAATTAATTACTAATTAGTACATGAATATAAAGAAGCCTATTTTAATTAATAATGCATCTTAAATAAATTATTATCACATGCATGCATCTAGTTGCGGTCTCATTGAATGTGATGATGACTTTTAAACTAAAATTATTTTAATATATTTCAAGACCGTGCACACTAAAGTTCACCTGTAAAGTCATAACAAGCCCGTCATTGTTGATTGATGTATAATATTACTTATTAAAATTACTTTTAAAATTTGGATTCAGTAATATATTAATATAATTTATATTCGTATCATATAAAATTATATTTATATATTATAAAATATAAAAAAATTATCAAAATTAATATCGATATATCAAATATATTTTTTTTATCAAATTTACATATAAAATTTATCAAATTTTAACTTATATCATCTTTATGTTTTATTCATATTATTTTTATATCGTGTCATTTTATCTTATATAAGATTATCAAATTTACAAAAAATATCCTTTGAAAACTAATTTTAACATGAAAAGTTTTTATCTTTAGGTTTAAACTTGAAAACCTTATGGTTTATCAAAAGAAAAAAGAAAAGCTTTCAGATTTTTTAAGCGGGATTAATTAATAAGATAACATATGCCCTTTCAAGAATATTGAAAAGTAAAAAATAAAAAGAAGGTGAGACATATCATAGAAAAAGAAAAATGACATATTTTTGAAATATAATTTGATTAATTAGTCCATTATATAAATTTTAGAATAAAAGGAAAATGGTGGGGTGTCCCCACCCTATCCCTCTTTTTTTATATATTTTTTAATTTTATTTTCTTTTAGTGAATTTTTATTTTTATACATAAATTTTATTTTTTATTTTTTAAATCCAGTAAGGAGTGTCCACATGTTACCTTCATTTGTACTTTTATAGATAAATTTTGTAAAAAATGATTGCGATGTCCATGTGACACTCAGCTTTGACTTCCTCTTTTTGGCTTTTTTTTTCTTTTTTTTTTTTCATTTTGCAGGTAGCTTTTTTTTTTTTTTTCAAAATAATTTGTTTTGGGTTTCATCATATAGATATTTAAGACAATTTTTTTATATTTACTTTAAGGAATTTAAATTTAAACTTCTGTAATGCTTGATAATAATTTAATTTTTAATAGTTTTTAAAATAAAATTATAAAAATATATTTTAAAATATATGTTAAATATTATATTAAAAAACTTAATACATATAAAAGTTCACCACAAAATATTTTATTTTGAAAGGATATAAATTTATTTTTTACAAAATTTCAAAATAAAATATTTCAAAAAGAGATTTTTTCCCTTCTTACAATCTCTTTCATTTTATTTCTTTCAAGAAGTACATATTGTAAAACAATCATTTAAAAATATTTTTTTAACCTAAATCGATACGACCACCGTCCCTTTTTTCTTCTACATTTTTTTCCGCCATTATATTAGGAGTTTTAGCAAACATTATAAATCGGGAAAGAGGAACATCTGATCTGACTTAATATATTAAATTCTTGTTGCAATTTTGGATTTTTTTTGTTATTTTTTTTATTTTGTCGAAGATTGTGATCACCATTATTATTTGTAAAAATTGATTATACAACATAATTATTTTTGTTTTATTAATTAGAAATATTGTCTAATGTTGTATTGTTATTTTGAAAGCATATTATTCCATTAAATAATTGTAGTTATAAAATTAAGAAAATTAAATTTTTTTTCTAGCAGCAACACGTGGATATAATTTTAGTAAAATTTAAAATTAGATTAGATTTAAATTCTCTACTCTAATTATTAATAAGATTTTTATTAATTTTACTTTTTTTGAATTAATTATTTTTTTATTTTAATTCTTAGGGAAAGTTTCCCAGAAGTTTTTTTTTATGCCAAATAGCGTGCTTTGCAATAAAACTCATACTTTCAAGTGATAGAGCTTAAGGAGGTTTAAACGACAGCGAAGAATCTGCAACAGTAACATCAAGAATTGGATGGGCTGTTGACGCAGCAAAGGACGTTCACAACCAATAAAAACCAACTTATCTTTATAAAAGTCGGCTTGTAATCAAAGGATATCCTTTTGTAACCAAAAAAATCCTTTAATTAA
Source organism: Firmiana major (assembly GCA_033439115.1). Taxonomy (NCBI): domain Eukaryota; kingdom Viridiplantae; phylum Streptophyta; class Magnoliopsida; order Malvales; family Malvaceae; genus Firmiana; species Firmiana major. Next base: position 33,129,000 of record CM065913.1, on the reverse strand, counting down.
ATCTTGTAAAAAAAATAAAAAACTGTAAAATTTCAAATTTTAATTTAATTAATTATTACATTAGATTAAGATTTTGAATTTCATCATTTACATATTTTTCTTAATTTTATTCTTGAGTTACAACTTTATATATATAAAAGCAAAATTACATCTCAATTCTATATAATATTAATATGGAAGAATTTGATCGGCTAACCTATGTAGTTGCAACGTCCTTTTCTTCTTTCTATGCACTTTATTTTTAATCACTAATCTCTTTACTTTCAATATTTTTATACCGACGTGTTTGTTACTTTGGCTTGGGTTCCGTCGCTGATGTACTTAAGCTATAACTAAACTCGATGTAACGCCACGTGCCACTAGATCTCAGTTCATCCATCTTCATCACGTGGGGAGGAAGTACAGGTAAAAGCTCTTCAGTCTTCACTTCAGGAAAAGTACAGTATACAAAGAGTAGAGTTTTTTTTTTTTTGGTTTTTTTTTTTTTTTAGTTTTATCACTCCATTTTTGTAAAATCCATCTCTCGTACTTCAAAGCATTTTTAGATGACGAAGAAAAGACAAATTCAACAACAACTGACACAAGAATTAAGATTCCTTACTTGCTTTGTTTAATGTGGAAGATTTTCCCAAGTCAACCTTTTCCAAGTTTTCTTTTGGTAATCCTTATCAAATCCAGCTTTTCCTGTAACCGTTTTCTGTCTATTATCGAGCTGTATCAATTTTAAATACTTATCAAATCGAGCTGTATGATCATTATTAATGGTTATCATAAAGAATCAAATTTAAATGCTTTTCAACAAATAAATGATTCGTGTGTTGATGTATAGTGTGATTAAATTTTAAATATTAATTTAAATAATTATATTTTTATCTTTAAAGTTTAAAAATTTTGCACATTTAAAATTTGATTTTCTTAAATTGCATTCTCTCTTTTCAGACCACAAATATTTATATATAAAAAAAAAGTTGCTCTTTATTTACTTGGGAAAAAAAACGAAGTTTCATTTATTTTTTTAGAATGTCAGAAACAAGAAAAATGTGGAGATGTATTTTAATTTCAGGTTAAATGAAATTGTACCCACATCAGTATTTAATTAATTAACTTTAACCTCTATAAAGTAATTGAAGATGTGAAAAAGAAAATATGGGATCATCATTCTATTAGGCCCTGATTTCTGAAGAAAGATTGAAAGAGGTGGCTGAGATTAACACACGGTATTCTCCTAAAATGGTAATGGTAATGGTAATGGTAATCTTTAGATCCTATATACAAAAATTTGCTAGGTTTTAAATTATGCTGTCATTTTCTGCAGGAAAATGATGAAAAAATGAACCAAATCATAGGCAAAACTCTAATAATTAATTTTTATTATTATTATGATATGTTCTTTAGGTAATTGATATACATGCATGTGCAAGCTAAACAAAATTTCAAGAATAATAAGTAATACAAAAGTAAGGTCATGCGGCTGCCGCAAAAAGAAATATAATCATTGAAAGTGACAACCTATGGGATTTTATATCTGATTTTAGCTGTAAATTTGATTGAATTCGGCTTAATACATGAAGCTTCTCTCATCCATGGGATTTTCTAGCTAAGAAGAGTCAAATTCTAAGTTGAAAATAATAAAAATTTAATTATAAGAACGGCATAAGAAGACAAAGATATCTCTCTTTTGATGTATCAACCTCGACTTCCTCTTCTTTGAGGGGACAAAGATAAGATGGTGGGGAAGAACCTAGTAATGTCTTTTGAGGGCTCGAGGATAATACTTCCAAACTGATGTGATTTTCAAATTACATTCCCTCTTTTCAGTTGAATGATCTTCTCTCTTGTTCCCCTGTCTTTGCTTATATACACAAAATGCCAAAGTGATTGAGATGGGAGTCAATCTTTGTCAATTATCACCCACCCTAACCGTTCAAATGTATTCTATGGCTTATCTGATTTAATGAATTCCATGTTCAGAAAGGAAGACAAACATTTTTCCCCTAGCTAAAATCAACCTGTTTTGGGGTAAAAGAGGTGGGTTTGGATAAATTTCTAGGTTGGATCATTCATCTCAGTTCAAAAATTATTATAATTAAATGATTATAAAATGGCAAACTTAACAGTCTTGGAATCAAGTTTATGGGTGATGATTTTTATCATTGAGTGTATCTTGTATTTTTTTTTTTTTTTGGAGAAAAACAGAATTCAATTTTTTTATTAACCATTAAATCAAATACTCGAACATTATGCACCTTGAAGGTGTTACAATTTTGCCTAATATATGTTGAAGATGGAAACTAATCTCCCCTGATAATAATACTATTTTTTTTCCAATTTTCTCCGCGGTGTACGATTTAAAGAAGGTTCAATTGATTCACCATTGTCGATAAGCTGGTGTGCCATTCTTTAGTTTGACTAGAGAAGTAGAAAAGACGTTTTTCATTCTTCCATAATCCATATCCACAGGTGAAATCAAGTAATTTGAGGGAGGATCTAGACACTCCAACACAACAGATGAGGCAAATCTTCCATACTCCTAGTTGGCCTAATAATTGACAGCCAGGTTCTGCCTACAGACATTGACAATAACTTTCACAAAGTTATTCATCTGCATGTATGCTTCTTGCACCAACCAAACCAAATTTAAGCACTTGGAACCACCTTCATGATTGAAATCAAACTGGACACAAAATTCAAAACATTTTCTTTTGGTAATAGTAAAAGCAATTGAAAATGTTGTTGTTGTAATATTGTTTTTTCAATGCCACTAGACTAATCCATAATCCATATTTGAGTTTATGATAAAAGGAGAGGAATACCACAACATTTGTGGTGTGATTTTTAACAAGGAGAACTGCCTTTGCAATTCAACTTCTTTAACCATGAAGGGTAGTGATCATTTCTCTAAGGAACTAATTGTGCTGAATTTTGGGTGATTTATGTCGGTGGGTGAGAAAGGAGATTAGTTGTTTAGGTTAGCTTTCACTTTAACGTGGTTCTGCAACAGTTCCAATTGCGTTACAAGTATTTGATTCTATTATAAACAAGAAAAGTGATGAATCAATTAGCTTCTGGCTAGCTCATTCAGCTCCAGTAACTTCAATAATACCAAAACGAATGTCTAGGCCAGTGCATTGAAATTTCTTGAGGCATCGAGTTTTGGCCCAGGATCAAACATTGCAGACTCCATCATCTTCATGGAAAGACGAGAAGTACTGAAGACAAAGGTTGAGTTCAAACTTAATTCTCTTTGCAGTTAATCGACATGGATGTAGAATTTCACAATTTCAAATGACATTTCATTACTCCAATTAGAGAACTTCGCCCCACTACTCATTACTTAGCTCAACTTGATATAATCTTGCATTGGCTTATGTTATTTAAGAATCTCAAAAGCAGCGTTGGACTATGTCGTCCCCACCAACACTATCAAACAATAAGAATCTCATAGGCCCCTGTCAGCCACCCAGTATATCCACATTTTTGTCAAAGGCAAAACCAACGCAAGCCACAATATTCCAAACTCCAACTGAAAGCAGCAAACGTCGAAAACGCAACAAAATTTATGCACAGTATTCTTAAAGAAGGCTCAGATTCCATTATTGGATCCTTTATCCAATAACCAACTCATAAAAGTCCATGTGATTGCTTTCACTGACCAGGCTCTTTTCAGTTTGAGTTGAATCCGGGCCATCTCAAGATGCATGCTTGCCAGTATAGTCCAGCTACACTGGCTATTGGGTTGATTGTTTAGAGGCTAACAGGGAGGATCACTTTACCACCCAAGTTTGGAACTACTGGGCTTAACCTCACTTATTTTAGGCTTGAATCAATTGAGCCTTCCTTGTAAGTCCGTGCCTCAACCTTGGTGAGCTTGGATCTCAATGAACATATTCGGCCGAATTCTTATTTTTCTTTCTTCGTATTTTTTCTATTATTTTTATTATTAATGAACAAGCCATATAAATTTCATGACGGAAAGATCTGAATTTAGTTGGAAGGACCACAATAAATTTGTCCAAATAGCATAAACAAAAACTGCCAAATGATCTAAATGGAAATATTTTTGTCTACCACATTAATCAAAAACTTAACCTTTTAAAATGCACAATAAATGTTAATATGAAACCTTTTTCTTCAAAACATTTCTAAATCTTTACAATTAAAATCAGAAAATTTACTTATTTTATCATTAATCTGATTTGATTTGAACTTAAGCAAAGTTGGAGTTGAATTATATATGGCTTATTGTTTAAATAACAAATCTATCCAAATTAAGTTCTAACTTGCATCTTTTTAATGTTTTTCCTAATAATGAGTGTTGAGCTCTTTTTATGAGGAAAAGGAAACTTCTAGATGAGACTGATGAGGGAAGAAATAAAGTTAAGAGAAGGTGAAATTTGATTTACGATATGCATTATGACACTCCGATCAATGTATGACCAAAGAGAAAATAAGAAAACTCTTTGAAGAAAAGATTGAGAAAGAAGACAATAAGAGCTTAAGGGAGAAGTAATTTGGTGTTGTAGCAAAAAGGTGGCAGGTTGAGCTTACTCATTTCTTTAAGACTTTAGTCTTTCATACTTTTGCATTGTGAATTGTTGAAGGTGTTTCATTTTATAGTGCTCAATGTGTCAACCAAATAAAAAATTGTTTGATTGTCAATCAAATGAGTGGTTAACCATTTAGGTTATTAAAAAAAGTTGTAAATGACTAGATTTGACCTTAGAACCGCCATAATTAAGACGTTTATGACCTATGTTAATTGAAACTAACGAAAAATATTAAATCACAAAGCTCCCTTAACTCTTGTGCAAGACACATTTTTTGAGAAGAGAATCAGAAATAGTTAATCTACATGAATATTATTGCATAAGAAATTTACTATTATTAGAAATGGAAAATAATGTTTGTGACATGTAAATTTGTTAGAAAACTACATGATCAATCTAACGAAGGATTGTGAGAGTCATATTAGACATAAATGGCTCGCTTGATCCAATTCCAGGACCATTTAGTACATTATAATTGGGAATATGCATGCTAGCCGGAAGACTTGGCAATGGTGCCTCAAAATGAAGAACTTGAATGACTTGCCTTATTGATGGTCCTAGATCGTGACTTGGATGAGCGCACCACAATCCGACAATGAATAGACATTCCATTTGTTTAGGGTCAAAGTCGATACCTAATTGCTTGTCTGCTCCATCAAGAACCCTTTCATTTCCATAAGATTTCCACACCCAATGTACTAATAAAGCCTTTGACTCCTCAAATTTGGGTTCTATTGACCTTCTACCACATGCAATTTACAATGCCACAACTCCAAAACTATAGACATCTGATTCCTTGCTAGCCTTCCTAGAAGACAAATATTTAGGAGCCATGTAGCCCACAGTTCCTACCAAAAGAGTACTTTTTAACCCTTTTGTATAATCAACTTGCCTGGCTAATTCGAAGTCACCAAGTTTAGCATTGAAGCTAGAATCCAATATAATGTTATTAGTTTTGATGTCTATGTGTGGCACAAAATAATCTCTTTCTTCATGTAAATATAGCAATGTTGATGCCAAGTCTTGCACAATTTTTGTATTTCACTTCCCACGTCAACAAGCTTCTTTCTTTGAAAAGATGGGTATCTAAGATGTCATTAGTCGTGAACTAATAAACTAGCATGAGTTCCCGTCTTTCATGGCACTAACTTGTGAGCTTCACCAAATTTTTATGCCTCAATTGACTAATTATCTTCACCTTAGATACGTATTCCTTAATCCCTTGCTTAGATGCCCTTGAAACCCTTTTAACAGCAGTATAGGTATCCAAGTCCCTTAGATATCCTCTATCAACTGAGCCAAACCCTCCATCTCCTAACTTATTTTCAACGTTGAAGTTATTCGTCTCTTTAGCCAATTCATTCATTGAAAACTTCCTTGTTCCTATTCCATTCCCAAATTCATCGCCAAAGAACAAATCGAAAACATGATCACGATCATCAAATTCATTTTCTCTCCTTCTTTTTCATCTTAAAATGAACCATGTCGCAAGATCTAAGACAAAAGTCAATGCAGCTGCTCCTTCTATACTCAAATCAATCACTAATCCTATCTTGTTTTCACTTTTTTTTGGAGAAAAGATATCATAGGATTAATTCTGAGGGCTTAAAGCGATTTGATCCTGAGGGCTGAGAGAGATTTGATTTTGAGGGCTGGGAGCAATTGCTTCCAAAAGGGATTCAATCCTTTTAGTTGGACGCTTACCAAAAAAATTACTATGAGGGTAATAGTACAAAGAATGAAAGTACCATTATCATTGCATTCGATTTTACCACATATCTAAGTTGAGTTGAATTAATCCAAATCACCTAAGAGTAATGACCATAAACATTGCCTGAAGCACAAATACCAGATTCCAAGTCATAATCTTTCTTCTCATCAGTCCATATTCTCAAAACATCAGTTCTTGAAAGATTACCGGTGCTATAAATAAGATTTTTACTCGAAAGGCTATCTATAAGCGGCAGTTGATTGCATATATCAATAATTCCTCGAGAGTAAGTCAGTGCATAGGCCTCCATCACATTGTCCCAAGTCATAAGCGGAACACCAACTTATTTATGAGCAACATTGTGGGCGTCTAGGAATTGTGGGAGTAAATCTTGGGGTGAATCTTTGGAAACAACTTGAAACACTAAGTCCAAAGCTAACATTAGAAAGCAAATAGTTAGTGAAATCTTAAACAAGTTCATCATATTGGTTCAAGGGAGAATACTGATGACAATTTGAAAAAAAAAATAGAGTGATTTGATTGATTCAAGTAGCCAAAAACTTACTGGTAATTATTAGTTGCTCTTTTTATACATTTTAAAGACATGGACTTCGGCTGAACCCCACAACAAACAAGCTGAGGTAAACCATCAATTCGTTTCTCTGGAAAAGAGATATGTTCAAGGGCAAGGTAAATTCGATCACCTCTACTGTTATTTTTGACAAAATATTACGCGTATTTTCATTTAGTGGTCTATTATTACCAAAACAAGAAATCAATAATTCTATTTTGTTTTTTTTTTCATGATATAATATATCTAAAAGGGTGTAAGCCAGTTTGTAGAATTTGTTGGACGTGTGTATGTGTGGGTCCAATCCATATCTCTGTAAGATTTCGGCTTAAAGTCGTTTGCTTTCTCATATATATGTACATAAAGTGTCACATAAGCAAGTGTGAATAGAGTTTTGAAAGAAGTTTTGCTTTACACCGTGAATGTATAGCCGCACAAGGAGAAAAAGAAAAGGTAAGCTTCGACTTGACTTAAAAGGTGGTTGTTCTCATCAGAAGAAAACTCGCCTTTATCTACATTTACAAGTGTTAGTAAAAAGCATAAAATCTGTGAATTAAAAATTATATATTTCTTAGTTTAGAAATTTTGACTTATTAAATTTAACTCATTTTTTTTAATTGACAAAAAATATTTAATAATTATCCATTTAAAAAATTAATTTAATAAAAAAATTAACTTATTTTATATCCCAAAATCTGTATATGTCTCGATATAAATCATGAATTTTTGCCCGCTCTAAGATAAGAATCTCCACGTTTGTATAGGCTATTTGATTACAATGAGTGAAAGATGCTGAAGACCATGGAAATTGGCTTCTTAGGCACCACCTCCTCAATCACCCGAGAGCCCTAACATTTGTATTGCTTGACTTGAGCAGGGCCTCCAGACGTTGACAACTACATTGTTAGCCTTTATGGAACAGCAGTACCAATACCTTTAATGGTTGTCAAACCACTCCACCTCCTCCTCCAATAGTTTAGGCTCTTGTACCCCCTTCTCAGGACCCACCTTAGCCATCGGTTCAGCAACCATCACCACCACCAACACAGCCACAGGCTCCACAGCAACCCCCAGTCATTGGTGATGGTGATGACAGATATTTGAGTTGTCGTAAGCAGTTTCAAAAATTTAATTCATCGTCTTTCAAGGGAGAAAAGGACCCAATAGTGGTTGATCACTAGCTTCTCAAGGTTGAGAGATTTAGGGAGTTTCTCTATGTGTTTCTTGATGAGTTACCTAGGTTACCTCCGGATAAAGAGATCAAGCTTGATATTGATTTAGCTCTTGATATTCAGTTGTTATCTAAGCCTCCCTACTGCATGTCATTAGTGGAATTAGAGGAACTTAAAAGGCAGCTTCAAGATCGGTTGGATAAGGGATTTATTCGACCGAGTGTTTCACCTTTGGGTGCTTTGATTTTATTTGTTCGGAATGAGGATGGTAGCCTACATTTATACATTGACTACAAATTGCTAAATAAGGTCACCATTAAGAATAAATATCCCCTTCCTAGAATTAATGATTTGTTTGATCAGCTAGGGTGCTCAAGTGTTCTCTAAAATTGACCTCCGATCTGGGTATCATCAGTTGAAGATTAGGAGAAATGATATACCTAAGACTGTTTTCAAAACTCGATATGGTCATTACGAGTTCCTGATAATGTCATTTGGATTGACTAATGCCTCCGCAGCTTTTATGAATTTGATGAATGAGATTTTTAATCTTTATCTGGATCGATTTGTGATTGTATTTATTGATGATATTCAAGTGTATTCATGGTCCAGAGACGAGCGTAAGTAGCACTTGAGGATTGTACTCCAACCCTCAAAGACAAACAATTGTATGCGAAGCTAGATAAGTGTGATTTCGAGCTTGAGCAAATCTCTTTTATGGGTCAAATTGCGACTAAGGATGGGGTTTCGGTGGATCTGTCCAAGACTGAGGCCATAATTTAATGGGAGAGGTCGAGGATAGTTATTGAGATCTGCAACTTTTTAGGTCTAGTTAGGTATTATAGACGATTTGTTGAGGGATTTTTTAGACTTGCTACTCCATTGACACGTCTCGCACACAAGAATGTAAAGTTTGAATGGTCTAATGCGTGTGACCAAAACTTCCAAGAGTTGAAGCACAGGTTGACTTCAACATGATCCTTACCATTCCTAATAGTTCAAGAGGTTTCTCTATTTATTGTGATGTTTTTTTACTGGGTTTGATTTGTGTGTTGATGGAGTATAGTCGGGTAGTTACCTATGGTTTCCGTTAATTGAAAGATCATGAGAGGAACTATCCCACTCATGATTTAGAGTTGGCCGCTGTAATATTTACTCTGAAGATTTTGTGGCACTATCTTTATGTTGAGAGATTTCAAGTGTTTACAGATCATAAGAGTTTCAAGTACATATTCTCTCAACGGGAATTGAATATGAGGCAGAGGAGATTGATAGATCTCCTTAAGGATTATGATTACTAGATCTTGTATCACCAAGGTAAAGCTAATGTTGTGGTTGATGCTTTGAATGAGAAGCACCTAAGCATGGTTTTTATTATGATGGTTAAAGAGTATGAGCTCATAGAGCAGTTTTCATATTTCAGTTTGGATGTCACTCCTTTTAAGACTAATGAGGCTTTGATAGCCAGTTTGAAGATTAAGCCAGATATGATGGATTAGATTCGATTAGCTCAGATAGAGGATTAGTCTTGTATTGAGAATGTTAATCTGGTAAAGTAGGGATAGGGATCTGGATTTGATCTCGGTAGTGGTGGTCTTTTGAGGTTCAAAGGCCATATTATGGTTTCTGATGATGAGTCTTTGAAGAGATTGATTTTAGAGGAGTTTTACATTTCACAGTACACTTTGCACCCTAAGAACAAGAAAATGTATCATGTATTGAGCAAGGTGTACTAGTGGCATGAGATGAAATAGGACATTATAGATTTTGTGGCGAGATGTCTCGTGTTCCAACAGGTTAAGATAAAACATCAGAAGCTCCTGGGACTGGTTAATCCTCTACCTATACCCACTTGAAAATGAGAGCACATTACCATGGATATTATTATGGGATTGTAGAGGACCGAGAGGAATCATGATGCTATTTCGATCATAGTCGATAATTAACTAAGTCGGCACACTTCCTGTCCATGAAGTCTACAGATATTATAAATTATTTAGCTGATTTATTTATTTAAGAGATTATTAAGCTACATGGTACACCAACGAGCATCACTTATGATAGAAATTTTAGATTCACCTCTCATTTTTTGAAAGCGTTTTCAGGAAGTTATGAGATTTCAGTTGAGTTTTAGCACTGTATTTCAAAGAGAACCATACAGACTCTGAAAGATATATTGCGAGCTTGTGCATTAACTATCACTCCAAGCACCGTATGAGACACTTTATGAGAGGAAATGTAGATCTCCTATTGGCTGGGAAGAGGTTGGAGATAGAAAGTTATTTGCTCTCGAGTTAGTTCAGCATGCTACTGAGAGTGTCCGTTTGATATGTGATAGATTTCGGGCAACTCAGAACCAGCAGAAAAGTTATGTTGAGACTAGGAGGCGAGACTTGAAGTTCTCAGTGGGGGATTTAGTATTTCTAAAAGTTTCACCATTTAAAGGCATTATGAGATTTGGTAAGAAAGGAAAACTAAATCCTCAGTATATCAAGCTATTTGAGATTTGGACAGAATTGGAGATGTAGCTTATTGATTGGTACTTCCTCCACAGTTTTCTAGAATGCACAATGTTTTTCATGTCTCCATACTTTGGAAGTATCACTCGGACTCTTTTCATGTAATAGAGTATGAGCTTTCAGAGAGAAGAGAGGATCTCAGTTATGACGAGAAGCCAATCTAGATGCTTGACAGGAAAGATAAGGTGTTGAGGTCTAAGTCTATTCCTTTGTTCAAAGCTCTCTGGCAATATCATTCTTCTGAAGAGGCTACTTAGGAGCTAGAGAGCTTGATAAAGGAGAAGTACCAACATCTATTTGATTAGCCCGATTTAATTTAGAATATCAAATTTCCTAAGGTGGAGATGATGTGAGAACCCTAGATTTTAGTTTTTCCTTCTCTAATTTAATTTAAGAAATTAATATGATATTTATTTAGGTGATTTCAAGGCTGAGCCTATATCTATTTGGAGCAAAAAGATGAGTTCAGAGTTCGAGATGCTTAAGTAACCCAAATATTCTCCCATGTATGATTTTATGTATTAAGTAAAAATAAGTAATGATTTTATGTATGCATTGACTAAGGAAGTATGATATGAGAGTGCATTTGGATAAACTGAAATAAGCATTTAAGATTTATGGATGACAATAATAAGAAATAACTAAGTAATAACTAAGTTATGTAAGTTAACGAGGTAAGGAGTTTGAGAGCTACCTTAAGGAATGGTGTTTAAGCATACAAAACGCTAACTTTATGCCATCCAAGGAATGGCCATCTCAATATGCATTGAGCCTAAAAGGTCCTAAGAGTTATTAAGAAAGAAAAATAGTATGATTGATTAAGTAAGATTAAGGGCTTATTTTAAAGCTTGCAAAACAACCATGTATTTTGGGAGCATTCTTAGAGTTTAGTTGCATTGACTTGGCCAATTGATGATCAAAGGAAATTAATATGTAACCAAGAAAAATATATAATGTAACTCAGTCAATTAAAAGATGAAATGAAGTTTTAAAGTGATTAAATGAGGTTAATAAAGTGGTCAAAATAAATTTCAAAGAAAGGGGTCAAAACCATGGAACTCAAGTAAGCTAGGCCAATAAATGCACCTAAATTATATGAAAATTATTTATATTAAAATTTGGGTTAATTTGGGCTTAAAGTAAACTTAAAATGAAACAACTTTGTTGAGAAATCAAGGTGAAATTCGGATGGCAAGGCTGAGAAAAAAATTGTCCAAAACAGTGTATGAGCTTACCTACTACCTGCAACAGATCAACCAACATACTCCCATGATTTAATAAATGAATTTGATTCAAAATCATGATCTGATCAGATCATGATTACCTATTCATCAAAACCAAAATTTTCACATTCTTTGCCATTATCCCCGTTTATCTCAACCAAACCAAAGCAGAAAGCAGTTCTGAGTCTGAAACTTTCTAAGCGACGCGTCGAACTCATAAAAGTCCATGTGTTTGCTTTCACCAATTACGCTCTCTTACGGTTAAGGCTGCATCTGGGCCATCTCTAGATGCATGTAGTAGGATCCAGCTACATTGGCTATTATGTTCACTTATGATTACTTAGAGGCTAATAGCAAGCAAGGACAACTGAAATTATGGACTACCAGGCTCACCTTTGCATTTGTTAATCTTGATTAAGCCTTACTTATAAATCAGTGGCTCAACCTCGATAAGTTTGGTCCTCAATGAATACATGTGGCCCAATTCAGATTTTTCTTTCTTCTTCCGTTCTATTTATTTTTTTCTGTTTTCAATAATATTTCTTATTAAGATTTAGTCATTTAAATTTGCTGACCAAAGAGATATGCAATTAGTTGGGAGGGACACAATTAATCTGTCCAAATAATGCACGAAAACTACCAAATGATCTAAGTGAAATATTTTTGTCTACCACATTAACCAAAAACTTAACCTTTTAAAATGTATAGTAAATATCAATTTGCAACTTTTTTCTTCAGAAACATTCTACAACTATAGTTCTTATTTTCAACAAAAATCAAAACATTAATTAGCTCATTTTGTCATTAATTTGATTTAAAATTGAGTAAAGTTGAAGTTGAATCATATATAGTGTATAATTTATATAACAGATCCAACCAAATCAAGTTCAAACTCCTACTTTTTTTTTTAATGTTTAACTCGATAATGAGTATTGAGATCGTTTATGATGTAAAGGTTACTTCAAGATGAGACTTAAGGAAGAAATAAGGACAAGAGACGTCAGAGTTTGGTTTTCAAGAAACATTTTAACACTCAAGTTAATTCATGATCAAAAGGAAAGTAGGAAGATATTGAGCTTAAGAAGAAAGGAAACAATATGAATTTAGGGGATAAGTATTTGGATGTTTGTGCAGGAAGAAAAACAGTTTTTTCCCATAGCTGAAATCAACTTGTTTTTGGGTGAAAGAGGTGAGTTTAGATAAATTTCTATCTTGCACCATTCATCTCAGTTCAAAAAATATAATGATTAAATGAATATAAAATGGCAGCAAGTTTTCTTACTTAACAGATCAAGCTTACGGGTGATGGTTTTTATCATGGATTGTACCTTTTTTGTTGGAGAAAAACAGAACTTGATTTAAAAAAAAAAAAAAAAACATGCAATTGAAACAAATACTTGAATATTGGACACCTCAATGGTGTTACAATTTTTGCCCAATACATGTTTAAAGATAGAAACAAATCTTCCCTAATAATAATAATTCTATTCCCTCTGAATTTTTTCTGTGGTGTACTAATTTAAAGAAGGTTCAATTGATTCACTATTGTCAATACTCAATAAGTTGGTGTGTATTCTTTATATTGGCTAAAAAAGTTGAGAAGGCATTTTTCATTCCTCCATAATCCATCCATAGGTGAAATCAAGTAATTTGAGAGAGGATTTGGACACTTTTAACACAACAGATGAGACAAAAAACATAACGGAAACTCGATGCAGATGCTCCTCATAAACCCAACCCAATCACTAATCCTATATTGCTTTTACTTTCTTTTGAAGGAAAGATATTAGGGGATTGATCCTGAGTGTAATGATCATAAACCTTGCCTGAAGCACAAAAACCAGATTCCAAGTCATAATTGTTTTTCTCATGAATCCACATTTCCACAACATCAGTCCATGAAAGATCAGTGATGCTATAAGCAAGATTCTGACCAGAAAAACATCTGTGCGATGTCAATACTAGCTAGCAAAGGTTCGAAATTAATAGAGTTCGAAGTTTATTTCCAGCTTATTATCATGATACAACAGCTTAAAGTTACAAGCAAGCAATGTTTTCTTGCCCAGGACAAATGCAAAGGAACCAATGTGATAATGTTCATTAACCTTCAACATTGAGTTGAAAAAATAGGGCATCATCAAGCTTTTGGCTAGTACCATCAACAACACACACTTGAATAATAATTTTGAGGCTAAAAATACCCAAAGGGATGATAAGTTCAGATACATAGAAGGCTTCTACTTTTGCTACTCCAATATACTCCTGTACGCTTTCTAGCCTTCTTTCAGGAACTCTGAACGATTGTATTATTAGTTTCTCAACATAAATATTGTATTTTGCAAAAAAAGAATTCTTTCTATCTTTTGGTTTCCAGCTAATCTTAAGACTAAGGGTTTTGGAACCTTGAGAACCTCCCCATTCAACATTTTGACCCTCAACTGTCTAGGAAGTCGATGGAGGAAATTCTGTATTCTGGTTAAAAGTTAAAATTCTAAGATGTCTAAGCATGACAAAATATTCTGCTGGATCCTGGTTATTAATCTACGTACACTACTCTCAGGCTGTTGCCCGTGGCATACTACATGAATTTCTGTTAATGTGTATCCATTCATTGTAATGCTATAACCCATCCTGGAGCCAAGTTTGGATTTGTAAGTTAACGTGGTGCAATCACTTCATTAAAGTTGCTCGAGAATTTGTTGATTCCGTGAGATGCAAGAAGCAACTTCTTTTTTCCTTTCATTTCAAAAGAGAATTCATGAGAAAGGCGCAGTTGAGAGTTACCTTATGATTTTACCTGCAACAAGTGTGGCATTTAAGTTAACGAGCTAATATTAAAAGAAGCATAGATAGAAAAATGTCACGTGCTACTGTTAGTTCTTACATTTTTATGGATTGTGCAAAATATCCCATGGTTTGATTTTTGAATCCATCCGGATCAAACAATATTAAATTTTGGAAATATATGGTTGCAATAGAAAACACCAAGTCAAGATAGCTTACAGAATATGTGAAATGAACGGGTAAGCCACTCGATTCCATTATTAGATGATTAAACAAAAAAAAATTCCATTTTTGGATCCTTCATCCAATAATGAACTTAGAAAAGTCCATGTGATTGCTTTCACTGACCAGCCTCTCTTTCAGTTTAAGCTAAATCCGAGCCATCTCAAGGTGCATGCTTGCAGTAGTCTAGCTACACTGGCTATTGGGTTCAACTTATGATTGTTTAGTGGCTAATGGCAAGGATCACTTTACCACACAAATTTTGAACTACTGGCCTTAGCCTCACTTATTTTGGGCTTGATTGAGCCTTCCTTATAAACCAGTGCCTCAGCCTCTTTAAGCTTGGTCCTCAATGAGCATATTTAGACCAATTATTTTTTTTTTCTTCTTTTCTATGTATTTTTTCCTATTATTCTTATTATTAACAATCAAGCCATGTAAATTTCTTGACAGGAAGATCTAAATTTAGTTGGAAGGAACACAATTAATCTGTCTAAATAATGTATAAATTAACTGCCAAATGATCTAAGTGAAATATTTTTCTCTATCACATTTGCTAAAAACTTAACCTTTTAAAATGCATAGTAAATATCAATATGCAACTCTTTTCTTCAAAAACATTTTTATAACTATAGCTTATCTTTACAATTAAAATTAGACCATTAACTTATTTTGCCATTAATTTGATTTGATTTGAAATCGAATCAAATCAAAGTTCAAACTTCGACCTTTTTAATGTCTTTTCTAATAAGAAGAGTAGAGCTCTTTTGCGGAATAAAGGCTGGATGAGACTTATGAGGAAAGAAATAAAGAAACTTGGGAGTTTGGTCTACACGATGCATTATAACCCGATCAAAGATAAATTAAGAAGACCAGAAAGGAAAATATTGAGTTTACGGAGACTAAAGACAAAGAGTTTAGAGGCAGTTGGGTGTCTAAGTAGGAAGGTCAGAGGTGGTAGCCAAGTTGAGCTTACATATTTCTCTGAAACTGTCTTTTATACCTTTGTTTTTTTGTTAACTATTGCAGGTGTCTTATTTCATAGTGCTCAATATATTAGCCAAACGAAAAGTCATAAAAGTCAACGATTATCGATCAAATGAGAGGTTAATTGGAGGTAATGGCTTGATCAACTGATCTGAATTGCTGGCCTCATTGCTTCGATCGTAATTGGACTTACAACGCCTAATAATTAGCTTGAGCTACAAAAAATGCTCTGGTTGAGCCCATATTTCAAGTATTTAATTAGTTGAGCCTGGCTCATGCTTTTAAACATTCAGCTTTGGAAAAAAATATATTGTAAATGACTAGATTTGACCTTACAACCGCCAATTCAACAAGGTCCCTCATCACTTCTGCTTGACACATTTTTTGAGAAGAGAAGCAGGAACAATTAATCTATGCACCATTATTATTACATGCAAAATTTACTTTTATTAGAAAGGAAAAATAACGTTTATGGCATGTAAATTTGATAGAAAACTACTGGATCAAGCTAACGACGGACTGTGAGAGTCATATTAGATGCAACTGGCTCACTTGATCCAATTCTAGGAGCAGTAGGTACATTATAATTGGGAATAGGCATGCTAGTGGGAAGATTTGGCAATGGTACCTCAAAATGAAGAACTTGAAGGACTTACCTTATTGATGGTCTTAGATCATCATGACATGGATGGGCGCACCACAGTTCAACAATGAGTAGACATTCCATCTGTTTAGGATGGAAGCTGATACCCAGTTTCTTGTCCGCTACATCAAGAACCCTTTAATTTTCATATGATTTTTATACCCAAGGTACTAATAAAGCCTCAGACTCCTCGAATTTGGATTCTATTGACCTTCTACCAAGCGCAATTTCCAATGCCACAACTCCAAAACTATAGACATCTAATTCCTTGCTAGCCTTCCCAGAAGATAGACATTTGGGAGCCATGTAGCCCACAGTTCTTGCCAAAAGAGTACTTTATAACCCTTTTGTATGATTAACTAGCCTAGTTAATCCGAAGTCACCAAGTATAGCATTGAAGCTAGAATCCAACATAATGTTGTTAGTTTTGATATCTCTGTGTAGCATACAGTAATCTCATTCTTCATGTAAATATAGCATTGCTAAAGCCAAGTCTTGCACAATTTTATATCTCACTTCCCACGTCAACAGGCTTCTTCCTTTGAAAAGATGAGTATCTAAGCTACCTTTAGCCATGAACTCATAAACTAGCATGAGTTCCTATTTCTCATGGCACCAACCAAGGAGCTTTATCGAATTCTTATGCCTCAATCGGCTAATTGTCTTCACCTCAAATGCATATTCCTTAATCCCTTATTTAGATGCCCTTAAAACCTTTTTAACAGCAATATAGGAATCCAAGTCCCTCAGGTATCCTCTATAAACTGAGCTAAATCCTCTATCTCCCAATTTATTTTCAGTGTTGAAGTTACTAGTCATTTTAGCCAATTCATTTAGTGAAAACTTCCTTGGTCCCATTCCATTCCCAAATTCATTGCCAAAGAACATATCGAAAACATGATCATGATCGACAAATTCGTTTTCTCACTTCCTTTTTCATCTTGAAATGAACCATGTCGCGAGACCTAGGCCAAAAGTCAATGCAGATGCTCCTTCTATACTAAACCCAATCACTAATCCTATCTTGTTTTCGCTTTCTTTCGGATGAAAAATATCAGGGATTGATTTTGAGGGCTGGGAGCAATTGTTCCCGAAAAGGATTCAATCCCTTCAGTTGGATGCTTACCAGGAATATTGCGAGGAGGGTAACAGTAACAAACAATTTAAGTTCCATTATTCTTGCTTCTAACTTTAGCACATCCAAGTTGAGTTGAATTAATCCAAATTACCTGAGTGTAATCACTACAAATCCAGCATGAAGCACTAAAACTAGAGTCCTAGTCGTAATCGCTCTTCTTCTCAATCCACATGCCACAGCATTAGTCCTTGAAAGATCACTTGTGCTTATAACAAGATTCTGACCCGAAGGGCCTACTGCATGCTCTAGATTCATGCAATTATCAATCTTTTCTTAAGAGTAATTTAGTGCAGAGGCCTCTAACACATTATTCCAAATCATGGGTGGAATACCAACCTCTTTACGAGCAGCATTGTGAGCGTCTAGGAACCATTGGTCTAAATCTTGAGGTGAATCTTGGGAACCAACTTGAAACACTATGTCGAGAGCTAAGGTTAGAAAGCAAAGAGTTTGTGAAATCTCAAACAAGTTCATTATATTGATAGAATGGAAAAAAATTGATGATCAATTTGAGAAGAAATTGAACTAATTTGAATAATTCAGGAAGCCAAAAACTTTCTAGATATTATCAGTTGGTCTTTGTGTACCTTTCAAAGTCGGTCTAAACCACCAATTTATTTTCCAGAAGAGCAGATATGTTCAAGGGTGAGG
Source organism: Firmiana major (assembly GCA_033439115.1). Lineage (NCBI taxonomy): Eukaryota > Viridiplantae > Streptophyta > Magnoliopsida > Malvales > Malvaceae > Firmiana > Firmiana major. Next base: position 33,110,832 of record CM065913.1, on the reverse strand, counting down.
TCAATTCGATCACCCCACCGCCCTTTAATATTAAGCATATTTTTTCAATAGTTGTCTCTAAAATACAGTAATCTAGTATTTAAAAAGAAATCTATTATCCTATTTTGTTTTTCATGAAATAATATCAGTACTATACCTATTTAAAAACAAAACATTTCACATATTTCTTTGATAGAAGCATTAATTTAAAATTTAAGGTATCAAGAATTGTTAATGATTTTCAGAAATAATGTATCTAAAAGGGTATGCATTAATTTCAAAATGCATGAATAAAGTCTTCAATCAAGCAGTTCAAAGAAAAAGAGATGATAGCTACTAGCTTCTTTATGACTTTATGGGTTGTGTCAGCTACTTTTTTTCATGAATTTCTTCCTACGATTAAAAGATTATGTCATCACCGCGATTTCCCAGCTGTCAAGGCATTTTTTTTCAAAATATGCAATCGACTGCCTGTTCATATCACGACTGTGTTCAAAAAATTCATCGGATTTGCAATAACTTTGGGGGGCCAAGCACCGTGCCAGCCTCCCCTAGATTTTGTCCAAGGCAATAACATTGCTAGCGAGAATATTCAGGGATTCTAAAGCCTATTATTGGATACTTTATCCAATAACGAACTCATAAAAGTCCATGTGATTGCTTTCATCGATCATGCTTTCTTTCAGTTAAGGCTACATCCGGGCCATCTTTAGGTACATGTAGTAGGATCAGTTACAATGGCTATTGGGTTCACTTATGATTGTTTAGAGGCTAACAGCAAGCAAGCACCACCCAATTTGTGGACTACCGGGCTCAACCTTGCACATGTCGGTCTTGATTGACCCTTCCTTATAAATCAGTGACTCAACCTCGATAAGCTTGGTCCTCGATGAACATATGTGGCCCAATTCAGATTTTTCTCTCTTCTTCTATTTTGTGTATTTTTTTTTTATGTTTTCAGTAATATTTCTTATTATGATCAAGCCATTGAATTTCCTAACCAAAGAGATATGAATTTAGTTGGAAAGAACACAATGAATCTGCCCATATAATGCACACGAAAACGGCCAAATGATCTAATAGAAATATTTTTGTCTATCACATTAGCCAAAGACTTAACCTTTTAAAATGTATAATGAATATCGATATGCAACTTTTTTCTTCAAAAACATTCTATAACTATATTTCATCTTTTCAACAAAAATCAAGACATTAATGAATTCGTTTTGTCATTAATTTGATTTGAACTTGAGCAAAGTTGAAATTAAATCATATATAGTCTGTAATTTATCTAACAAATCCAATCAAATCAAGTTCAAATTTTTATTTTTTTAATGTTTTTTTTTCTGATAATGAGTGTTGAGGTTTTTTATGATATAAAGGTTACTTAAGGACGAGACTTGATATGAGGGAAGAAATAAGATCTTTTTCTGGATGAAACTTATAAAAAATTTGGTTTTCTATCAAATCCAACCAAATCAAGTTCAAACTTCTACTTTTTTAATGTTTTACCTAATAATGAGTATTGAGTTTAGTTTTCGAGAAGCATTTAAATACTCAAATTAATCTATGATTGAAAGGAAAGTAGGAAGACTAGAGAAAAAAAAATATTGAGCTTAAGGAGAAAGAAGACCATGAATTTAGGGGATAAGTAATTGGGTGTTGCGCAGAATAACAAACATTTTTTTCCATAGCTGAAATCAACCTGTTTTTGGGTGAAATTGGTGGGTTTAGATAAATTTCTATCTTGCACCATTCATCTTTGTTGGAAAAAAAATATAATGATTAAATGATTATGACATGGCAGCAAGTTTTCTTAATTAATAGTCTTGGAATCAAGCTTACAAGTGATGGCTTTTGCCATGGATTGTACCTTGTATTGTTGGAGAAAAACAAAATTCGAATTTTTTTAAGCATGCAATTGAATCAAATAATTGATATTTTTTACACCCTAATGGTGTTATAGTTTTGCCCAATATATGTTAAAGGATAGAAGCAAATCTTCCCTGATGATAATAATAATGCTATTCCCTTCCAATTTTGTCCGCAGTCTACTAATTTAAAGAAGGTTTAATTGATTCACCATTGTCAATAGTTGGTGTGGTATTCTTTAGTTTGGCTAGAAAAGTAGAAAAGGCATTTTTCATTCTTCCATAATCCATCCATAGGTCAAATCATGTAATTTGAGGGAGAATTTTGGACACTTCAACGCAACTGGTGAGACAACTAACATATCGGAAACATGATCATGATCGTCAAATTCGTTTTCTCTTTTCCTTTTTCGGCCTGAAATGAACCATGTTGCGAGACCAAGGCCAAAACTCAATGCAGATGCTCCTCCTAAACCTAACCCAATCACTGATCCTATATTGCTTTCACTTTCTTTTGGAGGAAAAATAGCAGGGGATTGATCCTGAGTGTAATGATCGCAAACCTCACCTGAAGCACAAAAACTAGATTCCAAGTTGTAATCGTTCTTTTCATCAATCCACATTTCCACAGTATCAGTCCTTGAAAGATCAATGGTGCTATAAGCAAGATTCTGACCAGAAAAACATCTGTGCAATGTTAATACTAGCTAGCAAAGGTTCAAATTTAATAGAGTTCAAAGTTTGTTTCCAGTTTACTGTCATGATGCAACAGCTTAAAGTTACAAGCGAGCAATGTTTTTCTTGCCGAGGACAAATGCAAAGGAACCAAAGCAATAATGTTCATTGACCTTCAACTTTGAGTTGAAAAAATGGGGCATCATCAAGCTTTTGGCTGGTACCATCAATAGCACACACTTGAATAATAAATTTGAGGCTAGAAGTGCCTGAAGGGATGACAAGTTCAGATACATAGAAGGCTTCTACCTGTGCTACTCCAATGTACTCCTGTACGCCTTCTAGCCTTCTTCCAGGAACTCTGAGCGTTTGTTTTGTTAGTTTCTCAACATAAATATTGTATTTTGCGAAAAGAGAATTCTTTTCATCTTTCAATTTCCAGCTGATCTTAAGACTAAGGGTTTTGGAACCTTGAGAACCTCCCCATTCAACATCTTGACCCTCAACTGTCCAGGAAGTCGATGGAGGAAATTCTGTATTCTGGTCAGAAGTTGAAATCCTAAGATGTCCAAGCACGGCAAAGTATTCTGCAGGATCCTGGTTATTTGATCTACGTACACTATTCTCAGGCTGTTGCCTGTAGCATACCGCATGAATTTCTGTTAATGTATATCTATTCATTGTAATGCTACTCTCCTGTATAACCCATCCTGAAGCCATGTCTGGTTTTGTAAGTTGATGCGGCATAATCACTTCATTAAATTTGCTTGAGAATTTGTTTATTCCCTGGGATGCAAGAAGCAACTTCTTTTTTCCATTCATTTCAGAAGAGAATTCCAGACTAAGGCCCAATTGAGAGTTACCCTCTGATTTTACCTGCAGCAAGTGTGGCATTTATGCTAACTAGCTAATGAATGAAACATAGATTGAACCATATCACATGCTACTGTTAGTGCTCACATTCTCATTGAATGTGCAAAATATCCCATGGTTTAATTTCCGAATCCCATCCAGATTCAACAATATTAAATTTTGGAAATATATGGTTGCAATAGAAAGCAATTAGTTGAGATAACTTACAGAATATGTGAAATGAACGGGTAAGTCACCCATAAGAAGCTCTCCTAAAAAGAGTCTGGTTGAGACAGAGGCATCGGCTTCAAGAGTTCCTTTAAATGTGAGGTTTCCTCCTCCACTAAAAGATGCTTCCTTAAAGCTGCAATTATATTAACCAATTCTTAGATCTATGAACATTTATACGTATGACTGAATCATGTCATATACAAATGACTTATGTAAACTTACTCAACATGGACTTCAATAGCATTAGAAGTAGGACCATCAGCATACTCTATGAAAGGCTGAAACAAGAAGGTAAATTAGCAAAGAAGCATATACATTTTCCTCTCGAAATAAGCAACTTAAGTAAAAGTAAAACTGACAAGTGGGAGAAACAAGATGTATCCATGTAGTCCCTACCTGAAAAGTTTGTGAAGAAATGTTATTCCATTGGGTGCGTAATACTTGTGCTCCGTCGATGAAAATATGATTACCATGGCCCTGAACAATAGACGCATATGTGCCCAAGGAATCCGGTTAGATAATGAATTGATGATTTTGCAGTAACTTTTACATCCATCTAATTTTGAAAGACGCATAAGAAAAAGAACAAAGGATTTGACATGGATGCAACCTGATCAAAATTTGAATAAAATGGTAGTACTTTAGGATACTTTTGTACAATTTCCCATGATTTCTCAACAAGAAACCACCAACTGCAAAAGCCAAACTGTTTGTTATGAAGCTCATCGAAAAGGTTTAAATAAGAAAAGAACAGCAAAAGTTGATACTGTATGATCAAAGCTTGGAATTACATATATAAATACATCTTATTGCTACAAGAAGAATGAATTTAAAAGATGACTAAATGACTAAATAGTATGAAATTAGAGAGTAGTCATAATAATAAGAAATTTATGTGATACAAGGGCAGTTAAAGATTCCACAAAATCCATATAACTTTTTAAGCATAAAGAAGAAAATCCCGAAGAATCTATCGCTACAATTACAAAGGAAAAATATTAATTTTAGCAATATTGCAGACAAAAGTAGTGTTCTCTTGATAGAAACTACATTATCCTGCTGTATGTGACTCTGCTTATGCTTCCCTTTTAACTAAGAGGAACCCACCAGATCCATGTCACAAAGACAATAAAGCAAATAGTAATTGAGACCAACCAAAGAACTGCCTTTGTAGTAATGCAACAATATCAAATTGCATTCATATCAGTAACTCAGACATAAAACAATACTTGAATCACCAGACGTTGACAATGATTTCATGCATGGAGTGGAAAATCAACAAGAAAGCCTGAAATCCGAATAGGATCAAAGTATCATGCAAAGGGAAGATTAGACATCTTACATAACCAAAATAAATAAGAGCTCTGTAACAACAGTAATTAGCAAAGAAACAAGTCCATTACCGGTTTTGAGCACTTTGAAAATCAGGGGGTTGTTTTGTTTCATAAACCCAACCAGGGGCAAATATGGCAGCTGAGACATCAGCCTTCTTTATCACATCAAGTGCAACATTTGTCTGTCATTGAAAGATTTGTTATGGTTTTAATCAGTAAAACTCGAAGGACAATTATCACAAGAAACTAACAATAGTACTCGAAGGACAATTATCACAAGAAACTAACAATAGTAACATCTAAGATCATAACAAACTAAATTATTATTTTTCCTAGTACAATAATCAATTATGTAAAGCATATAATTAATAATCATATCTAAATTACATGTGCAGTTACAGGTAAAACAGCAGACAATGGTTTCTCAAATGCAAAAGACAACAACAAATACTACAAGGAAAATGAAACAAACTTTACTTCCTTATATAGAGCAGACTATCTAGTTATCAAAATAAGAACATGATTCCTTAATCCCAAAACGAAAAAGAAATAAATTAGAACTTGATTAAGATCAAAGTGTTGAGATGTTCCACACTGTTAGAATCCACATCTATCTGACTTCTGAAACCAACCTAAAGCTAAATTAAATTTATATCACTGTGGAAGAGAAATTATCATAATTAGATTAGAAAGAAACTTACGCTCCATTGCCCACCACCATAAGTTCCCCTTCCAAATACATCAATCCCCATATAGACATCAAACTTTCTATCACCAGCGACCGTCGCTGAAAGCTTTGGAGTGTCCTCCTGCGGGGTACATGATAGTTTTTACATACAACAAATTACAAGATAAACTTAGGTTTGAGATGGATGATAAATCTAAAGGCAATACCTCCCAAAAGTAGTTAACAAAGATCCCATCACTGATATCAAAGAAGGGTTTATTCTTTTCATTCAATTGATTTTGCCAGCTAAGATTTCCATCTATTGTAACACTATCATACCTGTCCAACCAACAACATTAATCAGACAAAAATTGAGTCACTACAGTTCAATATAGTGCATAATTTGAGTATGGCTTCTCATTTTACAAACCATATAACCAGAGATCCAGGAAGTGAGGAGTGCATTGTCTGAGTTAAATGGCTAACAAATTCTTTCAGATTAGGGATTTGCCCGACATCCAGTTCAACCTCCATATTTAGCTGCAAGTAATCATTCCCAGTTAATCGTAGAAAAGGGAATGCCCAATATGGAAATTACATTATAGTGACAGAAGGGAAAATATTTATTTATTTTTAATGGCATCAAACATTCTCTCAATTTTATCTTTTCTTTTCCAAAAGAAAAAAACATGCTTGAGCCTGATATTTAATGAGCAGAGTATACCAGCCATCCATCGAAGCCCAAAGCAACAGCAAGCTCTGCCAAGCGTTCAGCATACTTGTGAGCGGACTCCTTTGTCGAGAGCAGTTTCTTGCAAATTGCTATCCCCCCATCCGCTTCTGTGATAAATGTCCCCAGTACCTTGGATTTCACAGCCACAGGCAAGAAACATACATAAAGCTTCCTTTAGTCTCTAACAAACCATAATCCAAAGAAAACGAAACGGATTTTCTACACACGATGGATTGACATATATAATAGAAAAGAAACAGAGACCATTTCTGATTTAGTAAAAAGAAAAGATTGTGCTTTCCATTAAATCATTAGAATATACGGTAGTTGTTGGTAGTTCTCAACTGCAACTTAAAGAAGATTGTAAGAATTTCATTTTCTAAGAAATAGCAGGTGTAGTTAACTAGTACTGTTTAAAACCCAATTACTCCAAGGGGGCGTTTGGTTGGGGGGAATTTTTTTTCCCCCCGTAATTTTTTTTTCCGTCATTCGATTCCTCCGTTTGGTTCGATTCTTTTTTCCCTTGTCAGTCATTTTATTTTACCTACAGTGCTCAATTTTGGGAAAATTTAGGGTAAGATTACCTTTGAAACATGTGGTATTTTTAGATTATCAGAGTCAAAAATTTTTTCTTTTGGATGTAAAGTAATTTTTTTTCCCTAGAATTTATCCCTTAAAATGTTTTTTCTGGACAAAAAGTAATTTTATTTTCCAAGGTAATTTTTTTTTCCCCCGAACCAAACGCACCCTAAAAATATTTGATCATTTTTCAAAAGGAAAATGATTTGATACCTAAATCCATTTCTCTATTTAAACATATAAACATGAAATCAACATGTCCAAAGAAAAAATCATAAATTGAAAACACCCTGGCTTATCGGTTGAATCAGCTGAGCCGACCTTTTTTCTACTTGAGATAAGCCAAATTAAACACTTATTGATAAAATAAATTATCTTTCTCCGCTTTTCAAAGAGAAAAAAGAGAAGTTTTTCATGCTATAGTATTATTTAACTGACCTTAACCCCATGCCTATGAGCAGTATTGGTCCAACAAGGCGGAGGCAGGGTGACCAAATTATGAGAAAAATAAACAAAAACATCGATCAAATACCAGTGCCAGATTGCGTAAGCACTGGAATTATCGCCACCCTGGACCCACTTGTCATCCACGTAACCACCTTGCATGTCATGGCAAACCAAAATCCTAGGCCTTTGAGCCAAAGCTGAATCGGGTTGTGGGAGAGGAACACTGGATTTATTAAAAGGGTAATGAAAAGAAGCGAAGTAAGAGCGAGAGTCAAGGTTTTCAAGGGTCTTGATCGGGTATGAGATGGGAATGGACGGCTTTGATGGATCAAAGGGTGGTGGGGGATCGGATTTTTGATCGTCCGATTGGTCGGACCACAGGCCGAGGAGTTTTTTGATGATTTCGAACATTGAGTTGAGGTAATTGCGGAACTCTACGAGAGTTTTGCGGATTATAAGAGACGGAAAAACTGGAGTACGAGGAGACGCATTGATTCTAGAGACATTTCATTGTCATGGTAGGAGCGGCTATTCAATGTCTGTTGTCTTCAAGTTTTTGGTCGTTTAAGTCTTCGGACATATTATAAAGTCAGTTGAGTTTCGCGGGAAAGGGACGAGTTTCTCCATTTTTGTCTACACCCATAAATTTTTGTAATGTCTTATTCCATGTCTGCTTCGTTGGAACAATTGTCCCTTTCCTTTTGGCCAAGGTCGTTTTAGTCGTCGGAGTCTTCAATGCTCAATCAATCCTTGACTTATGGTAGCTTCTTATTCTTGTTAAAGACTCCTTTGTGGAAGAAGACTTATGCAGACTTGATTTGGATAACCGTTTCATTCACGGTACACATCAGTGATTTGGTAGGCAAAAGTACAGGATATTTTCCTCTATGCATTGACATTTACTTGTTAATACAATCTTTCTTTAATCTTTGAAGAAATTACATGGGAAATTCTCATTTTGCTGGAATGAGATCCAAATTTCATAACCAAGGCTGAATAAAAGAATTATCTCCCGTTCAAAGCTGCATTTATTTTTGAGTTAATTGTTCCCTTGTCTTGATAGGGGCTTCATAAGAAATCAGTCCCTAGACTTTAAAAAATAGTAAATTGATTCTTAAAGTTATAATATTAATATTGTAACAAATATATTCTTTTGTCCCTTAAACCGTCATTATTATTGTTATATGCTGGTTGAATTACACGTGAATGACACATATATCTTTCTCTTTCGTATTATTTCTCCTTTCCTCTTTTTTCTTTCTCTCCCACGACTTATAGGCCTAAGAAATTTTTAGATCCCGACGGCCAGCCGCAGTGCCGGCCGCAAGTAACCATCGTTAGCTGCCTCTCACCGGTAGCGGTTTGACTCTCAAAATACATTAAAATGTTTCTTTGTTCTTCTCTTCTCTTCTATCTAGTTAGTTTCTTTCGGAAATGCTTAAAATCTCCTAGATCTAGCAAGCTGTATTTTTTTTGGAGTTTGAGGAATGGCTTTGTTGTGTGTTAATCTTCGATCCTCTAAGAAACTACTCCGCTCTTAAACGGTTCTTCCTTGGGACCTTCGAGGTACGGCTATTCCATAAAACTTTTCTAAACCACAAATCCCACTGATCAATCTTCTAGTACTCTAGGGAAGAACAGTTGCAATGCCACGAGTAACACCATTGAACTTCAATTGCTGTCTTATTATTGGCGTCATCTTCAATTATTATGTTTTAAATACAGAAAAGTTTGGTGGCAGAGGTACAATTATGTTCTCTCTGCAGCCTTGGATAATGGATTGGCTTTCATGGGAGTGCTTTTATATTTCACATTGACCATGTAAGATGTTAGCTTATCCTAGTGGGGAGACCATGGCGAGCGCTGCGCTATTGCTTCTTGGCTAACTGCCAAAGGCATAGTTGTAGATGGCTGTCTTTTTATTAGGTTCATTTGATCTTCAACATCAAACACTTTAGACTCTCAGCACTCTAGGTTGTCTTAATTAGCAGATTCTCAAGAAAGAGGAAAAAAGTATTTCTCTTTTAACTACATGATATTTCTATATTGATTTTCTTCTACATATAGAAGAGCTTACTAATCATCAATCTAATCACTTCCTTCAACACTGTATCGATACTGCAACACATGAAACAATCCTCGCTCTCCTCCATAGAACAATATTGAAACGTAGGAAAAAAATGAAAAAAAAATGTGAACGAATGTATGATAATATTTGGGATTTAGCTTATTTTTCTTTTCATCAATAGAAGTTTCAGCTTGAGCAACCCCAGCAGGAAAGTAACCCAGTTGAAAATGGTTTATCCGCTCTACCCTAAACATGTCAACATTTAAGTAAAGCTGATTGGACACAGTATCGTCCACATGTAGTTCAACGGACATTTAACAGTTAAAATAACGTTTTAAGTATCAGAATGACATATTTATTACAATATTATAACGTTAAGAATCAATTTATTACGTTTTAAAGTTTCGTAACAAATTTGTTACGAGCCCAAACTATAAAGACCAAAAGTGCAATCAACTCTTTATTTTTAGTTTCTAACACACTAAAATCAAATATAGAAATATTGTGATTTAAGTTGATGCCCTTTCCTCAATACAATGACTGACCGAGGATAACCAATGGATGGACAATGAAATCTTCTATCCTAAAACTTAATATTCAGTCTTTGTTCGATAGCTCTTGTTTCATTTGATGAAACAAGATCAAAGAGAAACTTGTTCAAACAATCTTCTTGTTCTTCAAAATTTCTTAAATTCTTGAGAGCTTGGTGCTTGAGACTTTGGAGAGGCTATAAGTTTCTCAAAATCTTCTTCTCTCCATAATCCTTCCAAAGTTTTCAAATAAGCTAGAAGAGCACTATATTTATACTGCTAGCCTGCTAGGTGTGAGAGTTGTGAAAGAACTTAATTTTTTTTATATCTCTTAATTATTTTTAATTAATTAAGAGATAGATTGGCCAAAATTTAGATTTATCTTCTTAATTGTTTTTTTAATTAAAGGATAAATTACTTTAATTTGATTAGCCAAGCCAAGTGAATTCATTTTTAAATTAATTATAAAATTAATAATTTAGTAATTAATTCTATAATTAACTTAAGAGATGTCAATAATCCATATGACAATATATGATTTGTCACTTGAAAATTTTTAATTAATTTATTAAAAAAATTTATTTGACTCATGTCAATTTGTGATTGGGTAAAATTTTCTCCATTTGCATATACACAAATATTACTACATAAAAAATGTACCACTATTTGAAAGGGAAAATAATGTTTGTGACATGTAAATTTGATAGAAAACTGTCAGATCAATCTAACGAGGGGTTGTGACAGTTATATTAGATATAAGTGGCTCGTTTTATCCAACTCTAAGTGCAATAGATACATTATAATTGGGAATATGCATGCCAACTAAAAGATTTAGCAATGGAGCCTCAAAATGACAAACTTGAATGACTTGCCTTATTGATGGGCTTAGATCGTGACTTTGATGGTTGCACCATAGTCCGACAATGAATAGACATTCCATCTATTTAGGGTCAATGGTAATACTCAATTTCTTATTCGCTACATGAAGAACTTTTTCATTTCCATATGCTTTCCACACCCAAGGTACTAATAAAGCCTTAGGGTCCTCAAATTTGGGTTATATTGACCTTCTACCACGTGCAATTTCCAGTGCCATAACTCTAAAACAATAGATATTTGATTCCTTGCTAGCTTTCCCTGAATACAGACATTTGAGAGCCATGTAGCCCAAAGTTCCTACCAAAATAGTATTTTTTAACCTTTTGCATGATCAACTAACCTGGCCAATTAGAAGTCACCAAGTTTAGCATTAATGCTAGAATCCAACATAATATTGTTAGTTTTCATATCCCTGTGTAGCACACAATAATCTCCTTCTTCACGTAAATATAGAAATTATGATGCCAAGTCTTACACAGTTTTATGTCTCACTTGTCACACCAATAAACTTTTATTTTTGAAAAGATGGGTATCTAACCTTTCATTAACCATGAACTCACAAACCAGCACGAGTTCCCATCTGTCATGGCACCAACCAAGGAGCTTCACCTAATTCTTATGCCTTAATTGGCTAATTATCTTCGCCTCAGGTGCGTATTCCTTAATCCCTTACTTAAATGCCATGAAACCCTTTTAACAGCAATATAGGTATCCAAGTCCTTTAAGTATCCTCTATAAACTAAACCATGTCCTTCTTCTTCCAACTTATTTTTAATGTTAAAGTTATTAGTCACTTTAGTCAATTCATTCAGTGAAAAACTTCCTTGGTCCCATTCCATAATTCTTCGCCAAAGACCATATGGAAAGGATGATCGTTAAATTCGTTTTTTCTCTTTTGTTTTTTTTTTGGTAGGAAAAATATCAGGGGATTATTCTGAGGGTGGATTATGGATTTGGACATAGGAATATATCTTGAGAAGTTGTGAATTAATGTTAGAGTATAATTGGAGCTTTGTTAGAAATTGAACTGAGGATTGATTGTTGTGTTGTTGGGGGGATAGTATATATATATACATATATAGATGTATATATCTACATATATATGTATATATGTATAACTTGCATGTGAATTGATATATATATATATATATATATATATAAATATATGTATGTATGTATGTATGTATGTATGTATGTATGTATGTGTGTGTGTGTGTGTATATATGCTCATTGTGTGTGAGTTGAAAATCTCTATGAATGAATTTTGTGTGAGAACATTATCATGTGAATTGTGGTGGTAGTGAGATAGATATTTATAGAAGTATGATTCGTGGTACCTTGTGAAAGTGAAATGGATGACTTGCATGTGAAACTATGGATATGAGATATGTAGATTATTTATTTGTGTTAATATGATGTTATTGTCCTAGATATCAATATGGGGTATGAATGAAAAGTGATTAATGGTCAGGGAAATATTGTCAGACTATGTGAATCGTTTTAATATTTATTGATGAATTGATGTAGAATAATTGATTGATGCGTGAAATGTGAATATGGGCTCTGATGCATTGGTTAATATAGTAATGCAAATCTTTAGAATAGATGAGTGATTTTAATGTCTTACGGCAATTGTGGAATATAAATATATATGATATATTGTGAATTGATGAATTATGATAATGAAGGTAGAAATTGGAAGTTGAATGATAACGGATCTGTGCGTTTATTATTGGAAAATGTATTTAAGTGTATATATATATATATATAATATTGTGGATAGGTTCAACCTATACACTAAACTCTAGTGTATAAATATAATATGTGGTTATTATTGAAAAGTGATTAATTGTCAAGGAAATATTGGCTTGTCCCATAATAGTCATGGATAGGTTCCGATTCGCACCCAATCAGTGGGACTAGAATTTAGTGAATCTATGGCCATAAATAACGTCCTTCTTAAAGATGATTGGCCCACTAATAGTTACAATGGGCTAAGTCTTTATGGATAAAGTGAAATGTGTGCCTAATTTTAAAACTCGCCTAATTAGATGACTAATCATTAGGCATAGTGGCTTGTCCGACAATAACTGTGGACAAGTTTCGATTCGCACCCGATCAATGGAACTAGAGTTTAATAGATTTATGGCCATAGGTAGCATCCTTTTTAGGGACGATTGGCCCATTGATAGCTATAGTGGGATAAGTCTTTATTGATAAAATGGAAAATGTGCCTAATCTCAAAACTTACTACTGTTTTATCGTAACATTATTTTATTGAATAAGTGAGCGTTGAGTCAGGCAATAAGCTCTGGACATTAAATAGTGAAACATTTACTGAACAATGAAATGTTTGTCACACCATGCATAGTATTTTCAAACATTGTATTGTTTTATCGAACATTGAAATGTTTTATTGAATAGTGACATGGTATTGATATTGTACATGACATGTTTTGAGTTTGTACATGTCCTACGCATGGTTTTATACTACATGTGGCAGGATTTGAGACTGTACATGCTTTGGACACGTTTTGAAATATATGTGAGATGATTTAAGAGTGCATAAGCTTTATACACGGTTGCATACCATACATGATATGTAAGGTCCACAATTTTGTAATTTAACCTTATGACTTTGTGATGTGTATATAAGTCACAAATAATGAAAATCATGAGGAATGCATATTGGAAGTTGTAAATGTGTATGGAATGAATACATACAAGTTTTAAAGTATAGAACAAGTGTAAGATGGATATTTCCATGAGTGGAATGTGATAATATTGAGTTTTGAGTGGTTAAGTAAAATGGAATGAGTTTTATACTTCCAATTGGTGATATATTGTATACCTTTGACTATACAAAGGATACACACAAGTTTAAATATGTATAAGGTATGAAAGGATGTCATTTTCAAGCTTTAAGTGTGGATGGATGAGAAAATGACCATGGTAGCAAAATGTATGAAGTTTGGCATGCGTTACTGCAGAAAATTGCATTAAAATCTGAAAATATGAATGAGAGATCGATCTCATGAGATGAGAGATCGAACTCAAAGAGTCAAAAATACTCAAATTCGAGCAATAGAACAGGTTAGATCGATCTCATTGGAGAGTAGATCGATCTGCTGGGCATTCTGTGCTGAAGGAATCGATCTCTGAAGGACCATATCGATTTCCTTAAGCTACTGACTTGGAGAAGATTGATCTCCTTAAGGTTCTGAGTTGAAACAGATCGATCTCATGCTTGGGAGCAGATCGATCTCATGAAGTCTGGAAGGTCGGTTTCAAGAAGAAAAATGCAAAGCAGATCGATCTCCTAGGGTAGCAGATCGATCTCATCAAGATAATTCTATTGGACTTCTGCACTTCATTTTCCTAAGAGTTACTATTCCATTTGGAAACTAAACCTAAACCTAGCCAAGAAACACTAGAAAACTTCAGTTTGTGATCAGTTTTGAGTAAAGTATAAGAGAGTAAAGTTGTTCTTAGCAAAGAGTAGAGCAACATACTTGGAAACAAAGGATTGGAATCAAGAGCTAAGAAAGCAAGGAGGATTTTACCATCTTGGTGAAAAAGGAAGGAAAGTTCAGCTAGGTAAGATTTGATGCACCAAGTTAATATATGTTAAACTAGATGTGTTAATGAGATTGTTGGTGTATATATGATTTGTTGGAAATGAAAGGATCATGAAAAATGAGCATGACCTAGTTTTGGCATGAAAGTGAGAAAGTGATGAGAAAATGGTATTAACATTGATTTAATGATGGAATATGCATGTAGGAAAGATTATGAGTTGATCTTATGCAATGCATATATTGGAAATAAGGAGTGATGAATTTAATTATGTGAAAATAAGGTATGATGCCATATTGGGAGAAAATAGTGAGATTAATGAGTCTTATTGAGATTTGGCAAATGAAATGAGTATAGAGTGATATACTAATGCCAATATTTATAACAGCTTCGAAAATCACATTAGAAGTTGATCGGACTGCAAGAGTGAGCAGAACCGAAGAAGAGAGGTCACTTGATGTGATTCGAGGTAAAGGAATTTCGTAAGTAGCTAGAGATGGCTACACGTATTTTACATAGAGTTTTGATATTATACTCTATATGAATTCTCATGAATAGGGCAAATGTGTGATAGAGACAAATGAGATAAAGTGTGTTTTATCCAAAAATAGGATAAAAAGCCTAAGAAGCATGTTGTGACCCATAATGCATGAGTTGCATGATAAAATGACTAATCTTTTCATGTATATACGAAAACAGCACCTTTAAGTGCTAATTTGATTTGAAATGAAAGAGTTGTGATTTGAATAAGCCATCTATCTGGTTTTGTGTGAAAACCATAAGTGCTAGAGAATACTCGCACTATATTTTGAGATATGCATCACATAGTACTGGATGATATACTCGTACTATATTTTAATGCTATTTTATGCATGTTAGAGTAATGGGAGCATTGCTCGTACTCAGTTTGTGATTGATACATATAGAGTATTGGGAGCTTTGCTCATACTCAGTTTTACATGATAGAGTACTGGGAGTGTTGCCCGTACTCAACTTTTCATGATTTATACATGATATCGTACTAGAGCGATAGCTCGTACTTGATTTGAAGTGAGAAATATGCATTAACCTAGTGCTAGAGGTTACTCGCACTAGTGTTTGATATTTTGAGATGCATGCACAGTGTTTAAGAGGTGGAGTGTTGATTGAGCGTCACACTCAAGACGCACAATATTGTTTTACGTGATATATAATAATGTTAAAGAGAGAAAAACCGTAACGATTTCCTCCGTGTAGACTGAGTGTCACACAGTTGAGATGTTCACACGTGGATTTAGAGATGTGACATTATTTTCATAGTATAAGGGCTAAGACTCATGGCGAGCACCCCGACTATGATGTATTTCCATTGTGTGAGGACTAAGACCTATGGCAGGCATCCCAACCATGAGGAGAGGGTCCATGGGTGTACGTTGTACCGTGAGAGTGGCATGGAGTACACTGTACCGTGTGGTGGTGTAAGACCCGAATTTAGTTAAAAATACGAAATGAGTATGTTCGTGAAAGGAATGATTAAAATAGTCTCAAATTAAATGAAACGGGATTTGGACAGGAAATAAGGATTTAAAATGCGAAATGAATGAGTATTCATGAAAGGAAGTTAGGTTAAATTAATCTCGAACACGTGTAAGGGCAAAACGGTCAAAAGACCGAAAGTCGGAACAAATTCGATAAGAAAATTTAATTAAAAATAATGGATTTGAGAATCTTGATCAATATCGAAGAAATAATTAAGTTTCGGGTTAAATTGATCAAGATATGAAATTATTGAAATTAATCGAAAAGTCACCCGGGATAATATCCCGAAAATACGGAGAAATTATACTGGAAAAATAATTAAAAATATAATAAACAAATTAAATTAAACTAAATTTATTTATTTGGAATAAATAATATAGTTGTAGATATTTTTAGAATATATTTGAATATTTTAATGAATATTTTAATAATAAAACAAATGGTTAAATAATAATAATAAAAAAAATCTAAAAAAAAAAAAGAAAAGAGAGAATCGGGAAAACCCGAAAAACAAGAAAACGAAATCGAAAGACGACCCGTGAGAATCGACCGCCGATTCCAGCACACCGGCGACCGACAACGTCCGACGAAGCTACCAGGAGGAAGAGGAGAGACCGGCGAGCACGTGGGCACCGGAATCACGCCGCCAGGTGGCCGGAGCAGGCCGATCGGAGCGAAGGAAGACCGACGAAGAAACGGGTTGATTTCCTACGAACCACCGCGTCTGGGCTGAAACGCAGGCCACCGACGCACTCAGGGGAAGAAGCCGATTCTTTTGAGACCGGTCTTGGCCGGTGAGATCGTCGAAAACGCCGGCGACGGCAAGTGGCAGGAAAACGGCACCGTTTGGCCGAAAAGAAAGGGAAGGAAAAGGAGGGAAAAAGGAAGGAAAGAGGAAAGAAAAGAAAGGAAAAGGAAGGACAAGGAAAGAAAAGAAAGGAAAAAGGGGAAAAAAGGAAAGAAATTTACCGGGGACGACTCGAGGTTCGGGTAAGTTGACCGAGGGTCGAAATTGACCTACGGATAAATTTCGAAAATTTAATTTAATATTATTTTAATGGAAAATAATCCAGATTTACCTAATTGTGCAGCTTTACGACAGAGACCGAACGAGAGCCGATTGAGCTCTGATTTCTTACCCCGCATCGTATCGGGTAAGTACAGTTTAATTTCGGCAATATGAGTTCTTTAAATACCGAGTTTTAATTAATTTACGAAATTATGGATTAATTTCGCATAGAAAGGAATATTAATTCAGAGTTGTAATAAATTGCCGTAAATGGTATACGGGTTATCCAATGAATTTGGATAGAAGCCCGATAATTATTAGAAAGCTGCATAAGCCCGGTATACCCAAAGAAGGGAATTAATAAATATAAAAAGGGCTGCAATGGGCCGAGACCAAATAAGGTAGATAGGGCCCAATACCTTAAAGTTGGTCAGTAAATGCGATATACTGATCAAGATAATTGAATTGACCTCAACTGTATGGTTATATGCAGTTACGTACCTTTGGTTGGCGCACATTTGGGCTGAGAGATTCGGTATCATCGAGACAGGTTAAGTCTGCACGCGATTCCAGGTAAGAGAATTTTGTAGGTACATAGAGGTAATTATACGTATTTTGAGGGGGTTTACCGGGTCTAGAATTTCATAAACTATATAGAAACGGAATAATGATTTTGCGAAAATCGGGGCATAAGTGAATAAAGGAAAAAAGATGATTTTGCTCCCTGAGAGTAATATTTACAAAAAGGGTGGTAAGGCATATAAATTATTTGATTTTCATGCTTTGATATTTTATATGAATGTATTGCTTGGGTTTAAGCAAATTTACATATAGGTTGGCTGTTGATTTTATGAATTATACGAAAGGGTATCGGTTTGTACCGGTTACTATTTTAAAAGATGTTTTATTAAAAGTGAGCCACCTATCATATTTACACGAGTAAAAAGAGTGCTAGAGTCTTACTCGCACTCAAGTTTACTGATTTATTCTCATGAAAAGCCGTACTGGAGCATTGCTCGTACGAGAAATTTGTGTGTGCACAAAATCGTGCTGGAGTTTCGCTCGCACGAGATTTTAGATATCATGATATGCATAGCGTGGTGCTGGAGCTTCGCTCGCACTAGACGTGAGTTGACATGCATATAGTCGTGCGGAAGCCTCCTGTAGACTGTGTGTCACAGAGAGTTGAGATGCTCGCACGCATACTTTGAGACATGGGTTGGTTATCGACATAGTATTGGGGTGGATAAGACCTACGGCAGGCACCCCAGACTATGATATGGGTCCACGAGTACGATGTACCGTGTATGTCACACGGAGTACGCTGTACCGTGCAGTCATGATGACTCTATGATGTTACTTGATATTCTGGCGGGTAGGACTTGACCCCACCTCCCGTTGCAGTTGTGATGCCCCGCACACCGGGATCCGTGTAGCCTGGGATCACAAGGACATAGTATGGCCATAGTCCTCGATTTTTCATACAGTAACCTACATGCCTCACATGATATCATACGGTCTGGATAGACCAGGACAAACCCGATGGAGGGGTAGTCCCGATTTGTGTTTTTAAAAGAGATGTGATTTAATGAATCAAGGTATTCCCGAGAGATGGGTTTGACCTTGTTGAAGTTGTTTTATGATGAAACAAATGAGTTTTAAAGTGATGAGTTTTGTGATTAAACGAATAAGTTTTAAAGTGAAGAGTTTATGATGAAATAAATAAGTTTTAATGTGACGAGCATGAGATGTCATACATGATGATTTTCCATGTGTGCTTTATATGTCGATTTCATGATTTCTTGTATATGATATATACATACATGTGGTATTGTTTTAATCTTACCTCATGCTCCGAAAGTAAACGATTTTTACATCATGACATTATCAGCACGTAGATAGTATAGTTATCTACCTGCTTACATTATTGTCTTACTGAGCACGTTTCGCTCACCCTTTCATTTTCCACCCTACAGGGTATATTCAGTAGAAGAGAGCGACAATAGTCTCGCATCTCGGTTATCCGCTGCTTCTTAGCAAGACCAGGTATACACATTTGTATAATTTCGTATCTGAACATATAGATGCACAGTACTGTATATGGATTTAATATTGGGGATGTATTTTGTTTAAATAAATTGATATGTGAATGTGAATATGAAAATGGAATGGTAAATAGGTGAGAGGTTACTAACACCGAATCATAGCCTAACTGTTTAGTAGTGTAACTGTTCACGACGGGTGAGAAAATGAAAAAGCGAAAAATTTATAGGGATTTTTAGGTAATTTGGGTCGTGACAGGTGGAGTTGTGAAGTTAAGGAGTATATAGCTGGCGGTTGTGATGGACTGACCCCCCTCCCGTTACAGCAGTGATACCCGCACACCGACATCTTTGTTGCCTGATATATCATATTATAGGATATGGTCATAGTCCAAGAGAGTATTGCATTTAGCCACTGAGTCTTGCATGTTATATCACTTGTTTCATAATACGGTTAGACCTGAGAGAGAAAGGTCGAAAACTGGTTTGTGTTGTGAACTACCATATTTACTTGATTTAAATGTAAATGGCATGATTGAGATAAAGGCATTCCTAATTTCATAAATATGCACTGTTTTGCATGAATGCCTATATTTGATAAATAAGCATGATTTCAAGTACATGAAATTTAATCTGTACTATATTATATCATTTTGATACATGCTTTGAGATGAGAGAAGGAAAGACAAAGCCTTATTTTCAGTAGATAGTGCGGTTATCTACTTGCTTGCCTGATTTCCTTACTGAGCGCATTGTATACTCACCCCCTTATTTTTCATCCTCTACAGATCATCCGCAGTAGAGTGAGTCTGACTGAGGTATAGCGTTCATTGTATCCGCTGCCTATCCATCTTACGAGAGGTATACACACTAGAACATTTTGTACTGAACAATGTATAAGCACAGTTATGTAACCAAGTGTACGGTCGGGATGTATATGTACAAATACTGTATAACAGTTTATGTTATTGAAAAGAATACTAAATTCTATGTATATTGTGAATGAATGTGAGTGAATGACTAATATTGAATTACAACCCAACAGTTGAGGAGAGAAAGGTAAGTAAAGTAAAAAGAGAAAAATTTGTAATGATTTTCGGTAAGTCACGGAATGAGGTCGTGACATGATAGGATTTGAAATTGTAACTATTTTGTATCATAGTTTCTACATATATTTACATAATGAATCATGACATGATTTCAAATCTTGCATAACTGCATGATATGTTGAGGTATAAGGATATCAGAATTGGAATAATTCTAGTTGCTATGGTAAGATGTCTATAAATATACAGGTGTCAGGGAATGGGGACAATCAGGTGCTTCAAAGCACTTTTCCATTGATACCCTTACAAACCCTAACACATTTAGAGTATTCTAGGTTAGGTCTGAGATAATCTATAAGTTTTTACAATGATGATATGATATTGACATCTACACCAAGAAGTTTCATACATTTGCAATTAAAATAATATAATCCTATTTCTACACTTATAAAAGTAGCTTATTGTCATGAAATGAACTACGAAAAGATGGGCTAAATTTTAAATTTTTTCGTATTTACTTTATGATATGTCATTGTGTAGGGCAGGTATCGTTCACTAGTTAGATTATTGTTTCCTTTCATTTTAAACATCTTGCCTAAGGTCCAAAAATATGAACAACATACACAAAAAGGTTATACCTTTCAAAACTCGTATAGAACTCTGCGAGGGTGGAGTCTACTTTAAAAGTTTAGTGGCACCATTTAGACTTCGCTCAGATGATCTGAAAAAGATGAAGAAAGAGGGTGAGCTAAAGCCTAGTAAGTAATATATATAAACCCAATTTAAGCTCATATCACATTCCTAATTATCATAATATAACCATGTAATCAATTTAATATTAAATATTCTCACTATGAATCAATATCAAACTTTATTAATCTATTTACCGATAAAACCCTATTATGGGCAGTGATTAATTCTCCTACTACAGAGTTTATATTTCTTGTTCCAATGGCTTATTTTCCTCAATAACATCTCGAAGGATTAAATTGTCAAGAAACTACTAAAATTTACGATCGTTTACATTTTTGAAATATATATTTATCGAATAATGCCCATATTTCCTCAATATATATGAATTAGGAAATTCTGATCCTTTTAACTGATAATTGCAGTATATCTTATAAGTTAAGGTCTTAACGATTCAATGTGCACCTCAAAATATATTACTACCACTAATCTACTTGAAAATACAAATGTTTACTTATCCAATTACATTTCCTCAATATTTATGATTCAATCATTTATCGATAAATGTCAGTTCATCAAAACTAATTTAGTTACACCCTAAAAGTATTATATTCATCATTGGCAGGTAAATGTACCTAATCTATATGCCCATTCACAATAAAACTAAAAGACTGCCAAGGAATGTTATCGTTCTCCTTATGATAATACATACTCATGGTATTTAGTGTATCAAATGCATTATAATTAATAATTCATAGCTTCATCAATCTATAACTAGATATCCATAATATACTTATTCATTCATAGTCACTAAGAGTTATGGGGTATTAATCAAAACGATACTTTAAAGTTCCTCATTTCCTCAAGTTCTATCACCGTGTAATCACTCAGTCCATTAATATATTGAATATCCTCACACTTATATGCATATGCCATGTATAGGCGTGAATGCATAAAAAACCATAGTTTCAATGCAAGTATAAAGATTGAAGCATAAAACAGTTATACATAATAAAATTATGCAATATAAATCAATATGCTACATGTAATGTTTATCAAAAGATAAAACCAATCTGCAGTAGCATGAAACACATATAAACATTTGTATGCATCAATCTTTGAAACAGGAAGAAACAGCCTCCCTATTATCAATCATATAAAATATCTAAGATCATCATATAAAACAATTATCTATTGCATTCATTCTTTTGGGAGACTAAGCATATACCCTGCTGTTCGTTGACAAAAATAACTAATCATGGTCAACATCCATTGTGGGATTTTGTATAACTATCTATGATCATAGATTACCTTAATATTATGGATCCACCAACATTGAGGCACATGTTAACACCTGTGTCAGGACAATGTTTTCGATTTGAAATGGCCTCATCAGGAAACATCTCCACTGCAATATTGTTTTCGTACCATCTTAGGTAGGATATTTTCTCAGTAAATATAGTATTGCTACATACCAAGTGGTGTGAGTTAACCAGGGTGCCTTATTGTCATATCAAAACAAGATCTCTTTAAATTTAGCCATGCAATAAAATCTCTTTCATCCATTAAAAACTCGATTTAATGCATATTGTCAAAACACTTTTCTTATCGAAAAACATGTTCAGAAATATGATTTAGGACATCTTTAAAACATCAAGATGCATGGCTATCAAATTTGTTTTGAGTAATCTCATGCTTTAAGATTTCAATGCATATCATGTAAACAATTTTTTATCTTTCAAATCATTTTTAGCTCTCTGATGTCAAAGAAACACATGTTTATGCACAAGTATGATGTGAACGGTAAAAGCATGCCTGATGCACTTTTCAAATTTTGTTAATCTTATAAATCTGATAAATCCATGCTTATGCATAATTTATTTAGATACAAATAAAGTATGGTTTGAAAACATGCTTTTCGACTTCATAAAAACATATTGTGCATGCCTAGGCTAACACTTTATGATATGCCAATGAGATCTCATTATTTTAATAACCTATAAATCAAGTTGGATTATTTTCTTCCCTCTATATCGGTATTTGAAGTCCTTAGTATCATTGAAATCCCATACTTCTTTCATGTTATCTGGAACCTCAATATTTAGTCAACATTCTGCATGCACCACATGGGCGATGAAGTCCTCATTAAGCAATAATTACACTTACATACAAAATATCTTGTAAAATAATAATCTTTTATTTCATTCATATAACTATCATATTTTTGTTCATGTAACATCTCATACCAAGTGTATTAACTTCAAACAATCAAGGCCAAATGTTTCTTTCATGATCATTAAGTCTCGGACATATCATTTATGCGATAGCATCATTTGTTTCACACTCAATTTACACTGAGGTATGTAATATCTTTCTCATACCCTTTTGATATGCGTATACAAGAGGATGATTTAGGACGATCAAGGGAACGTGTGGATTGGGAATTGAAGCAGCTAAAAACGCAAGTTGGGCAGAAATAATGATAGTAGATTTTGACTGAAAAATAGAATATCAACCTAGACCCGAAGTCTAAAGAGACTTGAACCAAAGGTATTGGACCTCGACCCTACGAATATAAAATTCGAGAACCTAAGGTATAACAGTGATGGTTGGTGAAGAGGGAGGCGGCACAAGGAAAAAGGCCTTGATAAGCCTAGTTGAGAGGGAACCCTAGAAAGAGACACACTCAAATTTTTGAAAATTCAATCTGATCTATTCTATTTTATTCAAGAGCGTTTACAAGGTATTTATAATAATATCTAGCACTTAAGCCCTTAAACAATTGGGCTAAAATTAACACCAAACGGAAAATAAGACTAAAACCTAAATTCACGCCTAAGCCTAGTTACATAGGATAATTGGTCTAAAACGCAATAAAACTCAAATGTGGGCTATTTAAACACTTAACCCAACTTATTACTAAACTAAGACTCATGTCGTTTGGGCTTCCAAACAAATATAGATGGCTGAGGGACCTCCTTGGATGACCCATGGATTCTTGGCATCACGAGCAAGTGGACCTCCATCATTCGCCTTGTCATCATGAACATTACGAGCTAGTGGACCTCCATCACCTTTCCAATCATATCACAATCATAATCTTATTTATGTAACTCATAGCTATATAATTGTATCATTCTAAACTTATCACAGTCAAACACGAAACTTATAGTTTAGTAAAATATTTTCTTGAAATCTTTAAAATTATGTCATTTGTATTCAACGCTGTCACCTTATCTTATTTACACTTGAAAGATATTCTACAGTGACAAGATCAAACTCATTTCACATATCATTATTTGTTGTAAGACCCAAATTTTTATCATATTTCCTTATTATTTACGTGATGTAAACATGGTTATATGTAAATTGAATCATAAGAAGAGTTTTACGTGAATGAAAAATGCAAATGGAACGAATAAAAAATTCGCGAATGCATTTAAAGATCAAATGGAGATTGAAATGACCACATATTAAACGAATTAGATTCAGACCATTCGGATTGGAGATAAGAATTTAAAACACGAAATGAGAAAGGGTTCGTGAAGGGAAGTTGTGTTGATTTCGTCCCGAACACGTTAAAGGATAAAACGGTCAAAAGACCCAAAAATCGGTATCAATTCGGTAAGAAATTTACACTCTAAACATGGATTCAAGAAATCTTGATCAATAAAGGAGAAATAATTAAATTTCAGGTTAAATTGATCAAGATATGAATTTATTGGAATAAACTGAAATTTTCACCTCGAGAAATTATCCCGAAAATATTGAAAAATATACCGGAAAGATAAAATCAAACAAATAAATATAGTAATTGATTAAATGAATAAAATATAATATTTTTGGGACATTTTGGTAAAAATATTATATTTTATTCAATTAAAATAATAATAAAATAATTTAAAAAAAGGAAACACAATCGCGAAATCGCGATTCTAAAAATAAGAAAGAACAGAAGACAAGCGAGGGAGACCCGGCCACCCTTCTGCCTCACCGAACGAAGGCCACCAGAGGGCGAGCTGGACGAGAAGCCAGACGAGAGGGGCAGCCGAGCCATCGTCGACACTGGTAGAGTGTAAGACCCGAATTTAGTTAAAAACACGAAATGAGTATGTTCATGAAAGGAAAGATTGAAATGGTCCCAAATTAAATGAACGGGATTCGGACTGGAGATAAGGATTCAAAACACGAAATTAAAAATGCAAAAGGACTGAAATAGAATTTTTGAACACCTTGAAGGGTAAAACGGTCAAAAGATCGAAAGCCGGTATAAATTCGATAAGAAAATTTAATTAAAAATAATGGATTTGAGAATCTTGATCAATAACGAAGAAATAATTAAATTTCAGGTTAAATTGATCAAGATATGAAATTACTGAAATTAATCAAAATTTTCGCTCGGGACAATATCCCGAAAATATGGAGAAAATATATCGAAAATGGTTAAAATAAATTAAATAAAATTAAATAAATGAATTTAGAATAAAATAAGAAATTTGTAGATATTTGTAGAATACTTGTGAATATTTTAATGATTAAAATATTAATAAAATAAATAAATAAATAAATAAAAATAAATAAAAATTTAATTAATTAATTTTTTTAAAAAAAAAGAAAAAGAAACCTGAAAACTTTGTCGAAGAGAGAGAAAAAAATTGGAAAACAGAAAAAAATGAAACCGAGAAGACACGACCACCGGACAACCACCGGTGACCCAGCGGCCAGGCGAAGGGTCGAAAAAGGAAGAGGAGATCCCGGTGACCTCCCTGGTATCGACGACGCGCCCCACCAACGTCGGAGAACGCCGGATCGAGGGAGAGAAGCCGAGAGAGGAAAGGGGATTTTTTCGGCGATCGACGTCGATTCGGCCCCAACCACCGACCACCGAAGGACCCCCACGTGATGCCGAGCCGAATGAGGGTGAAAATAGCCTGGGAAACGGCGGCCAACGCCGAAAACGACGAGAAATGAGGAAGCCACCGACGCCAAAGAGGAGAAGAGGCCAGACCGGCCACTTTTCGGCGGCCTTGGACGAAACCGAGCCCAGATCCGAGCTGCGGACGACCCCACGGAGCTACTGGTGGTGGAAGCCGGGGGAGAACCGATCGGTGAGGCCTTGAACCGATCGAACCGAAGTGAACCGGGTTGAACCGGGTTGAACCGGATTGAACCGGATTGAACCGATTCAGCTAAGAAAGAAGGAAAAAAAGGAGAAAAAGAGAAAAAAAGAAAAAGGGAAAGAATTTTTGGGGATACACCGGACTTCGGATAAGTCGGTAAGAGGTCAAAAGTGACCGATTTGATTTTTGGGAAATTTATTTAAATTATAATTGATCAAAAAATTAACTCGAAATTAAATATATAATTGTGCAGTTTTACGACAAAGCCCGAACGAGAGCCGATTGAGCTCCGATTTTTGCACCCTGCATCATATTGGGTAAGTATATTTTAATTATGATAATATGAGTCCTTTAATACAGAGTTTCGATTATTTTACAGAATTTACGGATTAATTCTGTATAAAAAGGAATATTAATCGAAATTGCAATGTAATTATCGTAAATAGTGTACGGGCTATCCAATGAGTTTGGAATGAAGCCCGATGATTATTGATAAGTTGAATGAGCCCAGTAAACCCGAAGAAGGGATTTAAATAGTATAAACGGGCTGAAAACGAGCTCGAGACTCATTAAAGTGCAATCGGGCCCAATAAAGTAAAACAGGCCCAGTACGTTAGATTCGATCAGTAAATGTGATATACTGATAAAAATAAGTGAATTGACTCAAATATGTGGTTATATGCAGTTTCGTACACTTGGTTGACGCGCAGTTGGACTGAGAGATCGGATATTATCGAGACGAGATAAGTTTACGCGTGAATCGGGGTAAGGGAATTTTGTAGGTGCATAGAGATTTCTATACGTATTTTTGAGGGGATTTATAGGGCCTAGAAATTCTTAAAATATCTAAAAACGAAATAATAATTTTTACGAAAACCGAGGCACAGGTGAATAAAGGAAAAAGACAATATTGCCAATAAGAGTAAAATTTACAAAAAGGATAGTAAGGCAGATAAATTGCATGATTTCATGTTTTAATGTTTTATATGAATGTATTGCTTTGGTTTAAGCAAATTTACACATAGGTTGGCTGTTGATTTCATGATTTATACGAAAGGGTACCGGTTTGTACCGGTTACGATTTTAAAAGATGTTTTATAAAGATTGAGCCACCTATCATATTTACATGAGTAAAAAGAGTACTAGAGTCTTACTCGCACTAAATTTTACTGATTTATTACTCATGAAAAGTCGTACTGGAGCATTGCTCGTACGAGAAATTTGTGTGTGCACAAAACCGTGCTGGAGCTTCGCTCGCACGAGATTTTAGATATCATGATATGCATAGCATGGTGCTGGAGCTTCGCTCGCACTAGACGTGACTTGACATGCATATAGTCGTGCGGAAGCCTCCTGTAGGCTGTGTGTCGCAGAGAGTTGATATGCTCGCACGTATACTTTGAGACATGGGTTGGTTATCGACATAGTATTGGGGTGGATAAGACCTACGACAGGCACCCCCAGACTATGATATGGGTCCACGGAGTACGTTGTACCGTGCATGTCACATAGAGTACGCTGTACTGTGCAGTCATGATGACTCGATGATGTTACTTGATATTCTGGCGGGTAGGATTTGACCCCACCTCCCGTTGCAGTTGTGATGCCCCACACACCGGGATCCGTGTAGCCTGGGATCACAGGGACAAATTATGGCCATAGTCCTCGATTTTCATACAGTAACCTACATGCCTCACATGATATCATACGGTCTGAATAGACCAGGACAAACCTGAAGGAGGGGTAATGTCCCGATTTATGTTTTTAAACGAAATGCGATTTAGTGAATCAAGGTATTCCCGAGAGATGGGTTTAGCCTTGATGTGGTTGTTTTGTTATAAAACAAATAAGTTTTAACGTGATGAGTTTATGATGAACACAAATAAGTTTTAATATGACGAGCATGAGATGGCATATATGATGATTTTTTCATGTTTGTTTTATATGTCATTTCATGATTTCTTTTATATGATATATACATACATGTGGCATCGTTTTAGTCATACCTCATGCTCCAAATATAAACGATTTTATATCATGATATTATCAGTACGTAGATAGTATAGTTATCTACCTGCTTACATTATTGCCTTACTGAGCAAGATTCGCTCACCCTTTCATTTTTCACCCCACAGGGTATATTCAGTAGAAGAGAGCAACAGTAGTCTTGCATTTCGGTTATCCGCTGTTTCTTATCAAGATCAGGTATACATATTCGTATAATTTTTGTATTTGAACATATAGAGACACAGTACTATACACGGATTGTAATATTGGGGATTTATTTAGTTAAAATAAATTGATATGTAAATGAAATGTGGAAAATAGATGTTAAGGTAAGTAACATGACAGGAGGGACTAACATCGACTCATAGCCCAACTGTTAGTAGTGAAACTGTTTACGACGGGTAAGAAAATGAAAAAGCCAAAAATTTATAGACGTTTTTAGGAAAAATAGGTCGTGACATAGAGGGAGGAGGAGCCGCGGCCGGCGAGAGAAAAAATGGAAAAGAGAGAAAGAGAGAAATCGAGAGAAAATGGAGGAGAGAGAGACGAACGATGGTCGGAGGAAGGTGGAACACCTTGCCACCGGTCAGAGGGGGCAGTAATGGCGTAGATCCAGGCGCGGATCGGTGAGAAACGGTGCCGAACAACACGGGATAAAAACGGTAGCGACGCCGAGGGAAGAAAAGGTCGAACCGGCCTCATCGCTGCTGATTCGAGCATGGCCACCACCAGATTTGTGCTTCGCGTGGCCAGACGGACCATCTAGAAAAGGAAACCGACGAAGTACCGATCAACAAAGCTCTGAACGATGAAGGAGAAAATCAAACCGGACTGAATCGGGCTGACCCGGACAGAACCGGCTCAGCCAGAAAAGGGAAAAAAAGAAAAGAAAAAGAGGAAAAAGAGAAAAATTTTGGGAAAAAATCCAATGATGAAGTCAAGTTACGGGTAAGCCGATAAGTGGTCAAATGGACCGATTTAATTTTCAGAATAATTATTTAAACATATATTTGACTGAATTTGACTCGAAAAAAATATAAATGTGTAGCTCGATAATTGGCGATAAATGAGAGCTCGAGTCAGCCTCGCTTTGTGTACTATCACGAAATCTCGGGTAAGTAACCCTTATTTAAACAATTTTCATCGTTATACGTGTTAAAAATTTACCGCATAAATTACGAATTTAATTCCGTATAAAATGAATTATATTTTGGAATTATAGATAAATTATCGTAAATAATTATTTGAGCTATCCAAGAGTTTAGAACGAGGCCCAATAAATTGTTGGTGGGCCCAATAAGTCCAATAGGCCTCGATGATGTGAATAGTAAATGAAAAATGGGCTTAAGGCCGATTAAGGCCTATTAAGGTGCAATCGGGCCCAAAATTATAAATGGACCCAATATTTTGAATTAAGTTCAGAAATTATGAAATACAGTTAATTGTATGATTTCTGACTCAATAAATAATTATATGCAGTTCCGTAGATTTGATTGGGAGCAGATCGGACTGCGTGATGCGACATTTTTTGAAAAAAGTCAGACTGTACAGAGTAAAGTGAGGTAAGGGATATAATTTAGAGTAGCGTTAGTGCTCCACCTACCTTACCAATGATTTTATGCATGTTAGTTGAATGAGATTTTATGAAATATGTTGCAATGCCTTAGAAACCGAAACTAAACCTTTTCTCGAGTTTTTCAACGTGTTTACTACATACAAGAGATACATTTTACTTCACATGTTTATGAAAATGTGATTTTTCATTATGAAGAAGAAAACATGGTTTGATTTCATGAAATGACGGGGAAGAGCCCCGAGAATGCTTTACGAAAGCAATGTTTTCATGACACGAGTTAAAGTCCCGAAACAGCTTTTAAACTATGTTTTTATGATTACATGGGTTAAAGTCCCAAGAAATGATTTGAAACTATGGTTTTCCACAAGAAATGGGTAAGAGGCCCGAAATGATTTGATAAAACGGGTAAGAGACCCGAAATGATTTGATAAAATGGGTGAGAGGCCCAAAATGATTTTGTGGGGGTAAAAAGGCATGATTTGGCGATAGTCAGAGGATCTGGGGTCGATCTCACATACATATGGTAGCGTATGGAGATGATCGAGGATCTACCTAGTTGACAGCCAGGGAACAGGCAGGCTCTGACTTGATATGAGAAATGCATGTATAGTCCACACTTGGTGATGTACGTGAGTTCGTGCATATAGTCCCCGTTTGGTAGTGCACGCGTGATAGGGCAACGTACGACCTTGATCCAGTCCTACGGCTCCCCTGTACAATGGCCATATGTACCTATGATGAATGTCTTACGGGACCTGATGTATGATATCCTTCGGGACTAGTATATGATTATGCCTGGCTCCATGATGAATTAACGGAAGGATATTTATGCTTTTGTACATTTCATGTTATTTTTTATACTACTTGCTATTAGCACATGTTTTCTATGATGAAGTTTTAAGGTAGCCCATGAGTTGGGTTTTTATGAAATGTGCATATGAAAGTTATGTTTTCACTTTTAAAGTGAACAGTATGATATATATGATTTGAAACCTATGAGATGCTTTACGACTACCTACACTAATGATATGTTTATAGCATGATATGTTTTACGAAAAGGATGCATGATATGTAAACTAATGATTTTAAAGCATGTTTTTACTGCTTTTCTAAATGTAAGCATCTCTACTTTTGTACATGTTTATACTAAGTTGTGAAATCACGTGTTTTACTTGTTTTAAGTACTAAGGTTACTTTAAATGTATCTCTGGCTGAGTCTCAAAAGCTCACCCCCCTTATTTTTCTTCTCTACAGAGTATTTTCAGTAGTTTGAGTACGGTTGAGGACTTGCATCTTTGGTATCCGCTGTGTCCCATCAAGAGTCAGGTATACACATTTGTATAGTTTTGTATCTGAACATGTAAATGCACAGTACAGTAAACGAATATGATGTCGGGGATGTAGAGTTATGTAAATACCATTGTATATGTATTTATTTAAAGTCAAAGGATAGTAAACCCTGATATGTGAATGTGAATATGGAAATAGAATGGTAAATAGTGTAAAGGAACTAACACCGAATCATAGCTCAACTGTTTGGTGGTGAAAATGTTCACGACCGGGAAAGGAAAGAAAAAAGCGAAAAATTTGTAGTGGTTTTTAGGCGATTTGGGTCTTGACAATTGTAAATCCCTATAATCACATATCATACTCATCATACTCAATCTCAATTTCATTTATATAAACATAGATCATAAAGTAAGTAACGTGATATTAATTGAATTTATACATGTCACTTACCTCACTTCCAAGTACTTGATATTTTATCCCATTGTGCTTTGTCCGTAAGCTTTCAAAATTATTTTTTCTTATGTGTGCTACATGAACATTATACAATCACATGTAAATACTCATGTTTACACCTATAACTTAATAAAATACATTAACCTTTACTATTTTCTCTTAATTCACTATTAGAATTAGGTGGAAAAACCTATTCTCTTAGGGCTTTATTATGAAATAAAATCACCTAGCACTTTAACCTTTAAATACCTATAACATATCTTAAAATTACAATTAAATCACTTCATCACATTAGTGCCCTTCACCTTGGCCATAGGTGCAAGCTAGTGAATTTTCACTTTTCATTTCACTTTAACATTAAATACAATCATCATATCAATAAACAATTATCATAACTTAATCTTATAACTTAAAAACAATATTTTCTTAACAAAATCACAACTTTCCCCATTAAATTTCCATTTGGTTGAACCTCATACTCATCACACATTGACAAAAACTCATCATATTCATACTCTATAACATCATCACATTTATTAAATCCAAGCTAAGAAAATATCTTACCCTATACAATCTTTTCTTGGCTGAAATGGGTCTATAATGTTCCTTTGAGAATTTCTTCAAAATAACACCACACAATCACTTAGAAATGTTTCTTACACAATATATAAAGATGAAATTGAATTAACTCACTGATCCCTTTTTCTTATCAAAATCGTAAGCATCCACTTTAAAAACTCAATTTATTTCATTCCTTTTAAGCCAATAACCCCACCCTAATTAAGTATCCTTGCCACATAGAGCAAATAAGCTTAGAAGAATAAATTTTAAAACTTTATCTTTGGAATTCTCATTTTGAATCCCACGGTTTTCTCACTTTGATAGAAATGAAAAATGGGTTTTATGGTTTTTACGGTTTTAACCTAGAATGGCTTTGGTTTCTTCAAGCTTTTTATGTGTGTGTGTGTGTGTGTGTATTATAATTAAGACCAATAAGAATTCGAGGCTTCTTTTGGAAGCCATTTAGATATTTTACAAATTGTCGTTTATTTTATAAAAAAATTTATCATGAAAATTTATTAGTTTATTATTTAGTTTCATCACATGCCTGATTAAAAGTCTTACATCCACATGTGTACTTATATTTTAAGACTAATTATGTATTTTATTAAGAAAGTGGCCTACCATTCAATATTTATTTAGAATTTTTATACAAATTTCACTTTTTGGTATCATTTCGTTCAGTTTCGATCAATTTAAATTTGAAGTTTGACTATATTCATTTGACTTCTAAAAGTCAAACCCTATTGAACATTTTGACCAATTTTTTCCATGAATTATGGGCAAAATAGTCATTTTTTTGTAAGTGCACATTTTTCAAGATAAACCCTAATCAAAATTTTATGAGTCTGAATAGCTTACCCGAGATCATGTATCATAATTTTATGATGATTTGAATATTTTGAGTAGATGTGCACTTTCACGGGACCCACATACTTATCCGAATAAGAGCTCGCGTCTTAAGACAAAAAAATCGAAATTTTCACTATTTATTTATCAAATGGTTATCCAAGGTCACTTATACTCCTAATAATAATATTCTTTGAATTTGGCACAAATATGACCTTCCAAGAGGCTCGCATACTTACTCGTCCGTACATGTCCTGCCTTACATTTATACCTTTACTTATCTCATTCAAAATGTTCTTATATTGTCAATTCATTATGTACTATGTATGGAATTTATGGTTATCACACTTACTGACCTTTTCTTATAAAATTCCTTTGAACTTTTTTCTACATATTGAGCTTTAGTTGGGAGAGTATTTTGGATCTATCCAAAACGTTGCAGGCTTGAAATATTGTCCCAACTCTCTGAGGTACCACTTCTTTGATATTTTTAGTATACAAATATTTTTCTTATTGTATACTATTTTATTTTCAGGTAGTTTTCTATAATATTATAGGTTAGGATGTAAACTAGGTTAATGAACAATTGTTGCATTATTTGGATGCCTTTCTATATGGAGATAAATTATTTCCAGAAAATGTGATTCTGTTGATATAGTGTTTTGAGGAAATGGTTCATTTATGTTTTGTGGATTTATGGATGAGATTGTGGATGAGCTTAATTTTGGAATATCTAGGACTCTTATTGTCACGACCCTCAACTTACCAAAAATCGTCGTAAATTTTTTTTTGCTTTTTATATTCTATTTATTATTGTTCTTACCTTACCTCGATCGTGATCAGCTACACTCTCAACAGTTGGGCTATGTGTCGGTGTTTACCTCATCCAACCATAACAATTTAATTTGCATTATAATTTAGAAGTGAACACTTGTATAAATAAATCAGAGTTGCTGTTTACATGTGTTTACATTGCTTTACATCCCCAATGGTTACATTCAAAATGCTATTGTGCTATAGAAAGTTTAGATTCAAAATTACATCAGTGTGTATACCTTACGCGATGGGATGCAGCGGATACCAAAAAAGAAAGCCTCAAGTTGCTCTCAATCTATACCCAAAGCTCTGTAGAGAGGGAAAAATAAGGGGGGTGAGCAAACAACACGCTCAGTAAGGCAATCATGCGAACAAGTAGATACTGCAATATCTACGTGGTCGTGATGCCATGCTCAAAACCATACAATTTCTCATTCACACCTCAAAAGCATTAGTCATGCTTGTGTTAATGGCATGTAAAGGAAGTCATGCATATAAAAAATTCAGTGCACAATTAAATTTAAGGCATGGAAAACCATTATGCATATCTCATAAATAAGGCATGGAAAAATCATCATGCGTAAGTACACTTTAAAGGCATTATCATACTTCCTCAAGCAAGTCATGCTATTTCATCTCAATAAAATCAACGTTTGTCAGGACTAAGCCCCTCCCTCGGACTGTCCTAACTCACAATACATTTCAAAACATGGATTCATTCATAAATAAGAGACATGTGAGATAGACAATATAATGAGAAAAATCTCCTCTAGGACCATGGCCATATCATGTGGTCCCAGGCTACAGTGATCAGGTGTGCGGGGTATCACCTTTATCTACTTTCACACGGGAGTTGGGTCACGTCCAACCCACCGGTCCATAGTAGATCTAAATATCGTCCGAAGATGGCATATCACAATCTCAACATGGTACAACGTACTCCATGCTACCTGCACGGTACAACGTACTCTGTGAACCCATATCAACACATCATATCACGCCACATCTCAAAATGCGCGTGCGAGCCTATTTAATCGGTATGACACCCAGTCTACCCAAAGCTCTTAGCACGGCTATCAATCATGTCATAAAACCACATGCTAGTAATCTCAAGCATGGCAACAAGTATGGTGGACATCTAATGCGAGCTATGCTCTAGCACCATGTCAAAACCAATATAAAGTCTGTGCGAGCTAAGCTCCAACACAACATCATAGAAATCCATGTAAGAACTAGTGCGAGCCAAGCTCTAGCATTCATGCGTATAAAACACATCAAATCTTGTACGAGTCATACTCTAGCACGTTTTCACTCTGATGAAATCCATGTAGGTGGCTCAGTTCTTTGCAAGGCATGTTATAAACCAAATCAAATCATTTCAAATGTTAGCCAACCTACCAATCACTTGCTAAAAAGCAACAAAATAGGATTTTCAAAGCATCATGCTTTTGTTTTCATGCACATTTCATCAAAACTCAACTCTTGCCCTTCAAACACCCATTTCATTTCCTATTACCACATGCATTCTAGAAAACATAATGCGCCCAAAATATGCACAAATATCTCTAAGAGTCCACACAATTCCCTTACCTCGATTTACTCGGGGTGCGACTCTCTTCCTCTTAGCTTCTCACGCTTTGGCTCAACTTGCTTCGGGTGTATCCTCGAAAACTGCAAATCATTCACTAATCACTTGGGTTAATGTTGCTAACTCACATTTTGACTTCAACTAGTCAATATATTTCACTGAGCCTATTTCATTAAGTTTGGCCCATTTTTGCATTTGGCCATCATCAAGTCATTTTCAACCAATTTATCTAGTAACTCACTTAGTTACTTGTTTAGGACTTGATGTGAATTGCTCTACCCTTACTCTCTCATTCATTTATGCATTTTTACCAATGCCTTAAATACACATTTTCCCCCTTTTTGGGTAAGTCCCACAATTTATTCCATAACACCATCTTAAAATCACACCCACAACACCATTGTCACCTTAAGACATCTCATTCATCATTTAATTCCAATACATTTCACTTTCTCACACTAACCTATTTCTAGGTTGTAATTATTCCTTTATATTCTAGGTAGTTTCTACCATTAATACACATACCAATCTACTCCAAAATCAATATCTAAACAAATGTACTCGGATTGGTGCATTAGAAACTCACCTAGATTGATTTCCTCCTTGCTCCAAATGGAATTGCTCCTTGCTCCTTAAATCCAATAAACGGGGTAATGACTCCAAGCTATGTTGTTCTTCTCTTTGATGTGAACAACTTTGTATCTAATAGTCTTCCCTCAATTCTTTATGAAAATGGGTGGATTTAGGAGTGAGAAAGCTATGTTTTTTTTATTAAAAATGGTAGAGTGAGGTTGTTTACCGAAATCTGTAGATCCAATTGCTCCTATTTATAGAATTTGCTTGATGAGATCGATCTGCATAGGGTGGAGATTGATCTGGTCCTCTTAAAATACCTCATTTTCATAAAATTTGAAGGTATGAGATCGATCTGTCGAGGGCTTGAGATCGATCTGCTTCAGGCAGAGAGTTAAGGAGATCGATCTGGCTAAGGGAGGAGATCGATCTGCTCCAACCCGAGAGCTAAGAAAATCGATCTGCTTGCATTAAGGATCGATCTCTTTATTACAGAATGTTTAGAAGATCGATCTGGCCCCATTGGAGTTCAATTTGCCCTGTTCCATTACTCGAATAAGAGCATTTTTGGCTTTTCCAGATCGATCTCTCATCCTATGAGATCGATTTGACATTCATATTTTTTAGATTTTGCTACAGTTTTCTACAGAAACCCACACAAAACCTCCTTAATTTTGCTGTCATAGTCATTTTCCCACCCCACCACCTTTAAGACTTGAAAATGACATTCATTCATACTTTATACACATTAAAACTTGTGTGCAATCATTGTATAACCAAATGTATACAATATATGACTAAATAGAAGCATAAGGATTCACGCAACTCATGTAACTTCATTCCATTTAACCACACCACTCAAAACTCAATATATTCACGTTCCACTCATGGAAATATCCTTCTTACACTCGTTATACACTTTAAAATTTGCATGTATTCATTTCACATTTACTTGATCCAAAATCACTCATTTTACAATTACATTCACATATATACAAAGTTATACATATATGTGGTCTCACACTTATGAAGAACTTAAATTCTATATAGGTGTTTAGATTGGGACTTTAAGCTAATAGCTTAAACAAGTCAAGTGTAAGACCCGAAATTAAATCGTAAATTTTATGAGGTAGAAAAATGTTCACAAATTTAAAGGAATGTGATTCGGACTGAAAATAAGAATTCAAATCATAAAATGAATGAGTGTTCGTGAAGGAAAGTTTGACTGAATTAATCCCGAACAAGTGTAGGGGTAAAACGGTCAAAAGATCGAAATACAGGATAAATTCGATAAGAAAAATTTAATTAAAAATAAGGAATTAGGATATCTTGATCAATAATGAGGAATTATACAATTTCGAGTCTAATTGATCAAGATCCGAAATTTTTAGAAATACCGAAAAGTCACCCGGGACAATATCCCGAAAATACGGAAGAATTATACCGGAAAAATAATTTAAAAACTAAATAAATTAAATTAAATTAAGTTAGAATAAAATTATAATTTTAAGTGATATTTTGGGTATTTTAATGTATTTTAATGAATAGTAAAATAATTAAAATAAATAAAAATAATAATAATAAAAATATAAAAATAAATTAATGAAATGAAAA
Organism: Firmiana major; assembly: GCA_033439115.1. Classification (NCBI taxonomy): domain Eukaryota; kingdom Viridiplantae; phylum Streptophyta; class Magnoliopsida; order Malvales; family Malvaceae; genus Firmiana; species Firmiana major. Next base: position 33,073,659 of record CM065913.1, on the reverse strand, counting down.
AAAAAAAAAGAACAGAAACGCGAAATCGCGTGAGACCGAAACGAAGAAACGAAGCAGCCGATCCGAGGAGCTGCCGGCGGAACGACGACCGACGGAGGCCGGCGAAGGCAAGCCCGACGAGGACTGACCCACTACCGGCCCCATGGAGGCCCAAACGGTGGCTGTAGGCGGCGGACGGAGCGAAAAATCGAGACCGAGGGAGAGAAGAAGAATCGCCGGCGATCGACGAGATTCAGGCCCGATCGACCCCAGCCGAAGCTTCCCCAGGCGACGGTGACCAGATTGGCGGTGGTGGTAGCCACTGAAACCGGCGGACGGCGCCGGAAACAGCAAGAGAGGAAAACGGGTCCGACGACGAAGAGGAGAACAGCCGGGCCGGCCACCTTCCGGCGACGTTGAGGCGAACCGAGGGCAGATCTGAGATGCGGACGGCCTTGCGGAGCGATTGGCGGTGGAAGCCGGCGGAGAACCGGCCGGCAAGGCGGTGAACCGGTCGAACCGAAGAAAATCGACGGTCTGAACCGGTCCGAACCGGACTGAACCGGTTCAGCCAAAAAGAGGAGAAAAAAGGGAGAAAAAGGGAAAAGAAAAAAGAGAAAAAATTGAGAAAAATTCCAGTGATGCAATCGAGTTTCGGGTAAGTCGATAAGCGGTCAAATTGACCCGATTTAAATTTGGAATATTTTATTTAATTAAATTTCGAACGAAAAGTTTACCCGAAAATGTAATTAATTGTGTAGCTCGATGATTGGCATCCACCGAAGGCTCGAGACAGTCTCGATTTGCGAACTAGCATGGAATCTCGGGTAAGTGACCCCTATTTACGATAATTTTCTTGTTATGCGTGATATTGATTTAATTTTCGCATAAATTGAATTAAATTATGGAAATTTAGATTAATTGTCGTAAATATTAAATTTAGCTATTCGAGAATTAGAACGAGGCCCGATAAATTATTGGTGGGCCCAGTGAGCCCAATAGGCCTCGATAAAGTGAGAATTAAGTGGAAAACGGGCTTAAGGCCGATTAAGGCCCATTAAGGTGCAATCGGGCCCAATAGGGGTAAACGGGCCCAATGATTTAAATTAAGCCCAGAAAGTATTAAATACAATTAAATTGTATGTTATCTGACCTGGGGAATATTAATACGCAGTTTCGGGCATTGGATTGGAAGCGTATCGGACTGCGCGACGAGACAACATTGGAAAAGAAAAGGTCAGACTCGACGAGAATCGAGGTAAGGGAATTCTACGGACTGCTAGAGGTAAACTCTACGAAATTTTAAATTCATATGCAGTCTTTAAAATTTATCTGAAGGGTCTAGAGGTCGAATAATAATTTTAGTGCCCCGAATGGGCAAATTACTAAAATACCCTTGTTAAGGGTAAAATATAAAAATTTAGAAAAAATTGGGAGGAGCAAGAACAGAAGGTTTCTGCTCATTCTGGAGGTGTTTTGAGGCATGCATGAGTAGGCTGGCTCACCTTGAAAGAAAATGCACAGCATTGCATACTTTTAACGTGATATTGTTTTGAAAACTGTTTTGAGGAAACAGAGCCGCCTACGTGTTTTTATTGACATGTGACGTGCTAGAGCTCAGCTCGCACGATGTTGTCGATTTGTGTGATGCACGCATTAGTGCTGGAGCGAGAGCTCGCACTAGAGTTTTACATGCATAGGTGCTGGAGTCCAACTCGCACCAGATTCTTATATATATATGATTTTGAGACAGGGTGTTAGAGCTTCGCTCGCACCAGATTTTTATACGATTTGCATACAGAGTGCTAGAGCTTAGCTCGCACTAGATTTACTTGATTTGATGAGAGTGCTGAGCATTGCTCGCACTGATTTTTATGAGAACATGCGATGAGCCGTGCTTGGAGCATCGGGTAGACTGTGTGTCACCGATTAAATAGGCTCGCACGTGCGTTTTGAGACATGGCATGAGTATTGAGAAACAAAACCTCTGTGGGAAGCAGGCCAATTGGGCTGGAGTACCTAGAGATATTATATGGGTTCACGGAGTACGATGTACCGTGCAAGTAGCATGGAGTACGATGTACCGTGTGGTATCTTCGGATACGGCATCTCCGGATGCAGCATCTTCGGATGCCGGGGATCGGATAAGACTGACGGGATGGACTGACCCACCTCCCGGGCGGTTCCCGATCATGGTGAGAACCCGCACACTAGGATCCGTGTAGCTGAGGAACTCCCGAGGACAGATATGGCCATAGTCCTAGTTATTGCCGTTATACAAATATTGCCTCGTCTCGCATGTCGACGATTTCGATGATTTAAACTGGGATTTAAATTAAATATGCATGATGGTTATATTCCATGCTTTTAAAATCCATATGTGATGTTAACGATTTTCATGATTTTGAGTGAGTCAGGATCACCCGAAGGAGGGGTCGAGTCCTGACTTTACTGTGAAATTTTAAACGAGAAAGATATGATTTTGAATATACTTGCATGTTGGATTTTCCGTGCAATGTATTTTACATAACATCATAACGCATATCATTGTTTTAAAATGTGTGGAGAAAGGGTGGTTTATGCATGGCACCACGTTCATGTAGGTAGTATGGTTACCTACTTGTTCGTAGGATTGCCTTACTGAGCTTGATGTGCTCACCCCTTTCATTTTCTCCCACAGATAATCTCCAGTTGAAGATGCGACGACTCAGTATGCATTCCGGATATCCGCTGCTGCCCATCAACATAAGGTATATACACTTGTACATATTGTATCTACATAAGCATAGCACAGTAACATGTTTGTAAGTGTCTCTAGGGGATGTATAAATATTGTAGACATTTTATAAATGACTGGAGAAAAAAAAATAAGTTACATCGTAAATGTGTGGTGGGACTGGCATTGACGCACAGCCCAATTATTAGTGGAGTGTTGGTCACGATTCGAGGACAGGTAAGAATTTAAGTAAATAATAAAACGCGAAAAAATTAACTCTGATTTTTGGGTAGTTTGGGTCGTGACATCAAGTGGTTAACTACTTCACCTTTTAGCTTTACATTACACGTAGATAAACCATATGAAAAAGGAAAAAGTTAGGCCACATATTCAGGTATTCACAATAAGTATAAGTGATAAATCTCGACCTTCAAGTCTTGAAACATTATGCAGTAGGATCACACAATAGTAATAAATATTTATATACATATATATATATATATCTACATATCCATATCTACCATCATATAAATATATATCATCAAGATCCACAAATGTGAAAACTCACATTTCAATGTATCTAATACAAACTCTTTAAGTGTATTAAGTCAATTGTATTAGATTGATTAATAAAGGTATGATCATGAAGACCAAAGTGTTCGTTTTAAGTTCAAGTTATATATTTAGTATGAATGAGTTGGATTAAGGTCGAAAGTTGTTGAATGATTAATTTCCCTAAGTCTTTTAGTGTAATGGAGATGTATTTTGAGTTTTAGATTAATTCAAAAGGGAAATTGGACATTCTGGAGGTAAACGATCGATCATTTTTCCTTACAGGACCGATCTCTATTTGGTAGAAAGGCCTTGGCAATAGCGAGATAACAGAGGGATTGATCCCCTCTGGCTCACCAACTCCCACTAACCATCTAGTAAGCGTTTCAAATAGACCCTTCACACATTCTCACCCCATTTCTATATTTTTAGGCTAAAGAAAGAGAAAAATGAGAAAAATGATAGAAAAATAGAGAGAGGAAAAGGAGAAAAGGGAAGAAAGGAAAGAGATAGCCTCCATCAGTGGAACCACTTCATCTCTTTGCTCTTCTCTTCATCATATCTTATTTTGGCACTTAATGGTGACCATTTGAAATGTGAAAACTTAGAGAGAAGGTTTGGCCAATTAAGGTAAGTTAAAGAGAGAAAGCTTAAATCTTTAAGGTATAAAGATATATGGTTATTTTGAGGTTTCTAAGGTTATTTCTGGTGTTAAATGCAACCAAGAAAACTTAAAGGTTAAGTCTAAGGTTTTGGCCAAGAGTGGATTTGAAGGTAAATTATTTCTACAAATTCTAGATGAAATGTATGTGTTAATTTATGTAATGATACATGATTTAGATAAAGTGAAATGTTAAGAAAAATTATAAAAGGTTGACTTAGGGTTTTGACTCTTATGAAGTTTATGAAAAGATGATGTTTTGGTGTTGATTTTGATCTATAATGATGATTAAGTTATTTTAAGATTGGTATGAGTAGTTCAAGTAAAGATCAAGTGTAATGATAGTTAGGTGATGGGAGTAAATGAAACCAATGGTATAACTAAGTTAAATAGTTATGGTTTGGTGTGGCTTGAGGTTCAATTTGATAGATTGAATGTGTTTATGGTTTGTGGCAGTAAGGTGTTCTTAGTGGTACATATCGGTCAGTGGAAGGGTGCATGGCGCCATTGAGTTAGCTTGCTATTATTGGTGTGCATAAGGCAAGGGATATGTGTGGAATTTGGTGGTAACTAAATTGTTGTATTTTCAATGCATGAAATGTAGACATGACATGATTTAAAGTTGCATTAGGAATCATAAGCTTGTAAAATGCATGTAAGTTATATGATATATAACTTAAGATAGAATTTTAAGCATGTTCTTAAGATGTTTGAGAATTGATTTAAGGATGAAAACTTACCAAAACTGGATTTTTGGGCATGAAGGATCGATCCATCCCTCTTTTGATTTTCCAGAAACCTTGCACTCGGGCTATGAGAGATCAATCCACTCCCTTTGTAGGATTGATCCTCATGCCTGTATTTAGAAAAAGGTTTATATTGTGACTTCTTAAGATCGATCTCTCACTTCATAGGATCTATCTTCACCCTCCAAGTTCAGTTTTAAACTTTGCAGAAATCATGTTGAAGGCATGAAACAACTCACTAAGTTTATGAAATGTTTTAAATTGCATAAGGGAGTATTTAAAAGGCTTATATGTATATTGTTCTACTTTGATATGAAAATCATGGGCTGCCTTTATGATTATTAAGCGTGATTCTCATTGATTTCATTCTTTCTAGCCATAAGTGTAAATTATGTTTATGAAAGCGTTTATTCGAATCATGCTAACTACTTTATAATATCCAAAAGTACATTTTAAGACTTTGGCACCCTTAGTTTGTGCCGATATGGTAGTCATGTTGGTGTGTGTATTTGTGTGACATGTAACATCCATTGTGGATAGTTTGCCCACATGTTTGTGCCTATTGGTACCCATGCCCATGCCATGCCTTTGCTTTTTGCTTGGCACTGTGTATGTGACCTTAGCGGTAACTATGATTTCATTAACTATGATTTTGAAGTTGTTTGACACTGATCAAGTCTACAGCTCTCAATACCTACTCGATCAGTAGGACTGAGGACCCTAGACCATGGCCATTGGTTTTGTATTCCCTTTTAAGAACTTACGTGTATTGCATGATTACTTTAGAGACCTAGCTTAGTCTTCATCCTATAATTTGATTTGCAAGTTTACGTTTTGAATGAACACTTATTATTTGTCTTTAAACACATGTGATTGAATCATTGTTTTTATGTGTATTAAGGCATGATTTGAAAATATGTCTTAAGCATGTTTTGGAGTGCTGCATAAGCATTTGGTTTTTTTCTATTTACTCTGCATGTATTTCTTACGAAGCGTTAAGCTCACCCCCTTCAGATTTCATACAGAGACCACCCGTGGAGTACACAACAAATATGATGGACATAGAGTCTCCCCACGCTAACTTTTGTACTTTATGAGGTATACGACCTCTCTTTTATTTTGTTTAATTCCCGAATGTTGTAAGCACAGTTAATGTATTCTTTTTTACACATGTATATGTATATGGGATGTATTTAGGATTCATCGCAGTCATTCAAGTAGGGTGATGTCTTAAATAGCTAAGTAAATGTGATTTTTTGGGAATGTTTATGGTTATGATTATTGGATTTATAATTATGGTTTAGGGTTAATGGTATCACATCGCTCACAAGTTAATTGGGACCACAGACTAGAAAAGAACTATAAAAAATCGGTAAAGATTAACTAATTAAGTTAATTGAAACTTACACAGCGGTTGACAACTATAAATATATAAAAAAAATTAGTTCAAATTTTAGTCGATTCTGAACATTACAGAGTTTATATCAAAGCTTCAATTGTCTAATACATATCGATGTAGTAGGTTAAGATTAGAGGTACATAGCGAGTGTTTTTGCTTGTCTGGTTTTAATAGTGTATAAATGCTAAAAGTTATACTTAATCATTTGTTTTGGTACAAATAAATTGATTTTAACTTGAGCGAGAAATGGGGTAGGCCACAAAGGGAGGTTTAGCCACCTCAACCATATCTTTCGTAACTCGAGAGTCCAAATTCATTCATCTCAAGGCTCGAGCAACAACTCAAGTAGGGTTTTGAAGCCCTGCCAACTATGTTTGCAGAACATTTTGAGGTAATGACATTGACACCAATGGCCAACAAGCACCACCACCACAACCTCAGTCGCAAGCACCATTACCTCCTCCACAACTACAGGCACCTTCATCTCGTCCAACACCTAAGCCTTCTTTGTTAAAGCCACAAGTGTAGGTACCTCAGCCAAAGGCTCCACCATAGCTTAAGACCAAGGATAGGGTTGGTAGAAATATGTGTTGTTTGAAGGATTTTCTGAAGATAAGTCCTTCAACATTTAAGGGGATCAAGATCCGGTTCAGGCAGAGAATTTGGTCTTGAGTGTAGATAAGTCATTTAAATACATGGGTGCTCCAGCACCAAAAGAGTGTCATTAGCCACCTATATGCTTAAAAAAGAATCCAAGCACTAATGGAAGTCCATAAGACTGTGTTGAGGGCTAAGCACCCAAATATCACTTGAGAGATCTTCCTAGCAACATTAAATAAGTAGTACATTCCTTAGATCGTAAAGAAGAAGATGCAGTCAGAGTTCCTGAATTTGGTTTAGGGGAGCTTATCAGTGGATGCTTATGAGTCCCACTTCACTGCACTGAATAGATTTAATCTTGAGACAATGTAGGATGAGGGACGAAAGACAAAGAGGTTCTTGTCAAGATTGAGGCCTGCAATCAAGGATATACTAGCCGCTTTATATTTAACCACTTGTGATGAAGTCGTTAGGAGGGCCTAGTTAGTTGAGCAAACCTTAGATGTTACCTAAGCTAAGTATGGGTTGAGGGGTAAAGCTATTGACAGAAGCAAAAGATCGAAATATTTTAGATTGATTTAGAGGAAAGGTCAGTTCAAGAGATAGATAAATGACAAATCTTGGACTAAGGCTACTAGGCCTTCGGCTCTTTGTATCACCACAACTGCTTCAACCATTACACCTGGTACTTTGACTATACGGAGCTCGTAGTAGCAAGGCATAGTCTGTCGATCTTGAGGCAAGAACCACGACTCCTAACCCTGTTATTGGCACACTGAGGTTGTTTTCATTGTAGGCAGATAAGACACATAGTGAGAGATTGCCCTCCGCTTAAGGCTCCATAGAAGCAACCTGAGAGGCTTGTCCCATAGAGGAAGGCCACAGCAATGGAGAAGGGTAAGAAGCCGGTGACTTAGGTGTGCATTTTTACTTTGGATAAGGAGTTAACCGATGCCTCTACTGATGTTATCCGAGGTAAACTTCTTATTTTTGGCATTGAGACATTTGTAATGTTTGATCTTGGCTCTACTCATTTATTTGTATCCATATTGTTTGTTAGTAAACTACATGTAGAGCCTGACCTTTTAGGTTATTTGTTGCATATCTATACCCCTATGAAAGAGTTACAAATGACTGAACTAGTGTAAGAAAATTGTAAGATTAAGGAGGAGATAGAAAAATGGTAGTAGATCTAGTTTTACTTAATATGTATTGTTTTAATATCACCCTAGGCATGTATTAGTTAGCTACCAATCGTGTCAGCTAAGATTGCTATACTAAGACTGTGACCTTTTCCCTACTGGATAAGTATGATGTATGTTTTGCAACTAAGTAATGAAAGTATGATGGTGGAGCTTTATTCGTCTTATTATGTTTTACTTTATGTGAAGGTTATATCGCTTTCACTAATACACTAGGAAGGCACATCCAGATCTTCAAGATGTTTTTGTGGTCCGTGAGTTTTCATATGTATTTCCTGATGAATTATTTAGGTTACTAGCTGATAGGGAGCTCGGGCTGACTATTGATTTAGCCCATATCTTGGCCTCTATATCGTACAACATTAATAGAGTTAGAGGAATTAAAGAAGCGAATTCAAGAGTTGTTAGACAATGGGGTATTTCTCCATGGGAGCACCAGTGTTAATTGTAAGGAAGAAGGACTTTAGCCTATGGCTATGTGTAGATTACCGATTATTAAATGAGGCAACAGTAAAGAACAAGTATCCCCTTTCTAGGATCGATTACCTGTTTGACCAGTTGTCGGGTGCATCAGTGTTCAGTAAGATTGATTTGAGCTAAGGATATCACCAATTGAAGATTAGGATAGAAGATATCCCAAGATAATTTTTAGGACACGTTATAACCATTACGAGTTCCTTGTGATGTATTTATCTTAACGAATGCCACTGCAACATTTATGAATTTGATGAATGAAATGTTTAAATCGTACCCGGACTAATTTGTCATAGTATACATTAATGAAATCTTAGTGTACTCCAAGTGCCGAGAGGAGCATGAGCAGCATCTACGTGCAGTCCTCCAAACACTCAGGGATAAGCAGTTGTATGGCAAGTTGGATAAGTATGAGTTTTGGCTAGATTAGGTAGCATTTTTAGGTCATATTGTGTCAAAAAACGGGGTGCCAGTTGATTTATCTAAGGTTAAGGCAAGGGAATGATCGAAGAATATTACAAAGCTTCGAAGTTTCTTGGGGCTTGTCGAGTACTATAGACGCTTCATATAGGGTTTCTCTAATATAGTTGGACTATTGACTCGCCTTAAATGAAAAGATGTAAGGTTTGAGTGGTCCAATAAGTATAAGAGCAGTTTTCAAGAGTTTAAATAGAAGTTGACTTCAGCATCGATCTTGACTATACCAAGTGGATCAGGGGGTTTAGCAATGTACAACATAACTCCCTTCAAGGTCTGGGTTGTGTAGTCATGCAGCACGGTAAGGTAGTTACTTATGGTTCTCGCTATCATAAGGACCATTAAAAGAACTATCTTACTCATTATTTGGAATTGGTCGCAGTGGTTTTTGCTTTGAAGATTTGGTGGTACTATCTACATGGTGAGAAATCTCATATCTATACTGACCATAAAAGTTTAAAGTATATATTTGTTCAGAAGGAGCTTAATATGAGACAGAGAAGATGGATGAAGTTTCTTAAGGATTATGACTGTAAGATCTTATACCATCTAAGTAAAATGAACGTAGTGGTTGATGCATTAAGTCAAAAAAGGATTATGTCATATATGATGGTCAAAGAATAGGTCTTTTAAAGCAGTTAGTTGAGCTCAGTATCAATGTTCAATCTTACAGGGATTGTTTGTTAACTAGCCTCCAAATAGAGTCAAGTATTATAAAACAAATCAGGTTGGCTCAAAGGAATGATAAGAGATTGGTTGAGATAGCAAGCTAGCTAGATCAAGGTTCGTAGTCACACTACACGGTCAGTGAAGAATGGTTGCTTCGATTTAAGGGTCGAATTTATGTTCCGAGCGATGATAACTTAAAGTGAAGGATTTTAGATGAGGTTCATAATTCTCGATGCACGATGCACCCAAGCAGCATCAGGATGTGTCATAATCTGCGCCGTATGTATTGGTAGGTCGTTATGAAGAAAGATGTGACAGAATTTATGACTAAGTGTTTGTGTGTCAGCAGGTAAAGATCGAGCATTAGAAGCCAGTAGGGTTGCTCCAACCTTTATCGACATCTAGAGGGAAATGATAGCATATCATTATGGATTTCATCATGGGTTTGTCGAGGACTAAGAGAAGATATGATGCGATATGGTTGATAATGGATAGATTGATAAAGATTACTCACTTCCTGGCTATAAAGACCATTGATTCCTTGAGTTCACTAGCAAAGTTGTTCGTCCAAGAGATAGTTCGACTACGTAGTACCCCAATGAATATCACTTTAGACAGAGATTCACGGTTCACATTTAGGTTTTGAAGACATTTTTAGAAAGCCATGGGATCTTAACTGAACTTTAGCACAACCTTCCATCCTTAAAAAGATGATCAATCTGAGTGGACTATTCAAACCTTGGAGGACATGTTGAGGGCATACACTATGGATTTTTAGGGTTCATGGGACGATCGTCTACCATTTGCTAAGTTCACATACAATAACAGCTTTCACACCAACTTTGGAATGGCACCTTACGAGGCTTATTACGAAAAGAGATGTCGATCCCTTATAGCTCGGGAAGAAGTATGTGACAGGAAACTTTTGCCTCTCAAACTAGTTGAGTAGGCATATGAAGGTGTTAAGAGTATTTTTTATAGACTTTGTATAACTCAAACGCAGCAAAGAGTTATGTTGATGTACGCAAGAGGTCTCTTGAGTTTTAGGTTGGGGATTCAGTATTTTTAAAGGTATCTCTGTGTCACGCCCCGGAAGCGCAGAAAACAGGGCAAATTTAAACTTTTATTTTTATCAATACACATTTATGGGTGCATTCCTGTACAATGTCATGCATCAATATTTGTATATATATCATAAAACCACACCTCAGGATCTAATCATCACATAATTAAATATATTAAATCAGATACATTCCTCAACTCAGATTGAATTATCCTAATACATCTCATACATTATAGTACATCAAGTGTCTGTAACTACAATTATAGTCTGGTTACATGAAATAATAAAATGTACCTCAAGTACAATATGTGGCCTAGAGCTTGAGTCCTCACTGGCCACTAATCCGTACGTTGTAGGAAAATTCTCTTCACTTAAAGAAATCTGGGGAAGAGATAAAACAGGGTGAGCTTATAAATCGCTCAGTAAAAGGATAAGGGATTCATTAATAAGAAAATGATTTGCACAGCACAATCATTTTGTTTTACATGATAAACTCAATAAACTCAGTGAAAAATGTAGCATGGATAGTTAAAGCATCATCTCAAAGCTCATGTAAAAATGTGATAATAAATGGCTCAATTCAAGAATACAAGCATGTAAAAATCAAGATGCGATAATGGCTTCTCTCTTTAAAATATGATGAAAATCACTGCAATAGTAATGCACGTGGCACGACCACTAAATAAAATCTACACGTGGCACAGCCACTAATTAAAATTCGCACATGGCACAACCACGAAACACACGTGACACAGCCACTGATTTAGATTCGCACGTGGCGTAGCCACTAAATATGTCACGCCCCGAAAACGCGGAAAATAGGGCTAATTTAAAACTTTTTATTCATTCATTCACAATTAACAGTGCATTCCTGTGCAGTGTCATACATCATCACCTATATTATACCTCAGGATCTCGTCACTGAATAGTATATATTATATCATATACATTACTTGATCTCAAGTTAATTAATCCTAATACATCCCATACAACGTTATACATCAAGTGTCTGCAATTATGGTAAATGTCTGGGGTACATGAAAAGATAAAAGATACCTCAAAATACAATATATGGCCTGGAGCTCAAGTCCTCCACTAGCCACTACTCCATACGTCGCAGGAAAACCCTTTTCACTTGAAGAAATCTGGGGGGAAAGAAAACAGGGTGAGCTTCTAAATCGCTCAGTAAAGGGGTTAAGGGACTCATTTCATAAACCAAAATGCACATCACAAAATATTTATTTGTATGTGAAACTCATTAATCTCATTTGAAAACCATAGCATGAAAGTACTCAAAACGACATTCTCATGTCTCAAATCATGTGAAAACATGAAGTAAAAAGGCTCAGTCTAGAGCAATAACAAAGCATGTGAAAATAATGCGATAAACGTTTTCTCAATTAACGTGATAAAATAACTGTAATAATAATGCACGTGGCACAGCCACTAAACACACGTGGCATAGCCACTGATTTAAATTCACACGTGGCATAGCCACTAAACACACGTGGCATAGCCACTGATTTAAATTTACACGTGACATAGCCACTGGATAGGGTTTCACGTGGCAACGGCCACCAAGTATACGTGGCATAGCCACTGGATGGGTGATCTCACGTGGCAACGGCCACCAATTAGGGTTTTCACGTGGCAACGGCCACCAAATAGGGTTTCTCACGTGGCAACGGCCACCAAATAGGGTTCTCACGTGGCAACGGCCACAAAATAGGGTTTCTCACGTGGCAATGGCCACCAAATAGGGTTCTCACATAGGGTTCTCACGTGGCAACGGCCACCAAATAGGGTTTCTCACGTGGCAACGGTCACCAAATAGGGTTTCTCACGTGGTAACGACAACCAAAGGGGGTTTCTCATGTGGCAACAACCACCAAATAGGGTTTCTCACGTGGCAACGGCCACCAAGTATACGTGGCATAGCCACAGAATGGGTTATTCTCACGTTACCAGAACGGAGAAGAATCGGGCTTACATGCTACCAGAGCAATGCCCGGTGTGTACTCAAAATTACACACCTAAGTCTTAATCACATAAGACTAGTTTGCCTTCACGTAGAACTTATAGTGGTTTTTCTCTCGTAAAACTAATTTAAAACCGTTTTGTACTCAACACAAAACATATTGAAACCGAGTCCCAACCGGCAAAACACGCACACATTTCTCAAATCTCGATATTGCCTTAACGTAAAGCCCAATTCATTACTCACACAAAAATTCAACGGTTTATAAAGCAATTTCACACTCAGCTTATAAACTCATAAAATAATGGGCTCCAACCGGCTATAAAAACCGTGTGCAATTATATCTCAACACAACACTCAACATGCTTGTTTTATAACCACAAATCATGCTATAATAGTTTACAAATCACATACACAAATGGTTTAGATTTCCCTTACCTCTTTGCACCTCGTATAGTGCAATCGTTTCCCTCGTATCACGGACTAGCCTCGCATTCCACTCTGAAACTGCCGAGCTGTCCAAACGATGTTAAAACATCAATACTCATTATCACATCAACCTCAATTCTCAAAATCGAGCATAATTGCTCATAACTCCTCAAATTTCTCAATTCTCATAACTCCATCACAAACCGCAATCTCGCTCACAACACCTCAACATTCTACATTTCTCATGTCACGACCCAATTCCATTCTCTTTAACCGAAATCACTGAAAATTTTTCGCGTTTTATTGTTACCTTACCCGGTCGTGAACTAAGCTCACCACATACTGTTGGGCTGTGAGTCAATAATAAACACCACATCTCATTCATTCTCAATTAATTAAAACGATGTCATACATGTGCATTTAATCGTGTATTTATACGAATACATGTTTTACTGACATCTACATCCCCCATAAGTACAACTCAAAAGAATACTGTGCTTTTACATTGTTTAGATGAAAAAAGAATCACTGTGTATATACCTCTTAGCGATGGAGATGCAGCGGAGTCCAAAATAATACGCCTCAGTCCTCACTGGGCTACTATGCATGCTCTGTAGGGGGGAAAATAGAGTGGGATGAGCAACCACACGCTCAGTAAGGCAATAATGCAAGCATGGTAGATAACTACTCTATCTACATGCTGATAGTGTTATGCATAAATTGTTTATAGTAGGAGCATGAGGAATAAAACTATGCCATGTGGATATACATATATATCATGCGTCAAATCATGTGCATTGGCATATAAAACATGGTAGAGACATCATGCATAAAACATCTCATGCTCAATCTCATTTAAATTCATAAAAGGGCAATTCATTTAGAAACCTCCTTTTTGAACCAACAATATAACACCATCAAATCAACTCACAATCACGACCATTTCACAATTCACGAATGTGTATAAATCTAGGCCACTATATCCAAAGTGCCTATGTGAACTATTACATCATAATTCATCCCAGACCACACGCATCCAGGTGTGCGGGGTATCATGCTGGCACGGAGATGGATTATCCCTCGCCAGATCTTCTCATCACATAAACATCATGCGGTACATCGTACTCCATGTGATATACACGGTACAGCGTACTCCGCAACTCATATCATGATTGGGGGTGCCATTCCTAGGTCTTATCTACCCCATACCAAGAATGTTCCATATTCCGTGAAGGAGAGCCTCCCTGCCGAACAGAGCCTCCCCGCCTAACAGAGCCTCCCTGCCTCCTCGGGCTTAAGGATGTTAGCTTAAGGATGTAGGGCTTAAGGGTCCTTTCCGTAAGAGAGCCTCCCCACCGAACAGAGCCTCCCCGCCTAACAGAGCCTCCCTGCCTCTTCGGGCTTAAGGATGTCAGCTTAAGGATGTAGGGCTTAAGGATCTTACCTTTACCATACCCATGTAGGAGAGCCTCCCTGCCTAACAGAGCCTCCCCGCCTCTTTGGGCTTAAGGATGTCGGCTTAAGGATCCCACCGTAAGAGAGCCTCCCCACCAAACAGAGCCTCCCCGCCTAACAGAGCCTCCCTGCCTCTTTGGGCTTAAGGATGTTAGCTTAAGGATGTAAGGCTTAAGGATCCCACCGTAAGAGAGCCTCCCCACCAAACAGAGCCTCCCCGCCTAACAGAGCCTCCCTGCCTCTTCAGGCTTAAGGATGTTAGCTTAAGGATGTAAGGCTTAAGGATCTTACCTTTACCATACCCATGTAGGAGAGCCTCCCTGCCTAACAGAGCCTCCCCGCCTCTTTGGGCTTAAGGATGTCGGCTTAAGGATCCCACCGTAAGAGAGCCTCCCCACCAAACAGAGCCTCCCCGCCTAACAGAGCCTCCCTGCCTCTTCGGGCTTAAGGATGTTAGCTTAAGGATGTAAGGCTTAAGGATCTTACCCACTTTCACAACCTTATACGTATCCCCTCGTGCAAACTTGTGCGAGCAAAGCTCTAGCACGACTCATGCATCATGCATCTTCTCATAAAGAGGCGCGTACGAGCATAGCTCTAGTACGGTTATACTCATAAGACAACCATTCACAATCCACGTACGAGCAGAAGCTCCAGTACGGTTTATAAACATCATCACAATTCAATTTCAAAGTGCGAGCTAAGCTCGAGCACGTTTCACACAAGTGAAAACATAGAAATCTCGCGCGAGCGAGGCTCTAACGCGAATCATATCACATACACGCGATAGGCGGCTTACATGCATTCAAAACATCTCATAATATGCTTAGTGCCTCGTATGGGCCATTTCACAACATCATTCAAGTACTAGTCAGCCTATCCTTTTATTTGCTCAAATTAAAGCATTGTGTTTTGTAAAAGCATTCAAAACACATGATTTATGCAATTATTAGCCTTACTATCCCTTTTTCATAACATCCACTTCAAATCCAAAACCACGCATATACCCATCATCTTTCACGAATACCATCCACATTTATTTGAGCAATCATGCATTTCATAAAAACACCCGATATTCACCCACAAGTTCAAAGTACGAGCAGCTACCTCTATATACTCACAAAATTCCCTTACCTGGAATTGCGATGCGTGGTTCCACTTCCTTAAGCTGCTTACTCGTACGGTTCGGTTCGCCTTCAACGAACTCTTCGGGGACTGCACAAAATCGTATCCCGCATTATATTCGATCCATACAATGCAACCCTTGCGCTTGCTATAGTCAATTTAACCTATAGCCTCTATTAACGCTTATACGGCCTCGTTTCATTACTTTACCCATAACTCGAGTCTATGGATCTTCTGAGGCCTATTAACTTATTCAAAATCGATGTTAAATCGACATTAAGCTCATAGTGTTCATATTTCATGAATTCCCTCACTATGGCATTTTATCAATCATAAACATACCCATTTTCACAATTTCTCCAACTCACCAAGTAATTCCATCTAACATCTACAATCATAAACATTACCCCAATAACAACTTTAGCATGCCATAAATCATAAGCTCATTCAATCTCACATATCCTCACATTATACCCATTTTAGCTTTCTAGGTCACACCACTTCCACTACATTCCTAGGTAGTTTATCCATCAATACTCATACCAATCAACTCCAAAATCAATTAAATAGCTAATGCATTTGGATTGGAGTGTTAGAATCTTACCAATATGATTTCTCTTCTTGCTCCAATTGGTAATGCCCTCAACTCCTTAAATTCCAAAAATGGGAAAATGCCCTCTCACTATATTGTTCTCCTCTTTGATAGGAACAACTTTGCCTCTAATGATCTCTCTTCAAATCTCACTAAAAATGGTTGATTTTAGAGAGGGAAAGTTAGGTTTTTGGGGTTGAAATTGTAAGGTTAAGTGTTTTCCGAAATTTCCAGATTTTTCAGGTCTCCTTATATAGAAATGACTTGAGGAGATCGATCTGGTCCAAGAGGAGATCGATCTGGTCCCTTAAAATCCCTCTTTTTCACGGCATTTTTAAGCCTGATATCGATCTGTCGAAGCAATGAGATCGATCTGTTGATGCATGAGATCGATCTGTCGAAGCATGAGATCGATCTGGTCCCAAACAGAGAGCTAAGGAGATTGATCTGGCTGCTTGAGGATCGATCTTTTCACTTACAGAATGCTTGGCAGATCGATCTGGCTCCATTGGAGATCGATCTGCTCTATTCGTTCACCCAAATAAGAGCATTCTGGCTCTTCCAGATCGATCTCTCATCCTAGGAGATCGATCTGGACCTCATGTTTTCCAGATTTCTTGCAGTTTCATTGCTGCAACTCATACCAACACACCCTCAATCTATTGCCATGGCCATTTCCTCATCCATCCACCTCTATAACTTGAAAATGGCATCCATTCATACCTTATGCACATTGAAACTTGTGTGCATTCATTGTATATTCAAAGGTATGCAACATAAAACCAAATGGAAGCATAACTCCATTCCATTTTACCACACTACTCATCTTGAGTCTCAATCACATCCATCTCTTGCCATAACTCATTCCTTCGTATTCATACTCAATGAAACTTGTATGTACGTTACAATTCATATTACACATACATACATTGAATCCATGGACTTACATCAATCATAATTTACATTACAAGTCCATTCATATTATTTGATCCAATTACACATATTACCCTTTTACATATACGGGGTCTTACATCTCATGCCCAATATCTATGCTAATACACGACATTGTTTAAATCTCTATTTATAGCTCAAAATTCCTAAATTTACCAAAGTTGCCAAATATCATCATCAGTCCAACTACATTGTAATTTCATCGATCCCTAATCATTTTTTAGCCATTTCAACACAATGCCAACAACTATCATCACCGAAATCATCTCAAATATAAGGATCGAAGTTTAGAAATTACCCAAAACTTGTGGAGAGCTTATCTCTTGCCTCGATTTGATCCGTCTTACGATTTCCAAGTATGTTGTTCTCCCTTTGATGAGGAACAACTTTCCTTCTTGCCACAACTTCTGATTTGGTCGGAAATGGGTGCTTTGGATGAGTGAGAAAGCTAGGTTTCGGTGAAAATGGGGATTAGAAGAGAGAGAAAGTAAAATTGCAAGAGAAAAATAGGGGTTTCTTATATAGGCTGAGGGTAGGAGATCGATCTGGCTCTTGATGAGATCGATCTGCATTTGAATTTTTAGGACGATTTGGGGTAGGAGATCGATCTGTCGAGGGGTGAGATCGATCTCTTTATGGCTTTATGAGATCGATCTGCTCCTTGAGGAGATCGATCTTCTCCCAAACAGAATCATTTGGAGATCGATCTCTTCCTTATGAGATCGATCTTCTATCAAACAGAATCATAAGGAGATCGATCCTCTTCCATTGGAGATCGATCTGCTCCTCAAATTCCTCCTTCCTCGTCATTTTTAACTCACCAGATTGATCTCTCCTTCTCCCAAATCGATCTGTCCTCACAACTTCACACTTATTTTAGACACTTAACATATAAATCTCCAATTATCATTCCCCAATTCACTTAGCTCAATAAATTACACTTCAAGTTCATATTACATCATTCAAATATATCTAAAATTCTCAGATCTCACAAAATACACGTGGCACAACCACTGATTAAGATTTGCACGTGGCACAGCCACCAAATACACGTGGCACAACCACTGATTAAGATTCGCACGTGGCACAACCACTGATTAGGATTCACACATGGCACAACCACCAAATACACGTGGCACAGCCACTGATTAGGATTCACACGTGGCACAGCCACCAAATACACATGGTAGGTAACCAACGCTACCAGAGTAGGGGTCATCTCACGTTACCAGAACGGAGGAATATCGGGCTTACATGTTACTAGAGCAATGTCCGGTGTGTATTCAAAATGACACACCTAAGTCTCAATCGATAGCCATTATCATAAAAATCATTTTACCTCCACGTAAAGCTCATAATGGTTTTCTGTCATAAAACTCATTTTAAACCGTTTTGTACTCAACACAAAACATGTTAAAATCGAGCTTCAACCGGCAAAACCACGCACACATTTTTCAAATCTCAGTACGCCTTATCGTAGGGCCCAAAACACTTTTCACATTTTAAACACAAAATGTTTATAAAACGTTTTCACATATAGTTTACAACTCATAAAGGTTGGGCCCCAACCGGCTATAAAATCGTGTGCAATTCTCATTCACAACACATAAAACATGCTTGTTTTCTCAATCGAAAATCATGCTACAATATTATCACAAAACACATACACAAATGAGTTTAGTTTTCCCTTACCTCTTTGCACCTCGTATAGTGCAATTGTTCCCCCGTATCACAGACTAGCCTCGCATTCCACTCTGGAACTCCTGAGCTGTTCAAACGATGTTAAAACATCAATATCTCGACTCAATTTTATTATCGAGCATACATTTGGTCATATTTCTCACAAACACCTAAATCTCTCAATTCTCATAACTCTATCACCATTCATAATCTCATTTACTACATTTCCAATCCTACATTTATTGTGCACAAAAATCCATGTTGATATTCATCTCATTCCCTCAATTTCAATTTATAGCCCAAAACTCCCAAAATTACCATAAATTGCATAATAACATCTCTACTCCAACGGAATCATAGTTTCATCAATCCCTAATCATTTCCCAACTATTTCATCACAATATGCATGTCCACAATCACTAAAGATTGCTTCAAAATCAAGGATTGAAGTTTAGAGATTACCCAAACTTGGGGAGTGCTCAACTCACACCTCAATTTGATTCGTCCTTCGGTTTCCAAGTATGTTGTTCTCCTTTGGATGAGGAAGAACTTTTCCTCTTGCCATAACCTTCGATTTGGATAAAAATGGAGACTTTAGAAGAGAGAGAAAGCTAGGGTTCAGCTGAAATGGAGGTTGGAAGAGAGAGAAAAGATGAAATGCAGGAAAACACAGGGGTCTTTATATAGACTGAGGGTAGGAGATTGATCTGGCTCTTGATGAGATCGATCTGCATTTGAATTTAGGGACAATTTGGGGTAATTTTCTGCCTAGAAGATCGATCTGTCGAGGGGTGAGATCGATCTCTTAATGGCTTTATGAGATCGATCTCTAGTTTACAGAATGCTTCATGAGATCGATCTGCTCCTTGAGGAGATCGATCTTCTCCCTAACAGAAACATTTTGACATCGATTCCTTCCTCATGAGATCGATCTCTTCAATACAAAATCATAAGGAGATTGATATGCTCACTTAATTTCCTCCTTCTTTGTCATTTTTTAACTTACCAGATCGATCCTCTCTTCTCCAAGATTGATTTGGCCCTATAGTTTCACACTTTAACATAAAATCTCATTTATAACTCATTCATCACTTAAAATATCATTCCATACCACCTCAATATATGAATACATCATATTTAGTTCAATCAATTACACTTCATGCTCTCATTACATAATTTGATATGTGTAAAATTCTCAGATCTCACACTCCGAGCAAGGGTATCAAGCGTTTTAAAAAAAGAAGTTGAGTCCTTGTTACATAGATCCTTTTGAGATCCTTGAGAAAGTTGAAGATATTGCCTATAGACTTACTCTACCACCACAACTTTCTAAGGTGTACAATGTCTTTGATGTCTCTATGTTGAGGAAGTATCATCTGAATCCTTTCCATGTCATCGAGAATGAGCCATTGGACCTTTGTAAAGATATGGTTTATATTGAGAAGCCTATCTAAATAGTAGACAAGAATGAGAAAACACTTCGGTATAAGAGTAGTCCATTGGTCAAAGTTCTTTAGCAACACCATTCATCGGAAGAAGCTAACTGGGAGTTAGGGAGCCTTATGAAAGAGAAGTATCCACATTTATTTTGACAGACCTAGATGAATTTAAAGGATCAAATTCCTTAAGGTGGGAAGGATGTGAAAACTCACATTTCATTATATATAATACGAACTTTTTAAGTGTATTAAGTCAATTGTATTGGACTGATTAATAAATGTGTAATCATGTAAGACTAAAGTGTTCATTTTAGGTTCAAGTTATGTAAGTTAGTATGAATTAGTTGGATTAAGGTCGAAAGTTGTATGAATGATTAATTTCCCTAAGTCTTTAAGTGTAATGGAGATGCATTTTGAGTTTTTGATGAATTTAAAAGGGAAATTGGACATTCTGGAGGTAAGGGATCGATCCCTTCTTCCTACATGACCCATCCTTATTTGAGAGAAATGCTTCGGCAATAGTGAGATAACAGAGGGATCGATCCCTTTTAATTCACCTACTCCCACTAACCATCGGGTAAGCATTTCAAATGGACTTTTCACGCCATTCTCACCCCATTTCTTTAGTTCCAGGTTAAAGAAAGAGAAAATGAGAAAAATGGGAGAAAAATAAAGAGAGGAAAAAGAGAAAGAAAGGAAAGAGATAGCCTTCACCATTGAAACCACTTCATCTCCTTGCTATCCGCTTTATTATATCTCATTTTGGAACTTAATGGTGACCATTTGAAATGTGAAAACCCAAAGACAAGGTTTGGCCACTTAAGGTAAGTTAGAGAAAGAAAGCTTAAATATTTAAGGTGTGAAGATATATGGTCATTTTGAGGTTTCTAAGGTAATTTTTAGTGTTAGATGCAGTCAAGGAAGCTTGGAGGTTGAATCTAGGATTTTTGCCAAAAGAGAATTTGAAGGTAAATTATTTCTATAAACTCTAGATTAAATGTATATGTTAATTTATGTAATAATTATGATTTGGCTAAAGTGAAACGTTAAGGAAAATTATGAAAGGTTGACTTAGGGTTTTGATCCTTAGGAAGTTTATAAAAAAAAAATGATGTTTTGGTTGATTTTGATGTATGATTATGATTAAGTTACTCTGATATTAGTAGAGTACTATAAATAAAGATTAAGTGCAATGATATGGTTAAGTGATGAGAATAAATAAAACCAACAACATAACTAAGTTAAATAGCTTGGTTTAGTATGTCTTGAGGTTCAATTTGATGGATTGAATGTGTCTATGGTTTGTGGCAGCAATGTGTTCTTAATGGTACATATCGACCAGTGGAATGGTGCATGGTACCATCGAGTTAACTTGCTATCATTGGTGAGCATAAGGTAAGAGATATATGTGAAAGTTGATGGTAACTAAATTGTCGTCTTCAATGTATGAAGTGTAGACATGGCATGATTTGAACTTGCTTGGAACTGTGTCTGAGACCTTAGCAGTAGCTATGATTTCATAACTATGATTTTAAATCTATTTGACAGTACCTATCGTATCAATGGGACTGAAGACCTTAAACTGTGGCCATCGGTTTTATATTCCCTTTTAGGGACCTAAGTATATTGCATTATTACTTTAGGGACCCATGCTAGTCTCTATCCTATGATTTGATTTGCAAGTTTACGCTTTGATGAGCACTTATAATTTGGCTTTAAACGTATGGATTTGAATCATTATATTTATGCGTATTAAGGCATGACTTGAAACTTTGTTTTGAGCATGTTTTAGAAGTGCTACATAAGCATTTGTTTTTCCATTATCTGCTCTGCATGTATTTCTTACTAGGTGTAAAGCTTACCCTATTCAGATTTCATGCAGTGACTACCCACAAAGTACACGACATAGGCTGGTGAACAAAAAGTCTCCTCAAGCTAACTTTTGTACTTTGTGAGGTATACAGCCTCTTTTTTGTATTGTTTGATTCTCAAACATTGTAAGCAAAGCTCATGCATTCTTTTAGGCACATTTATGTGTATATAGGATGCAATTAAGATTCATTGCAGTCATTCAAGCATGGTGACGTCTTAAATACCTAAGTAAATATAATTGTGTGGGAATGTTTATAGTTATGATCATTGGATTTATAATTGTGGTTTATGGTTAATGGTATGACATCACTCACAAGTTAATTGGGACCACGGATTAAAATATAACTATAATACATAGGTAAGGATTAACTAAGTTAATCGAAACTTACACAGAGCATTGGCAACTATAAGTATGAAAAGAAGATTATATTCTAAATTTTTCTGATTTCAGACGTTACAACAAAATACCGCAAGGACATATTCTTTTTTTCAATTATTTCAATAACGATACCATCGTGGTCCATTCACCAAGTCTGCATTCATCGTGCCTCAGATATCAAATATTCAATTTCCAATTAACACATAAATAAATACATAATCATCATGCCATCATCAATCAATATTCCAAATATTCCAATTTTAATCCTCAACATTCCAACAACATAATATCAATATTCTAACACCCATTCATCAAGGTACTATCAATATTATATTAGTACTCCACAATACTCAATCATCAAATAAACATACCAATCATCCACTCTAACTTATGCTAATCAACTAAATCATTTTCCTTCAACAATCCATATAGTCATAATTCACAATCTAACCTACACAATATAATACTAATTCTACCTTACAGAAATATCTTACCCAATACCAAAGCTTAGCACTTTGACAACCTCTAAGCTTAGTCAAATTCCATAATTCACCTCTTTACGATTTTGGTATAATTTCAACAATACACATACACTTCAAAACAATTAAATAAAGCTATATAAAAAATTGATTAAATAAAAATATATTCCCCTTCCCTCTTTAAGTTATAGCTTAGAAATTTTTCAAAATTTCCTCCCCTTTCTTTTTTTCTTTTTCTCTTTTCTTTTTTCTCTCTTTTTCTTTTCCTTTTTCTTCTTTTTTTCCCCTTTTGGCCGAACTGCTCAGCCCTTCTCTTTCCCTTCTCTTTTTCCCTTTTTCTCTTCATTGCCTTTTCTTTTCCTTCCTTCTTGGTTAACAGTGGAGCCGACTTTCTTACCTTTCTTGTTTTGCTCTTTCCTCATCTTTTTTTCTTTCATTTTCTTTTTCTATGATTATGCCCAGCAGAATAACACCTTTCACTCCTCTCTTCACGGCGACACTCTCTCTTTCTCTCTCTGTTCTCCTTTTTCCCTTCATTTTCTTTCCTTCTTTCCTTTTCTTCTTCCTTTTTTCTTTTACCCCTTCTTTCCTTTCCTTATTTTTTTATTTGGCTGGTAACATAATAATAATTTTCAATCCATACCATCTATAATATTTATTTAAAATTAGAAAATATACAAACAAAACATAAAGAGTTAACTTTAAGTCATAAAAACATAAATAGTCAACAAACATTCAAACATTAAATTCGCAGATACCAACTCAACACAATACAAGAAACAATAATTTAAGAAAACGTGTGTCACGACCCTCATCTTACAAAAATACGTACAATTTTTTTGCATTTTCATGCATCAATCTTTAATCATCCTTCCTCGATCGTGAACAGCCACACTCATAACAGTTGGGCTGTGTGTCGACGTCTAACTCACTCCACCATACCAATTCAATTTGAAACATTATTTATGAGTAAACACTTGTATAAATGTATATATATCAGAGTTGTTACATGTGTTTACATTGTTTTACATCCCCAGTAGTTACATACAAAATGCTACTGTGCTATGTCTAGTTTAGATACAAAACAATCTAAGTGTGTATACCTTTAGCGATGGGATGCAGCGGATTACCAAAAGGGAAATGCCTCCAGTCACGCTCACTCTATACTCAAATCTCTGTAGAGAGGGGGAAAATAAGGGGGGTGAGCAAACCACATGCTCAGTAAGGCAATCATGCGAACAGGTAGATACTGCACTATCTACGTGATCGTGATGCCATGCTCAAAAGCATTTAATTCATTATTTATCTCAAAACATGAGTGTATGATTGTGTTAATGGTATGTAAAGCATTCATGCTATTAAAATCAAGTGCACATTTCAACTCAAAGCATGGTATAAATCATCATGCATAATTCACAATAAAAGCATGGCATTACCCATAATGCATTTTCACAATAAAGCATGGCATTAAACATCATGCATCCGTGCACTTTAAAAAAAAAACCATTAACAAATCAATTCATCACTGGTCAAGTCTCGGCCCATCCCTCGGACTTTCCTGACCCACAAATCATTTTCAAACATGGATTTATTCTCAAATAGCAGTAGACATGTGAGATAGGCAGTTCAACAATAGGTAATAACCTCAAGGCCTATGTACATAACCTGTGATACCGGCTACACGGATCAGGTGTGCGGGATATCACCACTATCTGCTTCCACACAGGAGGTGGGTCAAATCCTACCCGCCGGTCTATAGCAGATCTCGTCCGAAGACGGCACATCACAACTCAACACGGTACAGTGTACTCCATGCTACATGCACGGTACAACGTACTCCGTGGACCCAATCAACACATCATATCACGCCACATCTCAAACGTACGTGTGAGCCTATTTAATTGGTACGACCTCTTGTCTACCTGAAGCTCCTAACACGGCTAATTAGTCATGTTAAAACAATGCATGTGTGAGCCTATTTAATCGATGTGACACCCAATCTACTCGAAGCTCCAAACACGGCAACATGCAAGGTGGGCATCCAGTGCGAGACAAACTCCAAGCACAATGCCAAAACAATTATGAAATCCATGTGAAAACTATGCCTCTTGCACTCATGTGTATAAAACACATCAAATCTCATGCGAGTCATACTCTGACACGCTTTCATACTCACGAAATCATGTAGGTGGCTCAAAACTTTGCAAAGTATGGTTAACAAAACCAAAACACACTCATTTCTTTTGCAAATCATTTCAATGTCAGCCAACCTACCAATCATTTGCTAAAAAGCAATAAAACATGATTTTCAAAGCAATATGCTTTTGTTTTCATGCACATTTCTCAAACTCCCAACTTTTACCCTTCAATCACCCAACATCATTTCCTAATCTCATGCATTCTAGCAAAACATTTAAGCTCCCAAATTGCGCACAGATATCTCTAAGAGTCCACACAATTCCCTTACCTCGATTTACTTGGTGTGACTCCTTTCCTTTTAGCTTCTCACGCTCTTGGCTCAACTCGCCTCGGCGTATCCTCAGAAGCTGCGATTCATTCATTAAATCAATTGAGTTAATGTATTTAACCCATAATTGACCTCACTAGTCAATATTATTCACTTATGCATTTTACTAATGCCTTATTCCACATTTTACCTCTTTTAGGTAAATCTCACAATTTATCCACTAACCACATCTTAAAATCATACCACAACACTATTAATAACTTCTACATATCTCATTCATCATTAATCTCCATACATTTCACTTTCTCACTCTAGACCATTTCTAGGTCATAATCATTCCAATGCATTTTAGATAGTTTCTAACCATCTATACTTATACCAAACAACTCCAAAATCAATTATATAAACAATGTACCATGGTTGGAGTGTTAGAATCTTACCCAATTTGATTTCTCTTCTTACTCCAAATGGCAATGCCCTTAACTCCTTCAATACCAACAATGGAAAAATGCCTTCCAACTATATTGTTCTTCTCTTTGATAGGAACAACTTTACCTCTAATGGTCTCTCTTCAAACCTCACTGAAAATGGCTGATTTTAGAGAGAGAAAGTTAGGTTTTTGGGTTGAAAGTGGAAGGTTAGTGTTTTTCCCGAAATTTTTTGATTTTCAGCACTCCTTATATAGAAATAGCTTGATGAGATCGATCTGGTCCAAGAGGAGATCGATCTGGTCCCCTTAAATCCCTCTTTTTCACGGCATTTTAAGCATGAGATCGATCTGTCGAAGCATGAGATCGATCTGCTCCCAAACAGAGAGCTAAGGAGATCGATCTGGGTGCTTGGGGATCGATCTTTTCGCTACAGAATGCTTAGGAGATCAATCTGGCTCCATTGGAGATCGATCTGCTCTATTCCTTTGCCCAAATAAGAGCATTCTGGCTCTTCCAGATCGATCTCTCATCCCATGAGATCGATCTGCCCTTCACAATTTCTAGATTTTCTGCAGTTCTTCTGTAGCAACACTTACCAAACATCCTTAATTTGCTACCATGATCCTTTTCTCATCCATTCATCTTTGAGACTTGAAAATGGCATCCATCCTCACTTCATACACATTAAAACTTGTGTAGAATCTTTGTATGACCAATGGTACTTAATATAAACAAAAATAGAAGTGCACATCTTATGCAATTCTACTTCCATTTTACCAAACTACTCATAATCCATTCTACACACATTCTCCACATGTTTAAGTCCATTTCTTCACATTCATACTTAATGTAACTTGTATGTACAATTACCACTCTCATTACAAGTGTATACATTACTTATGGACTTACATCACATATACTTCACTCATGAATTCATAGTACAACTCTATTTACATTTCTATGTACATATATACCATTATACATATACGGGGTCTCACATTCTCCCCCACTTAGAAAATTTGGTCCTCCAAATTAGAACCAATTATTCTGTAAACAACTCGGGATACTTCTCCAGCATCAAACTCTCCAATTCCCATGTGGCTTCTTCCACAGTGTGATGTTGCCAAAGTATTTTCACCAAGGGAATTGTCTTTGTCCTCAACACTTTCTCTTTTCTGTCTAATACCCGAACTGGCTTCTCAACATATGTCATACCCTCGTTGAGCTCCAATGGCTCATATCTTATCATATGTGCCGGGTCCGGGTGATACTTCCTCAACATGGATACGTGGAAGATGTTGTGCACACTTGCCAACTCTGGTGGCAATGCCAATCTATAAGCCTTATCTCCCACCTTATCAAGTATCTCAAATGGCCCTATATATCGAGGGCTCAACTTTCCCTTTTTCCTGAATCTCATAATTCCCTTCGAAGGGAAAACTTTCAAAAACACTGACTCACCCACCTCAAACTCTAGTGGTCTTCGTCTCCTGTCAGCATAACTCTTTTGCCTGCTCTGAGCTGTCCGTAACCTCTCACATATCAATTGGACGTCCTCAAAGGCTTGTCTAACCAAGTCGGGAGCAAAAATTTGTCTGTCACCAACCTCTTCCCATCCAATAGGGGAACGACATCTACGCCCATACAAAGCCTCATATGGTGCCATCCCGATACTCGCATGAAAACTGTTATTATACGCGAACTCTGCGAGTGGCAAATGGTCATCCTAGGAGCCTCCAAAATCCAATGCACACGCTCTCAACATATCCTCCAGGGTCTGTGTAATCCTCTCTGACTGATCATCTGTCTGAGGATGAAACGCGGTGCTAAAATTCAACTGGGTCCCCATCGCTTCCTGAAAACGTTCCCAGAAGTGGGAAGTGAAGCGGGCATCCCTATCAGAAACAACACTCACTGGAATTCCATGTAGCCTTACTATCTCGCGCACATATAGGTTCGCTAACTGGCTCAGAGTATCGATGGCTCTCATAGCTAGAAAATGGGCTGATTTCGTTAACCGATCCACAATCACCCATATGGCATCATGACCTCTCCGGGTCCTCGGCAATCCCATCACAAAATCCATGGTGACATGCTCCCACTTACATGTCGGTATTGGTAGAGGCTACAATAACCCTGCAGGCTTCTGATGTTCTACCTTCACCTGCTGACAAACGAGACACTTAGCAACATATTCAGCAATGTGCTTTTTCATTCCAGACCACTAATAAACTTTTCAAAGGTTTTGATACATCTTAGTACCCCCTGGATGTATCGTATACTTCGATGAGTGAGCCTCTGTTAGGATCAACCTTCTGATCTCTGCGTCATCAGGAACACATATCCTACCTCTGAACCTCAACAATCCATCCAAACTCAACCCAAAGTCCGTCTCTATACCCCTCTGTATCTGCCCGACAATATCACTACACTGCTGATCAACTCGCTGAGCCTTTCGGATTCGATCTACCAGTTCCGGTTCCAACTGCAGGCTAGCTATCACAAATCCACTATCAGCGTCAGGCGAGGTCATATCCAAACTGAGGTTCGTGAACTATTCCAACAGCTCGTGTTCCCTGATCATCATAAATGATACCATCCCGAGATGTTTCCTATTCAATGCATCAGCAACCACATTTGCTTTACCCGGGTGGTATAGGATCTCACAATCATAATCCTTTAACAGCTCGAGCCATCTCCTCTGTCTCATGTTCAACTCTTTCTGTGAGAACAGGTACTTAAGGCTCTTATGATCTGTATAAATCTGAAATCTCTCACCATAAAGGTAGTGGCGCCATATCTTCAGCGCAAACACCACCGCTGCCAACTCCAAGTCATGGGTCGGGTAGTTCCTCTCATGATCCTTTAACTACCTTGATCCATAAGCTACTACCTTCCCACCTGCATTAATACACAGCCCAGTCCTAGGTGTGAAGCATCTATCTACACCGAGAAACCTCCTGAGCTAGTAGGAATAGTGAGTATTGGAGCTGTAGGTAATCTCCTTTTCAGCTCCCCAAAACTTTCTTCACACTTATCATCCCACACAAACTCCACATTTCTTCTTGTGAGGCGTGTCAAAGGAGCAGCTAACCTCAAAAATCCCTCTACAAACCTTCGATAATATCTAGCTAAACCCAGAAAACTCCTAATCTCTGTCACTGTCTGGGGTCTCTGCCACTGAACTATGGCCTCAATCTTAGATGGATCCACTGATACTCCATCCTTTGATACTATATGACCCAGAAAAGAGATCTGTTCCAACCAAAAGTCACACTTACTGAGTTTAGCGTACAACTTCTTCTCTCAAAGGGTCTGTAGCACTATCCTTAGATGCCTCTCATGCTCCTCTCTAGACCTTGAATACACCAGTATATCATCAATAAACACGATCACAAACCGATCCAAATACTGGTGAAATACCTCATTCATCAACGACATAAAAGCTGCGGGAGCATTCGTCAACCCGAATGGCATAACCATAAACTCATAATGTCCATACCGGGTGCGAAAAGCTGTCTTGGGTACATCTCCATCTCGTATCTTCAACTGATAGTACCCTGATCTCAGATCTATCTTGGAAAAGACCTGCGCTCCCTTAAGCTGATCCAACAAATCGTCGATGCGTGGGAGGGGATACTTATTCTTGATGGTGGCCTTATTCAACAACGGTAATCTATACACAGTCGGAGGCTTCCATCATTCTTCCTTACAAACAGAACCGGTGCTCCCCAAGGTGAGACGCTCTGCCTGATGAACCCCTTCTCCAGCAACTCTTGCAGCTGTTTCCTTAATTCCTCTAACTCAACTTGAGCCATTCTGTATGGTAGCTTGGACATCGGCTCTGTACCAGGTGCCAAGTCTATACCAAACTCCATCTCCCTATTTGGAGGTAACCCTGGTAACTCATCCGAAAAGACATCTGAAAATTCCCTAACCACTGGTATATCTTCCAATTTCGGACGTGCCTTATCCGTCTCAATCCTTCACATTATTCTTTCCACCATTAGTATCATAAATCATCACATCACATAGATAAATGAAATCAAATTTATCTTTCATACATCATGTATCAAGATTGTACTCATCACACTTATAATAATCATGTTCTTTAATTTTATTTCACAAAATTTACTACAAGATTGTCTATCTTTGGAAACATCAAAGTTTTAGCATGACAATCCATAACAACATGATTGGCAGCCAACCAATCCATTCCTAGGATCACATCAAAATCACTCATATTTAATGAAATTAAATCGACTGCCATCTCTTTACCTCCTATCCTCATCTTGCAATCTCTATATATATGCTCAGTCAACTGACTATCATTCATAGGGGTAGATATCAACAACATCTTATCAAGCAGTGTGGGTTTTACATGCTTCATCAATTTACATGCAAAGGATAGTGATACAAAAGAATGCGTGGCACTAGGATCAAACAGTACATAAGCTTCTAAATCAAATATTTGGATGGTACCTTTTACCACATCCGATGACTGATCTGCAGTGTCCTGGTCCAGTGCGTGCACTCGTCCTCTGCTTACACCCACTGCTTGCTTCCCCTTTTCCTCAGCTGTAGCCCTCCTCCTCGGAGCAGCTGTACCAACTGGAGCTCTCTCTGGCTCCTTACCCTTCTGTGGGGCTCTCTCTATCATCTCTGGGCAATCTCTGATTATGTGCCCTGGCTTCCCACATCTGAAGCATACTACAGGAGATCCATAGCATGGTCGAGTACCATGGTACCTACCACACTTACCACACTGTTCCGTAGTAGGCCGTGGTCCTCCAATCACGATTCCCTTAGCTAGAGCAATGGCCGGATACATGGGAGTATCAACTGTCCTCTCCCGAATCTCATCAATTCTCGGCCTCTTTTCAGAGAATCTCTTGCTTCCTTTATAGCTGAAGCCTCTATCCATCATAGGTCTATTCTTATCTCTGTCCCTCATCTTACCAACCTTTCCAAACTCTGAAGCGATTCTATCAACATCTTGTTCACATAATTGCGCCCTGCGCACTGCCTCCTCATAGGTCGGTATATCCAAAGGAACCAGTCTGGACCTAATGGTCGGTCTCAATCCATCCACAAACTTCTGGATCTTCTCGACCTCATTACCCATCGTGTTGGGATCATATCTGCCCAGGGATATAAAAGCAGTCTCATACTCATCCACACTCCTGCTCCCTTGGGTCAGTCCCAAAAATGCAATCTTTAGCTTTCGCTGTGCGATATCCGGGACATACTGTCTCCTGAAGGCCTCTAGAAATACATCCCAGCTGATCTCTGTATGCCGGGCTCTCAAAATAGGCCTGGTGGACTTCCACCAATGTTCTGCTGACCCCTTCAGCATAAAAGCGGTAAATGCTACCATCTCGGTAGTAGTGCACTCAAAGAACCCATATAATTTCTCGATCTCATTGATCCAATCCTCAGCCGCTATTGGGTCCTTTATTCCACTGAAAGACGACGGTCCAAACTTCTGGAACTGCCGCAGTCTATCCAAATCACATCCATATCCCCAACCTCTACTGCCTGGCACAGCAACCGGCGTAGGCACATCTTGTGTGGGTGGGGTATCTGTCGTCTGTGGCCTCTGGGCTTCCCTTGCCGGTGCCTCGGGAGCTGCTGCCTGCTCGACATCACCTTGTGTAGCGGGACTCTGTCTACCGCCAACTCCAGATAAAGATTGGGTGACCAACTCCACAATCATCTCAATGCTCCGCTCAATCCTCGCGAAGCGAGCTTCAGTACTCTCGGGTCTCTCCTCTGAACCCTGTGGAGCGTGCTCAACATCGGCTTCCACCTCAACATCCTCCTGAGCCTCGTGTGTTTTCGGCTCAACACGACCCCCAGGCCTACCTCTACGGCCTCGAGCCTGTGCTCTCATCCCTCTACCGCGACTGGTATTAGGCATACTTACTCAATTCCCTACATTCACAACCAATTACTTAGTCAACCCATCGACACACACAATTTGTATCTAAACAAGCACAGTAACTTGGGGATGTAATTTTCCACTTATTAAGTATTTTAGACACGACACACGTCAAACCAACATCGGCTTTGATACCAACTTCTGTCACGACCCTCATCTTACCAAAATACGTACAAATTTTTTGCATTTTCATGCATCAATCTTTAATCATCCTTCCTCGATCGTGAACAGCCACACTCATAACAGTTGGGCTGTGTGTCGACGTCTAACTCACTCCACCATACCAATTCAATTTGAAAAATTATTTATGAGTAAACACTTGTATAAATGTATATATATCAGTGTTGTTACATGTGTTTACATTGTTTTACATCCCCAGTAGTTACATACAAAATGCTACTGTGCTATGTCTAGTTTAGATACAAAATAATCCAAGTGTGTATACCTTTAGCGATGGGATGCAGCGGATTACCAAAAGGGAAACGCCTCCAGTCACGCTCACTCTATACTCAAATCTCTGTAGAGAGGGGGAAAATAAGGGGGTGAGCAAACCACACGCTCAGTAAGGCAATCATGCGAACAGGTAGATACTGCACTATCTACGTGATCGTGATGCCATGCTCAAAAGCATTTAATTCATTATTTATCTCAAAACATGAGTGTATGATTGTGTTAATAGTATGTAAAGCATTCATGCTATTAAAATCAAGTGCACATTTCAACTCAAAGCATGGTATAAATCATCATGCATAATTCACAATAAAAGCATGGCATTACCCATCATGCATTTTCACAATAAAGCATGGCATTAAACATCATGTATCTGTGCACTTTAAAAAAAAAACCATTAACAAATCAATTCATCACTGGTCAGGTCTCGGCCCATCCCTCGGACTTTCCTGACCCACAAATCATTTTCAAACATGGATTTATTCTCAAATAGCAGTAGACATGTGAGATAGGCATTTCAACAATAGGTAATAACCTCAAGGCCTATGTACATAACCTGTGATACCGGCTACACGGATCAGGTGTGCGGGATATCACCACTATTTACTTCCACACGGGAGGTGGGTCAAATCCTACCCGTCGGTCTATAGCAGATCTCGTCCGAAGACGGCACATCACAACTCAACACGGTACAGTGTACTCCATGCTACATGCACGGTATAACGTACTCCGTGGACCCAATCAACACATCATATCACGCCACATCCCAAACGCACGTGTGAGCCTATTTAATTGGTACGACCTCTTGTCTACCCGAAGCTCCTAACATGGTTAATTAGTCATGTCAAAACAATGCACGTGTGAGCCTATTTAATCGATGTGACACTCAGTCTACTCGAAGCTCCAAACACGGCAACATGCAAGGTGGGCATCCAGTGCGAGACAAACTCCAAGCACAATGCCAAAACAATTATGAAATCTTGTGAAAACTAGTGCCTCTTGCACTCATGTGTATAAAACACGTCAAATCTCGTGCGAGTCATACTCTGACACGCTTTCATACTCACGAAATCATGTAGGTGGCTCAAAACTTTGCAAAGTATGGTTAACAAAACCAAAACACACTCATTTCTTTTACAAATCATTTCAATGTCAGCCAACCTACCAATCATTTGCTAAAAAGCAATAAAACATGATTTTCAAAGCAATATGCTTTTGTTTTCATGCACATTTCTCAAACTCCCAACTTTTACCCTTCAATCTCCCAACATCATTTCTTAATCTCATGCATTCTAGCAAAATATTTAAGTGCCCAAATTGCGCACAGATATCTCTAAGAGTCCACACAATTCCCTTACCTCGATTTACTTGGTGTGACTCCTTTCCTTTTAGCTTCTCACGCTCTTGGCTCAACTCGCCTCGGCGTATCCTCGGAAGTTGCGATTCATTCATCAAATCAATTGAGTTAATGTATTTAACCCATAATTGACCTCACTAGTCAATATTATTCACTTATGCATTTTACTAATGCCTTATTCCACATTTTACCTCTTTTAGGTAAATCTCACAATTTATCCACTAACCACATCTTAAAATCATACCACAACACTATTAATAACTTCTACATATCTCATTCATCATTAATCTCCATACATTTCACTTTCTCACTCTAGACCATTTCTAGGTCATAATCATTCCAATGCATTTTAGATAGTTTCTAACCATCCATACTCATACCAAACAACTCCAAAATCAATTATATAAACAATGAACCATGGTTGGAGTGTTAGAATCTTACCCAATTTGATTTCTCTTCTTGCTCCAAATGGCAATGCCCTTAACTCCTTCAATACCAACAATGGAAAAATGCCTTCCAACTATGTTGTTATTCTCTTTGATAGGAACAACTTTGCCTCTAATGGTCTCTCTTCAAACCTCACTGAAAATGGCTGATTTTAGAGAGAGAAAGTTAGGTTTTTGGGTTGAAAGTGGAAGGTTAATGTTTTTCTCGAAATTTTCTGATTTTCAGCACTCCTTATATAGAAATAGCTTGAGGAGATCGATCTGGTCCAAGAGGAGATCGATCTGGTCCCCTTAAATCCCTTTTTTTCACGGCATTTTAAGCATGAGATCGATCTGTCGAAGCATGAGATCGATCTGCTCCCAAACAGAGAGCTAAGGAGATCGATCTGGGTGCTTGGGGATCGATCTTTTCACTACAGAATGCTTAGGAGATCGATCTGGCTCCATTGGAGATCGATCTGCTCTATTCCTTTGCCCAAATAAGAGCATTCTGGCTCTTCCAGATCGATCTCTCATCCCATGAGATCGATCTGCCCTTCACAATTTTCAGATTTTCTGCAGTTCTTCTGCAGCAACACTTACCAAACATCCTTAATTTGCTACCATGATCTTTTTCTCATCCATTCATCTTTGAGACTTGAAAATGGCATCCATCCTCACTTCATACACATTAAAACTTATGTAGAATCTTTGTATGACCAATGGAACTTAATATAAACAAAAATAGAAGTGCACATCTTATGCAAGTCTACTTCCATTTTACCAAACTACTCATAATCCATTCTACACACATTCTCCACATGTTTAAGTCCATTTCTTCATATTCATACTTAATGTAACTTGTATGTACAATTACCACTCTCATTACAAGTGTGTACATTACTTATGGACTTACATCACATATACTTCATCACTCATGAATTCATAGTACAACTCTATTTACATTTCTATGTACATATATACCATTATACATATACGGGGTCTCACAACGTGTTTCTCGTGTCGTGTACGTATTAACCATGTATTCGTGTGACATGATTTAAGAAAGCATGTTTCCGTGTTTTATACATGTTTAACCGTTCTGATATGGTTAAATACGAAAATTACCGTGTCAAAATTCGTGTCGACACGGCTAAACACGAAACACAAATTTTTCAACACAAGTACACGAGTTTTTTGTATCGTATTCGTGTCGTATCACTCGTGTCATGTCTACATTTGCCAGGTCTAGTTTTCACCCATGAACCTCCCAAGCTTCCTTTGCAAGCTTTTTTTTTTTTATCCCTAACTTCTTAAAATTTTTAAGCCTTCCTAATGTAAATTCCCCCACATTTTCCTTAAAATGCACAATTGGGTCGTAGGATTTTAAGTTGTTTGCATCTTGACCTTTATAGAATTTATTTAATCAAACTATGACCCATTTTGATGAGCTCTTCTCTAATTTAGCTCTTAATTAACCTATTTAAATTAAATTTATATTCCTTAAAACCATTTTAACTAAACTTGTTCCATAGTATTTCTTAAAACACTTTAATTTATTAAATCATCTCTAGAATCCATTCAAAACATATTATATGATCAATCATAAAAAATTCTCATAACTTTAATTAATTTAATTCAGTCCCAAATTAATGCACTTCCAATGTCCAATTATGAAATAATCATAGTCACATTATTTACGAAATCCCCATATTTTAAATTAACTCCAATGAATTATCTCCCATGAATAATTTTCATAATAGTAATTTCTCCTAACTCTCATATTTAATCCACCACTTCCATAATTCTCATAATCATCAATTATTCTCAATAATTAGAAACTTCCAATAACACATTAAAGCACTTACCATGAGTAGGAAATTTATTGTAGTCACATAATTAATATTAATTTTTTAATAATATTAATAATTAAAAGTTAATATTATTTAATAAATTAATATTACTGAATAATAAATATTAATTTAGTATTAATTATCAAATATTAATATTAATTAATTTATGAATTATATATTAATAATAATTAATAACTAATAAATAAATGCATTAATAATTATTAATGAACTAAACATTTATTATTAATTAATAAATAATTACTAATTATTTATTAATAAATACATAAACAAATTAATAATTAATTTATGATAGATAATTAAATAATTATTAGATAATCATTATTAATGAATTATTAATTGATTTTTTGAATAATTAATTGTTATTAATTATTTTAAATTAAAAATTATTGAAAATTATTCATTTATTAATTACTAATTATTAATAAATTATGAATAATTAATAAATAAAATAATTTTAACTATCCCTAATCATTATTAATGAATTAATATTAATATTAATATTAATTTATTATTTAATTTATCAATTATTAATATTTATTAATAACTTAACATAAATTAATATATTAATGGATATTATTTTATTAATCAGTAAGTTAATGAATGTTAATTGATTAATAATTATTAATTTAATTTTATATATTAAATTAATATGAATATTAATAATAAATATAAAATATTAATTAAAAATAATGTAAATTAATTTATGACTTAAAAATTAATAATAATAATTAATTATTAATTAATTTATCAATTATTATTAATTAGTTAATAATTAATTTTTAATTAGATATTAATTAATTATTAATTTATAATAAATACATAAATATATTAATAATTAATCTATGATAAATAAATAATTAATTATTAAATAATCATTATGAATGAATAATTATTTGATTTATTAATTAATTATTAATTTTAATTAATTAATGAATAATTGTTAAGTAATTTATTAAATATTTAATGTTGTTTAATTATTAAATAAGAATAATTATTAATTAGTTGTTAATTAATTATTAATTACTAATTATTAGTTAATTAAAAATAATAAAAGTATTAAGGGTTTAATGGGATTTAAAAATTATTCGTTTTCCTTATTATTCTTTGCTCAAAAAATGAATCAAATAAAAGAATTGGAAGTCTCTGTGGAATATGGGGGGAATGAAATCACGATTCCCACCTAGCCAAACATCCTTTAAGTGCTTTAGCATTTGGATCTCTCCCTAGGCACTGCTCCATTCTTTTTTTCATTTTTTTTCCGTTATATATTTTATTTTCCTGAAAAGAAAAAAAAAAGTTTACAGGATAAAACAATCAGTAAAAAAAAATAATTCAAAACACAAAATTTTTACATTGTGAAAAATAATAAAAATCATCATATATAGCCTTTCAAAAAATTGTTTCTACTTAAAGTCATGACTTCTAAATTATAAAAAATATATATATATATATATATATATATATATATAAATAAATTAAAACAACATTTACCTATGCACCAAGATTTTCATCACTAAAAAACAACCAGTACTAGAATTTTTAAATTAGCTACAGGAAGACTGCTAATTTCTTCAAGTTAATGTTTTTGTCTTGGATAATTGAGAAATTTCCTTCATCAACTGGAAGCTAGACAACCAGTTACAAGTAGAAATTAATATATGCTGTTTATCTAATCAAGGGAAGAAGACACAAATGCAAAAAATAGGAGAAGATCCTTGCAAAGCAAGCAAACTGCCCGAACAGTCTGATAATGTAATATAGGACAGCTTAATCACCAGAAAAACATCTGTGCGATGTCAATACTAGCTAGTAAAGGTTCAAATTGAATAGGTTTCAAAGTTTTGATTCCGGCTTATTGTGATGATACAGGCATATAGCGGGTTACATTTACAAATGTTTTTTCTTGCCAAGGACTAAAGCAAAGGAACCAAAGCGATAATGTTCATTGACCTTCAACATTGAGTTGAAAAAATGGGGCATCATCATGCTTTTGGCTAGTACCATCAACAGCACACACTTGAATAATAAATTTGAGGCTAGAAGTGCCCGAAGGGATGACAAGTTCAGATACATAGAAGGCTTCTACTTGTGCTTCTCCGATGTACTCCCGTATGCCTTCTAGCCTTCTTCCTGAAACTCTGACAGATCGTTTTGTTAGTTTCTCAACATAGATATTGTATTTTGCGAAAAGAGAATTCTTTCCATCTTTCAGTTTCCAGCTGATCTTAAGACTAAGGGTTTTGGAACCCTGAGAACCTCCCCATTCAACATCTTGACCCTCAACTGCCCAGGAAGTCGATGAAGGAAATTCTGTATTCTGGTCAGAAGTTGAAATTCTAAGATGTCCAAGCACGGCAAAATATTCTGCTGCATCCTGGTTATTTGATCTACGTATATTATTTTCAGGCTGTTGCCTGTAGCATACTGCATGAATTTCTGTTAATGTGTATCCGCTCATTGTAATGCTACTCTCCTGTATAACCCATCCTGGAGCCATGTCTGGTTTTGTATATTGACGTGGCACAATCACTTCACTAAATTTGCTTGAGAATTTGTTCATTCCGTGTGATGCAAGAAGCAACTTCTTTTTTCCTTCCGTTTCAGAAAAGAATTCAAGAGAAAGGCCCAGTTGAGAGTTACCTTCTGATTTTACCTGCAGCAAGTGTGGCATTTGGGTTAACCAGCATTAATGAAAGAAACATAGATTGACACATATCACGTGCTACTGTTAGTGCTCAAATTCTCATTTAATGTGCAAAAAAGTGCAAAAAAAAAAAAAACCTTCGTCTGATTTCCAAATCCCATCCGGATTCAAAATGATATTAAATTTTGGAATTATATTGCTGCAATAGAAAACATTTAGTCGAGATATAGCTTACAGAATATGTGAAATGAACGGTTAAACCACTCATAAGAAGCTGTCCTATAAAGAGTCTGGTTGAGACAGAGGCATTGGCTTCAAGAGTTCCTTTAAATGTGAGGTTTCCTCCTCCACTAAAAGATGCTTCGTTAAAGCTGCCATTTTATAAACCAATTCTTAGACCTGTGAACGTTATACATAAGGCAGAATCATGTCAAGTACAAAGACTCATGCAAACTTACTCAACATGGACTTCAATAGCTTTAGAAGTAGCACCATCAGCATACTCAAGGAAAGGCTGAAACAAGAAGGTAAAACAACATAGAAGCATATACAGTTTCTTATAGAAATAAGCAACTTAGAGTAAAACTGACAATTGGGAGAAACAAGATGTATCCATGGAGTCCCTACCTGAAAGGTTTGTGAAGACATGTTATTCCATTGAGTGCTTAATACTTGTGCTCCGTCGATGGAAATATGATTACCACGGCCCTGAATAATAGATGCATTTGTGCCCAAGGAATCTGGTTAGATAATGAATTGATGATTTTGCAGTAACTTTTAGATCCCTCTAATTTTGAAAGACACATAAGAAAGAGATCAAAGGATTTGACGTGGTTGCAACCTGATCAAAATTTGAATAGAATGGTAGTACTTTAGGGTACTTTTGTATAATTCCCCATGATTTCTCAACAAGAGCCCACCAACTGCAAAAGCCAAATTATTTGCTATGAAGCTCATCGAAAATGTTTAAATAAGAAAAGAATTGTAGAGGTTACAAAATCATATGATCATTGATCAAAGCACAACTATAAATTCTAGACATATAAAAACATCATATAGCAACAAGAAGAATGAATTAAGAAGAGGAGAAGTCATAATATAAGAAATTTATGTGATAGGAGAGCAGTAAATGATTCCACAAAGACAATAAAGCAAGTGTTAATTGACACTAATCAAAGAACTGCCTTTGCAATAATGCAACAATATTAAGTTGCATACATATCAGTAACTCAGATATAAAACAATACTCGAATCACCAGAAGCTGACATTAATTTCACTCATGGAGTGGAAAATCAACTAGAAAGTCCTCAAATCCGAATAGGATTAAAGTATCATGCAAAGGGAAGATTAGACATCTTAAACAACCAAAATAATAAAGAGCTCTATAACAACAGTAATCAGCAAAGAAATAGGTGCATTACTGGTTTTGAGCAGTTTGAAAATCAGGGGGTTGATTCGTTTCATAAACCCAACCAGGAGCAAATACGGCAGCTGAGACATCATCCTTCTTTATCACATCTAGTGCAACATTTGTCTGTCATTGAAAGATTTGTGATAGTTTCAATCAGTAAAAATCGAAGGACAATTAACCGAAGAAACTAACAATAGTAACATCTACACCATAACAAACTAAATTATTATTTTTCCTAGTACAATAATCAAACATGTAAAGCATATAATTAATATTCATATCTAAATTACATGTGCAGTTGCAGGCAAAATGGCAGGTTTGTGGTTTCTCAAATGCAAAAGACAACAATAAATACTACAAGGAAAATGAAACAATCTTTAGTTCCTTATATATAGCAGACTATCTAGTTATCAAAATAAGAACGAGATTCCTTAATCCCGAAAAGAAACAAGAAATAAATTAGAACTTGAGAAAGATCAAAGTGTTGAGATAAGTTCCACACTGTTAGAATCCACATCTATATGACTTCTGAAACCAACCAAAAGCTAAATTAAATATATATTACTATGGAAGAGAAAGAAACTCACAGTCCATTGCCCACCACCATAAGTTCCCCTTCCAAATACATCAATCCCCATATAGACATCAAACTTTCTATCACCAGCGACAGTTGCTGAAAGCTTTGGAGTGTCCTCCTGCGAGGTACATGACAGTTTTTACATGCAACAAATTCAAAGATGAACTTAGATTTGAGATGGATGATAAATCTAAAGGCAATACCTCCCAAGAATAGTTAACAAAGATCCCATCACTGATATCAAAGAAGGGTTTATTCTTTTCATTCAATTGATTTTGCCAGGTAAGATTTCCATCTATTGTAACACTATCATACCTGTCCAACCAACAACATTAATCAGACAAAAGTTTAGTCAGTACAGTTCAATATAGTGCATAATTTGAGTATGGCTTCTCATTTTACAAACCATATAACCAGAGATCCAGGAAGTGAGGAGTGCATTGTCTGAGTTAAATGGCTGACAAATTCTTTCAGATTAGGGATTTGCCCGACATCTAGTTCAACCTCCATATT
Source organism: Firmiana major (assembly GCA_033439115.1). Taxonomy (NCBI): domain Eukaryota; kingdom Viridiplantae; phylum Streptophyta; class Magnoliopsida; order Malvales; family Malvaceae; genus Firmiana; species Firmiana major. Next base: position 33,032,651 of record CM065913.1, on the reverse strand, counting down.
TAGCTGCAAGTAATCATTCCCAGTTAATTGCAGAAAAGGGAATGCCCAATATGGAAATTACATTATAGTGACAGAAGGGAAAGCATTTATTTGATTTATAATGGCATCAAACATTCTCTCAATTTTATCTTTTCTTTTCCAAAAGAAAAAAACATGCTTGAGCCTGATATTTAATGAGCAGAGTATACCAGCCATCCATCGAAGCCCAAAGCAACAGCAAGCTCTGCCAAGCGTTCAGCATACTTGTGAGCGGACTCCTTTGTCGAGAGCAGTTGCTTGCAAATTGCTATCCCTCCATCCCCTTCTGTGATAAATGTCCCCAGTACCTTGGATTTCACAGCCACAGGCAAAAAACATACATAAAGCTTCCTTTACTCTCTAACAAACCATAATCCAAAAAAAACGAGACGGACTTTCTACACAAATTGGATTGACAAATATAATTAACCGGCCAAAATAGAAAAGAAACAGAAACCATTTCTGATTTAGTCAAAAGAAAAGATTGTGCATTTCATTAAATCAATAGAATTTATGGTAGTTGTCTGTAAATCTCAAAGCGATGCAACTTAAAGAAAATTGTAAGAATTTCTTTTTCTAAAAAAGAACAGTTAGTAGTTAACTACTACTCTGTTTAAAACCTTGTTAACGGAAAGATATTTGATCATTTTTCGAAAGGAAAATGATTTATTACCTAAACCCATTTCTCCACTTAAGCGATAAAAACATGAAATCAATATATCTAAAGAAAAATCATAAATTGAAAGCCCCCAGGCTTATCAGTTGAGTCAGCTGAGCCGACAATTTTTCAACTTGAAATAAGCCAAATTAAACACTTTTCATCAAACAAATCAGCATTCTCGGCTTTTCAATTAGAAAAAGAAAAGTTTTTCATGCTATAATATTAGTTTACTAACCTTCACTCCATGCCCATGAGCGGTATTGGTCCAACAAGGAGGAGGCAGGGTGACCAAATTATGAGAAAAATAAACGAAAACATCAATCAAATACCAGTGCCAGATGGCATAAGCACTGGAATTATCGCCACCCTGGACCCACTTGTCATCCACGTAACCACCTTTCATGTCATGGCAAACCAAAATCCTAGGCCTTTGAGCCAAAGCTGAATTGGGTTGTGGTAGAGAAACACTGGATTTATTAAAAGGGTAGTGAAAAGAAGTGAAGTACGAACCAGAGTCAAGGTCTTCAAGGCTCTTAATCGGGTAGGAGATGGGAATGGACGGCTTTGATGGATCAAAGGGTGGTGGGGGATCGGAGTGTTGATCGTCCGATTGGTCGGACGACTGGCCGAGGAGATTTTTGTTGATTTCGAACATTGAGTTGAGGTAATTGAGGAACGCTCCGAGAGTTTTGCGGATTATAAAGGGACGGAGAAACTGGAGTACGAGAAGAAGCGTTCATTTTAGAGACATGTCATGTGAGTTTGGAAGCTACTTGGAAGGTAGGAGTGGCTATTCAATGTCTATTATTTTCAAGTCTTCGGACATGATAAAAAGTAAGTTAAGGTTCACGGGAAAGGAAAGAGATTCTCCATTTTTTTCTACACCTATATATTTTTGTAATATGTTATTTTTGGCCAAGGTCGTTTTAGTCGTCGGAGTCTTCAATGCTCAATCAATTCTCGAGTTAAGGCAGCTTCATATTCTGGTTAAAGGCTCCTTTGCCGAAGAAGACTTATGTACACTTGACTTGGATAACCGTTTCATTCACGGTACGCAGCAGTAATTGGATAGGCAAAAGTACAGGATATTTTCCTCACTGCAGTTACATTTACTTGCTAATACAATCTCTCTTCCGTCTTTGAAGAAAGAGAAATTCTAAACCCACCGTATTTTTTTTCTTTAAACTTCAATTTTTTTTTAAAAAAAAAATAATAATAATAAACACTTAATTATTTTTATCTCTTCTCTCCCTCTATGCACGTTAGTTTCATCTTCCTACTTGTTACTGCAATCTTTCTTCCATCTTTGAAGAAAGAAATTATAAACACACCACTTTTTTTCTCTTTAACCTTCAACTTTTTATAGGATAAAAACACCTCAACAAACACTTGACTATTTTTCTCTTTTCTCTCCCTCCATTCACATTACACATTAGTTTCATCTTTTTCTTCAAGTTTTCTTCAAGCTCAAAATTTTTTTATTGTTTTATCAAAAAAAATTATAAAAAAATTAAATGAAGGTAGTTATTATGATACTCTTAAAGATTATGAAAGTATGGAAGAAGAAGAGGAGATATACTTCATTATGGAACAAAAATATCAAACAAATTTTGTCATCTCGCTGCCTACGCAACTAAATTTGTGCGTGGCACTTCAACGGATGAAATCACAAAGTCTTAACGCATCTTCAAAAGAAAAGAATATGTCGACTAATAAATCATGTTTCACATCATTTATAGAAGCTGAATCAAGTTTAAACACCTCTGTCAAAACATTCTTTGGCAACTTCAAGGCCTTCAAGATCAAGTAATGGAGCAGGTTCAACTATTTTATAGAAAAGGAAGAAAATAAACCAGTTAGATTGACAAAATAATATCTGAATGAAACCACGCCATTCTACTATTATTCTGTGAGTTTGACATGATTGGTGTGCATTTTTCTTCTCTAGAAAAATGTTATGAGCAACTTACACTTTGAGTAGGACTGGATGTAAAGTCCTCAAGCTACATGATAATAAAAGCAACAAAGTTAGTTTAAGGTTGTTCTGAAGTATGCATAGATATCAAACAGATTGTCAGACATCTAGACTGACAAAGATATCACTAGCCTTAAACTTGTCCTTGGAGTCTGCATGCATGAGACCATGAGTCTCGCACAGGTGTCACGCAAGATGACCAGCGCGAGACTAGGCGTGAGACTCCTTCATTCTGTGCGAGACTCCTTGCACAGCGGTTCTACGTGAGATCGCCACCTTGGCCACACCAGCCCCAATTCCCCGTCCCATCCCCTCAGCGCGTCCCACCCCCAAAACCCATTAGCAAATCAATCACCAGAACAACATAATCCCTAAACTCTAACTCACAATCAACAAAATAGTAATAATGTCTAGTAATTGGTCACTGATGGAAGTGAATGAATCATCGAAAATGAAGGAGTCGTTGGAATGGAGATGGCTAAAGAAAAGAGGATCGATAGGAGTGAAAAGAGGTAAGGTTAAAAATGTAAATTGAATGAAGTGTATAGTAGGTTTAGTGGTGTAAAACTTCAATCCTAAAACTTCAATCCTAAATGAAGTGTTTAGTGGTGTAAATAGTAGAATGACTAACTGAAGAAAGGCAATGCACGAATGATGAAATCTTCAATCCTAAAACTTAGTAGTCAATTTGTGTTCGATAGCTCTTACAGACACCAGCAACATCAATAGATGGTATTCCGACCAAACCTGTTAACGGATCAGACCAAGTCGATTCCGAGCCGGGTTTCACCTGTTCCTGCTCGTTACCACAAGGAACAGTTATGAACCAGTTCCTTAAAGGTCGGTCCCGAGCTACGGCCGAAACCAACTTGGTAGGATCGAGTCGGCCGGGTGAATTGGGTTCTGGTTCTTGGGCTGAGCTAGGTCTGTCCTATGCTGGCCCTCCATTTTTAAAAAATTATTTTTAAAATTTATTTATTAAATTTTGTTTATTAATAAAAAAATTAATAAGTTTAATTATTAATGTATTTTTATTTTTTAAAATTTATTTATTAATAAAAATAAATATTGACTTATTTAGTTATTTAATATATTTTTATATAATAAAGTTATTATAATAAAATGATTATAACTTATTTAATAAAGTTATTAGTTTAAAAAATTATAATACTTTTAAAATTTTTTAATTTTTTTGATAAATTTAAACTTATTTATTACATTTGAAATATAATTACATTTATCATTTATCATTTGAAATATAAGTAAATTTGTTATTTTGAATGAAAAAAATATTTATTTATTTATCATTTACTTCTAAGAAAACATATTTATTTGAAAACATATCTATTTGGTATGTTTTTCAAATATTTATTTATTTTGTATTTTAAATATTTATTCATTTTCTAAACTTATAACATTAATTTATTTGGTATTTAACCATAACAATCATAAATGAAAATAATAAAGAAGAAGACCAAAGATTTTTTACATGAAAAATTCCTTTAAAAGTTAAAGGGTAAAAATCACAGGATTGTAATCCATAAAAAAATTACTATAATTGAATTTATTTACAATTTTATGTACAATTTACAAATAAAGAAAAAAAATTATTTTCTATTCCTCATAATTTATAAGGATTGACTTGAAAATTTTTTCCTCTTCCTCCAGCATAATATCAGCAAACTTATTTGCTATTCCAAGTTTTTTATTATGGAATTTCGTTTCAAACCAATCTTTGAAGCATTTTAGTATGCATAATTGTGAAACCCGAATTTTCCCATACTACAGTTCATTTTAAGTTAAGCCGAGAAGTCTAAGACTCATGTAAATGTTTATTTATGGCCTAAAATGACCGAGACGCCCGAGATAGTGGCATGAAGCGTAAGGCACGCACGTCGAGGTAAGAACGCAAGTTTATGTATTCTTCAAAAAGTGTGATTTTAAGTTTGTTTTGATAATTAGGAAGTGAAACTAAAGCATTGGATGTCATGATCACCCGTGACTTACCAAAAATCACTACAAATTTTTCGCATTTTACTTACCTTTCTTTCTGTCATAATTCAAACACCAAACCGTTGGGTTGTGATTCGGTATTAGTCACCTCAATCACATTCATTTTATATCATGTATACATGTCAACATAACTATCTATTGACTGTAAGTACACTTTTCTTAAAAGTAAACTCATATACATTAATACAATTACATGAACATATACATCCCCGACAGTACATTCGTTTACATAACTGTGCTTTAACATTGTTCAGTACAAAACGTTTCAAATGTGTATACCTTTCGTATGATGTGTATACAACGAATAAAGGAATATCAGTCCTTAGCCGTGCTCAACTACTGTGAACGCTCTGTAGAGATGAGGAAATAAAAAGGGGTTGAGTTCACAGCTCAATAAAGAAATAAGGTAAGCAAGTAGATAACCACACTATCTACAAAATATAATACTCATGCCTTGAAATCATTTTCCTTTCGATTTACATCTAAAGCATGTATCTTTCTTGAAACCTTTATGCAAGTGTATATATATACAAATCATCAGTATGAACTAAAAATATGCTGGTTTAATAACCTCAGCAATTTATGCAAAACATTGCATTGTCATGTAAATACTGCAAATCACATTTCATTATGCCATATCAATTAAATCAAAACAAAGATGACATATCATCATGTAAAAACAAAGAAATCCGGGCTTCACCCATCCCTCGGGTTACCCTTTTATAATTCACAAAGTCATATGTCAAGTGTAACGACCCTTGACCTTGGAAATTCGGAGAAATTTTTTTTTTAAGTTTTAAATTCCTACTTATTCCTTCATTCGCTTAGACTGCATTCTTGTTCAGTGTCGTTTCTTTTATCTTACCTATTCACCGATAATTATACTTAAATTAAATTTTACATTTAAATGGCCGATAAAAATTTCGGCAGCATAACAGCTTATATATATGCCTACCAACTTGCAAATCAAACGCTTTAACAATCCTAGATATCCACAACTATCAAACATGCTCCCCAAATTCGCATCATCAAGCCAACATGTATCCGTTCCAACTAAGATTAGTACTCTACGATTAATTCTCAAAAGAGATATTCTTTACGTTTGTTTTCTTACAAATTACATCCCAACAAAATATTTTCACTATATGTCTGTGCTTACAAAATATGTCTGGTAAGAGAATGCAATTGTATACCTCTGCGTGTACAAAAAGTAGCCTAAGGTAGCTCTTTCCACCAACCTACGTCGTGTACGCGGCAGGTAGCGTCTGTAGATCACTGCAAATAATCTGAAAGGTAGAGGGGTGAGATTTCGAGAAAAAACCCAGTAAAAAATGCATTTAAAATTATCATAGCGTTTAAAACATACATAGTACATAATGATACGAAATGGAGGCATTTCTTTACAAGTATTACATCCTTTTCAAACACATATCACAGAAAACACATTTAACAGAAACATGTTTTCGAAAATAAGAGAACCTTAGCAGACCGATCAGAATCTTTCAAATCATACAAAACTTCAAAAGCATTGTTGAGTAAATCACATATCAAATAATCAAATCTTAAAACAGAATTCGTTTTGGATAGAGACTAGGCTAGCTCATGTAATTGTCATGCGAAAATAACATATTCATCATCCGTAGAGGGAAAATCATGAACATGACCATTTTCGCTACCTCATCCCACTTAAGAGGTCTTTCTGGTTAGCTGTATCTTTTGGTTACCTCACCCCACTTAAGAGGTCTTTCTGGTTAGCTGGAAATTTTCGCTACCTCACCCCACTTAAGAGGTCTTTCTGGTTAGCTGAGTCTTTTTGCTACTTCACCCCACTTAAGAGGTCTTTCTGGTTAGCTAGCCCTTTCGGCTATCTCACCCCACTTAAGAGGTCTTTCTGGCTAGCCTCATCTCAGGTGGCAATCATATACACCTAGGCCTTTTGGCTACCTCACCACACTCAAGAGGTCTTTCTGGCTAGCCTCATCCCAAGTGAGCCTCACTCACATATTTAAAATTTATAAACTGAGTTTTAAATAAACCCTCTTTTGCGGTTGAAAACTCTTTCATAAAAACAGAGAAACTGTACTCGTATAACAAATTTCATTTCTCGCAACATTTGTAACAAATTCATGCATAAGTCAAAATCATATCATTTCGTTCAAGAAACAAAATCAGAAAACATGCTCACAGATTTGAAGACATGCTCAAAACTCATGTATTTAAATTCATACACCTTTCTTTCAATTTCAAAAACATGGCAAGATAAAACTAGGGCTCAATAAAAGTTAGGCTTGGTTTTGTTTAAACGTTAACTTGGACTAAAGAACGAACGCTTGGTATAAATTCTAATCACTTACTAAAATATTGCGTAACTCAAATATTTTTTATAATTCCAAGCTTGAAGGAAAGGAGGATAATATTACCATTTTAAATTACACCCCTTACCTCGATTTATTGGGAGCTCAGGGTTCGAGTAGTGACGCCTCCAAGTGTCTCCCTCTTTTCCTTCTACGATTTTTCTACACCGAATTTGGTATTCTTAGTATCCTTATTTAAATCGAATAGCTTACAATGCTTCAAAATCAAAATCTTATTAGCCTAAGGAAAATACTTTCGGAATTTAAATTCTAGCTCCTTAAGTTCGTATTAAACTATACATATTCAACCTTTGGAGCTCATCAATTTCCTCTTTTCTTCCAGTTCCATCATATATTCGGAAATTTAATCCTACTACAAAGTCTTTAGCTACATTCCTAACTAAATTATCCCTTTTCTCCTATCATCTTATACGTTTCCTACCTGCTCCTTGTGTGTTTATATTATTGTCGACACGCACTTATACTAACACGCACATTTATGCTATAACACGCACATTTATGCTAAGCAGCAGACATTTTGACTAGAAGGTGTCTAGCGCTATCCTTAAACCTCCTTCTATAAGAAAAGTATAAGCCTTAAACCCTTGAAGGAATTAGCTAACTATTACAATACACGATTTAATGATTACCCGATCTAGAGTAGCCTTCTCTCGATCACTTCTTTTGAGGAAACCCGGTCTAATTGGCATAAGAATTTGATAACGCGAGAAAGCAACTCCTTGAACAAGGAAGGCAGGCACGAGAAGGAAGACTTGAATTAGCAATTCGCTTTATTCGATGGTTGAGTCGTAAGGTCGCATCTGACTGTCCTTCTTCATATATATACATAAGTATATATTATTATTATTATTATTATTTCTTTACTACTACAACAACAACAACAACTACTACTACTACTACTACTACTACTACTACTACTACTACTACTACTACTACTACTACTACTACTACTACTACTACTACTACTACTACTACTATTATTATTATTACTATTATTATTATTATTATTATTATTATTATTATTATTATTATTATTATTATTATTATTATCTACTTCTCATTTATTCTCTGGTTTTGTCGATTCATAATTCGTTTCAAGCTACCCATAAAAATTTCTTTTATCTACTTCCCTCTTCATCATGAGAATAACCCAAATCTATCATCCACAAAATAACCGAATACAATTTTATCATCTTCAATCTTCATTTCAATTCTTGATAATTTAACTTCTAATGTCTAATTTCTTGCCTAATTTTCAAAATCCCCAAATCTGTCGAATTAATCCCTAGTCCCTAATTTCTTCACAATCAAATTTCAATTAATTCATACAACATTCATGCTTCTATAATACCATTTATACATACATTAAACTAAAGAAAGCTTGGGTTTTTACATAGGGATCCACTGGTACAAAGATAAGTAAACAGAAATTGGGAAATTTATCTGTATTATTTTTTTTGACATTGTAGCGTCGGAAATAGGGGTGGCCGGATGGGGAAGGACAGGCAAGGGAGGTTGCCGGGGTTCGGGTTTGGTGGTGGCCGGCGTCGAGTCTCCTCCGGGTTGCTGCAGTCCGCGAAACAGAGGAAACCTTTGTTTTGTTTTCTGTCCAGGTGAGGGGAGAGGGAGAAGGAAAGGGGACGGGCCGCTGGTGAAGAAGCAGGAGAGGGAGGATAGGACGACGTCGCCGAGGCTCGCGAGCTGGAGGGTGGTCGATGTCTTCGTCGGTGACCGTTCGCGGAACTAGCTAAAAAGGGGTTCAGGTTTTTAGGGCGAAGCAGAGGGAAAGAAGAGAAAGAGGGGACCGGGTCTGCATTCGGGTCGTCGATTTTGGGGTATTGGTCGGTCGGCAAACTCGGTGGTGATCGGTAGGGGAGGAATCGGGAGGATGATCAGATAACAGAGAAAGATATAAGAGGGGAAGGGGTTTTCTTCAATGGGATCGCGGGATAGGATCGCGCGATCCCCGTTTTTTTTTTTATTCCGTTTTCTTCTTTTTTTCTTTTTTTTTCTTTCTTTTTTGTTTCTTTCTTCTTCTCTTCTCTTTTTTTCTTGTTTCTTTCTTTTTATTTTATTTTATGTATCTATATATTTTATATTTATGTATATATATATATATTTATTTTTATTTATTTTACATTTTCAATTTTTGGACAAATACATGGATATGTATTTATTGTAATTATTTTTATCATTCATATATATATATATATATATATATATTATTTTTTTCTAAATGCATTTTCAATTTAACAAATATATAATATATATATATATATATGTACACATATTTTCTTATAACATTTTTCCATTTAATTTTATTGTTTAATTAAATACAGAAAATTTGAGGTGTTTACATCAAGGCTTAACCCACCCCTCGGGTCTACCCAATTTATAAAATCATGTGACAATTCAAACAAGAAATATCAAGTGAGATGAGATTGGCGACTACATGTTCGAGGATTATGATCATATCTTATTTTTTCGTGATCCCAGGCTACATAGTACTCGATATGCAGGGCCTCACATTTCCTGTAACTGAAGGTGGGTCAAATCCTCAATCGTTAGCCAACAACTCTATATCACCGTGTACTCACAATACATCATACTCCATGTGATATACACGGTACAAAGTACTCCATGGACCCAATATCAAGGTTGGGGTGTATGCCATAGTTCTTAGCCCTCATACCATGGATAATAGTTTCGATAGCCCTCGACCATATCTCAAAATTGCACGTGTGAGCATATAATCAGTGTGACACACAGTCTGCACAAGCTCTCAGCAAGGCTGTTTTATGCTATCTCTTTCAAAAACAGTACGTGCGAGTAAACTCCAGCACGACCTTATGCACGAACATATAAATCTAGTGCGAGTAATGCTCCAAGCACTATATCATGTAAAACTGAGTACGAGAAATGCTCAAGTATTATGTGATACATACCATGTAAAATCTATTGCGAGTATCCCTCTAGCACTAATGGGGTGGAAAACATACAAAATCAAATACGAGCTATGCTCTAACACGATTGATTTTCACACAAATCGATAGATGGTTTATTTCAAATGAATTCACTCAAATAAATCAAATCGGCACTATAACGCGTTGTTTTCGCATATAACATGAAAACATTAGCTAGTCTATCTATGTAACTGTCAAACAATGTTAAAACTAGTTACAAACATGCTTCCTAAGTTTCTTACCCTTAATTGGGGTAAAAATCATAATTTACCCTTTTTTAGTATCTTAAGATTTTATTCACTTTCTCTGACCCTCAGACTATTTTTTCTTTAAGTGAAATACAAAAGTAGACGAAAATACGTACAGATATCTCTAACTACTCGCAAAGGTCTCTCACCTCTGATCACATCATGTGACCTCATTTCCTCGGTGTTGTTAAATCTTGCAGTCTGATCAACTCCCAATATAAACTCCGGAGCTGTAAATAACCATTCACATTAGTATACTTTAATATACTAAATTTTCACTCGCATGAATTTCAAATCAATACATTAAGCCCTTTTTACACCCATTTGGCCTTATTACATCTTATTGGACCTTACTCTCTCTTAAGTCCATTTCGATTTACAATTCATTTCTTCAGAACCTATTAGACTCATCAAGTCGACTGATTCGAATTGAACCAAAATTAATCTCTCAATGCCTCAAGTTCATCATTTTCTTCTACTATGGCATTTCACCATACATCTCATATGCCTATTTTCAATCATCATTTATTCCAACACATGTATTTCACAAAACTATCTTACAATCATGTATACATGCTTAATTACATCACTAAATGCTTAAATCATCATTAAATCCATGGCTAATCAACTTTCCCTCACTTTCTCACACTAAGCCTAGTTTAGGTCATGGAGGATTAGTATGTTCATGGGTGTTTTCAACCAACAAAACATACACCAATCAACTCACAAAAATGCCTATATTAACATACTTGAAGTTGGTGTATTGAAAACTAACCTAGCTTGATTTTTCCTCTTTTTGCCAAATTTGGGGAAAATCACTTTGCTCATTCAATCAAGGATTTCAGCTTCTAGTTTTCAACTATGTTGTTCTCCTCCTCACAAGGGACAACTTTGCTAAAAATGAATCTCCCTCCATTCTAATTGAAAGGTGATGATTCTTAGAGTAAGAAAGCTAGGTTTTTCATTTTGCTGTAAATGGAGAATTTTTTATTTTTAGGGGAAGAAGATGTAGCAGTCAGGTTTTTATAGAACTGCCTTATGAGATCGATCTCCTAGTAATGAGAAATCGATCTACCCTCTGTTAGAACTCTTTCAAAAATCGACATTTAGAAGGTGCGATCGATCTGCCTCCTGGTATGAGATCGATCTTGGCCAGGCAGAATCACTTAGAGATCGATCTAGCCTTAAGAACAGATCGATCTTTGTTATCCAGAGTCCTTTAGAGATCGATATGTCTTTGAAAAATGATCGATCTTTGCTAGGCAGAAGCATATTGAGGTCGATCTGCTTAAATGAGGGATCGATCTCCCTTTTACAGAATGCTTTGGCATTGCATTTCAAGGCGATGAGATTGATCTCCCCTTGCTATGAGATCGATCTGCCCTTCATCTGCAACATTCCAGTTGCAATTTTTCCAGATTTTCAAAGATAACCTTGCATTCACTTGCTTCACTACTCATTTTGCATTTCATTCACATTTAGAACTTAAAAATATTCATTTCTTATGATTCATATATAACGTAACTTGTTTTTACATCATAAAATCATAAAGAATACATATGAATTTACGGGACTTACATTGGAAGTGAAAAAGTTAGTGAAACTCGGGTTTACAATAAATCGAGTAAATGGGCCTAGTAAGAGAAATAAATTTGAAATAAATTGTAAAAATTATTCTGAAGCCATAGGAAATTAGTATAAGGCATAATTTACATGGGAAATGAAAATTGAGTGGAAATATAGAGGTTTCGGTGATCGAATGAATTTTTAAAATAAACCGAAAACCTTAAGCCATTTTAATCTGTAATGATCAAATCGCGCAAAATGGGCCCAACTGGAAACATTTTCTTAAACAAGTGGACCCAAAATTTTTATGGGAGACACTAGGGACATAATATAACACTTGGAAAGTGGAAAATTAAAGGAAAAGTGGTCAAACCTAATTTTTATGGATTTTTCAAAGCAGGGCAGTGGGCTGCCCTGGTTCAGGAATCGTGGACCCATCAGAGTTGGCCCAATTTGAAGCCCATCCGAAAATAAATAATAAAATAAAATTGAGCCTATACAGAATTAAACTAGAATTAATAAGTTTTCCATGGCCTATTAGAACACCTGGAACTGACTTACCAAATGAGAGAACTCACTTGGAGAAGTTACCGCAGGCGTCCTTAGGGAGTTCAGAGTGTGTGAATTTTACAGCCATCTTCCGACCATTTTCAGGCTATCGATAAGGATCAAATCTTCCTCCTTAACCCCTCTAAAACATATAAAATATTCAGCCCTAAAGAAGGTCATTTGTTAGGTGAAAATCTAGTGAGAAGAACAGGGGCAGAAACTGCCCTGTTCCGAGGTGAGAGAAAACTTTGATTTTAAAAGTTTTTGGTTGGTTTTTTTGTTGTTTTTTATGATTTTAAGATATATACATGTTGAATTATAGCTTAGGGTTCTTTCTGGAGCAAAAATGTTGAGTCAAAGTTGGTCAAAGTTGGCAAGAAGTTGAAGGAAGATGATGATGTTCATATATGTGATTGTTTGATGTTGTAGGATAATTTTTAGTTAAGCAAGAATTGTTGAAATATTTTTAGGAACCCAAGTAATTTCGGCCAATATATGTAGGTCGAAGAAGTGAGAAATTTTGACTGTGTTGGATGTTATAGACAGTTAAATTTATACCTAAAAACTCGTTTATAGCTTGGTTTAGTGGAAAACAGTAAAAGAGTGAAGACTTAACAATTGGTGTATTGTGAATTGTTAAGTAGAGCTTAGAATAAAGGTTTAAGTTGTTAGTGTGATAAGTTAGAAATTTGATGGAAAGAAACTAATGAAATGCCTTAAATTGAGGCTTTATCGGTAAAATCGAGAAAACATGAAAAATGATCGAAAAAGGGTCCGATTGACCCCGTTCGAGTTTCAAATGCATATAAATATAAAGTAAAGATGAAATTGAGTATCAATTGATGACTTTAAAATTGTGTTGGACAACTTGAGAAGTTGGCATGCAAAACGAGGCGAACCCAACACCTGGCGATTCAGGGTTGTCTCGACCTCATTTAGGTAAGGGATGCAACTGATTTCAATACCTGTATTCCTTATCTGCAAATAAGCATTTGGTGGCATGAAAATATTTTTTGAAATAAGCATAAATCCTGAGAAAGACTTATAGCCCGTGTTTTCTTACTATGAGTACATGTTTTGCTATAAATTTGAGCTCGATTGCGTGATTTTAAAGTTTTACGGACAAACTATATATATATATATGTGTGTGTGTGTGTGTGTATGAGATTTATGAAGCAAAATTATTGTGAGCTCTGTAATGAACGCAAAACTATTTTCTATATAATAATGGTACGTTTTGAGACTGAAGGCTCAAAGCATTCGAGTCAAGGAAACCTAGGGGTCGATTAAGTGAGACCCAATGGGATTCTAGCCGACGATCTGGGATCAGGTTAGACCTTGACCATATTATGCATATTCTACATGTTTGTCATGATACTTTTCCATACATTTGTGACTCCGTTTAGGTAGCGTTGAGATGATGTTCTACGATCCTGATCCAGTTTACAGCCTACCATGATCATAGGTAGTTTATTCCCTCTTCGGAGGATGCCCTCGTTTGAGGATGGAGTGATGATTTTTTCTCATGACAGTAATAGTAATGCCTAGTCTCCATATCATTATGAGCTATGATTTGTTGTGATAAAGAGTGGATGTTTTGAGTGTGTATACTCGTGTGATTTTAATCACGTGGTTTGAAATGTGAGTTGGTACCATTTTTTTACTAAATGCTTTTATTATGGTTTCTCATTTTAAATGCACTCTTCACTGGGGTAGTTGAAGCTCACCCCCTTTTTCTTCTCCCTCCCCAATTATTTACAGTAAGCGCTCAGTACTTGCCGCGTACCTGACATAGGTTGGTGGACGGACTCTCCCTAGGCTATTTCTTGTACACACTTGAGGTATAATTCATTTTATATCCAGACAACTTATGTAGTACAGATACTTATATGTAAGTAAACGTTTGAGATGTAATCACGTTTATACATGTATGTAAATTTTGGAAAAGTGAATCATTTTGATACTATGGAGTATAATGGATTTAAATGTTGATGTTTGAGAAAATCCTTGAATGTATTGGGGGTGAATATAAGTAAAATCAACTGGTCGTGGATTATTATGTTGTTTGAAACTTGCAAGAGGATAGGGACATATATAAAAGGTTATGCTATCGAATTTTCGTTAAAAGTGATATAAGTATAATTGAATACGATAAGTTTAATACGAGAAGATAAGATGTGAACTGACACTGAGCAGGAATACACTTTTCATAGAAAATTATATTATAAGAAAAATTTTAAATTAGCCTTAATTTTCACGTTTCTGGGGCGTTACAATAATGAAGCCAAAGTACAACTGATTCGATCGTCTCCAATGATTCTTCCATATGTCAAGAATACAGATTTTGAAGCAACAGATGATACTTGCACCGTAAAAATATCTCGAGCTATGAAAATTAAAATTGAAAATTGTCTTTGATTTTCTTTCAACAATTGGAGAAGATCAAATTTATTGTCTACGTGAAAATTTTAACTTAAGAAAAATCTTGCCTCATTGAAGCTACCTCCTTCACCTCCACCATGAGTTCATCGAGTTATTGAGCCGGATCCGTTGGCTTTTCGTTTTAGCTTCAGTCTCTTCTTTGCAGCTGCCTTAATTGCCTCCTTAACTGTTGTTGTTACCACTTTCGATTTCTTCATTCGGTTCTTCATTTTTTGGTTAAACTGCTCCTCTCTTTCATAAAAGTTGAACAAATCTAAAAAATGCATGTTAAATGAAGACTTTTGGTTCTTAATATAATCAAGATCAAGAAAATCTTTACAACAATTAAAAAAATCTATATTTACTTCATCTTGAATATGATCTAATAAATTTGCAATACAATAAATAGAAGGAATTGTTTCCCAATATTTTTAAAATTTTTCCTCCATATCATATAAAAAAAGGATAAAATATCATCATTCCTAAATTTTAAAAATTTATCAAATATTATAAAAATTATAGGAACAAAAAAAGATGTAGTTGGATAATATTGAATTGAAAATCTTTCAGTTACGTCTTAAAAAGTATATCAACAAATCAACACAACTTTCAATAAAATTTCAATCATCATCATAAATTGTTAAAGATAGGTCACTTGCAAAATTGTTATAAAATCGAGTAATAATATTTTTATAGGGTAAAATAGAAGAAAACAAATGATGGAGTAAATTCCATTTTATTTTCCACAAAAAGTGAAAATGCTTTAACATTTTTTTTATTTGTTTGACAAATCCACTTACATTTACGTTTGTGACTTGGGTTGCAGATCCACTAGGCTAAAATTTCAATTTTTTCAATTGAACCTATGCCACTAAAATTAAAATCATTTTGAATACACAAATTTATGATATGAGATGTACATCTAACATGAAAAAAATACACCTTGTAAAACTGAGTTTAAATTTCTAATTAATATAGGAATAGCTGCGGTAATATTTGAAACGTTATCTAAAATTATAAAAAAAAAACTTTATTTTCAATTCCATACAATTTACACACATTAGTTATATATTAAGTAATAGTATATGCATTATGTGATTATTCCAATACATCTAAAGATAAAAATGCGTTTTTGCTTGTATCAATCTTCATCTCTAACAAGTTATAACAAGATAACTTAAACCATTAACACTAGTTCAAATATCACCAGTTAAACTAACCCTAGAAGAAATATTATTAAGTTTATGCCTTAAAGCTTCCCCATATTCTTTAAACATTAGCACGCAATCATATTTCAATGTATGCCTGGAAACAAATTTATATGCAGGTTGTAAATATTAACAAACATATTCTAAATATCTAACTTTTTCACATATTGTAAATGGTTGTTCAATCTTAATTACAGATCTATCTAAACCACGCTTAGCTTTATCATTGTCAAAAACAATTTTTTTCCATCTTCATGTGTATACCTTCTTTTTGCACAATGTCAAAATACTTCCATACTTTACTCTTCTTAGGGTGGGTTTTCTTCAGTTTTGATGTTGTAGCTATAGTGACGGTGGTGGGAGGTGATGATTGTGTTTGACCACCATATGTTGCCGAAGGAAGCTCATTTTCTGGATGAATATTCAGTTTGAATTCATTGAAAGATTCTTAACTCAAATCGAGGATTTGAGTACAACTAAAAGGGTGAGAAAAAGAACATAAACAACAATAAAAATTGATATTTTATATTTTTAAATAAATATATTTGAAAATTTAAATTTTTAAACAAATAAATAGAGGAATATAGCTTCTGGATGAATATCCAGTTTGAATTCATTAAAAGATTTATAACCCAAATCGGGGATTTGAGTAGAACTAAAAGGGTAAGAAACAGAATATGAACAACGATAAGAATATGACATTTATATCTTTTTAAATAAATATATTTGAAAATTTAAAATTTTAAAGAAATAAATAGAGGAATATATATTAGAAGTTGGAGGAACTAAATTTTGTAAAATTGTAAGGAAAAGAATTAGAGAAAATTATATTTATATTTAGAAAATAAAAAATAATAACGTAAATGGATTTTGAATTTTAAAGAGAATTTGAGTGAAATAATTAGAATAATATTGAGAATTTAAAATGAGAGAATTGTAGAGAATTAGAGTCGGAGAGAATTGAAGTGAAAAAGTAAAGATAAAATTGAAATGGTAATAGGTATTTATAGAAAATGAAAAAATTTAGAAAAATGGGGAGTTATTGCTGCTTTCCCCTGTAAATCAACAGCTATATTAGTTGTTGCTCTGATCTACAGGCTTGCTGGTTCCAACCCTGAATCGATCCAGCCTGAACCGAGATTGATAAGGTCTTGGGTCGTACTAGGTTAGGTCCTTACCAGCCTCGGTCCATATATTTAGGGACTAGCCCAGTTTGGTTAAAGGCCAAATTAAGTTGGTTCTGATTACGAGCCGTGTCACCCAGGGCCGATTCCAAGCTGATCCCAGACTGCCCCGACTTGCTTATCTGGTTTATCCTCAATGTGGAACAAGAAAAAATCTTTTGATCATTTTTTTAATTTTGAAAAATCAATCTCCCTCAATTCCAAATACACTCTCTCGACTCTCCATGCTCTCCATGCACTCACGAATAATTACCAAACTTTACACCTCTTCTGCATGATAAATAGAGCATCAAATATAATCCTATGCAATCTACTTTAGTTATTGCTCCTATTGGTCAATAGATCTTCATTAGTTATTAGCATGATTTTGTACCAAATATAGAATCTACATTTACTCCTCCATTCTTGCTGTAACATGCTACATATATATATATATATATATATATATATATATACAAAAACACTCCAACGAGCATAATTTTTTTTTCTTTCAACCACTCCCACCATGGTAGAAAATTCCATTGCAAGATCCTAAAATACCACCGTTCGAACAATAAGAAATACCTTTCAAACTAACCCTTTAATAACCATCAATGTTGCCTCCCAAATTCCTCACAAACTCACTGAAAGCAATACATATACAAGATGGAGAGAACAAATCACCACTCTACTCTATAGATATGATCTAATGGGCTACATTGATGGCTTATGTTTATGTCCTGCTGATTCCAACATGCCTAAGTATAAGCTATGGACCAGACAAGACAGCCTTCTTTGAAATGCTATCCTAGCTTCAGTTGATGGCACGATATCTCACATAATAGCAACAATAAAAACCACCAAGCAGGTCTGGAATAGCCTCGCCACAGCATATGCCAACAAGTTAAGAACCAAGATTTATGGCCTACGTGCAACTCTAGCGAACACTACCAAAGATACCAAATCAGTGACAGAATATTTAAGGGAAATTAAAACCATTGCTGATGAACTTGCATTGGCTGGATCTCCTCTTAGTGATGATGAAATAGTGATAAAAAATTCTCACAGGTCTTAGATCAGAGTACAAAGAGATTAGTGCCAAGAGAATAGTGATAAAACATGAAGAAACTATGAAGGAACCAATAAACATCATAGCATAATACAATCAGCGTTCCAACAATGCCATCAGATCCAATAAAGCAATAGCTACAACAATGGCAGCAACTACAACAATAAGAGAAACAAGAAACTTGTTTCTCAAATGGTAGACAACAAAGTATCAACAATCAGCAAAGGCAATACAATCTAGGTAACAGTGGCTTCAATCAGCAAAGGCAATACAATCTAGGTAACAGTGGCTTCAATCCCAACTAGCATCTACCTTCTCAAAACTTCAATGGAGGTAAAATCCAATGTCAAATCTATGATAATTTTGGATACCCAGCCAAGGTATGCAGATCACAAATGATGTTTAAGCCTCAAGCCCACCTCTCAACTTGAACTTCATCAGCATCAAACGTAAATTAACTTATGGATTTTGGAGCTTCCTACCATCTTACATTTGACTTACAGAACCTGTTTATTCATTTTGAGTACATTGGCAATGACAATATCTGTGTTGCTAATGGTAACAACATTCCTATCACACATACAGGTTCTACCATGCTCAATACCTCTCACTATTCATTTGCACTTAACAATGTTCTTCGTGCACCTCACATCATAAGAAATCTTTTATTCGTTTTGCAATTTTGTAAAACTAATTCCACATTAATTAAATTCATTCCATTTTATTTTGTGGTGAAGGATTTGAGCAGGGGGCAACACTAATGCACGACTAGATTAAAGGAAATCTTTATGAGTGCCCATCATCCACCCAAACATCTTCCTCTCCATGCCTTCAAGCTCATCGCACATCTACTGATAACACCATAGTTCGTCCCACCATATCTCTCTAGCATCAACGCTTAGGACATCCCAATAAAAGAACATTGAATTTCATTGTTTCGTCTCATTGTTTACCTATTTTCGAAAAGACTCCTTTAAATCCATGTAATTCTTATTTCTATAATAAAAAACATAAATTACCTTTTGGTGTCTCTTCCTTTCCCAACTCCAAACCACTTGAGTTAATCTATACTGATGTATGGGGTCTAGCTCCTATCATGTCGTTTGATCACTTTCACTACTGTCATATTTGTTGATCACTTCACCCAATACACATGGCTGTATCCTCTTAAACATAAATATGATGTTACTAGTGTATTTGCACAATTTAAAACCCTTGTTGAGAAATTTTTTCAACTTCCCATTACTACCATATACTCTGATGGAGGAGAAGAATACAAAGGTCTACATCATTTTCTCCATCAACAGGGTATTTTAACATCTTTACTTTCATCTTCAAACTTCATAACATGTTGCCACTACAGAAAGAAGACATCGTCACATTCTTGAAACTATCCTTACCATTCTACATCAAGCATCAATCTTTCTTAAGTTTTGGTCATCAGCATGTCAAATTGCAGTATATCTTATAAATCGCATGCCCACTCTTATTCTTTAATAAAAATCTCTCTTCAAAGCTCTTTTTCACATCATGCTAAACTACTAAACACTCAAGGTCTTTAGTTGTCTCTGCTACCTTTGGCTTAAACCAATACATGCATCACAAATTAGGATTTAAATCCAAACCTTGTGTTTTTCTTGGTTATTCCACCACTCATCATTGTTACTAATGCCTTGATCCAACAACCTCACGCATATATCTCTCTTATTATGTCATCTTTGTTGAACAATCCTTTCTTTTTCAATCTAAGTCATTACAAGCTTCTTGAGTCATCAAAGCAACCCCTCTTACTTGGACTTTTCCTTCGACTAATGTTATTTCCACGTCAGTCAACCCCGATGCCTCTGTCTCACACCCTACCTCGTATTTTCTACCATCTCTTGATCTTGTAATATCTACTGTTCCCATATTATCTATATCACAGCCCTCTAATAAATCCTTCTCGACTTCATTAGATTCTTCATCTATGGTCTCGGATAGCATTGCCTCTCAATCGTCTCTTTCACCATAAGTAAGTCCTTTTCCACCTCCTAACTCTACTATTGTTACCAGGTCCACAACATCTTTAAGCCTAAAAAGATTTTTTACTACCTTGCTATTTCTGAACCTTTTGAATCCCCAACCCTTACTCAGGCTTAAAAGCACGCTCATTGGCACATAACCATGAGAGATGAATTTGATGCACTTATAAATAATCACACTTGGGATTTAGTTTCTGCTTCTAACACATAGAACATAATTGGTAATGGATTTATAGGGTCAAAAATAGACCCGATGTCAAGACCCGTTCTAACAAAATCACTACAAATTTTTCGCTTTTTCTATACATCTCACCTCCTAGTGACAAATTCCATTTTTAACGAGTTGGGGTATGAGTCAGTAATAATCCCAACTCTTATCCCATTTGATCATATCATTCTTACCTTGGTAATAATGTTAGAATTTCAGACAGTGTAATAATAAGTACATATATTATACAACTGTATGTACATATGTTTGTATATATTTACATCCCCCATAATTATATTCATTACAAAACTATGCTATTAATTGTTTAGATACAAAACTGTACGATGTGTATACCTGATTCGCGATGGGAGCAACGGACAACCAGGGATGCAGTCTCTACCTGCTCTCGACTACTGTAGATGCTCTGTGGAGGGTGGAAAATGAAAGGGTGAGCGAAATTTACTCAGTAAGGCAATAATGTAAGCAAGTAGATAACTATACTATCTACGTGCTGATAATGTCATGATATAAAATCGTTTATATTTGAAGCATGAGGTAAGACTAAAACGATGCCATATGTATGTATATATCATCTAAGAGAAATCATGAAATTGACATATAAAACAAATATGGAAAAATCATCATGTATGACATCTCATGCTTATCACGTTAAAACTTATTTGTTTCATCATAAATTCATCACGTTAAAACTTATTTGTTTTATCACAAAACAACCACATCAAGGCTAAACCCATCCCCTGGGAATACCTTGATTTATTAAATCGCTTCTCTTTTAAAAAAACATAAATCGGGACATTACCCCTCCTTCGGGTTTGTCCTAGTCTATTCAGACCGTATGATATCATGTGAGGCATGTAGGTTACTGTATGAAAAATCGAGGACTATGGCCATATTTTGTCACTGTGATCCCAGGCTACATGAATCCCGGTGTGCGGGGTATCACAACTATAACGGGAGGTGTGGTCAAATCCTACCCGTCAGAATATCAAGTAGCATCATCGAGTCATCATGACTGCACGGTACATCGTACTCCGTGTGACATACATGGTACAACGTACTCTGTGGACCCATATCATAGTCTGGGGGTGCCTGCTGTAGGTTTTACCATCCCAATACTATGTCGATAACCAACCCATGTCTCAAAGTATACGTACGAGCATATCAACTCTCTGCGACACACAGTCTACAGGAGGCTTCCGCACGACTATATGCATGTCAACTCACGTCTAGTGCGAGTGAAGCTCCAACACGACGCTATGCATATCATGATATCTAAAATCTCGTGCGAGCGAAGCTCCAGCACGATTTTTGTACACACAAATTTCTCGTACGAGCAATGCTCCAGTACGACTTTTTATGAGTAATAAATAAGTAAAATTTAGTGCGAGTAAGACTCTAGCACTCATTTTACTCGTGTAAATATAATAGGTGGCTCAATCTTGATAAAACATCTTTAAAATCGTAACTGGTACAAACCGATACCCTTTCGTATAATTCATGAAATCAACAGCCAACCTATGTGTATATTTGCTTAAATCAAAGCAATACATTCATATAAAACATTAAAAACATGAAATCATGCAATTTATTGCCTTACTACCCTTTTTGTAAATTTTAGTCCCAGGAGCAACATCGTTTTTTTCTTTATTCACCCATGCCCCGATTTTCGTAAAAATTATTATTTCGTTTCTAGATACTTTAAGAAATTCTGTAAATCCCCTCAAAAATACGTATAGAAATCTCTATGCGCCTACAAAATTTTCGTACCTGGAATCACGCGCAAACTTATCTTATCTCGATAATACCCGATCTCTCAGTCCAACTGCGCGTCAACCAAGTCTACGGAGCTGCATATAACCACATATTTTGGGTCAATTCACTTATCTTTATCAGTATGTCACATTCATTGATCAATCTAAAGTATTGGGCCCGTTTTACTTTATTGGGCCCAATTGCATCTTAATGGGCCTCAACCCATTTTTAGCCCGTTTATACTTATTAAATCCCTTCTTCGGGTTTACTGGGCTCATTCAGCTTACCAATAATCATCGGACTTCGTTCCAAACTCATTGGATAGCCCGTATACTATTTACGGTAATTACGTTGCAATTCTGATTAATATTCCTTTTTATCAGAATTAATCCGTAAATTCCGTAAAATAATCGAAACTTTATATTAAAGGACTCATATTATCGTAATTAAAATATACTCACCCAATATGATCCGGGGTACAAAAATCGGAGCTCAATCGACTCTCGTTCGGGCTTTATCGAAAAACTGCACAATTAGGTAAATCCGGGTTATTTTCCATCAAATATAATATTAATTAAATTTTTGAAATTTACCCGTAAGTCAATCTCGACCCTCGGTCAACTTACCCGAATCTCGAGTCGTCCCCGGTAATTTTTCTTCCATTTTTTCCCTTTTTTCTTTCTTTTCTTTTCTTTTCCTTCCCTTTTTCCTTCCTTTTCCTTCCTTTTCCCTCCAGCCAAACGGTGCCGTTTTACTGCTCTTTGCCGTCGCCGGCGTGTCCGGCGGTTTTACAGGCCGATACCGGTCTCAAAAGAACCGGCTCCTCCCCCTGAACTCGTCGACGGCCTCCGTTCAAGCCCAGCCACCGTAGATCACCGGAAAATAGGCCGTTTCTCCCACGATTTTCCTTTGCTCCGATCGGCGGTTTTCGACCTCCAGTCGGTGTGTCTCTGGTGTCAACACGATCGCCGGCCTCTCTTCTTCCTCCTCAGCTCTTCGTCGGAGATCGTCAGTCGCCGGTGGGTCCTCGGTGGTCTCGGGTTCCTCGTGGGTCATTTTTGGTTTTCTGTTTCGGGTTCTCCCGATTTCAGATTTCCTTTTTTTTTATTATTATTATTATTTATAAATTATTTTATTATTAAAATAATCATTAAAATATTTAAATATATTCTAAAATATCTACAAAAATTATTTTTTTATTTCAAATAAATTTATTTAATTTTATTTAATTTATTTATTATATTTTAACCATTTTTTCGGTATAATTTCTCCGTATTTTTGGGATATTGTCCCGAGTGACTTCTCGGTATTTTTAAAAATTCTGGATCTTGATCAATTGGACTCGAAATTGTATATTTTCCTCATTATCGATCAAGATATCCTAAATCCTTATTTTTAATTGAATTTTTTTCTTATCGAATTTATCCCGAATTTTGATTTTTTTACCGTTTTACCCCTACACTTGTTTTGGAACCAAATTAACCTGACTTTCCTTCATACATCTACATTCTTTTCTTATTTTAATTTCGTATTTTTGGTTAACTTCATTTCGATCCTTTCCGTTTGGCCTGTGGCCATTTCGGTCCATATTTGGCTACTGCATACATTCGCCGATATTTCGTTTTATTCTATTTGCAAATCTAATTCAGTCAAAACTCTTCTTATGATTCAATTAATATGTGGAAATGTACATCACATGAATCATAAGGAAATACATCAACAAGTAATAAAAAGTGGGTCTTACATAATCACCCCCACTAAAAGAATTTGGTCATCCAAATTGGAACCAAATCAGTCTCTGAACAACTCTGGATACTTCTCTTTCATCAAACTCTCTAAATCTTAAGTCGCTTCCTCTGGAGTGTGATGTTGCCACAGTACTTTCACCAGGGGAATCGTCTTCAATCTCAATACCTTCTCCTTCCTATCCACAATCTGGATCGGTCTCTCAACATAGGACATACTCTCCCTGAACTCTAGTGGCTCGTATCTGATCACATGCGACGAATCTGGTTGATACTTCCGAAGCATGGAGACGTGGAAGACGTTATGGACATTTGCTAGCTCTGGTGGCAACGCTAGCCTATAAGCTCGATCTCCCACTCTCTCGAATATCTCAAAAGGTCCTATGAAGCGAGGGCTCAGCTTCCCTCTCTTTTCGAATCTCGTAATACCCTTAGAAGGAGAATCTTTCAAAAATACTAACTCCCCTACTGTAAACTCCAACGGTCTACGTCTCCTGTCAGTATAACTCTTCTGTCGACTCTGAGCTATCATAAACCTCTCACAAATCAACTGGACATCCTCAGAGGCCTGACGTATCAAATCGAGAGTAAATATCTGTCTGTCACCAATCTCCTCCCATTCTACAGGAGAACGACATCTACGGCCATACAAGGCCTCATATGGTGCCATCTCGATACTCGAATGATAACTGTTATTGTAGGCGAACTCCGCGAGTGGTAGGTGATCATCCCAGGAGCCTCTAAAATCAAGTACACAAGCTCTCAACATATCCTTGAGGGTCTGTATAGTCCCCTTTGACTGCCCATCTATTTGAGGATGAAAAGCTGTACTGAATCTCAACTGGGTCCCCATAGCTTCCTGAAAATGTTCTCAGAAACGGGAAGTGAAGCAGGAATCCCTATCCGATACAATACTCACTGGAACACCATGCAGTCTCACAATCTCGCGCACATATAGCTCCGCCAATCTACTCAGAGTATCGGTGACTCTCATAGCTAAAAAATGTGCTGACTTCGTCAATCTGTCAACTATCACCCATATGGCATCATTCCCTCTATGAGTCCTCGATAAACCCATCACAAAGTCCATGGTGACATGTTCCCACTTCCAAGTCGGTATAGGTAGAGGCTGCAATAATCCTGCAGGCTTCTGATGCTCTACCTTCACTTGCTGACAGACGAGACATCTAGCAACAAACTCTGCTATGTCTCTCTTTATCCCCGACCACTAGTATACCTTCCGGAGATTCTGATACATCTTTGTACTACCCAGATGCAAGGTATACCTCAACGAATGAGCCTCTGTCAAGATCAACCTCCTGATCTCAGGATCCTCGAGAACATATATCCTGTCTCGAAACCTCAGTAATCCATCCGAACTCAACTCAAACTCAGTCCTAATACCCCTCTGCATTTGCCTGACTATCTCAATACACTGTTGATCATCACGCTGAGCCTGTCGGATCAGATCCATCAAATCTGACTCTAACTGCAGGCTAGCAATCATATAACCACTCTCAACATCAGGCGGGGTCACATCCAAACTGAGGCTCGTAAACTGTTCTAACAACTCGTGTTCCCGTACCATCATATAAGAAACCAGCCCGAGGTGCTTCCTGCTCAACGCATCAGCCACTACATTCGCCTTACCCGGGTGGTATAGGATCTCACAATCGTAATCTTTCAGAAGCTCAAGCCACCTTCTCTGTCTCATGTTTAATTCCTTCTGTGAGAACAGATACTTGAGGCTTTTGTGATCGGTAAATATCTGGAATTTCTCACCATATAGATAGTGGCTCCATATCTTCAATGCAAACACTACGGCCGCCAACTCTAAGTTGTGGGTCGGGTAGTTTCTCTCATGATCCTTCAGCTGCTTGGATCCATAAGCGACTACCTTTCCACCTTCATCAATACACAGCCCAGTCCTTGGTAAGAAACATCTGTGTAAACAGAAAAACCTCCTGAGTTGGTAGGAATGGTGAGAATCGGAGCAGTGGTCAATCGACGCTTCAGCTCCTGAAAACTCTCCTCACATCTGTCGTCCCATTCAAATGTAACACTCTTCCGAGTGAGATGTGTCAACGGAGCAGCCAACCTCGAAAACCCCTCCACAAATCGTCTATAATATCCAGCTAAACCCAGAAAGCTCCTGATCTCCGTAACTGTCTGAGGCCTCTGCCACTGAACTACTGCCTCAATCTTGGATGGGTCCACTGACACACCATCCCTCGACACAATATGTCCCAAGAAGGAGATCTGCTCAAGCCAAAAGTCACACTTACTGAGTTTAGCATACAACTGCTTCTCACGGAGGGTCTGTAATACAATCCTTAGGTGCTGCTCATGCTCATCTCTGGATCTCGAATAAACCAGGATGTCATCGATGAACACTATCACAAATCGATCTAAATAAGGTCGAAACACCTCATTCATCAATGACATAAAAGTTGCGGGAGCGTTCGTCAACCCGAATGGCATAACCATAAACTTAAAGTGACCATAAAGGGTGCGAAAAGCTGTCTTGGATACATCTCCATCCCGAACTCTCAACTGATGGTACCCAGATCTCATATCAATCTTAGAAAAGACATGTGCTCCCCGTAGCTGATCTAGTAAATCATCAATCCTTGAAAGGGGATACTTATTCTTGATAGTAGCCTTGTTCAACAATTGGTAGTCGATACACAATCGAAGGCTCCCATATTTCTTCCACACAAACAGAACCAGTACTCCCCACAACGACACACTCGGTCTGATGAACCCTTTCTCTAATAATTCCTACAACTGTTTCCTCAGCTCCTCCAACTCAACCGGAGCCATCCTGTACGGTGGTCTAGATATCGGCTCTGTACCAGGTGTCAAATCAATAATGAACTCTGTCTCCCGCACTGGCGGTAACCCTGGTAACTCATCCAAAAAGACATCTGAAAATTCTGTCACAATTGGAATGTCTCTCAATTCCGGACGTGCCTTATCTATGTCAACCACATATGCAATGAACCCTTCAAAATACCATTTTGACCATTAGTAACATAATTCATCATATAAGTATCCATTATTAATAAATAAATTTACCTCGCAAATATGATGAATTACAACTATACTTTTCTTAATGCAATAATTATATGCCTTTTATTTCTTTTCAGCAAAACTTACAGTAAGACTATCTATCCCTGAAAACATTACTGTCTTAGCATAGCAATCTAAAACAGCATGGTTTGCAGTCAACCAATCCATCCCTAAAATTACATCAAAATCCCTCATATTCAGTAAGACAAGGTCGACTGACATATCCTTTCCCTCTATTCTCAGCCTACAATCTCTATATACATACTCAGTCAACTGACTGTCATTCATAGGTGTAGAGATTAACAACATTCTATCTAACAATGTAAGTTGTACATACTTCAACAACTTATGTGCAAATGAATGCGATATGAAGGAATGTGTAGCACCAGAATCAAATAATACAAATACTTCTAAATCAAAAATTAGGATAGTACCTTTAATCACATCCGCTGAAGCATCTACGGTGTCCTGATCCAATGCATGCACTCGCCCTCTGCCCATAACCTCTTTTCCCTTCTCCTCAGCAGTGGCTCTTCTCCTAGGAGCAGGAGTCTCAACAGGAGCTCTCTTTGGCTCTTTGCCCCTCTGTAGGGCAGTCGCAATCATCTCGGACCAGTTTCTTATGACATGCCCCGGCTTCCCACAACGAAAACATACCCCAGTAGTCGTCGGACAAGGGATGGTACTATGAAATCTACCACATCTCCTACACTGCTCGGTAGTCGGCCGTGTCCCTCCAATAACTATACCCCTCGGGGATGGTAAAGCCGTATATAAAGGAGGCTTACCCGTCCTCTCCTATATCTCCTCAATCCGAGGTCTCTTATCAGCAAACCTCTGACCTCCTCTCCTGATCACCCTATCCCCTTCGGATCTCTTTCGGTCTCTATCTCTAGCTCTACTGACCTTCCCAAACTCTGACGCACTCTGCTCAAAATCTTGCTCACACAACTGAGCTTTGTGCACTGTCTCCTCATAAGTAGAGACGTCAAACGGAGCTAATTTAGATCTGATGGCTGGTCTCAATCCATCTATGAACTTCTGAACCTTTCGACTCTCACTGCTCAATGTATCCAGGTCATACCTCCCTAAGGATATGAACCTCGACTCATACTCATCAACGGAGCGGTTCCCTTGAACCAAACTCATAAACTCCATCCGTAATCTCCTCTGTGCAGTGGTCGAAATATACTGCCTTCTAAAGGCCTCCAAAATATCTCCCAAGTAATCACTAGGTGTCGGGCTCTCAGGATAGACACAGTAGACCTACACCAATGCTTTGCCTCACCCTTCAGCATAAATATAGCAAAAGCAACCCTTTCAGTTGATGTACATCTGAAGAACCCATACAATTTCTCCATATCATATATCCAATTCTCTGCAATAACCAGGTTCTTCACTCCTCTGAAAACTGGAGGTCTAAATTTCTGGAATTGTCGTAATCTGTCTAGCTCACAGTCATAACCCAGATCACTACCACTCGACTGTGGAGCGACAGGAGAAGCTGTATCCTGAATCGGTGGTGGTGTAATAGTCTCTGTAGTCTGTCCAGTAGTAGTAGGTTGTCCAACAGGGCCTCGTCTATCACCAGCCCCTAACGTCTGTGCAACTATCTCAACAAGACTTTCTATACTCCGTTCAATCCTAGCGAAACGTGCCTCAGTATTCCTTGGTCTCTCAATGGGGTCCTGCGGAGCCTGACTAGTCTGTGGCTCTGCACGGCTCGCGGGCCAACCTCTACGGCCTTTAGCACGTGAACTTGCCCCTCTACCACGGCGAGTGACAGGCATAATGCCTAAGTTCCTGCATCCATGACCATTTATTAGTCTAGTCCCATATTGATATACACAGTTATATCTAAACAAAGCACAGTACTATGGGAATTAATTTCTTAACTATTATTACTGACTCATATCCGACCAACTCTAGCTCTGATACTACCTTTTGTCACGACCCGTTCTAACAAAATCACTACAAATTTTTCTCTTTTTCTATACTTCTCACCTCCTCGTGACAAATTTCATTTTTAACGAGTTGGGCTATGAGTCAGTAATAATCCCAACTCTTATCCCATTTGATCATATCATTCTTACCTTGGTAATAATTTTAGAATTTCAGACAGTGTAATAATAAGTACATATATTATACAACTGTATGTACATATGTTTTTATATATTTACATCCCCCATAATTATATTCATTACAAAACTGTGCTATTAATTGTTTAGATACAAAACTGTACGATGTGTATACTTGATTCGCGATGGGAGCAACGGACAACCAGGGATGCAGTCTCTACCCACTCTCGACTACTGTAGATGCTCTGTGGAGGGTGGAAAATGAAAGGGTGAGCAAAACTTGCTCAGTAAGACAATAATGTAAGCAAGTAGATAACTATACTATCTACGTGCTGATAATGTCATGATATAAAATCGTTTATATTTGGAGCATGAGGTAAGACTAAAACGATGTCATATGTATGTATATATCATATAAGAGAAATCATGAAATTGACATATAAAACAAACATGGAAAAATCATCATGTATGACATCTCATGCTCATCACGTTAAAACTTATTTGTTTCATCATAAATTCATCACATTAAAACTTATTTGTTTTATCACAAAACACCACATCAAGGCTAAACCCATCCCCCGGGAATACCTTGATTTATTAAATTGCTTCTCTTTTAAAAAAACATAAATCGGGACATTACCCCTCATTCGGGTTTGTCCTGGTCTATTTAGAGCGTATGATATCATGTGAGGCATGTAGGTTACTGTATGAAAAATCGAGGACTATGGCCATATTTTATCCCTGTGATCCGGGCTACACGGATCCCGGTGTGCGAGACATCACAACTGTAACGGGAGGTGGGGTCAAATCTTACTCGCCAGAATATCAGGTAACATCATCGAGTCATCATGACTGCACGGTACAGCGTACTCCGTGTGACATACACGGTACAATGTACTCCGTGGACCCATATCATAGTCTGGGGGTACCTGCCGTAGGTCTAATCCACCCCAATACTATGTCGATAACCAACCCATGTCTTAAAGTATACATACGACCATATCAACTCTCTGCGACACACAGTCTACAGGAGGTTTTCGCACGACTATATGCATGTCAACTCATGTCTAGTGCGAGTGAAGCTCCAGCACGACGCTATGCATATCATGATATCTAAAATCTCGTGCGAGCGAAGCTCCAGCACGATTTTTGTACACACACAAATTTCTTGTACGAGCAATGCTCCAGTACGAGCAATACTCCAGTACGACTTTTTATGAGTAATAAATCAGTAAAATTTAGTGCGAGTAAGACTCTAGCACTCATTTTACTCGTGTAAATATCATAGGTGACTCAATCTTGATAAAACATCTTTAAAATCGTAACCGGTACAAACCGGTACCCCTTCGTATAATTCATGAAATCAACAGCCAACCTATGTGCATATTTGCTTAAATCAAAGCAATACATTCATATAAAACATTAAAAACATGAACTCATGCAATTTATCTGCCTTACTATCCTTTTGGTAAATTTTACTCCCAAGGGTAATATCGTCTTTTTCTTTATTCTCCCATGCCCCGATTTTCACAAAAATTATTATTTCGTTTCTAGATACTTTAAGAAATTCTAGACCCTGTAAATCCCCTAAAAAATACGTATAGAAATCTCTATGCGCTTACAAAATTCTCGTACTTGTAATCACGCGCAAACTTATCTTGTCTCGATAATACTCGATCTCTCAGTCCAACTGCGAGTCAACCAAGTCTACAAAATTGCATATAACCACATATTTTGGGTCAATTCACTTATCTTTATCAGTATGTCACATTCACTGATCAATCTAAAGTACTGGGCCCGTTTTACTTTATTGGGCCCAATTGCACCTTAATGGGCCTCGACCCATTTTCAGTCTGTTTATACTTATTAAATCCCTTATTCGGGTTTACTGGGCTCATTCAGCTTACCAATAATCATCGGGCTTCATTCCAAACTCATTGGATAGCCCGTATACTATTTACAGTAATTACGTTACAATTTCGATTAATATTCCTTTTTATACAGAATTAATCTGTAAATTTCGTAAAATAATCGAAACTTTGTATTAAAGGACTCATATTATTGTAATTAAAATATACTTACCCAATATGATGCGGGGTACGAAAATCGGAGCTCAATCGGCTCTCGTTCGGGCTTTATCGAAAAACTGCAAAATTAGGTAAATCCGGGTTATTTTTCATCAAATATAATATTAATTAAATTTTTGAAATTTACTCGTAGGTCAATCTCGACCCTCGGTCAACTTACCCAAATCTCGAGTCGTCCCCGGTAATTTTTCTTTCTTTTTTTTCCCTTTTTTCTTTTCTTTTCTTTTCTTTTCTTTTCCTTCCCCTTTTCCTTCCTTTTCCTTCATTTTCCCTCCAGCCAAACGGTGTCGTTTTATTGCTCTTTGTCGTCGCCGGCATTTTCGACAATTTTACCGACCGATACCGGTCTCAAAAGAACCGGCTCCTCCCCTTGAACTCGTCGGCGGCCTCTGTTCAAGCCCAGCCGCCGTAGATCGCCGGGAAATAGGCCGTTTCTCCCACGGTTTTCCTTTGCTCCGATCGGCGGTTTTCGACCTCTAATCGGCGCGTCTCCGGTGTCAACACGATCGCTGCCCTCTCCTCTTCCTCCTCAGCTCTTCGTCGGAGATCGTCAGTCGCCGGTGGGTCCTCGGTGGTCTCGGGTTCCTCGCGGGTCGTTTTTGGTTTTCTGTTTCGGGTTCTCCCGATTTCAGATTTCCTTTTTATTATTATTATTATTTATAAATTATTTTATAGTAAAATAATCATTAAAATATTCAAATATATTCTAAAATATCTACAAAAATCAATTTTTTTATTCCAAATAAATTTATTTAATTTTATTTAATTTATTTATTATATTTTTAACTATTTTTTTAGTATAATTTCTTCGTATTTTCTGGATATTGTCCCGAGTGACTTCTCGATATTTTTAAAAATTTTGGATCTTGATCAATTGGACTCGAAATTGTATATTTTCCTCATTATCGATCAAGATATCCTAAATCCTTATTTTTAATTGAATTTTTTTATCGAATTTATCCCAATTTTTGGTTTTTTGATCGTTTTACCCCTGCACTTGTTTTGGAACCAAATTAACCTGACTTTCCTTCATACATCCACCTTCTTTTCTTATTTTAATTCCGTATTTTTGGTTAACTTCATTTCGATCCTTTCCGTTTGGCCTGTGGCCATTTCGGTCCGTATTTGGCTACTGCATACATTCGCCGATATTTCGTTTTATTCTATTTGCAAATCTAATTCAGTCAAAACTCTTCTTATGATTCAATTAATATGTGGAAATGTACATCACATGAATCATAAGGAAATACATTAACAAGTAATAAAAAGTGGGTTTTACACCCGATGGGACAATCGATCGGTACAAGGCCCGCTTGATCGCTAAAGGTTTCACTCAAAGGCCTGATAATGGTTTTTACTCTACTTTCAGTCTAGTTATAAAGTCTATAACAACCCGTGTGATACTTTCTGTTAGGTTGATATATTTTGAAATGACAAAACAATAATTCAATAATGGTTATTATAAATCAAGAAATGTTTAAAACATGTTAAGAGGTTAATTAGAACACTTTGAGATACAAGTCCTTGCCAGAAACTGGGTGTTAAAGGATGAGAGATCGATCTCATGAGATGGGAGATCGATCTACTGGGTTTTCAAGAATGAGAGATCGATCTCATGATAATATGAGATCGATCTGATTAAGGGTTAAAGACTTAAAGAACATGTATGGGATGTTAAGGAAGAAGAGATCGATCTCTAAGGGTTATGAGATCTATCTTTGTCTTACAAAATGCTTATGAGATCGATCTGGTCGAAGAAGAGATCGATCTCCTATAAAGCAAAGGTTAAAGGTCTTAGATCGATCTATATTCAAACAGAGAGTTTATGAGATCGATCTCATATGGATAGAGATCGATCTCCTCAAGACAGAGAGTTTCTGAGATCGATCTAGGGTAATTAGAGATCGATCTCCACTCTACGAGAATGCTTGTATGATTGATCTGGAGATCGATCTTACTTCAAACAAAGAGTTTATGAAATCGATCTGATGGTTCGACAGATCGATCTTCACTAACATTTTACAGATTATAAGATCGATCTCTATAAATATGAGATCGATCTTCTTGCTTTGAGTTGCTTTGTAATTGCAGGAATTTGAATTAGGAGATCGATCTGGTCATGATGGAAGATCGATCTAGTACTCTACTAGAGGTTCCCAACGGCTCTCTCTGCAAAATCTTCAACGGAAAAAATTGCATTAAATGCTTCACCTACCATCCTGCTGTTTAAAACCAAGCATTGAAGACATTGGGGACACAAGAAATAAAGCTGAAAAAAAATCTGAATATTCTTAAGAGATCATTCCTCAATATTCCTTTGGCTTTCAACATCATATTCATTGTATTGTCTTTAATAGCTTGAGTTGAAGTTATTCTTCCTACCCCCAAAAGAGAGTTCTTATTTGTATTCACTCTTAATCCAAAAGAAAATGGGAGAGTTCCTTTGTGAGAGAATTGTGTAAGAGTTGAATAGATATTTTTATATAAGGGGTAGAGAGGTTATTCCTTAACCTTGAAAAGGAGGTTGTATTAACTATTGTGATAGTGAAAGAAAACTCTTGACAAGAAGGTCAAGAAGAGAGGACATAGGCAAGCGATTGGCCGAACCTCTATAAATTGCTGAGTTTGCTGCTTCTCTCTCTTATCTCCTTTATTTTGCTGCACTATAGTCTATTGCTTATTATTTGATTACTTGCAATTCAATTTAAAATAGTTTAAATTTAGCATTTAGACTAGAAAACCGATTCACCCCCTCTCAGTTGAGCCAACACTTTCCATTGCCACTCAGCTTGCATGGCTGTTCTGCAACTTGGATGTTAACAATGCCTTCATTCAAGGTAACCTTAAAGATAAAGTCTACATGTAATAACCATTATGATTCATTCATCCTCAGTTTCCTTATCATGTATGTTAGTTGCAAAAGGTTATCTATGGCTTTCATTAAGCTCTAGGAGCTTGGTATACTGAGCTGAAATAGTTTCTCCTCTCTCATGGGTTTATCAACTCCCAGTCCGACACATTTCTTCATTCGCTCTCGTGGACATTCACTTGTTTTTTTTTTCTTGTCTATATTGATGATATTATCATCACTGGTAACCACACAAGGCTTATCGATCAAGTCTTTTGCAAATTGGTTCTCTCTCAAGGATCTCGGTGATCTTAATTTTTTTTAGGTGGAAGTCTTACATATCAAGGATGGTCTTGTCATTTCTCAAAGAAAATACGTAGTTGATCTTCTCTCTAAACATAACATGAGTGATGCAAAAGGCGTTAATAGTCCTTTTTTCCATCGCAGAGAAATTATGCTTACATGATGGCTCACCTTCCACAGACCATTCTTAATACTGACAAGTCATTGGTGTTCTTCACCATGCATTGTCCTACAGCTTCTCATTGGACTGCTACCAAACGAGCTCTTCGTTACCTTAAGCAAACGATCAGTCATGGTCTTCTCATTTGACATTCCTCTTTCATGGCACTTCAAGCGCTCTCTGACGCTGATTGGGCTGGCAACGTCGATGATAGCACCTCTATTACAGCCTATATTGCATTTCTTAGTGCAAACCCTATTAGTTGGTCGTCAAAAAAGTGACGCAATGTGGCTCGATCCTCCATTGAAGCTGAATATTAAGTTGCAGCTGCCACTGTTTGTTAATTTTAATTGGATTCAAAATCTATTACAAGAGCTTCACTTTTCCCCTGTTTACTCCACCAACGACATACTGTGATAATGTTGGCTCTACCTATTTATGTCACAGTCATATGAAGCATATCAAGGTCTATTTCCATTTTGTTCGCTCTCAAGTTCAAGACAAGCAACTTTGGGTGGTTCATGTGCTTTTTGTTGATCAACTGGTTGATTCACTCATAAAACCTTTTGGTTGCCAACAGCATCAAACTCAGTGTCTCAAGATTGGCATCATTGATACCACGCCTATCTTGTGAGGGCATAATAAAGCATCAAATCCAATCCCATGCAATTTGCTTTAGTTATTGCTCCCATTGGTCAACAAATCTTCCTTATTTATTAGCATGATTTTGTATTTTGTACCAATGTAAAATCTACATTTACTCCTCCATTCTTACTGTAACATGCTGTATATATATATATATATATATATATATATATATATATATTATGTAATAAATGAGACAAAAGATTTCTTCCATTCTATTATACTCTTTACATGATTCACTTCAAAATTAATTATTCAAACCTGATAAATATACAATTATAAAATATTAAAACTCAATATAATAAGTGTTGTGGCATCCTAGCTCAGTCGATAGGAGACCCACTCAACCGTATTGTCCGCTTTGGACCCCGCCTTTACGGCCCTGCCCTCACGACTTTATCGCGTCCTCAGAAGTTTGAACCCAAAATCTTATGGTCTTTATTTTGACACAAATAATACCAATTATTTTGTTACCAGTTAACCTAGACGCCACGACAATAAGATTTGAGTAATGTCAGATACGATGAGAAGATTTCTAATACGTCCTTAGAAAAAAAGAAGTGTTTCAAATGCAACTCGAAAAGCGGCTTCGCTTAAGCATACGTTGAGTACTTTTTTCCACAGAAACAATTAGGCCGGCTTGAAACTGATTGGCTGACTAGATCGGGCAGAGTAAGTGGGCCCAAATTCATAGCTACACACAAATAAAATTTTAAAAACATTAAAGGGGTCAATTGTAATTAAGCAATAATTATGGCGAGTTTGAGCAATTAACTCAAAGTTTAAATTTCCTCTGAAAATGTAGTTAAGAAGCTTGTTTCTCGCTTGTCTCCTTTGGTCCAGCTTCGCTTTCACTCTTTTAAATCCATCGAGAATGAATAACTTAAATTAAAATAAAATCAGAGGAAATTCAGGAACCAAAGAAATCAAAGCATTTAATAAAGAAAAAAAAACAATTCCATTAAAAGTAAAAAAAAAAAATGATATTGGGAAATGAATCTCGGAGATTGCTGCTTCTCATAATTCAACTCTTGACGATTCAACTCCGACTTAACTCGGTCATTGGACTCTGTGAACACAGCTTCGTTGACGGCAACAAGCTCTACAACTTTACCTTGGCTTCTTCTCTGCCTAGATTCCCTCATGGCGTCCTCAGCGAAGACGGGTAACTCGCTAACTCCCTCTTTCTCTTAGCTTTAGTTTTTACTGATCTAAATCTCTCTCATTTTCTGTTAAATTACTTTTTTAAATTGAATTATGTTATAAAATTTTGTATTTGTTTTAATATATTGATATTTTTAGAGGTAAGAGGCTGTTGAAAATTTTGGTAATTCTTTTTTTTTTTTTTAATGTTTATATTGTTCCAATTTAGAATCGTTCAATTTAATTTTTGGTACAACTTGGTATAATAAACTCATCTAGGAGAGAACTTCCTCCGATCCGCGATTTGATTGGTTATTAACAAGTTTACTATTTTATTTAAAGAATGTTATGTTGACTTTAGATGGAGAGAAAATGGTCCTTGCCAGAGTTTAATCAAGTCAGTTGATAATGTATTATTAATTTTTGACAAAGCCCTTCCTCTTAACGCATTTAGCCGAACTTTAGGCCTGTTGTTTTCGAAAATGAGTACCAGAGCTTGCTTGTCTTGCGTTGTGCTTTATGCTTGTTTGGTAGGAAACTTTCATATCTCAATCGAGTCAGCATCTATTTTTATTAAAATATGTTTTGTTTTCTGTAACTGTGCTAGGTTTTATAAGGTGATGGCGAATGGGACTGTGCTCTGGTTTCAGGTTGGCTCCAGCAGGTCACACTTTATTTCTTTGTTTAAGTAGCATCTTTTGCTTTCTTCTTCTTCTTCTTTTGGTTTCTCTTTTGAAGTAGGAACTTTTTCTGTGGATTCTGAGGTGGTTAAACTACTGAATTCTGCTTTTAAATTCTTGTTGGTTGCCTAAACGCAAGGAAATTTGTGAGTTTAGTGTACTTGAAATCATTGAGTAGAAGCTATGAATTGTTATTAATTTTTGTACGAGGGTCTTTTACTAGGAAGTATATAACCTCTTACCAGATAAATTTAGCTTATTTTCTTATCGGCTTTCTTTTCAATGATTCAATGGAGCAGCTTTGCGATGGAATGCTTTTTAACCACGATCCACCTAGATGTGCTGAGTGCTCGGTAAATGCTTCTTGAATTTTCCTTCTAGTTTTATTTTTGACCTGTTGACCATGAAAGGAGCCAGAATAGGATGCTGCTCTTGATTGACAAGCTTTTCCTCTTCTTTTATATGATTGTTTCACGATACTTCAGAACTGTGGAGGTCCATCACGCTGCGGAATGGAATGTAGTGCACTAGTGGCTAAAAATGCTGGAGGTAAACAATTTTACAGAATGGTGTTTATATACTTAGTAGTTACTTTATTTACTAGTTATAACTCAGTGCTATTGCTGTAAGATGATTAATTCTTTTACAGCAGGGCTTACCAGTTATTGAGAACAGATGATTCAAATTATCAGATTTAATTTAACTGCTATTATTTAGTTTCCTTAACAAAGCTTTTCTTCTTTATTGTTCAATTTTCTTTCCATTTTGTGTGATTCCTTTATATTGACTGATTTTCATTTCTAAACTTTGGCATATCAAAGTATGACAAAAAGTGTTCTACTCAAAAAAAAAAAAGAAGTCTTCAAAGTGCTCAAAATATGTGTGGTTTCGTTCTTTTTGGAGTGCATTGCTACTTCATATTTGCATTACTTGAAATTTAGAAGTATCAGTTTTCCTCAATAGCCTCCCCAATTTATTGGGATAAAGGCTTTTATGATGATGATGTTCATTATTGTCAACATAGTAGAGACTATGATATGCCTGTAGGATGCTAGAAATTTTTCTGTCTTGCTTCCCTTTTTCTTGGCAAAAATAGCTGCAGGATGTTAAAGTATTAAACTCTAATTGAATCTGTGGTTTATGCAGGTTACCAGGTATGCACTACTATTGGACAAGTCTCAAGTACAAATGTTAGTGTCATTGGTAAGTCAGTTTACTTTTCATTCCTAGGTGTCTTTCTATTGTCTTCCTAACCTTAAATGAATACGAGTAGTGTTTTAACTTCACCTCTCAAAGTGGTGACTTTTGCTGTGGTTAAGCCTTAGATGCTTCACATTTAAAAACCATAGCTTTTAGTTGCACTTTGCCTTTTGGTTTGCATGCTTTCTCCTTCCATGTGATGTGCTATGGGAAGACAGTCTATTTCATGCTTCTGTGTTTTAATGCAGTTTGGTAGTAATATTTGATGGTTCAACTACCTTATACATGACAGATGAGCAGAATCCTTACAAGGGTGTCGTTGTTAGAATGTCCAGCAGTGGCAAAGAGCACAATTGTTCGCTTTCTGTTTCAATCATTTGTGATTCAACTGGAGTTCAAGTAATGTCCTTTTTTCCTCACTGTCTATGCTAAATTTGATCAAATAAAATTTACCTGGTGTTAGAAATATCTGTATTATTACATGTATCTAATTTATCATTTTGTTTAACAGGGGCCAAATTCGATCGAGATACTAGGGACTTGTGATTATGTGAGTGTCTAGAAAACTTCGTCTTTTCCACTCAGGTTTCTAATAGTACATGCATTTGAAAATTTTTGAACCAAACATTGTTATGTGGTTGTGGTGAGTATGCTTATGCTTAGATTTGCATGCATAAACATTACATGATGTCCAAGAATTGCACATTTATGATATATTTATCTTCAATAACTAAGTCATGTTAAATTCTTTTGCAAATATTACCTTATACAGGACTTACCTCTATTGGCTATTCCCATTTCATTTTATTTCCATGTTGTTTGATGGTATATCCATAAAATCTATAGCACATAGCATGAATTGGTTATTTTTTCCCCCCATTGACTAACCACTACTCAAGAGAGGGGGAGGAAAGGAACAGCGAGTGAGTTCCTGTGGATTTTCTGATGCTTGTGCTGAGGTTATAGCTTTTAGCGGATAATGTAGCTTCCATTCATCTAAACAAATCAACTGTCTTCAATGTTGCGGTTTTGAGGTCATGAGAGGAACACTGGGTCTCTTTCGTCCCAATAATGGTATGGTTATTTGTGTTTAAGCTCAAGTAGCCAAGGAATAATGAGGTTGTGTTTAATTAAGGTGTTTATCATTAACCACTCTGGGAGAACAAAAACTTTTTGCCATGAGGCAGAGTTAGGAGTGCCCTCTCAGTGTTCATAATGCTTATAGTAAGAAGGGTTGCCATTAGGAACTATGAGGATGCTAGCTTTTTTGAGCTCAGGAAGACTCGTCAGATACAAAGGAAGACTTTCAATATGAAGCACAATATCTATTATGTTGATAACATTTATGTTTCCATGTATTTGATAGGT
This sequence comes from Firmiana major, assembly GCA_033439115.1. NCBI lineage: Eukaryota > Viridiplantae > Streptophyta > Magnoliopsida > Malvales > Malvaceae > Firmiana > Firmiana major. The sequence goes on along the minus strand of CM065913.1, from coordinate 32,993,091 downwards.
TGATTAGTTCTCATCTCTGGTGTTTCAAGTTTACTTTGCTATTTACACAGGCCACAGTGTTGCGGCATCCTTCTGGTTGTGCAACAATCATATCTTTCCATGAGAAAGGATTTGGCTGGTTCGGCACCTTAATGATCATGTGAGGGTTTTTACTTCATTAGTTCATTAAATATCTTCTGGATAATAACAATCTAGATAACAGTTGTAGTTGTAAAGGAGTCTATCTTGATTTACTGATTGTTTTGTCTCTAGTATCGTATGCCTCTTTGGAGCCTATCTGCTTGTCGGTACAGTTTATCGATTTTTTTTCCTTGGAGTTCGTGGTATAGAAGTAAGTTATCTCTCTGAAGTTATCTGCTTGCTGCTAAGATACAGATTTGCAATTTGAACACTCTTCTATTTTCTTTTGTGTGAAAGTCTGGCACTTCAGCTTCCCTTGGGGCTTGTTCCAATGACTCCTCTTCTAACCATTTTATGCCCTTGCTCCGCTTTCTTCAGGTAATTCCAAACTTGGATATGTGGGCCAGCTTGCCACATAGAACACAGGTACCCCTTGTTAGTTGGTAATATTTACTCAGCTTTTTCTGGACAGTTGATAAAAATGACACAAAACTTGTTAACTTTACGGTCACATATGTATTATCAATCTTGCAGAGTTTTTTCTCTTTTTTGGTGCGGAAATTTAGAGGACCTTCAGCCAGCCATAGAAGCTCCTATTCTCCAGTCAATTTTTGAAGAGTTGGAATTTTGTTCCATTATAGTCAGAAGTCATAACACCAGTTCTGAGAGAGCTCGGTCATGAAGCTTGGGCTAGCAAAGTGCAAATGATTGTGTGGGAGAGCGGTTCCGATCTGTTATAGCATTAGATGATACCTTGAAATTCAATGAAGATCTACCTATCAAATCATTATTTCGTCAATATTGACCTTTCTAGGTTCAATTAATAGTAATAATATCTGTTAAAGTGCAAACTGGAAAATCTTCAGTTCAATCTTCATTCCTTTACAGGCTATTCTTGTAGTTACTTCTTAGGCTATATTCAGTGTATTTTTATCATATTTGCTAATGATGTAAAACTAGCCGAGTCTCGCGCGTTGCACCAAAATGTTCTTAGTAAAGTTGGCAAGGCTTCTTAATAATAATAATAATAATAATAATAATAATAATAATAATAGTAGATCAAGCCAAACTGCGTAACTAATAACTTGAAAAATTAGACATTAAGATATCAATATACATAAAAAAGATTGTAACCGGAAAACAAAAGGTCAAATGGTTACAAATAATTGAAACGATATATCAACTAATTAATGAATAAAATAACTAAATTATCAATGACTAAAATAACTAAATTATCAACCAGATTGGTACAAACAGTTAAGGTTTGAGTCTTGTATACAAAACACTTAAGTTTGAAATTTTAAGTTTGAATTTTCACCTTTTTTTTGTTAATAAATGATTTGTAAATTTAAAAAATTCATAGAAAATAATTTAATGAATTCATAAATTTCAACAATAAGTTATAACTTTCTACCCTTTTAAATCTTTTGCGTTTATATATATATATATATATATATAAACACTAAATCTATTTGAAAAGTTGACAGGAAGAACAAGAGTTTTATTAAGGTTGGGGTTGACTTGTTGCGTACCGGACTAAGCGGAATCCCACCCTTTAAACCCAAGAAAAAAATTTTTCCACTATACGTAGGGTGCATTTGGACCCTACGGTCCAATTGAATGTTAAGTCTCTATAGTGGAGCCACCAAAAGGGTAGGGGAGGTGGAAGGGTAAAATTGACTTTTCACATCATTTTTAAATAGATTTTGTTATTTAAAAATTATTTTGTTAAATTTTATTTATTTATTTAGAATTATTTTTTAAAATTTATATTTTATTTTTTGAAATAGTAAAATATTATAAAAATAATTTTTAAATGTTTAAAATAAAATATTAATTGATATAAAATAATTTTATTAATTTTAAATTTATTATAAAATAATTTTTGATTTAAAATAGTTTTATTAATTTTGAATTATTTTATTAAATTTTATAAATATAAAATATATATTATAGATATTAATTATATATAAATTTTAATACAATGTCCTTAATATTCATTTTCTCTTTTTACTACACTTATTTCACCGTCACCGTTGCAATTATATCTAAATATATATTACCGTTTCACTTCTTAATCTCACCACTACAGGACTAGTTTAGATTAGTGGTGAGATTGACTCTTGTAACATTAAAACAACGATGAAGATGAGATTAGTTACTATACCGGTGAAATTAAATTAATAGTGGGATATATATTTTGATACAAACACAAAAGTGGCGGTGAGGTGAAATCTAGTGAGAAAAAAATGTCTATTAAGGATATAAATAAAAACTGTATATAATGAAATTTATAATATATATTTGATATTTTGTAAAATAGATAAATAATTAAAAAATTATTGAAGTTATTTTAAACCAACTAATATTTTTTGTTAATAAATTTAAAAGGATTATTATACCAAATATATATTTGCTATTAAATATTTAAAAATAGTATGTATATTTATACATATATTAATTTATTATATAATAATGAATATTAAATTAATAAAATCATTCTAACAATTTTAATTGAAAATGTAAAATAAAAAATTAAAAAAAAACTTTTTTATTGAAAATTAATTTTGAATACAATGCAAAATTAATTTTTTTTTTTTTAAGTTAAGGGATATGTTAGGAAACATCCCACTGCTGAGATGTCAAATTCCCACTGGATTTGGGTCTAATGTGATGGCACAGTGAGATTACTCCCATTGTGCAGTACTTGCTCCCATTGTGTAATCCAAAGCATTCTCTGCTTTAAACTACTTTGATTCGGTGCAGTGTGATCCAAATGAATCAAAGGTTAACTAATTTCATCGTTATCTCTGTTTTCAATCTCATTGCAACTAATTTTACTATCAATCCAAACTAGTCATAAAAAAAAAGAGATCGAGTCGAAATGGATAGCTCGAAATTTTTTAATGGGATCAAATTAATATAACACTTTATCTATCTCAACACACAATCATGTGAACTTTTTTATGCATAATCTTTAAATATTAACAATATTATTAAGAAGTTCAAATAAGACAAAGAAACTATCGGAGTAATTCCATAATTTGGAGATTTCCATGAATCAAGTAATGCACAACCTTTTTCATAATCTGAATTGTTTCTTGAATATCTTCATAAAGAGAGCCCAAAATCAAGCAATTATGACTAGCCTAAAATCAAGCATTGCTGTTGGAGATGTTGCCATTTATTTCCTACCAAAGTTGACCTATGACCTGTCACGACCACTATTCTCTTTTCGTGAACTTACCTTACTACTTACCATTTACAGTTGGGCTGTGAGTCAAATTCAATCCACCTCTCATATAAATTCATTATAATAAATGAAAGAGAATAGAAACTGGACTCTTATAAATATGCGGAAGCGTTTACCTCAGTTTCTATTAATTATACATCCCTTTCGTACAAAATATTACCAGACTATGCATAAATTTACAGGATACAAATTTTTTTTCTTCGCATCTCAATAGTGTATACCTCTCTATACTGCTGGATGACTAGAGAATACCGTAGCAGGGATAACTACAGTACTCACGACTGCGTAGTATCTGTGAAAGAGAAATAAAGGGGTGAGCATAACAAGCTCAGTAAGGAAAATATGCAAGCAGGTAGATAACCACACTATCTACATGCTAAAATACATATATGTTCATTCCTTATAAAACAATATGCATGTTCTTTAAAACAGCTTCCATCATTGCGAAACCATTAATTCGCTAGATGGGTTTATGCATATTTACAAAGTAGCACATAGCTTTACATAGGTTATCTTTCAAAACCACACAGGTTTATACAGCATAATCTATTTACACAGATCACTTATAGAAAATGTTTTATACTTTGTAAATCAGTTACATGTTGAGACATAAATCATGGGTTAACATATCCCCAGACACACAGCAAGGGAAGATATCTATCACCTCACACAGTAGTGACAATATCGTATCACATAGATATAGTAGACTTATCAAGACTTACGATCATAGTCAGATTCCAGGTTACACTGATCAGGTGTGCGGGAATCATATGCTTGGGGAGGCGGATCAACCATTCCTTCAGCATCACACAGATATCACACAGATAGTCACGACACATCATACCCCATGGCTAACGCTCACGGTACATCGTGCTCCCTTGGATCTTTATCACCCATTTTTGTTGTCTCAAAACCACATGCGAGCTCTCGAATGGAACACACAGTATCATCGAGGCATAAAGCACGATTTATCCATCACACAGAAATTTATAAACTCTCGTGCGAGCTCTCGAATGGAACACACAATATTATCGAGGCATCAAGCAAAGTTTTACTTGTCACACAGAAGCTCAAGAGACTACGTGCGAGCAACTCAGAGTAGAGCACACGACATATCTGGCATCGAGCACGAATGCAAGCTCTCGGATGGAACACATAGTATTACCGAGGCATCAAGCACTGTTGTCTCATCACTTTAAATCAAGAGGGTCACATGCGAGCATAATCAGAGCTAGATACACAGCAATACTCGAGGCTTTAGCATGATTCCTAAAAATCTAGTGCGAGCAGCTCGAGTGGAACACACAGTATTACTCGAGGCATCGAGCACTCTTTTGTTTTTCTCTAAATCCCTTTTTAAAATAATGTGCGAGCGGGGCTGATCAATCTACCGTTGCCTCTCATGCTTTAGCACGATTTCACACAAAAGAAATAGAGGGCTCCATGTCTAGTTATGAATGAGATGGCGAATCTCCCTTTAATCACTCTTTATAAACATTCGGTTACAACTGGGAGCCTGTATATTATTATTCATTCTTAAAACGTTTGAAAAACCTCTTTTCACAACAATAATAAAAGTCATGCAACTCATCATTTGATTTATTCTTATACGTAGTTTTCTACTTAGATATATCGATATCTATGTACTTATCGCATACATTTCACACAGCAGATAAGAAAACATACATATAGTTATCTCTATAGCTTACATAAGTCCTTTACCTCGAAATGTGTCGACTGCGAATTTTTAAGTCTTGATCTCTCCGGATCACGCAGTCTAATTGACTGCAGATGTATTCTCGGAAGCCAAATCCTTCCTTGGTGATACGTGAGTCGAGATCCACTCGAACTCGTACACGTCGCCTACCATTTTTTCACTACACAACAATATATATTTAAACCGGTTAATTCCGGTCTAATATAAATTCAAATTAATTTTCCAAAAAATAAATCGACCGATTTTCGACCACTTACCAATCTACTGTTGTGTCGGGGTAACACTGAATTTTTTTTTCCCAAATTTTTTTCTCTCTCCTTTGACTAAACAGGTTTAGACCTTTTCACACTGAACCGGTCCGAACCAGTTCAGGTGGATTTTGGCCGTTACCGACGTTGCCTACCGGTTCTCGGGGTGGGTCGGCCACCGTTGGGTGCGGCTCGGCCTGGGGAAGGTTCGCTTGGCTTGGCTCGGCCCAAATCGCCACCGGTGTCGACGAATCTTCCTTTTTCTCTTGCGAGTTCCTCTCCGCCGATCTCCCTTTTTTCGGCCGTTCCACGGAGCGTGACGGCTGCCTGGAGGTCGCCTGCAGGTCGTCATCCCTTCGCCCAGCACCCCTCGCGCTGTCCGCCTCTGGTTCACCGCCAGTGAGGAAAAGTCGAAGGTGGTCGGTTTTCGGCTCTCTCTCTCTCTCTCTCTCTCGCACGCGCGATTTTGCTTCTTTCTTTCTTTTTTCGATTTTCATTTTTTTTTCTTTCAAATTTCTTTTTTTTTCTTTTTATATACTATATTATCATTTAATATAATATAATATAGTATAAAAATATCATAAAATATTATAATAATAATAATAATATAATAATAAATATCTCTTATTATTATTATTTATTATTATTATAATAATATTATTACAATATATTTTATATACATTGATATCCGCACACACATGTACATATATATTATTTTTATTTCTTCAAATATATATGTTTGTCATATTTTTATTTTTATTTCTCCGAAAATATATTTATTCTTTATTTCGGAGCTAAATTCCCATTGTGGGGAAATTTTCAGATTATCATTTTCGGACTAACTTCCCTTTTTAGACTCCTTATATTTTTGCGTTCTGAGTCCATATTTTCAATCGATTTAACCTAATTTCATTCAGTTTATTCTGAATTTACCCAAACTCTTATTTCGGTATTTTAAAACTTACCAACTTCCAATTATATCATATAAACTCAAAATTGTATTATTTCTTCCTTATTGATCGATATATCATAAACACTTATTCAAATGATATATTCTTAAAGAAATAACACAAAGCTCGAGAGCTCAATGGTACCAGAGGTGCGTCGACTAAGACGATGTCCTGAGTTCGAGACCCTGGGGATGCGTCCTATGTGGAACAAATAAACAATACGTGGAGTTGTTGAGGGACACCTGAGCTGTGTGCGGGTGGGTCCTCACAATAAAATCCCTTTTGAAAGAGCGAGCTCAATGGTACCAGGGGTGCGTCGACTAGGACGATGTCCTGAGTTCGAGACCCTGGGGACGCGTCCTTTGTGGAACAAATAAACAATACGTGGAGTTGTTGAGGGACACCTGAGCTGTGTGCAGGTGGGTCCTCACAATAAAACGCGAGCTCAATGGTACCAAGGACGCGTCCTGTGTGAGCAAAACCTTGAGGGCCTGTGGATGCCAAAGAGAACAATACATGGCCTTGTGTAGGACCGCCTGAGCTGTGTGCGGGTGGGTCCTCACATGACCGTTGCATTTATTTGATTAAAAAAAAAAATCCTTTCATGTAAAGATTTACTCTATTTCATCTTTATTGCATTTGTTTCATGTATATATATTGTTTTGTACATATTTCAAAATCTATTGTTTTGTACATATTCAAAGTAAATCTTTATATGGTATTGGAGCAGGACTAAAATATTAAGTTTCATTCTTTTCTTTTTTTTTTTAACAAAGCGTGTTGGCAAAATGGCATAAGAGACTATCGAGTCATCAACCAAGGTGATTGAGAGGCCAATGGAATACCAGTTGAGGTGCGATCGATAGATCAGGAGATCAAATTATGTCTCACCCATTAAAAGGCACAAACTACTCAACATGGAGAAGGTTGATTATCAATGCGATGGTATCAAAGAACAAACTTGGTTTTATTGACGGAAGTTTGCCAAAGCCAAACAATAATGATCCTTATGCACGAGATTGGATCAAATGCAATTCTATGGTAATGTCTTGGATACTAAATTCGTTAAATGAAGAACTACATGAAGGTGTTGTGTATAATGACATAGCACATGGCATGTGGAAAGAACTACGGAACATTTTTCCTAAGGAAGCGCGCCTTAAATCAAAGAAATAAAAAGAGAGATTGTTAATACTCGACAAGATGAGTTATCAATTTCACTTTATTAAGCTAAAATGAAAAGTTTGTGGGAGAAACTTGTAGGTTTCACCAAACCTTAGAAAGCTGGATGTTCAAAATGTATTTACAGTGTTACTACAAAGAAAAATGAGGAGGAAAGACTTCACCAATTTCTCATGGGATTAAATGATTCTTATGCAGTGGTTCGTTCAAATTTGTTATGCAAAGATTCGTTGCCAACCTTAGCCAATGCATATGACTTCTTAACATTGGAAGAAATACCATGGGACGTTCACACATAGAGGCAGTAGTTTTCAAAGTCCAAAGTGATAACCACTGTGACGCCCCAAAAATGCGGAAAAATGGGTTAAAATTTTATTTATATATATATATATATATATATATATATATATATATATATCCTTTACTTAAGTTGTATTACTATCAGCGTCAATTTCTTAATTTTTCGTTAATGTACAAAACACAGTTTATAATCGCAACTAGTCGATTTTAATTTCTTTTTTCTACTTATCAGTACATTTATTCGCATCCCCACACTTTACATATCCAGAATATACAGTATGGTTTAAACTGTGTTACTACAACTTTAGTTACATTCATATTTCTTATTTTACATCCCAAAACGTTATTACAATATTGTCTATGTTTTACAGGAAATCTGGTAGATAAAGTAAAATTATATCTTACTAGTGATGAAGATAGCCTGGAGAGGGACTAAGTACACCCGTCCATTACTATTGTACGACAGGTAGGGGTGACAATTCACTTAAGATAATCTGTGAGGAAAAAAATAAAGGGGTGAGCTCTTTAAGTCCAGTAAGACATGCATTTAAAGCAGTCTTAGCAATAAAACATGTAAAAGCAAAATATTGTGATTCAAGTTTTATAAAATATCATGCACATGAATATAAACCGAAACATATTTAATTTCGTAAGTCAAGTTAAATAACTTATGATATCATGACTAGTAGCATGTAATTTGTAAACCATGCAACTTAGAAATCACGTAGCATGTAAATCATGTAACAAATATCCCGTAGGAATTTATTTCACATAGCATATACTACGTAGCTCATTTAAAGAGCAAATCAAGTTAGAGTACATAATATGTAAATCACGAAACTTATTACTCTTTCTTTCAAATAATACTAAGTCATTTCATGGAGACTAGGCAGATTTTCATAGCGATAAAAGTCATATTCATGTATACATTTCACATAGGAAATTCGCATAGCTAATTCACTTATATAGAGTACCGATGGCCATGGTAAGGGACTATAGACTGGATCAGGGTCTTACAGAGCCCCTCGCCATTAAACATATATATATATCCTGTAATGGAGAGTGGCGGAACAACGCACCGAGTGGTACAAATACTCGACGCAATTCGACATGCACCACAAGGGATTAAACGTACACCAAGTGGTATGAGGCATGTTCCATGACGGTCCAGATCCCACACGGGCAATTCATGACAGATCGCATAGCTTACATATAACCTCAGTCTCAAAACATTTCTTTTAAATCATTTCTCGAGTCCATTAACCCATAAACTCGTAGAAATAATATTTTTAATCATTTCTCGGGTTCATTCACTCGTAAACTCGTAGAAATAATATTTTTAATCATTTCTCGGGTCCGTACACCCGTAAACTTGTAGAAATAATAATTTTCATTTTCACATAGCAAATTTCATTTAAAAACATTTCACAGATATCAAAAGTACATTTTGAAGAGCTCAAAAAATAGGATTTTTCTTTCGAGTTTCTCGATTTTCGAGTGTATAGTAACTTTTCTGAGTTCGAAAATATTTTTCATACAAACGAGTATGCTCAACACATTTATAGGCTAAAGTAAGGTATTTGAATACCAATACTACTTTAAATTACATCTCTTACCTCGTAGATCGTGGGGCAACGTAAAATTGTCAGATCTCAAGATTACCTCGATTTGCGTGCCAAATTCCTGAGCTGCCCAAAACGATACCAAATCATCAAATTTTACTCAATTTCATTTTAACATACTCAATTTCGACTTTAATCTCATAAAGATTGACCAATTTTGACTTTTCGGTCAATTTTCTTATTTTCTCGGTTTTACCAATTTAAGTGTCAGTTTAAGCTATTTTGACCAATTTTATTTTTTCTAATTTCATATTCACCATCTTAATAACCTACATATTCATTCATGACCATAATTCATGCTTGTCATCGTCCAATTTCACCAATTCTTGCACTTTTCGATTTTTCACTTAGTTAAGTTATAAACCGGACTTTTTCGGTATAATTTAATAGTTAATAACACAAAATTCATCCAAATTCCACCAAGATCAGCCCAACCTTATGCTGGTAGTACACACACAACTTCATAGAAATCAAATCAACCAATTCCACTTAACTAAAAATCCTTAGAAAACATCAAACATGAACATATCTCATGATCATCATCATTCCTCAAGTTTTTCTCACCTTTGACCAAGGTTGACCATGCTTTTGATTCTCAAAATTGATCCTCAACTGTAAATTAACATGTATAGGGTTTAGAATCATCAAAAACTACAAGAAAACTCAACCAAAAACTTTCAAAAATTGATTTCTTAACTTACCTGAAACAAGACAATTCTGCCTCCTGATTTTCTTTCTCAGATTTCACCTAGTAGATTGACTTATTTTGAGCTAAAGTTTTGATATGTTATAGAGAAATTGAAGAGAAATATTTCATCCTTCTTGGCCGGAGTCTAAAGATGGACAGAAGGGGGTTGAAAAATTCAAGAAAAGGGAAGTGTACAATAACGTGTGCAGCGACTTGCAGAGAGAGGTGAGGGCACATGAGAAAGTTTCTCTGGATTTTATTGGCTGATTTAGAAATAATTAAAAGTATATTTTCTACCAAAAAACACGGGGGGTCAATATGTGTTCGGATGGTCAACTTATGCATGAGTTTCTATCAGGTGATCAGGTGGTTGGAACATGACAACTTACTGTTCTGTTTTGTAAAATCTCCAAAAATTATTTCTAGTCTAATTTTCTCCAAATTCTCACTTCCCAAGGGTTATACTATGTCTCTAGTGTTGTCCATAAAAATTTTGGGGTCACTTTTTTTAGAAAATTTTCCTGATTGAACCCATTTTACACAATTTGGTCAAATGCCGAGGAAAATGGTTTAATGCTTTCAGTTTACTTTAAAATTTAATTTGATTTCCGAAACCTCTCTATTTCCACTTGATTTTCATTTCCTAAGTCAATTTCACCTTAAATTAATTTTCTATGATCTCAGAATAATTTTTGAGAATTTCTAGAATTTATTTCCATTTCTAGGTATTTTTTTGGTTTATCGTAAACCCGAGTTTTACTAACTTTTTCACTTCCAATACCCTAGTTTCCACTTCTACACATCATTTCATTATCAAATATGTAATTCTTAAGTAATTCTTGGACTTAGAGTCTTACCTCGATTTGCGTGCCACTAGGCCTTAGGCCACTAACCCGAGTGCTTTGGTGGTTTCGAGCCTGCACAACATTATTCTGAGCTCTCGATTACTTCTTAGTTTTCCAAATAAGAAAAAAAGTGAGAAAAATTTGGGTTTCAAAACCACAAAGGTAAAGAGAAAAACAGAAAATCGAGATGTGATCATTGTAAACGACTTGGTCACACAAAGGAAAAATGTTTTGAGCTCATCGATTATCCAGCTAATTGGCAAGGAGGTAAAGGAAAGAAAGGAAAGTCCATAGCTAATGTCATCAAAATCCAAAGCCTTGAAGAACAAGCATTGACATTGGATTCTTCAACTTTTACACAAAAGCAACTTGATCAGTTGGTGTTGCAAAAGGGAGTGACCGAAGAAAACAAACTAATTGTCAATTTTATTGGTAAAGTCTCTAAACTCACAAGTCACCATGCAAAATGGATACTAGGTAGTGAAGCGACTGACCATATTGTGTTAGACACTACATTTTTAAAAACCATTGAAAAACCAATAAGAGACGTACATGTTTCTTTGCCAAATGGTCAATAAGTTGAAGCAGAGGGGGTTAGATTAATTGAAATAAATAATGATATTTCTTTGAAAAATGCCCTATGTCTTCCAAATTTTAAATGCAACCTGATCTCTATTAGTAAATTAACTAAAGATTTAAATTGTTGCATTTCCTTTTAACCTAAAAAGTGTCTCACGCAGGACCTAGCTGCCAAAAGAACAATTGAAATGGGTGATATGAAGGGAGGACTTTATTACCTTGAGTTAGGAAAGAAGGAACAAATAAACACTGCCAAAAGAGAAATTGACATGAACACCTTGCATAGGAGACTTGGTCACATTTCTTTCCAACACCTTATATCTAGTTTTGATGATTTTATATGTAGCAAACATAAGGAAATACAACCTTGTGATGCTTGTTATCTTTCTAAACAAAGAAGAAATGTATTTCCAACTTCAAATAATAAATGAAAATAACCTTTCGATTTAGTTCACTTAGACACATGAGGGCCTCATGCAACAAAATCTCTAGATGATGCATCTTATTTTCTTACTATAGTAGATGATCACACACAATGCACATGGGTCAACCTTATGAAAACAAAAAGAAAGGCAATATATTTTTTTGAATGTTCTGTTAAACTAATAAAAACTCAATTTGGCAAGCAAGTGTACCAGATAAGATCTGACAATGTAGCTGAATTTCTTTCTAATAAATTTCAAAGTTTTCTCTCAAATCATGGGATTGTGCACCAAGCTACATGCCCACATACAACTCAACAAAATTGTGTAGTTGAAAGAAAGCACAAGTATCTCTTAGGGTAGCCCGAGCATCACGACTTCAATCAAACATACCGAAGATATATTAGAGTAAGTGCGTCTTGACTGCAACTTATCAATCTAATGCCAACACCCAAACTAAGAGATAAGTCACCATATGAGATGCTACTTAGAGAAAAACCAAGGTATGATCATCTTAGAGTTTTTGGTTGCCTTTGTTATGTTTTTATTAAATCCAAGCCTTTAGATAATTTTCTCGAAGGTCAAGAAAATGTGTTTTCTTAGGATATGCTGATGGTAAGAAAGGGTATAAAGTATTAGATATCCAAAGCAAAAGAACTTTTGTATCTAGAGATGAAACTTTTCGTGAAAATATTTTTCCTCATCAAGAAAACACTTATAGCTGCTCAAATGTGCATATTCCATCCATTTCCAACCTACAAAATTTGCAATAAAATTCACAAGTAACCGGATCCCATAATTTTTTCCAACTAAAACAAATTTTCAAATTTCAAATAATGGACCAACAACTCCATTAAGTTCATACTAAAATGATTTCCTTCCTTATGTGACTTCATCAAATGCACAAATATAGGAATAAATGGAACTGAAAATAAGAACAATCCATTAGAAGATGAGCAAGTTATTGGAGAAAATTTAGCATATGAAACTCACTACCAAGAAATCACAATTTTAGGGAAACCCACAAAGGAGAGGCAAGCAAGCTCAATGATTACATTTTAAATAATGTAATTTCTTGAAACATAAAAGGTTAAAAAAAACTAATATTTCTTATGATAATACATTTCCTCCTTCCACTTTGACTAGTCATACAGGTACCAAAGCTTTGGTCATTGGGCCTACCGCCTTTGAGGAAGCCACGCAGTACGAAGAATGGCAAGAGGCCATACGAAAAGAGTTGAAGGCATTGATCGATAATAAGATTTGGACCTTGGTTGATCTCCCAAAAGGAAAGAAAACCATTACTTCAAAATAGGTTTTTAAAATTAAATATAATCTGGATGGAACTGTAGTGCGATTCAAAGCACGACTTGTCGCAAAAGGTTACAGTCAAATTGAAGTAGTAGACTATAATGAAACATTCGCCCCTATTGGCCAAATTTGCCACGATCAAATGTCTTTTAGCCGTAGCTACAGTCAAGGATTAGAAACTTCACCAACTCGATATCAACAATGCATTCTTGAATGGTGACCTTGAAGAAGATGTTTGTATGAAACTCACTCAAGAATATAAACATCAAGAAAAATGGCTCGTTTGGTAACTAAACAAATAACATTATGGATTAAAACAAGTATCTCGAGAGTGATTTGGCAAACTAGTATATTCTTTTCTTCACTATGGTTTCAAAAAAAAGCCTATCAAATAATTTTGTATTCATATTATCTGTCAATACTAACTTATTAATCGTTCTTGTATATGTAGATGATTTGATTTTAGCAAGTAATAACAAAGATTGTTGTGATCAATCATAATTTTCAAACTTAAAGACTTAGGAGTCCTTCAATACTTTCTTGGGTTGGAGTCACAAGAACAAGCCAAGGAATTCTACTTAATCAACAAAAATATGCAAATAACGTCATCAACGAAGCCCAGCTTGAATATGGAAAAGAAGTCCAAACGCCCATCCCATAACAACACTGATACGTGCTGAAGGTACCAAAGATAAATTACTCTTTAAATCCACTAACTAGTAACTAGGGAAGTAGAGGTCGATCCCACAGAGATTGAAATAATTGAATTAAAGCAATTAAAATTCTAAGAAGTAAAAGGAAAATAAAAGATAGGGGTTTGTTTTCTAAAGATAATACAAACTTCAATAAAAGAAAGAAATTAACAAAAATTAAATTTAAAGAATCAAATCAGAAATACTTTAGTTAGCATGTTTTTTTGATTTTCTTGATTTAGGATGTTCATCATTGAATTATAAAGATAATTATTAAATTAAATCAACCGTAGTATAACGACAAGCTCTGTTACGCCATCTTTCTTTACTTTTTAGTTAATTAAAGCAAGCTTTATAAATAATCCCTAATTACTTAAGCTACCTAGAGCAAGCTTTCTAAATATATTCATGTAGCAATATTATAATCTTTGGAAGATATAAGTTGAAATTAGGCAACAAACACATAAACTTAGTTTATTTAGCTTAAACTTAGATTTTCCTTTATCTCTAAGTGATTTCAAACATTAAGGAATTACAGACTTAAGTTCTTAATTTAGTGGTAGATTATTGAATTTAACTTAATATGTGCACCCTATTAAATTAAACTAACAATTTTGGTAAGATGTTATGGAAAATCTTATATACTTAATCAATAATATGTTAGTAGATCATGCTTCTCACAACGTCATGTAATCAAGTTTTAATCAAGAAAACATATTAACCAAATTAAAAAGACTACTCACTACTCACATTAAAAGAAAGCAAAGATAACATATTATATAAAGAAATCGAAAACTATAATATTAAGCTAAAAGAATCGGTTAAGACTATAATATTAAGGCATGCAAATTTCAATATCTATATATTATATAAAGAAGCAATTCGGTAATCAATATTATGAAAAAAATTCAACAATCAAATATTAAACAAGAAAGAAAAAAGTTTGATAAAGATTGGAGAAGAAATTGACAAGAAAAGAATTCAAGAAAAGAAATCGCAAACAATATTAAAGAACAAGAACTCAGTCGACAAAGAGTTAAAATTTTATGTAAAAGAACTTTATAAAATTAAAAGAAGAATTAAACAACTTTTTTAAAATAAAAGCTACTCCAATTGATAATTTAATTATCCCCTTAAGGTCCCCTTATATAGTGAGGGAATAATCCAAATCTTACTTGGAGTAAAAGTCTAATTTTATTTGAAGTAAAATTCTAATTACAATTATTAATATTTATCAAATAATAACTCTTCAATTCACCTTGAATGGTTGACTTGGTTTCCAACTCATCAAGGATCTTCTCTCTCTTTGTAATTATCTTCTAAAAAGGCTTTAATTAAAATTATCGTTTATCCTTATTGCAATTCCACTTTGACTAAGTTTGACTTTCCTAATTTTTAGTGCTGATTTTGCAAAGACTTTTAACCCATCAAACGAACTCCAATTTGGATGATCATAGACATTTCGAAAAGTTTGAGAAGTCTTCTACAGCTTTGAAGAATGTGATTTTTTCACCAAAAATTCAAACATGCAAAATTACCAAAATACATCTACTAGTTAGATTTTTCAAAAAGTACAAAAAATGTCCTTTTAGCTCTATTTTCTCTCATAAGTTTATTCTCAATGCCTATAACATAAAAAAAAAATGTTACATAGTACTTTTAAACACAATAATAAAGCTAAAAGAATATTGTTAGACAATATTAATATAATAAATTAAGCACTTATCAAACACGATCTCTCAGCCAACTTTGGAGAGCCCTTGAAAGATCCCTTAACCTAACGCTATTTAGTGGAAGATTACTTTATCTCACACTTACAGGCCGAATATTTTACATAGGGTTCAACTGCTAAGCCAGTTCATAAGGAACCCTCGATATCCACATTTGAACATGGTAGACGATTATTTCGATATTTGAAGAAGAATCCCTATAAAAGTATTTATTTTTCTCGAGAAATGTCCATATCCTTGAAGGCATATTGTGACTCCGATTCGGTTGCATGTCCTACCACAAGAAGGTTCGTGACGGGTTTTATCACAATCTTCGGAGATGCCCCCTCACATGGAAATCAAAGAAACAATTGATAGTGGCATAATCTTCTGCCAAGGCTGAATATCGGGCTATGCCACAAGCAACCAAGGAACTAATTTGGTTAGTGAAAACAATGCATGATTTAAAAGTCGATGTTCCTTGACCAATCCCATTGTTTTGTGACAACAAGTCTGCCATTCACATCACATCTAATCTCGTGTTTCATGAAAGGACCACATACATTGAAATTGATTGCCGTTTTCTTCATGAAAAGGAACAAAGCAAGTTTTAAAATCTACAATTTGTCCCCTCTCATCAGTAATTTGTAAACATTTTGACCAAGGGCCTTAGTCATGATACTATATCAACCTTACTCATATGTATTGACGTCCAAAACAACTCGTTCATAGCTTGAGGAAGGCAAGAGTACGGAAATATTCCATAACACAAGCTTCATGATGTGAAAACCCACATTTTTATATACTTGACTTGGACTCCCTAAGTGTAATAAGATAAGTATAGTATATTGATGAATGCAAACACATTTGTGAGAGTTAAATGTTCATTTTTAGTTTGAACTTGCATGTGATGATCAATTTAAGGCTTTAAAGGGTATAATGGTTTGAAATTGATGAAGTGATGGGAAATCAATCCAAACAAGTGTAAAATAACATGTTGAGAATGATAGAATTCTTGGATGATGGCTTGGTGTGAAATTGGTTGGTTTGAGGATGAATTCAAGTGGGAAAAAGTGCGAAAAACTACAATTCTAGTATGAAGGATCGATCCCCTCCTACAAAGAAAATTGAGTAGGATTATATTTTACCATGAAAGGATAGATCCCACGCCCAAGAATTGTAGAAATTTACATTCTATCAACAAGGGATCGATCCCCTCTTCTCAAAGGATCAATCTCCATTTGGTGAAAATGTCTCGGAGAGTCAAGATAGCACAAAGGAATCGATCCCCTTAATGCAAAGGATCGATCCCCTAGCCTCACTTGCTTCCACTCAAGTAAAGCTAGTTAGAGGGGCATTCGACTAAGTGGAAGAGTGCACGGTGCCATTAGGATAGCGGGTTGCCATGGTATGCCTAAGGTAAGGAGTGTGTAAAATCATGAAAGGATAGATCTCATGCCTAAGAATTGTAAAAATTTACATTCTATCAACAAGGGATCGATCCCCTTTTCTCAAAAGATCAATTTCCATTTAGCAAAAATGCCTCGGGGAGTCAAGATTGCACAAAGGAATCGATCCCCTTAATGCAAAGGATCGATCCCCTAGCCTCACCTGCTCCCACTCAAGCAAAGCTAGTTAGAGGGGCATTCGACTAAGTGGAAGAGTACACAGTGCCATTGGGATAGCGGGTTGTCGTGGTATGCCTAAGGTAAGGAGTGTGTAGACACCTAATTTTGTTAGAGCAATTTCAAATAAAAATAAATAATAAAATTAAAAAATGATAAAAAATTGGAAGTAAGTCAACCTTTTCTTCAAACCTTAAACCAAACTCATGCACACCAAAGAAGGAAAAAATAAGAAGTTTGACATAAGTTATTTGTTGCCAAAATGAAGATAACAATTAGGGAAGTAAATCACAAATGGGTTGTTAAAGAAGAAATTTTTTCTAATATCCCATGAAAGCAGCCATAATTCAGGGAAATAAACGGAGGAAATTTGCTTCCTTAAGAGGTTGGAATAACGCCTATAAAATGAAGATACTACATCCCAAAACACACTATTCCTTGCTGCCAACATTCTAGCAAGCTGTTCTGTATTGTTGTTCTTGCGCCGTCCCTCATCCAAACTGCTTTGCTGCCTCGCCTTATTGCTTGTATCGTTGAAGCTTGCCGCTACCCTCTTTAATGCATCGTTGCCCTCTAGTTCAGAGTTACGGCTACTCGCTGTTGGATAGCTTGTAATTGAATCCCACATTGTTTATAAATAAAATAATAGTTGGGTTTATAAGAGGAAATCAAACTTAGAATGTAAATTGAATTACTAAAGGCTTGTGGGCTTATTTGAAACTTTGACTAATTTTAAAAGTCAAAAGATGGGCACTTGAGGCACTTGGGCTCTTGATTTTGAAATATTCCAATTTTTTAATTCAATATTTATTTTTATTTTATTTTATATTATTATTATTATTTTTTTTTTGAATTTTAAAATTTGTTTAACTGTTCCAACAGACATATTTTTTCAGTTATGTCTGGAACTGTTGAAAATCAATGGTTGTTAATTAACAGACAATTACAACCATTGATTTGCAATTATTCATAACCTATAAAACTCTTGGTTGATTTCCAGACACCTTACTCTTGATCTTTCACAATCCAAAAAGAAAATCTCTAAAGGCTTTGTTGTATCTTGGGGTAACTTGCTTCTGTATGAAGCAATATTACACTCAAGAAAGTGTAATACTACACATCTCAAAGCCAAATTGTCATATATCATCTGAATTTTCTAACACTCGCCTCCTGCGTTGCTGCCACCCCGGTTCGCTACTGCTACCATTGTCCCTGCTTTGCTTACTGCCAGTGCCGCTCTTCTGCTTAACCTCACCGCTGTATCATCTCTGCTGCATCTTTACATCACTGCACCAGCGACCTTAATTCACCTCCTGTTTCCATTCGATTCCTGCAGTTCCGATGCTGCCTGCTGCGCCTCAATCTGCTGCTGCATCACCATCGTCTTGCCCTGCTTTGTCGCTCCCCTGTTTAGGTAAACGGCACCGTTGCTGCTACTCCCCTGTCAATGGCACGCCATTCTCAGGTTTGGTTTCTAGAGCTGCTCGGGTTGAAGAAAGGATAGAGGAGGTGCAAGAAAGGAGGAAGAGGCTATGTTTAGATGCTGCAAAGTTCGTGATCATAGAAGCAAGCTTCTAGATGGCTTTCAAATGACACTCAAGTTTGATCTCTTAAATGAGGAAGAGCCTTCAACTTGGGTGAGAACGTAAAGAATAGAAGGAAAAGAAAGAGAGCCGTTGTACTAGAGAGGAGGAAAAAGCCCACTTTGGAACGACACTGCTTCAATTCTTTGTTGAGGTATTTTGTATTTTTCGTTTGTTTATTCTCGTTTATGCTTTTTTTTTAAATAATAAATGTTTTATTATCCTTAGGATGTTTCGTCGTGCACATTCATATACATATCTTTAATAAGTGATTAAAAAAACAATTTTTCTAAACCAAGGGATTTATAAGATATATACTAAGGGATTACAAAAATTTAATTATTTCAAAAAAATCATTAATAAGAGTTTTTCCCATTACATAGAAATAAAAAAAGTAATGATTTTTTAAGATTTTTTTCGGTCGCAATTGATCCGTTATTACCACTATCGAGAGCCGTTATTATTACTATCGATCCTTATTATCGTTATTGAAAGCCGTTATTACCGCTATTAACCATTATTATCGCAATAATTTTTGTTATATCCGAAACAACGATAAACACAACGCAACAAAAAACGTGATCGCAATTTAAATTCTTGACAAAAACAACACAAGAAATGAATCAAGATGACTCGAAGGAACATGAACAGGTAAACATTCAGCATTTGTAAATTAGTTAATCTTTTAACACCGGAATTCATTTTATTTTCGGATGTGCTCAGTCTTCTATTTTGGGTGCCAAGGTGCTGATCTCCAATGGGTCACTGACCAGTTATCATCTGTACCATCCAAAGCAAAGTCATACCGTCTAATTTGTGATTCTATTATTCAGATTTCAGTCTGTGATGCTCATGAAACAAGCCAGCATTTATCTGGCTTCGGATTACATTTATAAGATTGTGTGTTTAATCATAAAAATTAAGTACTAATCACTTAAATAATAATCGCAGAGAAGAGATCAGGGAGTTCAGATTCCCGAAAGTTATTTGTCTTGAAAGTGTAAGTTTGGGCCAGTTGAATCTGATGTATTAACTTTCCAGTTGAATCAAAATCAATGATTCAGAAATTGCTTGCAAGCTTCTATGGTAAAATAGATTGCATTATCAGTTCAAGAAAATGGCATACCACCGTTGAATATTGATGTTTGAGAAGGAAACATATTTGATTGGGTTTTTCTCCTTGACAGAAATATAAAACCCTTTACATAAATTATCACAAGTAAATTCAAATAAACTATGCATAGAATTAAAAAGGTTACCTGATATGAATGCCCGCGATCTCCACGTCCATAAGCCTCAAAATCTGTTAAATCCCTTGAATGCTATACAGATGCAAATTGCATTGAAGCAGTGAAATTTTTGGTGGAGATTGCACTTTTTGCAAGGTACCATTTCAGAGTGAGTTTTCTTGAGGAATGGTTTGCTGCAAGAAATTACATAATTTAGGTTTTGTTAGAAACTCGTGTATGCCAAAAATAGTGTTAAAGATTTATAAGGTCGAAGTAAACTCATATAATCAACATAAAATATATCAGAAATATCATAAATATATGAAAATAAATATAAAATTAGAATTAATAAACTTAAACATATGATAATTTTTTTATAAGATGTATTTGAATATCATCATTTAGGATTTTGTTTCCAAAAAAAAAATCAACTAAAGCTTAAAAACTAAAATCTTTTAGTAGTTACAACTGAAGGAATTTTTTTCTTTCTTTCATTTTTGGTGGAATATTAGTGCCAATATTATCACTTACTATATTGTAAGATCTTAAAATTTTTATTCCCATGGATGCATGGAAAAGAATTTGTTTTATAGTACTTTATATATATATATATATATATATATATAGAACGTTGTAAATTGTAAATAAAAAAAGATTATAAGTGTTCAAATTTAAATTTTAAATTGATTGAAATTATCTTTTAAAAGATAGTGTGAACAATTCGACTCTAGAACAAGGGAGAAATCATTTAATTACCATTAAATAATTATCAATATGAATTTAGTTGATAATTAATGATTAACTAGCATATCGGCTAATTGAAACAAAGATAAATTATTAAATTTCGAAAACCTCTTGCTTTGAAAACTGGAGATGATCCTTCACAAAGATTGCTATATTCTTACATATTTTACCATGTGTCCATGTCGTCATTTGCTAATTAAAGGTGAAAGAAGTAATGCTGTGTTCGGACTCCAGACTGTGTATAATTATCATTTCACCTTTATTTTAATTTCTTTACTATTTTATTAAAAAGTATAAATTTTTAATGGTCATTTTTCATATTGTCCATCCAGACCAACTTAGTACAATGTTATGCTGACCTTATATATTTGGTTAGAAGACTGAAATACTGTTTAGGAAAAAAATTAAATTAATTCAAGTTTTCAGGATTTAGAATCACATACTCTTACCAAACTTTTCACCATTGCATTTGGACAAGGTAATACATAAAAACTATCATGTAATAACTAATAACTATGGAAAAACAGCAAGATCCAACTAAATAATGGTCCCATTAAAGTGGGCTAAAAGACAACCAAAACTAATTTTTTTTTTTTTGAAAATAGAGAATTTGCATCTTATTCCTTGTACTAATGATAAGTTCATGTTCCAATCACTTGAGTCAAATATTTCGATTGAACTTAAGCATAAAAATAATCCATACACACTTAACTAATTATTATAAACATTAGGTAGCACATAAAATATATGGAAACCGTTTAGTTGATCCATCCCTATTGGGGGGCTGATCATATGAGTTGGATAACACTTAACAACTGCTTCTTCTTGTTGAGGATTAGAGTAAGAAAAACATATTAAAGCAAACAAAATAGAAGGTGAAATGCCACCAAATTCTCACCTAAATCTCTTAAAGAAAGCAACCATAGTTTAGTTCATCATCACACCATTTTTCTTTCTCCCCTCCAACTCATTGTAATAATGGGTGTATAAAAGTAGGATAACGATATGCCATCTTTAATTTTGGGACACACCTTAGCTTAAAAGCCAAGGGAAACTTATAACCTTCATTACAATCATTCACTACCCACTACTCTTCATCACTCTACTCTTTTAGGGTTTCCAGAAAAAATAAATTCTTTTTTTTTTATGTAAAATATATGTCTTAGTTGAAAATGGAATGAAAATTTTAATTAGTATACTACTACTCAATTGTTTTGAGAAATGACAAGTTGCTTTATATGCCGTTGGTGTACAGACCCCCCCCCCCCCCCGAGAAAAAAAAAACTTTTAAGTACTAATTAGATTGTATTAATTAATTCTTTACTTGTATAATTATTTTGATTTCCAATTAAATTTTTTTTAAAAAAAAAAAAACTTAAAAAGTAAACCTTTGAACGTAACAATCGAAGAGTTAAGACATGACCTGGTGACCATATTCAACCTATCATACTTATAATTTCATATCTCATTCGACTGTTTAATTGTTGAAACCTTTTTTCAAAGTTTGCAACCCTTGGCAAAGTTTCCTATATTAATTCTTGAATCCAATCTCTAAACTTCTAAACCCTTCAAAATAAATAAAATTCCCATACATATCAAAAGAAAAAGATTTAAAAAAAAAAATGAAGCAACCACTTCCTTCTTCCTCTGCTGTTCTTAGAAAGGCTCGTCTCTCTCCTTACCTCTTTACCTTGTTAGCTTTCATCGTTTTCGTTGCTATCCTTTATGGTGAAGACTTCATGTGCATTTTTGGACAGCTTGAACCAATTCCCGGCCGAACTATCTCTAGACCAGGTGAGTGGTTAATTAACTCAGTCAGTCAAGCCAAGTTCTCTCTTTTTCTTTTTTTCTCTTTGGTTTGACCGGGGTTTGGATTTGGGGTTAGTGAAGAAAAGAGAGAAGTTGCCATTCGCTATAGGGAAGACTGAAGAAAGGTGTGATATATTCAGTGGGAGATGGGTTAGGGACGAGTTGACTCGTCCTCTCTATGAAGAATCGGAGTGTCCATACATCCAACCACAGTTGACGTGTCAAGAACATGGAAGACCTGACACAGAGTATCAGAAATGGAGATGGCAACCCCATGGCTGTGATATTCCTAGGTAAAAATAATAATAATAATAATAATAATAATAATAATAATAATAATAAAAGAAAAGAACTTTAATTTTATTTTTTTTACCTTTGATTTTTCTTACATATTTTTTCATTTTTCTGAAGAAAATGTCAAATCAAACGCAAATTTTGGTTTCTAATTTTTTTTCAGCTATAGAATGTGAAAATATGAAGCTGTTATGGTCTTTACTTATTTGCTTTGATGAAAATGGTTATTGCCAATTCTTCGTTAGTCTTGATAGAGAAAATTTTGATGAAAAATGGAAAGGTTTGGTGGCTTGACTTGGCAAATTCAAAATGCTACAACGTTGCCGTGGGACTTATGTCTCCGGCCGGTGAACCGGCGGGGGTGGCGGTCCACGTTGCATGGTTGTACACGTGCCAAGTCGAAGTGCATCCTTGGCCTTGGCCACAGGAATAAATTGTTGGTGTCGCAAGTAAATGAAAGTTAAAGGAAGTGGGACCAGCCACCACTTTTTTCCACGTGTCAAGTGATGTGGGGGCTTTAGTCTCCCATATTTTGCCACGTGGGATGAATCGGGTGTAGAATTGGGAGCACGTGCAAATATGAATTTTTTTAGTGGGTGTCACAAGTATCAAATAGAAGAAATATTTTTATAATATAATTCCATGAAGTAGTAGATAATTTTTTTTCGTTAATATGATATCTGATTTTTTAATATATATTTAAATGTGTATTTACTTGAAATTTCTGTTAATGAGGATTAATCATTATTTATGGATTCATAATTTAGTGGGGTACCTTAGATTTCAGTTATTCATTTTCCTATTTCCGATTTCTTCACTTCAATAAAATTTCTTTTACTTTTTGATTAAATTGATCTTTTTTTCCTTTTAGATTTCTTTGGGCTCATTAACTTTCTTTCAGAAATAGAATTTACTATGAGATTATACATGATATCTATGGTAGTAGATTTAAGTATTGTTTTCCTGATCTAATTAACAGTTTCAATGCCACATTGATGCTGGAAACCCTAAGAGGAAAGCGAATGATGTTTGTGGGAGACTCATTGAACCGTGGTCAATATGTATCGATGATCTGTCTTCTCCACAGACTCATCCCTGAAGACGGAAAATCCATGAAATCGTATAATAATGACGCCCTGACAGTGTTTCGAATCAAAGTAATTAAGATCAAATCTGTTAAATATTTTCGATTAAGTAGTTTTGCACAGCACACTGCATGTTGAACTTTCCCATCGATCCTTTGCAGTTAGTCTTACTATTTTCTTGGTGTAGGATTACAATGCCACCATTGAATTCTACTGGGCTCCATTTCTTCTCGAATCGAACTCGGACAATGCTGTTGTTCACAGGATATCTGATAGGATTGTGAGGAAAGGTTCAATAAATAAACATGGCAAGCATTGGAAGGGAGTTGACATTTTGGTTTTCAACACCTATCTGTGGTGGATGACTGGCCTGGAGATGAAGATCTTGTATGTCTCGTGCTCCCAGGATGCATTCACCAATTCTTTCTTAATTGGTTCAGGAAATCAGTGATCTCATGGCTTAATTATGTTTCCACAGGAAAGGATCCTTTGAGGATGACGAGAAAGAAATAATTAAAGTGTCAACTGAGGATGCCTACCGTATGGGAATGAGAAGCATGTTGAGATGGGCGAGGAAAAATATGGATCGCAAGAAGACAAGAGTGTTTTTCACTAGCATGTCACCTACTCATGCAAAGTGAGTAGAAATTAAACTCCCCTTTTCTCTCTTACTATATATATTTCCCAATGTTGTAAATGCTAATTGGACGGATTAAGTTAGGTTTGGATTGGTTATATTAGATCAAATCATTTCGGATTTTGATTATTTTAAATTTAAATTGTTGAAATTTAAAATTAAATTATTTTAATTTAAATGGTTTCTAATTGTTTTGATTCTAGATGTATAAATTAGAATAGTTTTTAAGTTCAAGTTTCATCAACAAGTTGGAATAGTTGAACTATTACTTTTTGGGCAGAAAATTAATAAAATTCCACACATTTGGGCAGGAGCATTGACTGGGGAAGTGAACCTGGTGGGAACTGTTACAATCAAACAACTTTAATTGAAGATCCTAATTACTGGGGTTCGGATAGCAGAAAAAGCATAATGAAGGTGATTGGAGAAGTGTTTAGTAAATCCAAGTTTCCGATCACATTTCTCAACATCACTCAACTTTCAAGTTACCGCAAAGACGCGCACACATCAATTTACAAGAAGCAATGGAATCCATTGACGCCGGAGCAGCTAGCCAACCCAGTTAGCTATTCTGATTGCGTGCATTGGTGTTTGCCAGGACTCCAAGATACTTGGAATGAGCTTCTCTTTGCCAAGCTATTCTATCCTTGAATATTGCTTTCAATGATGAAATTATATATCAAATCTTCTTTCTCATTGGTTTGGTCATGACCAAGCGTACGTGTGGGCTTCTAACCTTTTTTTAATTACAAGTTTTTGGTGCTTGGGGTGGTGTCAAATGGTCAGCATAATGGACAAAGGGAGAAGAAAAATGAAAAAGGAGCTTTGTAAAGGAAACATCACCGACTGATTGAATTGATTTTTTTTTCTTTTTTCTAAATTGAAATATCAAAATGAAGGAATTACTTCTTAAGTTATTACTTATTAGACCATATTTACACATATTATTGCTTTGTTATTCATGCCATAAACTGCTCCCTTGTTTGTCTCCCGCTTAAGATATTTTTGGGCCTTAGAGAAACTATGATCCAATTCAATCGGGCTTTCGGTGGATCCATAAAGTGCTCCAATCTTGGATTTAGGCTTATAGACTTATGTCAAAACATTGATTCAAGCTTTATTCTATGCTTGTGTCTCTCTTTCATTTGGAAGAAGCTAAGCTTGTGTAATCATGTGTTACGTACGTGTGTGTACGTGTATGTGCACGTACGTGTGTGTGTGTATATATATATATATATATATATATATATATATATATATATAAAGAGTAAGATTCTTTTATATTGTTGTAAAATTAATTTAGTTTTATATATTTTTATATTTTTAAATTAATTTAATTGTACATATTTTTATATCTTTTAAACTATTTATATTTTTTTGTAATCCGATCGTTAAATTTTATATTCTATTCACGAAAATAATAAATAACAAATTTCAAGTTAATTGAAAAATATTTAATTATTATTTCAATAATAATAAAATTTTAACCATTAGTATATATTAAAAATTATTATTATCGATCGAAATGATTAAGATATCGGATCGCCATAAAATTTTATGCGCATGACGGATAAGAATGAATTGTCAAATATAATAGCAAGTTTGTGAAAATATTAATCCTACGTAAAAAGTAGATAAAACAAATGGTTTTACAGTGATATAACTTGATCGCTCTTTTATTTATATAAACACACATGCACACATATAATGAAGAGGGATCCACTTATACATATATAAAAATAATTTAGTTTT
Source organism: Firmiana major (assembly GCA_033439115.1). Lineage (NCBI taxonomy): Eukaryota > Viridiplantae > Streptophyta > Magnoliopsida > Malvales > Malvaceae > Firmiana > Firmiana major. The sequence continues at coordinate 32,966,695 of CM065913.1, read as the reverse complement.
ACACACTTTCATATCTCTTTATACGATTTATATTTTTTTTAATTTGATTGTTGAATTTTATTTTTTATTCATATAAATCATGCATGTCAAATTTCAAATTAATCAAAAATGTTTAATTATTTGTTTTATAATAATAAAATTTCAGCTCTTAATACATATTAAAAAAATATTTTTTTCGATTAAAATGATAGAAATGTTGGATTGACTAAAAAATTTGCGTACATGATAAATATGAGTAGATTATTAAATCTAACGGTTAATTTGCAAAAATACTAATTCTACATGAAGTTATAAAAAGTGTGTAAAATAATTGGTTTTACACGTCTAAGTGAATCCCTCTTCATATTATAGGACACACATAAGGTTACCTGATAACATGTGCTGATATGGATGCTTATGTAGATAGTCTATTTGAACGACACATAAACTTATACTAAGAGCCAGTTTGGCTCACTGATAAGGATGGCGCGGCACATTGAGAATTCTCACTGTGTCGTATTTCCAAATTTGTCCCTCCCCTCCCACTATTTTTTTTTAATTTTAATACAATATTCTTAATTTACTAGACTAACCTTACCGCTACCGCTGAGATTATATTCAAACATATCGCCATTTTATGTGATCTAACCGTCATCGTTATTTTCAATCTCATTAAAACCAATCGTACCACCTATTCAAACTAACCCTAAGTCAATGTCCACCAGCAATAATTGGTTTAAACTAAATGTTTTCAAATCAAGATAAATGTAAAATAAAAATATTATCTAATGCATAAAATTAGAATTAGTATGTAAGGCCCGAACTTTGTGTTATTTCTTTAAGAATATATCATTTGAATTTGTAATTATGATATATCGATCAATAAGGAAGAAATAATACAATTTTGAGTTTATCTTATGTAATTGGAAGTCGTAAGTTTTAAAATATCGAAATAAGAGTTTGGATAAATTCAGAATAAACCAAATGAAATTAGGTTAAGCCGATTGAAAATATGAACTCAGAACGCAAAAATATAGGGAGTCCAAGAAGGGAAGTTAATCCGAAAATGATAACCCAGAAATTTCCCCACAATGGGAATTTATCTCCGAAATAAGGAATAAATATATTTTCAGAGAAATAAAAATAAAAATATGATAAACATATATATTTGAAGAAATAAAAATAATATATATGTACATGTATATGCGGATATTAATGTACATAAAATACATTGTAATAATATTATTATAATAATATTATAAGATATTTTTATACTATATTATATTATATTAAATTATAATATAGTATATAGAAAGGGGAAAAAAAAGGAAGAAAGAGAAAGAAGAAATCTGGAAAAAAAAACAGAAATAGAGGCTAAAATCGCACGAGGAACAGTGAAACCAAACCAAAACCACCATTTCCTCACCACCGGCAAGCCACGACCGGCGAAGGAGCGCGAGGAAGAACCCACGAGGGACGACCGACCTCCAGGCAGCCCGACGCACGGTGGAACGTCGAAAAACGACAGATCGGAGGCGGGACAGCTGCGAGAGAGAGAGAAGAGAAATCGGACGGCACCGGCGTCGATTTGGCTCTAGCCCAACCGACCGAACGTTCCCCTGGTGAAGCCGAGTCAAACAGCGGCAGAATCGGCCTAGGAACCGGCCAAAAACGTCGACAACGACAAAATCGCACCTGAACCGGTTCGGATCAACTCAGTGTGAAAGGGTCTGAACCGGTCTGAACTGGTTCAGTCAAATGAGAGAGAAAAAAAGATTTGGGAAAAAAATTCAGTGTTACCCCAACACAACAGTAGACTACGAAAAACGGTAGGCGACGTGTACGAGTTTGAGCGGATCTCGATTTACGTGCCACCAAGGAAAGATTTGACTTCCGAGAATACATCCGAAGCCAATTATACTGCGTGATCCGGAGCGATCAAGACTTAAAATTCGCAGTCGACACATTTCGAGGTAAGGGACTATGTAAGCTATAGAGATAGCTATACATATATTTTTTTATCTGCTGTGTGCAAATGTATGCGATAAATACATAGATATTTATATATCTAAGTAGAATACTACGTATAAGAATAAGTCGATGATATGAGTTGCATGACTTCTATGGTTGTTGTGAAAAGAGGTTTTACTAACGTTTTAAGAAAGGATGATAATAGACAGGCTCCCGGTTTAACTGAATTGCATAAAAAGTTGATAAAGAGTGATTGAAGGGAGATTTGCCCTCTCACTCATGATTCTACATGGAGCCCTTTCTATTTCTTTTCTGTGTGAAATTGTGCTAGAGCATGAGAGGTACCAGTAGATTGACCAGCCCCGCTAGCACCTTATTTTAAAAAGGGATTTTGAGAAAAACAAAAAAGTGCTCCATGCCTCGAGTAATACTGTGTTCCACTCGAGCTGCTCGCACTAGGTTTTGAGAATCATGTTGGAGCCATAGAGCACTTCTTAGTGATCTTGCTCTGATTATGCTCGCATGTGACCCCTTGTTTTAAAGTGTTGAGACAACAGTGCTTGATGCCTCAGTAATACTATGTGTTCCATCCGAGAGCTCGCATTCGTTCTCGATGCCTTAAATATGCTATGTGCTTTACTCTGAGTTGCTCGTACGTAGTCTTTTGAGCTTCTGTGTGATAAGTAAAATCGTGCTTGATGCCTCGATAATATTGTGTGTTCCATTCAAGAGCTCGCATGAGGATTTATGATATTGAGGTGTGATGGATAGATCGTGCTTGATGCCTCGATAATACTGTGTGTTCCCCTCAAGAGCTCGCATGTGGTTTGAGACAAAGAAATGAGTGATAAGGATCTACGGGAGCACGATATACCATGAGCGTGAGCCATGGGGTACGATGTGTCATGACTATCTGTGTGATATCTGTGTGATGCTGAAGGGGTGGTTGATCCACCTCCCCAAGCGTAGGGTTCCCGCACACCTGATCAGTGTAGCCTAGAATCCGACTATGGCCATAAGTCTTCATAAGTCTACTATATCTGTGTGATACGATATTGTCACTACTGTGTGAGGTGACATACATCTTCCATCGTTGTGTGTTTGGGGATATGTTAGCCAATGATTTATGTCTCAACATGTAACTGATTTACAAAGTATAAAGCATTTTCTATATGTGATCTATGTGAATAGATGATGCTGTGTAAACCTGTGTGGTTTTGAAAGATGATCTCTGTAAAGTTGTGTGCTACTGTGTGAATATGCATATACCCATCTAACGAATTAATGGTTTCGCAAAGATGGAAGCTGTTTTAAAGAACATGCATATTATTTTATAAGGAATGAACATATATGTATTTTAGCATGTAGATAATGTAGTTATCTACCTGCTTGCATATTTTCCTTACTGAGCTTGTTATACTCACCCCCTTATTTCTCCTCCATAGATACTACGTAGTAGTAAGTACTGTAGTCGTCCCTACTACGGTGTTCTCTAGTCATCTAGCGATATAGAGAGGTATACACTATTAAGATGCGAAAAAAAATTTGTATCTTGTAAATTAATGCATAGTCTAGTAATATTTTGTACGAAAGGGATGTATAGTTAATAGAAACTGATGTAAACGTTTTCGCATATTTATAACAGTCCAGTTTCTATTCTCTTTCATTTATTATAATGAATTTATATGAGAGGTGGATTGGATTTGACTCACAACCTAACTGTAAATGGTAAATAGTAAGGTAAGTTCACGAGAAGAGGGTGGTGGTCGTGACATAGTAATTCTTAAAGCTTTCAACAATATAGAAAACACCTTTCTTAAAAAGTTTCAAGAAAATGAGTAATTGAAGTGTAATAACCCGTGACCTATAAAAATTCGAGGGAAATGTTTTTTGAAACTTCGGCTTGCAACTTAATCATTTATTCATTTAGGTTGTATTATTGTTCAGTGTCAATTCTCTTTCTTACTTTTTATCCATAATTTATATTTAAGTTTAACATTTAGATTTATATGACCGATAGAAATTTCGGCAGCATAACGACTAATATATAAGTCTATCCACCTGCAAATTCTCATGATATCAACCCTAGCTATCCACAGCTATCAAACATACTTTTCAAGTCATATCATTAAATCATTCTACATATTCCAAACACGTCTAGTTACTCCCAAAAATCAATCCTTAAAAATATTTCATTTCATTTATCCTTGTACAGATTACATCCCGACACAATACTTTCAATAGATGTCTGTGCATACAAATGGTCTGGTAAAGAGATAAAAATGTATACCTCACGCATGTACAAAAAGTAGTCTGGGGAAGCTCGTATCTGTCAGTCTACATCGTCTACGCAGCAATTATCAACTGTAGTTCACTGCAACCAATCTAAGAGGTGAAGAGGTGAGCTTTCGGGAAAAAGCCCAGTAAGAAAATACATTTAAAGTAGTTCTAATATGTAAAAACATGCAAGAATCATTCATAAAACAAACTTTGCTTCAGAAAAACTGATCATAAGTTTCTTTTAGAAACTAACATTTAGAAGATATGTAAAACTTTCGTTACGTTCATAGTCATCATAAGAAAATATGAAGCATGGGTTCTTTAAATCAAATATCATGCTCAAACCATTTCATAAGATCTTCATCGTTCATGGATAATTTCATAAAATCATCGTCATTCATAAACGTTTCATAAAATATAATCATTCTTAAAAATTTCGTCATAAATCATAATTGTTCGTAAACATTTCGTCATAATCTCATAAAAACATAGTCATTCATCATCATCATCATCATCATAATCATGATCATAGTCATAATCGTAGAGACTAGGCTATAACTAAGTCATGCGATATGTGTCATTCTCCGTAGAGAGTCATCATACCTATGGCCATGGTGGGAAGCTGTAGATTGGATCAGGGTCGTACAACACTTTCATAAAAACATGTGTAGTATCTATCTTTCTTACTTTCTCTAGCACCTAGCTAGGGCACAGGCACCAAAGGCACTCTCCGCGAGGGAAACATTCATGTGTGCTGCGCGAATATGAGATACTACCAAAATATCATCATCATTAACCACAAGTAGCGAGACATCTACCACACAAGTAGAGTCAAGTGCTACAGGGGCCCTACATACCGACACTCAAGTGGTGAAGTCAGAGCACCACAAAAAGTAACCATGCATGAAGCCTATAGTCTCAAAATGTTTTTTTCCTTTTTCTTAAATACTTTTGAAAATGTCAAAAATTCCTTTCAAAGCATAAATATAGGATTTCAAACTATCATAAAACTTTCATGCATTTTCATACTTCAGGAAATTTGTATCATAAACATAGATGTACTTAGTGAACATTTCATAAAACAAAATCATGTTTCGTAAATCGTTCCACAAGTATCAAACAATCATAAATCATTTCAAAACATAATATTGCTTCATAAAAATCTTTTTATCAATACAATGAGTGTTCATTATCAGAACTAAATTAAATTATACCATTTACCTCGATTTATCGAAAATTTCAAGTTCGAGTAGTGACGGCTCCAAGTATCTGTAAGACCCAAATTTTTGTGTTATTTCTTTCAGAATATGTCATTTAAATATGTAATTATGATATATCGATCAATAAGGAAGAAATAATATAATTTCGAGTTTATCTGATGAAATTAGAAGTCGGTAAATTTTAAAATATCGAAATAAGAGATTGAGTAAATTTAGAATAAACTAAAGGAAAATAGGTCAAACGGACTGAAAATATGGACTCATGACGCAAAAAATATATGGAGTCTAAGAAGGGAAGTTAGTCCGAAAATGATAACCTGAAAATCACCCCACAATGAGAATTTATCTCTGAAATAAAGAAAAAATTATATTTTCGAAGAAAAAATAAAAATAGAATATGACGTACATACATATCTATTTTTTGAAGCAAAAATTAAATAAAATATATGTACACGGGTTATGGTAATATAATATTATTATAATAATATAAAATAATTGTTTATTATTATTATAATAATATTATATTGAAATATATTATTTAATTGGGGTATATATTATATTATGGTATAATATAATATAATATATATAAAGGAAAAAAAAACAAAGAGGAATCTGAAAGGAAAAAAAAAGTAAAAAAAAAAAAACAGAAGCAAAATCTCGCGAGAGAGAGAACCGAAACCTGTTTTCACCGTTTCCTTTCTCCGACGAGCAACGACCGGCGGGAACTAACGAGAAGCGACTAGTGAGGGACGACCGGCAACCCAGGAGGCGATTGGACGCCGGCACGCGCCGTGAGAGCTGCCGAAAAGGCAGATCGACGAGGAGAAGCCCGCGGGAAAGAAAGGAGGATTCGCCGGCACCGACGGCGATTTGGGCCGAGCCAAGCTAGGCGAACCTTCCCCAGGGCGAGGCGCACCGATCGGTGGTCGACCCACCCCGAGAACCGGCCAAAAACGCTGGCAATGGCCAAATCTCCACTGAACCAGATCGTACCGGTTCAGTGTAAAAGGGTCTGCATCAGCTCAGTCAAAGGAGAGAGAAAACAATTTTAAATAAAATTCAGTGTTATCCTGGCACAGCAATAGACTGGTAAGTGGTCGAAAATCGGTCGAATTATTTTTCGGATAATTAATTTGAATTTATATTAGACTGGAATTAACCGGTTTAAATATATATTATTGTGTAACGAAAAAAAGGTAGGCGACGTGTACGAGTTCGAGCGGATCTCGATTTATGTGCCACCAAGGAAAGATTTGACTTTTGAGAATACATCCGGAGCCAATTAGACTGTGCAATCTGAGGATATCGAGGAAATTTAATTCGTAGTCGACACATTTTTCAGGTAAGGGATTTATGGAAGCTATTAGAGATAACTATACGTATATTTCTTACCTTCTGTATGCAAATAAATACTGTCGAGTATATAGATTTGATTTACAGATAAAATTATACTGTAAAATTATCGAAAAAGTATAAATGCATAAAGTGCATGCTTTCGGTGTCGTTATCTTGAAATGTTGTTTTACAAGTGTAGAATGATAGACTGGCTTAAGATTTTACTGTCTGCATTAAATTACACGTTTTTCAAAGTTAAGCGTGCTTGAGTGGGAGAAATTTCATGATGGGTGACCATCGGGAAATTACCCTTCTTATTCTGTTTTGCGCCATTTTCCGTGCTGAACTTGGTTTTGAGCATCGTTTTCACCGGAAGTGAGTCATCTATCGATTTTCTGTGTAAAAGGGTGTTAAAGCCAATGTGGTACTATTAGTTATCCGATTTGTTTGTACTTAGTTTTAAACTGAATTTGAGAATGAAATCGGTGTTGGAGCTATGTGTAAGCTGAGTGAGACACTAAATAGCTCGCACTGGATTTTGAATTCATGTTGGAGTCGTCAGGTATTATTAAGTGTTTGTACTCTGACTGGCTCACTGGTGAATTCCTAAACGTATGATGATTTTGAGTAAAACCGTGCTGAAGTCATCGTGTGATGCTAGGTGTTCTTGCACTGACTTGTTCGCACGGTGTTTTATGGATTTGATGTAGTGTGAGTACAAAACCGTGCTGCAACCGTCGTGTGATGCTATGTATTCTTGCACTGACCTGCTCGCATGTGATTTTGAGACATGGAAATGGATGATAGTGATATTGAGATGGTAGACCTTGAGATTATTCGGTCCCCTCAGCTATATCACAATATATAAGGATCCTCGGAGTACGCTGTACCGTGAGGTAAACCACAGAGTAAGATGTACCGTGATATCTTAGTGAGCTAACGGGATGGTTGATCCGTCTCCCTAAGCATGGGATTTTCGCACACCTGATCTGTGATTGCCTGGAATCCAGTGAATATGGCCATATGTCCCCGTGATTGATATTACATCCTAGCCAAGTCTCATTTATATTTTTGCTGAGTGCAAAGTGTTTTCTAAGTGAGTGTTATGTGATTTTAAATGAATGTGTGCTATGTGAACTAAGTGAATTGAAGAAGCTTTCCAGTGAATTAATGTTTTTGCATAGATTGTTGTCATTTTCAGTAAATGCATTTGTTTTACAATGAGTTAAAGCATGCATAATGAATGTGAAACGTGTTCAATGAAAGTGAACACTTGTTTTAATGAATGATTTATCGAACTGAAAATGTTCGAATGAAATGTTTTAAAGAAATGAGTGAAAGTGTTTGACAATGAATGAAAACGTGGTTATTGCAATTATTGCACCGTTTTCAGTGTGTGTACTGTTTTTATAAGTGTAAAAGTAAACACTATCAGCATGTAGATATTATGGTTATCTACCTGCTTTCATATTTTCTTACTGAGCACATTAGCTCACCCCCTTATTTTTCACCTCCACAGATTCTGCGCATTAGAGTGTGTCTGCCGCATTTATTCCTGCTACCGTGCTCTAGTCCTCCAACAGTACCGAGGTATACATATATGCGAATTTTGTATCTATTTAGTAATGCACAGTAATGTTGTAAATCCCCGAAATTTCCCTGTAAATTGGTTCGTAAGAAAAAACGTACAAGTAGAAATAAAATTAGAAGTCTGATATAAAATAAATAAAATAATAAAATACTCGGGAAATAAATAAGATAAATATATAAATTTATTGGATTTAAATATATATATTTAAATATTTTGGGCATATTATATATTATATTATATTTTAATAAAATATAATATAAAAATAATAATAATAATAAATAAAATAAAAAAATAAAAATAAATAATAAATAAATAAAAATAAATAAATAAATAATATATAATATAATATATATATATAATAATAATAATAATTAAAAAAAAGAAAGCAGAATCGCGATTCGCGATTCTGCAAAGGTTAACAGAAGGAAGCAACCGAGAGAGGCCCTTCTGCCTAACCGATGAAGCCACCGGCGACGGAACCAGGTGAGGTGGCCGAAGAAGGAAGCAACGGAGGCCATCACCGGCGCTGGTAGAGGGAAAAGAAGACGCCGCCGGCGAGGGAAAATGAGAGAAGGAGAAAGATCGAGAGAGAGAGGGAAACCGAGGAAAAAAAAGAGAGGAGAGAGAGACCGACGGTCGGGGGAAAGAGGAACGACCCACCACAGGCCTGAGGGGGACGACGGAGGCGTCGATCCAGGCGCAGATCGGCCTGAAACACCGCCGAACGGCGCCGAAGAAAATGGGTGCCGACGCCGAAGGAGAGAAGAGGCCAGACCGGCCACTTTCCGGTGAGCTTTGGCGAAGCCGACCCCATATCCATGCACCGGACTACCCCGCGGACAAGCTGGAGGTGGAAGCCGACGGAGAACCGGCCCAAAAAGCCTCGAACGGCGAGGGAAAAAGTTGGATCGGGACTGAATCGGGCTGAACCGGACCAGTTTGAACCGGGTTGAGCCGGACCGAACTGGTTCAGCCAGAAAAAGAAAAAAAAAAGAAAAAGGAAAAAAAAGAAAAAGAAAAAAAAATGGAAAAATGGAAAAAAATTCAGTGATGCAATCGAGTTCTGGGTAAGTCGGTAAGTGGTCAAAGGAATCAATTTAATTTTCGGAATAATTATTTAAATATATATATATGTATATTTATTTATTTAGGTACATGTACAAATAGGTGTATATAATGAATTGGATATGCTAGTATTTGTACAAAAAAAAAATATGTATGCATAGGTGATAAGGAAAAATGGAAAACAATGATAATATATATATATATAAAGGAGTGTGTATATATATATATATATATATATATATATATATATATATATATATATATATATATATATATATATATATAGTTATTTAGGTGCATATACATGTGAGGGGTATGAAAGGTGAATGTGTGCAAGTATATGTATATACAAAGAATGTATATAAATGAGATAGGAAAACATGAAAATAATAAAAGTATATATATATATATATATATATATATATATATATATATACATATAGGAGTGTATATATATATATATTTATGCGTGTATACAGGTGGATGTATATAATAAAGGTATATGTTAATACTTGTAGGAACAAATATGTAAGACCCCGTATATGTATAAGGGTAATGTGTGTACTTGGATTAAATAATATGAATGGACTTGTGATGTAAAGTATGATTGATGTAAGTCCATGGATTCAATGTATGTATGTGTAATATAAATTGTAACGTACATACAAGTTTCATTAAGTATGAATACGGAGAAATGTGTTCTAGCAAGTGATAGATGTGATTGAGACTCAAGATGAGTAGTGTGGTAAAATGGAATGGAGTTATGCTTCCATTTGGTTTTATGTTGCATACCTTTGAATATACAATGAATGCACACAAGTTTCAATGTGCATAAGGTATGAATGGATGCCATTTTCAAGTTATAGAGGTGGATGGATGAGGAAATGGCCATGGCAATAGAATGAGGGTGTGTTGGTATGAGTTGCAGCAATGAAACTACAGGAAATCTGGAAAACATGAGGTCCAGATCGATCTCATAGGATGAGAGATCGATCTGGAAGAGCCAGAATGCTCTGATTTGGGCGAAAGAATAGAGCAGATCGATCTCCAATGGAGCCAGATCGATCTGCCAAGCGTTCTGTAAGGGAAAAGATCGATCCTCAAGCACCCAGATCGATCTCCTTAGCTCTCTGTTTGGGACCAGATCGATCTCATGCTTCGACAGATCGATCTCATGCCTCAACAGATCGATCTCATTGCTTCGACAGATCGATCTCAGGCTTAAAAATGCCGTGAAAAAGAGGGATTTTAAGGGACCAGATCGATCTCCTCTTGGACCAGATCGATCTCCTCAAGTCATTTCTATATAAGGAGAGCTGAAAAATCTGGAAATCTCGGAAAACACTTAACCCTACAACTTCAACCCCAAAAACCTAATTTTCCCTCTCTAAAAATCAACCATTTTCAGTGAGATTTGAAGAGAGATCATTAGAGGCAAAGTTGTTCCTATCAAAGAGGAGAACAACATAGTGAGAGGGCATTTTCCCATTTTTGGAATTGAAGGAGTTGAGGGCATTACCAATTGGAGCAAGAAGAGAAATTATATTGGTAAGATTCTAACACTCCAATCTAAATGCATTAGCTATTTAATTGATTTTGGAGTTGATTGGTATGAGTATTGATGGATAAACTACCTAAGAATGTAGTGGAAGTGGTGTGCCTAGAAATCTAAAATGGGTATAATGTGAGGATATGTGGGATTGAATGAGTTTATGATTTGTGGCACGCTAAAGTTGTTATTGGGGTATTGTTTATGATTTTAGATGGTTAAATGAGATTACATTGTGAGTTTGGAGGAATTGTGGAAATGGGTATGAATATGCTTGATAAATGCCATAGTGAGGGAATTCATGAAGTATGAACACTATGAGCTTAATGTCGATTTGATATCGACTTTGAATGAGTTAATAGGCCTAAGAAAATCCATGACTCGAGTTATGGATAAAGTAATGAAACGAGGCCAAATAAACTTTAATAGAGGCTATAGATTAAATTGACTATAGCAAGCACAAGGGTTGCAATATATGGGTCGAATATAATGCGGGATACGATTTTGTGCAGTCCCGAAGAGTTCGTTGAAGGCGAACCAAATCGTACGAGTAAGCAGCTTAAGGAAGTGGAATCACGCATCGCAATTCCAGGTAAGGGAATTTTGTGAGTATATAGAGATAGCTGCTCGTATTTTGAACTGGGTGAATATTGGGTGTTGTATGAAATGCATGAATTGCTCAAATAAATGTTGATGGTATTTGTGAAAGATGATGGGTATATGCGTGGTTTTGGATTTGAAGTGGATGTTATGAAAAAGGGATAGTAAGGCTAATAATTGCATAAATCATGTGTTTTGAATGCTTTTACAAAACACAATACTTTGATTTGAGCAAATAAAAGGATAGGCTGGCTGGTACTTGAATGATGTTGTGAAATAGCCCATACGAGGCACTAAGCATATTATGAGATGTTTTGAATGCATGTAAGCTGCCTATTGCGTGAATGTGATATAATTCGCGTTAGAGCCTCGCTCGCGCGAGATTTCTATGTTTTCACTTGTGTGAAACGTGCTTGAGCTTAGCTCGCACTTTGAAATTGAATTGTGATGATGTTTATAAACCGTACTGGAGCTTCTGCTCGTACGTGGATTGTGAATGGTTATCTTATGAGTATAACCGTACTAGAGCTATGCTCGTACGCGCCTCTTTATGAGAAGATGCATGATGCATGAGTCGTGCTAGAGCTTTGCTCGCACAAGCTTGTACAATGGGATTCGTATAGGGTTGTGAAAGTGGGTAAGATCCTTAAGCCTTACATCCTTAAGCTAACATCCTTAAGCTAACATCCTTAAGCCCGAGGAGGCAGGGAGGCTCTGTTAGGCGGGGAGGCTCTGTTTGGTGGGGAGGCTCTCTTACGGTGGGATCCTTAGGCCAACATCCTTAAGCCCAAAGAGGCGGGGAGGCTCTGTTAGGCAGGGAGGCTCTCCTACATGGGTATGGTAAAGGTAAGATCCTTAAGCCAACATCCTTAAGCCCAAAGAGGCGGGGAGGCTCTGTTAGGCAGGGAGGCTCTCCTACATGGGTATGGTAAAGGTAAGATCCTTAAGCCCTACATCCTTAAGCTAACATCCTTAAGCCCGAAGAGGCAGGGAGGCTCTGTTAGGCGGGGAGGCTCTGTTCGGTGGGGAGGCTCTCTTACGGAAAGGACCCTTAAGCCCTACACCCTTAAGCTAACATCCTTAAGCCCGAGGAGGCAGGGAGGCTCTGTTAGGCGGAGAGGCTCTGTTCGGCAGGAAGGCTCTCCTTCACGGAATATGGAAAACTCTTGGTATGGGGTAGATAAGACCTAGGAATGGCACCCCCAATCATGATATGAGTTGCGGAGTACGATGTACCGTGTATATCACATGGAGTACGATGTACCGCATGATGGTTATGTGATGAGAAAGTCTGGCGAGGGATAATTCATCTTCGTGCCAGCATGATACCCCGCACACCTGGATGCGTGTGGTCTGGGATGATTTATGATGTAATGATTCACATAGGCACTTTTGATATAGTGACCTAGATTTATACACATGCGTGAATTGTGGAATGTAAATGTGGTTGTGGTTTGTGAGTGGATTTGGTAGTGTTATGTTGTGGGTTCAAAAAGGAAGTTTCTAAATGAATTGCCCTTGTATGAATTTAAATGAGATTGAGCATGAGATGTTTTATACATGATGTCTCTACCATGTTTTATATGCCAATGCAAATGATTTGATACATGATATATATGTATATTCACATGGCATAGTTTTATTCCTCATGCTCCTACTATAAACGATTTATGCATAACACTATCAGCATGTAGATAGAGTAGTTATCTACCATGCTTGCATTATTGCCTTACTGAGCGTGTGGTTGCTCATCCCACTCTATTTTCCCCCTACAGAGCGTGCATAGTAGCCCAGTGAGGACTGAGGCATATTATTTTGGACTCCGCTGCATCTCCATCGCTAAGAGGTATATACACAGTGATTCTTTTTGTATCTAAACAATGTAAAAGCACAGTATTCTTATGAGTTGTACTTATGGGGGATGTAGATGTCAGTAAAACATGTATTCGTATAAGTACACGATTAAATGCACATGTATGACATCGTTTTAATTTATTGAGAATGAATGAGATGTGGTGATTATTATTGGCTCACAGCCCAACCGTGTGTGGTGAGTTTAGTTCGCGACCGGGTAAGGTAACAGTAAAACGCGAAAAATTTTCAGTGATTTCGGTTAAAGAGAATGGAATTGGGTCGTGACAAAATATATAAATAGTGAAGAAATATATAAACGTGCGTGTCGGCATAAGGATATACAATAATACGTACACACGCAGTAGCAACGATAAATTACGATTTTAACGCAATTCGCATGAATAGGGTGCTAAGTCCACAATTTCGGTGTAGGTAACTATAGAAGAGATTTAAGAAGGTACTAGGAGACGTCATCGTTCGAATTCGAGATACCCGATAAATCGAGGTAAGAGGTATTACTTAACTTAGTTCTGATATTGCATTCATGTTTCTCTGATAAATGATTTTATGAAAGAGCATATGATTTGAAATGAATTATCAATGCTTCCATACTTGCGAAACTGCTTACAAAACATGATTTCGTTTTACAAAATGTTCGCTAGAACATCTATGTTTATGAAATAAACTTTCGAATTATGAAAATGCATGAAAGTTTTATGATGGCTCGAAAACCCATATTTATGCATTGAAATAGAACTTTTGACGTTTTCAAAAGCATTTACAAAAAGAGAAAAGATGTTTTGAGACTATAAGCTTCATGCATGGTTACTTCTTGTGGTGTTCCGGCTCCACCACTTGGGTGCCGGTACGTAGGCCCCTTTAGCACTTGACTCGACCTGTGTGGAAGATATCGTGCTACTGGTGGTTTATGATGATGTTTCGGTAGTATCTCGTGCCCGCGCAGCACGCAATTATGTTGCCCACACGGAGAATGTCTTTGGTGCCCGTGTCCTAGCTAAGTGCTAGTGAAAGTAAGTAAGATGGATACTACCCATATTTTACGAAAGGACTGTACAACCCTGATCTAGTCTACAGCCCACTTACCATGGCTATAGGTATGATGACTCTCCAATGGAGAATGACACGTATCGTATGACTTAGTTATAGCCTAGTCTACTCGATTTTAATTATAAAATCGACTACGATGAGAGTTTATGAAATGATTATGAAACATGCATGAGATGTTTATGAAATGATTATGAAATATGCATGATATGTTTACGAAATGATTTATGAAAAGTTGTAAAATGGTTAAGCATGTTATTTGTTTTAAAGACACACATGCTTTATGACGATTATGCATGAAATGACAATTTATGAATGGCATTAAGTTTCGTTCTATGAACAATTTCAAAGATTTTTATATATCAGAACTGTTTTAAGAGTATTACCTTACTGGGCTTTTCCCCAAAAGCACCCTCTACCTCTCAGATTTTTGCAGTGAATTACAACTAATAAATGCTGTGTAGACGACGTAGGCTGGCGGATATGAGCTTCCCCAGACTACCTTTTGTATGTGCATGAGGTATACATTCTTATCTTTATACCAGACTATTTGTATGTCAGGACCCCAGTTTCAATCCTTGACTTTAACCAAAAACCACAATAAATTTTTCGCATTTTTAACTTACCTTTCCTCTCTTCACTGGTTGGGCTGTGATTCGATGTCAGAGTCTTCACTTACCACATCATCCATTTTCATACATACATGTCAATATATTAATTCTGACTGTAGTTGTTCTTATTATACATGTAAGATTTTATAAAATCTAATACGATTACATTCCCCATAATATATAACGTATACATCACTGTGCTGTTTCTATGTTTAGATACACAACTGTACATAATAAGTATACCTGACGAAACGATAGGAACTAGCAGTGGACTCTGGGACACTCTCCCACGATAACTCTCGATCTACTGACGCTCTGTAGAGAGATGTAAAGAAAAGGGGGTGAGCATAACGCGCTCAGTAAGGAAATCAGGCAAGCAAGTAGATATCCACACTATCTACTCAAAATAGTGCTATGCCTTGAAAACATTATTTCCTTAACTCACTTTAAAAGCATGTCTTGAAATATAATATATATACTTGTACAGAATAAATCCCATGTACAGAAATCATGCTTTATTTCTCAAAAGTAGGCATGTAGTGCAACACAATGCATTTATATATAAATCATGCCTTTATGTAAATCATGCCATGTATATTTAAATCACATATAAATATGGCATCAAATGATTCACAACACAAATCGGAGTCCGACCCATCCCTCAGGTCTGTCCGCAGTTTAAATCAGTCAATCAATGTGATATATCATGTGAGACTCTGTGGTAAATACAAATAGTATCCTGGATTATGATCATATCCGAAAAGTGATCCCATGCGACACAGTACTCGGTGTGCGGCAATCACTGCTGTAACGGGAGGATGGTCAGTCCAATGTCAACCGCCAGCTACGTAACACACGGTACAGCGTACACCTCGTGCCCCGGGCACAGTACAAAGTACACCCGTGGACCCTCATAGCCAGGGTCTTTAGCCCTCGAAACCATGTAAATCCTCATAGCCAGGGTCTTTAGCCCTCGAAACCATGGAAATAAGTATACCACGTCTATATCAACCTCATGCGGATATCCTCTCTAGCTATGACACACAGTCACACCAGGAATCAGGCATGGGTTTCAACATGTATTACATATCACATACAGTGTGCGTCTTGAGTGCGACTCACAGTCGTCACTCCGCTCAACACTGTTTCACATCATAAAACTCAACTCTAGTGCGAGTAAACCTCCAGCAACTAGGTCAATGCATAGTTTATGTATCAAATCAAGTACGAGCAATAGCTCCCAGTACTATGCTATGCACAATATCAAAATCAAGTACGAGCAATCGTTCCCAGTACTATGTCATGTATAAACCATGAAGAATCGAGTACGAGCCACGCTCTAGCACTCTGTCATGCATATATCATTCAAAGCTGAGTACGAGTAAAACTCCAGTACTCTATCATGCATGTCATGAAAATCTAGTGCGTATCAAATCCAGCACTAATATTATGTGGAAAACATATGAATCCCAGTGCGAGCTGTGCTCTAGCACGATTCATTCTCACATAATATGATAGATGGCTATTTTAAAAGGGATTGTTTACAAAACATTAAAATCAGCACCATAAAGTGTGCTTAAGTCATATCAACCTTAAAATCATTAGCCCATCTATTTATTTTCATGCTAATAGCATTTAAACACTCACAATAGTATTTTCCATGCTTTTTGCAACTTCTCACAAAAGTTGACTTTTTGACTAACTAGGGGCAAAATCGTAATTTGCCACTATCGGGTCGCAATAATTATTATTCACTTTCTCTGACCCTCAGAGTTTTTAAGTGAATGCAGAAGCAGTTGAAAATACGTGCAGGTATCTCTAACTACTCGCAAAAGTCCCTTACCTCGGATCACGTCTCGTGACCTCACTTCCTCGGTGCTGCTAAATCCCGCAGTCCGATCAGCTCTCAATGTAAACTCCGGAGCTGTAAATAACCATTCCTCAGGTTAATTATCATTTTCCTACTGTATTACACATTAATACAGTTTAATTTTCCCTTAATGGGCCTTAAAATCCTTAATGGGCTTAACTAGGCCTTAAGTCCATTTTCATTTTACTATTCACTTTTGTTGGGCCTATTGGGCTTGTGGGGCCCACCAACTCTTATTGGGCTTGTCTTAGGCCCATTACACCCTATTGGACCTAAAAATATTGGGCTTGGCCCATTGGGCCTCTCGGCCACATGCCTTGGCCGAGAGCTTAGCCATTCTCGGTTTCCACCATGGCATGCCATACATGCCTATTTTCTAGCCATTTCCACTTAGGCATTTTCACAAACACTTGGTAGGCAACATTACCAATCATCCTATAGTTCATTTAGGCATTTTATCAAACACCTTGGTTGCCAACAATTTACATGTATTAATTAATCAATTTGATTAATTCTAATTATACCATTAACATTAATACATGTATACTAATCCATTTATGTCTTAAAATCAAATTGACATATTTCAATATCCCATTGATCACTCTCGGCCTAACCCTCTTCATGGTGATTTAAAATATGTTTCAATGCTTAAAACATATATCAACATACTTGAAATCATTCATACATTAACATATATGAAATTGGAAATTAGAAAATATACCAATTGTAGTGTTCTCCTTTTGGCCGAATCTTTGGAGGCTCTCGGTTTGCTCTCTATGGCTCCTTGATAGCCAATTCCAACATATGTTAATCTCCTTTCAATTTGGAACAACTTTCATGAAGGATTCAAGTTCCAAATATGACTAATTCCTAGTGATTTCTAGTGAGAGAAAGCTTGAATGGTTATGTTTCAATGGTGTTCTTCTCTAGCCGAAAATGAGTGATGAAGAAGACAATGGTATGGCTGCATTTATAAGCCACTTACTTAGCCATTAAGCCTTACTTTTCAGCCACTATGCTTGACTTTCCAAATCTGAACCATGAGTCACCTTATGAGTCATAGTTAACATTAACTATAGTTAGATATTTATCTCATGGGTTTTTCCAATTGGGCTTCTCGGTTTGGGCTTTCCTAATGGGCTTTCGGGCTGAAATTTTTACTATACCTCGGGCCTTTTGTTGTCTCAAAATTTGGCCGATCAATTGATCCAACAATTCCGTCTAAAGGACCTAACATTTTCGATATACATTTAGTATACCTTAATGGGCTTTAATATTTTCACCTTAGGCCCATTACGTTTTTAACCATTAAATTTATTCCGGAATCCTTCCAAATAAATTTTCCTTACTTCCGGGGATGATTATCTTGTATTCTGGCCAAGAATATTTTTCCCCAAATTTTTCTCCACACTTAGGTTAATTTCAAACCTTGATTAGTCAACTATGGCAAAAGTCCACTTTTTTAACTATAGTTGACTTTTTCCTTAACCATTGACTAAGTTGACTTTTTCTTAAATTTTTGAAAGTGTTTTATATCATGTCTTACACTCTCTTCTTTATATCCCAACCGCTCTCGGTGGATAATTTCACCCGAAACTCCTTTTCTCGCCGAAAAGGTCCATTTTACCCTTTTTAGCTTTTATTCTCGTTTTGTATGTTCGGGTCTAAATCAAGCTGACTTTCCTTCATGAGTTCTCTACGCTCACTTATTTTAAGTTCTTATTTTCAGTCAGAATGATTTAGAATGACTCGGTTTAGCCTGTGATACTCATCATCCACATTAGGCATTTTATGTAGCTTTTGCGTGTTAATTCATTTCATTAACACTTTAAATCTAGTAAATACTCTTCTTATGATTCAACCATAATTATTTAGTGTTCATGCACATAGAAATCATAAGGAAATAAGCTACAAAAAATCCGGGTCTGACAATCCTCCCCCACTCAAAAAATTTGGTCCTCCAAATTGAACCAAGTCAGTCCTCAAATAGGTGAGGGTACTTCTCTCGCATCAGACTCTCTAGCTCCCAAGTAGCTTCCTCTGAAGTATGATGCTGCCAGAGAATCTTCACTAATCCGATGGTCTTCGATCTCAATACCTTCTCCTTCCTATCCAATATCCGAATCGGTCTCTCTACATATGACAAGTCCTCTCGGAGCTCCAAAGGCTCGTAACTAATCACATGTGACGGATCCGGGTGATACTTCCGAAGCATCGATATGTGGAAGACGTTGTGGACACTTGATAAGTCCGGTGGCAATGCCAACCTATACGCCTTATCTCCCACTCGATCAAGTATCTCAAAGGGTCCAATGTAGCGAGGATTTAGTTTCCCTCTCTTCCCAAATATCGCTATGCCCTTGGAAGGAGAAACTCTCAGAAATACGGATTCACCAACTGCAAACTCTAGTGGCCTACGTCTCCTGTCAGCATAACTCTTCTGTCTGCTCTGAGCGGTCCTCAGTCTCTCTACTATCAAGCGGACGTCCTCAAATGCTTGCGTAACCAAGTCAGGAGCAAAAATCTTACGGTCACCCATTTCTTCCCATCCAATAGGGGAACGACATCTACGGCCATACAAAGCCTCATACGGTGCCATCCCGATACTCGAATGATAACTGTTGTTGTAGGCGAACTCGGCTAGTGGCAGGTGGTCATCCCAGGAGCCTCGATAGTCTAGCACACATGCTCTCAACATGTCCTCCAGAGTCTGTATAGTCCTCTCTGACTGACCATCTGTCTGAGGATGGAAAGCGGTGCTCAAACTCAACTGGGTTCCCATAGCTTCCTGAAAATGTCCCCAAAAGTGGGATGTGAAGCGGGAATCCCTATCAGAGACTATGCTCACTGGTACACCGTGTAACCTCACTACCTCGCGTACATACAGTTCTGCTAATGAACTCAGAGTATCGGTAGCTCTCATAGCTAGGAAGTGGGCTGACTTCGTCAGTCTATCAACGATCACCCATATAGCATCGTGATTCCTGCGGGTCCTCGATAAACCCATCACGAAATCCATGGTGATATGCTCCCATTTCCATGTCGGTATAGGTAGAGGCTGCAACAATCCTGCAGGTTTCTGATGCTCTACCTTCACCTGCTGACATACAAGACACTTTGCCACAAAGTCTGCCACATCTCTCTTCATGCCCGACCACCAGTATACCCTCCGGAGGTTCTGATACATCTTGTTACTCCCCGGATGTAAAGTATACCTCGACGAATGAGCTTCCGCCAATATCAATCTCCTAAGTCCTGGATCCTCGGGAACACACAATCTGCCTCTGAACCTCAGTAGTCCATTAGAACTCAACTCAAAATCAGTCACGGTGCCCTTCTGCATCTGACTACTCACATCCATACAAAATGGATCAGTCTGCTGAGCCACTCTAATCCTGTCCAACAGGTCCGGCTCCAAGCGTAGACTAGCTATCACATAGCCTGTATCCATGTCAGAAGGCACGACTCCCAAACTGAGGCTAGCAAACTGCTCTAGCAAATCATGCTCCCTAACCATCATATACGATACCATCCCCAGGCTCTTCCTACTCAAGGCATCGGCTACAACATTAGCCTTACCCGGATGATAAAGTATCTCACAATCGTAGTCCTTCAGAAGCTCTAGCCATCTTCTCTGTCTCATGTTCAGCTTCTTCTGCGAGAACAGATACTTGAGGCTCTTGTGGTCGGTAAATATCTGGAACTTCTCTCCATACAAGTAGTGGCGCCATACCTTCAACGCAAACACTACTGCTGCTAGTTCCAAATCATGGGTCGGATAGTTCTTCTCATGATCCTTCAGCTGTCTGGATCCATAAGCAACTACCTTCCCGTCCTGCATCAATACGCAGCCCAGTCCCTGATGCGAAGCATCGGTATATACTGCAAATCCTCCTGAGCTGGTAGGGATAGTGAGAATCGGAGCGGTGGTCAATCGACGCTTCAACTCCTCAAAACTCTTCTCACAATCCTCGTTCCATATGAACGGTGTACTCTTCCGAGTAAGACGTGTCAACGGAGCAGCCAACTTCGAAAATCCCTCAACGAATCTCCGATAGTATCCAGCTAAACCCAGAAAACTCCTGATCTCGGTGACTGTCTTTGGCTGTTCCCACTGAACTACAGCCTCTATCTTAGATGGATCAACTGATACACCATCTCTCGATATGACATGTCCCAAAAATGAGATCTGTGACAACCAAAAGTCACACTTGCTGAGCTTAGCATATAACTCATGCTCCCGTAACGTCTGCAACACGATCCCGAGGTGCTCCTCATGCTCCTCCTTGGATCTCGAATACACCAATATGTCATCGATGAAGATGATAACAAACTGGTCCAAGTATGGCTTGAACACATCGTTCATCAAAGCCATGAAAGCAGCTGGAGCATTCGTCAATCCGAATGGCATGACCAAGAATTCGTAGTGGCCATATCGGGTACGAAATGCTGTCTTGGGTACATCTCCACTCCGAACCTTCAGCTGATGATACTCAGACCTTAGGTCAATCTTGGAAAAGACCTGTGCTCCCTGTAGCTGATCTAGCAAGTCGTCAATGCGTGGAAGGGGGTACCTATTCTTGATGGTGGCCTTATTCAACAATCGGTAGTCTATACACAATCGGAGGCTCCCATCCTTCTTCCTCACAAACAAAACCGGTGCTCCCCAAGGTGAAACACTCGGTCGTACAAAGCCCCTATCCAACAGTTCCTGTAACTGTCTCTTGAGCTCCTCCAGCTCAACTAAGGCCATGCGATAAGGTGGTCTCGAAATAGGCTCCGTACCAGGTACCAGATCTATACAGAACTCCATCTCTCTGTCTGGTGGTAACCCTGGCAATTCATCCGGGAAAACATCTGGGTACTCACTGACCACAGTGATATCTGTCAACTCCGGATGTGCCTTATCCATATCTACCACGTACGCAATGAAACCTTGATATGTTGAAGGTTTTCTAAATCAGAAGTCATGTAATAATCATATCTACTCCTTTCATTTATCTTTATTAAACTTTACAACATATCTAGTAGGGTTAGGAAACATAACTGTCTTAGCGTAACAGTCTAAAACAGCATGGTTTGCAGATAGCCAATCCATTCCTAATATTATATCAAAGTCGCTCATACTTAGTAATATTAGATTGGCTGTCATCTCCTTATCCCCTACTCTCAACTTGCAGTCATTATATACATATTCTACAACTTGACTACTATTCATAGGCGTATTTATCAACATCAATATACATAATGGTGTACGCTCTACATGTCTTGCTAACTTACATGCAAATGATGGCGATACACAAGAATGCGTGGCACCAGGATCAATTAAAACATATGCTTCAATATCATAAATCAGGATGTTACCTCGAATCACATCCGATGAAGCATCAGCTGTTCCCTGGTCCAAAGCATGTACTCGCCCTTGACCCATCACTTGTTTCCCTTTCTCCTCTGCCGTCGCTCTACCTCTCTGAGCAGACGTACCAGCTGGAGTTCTATCATACTCCATGCCCCTCTGTGGTGCAGTCACATATGACGCTGAGCACTCTCTAGCCAAATGCCCATGTTTCCCACATCGGAAACATACCATAGCACCCTGTGAACACGGTCTATCTCCATGTGATCTACCGCATCTTCTGCACTGATCTGCAGCAGGTCTCTGTCCTTCTATCATAATGCCCTTCGCTGGGGCTGCAGTCGGATAAGCAGGAGATCTAGCATATCTATCTCGTGTCCCCTCTATCCGTGATCTCTTACCGAAGGATCTCTTTCCCCCTCGATAACTAAAATCTCTAGCCGGCCTCTTCTTCTGCAAGTCTTGGCTACGGCTAAACTTCCCAAACTCGGAAGCATTCCTCTCGTAGTCCTGCTCACATAGTTGCGCCCTGCGCACTGCCTCCTCATAGGTCACTATGTCCAGCGGAACCAACTTGGACCGTAGCACCGGTCTCAACCCGTCAATAAACCTGTGGACCTTCCTGGTCTCACTGTACATCGTATCAGGGTCATATCTCCCAAGGGATAGGAATCGAGTCTCATACTCGTCCACTGATAAACTCCCCTGGTTGAGTCTCAAAAACTCCGCCTGCATCTTCCGCTGCGCGGTATCAGGAATAAACTGCCTCCTAAAGGCCTCCCGAAATATATCCCAAGTGATATCTGTGTGTCGGGATCTCAATATAGGTCGGGTGGACTTCCACCAATGCTCTGCAGCTCCCTTCAGTAGGAACGCAGCAAACGCGACCATCTCCGAGGTCGTGCACTCGAAGAATCCATAGAGCTTCTCTAGCTCTGCCAACCACTCCTCCGCAGCCACGGGGTTCTTGACCCCACTAAATGATGGAGGTCTAAACTTCTGGAACTCCCTCAACCGATGCAAGTCACATCCATATCCTAATCCACTACCACCCGAAACCGGTGGGGGTGTAGGAGTATCTACAGTCCTCTGTGCATCAGCTGTCTGCGTAGGTGTATCAGGGGCAACTGCCTCTCCTGTAGCAGCTCCTGCCTCCTGTCTCTGCCTACCTGGCATCGTCTGTGCCAGTATCTCTATAATAGTCTCGAGACCACGCTCTAATCTCGTGAAGCGCGTCTCGGCACAATCGGGTGCCTTAGTAGCACCTGCAGTCTCATGCGTAGGTAATGGCCTGGCAGCGGCTCGTCCCTCGGGTCTCTCTCCCCGGCCTCGAGCCCTACCTCTCATACCTCTACCACTACGCGTATTTGCCATTTAGGCAAAGTTCCTGCATTCATAATAATGAATTAGTCCATCTCCTATCCGGTATACACAGTTATATCTAAACACAGCACAGTACTATGGGGATGTACACTTTCCTATTTTCTAACACCGACTCACATCAGACCAACTTCCGCTCTGATACCAATCCTGTCAGGACCCCAGTTTCAATCCTTGACTTTAACCAAAAACCACAATAAATTTTTCGCATTTTTAACTTACCTTTCCTCTCTTCACTGGTTGGGCTGTGATTCGATGTCAGAGTCTTCACTTACCACATCATCCATTTTCATACATACATGTCAATATATTAATTCTGACTGTAGTTGTTCTTATTATACATGTAAGATTTTATAAAATCTAATACGATTACATTCCCCATAATATATAACGTATACATCACTGTGCTGTTTCTATGTTTAGATACACAACTGTACATAATAAGTATACCTGACGAAACGATAGGAACTAGCAGTGGACTCTGGGACACTCTCCCACGATAACTCTCGATCTACTGACGCTCTGTAGAGAGATGTAAAGAAAAGGGGGTGAGCATAACGCGCTCAGTAAGGAAATCAGGCAAGCAAGTAGATATCCACACTATCTACTCAAAATAGTGCTATGCCTTGAAAACATTATTTCCTTAACTCACTTTAAAAGCATGTCTTGAAATATAATATATATACTTGTACAGAATAAATCCCATGTACAGAAATCATGCTTTATTTCTCAAAAGTAGGCATGTAGTGCAACACAATGCATTTATATATAAATCATGCCTTTATGTAAATCATGCCATGTATATTTAAATCACATATAAATATGGCATCAAATGATTCACAACACAAATCGGAGTCCGACCCATCCCTCAGGTCTGTCCGCAGTTTAAATCAGTCAATCAATGTGATATATCATGTGAGACTCTGTGGTAAATACAAATAGTATCCTGGATTATGATCATATCCGAAAAGTGATCCCATGCGACACAGTACTCGGTGTGCGGCAATCACTGCTGTAACGGGAGGATGGTCAGTCCAATGTCAACCGCCAGCTACGTAACACACGGTACAGCGTACACCTCGTGCCCCGGGCACGGTACAAAGTACACCCGTGGACCCTCATAGCCAGGGTCTTTAGCCCTCGAAACCATGTAAATCCTCATAGCCAGGGTCTTTAGCCCTCGAAACCATGGAAATAAGTATACCACGTCTATATCAACCTCATGCGGATATCCTCTCTAGCTATGACACACAGTCACACCAGGAATCAGGCATGGGTTTCAACATGTATTACATATCACATACAGTGTGCGTCTTGAGTGCGACTCACAGTCGTCACTCCGCTCAACACTATTTCACATCATAAAACTCAACTCTAGTGCAAGTAAACCTCCAGCAACTAGGTCAATGCATAGTTTATGTATCAAATCAAGTACGAGCAATAGCTCCCAGTACTATGCTATGCACAATATCAAAATCAAGTACGAGCAATCGCTCCCAGTACTATGTCATGTATAAACCATGAAGAATCGAGTACGAGCCACGCTCTAGCACTCTGTCATGCATATATCATTCAAAGCTGAGTACGAGTAAAACTCCAGTACTCTATCATGCATGTCATGAAAATCTAGTGCGTATCAAATCCAGCACTAATATTATGTGGAAAACATATGAATCCCAGTGCGAGCTGTGCTCTAGCACGATTCATTCTCACATAATATGATAGATGGCTATTTTAAAAGGGATTGTTTACAAAACATTAAAATCAGCACCATAAAGTGTGCTTAAGTCATATCAACCTTAAAATCATTAGCTCATCTATTTATTTTCATGCTAATAGCATTTAAACACTCACAATAGTATTTTCCATGCTTTTTGCAACTTCTCACAAAAGTTGACTTTTTGACTAACTAGGGGCAAAATCGTAATTTGCCACTATCGGGTCGCAATAATTATTATTCACTTTCTCTGACCCTCAGAGTTTTTAAGTGAATGCAGAAGCAGTTGAAAATACGTGCAGGTATCTCTAACTACTCGCAAAAGTCCCTTACCTCGGATCACGTCTCGTGACCTCACTTCCTCGGTGCTGCTAAATCCCGCAGTCCGATCAGCTCTCAATGTAAACTCCGGAGCTGTAAATAACCATTCCTCAGGTTAATTATCATTTTCCTACTGTATTACACATTAATACAGTTTAATTTTCCCTTAATGGGCCTTAAAATCCTTAATGGGCTTAACTAGGCCTTAAGTCCATTTTCATTTTACTATTCACTTTTGTTGGGCCTATTGGGCTTGTGGGGCCCACCAACTCTTATTGGGCTTGTCTTAGGCCCATTACACCCTATTGGGCCTAAAAATATTGGGCTTGGCCCATTGGGCCTCTCGGCCACATGCCTTGGCCGAGAGCTTAGCCATTCTCGGTTTCCACCATGGCATGCCATACATGCCTATTTTCTAGCCATTTCCACTTAGGCATTTTCACAAACACTTGGTAGGCAACATTACCAATCATCCTATAGTTCATTTAGGCATTTTATCAAACACCTTGGTTGCCAACAATTTACATGTATTAATTAATCAATTTGATTAATTCTAATTATACCATTAACATTAATACATGTATACTAATCCATTTATGTCTTAAAATCAAATTGACATATTTCAATATCCCATTGATCACTCTCGGCCTAACCCTCTTCATGGTGATTTAAAATATGTTTCAATGCTTAAAACATATATCAACATACTTGAAATCATTCATACATTAACATATATGAAATTGGAAATTAGAAAATATACCAATTGTAGTGTTCTCCTTTTGGCCGAATCTTTGGAGGCTCTCGGTTTGCTCTCTATGGCTCCTTGATAGCCAATTCCAACATATGTTAATCTCCTTTCAATTTGGAACAACTTTCATGAAGGATTCAAGTTCCAAATATGACTAATTCCTAGTGATTTCTAGTGAGAGAAAGCTTGAATGGTTATGTTTCAATGGTGTTCTTCTCTAGCCGAAAATGAGTGATGAAGAAGACAATGGTATGACTGCATTTATAAGCCACTTACTTAGCCATTAAGCCTTACTTTTCAGCCACTATGCTTGACTTTCCAAATCTGAACCATGAGTCACCTTATGAGTCACCTTATGAGTCATAGTTAACATTAACTATAGTTAGATATTTATCTCATGGGTTTTTCCAATTGGGCTTCTCGGTTTGGGCTTTCCTAATGGGCTTTCGGGCTGAAATTTTTACTATACCTCGGGCCTTTTGTTGTCTCAAAATTTGGCCGATCAATTGATCCAACAATTCCGTCTAAAGGACCTAACATTTTCGATATACATTTAGTATACCTTAATGGGCTTTAATATTTTCACCTTAGGCCCATTACGTTTTTAACCATTAAATTTATTCCGGAATCCTTCCAAATAAATTTTCCTTACTTCCGGGGATGATTATCTTGTATTCTGGCCAAGAATATTTTTCCCCAAATTTTTCTCCACACTTAGGTTAATTTCAAACCTTGATTAGTCAACTATGGCAAAAGTCCACTTTTTTAACTATAGTTGACTTTTTCCTTAACCATTGACTAAGTTGACTTTTTCTTAAATTTTTGAAAGTGTTTTATATCATGTCTTACACTCTCTTCTTTATATCCCAACCGCTCTCAGTGGATAATTTCACCCGAAACTCCTTTTCTCGTCGAAAAGGTCCATTTTACCCTTTTTAGCTTTTATTCTCGTTTTGTATGTTCGGGTCTAAATCAAGCTGACTTTCCTTCATGAGTTCTCTACGCTCACTTATTTTAAATTCTTATTTTCAGTCAGAATGATTTAGAATGACTCGGTTTAGCCTGTGATACTCATCATCCACATTAGGCATTTTATGTAGCTTTTGCGTGTTAATTCATTTCATTAACACTTTAAATCTAGTAAATACTCTTCTTATGATTCAACCATAATTATTTAGTGTTCATACACATAGAAATCATAAGGAAATAAGCTACAAAAAATCCGGGTCTGACATTGTATGCACAGACATCTATTGAAAATAATGTGTCGGGATGAAATCTGTATAAGGATAAATTAAATGAAATATTTTTAAAGATTGACACTGAACAGGAATACAGCCTAAGTAAATAAAGAATTAAGTTGTAAGCTGAAGTTTCAAAAAAAAAATTTCCTCTGATTTTCAAGGGTTAAGGGTCGTTACAGTTTTAATGGTATCAGAGCAAAGGCTATCTAGTACTGTCAGTGTCAATAATAAGGATAGATTTCATCCCAAATGTCTGTACTTGTCTGGTTGTAGAGTAAGTATACCTAATGAAGTTAAGACTTAATGTTTGGTTTACGTGAGGAATTAGATCACGAGCTAAAGGCCGCAGAGATAGGCCTGGGAATCATGTAGAGTCATCATATGAGACTCATAAATGATACCGAGATTGAAACTGATGTTGAGCATGCTCCATCAGGTCCTGTGAAAAGGACAGATGGTATTGAGATACACTTTGCTAAGATTATGTGGAGTATTAAACATATTATGGAAAATTAGGACAGAGACTATGTTAGGTGATGGGGTAGACGAAAGAATTGATAGACAGATTACTTTCGATGCGCCCGCACAACCGGTAGAGATGTTTCAGAACTACAAATATGCTTACTCCTATAGCCCCACAACGGAATGATGATGACTTGGGTTAGGAGTATGAGCTACATGAGATAAGGCAGTTTCAAGAGTTTAAGCCTCCATTTTTCAACAAGGTTAAGAATTTAGCGATTCAGAGCGTTGAATGAATGAGACAGAAAGACTTGATGATTTTAGAAGCAACTCTACCGAGAAAGTTGCTTTTGCAATTTCTACATTAAAGGATTGGAGAAGCTACACGGATTTTCTGAGTGTGCTACTATAAAGAAAGTCGTCATTGTAGCATCAATATCGAGATGGAAAGTCGAACTCGGAGGGAAGTTCCCCGATTTAATCTGAGAGCCGACATCAGTAAATTACATTAGATATATTTCGAAGGCCCTTAGGCGGCAGCACATTCCGGATGAAATAAAGTGGCAATTATGAATGAAATGATTGCAATCGAACATGAAGTAACAAGTCTATGGATGATTATGAAATTAAATTTATAGCTTTGGAAGAAGAATAATCTAAATAAATAGAGATGTGAAACGGAGAAAATTTAGGAAACTCATAGGAGGTACGAAGATCCTCAATCGAGCTAGTTTAGCTCAACTTGATGTTATTTTGAGAAAGCAGTGCGTAGGGCGTAACTATGAGAATATGAGATATATACTCTCGAGATTACTAAGAAAATGACAAGGTATAGAGGATGACCAAAAAGTGATGTACTAAGGAAGCAATGAGAGTGGTAGAATAAAGTCCTTGTGATTGAAAAGATGAATCACATAACTAAAAGTATGCTTACAGGATTGAATTAAAATGCTGAGAAAACAATTATAAGGATTACATGAAAAGGAGATTATCGGACCAAGTGAATCACTTTGATGTGTACTGGTATTAATTGTTAAGGAGACCCGGAGTCTTCTGGGCCACAATATGTCAAGAACGACAGTTAGTTGGATTTTCCCAAAACAGAGATTATAGATTAGGGGGAAAAGACCCAAAACTCTTAAAGATGATTCAGAGTTTGAGACTTATAGAGACTTTGGATTATGATAGTCGTCATATTCGTGTTAGAAGTCAGGATACCATTACTTGTGAAGATGAAGAAATGAATTTCATTTTAACGAAATCGTATGAACTATGGAATATGGATTAATGATTCAATATTGAGTGCAAAGAAATACTATGTGGGAACGTAGGTTTGAGACAATAATTGAAAACCATTAGCACAAAATTTATCATTGTATATTGTAAGATTTTTTGTTGGCTGGAAACAATTTACATTTAATGAGGATAATTGCATAAATCGAAGTGATTTTGGTTAGTAAAAGCAAGAGAAAAGTATCTCCACTTGAGGATATGAATTGATAAATTATTCAAGTCGTTGCAGGACAATCTCTAAACTTCTACATGGAGTGCTATTAATTAGTTAATGATAAAAGTGATTAAATTATGATAACGGTTCCAAAGATTGAGGAATCAATGAGATTATGTGATGTATATGATTGGTGTTTGGAGTTGTGATCTTAATATGAATTTTATTATTTGGAGTTATAATGATTGAAATTATCGATTGATCTTTCCTATTGTTGGGCTTTAACTTTTAGTTGGAGTTAATAATGTATTTGACTAATAGAAAATTTTAGATTATAATATTATAAGCTCTACGAAGAGTTTCATCGTCATCCATAATTGATTTATGAGACTTGAAAGCTATTAATGTTTGAGATTAGAGATGAGTTGGATACTCATAGATTTATGTTTGAAATTATTTGGGGTGAAAAAAAAAACTTATGTCTATTACAAATTTCAGTTATATTGATTTCATCTTTATCGTAGTGTGTGATGGTCAACTGATGATAAATATTCTGATATAGTGAAAAAGAAAAGAAAATCAATATCCAATAGTTTATAAGAGACTGGAAATTTTGTCGATATGATTATTCAGATTTAAAGTTTTATGAGGATATAATTACTTAACTTGATTTGAAATTTTTGTTCTAAGAAATTTGATGAACAAGAAATTATGTTGTTCCCAGACAGTGTTATGAACAATAACTTTTAGGTTTTCATGATTATATTCGAATGACATATTAGAGGGAACAGTCGAAGTGTGATTGGATTTAAGTTACAACTTTGGGATCATTGTTAATTTGACAAGTGGTTGATCTTTCATATAGAAGTTAATTTTGACTGAAGCTCATAATAGTAAGTACATTCTACAATCGAGTAGTACCAAAATGTACCAAAAAAATCGACGAAGGGTGTTTTGATGGCCTGAAATGAAACGAGATTTTGCAGAGTTTGCTTATAGCAATAGCTAATATGCTAGCATCGAAATGGCACCATATGAGACCTTGTATGATAAAAGATGTAGGTCTCCAGTGGCATGGGAAGAAGTGGATGACAAAGAGATTTTGGCACCCGATTTGGTCGAATAGGCAACAGAAGGTGTTCGGATAATCTGTGATAGATGTAAGGCCGCACATAGTAGGTAGAAAAGTTATGCGGATAAGCATAAGCGGCCACTTGAGTTTCAGGTTTGGGGATTTCGTGTTGCTGAATATATACCGAGCAAGGGTATCATGAGCTATAGAAAGAAATGGAAACGGAGTCCTCGCTTCATTTGGTCCATTTGAGATTCTAGAGAGAGTGGGAGACGTAGCCTATGGACTTGTCTTACCACCGCAGCTTTTGGGGTACGTAATGTCTTCCACGTCTCGATGCTAAGGAAGTATAATCCGGATCCCTCACATATCATTGAGTATGAACCTTTGAGCATTCAAGGGGATATGAGCTATATTAAGCAACCTATCCAGATTTTGGACAGAAAGGAAAAAGGGTACTTCGATTGAAAACTATTCCTCTGGTAAGGGTTCTCTGGCAACACCACTCGGTTGAAGAAGTTACAGGGTAGCTAGAGAGCCTCATGAAGGAGAAGTACCCTCATTTATTCTAAAGGACCAAGATGAATTTGGAGGACTAAATTCTTTAAAGGTGGGGAGAATGTAAATCCCCTAAATTTTCCTGTAAATTGGTTCGTAAGAAAA
Source organism: Firmiana major (assembly GCA_033439115.1). Lineage (NCBI taxonomy): Eukaryota > Viridiplantae > Streptophyta > Magnoliopsida > Malvales > Malvaceae > Firmiana > Firmiana major. Next base: position 32,935,295 of record CM065913.1, on the reverse strand, counting down.
AACATACAAGTGAAAATAAAATTAGAAGTCTGATATAAAATAAATAAAATAATAAAATACTCGAGAAATAAATAAGATAAATATATATATTTATTGGATTTAAATATATATATTTAAATATTTTGGGCATATTATATATTATATTATATTTTAATAAAATATAATATAAAAAAATAATAATAATAATAAATAAAATAAAAAATAAAAAAATTATAATAAATAATAAATAAATATATAATATATAATATATAATAATAATAATAATAATAATTATATAAAAAAAAAAAGCAGAATCGCGATTCGCGATTCTGCAAAGGTTAACAGAAGGAAGCAACCGAGAGAGGCCCTTCTGCCTAACCGATGAAGCCACCGGCGACGGAACCAGGTGAGGTGGCCGAAGAAGGAAGCAGCAGAGGCCATCACCGGTGCTGGTAGAGGGAAAAGAAGACACCGCCGGCGAGGGAAAATGAGAGAAGGAGAGAGACCAAGAGAGAGAGGGAAACCGAGGAAAAAAAAGAGAGGAGAGAGAGACCAGTGCCCGGGGGAAAGAGGAACGACCCACCACTGGCCAGAGGGGGACGACGGAGGAGTCGATCCAGGCGCAGATCGGCCTGAAACGCCGCCGAACGGCGCGAAAGAAAATGGGTGCCGACGCCGGAGGAGAGAAGAGGCCGGACCGACCACTTTTTGACGAGCTTTGGCGAACCCGACCCCAGATCCATGCACCGGACTACCCCGCGGACAAGCTGGAGGTGGAAGCCGACGGAGAACCGATCGGAAAAGCCCCGAACGGCGAGGGAGAAAGTTGGACCGGGACTGAATAGGGCTGAACCGGACCGGTCTAAACCGGGTTGAACCGGACCGAACCGGTTCAGCCAGAAAAAGAAAAAGAAAAAAAAGAAAAAGGAAAAATGAAAAAAAATTCGGTGATACAATCGAGTTCTGGGTAAGTCGGTAAGTGATCAAAGGAATCAATTTAATTTTCGAAATAATTATTTAAATATATATATATATATGTATGTTTATTTATTTACGTACATGTACAAATATGTGTATATAATGAATTGGGTATGCTAGTATTTGTACAAAAAAAAATATGTATGCATAGGTGATAAGGAAAAATGGAAAACAATGATAATATATATATATATATATATATTTAGTTATTTAGGTGCATATACATGTGAGGGGTATGAAAGGTGAATGTGTGTAAGTATATGTATATACAAAGAATGTATATATATGAGATAGGAAAACATGAAAACAATAAAAGTATATATATATATACATATAGGAGTGTATATATATATAAATATATATTTATGCGTGTATACATGTGGATGTATATAATAAAGGTATATGTTAATACTTGTAGGAGCAAATATATAAATAGTGAAGAAATATATAAACGTGCGTGTCGGCCTAAGGATATACAATAATACGTACACACGCAGTAGCAACGATAAATTACGATTTTAACTCAATTCGCATGAATAGGGTGCTAAGTCCACAATTTTGGTGTAGGTGACTGTAGAAGGGATTAAAAGAGGTACTATGAGACGTCATCGTTCGAATTCGAGATACTCGATAAATCGAGGTAAGAGGTATTACTTAACTTAGTTTTGATATTGCATTCATGTTTCTCTGATAAATGATTTTATGAAAGAGCATATGATTTGAAATGAATTATCAATGCTTCCATACTTGTGAAACTGCTTACAAAACATGATTTCGTTTTACAAAATGTTCGCTAGAACATCTATGTTTATGAAATAAACTTTCGAATTATGAAAATGCATGAAAGTTTTATGATGGCTCGAAAACCCATATTTATACTTTGAAATGAGACTTTTGACGTTTTCAAAAGCATTTACGAAAAGAGAAAAGATGTTTTGAGACTATAGGCTTCATGCATAGTTACTTCTTGTGGTGTTCTGGCTCCACCACTTGGGTGCCGGTACGTAGGCCCCTTTCGTTTTACAAAATGTTCGCTAGAACATCTATGTTTATGAAATAAACTTTCGAATTATGAAAATGCATGAAAGTTTTATGATGGCTCGAAAACCCATATTTATACTTTGAAATGGGACTTTTGACGTTTTCAAAAGCATTTACGAAAAGAGAAAAGATGTTTTGAGACTATAGGCTTCATGCATAGTTACTTCTTGTGGTGTTCTGGCTCCACCACTTGGGTGCCGGTACGTAGGCCCCTTTAGCACTTGACTCGACCTGTGTGGAAGATGTCGTGCTACTGGTGGTTTATGATGATGTTTCGGTAGTATCTCGTACCCGCGCAGCACGCAATTATGTTGCCCACACGGAGAGTGCCTTTGGTGCCCGTGTCCTAGCTAAGTGCTAGTGAAAGTAAGTAAGATGGATACTACCCATATTTTACGAAAGGACTGTACGACCCTGATCTAGTCTACAGCCCACTTACCATGGCCATAGGTATGATGACTCTCCAATGGAGAATGACACGTATCGCATGACTTAGTTATAGCCTAGTCTCCTCGATTTTAATTATAAAATCGACTACGATGAGAGTTTATGAAATGATTATGAAACATGCATGAGATGTTTATGAAATGATTATGAAATATGCATGGTATGTTTACGAAATGATTTATGAAAAGTTGTAAAATGGTTAAGCATGTTATTTGTTTTAAAGACACACATGCTTTATGACGATTATGCATGAAATGACAATTTATGAATGGCATTAAGTTTCGTTTTATGAACAATTTCAAAAGTTTTTATATATCAGAACTGCTTTAAGAGTATTACCTTACTGAGCTTTTCCCCAAAAGCTCACCCCTCTACCTCTCAGATTTTTGTAGTGAATTACAACTAATAAATGCTGCGTAGACGACGTAGGCTAGCGGATATGAGCTTCTCCAGACTACCTTTTGTATATACGTGAGGTATACATTCTTATCTTTATACCAGACTATTTATATGCACAGACATCTATTAAAAATAATGTATCGGGATGAAATCTGTATAAGGATAAATTAAATGAAATATTTTTAAAGATTAACAGTGAACAGGAATACAGCCTAAGTAAATAAAGAATTAAGTTGTAAGCCGAAGTTTCAAAAAAAAAAATTTCCCCCGATTTTCAAGGGTTAAGGGTCGTTACAAACGTTATCTTTGTATTTGGGGATGTATATAACAGAAACTGATGTAGATAACTTTGTTATAAAAAAAAAAATTCACACAGTTTCTATATTATTTTATGCAACTCTGATAAGAAATGATTGAATGGATGAGAATGAGGTAACTGACATTGACTCACAGCTCAACTAATAGAAGTGTGTAAGTTGCGAAAACAGGTCGTGACAGTATCTCCCTTAAATCCTTCTACGATTCTCCTACACTGAAATTTATATTCTTAGTATCCTATTTATCGAATTACCTACGATGCGTCAAAATCTTAACCTTGCTTATTTAGGGAAAATACACTTGAAATCATAAAATACGTACTATTATCTCTAAAACTTGCATAAATTACTTACCTCAATGTCTGTCCGTAGTCCTCGATTATCTCAACTTAGTGAGTCGACGAGTCCGATCCACTCAGATTATTTTTGTCGGAGCCTTTATTTTTTAGCTAATATTTGCAATAATATTCTCAAACGGTCTATTTCCTCAAACTCCCCAAGTTGCTTTATGTACTTTGCTCCAACTTCAATCCCAATATTTATTTACATATACATATATACAAATAATATATATATATATATATATATATATATATAAATAAGCATTCTTCCTTTTTCTTTTCTTTTTTGAATTTGGCTTCCCGCCAAATTCTTTTTCTTTCCTTTCTTCCTTCCACCGCTACTGTTCATCGTCTTCCTCCGTGCACTTCGATGCTTCCCGGCGACGTAACCCTCTGTAGTCACCCTCTTCATGTCTCCCTCATCTTCCTCCCCACAACCGACTCCGTTCCCAACTTTCACCGGAACCACCATTGCCAAGGAGTCTCCCCTGTCCTCCTCTGCTTAGCTTCAGTTTTACTGTTTCGTTTCTGCAGTAGCCCTATTTCTCTTCCGCATGACTGTTTTCACCTTTCTCTCCCTACTCGCAATCATACCTCTACTCTCGATCCTACACTCTTTTCTGTTTCTCATTTTCTGCCTCTCTATTACGCTATCTTTCCCAATTCGTTTCTCCATCGGTTCTCACGTTTTCAGACTCTGCAGTAGCTTCACACCTCTTTCCTGCTGTCCACTGTTTCCCATTTTGATCCTGCTCCAGTCGTGTTTCAGCAACTTAGTTTTCTCCATTTTCTTATTCTTTCCTCTGCTGCCTTCCCACACCTGCTCTGCTCAACGGACCAGTCCCTCTGGCGTGCTGCTCTACCCTTGATTGCCTCAGCTTCTGCCGCGGCCGCGACTCGGTTTCAGGGATTAGCCGTCACGTTTGCTGCTGCTACCTCTCGGTGGCAGTAGCTTAATCCTTCCTTCGCTGGCCCTGTTCTCCCCCTCTTATTCTTTCCTCTACTGCCTTCCTACACCTGCTCTACTTAACGGACCAGTCCCTCTGGCGTGCTGCTCTACCCTCGATTGCCTTAGCTCCTGCCTCGGCCACGACTCGATTTCAGGGATTAGCCGTCACATCTGCTACCTCTCGGTGGCAGCAGCTTAATCCTTCTTTTGCTGGCCCTGCTCTCCCCCTCTTGCTCCTCCCTGCTTCACCATTTAGTGGCCATCTCTCACTCCTCTGTTTTGGCTCACCTTCTCTTCTCTTTCTTGGTTTTCAGCTTCAAGCCGAGGCCTAGCCAATCCCAGCATTCATCACTCTCGCCAACTAAGGAATAGTAAAGCTTATCTCTCCCTTGTTGCAGCGTCGGTACAGTTGGGTTTTCTACCGACCCATTGCAGTTCCAAGCTTCCTCGATTTTGTTTCCTCTCCTTCACCATCATCATCATTTGGCCATCACTCTCGCCACCTTGCTAGCCCTGATGTCCTTCATTTGCCTCCGTTTGTTTCCACTGCCTTCCTCTCGGTTAAAATGGTAGACCTCCCCCTTTCTCTTTTACATTCTTTTCATTATCGAATGCCCCCATCCATACCATCCCTTCACGTTTTTCTACTGCAGTTTTTATTGCAAAAGAATGGCCCTCGATATGGCTTCATTGGAAGCCGAACTCAAGCACCAATTGCTCCCCCTACCTACTGTCATAGCTTCTGGCACCAGTTGGTGGGCTAGCAATTTCACGTGGTTTCCTGTCCAGCTTCAGTTTTCTATTTTTTTTTTTTAGAATACAGCTGCCAGTCCTAGTTTCCTTATAAACATGTTTTAATTTTACATTTATTTATCATTTCCTCTACCGAGATCTCACAATTGCCCCATCTTCATGTCGAGCCTTCCTTAAGTTGCATGTACATATACTCATGCCACTATTGGGAACCTCTCGGGATCATATGCACGTGTACTTATATACATGCATATACTTATATATATATATATATATGTATATATACATATATTTACATGGTTGCACTTATTCTTACTTATACAAGTATCGTTGTATATTTGTATACCCTTGAACATGTATATTTATCTATACATTAATCTCGAGAAATAATTGAAATATTGCATACATATATAAATATACATTTATGTTTACGTATGTGATCAAATTCTCCATGTCATGTAAAAATGGGGTTAGTTCAATATTTATTTCCAGATTAATTCACTCATATTCACACATTTAACTTTAATTGTCTAAATTATTATTTATATACAACTCCAAGTATATTGAAAATTTTTCGGTATTTACATGAAGGGAAGAGAAATCAACACACATACAAAGAAACCCTAGAGTTATCAATTTTGCATAACTCATTCATAGGGAGGTGGTGGCTGACCATAACAAGGGTAAATGTGTTTCAATAATAATGCCCATGAACTTATTTTAAATTATAATTAGGTTGATTTCTTAATTAAACAATTTAGTTCAAGAGTAAGGTTCAAATTTAAAATAATATAGGAGCCCACAAATAACTTAACAAAGTCTAGTGCTTCCTAATTATTATTTAACCAAATAATTTAATTAAAAACTTCTAATTAAGTCTTCTTAATTAAACTCATTTAATTAAAATCAATTATAATTCTATAAAATAAGTTCTCGTGGAAAATTTCAAAATTCCTCAACCACTCAATTTAATTTAATTCATTGGTTACTTTTATGTGTCTGCCATTTAGGTTTTTAACATGTTGGCAATGAATTGAATCAATATTCAATTCATAGATTAAAATAAATATCTAACAATACGTCATGACCACTCAAATGTTAAAAAGTCAAAGTAGTTTGACTTCACCTATTTAGTGTATAGTATATTAATGTAATTCTATCCTTTCATCATAATGTCTTATAAATAAATAAAGTTTAGTGCAATGTCTACTTTTATACTTATTTCCTAATTTATCATTATGCTATCAATATTAACTCAATTTCTCAAATTACCTTGGTCTAGGACTTAAGAGTTAATGTGAGCAAGGATGATTGAGACATTGTCCCCTAAGTCACTTGGGATGATGAATTCTCATCTTGACTATCCATTTATCTTTATGTGCTTCACAACATACCTAAAATCATCTTTTTAGGCATTTGGTACCCAAACCTATAAATGTAAAATCAAAGTAAGGAGGCTTAGCATGTACTAGTATTTGAGCATTGTTAATGCCCTATCTTGACAATACAATGACCAGGAATAGTGTTAGGAACAAAACTTTAATGCATAGGGATCTTATAATTGTATCTCTTTACAATTCTCTTGCAAGATTATTATATTTTAAGGACTTTATCTACATAAGTGCAGTAATCACAATTATTCAAATAACTTACGGATAAAGAAATACTTTTAATATTATTATTATTTAAAATAAATAATAATAATGCCAACATAACAAAGAGTATCAATCGCAATCAAATCTTGATTGGCTTGAAAGCTTCATACTAACAATGGATTCCGTAGCTACTGGTTCAATAAGGTGGCGTTTGGTAACTTACAAGGAAAGTGATTGTAGGGAAAGTGATTACAGGGAAAGTGATTACAGAGAATGTGATAGCAGAGAAAGTAACTTTGCAGTGTTTGGTATGACAATGTAAAATTCTGTTTAAATTGCAGGGAAAGTAACTTCGCAGCGTTTGGTATATAGTTACTTTGCTGAGAAAGTAGTGATAAATTCCAAAAATACCCCTGAATATAAAAATAATTTTTCAATAAAAATTAATTAAAATAAAAGTTGTATTATTAATATTACTCATCATTTGTAATTTTAAATTGTCATGTATTATTATTAATTTTAATTTTATAGAGTATAATATTAATAATTCATATATTATTAGTGTAATTCGAAATTTTAATGTATCAATTGTAAATTTTCAATTATCATGACATCAACATAGTACCTATAACATCCATGAAAGTTATAATACTTCATATAAATCCATGTAAAATATTTTTCATACATGATAATACCCTTTTATGGTAAAAGGGTAATTGGGGTCAAATGAGTAAAATTAACTTTGCAGTCAAGGTTGCAAAGTGATTACAGCCTAAATGGACTGCAATCACTTTGCAGCTTCTGGATGTAAAGTAATTGCAGTTGCAATCACTTTACATTCAACTTTCTTGATAACAAACGTTGTAATCACTTTGCGTCCAATTAAATTGCAGCGCAAAGTGATTACTTTCCTGATACCAAACGGCCCCTAAAGGTATTGTAATAGGCGTAAAGCCTTAAGTAGCCAAGATGAAAGTTCTCAAGAACTTCCAAAATGAGATATAAAAAGTTATCCATAATGAAGCAAAACAACAAGGCAAGTGACAAAATTATAAAATTTGTAAAAGAAACTTTTTTTTTTACTATAATAGAAATTAACAAAGAATTATCTCAATTTTTTTTTACTAAACATAAAAATTTTAACATTAACCATGCATAAAATGATAATATTATATAAAAATATTTTTTGAAATAAGCAAGTAACAAACATACCTTAACAATTTGCTTTTTAAGAGGATGACTGGCTAGCAACTCATAAAACAACTTCAGTGATAAGAAAAAATGCAAACTGGATTGAAAAAAAAAATTAATATAAAAAGAAGCTATAATTGATGGGTAAAGGAAACAAATAATGCTTATTTATTTATTTTTTACTTGGCTAAATGTCTTGTAGAGGAAGCTAGAATTTAGAATATAAGTTTATAATTTTTAAGAAATTATTTAAATCATAATATAAATTTACTGAATCCTATTGAGTTATGTTAACCATTTGAATTGTTTTTCTTGCATTGTATTGAGTTCTGGTATCTGCGAACTTAAGGTTTGAATGTTTATTGATTATTTATATTTGTTGACTTAATGTTAACTCTTTATATTTTGTTTGTATATTTTGTAATTTTAAATAAATATTATGGATGATATGAATTGAAAATTATTATTATGTTATATTTGTTGGTAATATTTGAATGTATGTAAATTAAATTATTGATGTAAATCAATAAAATTTTATGATTTTTTTTTTATTTTTGATTATGTTTTAGTTTTAATCATGTCATCCGTGTCGTATCTATTCGTATTGCGTTTAATCGTGTCAGTTATATTTTTTTTATTTATCATGTCGTGTCACGTGTCACACGTATAAAATATTTATTATTTTTGTATTTATATTTTAGATGTATTTTATAATTCGTATCGTATTCATATTTCATAAATTTATATTATATTATAATTTATATCGTGTCATATCATAACAGCACGAAAATAAAAATAATCATATCTATTCATAGTAGGCCTCACCCATTGCAGGGATGTAAAATTTCTCAAACCCCAAAATAGCCTCAACTCCTCTCTCGATCCACTTTTTTCTATTATTTCTATTTTCTTTCTCTCTTGAAAATACTCTGTCCTTCTCTTTGGATCCGCCATCCTCCTCATTTTTTCTCTCTCCTTCGCGTAGGTTGTCTATTGCTCTGATGGCCCATTAATTTGTTCGTTGCAAGCTCTGATAGTTTCTCTTTTGTTTTCGACTACAGGTGGGTCCAATCTTAACTTCATACTTCAAATCTACCTGCTGATTTTGTAGTTGTAGATTTACCCATTACAACATGAGCTTTGATTTTGCATTTTGCTTTCACATTTTGGCTGCATTTTAAAGATAGTTTCAGTGGTGATGACACTAATGGGATGTACCTAAATTGTTGTGGTGATCTGTAGGTATTTCATATAATTTTGAGGTGATTATGCAGTTTAACTTTAATGGGTCATCTATTTCTAAAAAAGTGATGATGATTTAAATAAGGATGAAATTTGATCCATAATAATTATAATTTGTATTGGGTCAATAGACGACAGTAAACTAGCTATCAAGATTAGATGTCCAGAGATAATAGGAAGAACGGAGTTAATTTGTATGTGGCGACGTAGACACCATGCATAGGTTAGTAAACTCCTTCATGTTGCTTGCATTCAATACTTGATGGATTGCTCTTGTTAGTGTTACTTGTACAAAAAATTAAAGTGATTTAGTAGGTATGGGTTTCATATGTGTTCCCCTAGACACTGTATTAAGATATGTAAATTGTTGAATTTAGCTTATGGTATGTGGTGACTAAATTGTTTATCTGCAGGCAAAAGTTATTAGCTTATAGCATATGGGTGACTAAATTGTCGTCTAGATTTTTCACTCTTGAAAATATTAAGAAATGTAAAATCTTGCTAGGGGTAGGCATGTAAAATCTTTGTGGCAGAGAAGCTAATAGAGTTGAATTTGTCATACCCCTGCCGAGTAATTCATGTTTATGTTTATTCATTTATAGGTAGGATATAGTGTATTACTTAAAAAGAGGAAAGTTTATTGCATTCACTGACTTCTAAAAACTTGGATTTTTTTAAATACTCAATAAGCTAAGATTTTCTATTAATTGTTTCTATTAAAGATAAGATTTGCTAATTCATCATGTTAAAACAAGAACCATGAACTAGCCTTTCCTTGAATGTTTTATTAGACAATTACAAATGTCTTCCTCTAGGCCACTAAATTGAAATGGAATATGTTGGAAATTAACATTCGTTGATGATAATTAACTTTGGGGAAATGGGATGCTTGTAGTGTCAAATAGCTTCAAATTAAAACTGACTTTAATCTTTATGTTAGTGAACTGGTTGGTGGATGATGATAATTGTCAAGTCGATATGTTATTTCAAGAGTAGAAGGTTAAGAATGGATGAGAAAGATGGTGGCCAATTAAATGATTCTTTGTCGTTGGCCTATCATATACTACGTGACATTGCAAAGGTTTCATTGGAACCAATGCCTTTACAGCACGGCATCCTCGTTGACTGGTTTATCTTCCATTTCTACAATTTGTAACTATAAGAAATTGACATAGGGTTTTATTCGAATGGTTTGCAAATGCTGGTTATGGTTTTAGCCTTATAGGAAATCTTTTCCCTTTTTCATTTGTTAAAGACAGTTTAGATCTTAGACCAATGGTTCAAATCATTTTAGTTTTACTTTACAAAGAACAAAAACGGAATAAAAATTTGACAGTGTTAGGAAAATTTTGATTTCTCTATGCCTCATCATCATTATATTTACCTTATTAGTTTTTTGCCTCGATGAAGCCTTTATTTCTGCAAGTGTTCTTTGAGAATAGGATTTGTTATGTTTGAAGAGTGGCTTTTAGGTGGTTTATGTTCAAATGAGATTGATGAACAAAATCTCCCTTTAAAATTTTAAAAATGGAATATCAAATTAATGTTCAAATCCATATTAGAACACATGTACTATAATAATAATTACATTATTAACATTTTAATGTCATAATTACATCATTAACATATGTATATATATATTTGCTCAGCCAAAAGATAAATTCATTAAAATAAAATGAGTTACACAGCTCAATTTTACAACTTTATCCTCAAACAGAGCCAATCAAGGAAAAAAACAAAATACAAAATCAACGCTAGAAGGATAACTCCCCAAATTACCAGAAGGCTGAAAATAAATTTGATCTGTCAACACCCATATTTACAAGAGAGTCAACAAAGGCATTAGATTCCCTAAAACAATGAACCAACCCCACGGACCCATTATCATTCCAAATCTTATCAATTTCCTTAAACAACATCCACTTTTTTTCATGATCTTTTATCTTTAAACTGAATCTAAGTAACAACAATCAAAAATCAGATTTAAGAATTAGAGCTTTAGGATTAAGCCAAACCGATGAGATAAATAACTCTAAAGCAGTTATGATAGCAATCACCTCAGCCATATTAGAATCCAACACCCTCATAGGACCAAAAACAAGCCCAAAACAATACCCTTTGAGTCACGCAAAATACCCCCTCAACCAGCAAGATCAGGTTTACCTCTAACAGAACCGTCAACATTAAACGTTATAGCATCATTGCCAGGAGGTGACCATGAGATACCTGCATGAATCTGAGATTTTTGATTTCCATAACCCACCATCAGCGGCTCATTCCACCATTTCGCCTCATCCAGGAAATCAACATCTTTAATAGCCTTTACAACCTAGAAGACACTCTACACCATTAACATTCTTCACGGACACCACATCCTTCCACATTCTAGACATATCCCTGAAGTGACAGATTTCTGGTTCAACTTCAACCCTTCTAGCTCCATATTTTTCAGCAATTGACTTTCTCCATCATGCATCCTTTTCAACCCCATACCTCCAGCATCATTTACCTAAGAGAGCTAAATTTTTACTTACCAGATTTTGGATGCCTAATCCCTCAAACCATTTTTGTCTACACACAACAGCCCATTTGACCTTATTAATCACATCATAATAATAATGAAAATATAAAAATAATAATTACATTATTAACATTTTAATAATTATATTATTAATATTTTAATATAATAATAATGTATCAAAAACTTTTTAATATCAAAAGGGTATTCTCAGAATTTAACATTACAATACTAGGAAAGTGTTAATTTATCAAATACTGCAATGTTATTTTCTCAGTATTTTAAATAATACTTTACAATGCGTACCGAATACTAGAATGTTATATTCCCAACAATTACTTATCAGCAATCACATTTTACATTGTAAATCACTAAACAATCCCTTATATCAGTACAAAATTATTAAAACACAAATTGTTTTGATCATTCCATTTAAAGAATTATCTAATTAGGCATTAAATATCAATTGGTGTTACGTGAATTACACTTAACATCAGTTGGCCTCTAACATACTGAAAACAAACACATTTCTTTTTGGGTTAATGTCAAAATGAATTCTTTAATTGTACCTCTTTTGTTATGCTCGTACTCAAAGAATTATGGTTGGCACGTTGATACCTAAACTTCAATTTCGTCACATACTTTTGTACCTAAGTCTAGCAATATTAGTAGATATGCTGACGTGACATTAATACCATATGAAATTCTGGTATGTGGCGAAAATGCCACATCACCATGATAAAATAAATAAAAGAACCAAAAATTTTTTTAATTAATTTTTTTTTTAAATTTAAAATAAAAATAAAGAAAATATGGAGGGAAAGAATAGGGGAGAGAATGGAGAAGAGAGGAAGGGGGAAGAGGTCATTGGCACTGCCCACTGGCCTAGGGGGCAATTCGCCCAAGACCGAGCGGATTGGGGCCGCTTTGGCTGAAAGATGCTAGACCAACTGCTCTCCCTCTCCGCCTCTCTCCCATCTCCCCTAATTCCTCTTTCTTCTCTCTTTCCCCTATTCCCTTCTTCCTTTCTTTTTATTTGTTTTTTTTTAATTGAAAAAGATATTATTTTTTTTATAAATTTTCCAAAATTTTTAAATATATATTATTTTAATTTTTTAAAATTGGTGTATTTTTAAATTTTTTTATATTTTGTAAATAGTTTTATTTTTTTTTGAAATTTTTAAATAAGATTTTTATCTTTCCTTTTCATGTTAATGTGGCACACTAATTATATGGCATTTATCGTCAAGTGTCATGATTTTATTGGATATTCATGTTACATGAGTATATTTACTAACCATTTTAGTCTTAAGTACCAAATTGTATTAGGGAATTGAAGTTAAGTGCCAAAGTAACAACTTTTATTTTTTAAGTATCAACACGACAAAAGTGGTCTAATTTGGAGGGTATTTTGTCGTTAACCTTTTTCTTCTTCCTCACTCTTTCTCACTCTCACTCTTACCAGCAATGATTAGTCGGCACTGAGGGTCGAGTCTAGCCCAAACGATGGCACAACATAATGTTGGGGCCGAAACGACCCTTGCCGTTTTCAATCCGACTTGGGAAAAGATTGGGTTAGTGAAAATGAAATTGAAGAAAGAATTAGAATTAATCTTCAATTATATCGCCAATTCTATGAAGTTTTTCCTGACTCATTTTTGAAATTACGGAGAAAAGTATTCTCTTTAAATGTCAAATAAATTTGACTTCAAATTTCCACAAGTGGAGACATTAGTAACCCATCATGGAGCCTCCCCTTTTGAAATCAAGAAGTCAAAGCTCTTGTTACCAACAGCACCACTAATGCCCATGCCATATTCATTTCCCCCTTGTTTCTCCTCAACACTCAAGAAATTTAAGTAGAGGCCGAGGACTTCATAGACAAAGTAACCAATACCATGAGTCTTTTCGCTGTCTGGTCCAGGGAATCGATACAATTATAAATAACACTGGTCCCTCGGAGGAGTGATCTTTGTCGAAGCTGCTTCCTGTGGTTGATGATGCCCATGGAAAACTCCAGCGTGTGATCTACAACACGTCAGTTGACATTTAATGTCAAAAACAATTCTGCAAAAGAGAGAAAAAAAAAAACTATACATGTTTTGATAATTGGAAACCGATATTTTACTTTACAAGAATTAAAAACCAAAATAATATGTGATTCAAAATTCAAGGACCATTCATACTATTTATTCAAACGTAAAATAACATTGTAGATGTTGGACATGAATGCACATTATTTATCAATGTATTCAAACTTATTGCAATGTGTTATGTATATTTTATTTACTTTAGTCATATATTTCATTGTTGACATTTATTCGAAATTATAGTTACCGGGATAAAAAAATAGTTAGTATTGTTTTGTATTTACTATATTTACTGTTTATCATGTAAGAATGATAAACATTTAGTTGAAATAAAAAACTAGATAAAATTAATCTATAAATTAATTTCAAAATTGCTAATAAAAAACTAGAATTAAAATTTACTTCAAAGAGCTTTTTTTTTTTCTTTTTCTGGTGCATATCACAATGGAATCACGTTCACTTTCAATGCGTGATTTGTGCCTAAATGTATAGCAGTCCCCAAACGACAATTGGAATCTCTCAAAACTTTAAAGCAAAGTTTTGTAACAATTTTTGCACTTTATAATGAAAAATATTTCATTAATCCGACATATATATTTGGCAGTATTTTAAATAAATATAGATTAATCGTTCACTGAGCAATAGAAATTGCTAATTTGATTAATTCAGCAGACAATATTTGACTGTATTTTAAATAAATAAATGATTTCGAAGGTATAAACAAAGAAACACAATCAAATTGATTTGCTAATTTTACTTATAAAAATGATCCAATTGCAATAAAAATATGTTAGGTGAAGAATTTGTTTTATGGAAAAAAAAATAGCCGCTAGATTTACTGAAATACCTAATGCTCTTATAATTATATTTTCAAAAAATAAATACAATAAGGAGGAGAAGGGAAAACAAAGAAGGTAATCTGGAGATAGTTCACAAGGATCACTACAACTTTTTGACTGTGAAAGAAGAAAAAGAAAAGGAAACAAACATCCGAAATTGCATAGACAAATGAAGAGAAACTGACAGTGATCAAAGCAAAAATTTCACAAAAGAAAATGAAGAAGAAATCTGAAAAAAAAAAAAAATTAACATTTGATCATCGTCGGAGTACCGAGTTCAACTTCATCAAGGCCTCTATTTTATCTATGAATTCCTGATATGAGCTTCGATCTTGGTTATCATTGTCATTGATAGATGCATATTAAAAAAAAAAAAATTGGAATTAAGGGAATTAGTACACTTTCTTATTTAATAATTTTATGAGGACGGTAATTTTTCTCTTTTAGCCATATTTTCAGCCATGTGAGCCAAAGATTGAAGGTTGCAGCGTACGATGGTATTAACAAAAATGCACGTATCCTCTCTAGTGTTTCCAGGCGGTATATCAACGACGAATGATTCGACCACAACTGTTCCTTTACCATTTGGAGAAACGTGTAGAGTCGTGACGGACCTGTAATTGGTTAATCGATGATCGCCTCCAACCACGCTAAAGCTAAGCACGTGACGTTCATCGTCAAGGATCTCAAGCCTCTCCTTGCTGGAAGCGGCGGGGAGGCCGGACACCACTTGGACCTCACGGAGGGTGCCCACGTTGCCATCGCCGACGATGACTTGGCAGCTCTTGAGGAAGTGTTTGTAGGCTTGAGGGTTATCAAAGCGACGAACCACCGACCACACGGTTTCGAGAGGGGCTTCGATGGCTTGAACCACAGCTGAACAACACTGGTTAGGCCTCAGGGTGTGGATATGGTTGGTTGAGACAGTGTCAGGCAGCGAGACACTGCTAGGAAGAGGGAAAAACCTTGTCGGGGTGGTGGGTTGAGCTTGTTTTTGGTGGCAGCTACCAATGGGGGCGGTGGAGGTGGCGGTGAGCGGAGGGTGGAGCTGCAGTGAGGAAGGCATGGCGGCTAAGTGGATGAATGTAGGTTTAGGTTAGAGGCCATGTTAAATTTAAGGACGCAGGGAGAAGGTCGAACACGAGAAGATTAAAAGGGAGGGTTTAAAATAGTTAAAAAGCGATCCATTTGGAATAGTTTTGAGGATTTCTCAGAGGAACAGTTTAAAGAAGAAAGAGAAACAGCTTACGACGGACACTGCAAGTGGATCGCCAAGTTGCAGCTACTTTTGGACTTTCAGTTTAGGTGGATTATCCGATTATTTTGCTACAAACTTTCTTAATTAATTTTCTTTTCTTATATAAATTAAAATTTAAAAGTTGGGGTTGGTATCTCTTTGAACGTTGATATTATTATTAAGAACTTTTGAAGTTTACATAGCATAAGATATTATGCCAAAAGAGAGGTCTTATATCCCGATCATAGCGACAAGTCTGGTAATTGAATTTTTACCGTGTTATATTCTTTTGGATTTAATCTTTTTATATAATGTGATATTTAATTTTTTCTCCTTTTTAGAGGTTTTCAATTTAATTTTGATGATAGACATATTAAAAGTCATTAGGTCCTGATATGAATCAGACTGAAAGTCATTAAACTTAAAAAGGTATACGAGCCTAAGAGAGGATTCAAGAAGACCATAAAAGATTCATCATGAAATTATTTAAGCTTGGGTCTTAATGGTAATTGTACGCCAAATAACTTGTATAAATGAGTATCATGTATAATCTTTACACTCTAAATTTTATTTTTTATTGAAATGCTGCAAAAATTATGTTTGACTTAAATATCAGAGTTCCTCTTATCATTTTTTTTCTTACAGAAATCTTAGAGATAAGTTAGTACAAATATCAAGATTCTGATATCATCAAAATTCATTGTTGTTAACAAGTCATAAAAATTGGTGTCATGTGTAAGAAATCGATATAACCCATGTTTTCATAATCATTTCAATTTGATTTCGAAATATTCAACATGAAAATGGGTTGGCTTCCGATTTCCTACAATTTCTTATGAAAATATTGAAATGCTAACCAATTCTTTAAATATTATTTAGAATTCTTCTTATTCAAAATTTAAAAAATATATATGAAATAAGGACCCAAATATCAAATCTATTTTGAATTAATAAAAAAAAATCGTTTTGGGACATAATCTCATGCTAATCAAATTTTGATCTTAAAGTGAAATTTCTTGAATAAAACCTTGGGGGTTTTGTTTTTTTATTTAAACAAGGATTAAAATTGGCAATCTTATGTTTAGAAGATTTTTTTTAATATTTGAGAGAATTGGAATCGAGGAAAAAAGAAGAAAGAAAAAGGCTAGTAATCAAAGCTATAGCCGTCGATGGCTTTATTTCCTACCAAAGCTATTTGATCTAATCACCATGCCGATAACCAGTGGGCATTATAAATTTCATAACAAATATAAGAATTGAAAACGTATAGGATGAAATTTCTTGAATAAAACTTAGGTCTTTTATTACCCATGAAACAAATTTTAAAACCATGGAATCAATTTTGGGTAATTTGTTATATGGAACAGGTAATCGAGATCCAAAGTTCATGAACAAAGTTTCCAGTCAAATTTAAAATTAAATTAAAAACCTGATATTTTACGTGTTTTGGTTTGATTTAATCAACAATAATAGTTTATCATGTGTTATAAAGATTAAATAAAGGTTTTAATTACATAAATTTTGGGTTTTAATTGATGAACTTGAAGAGAACTCAAAAGGGTTGTATATGGTTTGTGAATAAAAGTTATTTGACTTAATTGATTATGATTTGTGTTGTTTTGATGCAACTTGTTATAGGATTTTGTAAAATGCAAGCTTAATTGAGTTTTTAAAACTCCAATTTGACAAAATCATCAAATGAAAAAGGCATGAAAAATTGAAATTTGCATCAAACAAATCGAAGCGGGTCGAATTATGCTCTGTTAGATCGGGTCAACTTAGTTGTAGGTGGAAGATGGGAATGTAAATGAGTAGTAGTTAAACGGGTATTCGGTACTATTTGCTCCGTTTAAGTCTGGTTCAAGTACCCGATAAATGAGTTTTAATCGGGTTAGAGTAACGATTTTACTACCTGTGACGGGTTCGTGTAGGGTTCGGATAGTACCTTTCGGTTACCCTAAATCCGAACTCGATCAACTTTTTATATTTGGTTAACGAGTGACATAGGAAGTAAATAATTCATTTGTTATAATTCTTTTTATTTTACTTGTTTCTTTTTTGAAAGTAGTTTATTATTATATTTTATTTCAAGACAATAATATTTTATTTATTTTATTTGTAGGATTATCTACATCTATGGATTCAAGTGACATTTTTAATGATGATGAAAAATGAAGATTTATCATGATTCCAATAAACTTCAAATATGTTTTTTATTTTTACTTAAATTATGTTTATTTGTAGTTTCATAAATATGTTTCTATGGTTTATTTATTTGCTATGGTTTCAAGTGGTTTGTTGAATTATTAAAATTTGTTTAATTATGATAGAATATGTATATTGTTGTTTAATTTATATTTTTGATTTATGCAAAATTAGATGACTGATTTTTTTTCCAGGGGTTCGGGTTAATAAACGGGTTATTAAATTATGAGCTGAATAATCGAGTAATTAAATGAGTTCGGGTAATTAACAGGTAGTGTAAAATTTATTAAGGTAAGATTCGAGTAGTTTCTTGAAAAAATAATCGAGTTTTAATAGGATTCAGGTTCTATAGTTATTAATCAGGGTCGAGGACGGGTACCTCAAAATTAGCCGGTACTCGCCCCATTGACATTCCTAGTTGAAGATGGTGAAACAGTGTAGCAGCGTAAAGCCCACTCTTAGAACATTGAGAGTGCTGCATGTGGGCTCATCTAGAGCTCGTTTTGGTCCCTGTATTTTTTTATCTTCATAAAATTTTATTTCAAGTTTTTGTAATATTTTTATGAAATTTTTTAAGATTACCAAATATTTATTATTTAATATTCATGGTTATTTCAGTGATTGTTATATGTTATGCACATGAGTTTTGAAATTTTATTGGATGATAAAATATTTGGCACGTCTTTAAGTCTATTGGCAGTATGTACTTTCCCTAGTATATTTGAAATATTTATGTACTCTCAGCATACAGTTATGTGCATAATTTTGGTAAAATTTATTTTTACTACTTTTAGGTTGTCAATCTAAATGCAACATGGATGTTTTTTTTTAAAGACAAGTTAGATTTAAACTCCATGAGGATTTGGTATAATTAATATTAAGCTAGTAATATATTTAGTAACTAAATATTATTGAATAATCAGTTATTTGAAATTATCGGAGTTTAACATTTATTTGGGTTTCCCATGTATTGTTTATGTATCATCATTAGTTCTTTTAAAATTTGTTATTTGGTAGATGATACATACATATCAATTATGCATTATTAAATATTGATTTATTAATAAATTTCAACACACTTAGTTTTGAATGCAATAATTATTTGTTGATTGAAAGAGATATGTTTGGTTTCAAGTTTTGTGTATGTCATAAAGATCCATAAAGATACATGATGATTTATCTCTTGCAAGGAATGATCAACTCTTTAACGACCTAATGAGATACATCTAGGTTTCATATATATGCTGGAATGGTCTATTGTATACATCTTGTTAAGCATGCATATTAATTTCAGCAAATTTTAGTTTTCTCAAATTAAGAATTTTTTTTAATTGATTGATCTAAGTACATACGCTTAAAGCGAAAAATGCGTGATGTAAGCCACGCACATAAAGAAAAAGGCTTGAAGTAAAAAATGCACGAGATAAGCCACACACTTAAAGAAAATGACTTGAAGTGAAAAATGGCGAGGTAAGTGTAAGACCCTTAAATTTCTATATAATGTATATGAGTGTTTGATGTACAGACAAGTTACATTACATATGAATTACAAGAATAAATGTTTTTGAAGTTCTAAGTGTGAATGGAATGATAAATGAATGTGGAAGTGATTGAGTATGAGTTTAAATGAGGAATTTGCAGCAAAAATGATGTAAAATGAAGGCCAGATCGATCCCATGCAAGGAGAGATCGATCTCAAAGCCTGGAAAGCACAATCTCAAGCATGTTGGAAGAGGGAGATCGATCCCTCACTCAAGCAGATCGATCTCTATTACTCTCAGGCTGGAGCAGATCGATCTCCCCTTAAGGCCAGATCGATCTCCTTAGCTCTCTGCCTGAGACAAATCGATCCTGTTTCATTGAGCAGATCGATCCCATGCAACACGGCAGATCGATCTCATGCATTCAACGGATCGATCTCATGCTTTCAAAATGTCGTGAAACTGAGGAATTCAAGAGGACCAAATCGATCTCCATCCTATACAGATCGATCTCATCAAGCCAGTTGTATAAATAGGGAGCAGTTGGATCTGTAATTCACGAGAACAACCCATTTCTTTCCATTTCAATCTTAAAATCTAACTTTCTCACTCTAAAATCATCTCATTTTCATAAAGATTTGAGGAAAGACCATTAGAGCAAAGACCATTAAAGCAAAGTTGTTCATTTTAAAGAGAAGAACAACATAGCTTGGAATTGATACCCTATTGGTTGGATTGAAGGAGCAAATGTGCATTTCCATTTGGAGCAAGGAGAAAATCATGCTAGGAGAGTTTCTAATTTACCAATCCAATGTACATTCATCTAGTTATTGATTTTGAGTTGATTGGTGTGTATATTAATGATAGAAACTACCTAAGATGTGATGAAACTAGTATGACCTAGAAAATAGAATGAGTCTAGTGTGAGAAAATGTGTTATGGGTGAGTTGATGATAAATGGATTATGTTAAGGTGTTGGTGGAGTAATATGAATGATTTTAAGATGATGGAATGGAGCTACATTGTGAGGATAGTCAATTATGAAAATGAGTATATAAGGTGTATGTCAAAATGTCATAGTGAAGTAAATGATGAACTAGGGACACTGTGAGCATTAAATATCGGTTTAGCAAGAATCAATGGATCTAAAAGAGTCCGATAGACTCTCGAGATATGAGTAGAGCAATCAAATGAAGTCCTATAAGCGTTAAGGGAAACTATAGGTCAAATCAACTATAATAAACGCAAAGATTGTGTTATATTGGACCCAATTGACGTGGAATATGATTTTGTGTAGTACCGAAGAGTTCGTTGGAGACGAAACGGACCGTACAATCAAGCAGCTCTAGGGAAGTGGAATCACGCGACGCGATTCCAGGGAATTTTGTAAGTGTATAGAGATAACTTGTGAGACCCCGTACATGTATAGCTATGTATATAGGAACATGGGAATGTAAATAAAATCATAAGTAAGATGATGTATTGTAATGTGAAGTGTATGCAATGTAAGTTCATAAGATTATGTACGCACTTGTAGTAAGAATTGTGATTATACGTACAAGTTGCATTACGAGTGAGTAGGAAGAAATGAACTTAAAACGAGAAGAATGTGATCGAAATGGAATATGAGAAGTATAGTAAAATGGAAGGAAAGATTTACATAAGTGGATATTTCCATTCGAGTAATATCGTATATAATTGGTCATACAAAGATTCTACACAAGTTTTAATGTGTATGTAGTGAGGACGGATCCCATTTTCAAGTCTCAAAGATGAATGAATGAGAAAATGATCATGGTAGCAAATTAAGGGTGTTTAGTAAGAGTTGTTGCAGAAAAACTGCAGGAAATCTGGAATTTGTGAAGGCCAGATCGATCTCATAGGATGAGAGATCGATCTGGGAGAGCCAGAATGCTCTTATGTGAGAAATGGAAGGGAACAGATCGATCTCCAAAGGAAGCAGATCGATCTCTTTAGCTCTCGGGTTGGGAGAAGATCGATCTCCCCTAAGACCAGATCGATCTCTCTAGGTCTCGGGTTGGAAGCAGATCGATCTCCCATAAGACCAGATCGATCTCCTTAAGCTTCTGTTTGACAGCAGATCGATCTCCAGCCTCGACAGATCGATCTCCTACCTTTAAAACGTCTCAGAAAAGAGGGATTTTTGAGGAACAGATCGATCTCCACCCAAGGAAGATCGATCTCATCAAGTCAAACCTATAAATGGGAGCAGTTGGATCATCAGAATTTCGGGACAAACATTTCCATTTCACTTCAACTCAAAGAAATCTAGTTTCTCACTCCTAAATCCAGCCATTTTCAGTGAGATTTAAGGAGAGGCTATTAGAGACAAAGTTGTTCACATCAAGGAGAAGAACAACATAGTCTAGAGGCATTTTCCCATTTGAAGGATTGAAGAAATAGAGGGCAATCCTAATTGGAGCAAGAGGAAATCCAATGAGGTAAGTTCTAATGCACAAATCCAAGTACATTGGTTTAGTTAATGATTATAAAGATATTTGGGTGTGCATATTGTGGATAGAAACTACCTAGGATGGTATGAAATGCATATAGCTTAGAAATAGTCAAGTGTGAGAAAGTGGAATGTGGGAGTATTTTTGATGAATGGGATATCTTGAGTGGATGAGTATGTTGTGGAAATGGTTTGGAAATGTTGATATTAGGATAAATTGGGAGATTTACCACAAAGGGTAAAAATGTGTAATTAAAGCATTGGATAAATGCTTAGTTGAATAAGAGTTAGAAACATTAACTCAAATGTTGGTGGATGAATTTCAGTTTCGGATGATACGCCGGAGCAAGTCGAGATGAGAGCGCAAGAAGCGTAAAGGCGGATAGTTGCACACAAGTAAAACGAGGTAAGGGACTGTGTGTTAGCTATAGAGATGTTCGTACGTAATTACAGCAATTTCGTAGATATATTGCTAGGACTAGTACGATATTATAAGTTTCTGAAATGTGTGGAAATATGAAAAGTACTATGATGTATATATATGTATTGAGAAATGGGATAGGGTAAGGAAATAGCATGATATGCATGTTTTCAATGAAATTTTCAATTTTATATTGTGATTGATGATTGAGAAATGTTGATGATAGGTTGGCCAATTTTACATGTTTTAGCATGAAGAAGCATGCTGTATGAATAAACATGTTTTGAATTTTTAAAAAGAGAAAATAGCATTCTATCAGTTTTGAGATGTGATTTGGTATTGAAGCGCTAGCTTACACCTGTTTTAATGCCTTGATGTACCGTGTTGGAGTTTTAACTCGCACGGGGGTTTTGAGAAAGTGCGAGAACTATGCTCGTACCTGTTTTGTTGAGTTAAGGTAAACCTGGGGGTCTGGGACCCAAGGGGATACCAGCCGACGGCCAATTGAACGGGCTGGGCCTTAACGATAGATCGTACCACGCTGGAGCTTTGCGTTGACTGTGTGTCACGCTGCTTGCTCGCCTGGTATATGAGACATGGTTTAAGGATAAAAAGTCCATCGGAGTTGGAGTATGGACTTGGGTCCACGGTTGTACGTAGAACAGTGTAGTCACCCGTTGGTATACTATGTACCGTGCTGGGTGCACGTGAGTACGAGTATCGCGTAGATGACACACGACGTATCTTCACCGTGAGTATACGAGGAGATGAGGTGGATTGAGATGAGCCGGAGGATAGGACTGACCCATCCCCCTTCAGGCGAAGTGATACCCTGTGCACACCCGATCAGTGAGGCCTGGGATCACTGACTGTGGCCATAAGTCGTGGATATTTGATTGCCTAAAATTCCATGCCTGTCTCAGAGAATCGAGAAACAGAGACAATCTCAGAAAAGAAAGAGATTTGCGAGAAAGAATGATTTGAGAAGTGAAAGAGATTTCATGTTTTAATAAATCTCCGATTTCACATTCGTGCCATGAGGGCACTATTTATGAGCATGTTTTAAATGGAAGTTTGACATTTGATTTACACGAAAATGCTCTTGAGAAATATGTATTTAAATGCATTGTTCGTATGATATTTCCATTTATAACGAAAACATGGTTTTGGTTTATGCACGCATGGGCTATGTAGGTAGTACGATATCTACCTGCTAGCATACATTTCCTTACTGAGCCGTGGTTTGCTCATCCCACTATTTTTCCCCCTCCAGGTACTGAGAAGTAAGAGAGCGGTGATCTCTAAGTCTTTTGTGTTGAACAGCTCCCACAATCCGCAAAGGTATAAGATTTGTATACACGAGTATTTTGTATCTAATATATTGTATCGCACAGTTATATCTTGGAATTGTAATCAGTATCATGGGGATGATATGTAAACACTTGGTATTTATACAATTAATTTTGTGTATTTACACACACACCTGGGAGTGTGAATTAAAGTTTTAAATATTCCGCTGTAAATAAATAAATTTTTAGTAATTGCATCTTCTCACAGCCCAACCGTAGTAGAGATTGTATGGATAGAAGGGTTCCCGAAAGCGGGGCATGACAGGCTTGGTATCAGAGCTTGGTTGGTCTGATGTGAGTTGATGCTTAGGACTAAGAAAACATACATCCCCAAGTTACTGTGCGATATTTAGATACAAATGTGTATACGGAGCTGGTAGTGAATTAAATGTTTGTTATAACGCAGGAAAGTTATCAGGCTAGTGAGTTATGCCTGAGAGACACCGCAAGAGGGGAGAGAGCTCGAGGGCTCGAGGGCAAAATGACAGGACTGAGAGGCACAGTAGATCATCCTCTAGTCATGAGCCCCAGGAACAGATAGAGGCTTCTGATCCTCGAATCACTCGATTGGAGGAAGACATGCGCACGATGATGACCATGATGGGTCAGATCATGGCTAGGTTTGAGGGTACACCTGGTACAGCGGGGCAGGCTGCACCGAATCCCCCAGCAGCTGCACCTGAGCCTGAGAATGTTGCACCTGCGCAAGCTGAACCGGCTAGGCCACGGAAACCTCATATTCGACCGGTACCTCCTCCGGTAGCCCCACATCAGCATGATGATGATTTGGGGTATGGATATGATTGTGATATGGAAAGATTGAGGCACTTTATGGACTTTAAGCCTCCTTCGTTTAGCGGAGTAAAGGATCCGACGGTGGCTGAGGACTGGATCAGTCAAATGGAGAAGTTATTCGACTTCTGTAGATGTTCAGCTACGGAAAGAGTAGCACTTGCGGCCTTTGTATTGAGAGGCGAAGCAGAGCACTGGTGGAAGTCCGTCAGGCCGATGTTAAGAGCTCAAGAAATGGTTATCACTTGGGATATGTTCTTGGACGTTTTCAGAGAGCAATACATCCCAGATACTGCTCGACGGAGACTACAGATGGAATTTTTGAATCTGACTCAAGGGAATCGAACAGTTGATGAGTACGAGTCACGATTCACTTCACTGGGTCGATATGATCCGGACTCGATCAGGAGTGAAGCTATCAGAGTCCGTAGATTTGTGGATGGACTGAGGCCTTCGATCCGAGCGAAGTTGGCCCTATTTGATGTCGCTACATATAGAGAGGCCGTGCGACGGGCCCAGTTATGTGAGCAAGATCATGACTTGCAGATTTCTGAGTTTAGTTGGGGTAAGGACAAGGGTCCGAGGAAGATGGGAGATGGCAAGAGTGCCAAATTTAGTCGAAAATTCATGAGTAAACGTCGGAGAGAGGTAGATGATTTTCAGAAAAAGGTTGCTAGACCTTTTATGCCTCCGACTCAGACACCAGCCAGGGGTATAGTGATTGGTGGACCCCGACCGACTACAGATCAGTGTAGGCTATGCGGTCGATACCATGGTGGTAGGCCATGTCATCTTCAGGGTACCCGATGTTTCAGATGTGGTAAATTTGGACATTATGCCAGAGAGTGCCCGGAGATAGTTGAGGTAATTCCACAGAGGGGTAAAGAGCCAGAGAGGGTTCCTACAGTTGCACCTCCTGCAAGAAAGAAAGCCTCGGCTGAAGAAAAGGGAAAACAAGTTGTGGGTCAAGGCAGGGTGTATGCGATAGACCAGGCATCGGCTGATACCTCTTCTGAAGTGATAAAAGGTACAATCTTGATTTTCAATCTAGAGGTTATAGCTTTGTTTGATTCTGGTGCTACGCATTCCTTCATATCACCTGCATGTGCATCTAAGTTAAAAGGTTTTGTAGAGCCCACATACTTGAATAGGACCTTACTGATAAGTACTCCAATGAGAGTTAGCCAATTAGTTGAGCAAGTGTATAAAGATTGTAAAGTGAGGGTGGGAGATAAGTGCATGACAGCCAACTTGATTTTGTTGAATATGTACGACATTGATGTAATTTTGGGAATGGATTGGTTAGCCGCCAATCATGCTGTCATAGACTGTCGTTCTAAGTCCATTAAGTTTTCTCTACCTGAAGAATGTGTTGTAAGATTTTAAGAGAAGAAATGAAATCTTAAATTTTGTGTTAAGTAAAGTACTTTGGTATAAATGGCTTGAGTGTTGTTTTGAAGGTTTTGTTGCTTATGTGGTGGATTTGAACAAAGTACATCCGGATATGGAGGACATCTCAGTGGTCAGAGAATTCCCTGATGTCTTTCCAGACGATCTACCAGGATTGCCACCTGATAGAGAAACGGAATTCGGTATAGACTTGACGCCTGGAACCGAACCAATATCGAAGTCACCATATAGGATGGCCCCAGTTGAGTTAGAGGAATTAAGGAAACAGCTGCAAGAGTTGTTAGAGAAGGGGTTCATAAGACCGAGCGTCTCACCATGGGGAGCCCCGGTATTATTTGTGAAGAAGAGAGATGGGAGCCTCAGGTTGTGCATTGACTATCGGATGTTAAACAAGGCTACCATCAAGAATAAGTACCCCTTGCCACGCATTGACGATTTATTGGATCAGCTTCGGGGAGCACAGATCTTCTCCAAGATAGATCTGAGGTCTGGGTATCATCAATTGAAGATTCGGAAGGAGGATGTGCCCAAGACAGCATTTCGTACCCGTTATGGCCATTACGAATTTTTAGTGATGCCTTTTGGGTTGACCAATGTCGGCAGCTTTTATGGCTCTAATGAATGAAGTATTCAAGCCATACCTGGACCAATTCGTAATTATTTTCATTGATGATATATTGGTGTATTCAAGGTCCAGAGAAGAGCATGAGCAGCACTTAAGGATTATTTTGCAAACCCTCCGAGAGAAAAGGTTATATGCCAAGCTTAACAAATGTGACTTTTGGCTAGAACAGATTTCTTTTCTAGGCCATGTTATATCGAAGGATGGGGTGTCAGTAGATCCATCCAAGGTTGAGACAGTTGTTCAGTGGGAACAACCTAGGACAGTCACAGAGATCAAAAGTTTTATGGGATTGGCTGGTTACTACAGAAGATTTGTAGAGGGTTTCTCTAGATTAGCTGCTCCATTGACACGTCTTACGAGGAAAAGTGTGAAGTTTTTATGGGATGAAGCTTGTGAGAGGAGTTTTCAGGAACTTAAGCGCAGATTAACTACCGCGCCAGTTCTTGTCATCCCTAACAGTTCAGGGAATTACTCGGTGTATACTGATGCTTCGCATCAAGGACTAGGCTGTGTTTTGATGCAAGATGGAAGGGTAGTAGCTTATGGATCTAGGCAGCTGAAGGATCATGAGAAGAACTACCCAACTCACGATTTGGAATTAGCGGCCGTAGTGTTTGCGTTGAAGATATGGCGCCACTACTTATATGGTGAGAGATTTCAGTTCTTTACGGATCATAAGAGTCTGAAATATCTATTCTCACAAAAGGAGTTAAACATGAGACAGAGGAGGTGGTTGGAACTCCTCAAGGACTATGATTGTGAGATCTTGTACCACCCGGGGAAGGCAAATGTGGTTGCCGATGCATTGAGTCGGAAGAGTCTCGGGTTGGTATCACATATGATGGTTAGAGAGCACGAGTTGTTGGAACAATTCACGAACCTTAGTCTGGATATGACCCTACCTGAGATTGGCAGCTATAGGATCATTGCTAGCTTGAGATTAGAACCGGAGTTGATTGAGAGAATCCGACAAGCTCAGCAAATCGATCAATGGTGTATTGTCATGATTAGCCAAATCCGAAAAGGGAAGGGTGCTGAGTTTATATTGAGTCCAGATGGAATACTAAGGTTTAGAGATAGAATATGTGTTCCTAAGGATTTAGAGCTGAGAAAGCTGATCTTATCAGAGGCACACTCGTCGAGATACACGATACACCCGGGGAGTGGTAAGATGTATCAAAACCTCCGAAAAGTATATTGGTGGTCTGGAATGAAGAGAGACATAGCTGAGTATGTCGCTAGATGTCTCATTTGTCAGCAAGTAAAAGTCGAACATCAGAAACTAGGAGGACTATTACAACCTCTATCGATACCAACATGGAAGTGGGAGCATGTCACCATGGATTTTGTGATGGGGTTACCGAGAACCTGTAAGAACCATAATGCGATATGGGTGATAGTAGATCGGTTAACGAAATCGGCACATTTCTTAGCCATGAGATCTACGGATACATTGAGTGCACTGGCGAATCTGTATGTGCGAGAAATAGTGAGATTGCATAGAGTCCCAGTGAGTGTTGTTTCGGATAGGGATGCCCGCTTCACTTCCCACTTTTGGGGACATTTCCAGGAAGCGATGGGGACCCAGTTGAGTTTTAGCACCACTTTTCATCCTCAGACAGATGGTCAGTCAGAGAGGACTATACAGACCCTGGAGGATATGTTGAGAGCGTGTGTGCTGGATTTTAGAGGCTCATGGGACGATCACTTGCCATTGATTGAGTTCGCTTACAATAACAGTCATCACTCAAGTATTGGTATGGCCCCTTATGAGGCACTATACGGTCGTAGATGCCGATCGCCCATTGGTTGGGAAGAAGTTGGTGACAGACAATTGCTCGCCCCCGATTTGGTTAAGCAAGCCTCCGAGGATGTACAGATAATATGCAAGAGGCTGCGAACAGCTCAAAGTCGACAAAAGAGCTACGCTGACAGGAGACGGAGACCACTTGAGTTTAATGTTGGCGAGTCTGTATTTTTGAAAGTATCTCCTTCTAAGGGAATAATGAGGTTTGGGAAGAAAGGAAAATTAAGTCCTCGTTACATTGGTCCCTTCAAGATTTTGGATAGAGTGGGAGAAGGAGCATATAGGCTAGCCTTACCACCTGAGCTAGCAGAAGTCCACAATGTCTTCCACGTCTCTATGCTTCGGAAGTACTACCCGGATCCGACACATGTAATTAATTATGAGCCGTTGGAGCTTAAGAAAGATATGTCGTATGTCGAGAGACCGATCAGGGTGTTGGACAGGAAAGAGAAGGTGTTGCGGAACAAAACGATTTCATTGGTTAAGATTTTGTGGCAACATCACACTGTGGAAGAGGCCACATGGGAACTGGAAAGTTTGATGCGGGAAAAGTACCCCGAGTTATTCACAGATTGAATTGGTTCTAATTTGGAGGACCAAATTTTTTAAGTGGGGGAGAATGTGAGACCCCGTACATGTATAGCTATGTATATAGGAACATGGGAATGTAAATAAAATCATAAGTAAAATGATGTATTGTAATGTGAAGTGTATGCAATGTAAGTTCATAAGATTATGTACGCACTTGTAGTAAGAATTGTGATTATACGTACAAGTTGCATTACGAGTGAGTAGGAAGAAATGAACTTAAAACGAGAAGAATGTGATCGAAATGGAATATGAGAAGTATAGTAAAATGGAAGGAAAGATTTACATAAGTGGATATTTCCATTCGAGTAATATCGTATATAATTGGTCATACAAAGATTCTACACAAGTTTTAATGTGTATGTAGTGAGGACGGATCCCATTTTCAAGTCTCAAAGATGAATGAATGAGAAAATGATCATGGTAGCAAATTAAGGGTGTTTAGTAAGAGTTGTTGCAGAAAAACTGCAGGAAATCTGGAATTTGTGAAGGCCAGATCGATCTCATAGGATGAGAGATCGATCTGGGAGAGCCAGAATGCTCTTATGTGAGAAATGGAAGGGAACAGATCGATCTCCAAAGGAAGCAGATCGATCTCTTTAGCTCTCGGGTTGGGAGAAGATCGATCTCCCCTAAGACCAGATCGATCTCTCTAGGTCTCGGGTTGGAAGCAGATCGATCTCCCATAAGACCAGATCGATCTCCTTAAGCTTCTGTTTGACAGCAGATCGATCTCCAGCCTCGACAGATCGATCTCCTACCTTTAAAACGTCTCAGAAAAGAGGGATTTTTGAGGAACAGATCGATCTCCACCCAAGGAAGATCGATCTCATCAAGTCAAACCTATAAATGGGAGCAGTTGGATCATCAGAATTTCGGGACAAACATTTCCATTTCACTTCAACTCAAAGAAATCTAGTTTCTCACTCCTAAATCCAGCCATTTTCAGTGAGATTTAAGGAGAGGCTATTAGAGACAAAGTTGTTCACATCAAGGAGAAGAACAACATAGTCTAGAGGCATTTTCCCATTTGAAGGATTGAAGAAATAGAGGGCAATCCTAATTGGAGCAAGAGGAAATCCAATGAGGTAAGTTCTAATGCACAAATCCAAGTACATTGGTTTAGTTAATGATTATAAAGATATTTGGGTGTGCATATTGTGGATAGAAACTACCTAGGATGGTATGAAATGCATATAGCTTAGAAATAGTCAAGTGTGAGAAAGTGGAATGTGGGAGTATTTTTGATGAATGGGATATCTTGAGTGGATGAGTATGTTGTGGAAATGGTTTGGAAATGTTGATATTAGGATAAATTGGGAGATTTACCACAAAGGGTAAAAATGTGTAATTAAAGCATTGGATAAATGCTTAGTTGAATAAGAGTTAGAAACATTAACTCAAATGTTGGTGGATGAATTTCAGTTTCGGATGATACGCAGGAGCAAGTCGAGATGAGAGCGCAAGAAGCGTAAAGGCGGATAGTTGCACACAAGTAAAACGAGGTAAGGGACTGTGTGTTAGCTATAGAGATGTTCGTACGTAATTACAGCAATTTCGTAGATATATTGCTAGGACTAGTACGATATTATAAGTTTCTGAAATGTGTGGAAATATGAAAAGTACTATGATGTATATATATGTATTGAGAAATGGGATAGGGTAAGGAAATAGCATGATATGCATGTTTTCAATGAAATTCTCAATTTTATATTGTGATTGATGATTGAGAAATGTTGATGATAGGTTGGCCAATTTTACATGTTTTAGCATGAAGAAGCATGCTGTATGAATAAACATGTTTTGAATTTTTAAAAAGAGAAAATAGCCTTCTATCAGTTTTGAGATGTGATTTGGTATTGAAGCGCTAGCTTACACCTGTTTTAATGCCTTGATGTACCGTGTTGGAGTTTTAACTCGCACGGGGGTTTTGAGAAAGTGCGAGAACTATGCTCGTACCTGTTTTGTTGAGTTAAGGTAAACCTGGGGGTCTGGGACCCAAGGGGATACCAGCCGACGGCCAATTGAACGGGCTGGGCCTTAACGATAGATCGTACCACGCTGGAGCTTTGCGTTGACTGTGTGTCACGCTGCTTGCTCGCCTGGTATATGAGACATGGTTTAAGGATAAAAAGTCCATCGGAGTTGGAGTATGGACTTGGGTCCACGGTTGTACGTAGAACAGCGTAGTCACCCGTTGGTATACTATGTACCGTGCTGGGTGCACGTGAGTACGAGTATCGCGTAGATGACACACGACGTATCTTCACCGTGAGTATACGAGGAGATGAGGTGGATTGAGATGAGCCGGAGGATAGGACTGACCCATCCCCCTTCAGGCGAAGTGATACCCTGTGCACACCCGATCAGTGAGGCCTGGGATCACTGACTGTGGCCATAAGTCGTGGATATTTGATTGCCTAAAATTCCATGCCTGTCTCAGAGAATCGAGAAACAGAGACAATCTCAGAAAAGAAAGAGATTTGCGAGAAAGAATGATTTGAGAAGTGAAAGAGATTTCATGTTTTAATAAATCTCCGATTTCACATTCGTGCCATGAGGGCACTATTTATGAGCATGTTTTAAATGGAAGTTTGACATTTGATTTACACGAAAATGCTCTTGAGAAATATGTATTTAAATGCATTGTTCGTATGATATTTCCATTTATAACGAAAACATGGTTTTGGTTTATGCACGCATGGGCTATGTAGGTAGTACGATATCTACCTGCTAGCATACATTTCCTTACTGAGCCGTGGTTTGCTCATCCCACTATTTTTCCCCCTCCAGGTACTGAGAAGTAAGAGAGCGGTGATCTCTAAGTCTTTTGTGTTGAACAGCTCCCACAATCCGCAAAGGTATAAGATTTGTATACACGAGTATTTTGTATCTAATATATTGTATCGCACAGTTATATCTTGGAATTGTAATCAGTATCATGGGGATGATATGTAAACACTTGGTATTTATACAATTAATTTTGTGTATTTACACACACACCTGGGAGTGTGAATTAAAGTTTTAAATATTCCGCTGTAAATAAATAAATTTTTAGTAATTGCATCTTCTCACAGCCCAACCGTAGTAGAGATTGTATGGATAGAAGGGTTCCCGAAAGCGGGGCATGACATAACTGCTCGTATTTTGTGGGTGAATATAGGGCTTTGTAAAGTGCATAGCTATTTAAGAAAGCGATTGATGGTATGTTGGATGACTACAAGTGTTTTTGGTATATGATTTGGTTTTGAGTAGATTTTATAAAAAAGGAATAGTAAGACTAATAATTGCATAAATCACATGTTTTATGATTTATGAAAACACATTGCTTTGGTTTAAGCAAAATGACGGATAGACTAGCTAGTGATTTCCAGATTCTGTGAAAAGGCACAATGAGGTGCTAACCATTGTTTTGAGAATGTTTTGTTGAAATGGAGCCCTATCGTGTTTATGTGGGTTAAATCGTGCTAGAGCTTCACTCGCATTGGATTTTAGTGTTCTCATATACCTGAAACGTGCTGGAGCTTAGCTTGCACCTTGATTTGAATTGTGATGATGTTTTATAAACCGTACTGGAGCTTCTGCTTGTACGCGGATTTCAGTTGACTTTTTTATACATATAACCGTACTAGAGCTATGCTCGTATGTGATTTCTTCATGATTTTTTTATGCATATAGCCGTACTAGAGCGTTGTTCGTACGAGGAGATTTATTGATGATGCATGAATTGTGCTAGAGTATAGGTCACACAAGTTTTCACACTGTGGTATGTATGATGCCGTGGAGATGGTAAGATCCTCAAGCCCTACATCCTTAAGCCCGATGGGGTGGGGAGGCTTTGTTCGGTGGGGAGGCTCTCTTACAGTAAGATCCTTAAGCCAACATCCTTAAACTCGTTGGGGTGGGGAGGCTCTCTTACAAGATGAAAAGCTCCCATGTGCACTTGAGACTACATATGCTACACATGGCATGAGGTAGATAAGACCTACGGCTGGCACCTCCAACCATGATATGGGTCCGGGGAGTACATTGTACCGTATATATCACATGAAGTACGCTGTACCCCGTGGTTGTGATGATGATTTGAAAAGTCTGACGAAGAACTAACCTACCTTCGTTCCAGCATGATGCTCCGCACACCAGGATCCGTGTGGTCTGGGATGATTGTGACATAGTTGGCCAACATAATCCTTGAGATATAGTAACCGTCTGTCTCACATAATATTACATAGTACCACATGGTTTTATACACTGAGTGTGATTGTGTTGCCTAGGGTAGACCCGAGGGAGAGGTCGAGCCTTGTAGGATTGGGTTAAAGAAATGATATTTCTACTTGTGATGAGATTTGACGTGTTTTGATAAAATGATATTTTGTATTGAGTTTCGAACTTATGATGAGTTTTAATGATGATGAGCATGAGAGGCTTTACATGTTGATTTTACCATGTTTTACATGCCTATTTCCATGTTTTTAGTACATGATATATGTATATACATGCGATATAGTTTTATTTCCTCATGCTCCGACTACAAATGATTTATGCCATGACATTATCAGCATGTAGATAGTGTAGTTATCTACCATGCTTGCATTATTGCCTTACTGAGCGTGTGGTTGCTCATCCCTCTACTTTCTCCCTCTACTGAGCGCACATAGTAGCCCAGTGAGGACTGAGGTGTTATACTTGGACATCCGCTACACTCCATCGTCAAAAGGTATACACACAAGATTCTTTTTGTATCTAAACATGTAAAGGCACAATAACCATTTTGAATTGTAATGTAAGGGATGCAAATGTCAGTAAATATGTCTTGTATAAGTGTACAACCTAACTTTCAAATGTATGACATGACTTTTGATTTATTGGAAATAGATGGTAAATGATGATTATTATTGACTCACAGCCCAACTGTATTTGTGAGGGTTGTTCACGACCGGGTAAGGAAAAAAAATACAAAAAATTTGTAGTGATTTTTAAACGAAACGGATAAATAAGGTCGTGACAGAGATTGATATCAGAGCTGAGTTGGCCTGATGTGAGTCAGTATAAACAAGTAGGAAAGTTACATTCCCATGTTACTGTGCTTGTGTTTAGATATAACTGTATATACCGAGATGGAATGAGACTAATAAATGATTATGAATACAGGAAGTTAGGCATTATGCTTGTTACACGTCGAGGTAGAGGGGCAGGTGCACGTGCTAGAGGCCGTAGAGGTAGGCCCGAAGGCCGTGCGGAGCCACAGGCTGACCAGGCTCCACAGGACCCTGTTGAGAGATCAGGAGATACCGATGCACGCTTCGCTAGGATAGAATAGAGTATTGAGAGCCTCGTGGAGATAGTCACACATGCATTGGGTGCTGGTGATAGACGAGGTCCCGCAGTGCAGCCTACTACTACTGGACAGGCAGCCGCAGAGGTAGAAGGGCCTCAGACTACAGAGACTGTTACACCCCCAGTACAGGATACAGCTTCTCCCATCGCTCCACAGTCGAGCGACAGCGATCTGGGGTATGAGGATTGAGTTTATGAGATGGAAAAACTGTTTAGGATCTTCAGATGTACGTCGACCGAGAAAGTGGCCTTTGTCGTATTTATACTAAAGGGTGAGGCAGAGCACTGGTGGAGATCCACCAAAGCTATTTTGAGAGTCCAACACTCCAAGATCACATGAGAGATATTATTGGAGGCATTTAGGAGGCAATATATTCTAGTCACCACACAAAGGCAATTGCAGATGGAGTTCATTAACTTGGTTCAGGGGAACCATTCTGTGGATGAGTATGAGTCGAGATTCATGTCTTTGGGAAGGTACAACCCGGATACGATGAGTAGCGAGACTCGGAAGGTCCAGAAGTTTATGGATGGATTAAGATTAGCCATCCGGACTGAGTTAGCTCCCTTTAAAATTCATACTTATGCGGAAGCAGTGCACAGAGCACAGTTGTGTGAACAAGATTTTTAGCGAAATGCCTCCGAGCTTGGGAAGATTAGTGGTCGAAAGGACAGAGATCAGAAGAGATTCGAGATTGATAGAGTGGTCAGAAGAGGAGGCCAAAGGTTGTTTGAGAAGAGACCCAAGATTGAGGAGGTGTAGGAGAGAGCTGCTAAACCTCCCGTATACCTAACTTTGACTACACCGAGGGGTATGGTTATTGGAGGACCACGACCTACTACTGAGCAGTGTAGGAGATGTGGCAGATTCCATGGAACTAAGCCTTGTCAAACGCCCCATGTTACATGTTATATATGTGGGAAGCCAGGGCATCTCGTGAGGTATTGTCCTGAGATGATGGAGACTGCCTCACAAAAGGGCAAGAGCCAGAGAGAGCTCCAGTTGAGACAGCTGCTCTGAGGAGGAGGGCTACAACTGAGAAAAAAAGGGAAACAGGTGGTTGGTGTGAGCAAAGGACGAGTGCACGCACTAGACCAGGACACAGCAGACGCATCGACAGATGTGATTAAAGGTATCGTCCTAATTTTTTATTTAAAAGTATTTGTATTGTTTGACTTTGGTGCCACACACTCTTTCATATCGCCTTCCTTTGCACATAAATTGTTGAAGCATGTAAAACCCACATTGCTAGATAAAATGTTGATGATTTCCACACCGATGAATGATAGTCAATTGACTGAGTATGTATATAGGAACAATAAGTTGAGGATAGGAGCAAAAGAGATGGCAATCGATTTAATTTTATTGAGCATGAATGATTTTGATGTAATCCTAGGAATGGATTGGTTGACTGCAAATCATGTTGTTATAGATTGTCATGCTAAGACATTGATGTTTCCAAAGATAGATAATATTGTTGTAAGTTTTGTTGAAAGGAAATGAAAGATATGATTACTATAAATGAAAAGAGGATAAATTAATCCATTATATTTGAGAGATGAATTTAATTATTGTTTGTGAATGTTAATGCAATGACTTATGTGCTAATGGTGGAGAGGATAATGTGAAGGGTTTATTGCATACGTGGTTGACATAGATAAGGCACATCCGAAATTGAGTGACATTTCAGTAATTGTAAAATTTCCTGATGTCTTTTTGGACGATCTACCAGGGCTATCACCTGATAGGGAGATGGAGTTTTGCATAGAGTTAGTGCCTAATACAGAGCCGATATTTAAACCATTGTATAGAATGACTTCGATTGAGTTGGAAGAGCTAAAGAAGCAGTTGCAAGAGTTGCTAGAGAAGAGGTTTATTAGACCGAGCGTCTCACATTGAGGAGCTCCGGTTCTGTTTATAAGGAAGAAGGATGGAAGCCTCCGACTGTGTATAGATTATCGGTTGTTGAATAAGGCCACCATTAAGAACAAGTACTCCCTTCCACGCATTGATGATTTGTTGGATTAGCTCCGGGGAGCACAAGTCTTTTCTAAGATAGATTTACGATCTGGGTACCATCAGTTGAGGATACGGAATGGAGATACACCTAAGATAACATTTCATACCCGTTATGGCCACTACGAGTTTTTGGTTATGCCTTTCGGATTGACGAATGCCCACACAATATTTATGGCGTTGATGAATTATGTATTTAAGCCATTCCTAGACCAGTTTTTGATAGTGTTTATTGATGACATTTTGGTGTATTCCAAGTCCAGGGAAGAATATGAGCAGCATTTGAGGATAGTTCTGCAGACCCTTCGAGAGAAGAAATTGTATGCCAAACTTAGTAAGTGTAACTTTTGGTTATAGCAGATCTCATTTTTGGGCCATATTGTGTCGAAGGATGGGGTATCAGTTAATCCATCCAAGGTTGAGGCAGTTGTACAGTGGGAACAACCCAAGACAGTCACTGAGATCAAAAGTTTTCTTGGATTGGTAGTCATTATCGAAGATTTGTTGAGAGTTTCTCCAGACTAGCTGCTCCGTTGACACGCCTCACGCAGAAAGATGTTAAGTTTATATGAGATGAGGCATGTGAGAGGCATTTTCAGGAGCTTAAGCATCGGTTGACCACTGCTCCGATTCTCACCATTCCTACCAGCTCAAGAGGTTTCTCTGTGTATACAGATGCATCACACCAGGGACTAGGCTGTGTACTTATGCAGGATGGGAAGGTAGTTGCCTATGGATCTAGATAGTTGAAGAATCACGAGAGGAACTATCCAACACATGATTTAGAGTTGGCGACCGTGATGTTTGCATTGAAGATATGACGCCACTATCTTTATGGTGAGAAATTTTAGGTTTATACAGATCATAAGAGCCTTAAGTACCTGTTCTCGTAGAAAGAGTTGAACATGAGACAGAGGAGATTGCTCGAACTCTTGAAAGATTATGATTATGATATCATGTACCACCCGGGTAAGGCGAATGTAGTTGTCGATGCCTTGAGCAGGAAGAACCTCGGGTTGGTGTCTTATATGATGATACGAGAACACGAGTTGTTGGAGCAATTTGTAAACCTCAGTATGGATGTAACCCCACCTGGTTCAGAGGGATTGGATATTATGGCTAGTTTGAGGTTGGAGCCAGAGTTGATTTACCGTATTCGACAGGCTCAGAAGAGAGATCGACAGCGTATTGATTGGTTGAGTCAGGCTCAGACAAGTGTGGGTACTGATTTTGAGCTCAGTACAAATGAATTGTTGAGGTTCAGGGGCAGAGTATGTGTTCCCGAGGATTCAGAGATCAGGAGGTTAATTTTAACAGAGGCTCACTCATCGAAGTATACGATATATCCAGGGAGTACTAAGATGTATCAAAACTTTCAAAAAGTTTATTGGTGGTCTGGAATGAAAAGTGACATTGTTGAATATGTCACTAGATGTATCGTCTGTCACCAGGTGAAGGTAGAGCATCAGAAGCTTGTAGAGTTATTACAGCCTCTATCGATTCCGACATGGAAGTGGGAGCACGTCACCATGGATTTTGTGATGGGATTACCGAGGACCCGTAGAGGTCATGATGTCATTTGGGTTATTGTGGATCAGTTTACAAAGTTAGCCCATTTCTTGGCCATGAGGGCTACTGATACTCTGAGTCAGTTGGCGAACTTGTATGTTCGAGAGATAGTTCGATTACACGGTGTACCAGTGAGCATGGTTTCTGATCGGGATGCCCGCTTCACTTCCCACTTTTGGGAACATTTTTAGGAAGCGATGGGGACCCACTTGAGCTTTAGCACCGCTTTTCATCATCAGACATATGGTCAGTCAGAGAGGACTATATAGAGCCTGAAGGATATGTTGAGAGAGTGTGTGCTGGATTTTGGAGGCTCTTGGGATGATCGCCTACAGTTAGTCGAGTTCGTCTATAATAACAGCTATCATGCGAGATCGAAATGGCACCATATGAGGCATTGTATGGACGCAGATGTCGATCCCCTATTGGATGGAAAGAGGTTGGTGATAGACAGATTTTTGCTCCTGATTTAGTGCAGCAAGCCTCTGAGGACGTCTAGTTGATATGTGAGAGGTTACAAACAGCTCAGAGTTGACAAAAGATTTATGCTGATAGGAGACGGAGACCACTAGAGTTTGCTATGGGTGAGTCAGTATTTTTGAGAGTTTCTCCCTCGAAAGGGATTATGCGGTTTGGTAAAAAGGGAAAGTTAAGCCCTCGATATATCAGACCCTTCGAGATTCTGGAGAGAGTGGGAGATAAGGCTTATAGGTTGGTATTGCCACCAGACTTAGCAAGTGTTCATAACGTCTTCCACGTCTCTATGCTCCGAAAATATCACTCAGACCTGATACATGTGATAAGATATGAGCCATTGGAGCTCAGTGAGAGTTTGACGTATATTGAAAAGCCGGTACAAATTTTGGATAGGAAGGAGAAGGTGTTACAGACAAAACAATTTCATTAGTGAAAGTTCTATGGTAATATCACTCTCCGGAGGAAGCTACATGGGAGTTGTGGAGTTGAGGATTATATAGTTGGTGGTTGAGGATTATATAGCTGGTGGTTGAGGATTACTGAGCGCGTTGTTTGCTCATCCCCCTTTTATTTTTCACTCTCTACAGATCATCCATAGTAGATTGAGTCCGGCTAAGGTATAGCATTCATTGTATCCACTGCCAATCCATCTCACGAGAGGTATACACACTCGAACATTTTATACTGAACAATGTATAAGCACAGTTACGTAAACTATTGTACAGTCGGGATGTATATGTATAAATACTGTATAACAGTTTATGTTATCGAAAAGAATACTAAATTCTATGTATATTATGAATGAATGTGAGTGGGTGACTAATATCAAATCACAGCCTAATTGTTGGGGAGAGAAAGGTAAGTAAAGTAAAAAGCGAAAAATTTGTAGTGGTTTTTGGTAAGTCACAGAATGAGGTCGTGACAGAATGGTATCAAAGTCGTGTTAGTCTGATGTGAGTCGATATTAGTTTAGGAAAGTGTACATCCCCATAGTACTGTGCTTTGTTCAGTTACAATTGTGTATACAAGATGGGAATCAGGCTAATATAAGGTTGTGAATGCAAGAATTTAGTCTATATGGCTAATACTAGCCAAGGTAGAGGGGCGAGAGGTAGGGCTCGAGGCCGTAGAAGTAGGTCAGAGACCCGAGATGAGGATGTGGGTACTAATGAGGTACCAGAGACTGTAGAGGCACGCTTCACGAGGATTGAGCGTAGCCTAGAGATGATAGTGGAGCTGTTGGCACAAACTAGGCCAGGTAGATAGGGACAGGATGCAGAGACTGCGATAAGAGAGGCAGTTGCACCTGACACACCTGTACAGCCTGCACCTAAGATGCCTCAAGCTGCATATACTCCTACACCCCCATCAGTTCAGGAGAGTAGTGGATTGGGATATGGGTGCGATTTAGATAGATTACGACAATTCTAGAAGCTTGGACCACCATCTTTTCGTGGGGTCAAAGACCCAATTGTTGTTGAGGAGTGGATTGGAGGAATGGAGAAGTTGTACGGATTCTTTGAGTGTACGACTTCAGAGAGGGTCGCATTTGCTGCGTTCTTACTAAAAGGAACGACAGAGCATTGGTGGAAGTCCACCAGGCCTATATTGAGAGCCGACATGCTGAGATTAGTTGGGAGCTATTTCTGGATGCCTTCAGGAGGCAGTTTGTTCCAGATACGACACAACAGAGGCTGCAGGCCTAGTTCTTGGGGTTGAGCTAGGGGAGTCTATCAGTGGATGAGTATGAGACGAGATTTTTAGCCCTAGGAATGTATGACCCCGATACCATATACAGCAAGACTAGGAAGGTCCGCAGGTTTATCGATGGATTGAGGCCAGTGTTGCAGTCTAAACTAGTTCCATTCGACATTTCTACCTACGATGAGGCTATGTGCAGGGCACAACTCTATGAACAAGATTATGAGAGGAATGTCTCAGAGTTTAGATCAGTCAAAAAAGGTAGAGACAGTTATAGAAAAAGGTCGGTGAGTGACCGTGCTCGAGGTTTCAGATATCGAGGAGGGAGGAGACTCTTCGGTAAGAGACCAAAGATCGAAGAAGCACAGGAAAAGATTGTGAGATTTCCTACATACTCGGCTATAGCTCCAGCAAAGGGCATTATGATTGGAGGGATGAGGCCTACTACTGATCAGTGTAGTAGATGTGGTAGATATCACAGAGGTAGACCGTGTCCGATGAGTCCTATTATGTATTTTCGATGTGGGAAACCAGGACATATTGCTAGAGTTTGTCTAGAGATGGTTGAGACTGCCCCACAGAAGGGCAAGGAGCCAGAGAGAGCTCCAGCTGATATGTCTACTCAGAGAAGGAGAGCGACAGCAAAAGAGAAAGGGAAACAAGTTATAGGACAAGGGCGAGTGCATGCCTTGGACTAGGGAACAGCAGATGCTTCATCGGATGTGATCAGAGGTAACATTCTGATTTATGATTTTGAAGCACATGTGTTAATTGATCCTGGTGCCACACATTCATTTGTATCGCCTTCATTTGCATATAAGATGGCAATGTAGAGCGTACACCTTTGAGTGAGATGATGTTGATTAGTACGCCTATGGATAATAGTCAGCTAGTGGAGTATGTGTTGAACGATTGTAAGCTAAAAGTAGGGGAAAAAGACATGACAGCCAATCTGATATTGTTAAATATGAGTAACTTTGATGTAATCTTAGGAATGAATTGGTTATTGTCAAACCATGCTGTTTTAGATTATTACGCTAAGACAGTTATGTATAGAAAAAGGTCGGTGAGTGACCGTGCTCGAGGTTTCAGATATCGAGGAGGGAGGAGACTCTTCGGTAAGAGACCAAAGATCGAAGAAGCACAGGAAAAGATTGTGAGATTTCCTACATACTCGGCTATAGCTCCAGCAAAGGGCATTATGATTGGAGGGCCGAGGCCTACTACTGATCAGTGTAGTAGATGTGGTAGATATCACAGAGGTAGACCTTGTCCGATGAGTCCTATTATGTATTTTCGATATGGGAAACCAGGACATATTGCTAGAGTTTGTCTAGAGATGGTTGAGACTGCCCCACAGAAGGGCAAGGAGCCAGAGAGAGCTCCAGCTGATATGTCTGCTCAGAGAAGGAGAGCGACAGCAAAAGAGAAAGGGAAACAAGTTATAGGACAAGGGCGAGTGCATGCCTTGGACTAGGGAACAGCAGATGCTTCATCGGATGTGATCAGAGGTAACATTCTGATTTATGATTTTGAAGCACATGTGTTAATTGATCCTGGTGCCACACATTCATTTGTATCGCCTTCATTTGCATATAAGATGGCAATGTAGAGCGTACACCTTTGAGTGAGATGATGTTGATTAGTACGCCTATGGATAATAGTCAGCTAGTGGAGTATGTGTTGAACGATTGTAAGCT
The DNA here is from genome assembly GCA_033439115.1 of Firmiana major. Taxonomy (NCBI): domain Eukaryota; kingdom Viridiplantae; phylum Streptophyta; class Magnoliopsida; order Malvales; family Malvaceae; genus Firmiana; species Firmiana major. The sequence continues at coordinate 32,893,427 of CM065913.1, read as the reverse complement.
AAAAGTAGGGGAAAAAGACATGACAGCCAATCTGATATTGTTAAATATGAGTAACTTTGATGTAATCTTAGGAATGAATTGGTTATTGTCAAACCATGCTGTTTTAGATTATTACGCTAAGACAGTTATGTTTCCTAACCCCGAAAAATATGTTGTAAAGTTTGATACAAAGAAATAAAAGTAATAGTTATCATATGTGATTTATAAAGTACCATGCTGACTGAGAAATGAATATGTTGAAGGTTTCATTGCGTACGTGGTTGATACAGATAAGGTACATTCGAAGTTGGCAGACATTCATGTGATTAGTAAATTCCCAGATGTCTTTTCGGATGAATTACCAGGGTTACCATCGGACAGAGAGATGGAGTTCTGTATAGATTTGGTGCCTGGTACTGAACCTATATCGAAACCACCATATCGCATGGCCTTAGTTGAGCTAGAGGATCTCAAGAGACAGTTACAGGAGCTGTTGGACAGGAGTTTTATTAGACCGAGTGTGTAGCCATGGGGAGCACTGGTTTTATTCGTAAGGAAGAAGGATAGAAGCCTTCGATTGTGTATAGATTACCGATTGTTGAATAAGGAAACCATCAAGAATATATATCCCATTCCATGCATTGATGATTTGTTAGATCAGCTTCGGGGAGAGCATGTTTTTTCTAAGATTAATCTGAGGTCTGGGTATCATCAGCTGAGAGTTCGGAGTGGAGATATGCCCAAGACAGTATTTAGGACCTGATATAGCCATTATGAGTTTTTGGTTATGCCATTAGGATTGACGAATGCTCCTGTATCTTTCATGGCTTTGATGAACGATGTATTTAAGCCATATTTGGATCAGTTTGTTATCGTCTTTATCGATGACATTTTGGTATACTCTAAATCTGAGGAAGAGCATGAGAGATACCTCAGAATTGTATTGCAGACTTTACAAGAGCAGAAGTTGTATGCTAAACTCAATAAGTGTGATTTTTAGTTGCCACATATCTCATTTTTAGGACATGTCGTGTCGAAGGATGGTGTATCAGTGGATCCATCTAAGGACAATCACCGAGATTAGGAGTTTTTTGGGTTTAGCAGGATATTATCGAAGATTGTTAAGAGATTTTCGAAGTTAGCTGCTCCGTTGACACGTCTCACTAGGAAGGGTGTAGCATTTGTGTGGAATGAGGATTGTGAGAAGAGTTTTCAGGAGTTGAAGAGTTGATTAACTACTGCTCCAATTCTCACTGTCCCTACTAGCTCAAGAGGATTTTTAGTGTATATCAATGCTTTGCATCAAGGACTGGGCTGTGTATTGATACAGGATGGGAGGGTAGTTGCTTATGGATCCAGACAGCTAAAGGACCATGAGAAGAACTATCCGACCCATGATTTGGAGTTAGCAGCAGTAGTGTTTGCGTCGAAAGTATAACGCCACTACTTGTATGGAGAGAAATTTCAGATCTTTACCGACCACAAGAGCCTCAAGTACCTATTCTCACAGAAGGAACTGAACATGAGACAGAGAAGATGGATAGAGCTTCTGAAGGACTATGATTGTGAGATACTTTATCATCCGGGTAAAGCTAACGTTGTGGCTGATGCTTTGAGTAGAAAGAGCCTTGGGATGGTATCGTATATGATGGTCAGGGAACATAAGCTGCTAGAGCAGTTTGCTAGCCTCTATTTGGGAGTCGTGCCTTCTGACATGGATACGGACTGTGTGATTCCTAGTCTACACTTGGAGCCAGACCTGATAGAGAGAATCAGAGTGGCTCAGCAGATTGGTCCATATTGCATTGACATGAGAGGTCAGGTGCAAAAGGGCACTGTGGTTGATTTTGAGATAAGTTCAGATGGACTCCTGAGGTTCAGAGACAGATTGTGTGTTCCCGAGGACCCAGAGCTCAGGAGATTGATATTGACGAAAGCTCATTCATCGAAGTACAGTTACATTCGAGGAGTAATAAGATGTACCAAAATCTTCGTAAGGTGTACTGGTGGTTAGGTCTGAAGAAGGATGTTGCGAATTTTGTGGCAAAATGTCTTGTATGTCAGCAAGTGAAGGTAGAGCATCAAAAACCTACATGGTTATTGCAGCCTCTATCTATACTAACATGGAAATGGGAGCATATCACTATGAATTTCGTGATGGGTTTATCGAGGACCCGGAGGAATCACGATGCTATATGAGTGATAGTTGATAGACTGACGAAGTCAGCCTACTTTCTAGCTATGAGAGCTACCGATACTCTGAGTACATTGGCAGAACTGTATGTACGAGAGGTAGTGAGGTTACATGCTATTTCAATGAGCATTGTTTCGAATAGGGATTCCTGCTTCACTTCTCACTTTTGGGAACATTTTCAGGAAGTCATGGGAACCCAGTTGAGATTGAGCACCGCTTATTATCCTCATACAGATGGGCAATCAGAGAGGACTATACAGACCTTAGAGGATATGTTGAGAGCGTGTGTGCTGAATTTTAGAGGCTCCTAGGATGATCATTTACCACTAGCCAAGTTCGCCTACAACAACAATTATCATGCGAGTATCGGAATGGCACCGTATGAGGCTTTATATGGCCATAGATGTTGTTCTCATATCGGATGGGAAGAAGTGGGTGATCGAAAGCTTTTTGCTCCTGATTTGGTTACACAAGTCTCTGAGAATGTTCAGTTGATTGTTAAGATATTAAGGACAGCTCAGAGTAGACAAAAGAATTATGCCGAAAGGAGACAAAGACCACTTGAATTCGCATTTGGGGATTCAGTATTTTTGAAGGTTTCTCCTTCTAAGGGTATAGCGAGATTTGAGAAGAGAGGAAAGTTGAGTCCTCGCTACATTGGACCCTTTGAGATACTAGATAAAGTGGGAGATAAGACATATAGATTGGCTTTGCCACCGAATTTATCGGGAGTGCATAATGTCTTCTACATTTTGATGTTGAGGAAGTATCATCCGGATCCAAATCACGTGATTCGGTATGAGCCATTGGAGCTCAAAGATGATCTAACTTATGTAGAGAAATCGATCCGGATATTGGATAGGAATGAGAAAGTCTTGAGAAATAAGACTATCGGATTAGTAAAGATTCTCTAGCAACATCACACTTCCAAGGAAGCTACTTGGGAGCTAGAGAGTCTAATGCAAGAGAAATATCCCCAATTGTTTAGAGACTAACTTGGTTATAATTTGAAGGACCAAATTTCTTAAGGTGGGGAAGATTGTAAGACCCAAAATTTTGTACTGTAACCTGTATGACTTAGGATGTATGAGCAAGTCACATTCAATGTAAATTATGAGGAGTGGATATTTAAAGTTTGTAAATGTGTATGGAATGAATACATGCAAGTTTATAAGTATAGAACAAGTGTAAGAGGGATAATTCCATGAGTGAAATAGGAATATCGTGAGTTTTGTGTGGTTAAGTAAAATGGAATGAGTTTATACTTCCATTTGGTGATACATTGTGTACCTTTGAATATACAAAGAATACACACAAGTTTTAATGTGTATAAGGTATGAATGAAAGTCATTTTCAAGCCTTAAAGATGGATGGATGAGAAAATAACTATGGCAGCAAAATAAGTGAAGTTTGGTGTGTGTTTATTACAGAAAACTGCAGTAAAATCTGAAAAATATGAATGAGAGATCGATCTCATGGGATGAGAGATCGATCTGGAAGAGCAAAAAATACTCTTATTTGAGCGATGGAACAGGTCAGATCGATCTGTTAAACATTCTGTGTTGAAAGAATTGATCTCAGAAGGGTCAGATCAATTTCCTTAAGCTACTGACTTACAACAGATTGATCTCATACAAGAGCATATCGATCTCCTTAAGGTTCTGAGTTGATTCAGATCGATCTCATGCTTGGGAGCAGATCGATCTCATATGGTCTGGAAGGTCGATTTCAAGAGGAAAAATGCAGAGCAGATCGATCTCCTAGGGTAGTATATCGATATCATCAAGACAATTATATAAATACTAGACTTCTGCATTTCAGTTTTCACGGGATTTACTATTTCATTCAATAACTAAACCTAAACCTAGCCAAGAAACACTAGAAAACTTCAGTTTGTGATCAGTTTTGAGAGAGATACAGTTGAGTAAAGTTGTTCTTAGTAAGAAGAGAGAAACATACTTGGAAACAAATGATTGAAATCAAGAGTTGAAGGAGCGAGGATTTTACCAACTTGGTGACAAAGGAAGGAAAGTTCAACTAGGTAAGATTTAATGCACCAAGTTGATATATGTTAAACTAGGTGTATTGAGGAGTTAAATGGTATATGTATGACTTGTTGAAAATGAAAGGATCATGAAAAATGAGCATGACCTAGATATTGGTGTGAAAATGAGAAAATGATGAGGAAATGATGTTATCATGGATTTAATAATAGAATATGCATGTATGGAAGATTATAGGTTAATCTTATAAAATGTATAAATTTGAAATAGAGAGAAATGACTATAGTTATGTGGAATGTGGTTTTATACCATATTTGAAGTAAGTGAGGAATACTAAGTATTAAATTGAGATTTGGCAAATGAAATGTGTATAGAGTGATATACTAATGCCAATAATTATAACAGCTTTAAAAATTTCCTTGGAAGTTGATCGGACTGCAAGAGTGAGCAGAACCAAGGAAGAGAGGTCACTTGACGTGATCCGAGGTAAGGGAATTTCGTGAGTAGCTAGAGATAGCTACCCGTATTTTGAGTAGTATTTCGATACTATATCTTATATGAATGCCCATGAATAGGCCTAATGTGTGTGATAGAGATTAATGAGATAAAGTGTAATTTTATCCAAAAATAGGATAAAAAGCCTGAGAAGCATGTTGTAACCCTTCATTCATGAGTTGCATGATAGAATGACTAACGTTTTCATGTATATGCGAAAACAACACATTTAAGTGCTAATTTGATTTGAAATTGAGAAAGTTGTGATTTAAGTGAGCCATCTATCTGGTTTTGTGTGAAAACCATAAGTGCTAGAGAATACTCGCACTATACTTTAAGATATGCATCACATAATACTGGAGGATATACTCGTAGTATATTTTAATGTTATTTTATGCATATTAGAGTACTGGGAGCATTGCTCGTACTCAGTTTGTGATTGATGCATATAGAGTATTGGGAGCTATGCTCATACTCAGTTTTACATGATAGAGTACTGGGAGCATTGTTCGTACTTGACTTTTCATGATTTATACATGATATCGTACTAGAGCGATAGCTTGTACTTGATTTGTAAAGAGAATTATGCATTTACCTAGTGCTAGCGGTTACTCGCACTAGTGTTTGATATTTTGAGATGCATACACAGTGTTTAAGAGGCAGAGTGTTGATTGTGAGTCACACTCAAGATGCGCACTGTTGTTTTTGCGTGATATATAAGACATGTTAGCAAAACCGTGACGATTTCCTCCGTGTAGATTAAGTGTCACACTGTTGAGATGTTCGTACGTGGATTTAGAGACGTGGCATTGATTTTCATAGTATGAGGGCTAAGACTTATGGCAAGCACCCCGGCTATGATGTATTTTTATGGTGTGAGAACTAAGACCTATGACAGGCATCTCGACCATGAGGAGAGGGTCCACGGGTGTATGTTGTACCGTGCAAGTGGCATGGAGTACACTGTACCGTGTGTTGTGTGGAGTTTTGGAGTTGAGGAGTATATAGCTGGTGGTTGTGATGGACTGACCCCCTTCCTGTTGTAGCAGTGATACCCGCACACCGAGATCTGTGTTGCTTGAGATTTCACATTATAGGATATGACCATAGTCCAGGAGAGTATTGCATTTAGCCACTGAGTCTCGCTTGATATATCACTTGTTTTCATGATACGGTTAGACCTGAGAGAGAAAGGTCGAAAACCGATTTGTGTTGTGTTGAGAACTGCCATATTTGCTGTGATTTATGTGTAAATGGCAATGATTTCTATAAAGACATTCCTAAAATTATAAATATACATTGTTTTACATGAATGCCTACATTTGATAACTCAGTATGATTTTAAGTACATGAAATTTATTCTGTACTATTATTATATCCTTTTGATACATGCTTTGAGATGAGAGAAGGAAAGGCAAAGCCTTATTTTCAGTAGATAGTGCGATTGTCTACTTGCTTGCCTGATTTCCTTACTGAGCGCATTGTTTGCTCATCCCCCTTTATTTTTCACTCTCTACAGATCATCCACAGTAGATTGAGTTCGGCTGAGGTATAGCATTTATTGTATCCGCTGCCTATCCATCTCACGAGAGGTATACACACTCGAACATTTCGTACTGAACAATGTATAAGCACAGTTACGTAAACTATTGTATGGTTGGGATGTATATGTACAAATACTGTATAACAGTTTATGTTATAAAAAAGAATACTAAATTCTATGTATATTGTGAATGAATGTGAGTGGGTGACTAATATCGAATCACAGCCCAACTGTCAAGGAGAGAAAGGTAAGTAAAGTAAAAAGCGAAAAATTTGTAGTGGTTTTTGGTATGTCACGGAATGAGGTCGTGACAGGAGCTGTCACTATCACTCCAAGTTGCCATCATTGCTTTCTTCTTTGGTTTCCTATCATTTGTTTTCTTTAGTAGTGGACAATCAAATTAATATAACCAGGTTTTTTACATTCATAGCACACAATAGAATCCTTATCTTTTCTACTTGACTCCCCTCTATTTTGTTCTTTCCTATGCGTTCTCCTAGTACTACCATTACCTCACATTCTCATAAATTTGTTGAATCTTTTGGCAAACATTGCCATCTCTATATCCTCCTCATCACAACTCTCATTTTTATCATCTTTTTGTTCTCCATGAGTAGTATACTTTAGTGTTACTCTTACTTTCTTAGGAAGCTCTTCATTTCTTTTTAGCTTCATCTCATAAGTAAGTAGTGACCCCATTAGTTCATCTAGTGATAATGAGTGAGGATCCTTAGATTCCTCAATAGTAGTCACTTTAGCTTCCTAAGATTTTGGCAGGCTATTTAGAATTTTTTTTTACCAGCTCTATGTTGGAATATGTTTTGCCTAGAGATTTAAGTTCATTTATTATATCGGTAAACCTAGTAAATATGTAACTAATAGATTTATCTTGTTTCATTCTAAACAATTCATAATCATGTGTGAGCATCCCTACTTTTGTCTGCTTAACTTGAGTTGTACCTTTATGAGTAATTGCCAACTTATCCCAAATTTGTTTTGCATTCTCACATGTGGAGACTCCATTATATTCATTAGGACCTAAAGCACAAAACAAAGTGTGCATTGCCTTAGCATTCAATTGAGTAGATTTTATGTCATTGACATCCCATTCATCTTCTTCCTTAGGAATTTCGTTTCCTTTAACTTTCTTTGTAGGGATTTGTAGGCCTTTGAAAATAATTCTCCATACTTCATAATCATTCGCTTGAATGAATAGCATCATTCTAGTCTTCCAATAAACATAATTTTCACCATTGAATAAAGAAGGTCTAACAGTGGAGTGCCCCACTCCTACCATGCTCTAAGACAATATATTCTCTAAGAAAATTACTCAGAAATAATACCTCACAAATTATTTGAAGGTTTAAAATAAACACATTTATATTAATGTTTTGTCATTTCAAAATATATCATCTGAAACTAACAAAATCTAACATGCATCTTGTGCATCAATAGTATCAATTATTAACTCAATTTCGATTTCAAATTTTTATCAAACGAAGATCTGATACCCATTATTGATTTTGGCTCATGCTCAAACACATAATTAGGATTGCATAGAATAATATTGGCAAAATATAAACAAAGAAAGTTCAAAACCCCCACAGGATCATGTTAAATATAAGTATTCAAGAAATTGACTTTAAGGTTTCAAACTTATTATGGAGTTCAAAGTTTTATACTTTGTCTAGAGATATAATCAAGACCTTGATTCCAACTTGATCTTGTACACCAAGGCTAAGTTATTTCAAACCAAAGTTGCCCAATTATTCAGCCTCTAACAATATCCAGCCAAGTAATGAAAATAACCTTTTTAAAGGCTGAGCAGAATTATGATTGTTATCATGCTAGCAATTTGAGTTTCAATAACTCACCACCTAAGAATCACAATTTTGAAAATCACAATCCCGAGGAAAACACTTTCTTCTAAAGTAAGAAAATAATCCTTAAAGCTTTTAGGTAAAGCGACACACAAAGGTACAATTCTTTATGCTTGTTAGTTCTCAGTATGTTGTCATGTAGGGATTATAAGCTTGCAAAACACTATAACATGAAGCTTTTAACCTATCGTACATCACTACAACGCATGGCAAATTTGTCGCAATTTACACTCATAGGGAATCACTAATTTGCCACATTTCTCTAGCAAGAAACATCTATGTTTACCAAAATCCACATAGAGGAAATCACCTACTTGCCGCACCCTTTTAAAGAAGAAATCTAAATGTTGTCGCTACTTGTAGGGAGGATGAAACTTTGAATTTTGCACAGTAATGTTATAATTACACAAGGTGGTCAGCCATAATGATTATATAGGTTAGGTTAACTGTGTTTTATTAATTGACACAATTAACTTTTAGTCCTTGGACTTTTTACTAATTAGAATTGGGTAAATCTTTCATTAAACAATTTAATTTTGAGGCAATTGTCCAAATTTAATTAATGCAAATGATTATAACTTAATTAAACCTTTTAATTAAGTTCAATAATTCTTCATTAATTATAATTTAGCCTAATGACTTAATTAAAATAAGAAAATTTAAAAAAGCTTAATTATAAATCTAATAATATCTCTCATGAAAAAATGTAAAATTTTCAAACATGATCAATTCAATTTAATCTATCCACAACTCTTAAGTGTGTGACCTGTTAGGTTTTCAATATATTGTAATGAATTTAAATTTTCATTAAAATTCATATATTAAAATAGGTATTTAGAAATGCATCATGACTACTTAAATGTTATAAAAATAAAAAATGGTTTGACTAACATATTCGTTGTAATTCAGTTATTCTATCATATATATTACAAAAATGCATGATACATAATGCAGCGTCTACTTTATAAACATTTCCATTTTTATGTAAGAACTACCAATATTAGCTCCATAACATTTACTACTTTGGCTTCAGACTCGTGATCTAGGATGATCGAGATATTATATCTTAAAATCACTTGGGGAGATGGACCCTTATTTTGACCACTCATCCACCTTTATGTTCTTCATGTCACACCTAAAATCATCCTTAATAGGCATTTGACAACCAAACTCATAGAGATGAAATCAAATGTGATAATTCACATATAAAAATGAATTGACATCTCAAGTCAAATGATTACTTACGCTATTGACACGTGAGAGAATTTTCATAGATACTTAAGTGACATTACCAAATGAAGCTCTCACAGTAGGTCATGTTCAATGAACTTATTCTCTAGTAAGCACCCACATGATATGCTCAAATACCTTCATATGTTATCAACCAATGAGATCGGTTACTTACTTCATAACTAAGGAGGCTTTGCATGTACCAATCTTTGAGCACTATCAATTCCTTAGCCTGATAGTACTATGACCATAAAATTTTTAGGAACATAGTTTTGGTGTGTAGGGATCTCATAATTGTAACCTTTTACAATTCCCTTATAAGGTCAATTTGTTCCATAGGCTTCACCCATTTTGTTAATAATGAATATATTCTTGTCAACAATAAACAATGAAGGGAAACATTTATGTCAGTTATCATAATAATCATCAATTGTCATGGTACCATGCTTCATGCCAAGTAAGTTGGCTTTAGTGCATATACTAACAATATCCCACTTGCACTAGAACCAATTAGTAATGTATCCAATATATATCAAACTTTTCCATTTAGTGATTATGTCTCTACAAGGACCACACTAAGTTCTCACTATGGAAGTATGTTTTGTATGCTAATCTCTTTTATCATAGGTCATTGCAAAGACATAGATTTTAATGAGACCAAATTCTTTATATATGGCTTAGTTGTAACTCTTAAGAACTTGTAGAATTCTTCATAGATTCCTAAGCTATTAGATTTAAATGATATTCATTCTATTGCTTCATGTAAAATGGTTTGCATCTGATTTTTTGACATAGATTTATAGTCATTTTTTTATTATTTAGAAACTCTTTTCAAAAAGATTACTCCTACTGCTTATAATGACTTTCATAACTAATCTTTGTTTTCTTTTTCATTTATTATTAACTACATTAAACCCTTTATTGTTCTTCATCTATTTTATGGATGATTCATCTTTTATCCACCATTAAGTATTTAATCTATCACATAGATTTCTTTTAGACCGAATCAAGAGCATCACTATTGCTCCAACTAACTCATCGATTTCTTTAAGATGTTCATTTACTATAATAACTATTCAGCTCTTTCAATCTTTATCATGAAAAGATGGACACATCAACTTATGTGTAACGTATCACTATGCATCCCATAGAAAATGTTTTAAATCAGAAGATTTAGTTTAACTAATTGATGAAAGGACTATGATTTTCCCTTGACTGTAGTCTAATATATATCATAGATCATACCACAATGTAAGACCTATAAATTTCTACGTAATGTGTATGATTTCAGAATGTACAAATAAGTTGCATTACATAAGAATTACAAGTAATTGATGTTTTTAAGCTCTAAGTATGAATGAAATGTAAAATGATTATATAAGCAAATGAATGGAAATTTAACTTTGAAAATCTGGGAAAAACTGCAGTTGGAAGCCTACAAATGAAGGCCAGATCGATCTCATGTGGTGACAAGATTGATCTTGCAATTACGGAATGAAAACACCAAGGTTTTTAGGCAAGAAGATTGATCTTTTATTCAAGTCAGATCGATCCCCTAATGAAGAGCAAATCGATCTCCTCCCCAAGAAGATCGATCTCAATTTGTCTCGGCCAGAAGCAGATCGATCTTATGCTATAAGCAGATCGATCTCCTGCTTGCAATTGTCGAAATTTTAGAGGAGTTTAAACAAGGGGAGATCGATCTCCACCCCTTAGAGATCGATCTCATAATGTGAAATGTGAGACCCCATGTATGTATAGTTGGTGATATGTGTAAATGGATCAAATAAATGTGAAGCATAAGTGATGTAAAGTCCATAAATGTAATGTACACACTTGTAATATGAGTTTGTAATGTACATACAAGTTTCATTGTGTATGAATATGAAGAGATGAACTTTTTTAAGTGATGAATGTAATTGGAACTCAAAATGAGTAGTGTGGTAGAATGGAATAAAGTTGTACTTCCATTTGATTTTGTAATGCGTACCTTTGGATATACGATGAATGCACACAAGTTTGAATGTGTATAAAGAATGAATAGATGTCATTTTCAAGCATTAAAGGTGGTTGGATGAGAAAATGACCATGACAGCAAATTGAGGATGTTTTGTGTGAAGTTACTGCAGAAAACTGCAGCAAAATCTGAAAAATATGAAAGGCAGATCAATCTCATAGGATGAGAGATCGATCTGGAAGAGCCAAAATGCTCTTATTCGAGCAATAGGAACAATGCAGATCGATCTCCAATGGAGACAGATCGATCTGCTAAACATTCTGTAAAATGAGAATCGATTCTTGAGGCAAACAGATCGATTTTCTTAGCTCTCGAGTTGGAGCAGATCGATCTCCCTTGGAAGCAGATCGATCTCCTTGAGCTACTGCCTGAGACAGATCGATCTCATGTATTCAAATTAGCATGAAAATGAGGGATTTAAGAGGACCAGATCGATCTCATGATTCGACAAATCGATCTCATCAAGTGATTTCTATAAAAGGGAGCAGTGAAATCTGTATTTTTTTGAGATAGAACCTTTTCTTTCCATTTTTCACCCAAAAACCTAGATTTTATCTCTCTAAAATCAACCATTTCCAGTAAGAATTGAAGGGGAGCTATTAGATATAAAGTTGTTCATCTTATAGAAGAGAACAACATAGTTGGGAATCAAAACCTCACTTGTTGAATTGAAGGAGCTACGGGCATTGTCCTTTGGAGCAAGAAGAGATATAAGATTGGTAAGTTTCTAATACTCCAGTCGAAGTACATTGTCTATTTAATTGATTTTGAAATTGATTGGTATGTATACTGATAGTTGAAACTACCTAGGAAGAAAGGAACTAATGTGACCTAGAAAATGGAAGGAGTCTAGTGTGAGAAAGTGTGATATAGGTATGTTGATGATTTATGGATTATGTTAAGTTGTTATTGGTGTAGTGTAGATAAGTTGAGATAATTAAATGGAGTTGCATTGTGAGTTTGGGGAAAATTATGGAAAATGAGTATATAAATGCTTGATAAATGCCATAATGAGGAAACCTATGGAATATGTACACTATGAGCTTCACATCGATTGAATATCGATTTGGAATGAGTTAATAGGCCTAAAATGATTCATAGACTCGCGTCATGGGTAGTGTAATGAAACGATGCCTCATAAACGTTAATAGAGACTATAGGTCGAATCGACTATAGCAAACGCAAGAGTTGGATTATAATGGGCTAAATGTTGTGAAATACATTTATGTGCAGTTCCGGAGAGTTCGTTGGAGACGAATCGAACCGCACAAGTAAGCAACTTTAAGGAAGTGGAATCATGTGTCGCGATTCCAAGTAAGGGAATTTTGTGAGTATATAGAGGTAGCTGCTCGTATTTTTAACTCGTGAGTATATAGAGCTTTGGAAATGTGCATGAGTTTATAGAAATATGTTTGATAATGCATGGAAATTATTTCGAGTATTTGTATGAGATTTGGTGGTTTGAAATGGTTTTATAAAGAAATGGATAGTAAGGCTAATAATTGCATAAATCGTATGTTTTGAATGTTTTCACAAAACTCAATACTTTGTTTTGGGTAAGTAAAAAGATAGGCCGGCTAGTGATTTATTGATGTGGTGGAATAGCACATGTGAGGTGCTAAACATGTTTTGAGATTTGTTTTGGATGTATTTGAGCCGCCTATCGAACTATGTGAATTAAATCATGTTGGAGCCTAACTCGCACTGGATTTTGATGTTTTCATTTTATGAAACGTACTGGAGCTTAGCTCACACCTTGGTTTGAAACTATGATAATGATTTATAAACCGTACTGGAACTTTTGCTTGTATGTGGATTTCGAATGATTTTCTTATCCATATAACCGTACTGGAGCTATGCTTGTACGTGGTTTTCTTCATGTTTTGTGCATAAATGCCGTACTAGAGCGTTACTCGTACGAGGAGATTTGTTTATGATGCATGAATTCGCGTTAGAGCGTAGCTCGCACAGGTCTTCACACTATGGTATGTATGGTGTCGTGGTGAGGGTAATACGGATTGGCATTCAGGGAACCCAACAGGCCTAACAGACCTCTTGAGTGATGAGGGTGAGGGGCTAGGACCTGAATTAGGGAACCCAAAAAGGGCGAGCAAGGCCATGAGGGGCTAGGACCTGGTATTAAAAGTACTCCCACGTGCACTTGAGACTATAGAGGTTACCCTCGGTATGAGGTAGATAAGACCTACGGCAGGCACCCCTAATCATGATATGGGTCTGCGGAGTACATTGTACCATGTATATCACATGGAGTACGATGTACCGCATGGTGGTTACGTGATTAGTAAGTCTGACGGAGAATTAACCCACCTTTGGTCCAGCATAATACCCCGCACACCAAAAATCCGTGTGGTCTGGGATGATTTATGATGTAGTTGGCCAACATAGTCTTGTGATGTAGTGACATGTCTCATTTGACTTACTTACTACTACATGTTTTGACATATAAGTGTAATTTTGACTGTCCAAGGTAGACCCGAAGGAGGGGTCGAGCCTTGTGGGATTTGTGAAATGGTAATGATGTTTGTGAGTCAGAAAATGATTTGTGATGAGATTGTATGTATTTGAGAAAGAGATGTAATTTTCAAAGGATGTTTCTTAAATGACTTGCCATTTTCTATGAGATTTGACAATTGATAAGTATGAGATGATTTGTACATGATGATTTTACCATGTTTTACATGTCAATTTCCATGATTAAATACATGATATATGTATATTCATACGACATAGTTTTAATTCCTCATGCTCTTGTTATAAATGATTTATGCATAACATTATCAGCATGTAGATAGAGTAGTTATCTATCATGCTTGCATTATTTTCTTACTGAGCGTGTGGTTGCTCATCCCTCTCTATTTTCCCCCTCCTACAAAGCATGCATAGTTGTCCAGTGAGGACTAAGGTGTTTTGTTGAGTCATCCGCTGTATCTCCATCACCCAGAGGTATATACACAGAGATTCTTTTTGTATCTAAACAATGTACAAGCACAGTAGTCAATTTGTATTGTAATGTGGGGATGTAAAAGTTAGAAAAGTGTCATATATAACTTAACTTGAAATGAATGACACATCTTTTGATTATTTAAGAATGAATGTTGTGGATGTTTTTTCCTGCCTCATAACTTAATTGTGTATTGGTGAGTATGTTCACGACCGGGTAAGGAAAAGGAAAACGCAAAAAAAAAAAAATTAGCAGTGATTTTTTAAACGAATTGGATAAATAGGGTCGTGGCATGAAATCTATAAAAAGTCCGACGATCTGTGCCTTCTTCCTCAGACGTTCACAACCCTTCCATTTTACCAAAGAAAAACCTAGTTTCTCACTCTAGAATACCACCCTTTCCAAAAGGATTTGAGAAAAAGCTATTTGAGTAAGGTTATTCATTGTGAGGAGGAGAACAACATATCTTGGAATCAACATTTAACTTGAAGGATTGAAGGAGCAAGAGGTCTTCCAACTTCGGGCAAGAGAAAAGTCAAGCTAGGTAAGTTTTCATTACACCAACTCTAAGTATGTTTGTTTAGATGTTGTTAGGAGTTGATTGGTGTATGTATTGTTGGTCGGAACTACCTAGAATATTATGAACTAACCATAGTCAAAAATGGGTTTAGTGTGAGAAAGTGAACTATGGATTAAATTAATGATGGAATGAATGTACTATGGTGATGGTGATGTCATATGCATGATTGTGAGATGGTTTGGTGTGATTAACAAATGGAATTGATGGAGTTAAGAAAATGTGCATCTAGGGTGTTTAAGAAAATGCATGAATAAATAGATTAAACTAAGGCTATTAGGTGTTTATTTAATACCGAAGGAACTCGGTTTATAACCCAGATAAGCAAAAAAATCAAAAGAATAGAGGAAGTAATCAATAAGGGTTTGAAAGACCCCATTTTAGATTTGGATGAATAGAAGTGTGAAGTAGAGGTTTAATGAGCAATTATTGATGTTTTGATGTTATTTGGACAACTTGAGAATTTGACTCGTGAGTCGGAGCTAGTCCGTGAAATGGGAATATTGCACCACTCAAGGTGCAAGAAGTAAGGGAAGCAACATTTTGTGCATGTGTATTTCCTTACTAATGAAAATGCTTTGGTAGCATAAAATGAGTTTACAAATGAGCATACTTATTGAGAAAAGTATTTGATTTGAGATTTATCACTTAAGTGTATATTTTGCCGGTTTGAGCTCGGTTTTGTGATTTAAGTTATTTATGAGCAAATATATCATTTTATTTAAAAGAGATTTATAAGCAAAACTATAATGAGCTCTACGTGAAGGTGAAACTATTTTCTGCATAATAATGACATGTTTTAATTTGAGACTAAAGGCTTGTCATAAAACTTACACATCAATGGATACCTCCACTTCGGTTGACGCCGAGGCTTTGCTAGGCCCGGGTCTTACCATGCCTCAATTTTGGTAACGTGAGATGCCTCCATTTTGGCAACGTGAGATGTCTCCATTTTGGTAATGTGAGATGATTTCCCTCGTTTGAGGATGCCCTCGTTGGGGATGATGTGATGTAACGATTACATTCATGAATTTTATACTATGCTTAGTCTCCATAACTATTTGAGAAATGACGTATTGTTAAAATGTGATAATGATGTTTTGATGAATTGTGATTTAAATCACGTGTTTATAAATTATGTGAAATTATGCCATTATTACACTATGCTTGATTATGATTGCGAAATCACATATGCACTCCTTACTGAGCGAAGTTGAAAGCTCACCCCCTCTTTTCCTCCCCCCCAATAGATTACTTACAGTGAGTGATAGTACCTGCTACGTACGTGACATAGGCTGGTGGACGAGACTCTCCCCAGGCTATTACTTGTACACAACGAGAGGTACAATTCAATTCATTTTGTAACCCAGACAATTATGTAATACAAACACTTCTATTTGAGTGATGTTGGGATGTAATCAGAATGGTATGTGTATAACAAGTGGATTTCTTTTTATATAATATTAATTGGTTAAGAGATTATGGATGTTTGAATAATCCTCAGGATATTTGGTTGAAGAGGTAGGCTGACACTGTATAGGAATGCAACCCGAGTATGAAGTTTAATCTAAGAAAAATTTTAAATTAATCATATTTTTCATGCTTCCGGGCTGTCACACAATCATAACTGTAATCTAATATCATATAATATACAACAATCATAATCGTAGTTTAATATAATAGACTATGTACAAAAAACTGTAATCTATGGTACTTGAGAAAAATCTATATTAGAATAGATTACGGTAAAAAAAATGTAGTCTTTTGTCTTAAACTATGCTTTTTAAATTTAGTCTTTAAACTTTTCTATAGTTCTGATATTTCAACCAATTAGCATAATCTTTGAACATAGAAATAAAACGATGTAAAGCCTTTCCAATTTTTTTTAGGAAAATTATATTCATAAGGTTGGTATAAATGTTTTTGCAAATAAGCTCTTCGAACTTTATCTCTATTATTAGTGTTATAGTCCTTTTTTGCCTGAGATCTGAAAGAAGGTCATCTAAATTTATTTTAACACGAACTAACTTTATACAATGTTTTATGCCACTAATATTGATTCCAAATGATTCCTCCAAATCCAGCTTCCTCCTAATGAGATCTTTTCTATATTTAATTAAATTAAACAGTTAAATTTAATTTTAAAGAATAAGAATATAAATATATATTGAAATACAATTATGTAAACAAAAATCATTATGCATAATTTATTATGCATTTTAAATTTAAATTGAATAAAATAATATTATATAGGAAAAACAATTTCAAAAAATTAAATTATTTCATTCAACTTCAAGAGATATAAGACAACTTTTATTCCTAGTCCATAGTTAATATAAATATAAATAAATCGTAAATTAACCCAAAATCAAATTACTTCATCAATATAAAAATTTCAATAGCAAATGCAAATGAATAAATAAAGTATTTATACTTAGAATAATTTCTTGGAAGAAGAAAGTAATCTTCTCCTTAATTATTTTTTTAGCTTAATGGCTTTCTTATTCTCCTTGGTATTTCTTGAGTTTTCTTCCCTGTCTAATGAAAATTATTGTAGATTTGCGAAAGTGGAAAAGGAAAGTTATGGATGAGGTTAAAGATGAAACATTTTTATTTTCATTTTTATTGTTTTTTTTTTAAATTTATGGTGGTATAAAATTTTTATTATAATTATAGTTTTGTTATTTTTAATATTTATACATATGTGATCTATTTTTTTTTCATTTTCAATGTGGGAAAAATATTAAAAAAAAAAACTCATTTTTTATCACCTTTATAATATTCCATACAGGATACAAGGATCTCAATGGCGATAGTTGGTTTATTGCCTTTAATAAGGGTGTAATCGAGCTAAGCTTTCGAGTTTGACTCGATAATTACTTGAATTCAACTCATTTATTTTCAAGCCGAGTCAAGCTCGAGCTATTTGAATAATGAGTCGAGCTAACTTTAAGCTTCTTAATACCTAGCTTGATCGGTTCACAAGCCTAGTCGAGCTTTTTTAATATATATTTTTGATATTTCGTTATTTATTTACTATTTTATCCCTATAATATATAATTGAAAAATGATAATTTTAGTCTAATTAGTCGAGTTCAAACCTATCGAGTAGAGCTCGAGTGACTTGAGTGTTATCGAGTCGAGCATTAGCTTCAAAAGTTAAGTTTGATAAAACTTGAGCTAAACTTTCAATCTCAAATTTTTGAGTCGAGTCGAGCCGAGTTCAAACATGATATTAAATCGTTTCAACTCGATTCGGTTACACTTCTAACCCTTAACATAAATCCTTCCATAATTTATCATATATACATACATAATAGCCTTAGAAAACAAGTGATAATAACTGCGATATTTAAGGTATCATTACGTAGTAATTTAATTACTTTGTTTAATGACTAATACAAATGGAATCACATGGTAAGAAAGACATCTTCAAATTTTATATATATAAATATATATATATATATATAAGCTTTAAATAATAATTAAAGCATAATGAATTCAATATCAAAATCAATACATGCAACTTGAAAATATATATATATATATATATATATATATGTATTGATTTTGATATTGAATTCATTATGCTTTAATTATATATATATATATATATATATATATATATATATAAAAGCTTTAAATAATAATTAAAGCATAATGAATTCAATATCAAAATCAATACATATAGCATGCAACTTGAAAATATATATATATATATATATATATATGTATTGATTTTGATATTGAATTCTGTAAGACCCGAATTTAATAAAAATACGAAAACTAAATAAGAAAAGATAGAGGAAGTATGAAGGAAGTCGGGTTAAATTAATCCCGAACACGTGTAAGGGCAAAACGGTCAAAGGACCGAAAGCCGGAGTAAATTCGATAAGGAAATTTAATTAAAAATAAGGATTTAAGAAATCTTGGTCAATAAAGATGAAATAAAATTATTTCGGATTAAATTGATCAAGATATTAATTTATTGGAATTAATCGGGATTAATCGGGATTTTTAGTTCAGAAAAATAATCCCGAAAATAATCGAAAAATATACTGAAAAGTCACTCGGGACAATATCCCGAAAATACGGAGCAATTATACCCGAAAAATAGGTTAAAATATAATAAATAAATTAAATAAAATTAAATTAATTAATTTAGAATAAAATAATAATTTTAAGGGATATTTGGGTATTTTTAGTGTATTTTAATAAATAAAAATAAATTGTTAAATAAGATAATAAATTGTAAAAAAAAAAAAAAGGAGAGAATTGAAAAAAAAAAAAAAAAAAAAAAGGAAAGTCATCGGGGAGAGAGAAACGGAAGACCCGAAGAAGACCAAAGGAGGCCCGATCACCGTCCGGCGGCCAACGGCCCGGCCAAGGGCCGGAAAAGAAAGAGGGGACGCCGATGAGCACGATGGTACCGGCGGTGTAGCCAACCGACGCCGGAGGAAGCCGATCGGAGGAGGAGAAGGCCGACGGGATTGAGGGGCTCGGTCCCGGCGAACGGCGGCGATCCGACCAGAACCAAGGCCCGATTTGGAGAGCCCAGTCGACGGCGGTGCTTTTGGCACCGGTGGCACTCAGCGAGACGGCCGGAATCGGCGGCGACGGCCAAGGGAAGAGAATGGGTCCGACGGCGAGGAGAGAAGAGGCCGGACCGGCGGCATTCCGGCGGCCTTGGGCGAATCCGAGCCCAGATTCGAGATGCGGACGGCCTTGCGGAGCTGTTGGCGGTGGAAGCCGGCGGAGAACCGGCCGGCAAGGCAGTGAACCGGCAGTGAACCGGCCGAACCGGAGAAAAACCGGCGGTCTGACCGGTCCGAACCGGACTGAACCGGTTCAGCCAAAAAGAGGGGAAAAAAGGGAGAAAAAGGGAAAAGGAAAAAGAGGAAAAAAAAATTGGGGAAAATTTCGGTGATGCAATCGAGCTTCGGGTAAGTCGATAAGCGGTCAAATTGACCGATTTAAATTTGGAATATTTTATTTAATTAATTTTGGGCTGAGAACTTACTAGGAAAAATTGTGGAATTGTGTAGCTCGACGATTGGCATCCACCGAGGGCTCGAGACAGCCTCGATTTGCGGACTAGCATGGAATCTCAGGTAAGTGACCCCTATTTACGACAATTTCCTCGTTATGCGTGATATTGATTAAATTTACGCATAAATTGAATTAATTTATGGAAATTTAGATTAATTGTCGTAAATATTAAATTTAGCTATTCGAGAATTAGAACGAGGCTCAATAAATTATTGATGGGCCCAATGAGCCCAATAGGCCTCGATAAAGAGAAAATTAAGTGGAAAACGGGCTTAAGGCCGATTAAGGCCCATTAAGGTGCAATCGGGCCCAATAGGGGTAAACGGGCCCAATGATTTAAATTAAGCCCAGAAAAGATTAAGTACAATTAAATCATAATATCTGACCTGAGGAATATTAATACGCAGTTCCGGGCATTGGATTGGAAACATATCGGACTGCGCGATGGGACTACATTGGAAAAGAGAAAGGTCAGACTCGACGAGAATCGAGGTAAGGGAATTCTGCGGACTGCTAGAGGTAACAGTACGCAATTTTAAATTCATATGCAGTCCTTTAAAATATCCTGAAGGGTCTAGAGGTCAAATAATAATTTTAGTGCCCCGAATGGGCAAATTACTAAAATACCCTTGTTAAGGGTAAAATTCTAAAAATCTAGGAAAAATTGGGAGGAGCAAGGACAAGAGGTTCCTGCTCGTTCTGGAGATATTTCAACGCATGCATGAGTAGGCTGGCTCGCCTTGAAAGAAAGTGCACCGCATTGCATACTTTCAACGTGAAATTGATTTGAAAACTGTTTTGAGTAAATAGAGCCGCCTACGTGTTTTATTGACATATGACGTGCTAGAGCTCAGCTCGCACGGTAATTTCGATTTGTGTGATGCATGCATTAGTGCTGGAGCGAGAGCTCGCACTAGAGTTTTACATGCATAGGTGCTAGAGTATAACTCGCACCAGATTTCACATGCTCTTTCGTGACACGGTGCTAGAGTCTGACTCGCACCATATTTTTACATGATTTTCGAGACAGAGTGCTGGAGTTTAACCCGCACCAGTATTTATAAAATTTTCATGTGATTTATAATATACAGAGTGCTGAGCTTAGCTCGCACTAGTTTTACCGGATTTGTGGAGTACCGCTGTCTGCCCTTGGAGTCAGCCAAAAGGCCCAACAGGCTCAAGAGACCTCTTAGGTGGGGTGAGAGTGAGGGATGAGGTTGGCGGCCTTGTGGGGATGTAAGCGGGCTCTGCCAGTTGACGTGTTTTGATGAGAGTGCTGAGCATCGCTCACACAGATTTTATGAGAACATGCGATGAGCCGTGCTTGGAGCATCGGGTAGACTGTGTGTCACCGATTTAATAGGCTCGCACGTGCGTTTTGAGACATGGCATGAGTATTGAGAAACAAACCTCTGTGGGAAGCAGGCCAATTGGGCCGGAGTACCTAGAGATATTACATGGGTTCATGGAGTACGATGTACCGTGCAAGTAGCATGGAGTACGATGTACCGTGTTGTATCTTCGGATACGGCATCTCCGGATGCAGCATCTTCGGATGCCGGGGATCGGATAAGACTGACGGGATGGACTGACCCACCTCCCGGGCGGTTCCCGATCATGGTGAGAACCCGCACACTAGGATCCGTGTAGCTGAGGAACTCACGAGGACAGATGTGGCCATAGTCCTAGTTATTTACCTATATACAGACGTTGCCTAGTCTCGCATGTTGATGATTTCTATGATGATTTAAACTGGGTTTTAAAACTAAATTGCATGATGGTATTTCCATGCTTTTCAAAACCCACGTGTGATGTAAATGTTTTCATGATTTTGTGTGAGTCAGGATCACCCGCAGGAGGGGTCGAGTCCTGACTTTATTGTCAAAATCTTAATTGAGAAAGAAATGATTTATGATAATTGCATGTTGATTTTTCGTGCAAATGTATTTTACATATCATCATAATGCATAGCATTGTTTTAAAATGTGTGGAGAAAGGGTGGTTTATGCATGGCACTACGTTCATGTAGGTAGTATGGTTACCTACTTGTTCGTAGGATTGCCTTACTGAGCTTGATGTGCTCACCCCTTTCATTTTCTCCCACAGATGATCTCCAGTTGAAGTTGAGGCGACTCAGTACTGCATTCCGGATATCCGCTGCTGCCCATCAACATAAGGTATATACACTTGTACTTATTGTATCTACATAAGCATAGCACAGTAACATGATTGTAAGTAACTTTAGGGGATGTATAAATAATATAACAATTATAAATGACTGGAGAAGAAATAAGTACTAGGGTAGATGTATGGTGGGACTGGCATTGACGCACAGCCCAATTAGTAGTGGAGTGTTGGTCACGATTCGAGGACAGGTAAGAATTAAGTAAGAAAATAAACAAAAACGCGAAAAAAATTCACTCTGATTTTTGGATAGTTGGGTCGTGACAATTATTTTGGTATCAGAGCGTAATTGGTCTGATGTGTGTCAGTGTCAGAAGTTAAGAAATTACATCCCCGTGTTACTGTGCTTAGTTAGATACAATAGTGTATATCGAGATGGGCTTGACTAAGAAATGGTTGAGAATGCAGGAATGCCTAATATGAGTCGCGCTAAATGAGATAGTGCACGAGGCAGAGGTCGTAGAGGTAGACCTGAGTCTGCTAAGTCGTGCTGAGTTTGGCTATGAAAATCAGTATGAGATTGAAATAGAGGCGAATGTTGAGCATGCCTCACAGAGTCCGACAGAGAGATCGGACAGTATTGAGACACGCTTCGCGAGATTGGAGCGGAGTGTGGAGATTATTTTGAGGAGCTAATTACTCAGATTATGTACGAGATCAGAGGGCGCAGCGGAGCATTGGTGAAAACCCGCTCGACCCATCTTAAGAGCTGATATGAGAAATGATTATGGATGTATTCCGGTGACAGGATATCCTGGACATGATTTAAAGGAAATTTTGGATTAAAGTCCTTACTCTGACCCAGAGGATTTAATTTATTGACGAGTATGGAGACTCGATTATATTCTGGGCAGATATTACCTCGACACTATGAAAAGTGACAGTCGAGATGTCTAAAAGTTTATGGAAGGGCTCAGATTTTCAATTAGAGTCCGATTGGCCCGTGAGATATTACCTATACCGAGGCAGTGCACAGATTTACAGTTGGGTAAATAAGAACATGAATTGCACGCCTCTGAGACTTGGAAAGGTAGTGAGGGCCGAGATAGAGACAGAAAGAAAAGCGAGAAATGACAAGGATGTCAAAAATGGGAAAATTGGTAATTGGTAAAAGATCTGATGTAACGAGTTATGGGCTAAGATAATTGGTAAGGCCCTAGTGCATCTAATTTTGGGCACTCTTGTGGGCATTGTGATTGGAGGACCCCGACCTGCTACGAAGCAGAGTAGCAGTGTCATTACTGTGGAATGTGTGGTGGATACCACAGAAGGAGGGTCTATACCTACACGGTATTGATGAAAATGGTCGTTAAGTGTGGTATGATGGACCATTGATTTTGATTACACAGAGTTGGGCGAAATCGCCCCACAAAAAAGTAAAGAGACAGAGAAAAATTTCGTTGTTATAGCTGAAAACGAAAAGGGAGGCCATAGCCGAAGAGAAAAAGGAAAGTAGGCTATTGGACGAAGGCGAGTGGATGTCTTGGACCAGGATGCTATTGATGTTTCATGGATGTGGTGTAAGATACCACACTTGTTATGAATAACGAAGTACATATGTTCATTAATCCGGTGCCACATATTTATTCATACCGCCTTCATTCGCATATAAGTGAGTAAAAGGCATGAATGCCTACGTCATCGGTTACAATATGGGTAAATGAGTACCCCAATAGAGGAGGATGAATTAACGGAATATAGATATAGAGATTTTAAGTTGATAAACAGGGGTGTAACGGTTGAAATTACAGGAGTAAAGGATGTACTCACAGAATGAATAAAGACAAGAGTTTCATTATAATTGATACGCAAAGGAGAAAATCTTCGAGATAAGATAGATCCTAAGTACAAGATGTATTGGAGTAGAGATATATGCTAGATAAGGAATACCTTTAATATGCGAAGTAATTGAGGTTAAACAATTAGTAGCGAATACAAATTATAACCAAGGACAAAGATGGGTATAACCATAACCGGTAGTTGTGGTTAAGTCTGAAGGCTAATAAAGGTATTTCAAAATACCTCCCCGCCTGAAGACTTGACAGCATCTAGATATATATATATATATATATAATCTATAACGGGAAATCGATCATCGTAATAAATACCTTTAGCATTAGGTTACCTTACTAAGACGATAAGAACATTAAAATTCGACAAATTATAAAGGTTAACGTAGTAAAATTTGATAAGAGCCGTTAAGATAAGAAAAGGAAATAGCGCAGGTTAGCACCTGGAAAACGTAAGCGGTTGAGAAGGATCTTGTACGCCTTGCGTAAATAAGTCAAGGATTAGATCGAGTGTAATCATCATTAACGGTGATATGCTGGGAGTAGTTAAAGCCTAGGGCGAATTATAAGCAACAATTGGAAGATAGCTTTTACAGATGGATTATTGCGAGATTTAAAATGGTATACCCTGTTGACACGTTTAACTAAGAAAACGTGATCTTGGAATAAGATGATAAATAAGATGATAGATGTGACGTGAATTTGGCGTGATGAAGTATGAACTGACCACCATGATTAATTTCACCATGCCCAACAGCTCAAGAGGTTTTTCAGTGAGTATGAATGCCTCAAAGTTATGATGGAGCTGTGTATTGATGTATAATGGGAAGATAGTCAATTTTGGAGTCAGACAACTCTTCGATCACGAAATAAACTATCTGACCCATGATTTAAAGTTGGCAACAGTATTTGTACCGAGGATATGGTACTATTATGTACAGGGTGAGGAATTATGGATATGCACTGATCATAGAGCCCGAGTATCTGTTTTCACAGAAAGGGGCGAATATGAAAATACATATTGGGTTAGAGCTTCTGAGAGATTTTGATTTATGAGAATTGTACCACCCAAGAAAGGCGAATGTGATGACTGATGCCTTGAGCAGAAAGAGCCTCGGGATGGTACCACATATGATGGTCAGGGAGCGTGAGCTGCTAGATGCAGTTGTGGACCTCAGTATTGATGTGATCCCTTCTGAGGATGACAGTGATTGTGTGACAGCTAGCCTGATGACTAGTACCGGATGAGAGTGCCCGGATTTGCCAGGCTTAGCGTGATGATCGACCGGATGTCGATAGTTTGGGTCTGATTCAGAAGGGTACAGTGATAGAGTTCACAGTGGGTGATAATGAGTTACTGAGGATTCAGAGACAGTATGAGTGCTCCCCAGGACCACAGTTGATGAGATAGTGATATTGTCAGAAGCTCACTCTTCGGGATATACAGTGCATGCGGAAGGTAATAATAATATATATTAAAATCTCAAAAGGGGTATGGGTGGTCAGATGTGAAAAGAGATATTGGTGGAGATTGTAGAAAAGTGCCTAGTGTGTCAGCAGAGTAAGGTAGAGTATTAAAAGTCTGCAGAGTTATTGCAGCACCTACCTATATCGACACGGCACGAAAAACGAGAGTAAGTCTCCATGAATGTCGTGATGGGTTATAGGAGACCCGGATAAATCAGGAGACTAGTTGGATGGTAGTCGATAGAGTGACTAAGTCCACCCACCTTCTGGTTATGAACTCCCCAGATACTCAGAGTGTGTATGAGGATTCAGGTATAAGAAAGATTGTGGAACATTAAGTAGCGTTCCAGTGAGCATGGTATCATATAGGGATTCCCGCTCCACTTCCTACCTCAGGGAATATTTTTAGGAAGCTATGGGAACCCGACTGAGTATTAGCACAGCTTTACATCCTCAGACAGATGGTCAGTCAGGGAGGACTGTACAAGTTCTGGAGGATCCGATGAAAGCGTGTGCCATTGATTTTATAAGCTCCTGGAATGATCAGTTGATTTCTAATTGAAGTCGCCAATAACGACAATTGGCAATTGAGTATCGGGATAACGAGATATGAGGCAGTGTATAGCTGTAGGGGCTGTTCCCCAAATTGGATAAGAAAGAGTGGGTGACAGGTAGAAATTATTTCTGACTTTGGATAATAAGTCTCTGAGGATGTTTAGTTAAGGATGAGAGATTAAGAACACCTCAGAACAGATAGAAAAATATTGGAATTCACCCTTGGTGAATTATTATGGTTGAAAGTTACACGTCCTAAGAGAATAAGGACATAGCGAAACTTTTGGAAGAAGTAAATTGAGTTGAGCTGGATCGAATTCTTGAGAGATTGGACAAGTGGGAGATAAGACCTGTAGGTTGTTGTTAATCACTTGGATTAACAGGCACCCACAATGTGTCCCAGCTTATGATGCTTCGGTACTACTATCCAGATCCAGCAGAGGTGATAGGATATGAACTCCAAAAGTTCAGTTTAATGAAAATATGAGTATATTGAAGAAGTTGATTCGGGCATTGAACAGGAAAGAGACAGTATTGGGGTTTAAGATAATCTCCCTAATTAAAGTCCTTTGGTAGTAATACACTCCGAAGAATGTCGCATAAATTTTAAGAGTATGATATGATCGATATACCCGGAGTTGTATATGGACTCATATGACTTGGTTCTAATTTGGAGGACCAAATTCCTTAAGTGGGGGAGAATTGTAAGACCCGAATTTAATAAAAATACGAAAACTAAATAAGAAAAGATAGAGGAAGTATGAAGGAAGTCGGGTTAAATTAATCCCGAACACGTGTAAGGGCAAAACGGTCAAAGGACCGAAAGCCGGAGTAAATTCGATAAGGAAATTTAATTAAAAATAAGGATTTAAGAAATCTTGGTCAATAAAGATGAAATAAAATTATTTCGGATTAAATTGATCAAGATATTAATTTATTGGAATTAATCGGGATTAATCGGGATTTTTAGTTCAGAAAAATAATCCCGAAAATAATCGAAAAATA
The DNA here is from genome assembly GCA_033439115.1 of Firmiana major. Lineage (NCBI taxonomy): Eukaryota > Viridiplantae > Streptophyta > Magnoliopsida > Malvales > Malvaceae > Firmiana > Firmiana major. The sequence goes on along the minus strand of CM065913.1, from coordinate 32,866,497 downwards.
TACTGAAAAGTCACTCGGGACAATATCCCGAAAATACGGAGCAATTATACCCGAAAAATAGGTTAAAATATAATAAATAAATTAAATAAAATTAAATTAATTAATTTAGAATAAAATAATAATTTTAAGGGATATTTGGGTATTTTTAGTGTATTTTAATAAATAAAAATAAATTGTTAAATAAGATAATAAATTGTAAAAAAAAAAAAAAGAATAGAATTGAAAAAAAAAAAAAAAAAAAAAAAGAGAGGAAAGTCATCGGGGAGAGAGAAACGGAAGACCCGAAGAAGACCAAAGGAGGCCCGATCACCGTCCGGCGGCCAACGGCCCGGCCAAGGGCCGGAAAAGAAAGAGGGGACGCCGATGAGCACGATGGTACCGGCGGTGTAGCCAACCGACGCCGGAGGAAGCCGATCGGAGGAGGAGAAGGCCGACGGGATTGAGGGGCTCGGTCCCGGCGAACGGCGGCGATCCGACCAGAACCAAGGCCCGATTTGGAGAGCCCAGTCGACGGCGGTGCTTTTGGCACCGGTGGCACTCAGCGAGACGGCCGGAATCGGCGGCGACGGCCAAGGGAAGAGAATGGGTCCGACGGCGAGGAGAGAAGAGGCCGGACCGGCGGCATTCCGGCGGCCTTGGGCGAATCTGAGCCCAGATTCGAGATGCGGACGGCCTTGCGGAGCTGTTGGCGGTGGAAGCCGGCGGAGAACCGGCCGGCAAGGCAGTGAACCGGCAGTGAACCGGCCGAACCGGAGAAAAACCGGCGGTCTGACCGGTCCGAACCGGACTGAACCGGTTCAGCCAAAAAGAGGGGAAAAAAGGGAGAAAAAGGGAAAAGGAAAAAGAGGAAAAAAAAATTGGGGAAAATTTCGGTGATGCAATCGAGCTTCGGGTAAGTCGATAAGCGGTCAAATTGACCGATTTAAATTTGGAATATTTTATTTAATTAATTTTGGGCTGAGAACTTACTAGGAAAAATTGTGGAATTGTGTAGCTCGACGATTGGCATCCACCGAGGGCTCGAGACAGCCTCGATTTGCGGACTAGCATGGAATCTCGGGTAAGTGACCCCTATTTACGACAATTTCCTCGTTATGCGTGATATTGATTAAATTTACGCATAAATTGAATTAATTTATGGAAATTTAGATTAATTGTCGTAAATATTAAATTTAGCTATTCGAGAATTAGAACGAGGCTCAATAAATTATTGATGGGCCCAATGAGCCCAATAGGCCTCGATAAAGAGAAAATTAAGTGGAAAACGGGCTTAAGGCCGATTAAGGCCCATTAAGGTGCAATCGGGCCCAATAGGGGTAAACGGGCCCAATGATTTAAATTAAGCCCAGAAAAGATTAAGTACAATTAAATCATAATATCTGACCTGAGGAATATTAATACGCAGTTCCGGGCATTGGATTGGAAACATATCGGACTGCGCGATGGGACTACATTGGAAAAGAGAAAGGTCAGACTCGACGAGAATCGAGGTAAGGGAATTCTGCGGACTGCTAGAGGTAACAGTACGCAATTTTAAATTCATATGCAGTCCTTTAAAATATCCTGAAGGGTCTAGAGGTCAAATAATAATTTTAGTGCCCCGAATGGGCAAATTACTAAAATACCCTTGTTAAGGGTAAAATTCTAAAAATCTAGGAAAAATTGGGAGGAGCAAGGACAAGAGGTTCCTGCTCGTTCTGGAGATATTTCAACGCATGCATGAGTAGGCTGGCTCGCCTTGAAAGAAAGTGCACCGCATTGCATACTTTCAACGTGAAATTGATTTGAAAACTGTTTTGAGTAAATAGAGCCGCCTACGTGTTTTATTGACATATGACGTGCTAGAGCTCAGCTCGCACGGTAATTTCGATTTGTGTGATGCATGCATTAGTGCTGGAGCGAGAGCTCGCACTAGAGTTTTACATGCATAGGTGCTAGAGTATAACTCGCACCAGATTTCACATGCTCTTTCGTGACACGGTGCTAGAGTCTGACTCGCACCATATTTTTACATGATTTTCGAGACAGAGTGCTGGAGTTTAACCCGCACCAGTATTTATAAAATTTTCATGTGATTTATAATATACAGAGTGCTGAGCTTAGCTCGCACTAGTTTTACCGGATTTGTGGAGTACCGCTGTCTGCCCTTGGAGTCAGCCAAAAGGCCCAACAGGCTCAAGAGACCTCTTAGGTGGGGTGAGAGTGAGGGATGAGGTTGGCGGCCTTGTGGGGATGTAAGCGGGCTCTGCCAGTTGACGTGTTTTGATGAGAGTGCTGAGCATCGCTCACACAGATTTTATGAGAACATGCGATGAGCCGTGCTTGGAGCATCGGGTAGACTGTGTGTCACCGATTTAATAGGCTCGCACGTGCGTTTTGAGACATGGCATGAGTATTGAGAAACAAACCTCTGTGGGAAGCAGGCCAATTGGGCCGGAGTACCTAGAGATATTACATGGGTTCATGGAGTACGATGTACCGTGCAAGTAGCATGGAGTACGATGTACCGTGTTGTATCTTCGGATACGGCATCTCCGGATGCAGCATCTTCGGATGCCGGGGATCGGATAAGACTGACGGGATGGACTGACCCACCTCCCGGGCGGTTCCCGATCATGGTGAGAACCCGCACACTAGGATCCGTGTAGCTGAGGAACTCACGAGGACAGATGTGGCCATAGTCCTAGTTATTTACCTATATACAGACGTTGCCTAGTCTCGCATGTTGATGATTTCTATGATGATTTAAACTGGGTTTTAAAACTAAATTGCATGATGGTATTTCCATGCTTTTCAAAACCCACGTGTGATGTAAATGTTTTCATGATTTTGTGTGAGTCAGGATCACCCGCAGGAGGGGTCGAGTCCTGACTTTATTGTCAAAATCTTAATTGAGAAAGAAATGATTTATGATAATTGCATGTTGATTTTTCGTGCAAATGTATTTTACATATCATCATAATGCATAGCATTGTTTTAAAATGTGTGGAGAAAGGGTGGTTTATGCATGGCACTACGTTCATGTAGGTAGTATGGTTACCTACTTGTTCGTAGGATTGCCTTACTGAGCTTGATGTGCTCACCCCTTTCATTTTCTCCCACAGATGATCTCCAGTTGAAGTTGAGGCGACTCAGTACTGCATTCCGGATATCCGCTGCTGCCCATCAACATAAGGTATATACACTTGTACTTATTGTATCTACATAAGCATAGCACAGTAACATGATTGTAAGTAACTTTAGGGGATGTATAAATAATATAACAATTATAAATGACTGGAGAAGAAATAAGTACTAGGGTAGATGTATGGTGGGACTGGCATTGACGCACAGCCCAATTAGTAGTGGAGTGTTGGTCACGATTCGAGGACAGGTAAGAATTAAGTAAGAAAATAAACAAAAACGCGAAAAAAATTCACTCTGATTTTTGGATAGTTGGGTCGTGACAAATTCATTATGCTTTAATTATTATTTAAAGCTTTTATATATATAAAACTTGAGGATTGCACCAGTAAAAAATAATTTGTCTTACATCATTTTTATAACTCTAAATAAGATTAATTATTTTACAAGCTAACAATTAGATTTAAGAATCTACTCGTATTTATTAGGTATGTAAAATTTCAAATCGATCTAATATTCTTGGAATTTCAATCGAAAATAACATATTTTTTATATATATTAATAGTTAAAATTTATTATTATCAAATTAATATTTAAATATTTTCTATTAACTTAAAATTTTGTATGCAAAATCTACTTGAATAAAATATAATACTTAACAATCGAATTAAAAAAATATAAATAATATAAAAATATACAAAATAGTGTAAAAGTTACTTAATTTTATATTAATGTAAGTAAATCCCTCATTATATTATATATAAAATGTAAAAAGTATGCAAACTATCTATCCATTGCCACATTATTACAATATTAATATACTGTTCTCATTTCTAAAAATGGAAGATTAATAGTATATATATATATATATATATATATATATATATATATATATATATATTCTTTTTTTATTAGGAGGGAAATATTTTGATAATTAAGGATAAATGTGAACTTACTTCGATTCGAACTTAACCTTTGTAATATGTCATAATTTTTTTAATATATTAATTATTTTTCTGTCTAATTAATTTCTTAAATGACCATTTGAAAAGAAAAAAATAGGAGTTAATCAGTTCAATAACTTCACGCGTCAAGTTGGTTCTATTTTATTGGTAAAAAAAAAGTTGGTTCTATTTTATTAATCCCACACTTAACTTTAATCTCCTCTTTTTACTCTCAAAACAAAAGTCTCAAGGAAAAAAAATTCCACTATTTAATTAATTTACTCCTGCAACTTTTGACATGATTCCCATTGGTTAATCTCTTCTTTTCTGTCCTTTCTCTCCATTTTTTTCTTCTGTTCCAACCAACTTCCACCGACTTAGTCCTCATTTAGTTTGAAATTTTGCTCTCCAAAAAGGAAAACGAAAACACAATTTTTTTCATGTCTAAGCCAAGTCTTCATAAAATCATACTCCTAGCTAGATTAAGACTCTTAATTATGAGTCTTAATAGAGCAAGTTTATATCTAATAAAAAATTTTCGGTCCATCAAAGTCAGAGGTTCAGACTTATGAAACAATAATTATGTGAAATTGATAATTTCTAATGTATATTAAAACTTTATCAAGGCTAGCTGAAACTTTCATAAAAAAGTATTATTTGAGTAGAATTTTTTAAAAATAATGTTAAAAAAATAAATTAGTGTTTGAAAATTTCAATATAAAAATATTACATAATATCGAAAATTATTCAATAAAATTTGTGAATATATTTTAATAATGTAAAAATAAAATAATAAACTATATTAAATTAAATTACAAGTTTTAAGTGAAACAAATAAATAAAATAAAAAATTATTTGCAAATTAAAGTAAAAAATTAAATAAATATAAAACTTGCTAAAATAAATAAATTAATGTAAAATAATATAATCATAAGTTAAGTTAAACATACACTAAAAACAATCTTATTAATAATAATTAGTCTTCATAATAAATGAAGGTTTATTAAGGATCTTAAAAGAGATACTATACATCGCCAAAAAGAAATAGAAGAAAAAAGAGCATTCCTAAACCTAACTGAAGAAGGGAAATAATGGACTAAGTTAAGAAATTATTACTATTTGAATAGTTCCCATATTAGATAAGCTAATAAACAAATACTAGTAGCCAAGTTGACTGATGAGACCTATATAATAAAGTTGGATATGCCAAAATAACTGGTCAAGGAAATGAATCTGGTAGGGTCTAATTGAGAGGAAAAGAAATGAATAAGTTTTTAATTTTCAAGTTGGAATGTTTTCGAGATTCCCAACTTGTTATTGTTTGGTTAATGGAACCTTCTACAAGAAAAATCTTTTCCCAAGAACTTAATCCAAAGAACTGTTATTATTTTATGGGTAATTGTTCATTATTGAGGTCATGGTTTACATGATTAAACGAAAGTGGTTTGTTACATTCCCGGTTTCAGGCCCTCACCCACAATTCCTACCCATGGTTTTTGACATTTTAACAATTGTTTCTCTCTAATTAATTAGTGTAAAAGGATAACCTTTTTAGTGGCATCTACAGAAATTAAAAAATCTTTGTTTTGACAAAATTGAGTGAGAATCTGCCTTTACCTACTGCCGACACCAAATTCTGCTCGGAGTATTCATATGTGCTTTCGTGAGTGCATTATCAAAGAATTTAAAAAAAAAATTAGAGATATATTTAATAATTAGAAATAAGATGAGATTATTTTAATTTTAATTTTAATTTTAAATTTAATTTTATAATATGTAATAATTTTTTTAAATTAAAAAAATTATTGACAAAGAAAGTTTTACTTGAGCCTAAATTTTTATTCACCCATGATCAAGCACAAAATTGTCATCAAAGTATAAAATTTCATAACAGTTCTCTAATATCTAATGATGTAGCCTATGTTTGAATTAAGGTGAGGGAAGGGAAAGAAAGGAAGGAAAGCATCAAAACCTTTCCATTGATTTGATTTGTTTGGATAGGATTTAATAAATAAATAATAAAAGAATGAGAGGGTAGTTAAGAATTTCTATTTTTCCTTTTAAGTGTCTCATTTTCATTTATTTCAATTTGAGAAAAATGTTGGAAAAAGAGAATGGGAAAAAAATTTAATTGTAAAATGACATTTATATGATCATGGTCAAATCCTTACTAAGAATTTTATTTAATTGATCACTTGTCTTAGTATTACTCTTACTCAAGAATACTGTTTTAGATGTCATGCCTCGAATAAACACTAAGCATCATATACAAATCTTTAAATGGAACTACTTCAAAAAGAATCTGAAAAAGGGGGGAGATTATGAAACAACTAGGAAGATAATGTCATTTACAAGTTGAAGTTAGAAGTGGAAAAGACAGTGATAATGGTCTGTTATTGTAATATTTTTTGTAAGGAGCTTGTCATCTTGTGTGATAAAAGGATTAATTTTATTTATATAACATTTTTCAATATGAATGCAAATAATATATTTCTGAAAAAAATAAATGGTAAAGTTGATAGAGTTTAGAGGCATGATATCGAGATGCATACATTTATATGGTTAAAGTATCTATAACTTGCTTGGAAGATAAAAAAAATAAAATAAAATCCTCAAAACAAATGAATCTTCCTATCTCTAACCTCTTCTTAACCTATAGGAGATCGGCATCTCCTATCGTAAAGCGTCTCATATGGTGTCATCCCAATACGAGAGTGATAGTTATTATTATATGCAAACTCGACTAGTGGCAAATAATCATTCTAGAAGCCCTTAAAGTCTAAAGCACAAGCCCGAAGCATATCCTCCAAGGTCTGAATGGTCCTCTCTAATTAACCATCGGTCTAGAGGTAGAAAGCCGTACTAAGATTTAACTAAGATCCCATGGCCTCTTCAAAATGTTTCCAGAAACGGGAAATAAACCTAGAATCTCTTTCAGAAGTGATACTCATTAGGATCCTATGTAGCCTGACTATCTCCTGATGTACTGATTAGTTAAAGCACTCAGTGAATCCATGGTCTTAATGGTTAAGAAATGCATCGACTTCGTCAATCTATCAACAATGACCTATATAGTATCATGATTCCTCCAGATCCTCGGTAATCCAATAATAAAATTCATGGTAATATGCTCTCACTTCTAAGTCGATCTAGATAGAGGCTGAAGCAATCCTATCAATTTTCGATACCGTTCCTTAACCTACTGATATATGGGACATTTGACCACAAACTCAACAATGTCCCGTTTCATCCCAGACCACTAGTACACTTTGCGCAAGTTATGATAAATTTTATTGTTCCTTGGGTGCAAGGTGTATCGTGAAGTGTGGGATTCCTCCAATATCAATCTCTTCAATAACTCATCCCTTAAAACACAAATACATCTTTTAAACCTCAAGAGTTCATCACTACCACTATCAAATTTAGGCCCCTGACCTTGCTGCATTAGATTCACTATATTAACATGGAACTGATCTATCTTTTAAGCTATCCTAATATGATCCATTAAATCCGGCTTAATCCTCAAACTAGCAATCATACACTCGCCAAACTCAAAAAGAGAAGCACCCAATCTTAAGCTCGCAAACTGCTTTAGCAATTCATGCTCTTTAATCATTATATAAGATATCATACCCAAGTGTTTCCAACTCAATGCATCTGTCATAACATTCGCCTTGCCCAGGTGATAGAGTACTTCACAATCGTAGTCCTTAAGAAGTTTCATCCATCTTCTTTGTCTCATATTTAACTTTCTTTGAGAAAACAGATACTTAAGACTCTTATGGTCAGTGAATACCTAGAATTCCTCTTCATAGAGATAATGACATCATATCTTTAGTGCAAATACTAAGGTAGCCAACTTCAAGTTGTAAGTAGGGTAATTCCTTTTATGGTCCTTAGGCTGACGAGAACTGTAGGCAACTACCATCCCGTGTTGTATAAGCACATAACCCAAACTCTATAAAAAGGCATCACTACATATTAAGGAACCTCCTGAACCACTAGGAACGATAAGGATTAGTGTAATAGTCAGTCTGTGTTTTAGGTCTTGAAAACTTTGCTCACACGCGTTTGTCCAAACAAACTTTATGTCTTTCCGCGTGAGACGTGTCAAAAGGGCAACAAGTCTAGAAAACCCCTCTATAAATCTGTTGTAATACCCAACCGACCTAGAAAACTACGAATCTTTGTAACTATCTTCAGTCTCTCTCACTGAACCACTGCCTTAATCTTAGACGGATTAACTGATACATCGTTTTTAATAACAAAAAAGACTCTGGAAGGAGATTTGCTCGAGCCAAAAATCACACTTATCTAGTTTGGCATAACATTGCTTATTTCTCAGAGTCTGATGAATCGCTCTCAGATATTGCTCATGCTCCCTTTAGGACCATGAATACACCAAAATATCATTTATGAAGATAATCACAAACCAATCCAGAAAAGGCTTAAAGACTTCATTCATCAAGTTCATCAAGGCAACGGGGCATTAATCAACTCGAATGACATCGCTAGGAACTCGTAATGTCCATATCGATTCTTAAAGGTTGTCTTAGCAAGTCTTCGCTCCAAATATTCAATTGATGATAACATGATCTTAAATCAATCTTGGAGAACATCTGAGCACCCCTTAATTGGTCAAATAAATTATCAATCTGACGAATAGGGTATTTTTTCTTGATAATAGCCTTATTAAGCAATCGATAATCAATACATAACAACAAGTTGCCATCTTTCTTCCAAACAAATAACATAGGAGCACCCCAAGGTGAGACACTTGGTCGAATAAAATTCTTATCCAATAAACCTTGAATCTGCCTCTTAAGCTCCTTTAACTCAATAAGAGACATAACGTAGGGAGGCTTAGATATTGTTTGAGTATTCGCCGCTAAATCTATGACAAACTCTATCTCCCTATCTGGAGGCAAACTTGGTAACGCATTCGAGAATACATTCGAGAAATTCTTGACCACTGAAATACCCCATAGGTCCAGATGTTCCTTTCTATTATCTTCTATATAAACGATATGTCCTTTACATCAATGCAAACCATCAAATTTACACAAAAATATAACAAACAAGTCAAATTTCATTCATTTCTTATCAAAGCATACAACATGCTTACTAGGTGAAAAGAAGGTTACAGTCTTATGTAGCAGTCTAAACTAACTTGATCGGCAGATAGCCAATCCATACCTAAAATAATATCAAAATTATATATATGTAAGAGAATCAAATCTACTACCAAATCCTTCTCTCCTACCTTAAGGTTACAATTCTTACAAACTAGGCCATTCATTTGGGATTCTTTTATGGGAGTATATATATGCAGTAAATGACCTAAGTGTACAAGCTTTACACGTAACTTACTAATGAGAGCAGAATATATGAACGAATGAGTAAAACTTGGATCAAACAAAGCTAATGCTTTAAAACCAAAAATAAATATTTGACCCTTAACCACCTTTGAAGAAGCATCAACAGATTGTCTATCTAGTGAAATCACCCATCCTTGAGCCACAACATTCATACCCTTCTCAACGGCTATAGCCTTCATTTGGACCGTGGTCTATCAGCCGGTCTCTAGCTAATCTTGGGCTTGGGATAATCCCTGATCAAATAGCCTATCTTACCACAGTTAAAATAGGCTCTAGTTATCCAATAGCAAGGCTTAGAATCATGGTTCCTACCACAGTTCTTGCAGGTAGTCTGAGAAGTAACGATAGTGGCGATAGTAGTAGGCCTAGTATTGATTTCTTATCAATACCCTTCCTCCGTGGGGTCTTACCATTGGCAGGCCACTTACCCTTATCCTTGTCACTCGGCCCAAACTCGGCCTAATGGAACTCATAATCCTGTTCCATTAGTTGGGACCATCTAATAGCCTCATCATAGGTAGAAATATCAAAAGGAGCTAGCTTACCTAAGATGGATGTTCTCAACCTTGACATAAATCTCTGAACCTTCATCTCTTCTCTGCGTAGAGTTTTTGGGTCATACAAGCTCAACGAGGTGAACCGAGACTCATACCGATCAACAGACCGAGTACCATGCGTCAAGGCTAAAAACTCGACTTGTATCTTCCTCTAGGCCGTCTGAAGGATAAACTGTTGATGAAAAGTGGTTATGAAGATCTCCCGGGTGATCTTAAGGTGCCGAAAGGCCAATACTACCTTGGTGGACTTCCACCAATACTCTACATCACCATCGAGTGTAAAAGTAGCTAGAACAACCTTCTCTTTGGAGGGACTCCTCATATATTCAAACACTTTTTTAACTTTTAAAAGCCAGTGATCAGCCACAATCAGGCCTTTTACCCCTTTAAAGGACAGAGAATTAAACTTCTGAAATTGCCTAAGGCAGCTCAAATATCTATTATCACCATCACCTGCTGATGGTGGCTGCTGTGAAGCTTGAGGTTGAGGTGGTGGTGGTAGAGGGGCTAGTAGCTGAGGTGTCAATGGCTATGGTGTCGGTGGTTGAGGTAGAGGTACGAAAGGCTCTAATTCTGAAGGAGCAGGTAAAAATGGTGTTGCCTGGTGACCATTGGTGATCATATTATTGCCATCTTGCTGTTGAGACATAAAGGCAGCTAAAGTAGCCGTCAGTACGTTGAAGCCCTACTCGAGTCACTGCTCGAGCCTCAAAATTCACAACTTGGGGTTCTCAGGCTAAGGAGGAGCTAAAGACGAAGACAACCTTGTCAGTCGGCCTCATAAAGGTCGTCCATGTCATCCCGCCTTTACCCTATACAAAACACACACTTTAGTATTACATTTAAGTACAACTTGCAAATTTATATCCAGACATGCATCGTAAGACCCGATTTTTATCGAAATTCCTTATGATTCATATAATGTAAACATGGTTGGATGTAAATTGAATCATAAGAAGAGTTGTGCGTGAATGAAAAATGCAAATGGAATGAATAAAAAATTTTCTAATGCATTTAAAAGACAACTGAATGATTGAAATTGCCACAGATTAAATGAATGGGATTCGGACCATTCAGATTTGAGATAAGGATTTAAAAACATGAAATGAAAAAGGGTTCATGAAGGGAAGTTGTGTTGGTTTGGTCCCGAACACATTGAAAGGTAAAACGGTCAAAAGATCGAAATTCAGTATAAATTCGATAAGAAAAATTTCATTAAAAATATGGAATTGAGAAATCTTGATCAATAACGAGAAAATATTGAATTTCAAGTCTAATTTATCAAGATATGAATTTATTGGAATTAATCGAAATTTTCACATCGAAAAATTATCCCGAAAATATTGAAAAAATATATCGAAAATACGAAATAAGACAGATAAATTCATTTATGGATTAAATGAATAAAATATAAATTTTTGATGATACTTTGGGATTTTTTATAATATTTTAATGAATAAAATAATAATAAAATAAATTATAAATAAAAAATTGAAAAAAAAAGAATTGGGATCGCGCGACAGTCGCGCGACCCCAAAACACGAAGAAGGTTGATGCCTTCTCCTCCGACAAACGGGGGAGGTTATCGGAGGAGAGAGAGAGTCGGTCGAGAAGGGGAAGGTTAGGGCCGATGTCGAGGAAGAGGAATCCGGCGAAGGGAGCAACGATCGGCGACGAAAGGAGAAGGAGAAATCGAGAGAGAGAAAAGAGAAATTCGTTGCCGCCGACGCCGATCTGGCCAACCCCGCCCCCAGCCGAACGTTCTCGAGGCAAAGGCGACCCGATTTGTGGCGAAAACGGCCCGGGAAACGACGACCAACGCCGGCAACGGTGAGAAAGAGAAACGGTAGCGAGACCGAGGAGAGAAGAGGTCGGATCGACCACTTTTCGGCCACCGCTGGTGAAACCGATGCCAGATCTGTGCATCGGACAGTCCGCGGACCTGCTGGAGACGGAAGCCGACGAAGCTCCAAACGGCGAAGAAGAAAACCAGACAGGACTGAACCGGGATAAACCGGACCGAACCGGTTCAGCCAGAAAAGAAGAAAAAGAAAGAGAAAAAGGGAAAAAGAAAAAGAGAAAAAATTGAAAAAAATTTCAGTGATGCAATAGAGTTACGGGTAAGTTGGTAAGCGGTCGAAATTGACCGATTTAAATTTCAGAATATTTACTATGATTAATATTCAACTGAAAATTGACCCGAAAAAATATGTAATTTTGTAGCTCGACAATTGACGCCAAACGAGAGCTCGAGTCAGCCTCGATTTATGTACTATCATGGAATCTTGGGTAAGTAACCCTTATTTACGATAATTTGCATAGTTATTTGTGTTAAAAAATTATCGCATAAATTATGGATTAATTCCGTATAAAATGAATTAAATTCTGAAATTTGAGATAAATTGTCGTAAATAATTAATTGAGCTATTTGAGAGTTTAGAACGAGGCACAATAAATACTGATGGGCCCAATGATCCCAATAGGTCTCGATAATGTGTATAGTAAGTGGAAAATGGGCTTAAAACCGATTAAGGCTCATTAAGGTGCAATCGGGCCCAAAATTATAATCGGGCCCAATACTTTGAATTAAGCTTAGAAATGATGAAATAAAGTTAATTGAATGATTTTTGACCCGATAAATAATTATACGCAGCTCCGGAGATTGGATTGAGAGCAAATCGGACTGCGTGACGAGACATCAGTGAAAAGGTCAGACTGTACAGAAAAATGAGGTAAGGGAATTTTGCGAGTAGCTAGAGGTAACTACACGTATTTTTAACAGCTTTTACATACACTGAAACTGTATAAAGATTCTAGAAATGGATTAAAAATTTAAAGGACCCGGGATGGGTAAAAGACTATTTTACCCATACTGAGGGAAAATTCACATAATGATGGTGAAAGCATGACATGCATGAAATGCATGATTTGAAAGATTTTCGTGAAATTTTAGCAAAACAAATTGGTATATTGGTCAGTAATTGCATAAATTTCACAAGATAACACTACGTAAGTGTTATTTATAATTTAAATGAAATTCTTTGGAAATGGGCCAACTATTAAGTTTATATGGAAATAGATGGTGCTGGAGCATTTCCTCGCACTATATCTGAGTTTGTGAGTATGCATAATGGTGCTGGAGCAGTTACTCGCACCGATTTGTGTGACATCATATGCATGAAATGTGTTAGAGCGGTTGCTCGCGCTGATTTTTATTATTGTGAAATGCATTAGAGGTGCTGGAGTCTAGCTCGCACCCTGTTTTGACTTAATATGCATAAAAAGGTGCTGAAGCGATTGCTCACACTAATTTTACATGATTTTGACAAAGTGCTGGAGCTTAGCTCACACTAAATCTTATGAGATTTTATGAAACGCGTGCTGGAGCTTTGCTCGAACGATATTTTTCCTGATTTTATGAGAGTGCTGGAGCATCACTCGCATTGATTTTATGAGACATGCAATGAGACGTGCTTGGAGCATTGGGTAGACTGTGTGTCACGCCGATTAAATATGCTCGCACATGCGTTTTGAGACAGACACGATTATTGATATGAGATGTGGGTCCACGGAGTACGTTGTACCGTGCAAGTAGCATGGAGTACGTTGTATCATGCTGAGATTGATTATGTGGCATCTTCGGATGCGAGTGGCATCTTCGGATGCAAGATATCAGACAAGATCGATAGGATAGACTGACCCACCTCCTGGGGCGGTTCCCGATAGTGGTGAGACCCTGCACACATGATCTGTGTAGCAGTGGGATCACGAGTATTTGGCCATACTCCTGGTTATTTGCCTGAGATATTGATATATATATTGCCTAGTCTCGCATGTTACAATATAATTGTTTGAAAGCTTGAGAATGCGTGGATTTTGTGTGAGTTTGGACCACCTGAGGGAGGGGTTGGATCCTGACTGATGATATTGGTTTTGTTGTGAATAAATGAAAATTTCAATGTTTTCGAAAATGCTTGGAAATAAATGATTTTATGTGGATCAGGATTACCCGAGGGAGGGGTTGAGTCTTGATGAGTGTGATGGATGTGGATTTATGAAATGAATTAAAATGTTTTCTACGATTTTGTAGAAACTCAGCATGATGTATTTTCCATGCTTGTTTATAATTCATGAAATGAAATGTTTTAGCATGAGGAGGTTATCCATGCTTTAATTGCAAATGCATGATTTTGATTTAATTCATGCGTTGTATGATTTTACATGAGATGCCATTGAGGCATGAGTTGCATGATTTCCATAAGCACGAACAGCTTTTATAAACTATAACATTGATGTGTGCATGATTTCGTGCTTGAGTTTTAAACGAAAAGAAATGGATTTAAGGGCATGGTATTATGAGTATGTAGATAGTTGAGCTATCTACTTACTTGCATGATTACCTTACTGAGCGCGTAGTTTGCTCACCCCCTTATTTTTCCCTTTTTTCAGAGCATTCGCAGTAGATAGTGAGCGGCTGATGACTTGCATTTTTTGTATCCGCTGCGTCCCATCGAGAGTCAGGTATACACATTTGTATAGTTTTTTATCTAAATATATAAATGCACAGTACTGTAAATGTATATGATGTCGGGGATGTAAGGTTATGTAAATGAAATTGTGAATGTAACATGGAAATGGAATAGTAAGTAGTGTGAGGGGACTAACACCGAATCATAGCTCAACTGTTGGTAGGATGGTCACGATGAGAGGAAGGTAAGAATTAAATATGAAAGAAAAAAATGAAAAATTTACTCTGATTTTTGGGTCGTGACATGCATAGACTATGGGATGTAGACCTTATCCTACCGGACCTATATTGACTCGTATTAGATAAACTTCGCTCTGATACCAGCTATGATAGATCCGGTTTCATGAAAGTTTTGGACAATTTTTTTCTTACTCACTTAGATTTGTCGACGACTAACGTCAATTCTAATTGATTTATTACCAAGTTATTAATCTGTGATCTCAGTCTTATCATGTGTGATACGATTTTATTTATCTTTAATTTATAATCTTGTTTACTTGAAATCTCGATTAAACATCAACTTGATTAAATATCATACAACAAAATAAGTTAATCTCCTAACAAGGTCATGTCACATCATGATCTAAAGTAAACTATAATCGACATCTAATATTGTAGAAGAAACCACAATTGATGCCCATTATAGCCTAAAAATTGCATCCTAAAAATATCATAGTTTACATCCCATAATTATGAAATACATAAATTATGCATAAAGAAGTCTGAAAATACAAATTGTACACAAAAATGACATATATACCTCTCAAAAGGAATAGCAGTGGCAGGTGAGAAACACACCCTTCGATGCCTATGCAGAATGGCGCTACAATTTACTGAAGATAATCTGAAAGGTGAAAGAAAGGGTGAGCTTAACGCCCAACAAGAGTACATATTAAAGGAAAGACATCATGAAAATCAGGGAGATTAAAATGGCAGTTAATGCACAATAGTATGCCTCGATGCATATGTATGTAAAACATTTAATACTGATGCGAGTTCAAATTAAAATCATACTATCTCTTGCGATTTCATACAAAAAACATATAATATATGTACAATATCAGTAAGAGACTAGGCAATGATCCCAAGCGTATGTACAGAATCCAAACATACAATAAACGTACAATAGTCCCAAGAAAGGAAGTGAACCAATGGCCATGGTCAAGAGTCCTCAATTTCACTGATCAGGTGAGTACTAAGAGGCTGTAGACGTGATCAAAATCATATAGCAACATATAATAGAGGCTAAGAAGGGCTGCCAATGAATGCCAGTGGGGCATGTACTAAAGGTGGCCTAATAATCTCTAAAGCAATGTCCAAAATATATTTAGCATGATTCCATAATTAATTAAAATAATACTTTAGGGTTTTGAATCTAATACATACTAATTGGGATAGGTATACTCGGAATCATACTAATAGAATTCATACAATAAATCCACATTTAAAACCATGAAAATCCATTTACAAAAAAAAATCATTTAGTTAAATAATTTGTTTATTTTAAAATTAATAATACATGTTAAATATGCAATTTCTTAAATAAATAAGATTTAATGTAATTAGTGAGATTTCATATAATTTCATAAACCAAGCATACTTTATAAATCATGCATATTTGGCTTCAAATAATTTATGCGGGTGTGCATACTTTTTGCATGAATAAAAAATCATTCAAATTATTTTCAATAGTTTCATTTGAATCTTTTTTTTTTAAAAAAAAAAAAACCCCTATGATTGAAAACAATACATGTGCTCATGTCTTAGACATGCATCCCTTACCTAATTAGTAGAGCTGCACTTAACTCACTTGCTACAAAACTAGGCCAGACAATGCATATATATTGCCTACAGTAACTTTCCTCCAAATATTTTTTTAGTTACAATGCCACATCAAACATAATGTATCATTTCCAAGTATATCTAATTTCACTTTACTAACTACAAATCAATAGCTAGTTCACATGGCTTAAACATCTTCATTAAACTATGCCATGTGACTTTGAACATCCTTAAGAGTTTTCTTAATTTATGTCACACCAACCACACAGTCTGAGTTAAGTTCTCTTCCTTGAACCCTCTCTATATTGCCAACACACTACTAGGAAATAAATTTCTCTTGTCATACAATTAGATTATATATATATACACATATTATGTGTTTGTGCCTATATATGCATTTTTATATGAATATATATAAATATATATATAAATATATCCATAAAGTATGCACACCACTTTAACTAAAATTATCATTTTCTCACCTTTATATTTGTTTGTTAACACCGATCTATTACATGCTCCCTTAAGTTTCCACTTCTTTAAAACCTCAATTAAATACCTAGATCACATTTTAATTCTCCATTACATGGCAAATAGATATATATATACACACACATTTAAGTGTCAACTTAAGGAGTACTTACCCCCTCTTGATTTAAGCTTCAACCGAGCCTAAGATTTCCTTTCATTTCCACTTTGTAACCTTCAACACAGTCCCTACATAACACATTTTTGAACGTTATTAAATTATCCATTCTCCATCAAAATTTCTATTAATTGTATTCTTTGGTGCATAGTTGGGTTCTTACCCTTATATTGAACTCCAACAGCCAAGGTTCTCCTGCAACAGCACAGTTGCTGTTCTCGATGCGTTCTGGCTGGAGGAAAACTTCTCCTTTCTTTTGCTAAGCTCGGCCACAGCACAACCCTACATCATCCCCATATTACAACAGCCGAATAAAAATCCTTATCAGCCATCAAGAACCAAAGATAAGCTCTCGGTTCTACACTTCCACCAAAAGGCCGGGGTTGTTGCGTGGTTGGGGTCTATCGGTTCTGCTTCTGCACTTTCTCCTTCTCGTAGCCTATTTTAAGTTTTTCCTTATATAGCATCACTTCCTTGCTTCCCGACCACAGTTCCTGTTTCTTTCTTCCTCTTTCCTTATTTCTCATCTATTTTTCTGCACGTAATGGAGGTGGCCAGAAGCTCCTATTACTGGCCTGATCAGAGCCGACTGAGACACTTTATCCCGCCTTCCTTCAACTCAGTTTCTCCTCTTCACTTTCACCGAAACTTACTGTACAAGGCTAAGTGGGTTGTTACACAGGACCTTATGCCTCTCTTCAGCCTGCCCTACACCATGCCATCATCGTCCCTTTTCAAAGAAAGACCCGAGAGACTTTCAGCTTTTAGAGTCCATTGTGTCAGCCGAGTATGGCTCTCCCTGGGGTGTTTTCTCTCCTCACGTTTCTCCCATGTTTCACATTGCCAACTATACTCTTTCTCCCTCCTCGCGTCCTGCCTTCAGACTTCATTGTTTCCTCTTTCCACAGCCTCTTGCGTCTCTCTTCTTTCACCGAACAACCAATAGGAGCAATGGGGTTGGCTCCCCTCTCGTCGTCTTCTTCCTTCTGTTTCCCTCTCTCCATCGTTTCTCTGCTTCTTTCGATTTTGAAAAATGATCAGAGGCCGAGACTCTATTTTCTGTTTTCCTTATTTTTATGGTAACCTTCTCCAACGTTAGTGGGAGTTGGTGACCCTCTCGATTGACTTCCTCCAGAAGCCAATCGGTAATTCCTTTTCTTTTCTTTTTTTATTTATTATTTTTTTAATGTAAACTTATACATACATACATATACATACATATATATATATATATATATATATATATATATATATATATATATATATATATATATATATATATATATATATATATACACACACATGTTGTATTGTTAGTTACTTAATAAAATTGATTTGCATTAATATATATATATATATATATATATCATGTAATATAATTATATATAATAAGTACACTATGATAAAAATTGATTTTGAGAAAGCTTACGACGGATTGGAATGGAGCTTCATTAAAGAAGCACTTACTTTCTTCGAGTTCCCTGCGGTATGGATTCGCCTTATTATGACATGCATATTTACTTCGCATATGACTATCTTAATTAATGGAGAGCAAAGCGAAGTCATCACCCCATCGAGAGAGTAAGACAGGGAGACCCTCTATCCCCATATTTGTTCATTTTGTGCATGGAATTCTTGTCTTTAAAAATACAGGAGGCATGTGAGGCTAATCAATGGAACCGTTACAATTATCCAGAGGGGGACCAAAATTATCCCATTTGTTCTATGCAGATGACCTCATTCTAATGGGTCGAGCCTCGGAGAATACATGCAGAACTATCTTAAATGTGCTCGACTCCTTCTACAAAGTATCAGGACAAAAGGTAAATACTTCAAAGTCCTCCATGATTTTTTCTCAAAATGTAAATATCGATACTAAAGATACTTTAAGTGATATTTTGGGGATCAGACATGCAGAAGATTTAGGAAAATATTTAGGTTTCCCTATCTCTAAGACACGCAAAGCTTCAGACTTCAATTTTGTTATTGATAAAGTTAGAGGAAAGCTCTCAGGATGGAAATCCAAACTTCTCTCTATGGTAGGAAGGACCATCCTTGCAAAAGCTGTATTAAATTCAATACCAATGTATTACATGCAAGGTACCAGCCTACCAATGAGTACATGCAATGAGATTAACAAAATTACTAGGAACTTCTTGTGGGGAACTTCTGAGGACCACAAAAAGATTAATCTTGTTAATTGGAACACCGTCACACTACCCAAAGAAAAAGGGGGTCTTAGGGTTAAAGATATGACCAAACTCAATGAAGCAAACATGACCAAGTTAGGATGGAGGTTCATGACAGCTTGTGGGCAAAGGTTTTACAAGCCAAATACTCAAGAAATGGAACCTTTATTAGGAAAGCTTGCTCTCCAGTATGGGCAGGAATGCGCAAGGGAGCTCACATAATTGATAAAGGATTGGTGAGATCAGGGGAACAAGTTCATTTTTGGAGGGATGACTGGATCGGGCTTGGCCCCCTAAATACTCTAATCATTGGACCATGGCGTAACGGAGAGGAATGGAAGGTTGTTAAAGACTACATCAATGATCAAGGTGACTGGAAATTTGAAGAAATTAGCACACCATTACCAGAAGAAATTCATTTGAAGATTAAAGCGACCCCTCCCCAAATGGAAAGTCATAGCAACGACGTCATTTCATGGAAGTTTACTCAGGATGGGATTTTTACATTGAAATCTACTTACAAAATGACACTTAGCACAGATGCTAGTACTAATCAGGTTTGGAAAAAAAATTGGAAAATTCAATCCCTCCCAAAAATCCAATTATTTCTATGGCTCTGTAATCATGAGAAAGTTGCTACCAAACACTTCTTAGGGATAAGAGGCATGCAAGTTGCTACAACTTGTCCCAGATGCAATATGGAGACAGAGACTCTTGAACATTGCCTGAGAAGTTGTTGTTTTGTCAAAGAGATGTGGGATTTAGTTGGTATACCCACTAAGTTGCAGAAAGCTTTCTCACTTGAATTCAGAGACTGACTTGCTGAAAATATTCAGTGCCAAGACATATCCAACATTGGGAATATACCTTGGAACATTGTTTTCTCTTTTACAGTTTGGCATATCTGGTTAAATCGAAATAAACTTGTTTTTGAGAACACATTAGAGCAAACAGAAACATGGTGGAATAAGCTTCAGGTGAAGATTAAAAAGTTTTGGGCAATCAAAGGACCGGAGCTGAGTCACAGAATCAACACTAACACCATGGTACGCTGGCAGCCACCTCCCCCTAGTTACCTCAAACTGAACACTGACGGTTCATCATTGGGAAACCCCGGGAAAGCAGGTACTGGTGGTATTTTCAGAGATTCAAATGGATGTTGGGTCAGCGGCTATATGAGAAACATTGGTCATGCGACTAGTTTCGCGGCTGAGCTATGGGCATTGCGAGACGGGTTACAAGTGGCAATCAAGAAGGGTTTCCACGATCTGTTGGTTGAAGTCGACTCTATCAATACCATGATGTATGTTACTGATGGAGTTAACGTTTCAAATCCTCATTTTGCTTTGGTTTCTGACTGCAGGGTGCTTTGCAAAAGCTGGGGAACGCCAAGGTGAATCACATCTTCAGAGAGGCTAATAGTTGCGCAGATCGTTTAGCGAAGATGGGTAGTAGAGATGCTGACTGCTTTCTATACCTTGAGTCTCCCCCACTTTGTATTTCACTTAATTTGTTATATGATCGTATAGGTCATAAAGCAAACAGGTCTATCCGTTGTAATCCCAATCTGGGATTTATTTAATTTCTAATGTTTATTTTGTTCTCAGCAAAAAAAATATATATAATAAGTACACTTATATTAAATTTTAATATTGTATTTCACATGTTATATATATACACTTATAAATATATATTTATCTCATTATGTATTTATTTTTAATATTAATTCAACTCCGAGAACATCATAAACACTCATATACATTCATATTCATTTAACGAATTTAAACAAATTTCAATTTACAAAAAACACATGAACACAAGGTACATTGTCTTACTTAAACTCGCGAGGCAAAATTAACTAATTCTGAGACAAATGTGATATGTTGAAAGATGTCGTGTACTGATGTATCCCTACATAATTATTTAAACTTATTATTAATGAATTAATGAAATTTATATCATATTTTAATTAGATAAATTTAGGTTCGAAATTTTGCGGTTATTACAATATCCTTTGCAAAGGAGAGTTCTAAAAGGTTGAAATATTAAATTAGCTCTTCACGGTCAGGCATGGATTTTGGCCGCACATTGCTGGCTAACCCTTTTTTAATATATATTTAATTTTTATTTCCTTAGTTTATTATGTTCTTAAATCATATAAATATCAAATGAGAATGTATGAAGTCTTGTAATTTAGATTACGAAAGTTTACTGAATTTTGAAACCCAAATTAAGTTTAACTTCTCTTACTTGTTGGATGATTGGGAGTTCTATATATTATTATTCAGTTGTTAATTTGGCCATTACTAATGAATGTTGAAATTGCTTTCATGTGAATTGCAGGAGAAACTAATCAGAAATCTCTTGAAGCAATAGTGAGTCCTTCCTAAGCTTAGCATAATGTATTGCATACAGACTAAACTGAGCTAGCTATAAATTATAATAGCTATTGCACTTAACCAGAATTGGTAAAAGCTGGTAAATTTTGATGGGTTTATTTTGTTTCATACGCTGCATACCAAAAGACAAAAAATTACTGGGAATTGTCTTAGGTGTATGCTAACGCAGGTGGCTGCAATTTCCTTTAGGTTTTTATTTAAGAATTCGAGTTTCCAAGCAAACTATATCTCAGTCACAAGCTTATTATATCTGTAGAAACACATTTTGGTTTTTTTTTTTTTCTTTTCAAACTTACTTCTTACAATCTTCTACAAGTTAAGAGCACTGGAAAAGAATCTTTACATTGCGGTAAGTCTAGTGCTTGCTACCTGATAACTCATTAGTTCTAAGGCAGTTCTAGCATATGCTTTCTATGCTTTTTATTCACCAATCTTGCATGTAGGGTCTTGACAGTAATACAATCATTAATCTTGTTTAAGTGTCAGTGTAAAAATTGTTAATTCTAGGACAAGTGTTTTTAACATCCCTTGACTCATATCAGTGTTAAATTTTCATAGTCATTTAAAGAAGTACTACTTGTAATGCTTTATTTTGTACAAGATATTATCAAGGACTTTATATTTTTCACTTTAACCCTTTATAAAATACGAGTTGTTAGCATATGGCCTGTCCCATTAAATCTGGAAAGCATCATTCATATTGCATTTTGATTAATAAATATAATATGAATAAATATTTTTGCATCTTCTGTTAATTCTATTTTGATTGAATTTTGATTAAATAGGAACTCTGTGCTCTTAATCATATATACAAAACGAAAATTGGAACTCTGTGCTCTGAACATGGAAGCATACATTAAAAATTAATTTGAATGTTGGAACATAAAGTGATAAGAATAACGTTGAAGCTGATTGTTTATGTAATACTAGAACCATTGCAACATGGATAATGTAAAGTTGAAGCATCCATACATGTGTATATCCTTATGTAATACTAGAACCATTGCAGCATTTGAGATTAATATCTGACAGCATTTAAAATCTTCAATTCAGATTTTAAGATTTGAAGTTTGACGTTGAGAGACAATCTACTTTGTTTTTCAGCTGCTTAATTACTCAGGTACCAGCTTTTAAATTTTATTGACTCTGTCTCATGTTAGTTTAATATCTGACAACATATGTTCTATAGGAATATGAATAAATTCATTATTGTTATATATGTTCCATGATAATTGTGTATCGCAAGAACAATTATACTTGCATTATTCTATTTACTACTATGGGCCTTTGTCTTTGCCTTCGTTTCTTCTACTTTGTTTTAAATAATAAAAATATAAATACCAAAAATATAAAGTTAAGAATTTAAACTTAATTGACTTAACAAAAATATAATGCTGGCTGCTCTCCTACATAGCATAACTTAACTCTTTTTCAACTCTCTTTGCAAAACTTCATAAGCCTTTTATAATTCTTTGTTGTGATTGAACAATTATAGAATTGGAGTAGTAAAAGGAGGTGTAAGTGAAATAAAATACTCCATTCATATTCTGTTTTTGCTTTTGTTCATCCATTTTTGCTGGCAAAAATACATTTATTTATTACTAAATTTATATCGAATAACCTAGTTTTAGGATTATTCAAGCATGGACATCAACTCAGCTTTTATTCTAATTAGCAGTAGACAGGTAAGAACCACATGTGATTGTATTAATTTTCTTATATCAGCATCAGGATAATTTATGATGGCTGTGTGAGCTTGTTGCTATGTGTCATGGTGATGTTTTTGGTTGTATTTGGCCTTCTAATTAGCTTTACAAGATTTCTGTACAGAGATTGAGGCTAACACTTGTTCATACTTTATAAACTTGTAATTAATACGTTAGCTTTGTCTTAGAATAGACATAGACAAGGTAGATGCAAATTGTAACATGGGGTTGCTATCTAATTGTAACTGTCAATGTAACATATGTGCTTAGGGGTGACAAGTTATGGCTTGCTGCTGCATTCTGTATGTGTTGGGCAGAGGATTTTATTGTTGATTTAGGTTCCATATCGTGGGGTGATGATGTTTTATCATATTTATGTTGGAGTTAAGCTCGAGAAGGCCACTTTAATGTATTATTGTAATGATTACCTCTTGTATAGATCATATTTTTTGTAGCAGACAATGTGTATTAAATCTACTGTTTTTTATCAATGTTTATACTATTAGTGTTTTCCAATACAATCGTGCATTTTGGTTAAAGAACCAGATTTGTTGTCTTCTTTTCATGTTTACTTTATTTATTCCTTTCTTTTATTTTCTCTCTTTTTATTCATTCAAGCATGGTGGTAATAATTAAAAGGTTTCGTCCTTTCTTTTTTTATATTATAGGTTTCAGATGCATCAAGTTCATTGGATTTATTATGTGCAAATGCTTGAAGATTGAAGCTTTTGAGGATGATAATCGGTATGCAACTTCTAAGAAGTTTAGACAATTTTTGTAGTCGTTTAAAATGGTTTTGGAGAATGTTATTGGTTACTTTGTGAAGTTAATTGTTGCTTTGACGATAATTGCTATTTTGATAATTTCTTGTTTCTAATTGAACTTTTTTTTTTTTTGACAATGTTTCTAATTGAACTTTGAACAAAAGAAAGTTGCAATTGTTAGGAAATAATTAATGCATGAGTTTTACCGTGCAAGTAACATTTCTTTGATTATCAGTGCAACGGACGAGATTTACCAAATGAGGCATGTTGACAAAAAAAAAAAAAAACAAAAAGAAAGGGTCAAACTTTTATTATATGTCATGAAAACACAAATCAAGCTTTTAAATTTAAAATAAAATTTAATAACCTAAGAAATTTCAAATAAGACTTTTACTGTCCTTTTAAGTGTAGGTAAAAGCTTTTAAATTTAAAATAAATCTCAATAAATTTAATAATTTCAAATTTCAAATAAGATTTTTACTGACACTTTAAAATATCAATAAAAAAATTTTAACTTTTAAAAACATTCAAAAACATGGGGAAATGTCTTGCTAGTATTTATAGTGCCTATACCGACATAAGTGTACCTGACCGCCGATAAACCTTTACCGGCATTCATCTGGCTTGCGATTAGCCAGCAGTCAATGAACTGCCGGTAAGAGCTTTATCGACAGTTCATTGGTCTTTTACCAACACTTATAAGTGTCAGTAAAAATCAATTTTCTTATAGTGTGGTAGGTTATTTCATTAAATTTTGGTTGATGCTTTTTCATGCGTTGAAGAAATGAGGTTGGATATAAAGCGAAACCAAAAGCAGCTGTGTTTTGAGATTTACAAAAGAATAACAGATGCCATAATAAAAGGAGATGAATCTGCAAGTCAAATCGGTAAACGGATTAGCCTTCCATCAAGTTTTGTTAGAGGACATCAACATTATCAAGATGCAATCACAATTTGTAGGTATTATGGTTATCTTGATCTTTTAATTACGTTCACTTGCAATGGAGAGGGAGTATCATCCACGAAATTTCCATCAGTAAAATACTTACCGACAGAAATAAGGGTATAACCGACAAAAAGTTCCATCTTAATACCCTTAAAATTTGGTAGTGTATGATCTTGGTTCCGTTCCAACATATTGGGTTTAACAAAGACGTCAAACTTTAATAGGAAGAGTTTGTAATATTGCAATACTAAATCACGATATTATGAAGATATGTCATATAAATATTTAAACGCATATTTGTAAGATGTTTTGTAAGTTGAATACAAATTTCTATAGTAATAAAAAATGATCATATATATTACGTCTGTTTTACGTTGGTTTTGACAAGTGAAAAATTCGAAAGATTTTACATGAAAAATTCTATAATAAGGTCGTCTTCTATATGTATATTTTACACTTATTTTCATTAATTTTTATGTATTTATACTTATTTATATAATGTTAACTTATTTTATATTTATTGATACTAAATTTACGTTTATTTTCATGTGTTTATACTTATTATCATATGTTTATATCTTTCTGACACTAAATTTACGTTTTTTTCGTATGTTTATACTTCTTATCATGGAATTATGTATATAGACATTAATTTTATATTTATTTTCATGTATTTATGATATAAAATGAATAAAAATAAGTGTAAGACATGCATAAAATAGGTTGATCTTATAATAAGATCGATCGTAAAATTTTTCAATTTACACAATAGTAAATGTTGTAATACTTTTCTAGTTGATGGGATAACAAATTGTCTATTAATTGCTAAAATCTACATACCGTTCATTGTTTTTAATTAGCATACAACTCAATTTAATTAGGTTAGTTTGATTGGTACTTTTAGCTTTTATTTTTTATTAATAGAAAATATAAAAAATAAAAAAGAAAACAAAGAGATAACAAGAAATAACCAAAAAAATAACTTATTAAAATAGAACCTTAATTAATTTGTTAAACCATTCACCACAAGATTTGTTATGAAAATGTTACTAATTCGTCACTTGTTCTTTTTTGAAACGATGGAAAGTGTCAAAGAATAGAATATCTGTTAATCTAACAGTTTCATTTGTTAGTTGTACTGTAGGAAATGGGATCCTAAGAGGAAGAATATATTTGTCTTCCATTCCTGGTATATAGCATAAATGAAACTGCAAAACCAATTCAATATAACATTTAGACAAGTCTTTCCTAGTAAACAACCGAAACCACCCGACCAATCTGTATCCAGTTCTGAACTTAACAATTTGTCAAATATTGGATTTGTAAGAAAGTGTTTTTTTTATATATTCAAACATGATTCATAGGAACCGTATAATGGTGTAGTGTTGAAAATTCTCATATTGCCTGACCTGAAATTTATCCGGTTAAGGCAGAAATATGGCTTCAACTACGGTAAATAACACATTCATTTACCCAGAGGTTTGTGTTAATTTGGAGAAGAACTTGCACTTCCAAGGCATATTTTTGAGCAATAACCCTTTCGACAACATCCTTCCTGTCTTTATGCTTCAACTCATCTTGTCTGTCCTGATCTCTCGGGCGATCCATGTTATGCTCGGGCCATTGAAACAATCTAAGCTTGTCTGCAATATTTTGGTAAGCTGTAGTTCTGTTATGTTGTTAGGCTCATCAGTATTTAGGAACCTTTTTCTTTAGTTTCTTCTATCAAGTTTCAGTGTTTTTGAATATTAATATGGAGTTTTGAACATCTAAACTGAAAACAGGAAATTTCATAAACTATCTAGCATATCTTCTGTACAGGGCTTTTACTAGTTTGTTTATGAAACTTGTAAGTCATCATCATCAATTTTCTTCATTTCAAATATAATCTCAACAATTTTTTGGGTATATTTTCCCTCTGGCTAGGTAGATTTGGTGGTGTAACTCTTTTGCCATTTCTGGCTTCCAGTCTAACTAGTTGCTGAATCATGAGAAATATTGGAAAACAACTTCTAGTACGTGGAATATTTAAACTTGAAGATGAATTGAAGAACTGGTTATTGAAATGCATTTTGTTTACGATACTACTTCTGGCTAGAGCTTTAGAAAAAAAAGATAAATTAAAGGAAAAACTACATTAATGCATGGATTTGTTTTCCAGGCTGGAATTATCCTAGGACCTTCTGTCCTTGGGCGCAGCAAAACATACATGGAGAAAATGTTTGCACCAAAAGAGACGGTAGTGCTTGGCACTATATCAAACATGGCTACCACCTTGTCCATCTTCCTTATATGTATCAAAATGGATGCAGCTATGCTCTCCAGAACAGCCAAGAAGACTTGGAGAATTGGCCTGTCTTGCATGATCATTCCTTTTCTATTCACTGTATCGTTCACTTTATCGCTACGCCATTTCCTCCCTGGAATCAGGGGTGGCTTCGCCTTCCCCATCCAATTAAGTGTCATTTCGTCGCTAAGTTATTTCATTGTCATTGCCCATGAGCTGGATGAACTTAATCTCTTAAGTTCTGAGTTGGGGCAACTTTCCACATCCATCGCAATGCTCAACGAGATTGTTTCATGCCTTGTTGTATTGGTTGGTGTTGCTTTAGGGCAGGAAGAGAAAAGAGATATGCTTTATGCCATCCTTTCTCTGTGTGGATTGACGGCATTCGCGATCTTGGTTATACGACCAATTTTAAAGTGGATTATCAAGAGAACACCAAAGGGGAAACCAGTGAACGAATGTTATGTTATAGCAATTATACTTTGGACTTTGTTGTTGGGAGTGGTCACTGACGCTTTGGGTGCATCCTTCACTCCAGGAGCTATGATTATGGGGTTTATCATACCAGACGGACCGCCTCTGGGTGCAACGATAACAGAAAAATGTGAACTTATCATTTCAGAGTTTTTTCTGCCTTTGTTCTTTATTCGCATCGGTTATTTCACCGATTTGTCAGCAATACAGGATTGGACGGAGTTGATTGCCTTTGGAGCAGTCATCGCTGTAGGGTACTTAGGGAGGGTATTAGGAAGTCTCTTGGTTTCATCATCTTTCAACATGACGAGAAGTAATGCGATAGTGCTTAGCCTTATTTTGAGTTTACAGGGTATAATTGAACTACTTCACGGCATTCGGTGGAAACATCAAAAGGTCACATTCTATACCCTTTTATCTACATGTTTAGCTCTGCAAGAAGCTATATATATATATATATATATATATATATATATATATATATTTGTGAATTAGTAATAATCAATTTCTGGTTGGTATTATGCAGCTTTTAGATGACCAGAATTTTGCAACTCTCGTGTTGAGCATCGTTATCCTGAATGGCATTATAACACCCATACTAGAAATCTACTACAAGCCTGAGGTAAAAGGTTTTGATTTGCCTTGCTCCTTAAAAATATCTGCTAGGTCGCTAGAAATGACTTCAAGCATTGGAGAGTTACGGATCATTGCCTGCGTTCAAGAGGAAGACAACGTCCCAAGCATCATTAGCCTCCTTGAAGCATTGAACCCCAAGGAAGTGAGCCCAATCTGCGCCTATGTGATCCATCTTGTTGCACTGGCTAGCCAAACTGTTCCAACTTTAATCCCTTACAAGAGTCACAAAAGAAAGTTTAGCAAACCCAATTGCTCGGATAACATCATGCGAGCTTTTCTAAACTACGCCGAACACTCACAGGGTCCAGTTCTTATTCAGCCCTTCAGAATGATTTCCCCCTTTAAGTACATGCATCAACCTATTTGCAGGCTGGCTGAAACGATACGTACACCTCTAATTATAGTACCCTTTTTCAAAAGCCAAGATGTCCATAGCACCGAAGGCACCTTGCGGATTTTCAACACTAACATCCAAGCATTTGCAAAGTGCACCGTTGGGATTCTTGTCGATAGAGGGTTGCGAACCCATATTAGTTTAACAAGCTTCTCTTATAGCGTGGCAGTGATCTTTCTTGGTGGAGCAGATGATCGCGAGGCATTAGCTTTTGCGGCTCGCATGTCAAGTCATCCTAATATTGCGATTACGGTATTGAGGATTCACTTCAGAGGAAACTATACCTTGGAATCTGAAATTGAGAAAGAACTAGATGAGTCCTTGTTCAGAGACTTCAAGGCTATGAACGATAGCAATGCTTGTGTTGCTTGTCATGAGGTGGTGACATATGACAGTGAGGGAGTAATGAATGCGCTTCGATGTTTACCAAATACCCATGATCTTGTAGTTGTGGGAAAGCGGCATGGATTTGCTCAGTTTGAAGAAGGATTGATCGGTTGGACACAGTATCTAGAGCTTGGGGTTATAGGTGATGCAATAGCTGCACCGGATTTCTACGAGAGAATGACGTCGGTATTGGTGTTACAACATCATAGTGAAGGACGCCAGAGCGTGTCCTTGAGATGTAATTACTTTTCTTGCTGATGTCTATTACACTGAGTACACATTCAGTTTTCATTTTCAATCTTTAGCTATCTTACCTTCTTTCTTTTTCCCCTGTGAGCAATTGTGAAAGATTTTTTTTTTTTTCTTTTTTTTGGTTAAGAATTGCATCTTCATACCCTGGGAAGATTTCGCGGCTCACAACATTAAATTGGAAAAATTAAAATCATAAATTTTAGATTACACAATTGGTGTGTTTTTTCATATGTTTGACCAAATAAAATCCTTTTCCTTCGACCATACTCTGATGAAGAATGATTCTTCAGTTGCGTTATCTTCAACTTGTAACATTTCTAATGGAGAAAAGAGTTTTTGTAGTTGTAAAACCAAGTAGGATTCTTAATTACTTTCAATTCTAGCCTTCTATATATATCATCCATTAACATCCAAAATCTGAGTTATTTTCCTTATTTCAATGTATTTATTCCCACATCGACTAATCCATGTTCCAATTTTCTTCTTTTACCTTTCTTTAAATGCTCATGTAGTTCTAACAACATTATGAAAAGAAAAAAAAAAAACAAGGCATAATTCAAAAAGCTCAAATTAATCTTTATTGTTCGCTGTGTAGGAAAAGAATACAACTAGAATCAAGAAACAAGGCGGGCTTCGAATCTAAATCAGATGGTGCTCACAGTTTCAACCACAGCACCATCTCCTATACACCCGCTTTATCTATCCAAAGGAAAAAAATGAAACAGAGGGTAAACTAGTCCCCAATTTCAGGGAAAATAACCCTGAATTTGTATCTAAGAAAATGACAAGAAAAAAGTAATAACATGAGAAAGAAGGTAATTTAATTAACCCTTCTTATTGGGCTTATGAATTTCATTAATTGTAGTGTTTCTGGTGATGAATCCTAACATATAGGCAAATCCGGTGGTGGTGCTTGGAGAGTCTGTAATTCTCCGATTCCATTGTCAACCATGAAAGCCATGGCCAAACCCCATGTGACGTGAACATCCAAGTGACAGTGCATTAGCCACACACCTGTTAGCAAAAGAGTTCAAATTCAAACATCAAATTAATGAAGGATTCATTGAAAGAGTAAGACTACCTGAAACAATCTGAAGACTCTTTTCAAAATTATTTTTACCTGGATTATCAGCAACGAATCTAATGACTGTCCATCCGTTCACAGGCACTGCAGCTGTGTTCCTCAGAGGTGGATCAACAAGATTGAATTTAGAAGTATCTTTTTTAGGATTGAAGTTTCCAAAACCTTCAGCAATAATGTAGAAATCGTATCCGTGAAGATGAATTGGGTGGTTCTCTGGTGTGACAATGCTTGTGTCTTGAAGCACAACTTGTACCCTTGAACCGTATTTCAATTTGTAGAGCTTAGTTCCTGTACTAGGTTGGAAGAGAGACTGGCTCACATTGCCGGTGTAATCAAATTTCACCGGAGGGTTTCCTGGAAAATCTGTGGTGAATACTCCTGGAATGCCTTGTTGGTGAGCTTGTAACAGGGAGAAGTTTTGCGGGAGCACGAACGAGACATTGTTCATGCTGGCAGTGAAACGTGTACCGTTTGGTCCTTGACAACGACTTTTATGAAAATTTGGTGGGCAGTTGTTGAGTCCTAGACCAACCGTGAAGAAGAGGCTTTCGTCAATATCAGTTGGGACTTCTACTTTTCGGGGACTTCTAAAGCTTCGGCTGAAAGCT
Source organism: Firmiana major (assembly GCA_033439115.1). Lineage (NCBI taxonomy): Eukaryota > Viridiplantae > Streptophyta > Magnoliopsida > Malvales > Malvaceae > Firmiana > Firmiana major. The sequence continues at coordinate 32,835,413 of CM065913.1, read as the reverse complement.
GTGACAGTGTTGGTATCATTGTAGGCTGGCAGAGAAGGCATTACTGGTTTGGGCGCGTTGCCTTTCTGGGCAGGGCAAGGGGCAGACTTGTATTCAAGAATGGCTGTGGTGGTAGTGTTGTCGAAGGGTGCGTTTTGGGCGCTTTGGTAGGCACGAGCTGCCATGTAGTATCGAGCCGGCGGCTGGTCACCTCTGATCAGCACATCAGTCGTTTGGCCGGGGCCTAGCATAATGACTGAAGTGGTGAAGGGTTTGGTATAGGAGGCATCAGCACCTACAACTGTGAGCTTATGGTTGGCCACTGTGAAGAAAAGCGGTTGGTTCATGGCTGCATTGATGACTCTGAGGAGGCTGGTCTCGCCGGAGTCAATGGGAACAATTGTAGTGTCTGAAAAAAAAAAAAGTCAATTAGGTCAATCTCTGGAAAATCACAAGGACGCTGCAAAATTTCTGTTATTATGGTTAACATCTTGAATGGGGCTCGGATTGAGATGGTAGGCCTAGACCATCGAGTCAGGATCTGGCCCATTAGGCAGGTCACAGTTCACGGTCATTTTCGCTGTTAAATTATTCATCATGTACCTTTCAGCTGCTGTATTACGTTATGAACTGATTTCGATATCTAAGCATCTCTTGTCTGTTTGATTAATAAAAAATGATTGTTCTAATTAAGACTATCAAATCAAAGCTTAGAAGAGTTTTCCATGTGTAATTTTCTAAGACGAACTGGGGCCTTGATGTTTTGCAAAAGGAAGAAATAATCACATTATTAAATCTTAGGATTGATTTCTATACTGTAGGCTATGATTTCCAAATACTTAATTCAGTGCACCTAGATTGATGTGGACAGACTGAAACCATCCAAATTCCAAATTCTAATTATATTAATAAATTAAAGGGCAAAAAGGGAAAAGAAAGTTCTCAAGACGCAACCTTTGCTGGAGCAATTGTAGAGATCACCAGGTTGACCATTGATGGTATACGCATCAGAGACATTTGGAGCTGCCCCTGTCCTCGTTGCTTCCCTCACCACATCAATGGGGTTTGCGTCCCACCATTCACCTGATGATAATCATCAACAAAAGATTCATCCTGATCCTCATAACAATCAAATTCTAATTTTCTTGCTTAGAAACTGGTCATTTTTGTTTAAAATTAAATCATTAATTACCCATTATAATCGGTATTTCGCGCTCTGGCTTAGGGAAAGGGTAGGATTCTCCTTCTCTCGGACGGATGATGAGAGCTCCATAAACAGTGGCTCTAAGCCATGAGCTGTGAGCATGCCACCACAATGTTCCTTCTTGTCCTTGAATTGTGAACCTGTAGGTGTAACTTCCTCCTGGTCTAATTGGGCACTGAGTCACAAACTCCGGTCCATCTGCCCATCCGGTTCTCATTTGCCGAACACCATGCCTGTAAATGAAAGTGGTTATGGTTATTCAAGAGTACTAATTGTATGCACCAGCGTATACAAATGTGTGAATGAGTGTATATGTTCGTAGAATTAATGCAAAAATAAATTATATAAAGTATTTTGATTAAACGAAATTCAATATGCGGCAGATGTATATATAATGGATACCGGTACTGCCATGCAATTGCATGCATGAATTAGCATTTAATAGTTACCAGTGAATGCTGAGATTATATTTGGCTTTGTTGACAACTTGAACTTCGAGGGTATCTCCATTTCTGACCTCCAGGGTAGGCCCAGGAAACATGCCATTAACAGTGATGCTGCTGTGAGTCTTGCACAGCCTCTTCACTGGTGTCGTTTGGACCTGTTTCATTGATAATCAAGAGTTTGATTTAGCTAATTAAAAGAAACAATATGCTTATAAAGAATTTCACTAGAAATGAAAAAGCAAATATGAAACAAGCAAACCAATGCTAAGGCTAATTGATAACTAAATTGGAGAGAGAATCAATGAAGGAAATTTAAGAAGACATACGACAAACTGATGTCGTTGAAATTCTGCATTTGCAAAGGACAATGTGAGAAGGAAAAGGCCGAGGAAAATGATGGAAAAGGTCTTGAAAGTCTCCATCTGAAGCTTAGCTATCTAAAAAGCTTGCCTATTATGTTTGAGGGGGAGAAATGTGAGTGAGACAGAGAGAGAGGAGAGAGGCCTTTATATGGAAAGATTAGAGGAGAGAGATAGTCACGAGGTTGGCGGATTAGGTTTTGATTCGGCAAAATGGTCTGATTCCAAGCAACTTAGTTCAACCCTGTAGGAGTTGTTGCACCCACTAGCCTATTAAAAGCGAATAATTTATTGAACGCTTGCTTCCCCAGGATGATCATTGGGGGTTGATTTTCAGCAAACCATTATTATTGTCAGATTTTGTAGGCAACAAACTAAGATGTTCTCTTGTAATAATTTTAATTTAGTTATATAGTTAGCTCATTCTAATTAGAAAATCAAAATTTTACATGTATATTCTTGATGTGCACATCAAATTGGGCTTGAAAGACCAAGGAAGAATGAGAAAGAGAGGCATGATCTTGATGGATGGTCAAAACCTTTCTTTTCTAGCCAAACAAAGAAATTCTTGAGAGCTCTAAAAATTTTTAATGTATAGAAATTAATAGAGATTAATCTTTAATTTATAGGTTTTTTTCCCCTCCCTTTTCCTATTTTCATTTTGAATTCTCTTTTAAATAACAAGAAAAAGGAATTAATATGTGAGCAAAAAACTGAATGTTATTATTGAAAAGGGACCTAGTAAATTACCATGTACCCAAGACTTTGAAAACCAAACATGTCACTAATTGCGTGCTTTGACTCAGCTTTCATAAAACAGGGGAGGGGGTCGATGTGAATGCGATGTTGGCTTAAGCCATTGTAGGAAAGGAATCTATGGCGTTGATAATTACATTAATCAAACATGACATTTTCTTTAGTACAGCGAAAAATGAGAAATTGTTCTTTTTCATTTTTTATTAGTCGTGTTATATAAAATAGTATTTCTTTGAAAATTAAAAAGTTTTATTATGTTTTAAGATTATTTTCTAATATACTGATAGAAGAGTTTTTTAATTTCATAAACCAAAAAAAATAATAAATATCTTTTAAAAATAATTAAAAAATAAAAAAATTAATTTGAATAAGTAAGTTATGCAATAATTTTTAAATATCATTTGTGAAATTAAAAAAAATTCAAAGTAAATTTTATTTTTATTACTCTTAACTATAATTATAAATTTTTCTTTTCAAAGTAAAGATAATTCAAGTAAAAATACGTTATAATCAATAAAAATATAAATTCGAATTAATTTTTTATTTTATATAAAATCAAAATATGATATAAAGTAATACTACAAAATCTATATTGAAAGGTCTTAAAAGGGTCGGTCCACCAAGAAATATGAAATTAGAGTTAAAAATAAAACTATTAAAACAAAAATAATTATCTTATACATTATCGATGAAGTTTTTTAATTCTTCAAGTAAGGTTAGAATGATTATACATGTCATATTTTATTTATTTTTTATTTTTTAATATTTTTAAAAAATATGTATAATTATTTTAATCTTATTTGTAAAATCAAAAAATTATACTCACCATTGATACATAATTGACCTTAAGACAACAGCTAAGTTGTTTCCTTCACGCGTCATTGCTAACTAATAGAGTCGTTTCCATTAACATCTTTCATCGAAAAAAAAATTGCATTAACTTTCAAAGACTTAAAAGTTGACAGGTTGTTTCAATAAATTTCCCGAAATTAATGACCAATTCATAGATATGTCAGAGTTGGGGGAAGATTTTTGTTTACATGTTTCTCAAATTAACGTGGCATTAAACGAGGATTGAATCGATTAGTTTAGGCTTAACATGGACTTAACAACAACTCTGGTGGATGCTTCATCTGGTCATTTGGAATTTTATTGTTTGTGGAATTAGGTCAGTTGTCATCATAAAAACAGTTAACAGATATTGTAAGACCTAAGTATGAGAAATGTACCTATTTAATATGTACTATTGTTCCTTTTCTTGCATGTGGTTCGCATGTTTGCTCATGCCTCATGGGTTGTTCATGTTTGATTAAAATTTAATCTTTAATTTTTACCAGAAAAATAATCTTTTAAGCTTTGTTTGCTAGAAAGAATGAGTAGAGATGACTATAGAAAATTTATTAATTTTCTTAACAAATTTTTTTCTCACTTTTTCTTTCCTTCTGTCTAAGTAAAGCTTTAAAGATAATTTGATAATTACAATTGTTCAATCCTTCTTTTTATTTATTTAAATATTTGAGTCTATGATTTAATAGTTAATATATCATTTATGAAGATTAAGTCTATTCATTTTCATGATAAAATAAAATAATGTAAAAAAAATTAAGAATAAACAATAGGAATATAAATGAATAAAGAATGGGTAGAAATAAATAATTTTAAAGGCAAATTTAAGATAATTTAAAGTTAGGATGGGTATTGTGGGGTGCTAAATCATTCCTCATATGTAACTGTAGTCCTCCGCTTTAAAATTTTTGGAATATTAATTGATGTTTTATCTTTAATTTGAATAGGTGACCCATCACGTCTTATGATTAAAATGATTGATGGTGACTCTATAATTTTAAGTCTAGCCAATTAGGATGAAGATCGTAGCACGTTATGACAATAACATGACCGTAGATCAATATGCTTTTACGATATGATGATCATAAGATATGAAAATCATATGAAAAAAAATATATCCAAAAAGCATAAGTTAAAATGTTGCAAAAATTATATATAGATTAGATAAAACTTAAAAAATAGATTTAATGTATGAATTGTTGATATGAATTATTATGTGATAATTTTTTTATTTTACATGATTTGATATAAAACCACAAGACATATAAGCACATGTAGCAAATTCCATTTAACTTTAATGCAAATTAATCAAATTTGATAATTACAACTCTTTATTACAATTGCTTTCTTATATCTGAGAAAACCCGTAAATGCTGCATAATAAGGAACCATATCCAATAACAGTGGAAGACCTGGTTCACTCTTTTTCTTCTTTCCTGTGTAGCCGGTAACCACCAAAGGTTAATTTCTCCTGAAAAGATAAGCACCATTATTTTCACTGACAATTTTGCAGTGAAAATGAGTACAATTGGTCGTTTTATCCTTCAAGTACCCAAAAGAAATCTTTTCCCCAAGTCGTAATCGACGAAAACGTAACAGTGACATTATTCAGCTATTCAGGAGCATCTGCCAAAGATAGCAATGTATACACTGTCAAAATAGGGTAAGAACTAATAAGAGATAAGCTGATACATGGGAGAGATACACAAAAATAGGAAGAATTAATTGAATTAGTGAAGAGAGCTATTGTCCTAATGTGTTGTAGACTCCATTGAAGAAGTCAAATTTTTTTGGCCAATGTCATGATTTGTGTCTTGTTGTAAGAATCCATTGGTCAATGCTATGTAAATTAATCAAGTCGAATATTTCTTAAATAACAAGAAAAATGATTCACCCTTAAGGACTATTTAAATTATATTGTTCAGTCGCATGAATGGCTAACAACGGCAAAGGCCAATCAAGCTTGGGTGAGAACGGTTAGTCTCTTTTAATAGAAGCGTGTCAATAGAAAGAGAGAGAGAGACAGAGGAGAGAAATAAAGAGTTGGGATTTAGATAGGTGAACAAAATTGAAGGAACAATAAACAAAGTTGGTAAAGTTTGTTACTGACTTTTCAGAATCTTAGGGAAGATGATAAGAGTAATAAGAATGTCGTTATAAGAAATGAAAGGAAGAGCTGAAGGTTCCTTGTCAAAGTTTTCTTCTGCTTTGCCCTTTCATCAATTTTCCTCTGTTTTATTTTTATTTTTATTTTTCCACTTGGTTTCTTAGGGTTTCATTTTTCACTGGTAGTTATAGGTGGTTGCCAACTTATGGAATGTTTAATTCAATCATTTCGGTCATATTCTGATCAAAATGACTGAAGCATTAATCTACTGTACAGAATGTTTGCTAGAGTTAGAGTTTACTGTCTGATAAATTTTGTGATGGATAGTTGAAGGAAATTGTTTTTAGGTAGTTGATTCGAATCGAATGTCAGATTTGAATTTAATTTGATTCAAAAATTTTAAGGGTTCAAATTTGATCAAGTTTAATTTTTAAAATTCAAATTTGATTTGACAAAACACTCGAACCATTCAAACTCGAACTCAACTCATTAAAATACAATTTGTTATTTTTTAATAATATATTTTGAGAGTAAAATAATAAATAAATAATATAATTTAAAAATTAAAACCCTTGATTTGACTTGTGATCTGTTTGAGTCAAGTATTGAGATGTTCGAATTCAATCCGACTTATTATTTCAGTAATTTGAATTCGATTTAAAAAAATAAATAAATCAAATTCAAATAATTATTAAATCTAATTCGAGTAACTTATAAATAAATTAATCCGTTTACACTCAATGATCTTTCACATTATCAAGGAAATGTTTCATTTGTAAATTTCAATTTTTCAGTCGCGGATGAATAGAAAAAAAAAATGTTTAAAGTCAATAGCATTTTCTTCTATCTTTTTCTTTTGGGATAGTTTGTTTGATCCCTCCATTAACTTGGAACACAAGCCATATGCAATGGTGAAAGGGAATTGAATGTAAATGAAATGAAAGTGGCAGAGCCCAAAAATCAATGACTGACTTAGAAAACATGGAAATGAAGCCTCCAACCACTTTGTAATTGAATGCTTAGAAATGGAGCACCTAATTGATTTTTTTTTTCTTTTTTAAATTACTTGGACAAAAAACAATGTCTCACCAAATAAATAATTTAGAGGCAGTAATGAAGTCCCATCTTTAAGTCCCTTCAAAAGGATTGATAGACTCTTAATAATAGCAGGAAAGACACCCCTATTTTAGAAGGTTTTCAGTACTTTGACAGAGGGTTGTATAGAGTTCATGAGCAGCTTGGCTACTAGAGTGCTCCTTTGTGATGCAATTCACACTGCTACCAAAGGGGAAACTTGTTGAAGAGCTAGCATCAGTATTCATTATAGAAAATAAAGAAAAATATTTAAGAGCATCAGAAATTTCATTTATGCAGCATAATGTTTAGGCTCAACATTTGTTAGGAAATATAATTAGAAATATGATAAATAGGCTTTGAGGTGTATACACCTACATTTTCTTGATTATAATATTACTTAAAAAAAAAAAGTAAGTTATCTCAATATACAACAGAACTTTTGAATTCTTTGTAAAAAAGTTAGAAAGTAGCTTGTAGTTCTAGAAATCAAATTTTATTTATATAAATTTCGAATTGTTACAAATTAATCGTTGTAATTGTTTGTTAATTAACAATCATTGATTCTTCAGACATGACTATTTTAAACATAACTAAAAATATATTTGTTGGAACAGTTAAAAACAATTTAAATTTAAAATTGAATTTAAATATCAAAACTAAATCAAAGAATCGAAAGTTCAAATGCTCAAAATGATACTCATCATTTTAACTATTAAAATTAAATAAAAAGCCCAAATAAGCCCACATACAATTTTTCTTCTAATTTACATGTTAAGTTTGATTTCCCTTTATCATTTTATTCATAAGTAATGCAAGATTGAGTTCTTTTTATTTTTCTATTACAACATATCCAACAACAGCAACTTCATTCAAGCATTTACGCTAGGTCTATTATTATTATTATTATTAAAAAAAAAATTCAAATCTTAGACTTCATTCCTTGCTCTGTCTGAACTGAAAATACATTAGTCACGACAATCTTTTATTAGTGCTTATAGTTTAATTATGGAAGATTGATCAGTCATCACAATTTGAGGTCATAATCGTGTGCATGATTTCCGGTCATTGCTGGAGCCATATTGAGCTCTTTTATTGCAACATAATCATAATAAATATAGATATATTTCGGCAGTCTAAATTGATCTCCAATATAGACCCTCTAATGGAAAGGTGGTATTTTTAAAATCTGCAGCAAACTTAGTGAACCATTACTGTAGTTATCAATATCTTACTATATTCACAAAAAATCTATTTTATCATAAATTAATAGCGTATCTATCTATACACAAGTGAATCAATACGTATTGTACGATATATCAATATACCGATACACTTAGATACCTTTATAATGAAATCGACTTAGATCCAATCCAAATTTGATTTAAGTCAATAAGCTAAAAAAACAATTTTAATGGCTTATTTGTATATCTATTATTTATAACTAATTTAAAAATATATACTATTAACGAGCATGTGAATTATTTGAAAACAGTTATATTTTTTATTTTTATCACATACTCACTTAATCTTATTAATAAGCATAATTTTATTTTTTATTAATCTTATATGTATATATATTATTTATAACTAATTTTAAAATTATTTATTGTATCTTATGATACAATACGATACTCGATTCTCAAAAATAAAATTTCAATTCACGATGCGTATCTCGATTTAATAACTATTACCATAACCTTTTACCTATCATGTGTCAACCATGCCTTACTTCTGTACGTATAATCTTCTATAATGTGATTTTGAGAAAAATAATCTATTAAAAGTTTTGTAAGCAATAATAGCAGATAATAAACTGCAAAGACAAATGAAACAAGGAAAATGTACTGTTTCGTGAAGGGTATGTACTTTGTATAATGAAATCTTATCAGAAACAATTCCAAGGACATATTTCCCTGGACTGTCACCATTCTATAAAATTCTATGAAAAAGATACTTATGAAGTCAAATAGGATAGATAGATTACCAACTTTAATGAACACAAGTATAATTAGTTCATATAAGGAAAGATACAAGAAAGTAAATTTTACTTTATTGAAAAAGAAAAATAGTCCCAAAAGTAATATTAGTAAGAAGGCCGTCATGAAGATGGAAATTTAAACCAGTCGTCTTGCTAGAGTACTGGCTTTGGCTTGTTTGTTTTTGATTCACTTTTATTTTGTTATGGTCAGTGGAATAATTAATGATTATGTTATGGCAGATGTTTGATTAAGAAGTAGATCAAATTCAAACATCCTTTTCTAACTGGCCAATGTTTTAATTGAAAAACAATCTTTTCTCTTGTGAACCATCACAATTTACGTTCTTTCTAGGGAATGAAAGGAAGCCAACTATTAAACGAAATCAGTACAATTCAAAACAACATCCTCGAGTAATTAAAACATAGTCATGTAAACAGAATCGTAGATTGGCACACAATATTAACATGTTAGATACCTTGTAAGAATAAAAGAATCATACTCTATTTCCTAACACATAAACCGCTTCCTAAACCCTTTGGGTCACTTGCTTTGTTGAAGGAACTCCTGCTTCATCATTACCAGAAGGTGTAGAACTAGCAGGTGTCTCTAGTCTAATCTCTTCTAGCCACTGGAGAACCTGCTGAACTTCTGGTCGTCCTGATGGTAATGGATCAACACAATGTAAAGCCAGTTTCAAAGTGTTTAGTAACTCATTGCCGATGGAAGATGCATCCCTCATCAACTCAAGATCAAAAACTTCATTTGTCCACTATTCTTTCGCTGTAGAGCCAACCCATTGTGGCAAATCCACACCATTCATCGACTCTCCAGGAGATTTCCCTGTTAGGAGCTCTAATATGATAACTCCAAAGCTGTACACATCAGTTTTTGTGTTAGCTTTCTTGAGCTTTGAAAGCTCTAATGCTATGTAGCCTAATGCTCCAGCTGTTGCAATTACGTTTGCATTTCCAGCAGCTATCATTAGACGAGAGAGACCAAAATTTGCTATTTTAGCATTTCTATCATCATCAAGTAAGACATTCCTTGATGTAAGGTTCCCATGTATGATGTTCTCTCGAGTGTGAAGGTACAACAGACCTCAAGTAACCCCCTTTGCTATTCTCATCCTTGTTGGCCAATCAACGGGTGTGCCTGGCACTCAAGCTGCAAAAAGAATACAAGATAGAACACATTATTTTATATATATATATATATATATATATATATATATATATATATATATATATTTGTAGTTTGAATTTTACTTACCATGAAGGAATGTTGCAAGACTCCCTATAGGCATGTAATCGAAAACAAGAAGCTTCTCTCTTTTAAGTCCTAAGTAACAAGCCTTCAACGCTAAAGATTAGGGTGATGGGTTTTGCCCAGCACATTGACCTCATTTTCAGATTCTCTCTTACCTTTGGTAATCTTTTCTCTAAGTTTATTCACTACTACCTGGTTTCCATCCTCTAATGTGGCCTTATAAACAGTCCCATAGGTGCTTTTCCCCATAGTCTCTGTAGTTGCACACAGAAGATCATTAGTATTAAAAACCATGGGCCTATCAAAATGGACTAGTTTCCCACCAGCTTCTCCTCCTGCTTCAACTTCACCACCAGTGGATGGAGTTCCCCTTTCACCTATTGTTGTTGCGGCAGCAGCAACTCCGGTTGTTATTTGACCATTTTTTGCTTTTGAGGTTACCCTTCTTCTGAACAAATAAGACAACAAAATGCAAAAAAAGAACAAGCAGAACTGTAAGAAGGGCTCCTGCAGCAATTAGGATTATATCTTTGGTGCAATTTTTTATGTTTATGTCTTGATTTCTCAGATGGCGAAGAAAGGATATTTTGAGAAGGTGCTGGAGAAGGGCATCGAGGTGATCCAATATATCCACATAACTGACTGAATATTTCCTACAAAAGAGCTTGAGTTGAACTTTTGGGAGAGTGGAGCTGAAACAGGACCATAGAGGTTGTTATATGAAACATTTAAAGAATTAAGATCTTTGAGCCCAGCAAGAGAAAATAGGATTTGTCCAATGAGCTTATTCTCTGACAAATCAAGTTGAGTTAAACTGAAAATGTTTCCTACAGTTGCTGGAATTGGGCCACTAAATTTGTTTCTTTTCAAAACAAGAACAGAAAGTTTGTGTAAATTGTCAATGGATTCTGGTCTTTGGTTTTTAAGGGAATTGCTTTCTAGGTTTATAAGAACAAGATAGGAAATATTAGAGAGACTGGTAGGCAAGCTTCCATTAACTGCATTATAAAAAGATCCAAATTCTTTAGCGAAGAAAGCCTCCCAATGTCATTTGGTATGGGTCCTGTAATCAGATTATGACTAAGGGAAACCTCTTGGAGCTCACTTAACTTCCCTAAAGAGGCAGGTATGCTTCCAAATAAGATATTATGGTCAAAGGGTTAAATACTGAAGTTAATAAAAGTTATTCTTTGGTGGTGCACCCCATGAATCTGGAATGGAACCAGAAAGGTTGTTGTGTTGGAGGGCAAGAAAAGTAGAGTGACTGAAACTATTCGAGATTGATCTTGAAAAAGAATTGAAGCTAAGGTGGAGCCTGTAAAGCTTAGTAGAGTTTGCAAGACTCTCAAGGATTGTACCAGTGAGTGAATTATTACTAAAGTCACGAGTTTGAAGCAAAAGACATGAACCTAATGAAGTAGGAATAGAACTTGAAAGCCTATTATTGAATAGCTGAACACCTCTAAGATTAGGGAGAATGCCTAATGCTCGAGGGATGGAACCGCCAATAAGATTATCATGGAGTCTAAACTTTCAAAGAGCTTGAAGTTGGCCAATTTTCTTAGTGATTCTGCCACCTAATCCTTTCCATGGGAGTTGGATAACTATGACTTACCTTTGAGCACACTTGATTCCAATCCAACCACCAGAACAAGCATCATAGTCGCTACCATTTCAGTATTTTAAGAACCCTATCCAACCACCAGAACAAGCATCATAGTCGCTATCATTTCAGCATTTTAAGAACCCTTTGGGATCAATTAATTCTTGCTTAAACGCTTGAAGTGCTTGAAAATCCGCAGCAGTGACAATGACACCATCCCATGCCTGACTTGAAAATGGATGAACGAAGAAGCAGACGAGCAGCTGAAGAAGCAAGAAAATGAGGGTAAAAAGAGAAATATCCTTCCATTTCTCCTTTTTCTTATTTGAAATGCAGCGCCAGAGTTGTTATATTTATATTCATTATATTTATGGAGTGGCAAAGAACACTGGGGAAAAAAGTTCAAACAAAGAAAAGCAGACGAAGGAAAAGTAGTTATATTTATATATTCGTTTAGTGTTTTGCCTCTATTTCTTTCTCTTAAGGTTGATTCATTTTTTTTAGGCATGGAGGAATGAAACAGGGGAAATGGTAGATGTGAGAAGGTTTTGAGAGAGAGGAAAGAAAGCCCCGGAGTTGGGGTTTTACTGTGAAAGAGCACGTGAAGATCCTGGAGAGAGAGAGAGATCGAGAGGAGAAGACTCTTTTTGTAATGGAAAGGAAAAAAAAAACAGCAGACAAATGTTAGGTGGATGCAATAAGGGAGCAGAGGTTCTTCCCTCTTGCACACATGTAATACAAGCCTAACGGCTAGTTTTTTTTACTCCCAACAATAACTTTATTTTTTTTTTTCTCTACTCTTCTCATATCTCAGTGCTTTCTTATACGTTTTTTGCCCCAGTTCATGGATTGAAAATGTGCTTTTTTACTGCCCTTGCCGCTCCGCTAACAACTATCTTTCTTAAATGGTTCCTACTCGAGAAACACCTACTGAGAATTATATCCAACGAAGTTACAAAAAATTGGTCAGCCGAATGACTTTAGTACCCATGACAAATCACAAATGACCATTGATAGGGGTTTGGTTTTGTGCTAAAATAAACAAGGGACATGGGCTTTTTATGGTGGGTTAGTGGTACTAGGTTAAGATGAGATGTTATCTCAACTGTGAATTACTTTACTACCCGACAAAATGGAATTGATTGATGTCTTTTTAAGAAGGATTCCTTCTTTGATGTACACCCATCGGATTGATCGTTGTTGTTGAGATTTACGCTGCCTGGGCGAGGGAGAAAAGACGCAGGAGAGCTCACCTTTTTGCAGTTCATGATTAGAAGCTAGTTTGGAAAGGTTCGAGTTTCATTAAGCTTAACCTATCCAAATTGATAACGAATAAGGGTTAGTCCATCATCATCAGCCATCAAGCTAGGTTTTGTGATGTTGGACCTCTAAATTTCCCTTTAGTTGTGAGAGACCTTGACTTAACATAATTGCTGAAGTAGGATGGGAAATCCATCATCCTCAACAGCTCAGGCCCAGGCTCTTAGTTAGACAATATGGGTCAAATACGAAATAAAGGTCCAATTGTGACAAATTGGGATTTAGAATGCTAAGAAGGGATGTTGACATACCATACATTTTTTGGTTACGTGTTAGGAAAGTGGGATTGCTATTGTGCCCATTCGATACGGTGTTCTAGACATCCGATACCTCCCTGTTTTAATGAAAAGCTCTTCTTCCAAACCTCGCCCTGAACACTCCCCTAACCTATCCAGATCCACGAACAGATATTCATGACCATTTACCTAAGGTAGAGGCTGATCATTTAAACGTATCCATTTTAGTTTCACATTCACAGTACAAGAGTCAGAATATATTCAGTAGCATTCTGGATTCTTGGCACTTGTCTCCATTTTTATAACGACACAATTATATTGTTACTAGTGTACTTGGTGTGTTGAATGCTATAGTAATCTACCAAGCAGACCCTGTAACTTCATATCCCAAACTTCGTGTTGAAAATTACAGAAGAGGGCACGACAATATACTCTGCAATCCATGCACATCCTGTAGTCATTAGAAAGTTCAAGGTTATGTACCAGAAAATTCATAAGTTAGTACACAGTATGGTAGAAAACAACACGATATGACTTTTCCAAAGGACACATGAACCTTATTTTCTGTCCAGTTATTAAGCCCAATTTTAATATAATAGAATACGAAACCTAAGTCAGAGCCAGTATAGAGATATTGACTATCCATGTACCCAAAGCAAGAATCTAGGAAATGTTTTTAACTGTCACAACCAGGATACTACAGATTTAAGCACAGAGCAATTAGAAGAAAACCATCTCTATCTTTGCTTCACCGTACATAAGCCCCAAGCGTTGCCTATCTTAAGCAAAGACAAGAGCAAGCAGTTTATGCAGAACTTAATATCAGTAGTAAAATTCTTCTTTAACTAATACTTACTGAGCAGCAGAAGATAATGGTTTATAAGAGATATGGAAAGTTGTATAACCATGCTAAAATTGCATATAAATGCTATTTTGTACAAATAATAAAGCATTTTACACATGGATAACAAGAAATGGAAACTTTGGGCATTTAATGGTGAATACGCTACTCGGCAATAAATGATTTTATCAATACTTTTGCAGAGCTGGCAGGTATCCTTCTTAATGTAATGCTAAATGTTGCATTAATTATGCCCCAAAACACCGACGCTCTAGTTAATGAGGAAATAAAATTATTGCCAAAGAATTCCAGTTTAACTATCAAATACTCTCATTACTGTATACTTTCAAATTATGTGTTACAAGCATTACTGAAAATATCTTAATTCATGATCCGTCATTGTTGTTATCGTATGCACAACAATGACAATAATCCCCTAGCAAAAACCATAACCCCAGCCATCTACATAAAAACCATAACCACCAACAAAAATGAATATATGAACATAAATCACTCTTAGAAATATGGATGCTATTTTGTATATAGTGACTTAGAACAAAAAACAATGACAATGTCCTTAAGTTACCTCATGATTTTAACACAAGCAAGGACTGCAATTACACTTTTTTGAGAAGCTAAGAATTCCAAGAATGTATAGGTATACAAGACCACATTACCATGTAAAGATGACATGTTGCATTCAAATCATAAAGCTCATGAGTAAGCAAACTGTTACTTTTAATCCTACACCATAAACTCACAAGCAGAACCTCAACAACCAAGAGGAAGTAAACAAAATATTTCAATCAATACCAGCTATATCAAATAATAATAGAAACATAAAAAGCACTGGCTAACATGTCTTACAAGAAACACTACAAATGATCTTAGGCAACCATTGGCAAACAAAGGCTAAATAGTTTTGACTTTAATTCCACAAAAATTTAATTTCTCGTAAGAGTTTATTGATGATTCCCTCTAAAGTAGCATAAATACAGAAGCCAACCAAGCAGAAACAACAATAATCATTGAAGATAAAATGATTCCTACCACTGATGTTAACCAACCAAGCTATTGAATGCCGAACACCCTTGCAAACAAGAATCAATATACCATTGAATCTTTAAGAAGCAACCACAGCTACAAGCCAAGCCAGCTAACTAGCTTGAACTTTATCACATTCATTTCAACCAAATGAAAAAAAAAAAAACCACCAACTTAGAGCTTCTTCAATCCTAAACCCTCACATTTTTTTTAGTTCATAAGGAGATAAAAAAAGGAGGAGGAATTCGAACCGTGGACCGATTCTCATCTAAGGAGAGGTAACAACGTTAAACTTTAGCTGTTTTAAACCCTCACTTTCACTCATAAGTAACAACTAAAACCTTTACCATTCTCCATTCAAACTATAACAGTAAACTAGCATAAGCTTTCCTTAAAACCCTTTAAATTTACCAATGTTCATAAATACAATCAATAAGTATCTTTATAAATTCTTAACACCGTCTTGAAAAATAACAGCATAAAACCTCCACAATAAACAAGAAAAGAGAACGTAACAAAATTAGACAGTTAACTTATTAAAACTTAAGGCTAATTTTCAACAAAATCTAAATTTCAAGTGGCAAATTGTACAACATCCAAATAAAAACACAGTAAAGATCTAACTCTTAATCCAAGTTCAGATTCAAATCAAAATACGAACTAGAAAGTGACGCTAAAATTGAATATTTTAAACTACCAAGAAAACAAAATCATTTTTGATTTACCGTTAATGAAGGTTAAAAAATCATACGCAGTGCAGTTTGAAAGATCTGTTGTTCACACGCGTGAGGCAACTGTAGGGGTCGCTGCAGCGGCAGCCGAGGCGGCGGCGCTGCCGAGGAAGGAGAGGAATCTAGAGTTGGCAAGCTCCTGATTGTCTAAGAACAAGTCCTCTGGAACCTTAACCGCACCGTGCAAGCAAATTATGGCAACTCCAATCAAGAGCGCAGAAATCAAGAGCGATCCAACGCTGGTCAACAACACAACTAAAACAGTCAAAACCACCAAAGCCCCAAGCGTCTCGCAATCAAGAACACACGACCGAAGATCACTAGAGGCTGACCTGACGTTCGAGAAAAGGTATAGGAAGACCCGAGCGACAAGAAGGCTGTGGAGGACGAGGACGGAGAAGGAATGAAAAAGGAGAGAGAAAGCGAGTACAACTGCGAGTAGAGTTATGCAATTGACTTTGAAGTAGGACAGGTTTTCGCGGATCTAAGAATAGGCGTCCATTAGATTATTGAGACGTTCCATGCCAATCCGATCGATGACTTCGTACCAAGGGCAACGTTAAGAGAGTCCTTGATGGATCGATGATGTAAGTCGTGAGAGAAACGCACGGAATGCGGGTGTGGCTATTAGGGGTTATGACTGGACCCCACCACCTACCGTCGATTCAGAGCTTATCATTAGGATCGATGCGGGGTCGCCATGGGTGACGAGTGAGATCAAAGGTACCAAAGGGGCGTGGAGTTCTTTCAGCGTTGCTTTGCAATGAGTTTTGAATACACCCGATAAATATAAAAACGATATGAAAAATTTATATCTGTGTTTAAAAAATTTATATTTTGTATTTAATCGTATCGATATAAATTTTAATATGATAATTTTTATTTTTAATTATATCAAATATGATTAAATATGTATAAGACATAAAAATATATTTTTTTAAATCGTATCATATGAATACATGTTAATACGTATACGACACGAAAAATACATTAAAGAAAGTTAAGTCACACAAATACACTATATAGGTGTAAGATACGAAAATAATATATATTTATTAGAGGAATTGAATATTGACCATATTAAATTATTATTGTAAATTAGTAAATATTATGATTTTTTTCATTTTTATTATGTTTTATTTTTAACTGTGTTATCTGTGTCGTGTTTATTCGTGTCGTGTTTAATCGTGTCAGTTATATTTTTTTGTTTATCATGTCGTGTTGTGTGACACGGATAATTATAACGTATCAACTATGTCGTGTCACGTGTCACACATGTAAAATATGTGTCGTGTTCATGTTTACGTTTAAAATGCGTTTTATAATTCGTATCGTATTCGTATTTCATAAATTCGTATCGTGTTGTGTCATGATATGAAGACACAGATTGTCAGGTCTAGTTTTGAGTATTGCAAATATAAATGAGAATAGAGCTCTAGTTATTGTGAGAATTTCAGTAGATTTGTTTTTTATTTCAAGTGAACGGTGTAGATGAAAAGTTTAAGGTGGCTTCATTTGCAGGGAGAGAATTTCATTTTATTATTATTCTATTTTTACACTCAAAGTAAATAATTAAAGTATTATTATCCTTAGCCAACAACATTTTAACCGAATGGTTAAAGAAGAAATTGAGTAATTATTGTAAAATTATCAAATCTAAGCAACTCCACATATATCCTTAATTATCAAATATTTTCCTTGTAACTAGAAAAGTATTATGTCATAAGCGAAATTAAGATGATGAGATATATTTTACTTTATTTTTTCATTAATTTTTTCATTTTTTAAGAGTATGTATTATGTATCATCATTTTAATCTTGCTTATGGGGCATTTAAGTTCCTTTGCTAGTATGTTAAATGATGATGATGATGATGATAATAATAATAATAGAATTATTATATTTGTAGATTCAAAATACTTAAGAATTACATATTCACAAAAAGAGAAAAAGTCTTCTTTATAAAATCTCGATGGGTTTTTTTTAGTCTTATCATTTTGCATGGCTTTTTATTAAGATTTCTACAGATCTTTGGTATTGATTTTAGTTAATTATAGTTAGTACTATAGGTTTCTTTAATTAGTGATAATTGTTGTTATGAAGAATAGTTTAAAGATGGATTTGGGTTGTTTAAAGTTTGCAGAAGAAGAAAAATGAGGGTGTGTACACCGATAAAGCTTTACAAAATGGATGACATGTAGAAATGGGTAGTAGCCAAACTCTTTACAAGAAGATCCTTTCAAATAGATGTTACGTTAGGATTGTTCAAGGTGATTTGGCGATTGTCACGCGATGTTGAAGTTGTAGAACTTGATACTAATCTGTTCCTAATCAACTTTGCAATAAAGAAAGACAAACAGAGGATTCTTGATGGATCTCCATGGCTATTTAACAAATAACTTCTTTTTATAGAGTATGATAGAAACTTGAGACATCTGAGTATGAATTTCCACATGCTAACTTTTGGGGTCATGTCTCTAGTTTACCACTTAAAATGATGAATGTAGCAATGGCTGAACAATTAGGGCAGAAACTAGGAATATTTATTGGATTCGATGGAAACTAATCATGTGTGGGGTGGAAAAAGCTTACGCATCAGAGTTCAAATCAACATTTATAAACCTTTTCGTAGATTTGTTAAGATTTTTGTTGAAAATGGGACCAATGAAGTATGAGGAAACCTAACTTATGAAATATTGTCAAATTCTTGTTTCAAATGTGGTTGTTTAGGCCATGTTTACTTTGAATGCAACACGATAAAGGATAATATTGCAGAAGCAGAGCATGTACAACAATATGGCCCTTGGCTTAGATTTTCTACACTAGGAAGCCAAAACCAGTATGTGAAGATGTGAATCATGAAACCTGAGTGCAATCCAAAAAATGAAAATCTTGAACACAAGATGATTGCTAGCACTCAGAAAATGCTCAAAAAAGACAATGAGTTACCAAAAAATAGTTTGCAGACAGTAAAAATTGCACACGAGAAAAGCTGTTACCTCCGGGTGTTTTTTTAACTACCACATGAAATCTTGAAATGCTTGCAACGTGGCATACTCCCAAAATAGTTATTTTTGGAAAACAATTGATTGTTGCTGATGATGTGGCTATTTCTATGTCAGAGAATGAAGCTCTACATGGCATGGTTGAGAGAGGCCCCCTGCATGGAAATATGGAAATACCAAAAACTTGTGATCCAACTAAGGAAGCAGGTGATTCTAGATGTTAAGTCACTACTTTAGCTGATGATCTAGTAACTAGGGTGGGACTTGAACTGACCATAAATGAATTGCTAATGGGACATGAAGCAATGAAAGGTGAAACTAATGCTCAACAGCAAAAGACAAAAGAAATCAATCTAAGGACGTGGAAGAGGGCAGCTTAGGCTAAAGTAAATTCCAAGGGTGATCTTGCAAAAAGTTCAAAGAAGAGAAAACATGATATCCACTTGGAACTTTCAGAGGATGTAGTAAGGGCTTACAACAAAGTGTGTGGGAAAACTAACATATCTAATATAGCAGAGACTAGTCACCAATCCCGTTAAGAGCCATAAGGTGCCTAACATGGAACTGTTATGGGCTTGGGAACCTATAGGTAATAAGAGCTCCTAAAGAGCTGATCAAAAATGAAGATCCTCATGCAGTATTTCTCTCGATAACTAAACTACATGTCAAAAAATCAGAGGGTATCGGGAGGTTATGTGGTATGTCAAACTATTTATGGTGTGAAAGAGATACAAAAATTAGATAAATAACTATTGACTGTTTTAAGACTATTTTAAACTCAAAATTCTAACTCTTCTGTAAAAATTTTGTGGTAGTTAAACCATATGTTAAAGACGAAATGAACAAAAACTTGCTTGCAGACTTCAATGCGGAGGAAATCTACCTTACACTAAAACAAATGCATCCACAAAATCCCCAAGACCAAGTGGTATGCTTGCACTTTTCTATCAGAAACATTGGCGTATAGTTAAACATGATGTTATTAGTCTATGTCTAGATTATTTAAATGGCTTAAGTGATATTCAAGAGATAAACTAAACTCATATAATCTTTGTGCCAAAGATTCAAAAGCTTGGGAAAGTTATGCAATATAGACCAATCAGCCTTTGTAATGTTCTATAAAATAGTGTCCAAGGTCTTAGTTAATAGGCTCAAACCCAATCTCCCTTCTTGCATCAATGAGTACCAAAGTGCATTTGTCTTAGGCCGATTGATAACAGATAACATCTTGATTGCCTATGAGTTACTTCATACCTTGAAAAAGAAAGTGTTAGGCTAACAAAGTTATTTTTCATTGGAGTTAGACATAAGTAAGCCCTATGATCAAAATGGAATGTCGGAGTAGGAGGAATGCTTTCATAAGAGGGAAAAGATATTTTTCAAAGGTGATCTTGCAGAAGTTCAAGGAATAGAAAACATGAAATCCATTTATAACTTTTAGAGGATGCAATAAGGGCTTCCAAGAAAAAATGTAGGAAAATTAATATATCTTAAATGGTGGAGATTAGTCACCAATCACACCAAGAGCCATAAGGTGCCTAGCATAGAACTGTCATGGGCTTGGGAACCCATACGTAATAAGAGATCTTAAGGAGCTCATAAAAAATGAAGATCCTCATTTAGCATTTCTCCCGGAAACTAAACTACATGTTAAAAAATTAGACGGTATTAAGAGGTTATGTGGTATGTTAAACTGTTTTGGAGTGTCAATAGATGAAAGTAAGGGAGGTTTGGCACTGATGTAGACTGATGTGGTTCACCTCTCTTCACAGAGCTTCTTAGTGCATTATATTGATATGAAAATTATTGGAGACGATGGCTCTAACACATGGAGAATAACGAGGTATTATGATGAGCCTGATGTGATTAGAAGAGGTTAATCTTGGAGTTTGTTAAGAACTCTGTCCTAATATAACAATAAACCTTGGTTGATTTTTTTTTTTTATTTCAATGAAACTTTATAGAGTCATGAAAAAACAGGGGTAGTGATGGAAGGGAAAGGCAAATGGATGATTTTCGATAGATTGTGGAGGATTGTAATGTAGAAAATCTAGCTTTTTTAGAGAGCAGTATACTTGGGAGCAAGGATGGCATGCTTCAAATCATGTTAAAGAACGACCTAATAGTTACTTCAGTGATTCTCAATGGGCTCGAAAGTTTCTGTATAATGAGGTACAACATTTGCCACTTTGATTTCAAACCATAAACCACTAATACTACAGACTAAAGGTGGAAAAAGTTTCCAAAGAACTAAGGGATGTGCCTTTAGATTTAAATCATGATGGATAAAAGAAAGTTCTTGTGAAAAAGTGATCCATAGTGCATGGTAAAACCAAGTGGGGAGAACTTTTATTGAAAAGTTGAAATTGATGGGGTCAAAACTCAACAGTGACATAAAACAATTTTCCAAACTTTTCGTAAACAAAAGAAATGTGTTCAAATAGAACTAAAAGGTTTCGAAGAGGCTGCAATTGATAATTCTATATTATGTCCCAAACAGTAACTCAGGGATGAACTTAATCGTATATTAGAAAATGAGGAGTTATTTTGAAAGCAACAATCTCAACTTCAATGGTTTCACGAAGGTAATAGGAACACAAAGCTCTTCCATGCTTAAGCATCTCATAGACAGAAGGGTAACAAGATTAAATGAGTGGAGAGTGAATCAATTTGATGGTGTGAGAGAGATGCAAAAATTAAACAAATAGCTACTTGCTATATTATAACTATATTTCAATCCTAAAATTTTAACTCTTCTGCAAGAATTTTTGAGGTAGTGAAGCTATGTGTTAATGACAAGATGAACAAGAACTTTCTTGCAGACTTCAATGTGAAGGAAATCTACCTTGCACTAAAACCGATGTTTCACTTTGCTATCAGAAATATTGGCATATAATTAAACATGATGTTATTAGTCAATCTCTGAATTATTTAAATGTCATAAGAGATATTTAAGAAATAAACCAAGGACATATAGTCCTTGCGCCAAAGATTAAAGAGCCTACAAAAGTCATGCAATGTAGACCAATCAGCCTTTATAATGTCATCTATAAAATAGTGTCAAGGTCTTTGTTAATAGGATCAAACACATTCTCCCTTCTTGCATTAATGAATATCAAAGTGCATCTGTCCCAGGTCGATTGATAATAGATAACATCTTGGTTGCATATAAGTTACTCCATTTCTTGAAAAAGAAAGTGTTAGGCAAACAAAGTTATTTTCATTGAAGTTAGACATGAGTAAGGCCTATAATCAAGTCGAGTGGCATTTTTAGAATCCATGATGCAGAGATTAGGCTTTCACTCAAATCGGGTCAATATAATAATGAAGCATGTCACTTCAGTCTCATATTCCATATGTTTTAATGGTTCTATAAGTACTTCATTCAAACTGGGAAGAGGACTCTAATAAGGAGATCCCTCTATCCTGTTGGCTCTACCGAGAGGGGGGTGAATCGGTTTTCTAACGTTAATGGCAAATTTTAAATTAATCCTAATTTAATCAGCAAATGATAATGAGCAATACAATGAAATTAAACAATTTAATGCAAGATAGGGAAGAGAGAAACAAACACAATCGTTTATAGAGGTTCGGTCAATCTCTTGCCTACGTCCTCTCTCTTTGACCTTCTTGTCAAGTGCTTTCTTTCTCTCCTTCAACAGAAGTTACAATGTTCCTTTTTCAGGTTAAGGAATAACCTCTCTACCCTTTGCAATACAAAGAAGTATTCACCCTTTTACAATGTTTTTCTCACTGAGGAACAATCCTCTTCTCTTTTGAGGTAAGGATGAATACAATGTCAAGCTTTAATGTGGGTAGGACAATTACAGCTTTTGCACTTAAGCTTATACAACAAACTCAATAAATGAGGAATGAAGACACACGGAATGAAAGAATTAAACTCTTGAGAATGTAAGAAAAATGTGCAGCAATGGTCTCTGTTCTCATTGTCTTCAATGTTTGGTTAAATACTGAAGGATTGGTAGTTGGAGCATTAAATGCTATTTTTCCCGTTGAGATTTTTGCAGAACTAGCCGTTGGGTACCTCCAGTAGAATGCCAGATCGATCTGCCATCTTGACCAGATCGATCTCTTAGTTATAAATCCTGTAAGATCAAAGCAAAATAACACAAGGAGATCGATCTCATGTGTGAGCAGATCGATCTCATGATTTGAAAATATTAGAGGAGATCGATCTGTCGAATAGGCAGATCGATCTTCCAATCTCTCTGTTTAAGTATAGATCGATCTCACAGATCGATCTACTGTCTTTACTTTAGGGGAGATCGATCTCTCAATAACCCAGATCGATCTCCTTAGCTCTCTGACTTTGAGAAGATCGATCTCTTCCTTACCAGATCAATCTCATAAGCTCTCTGTTTGAGTGTGGATCGATCTTACAGATCGATCTACTGTCTTTGCTTTGAGGGAGATCGATCTCTTTCTAGATCAGATCGATCTCCTCAACTCCAGTATTAGGCAGATCGATCTCATAACCCTTATAGATCGATCTCACTCTTCCTCAATACCTTTGTATAGGTTCAAGGCTTGGCAGATCGATCTCATGTCTTCCTGAGATCGATCTCTCATCCAAGAAAATCCCATGAGATCGATCTCTCATAACCTAGATCGATCTCTCATAACCTAGATCGATCTCTCATCAACAGAACTTAAAGTTCTGGTACTGATAACCTCTAAACATGTTTTTATATCATCTTTACATTATTGAATTTACTTGTTTTATCATTTCAAAATACATTAACTCAACAATCTCCCCCTTTTTGATATGACAAAACCTATTCAATCAACATGTTTAGTCGCCTATTTTCAGTTTGCACAAACTCCCCCTTTTTGTAAACTCCCCTTTACTTTTGGCTTTAGATCTCTAAACTTTCTTAACTCCCCCTTATTTTAATCATTCCTTTTAAACCATTAGATATGATTCTTAAAGTCATTTAAACATGTTTTAACCAACGCATGTGTTCTTAACATTATTTCTTCTCCCCCCTTTTGTCATATCAATGGCAAGAAAGAAATCTAAACAGTACTCCTATCATTTCAAATTAACATTTCATTAAAAACTCATTCAATAACACAGAGGGCAGCTCATTCAAGCAAATTCAGTTCAAACAACAACGAGTAATGAAAACATATAATAAAACTAGATCTAGCAAATAAGTCCTATGGTGGAGGAGGAAATCGATCCATGAGATCCTCAACGTGAGTGCGAGTGACTTGAAGCTCATCAAACATCGCCTCCTGAGTCTCATGAAGATTTGCAAAGCCTTCATCCACTTTGCGGTTCAGCTCCTCGAACGTCCGCTGCTGGTTTGCATGAAGGTTTGCAAAGCCTTCATCGATCTTTTTGTTCAGTGCACTCAACATTGTCACAATGGACTCCATGTCAGCGGTTGAGGAGGCAGGTGCAGTGGGCTGAGGAGTCGAGGACGATGGACCCGCAGTCGGTGCAGCAGGTGGATCCATAGGCTCATCGGAGGGATCTTCCTCCATAGCTGCAGCAGACTGCTGTTCTCTCTTCTTCTTCCAGTCGCCCCGGAAGTCCTTGTAGTAGCCCATGTGGTGGAGTGACCCGATGTTGAGGACGCTCTTTAGAGAGGGCATTTCACACATTTCGCAGCTGCTGTCCACTCCGAGTCGTTGGAGAAAGTACGCCAATGGTTGCGAAAACATTATCGTTGTGGCTTGGCCGCGTACGATCTTCAACCAGTCTTGATAGAGAAAGTGGACGAGGTTCGATTTTTGACTGGTGGAGTGAATGTGGTGAATCCAGAATCTATCTAACCGCCTAACCGTGGAGTGACGGGTACCGAATGGACGAAGGTTCCAAGATATGATGAGGTGGAGTAACCGTGGGTGCATTGGGAGGTCACTCGCCTTATCCCCGGGAATATCAAACTCCAAAGGGACTTCCTCATCTTCATTTGTCAACCCTTCATCGCGGATGTTGAAAGCGTGGGCTAGGACTTCAGTGTCTATTGTAATGGATTTACCCATGACATACGTTGTAAACCCGAGAATTTTACAAGTGTCGTTAGGATCATAGGTGAGTTCGGCATTGGAAAAGAATGCTCGAACGATGTTTGGAGGTACGGGAGTATTGATTTTGAGGAACGACATCCAACCAAATTCTTCAAATTTAGACAGATAGGGAAAATCAATGCGGTTTAAGAAGGAGAAATCGATGGTTTGCCAATGTTTAATTGGCATGGTGGAAAAATATTCTTCACATTGCTTCCTTTTTGCAGGTGTTTTAAAACACCCGTTGAAGGTAGCGACTGAAGAGGGAGGAATGGATTGGGAAGATGACCCTTGTTCTACATTAGATCGGGGAGGTTTTTGGCCTGCTCTCTTAAGTCTAGGCATGGTTTTAGACACGGGAACTACTCTAAGACAGGTTCACAAACAAAAATCAATGGAACAGTGACTAGATTTGCCCTAGAGTGAAATTTAACACAAATCTTAAGAAATTTTTGAGAAAACAATAAGGAATGTGGGTTACTATACCAGTAAACGAAGGAGAGATGCGACGAAGACCGTACCAAGATCGATTTGAGGAGGAATCGAGAGAGGAAGTGCGAGGGAAGTTAGGGATTTGAGGTTTTGGGGATTTCAAATTTAGGGATTTTTCGCCAGTTTTTATAGTCCAAGGCACATGAGATCGATCTGTCGAGACGACAGATCGATCTGTCATTTTCAGAAGCCCGAAGAGATCGATCTGTGGTTCCATAAGATCGATCTGCAGAACACAGAAGCTTAAGGAGATCGATCTGTCGTATGCACAGATCGATCTGTTGTTTGACAGAGGCTTAGGGAGATCGATCTGCCGAATGCATAAATCGATCTTCAGAATACAGAGGCTTAAAGAGATCGATCTGTCATATGCACAGATTGATCTGCTGTTAAACAGAGGCTTAAGGAGATCGATCTTATAGATAGAAGATCGATCTGCTTAGCTTAACCTTAATGCTTTAGGCTTGTTGGAAGTATGGAGATCGATCTATATAGATAGGAGATCGATCTCTCATGCTTGTTGCCCAGAAAAATCTTTGTAAAACTCTTTTAAAACCAACTTAAAACCAAGATTTTGAAGCATATATATATCTTAAGGGATATTCATGAGTCTTAATTCACCTCTAAGGATACAAAACCTATCTCTATCAAGGGGTTTGGTGAATATATCAGCTATTTGATGTAAAGTGTCAATATACTCTAGAATTATATCCCCTTTTTGCACATGGTCTCTAAGGAAATGATGCCTAATCTCAATGTGCTTGGTTCTAGAGTGTTGAATAGGATTTTTAGATAGGTTGATAGCACTGGTATTGTCACATTTAATAGAAACTTGTTTCATGTCAATACCATAGTCTTTCATTTGTTGTTTAATCCACAACACTTGAGCACTACAACTACCTGCTGCTATGTATTCAGCTTCAGTTGTGGACTGAGCCACACTGTTTTGTTTCTTAGAGAACCAAGAAATTAATCTATTTCCTAAGAATTGGCAGGTACCTGAAGTACTTTTCCTATCTATTTTGCATCCCCCAAAATCTGCATCTGAAAATGTATGAAGTGTAAAGGTAGAGTCTTTTGGGTACCAAAGTCCTAGAGAGGGAGTGTCCTTAAGGTATCTAAAGATCCTTTTAGTTGCTAATAAGTGTGATTCCCTAGGAGAGGATTGAAATCTAGCACAAAGGCATACACTAAACAAAATATCTGGTCTACTTGCAGTTAAATAGAGCAATGAGCCAATCATAGACCTATAGAGTTTAGTGTCTACACACTTACCACTTTCATCTTTATCAAGCTTGATGTTGGTGCCCATTGGAGTTGCTTGAGGTTTGCAATTGTCCATTCCAAATCGCTTGAGCAAATCCTTAGTATACTTTGCTTGATTGATGAAGGTTCCATCTTTTGTTTGCTTCACTTGAAGACCCAAGAAGAAGGTGAGTTCTCCCATCATACTCATTTCAAATTCTCCTTACATGATCTTAGCAAACTCTTGGCACAAAGATTCATTAGTTGATCCAAAGATAATATCATCTACATACACTTGTACAACTAACAAATCCTTATTTTTATTTTTGATGAATAAAGTGGTATCCATTTTTCCTCTTGAAAATCCCTTTTCTATTAAGAATTTTGACAACCTTTCATACCAAGCTCTAGGAGCTTGTTTCAAGCCATAGAGTGCCTTAGATAATTTGAAGACATGTTCAGGAAATTCATGATTTTCAAAGCCGGGAGGTTGTTCAACATAGACTTCTTCATTAATGAAATCATTTAAGAATGCACTCTTTACATCCATTTGATATAATTTGAAGTTTTTATAACATGCAAAGGCAAGTAACATTCTTATTGCCTCTAGTCTAGCTACCAGTGCATAGGTTTCATCATAGTCTATACCTTCCTCTTGTCTATAGCCTTGTGCAACTAACCTAGCCTTGTTTCTTATGATCACACTATTTTCATCCATCTTGTTCTTGAATATCCATTTAGTTCCAATTATAGAGTGATCACTAGGCCTAGGAACTAGTTTCCATACTTTGCTTCTCTCAAATTGATTTAATTCTTCTTGCATTGCTAGGAACCAATTATTGTCATCTAAGGCTTCATTGACATTCCTAGGCTCTATTTGAGATACAAAGGCTATATATTGACACATGTTCCTTAGAGATGATCTAGTTCTAACTCCAAGAGTTGGATCTCCTACTATTTCACAATCTTTTACATATCCTAACTCTCTTGGTGCTCTAGACTCTCTCTCTAATATCTCTATCTCTTCTTCATCTTCTTTATTCAAGTCAAGTTTTTCTAATAAATCATCTTCTAAGTTTGGGATTTCCTCCAAGTTTTCATCAAATATTTCAACATCCTCATCATTGGTTGAATCTTTAGATGCATCATTTGACTCATCAAATATAACATGAATAGATTCTTCAACCATCAATGTTCTTTTGTTATATACTCTATAAGCCTTTGAATTCAATGAGTACCCTAGAAAGATTCCCTCATCACTCTTGGCATCAAATTTTCCTAAATTATCTTTACCATTATTTAAGACAAAACATTTGCAGCCAAAAGGATGGAAGTAGCTAATGTTAGGCTTCTTAACTTTGTAAAGCTCATAAGGAGTTTTCTTTAGCATGTGTTTAATCATAGCTCTATTAATTATATAGCTAGATGTGTTTATAGCTTCAGCCCAAAAATACTTTGGTAAATTATTCTCACACAACATGGTTCTAGCCATTTCTTCCAATGTTCTATTTCTTCTCTCAACTACACCATTTTGTTGTGGTGTCCTAGGGGCTGAAAAATTATGGCTGATTCCTTGATCATTGCAATACTCATCAAATCCTATATTTTCAAATTCCTTGCCATGATCACTTCTAATACTAGTTATTGTGTACCCTTTTTCATTTTGAGTCACTTTTGTATAGGCTATGAATTTTTCTAAGGCTTCATTTTTTACTCTCAAAAAGAACACCCAAGTGAACCTAGTGTAATCATCAACTATTACAAATCCATAGTGTTTCCCACCAAGGCTTGTTGTTCTAGTTGGTCCAAATAAATCTAGGTGAAGTAATTGAAGAGGCCTAGAGGTGGATACACTATTCTTTGGCTTAAATGTTGTCCTTTTATGTTTTCCTTTAACACATGCTTCACATATTTTTTTCATAATCAAAGGACATTTTAGGCAAACCTATAACTAGATCCTTTCTAGCTAACTTAGAAAGTACATGCATGCTAGCATGGCCTAGTCTTCTATGCCATAACCAAGATTCCTTTTTATTATCTACCATTAGGCATATGTTTTCATTCTTAAGTTCATTAAGATAGACAATGTATATATTACCTTGTCTATGGCCTAAGAAAAGAACTCTATTTGTCTTAGGATCTATAACATGACATTTCATACAATCAAAAGTTACTTTGTAACCTTTGTCACAAAGTTGACTTATGCTTAGTAAGTTATCCTTTAGACCCCTAACAAGCAATACTTTTTCTAATGAAAAATAGTCATTACCTATTGAGCCACTTCCTTCAACTTGGCCTTTGGAGTTGTCCCCAAATGTGACTTCTCCACCAACCTTTGATTTAAAAGAGTTGAAGTGGCTTCTATCTTCCGTCATGTGCCTTGAGCATCCACTATCCAAGTACCATGCTTCCTTTGTTTTAGCTTTGTGGCAATGCTCAATCACCTTTTCATCCTCAATAGCCATGAAGCACAAGTTGGCAATGTCCTCATTTGAGTCATCATCGGAGCAGTCACTGTCGCTCCATGTTGCCACCATTGCCTTCTTTTTGTGGAACCTATCATTGGACCTTTTAAGAAGATGGCAGTTAAACTTAATGTGTCCTGGTTTTTTACATTCATATCACACAATTGAATCTTTTCTACCTCCTTCTTCTTAATCTCTCTTATTGTTTCTCCTATTACTACCACTAGCTCTCATTCTCATGAACTTGTTAAATCTTTTGGCAAACATTACCATTTCAAGGTCCTCTTCACTACCACTCTCATTCTTAATTTCCTCTTGAGCAGTGGATTTTAGAGCAACTCCCACTTTCTTGGGTGGCTCTTCATTTCTTCTTAATTTCATCTCATAAGTGAGTAGTGATCCTATTAATTCATTTAAAGACAATGTGTGAGGATCCTTAGATTCCTCAATTGCAGTCACTTTAGCTTCCCATGATTTAGGTAAGCTATTTAATATTTTCTTGATCATTTCAATATTAGAGTAAATTTTTCCTAAGAACTTTAATCTATTAATTACATCCGTGAATCTACTGAACATATCACTAATTGATTCTCCTTCCTTCATCCTAAAAAGCTCATAGTCATGTGTGAGCATTCCTACCTTGGTCTCCTTTACTTGGGTTGTACCCTCATGAGTTATTGCCAATTTGTCCCAAATTTGTTTGGCATTGTCACATCCGGAGACCCTATTGTATTCATTTGGACCTAAGGTACAAAATAATGTGTGCATAGCCTTAGCATTTAGCTGAGCACATTTAATGTCATTTGAATCCCATTCATCTTCTTCTTTAGGGATATCTCTTCCCTCTATTCTCTTTGAAGGGATTTGAGGTCCTTTAATTATAATCCTCCACACCTCATAATCATTTGCTTGAATGAATAACATCATCCTAGTCTTCCAATAGGCATAATGTTCTCCATTGAACATAAGAGGTCTAACCGTAGAGTGCCCCTCTCCTACCAAACTAGTTGCTACATTGTTGTGAGCCATTTGATCGTTTCTAACTCTTAGGAAGTTGTTCCTATGTGATTAAAGAGTCCTAGCTCTGATACCAATTGTTGGCTCTACCGAGAGGGGGGGTGAATCGGTTTTCTAACGTTAATGGTAAATTTTAAATTAATCCTAATTTAATCAGCAAATGATAATGAGCAATACAATGAAATTAAACAATTTAATGCAAGATAGGGAAGAGAGAAACAAACACAATCGTTTATAGAGGTTCGGCCAATCTCTTGCCTACGTCATCTCTCCTTGACCTTCTTGTCAAGTGCTTTCTTTCTCTCTTTTAACAGAAGTTACAATGTTCCTTTTTCAGGTTAAGGAATAACCTCTCTACCCTTTGCAATACAAAGAAGTATTCACCCTTTTACAATGTTTTTCTCACTGAGGAACAATCCTCTTCTCTTTTGAGGTAAGGATGAATACAATGTCAAGCTTTAATGTGGGTAGGACAATTACAGTTTTTGCACTTAAGCTTATATAACAAACTCAATAAATGAGGAATGAAGACACAAGGAATGAAAGAATTAAACTCTTGAGAATGTAAGAAAAATGTGCAGCAATGGTCTCTGTTCTCATTATCTTCAATGCTTAGTTAAATACTGAAGGATTGGTAGTTGGAGCATTAAATGCTGTTTTTCTCGTTGAGATTTTTGCAGAACTAGCCGTTGGGTACCTCCAGTAGAATGCCAGATCGATCTGCCATCTTAACCAGATCGATCTCTTAGTTATAAATCCTGTAAGATCAAAGCAAAATAACACAAGGAGATCGATCTCATGTGTGAGCAGATCGATCTCATGATTTGAAAATATTAGAGGAGATCGATCTGTCGAATAGGCAGATCGATCTTCCAATCTCTCTATTTGAGTATAGATCGATCTCACAGATCGATCTACAATCTTTACTTTAGGGGAGATCGATCTCTCAATAACCCAGATCGATCTCCTTAGCTCTCTGACTTTAAGAAGATCGATCTTTTCCTTACCAGATCGATCTCATAAGCTCTCTGTTTGAGTGTGGATCAATCTTACAGATCGATCTACTGTCTTTGCTTTAAGGGAGATCGATCTCTTTCTAGATCAGATCGATCTCCTCAACTCCAGTATTAGGCAGATCGATCTCATAACCCTTATAGATCGATCTCACTCT
This sequence comes from Firmiana major, assembly GCA_033439115.1. Taxonomy (NCBI): domain Eukaryota; kingdom Viridiplantae; phylum Streptophyta; class Magnoliopsida; order Malvales; family Malvaceae; genus Firmiana; species Firmiana major. The sequence goes on along the minus strand of CM065913.1, from coordinate 32,804,185 downwards.
TCCTCAATACCTTTGTATAGGTTCAAGGCTTGGCAGATCGATCTCATGTCTTCCTGAGATCGATCTCTCATCCAAGAAAATCCCAGGTGATCGATCTCTCATAACCCAGATCGATCTCTCATCAACAGAACTTAAAGTTCTGGTACTGATAACCTCTAAACATGTTTTTATATCATCTTTACATTATTGAATTTACTTGTTTTATTATTTCAAAATACATTAACTCAACATATCCCCTTACCTTTTTCTCATTTATTCTAAAGGATTTTTTCAATCTAATGGTTTGTTGTGTGTGTTTGTGCAAGCAGAAATGGACCAAAAGTTGCACATCTTTTTTGTTGGCTCTACCGAGAGGGGGGTGAATCGGTTTTCTAATAATAATGGCAGATTTAAATTAATTCAACTTTAATTATCAATTAATAAATGAACAATATAATGAAATGAATTAAATTAAAGCAAGATAGGGAAGAGAGTAACAAACACAATCGTTTATAGAGGTTCGTCCAATCTCTTGCCTACGTCCTCTCTCCTTGACCTTCTTGTCAAGTGCTTTCTTTCTCACTTTCAAGAGAAGTTACAATATCCTTTTTCAGGTTAAGGAATAACCTCTCTACCTTGTTTAAACAATGGTGTATTCACCCTTTTACAGAATTTATCTCGCTGAGGAACAATCATCTTCTCTCTTAAGGATAGGATGAATACAATACCAAGCTTTTAATGTGGGTAGGACAAATACAGCTTTTGCACACAAGCTTATACAACAAATTCAAAGAATGAGAATTGAAGACAAAAGGAACGAGGGAATTAAACTCTTGAGAATATACAGAAAGTGTAGTAATTGTCTCTTTTTACTCAGTGTCTTCAATGCTTGATTATATACTGAAGGATTGGTGGTTGGAGCATTAAATACAATTTTTCCCGTTGAGATTTTTGCATAAATAGCCGTTGGGTACCTCTAGTAGAATGCCAGATCGATCTGCCATCTTTGCCAGATCGATCTCTTAGTTATAGTTCCTGCAAAATCAAGGCAAAATGAAGCTAGGAGATCGATCTCCTATCTGAGCAGATCGATCTCACAATTTGAAATGTTAGAGGAGATCGATCTGTCGAATAGGCAGATCGATCTTCCAACCTCTCTGTTTGAGGCATGATCGATCTATAGATCGATCTTCCAGGTAATGTCTTAATGAGGAGATCGATCTCTTATTAACTTAGATCGATCTCCTTAGCTCTCTGACTTTGAGGAGATCGATCTCTTCCTATACCAGATCGATCTCACAAACTCTCTGTTTGCATACAGATCGATCTTACAGATCGATCTTCTGCCTTTACCTTTTGTTTTAGGGGAGATCGATCTCTTGGTATACCAGATCGATCTCACCAGCATCCTGTATTAGGCAGATCGATCTTATAACCCTTACAGATCGATCTCATTCTTTCTTAATATCTATGAACAAGTTTAAGGCTTGGCAGATCGATCTCATGTCTTCCTGAGATCGATCTCTCATCCAAGAAAAACCCAGGAGATCGATCTCTCATAACCCAGATCGATCTCTTATCTACAGAACTTTAAGTTCTGGTACTGATAACCTCTAAACATATTTTTATATCATTTTTATTTATTGAATTTACTTGTTTTGTCATTTCAAAATATATTAACTCAACATTTTTCTTTACAGATGACAACTTTTTTTTTTTTTGAAAAAGCCGATGAAGTTGAAAGTGCTAAGCTAAAGGAGGTTTAACAACATATGAGGAAGCATCGAGATAAAAGATAAACTTTGATAAATTTGTGTTCTTTTTAGTAGCAATGTAAGTACTAGTTACAAAGAAGACATCAAAGGAAGATTTGGGATTCAAGTGGTAACCAACCTCGAGAGGTACTTAAGACTCCCTACTATAGTTAGAAGAAGGAAAAAAATAACCTTTGCAAGATTAAAAGAAAAGATTCATTCTAAAATGGAATGTTGGAGTAGTAGAATGCTTTCACTAGGGGGAAAAGGAATTTTCCTAAAAACTATCATTTAGGCTATTCCAATGTACTCCATGTCTTGCTTTTTGTTACCAAAACACTATGCCATGAAATTGAAATGATGATCAGTAACTATTAGAGGCGGTATAACAACAAGATGAGACGTATTATTGGTTAGCTTATGATAAGTTGTGTAAGAACAAACTTCATGGTGGTATTAGCTTTCGAAAATGTAACTTTTCAACGAAGCATTTTTGCCCAAGCAAGGATAATGACTTCTTCATAGCACCACGACTTTGTTTTATAAGGTTTTGAAGGCTAAATACTTCCTTACAGCATCTTTTATAGATTCCAAGTTAGGAAGCTACTCATTTCTCAGATGGTGTAGTTAGAGGTGGCAAACGGGCGGGTTCGGGCGGGTTTGGTTTGGGTTCTTTTCGGGTTCAGGCTTTTTCGGGTTCGAGTTTTTTCAGGTCGAGCTTTTTCGGGTTCGGTTATTTTCGAGTTCGGTTATTTTTGGGTTCAGGTTTTTTCGGTTTCAGGCTTCTTCGGGTTCGAGCTTCTTCGGGTTCGGTCCCGGTTCTAGTCGGGCGGGTTTAGCGGGCCGGCTTGAAATATTTTGAAATTTTATTAGTTATAATTTTTTTTTTAAATTTTGAATGTGATAATTAATTTGATTTTTATATGATTTTATATTTTAATAAATATTTATATAAAAGCAAATTTCTATATTTCAATATTTATTATTTGACAAAAATAATTTACTCTTTTTTAATTTCCTACAATATATACTATAAAATAGTAGATTTAATTATATTCATTACATACAAAAAAAAAATATAACATATAGATATTATAGGAAGAAAATTACCAATTAATATTATCATTTACTAAAAAAATGCTTAATATGAATAAATAGTCAATGAATTAGCTCTATTTTATTTTTAATTTGTTTTTTATTTGTACATAAATCATAATTAATATTATTGCATTAAATATAATCGCTTACATTAATTAATCAAATGTCTCATTAAAAATTTAGAATATTGAATTAAAAAAATTATATATTTATAATATTTGATATAATTATATTATATACAATTATACACTACCATATGAGTGATATTTTGTATATAATACACTAAAAAAATATATTTATACAAAAAACTTTGTGAGCTTAAAAAAACATAATATAAATAATTATGAAATTAAAGTAGATAATTATGATTAAAATAATAAATTTTTAAATTGTAAACAGAAGTCACTAAAATTAGATTAATAAAAGTTTCATAATATTTTTTTATTTCCTCTATTAGTTTGTTTTTAGTTTTACAGATTTCCTCCAACTTCTAGATGTTATCTTCTTCACTTCTTTTCCAAATGAATGTTTTGCTTATTTTCTTGGTCTTGGCCAAGAAAAATTGAAGAGCATAAAAAATCTGACTGGACTACAAATATAATCTATCTATAAAATAATTGAAATTGTTGATAAGCTTTCAAAGAATAAGAAAAGAAATGATATGATATGATTTCGTGATAAATTATTAAATTATTGTATAAAATGAAATAAAATGAATATTGCATGTTAATATATATATATAATTAATTTAATAATTTTCAAATAGAACTATCATATTATATAATAACATGGTTAAAAAATTAATTATTTATTATCAAAATTATTATTAAAATAAATATTTACTAATTAGTTATCATATATAAGTATAACAAATTTTTAATTTTTAATAAATTAGTTACATAATTTAAATAAAAAATTAACTTAAAATAATCATTTTGCACAATCAAGTAATGATGCATGTTTGTCTTGATTGCCACGTTGCATAATGCATAAGAAAAAATATCTACTGATATTATTCTAGTGGACTGGTATAGATATGAACCGATAAGGTAGACAAATAAATAAATAATCATATATGCTTAACAAAATTATACCTAATTAATTGTTATTAATTCGCTTTAAATTATACCTAATTAAAGTTCTATAATTATAATTAAATTCTCAATTGATAGATGCAATTAGTTTAAGTTTGGAAAAATTATTAAATATAATATAGGAGTTTAAATAAAATAGGTAAACCAAAAAGCTGATATAATTTAATCATAGTGATTATAAGAAAAAATATAATTAAAATGATAAAATATGAATTAAAGAGGGAAAAATTATATAATTTAGTAATAAAATTTATACAAGAGACAAGACATAGCAAAAACTTAAATTTCCTAGCTAGAAATAAAATTTGAAATATATAAATATTTATTGTTAATTTGATAACATATTTATATAAATTTTTTGTTCAAAAGTTTAATATAAATTGCTTTAGTAACTTATTAAATTATTATTTTTTTATATTAAGTAATTCTTTTTTGAGTTTTAATTTACATTTGTTATTACAATTTCATATATGAACTTATTTTGTTATTGTAGGGATTTAGAAGCTTCAATTCTATATCTCTTTTATATAGATCAGAGTTAGCTATATATTCGAATGAACCAAGAGAAGATTATGAGATTCAAATTGATGTTCTTGATTATTGGAAGAAAAATCAATTTCGATACCCTGTACTTTCACTTATGGCGAAGGATATATTGAGTATTCCAATTACCACAGTTGCATTTGAATCAGCATTTAGTATGGGTGGTAGAGTTATCAACAAATGGAGAAATTGTCTCACAACACATAATGCAGAAATTTTGATTACCACTCGTAATTGGTTGTATGGATATGATATGGATCAAGATGGTAAGATTTTAGTGTCATTATTATTTTATTAATTTTTTATTATTTAAATTCTTATATGATTATTTTTATATATTTTATTAGATGAAGAAGATGAAACAATGAGATTTGGAAGGAAAGTTGGATTAAATTGAACTAGTTGGTTTATGGAGGAGGATGAAGAGTTCTAATTGCAATGTATGTTGATATTTTATTTCTTACTATTTGTATTGTTAAAAAATTAAATTTTTTTATTAAGAGTACTTATGATTGATCATTGCCTCATTAATCTTATTTGAAGACAGTGTCGCTCTTGGAGAGTTTGGTTGCTTCCTGCATTTACAATCTTTCCGAGTATGTTATTCATCAAGCCGCTAGCGTTGAATGAAATGATCGTATTTTTCTGTTTTGTTCTTTATGCAATGTATGACTAGGGATTGGTTTCTCCATAGTTAGGTGGCTGTGTATAAGAATGATTGTATGTTTTCTATTTTTTGTTCTTGTAATGTTACATGTCATAACTTTAAGTGTTTGATGTTTTTTTTACTGGTTTGTTTTTTACTATATTGGACTAATTTAGAAATAACAATCATTGACTTGTTAATGGCATGAGAATTTAGATGCAAACATGTCATAGTTGAGTCTGAATCTTTTTTTGCAGTGAAAAAGTTATTATAACCTTTAAAAGGGTATGATCTCATCTTTCAACTTTCAATTCTTATTTTTAGCATAATCACCATTTAAAAAACAAATTACTATTTTTCTATTTACGAGTTATAGGAGTCAGAATTTAAATTCTAATTTTGTTAATAATGTATTCAATGTTTTATACGAAATATCAAATTTAAATAAATGTTACAATTATATAATGATTTATATATATATTTGATTTATTATTGTATTAAAAATAAAATTAAAATTTTAATATGAAATAAATATAATAAAATAGTATAATAAATGTTTTTATACTAAAATCAAATGTTATATTTAATAATATAGTTATTATTTATTATTACAAATATAATAAGCATAATATTGAAAATTATTTGATATTGAATATTATATTGTGTTTTAAAATAATTTTATTTAATAATTGAATGTAAATATTTAATATTTATTTTGTTGATAATAAATTATTGATATAATTATGTAATAAATAAATAATGATTGTTTTAAAATTTTATAAATTTTAATTAGAAAAAGTGTATTATTTATTTATTTATTTATTTTTTAATATAATAATTATATAATTATAATTCAGATTTTTCGGGTTATAAATTCGGTTTTCTCGGGTTTCGGATCGGGCCGGTTTCGGGTTCGGGTCGTATCGGGCTCAGGTTATGTCGGGTTCGAGTTTTTTTGGGTTCAAATTTTTTCGGACTCGGACTTTTTCGGGCTCGATCTTTATTGGGTTTGGGCTTTTTCGGGTCGAGCTTTTCTCGAGCTCGGGCCTTTGACTTTTTGGTCAATTCGATCTGGTCTCAAGTTCGATCTCAAGCGGGCTCGGGCGGGTTTTCGGGCTCGGGCCAACTTTTGCCAGCTCTAGGTGTAGTCAATGGGAGCTATTGATGTTCTAAAACAGGGGTTGAGATGGCGTGTAAGAGATGGTAGGAGCATTCTAAGACAATTGTCTTCCAGGAAAAAACACAGTTCTTGCTCATTTTATCCCAATTGATGGAGAAAAAAATGACATTATTGATACCTTTATTGATCCTAGTACATAGCAATGGGAGCTGGAGCCGTATTCAACAGAGGTTTCGTCTACTGGATACAGAAAGAATATGTGCACTACCTTTAAGTAAAGGTACTACCATAGATACTCTGGTGTGGAATTACACCAAGAGGGGATTTATGGAATTATATACCTTTAAGTAAATGGATATTGTTTGCTATTTCATAATAAGGTCTAAGTACTTGCTACAACAGTGCAATATAGTCGAATTTATGGAATTATCTAGTGACATAAAATGAGAGTTTTCACCTAAAAGGCTCTTAAAGGTATCCTGCCTATTTTCCAAAATATCCCCAAATAATGCCTCATTTATTTAATATATGTTTTAGATGTAGTAATGCAATTGAATCAGTGGCACATGCTCTATTACTTTTTTTTTTTCAAAATCAACTGACATCTAGCGAGAGTTGGGTTTAATTGGGATGTAAATCTTCATGATAGATCTATTGGTGATATGGTTGAAAGGCTTAATGCACTCACATTTACACAACAACAACAATTCATATTCACTACTTGAGAGATTTGGAATACCAAGATTGCTCAACTTCATGAATAGTAGTAGTATAGTCCTGGTAATATAGTTGTGTTTATACATTAGTATATTGCAACATACAACGTAGCTCAAGGGAGGAATAAAGTAGCCAGAGAACAATAATACACAATGAAAAGTGCTTAGAGAGGGACAATATAAAGTAAATTTTGATAGTGCTTTAAACAAGGATATCTACAAAAGAGGAGTTGGTGTTATGATCCGAGATTCAATTAGAGAGCTTATTAGCGCCCATGCAACAAAGATGGTTTAGGTCCATTCAGATTTAATCACATATTATATTAATCAATTATAACTTTTTAAATTTAATCATTTAACAATTCTCAATCATTATTTAAAACTGTAATCTCTTATGTATTTAGTAAATATCATTCACTAAAATAAAAGATGAAAATTATCAAACAATTAAAATCTTATTACAGTAAGCTAACTCATCAAAAATGAGCTATGGAATACCCATATGTTGTTATCGAGAACGAGATGGCGTAAATTGTCCAACATGAATCCACATTAAGCACGTGTGAATGTATCTATAATGCAAGATGGAAATAATTTGAGCTAGATATTGCTTCAAGAATGCTAGCAATAGTGTAACAACTAACTTCTACATTAAATTTTTGTATATCAAATCCAACAATCAATGAATTCCAAGAAAAAAAACATCTTCAAATATCATATCGCATCATCCATTTTCCCACACGTACCATAAAAACATATTAATGTATTGCCAACAAAAAAAACCACTTTAAAATCCTTTCTTTTGACAAAGTGCTTGGATTAATTATAATACTCATTATTCTTGTAGATAATGTCTAACTTATTACATATGTCATGTTATGAAAACTAAAACATGGGAGCAATTCAGCAGCTTTAAATGCAATCAACAATGAAATTTGTTGACTTTGAAATACTAAGATATTAATATGACTTCAAAGAACTTGAATAAAATGTAATTTTAATTATAAGTATGATAAAATTGATTGTTTGCATGTTATATAATCATGCTACAATGTTATATAATCATGCTCAATATGTGAGAAATCAAATATGCGTGGTTTTAGAGTTATAACTTATAATTTCATATTTGAACTTAAGTTTAATCCTACTTCTTAAGCCAATTATACATGATTTATACATAGGCATATCAATACGACTTGAATGTGTATCGATACATTATACTTTGAATATTGGCGAGACTAACATTGTGTCGATACCCTATCATGACCTTAAAACAAAAGCTCATGCTCTGTTCAAGTACCGATACGGTTGAAGACAATATCAATGTAGTTGTTTCTATTTATGTAGGATCTCATTTAAAGGTATTGATACACAGAAGGAAATATACATTCACTTCAAGCCTAACAATCTCCAATGGTCAAAATTTTGTGTCTATCAACATGAAATCTCATCTACACAATCAAGGACTCGAAGAAAACTATAAAGCAAAAAGTTTGAAGTATAACTAGCATAAGCCAAAGTTCAATATATATCAAACTTTTACACATTTTCAAAACTTCAAGTAAGAAAAAAAAGGGAGACTATGCATCAAACTTCATATTTATAGTTTCACCAATATTCATTCGAGAGAGCAAAAGAGTCTTAGTCAACCTTAATAGAGCCACATTGTAACCAATTTGTTAGCCTATACCTAAGATTGTAAACAGGGAGAATTCAACTCGAATGTTGACTTGTAAAGTGAGGTTGAGTAGTCTAAAATTTGCTTCTTGATCCAAAAAAGGAAGTCATTATAAGGTTTTCTCTTTGAGCTAAAGAAAAAGAATAGTTTTAAAAGTTACTTCCCTTAGCCTACAAAAAGGAAGGTGTAGGTTTGCTCCTTAAGTTTGTAGATAAAGAGTGCTAAGGCTATTCTTGAGCCTTTGGTAAAAAAAAAAAAAGGTTTTCTCCTTGAACTTGTAAAAAAGAAAGGTTGTATATAATTTTTAAGTAGTGAGTTTTGTGAAAATCCTTGGGAGGAACTCAAGGTAGAGGACGTAGGTAAGGGTATGGGTGTAATCGAGTCAAGCCGAGTCGATACAGTGAGGTGCTCGAGGTCGAACTCGACTCGAAACTCGATGCTCGATACTCGGCTCGAGCTCGGTCGAGCCTTATTTTTTAAGCTCGAGCTCGGTTCGAGATCGAATTCGAGTTACTCGAGTTCGCTCGATTAGGCTCGATTATATAAGTTTGATATTTTGCTCGAACTCGATTAGACTCGATTAGGCTCGAATCATTATATAAATATTATTATATTATTAAAATATATAAAAATTCGAGGCTCGATTAGGCTCGCGAGCTACTCGAGCAGGGTATCTAAGTGCTCGAATTCGACTAGCTCGATAGCTCGAGTAGCTCGAGCTCGAGCTCGACTCGACTAAAATCGAGCCGAATTTGAGTTTTACTTGAGTCGAGCCCGAGTAGCTTGCGAGCACCACTGTATCATTTATACTCCTAGGTAAGGGTGCTGAACCTCTATAATATTTATGTACATTTTATCTACCCTGTACTCTTATTTTATATGTTGTTTACTGCTTTACTTATCAATTGATTAATTGTTGCTTAGCTAGTGCAAGTTGAACTGAAGCTAGAAAAGCCTTAAGTTAGAGAAAAGGTTTAAAAACTGATTTACCCCATTTCGGTTTATCAATGAGTCAACAATTGGTATTAGAGCAAATTCTAAAAAGTAGATTTAATCAAGTTAGAGTAGAAAGATCTTTGAAAAATGCTCATTTCAGCATAAGAAACCCTTCCGCTTTGGAAGGTTACTCTATCATTAGACCCAACGTTGTTTAATGAAGAGAATGAAAGGTATTCACATCCTAAAGAAAATAGTGGAAAATAAGGAATTGATTAAAGGTGAAGAAAAATAGGATGATAATGACATTAAGTTAGCATAACTAAATGCTAAAGCTATGCATATTCAATTTTTTACTTTAGGACCAAATGAAAATAATAGAGTTTCCTTATGTGATAATGCTAAAGAGATGTGGGATAAGTTAGAAATCACACATGAAGGAACAAATCAAGTCAAAGAGACCAAAATTGGGATGCTTGCACAAGATTATGAGATGTTTAGAATGAAATCAGATGAGTCAGTGGTTGAAATGGTTAATAAGTTTATTGACATTATAAATAGTCCAAAGGGACTAAGCAAAACTTATTTAAATTAGGAATTAGTTAAAAAGATTTTAAACAGCCACCTTAAGTCATGAGAACTAAAGATGATATCAATAGAAGAATCAAAATATCCCAATAAACTATCTGCATGCACCTTATTTGGGTATCTAAAGAGGACTAACATGATTAGGTGTCTACGGTCAACATGCTCTATGGGTAAAAATACACAAACATCTTCTAATCCACCTATCTTTAAATAAAGTAGTGCAAAAACAGTATTAGTGGTTATCTCGCTTTTTAGCTTTTCTTATTCGATTTCTGCATCCTTGTCTTTGATTCTAGTAATCACATCCTTGACATAATCAAGGACTTCATGTTCATTAGAAATAGGAATCGATCCCATAAAAAAGCTCGAATCATTCAGATCTAAACCCAGCATAAAATCATGCTTTTTCTCTTCTTCTTCTTTTTATCTTTAACAATATTGACACTCAAATCTTCTGTTAAACCACTGAACTTATTTTCAGTTTTCTCAGATCTTCAATCAGACTTGTAATGATCAAATATCTCATCAAACCTTAGCATCATTTACCCGATCATTTGCCTTAACTTCATTCATCACTCAATCAGCCATTACTTGATCTAGGGGTATAAAACAGGCTAAAATCCACAGACCAATCAATTAAATTTGCGAACTTTTTACGGATAGGGTTTAATTTTTTAGGCCCATTTAAAAAGCAGACCTAAACAAGTTGGCCTGCGTGGGCAAACATGCCGCGCAAGCTAGCTGCACGGATACGAGCCAACCCGCGAGTTAGCTTGTTTAAGCTCGCTTTTTGCCTAAATATATTAAATTTGATTTTTCAAATATATTGTTAATGTAATTTTATTTCCTATAAAAATAATACATATAATTGTATTGTAATTTGTAACAATAAAGAATATGAGTTTATATAATTTTACTTTAAATTTAAATAATGACTTTATACATAATATTTAAAAAAAAAGAAGTTGAAAATTTTGAATATAAATAATGATTTAATTTAATAAATATTTATATTTCTTCAAATTTGTAATTATTTATTTTTAAAACATTGTAAGTGGATAATAATTGTATTTAGATTGTATTTATATATAGATTTCTATGATACTTTTTGAAATTTTATTTTATTGTATTTTATTATATTTTATTATTTTTTTACAAAGATAAATTACTTACCCTACGAGTCCGCTCGATCCGCATAAAAAAAAGATTATGTTTATAAATTTTAGCCTATTTAGGCTTGCACCATGACAAGCTTATACGAACCAACACGAGCTAGCCTATTTTACACCCCTAACTCAATCATTGCCACATCGTTTGCCATAGCCAAGATCAAAGCTCTTATACCAATGATGTAGGATTTTTCAGAAATTAAGAGTAGGGGTGTAAACGAACAGAATGTTTGGTGAACCGTTCGGTTATTGTTCGTTTATGTTCGTTTATTAAGTTTAACAAACGAATACGAACAACATTTTTTATGTTGTTTATTAAACGAACGAACATGAACAGAGGTGTGGTTCGTTCGTATATGTTCGCGAACAAGTTCGTTTATGTTCGTTTATTGTTCGTTCGTTTAAAGTGTCATTTGTTGTTCGTTCGGTTATGTTCGTTGTGTTTATATTTAAGAATTTTAGTTGGATGATTTCAAATTGTATTATTGTTTATGTAGGATTTAGTCTTTATGTAGGGTTTTTTATATTTAATTTTCAATTTGTATTAATATTTAACGTGTTCGTGAACGGTTCCTGAATATTTGTTTGCGAACACGTAAATGAACAAGTTCGCGAACATTTGTTCGTGAATATGTAAACGAATATATTCGCGAATGAAAACGAACAAAATTAAAAAATAAACGAACGAATACAAACGAAACACTTGAACAAATACAAACAAATACGAACAATACTAAAATATAAATAAACGAATATAAACATTAGTTCTTTTGTTTTTGTTCAATTTGTTTACTGTCGTAATTAAAAGGAGAAGAGAGAAGCAGAGGAAAAACAGAGGAAGGAGATAGAGAGTGACAGAGAGTTTGCAGCTTTTTTATAATATATTTTTTTTGTCTCCTATTCCATTACATTTCTGATTATATAGCACTCATCGTTAACGCACGTTTTACATCTTTTGTTAACAAACTAATTGACCTCCTAATTAAGACAAACTAACTAACATATGGATATTTGGTCAAACGACCGCGTTCCAAGTTCTTTACTTTTGGAACAATGACATGTCCAAATGTTTAAAGAAATTTTGGAACTGACAATATTTCTTATACAATAATTATCTAACTAAACCAAATTAAAGAATTTATTTCATCTACAATTATTAAGACCTAAAAGGGTTACATGCATTGGTCGATCAAGCTAATTAGGCCATTTTGATTCTTTTTTTGACCGAAACCATGTTTTGATTCTGATGGTGGTCGTGTCACCAGGATCCAAGCGTACAACTGACCGCCAACCAGGAGTCTCCCGCAAGGCCTGGGGCAGAGTCTCCCACACAGCCTGGGGCAGAGTCTCTTGCACAGCCTGGGGCAGAGTCTCCCGCACAGCCTGGGGCAGAGTCTCTTGCACAGCATGGGGCAGAGTCTCCCGCACGGCCTGGGGCAGAGTCTCTTGCACAGCCTGGGGCAGAGTCTCCCGCAAGGCCTGGGGCAGAGTCTCCCTCACAGCCTGGGGCAGAGTCTCTTGCACAGCATGGGACAGAGTCTCCCGCACGGCCTGGGGCAGAGTCTCCCGCGCAGCCTGGGGCAGAGTCTCCCGCACAGCCTGGGGCAGAGTCTCTTGCGCAGCCTGGGGCAGAGTCTCCCGCACAGCCTGGGGCAGAGTCTCTTGAACAGCCTGGGGCAGAGTCTCCCGCACAGCCTGGGACAGAGTCTCCCGCAAGGCCTGGGGCAGAGTCTCCCGCACAGCCTGGGGCAGAGTCTCTTGCACAGCATGGGGCAGAGTCTCCCGCTCGGCCTGGGGCAGAGTCTCCCGCACAGCCTGGGGCAGAGTCTCTTGCACAGCCTGGGGCAGAGTCTCCCGCACAGCCTGGGGTAGAGTCCCCCGCACGGCTTGGGGCAGAGTCTCCCGCACAGCTGCTTGGCCCGAAGCGCGACAGAGTGCTCTACCACTCTGTCGCGGCCTAGACACGCGCCTGGGTCTCAGCCCGAACCGACTCAGAAGCCTATAAATATGAGATGAGCCCTCTGAGATCGGGGGGCCAAGAATCGATCCAAAATCCAAGAAAAACAGGGAGAATACTTAAACACTCTGATTTAAGCCATAAACTCCCCTTTTCTTACATACACCAACTCCCGATTACTGACTTAATCGTCGGAGTGCGCGTGCAGGGAATAATCCCTGCCCCCTCTGATCCTTGTTGTTTTTACAGTACATACGAAGAACACGTGGAACGGATTGCATCGACATCACCTCCTCGTCAATAGTGCAATCGGATTACGTGGAAGGTAAATTACTGTTGCTGTCAGGTAGGCAACATCAATTGGCGCCGTCTGTGGGAATCTGGACAAAAAATCAGGTTCTCTATCAAAATGGGGAGGACGGGTTCGGCAGCAGAGTTGACAGGAGGGCGGAATTCTGTAAGTCCCCCTGCCAGATCGGAACGAAGGAAGAGACACAGTGAAAGGGCTCAAGCAGAACCCTTAGTCTCCCTGGAAGAATTCGACGCCCTGAAGCGCAAAAATGAAGAGGCTACGACAGCCCTGAGAGCCATGGTGAGCTTCTTCAGAGAGGCTCTCCCCCAATTGAGCTTACCCCATGAAGTACAGCAGTTAGTGGGGGAAAGCACTCCTAGGCAGACCTATGAGAGAGGTCAGCCTTCTAGCCTGGTAAACGCTGGACAAGAGGCAGGAACGCCACACAACGCTACTGCCGATCCAGCAAAACAGAGCACACCCTTAGCTCCCAGGCGACAGAGTCCACCCTCAGCTCCCAGGCGGCAGAGTTCGCCGATTGTGTGGCAGAGTTCCCCCGTAGCTCAACGACGACAGAACTCTCCCACGGACAACATGCGGCAGAGGTATCCTACATCGCATGCGAGACGATGCACTCCCACTGCTTATAGGCGGCAGAGTTCTCCTCTGCCCAATGTGCGGCAGACTTCTCCTATCGCCGCTCAGCGGCAGAGTTCTCCCGCAGCCCATAGGCGGTAGAGTTTCCATACCTGCCGCAGCTCATCCCCTGTGGAGTTGGAACATGACCTAAGGGCACATAGAGCTGGGGAGCAACGAAGACCAGGAGATTTTGACCCACAAGAAGGTCCCGAGATATCAAGTCCCGTAGTCAGAGGTACTGGAAGAGGTATTTACCAATCGGACTCTTCTAGACCGAAAGGGACAGGACCTTACTCAGCTCGAGGGTCGGAGGACGTGGAGAAGGTCGTCCAAAGGATCCTCGAGAAGAAAAGGCTAGTGTCTCCGAATGACGGACAAAGGAGGAGGATCCCATTCAGTCCGGAGATCATGAACAAACCCTTACCGAAGAAGTTCAAAATGCCTTCTATGGCTACTTATACCGGCAAAGCGGATCCCTACGACCATATTCAGAGTTATGAATCCCTCATGCTGCTTCATGGATGGGAGGACGAAATCATGTGCAGAGCTTTTTCTCTCACATTGTCCGGGCACGCTCTGAAATGGTTTAACGGGCTGAGCGAAGGTTCAATCTCCTCTTTCGACGAGTTGAGAAATGAGTTCCTCAAAGTGTTCATGATTCACAGCCAGAGGAAGAAAGACGCTACCTACCTACTCACGCTTAAACAAGGAAATAGAGAATCCTTGAAGAGCTATGTAGACCGCTTCCGAGATGCAACCTTGGAAGTGGAAGATCTACCGGTAGGCGTAGCCTTAGCTGCAATGCTACAAGGGACAAGCTCTGAAAAGCTGCAAGAATCCCTCTCTCTTGATCAACCGATGACAATCTCCGATCTCTTTGCTAGGGCCAATAAGTATGTTGCCCAAGAAGAGGTGATGAGTTCGATCCCCTGGGGACGCGAAAGAAAACCGTGAGGGGAACCCTTGGTTCGGGCCCTGCGAACGCAGGCTACCAGTGGGCCGTACCCAAAGCGGACTATGTCCTGAGTTCGATCCCCTGGGGACGCGAACGGAAAACCGTGAGGTCTGCCCTTGGTTCGGGCCCTGCGAACGCAGGCTGCCAACGGGCCAGACCCAAAGCGCCCTTGGTTCGGGCCCTGCGAACGCAGGCTGCCAACGGGCTAGACCCAAAGCAGACAATTCGGTTGCGTGGCCACTGGCTGAGCTAAGACCACAGCATACACGAATACATTCGAACATGCAATTAACCAAGCCGTAAGAGCCTGAGACGCTCTGCGTCACTGTGGCCAGGCGTACAATTAACCAAGCCATAAGAGCCTGAGACGCTCTGCGTCACTGTGGCCAGGCGTACAATTAACCAAGCCGTAAGAGCCTGAGGCGCTATGCGTCACTGTGGCCAGGCATAAAAGATCTAATTAACCGAATCCTCTTTCGCAGGAAAAGTTCCTACCAAAGAGTGGGGAGCAATTGATGGTGGTCGTGTCACCAGGATCCAAGCGTACAACTGACCGCCAACCAGGAGTCTCCCGCAAGGCCTGGGGCAGAGTCTCCCACACAGCCTGGGGCAGAGTCTCTTGCACAGCCTGGGGCAGAGTCTCCCGCACAGCCTAGGGCAGAGTCTCTTGCACAGCATGGGGCAGAGTCTCCCGCACGGCCTGGGGCAGAGTCTCCCGCACAGCCTGGGGCAGAGTCTCTTGCACAGCATGGGACAGAGTCTCCCGCACGGCCTGGGGCAGAGTCTCCCGCGCAGCCTGGGGCAGAGTCTCCCGCACAGCCTGGGGCAGAGTCTCTTGCGCAGCCTGGGGCAGAGTCTCCCGCACAGCCTGGGGCAGAGTCTCTTGCGCAGCCTGGGGCAGAGTCTCCCGCACAGCCTGGGGCAGAGTCTCCCGCAAGGCCTGGGGCAGAGTCTCCCGCACAGCCTGGGGCAGAGTCTCTTGCACAGCATGGGGCAGAGTCTCCCGCTCGGCCTGGGGCAGAGTCTCCCGCACAGCCTGGGGCAGAGTCTCTTGCACAGCCTGGGGCAGAGTCTCCCGCACAGCCTGGGGCAGAGTCCCCCGCACGGCTTGGGGCAGAGTCTCCCGCACAGCTGCCTGGCCCGAAGCGCGACAGAGTGCTCTACCACTCTGTCGCGGCCTAGACACGCGCCTGGGTCTCAGCCCGAACCGACTCAGAAGCCTATAAATATGAGATGAGCCCTCTGAGATCGGGGGGCCAAGAATCGATCCAAAATCCAAGAAAAACAGGGAGAATATTTAAACACTCTGATTTAAGCCATAAACTCCCCTTTTCTTACATACACCAACTCCCGATTACTGACTTAATCGTCGGAGTGCGCGTGCAGGGAATAATCCCTGCCCCCTCTGATCCTTGTTGTTTTTACAGTACATACGAAGAACACGTGGAACGGATTGCATCGACATCACCTCCTCGTCAATAGTGCAATCAGATTACGTGGAAGGTAAATTACTGTTGCTGTCAGGTAGGCAACATCAGATTCTTTAAGAAAGAAAATTAGGAGTAGAAAACCAAATAAAAAATAATTAGGATTAGAGGGAAAAGTCAATAAAAGAAAACAAAAATATATAGATATAGGTATGATGAATATTCTTTGGGCAATTAATTAAGAAACATTTCAATTTTATATATATCATATATATTTTCATAATGTTTATTGAATTTTTCGTTGCTTTCATTGGGTTTAGGGTTTACAACATCAACTATATTGTCCATTTGAGTTTCCTTATTTTAACAAAATTGTATGTATACTTTCTCAGATGTTTCGAAATTTTCATATTTGCATTTGCAGCGCCTCAACTCCAAAGCATTTCTTTAAACTTTATCACGTCTTAAACTATTATCTTCTTTATTTAAGCAACCAATGATTCTGCTGCGCTCAGCTATCTTACGGCGACGATCTTCTTTTAGGAATTATGTTGGAATTCAAAGCTAAATGGTTGCATGCTGCTCTTTTCATAATGTTTTGTTACTTAATTTATCAGATCATGTTTTACAAGTAATTGCTATCTTTACTTTTTTTTCAAGGGAATATATATATATATATATATATATATATATATATATATATATTTAAAGATTAATATCTAATATATAATCAGTAGAATTTTTTAATTTTACAAGTTGAGTTAGAATGATAATATATGTTCTTTACAAATATTAAAAAAATAAAAAATAAATAAAATATAACATGTGTCATCATACTAATCTCACTTGTAAAATTAAAAAACTTCACTAACCACGTATTAGATAATTATCTATATATTAATATATATATTAATATATTAATACGGACAAAATATATTCAGATTTCGTCTTAATTTAAATTTTTTTTAAAAAAAATTATTTTAAAAATGCATCTCATCGTATTGATTTAATGTATTTAAACTTATATTCTCCAAATATTATTTTTAAAAATAACAACGAAAATAATATTAATATAAAATAATAATATACTTGAATATAATTATAATAATTGCGATGAAACGTCCCGCAACCGACTGATTCGCTATGCCAAACTTAAGCATTAATCAATTGGACTAAATCTGATGGGCTTTAAAAGAATAACTTAACCTACAAAAAAAAATTTTGGAGATTTGATATGTTCCTAACTTGCTAAATAATAGCCATTTCATTGTTATCATCCCAAGAAAGGCTTTTTGTTTTCTTTTTCATCATAGAGTATCATTGAGCCAATAATGATGGAAAATTTTCTTTGGATGAGTTAATTTTATCTTATAGTATGTCCTAATCACATAGACAAATCATGAAGGAATCTTAAAGTGCCAAGTTTCCCAGTACAATTATCCAACTTAAAATACAGTAGCTTTCTCGATACAAAAGCAGAGATTTATATTCTTCCTTCGAACCAGGTATTGATTCTCTTCATTTTTGACTTTCCTTCCCCATAAGAATCATTTGCACCCTTTGATGAAGTACCGTCTTTAAATGAAAAGATCATCCATATGAATTGTTCAGAGATAAAAAAGAAAATTAAAAGTTCAA
Source organism: Firmiana major (assembly GCA_033439115.1). NCBI lineage: Eukaryota > Viridiplantae > Streptophyta > Magnoliopsida > Malvales > Malvaceae > Firmiana > Firmiana major. The sequence goes on along the minus strand of CM065913.1, from coordinate 32,785,956 downwards.
AATCAAGCTTTTTTTAATGGCTTCTTGCTGCAATCCTGATATATTTACATGGATTCAAAATCTTCCTCCAATTACTCAATGGAAAACAAATTCCATGTCTATTTGCATATGCTCTTCTTCTTCTTCATTAAGTTCATCTCATCCATCTCTCAACCTCTGTGTGGCCAAAAACCTCCATTCTTCAACTCTCTCCATCTCCATAATTGCTGATTTCAGTCTCCCGGTTCCTCTTTGGGCCTCAAAACCCTTAAACATCAACCCCAAGTCCAAAAAATTATTAGACGAAGAAGCCATTTCCTGCTTCATGATCAACGTTATTAAAGATGTTCTTAGCTATGGATCAAACATGAACAATTCTTTGATCAGATTCCCGAAACTAGAATTCATTTCTGGTTTCAAAGACATCTTCAATCTTGCATTTCTCACTCTTGCACTTCTTATTTGCATCTATGAAGCTCCTGTGGATCTCCGGTCAGCTTGTCTCAACTCTATCAAGAATCAGCTAACAAGTTCTCAGTTGAGGGAAGCTTCAAAATTGCTGATGAAACTATTAGGTTCAAACTTAGAGGAGCAATGGATGCGGTCCATAAATCTTGCCATTACTAATTGGATCACAGAGCTTCAAGCTACACACCGCCCCGTGATGAAGACGCCATCACCACTGTTTTCATATGGAATCACAACATTCGGTTTATGGAAAGTCCATCTATATTGTCCTGTCATAGCAATGGATATAGAAAATTCAAGCAATCCTTCTGTTGATGAAAGGCTGCTTTTCTCCCTTAACTACCACCAGCTTGAAGGGGTTATCCAATTCAATCACAAGGTTACAGTGCAAGAGAAATGGATCAATGTGATGGTGAACATAGATAACATAAGGTAAGAAAATCTAGCTGTTAAGTGTTAATTAGTCTCAGAAGTTTGGATTTATAAGCCTAAAGTCGTATGATTTTCATCTTAAATGTATAACCAACAGGTGTAATGTAATACGGCTTGTAAATGAGAGACTAATGAACGAACGAGGGGTTGGGGCAGACGACAAACATTTCCCTTCGCGAATATCGTTGCAAGTAACTCCAACTCTTCAATCCAATGTATTAAGTGTTTCGGTAACCAAATCTACAGAGAATCCGACAAGAGAAATAGAAAAGGAGAGAAGCATAGAGAGCTCATTTGATCCTCCAAACTCCTTCTTGGGACTCAAGGTTTCCGCGGGAGAGACCACGACAATGAGCATGAAGCCATGGAAATTTGAGCAATCTGTTAATGGCTATAGTGGGGCATTGAATTGGTTTCTTCACGACAGTGTGAATGGAAGGGAGGTGGTGTCCTCAAAACCTTCGAAGTTTGCTTTGATTAATCCCAAGGCTTGGTTCAAAGATCGGTATTCGAGCGTTTACAGGCCTTTCACTAGGCAGGGAGGGGTGATTTTTACTGCGGATGAGTATGGAGAAAAAATTTGGTGGAAGGTTGACAAGAGTGCTATAGGGAAGACCATGGAATGGGAAATCAGGGGTTGGATTTGGCTAACCTATTGGCCTAATAAACACAGAACATTTTACAGTGAGACTAGGAGGTTGGAATTCAGAGAAATTCTTCATCTCAATATTTCTTAGGCAAGAGATTAACTAATTCCCCTCCTTTTTTTTTTATCTTCTTTGAGTTTGCATTTAAATGTTAATCTCTATCATTTGTATTCTATTGCTTGTAAAATAAAATGTCTATTGTAATCGAGTCTGAAAAAAATAGTGTGGAAATTGGGAAGTAAATAAGGTTCCGTTTGTTTCATTCAAAATGATTTTTAAAAAATATTTTTAAAAAAGTAAGGATTTTTCAGCTGTATGAAGAAGTTAATTAAAAATATTTTTTGTTGTTCGGTTGTTTTCTAGAAAATATGTTTTCTTTTATAAATAATATTAACATGAGTAATAAAATATTAAAAAATTAATTATTTATTATTAATTAATTAATTAATATAAAAATAACGTTATATTTTAAAAATTATATTTGGTATTAAAGTATTATATTATTAAACTATTTATTGTAACTTATTTCAATATTTTTATAAATCTGAAGTAATATTACTATTTTAATATATATATATATATAATGTTAATAATTTATTAATATTTATTCTTTGAAATGTTAAAATATTTATATTTTATACTAAAAGTATTTACTATTAAAATCATAACAAAAGTATTATTTATTTATATTTTTTATTAAAATATTATTAAATTATTAAAAATATTAATTATTAAAATAATAAATATATTATTTATTAAATTACTATTTATTATTTTTATTGAAATAATAGTATAATATTGCTTATTTTTGAAATATTAAAAATATTTAAGATTAATAATACGTAGAATAGAATATTTAAACTTAAAATATTGAAATATTTTTATTGTTAATATTTTAATATATAAAATTTTTAACCTAATTATTTAAAAATAATTTTAATGATATAATAATATTTATGTAAGGTGAAATTGAATCAAAATTTAAAAAATTATATCCAATGTTTAATTTGAGAAGAATTATATGCACAAGCATGATAAACAATCTTACACAGAGAATTTTTCAGAAATGTCTTCTCATTTCAAAAGCTTAAGACAATTTTAAAAAAAAAATAGCTTAATTTTTCATTAATCAGAAAGTCATTTTTCATTAATCAATTAATTTTCTGTCAACCAAATACCAAAAAATACTAAAATTATTTTTCAAAAATTATCTTCAACGAATAATACGTAACCTAAATCCTCCATTTAGTTGCTCTTTTAAAATAATCAATTACTTTAATTTTTTTCCCATCAAATTCACTGCTAAAAACATTTCGTTGTGCATTCACTGTAACAATATTATGCTTTGTCTTGCTATCAAATGGATGCATCGTAATATATGTTAATGCTTAACGTAATATTATGTAATTGTTTAGTCAAATGTAATTTAAGAAATTACAATTTTGAAATTAAAATAATATTTAAAATTACATAATAGGTATAATATTTAGGATTACAAATTTATTCCTTTTCTATTTGGTTTCTTTGTGTGCGTATGAAACTTATATAGTTTTATTTAAGTCAATGAGTAGAAGATTTCTTTTAATATAGTACAAAACCACTCTACCTAGTATTTTGTCTAAAATCCTTTTAAAGGACTTGTGTCAAATCATCTTTTTCAAACCTTGTACAAACACCAACATCCGCTTACAAAATCTTTTTTCCATCTCCATACAAATCTATTAGTCAAATTTTTAATACGAAAAACCTTCAAAAAAATGTCACTCTCCGATAAACCTTTTTACATTTTATCAAAAATACGTTTTTTTCAACCATTGAAATGTCACCACCAACAACCTCCTTGTCTTTGGCTATTTCTAATGCAACCTAACGTGCCATCATTAGACACTTCATGCGCCTCCACATGTTGCATATGTTTCTACCCATTCTTCACGTAGGCTTCACCAAACTTTGTCTACCAAGCCTCTCATGTAAGCCCAAACCAGTCTAGTCAGCTTTGAACTTGCGATGTCACTACCACATCAACTTTGAACTTGCTACGTGTTATTGTCATGTTGGCATCGATTTGTCATGTGTCACTACTACATCAGAATCGAATTACCACATGTTAATGTCACATCATCATCTCCTATCATGTGCCACTATCACATCAGCACCAACCTACCACATATAATGCATGCCAGCATTTTAAGTCAAATCACCTCTCTTACTATTTTTAACATCCTAGCTTCATTTTTAACCTCTTTTTTTTGTCATTTTTGCTTAGGAAATGGAAAAAATTTGACATCTCTCGACCAATCTATACGATTTTGAATGGTATTAGTTTTAATTTATAAGTTGAAGGCATGAAAATTTTTTTGAAAGACTGTAGACTTTGGTGCATTATTATTAGCGTCATTCTTCAACCTACATGAGGGGAAAAAAAACAAAAGACTTCACCAAATTTGCTGATCATTTGGACAATTGTGATAGCAAAAATCATTAGATCACAAGTTGGTTTTACAACACCACTATTGAAGATTGTCAATTTGTTCATTTTGATACTGCAACGGAGATTGGGATCTTTTGACTATATAACTTATGGACTTACTTATTATTATCAATTATGGACAACTCTTTATAGTCTTAAATAAGAACCTAGTCAATTGATGAATATGTTCTTAGTTAAAGCCCAACCTCTTTGGAATCAACTAATTGTGGCCAATATTAATGAGTATCAACTTCACCTTATCCAAGTTCTCATGGCTCTTTATCTTGAATATGAATATATTAAAGCTTTATTACTGCACTGCAAGCCACTTTCAAGTTTCATTACCTGATACTGGTATTAATGAGATCATTTTTTAGGAAACACATCTTGGTTTAGACAAACTTCCACATATTGATGTTGTGCTTGCTATACCTACGCTAAGCCATGCTATCAGAAAGGGAAAACATTATATCAGACATTTGATGTGAAACCTGAAATTTTTATTTTTATCACACAATTGGAAACTAAAAAATAATTAAATACTCGGAATAATGTTATCCAGGCCCAGAACCATCGAAGCACTCGAGATAGTGGTGTGTGGTCCGACAGCACGAAAATCGAGGTAAGACCTTAAGCCTGAGAATTTCTTAAGAATTTCGTGTATGGTCATGAAATGATGTTTAGAAATGAAAACTAAGGTATTGGAAGTGAAAAAGTTAGTAAAGTTCGGGTTTTTGCACTAAACCGAGCAAATGGGCTCGGAAAAGAAAATAAATTCGGATTAAATTCTAGAAATTTTTGAAAATATAAGGTGAAATTTACTTGAGAAATCAAAATCAAGTGGAAATATGGAGGTTTCTGGGGTCAAACTAATTTTTAAGGTAAATCGAAAACTTTAAGTCACTTTGCTCGGTATTGACCAAATCGTGCAAATTGAGCTTAATCGAGAAATTTTTCTTAAACAAGTGACCCCCAAATTTTTATGAAACATACTAGAGACATAATATAATACTTGAGAATTGGAAATTGAGAGAAATTGGACTCAAATTATTTTTTTGGAATTTTACAAAACAGGACAGAAATTTATCCTACTTCAGACTGCTGACGAAGCCTCCATTTTTGTCAAATTTGGAGACTTTAGGGGAAGCCAATTGACCCCAATTTTTCAGTCTTAAATTATACTGATTGAGCTTTCAAGAGTCTTAAAAATCAACCCCAAATGACTTTTTGGCTGAGAGCAATCAACCCTCTAAGTTGTCGCAGGCGGTACTCCTTGGCTCTCCTTGTGCAATTTTTTCGACGGCCTTTCGGCTAGATTCAAGCATCAATCAATGCGGATCAAATCTTTTTCTTCAAGTTCTCTATTACATATAAAAAATTCAGTCACAAAAAAGTTCATTTTCTAGGTGAAAAACTCGAAAGAAAAACAGTTGACAGATTTGCCTTGTTTTTGGTAATTGAAGGACTTGAGATTTTTCATTCTTTGATCAGTTTTTGAGCTAGTTTTTCATGGTTTTAAGCTATATGAATGTTGAATTTCAGCTGAGGATCAACTTGGTGGAAGAAAAACGTGGTCCACCTTGGTCAAACCCGAGGTAAGGTTGATGGATGATGATGAAGCTCATATATATTGTTATTTGGTGTTTTTGGAAGGTTTTTGGTTAAGTGGAATTGGATGATTTAATATCTATGGATGATTTGAGGTTTGGAAAGCATGGTGTTGATGTGTTTATGGTGAAATTTGGATGGATCTAAGATTATTAACTGTTAAAGTTATACCGAAAAGGTTCGCTTTATAACTTAACTCAGTATAAAACCGCAAAAGTGAAAGAATTGAAAATTTGACAAAGTGAGCAGTAAGGTTTATGAACTTGAATGAGTCATAAGGTTAATGAAGTAATGAAATGAGAAATTAGAATAATAAAATTTGCCAAAACGGTACTAAAATCGATAAAATCGAGAAAATAAAAAAAGTTGACTGAAAAGTCAAAATTGGTCAAACTTCGAGAAGATAAAGCAAAATTGAGTATGTTAAGATGAAATTGATTAATATATGATGAATTGGTATCGTTTTGGGCAGCACGAGAATTTAGTACGTAAATCGAGGCATTCTCGAGAAGCGACGATTGTACGCCACTCCAAGGGCTACGAGGTAAGGGGTATAATTTAGATTAGTTCTGACCTATTTACATTCATGAAATGATTTATAAAACATAATTATGTTCATGAAATGATTTATGAATGATTTACGAAGCATATTTATGCTTATGAAACGATTTGATGAAGTATATTACATTTTATTAAATGATTTATGAAGTATGAAACACTTAAATATTTTATAATTTTCTACATGATTTTTATATTCATGTTTCAAATGAACTTTTGATAAAATTGAAAGTATGCAAGTAAAGAAAAAGAGATTTTGATACTAGAATGCTATTTATATGCATGGCAACTATTCGTGGTGCTCCGGCTCTGCCACTTCAGATGCCGATACGTAGGACCCTTGAAGTACTTGTCTTCACCTGTGTAGTGGTTGACTCACTACTCATGGTATATGATAATGATTTCTGGTAGTATCTCGTGCCCGCGTATCACACATGTATGTCTCCCGCACGGTGAGTGCCATTGGTGCCTGTGCCCTAACTATGTGCTAGTGTAAAATTATGATGATTTGATACTACCCATGTTTATGATTTGCTGTACGACCTTGATCCAGTCTACAGTCCCCAGCATGGCCATCGATATGATTATGACCCTATTCGGAGGATGACGTCTTTTGCATGACTCAGATATAGCCTAGTCTCCACGTTTTAATGATGATGAACGATGATGATTTTAAGAAATGAAATATGAATGATAATGATTTTAGTGATGATGAATTATGAATGATGATAATTTTATGAAATGAACTATGCATGATGATGTTTTCATGAAAGGAAGCATGTTTTATGTTTTCAGATGAAAAGACATTCATGGTATTAAAAATGAAAGTATACACATAAATGATATTTTCCTGTATGAATGTTTTCCGTACAAAATAAAATTTATACGTACGTTTGAATGATTATTTTTCAAGATAGTTTATTATTTGATTTTTATAAGTAAAGTATGAAGGTATACTTGCATAATTTTTTACATGCTTTATATAGTTAGAATTATTCTAAACATATTTCTTACGGAGCTTTTCCCCAAAAGCTCATCCCTTTTTTCTCCATTTCAGATTTTCTACAATAAGTGATTACGCAGCTATCTACGAAGTACGTGTTCAGATATAATAACAAATGTTTATTTCCAGACATGTATAATGTACAAATATGTGGTTATATAATTATTACGGGATGTAATCACTACTCTTATGGATTAGTATGTAAATGTTCAAGAAATATTTAATATGTCGATGATAATTACTATTTAACGCATGAGGTGGTTGGAATGTACGAAAACTAGAAAATAAATAAAGAAAGAAAGAAGTATCCTACACTGTACAAGAAAACAATCTAAGTAGATATATATATATATATATATATAAAGTTAGCCCTATTTCTGGGGCGTTACATTTGACTCACCATATCAATAGTCTGACCGAAACTCTGAAACTAAGTTTTGCATGTTTACTCACCAAAAAGGTCATCTCATTCTTAATAGTCCAACAATTAACTGTCGATATTGTCATGAGATTAGGCACATTATTGATAACTATTCCATACACCCTTTAAGGTCTAAAGGAGAATGTTTTTCTTTTAAATCTCAAAAAAGGTTTTTTGTATCTAGATCTTTTTCATTTGTTGTCACTTCTACCTTTGAGGGAAATACTACGATCACTCTTACTAATCTTGAGACACTTCTAAAATAGGTTCATCTTCTCCCATTGCATTTTCTATTACTCTAAGTAATTTCTATTAGCTTCTTTATTCTTCTTGTTGCAACCATGTGACCTCTAATTCTTTCATTTTATCATCTAAAATGTTCACATTATGTCATCTCCCTACACATACAGCAAATAGCACAAAAATGCCTATCACTCACATTGATCATGCTTCTGATTCACATCTTAATCTTTTTTATGCATATTGTATTCATATTAGTCTTAAAACTTATCTTTGTGAGTCAATTACGTGATCTTGGTCTCATTGTTATATTTTTACCTTTTGGTTGCAAGGTACGTGATCCATAAACAAACAATATTCCTAGAATATGGGTCGTAAGGTGAGGTGATTATTCAAGCTTGTATATCTTCATCTTTTCGTCAAATCAGTTTTTGCTACCATAACAACCGATCCATCCTTATATCAATCGTGTTCTTGTTTAAACAAGAAAACTTCATCCTTTGATCTCTTGTGAGGTGTTAATGTTTACTAAATTTAAGTCTTTCTATTGCCGGTATTGTCAACTTTCTAAACAAACAACTGTTTTTTAATAATACCTCATTTATTTTTCACACTCATTTTGTCTTTTCTACTCATTAGTTTGGGGGTCGTTCCTTATTTCTTCAATTAATGGTTATTTGTCTATGTTATATTAATTAATGATTATTCTCATTGCATGTATTTATTTCTTTAAACAACAATTTGAGTTACTTCAAATATATGTAAAGTTTGCTACCATGATTAAAACTCAATTTTCATATATCATTAAAACAGTTTGAATTGATAATGTAATGGAAGATAATCCTTAATTGAAAGATCTTGTTCCTTAATTGAACGATCTTGTTGTCACGACCCAATTCCATTCTCTTTAACCGAAAATCACTGAAAATTTTTCGCATTTTACTGTTACCTTACCCGGTCGTGAACTAACTTACCACCACACTGTTGGGCTGTGAGTCAATAATAAACATCACATCTTATTCATTCTCAGTTACATAAAGCGATGTCATACATTTAACAGTTAATCATTAACTTACACAAGTTATGTTCACTGGCATCTACATCCCCTATAATTACAACTCAAAAGGCTACTGTGCTTTTACATTGTTTAGAAACAAAAAGAATCCTGTGTATATACCTTTCGGAGATGGAAGCAGTGAATGTCCAAAAACACAATGCCTCAGTCCTCACTGGGCTACTATGCAAGCTCTGTAGGGGGGAAAATAGAGAGAGATAAGCAACCACACACTCAGCAAGGCAATAATGCAAGCATGGTAAATAACTACTTTATCTACATGCTGATAGTGTTATGCATAAATCGTTTCTGCTAGGAGCATGAGGAAATAAAATTATGTCATATGAGTATACATATATATCATGTATCAAAATCATGTACATTGGCATATAAAACATGGTAAAAACATCATGTATAAATCATCTCATGCTCAAACTCATTTAAATTCATAAAAAGGACAATTCATTAAGAAACCTCCTTTTTAAACCCATATCACAAAAACTCTTTCTCACACACATACAATCTCATCACCAAACCATTTTCTCAACCACAAACATCATCATCATTTCACAAATCAAGTCCACAAGGCTCGACCCCTCCCTCGGGTCTACCTTGGTCAGTCACAATCACACTTATAGATTAAAATCATGTGGTAGTAAGTAAGTCAAGTAAGGAGACAGGTTACTATATCTCAAGTGACTATGTTGGCCAATTGTCACATATCATCCCAGACCACACGGATCCCGTTATACGGGGTATCATGCTGGCACGAAGGTGGGTTGGTTCTCCGCCAAACTTTCTCAAATCAAGTAACCACCACGTGGTACATCGTACTCCATGTGATATACACGGTACATCGTACTTCGCGGACCCATAACATGGTTGGGGGTGCCTGCCATAGGTCTTATCTACCCCATACCAAGTGTAACCTTTATAGTCTCAAGAGCGCGTGGGAGTAACCTCAATACCAGGTCCTATCCCCTCATGGCCTTGCTCGCCCCTGTTGGGTTCCCTGATTCAGGTCCTAGCCCCTCACCCTCACCCCACTCAAGAGGTCTGTTAGGCCTGTTGGGTTCCCTGAATGGATTATGTCAGGTCCTAGCCCCTCACCCTCACCCCACTCAAGAGGTCTGTTAGGCCTGTTAGGTTCTCTGAGTTAATCCGTATCTCTCACCACGGCCTCATACATACCACAGTGTGAAAACCAGCGCGAGTTACGCTCTAGCGCAAATTCATGCATCAAAACCAATCACTTCGTACGAGCAACGCTCTAGTACGACATTTATGCATAAAACTATGAAGAAACCACGTACGAGCATGGCTTTAGTATGGTTAAATGCATAAGAAATCCACTCGAAATCCACGTACGACCAAAAGCTCCAGTACGGTTTATAAAACATTGTCACAATTCAAATCAAAGTGCGAGCTAAGCTCCAGCACGTTTCACACAAGTGAAAATATCGAAATCCAGCGCGAGCGAGGCTCTAGCGCGATTTATGTCATACAAATACGATAGGAGGCTTATACAAAATCAAACAATCTCGGCAATCGGGTTTAGCACTTCACAAATGCTTTTCCACAACAACAATAAAACACTAGCCGGGCGAGGCTCTAGCGCGATTTATGTCATACAAATACGATAGGTGGCTCATACAAAATCAAACAATCCCGACAATCGGGTTTAGCACTTCACAAATGCTTTTCCACAACAACAATAAAACACTAGCCAGTCCATCTACAAGCTTGCTTAAAACCAAGCAATTTCGTTTTGAAAAACATCAAAACATTAGATTTATGCAATTATTAGCCTTACTATCCCATTTCTTTACAATACCATTTCAACCACCAAATCTCATACAATTATTCATAGTCACATCCATACATCTTCAAACACATTTCTATAAACTCATGCACATTTTCAAAGCCTTATACACCCACAAAATACGAGCAGCTACCTCTATATACTTACAGAATTCCCTTACCTGGAATCGCGATGCGTGATTCCACTTCCTTAAGCTGCTTACTCGTACGGTTCGATTCGTCTCCACCGGACTCTTCGAACTGCGTATAATCATATTCCACATTATATTCGATCCATACAACAGGACACCGTGCGTTCACTATAGTCGATTCGACCTATAGTTTCTATTAACGCTCATAAGGCTTTGTTTCATTTCTCTTGTCTATGGATTCCTTTTAGGCCTATCAACTCATTCCAAATCGATATTAAATCGATACTAAGTCCATAGTGTTCATATTTCATTGATTTCTTCACTATGGCATTTATCAAGCATTTACATACTCATTTTCATAATTTCACTTAGACCCATAATGTAATTTCATTTAACTATCTAAAATCATACACATTACCTCAATAACAACTTTAGCATGCCCATAAATCATAAACTCATTCAACCTATATCTTCTCACATTATACTCACTCTAGGTTTTCTAGGCCACACCAATTCCACCACATCCCTAGATAATTTATCCATCAATACACATTCAACTCAACTCCAAAATCACTTAAATAAACAATGTACTTGGATTGGAGTATTAGAATCTTACCAAAATCTGATTTTTCTTCTTGCTCCAAATGTCAATGCCTTTATCTCCTTCAATACCAACAATGGGATTTTGGGTTCCAACTATATTGTTCTCTTCCTCAAAATGAACAACTTAGTGTCTAATGACCTCCCCTCAAATCTTACTGAAAATGGCTGATTTTAGAGAGAGAAAGTTAGGTTTTTGGGTTAGAAATGGACGATTGGTGTTTTTCTCAAAATTTTCAGATTTTCAGCACTCCTTATATAGAAATAGCTTGAGGAGATCGATCTGGTCCAAGAAGAGATCGATCTGGTCCCCTTAAATCCCTCATTTTCACGGCATTTTAAGTATGAGATTGATCTGTCGAAGCATAAGATCGATCTGCTCCCAAACAGAGAGCTAAGGAGATCGATCTGTATGCTTGATGATCAATCTTTTCATTACAGAATACTTAGGAGATCGATCTGGCCACATTGGAGATCGATCTGCTCTATTCCATTGCCCAAATAAGAGCATTCTGGCTCTTCCAGATTGATCTCTCATCCTATGAGATCGATCTGGCCTTCATACTTTCCAGATTTTCTGCAGTTTCCTTGCTGCAACTCACACCTAATTGTCCTTAATCTACTGTCATGGTCATTTTCTCATCCATACACCTTTATGACTTGAAAATAGCATCCATTCATACCTTATGCACATTGAAACTTGTGTGCATTCATTGTATATCCAAAAGTATCACATTCCAAACTAAATGGAAGCATAACTTTATTCCATTTTACCACACTACTCATTTTGAGTTTCAATCACATTCATCACTTATAAGAACTCATTTCTTCATATTCATACACCATGAAGCTTGTATGTATGTTACAAATCATATTACACATACGTACATTGAATCCATGGACTTACATCAATCATACTTTACATTACAAGTCCATTCACATTCATTACACATTACAACTATACATATACGGGGTGTCACACTTGTTCCTTTACCTCTCTACAAAATGACATTGTTGAATGTAAACATCGATAAATTCTTGATTTAGTTTCGGCCCTTATTTTTTCTTTCAAATGTCATAAAAGATTTTGAAGTGAAGGTACTTTAACTGTTGTGTATGCAATAAACCATACTTTAACTCAAATCCTAAACAATTTTTCTTCTTTTGAACGTCTATTTGGTTTGTATTTATTTGTATTTTGTTATATTAATTGATGATTATTCTCATTGCATGTATTTATTTCTTTAAACAACAATTTGATTTTTTTCAAATATATGTAAAGTTTGCTACCATGATTAAAACTCAATTTTCCTATATCATTAAAATAGTTTGAATTAATAATGTAATGGAAGATAATCTTTAATTGAACAATCTTATTCCTTAATTGAACAATGTTTTTCCTTTACCTCTCTACATAATGACAGTGTTGAATGTAAAAATCAACAAATCCTTTATTTAATTGGGGCCCTTATTTTTTCTTCCAAATGTCAAAAAAGATTTTAGGGTAAAGGTACTTTAACTGTTGTGCATGCAATAAACCATACTTTAACTCAGATCTTAAACAATTTTTCTTCTTTTGAATGTCTATTTGGTTTGCCTCTTAATTACTCTACTCTGAAATTTCTTGGGTCTATTTATTTTTTACCCCTTCAGCCACATAAACATAATATGTTATAACTAAGTTCTTGTCTTTGCTTTCTCGGTTACGACATTAAACATAAAATTTTTGGGATCCTTTTTTCCCACATCTTCTCGATATTTTATTAATCTGTCTATTAAGTTATTTCCCAATTCTAGAACAACTACATCTGATGAGCTTAACCAAGATTTCATACTTGCTTTTATTCCTACAAAGTCTAATACGATTGTTAATACTATGCATACTCTCATTCTTCGTTGTTTTACGTGGGTAAGAGAAACTTCTCATCATCTTAGTGATTATCATTGTTTTCTACCATTGTTAACCTGCATGAAACTCGACCTTATCGTGAAGCCACTACTAACACTCATTGATAACAAGCTAAGCTTTTAATAAAACTCATACTTAGGATTTAATTGATCTTCCTTATGACAAGACTTTGATTGGTTGTAAACAGGTCTATAAGATTAAAACATGTTTAGCGACCAAGGGTTATACCCAAGAGTTTGGATTGATTATAACGATATATTTGCATTTAAGGCTTATATTACTTTTTTGCTTAGCTTATTAGCCATTGTTGTTGTTAAACATTGGAAACTTCTTTAAATGGATGTCAAAAATGCCTTTCTTAATGATTATCTCCAAGAAGAAGTATACATGTTACCTCTATTGGTTATTCTCATATTCTAGCGAAGTTTGAATATTATAGTGAGCTTTTTATGGTTTGAAGTAGGCACCCAGAGCTTAGTTTGTCAACTTCATTTCTACTATTGCTCAATTAGGTTTTGACCTCCAACTATCATGACTCTGCATTATTTTATTCAGTATACTTATTAGGGTATTGTTCTCTCTATTCTATTTGCAAATGATATGATTATCATCGATGTGATCAATCTTGCATTTCTGAATTATAATAGTTTATTTACCAATAATTTGAAATGAAGGATAATATTGGACCTCTTAGCTACTTCTTGAGACTTGAAGTGCCATGGATATCATTTTTCTTAAGCTAAATATGCATCAAATTTACCTTTTCGAGCTGGTATTAATAGTAAAACCGTCTCTACTCCTTTAGAAACCAATATTAAGTTTACTTCGAAGGATGATGCTTTTCTTCTTGATCCTACGTTGTATGACCAACTTGTTAGTAGTCTAGTTTATCTCACAGTAACTCAACCTCATAGTGCTTATGTTGTTCATCTAGTTAGTTAAGTTATATGGTGGTTGTCGAAACTAATAATATAAATTTCTTAGTTAAGTTATATGGTGGCTGTCGAAACCAACAATATAAATTTCTACTCAAAAATAAATTAAAATTGTAGTATAAATGAGTAACGTCGTTTCCCACGAAGATTGGTTAAATTTATTTTTCTGCAAAAGATTTAAAAAGAAAATATAATTGGGGATTTGTTATAATGAAAATGAAAAAAAAAATAATATATTAAAATGTAGAAAGAGAAATCAATATGTAAAATGTTGTAAGAAAATCAATATATGGAAGCATCCAACCAAAGGAATAATCTTAAAATGGGTTCATAGAATTTATCATTGATGCAAAGATGAGTTCTTTTAATCTTTATCAAATTGGTTATGGTTATTGGTACGACCTAACAACTTATCCCTCCTTACTTCTTCGATAATCAGGATACGATCTCTAATTATGTCTTTTGCCAGTTAAACAACCTTAGCTACGATCTTAAGATTTAATTTATCAATAACATTAAAAACTAGAGAGACTATCAATTCTAACCAAGAAACACACATGTAGGTTCATTTAAACTAGATTATATATCCCCATAACATAGAATTGAAAATGTTCATGTAATCAATTATGCTATTTACCACTAATATTAGAATTTCTAAGCAATTACAGATTCAGGTTTTAATTGGTAATATATTATCCTGACAATTGAATAAATGGTCATTTTTGCACAATAAATCAAAACAATAATTAAAACAAGCATAGAAGATATATAAATAGCAAAGATGTAAAAGAATAAAATAAAACTAATTAGATCTCACAAATCTTGAAGAATCCAAAACTTTAATTATCCTTTGGCTGGACTAAATAATTTAGCAAGCCATAAGTTGAGAGAAAAACACCAAATAAGTTTTCAATTGCCTAAAAATTAAAATAGTAAAATGTATCTAGAGTATCTATGATGATGATGATGCCATCCCCCATCTCTTAATCTATATATACTAAATATCCTAGTCTCAGAATCTTGTTCAAAATGAAACTTCTGATTGAGTTTGATTACAAATCAACTTTGTTCCTTTCTTGAGCATTAATTTCTTTTTGCCAAAGAAAGTCATGTCATATCTCCCTTCATAATTAAAATCTTTCACTTGCCATCTTTAGACTGTGTAAGTTAAATTCAGCTACAAGTGATAGAGTTTGACTTGAATTCACATATTTAAGTTGCAATTCTTATCACTGCCTTAGGCGTGCCCACACTTTACACCAAGACATTTTTTGATTTTGTGACTTGATCAAAATTTGCAACTTTAGTCCATTTTGCTCATATTCCTTCATTTACAATACAAAATAACAAATATAAGTCAAATCCAAAAATTAAGCATATAAAAGAATTTAAATCATGGGAAAATATGACAATTAATATGTTTAATGTGCAACCTATCATTATAGCTGCTCCTCGCTCAATTCATTTCTTAGTAGTTCTTCGAATTCTTCGATATATCAAAGGAACTTCATGGGTTTCATTTTTTTGCTTAACTTTTACAATTTTATTTTGACATTCTAATGCTGACAGGGTTGGAGATCTTACAAATCATCGTTAAACCACTGGTTACTGTTTCTTTTTAGAAGATTCCTTCATTTCTTGACAAAGCAAAAAAGAAACTATGATTGCTTATTCTAGCACTAAATCAAAATATCGTGTTGTTGCTGATACTTTATAATTACTCTAGCTTCAACATTTATTAGAAGGTATGGGCATCCCACCATCCTCTGCCACCAGACGTCATTGTGATAATCGTAATGTCATTCAGATAATTCATAATGACGTGTTTCATGAACCTACTAAGTATATTGAGATTAATTGTCATTTTGTACTCTATCATGTTGCATAAAAGGACTATTCTTCTATGTTTAGTGTCTTCTTCAAATCAAACCGATGATATTTTTACGAAGATATATTTTCCTTGTCGTTTTTAAGATTCAGTTAAAAAACTCAAGTTGGCATCTTTAATACCACCTTGACTTTGAGGGAGGTGTTAATGTAAAGTTTTGTAATTATATAGTCAAACATAATCTAATTACGATTTTGTAATTAGAATATTATCTTAAATTATGTAATGATGGGTATAAACTATAATATCTAGGATTACAAGTTGATTCTTTTTCTAATTGGTTCCTTTGTATATATACAAAAAAACATTCATGCATAGTTTTATTCAAGTTAATTAATATAAGCTTTCTTCTAATAATTCTCTTTATCAAAGAATTAAGTTTGAATTCTTTCTCAAAAAAAAAAAATCTCTTAAATAATCAAAATATTTAGTATAAGAACAAGCTTATACTACCATTTATAATTAAGAATCAAGACTATACATTCTCATTCTAGGCAAAATCACTACACAATCTTTTTTTTTCTTTCCATCCATCATTTGGTACAGTATAACATAGGTAGATAAAAAAAAAAAGACAAAAATAAGGGGAAAAAAAAGAAAGAAACAGAACCGTTTGTACTCATTTAGTTGTTGGGCTGATAAAAACAGAAGAATTTAGCTAGTCAAGCTCCAAACTCGATAGGTTCAGTTACTTGTCATTGGATTTAATTGATTGATAATCTCAAACAAGCTACCACGTAAGTGCGAGGGGGACAACACCAGTGCACGTTAAAGAGGAGCAAAGTTTTAAGGCTAAGAAAATGAGAAGAGAGAGTGCCTCCAGCTTGGGTGGAGAAAACTGTGAACAAAGGCGAACATTTCGAAGTTCGCTCTAATTACATTCTTCCACCAACTGTTTAGCTAACCAACCTCTCTTTGCTTTTGCATACTATATTCATTTCGATTTGTCTCAATTTCGCCCTAGCATTTTCCTCTGTATCTTCTTCTCTCTAATTTCTCCTCTCATCGTCCATTCGTAGTTTCTCTCTTCCAATGGAGACTTCTGCTGCTCTACGATCCTTTCACTATAACTTTTTCTCTTTCTCTAATTTTCACTTATTATTTATTTCACTTGTTTGCTTGAGTTGTGTTGATATTATTGGCAACGAAGAGAGAAAAGAAAGTATAAGAAAGTTTATTGATGTTTCTAATTGATGAATAAACGGTGACATTTAACCAATAAAACGTTGGTTAAGATAATAAACGACTTCTACTCTGATAAGGGTGATAATACAAGTTCGATCCCCGAAAGCGCACTTGTTGGGAGGGCTTTAACTTTTCACACTTCGAGCCGCTAGAAAGGCTTAAGGATACCCTAGATTACACAAAAAAATAAATAAATAACGGCGATATTTCTAAATATATTTTAGTGCTTTCTCTCTATTTTGGATCTAGTAATTACCTTTTTTGTAATTTTTGACAATTTAGTAAAAATTATAGAGCTTTCGAAGTTGCGAAATTTGAAATTAGCAAAAAAAAATGTCGAGATCTGCCTTTACTTTTTTTTTTCCATTTATTTCTTATATGCTCTTAATATCAATTGAGAATGGTAAACTAGCTTATTATAAGAATGTATTTCCATAAATAAATTAGTTTTTACTGTTTATATTATTTCCATAAATTATCTTTTACATCTCATATCTATTTTTTTCTCAAACTAAATATGCATTAAATTTACTTTTTTGAGGTAGACTTACAAATAGTAAAACTCTCTCTACTTCATTGGAACTTAATGTTTACTTTGATGGATGATACTTTGCTTTTTGATTAAGTTGTATCTTTAACTTGTTGAAAATTTGGTTTATCTCACAATAACTCGGCCTGATATTACTTATGTTGTTCGTCTAATTAATTATTTTATTGTTGCTACTCGCTCAATTATTTTCTCAATATTTCATCGGATTCTTCAATATATCAAAAGGACATTATTTCGTAGGATTCATTTTCTACTCACACTTCTTTGATATTATCTAGATATATTGATTCCAATTGGATAAGGGATCTTACAAATTGTCATTATACCATTTATTATTATTTATTTTTAGGAGATTCCCTATTTTTTGGCAAAGTAAGAAAGAAATTGTGATTGCTGGCTCTAGCATTGAATCATAATATCCCACTCTTGTTGATGCCACTTCATTTAGTACAATAAAAATAAAAATAAAAAAGAAAAAAAATAAGGAAAATAATAATAATAATAATAAAAAGAACCGTTTGGGCTCATTTACTTGTTGGGCTCCTAAAAACAGAAAGAATTAAGCTTGTCCAACTCCAAACTCGATGGGCTCAGTTACTTGTCATTATACCCAATTGATTAATAATCTAAAACGAGCTGCCACGTAGGCGCGGGCGGGACAACAGCGCTGGTGCACTTTAGAGAGCAAAGTTTCAAGGCTGAGAAAATGAGAAGGGAAAGAGAGTGCTTCCAGCCTGGGTGGAAAAACTGAGAACGAAGGCGGACATTTCGAAGCTCTCTCTACGTACACTCCTTCACCAACTGTTTAGCTAACTAACCCTCTCTCCGCTTTTGCATACCATATTCATTTCAATCATCTCGATTTTGCCCCTGCTTTTTCCTCTATATCTTCTCACTCTAATTTATTCTCTCATTGTCCACTCCAAGTTTCTCTCTTCCAATGGAGTCCTCCGCTGCTCTACGATCCTTTCACTGTAACTTTTTCTCTTTCTCTAATTTTCACTTATGTTTATTTCACTTGTTTGATTGAGTTACGTTTGATATTATTGGATATTTTGGCAACGAAGAGAGAAAAGAAAGGATAAGAGAGTTTATAGATGTTTCCAATCGGTGAATAAACGGTGACATTTCTGAATATTTTTGAGTGTTTTATCTCTGTTTTGGATCTAGCAATTGCCCTTTTTTGTAATTTTTGACAATTTAGTGAAAATTATAGAGCTTTCGAAGTTGTGAAATTTGAAATTAGCTCAAAATTTGCAGAGATCTGCCTTTATTTTTTTTTCATTTATTTCCTTTATGCTCTGAATATCAATTGAGAATGTTAAGTTAGCTAACTACAAGAATGTAATTTCCATAAATAAATTAATTTTTACTGTTGATATTATTTGTACAAAAGTTTTGATTTTGAGATCATGCTAGGTTCATTCTTTGATAATCAATATTCAAACCAAAAGAAAAGAAGATAGCTTTGGGAGTTTGTAGTGGAAGATAGTTTTGAAAGTTCTTCTAGAAATGTCTTATTTTTCATTTTCATTATTTAGGTAGAAATATAAGATTGGCACATCATCCTATTCTAAAGGTTTTCTGAAATTTTGGAAGACGTTCTTTCGAAAAGTCAAAATAAGCTCTTTCATTGATTGCTTATTATTGAATTATGAGGTCCAATAATTAAACCATATATTATAAATGTTTTTATAAATAATTTAGGCATTTTGATTGCACAATGCCCTTCCTCAACAAAGAAATGAAGAACTGAACGAGAAAAAAAAGCGCTGAATTTCATTCTTAAAATGCCAAGTGAACAATGTGTTCCTCGAACTGATGAGCAACAGAATCAATGGATTTTGAACATTTCAGCATTAGGAATGTTTTATTCCTTCGTTTTTTTGGAGTCTTTTAGTTGAGATAGTTTGTAAAATAATGTTTCTTCTACTGAGTATAATCTGCGATGTGATATCCTTGGTAATAAAACATGAGCTGCTATTGGTTTATGTGGTAACCTCTTGGCGACAGTTTCTTATCATATAGTTTTTGAATTTCTTTACATTAGCGAAGTATGGTTGCGAATATGCAATTTTATGAATTTAATTTTTTTCATATATGGCTTTGTTTGCCATTGAAAGCTCATGCGCTTTTACTAAAATTCTAGATTCTGCAGCTGCTATTTCACAAGCACATTGCTCACTTGAAAGACCCAGTACCGTTCACATGTATTCTGGCTGCTGGCAAACTTCAAGAAAATCATATGTCCCAGGCTTGATGTTTAGCCGGAAGAACAATTCTTCGACACGACAAAATGTAAATCTAATATCATGTGTGAAGACACCTGAAGCTACGGTAACAGCCAAGTCAAATGGTGAGTTTATACTGACTTCTAATTAAAAATTTATCTGATGGTCTTCATTATCAAAAAAGTTGTTAATTATTTTTAGCTGCAATTGAAGCATGACACAGTGATCAAACAATCACTGTTGCATTTTGTTTTTCTTCTGTGTAGATATGGTTCTTCAGTTGTTATTGATTTATACTGGTTGTCAAAAGCAAAATTGTTTTTCTTTTCTTAAATACAGAAAGCAAGATGGTTTTTGAAGTAATCTATTATGTAATTAAATTAGCCTTGTTGCATGCTAAAAGTTTTTAATTGTGGTTGCCATGGTTCTATTAGATTGCACCACACAAGACTCATTGGAGAAGAAAACTTCACGGAATACAACTTTTCCAAATGGATTTGAGGTAATTATTAAATCCAAATTGGGTGTCTTTTCCATTATTGCTCATCATTGCTCACTTCTTTTCAGAAGAGTTTATTAGTGCTATGAAAATGATGTATAATGTTTTGTTTTCCATGTTTGCATTTATGTTTTCAAGTCGGTTCATCATTGTTTCTTACATTCTAAACAACTTGATTGATGATGTTTAGCTTAATTTTTTATCTGCCACATTTGGAGCAAAAAATAGTTATAGCGCTAGGAGTTGAACAAACTTTGTGACTGCAATGCGAATTTTCAAGTATTCTATGTTTTGAACATTTGAACGTTAATAAAACCACTCACTTTTGAGGCAATGCTTCAGGTGCCCCGAAAATCTACTAATATGGTTTTCTGTATATCCAGTATTTTGTATTGGAATGGATATGTCTCTCTTTATGTTGCTGTTATGTTGTTTCTACCATGCATGTTTATGGTTGTTTTCTTCTTAACGAGCCTTCCTTTGACTTATTTCTTATTGTTATCGTTCTTTCTCTGTACTTTTTGCTCCTTTAACTTTGATCTAACATAAATTCTTTCTTTTGATACTAATTGGCTAGATAATTAACATATTAATCACTTAAACTGTCAGGCATTGGTACTGGAGGTGTGTGATGAGACTGAGGTTGCTGAGCTGAAAATGAAGGTTACTTCCTTTTCTCTTGTTATGTGGTATACTTGCATGTTTGTGCTAAACCTAGTCTCTTGTTTCAGTGATCAACCTGAAAATTTCCTGTAAAGATCTGTATCATTGCAGCTAGCCATCTAAGGTTGTTAGTTCCTTTTATGAATATTGCATTTTCCCACAAATATAATATATTTTTTTTCCATTTGGTTATCTGTTGCTTCGTGACAGATTGGAGACTTTGAAATGCATCTGAAGCGGAATGTTGGTGCCACAAAAGCTCCCTTGTCCAACATTTCGCCTACAACAGCTCCACCAATCCCAACTAAACCAATGAATGAAACAGTTGCTGCTACCCCACCTCCATCACCACCGAAACCCTCCTCAGAGAAGCCAACTCCTTTTAAAAATGTTGCCTTTGGGAAGTCATCCAAGTTAGCTGCCTTGGAAGCGTCTGGATCTAACAACTATGTTCTAGTATCTTCTCCCATTGTACGTGCTGTTTATCAACGTCAAGGGTTATGTTCTCTTCTATATATCTCTGGAACGTTGTCTTTTAACTACCATCACTTTACTGCAGGTTGGCACATTCCGAAGGGGTAGAACAGTTAAAGGAAAGAAGCAACCTCCTATCTGCAAAGAGGTATTAGTTTCTGTCTCAATTGTGCCTTATAAACTAAAACATTCTTGATACAAATAACGTAGATGCTGTTGATTTCTTATTATCATGGCCTTGCGCTGGCTTTTCTTGATCCTCGTGAGTTGTAAATACTTGCAGGGTGATTTGATCAAAGAAGGACAAGTGATAGGATTCTTGGATCAATTTGGTACTGAACTCCCTGTTAAGGTGAATTCAAATTATTTTCATTTGTTAGTCTTAGTTTTTCCTTTTTAAGTAGGTGTTTGATGGTGTGTGTTATTGATTTGTTAAACAGTCAGATGTTGCTGGAGAAGTCTTAAAGCTCCTCTTCAATGATGGAGGTATAACTTTATCTGCATTTCATTTTTATTTTTATGTCTTAATTTCTAATCCTTTTACAATCTAAGGGGTTTTGCTTTGGTGCAAGGCCACATGCATAATTATTGGAGACTAAATTAAAGTTGATTTGCATTATGGAAAACAATAGGTGATGCCTGAGAAGCATAAACCTAAACCTGGACTATGATAACAATTGAAATATTCTGGATGTTTCTACAACAACTCTAATACATGAACTCTACCTTGGCTTCTACTGTGTTTCACAGATGCCGTTGGTTATGGAGATCCTCTTATTGCAGTGTTGCCATCATTTCATGACATCAAGTGATCTCTCTCTCCTACCTATGTATTTTTGCTGAGATAATGTCACAAGTGGCAAAGTCCTAAGGTTTGCACACCATTTAGTTTCATTTGTTCCATCTGCCTGGGCACAATCACAAAATGTATGTGTTGCCGGTGTTCTGTACTCAATGTTGCAAGTCAGTTGAATTGCCAGGAAACCATGGAATAATTGTTTAAGCATGTTATAGATTGAGGAGAGGCTTACCAAGTTTAACAGTTCAATTTTTTGTATGCTAAGCTTTTAGACATTCGTTGCTTAGAGTTTAAATCATTTTGCTGAAAACATAAATTGAGGTTTCTCCTTGCAATTTTGTACTAGTGAAAATTATGACCGAATGAACATGAACATTAGTTCAAATGATCTTGTTTTTACTTTTAGGGTGTGCTGGTGGAATGAAAGTAGGAGAATTGATAAAGAAAATAAATTTTATTAGTATTTGTTAAGAGAAAAGTGTGATGTAAGAAAATAAAAAATTCTTATCTTTTTTATTTTTATTTACAAAAACAAATCCTTTTACATTCGAACAATTAGAAAAAAATGAGAAATGTGACTTATGAATGTATATTTAAGAAGTTTTTTCTTTTCATATTTTAAATTTTATTGTTGTATTAACCTATCAATGGTATAATAATAAAAATAATATAATTTTTTTTATTTTTAAATTTTATTAAGTAATGGATGAAGATAAAATTTTTTTGATCTTTTAACTTCTTCATCGATTTAACCATGCACATGAGGAAAAATATATTCTTAATTTTTTTTCGTATTTTATTTCCGTTTTTTTTTCTTTTATTTTTTTATAGAATTTCGTGGTATAAGAAACAAATATTTTGTGAAATTATTGCAATTGAAACAGGGAGACGGACAATATAGCTTTGTTTTGAAAGCCTCAACCCTTAATATAAGGGTTTAAATGATACAGTATTGTTTGTAGGCTATTCGGATTTGATTCGAGCAAAATTCGAATTTCGATTTTAGTCGAATCGAGTTCGAACTACTCGAGCTATCGAACGAATCGAATTCGAACGCTTAAAGACCTGATTCGAGTAGCTCGCGAGTTTAATCGAGTCTGGAGTTTTTATATATTTTAATAATATATACTATTATATAATAATATTTATATAATAAGTGTAAGAGCGAGCTCGAGTTTGAACTCGAGTCAAGCCTTAGAATCGAGCTCGAGTTCGAGTAAAAAATCGAACTTATATAATCGAGTCTAAACAAGCAAGTTCGAGTAGTTCGAATTCGATTTCGAACCGAACTCGAGTTTAAAAAATAAAACTCGATCGAATTCGAATCAAGTATCGAGCACCGAG
Source organism: Firmiana major (assembly GCA_033439115.1). Lineage (NCBI taxonomy): Eukaryota > Viridiplantae > Streptophyta > Magnoliopsida > Malvales > Malvaceae > Firmiana > Firmiana major. The sequence goes on along the minus strand of CM065913.1, from coordinate 32,762,047 downwards.
TTTTCGAATCGAATTCGAATTCGAGCATCTTACTGTATCGACTCGAATCGACTCGATTACACCCATACCCTAATAATCCTCTCCCACCTGCTGCCACCTTGACTGACGCCCAAAACTACCACCAGTAGACCACCACAACTCACCTTAAATTTTCCCAGTAGTGTCTTCTGCGGCTTCATTCCTAAATGCCTTTAATCCATATGCCCATCTCCTTCCCAACCAAGTTACCTCTTATTTTATGTAATTAATGTTTCTTAATTTAATTTAAGGAAATTTACCTTTAGGACTTTGGAGTTACGGCTAATTCATCCTGTCTCCTGCTACGTTCTATATTATATAACTTATCATACGATTGTTATCCTTTTTTAAAGGCATATGAAGTACTCATTATTATGTATCCAATAACATTCCATTTCGTATTCAATGTAAGATTAAATTATTATGTTTACTCTCTTTTAAAGCACAGGATGTGAAAATAATACATTGTTTTTTTTTAATTCGAGGCAAGAAAAATTTGAGATCATATATTTAAATGTTAAATTAAACGCAACGAATTATTATTTTCTTATACAAAATCTAAGAATATGCTTCATGCCAACGTATTATGTTTCGCACTCTAATGGGTAAATAAAAGTTACTTTTATCTGGGTATATCTAATATCGAATTAGAGTAAAATTAGCCTTTTCTTTTATTAAAAATTTTTAAATGAATTTTATATGCAATTTGACATTAACAAGTCCATTTTGTACCCTGCTGCAACGGGCAAACAAGAATAGCTTCTAGTACCAATCTAATTTGATCTGACTTGATTTTCATGTGTGTGTACCAACGCAAGCCAAATTCCCTCCGAAGACTCATAAATTATGAAGCGATAGATTAGGTTAGGGGCTTTCGAGTTTGAACAGGAGAAATGAATTAGAGGGGTAGTGGCAAGTGCTGGACTGCGTGTAACAATTACTCTGTGAGGTTAGGATAGATCAGATTTTGTAATTCTGCCTTCATATGGCTAACATTTTAGATAGAGTGAGCTTGTACATTTCTAATATCTGAAATATTCAAATAGTGCTATTTAACTTATTTTAAGAGGCTCGTTCGTCGAATTCATTTAATATTTATAAAAAATATCTAATTTATCATCCAAATTTAATTTCTCTTTTCTATTTCTTATTTTATTTTCTTTAATTTTATTTTTCCTTCTGTTTCTATTATGTTTTTAAATTTTATCTATTTCAATTTTCTTGAGAACACTCTTTGATTATTAATTATTGAAGATTTCCTTTAAATTTTTCATCATTCTAGTGAGACTTAAAAAAACTTTTAAATGTCAACTATTTCTAACTCTTTGAAAATTTTTCTTTGGAATAACCTTGGTTTATTCTCAATTTATTAGTAATAATTTATTAATTTATTTTTTTCTTGAAAATAAATTTTGATTTTTAATATTGAAAATTTTTCTTAAACCATCCATCATTTTGACGAAATTTAAGAAAAATATTCGCATCTAAAGATTTCAAATATCAATCATCGTGACTCTTTGAAATCTCATTCTCAAAATAATCGTTATTTATTTTCAATGTATTACTAACTCTTATATTGTTGTTATTATTATATATTGTTATTATTATTTATTATTTTGAAAATAAATATTGATTATTAATATTGAAAATTTTTACTTAAACCTTCCATTATTTTAGAGAAATTTAAAAAAAAATTTCTCACTTAATAATTTTTAAATGTTAACTCTTCATAAATTTTTTAGAATTGCATCTTCAGAATAATCGTATTTATTTTAAATATCAACAATTTTTGTATTTATATAAATTTTAAGTGAGATACATGGAAGATAATAAGAAAGAAAAAATATACAATATGATTAAAATATAATAATAATAATAATAATAATAAAACCCAAGTAATTAAATATACCATAAAAAAATGAATTTACCTTTAATCCCACACGGCGCTTTTCATCTAGCTTGTCCTTTTTGTTATTTTCTTTAACTTTGCACTTCACCAGAACCTTAGTACAGCTTCCCTCCCAACAGCTTATCCTCTCAAAATTTGTTCCTTTCTCGGACCCCGTCCCATCCTTGAACTACCGACACTATTAGCAACAACAGCCATGCTTGAACCTTTCACATCTTGACAGGGGCTCCTCACTGCAGCAATAAATGGCAAGGAGTACAAAGCTCAAAGTTTACTCCTAGCGGCGATAAACAGCGGGCCTTTACACCTAGCAACCCGCCTCAAATGAGCCATGTAGTCCATCAGCAGTAACAATGGAGATCTACCTGTCCACACCAGAGAAGAGGGGAACGTAAGAACCAGTGAGTGAGTACAGAAGAAGATGCCAGTAGGAAACGCAGGGACGATACAAAAGGATGCACGCAACAAGGACAGTCACGACTCACGACTGGACAGAAGCACAGCGGCAACGCAGCAAGCTTGAAGCGATACAGATGCAGGTTGAAAAAGCAGCAAGAAGATGAAATGTCAGTGACACAGGGAATGGTAATACAGTGAGCAAAGCAAGGAAGGTGATACAGGCAGTTTGGGAGCAAGGAAACAAGGGTGATAGGGTGTTGGTGCAGCAGGCAGCGATGCAGTGTTGCGGTAAAGGAGACTTAGGAAAGCAGGACCGGCAGCGCTAGAACCACAATATCCATTTCATTAATTTTCAATTTATTATACCTTTTTAAAAATTAATTAACCATAATATCCAAGTCCAAGCCATAAATGCACACTCTATTTCTATAATTGTGTTAACATTTATTATTGCACTAAACTTTTTTTTATTATATTTAAAGAGTCTAAATAGTATACATAAAAATATAAATTTTCATATTAAATTTAAAGTTCGAATCCCTTTCTCTTTTTATTTTATATGAATAAAAATATAAATCATATTTTTTAAAAGTAGTCTATGAGTTTTTTTTAATTGTGAACTTTTAAAGACGGTAGCTAAATATATTAGACTACGATATCTTTAATTGTAGTTTATTTTTTATCTAACAGTAATCTATGACTTTTGTTCTAGTAGTGAAAGCTTACTTAAAGTTTAACTAAAACAATATATATATATATATATCAATATTTTTATGCATTAATACCTTTCATACTATAACTAGTTTTGATTTTATCAATTATGACGGCAACAAGTATATAATTTTTTTTATGACATCAACTATTTGTATAAGAGGAAAAAAAGATCATGTTTAGTATTAGACATAAGAAATAAATGAATTGCATCAAATAGATAAATCAACCAAACAACAAACTGACATATGATTAGATACTTCAACATAAAAATGGATCACATCCACACATGATGAAATTTAAAAATTAGACTTTAAGGTTTTCACAATTTCCTCCTTACCTTAAGTTAAAACTTCATTGGTAGTATACAAAGAATTTTTTTAGCAATGAATATAATGAAAATTTTGCTATTTAAACCAATAGGAGATAAGTTAGTGAATAATAATTGTTTGATTACATATTTTAAAGAAAATGCATTTGATATATTAATGACTATTTTCAAAATATGAGTCACGACAACTGTAAAAAGATATCTTATTGTGTAGATTTCATTTTAGATTATTATTCTCGTATTGATGTTTGATGTTCTTAAACTTCACAAGAGATTAATAGGATGCAATATGTTTATTTAATAATTAATAATTTACTATTCTTTAATGTATCTTAATGAACATATATTAACTCTTTAATGTCTCTTATAACATTTAAAATTTCATTGTTATATAAAGCAATCATCTTTTTGTTTTTGTTATTTGTCTTTAGTTTTTGTAATATTGTATTTATCTAATAAAAAAATTATATTCATATATTTTGTGTATTTTAAAAGATAATTTTCAATCCTTCTTATACTATTCTTTTTTATTTTTCATGAATTAATAAATACGAATTCGAAGTAACAAATTATTGAAAAAAAAAAGAATGTATGTACGTTGAAGAAAAGAAAAATGATATAATTTTAATAAATTTAATAAAAAATAGACAAAAAATTTAACAAGAAAAAGTATAATTGCTTTTTGATCTAGTCCCTTTGCTAAATTATTGTGAAGTTTTTACTTCTACTTATGACTTATTTCATTCAATTCTTACACATATATACATATATATATATATATGATATATAAATTTATTAATTTATTAATTTATTTTACTCGATGTTGTTATGCACAAGCGGAAGCATAAAACACAACTATAACTACTAATTAATGAAGCAGGCAAAAACAAATGCTAAACAAATGATCAAATGCAAAGCGTAAAGAAAGAAAAAAACACAAGATTTTACGTGGTTCGGTATAATTACCTACGTCCACAGGCGCTGCTGAAAACCTTCACTAATTCCAAAATAGAATTATTACAAAATCTGGACACAATTGCAAAATCCAGAAACTAATAAGAAAAAGCCAAAATACAAATATATGAGCTATTTATATTTCTCTCAGGGATATCTAACCTATTAGCCCATGCCTCAATTTATAAGTCAAAACTCTTTCTCTCCCTTTGTGATTTTCCAATGTCGGATTCCTCACTAGGCTAATAAGCCATTAATTTCAACAAATCTCCACCTTGGCGAATTAGCCTTCAGCAATGTCTTCAAATGTATCTCTCAGACTTTCAAAATATTAATCAAGTTCAAACAATGATTGAACTTGATTGCTGTCACCACTTTGGTCATCATATTAGCGGGATTGTCAGCAGTTTCAATTTTCTGTAAGAGAATCTTCCCTTCAATCAGAATTTCCCGCACGAAATTATATTGAACATCAATATGCTTAGTGCGAACATGAAATACTGGATTCTTTGCTAAATGAATGGCACTCTGACTATCCGAATGAATAGTGATATTTTTTGTCCCATTCTCAATTCTTTCAGTAATCCTTCTAACCAAATTGCTTCCTTTATAGCCTCTGCTAACGCCATGTACTCTGCTTCTGTTGTAGATAAAGTAACTGTTGACTGTAAGGTAGACTTCTAACTTACCGGAGCTTTTGCAAGAGTGAACACATATCCAGTAATTGACCGACGCTTATCCAATTCACCAGCATAATCTGAATCAACGTATCCGATTGCCACCTGACCAAGTGAGTCCTCCTTCTGAAAGACCAAACCAATATCTATAGTTTTCAACAAATACTGTAGTATCCATTTCACGACTTTCCAATGTCCTTTACCAAGATCATGCATATACCTGCTCACAACTCCAACTGCCTGTGAAATGTCGGGTCTCGTACACACCATAGCATACATCAGGCTACCAACTGCATTACCATATGGAACTCGAGACATATATTCTCGTTCATCATCTGTACTAGGAGATAAAGATGCACTAAGTTTCATATGAGGGGCAAGTGGTGTACTTACAGGTTTCGACTGCTCTGAAGTGCCAAAACGCTGCAATACCTTCTTCAAATATTGCTTCTGATTCAAACAAACCTTGCCTCTTCCTCTATCTCTGCTAATCTCCATACCTAGTATCTTCTTTACTTCACCTAAATCTTTCATCTCAAACTCTTAATTCAACTGAGTCTTCAACCTTTCAAGTTCTTCGACATTCTTCGAAGCTACCAACATATCATCAACATACAAGAGTAGTTAAATGAAAGAACCATCATGTGGCCTCTGAAAATATACACAACTATCAAATTTGCTTCTTGTGTACCTCATACCCATCATAAACTGATCAAATCGCTTGTACCACTGTCTCGGAGATTGTTTCAAAACATAAAGCGATTTTTTCAGTTTGCAAACCCAATTCTCTTTTCCAACAACCTTGAATCCATCTAGCTGAGTCATATAGATTTCCTCCGCCAAGTCTCCATGTAAAAATGCAGTTTTTACATCAAGTTGAACTAGTTCCAAATTCATCTGAGCTACGAAGGCCAACAAAATTCTAATGGAAGAATGTTTCACAACTGGAGAAAATACCTCATTGTAGTCAATTCTTTCCCTTTGAGCGTAGCCTTTAGCCACCAACCTTGCCTTGTAGCGGACGTGCTCCTTGTTAGGAAATCCATCTTTTTTCGTGAATTCCCATTTGCACCCAATTGCCTTCTTATCTTTTGGTAGTTGAGCTAGCTCCCAGGTTTCATTCTTTCGAAAAGACTGCATCTCTTCATCCATAGCATTCTTTCACTTATCTATTTCAGAATATTGGACTGCTTCTCTATAAGTGGAGGGAACTTCATCATCTACAATTGGAAGTGCATAGGCCACCATATCAACAAAACGAGCAGGTTTGCAAATCTCCCGTCTTGGCCTATTAATTGCAATTGATTCTTGTTGCAGTAGAGGTTCTTGGGCGAAAACCTCTTCATCATCTTCAATAGTCTCCTTTTCAATAATTTTAACTGGATTAATTGTTGACTCAAACTCCACCTGTTTCCGAGTAGACTCCACATGTTGCGAAATATCTTCAGCATTCTCATCTGTTTTCTTCCTCAACATAGGAGATTCATCAAAAGTAACATCCCTACTAAATATTATCTTCTTCAAATTTGGATATAACAGACGATATCCTTTTACCCCTAATGAAATCTCCATAAAAATAGCTTTCTTGGCTCTTGGATCCAACTTAGATTCTTTTACATGATAATACGCAGTACACCCAAATACATGTAAAGAATCATAATCATTAACAGGTTTTCCAGACCAAACCTCCAATGGAGTTCTACCATCAATTGCTGTTGATGGTAACCGATTAATGAGATGACACGCATAAGTCACTGCCTCAGCCCAAAACTCATTGCCCAACCCAGCATTGGACAACATATACCGAACTTTCTCCAGTAACGTTCGGTTCATGCGTTCTGCCACCCCATTCTACTGCGGTGTGTTTCTAACTGTGAAATGACGTACAATGCCAGCATCTTGACAAAATCTCAGAAAAGGATCACTTCTATATTCACCTCCATTGTCTGTTGTACTTAATCTTTCTTCCAGTCTGAGTTTCCACCATCTTTTTCCATTTAAGAAAAATCTCAAGTACGTCATCCTTCGTCTTCATCGTATACACCTAAACTCTTCTGAAAAAGTCATCAACAAATGTGACAAAATAATGTTTACCCCCCATGGATGCTGTCCTGGTAGGTCCCCAAACATCAGAATGAACATAATCTAAAATGCCTTTCGTATTATGAATTGCAGTCCCAAATTTCACTCTCGTCTGCTTTCCCAGAACACAATACTCATAAAAATCTAACTTGCAGGTCTTTGCTCATTTCAACAAGCCTTGATTCACCAAACTGCTTAAGGCTTTCTCACCTGCATGTCCCAAGCGCATATGCCATAGCCTGATCGAATCTGAATCAACATCCTTCTCTAAAGCTGCTGCTGTCGATCCAGTAACTGTACAACCATTGTAGTAGTACAAGTTATTCTTCCTTGTGTCTTTCATAGTCACTAAAACATCAGACACAACTTTCAAAACTCCATCTCGAATAATTACCCCATAGCCTTTAGATTCTAAGACTCCCAATGAGATGAGATTCTTCTTCAACTCTGGTACATATCAAACTTCAGTCAAAACTCTGGTTGATCCATCATCATTCTTTAATTGGATTGAACCTATCCCCAAAGTTTTACATGAGTTATCATTACCCATGAAAACAACTCCACCTTCTAGTGCTTCGAAGTTGAAGAACCACTCCTTATGTGGACACATATGATAAGTACAACCCGTATCCAAAATCCACTCATTACTTCCAGCTGTGGATGGTTGATTGACCAACGCGAAATCATCATTAACATGTTCGACTACATATGCATCAGAAGTAGTTTTGCCCTTGCCCTTATCTTTCTTCTGCAGCTTCGGACAATCTTTCTTTCAATGCCCTTTCTCATGACAAAATGAACATTCATCTTTATCAGGTCTTTTCTTCGAACGTGATCCCTACTTTTTTGTCTTCTGCTTTGGCTTCTTCCCCTAACTACAAGCGCCTCTGCTGATTCATCCCTATTCTCTTTCTGATATTTCTTTCGAATTTCATAATTAAGCAAAGCTACACACACCTCTTCAAAGGATAATTTTTCCTTTCCATGAATAAGTGTAATGCACAAATGATTCAACTAATCAGGAAGAGATCCTATTAGTAGCATAGCTTTTTGCTCATCTTTGAATATTTCATCCAAATTCAACAAATTAGCTAACAAACGGTTGAATTCATCGATGTGATCACTGATATTCATACCCGATTTCAACTGAAGGCGATATAGCCTCTTCAATAAATAAAGCCGATTCTCGTTGCTTTTCTTCATATATTAATTCTCCAGCGCCTCCCATAATATTTTGGCAAAAGTTTCCTTCATGAATGGATACTTCTATTCTCTGTAGAGACATGAACGAATCAACCCACATGCTTTCGCATTCAGTCTCTCCCAATCTTTTTCTTTGACTTCATCGGGTTTCTTTTCTTCCAGAGTGATGTCTAAATCTTATTGACACAGGACATCCTTAACTTCACTTTGCCACAAGTCAAAATTATTTCGACCATCAAATTTCTCCATTTCAATTTTTGTTGATGCTATCATTTTTGCTTCAAACTACTCTCCCAAATGTATACTAGCCGTATACCAAAACAATGTGACACTCTAAATAGTACCGTATACTAGAATAGAAAACACAACTTACGTGAACAGTACACCAGGTCAGCTCCCAGGAAAGAGAGGTGGGTCACCAGGACACACTTAAATACCAAGTCTTTCCTTAGCCAGAGCCTTCCTAGACATGCACTACCACTTTATCTCAGTTCTGGCGTACACGGTATAAATAGAGTATAACATAGTGCTCTTAATCAAACAGCTCAGGAATAATTTTTCTTTTCTAATGTGAAGGATCAGACAACGCTGCAACCACAGAGCATATTACGACAACCAAGAGCTCTGATACCAATTGTTGTGCACAAGCGGAAGTATAAAACACAACTATAACTACTAATTATTGAAGCAGGCAAAAACAAATGCTAAACAAATGATCAAATGCAAAGCGTAAAGGAAGAAAAGAGAAAAACATAAGATTTTACGTGGTTCAGTATAATTACCTACGTCCACGAACGCTACTGAAAACCTTCACTAATTCTAAAATGGAATTATTACAAAATTTGGACACAATTGTAAAATCCAAAAACTAATAGGGAAAAGCCAAAATACAAATATATGAGCTATTTATATTTCTCTCAGGGATATCTAACCTATAGCCCAGGCCTTAATTTATAAGCCAAAACTCTTTCTCTCCCTTTATGATTTTTCAATATGGGATTCCTCACTAGACTAATAAACCATTAATTTCAATAGATGTGTCCCTATTTATTCTTCCATTTACTTTTATCCTCATTTTTCTCCGGAAGAAAATGATTTTTTCTTCACTCAAGAGAGTTCTCTAGATTCAAATTAGAGCTAGCTTTATTAACAGATTATCATACTTTGGCATTTTTTTTAATTTAGACTCAAACTCAAATCTTATAATATGCTACAACTTCTCTTTAACCACTCAATTAAGAAGTTGTTAATATTATTATATTTTGGCTTTACTTGCTTAATCTTATGTCATATACTTTATTTTCTAAACATACTAAAGTGATTAATGTCATATACTTTATTTTTTAAACGTAATAAAGTGATTAGAAATAATTTAGTATTTTCATATGATTTATTCATGTGAAATAGAAATTTTTCTCATTTTCTATCTAATTTGGAGAGAGAGAAACTTGTGAGTACGGAAGAAAACATCCATCTCTCCCATTTTTTTTTTTTTTTGTACAAAATGTTCTCAAAATTCATTTTCCTTTTAGTTTTCTCTCCATCAATTTTTTTCCATCTACTTTTTGACTGTAACAAGCATAGTTTTAGTTGGCATCTTGTACAACTCCAATCTAACCCGGCAAATTCATCAATTCAGATAAACGGTGTGGACATAGAGGGGAAAGGTTCAAAAGACTCCTAAAGAGCAATGATATATGATATTCCTCAACTCATCACAAGAGGTTGGTCGAAAAAGATATAGGTTAAATAAAATACATCATTTTCTTCAATTATTTTTTTCTAATACGGCTGGAAAACTTAAGTACTAGGCTAATTTTTCATTGTAGAACAGTTTAACTTGTAAGGGACTGAAAATCCTAATAGAAAGCAAGCTAAAAAGAAGGTAAATAGTCATTATGAAGAAAAGTAGTAACTCTGAATCTATGGAAATATATAATTAGCAGCAGTTAAGGTTCATTGTCTGATTAAGAGAAACAAGCAATGAAGGATTCCAGTGTAAGGACTCCTGCATCTTGCCTGATCTCCATGATTGCAATTGTAACAAGTCTTCTCCACAGAACAATATCATGAAGACCCCAAATATATATATTTTCGTGATTTCTGATTGGCATTTTATGGAATATCATGGAGCATTAGCAAGAGGAAAATTTCTCTTTTGCCCTAAATATATATCTCATGAAGATGCTAATTGATGTTGAAATCATAATCCCTTTGTCCTAATGGAAGTTATATTAGGACTTGCATTTTTCTTCTTAATTTCTTGGTTTTGTTGCGAGAACAGGCATCAAAGGAGGACATGTTTTCAATTCCTTACCTATTCCAAGCCATGATATTTCCATCAGACCTGTAAGAAAGAAAAAGAAAAAGACAAATTATATATCTAGCAGGAGAGAAGTTAAATGTTAGAGCACAAAGCACATCTTAAATGCAATTTTTTATGACCTGATGGAATGCAGCCCTTCCATTTCATAATTGTGTCAGAAAAGAGAAAAACTTTCATACTCTCCCAATGATCTGCTGTTGAACCACAAAGACAGAAACTGGGTTGCGGATTTCTGAAGAAGCTAACAGGTCTCCTATTAGCCCTAGCTCTGGCATCTCAGTCCATTCTGATAGACCTGCTAGGACTTCTGAGTCAGATTGTGAGTTTCGCCCCACTAAGATAAGATCATAGTTTTCCTCTAATATTGATCCAACAAGCATGGATGTATCGGCCCCATCTCTAACCGTCTCCTCCTTATACAATACATTAGCATTTTCTTGACTAGGGTGTTTTATGTCTCTCAAGCATTCATTGTCCAACATACCCTCCCATCCTTGTATGGAACAACCTTTTGATATGAGCCTAACTACGGTTATGTAAACATATGGCAATCCTCTCATCCTTTGTGCAAGAGCAAGAGCTTCTCTATCATCTTTGCCTCCCAAGTAAATCACACATACATTATACCTGAAAGATTTAGATAAGATTGACGAACCACAAGTTCTGCTGCGATCAATTAGAACGCCTACAGAACAAGGGGCCTTGTTCAACACTTTACAATTCAAGATCCGCAAATCTTTGCAATCTGAAATCATCTTTCCTTTGCTGTTCCATTTTCTATGAAATGGAAGTATTATTAATGCTACTGAATTGTTGAAGGCGACCCAACAAATGTCTTCATGCATTAATTTGGGAGGTGAAATTGCTGTGAAGACTTGCAGTTGAGTATGTTTCTTATGTTGAGACTTAAAGAAATTGAAAACGTCTATGATGGGTTGCCAGCGAGATCCATCTGCAGATGAACTCTTTTGACCTAATTGGTGATTGAGTAGAAGGGGAGTGGATCCACCAACAAGTTCTTCCAAGCAAAGTCCATAAACAGATAGAGGACTTCCTGTAGTAGGATTTGAAAGTTCAAGTAGCTTCATTGCTGCCAATGCATCATCTTGTTTATGTGCACAAGCTAGCACTCGAAGACCTTCATTTCTGTAAGAGTTTAATATGGTTCTTTTTTGGTAACCTGAGTATGTCTTTGATGGATCATAAAGCCTTCTGGTAAGTATTGGCACCATTGTTGCAAAGACGAATACAATTACTACAGCCAATGTGAAATGTTGAGGAACAATGGTCTGAAATTGAAAAAGTGAGAGAGATGGAGAATTAGTAGTCTTTCAAATGAAAAAAAGAAAAAGCAAGTTATAATTAAGTGCTTTGAAGAGATTGTGATGACCTGCTTGTCAGCATTAGTTGCTAAAGTGCCTAATTCAATAATGCCTTTGGCGGTCAACATCAGAGCAAGTGCAGTAGCATCCTTGCAAGGCATTTTGAAACAAATCGCAGGAATAAACCCGCAGATTATTTTCACCAAGAAACCAAAAATAATTACAAAAAATACAAAAGTAGGTGGCCTGCTCAATTCCCATAGATTGGATCTGTATCCACAATAAGTTGACATGAGTGGCAGCATCCAGCCTGTTACTATGGTGTCTAATTTTTCTATCAGAATTGAAGCCAATGGAGGTCCTGTTGGCACTGACAAGCCTAGGATAAAAGGCCCGTACATGTACTGAAGTCCAACATTATCACCAACTACTGCTACAAGTAGTAGTGTTATCACAAGAAAGAAAATGTAAGAATCTTTAACAGGCTTTCCTTCAGGAGTTCTTCTGATGATCCAGAACATCATCGGACGCAAAATTGTAATGATAAACATAAGAATAGCTATACAAAGGATCATAGACTTCATCGAGACACGTAACGATGTAAATCTGATTAGCTTCACGTATGTGGACGAATTTATCATAAGTACACTTATCAAGTCACTAATCAATGCTGATGATAAAGCAAGGTGTCCTAACTCAGAGTTAATAATCTTGAGATGCATTAACAGGCAGGCCACCACTGGAAATGAGGTTAGCATTAGTACTCCTGAGAACAATGTCACCCATTCTACATAGTGTTTATCAATGTTGTCTACCGTCATGCTTATGTGTATAGCACCAGGAATAATGATTAGAAATGGAAATATAGTGACGACAGAGCCTATAATCCATTCTCTTTTTCGTGATTTTGTGATCAGACCTGCATCCATCTTCACTCCGATCAAAAACATAAAAAGCAAGTATCCAAAGCGTGTTAATGTAGACAGGATTTTCACAGATTGCTGAGGAAACAAAATGTTTGATATTGTAGGAAAGAACCGTCCAAGTACAGTTGGTCCAAGAATTAGACCTGCCTGGCATTTGCAGAAGATGCAAACAATCCTTCAGTTAGTAAACACAACTACCAAATATATGGGCTTTGATAAACTTAAGGAAAGAACAATTCAGGCAACACTTTTAACATGAATACCAAAATTTCAATAATAATGAACAGGTTGTTAGAATTGTGATATATATTCCAAAGTATCAATACTTATATTTGGTATTTCAACCATCTTTTAAACCCCATGTTAGAACATATGCACAACCAGAAGAAAGGGTACCCTTATTGTTTAGTCTAACCATGAAACAAAACAAAAGGAGATGTTCTTAAACCGTATAGAACATTTATTAAGGTTGGCCTAAAACCATGCAAGACAATATTAATGCAGAAAAGTACCAGCACTTCGGATATAAGACGAGGCAAATAGAAGCGTCTAAGGAGGAGGTGTATAGCGGTGGCAAGAATGAAAATTGTCGCTAATTGCATTTGTAAAACAATCAAGGAATGTCTGAAAATATTATCATTGGCCTTCTGGTTAAAAAATCCGTTTGAGATAACTGGAACGAACTTTGAACATGAACCATCTACCATGTATTCAGGATCCAAATCATTGGCAAATGAATTTGCTGCCTCCATACCATGAAAATGTTCCTGGAATAGAAAGGACGAGAAAATTGCAGACAATTGAAGAAGGAGGATGAAAAGAGAAGTAAGAAGAATTGATGCCTGGTGGATAACGGAGAATAAGGAGAGGATCTGTTGAGATTAATGGAGCATGCGGTTTTCGTTATGCATTGACTATTTGTTTCAAAAATGTTTTAAGAAGGTTTATATATATATATATATATATATATATATATATATATATATATATATATTTACTTTTATATACATTGTTTTTATTTTTGAAAATAGTCACAATTACTCTAGTGGGCGCTCAAATGTTAGGCAAAGAAAAAGGAAAAACAAAATTTATTTATATTCTCATTTATATTTTATATGCTAGCAAGAACAATTATGAAACCCTGTGTGTGTTATGCATCTACAGAAAGGGAAATCGATCTTCAGTACGATTTATTCTTAAGGAGGCCCAGACTTTATCTACATCTTTTGAAACATGTCAATTCCTTCATGTTAAAAGGAAGGGCAACGAGGTGGCTAACCTCCTTGCCAATTATGGATTACAATGCCCCAAAGCAAGAATTTGGGTTGAAAACAATCCTAATATTGTTAATAATGTGTTGGCCATAGACGTAAGGTTATTATATGAGTAAAACATATAATCTTTTATTTCAAAAAACAATTGAATATAAAATTGGGCTTTCTTTAGAAACAAAAAGGCTGAGAAGCCATTTTTCCAAGGCTAGGCCTAGATTGTAGAAATGTAAACATCCAAACTTTTTGGACCTTCTGGGTTGGCTTGCCTCAATTAAATATTTGATCCAATTTTTCACACCAAGCAAATGGGACCCTAAGTTATTAATTTAATTTCATTTACATGATTTTTTTTTTTTATTTAGGTTTTGGATCTACATCCTTCAAGGCTGGCAAGGTACATTCTTTTCCATTGACATCATTAGAAAACTATTAGAAGAAAAGGACATCAATGAAAATATTTACTTGGTACCTCCATTTAGTTCCCTTCTTTTATTTTTTTTAATTTATTTATCTATTCTTTTTTATCTCTTAATGCAAAACAATATCATTTTCCCCAAGTTAATATTAAAAAATTAAAAAGAAGGAGAAGAACAGTCAAGAAACTCAAAAAAAAGAGAAGTTAAGAAGAAGAAGAAGAAGATTGAAAGACGGAGGGAAAAAAAAAGGAAAAAAAGAGGTCAAATGGTGAATGGAAGAGACAAGATGTCACAACCCTATTCTCTTACATTTACATTCAATAGTTGGGCTATGAGTCGATGTTAATCCATCACATTTCCTTATTTTTCAATCCATGCACATGAGATATAATCATGGTAAGAAATTAAATTTAGATAAATTTACAATTGTTAACATTAATTTACATCCCTGGTATTTATGCATATACAACATTGTGCTACAAAATGTTTAGATACAAGAGATTACAAGAGTGTACACCTTTGTGCAAACAAAAAGATAGCAGACAGAAGGAAATGTAGGATCTACCGCGATACGCTCAGACTACTGACAAAAATCTAGAAAGAGAGAAAAGTAAAGGGATGAGCAACCACAAGCTCAGTAAGGAAAGTGTGCACGCAGTAGATAACCCCACTATCTACATGAATATAATGTTATGCATTATGCAAAAAACATTTCAGCCGGAAACAAAATCATAATATAAGTAGATAGCAACCATATATATATATATATATATATATATATATATATATATATATATATATATATAATACATCCATGTAAAACTTGTTTCTGATTTACACATTGTATATATATATATATATATATATATATATATATATATATATATATATATATATATATAATACATCCATGTAAAACTTGTTTCCGATTTACACATTGCACCTAAAACAATAAAATCAATAGCAACCACCGCAATGTATAAAAATTTTCTCTGTATAAATTCAAAACAGGTTTTCAACTCAGTGTAATGAAACCCCAATTCACTCACTAGTATAAAATAAGTTTCAATTTGGTGTGGTGAAACCCTATTCACCCACCAGTACCCTCCAGGTACATAAAATCAACCATATCGGAGACTAGACAAGGATGTCACAATGAATAACGGACTTATGGCCATAGTCGGAGACCCCAACCGTACTAGTTAGGTGTGCAAGAATGTCTCATTGCCGCGGGAGGAGGTCAAATGCTATCCACCGGTCAATCAGCCGTCCAACGGCTCTCAGTAACGGTACAGTGTACTCTGTGTTACTTACACGATACAACGTAATCCGTCGACCCCGATTTAAAAATCACAATCTGTGGGTGCCTACCAGAGGAACTTACCGCCCCAACTTGGATCATCAACTGTCGTCTGTCTCAAAATCCAGTGCAAGTAAGTCGACATAACACACAGTAAACCCGACGGGTCTAGCACGATCTTATGCATATCATATAAAATCGAGTGCGAGCAAGACTCCAACACTATTTCATGCATAAATCTTATAAATCAAGTGCGAGCAAAGCTCCAGCACGATTTCACATATAAAATCAATAGACGGTTTGTAAGACTCGAAATTTAATCGTAAATTTTACGAGGTAGAAAAATATTCACAAATTTAAAGGAATGAGACTCGGACTAAAAATAAGGATCGAAATGGCCACAGGCCAAACGGGAAGGGAAGAAAATAAAATTTATCGAAAATACAAAATTAAATAGGAAAATATGGTGGAAGTATGAAGGAAAGCTAGGTTAATTTAATCCCGAAATAAGTGTAGGGGTAAAACGGTCAAAAGACCAAAATTCGGGATAAATACGATAAGAGAAATTTAATTAAAAATAAGGAATTAGGATTTCTTGATCAATAATGGGGAATTTTATAATTTCGAGTCAAATTGATCAAGATCCGGAATTTTTAGAAATACCGAAAATGTCACCCGGGACGATATCCCGAAAATACGGAGGAATTATACCGGAAAACTAATTTAAAAACTAAATAAATTCAACTTAATTTAATTAAATTAAATTGGTGAATAAAATAAAATTTTTGTAGATATTTTCATATTTCTTTTGACTATTTTATTGATTATTTTAATAATAAAATGAATAGTTAAATAATAATGATGAAAAAAAAAAAAAAAGGAACTGGAAATCGAAAAACCCGAAAAAACCAAAGGAAACCGAAACCCGTTCGCACCCGAGAAGAACCCACTGCCAATCTCGACCACCGGCGACCGTTCGACGTCCGACGAAGCTTCCAGGAGCAAGAGCAGAGTCCGGCGAACCCATAGGCACCGGAACCGAGCCGCGAGGTGGCCGGAGGAGCCCGATCCGAGCTCCGAAAATTCGAGGGAGAGAAGAGGTGATCGCCGGCGAACCACCGCACCTGGGCCGGAAAGAAGGGTACCAGTGTGTTCAAGGGAGGAAGCCGGTCATTTTGATACCGGTCTTGGCCGGTAAGACCGCCGGAACCGCCGGCGACGGCAAGAGGCAGTGAAGAGATCAAAAACGGTGCCGTTTTGCTGGAAGGAAAGGGAAGGAAAGGGAAAGAAAAGAAAGGAAAAGAAGGGAAAAAGAGAAAGAAAATTTTTGGGGGACGACTCGAGGTTCGGGTAAGTTGACCGAGGGTCGATATTGACTTACGGGTGAATTCCGGAATTTAATTTAATATTATTTTAATGGAAAATAATCCGGATTTACCTAATTATGCAGTTTTACGACGGAGACCGAACGAGAGCCGATCGAGCTCTGATCTTCGTACCCCGCATCGTATCGGGTAAGTACGATTTAAATTCGGCATTAAGATTTCTTTAAATATCGATTTTTAAGTATTTTACGGAATTACGGATTAATTTCACATAGGAAGGAATATTAATTCGTAATTGCAATAAATTGCCGTAAATGGTATACGGGCTATCCAATGAACTTGGATCGAAGCCCGATAATTATTAGTAAACCGCATAAGCCCGGTATACCCGAAGAAGGGAATTAATAAATATAAAAGGGCTGAAATGGGCCGAGACCAAATAGGGTAAATAGGGCCCAATACTTTAAAGTTGGTCAGTAGATGCGATATACTGATCGAGATAAGTGAATTAACCTCGATTACGTGGTTATATGCAGTGACGTATCTTTGTTTGGCGCGCACTTGGACCGAGAGGTTCGGTAGCTTCGAGATAAGCTAAGTCTACGCGCGATTCCAGGTAAGGGAATTTTATGAGCACTTAGAGGTAGCTGTACGTAATTTTGAGGGTATTTACAGTACCTTAAATTCATTAGGCTACCCAAAAACAGAATAATAATTTTTACGATAAAAATATGGAAATAGTGAAAAATGACCATTTTGCCCCCAGTTAGGAAAATTTCAAAAAGGGTAGTAAGGCTATGAAATTGCATGAATTTCATGATTTTAATGCTTTATATGAATAGACTGCTGTGATTTAAGCAAATACGAACATAGGTTGGCTATTGCTTTATTGAATTATACGAAAGGGTACCGGTTTGTACCGGTTACTATTTTTAAAAGATGTTTTGCAAAGACTTAGCCACCTATCGTATTTATACAAGTAAAAAGGAGTGTTAGAGTCTTACTCGCACTCAAGTTTACCGAATTATTTTCATGAAAAGCCGTACTGGAGCATTGCTCGTACGAAAAATTTGTGTGTGCATAACACCGTGCTGAAGCTTCGCTCGCACGCGATTTTTGATATCATGATATGCATAGCGTGGTGTTGGAGCTTCGCTCACACTAGACGCGAGTTGACATGCATATAGTCGTGCGGAAGCCTCTTGTAGACTGTGTGTCGCAGAGAGTTGAGATACTCGCACGTAAACTTTGAGACATGGGTTAGTTATCGACATAGTATTGGGCTGGCTAAGACCTATGGCAGGCACCCCCAGACTATGATATGGGTTCACGGAGTACGATGTACCGTGTATGTCACACGGAGTACGCTGTACCGTGCAGTCATGATGACTACGATGTTACTCGATATTCTGGCGGGTAGGACTTGACCCCACCTCCCGTTGCAGTTGTGATACCCCGCACGCCGGGATCCGTGTGCCTGGGATCACAGGGACATAGTATGGCCATAGTCCTCGTTTTTCATACAGTAACCTACATGCCTCACGTGATATCATACGGTCTAGATAGACCAGGACAAACCCGATGGAGGGGTAGTCCCGATTTATGCTTTTAAAAAGAGATCTGATTTTATGAATCAAGGTATTCCCGAGTGATGGGTTTAGCCTTGATGTGATGAGTTTTGATTTAAACAAATAAGTTTTTAAGGTGAAGGATTTACGATGAAACTAATAGATTTTGATGTGACGAGCATGAGATGTCATACATGAGGAATTTCCATGTTGATTTTATATGCAACTTCATGATTTCTTCTATACGATATACATTCATATGGCATCGTTTTAGTCATATCTCATGCTCCAAATATAAACGATTTTTATATCATACTATTATCAGCACGTAGATAGTATAGTTATCTACCTGCTTATATTATTGCCTTACTGAGCACGTTTCGCTCACCCTTTCATTTTCCACCCCACAGGGTACACTCAGTAGAAGAGAGCGACAATAGCTTCGCAATTCGGTTATCCGCTGCTTCTTATTAAGACTAGGTATACACATTTATATAATTTCGTATCTGAACATATAGATGCACAGTACTGTATATGATGTAATATTGGGGATGTATTTAGTTTAAATAAATTGATATGTAAATAAATTATGAAAATTGAATGATAAATAGGGAAGAGGTGACTAACACCGAATCATAGCCCAACTGTTAGTAGTGGAACTGTTCACGACGGGTAAGGAGTATAGAAAAAGCGAAAAAAATTTGTAGGGATTTTTAGGTAATTTGGGTCGTGACAGAAAAGATGGTATCAGAGCTTAAGTTGGCCTGATATGAGTCGGTGTTAGTGGTTAAGTAAATTTACATCCCCATGTATTGTGCATTGTTTAGATACAATTGTGTATATCAAGATGGAACCGCAGCTAAGAATTTAGTTTCGATTGCAAGAATATAGTTGTTATAACTGATAGCCGCTATGGTAGAGTGGCGAGTACACATACTAGAGGCCATAGAGATCGGCCTGAGAGTTGAATGAGTTGTTACATGAGACTCAAGATGAGAATGACGTGGAGGCTGATGTTGAGCATGCCCCACAGAGTCCGACAGAGAGATCGGACAGTATTGAGACGCGCTTCGCGATGTTGGAGCGGAGTGTGGAGATTATTGTGAGGAGCAAATTGCTCAGATTATGTATGAGATCAGAGGACGCGTTCTGAGGGGAATTATCCCTGAATGAAACAAAGCCGTGCGGGCCTCGGCCCAAAGCGGACAATACGTTGGACTTGTGGCGTTGTTGGACCACCCGTTGTTAGACCACCATCGTTGTGCGTGGGCCCATGAGGGGTGGCCATGGCCGATGGCAGGGGTTGGCCGTCACATAGTAGAAGATATTTCGGACTTGTTTACACAGTCTATTGCAGATAGTTGAGGATAGGCAGAGAAAAGCCTAAACAGATGCCTCAGACTAAAGAGATTTTCATACTTCTGGTATATAGCGAAGTAAAGAAACCAATACTTGTTGAGGACTGGGTGAATGAGATTGCAGAGATGTATGAATTCTTTCGGTGTATGTCGACTAAGGAAGTGACTTTTAAAATACATTTATGTTGGAGGGCGAGGCGGAGCATTGATGGAAGTCCGCTCGACCCATCTTAAGAGTTAAATATACAGAGCTAAGATGAGAAATATTCTGGATGTATTCCGGTGACAGAATATCCCGGACACTGTATAAGGAAAATTACAGATAGAGTTTCTTACACTGCCCATAGTCATGGGTTGATTGATGAGTACGAATCTCAAATACATCCCTGGGCAAGTATGAACCCGATATTATGGACAGTGAGAGTCGAAAAACCTAAAAGTTCATGTAAGGACTCGAATTTTCAATTAGAGTCCGATTGGCCCGTGAAATATTACCTATGCCGAGGCAGTGCGTAGATTTGCAGTTGGGTAAATAAGAACATGAATTGCACGCCTCTGAGATTGGGAAAGCTAGTGAGGGCCGAAATAGAAACAGAAGAGAATCGAGAAATGACGAAGATGTCAGAGCGGGAAAGAGACCAGTTGGTAAGAGATTAGATTTGACGAGTCATGGAGTAAGATAATTGGTAAGACCCCAGTGCAACATATTTTGGCACTCTTGAGGGGTATTGTGATTTGAGGACTCTGACTTGCTACAGAGTAGTGTGGCAATGTAGCAGGGTAAGCAAGATAAGCAGTATAGCAGTGTAGCAGTGTAAGCACTGTAAGCAGTGGGAGATGAGTGGTGGATACCATGGAAGGAGGGTCTATACCTACACTGTATTGATGAAAATGGCCGATAAGTGTGGTAAGACGGACCATTGATTTTTGATTGCTCAGAGTTGAGCGAGATTGCCCCACAGGAAAGTAAAGAGATAGAGAAAAACTTCGTTGGTACAGTTGCAACGAAAAAGGAGGCCATAGCCGAAAAGAAAAAAAAAGGGAAAGTAGGTTGTTGGACGAAGGCGAGAGGATGTCTTGGACCAGGACACTATTGATGTTTCATGGATGTGGTGTAAGATACCACACTTGTTAAGAATAATGAAGTACATATGTTCAGTGATCCTGGTGCCACATATTTATTCATACCGCCTTCATTCACATATAAGTGAGTAAAAGGGCATGAATGCCTACATCGTTGGGTATAATACTGATAAATGAGTACCCCAATAGAGGAGGATTAGTTAACGGAGTATGGATATAGAGAATTTTAAGTTGAAAACAGGGGTGAAAACATCACTGAAAAACATATTGTAAGTGTTGACAAGTAATAAAAAGGGGTGCAACCGTTGAAATTAAAGGAGTAAAGGATTGTACTCACGAAATCAATAATGAAAGAGTTTTATCATGATTGATATACGAAGGAGATGATCCTTGAGATATGTTGATCCCAAATACAAGATGTATTGGAGTAAGAGACGTATGCTAGGTAATAACATCTCTATGATATGCGAAGTAGTTAGGATTGAAGCAATTAGTAGCGAATACAAATTATAACCAAGGACAAAGATGGGTATAACCATAACCAGTAGTTGTGGTTAAGTCTAAGGGTTAATAAAGGTATTTCAAAATACCTCCCCGCCTGAAGACTTGACAGCGTCTAAAAATATACATATAACTTATTACGTGAAACCGGTTGCCGTAATAAATACTTTTAGCATTAGGATACCTTTAATAAGACGATAAGAATATTAAAATTCGACAAATTATAAAGGTTAACATAGTAAAATTTAATAGGAGCCGTTAAGATAAGAAAAGGAAATGGCGCAGGTTAGTACCTGAAAACGTAAGCGGTTGAGAAGGATCTTATACGCTTATGCGTAAATAAGTCAAGGATTAGATCGACTTGTAATCATCATTATCGATGATATGTTGGGTGTAGTTAAAGTCTAGGGCGATTTATAAGCAATAATGGGAAGATGATTTTTACAGATGGATTGCTGCGAGTTCTAAGAGGATATACCTTGTTGACACGTTTAACTAAGAAACGTGGTCTTGAATAAGATGATAAATAAGATGATAGATGTGACATGGATTTTGGTGTAGTGAAGTATGAACTGACCACCTTGATTAATTTCGCCATACCCAACAGCTCAAGAGGTTCCCAGTGAGTATAGATACCTCGAAATTATGATGGAGCTGTGTATTGATGTATAATGGGAAGATAGTCAATTTTGGAGACAAACAACTCTTTGATCATTAAATAAACTATCTGACCCATGATTTTAAGTTGGCAACGGTAGTATTTGTACCGAGGATATGGTACTATTATGTACATAGTGAGAAATTGTGGATATGCACTGATCATAAAGCCCGAGTATCTGTTTTTACAGAAAGGGGCGAATATGAAAATACATATTGGGTTAGAGCTTCTGAGAGATTTTGATTTATGAAAATTGTACCTCCCAGGAAAGGCTAATGTGATGATTGATGCCTTGAGCAGAAAGAGCCTCGGGATGGTACCACATATGATGGTCAGGGAGCGTGAGCTGCGAGATGCAGTTGTGAGCCTCAGTATAGATGTGATCCCTTCTGATGATGACAGTGATCGTGTGACAGTTAGCCTGATGATTAGAACTGGATGAGAGTGCCCGGATTTGCCAGGCTTAGCGTGATGATCGGCATGATGTCGATAGTGTGGGTCAGATTCAGAAGGGTACAGTGATAGAGTTCACAGTGGGTGATGATGAGTTACTGAGGATTTCGAGACAGTATGAGTGCTCCCCAGGACCACAGTTGATAAGATAGTAATATTGCCAGAAGCTCACTCTTCGGGATATACAGTGCATACGGAAAGTAAAGAAATATATCGAAATCGCAAAAATGGTATGGGTGGTCAGATGTGGAAAGAGATATTGGTGGAGCTTGTAGAAAAGTGCCTAGTGTGTCAGCAGAGTAAGGTAGAGTATTAAAAGTCTGCAGAGTTATTGCAGCACCTACCTATATCGACATGGCACGAAAATGGGGACAAGTCTCCATGAATTTTATGATGGGTTACAGAGGACCCAGGTAAATCAGGAGACTATTTGGATGATAGTCGTTAAGTTGACTAAGTCCACCCACCTTCTGGTTATGAAATCTCTAAATACTCAGAGTGTATATAAGGATTTATGGGTAAGTAAGATTGTGGAACATTAAGTAGCGTTCCAGTGAGCATGATATCATATAGGGATCCCCGCTTCACTTTCTACTTCAGAGAATATTTTTAGGAAGCTATGGGAACCCGACTGAGTATTAGCACAGCTTTCCATCCTCAGACAGATGGTCAGTTAGAGAGGACTGTACAAGTTTTGGAGGATCCGATGAAAGCGTGTGCCATTGATTTTACAAGCTCCTGGAATGATCAGTGATTTCTAATTAAAGTCGCCAATAACGACAGTTGGCAGTCGAGTGTCGGGATAACAAGATATGAGGCAGAATATAGCTGTAGGGGTTGTTTCCCCAAATTGGATAAGAAAAGTGGGTGACAGAATAGAATTACTTTTAACCTTGGATAATAAGTCTTTGAGAATGTTTAGTTAAGGATGATAGATTAAGAACACCTCAGAGCAGATAGACAAGTATTGGAATTCACCCTTGGTGAATTAGTATGGTTGAAAGTTACTTGTCCTAAGAGAATAAGGACATAGCGAACTTTTGGAAGAAGGTAAATTGAGTTGCGCTGGATTGAAGATTTTGAGAGATTAGACAAGTGGGAGATAAGACCTGTAGATTGGTGTTATCACCTGAAGTAACGGGCACCCACAATGTGTCTCAGATTTTGATTCTTCGACAATACTATCCAGATCCAGCATAGATGATCGAATATGAACTCCAAAAGTTCAGTTTAAGGAAAATATGAGTATATTGAAGAAGTTGATTCGGGCATTAAACAGGAAAGAGAAAGTATTGAGGATTAAGATAATCTCCCTAATTAAAGTTCTTTTGGTAGTAATACACTCCGGAGAAGGTCACATAAGACTTTAAGAGTATGATACGATTAATGTACCGGAGTTGTATATGGACTCATCTGACTTGGTTCTAATTTGGAGGACCAAATTTTTTAAGTGGGGGAGATTTGTAAGACCCGAAATTTAATCGTAAATTTTACGAGGTAGAAAAATATTCACAAATTTAAAGGAATGAGACTCGGACTAAAAATAAGGATCGAAATGGCCACAGGCCAAACGGGAAGGGAAGAAAATAAAATTTATCGAAAATACAAAATTAAATAGGAAAATATGGTGGAAGTATGAAGGAAAGCTAGGTTAATTTAATCCCGAAATAAGTGTAGGGGTAAAACGGTCAAAAGACCAAAATTCGGGATAAATACGATAAGAGAAATTTAATTAAAAATAAGGAATTAGGATTTCTTGATCAATAATGGGGAATTTTATAATTTCGAGTCAAATTGATCAAGATCCGGAATTTTTAGAAATACCGAAAATGTCACCCGGGACGATATCCTGAAAATACGGAGGAATTATACCGGAAAAATAATTTAAAAACTAAATAAATTCAATTTAATTTAATTAAATTAAATTGGTGAATAAAATAAAATTTTTGTAGATATTTTCAGATTTCTTTTGACTATTTTATTGATTATTTTAATAATAAAATGAATAGTTAAATAATAATGATGAAAAAAAAAAAAGGAACTGGAAATCGAAAAACCCGAAAAAACCAAAGGAAACCGAAACCCGTTCGCACCCGAGAAGAACCCACTGCCGATCTCGACCACCGGCGACCGTTCGACGTCCGACGAAGCTTCCAGGAGCAAGAGCAGAGTCCGGCGAACCCATAGGCACCGGAACCGAGCCGCGAGGTGGCCGGAGGAGCCCGATCCGAGCTCCGAAAATTCGAGGGAGAGAAGAGGTGATCACCGGCGAACCACCGCACCTGGGCCGGAAAGAAGGGTACCAGTGTGTTCAAGGGAGGAAGCCGGTCATTTTGATACCGGTCTTGGCCGGTAAGACCGCCGGAACCGCCGACGACGGCAAGAGGCAGTGAAGAGATCAAAAACGGTGCCGTTTTGCTGGAAGGAAAGGAAGGAAAGGGAAAGAAAAGAAAGGAAAAGAAGGGAAAAAGAGAAAGAAAATTTTCGGGGGACGACTCGAGGTTCGGGTAAGTTGACCGAGGGTCGATATTGACCTACGGGTGAATTCCGGAATTTAATTTAATATTATTTTAATGAAAAATAATCCGGATTTACCTAATTATGCAGTTTTACGACGGAGACCGAACGAGAGCCGATCGAGCTCTGATCTTCGTACCCCGCATCGTATCGGGTAAGTACGATTTAAATTCGGCATTAAGATTTCTTTAAATATCGATTTTTAAGTATTTTACGGAATTACGGATTAATTTCACATAGGAAGGAATATTAATTCGTAATTGCAATAAATTGCCGTAAATGGTATACGGGCTATCCAATGAACTTAGATCGAAGCCCGATAATTATTAGTAAACCGCATAAGCCCGGTATACCCGAAGAAGGGAATTAATAAATATAAAAGGGCTGAAATGGGCCGAGACCAAATAG
Source organism: Firmiana major (assembly GCA_033439115.1). Lineage (NCBI taxonomy): Eukaryota > Viridiplantae > Streptophyta > Magnoliopsida > Malvales > Malvaceae > Firmiana > Firmiana major. Next base: position 32,736,328 of record CM065913.1, on the reverse strand, counting down.
GGTAAATAGGGCCCAATACTTTAAAGTTGGTCAGTAGATGCGATATACTGATCGAGATAAGTGAATTAACCTCGATTACGTGGTTATATGCAGTGACGTATCTTTGTTTGGCGCGCACTTGGACCGAGAGGTTCGGTAGCTTCGAGATAAGCTAAGTCTACGCGCGATTCCAGGTAAGGGAATTTTATGAGCACTTAGAGGTAGCTGTACGTAATTTTGAGGGTATTTACAGTACCTTAAATTCATTAGGCTACCCAAAAACAGAATAATAATTTTTACGATAAAAATATGGAAATAGTGAAAAATGACCATTTTGCCCCCAGTTAGGAAAATTTCAAAAAGGGTAGTAAGGCTATGAAATTGCATGAATTTCATGATTTTAATGCTTTATATGAATAGACTGCTGTGATTTAAGCAAATACGAACATAGGTTGGCTATTGCTTTATTGAATTATACGAAAGGGTGCCGGTTTGTACCGGTTACTATTTTTAAAAGATGTTTTGCAAAGACTTAGCCACCTATCGTATTTATACAAGTAAAAAGGAGTGTTAGAGTCTTACTCGCACTCAAGTTTACCGAATTATTTTCATGAAAAGCCGTACTGGAGCATTGCTCGTACGAGAAATTTGTGTGTGCATAACACCGTGCTGAAGCTTCGCTCGCACGCGATTTTTGATATCATGATATGCATAGCGTGGTGTTGGAGCTTCGCTCACACTAGACGCGAGTTGACATGCATATAGTCGTGCGGAAGCCTCTTGTAGACTGTGTGTCGCAGAGAGTTGAGATACTCGCACGTAAACTTTGAGACATGGGTTGGTTATCGACATAGTATTGGGCTGGCTAAGACCTATGGCAGGCACCCCCAGACTATGATATGGGTTCACGGAGTACGATGTACCGTGTATGTCACACGGAGTACGCTGTACCGTGCAGTCATGATGACTACGATGTTACTCGATATTCTGGCGGGTAGGACTTGACCCCACCTCCCGTTGCAGTTGTGATGCCCCGCACGCCGGGATCCGTGTGCCTGGGATCACAGGGACATAGTATGGCCATAGTCCTCGTTTTTCATACAGTAACCTACATGCCTCACGTGATATCATACGGTCTAGATAGACCAGGACAAACCCGATGGAGGGGTAGTCCCGATTTATGCTTTTAAAAAGAGATCTGATTTTATGAATCAAGGTATTCCCGAGTGATGGGTTTAGCCTTGATGTGATGAGTTTTGATTTAAACAAATAAGTTTTTAAGGTGAAGGATTTACGATGAAACTAATAGATTTTGATGTGACGAGCATGAGATGTCATACATGAGGAATTTCCATGTTGATTTTATATGCAACTTCATGATTTCTTCTATACGATATACATTCATATGGCATCGTTTTAGTCATATCTCATGCTCCAAATATAAACGATTTTTATATCATACTATTATCAGCACGTAGATAGTATAGTTATCTACCTGCTTATATTATTGCCTTACTGAGCACGTTTCGCTCACCCTTTCATTTTCCACCCCACAGGGTACACTCAGTAGAAGAGAGCGACAATAGCTTCGCAATTCGGTTATCCGCTGCTTCTTATTAAGACCAGGTATACACATTTATATAATTTCGTATCTGAACATATAGATGCACAGTACTGTATATGATGTAATATTGGGGATGTATTTAGTTTAAATAAATTGATATGTAAATAAATTATGAAAATTGAATGATAAATAGGGAAGAGGTGACTAACACCGAATCATAGCCCAACTGTTAGTAGTGGAACTGTTCACGACGGGTAAGGAGTATAGAAAAAGCGAAAAAAATTTGTAGGGATTTTTAGGTAATTTGGGTCGTGACACGGTTCGTTTCTGGTAGATCGGTACCCCAAAATCGAGTCTCACACAAAACAGCGCGAAACGAAGTGAGAGAGATTACTTCTCATTAAATCACTCATCACGTAGAAAAATATGCAATTTAGTCAAATCTAGAGCCCATCTATTATTTTAATCATCAAAACTCACTTTTTTTACCAAGAAAACAATGAGATATGTTATTTCATGCATTTTCAGACGTTTTCAGATTTTTGTCATAACTAGGGATATTTTGGTAATTTTACCCATACTCGGGAGAAATCTAGAATCCTCATATTTAGACTCTACACCAATTTTAAGTGACTGTAAATGACGATGAAAATATGAGTAGTTATCTTTATAGCCCACACAGTTCCTTTACCTCAAATCACGTTGAAGTATTTTTCCTCCTTTTCCTACTTCGCGTAATTTGATCTATTCGACTCTGTGTATATCTCCGGGAGCTACAGATAGTTATCAATCACATCAATATACTTATTTCTTACTTTTGATAGCTAGTTTCCAATTTCAAAACCTAAAACATTTCATTCGGAATAAATTCGCAATTTATGCGAGTAATTCCTAACTCGTATAACTATACCAGTTATAGTAAGGGAATTTCACTTACCCGAGATTTCGCGATGGCATCCAAATTCGAGGCTCGATCGAACTCACGTTGGTCGCCTATTGTCGTGCTACACATTTATATATTTGAACCGGGTCAATTTCGATCAAATATAAATTCAAATAAATATTTCAAAAAATAAATCGATCAATTTCGACTGCTTATTGATTTACTGTTGAGCCGAGTCGACACCGAATTTTTTTCTAAATTTTTTTCTCTCCTCTTTCTCTCTCATGCTGAACCGGCTCCCGGGCCAATTCTGCCGACGTTCGACGCGGCTTCACCAGGGGAGTCTTCGGTTGGCTGGGCTAGGGCTAAATCGGCGTCGGTGCCATCCGGTTTCCTCTTCTCCCTTTTGGCTTGCTCCTTCGCAAATCTGCCGTTTCCTGGCGTTCCACGGCTCGTCGAGTTGCTCAAAGCTTCCTTGGGTGTCGATCGTTCTCTGCCGGTCTTGTCTCACGCTTATTCGTCGGCCATCGCTCGTCGGAGGTGAGGAAGGCAAGGGTCAAGTCCTCGGCTTTCAGGTTTCCTCGCGTTTTCTAGTTTTCAATTTCTTTTTTTTTTTCTCGTTTTCTGTTTTTTTCTTTACTTTTCTCTTCTTCTTTTTTTTTTCTTCGATTCTCTTTTTTTTTTCCTTTTTATTTATTTTATACATGTTTTATACTATACCCATATATAAAATATCTTACTATAATATTATTATAATAATAATAATATCACCATTATATTATATTATTATAATAATATTATATTACCATAATATATTTTATACATTAATATTTACACCCACTTGTACATATATATATATATATTATTTAATTTTGTTTCCACAAATATATATGTATCTCCTATTTTATTATTTCTTCAAAAATATATTTTCTTTCATATTTTCGCGATAAATTCTCGAGGTGAGGTAATTTTCAGGTTATCATTTTCGGATTAACTTTCATTCTTGGACTTCTTATATTTTAGTGTTTTGAGTCTATATTTTCAGTCGATTTAATCGAATTTCATTCGGTTTGTCCCAAACTCATTGAAACTCTTATTTTTCAATTTAAAGCACTTAGATTTATTTTCTTAATTCAACTTAACTTAATATTATATCATTCATTCGTTATAAATCAATATATCACAAGTGTATATTTATAATAATATATTTACAGTGAAATAATATAAATTTTAAGTCTTACACAAGAAGACTCTAAAACTATACGTATTAAAACTTTAATGGTTAGTTAAAATGGGGTTAGTTAAGGTTAGTTATAATTGCTAGTCGAGCTAGTAACAAAAGAGATATTAATAGGGAAAAGAAATGTCATGAGTTAAGCTACTATTGTTTAAAAATATTTTTTTTTTCTCTTCAGTTGCCCGTCTCGGTAGGAAGCTGCCCCCAATGTGTTCAAACCCCTTTATTAATTTATGAATTAATAAATTTATGAAATACCTGACCTTGTTTTTCACTCTCATCTCAAATGGGACCCTCTTTAGTTATTTACTTGATTGCTAATTCATTTATATGATTTTTTTATTGTTACATTTAATTTGGATCTACCTGCACAACTATATTATTTTAATTTTAGACTCGTTATTTTCTAGGAGATAATAAAGGATGAGAACAATTACGTGCCCACTAGTTTTTAGGATATGATCATGGGCAGGCATGTGGTACTTTCCCTCTTTCTCCTATTTCCTTTTTTTTTTTAATTTAAAAAAAGGGCAGACGACAAAAGTATCTTCTTCGCCGGAGGGCGATGGCACAGAATAGAGGAGAAAACCATGGGCGGATACCACTACTGGGTTCAAATTTCAAACTACGACCTTAAAATTTAATTTGGGTGATGGATGAGTTTAGCTCGATAAAATTAAAAGATAATTAAAAATTATTTAAAATATAATATTTTTAATAAAATAATAATAAATTTTAAAATAAAAATAAGAAAATAATTTTATCTTTTTATTGTTTTGTCTCTTTTTCCTCTACTCTACTGACTCGTATTGATGACCATCCAACTCTTAAATTGACCTTAAGTGACCAGTCACATCCGTTACTTCCTTTCTTCAGCTCCAAAATTTAAACCGAAGATATTTTAGATGAGAAGTTTGGGTTCACATAATTAGTGTATACTTGAGCTGAATCTATGTTATACATTCAAAAGTCTGAGTTCCATTTTAAAATTAATATTTTAATTTAAAATTTAAAATATAAATTCAACTCATTTAAATTTTATTTTTTAATTTAAATTCAACTTGAGATATAAATTAAATTACTTAAATTCATTTGTTTAAATTTATTTATTAAATAAAAAATTCCAATTCTCGTTAAGAGTTTTACAAATATTTTATAAACAATTCTATCATTAATTTGATAAACCAATTTTTTTGAGTGTTTTAAAATATGATAAATTAACATATTAATTAACTGATGACAATAAAATAAAACAGATTTTGCAGTTTTTTTTTTTTGGTAGTAGCTTGATATGAGCTTGAAAGGATAGAATCCTACACTTTATAATTTAAAGTTATAAAAATATATATTAAAATAAAAAAATTGTTAACTATTTAAATTAAATATTTAAATATTTAAATTAATTTTTTTATAAAAAATATTTAAATCGATTTGTTCAATAATTTAAATTATTTAAATTTAAATTTAAATTAATAATAATAATCGAATCAAATTTAAATAAAATGTATTTGATTTTAAGTAACTTGTGAGTGTAAATTTGATATCTCATTTATACCCTTAAATTGAATTTCATAACTGATGAATAAAAAAACAAAAATCACTCTCTTCTCTTAAAAATGTAGAAATGTTGCAGTCCTGATTAATTTCAGCAAGGTACATTGACAAAAGAAATTTCGCAGTTGCACAATTTATTTCAGTTTCACCTTAGAAATTAAACATCTTCCCCTAATTTTGCTTATATATTAAATTTTTATTAATTAACAATTAAAACTTAATCTAATCATAATTACTTACTTTTTTTTTATAAAAAATTATATTTAAAATTCAAATCCCAACCTATTCCTCTCAAATAAATTTTTTTTTTACCTTAGCCAAATTAATGGAATAAAAAAAAATGCAGTGTCATGAATGTAATAATACAGTAGTCCATGTCCTTTTAATAAACTCATCCACTATATATTTTCAGTGAATATATCATCTGTATTATCTTATCTTTCCGAAGCGCTCTTTTTCCATTTTACGACAAAACTTCTCAAATGGAGGTTCTTTCGCAGCGATTATCATCCTCAACTTTGAATCCCGGTGCTCCGTTGTTCGTTCCCTTGGCATATCGGACGGTGGAGGATTTCTCTGATCAATGGTGGGCCCTTGTCCAATCGTCCCCTTGTTTCCGTGACTACTGGCTCGAAGAATGCTTCCACGATCCCCAAAATGACGACGACCCTCTCTTTCCCGACGACCTCGATGCCATCTTTGACGAATACGAAGACATTTTTGTCGACCCCAGAAGTAAGTTACTCATTAACTCGCCCGACTCAACTAGTCAACTAAGTATAACTCGGATCTCCCTCAATTTTTCTGTTGTTTTCTTTTTTCAGTGGAGGAAAAGAAGGGCGATCGTCAAAAGGAATTGGCACCATTCGGGGCATTGAAGTGGCGGAAGGGCCACTTCGTGACGGAGTCACCAAGGTTTCTTGAGAAAGCACCCAAGATTGTGAGTGTAAAAGTGAGTCCAAAGGCCATTCACCAACCAAGGTAGATCGACTCGTGCTGAGTTGAGATGGGAGATCTCCTCGGGCTGGAAGCGGTCACATTTAAGTTTTAACCGCTTTTCTTTTTCTTTTTTAATTTGTAATATTCTGTGTACAGAGATCTTTTCCTTTTGGATGGCAGTGTGTAACTTTTTTATTCGGTAATCAAGGAAATTAACCTTTCCCAAATTTTTTTATACTCCAGGTATTATCATCTTCATTATTCTAAATATTGCATAGATTCAGCGAGCAAAAGTAAAATAATAGCATATATATATATATTATTTTTCATAAAAAATGTAAAAATTTAAAAATTTTATTAATACTATATTAAATAATTATCTATTTGAATAAAAAAATTTAAAATTAGTATTTACTTTTATTCATCAATCACAGTGATAAGCTAACCCTACACTGAACCTTGGGCATCTTAATATGCATTAAACATTAATTAAAAAGACTTAATCACTAAATATATCATGTTTTGCCTTTTCCCTGGACCTTCCTTTTTATGGTTGCCACGTGATCGGCTTAATGGCATCGCCATTAACTTTCCTTGTATTTTCCCCTACTTTGCTAGACCGAGCTTGACGGCAACGCTATTAAATTTCTTACCTATAAAAAAAAGAAAAAAAGAAAAAATAGAATCCAATGCCAGGCTTCTTCCAAGTTGAAACAAAAACGGGCTTTTAACAATTACAAATCTCAGGACTTCACCATAAAACTTAATGATTTGCTTGTAAATTTGCAAATGAAAGAAACATGATTTCAAGATAATAAAACGATAGATTGATCCATATTTTCAATTCATTTTACTCTCACTTAAAAATTCTCCGGTATTTGCTCCTTTAGAACTCTAATCACTTAAAATGTTGTTGTAAAAGTATGAACTGTAATCACTTTAATTGTTGTTTTACAAGTATATATGTTAAACAGATATTATGAATATCAAGAAGAGCTGTTATTTGATCTCTCAAGTGGTTTGATATTGGGATTTTTTTTTTTTTTACTGTTGAGTACATTTCATATTTGGATTAAAAAAATTCTTTTTATTATGGATAAAAATATTCAAAACACTTGGTCCAATATAAAATTACCACATGACATGAAAAAAATTACATATTTTATTCATTATATATTTTACAAGTCCCAAATAAGACAAAAAAGGACATTTCATCTAAGGATATACGTAATTACAGACAGAATAAATTCTTATAAATAGGGGTCAAGTATGACTCAAAAAACTAAGTCTCTATTTTGCTTATAGAAACTCTGCCAAATTCCCTTCTGACTTAAGCATCGGAGTGTTTATGCAGGGAACAACCTTTGCGTCCCTATGATTATTCTTTTTCTTGTAGAGCCTTTGGTAACACGTGACACGAAGAGCGAGGACGTCAGCCATACATCATCATTTTGTTTGGCAACAACAATTGGCGCCATCTGTGAGAAATGGAAGAGAATCTTTTTGCTTTGCGACGATGGTATGGACACGTTCAACAGCGATGAGAAGCGACAAGAATGAAGTTATGACAAGCTCTCCAATTGGTAACTTCGGTGATAGAGTCCAGAGGTAGAGAGGGCGAATATGATGACAATTCTCATAACTGAATTTAAAGCTATGAGAAAAAAAAGGGAAAGAAACTGTCCAAGCCTTACGGACTATGGTTGATCTGTTCAAGGGTGCCTTCCCGCAACCGTCTAAAATTTGGTGGGAGAAAGAAGTACTTCACGAGTCCCTCACGGTAGGATGACGTGAGACACTGAAGGCCGAGCTGCGCGAGACCTTGATGGCCTGGTCGCGCGAGTCCCTCACGGCATGACCGCACGATGCCCTCACGGCATGTTGGCATAAGACTCTAACAACATGCCAGCGCCATACTCTAACGGCTTAGCCGTGTGAGACCCTGACGGTCTGATGACGTGAGACCCTATCGGCTTGGCTGCTGAAAACCTATTACATGAGGCTACAGTAGACCTTATGCGTGAGGCTGCAGAAGGATTGAGGCGTCAGGGTGTGCAAGACCCCGTACGGGAAGTTTCGGAAGACCCTGGGCATGAAATTGCAGGAGGCATGAGGCTTTAGGGTATGAGAGGCCCTGGGCATGAGGGTTCAGAAGGCCTGAGACGCCAAGCTACAGAAGACCCCATGTGCGAGACTCCAATGTACAAAAGGCATCAGGGTGTTAGAGAACCACAACGTCAGGGTACGAAAAATGCAACACGGGAGATTGTTGGTGGTCGGAGACGCCAAAATATTGAAAGCTTTGAGAGTCCGACTATGATAGATTATGAGTATTTGAATACGGAAGATCTTTAGTTTCAGAACACAAATAGCTCGCCAAACAATGGGGTCAGAGGTGTCGGAATAACAAACACACATGCTGGGAGAAACTCAAAAGTAGATCCGACATGGAACCCTAAAATTGAAATGACCAACTTTCAATCCTGGACTCGTCAAAACCAAATGTACGATAATGGGAGAAAAGTTGTTGACTGTGATCAAGCTGATTCATGTAAGGTGTAAAAGAGGCTTGCATCCATGGCACAAGATGCCACAAATATGAAGAAAATGGTGGAACGTATCTTAGAGGAGAAAAAGGTTGGTTCCAGCAGAAGAAAATCAGATAAGAAGAATCTCATTCAGTTCAGCGATCATGAAAAAACCATTGCCATCAAAGTTTAAGATGCCACTGATAACAGCATATGCTAAAAAGACTGACCCTTATGACCATGTCTAGAACTGTGAGTTATTAATGTTATTACTTGGATGAGAGGATGAGATTATGTGTAGAGCATTCTCCTTAACTTTAATTGGTCACGCACTAAAATGGTTCAATAGTTTACCAGAAGGGTTTGTCTCATCTTTTAATCAGTTGAGAAGTGAACTTCTAAAGGCCTTTATGATAAATAGCCACAAGAGGAAGAAGGCCACCTATTTGCTTACCTTGAGGCAAGAGAATAAGGAATCACTCAAAAGCTACGTGGATCAGTTCTATGATGCTACTCTTGAGATACGTGATCTACAAGATGGGGTAGCAGTGATAGCTATGCTACAGGGGACAAGGTCCGAAAAGCTGCAGGAATTGTTGTCTTTAGATCAGCCGACAACATTTTCAGACTTGTTCTCCAAAACAAACATGTACATTACTCAAGAGGAGGTTATGAAGATGATACTAGCACGACACTTGAAGGAAGGAAGGAAACGAGAAAGAGAGCCTGATGATAAGAACGTTGGAAGATCAGATAGAACAGGAAATGCCCCAAAGTTGAAATATGCAACCTTCACGCCGTTTACTGAGCCACACGCTTCAATCCTTGAGGTAATAGAAAGGATGGGGATGCTCCAATTCCCTAGAACAAGTGAAGAGAATCTAGGACAAGGTTTTAGATCTTACTGCAGTTTTCATTCTTCCTTTGGCCATTCAATTGAAAAGTGTTGGGACCTTATGAATCAGCTTGAGAAGCTAGCTAGAGAAGGGTGGTTAGACCGCTACATGTAGAGACACGAAAGGAATCAATATCCAATGCGGGGTTGAGGAGATAATAGGTTACGTGAAAGGCGCAATGATAATAGAAGAAATTTAAGGGAGAATGAAGAGAGAGGAAACAAGGCGAGGCCAAGAGAGCATAGGAACCAGCAGATATACAATGAACCTACAAAAGCTGCTATTAATGTCATTTCTGGTGGAGAATACATGGCTGATAGCTCATCTGCTTTGCGAAAAGCTTATGCTAGACAGACATACCAGGTCTATTTAATGATGAAGGTGGCTGAGAAAGAAGAGGTGATTGTGTTCACACCTGATGATTAAGGAGATGTAATTGTGCCGCATGATAATCCTATGGTCATATCGGTGGTGGTAGCTAAGCATCCGATAAGTCTGATTCTAGTAGATAATGGAAGCTCGGTGAACCTTATCTACTGGAATTGCTTTGAAAAAATGAATCTAAGGGAAGATAGACTAAAGCTTGTAACTACCCCCTGTTCGACTTCACTGGAGAGAAAGTAGATGTGGCAGGATCTATTGAGTTGCCTGTTATTTTGGGAGAAGATCCTAAAAGTGTTAGGAGACAAGTCTTATCTATGGTAGTCAAGTTAACATCTCTGGCATACAACGTTATCATTGGACGACCACTGTTGAGTGACATGAGGGCCATACTTTCCCCTTGCTATCAGTTGATGAAATTCTTAACTCCCAGAGGTGTATGACAGGTACGAGAAGACCAAAGGAGAGCAAGAACATGTAATGTCACCTCGACTACATGCAAAGAGGTTTATAGGAAAGAAATCCTTACTATTACTGAACCACCTAAGCCGAGACCTGTTGAAGAAATGGAAATAGTAAAGTTAAAGGCTGACAGTGAAGAGAAGATAGTATACATTGGGGGCCAATTGAGACCCGAAGTGAAAGAAGAGATAGTAAAGTGGTTGAGAGATAACTCAGTTGTTTTCGCATGGGCCCCTTCTGACATGCCTGGAGTTGATCTGAAAGTCATCTGTCATGAACTTAATGTGTTGCCTGGGGCGAAACCTATCAAGCAAAAGAAAATGAACTTCGCCTCTGAGAGACAACAGGTCATAGAAGAAGAGGTTGATAAGTTACTTGCAGCTGGATTCATTTGGGAGGTCTGGTATCCGGATTGGCTTGCGAATGTGGTAATGGTGAAGAAAGACACCGAAAAATAGAGAATGTGTGTGGACTTCATCGACTTGAAAAAGGCATGTCCAAAAGACTCATACTCGTTGCCTCAGATTGATAAGCTAGTGGATGAAACTTCAAAGTATGAGTTTCTTAGCTTCTTGGACGCATTCTCTGGTTACCATCAATCTTTATGCACCCTAAAGACGAAGAAAAGATATCTTTCATCACTGATAAAGGCACTTACTATTACAGAGTGATGCCGTTTGGCTTGAAAAACACAGGTGCTACATATTTAAATATCTACTTGGTAATACAATGGAAGCCTATGTGGATGACATGATCGTGAAGAGTAAAGAGGGGGAATCACATGTTGTACAATTGTCTAAAGTGTTTGAAGTTCTAATGAGGTATAACATGAAGTTAACTCCCAACAAGTGTTCGTTCGGGGTTCAATCAGAGAAGTTTTTGGGATTTATGATAACCAATTGTGGGATCGAGGCCAACCCCGAGAAGGTCCAAGCCATCTTGGACATGAAACCTCCAGTCACTTTTAAAGAGGTGCAAAGGTTGACGGGGAGAATAGCTGCATTAAACCACTTCTTATTGAAATCTGTTGAAAGAAGCCTGCCGTTCTTCTAGACACTCTAAGATGAAAAACATTTTGAATAGACTGAAGAATATGAAGCGACCTTTGAAGAGTTGAAAGAATACCTGAAAGAACTTCCGTTATTATCAAGGCCTTTGACTGAGGAGCATCTGTTTATGTACCTTGGGGTAGGCGATAAAGCGGTTAGTGCAATTTTGCTAAGAAAAATTGCAGAAGGAGATATACCAGTTTACTATGTGAGCAAAGTGCTTTTGGAGGCAGAAACGAGGTATCCACAAGCGGAGAAAGTGGCGTTAGCTCTTGTTATGGCTTCACGAAAACTGCACCCTTATTTTTAGGCACATTCAATAACGGTGTTAACGGATCAACTCTTGAGACAGATACTCCAAAAACTTGAGCATTCAAGAAGGTTAGTGAAGTGGGCTGTTGTAAGACCCGAATTTAATTAAAATACGAAAATTAAATAAGAAAAGATGGGGAAAGTATGAAGGAAGTCAGGTTAAATTGATTTTCGAAACAAGAGCAGGGGTAAAATGGTAAAAATACCAAAACCCGGTATTAGGGCAATAAGAAAATTTTAATTTAAAATAAGGATGTAAGATATCTTGATCGATAATGAGGAAATTATACAATTTGGGTCAATTGATCAAGATTCGGAAATTTTAAAAATACCAAAAAATTACTGGAACGATATCTCGAAAAGCGCGAAGAAATAATATCGAAAATTTGAAGAAAAATATATTTAATAAATTAAATTTAAATTAAATAAATTAAATTAAAATAAAAATAATATAAGTGTAGATATTTTGGATTTTATGGAGTATTTTAAGGAATAGTGTAATAATTAAAATAAATAATAATAATAAAAATAATTAATAAAAGAAATGAAAAAAAAAAGAACAGAAAACGCGAAAATCGCGAAGAGCAGAAGAAAACTGAAGCCGAAAACGGAGGCTGAAGGCCGGACGACCACCGGCGATCCAATCGGCCAGGCGAAGGTCGAAAATGGAAGAGGGGAGGCCGACGAGCACGATGGTACCGGCGGTGCAGCCTACCGTCGCCGGAGATCAGCGAATCGGGGGAGAGAAGTCGCGGGAGAAAGAGTTCCGATCGGCGACGAACGGCGCCGATCTGGCCGACCCCGAACCCAGTCGAGGACTCCCCAGGCCCAGACGATGCGATCGGTGGTGGTGACAGCCATCGAAATCGACGGACGGCGTCGAAAACGGCGGAAGAAGAAATGGGTACCGACGGCGAAGAGGAGAACAGCCGGACCGGCGGCATTCCGGCGAGCTTGACCCAAGCCGAGGCCAGATTCGAGACGCGGACAGCCTTACGGAGCTACTGGCGGTGGAAGCCGGCGAAGAACCGGCCGGCAAGGCAGTGAACCGGCGGTGAACCGACCGAACCGGAGAGAACCGGCGGTCTGAATCGGTCCGAACCGGACTGAACCGGTTCAGCCAAAAAGAGGAGGAAAAAAGGAAGAAAAAGGGAAAAAGAAAAAGAGAAAAAATTGGGGAAAATTTCTATGATGCAATCGAGCTTCGGGTAAGTCGATAAGCGGTCAAATTGACCCGATTTAAATTTTGGAGTATTTAATTTAATTAATTTTGGACTGAAAACTTACCCGGAAAAATTGTGGAATTGTGTAGCTCGACAATTGGCATCCAACGACAGCTCGAGACAGCCTCGAATTTCGTACTAGCATGGAATCTCAGGTAAGTGACCCTTATTTATGACAATTGCCTCGTTATGCGTGATATTGAGTTAATTTCCGCATAAATTGAATTAAATTATGGAAATTTAGATAAATTGTCGTAAATATTAAATTTAGCTATTCGAGAATTAGAACGAGGCCCGATAAATTATTGGTGGGCCCAATGAGCCCAATAGGCCTCGATAAAGTGAAAATTAAGTGGAAAACGGGCTTAAGGCCGATTAAGGCCCATTAAGGTGCAATCGGGCCCAATAGGGGTAAATGGGCCCAGCGATTTAAATTAAGCCCAGAAAAGATTAAATACGATTAAATTGTATGTTATCTGACCTGAGGAATATTAATACGCAGTTCCGGACATTGGATTGGAAGCATAACGGACTGCGCGACGAGACAACAGTGGAAAAGAAAAGGTCAGACTCTACGAAAAAATAAGGTAAGGGAATTCTACGGACTGCTAGAGGTAAACTCTACGAAATTTTAAATTCATATGCAGTCTTTAAAATTTATCTGAAGGGTCTAGAGGTCGAATAATAATTTTAGTGCCCGAATGGGCAAACTACTAAAATACCCTTGTTAAGGGTAAAATCTAAAAATTTAGGAAAAATTGGGAAGAGCAAGGACAAGAGGTTCCTGCTCGTTCTGGAGGTATTTCAACACATGCATGAGTAGGCTGGCTCACTTTTAAAGAAAAATGCATAGCATTGCATATCTTAAACGATGTGATTTCTGTGAAAACTGTTTGGAGATAACCGAGCCGCCTACGTGTTTTATTTACATGTGACGTACTAGAGCTCAGCTCGCACGATGTTTGATTTGTGTGATGCATGCATTAGTGCTGGAGCGAGAGCTCGCACTAGAGTTTTACATGCATAGGTGCTAAAGTATAACTCGCACCAGATTTCACATGCTTTTTCGTGACACGGTGCTAGAGTCTAACTCGCACCAGATTTTACATGATTTTCATGACAGGGTGTTGGAGTTTTAACTCGCACCAGATTTTATAAGATTTTCATATGATTTATATACAGAGTGCTGAGCTTAGCTCGCACTAGTTTTACCGGATTTGTGGAGTAGCGCTGTCTGCCCTTGGAGTCAGCCAAAAGGCCCAACAGGCTCAAAAGACCTCTTAAGTAGGGTGAGAGTGAGGGATGAGGTTGGCGGCCTTGTGGGGATGTAAAGCGGGCTCTACCAGTTTTATTTGACTTGATAGAGTGCTGAGCATCGCTCGCACCGATTTTATGAGAATATACGATAAGCCGTGCTTGGAGCATCGGATAGACTGTGTGTCACCGATTAAATAGGCTCGCACGTGCGTTTTGAGACATGACAATGAGTATTGAGAAATAAAACCTCTCTGTGGGAAGCAGGCCATTGGGCTGGAGTACCTAGAGTGATATGGGTCCATGGAGTACGATGTACCGTGCAAGTAGCATGGAGTACGATGTACCGTGGGATATTTTCGGATACGGTATCTTTGTGATACGGGGTATCTTTGTGATACGGTATCTTTGTGATACGGGGTATCTTCGGATACGGCATCTTCGGATGCGTGAGATTGGATAAGACTGACGGGTTGGATTGACCCACCTCCCGGGCGGTTCCCGATCAGGGTGAGACCTCGCACACTGGGATCCGTGAAGCTAAAGGGACTCACGAGGACATATTGGCCAGTCCTGGTTATTACCGATATACAGTTATTGCCTAGTCTCGTATCTTGTGTATATATATACATACGTTTTCGGATATCGATGTTTTCGAGAAACTGGATTTTTCATGATTTTGTGTGAGTCAGGATCACCCGAAGGAGGGGTCGAGTCCTGACTTTATTGTGAAATTTTTAAAGAGAAAGAAATGATTTAAAATAATTGCATGTTGAATTTTTCGTGCAAACTCGATTTACATAGCATCATAATTCACATCATTTGTTTTAAAATGTGTGGAGAAAGGGTGGTTTAGGCACGGCATCACGTTCATGTAGGTAGTATGGTTACCTACTTGTTCGGAGGATTGCCTTACTGAGCTTGATGTGTTCACCCCTTTCATTTTCTCCCACAGATAATCTCCAGTTGAAGTTGAGGCGACTCAGTACTGCATTCCGGATATCCGCTGCTACCCATCGACATAAGGTATATATACATTTGTACATATTGTATCTACATAAGCATAGCACAGTAGCATGTTTGTAAGTAACTTTAGGGGATGTATAAATAATATAAACAATTATAAATGATTGGAGAATAAATAAGTTAAATGAGAAATGTATAGTGGGACTGGCATTGACGCACAGCCCAATTTGTTAGTGGAGTGTGGTCACGATCAGAGGACAGATAAGAATTTAATAAAGAAAATAACAAAATGCGAAAAAAATAACTCTGATTTTTGGGTAGTTTGGATCGTGACATATAAAGGTGGTATCAGAGCACAATTGGTCTGATGTGTGTCAGTGTCAGTAATTAGAAAATTACATCCCCGTGTTACTGTGCTTGGTTAGATACAATAGTGTATATCGAGATGGGCTTTAACTAAGAAATGGTTAAGAATGCAGGAATGCCTAATATGAGTCGCGTTAGATGGGAAAGTGCACGAGGCAGAGGTCGTAGAGGTAGACCTGAGTCTGCTAAGTCGTGCTGAGTTTGACTATGAGAATCAGTATGAGATTGAAATAGAGGCTAATGTTGAGAATACCTCACAGAGTCCGACAGAGAGATCGGACAGTATTGAGACACGCTTCGCGAGATTGGAGCGGAGTATGGAGATTATTTTGAGGAGCAAATTGCTCAAATTATGAATGATATCAGAGGGCGCAGCGAAACATTGGTGGAAACCCGCTCGACCCATCTTAAGAGTTGAGATGAGAAATATCTTAGATATATTCCGGTGACAGGATATCCCGGACCCTGTTTAAAGGGAGTGATAGATAAAAGTCCTTACTCTGACCCAGTGGATTTGATTTATTGACGAGTATGGAAAACTCAGTCATAATTCTTGGCAGATATTACCTCGACACTATGAACAAGTGACAGTCGAGATGTCTAAAGTTCATGATAGGGCTCGACTTTTCAATTAGAGTTCGATTGGCCCGTGAGATTACTTATACCGAGGCAGTGCGCAGATTTACAGTTGGGTAAATAAGAATATGAATTGCACGCCTCTGAGATTGGGAAAGGTAATGAGAGCTGAAATAGAGACAGAAAAGAGAATCGAGAAATGGCAGAGATGTTAAAATAGAAAATGGTAATTGGTAAAAGATCTGATTTGACGAGTTATGGAGTAAGATAATTGGTAAGGCCCAGTGCATCCAATTTTAGCACTCTTGGGGGGCATTGTGATTGGAGGACCTCGACCTGCTATGAAGCAGAGTAGAAGTGTGATCACTGTAAGCAGTGTGGGATGTGTGGTGGATACCATGGAAGGAGGGTCTATACCTACACTGTATTGATGAAAATGACCGTTAAGTGTGGTAAGACGGACAATTTATTATGATTACACAGAGTTGGGCGAGATCGCCCCACAGAAAAGTAAATAGACAGAGAAAAACTTCATTGGTATAGCTGCAACGTAAAGGGAGGCCATAACCGAAAAGAAAAAGGAAAGTAGGCTGTTGGGCGAAGGCGAGAGGATGTTTTGGACCAGGACACTGTTAATGTTTCATGGATGTGGTGTAAGATACCACACTTGTTATGAATAATAAAGTACATATGTTTGTTGATCCTGGTGCCACATATTTATTCATACCGCCTTCATTCGCATATAAATGAGTAAAAGGCATGAATGCCTACATCATTGGGCAATACTGTTAAATGAGTACCCCAATAGAGGAGGATTAATTAACGGAATATGGATATAGAGATTTTAAGTAATAAAAAAAAAGGAGTGCAACAGTTGAAATTAAAGGAGTAAAGGATTGTACTCATGGAATGAATAATGACAAGAGTTTCGTCATGATTGATATACGAAGGAGAAAATCTTTGAGATAAGATAGATCCTAAATACAAGATGTATTGGAGTAAGAGGCGTATGCTAGGTAATAACATCCTTAAAATATGAAGTCATTAGGATTAAAGCAAGTGGTAGCGGATATAAATTGTGACCACATAGACTGAGATATGACGTAGTTGTGGTTAAGTCTGAAGGTTAATAAAGGTATTTCAAAATACCTCCCCGCCTGAAGACTTAACAGCGTCTAAAAATATATATATATATATGACCTATAGCGTGAATCGATCGTCGTAATAACTACCTTTAGCTTTAGGATACCTTTACTAAGACGATAAGAATATTAAAAATTCGACACATCATGAAGGTTAACATAATAAAATTTAATAAGAGCCGCTAAGATAAGAAAAGGAAATGACGCAGGTTAGTACCTGAAAACGTAAGCGGTTGAGAAGGATCTTATACGCTTATGCGTGAATAAGTCAAGGATTGGACCGAATTGTAATCATCAGTATTGATGATGTGTTGGGTGTAGTTAAAGTCTAGGGCGATTTATAAGCAACAATTGGGAAATTTCTTTTGCAACGGGTTGCTGCAAGTTTAAAAAGGATATACCTGGTTGACACGTTTAACTAAGAAAACGTGGTCTTGAATAAGACGATAAATAAGATGATGGATGTGATATAAATTTCGGTGTAGTAAAGTATGAACTGACCACCGTGATTAATTTCACCATACCCAACAGCTCAAGAGGTTCTCAGTGAGTATGGATACCTCAAAATTATGAAGGAGCTGTGTATTGATGTATAATGGGAAGATACCCATGATTTAAAGTTGGTAACAGTATTTGTACCGAGGATATGGTACTATTATGTACAGGGTGAGAAATTACGGATATGCACTGATCATAAAGCCTGAGTATCTGTTTTCACAGAAAGAGGCGAATATGAGAATACATATTGGGTTAGAGCTTCTGAGAGATTTTGATTTATGAAAATTGTACCACCCAGGAAAGGCTAATGTGATGACTGATGCCTTGAGCAGAAAGAGCCTCGGGATGGTACCACATATGATGGTCAGGGAGCGTGAGCTGCTTGAACAGTTGTGAACCTCGGTAGTGATGTGATCCCTTCTGATGATGACAGTGATTGGTATGATTATGTGATAGCTAGCCTGAGACTAGAACCGGATGAGAGTGCCCGGATTTGACAGGCTTAGCGTGATGATCGGCAGGATGTCGATAGTTTGGGTCAGATTCAGAAGGGTACAGTGACAGAGTTCACAGCGAGTGTTGATGATTTACAGAGAGGTTCAGAGATAGTATAAGTGCTCCCCAGGACCATAGTTGATGAGATAGTAATGTTGTCAGAAGCTCACTCTTCGGGATATACGGTGCATACAGAAAGTAAAGAATATATTAAAATCTCGAAAAGGGTATTGGTGGTCAGATATGAAAAGAGACATGGTAGAGATTGTGAAGAAGTGCCTAGTATGTCAACAGAATAAGGTAGAGTATTAAAAGTCTACAGAGTTATAGCAGCCTCTACCTATATAGACACGGCACGAAAATTGGGAGCAAGTCTCCGTGAATGTCATGATGGGTTACAGAGGACCCACGTGAATTACGAGGCTATTTGGATGATAGTCGATAGAGTGACTAAGTCTACCCACCTTCTGGTTATGAAATCCCCAGATACTCGGAGTGTGTATCAGGATTTATGTGTAAGGAAGATTGTGGAACATTAAGTAAAGTTCCAGTGAGCATGGTATCATATAGGGATTCCCGCTTCACTTTCCACCTCTGAGGATATTTTTAGGAAGCTATGGGAACCCGATTGAGTATTAGCACCAGCTTTCCATCCTCAGACAGATGGTCAGTCAGAGAGGACTGTACAAGTTCTGGAGGATCCGATGAAAGAGTGTGCCCTTGATTTTTATAAGCTCCTGGAATGATCAGTTGATTTCTAATTGAATTCGCCAATAGCGACAGTTGCCACTTGAGTATCGGGATAACAAGATATGAGTGTATGGCTGTAGGGGTTGTTCCCCAAATTGGATAAAAAAAAGTGGGTGACAGATAGAATCATTTTCGACTTTGGATAATAAGTCTCTGAGGATGTTTAGTTAAGGATGAGAGACTAAGAACACCTCAGAGCAGATAGAAAAGTATTGAAATTCACCGATGGTGAATTAGTATGATTGAAATGTTTACTGTCCTAAGAGAATAAGGACATAGCGAACTTTTGGAAGAAGGTAAATTGAGTTGCGATGGATGGAATATTTTGAGAGATTGGACAAGTGGGAGATAAGACCTGTAGGTTGGTGTTATTACTTGAATTAACAGGCACCCACAATGTGTCTCAGCTTTTGATGCTTCGACAATACTATCCAGATCCAGCATAGGTGATCGAATATGAACTCAAAAAGTTCAGTTTAATGAAAATATAAGTATATTGATAAGTTGATTCGGGCATCAAACAGGAAAGAGAAAGTATTGAGGTTTAAGAGGATCTCCCTAATTAAAGTCCTTTGGTAATAATACACTTCGGAGAATGTCACATAAGAATTTAAGAGTATAATACGATCGATGTACCCGGAGTTGTATATGGACTCATATGAATTGGTTCTAATTTGGAGGACCAAATTCCTTAAGTGGGGGAGAGTTGTAAGACTCGAATTTAATTAAAATACGAAAATTAAATAAGAAAAGATGGGGAAAGTATGAAGGAAGTCAGGTTAAATTGATTTTCGAAACAAGAGCAGGGGTAAAATGGTAAAAATACCAAAACTCGGTATTAGGGCAATAAGAAAATTTTAATTTAAAATAAGGATGTAAGATATCTTGATCGATAATGAGGAAATTATACAATTTGGGTCAATTGATCAAGATTCGAAAATTTTAAAAATACCAAAAAATTACTAGAACGATATCTCGAAAAGCGCGAAGAAATAATATCGAAAATTTGAAGAAAAATATATTTAATAAATTAAATTTAAATTAAATAAATTAAATTAAAATAAAAATAATATAAGTGTAGATATTTTGGATTTTATGGAGTATTTTAAGGAATAGTGTAATAATTAAAATAAATAATAATAATAAAAATAATTAATAAAAGAAATGAAAAAAAAAAGAACAGAAAACGCGAAAATCGCGAAGAGCAGAAGAAAACTGAAGCCGAAAACGGAGGCTGAAGGCCGGACGATCACCGGCGATCCAATCGGCCAGGCGAAGGTCGGAAATGGAAGAGGGGAGGCCGGCGAGCACGATGGTACCGGCGGTGCAGCCTACCGACGCCGGAGATCGGTGAATCGGGGGAGAGAAGTCGCGGGAGAAAGAGTTCCGATCGGCGGCGAACGGCGCCGATCTGGCCGACCCCGAACCCAGTCGAGGACTCCCCAGGCCCAGACGATGCGATCGGTGGTGGTGACAGCCATCGAAATCGGCGGACGGCGTCGGAAACGGCGGAAGAAGAAATGGGTACCGACGGCGAAGAGGAGAACAGCTGGACCAACGGCATTCCGACGAGCTTGACCCAAGCCGAGGCCAGATTCGAGACGCGGACAGCCTTACGGAGCTACTGGCGGTGGAAGCCGGCGAAGAACCGGCCGGCAAGGCAGTGAACCGGCGGTGAACCGGCCGAACAGGAGAGAACCGGCGGTCTGAACCGGTCCGAACCGGACTGAACCGGTTCAGCCAAAAAGAGGAGGAAAAAAGGAAGAAAAAGGGAAAAAGAAAAAGAGAAAAAATTGGAGAAAATTTCTATGATGCAATCGAGCTTCGGGTAAGTCGATAAGCGGTCAAATTGACCCGATTTAAATTTTGGAGTATTTAATTTAATTAATTTTGGACTGAAAACTTACCCGGAAAAATTGTGGAATTGTGTAGCTCGACAATTGGCATCCAACGACAGCTCGAGACAGCCTCGAATTTCGTACTAGCATGGAATCTCGGGTAAGTGACCCTTATTTACGATAATTGCCTCGTTATGCGTGATATTGAGTTAATTTCCGCATAAATTGAATTAAATTATGGAAATTTAGATAAATTGTCGTAAATATTAAATTTAGCTATTCGAGAATTAGAACGAGGCCTGATAAATTATTGGTGGGCCCAATGAGCCCAATAGGCCTCGATAAAGTGAAAATTAAGTGGAAAACGGGCTTAAGGCCGATTAAGGCCCATTAAGGTGCAATCGGGCACAATAGGGGTAAATGGGCCCAGCGATTTAAATTAAGCCCAGAAAAGATTAAATACGATTAAATTGTATGTTATCTGACCTGATGAATATTAATACGCAGTTTCGGACATTGGATTGGAAGCATAACGGACTGCGCGACGAGACAACAGTGGAAAAGAAAAGGTCAGACTCTACGGAAAAATAAGGTAAGGGAATTCTACGGACTGCTAGAGGTAAACTCTACGAAATTTTAAATTCATATGCAGTCTTTAAAATTTATCTGAAGGGTCTAGAGGTCGAATAATAATTTTAGTGCCCGAATGGGCAAATTACTAAAATACCCTTGTTAAGGGTAAAATCTAAAAATTTAGGAAAAATTGAGAAGAGCAAGGACAAGAGGTTCCTGCTCGTTCTGGAGGTATTTCAACACATGCATGAGTAGGCTGGCTCACTTTTAAAGAAAAATGCATAGCATTGCATATCTTAAACGATATGATTTCTGTGAAAACTGTTTGGAGATAACCGAGCCGCCTACGTGTTTTATTTACATGTGACGTGCTAGAGCTCAGCTCGCACGATGTTTGATTTGTGTGATGCATGCATTAGTGCTGGAGCGAGAGCTCGCACTAGAGTTTTACATGCATAGGTGCTAGAGTATAACTCGCACCAGATTTCACATGCTTTTTCGTGACACGGTGCTAGAGTCTAACTCGCACCAGATTTTACATGATTTTCATGACAGGGTGTTGGAGTTTTAACTCGCACCAGATTTTATAAGATTTTCATATGATTTATATACAGAGTGCTGAGCTTAGCTCGCACTAGTTTTACCGGATTTGTGGAGTAGCGCTGTCTGCCCTTGGAGTCAGCCAAAAGGCCCAACAGGCTCAAAAGACCTCTTAAGTAGGGTGAGAGTGAGGGATGAGGTTGGCGGCCTTGTGGGGATGTAAAACGGGCTCTACCAGTTTTATTTAACTTGATAGAGTGCTGAGCATCGCTCGCACCGATTTTATGAGAATATACGATAAGCCGTGCTTGGAGCATCGGATAGACTGTGTGTCACCGATTAAATAGGCTCGCACGTGCGTTTTGAGACATGGCAATGAGTATTGAGAAACAAAACCTCTCTGTGGGAAGCAGGCCATTGGGCTGGAGTACCTAGAGTGATATGGGTCCATGGAGTACGATGTACCGTGTAAGTAGCATGGAGTACGATGTACCGTGGGGTATCTTCGGATACGGTATCTTTGTGATACGGGTAGGGGTGTAAAACGGGTCGAACGGTGCGGACCGGTGCGGATTAATACGGATACGGGTTTAAGCGGGTTGAGCCCGTTTAGGCCCACATTTAAACGGATTAAATTTGTGGAGACCGATTCGATTCTAATGCGGGCCGGATCGGCCCGCGGGCTAACTTAACTTTTTTTTGGAAATAAAGAATTGGACTTTAAAAAATAACGAATTGAGTCTAAACACTTAATTAAATCTAATTTTAATTTGTTAAATGATTATTGGGCTTTGGGAATTAACCAAAATTGTTATAAAATCAAATCACATAGATTTGAGACTAAAATACAAAGTTTAATTTGCAATTTTTTTAACAAGAGGAATTTTAGTTCATTCATGATCAAATATAACAAGTTCAAAGTAAAAACCAAAATGATTTGGAGTTCTCCACTTAATTTCAAATTGTAAGTTAGTCACATAAAACAATATATTATGTACAAAAGCAAATTATGAGTTTGTAATATATATATATATATATATTTCAGCATAAGCAATATATTATATCATAAGCAAGCAAGTCATAAAATTGTGAAAATAGTTCTACAAATATTATTATATTAATCTCAATAAAAATAAAATCCACAAACATAATATCCATTAAACAAACTCGCATTACAAATACAAATTACACATAACATAATATTATGGTCTAAATAATTAAATAAAGAATAGTAAATAAGTTTAAAAGTCATAAAATCTACAAGCATGCATTAAACTCCACATCAAACAACATTAAACTTGTGAGTTAATCTCATTATTCAAATGATTTGAATCATTTGATTCTTCCACCAATTTATCTTTGTTTTCCTCATCATCTTTCTAACCTATAAAATAAAATTTTCAATTATTAAATAAAAATACAATAACATTATTTTGATAAATTTTCAATTTTTTATTTTTGTAGTTTTGTTTGTTTAAACTTTAGAAATTAGAATAGGTAGAATGAGAATGATTTAGGACTTAGGTTTGATTGGTGTGTTGGTAAAATAGCCCGCGGGTTAGCCCGTATCCGTACGGGTTAGCCTGTATAAATTATTTACCCGACGGGCTTGACCCGTATAAGCCCGTTTTTAAACGGATCACATATTAATAGACCGGATCGTTAAAAGCCCGCGGTTTTTACGGATCAACCCGCGGGCTTGAGCCCGTTTTACACCCCTAGATACGGGGTATCTTTGTGATACGGTATCTTTGTGATACGGGGTATCTTCGGATACGGCATCTTCGGATGCGTGTGATTGGATAAGACTGACGGGTTGGATTGACCCACCTCCCGGGCGGTTCCCGATCAGGGTGAGACCTCGCACACTGGGATCCGTGAAGCTAAAGGGACTCACGAGGACATATTGGCCAGTCCTGGTTATTACCGATATACAGTTATTGCCTAGTCTCGTATCTTGTGTATATATATACATACGTTTTCGGATATCGATGTTTTCGAGAAACTGGATTTTTCATGATTTTGTGTGAGTCAGGATCACCCGAAGGAGGGGTCGAGTCCTGACTTTATTGTGAAATTTTTAAAGAGAAAGAAATGATTTAAAATAATTGCATGTTGAATTTTCCGTGCAAACTTGATTTACATAGCATCATAATTCACATCATTTGTTTTAAAATGTGTGGAGAAAGGGTGGTTTATGCACGGCATCACGTTCATGTAGGTAGTATGGTTACCTACTTGTTCGTAGGATTGCCTTACTGAGCTTGATGTGCTCACCCCTTTCATTTTCTCCCACAGATAATCTCCAGTTGAAGTTGAGGCGACTCAGTACTGCATTCCGGATATCCGCTGCTACCCATCGACATAAGGTATATATACATTTGTACATATTGTATCTACATAAGCATAGCACAGTAGCATGTTTGTAAGTAACTTTAGGGGATGTATAAATAATATAAACAATTATAAATGACTGGAGAATAAATAAGTTAAATGAGAAATGTATGGTGGGACTGGCATTGACGCACAGCCCAATTTGTTAGTGGAGTGTGGTCACGATCAGAGGACAGATAAGAATTTAATAAAGAAAATAACAAAATGCGAAAAAAATAACTCTGATTTTTGGGTAGTTTGGGTCGTGACAGCTGTAGAGCTCGAAGAATACGATATCTCTTTCCAGCCTCGACAGGCTATCAAAGCACAAGCATTGACAGATTTTATAGTTGAATGTACATGTCGGGAAGATCCCAAGGAATAAGAGTTGGGATGGTGAAAGTTGTTTGTAGATGGGGCATCAAGCAGCAAGGGGAACGGGGTCAGCATCGTATTGGTATCGCCAGAGGGGGAGATGTTGGAGTATTCCCTGCACTTCAGTTTCCCTAGCTCCAACAATGTTGTAGAGTATGAGGCCTTAATTGGTGGTATGAAGCTGGCGAAAAAACTCCAAGCTTAAAAATTACTAGCCCATAACGACTCACAACTTGTCGTTAACCAGTTCAATGGACAATATGAGGCCCGAGAAGCCGTCCTCATCCCATATTTGCAAAAAGTCCAGTGGCTATCTCAATCGTTTGATGAATTCTAGCTGACTCAAATCAATTGGTCTGAAAATAGTCATGTCGATGCCTTGTCTAAATTGGCATCCTCCAAAGAGGCAGTTGGAAGACCCATAAAAGTAGAGAGGTTGGTGAAGCCTAGCATAGAAGAAAAAGAAGTGCTAGAGATTGAAGTCGG
Source organism: Firmiana major (assembly GCA_033439115.1). Classification (NCBI taxonomy): domain Eukaryota; kingdom Viridiplantae; phylum Streptophyta; class Magnoliopsida; order Malvales; family Malvaceae; genus Firmiana; species Firmiana major. Next base: position 32,711,089 of record CM065913.1, on the reverse strand, counting down.
TGTTGACTGGAGAATGCTTGTTAAATAGTACTAATGGAGGGAACACTTCCTGATGACAGGGAAATAGCTTAAAAAATGAAAATTCAAAGTGCAAAATTCACTCTAGTGAATGGGGAACTCTATAAAAAGGGGTATACTATGCCATTGTTGAAATGTTTAGGTCCAAAGCAAGCTAACTACACGTTGGCAGAGGTTCACGAGGGGATATGTGGAGAACATCTAGGAGCCCGAGCTCTAGTAGCAAAGATACTCAGAGCAGGGTTCTATTGTCCCACACTTAAGCAAGATGCATTTGATAAAGTACGAAAGTGTGACAAATGTTAAAGATTTGCCCCTTTGAAGACTGCCCCAATGTCGACTCTTCACAGCACATTCCAACCTACAATGTTCGCTCAGTGGGGTTTGGGCATACTAGGGTCATTCACAATGGCCATAGGGCAAAAGAAGTACTTGTTGGTAGTTACGAATTATTTTACTAAGTGGATAGAAGTAGAGCCATTAGCATTGATTATAGAGAAGAAGGTTGAAGCCATGGTCTGAAAAGAAATAATCTGTCGATTTGGAATCCCGAGAATCTTGAAAGCTGATAATGGAAAGTAGTTTGATTTTGATGTTTTTCGAAATTTTTACGAAGGATTGGGGATCCAACTTAAGATATCCTTGGTATCATACCCACAGGCTAATGGCCAGGCTGAAATCAGTAATAGGACCATACTCTATGTCCTTAAGACTCGCCTGGACAAGGCGAAAGGAGCTTGGGTGGATGAGCTGCCTAGTATTTTGTAGGCATATAGGATAACAAGTTGAGTATCGACAGAGGAGACGCCATTCAGCTTGGTATATGGGACCAAAGCTTTAATACCAGTAGAGATTGGAGTCGACTCACCGAGGATAATTCCTTATGAGCAAGAAGCAAACTCTCAGGGTCTCCAAGTGAATCTGGATCTACTTGATGAGCAACGAGACCTTGCAGCTATACGGTTAGCCACTTCCAAACAAAGAGTTGCCCGTTATTACAACTCTCACGTGAAAGATAGACCTTTGTAAGAGGGAGACTTGGTGCTACGAAAGTCAGCCGTTACCAATGCCTTGAAAGAAGATGTGAAGTTCAGGGCAAATTGGAAAGAACCTTACAGGATCAAGAAGATGATTGGACTCGGCACATGCATCTTGGAAAGTTTGCAAGGCAAGAAGATAGCGAAGACATGAAATGCCAACCACTTAAAACCATATTGGAAATAGAATTTTAATTTCTCATTGTTATTTTTTGTTTTTTGTTTTCATTATTGAACCATGGTCAGGAACTTGATTACGATTTATTCCATATTGATATTTCCCACCGAGTATTTTAAACGATTGACAGATGACTAATAATAAAAGGCTTGAAGCGAAAAATGCACGAGGTAAGCCACAAAAGAATTGTGCAAGGATTTGAAGCGAAAAATGTGCGAGGTAAGCCACAAAGAATTGTGTAAGGGCTTGAAGTGAAAAATACGCGAGGTAAGCCACACACCCAAGCAAATAAAGGGCTTGAAGCGAAAAATATACGCGGTAAGCCACGTACCTAAGCAAATAAAGGGCTTGAAGTGAAAATGTGCGAGGTAAGATACAAAAGAATTGTATAAGGGCTTGAAGCAAAAAATGCGCGAATAAGCCATAGAGAATTGTGCATGAACTGGAAACGAAAAATATACAAGGTAAGCCACGTATCCAAGCAAATAAAGGGCTTGAAGCGTAAATGCGCAAGGTAAGCCACACACCCAAACAATTAAGAGGCTTGAAGCTAAAAGCGCGCGAGATGGACTCAAAGTATTGACGACAAGAAAACATAGAAAACTAAAACTACTCCTTTGTCGGTGAAGAAGTACCCCTATCGGAAGAATCCAACTCGTCACCGTCTAAATCGCCTAAGGTGTCAACCACTCTTTGTTGAGGACGAGGCTCCCAAGGACTTGAAAGATTAGGAAGATTGTCATAAGCTCTCCTCTCCATATAAGCTGTAAAATTCTCGTCGTTGGGCTCGTAATCCGTCCAATCATGAAACTCATCAGTGTAATGCTCCAACTGCCTTGACCACTGCAGCTCAGGAAAAGACTCGCTTGATATCTGTTTCTCTAACCAAGAACGCGCCATATAGAAATCATATATGACAAAACCTGTAGAGAACATAAGCTTTCTCTCATGACAATCCTGCGATAGGCGATATTCTCTGACAGCTTTAGAACGAATTTGGTCGTGCGCGTCTAGGTTAATGGTGGAAGGTTGAGGTTCTTCACATAGCCTAGAAAGCTCTTCTTCCAACCTTCTATGATCAGACTTTAACTCGTCATTGCTAGTTTGGAGGTCTTGAAATTTAGATAGAACAACTTCATAATTGGACTTGAAAGAATTCAGCTCCTCACAAGTGGCAGAATGCGCCTCATGCTCCTTGGCAAAATTCTCTTGAAGGCGAAGGTTTTCAAGATAAAGGTCCTCTTTCTCCCTTTTTTAAATCGATCAATTTACTCAGGGAACCTTAGGTATTGAGCTCTTTCATTCTGCCACTCGGATCTTTCAGCCTTCAGTTGGTCAAGCTCAGCATCAGCTTGTGCCCTGTATGTTCTGTATCGCGCATTACAGGCGATCAGTTGCTGAGCCGCCTGAAAATAAACAAGAGATGATAAAATAAGATAAAGTTAACAAGACAGAGAAGAGAAAAATGAAAAAGATAAAAGAGTACCTGCATTATTAAATAGTCAAATCGATCTTCAGGACAATGAAGCTCTTGAATAGTTCAACCTCATCTCGAGGGAGAATAATCGACCATCTCAGGCGAGATGCAACTCCAGGATCATGGATCGAGTTGTTGTCATTAACACCTGGATAAATGATGAAATTCTATCCATGAACCATCGTACCACCATCCACCTGGAATCAAGAAGTGTTGAGCTCAGCGATTGGCGAAAGTGTTGGCGTATCCCGCATAGCTGACTCAATATGCAGGGTCCGCCTCTCAATACGGGAAGGGCGAGCAACATTACTCAGCTCGATTGCTCCTGTGATATTCTTCTAAATTAGGGTCATGAAGTGGAGCCTCCACTGTTGGCTGTTTTCCTCTGTTGCGATTTCGAGAAGTTGACCCCTCAAGACGAGATGAAGAAACATGAGAGGATCTCATCCTTTCACCTCGAGTTTGATCCCGAGAGGAAGTCCCCCAGCTTGTTCTTGAATGGAGCTTGTAGGGCATCTGCGCTTGTGTGGGTGAGCGGCCCTGGTAGTGCTCTCAGTCTCCGCCAGGCGATCGAAGGCTCTTCCGAGTGGACCCGTTCATGAGAGAAAACAAGTAAAAAAGAGTTAGAGCAACCATTTGAAATAAATGATTATTCCTAGAAAAAAATACAATACAAAATCACCCGAATTAAGGCAATCATTAAGAGAATGGATGTTAGACAAACTCTCATCTGAAAGGAAGTCTAGAAAGGGGCTCCCAAAAGCCTCGCTCGGCCTCAATCCAAGTCCTCATCAGAGGGATCGATGGAATGTCCCACACCTTGACCTCCTTCGGGGGAACTAAAAGGCAAAACAAGCTCGGATGCGGAAACTGGAGCAACGGGAACTTGCCCCCAACCGACGACGGTTATATTTTCTGGGGTTAGAAAAGATAATAAAGTACTCTCATCATTCGTTTGCAACTGAGAGATATGAGGACCATATACGTTCGTTAAGTCAGAAATCTGACTAAGGTTATAAGGCCCATGGAGACACCATTGAGTGAGGATGTGTAAAGTCGAAGGAATCTCGACAATAAGCTAATCAGAGGTATAATTATGTAGTTTAGATAGAGGCTTCCCGAAAAGTTTGCCACTCTGTCCCCTCCCGAAAACCTTTTGAATACAAAAACGTGTTGAGTTCTGAACACTACGAACTCTTAAGAAAGAGTTAAACAGGGAAATAGTAGGCATAACATTAAATCTATGGCATATAATCGTAAACCCGATCACTTGCACCCATCCATTAGGATGAAGTTGAGTAGGGATTATGCCATAATGTTGAAGGAAAGCAACTCCGAAGTCAGATAAGGGAAAACTGAATCCAAATTCTAATGAGGCTTGGTGGACAGGAACGTCACTGCTAACAGCTTGAGGGGTGCATTCTGCATCGATTGGAAGCCTATAATAGTAGCCATCTGGAAGAGGAAAAACTCTATGAATAAACTCAAGATCGGACTCCCTAAGTCTAGAATAAGATTCTAAGTGTACTTGTTTTCAAGTACCTTGTCTAGCCATCGGGAAGCAAATTAAGTATGACTGGTTATGCCACGAGGGTAGGTTCCGCGAGGATGCTTGCCGCAAGGGTACTTGCCATGAGAGTAAAGTACCTCGAGGATGCTGCCACGAGGGTACTTGCCGCGAGAGTAAAGTGCCGCGAGGATGTTGCGTGAGGGTAAGTGCCACGAGGATGCTTATCGCGAGGGTAAGTACCGTAAGGATACTTGCCGCAAAGGTGCTTGCCGCGAGGGGTATACTTGTCGCAAGGGGTGTGCTTGCCGCGAGGGTATGCTACGAGAGTCTACCGTGAGAGTATTGTTTGAGAGAATATGCGAGTAAAGCGGTGACGCCGACGACTCACTGTACTTATGTATATGCCGCGAGCTGAGTAGACTCCCACGAACAGGATGACTCTAACGGCTAACACTGCTGAAGAAAATTATGAAAAATAATAACAACAGTAAACAAAGTATACGAAAGAGTCAATAAAAAATTATCACGTGGCATGAGGAAAATTACATATTTTATTCATTATATATTTTACAAGTCCCAAATAAGACAAAAAAAGACATTTAATCCAAGGATACATACGTAATTACAGGCAGAATAAATCCCTATAAATAGGGATCAGGTATGACTCAAAAAATTAAGTCTCTATTTTGCTTACAGAAACTCTGCCAAATTCCCTTCTGACTTAAGAATCAGAGTGTTTACGCAGGGAACAACTCCTGCGTCCCTCTGATCATTATCTTTCTTGTAGAGCCTCTGGTAACACGTGACACGAAGGTCGGAGCGAGGACGTCAGCAATATATCATTATTCTGTTTGGCAGCAACACTTTTAAATAATATATTTGTTTTTGTGAAGCGGATTGATTTTGGAGGTTTTATTTTATTGTTCAGCACCTTTCATATTTGAATAACAATATATATTTTTAAAATCGTAATTTTAACTAGTTTGTGGGTACGAGTTTTTTTATGGATACTAGGCCACCCACTGTGTTGATGTCGATTGTGCGTTGAGGAGTTTGTTTCGATGAGTATATTATTGTTTGAAAGAGAAAGAAATAAAAAAGTAAATGTCATTTGGGATGCGTTTTGGCCATGTAAACAGAGAGCTGGCACTAACTAACTTGAAAAACTTTATTTATGTAAAAGGGATTAGAAAAAAATTAATTTGCCCTATTTTTGGAAAAAAACTCTTTAATTTCCTTTAACTCGATAGATACATGGAGCTTTTTATAATCTTATTTCCTTAATAAGAGTATTTTTAAACCTTATTCCAAAACCAAAGTATTTTGAGTAAATTAAACTCCACATTAGCATTTTATTTTATTCTTCTTTCTTTAATATATCTATTTTTCTCTCCTTAAACTATAATACATACATTATTAAAAACATTTCTGGAAATGAAAAAAAGTTGAACCAGGAAATAATTGAACGTTGAGTGAAGGCTTTAAAAACATGTGTAATATGAAAAATATGGGTTTGCGTTTTGCTAATCTATTAGATCGACTTTCCACTGAGTTTCCAAATATGAGGTTCAAATATACATCCCCATGCCTTAAAAGATTTTCTAGATGAGTTGTTGTATTTGATGCGAGACGGCCATAATATCTTCAAGTGTATACATTTGCTTGCACGATCAGGGAGTACCATAGTGCTTGAAAAAATGCTTCGGGGCTATAATAGAGAGGCTTATTTAGAGCTTGTTCAGAATATAAGTAGAATCATTCTAGATGTAGGAATAAACATTGATTTTATATGTGGTTTATGTGTTGAAACAGAGGGGGAACATGTAGATACACTAAGCCTAGTAAAAGGTTGTTAAGCAAAGGAGAGTTACTGAACTTATTGAGGTTTTCATGCAATTACTGGTCAACACTACGACTCTCAAGTGGGAAACATCCAACTAGTGCTCGTTGAAGTCCCAACATGAAAGCTCTAAAAACAGATGACAATGTCGAAAAATTATTTATTTGGACCTATATATATATATCAATTGATTGTACATTATAAACTATCTAATTTGTTTAGTCCATTTAAAAGTGATCAAATAAAGTTATTAAACTTTAGAGCATCTCAATTTGTATGAGTTTTGTAATGTGTAGAGACCCAATATTTTATTCTATTTTAATGATAGACCAAAATAGGATAAAATATACTACAATAATATATAGGTTATGGTTCACAGTCTAAACGTTAATTTTTCTCATTCTCATATTTCATCAGTTAGTGAGTTAGGATTTTCTCTCATAAAGTAAGGTTTAGACATGGAAGACAGCTAACCCCCAATTAATTAATTCAAATGGATCCAGGTATGTTTTCATATTCTAATTTTCTTTATGATTGAATATGAGATCCTGGGTATAGATATTATGTAATTAAATTTTACAACAAGTGGTATCAAGAGCCAATTCATGTTTAATCATTAAGAATTAAAATTATTGTTTGAAACATTATGACTTTTATTCCCTATAAAATAAAGGTTAAAAATTTGTATACAATGTTTTGGAGTTAGTTTCATGTTTCAAGTAATCAAGTATTTTAATTCTTTAAATCCCGAATTGAAAATTCAACCAAAACATAAAGATTGAGTTTTAATGGTGGAATTGTTTCATTCTTGTTGGCTTAATTTGTCCAAATTCTTTGATGTTTTCATCCATTTATTGCATGTGTATTGTAGAACACACATTTAATTTTAATTATGTAAAGTTAATTTGGTGAAAGTAAGTCTAAAAAGTCGTTAAAAATTAAAAAAAATGAAGAACAGACTCGATGCATCCAGCTGTGTCAACCCGACCCGACTAGAGGTTGAAGAAGGTGGGAGATCCTGATTGGGATCTCCCCCACGCACAAGGGGCGGTGCGTCCGGTGGCTCAACGATCACCATTTTCTCTAGTTTGGATTAAAATTTGATTTTAAAATTTTTTGTTATTTTTTTGAAATTTTTTAAAAATTGTTAAATATTTATTATTTAATATTTTGTATTATTTGAATTAAAGTTGTATGTTATGCACGTGATTATTGTTGTTTTGTTTTATGGTAATATGTTTTATGATGTTTTAAGTTGATTGACAATATGTACTCTCCTTAAAATTTTCAATAAATTTATGTACTCTCACCTATAAACATGCGCATAATTTACGAAAAATAAAATTTCAAAATAAATTAAATTGACATAAAATGCCACCAAAGTGACATCTTTTATGTTAATTTATTTATTTTGAAAAATAAGGTTGTCATTAAAGAATTTATATGATAGTGTTTTTAATTCATACAGAAAATAATCGGTCCAAAGGAAGATTATTTTTTTGTCGAATTATTAACACATAAGGTAGTAAATATGCGATAATTTTTTTTTTTTTTACCATGCATGCAATATGTCGGTCCAAAACAAGGCGTATTATTGGCAGGATTTAGTTATCAATATTTGCTAATAAAGTTTAAGAGTACCGCTTGCAAATTGATATTTCTGTCCAAAGACTAAATGTTAATGTTGTGCTTGGTATCTTATATGGTCCAAAATTATTTAATTGTGAGCTGATTATTATTATTTTATGCTTACAGTGAATGTTTTTTTTCCATATCTGCCAATTTGAATAACATTCAGGTGCTTAACAACACTGACTTTGAGAAATGGAAGGAGCATGTAACCATTATGCTTTGGTGTATAGATCTAGACTATGTGATCAGATCAGAACAACCTCCCGCCCCTACTGATAATAGTTCAGCTACGGAAAGAACACTTTATGAAAAATGAGAGTGTTCAAACCACATGAGCCTGATGATCATGAAGCACTCAATTTCGGATTCCATCAGGGGCACAATACCTAAGGAATAAAATGCTAAAAGTTTCCTTAAGTAGATTGCAGACAAATTCATTTCAATGAAAACGTCAAAACAAACACTATTCTAACTAAGCTTGTTTCAATGTGGTATAATGACAAATGAAACATAAGGGAGTACATTATGAAAATGTCTAATCATGTTACAAGATTAAGGGCATTAAAGTTAGAGTTGTCTAAAGACGTACTAGTACACCTGGTCTTGATATATCTTCCTACACAATTTAGTCCCTTTAAGATAAGTTATAGCACTCAAAAGGAGAAATGAACTCTTAACGAGCTCATTGCTCAATGTGTGCAAGAGGAAGAGAGGCTGAAACAATATAAGATAGAAAGTGTTCACTTAACATTTTCTTCCAATGGTATTGTTGCCAACAAGAAAAAGAAAAAGAAAATACAAGAAGAGACACTGTAAACATTGGAACTTCATAGCCTAATGGGCAGTAAAAACAAAATAAGGTGATCATTTGTTTCTTCTGTCGTAAAGATGGACATGTGAAGAAGGATTGTTCCAAGTATACAAAATGACTTGCCAAAAAGGGTAAATTTCTCAACTTTGTTTATTCTGAAGTTAATTTGACTTTTGTACCAAATTACACTTGGTGGATAGATATAGAAGCAACTACTCATATAAGTGTGACAATATAGCGCTGTCTAAAGAGCAGAAAGTCAACTGATGCTAAAAGTTTCATCTATGTGGGAAATGACAAGAAAACTCATGTTGAGACTATTGGTCTATTTAGGTTAAAGTTAGAATCAGATTGTTATTTAGATTCGGACGAGACTTTTTATGTACCACCATTTGACGGAACTTGATTTCTGTTTTTAATTTAGACAAATTAGGTTATTCTTGTTCATTTGTAAGGGAAAAGTTTAGTTTCTTTCAGTATTCAAATCTTATTGGTATCGGTTCTCAAGTTGATAATTTATATAAATTGGACCTCAATGTCTCATACGTTAATAAATGCTTGCATGTAAGTAATTGCGGTACAAAGCGTAAATTAATTAATGAGAATTCTTTTATATTATGGTACAAACGTTTAGGGCATATTTCTAAACAAAGAATATGGAGACTTGTGTCAGAAAGATTCTTGATTCTTGTGATTTTTCAGATTTCAAAATCTGTATTGAGTGTATTAAGGGAAAACAAATAAATGTCATGAAAATAAGTGCCAAAAGGAGTTCAAACGTCTTGGAATTAATTTATATTGATATATGTGGTCCATTCCCTACAGCTTCTTGGAATGATCAACAATATTTTATTACTTTTATAAACAACTATTCTCGTTATGGGTATATGTACTTAATTCATGAGAAGTTTCAATCATTGAACGTTTTCAAGAACTATAAAGCTGAAGTTGAAAATCAACTTGGTAGGAAAATTAAAGCCGTTAAATCTGACTGTCGTGGTGACTACTATGGTAAATATGACGGATCAGTTGAATAACGTCTAAGACCCTTTGTAAGGTATTTAACAGAATGTGACATCGTTCCTCAATACACCTTGCCAGGAATTTCAAGCCAAAATGATGCAGCTGAGAGACGAAATTGGACCCTAAAGGATATGATGAGAAGTGTGATAAATCATTCTTCTTTACTAGAATCACTTTGGGGAGAAGCCTTAAGGACTACAGTGTATATCATTACCCGAGTTTCAAGAAAAACAGTAGCTAAAACCACATATGAGTTATGGACAGGAAAGAAACCTAGTATTAGGCACTTGCATGTTTGAGGCTATCCAGCTGAAGCTAGGCCATACAAGCCTAATGAAATGAAATTGGACTCAAGAACAGTAAGCTGCTACTTTGTTGGATACTCAAAAAATCGAAAGGTTTCAAGTTTTATGATCCCTCAAGTAAATCTTTTTTCGAGACTGAAAATACTAAGTTCATTGAGGATGTTGAATATAGTAGGAGTGTCAAACCCAAGAATCTTGTCTTTGAAGAAGAACATGTCACTATTCCTGCAGTTGTAATTGAAAATGATCAGACAGTTATGTCTGACGTTGTTTAAGAAGCAAATTCAGATTATCAAGATGCTCCTGGGTTACCTCCTGCTTATATTGAAGATCCAGCTTCTATTCAATTGGAGGAGCAACAATAACCTCAATTGAAAGTGTCATTAAGGAGATCTTCTAAGGAGAGGAGATCAATGATTCCGGATGATTATATCGTTTATCTCCAAGAACATGAGTTTGATATAAGAGTGGAAGATGATCCAACATCTTTCAGTGAAGCCAAACAAAGTGTTAACTTCCAACAATAGATAAAGACCATGAAAGATGAGATGAAATCAATGGAGGACAATAACGTTTGGGATTTTGTTGAATCGCCTAAACATAAATCATCCCAACCTCAATCATCATAAGACATTGATTTCACAAACATCCATGACTCTCATAAATGCATCCAACAACTCATAACATCTATACATTACAAAAAACAATTTAGTAAATATTGTATCGAGCTTATACAATGAAAATTTGGGGTTTTACATTAGCATCTTAAATAAATTATTTATTTCTGACCTTCTAGCATGACCAAATAATAAATTAATAGTTATTGTTTATGCATCTTAAGAGCTTCCAACATGACTAAGATCAATTTCACATAGTAATGTTTTGTTAAATAAAAATAATTTACGTATTGAAAGGCTTATAAATAAAGGGACCAAATAAATAAATATGTTTAGTAATTAAATAAATATATTAAAATTTTAAATAAATAAACAATTGATTTAAATATAACTTCTTAGGTGTTATTTTCTTTACATCAACTAATAATGCAAAGAGTGTTATAGTAAAATATGTCATTTAATAATCTTACATTCTCCCAATCAAATACAAAATCTTGCATTCCCCCCATAAAACCAAATACAAAAAATCTAATATTTCCATGAATCCGTCAAGTAAAGTGATTTAAGGTGAAAATAAATCCCGAAAGAAATCTTAAGATCCGCGAACCAAACTCCTAGTCTTAAAAATAGATAGAAGAAACTACGTTAATTCTACAAATACACGGCATACATGTACTGTACATGTGACTTCAACATTTTAGTATTGCTAAAAAGCAGTAAGGGTATATAAATTCGAAGAACGACGGATTTAATAATGCCATTGTGGTGTTTCTGTCAAAATTTGGACTGATTCATGATTGTCAAATAACCCACATGGATTACCAAAGTCACAACACGATGTTTGAAATATCAATAGCACACTGTCAAAACTTGTAGACTTACGAATTAGGGATTGGAATGAAAGTTTGGTTCAAGACATGTTTGATAAGGATGAGGCATCACATATTCTTTCTCTGCCATTAAGTCAGCAACAAAATATTGATACACTTTTCTAGAAAATATACAATGAATGAAATTTACTTTGTAAGAAGTGGATACAAAGTGTTCTGTGCAAAAAACCATACAGAGGATGATGTGGCTGAAAATACATTAGTTTGGAAGAAAATGTGAAAAATTTTAGTTCCTACAAAGATCAAAGTTTTCTCAATCTATTTCCGATGTGGTAAGCAAGATGATACCATCCTTCATGCTTTAGAGGATTGTCCTAAAGCAACATCAATTTGGAGTAGTTTGATGAGAGCTGTAGTCTTCTCTTCAATAGATACTAATCACTAATTTTTGGTTTCTATTGCAAGATGATAATTGAAAGTAATTATGAAACTAAATGGAATATTTCCTTTCACGAATATGCTGAAAAAAATAGTACTAGTTTTTTTTTTTTGAATCAAGAAACTTCAAACTTTCTATTAAATAAAGCTAGTACAATCTTTCAAAATGGTATCATAAATTATTGGAGGGCATTCCTTTATCTAGTAAACATCAGATTTTAATATAGCAGCATGTTTTGCTAATAAATGGACAGCTTCATTGGCCTTATATTTTATGTGGATAGCTTTGAAATGTTGAAAGCTAGTCTGCATGCTTTTCACATCTGCCATGAGGTTACTGATGGTAGAGAAATTATGTCCTGCTGCTTTTATCTGGTTTATTACACCGAGGCTATCCTCCTCAAGAACAATATCACTAAAACCCATTTATCCTTATACCTCTGCAGTTTTCACTTGCTGCATAAGCCTCTGCAAGCATCGCGTCTCTATCATTTTCCACCATAGTTAAGGAAGCTCCCAAAATCTCACCCGTATCATTTCGAATCACCACACCAATTCCACATAATGCCATATTTAATGCACATCAAAGTTAACCTTCACAAAACCTGACAATGAAGCGATCCATTTTGTTACTTCCTTGGTAGAGTGACCTTCATCCTTGGTTTGTGCAACTTGATATTCCTCTAGACATATAGTTGGTAACAAAAGTAGCCATCCTTTTTGGATCCATTTTGTCTTCTGCTTTAATGTCAAATTCACCCCGTACCATGTTGCCAAGCATGTTACCATTCCTTTCTCAAAGTTGTTTTGATCAACGCACTGAGCCATACTAACGAACCATTCCTTGACATCTTGTTGGTTCACACTTTTCCAAGATGAAGATCTGTCCAAATCAGTCAACCTCCAAAAATTTTAGTTAATTCACACATGTATGATAGTTTCTTCAGGAATATATTGTTACTTTCACATCGCTTATTTTAAAATGACATTTAATTGATTTTGTGTTATATTAAAATAATCATAATTAAATGGTTTTTTATCTTAATATTTTGTTTGTTTGTTTATTTTGTTTTGTTATTTATCAATGAACAAAATAGAAAAAATAAAATAAAAAAGGAAAAAGAATTGGACATTACATTTCCATACAAAGGGTCTCAGCATTAGTTTAAATTGCCATTTCGAAAGGTTACAATTAGGGCTGTAAACGAACCGAACACGAACGAACGATTGATGTTCATGTTCGTTCGTTTATTTTTTAGTGCTGTTCGTGTTCGTTTGTGTTCGTTAAGATGTTCGTTCGTGTTCGTTCGTTTATTTTTTAATACTGTTCGTTTTCGTTCGTGAACATGTTCGCGAACATGTTCGTTTACGTGTTCGCGAACAAGCGTTCGCGAACATGTTCGTTTAAGCGTTCGCGAACAGGTTCGTTTACGTGTTCGCGAACAAGCGTTCGCGAACATGTTCGTTTATGTGTTCGCGAACACGTTAAATATTAATACAAATTGAAAATTAAATATTAAATATTAAAAATCTTACATAAATACTAAATCCTACATAAACAATAATACAATTTGAAATCATCCAATTAAAATTCTTAAATATAACACAACGAAGTTTAAGAATTAATACATTAAAAGTTCAAAAATTAATACTAAAAATTTTAAAGTATAAAATAAATAAAATATGCACCAAACACGACTTTAATATTTTAGTATATATTATAATTATATAACATATAACTTATATAATTATATAATATAAGCAATTTTAATACTTTAATAAATTACAAACGAACAACAAACGAACACTTAACGAACATAACCGAACGAACAACAAATGACATTTTAATCGAACGAATAATAAACGAACATAAACGAGTTTGTTCGCGAACATAAACGAACGAACCACACCTCTGTTCATGTTTGTTCGTTTAATAAACGAACACAAAAAATGTTGTTCGTGTTCGTTTGTTAAGCTTAATAAACGAACATAAACGAACAATAACCGAACGGTTCACGAACGGTTCACCGAACGTTCTGTTCGTTTACACCCCTAGTTACAATCAACTCTCTATAAATTTTCAAAATAACAACATATATAAATAACTACAATAATTTTATTATTTTTCTTTCTCAACTAAATACAATTTAGTAGAAGGTTTCTAGGAAAGGTTAAAGAGGTCACAGACAGTCCCGCTTAAAATCTAGTTTCCTTAAACAAAACTAACTAAATGTAATAATTCAAAGTTCAACACCACACTTAAAAATCTGTTTTAAGATTATAGAAAAATTATAACAGCATATATATATATATATATATATATATATATATATATATAGATTGGAATAAATATTCAAGAACAATAATACAATAATTATAATTAAAACAGAATAAGACAAAAATATAAATAGAATGAACTGAGGTTTGCGTATCACATAGTTTTCTTAAAACAAATTAACTCTCTTACCATGAGTACTTAAGTAACTAAAACGTCTGTTTTTCAACTTACAATGGTAATCAAGTAGTAAAAGCACATCACCAATTTATTTCAATCAAACTTTCAAATGTCTACTGATAATTTAACTCGAAACACTTAAAACTATGAGCTAAGAAAGCGCAAACTTTTGAGAGAAAATTAGAAAGAAGACAAAGAAAATGTTTTCTGTATGTTAAACAAATGAGGACTCTTCTTTTATAGCTTTTATCCAAGGGTATTCTGGTCTTTCAAAATTTTGGAATTAAATCCAAAAATTAATTCAACAATTTAATCCCCTGACAGGTACACTTTTTAAATTTAAACCAATGATAATAGCAAATCTAAAATTAAATTTAGATAATTTATCCCATAATATTTCAAATCTTAATAGAAGTTACAAATCCAATATAAGTTAGAATGAGTATTAAATTTTAGTAACCCATGTATTTTTTGAATGTTTAAATTTTTTTTTTATGAACACAAAATGAATCTATTCAAATTGTAACCTTTAAATGACTATTAAATGGTTCATTTAAATGTTCATTTTTCACAATTACGTTTATGAATAATACAAAACTCTTAATGATTGTATTTAACATTGATGAACTTAAAATTCATTCTTAAGGAAACAAATAATGTCTTTTTTTTTCTCACTCTTTTTCTTTTTTCAATAAAATACTCATTTAGCACTACCGGCCCATGATCCTAGACCGGACATTCCTCCAACTCCAAGCAATATCCCATAAGCTTACTTTCTTGCAAAATACGGCAAAAAACCGTTGACTTTCAATTTAACAGCGTACAGTTCATAGATCTTCCTAGTAAGAAGCCACATAGTTAATCATATCCACCAATTGGTACTCACCACGTCTATCTGTCTCTGTCTCTCTGTGTATCTTATTCATTTGTTTGTTAATAGTTTTCTTGCCGAAGCCAGATTTGTTTGTTACTAACACCTACCTCTCTTCAAAAGTCTACCAATTTCCTTTTCTTAATTGAACTTTAGTTTCCCTTATGCTGCCTACAAAAAAAGTTTTAGATTTAAGAGAATTCAAATATGGGGAATGCTCTGAGGTTATTGTATAGCCATTTCAGCAAGCCAACAACCACCGGAGACTCTGGATCACTAGGCCTCCATGGTGTCTCAGAAGATAACATTGGAGTTTCAGCTCTTGTCCATGATATCTTTCAGTTCGAAATCACCTTGCAGGTATGTTTCATGAGCGTTACTGCTTTAATTCAAGCCTTGTTTCTCTAATTATTTTTATGTTTTGCTTATATTTTTGTTAGCTTACAGTAAATTTTAATGGTTATGATGGCAAACTAGAAATTGAGAAACGATTAGTTTGAGTATTTAAGCTAAAAGGAAAATCTGGGTTGGTTTAGTTTTCATCATCTGATAAATGTATTGCCAACATGTTTTAGGTTCCTGAAGGGCTAAGTAAGCATGTGGTTTCATCCAAGAAGGCTCAGGCTAACTGGTAATTAATTAATGAATTTCATGTGCTATGAACAATAATGATATAACTTTTTTGCTGAATTTTCTGCTCTGTCTAAAGTTTGACAACTAATGAAGGTATAGAAAGCTACTTGAGGCTTGGAGTGAAGCAAAACCGCCACCAAAGACACCTGAGGAGGCTTCAAGATTTGTCATTCAAACCTTAAAGAGACATCAAAAGGCAGATGTTGAGGTACAAAGAATTGCAGTAGCATTAATCTTAAACATGTTGGGATTTTTACAAATTGGTTAGAATAAGAGAACAGGAAATCATTAATGCAATGTAGGATTGTTCTGCATTTGAATGTTTGTAGGGACTTTTGGCATTCTATGGTCTTCCTCTTCCTCATACACTTGTCCAGTCTTCTGCTAGTGCCCCAACTTCATTGCCTCGAGGAGTTAAGTTTGAATTGCAGACTTTACCAGTAAGGACTGTCTTTTTGGAGAGTTCAAATTATTATTCAATGAAACAACTTGGATAATGGGTTTGAAACTGAAAAACACTCTGACTAAATTAGGTGGATGTTAAAGCAGTACCAGATGGAGACACCCTAACAGTCTATGTTAGTACTACAGATCCCAGGGAGTCATCAACTATACCTAGAGAGGTCCAATTGGCAGCTGTTCAAAGATCAAAAGCGCATGCTGAGAAGAATTACACAAAGGCAGATGCACTACACAAGAAAATTACAGATGCAGGATACAGGTTTAGCTAGCTAATTTCCCAATGATCAAATTCGTTTGAGGGTTGGTTTTCCCAATTATCTTTTTTAGAGTAAAGGTTTCTAATGCTTCTTAATTACTCCAGGGTCTTAAATCTTCAGAATCAGGAGATCCTTGCTCGAAAGTATCGCATCCGGCTAAGGTAACATTATTTGTTTCTTGAATTTCATAGTTCCATCAGCTAATCTCATCTACAATGCCAGTGATTAATGATTAATGAATTGTGAAATGCAAATAGGGGAATAGATGCGCCAGAAAGTTCAATGCCATATGGCAAAGAAGCAAAAGAAGAGTTGGCTAAGCTTGTTCAAGGGAAATGTTTAAGAGTTCTTGTATATGGGGAAGATCGTTATGGCCGCTGTGTTGGTGATATATATTGCAATGGAAAATTTGTACAGGTAATACTTCCTAAGATGTGTGGAGCTTAATTATTGTCAACGCACTGAATTTTATATGTAAAAGTATCAAGAGAATTTGGGACTTTAATTTCTGTAAATAGGACTTTAATTTTAACATCTCGTGGCTTACCTCATAAGAACCAATTGGTTACTCTAATTTCTCTGTCAAACAGGAAATTATGCTAAAAAAGGGGCTTGCATGGCATTACTCAGCCTATGACCAACGCATAGAACTTGCAACTGTGAGTAACCAACTTTTCTTTATTCTTGCACTTCTTTCTGTTAAACTTTAAAACTGTCAGTTCTAACACAGTGTACTTGTATAATACTAGTGGGAAAAAGAGGCTCAAGCAAAACGAGTTGGCTTGTGGGCTTCATCAAATCCTGAGAAGCCATGGGAATGGAGAAAGGAGAAACGAGAAGGCAGATCATGACATTGTCCTTATAGAAGTGAACATCTAAAGAATTGCATCTTCCTTAACTCCAACATGAAGAAATGGCTGGCCTAACTTGTATTCAAGGCCAAGATTTGATCGCAGAACAGAGGAAGATGAATGGGAAAGGAAAATCTTCAGATTAATTAAATCATGACTGATGCCTTATTCTGATTTTAGAAAGTGTTGTAACATTTATTTAAACAATAAAAGAAAGTGTTGTGACATTTGTGTTTATAAATCAGATACTTACAAATCTATGGAGCTCTTCACCATCAATTAAATGAAGTTCACCACTTCACCTAATAGAATAGATCAGTTTAAGACATCCAAAAGGTAACCCTCACGTCTTACCAAGATACTTGATATTAATAAATTTACCAAAATCATCTCAAAGAGAGTTCATCTCATGTATTTTACATTCGAGTTGCTAAATATTTGGGGTTTCCCTAAAAGGAAAATAATCATGGACGTTGGACAGTCTGGTTGAATGTTATTATATCTTCTCAATCTTAAAAACTAGCTCAAGAATTGAAACTTTCTTGAGCTACAATCACTATGAAAACCTTAACAATCTCTCCTTTCACACATCAAGCACTGGTGGAGCATTTCTCTACTTGAAATACAAAGAGATGTTAGCAACCTAGACTATGACACTGATAGTTAGGCCACAAGTGAAAACACGCTGAAGCAAATATCATAATATAAATCTCCACAATAATAGATAGCAAAAACACAAACTAATAATAATATGTATTAAAATTGATTTTAAATTTAAATGTGAAAGTCAAACTTTGACTTCATAAACAAGTATTTAGCGTGTTCGGGTAAATAATAGGTTTACATGGGTAGGGTTCAAGTAGTAAAAATTAAAATATTTGGATAGTTAATCGGATTCAGGTATTATAAAATATAATTGGATTCAAGTACCCAAAATTAGAGAATATCCTACTCATTGCTTGTGAGAATAAAGTGACTCACGTACATCATATTTTAATAAAAGAGATATCTAAATAAATAATTACTAAAATCTTGTTGGTCCCTTTTTTGAGAAGTGGTAGTTTTATAAAAGATAATAGTACCTTGATAGAAGATAATTATTTTAATTATGACTCTATTAAAAATGGTTCTTTGTCATATTATAGATATATCTTTTTTATCAGAAAGAACGTAATAGAAAGATATAACGAAAAAGAGAGAAAACACTGTTTTTCTTATTATCAGGATCATGTGGATTGTTTATTCAGTTAAGAGCTTTCAAGGAGTAAGATACATTTATTGATTTATTTTTTAATAGGGACAAATCATTAAATTTGAAAATTGAATGAATTGGGAAATTAGAGCTTGTGTAGATATAAAATTTATATATAATATTAATTGATAATTTTACATGTGGTATCAAGAGCTATAGTTTAAAAACTAATGATTTTCTCATCAAGTAATTACTTTTTTCCCGCTTGATTGTATGCTTAAACATTTGAGAAAGATTTTAACAAAAATAAATTAGAATGATGTTTCTTGCTTTGAATGTCAAAGACCCAAAACAGATTAGAGATTCATGAAATTATATGCCACGATTATATATATAGAAGTGAAGCACTACGATCAGTACACGAAAACAAGAAAAGAGTTTGATTCAATATAGTGCTAAAGCAGTAGGTGAACTTTTGGGAAATTATTGTCTTAATTGCCATAAAATGTGTAGAGTAAACCTCAGTTCTCTTGCAAGCAGACGTTGACAGTATAAATAATCACCACGTAAGTTGTATTTCTTCCTTTTCTTAGGTTAACGTTGAACTTCTGCAAGAATATATAGACATAATGTTTCAATCTTGTTTTAAAGTCTTAGTTTTCAACGTTATATATTTACTTAAGGTTTACATGTTCAAACAGTAAGGTTATATACATGTTCAAACAGTAAGATATGTATGTGTTATATTTTTGCCATGATGCAATTATTCATGATGTTGATTATTATTGATGATAATTGTTAATGATGATGATTAATGCTTTTTTTTTTTTTTTTGGCTCAATCAAGAGGCAATTTCATTAGAAAAACAGAGGGATACAACAGAACATTCTTACAACAACCATAAAAAGTATTCTAAAAAAAAGGAAGCAGAAAGCAGAAACTACCTCATAAAAATGAAACATAATCCAACTAAAACCACTCGTTACTTCACAGAAAGATAGAAAAGCAGAATTGGAGAAGCCATCCCAGCACTCAGAAAAAGGTAGACTTAAACCAGATAAAAGGAAATCCGAAGCAAAGAGCAGTAAAGAAAAACACCATCAAGACCAAACATGACCATCTCCAGGATCAAAAAACACAGCAGGGCAACAGAACTCAAATACAAAAAAAAAAAAAAAAAAAAAAACAGCTACCGGCACACCAGAAGGAAGACAGCCAGCTACCTAAAAGCAAAAACCATTCTCGATCAATCCAGACCCAATTTTGCCAAGGAATCCGCAAAAGAGTTTGATTCCCTAAAACAGTGATCCACTTCCACTGATCTAATAGTCATCCTGTCACGCCCCGAGCTCGGAACATAACAGACGCCGCACACCTGTAAAATATAATCTTACAGACATGCAAGGCTTCTATCATACCAAATCTATTATTTTCCTTCAAATGTCTAAATCGAGAAATTTAAATCTTCGAAGTTTGCAATTGACTTAAAGTGTATTCTACAATTGCAATATATGTACTACGAAATGTTTAAAAATAGTTTACAAGGTTTCAACTTAGTCATAAATAATAATATAAAATGTTCTCAATTACTTAAAGTAATCATCCTAAAAGTCCTTAGACATGCCCTACTTCGAGACGTCACTCCCCAATATTCCCACGTTCATCACCAACAGTAAAACCTGAAAAATGTTATGGAAAGGGGTGAGTACAACCACTCAGTAAGCAACCTATATCCCCTCAGCTGGATTAAGCATGCATAAAATAGTTAGGCCAAAATATCAAGTACAGTTATTCAAAATCAAAAAGTGTAATGTCATATTTATTCAAAATTTATCAAGTTCATTTACACAGATTTTAAAACTAAACAAAATTTTCATATAATAAAACTGAATAAAAGATTCACAAAGCATAAATCTTTTTATTTTATTTTTTTGGTCTCCCGTAACATGCCATGGCCACGCTTAACCCTTGTGGCACAGGTCAGAATCAGAACAAAACCACAATTAACCCCAGTGGTATGGGTCAGAATCAGAACAAAACCACAATTAACCCCAGTGGTATGGGTCAGAATCAAAACAGAAGCAACTAGTAGTTGCACAAAACAGATATCAAAGGGCCACTATTCTCATCCGGTGGTACGGATAGAAATCGATTTCTTATAACAAAATACATGTCGACACGGCCAACATTTAACCCCCATTGGCAGGGTCAGAGCACAGCCATACTAGGAGACAAAACAAAACATATTTTCAAATTATCCAAAAATGCAAAGTAATATTATTATAATTTCTCAAAACATATTTCATGCAAAATGAATTGTTTTATTCACAAAACAGATAATATTTGTAAATATATGTAATAACAAAATTCATCAAGCGATTAAATCGTTTCCAACATTTGCACAAAATCACATTAATAGACAATTTAAAGAATCATATATGTATATATATATTTTTGCATGCTTAACCCAATTTAGAAATCATAAGGACAAAGTATAATACTTGTATATAATACGCAAATATATATATATATAATTCGTATTGGATTAATTTTAAGGGTGTCAAAACACCGAAGGGATATAAGTCACTTACCTGACTCGCTAAATTGATACCCGAACAACAATCACACAATTTCCTAGTCTCCTAATAATTCAAGAAATATTCAACCATTAGAAACTATCACGAAGTTATTAGTTTAATAAAATACAATCTTCGATAAACTATCCTAAAACATGTAGGTGATGTGATAATCCTTCGAATAACTTGAACTTATTAGAAATTGTTTTTCATATTAAAATAAATGTTCTTTTAATCTAAGAAATACTTAATATTAAGTAAAAATTGAAATTAAACTTAAAACATGAAAGTCAATAGAATTAATACTGTTTTATGACAATATTTAATGAATATATATATTTTTTTCAAGTTTATATAAATTTAGTGAGTATTTATTAACATCCAAAATCTTGTAAATAAATTTTCATAATTATATTTATATATGTAAAAATTTATAAAAACATATATTTGACTTTCATACAATCTATTACATGATTGAATCAATATTGACCCAAAACAAATTTTAAATTAATTAAAACGAAATTTTCTAATATTCTGAAATTTCTTATTTTTGTGTTCATTTGACCTACTTTGAGCATTTATATCTAACATACTGTGTAGTATCTAAAGATGATACTAGAACCAATTAAAATTAAATATGTAATATTACAATTTAGGATTTTGTTTCGTTCAAAAAGCTTACTGGAACCATGATTTTCGAAAGCCAAAAGTTTGAGTTTTATCACAGAAAACTCAAAATTTCTGGGTTTCTGTTTCAATGAACCAAGTTTGGGGCAACGGTTCTACTAGCACAAAACGTTTCTGACTAAGGTATTAAGACCAAAACAAAGTTCATGTTTCATACAGCAAAAGCCCTTAAATAATTGACCAAAACAGTTATCGAAAAATGAATTTTCGGTAACCCAAAGTTGGATGTTCAACACTGTCAAGACCTATTTTATTCAAATTTCAAAAATTCGTAACTTTTAAAATACATAATCAAATTTAGTGATTCAAAAACCATTAAAAAGATCTTGAAGAGAACTTTCTATTAGTACCAATTTTTTTCACCAGAATATCACCAGAATATTACCGAAAAATTGCAAAAGATAAAACTAATTTGTAGGTTTAGGTAAATACAATATAAAAGACAAAAACTTATAAATGTAAAGAATAATTACCTTGGAAAAATCAAATGGAGAAGACAAAGAAGTATTTTTTTTTTTAGAGCCACCAACGTTTTCTTCAGAGAATTCGTTCGATAGATTTTTTTATTTTTTTTTTTGACAGCAGCCATATGGTGTATATATATATATTTTTAAAACCCTAATATACTAAGCCAGTCTTTTATAAAAAATGGGTATTGGGCTTTTCATTTTTTTTATTGGACTTTTTAAATATTAGCCCGGTTATTATATTCTCCCTACCTTTAAAGAATTTGGTCCCCAAATTCAAATATTCATGGGTTTAAAATTTTGAAGTTCTCTAAAAATTGTCTTATGGTTTCCTTTCTAAAAGATTTGTTTATGTAGCATGAGACTATAATGATCAATTCTAGATTACTGTATAGTAATTAATCGAATCACATTGAATTTCGATCCTAAACAATTTAAATCAACACTTCAATCCTTAATGCAAACTTTAAAAGTGCAAACACCGAAGTTAAACTATCAACTATACTCCATGATAAACTATATGATATTTTTGGGAGGGATACTACATCCTCCCCACCTTAAAAGGAATTTAGTTATCTATATTCTTACCTTGATTCTCGAAAAGGTAAGGATATTTCTCCTTCATGCTTTCTTCTAGCTCCCAAGTAGCTTCTCGTTCAGAGTGATTACTCCACTGAATCTTAACATATGAAATAGTACGCCTTCTTAAAACTTGTTCCTTCCTGTCCACAATACGTATAGGATGTTCTTCGTAAGACAAATCTTCTCTGAGTCTCAAAGGAGCTAAGTCCATCACATGACTTGGATCTGACACATACTTCCGCAACATTGAGACATGAAATACATTATGCACTCCAGATAATGCAGGTGGAAGTGCCAATCTATACGCCACGTCTCCTACCTTATCAAGAATTTCAAAAGGACCCACATAACGAGGACTAAGTTTCCCACGGATTCCAAATCTCATAACTCCTCTAGTCGGGGAAACTCGTAAAAATACATGTTCTCTAACCTCAAACTCCAAGTCTCGTCTTCTATTGTCAGCATAACTTTTTTGTCTACTTTGGGCCACACGAAGATGCTCTCTGATCAACTGAATTTTCTCCATTGCCTGTTGAATTAGCTCTAGACCCAACAATTTTCTTTCACCCACATCATCCCAACAAAGAGGAGATCTACATCTTCTACCATATAAAGCTTCAAACGGGGCCATCTGAATGCTTGACTGGTAACTATTATTATAAGCAAACTCTGCCCATGATAAATGACTATCCCAAGAACCTCCAAAATCCATAACACAAGCTCTTAACATATCCTCTAGGATTTGGTTAGTCCTCTCCGACTGACCATCTGTTTGGGGGTGAAAAGCAGTACTAAAACTAAGTCGGGTACCTAAAGCTTTATGCAAGCTCTCCCAAAATTTAGCTAAAAATCGAGAATCCCTATCAGATACAATGGACACCGGTACACCATGAAGTTTCACAATCTGATTAACGTACAACTCTGCTAGCTTTTCCAAAGACATCCCTGAACGGATAGCCAAAAAGTGTGCAGACTTTGTCAATCTATCAACAATAACCCAAATGCCATCATTCCCTTTTTGGGTTCTAGGTAGGCCAGATACAAAATCCATAGTAATATGTTCCCATTTCCATTCCGGAATAGGAAGAGGTTTCAACAATCCAGCTGGCCTTCGATGTTCAGCTTTAACTTGCTGACAAGTCAAACACTTAGTTACAAACTAGGCAATCTCTTTCTTCATATTATTCCACCAAAAAGTGCCCTTCAAATCCCTATACATCTTTGTACCTCCAGGATGGATCGTATAGTTACTGAAATGGGCTTCCTCCAAAATTTCTCTTTTCAACTCTAAGTCATCTGGAACACAAACTCTATCACCAAATCTCAAGGAGCCATCCTCATGAACACTAAAATCTGGTTTCAAACCAGAATCCACCTTAAGTCTAATGTTTTGGAGTCGAGGATCATTAGCTTGAGCATCTTTAATTCTCTGCACCAAGTTAGGTTGGACTTTCAAGTTAACCAAATAAGCTCCTAAACCACGTACTCTTACATCAATATCCAATCTCCTAAGGTCCTCGAAGATTTGTTTCAGAGAAGTAATTACTGTAGCCAAATTCCCAACAAATTTTCTACTCAAAGCATCAGCTACCTTATTTGCCTTTCCGGGATGGTAACTAATAGTCAAGTCATAATCCTTCAATAATTCTAACCATCTCCTCTACCTCATATTTAATTCTTTTTGAGTGAAGAGATATTTTAGACTCTTATTGTCTGTAAAAATCTCACAAGATTCACCATACAAATAATGTCTCCAAATCTTCAATGCAAATACTACTGCAGCCAACTCCAAATCGTGAGTAGGATAATTCTCCTCATAAGGTTTCAATTGTCTAGAAGCATAAGCGATCACTTTCTCATTTTGCATAAGAACACAACCTAACCCCCTTTTTGAAGTATCACTATAAATGGTGAAACCTTTACCAAGAATAGGTAAAGTAAGAATTGGGGCGGAAACCAATCTTCTCTTCAATTCTTCAAAGCTCTTCTCACAATCATTTGACCACTCAAACCGAACTCCCTTCCGAATCAATCAAGTCATAGGCATAGCTATACGAGAAAAGTTCTCCACAAAACGCCTATAGTATCTTGCTAAGCCTAGAAAACTACGAATCTCTGACACATTGTTCGGTCGTTTCCATTCCACCACTGCTTCAACCTTTTTCGGATCAACAGAAATCCCATCCTTAGATACCACATGCCCAAGAAATGCCACACTAGACAGCCAAAACTCACACTGGTTCAGTTTGGCAAATAACTGCTTCTCCCTCAGAGTCTGCAAAACAATTCTCAAATGCTCTTCATGTTCTTCTATACTAAGAGAGTACACCAATATGTCGTCAATGAAGACAACCACAAATTTATCCATATAAGGTTTAAAGACCCCATTCATCAGATCCATAAAAGCAACTGGAGTATTTGTCAACCCAAACGGCATCACAAGAAACTCGTAATGTTCATACCGAGTTCGAAAGGCAGTTTTAGGTACATCTTCTGCTCTGATTTTCAGTTGGTGATATCCAGATCAAAGATCTATTTTAGAAAATACCTGAGCACCATTTAACTAATCGAATAGGTCATCAATTCGGGGTAAAGGATACCTATTCTTCACAGTCACTTTGTTCAACTCATGGTAATCAATACACAACCTCATACTACCATTCTTCTTCTTCACAAACAATACTAGAGCTCCCCACGTGTCACGACCCAAACTACCCAAAAATCAGAGTTAATTTTTCGCGTTTTTATTATTTTCTTACTTAAATTCTCACCTGTCCTCGAATCGTGACCAACACTCCACTAATAATTGGGCTGTACGTCAATGCCAGTCCCACCATTCCATTTCCATCTAACTTATTTATTCTCCAGTCATTTATAATTGTTTACATTATTTATACATCCCCCAAAGTTACTTACAAACATGTTACTGTGCTATGCTTATGTAGATACAATAAGTACAAGTGTATATACCTTATGTTGATGGGCAGCAGCGGATATCCAGAATGCAGTACTGAGTCGTCGCAACTTCAACTGGAGATCATCTGTGGGAGAAAATGAAAGGGGTGAGCACATCAAGCTCAGTAAGGCAATCCTACGAACAAGTAGGTAACCATACTACCTACATGAACGTAGTGCCATGCATAAACCACCCTTTCTCCACACATTTTAAAACAATGCTATGCATTATGATGATATGTAAAACACATTTGCACGGAAAATCAACATGCAATTATTATAAATTATTTCTTTCTCAATTAAGATTTTCACAATAAAGTCAGGACTCGACCCCTCCTGCGGGTGATCCTGACTCACACAAAATCATGAAAACGTTTACATCACACGTGGGTTTTGAAAAGCATGGAAATACCATCATGCAATTTAGTTTTAAAACCCAGTTTAAATCATCATAAAAGTCATCAACATGCGAGACTAGGCAACGTCTGTATATAGGTAAATAACTAGGACTATGGCCACATCTGTCCTCGGGAGTTCCACAGCTACACGGATCCTAGTGTGCGGGTTCTCACCATGATCGGGAACCGCCCGGGAGGTGGGTCAGTCCATCCCGTCAGTCTTATCCGATCCCCGGCATCCGAAGATGCTGCATCCGGAGATGCCGTATCCGAAGATACCACACGGTACATCGTACTCCATGCTACTTGCACGGTACATCGTACTCCGTGAACCCATATAATATCTCTAGGTACTCCAGCCCAATTGGCCTGCTTCCCACAGAGGTTTTGTTTCTCAATACTCATGCCATGTCTCAAAACGCACGTGCGAGCCTATTTAATCGGTGACACACAGTCTACCCAATGCTCCAAGCACGGCTCATCGCATGTTCTCATAAAAATCAGTGCGAGCAATGCTCAGCACTCTCATCAAATCAAGTAAATCTAGTGCGAGCTAAGCTCTAGCACTCTGTATGCAAATCGTATAAAAATCTGGTGCGAGCGAAGCTCTAACACCCTGTCTCAAAATCATATAAAAATATGGTGCGAGTTAGACTCTAGCACCCTGTCACGAAAATCATATATATATAAGAATCTGGTGCGAGTTGGACTCCAGCACTAATGCATGTAAAACTCTAGTGCGAGCTCTCGCTCCAGCACTAATGCGTGCATCACACAAATCGACAACATCGTGCGAGCTGAGCTCTAGCACGTCACATGTCAATAAAAACACGTAGGCGGCTCTGTTTCCTCAAAACAGTTTTCAAAACAATATCACGTTGAAAGTATGCAATGCTGTGCATTTTCTTTCAAGGTGAGCCAGCCTACTCATGCATGCCTCAAAACACCTCCAGAATGAGCAGAAACCTTTTGTTCTTGCTCCTCCCAATTTTTCCTAAATTTTTAGATTTTACCCTTAACAAGGGTATTTTAGTAATTTACCCATTCGGGGCACTAAAATTATTATTCGACCTCTAGACCCTTCAGATAAATTTTAAAGGACTGCATATGAATTTAAAATTGCGTAAAGTTACCTCTAGCAGTCCGCAGAATTCCCTTACCTTATTTTTCCGTCGAGTCTGACCTTTTCTTTTCCAATGTAGTCCCGTCGCGCAGTCCGATATGCTTCCAATCCAATGCCCGGAACTGCGTATTAATATTCCTCAGGTCAGATATTACACAATTTAATCGTATTTAATTTTTTCTGGGCTTAATTTAAATCATTGGGCCCGTTTACCCCTATTGGGCCCGATTGCACCTTAATGGGCCTTAATCGGCCTTAAGCCCGTTTTTCACTAAATTTCCACTTTATTCGAGGCCTATTGGGCTCACTGGGCCCACCAATAATTTATCGGGCCTCGTTCTAATTCTTGAATAGCTAAATTTAATATTTACGACAATTTATCTAAATTTCCATAAATTAATTCAATTTATGCGTAAATTAAATCAATATCACGCATAACGAGGTAATTGTCGTAAATATGGGTCACTTACCCGATCCGCAAATCGAGGCTATCTCGAGCCCTCGGTGGATGCCAAATCGTCGAGCTACATAATTTCACAATTTTTTCGGGTAAGTTTCTAGTCGAAAATTAATTAAATAAAATATTTCGAAATTTAAATCGATCAATTCGACCACTTACCGACTTACCCGAAGCTCGATTGCATCATAGGAATTTTCCCCAATTTTTTCCTCTTTTTCTTTTTTCCTTTTTCTCCTTTTTTCCCCTCTTTTTGGCTGAACCGGTTCAGTCCGGTTCGGACCGTTTCAGACCTCCGGTTCACCCCGGTTCGGCCGGTTCACCGCCGGTTCGCCACCTTGCCGGCCGGTTCTCCGCCGGCTTCCACCGCCAGCAGCTCCGCTGGGTCGTCCGCACCTCGAATCTGGCCTCGGTTCGCCTCAACGTCGCCGGAATGCTGCCGGTCCGGCTGTTCTCCCTCGGCCGTCGGACCCATTTCCTTTCCTCTACCGTTTTCGACATTTTTCGGCCGTTCTGATGGCCGTGGTTACCCCGATCTAGCTCGCCAGCGTCTGGGCTTCCGAAATCTGGCCGCCGTTCAGCCCGAATCGACGTCGATGACCGCCGACGGCCACTTCTCTTCCGCGATTTTTTTTTCTCCCGCCGTTTCACCGCTCTCCGGCGTTCCCCGTGGCGCGTCGTCGCCGCTGTGAGGTCATCCGGGGTCGGGCTGGCCTTCGCCGACCCTTGCCTGGTCGCCTGGCCGTCGGCAGGGCTCGACCCTGCTTCCGTTCGGTTTTTCGCTTTTCTCCTTCTCTCTCCCCGATATTTTCGTTTTTCAGACTTTTTTTTTTCATTAATTTGTTTTTTATATTTTTATTATTATTATTTTTATTTATTTTAATTATTTTACTATTCATTAAAATATATTAAATACCCCAAAAATATCTCTTAAAATTATTATTTTATTCTTAATTAATTAATTTAATTTAAATTTAATTTAATTTTAACCCTTTTTCGGGTATAAATTCTCCGTATTCTCGGGATATTGTCCCGGGTGACTTTTCAGTATATTTTTTGATTATTTTCGAGATTATTTTTCCGAACTAAAATCCCGATTAATCCCGATTAATTTTCATAAATTAATATCTTGATCAATTTAATCCGAAATAATTTTATTTCACTTTTATTGACCAAGATTTCTTAAATCTATATTTTTAATTAATTTTTTTCTCTTATCGAAATTATACCGGCTTTCGATCTTTTGACCATTTTGCCCTTACGCGTGTTCGGGATTAATTTAACCCAACTTCCTTCATACTTCCTCCATCTTTTCTTATTTAATTTTCATATTTTAATTAAATTCGGGTCTTACAACTCTCCCCCACTTAAAGAATTTGGTCCTCCAAATTAGAACCAAGTCATATGAGTCCATATACAACTCCGGGTACATTAATTGTATCATACTTTTAAATTCTTATGTGACCTTTTCCGGAGTGTATTACTATCAAAGGACTTTAATTAGGGAGATCATCTTAAACCTCAATACTTTCTCTTTCCTGTTTAATGCCCGAATCAACTTCTTCAATATACTTGTATTTTCATTATGCTAAACTGTTGGATCTCATATCCTATCACCTATACTGGATCTGAATAGTATTGCCGAAGCATCAAAAGTGGGACACGTTGTGGGTGCCTGTTTATTCAAGTGATAACAACAACCTACAGGTCTTATCTCCCACTTGTCCAAT
Source organism: Firmiana major (assembly GCA_033439115.1). Taxonomy (NCBI): domain Eukaryota; kingdom Viridiplantae; phylum Streptophyta; class Magnoliopsida; order Malvales; family Malvaceae; genus Firmiana; species Firmiana major. The sequence continues at coordinate 32,681,677 of CM065913.1, read as the reverse complement.
CTCTCAAAATATCCCATCCAGCGCAACTCAATTTACATTCTTTCAAAAGTTCGCTATGTCCTTATTCTCTTAGGACAAGAAACCTTTCAATCATACTAATTCACCAAGGGTGAATTCCAATACTTTTCTATCTGCTCTGAGGTGTTTCTTAATCTCTCATCCTTAACTAAACATCCTCAGAGACTTATTATCCAAGTCGAAAATAATTCTATTTGTCACCCACTTTTTCTTATCCAATTTAGGGAACAACCCCTACAGCCATACACTGTCTCATACCTTGTTATCCCAATACTCAAGTACCAACTGTCGTTATTGGCAACTTCAATTAGAAATCAACTGATCATTCCAGGAGCTTATAAAATTAACAGCACACGCTTTCATCGGATCCTCCAGAACTTGTACAGTCCATCTCTGACTGACCATCTGTCTGAGGATGGAAACCTGTGCTAATACTCAGTCGGGTTCCCATAGCTTCCTGAAAATATCCTCTGAAATCGGAAGTGAAGCGGGAATCCCTATATGATACCATGCTCGCTGGAACGCTACTTAATGTTTCACAATTTTCCTTATACCTGAATCCTCATACACACTTTGAGTATTTAGGGATTTCATAACCAGAAGGTGGGTAGACAACTTAGCGACTATCATCCAAATAGCCTCATAATTCACCTGGGTCTCTGTAACCCATCATAAATTTATGGAGACTTGCTCTCGTTTTTTCGTGCCGTGTCGATATAGGTAGGTACTGCAATAACTCTGCAGACTTTTAATACTCTACCTTACTCTGCTGACACACTAGGCACTTTTCTACAACCTCTCCAATATCTCTTTTCACATCTGACCACCATACCATTTTCGCGATTTCAATATATTTTTATTACTTTCCGTATGCACTGTATATCCCGAAGAGTGAGCTTCTGACAACATTACTATCTCATCAACTATGGTCCTGGGGAGCACTTATACTGTCTCTGAACCTCCCTGTAAATCATTAACATACTCTGTGAACTCTGTCACTGTACCCTTCTGAATCAGACCCAAACTATCGACATCCGGTCGATCATCACGCTAAGCCTGGCAAATCCGGGCACTCTCATCCGATTCTAATCATCAGGCTAGCTGTCACACAATCACTGTCATCATCAGAAGGGATCACATCTATACTGAGGCTCACAACTGCATCTAGCAGCTCACGCTCCCTGACCATCATATGTAATACCATCCCAAGGCTCTTTATGCTCAAGGCATCAGTCATCACATTAGCCTTTCTTGGGTGGTACAATTTTTCACAAATCAAAACCTCTCAGAAGCTTTAACCCACTATGTATTCTCATGTTCGCCTCTTTCTGTAAAAACAGATACTCGGGCTTTATGATCAGTGCATATCCACAATTTCTCACCCTGTACATAATAGTACCATATCCTCGGTACAAGTACTACTGCTGTCAATTTTAAATCATGGGTATCTTCCCATTATACATCAATACACAGCTCCATCATAACTTTGAGGTATCCATGCTCACTGAGAACCTCTTGAGCTGTTGGGTATAGTGAAATTAATCACGGTGGTCAGTTCATACTTCACTGCACCGAAACTCCTGTCACATCTATCATCTTATTTATCATCTCATTCCAAGACCACGTTTTCATAATTAAACGTGCCATCAAGGTATATCCTTTTAGAATTCGCAGCAACCCATTTGTAAAAGCCATCTCTAATTGTTGCTTATAAATCGCCCTAGACTTTAACTACATCCAACATATCATCGATACTGATGATTACGAATCGGTCCAATCATTGGCTTATCTATGCGTAAGCGTATAAGATCCTTCAAAATCGCTTACGTCTTCAGGTACTAACCTGCGTCATTTCCTTTTCTTATCTTAACGGCTCTTATTAAATTTTTCTATGTTAACCTTTATGATTTGTCGAATTTTTAATATTCTTATCGTCTTGGTAAAGGTATCCTAATGCTAAAGTTATCTATTACGACGCTCGATTTCACGTTATAGGTTATATATATATATATACTTTTAGACGCTGTCAAGTCTTCAGGCGGGGAGGTATTTTGAAATACCTTTATTAACCTTTAGACTTAACCACAACTACGTTATATCTCAGTCTATGTGGTTACAATTTATATTCGTTACTAATTGCTTTAATCCTAATGACTCCATATCGTAAGGATGTTCTTACTTAGCATATATCTCTTACTCCAATACATCTTGTATTTGGGATCAAAACACATCTCCTTCGTATACCAATCATGACAAAACTCTTGTCATTATTCATTCCGTGAGTACAATCCTTTACTCCTTTAATTTCAACTGTTACACCCCTTTTTATTAACTTAGAATCTCTATATCCATATTCCGTTAATTAATCCTCCTCTATTGGGTACTCATTTATTAGTATTGTGCCCAATGATGTAGGCATTCATGCCTTTTACTCACTTATATGCGAATGAAGGCGGTATGAATAAATGTGTGGCATCAGGATTTATAAACATATGTACTTCATTATTCATAATAAGTGTGATATCTTACACCACATCCATGCAACATCAATAGCGTCCTGGTCCAAGACATCCTTTCGCCTTCGTCCAACAACCTACTTTCCTTTTTCTTTTCAGCTATGGCCTCCCTTTTCGTTGCAGCTATACCAACTAAGTTTTTCTCTGTCTATTTACTTTTCTGTGGGGCGATCTCGCCCAACTCTGTGTAATCAAAATCAATGGCCCGTCTTACCACACTTAATGGCCATCAATACAGTGTAAGTATAGACCCTCCTTCCGTGGTATCCACCACACATCTCACACTGCTTACACTGCTACGCTGCTGCACTGCTTCACAGCAGGTCGGGGTCCTCCAATCATAATGCCCCTCAACAGTGCCAAAATTTGATGCACTGAGGCCTTACCAATTATCTTACTCCATGACTCATCAAATCTAATCTTTTACCAATTACCTTTTTCTCATTTTAACATCTCTGTCATTTCTCGATTCTCTTTTCTGTCTCTATGTCAGCTCTTACTACTTTTTTCAATCTCAGAGGCGTGCAATTCATGTTCTTATTTACCCAACTGTAAATCTGCACACTGCCTCGGTATAAGTAATATCTCACGGGCCAATCGGACTCTAATTGAAAATCTGAGCCCTTCCATAAACTTTTAGACATCTCGACTGTCACTGTTCATGTGTCGAGGTAATATCTGCCAAGAATATAACTGAGTTTCATACTCATAATCAATTTAGTATTCCTGGGCAGTGTAAGAAATTTTTCCTTAAAATTTCCTTTAAATCATGTCCGGGATATCCTGCACCGGAATATATCCAAGATATTTCTCATCTCAACTCTTAAGATGGGTCGAGCGGGTTTCCACCAATGCTCCGCTGCGCCCTCTGATCTCATACGTAATCTGAGCAATTAGCTCCTCAAAATAATCTCCACACTCCGCTCCAATCTCGCGAAGCGTGTCTCAATACTGTCCGATCTCTCTATCGGATTCAGTGGGGCATGCTCAACATTAGCCTCCATTTCAATTTCATCATGATTCTCATAGTCAAACTCAGCACGACTTAGCAGATTTAGGTCTACCTCTACGACCTCTGCCTCGTGCACTATCTCATCTAACGCGACTCATATTAAGCATTCCTGCATTCTCAACCATTTCTTAGTCAAGCCCATCTCGATATACACTATTGTATCTAACTAAGCACAGTAACACGGGGATGTAATTTCCTAATTACTGGCACCGACACACATCAGACCAATTATGCTCTGATACCACCTTTATATGTCACGACCCAAACTACCCAAAAATCAAAGTTAATTTTTCGCGTTTTTATTATTTTCTTACTTAAATTCTCACCTGTCCTCGAATCGTGACCAACACTCCACTAATAATTGGGCTGTGCGTCAATGCCAGTCCCACCATTCCATTTTCATCTAACTTATTTATTCTCCAGTCATTTATAATTGTTTACATTATTTATACATCCCCCAAAGTTACTTACAAACATGTTACTGTGCTATGCTTATGTAGATACAATAAGTACAAGTGTATATACCTTATGTTGATGGGCAGCAGCGGATATCCAGAATGCAGTACTGAGTCGTCGCAACTTCAACTGGAGATCATCTGTGGGAGAAAATGAAAGGGGTGAGCACATCAAGCTCAGTAAGGCAATCCTACGAACAAGTAGGTAACCATACTACCTACATGAACGTAGTGCCATGCATAAACCACCCTTTCTCCACACATTTTAAAACAATGCTATGCATTATGATGATATGTAAAACACATTTGCACGGAAAATCAACATGCAATTATTATAAATTATTTCTTTCTCAATTAAGATTTTCACAATAAAGTCAGGACTCGACCCCTCCTGCGGGTGATCCTGACTCACACAAAATCATGAAAACGTTTACATCACACGTGGGTTTTGAAAAGCATGGAAATACCATCATGCAATTTAGTTTTAAAACCCAGTTTAAATCATCATAAAAGTCATCAACATGCGAGACTAGGCAACGTCTGTATATAGGTAAATAACTAGGACTATGGCCACATCTGTCCTCGGGAGTTCCACAGCTACACGGATCCTAGTGTGCGGGTTCTCACCATGATCGGGAACTGCCCGGGAGGTGGGTCAGTCCATCCCGTCAGTCTTATTCGATCCCCGGCATCCGAAGATGCTGCATCCGGAGATGCCGTATCCGAAGATACCACACGGTACATCGTACTCCATGCTACTTGCACGGTACATCGTACTCCGTGAACCCATATAATATCTCTAGGTACTCCAGCCCAATTGGCCTGCTTCCCACAGAGGTTTTGTTTCTCAATACTCATGCCATGTCTCAAAACGCACGTGCGAGCCTATTTAATCGGTGACACACAGTCTACCCAATGCTCCAAGCACGGCTCATCGCATGTTCTCATAAAAATCAGTGCGAGCAATGCTCAGCACTCTCATCAAATCAAGTAAATCTAGTGCGAGCTAAGCTCTAGCACTCTGTATGCAAATCGTATAAAAATCTGGTGCGAGCGAAGCTCTAACACCCTGTCTCAAAATCATATAAAAATATGGTGCGAGTTAGACTCTAGCACCCTTTCACGAAAATCATATATATATAAGAATCTGGTGCGAGTTGGACTCCAGTACCAATGCATATAAAACTCTAGTGCGAGCTCTCGCTCCAGCACTAATGCGTGCATCACACAAATCGACAACATCGTGCGAGCTGAGCTCTAGCACGTCACATGTCAATAAAAACACGTAGGCGGCTCTGTTTCCTCAAAACAGTTTTCAAAACAATATCACGTTGAAAGTATGCAATGCTGTGCATTTTCTTTCAAGGTGAGCCAGCCTACTCATGCATGCCTCAAAACACCTCCAGAATGAGCAGAAACCTTTTGTTCTTGCTCCTCCCAATTTTTCCTAAATTTTTAGATTTTACCCTTAACAAGGGTATTTTAGTAATTTGCCCATTCGGGGCACTAAAATTATTATTCGACCTCTAGACCCTTCAGATAAATTTTAAAGGACTGCATATGAATTTAAAATTGCGTAAAGTTACCTCTAGCAGTCCGCAGAATTCCCTTACCTTATTTTTTCGTCGAGTCTGACATTTTCTTTTCCAATGTAGTCCCGTCGCGCAGTCCGATATGCTTCCAATCCAATGCCCGGAACTGCGTATTAATATTCCTCAGGTCAGATATTACACAATTTAATCGTATTTAATTTTTTCTGAGCTTAATTTAAATCATTGGGCCCGTTTACCCCTATTGGGCCCAATTGCACCTTAATGGGCCTTAATCGGCCTTAAGCCCGTTTTTCACTAAATTTCCACTTTATTCGAGGCCTATTGGGCTCACTGGGCCCACCAATAATTTATCGGGCCTCGTTCTAATTCTTGAATAGCTAAATTTAATATTTACGACAATTTATCTAAATTTCCATAAATTAATTCAATTTATGCGTAAATTAAATCAATATCACGCATAACGAGGTAATTGTCGTAAATATGGGTCACTTACCCGAGATTCCATGCTAATCCGCAAATCGAGGCTATCTCGAGCCCTCGGTGGATGCCAAATCGTCGAGCTACATAATTTCACAATTTTTTCGGGTAAGTTTCTAGTCGAAAATTAATTAAATAAAATATTTCGAAATTTAAATCGATCAATTCGACCACTTACCGACTTACCCGAAACTCGATTGCATCATAGGAATTTTCCCCAATTTTTTCCTCTTTTTCTTTTTCCCTTTTTCTCCTTTTTTCCCCTCTTTTTGGCTGAACCGGTTCAGTCCGGTTCGGACCGTTTCAGACCGCCGGTTCACCCCGGTTCGGACGGTTCACCTCCGGTTCGCCACCTTGCCGGCCGGTTCTCCGTCGGCTTCCACCGCCAGCAGCTCCGCTGGGTCGTCCGCACCTCGAATCTGGCCTCGGTTCGCCTCAACGTCGCCGGAATGCCGCCGGTCCGGCTGTTCTCCCTCGGCCGTCGGACCCATTTCCTTTCCTCCGCCGTTTTCGGCGTTTTCCGGCCGTTCTGATGGCCGTGGTTACCCCGATCTAGCTCGCCAGCGTCTGGGCTTCCGAAATCTGGTCGCCGTTCAGCCCGAATCGACGCCGATGGCCGCCGACGGCCACTTCTCTTCCGCGATTTTTTTTTCTCCCGCCGTTTCACCGCTCTCCGGCGTTCCCCGTGGCGCGTCGTCGCCGCTGTGAGGTCGTCCGGGGTCGGGCTGGCCTTCGCCGACCCTTGCCTGGTCGCCTGGCCGCCGGCAGGGCTCGGCCCTGCTTCCGTTCGGTTTTCCGCTTTTCTCCTTCTCTCTCCCCGATATTTTCGTTTTTCAGACTTTTTTTTTTCATTAATTTGTTTTTTATATTTTTATTATTATTATTTTTATTTATTTTAATTATTTTACTATTCATTAAAATATATTAAATACCCCAAAAATATCTCTTAAAATTATTATTTTATTCTTAATTAATTAATTTAATTTAAATTTAATTTAATTTTAACCCTTTTTCGGGTATAAATTCTCCGTATTCTCGGGATATTGTCCCGGGTGACTTTTCAGTATATTTTTCGATTATTTTCGGGATTATTTTTCCGAACTAAAAATCCCGATTAATCCCGATTAATTTTCATAAATTAATATCTTGATCAATTTAATCCGAAATAATTTTATTTCACTTTTATTGACCAAGATTTCTTAAATCTATATTTTTAATTAATTTTTTTCTCTTATCGAAATTATACCGATTTTCGATCTTTTGACCATTTTGCCCTTACGCGTGTTCGGGATTAATTTAACCCAACTTCCTTCATACTTCCTCCATCTTTTCTTATTTAATTTTCATATTTTAATTAAATTCGGGTCTTACACCACGGGGATACACTAGGTCTAATGAAACCTTTATCCAAAAGCTCTTGCAACTGCTCCTTCAACTCTTTTAATTCTGCAAGAGCCATTCTATAAGGAGCCTTAGAAATAGGGCCAGTACTTGGAATTAAGTCAATAGAAAAATTAGCTTCCCGATCAGGAGGCATTCCAGGAACTCATCAGGAAAAACATCAGGAATTTCCTTCACAATAGGGATATTTTCTAACGCCAACTCTTTAGTTTTGGTATCAACTACTGTTGCTAAATACCCTTTACAACCACTTCTAATCAATCGCCTTGCTTGTAAAGCAGAAATAATCGATATAGGAGTATGTGCACCACTACCACAAAAACTTAAGGGTGTCTCCCTAAGAATTTCAAAATCCACCATTTTGTCTCGACAATCAACTTTATCATAATGAGAAGACAACCGATCTATTCCTAAAATCACATCAAAGTCGTGCATGTCCAAAATATGCAAATTGGCAAACAAGTTTCTATCCGCAATTCTTAATACACACATTTTACAAATACAATCAGATAAAAGTTGACCTCTACGACCATTACTTCTAAGAATTGCTACCATCTCAGCTAAACTAATTTCTGGATTTCGACGAGGAGGTATACTGATTCAATCAAGATAACAACATATTACTAGAAGATTTTTTTAAAAGTCAACTCACGTTATTCTAATAAAAAGAAATAAACAATGAAAACGTCCCAAACTTAAGTGCTCTACCCCACTCTCGGTTTACATCAAACTGTTCTCTAATTCATAGTTATACGAATCTAAGATCGATAAACCTAGGCTCTGATACCACTTAATCTGTCACGCCCCGAGCTCGGAACATAACAGACGCCGCACACCTGTAAAATATAATCTTACAGACATGCAAGGCTTCTATCATACCAAATCTATTATTTTCCTTCAAATGTCTAAATCGAGAAATTTAAATCTTCGAAGTTTGCAATTGACTTAAAGTGTATTCTACAATTGCAATATATGTACTACGAAATGTTTAAAAATAGTTTACAAGGTTTCAACTTAGTCATAAATAATAATATAAAATGTTCTCAATTACTTAAAGTAATCATCCTAAAAGTCCTTAGACATGCCCTACTTCGAGACGTCACTCCCCAATATTCCCACGTTCATCACCAACAGTAAAACCTGAAAAATGTTATGAAAAGGGGTGAGTACAACCACTCAGTAAGCAACCTATATCCCCTCAGCTGGATTAAGCATGCATAAAATAGTTAGGCCAAAATATCAAGTACAGTTATTCAAAATCAAAAAGTGTAATGTCATATTTATTCAAAATTTATCAAGTTCATTTACACAGATTTTAAAACTAAACAAAATCTTCATATAATAAAACTGAATAAAAGATTCACAAAGCATAAATCTTTTTATTTTATTTTTTTGGTCTCCCGTAACATGCCATGGCCACGCTTAACCCTTGTGGCACAGGTCAGAATCAGAACAAAACCACAATTAACCCCAGTGGTATGGGTCAGAATCAGAACAAAACCACAATTAACCCCAGTGGTATGGGTTAGAATCAGAACAGAAGCAACTAGTAGTTGCACAAAACAGATATCAAAGGGCCACTATTCTCATCCGGTGGTACGGATAGAAATCGATTTCTTATAACAAAATACATGTCGACACGGCCAACATTTAACCCCCATTGGCAGGATCAGAGCACAGCCATACTAGGAGACAAAACAAAACATATTTTCAAATTATCCAAAAATGCAAAGTAATATTATTATAATTTCTCAAAACATATTTCATGCAAAATGAATTGTTTTATTCACAAAACAGATAATATTTGTAAATATATGTAATAACAAAATTCATCAAGCGATTAAATCGTTTCCAACATTTGCACAAAATCACATTAATAGACAATTTAAAGAATCATATATGTATATATATATTTTTGCATGCTTAACCCAATTTAGAAATCATAAGGACAAAGTATAATACTTGTATATAATACGCAAATATATATATATATAATTCGTATTGGATTGATTTTAAGGGTGTCAAAACACCGAAGGGATATAAGTCACTTACCTGACTCGCTAAATTGATACCCGAACAACAATCACACAATTTCCTAGTCTCCTAATAATTCAAGAAATATTCAACCATTAGAAACTATCACGAAGTTATTAGTTTAATAAAATACAATCTTCGATAAACTATCCTAAAACATGTAGGTGATGTGATAATCCTTCGAATAACTTGAACTTATTAGAAATTGTTTTTCATATTAAAATAAATGTTCTTTTAATCTAAGAAATACTTAATATTAAGTAAAAATTGAAATTAAACTTAAAACATGAAAGTCAATAGAATTAATACTGTTTTATGACAATATTTAATGAATATATATATTTTTTTCAAGTTTATATAAATTTAGTGAGTATTTATTAACATCCAAAATCTTGTAAATAAATTTTCATAATTATATTTATATATGTAAAAATTTCTAAAAACATATATTTGACTTTCATACAATCTATTACATGATTGAATCAATATTGACCCAAAACAAATTTTAAATTAATTAAAACGAAATTTTCTAATATTCTGAAATTTCTTATTTTTGTGTTCATTTGACCTACTTTGAGCATTTATATCTAACATACTATGTAGTATCTAAAGATGATACTAGAACCAATTAAAATTAAATATGTAATATTACAATTTAGGATTTTGTTTCGTTCAAAAAGCTTACTGGAACCATGATTTTCGAAAGCCAAAAGTTTGAGTTTTATCACAGAAAACCCAGAATTTCTGGGTTTCTGTTTCAATGAACCAAGTTTGGGGCAACGGTTCTACTAGCACAAAACGTTTCTGACTAAGGTATTAAGACCAAAACAAAGTTCATGTTTCATACAGCAAAAGCCCTCAAATAATTGACCAAAACAGTTATCGAAAAATGAATTTTCGGTAACCCAAAGTTGGATGTTCAACACTGTCAAGACCTATTTTATTCAAATTTCAAAAATTCGTAACTTTTAAAATACATAATCAAATTTAGTGATTCAAAAACCATTAAAAAGATCTTGAAGAGAACTTTCTATTAGTACCAATTTTTTTACCAAAATATCACCAAAATATTACCGAAAAATTGCAAAAGATAAAACTAATTTTTAGGTTTAGGTAAATACAATATAAAAGACAAAAACTTATAAATGTAAAGAATAATTACCTTGGAAAAATCAAATGGAGAAGACAAAGAAGTATTTTTTTTTTTAGAGCCACCAACGTTTTCTTCAGAGAATTCGTTCGATAGATTTTTTTATTTTTTTTTTGACAGCAGCCATATGGTGTGTATATATATATATATATATATATTTTTAAAACCCTAATATACTAAGCCAGTCTTTTATAAAAAATGGGTATTGGGCTTTTCATTTTTTTTATTGGACTTTTTAAATATTAGCCCGATTATTACACATCCATAGCTTATCAGTTTCATCAAACAAACATCATTCTTTCCATGGTCTTTTATCTTTAAACTTAATCCAAGTGGCAGCAATTAAAGAATTAGATTCAATAATGAGAGCTTTGGAATTAAACCAAATCGAAGAGACAAACAATTGCAAAGCAATTTTAAAAGCAATAACCCCGGCCATATTTGAATCCATAACTCCAAAGGGACCAAAAAATAATCCCAGCACAACACCGTTAGAGTCACGCAAAACACCCCCAGAGCCCGCAGGTCCCAGCTTGCCCCTTGCTGACCCATCATCATTGAATTTCAGAGCATCAACTCGAGGACCAGACCGAGAAACATCTCCACGAACAGTTGATCTCAATGACATAGGCTCATTAACCAAATCGATGATTAATGCTTATGACGATTAATGATGATGTGATGATGATTAATTATGAGGTTCATGATAATGTTTATAAGTTTAACATTATAGGTATGTTCAAACAGTAAAGTGTATGTACATCAAATCGAGTAAATAATTTCTGAATAATGTTGAGTAAATTGTATGATTATTTTATGATAGTTTCGTCGCTATGTATTGAGTTTTCGATAATATACATAATTGTGTATATGTAAGTGTTTACCGAAAAATTAAAATTTGATGTTTAAATATTTGCTCATTATGATTTAATGTCTCTTTAAATTAAGATATTCATCTATTATAATAGTTTTTTTGTCACCAAAGTGGCCAAACTTTAAGGTTTTAGGAATATCAAATTAATGATAAATTTCAATTACTCATAATTTAAGGATGTTAATGAATGGAAATAACATGATTTTATATTTTTAGTATGAGTAATTGAAGTTTATAATTATAAGGCATTTAAGGATCACTGAAATGTTGATTATTTGTTCTTATAATTAATGAACATGAAAGTGGTAAGTAATTCATTACTTTAGATTGGTTTTGTATATCCAAAGATAAAAAAACTTGTTTAAATGTAATATATTTAATCATCAAATTATGTTAAATCTATTTTATTTAACATCATTATGACTTATGTATGTTATAATAGTTTATCAGTCATCATAGCCAAACTTTAAAGTTTTATGAATATAAAATTAAAGATAATTTTCAAATGCTCTTAACTTAAGGATGCTTAGAATGAAGTTCAAAATTATGGTAAGTCATTTAAGGATGCTTAACTTAATGTATATTTCTTATGGTAAGTCATTAAAGTTCAAAATTATGAGACATTTAAGGATCACCCAAAGGTTGATTAGTTGTTCTCATAATTGATGAACATGGTGGTGGTAATTAATTATTTCTTTAGATTTGTTTTGTATATCCAAAGATAGCAAACTTATTTAAATTAGGAGTGTAAAACGGGCTCAAGCCCGCGGGTTGGTCTGTAAAAACCGCGGGCTTTTAACGATCCGGTCCATTAATATGTGATCCGTTTAAAAACGGGTTTATACGGGTCAAGCCCGCCGAGTAAATAATTTATACGGGCCAACCCGTATGGGTACGGGCCGACCCGCGGGCTATTTTACCAACACACCAATCAAACCTAAGTCCTAAATCATTCTCATTCTACCTATTCTAATTTCTAAAGTTTAAACAAACAAAACTACAAAAGTAAAAAATTGAAAATTTACCAAAATAATGTTATTGTATTTTTATTTAATAATTGAAAATTTTATTTTATAGGTTGGAAAGATGATGAGGAAAACAAAGATAAATTGGTGGAAGAATCAAATGATTCAAATCATTTGAATAATGAGATTAACTCACAAGTTTAATGTTGTTTGATGTGGAGTTTAATGGATGCTTATAGATTTTATGACTTTTAAACTTATTTACTATTCTTTATTTAATTATTTAGACCATAATATTATGTCATGTGTAATTTGTATTTGTAATGCGAGTTTGTTTAATGGATATTATGTTTGTGGATTTTATTTTTATTGAGATTAATATAATAATATTTGTAGAACTATTTTCACAATTTTTTGACTTGCTTGCTTATGATATAATATATTGCTTATGCTAATATATATATATATATATATATATATATATATATATATATATATATATATATATTACAAACCCATAATTTGCTTTTGTATATAATATATTGTTTTATGTGACTAACTTACAATTTGAAATTAAGTGGAGAACTCCAAATCATTTTGGTTTTTGCTTTGAACTTGTTATATTTGATCATGAATGAATTAATATTCCTCTTGTTAAAAAAATTGCAAATTAAACTTTGTATTTTAGTCTCAAATCTATGTGATTTGATTTTATAACAATTTTGGTTAATTCCCAAAGCCCAATAATCATTTAACAAATTAAAATTAAACTTAATTAAGTGTTTAGGCTCAATTCATTATTTTTTTAAATCCAATTCTTTATTTTCAAAAAAAAAAGTTAAGTTAACCCGCGGGCCAATCCGGCCAGCATTAGAATCGGATCGGTCTCCACAAATTTAATCCGTTTAAATGCGAGTCCAAATGGGCTCAACCCGCTTAAATCCGTGTCCATATTAATCCGCATCGGTCCGCACCGTTCGACCCGTTTTACACCCCTAATTTAAATGGAATATATTTAATTATCAAATTACGTTAATTATATTGTAGCATCATTATAGTTTATGTCTAGATGTCGTAGTATCACCCAAAGGAGATCCTTGATATATGTGAATGATTTTTATGGAACTTCAAATATGTTGTACTTGTCTATATTTATGACTTGTAGCATTAACGTATTAATGTCTTATTGTATTTGAAGTTCCAATTCTTGTCTCACTACATTTGTTTGCCTCTTTCGTGTTTATGATTACTGAATTTATTTTGCTAATTGATGTGACCAATTTCAGTTTCACTTAAGTGATGGATCTGGACTTGGCATTCCAAGCAAAGAAACTTGTTGCTAGTACTTGAACTAACAACAATGATGAGAAATATTTTCATAAAGTTAAGGAAAGATCAAAAGCTCAAACAGACTAAGCTTAATGATTATGAGAAAGACAGTGTCCAAGAACATTAAATTTGTTCTTCCAATATTGATTTCGGAAAGAAATATATGAAATTTGTGGAAGAGTACTTCAAACGTCTGACAAGTCACTTGCTAAAACATTAATGGGTACATTAACCAACATGAAATATGATGGTTCACGTACCATGCATAAGCATGTTAATGAAATGGTTAACCTTGCAGTAAGATTGAATGCACGTGGATGATGATTTCTTAGTACATGTCATCATGAACTCCCTATCTCTTAAGTATATTCATTCCAAATGAACTATAATACCATGAAAGAAAAGTAGAATGTGAATGAATTACATAGTACGCTTACCAAGAGGTTATGGGACTTAAGAATTTGAAATTTCATTATTTTCATTTCGTAAGTAATCGAAAAGCTGGAAAGAAAGCCAAAAGAAAGCATGGAAAGGGTTGAGAATCACTTAAGACCAATGATTCCTCTTCCCAAATCCACAAAAAGGAACGCAATAAGCGTAAGTACCATTTACATAGAATACCAAGGCACTTTCAGAAAGATTGCTTGAAATGCAAGGCATGGTTCGAAAAGAAAGGTAAGCATAGTTCTTTAGTATGTTACGAATCAAATTTTAACCGAAGTTCCTTATAATACATGGTTGATTGATTCTAGCTGTAATGTTCATATTTCTCATAAGATGCAAGAATTCTTTAAATTTCAAACCATAGATTAAAAAAAAATGTTTTCATGGGGAATAGAGTGTCAAAGCTTTAGTAGAAGCTGTAAACTCAATTAACCTTGCATCATAATGTTGGCACTAAACTAGGTACATAAATAAACATTCAACTTGTGGTATAAACGTTTCGGTCATATTTCCTTAGAAAGATTAAAGAGATTGGTAAAGAATGAAATCCTTAATGACTTAGATTTTATCGATTTTGGTGTGTGTATAGGTTGTGTTAAAGGAAACTAAACATACAAAGAAAGGAGCCACAAGAGCAAACAACTTCTTGAGATTGTACACATCGATATTTATGGGCCTTTTGATGTTTCATCTTTTGGTAGAGAAAAATATTTATCACCTTTATTAATTACTATTCACATTATGTTTATATATATTTACTGATGAAAATCTTAAGCAACAAATGCATTAGAAGTATTTATCATCGAGATTGAATGACAATTAGACAGAAAAGTGAAAGTTAATAGGTTTGATAAAGGGCAGTCACTTTCGGAAGGCCAAGAATCATCGATTTTTGAGTTTCCGGTGTAAGGCTCAAGATGAATATTATGAAATATGTGATGTAATTGGACAATGCTCAAGTCCATTAGCTAAATTTCTTGAAAGACGTGGTATATGTGCTCAATACACAATGTTAAGCACACCACAACAAATTGGTATTGCAGAAAGGCGTAATTGCACACTAATGAATATGGTTAGGAGTATGCTAAGTAATTGCTCTTTACCCAAATCATTGTGGACGCATGCTTTTATAGACCGTTGCTGTCACGACCCAAACTACCCAAAAATCAGAGTTAATTTTTCGCTTTTGTTTATTTTCTTACTTAAATTCTTACATGTCTTCTGATCGTGACCACACTCCACTAACAAATTGGGCTGTGCGTCAATGCCAGTCCCATCATACATTTACCATGTAACTTATTTCTTCTCTAGTCATTTATAATTGTTTACATTAATTATACATCCCCTAAAGTTACTTACAAACATGTTACTGTGCTATGCTTATGTAGATACAATATGTACAAGTGTATATACCTTATGTCGATGGGCAGCAGCGGATATCCAAAATGCAGTACTGAGTCGTCGCAACTTCAACTGGAGATTATCTGTGGGAGAAAATGAAAGGGGTGAGCACATCAAGCTCAGTAAGGCAATCCTACGAACAAGTAGGTAACCATACTACCTACATGAACGTGGTGCCATGCATAAACCACCCTTTCTCCACACATTTAAAACAGATGATATGAAAGTTATGATGTTATGTAAATCGAGTTTGCACAGAAAATTCAACATGCAATTATTTCAAATCATTTCTTTCTCAATTAAAATTTCACAGTAAAGTCAGGACTCGACCCCTCCTTTTGGTGATCCTGACTCACACAAAATCATGAAAATCTGTTTACATCACATATGGGTTTAAAAGCATGGGAGTAACCATCATGCACATTTAGTTTAAAAACCCAGTTTGATTTCATCAAATCGTCGACATGCGAGACGAGACAATATCTGTATAACGAAAATAACCAGGACTGGCCAATATGTGTCCTCGTGAGTCCCTCTAGCTTCACGGATCCCAGTGTGCGAGGTCTCACCCTGATCGGGAACCGCCCGGGAGGTGGGTCAATCCAACCCGTCAGTCTTATCCGATCTCACGCATCCAAAGATGCCGTATCCGAAGATACCCCGTATCACAAAGATACCGTATCCGAAGATACCCCGTATCACAAAGATACCGTATCCGAAGATACCCGTATCACAAAGATACCGTATCCGAAGATACCCCACGGTACATCGTACTCCATGCTACTTGCACGGTACATCGTACTCCATGGACCCATATCACTTTAGGTACTCCAGCCCAAATGGCCAGCTTCCCACAGAGGTTTTGTTTCTCAATACTCATGCCACGTCTCAAAACGCACGTGCGAGCCTATTTAATCGGTGACACACAGTCTACCCGATGCTCTAAGCACAGCTCATCACATGTTCTCATAAAATCAGTGCGAGCGATGCTCAACACTCTCATCAAATCAAATAAAACTGGCAGAGCTCGCTTTACATCCCCACAAGGCCGTCAACCTCATCCCTCACTCTCACCCTACTTAAGAGGTCTTTTGAGCCTGTTGGGCCTTTTGGCTGACTCCAAGGGCAGACAGCGCTACTCCACAAATCCAGTAAATCTAGTGCGAGCTAAGCTCAGCACTCTGTATATAAATCACATGAAAATCTTATAAAATCTGGTGCGAGTTAGACTCTAGCACCGTGTCAATAAAAAGCATGTGAAATCTGGTGCGAGTTATACTCTAGCACCTATGCATGTAAAACTCTAGTGCGAGCTCTCGCTCCAGCACCAATGCATGCATCACCCAAATCAAAACATCGTGCGAGCTGATCTCTAGCACGTCACATGTAAATAAAAACACGTAGGCAGCTCGGTTATCTCCAAATAGTTTTCACAGAAATTACATCGTTTAAGGTATGCAATGCTATGCATTTTTCTTTAAAAGTGAGCCAGCCTACTCATGCATGTGTTAAAATACCTCCAGAATGAGCAGGAACCTCTTGTCCTTGCTCCTCCCAATTTTTCCTAAAGTTGGAAACATTTACCCTTAACAAGGGTATTTCGGTAATTTTGCCCATACGGGGCACTAAAATTATTCTTCGACCTCTAGACCCTTCAGATAATTTTTAAAGACTGCAATGAACTTAAAATTGCGTAAAGTTTACCTCTAGCAGTCCGTAGAATTCCCTTACCTTATTTTCCTGTCGAGTCTGACCTTTTCCTTTCCACTGTTGTCTCGTCGCGCAGTCCGTTATGCTCCCAATCAAATGCCCGGGACTGCGTATCAATATTCCTCAAGTCAGATATTATACAATTTAATTGTATTTCCTATTTTTTGGACTTAATTTAAATCGTTGGGCCCATTTACCCCTATTGGGCCCGATTGCACCTTAATGGCCCTTAATCGGCCTTAAGCCCGTTTTTCACTTAATTTTCACTTTATCGAGGCCTATTGGGCTCATTGGGCCTTCCAACAATTTATTGGGCCTCGTTCTAACTCTCGAATAGCTAAATTTAATATTTACGACAATTTATCTAAATTTTCATAATTTAATTCAATTTATGCGGAATTTAAATTCATATCACGCATAACGATGTAAACTGTCGTAAATAAGGGTTACTTACCCGAGATTCCATGCTAGTTCGCAAATCGAGGCTATCTCGAGCTCTCGTTGGATGCCAATCGTCGAGCTACATAATTTCATAATTTTCCGGGTAAATTTCCAGTCGAAAATTAATTAAATAAAATATTCCAAAATTTAAATCGGTCAATTTGACCGCTTATCGACTTACCCGAAGCTCGATTGCATCACTGAAATTTTCCCCAATTTTTTCCTCTTTTTCTTTTTCCCTTTTGCTTCCTTTTTTTCCCTCTCTTTTTGGCTGAACCGGTTCAGTCCGGTTCGGACCGGTTCAGACCGCCGGTTCTCTCCGGTTTGACCGGTTCACCGCCGGTTCACCGCCTTGCCGGTCGGTTCTCCGCCGGCTTCCACCGCCAGTGGCTCCGCAAGGTTGTCCGCACCTCGAATCTAGCCTCGGCTTCGTCCAAGGCCGCCGGAAAGTCGCCGGTCCGGCTGTTCTCCTCTTCGCCGTCGGTGGTTCCCCCTTTTTTCGTCGATTTCGGCGCCGTCCGTAGGTTTCGCCAGCCGTGGCCACCACCGATCGCATCGTCTGGGCCTGGGGAGTCCTCGGCTGGGGGTGGGGTCGGCCAGATCGGCGCCGTTCGCCGCCGATCGGAGCTCTTTCTCCCGCGGCTTCTCTCCCCCGATCCGCCGGATTCCGGCGTCGGTAGGCTGCACCGTCGGTACCATCTTGCTCGCCGGGCGTCGTTCTACATTTTTTGACCTTCGCCTGGGCTCAACGGTCGCCGGTGGCTCGCCGGTCTCCCTCTCCGTTTTCGACTTCCGTTTTCGTTTTCTCTCTCCCCGATTTTCGTTTTCTGACCTTTTTTTTTCAATTCTTTTCTTTTTTTTTTTCCATTTATTTTATCAATTATTATTATTATTATTATTATTATTATTATTATAATTTATTTAATTATTATACTATTCATTAAAAAACTCTAAATACCCAAAATATCTACACTTATATTATTTTTATTTTAATTTAATTTATTTAATTTAAATTTCCTTATTAAATATATTTTTCTCCAAATTTTCGATATTATTCCTTCGCGCTTTTCGAGATATCGTTCAGGTAATTTTTTGATATTTTTAAAATTTTCGAATCTTGATCAATTGACCCAAATTGTATAATTTTCTCATTATCGATCAAGATATCTTACATCGCCTTAATACCGGGTTTTGGTATTTTTACCATTTTACCCCTGCTCTTGTTTCGAAAATCAATTTTAACCTGACCTTCCTTCATACATCCCCCATCTTTTCTTATTTAATTTTTGTATTTTAATTAAATTCGGGTCTTACAACTCTCCCCCACTTAAGGAATTTGGTCCTCCAAATTAGAACCAAGTCATATGAGTCCATATACAACTCCGGGTACATCGATCGTATCATACTCCTTTAATTCTCATGTGATCTTTTCTCCGGAGTGTATTACTACCAAAAGACTTTAATTAGGGAGATCGTCTTAAACCTCCATACTTTCTCTTTCCTGTTTAATGCCCGAATCATCTTCTTCAATATACTTATATTTGCATTACGCTGGACTGTTGGATCTCATATCCTATCACCTATGCTGGATCTGGATAGTATTCCCGAAGTATCAAAAGATAGAACACATCGTGGGTGCCTGCTTATTCAAGTGATAACACCAACCCACAGGTCTTATCTCCCACTTGTCCAATCTCTCAAAATATTTCATCCAGCACAACTCAATTTACCTTCTTCCAAAAGTTCGCTATGTCCTTATTCTCTTAGGACAAGAAACATTTCAATCATACTAATTCACCAAAGGTGAATTCCAATACTTTTCTATCTGCTCTGAGGTGTTCTTAATTTCTCATCCTTAACTAAACATCCTCAGAGACTTATTATCCAACGTCAAAAATGATTCTATCTGTCACCCACTTTTTCTTATCCAATTTGGGGAACAACCCCTACAGCCATACACTGCCTCATATCTTGTTATCCCGATACTCAAGTGGCAACTGTCACTATTGACGAATTCGATTTGTAATAACTGATCATCCCGGAGCATAAAAATCAAGGGCACACGCTTTCATCGGATCCTCCAGAACTTGTACAGTCCTCTCCGACTGACCATCTATCTGAGGATGGAAAGCTGTGCTAATACTCAGTCGGGTTCCCATAGCTTCCTAAAAATATCCTCAAAGGTGGGAAGTGAAGCGGGAATCCCTATATGATACCATGCTCACTGGAACGCTACATAATGTTTCACAACCTTTCTTATACATAAATTCTCATACATACTCTGAGTATTTGGGGAGTTCATAACCAGAAGGTGGGTAGACTTAGTCAATTTGGCGACTATCATCCAAATAGCCTCGTAATTCACCTGGGTCCTCTGTAACCCATCACGACATTCATGGAGACTTGCTCTCATTTTTCGTGCCGTGTCGATATAGGTAGAGACTGCAATAACTCTGCAGACTTTTAATATTCTACCTTATTCTGCTGACATACTAGGCACTTTTCCACAATCTCTACCATATTTCTTTTCACATCTGACCACTAATACCCTTTTCAGAGATTTCATATATATAATCGTTACTTTCCGTATGCACTGTATATCCCGAAGAGTGAGCTTCTGACAATATTACTATCTCATCAACTGTGGTCCTGGGGAGCACTTATACTGTCTCTAAACCTCTCTGTAAATCATCAACACTTGCTGTGAACTCTATCACTGTACCCTTCTGAATCTGACCTAAACTATCGACATCATGCCGATCATCACGCTATGCCTGTCAAATCCGGGCACTCTCATCCGGTTCTAGTCTCAGGCTACCTGTCATACAATCACTGTCATCATCAGAAGGGATCACATCAATACTGAGGTCCACAACTGCTCAAGCAGCTCATGCTCCCTGACCCTCATATGTGGTACCTTCCCGAGGCTCTTTATACTCAAGGCATCAGCCATCACATTAGCCTTTCCTGGGTGGTACAATTTTCACAATCAAAATCTCTCAGAAGCTCTAACCCACTATGTATTCTCATATTCGTCTCTTTCTGTGAAAACAGATACTCGGGGCTTTATGATCAGTGCATATCCAAAATTTCTCACCGTGTACATAATAGTACCATATCCTCGGTACAAATACTGTTGCCAACTTTAAATCATGGGTCAGATAGTTTATTTTATGATCAAGGAGTTGTCTGACTCCATAATTGACTATCTTCCCATTATACATCAATACACAGCTCCTTCATAATTTTGAGGTATCCATACTCACTAAGAACCTCTTGAGCTGTTGGGTATGGTGAAATTAATCACGGTGGTCAGTTCATACTTCACTACACCGAAATTCACGT
Organism: Firmiana major; assembly: GCA_033439115.1. Classification (NCBI taxonomy): domain Eukaryota; kingdom Viridiplantae; phylum Streptophyta; class Magnoliopsida; order Malvales; family Malvaceae; genus Firmiana; species Firmiana major. The sequence goes on along the minus strand of CM065913.1, from coordinate 32,660,552 downwards.
CACATCTATCATCTTATTTATCATCTCATTTAAAGACCACGTTTTCTTAGTTAAACGTGTCAACTAAGTAGACCATATTGAGAACTTGCAACAATCCATCTGTAAAAGCCATCTTTCAATTGTTGCTTATAATTTGCCCTAAACTTTAACTACATCCAACACATCATCGATAATGATGATTACAAATCGGTCCAATCCTTGACTTATTTACGCATAAGCGTATAAGATCCTTCGAAATCACTTACGTTTTCAGGTACTAACCTGCGTCACTTCCTTTTCTTATATTGACGGCTCCTATTAAATTTTTTACTATGATAACTGTAGGCATTAAAAAAATAATAATTAATTAGTATTATTAGTTAATTAAATTAAATATTTAATTAATTGATAATTTCTAATAAATTGGTGATAAATAAAAATTATCAACCAATTGTATTATCTCTAATTAAATTAAATTAATTAGAGATAAACCCTGGAGTGATCGAGTCTCCTTAGAACTCTCTACCACCAAGCATTATAAATAGAGAGCTCTTCCTCATTCAGAAAACACACAGAAGAATTCAGTCAGAAGACTCAGAACACTCAGAAGAAGCAGACAAAGCACTGAAGAATAGAAGTCTCAGCCTCCTCAGAGAATTGAAAGCCTGCAGAATACCGGCCGTTCTCCGATCAAGCCTTCTCTTCAGTCAAGTCTTTTCTTCAACAAAGCCGTCAACAAATCTACAAGAGGACAACAAGTCACAGACCGTTCTCTCAACAATCAGCCGCGCCGCTACAAATCCGCGAGGAACCACAGACCGTTCTCTCAATGATCAGCCACGCCGTTGCAAATTCAAGAGGAACAACAAGCCCCTCGGCCGTTTCTCTCAACAATCACTCATTCCACTCCGTCGGGATCAAGCGTCACGCCCTCGACAAGTGCAATCAGGAGACCGAATCAGAGGATCATAATTCTTTTTGTAAAGAATTCAAAACAGAGAATTGTACTCACATATAAATACAAAAATTGAATTTTATCACTAATTCGTGTTTTAATTTTACAGACGCGAAAATTTGTGTATACAATAACCTTTATAATTTGCCGAATTTTAATATTCTTATCGTCTTAGTAAAGGTATCCTAACGCTAAAGTTATCTATTACGACGATCGATTTCACGTTATAGGTTACGTATATATACTTTTAGACGCTGTCAAGTCTTCAGGCGGGGAGGTATTTTGAAATACCTTTATTAACCTTCAGACTTAACCACAATTACTTTATATACCAGTCCATGTGGTTACAATTTGTATTCGCTACTAATTGCTTTAATCCTAATGACTTCATATCGTAAAGATGTTCTTACCTAGCATACGCCTCTTACTCCAATACATCTTGTATTTAAAATCAAGCATATCTCAAAGATTATCTCCTTAGTGTATCAATTATAACGAAACCCTTGTAATTATTCATTTCGTGAGTATAATCCTTTACTCCTTTAATTTCAACTGATGCACCCATTTTTGTCACTTAAAATCTCTATATCCATATTCCGTTAATTAATTCTCCTCTATTGGGGTACTCATTTATCAGTATTATGCCCAATGATGTAGGCATTCATGCCTTTTACTCACTTATATGCGAATGAAGGCTGTACGAATAAGTGTGTGGTACCAGGATCAATGAACATATGTACTTCATTATTCATAACAAGTGTGGTATCTTACACCACATCCATGAAACATCAATAGTGTCCTGGTCCAAGACATCCTCTCGCCTTCGTCCAACAGCCTACTTTCCTTTTTCTTTTCTTTTCGGCTATTGCCTCCCTTTTCGTTACAGCTATACCAACGAAGTTTTTCTCTGTCTCTTTAATTTCCTGTGGGGCAATCTCGCTCAACTCTGAGCAATCAAGATCAATGGTCCGTCTTACCACACTTAACGACCATTTTCATCAATACAGTGTAGGTATAGACCCTCCTTTCGTGGTATCCACCACACATTCACACTACTTACAGTGCTTACACTGCTTCGTAGCAGGTCGGGGTCCTCCAATCACAATGCCCCTCAACAGTGCCAATATTGGATGCACTGGGGCCTTACCAATTATCTTACTCCATGACTCGTCAAATTAAATCTTTTACCAATTACCATTTTCTCATTTTAACATCTTTGTCATTTCTCGATTCTCTTTTCTGTCTCTATTTCAGCCCTCACTACCTTTCCCAATCTCAGAGGTGTGCAATTCATGTTCTTATTTACCTGTAAATCTGCGCACTACCTCGGTATAAGTAATATCTCACTGGCCAATCGGACTCTAATTGAAAATCTGAGCCCTTCCATAAACTTTTAGACATCTCGACTGTCACTGTTCATAGTGTCGAGGTAAATTCTGCCAAAGAATATAACTAAGTTTCATACTCATAATCAATTTAGTATTCCTGAGCAGTGTAAGAAATTTTTCCTTTAAATCATGTTCAAGATATCCTGTCACCGGAATACATCCAATAAGATTTCTCATCTTAGCTATGGATGTTTAACACTTAAGATGGGTCGAGCGGGTTTCCACCAATGTTCTGCTGCGCCCTTTGATCTTATTCATAATCTGAGCAATTAGCTCCTCAAAATAATCTCCACACTCCGCTCCAATCTCGCGAAGCGTCTCTCAATACTGTCCGATCTCTCTGTCGGACTCTGTGAGGCATTCTCAACATTTACCTCTATTCCAATTTCATTCTGATTCTCATAGGTCAACTCAGCACGATTTAGCAGACTCAGGTCTACCTCTATGACCTCTGCCTCGTGCACTATCTCATCTAACGCGACTCATATTAGGCATTCCTGCATTCTCAACCATTTCTTAGTCAAAACCCATCTCGATATACACTATTGTATCTAATCAAGCACAGTAACACGGGGATGTAATTCCTAATTACTGACACTGACACACATCAGACCAATTACTGCTCTGATACCATAAAATCTGTCACGACCCAAACTACCCAAAAATCAGAGTTAATTTTTCGCTTTTGTTTATTTTCTTACTTAAATTCTTACATGTCTTCTGATCGTGACCACACTCCACTAACAAATTGGGCTGTGCGTCAATGCCAGTCCCACCATACATTTACCATGTAACTTATTTCTTCTCTAGTCATTTATAATTGTTTACATTAATTATACATCCCCTAAAGTTACTTACAAACATGTTATTGTGCTATGCTTATGTAGATACAATATGTACAAGTGTATATACCTTATGTCGATGGGCAGCAACGGATATCCAAAATGCAGTACTGAGTCGTCGCAACTTCAACTGGAGATTATCTGTGGGAGAAAATGAAAGGGGTGAGCACATCAAGCTCAGTAAGGCAATCCTACGAACAAGTAGGTAACCATACTACCTACATGAACGTGGTGCCATGCATAGACCACCCTTTCTCCACACATTTAAAACAGATGATATGAAAGTTATGATGTTATGTAAATCGAGTTTGCACAGAAAATTCAACATGCAATTATTTCAAATCATTTCTTTCTCAATTAAAATTTCACAGTAAAGTCAGGACTCGACCCCTCCTTCGGGTGATCCTGACTCACACAAAATCATGAAAATCCGTTTACATCACATATGGGTTTAAAAGCATGGCAGTAACCATCATGCACATTTAGTTTAAAAACCCAGTTTGATTTCATCAAATCGTCGACATGCGAGACGAGGCAATATCTGTATAACGGCAATAACCAGGACTGGCCAATATGTGTCCTCGTGAGTCCCTCTAGCTTCACGGATCCCAGTGTGCGAGGTCTCACCCTGATCGAGAACCGCCCGGGAGGTGGGTCAATCCAACCCGTCAGTTTTATCCGATTTCACGCATCCGAAGATGCCGTATCCGAAGATACCCCGTATCACAAAGATACCGTATCCGAAGATACCCCGTATCACAAAGATACTGTATCCGAAGATACCCGTATCACAAAGATACCGTATCCGAAGATACCCCACGGTACATCGTACTCCATGCTACTTGCACGGTACATCGTACTCCATGGATCCATATCACTCTAGGTACTCCAGCCCAAATGGCCTGCTTCCCACAGAGGTTTTGTTTCTCAATACTCATGCCACGTCTCAAAACGCACGTGTGAGCCTATTTAATCGGTGACACACAGTCTACCCGATGCTCCAAGCACGGCTCATCACATGTTCTCATAAAATCAGTGCGAGCGATGCTCAGCACTCTCATCAAATCAAATAAAACTGGCAGAGCCCGCTTTACATCCCCACAAGGCCGCCAACCTCATCCCTCACTCTCACCCTACTTAAGAGGTCTTTTGAGCCTGTTGGGCCTTTTGGCTGACTCCAAGGGCAGACAGCGCTACTCCACAAATCCAGTAAATCTAGTGCGAGCTAAGCTCAGCACTCTGTATATAAATCACATGAAAATCTTATAAAATCTGGTGCGAGTTAGACTCTAGCACCATGTCACGAAAAAGCATGTGAAATCTGGTGCGAGTTATACTCTAGCACCTATACATGTAAAACTCTAGTGCGAGCTCTCGCTCCAGCACCAATGCATGCATCACCCAAATCAAAACATCGTGCGAGCTGAGCTCTAGCACGTCACATGTAAATAAAAACACGTAGGCGGCTCAGTTATCTCCAAATAGTTTTCACAGAAATTACATCGTTTAAGGTATGCAATGCTATGCATTTTTCTTTAAAAGTGAGCCAGCCTACTCATGCATGTGTTAAAATACCTCCAGAATGAGCAGGAACCTCTTGTCCTTGCTCCTCCCAATTTTTCCTAAAGTTGGAAACATTTACCCTTAACAAGGGTATTTCGGTAATTTTACCCATACGGGGCACTAAAATTATTCTTCGACCTCTAGACCCTTCAGATAATTTTTAAAGACTGCAATGAACTTAAAATTACGTAAAATTTACCTCTAGCAGTCCGTAGAATTCCCTTACCTTATTTTCCTGTTGAGTCTGACCTTTTCCTTTCCACTGTTGTCTCGTCGCGCAGTCCGTTATGCTCCCAATCAAATGCCCGGGACTGCGTATCAATATTTCTCAGGTCAGATATTATACAATTTAATTGTATTTCCTATTTTTTGGGCTTAATTTAAATCGTTGGGCCCATTTACCCCTATTGGGCCCGATTGCACCTTAATGGGCCTTAATCGGCCTTAAGCCCGTTTTTCACTTAATTTTCACTTTATCGAGGCCTATTGGGCTCATTGGGCCTTCCAACAATTTATTGGGCCTCGTTCTAACTCTCGAATAGCTAAATTTAATATTTACGAAAATTTATCTAAATTTTCATAATTTAATTCAATTTATGCGAAATTTAAATTCATATCACGCATAACGATGTAAACTGTCGTAAATAAGGGTTACTTACCCGAGATTCCATGCTAGTCCGTAAATCGAGGCTATCTCGAGCTCTCGTTGGATACCAATCGTCGAGCTACATAATTTTATAATTTTTCGGGTAAATTTTCAGTCGAAAATTAATTAAATAAAATATTTCAAAATTTAAATCGGTCAATTTGACCACTTATCAACTTACCCGAAGCTCGATTGCATCACTGAAATTTTCTTCAATTTTTTCCTCTTTTTCTTTTTCCCTTTTTCTTCCTTTTTTTTCCTCTCTTTTTGGCTGAACCGGTTCAATCCGGTTCGGACCGGTTCAGACTGCCGGTTCTCTCCGGTTCGATCGGTTCACCGCCGGTTCACCGCCTTGCCGACCGGTTCTCCGCTGGCTTCCACCGCCAGTGGCTCCGCAAGGTTGTCCGCACCTCGAATCTGGCCTCGGCTTCGTCCAAGGCCGCCGAAAAGTCGCCGGTCCGGCTGTTCTCCTCTTCGTCGTCGGTGGTTCCCCCTTTTTTCGTCGATTCCGGTGCCGTCCGTCGATTTCGCCAGCCATGGCCACCACCGATCGCATCGTCTGGGCCTGGGGAGTCCTCGGCTGGGGGTGGGGTCCGCCAGATCGGCGCCGTTCGCCGCCGATCAGAGCTCTTTCTCCCGCGACTTCTCTCCCCCGATCCGCCGGATTTCAGCGTCGGTAGGCTGCACCGCCTGTACTATCTTGCTCGCCCGGCGTCGCTCTACGTTTTTCGACCTTCGCCTGGGCTCAACGGTCGCCGGTGGCTCGCCGGTCTCCCTCCCCGTTTTTGGCTTCCGTTTTCATTTTCTCTCTCCCCAATTTTCATTTTCTGACCTTTTTTTTTTTTCAATTCTTCTCTTCTTTTTTTTTTCCATTTATTTTATCAATTATTATTATTATTATAATTTATTTAATTATTACACTATTCATTAAAAAACTCTAAATACCCAAAATATCTACACTTATATTATTTTTATTTTAATTTAATTTATTTAATTTAAATTTAATTTATTAAATATATTTTTCTCCAAATTTTTGATATTATTCCTTCGCGCTTTTCGAGATATCGTTCCGGTAATTTTTTGATATTTTTAAAATTTTCGAATCTTGATCAATTGACCCAAATTGTATAATTTTCTCATTATCGATCAAGATATCTTACATCCTTATTTTAAATTAAAATTTTCTTATCGCCTTAATATCGGGTTTTGATATTTTTACCATTTTACCCCTGCTCTTGTTTCGAAAATCAATTTTAACCTGACCTTCCTTCATACATCCCCCATCTTTTCTTATTTAATTTTCGTATTTTAATTAAATTCGGGTCTTACAGTTGCGTACCTCTTTAATAGGTTTCTTAGTAAGACAGTTCCAAAAACACTTTTAAACTATGAATTGGAAAGAAATCGAGTTGAAGACATTTTTACTTGTTTAGGGTTACCAACGAAAGTAAGAGTTTATAGTTCACAATAAAAGAAACTGGATTCAAGAACAATTAGTGATTTATTCATTGATTATCCAGAAATGTCTATTGGGTATAGATTTTATTATCCTAACTATAGTATGAGAATGTGGAAACTATGTATGCAAGATTTATTGAAGATGATGAAGTTAATATGATTATAGAGTCACATAATGTGAACTTAGCAAAAATAAATATGATATTCAAGAGATTAGGGTGCAAGATTTTTTATCCATAATCTCATCAAGAGTTGTTGTTCTCACAATTGTAGAATGTTTTGACAATTTGCGAGAACAACAAAATGCACAAACACCCCATAATGAAGTTATTCTGACAAAACCAGAGTAGCTGTGCCACAAGGAATAACATTTAGAAAGTCTTAAAGGTAAAAAAAGTCTTAAAGGTAAAGAAAGTCTGTTATTCCTAATGACTACATGGTATATTTACATGGGTGTGAATATGACTTAGGAATTGACGATGAACTAGTTTCATTTTCACAAGCCATTGAAAAGCCTTTGTAAACCCTACAAATTTTTTACGTTTAATTAGATTATATAAAAATGAAAATATTATATTTTAATGGAAGTGTGGATGTTCGTTGTAGGGCTCGAGAATATAGGAGCCGAGAAGCCCGTGAAGGACCGGGAACTCGAAGATACAAGAAGCGATAAAGCGAATGCAAGTACGGAGGGATTGGAGAATTTTAATTTGTTAAATGGAAAATTATGGATGTAAACACTTGTATCGAGAATTTACGAAGAATGATGCAATCCCGATACTATTTTATTTTCGGAATAAGGAAAGTTTCATGTAAGGCATGATATTATGTCTTTGGACAAATCATACGAGAAAATGTATATATGTAGATATATACATAGGTGAATATGTATGTATGTATATATATATATATATATATATATATATATATATATATATATATATACACTAGACATTTTAATAAAAGAAAAATAATATATATGGCATATATATATTATTTAGTGTGTAGATTTAATATATAGTATTAACAAATAAATAAATAAAACATGAGACAAATAAAAAATGATTAAATGATTAGATGAAATAAAAGGAAATGGAAAAAAATAAATAAATAGTAATAATAACAATAAATAAACCAAACAAACAAATACCTATCTACCTATTAAGATAACATATATATATATATGTTAATATAATATATATATATATAAGTTGTACGGAATTGGCTTTCAAAGAAAGCCAATTCCGTCTCCTGCTAATTGGAAAAAAAGAAAGAAAACAAAAAGAAACGAGAGGAGCAATTCGAAATAGAGGGAGACCAGCGGGGAGCGGGAAACCAGGAAAGAAGAGGAAGCCGACTCTGCCGAGGAAGAAGACGAAGGAAGAAGAGAAAGAGGGAAAGGAAAGAGGGGAAAGAGAAGGGCCGGCCGAGGAAAAAAAAGAAAGAACAGAAGGGAAAAAGAAGGCTGAAGCCAGAAGAAATCGAGAGGAAGAGCTGAAGGAAAGGGCAAACTGAGGCTTCAATTGAAGTGGACTGAGTTTGAAGCTGAAGCCAGAAACGAGACCGAGGTAGGGGAGATTGAGGATTGAAGCAGGTCGAAGCAGAAGAACAAGGATTGGAGTAGATTGAAGGGCTGAAAATAGAGCTGAGTTAGCTGGGTTTCTGTCATGGAAGGAAACAGGGGCTGAACTTGGTAAAGTCGAGATTGAGTGAAGAAGATAAATAAGGATGATGATGATGGAAGCCTGAAACCGAGAGGCAGGGGGGAAGAAACGAAAGCAGGGGATTGAAGCAAACCGTGAGGGAGAAAGGAATTGAAGCTGAATTGAGGAAGAAACCGTGAGGCAGTAAAACAGACAACGACAGCTAACCGAGGGAGAAAGAGAGGGAGACTGAAGGAGGAAGTGAAACCGAGAGGGAGGAGATAGGAAGGAGGAAGGGGCTGGAAATTGAAACAAATCAAGGAAAAAGAGGGGCTGACCGAGAGAGGAGAAAAGAAATGGAGAAAAGAAGAAAAAAAAAAGAAATTGGAAAAGGGAAAATGTATCTATGTATATAGGTATATTTAACATACATGTATATAAGAGTATTGTAGATACAAGTATGTTAGTGTAGGTTTAATTAGACAAAAATGGAATGATAAGAAGTAGGCAAAATATATATATATATATATATATATATTTGTGATATTGAATAATGGAGACAAGTGATAATATATATATGTATTTATGTGAATAAAAAAATATATATATTTGGGTATGTACATATAGGTATGTATAATGAAAGGGTATGTTAGTATATGTACATATATTTGATAATGAATAAGGAAAGCCAATGATAAAATAAATATGAGTATATACTTAGGTGTATATATGTAACGACCCTTGACCCTTGACCCTTGAAAATCGGGGAAATTTTTTTTTTTTTGAATTTACTTTATCCACTTATTCCCTTATTCACTTAGGTTGTATTCCTGTGCAGTGTCAAAACACTTTTCCTAATACTTTACTCGTAATCACAATTAATTCTTATATTTTAACTTATGTGGCCGATAAAAATTTCGGCAGCACAACGACTTATATATAAGCCTACCCACCTGCAAATCAGTTGTTTTTTTTTTTTTTTGCAATCCTAGATATCCACCACTACCAAGCATACTTTCCAAATTCATCTTTACCACTCAACACATCCATTTCAATTTAATACTAGTCATCTCAAAACATTATACCAAAGTAGTAATGTTTACATCGTCCCTTACAAAATTACATCCCAACTGATATTTCCAATGTGTCTGTGCATACAATTATGTCTGGTACAGGAATGTAAATGTATACCTTTCTGCGTGTACAAAAAGTAGCCTAGGGAGCTCTCCCCACCAGCCTACGTCGTGTACGCGACAGGTAGCGTCTACGAATCACTGCAAGTAATCTGAGAGGTAGAGGGGTGAGCTTTCGGGAAAAAGCCCAGTAAGAAGATGTATTTAAAACGATTCTAGCAATTTAAATATGTATAAAACATAATAATACGTATGATGATACTTTCTGAAACTGATAATAGAATTCAAAGATTAAGGAAAATTAGAAACATCGATATTCAAAACGTAAATCTTTAGGTATTTGAACTTAACAGATATTACGTAAAACTAGTTGTACATTCAGAATTCCAAACAGGAATACATATCAAATCACATACTACAAAGCCGGTTCTGAAAACAAAGTTTAAATTTTCAAATTGAGACTACATCGGCCATAAAATTATCATGTGACAATAACGAATTTATCACGCGCAATAACCAATTTATCACGCGGCAAAATAACCCGATCATCCTCCGTAGAGGGAATTCAGGACCCAAGGGTAATTTCAGACGCCACAAAGGCGGGGTATAGGCGCCACGAAGGCGAAATACAGGCGCCACATAGGCGAAATACAGGCGCCACGAAGGCGAAATACAGGCGCCACGAAGGCGAATTACAGGCGCCACGAAGGCGAAATACAGGTGCCACGAAGGCGAAATACAGGCGCCACGAAGGCGAATTACAGGCGCCACGAAGGCGAATTACAGGCGCCACGAAGGCGAAATACAGGCGCCACACAGGCGAATTACAGGCGCCACATAGGCGAAATACAAGCGCCACACAGGCGAGTTCAAACGCCACACAGGCGAGTCAGACGCCACACAGGCGAAATACAAGCGCCACACAGGCGAGTTCAAACGCCACACAGGCGAGTCAGACGCCACACAGGCGAAATACAAGCGCCACACAGGCGAGTTCAAACGCCACACAGGCAAGTCAGACGCCACACAGGCGAAATTGACAAACGTAAACATGCAACATAAATGGCCCTTAGTCTCATAACAACTATAGTTTTCATATACGAAAATATCGAAATAAATTCATCTTATTCGAAAAATCATTTTAAAAGACATGCTCATATTCCGAAATTAAATTCAGTTATATACAATTATTCAAAAACATAAACATAGAGAGCATAGTCTTGATCAGAAATATAATTTAGAAACATGCATGAAAAATCATACTTTATGTCTTTGTAAGTATTCTTTAATCACAACTCAGAAAGTAACTATTATCGTTTTAAATTATATCCCCTTACCTCGATCTATCGAAATCTCCGTGCTCGAGTGGTGACGACTCTTAGTACCTTCCTTAAATCCTTTTACGATCACCTACACCGAAATCGTACACTTAGTACCCTATTCGGGCGAATTGTCTGAATTACGTTAAAATCGTAACCTATTGTTACTATTGCGTGTATATGTATTATTGTACGTACTTAAGTCAACACGCACGTTTAAATATTTTCCCTCACCACATATTATTTTGTATGTACAATTATTGACATACACCTTATTATATACCTCCTCATGTATGTACACATAAATACATATATATACACTCCCATATGTGTATATATATATATATATATATATATATATATATATATATATATATTTATTTATTTATTTATTTATTTGTTTTCACTCTTTTCCTATCTTATATATACATTCTTTGTATATATATATACTAGCACAAATTCATCCTATATACACCCATATGTATATGCATCTAATGTATATATATATATATATATATATATACACATATATATATATATACACTCTTATATATATATATATATATATTATTGTCTTCTATTTTTTTCTTATCACATATATATATAAATATGTCCTTGTTTGTACATATACTAAGACACATTTATTTTATACAATCATTTGTATATACACCCAAGTATATACACATTTTTCATATACTCCTATATGTATATACACCTAAGTATATACTCATATTTATTTTTATCCTTGGTTTTCCTTATTCGTTGTCAAATATATGTACATATACTAACATACCCTTTCATTATACACACCTATATGTATATACCCAAATATATATATATATATATATATATATTCACTTAAATACACTTTTGTCTACATGAACATTGAATTTACCTACATGTATATACATATATATACTTTACCTTATCATACTTATACACAATCACATAAATATATATACATGTACAATTAAATATACATATACACGTTAGATTCTTACCTCTTTTCCTCCCTCAACTCTCGGTCAGCTTCAGTTCCATCCCCCGTTTAACACCCAAACATCACCCCAATCAGCCTTGTTTCTAGCACTGTTTTAGCCACTGATCAACCCTCTTTTCCAGACCCAACACCTCATTTCCAGCCCTCAAATGCCACATTCCAGCCTTGTTGTTTTTTTTTTTTTTCAACTAATGGAGACCCCAAAATCAGCCTTGAACTGCCCTTCCTAGAGTCCCCTGCACAAGCTGTTTCCAGCCTCCAAAACAGCCACGATGCAACCAGCTACCAACCCTGTTTGTAGCCTCCCTAATGTCCTCGGTTCCAGCCTTCACTCTCGTTTGTTTCTTCTTCAGTCTCAATTCTGCTCTACTTCTCGATTTCTTGCTAATTCCCAGCCCGCTCCTCTTCGGTTTCTCGATTTTCTAGCCCTCGGCATGCTCCAAATTTCAGTCCTCTTCTTCCCGCGGTCTCCCCTGCCTCTCGGCCTGCTCTTCCTGATCGGCTCCCTCTTATTTCTTTTCCCCTTTTTTTTTCTTCCTTTCTTCCTTTCCCGAGCAGCTTGCCTATTCCAGGTTTGCTTTTCCTGGTTCGGCTCCACTCTTCAGTCTCGGTTCCTCGCCTCAATCTCCTTCCTTCTGGGTGCTGCTTCAATCAGAGGCTCTCAGTCTTTGCTTCGGTTCCCAACTTCAGCTCCCCTGTTTCGTTTTTGTCCAGCTCAATCTCAATGTTGCCCGATTCCAGCTTCCCTTCTCTCCTTTTTCTTTTCTTTTTTTTTTCTCTTCCATTTCCTTTGTTTTTTTCCCGCTCGCCTGATGCCTTCTCTGTCTTGTTTCCTTTTCGTTTTCTAATTCGAAAACAGTGGGGGGGGAAAGAAAATGGCAGACGGAATTGGCTAAAAGCCAATTCCGTACATGCCTTAAAAATATATATTATATTAATATATATATAATATTAATATATATTTATTATTTGTTTATAATATATTTATATGTATATATCTTTCTCTCTTTTTTTTTTTATGTTAGTATATATATATACCCCTTTTTTTTTTCAAAGACATAATATCCATGTCTTCCACGAAATTTTCCTCATTTCGAAAATGAAATTTTGTTTCCCTTTTTTTTTTTATTTGATGTAGGAAAATTATGGGGTTTACATTCTCCCCACCTTAAAAGAATTTGGTCCTCCAAATTCATTCAGATCCATCTGTCTACGACCACCCAGATTGTATCATGCCCCTTCCGGTTCCTTGGTAATCTCATTATGAAACCCATATCATTTCACATACCGGAGATATTCGTACCTTGCATACATCTCTTGTTCTAATATGACTCGTATATCCAAGATTATCTCCTTTCAAAACTTATCCCATTTCGTACATCAACTATAGCAAAGTTTTTTTTTTTTTCCTTATCCAGAATAAGTCTCATATTCAAAACATAAAAATATTGAAGTTACAACCCTTAGATTTAATATGTAACTCATTCTCTAAAGTTTCCTTATATCTCAAAATTCTGAATGTTCATATTATTTCAGATTTTTCCCATTGATATATATAACCTCGGCTTGGGAACTCCTATTTACACTCGTTCTTAATACACTGTGACCCAAGGGGCTCCGAGTCCCTTTAAATTTTAACGCCAGTGTACTCCAAAGTGGGTCACTCAATTCGAAAATCTCTCCTTCATATAACTTTTATAATTGCCCTCTCAGCATTTCACATCCAAGCAAGGTCACTCAGTACAGTAGTTTTGTGTACTTAATTCGATACCATTTGCTAAATCAATTCTAGAACTTTCCCTTTTAGTTCAGGGGTAACTTTGATAAATTATTTGATCATGTGTCAGAAAATTTTCCCTGTTTACAGGGATGTTTCTATACCCCGAACACTCCCTATCTATATCAATCATATAAGCAGTGCGACCTTTAGAGTCTTATTTATACCTTTAGTTCCCTGATTCATTCTTCGAGTATAGTGACTATGTTCTTTCATTGTCACTATTTCCTTTGTAGATCACTTTTCCGTTATTCTCTTTATCTTTCCCTTTCTTAGTGACTTTAGAAATATACAATTCATATCATCCTAATCGCACCTTGCGCTCTGTTTCCTCAAAGTAATTTCGAATGGAGTCATCTTAGCTTGATTAAATATCTCATTATCTCCTATGGGTCTTTGAACTTCCTTTATCTAACAGTTTTTGCCACTCCTTTTTCAATTCCTAAAGATCCACAAAGTTCATTCGACAAAGAGACTTCGAGATTGACTGTGTCTCTACTACCAAACCTATAGTGAATTCCAACTCTCTCTCCAGTGGTAGCCTCGGTAGTTCCTCAAGAAACATCTGAAAACTTGCATACCACAGATAGGTCCAGAATACTTGGACATTCTTGACTAGTGTCGGAGATGAATGCAATATAACTTTCACATCAACACATTCATCAAAAACTTCATTAATAGTCAAAATCATACACTTTGTTCCTTAACTAGAAAACATACATTAAACTTACTAGGTAAGGAGAAGGTTACAGTCTTAGAGTAGTAGTCTAAACTTACACGGTTGGTGGCTAGCCAATCCATATCCAAAATTACATCAAAGCCATACATGCTCAACAAAATTAGATCTGCTAATATGATCTTATCTCCTACCTTGATTTCACAATTCCTACATACCACATCGAGTCTAGGTAAAAATCCTTCCATGAGTGACAGGCTTCTTGCCTTTCTCTGTCGCGGTAACTCATCTCTGTGGGATTTATCTCAGGAGAGCTTGCCTTTCAGGCTGTCTTGGTAGCTCTAGGGGTTGTGGAATCTGCTTCTGTGGGCAATCCTTTACCATGTGCCCCTTCTGTCCACACCCAAAACAGCTCCCTGTGAACCAGCGACACGCGCCACTATGGAATTTACCGCATCTAGTGCAAAATCTATCGTACTGCTAGAAGCCTCTGGTAGTCTGTGGGGTAGCTATAGGAGCCGTAGGCCTATCATTCCTAGCTTGAGACTCATCTGTCCTCTGTCTCTTAGGTTGGCCCCTCTGAAAGTCCTGTCTCACAGACTCCGTTCACTTACTCTTATCCCTGTTTTTTTTTTTCTCTCTTAAATGTTGGAGGCTTTATCTCTAGGAAATTCCTCATCCTACCGATATCCCCCTCCTCTCTCCGAGCCTGTACAAGAGGTTGAGGCGCCATAGGTTCTGGCGAAACTTGTGGAGGAGGCGGTGGTGTTGCTTGTGGAGGAGTCGGCACCAGAGTAAAAATTGGTGCCGTGCCAACTGAATCGGAAACGTTTACCCTTAGATGTTGGGCAATCATGGTAGCTATCGACTCCAATCCTCGTTCGAGACACTGCTCCAACCGCTGTTCAAACTGAGCCATACATGTATTGAGGCTCTATAAGTGCGGTGGAGGAGTTAGAGGTGGCTGAGCCTGCCTCCGAGTACGTCCGCGTCTTCCATTCATCGTGCAGTGATCTAATACCCGCGCGTAATTCCAAAGATCAAGTCTTACATTCATTAGGTATACATTACCTACTATCAGACAAGCACAGACATTGGGATGTAATTTAATCCTTATTTTCGACACTGACAGTACTAGACAACCTTCGCTCTGATACCACTTAAACTGTAACGACCCTTGACCCTTGACCCTTGAAAATCGAGGAAATTTTTTTTTTTTGAATTTACTTTATCCACTTATTCCCTTATTCACTTAGGTTGTATTCCTGTGCAGTGTCAAAACACTTTTCCTAATACTTTACTCGTAATCACAATTAATTCCTATATTTTAACTTATGTGGCCGATAAAAATTTCGGCAGCACAACGGCTTATATATGAGCCTACCCACCTGCAAATCAGTTGTTTTTTTTTTTTTGCAATCCTAGATATCCACCACTACCAAGCATACTTTCCAAATTCATCTTTACCACTCAACACATCCATTTCAATTTAATACTAGTCATCTCAAAACATTATACCAAAGTAGTAATGTTTACATCGTCCCTTACAAAATTACATCCCAACTGATATTTCCAATGTGTCTGTGCATACAATTATGTCTGGTACAGGAATGTAAATGTATACCTTTCTGCGTGTACAAAAAGTAGCCTAGGGAGCTCTCCCCACCAGCCTACGTCGTGTACGCGACAGGTAGCGTCTACGAATCACTGCAAGTAATCTGAGAGGTAGAGGGGTGAGCTTTCGGGAAAAAGCCCAGTAAGAAGATGTATTTAAAACGATTCTAGCAATTTAAATATGTATAAAACATAATAATACGTATGATGATACTTTTTGAAACTGATAATAGAATTCAAAGATTAAGGAAAATTAGAAACATCGATATTCAAAACGTAAATCTTTAGGTATTTGAACTTAACAGATATTACGTAAAACTAGTTGTACATTCAGAATTCCAAACAGGAATACATATCAAATCACATACTACAAAGCCGGTTCTGAAAACAAAGTTTAAATTTTCAAATTGAGACTACATCGGCCATAAAATTATCATGTGACAATAACGAATTTATCACGCGGCAATAACCAATTTATCACGCGGCAAAATAACCCGATCATCCTCCGTAGAGGGAATTCACGACCCAAGGGTAATTTCAGACGCCACAAAGGCGGGGTATAGGCGCCACGAAGGCGAAATATAGGTGCCACATAGGCGAAATACAGGCGCCACGAAGGCGAAATACAGGCGCCACGAAGGCGAATTACAGGCGCCACGAAGGCGAAATACAGGCGCCACGAAGGCGAAATACAGGCGCCACGAAGGCGAATTACAGGCGCCACGAAGGCGAATTACAGGCGCCACGAAGGCGAATTACAGGCGCCACGAAGGCGAAATACAGGCGCCACGAAGGCGAATTACAGGCGCCACACAGGCGAATTACAGGCGCCACATAGGCGAAATACAAGCGCCACACAGGCGAGTTCAAACGCCACACAGGCGAGTCAGACGCCACACAGGCGAAATACAAGCGCCACACAGGCGAGTTCAAACGCCACACAGGCGAGTCAGACGCCACACAGGCGAAATACAAGCGCCACACAGGCGAGTTCAAACGCCACACAGGCAAGTCAGACGCCACACAGGCGAAATTGACAAACGTAAACATGCAACATAAATGGCCCTTAGTCTCATAACAACTATAGTTTTCATATACGAAAATATCGAAATAAATTCATCTTATTCGAAAAATCATTTTAAAAGACATGCTCATATTCCGAAATTAAATTCAGTTATATACAATTATTCAAAAACATAAACATAGAGAGCATAGTCTTGATCAGAAATATAATTTAGAAACATGCATGAAAAATCATACTTTATGTCTTTGTAAGTATTCTTTAATCACAACTCAGAAAGTAACTATTATCGTTTTAAATTATATCCCCTTACCTCGATCTATCGAAATCTCCGTGCTCGAGTGGTGACGACTCTTAGTACCTTCCTTAAATCCTTTTACGATCACCTACACCGAAATCGTACACTTAGTACCCTATTCGGGCGAATTGTCTGAATTACGTTAAAATCGTAACCTATTGTTACTATTGCGTGTATATGTATTATTGTACGTACTTAAGTCAACACGCACGTTTAAATATTTTCCCTCACCACATATTATTTTGTATGTACAATTATTGACATACACCTTATTATATACCTCCTCATGTATGTACACATAAATACATATATATACACTCCCATATGTGTATATATATATATATATATATATATATATATATATATATATATATTTATTTATTTATTTATTTGTTTTCACTCTTTTCCTATCTTATATATACATTCTTTGTATATATATATACTAGCACAAATTCATCCTATATACACCCATATGTATATGCATCTAATGTATATATATACATATATATATATATACACTCCTATATATATATATATTATTGTCTTCTATTTTTTTCTTATCACATATATATATAAATATGTCCTTGTTTGTACATATACTAAGACACATTTATTTTATACAATCATTTGTATATACACCCAAGTATATACACATTTTTCATATACTCCTATATGTATATACACCTAAGTATATACTCATATTTATTTTTATCCTTGGTTTTCCTTATTCGTTGTCAAATATATGTACATATACTAACATACCCTTTCATTATACACACCTATATGTATATACCCAAATATATATATATATATATATTCACTTAAATACACTTTTGTCTACATGAACATTGAATTTACCTACATGTATATACATATATATACTTTACCTTATCATATTTATACACAATCACATAAATATATATACATGTACAATTAAATATACATATACACGTTAGATTCTTACCTCTTTTCCTCCCTCAACTCTCGGTCAGCTTCAGTTCCATCCCCCGTTTAACACCCAAACATCACCCCAATCAGCCTTGTTTCTAGCACTGTTTTAGCCACTGATCAGCCCTCTTTTCCAGACCCAACACCTCATTTCCAGCCCTCAAATGCCACATTCCAGCCTTGTTGTTTTTTTTTTTTTTTTCAACTAATGGAGACCCCAAAATCAGCCTTGAACTGCCCTTCCTAGAGTCCCCTGCACAAGCTGTTTCCAGCCTCCAAAACAGCCACGATGCAACCAGCTACCAACCCTGTTTGTAGCCTCCCTAATGTCCTCGGTTCCAGCCTTCACTCTCGTTTGTTTCTTCTTCAGTCTCAATTCTGCTCTACTTCTCGATTTCTTGCTAATTCCCAGCCCGCTCCTCTTCGGTTTCTCGATTTTCTAGCCCTCGGCATGCTCCAAATTTCAGTCCTCTTCTTCCCGCGGTCTCCCCTGCCTCTCGGCCTGCTCTTCCTGATCGGCTCCCTCTTATTTCTTTTCCCCTTTTTTTTTCTTCCTTTCTTCCTTTCCCGAGCAGCTTGCCTATTCCAGGTTTGCTTTTCCTGGTTCGGCTCCACTCTTCAGTCTCGGTTCCTCGCCTCAATCTCCTTCCTTCTGGGTGCTGCTTCAATCAGAGGCTCTCAGTCTTTGCTTCGGTTCCCAACTTCAGCTCCCCTGTTTCGTTTTTGTCCAGCTCAATCTCAATGTTGCCCGATTCCAGCTTCCCTTCTCTCCTTTTTCTTTTTTTTTTTTTTTTTTCTCTTCCATTTCCTTTGTTTTTTTCCCGCTCGCCTGATGCCTTCTCTGTCTTGTTTCCTTTTCGTTTTCTAATTCGAAAACAGTGGGGGGGGAAAGAAAATGGCAGACGAAATTGGCTAAAAGCCAATTCCGTACATGCCTTAAAAATATATATTATATTAATATATATATATATAATATTAATATATATTTATTATTTGTTTATAATATATTTATATGTATATATCTTTCTCTCTTTTTTTTTTTATGTTAGTATATATATATACCCCTTTTTTTTTTTCAAAGACATAATATCCATGTCTTCCACGAAATTTTCCTCATTTCAAAAATGAAATTTTGTTTCCCTTTTTTTTTTTATTTGATGTAGGAAAATTATGGGGTTTACAATATACATATAGGAGTATATGAAAAATGTGTATATACTTGGGTGTATATACAAATGAGTGTATAAAATAAATGTGTGTGTTTTAGTATATGTATAAACAAGGATATATATATATATATATATATATATATATATATATATATATATATATATATAAGAGTGTATATATATCTATATATATATTAGGTGCATATACATATGAGTGTATATAGGATGATTTTGTGCTAGTATATAGATATATATACAAAGAATGTATATATGAGATAGGAAAAGAGTGAAAACAAATATATATATATATATATATATTTATATATATATACACATATGGGAGTGTATATGTATATGTATTTATGTGCACATACATGTAGAGGTATATAATAAGGTGTATGTCAATAATTGTACATACAAAATAATATGTGGTAAGGGAAAATATATAAACGTGCGTGTTGACTTAGGTACGTACAATAATACGTACATACGCAGTAGTAACGAATAGGTACTAAGAGGGTGCTAAATATACGATTTCGGTGTAGGTGATCGTAGAAGGAATTAAGGGAGGTACTAAGAGGCGTCACCACTCGAGCACGGAGATTTTGATAGATCGAGGTAAGGGGATATGATTTAAAACGGTAATAGTTACTTTTTGAATTTTGATTAAGGAAAGCTTACAAAGACATGAAGTATGATTTTCATGCATGTTTCTAAATTATATTTCTGATCAAGACTATGCTTTCTGTATTTGTGCTTTTAAAATAAGAACATGTTTTCTGAAATAATCTTTCGAACAAGATGATTTTTAATTCGATGTTTTCGCGTATGAGAAATATAATATGTTTTGAGACTAAGGGCCATTTATGTTGTATGCTAATGCATGTCAACTTAGCCTGTGTGACGTCTGAACTTCGCTTGTGTTCGCCTGTGTGGCATCTGAAACTTCGCCCTTGTGGTTCTGAAACGCTGTATGACCTTGATTCCATCTACAGCCTCGTCGTGGCCATAGGTTCTGAATTTCACCTTCGGGTTCTGTCTCGCCGTGGCCATAGGTTCTGAATTTCACCTTCGGGTTCTGTCTCGCTGTGGCCATAGGTTCTGAATTCCCTCTACGGAGGAGGACTTGGTTATTTGTCGTATGATAATTAGATGGGCCGATGTAGTCTCGATTTGAAAATTAAACTCTGTTTTCAGAATGTGATACTATATTATGTGCTTTGACATATATTCCTGTTTTTGGAATTCTGATTATACGACCAGTTTACGTAATATCTGTTAAGTTCACGTACTTAAAGAATTACGTTTTGAATCTCGATGTTTCTGATTTTCCTTAATCTTTAAATGTTACTATTATTAGTTTCAGAAAGTATCATTATACGCACTCTCATGTTTTATACATATTTGAATTGCTAGAATCGTTTAAATACATCTTCTTACTGGGCTTTTTTCCGAAAGCTCACCCCTCTACCTCTCAGATTAATTGCAGTGATCCATAGGCGCTACCTGTCGCGTACACGACGTAAGCTGGTGGGGAGAGATCCCTAGGCTACTTTTTGTACATGTAGAAAGGTATACATTTACATTTCTATACCAGACATAACTGTATGCACAAACACACATATTGGAAATATCAGTTGGGATATAATTTTGTAAGGAACGATGTAAACATTATTATTTTGAGATAATGTTTGAGATAATATTTGAGATGACTAGTATTATTAAAAAGATAATATTTGAGATGACTGGTTACCAAGAGTTTTACTAAAAAGATAATGTTGACTACAATGAGACTTTTTCATTAGTGTCAAAGAAAGACTCATTTAGTATTATTATGGCTTTGGTAGCTCATTATGACTTGGAGCTATATCAAATGGATATGAAACAGTCTTTCTGAAAGGAAATTTAGAGAAAGATGTCCACATTGACCAATTTGAGGGCCTTTTAGTTAAAAGAAAGGAATGTGTAAACTTAAGAAATCGATATACATATTTAAACAAGCTTCTCAACAATGGTATCTTAAGTTCAATGATACCATCACTTCTTTTGGATTTGAGTAAAACATCGTTAACTGATGTATCTATCTGAAGGTCAGTGGGAGTAAGTTTATAATTATGGTTATGTATGTTGATGAGTTTTGTTTGTATCTAATGTTTTTGGTTTATTACATGAAACCAAGAAATTTCCCTTTGAGAACTTTGAAATGAAAGATACGGTAGAGGCAACTTATGTGACTGAAATTGATATATTCTGAGTCAGATCACAAAGAATGTTAGGGTTCTCTCAGAAAACATACATAAATAAAGTTGTAAAGAGATTTAAAATAAAAAATTGCTCACCAAGTGTTGTTTCAATTCAGAAAATGTAAGACCCGAATTTTTAGCATATTTCCTTATGATTCACGTGATGTAAACATTGTTATATGTAAATTGAATAATAAGAAGAGTTTTACGCAAATGAAAATGCAAATGGAATGAATAAAAATTTCTGATTGCATTTAAAGATCAAATGTAGATTGAAATGGCCACATATTAAATGAATGAGATTCAGACCATTCAGATTGGAGATAAGAATTTAAAACACGAAATGAGAAAGAGTTTGTGAAGGGAAGTTGTGTTGATTTGGTCCCGAACACATTGAAGGGTAAAACGGTCAAAAGACCTAAAATTCAGTGTCAATTCAATAAGAAATTGACACTGTAAATATGGATTTAAGGAATCTTGATCAGGAAAGGAGAAATAATTAAATTTCAGGTTAAATTGATCAAGATATGAATTTATTGGAATAAATCAAAATTTTCACCTCAGAAAATTATCTCGAAAATATTGAAAAAATATACTGAAAAGATAAAATAAGACAGATAAATTCAATTAATTGGTTAAATGAATAAAATATAATTTTTTGAGATATTTTGGAAAAAATAATATATTTTATTCTAATAAAATAATAAATAAATAAATAAAAATAAAAACGAAAAATGCAATTGCAAAAAAAAAAAGAGAAAGAAAACAGAACTGAAAATCGCGAAAAAACGCGAAATAGGAAAGAAGGAAGATGACCGAGGGAGACGCCCTGGTCGGACGAGCCACCGACGAGAGAGATGGCAAGCAACAACTGGCAAGAGCAATCCGACCATATGAGAGCCACCAGGCACCAGCACGCGCGCCGACGTTGCCGGAAAGAGGAGATCGACGAGGGAGATTGCCGAGGAGAGAAAGGAGGAATTCGACAGCCTGAGCGCCGATCAGTCCAATCCAAGGCCAATTGAAGGTTCCCCAACCAGAGACGAGCCACGCGGTGGCAAGAAGGAGCCGAGAACTGGTCGAAAACGCCGCGAATGGCAAAGGAACGATTGAACCGGTACAGACCGATTCAGTGAAGTGAAACTGTGCTGAACCAGACTAGACCGATTCAGCCAAGGAAGAAAAGGAAAAAGAGAAAAAAAAAGAAGAAAAAGAGGAAAAAAAAGGGGGAATAAGAATTCGATGATACACCGAACTACGGGTAAACCGGTAAGCAGTCAAAATTGACCGATTTAATTTTCAAAGAATTTATTTAAATTTATATTTGACCGAATTTGACCCGAAAAATATATATAAATGTGTAACTCGATAATTGGCGACAAACGAGAGCTCGAGTAAGCCTCGATTTGCGTACTATCTCTCGGGTAAGCAACCCTTATTTACGATAATTTGCATCGTTATACGTGTTAAAAATTTACTGCATAAATTACGGATTTAATTATGCATAGAATGAATTATATTCTGGAATTGAAAATAAATTGTCGTAAATAATTGTTTGAGCAATCCAAGAGTTTAGAACGATGCCCAATAAATTGTTGGTGGGCCTAATGAGCCCAATAGGCCTCGATGATGTGAATAAAAAGTGAAAAATAGGCTTAAGCCCGATTAAGGTTCATTAAGGTGCAATCGGGCCCAAAATTATAAACAGGCCTAATACTGTGAATTAAGCTCAGAAATTATGAAATAAAATTAATTGTATGATTTTTTACCTGATAAATAATTATACGCAGTTGCGGAGACTTGATTGGTGTCACGACCCAAACTACCCAAAAATCAGAGTTAATTTTTCGCGTTTTGTTGTTTACTTAACTTAAATTCTTACTGTCCTCGAATCGTGACCACACTCCACTAATAATTGGGCTGTGCGTCAATGCCAGCCCCACCATACATCTACCCTAGTACTTAATTCTTCTCAGTCATGTATAATTGTTTACAATATTTATACATCCCCTAGAGACACTTACAAACATGTTACTGTGCTATGCTTATTTACATACAATATGTACAAGTGTATATACCTTATGTTGATGGGTAGCAGTGGATATCCGGAATGCAGTACTGAGTCGCCTCAACTTCAAATGGAGATTATCTGTGGGAGAAAATGAAAGGGGTGAGCACATCAAGCTCAGTAAGGCAATCCTACGAACAAGTAGGTAACCATACCACCTACATGAACGTAGTGCCATGCATAAACCACCCTTTCTCCACACATTTTAAAACAGATGATATGAGTTATGATGTTATGTAAATCAAGTTTGCACGAAAAATTCAATATGCAATTATTTCAAATCATTTCTTTCTCATTTAAAAATTTCACAATAAAGTCAGGACTCGACCCCTCCTTCGGGTGACTCACACAAAACCATGAAAATCGGTTTACATCACACATGGGTTTAAAAAGCATGGAAATAGCATCATGCACATTTAATTTAAAACCCAGTTTGATCTCATCAAAATCATCGACATGCGAGACTAGGCAACATCTGTATATCGGCAATAACCAGGACTATGGCCATATGTGTCCTCGGGAGTTCCTTAGCTACACGGATCCTAGTGTGCGGGTTCTCACCATGATCGGGAACCGCCCAGGAGGTGGGTCAATCCATCCTGTCAGTCTTATCCGATCCCAGGCATCCGAAGATGCTGCATCCGGAGATGCCGTATCCGAAGATACCACACGGTACATCGTACTCCATGCTACTTGCACGGTACATCGTACTCCATGGACCCATATCACTCTAGGTACTTCAGCCCAAATGGCCTGCTTCCCACAGAGAGGTTTGTTTCTCAATACTCATGCCATGTCTCAAAACGCACGTGCGAGCCTATTTAATCGGTGACACACAGTCTACCCGATGCTCCAAGCACGGCTCATCGTATGTTCTCATAAAAATCAGTGCGAGCGATGCTCAGTACTCTCATCAAATCAAGTAAAATCGGCAGAGCCCGCTTTACATCCCCACAAGGCCGCCAACCTCATCCCTCACTCTCACCCCACTTAAGAGGTCTTTTGAGCCTGTTGGGCCTTTTGGCTGACTCCAAGGGCAGACAGCGCTACTCCACAAATCCAGTAAAACTAGTGTGAGCTAGGCTCTAGCACTATATATATAAATAACATGAAAATCTTATAAAATCTGGTGCGAGTTAGACTCTAGCACCCTGTCATGAAAATCATGTAAATTCTGGTGCGAGTTAGACTCTAGCACCGTGTCACGAACAAGCATGTGAAATCTGGTGCGAGTTATACTCTAGCACCTATGCATGTAAAACTCTAGTGCGAGCTCTCGCTCCAGCACCAATGCATGCATCACCCAAATCAAAACATCGTGCGAGCTGAGCTCTAGCACGTCACATGTAAATAAAAACACGTAGGCGGCTCTGTTTTCTCAAAACAGTTTCCAAAACAGTTATATCGTTGAAAGTATGCAATGCTGTGCATTTTCTTTCAAGGTTAGCCAGCCTACTCATGCATGCATTAAAATGTCTCCAGAACGAGCAGAACCCTCTTGTTCTTACTCCTCCCAATTTTTTCTAAATTTGTAAATTTTACCCTTAACAAGGGTATTTTAGTAATTTGCCCATTCGGGGCACTAAAATTATTGTTCGACCTCTAGACCCTTCAGATAAATTTTAAAGACTGCATATGAACTTGAAATTTCGTAAAGTTTACCTCTAACAGTCCGTAGAATTCCCTTACCTTATTTTCCTGTCGAGTCTGACCTTTTCTTTTCCACTGTTGTCTAGTCGCGCAGTCCGATATGCTCCCAATCAAATGCTCGGAACTGCGTATTAATAGTCCTCAGGTCAGATATTATACAATTTAATTGTATTTCCTATTTTTTGGGCTTAATTTAAATCATTGGGCCCGTTTACCCCTATTGGGCCCGATTGCACCTTAATAGGCCTTAATAGGCCTTAATCGGCCTTAAGCCCGTTTTCCACTTAATTTTCACTTTATCGAGGTCTATTGGGCTCATTGGGCCCACTAATAATTTATTAGGCCTCGTTCTAGCTCTCGAATAGCTAAATTTAATATTTACGACAATTTATCTAAATTTCCATAATTTAATTCAATTTATGCGGAATTTAAATTCATATCACGCATAACGATGTAAATTGTCGTAAATAAGGGTCACTTACCCGAGATTCCATGCTAGTACGTAAATCGAGGCTATCTCAAGCTCTTTTTGGATGCCAATTGTCTAGCTACACAATTTCATGAATTTTCGGGTAAATTTCCAGTCGAATAATAATTAAATAAATTATTCCCAAATTTAAATCGGTCAATTTCGACCGCTTACCGACTTACCCGAAGCTCGATTGCATCACTGGAATTTTTTCCGATTTTTTCTCTTTTTCTTTTTCCCTTTTTCTCCCTTTTTTCCTCTCTTTTTGGCTGAACCGGTTCAGTCCGATTCGGACCGGTTCAGACCCGTCGGTTCACCCCAGTTCACTCCGGTTCGATCGGTTCACCACCTTGTCGGCCGGTTCTCCGTCGGCTTCCACTGCCAGCAGCTCCGTGAGGTTGTCCGCAGCACGAATCTACCCTCGGTTTCACCCAAGTCCGTCGGAACGCCGCCAGTTCGGCCTCTTCTCCCCGGCGTCGGAAACCCATTTCTTTCTCTTCGTCACCGCCGGCGATTCCCGCCGTTTCGTCGGCATCCAATGGCCTCAACAGAACCGTCTCAGCCTAGGGATCGTTTTGCGGGGTCGGATCGGAGCCAAGACGCCGCCGTTCGCCGGGACCGACTCGATTTTCCCCTCGACTTTTCGTCCGTCGATTCGTCGTAAATCGTGGCCGTCGGCGCTCGTCGTTGGTACCGTTGGAACCGCCGGGCTTCGCTCTAGCTTCTACGACCGTCAGTTGGGATCATCGGCCGCCGGTGGCTCGTCGGCTTCCTCGGTTTTTGGCAGTCGGGTTTCGGGTTCCATTTTTCTCAGTTTTCAGTTTTCTTCCTTTTTTTTATTCTTTAATTTAGTTTTATATATTTATTTATTTTTATTAATATTATTTAATTGATTAAATTAGTCTAAAATATTCAAAATATCTTTAAAAAAATATATTTTATTCATTTAGTCAATAAATTAATTTCTCGGTATTATTTCGGCTTCCCGGTATAATTTTTGATTATTTTTCGGGATTATTTTTTCGAACTAAAAAAATTTTGATTAATTCTCGATTAATTCCAATAAATTGATATCCTGATCAATTTAATCCAAAATAAATTTATTTCACCTTTATTGACCAAAATTTCTCAAATCCATATTTTTAATTAAATTTCCTTATCGAAATTATACCGACCTTCGGTCTTTTGACCATTTTGTCCTTACACGTGTTCGGGATTAATTTAACCCGACTTTTCTTCATGAATACTCATTCATTTCATATTTTAATTAAATTCGGGTCTTACAATTGGGAGCAGATCGGACTGCGTGACGCGACATTGTTGGAAAAAGTCAGACCGTACAGAGTAAAGTGAGGAAGGGAATTTTGCAAGTAGCTACGCATATTTTTAATAGCTTTTGTATACACTGAAAATGTATAAAGGTCTTAGAAATGGATTAAAAATTTTAAGGACCCGAGATAGGTAAAAGACTATTTTACCCCTATTGAGGGAAATTCACCTAAGGATGGCGAAAGCATGACATGCATGAAATGCATAATTTGAGGAATGTTCGTGACTTTTTAGCAAAGCAAATTGGTAGATTGACCAGTATTTGTATAAATTTCACGAGATAACACTGCGTAAGTGTTATTTAGATTTAAATGAAATTTCTTTAGAAAATGGGCCAACTATCAAGTTTATATGAAAACGAATGGTGCTAGAGCTTTGCTCGCACTATATCTGAGTTTGTGAGTGTGCATAAAATGTGCTGGAGCGGTTACTCGCACCAATTTGTGTGACATCATATGTATGAAATGTGCTAGAGCGGTTGCTCGCACTGATTTTATTATTGTAAAATGCATGAGAGGTGCTAAAGCCTAGCTCGCACCCTATTTTGACTTTATATGCATAAAAAAGTGCTGGAGTGATTGCTCACATTAGTTTTAATGATTTGACATGCATGCGAGGTGCTGAAGATTAGCTCGCATCCTGTTTTGATATGATAATTGCATAAAAGTCATACTGGAGCCTTGCTCATACGTGATTTAATCGATGTAATTGCATAAAAGTCGTGCTAGAGTGTAACTCACACGAGATTTGATTTATTTATGCATGAAACTATGCTGGAGCGTTGCTCGCACAAAGTTTTGATTTACTTGAGCATTCATTCGTGATGTAGCATTGCTCGCATGAAGTTTTAAATGATTTATGCATGATGTCGTGTTGGAGCATTGCTCGCACGAGGCTTTGATGGATTTTATGCATAAACCATGCTGGAGCTTGGTTGCACGTGATTTTATATGGATTTATAACTCTTTTAAAGTCGTACTGGAGTGCTGCTCGTACGTAAATTTTACTGATTTTTATGAAACCGTGTTGGAGCTTCGCTCGCACGAGGTTTTTAGATATCATGATTATGCATAGAGTCGTGCTGGAGCCTCATGTAGACTGTGTGTCATAGAGAGATGATATGCTCGCACGTGTACCTTGAGAAATGGGTTGGTTATCAACATAGTATGGGGTGGATAGGACTTATGGTAGACAACCTCAAACTATGATATGGGTCCATGGAGTACGTTGTACCATGTATGTCACACGGAGTATGTTGTACCGTGTAGTCTTGACGACTAGCTAATGTGACTTGATATTCTGGCGAGTAAGATTTGACCCCACCTCCTGTTGCAGTTGTGATGCCTCTCACACTGGGATCCGTGTAACCTGGGATCATATGGACATAGTATGGCCATAGTCCTCGATTTTTCATACAGTAACCTACATGCCTCACATGATATCATACGATCTGAATAGACCAGGGCAGACCCGAAGGAGGGGTAATGTCCTGATTTATATTTTTAAATGAGATGTGATTTTCTACTATGATGACAGATTTTTCAGAGGATTTTATGACACGTGACCCTGAAAGAAGGGTGATTTTATAATAGAATTTTATAACGAATTTTATAATGAGTTTGAGATAGATTTATGAGATGATTGAACCTGAGGGGTTATTTTATACTGAGCTTTAATGATGTGATTTAAATGCAGTAGCATGAGTGGTTTTCCATACTTTAATTACAAATTCATGAAAAGAATTGTCTCTCATGATTTATTTTACATGACATGAAATAATGCATGATCTTGATTTACTTCATGCGAATTATGATTTTACATGAAATGTCATTGATGCATGAGTTGCATGATTTCTATAAGCACAAATAGTTCTTATAAATTATGGCATCGATGTATGCATGATTTCGTGCGTGAGATTTTAATGAAAAGAAATGGATTTAAGGGCATGATATTGTGATCATGTAGATAGCGTAGGTATCTACTTGCTTGCATAATTACCTTACTGAGCGTGTGGTTGCCCACCCCCCTTATTTTCCCTCTCTACAGAGTACATTCAGTAGTTTGAGTACAGCTGAGGACTTGCATCTTTGGTATCCGTTGCGTCCCATCGAGAGTCAGGTATACACATTTGTATAGTTTTGTATCTAAACATGTAAATGCACTGTACTGTAAACAGATATGATGTCGGGGATGTAGAGTTATGTAAATACCATTGTATATGTATTTACTTAAAGTCAAAGGATAGTAAATCCTGATATGTGAATGTGAATATGGAAATTGAATGGTAAATAGTGTGAGGGAACTAACACCGAATCATAGCCCAACTGTTGGTATGATGGTCACGATGAGAGAAATGTAAGAATTAAAGAATAAAAAAAATAATTTGTAGTGGTTTTTAGGCGATTTGGGTTGTGACAGAAAATGAGACATAATTTGTCTTATGCAATGTTCAAAGAATGAATTAAAACAAATGCAAATGAATGAATAATATTGTGTGAGTGTGAAGCAGTTCGTCATTATTGTATTCACTATGAAAGTTGAATTTCTAGTATGCTATGAGACCACAATTTATGAGAATTGGTTACGAACTTTATTTCAAGACTTGAAATTGTGGACACTATTGCCAAGCTGCTGAAAATTTATTGTGATAACTCTGCAGCAGTTGTAAGACCCTTAAATTTCTATGTAATGTATATGATTATTGGATGTAGAAACAAGTTACATTACATATGAATTACAAGAAATAAATGTTTTTAAGTTCTAAGTGTGAATGGATTGATAAGTGAAGTGTTGAAGTGATTGAGCATGAGTTTAAATGAGAAAATTGCAGCAAAAAGGGTGTAGGATGAAGGCCAGATCAATCCCATGCAAGGAGAGATTGATCTCAAGGCCTGGAAAATGCAATATCAAGCATTCTGGAAGAGGGAGATCAATCCCTCACTTAAGCAGATCAATCTCCATTACTCTCAGACTGGACCAGATAGATCTCCCCATAAGGCCAGATCGATCTCCTAAGCTCTCTGCCTGAGATAAATCGATCTTGTTTCATTGAGCAGATCGATCCCATGCAACACTGCAGATCGATCTCATGTATTGAACATATCGATCTCATGCTTTCAAAATGTCGAGAAACTGAGGAATTTATGCAACGTCAGATCGATCTCCACCTTATGCAGATCAATCTCATTAAGCCATTTCTATATAAAAAAAAAAAAGAGCAATTGGATCTGCATTTCACGAGGATAAAACATTTCCTTCCATTTTCAATCTAAAACCTAGCTTTCTCACTCTAAAAACATCTCATTTTCATAAAAATTTGATGAAAGATCATTAGAGTAAAGTTGTTCACTATAAAGAGAAGAACAACATAACTTGGAATCACTACCCCATTCGTTGGATTGAAGGAGCAAGGAGTGTTCTTATTTGGAGCAAGAAAGAAATCAAGATAGGCGAGTTTATAATGCACTAACCCAAGTACATTTGTTTAGTTATTGATTTTGGAGTAGATTGGTTTGTGTATTGATGATTAAAACTACATGGAAAGTAGTGGAACAAGTAAAACCTAGAATGAGTATAGTGTGAGAAAATGTGTTATAGGTGAGTTGATGATAAATGGATTACGTTAAGGTGTTAGTGGAGTAATATGCATGATTTTAAGATGATAGAATGAAGCTACATTGTGAGGATAGTCAAATTATGAAAATGAGTATATGAGGTGTTTGATAAATTGCCATAGTAAAATAAATGATGAACTGGAGGTACTACGAGTTAAGTAGCGATTTAGTATGAATCAATAGACTCTCGAGAGATAAGTAGAGCAATCAAAAAGGGGCTTTACAAGTACTAATGAAGACTATAGGTTGAATCAACTATAGTGAACGTAAGAGTTGGGTTATATTGGACTAATTTGATGTGAAACATAATCTCGTCTAGTTTCGGAGACTTCAACGCGATTCCAGTTAAAGGAATTCTGTGAGTGTATAGAGATAGCTGCTTGTATTTTGTGGGTGAATATAGGGCTTTGTAAAGTGCATAGTTATTTAAGAAAGTGATTGATGGTATGAGTGAATGACTACATGTTTTTTTGGTATATGATTTGGTTTTGAAGTGATTCTTATAAAAAAGGATAGTAAGGCTAATAATTGCATAAATCGCATGTTTTAATGTTTTATGAAACACATGACTTTGGTTTAAGTAAATTGATGGATAGGTTGGCTATTGGATTTTTGTAACTTCATGAAATGGCACGAGGCATGTGTCGACTTTGTTTTAAAATAAGTTGTGTTAAAAAAAAGCCGCTTATCGTATTTACGTGAGTTAAATCATGCTGGAGCTTTGCTCGTACTTGATTTCGATGTTTTCACATGTATAAAACGTGCTGGAGCTTAGCTCGCACATTGATTTGAATTGTGATAATGTCTTCTAAACCGTAGTGGAGCTTTTGCTCGTACATGGATTTCGATTGACTTTCTTACACATATAACCATACTGGAGCTATGCTCGTACGTGATTTCTTTATGATTTTATGTATAAAGTCATACTAGAGCGTTGCTCATACGAGGGGATTTATTGAAGATGCATGAATTGTGCTAGAGCTTAGCTCGCACAGGTTTTCACACTGTGGTATGTATGATGCCATGAAGATGGTAAGATCCTCAAGCCCTGCATCCTTAAGCTTGACGGGATGGGGAGGCTCTCTTACGGTGGGATCCTTAAGCCAACATCCTTAAGCCCGTTGGGGTGGGGAGGCTCTGTTGGTGGAGAGGCTCTCTTATATGAAAATGAAATGCTCCCACGTGCACTTGAGACTGCGTAGGTTATGTATGGTATAGGGTAGATAAGACCTACGGCTGGCACCCCGAACCATGATATGGGTCCGCGAAGTACGTTGTACCGTGTGGTTGAGATGTTGATTTGGAAGTCTGGCGAAGAACTAACCCACCTTCGTTCCAGCATAATGCCCCGCACACCGAAATTCGTGTGGCCTGGAATGATTATGACATAATTGGCCAACATAGCCTTTGAGATATAGTGACCGCCTGTCTCACATAATATTACATAGTACCACATGTTTTTATACACTGAGTGTGATTGTGTTGTCCAGGGCAGACCTGAGGGAGGGATCGAACCTTGAGGGATTGTGTTTTAAAGAAATGATATTTCTACTCGTTATGAGATTTGATGTGTTTTGAGAAAAG
Organism: Firmiana major; assembly: GCA_033439115.1. NCBI lineage: Eukaryota > Viridiplantae > Streptophyta > Magnoliopsida > Malvales > Malvaceae > Firmiana > Firmiana major. The sequence continues at coordinate 32,628,166 of CM065913.1, read as the reverse complement.
GATGAATCCTGAGGGATGTTTTGTGTTGAGCTCTTTCTTATGACGAGTTTTAATGATAATGAGCATGAGATGTTTTACATATTGATCTTTCCATGTTTTATATGTCTATTTTCCATGTTTTTAGTACATGATATATGTATATACATGCAGCACAGTTTTATTTTCTCATGCTCCGATTATAAATGATTTATGTCATGGCATTACCAGCATGTAGATAGAGTAGTCATCTACCATGCTTGTATTATTGTCTTACTGAGCGTGTGGTTGCTCATCCCTCTACTTTCCCCCTCTACAGAGCGCGTACAATAGCCTTGTGAAGGACTGAGGCGTTATATTTTAGGATATCCGCTGCACTTCATCGTTAAGAGGTATACACACAGGGATTCTTTTTGTATCTAAACATGTAAAGGCACAGTAGTAATTTTGAATTGTGATATGGGGGATGTAAATGTTAGAAAACATGACATGTATAAGCTTAAGACTTAACTACAATGTATGACATTGATTTTGATTAATTGAAAATGGATGGTAAATGATGATTAATATTGACTCACAACCCAACTGTTATTGGTCAAGGTTGTTCTCGACCGGGTAAGGGAAATGAAAAATGCAAAAAATTTGTAGTGATTTTTAGACGAATTGGATAAAAAAGGTCGTGAAAACAGTCTTCTTCTCAAAGAATGACAAGTACTCTAAATGTGCTAAACATGTGGAATTGAAATACTTGAATGTTAAAGAAGAAGTTCAGAAACAAAGAGTATCAATTGAAATCATTAGCACCAATCTTATGATTGCTGATCCGTTAATTAAAAGATTATAGCCCAAAACATTTAAAGAACATGTTGAACGAATGGGCATTATTGAAAATCACTGATGAACATTATGGTATGACGTTATGATGTTTACATATTTGATACTCTGAGCTCATTTACAATGTTGTTGTGATAATCCTAAATTTCCCACTTTGGAAATTTATCTAGAAAATACGGGATAATAATTTTCAAAAAAATAAATAGAAATAAAATATCTATATATATATATTAAATATATATATATATAGAAATATATAAAATAAAATATATATGTTTATATATAATTTATTATACTAATATATTATTTATTTAGATATTTAGTTATATAATATATTATATTAATATATTGAAAAAAAAAAAGAGAGGTTCAATCGGTGAGAAATATCCCACCAACTCATTTAAGCTAATCGAATGGGGAAGTCGAGAAAATGCAAGGGGAAAGAAGGTTGGCTGGAGGGGGCGATGTCGTTGGCCAGTAGATGGCGGAATAAGCACCAGCGACATAGGGAAAGGCGCCGATCGGTGTGAAAGAAAAAAATCGATGCGATGAGAAGAGAAGAGGCTGAATCGGCCTCATCCTTGCCAGCCCAAGCTTGCCGCAACCAACCCCATGCATCGCTCAGTGGTACGGTGCTGCTGAAAGCGAAAACCTGTCGAGAACCGACCAACGAGGCCTAGATCGACCAAAACAGAGCTGAACCGTTCAGATAGGTTCAGCTGAAGAGAAGTGAGTTGAACCGGTCCGAACCAGTTCAACCAAAAATAAGAAAAAAAAAGAATAAAAGGAAAAACAAAAAGAGAGAAATTTTGTGATGCCTCAGTTTAAGGATAAACCAGTAAATGGTTCAGTTTGACCATTTTAATTTTTTGAAAATTTATTTGAATTTATATTTAACCGAAATTGACCCGATTTAAATATATAAATGTGCAGCGCGACAATAGGCGATGAACACGAGTTCGATCAAACCTGGATTTACGTGCCATCACAGAATCTTGGGTACGTGAACCTCACTTGCTACAACTTGTATCGGCATACGAGTTAAGTTTAATTGCATAAGCTGAGCGTTAATCCCGTACAAATTGCTTTATGTTTTGAATCGAACCTTTGATATCGCAAATGCTTTGTTTGAACTTTTCGAAGAAGTATGTGAACCTTTTGATCGATTTGAAATATGAAACGCATTGAATCAACTGGATTGTGAATATAAATTGTTCTCTACTTTGCAGGCTGGGTAATGAACAATTATTACCCGGTATTATTACAGAAATTTCGTAAATTGTCTATATGATTCGAACTAAGGCTCTTGTGTTATCGAAAATGTGATTTCGATTCGTTTTGACATGTTTTGAACCTTGCGATGATTTTCATACATTAAAATCATTGCATGGCATTGTGTGGGAGATTTAAAAGCTTGCACAGATTTTTATCTACATGCATGTATTGCTTTATAATCTCATTTCGAATTTATTTTGGACAAATTGGAGCATATAACTTATTTAGCTTATATTTAGCATTTTCGGATTTAAAGCATAAATTGTTTTTCGTCTTGATTATTATATGATTTTTGGAAACCTGATTTTGAAATGTTTTATTGTATATGGGCGTTCTAGATATGTAATTCTCGATAGAGCATATGGAGATAGCCCTGAGTTTACGACTCTCATACGGGCTGTTTGGCTTGTCCGATATTGTTGTGACAAGTTTCAGTTCTGGCTAATCATTAGGATTGGAGACTTTCAGATCTGTGGCTATAGGTAACACCCTAGTTTTCGGGGTGGTTTCGGTTCATTGATAGTTACAATGAGAAAGTATTAATTGGGATATACTTATGGACTTCGCCTATATTCGTATGATCAAATCATCGAAATTTGTGAATAATATATCGAACTATATGGTTTTGGGATTGTTTTCTGATATATGAACATGATACGGATTAATCTTTTTTATGCAAGATAACATCGAACAGATTAAATCGGGTCCTAAGGCAAGAATCAAATGATGTCCAAGGATCCTAAGTGTCATAAGTATGTGAAAATATCGACGATAAGATTATAAAAAAGGATATGTTCTTATATGAACCTTGTTGTGAAGTACAAGGCATCTCGATGCATATTATGATTTTGTGGGATTTAGAAAGCTTGCATTGGTTTATACCTGCATTCAAAAAGTTTTAAAATCTCACTTATGACATGTTTTGAAAGTATGTGAGACATACATCTATGTGTTTTGGATTTAAGCTAACTCTGTTTTTATTCATATTGTGATTAGAAGTGACTTCAAAATATGCATTTTGATAGCTTTTACAGTTAAATATTTTGCCTTAGCTGACAGACGATAATAGTTAGCCATGACAATTTTTGGCCCATTCTAGCGAAGTATATAATAGTTAGCAATGATGTAGCCTGCTATTGGTGATATAAATAACAAATATTTCGGCCCTTGCTAACGAGACATAATAGTTGGCAATTGTAAGACCCGATATTTATCGTAAAAGCAAAAGGGAATGAATAGAAATTTTCGAGTGCATTTAAAAATGCAAAAGGATTTAAATGAATTACCGAAAACGTGCAAGGGTAAAATGGTCAAAAGATCGAAACTCGGTATTAATCGAGATAAGAAAATTTAATTAAAAATATGGGATTGAGAAATCTTGATCAATAACGAAGAAATAATTAAATTTCGGATTTAATTGATCAAGATATGAATTTATTGGAATAAACCAAAATTTTTGCATCGAAAAATAATCTCGAAAATAATCGAAAAATATACCGAAAAGGTAAAATCGAACTAAAAAATTTATTTACGGATTAAATGAATAAAATAATAAATTTTTTTAGATATTTGAGATTTTAATATTATTTTAATAATTAAAATAATAATAAATAATAATAATAATAATAATAAAGTAAATGAAAAAAAAAAGAAACAAAGTCTGAAAACGCGAGAAACAGAAAACAGAGAGGAAAAGAAAAGCAAAAGGCGAAAGGGGAACCCGAGGAGGATTTCTCACCGGCGAGCCACCACCGGCGGGGCTGAGGGGCCAACGAGGGTCGGCGAAGTCAGCCTGACCTCGAGCGACATCACAACGGCCAAGACGCGCCGTGAATCACGTCAAAAAATGTCGAAAACAAAGGAGCTTGCCCCGGGAGAGAAGCCTCGATTTGTCGGCGATGGCATCGATTTGGTCCAAGCCGAGGCCCGATTTAGGAAGCCCATGCGATGACGCACCGAACGGCAGTGGAATCGATCGGAGAACCGGTCGGACGAAGCCGGAATGATCAAATGGTGATTGAACAAGCCGAATCGGACTGAACCGGCCGAACCAAACCGAACCGAACCGATGGTCTGAACCGGGTTGAATCGGACCAGACCGGTTCAGCCAAAAAGAAGAGGAAAAAAGGAAGAAAAAGGGAAAAAGAAAAAGAGAAAAAAATTGAGAAAAATTTTAGTGATGCAATCGAGTTTCGGGTAAGTCGGTAAGCAGTCGAATTGACCGATTTAATTTTTGAAATATTTAATTTGATAAATAATCGACTGAAAGTTTACCCGGAAATATATCTAATTGTGTAGTTCGACGATTGGCATTCTCCGAGAGCTCGAGATAGTCTCGATTTGTGTACTATCATGGAATCACGGGTAAGTAACCCTTATTTACGACAATTTACATCGTTATGCGTGTTGATGAATTACGGATTTAATTTTCGCATGAAATGAATTAAATTCTGAAAATTGGATAAATTGTCGTAAATATTAAATTGAGATATCTGAGAATTTAGAAAGTGGCTAAATAAATTACTGATGGGCCCAATGAGCCCAATAGGCCTCGATAAAGAGTAGTAAACGGGTTTAAGGTCGATTAAGGCCCAATATGGTGCAATCAGGCCCAATATGGGTAAACGGGCCCAATGATTTAAATTAAGCCCAGAAAAATATGAGATACAATTAATTGTATTGTATTTGACCTGATGAATGTGTATCCACAGTTTCGAAGATTTGATTTGGATTTGGAGCAAATCGGACTGCGTGACGAGTCATCAGAGGAAAGGTCAGACTGTACAGAAAAATGAGGTAAGGGAATTGTGTGAGTAGCTAGAGGTAGCTACGCGTATTTTAATAGTTTTTCTGTACACTGAATATGTATGTATACCTTGATTATGTATAATGATCCTAAAAGTGGTTTAAATGATTTTAAGGATCAAAATAGGTGAAAAGTCTATTTTACCCCTATTGAGGGAAGTTCACCTAAGGATGGTGAAAGCATGACATGCATGAAATGCATGATTTAAGGAATTTTCTGAATTAAAGATTTGATTGGTTTTAATCAAAACAAATCGGTAGATTGGCCAGAAATTGTATAATTTCACAAGATAACACTACGTAGGTGTTATTTACATTTAAATGAAAATTTCTTTGAAAAATAGGCCAACTATCAAGTTTATATGAAAACAGATAGTGCCGACATGCAGTTCGCACTATATCTGCGTTTGAAATTGTGCATAAATGTGCTTGAGTGGTTGCTCGCACCGATTTGTGTGACATCATATGCATAAAATGTGCTGGAGCGGTTGCTCGCACTGATTTTATGATTTGATATGCATGAGAGCTGCTGGAGCATAGCTCGCATTCTGTTTTGACATGTTTTGACCAGATATGCATAAAAAGGTGCTAGAGCGATTGCTCGCATTAGTTTTAATAATTTGACATGCATGAGAGATGCTGGAGCTTAGCTCACATCCTGTTTTGATTTGATATTGCATAAAAGTCGTGCTGAAGTGTAACTCGCATGAGATTTGATTTAATTATGCATAAAACCGTGCTGGAGTGTAACTCGCACGAGATTTGATTTACTTGAGCATTCATTTGTGCTGGAGTGCTGCTCGCACAAAGTTTTATATGGTTTTATAATTCATTTGAATGTCGTACTGGAGTTTTTCTCGTACGAGCTTTTCACTGAGTTTTTATACATATCCGTACTAGTGCATTGCTCGTACGTGGATTTTACTTGAATTTATAATTAGTTTAAGTCATACTGGAGCGTTGGTCGTACGCAGATTTCATTGATTTCTATGAAACCGTGCTAGAGCTTCGCTCGCACGAGCTTTTCTGATATCATGAATATGCATGGAGCCGTGCTTGAGCTTCGCTCGCACAGGGATTTATATTACATGCATATAGCCGTATTGGAGCCTCCTGTAAACTGTGTGTCACAGTGAGATGATATGCTCACGCGTGCATACTGAGACAGAGATGATATGGGTGGATAAGACCTATTGTAGGCACCCCTGATTGAGCTTGGGTTCACGGAGTACGTTTGTAAGACCCAAAATTTTCGAGTGCATTTAAAAATACAAAAGGACTTAAATGGTATTCTCGAAAATAGTGCAAGGGCAAAATGATCAAATGACCAAAATTCGGTATTAATCGGGATAAGAAAATTTAATTAAAAATATGGGATTGAGAACTCTTGATCAATAACGAAGAAATAATTAAATTTCGGGTTAAATTGATCAAGATATGAATTTATGGTGATAAATCGAAATTTTCGTATCGAAAAATATACCGAAAAGTCGAAATAATACCGAAAAATTAATTTATTGATTTAATGAATTAAATAGAATTTTTTTAAGAATATTTTTGGGATATTTTGTATTTTTAATAATATTTTAATGAATAAAATATTATTAAAAATATATTATAAATAAAAAAAAATGAATGAAAATGAAATGAAAAAAAAAAAGAAAAGGAAAAGTCTGATTTCGTGAAACAGAGAGAAAAGAAAACAGAAAACGAAGAGGAGAGAAGCAGCCGAAACCGAGGGAACCAAATCCCTCCGTCCGACGACCACCGGCGAGGCAGAGGGGCCGGCGAGGGGCGGCGAAGATAGCTCGACCTCAGGCGAGCCACCAGCGGCCGTGACGCGCCTTGGAATTCGTCGGAAAGCACCGAAAACGGAGGAGAGGCCGCGGGGGAAGAAACCTCGATTCGCCGGCGATGGCGCCGATTTGAACCAAACCGAGGCCCGATTTAGGGAGCCCATGCGAAGGCGCGCCGATTGGCACCGGAATCGCGCCGGGAATCGGCCGGACGGCGCCGGCACGACCAATTGTTGCCTGGACCGGTCGAATCGGACTGAACCGGCCGAACCGGACCAGACCGAACCGGCGGTCCGAACAGGGTTGAACCGGACCGGACCGGTTCAGCCAAAAAGAGAGGGAAAAAGGGAGAAAAAGGGAAACAGAAAAAGAGAAAAATTTGAGAAAAATTTCAATGATGCAATCGAGCTTCGGATAAGTCGGTAAGCGGTCGAATTGATCGATTTAATTTTTGGAATATTTAATTTGATAAATAATCGACTGAAAGTTTACCCGGAAAATATATTTAATTGTGTAGCTCGACAATTGGCATCAACCGAGAGCTCGAGACAGCCTCGATTTGAGTACGATCATAGAATAATGGGTAAGTAACCCTTATTTACGACAATTTTATATCATTATGCGTGATTGATATTTAACGCATAAATTTCGGATTTAATTTTCGCATAAATGAATTTAATTCTGAAAAATTAGATAAATTGTCGTAAATATTAAATTGAGATATCCGAAAATTTAAAACGAGGCTAAATAAATTACTGATGGGCCCGATGAGCCCAATAGGCCTCGATAAAGAATAGTAAACGGGCTTAAGGCCGATTAAGGCCCATTATGGTGCAATCGGGCCCAATATGGGTAAATGGGCCCAATGATTTAAAATTAAGCCCAGAAAATTATGAAATATATTAAATTGTATTGTATTTGACCTGATGAATGTATATCCGCAGTTCCGGAGATTTGATTTGGATTGAGAGCCAATCGGACTGCGTGACGAGTCATCAAAGGAAAGGTCAGACTGTACAGATAAATGAGGTAAGGGATTTATGATTGCTATAGAGATAGCTGTACGTAGTTTAATAAATCCCTGTATAAGAATAAGTAGTATGAAATATATAGAGACTGAAAATCTAGGAAAGAGCCTAGTGATAAGTAAATTACGATATTACCCTTGTTATAAGGAAATGCATACCGTTGAGTATCGGGAATGCAAGATTTGAAAAATTGCATAAATTGCATATTTTGATATTTTTCACTATAAAACTCTGCTTTTTAGCAAGTATATGGATAGATGGGATATTGTTTACATGAATTGCATCATGACAGCATGCTATTTATACTGAACTCTGATTTTGAGTTATTTTCAATGAAAATAGAGCCATCTATCAGATTTGTGAATGAAATAAATCGTGCTGAAATTGCGTGTTAACTAACGGGTTACACGATTATGCTTGCACGAAATTTTAAATGTTATTGATGATGAAACTGTGCTGGAGCCCTCGTGTCGACTGTGTGTCACACTGACTTGCTCGCACTGGTTTATGAGACAAGGTTATGGTTGATGATTAATGCCGAGGTCGTAAAAACCTGCCTACTCTTAGGTAGCCTCGAGCATACAGCATATTGATATAGTCCATGGCGTAGGGTGTATGGACAGGGTCCACGGAGTACGTTGTACCGTGTGATTGTCCACGGAGTACGTTGTACCGTGAGACGATACATGGAGTACCTTGTACCGTGTTGGCGTCTTCGGACAGATGATAGAGTAGAGATGAGCTGATGGGTTGGATTGACCCACCTCCCTAGGCGACTGACACCCTTGCACGCCTAGCTAGCGATTGCTTGGGGTCACTGACTATGGCCATATGTCCACAGATGATTACATATCCCTACCTAGTCTCAAATCGATCTCAAATCGATCTTAAATTGATTTCAAATTGATCTCAAAATTATCTTAAATGGTTTAAAAACTATGATTTGTGATTATGATGGAATCACTTATTACTAGTACCAGAGGAGTACTGAATTCGAAAATGAAAACAGAGAGAAATGTGATGATTTGAAATGTGGTTAAAGTGAAAACAAAAGCTTTCTATCGAATTAATGATTTTTGATTAGATTGCTATTGTTTATAAAAATGCATTTGCCTTGTGATGATATTAAGCATGCATTATAAGCATGTAGATAGTATAGTTATCTACCTGCTGTCATGTTTTCCTTACTGAGCGCATTAGCTCACCCTTTTTTTTTACTCCACAGATAAGGCTCATTAGAGCATCTTGCGGTCATCCCTGCTAGTTCTTTTGTTGTACAGCTCTCTTTGCTGCACAAAGGTATATATATATACACATATTTTGTATCTGAACACTAAATCGCACAGACATGTACTGTATAAATTACTGGGGATGTAACGTATAAAAAGAACGATTATATAAATAGATGTACAATTATGTTTAATATTTGATACATATGATTGAATAGAAATGAGTAACATCGACTCATAGCCCAACCAAATCTTGGGAATGAATTGGAAAAAGGTCAGCGATAACGGTCGTGACAGAAGTGGTATCAGAGCTTGAGTTGGCCTGATATGAGTCGGTGTTAGTAGTTAAGAAAGTTGACATCCCCATGTACTGTGCATTGTTTAGATACAATTGTGTATATCGAGATGGAAGTGCAGCTAAGAATTTGGTTTGTAAATGCAAGAATAAACTTATTAACTGATAGCCGCTATGATAGAGAGGCGAGTACACGAGCTCAAGGCTGTAGAGGTAGGCCTGAAAGTTGTATTGAGTCGCCATGTGAGACTCGAGATGAGATTGACGTGGAGGCTGGTTGATCATGCCCCATAGAGTCCGACAGAGAGATCGAACAGAGTCTGACAGAGAGATCGGACAGAGTCTGACAGAGAAATCAGACAGTATTGAGACACGCTTCGTAAGGTTGGAGCGGAGTGTGGAGAATATTATAGAGCTAATTGCTCAGAGTATGCATGGTATTTGAGGGCGAGTCGGAGCATTAGTGGAAGTCCGCTCGACCCATCTTAAGAATTAGACGTCCAGATGGACATGGAAAAGTAATTCTTGATGTATTCCGATGACATAATATCCCGGACATTGTTTAAAGGAAATAACAGATGATATTCTTTACTCTGACCCAGAGGAACATGTTTATTGCGAGTATGAAGCTCAGTTTATATTCCTGGGCAGATATGACTCGGACACGATGAACAGGGAGAGTCGGGATGTCTGAAAGTTCATGAAAAGGGGCTCAGATTGTCAATTAGAGTCTGATTAGCCGGAGATATCACTACCTATGCAGAGGCAGTACACAGACTACAGTTGTATAAATAAGATCATGAGTTGCATGCCTCTGAGATTGAAAAAGGTAGTAAGGGCCGAAATAGAGACAAAAGAGAATAAAGAATGACAAAGATATCAAAACAAGAAAAAGGTAGTTTGGTAAAAGATTAGAGCTGATGATTCACGGGGTAAGATGATTGGTAAAGCCCCAGTGTATTCAATTTCAATACTTTTGAGGGGTATTGTGATTTGAGGACCCCGACCTGCTCTGTAGCAGTGAGAGCAGTGTGTACAGTGTAGCAATGTGAACAGTGTAAGATGTGTGGTAGTTACCACGGAAAGTAAGATGTTGGACGAGGGCTAGTGTATGCTTTGGACTAGGACACTACTGATGTTTCATAGGATGTGGTGGAAGATACCACACTGGTTAAGAATAATGAAATAATTATTTTAATTGATCCTGGTGCCACGCATTTATTTATACCGCCTTCAGTTGCTTATAAGTTAGTGAAAAATGTGAAGCCTGTACTCTTAGGCATGATGATACTAGTTAGCTGATTTTCACTAACTGAATATGGGTATAGGGATTGTAAGTTGAAAATATGGGTGAAAACATCACTGAAAGGTGTAATGTAAGTTTTAACACGTAATGAAAGAGTTGGTTATAAGTGATATATGAAAGGAGATGAACTCGGAGATGTGATAGATCCTGCATACGAAATATATTGGAATAAGAGACGTATGCAAGGTAAGGATGTCTTTGATATGCAAAGTAAATTGGATTAAGCGATAAGTAGTGAATATGAATTACGACCAAGTAAGGGGTAGATATATCTGCACCCAGTAATAGTGGTCAAGTCTGAAGGTTAATAAAGGTATTTCAAAATACTTCCCTGCCTGAAGATTTGACAGCGTCTAGAAGCGCACACATAACTTATAAAAAAAAAATTGATAGTCGTAATATATGCATTTAAAATTTGGGTACCTCCCCTGGTACGATAAAGAAGTATAGATTTCGATTAATCATGAAGATTTAAAAAATTAAAATTTTATAAAAGCCGTTAATATAAGAAGAAGGAAATGACATGAGTTAGTATCTTGAACGAAAACGATATTATACGTTTATGCGTACATAGGTCAAGAATATGAGTTATTGAAATATTGAGTGGAAACTCAACTATAATGAGGTATTTAAACCTTACCTGGACAGTTTGGTTGTCATCTTGAGTGATGATATTTTGATGTATTCGAAGTCCAGGGAAGAGCATGAGTAGCAACAAGAAACTGTCTTACAGACAAGGTGTAATGAGTTTCTTGAAATGGGTTGCTCAGTTGACACGTCTCGTTTGGAAAAAGATTTCATACGAGTGGGATAATAAGTATGAAAATAGCTTCAGTGAGTTTTGGTATATTGAAGCAATGAACTGACCACCGTAAATATTCTTACTATAACCAACAGCTCAAGAGGTTTCAGTGTGTATGGATACCTCCAAATAAGGATTGGGCTGTGTATTGATGTAAAATGGGAAGATAGTCGTTTATGGATCCAGTTAGTTCAAGGACCATAAGAGAAACTATTCGACCTATGATTTAGAGTGGCAGCCGTAACGTTTACACTAAAAGTATGGCATCACCACTTAAATGGTAAGAAATTTCGGATATGCACTAATTATAAAAAGCCCCGAGTATCTGTTTTCACAGAAAGAGTAGAATATGAGATAATCAAGAGGGTTAGAGCTTCTAAAGATTATGATTGTGAACATTTTACCACCCAGGAAAGGCTAATGTAATGGCTGATGCCTTGAGCAGAAAGAGCCTCGGGATGGTATTACATATGATGGTCAGGGAGCGTGAACTACTAGAGCAGTTGTGAGCCTCAGTAGTGATGTGATCCCTTCTGATGATGACAGTGATTTTGTGACAGCTAGCCTGAGGTTAGAACCGAATTTGAGTTGACCGGATTTGCTAGGCTTAGCGTGATGATCGGCATGATGTCGATAGTGTGGGTCAGATTCAGAAGGGTATAGTGACAGAGTTCACAGTGTATGATGATAACTTACAGAGGTTCAGACACAGTATAAGTGCTCTCCAAGACCACAGTTGATGATATAATTTTATTGTCAGAAGCTCACTCTTCGAGATATACAGTGCATCCGAGAAATAATAAATATATCAGAAATCTCTGAAAAGGATATTGGTGGTCAGGTATGAAAAGTGATATTGTAGAGAATTGTGGAGAAGTGTCTCGTATGTCAGCAGATTAAGGTAGAGTAAAAGAAGTTGCAGGGTTATTGCAGCCTCTACCTATATTGACACGGAAATGGGAACAAGTTACCATGAATTTCGTGATGGGTTACAGAGGACTCGGATAAATCACAAGGCTATCTGGGTGATAGTCGATAGATTGATTAAGTCTACCCACCTTCTGGTTATGCAATCCCCAGATACTCTGAGTGTGTAGGCGGATTTATGTGTATGAAAAATTGTGGAATAATATGTAGCGTTCCAGGGAGCATGATATCAGATAAGGATTCCCGCTTCACTTCCTACTTCTGGGAACGTTTTTCAGGAAGCTATGGGAACCTGATTGAGTATTAGCACAGCTTCCACCCTCAGACAGATAGTCAGTCAGAGAGGACTGTACAGGTTCTGGAGGATGTGATGAGAGCGTGTGCCATTGATTTTATGAGCTCCTGGGATGATCAGTTGCTACTAATCAAATTCGCCGATAATGACAGTTGTCACTCGAGTATCGGGATAACATGATATGAGGCTTAGTATGACCGTAGGGAGTTATTCCCTAATTTGGATAAGAAAAGTGGGTGACAGTTAGAGAGTTGTTCCCGAATTGGTAAGACAAACCTCTGAGGATGTTCAGTTGATTTGTGAGAGATTAAGAACACCTCAGAGCAAACAGAAGAGCAAACAGAAAAGCTATGCTGACAAGAGACAGAAAACTATTGGAATTCACCAATGGTGAATCAGTATCGTGGCAGTTACTTGTCATAAGGACGTAACGAGATTCGGGAAGAGATTGGACAAATGGAAGGTAAGACCTGTAGGTTGGCATTACCACTTGAATAAACAGGCATCCACAATGTGTCTCATCTTTTGATGCTTCGAAAATAATATCCGGACCCGATATATGTGATTGGATATGAGCTTTAACGGCTTAGCTCAATGAAAGTATAACATATGATTGGAGAAATCGATTCGGGCATTAGACGGAAAGAGAAAATGTTGAGGTTTGAAATGATCTCCCTAGTTAAGTATGAGGATAGAATTATACTCCGGAGAAAGTCACTTGAGGATGACAGTGTATGATACGATAGATGTAACCGGAGTTATTTATGGACTCATATTACATGGTTCTAATTTGGAGGACCAAATTTCTTAAGTGGGGGAGATTGTAAGACCCAAAATTTTCGAGTGCATTTAAAAATACAAAAGGACTTAAATGGTATTCTCGAAAATAGTGCAAGGGCAAAATGGTCAAATGACCAAAATTCGGTATTAATCGGGATAAGAAAATTTAATTAAAAATATGGGATTGAGAACTCTTGATCAATAACGAAGAAATAATTAAATTTCGGGTTAAATTGATCAAGATATGAATTTATGGTGATAAATCGAAATTTTCGTATCGAAAAATAAACCGAAAAGTCGAAATAATACCGAAAAATTAATTTATTGATTTAATGAATTAAATAGAATTTTTTTAAGAATATTTTTGGGATATTTTGTATTTTTAATAATATTTTAATGAATAAAATATTATTAAAAATATATTATAAATAAAAAAATGAATGAAAATGAAATGAAAAAAAAAAAAGAAAAGGAAAAGTCTGATTTCGTGAAACAGAGAGAAAAGAAAACAGAAAACGAAGAGGAGAGAATTAGCCGAAACCGAGGGAACCAAATCCCTCCGTCCGACGACCACCGGCGAGGCAGAGGGGCGGCGAGGGGCGGCGAAGATAGCTCGACCTCAGGCGAGCCACCAGCGGCCGTGACGCGCCGTGGAAGTCGCCGAAAAGCACCGAAAACGGAGGAGAGGCCGCGGGGGAAGAAACCTCGATTCGCCGGCGATGGCGCCGATTTGAACCAAACCGAGGCCCGATTTAGGGAGCCCATGCGAAGGCGCGCCGATGGGCACCGGAATCGCGCCGGGAACCGGCCGGACGGCGCCGGCACGACCAATTGTTGCCTGGACCGATCGAACCGGACTGAACCGGCCGAACCGGACCAGACCGAACCGGCGGTCCGAACCGGGTTGAACCGGACCGGACCGGTTCAGCCAAAAAGAGAGGGAAAAAGGGAGAAAAAGGGAAAAAGAAAAAGAGAAAAAATTGAGAAAAATTTCAGTGATGCAATCGAGCTTCGGATAAGTCGGTAAGCGGTCGAATTGATCGATTTAATTTTTGGAATATTTAATTTGATAAATAATCGACTGAAAGTTTACCCGAAAAATATATTTAATTGTGTAGCTCGACAATTGGCATCAACCGAGAGCTCGAGACAGCCTCGATTTGAGTACGATCATAGAATAACGGGTAAGTAACCCTTATTTACGACAATTTTATATCATTATGCGTGATTGATATTTAACGCATAAATTTCGGATTTAATTTTCGCATAAATGAATTTAATTCTGAAAAATTAGATAAATTGTCGTAAATATTAAATTGAGATATCCGAAAATTTAAAACGAGGCTAAATAAATTACTGATGGGCCCGATGAGCCCAATAGGCCTCGATAAAGAATAGTAAACGGGCTTAAGGCCGATTAAGGCCCATTATGGTGCAATCGGGCCCAATATGGGTAAATGGGCCCAATGATTTAAAATTAAGCCCAGAAAATTATGAAATATATTAAATTGTATTGTATTTGACCTGATGAATGTATATCCGCAGTTCCGGAGATTTGATTTGGATTGAGAGCCAATCGGACTGCGTGACGAGTCATCAAAGGAAAGGTCAGACTGTACAGATAAATGAGGTAAGGGATTTATGATTGCTATAGAGATAGCTGTACGTATTTTAATAAATCCCTGTATAAGAATAAGTAGTATGAAATATATAGAGACTGAAAATCTAGGAAAGAGCCTAGTGATAAGTAAATTACGATATTACCCTTGTTATAAGGAAATGCATACCGTTGAGTATCGGGAATGCAAGATTTGAAAAATTGCATAAATTGCATATTTTGATATTTTTCACTATAAAACTCTGCTTTTTAGCAAGTATATGGATAGATGGGATATTGTTTACATGAATTGCATCATGACAGCATGCTATTTATACTGAACTCTGATTTTGAGTTATTTTCAATGAAAATAGAGCCATCTATCAGATTTGTGAATGAAATAAATCGTGCTGAAATTGCGTGTTAACTAACGGGTTACACGATTATGCTTGCACGAAATTTTAAATGTTATTGATGATGAAACTGTGCTGGAGCCCTCGTGTCGACTGTGTGTCACACTGACTTGCTCGCACTGGTTTATGAGACAAGGTTATGGTTGATGATTAATGCCGAGGTCGTAAAAACCTGCCTACTCTCAGGTAGCCTCGAGCATACAGCATATTGATATAGTCCATGGCGTAGGGTGTATGGACAGGGTCCACGGAGTACGTTGTACCGTGTGATTGTCCACGGAGTACGTTGTACCGTGAGACGATACATGGAGTACCTTGTACCGTGTTGGCGTCTTCGGACAGATGATAGAGTAGAGATGAGCTGATGGGTTGGATTGACCCACCTCCCTAGGCGACTGACACCCTTGCACGCCTAGCTAGCGATTGCTTGGGGTCACTGACTATGGCCATATGTCCACAGATGATTACATATCCCTACCTAGTCTCAAATCGATCTCAAATCGATTTTAAATTGATTTCAAATTGATCTCAAAATTATCTTAAATGGTTTAAAAACTATGATTTGTGATTATGATGGAATCACTTATTACTAGTACCAGAGGAGTACTGAATTCGAAAATGAAAACAGAGAGAAATGTGATGATTTGAAATGTGGTTAAAGTGAAAACAAAAGCTTTCTATCGAATTAATGATTTTTGATTAGATTGCTATTGTTTATAAAAATGCATTTGCCTTGTGATGATATTAAGCATGCATTATAAGCATGTAGATAGTATAGTTATCTACCTGCTGTCATGTTTTCCTTACTGAGCGCATTAGCTCACCCTTTTTTTTTACTCCACAGATAAGGCTCATTAGAGCATCTTGCGGTCATCCCTGCTAGTTCTTTTGTTGTACAGCTCTCTTTGCTGCACAAAGGTATATATATATACACATATTTTGTATCTGAACACTAAATCGCACAGACATGTACTGTATAAATTACTGGGGATGTAACGTATAAAAAGAACGATTATATAAATAGATGTACAATTATGTTTAATATTTGATACATATGATTGAATAGAAATGAGTAACATCGACTCATAGCCCAACCAAATCTTGGGAATGAATTGGAAAAAGGTCAGCGATAACGGTCGTGACAACGTTGTACCATGTATATCACACGGAGTACGCTGTACCGTAGGGATTGTTGGAGTGGAGTGGCATTAGCCACAAGGCAGCAAGCCTTGCCCTCGCAATCCTGGTGTTATGCTGTTCTGGCGGGTATGATGACCCACCTCCCGTTTCAGGTGTGATACCCCGCACACTAGGTACCATGTTGCTAGGGATCACTAGGATATGGCCATAGTCCTCGATGTTACTGATATGATCACTTGCTTGTCTCACATGATATAACTATTGGTCAATAGACTAGGGTAGACCCGAGGGAGGGGTCAGGCCCCCGATTTTATGATTTTATACTGTGATATGAGATTTCAGATGATTTTATGATATGTGACCCTGAAAGAAGGGTGGTTTTATAACCGGAGTTTTATAATGAACTTTACTGAATTGTTTTATGAGATGATTAACCCGGAAGGGTTAGTTTTTACTGCAGTTTTAATGAATTGATTTAAATGCAGAAGCATGATGATGTTTTCCATGCTTTCATTTCAAATTCATGATTTGTCTTACATGGCATGAAAGAATGCATGATATTGTTTTACTTCATGCTAAGTCTGATTTAATGATGTCACATAAAATGCTATGAATGCATGAATTACATGATTTATATATGCACAAATAGCTTTGAATAAACTATGGCATTGAAATATGCATGATTTTGTGCGTGAAATTTTAAATGAAAAGAAATAGATTTAAGGGCATGGCATTATAAGCATGTAGATAGTGGAGCTATCTACTTACTTGCATAATTGCCTTACTGAGCGTGTAGTTTGCTCACCCCCCTTATTTTCCTATCTTTTCAGAGCACTTGCAATAGTTATTAAGCGGCTGAGGAATTGCATGCTTGGTATCCGCTGCTTCCCATCGAGAGACAGGTATACACATTTGTATAGTTTTGTATCTAAATATGTAATGCACAGTACTGTAAACGGACATTGATGTTGGGGATGTAGAGTTATAAATACCATTGTGTATGTATTTAATTAAAGTCAAAGATAGTAAACTCTGATATATAAATGTGATTATGAAAATGGAATTGGTAATAGTGTAAGGTGACTAACACCGAATCATAGCCCAACTGTTTGTAGGATGGTCACGATGAGAGAAAGGTAAGAATTAAATAATAAATGAAAAAACGAAAAATTTACTCTGATTTTTAGGTAATTTGGGTCGTGACAGCAATGTTTCGGCCCTTGCTAACGGGGTACATAATAGTTAGTAATGTTTCGACCTTTGCTAACGAGACATAATAGTTGGTAATGTTTCGGCCCCTACTGACGAGGAATATAATAGTTGGCAATTTCGAAACCTGCTAATGAGTTATAATAGTTAGCAATGGTCATGTATTTCGAGATTCTGATATTTTCTCAATCACTGGTTAAAATAGTGATCATAAGTAATGTGTTTCGGATTTTGAAATATGCTTTGAAAAATGTTTTGAAGTATTAAATATGTTTTCAAAAATGTTTTACAAACATAAGCATAGTTCACAGAACATATCCTAATGATATGAAATAAATATGTTGTGGCCCCTGCTAACGAGGATGATAATAGTCAGTGATGTAGCCCCAACTAACGGAATATATTAGTTAGTAGTGTCCCTGCTAACGAGTTAGAATTGTTAGCAAAGAAAGTATGATATACATTTCGAATTGTGAACTATGTTTTGGAATAAGAACTATGTTTTGAACTATGAAGAGGGTTTCAGAATATGAAATATGCTTCAAATATATGAATATATCTCGACGTGATATATTTCGGATAAGAAATATGTTTTGAATATGAAATGTGTTTCGGATAAGCAATATATTTCAGATGCGAGACCTATTCTGAATAAGGAAGATGTTTCACAATAGATTATGTTTCGAAATAAGATATGTTTTGAAGTGTGATAAGTTCCGAATACAAATTATGTTTTGGATAAGAGATGGTTCCGATATTTGAATATATTTCGATATGTGATATGTTTTCGGATTTTATGATGTGATCTCAGAAAATTGTTGTGTTTTGAGAACGAATGTGAATGTAAGCAATTCAAGATGGAAAAGTTTACATGTTTAGATTGCATTAAACTTTAGTTTTTTGCATTCAACTATGTTTCGAATTTTGAACTCTTATGGGTATATTCAGTTCGGGTGGTCAAGTTTGATAGCTAATTAAGGTATTTCAAAATACCTCTTCGCCTGAAAAACTTGACGGAGTCTAGATAATATTTTAGTCCGTAAACCTAGGAAAAGTGTGACTTTCGATAAGTTTCGAATTGTGATTTGGATAAGTGATAAGAAAAAATGATCGAATGGGAATGCGTTAGACATGCATTAGAAATTCAGTATGGTGTATGTTATTACTTCTGTGCTTGTGTGGTTTACTTACTGAGCTTTCCCCAAAGCTCGCCCCCTTCTATTTTTCATCACAGGTTCAGACTAGAGGTGCATTGGCATCGATGTCAGTATCGACTTCGAAGTAAACGCTTCGAGATCTCGTAGCTTCTATCGGTATATTTATTTATAATGTTTAATTGTATTTAATTTCAGGCAGTCACACTTCAGTGCATGTGTCAGAATGTGTATTAAATTAAGAAATGATTATGAAAGTTAATAAGAGATTAGACTGAGACCTTAGGTTTATAACCTTAAATTGAGCTAGGTAGTTTGAGACCTAGAAACACTATAAGGTTGCACTCACATGACAAACAAGTGTTAAAAGAAAATGAAAAATTTAGCCCAAATTTTTATACTTCCGCAATAAATTATTAAAAATTTGCGTCTTTCGAGTCGTGACAGTTGTTTCTGACATTTATACTTATCCTGTTTTATTTCTATTAGTATATACATGAATGATCTAACAGGATTTGCCTCTGACTAAGACATTATTGTTTGACCATTGTTATACTTCTCATTTAAAGTAAGTGGAAGTTGATAATGTAATACATGGAAGGAAGTATGTTGAAACAATAATATACAATCGCCATGACTCTAACTAGCTTTTACTTAATAATGATATCTAATGTGATCAATGTATGAAGGATTTTAGTTTATACCTATGTGCATTATGTTTTTATTTAGAAATCCATAAAGGGAAATGATGTTACATGGGCCAGGTGGAAGAATGTAAGAATAATATGGCCCACGTACATCATATTTTAATAAAAAATAAATCTAAATAAATAATTACTAAAATACTATTGATCTATTTTTTAAGAAGTGGTAGTTTTATAAAAGATAATAGTACCTTGATGGAAGGTAATTCTTTTAATTAGGACTCTATTAAAATTGGTCTTCTCTCTATCATATTAAAAACGTTTATTTTCTATCAGAAAGAGCATAGAAAGACATAACGAAAAAGAGAGAGAAACACAATTTTCTCATTGTCAAGATCAGGTAGATTTTTATTGTCACACCCCACTTCCGGGTGCCTTTTATCCATGCTTACGCTACTAGGGTTGGGCTGTGAGACGATGCAATTACTAAAATTTCATTCATTTACAGCGAAAATATTTAAACTTTAATTCACACTCCCAAGTGTGTGTAAATATACAAAATTAATTGTATAATAATATCTTTACACAACATACCCCATACCACTGTTTACATTCTCGATTTGTAACTGTGCGATATGTTATAATAGATACAAAAAGACTTATGTGTATACAAATTTTATACATTTGCAACTGGTGGGAGCTGTCCAACACAAAAAGATCTAGAGACCACCGCACTGCCTTACTTCTCAGTATCTAGAGGGGAAAAAGTAGTGGGATGAGCAAACCACAGCTCAGTAAGGAAATGGATGCTAACAGGTAGATACTGTACTATCTACATAGCCCATGCATGCATAAACAAAATCATGTTTCAATGTAAATGAAAATATTACTAGAAAATGAATTCAAACATCCATTTCTCATATAAGCATTTTCATGAAAATATGTATATGATATTCCCATTTGAAAACATGTCATAAACAGTGCTATCATAGCACGAGCATTTAAATCAAGAGATTTATCAAATCACAAACTCTCTTTGCTTTTCTCAAATCATTTCTTTTTACCAAATCTCTTTCTTTTCTGAGTTTCTCAATTTCTCGTATCTCTGAGACAGACATGAAATTTTCGACAATCTAATATCCACGACATATGGCCATAGTCAGTGATCCCAGGCCTCACTGATCAGGTGTGCACAGGGCATCACTTCGCCTGAAGAGGGATGGGTCAGTCCTACCCTCTGGCTCATCTCAATCAACCTCATCTCCTTATATACTCACAGTATAAGGTACGCCATGTGTCATCTACACGATACTCGTACTCACGTGCACCTAGTACGGTATATAGTATACTAACGGACAACTACACAGTTCAACGTACGACCGTGGACCCAGTCCATCTACCAACTCCAATGGACTTTTCATCCTAAACCATGTCTTATATACCAGGCGAGCAATCAGCGTGACACACAGTCATCGTAAGGCTCCAGCTCGGTACGATTTATTTTTAAGGCTCAACCCGTTCCGAGGCTATCGGCTGGCAACCCCTTGGGTCTCAGACCCCCAGGTTTACCTCAACTCAGTAAAAACTGATGCGAGCAATGTTCCAGTACTTTTCTCAAAACCATCGTGCGAGTTAAACTCCGACACAACACATCTAAACATAGAAACATGTGCGAGCTAACGCTCCAGCACATTATCAATATAAAACCACGTGCGAGTCACGCTCCAGCACGGTTTATCAAAACATGCAGACGTATGCGAGTGAAACTCCAGCATAGTCAAAATCATTAAAACGGGTGTGAGCTAGAGCTCCAACACCAATCTCATCTCAAATCCAATAGGTGATTATTTTCTCTTTTTAAAAACATCAAAACATGTTTATTTACGTAGCATGCCGTCCTATGCTAAACATATAAAATTAGCCAACCTATCCATCATTATTCTCAATCTCAAAATCAGTGCATGGTTGAGAAAACATCATACATGGATGTAAAGTATTAAAAACATGCATGTCAGACTGTTTTTCCTTCCCACATCCCATTTTCACAATATATATGTATATCTAATACTTTTCATACTTTCATATTGATTTCCATAGATCAATAGCTAAACATATTATTTCTAGCGTCGTAACTACTCAAATCGTAGTAAAATACGTACAAATACCTCTATCGCTAACACACAGTCCCTTACCTCGAATCGCGCTCATATTTTCTCTGTCACGTTTTCTCCGTTCGCTATCCAAGTTAGTCGTGTCTCACGTATTTCCAAGCTACACATATAAATCATCAAATTATTTTCTTTTCCCTCTACTAAACATACACATTGTCTTCTATTTATCTATTCATGCTTCTTAAACCCTTAAATCACATTTCGCTCTTCCATAAATATCATTTTACCATCTCTTAAGCTTTCCATCACTTTTCCATATATTTCCTCTTTATAAATCTCCCTTAATATTACTCGCCCACCACTACATTCATCATTCCTATCAACATTTCACATATCATTCAACCCACAAATATCTAGAAATCATATTTAGAAGCTTTAAGATTGAAAAGCTTACCCCTTTACTTAGTCAAACTTGTGGTAGCCACAACTCTTTCTCTTGATCACACCAATGTGAGATTTTTGAGTATGTTGTTCTCCTTGCTTCAAGGAACAACTTTCCCTTCTTGAGCTTCTTCCAAAACTGACTGGAATGTAGTGATCTTTAGAGTGAGAAAGCTTGGGTCTTGAGAGAAAATGGCAGGTGAGGTTTGGCTGGAGGGAAAATCTGAGTTTTCAGTCCAATCTTGTGCCCCTTTTTTTATAGATGCAGGCATATGAGATCGATCTGGTCCTTATAGAGATCGATCTCTGCAAGGTTTGGTAGTCCTTTTTACCAAACGCTACCACTACCAGATCGATCTTCTTCCTTGATGAGATCAATCTGTTTGCAAACTATTTCCTTCTTGGAGATCGATTTGCCTCTTGTAGGAGACCGATCTTCTCTTTACAGAACCCTTAAAGAGATCGATCTGTTAAGGCTTGAGATCGATCTGTCTCAAACAGAGAGTTAAGGAGATTGATCTGCTTGCCTTAAGAATTGATCTTCTCATTATAGAATGCTTAACAGACTGATCTGGCTCCATTGGAGATCGATCTGTCCTGTTCCATTACTCAGACAAGAGCATTTTTAGCTCTTCCAGATCGATCTCTCATCCTATGAAATTGATCTGACATTCATATTTTTAGATTTTATTGCAGTTTTTCTGCAGCAACTTTACCCAAAACATCTTTAATTTGTTGTCATAGTCATTTTCTCATCCAATCATCTTTGAGACTTAAAAATGGCATCCATTCATACTTTATACCCATTAAAACTTATGTGAAATCTTTGTATAACCAAAGGTGTATAATATAAACTAAATGGAAGTGCACAATTCATGCAAATCTTCCTTCCATTTTACCACACTACTCATATTTCATTTTGCTCACATTCATTCCCTACTAAGGTCCATTTCTTTATATTCATACATAATAAATTTTGTACGTACATCACCAACTCTTATTACAAGTGTGTACATTAAACTTATGAATTTTACATCACATATGTTTTACATTACTAGTACATCATCATACTATGAATTCATTTACATATGTACAAGGTTAAACCTATACGGGGTCTCACATTTTCCCCCACTTAGAAAATTTGGTCATCCAAATTGAACCAAGTCTATTCCTTGAAAAGTTGGGGATATTTCTCTTTCATTAGATCCTCCAACTCCCATGTGGCTTCTTCCGATGTATGGTGTACCCACAAAACCTTAACCAATGAAATCGTCTTATTCTGCAATACTTTCTCTTTTCTGTCCAATATCTAGATCGGTTCCTCCACATACGATATGTCCTCCTTGAGCTCCAATGGCTCATAGCTAATTACATGCATTAGATCTGGATAGTACTTCTGAAGCATAGAAACATGGAAGACATTGTGGACTCCTGCTAGCTCAGGTGCTAAGGCTAGTCTATACGCTCCATCTCTCACTCTATCCAAAATCTCGAAGGGACCAATGTAACAAGGACTTAGTTTTCCTTTCTTCCCAAACCTCGTTATTCCATTAGAAGGACATACTCTCAAAAACACGGACTCTCCTACATCAAACTCAAGTGGTCTCCGTCTCCTGTCAGCATAGCTCTTTTGTCGACTTTGAGCCGTTCACAACCTCTCACATATTATCTGAACATCTTCGGAGGCTTGTTTAACCAAATCGGGAGTGAGCAATTGTTTGTCACCAACCTCTTCCCAACCGATGGATGCTCGACATCTACGACCGTGTAGTGCCTTATAATGGGCCATACCAATACTTGAGTGATAACTGTTATTGTAGGCGAACTCAATCAATGACAAGTGATCGTCCCATAAGCCTCTAAAATCTAGGACACACGCTCTCAACATATCGTCCAGAGTCTGTATAGTCCTCTCTGACTGAACATCTGTTTGAGGATGAAAAGCGGTGCTAAAACGCAATTGGGTCCCCATCGCTTCCTGAAAATGTCTCCAAAAGTGAGAAGTGAAGCGGGCATCCCTGTCCTTGCGAAAGCTTGTCCTCGCGGGACTTGTTATGCACAACAATTTTTTCTTTCTTTTCTTCTCTATCATTAATATTGATTTATTTATTTATTTTAATAGTCATATTCTCAAATAATTTATTTTATAAGGCAACATATAATTAAAAATATTCACTTTTTAATGAATAAATATATATTCCTTATTTTAAATAAAATTTATTTGTATAATGCATGGAACATTCTTTTATCAATGAATTTCCACCTAGGAGGCAACGAATATATATATATATATATATATATATATATATATATATATATATATATATATATATATATTTTGCTAGACAGCTGTTCTGCAAAGTAGCTGTTTTACAAGGTAAGTATTCTGCCAAGAATTGTATCCTCTTTAAATTTCATCGATCATTAAAATTTATTTGGTTTAACATAGAATTCCCTTTAAATTTTACTAAGGATTTCCAATGCAAGAGGCAATAAAGGTTCTAGTTAAGAATTTTTTTTAAAGACATTTTACTTTGTTGGAGCATGAGAATTTTTTAGATTAAGAATTCTCATAAAGAGACAATGTAAATACTTAATTTTGAAAATTAATATTTTATCTTTTTAAATTTGGTTATTTGGCATCATGCACATCTAAGGTGCATGAACTTGTGCATAAGGTGACAGGGTAAGAGTATAAAATGATTTTGACCTTTTGTCGGGATAGGGTATTGAGGTGTAAGGGTAACAAGATTGAGGTAAAGGGTCGGTACGTACTGATGGGCGAACGTAAGTGCTGAAGGGTTCTTACATTACACTAAATTTTCCCTTGTCCAATCGTTCAACAGTTGTTTCTTAAAGTTGCTCTCCAAATGTATTCCATTTTCTTTCAGAAAGCTTTCTACACCAGTATTCGTAATCTTCCCTCTTTTTACCCTATCCTTAATCCTACCAACGACAAACAATAAATCTGCATACTCTGAAAAAACATTGCCAATCATCTTCTCATAATATGGAGAATGGAGAGTATCTACAAACAGAAAGTTCATTTCCCTATTTGTAAGAGGTGGCTGAACTTGTGATGCTGTTTCTTTCCATCTAGCAACATACTATATATAGCTCTCATTCGAGTTCTTTCTCATGTTTTGAAGGGTTAAGCAATCCGACGCTATCTCCATCAAATGCTTATATTACTCTAAAAATGCTCAAGATAGATCTCTCCATGTGTGAATTTGGCCTCTTTTCAACTTAAAATACCAATTAGTTGCTGCCCCGTTAAACCATCTTGAAATATATGAATGAGAAACTTTTCATCATGAGCATGCCCAATCATTTGTGACAGTATGCGGTCAAATGTGTTTTAGGGCATTTCTTCCATTATACTTGTTAAATTTTGGGACTTTGAATTTTGGTGAAATAACCACATTAGTTACGAAACAAGATTCTTTTGGATCGTAAAGTTCATTCTCTTATGCATCTGTTCAAATTCATTCTTCTGAGGCGCTATACCTTTTTTTACATAGTCGAACCCCAAACTATTTCAAACGGATTTTCTTTAGAAGGTCCTAAATTAAGAACAATAGGATCGGTACGATTTTCCCGACTCGGGTTTGTTTGAGAATTTGCTTTATCAGATGTTTGTCTTTGGAAGTTCTCTTTTGGCTTGTCTCATTTTTGAGATTGGTTATCTCCCTGCACGAGATTTCCTTTTATATTCTTTATTGCTTGTGTCACTTGTGACAGATGTTCTTCCATCTAACTTTGGTCTTGTTCCACTACGTCCATTTTGGCCCTCTTATCATCTCTCATTTTGGATTGCTTAATACTAATGAAAGTAAAATCAATCTTCTAAGAGGATTTAACAAAATGTCAAAGTTATCTCACTCCTTTAAACACATGCCTAATCAACATGATGGTAAAATGCACACAACATGTGAGTGGATGCTTGATGCAATGATGACAATGAAATGGATAGTAGGAAAGCGATGAGACGGCATAGAATGCAAAAAAAAAAAATGCTTGAAAGAATAGGATTTTCATATGTACACTGCTCAAATCTTATGGTCATTATTCATGAAAGGATTCAGGAAAAAAGAAAGAAAGGAAAACCCATCTCTTTAGTGCAATTTTCTTTCCTAGTTGCCACCAAACTACTTTCGTGACTTTTTCCTTCCCCTTCTATTATTATGTTTTATACAATTGTTCAATCATCTGAAAAATACAACTCTTCTATTTTCTTTCTCTTATTTTTATTTATTTATAACTCTTTTTTTTTTCCTTTCTAACCTCATGGACTTTCCCCTCAAGATAATTTTTCTTTTTCTCCTTTTCAATTTTATACCATCAATTCATCTCTTTTTTCTTTCTTCGATCCTTTCTTTTTATTGAAAACACAAACATTAAATAAATGATGAACAATACTTCCAAAGAATTATTATTTTATGAAA
Organism: Firmiana major; assembly: GCA_033439115.1. NCBI lineage: Eukaryota > Viridiplantae > Streptophyta > Magnoliopsida > Malvales > Malvaceae > Firmiana > Firmiana major. Next base: position 32,601,664 of record CM065913.1, on the reverse strand, counting down.
ATGAGAAAAAGTTTTATTTTCAAAAAATTTTAAGAACTTTTTTTTTAATATGGTAACCATTCTATAACAGGGGTGTTAAAAGAAAGTGCCCTCGTGTGCGTTAACTTCAGGTGCTTTTATGAAAGCAGGTATAGCTTTACCTAAAGTTGGTACCTTCAAGCTCACTGCACGCTGGGTTCAAGCTTCTCACAGGGCTGAAGAGATACCCAAATTGTTCCTTACTATTGTCCACTCTAGACTATTAAGGCACCTCGATCCTCACCTATCACAGGCTACTCCCTCCTAAAAGGGTTAAAGCTTAGGTATAGAGTTGATGCATGCCTATGCGCCTATAATGTGTATGTGGGAATATGATAATATCACCACCCCTATCCTATATGCCCCACATTTATTAAAACAATAAATATGAAAGCAATAAAAACTTATTATAATCAATGAAGATAATAAACAACAAACAATCAAAATAATATTTACAAAAATGCACACAGACTAAATATTAGATTAATACCACCATATCATACCCTAAGAAAACACAAGATTAATTTATGGCTAGAGTCTCATAATCCCCAATGGAGTTAACAAGCTGTTACAATGTCCAGGTCTGTGAACCAAATCATTTCAACTTAAAAATATTTTGGTTGCTCGATTGACCAAGGAATCACCACCAATAGTTTTCTATATAGGTATAATAGGCCATCTATTTGACTCCAATGATAAAAATTGTCTTAAGTTCCAGAGACTGAGTTCTGAAATACGGTTACGCTTGGGGAATGGTTAGTATTCCTACAATGCTCGTTAGATGAACGATACAATTTAATTTTATGTCATCTTAATATTAGTCTAAAGTTAAATAGTCTTTTCTCTAATACCATAAACTTTCTCCATTTTTCTTCACCCTTGTGATGAAGCTGCAAAACTTCCTCAACTCAAGAAATTCAAAGAAATCCTTTTATTTCTTCGAAGTAATTTCATCGTCGGTGATTTTAGTTTCTACATTTTTTATCCTTTTGTTATATTTTTATGTCCTAAAATTTATTGGAGATTTTCACCATTTTGATAAAATCTTAATTTTCACCTCAAGAGTATTTAAAGAAAACCATTTATTTCTTCGAAGTGGCTTCGCTGTTGGTATTTTTGTTTTCCCATTTTTATTTTAAATATTGTTAGTTGAATTTTTGCCTTCAATTGTTCTCCATTCTGAACAATCTAGGGAAGGTATTTGGAAAGATCTGAAAGAATCACCCATTGGTAACATCTTTATAATTTTGTTTATTATTTATTTTACTAATTTGGTAAAAATTATATTTAGGTTGTCAACCTTTTCGGACAACTTCAAATTTAAATTTCCTTAAAATATCACAAGTTCATGACTTGTTTAATTAGGCAAATTTTCTTACATAAATTTTGCTTATCACATTGTACACCATTTTGGACAAATCATTTATTTGATTTTATTTATTCTAAATTTAACAATAATAATAATAATAATAATAATAATAATAATAATAATAATAATAATATAACCATTTTTGATAAATCTTAAAGACTGTTATTTACTTATTTTATAATTTATTAAATTCATATATTGTCCACTATTTCGAACACTATCTAATGAAGATTAAATTTTAATTTAATATTTTTATTATTTTGGACAAATTTTTAAAGAAGATTTTAATTCAATATTTTTATTGTTCACCATTTTCGACAAATTGTGAGAATTCATTAATTATTATTATTATTATTATTATTATTATTATTATTATATGTTTAGATTTAATTTATTGCATTTTTAATTTATCATTCTAACTAATTTTTCTAAAAATAATTAATACCACTATGAAATACTTACAACATCCGGTAGATAAAATGATATATAAAGTTACAATTAATTAAATGGAAAAAATAAATAGATAATTATGATAAAATCAAAACCAAAATAAAATAGATGAATATAAATAAATAAATGAAGCATGTAATAAAAAGAAAAGGAAAATTAAAAATAATAATAAAAGAAAGGGAAATGGGTCACGGCATGGACCTGGGTCGAATCCTAAGTCCACGCACGAACCCTCCCTTTCCTTCCTCTATATATATACCTTTTTTTTTTTTTATCTTGTTTTAAAAGGAAAAAAATTCCAACCCTCTTTAAACCTCCGGAGCGGTGGTCGTTAGACCATGGCGCATTGTCACTATCCAATTACCATTTTTCGGAAAAGTTTCCTACTTTCGAATCCTCTCGACATCCTAAACACTAATCTGGCCTTAGATTTTTTCTAATTTAAACCAAAATGTCCAGATATGTGATTTTAGCCTCGGTTTGCCATTATTTCTATCATGATTTTGATTTTCTTTTTCTTAAATGGGAATAAAAAATGTGTTTTTTCTTCATTTTCTTTGCTATACCTTCCTATCCTACAAGGAGGAATGTAGATTCTTTTTGATGCTTTCGTGAAATGTGGGTCTCAGTCAAAGTTGGGTCTCGAGTTTAAAGGTTATTTTAGCGTTTTGGGGGCTCAAGTTACGATGGTGAGGCTAAGGGAGGTCTTGGGTGGTCTTCGAGCGAATGGTTAGAGGTTTGTTAGAGGGTCCAATCTCGTTAATATCTCGGGTGGATTGTATAGATGGCAGCGGCTCTTTATTAAAAATTAGTGCATCTTACGGATAATGTTTTCTGTTTGCTTGCATTTGTTTTGTTTACAAGTCAATAAATTAGTTCCTACTTTGTAGGCAAGTTTCAATACTAAAGTCAGTGGTAGAGATTTTATAAGTAGTTAGTTAGTGTTAGTGGAGAAATCTTAATCTGATCAATGTTAGTATATCGTTATTTATTTGTGTTCAGATGTAGTTGAGTCGTGTCACGGGGTCGTTCTCTCCTATAGAACTTTTCCCAGTGATGGCCTAAGTTTCCCGCAACTTAGTACAGCCAATCTTCACACTAACCCAAATCCGGGTCACTACGCAGCGATATAGCACTCGAGTAGAAAAAGGACTCGACAAAGTATACTTATAAAGCAAAGAACACTCAAGTTTTAGGGAAAAGAGTCTTTCTATTAATCCGCAATAAAAAGATTACAAACTTAGCCAAGAAAACCGCTCTTAGCTATCTCTCTCTTTCTCCCTGAATAATTCTCTCACTAACTGATGAATGAATATTCTACCCCCTCCCCTGGGGTTTATATAGGCAAGTGAGGACATCCCCCTCACGTAGGCAACTGAGTTTAATTACAACAGAAACTCTATAGGATTAATTCCTACTAAACTAAGGACTCTCCGGATGATCGCCACCTCAATGCTTTTCAGAGTTTATATATGTGATAATCTCCAGTGATTCGGTCTACCAAGACTTCTCCGCTTATCCTGGCTTATGACCCGCATTTATCCTTATCCTTATCCCGATTTTTAAGGATTCGCCTAGCTTGCCACCCGCAAACTACGATCATCGTCCGTTAGCGTTTTCGTTTCATGCTTGGCAATCCGCCCAAGCCAAGTGCCTGTTTTGCCTGTTTCGGTGCGCGTCCCGTTGCGCCTCGTGCAAAGCTTTCCCGCGCTCCGCACTCGTCACAGCACCCCCAGTCGAACCTTTGCGATCTGGGCGCCTGATCAAGTAGTTAGGGTCTAACAACCCTCCCCCCGTCGGAGGAAGCCGATGCCCTCATCGGAATGAGCTCCAAATACGCCTTGATCTCATCCTCGAATTGCCACAAAGAAGTGTCTTTCTCCCAAGTAGCGCCTGCCTCATCTTCACCTTCCCACTGCACCAAGTAGTAGGTTCTCCGATTCTTCCTACTAGTTCCCTCAACCTTGCGGTCAAGTATCTTTGCCACCTTCTTCTCGAAATGGCTTCTCACAGTAGGTGGAGCTTTCCTTACCTGTTGTCTTTTCGGATCAACATCTTTGTGGTAAGGCTTCAAAAAGCTCACGTGAAAAGTAGGATGCAACTTCATCCTCTCTGGCTGTTTCAGCTGATAAGCCACCGCGCCTACCCGCTTTATAACTTCAAAAGGGCCATCGTATCTTTGCACTAGACCTTTGTGATACCGCTTGTCTGTGACTTGTCTCCATATCTGAGGCGTTAGTTTGAGCAACACCTTGTCACCCACCTCAAATTCTAGTGCCCGCCTATGTTGATCCGCATATTTCACCATCCTCCTTTGTGCCTTCTCCAAGCTCTCCCTAGCCTGTTCCATCAACTCCTGACGGTCTCGCACAAATCTGTATGCCGCTGGGCATTCCCCTTGGGACTTAGTTTTTGCTATCTCCAAAGGTGTAATAGGTTGATGTCCAAATACTAACTCCGCTGGACTCATACCTGTGGAAGATGATCTATGCATATTATAGCAAAACTGTGCAGAATCGAGCAGACTCACCCAATTCTTTTGGCTTGCGGTCACATAGTGCCTCAAATACTCTTCCAATAATGCATTAATCCGCTCCGTCTGGCCATCTGTCTGCGGATGATTAGCCGTTGAAAATTTTAATTCTGAACCTATCAACTTGAACAAGTACGTCCAGAATCTCCCAGTAAACCGAGTATCCCGATCGCTCACTATATCCTTGGGCAATCCAAAGATCTTCACCACATGATTCAAAAATAACTCTGCAGCTTCATGTGCGGTACATGCATGTGGGGCTGCTATGAACACAGCATACTTAGAAAAACGATCTACCACCACCATTATAGATTTCATCTTATTTATCTCCGGAAATCCCGTAATGAAATCCATAGAAACTGATTCCCATATCCTCTCAGGGATAGGCAGTGGTTGAAGCAAACCCGCTTGCTTCTTCCGTTCGGTTTTATCAATCTGGCATATGTGGCATGTGCGGACATATAGTTCGATGTCTTCCTCCATCTTCGGCCAATAATATGTCCTTGACAACAATGCCAACATCCTCTCCACTCCAGGATGTCCTGCCCACTGAGGGTCGTGGGTTTCTTTCAGCAACTCTTTCCTTAGTCCCCCGCCAGATGGAACATAGAGTCGATTGCCTTTGGCATACAGCAAATCGCCCTCAAGCCAATACCTACGAACTTTGCCCAACTTTACGTTCTCCCTGAGCTGTTCATAAGTCTTATCTACCGATGCCTGCTGCCTTATCCTGTCAATCAGGTTAGTCTCAATAGCGGATAATGAAGCAACATAAGACTGGACTATCTTACGACTCAGCGCGTCCGCCACCTGGTTCTCCCTTCCTGGTCTATGTACCCAGGTGAAATCGAACTCTGCAAGGAATTCTTGCCATCGTGCCTGCTTTGGGCTCAGCTTCTTCTGTGTCTTGAAATAAGTGTTAGCCACATTGTCTGTCACCACCACAAATTTCGTTCCCAACAGATAATGCTTCCACACCTCCAAACAATGCACAACCGCCGTCATCTCCTTCTCATGAGCTGAATATCGCATTTCCGCATCCTTCAGCTTGCGACTTTCATAAGCAATGGGGTGTCCTTCTTGGACCAACACCCCTCCAATGGCTCGGTCTGAGGCATCCGTGTGAACTTCAAAGGGTAGCTTGAAATCTGGCAGTCTCAACACTGGCTCGGATGTCACTGCTTCCTTGATTTCTCGAAATGCCCGCTCACATTCATTAGACCACACCCACTTCTTGTCCTTTTTCAAAAGATCAGTTAAAGGACTCACCATCTTGCTATATCCCTTGATGAACCGTCTGTAATAGTTGGCCAGTCCTAAGAAAGACCGCAACTCCGGGACCTTTGCAGGGGCTTGCCATTCAATAATGGCTTGGATCTTTCTCTCATCCATCCGTATTCTCCCACTGCTGACTTTGTGACCTAGGAACATAATCTCCCGCTGGCAAAACTCACACTTCTCTTTCTTCACATAGAGAGAGTGCTTTCTTAAGGTCTCAAACACCACCCTGAGGTGCTCCACATGTTCTGCAAGCGTCTGGCTATACACCACAATATCGTCTAGGTATACCACCACAAAGTGATCCAGGTACTCATAAAGGACATCATTCATCAAGTTGCAAAATGTCGCAGGTGCATTAGTTAAACCAAAAGGCATAACTAAAAATTCAAAAGAGCCATACCTCGTCACACAAGCTGTCTTAGCTTCATCTCCTTCGGCAATCCTTACTTGCCAATATCCTGATCTCAGGTCTAACTTGGTAAAATATGCCGCCTTCGACAACCGGTCGAACAGATCAGCGACATTTGGAACTGGATACTTATTCTTGACCGTTACCTTGTTCAGGGCTCGGTAATCAACACACATCCTTAGTGTGCCATCCTGCTTCCTTTGGAATAAAACTGGGGCTCCATATGGGGCCTTCGATGGTTGGATATATCCCGCATCCAACAATTCACCAAGCTGTTTCCTTAACTCGGCCAGCTCCAAAGGACTCATCCTGTAGGGTGCTCGTGCAGGTGGTCTAGTTCCTGGTTCCAACTCGATCTTATGATCAATGGCGCGCTTAGGTGGTAGCGCCTTGGGTAATTCTGGGGGCATTACATCTTTGTAATCGTTCAGCACCGCCGCTACTTCATCTGGTACCTCGACAACCGTGTCTGGTTTCACCTCAACCAGGGCAGCAAGTATGGTTGTCTCCCCTTTCTTCAACCCAGTATTTACTTGTGAAGCCGACTGCAGCAACGGCTTCCCAGTACCTTGTCCTCTCTCCGCAGGGACAAAGTTTGGACATGTCTCGTCAGATATCATCAATCCACCCAAGTGTGGAATAGCAAATGCCTTTGCTTGCACAAAGAATTCAATGCCCATGATTACATCAAAATCATCTATAGGTAAAGCCAAGAACTTACAATCCTGTTGCCAAGTCCCTATCTTCACCGATGCGGTAGCCGTTCCCTGGATACCTTGGGCTTTAGAATTTACTGCTTTCACCTGATTGTTACTCCTCGTGACTTTCAGGCCAAGATGCTCAACTGCGTTCAATGAAACGAAGTTGTTGGTTGCTCCTGTATCAAGCATCGCTCGAATCGGTCTCCCATTCACCTCAGCTTTGACATACATTAGTCCCTTATGAGGAGCTTGTTGCTCAGTCCGAATAGCGTTGAGCAACTGCATCGGGGCAACTCTTGGACATTCGTCATCCGAATCCTCCTTACTCATGAGGGCCGCCAACTTGGTCCGTCTAGGGCAATCTCGGGCCTTGTGATTCCCATTACATAAGAAACAACTCCAATCTCCTTTGCTTTGGGGTGGATCCGGTCCCCTCGGCTTAGAAGACTCAGCCTGCTCCTTGTTTCTCTGGTGCTTCTTCCAGTCCTTCTTGCCTTTCCCCCTATTTCCATCAGGATGGTTCTTCTTCCTTTCCCCAATGTTCAAAGAAGAACCCAGTTTGTAATCCGCCAAACTGTCTGCAGCCGCAATTGCCTGTGGCAGATCCTTCACGTTCTGCCTACGTAACTCAGCCTGAGCCCATGGCTGAAGTCCTGAGAAAAAGTTAAACAACTTATCCTCCTCTGACATATTCTTGACGTCCAACATCAAAGAGCTAAACTCCTTGACATAATCTCGCACAGAACCCATGTGCTTCAATTTCTTGAGTGCCTCTCTCGCGACCCATGCCGCGTTCAAGGGAAGGAATTGATCTCGTAACTCCTTCTTCAGTGCGTCCCATGTTTCAATCCTCGGACGACCAGCACTATCGTCATCTGCCAGTCTGCTTCGCCACCATAGCTTAGCATCACCCGAGAGGTACATGCTAGTGATTGTAACCTGATCCTGCTCCGGTATTCGAGCAGCTTTGAAGTACTGCTCCATATCCCAAAGAAAATTCTCAAGCTCCTTCGCATTTCGAACTCCTGCGAACTCCTTAGGTTCAGGCACCTTGATCTTCTTCTGAAGATCGCTACTATCACCTCCCCTACTACTACTAGACGCCTCCCCATGGTCTGTAGCAGTCATTGCGCGTTTCATCAGTAAAACGTCAGCCTTCAGGGAATTCAATTGCACCTCAAATTTATCCGATAGATCGCGAACATGTTGCATGACGTTGGTGTAGCGATTAACATGCTCCTTCTGCATGTCGAATGCCAACTGTGTCAACTCCTGGACACTGCCTGCCATGGCCTGAATCTGCTCAGCCATTGTACCCGCCTCCTCTTGCGGTACGCCCACCATTGCTTCAAGTACAGCAACTCTGTCAGCCAACTCGTGTGCCATGATCCAAAACTCAGCTCTGATACCAAATTGTCACGGGGTCGTTCTCTCCTATAGAACTTTTCCCAGTGATGGCCTAAGTTTCCCGCAACTTAGTACAGCCAATCTTCACACTAACCCAAATCCGGGTCACTACGCAGCGATATAGCACTCGAGTAGAAAAAGGACTCGACAAAGTATACTTATAAAGCAAAGAACACTCAAGTTTTAGGGAAAAGAGTCTTTCTATTAATCCGCAATAAAAAGATTACAAACTTAGCCAAGAAAACCGCTCTTAGCTATCTCTCTCTTTCTCCCTGAATAATTCTCTCACTAACTGATGAATGAATATTCTACCCCCTCCCCTGGGGTTTATATAGGCAAGTGAGGACATCCCCCTCACGTAGGCAACTGAGTTTAATTACAACAGAAACTCTATAGGATTAATTCCTACTAAACTAAGGACTCTCCGGATGATCGCCACCTCAATGCTTTTCAGAGTTTATATATGTGATAATCTCCAGTGATTCGGTCTACCAAGACTTCTCCGCTTATCCTGGCTTATGACCCGCATTTATCCTTATCCTTATCCCGATTTTTAAGGATTCGCCTAGCTTGCCACCCGCAAACTACGATCATCGTCCGTTAGCGTTTTCGTTTCATGCTTGGCAATCCGCCCAAGCCAAGTGCCTGTTTTGCCTGTTTCGGTGCGCGTCCCGTTGCGCCTCGTGCAAAGCTTTCCCGCGCTCCGCACTCGTCACAGCACCCCCAGTCGAACCTTTGCGATCTGGGCGCCTGATCAAGTAGTTAGGGTCTAACAAGTCGTGAATAATCAATATTTTTTTCTTAATTATCCAGTGTAGTATTTTTCTATTGTAGTACTTTTATCTCTCTTTTTGTTAAATGGTATCAGAGCCAAGTTGAAGTATTTTTACGATTTTCTTTCTTCTTGTCTATCAAAACATCATTGTCTTGTTAAAAGAGATTGAAAGTTATGGAGAGGAAGTGTTTTTTGTTCGGCAATATGGAGTTAACAAATGATGGTAACAATTTAAATACACAATATGGTGTCGAGAAGCTTGTAGGCATAAACTACAAGTATTGAAGATTGTGTATAGAGGCCTATCTTCAAGGTCAAGACCTATGGGAACTTATTGCTGGTGTTGATGTAAAAGTTCTTGTAGATATTCCAAAAAAAAGTCGAATTATGAAGAAAATGGAAGATCAAGTGTGGTAAAGCTCTCTTTGCTTTAAGGCTTTGCTTTGAAGACATCAATTAACAAAGAGTTTATCGATCACATTCATGATAGTAGCTCTCCTAAAAAAGTCTGGGAGACGCTTGAGAGGTTGTTTTCCAAACAGAATAAAGCCAGGTTACAACTGTTAGAGAATGAGTTAATAATACTAACACAATGAGGTATGTCTATTTTTTAATATTTTTTATGCGTTAAAAGTGTTTTTGCTGAAATTTCAAAATTAGATATTAATGAGAAGATCAGTGAAGCAAGATTGCGTTGGTTTCTTATTTGAGGACTGAAGAAGGAGTACATCCCTTTTGCTACCTCCATTCAATGATGGGCAAATCAACCTTCAATTGAAGAATTAGAGAATTTACTTTCTAATCAATAGGCTTTGGCAAAGAAAATGACAAAGAATTCTGATTCAGATGCTGTTCTCTTTTTGGAAGGAAAGCATAATAAGAACACATTAGCAGGAAACAAGAAGAATGAAAGGGTTATAGTGCCAAAAAAAACTATTAGTGGTAGCTCATACAATAACAATCCTATCAAGTGTTATGATATGGGAAAATTGATCACATCAAGAAAAATTTCAGTAAGCGAAAATGAAGGAGGTGAACAACTCAAATGGGAGTGATGTTTCACTACAAAAGTAGTTGAAGGAAGGAACGATGCCACTATTGAATTAGTACCAGTTCAAGCTCTTTTCAATCATGACAATTGTAAAAAGGAGTGGATCATTTATTCAAGATGGTCTCACAATGTTGTCAAAGATGATTCGCTATTCTCAGAACTATACCAACATAATAGGGAGTGCGTTATTGTTACAATTGGTAAGTCAACATATCCAGTTGCAAAAGAATGAGTTGTGAAGATTGGCATTGATAACGTAAAGACCATTAAGCTCAATGATGTCATTCATGTTCCAAGTTTGAAGAGAAATTTAGTTTCAGTTTCTTTAATTTACAAAATCTAGAAAATATGTCTTGTTTGGTCCAAATGATGCGAAGGTTCTTGAAAATGTAAAGAATATATAACCGATGTTGTTCTTACTGGTGAGAAGAAAAGTTCCATATTTGTCATGTTGGCAAGGAAGGCCTACGTGAAGAAGACAACCCAAATTGATAGTGCTGCGATTGGGCATACTCAATTAGGTCATTTAGGTTATCAATTGTTGCAGCAAATTTCCTCAAAGAAACTGGTGGATGACATGCTGACTTTATAGAATGTTCATGAAAATGTCAATTTGGCAAATTGCATCAAATCATAGATCTACTATGTTCTGGTTCATACAAGTTTAATGAGACCAACTAGAACACCATGTTATAGTAATAATGTTATGCCATGGTGTTGGTAGATGACAAGGTATATTTAGGTGAAGTTTTTGAAAGAAAAGAGTGAAGTATTTTCAAAGTTTATTGAATTCAAAAATGCTATAGAAAATGAGTTTGGGATGAAGATTAAATGCTAATGAAGTGACAATGGAGCTGAATACATGTTAGATAATTTCTTCCAATATTGCGACAACAATGGTATTTTGAGACAAATGACATGTCCAAATACCCTTCAACAGAATGGAGTTGCTGAAAGAAAATTAGCTAATTTTACTTTTATGAGTCTTTCATGATTGCATGATAAAAACCTCTCATGAGAGCTTTAGGCAGAGGCTGTTCAATGTGCATGCCATGTAATAAATCGTCTACCTCTATGGACAGGTAATGAAAAATCTCCTTTTAAGATCTGTATGATACAAAGCCAAATGTAAATTACTTTTGGCTATTTGGTTAAATTTGTTATGTTCATATTCCAAAATCTAATCGAACCAAACTTGACCCAAAAACAAAGAAGTGTGTATTTGTTGGCTATGATTCATATAGGAAAAGATAAGGGTGTATGGATCCAAAGACAAAGAAGTTCATCACTTCTAGAGATGTTGTGTTTGATAAAGTGTCATCCTATTATGCTGCCCAAAAAATTTATATTAAAGATGCTACTCTTGATAATAAACAAAAAAAATTTATAGTTGCTTCCTAAAGAAAAATTACAAGCTTCCAACAATGATAAGTGTTTAGCTCCAAATACTTTAGATTCAATTGATGATGAGTAATAAGTTGTTAGGAAATCTATAAGGGAGAAAAGACAACCAAACTACCTCTATGATTATAAGGTATAGTTAAATCACTGCACTGTAACTTCATGCTTCTTTATAAGAGCATTGAATGAAGAAGAACTAGTAAGTTATAAAGAAGCTAAAGATCATTCAGAATGGCAATTAGCTATGCAAGAAGAAATTAAAGCTTTAAACAAAAATCAAACATGGAGTTGGTGTCAAAACTAAAAAATTTTGAGCATATTACTTACAAATGGGTTTACCGTTTAACAAAAAAATCAAATGAGACTACTAACAGATGCAAATCCCAACTTGTTGCACGTGGTTTTTCGCAAAACAACAGATTAAATTATGAGGAAACGTTTAGCCAAATTATAAAAAAGGTAACTGTAAGTTCCATTTTTTTTGTGTGTTTAGAAATTGGAAGCTGTGGAGACCTGATATAAAGAACGCTTTTCTTTATGAAGAATTGGATCGTGAAGTGTTGATGGAATAGCCTAAAGATTTTGTTTCTAAGCAACATCCTTACCATGTTTGTCAACTAAAGAAGGCGTTGTATGGTCTTGAACAAGCATCACATGCCTGGTATGGTAAAGTTGCTCAATACTTTATTTTATGTAGGTTTAAAGTTTTTGATGCAGATTCTAGCTTGTTCATTAAAAAAGAATCAAATATGCATTTTCTAGTCTTATTGTATGTGGATGACATGATAATTACTTGGGATAATGAAGTTAAGATCTCTTAATTAAGAAATGACCTCACTGTTCGATTTGAGGTGAAAAGCTTGGGGAAGGTTGACTATTTTCTTGGTCTAGAAGTTAAGAAAACAAATTAAGGGTATTTTATTTCCCAAATGAAATATGCAAAGAAGCTTTTACGACATTTTGGCATGAAGGAGTCAAAGGAAAAGCCTACTCCAATGGAGCCACACCTTAAGTTAACGAAAGATGAAGGGAAATTATTAAAAGGTGCTAAAAATTACAACAACTTGTTGGTAGTTTAATTTATTTAACTATCACAGGCCTAAAATTGCTTACTCTATTGATGTAGTTTCCCATTTTATGTAGTGCCTAAGAAGTCTTCATTTAAATACTACAAGAAGAATTTTGGGTTATGTAAAATGTTCCTTTGAGCATGGCCTCATGTATAAGAAATGTGAAATTTTTTTGTTAAGTGGTTTTACTGATGCAAATTAGGTTAGAGATGCAAATGATCAACATTCAACCTTAGGTTATTGTTTCAAGATTGGTTCTGCAATGTTCCCGTGGTGTAGCAAAAAGTAATTAGTGGTTTCTTTATCTAGCACTAAAGCTAAATATGTGGTAGTTACTATTGCTGCATAAGAATGTGTGTGGTTGAAGAATTTAATGAGAAACATGTGTGCAAGATTGATTATACCGTGTAGATTAAATGTGACAATAAAAATGCCATCAAACTTGCATCAAATCTAGTTGTCCATAGGCAAACAAAGCATATTGAAGTTTGCGATCACTATATTCAAAAAAAATATGTTAAATCAAGAAATTGAGTTGAAGAGAGTTCCTACAAATGATCAAATTGCAGACATATTTACGAAGGCTTTGGAAAAGCCTAAATTTGAATGTTTTGGAGCAACTCTTTAGGTTGTTGACCTTAAGCATGCACTAGGGGGTAGTATTAAAAATTAGTGCATCTTGCAGATACTGTTTTCTATTTACTTGCATTTGTTTTATTTACAAGTCAAATAAATTAGTTCCTACTTTGTAAACAAATATTAATAGTAGAGTTAGAGGTAGAGATCTTATAGGTGGTTGGTTTGTGTTAGTGGAGAAATATTAGAAGGTTCGATGTTAGTATATCCCTATTTATTTGTGTGTCAGATGTAGTTGAGTCGTGAATTACTAGTACTTTTTTATTAATTATCCAATGCAGTATTTTTTTAGTGCAATACTTTCCTCTCTCTTTTTGTTATATTCTTAGTGTTTGTATGGAAACACGATAAAGGGGTGGTTTTCTGGTAATGATGGTTCAATCGATTTTTTTTTTAAAAAGAATTTGGTAGTTAGGTCACGGTTTTGGGATCTCAAGTAAATGCTTGTGGGTTTTGTGAACTGATTTTTTGGGTCTCGTTTTGAAGGTGTTCGGGTGCTCTTTGTGGTATGGAGGCAAAGACCTTGTTCTTTCAAGCTTGTTAAGGTTTGTCTATTGTTTATGAAGATATTTTGTGGAGTTGTTTAGTGAGGGCTCGAGTATAGCAGCTAGAGGAGTTCGGGTTTGGGTCTATGACAATAGATGGGCATAGGTTGTTATATTGTAGAAAGAATCAAGTATGGTGGCCCAAGAGTGAGGCCGACGAATAGTGAATTTTTTGAAGTCGATGTCTAAGTGTCTCGATAGAAGGATGTGTTGCTTATAGAGGTTTGAACTTGCTTTAGTTAGTGGTCCCTCTATCATTTGGATTATACAGTCGTTACTAGGACGTTAAAACTCTTGAGTTTTAGCTAAGGTGTTGTGTCTCAATTTGGCTAGAGTGGCTATGGTGGTCTTTGATGTTTAAGGGTGATGAGGTAGCTATGTGAGACCCATAGGCTAGTGGCCAGTGCTTGGCTCTAATTAATTTTGGTGTTGGGATTGCGAGTTAGGGTAGGTTTTTTTGGTTGTTTTTAGTTGAAGGTTAATGTAGTGGTAGTATTGAACAATTTTAGGTTACTAGGTCTTTCTGTCTTCTGGATCTCTAGCCCTTATTGTTGTTTGTATAGGTCTTTATAGTGATGGTGTTGAGCTATGGCAAGTGGGCAAGTTGTTATGGATAGTGGTGGCAGATGGGCAGTGGTAGGCGGTGCGTAACGATATCCTACTATTCACTCGTTTGAATTTTTATTTTTTTATTTTTGTTTTATTTATTTGTTTATTTTATTATTTATGTTTATTTACGAACAATTTTTATTGTAGAGGGGTTAATGATGAGACTGTTCTAAAACCCTAAAAACAAAAATTCATTTTTTTGGTTTTTATTATTTTAATTTTTTTATTATATGTATATATTTTAATTTCAAACTTTTGTTTTTCATTTTATTAACCCTATGTTTGGAGAAAAGCTAAGTAAACTAAGGAAAACTTGAAAACCTTTCATTTGTTTGGGAAAAATTTTTACCTAAGGAAAAGAAAGAGAGAGAGTGAGCACCTCTTACTTTATCTTGATTTATTTAATTTTTTAATACTCTAATTTTGGATAAACAGGGAGGAAAGGAAATTTGAAAAAAAAATTTAGCAGGTAAAATATCAAATTTAATTATATTGTATTATAAAATTTAAAACAAAATTGTTATAATTAAAAAAAAATTATAACGAATCATTTTCTTTACTTCCCATTACTTAACCAAACAAGGGTTGATAATATTACTTTCCTTTCTTTTGTTTTATTAATTTTAATTATTCAAACAAGATATATATATATATATATATATATATATATATATATATATATATATATATATATATATATATATATCATTTCCTATCTTTTTCCTTCCTTTGTTTTACATTTTTTTCATTTCCTTTTCTTTACGAATGTCTATCTAAAAATAATATTATGTACATTTTTAGAAAATGAAATGAAATAAAAATAAAAATAAAAATAAAGTGAAAGTATAAATATAAATAAAGATAAAATTGTAAAAATAAGAGGGACCAACAGCAAAAACAAGAAAGGGCTCCGATTTTGAACCTTAGTGTGCCTCCCTCGGATGGACTTCGAAATTTAGGATGGGCTTTTAACTTGCGGGCCCAATCAAATTCACAAGAATTTATATTGTTGTCAGTTCAAGATTTTTGCCCTACTTCGCTTCGAAATTGACTTCGACCTTCGCAATTCGGAATTCACGAAATTCTATTCGAATTTCTCACATTAATACTCAAGTGAGAATTGGCACAATATTTTGATCCGAAGTGTCTACAACAACTATTAAGATGATCCAAGGAAAAGAATAACTTGCATTAGACAAGACTAATTTGTCTAAAACAAGACTAGCATGCATCATACAGGATTAAGGAAAACTCCTACCGACGCCTAGAGATTGAGGAGTTTTTTTTCTTTTCTTTTTTTGTTACATTATTTTGTTCTTTAACTAACTATACATATTACTGTTTCTTTTATGGCAGGATTGAGACTCAATTAATATATTGATTTTACTAATTACATTCACATAAATAAAAATAATACTTCTAAGAAATTACTTAATGATTATAAAAGTAATTCTTACATTTTATAGCAAGTTGCGAAATTGAAAAAAATCGCAATCTTTATGATCGCAATGACGGCGTAATCTTCATTATGTAAGTAATGACAATAAACACGACGAGTTTAAAAAAGTAACAAGGGCATCAATTTAAATTACTATTTGTAGTGTATAATATATCTATATTCCTAAAACAGTAACATCTGCTGTTACATTCATTATTCTCATTGTTAATCAGAGAAAGGAAGTCAACCACTTCTATATTTTTATTTGCAATAACAATGAATTACTATTTCAGGCTCAATAAACTTGAGGAACTAATTCACCTAAAACGATATGCCATTTTGAAAATTTGATTTAAGGTTACAACGGTTAATTTGTTTACGGTGTGGAGTTCTTAAAAAAGCATTCTTAAACCTGAAGTCAAAATTAGAATCTTTAGCTGTCCGAAGAATCAATGTTCTTCAAAAACCATAACAAAACACAGGCACCAGAATTTCTGCCTCACCCCATCTTTTCATCAAAAATTGAAACTCAGGTTACCCTGCATTCATTGAATTATGTGACGTTAAGAATTCTGTTCTTCAAAGGTATTGTTTTTTTTTTGGTTTTTTTGTATCTCTCTTCGAGTAATTAGTTAGATTAAAAAGGATTGCATCACAAATTGTGTCCAACCATCAATCAACAAATCGATTTTTGAAAATAATTAAAATTTATTTTTAATAAAAATTATTTAAGTTTGTTAATTTATTTTTAAAAATTTTTATATTTTTTCAACTTTGTTCATTGATAATATAACAGTCTTTGATTAATTAATTGTGTATAACAGCTATCGAAATATCAAACATAAACTTTTTTATATTATTCTTATATCATATCATTTTATGCTATTAATTAAAATTGTTAAATTTGTTTATATATATAAATTTATAAAATTGTTGGGAGCTATCAATACAGCAATCTTGAAAATAATGGGGCCAATTTAATAATGACATTCTTATTGATGTTTTCTCTAAAGTCCCGGTCGCTCAAATTCATTTTAAATTCTAGGTGGAAATTTCCAGAAGTGTCCTTGTACAGATGTGAAGCACATAGTACACCTTTTTCATGCTTTTCTGAATTTATGTTTCCACCAGCTTTGCTTCTTCTCTTCCAAGGGGACTAAAGTATTTCACGCAAAGTATTGGCTAGAATTATATTCGATGATGAGCAGTGTAGTGTGCTTGCTATCAAAATAAAAGAAAAAAATCTGTCTGATAGGGTTGCCTTGTTTCCCCATATTCAAAGATTTCACTTCCAGGAAATGCAACTAAGCTTGCAGCCTCCAGGTGGCCCTGTTTGAATAGTTTTCTTTCAGATTACCAAGAAGATCAGCATCAATCAATAGTCAATCGTCTGCCATCGATTTTTCTTCTTTAGATTCAGATTATGGCAAGTGATGATCAGATCATCAAGGTCGTCGGGGATCGATTTTGTGTCCCTTACACAATGGAGCTGCTTGTCAAGAAGAAAATACAATCACTTTCAAATGCACACTACGATGTGTTTGATGCTACTGGAAACGTTCTCCTTCAAGTCGATGGCGGTGTCTGGAACTTCCAGAGGAAAAGGGTCATGAAAGATCCTGCTGGTTTGCCTGTTATCACTCTTCGCGAAAAGGTACACAAACATTTTATTTACTGATCAAATTGTTAGCATGAAAAAGTTTGTATGTTGGTTTTACTTGAAGTTGAAGAAATTGTAACGATGGTATGAATTTGGAAATTTAGCAGGCATCATCCTGGAAACAGCAATGGCTAATTCATCAAGGTGAAAGCTCAGAAAGGAACCATTTTCTCTGCAGTGTGCAGCGATCCAGTGCTCTCCAGATCAAAAACAATCTTGATGTTTACTTAGCAAGCCGGTTCAAGCAAGATGGTCGCGATTTTCGTGTCACTGGATGTTTTACCTCCCTCTCTTTCAAAGTTCGCAGAGGCAATTCAATCATTGCAGAGGTATAAAAAGCTCTTTCTGGTTCAATTTCTGATGCAAATGTGTATGATTTGTCACTGGAAGCAGAATCCCTTTAGAATTCCTGAAAAAGTTTACACTCATTCTTTTATTTCCTTTCTTTAATCCAATGTGATCTGAAAACACAGGTTAGCCACAATTTCACATGGGGAAGCTGCAAGGGCAAAGAGAGTTTCAAGGTAAAAGTTTATCCAGAGGTGGATTATGCCTTCATTGTAGCTTTACTGGTGATTATGCACGAGAATGACAATGCATAATCTTCAATCCAAAGGATTTTTTTTTTCTTTTTTCCTCCAAAGGTTGTATGAATTCTCTTCTGCCGTGTTGCTTATGTACACCGAATGCATGATAGTCCTGAATACTGATCGGTTACACTAATATAGAATGCAATTTTTTTTTTTTTTGTTCATACAAAGTTCGGATCAGGGGTGGTTACTCCACCAATAAAGTTCGAGTAAGTTGTCAATTTATTTTTGAAATTTATAAATTTATTGAATTTTCACTTATAAATTTATTAAAAATTTGAATTTTTAGTAAAGAATGTATAAATTATGTAACAATTGCACAAGGGATAAATTTGAAAATTTATAGCATCATTTTTGCATTGATTAAATTATTGATGTTTATATGAATGAAAATATAATCAAGTTTAGTTTCTAAAACGTCATACAGATTATGATTTTGATTTTTTTATACTCAAAACATAGTTGATTTAGTAAGGAGTACTCAAACTTGTCTATGCATGCTCCTTTGGCTACGAAGCCAAGTTATTGATGCCTCCTTCAAAGGTATCAATCAATACCTTAGTTTTGTAACGGCCAATTTCTTCAATTTTGAAGCAAGGTATTGATACCCAAAGTATAGAGATTGATACCCTATGGCCAAAAAGTTCCCAACAGTTAGTTTTGTTCGCAATTAACGAACATTTTCTTCTCCAATTAGATTACATTTATTTCTTTAACTAGAATCTTATTTTATTTAAATATATGATTCTTTTTACTAAATACTATAGTTAATATTAAATTGTAGTCTATACTATATATGATTACTAAAAACGTGCATAGTCTAATATTTTTAACCACAATTTTAAAATTTTATAACTTTTCAAATTTCAGGTGCCAAACTGATGAACTTAAATGTTACTTACGTATAAGTATATACAGTCAAACTTTTAATACAGAGGTGAGTTCAAAATATCATCCCACATGAAAAACGCAATGTCTAACTAAGTACCAGCTAATTTTATCCTAAATATATCCTAACCAATTATAAATAATTTTAAAGTGTGATCTATAAGGTTTTAGAAATACTAAAAATTAAAAGTAAATAATAAAAGAAATAAAACATAGCAAAAATACTTATAGAGTTCCGAGCAAAGTAAAAAAATTAACAACAAAAGAAAAATAATAAAGTTAGACTTAGTAATCAAAATGGGCTAAAATGCAAATATAAAAAATATGGATCTAAAATGCAAATAATGAAATTATATCTAAAAAATATCCTAAAAATGTAATAACTATATGCTAAAACGAATAAATAAAAAATAATTCTAATGCATGAAAACTATAAAATTCCTAAATTAAACCCCCAAAAAGCCCTAAATTAAATTCTAACCCTAAAATGCCATAAAATGCAATCACCAAATAATGTCTAACTCTAAATGCAACTAAAATCTAATTAAACAACCATTACTAGCTAAAGATGCTAAAAATGATGCATGGAATATAAAATTTTTTTAGAATTCTTGAATAGAAACTTAACTAAGTCCTAAATGATTGTGAATTGAGACCTAACCTAACTTAACCCTAAATGTATGGTTTAAACTCAAAAATTATTCATTAACCTTCTAAAATTTTAATTTACTAACCCCTAAAACAGAAAATAAGAACTTAACATGCAAATACAACTAACTTAAAAAGTATGTATGAAAATAACAGAAAAATGAAATGAAATCCTATTCTACCCAAACCCTAAATTTAACTCTATATGAAAACAACCTAATTAAACTTACTTAACCCTAAAATAGCCCCCAAACTAACCCCAATTAGCCTTGCACTAAAACCTGGATAGCATGCAATTTCTATGAAATAAAAATTCTAAGGGTGCGTTTGGTTCGGGGGAAAAAAAATTACCTTGGAAAACAAAATTACCTTTTCTCCAGGAAAAAAATTTTAAGGGGTAAATTCTAGGGAAAAAAATTACTTTAGATCAAAAAAAAAAAAATTTTGACTCAGGTAATCTAAAAATACCTCAGAATTCGAAGGTAATCATTTTACCCCAGATTTTCTCAAAATTGAGCACTGTAGATAAAATAAAATGACTGACAAGGGAGAAAATAATCGAACCAAACGGGGGAATCAAATGACGGAAAAAAAAATTACGGGGGGAAAAAAATTCCCCCCAACCAAACGCCCCCTAAAGATTATGCAAATGATATCCTAAATTCACCAAACTTTTCTTAACCCTAAATAACTATGTATATGACCTAATTAAGCTTTAAGATACCTTAAAAAGCACCTAAACCATACCCAAACAGCCCACACAAAGCAACTGACATGAACCGTGCACTTTTTAAACAATGCCAACTAAGAAAATTTAAAACAAACCCTAAATGCTTACTAAAAATTCGCGTATTGCATCCTAAATTAAATTTATTATATGAATGATATTTAGAAATTCTAAAGTACCCTAAATGTCACCAAAAACTAACCAAAACAACCTCCTAAAACAATGGACAATCGGACCTATAATAGCAGAAAATGTGAAATGGAATGCAAAAATGATCAATGACCTAAAAATGAATGCTAACATATTCTATAATTTTTCTAATAATTATATGACCTAAATATGATCTAATATGGCTTAAATATGTTCTAAAATGATACGAACCAGCAGTCAAACGCATGCAAACAGCGCACGAACTTAGTTCGGGAAATAGTAAAGTTTAATGCATTAACCCTAAAGCCATGCTTAGAACCTAATCTAAATTACTTCGTAAAAATTTGTAACCTTAAAACACCTAAATGAAGCTTAAAATGTTGCAAAAATAGCTAAGAAAAATTACCACAACTAACACCTAAATGGACAAATTATACCATCTTTAACGCCAAGCTAACTATGTTACCTTAAACTATTTTTTTTGGATTTTCTTTTATATTAAAAGCTTAAAAATAAAAAATGTAGTATGCAAGTAGATTTATAAAACATTAGTTAAAAAATTATAAACCACAAAACAAAGTGTCAAAAAAAAATCACCTAAAGAAAGTGTGGTTCAGGCTTAGGAACAAGAGCTTCTGGAGGTAGTTTTGCAACCTTTCAAGCTCCTATCCTTATAGAACTCAATCAATATCAAAATAAAAAGAAAAAGAAGATGGAGAAGAGTTCTAAAATGCTGGAAATGAAAATAAACGTTATAGCTAAAGAAAAGAACTAAGAATTTGCATTAAAGTGGTTATAAAGTTGCCAAAACAAAAAGGGAAATGACCTCTAAATATAGATGTTTGGAAGATAAGAATGCAGTTGCTTCTCAAAAAACATGATTTTTTTTTCATTTTTGAGAAAAGAGAGCCCGCAGATATGGTGCTAATGGCTTCTTCAATCAAGTGATGTTGTTATAGCCAAACAACAAAAAGAAAGCATACGAACAACATTTGTAGTTGTAGACAGTAAAAATAAAAGTTCTTCAAAGTTGTGCTCTAATGTAATGGTGGTCAAGGATAAGGTACTAGTTTCAGTGGGAGACATTGGGTCCGCATGAGAAATTTGGGAGACTTCACAGAGAATGTATACTATGGTAGTCGAGCCCCTACAAAGCTATCATCTTTTGCTGATAAAGCCATTAAAATTATAGGTAGAAAGAGAAATTCCTATCCTAGATGAGTTGGCAATGCTGACCACTTATCTTGATGTCATTGGCTCTTTAAATAAGATATTTTCATATGATCAAAGCTTTCAATCAGCTATGGACACCTCTCCCTCTTCTAGCACCTTCCTTTATCTTCTTGTCCACCTAAGCATGCAAGATGGTAAGGGAATGTATCCTCTATGTGTTGGCCAAGGTGTCCCTTGTTCTTATCCTTCAAGAATGAATAAGGTGTGGACATATGGCGTGCTAGGTGTCAAGGAGAGAGAAAGATAGTGACTTATCCTATAGGGCAAAAGTGTAGCGGTCCAATCTCTTTTTTAGCTCATTTTCAGTCAATTTTCTAATGAAATGATTGAAAATCATCTAGAATTTATTTATTTGCAAAACATAAGGAATTCAATTAAAATGATGTGATAACTAATAAAATAATAAAGGGATTAATTAATTAATTAAGAAAATTAAGTACAAAATAACTCTATTTTCTTATAGTTATCTCTCCCTTAAACTTGAGCTCTTACTTGTTCTCAAGTAAAACAAAACATATGTAAGAGATTATGAGTACAAAATAGATTTATTTTCCTAATATTATTCTCAAAGAAAAGTACAAACTCTGATCTCAAAGACTCATAACTATCGGTCAAATACCCAGGATCATTCAATCATAAGTGTCAACTCAAAATAGACTCCTCGTGTGTGTGTGAAAGAATTTCAAAGTCACTTCAAAGTACACCACCTGGATCAAATTATGCAAACACAGTGGTGCAAAGTCAATGACAAGTGAACACTCATATACGTTTGCTTTTCAGTTCTCTCTCCACTAATATAATCACACTTAATGAAAGATAAATAGGATTTCATTAAGCTTGTAATATAAGGCAAGGGCTAAGGTACGATAAAGTCGATTTAGGCTCAAATACCTCTTAATCATGCATTATTTCTAGGATCTTTAATGCTTAGAGCTTTATTTATTTCCCTCAAACTTATTCATTTTGCTAAACTCTTTTTTTCGTATTTATTTTCTTTTTCTTCACTTTTCTTTTTCTTTTCTTTCTTTTTTTTTTTATATATTTTTCTTTTTCTTTTCCCTTTTCACTATCACCCATAACCCAAATGTATTTAGCTCTGAATATATCCTAGTGACATCACATGCTATCGGGGTAAGGGATAGAAAAAAGTGTTTAGGTTAAGGGAAATCATGTAGGTATGTATACAGAGAAAAGTTTATTTGGCCCAGAGGGGTGACTGGGGATAAAATATATATAAGGATAGCTAGAAATGGTCAAATGATCAAAGATGACCTAAATCATTTACTTAATTAAGTGTGCTCTAATATTTCGCCTCAAGAGGAGACCAAACAAATTCTAGGATATTATGCACAAGATCAAATGAACAAATGCAATCCTTTATCCATAAAAGCTTTCTCTAAATGAGTATATAAATTCATGACATGACAAGTGCATAAAATGAGGAAATCACAATCAGAATTAAGACAAATTCAAGAAATTAACTTCATACTTTCACTACAATCATGCTTCTCTGTAAATCCAAGTTAAACTAAATCATAGGGTCATATCATAGGATTATGGAAAACAACATGTTAAGTACTAAATAACCTCAAAACAAAACAGTGTAAACTCATATTTTCCAAAATTTTGACAAATTTTGTAATTTTTACTCAAAAAATTTCGAAAATGCTCAAGTGAATCTCATTCCCCAAACTTAAAGTGCACAATGTCCTTAGTGTACAGATAATATAAGAAATGAAACTCAAGATTAGAATACTTCATTATCTGATGATGAGCACTGTGAAGCTCGTTGAGAAAGTGTTGCTGTAAAAACTATTTACAAAAGAAACAAAGAAAGAAGCAACATAAAAGAGAAAATGAACAATACAAAAAGTCAAAGAAAAGAAAAACAATGCAAAATCAATGAAACTAAGTGCATGAAGATAAAGTTGTACTAAAAGCATGAACAATGAAATTGGGCTAAGTTTATAGTCCTCAACAGGACTCTCATTGAAGCTAAGTAAGAGGGTCAAAAGTTAGAGGGTCAACTAAGATGGTAACAGAATGCTAACGGTTAAATCCTCACCCAAAGTAATGCTTACGCCGAAGCCCATTAACCTTAAAGGGCTGCTTCAGGGTCTCATCCATGATCTCAACGGCTCAGGGCACTTAGGAGCGCGAGCCACAGTGTCTCGTCCTCCAGTTTCAGCCTTGACGTCCTCATCTTAGCACTTTTGTGGGATCTGATTTTCCTTTGTTTCTTGGCCCTGTTGCTGTTGTTTGGGTTTGTTTTGTAAATATTTTTTCTTCTTCTCATGGCTGATGATCAAAAGAGTTTGGTTGTAAGTGATGTGATTTTCATGCTACCCAAAATCATAGACCATAAATTGACGGGTTCTAATTATTTAGACTGGTGTAAGACAGTTAGAATTTATTTACAGAGTCTGTCAAAAGATGACCATCTCACTGCTGGTCCACCTAACGATGCGATTCGCAAGAAGTGGCTATGAGATGATGCTCGTTTGTTTTTGCAGATCTGAAATTCTATAGATACAGAGGTAATTAGTCTGATTAACCATTACGAGCATGTCAAAGAACTGATAGACTACTTAGAATTCTTGTTTTTTGGGAAAATGGAATATTTCACGTATGTATGAGGTTTGTAAAAGTTTCTATCGTGTCGAGCAACAAGATTAGACGTTTCAGGCACACTTTATGCATTTTAAGAAAACTTATGAAGAGTTGAACACTTTGCTGCCTTTCAGTATTGATATTAAGGTCCAACAATCTCAGCGAGAACAAATGACAGCAATGAGTTTTTTGGCTGGTCTTAACTCTCAGTTTGAAGTTGCTAAATTCTAGATATTATCGAGTGCTGAAATTTTCACTTTTGCATGAGGTCTTTACCAGAGTACTTTGTACAAATACTACTTCTATTCAGACTTTAAATGCACTTGTCAGTCATAGTGATTTAGATACTGGGAGGTCATCCTGGAGGCATAATAACAAGGGAGGTAATCAGAGTCCGGATGCAGGGGGAGTTACCTGTTATTATTGTCATGAGTCTAGTCATACTAAACGTACGTGCCGAAAATTGTAGAACAAGATTCAAAAGTCTAACTCAGCTCATATTGCCTTTGGTACTGCTTCACCTAGCTCATCCTCTGATAAAATGGTTTCGATCTCTACAAATGAATTTGCTAAGTTCACCCAGTACCAAGAGTCTTTAAAGAATTCATCTCAATGTATAACTGCTCTTACTGAAACAGGTAAATCAAATACGTGTCTTATGTCTTCTTCCACACAATGAGTAGTTCATTCTGGTGCCACAGATCATATGATAAGTAGTCCTAGTCTATTTTCCACTTTTCAATCCCATGTCTCACCTACTACTGTCACTTAAGCTGATGGGTCTACTTCATCTGTTCTTGGTTATGGCACTGTTAGTCCAACTCCATTACTTACTTTATCCTCAGTTCTGAGTCTACCAAAATTTACTTTTAACCTAGTGTCTGTGAGTAAAGTTACTTGTACTCTAAATTGCTCTATCTCATTTTTCTCTAGTTATTGTCTGTTTCAAGATCTTATGACGAAGAAGATTAATGGTAAATGACATGAATCATGAGAACTGTACATTTTGAATACTCAGGTGCTAGAGTATATTTCTTGTGATAGTATCTTGACACCATTTCAAGCACATTGTCGGTTGGGTCATCCTTCCTTGTCTCTACTGAAGAAATTGCGTCCACAATTTCAGTCTGTGTCTTCTTTAGCTTGTGAGTCTTGTCAATTTGCTAAACATCATCATCTACCTTCTATTCTACGTATCAATAAATGAGTTAGTTTTCCTTTTGAGTTAGTCCACTCAGATGTTTGGGGTCCGAGTCCTATTGTTTCTAAAACTAGTGTCAGATACTTTGTTACTTTTGTTGATGATTTTTTCCGTATGACTTGGATTTATTTTATGAAAAATCGTTCTGAATTATTTTCTCATTTTACTACTTTCTGTGCTGAAATTAAAACTCAATTTAATGTCTGTGAGGATTTTCAGGAGTGATAATGCTAAAGAATATTTTTCAGATACATTTCAGAGTTATATGATTCAGAATGATATGCTTCATGAGTTATCTTGTGTTGATACACCATCTCAAAATGGTACGACTAAAAAGAAAGAATAGACATCTCTTAGAAACTGCCCGGACACTCTTATTTCAGATGCATGTTCCTAAACCCTTTTGAACTGATGTTGTTTCCACGACTTGTTTCTTAATCAACCACATGCCTTCCTCTGTCTTTAATGGTGCGATACCATATAAATTTTTTTCTTAGCAAATCATTATTTTCAATTGCACCTCGCATCTTTGGGAGTACTTGTTTTATTTGTGATGTTCGTCCTCAGGTAACCAAATTAGATCTCAAATCTGTGAAGTGTGTTTTTCTAGGGTATTCTTGTGTGCAAAAAGGGTATCGATGTTATAGTTCTAGTCTTAATAAGTACTTGGTGTCAGTCGATGTCACTTTCATAGAACATGACCCATTCTTTTCTTTTTCTTCTAATTCTTTCAGTAAGGGGAAGGATGATGATTTATTACTTTATCATATCACGTACCAACCAGTTAACACCCTACCACAAAACCCACCACCTTCTGTTAGTCAGAACTATACTCGTCGTCGAGTTCCTTTTGATCTATGTCCAGCATCAGTTAATTCTTCGACATCAAATCTGGCTACAGATGATTTTAATTTACCCATTGCCTTTTGTAAAGGTAAACGTCAGTGTACTTATCCTATTTCATCTTTCACTTCTTATGACGATTTGTCTCCCTCATCTTGTTCTTTTGTTGCCTAGATTGATTTTGTTTGTGTTCCAAAAAAATCTGTTATGAAAGTTTTGTCTCATCTTAGTTAGCGTGCAGCTATGATAGAAGAGATGAATGTTTTAGATTCTAACGGTACTTCGAATTTGGTTGATTTACCTGCTAGAAAGAAAGCTATTGGATGTAAATGGGTGTTTGCGGTTAAATTTAATCTTGATGAGTCAATTGCCAGCCTTAAAGCTCGTTTGGTGGCTAAAGGCTTTGCACAGACATATGGGGAAGACTATTGTAACACATTTTTTCCTGTTGCTAAATTGACATATGTTCGGTTACTTATCTCTATGGCAGCTACTCACGACTGGCCTTTACATCAGTTAGACATTAAAAATGCATTTTTGCATGATGATCTTCAAGAGAAAGTCCATATGGAGCCACCTGGGTTTGTTGCTCAAGGGGAGAATTGGAAAGTTTGACATCTTCATAAATCACTATATGGTCTCAAACAGAGTCCACGTGCATGGTTTGAAAAATTTAGTCAAGCAGCTGAAAGGTTTGACATCACAAAGAGTAAACTTGATCATTCAATTTTTTTATAAAAAATATGTATCTGGTATTATTCTTCTAGTAGTATATGTGGATAGTTTTGTTATCACAGGAAGTGATGCTATGGGAATCTCAGAACTAAAGCATTTTCTCCATAATCAGTTTCAGACGAAAGACTTGGGAGCATTAAAATATTTCTTTGGAATTGAGGTGACAAGGAGTAAGAAAGATATCCTTTTGTCTCAGAGGAAATATGTACTTGACTTATTGAATGAAACTGAAAAATTGAGAGCTAAGCCATGTAGTGCCCCAATGCTTCCTAATTTATAGCTTACAAAATATAGAGAATTATTTGAGGATCCTAAAAGATATAGGCGATTGGTTGGAAAACTAAATTATCTTACAGTAACTCGTCCTGATATCGTTTATTCTGTTAGCATTGTCAGCCAGTTCATCATTGGGCAGCTATAGAACAAATTCTATGTTATTTAAAGGGAGCCCCAGGATGAAGAATATCATACAGAAATCATGGACATAATCATATTGAATGTTTTTCTAATGCAAATTGGGCATGTTCCAAAATTGATTAGAGATTTACCACGAGTTATTGTGTGTTTGTTGGTGGGAATTTAATCTCTTGGAAGAGTAAGAAATAGAATGTTGTTTCCAGATCTAGTGCAGAAGCAAAGTACAGAATCATGGCTCAATCTGCATGTGAGATATCGTGGATATGTCAGCTTTTAATTGAAAATGGTCCTAAAGTTTCAAGACCAGCAAAATTATTGTGTGATAATCAAGTTGCTCTTCATATTGCTTGCAATCTTGTATTCCATGAAAGAATTAAACACATTGAGATTGACTATCACTTTATCCGTGAAAAAATACAACAGAAGTTGATCTCTACTGAACAAGTGAAGACTGGAGAACAGTTAGGAGATATTCTTACAAAGGCACTCAATGGATCTCGAGTTGATTATATTTGTAACAAGTTAGGTATGATTAACATCTATGCTCCAGCTTGATGGGGAGTGTTATAACTATATATTAGTAAAATTAACAGATTGTATATAGCTTAATTATAGGCTGAAATATCTAGGTCTAGTTAATAATCTTCCTAATTTAGGTTTTACAATTCTGTGTATATACATATCTTGTACTCCTTTATATGATATGAAAATATTAATCTTTTCATCTTAACATGGAGATATTAGTTTATGTATTAAGGCTTTATTCGAAAGGTTATTATTGATGAGATAAGTTTGTAAATAACATTGCATAAACTAATTGGTTTGTATTGGTTGATTGTAATAGGTTGTTGCATTTTTGGAATTAGAACCAATATAGTGAGATTTAATTTTTTTTAGCAAGTGTCCGGAGTGGAAGAAACTTTGTACTATTGCTATTACTGAGGCACCAATGCCATTCAAGTAATGTTTATATAACCTGACAGCTGGATCATCTGGTCTCGGAGCTTTATTTGATGCCATGTTCCATATTATTTGTTTTATTTCTCGAGGGGATATGGGTCGATTTAGCGTTTAGTGATATTGTGTATTTAGCTTAGGCAGGCTGTTAATTTGTTAGAAGTTAAATGATTCTGGGTTTATTGATTGAAAGAGAGTGTGGAAATGATTGTAAAAGGATTGTTGTATTAAATCTTAGTCTATTGTCCAACCTTGATGCAAATGTAATGTGTTAATTTTATTTAATTTTTTTTAGTAATTTGCCTATGCATGAAAGTATTTCATGTTATTATCTCCTTCTTTAATCCATTTGTCGTGAGCTCTGCGAGCCCAATAAGATTCTTCTAAGGCTTTTAAATGTTTTATTTGATTTATTAAATCATTCTCTTCTTCAATTATTGATGTGGATATGTTGTTGTTCATGTTAATTTGAAGATTATGTAATCTGTGCTGTAATTCACTAATCTGTCTTATTATTATGTATATTTAGTTTTTTCCATTCTTTAGATTGGCTAGCTAGTTTAGATATTCGGTAACGAAGTCAAAAGCATACGAACCGTATCTAGGTTGGGTCCATATATTATGAACTAAGTTCCTATATTGTTGGAAATGTCTCCAGTGTGCCTCGTGTCTAAACCTATATTTGTATAGATGTTGTTGGGGAGTGATGTCCACTAGTATTGGGAGGTGGTCTGAACTAAGGTAATATTATGGAGGATGCTATTCGAGTAAGTTTGAAACCATTGTGGATTTCCCATAGCTCTATCCATTCTTTTACGTTTATGGCTATATCCATTTTGCTTATTAGTCCAGATATATATTGGTCCATTATATTGTAGGTTGTGCAAGTCACAATGTTGCATACATGTACGCAGTTAATTTATGCTCCTATAATTTGGGGATAAACGAAATTGTTCTGTAGTGTCCTTAATACAATTAAAGTCTCCTATACTATCCATGCATTATTAATAGACTGGGAAAGAGTGTGTTGGTGTTGCCATACCTGTTCATGCATGTAAAACTAAGGATACTAGTATAAGGCAGTGAGATGGTATGGAGTGAACGGAGGACGAGGAGTTACTTCCATCGTGATCTCTCTAGGAGTATTGTTATGAGTCTGAACGGAGAGCTAGTTCGGATCCTAGAGGAACCAAATCCCTCAGCCTGGCCAATTAATAATGATATGATATGTCCATAATAGTGAATTTGCGCCCTGATGGTTGCAGCTCGATGTGGTTGACTCTGGTTTCCATGATAATTAGGATTTGTAGATTATATCTATTGATAAGAGAAAGTAACTATGAAATGAAGTTGTCCCTTCCCGCTTCCCTACAGTTCCAAGCTAACACTTTCATCATAGGAATGAGTTGTTGGTGATGGTGGTACTCTAACAGTTGTTGGTTCAGAATCGATTGTGGCAGCATGTGGTGTACATTGTCGTTTGTTGATACATGGAAGAGTGATGGCTAGATAATCTCTTTTTCTGCTACCTGAACTTTGAGATTGTACATGTATGTTCTGTCGGTTACTTGCAGATCTCTAAATGCTTCGATGGTTATAAATATGTGGGTGGCCTTTGAGGGGATTGTTAAAACATGAGGTTGAAAGTGATCGGTTTGGAACAGGAACTCCCTCGGCCTTGGTATAAGAAGCTGGTTTCTTGGGCTATGCTGTCCTAATGGTGGTTGCATGTCGTTTGGGAGTTGCCTTGCATTTTGATATTGTAAAAGGTGCAGTAGAGCTTGGACTTGTGAATCGGAATGAACTTTCAAATCCTGGGGGTTATTCAGGTTCAGGTAAGCATTCTGATCTGTTGCCATTGATGTCATTGATGCCTGGGGTTGGAATGGCTGAAAAGCAAGGTTGTTTGCTGGGTAATGTAGAGGTAGTGATGGTTAGTGTAGGCTAAAGACTGTCTGTTGGCTAGGAATGATCGTGGAAGGCTCATGGAGCGTGGAAGGGGTTCTGATGTTGAGTGTTTTTGGGTTGCATGGCTGGGTGAGAGTATGGTATTTTCTTTAGTGTTATTTTGTTGTGTGATTTGGTTATACTGTAAATTTAGTTCATAGTTTGCACTATGTTCATTGTTTGGGGTGAAGACTAAATTCTCGGTTTACAAGAGGTGTTGACACCCATGGAGGTTACGTGGTAGCTGTTTGTCTGAATGGGTTGGCATGTGGCCACTAGGATATGAAAGGGGTTGTATATCAGAGTGGTGTGGCAGTTTAAGGGAAGTAAACTGGTCGTCTATGCATATGATTGATGTATTGGAGTCTTTAATTTAGGGCGTGGAACTTGTAGTTGGTTTTGAACTGGATTACTTGTGGTTATATTGGAGTTATTACTTAATTTAGTTGGTGCATTAATAGTTTGGTGGCTGTATTGTTGTGTGTTAGTGGTTTGCAGAAATTGAGATGAGATGGCATTCATATTATTTTCATCGTGATGAGTCAAAGGAGCGTACCTGTTTGTTTCCTTAGGAAGCCATTTGGCTTGTACCGAGTGGTGGCCAGTGTTTGTTGTGTAAACAGGCTACGGAGGGTCTTGCTGGGATGATGGTCTAAGTGGTCCTCTAGCCTTGGATACCCCTGTAGCAACAGGTTGCTTTGCGAATTCCTTAGACTGCTGCTGGTGCAATGAGTCTTTGTTTATTCTGAGATCGTCGTTTAACTAGCTGCCATTGTGCAGGCTGTTGTCGGGCTGGACTTGGATCCTTGCCTTTAGTCTGGCTTTGTTCTGGAGAGCTTGTTTCAGTTTTCCCTGTCTCTGATTCACCTTTGTTCTTTTCTGGATGAAACTGCTTTGCTATATTGCAGCTTCTTGTCGTGTGTCCTAAGTTATCGCAGTGCTGGCAGAATGATGAGTGGACTTCATACTGTATTTGTTGCATCTAGAAACCTATGAATATATGTTTCGGCAATGGTTTCTATGTTGAGACTTCAATGCAGAGTCTTGCATAGCGTCCCCTGGTTGTTGTTCCTGTATGGGCATATAGTTTGATAAGCTTCCCAATGAGAGATCCTATCTTGTGGAGTATCTGATAATCATAATATTCAATGGGAAGCTCAAGCAGCTGAATCCTTAAAATTGATGTCTTAAAAGTTGCAGCTGATGGCTTGAAATTTGGTTTCCAGCGTTGAACCATTAAATAATGGTTCTACAGAGACCATTAGATATTAATGTTTATTTTTATTGCTTTATGGTTTACTGCATGTTAATGGAGTTGATCACCTAGTAACTTCAACGAGAGTTTATTTATTTGCCCTTTATATTTCAAATATCAGCAGAGCTATGGACTTCGTTCATAGTGAGTAGATAATTATTTCTATTTATCTCTGTTTTAGACACTGTGGCCTCTTGGGTCTAACCACATTTCTTCTTTTTCATTATTGGCTTTAAAGAATGTGTCTTGTGGTAGAACTACTGTGTAGTTGGTTAAGGAAGGAGTACCATCATTGTGCTTTGCTACTTGTTAAAATGATTTTATTGTATGCATTTTTCTTTTTTGTTGCTCTGACATTGTTGCTTATTATCTTTACAGCCTTTGTGATTGAACCCTAAAACTAAGGCTCTTGAGTTGGCAAAGCCAAAGATAAAGTAAAAACTAGGAAGGGCAGGTTGAGTTTGTGTATTTCTGGCTATATTGTCAGAAGCAACATTGTTGTTGCTGTTTTTATTGTTTGTCTTGATTCTATTGTTGTTACCTTTTTGTTGATTATCTTTATAATTTGTGAATTATGTTAAGACTTCATAATCCCCTAGACAAAGGTGTTGTTTTGAGTTGTCACTTGCGTAGACTTGTTTGCTTATATATTTCATTTTAAGTTACTTTGAATGTTATGTAAGGTTATTATTGTTATAATGGTTGTTGTTTTAAAATTATATATGATATTTTATTAGATTTAATTCAAACAAATATATAAAAAATAAATTTGAGCTCGAGTTCAAACATCAGAATCAAGTAAGATAAACGAGTCTAACTGAGTGAGGTCAAGTAGCTCGAGTTTCATCTTGAGACAAGCACGAGCTTAAAAGTGAAGACTTGATTGAACTCGAATTTAGTATCGAACACCAAGTTTCGAACAAACTTGAGTACTTCATTTTATCAACTCGACTTGATTACATTCCTAAGCTGGACCAAATATACACATTGACTCTTTTGAATATGCATAATCACAAATCGTTTTATTACATTTTACATCTTTGAATATGCATAATCACGAATCGTTTTATAATTAAACTTTTTCATTTATTTTTGAAAAAAAATATTTCGAACTAGTTCATAGTAGATAAACCTTTTCTAGTAACGATCAAGATTTGGCATGACAATTATTACTCTTCCTTAGGAAAGAGTAGGTCCAAGATTCAATTCCTTTTTCACTAGGAATGTAAATAGGTAGGTTACCCGTTAAATTTGGGATACTCGAACTTGAATCCAATTATTTTTCATAATATCCAAACCCGATTATTTTGGTTTATGATACCTGAATACTACCCGTATAATGTAAAAGATATCCGTTTAATTATCGAACCAGCTAAATTATCCATTTATTAAATCAAAATTTATCTTTTAAATTTAAATTTAATTTTAGAACAAATTATTAAAAAATTAAATTAATAAGTTTAATTTAACTTATTAAAATAAAAATAAAGTTAAAAATTATAATTATAATATTTAATGAATTAATTTAATTAAATATTATAAAAAAAATAAATAATTTACAAATAAAAATATAAATATCATATAAAAAATTATTATTTATAATCGAATTCAAAAGATAAATATATCGCGATAACTAAAACTTATGATAAATAGTAATTTTATTATTTCATCCCTAAAACTTATGACAAATAGTAATTTTGTTATTTCATCCGGATTATATACTATACTATTTAACCTGAGTATAGACTACCGTAATCCTACTTAAACAAAATAATTAGTGTCAAATACATGTTTGTAAGGTACTCTTTATCATTCTTATTCTTTACTTTGTATTTCTCTCTTAGCCAAAAAAATAGGCATGTATCATTAAAAGTGTTCGTTAGTCAAATTTCATTAATTATCAAAATTAATTCACCTATTGATTAATCGGTCGAATTAAAACGATTTGTCAAATGAAGGCATCTTCTGATCACTTGTGCAACCGTTCGGAATGGGTTTGCAAGTAATTAGCAAGAAAACACCTTATATCTATCATAGGGAGTAGGATAAGAAAGAACAAGAAGGTCTTCTCACGGTGGACCCACAAATCTCCAAAGACTCTGGCAAGTACATTGGATAAGAACACACAATACATATTGAACACACTCCCAAACAACAAATCAAACAGACCCCTAAAGTAAAACACAGCGGAACAAACGACCCAGACAGACAGGACCCTGAGGAATTCACAAGTCACATCTATGATCTCTCTGTCCCGACAGTACTTCAGCGCATCAGCAAATAGGACACCGATAAGGAACTGACACGCAAGTACCTATTTATTTAACGTAATATATTGCCCTACTCACGGATGCACCTGATCACATGGAGAGGATCCTGAAATTACTAAATTGCCAATACAAGACCCGGCACAGACTTTCCAACTTTGTTGGAGAAACTGCTCTCCCAGACTGAAGGGCAATGCACAGAGGTAATCTCAGCCGTTGATGAAGAAGAAAAAGACGATGATGATGGTGATAATGAGCTGTAGTTTGAGGGTGAGGATTGGCTAGAGTCTCCAAGGCGAGTAACGGTGAGAGAAGTGTTGAAGTACTCCCTCACTTGGGTAATTATCCCATCAGTAACAGTCCAGGCGTGAACCCAAGAGATTGAACGGCTCTGGTCACAGCCTTCAACGATAACGGTGGACCCAAAGGTGGTAAGTGAACGAGGATCAACCTCGAAATGGAAAGACTCGTCTGATGAAGCTCCAGTGAGAAGGCGCATCATAAACTGGTGGGTTGGGGGGCCATGGAACCACCACTCAAGGTCAGGAGCAAGGATTTGGTGAACGGTTTCAACGTCTCGAGTCTTTAAGGCCTCATAGAGGTCAAGAACCAGCTCCTGGTTCTTGTTGGTTTCCTCCAGAATTTTTTCCTGTGTGTTAGCCAGATCTTGAAAGAGAACACCTAGAAAACAACAATGCAAAGAAAGATTTTGATTATGGAGAGAGATTTCTAGAGAAGGAAAAGGAGGGAAAAAAACAGAAAAAACCGGCGAGGATCTTATGCCAGGATGAAATGAAACGGGGTTTATATAGAAAAAGTCTTCAACTTGGCTATGATTCTCTACATCCATTTCTTTGTCTGAGCATAAGGGTTTAGGCCTTTTAGTAATTCTGATAAAATTGTAGGGGTATTTGAGACTGAGAAAATGTATAAAATGAAGATATTGGGTTACGTGGCAGGTAACCGTGGTCATAAGGATAGAGTGGGCCCAATCGGATGAATAATCAGTTTCTTTCCAATGGCTTTGCCGGCTAGGTAGGACTGGGCGGCGACGACAGGCGATGTGCCTGGAATTTCTGGTCAAGCCAACTATTTTTGACCCCAATTAAGCTGCATAATTTCATATTACTCTATCGTTAAGTTATGAATTTGAGCTAATCAAAGGATGAGTTTGCTCCAAACTCTATAGTTATCAACTTAGGGGTGATAAGCAGCTGCCATGCTCTTGGAGTTTGTTGGTGTCTCTTTTATTAGGGACATATCAATGGTTCTGTCAATTTCTTCTTTTCCTTTGACACGCTTTTGGGTTTGGAAATCTGAGGTCAAATTTCAAATCCCAATTTAATTTGCCTTTTTCTTTAATCTTACTAGTGTTTTCCACGTGAAATTAATATGAACCAAGAAAATTTATAAAATCTTGATAAATGAGCTTTGGCCACAATACAAGGCAAACAAATTAAATAAAATAAAAAACGCGACGTTAAAACATCATTGACTAAAAATAAAATAAAATCCGATACTTAACTTTAGAATCGGCCTATCCATTATCAGGTATATTAATATGATATCAAAATTCTTTTGTTGAAAAATTTTAAAAAAATTATTAAGTATTTTGCTAAGAAATTTGAATAATTGTGTAAAAAAAATTAAAAAAAAAAAACTAAGATATGCATGGAGTATTTTTGGCTCAATAAATCAATAGATTTTAATCTGATCTTAAGGTAATCTCGTATTTCATTGTGATGGACTCGTAACCACAAACTAGTTAAAGCCATGTAATTTCACCCAATAAAGAAAAAGGAAAGGATTAAAGATTAAAGAAACGTCCTAGTGAATACATTTAATGGCTGTGAACTGGGCTATTAAAGTTGAAGTTGAAAAGCGTGGAAGTTTCCAACTTTACAACAGGTCAGAGCAAGCAAAATGCCAATGAATGATTCAATTATCTCACTTAAATCTCAAGGATCAGTGAAATAACTTACAACAAAGAGAAGTTTCTTTCATTTCACATCAACTGAGTTTTCATAATAAAGATTCCACCAGTCATGGTTTTCGTTTCTTTTGATAGGATGGCCTTGGTTTTTGACAATCAACAGAAGAAGATCAGCTTCTGTTAACCATTTTTGTAACGCTTGTTTCCGGACAGATAAAATATTTTATAGTCACGTTTGCAAATATTTTTCTTTCATTACCAACTTGATTAAACCCTGGTTGAAAATAGACAATTGGAAGGAAACATCAGTGACTATTCAATGACTTTTTCGAGTGCAGGTCACATTTGGAAGTCACATCTAGAAACCAATCTTAGGCCCCCCGTCCTAGGAAGTCGAGGACAACCAGAGTTTGACTTTTATAATAAAAGAGTAATGGACGGTACGTAAATAATAGTTGGTGCTGGTTTTGAGACAGGCCATGGCCACCCTCATCAATCATCTATCATTCTTGCACTAGAAGGGTCTCTCCTTTGCCATTCGACCAAGATCAAACTTCTCTTATAGTCCACAAGATGTCAGGTTTCGAAATGGTTCTTAGTCGTCCCCACTCCAATCACATTCCCAGAAAAATGATTAAGGCTAGCTTGCCTAACTAGCATGGAAACATAGTGATGTTCTGGGAGCTAGAAATTAAAGTGACAGGAACCCAAATTGAGCAAATGGAAGTGGATTAAGATATTAATTTGTCAATTTCATCGTTAACTATTACAGAAAAAGAGATCGAACCCAAAAGAAGGTGATCAGTGTGAGACAATATATAAGTTCCACATTGTTATATTAGGATTACGGAAGCTTGGCTGGATACAGACATTTTAATGAGCTATACCTCCTATGGAAATCAAATCAGCGGGATCTTGCTTGTATTGAATCATGTTTATAGAATTGTTTCCGGTTAAAGTAGTGTTTTTTGAGCTGGCAAATGGTTAATTCTGGTTAAAATCAATTCCGGTGAAGTCTAGCAATTTATTTATATATATATATATTTCACTTGACTTTGACAGTGGTGCGATGTTTAGGAGAAAAAATGCAGCCCCACTTATTCCATCAGTACCCAATTGGGGAAAAATTGTCAAACTATTAATGAGATCAACCACTCAATGAATAGCACCTTCCTATCTATCTATATATAAGAAAAGAGTTTTTTTTTTTTTTAATATATATTTATATATAATTGGAGTGAAAATTGAAATCACTTAAAATCAAAATAAAATCTTGCTACATATAATAATTTTTTAATTATTTGTGTTAAGTATTAACGTAATATTATAATTAATGTTCTAATTAATTATAATATTACAATTGATTTAAACTAATTAATTACAATTTATTTTAAAATTAATCATAGAATTAATCACCATTTTATTTATTAATTGTGATTGTGTTTTTTATATTGTCATTACACACTTATATAAAGACAGTAAATCTTCTGGTAATGTACAAATATATAAAAATACAATTCTTTTTTTTCATTATTTTCTTTTTTTTTCTCTTTTTTTTCCCAATTCGGATAAAAAATTGTTGCACATATTCAAGAAAAGAGTTAGGCAGAAAACTATTAGACCATCTTTCCAAAAGAGAAGTTATATATTTTCTTTTTTGTTCTTCATTAAAAGATAAAAAAGAAGAATATTCCAACATTGAACGAAAAAAGAAAGGTAACAATTATTAAGATATATATTTTAACTTTTTAAGTAGTTGAATCAAAATGATTTACACTTGGATTAGACTTTGTTTATTGGCAAATTAATGCTTTGTATAAGAAATAATTTTGGAAGATATTGATCCCCATTTAAAGCGTTTTGGAGGAGCTACTCCCCATTTGGTGGTCTATTGTAATCCACAAGTATGTGATAAATTTTCCTCCTATCCCACTTTGGTAAAAGTTTAATTTAAATGGACGATAAGATTGTATCAAGTAAAGTTAAAATAAATAAAATAATCATAAAAATATAATTTTTAATAAGATAATAAAAAAATAAAATTAAAAGTAAAAAAATAATTATACCTAGTCATTTTTTTTCTTTTGTAGAGAATAATACAATAAAATTCAAATCGTTCAAATTCAATCAGTTTTCAACTATTAATAATAGTAATTAACCACTAATCTCCTTTTTTTAATTGGTTGTATTGCCAACCACATAACACATTTATATAGAAATAATAGATGAATAAATGAATCAACTAAAGCTTTTGGAATAATCTTAGCAAAGTAATCTCCACTGCAAAGATGTCTGAGGTCATCCTTCTTTCCTTAAAGGGCACAAATCCTAGGGTTAACGGCTTTTCGGGTCGCTTTGAGCCCTGAGAGTCTTTCATTTGTATTTTCTTCTACATGTTTCCATGACCACATTTTGCATCCACCATCACCAACTCACAAACTACTTTTAACTCTGATGATCTAATGTTCATCGGTCTGTCTTGTCAAATTGTGCCACTTATCAAACTACTTCTCCATTTCCACCGTCCAGTCTTGCACAAGCCCATCGTAAAATGTCGCTTTCCTTTGGAAAGACAAAGCAGAAAAAACAACCGAAAGGTTAATTGCAAAGGTCGCAAACCTAATTAAGATATTATTTCTGGTAATCATAAAATTGTCCAACTTAGGCCACTGAGGAGCAAAAAATGGTTATATATCATAAATAATGGGGCCTCCTACACGATATGCTGTGTTGATTTCCGATACGAAACCGTTTGTGACTTCAGCCTCAAATTCTTTGATATTCATTCTGTAAGCATAGATCTGGGTTGTGTCAGCTACAATAATTCTTTAGAGCAGATTTATTTCTCCCACTCAGTTTATTGCTGATGGATTACCTAACAATAATGAAATTGTTTTATCATTTCAACCACCCCACACCATTGTGAACGAACTCAAAAGTAAAACTAAATCTTTCGTGGAGGAGTAAATTGCATTAGGTTCGCAAGATCATCGACATCATTACGAGCTGATCACTGATCACTGTTTTTAATTAGATCAATTCTTTATTGAATCAGAAAGTAGACTTTCTGAAGTTCTGGGTGCAGCATGAGCATACGCCCATTCAATCTACGTGTATGCATGTTCGAGTGTGTGTGAGAGAGAACACTATGACAAAGAAAAATTCTATGCACCATTTACATTTTTCACTATACAATTCATTACTAAAGACAATCTAATCAAAAATTAAAATTTCTCTTTACAGTTA
The DNA here is from genome assembly GCA_033439115.1 of Firmiana major. Taxonomy (NCBI): domain Eukaryota; kingdom Viridiplantae; phylum Streptophyta; class Magnoliopsida; order Malvales; family Malvaceae; genus Firmiana; species Firmiana major. The sequence continues at coordinate 32,562,664 of CM065913.1, read as the reverse complement.
ATATAATTTAAGTTAATTTCTCATTTAACCTTTTTTTCAAACCTTTAACCTTTTGTATCCCTAAATTACTATCTCACCTAAAATTCAATCGTTGGCTTTCTCTAGTTGAGGGCTGTTCGCTCAAAAATGCATCAAAAAAAATTCTTTTTTATTTCTTTTATTTCTTATCTATTTAGTTTTAAAATAAAAATACAGAAAGCCTTAAATCTAGTGTTTAAGTTTGTAACTTCAGTCTTAGATTATATGTTCTTGTTTTTGACCTTCAAAGGATACAAAAAGCTGGTTTACAGAATGAATGAATGCCAATATGAAGGTTATATATGACATCGGTAGAAATGCTAAAACTGGTGGCAGCTGACACTGCCTGCTTGGCATACCCCGCAGAATTCACACACCCATATAGACAGCTCGAACTTGCTTCCCACGTTTCGGACCTATGTGAGAAAACTGATTTATCAATACCGAATGAGGAGAAGACCTACATCGTAAGCATTTGCTATTAACAGCACAGGTGTCATGAACACTGATTGCCCTTGTCACCATCTGACCGGCTAACCACTCCATTACCAAAAAAATATATTATTTTTTTTCTCTATAGCAAATTTATTTGTTTCCATGAATGCACCAATGCATATGTACGCGTGTGGGTTTGGGCTTCTCCACGTGTAATACAATATAAATAATTTGATGTTAAATGTCTCCTTATAATAACTAACTAGAAAAATGTCTATGCAATGCAACGGGCTCATGTATTTAAATAAATAGTATTGCTAAATTATGAACCAAGAAGAAATCCATATTAACAAGGTTAATAATGGTAGACAAATGTGTTTCTCCTAGTCATGTTCAACCTAAAAGGCACTAAACCTTTCCTAGCACTAAACCTTTCCTAATTTCATAAACCCTTCGTCATTTCCAAATTTCTTATTTCCCCATTACCGTTGTCGATTTCACTTTCCTTTTTTTTTTTAATTAAATTTGGTTTCTTGTTCTTCAGAAAGCTACTCTTTCTTGTTCTTCACATCGATTGCTCCTCTTCTCCCCTTCATCCCCGCTCTCACTTTCTTATATCTTTTTTTTTTCCCAAATTTTTTTTCCTTTTCTTACGCAAAATTTTATTTCGATCGTGAATCGCTTTCTCCATCGTCGTCGTTAATCGCTCTTCTCTCCATTACTCAGATCTATTGTTCTCTCTCCATCATTCTGTTTCCATCACACTCATCTCTCATTGTTTTGTTCCTGTTCACCGATCTTCATTTTTTCAAGGGGGAGCGTTGGCTTGATCTCCATCGTTCTCTACGCTGATCTCGCTCTTCTCTTCGCTTAACCTACCTCGCCTTGGCCGTCTTTATATATCAGGTGGTTTTTTTACTGTAATTTTTTGTAAATATTCTTTGATTTGTAAGAGCTTCCTATTTTAAGATTTGCTTCTAGGGTTTAGTTGGTATTTTCTGCTTACTGTAACTTATTTTCCTTTAGTTTAATTGGTTTATGATCCATGTTTGAGAGCATTATTATTTTGGTTTATGAGTACTGATCTTTGAACTTTTTTTTTTTTTTTAAATTCTTGCTAATTAGAATCACTTCGGTGGTATTCTTGCCTGAGAGGAGTATCTATGTCGTGCTTTTTAACCCTCTGCTGCCCTGCATAGTGGTATATATACATTATCTTTTGTGATTTTTTTGAGAACATAGACTTATGTGGCCAAATGAACGCAGTTATTGCAAGATGTATAATATTAAAACGCGACGTTTTATGCATATTTACTATAGTAACAGATGTATTGTAAATTCTGATCTCTTTTTCTGGTATAAAGAATTTCATTATCTCTTTGATCTTCTCTACCATGATTTGCATGTATCCAATAAATCACCATGATCTTGCATACATGGTTATAGCTGCGGAATTGTGTAAGAAAATATGTATAGTTCACATATACTCAACTTCAGCTAATGGTAAGGGATTAGTGAGTTTACGGATTTTATATGGTCTATCATTACTTTCTCAGTCTCAGATTTTCTCACTCACCTATTAGATTCATTAGCTAATATCTATGAAAGGAACATTGGCAGATGGCATTAGAGTTGTGTCTAGTAAAAGAAGCTTATAGCCATGGTTTTTGCACAAACAATGCCACTCGGTCTAGTATATTATTTCATTCTGCATTCTGCAATTATATAACAAATAGTACCAGCAGCTTTGGTCTTTGATCCTTATCATGAGTAAACATGTAGGGCTAGCATACCGTCTCATAGTTGCTAGTGGATATGATAATTTTTCTTCATAATATTTCATCCACATGATCTGCAGAGTAAAGTCCTATTTGAACATAATTCAATGATACAGTATTTCAAATGGGCCATTATTGTTGTCCCAATTTCAATCCTGAAGCACCCTTGTGAAACCCAAATATTTCTCACTTTATTTCTTATTTGGTAAACTAAGAAGTAATTAAGAACTCGGAATAATATTATGCAGGCTCGAAACCACCAAAATACTCGGGTTAGTGACATGGGGCCTGTTGACACTTAAATCGAGGTAAGACTCTAAGCCCGAGAATTTCTTAAGAATTACATATTTGAGTATGAATTGATGTTTAGAAATGAAAACTAAGGAATTGAAAGTGAAAAAGTTAGTAAGGTTCGGGTTTTGCACTAAATCGAGCAAATGAGTTCGGAAAAAAGAATAAATCCGGAATAAATTCTAAAAATTATTCTGAAGCCATAGAAAATTAATATAAAATGAAATTTACTTGAGAAATCAAAATCAAGTGGAAATATGGAGGTTTCGAGGATCGAATTAATTTTTAAGATAAATTGAAAATTTTAAGTCATTTTGCTCGGTATTGACAAAATCGCGCAAAATGGGTTCAATCGGGTAATTTTTTTTTAAACAAGTGACTCTCAAATTTTTATAAAACATACTAGAGACATAGTATAACACTTGAGAAGTGAAAATTTGGAGAAAATTAGATTAGAATAATTTTTCTTGAATTCTTCTAGAAGAGGACAGAAATTTGTCCCCTTCAGCCTGCCGACCCAATCAACATGTTTATCAAATTTGAAGACCTTCCGGTATTCAATTAGAGCCAAGTTTTTTAAGTCTAAAAGTAGACTTAAGGAGCTTTCAGTGGGCATAAAAATCAACCCCAAAGGACTTCTAAGTCGAGAGATATCCCCCTCCCTTTCGTCCCGCAGGCGTCCTTCCTTTGCCCTCAGTGCGTGATTTTTTAGGCCACCTTTCGATCAGATTCAGGTGTTGTCCAAGAAGGATAAAATCTTCCTCATCTAGTCCTATATAACATATAAAAAGTTAAACCACAAAACAGTTCATTTACTAGGTGAAAAATGCAAAACAAAAACGGTCGACGGATCTGCCCTGTTTTCGGTAAGTGAAGAACTTGAAATTTTTTATTCTTTGGCTGAGTTTTCTTGTAGTTTTTGATGATTCTAAGCTCTATACATGTTAAATAACAGTTCAGGATCAATTGGAAGAATAAAAAATGTGGTCAACCTTGGTCAAACTCGAGATAAAGTTGATGGATGATGATGAAGTTCATATATGTTGTTATTTGGTGTTGTTGAAAGATTTTTAGTTAAGTCGACTTTGATGATTTAACTTCTAAGAATGATTTGAGATCTGGACATCAAGGTGTTGATGTGTTTATGTGAAAAATTTGATGGATCTAAAGTTATTAACGGTTAAATTTATACCGAGAAAGCCCGATTTATAGTTTGACTCATTGTAAAATCAAAAAACGAAAGAATTAAAAATTGTACAAGGTGACTAGCTTGATTTATGAACTTGAATGAATCATAAAGTTAATGAAGTAATGGAATGAGAAATTAGAATAACGAAATTTGCCAAAAACGGCACTAAATCGGTAAAACTGAGAAAATCAAAAAAGTTTATTGAAAAGTCAAAATTGGTTAAACTTCGAGAAGATAAATTAAAATTGCATATGTTAAGATGAAATTGATCAATATATGATGGATGAATATCGTTTTGGGCAGTTCATGAATTCGACACGTAAATCGAGGCAATCCCGAGACCCGACAAGTTTACGCTGCCCTACGATCTACGAGGTAAGGGATGTGATTTAAAGTAGTATTGGTATTAAAATACCTTATTTCAGCTTAAAAATATGTTGAACATGTTAGTTTTTACGAATAATAATTTCGAACCCAGAAAAAAATTACTATGCAGTCAAAAATCGAGAAACCCGAAAGAAAAGCCCTATTTTTTAAGCTTTTCAAAATATACTTTTGATATCTGTGAAATGTTTTTAAATGAAATTTGTTATGTGAAAATGAAAATTCATTATTTTTACAAGTTACGGGTGAAAGACCCGAATTATGATTAAAAATATGATTTCTACGAGTTTATGGTTGAACGGACCCGAAATATAATTAAATAATTATTTCTACGAATTTACGAGTGAACGGATCCGAAATATAATTAAAAATATGATTTCTATGAATTTACGGGTGTACGGACCTGAGAAATGATTTAAAAATTTACGAGTGTACGGACCCGAGAAATGATTTAAAAGTTTAAGGGTGAACGGACCAGAGAAATAATTTCAAAGAAATGTTTTGAGACTAAGGCTATATGTAAGCTATGAGAGCTATCTTAAATTGCTGTGTGGGGTCTAGACCGTCATGGAACATGCCTCATACCACTTGGTGTACGTTTAGTCCCTTGTGGTGCATGTTGAACTGCGTCGGATATTTGTACCACTCGGTGCGATGTTTATGCCACTCTCCGTTAAAGGAAATATATGTATAGTGGTAAGGGGCTCATTGGTACTAAGTATAAGTGAAGCATCTATGCAAATTTCCTATGTGAAATGCATACATGAATACGACTTTTGTCGTAATGAAAATGCTGCTGCCTAGTCTCCATGAAAAGAATCAGTATTATTTGAAATAAAGAGTACTAAATTTTATGATTTAAATATTATGTACTCTGACTTGATTTGCTCTTTAAATGAGCTACATGATATATGCTATGTGAATGATTACCTACGAGATATTTGTTACATGATTTACATGCTACGTGATTATAAGATGCATGATTTATAAATTACATGCTACCAATTATGATATCACAAGTACTTTGACTTGTCTTTCGAAACTAAATATGTTTCGGTTAATATTCACGTGCATGATATTTTATAAAACTTATATTACAATATTTTACATTTACATGTTTTAATGCTAAGCTGCCTTAAATGCATGTCTTACTAGGCTTGAAGAGCTCACCCCTTTATTTTTACCTCACAGATTTTCTTAAATAAATTGTCACCCTTACCTGCCATACAATAGTCGTGGACAGGCGGACTCAGCCCTTCCAGGCTATCCTCAGTACTAGTAAGGTATATTTTACTTTATCTATCAGACTTCCTGTAAAGCATAGACAATGTTGTAATAATGTTTTGGGATGTAAAATAAGAAATATGAATGTAACTAAAGTAGTACTAACGCAGTTTAAACCTTACTGTATATTCTGAATATATAAAGTGAGAATGAGAATAGACGTACTGATAAGGAGAGGAAAAGACATTGAAATCGATTTGTTGCGATTATAAACTGCGTCTCGGTACATTAACGAAAGATTAAGAAATTGACACTGATAGGAATACAACTTAAGTAAAGGATAAAAAAAAAGCTCATTTTTTCGCGTTTTCGGGGCGTCACAGTTTTCATGGTATCAGAGTAAAAGTTGTCTAGTACTGTCAGTGTCAAATCAAAAAGTCAGATTACATCTCAAATTGTCTATACTTGTCTGGTTGTAAAGTAAGTATATTTGTTAAGTCATGATTAAAATTTTGGGTGTACGTGCAGGTAAACGATTACTGAAAATATGAGTAGTAGGAGAGGCCGTCCAAGGAGACAGGCACAACCTGTTTCGCCATCTCTCCCTCAACCTGAGAGCCCCACTAAGAGAATAAGGAGGCTCGAGGGAACAGTACATGCATTGACTGCCATTATTGCCCAGTAGTTTGGGGCAAACACCCCTGGTACTGATGCCACTCCTGCACCAGCACAAGTTCCTCCTTCCCCACCACAGAATCCTCCGGCAGCCCCAGCACCTCAGCCTGCAGTTCCACAGCCTAGAAATGTTAGAGACACCCAAAGGATCCGATTAAGGCTGAGGGATGGTTAATAGACATTGATTCGGTATTTCAGTATTTGGGTTGCACGGATGAAGAAAAAGTGACTATGGCCAGCTATATGCTCAAGGAAGAGGTTAAATTTTGGTGGAGGACCACACATAAAACCTTAGCTGATAATCCAACAGATATTACATAGGAGGCATTTCTAGATGCATTCAGAGCCTAGTATATTCTGCTTATAGCACAAAAGAAGATGCAGGCGAAATTTTTGAATCTAACTCAGGGCAGTTCGACTGTTGATCAGTATGAAAGTCGATTCACTACCTTATTGAGATATGATCCTGACACCTTTAGGGATCCAGCGCGCTGAATTAAGAGATTTTTGGCAGGTCTGAGATCAGGGATCCGGGACAGATTATTGGGATTTCGATTTGAGGATTTTAAGGATGCTTTAGGTCGGGCTCAAGAAGTTGAAAGGGGCTTAGATGTGACCCGAGCTGAGCATGGGTACAAAACCAAGGATCGAGATAAAGGAAAAAGGATACAAGCATCTCGATATAATATGAGAAAGAACCAGCCGAGAGGCAAAGAACAGATGAGCCTCAGACATGGGCTGGGAAGCCCAAGATCCACATGGGCAGTGCTGCCACTACCCGAAGCCCTGGAACAATAGTGCCGCGATGCAAGAACTATGGCAAGATACATGCTGGTGAATGCACCAGGACTACAGTAGTGCCGCGATGTGAGTTTCTCGATATCTTTCCAGAAGATTTACCGGGACTACCACTAGAGAGAGAAGTTGAATTTGCAATTGATATGGTGCCCGACACTCAGCCTATTTTCAAGCCACCTTATCGAATGGCATTGGTCGAATTAGAGGAATTGAAAAAGCAGTTACAAGAATTGCTCGATAAGGGATTTATTAGGCCGAGTGTGTCTCCATGGGGTGCTCCGGTACTGTTTGTCAAAAAGAAAGATGGCAGTCTTCGTCTGTGTATTGATTATAGACTGTTGAATAAGGTAACGATAAAGAATAAGTTTCCTCTACTAAAGATAGATGACTTATTCGATCAATTAAGAGGGGCATCGATGTTCTCCAAGATAGATCTGAGATCGGGTTATCATCAGTTAAAGATTAAGGAGGCTGATGTACCGAAGATAGCCTTTCGGACCCGATATGGGCACTATGAATTTTTTGTGATACCCTTTGGGCTGACAAACGCCCCTGCTGCCTTTATGAATTTGATGAATGATGTTTTTCGAGAATATTTGGATAAATTTGTCATGTGTTCATTGATGACATACTGATTTATTCTAAGTCTCGGGAGGAGCACGAGCAGCATTTGAGAATTGTGCTCCAAACTCTTCGTGAGAAGAGACTGTATGGAAAATTCAGTAAATGTGCATTTTGGTTGGAGCAGATTGCCTTCCTCGGACACAGTATCTAAGGATGGAGTGTCTGTGGATCCGTCCAAAGTGGATGCAGTATTAAAATGGGAGAGACCAAGGACAATGACAGAGATTCGAAATTTCCTGGGATTAGCAAGATACTACCGAAAGTTTGTCGAAGGATTTTCCTGGATTGCAGCTCCACTGTCTAAATTGACCTATAAGAATGTCACATTTGAGTGGTTTGACCAGTGTGAGCGGAGCTTCCAAGAGCTCAAACGCCGGTTGACCACAGCACCAGTCTTGACCATTCCGAGCGGTTCGGGAGGATTTACAATTTACAGTGATGCGTCCTACTAGGGTTTGGGCTGTGCTAATGCAGAATGGTAGAGTGGTTGCTTATGGGTCTCGCCAGCTAAAGGACTATGAGCGTAACTATCCCACTCATGACTTGGAGTTGGCTGCAGTAATTTTTGCACTAAAGATATGGCGGCATTACTTGTATGGTGAAAAATTTCAGATTTTCACCGACCAGAAGAGTCTCAAGTATATTTTTGATCAGAATGAGCTGAATATGAGACAGTGAAGAAGGATAGAGCTCCTGAAGAATTATGACTGCGAGATTTTGTACCATCCGGGCAAGGCGAATGTGGTAGCAGATGCCCTCAGTAGAAAAGGTATGATGTCCTATATGATTATTAAAGAATGGGACTTGTTAAGGCAGTTCGCGGAGCTCAGACTCAATGTTGATGAGGTTAATGATGGGTTTATGGCTACCCTACAGATAGAGCCCAGTATACTGGATCAAATCAGAGCAAGACAGAGGAATGATCAGAAATTACTGAATATGGTTAGTTAGGCTGAGGAGAGATTGCAGTCAGAATTCTTGGTCAATGATGGGTTGTTGAGATTTCGGGGCCGTATTTGTGTACCCCATGATGACACCCTGAGATAAGTACTAAGATGTACCATGATCTCCGAAAAATGTATTGGTGGATAGGAATGAAGAAAGATGTGGCAAATTTTGTGGCTAGATGTTTAGTTTGCCAACAGATTAAGGCTGAGCACCAGAAGCCAGCAGGATTGCTTAAGTCTTTACCAGTGCCTACTTGAAAATGAGAGCATATTACTATGGATTTTATTATGGGGTTACCTAGGACCCAGAGAGGTCATGATGCAGTCTGGGTGATTGTGGACAGACTGATAAAGAGTGCCCATTTTCTTGCCATAAAGAGCACTGATTCTCTGGATAAGCTAGCAAAACTGTATGTTCGAGAGGTGGCATGATTACATGGAGCTCCTGTGAGTATTACCTCTGATAGAGATTCCCGGTTCACTTCAAGGTTTTGAACTCGTTTTCAGGAAGCCATGGGATCTCGACTGAATTTGAGCACCACCTATCATCCTCAGACAGACGGTCAGTCCGAGCGGACTATTCAGACCTTAGAGGATATGTTAAGGGCATGTGTACTAGATTTTAAGGGCTCATGAGATGATCATTTGCCTCTCGCTGAATTTTCTTATAATAACAGTTATCATGCTAGCATTGGTATGGCTCCTTATGAAGCTCTATATGGCAGGAGATGTAGATCCCCGATTGCATGAGAAGAAGTGGGTGATAAAAAAATACTTGCTCCCGAACTAGTTGAACAGGCAGCTAATGGTGTTCAGTTAATCTGTGATAGATTGAGGACAGCACAAAGTAGGCAAAAGAGTTATGCAAATGTGCGAAGACGTCCTCTGAAATTTCAAGTTGGGGACTCTGTATTTGTAAAGGTGTCTCCGATGAAGGGTCTCACACGTTTCGGAAAGAAAGGGAAGCTCAGTCCTCGCTTCATTGGTCCATTTGAAATATTGGAGAAAGTGGGAGACGTTGCATATCGACTTGCACTACCCCCACAGTTGTCGGGTATACATGATGTCTTTCACGTTTTCATATTGAGGAAGTATTATTCGGACCCTTCTCTTGTCATAGAGTACAAATCATTAGAGATTCATGAAGACATGAGTTATATTGAACAACCGATCCGGATCCTCGACAGAAAAGAGAAGGTACTTCGATCTAAGACGATTCCACTGGTAAAGATTTTTTGGCGACACCACTCGATAGAAGAAGCTACATGAGAGCTAGAAAGCCACATGAAAGAGAAGTACCCGCAGTTATTCGATGGATCAATTTGAATTTGGAGGACCGAATTCCCAAAAGGTGGGGAGAAATGTGAAACCCAAATATTTCTCACTTTATTTCTTATTTGGTAAACTAAGAAGTAATTGAGAACTCGAAATAATATTATGCAGGCCCGAAACCACCAAAACACTTGGGTTAGTGACGTGGGGCCCGTTGGCACTTAAACCGAGATAAGACTCTAAGCCCGAGAATTTCTTAAGAATTACATGTTTGAGTATGAATTGATGTTTAGAAATGAAAACTAAGGAATTGAAAGTGAAAAAGTTAGTAAGGTTCGGGTTTTGCACTAAATCGAGCAAATGGGCTCGGAAAAGAGAATAAATCCGGAATAAATTCTGAAAATTCTCAAAAATTATTTTGAGGTCATAGAAAATTAATATAAGATGAAATTTACTTGAAAAATCAAAATCAAGTGAAAATATGGAGGTTTCGGGGATCGAATTAATTTTTAAGGTAAATTGAAAACTTTAAGTCATTTTGCTCGGTATTGACCAAATCGCGCAAAATAGGTTTAATCGGGTAATTTTTCTTAAACAAGTGACCCTCAAATTTTTATGAAACAAGGACTTTTTCCTTCCTATCGAGGATCATATCCATCTCACCTTGCCCGGATAGGCTCTCTAGTTCCCCACCTTTGTAGTATGTGGATTTCCAGATGTCTTCCTGAATGTCAAAAGTTTCATATTCAATAACATGGGAGGGATCCAGATTATATCTTCTCAACATAGAAACGTGGAAGATATTATGTATCCTAGCAAGCTGTGGAGGTAAAGCTAGCCGGTAAGCAACATCTCCCACTCTTTCTAGTATCTCAAACAGACCGATAAAGCGAGGGCTCAACTTCCCTTTCTTTCCAAATCGCATGATGCCCATACTCAGATACCTTCAAAAATACAGAGTCCCTAATCTAAAATTCAAGTAGCCGTCTACGCACATCAGCGTAACTCTTTTGTCTACTCTGAGCAGCCTGAAGTCTGTCATAAATAATTTGAACGTCCTTAACTGCTTGTTCCACTAAATCGGGAGCCATTATTTTTCGGTCACCCACTTCTTCCCAAGCAATCGGGGATCTACATCTCCTGCCATATAAAGCTTTATAAGGAGTTATACCAATGCTAGCATGATAACTCTTATTATAGGTAAATTCAACGAGGGGCAGATGATCATCGCATGAGCCCTTAAAATCTAGCACACACGCCCTTAACATATACTCTAAGGTTTGAATAGTCCGCTCGGACTGACCGTCAGTCTAAGGATGATAGGCGGTGCTCAAATTCAGTCGAGATCCCATGTTTTTCTGAAAACGAGTCCAAAACCTCGAAGTGAACCGGGAATCTCTATCAGAAGTAATGCTCACAAGAGTTCCATGTAATCATGCCACCTCTCGGACATACAGTTCTACTATCTTATCCAGAGAATCAGTGCTCTTAATGGCAAGGAAGTGGGCACTCTTTGTTAGTTTGTCCTCAATCACCCAGACTGTATCATGACCTCTCGGGTCCTGGGTAACCCCATAATAAAATCCATCGTTATGTGCTCTCATTTCCATGTAGGCACTGTTAAGGGCTTAAGAAGCCCTGCGTGCTTTTGATGCTCAATCTTAACCTGTTGACATACCAAGCACCTAGCCACAAATTCTGCTACATCTTGCTTCATACTAGTCCACTAGTACACCTTCCGCAGATCATGATACATCTTGGTACTGTCTGGGTGCATGGTGTAACGAAAACAATGAGACTCCTTCAAAATCTCCTGCCTCAGGGCATCATCGTTCGGAACACAAATTCGACCTTTGAACCTCAACAGTACATCCTTACTGACCGTAAAAATCTGACTGCGAAGTTTGTTCTGCCTGACTTACCATATCTAATAACTTCTTATCAGTTCTTTACCCTGTTCTGATCTGATCTAAGATACTCGGCTCAATCCGTAAGCTAGCCACAAATCTAACCTCTACTTTTTCAACATTAATCCTAAGTCTGGCGAACTGTTCCATTAATTTCCATTCTCTAACTATCATATACGACACCATACTTTTCCTACTAAGAGCATCTACTATCACGTTCGCATTAGTCGGATGATACAAAATCTCGCAGTCATAATCCTTAAGAAGCTCTATCCACCGTCTCTGTCTCATATTAAGCTCCTTTTGATCAAATATATACTTTAAGCTTTTGTGGTCAATGAAGACCTGAAATTTCTCACCATACAGGTAATGCCACCAAATCTTCAAGGCAAAAACTACAGCGGCTAACTCCAGGTCATGGGTGGGATAATTTCGCTCATGGTCCTTTAATTTTCTAGAATCGTAAGCTATTACTCGTCCATTTTGCATAAGTACATATCCCAAACCCTGGTGAGAAGCATCACAATATACCGCAAATCCCCCTGAACCACTCGGAATCATCAGGACAGGTGCGGTAGTTAATCTCTGTTTGAACTCCTGAAAACTCTGCTCACATGCTTTAGACCATAAAAAGGGAACTCCCTTACGCGTGAGCTTAGTCAATGGAGCTACTATTTTGGAAAATCCTTCTACAAATCTTCGATAGTACCCCGTCAGCCTCAGAAAACTTCGAATCTCAATCACAGTCTTTGGTCTCTCCCATTGGAGTACTGTTTCAACCTTGGACGGATCAACTGACACTTCGTCTTTGGATATAATGTGACCGAAGAAAGCTATCTGCTCCAGCCAGAATTCACATTTACTTAGTTTTTCATATGATTGTTTCTCCCGAAGGGTCTAGAGCACTGTCCTTAAATGCTGCTCATGTTCCTCCAGGGACTTAGAGTACACCAAGATGTCATCAATAAAAACAATTACAAATCGATCTAGATAATCTCGGAATACTTCATTCATCAGACTCATGAAAGCAGCAGGGGCATTGGTCAAACCTAAGGCATCACCAAGAACTCATAGTGGCCATATCTTGTCCTAAATGCTGTCTTAACGACATCATCCTTCCTAATCCTCAACTGGTGATAGCCAGACCTCAGATCAATCTTCGAAAATACTGAAGCCCCTCTCAACTAATCAAATAAGTCATCAATTCTAGGCAGAGGTTACTTGTTCTTTACTGTAGCCTTATTCAATAATCTATAATCTATACACAACCGAAGGCTACCATCTTTCTTCCTAACAAACAAAATCGGAGCTCCCCAAGGCAACACACTAGGTCTTACAAAACTCTTGTCCAGCAATTCTTACAACTGCTTTTTCAACTCCTCTAATTCTACTAGTGTCATTCTATAGGGAGTCTTAGAGATTGGCTGGATATCCGGTAGTAAATCAATAGTGAACTCCAGCCCTCTCTCTGGTGGTAATCCTGGTAATTCCTCAGGAAACACATCTAAAAATTCACATACTACTGGTATGTCTTGAATACTTGAGTGTTCACATTTCGTATTCGAAATAGAGGCTATATAACCTTCACCACAATAGGATAAAAAAAGTTCACACAATATCATATTTCAAAGTATCTTATATTTCATTTCATTTTCACTGATACGAATTTCCTGTAACGATACCAATAATTTTAGTTACAGCTATCACAGGTATATATAATTTATAACCAGACAAGTACAGATACTTGGGATGTAATCACACTTGTCCTAATCGACACTAACAGTACTAGACAACATTTGCTCTGATACCACTAACTGTAACGCCCCGAAAGCGCGAAAAATATGGCAATTTTTTTTCTTTTTTTTTCTACTTAGGTTGTATTCCTGTACAGTGTAGGATACTTCTTTCTTTATTTATTTATTTTTTAGTGTTCGTTATTCCAACCACCTCATGCGTTAAATAGTAAGTAACATCTACATATTAATTGTTTCTTGAACGTTTACATACTAATCCATAAAAATAGTGATTACATCCCGTAATAATTATACACCCACATATCTGTACATTATACATGTCTAGAAATAAACATCTATTATTATACCTGAACAAGTACTTCGTAGATAGCTGCGTAACACTTACTGCAGGATATCTGAGATGGAGAAAAAGGGGGTGAGTTTCTGGGAAAAAACTCCGTAAGGAATATGTTTAGAATAATTCTGACTATAAAAAGCATATGAAAATCATGCAAGTATACTTTCATACTTTACTTCTGAAATTCAAATCATAAAGTTACTTGAAAAATAATCATTCAATCGTACGTATAAATTCTATTTCGTGCGTAAAACATTAATACAAGAAAATATCATAAATGTGTATACTTTCATTTTTAATACCATGAATGTCTTTTCATCTGAAAACATAAAACATGTTTTCTTTCACTAAATAATTATGCAAATCTTTATCTGAAAGCATAAATCATACTTTCTTTCATGAAAACATCATCATGCATAGTTTTCTTTCATGAAATATTCATCATACATAATTCATTTCATAAAATCATTATATAGATCTTTTCATCTGAAAACGTAAAACATGTTTTCTTTCATGAAAACATCATCATACTTTCTTTCATAAGAACATCATCATTCTTTCTTTCATAATCATCATCATACTTTCTTTCATAAAGACTCATCATCAAAACATGGAGACTAGGCTATATTTGAGTCATGCAATATACATCATCCTCTGTAGAGGGTCATAATCATACCAATGGCCATGGTGGGGGCTGTAGACTAGATCAGGGTCGTACAGCAATCATAATCATAAATATGGGTAGTATCTTCTCATTTTTATCATATACTAGCACATAGTTAGGGCACAGGCACCGATGGCACTCGCCGTGCGGGAAACATTCTGGCGTGCTGCTCGGACACGAGATACTATCAGAAATCATCATAATAGACCACGAGTAGCGAGTCAACCACCACACAGGTGAAGACAAGCGCTATAAGGGTCTTACGTATCGGCATCTCAAGTGACAGAGCCGAAGCGCCACGAGTAGTTGCCATGCATATAAATAGCCTTCTAATCTCAAAATCTCTTTTTCTTTTCTTAAATACTTTCGAAAAACATCAAAGTTTTCGTTGAAACATGAATATAAAGTCATATAGAAAACTATAAAATATTCATGTGTTTCATACTCTGTAAATCATTTCATAAAACGAAATATACTTCATCAAATCGTTTCATGAGCATAAATATGCTTTGTAAATCATTCATAAATCTGAATATGCTTCATAAATCATTTTATAAATATAATTATGCTTTATAAATCATTTCATGAACATAATTATATTTTATAAATCATTTCATGAATGTAAATAGGTCAGAATTAAGCTAAATTACACCCCTTACCTTGTAGACCTTGGGGTGGTGCAAAATTGTTAGGTCTCGGAATTACTTCAATTTGCGTGCCAAATTCCTGAGCTGCCGAAAACGATACCAATTCATCATATATTGATCAATTTCATCTTAACATACTCAATTTTAATTTATCTTCTCGAAATTTGACCAATTTTGACTTTTCGGTCAACTTTTTCGGTTTTCTCGGTTTTACCGATTTAAGTCTCGTTTTTGGCCAATTTCATTATTTTAATTTTTCATTTCATTAATTCATTAACCTTATGACTCATTCAAGTCCATAAATCATGTTGGTCACTTTACCAAATTTTCAATTCTTTCACTTTTCAGTTTTACACTGAGTTAAGCTATAAATCGGGCTTTCTCGGTATAAATTTAACCGTTAACAACCTTGGATCCATAAAAAATTTACCACAAACACATCAATACTATGCTGTCCAGATCTCAAATCCTTCATAGAAATTAAATCATCCAATTCTACTTAACAAAAAACCTTCTAAAAACATCAAATAACAACATATATGAATTTTATCATCATCCATCAATTTTACCTCGGGTTTGACCAAGGTTGACCATATTTTTCTTCCACAAAATTGATCCTCAACTGAAATTCAACATGTATATAGCTCAAAACCATGAAAAACTAGCTCAAAAACCGATCAAAGAATGAAAAATCTTAAATTCCTCACTTACCAAAAGCAGGCCAGATTCGTCGACCGTTTTTCTTTTGCGTTTTTCACCTAGAAAATAAACTTCTTTGGGTTGAATTTTTTATACATTATATAGGACTGGATGAGTAAGATTTCATCCTTCTTGTCCGACACCTGAATCTGGCCGGAAGGTGGCCGAAAAAATCTCACAAGGAGAGGATGAGAATGACGCCTGGGGCAACTTGGAGGATTGATTGCTCATGGCCTAGAAGTCTGATGGGGTTGATTTTTATGCCCAATGAAAGCTCCTTAAGTCTAATTCCAGACTTGAAAAACTTGGCTCAAATTGAATATTGGAAGGTCTTCAAAGTTGACAAAATGTGGGAGTTGGTCAGAAATCTAAAGCAAGACAGATTTTTGTTCTCCTTTGGAAAATTCCAAAAAAATTATTCTAGTCCAATTTTCTCCAAATTTTCACTTCTCAAGAGTTATACTATGTCCCTAGTATGTTTCATAAAAATTTGGGGGTCACTTGTGTAAGAAAAATTACCCGATTGAGCTCATTTTGCGCGATTTGGTCTATACCAAGCAAAATGGTTTAAAATTTTCAATTTACCTTAAAAATTAATTTGATCCCTAAAACCTCCATATTTCCACTTGATTTTGATTTCTTAAGTCAATTTCATCTTATATTAATTTTGTATGGTCTCAAAATAATTTTTATGAATTTTATGAATTTAATCTAAATTTATTTGTAATTTCGAGCCCATTTTCTCGGTTTAGTGCAAAACCCGAACCTTACTAACTTTTTCACTTCCAATACCTTAATTTTTATTTCTAAACATCATTTCATGATCATACATGAAATTCTTAAGAAATTCTCGGGTTTCACATTTCTCCCCACCTTTTAGGAATTTGGTCCTCCAAATTCACTCGAGTCCGTCAAATAAGTAAGGGTACTTCTCTTTCATCAGACTCTATAGTTTCCAAGTTGCTTCTTCTGTCGAATGACGCTTCCAGAGAACCTTTACCAATGGAATTCTCTTCGTTCGAAGGACTTTTTCCTTCCTATCGAGGATCCGGATAGGTTCTTCTACATAACTCACCTTTGTAGAGAGCCTATCCGGGCAAAGAGCTGAATATGAGACAGCGGAGATGGATAGATCTCCTGAAGGATTATGACTGCGAGATTTTGTACCATTTAGCAAGGAGAATGTGGTAGCAGATGCCCTCAATAGAAAGGGTATGATGTCCTATATGATGATTAGAGAATGGGACTTGTTAGGGCAGTTCGCGAAGCTAAGACTCAGTGTTGATGAGGTTAAGGATGGGTTTATGGCTAGCCTACAGATAGAGCCCAGTATACTGGATCAAATCAGAGCAAGACAGAGGAATGATCAGAAATTATTGAATATGGTTAGTCAGGCTGAGAAGAGATCACAGTCTGAATTCTTGGTCAGTGATAATGGGTTGTTGAGATTTTGGGGCCGTATTTGTGTACCCAATGATGACACCTTGAGACAGAGTATTTTGAAAGAGTCTCATTGTTCTCGATTAACCATACACCCATGTAGTACTAAGATGTACCATGATCTCTGAAAAGTGTATTGGTGGACAGGAATGAAGAAAGATGTGGCAGATTTTATGGTTAGATGTTTAGTCTGCCAACAGATTAAGCCTGAGCACCAGAAGCCAGCAAGACTGCTTAAGTCTTTACCAGTGCCTATTTGGAAATGGGAGCATATTACTATGAATTTTATTATGGGGTTACCTAGGATCCAGAGAGGTAATGATGCAGTCTGGGTGATTATGGACAGACTGACAAAGAGTGCCCATTTTCTTGCCATTAAGAGCACTGATTCTCTGATAAGCCAGCAGAACTGTATGTTCGAGAGGTGGCATGATTACATGGAGCTCCTGTGAGTATTACCTCTGATAGAGATTCCCGATTCACTTTGAGGTTCTAGACTCGTTTTTAGGAAGCTAAGGGATCTCGACTAAATTTGAGCACCGCCTATCATCCTCAGATAGACGGTCAGTTCGAGCGGACTATTCAGACCTTAGAGGATATATTAAGGGCATGTGCACTAGATTTTAAGGGCTCATGGGATGATCATTTGCCTCTCGCTGAATTTTCTTATAATAACAGTTATAATACTAGTATTGATATGGCTCCTTATGAAACTCTATATGGCAGGAGATGTAGATCCCCGATTGCATGGGAAGAAGTGGGTGATAAGAAAATACTTACTCTCGAACTAGTTGAATAGGCAGCTAATGGTGTTCAGTTAATCTGTGATAGATTGAGGACAGCACAAAGTAGGCAAAAGAGTTATACAGATGTGTGAAGACGTCCTCTGAAATTTCAAGTTGGGGACTCTGTATTTGTAAAGGTGTCTCCGATGAAGGGTGTCACACATTTCGGAAAGAAAGGGAAGCTCAGTCCTCGCTTCATTGGTCCATTTGAAATATTGGAGAAAGTGGGAGACGTTGCATATCGACTTGCACTACCCCCACAGTTGTCGAGTATACATGATGTCTTTAACGTTTTCATGTTGAGGAAGTATTATCCGGACCCTTCTCATGTCATAGAGTACAAACCATTGGAGATTCATGAAGACATGAGTTATATTGAACAACCGATCCGGATCCTCGACAGAAAAGAGAAGGTACTTCGATCTAAGACGATTTCACTGGTAAAGATTCTTTGGCGACACCACTCGATAAGAGAAGCTACATGGGAGCTAGAGAGCCACATGAAATAGAAGTACCCATAGTTGTTCGATGGACCAGTTTGAATTCGGAGTACTAAATTCTTAAAAGGTGGGGAGAAATGTGAAACCCAAATATTTCTCATTTTATTTCTTATTTGGTAAACTAAGAAGTAATTGAGAACTCGGAATAATATTATGCAAGCCCGAAACCACCAAAACACTCAGGTTAGTGACGTGGGACTCGTTGGCACTTAAACCGAGGTAAGACTCTAAGCCCAATAATTTCTTAAGAATTACATGTTTGAGTATGAATTGATGTTTAGAAATGAAAACTAAGGAATTGAAAGTGAAAAAGTTAGTAAGGTTTGGGTTTTGCACTAAATCGAGCAAATGGGCTCGGAAAAGAGAATAAATCCGGAAGAAATTCTAAAAATTCTCAAAAATTATTTCGAGACCATAGAAAATTAATATAAGATGAAATTTACTTAGAAAATCAAAATCAAGTGTAAATATGAAGTTTTCGAGGATCGAATTAATTTTTTAAGGTAAATTGAAAACTTTAAGCCATTTTGCTCGGTATTGACCAAATCGCGCAAAATGGGTTCAATCGGGGAATTTTTCTTAAACAAGTGACCCTAAAATTTTTATGAAACATACTAGAGACATAGTATAACACTTGAGAAGTGGAAATTTGGAGAAAATTGACTAGAATAATTTTTCTTGAATTCTTCTAGAAGAGGACAAAAATCTGTCCCCTTCAGCCTGCCGACCCAGCCAACATGTTTGTCAAATATGAAGACCTTACGATATTCAATTCGAGCCAAGTTTTTCAAGTCTGAAATTATACTTAAGGATCTTTCAGTGGGCATAAAAATCAACCCCAAAGGACTTCTAGGCCGAGAGATATCCCCCTCCCTTTCTTCCCGCAGGCGTCCTCCCTTTGCCCTTAGTGTGTGATTTTTTAGGCCATCTTACGGTCAGATTCAGGTGTCGTCCAAGAAGGATAAAATTTCCTCATCCAATCTTATATAACATATAAAAAATTCAGCCTCAAAACAGCTCATTTACTAGGTGAAATATGCAAAACAAAAACGGTCGATTGATCTGCCCTATTTTTTGGTAAGTGAAGAACTTGAAATTTTTGATTCTTTGGCTGAGTTTTCTTGTACTTTTTTATGATTCTAAGCTCTATACATGTTAAATAAAAGTTGAGGATCAATTGGAAGAATAAAAAACGTGGTCAACCTTGGTCAAACTCGAGGTAAAGTTGATGGATGATGATGAAGTTCATATATGTTGTTATTTGGTGTTGTTCAAAGATTTTTAGTTAAGTGGAATTGGATGATTTAACTTCTAAGAATGATTTGAGATCTGTACAAAAAGGTGTTGATGTGTTTATGTGAAAAATTTGATAGATCTAAGGTTATTAACGGTTAAATTTATACTGAGAAAGCCCGATTTATAGTTTGACTCATTGTAAAACCGAAAAACGAAAGAATTGAAAATTTTACAAAGTGACTAGCTTGATTTATGAACTTGAATGAGTCATAAGGTTAATGAAGTAATGAAATAAGAATTAGAATAACGAAATTTTCCAAAAACGGCCATAAATCTGTAAAATCGAGAAAATCAAAAAAGTTGACCGAAAAGTCAAAATTGGTCAAATTTCGAGAAGATAAATTAAATTGAGTATGTTAAGATGAAATTGATCAATATATGATGAATGAATATCGTTTTGGGCAGTTCGAGAATTCGACACGTAAATCGAGGTAATCTCGAGACCCGACAAGTTTACGTTGCCCTACGATCTACGAGGTAAGGGATGTGATTTAAAGTAATATTGGTATTCAAATACCTTACTTCAGCTTAAAAATCTGTTGAACATATTAGTTTTACGAATAATAATTTCGAACCCAGAAAAAAATTACTATGCACTCAAAAATCGAGAAACCCGAAAGAAAAGCCCTATTTTTCGAGCTCTTCAAAATATACTTTTGATATCTGTGAAATGTTTTTAAATGAAATTTGTTATGTGAAAATGAAAATTCATTATTTCTACAAGTTACGGGTGAAAAGACCCGAATTATGATTAAAAATATGATTTCTACGAGTTTACGGGTGAACGGACCCGAAATATAATTAAATCATTATTTCTTCGAATTTACGGGTGAACGGACCCGAAATATGATTTCTATGAATTTACGGGTGTACGGACTCGAGAAATTTTGTAAAAGTTTACGGGTGTATGGACCCGAGAAATGATTTAAAAGTTTACGGGTGAACGAACCCGAGAAATAATTTCAAAGAAATGTTTTGAGACTAAGACTATATGTAAGCTATGAGAGCTATCTAAAATTGCCGTGTGGGGTCTAGACCGTCGTGGAACATGCCTCATACCACTTGGTGTACGTTTAGTCCCTTGTGGTGCATGTTGAACTGTGTCGGGTATTTGTACCACTCGGTGCGATGTTTATGCCACTCTCCGTTAAAGGAAATATATGTATAGTGGGGAGGGGCTCTGTAAAACCCTGATCCAGTCTACAGTCCCTTACCATGGCCATCGGTACTAAGTATAAGTGAAGTATCTATGCAAATTTCCTATGTGAAATGCATACATGAATACGACTTTTGTCGTAATGAAAATGCTGCCTAGTCTCCATGAAAAAAATCAGTATTATTTGAAATAAAGAGTACTAAATTTTATGATTTAAATATTATGTACTCTGACTTGATTTGCTCTTTAAACGAGCTACATGATATATGTTATGTGAATGATTACCTACGGGATATATTTGTTACATGATTTACATGCTACGTGATTTGTAAGATGCATGATTTATAAATTACATGCTACCAGTTATGATATCACAAGTACTTTGACTTGTCTTTCGAAACTAAATATGTTTCGGTTAATATTCACGTGCATGATATTTTATAAAACTTATATCACAATATTTTACATTTACATATTTTAATGCTAAGACTGCCTTAAATGCATATCTTACTGGGCTTGAAGAGCTCACCCCTTTATTCTTACCTCACAGATTTTCTTAAGTAAATTGTCACCCTTACCTGCCGTACAATAGTCGTGGACAGGCGGACTCAGCCTTTCCAGGCTATCCTCAGTACTAGTAAGGTATATTTTACTTTATCTACCAGACTTCCTGTAAAGTATAGACAATGTTGTAATAATGTTTTGGGATGTAAACTAAGAAATATGAATGTAACTAAAGTAGTAGTAACGCAGTTTAAACTTTACTGTATATTCTGGATATTTAAGTGTAAAAATGAGAATAGACGTACTGATAAGGAGAGAAAAAGACATTGAAATCGACTGGTTGTGATTATAAACTGCGTCTCGGTGCATTAACGAAAGATTAAGAAATTGGCACTGATAAGAATACAACTTAAGTAAAGGATAAAAAAAAAAAATAGTCCGTTTTTCTGCATTTTCAGGGCGTCACAACCCTTCCTTTCAAAATTTGTTGAGCCAAGCTGAAGAGGAGTTTGGGTTTAATCATCCTATGGTGCTTTGACAATCCCTGGTCGCGAAGAAGCTTTCATTGATCTCACTTTTTTTTTATTTATTGATAGTAATGTGTAAGAGAGTTTGCGACTACAGTTTTGTTTCCTTGTTATCACGTGGATATATAGCTAGCAGCAATATATGAACTATCTCTGAATCTGTTGCAGGAAAAGATATTTTGAAGGTGGTCGGATCGGGAAAGGTCGCACCATTTGAAATTAAAACAGGTGGAGATCTTAAAGAGAAATATAGTGGGTTTTTTCAGGTAAGTTTCAAGAAATATCTTCCCTTTCCTGTGCACAGCATGTAGGAGATTGTAATGAATGTTTTTGAGCTTTTTGATGACACTGTGAAGTATGTCTGAATAAATATTAATAATAATAATATCAAACTTGAATGGGACATTATAAATTTGTTTTATACTCTTTTTCTTCACATTACATGCAGGTAAATTCCCGGCTCGTCAGCAACGTCTGCACTGATGCTCTCTCTGCAGTCAAAGTAAGTTCTTCTTAGCAATTACATGTTGCCCTGGAATGCACCCTCCAATCTTATCCAAATATGGTCAGTTTTGCTTGCTAGTTCTATATTTTAGTTCCATATAGCTATCAGAATAGATGTCTATTTTTCACTTCTTAACATTTGATATATTTTTACTAGGTAATTCTTGGTGAAGAGGTGGCTGCATCAAAGCTTACTCTTTTTGACATAACAAAGCAAATTTGTGATGCAGTTCAATGTTGGTAATATTTTTATCTGCCGTTCTTTGATATGTTATCGGCACTCGTAAGTGTCAGTAAAAGTAATTTTTTTTTGGTAGTGACAACATTTGATATGCAAAACTTGGTCTCTTTATATAGCTTATTAGCTAGTAGCAGTTAAAAATAATTAAGATTTTGTATCCATGTAAGATGTTATTGTTGAAAAGTTTCGATTAGATAAAAATTTTATTTAATAAGAATTCATTTTAAGATAATATTAAACCTCGAATAAAGATTCTCTTTTTATAAGCTATCTTATTAAGCCTTAATTAGATATTGGACTAAAAGTTTGAGTTAAATATGATATAATAATTGCCTCCAAGCACAAGGTTATTATAAAGTGGTCGTCCTTAAGCTTTAATAATTCAATTTTAAGGCGAAAAATGAGATCAACAACTAGTGCCCATAAGATAGGCTTTAGTAGAAAGATCTCGCATAATCATGGTAATGGCCTTGGCTCAATCATGGTAATGGCCTTGAGGCTATAGATGATAACATGGCCTGTAGGCTTTGTAGTAATTTCATTTATATGAACGGAACCCATATATAAGAGATACATATTTAATATCTTTTGGTATGTGGTGATGGATATGGAGTTTGTAAGCTCTAAATAAAATATTGCAATAAATGAAAGAGTAAAGACTTACTATAAGAAGTGAGTAAAAAGAGTATCTTAAAGCCTCTTCAAAATCAGTGATCATTATTGGCTTATGATCGATATTTCATATTGTATTATCCTACATAAAGATCCACAGTGTTATTATTTTTGGGTTTTAAAAATTCGAAATCATTAAAACTTCAATGATGAGCGTATGACTTGTCATTTTTTATAGGCGATACTAATTGTTGAAGACTATTTTGAAATAGATCAACTTTAAGATGTATAAATTTTCTAATTTGGACTATTATTCTTGACAAGACAAAACATTGAAGGGGCACTGACGTCTTCACTCTCGAATGCACTTCGACTCTCGAGTTAATGATAATAATAATAATAATAATAATAATAATAATAATAATAATAAAAGAATATGAAAGTATGACAATATGTAAATAATAGTAAACTTAAAATCTCATAGAATAGAGTATCTAATAGGCGTAGCTTACTAGCTAGTAGTATTTAAAAATAATTAGAATTTTGTATCCAAGTAGGATATTGTTGAAGATTTCTAATTAAATAAAAATTCTATTTAATAAGAATTACTTTTGATATGACCTTAAACTTTCAATGAAGATTATCTTTCCATAAGTTAACTTGTATTTGAGTTATTAAATTTTAGATAAATATTGGGTCAAAAACTTGAGTTAAATATGGTATAACAAGATAAAACTTGTCTTGATTTAAACTAAAATAAATTATGGGATAATCACCTAGCATCATACATGCTCTCTAGATCCTAAAATCAATCCTAGAAAAGCTCTAGGAAAGAAAACCTTCATGTTCCTGTTCTTAGAAATATCTTAAGAAAAAGAAAAAGAAAAAAAACCGTAAGAATTACAAGTGGAATAATAAGAAAAAGACTTCATGTTCCTTTCTACTCCCCTGAGATTCTTGACATGGACAACTGTATCTCTGATAATCATATTCGTCGTTAACACTTGGGAGCTTCGAAAACTTCTAGTTTTTCCACAGAAGATGATGAAAAGACCATTATTAATAAGTTAGTGAAATTGAAAGGAGTGAATTGATGATAGTGACATTTAGTGGCTTATGATCAATACAATAAGTTCTCGGTATGGTGAGCTTCTTAAACTTGGATAGGTTTTCGTTTTATTTCTATTTGACAAGAATGTACTTGATTGATGTTTCTTTGCTACAAGGTGGAGTGATTGAGTTTGGTAATTCCTTTCGTTAGCTTTTGATCGACCAAATAAGCATTCAAAACCTCCTCAAAACCTATTACTTAAAAATATTCAATATTCAAAAATAAATTACCGAATTTAACATAAGTTAAATAACAATAACTGGCAGCTTGTACTCCTCTAAAAAAAACGATTATAATTCAATATCCATATATATATATATATATATATATATATATATATATATATATATATATATATATATATATATATATCTTAAATTTAGGAACCGTTTAATGATTTAGAAACGCTACACATAAGACGTAAGAATAAATTTATATATCCCTATGTGAAATTAGAACAACAAAGTCACATAAGCAATTATTTATGCATACATATTTAGGTAGATATTGTAAAAAAATGGAAGTATAATCAATAGATTTATGATTAGGCTAGTCTTCCCCTTCTTCTTCAGTGGTTCTCAATGGGTAAATATCAATATATTGAGAAGTGAAGAGAGGACCTAGTCATATATTTATAGTCAAACCTAATAGTCTCCCCATCGAAGACTATTAAATTTAAGGCTTACACATTCACCACACCATATTGACCCAATAAGATGCGCAAAAGTCCGTACTTCCTTATCACAATTAACTAATTGAACTTACTTGCATATTTCATATACCAAGATTAAATTATCAGTATATTTTATTAAAATTCAAAATTACCAATTAATAGTAATCCACCAATTGAAAAATTCTAACCTTCTCCCACTTGAACAATATTAGTTAGGTTTTTCACGTTAAGAAAATTTTAAAAAAATTAAGGCTTCAAGATGAATAACTTTATTTTTGACATAACCACGATTTGAAAATAATTTAATCCTTGAAAAATAGCTTAACGATCTTGTTCAACATGAGATTACGCCTTTTATTGACATAATACCAATCTATAGTTATAAATACTAGTGAACATATCAACAATGGATCTCAATGTGGCTGTGTAGTAAGAATATAACACCCCATAGTGATGAAATATGTTGCTTTCATTGTCAATCTTCGGATTTCTCCTTAACTCGTCCAGAAATCTATTTAGCAACCCGCCGTGGCAGTATGTCTTTTCCTTGTCATCGAGGTTATTAAGTGATATCATTTACTGAGACATATCTGATTGATACAATGTCAATTCCACAATTTCCCAAATGTAAAATGTAGAAAACTATTAACATGGTAGCACAGGATATAAACCAACGATAATCATTAATTGATATTTTAAGTGAAACATCACAAAAGTATTCTAAACATGAAGAAGTCATAACATAGCATGATGGGTATTAACATAACATGAGAGTTTAATCACAAGTAACATAGTCCCACTAAACCAATACATCAAAATTTTTGAGGTCTTAGCATAACATGAGAGTTTAGTCACGAAACATACTAACACTAAACCATTACATCAAAAGACCTCAAAACAGCCATGTCCTCTAGCTTGCAATACCTTGTGGATATTTTCAAGTCAAACTATATCTCATAGGTAATTTTATAATCATTAACGATGCATTTAACCAAATAAAGAAACCCTAAACAATAATGGTTTTAAATAACATATCACAATTCATCTATCTTCAAAATGAAAATATTAAAAATCTCACACAGAGTAAACATGTCATCATCAAATCACAATGACTCTCACTATCTAGTGATCACAAACATGCTTCAATAATTTTTAAATTATTCGCAAGAAGCATAACAATAAATGGAGTCACAACAAAATTATGTATTTTATGCCCTCATGTCAAATGTGATGAATACTACTTTTCTTGGATTTTATGATGTCACTTTAATAAATCATTTACAAAATTACCAATATATTATAAAAAAAATTCATATATTCAAATGCTTACACGATGTCTTTTAAGCATGTGCCAAACAATAACCTAAGTACTCCTATTAGCCTTAACGCATATAATATCTCCAAAACAATAATTTTAGGGCATTTATGAGTTCTCACTATTTTCCCAAACATGTGAATTCCCACTTATTTTCACTTTCTTTAAAAGAATAGTTTTTTGTACTCGATAAAATGCAATAAAGTAAAAAACTTTGTACTATTATTCCTATAACTTTAAGAAAATCAATTGAAAATATTAATCAAAATAGAGGGAAAAAACTATTAAAATTCTAATTTTCTCTTAAAAAATAGTAAAGGTAATTTATAAATATAAATAGTATAAATGAAAACAAAGGGGGAAGATTAACAAGAAATTACCAAAATAAACCCAAAAAAATAACTTACTTATTTGTATGAAGTTTATTCCTCAAAACATTCACACGTGCAATAAGTGTAAAACAATATTCTTCCCCTCACATGTGAGTTCCTTGAAAGAAAAAAGTTTCAATTAATATTCTTGACAACACATTGTCAACAAATGACAACAATATGCCCTTAAAAATTGGTAATTATGCTAAGTTTGATTATTTTAGCTAAAATATTAAAATCAATATCTTAATTGAGAATTACGCAACCAATATAAATATTTGTCTAAATGAAATTATATTTCGACAACTCTCGAATTCACAAAAACATTAACAAAGGGAGATATCATATCAGGTTTAAAAAAAAAATCCTTACGTGGAAGCTATCTTAAGGCACAACATATAAAATGTAACTCCTAAGATGTGATAAATTAAAGTAACTAACGTTCAAGATCTTATCACTTATGGCAGACACTAAATTATGATGACAATTATCAAATAAACTCAAATTGAGTATAAAGACCAATAAATTTTCAAAACAGATCATCACACTTGTAACAACCTTATTTACGGTACAATATGGTTGAACTATAAGTCGATATTAGATAAGAACAATACATTTTCGAACAAAGCCAAAGAAAATATTTTTCGATTAATCAGAATAATTATTCATATACAAAAATATTCACATTTACATCCACAGATATATCATCGTTTACACTACTACACATACAAAAATTTTAGATACAAAATAATGTTTGTCATAAGTATACCTTTGACACAGAAAAATGCTCCACAAAAATATGGCTGTGCAAAAGAATTCTACTCAAAAAAATGGTTTCAGTTACTAATGAGGCTCTGTGGGGGAAAGTAAGGGGTGATCTCAACGTGCTCAGTAAGAAAATTATGTGGCAGGTAGATAAATACACTATCTATATATATTTGCAAAATAAGCTTATCATGAAAATATACAGAGTCATTGGCAATTCAGTAAAATCAGAGTCAGAAATTAGTAACAATATCGATATTGATAGTATAAACATTGTACTGTAATAAATACAGATTCTAAAACTTTGTGCAGTAGAATAAATGGTTTTCTTTTTTCATTCAATAATTTCATACGGTCAGTTCAGTAAATCAAATAGACGATACAAGATAAAACGTGCTATAACAATAATCAGTATGACAATTGGCCAATATCGGTGACTCCGAGCATCACTAATCAAGTGTGCTGGGATGTCAATCGCCGTAGGAGTAGTCAGTTACCCAAACGGCTCATAATACAATATGTTCGAAGATCGATAGCACAGTACAACGTACTCACATGCGTATTATACGATACATCGTACTTCGTGGACCACAATAACAATAGTCATTCAGTAGACAGTAACAATAACAATGTAGCATGATTAACTGTTGCCTTTGTCTCAAAAGTCAGTGCGAGTTAGGTCGTGTGACACACAGTCAGCACGCGTTCAAGCACATTTTATTGATACTAATTTAACAACAGTTCATTTTCATTAAGCCATTTATAAATTCAGTTCAATATACATCAAACAATTCAAAAGATGTTGACTCATCCTTTTTCGATCAAAGTCCTCAATGTATAGTCTATGATAATTAAGACTGGAGATTTTTCAATTAAAATCAATAATTAAAACTACATTGATATTTATATAAATAAACTAAATAAATTTATATCGGTAAAGATAGGCCGATTAACTGAGGCTAAAGTTTTTCTATAAATTTAGTGACTATAAAATCAGTCTAGAGTATTCTATAATTTTGATAACCATAAAATCGGACTAAGATTTTATATCTACAATTCCACAGGAAATATGCATAATTATTTGTAGCAGTACACAAAAAGTTTTCTTATTGTAAAATTTTCTTAAAATTTATATCAGTGATCGAACAAAAAATACATGTAAATATGACTAACAGCTCACAACACTACAGTAACAGATAATAGTTTCTTTATGTCACGGTATGTGAATCAATCAACTCGTTCCTGTGAGTTCGTTTCTTCCGAAGCAACCCTCACTTAGAGCGCACATCAGGTTTAGCTATGCTCTACACCAATCGCCTTATTGTCGCACACTTTTCACGCTAAATCTTAATTCAAATGCCATAATTTTCTCTAGTTCCATTTTCTTTTCTTTCTTCTTCGCGCCTTTTCTTCCTTCTTCACTGTTCACTGTTCACTGTTCATCGTCTTCTCCTCCATCCTCTCGCCGCTACCACCCCCCTTCATCACCCCACGGTCTGTCACCATTTCATCATCCTCTCCATTCGGCCATCATCCTTCTGTTGCCTCTGTTCCCAGCTCACCAAAAATCAGCCGAGAGCCATCGTTGTTGCTCCCTGCCGAGAGCCTCCATGGCAGTAGCTCTCGAGTTTCTCTCTTTCGCCTCACACCTCCTTGTTTTCTTCCCTCGCAGGTTGAGAGCCAAAAAAAATGCAGGGGTCGAAGGTGGCCCTGCTCCAGCCAAACTACTGCCTCCTTTGTTCCTGCTCTACACTCTTCCTTCCTCACGGTTCTCCCTACTCCAGCTTATGTCGCTGTTTCCAGGCCTCAGTTTTTGCCTCCAAGAAAACCGAGAGGAGCCCCCCGTGTTCGACTTCAGTTTTCTTTCCGTTTCTTTTCTTCTTCCACGCCGTCTGTCTTCAGCTTTGTTTTTCTCTCATATTCACTCCCTTGTTCTCACGTCACTACTCTTGTTTCCCCAGCCTCTCTACTGGCAGTTGCTGCAGTTTCCTTCTCCAATCAACTGTTTCAGTTATCTTCCCCTGTTACGTTCTCTGTATCTCTCGGGTTCACTTGGTTTTACAGGCTGCCCTCCTAACCTTTCTCACTTTCCCCTGCAATTATATATATATATATATATATATATATATATTCTTACCTGTGTATTCCACTATGGAGACTCTCGGCCCATGTATATGTAGATATATACATATACTTAATTTTGAAGAATGAACGTAATATTACACCCACTTGTATATATATATTTATCTAATTATATATTTACTTGGTAAATTCTCTTTATAATATGTATAAAAATGAATTTAGTTTAGTAGTTATACTTATATATTTTATAGGGAAGTATTCTCAACTCATATCGAATTTATTTTTATTTTTCAAAGTTATTTATTCTTAAAACTAATATATTTTATTTTAATTAATTCTTCTAAGTCTCTCATTATAGAAATATTTTATCAAACGTACATTTATAATTCCACTTGTTTGTTTTACGAATCAAATACAAAAAAATTTTATGGGGTTTACAACACTAATCAACTTAATATATTTATTAATATTATCAATAATAGTTAAGGTGCTTCAAAGACAAATTTGTATTGGACAAATTCGATATTTAGAAAGCACATTATACTTTATGTGTTCTCTATTTAAACAATCATGAATACAGAGACATTGGGCAAATAAATTCCTTAGGTTCATGTACCTTTCTATTTTACAATTATAATTCACGATTATTAAAAACACATGATCACCCCTTTTGGGTAGGTAGTCACATGTAATATCTTAGAGACAATCCCATTACAACATAAGAAATTTCATAATCATTTTGGTTTCATTAATTTTCTTGTGTCCATTAATTATGTCTGTGATTAGGGGTGTAATCGAGTCGAGCCGAGTCGATACAGTGAGATGCTCAAGTTCGAGGTCGACTCGAAAACTCGGTACTCGATACTCGGTTAGAGCTCGATCGAGCTTTATTTTTTAAACTCGAGCTCAGCTCGAGATCGAGTTCGAACTACTCGAGCTCGCTCGATTATGCTCGATTATATAAATTCGATTTTTTGCTCGAACTCGAACTCGATTCTAAGGCTCGACTTGAGCTCGAACTCGAGCTCGCTCTTACACTTATTATATAAATATTATTATCTACTAATATATATTATTAAAATATATAAAAACTCGAGGCTCAATTAGGCTCGCGAGCTACTCGAGCTGAGTATCTATGTGCTCGAATTCGACTCGCTTGATACCTCGAGCTCGAGCTCGAGCTCGACTCGACTAAAATCGAGCCGAATTCGAGTTTTGCTCGAGTCGAGTTTGAATAGCTTGTGAGTACCACTGTATCACTTACACCCCTATCTGTGATCACTCTAAGCAAGATGCTAATCTTAATGTACCTCTATGGATCACTTAACAACTTAAAATGCCTAATATAAAATTTAAGCACCTTGAAAAACTTTCAATTCATGTTCCATAATCATTTTATTAATCAACGAAACCTCTAAGCGAGCCATATCCTTTTAATCATGAATTCAAGAAATATCAAAATTAACATTGACAGCCCACATAAACATGTATCAATCCACATAGTTTGGACTTTATACTAGCATGAGGTTTTGCAAATTCCATGAACTTCAAACCAAGAATCTCAACATGATGACATATGATGAAAGTCAATAACACACAACAATCATATGCATACAACAATGTATTATGGTATAACGCAATCTCATGTACAAATAAATATTATAGGAAATACAATATTTTCAATATCACCAAACTTAAACTTTCAAGGCAAATTAATCTTACAAGCCTAAGCTACAATACATTTCAGTCAAAACTAAAACTTTAATACCTTAAATTTGCAAAACTAACCTTTTGCTTGCACTAATAGACTGAAACCTCTACTTATATATTTTACTATCACAACTCAATTGTTATCTATTGTTCAGGATTTTATGATGATATTTCTCCTATCTCTTGACACCGAAGCCATGTCTCAATTACTTATAAATAAATTCTACCTATATCTGTCTTCATTAATTATAATTCTATAACCATGAATAATTTAATATCTTATGAGAGTATACTTAATTTAGTAAGTATTTTGAAAAAGTGCAAGATTTTAACATTAGTCTTTAACAATCTATGTGAGCAATTTACTATGTAATTGTTTAACAAAAATAATTAATATAATGTAATTGCATCATGACAATAATTATTAACCAAAGACTCTCCCATCTGTTCAATTAATTAGCATAATCTAAATGTTTTCTATAAATCTTAACAACAAATATTGTTTCATATCCATTACAAATGTGGAGTTAAAGCAAAAATCGTGCTTCGCATCATGCACCTTTTTAGGCTTTGAACTTAATGCCTGAAAATTTAAGTCAAAACATGTCATGCATAAAATAATTGCATTACAAGCATGTTAAGCATATTTGACTCATATAAAACATGTTTTAAAATTTAAAAAAAAAACATTAATTCCACAAGTCACATTCCTTAAAAATAAAATCAATCATTAACATCAATTTATCATACTATGAACATAGCAACGTAACAATCTTATTGATAATGCATTTGACAATTATTTTTCATGGATCTTCATAACTAAACAATATTTAAAAACTCATAAAATTTTCTCAGATAAAAATTTTTGTCATCACAAAGTGCAACATTTCAACACTTGAACCATAATTAATTAAAACATTCGTGACTTAAAAACTATGTTCAAGAAAACACCCATAACTAAGTTAATCTCTAAACCAGTCACAAGTAAATCATTTTATCTTTTTAATTAAAGCTACTTGATCTTTTATACATTTGATAGAGGTCATACACATCAAAGTCTACATATACAAACATTAGCCAACAGAGGACAGCCACGTGTCAGATTATAAGCACCACGAGATATACGCCATGTGGAAAACACTGAAAGGTGGCGACAGAGTCTATTGGCGACAGAGTGTGCATCGCAACAGACCTTTTAGCCCTAGAGTTCAGCGACAGAGGTCATACAACAGAGTGTGTTTTGCGACAGACCTCTGCTCCATTGAGGCTAGCGGCAGGGGTCATACGACAGAGTGTGCCTTGCAACAGACCTCTGCGCGCTTGAGTCTAGCGGAAGAGGTCTCCAGACCTCTGTCACCCTTGAGTCTAGCGGTAGAGTGTGCCTTGCGACAGACCTCTGTGCCCTTGAGTCTAGTGGTAGAGGTCTAAAGACCTTTGTCGCCTGAAAGTACTTATCCGCATAGAGGCAGACTTCTGAGTCCTGCGACAGAGTTTCTCAGAGCTCTATCGCTGCCCAGTCGCGCGTCTGGGCCTCAGATCCGGATCGCCCAAAACAATACAGTTTTGGGCCCAAATATTCATAAGCCCTGAAAAAATATAAAGCCCGACCAAAATATCTTTAAATACCCCAGGTATGATAAAAAAAATCCTAAGTTCTATTTTGCTAATTGAGACTCTGCTTAAACAGTTTCTGACTTAAGCATCGGAGTGCGCACGTAGGGACAAATCCCTGCTCCTCTATGACCTTTACTGTTTTTACAGAATCTTCAAGACACGTGGAGAAGATAACAAAGAAGACCACATCAGCATCATTCAATCATTGTTGTTCAGTACAACAACAATTGACGTCATCTGTGGGAACAGGACAAAAAGTCAGATTCTTCATTAAAGATGGCGAGAACACGTTCGACAGCAGCAGCAAATTTGAGAGAAGAGAATTCTATAAGTCCTCCTGGCAGACCTGGGAGAAGACAAGAGCAGAACGCAGAAAGAGACAGGGTGGCTATAGTTTCCCTCGATGAATTCGAGGCTTTGAAGCGCTAAAATGAGCAGACTACTACAACGTTGAAGGCGATGATTGATTTCTTCAAAGATGCACTGCTGCAATTTAGTTTGCCTCCAGAAGTACAGCAGATGGTAGGAGAGAATATCCCGATGCAAACTTACGAAAGAGGCCAACCTTCTGCGGTGGCGAATGCGGAACAAGAAGAAGGGGTATAGAATACTGTTGCAGGACTGATGCAAGACTCTGCCGTAAGTCTCAGGGCAAACCCTGTCGCAAGTCTGGTGAACTTTGTTGTAGGTCTAATGGAGAACACTGTCGCAAGTCTGGAGGACAACACTGTTGCAGCTCTGAGGAGGTGCCCTGTCGTGGGGTTGCGAAAGGTGAACTCTGTCGCAGGTTTGAGGCGGATGAACACTACTACAGGGGTCAGGAGTCAAGACCCTGTCGCAGGTCCGAAAGCGTTAAGCCCTGCCGTATTGTTTCAGAGACAGAACTCTGCCGCAGAGTACAGGAGACAGACCTCTACCATAGAGTACAGAAGACAGACCTCTGCCGCAGAGTTCAGGACTCAGACTGCTACAGCCGAATTTGAGCAATATGACTTTGAAGTTCACGGATCTGGGGAGAGACAGAGACAAAATAGTCATGACTCCCAAGAATATTTTGAAGAGCCAAGACCGAATTACGGAATGAGAGGTGCAGGAAGAAGGGATACAGTGCAGGCTCCTAGAGGGAGAGAAACCATGGACGATGAAGAGATACCTAGTCGGGGAACAGACCGTGTGCAGATTCCCAAAAACAGAGGGAGAAGGGATTCTTACTACTCAGACTCTTCTAGTGCCGAAGAAAAGGGAGCACACTCGACCCGAGGGTCGAAAAATATTGAGAAAGTTATGGAAAAGATCCTGAAAAAGAAGTTAGTGTCCCCCGAAGACAGTCAGAGAATGAGAGTTCCTTTCAGTCTCGAGATTATGGATAAACCACTGTCGAAAAAGTTCAAGATGCCTTCGATGGCCACCTATGCCGACAAAACTGATCCATACGACCATATACAGAGTTATGAGTCTCTTGTGTTGCTCCATGGATGGAAAAATGAAATCATGTGCAGAGCCTTCTCGCTCACACTGTCGAGGCATGTGTTAAAATCGTTTAATGGGTTAAACGAATGTTCTATCTTGTCCTTCAACCAATTACGAAGTGAATTTTTGAGAGCCTTCATGATCAACAGCCAGCGGAAGAAGGATGCCACTTATTTATTGACCCTTAAACAGGGGAATAAAGAATCGTTGAAAAACTATGTGGATCATTTCCGAGATGTGACCTTAGAGGTTAAAGATCTACCAGTGGGAGTAGCCATGGCAGTAATACTGCAGAGGATGAAATCTGAGAAGTTACAAGAATCTCTGTCCCTTTATCAACCAACAACTCTTTTTGATCTATTTACTAGAGCAAATAAGTACGTGGCTCAAGAGGAAATAATGAGGATGGTATAGTCCCGAGAGACAAGGGAAGAAAGAAAGAGAGAGATGTTCTAGAAAGAAGTTTTTTAAGACCTAACAGATTGGACAAGACTCGACAGATTGGACAAGACTCCTAGACTCAAGTATGAAAACTATATAAGGCTAAATGAGCCTCTCGCCGCAATACTTGCCGCTACTGAAGGAACTGGATTGTTGGAGTTCCCTAAACGGAATATTAGAGATTTGGACCGAAATGTTGATGCTTATTATGACTTTCATTCCGCTTATGGTCATCCTACTGAAAGATGCAGAGATCTGATGAATCGTTAGAAAAGCTGGCTCGAGAAGGAAAAATTAACCGCTTCCTGTGGAGAAGTGAAAGGCCTGGTTACCCTCCGGGGGATCGAAGGGACAATCGTCCGCGGAATAGACAAAATAATGATAGAGGGAGAAATAAGCCAAGAAATGAAGAAGAACCTAGGCCAAACCTCCGAGGTAATCGGCTAGATAATGAACCCACTGGCCCAACTATAAATGTTATTGCAGGGGGAGAATCGATGACAGGAAGTTCCTCTGCTTCTCACAAAAGTTACGCGAGACAAGCATATCAAATTCATGTTGTGATGGAGGAAAAGGCAGGTGAAGAACCATTGCGTTCACTCTGACAGACAGAGGCGATATTATCATGCCTCATGATAACCCAATGGTGATATCAGCGGTGGTGGCAAAACATCCAATGAGCAGAATCCTAGTCGATAATGGAAGTCCGGTGAACTTAATCTATTGAAATTGCTTGGAGAAAATGAATGTATCCGAAAATAGATTAAGGCTCGTTATGACGCTACTGTATGGATTTGCGGGCGAGAAAGTGAAGGGTGCTGGGTTTATAGAGTTGCCTGTGACTCTATGGGAGAGCCTGAAGGACGTGACTCGACAAGTATTGTTCATGGTTGTGAGATCAACCTCAGCTGCTTACAACATGATCTTGGGAAGGCCTGTGTTAAATGATATGAGGGCGGTGATATCTTCTAGCTACATGTTAATGAAGTTCCCTACTCCTAACGGAGTCGGGCAAGTACGAGGAGATCAAAAGAGTGCTCGCACATGTTATATTGCCTCTACCACCGAAAAAGGAGTATAAAGAAAGGAGACATTGCTACAAGATACTATTATTATGTCTTCTGTCTAGACTTGTATATTCTCGCATTATTATCTGTTCATTTTAATGCATGTATATGATCATTATGCAAGTTACTTTTCTATTATATTTTCAACATTTATAAATATGAATCTTGTGATAGAAAACAAATAAGCCGTAAGAGCCTGAAGCGCGACAGCGTCACTGTGGCTAGGCGTAAAAGATAGACGAGCCGTAAGAGCCTGAGGCGCTATAGCGTCACTGTGGCGAGGCGTAAGAGGCAGATGAGCCGTAAGAGCCTGAGGCACGATTGGGTCATTGTGGCCAGGCGTGAAAAACAGACGAGCCATAAGAGCCTGAGGCGCGATAGTGTCACTATGGTCAGGTGTGCAAAACAGACGAGCCGTAATAGCCTGAGACGCGATAGCGTCACTGTGGCCAAGCGTGAAAAACAGACGAGCCGTAAGAGCCTGAGGCGCAATAGCGTCACTGTAGCCAGGCGTAAGAGGCAGACGAGCCGTAAGAGCTTAAGGCGCGATAGCGTCACTATGACCAGGCGTGAAAAACAGACGAGCCGTAAGAGCCTGAGGCGCGATAGCGTCACTATGGCCAGGAATAAAATACAGACGAGCTGTAAGAGCCTGAGGCACGATAGCATCACTATGGCCAGGCTTAAGAGGCAGACAAGCTGTAAGAGCCTGAGGCACGATAGCGTCACTGTAGCTAGGCACGAAAAATAGACTTGTAGTAAAAGCCTGAGGCACGATAGCATCACTGTGGCCAGACGTAAAAGATAAACAAGCCGTAAAAGCCTGAGACGCAATAGCGTCACTGTGGCCAGGCATGAAAAACAGACGAGCCATAAGAGTTTGAGGCGTGATAGCGTCACTGTGGTCAGGTGTGAAAATCAGATGAGCCGTAAGAGCCTGAGGCATGGTAGTGTCACTGTGGCCAAGCATTGCAGACAAAGAAGCCATAAGAACCTGAGGCGCAATAGCGTCACTGTGACCAAGCGATGAAAACGTATCAGTTGTAAGAATCAAAGACGCACTCGTGTCATGGTGGCCAAGCATCAGAAAAAGGTATGTTTACATATGTAATTCTTTCTAAAAAGTATAAGTCTTGCTACCAAGAATTTGGAAAGCATACACAAAGCGTACGGGTAAAACAAGTATATAGATAAGCGATAATAGCAAAAGTTAAATAAATAACATTCATAAACAATATGGAGTAGGAATAGACAAACTTTATTCATAAATTCAAAAGTCTTTACAACGATGGAATATTTAAAGAAAGAAAAAAGAAATCAAGCCACATTCGTATGTTTTTTAGGCGGGGGATCAGGTAACGACGGGTCCTCTCCATCCAAGTCATCAAGGGCACTGATGGACTTAGGGACATTATCTGGACTCATAGGCTACCAAGGACCGGTCAGGTTCTCGAGATCATCTCGCGCAGCCTTCTTAAAATGCTCATCAGGGGGCTCAACCTCTGGTTCATATTTTGTCCAATCAGGAGCTTCAAATAACATTGCTTCATGTGTATATTGAAGCTCAGGGAACTCTTCACCTTTCCTATGCTTCTCCAACCAGGATCTAGCGAGGTAAAAACCATATTTCACATATAGTATCGAAAAATCATCTTTTCACCTCAAGCAATCTTTAGAAAGACGGTACTCCTTCACCGCTTCCTCCCTGATACTATCAATCTCAACTTGATTAAGAGGAGTAACCCGACTCTCTAGTTCAGTGATGTACTGTTCCAGCTCCTGATTGCGATCTATTAAGGATTCATACTTAGACTGCATACTATCCAGCTCGGCTTGTGCTTATTGAAGGTCTTCATTAAGTTTACTAGACCTAGCCGTCTCGACAGTGAGATCCCCTTTGACATGATTCAAATCCTGAAGAACTTTTGAGAGCTGATCCTCTAAATTTCGTACCACGCCGGGTAGCCCAGATAATTGGTTGACAGTGTTTGACAACTCCATAACTTTGTCCCTTAACTCTTGAAGTTCTTTATCAGTTCGCTTACGATAGGCTCGGTGTTGGGCATTATTAGCTACGGTCCTTTGAGCAAGCTGAAAAGAAACACAAAAAGTCAAACTCAAAGTAAAGCAAAAAGAAATAAAACGAAAAAGAATTTGAAAATTACCTTCAGCGCTTCCACGTCAGCCAAGTCTTCCCCTTCTGAAATTTTTTTGAAAAATCGGTGTTCATCCCTTGGAAGAATGGTGGCCCAACTCAACCAAGAAGCCACCTCGAGAGTATCCGAGGTATCATTGTCACGTACTCCCGAGTATACCCGAAACCTCGACCCCCTCATTATAAGCGCCATCTACAGGATAGGACCTCTCGTCGACGGGACCTATCTTAGGAAGAATTGGCCTCTTCCCCATTGCTGATTCAATATATAAACACCTCCGATTCTTTCGCTAAGACGAGATTATATTACACTCGTCACGTTCTTCAGACCGATACCGTCCTGAGGAATCGAAAGCTCTCCTTGAAGAGGAAGGAGCCTTCCCTCTATCTCAAGAAGGATCCCTATATTCAGTAAGAGGGGGCGTCTCTTATCTGAAAGGAGACGGGGTCCAAGCTCGGGGCAATGGAGGTGGGACTAGTGCCTGATTGGGAACAGCATCTGTCAAGCGAGGTCTCTTTCTAGTAGGATCACTAGACGAACCTTCCTCCACCTCTTGACGTGCCAAAGAACGTCTAATGTGGCTCATTTCTACAAAAAAGAAAAAACCAAATAAATTGTCAAAAACGTAGTCAGAACTAACAATGATAAATTGAAAAGCATGAAAAGTTATCATTAGGAGAATCTAGATGCTCCTGAAGGGACTCTATGTTTAACATGTCATCATCTGGAAGAACCATAAAAGTTGAACCAAACCCTTCTCAGTCGCTCACATCGGCTAGGGGTTCACTCTCAAAGCTAGACTCTCTATTTGTGCTCCCTATATCCCCTTGCGACCTTAAAAGTTCAGGGTTTAACTCGGAAGGAATAGATGATTGAAGATTTGAGGAAGGAACAGAGGGGTCGACAACAGGAACAGAACCCACACCCTAACCGGCAAACACCAAATTTTCATTTGATAAAAGAATATCGAGATTAATCGGGTTGACAACTAATAGTTTATTGATATCTGAAGACAATTGTCTCCTAAGTGTAGCGATCTGGGGACCCTTAGGGACTTCGCGTCGGGTTCCCCAACGAGTGGGGAAGTCAAGGCCCTCAGGTGTTTCCACAATAAGCCACTCCGACTCGAATTCGTGGAGTTTATTTATGGGTTTTTCAAATAACCTATTTTCAAACCCAGGCTTATACACCCATTGAAGGGAATAAGGAACTAAACCAGGGCTACCCCGGAGCCTGAAAAAAGAACAAAATAAAGGAAAAGAAGGAGAAACACCCTTTAATTAGCAATGCACGGTAAAACCAATTAACTGCATCCAAGCGTGAGGATGTAACTGCCGTGGCGCAATCCTATACTTTTTAAGAAAAGAAGCCCCAAAATCAGAAATGGGAAAACGGAATCCTAACTCTAAGGATACTCTAAAAATGACTACCCCGTTGGACACACCATGTATATTACTCTCTTGAGGATTTGGAAGCCTATAAGTATACCCTTTGGGTAATGGAAACCTACACCTAAGATCCTGAAGGTCAGCCTCTTTTAGAGTCGATCTAACTCCTAACTCTATATGCTTCCCCACACCGTGACTAACCATTCTAGAATTAAAAAAGACTGCAAAGAAAAACTAATCGCTGGCAGAGTACGTAGAAGATGCGAGAGAGTCTTTACCTAAAGTTGAGACAATGTTACACCAGAAAACAACAGGGTTAAACGCAGACTCGCGACAGAGTTTGGCGATAAAGTAACAATATTAAGCACCAGAGTGTTGCGACAGAGTTCTGCGGTAGAGTGTGCGAGAATGAGGCGACAGTGTGTACGAGAGAGTTGCAAGATTTATGCGACAGAGTGATAGTAGAGTTGCGACAGAGTACAATGAGAGAATTTCTCGGCTATTCGATAGTCTCTGACCCTTATATATACATACCGCAGCTCAGGTCTCACGCATGTACAGTAACCCTGACATATATATATCCGCGATTGAGATGACTAAAACTTCCCGCGTGCACAGTGATTCAAACATGTGTCGCATCATTAATAAATTATACTATAAAAACAAACCGATTATTATACTCTTTCCTAAGGAATTTCCTTACGAAAGAGTGGGGAGCAATTGATAGAGGTCATACACATCAAAGTCCACATAGACAAACATTGGCCAACAGAGGACAGTCACGTGTCAGATTATAAGCACCACGAGACATACGTCACGTGGCAAACACTGAAAGGTGGCGACAGAGTCGACCCGCGACAGAGTCTATTGGCGACAGAACTTTTCGCCATAGAGTCCAGCGGCAAAGGTCATACGACTGAGTGTGCTTTGCGACAGACCTCTACACCATTGAGGCTAGCGGCAGAGGTCGTGCGACAGAGTGTGCCTTGCGACAGACCTCTGCTCCTTTGAGTCTAGCGGAAGAGGTCTCCAGACCTCTGTCGCCCTTGAGTCTAGCGGCAGAGTGTGCCTTGCGACAGAACTCTGCGCCCTTGAGTCTAGCGACAGAGGTCTGAAGACCTCTGTCGCCTGAAAGTACTTATCCACATAGAGGCAGACTTCTGAGTCCTGCGACAGAGTTTCTCAGAGCTCTGTCGTTGCCTAGTCGCGCGCTTAGACCTCAGATCTGGATCGCCCAAAATAATACAGTTTTTGGCCCAAATATTCATAAGCCCTGAAAAAATATAAAGCCCGACCAAAATATCTATAAATACCCCAGATATGATAAAAAAAAAAACCCTAAGTTCTATTTTGCTAATTGAGATTCTGCTTAAACAGTTTTCTGACTTAAGAATCGGAGTGCGTGCGTAGGGACAGATCCCTGCGCCTCTCTGACTTTTACTGTTTTTACAGAATCTTCAAGACACGTGGAGAAGACAACAGAGAATACCACATCAGCATCATTCAATCATTGTTGTTCAGTACAACAACAACATTAATTTTCATAAAAGTTATCAATAATTTTTAAGACAATAAAATGCAACATTTAACTTTGAGCAATAATTCATACAAAGAGCATCGATCCATTATGTGCTATTTGTCATTGAACTGAAGAACCCCGGTGCATCATCACAAACTCTCCTTTAAGCAGAGAATGTGACATGCTAATAGGTACTCTCGACATGAAATCAATATCAGAATATCATAATTTTTAACAAGTCTATCCCCTTTAGGCAGACAGAGCTTTTGGATTAGTATATTCTCTACCATAGTGCTTCATGTCCCATTCCAAATTACCAAAAACAATAAACCCCCCTTTGGGCAGGAGATTGTATAAGGTAACCTAAAATCATCCCGAATCATCCTGAATCCTTTTGATTGAGAAAAATAATCATTAATATCAATAAATGATCCACTTTGACAACCAAGTATTTACATCAATCAATAAAAAAAATTTCAATCCGAGATAACTAAAATTTGCTCAAATCATTAACATGCATATTTAACAGGATGTAGGCAATAGACCATTCCAGCTAGGATGCGAAACCTAAATGCATCTCATTATGTTCGTAAAGAGTTGATCATTCCTTGTGAGACTAAAAAAAAAAATTCATATATCTCCATGGATCTTTGTGAGATACACAAAACCAAACATGCCTCTTTTGATCAACAAGTAATTATTGCATTCAAAACCAAGTGTCTTGAAATTTATTAATAAATCAATATTTAATAATGCATATTTCATACTTATGAATCATTTGTTCAAATAAAAATTTTAAAAATCAATGATGATACATAAACAATACAATCATGGAAAAACAATTCAAGCAAATGTTAAACTCTAATTATTTCAAATAACAAATTATTCAAAAATTATTTAATCATTAAATAAATTACTAGTTAGGTATTAGCTATACCAAATCCTCATGGAGTTTAAATGTAACTTTGTCTTTAAAAAACATGCATATTGCATTTAAATTGAGAACCTAAAGTTATAAAAAAATAAATTTTACTAAATTTATTCAACTATACACATAATTTTAAGCTGAGAATACATAAATATTTTAAATATACTAGGGAGAGTACACATTACCAATAAACTTAGACATGCCAAATATTTTATAATGCAATAAAATTTTAAAATACATGTGCATAATATATGATAATTACCAAATTAATCATGATAATTAAATAAAAACTATTTATAGACATAAAAAATTACAATAATAGAAAATTCCGAATTCTTAGCTTGTCAAAAAAATGGAGATCAAAATGGCCATCGGATGGACCCACAATTGCCACACTCTCTGCATGCCGAGAGTAGGCTTTACACTACCTGGTACTATTCATCTTCTTCAACCCTCAATTAGGTTAACCGGATCCAACTGAAGGCAAATCCAACCTGTTTGGATCTGTTTTATGCAAACTTCAATTTTTCTTTGCCTTTTCTTAAAGTTTTTATCAAATTGAAGTTTCAAAAACTCAATTAAACCATTATTTTACAAAACCCAATTGGAAAACACATTAAAACAACACAAAATATGATCAATTTGATTAAACAACTTTGATTTAAAACTCATGTTTAACACTGATGTTGCACTAAACAACAATGAGATGATGCTGATACAATCCTCTCCACGTGTCTTGAATATTCTGCAAAAACAGTAAAAGTCAGAGAGGCGCAGGGATCTGTCCCTGCACGCGCACTCCGATGCTTAAGTCAGAAAACTGTTTAAGCAAAGTTTCTGTATATGAAAAAATAGAGTTTAGGGTCCCTTTTTTATCATACCTGGTGTATTTATAGACTTTTTCTAGAATCAAGTCGGGCTTCATGTTCTTTTAGGGCTTGAGGATATTTTAGGCCCATAACAATAGGGTTCGGATCTGATGCCCAGCGCGTGTCCGGGCTGCAACAGAGTTGTTAGGCACTCTGTCGTGGGCTCAGAGTCTACTTCTGTGCGGACGGATTCAACGTGCGACAGAGGTTCGGGGACCTCTGCCGCAGCACTTGCGACAGAGGTTCGGGGACCTCAGCCGCAGCACTTGCGACAAAGGTTCGGGGACTCTGTCGCGTTCACTCTCCCGCGGGGACTCTGTCGCCGTACAGTCTGTCGGATTATACTCTCCCGTAGAGGTCTGCCGCAGACATACTCTGCCGTATGAGTATGTCGCGTAACGACTCTATAGCTAGGGACTCTTTCGCGTGGAGACTCTATCGCCCACTCCAGTGACTGTGTCGCCACCTCTCTTTACCTGTCACGTGGCTTATGTCTCTTGTGTTTGTGTTTGACAAGTGGCTGCCTCTTGTTGGTCGATGTTTGTACTCATGGACTTTGATGATATGACCATTATCAATTGCTCCCCACTCTTTGGTAGAAATATTTCCTGCGAAAGAGTATTCTTGATTTACTGTTCCAGAGCGCGTGCGGATTCTCGTGCACGTGCAGATGCAGCCGCGCCTATATATGTAAGCTCCCAGTCATCGCGGTATCTGCTGAGTTCTCTCGCTTAGGATCACTCTGCCGCACATTCTCCAAATACTCTGTCGCAACTCTGTCGCTAGTCAACCGCATCTCTGTCGCGACTCTACTGCTACTCTATCGCGGGTTGCTGATACTCTTCCGCAGCTCTATGGCATAAATCCATCGCTGTGTCGCGAGTCTGTCGCGTGGACAAAAACTCTGTCGCTCCGTTCCTGTGTTGTTTGCCACACTTCTGTCACAAACGCTTTAACACTATAGTTCACTGTCTTCCTGCATCTTTGTTAGGTAAACTCTGTCGCCAGTAGTTTTTTCTTTGTGATTTTCCTTGAGTTTCAAAAATGGCTGGTCATGGTGTAGGGAAGCATATAGAGCTAGAAGTCAAATCAACTTTGAAGGCGGTCGACATTCAAGATCTTATGTCTATGTTTCCTTTGCCCAATGGATACTCCTATAGACTTCCAAACCCTCAAGAGAATGATATACGTAGTGTATCAGGCGGGATAGTTATTTTTAGGGCATCCTTAGAGTTAGGACTCCGTTTTCCAATATCCAATTTTGGGGCTTCTTTCCTTAGGACGCACAGGATTGC
Source organism: Firmiana major (assembly GCA_033439115.1). Taxonomy (NCBI): domain Eukaryota; kingdom Viridiplantae; phylum Streptophyta; class Magnoliopsida; order Malvales; family Malvaceae; genus Firmiana; species Firmiana major. The sequence continues at coordinate 32,518,682 of CM065913.1, read as the reverse complement.
CCCTGGACAACTGCACCCTCACGCATGGATGCAATTAATAGGGTTCACCGTGCATTGCCGACTAAGGGGCGTTTCTTCGTCTCTTCCCTTACTTGATGCCTTTTTTAGGTTTCGAGGTAGTCCCGGTTTAGTTTCGTATTCTCTTCAGCGGGTGTATAAGCCCGAATTTGAAAACAGGTTATTCAAAAAACCCGCAAATAAGCTTCATGATTTTGAATCGGAGTGGCTTATTGTGGAGACGCCTGCGGGCCTGGATTTCCCTACTCGTTGGGAAACTAGGAATGAAATCCCCAAGGGCCCCTGGATTTCTACACTTAGAGAACAGTTGTCCTTAGATGTCAATAGGTTATTAGTTGATAGTCCCATTAGTCTTGACAGTCTTCTATCAAATGAAAATTTGATATCTGCTGGCTGGGGTGTGGGTCTTGTCCCTATTGTCGACCCTTCTGTTCCTCCCTCGAATCCTTCATCATCGATTCCCTCTGAGTTGAACCCTGAACATTTAAGGTCGCAAGAGGATATAGGGAGCACAAATAGAGAATCTAGTTCTGACAGTGAACCCTTAGCTGATCTGAATGACTGGGAAGGGTTTGGTTCAACTTTCATGGTTCTTCCTGACGATGATATGATAAACATAGAGTCCCTTCAGGAGCATTTTGATTCTCCTGATGGTAACTTTTCATGTTTTTTTATTGTTTGTTGGTTCTGACCACGTTTTTAACCACTCATTTGTTCTTTTTCTTTTTTATAGAAATGAGCCATTTTAGACGATCTTTGGCACGTCAAGGTTTGGAGGGCGGTTCGTCTAGTGACCCCACTAGAAAGAGACCTCGCTTAGCTGATGATGTTCCCAGTGAGGCACCAGTTTCGCCTCAATTGCCTCGGGCTCGGACCCCACCTCTTCCTAGACAAGAGATGCCTCATCCCCCGGAACAAAGGGATCCTTCTCGGGATAGAGGGAGGGCTCCTTCCTCTTCACGGAGGGCTTCTGATTCGTATGGACGGTCTTGATCTGAAGAGCGTGCCGAATGCAATGTAATTTTGTCCCAACGAAAGAATCGGAGGCATTTGTATATCAAGCAGTCAATGGGGACTAAGCCAATTCTCCCAAGTATAGGTCATGTTGATGAGAGATCCTACCCTGTAAACGGTGGTTACATCATGAGGGGGTCTGAGTTCCGAGTTTACCCGGGAGTTCGCGACAACGATACCTTGGATTCTACCGGGGTGGCATCTCGACTGAGTTGGGCCACTATTCTCCTGAGGGACGAAGCTCGAATATTCAGGAATTATCCAGAGGGAGAAGACTTAGCTGATGTGGAAGCGCTGAGGGTAATCTTCATGTTCTTTTTTTGTTTAATTTCTTTTTGCTGTACTTTGAGTTTGACTTTTTTGTATTTCTTTTCAGCTTGCTCAAAGGACTGAGGCCAACAACGCTCAACATCGAGCCTATCGGGAGCGAGCTGACAAGGAGATCTGGGAGTTGAAGGACAAAGTCATGGAGTTGTCAAATACTGTTAACAACTTATCCGGGCTTCCAAACGTGGTACAAAACTTAGAAGATCAGCTCTTGAAGGCGCGCTAAGATTTGAATCAGGCCAAGGGGGATCTTACTGTCGAGGCGGCTAGGTCTAACAAATTTCATGAAGATCTTCAACAGGCCCAAGCAGAACTGGACCGCATGCAGTTTAAATATGGATCCTTAATTGATCGCAATCTGGAGTTCGAGCAATATGTCGCCGAACTAGAAAGTCAGGCTACTCCTTCTCTAAATCAAGTGGAGATTGATAGTATCAGGGCGGAAGCCGTGAAGGAGTACCGTCTTTCTAGGGATTGCTTGAGGCGAAAGGAGGATTTTTCGAACCCATATGTAAAATATGGATTTTACCTTGCTAGATCCTGGTTGGAGAAGCATAGGGAAGGCGAAGAATTCCCTGAGCTTCAATATACGCGCGAGGCGATGCTATTTGAGGCTCCTGATTGGACTAAGTATGAACCAGGGGCTGAACCTCTTGATGAGCTTTTTAAGAGGACTACGCAAGATGATCTTGCAAACCTTACCGGTCCTTGGGAGCCTGTGAGCCTGGACAATGCTCCCGAACCTATTGGTGCCCTCGACGACTTGTATGGGGAAGATGGTCAGCAGTCTTTAGAGTGCGAGGGTCCGTCGGCGGTTGATCCCCAGCCTCCTCCTCATGCAGACTGAATTATTTTTCGTTTCGTTTTCCTTTTTGAACATTCTGTTGTTTTGTTTTTGTTGGACGTACTTGTAAAGATTTTCTTAAATGAATAAAGTCAAAGTTCTGTTCAAAGTTCTGTTCATGCTTCGCATCGCTCTGTTATTTATCTGTTTATTTGTTTTACTCGTATATTTGTTTATTCGTATATGCTCCCCAATTCTTGATAGAAAGATATATTTTCAGAAAGAATTTCATATGTAAACATACCTTTTTCTGAGGCCTGACCACTACGACGCGAGTGCGTCTTCAGTTCTTACGGCCATTCTGATTTTTTACGCCTGGCCACAGTGACGCGATTGCACCTCAGGCTTTTAGGGCTAGTCTGATTTTTTGACGCCCGGCCACAATGACGCTATTGCGCCTCAGGCTCTTACGGCTCTTCTGATTTTTTACGCCCGGCTACAGTGACGCTATTGCGCCTCAAGCTCTTACGGCTCCTCTGATTTTTTTACGCCTGGCCACAGTGACGCTATTGCGCCTCAGGCTCTTACGGCTTTTCTGATTTTTTACACCCGGCCACAGTAACGCTATTGCGCCTCAGGCTCTTACGGCTCCTCTGATTTTTTTACGCCTGGCCACAGTGACGCTATTGCGCCTCTGACTCTTACGGCTCTTCTGATTTTTTACGCCCGACCACAGTGACGCTATTGCGCCTCAGGCTCTTACGGCTCGTCTGATTTTTTATGCCCGGCCGCAGTGACGCTATTGCTCTTCAGGCTCTTACGGCTCTTCTGATTTTTTACGCCCGGCCACAATGACGCTATTACGCCTTAGGTTCTTATGGCTCGTCTGATTTTTTACGCCCGGCCACAGTGACGCTTTTGTACCTCAGGCTCTTACGACTCCTCTGATTTTTTACGCCTGGCCACAGTGACACTATTGCGCCTCAGGCTCTTACGGCTCCTCTGATTTTTTACGCCCGACCACAGTTACGCTATTGCGCCTCAGGCTCTTACGACTCGTCTGATTTTTTACGCCCGGCCACAGTGACGCTATTGCGCCTCAGGCTCTTACGGCTCCTCTGATTTTTTACGCTCGGCCACAGTGACGCTATTGCGCCTCAGGCTCTTACGGCTCTTCTGATTTTTTTATGCCCGGCCACAGTGACGCTATTGCGCCTCAGGCTCTTACGGCTCTTCTGATTTTTTACGCCCGGCCATAGTGACGCTATTGCGCCTCAGGCTCTTACGGCTCGTTTGATTTTTTACGCCCGACCACAGTGACGCTATTACGCCTCAGGCTCTTACGGCTCTTCTGATTTTTTACGCTCGACCACAGTGACGCTATTGCGCCTCAGGCTCTTACGGCTCCTCTGATTTTTTACGCCCGGCCACAGTGACGCTATTGCGCCTCAGGCTCTTACGGCTCCTCTGATTTTTTACGCCCGGCCACAGTGACACTATTGCGCCTCAGGCTCTTACGGCTCCTTTGATTTTTTACGCCCGGCCACAGTGATGCTATTGCACCTCAGGCTCTTATGGCTCATCTGATTTTTTACGCCCGATCACAGTGACGCTATTGCGCCTCAGGCTCTTACAGCTCCTCTAATTTTTTACGCCCGGCCACAGTGACGCTATTGCGCCTCAGGCTCTTACGGCTTGTCCGTATCCTGTCACAAGATTTAGATATATAAAAGCTGGAGATATAATAAAAGAACGATCTGCAAAATGATTGGATCTTGTGACAGTGTAAACAAATAACAATAATGCGAGAATATAAGGTTCAAGAAAGAAAACATAATGATTAGTTCAAATACAATTTTAAGTGATTTGAGTTACATGTTTTTCCTATTTTCTTCCCTTGCAGAGTTTCCAGGATGTAGGTTTTGGGCCCAATCTTTTGTTTGATTCTGAATGGACATTCCCAATTGGCTCTGAATTTTTCGTCTTCCCTCAAGGCATTCGTGATATGTGACTTTCTGAGCACCAAATTCCCCTCGGACATCGGTCTATCTCTCACCCGGCTATTATAGTAGTTGACCACCCTCTGATGATAGGATGCCAACCGAATAGCCGCGACCTCTCTATGCTCATCAAGCAGATCTAGGCTTTCTCTTAGTCCCTGTGAATTATTTTCTTCCACTAAAGGCACCACCCTGGGTGACAGTGCTCCAATTTCCACGAAAATCAATGCTTCAGTGCCGTATACAAGGCTAACCGGCATTTCTCCTGTCGATACTCTACTAGTGGTGCGATATGCCCATAAGACACTAGGCAACTCGTCCACCCATGCTCCCTTAGCTTTGTCCAATCTGGTCTTCAACCCATGAAGGATAGTTCGATTATTGACTTCGGCCTGTCCATTAGCTTGAGGATATGATACAGAAGAAATCCTTAGCTGAATGTCAAGGCGCTTACAGAATTCACGGAAGGCGTCACAATCAAATTGCTTTCCATGATCAGCATTTAAGATACGTGGGATTCCGAACCGACAGATAATGTCTTTCCACACCATCGCTTCCACTTTCTTCTCCGTGAATGTAGCTAAAGGCTCTACCTCAATCCACTTTGTAAAGTAATCGGTGGCTACCAACAGAAACTTTCTTTGACCTGTAGCTAATGGGAAAGACCCCAGAATGTCCAATCCCCATTGTGTAAAAGGAATTGGTTGTACCGTACTCAGGGAGGGAGTCACTGGGGCCGTTGTTATTAGTGCAAACCTTTGGCACTTGTCACACCTGAGGGCTTTATCCATCGCGTCTTTTTTCAATGTCGGCCAATAGAATCCCGATCGCAGTATCTTAGCAGGAAGGGCTCTAGCTCCCAAGTGCTCACCATAAATTTCTTCGTGCACCTCAGCTAGAACATAATTTGCTTGCTCTGTCCCCAGGCACTTTAATAAAGGTGATGAATACCCCCTTTTGCATAGTTCCCCTTTTATTAGCGTGAACTTTGCTCCTTGTATCCTTAATCGACGAGCCTCGTCCTTATCTTGCGAAAGGGTACCTTCAGTGAGATACTGTTTGAATGGGGATCTCCAGTCGTCCCCTATTTCAATGTCACACACTTCGACCTCTTCAATACTAGGCCGCTCGAGTTTCTCCACCGTCACTATCCTTCCTCCTGTCTCATTGGAGGAGGCTAACTTGGACAATGAATCTGCATGTGTGTTTTCAGACCGATTAATTTTATTAGCTGGAAGTTCTCGAAAGTCTGAGCCAGAGATTGGACTTTCTTTAGGTAAGGGACCAGCATCGGCTCTCGAATCTCATATTGCCCGTTGAACTAGTTTACCACCAATTGAGAATCACTATGCGCTACCAGGTGGTGAACCTGCAACCTCTCTGCCAGCTTCATTCCAGCTACCAAAGCCTCATACTCTGCTATATTATTCGAACTGGGGAACCCAAACAGCAAAGAGTATTCTAGGGATTTCCCTTCTGGTGATACTAAGACTACACCTGCTCCACTTCCATTTGCACTTGATGCCCCGTCGACATACAGTAACCATGGTTGAGTTTTCTTTCCATTATTGTCGCTCGGGCTAGTACATTCTACTATAAAGTCTACCATAGCTTGACCTTTGATAGCCTGCCTGGATTGGAACGTGATATCATGTTCTCCAAGTTCCACTGCCCATTTCACTAGTCTCCCTGAGTGTTCAGGCTTCTGAAGGATTTGTCTTAACGGTTGATCCGTCAAGACAGTGATGGAGTGTGCCTGAAAATAAGGGCGCAACTTACGCGAAGCCATCACAAGGGCCAATGCTAGCTTTTCGACCAGTGGATAACAGGTCTCCGGATCCAGCAGTATCTTGCTCACATAGTAGATGGGGCGGTACACTATTTCATCTTTCTTCAGTAGTACCGCACTGACGGCGAAATCACCGACTCCCAAGTACATATATAATTGTTCTCCTTCCAAAGGTCTTGTCAATAAAGGTAACTGCTTCAAGTATTCTTTGAGGTCTTCAAAAGCTTTTTGACAATCACTTGTCCATTCGAAATTCTTTCCTCCCCGCAGAGTTTTGAAGAATGGCAAGCTCTTTTCTGCAAACTTTGACAAAAAGCGATTCGGAGCTGCTATTCTACCTGTCAACCTTTGGACATCTCTCACTGTGGTTGGGGGCTTCATGTCGATAATTGCCTGTACCTTTTCAAGATTTGCCTCAATACCCCTATCAGTAATCATGAATCCTAAGAACTTCCCTGATCTCACTCCGAATGAACATTTACTGGGATTTAACTTCATACTGAATTTTCTCAGCACATCGAAAACCTTGGACATCTGATGAGCATGAGACTCTCCCGCTCTGCTCTTAATAATCATATCGTCCACATAGGCTTCCATAGTATTTCACAGGAGATCTTTGAACACTTTGTTCACCATTCGCTGATACGTGGCTCCAGCGTTCTTTAAAACGAATGGCATTACCCGATAGCAGTATGTTCCATCGTCGATTATTAAAGAAGTCTTCTCTTCATCTTCGGGGTGGAGCATAATTTGATGATATCCGGAGAAAGCGTCTAAAAAACTGAGGAGTTCATATCCGGACGTTTCATCCACAAGCCTATCTATTCGAGGCAAGGGGTACGAATCTTTAGGGCAGGCTTTATTCAAATCAGTGAAATCTACACACATTCGCCACTTCCCATTGGATTTCTTCACCATTACTACATTGGCCAGCCACTCAAGGTAGTAGACCTCTCTAATAAACCCGGCTTCTAAAAGTTTATTAATTTCTTCAGTGATCGCCTTCTGTCTTTTCGGGGCAAAATTCCTCTTCTTCTGCTTGACAGGTCTATGTCCGGGTGAGACATTAAGCTCATGACAAATCACTTCAGGATTAATCCCGGGCATGTCAACCGGGGTCCAAGCGAAAACATCCGAGTTTCTCTGTAGGCATTCAACTATCTCCCTTCTTACTTGTTCATTCAGCTGAGTCCCAATGAATGCCTTCTTCTCTTCATCCCCTTTGATTAGCTCAATGGCTTTCATTTTCTCTACAGGCTGAGGCTTGGGCGGGTCATCTATGCATAAAGTCTCCTTTCTCTGTACTTCTTTGCTGGCGGTAGAAGCAATATAACAAGTACGAGCCCTCCTTTGATCTCCTCGTACTTACCCAACTCCGTTGGGAGTAGGAAACTTCATTAACAAGTAACAAGAGGATATCACCGCCCTCATATCATTTAATACAGGCCTTCCTAGGATCATGTTGTATGCAGCTGAGGTCGACCTCACAACCATGAACAATACCTGTCGTGTCACATCCTTTGGACTTTCCCCTAAAGTCACAGGCAACTCTATAGACCCAGCTACCTTCACCTTTTCACCCATAAATCCGTACAATGGTGTTATAACAGGTCTTAATCTATCTTCGGATACATTCATTTTCTCGAAGCAATTCCAATAGATTAAGTTCACCGAACTTCCATTATCGACTAGGATTCTGCTCACCGGATGTTTCGCCACTACTACGGATACTACCATGGGTCATCATGAGGCAAGACAATATCACCCTTGTCTGTCGGAGTGAACACAATGGGTTCTTTGTCTGCCTTCTCCTCCATCACAGCATGAACCTGGTATGCTTATTTTTCGTAACTTTTACGGGAAGCAGAAGAGCTTCCTGCCATTGATTCTCCTCCTGCGATAAAATTTATCGCCGGGTCGGTAGGTTCATTATCCAGTTGATTACCTCAAGGGATAGGCCTGGCTGCTTCATTCGTTAGCCTATTTCTTCAGTTATCATTGCTTTGCATATTTCACGGACGATCATTCCTTCGATCTCGCGGAGGATAACGAGGCCTTTCACTTCTCCACAGGAAGCGTTTAATTTTTCCCTCTCTAGCTAACCTTTCTAGCTGATGAGCAGCATGAAATTCACAATAGGCATCAGGATTTCGCTCCACATCTCTAATTTTCTTTCTAGGAAATTCTAACAGTCTCGTCCCCTCAATAGCTGCAAGTATCGCGGTGCGAGACTCATTCAGTCTGGTATAACCTTCATACCTGAGTCTAGGAGCCTTGTCTAGTCTGACAGGCCTTGGGGAGCTTCTTTCAGGTACATCTCTCTCTCTCTTTCTTCCCTCCCTTGCCTCTCTGGATTGTACCATCTTCATTACTTTCTCCTAAGCTACATATTTATTTGCTCTAGCAAATAAATCAGAAAGGGTCACCGGCTGATCAAGAGAGAGGTATTCTTGTAATTTCTCAAATTTCGTCCCTTGTAGCGTTACAGCCATGGCTACTCCTACTGGTAGATCCTTCACCTCTAAGGTTGCATCTCGAAAACGATCTACATAATTCTTCAATGGCTCTTTATTCCCTTGTTTAAGGGTCAGCAGATAAGTAATGTCCTTCTTCCTTTGGCTATTGATCATGAAGGCCCTCAAAAATTCACTTCGTAACTAGTCGAAGGATGAGATGGAACCCTCGCTTAACCCGTTAAACCATTTTAGCGCATGCCCCGATAGTGTAAGTGAGAAGGCTCTGCACATGATTTCATCTTCCCATCCGTGGAGCAGCATAAGGGACTCATAACTCTGTATATGGTCGTATGGGTCTGCTTTGCCAACGTAAGTGGCCATAGAAGGCATCTTGAACTTCTTCGACAACGGTTTGTCCATAATCTCTGCACTAAAAGGAACTCTCCTTCTTTGACTGTCATCAGGAGACACTAGCTTCTTCTTTTCTAAAATCCTTTCGACAACCTTCTCAACATTTTTTGACCATCGAGTAGAGTATGCTCCCCTCTCTTCGGGACTAAAAGAGTCTGAGTGGTAAGCACTCCTTCCTCCTCTGTTCCGGAGACTTTGCATATGGTCGGGTCCCCAGCTAAATATCTCCTCCTCGTTCAAGGTTTCCTGGCCTCTAGGGGCCTGCCCTGTATCCTTTCTTCCAGCACCTCCCATTCCATGATTTGACCTGGTACCTTCAAATCTATGCTCTAATTCAGCTGCAGAAGTCTTGTGCACTGCGGGAGAGTTCTGCCGCCTGTGACCTGCGGGAGAGCTCTGCCGCATGCATCCTGCTGGGGAACTCTGCCGCCTGTAATCTACGGGAGAGCTCTGCCGCCTGCGTCCTGTTGGGGAACTTTGCCGCCTGTACTCCGGGTGAACTCTGCCGCACATACTCTATGGGAGAGCTCTGTCGACTGTGTCCTGCTGGGGAACTCTGCCGCCAGTAATCTGCGAGTGAACTCTGTCGCCTGTGATCTGCGGGGGAACTCTGTCGCCTACACTCTGTGGGAGAGTTCTGCTGAGTTGGGTTTGCGGCAGTGTTTATTCCCCTCAGACCTGCGGCAGGGTTCACTTCCCTTAACCCTGCCGCGGGGCGCTTCTTCTGAAATGCGGTAGAGTTTACTCTCAAGGTCGCTGCAGGGTTATCCTCCAAACCTGCTGCAAAGTTCGGGATCAGTCCAGTGGCAGTATTCTACGCTCCTTCTCCTTGTCCAGCATTCACCATGGTGGAGGGTTGATCTCTCTCGTAAGTCTGCCTTGGAATGTTTTCCCCCACCATCTGTTGCACTTCTGGAGGTAAGCTAAATTACGGGAGAGCGATTTTGAAGAAATTCACCATAGCCCTCAATGTTGTCGTAGTCTCCTCATTCTGATGCTTCAAAGCCTCAAATTCATCCAGAGGAACTGAGGCGACTCTAACACCCTCTTCATTCTGCTCTTGTCCTTCTTCCTCTGGTCTGACAAGGGGACTCACAGAATTCTCTTCTCCCATATTTGCTGCTGTCGAACGTGTTCTCACCATTTTGATAGGGAATCTGACTTTTCGTTCTGATTCCCACAGACGGCGCCAATTGATGTTGCACTAAACAACAATGAGATGATGCTGATACGATCCTCTCCACGTGTCTTGAATATTCTGCAAAAATAGTAAAAGTCAGAGAGGCGGCTTAAGTCAGAAAACCGTTTAAGCAGAGTTTCTGTATATGAAAAAATAGAGATCAGGGTCCCTTTTTGATCATACCTGGTGTATTTATAGACTTTTTCTAGAATCAAGTCGGGCTTCATGTTCTTTCAGGGCTTGAGGATATTTTAGGCCCATAACAATAGGTTCGGATCTGAGGCCCAAGCACGTGTCCTGGCTGCGACAGAGTTGTTAGGCACTCTGTCGTGGGCTCAGAGTCTACTTCTGTGCGGACGGGTTCAACGTGCGACAGAGGTTCGGGGACCTCAGCCGCAGCACTTGCGACAGAGTTCTACCGCGTTCACTCTCCTGCGGGGACTCTGTCGCCGTACAGTCTGTCGGATTATACTCTCCCGCAGAGGTCTGCCGCAGACATACTCTGCCGCATGAGTCTGTCGCGTAACGACTCTATCACCAGGGACTCTTTCGCGTGGAGACTCTATCGCCTAGAGACTCTATCGCCCACTCCAGTGACTGTGTCACCACCTCTTTTTACCTGCCACGTGGCTTATGTCTCTTGTGTTTGTGTTTGACACGTGACTGTCTCTTGTTGGTCGATATTTGTACACGTGGACTTTGATGATATGACCATTATCAATATAAAAACTATTATTGAACATTAAATTGAATCAAACACATAAAAAGCAAGATTTTAATTTGATTTTGAATTTGGGTTAAAACTTTGTTCATAAGCTCTAAATCTCGATTACTTCTTCCACAAAATGAATTACCCAAAATTGACTCCATGTTTTTAAACCCTAATGTTTTGTTCAAAAATTTTCATCCTATGCATAGAATTCGATTTGTACAAGGTTTAGCTTTAAAAATTGTTTTTAATTTCCAATTTTTTTAAGAAATTTCCTTTTGGGTCCTAATTCACGTAAGTCTAACTCTGATGTCACATATAAGAATATATTTATAGATTTTTATGTGAAGATTAGAACACAAAAATCATATAAGTAATTATTAATGTGTACTTGTTTATTATGATTAGGTCAGTTTTTCTTTTCTTCTTTTTAGTGGCTTTTAATGAATAAATATTAATATATTGAGAAATGAAGATGGGATCTAATTATATATTTATAGTTAAATTTAATAGTTTTATAAAAAATTATTAAATTTAAGGTATATACAATCATTGAATATATTGAATTAAAAATATGTGTAAAAATTTATATTTGTTGATCACAATTAATTAATTGAATTTATTTACATATTTCATGTATCGAGATTAAATTATTAACATGTTTTATTAAAAATAAAAATTATTAATTAATAGTTATCCACCAAATGAAAAATTCTAGCCTAAAATGCAGTAAAATTTAGAAATTATCTCTGGTGCAGCTGCTAAAAGCCCTGAACAATATTTACAAAAAATTCATTATCCCCGTTTAAAAACTCAGATATTTATTTCGCTCAGTCAGTTAGAAACTAAAGTTGATATTGTTTTCAACAATTTATAGATCAACTTGTAATTCCTTATTTATTAATTTCAAAAAAAGTTTTAATCTATCTTGCATGTTGTCAGGCTACATGCATATTTTTTTAGTAAAAATTAAATCTTTTTATGAGAAATTTAGAATTTATTTTCGCTTATTTTACTGAAAAGTGTATTCAAATACCATTTCAGTGGTATATAATAATCATAATGAAAATCTGTCTAATGATATATATAATATAAAATTCAACCTCATGTATTATAACTAAAGACTGGTTTAGATTAACGATAAAATTAACTTTTTTGAAATTGAAAATGATGAACAATAAGATTGATTTCGTAGAAATTAAAAATAATGATAAGATTATTAAAAATATATATTTTTTAATAAAATAATTTATAAAATAAGAACAAAAAGGTAATTTGACCGTCTACTACAGTCTTCATCTTAAACTGGCCCTAAATCACTTCTTCGAAGATAAATTTTTATCTTACTATTGTATCATCTTAATTCTCTCTCGTGCAAACCTTTAAACCGCGCAATAAGAATAACTTAAATAAAATTAGGTGAGGAATTTTAGTAGGCTTTATCCAAACTAGACTTGAATGAATTTATTTATTTATTTATTTATTTACATGTTGGGAAGCCTGTCTGAGTCTAAGAGAGAACAGTTGGAGAATAAAGCTTTATTCTTCTTTTTCCTTTTTCACACTAGCCCTCAGGCTAAAGGCTCCGATCTCCATTTCTTCGTAAATTTTTTGTCTTTCAATTTGTTTGTCTTCGCCGACCACTATCAACAATAGATTTTCTATCTTTTATTTCTAAATTAAATTAATAAAGGTTTATAGACTTTAATAAAATTTATCAACCTCTTTAATACTATAAGGCCTTTTGCATTAGGTATTACACCTTGTCTAATATCATTCTATGTAATCAAAATTTCTCATGAAATATTATAAATTAAAACCTTAAAATTGTTGGAACATGGAATTAAAAAAAAATGAAAAACGAAAAAAAATAAGAGCTTCAAAGTGTGAATAAGTGCGAATTTTGCTTAAAATTTTATTCGTCCTATCCTTTAGTTATTTATGCCCAGTTTGGCGCACCAATTGATTGCAGTGCAGCGCGGACAATGGAGAATAGTGTGTATAAAATAAAAAAGATGTAGAGGTAAATTAAGCTTTTGCCCTCGCTTTCAAATTTTTTTATTATTTTATTAAAAAATAATTTTTTAATAATTATTTTATTTTTTTATTTTATTAAAATTAATCGTATTAATTATTCAAACTAAACTTTTAGTATATACAAAAGAATTTTCGATGATAGGCCTTGAGAATACAATGAAGCACAATAATTAATTACACTTTGCACTGATGAAAAAAATCCACCAAGCATTTGTGAGCGTAAAAGTAATATTACATGATTTGGTTATAAAAAAAAAAAAAAAAAAAAACCTTGAAAGGGATTTTTCTAATTTTGTTTCATGTATGAAACTTGATAGAGGTAATTTACCTCAAGTTCAATCGCGTGTCTGGATTTCAAAATACAAAAGACTCAAAATAATAAAATTTTGGACTCAAATAACTATGAGTCTTGAGTTTATTGAAGTCACACAGTGAACATAAATAAATACTCTACAGGTATGATTAAAAAAGCATAAGCTCTACTTTGTTAACTGAGACTCTGCTTAAATACTTTTTCTGACTTAAGCATCAGAGTACGCGTGCAGGGACAGATCCCTGCGCCTCTCTGACCTTTACCGTTTTTGCAAAATCTTCAGTACCTTTGGAGAATACGACAAGGAAGACTACATCAGTATCATTTCTGTAATGCCTGTAATGCTACAAGGATATCTTAAGAGGCTATGATATATATATATATATATCTCTGTGTGTGTGTGTGTGTATGTATATGTACATTGTTACTAGTGTATAAATAATAAAAGATGTAAGAAATTATGAGATTTAATGAAACATCTATGATTTTAAGTTGTGTGCACAAGTTTTATTACCTATGAACTATATGGAAGGGATGTCATTGTACGTTAATTGTGCACGGATTGTAAATTTAGGTATGAAGTAAATGAGGATGAGTATACATTGAAAAATCTGTAGAAAAATGCAAAAATAGAGGTGCAGGGGATGAGAGATCGATCTCATATGAAGGAGAGATTGATCCCCTCTCATGAAATGCCATGAATTAGTGCAATACAACATGACAAATCAATCCATAGGGAAGGAAGATCGATCTCCTTAAGTCTTTGTCTGGAAGGAATCGATCTTTCACAAGGCACGGATCGATCTCCTTAAGCCTCGACCAAGAAGAGATCGATCTCCCTTAAGCAACAGATCGATCTCCATGAAGGATTTTGCTAGCAAACAGATCGATCTCATTATGAAGGCAGATCGATCTGGTAGTAGTTACGTTTGATAAAAATGACTACCAAACCATGCAGAGATCGATCTCCACAAAGGCCAGATCGATCTCCACAAGGACCAGATCGATCTCATGTCTCTGCATCTATAAAAAGGGCACGGGATTGGACTGTAAAATCATATTTCCTCCCACCAAACCCGCACCTATCATTTTCTCTCAAAGAAATAAGCTTTCTTACTCTAAAAATCACTACATTCCATCTAGAATCTGAAGAAGCTCAAGAAGGGAAAGTTGTTCCTTGAAGCAAGGAGAACAACATACCCAAAAATCACATGTTGGTGTGACCAAGAGAAGGAGTTTTGGCTACCACAAGTTTGGGCTAAGGAAAAAGACTAAGTTAGGTAAGCTCTTCAACCTTCAAGCCTAAAATATAAGATTACTAGACATTTATTGGGTTGAATGGTATGTGAAATATTGGTAGGAATGATGATTGTAATGATGAATGAGTAATATTAAGAGGAATTTATGAAGGGAAATCCATGGAAAAGTGATGAAAGACTTAAGAGAGGGAATAATGATACTAGTGGGAAAGGTGAGATATGATTTTAAGGATTGGGGAGTATGAATAGATAAATAGATGACAATGTGGAGGTTTAGAAGATGGAAAGGAAAATAACTTAATGATTTACACGTGTAGATTGAAATACGTGGAACACGATTAACCCGGATCGCGAACGGAGCAAACGAGACGAAGGGAATACAAGCGCGATTCGAGGTAAGGGACTGTATGTTAGCGATAGAGGTATTTGTACGTATTTTACAGCAATTTTAGTAGATATGATGCTAGTAATAGTACGTTTAGCTATTGAGCTATGAGATGATATGAGATCATGAAATGTATTATGGTATATATATTGTGAAAATGAGATGTGGGAAGGAAAACAACCTGACATGGATGTTTTTAATGTTTTTACATCTATACGATGTTTTTGATATTTTCTCAACTATGTGCTGATTTTTTAATTGAGAAATGATGATGGATAGGTTGGCTAGCTTTACATGTTTAGCATGGGATGACATGCTACGTAAATAAACATGTTTTGAGTTTTTAAAAGAGAAAATAGCCACCTATCATATTTGAGATGTGAATTGGTATTGGAGCTCTAACTCACACCCGTTTTAATGATTTTGACTATGCTGGAGTTTCACTCGCATACATTTACATGTTTGGATAAACTGTGTTGAAGCGCGACTCGCACGTGGTTTTATAATAATAATGTGTTGGAGTTTTTAGCTCGCACATGTTTCTATGGTTTCAATATGTCGTGCTGGAGTCTATCTCGTACGATGATTTGAGAAAAGTGCTGGAGCATTGCTTGCACTAGTTTTGCTGAGTTTGATATGACACAGTGCTAGAAGCAGTTGCTCGCACTGAGAGATACTGCGCTGGAGCCTTGCGATGACTGTGTGTCACGCTGATTTGCTCGTCTGGTATATGAGACATGGTTCAGGATGATGAGTCCATCGAAGTTAGGTGGATGGACCGGATCCACGGTCGCACGTTGAACTGTGTAGTTGTCCGTTGGAATACTATGTACCAAGTTGGGTGCACGTGAGTACGAGTATCGCGTAGATGACACATGACGTACATTGTACCGTGAGTATATGTGATATGATGAGGGAGATGATGTTGATTGAGATGAGCCGGAGGGTAGGACTGACCCATCCCCCTTCAGGCAAGTGATACCCTATGCACACTGATCAATGAGGCTTGGGATAACTGACTATGGCCATATGTTGTGGATATTAGTTTGCCGAGAATTCCATACCTGTCTCAGAGATAAGAGAAATCGAGAAACTAAAAAAAAAAAAAGAGATTTGATGAAAAGAAATGATTTGAGAAAAGCAAAGAGATATTGTGATTTGATAAATCTCTTGATTTGAATGCTTGTGTTGTGATAACATTGTTTTATGACATGTTTTTAAATAGAAGTATTGAATATTAGTTTTCATGAAAATGCTTATGTGAGAAGTATGTTTAAATGCATTTACTAGTGATATTTCCATTTATATTGAAACATGATTTTGTTATTTCATGCATGTGCTATGTAGGTAGTACAATATCTACATGTTAGCATCATTTTCCTTATTGAGCTGTGGTTTGCTCATCCCACTATTTTTTCCCTTCCAGATATTGAGAAGTAGGGGCGTGCGGTGGTCTTTAGATCCTTGTTTGTGTTGGACAGCTCCCACCAGTTGCAAAGGTATAAAGATTTGTATACATATGAGCATTTTGTATCTATTATAATGTATCGCACAGTTAGGGGTGTAAAACGAGCCCAAGCCCGCGGGTTGGCCCGTGAAAATCGCGGGCTTTTAACGATCCGGTCCATTAATATATGACCCGTTTAAAAATGAGTTTATACGGGTCAAGCCCGACGGGTAAATAATTTGTACGGGCCAACTCGTATGGGTACGGGCTGACCCACGGGCTTCTTTACCAAAATCAACCATACCCTAATTCCTAAATCATTCATTCTATTCTAAAATCTAAAAAATAAAACAAACAAAACAGAGGCTGCGATAGCAGTAGGCCAATAACAGATCGTCTGCTTCGATACTTCCTTGAGCTACGTACGGTATGTGTTTGCTTTTTATTCTAAAACATTCATTCTATTCTAAAATCATTCATTCTATGCAATTTAATTTTTTGAACCAGAGAAACAATTTGCTCTACCTTTTCTTCTTTGTATGTGTTTTGCCTTTAGAAACACAAATAATGAAGCCGTTTGAATTGCAAAGAGACCCGAGAATGCTAGAAAACTCATTGTTGTAAGTTCAATTCTTGGTCTTGTTTGACCTGAAAAGCAATACTACAGCCTCTAGAATTTGAACATCTCTCTCTCACTGTAAATTTCTCTGCCTCTGATATATCTATAAATTTATGCAGGCGATATTTCCAAGCTTCGGGGAAAAGTATTTATCGTCAGTGCTGTTTGAATCCGTAAGAAAAGAGGCAGAGACTTTTAAGCCATGAGCTATCCGCTAAATTTGGACAAAGATCAATAACAAAGGAATTTTCCTTGATTGATCCTGAATGCCATCAACTTTAGTCAGGATTTTAACGTTGTAGCTATGTTATCAAGTACCTTCAGACCCTTTGTTTGCAACA
This sequence comes from Firmiana major, assembly GCA_033439115.1. NCBI lineage: Eukaryota > Viridiplantae > Streptophyta > Magnoliopsida > Malvales > Malvaceae > Firmiana > Firmiana major. The sequence goes on along the minus strand of CM065913.1, from coordinate 32,501,593 downwards.
TCAATTTCTCCATGGATTTGCTGCAAGTCAGTGTATTTGACAGTTCTATTTGAGTTATTGTTAACCCAATTTCGTTTACTTTTGGCCCAATTTGTTAGTCCAAAAACTGATTAAAGTTAGCCCTCGGGCCGATCTGGCCCGCATTAAGGTCGGGTCGATCTCCACAAATTTGATCCGTTTAAATGCGGGCCTAAACGGGTTCAACCCGTTTAAGCATGTATCCATATTAATCCGCATCGGCCCGCACCGTTGAGCCCATTTTACACCCCTATGCACAGTTATAAATTGAAAAGGTGAACACTTGTATAGGGAGGTTATGTAAGGATAAATTATTATACAATTGATTTTGAATATTTACACATGCCTGGGAGTGTGTGAATTAAAGTTTTAAATTTTTTCGCTATAAGTGTATGAAATTTAGTAATTACATTGACTCACAGCCCAACCGTTAGAAGTATATGTATGGATAAAGGGCACCCGGAAGTGGTGACAACTTCATTGTTGTTAAGAGCAACAACAATTGGCACCGTCTGTTGGAATCAAACATAAAAGCCAATTTTCTTAGTGAGATGGTGAGAACATGTTCGACAGTAGCAGCGAACTTGGGGGAGGAAAATTCTGTGAGTCCTCCCAACAGACCTGTGAGAAGATAAGAGAAGAATAGAGAAGGAGAAGGGGCTGCCACAGTTTCCTTAGAGGAGTTGGAGGCTTTGAGATGTCAAAATGAGGAGGTTACTCAGGCACTCCAACGCCAAAATGAGCAGACAACTACAGCCTTAAGGGCCATGGTGGATTTTTTCAAAACTGCACTACCACAGTTCAGTCTATCCCTAGAAGTACAGCACCTTGTGAGAGAGAATATCCAACGACACACCTATGAGGAAGGTCACCCTTCTGCAGCAACGAATTCGGGACAACTAGAATGAGAGCCAACGGGCAGCATGCAGTACTCAACATCGACAGGACCTTGCCGCAGGGTTTCAGGAGTAGTACCCTACAGCAGGTCTGAGGGAGACGAACCCTGCCGCAGGGGTCAGGAGTCAAGACCCTGCTGCAGGTGTGATGGAGTACCTTGCCGCAGGGGTGAGAGATATGAACCCTGCCGCAGGTCTGAGGAAGAACCCTGTCGCAAGGGTTAGGTGTCAATACCCTGCCGCAGGTCTAAGAGAGTTCAACCCTGCCGCATCTCTGAGGGAGAACCCTATCGCAGGGGTCATAAGTCAAGACCCTACCGTAGGTCTGAGAGAGGTCAACCCTGCCACAAGGGTGAGGGATATGAACCCTACTGTAGGTCTGAGAGAGTTCAACACTACCGTATCTCTGAGGGAGAACCCTTCCACAGGGGTCAGGAGACAAGACCCTGCTGCAGGTCTGAGAGAGGTCAACCCTGCCACATCTCTGAGGGACTACCCTGCCGCAGGGATGAGAGAGATGAGCCCTGTCGTAGGTTTGAGAGATTTCAACCCTACCGCAACTTTGAGGGAGAACCCTACCGTAGGTCTGAGAGAGTTGAACCCTGCCGCAGGTCTGAGGGAGATCAACCATGCTACAGGTCTGAGGGAGATCAGCCCTGCTACAGGTCTGAGGGAGATGAACCCTACCGCTGGGATTAGGAGTCAAGACCCTGCCGCAGGGGTCAAGAGTCAAGACCCTGCCACACGGTTTCAGGATCAGTGCCCTGACGCAGGGTTCAAGAGGAAGACCTCTTCCGTAAAGTATAGGATGCAGACCTCTATCGCATAGTTTAGGGGGCAAAACTCCGCTGTAGAATTTGGGCGATGTAATTTTGAAGTTCGTCGATCTGGGGAGCCTTGGAGACAGAACTCTCCTTCAGCAGACAGGATGTAGCAGGCTTATGGGCAGGATAGTCTTGAGTCCCTAGACTATTTCGAAGGCTCAATGCCGAATCATGGAATGAGAGGTGTTGGAAGGAAGCATTCAGTACAAGGACCCGGAGAAAGGGAGATTACAGACAATGTGGGTGTCTCGAGCAGGGAAATGAACCATATACGGGATCCAAAAAGGGAGAGTATCATGAACCCTTAAGATATGACGCAGAGGATGCCATTGAATAGGCCACGAAACAGGGGAAGAAGGGGTTCTCACTCAAATTACTCAGATTCTTCTAGTACTGAGGAACGGGGAGCATACTTGACTCGGGAATTAGAGAATATGGAAAAAGTCATAGAGAGGGTTTTGGAAAAGAAGAAGTTGGTGTCTACTGAAGATAGCCAGAGAAGGAGAGTCCCTTTTAGCTTCGAGATTATGGAGAAATCGCTACCGAAGAAATTTAAGATGCCTTCTATGGCTACTTATACTGGCAAAACCAACCCATATGACCATATGCAAAATTATGAGTCTCTCATGTTACTCCATGGATGGGAAGATGAAATAATATGCAGAGCCTTCTCGCTCACACTAACGAGACATGCTATGAAATGGTTTAATGGACTGAAGGAAGGTTCCATCTCATCTTTTGATCATTTGCGAAGTGATTTTTTGAAAGCATTCATGATCAATAGCCAGCGAAAAAAGGACGTCACCTACCTGCTTACACTCAAGCAAGGGAACAAGGAGTCTTTGAAAAGTTATGTGGATCGCTTCCAGGATGCGACTTTAGAAGTGAAGGATCTACAAGTAGGAGTAGCTATAGCAGCGATGTTACAAGAAACAAAACCTGAGAAGTTACAAGAGTCTTTGTCCCTAGATCAGCCTGCAACTATCTCAGATTTATTTGCCCGAGCGAATAAGTATATTGCCCAAGAGGAAGTGATAAGAATGATGCAGTCTCTAGAGGTGAAAGAGGGAAGAAAAAGAGAAAGAGACATGACGAAAAGGAGTTCTTTTAGACCCGACAGATCAGACAAGGATTCTAGGCTTAAGTATGAAAACTATACCAAGCTAAACAAGCATCGCGCTGCTATTCTTGCTGCTATTGAAGGGACTGGACTGTTGGAGTTTCCGAAGAAGAAAACTGGAAACTTAGGGCGAAATGTAGATGCCTACTGTAGTTTCCACTCTGCTCATGGACATCCTATGAAAAGATGCAGAGAATTGATGGATCAGTTGAAAAAGTTAGCTTGGGAAGGGAAGATAAATCACTTCCTTTGGAGAAGTGAAAGGGCTCGTTACCTCTCGTGAGATCGAAGGGATAACCGTCCACAGAATAGACAAGCTAATGATGGCAGAAATAGGGGAAGAAGGTCGAGAGACGAGAAAGAAGCTAGACCAGATCCCCGGGGTAACCAACAAGATAATGAACCAACCGGTCGAGCTATAAATGTCATCGCGAGTGGAGATTCAATGGCAGGGAACTCCTCTGCCTCTCGCAAAGCTTACGCGAGACAAGTATATCAAATTCACGCTGTTATGGAGGAGAAGGTGGATGAAGAGCCTATTGTGTTTACTCCAACAGACAGAGGAGACATTGTCATCCCCTATGATGATCCCATGGTAGTCTCAGAGGTGGTAGCGAAACACCCAGTTGGCAGAATCCTGGTTGATAACGGAAGCTTAGTGAATTTAATATATTGGAATTTGTCACGATCCGAAAATGAGAGTAAATTTTTCTTTTTTCTTTCATATTTAATTCTTACCTTTCTTTCATCGTGACCATCCTACCAACAGTTGGGCTATGATTCGGTGTTAGTCTCCTCACACTACTTACCATTCCATTTCTATGTTACATTCACACATTAGTATTTTTCTATCCTTTGACTTTAACTAAAACGTTCATAATTGCATTTACATAACCTTACATCTTCGACGTCATATACGTTTTCAGTACTATGCATTTACATATTTAGATACAAAAACTGTGAGACCCCGTACATGTATAGCTATGTATATAGGAACATGGGAATGTAAATAAAATCATAAGTAAGATGAGGTATTGTAATGTGAAGTGTATGCAATGTAAGTTCATAAGATTATGTACGCACTTGTAACAAGAATTGTGATTATACGTACAAGTTGCATTATGAGTGATTGGGAAGAAATAAACTTGAAAACGAGAAGAATGTGATCAAAATGGGATAGGAGTAGTATAGTAAAATGGAAGGAAAGATTTACATAAGTGTATAATTCCATTCGAGTAATATCGTATATATTTGGTCATACAAAGATCCTATACAAGTTTTAATGTGTATGTAGTGAGGATAAATCCCATTTTCAAGTCTCAAAGATGAATGAATGAGGAAATGATCATGGTAGTAAATTAAGGGTGTTTGGTAAGAGTTGTTGCAGAAAAACTGCAGGAAATCTGGAATTTGTGAAGGCCAGATCGATCTCATAGGATGAGAGATCGATCTGGGAGAGCCAGAATGCTCTTATTTGAGAAATGGAAGGGGACAGATCGATCTCCAAAGGAAGCAGATCGATCTCCTTAGCTCTCGGGTTGGAAGCAGATCGATCTCCCATAAGACCAGATCGATCTCCTTAAGCTTCTGTTTGACAGCAGATCGATCTCCAGTCTCGACAGATCGATCTCCTACCTTTAAAACGTCTCAGAAGAGAGGAATTTTGGAGGAACAGATCGATCTCCACCCAAGGGAGATCGATCTCATCAAGTCAAACCTATAAATGGGAGCAGTTGGATCATCAGAAATTCGGGACAAACATTTCCATTTCACTTCAACTCAAAGAAATCTAGTTTCTCACTCCTAAATCCAGCCATTTTCAGTGAGATTTAAGGAGAGGCTATTAGAGACAAAGTTGTTCACATCAAAGAGAAGAACAACATAGTCTAGAGGCATTTTCCCATTTGAAGGATTGAAGAAATAGAGGGCAATCCTAATTGGAGCAAGAGGAAATCCAATGAGGTAAGTTCTAATGCACAAATCCAAGTACATTGGTTTAGTTAATGATTATAAAGATATTTGGGTGTGCATATTATGGATAGAACTACCTAGGATGGTATGAAATGCATATAGCTTAGAAATAGTCAAGTGTGAGAAAGTGGAATGTGGGAGTATTTTTGATGAATGAGATATCTTGAGTGGATGAGTATGTTGTGAAAATGGTTTGGAAATGTTGATATTAGGATAAATTGGGAGATTTACCACAAAGGGTAAAAATGTGTAATTAAGGCATTGGATAAATGCTTACTTGAATAAGAGTTAGAAACATTGACTCAAATGTTGATGGATGAATTTCAGTTTCGGATGATACGCCGGAGCAAGTCAAGATGAGAACGCAAGAAGCATAAAGGCGGATAGTTGCACACAAGTAAAACGAGGTAAGGGACTGTGTGTTAGCTATAGAGATGTTCGTACGTAATTACAGCAATTTCGTAGATATATTGCTAGGACTAGTACGATAATATAAGTTTATGAAATGATGTGGAAGTATGAAAAGTACTATGATGTATATATATGTATTGAGAAATGGGATAGGGTAAGGAAATAGCATGATATGCATGTTTTCAATGAAATTCTCAATTTTACATTGTTATGGATGATTGAGAAATGTTGATGATAGGTTGGCTAATTTTACATGTTTTGGCATGAAAAGGCATGCTATGTGAATAAACGTGTTTTGAGTTTTAAAAAGAGAAACTAGCCATCTATCAGTTTTGAGATGAGATTTGGTGTTGAAGCGTTAGCTCACACCCGGTTTAAAGCCTTGATGTACCGTGCGGGAGTTTTAACTCGCACGGAGGTTTTGAGAAAGTGCGAGAACTATGCTCGTACCTGTTTTGTTGAGTTAAGGTAAACCTGGGGGTCTGGGACCCAAGGGGATACCAGCCGACGGCCAATTGAACGGGCTGGGCCTTAACGATAGATCGTACCGCGCTGGAGCTTTGCGTTGACTTTGTGTCACGCTGCTTGCTCGCCTGGTATATGAGACATGGTTTAAGGATAAAAAGTCCATCGGAGTTGGAGTATGGACTTGGGTCCACGGTTGTACGTAGAATAGTGTAGTCACCCGTTGGTATACTATGTACCGTGCTGGGTGCACGTGAGTACGAGTATCGCGTAGATGACACACGACGTATCTTCACCGTGAGTATACGAGGAGATGAGGTGGAGTGAGATGAGCCGGAGGTAGGACTGACCCGTCCCCCTTCAGGCGAAGTGATACCCTGTGCACACCCGATCAGTGAGGCCTGGGATCACTGACTGTGGCCATAAGTCGTGGATATTTGATTGCCTAAAATTCCATGCCTGTCTCAGAGAATCGAGAAACAGAGACAATCTCAGAAAAGAAAGAGACTTGCGAGAAAGAATGATTTGAGAAGTGAAAGAGATTTCATGTTTTAATAAATCTCCGATTTCACATTCGTGCCATGAGGGCACTATTTATGAGCATGTTTTAAATGGAAGTTTGACATTTGATTTACACGAAAATACTCTTGAGAAATATGTATTTAAATGCATTGTTCGTATGATATTTCCATTTGTAACGAAAACATGGTTTTGGTTTATGCATGCATGGGCTATGTAGGTAGTACGATATCTACCTGCTAGCATACATTTCCTTACTGAGCCGTGGTTTGCTCATCCCACTATTTTTCCCCCTCCAAGTACTGAGAAGTAAGAGAGCGGTGGTCTCTAAGTCTTTTGTGTTGAACAGCTCCCACAATCCGCAAAGGTATAAGATTTGTGTACACAAGTATTTTGTATCTAATATATTGTATCGCACAGTTATATCTTGGAATTGTAAACAGTATTATGGGGATGATATGTAAACACTTGGTATTTATACAATTAATTTTGTGTATTTACACACACACCTGGGAGTGTGAATTAAAGTTTTAAATATTCCACTGTAAATAAATAAATTTTTAGTAATTGCATCTTCTCACAGCCCAACCGTAGTTGAGAATGTATGGATAGAAGGGTTCCCGAAAACGGGGCATGACAGGCTTGGTATCAGAGCGGGGTTGGTCTGATGTGAGTTGATGCTTAGGACTAAGAAAACATACATCCCCAAGTTACTGTGCGATATTTAGATACAAATGTGTATACGGAGCTGGTAGTAAATTAAATGTTTGTTATAACGCAGGAAAGTTATCAGGCTAGTGAGTTATGCCTGAGAGACACCGCAAGAGGGGAGAGAGCTCGAGAGCTCGAGGGCAAAATGACAGGACTGAGAGGCACAGTAGATCATCCTCTAGTCATGAGCCCCAGGAACAGATAGAGGCTTCTGATCCTCGAATCACTCGATTGGAGGAAGACATGCGCACGATGATGACCATGATGGGTCAGATCATGGCTAGGTTTGAGGGTACACCTGGTACAGCGGGACAGGCTGCACCGAATCCCCCAGCAGCTGCACCTGAACCTGAGAATGTTGCACCTGCGCAAGCTGAACCGGCTAGGCCACGGGAACCTGATATTCGATCGGTACCTCCTCCAGTAGCCCCACATCAGCATGATGATGATTTGGGGTATGGATACGACTGTGATATGGAGAGATTGAGGCACTTTATGGACTTTAAGCCTCCTTCGTTTAGCGGGGTAAAGGATCCGACGGTGGCTGAGGACTGGATCAGTCAAATGGAGAAGTTATTCGACTTTTGTAGATGTTCAGCTACGGAGAGAGTAGCACTTGCGGCCTTTGTATTGAGAGGCGAAGCAGAGCACTGGTGGAAGTCCGTCAAGCCGATGTTAATAGCTCAAGGAATGGTTATCACGTGGGATATGTTCTTGGACGTTTTCAGAGAGCAATACATCCCAGATACTGCTCGACGGAGACTACAGATGGAACTTCTGAATCTGACTCAAGGGAATCGAACAGTTGATGAGTACGAGTCACGATTCACTTCACTGGGTCGATATGATCCGGACTCGATCAGGAGTGAAGCTGTCAGAGTCCGTAGATTTGTGGATGGATTGAGGCCTTCGATCCGAGCGAAGTTGGCCCCATTTGATGTTGCTACATATAGAGAGGCTGTGCGACGGGCCCAGTTATGCGAGCAAGATCATGACTTGCAGATTTCTGAATTTAGTTGGGGTAAGGACAAGGGTCCGAGGAAGCTGGGAGATGGCAAGAGTGCCAAATTTGGTCGAAAATTCATGAGTAAACGTCGGAGAGAAATAGATGAGTTCCAGAAGAAGGTTGTTAGACCTTTTATGCCTCCGACTCAGACACCAGCCAGGGGAATAGTGATTGGTGGACCCCGACCGACTACATATCAGTGTAGGCTATGCGGTCGATACCATGGTGGTAGGCCATGTCATCTTCAGGGTACCCGATGCTTCAGATGTGGTAAATTTGGACATTATGCCAGAGAGTGCCCGGAGATAGTTGAGGCAGTTCCACAAAGGGGTAAAGAGCCAGAGAGGGTTCCTACAGTTGCACCTCCTGCAAGGAAGAAAGCATCGGCTGAAGAAAAAGGAAAACAAGTTGTGGGTCAAGGCAGGGTGTATGCGATAGACCAGGCATCGGCTGATACCTCTTCTGAAGTGATAAAAGGTACAATCTTAATTTTCAATCTAGAGGTTATAGCTTTGTTTGATTCTGGAGCTACGCATTCCTTCATATCACCTGCATGTGCATCTAAGTTAAAAGGTTTTGTAGAGCCCACATACTTGAATAGGACCTTACTGATAAGTACTCCCATGAGAGTTAGCCAATTAGTTGAACAAGTGTATGAAGATTGTAAAGTGAGGGTGGGAGATAAGTGCATGACAGCCAACTTGATTTTGTTGAATATGTATGACATTGATGTAATTTTGGGAATGGATTGGTTAGCCGCCAATCATGCTGTCATAGACTGTCGTTCTAAGTCTATTAAGTTTTCTCTACCTGAAGAATGTGTTGTAAAATTTTAAGAGAAGAAATGAAATCTTAAATTTGTATGAGGTAAAGTACTTTGGTATAAATGGCTTGAGTGTTGTTTTGAAGGTTTTGTTGCTTATGTGGTGGATTTGAACAAAGTACATCCGGATATGGAGGACATCTCAGTGGTCAGAGAATTCCCTGATGTCTTTCCAGACGATCTACCAGGATTGCCACCTGATAGAGAAACGGAATTCGGTATAGACTTGACGCCTGGAACCGAACCAATATCGAAGTCACCATATAGGATGGCTCCAGTTGAGTTAGAGGAATTAAGGAAACAGCTGCAAGAGTTGTTAGAGAAGGGGTTCATAAGACCGAGTGTCTCACCATGGGGAGCCCCGGTATTGTTTGTGAAGAAGAGAGATGGGAGCCTTAGGTTGTGCATTGACTATCGGATGTTAAACAAGGCTACCATCAAGAATAAGTACCCCTTGCCACGCATTGATGATTTACTGGATCAACTTCGGGGAGCACAGATCTTCTCCAAGATAGATCTGAGGTCTGGGTATCATCAATTGAAGATTCGGAAGGAGGATGTGCCCAAGACAGCATTTCGTACCCGTTATGGACATTACGAATTCTTAGTGATGCCTTTTGGGTTGACCAATGCGCCGGCAGCTTTTATGGCTCTAATGAATGAAGTATTCAAGCCATACCTGGACCAATTCGTGATTATTTTCATTGATGATATATTGGTGTATTCAAGGTCCAGAGAAGAGCATGAGCAGCACTTAAGGATTATTTTGCAAACCCTCCGAGAGAAAAGGTTATATGCCAAGCTTAACAAATGTGACTTTTGGCTAGAACAGATTTCTTTTCTAGGCCATGTTATATCGAAGGATGGGGTGTTAGTAGATCCATCCAAGATTGAGGCAGTCGTTCAATGGGAACAACCCAGGACAGTCACAGAGATCAGAAGTTTTCTAGGTTTGGCTGGTTACTACAGAAGATTTGTAGAAGGTTTCTCTAGATTAGCTGCTCCATTGACACGTCTTACGAGGAAGAGTGTGGAGTTTTCATGGGACGAAGCTTGTGAGAGAAGTTTTCAGGAACTTAAGCGCAGATTAACTACCGCGCCAGTTCTTGTCATCCCTAACAGTTCAGGGAATTACTCGGTGTATACTGATGCTTCGCATCAAGGACTAGGCTGTGTTTTGATGCAAGATGGAAGGGTAGTAGCTTATGGATCTAGACAGCTGAAAGATCATGAGAAGAACTACCCCACTCACGATTTGGAATTAGCGGCCGTAGTGTTTGCGTTGAAGATATGGCGCCACTACTTATATGGTGAGAGATTTCAGATCTTTACGGATCATAAGAGTCTGAAATATCTATTCTCACAAAAGGAGTTAAACATGAGACAGAGGAGGTGGTTGGAACTCCTCAAGGACTATGATTGTGAGATCTTGTACCACCCGGGGAAGGCAAACGTGGTTGCCGATGCATTGAGTCGGAAGAGTCTCGGGTTGGTATCACATATGATGGTTAGAGAGCACGAGTTGTTGGAACAATTCACGAACCTTAGTCTGGATATGACCCTACCTGAGATTGGCAGCTATGGGATCATTGCTAGCTTGAGATTAGAACCGGAGTTGATTGAGAGAATCCGACAAGCTCAGCAAATCGATCAATGGTGTATTGTCATGATTAGCCAAATCCGGAAAGGGAAGGGTGCAGATTTTATATTGAGTCCAGATGGAATACTAAGGTTTGGAGATAGAATATGTGTTCCTAAGGATTTAGAGCTGAGAAAGCTGATCTTATCAGAGGCACACTCGTCGAGATACACGATACACCCGGGGAGTGGTAAGATGTATCAAAACCTCCGAAAAGTATATTGGTGGTCTGGAATGAAGAGAGACATAGCGGAGTATGTCGCTAGATGTCTCATTTGTCAGCAAGTAAAAGTCGAACATCAGAAACCAGGAGGATTATTACAACCTCTATCGATACCAACATGGAAGTGGGAGCATGTCACCATGGATTTTGTGATGGGGTTACCGAGAACCCGTAAGAACCATGATGCGATATGGGTGATAGTAGATCGGTTAACGAAATCGGCACATTTCTTAGCCATGAGATCTACAGATACATTGAGTGCACTGGCGAATCTGTATGTGCGAGAAATAGTGAGATTGCATGGAGTCCCAGTGAGTGTTGTTTCGGATAGGGATGCCCGCTTCACTTCCCACTTTTGGGGACATTTCCAGGAAGCGATGGGGACCCAGTTGAGTTTTAGCACCGCTTTTCATCCTCAGACAGATGGTCAGTCAGAGAGGACTATACAGACCCTGGAGGATATGTTGAGAGCGTGTGTGCTGGATTTTAGAGGCTCATGGGACGATCACTTGCCATTGATTGAGTTCGCCTACAATAACAGTCATCACTCAAGTATTGGTATGGCCCCTTATGAGGCACTATACGGTCGTAGATGCCGATCGCCCATTGGTTGGGAAGAAGTTGGTGACAGACAATTGCTCGCCCCCGATTTGGTTAAGCAAGCCTCCGAGAATGTTCAGATAATATGCGAGAGGCTGCGAACAGCTCAAAGTCGACAAAAGAGCTATGCTGACAGGAGACGGAGACCACTTGAGTTTGATGTTGGCGAGTCTGTATTTTTGAAAGTATCTCCTTCTAAGGGAATAATGAGGTTTGGAAAGAAAGGAAAATTAAGTCCTCGTTACATTGGTCCCTTCGAAATTCTGGATAGAGTGGGAGAAGGAGCATATATGCTAGCCTTACCACCTGAGCTAGCAGAAGTCCACAATGTCTTCCACGTTTCTATGCTTCGGAAGTACTACCCGGATCCGACACATGTAATTAGCTATGAGCCGTTGGAGCTCAAGAAAGATATGTCGTATGTCGAGAGACCGATCAGGGTATTGGACAGGAAAGAGAAGGTGTTGTGGAACAAGACGATTTCATTGGTTAAGGTTTTGTGGCAACATCACACTGTGGAAGAGGCCACATGGGAACTGGAAAGTTTGATGCGGGAAAAGTATCCCGAATTATTCACAGATTGAATTGGTTCTAATTTGGAGGACCAAATTCCTTAAGTGGGGGAGAATGTGAGACCCCGTACATGTATAGCTATGTATATAGGAACATGGGAATGTAAATAAAATCATAAGTAAGATGAGGTATTGTAATGTGAAGTGTATGCAATGTAAGTTCATAAGATTATGTACGCACTTGTAACAAGAATTGTGATTATACGTACAAGTTGCATTATGAGTGAGTGGGAAGAAATAAACTTGAAAACGAGAAGAATGTGATCAAAATGGGATAGGAGTAGTATAGTAAAATGGAAGGAAAGATTTACATAAGTGTATAATTCCATTCGAGTAATATCGTATATATTTGGTCATACAAAGATCCTATACAAGTTTTAATGTGTATGTAGTGAGGATAAATCCCATTTTCAAGTCTCAAAGATGAATGAATGAGGAAATGATCATGGTAGTAAATTAAGGGTGTTTGGTAAGAGTTGTTGCAGAAAAACTGCAGGAAATCTGGAATTTGTGAAGGCCAGATTGATCTCATAGGATGAGAGATCGATCTGGGAGAGCCAGAATGCTCTTATTTGAGAAATGGAAGGGGACAGATCGATCTCCAAAGGAAACAGATCGATCTCCTTAGCTCTCGGGTTGGAAGCAGATCGATCTCCCATAAGACCAGATCGATCTCCTTAAGCTTCTGTTTGACAGCAGATCGATCTCCAGTCTCGACAGATCGATCTCCTACCTTTAAAACGTCTCAGAAGAGAGGGATTTTGGAGGAACAGATCGATCTCCACCCAAGGGAGATCGATCTCATCAAGTCAAACCTATAAATGGGAGCAGTTGGATCATCAGAAATTCGGGACAAACATTTCCATTTCACTTCAACTCAAAGAAATCTAGTTTCTCACTCCTAAATCCAGCCATTTTCAGTGAGATTTAAGGAGAGGCTATTAGAGACAAAGTTGTTCACATCAAAGAGAAGAACAACATAGTCTAGAGGCATTTTCCCATTTGAAGGATTGAAGAAATAGAGGGCAATCCTAATTGGAGCAAGAGGAAATCCAATGAGGTAAGTTCTAATGCACAAATCCAAGTACATTGGTTTAGTTAATGATTATAAAGATATTTGGGTGTGCATATTATGGATAGAACTACCTAGGATGGTATGAAATGCATATAGCTTAGAAATAGTCAAGTGTGAGAAAGTGGAATGTGGGAGTATTTTTGATGAATGAGATATCTTGAGTGGATGAGTATGTTATGGAAATGGTTTGGAAATGTTGATATTAGGATAAATTGGGAGATTTACCACAAAGGGTAAAAATGTGTAATTAAGGCATTGGATAAATGCTTACTTGAATAAGAGTTAGAAACATTGACTCAAATGTTGATGGATGAATTTCAGTTTCGGATGATACGCCGGAGCAAGTCAAGATGAGAACGCAAGAAGCATAAAGGCAGATAGTTGCACACAAGTAAAACGAGGTAAGGGACTGTGTGTTAGCTATAGAGATGTTCGTACGTAATTACAGCAATTTCGTAGATATATTGCTAGGACTAGTACGATAATATAAGTTTATGAAATGATGTGGAAGTATGAAAAGTACTATGATGTATATATATGTATTGAGAAATGGGATAGGGTAAGGAAATAGCATGATATGCATGTTTTCAATGAAATTCTCAATTTTACATTGTTATGGATGATTGAGAAATGTTGATGATAGGTTGGCTAATTTTACATGTTTTGGCATGAAAAGGCATGCTATGTGAATAAACGTGTTTTGAGTTTTAAAAAGAGAAACTAGCCATCTATCAGTTTTGAGATGAGATTTGGTGTTGAAGCGTTAGCTCACACCCGGTTTAAAGCCTTGATGTACCGTGCGGGAGTTTTAACTCGCACGGAGGTTTTGAGAAAGTGCGAGAACTATGCTCGTACCTGTTTTGTTGAGTTAAGGTAAACCTGGGGGTCTGGGACCCAAGGGGATACCAGCCGACGGCCAATTGAACGGGCTGGGCCTTAACGATAGATCGTACCGCGCTGGAGCTTTGCGTTGACTTTGTGTCACGCTGCTTGCTCGCCTGGTATATGAGACATGGTTTAAGGATAAAAAGTCCATCGGAGTTGGAGTATGGACTTGGGTCCACGGTTGTACGTAGAATAGTGTAGTCACCCGTTGGTATACTATGTACCGTGCTGGGTGCACGTGAGTACGAGTATCGCGTAGATGACACACGACGTATCTTCACCGTGAGTATACGAGGAGATGAGGTGGAGTGAGATGAGCCGGAGGTAGGACTGACCCGTCCCCCTTCAGGCGAAGTGATACCCTGTGCACACCCGATCAGTGAGGCCTGTGATCACTGACTGTGGCCATAAGTCGTGGATATTTGATTGCCTAAAATTCCATGCCTGTCTCAGAGAATCGAGAAACAGAGACAATCTCAGAAAAGAAAGAGACTTGCGAGAAAGAATGATTTGAGAAGTGAAAGAGATTTCATGTTTTAATAAATCTCCGATTTCACATTCGTGCCATGAGGGCACTATTTATGAGCATGTTTTAAATGGAAGTTTGACATTTGATTTACACGAAAATGCTCTTGAGAAATATGTATTTAAATGCATTGTTCGTATGATATTTCCATTTGTAACGAAAACATGGTTTTGGTTTATGCATGCATGGGCTATGTAGGTAGTACGATATCTACCTGCTAGCATACATTTCCTTACTGAGCCGTGGTTTGCTCATCCCACTATTTTTCCCCCTCCAGGTATTGAGAAGTAAGAGAGCGGTGGTCTCTAAGTCTTTTGTGTTGAACAGCTCCCACAATCCGCAAAGGTATAAGATTTGTGTACACAAGTATTTTGTATCTAATATATTGTATCGCACAGTTATATCTTGGAATTGTAAACAGTATTATGGGGATGATATGTAAACACTTGGTATTTATACAATTAATTTTGTGTATTTACACACACACCTGGGAGTGTGAATTAAAGTTTTAAATATTCCGCTGTAAATAAATAAATTTTTAGTAATTGCATCTTCTCACAGCCCAACCGTAGTTGAGAATGTATGGATAGAAGGGTTCCCGAAAACGGGGCATGACAAAAACCATACAAGGTGTATACGTTTTCTCGATGATGGGAAGCAGCGGATACCAAGAATGTAAGTCATCAGCCGCTCACTATCTACTGCGAGTGCTCTGAGAAGAGGGAAAAATAAGGGGGATGAGCAAACCACGAGCTCAGTAAAGCAATCATGCAAGTAAGTAGATAGCTCCACTATTTACATGCTCATAATGCTATGCTCTTAAATCCATTTCTTTTCGTGTAAAGCTCAAGCTCGAAATCATCCACACATCAATGCCATAGTTTATCAAAGTTGTTCGTGCTTATGGAAATCATGCAACTCATGCCTCAATGGCATCTCATGAAAAATCACACAACGCATGAATTAAATCAAAATCATGCATTTGCAATTAAAGCATGGATAACCTTCTTATGCTAAAACATTTCATTTCATGAATTATAAACAAGTATGGAAAATACATCATGCTGAGTTTCAACAAAACCGTTGAAAACATTTTAATTCATTTCATGAATCCACATCCATCACACTCATCAGGACTCAACCCCTCCATCGGGTGATCCTGATCCACATAAAATCATTTATTTCCAAGCATTTTCGAAAACATTGAAAATTCCTTTTATTCACAACAAAACCAATTTCATCAGTCAGGATCCAACCCTTCCCTCGGGTGGTCCAGACTCACACAAAATCCACGCATTCTCAAACTTTCAAGACATCAGATAGTAAAATGTGAGACTAAGCAATATATATATATATATATATATATATCAATATCTCAGGCAAATAACCAGGAGTATGACCATATACTCGTGATCCCACTGCTACACGGATCTTGTGTGTGGGGTCTCACCACTATCAGGAATCGCCCCGGGAGGTGGGTCAGTCCATCCTGTCAGTCCTGTCCGATATCTCGCATCCGAAGATGCCACTCGCATCCGAAGATGCCACATAATCAATCTCAGCACGGTACAACGTACTTCATGCTACTTGCACGGTACAACGTACTCCGTGGACCCACATCGCATATCAATAATCGTGCCTGCCTCAAAACGCACGTGCGAGCATATTTAATCGGCGTGACACACAATCTACCCGACGCTCCAAGCACGGCTCATTGCATGTCTCATAAAATCAGTGCGAGCGATGCTCCAGCACTCTCATAAAATCAAGAAAAATCTCGTGTGAGCAAAGCTCCAACATGCGTTTCATAAAATCTCATAAGATCTAGTGCGAGCTAAGCTCCAGCACTCTGTCAAAATCATGTAAAACTAGTGTGAGCTAGGCTCCTGCACTGTGTCATAAAAATCAAGTGAAAATCTGGTGCGAGTTAGACTCCAGCACCCTGTCATGAAAATCATATGAAAATCTTGTGCGAGTTAGACTCCAGCACCTATGCATGTAAAACTCTAGTGCGAGCCCTTGCTCCAACACTAATGCAGGCATCACACAAATCAAAACTCGTGCGAGCTAAGCTCTAGCACCTCTCATGCATGTCAAATCATTAAAACTAGTGCGAGCAAATGCCCCGGCACCTTTTTATGCATATCAAGTCAAAACAGGGTGCGAGCTAGGCTCCAGCACCTCTCATGCATTTCACAATAATAAAAATCAGTGCGAGCAACCGCTCTAGCACATTTCATGCATATGATGTCACACAAATCATTGCGAGCAACTACCCCAGCACCATTATGCACACTCACAAACTTAGATATAGTGCGAGGAAATGCTCCAGCACCATCTGTTTCCATATAAACTTGATAGTTGACCCATTTTCCAAAGAATTTCATTTAAATTATAAATAACACTTACGTAGTGTTATCTTATGAAATTTATGCAATTACTAGTCAATCTACCAATTTGCTTTGCAAAATTTCACGAAAATCTTTCAAATCATGCATTTCATGCTTTCACCATCCTTAGGTGAATTTTCCCTCAATAGGGGTAAAATAGTCTTTTACCCATCTCGGGTCTTTAAAATTTTTAATTCATTTTTAGGATCTTTATACAGTTTCAGTGTATGTAAAAGCTGTTAAAAATACACGTAGCTATCTCTAGTTCTTCGCAAAATTTGCTTACCTCATTTTTCTGTACAATCTGACCTTTTCACTGATGTCTCGTCACGCAGTCCGATTTGCTCCCAATCCAATCTCCGGAGCTGCGTATAATTATTTATCGGGTCAGAAATCATTCAATTAACTTTATTTCATCATTTTTGAGCTTAATTCAAAGTATTGAGCCTGTTTATAATCTTGGGCCCGATTGTATCTTAATGGGCCTTAAGCCCATTTTCCACTTACTATTCACATTATCGAGGCCTATTGGGCTTATTGGGTTCATTGGGCCCATCAGTATTTATTGTGCCTCGTTTTAAACTCTCGGATAACTCAATTAATTATTTACGACAATTTATCTCAAATTTTAAAATTTAATTCATTTTATACAGAATTAATCCGTAATTTATGAGGTAATTTTCTAACACGTATAACTATGCAAATTGTCGTAAATAAGGGTTACTTACCCGAGATTCCATGATAGTACACAAATCGAGGCTGACTCGAGCTCTCGTTTGACGTCAATTGTCGAGTTACACAATTACATATTTTTTTCAGGTCAATTTTTCAGTCAAATATTAATCACATTAAATATTCCAAAATTTAAATCGATCAATTTCGACCGTTTACCGGCTTACCCATAGCTCGATTGCATTACTGAGATTTTTTCCAATTTTTTTCTTTTTCTTTTTCCCTTTTTCTCTTTCTTTTTCTTCTTTTCTAGCTGAACCGGTTCAGACCGGTTCGGTTCAGCGGGTTCAGTTTGGTTCACCTCGGTTTAGTCCAATTCAGAGCTTCGCCAACCGGTTCTTCGTCGACTTTCGTCTCCAGCAGATCCGCGGGGTCATCTGGTGCATGGATCTAGTGTCGGTTTCACCATGGCTGGCCGAAAAGTAGCCGGTCCGGCCTGTTCTCTCTTTGACGTCGGTGGTGCCTCTCTCTTTCGCCGTTTAAGCCCTTTTTATCGTCGACGGTGGCGGATTGATCCTCCTCCTGGCCGGTGGCGAGGCCCTCTCTCTTCCCTCGGCCTTCGTCCGCCTCCGTTCTCTCTCTTTCTCGCTCTTTCTTTCTCGGTTTCTCTCCTTCTCTCACCGGTCGTCGTTTTTCCATCAGCTGTCGGTGCCGACGAGCTCGGGCAGCTCGGCTGTCCGCCTGGTCAGCTCTCTGGTGGCGTCCGGTGGGTGAGACAGAGGGAAGGTTGGGTCTCCCTTGTTCTTCTGCTTCCTTTCCCATTTCCAGAATCGCGAAATCGTGAATTTGTTTCCTTTTTTTTTCAATTTCTTTTTATTTATTTATTTATTAATTAATATTTTATTCAAATAAAAATAATATTTCAGCCAAAATATGTAAAAAAAATTATATTTTATTTATTAAATCAATTAAATGAATTTATCAGTCTTATTTCATCTTTTCGATATATTTTTTCAATATTTTCAAGATAATTTCTCGAAGTAAAAATTTCGATTTAATGCAATAAATTCATATCTTAATTAATTGGATTCAAAATTTAATTATTTCTTTGTTATTGATCAAGATGTCTCAATCCCATATTTTTAATAAAATTTTCTTATCGAATTTATAACGGATTTCGATCTTTTGACCGTTTTACCCTTGCACGTGTTCGGGACCAAATCAACACAACTTCCTTTCACGAACCCTTTCTCATTTCGTGTTTTAAATCCTTATCTCCATTCCGAATGGTTCGAATCCCATTCATTTAATCTGTGGCCATTTTAATCATTCATTTGATCTTTTAAATGCATTCAGAAATTTTAATTCATTCCATTTGCATTTTTCATTCACGTACAACTCTTCTTATGATTCAATTTACATCCAACCATGTTTACATCATATTAAATCATAAGGAATTTCGATAAAAATCGGGTCTCACATAATCTCCCCCACTTAAGAAATTTGGTCCTCCAAATTAGAACCAAGTCAAATGGGTCCATAAACAATTCCGGTTACGTCTATCGCATCATACTCTTTAATTCTCATGTGACTTTTTTCGGAGTGTAATACTACCAAAGGACTTTGACTAGGGAGATCGTCTTAAACCTCAACACTTTATCCTCCCTATTTAATGCCCGAATCGATTTTTTCATCATACGATCTACTCTCTTTGAGCTTCAACAGTCTCAATTTCTTGTCAAAATAGCTTTTTTGTCTGCTCTAAGGTATTCTTCATCACTCACAATCAACTGAACACCTTCAGAGACTTATTATACCAATTCGGAAGCAATTCTCTATTTGTCACCCACTTCTTCCTATCCAAGTCAGGGAACAACTCCTACGGCCATACAATGCCTCATATAATGTTATCCCGATACTCAAGTGATAACAGTCGCTGTTGGCAAATTCAATTAGTAGCAACTGATCATCCCATGAGCTTATAAAATCAAGGGCACACGCTTTCATCATATCCTCCAGAACCTATACAGTCCTCTTTGACTGACCATCTGTCTGAGGACGCAAAGCTGCGCTAACACTCAATCGGGTTCCCTTAGCTTCCTGAAAAATGATCTCAAAAGTAGAAAGTAAAGCGGGAATCTCTATCTGGTACCATGCTCCCTGGAACTCTACATGGTGTTTCACAATCTCCCTTACACATAAATCTGCCTACGCACTCAAAGTATCTGGGGATTTCATAACCAGAAGGTGGGTAGACTTAGTCAATCTATCGATTATCACCCAGATAGCCTTGTGATTCCTGCGGTCCTCTATAACTCATCACGATATCCGTGGTAACTTACTCCAATTTTCGTGTCGATATAGGTAGAGGCTGCAATAACCCTACAAACTTCTCTTGCTCAACCTTAATCTGCTGACATATGAGACACTTCTCCACAATCTCTACATTGTCTCTTTTCACATCTGACCACCAATACCCTTTTTAAAGATTTCGATATATTTATTACTTCTCGGATGCATTGTATATCCCAAAGAATGAGCTTCTAACAATATTGCTATCTCATCAACTATGGTCCTGGAGAGCACTTATATTGTCTCTGAACCTCAGTAAGCCATCATAACTCTCTGTGAACTCTGTCACTATACCCATCTGAATCTGACCCACACTATCGATACCCTGCCGATCATCACGTTAAGCCTGTCAAATTCGGTCACTCAAATCCGATTCTAATTTCAGGCTAGCTGTCACACAATCACTGTCATCATCAGAAGGGATCACATCACTACTGAGGCTCATAACTGCTATAGCAGCTCACGCTCGCTAACCATTATATGTGATACCATCCCGAGACTCTTTCTGCTCAAGGCATCAACCATTACATTAGTCTTTCCTGAGTGGTACAATTTTCACAATCATAATCCTTCAGAAGCTCTAACCCTCTATGTTATCTCGTACTCTACTCTTTTTGTGAAAACAGATACTTGGGGCTTTTATGATCAGTGCATACCCAAAATTTCTCACCATGTACATAGTAGTGCCATATACTCAGTACAAACACTATTGTTGCCAACTTTAGATCATGGGTCAGATAGTTTCTTTCATGATCCTTGAGTTATCTGGATCCATAAATGACTATCTTCCCATTTTACATCAATACACAGCCCAATCCTTATTTTGAGGTATGGATACACTGAGAAACCTCTTGAACTATTGGGTATGGTGAAAATAATTACGGTGGTCAGTTTATTACTTTAATATATCAAAACTCACCGAAGCTACTTTCATACTTATCATCCCACTCGTATGCAATCTTTTTTCGAATAAGATGTGTCAACTGAGCAGCTCATTTCGAGAAACTTTCAACAATTCATTTGTAAAATAGTTTCAGTTGCTGCTCATGCTCTTCCCTGGACTTCGAATACATCAAAATATCATCGCTAAGGATGACCACAAATTAGTCCAGGTAAAGTTTAAATACCTTGTTCATCAATGCCCTAACAGTTACAAAAATCATTTTGGGCACATTCACATTCCGAATTCTTAATGGATGTTACCCAGACTTCAAATCGATCTCTAAAAAGATCTGATGAACTTTTATCCAATCACTCCTATAATTGCTTCTTTAGTTCTTCTAGTTCCACTAATACCATTTTATACTGTGGTTAGGATATCGGCTCCGTACCAAGTACCATATTAATACAAAACTCCATTCCTTTAACGAGTGGCAACCCTGATAGATTATCCAGGAAGATATCAGGAAACTCACTGACCATAAGGATATTTGTTAACTTCGGATGTGCCTTATCCATACCAACCACACAAACGAGAAAACATTCTCATCATTACTCATTCTGTGAGTACAATCATTTACTCCTTTAATTTCAATCGCTACACCCCTTTCATTACTTGTCAAAACTTAGCGTATACTTTTCAGGGGTAACCATATCACTATCTTAGGATAAAAATTTGAACAACATAGTTTGCAGCCGATCAATTTATTCTCAAGTATAACTTCAAAATTATTCATATTCCATCGAATAAAATCTGCCGACTTATACTTCCTCCCCCTGTTTTTGACTTATAATTTATTCATAATTATTCCGTTAATTAACCCTCCTTCATTGGGGTGCTAACTATCAACATTGTGCCCAAGGGTGTAGGCATTCACGTCTTTCACTAACTTATATGCAAATGAGGGCGGTATGAATAAATGCATGGCACCAGGATCAATTAAGATAGTTACTTCACTATTCACAATCAAGGTGGTACCCTCCACCACATCAAATAAAACATCAGTAGTGTCCTGGTCCAATGCTTACACTCGCCCTCGTCCAACATCTTATTTCCGTGGTAACTACCACTTATCCAACCCTGCTCGTAGCAGGTCGGGGTCCTCCAATCACAATACCCCTCAAAAGTGCTGCAATTGGATACATTGGGGCCTTACCTGTCATGCCCCGCTTTCGGGAACCCTTCTATCCATACATTCTCTACTACGGTTGGGCTGTGAGAAGATGCAATTACTAGAAATTTATTTATTTACAGCGGAATATTTAAAACTTTAATTCACACTCCCAGGTGTGTGTGTAAATACACAAAATTAATTGTATAAATACCATGTGCTTACATATCATCCCCATAATACTGATTACAATTCCAAGATATAACTGTGCGATACAATATATTAGATACAAAATACTCGTGTATACAAATCTTATACCTTTGCGGATTGTGGGAGCTGTTCAACACAAAAGACTTAGAGATCACCGCTCTCTTACTTCTCAGTACCTGGAGGGGGAAAATAGTGGGATGAGCAAACCACGGCTCAGTAAGGAAATGTATGCTAGCAGGTAGATATCGTACTACCTACATAGCCCATGCATGCATAAACCAAA
Organism: Firmiana major; assembly: GCA_033439115.1. Taxonomy (NCBI): domain Eukaryota; kingdom Viridiplantae; phylum Streptophyta; class Magnoliopsida; order Malvales; family Malvaceae; genus Firmiana; species Firmiana major. Next base: position 32,479,351 of record CM065913.1, on the reverse strand, counting down.
ACCATGTTTTCGTTATAAATGAAAATATCATACGAACAATGCATTTAAACACATATTTCTCAATAGCATTTTCGTGTAAATCAAATGTCAAACTTCCATTTAAAACATGCTCATAAATAGTGCCCTCATGGCACGAATGTGAAATCAGAGATTTATTAAAACACGAAATCTCTTTCACTTCTCAAATCATTCTCTCTCGCAAATCTCTTTCTTTTTCTGAGATTGTCTCTGTTTCTCGATTCTCTGAGACAGGCATAGAATTTTCGGCAATCAAATATCCACGACTTATGGCCACAGTCAGTGATCCCAGGCCTCACTGATCGGGTGTGCACAGGGTATCACTTCGCCTGAAGGGGGATGGGTCAGTCCTACCCTCCGGCTCATTTCAATCCACCTCATCTCCTCGTATACTCACGGTGAAGATACGTCGTGTGTCATCTACGCGATACTCGTACTCACGTGCACCCAGCACGGTACATAGTATACCAACGGGTGACTACACTATTCTACGTACAACCGTGGACCCAAGTCCATACTCCAACTCCGATGGACTTTTTATCCTTAAACCATGTCTCATATACCAGGCGAGCAAGCAGCGTGACACACAGTCAACGCAAAGCTCCAGCGCGGTACGATCTATCGTTAAGGCCCAGCCCGTTCAATTGGCCGTCGGCTGATATCCCCTTGGGTCCCAGACCCCCAGGTTTACCTTAACTCAATAAAACAGGTGCGAGCAAAGTTTCCGCACTTTCTCAATACCCTCGTGCGAGTTAAAACTACCGCACGGTACATCAAGGCCTTAAAACGGGTGTGAGCTAACGCTTCAACACCAAATCTCATCTCAAAACTGATAGATGGCTATTTTCTCTTTTTTTAAAACTCAAAACACGTTTATTCATACAGCATGCCTCTTCATGCTAAAACATGTAAAATTAGCCAACCTATCATCAACATTTCTCAATCATAAATAACAATGTAAAATTGAGAAAATCATTGAAAACATGCATATCATGCTATTTCCTTACCCTATCCCATTTCTCAATACATATATAAGTCATAGTACTTTGCATACCTCCATATCATTTCATAGAATTATCATATCGTACTAGTCTAGCAATATATCTACGAAATTGCCGTAAAATACGTACGAACATCTCTATAGCTAACACATAATCCCTTACCTCGTTTTACTTGTGTGCAACTATCCGCCTGTATGCTTCTCGCGTTCTCATCTCGATTGCTCCGACGTATCATCCGAAACTGAAATTCATCCATCAACATTTGAGTTAATGTTTCTAACTCTTATTCAACTAAGCATTTATCCAATGCCTTAATTACACATTTTTACCCTTTGTGGTAAATCTCCCAATTTGTCCTAATATCAACATTTCCAAACCATTTCCACAACATACTCATCCACTCAAGATATCTCATTCATCATAAACACTCCCACACTCCACTTTCTCACACTTGACTATTTCTAAGTTATATTCATTTCATACCATCCTAGGTAGTTCTATCCACAATATGCACACCAAAATATCTTTATAAGCATTAACTAAACCAATGTACTTGGATTTGTGCATTAGAACTTACCTCATTGGATTTCCTCTTGCTCCAATTAGGATTGCCCTCTATTTCTTCAATCCATCAAATGGGGAAATGCCTCTAGACTATGTTGTTCTTCTCTTTGATGTGAACAACTTTGTCTCTAATAGCCTCTCCTTAAATCTCACTGAAAATGGCTGGATTTAGGAGTGAGAAACTAGATTTCTTTGAGTTGAAGTGAAATGGAAATGTTTGTCCCGAAATTCTGATGATCCAACTGCTCCCATTTATAGTTTTGACTTGATGAGATCGATCTTCCTTGGGTGGAGATCGATCTGTTCCTCAAAAATCCCTCTTTTCTGAGACGTTTTAAAGGTAGGAGATCGATCTGTCGAGACTGGAGATCGATCTGCTGCCAAACAGAAGCTTAAGGAGATCGATCTGGTCTTAGGGGAGATCGATCTGCTTCCAACCCGAGAGCTAAGGAGATCGATCTGCTTCCTTTGGAGATCGATCTGTTCCCTTCCATTTCTCACATAAGAGCATTCTGGCTCTCCCAGATCGATCTCTCATCCTATGAGATCGATCTGGCCTTCACAAATTCCAAATTTCCTGCAGTTTTTCTGCAACAACCCTTACCAAACACCCTTAATTTACTACCATGATCATTTCCTCATTCATTCATCTTTGAGACTTGAAAATGGGATCCATCCTCACTACATACACATTAAAACTTGTGTAGAATCTTTGTATGACCAGATATATACGATATTGCTCGAATGGAAATATACACTTATGTAAATCTTTCCTTCCATTTACTATACTACTCATATCCCATTTCGATCACATTCTTCTCGTTCCAAGTTTATTTCTTCCTACTCACTCATAATGCAACTTGTACGTATAATCACAATTCTTACTACAAGTGCGTACATAATCTTATGAACTTACATTGCATACACTTCACATTACAATACATCATCTTACTTATGATTTTATTTACATTCCCATGTTCCTATATACATAGCTATACATGTACGGGGTCTCACATTCTCCCCCACTTAGAGAATTTGGTCCACCAAATTAGAACCAATTCAATCTGTGAATAACTCGGGATACTTTTCCCGCATCAAACTTTCCAGTTCCCATGTGGCCTCTTCCACAGTGTGATGTTGCCACAAAACTTTAACCAATGAAATCGTCTTGTTCCGTAACACCTTCTCTTTCCTGTCCAACACCCTGATCGGTCTCTCGACGTACGACATATCTTTCTTGAGCTCCAACGGCTCATAGCTAATTACATGTGTCGAATCCGGGTAGTACTTCCGAAGCATAGAAACATGGAAGACATTGTGGACTTCTGCTAGCTCAGGTGGTAAGGCTAGCCTATATGCTCCTTCTCCCACTCTATCCAAAATCTCGAAGGGACCAATGTAACGAGGACTTAATTTTCCTTTCTTCCCAAACCTCATTATTCCCTTAGAAGGAGACACTTTCAAAAATACAGACTCGCCAACATCAAACTCAAGTGGTCTCCGTCTCCTGTCAGCATAGCTCTTTTGTCGACTTTGAGCTGTTCGCAGCCTCTCGCATATTATCTGAACATCCTCGGAGGCTTGCTTAACCAAATCGGGGGCGAGCAATTGTCTGTCACCAACTTCTTCCCAACCAATGGGCGATCGGCATCTACGACCGTATAGTGCCTCATAAGGGGCCATACCAATACTTGAGTGATGACTGTTATTGTAGGCGAACTCAATCAATGGCAAGTGATCGTCCCATGAGCCTCTAAAATCCAGCACACACGCTCTCAACATATCCTCCAGGGTCTGTATAGTCCTCTCTGACTGACCATCTGTCTGAGGATGAAAAGCGGTGCTAAAACTCAACTGGGTCCCCATCGCTTCCTGGAAATGTCCCCAAAAGTGGGAAGTGAAGCGGGCATCCCTATCCGAAACAACACTCACTGGGACTCCATGCAATCTCACTATTTCTCGTACATATAGATTCGCCAGTGCACTCAATGTATCTGTAGATCTCATGGCTAAGAAATGTACCGATTTCGTTAACCGGTCTACTATCACCCATATCGCATCATGGTTCTTACGGGTTCTCGGTAACCCCATCACAAAATCCATGGTGACATGCTCCCACTTCCATGTTGGTATCGATAGAGGTTGTAATAATCCTCCTGGTTTCTGATGTTCGACTTTTACTTGCTGACAAATGAGACATCTAGCGACATACTCAGCTATGTCTCTCTTCATTCCAGACCACCAATATACTTTTTGGAGATTTTGATACATCTTACTACTCCCCGGGTGTATCGTGTATCTCGACGAGTGTGCCTCTGATAAGATCAGCTTTCTCAGCTCTAAATCCTTAGGAACACATATTCTATCTCTAAACCTTAGTATTCCATCTGGACTCAATATAAAATCAGCACCCTTCCCTTTCCGGATTTGGCTAATCATGACAATACACCATTGATCGATTTGCTGAGCTTGTCGGATTCTCTCAATCAACTCCGGTTCTAATCTCAAGCTAGCAATGATCCCATAGCTGCCAATCTCAGGTAGGGTCATATCCAGACTAAGGTTCGTGAATTGTTCCAACAACTTGTGCTCTATAACCATCATGTGAGACACCAACCCGAGACTCTTCTGACTCAATGCATCGGCAATCACATTCGCCTTCCCCGGGTGGTACAAGATCTCACAATCGTAGTCCTTGAGGAGTTCCAACCACCTCCTCTGTCTCATGTTTAACTCCTTTTGTGAGAATAGATATTTCAGACTCTTATGATCCGTAAAGATCTGAAATCTCTCACCATATAAGTAGTGGCGCCATATCTTCAACGCAAACACTACGGGCGCTAACTCCAAATCGTGAGTGGGGTAGTTCTTCTCATGATCCTTCAGCTGTCTAGATCCATAAGCTACTACCCTTCCATCTTGCATCAAAACACAGCCTAGTCCTTGATGCGAAGCATCAGTATACACCGAGTAATTCCCTGAACTGTTAGGGATGACAAGAACTGGCGCGGTAGTTAATCTGCGCTTAAGTTCCTAAAAACTTCTCTCACAAGCTTCATCCCATGAAAACTCCACACTTTTCCTCGTAAGACGTGTCAATGGAGCAGCTAATCTAGAGAAACCTTCTACAAATCTCCTATAGTAACCAGCCAAACCCAGAAAACTTCTGATCTCTGTGACTGTCCTAGGTTGTTCCCATTGAACAACTGCCTCAATCTTGGATGGATCTACTGACACCCCATCCTTCGATATAACATGGCCTAGAAAAGAAATCTGTTCTAGCCAAAAGTCACATTTGTTAAGCTTGGCATATAACCTTTTCTCTCGGAGGGTTTGCAAAATAATCCTTAAGTGCTGCTCATGCTCTTCTTTGGACCTTGAATACACCAATATATCATCAATGAAAATGATTACGAACTGGTCCAGGTATGGCTTGAATACTTCGTTCATTAGAGCCATAAAAGCTGTCGGCGCATTGGTCAACCCAAAAGGCATCACTAAAAATTCGTAATGGCCATAGCGGGTACGAAATGCTGTCTTGGGCACATCCTCCTTCCGAATCTTCAATTGATGATACCCAGATCTCAGATCTATCTTGGAGAAGATCTGTGCTCCCCGAAACTGATCCAATAAATCGTCAATGCGTGGCAAGGGGTACTTATTCTTGATGGTAGCCTTGTTTAACATCCGATAGTCAACGCACAACCTGAGGCTCCCATCTCTCTTCTTCACAAACAATACCGGGGCTCCCCATGGTGAGACGCTCGGTCTTATGAACCCCTTCTCTAACAACTCTTGCAGCTGTTTCCTTAATTCCTCTAACTCAACTGGGGCCATCCTATATGGTGACTTAGATATTGGTTCGGTTCCAGGCGTCAAGTCTATACCGAATTCCGCTTCTCTATCAGGTGGCAATCCTGGTAGATCGTCTGGAAAGACATCAGGGAATTCTCTGACCACTGAGATGTCCTCCATATCCGGATGTACTTTGTTCAAATCCACCACATAAGCAACAAAACCTTCAAAACAACACTCAAGCCATTTATACCAAAGTACTTTACTTAATACAAAATTTAAGATTTCATTCCTTCTCTTAAAATCTTACAACACATTCTTCAGGTAGAGAAAACTTAATGGACTTAGAACGACAGTCTATGACAGCATGATTGGCGGCTAACCAATCCATTCCCAAAATTACATCAATGTCATACATATTCAACAAAATCAAGTTAGCTGTCATGCACTTATCTCCCACCCTCACTTTACAATCTTTATACACTTGTTCAACTAATTGGCTAACTCTCATTGGAGTACTTATCAGTAAGGTCCTACTCAAGTATGTGGGTTCTACAAAACCTTTTAACTTAGATGCACATGCAGGTGATATGAAGGAATGCGTAGCACCAGAATCAAACAAAGCTATAACCTCTAGATTGAAAATTAAGATTGTACCATTTATCACTTCAGAAGAGGTATCAGCCGATGCCTGGTCTATCGCATACACCCTGCCTTGACCCACAACTTGTTTTCCTTTCTCTTCAGCCGAGGCTTTCTTTCTTGCAGGAGGTGCAACTGTAGGAACCCTCTCTGGCTCTTTACCCCTCTGTGGAACTGCCTCAACTATCTCCGGGCACTCTCTGGCATAATGTCCAAATTTACCACATCTGAAGCATCGGGTACCCTGAAGATGACATGGCCTACCACCATGGTATCGACCGTATAGCCTACACTGATCTGTAGTCGGTCGGGGTCCACCAATCACTATTCCCCTGGCTGGTGTCTGAGTCGGAGGCATAAAAGGTCTAACAACCTTCTTCTGGAACTCATCTACCTCTCTCCGACGTTTACTCATGAATTTTCGACCAAATTTGGCACTCTTGCCATCTCCCAGCTTCCTCGGACCCTTGTCCTTACCCCAACTAAACTCAAAAATCTGCAAGTCATGATCTTGCTCACATAATTGGGCCCGTCGCACGGCCTCTCTATATGTAGCGACATCAAATGGGGCCAACTTCGCTCGGATCGAAGGCCTCAGTCCATCTACAAATCTACGGACTCTAATAACCTCGCTCCTGATCGAGTCCGGATCGTATCTACCCAGTGAAGTGAATCGTGACTCGTACTCATCAACTGTTCGATTCCCTTGAGTCAGATTCAGAAATTCCATCTGTAGTCTCCGTCGAGCAGTATCTGGGATGTATTGCTCTCTGAAAACGTCCAAGAACATATCCCAAGTGATAACCATTCCTTGAGCTCTTAACATCGGCCTGACGGACTTCCACCAGTGCTCTGCTTCGCCTCTCAATACAAAGGCCGCAAGCGCTACTCTCTCCGTAGCTGAACATCTACAGAAGTCGAATAACTTCTCCATTTGACTGATCCAGTCCTCAGCCACCGTCGGATCCTTTACTCCGCTAAACGAAGGAGGCTTAAAGTCCATAAAGTGCCTCAATCTTTCCATATCACAATCATATCCATACCCCAAATCATCATCATGCTGATGTGGGGCTATCGGAGGAGGTACCGGTCGAATATGAGGTTCCCGTGGCCTAGCCGGTTCAGCTTGCGCAGGTGCAACATTCTCAGGTTCAGGTGCAGCTGCTGGGGGATTCGGTGCAGCCTGTCCCGCTGTACCAGGTGTACCCTCAAACCTAGCCATGATCTGACCCATCATGGTCATCATCGTGCGCATGTCTTCCTCCAATCGAGTGATTCGAGGATCAGAAGCCTCTATCTGTTCCTGGGGCTCATGACTAGAGGATGATCTACTGTGCCTCTCAATCCTGTCATTTTGCCCTTGAGCTCTCGAGCTCTCTCCCCTCTTGCGGTGTCTCTCAGGCATAACTCACTAGCCTGATAACTTTCCTGCGTTATAACAAATATTTAATTTACTACCAGCTCCGTATACACATTTGTATCTAAATATCGCACAGTAACTTGGGGATGTATGTTTTCTTAGTCCTAAGCATCAACTCACATCAGACCAACCATGCTCTGATACCAAGCCTGTCATGCCCTGCTTTCGGGAACCCTTCTATCCATACATTCTCTACTACGGTTGGGCTGTGAGAAGATGCAATTACTAGAAATTTATTTATTTACAGCGAAATATTTAAAACTTTAATTCATACTCCTAGGTGTGTGTGTAAATACACAAAATTAATTGTATAAATACCATGTGCTTACATATCATCCCCATAATACTGATTACAATTCCAAGATATAACTGTGCGATACAATATATTAGATACAAAATACTCGTGTATACAAATCTTATACCTTTGCGGATTGTGAGAGCTGTTCAACACAAAAGACTTAGAGATCACCGCTCTCTTACTTCTCAGTACCTGGAGGGGGAAAATAGTGGGATGAGCAAACCACGGCTCAGTAAGGAAATGTATGCTAGCAGGTAGATATCGTACTACCTACATAGCCCATGCATGCATAAACCAAAACCATGTTTTCGTTATAAATGGAAATATCATACGAACAATGCATTTAAACACATATTTCTCAATAGCATTTTCGTGTAAATCAAATGTCAAACTTCCATTTAAAACATGCTCATAAATAGTGCCCTCATGGCACGAATGTGAAATCAGAGATTTATTAAAACACGAAATCTCTTTCACTTCTCAAATCATTCTCTCTCGCAAATCTCTTTCTTTTTCTGAGATTGTCTCTGTTTCTCGATTCTCTGAGACAGGCATGGAATTTTCGGCAATCAAATATCCACGGCTTATGGCCACAGTCAGTGATCCCAGGCCTCACTGATCGGGTGTGCACAGGGTATCACTTCGCCTGAAGGGGGATGGGTCAGTCCTACCCTCCGGCTCATTTCAATCCACCTCATCTCCTCGTATACTCACGGTGAAGATACGTCGTGTGTCATCTACGCGATACTCGTACTCACGTGCACCCAGCATGGTACATAGTATACCAACGGGTGACTACACTATTCTACGTACAACCGTGGACCCAAGTCCATACTCCAACTCTGATGGACTTTTTATCCTTAAACCATGTCTCATATACCAGGCGAGCAAGCAGCGTGACACACAGTCAACGCAAAGCTCCAGCGCGGTACGATCTATCGTTAAGGCCCAGCCCATTCAATTGGCCGTCGGCTGGTATCCCCTTGGGTCTCAGACCCCCAGGTTTACCTTAACTCAATAAAACAGGTGCGAGCAAAGTTCCCGCACTTTCTCAATACCCTCGTGCGAGTTAAAACTCCCGCACGGTACATCAAGGCCTTAAAACGGGTGTGAGCTAACGCTTCAACACCAAATCTCATCTCAAAACTGATAGATGTCTATTTTCTCTTTTTTTAAAACTCAAAACACGTTTATTCATACAGCATGCCTCTTCATGCTAAAACATGTAAAATTAGCCAACCTATCATCAACATTTCTCAATCATAAATAACAATGTAAAATTGAGAAAATCATTGAAAACATGCATATCATGCTATTTCCTTACCCTATCCCATTTCTCAATACATATATACGTCATAGTACTTTGCATACCTCCATATCATTTCATAGAATTATCATATCGTACTAGTCTAGCAATATATCTACGAAATTGCCATAAAATACGTACGAACATCTTTATAGCTAACACACAGTCCCTTACCTCGTTTTACTTGTGTGCAACTATCCGCCTTTATGCTTCTCGCGTTCTCATCTCGATTGCTCCGACGTATCATCCGAAACTGAAATTCATCCATCAACATTTGAGTTAATGTTTCTAACTCTTATTCAACTAAGTATTTATCCAATGCCTTAATTACACATTTTTACCCTTTGTGGTAAATCTCCCAATTTGTCCTAATATCAACATTTCCAAACCATTTCCACAGCATACTCATCCACTCAAGATATCTCATTCATCATAAACACTCCCACACTCCACTTTCTCACACTTGACTATTTCTAAGTTATATTCATTTCATACCATCCTAGGTAGTTCTATCCACAATATGCACACCAAAATATCTTTATAAGCATTAATTAAACCAATGTACTTGGATTTGTGCATTAGAACTTACCTCATTGGATTTCCTCTTGCTCCAATTAGGATTGCCCTCTATTTCTTCAATCCATCAAATGGGGAAATGCCTCTAGACTATGTTGTTCTTCTCTTTGATGTGAACAACTTTGTCTCTAATAGCCTCTCCTTAAATCTCACTGAAAATGGCTGGATTTAGGAGTGAGAAACTAGATTTCTTTGAGTTGAAGTGAAATGGAAATGTTTGTCCCGAAATTCTGATGATCCAACTGCTCCCATTTATAGTTTTGACTTGATGAGATCGATCTTCCTTGGGTGGAGATCGATCTGTTCCTCAAAAATCCCTCTTTTCTGAGACGTTTTAAAGGTAGGAGATCGATCTGTCGAGACTGGAGATCGATCTGCTGCCAAACAGAAGCTTAAGGAGATCGATCTGGTCTTAGGGGAGATCGATCTGCTTCCAACCCGAGAGCTAAGGAGATCGATCTGCTTCCTTTGGAGATCGATCTGTTCCCTTCCATTTCTCACATAAGAGCATTCTGGCTCTCCCAGATCGATCTCTCATCCTATGAGATCGATCTGGCCTTCACAAATTCCAGATTTCCTGCAGTTTTTCTGCAACAACCCTTACCAAACACCCTTAATTTACTACCATGATCATTTCCTCATTCATTCATCTTTGAGACTTGAAAATGGGATCCATCCTCACTACATACACATTAAAACTTGTGTAGAATCTTTGTATGACCAGATATATACGATATTACTCGAATGGAAATATACACTTATGTAAATCTTTCCTTCCATTTACTATACTACTCATATCCCATTTCGATCACATTCTTCTCGTTCCAAGTTTATTTCTTCCTACTCACTCATAATGCAACTTGTACGTATAATCACAATTCTTACTACAAGTGCGTACATAATCTTATGAACTTACATTGCATACACTTCACATTACAATACATCATCTTACTTATGATTTTATTTACATTCCCATGTTCCTATATACATAGCTATACATGTACGGGGTCTCACATTACCAATCATCTTACCCCGTGACTCATCAACTTTAATCTCTTACTAAATTAACTTTTTCCCACTCTAACATCTTTGTCATCCTCTATTCTCTTTTTGTCTCTATTTTGGCCCTTACTACCTTTCTCAATCTCAGAGGCATACAACTCATAATCTTATTCACACAACTGTAGTCTGCACACTGCCTCGGCCTAGGTAGTAATATCTAACGGGGCCAATCAGACTCTAATTGACAATCTGAGCCCTTCCATGAACTTTCAAACATCTTGACTCCCACTGTTCATAGTATCGGGGTCATACCTATCCAGGAATATAAACTGAGTTTCATACTCATCAATCAACTAGTTCCTTTGGGTCAGAGTAAGGAACTTTATCTGTAATTTTCTTTAAGCAGTGTCCAAAATATTCTGTCACCGGAATACATCCAAAATTATCTCACATGTCAGCTCTGGATGTCTAACTCTTAAGATGGATCGAGCGGACTTTCCTCAATGCTCCGACTCGCCCTCAAATCCTATGCATACTTTGAGCAAATAGGTCCCAAAATATTCTTCACTCCGCTCTAACCTCGTGAAGCGTGCCTTAATACTGTCCGATCTCTCTGTCGACTCTGTGGGGCATACTCAATACCAGTCTCTACTTCAATCTCATCCTGAGTCTCGAGCAAATGTACTCTCGCCCCTCTACCATAACGGCTATCAGTTATAATAAATAGATTCTTGCATTCAAAACCAAATTCTTAGCTGCAATTTCATCTCAATATATACAATTGTATCTAAGCAAAGCATAGTACATGGGGATGTAAACTTCCTTAACCACCGACACCGACTCATATCAGACCAACTCAGTTTTGATACCACAATTTGTCACGACCCAAAAATCAGAGTAAATTTTTCATTTTTCTTTCATATTTAATTCTTACCTTTCTCTGATCGTGACCATCCTACCAACAATTGGGCTATGATTCGGTGTTAGTCTCCTCACACTACTTACCATTCCATTTCTATGTTACATTCACACATTAGGATTTTTCTAACTTTAACTAAAACGTTCATAATTGCATTTACATAACCTTACATCCTCGACGTCATATACGTTTTCAGTACTGTGTATTTACATATTTAGATACAAAAATCATACAAGTGTGTATACCCTTTCTTGATGATGGGAAGCAGCGGATACCAAGAATGCAAGTCATCAGTCGCTCACTATCTACTGCAAGTGCTCTGAAAAGAGGGGAAATAAGGAGGATGAGCAAACCACGCGCTCAGTAAGGCAATCATACAAGTAAGTAAATAGCTCCACTATCTACATGCTCATAATGCCATGCCTTTAAATCCATTTCTTTTCGTTTAAAGCTTAAGCACGAAATCATGCACACATCAATGCCATAGTTTATAAAAGCTGTTCGTGCTTAAGAAAATCATGCAACTCAGACCTCAATGGCATCTCATGTAAAATCATACAACACATGAATTAAATCAAAATCATGCATTTGCAATTAAAGCATGGATAACCTCCTCATGCTAAAACATTTCATTTCATGAATTATAAACAAGCATGGAAAATACATCATGCTGAGTTTCCACAAAACCGTAGAAAACATTTTAATTCATTTCATGAATCCACATCCATCACACTCATTAGGACTCAACCCCTCCCTCGGGTGATCCTAATCCACATAAAATCATTTATTTCCAAGTATTTTCGAAAACATTGAAAATTCCTTTTATTCACAACAAAACCAATATCATCAGTCAGGATCCAACCCCTCCCTCGGGTGGTCCAGACTCACACAAAATTCACGCATTCTCAAACTTTTAAAACATCAGATAGTAACATGCGAGACTAGGCAATATATATATATCAATATCTCAGGCAAATAACCAGGAGTATAGTCATATACTCGTGATCCCACTGCTACATGGATCTTGTGTGCGGGGTCTCATCACTATCAGGAACCACTTCGGGAGGTGGCCCAGTCCATCCCGTAGGTCCTGTCCTCTCATGCATTTCACAATAATAAAAATCAGTGTGAGTAACCGTTCTAGCACATTTCATGCATATGATATCACACAAATCAGTGCAAACAACCGCTCCAGCACCATTATGCACACTCACAAACTTAGATATAGTGCTAGGAAATGCTTCAGCACCATCTGTTTTCATATAAACTTTATAGTTGACCCATTTTCCAAAGAATTTCATTTAAATTATAAATAACACTTACGTAGTGTTATCTTGTGAAATTTATGCAATTACTGGCCAATCTACCAATTTGTTTTGCTAAAATTTCATGAAAATCTTTCAAATCATGCATGTCATGCTTTCACCATCCTTAGGTGAATTTTCCCTCAGTAGGGGTAAAATAGTCTTTTACCCATCCTGGGTCCTTAAAATTTTTAATCAATTTCTAAGATCTTTATACAGTTTTAGTGTATGTAAAAGCTGTTAAAAAAACGCGTAGCTACCTCTAGCTACTCGCAAAATTCCCTTACCTCATTTTTCTGTACAGTCTGACATTTTTACTGATGTCTCTTCACGCAGTTCGATTTGCTCCTAATCCAATCTTCGGAGCTGCGTATAATTATTTATCAGGTCAGAAATCATTCAATTAACTTTATTTCATCATTTCTGAACTTAATTCAAAGTATTGAGCCCGTTTACAATCTTGGGCCCGATTGCACCTTAATGGGCCTTAATCGGCCTTATGCCCGTTTTTCACTTACTATTCATATTATCGAGGCCTATTGGGCTCATTGGGCCCATCAGTATTTATTGTGTCTCGTTCTAAACTCTCGGATAGCTCAATTAATTATTTACGACAATTTATCTCAAATTTCAAAATTTAATTCATTTTATACGGAATTAATCCGTAATCTATGCGGTAATTTTCTAACACGCATAACTATGCAAATTATCGTAAATAAGGGTTACTTACTCGAGATTCCATGATAGTACACAAATAGAGGCTGACTCAGGCTCTTGTTTGACGTCAATTGTCGAGCTACACAATTACATATTTTTTCAGGTCAATTTTTTCAGTCGAATATTAATCATATTAAATATTTCAAAATTTAAATCGATCAATTTCAATCGCTTACCGGCTTACCCGTAGCTAAATTGCATCACTGGAATTTTCTTCAATTTTTCTCTTTTTCTTTTTCCCTTTTTCTCTTTCTTTTTCTTCTTTTCTGGTTGAACCAGTTCGGTCTGGTTCAGCCCGATTCAGATCGATTCGGTTCAACCGGTTCAGTTTGATTCACCTCGATTTAGTCTGATTTGAAGCTTCGCCGGTAGGTTCTTCTCTGGCTTTCATCTCCAGCAGATCCGCGGGGTCGTCTGGTGCATGGATCTAGTGTCGGTTTCATCATGGCTGGCAGAAAAGTGGTCGGTCCGGCCTGTTCTCTCTTCGGCGTCGGTGGTGCCTCTCTCTTCGGTCGTTTTTGGCCCTTTTTGTCGTCGACGGTGGCAGATCGATCCTACTCCTGGCCGGTGGTGAGGCCCTCTTCCTTCCCCTAGCCTCTGTCCGCCTCCGTTCTATCTCTTTCTCTCTTTTTCTCGCTCATTCTTTCTCGGTTTCTCTCTTTCTCTCTCTTTCTCTTGCTGGTCGTCGTTTTTCCATCAGCTGTCGGTGCCGACGAGCTCGGGCAGCTCGGCTGTCTCGCCTGGTCAGCTCTCCGGTGGCGTCCAGTGGGTGAGGCAGAGGGAAGGCTGGGTCTCCCTCGGTCTTCTGCTTCCTTTCCCATTTCCAGAATCGCGAAATCGTGATTCTGTTTTTTTTAATTTCTTTTTTTTATTTATTAATATTTTATTCAAATAAAAATAATATTTCAGCCAAAATATCTAAAAAATTATATTTTATTCATTAAATCAATTAAATGAATTTATCAGTCTTATTTCATCTTTTCAGTATATTTTTTTAATATTTTCAGGATAATTTCTCGAAGTGAAAATTTCGGTTTATTCCAATAAATTCATATCTTTATCAATTGGACTCGAAATTTAATTATTTCTTCGTTATTGATCAAGATGTCTCAATCCCATATTTTTATGAAATTTTCTTATCGGATTTCGATCTTTTGACCGTTTTACTCTTGCACATGTTCGGGACCAAATTAACACAACTTCCCTTCACGAACCCTTTCTCATTTCGTGTTTTAAATCCTTATCTCCATTCCGAATGGTCCGAATCTCATTCATTTAATCTGTGGCCATTTTAATCATTCATTTGATCATTTAAATGCATTCAGGAATTTTTATTCATTCCATTTGCATTTTTCATTCACGTACAACTCTTCTTATGATTCAATTTACATCCAACCATCTTTACATCATATGAATCATAAGGAATTTCGATAAAAATTGGGTCCCACATAATTGCTTTGAGAAGATGAACGTATCAAAGGATAGATTAAAACTAGTGGCGATGCCACTGTATGGATTTGCAAGGGAGAAGGTGAAGGTAGCCAGATCCATTCAGTTACCCATAACTCTTGGGGAAAGTCCAAAGGATCTGACTCAATAGGTATTATTCATGGTCGTGAAATCAACTTCGGTTGCTTATGACATGATTTTGGGAAGACCTCTGTTGAATGACATGAGGGTTATAATCTCTTCTTGCTACATGTTGATGAAGTTTCCTGCCCCCAATGGAGTTGGACAAGTGCGAGGAGATCAAAAGAAGGCTCGTACATGTTATATAGCCTCTACTCCTTGCAAAGGAATTCAGAGGAAGAAGACGCTAACTATAGCCGACCTCCATAAACCTCAACCTGTTGAAGAGGTGGAAACTATTGAGCTGATAGAAGAAGATGGAGAAAAGAAGGCCTTCATGGGAACTCAACTTGATGGACAAATAAGGAGATAGATAATGGAATGCCTAAAGAAAAACTCTGATATTTTTGCTTGGACGCCAGCTGATATGCCTAGGATTAGTCCGGAAGTAATTTTCCATAGACTTAATGTTCTACATGGGCATAAGCCCGTCAAACAAAAGAAGAGAAATTTTTCCCTGAAAAGACAAAAGGTGATCACTAAAGAGGTTAATAAGCTTTTAGAGGCTGGATTTATTAGAGAAGTTAACTATCCAGAGTGGCTGGCCAACGTTGTAATGGTCAAGAAGTTCAATGGGAAATGGAGGATGTGTGTGGACTTTACCGACTTGAATAAAGCTTGTCCCAAAGATTCCTATTCTTTGCCCCGAATTGATAAGCTTGTAGATGAAACGTCGGGATATGAACTTCTCAGTTTTCTAGATGCTTTTTTCGGATACCACCTGATTATGCTTCATCCAGAAGATGAAGAGAAGACTTCCTTTATAATAGATAATGAGACATACTGTTATCGTGTGATGCCATTCAGTTTAAGGAATGCTGGAGTCACATATCAGCGGATGGTAAACAAAGTCTTCAAGGATCTCCTGAGAAACTCCATGGAAGCTTATGTGGATGACATGATCGTTAAAAGCAAAACAGGGGAATCTCATGCTCACCAGATGTCTAAGGTGTTCAAAGTGTTGAGGGAGTTTAATATGAAGCTAAACCCCAACAAGTGTTCCTTCGGAGTCAGATCTAGAAAGTTCTTGGGATTCATGATCACTAATAAGGGCATTGAGGCAAACCCCGAGAAGGTACAAGCGATCATGGATATGAAGCCACCAACTACAGTGAGAGAAGTCCAAAGATTGACGGGCAGGATAGCAGCTCTGAACCGTTTTCTGTCAAAATTTGTCGAGAGGAGTTTGTCATTCTTCAAAACTCTAAGAGGTGAAAAGAATTTCAAATGGACAGATGAGTGTCAAGCAGCTTTCGAAGACTTAAAGGAGTATTTGAATGAGCTACCTTTATTGACAAGGCCTCAAGTAGAGGAACATTTGTTTATGTACCTAGGAGTTGGTGAGTACGCCGTCAGTGCAGTATTGTTGAGAAAAGATGAAATGGTGGATCACCCTGTTTATTATGTAAGTAAGGTGTTGCTAGACCTTGAGACACGCTATCCGCTAGCTGAAAATTTTGCATTAACCCTCGTGATGGCCTCTCAAAAATTGCGTCCTTACTTTCAGGCACACCCTATCACAGTTCTGACGGATAAACCGTTACGACAAATTCTTCAAAAGGCTGAACACTCGGGGAGATTGGTGAAATGGGTAGTAGAACTTGGAGAGTATGATATCACATTTCAACCCCGACAAGCCATTAAAGGCCAAGCTCTAGCAGACTTCATAGTCGAGTGCACTAGCCCAATGGGCAACAATGAAGAAAAAACTCGGCCATGGCTAATGCACGTTGACGGAGCGTCAAGTGCAAATGGCAGTGGGGCTGGCATAGTCCTGGTATCACCTAAAGGGAAATCTTTGGAGTATTCTTTGCACTTTGGATTCCCCAGTTCAAATAACATAGCAGAATATGAGGCCTTAGTCGCTAGAATGAAGTTAGCAGAGAGATTACAAGTTCGCAACCTAGTGGAACACAGTGACTCCCAATTAGTGGTGAACCAATTCAACGGACAGTACGAGACTCGAGAACCGATGTTAGTCCCATACCTAAAGAAGGTTCAATCACTGGTTCAAACTTTCGAGGACTTTCAGTTGGTATAAATCAACAGATTCAAAAACACCCATGCAGACTCACTGTCAAAATTGGCCTCTTCTAATGAGACCGAAGGAAGAGTAATAAAGGTTGAGAGGCTAGATAGGCCTAGTATTGAAGAAAGGAAAGTGTATGATATTGAGGTGGGAGACGATTGGAGGACACCATTTAAACAGTACCTAACTGATGGCACACTTCCACATGACAAGGAAGTAGCTCGATGCTTAAAGATGCAAGGGGCAAAGTTCACGTTAATAAATGGGAAACTGTACAAGAAGGGGTATACATCACCTCTGTTAAAGTGTTTAGAGCCAGAAAGGGCTAACTATGTCCTAGCAGAAGTACACGAGGGAATTTGTGGCGAACATTTGGTTGCTAGAGCCCTTGCCTCCAAAATATGACGGTCAGGATTCTATTGGCCGACATTGAAGAAAGACGCGGTGGATAAAGTCCGCAAATGTGACAAGTGTCAAAGGTTTGCGCCGATAACAACGGCTCCAACTACTCCGTTTCAGGGCACAGTGCAACCAACGCCTTTTGCACAATGGGGGATAGACATTTTAGGCCCTTTCCATTAGCTATGGGATAAAGAAAGTTTCTGCTGGTAGCTACAGATTACTTTATAAAATGGATTGAGGTAGAACCTTTAGCTACTATTACTGAGAAGAAGGTCAAGGCGATATTATAGAAGGACATTAGATGTCGATTTAGGATTCCACGCGTCTTAAACGCTGACCATGGAAAGCAGTTTAATTGTGATGCCTTTCGTGGGTTCTGCAAATGCCTTAATATTTAGTTGAGGATTTCTTCTGTTTCATACCCTCAAGCTAATGGGCAGGTAGAATTCAGCAACCGAACCATTCTTCATGGTTTGAAGACCAGATTGGATAAGGCTAAAGGGGTATGGGTGGATGAGTTACCCATTGTCTTGTGGGCGTACAGCACCACCAATCGAGTATCAACTGGAGAAATGACATTTAGTTTGGTATACAGAACTGAAGCATTGATCCCCGTGAAAATTTGACCACTTTCACCGATGATACCTTTGGTAAAGGAAGAGAATTCGAAAGGGTTAAGGAAAAACCTAGATCTGCTTGACGAACATAGAGAGGCTGCGGCTATCCGACTTGCATCCTACCACCAAAGGGTAGCTAACTACTATAACAGCCGAGTTAAAGACAGACCAATGTCGAAAGGAGATTTGGTGTTGAGAAAGTCACACATAACCAATGCACTGCAAGAGGATGGAAAATTCAAAGCCAATTGGGAAGGTCCATATCGAATCAGACGGATGATTGGGCCCAACACTTGTATCTTAGAAACTTTGCAAGGGAAGAAGATAGGGAAGACATGGAACTCAAACCACTTAACATTGTATTGGAGTTAATTATTTATTATGTATTCCTTTCGAATTTCTGTATTTCCATGCGATGAATAAATCAAGTGATCTCTTCATTCATATTTATCTTTCTAACGTTTACAAATATTAATCTTATAACAGAAAAAGACATTCCACAGTACCAGAGGTGCGAAAGCGTCATGACGATCAGGCATTAAAAAGAAGACATGCCACAGTGCCAGAGGTGTGAATGCGTCATGGCGGCCAGGCATTAGAAACAAGACATGCCACAGTGCCAGAGGCTCGAATGCGTCACAGCGGCCAGGTATTAGAAAAAAGACATGCCACAGTGCCAGAGGCGCGAAAGTGTCACGACGGTCAGGCATTAGGAAAAAGACATGCCACAATGCCAGAGGCGCCAAAACGTCACGGCAGTCAGGCATTAGAAAGAAGACATACCACAGTGCCAGAGGCGCGAAAGCATCACAGCGGCCAGACATTAGAAAGAAGACATACCACAGTGCCAGAGGCGCTAATGCGTCACGACGGCTAGGCATTAGAAAGATGACATGCCATAGTACCAGAGGAGCGAATACGTCACGACGGCCAAACATTAGAAACAAGACATGCCATAGTGCCAGAGGTGCGAATGCGTCACGGCGGCCAGGCATTAGAAAAAAGACATGCCATAGTGCCAGAAGTGCGAAAGCGTCATGTCGGCTAGGCATTAGAAAGAAGACATGTCATAGTACCAGAGGAGCGAATGCGTCATGACGACCAGACATTAGAAACAAGACATGCCACAGTACCAGAGGTGCGAATGCATCATGATGGCCAGGCATTAGAAAAAAGACATGTCACAGTTCCGGAGGCGCGAAAGCATCACGGCTGTCAGGCATTAGAAAAAAGACATGCCACAGTGCCAGAGGTGCAAAAACGTCACGGTGGCCAGGCATTAGAAAAAAGACATGCCACAGTGCCAGAGGAGCGAAAGCGTCACGGCGGCCAGGCATTAGAAACAAGACGGCCAGGCATTAGAAACAAGACATGCCACAGTGCCAGAGACGCGAAAGCGTCACGACGGCCAGGCATTAGAAAAAAGACAGGCCATAGTGCTAGAGGCACGAAACCGTCACGGCGGCCAAGTATTAGACAAAAGACACACCATAGTACCAAAGACGGAAATGTGTCACGATGGTCCAACACCAGAAAAAGAAAAGGTACGTTTAAATACACAATTCTTTCTAAAAGTTTACACATTTTATTAAGAATTTGGGGAGCATATATATATATATGACGTATACAGATAAATGATGATAGCAAGAGTTAAATGAATACATGCATTAATAAAAAAAAAGGAATAAATAATATTTATTATTACAAGGAATAAACAATTTTTATTAAAATTCAAAAAATTCGTAACAATAGAATGATTTGTTACAATAAAAAATTAAAAAAGAAAAAGAAATCAATCTTCGTGATCAGACTTTTGGCACCGGTGGCTCCTCACCGTCTAATCCATCAAGGGCACCAATTGGCTTAGGAGCATTATCTGGGCTCAGAGGCTGCCAAGGTCCAGTCAGGTTAGCCAAGTCATCCTGAGCAGCTTTCTTCAAAAACTCATCTGCTGGCTCAGCATCGGACTCATATTTAGTCCAATTAGGAGCCTCGAACAACATAGCTTTCGGCGTATATAGGAGCTCAAAGAACTCTTCGCCCTCCCTATGCTTCTCCAGCCAAGATCGGGCGAGATAGAAACCATACTTCACAAACCCCGCAGAGTAGTCCTCTTTTCGCCTAAAGCAATCTTTAGAGAGTTGATACTCCCTTACGGCTTCTGCCCTACTACGATCAATCTCTGTTTGGCCAAAAGAAGCAGAAGGTCGACTCTCTAAATTCGTAATATGTTGTTCTAACTCCTGATTGCGATCAGCTAACCCATTAAAACTGGTGAAAATGGAATCATATTTTGATTGCAAATTGTCTCGCTCAGTTTGCTTCTGTTGAAGGTCGTCATTAAGTTTGCTAGACCTAGCAGTCTCAACGGTAAGATCCCCCTTGGCGAGCGTCAAGTCTTGAAGAGCCTTTGAAAGCTGTTCTTCCAGATCTCGCACCACCCCCGGTAGCCCAGATAGTTGATTATTAGCATTCATCAACTCCATGTTCCTGTCCCTCAGTGCCTGAAGCTCTTTTTCAGTCCAATCATGGCAAGCTCGATGTTGAGCATTATTGACGATGGTCTTTTGAGTAGCCTGAAAAGAAACATGAAAAGTTAGAACTCAAAATAAGGCGAAGAGAAATATAATGAACGAGAATCGAAAGATTACCTTTATTAGCTCCAAATCAGCTAAGTACTCTCCCTCCAAAAAATTCTTAAATAATTGATGTTCTTCTCTGGAAAGGATGGTGTGTAAGACCCGTATTTCATGTGTAACTTTATGGATTCATAAGTATGGTAATGTACTTGTAATGTGAAGTATAATTGATGTAAAGTTCATAAATTCAATGTATACACTTGTAGTAAGAGTTTATGATGTACACACAAGTTTCATTGTGTATGAATATGAAGAAATGAGCTTTTATAAGTGATGAATGTGATTGGAACTCAAAATGAGTAGTGTGGTGAAATGGAATGAAGTTATACTTCCATTTAGTTTGGTATGGGATGCCTTTGGCTATACAAGGAATGCACACAAGTTTTAATGTGTACAAGGTATGGATGGATGCCACTTTCAAAGTCTTAAAGGTGGTTGGATGAGAAAATGATTATGGCAGCAAATCAAGAATAATTGGTATGAGTTACTGCAGAAAATTACAGTAGAAATACGAAAATATGAAGGCCAGATCGATCTCATAGGATGAGAGATCGATCTGGAAGAGCAAAAAATGCTCTTACTTGAGCAATGAAACGAGACAGATCGATCTCCAATGGAGCCAGATCGATCTGCTAAACATTTTATAATGAGAAGATCGATTTTGGTGCAAACAGATCGATTTTCTTAGCTCTCGAGTTGGAGCAGATCGATCTCCCCTGGAAGCAGATCGATCTCCTTAAGCTATTGCCTATGACAGATCGATCTCAAGCACTTGACAGATCGATCTCATGTATTCAAAATTAGCGTGAAAATGAGCGATTTAAGGGGACAAGATCGATCTCAAGCTTCGACAAATCGATCTCATTGAGCAAATTCTGTAAATAGGAGCAGTGAAATTTGCAAATCACGGAAACAAACCCCTATTTCTTCCATTTCAACTCAAAACTTAGATTTATCTCTCTAAAATCAGCCCATTTCTAGTAAGAATTGAAGGGAAGCTATTAGATATAAAGTTATTCAAATCCAAGAGGAGAACAACATAGTTTGAGATCAAAACCTCATTTGTTGTGTTAAAGGAGCAAGGGGCATTTTCATTGGACCAAGAGGAGAAACTAGATTTGGTAAGTTTCTAACACTTCAGCCCAAGTACATTGTCTATTTATTGATTTTGGAGTAGATTGGTGTGAATATTTAGGATAGAAACCATCTAGAAAACAATGGAACACTTATAACCTATATTATGTCTAGTGTGAGAAAATGTGGTTTGGAGGAGTTGATAAATTATGAGTTATACTAAGTTGTTGAAGTAATGCGAATGATTTAAGATGATTAAATGAAGCCACATTGTAAGTTTAGAGAAATTATGAAAATGGCATGTAAGATGTTGATAAGAGGCCTTATGAGCATTATTGGAGACTATATGTCGAATTAACTATAGTAAACGTAAGAGTGCTGTTATGTGAATTAAATTGATGCGATATACGACCTTGTGCAGTTTCGGAGAGCTCGCGGGAGCCAAAGCGGACCGCACGAGTAAGCAGCTCTAAGGAAGTGGAATCATGCGGCACGATTCCAGGTAAGAGAATTCTATAAGTATATAGAGGTAGCTGCTCGTATTTTGTGAGTGGATATAGGGCGTTTATGAAATGCATGATTGTTGAGAAAATGATTGATGATGTATGTGAATAGCTATGAGTATGTATACAATTTGGTTTTCGACATGGTTCTTGAAAAAAGGGATAGTAAGGCTAATAATTGCATAAATCACATGTTTTAAATGTTTTCACAAAATACAATACTTTATTTTGAGCAAAGTAATGGATAGGCGGGCTAGTATTTGTATGATGTTGTGAAATAGCCCATGTGAGGTGCTAAACATGTTTTGAGATGGTTTTGAATGTATATGAGCCGCTTATCATGTTCATGTTATTTAAATCGCGCTGGAGCCTTGCTCGCGCTAGATTTTGATGCCTTCATTTGTATGAAACGTGCTGGAGCTTAGCTCGCACCTTGATTTGATTTGTGATGATGTTCTATAAACCGTACTGGAGCTATGCTCGTACGTGGTTTTTCTCATGTTTATGCATAAATGTCGTACTAGAGCGTTGCTCGTACGAGGTAGTTTAGTTATGATGCACAAACCGTGCTGAGCTTAGCTTGCACAAGTTTTCACACTGTGGTACGTATAATACCGTGAAAGTTGGTAAGATCCTCAAGCCCAACATCCTCAAGCCTGAAGAGGCGGGAAGGCTCTGTTCGGTGGGGAGGCTCTCTTACTGTAAGACCCTCGAGCCCAACATCCTCAAGCCCGATGAGGCAGGGAGGCTCTGTTCCATGGGGAGGCTCTCTTACGGAAGGATCCTTAAGCCAACATCCTTAAGCCCTAGAGGGGTGGGGAGGCTCTGTTCGGCCGAGAGGCTTTCTTACATGGGTACGAAAAGCTCTTGGTATGAGGTAGATAAGACCTAAGACTGACACCCCCAACCACGATATGGGTTCGCGGAGTACGATGTACCGTGTATATCACATGGAGTACGATATACTGCGTGGTAATTTTGGTAATGAGAGAGTCTGGAAAAGGACCAACCCCTTCATACTAGCACGATACCCCGCACACCTGGATGCGTGTGGTCTGGGATGACTTATGACATAGTTGGCCAACATAGTCTGTTGAGATATAGTAACTTGTCTCATTTGTTATTACATAGTACCACATGATTTTAATACATAAGTGTAAATGTGATTGTCCATGGTAGACCCGAGGGAGGGGTCGAGCCCTGTGGGATTTGTGATTTAAGGAAATGACAATTTGATTTATGATGAAATTTAATGAGTTGAGCATGAGATGATTTGACATGTTGATATTTCCATGTTTTATGCCTATTTACCTGATTTTCAATACACGATATATGTATATACATGTGGCATCGTTTTATTTCCTCATGCTCTGATTATAAACGATTTATGCATACCATTATTAGCATATAGATAGAGTAGTTATCTACCATGCTTGCATTATTGCCTTACTGAGCATGTGGTTGCTCATCCCTCTCTATTTCCCCCTCTACAGAGCGTGCATAGTGGCCCAGTGAGGACTGAGGCATTTTGTTGAGTCATCCGCTGCATCTCCATCTCCCAGAGGTATATATACACAAAGATTCTTTTTGTATCTAAACAATGTAAAAACACAGTGATAATTGAAATTGTAATATGGGGGATGTAAATGTTAGAAAGTGTGTCGTGTTTGAACATGTGTCTTAACTCTTAAATGTATGACATTCATTTTGATAAATCGGGAAAACGGATGGTTAAGAACGATTTTACTGCCTCACAGCCCAACTGTGTATTGGTGAGGATGTTCACGACCGAGTAAGAAAAAAGGAGAACGCGAAAATTGGCAGTAATTTTTAGACGAATTGGATAAATAGGGTCGTGACATGGTGGCCTAGCCTAATCGAGATGCTACCCCGGGCGTTTCTAAAGTTTCATTGTCAAGCACTCCAAGGTATACTCGAAATTTTGATCCCTTCATCATGTAGCCACCATCCACTCGGTATGACCCCTTGTCTACAGGACCTATCTTAGGAAGAATAGGCCTGTTTGCCATAGCAGATTCAACGTATAAAAGCCTCCGGTTCTTTCGATATGGTGAGGTCACATTGCATGTAACGCGATCTTCGGACTGAGATCGATCCAAGGAGCTTGAAGTTCTTCGAGAATACGAAGAAGCCTTACCTTTACCTCGAAAAAGGTATCTTGATCCTCCTTCCTGAAATTGAGTAGAAGTTGGAGGAGGGGTTGCTTGTTTGGAAGGAGGAGTTTGAATCCGGGATACTGGAGGCGAAATTGACATATCTCCGGAATCAGTAGCTATGGAGTTGAGTCTCTTTTCAGTAGGTTCACCGGATGAACCTTCTTGTGCCCTTTGACGGATCAAAGCACGTCTAACACTGCTCATTTTTGCAAAAAAGAACCCACAAAATTGTTAAGATCGTCACGTAAACAAGCAATAAAGAATTGTAAAGCATAAAAGGGTTACCTTCAGGAGAGTTAGGATACTCTTGAAGGGACTCTACGTTTAATGTTTCATTGTCTGGGATGACCATAAAAGTGGAACCAAACCCTTCCCAATCGCTCACATCATCTAGAGGGTCACTTTCGGGGCTGGATTCCCTATTTGTAGGATTTGGTTCAAAAGGAACAAATGATGAAGGATTTGAAGGAGAAACAGAAGGATTAGTGGCATGAACACTTTCCATACCCCAACCAGCAGACACTAAATTTTCAAACGATATGAAGTTATAGAGGTTAATTGTCCTATCGACTAATAGCTCGTGGATAGTTAAAGACAATTGTCTCCTAAAAGTAGCAATACGAGGACCTTTTGGGATATTACGCTTGGCTTCCCATCGAGTAGGGAAGTTAAGACCTTCAGGTACCTCTACAACGAGCCATTTCGACTCGAACCCATGGAGTTTGTTAGGAAGTTTTTCAAATAACCTGTTTTCAAACTCGGGTTCGGATAATCTTTGAATAGAATACGAGATTAAGCCAGAACTACCCCGAAACCTAAAAAAAGTATAAAATAAAGGGAGAGAAGGAGGAACACCCCTCAATTGGCAATGCACGGTAAAACCAATTAATTGCATCCAACTATGAGAGTGTAACTGGCCGGGAGCGATCCTTCGTTCCCTCAAAAAAGAAATCCCGAAATCGGAGATTGGGAAACGAAAACCTAACTCTAAAGATATCCTAAAAATAGCCACTCCGCTCGATACGCTACGTACACTCCTCTCTTCAGAACTTGAAAGCCTATAAAACTATCCTTCGGGTAATGGGAACCTATGCCTAATATCTTGGAGGTCAACCTCAGTCAAAGTCGATTTAAGCCCTAACTTCAGATGTTTTCCTACACCATAACTTGCCATCCTTGACGTAAAAAAGAAAGCGAAACAATCCTAAATGCGACAGAGTTGAAACTCAGAGGTTTAGTGGCAGGGTTCTGGATCAGACATGCGATAGAAGATTTTGCGGCAGGGTATGCCGGTTCGTGCGACAGGGTATGATAGGATGTGACAGAGTATGAGATTTGCGCCAGGGGTATGCCAAGTTGTGCGACATGGTATATAGGAGGCGACATAGTATGCGATTTGCGGCAGGGGGATTGTCGGGTCATGCGACAGGGTATGATAGGAGACTTGCGGCAGAGTTAGCAGGTATGTGACAAAGTGTACGATAGTGTGTGGCGGCAGAATATGGAAATATGCGACAGAGTAGACAAGTTGCGGCAGAGCATGCGATAGTGTTAGCAGCAGAGTATGCGGTGTGTGCGACAGAGTTCAAGAGGATGTGCGGCCGAGTTGCGGTAGTGGTACAACAGTTTTCCTAACTATCTGGCAGCATCTTACCTTTATATAGTCGCGCCTGAGATGACTGAAACGTCACGTTCTTACAGGAGCTTAAATGTCTCTCGCGAACGTAACGTCCTTAATAGCCACCCCAGAAAGACATAATGCTCTTATTATACTCTCCTATAGGGAATTTCTCTATGGAAGAGTGGGGAGCAATTGATAGAGGTAATTTACCTCAAGCTCAGTCGTGCGCCTGAACCTCAGAATACGAAAGGTCTAAAACAATAAAATTTTAGACCCAAACAACTGAATCCTGAGCTTATTGAAGCCACACAATGGGCATCTATAAATACCTCACAGGTATGATTAAAAACCTTAAGCTCTACTTTGTTAACTGAGACTCTGCTTAAACATTTTTTTGACTTAAGCATCCGAGTGCGCGTGCAGGAACAAATCCCTGCGTCTCTCTGACCTTTACTGTTTTTACAGAATCTTCAGTACCTTTGGAGAAGACGACAAGGAAGACTACATCAGTATCATTTTATTGTTGTTAAGAGCAACAACAAAACTATTATTCAATTTAAGTTATTTTTTTTCACTATTTAATAAACCAGAAAAGTTCTATTTATAATTAAATAGATATATTTTTGTTCAGGCATAACTATCCAAATAGATGTTTTGTTTGTACAAATTTCCGTTCAAGTGGGTGTCTAGCCAAAGACACGATTCTTACCGTGTATTTAAAATGAAGTATTTCAAAATTTATCACTAGCATTTATAATTGTCTAATTTGGATAAATATTTTTTAGAAAAAATTTTTGAACACTAAAATTTGATGAAATAAAAAAATTATATATGCAATATATGTATCATTAGATTTGTAAAAATATGGACATTATTAATAATATAAGAAAAGTAAAAAAAAAAAATTTATTAACTAAAATAATATATATTTTTAGTATTATATTTAATAGTGTGTTATAAGTTGAAATTTTTTTAAAAAAACTACCTTTTTAGACCAACAATTGGTTAAAAAGTGAAAATATACTTCTTTCTCATGCATTTGGACGGGGTTCAAATCTTGAAGTTGTTATTGTTGTGAGGATTTTATCTAAATCCATTTCGACTCTAATATGATTAATCTTAGACCTTAAAACGAATGAGGAGACTTGTGATTAAAAAAAAAAAAAACCTACCTTTTCATAAGGAATTAGTACATCTCAAATTCTCTCTTAAAATCTTTTTTAAATTTTAAAATTTTTCAAAATTGTTTCTCAAATAAATAAATTAAATTTTAAACCTTTAAATATTCTCATTGGAATAAATTTCTTCCTTAAAATCCGTCATCTAAGCACATCCAAACAAACCATAGTAAATAACCGTCCCTTTTAAAGAGAATAAAATCTTTCAATTTCAGATGCAAGTCATGCGACTCAATATTTAAAAAAATGTTCCAACATATGTAAATCATATTAGCAGTGCTTATAAAATGCATATGAAATGTTTGTGTCAACCAGCACGGTGCTTCATTAGACCAAACAATTGTTTTTGTTGACACCAGACATACAGATAGACAGACACCACTTATAAAACCCCTTAAAAAAACAAATAAATAGACAAAATGAGGTACATAATGGCCAGCTGATTATGTATGCTTGAGTAAAAGTTCATAATAGAATTGGAAAACTACCCTTAATTAGATTGCTTCATAAACTAACCATCAGGACAGACATCAAGTTAGGATTCAATTACAACCAAAATTTGCAATATATTTCAAAAACTAGTGCTGCTTACAAAGAGATACCTCTAGAATAACAGTGTAGTACTCCTGAATGGAAATTTACATACATTTCACCCAAAAAGGAAAAGAAATGAGAAAGTATGATATGCGAAATTATAAAGCATTTCAATGCTCTCAAAAGCATTTCTGTACATGAACATCAATTCATCAGACAATGACAATGATGTTTAAAATTTTTCCTCAATTATGCTTCTTTTGTCGGTATCAATGACAAAGCGGGAGGAATCATAGTTTCATCTTTACCTCTTGCAGGCAACTCTTCTTTCACCCTGGAAAGCTGCCTATCTGGACTATTATGATCCTTTGAAACCATTCTGGGACTTGAAGAAAAGGCTGTAAAACTTGTGGCTGTGATAGAATTGTAGCCAGGTGAAGAACTAGTGCCAGAACTAAATTGGACGATCCCATCTTCACGAGGTAAAGGTGATATTGGCAGCTGGTTACCATTGTCCTCTTGCTTTCTTAAGATATCATAAGAATTCCCAGTGCGTGCCTCCTGAGCAAGAGAACACCAACAACAGAATAGCCACAGACTGCAATCACTAACTTCTGGCTGACCAAAACAGAAGTTATAAGCTGGTAAATTGAATCTCTTTCTCATTTGAATTCTCCAGAAGCCACCATAAAGTAAACCAAATACACAAAGAACAATTCCTGTAACACTAAGAGCCTCTCTGACAGTCTCATTATCAATATTCACAGCAGCCAAGATAAGAACCCAAAAAGGAGCCATACAAAACAGGAGAAAAGTTGCAATATGTACATACATGTTCCCAAACCCAAGTCTCTCCATGTTCCACCCAAAGACACAAAAGCTACAAAAAAGAGAAAGATATGCTAGAGAAATGTCATCCCAAAAGTCAAGTATCCCTCCACTCCAGAGTGGTCTGCTCTCAACAATTCTCGCTTCATCTCCAGATGCAAATGAATATCTTTTCTCCAACGATTTTCGTCTCAACTGTTCTGGTCTCTTACTTTCACCAGTGTCAATTGGCCTCTGTGCTTCCTCATCTATTTCAGAATCATAATCCTTCCCAAGAGGGCTAATGATGGAGTAAACACCAGCCATTGCCGGTGCAGCTATTGCAATTGAGACACATATCCCAACTCCAATCGCAGGTCGCTCAGATCTTTTGTATCCCAAGTTCAGACCACAAAGGGCATACTGAGCAAAACAGTTGATATGAAGTAGCACAACAACCACCATCATGTGTGCCCACTCATGGGGCTTATAGGTCCCATTCTTACAGTATACCTTTCTGAGTCGGGAAATGTCTTCTGGTCTCCATCTACAAAGAAGTACAAGATGGTAACATCGCTTAGGGTGTTGGTACAAACACATAAGAGTAAACAGCGCATTAAGAATTTGATTGTTGACTTCAAACCAGGTATTTCTCTGGGACTCCTTAGGAAGCACTGCATTCAACATTCCAGTCATGACAAGGAAAAGAATAGCACCCGAGATAGCAACACACATGATCCATAAAAAAAGGGCCATATTCATTGGGTCCCTAATCCATTCCTTAAACGTTTTCTTGAGAGAAACCCAATCAATTCTTTTTGCAAAAACTCCAGTCAGACGTTCTCGTAAACCATGACCACTAGAAGAAGCTACCAACCGAGAAACCTCATCTCTCTCTTCAGCTAAACGCTTAAATTTGGCAGATGCAGAACCAAATTTGAGAAACTTTATTCTATTTGGAGACATAAAGCTGCTACTGGGCCTTCTTTGAGGGTTTTCACCGTTTAGAAGCGTCCTTTGTGATGATGAAATGTGCAGAGGAATTTGTTCCTTTGTTTTAGTGACATCGGATTCCTCAATCTGCTTTTTCTGAATCCCATTATCACTTGAAGCCATTCTAATATTAATTGAACTCTCAATCAATCCCAGAACTATGCTGCATACAAGGAAGCCCCTATGCAGTAACTTAAAGAAAAATTCTCAAATTAGAATTGAAAATCAGAGGACACTCGTTCTATGATTTCGCAGTTACTACCACTGACTCTATAGAAAAAAATTAAAAAAAAAAAGGGAAGAAAGGAATCTTTAAAGGGAAAGGAACTAAAACAAAAAATTTATGATTGTAAAGAAGCTATACAATGATTAAAAAAAAACAAAAACAAATCAAGTATCAATATTTGATAAACCGAAGTTGACCCAGATCATAAAACCTATCCTACAATCTAAGACTGAGACTTTTGAATTGCACAATTTCAACTTTTGCATCAAAACGTGTTCTTTATCATCAAAAGGTTACCAGATGAACGAAAAAAACCCAGAAATTTGTTCAGTTACCTTCATTGAATGGAAAAATCCGCATATATATACTGGAGGAAAAAAAAAAAAACCCTAACAGAGAAAAAGAAAACAGAAAATAAAGAGTCGGGTGTTAACGTATGTAAAGGAAGACTGACCTGATATAGATGAATAAGTATAAGCTGAAACTTACATTTACGGAAAACTGACAAAGGAATTCATGAGACAATCTGTTACGGCATAATCCTCAAAAACGCTCACTTTTGCTTTTGCTGCAGCACATGTACAGTACAGATGCACTTTCAGACATGACATAACTTACAGGAACAGCTCTTCCACCAATCTTAAGTCTTACGGTAGAGAATCCTACTTTGAAAACTAGTGGTCCTGATCGGATGGCCGGATAATGTTGACAAAGTTAGGAAAAGAAAAGTTTACAGAAAGTGAGAAACTACGTCGTTATAGTGAATTTCCATTCCAACCACGGCGTTAACGTTGAGGGTTTTAGAAAGTATATAATTACAGGGAAGACCTAATCAACTCGACGGGATTAATTGCGTTTACTTCAGCATTCCCATGGGGTTGGGAGATGAATGCTAAGAACAGATCAGAACTAATTTTTTACTATTATAATTACCAATTGGGTAGATCAGCTTAGCGAAATGATTTATAACTACATGTTAGATTTGGATTGGAATGGGTCGAAAGAGTGGTTTTACCACTATTGTTACAATTAATTTGCACATAACTTTTCTCTACTTATAACCATAAACACAGGATTATCATCATAATGCGAGCTATAGAACTTGTGACTGCTTTGAATATTGTGTCAAAAGCTTTTGTTATAACTCTTAAGATTATCAATCCAAAATATAAAGATTAAATTACAATTAGATTCAAATATCAATAATTTAATTCAAATTATTAGTAAAAAGTCAATTTAATCGTGATCAGTTTAATTTTAAGTTTAGAATTAATTTAAACGGATAATAAAATTAATTTTATGAAATTAAAAAAATAATATATATTTTTTAATAAAATAATAAAAAATTTAAAATTAAAGATAAAAATTTAATTTTATCATTTATTATTTTTATTTTTTAATATATAAAAATTTAATTTTATCATTTATTATTTTTATTTTTTAATATAATTTTTTTCTCAACCGTAACTCCTTGTAGTATACCGATGAATCAAACGGACACACAATGATTTGATTGACAAAAATTTGATGATAATCACGCGAAACATTTGATTGACAAAATTTAATTTTTTTTTTTTTGAGAAATCATCTCAATCACTCGTGTGTGTGAGTGATTGAAAACTTTAATGACATGAACATTTCTTTTATTACAAATACAATAATCAATCACTCGTGTGTGTGTGTGACTGATTGAAAACATCATATTTTCTCTCTTTTCCATATATTTTTATTACTTTATTATCTCTCACATATTTTTTTTTTATTATGTAAAAAATAACTGATAATTAAAAATGAATAAAAAATTATTTAAATTTAAATTTTATAAATCATAACTCTAACTTTGACAGCTTTTCTGACAATTCCTAATTTACAAGCTCAAACGGACTCCCCGGCACTGAGCAGGATACCCAATTACTCATCAGTGCTCACATCTACTCTCCTGGCTTAGGATGAGGGAGGGAATTGTCCGTCGCACTTAATCAACATCACATTAATTTTGGCCTCGTCAAGTGGACACATATAAAGCCGCGCTCTATTAGACAATACCTTTAGGTAGTAGTGCAGTAATTTCTCAAAAACACCTTGTAGTTTGCAATGGAGAAGGTAGCATTAATGGTGGTAGGCACGTGGAGACGATCCTCACCCTCCATCCGCATGACTCTTGTCAGTTCTCTTGATTCAAATTAAAAGCCTATTTGTAATCTTAAATTTTATTTTGATATTTAATTTTTAAATTATTTTTTAATAATCTCAAAATTTTTTAAAAATTATTAATTTAATTTTATTATCATTTTTTCATAAAAACAAAAAAAATTACAAATTAAAATAATGAATATAAAATTATTACTTTTTACTCTCATATTAAAAAATATATTTATTAAAAAAATAAAATTTTAAAAATTTTAACCATTAAATAGTAATATTATTTTGTCCTAATTTTAAAAATTGTATTTAAAATTAAGAGAAATACTAACATTTTAGTTTCCTTCTAATAATAAAAATCTATATTTATAAATTTTGATCAAAAAATATAAATTAAATTTTATTAAAACTAAAAATGAATTTTTTTAACAAAAAAGAAATAAAAAATACTCAAATAATTTCTTAAAATGTAATAATTTCTTAAAACATGTCTATATAGAAATAAATATTAATTAACAATCATAGAAAGTTTTCACAAAAATCCTAGAAAATACTTTCTGTAAATCATTACTAATATAATTTGAAACTGTTTAAATTTATGTAAATCATTACTAATACAACTAACTTATTTACAACTATAATATATTGAGAAAATAATTTATTAGAAGTAATTTATTCAAAATCACTTATCAAATGAATTTAATTCCCTTTATAGTTATGTTTAAGACTATAGCTAAAATAGAGATGATCATGAGTTAAAAAAAAAAACTGAATTCTCCTTTGGTCAAACTAAGGTATTAAGGGATTAAACGTAGAATTAAGCTCGACATTACCCTATTTTTTGTGCCTAGTTTTTTTATCCAGGTTAGTTTTTAACACAATATATAAACCTAAATCCGTCCAAACCCACCCAAATGCAATTAAATTTTTAAAAAGTATATAATAAAATATAAAATATTAAAACACATAATAGTTAAACAAGTATAATACAAATTTTCAAATAAATTTGTACAAAAAGCATAAAAAATAAAAATTAAAGTTCAAAAGAATAATACAAGCTCAAATTATGTTATACAAAAGATCTAATCATTAAAATGTATTAGTATAAAAAATAGTAAAAAAATTATAATTATAGGATTGTGCCGGACCGAGTTTGGACTTTAAAGGGTGAACCCAAACCGGCTTGTTTTTATTAAGTTCAAATTTTTAAGTTTAGACTTGTTTAATGAGCTTAATAGTTTGTCCAAACTCGCATAAAAATTAGATATATCTTTTGCGCTTAGATGGATAGCCTTGACCATCGAAAATGTCTAAATTAAATATAAATATTATTAATTTATAAATAGGCTTTTATTTTTATTTTTTTGAAAAAATAAATATCAATTACTTCAAAATCAAATTTATTTAAGTATATTTCATTTTTTGTGATTTTTTGTTAAAAAAATAGTTTTATTTTTAATAAAATTTAGTTATGCATTTTATCAAAATTTGTAAATATTTAAAAAATAAAATTTAATAAAATAAAAATAAATATAAAATATAAAATCACATAATAAATCTACAATTATTATTCTTTATTATCATAAAAAATATATTTATAAGAAAGGAAATAAAAATTTTAAAATTATTAAGAATAAAAATAAAATACATTTTTTTATTTTAAGTTGTATTTTTAAAATTATAAAAAAATACATTTTCATTTCCTTATAAGAAATTTTTCAAAAAATAATTTTAGGATAACGAGTATTAAATAATAAATTTAAATTTATTATCTTAATTTATAATTCTTTTTTATTTTTATTAAAAAAAAATTGAGATAGCCATTTTTTGACACTCATTTAAAAAATTTTGGGATTATTATGTAATGGAACAATTTAAAATTAAGGATTAAAATCAAACAAAAATTTAAGATTACAAATACATTTTCCCCCTTAATTTGTGATAACAAAATTATTTTTTTCAAGAAATCATAATTTTTTTTTTCAACAAAGCTGGATTTCTCGTCAGCAATCCTTATCTTTTCGCAGTAGCTAGACAAACCAAATTATTCATTATTTGATTTCTAATGAGAATTATTTAATAGCCCCATTTTCCTTCTTATGTCAAAAAGAAAAATGAAAACCTGATTCAAATGTATTTCAACCTGTAATAATTCTGCAAGCCGTTCAGCAACTAACTAGCCCTCCAAATTACAGCATGAAGCAAACTGAAACTGATGCCAGTGGGCTCACTCCACTTTTGGCAGATGTGAATTCTCTGGAAAGTCAATCTACAAGAGGTGCATCAGTTTCTGGTGCAATGTTTAACATCTGCACAACAATGGTTGGAGCTGGAATCATGTCGGTTCCAGCCACGATTAAGGTCCTAGGAATCGTTCCTGGCTTTGTTTTCATCGTCATGATTGCAGTCTTGGTTGAGGTCACGGTGGAGTTCTTGCTGAGGTACACTCAATCTGGCAAGTCGATGACCTATGCTGGCCTAATGGCAGAGTCCTTTGGATCATTGGGATCCATTGCAGTGCAAATCTGTGTTATGATTACTAACCTTGGCTGTCTCATCATTTACTTGATTATCATTGGTAAGCCTTTTATTTTGTTAGGTTTTTACTGCTTTCAATAGATCTGGCAGGTTCTTCTGTTTCCTTTTCTGGGTATTTGATATTTGGCTTGTTTGTTTAGTTTAGTTATTTGAAACAAATTTTCATTTGTTATTCAGTTTGTCATTACGGTGAATCTATTACATTGCTGGTAAAGCAATGAAAATTGAAAACGGATTCAATAAGATGCTGTACTTTTTCTCCTAGGGGATGTCCTGTGCAGAAGTCAGTCTGGAGAAACCCTCCACTTGGGCATTTTACAGGAATGGTTTGGCATCCAATGGTGGAACTCGCGTGCTTATGTCATACTCTTTATTGTGCTCTTTGTTATGCTCCCATTGGTCCTGTTGCCACATATGAGTTAGTCTGCAGACTTTCCTGGATAATTGATATTTTGAAGTACTGTTGGTATTGGCATCCAATTCTCATTTTTTTTTCCTTCAATTTTGCACTTTTATGACAGATTCATTGAGGCACACTTCAGCAATATCTATTCTCCTCGCAGTAGTGTTTATAGCCATAAGCTCAGCGATGGCAATTTATGCATTGTGGAAAGGGAAAACTCAAAAGATGAGATTGCTACCAGACTTTGCCAATCAAAACTCTGTGTTTGATCTTTTCACAACTGTTCCTGTCCTTGTAACGGGGCTTGGATTCCATGTTAACCGTAATTACATCTCATTTAGAGCTGCATTTCTCAATTTTTACTTTTTAAAAAGCTTGCTCACTTTCTAACTTCAGCATTGGTATTCTATATGTGTATGTGGTGTGTGCTATGTCGCATGGAGTCACTAGAAGCTGGAACTTAAAATCTTGAAAATGTTTAGAGTTTTGTCTAAGAATTTGAACAAAGTAATATTAATTTTGACAGTTAGTTGAATTGCTTTGTATTAAATGAATGCAGTTCATCCAATAAGAGCTGAACTTGGGAGACCGTCTGATATGAGCTCTGCTGTCAGGATTTCTTTGGCAATCTGCGTAGCCATTTACTTCTCTATTGGTTTCTTTGGCTACATGCTCTTTGGGGACTCCATTATGTCAGATATACTAGTGAACTTTGATCAAATTTCTGATTCTGCAGTTGGTCAATTAGTGAATGATACTGTTCGATTAAGCTATGCAATGCACCTGGTTCTTGTATTTCCTGTAATGAATTTCTCTTTGAGAGCTAACGTTGACGAACTTCTCTTTGCAAAGAAGCCTGTTCTGGCCAGAGACACCCCAAGATTTGCAATTCTCACTTGTGTATTGCTTGCTGTAACCTACATAGTCGCCATAGTCATGCCAAATATTTGGTACTTCTTTCAGTTCTTGGGATCAACAACCATTGTTTGCCTCTCATTCATCTTCCCAGGAGCCATTGTTCTCAGGTATCAATCTTCAAATAATTTGATAATAACTGCAAAGTACTAGCTCCTTAAAAATAGTTATCACTAAACTCAAAAATTTCAATTTCTTGACAGGGATGTTCGTGGCATATCAACAAAGAAAGATAAGATCATG
The DNA here is from genome assembly GCA_033439115.1 of Firmiana major. Taxonomy (NCBI): domain Eukaryota; kingdom Viridiplantae; phylum Streptophyta; class Magnoliopsida; order Malvales; family Malvaceae; genus Firmiana; species Firmiana major. The sequence continues at coordinate 32,443,119 of CM065913.1, read as the reverse complement.
GCAATTTTAGTGATCATTCTGGCTATTTTGACAAGCACAATAGCCATAGCTACCAACTTGTGGAGTAGTTAATTGGAAGACAAAATCATAAATGGTGTTTGCATTTAAAGCAGATCTCTCTTCCTTATGTGAACAACTCTGCAATGCTACAGAATTCAAGGAATGCAAAGGTCAGAGAAGTGTTGAAAAAAAAGAATAAAGAAATGAATGAAGAGAATAAAGAAATGAAACTCCAAGATTCAAGCAAGCAATGGTCAGAATGCAAATCAAATCCCAAAAATTATGCAAGTGCACATGAATTATTAGAGATGTAATGGATTTTATTACCATTTGTATTTATATCTTTTCCTTTTATTTGATCACTCAATTTTTATATTCTGTAACTGTTCTAAATAAATGATTTATCAAGAAAAAATACTCATTGATTCAATGAGTTCTTTTGCTAAAATTTCAAAAGTCTTTATGGTATCAAAGCAGGCTTTGTAATTCACAGAAGTCAGTTCTACCTTCTTATTCTTCGAAATGATCCATAATTCTCTTATTTTATCTCAAACAATAACTTTCACTATCCTTCTACTCTTAATGTTGAAATTTTTTTATGTAATGCTCTAATAAAAAATGAAAGAACCTTATTAAAGATTTTTCATAAGTGGAGACTTTTTAATCAAGAAGAATAATTGCTTCCAGACTAAACAATGAATATTCGAATTACTAAGAATGTTAGCCTATATTATGTGTTGGGGGGAAAATTGACGTAAAAAAAAAGAGAAATTTATTTCTCTCTTTTTCTTATACAGAGCAAACGGGTTGGAGGATTGAAAAAGTTCAAAAATCGAGTTTACAAGGGAATTTATCTTCCAAAGGTGATTGATAGATCAAATTTCAATTAGGAAAAAAATAATTTGATAACGTTTAATTTTTAGTCTTTACCATGGAAAAAAAAAAAAAACTAAGAGAGATTGTTATAGGGTTTTGAAGACAAACAATGCCAAAGAAAAGTTCACAAAATACAAGTTAACTATAAAGGAGTCAAAGAGAGCGGAGGTATAAGCTAAAGCAAAGGTTGTGAAAGAGATTTATAATAAGTCGAATACAAAGGAGAAAGAGATATATAGATTGGCCTGAGCAAGAGAGAGGAGAAATCGAGACTTAAGAGTTGTGAAATGTATCAAGGATGAACACCAAATAATTTTAATTATGGACAATGATATTAAAGAAAGGTGACGTGATTATTTCAACAAACTATTTAACGACGAACAAATTCAAATTGTGGACACTATATCGGTGCCTCTAGAGGATTTGAATCGATGTTTTATGTGTAAAATCAAAGAAATAGATGGAAAGGAGGTACTAAAGAGGATGAAGATGAGGAAAGCTATTGGACTTGATAACATTCCTATTGAAGTTTTGAAATGCCATGGGGAGGTTAGAGTTAGGTGGTTGACAATTTTTTTTTTTATAAAATTTGGTGCACTAACAAGATGCCTAATGAATGAAAAAAGATTGTGGTGGTACCTCTCTATAATAATATGGGAGATATTTAAAGTTGTTTCAATTATTAAGGCATAAAGCTAATGAGTCATACAATAAAATTATAGGAAAAAATGATAGAACAAAGATTAAGGGAGATTATAGAAATATTGGAGAATCAATTTGGTTTTATGCTTTGGTTGGTCAACTATGGAATCAATACACTTGCTTAATGAATGAAAAAAGATTGTGGTGGTACCTCTCTATAAAAATATGGGAGATATTTGAAGTTGCTTCAAATATTGAGGCATAAAGCTAATGAGTCATACGATAAAATTATAGGAAAAAATGATAGAACGAAGATTAAGGGAGATTATAGAAATATTGGAGAATCAATTTGGTTTTATGCTTTGGTTGGTCAACTATGGAAGCAATACACTTGCTTATACGACTTTTGGAGCGTTTTTGAGTACAAGGTAAAGATGTTCATATTGTCTTTATAGACTTGGAGAAAGCATATGATAAAGTGTCTAAGGAGGTTTATGGTGGTCTTAATGAAGAAAAGAGTTATCGTGAAATATATTGAAATCTAAGGACATGTATAGAAATGAAAGGATCATGTAAGGACGTGTGAAGGGCAAACAAGTGAACTCACTATCACAGTAGGGCTACATCAAAGGTCGGCGTTAAGTTCATTTTTGTTTGCTATAGTAATGGACAAGTCGACAAAATTCATCCGAGATAATATACCTTGGTGTATGATGTTTGTAGATGATATTATCTTGTGTGCTGAAACTAGAGCAGAGGTTAATACCATGTTAGAATTGTAGACACAGACGTTAGAGTTAAGAAGATTCATATTAAGTAGAGCAAAAACTAAATATATGGAGTGTAAATTCAGTCCAAACAAAGAGGAAGATTGAAAGATAGTGATGTTAGATAGAGTCGCGATCCTAAGCAGGATCATTTTAGATATTTGAGGTTGATCATAAAGAGGGATAAAGAAATTGATGATGATGTGACCTATAGGATACAGACTGATTGCAGTAAGTAGAGAAGCGCTACAAGTGTGTAGTGTGATAAAGGAATTTTTATAGAGTTAAAAAGCAAGTTTTACAAGATACTTGTTAAACCAACATTACTTTATGGCAGTAAATGTTAGGCAACTAAAGGATTGCATACACAGAAAATGAGTATAGCAGAAATGCGAATATTGCGATGGATGTATGGATATATGAGAAAAGATAGAATGAGAAATGAGGACATTCACAAAAAGTTGGAGTGACACTCATCAAAGATAAGATGAGTGAAAGTCGTTTACGTTGGTTTAGACACATACGACGTAAACCTCTAGATGCTCCAATTATAAGAGTGGACGTTATGATAGATATAAAAAGGGTTAAGGCTACGAGAAGATCAAAAAAGAATTGAAAGGAAGTAATCCAGAAAAATACGATGGAACAGGAGTTGGAAGAACACATTGCATTAAATAAGAATGAGTGGAGGAAGAGAGTTCATGCTGACGACTTAATATGAGTTCATATAGCCTACCCCATATGAGATAAAGGCTATGATGATGATGATCATGGAAAAAGAAGACTTTGAAAATTATTCGGATTCTTATTGGTTGATGATGTTAAAGTGTTCGATTAGGTTTATGTCTAAAAATTAACGTTTAGTTTAGGAAATTATCTTGTAATTGCTAGAATGAGAAGTTTGAATTTAAAAACGGAAAAACCTTAAAGTTTACAAATATTTGTTTTTTTAATCTTTATCTATTTGAGAAACTTTGAATCTTGGTTTAATTGTCAATTAAGAGGTTAAAATGGCTTATGATCGAACCCTAGGGGTATCTATCCGCAAGTGCACGGGTCGTCCAAATAATAATGGAATTTGAGTCCCGTAATTATCGTCCCACAGAGAAGTTGTTAGCCTAATTAACTACCGGTTACTTTTACCCTAAGTATATCCTAGCAAATTATGAAATTAAAGTGAGTGATCAACTAAGCTAAAATTAAAGTACTGAAAATAATAACAATTATAAAACAAAGAAAATAAAGCCAAGCTCGAAGTACTTACAATACTCCAAGCAATTAAAAACAACCTACAAAAGAAAATTAAAACAGTTAGAATTAATAATGCAATTAAAATAAAATGTAATTAAACAATAAAACTAATTAAACTAAAATTAAATAAGCTTAAAATAAAATGCAACTAAATTAAATCTAAGTTAAACTATGTAAACAAAGCAACTAAACCTAACAAATTAAATAGAAAACAAATTAAACTAACAATGCATGAACACAATTAATCTAGATTTCAACTAAACTAAAATAAAGTCCTAACATATAAATATAAAATTAACTATTAAATAAAAAAAACCTAAGACTAAAAATGAAATTAACAAACTAAAACACTAGAATTAACTAACCTAATTAACAACTAATAAAAACAAAAAATGTAAATGCATTAACTAATTAAATAAAAGGGAAGGATGAGGCCAAACATGGCCTTAGGCCATAAAAGAGCAAGTGGTCCCGAAAATATTTCCAAGTGTACTGTGCACTGTGCACTGTACACGTTTCTTCCTCCTGGAAATGCTCTGCCATTTTCGCCTCTGCTCCTGCTGTACTGTCTTCCTCTCCGGGTGCTGCAGCTGTGCATTTGCCATGCGTTGTCCTGCGGTGAGCTCCTGCTGTCTGCTGCAGGTCTGTACTGCTTCTGCCTCAGGTCTAGGGTTGCTGCTGCTCCAGGGTTCAGGTATGTCCAGGTGCTCCCAAATGTGCTGTCTCCAAGTCCTGCTCTCACCATGCTTCAGTACGCTTCTGGTTCTTGTCCCTGCTGGTCTCGCATATGCCTTCCTGCTGCCAGGTTGTTCACGGTTAATCCCCTGCTCCTGGTTTCTGCTGCAGTGCATCCTCGGTTTGGCTACTGCTGGTTTGTCTCGGTTCAGGCGGTGGTCACGGGTTTACTTCATCAGCAGCAGCTGTACTCTATTCTAACATCATCTTCAGCCTCCTCGATGCTCAACTTTGTGCTCAGCAACAATAAGAACAAAGCACAAAACCAGTTAGCACAAAGCTGATAAAAACAGTGAGCAATGACTAAAACAGGGCATTACAAAGAGTAGAAATGAAACTAATGGTGAACCTTTGCTTATACAGATTACTTCATGGAACTCTACATCGATAAAACTCATAAAAACTTGACAATATCCGTTAACAATCAGAAAATGAACAACTAACTAATATGTGGAAGAAAATGCAGAAAATGGGACGATTAACGAAAACTAATGAAAATGCCGTAAGAGATGGAAGCTACATTCTAAATGCTACCAAGAACTGAACATAAGATGTGTATAAGTCAGAATGCAATCAAGAAAAGAAAGAACAAAAACATGAAACAACCCAGAAGATTAAAACCGAGAGAGATTAACAAGACAACAGAAAACAGCAGTGACAAAATGATCTCTGACCCGCAGCTCACTCATCACCATCTATTTCCCCTCTTCTAGCTTTCTAATACAATGGTTCCACATTGCTTTAATGTGAACTAATGCCTAGCATTAGCCCACATTCCAGCACCAAAACCATCAGCATAGATACAGGGAGAAGCAGAAACCGAATGCATCTTCGAAAGTTAATCCGAGACAAACTGATTTATGGTAGAGAAAACAAAGCTTGAGTGATTCGGGAAAAAGAAACAAGAAACCGAGAGCTAAAGTAAGGAAAAATACTTGTGAACATACATTGACAAATGGAAGATTTACTGATTCTGAAATGAGCTTGAATGAAAATGAAAATAATCTGTGAAATGAACTTAAACAAGATTCATGAACAGTAAAAACACTTGAAGAAATTGTTAACCGGAAAGGAAAATAACAAATAAATTCTAATATATCCTATAACTATCTACCCCTAGGCTAATCTAATTTACCCTACCTACACTACTTCTAAAACTACTCTAAAACTACTTGATTTTTCAATTGCCACCATACTCTATTTATACACAAATCATAGGGGTACAATGGTAAATTGTCATCCTAGATGAGTTGGCATTGTTTAGCCACTTGTCTTCCTCTGATTTGCTGCAGAGTAGATATTTCCACGTCATCAGTTTTTTTGTCCAATTAGTTGTGCGATGTGGCCCGGCGTGTGCTTTCCAGAATATTCGCTTGGTGTCTGTTGATATTATCGTTTCAGAGCAAATAAAATATCGACACCTGGCATTACGCATGTCCAAACGACTGGTGACCCGATCTGCAAATTGGAAGTGGTCCAGTCTCTTTTAGCCCGTTTTCAGTCCAATTTCATCTGAAATGACTGAATTTCATCTGGATTTAATTTATCTGCACAAATAGGAATTTTAATTAAATACAGGGGATTATTAAGGAATTAATATGGGGATTAAGTAAATAATTAGGAATTTAAGCACAAATAATTCTATAAAAAATAGAATTATCAGCTTATTAATTTAATTTCAAGTTAGGCTAGGAAAGAATTGAATTGTGAAGGAAAAAAGGGAAAACTTTTAACCTTAAATGGAGTTGTCTATAGCAATTGGTTAAATCAATATACTGCATTGATATACATATTTATACTATATGAATTATATATGCATGGAAAAATAGTTCTCTCTACTTTGCTACGAAGCATATGAAAGTGAATTTTTATTACAAGGAATATATGTTGTCTAGCAAGGATAGTACAATTATTGCTATTAATTAGGAATCAGTCATATATGGTTGAAAAGTTTATCGAGTCTAGTTTTTAATGCACACAATTTCTTAGTTTCAAGTTTTATGCCCTGAAATATAATTATCTTAGTGAGACATTGTCACGACCCTCTTCTCGTGAACTTACCTTACCACTTACTACTAATAGTTGGGCTATGAGTTAACATCCAATCCATATCTCATATAAATTTATTTAATTAAAATAAAATAGAAACTGGACTTTTATAAATATACAGAAGCGTTTACATCCATTTCTATTAACTATACATCCCTTTCGTACAAAATATCACTAGACTGTGCATTAAGTTACAGGATACAAATTTTTTTTTCTCAACACAAGTGTATACCTCTCTATAGTGCTGGAGAACTGAACACCTTAGCTGGGACGACTGCAGTACTTACTACTACATAGTATCTGTGGAGGAGGAAATAAGGGGGTGAGCATAACACGCTCAGTAAGGAAAATGTGCAAACAGGTAGATAAGTACACTATCTACATGCTAAAATACATATATGTTCATTTCCCTTATAAAACAATGTGCATGTTCGTTAAAAAAACTTCCATCATGCGAAATCATTGAATCGCTAGATGGGTATATGCATATTCACACAGCAGCACAAAGCTTTTCTCAGCATAATCTATTCACACAGATCATATATAGAAAATGCTTTACTTAAAACCACACAGGTTCATTTCGAAATCACTTTGCACACAGCAAATCAATGTTCATATGAGACATAATCATGGGTTATCACACATCCCCAGACACACAACAAGGGAAATATCTGTCACCTCACATAGTAGTGACGATATCGTATCAATCAGATACATAAAGAAGACCTATGGCCATAGTCGGATTCCAGGCTACATTGATCAGGTGTGCGGGAACCCTATGCTTAGGGAGGTGGATCAACCATCCCGTAAGCTCAACTCAATCCACGACACATCGTACCCCATGGCTAACGCTCATGGTACATCGTGCTCCCGTGGATCCTAATCACCCATTTCCATTTTCTCAAAATCACGTGTGAGCAGGTCAATGCCAGACACACAGCAGTACACGACGGCTCTAGCACGGTTTATCCATCACACAACAATTTCATAAACTCTCGTGCGAGCAACTCAGTGTAAGACACACAACATACCTGAGGCATCTAGCACAGTTTTACTCATCACATAGAAGTTCAGGAGACTGCGTACGAGCAACTCAGAGGGAAGCACACAACATATCTGAAGCATCGAGCATGGTACGAGCTCTCGAACAGAACACATAGTATCATCGAGGCATCTAGCACAACTGTCCTATCACTTTAAATCGAAAGGGTCACATGCGAGCAAAAATCAGAGTAAGACACACAACAATACTCGAGGCTCTCGCATGATTCTCAAAATCAAGTGCGAGCAGCTCGAGTGGAACACACAGTATCACACGAGATATCGAGCACTCTTTAGTTTTTCTCAAAAATCCCTTTGAAAATAATGTGCGAGCAGGGCTGGTCAATCTACCGTTGCCTCTCATGCTCTGGCACGATTTCACACAGAAAAGAAATAGAAGGCCTCTATGTATAGTCATGAGTGAGAGGGCAGGTCTCCCTTCACTCACTCTTTAAACACATTAAATGCACTTGGTTAAACCGGGAGCCTGTCTATTATCATTCTTTCTCAAAAAGTTTGCAAAACCGCTTTTCACACAATCATAGAAGTCATGCAACATACTATAGACTTATTCTCATACGTAGTTTTCAGCTAGATATATATATATATCGATATCTATGTACTTATCACATACATTGCACACAGCAGATAAGAAAACATACGTATAGCTATCTCTATAGCTTACATAAGTCCCTTACCTCGAATCATGCTTGAATCGTCTTCCTTGATTCCAATAGCTTGTGATCTGGTCTTGTCAACTCCGACTTTATCTCCAGGAGCTGTAAGTGTTCACAATTCTCATCAGTATATTCTCATATACTTCATTCCACTTGCATGATATTTAGATCAATGCATTTTGGCCATTTATATCTCATTTGACCTCTTTATACCATTATTGGACTTTATTCTTCCTTAAGTCCACTGCACTTGTTTTATTTGTTTCTCGGGAATCCATTAGATTCCTCGGGTCCATAGATTCCATATTGAACCGACATTTAGCTTCCCAAGCCATTAGTTCACCATTTCATTTCATTAAGGCATTTCATCAAATACCTCATATACTCAATTTCCACCATTATCCATTCTAGCTTATGGATTTCAACAAACCATTTTACAAGTATCTATACATGCTTAATAACATCTATGCATGCTCAAATCATCCTCAAATCCATGCCTACTCAACAAATCCTCATTTTGGCACATTTAACCATTTTATAGGTCATGGAAAGTTTAGCATATTTTTAAGATGTTTCAACTATCATTCTATATACCAATCTACTCACACAAGTATATAGATTAACATATATGAGATTGGAGTATTGAAATCTTACCAATATCAACTTTTCTCCACTTTGCACAATTTGGGGGAAAACTCCTTTTCTCCTTCAATGGATCAACTCAACTTCTAGCTTCCAATTATGTTGTTCTTCTCCACTCTATGAACAACTTTAATGTAATGAACTTCTTCCAAATCTTTAAGGAAAGTATTGATGGTCTAGAAAGGAAGTTAGGCCACTTGGTTTGCAAAATGGAAAGGTTTATGTTTCTCCCGAAATCTGCAGTTCAACAAGTCCTGTTTTATAAAAAATGCTTGATGAGATCTATCTCCCTAGGTTAAGGATCGATCTTCCCTTATTTTTAAGCCTTTCAGAATGCAATTTTTAAGCCTATGAGATTGATCTATCGAGGCATGAGATCAATCTGCTCATTGCTATGAGATCGATCTGCTTTAAGTGATGAGATCGATTTTTTCCTAGTAGAGAGCTAAACAAATCAATCTGGCACAAGGATGAGATCGATCTGCTCTTACCCGAGAGCTAAGAAAATCAATCTGCTTGCATTGAGGATCGATCTCCTCATTCCAGAATGCTTCATTCTCTTCGTTTTGGGCAATGAGATCGATCTCCCTTACATTGAGATCGATCTCTTTTTGTTCTGCAGCACACTTAGTTGCATATTTCCCAAAATTCCAAAGCTTTACTTCCATTCAATTTGCTGCACTACTCATCTTGCATTCCACTCACATTCATCACATACAAAAGTTAATTTCTTCATATTCATACATAATGAAACTTGTGTGTACATTCCTAAACTCATATTACAAGGGTGTACATCGATTTTATGGACTTTACATCACTTATGATTCGTATTACATGTACATGTATATAGTTATGAATTCATAAGGTTACATCTGAAAATACGGGTCTTACATTCCTCGCCTCCTTAAAGAAATTTGGTCCTCCAAATTAGAACCAAGTTACTCTTCAAAAAGTTAGAGGTACTTCTCCCGTATCAGGTTCTCTAACTCCCAAGTAGCTTCCTTTGAGTTATGATGCTGCCAGAGAATCTTAACAAGCGGAATCGTCTTGTTTCGTAACACTTTTTCTTTCCTATCCAATATCCAGATTGGTTTCTCCACATAAGATAAATCATCTTTGAGCTCCAATGGCTCATACCAAATCACATGAGTCGAATCTAGATGGTACTTTCGAAGCATTAATACGTGGAAGACATTATGTATGCTTGCCAACTCCGATGGCAACGCAATTTTGTAGGCCTTATCTCATACTCGTTCCAGTATCTCAAATGGTCCGATATACCGAGGGCTCAACTTACCCTTCTTACCGAACCTCATAATCCCTTTCGAGGGAGAAACTTTCAAGAAAATTAAGTCACCCATAGTGAACTCTAGTGGCCTTCGTCTTATGTCAGCATAACTTTTCGGCCTGCTTTGAGCTGTTCTCAATCTCTCGCATATCAACTGAACAACCTTAGAGGCTTGCTGTACCAAATCAGGAGCAAACATTTTCCTCTCACCCACTTCTTCCCAACCAATAGGGGATCGACAACTTCTACCATACAAGGCCTTATAGGGTGTCATCTCGATACTTGAGTGGTAGCTATTGTTATATGCAAATTAGACTAACGACAGGTGATCATCCCAAGAGCCTTTAAAATCCATAACACTTGCTCTCAGCATGTCCTCTAATGTTTGGATGGTTTTCTCTGACTGACCATCTGTATGAGGATGAAAAACAGTACTGAAACTCAATTGGGTTCCCATAGCTTCTTGAAATTGTTTCCAAAAACGAAAGTGAAGCTGGAATCCCTATCCAATACGATGCTCACTGGAACACTATGTAGCCTCACTATCTCTCGTACATACAAATCTGCTAAGCTACTCAAGGTATCTGTAGCTTTCATAGCTAGAAAGTGGGCGGATTTCGTCAGCCTGTCAACCACTACCCAGATAACATCATGGTTCCTCTTAGTTCTCGATAATCCCATGATGAAATCCATGGTGACATGCTCCCATTTCCAAGTTGGTACTGGTAGAGGTTGCAATAACCCTATAGGCTTCTGATGCTCTACCTTCACTTACTGACATATCAGACATCTTGCCACAAACTCTGTGATATCTCTTTTCATTCCTTACCACCAATACCCTTTTCAGAGGTTTTGGTACATCTTGTTACCTCCTGGATGCAATGTGTATCTCGATGAATAAGCTTCTGTCAAAATCAATCTCTTTAATTTTGGGTCATCGGGAACACAAATCTTGCCTCTAAACCTCAGTAGGCCATCATCACTCACAAAGAAATTGACCACATCACCCTCTGTATCTGACCGCATGATCCTCACACAGTAGTTCGGCATGCTGAGCCTGGCGTATCCGGTTCCACTCGCAGGATAGCTATCTACAGTCTCTATCAATATCAAAAGGGTTTATATCCAACCTAAAGTGAGCAAACTGCTCGAGCAGCTCATATTCCCTGACCATCATATGCGATACCATTCCGAAGCTCTTTCTACTCAGGGCATCAGCCACAACATTAGCCTTTCCTAGATGGTACAGTATCTCGCACTCATAATCCTTTAGAAGCTCTATCCACCGTTCTACCTCATATTTAACTCTTTTTGTGAAAACAAATATTTGAGGCTCTTATGATCTGTATACACCTAAAATTTCTTACCGTATAAGTAGTGACGTCATATTTTCAATGCAAATACCACGGCTGCCAACTCTAAATCATGGGTTGGGTAGTTCCTCTCATGGTTCTTAAGCTGTCTGGATCCATAGGCTATTACCTTCCCGTCCTGCATCAACATACAACCCAGTCTCTGTCCTGAGGCATCTGTATACACTGTATAACATCTTGAGCTGGTGGGTATGGTGAGAATAGGTGCGATGGTCAATCTGTTCTTTAACTCGTAGAAACTTTTCTCACATTTATCATCCTACTCGAATACCACATTTTTTCGGGTGAGACGAGTTAACAGAGCAGTCAGCTTAGAGAATCCCTTGACAAATCGTCAATAATAACCGGTTAAACCCAGAAAACTGCGGATCTCTGTAACCGTCTTGGGTCTTTTCCACTGTATCACAGCCTCTATCTTGGACAGATCCACTGATACACAGTCTCTCGAGACTACATGACCTAAAAACGATACCTCACTCAGCCAGAAATCACACTTATTGAGTTTAGCATACAACTCCTGATCTTGGAGGGTCTGTAACACTGTTCTCAAATGCTGTGCATGCTCTTCCCTGGACTTTGAGTATACCAATATGTCATCTATAAAGACAATCACGAATCTGTCCAGGTATGGCTTAAATACATCATTCATTAATGCCATAAATGCTGCAGGAGCATTCGTCGACCCAAATGGCATAACCAAAAACTCATAATGGCCATAACGGGTCCTAAACGCTGTCTTGGGTACATCTCCACTTCGAATCCTCAACTGATGATACCCAGATCTCAGATCAATCTTCAAAAAAACCTGCGCTCCTTGCAACTGATCCAATAGATCATCAATTCGTGGAAGGGGATACTTATTCTTGATGGTAGTCTTGTTCAACAACCGATAGTCTATACACAGTCGGAGACTCCCATCTTTCTTTCTTACAAATAGAACCGATGCTCCCCAAGGTGATACACTCGGTCTGATGAACCCTTTGTCCAACAACTCTTACAATTGCTTCTTTAGCTCCTCCAATTCAATTGGAGCCATTCTATATGGTGGCTTGGATATCAGTTCAGTTCCAGGCACCAAATCAATACAGAATTCCATTTCTCTATCTGGTGGCAATCCTGATAATTCTTTCGAAAAAAACATCGAGAAATTCTCTAACCATTGGGATGTCAACCATACTCGGATACACCTTATCCAAGTCAACCACATAGGCTATAAAACCTTAACATATCACAATCACATTTTATTAGTACAATCATTCATCCTTGGACATAATTTACTACTTCTCTCATTACTTTGCAAAGCTTACAATATATTTTTCAGGGGTGGGAAACATTACTGTCTTAGCATAACAATCTAAGACGACTTGGTTTTTAGCTAACCAATCTATCCCTAATATTACATCAAAGTCTTTCATGTTTAATAGAATAAGATTGGCTAACATCTCCATTTCCCCTACTTTTAGTTTACAACCATTACAGACATACTCTGTCATTACATTATCTCTAAGTGGAGTACTTATAAGCAAAGTCCTGCCTAGAGGTACAGGTATTACATGTTCACACAGTTCACATGCAAATGTAGGCGATATGAATGAATGTGTGGCACCAGGATCAATCAATGCTAACGCTTTAATATTAAAGACCAGGATGGTACCTTTAATCACATCATTAGAAGTTTCTGTGGAAGTCTGGTCCAAAGCAAACACTCACCCACGACCTACAGCTTGTTTCCCTTTCTCTTCAGCTGTAGCTTTCCTCTTAGGTGTAGGTGTTTCAACCGTAGCCTTCTCTGGCTCTTTGCCATTCGGTGGGGCTGTATCAATCAACTCTGAGCACTCTAGAGCTATGTGTCCTGGTTTATCACACCTATAGCAAGATCTCATTGATAACGGGCATGGTCTACCCCCATGATATCTACCACATAACCCGCACTACTTTGTGGTAGGTCGAGGTCCACCAATCACTATACCCCTCGATGCTGGATGAACTTGAGGCTTCACAGGCCTCTCTCGCATCTCTTCAATCTTAGCTCCCTTACCGAATAACCTTCGACCTTTTCGAAACCCTCTGTCATCAGCTGACCTCTTTCGGTCTCTATCTCTACCTTTACCACTCTTGCTCAATTCTGAGGCGTGCAGCTCATAATCTTGCTCACACAGTTGAGCTTTGCGTACTGCCTCATTGTAAGTGGTAATGTCCAGTGGAGCTAATCGAGCTCTAATGGAAGGTCTCAGTCCCTCAAGAAAATTCTGAACCTTTCTGTTCTCAAGGCTCATCATGACTATATCATATCTGCCCAGGGATGTGAATCCAGACTCATACTCATCCATTGTCCGGTTCCCTTGAGTCAAATTCATAAATTCCAACTGTATCTTTCTCTGAGCAGTAGCTGAAATGTATTGCCTCCTGAAGGCATCCAAAAATATGTCTCATGTCACAACCGGGTGTCGTGCACTCAACATCGGTTGTGTAGCCATCCACCAATGCTCGACCTCATCCTCTAACACAAAAGCCGCAAAGGTGACCTTTTTGGTGTCCGAGCAATGGAAAAATTGGTACAGCTTCTCCATACTACGTATCCAATGCACAGCTGACACTGGGTCCTTCACCCCATTAAACGAAGGTGGTTCAAACTTTCAAAATTCTCTCAGTCTACCCAGATCACAATCGTAAATTCCCTCTCCACCAACCTGTTATGGGACTACAGGATCCTAAATTGGTGGGGGAATGTCCTGAACTGGGGGAGGTGCAGGTATCTCTACTTCTGCAGCCTGAGGTCTCGGTGCAGGCTATGCTGGCTCATCTCTCTCAGGTGTAGCAACCTGACCAATAGGGTTTTCCTGTCTACCCTCCATTCTGGCTATCGCCTATGTAAACATATCCATAACTGTGTCTACACTGTGCTATAACTGCGCTATACGGGCGTCAGTGGCCTCACTAAGCTCTAGTGGATCTCTACGAGAACTAGACCCACTACGTCTCTCGGGTTCATCTCTATGCCCTTGAGAGCGCGAACTCTCTCCTCTACGAGTACGTCGTCTATCAGACATCCTGCATACTCAATAACAAGTGTCTCAGTTACATTTTCCAGCTTGGTATACACATTTGTATCCTAATAATGCACAGTACTTTAAGGATGTATAATTTCCTGATTATGGATATGACTCACATCTGACCAACTCTGCTCTGATACCACTAAATCTGTCACGACCCTCTTCTTGTGAGCTTACCTTACCACTTACTACTAATAGTTGGGCTGTGAGTCAACATCCAATCCATATCTCATATAAATTTATTTAATTAAAATAGAATAGAAATTGGACTTTTATAAATATATGAAAACATTTACATCAGTTTCTATTAACTATACATCCTTTTCGTACAAAATATCACTAGACTGTGCATTAACTTACAGGATACAAATTTTTTTTTCCTCAACACAAGTGTATACCTCTCCATACTATTGAAGAACTGGAGAACACTTTAGCTGGGACGACTACAATACTCACTACTGCGTAGTATCTGTGGAGGAGGAAATAAGGGGGTGAGCATAACACGCTCAGTAAGGAAAATATGCAAGTAGGTAGATAACTACACTATTTACATGCTAAAATACATATATGTTCATTTCCCTTATAAAACAATATGCATGTTCGTTAAAACAACTTCCATCAATGCGAAATCATTAAATCGCTAGATGGGTATATACATATTCACACAGCAGCACAAAGCTTTTCTCAGCATAATCTATTCACACAGATCATATATAGAAAATGCTTTACTTAAAACCACACAGGTTCATTTCGAAATCACTTTGCACACAACAAGTCAATGTTCATATGAGACATAATCATGGGTTATCACACATCCTCAGACACACAGCAAGGAAAATATTTGTCACCTCACATAGTAGTGACGATATCATATCAATCAAATACATAAAGAAGACTTATGGCCATAGTCAGATTCCAGGCTACACTGATCAGGTGTGCGGGAACCCTACGCTTAGGGAGGCGGATCAACTATCCCGTCAGCTCAACTCAATTCACGACACATCGTACCCTATGGCTAACACTCACTGTACATCGTGCTCCCGTAGATCCTAATCACCCATTTTCATTGTCTCAAAATCACGTGCGAACAGGTCAGTGTCAGACACACAACAGTACACGACGGTTCTAGCACGGTGTATCCATCACACAACAATTTCATAAACTCTTGTGTGAGCAACTCAGTGTAAGACACACAACATACCTGAGGCATCTAGCACGATTTTACTCATCACACAGAAGTTCAGGAGACTACGAGCGAGCAACTTAGAGGGAAGCACACAGCATATCTGAGGTATCGAGCACAGTACGAGCTCTTGAACAGAACACACGATATCATCGAGGCATCTACCACAACTGTCCCATCACTTTAAATCGAGAGGGTCATTACGAGCAAAAATTAGAGCAAGACACACAACAATACTCGAGGCTCTAGCATGATCCCCAAAATCTAGTGCGAGCAGCTCGAGTGGAACACACAGTATCACCCAAGGCATCGAGCACTCTTTAGTTTTTCTCAAAAATCCCTTTGAAAATAATGTGGGAGCAGGGCTGGTCAATCTACCATTGCCTCTCATACTCTAGCACGATTTCACACAGAAAAGAAATAGAAGGGCTCCATGTATAGTCATGAGTGAGAGGGCAAATCTCCCTTCAATCGCTCTTTAAACACATTACATGCACTTGGTTAAATCGGGAGCCTGTCTATTATCATTCTTTCATAAAAAGTTTGCAAAACCTCTTTTCACATAATCATAGAAGTCATGTAACATACTATAGACTTATTCTCATACGTTGTTTTCAGCGAGATATATATCGATATCTATGTACTTAGCTCATACATTGCACACATCAGATAAGAAAACAAACCTATAGCTATCTCTATAGCTTACATAAATCCCTTACCTCGAATTACACTTGAATCGTCTTCCATGATTCCAATAGCTTGTGATCTGATCTTGTCAACTCCGACTTTATCTCCAGGAGTTGCAAGTGTTCACAATTCTCATCAGTATATTTTCATATACTTCATTGCACTTGCATGATATTTAGATCAATGAATTTTGGCCATTTATATCTCATTTGGCCTCTTTATACCATTATTGGACTTTATTCTTCCTTAAGTCCATTTCACTCGTTTTATTTGTTTCTCGAGAATCCATTAGATTCCTCGAGTCCATAGATTCCATATTGAATAAGCATTTAGCTTCCCATGCCATTAGTTCATCATTTCATTTCATTGAGGCATTTCATCAAACACCTCATATACTCAATTTCCACCATTATCCATTCTAGCTTATGGATTTCAACAAAGTATTTTACAAGCATCTTAATAACATCTATGCATGCTCAAATCATCCTCAAATCGATGCATACTCAACAAATCCTCATTTTGGCATATTTAACCATTTTATAGGTCATGGAATGTTTAACATGTTTTTAAGATGTTTCAACCATCATTCTATATACCAATCTACTCACACAAGTATATAGATTAACATATATGAGATTAGAGTATTGAAATCTTACCAATCTCAACTTTTCCCTACTTTGCACAATATGGGGGAAAACTCCTTTTCTCCTTCAATGGATCAACTTAACTTCTAGCTTCCAATTATGTTGTTCTTCTCTACTCTATGAACAATTTTGATGTAATGAACTTCTTCCAAATCTCTAAGGAAAGTATTGATGGTCTAGAAAGGAAGTTAGGCCACTTGGTTTGCAAAATGGAAAGGTTTACGTTTCTCCCAAAATTTGCAGTTCAGCAGGTCCTGTTTTATAGAAAATGCTTACTGAGATCGATCTCCCTAGGTTAAGGATCGATCTTCCCCTGTTTTTAAGCCTTTCAGAATGCCATTTTTAAGCATATGAGATTAATTTGTCGAGGCATGAGATCGATCTGCTCTAAGTGATGTGATCGATCTTTTCCAGGCAGATAGCTAAACAGATCGATCTGGCACAAGGATGAGATCGATCTGTTCTTGCCTGAGAGCTAAGGGAATCGATCTGCTTGCATTGAGGATCGATCTCTTCATTCTAAAATGCTCCATTCTCTTCGTTTTAGGCAATGAGATCGATCTCCCTTACATTGAGATCGATCTCATTTTGTTCTGCAGCACACTTAGCTGCATTTTTCCCAAAATTCCAAAGCTTTACTTCCATTCAATTTACTGCACTACTCATCTTGCATTTCATTCACATTCATCACATAAAAAAGTCCATTTCTTCATATTCATACATAATGAAACTTGTGTGTACATTCCCAAACTCATATTACGAGGGTGTACATCGATTTTATGGACTTTACATCACTTATGATTCGTATTACATGTACATGTATATACTTATGAATTCATCAGGTTACATCTGGAAATATGGGTCTTACAAACATGCATAAGCAGACAAAAGCTGATAGAATTAATTGTTTAGACTAACATGTGTCAATTTTGGTATTTCTGTGTGTAAATAGCATTTAAAATAGTTGATTAAATTTTGATATATTCAAATTGCCTTGGATAGTCCATCGATTATGTTAGCTTTGAATTATATAAGATTTTGATATGACTTAATGAAATTTAAATGAATTAAATTTTAATTACACTTTAGGAATTTTCTATCTTGGAATTAATTGATAAATTAAATATAGAAATATTGCTAAAATGATTGGAGATTAATTAAGACTTGAATATGCATGTACTTGAATGTTAAATATTGTCATTGCATGTTTGGAAATCTTAAAATAACATTGGAAGACTATATGCATACTGAATTTTGCCAAAAATTGAGAGTTTCATGACTAATGTATTGATACCATTGATAAATGTATTGATACTCCTATTTGCATTTCAGTTATGTAAATACAAGATATCAATTCCCTTATAATCAAATAGCAGCAAATATTCTATTTTGGTATAGATACCCTAAGGTTTAGGTATCAATACCCCTTGACTTAAAGTGTAAGATTTTTTTTTTTAAAGTTATCGATAACTCAGGGTAAGGTATTGATACCTTTTGAGCCTAATAGGAACCAACAACTAGTTTTCTGTAAGTTTCAATGGGAAAAATAGTATTTAATGCTCTCTAATTGCCTAAAATCAATAAGGAGGTATAAATGCAAGCATTCAAGTGATTAAAGAACAAGAGCTTTGATTTTCAACAACTTTTAAGTGATCATTTAATCTTCCAATCATCTTATAGAGCTAAAACTTCTTGTACATTCTATTGTAGATATTTTACATACCCAAACTTGTAATCACCCACCTTCATTAGAGGTCTCTAAGATTACTTTCATATACCCAAACACATTTACTGTGAGTTTGGCAAGCGAAACCTTAAGTGATTATTCGTAAAAGATTTAGATAGCCACATTAAGCGGGGAGCTAAAGGTTTCTTCCTAAGCCTTAAAAAGAAAGTGTCATAGTTTCTACTTAACCTTTGAAAAGGAGAGGGTAACAATGATTCTTCACTAATGGATTGGAAACTCCTTGAGGGGAAACTCAAGAGAGATTATGTAGGCATAAGAAAGGTCGAATATCTATAAATTGCACTATTTGATTTTTTTCTCTGGCTTAACTTCTTTATTTTCAATTTATTTGTGTTTGTTTTTATTAATTTGAAATTATTGTAGGATTTTATATATTATTGATTTTAGATATAAAATCTTCAACCTCCTTTCTTAGTTTATTAGAAAAACAAATTATTTCTTAGGAGAGTTAAGTTTCCAAATCAGTGAAAGGTAAGTAGAACCCTTCAATGCTTTACTTATTTTAAATCTATATGTATATATGTATATATATATATGTGTGTTTTTCTATAAATGAGTGAATGTTTTATTCCTTTATTTTCGATATAAGAAAATGAGGTCAAGCATACGATTATGTTGGGTTTTGCTATATAAATAATGGATCATGCTTTATGAATGAATTGGGGTTTCATGCTTAAGAGAATAATTTCATGAGAGTTACGAATGAATCCCTAGTAAGTGAAATAATCGACATTAGAATTAAATATATGGTCTTACTAAAGGATTATAGTAGTTAGCACACGACCTCGCTAGTAGGTTGTAAGACTTGATATACAATTACGCTAATGGATTATAATAGTTAGTAAAAATCATACGGTCTTACTAACTGTTGTAAAATAATTTTGAAGTAAGTGAACTAAATCGGATGTCTGAGGCATGTAAGCACTGTCTTTAAGGATAATTTTACTCATCGGAGTAGAAACTCGATGCAACAGATGTAGGCGACTACCCTCCCAAGATACAATAGACTTTTCTTAATAATTTGCACTAATTATTAAGAGCGATAAGAACAACAAAAATATATTTTAAACTATAACCCAGCAAAAATTGTGAACAATGAAGAGAGAAGTTGAGAAAACTAGAGATATGGAATGAGAAGTGATAAGAGGTCTTTTTTTTTTTTAATTGAGAGGTGAAGGCTGCTATTTATAAGCAAGATAGGGTCATTTGAATTGGCCGTTAAATCAAGCAATAATAGCATCAGTTACTAGCCATTTGAATTGGCTATTAAATAAAGCACCAATAGCACCAATTACTGAAGCAATAATAGCAGCCATGAAATCAAGATTTAATGGCTAGAAAATCACTTTGAATTGTCAGTCAATAGACCTTTTTGAAATATAATACAATATTTTTAACAATCCCCCACATATCTCAAAAGGTTTTTTTCTTAAAAAAAAATGTGCTGGGTTAGACTCAATTGAATGTAATGCATTGAAACTGATGCCTTTTAGGTTATGAACTAGATCTAGAAGAATGAAATATAATTCACAAAATCATTAGTGAAGTTTGAAACTTTTAAAAACTAAGAATTTTAGTTGTGAATCATAATTTTGAGCTGAGTCCAGATGGTTTACTGAGGTTCAGGGGTAGGATATGTGTTACTAATGATCCAGAGATCAGGAGGTAAATTTTGTCGGAGGCTCATTTGACGAAGTATACACTGCATCCGAGAAGTAACAAGATGTATCAGAACCTCCAGAGAGTGTATTGGTGGTCAGGGATGAAGAGAGAGGTGGCTGAATATGTGGAAAAGTGTCTCGTCTGTCAGCAGGTGAAGGTAGAGAATCAGAAGCCTGCAGAGCTATTACAACCTCTACCTATACCAACTTGAAAATGAGAGCATGTCACTATGGACTTCGTGATGGGTTTACCTAGAACCCGCAGGAAACACAATGGAATTTGGGTGATAGTGGACAGATTGACGAAGTCAGCACACTTCCTAACTATGAAAGCCACCGATACTCTAAGTACACTGGTGGAACTATATGTGCGCGAGATAGTGAGGTTGCATGGTATTCTAGTGAGCGATGTTTCTGATCAGGATGCCCGCTTCACTTTCCACTTTTGGGAACACTTTCAGGAAGCGATGGAGACCCAATTGAGTTTTAGCACAGCCTTCCATCCTCAGACAGATGGTCAGTCAGAGAGGACGATACAGACCTTGGAGGATATGCTAAGGCGTGTGCATTGGATTTTAGAGGTTCCTGGGATGACCATTTACCACTCGCAGAGTTCGCCTATAACAATAGCTATCATTCGAGTATCGGAATGACACCATATGAAACTTTGTATGGTCAAAGATGCCGTTCTCCTGATGTTGGTGACCGACTAATATTTACTCTCGACTTAGTGAGACAAGCCTCTGAGGACGTCCAATTGATTTGCGAGAGATTACAGATAGCTCAGAGCAAACAAAAAAGTTATGCTGACAAGAGACAGAGACCATTGAAATTCACAGTGGGTGAATCAGTGTTTTTGCGAGTTTCTCATTCCAAGGGTATAACGAGGTTCGAAAAGAAAGAAAAGTTAAGTCCTCGTTACATCGGACCCTTCAAGATACTTGATAGAGTGGGAGATAAAGCCTACAAGCTAGCGCTGCCACCTTAGTTATCGGGTGTTCACAACGTCCTCCACATCTCTATGTTACGGAAGTACCACCCGGATCTGATACATGTAATTAGATACGAGCCGTTGGAGCTTAATGAGAACATGATATATGTTGAGAAATCGATTCAGATATTGGATAAGAAGGAGAAGGTGTTGAGATCTAAGACGATTCCCCTAGTGAAAGTTCTTTGACAGCATCATACTGCAGAAGAAGTTACATGGGAGTTAGAGAGTTTGATGCGGGAGAAGTATCCCGAGTTGTTTATGGACTGATATTGGTTCCAATTTGAGGACCAAATTTTCTAAGTGGGGGAGATTGTGAGACCCTATGTATGTGTAACTTTATAATATATTTCAATGGAATTATAAGACATCGGATAAGGCCTGACTTCCCACAACGATAGGACATTACCGAAGACATCGGACAAGGCCTGTTACCATGATATCTGTCACATCTCCTACACTGCTCGGTAGTCAGCCGTGTCCCTTCAATAACTACACCTCTCGGTGACGGTGCTAAAGCTGGATATACCAGAGGCTTTATCGTCTTCTCCTGTACCTCCTCAATCCGAGGTCTCTTATCAATCAGTCTCTGACCTCCTCTCCTGATCAACCTATCAATTTTGGATCTCTTCCGGTCCCTATCTTTACCTCTACTGATCTTTCCAAACTCGGAGGCATTTCGCTCATTGTCTTGCTCACATAACTGCGCCCTATGCGCAGCCTCCTCATATGTCGGGATATCGAATGGGATCAATCTGGATCTGATGACTGGCCTCAATCCATCAATGAACTTCCTCACCTTCCACATCTCACTGCTCATCGTATCCAGGTCGTACCTTCCCAAGGATATAAACCTCGTCTCATACTCATCTACAGATCTGTTCCCCTAAGTCAACCTAATAAGCTCCATCTGTAACTTCCTCTGAGCAGTGTCTAGAACATACTGCCTCCGAAAAACCTCCAAAAATACTTCCAATGTGATCTCAGTGTGCTGGGCTCTCAAAATCGGTCTAGTGGACTTCCACCAATGCTCTGCCGCTCCTTCCAACATGAATGCAGTGAAAGCGACCATCTCTGTAGTGGTGCACTAAAAGAACCTATATAACTTCTCAATCTCGCTCACCCAATCCTCAACAACCGTTGGGTCTTTCACCCTATTGAATGTTGGCGGTCTAAATTTATGAAATTACCGTAATCTCTCCAAATCACAACCATAACCCCACGCTCTGCTACTCTGCTGTGGAGCAACAGGTGATGCTGTATCCTGAACTAGTGGAGGTGTATCTGCCACTTGTGGCATCTGTGCTAGCTGTGTAAGCGTACCAGAAGTAACTGTTGGTCCAGCATCAGCAGCTTAGGTAGCTGGGCCTTGTCTCTCCCTACCTCCCTGCATAGACTGAGCGACAAACTCCATAATAGTCTCCAAACTCCGCTCCAACCTAGCGAAGCGTGCCTTAATATCCCCTGGCCTCTCAGTAGGCTCTTACGAAATCTGATCAGTGTGCGGCTCTGCACGGCTTTAAGGCCTCCCTCTATGGCCCCTAGCACATGCCCTCACCCCTCTACCACTGCGTGTAACAGGCATGCTACCTAAATTCCTACATCCATAGTTATTCATTAGTCTAACCCATAAGATATACACATTTATATCTAAACAGAGTACAACAATACAGGGGATGTAAATTCTTTTATTACTAACTCCGACTCATATCAGATCAGCTTCGCTCTGATACAAATCTCTATCACGACCCTCTTTCGTCTAAAATCCCTATAAATTTTTTGGTTTAATCGTTAACTTACCCTGTCGTGAACAATTTCCTATACCAAATAGTTGAGCTATGATTCAGAGCTAGTTACCTCTTACCATACACCATATCACTTAACATTTATATTCAATAATTGTAGACACTTAAATTTCTTACATTAACTTCATTAATTCATACATGTCTACAAATGTTTACATCCTCCGAATTTACATTTCCAAAAATGTTACTATACTGTACTTGTTTAGATACAAAACGACAATAATGTGTATACCTCTCAGTGATGGGCAGCAACAGACATTGAGAGTGCAAGTCTTTGCTCGCTCTTGACCACTATGGATGCTCTGTAGGGATGAAAAGTGAAAGGGTGAGCAACCACACGCTCAATAAGAAAATAGTGTAAGCAAATGGACAACTACACTATCTACATGCATATAATGACATGATATCAAAATCATTTACATCTTGAGCATGAGGTAGATCAAAACCATGCCACATGAATATGTATATAGTATATGAAAACTTATAAAAATAGGCATGATATCAAATGGAAAATCAGTATATAAAACATCTCATGCTCATCATATCAAAACTCACCCCAATCCATTTAAATCAAATTAATCCCGCCCTTCGGGAATACCCTGTGCATAAAATCACATTTCCTTTTAAAACCAAATCACGGGTGTCACCCCTCCTTCAGGTCTACCCAAGTCTATCAATAAAGCATAATATCAAGTGAGGCATGTAGGTTACATTTCAGAAACAATTTGGGAATAATGGCCATGTATATAAATCCCTGTGATCCCAAGCTACACGGATCTCGACGTGCGGGGTATCATAACTGCAACGAGAGGTGAGGTCAGCCCTACTCGTGCAATAACTCAACTAACTAGTCATCAAGACTACACGGTACAGCGTACTTCATATAACATACACGGTACAACGTACTCCGTGGACCTACATGTTCTGTGGGTGCTTGCCATAGGTCTTAGCCCACATCATTGTCAAGGATGTCTGCCATAGGACTTAGCCCACATGACTATTTTTAGGGTGCCTGCCAAAGGACTTAGCCCATATCATGGATCAAAGGTGCCTACCATAGGTCTTAGCCGCCCTATACCATGTCGGTAACCATTTCATGTTTCAAAACACGCGTACGATGTATCATCTCACCGTGACACATAGTCTACAAGTGGCATCAGCACAGTTTTCTATAAAATCATGTCAAATCTTCGTACGAGCAACGCTCCAGTACGACTTTCATGCACAATAAGCCAATAAAACTAGTGCGAGTAGGGCTCCAGCACTATCAGCGTGAATAAAAAATGATAGGTGGCTCCAGTTTAAAATCAAGCATTTTCAAGGATACAATTTTGCACACAATCCGTGCTATTTCACGTAACCACATAAAACAATAACCACCCTATCCTCATTTTCACTCATATCAAAGCATTTCATTTTGGTAAAAACATTAAATTCATGAAAATCCATGCATTTTTGGATCCTTACTATCCCTTTCATAAAATTCCTACCAAGGTAAACTTATGTTTCCTTTCCTGATTTTTGGAACCTTTCTAAAAATTTCTTAATGCATTATTAGATAGCTAGAGAAATTTGCGCCCTATAGTTCCCCTCAAAATATGTATAGCTACCTCTAGGCACTTACAAAACCCCATTACATTGAATCACGTCGAGCGTAGTACAAGTTTCACTGTTGGAAGCTCGTTCAATCCAACTTACTCCTAGTCCGGTCTCTAGAGCTGCATACATTCATAAATCATATGAGTCAATACCGATAACTCATATTCAGACTTTAACTAATCGATATATCTCAATGGGCCTATTTCGTCAAGTTTGACCCATTATTACATTTGGTCATCATAATGTCATTTCTAGTCGATTTAACTAGCAACACAGTTGGTTACTTATCAAACACTTGGCATAAATGTTTATCCATAATCTTCCATCATTTATGCATTCTCTACAACACCATTTATGCACATTTTTATCACTTGTCTAATCTCACAATGTGGCTTCATCCAATCATCTCAAAATCATGTGCATTACCTCACAACAACTTGATATAATCCTTTTTATCATCTAATCAACCACATTGTATTTTCTCACACTAAACTCATTATAGGTTATGCTTGTTTCTTTACATTCTAGGTAGTTTCAATCATCAATACATACACCCTACTCATAACAACAACTAGATAAATATACTTAGAGTTGGTGTATTGAAAACTCACCTAGCTTAACTTTCTTCTTTTCCAAGTTTGGAAGACTCCTTAGCTCATTCAATCCAATGAGTTGAATGTTAGCTCCGAGTTATGTTGCTCTCCTCCTCAAAATGTACAACTTTGACTCTAATAGCGTTTTTCCAATTCTTTTTGGAAGATGGTGTATTCTAGAGAGAGAAAGCTTGGTATTTTGGGTAAAAATAGAAGAGGTGTATTGGTTTGTTGAAGAAAGAGGGTTTGTCGTGGGGTATTTATAAATTGAGAGTAATGAGATCGATTTGCTAGGGTGAAGAGATCGATCTACCTTTAGTTTTAGCCATCGAATTCTCAAGTTTTAGAAAGGGGAGATCGATCTGCTCATTGGGGAGAGATCGATCTTGGCTTGGCAAAAGTTTGAGATCGATCTGCTCATGGGGAGAGATTGATCTTCTCTTGGCAGAATCAAATGGAGATCGATCTGCACTTAATAGGAGATCGATTTAGGCTTGGCAAAGGCAATGCAGATCGATCTGCTTGATGAGAAGATCAATCTACCTTGGCAGATTCACTTGAAATTGCTCTGTTTTGCATAAGGGATCGATCTGCCTTAAATGAGAGATCAATCTGGCCTTCATTTGCTGCCCTTTTGCTGCATTTTTCCAGATTTCTCAATGGTAAATTCCTATTTCATTACTCCAATACTCATTTTTCATTTTAATCCCACTTAGAGCATGGAAAGGCTCATTTCCTATGATTCACATACCATATGACTTGTGTGTATTGCTTGAATTCATAAAGGATACACAAAATTCACAGTCCATGCATTATTATTTTGTGTTTTCATTCCTTATCTTCAACCCAAATTCTTAAAGTTCCTTTCGTTTAATTTGTGGCCACTTCAGCCCTTATTTATCCTTTACATGCATCATGACATTCATCCATCCCATTGCAAATTCATTCACATTTACATGATCCGAAATCATTTGTCTTATAATTTCATTGACATATATTACAAAGTTACACATACATGGGGTCTCACACTAGATGTCCACTATACTTGCTATCATGCTAGAGATTACTCGCATGTGATTTTTTGACATGTTTGGGAGCCGTGCTAGGAGCTTCAGGTAGACTGTGTGTCGCTCAGATTAAATAGGCTCGCACATGCGTAATGAGATGTGGCACGATATGATGTGATGATATGGGTCCACGGAGTACGTTGTACTGTGCATATAACATGAAATACGTTGTACAGTGTATGGATATTTTATATAAATACTGTCTTTGGACGATGGATATCTGCTATGGACCGACGGGTTGGACGTGACCCACCTCCCGTGCGAAAGTAGATAGAGGTGATACCCCACACACTAGGATCCGTGTAGCTTGGGATCACAGTGGATATGGCCATAGTCCTAGTTATTGCCCTTATTATTATTTACCTATCTCACATGTCACTTGGTTTATGATGAATCCATGTTTTAAATTGTTTTGTTGGTCAGGACAGTCCAAGGGAGGGGCTAAGTCTTGACGAATGATGATTTTGTGCTGAGTTGTGTTGAGTATGAAATGCTTTTAAGTGCACATTGCATGATGATTTTTCATGCTTTAGTTACTACTTGTGCATGATGTTCCATGCTTTAATTAAGACTTGTACACTGATTTAAATAGCATGAACTACTTTACATATCATGAACACGTGTATGAACTAATGATTTTGGGTATGACGAGTAATTGTGTGGTTTTACGCATGACATCACAATCATGTAGATAGTACAATTATCTACTTGCTCGTATGATTGCCTTACTGAGCCGTGGTTTGCTCATCCCCTTATTTTTTCCCTCTACAAAGCACTTTCAGTAGATAGAGAGCGACTGAGGATTGGATTTTGGTGTCCGCTATATCCCATCACACAAGATATACATATTTGTATAGCTTTTGTATCTAGACATGCCATAGCACAGTAATATTTTGAATGTAACTTTTGGGGATGTAAAGAATTGTAAACATATATAAATAGTAACTCTGATTAAGAAATACAAGTGTTTACATTTAAATGAATTGTAACTTAAAATGGTATGGTTGGATGAGATTAACATTGATACACAGCCCAACTGTTAATGGTATTGCTGTTCACGATCAGAGTAAGGTAAGAAATGGATTAAATAATAAACAAAAAATGAAAAAAAATTGTAGTGAATTTTCGGTAAGTTGAGGGTCGCGACAAATAATCATATGCCTACATACCTTATCAACATGTATCTATTGTTCCAGTGTGTCAAAAGTTGGTTTGGTGTCCATCAGTGCAAAAGTAACTTTATGTATATCACGAATGAATAAAACTCTCTCTTGCCACCTTTTGAAGTTGTTCCCGTCAAGAACTTCAATCTTTTATATGTTAAGAAATGGTTTGGTGTAGGACATAGAGGGCAATGATGAAAGCGCTACTGGAGTAACGGAGGAAGTAATGTTCATGGCTACAACAGCGGATGCAGCGATGTCAACACTAACAAAGGTGGTGTCAATTTTACTTTAAGAATCCATCGAATTATCCATAAGGTTGTTTTAAAATAATTTTGAAGTAGGTGAATTGAACTGGATGTCTGAGGCAAGCAAGCACTGTCTTAAGGATAATTTTGCCCCTCAGTAGAAACTCGATGCAATAGGCATAGGAGACTACCCTCCCAAGATACAATAGACATTTTTTAATAATTTGCACTAATTATTAAAAGTGACAAGAACAACAAAAATAGATTATAAACTATAACCCAACAAAGTTATGACCAATGAAAGAGAGAAATTGGAAAAAAAAAAAAAACTGATATGGAATGAGAAGTGATAAGATGTCTTCTTCTTTAAAAAAAAAAAAAGAGATTAAGGCTACTATTTATAGCCAAGATAGGGTCATTTGAATTGGGCATTAAATCAAGCAATAACATCAATTACTAGCCATTTGAGTTGGCCATTAATTCAAGCAATAATAGCATCAGTTGCTAAGTAAGAATAGCATCAGTTTTTAAGCAATAATAGCTGTCATGAAATCAATCTTTAATGGTTTGAAGATAACAACTAGAAAATCAATTTGAATTGTCAATTAATAAACCTTTTTGAAATACAATACAATTTTTTTAACACTAACTGGTTATAATAGTTAGCATATGGGCTTACTAAAGGGATATAATAGTTAGCTATAATCCTGAGAATGATATTGTCAATAAAACCATTCTCTTAGGTTAACATAGTGACCATAGCTAATGATGAACTAATGACAAAGATGGTGAAATAATTCATTATGAAAAATTTATAATTTTAAAGATTGATTCATGATTCGCTCGAAATGATAAGTATTTGATCATGACTTTGCATTTATGGTTTAAAAGAAGATATGTTTGATATGTTAACGATTTCTTAAATGTTTTGGAAGCATAATTTGAATGATATTTGTAAATAACATACATAGTATGTATGAAATCGATGCTTAATTTGATAAGGAGTGTGAGAGTATACTTGTTTAGCTATGGTTAGTTCATTCCCCTTTTAATTTTTCTTTACTAATATAAGTTTGCTTAATCCGTTTAAAAGCTAGGAGATCGAATTAAAAAGATTACTAGGGCATTAGACACATTGTTGGTTAATAAGAGGAAGAGTAATGATAATTTTTTTTTTTATTAGTTTGCATTGAATTCTTAGAGATTTATTATTTTTGTGGATTAAAAATATTGATTTTTACTTGAGGAGATTATTTTATTTAAGAAGTTTATAATAATTAAAAGAATGTTTCTTATTAGTTTCAGGTTTCACTTCAAAGTAATATGGCTATATTGTGTCGTAGTTTCGAGGCGTTGCAAAAACGGTATTAGAGTAATCAGAATTCGGAAGAGTGGGAGGTAAGAGTTAAATCGTGGAAGCCACTCTAGAATCCCAACGAGTGGGAGCTAAATGCTACATAGTGTAAGCCATCTCTAGTATGACAACCTAATGTAATCTTGGTTCTATGTTGCACTTAACGAAAACATCAAGTTTTAACAGGGATGCTTTTGTAACACCCTAATCTTATATTGGGATATTATGAAGATTTGCTATGATATATAAATAGAAACTTGAATCTATATTTGTGAGTGTCTTTCATGTAACAAAATTATGAAACCTTCTAGTCAAACTAAAAAATATATCTCACAGGTTTGGTGTAGGTCTCCAAATATAATATCAAAGCTTAAGTTTAAAGTCCAAGAAATTAACAACTTGGATATAGTTTGTGTAGAATTTAAGCATTCTTCATATTGCTAGGAAAATAAGATTTGTTTATTCCATCTTAATCAATTATGAGTTATTTTCTTTGGTACAAATATAGGTGATAATGAGTATTAGAAAGGAAAAGACGGCGGACCTTACTTGCGAAAGGAAAAGGAGTGGTAGGAGAAAGAACGAGGTTAAAATCAACAATATTCAATACGGCAAACTAATACTAGAAATGGTCCTAATGCTCTTATGATGCAAAATGATTTATCTAGAGTATGTCAGGTGGTAAACAATTTAATACAATAATAACAAGCAGAAGAAAATCTCCAACTTCGTAAGATGGATTATAAGCAGTTTCAAATGATCAATCCCTCCATTTTGAATGCGAGCTTGACCCTTTGGTTGCAGAGGCTTGAATTAAAGAGTTAGAGAAAAACATTTAGGGCGATGTAAATTTCTAAGATTTAAAGTTGAGCTTGGTTGTCACACAACTAAATGAAAACAATGGTTATTGATTGGATATTGTAAATCCCATATTTGACGATTTAGGCGAGCATCTGACTTGGAAAAAGTTTTTAAATTTTCCTCGATCAATATTTTCCAAATTAAGTGAAAGCAGAGAAGGAGAATGAGTTTTTTCAAACATAACAAAAGCACGATATGTTTGTGTTAGTATTCTAACAAGTTTCTTGAGTTGGGACACTTCTACAGTCGCATCATTTACTTAAATAAAAAAAATATGATTCGATAATGGATTGAAGCCTAGTATTCGGTCTTACTTGTCTTCCCACATTATTGACAACTATAAAGATGTGTTATAACAAGCATTAAAGATTGAGTTAATCATAAAATGACCTGGGCAAGTGAAAAGTGATTTGAAATGCCTTAGATTTGAGAAAAATTACAGTAATTATCAAAAGAACATAAATGAAAATTAAAATAAATCAATTTTCGAGGACAACTTTTTTTGCGTAGGGGAAAATGTAATACCCTAAAAAAATGAAAGAAGCGTATTAAGACTTTTCATACGTGGATGGAAATAGCATAGAGTACTACAAGCGAGATAGAACCTCAGCCCAAATACCGTCTAAAGCCACCGCCTATGGGAATTACAAACAAGACCTCCTGCTGTAGACCACCCAAGATTGCTCTTAATTGAGGCATTTACATTAACTTTGACAAACACATCGAGTTGATGCTCCCATAAAATATTTATATTCTTTCTAACTATGCCAAGTATTGGAAAATCAATCTATTACCATAACGAGGCCATAAATAACCCTCCTTAAAAAAAAATTGATTTTGCCACTTCCATAGATACTGGCAAGTAGTAGCAAACATGGAAGACTATCTAAATCCAGTATCAACTACAGCCCCTTGTTTCTGTAAGTTCTGCAAGAGCCAAGGCACCAAAGGTAAACTATTAAATAGATAAAGTTTAGAACTAGAGAGCCATTTAGTCCAAACTTGCTGCGCTGTGGAACAATCACGCAACACATGTAAATCATTTTTTAACACAGCACCACATCAAGAGCATCTAATGTCAACTGTCAGCCTTCTTTTAAAGCAAACTTCTTTAATGAGAAGTTTGTCATGATTCACATGCCAAAGAAAGTCCTTGACACATGGTGGAACCTCTAAATGCCACACTTGTTTCCATGGAAAAGCAGAGTTTAAAGGGCCCTAAAATCAAAGAAAAAGACGAGGCTAAGATTTAATATCATTAAAAGACATGATTTTCTAAGTATGAGATACAGATGATCTGACTCAAGCTTGGAGAAAAAAGTCCCTATGTAAATACTAGGCTCTGAGATGCCGTGCCTACAATCCGATTTCACCAATTTCTAGTTTCCAACCCATTTTATCTAATAAAGCTGAATCCATGTCCTTAGCCTTTTGAAGTCCCAAAGCATCATGAACTTTTGGTTTGCACACAGAATCCCATTTAACTAAAAGAATTTCCCTTCTAGTATCTGTGGACCCCTAAAGAAAATTTCTATTCAAACTATCAATCTCTCTTGTGACTGCAACAAGAGTTTAGTTATCTCCATGGCGTAAGAAGCAATAGTACGCGAAACCGGCTATATCAAAGTTGCTTTACCTACAAGGGATAGTTTGCTAAGATTTTCATGTTGCCAAACAATTTTTAACTTTGTTTAACAAAGTCTGGTAGTCGATTTCCTTAATTTATTAGTAATAATAGGAACTCTTAAATAATTACTGAAATCCTCATAATATGACATACCAGTAACCATCTGAATACTAGTAAGAACATTACAGTCTATATTTCAAGAAGTAAAGATTTTAGATTTACTAAAATTTACTTTTTGTCCAGAAATATCACAAAATAGATTCAAGTAATCCATCATCACTTGACTTTGTTCCACCCAAGCTTTCCTGAATAGAATAAGGTCATCTGCAAAAAAAATATATCTATGCTGGGCTTCCCTGAGATAAATGAATCGGCTTCCATACTCCCAAAGACACCTTTTTTACAATAACATCTGAAAGCTTTTGGAGACATAAAACAAATAAATATGATGAAAGAGGGTTTTCCTATCGAACTCTTCCCGTAGGTTTAAAATTACTTGTCAATTCACCATTCCATAAAATGTTAATTTTTGTGGAAGTAATGCAAAACATAATCAGAGTAATAGGCAACTAGGGAAAGCTTGTATCAGTTAAAACCCACTTCAAGAAATCCTAAGTAATTCGGTCGTAAGCTTTCTCAATATTAATATTAAAGATTATCTCCCTCTATTCTTCCTCTTTTTCAAGACGTAAAATGAACCACCTCTTTGACCACCACAATGTTATCAAAACTACTTTGTCTTGGGATGAAATTACTTTGTGTAGGTGCTACAAAATTCCTCAAAAATAGGCCAAGTCTCCCAACAATAATTTTAGAAATCAATGCTCCGGAGACTCACAAAGATTAATAGGTCGAATTGAGTAATGGATTCAGAATGATTTATCCTAAAAATCAACACCACTTGAATTTTAGTCAACTCAATATCAAAACATCCCCTCATAAAAGCCTCATTGATGGTGTTGCATACTGACTCTTTCACCACTGTCTTGTTGACTTTACAAAATCCAACTTGAAATCCATTCGAGCCTTGAGCTTTAAACGATACCACTGAAAACAAAGCTTTATAAATTTCATCATCATTAGGTAATGCCCCAACTTCCTCGGCTTGTAAGGAGTCAAGAGGAAAGGATGAACTATGAAAAAATATCAAAATTAGTAGACACTAATTTAGCAGTACAAAGCCGCTGGAAAAATGCAAGAACCAAACCTTTTAAATCAATAGGATCAGAACACCAAACTCCACCATCCCCTTTCAAAGCTAATATTCTATTTGTATTTCTCCTTATCAATGTGGTTGTATGAAAAAATTTTGTATTTTCATCACCAAATTGTACCTAATTTAGCCTTGATTTTATAAAACTGTTGCATTTTGCTTTAAGTTCTCCCTCAAGCCGAAATAAATAAAGGTTCAGTTGCAACTCCATTTTTCTCTGAACACCTTCTAGACAAGCTAAAATGTGTCATTTACTCTTAAAAACATTCCTAAACACAGTTTTTTTATTCTAGTTGTTGAGCACAACCTAGAAGTTGAGAACATTCTTATTAAGCTCTGCACTAGTATCCCATGAGTCCTTAAGAAGAGAAGTGAAGGATTCATGTAGTTGCCATGCATCTTCAAACCTAAATGGTCTTAAAGAGCGATTTCGAGGAATATCCGAGGCAATTTCTAAAGCAGAGGATAATAATCACTATATCTCTAGGTAAATTGGTGATTTTAGCCTCAAGGAATAAAAGCTTCCATGCAGCATTACACAAACCCCGATCTAACCTCTTTTTAATTAACTCTCCAAGGAAATGGTTGTTTATCCATGTGAACCTGTAGCTTAGTGCCCCCATATCCAAAAGGTTCTACGCTGCCATTACTCCAAAGAAAATAAGCATTCTGGTTACTGATTCTTATATGCCACCCTGGCTTTTTAATGAAGAGGCCACTTGAACAAAACTGTCAGGACCTCAATCCACCAAAAATCCACTATAAATTTTTTTTATCATTTTTCGTTTATTATTTAATACATTTCTTACTTTACTCTGATCATAAACAACTACACCACGAACGGTTGGGCTATGTGTCGATATAAATCTCATCCAACCAAACCATTTCAAATTACAATTCATTTAAACGTAAACACTTGTATTTCTTAATCAGAGTTGTTGTTTACATATGTAAGACCCGATTTTATTCAAAACACGAAATTAAAAATGCAAAGGATTGAAATGAAATTTTCGAACAAGTTGAAGGGTAAAACGGTCAAAAGATCGAATGCCAAAATAAATTCGACAAGAAAATTTAATTAAAAATATGGATTTAAGAAACATTGACAAATAACGAAAAAATAATTAAATTTCGGATTAAATTGATCAAGATATGAATTTATTGGAATAAACCGAAATTTTCACTTCGAAAAATAATATTGAAAATAATCGAAAAATATACCGGAAAGCTGAAATAATACCGAGAAAATTATTTATTCATTAAATGAATTAAATAATAATTTTTCTTAGATATTTTGACAAAATAATAATATAATAATGATTAAAATAATAATAAAAATAAATAATAAATAAAAATAAATTAATTAAAAAAAATGAAAAAACGAATCGCAGAATCGCGATTCTGCGAAATGGAAACAGAAGAAGAGGAGCCGAGCCCCTTGCCGGCGATCGACGGCCAACGGAGGCTAAGGAAGGAAAGCCCGATGAGGGCCGAGCCACCAATAGCCTAAAGGAACCACGAACGGCGGAGGGAGAGAGAACCCGAGGGAGAAAAAGGAAATCGGCGACAACCGGCGCTGATCTAGCCCCAACCGACCATAGCCAATGGTTCCCCAGGAGAAGGCGACGCGATCGGTGGTGGCCACGGTCGACGAAACTGACGGACGGTGCCGTAAACGGCGGAAAGAAGGAGAACCACCGACGTCGAAGAGGAGAAAGGCCAAACCGGCCTCATTGCCACTGATCCGAGCATGGATACCACCAGATCCGTGCATCAGACAGCCAGACGAACCTGCCGAAGGTAGAAGCCGGCGGAGAACCGGTCGGTGAGGCCCTGAATCGGTCGAACCGGATTGAATCAGGATGAACCGGATCGGTCTGAATTGGGTTGAATCGGACCGAACCGGTTCAGCCAAGAAAGAGAGGAAAAAGGGAGAAAAATGGAAAAATGGAAAAGGGGACGAATTTTTGGGAATACACCGGACTTCGAGTAAGTCGATACGAGATCAAAAGTGACCGATTTGATTTATGAAAAATTTATTTAAATTATATTTGATCGAAAATTAACCCGAAATTAAATATATAATTGTGCAGTTTTACGACAAATCCCGAACGAGAGCCGATTGAGCTCCGATTTTCGTACCCCGCATAGCATTGGGTAAGTACATTTTAATTTCGACAATTAGAGTGCTTAATGCGGAGTTAAGATTATTTTACGGATTAATTCTGTATAAAAAGGATTATTATTCGAAATTTTATAGTAATTAACATAAATAGTATACGGGCTATCCAATGAGTTTGGAACGAAGCCCGATGATTATTGGTAAGCCGAATGAGCCCAGTAAACTCGAAGAAGGGATTTAATAAGTAGAAACGGGCTGAAAATGGGTCGAGACCCATTAAGGTGCGATCGGACCCAATAAGAGTAAATTGACCCAATTAGTTAAATCAAGTGTAGTAAAAGCGAGAATTATATTTATTGGGTCAAATTGACATGATAAATAATTATCTGCAGCTCCGGAGTACATATTGGGAGCTAAACGGATTGGGTGATCGGTAGAGTTGAAAAAGTCAAACTGAACAAAAAAATGAGGTAAGGGAATTGTGAAAGTTCTTAGATATACCTGCGTATTTTTGGGGTTATTTACATTACGCAGAATTTTCTAAGGTATCTAGAAATAGAATAATAATTTTTACGAAAATCGAGATATATGTAAAATTACGATTTTGCCCATAGTTAAGAAAATTTCAAAAAGGGTAGTAAGGCTATGAAATTGCATGATTTTCATGTTTTTGATATTTTTATGATTATATTACTTTAATTTAAGCAAATTATGGATAGGGTGGCTGTTTATTTCATGTTTTTACATGAAAGGGCACGAATTAGGTGCCAATTGTGATTTTGATTTGTTTTAGTGAAATTGAGCAGCCTATCATGTTTTTATGAGTTTTAAATCGTGCTGGAGCACTACTCACAATGGATTTTATATTTTAACTCATATACAGAGTGCTGGATCACTACTCGCACTGAGTTTTACAAACTTGTTTTACATGACTATCGTACTGGAGCTGTGCTCGTACGTGGATTTTACTTGGTTTTATGCATTCTGTAACGCCCCGGAAGCGCGAAAAATAGGGCAAATTTTTTTTTCTACTTTAAATCTCTACTTAGGTTGTATTCCTGTACAGTGTAGGATACTTCTTTCTTTCTTTATTTATTTTCTAGTTTTCGTATATTCCAACCACCCCATGCATTAAATAGTAAGTAGCATCTACATATTAATTGTTTCTTGAACGTTTACATACTAATCCATAAAAATAATGATTACATCCCGTAATAATTATACACCCACGTATCTGTACATTATACATGTCTGGAAATAAACATCTGTTATTATACCTGAACAAGTACTTCGTAGATAGCTGCGTAACACTTACTGCAGGATATCTGAGATGGAGAAAAAGGGGGTGAGCCTCTGGGAAAAAGCTCTGTAAGGAATATGTTTAGAATAATTCTGACTATAATAAGCATGTGAAAATCATGTAAGTATACTTTCATACTTTACTTCTGAAAATCAAATCATAAACTTACTTGAAAAATAATCATTCAATCGTACGTATAAATTCTATTTCGTACGTAAAACATTAATACAAGAAAATATCATAAATGCATATGCTTTCCTTTTTAATACCATGAATGTCTTTTCATCTGAAAACATAAAACATGTTTTCTTTCACTAAATCATCATGCAAATCTTTATCTGAAAGCATAAATCATACTTTCTTTCATGAAAACATCATCATCATAGTTTTCTTTCATGAAATATTCATCATACATAATTCATTTCGTAAAATCATCATATAGATCTTTTCATCTGAAAATGTAAAACATGTTTTCTTTCATGAAAACATCATCATACTTTCTTTCATAAGAACATCATAATTCTTTCTTTCATAATCATCATCATACTTTCTTTCATAAAGACTCATCATCAAAACATGGAGACTAGGCTATATCTGAGTCATGCAATATACGTCATCTTCCGTAGAGGGTCATAATCATACCGATGGCCATGGTGGGGGCTGTAGACTGGATCAGGGTCGTACAGCAATCATAATCATAAACATGGGTAGTATCTTCTCGTTCTTATCATATACTAGCACATAGCTAGGGCATGGGCACCGATGGCACTCGCCGTGCGGGAAACATTCTGCGTGCTGCGCGGGCACGAGATACTACCAGAAATCATCATCATAGACCACGAGTAGTGAGTCAACCACCACACAGGTGAAGACAAGCGCTATAAGGGTCCTACGTATCGGCATCTCAAGTGACGGAGCCGGAGCGCCACGAGTAGTTGCCATGCATATAAATAGCCTTCTAGTCTCAAAATCTCTTTTTCTTTTCTTAAATGCTTTTGGAAAATATCAAAATTTCCTTTGAAACATGAATATAAAGTCA
This sequence comes from Firmiana major, assembly GCA_033439115.1. Taxonomy (NCBI): domain Eukaryota; kingdom Viridiplantae; phylum Streptophyta; class Magnoliopsida; order Malvales; family Malvaceae; genus Firmiana; species Firmiana major. The sequence continues at coordinate 32,405,821 of CM065913.1, read as the reverse complement.
TATAGAAAACTATAAAATATTCATGTGTTTCATACTCTATAAATCATTTCATAAAATGAAACATACTTCATTAAATCATTTCATGAGCATAAATATGCTTTGTAAATCATTCATAAATCTGAATATGCTTCATAAATCATTTCATAAATATAATTATGCTTTATAAATCATTTCATGAACATAATTATATTTTATAAATAATTTCATGAACGTAAATAGGTCAGAATTAAGCTAAATTACACCCCTTACCTCGTAAACCTTAAGGCAGTGCAAAATCGTCGAGTCTCGGGATTACCTCGATTTGCGTGCCAAATTCCCGAGCTGCCCAAAACGATACCAATTCATCATATATTGATTAATTTCATCTTAACATACTCAATTTTAATTTATCTTCTCGAAGTTTGATCAATTTTGACTTTTCGGTCAACTTTTCGATTTTCTCGGTTTTACCGATTTAAGTCCCGTTTTTGACCAATTTCATTATTTTAATTTCTCATTTCATTACTTCATTAACCTTATGACTCATTCAAGTCCATAAATCATGTTGGTCACTTTGCCAAATTTTCAATTCTTTCACTTTTCGGTTTTACACTGAGTTAAGCTATAAATCGGGCTTTCTCGGTATAAATTTAACCGTTAACAACCTTAGATCCATCAAATTTCACCACAAACACATCAACACTATTCTGTCCAGATCTCAAATCCTTCATATAAATTAAATCATCTAATTCCACTTAACTAAAAACCTTCCAAAAACATCAAATAACAACATATATGAATTTTATCACATCCATAAATTTTACCTCGGGTTTGACCAAGGTTGACCACGTTTTTCTTCCACAAAATTGATCCTCAACTGAAATTAAACATGTATATAGCTCAAAACCATGAAAAACTAGCTCAAAAACCGATCAAAGAATGAAAAATCTTAAATTCCTCACTTACCAAAAACAGGGCAGATTCGTCGACCGTTTTTCTTTTGCGTTTTTCACCTAGCAAATGAACTTATTTGTAGCTGAATTTTTTATATGTTATATATAACTGGATGAGGAATATTTCATCCTTCTTGGCCGACACCTGAATCTGGCAGGAAGGTGGCCGGAAAAATATCACAAGGAGGGTAAAGGGAGGACGCCTGGAGCAACTTGGAGGATTGATTGCTCTCGGCCTAGAAGTCTGATGGGGTTGATTTTTATGCCCATTTGAAGCTCTATAAGTCTAATTTAAGACTTGAAAAACTTGACTCAAATTGAATACCGGAAGGTCTTCAAAGTTGACAAAATGTGGGAGTTGGTCAGAAATCTGAAGCAGGACAGATTTTTGTTCTCCTTTGGAAAATTCCAAAAAAAATCATTCTAGTCTTATTTTCTCCAAATTTCCACTTCTCAAGTGCTATAATATGTCCCTAGTATGTTTCATAAAAATTTGGGGTTCACTTATTTAAGAAAAATTTCCCGATTGAGTCCATTTTGCGCGATTTAGTCAATACCGAGCAAAATGACTTAAAGTTTTCAATTTACCTTAAAAATTAATTTGATCCCTGAAACCTCCATATTTCCACTTGATTTTGATTTTTCAAGTCAATTTCAACTTATATAAATTTTCTATGACCTTGGAATAATTTTCGTGAATTTTATGAATTTAATCCGAATTTATTTCTAATTCCGATCTCATTTGCTCGGTTTAGTACAAAACTCGAACCTTACTAACTTTTTCATTTCCAATACCTTAATTTTTATTTCTAAACATCATTTCATGATCATACATGAAATTCTTAAGAAATTCTCGGGTTTCACACATTCGTACTAGAGTATTGCTCATACGTGAATTTAAATTGAATTTATAACTATTTTAATTTGTACTGGAGCGCTGCTCGTACGCAGATTTTATTGATTTTTATGAAACCGTGCTAGAGCTTCGCTCGCACGAAGGTTTTTCTGATATCATGAATATGCATGGAGCCGTGCTGGAGCTTCATTCGCACAGGAATTTTATGACATGCATATGACCGTGCTGGAGCCTCCTGTAGACTGTGTGTCACAGTGAGAAGATATGCTCGCATGTGTAGATTGAGACATGGGTTGATTATCGACATGGTTTGGAGTGGGATAAGACCTATGGCAGGCATCCCCAGACTGTGATATTGGGTTCATGGAATACGCTGTACCGTGTATGTCACACGGAGTATGTTGTACCATGTAGTCATGACTATTGTATTCACATTACTTAATATTCTGGCGGGTAGGATTTGACTCACCTCCCGTTGCAGTTGTGATACCCCGCATACCGAGATCCGTGTTGTTTGGGATCACAGGGACATAATTCTCGATTGTTTCCATATAGTAACTTGCATGTCTCACATGATATATAATTGATTGATCTTGTTAGACCAGGGTAGACCCGAGGGAGGGGTCGAACCCCGATTTGTGACAATTTTCATGAAATGTGGTATTGATGAGAAATTGACGGGTTTTTATAATGATATTAATGATTTTAAAGATGTGTTGAATCCCTCTGGGATTGTTTTGATGAGTTTTACTGTATCGAGCATGAGAGGTTTTACATGAGATGTTTTTCATGTTTTACATGCCGATGCATATTTTACGATATATGATATACTCATACATGGCATGGTTTTAATTGCCTTATGCTCGAGATATAAATGTTTTACATGTCATGCCTTTACTAGCATGTAGATAGTGTAGTTATCTACCTACTTGCATTATTGCCTTACTGAGCAAGTTTCGTTCACCCTCTCATTTTCCACCCTACAGGGTACATTCAATAGAAGAGAGTGACACTAGTCTTGCATTTCGATTATCCGCTGCTTCCTATTAAGACCAGGTATACACATTCGTATAATTTTGTATCTGAACATATAGAGGCACAGTATTGTACACCGATGTAATAATGGGGATGTATTTAATTAAAATAAATTGATATGTAAATGAAATATGGAAAATAGATGTTAAGGTAAGAAACATGACAGGAGGGACTAACATCGACTCATAGCACAACTGTTAGTAGTGAAACTGTTAACGACGGGTAAGGAAATGAAAAAAAACGAAAAATTTGTAAGGATTTTTAAGAAAAATGGGTCGTGACAACATGTGTTTATAATTCTTTACATCCCAAAAGTTACATTCAAAATATTACTGTGCTTTAGCATGTCTAGATACAAAAACTATACAAATGTGTGTACCTTTACATTCAAAATATTATTGTGCTTTGGCATGTCTAGATACAAAAACTATACAAATGTGTACACCTTCGTATGATGGGATGCAGCTGACACCAAAAGTCAATCCTTAGTCGCTCTCAATCTACTGAAAGTGCTCTGTAGAGGGGAAAAATAATGGGGTAAGCAAACCACGCGCTTAGTAAGGCAATCATGTGAGCAGGTAGATAACTGTATTATCTACATAATCGTGATGTCATGCGTAAAACCACTCAGTTACTCGTCATACCCAAAAAATCAGTTCATGCACTTGCTTATGATATATAAAACAGTTCATACTATTTAAATCAGTGCACAATTCTTAAACAAAGCATCATCATGCGTAAGTTGTAAATAAAGCATGAAAAATCATCATGCAATGTGCACTTAAATGCATTTCATACTCAACACAAATCACCATTCATCAGGACTCGGCCCCTCCCTTGGACTGTCCTAACCCACAAAATAATTAAAACATGGATTTCATCATAAATCAAGTGACATGTGAGATAGACAAATAATAATAAGGGCAATAACTAGGACTATGGCCATATCCTTTGTGATCCCAAGCTACACAGATCCAAGTGTGCGGGGTATAATCTCTATGGCTTTCACACGGGAGGTGGGTCACAACCAACCTGCCGGTCTATGGCAAATCTAGCCTTCATCTGAAAACAGTATATATATATATATCCATACACGGTACAACGTACTCCATGCTATATGCACGGTACAATGTACTCTGTGGACCCATATCATCACACCATATCACGCCTCATCTCATTACGCACGTGCGAGCCTATTTAATCGGTGCAACACCCAGTCTACCCAAAGCTCCTAGCACGGCTATCAGCATGTCATAAAAATCATGTGCGAGTAATCTCTAGCACGACAACAAGTATAATGGACATCTAGTACGAACAATGCTCCAGTACCATGTCAAAATCTATGTGAAAATTTGTGCGAGCTAGGCTCTAGCACAATGTCATAAAATCCATGTGAAAACTAGTGCGAGCTAAGCTCCAGTACTCATGCATATAAAACTCTAGTGCGAGTATCGCTCAAACACCAATGCACGTATGAACACGTCAACTCTAGTGCGAGCAACGTTCTAGCACGCTTTATTTCCATAAAACTCATATAGGTGGCTAATTCTTTAGCAAAGCATGGTTATTAAAACCAAATCAAGCTATTTTCATGCAAATCTTTTAAAATGCTAGCCAACCTACCAATTCACATGCGAAAAAGTAGTAAAAGACCCAAGAACCTCATGTTCTTGCTTTTCATGAACTTTTCTCAAATCTCATTTTCTTTGCCCTTTAAACATTCATTTCATTCTAGACCCTTAGACACTTTAATACGCCCGAAAACGCGTATATATACCTCTAAGGCTAACACAATTCCCTTACCTCAATTCATTCAGAAGCAACTCTTTCTTCTTTTCCTGTTTTTCGTGATTGGGCTCAACTTGCTCCAGATATATCCTCGAGAGCTGCAAACATTCATCAATCCCATGAGTCAATATCGATAAATCATATTCTGACTTCAACTAGTCAGTATATCTTATTAAGCCTATTTCATCAAGTTTGGCCCATTATCACATTTGGCTATCATCATGCCATTCCTAGTCAATTTAGCTAGCAACTCATTTAGTTACTTCTTAAGCACTTGACATAGATGTTTTATCCATAATTTCTCATTCATTTATGCATTTCTACAAACACCATATATGCACATTTCATCACTTTGACCAATCTCATAATGTGATTTCACACAACCATCTCAAAATCATGCATATCACATTACTAACACCTTAGTATAATCCATTTATCGTTAAATCAACCTTAGTTCATTTTCTCATTCTAACCTATTTTAGGTCATTGTTGATTCATCACATTCTAGGTAGTTTTAACAAATTATACATACACCAATCAACTCATAACAATATCTATATGAACATACTTAGAGTTGGTGTATTGAAAACTCACCTAACTTGACTTTTCTCTTGTCTGAAATTGAAAGATCCTTTTGCTCCTTCAATCCAACAAGCCAAATGTTGATTTCAAGCTATGTTGTTCTCCTCTTCACAATGAACAACTTTGCTTTAATAACTTTTTCTCAAATCTTTTTAGAAGGGAATAGTATTCTAGAGAGAGAAAACTTGATCTTTTTGGGTAAATTGGAGAGAGGTTTTGATTTTCTAAAGAAGAAGGCTTTGGTCGTCAGGTTTTTATAGGATAAGGGTGATGAGATTGATTTGCTAGGGTAGAGATCGATCTTCCTTTGATTTTGAACTACTAAAACATTCAGGCACATAAGGGTGGGATCGATCTGCTCTTTGGGAAGAGATCGATCCTTTCTTGGCAGAAGCATGTGGAGATCGATCTGCTTATGGGGAGAGATCGATCTTTGCTAGGCAGAAGCCAATGGAGATCGATCTGATCATGGGGAGAGATCGATCTGCTCCTCACAAAATCAAGTGGGGATCGATCTGCACTAGGGAGAGATTGATCTGCTCTTTGCATAATCAACTCGAGATAGTCCTGCTTGAATAAGGGATCGATCTGCTTTGAATAGGAGATCGATCTGGCCTTCATCTGCAAGCTTCCTACTATAAATTTTTCAGTTTTTCAAGGGAAAAACTTGTGCTTGATTTCTTCACTAGTCATTTTGTAATCTATTCACAGTTAGAGCATGAAAAGGTTCATTTCCTATGATTTTCATGTTATGGAACTTGTGTGTACTGCTTGAAATCATAAAAGTACATGAAATTCGCTGGTTTTACATTATCAATTCATGTATTAAGTCTTTATCCTCAGTCTGAATGCTTTAAGTTCCATTTGTTTAGTTTGTGGCCACTTCAGCCCTTATTTAACCTTTACATGTATCCATGAATACTCATTCTTTCTCTTGCGATCTCATTCAACAAAAGTTCTTCTTATGATCCAATTAACGTATGAAATGTGTTACATCATATTGAATCATAAGGAATACATCACTGAAAATCGGTCTTACATAATCTACCCCACTAAGAAAATTTGATCCTCCAAATTGAAACTAATCATTCGGTGAATAACTCGGGTACTTTTTTCGCATTGTTGGCTCTACCGAGAGGGGGGTGAATCGGTTTTCTAATGTTAATGGTAAATTTTAAATTAATCCTAATTTAATCAGCAAATGATAATGAGCAATACAATGAAATTAAATAATTTAATGCAAGATAGGGAAGAGAGAAACAAACACAATCGTTTATAGAGGTTCGGCCAATCTCTTGCCTACGTCCTCTCTCCTTGACCTTCTTGTCAAGTGCTTTCTTTCTCTCCTTCAACAGAAGTTACAATGTTCCTTTTTCAGGTTAAGGAATAACCTCTCTACCCTTTGCAATACAAAGATGTATTCACCCGTTTACAATTTTTATCTCACTGAGGAACAATCCTCTTCTCTCTTAAGGTAAAGATGAATACAAAATCAAGCTTTTAATGTGGGTAGGACAGTTACAGCTTTTGCACTTAAGCTTATACAACAAACTCAATAAATGAGGAATGAAGACACAAGGAATGAAAGTATTAAACTCTTGAGAATGTAAGAAATGTGCAGCAATAGTATCTCACTTCTCATTGTCTTCAATGCTTGGTTAAATACTGAAGGATTGGTAGTTGGAGCATTAAATGCTGTTTTTCCCGTTGAGATTTTTGCAGAACTAGCCGTTAGGTACCTCCAGTAGAATGCCAGATCGATCTGCCATCTTGACTAGATCGATCTCTTAGTTATAAATCCTGCAAGATTAAAGCAAAATAACACAAGGAGATCGATCTCATATATGAGCAGATCGATCTCTTAATTTGAAAATGTTAGGGGAGATCGATCTGTCGAATAGGCAGATCGATCTTCCAATCTCTCTGTTTGAGGCAAGATCGATCTGCCATGCATTCTCGTAGTGGGGAGATCGATCTCTCAATAACCCAGATCGATCTCCTTAGCTCTCTGACTTTGAGAAGATCAATCTCTTCCTTACTAGATCGATCTCATAAGTTCTCTGTTTGAGTATGGATCGATCTTACAGATCGATCTACTGTCTTTGCTTTAAGGGAGATCGATCTCTTCCTAGATCAGATCGATCTCCTCAACTCCAGTATTAGGCAGATCGATCTCATAACTCTTATAGATCGATCTCACTCTTCCTCAATGCCTTTGTATAGGTTCAAAGCTTTGGCAGATCGATCTCATGTCTTCCTGAGATCGATCTCTCATCCAAGAAAAACCCAGGAGATCGATCTCTCATAACCCAGATCGATCTCTCATCAACAGAACTTTAAGTTCTGGTACTGATAACCTCTAAACATGTTTTTATATCATCTTTACATTATTGAATTTACTTGTTTTGTCATTTCAAAATACATTAACTCAACAATCTCCCCCTTTTTGATATGACAAAACCTATTCAATCAACATGTTTAGTTGCCTATTTTCATTTTGCACAAACTCCCCCTTTTTGTAAACTCCCCCTTACTTTTGGCTTTTAATCTCTAAACTTTCTTAACTCCCCCTCATTTTAATCATTCCTTTTAAACCATTAGATATGATTCTTAAAGTCATTTAAACATGTTTTAACCAACGCATGTGTTCTTAACATTATTTCTTCTCCCCCTTTTTGTCATATCAATGGGAAGAAAGAAATCTAAACAATACTCCTGTCATTTCAAATTAACATTTTATTTACAACTCATTCAATAACACAGAGGGCAGCTCATTCAAGCAAATTCAGTTCAAACAACAATGAGTAATGAAAACATATAACAAAACTAGATCTATCAAATAAGTCCTATGGTGGAGGAGGAAATCGATCCATGAGATCCTCAACGTGAGTGCGAGTGACTTGAAGCTCATTAAACATCGCCTCCTGAGCCTCATGAAGATTTGCAAAGCCTTCATCTACTTTGCGGTTCAGCTCCTCGAACATCCGCTGCTGGGTTGCATGAAGGTTTGCAAAACCTTCATCGATCTTCCTGTTCAGTGCACTCAACATTGTCACAATGGACTCTATGTCAGCGGTTGAGGTAGCAGGTGCAGTGGGTTGAGGAGTCGAGGACGATGGACCCGTAGTCGGTGCAGCAGGTGGATCCATATGCTCATCGGAGGGATCTTCCTCTATAGCTTCAGCAGACTGCTGTTCCCTCTTCTTCTTCCAGTCGCCCCTGAAGTCATTGTAGTAGCCCATGTGGTGGAGTGTCCCGATGTTGAGGACGCTCTTTAGAGAGGGTATTTCACACGTTTCGCAGCTGCTGTCCACTCCGAGTCGTTGGAGAAAGTACGCCAATGGTTGTGGAAACACTATCGTTGTGGCTTGGCCGCGTACGATCTTCAACCAGTCTTGAAAGATAAAATGGATGAGGTTGAGTTTTTGACTGGTGGAGTGAATGTGGTGAATCCAGAACCTATCTAACCGCCTAACAGTGGAGTGACGGGTACCGAATGGATGAAGGTTCCAAGATATGATGAGGTGGAGTAACCGGGGGTGCATTGGGAGGTCACTCGCCTTATCCCCGGGAATATCAAACTCCAAAGGGACTTCCTCATCTTCGTTTGTCAAGCCTTTATCGCGTATGTTGAAAGCGTGGGCTAGGACTTCAGTGTTTATTGCAATGGATTTACCCATGACATACGTGGTAAATCCGAGAATTTTACACGTGTCGTTAGGATCATAGGTGAATTCGGTATTGGAAAAGAATGCTCGAACGATATTTGGAGGTACGGGAGTATTGATTTTTAGGAACGACATCCAGCCAAATTCTTCAAATTTGGATAGATAGGGAAAATCGATGCTGTTTAAGAAAGAGAAATCGATTGTTCGCCAATGTTTAATTAGCATAGTGGAAAAATATTCTTCATATCGCTTCCTTTTCGCAGGTGTTTTAAAACACCTGTTGAAGGTAGCGACTGAAGAGGGAGGAATGGATTGGGAAGATGACCCTTGTTCTACATTAGATCGGGGAGGTTTTTGGCCTGCTCTCTTAAGTCTAGGCATGGTTCTAGACTCGGGAATTACTCTAAGATAGGTTCACAACAAAAATCAATGGAACAGTGACTAGATTTACCCTAGAGTGAAATTGAACACAAATCTTAAGAAATTTTTGAGAAAACAATAAGGAATGTGGGTTACTATACCAGTAAACGAAGGAGAGATGCGACGAAGACCGTACCGAGATCGATCTGAGGAGGAATCGAGAGAGGAGGTGCGAGGGAAGTTAGGGATTTGAAAGTTTGAGGATTTGAAATTTGGGGATTTTTCGCCAGATTTTATAGTCCAGGGCACAGGAGATCGATCTGTCGAGACGACAGATCGATCTGTCATTTCCAGAAGCCCAAAGAGATCGATCTGTGGTTCCATAAGATCGATCTGCAGAATACAGAAGCTTAAGGAGATCGATCTGTCGTATGCACAGATCGATCTGCTGTTGACAGAGGCTTAGGGAGATCGATCTGCCAAATGCATAGATCGATCTTCAGAATGTAGAAGCTTGAAGAGATCGATTTGTCGTATGCACAGATCGATCTACTGTTTAACAGAGGCTTAAGGAGATCGATCTTATGGATAGAAGATCGATCTGCTTAGCTTAACTTTAATGCTTTAGGCTTGTTGGAAGTATGAAGATCGATCTATATTGATAGGAGATCGATCTCTCATACTTGTTGCCCAGAAAAATCTTTGAAAAACTCTTTTAAAACCAACTTAAAAACAAGATTTTGAAACATATACATCTTAAGAGATATTCATGAGACCTAATTCACCTCTAAGGATACAAAACCTATCTCTATCAAGGGGTTTGGTGAATATATCAGCTATTTGATGTAAAGTGTCAATATACTCTAGAATTATATCCCCTTTTGCACATGGTCTCTAAGGAAATGATGCCTAATCTCAATGTGCTTGGTTCTAGAGTGTTGAATAGGATTTTTAGATAGGTTGATAGCACTGGTATTGTCACATTTAATAGAAACTTGTTTCATGTCAATACCATAATCTTTCATTTGTTGTTTAACCCACAACACTTGAGCACTACAACTACCTGCTGCTATGTATTCAGCTTCAGTTGTGGACTGAGCCACACTGTTTTGTTTCTTAGAGAACCAAGAGATTAATCTATTTCCTAAGAATTGGCAGGTACCTGAAGTACTTTTCCTATCTATTTTGCATCCCCCAAAATCTGCATCTGAAAATGCATGAAGTGTAAAGGTAGAGTCCTTGGGGTACCAAAGTCCTAGAGAGGGAGTGTCCTTAAGGTATCTAAAGATCCTTTTAGTTGCTAATAAGTGTGATTCCCTAGGAGAGGATTGAAATCTAGCACAAAGGCATACACTAAACAAAATATCTGGTCTACTTGTAGTTAAATAGAGCAATGAGCCAATCATAGACCTATAGAGTTTAGTGTCTACACACTTACCACTTTCATCTTTATCAAGCTTGATGTTGGTGCCCATTGGAGTTGCTTGAGGTTTGCAATTGTCCATTCCACATCGCTTGAGCAAATCCTTAGTATACTTTGCTTGATTGATGAAGGTTCCATCTTTTGTTTGCTTCACTTGAAGTCCCAAGAAGAAGGTGAGTTCTCCCATCATGCTCATTTCAAATTCTCCTTGCATGATCTTAGCAAACTCTTGACATAAAGACTCATTAGTTGAACCAAAAATAATATCATCCGCATACACTTGTACAAATCTTTATTTTTATTTTTGATGAATAAAGTGGTATCCACTTTTCCTCTTGAAAACCCCTTTTCTATTAAGAATTTTGACAACCTTTCATACCAAGCTCTAGGAGCTTGTTTCAAGCCATAGAGTGTCTTAGATAATTTGAAAACATGTTCAGAAAATTCATGATTTTCAAAGCCGGGAGGTTGTTCAACATAGACTTCTTCATTAATGAAACCATTTAAGAATGCACTCTTTACATCCATTTAATATAATTTGAAGTTTTTATAACATGCAAAGGCAAGTAACATTCTTATTGCCTCTAGTCTAGCTACCGGTGCATAGGTTTCATCATAGTCTATACCTTCCTCTTGTCTATAGCCTTGTGCAACTAACTTAGCCTTGTTCCTTATGATCACACTATTTTCATCCATCTTGTTCTTGAATATCCATTTAGTTCCAATTATAGAGTGATCACTAGGCCTAGGAACTAGTTTCCATACTTTGCTTCTCTCAAATTGATTTAATTCTTCTTGCATTGCTAGGAACCAATTATTGTCATCTAAGGCTTCATTGACATTCCTAGGCTCTATTTGATATACAAAGGCTATATATTGACACATATTTCTTAGAGATGATCTAGTTCTTACTCCAAGAGTCGGATCTCCTACTATTTCACAATCTTTTACATATCCTAACTCTCTTGGTGCTCTAGACTCTCTCTCTAATATCTCTATTTCTTCTTCATCTTCTTTATTCAAGTCAAGTTTTTCTAATAAATCATCTTCTAAGTTTGGGATTTCCTCCAAGTTTTCATCAAATATTCCAACATCCTCATCATTGGTTGAATCTTTAGATACATCATTTGACTCATCAAATATAACATGAATAGATTCTTCAACCATCAATGTTCTTTTGTTATATACTCTATAAGCCTTTGAATTCAATGAGTAACCTAGAAAGATTCCCTCATCACTCTTGGCATCAAATTTTCCTAGGTTATCTTTACCATTATTTAAGACAAAACATTTGCAGCCAAAAGGATGGAAGTAACTAATATTAGGCTTCTTACCCTTGTAAAGCTCATAAGGAGTTTTCTTTAGCATGGGTCTAATCATAGCTCTATTAATTATATAGCAAGCTGTGTTTATAGCTTCAGCCCAAAAATACTTTGGTAAATTATTCTCAGACAACATGGTTCTAGCCATTTCTTCCAAGGTTTTATTTCTTCTCTCAACTACTCCATTTTGTTGTGGTGTCCTAGGGGCTGAAAAATTATGACTAATTCCTTGATCATTGCAATACTCATCAAATCCTATGTTTTCGAAATCCTTACCATGATCACTTCTAATGCTAGTTATTGTATACCCTTTTTCATTTTGAGTAATTTTTGTATAGGCTATGAATTTTTCTAAGGCTTCATTTTTTACTCTTAACAAGAACACCCAAGTGAACCTAGTGTAATCATCAACTATTACAAATCCATAGTGTTTCCCACCTAGGCTTGTTGTTCTAGTTGGTCCAAATAAGTCTAAGTGAAGTAATTGAAGAGGCCTAGAGGTGGATACAATATTCTTAGGCTTAAATGTTGTCCTTTTATGTTTTCCTTTAACACAAGCTTCACATATTTCTTCATGATCAAAGGATAGCTTGGGTAAACCTATGACTAGATCCTTTCTAGCTAACTTAGATAGCACATGCATGCTAGCATGACCTAGTCTTCTATGCCATAACCAAGATTCCTTTTTATTGTCTACCATTAGGCATATATTTTCATTTTTGAGTTCATTAAGATAGACAATATATATATTACCTTGCCTATGACCTAGAAAAAGAACTTTGTTTGACTTAGGATCTACAACATGACATTTCATGCAATCAAAGATTACTTTGTAACCTTTGTCACAAAGTTGACTTATGCTTAGTAAGTTATGCTTTAGACCCCTAACAAGCAATACTTTTTCTAATGAAAAGTAGTCATTACCTATTGAGCCACTTCCTTCAACTTGGCCTTTGGAGTTGTCTCCAAATGTGACTTCTTCACTAACTTTTGATTTAAAAGAATTGAAGTGGCTTCTATCACCCGTCATGTGCCTTGAGCATCCACTATCCAAGTACCATGCTTCCTTTGTTTTAGCTTTGTGGCCATGCTCAATTACCTACAAAACGATTCAAACTCAAGTCTTAGGTACCCAAATTCTCTTGGGTCCTTTGAGGTTAGTGAATGCAATTCTTGATCCCTTTGGGATCCATTTTGCTAATGCATTAACATCCTTTGAGTGAATTACTTCTTTTGGAATCCATATCCTTTTTACTATTTTTCCTTTAAGAGAGCTCATATTTATATTGTAATTTTGTGATACATGTCCCTTTCTATTACAATATGAACAAGAAGTTGAGAGTTTATTTATACTATTTCTAGCAACAAAGCTTTTAAGATGAGTCTCTCTACTTTTTGCGTTATATCCTAACCCATTTTTGTCAAAGAATGCCCTTTGGGTTTCTAGCATGCTATCTAACTTTTGTTGACCCATGTGGAACCTATTAAAGGAATTATGTAGATTGCCATTTTTCTCTTTAAGGTCACAAATTTCAAGATTTGAAATTTCTAGTTTCTTTTCACATTCTAATTTGTCCCTTAGCATTAACTCATTTTCTTTTCTCAATTTGGATATTATCTTTTTATATTTCATACTCATGCATTCATACTCTAATGCAAGATCATCAAAGGCATCTTGCAATTCATCAAAAGAATATTCATTGAGGTTTGAAGTTACCTTTTCATCCTCAATAGCCATGAAGCACAAGTTGGCAATGTCCTCATTTGAGTCATCATCGGAGCAGTCACTGTCGCTCCATGTTGCCACCATTACCTTCTTTTTGTGGAACCTATCATTGGACCTTTTAAGAAGAGGGCAGTTAAACTTAATGTGTCCTGGTTTTTTACCTTCATAGCACACAATTGAATCTTTTCTACCTACTTCTTCATGATCTCTCTTATTGTTTCTCCTATTACTACTACTAGCTCTCATTCTCATGAACTTGTTAAATCTTTTGGCAAACATTGCCATCTCAAGGTCCTCTTCACTACCACTCTCATTCTTAATCTCCTCTTGAGCAGTGGATTTTAGAGCAACTCCCACTTTCTTGGGTGGCTCTTCATTTCTTCTTAATTTCATCTCATAAGTGAGTAGCGATCCTATTAATTCATCTAAGGACAATGTGTGAGGATCCTTAGATTCCTCAATTGCAGTTACTTTAGCTTCCCATGATTTAGGTAAGCTATTTAATATTTTCTTGACCATTTCAATATTAGAGTATATTTTTCCTAAGGACTTTAATCCATTAATTACATCCGTGAATCTAGTGAACATATCACTAATTAATTCTCCTTCCTTCATCCTAAAAAGCTCATAGTCATGTGTGAGCATGCCTACCTTAGTCTCCTTCACTTGGGTTGTACCCTCATGAGTTATTGTCAATTTGTCCCAAATTTGTTTGGCATTATCACATCCGGAGACCCTATTGTATTCATTTGGACCTAAGGCACAAAATAATGTGTGCATAGCCTTAGCATTTAGCTGAGCACATTTAATGTCATTTGAATCCCATTCATCTTCTTCTTTAGGGATATCTCTTCCCTCTATTCTCTTTGTAGGGATTTGAGGTCCTTTAATTATAATCCTCCACACCTCATAATCATTTGCTTGAATGAATAACATTATCCTAGTCTTCCAATAGGCATAATATTCTCCATTGAACATAGGAGGTCTAACCGTAGAGTGCCCCTCTCCTACCAAACTAGTTGCTACATTGTTGTGAGCCATTTAATTGTTTCTAACTCTTAGGAAGTTGTTCCTATGTGATTAAAGAGTCCTAGCTCTGATACCAATTGTTGGCTCTACCGAGAGGGGGGGTGAATCGGTTTTCTAACGTTAATGGCAAATTTTAAATTAATCCTAATTTAATCAGCAAATGATAATGAGCAATACAATGAAATTAAACAATTTAATGCAAGATAGGAAAGAGAGAAACAAAAGCAATCGTTTATAGAGGTTCGGCCAATCTCTTGCCTACGTCCTCTCTCATTGACCTTCTTGTCAAGTGCTTTCTTTCTCTCCTTCAACAGAAGTTACAATGTTCCTTTTTCAGGTTAAGGAATAACCTCTCTACCCTTTGCAATACAAAGATGTATTCACCCTTTTACAATTTTTATCTCACTGAGGAACAATCCTCTTCTCTCTTAAGGTAAGGATGAATACAAAATCAAGCTTTTAATGTGGGTAGGACAATTACAGCTTTTGCACTTAAGCTTATACAACAAACTCAATAAATGAGGAATGAAGACACAAGGAATGAAAGTATTAAACTCTTGAGAATGTAAGAAATGTGCAGCAATAGTATCTCACTTCTCGTTGTCTTCAATGCTTAGTTAAATACTGAAGGATTGGTAGTTGGAGCATTAAATGCTGTTTTTTCCGTTGAGATTTTTGCAGAACTAGCCGTTGGGTACCTTCAGTTGAATGCCAGATCGATCTGCCATCTTGACCAGATCGATCTCTTAGTTATAAATCCTGCAAGATCAAAGCAAAATAACACAAGGAGATCGATCTCATATATGAGCAGATAGATCTCTTAATTTGAAAATGTTAGGGGAGATCGATCTGTCGAATAGGCAGATCGATCTTCCAATCTCTCTTTTTGAGGCAAGATCGATCTATAGACCGATATGCCATGCATTCTCGTAGTGGGGAGATCGATCTCTCAATAACCCAGATCGATCTCCTTAGCTCTCTGACTTTGAGAAGATCGATCTCTTCCTTACCAGATCGATCTCATAAGTTCTCTGTTTGAGTGTGGATCGATCTTACAGATCGATCTACTGTCTTTGCTTTAAGGGAGATCGATCTCTTCCTAGATCAGATCGATCTCCTCAACTCCAGTATTAGGCAGATCAATCTCATAACCCTTATAGATCGATCTCACTCTTCCTCAATGCCTTTGTATAGGTTCAAAGCTTTGGCAGATCGATCTCATGTCTTCCTGAGATCGATCTCTCATCCAAGAAAAACCCAGGAGATCGATCTCTCATAACCCAGATCGATCTCTCATCAACAGAACTTTAAGTTCTGGTACTGATAACCTCTAAACATGTTTTTATATCATCTTTACATTATTGAATTTACTTGTTTTGTCATTTCAAAATACATTAACTCAACACGCTTCAAACTCTCTAATTCCTATGTAGCTTCATCCGTAATGTGATACTGCCACAGAACTTTCACTAAGGGAATCATCTTCGATCTCAACACCTTTTTCTTCCTATCCAAAATCCGAACCAGCTTCTCAACATACGACATGCTCTCGTTGATCTCCAATGGCTCATATCTTATCACATGTGCCAGATCTGAGTGGTACTTCCGTAACATAAAGATGTGGAAGACATTGTGAATGCCCGCTAACTCATGTGGCAATGCTATCCTATAGACCTTATCTACCACTCTATCAAGTATCTCAAAGGGTCCAATGTAACGAGGACTTAACTTTCCTTTCTTTTCAAACCTCGTTATACTCTTATAAGGAGAAACTCGCAAAAACACTGATTCACCCACTATAAACTCCAATGGTCTCCGTCTCCTGTCAGCATAACTCTTCTGTCTACTCTGAGCTGTCCATAACCTTTTACAAATCAACTGGACGTCCTCAAAGGCCTGTCTTACTAAGTCGGGAGCAAATATCTATTAGTCACCAACCTCTTCCCATCCAATAGGGGAACAGCATCTACGAGCATACAAAGCCTCATACGGTATCATCTCGATACTCGAATGAAAACTGTTATTATAGGCGAACTCTGCAAGTGGTAAATGGTCATCCCAGAAGCCTTCAAAATCCAATGCACACGCTCTCAACATGTCCTCCAGGGTTTGAATAGTCCTCTGTTACTGACCATCTATTTGAGGATGGAACGTTGTGTTAAAACTCAGTTGGGTCCCCATCACTTCCTGAAAGTATTCCCAAAAGTGAAAAGTGAAGTGAGCATCCCTAACTGACATAAGGCTCACCGGAATACCATGCAACCTCACTATCTCGTGCACATACAATTCTGCCAGAGTACTCAGAGTATCGGTGGCTCTCATAGCTAGGAAGTGTGTCGATTTCGTTAATCTGTCCACTATCACCCAAATCACATCGTGATACCTACGAGTTCTGGGTAAACCCATCACAAAGTCTATAGTGACATGCTCCAATTTTCAAGTCGATATAGGCAAAGGTTGCAATAGCCCTACAGGCTTCTGATGCTCTACCCTCACCTGCTGACAAACGAGACACTTTGCCACATATTCAGCTACATTTCTTTTCATTCCTGACCACCAATACACTCTCTGAAGGTTTTGATACATCTTGTTACTCCTCAGATGTAATGTATACTTCGACGAGTGAGATTCTGTCAAGATCAACCTTTTGATCTCTGGGTCATCAGGAACACATATCCCATCTCTGAACCTCAGCAATCCATTTGAACTGAACTCAAAATCAGTCTCTATACCCCTCTGTATCTGCCTGATAATATCACTGCACTACTGATCAATCTGTTGAGCCTGCCGGATACGATCTACCACGTCCGGTTCCAATCACAGGCTAGCTACCATAAGGCCACTATCAGTATCAGGCGGGGTTACATGTAAACTGAGGCTCGCGAACTGTTCCAACAGCTTATGTTCCCTGACCATCATGTACGATACCAACCCGAGATGCTTCCTACTCAGGGCATCAACTACTACATCCACCTTACCCGGGTGGTACAAAATCTTTCAATCATAGTCCTTTAGAAGCTCGAGCTACCTTCTCCATCTCATGTTCAACTCCTTTTGTGAGAACAAATACTTGAGGCTCTTATTATCTGTAAATACTTAAAATTTCTCACCGTATAAATAATGGCGCCATATTTTCAAGGCAAATACCACAGCAACGAACTCTAGATCATGGGTTGAATAGTTCCTCTCATGATCCTTCAGTTGTCTAAATCCATAGGCGACTACCTTCCCATCCTACATTAGTACACAGCCCAATCCTTGGTACGAAGCATCTGTATATACAAAAAAACCTCATGAGCTGGTTGGAATGGTGAAAATCGAAGCTGTGGTTAATCGACGCTTCAAGTCTTGAAAACTCTTCTCACATCTATCGTCCTACATGAATTTCATATTCTTTCTCGTGAGACGTGTCAACGGAGCAGCTAATCTCGAGAATCCCTTCACAAACCGTCGATAATACCCAGCTAAACCCAAAAAACTCCTTATCTTCGTGACTGTCTGGGGTCTCTGCCATTGAACCATTGCCTTAATCTTGGATGGGTCCATTGACACACCATCCTTCAATACAATATGACCTAGAAAAGAGATCTACTATAACCAAAAGTTACACTTACTGAGTTTAGCATATAACTTCTTCTCTCGGAGGGTTTGTAGCACTATCCTCAAGTGATGTTCATACTCCTCTCTTGATCTTGAGTACGCCAGGATGTCATCGATAAACACGATAACAAACCGATCCAAATACTGGTGAAACACCTCATTCATCAACGACACAAAAGTTGCGGGAGCATTCGTCAACCCGAATGGCATAACCATGAACTCATAATGAACATACCGGGTGCGAAAAGCTGTTTTGGGTACATCTCCATCTCGATTTCTCAACTGATGGTACCCAGATCTCAAATCTATCTTGAAAAATACTTGCGCTCCCCAAAGCTGATCTAATAAGTCATAGATGCGTGGAAGGGGGTATTTATTCTTGATGGTCACCTTATTCAACAACCTGTAGTCGATACACAGTCGAAGGCTTCCATCCTTCTTTTTTACAAACAGAACCGATGCTCCCTAAGGCGATGCACTCGGTCTGATGAACCCCTTATCCAGCAACTCCTATAACTGCTTCTTGAGTTCCTCTAACTCAATCGGAGCCATTTTGTACAGGGGCTTGGATATCGGCTCTGTACTAGGTGCCAAATCTATACAAAACTCCATCTCTCTATCTGGCGGTAACCCTGGTAAATCATCCGAAAAGACATCTAAAAATTCTCTGACCACTGGGATGTCTCTCAATTTCGAGCGTGTCTTATCCGCCTCAACCACGTACGTAATATAACCTTTTAAAACATTAATTATTCAGTCAGCATAGAAATTCATCTATTTCGCTTACAACAACCACTGTTTTTATTTCTTTCAAGAAAATTTTACATTACATTTTTCGGGGAAACTTACGGTAAGTTATCTACCCCTGAAAATTTTACCATCTTAGAAAAACAATCTACCACAGCTCGATTTGCAACCAACCAATTCATTCCTAGGATTACATCAAAGTCTCTTATGTACATTAAAATGAGGTCGGCTGACATTTCCTTTTTCCCTACTTCCAACTTACAATCGCTAAATACATGTTCGACTAGCTGACTATTGTTCATGGGAGTGCTTATCAGTATCCTCCTACTTAACGGGGTAAGCTTCACATGTTTTAACAACTTATATGCAAATGAAGGCGATACAAATGAATGCGTGGCACCAAGATCTATCAAAACATAAGCTTCAAGGTCAAAGATCAAGATAGTACCACCACATCTGACGATTGATCTGCAGTATCTTGGTTCAGTGCATGTACTCGCCATCTGCCAACTACCTGCTTCCCCTTTTCCATAGCTGTCGCCATTCGTCTCAGAGTAAGAGCATCAGCAGAAGCTTTCTCCATCTTCTTACCCTTCTGTGGGGCGCTCTCAGTCATCTTTGGGCAATTATGGATTATATGCCCTAGCTTCCCACATCGAAAACATACCGCAGGAGGTCCATAACATGTCCGAGTACTATGATATCTACCACACTTACTGCACTGCTCTGTAGTAGGCCGTGACCCTCCAATCATTATACCCTTTGTTGGAGCTATGGCCGGATACACAGGAGGCTTAACTGTCCTCTCCCAGATCTCTTTAATTTTTAGCGTCTTCCCAGATAATCTCGTGCTCCCTCTATAACTGAAGCCTCTATCCACTATCGATCTTTTTCTATCTCTGTCCCTCGCTCTACCAACCTTCCCGAGCTCTGAGGCATTTCTCTCAATATCCTGTCCACACAACTGCACCCTGCGCACAGCCTCCTCATAAGTCGGTACATCAAAGGGACCAATCGAGATCTGATAGCTGGTCTCAGTCCATCCACAAACTTTTGAACTTTCTTGACCTCACTGTCCATCGTGTCAGGATCATACCTGCCTAGAGAGATAAATATCGTCTCATACTTTTTCACCGATCTACACCTCTGGGTTAATCCCAAGAATTCAATCTGCAGCTTCCGCTGCGCAGTATCTAGAACATATTACCTCCGAAAGGCCTCCAAAAATATTTTCCAGTTAATCTCTGTATGTCGGGCTCTCAGAATGGGTCTTGTGGACTTCCACCAATGTTCTGTCGATCCCTTCAGTATAAATGCGGCAAATGCAACCATCTCCATAGTAGTGCACTCAAAGAACCCATATAATTTCTCAATCTCATTCACCCAGTCCTCTGCAGCTACTGAGTTCTTAATCCCACTGAAAGACGGCGATTTAAACTTTTGAAACTGTCGTAATCTATCCAAGTCACATCCATAACCTCAAGCTCTACTACCTTGTGGTGGAGCAACAGTAGAAGGTGTATCCTGTATTGGTGAGGGTGTGTGAGTATCTCTAGTCTGAGGTCTCTATGTTGGTTGTGCAGGCATTTCAGGAGCAGCTGTCTGTTCAACATCACCTTGTGTAGCTGGCCCCTGCCCGCCCCTAGCTCCAAGTATCTACTGGGCAATCAACTCCAAAATTACCTCTAAATTTCGCTCTATCTTCGCGAAGCGTGCCTCAGTAGTCTCCGGTCTCTCTATCCGACCCTATGGAGCTTGCTCAACATCAGCCTCCACCTCTATCTCCTCCTGAGTCTCATGTGGTAACAGCTCAGCATGGCTTTCAGGCTTATCCCTATGGCCTCTAGCTCGTGCTCTCACCCCTCTACCGCGACTGGTATTAGGCACAATGCCAAGATTCCTACATTCACAATCATTTCTTAGTCAAACTCATCTCGATATACATAGTTGTATCTAGAAAAGCACAGTAACATGAAGATGTAATTTTTCTAATAATTTACACCGACACACATCAGACTAACTCAGCTCCGATACCAAATAAATTGTCACTACCTTCAATCCACCAAAAATCCACTACAATTTTTTTTTCATTTTTCGTTTATTATTTAATCCATTTCTTACCTTACTCTGATCATGAACAATTACACTACCAACAGTTGGGCTGTATGTCGATGTAAATCTCATCCAACCAAACCATTTCAAATTACGATTCATTTAAACGTAAACACTTGTATTTCTTAATCAGAGTTGTTGTTTACATGTGTTTACAATTCTTTACATCCCTAAAAGTTACATTCAAAATATTATTGTGCTTTGGCATGTCTAGATATAAAAACTATACAAATGTATATACCTTCGTATGATGGGATGCAACTGACACCAAAAGTCAATCCTCAATCACTCTCAATCTACTGAAAGTGCTCTGTAGAGGGGGAAAAATAAGGGGGTGAGCAAACCACGCGCTCAGTGAGGTAATTATGCGAGCAGGTAGATAACTGCACTATCTACATGATCGTGATGCTAAGCGTAAAACCACACAGTTACTCGTCATACCCAAAAACATCAGTTCATGCATGTGCTCATGATATATAAAGTAATTCATGCTATTCAAATCAGTGCACAATTCTTAAACAAGGCATGAAAAAATTATCATGCGTAAGTTGTAAATATAGCATGAAAAATCATCATGAAATGTGTACTTAAATGCATTTCATACTAAACACAAATCACCATTCATCAGGACTCAGCCCCTTCCTTGGACTATCCTGAGCCAAAAAACAATTAAAACATGAATTTCATCATAAATCAAGTAACATGTGAGATAGACAAATAATAATAAAGGCAATAACTAGGACTATGACCATATCCTCTGTGATCCCAAGCTATACAGATCATAGTGTGCGGGGTATCACCTCTATCTGCTTCCGCACGGGAGGTGGGTCACGTCCAACCCGCTGGTCCATAGCAGATCTAACTTTCGTCTGAAGACAGTATGTATATATAGTCATACACGATACAACGTACTCCATGCTATATGCACGGTACAACGTACTCCACGGGCCCATATCATCACATCATATCACACCTCATCTCATTACACACGTGCGAGCCTATTTAATCGGTGCGACACCAGTCTACCCGAAGCTCCTAGCACGGCTATCAACATGACATAAAAATCACGTGCGAGTAATCTCTAGCACGACAACAATTATAGTGGACATCTAGTGCGAACAATTCTCCAACACCATGTCAAAATCTGTGTGAAAATTTGTGCGAGCTAGGCTCCAGCACAATGTCATAAAATCCATATGAAAACTAGTGCGAGCTAAGCTCCAGTACTCATGCATATAAAACTCTAGTGCGAGCATCGCTCCAACACCAATACACGTATGAACACGTCAACTCTCGTGCGAGCAACGCTTTAGCACGCTTTATTTCCACAAAACTCATGTAGGTGGCTAATTCTTTAGCAAAGCATGGTTATTAAAACCAAATCAAGCTATAAATCATGCAAATTTTTTAAAATGCTAGCCAGCCTACCAAGTCACATGCTAAAAAGCAGTAAAAGACCCAAAAACCTCATGTTCTTGCTTTTCATGAACTTTTCTCAAATCTCATTTCCTTTGCCCTTCAAACATTCATTTCATTCTAAGACCCTTAGACACTTTAAGAAGTCATCAATGCGCCCGAAAACGCGTACAAATACCTCTAAGGCTAACACAATTCCCTTACCTCAATTCACTCAGAAGCAACTCTTTCTTCCTTTTTCGCTTTTCGTGATTGGGCTCAACTTGCTTCGGATATATCCTCGGGAGTTGCAAACATTCATCAATCCCATCAGTCAATACCGATAACTCATATTCTGACTTCAACTAGTCAGTATATCTTATTGAGCCTATTTCATCAAGTTTGGCTCATTATCACATTTGGCCATCATCATACCATTCCTAGTCAATTTAACTAGCAACTCATTTAGTTACTTCTCAAGCACTTGACATAGATGTTTTATCCATAATTTCTCATTCATTTATGCATTTCTACAAACACCATATATGCACATTTAATCACTTTGACCTATCCCATAATGTGATTTCACACAACCATCTAAATCATGCATATCACATTACTAACACCTTGGTATAATCCATTTATCATTAAATCAACCTTAGTTCATTTTCTCACTCTAACCTATTTTAGGTCATTGTTGATTCATCACATTCTAGGTACTTTCAACAAATTATACATACACCAATCAACTCATAACAACATTTAGATGAACATATTTAGAGTTGGTGTATTGAAAACTCACCTAGCTTGACTTTTCTCTTGTCCGAAATTGGAAGATCCTTTTGCTCCTTCAATCCAACAAGTCAAATGTTGATTTCAAGCTATGTTGTTCTCCTCTTCACAATGAACAACTTTGCTCTATAGTTTTTTCTCAAATCTTTGTATAAAGGGATAGTATTCTAGAGAGAGAAAACTTGATCTTTTTGGGTAAAATGGAGAGAGATTTTGATTTTCTAAAGAAGAAGACTTTGGCCGTTGGGTTTTTATAGGATAAGGGTGATGAGATCGATCTGCTAGGGTAGAGATAAATCTTCCTTTGGTTTTGAACTACCAAAACATTCAGGCATATAAGGGTGGGATCGATATGCTCTTTGGGAAGAGATCGATCCTTTCTTGGTAGAAGCTTGTGGAGATTGATATGCTCATGGGGAGGGATCGATCTTTGCTAGGCAAAAGCCAATGGAGATCGATATGCTCATGGGGAGAGATCGATCTGCTCCTTGCAGAATCAAGTGGGGATCGATCTGCACTAGGGAGAGATTGATATGCTCTTTGCATAATCAACTTGAGATAGTCCATTTGAACAAGGGATCGAGCTACTTTGAATAAGAGATCGATCTTGCCTTCATTTGTAAGCTTCCTACTGCAAATTTTCCAGTTTTTCAAGGGAAAAACTTATGTTTGATTACTTCACTAGTCATTTTGTAATCTATTCTCACTTAGAGCATGAAAAGGTTCATTTCCTATGATTTTCATGTTATGAAACTTGTGCGTACTGCTTGAAATCATAAAAGTACTTGAAATTTGCTGGTTTTACATTATCAATTCATGCCTTAAGTCCTTATCCTCAGTCTGAATGCTTTAAGTTCCATTTGTATAGTTTGTGACCACTTCAGCCCTTATTTAACCTTTACATGCATCCATGAATACTCATGCTTTCTCTTGCGATCTCATTCAACAAAAGTTCTTCTTATGATCCAATTAACATATGAAATGTGTTACATCATATTAAATCATAAGGAATACATCACTGAAAGTGGGTCTTACAAAATCCCCCTAATAGCAGCCATGGACAATTATCAAAATTGGTAAACTTAGCCAATTAACTTCTAATTGTTGGTGTTTAGAGGAAATGAGGCTAGCATAGAAAGTTGAGAAAGCCTAAAATAAACTATTTTTATTGGTAACCGTAATAGAAATTAACTACTCACAGCTATTAACGATGTTAACTACAACAAAAGTTTATTTCCACAAAAGCCAAATATCACCAAAGAACCCACATGCATCAACTTTGAACGAGTGATCAAAACATAATGTATAAATCACCTTGTCAACTATTGAACCACTAACCTAAAGTTCCACAATAGCTAACATTTCCACCTTGTGAGATCTTTTGAAGTCCATAACATTTCTTCTAAAATCATAACTAGCAGCACCTCTGCAATTCTAGAATAAGACTATTATAAGAAAATATAGTAAATAAATTTTAGAGGCTACCCCCATAATTATGTGAGCTCCATCGAGGTTTGGCGCTGATAAATCGAGGTTTGGCGCTGATAAACCTCATACAAGGACACAACTTTCACCACCTTGGCAAAGTGAACGAAGCTTTTTGCATGAGTTTGAAGAAACTTCTTGTAGATGTAACTCAGTATAGTAGCACTTGTCTTCTGATTCCTTTAAATCATTTAGAAGATTCGATGAGGCCAAATCGGGTAAAATGACAAA
Source organism: Firmiana major (assembly GCA_033439115.1). Taxonomy (NCBI): domain Eukaryota; kingdom Viridiplantae; phylum Streptophyta; class Magnoliopsida; order Malvales; family Malvaceae; genus Firmiana; species Firmiana major. The sequence goes on along the minus strand of CM065913.1, from coordinate 32,380,738 downwards.
TGGAGCTTAAAGCCCGAGCTCACTCACTCGAAATGGATCTTTGGGCTTTTCCATTTTGTAATAAGCCCATCATTAAAGGCGGTTTGAGGCACAACTGAGGAAGACCCAGTATTTAAAGTGTAATTGATTGGCACATTAATGTTGGATCTTTGAGACCCAAAACAAAAGGAATACTCATTCCTCAAACGAAAAATTTTGGAATCCTTTTTATTTACTTTTCTAAAACATGACACTCCCTTGATTTTAGAATGGTCAACATCCATTGACTGGATGCATTCCCATTATTAACTACCACATGATCTGCACCAAAATCGTCCTCAACACTTCCTTAGTCAAACTGGCAAATTTGTTGCCAAAATTCTTCCATGAATCATGTCACACCTTGGACTTACCTTTTCTAGCTTCATCCTTAGTTGAGTTTTCCTATTTTGCCTTTGGACCAATATATGTGGACCAATATTATTGTCAACAAAACCATTATTCTCCTAAGTGTTTGTATTTGCATAATTCTCTTTAGTATTCATGGATGTTGTATGGGTCTATAAAGGACAAGAATCTTGCTTATGTTTGACCTTCCCACAGTGAAAACAAATAAGATGAAAACCTTCAAACTCCACTAATTGGGTATGTCTGCCAACAAAGAACTTCGAAACCAAAGGTTTCGTTAAATCAATTTCAACACAAATTCTTGCAAATTTGCCTCGAATAGCCCTCTAGGTATTTCTATAAATTTTAACAACTTTGCCAACATAAGACACCATTATTTACAAAGCAATCGAATTGTAATACTCCATAGGTAAGCCAGGTAACCTAATCCATGCTATCACTTTGCCTATATGATCTTTAGACTAATTCAAACCGAAGCCCATTGTCTCACAGTCAAGTAATGTCCTCCTAGGACCAAGGATAGCCCTCCAATACATTAACGTAGTGCTCATTTTTCTCAAATTTGAAAAGAAACTAATCGTGCCCCAAATCTACAACCATATATCACTGATGCAGGTTCGAAAGATGTTTAACCTTCTATGAAAAGTTTGGAAAATTAAATATTTCCCAGTAGTTTGCTAATAATTGAATTACGCCATGATTTCCTCATTTTGGCTTTTTCTTCCCTGGAAAAATTAAGCCTTGCTTCCTGACAATTTTGTTCCGCTTCATCGTCAGAAATATCTTCATCAAAGAATGTTTTACCATCACAATATGTAAAACCACAATTTTTCCTCGTATTCGTGAAGGAAACATTAAGTGCATTAAGTCTATCATTCATTTGATGAAATGAAATGATGCATTTTGTAAGATTAATAAGTTGTTTAAGCATGAAGGTATGTATGGACATGATTTGAATTAATTCAAGTAAAAAAGATTGTATACTTCGGAGTTGGAATAAGTGTATAGGTAAAGGACCAAAATTTCTGAAGTGATTTCAACTAAAATTTGGATTTTGGAGTTTAAGGATCAATCTCCTTTTAGGGGTGTTCATTTGAACGGTTTGATTAATTTTGAACTGAAGTTTGTGTTTTCAACATTCATCGAAATTCATATTTTCACAATCGAAATTCATATTTTCACTTTTGTTAACTGAATCAAAATTTTTATTTTCGAATTAATCGATCCAAAATAATATTCAGTTAATTAACTGATTACCCAAAATTTTATAAAACTTTTTTTAATTATTTAACTTGAATTTCTAATTAATTAAAACAATACTTTATCTAAGTTTTGGCCTACATCCATCATCAACGTAAAACAACACTTAGAGACATTACAAAACCAATTCCAATTTCCAAAATAAATTGCATATATCCAAATAAAATAATAAAACTAAATTACAAGACATTACATATTGACATTACAAAACCAACAAGATTAAATCTACAATCTATTATCCAGAACAAATTAAATTAAATCAGTAATCTGTTGTCTCAAATCAACCACAAGACATTACAAAACTAAATAAAACCATTACAAAATCAATTCCCCAGCAGCAGAAAGCTTGTTCATCATCAATCCATTATCCATCAGTTCAAACCATTACAAAACTAAGACAAATTACCAAACTAAAACAGTAGCATACTACAAATGCAAACTGATACAGTAGTAACCAGCAAATTACACATCCAAGCTAAAACATTAGCTCTATACACAAGCTCATAACTCAGTGGGTATGCTAGAATTAGCTACACCCAAAGATATATCTAGACAAAAAAGAAAACAAATCAAGATTAATATTCATAAGCTGTTTTTAGTTCATAAAATAAGAGAAATATATTTATACCATTTCCAACATTTTCAAGCTCTTGTAGCTTTTCCACCTTATCAGATAGGTTTGGTAATTTCTTAATCCAGTCTTGAGTACACACAAGGGCTTCTACCATTTTAGGAGTTAAAGAACTCTTAAATGAATCATGAACATGCCCTCTGATAGTAAATGCAGACTCAGAAACAACAGTAGAAATAGGAATAGCCAACACATCTGGGGCCAATTGGGAAAGGATAGGAAATCTAAGGCTGTTAACTTTCCACCATACTAAGATATCAAAATCTTCATTATAATTCTCAACAGCCTCATTTAGCTACCTATCTATTTTTTATTTTTGATTCTCACTACTCGATTCAATCATGTGCATCCTAAATAAAGACTTTATACATTTTTTCCTTGATTTAAGTTCTCCTACATTACTCTATCTCATAATACTTGATTGGGCACTATCACTTAGAAGTAAAGGTTGATATATGATACGATTCATAAACATCTTTCTTCACCTTTTTCACTATTGACAAACCTTTATCACCATCATGTAAGGTTTTAAATACAAATTCCACATAATTCAATTTCTGCCTAGGATCGAGGATAACCGCAACAAAACTAAACATATTTATCTTCTCATAATTACCCTAAAATTTTTCATATTTATCCTTCATTCTCATTGCCATCAAACCAAACTCACCATTATTATTATTTTGGGCTTCTTGCAAAAAACAATTCATTTCAATAAGTTCATCGAAGAAAATTTTGGATGTAACATACAAAGTGCCTAAAACCCGTAACGTGAGTTCATAAAAGTGCTCTAAAAATTGTCGTAAGCTTCTAACAATGTTCCAATCATCCTCAGTAGGTAAACCTTCTCCCGAATCAAGTTCAGCCCCAAACTTGCCATCTTGCTCTTCAAATCTTTCAAAAGCTCTTTCAAATTTTTGAGCACTATGCAACATTACGTAGGTAGAGTTCCATCTAGTACAAACATTAAGACATAACAAATTTTTGCTCTCCATACGTTCAATCTCAGCACTCTCCTTGAATTTTTGTAATCTAGATAAAGATTGCCTCGCTTATCTCACTATACCCCTAACACAAGCAACAGATTGATTCATTTCTTTCAATCCCTCAGTTACAATTAAATTCACTATATGTCCATGTATCTCATATGAATGTACTAACCAATTAAAATGCATCCCCCTCGATTCCCAAATTTTCCTTCAAATATCCAATAGCAACATCATTTGCACTTTCATTATCAAATGTGACAGTGAACAATTTGTTAATTGCCCAATTAAGCAAGCATTTCTTAATGTGCTTAACTATGGCCTCACCTTTATGACTTGAAATTAGACAAAAGTTTAAGATTTTTTTGTTCAATTTCCAATCATTATTAATAAAGTGAGCCGTAAGGCACAAATAATTAACTACTTGGAAAGATGTCCATTTGTCTATGGTTATACAAATTCAATTACATGAATTCCTCAAAACTTGTCTCAATTTTTGCTTCTCAACTAAATAAAGTTGATTAATATAGATCGTGAAGGAACACAAAACCTAAGGCATGCAGTAGACATAAATTCCCAAAAAACTTTACTTTTTACAAACCTAAAAAGCAGTTCATTAATCACAATCATACAAGCGAGACTCATTCTAGTTGCCTCTTGATCAAATTTTCTAGTGGTGATATTTCCTTCCCCTTCAATACCCTTAATCAAAATTAGCTGGGGTTGTGCATTATCAGTGTTACTAGTGTTAGAAGGATTTTTGCTACATGTTTTCATGTGATATTTTGGTGACCTAGTACCATTTCTCTTTCCATCACAACAAAAATCCTTATCACAGTAATTGCATTTACACTTTGGCAAATCCTCACTATTAATAAACTTAGTAAAGTGAGGCTAAACTTCTGACCTTGGCTTAATTGTTTAGATTTTCGTCCCTCTTCTTGAACCCGCGACAGTTTTGCAAGGACGTGTTTTGGGTTGACTTATAGCTTCAGTAGAGAAGTTCCAGATTCATCTATATTGTTAAGATTGGATTAGGAGTAAGAGAGTCTCCCATAGTGGACATCTGTAAACAAACATGATGAACAAACTGATTTTAGAGAGTTCTACTAATTACAAAGGTAAACAGCTAGGTTAATCATTAAAATATAATTACAAAGCTAAAGAAAGAGGATATGCAACTAGTAACTCTTCAGGTAATGACCTGTGATTCTACACTATAATGCACTCATGTCTACAAGGTGAAATTTTCATCACCTTAACTACTTGAGGTTATTTTCTTCACATGTAAAATTTTCATAATGCATTACAAGAGGTCAAGCCCACAGTTTCTCTGAAAGATTTAGGTACATATAAAGAATGGAATAAACAATTTGGAAGCTTATCATAGTAAATATCAAATAAAGGATTGAAACAAAACTAGCAACTTGTACCAGCTACGTTCATCTTTCTTTAACCTCTATGAAATTGAGAAACTTTCTTCTTTGATTTCTATTATCTTGAGGGTTTTGTGTTACTAATTCGAATCCTAGATTTGGCAGCATCATCTCTTTTTTTTTTTGTCTAGTTAAGTAATGGCATGAGTTGCAATGGTTCTTTTAAACATTAAAACAAGGCAGTTAATCAAACTATCAAGGCACATGCTAACAGAAAGATTATATTATTTTGAAGATTAAAAAAAAAGTGACATAAACAGTAAAACAAAGTTACAAAAACACTAAAACAGAAAATAATGTTGAAAGAAAAGAAATCATACATTGCTTGAAAAATGAAGTAAGAAACTGCCGAACTCGAACTTGAAGGTGTAACTCACCCACTAATCTGAAAACAAATGTTAAACAAAGAATAATAAAACAGAAACAAAATTTAAGAAATTAGGCTTGAAAACCATGTAAAAAAGACATTTACAAACATAAAATTTACCGATCTTGAGAAACAAATCAACCTTGAGAGCTCAGTCGAGTAGTCGACACTGTGTGACTCACACAGTCACACAGCCCTGGCACCCAACGACACAAGAGGGCCGAAAAGGAAAAGAAGAAGAGAGACGACAAATGACTACCGAACAATTAATGGTGACCTAGTTTTCTTGTAAACAGAGAGCAAGAAGATGATAGTCCAGCGGGCAGTGAAGGGATGGACTACCAGCACCGAGAGGGATAAGGGAAAGGATAACCGACTTGGCACCGAGGGAGATAAAGGAAAGGGAAGGAAATATACTCAGAAGTCAAAATGAAGGTAAAGACATAAAGTGTCGAAGACTCAAAGTCGAGATGAGGCACTAAGTAGAGGGTTGCGGCTGAAGTGAAAATAATTGATTAGGTATGGTTTGTTAGCTAAGGTGAAATTGTAGCGTTTAGGGTGGGCAATGGGCTGGTACGATTTTGGTTAACTAATCTATTAATTGGTTAATTTCGACTTTTGAATCAAATCAACCGATAACTAAAATTTCTAAAAATTATCTTTCGTTAACCGAAATAATTTATTTTGGTGGCCAACTATTTAACAAAAATCAATTTGGTTGGTCAGGTAATTTGGTTAAAACTGAACTTTGAACACCTCTATCCCCTCTCCCTAAGGGATTGATTTTCATTTGACAGAATACTCAGGGAATGCATTCTAGAACTAAGGGATCGATCTCCTTCTATTAGGGGATCGATCTTTATTTGGTAGAATAACCCCGAGAGTCAAAATAACATAGAGGGATTGATCCCTCCAAGCATAAAATTAATCCCTTAGCTTATTTGCTCCCACTTAGGCTATATTTAACCCGACCAAACCATTCCCTCTCCTCGGAATCTGCATTTCAGCTTCGAAAGAGGAAAATAGGAGAAAAAGAGAAAGAAAACGGGAAGGAAGAAGAAGGAAAGAGAAAAAAAGGAAGAGTTAACCCATTAAACTCTAACCAAACCTCCACCTTAACCCCTTTTATTTATGTTAACCCTTATTAGGGAGAAAGCTTTAATCATCAAAATCTTTAAATATTTATGTTAACCCAAGGTTCTTAAGTTGTTTTTATAGGTTGTATTGTAGAGGATTTTGGCAAGAAAAGAGGTTAAAGTAAGAATAATTTTTATGTTAAGGTGTTTATCTTTGAAGTTTGGTGTTAGAATGCATTTATAGTATATAAATAGGATTTATATTAAGAGATAAGTAAGATGAATGGTAAGTGAGGTGTAATACCTATAGTTTTACAAGTCTTTTTATGAAGCTATGATGTAATTGTACATGGTTACATGTGTATAAATGACAAAGGATGTAAGGATGATGAATCTAATGTATAATCCATGATTTCAAGTGTGTGCACAAGTTTCATTGCCTACGAACTATACAGAATAGATATTATCATGCGTTGGTTGGGTACGAAATGTAAAATGAGGTATCAGGCAATTAAGGATGAATTACAAAGTTAAAATCTGCAGAAAACTGCAGTAATAAGGGTGCAAGGGAGGAGCAGATTGATCTCCCATGAAGGAGAGATCGATCCCCTCTCACAAAATGTCAGGAATCCGTTCAGTTTCACAAGACAGATCGATCTCACAGGAAGGCAGATCGATCTCCTTAAGTCTCGGCCTAGGAGAGATCGATCTTCCTTAAACAACAGATCGATATCCCATTCACAAACAGATCGATCTCATAATGAAGATCAAATCGATCTGGTAGTATTTACGTTAAGTGAAAGGACTACCAAAACCATGCAGGGATCCACAAGGGACCAGATCGATCTCATGTTTCTGCATCGATAAAAAGAACACGGGATTGAGTTGAAAAACTAGATTTCTTCCCACCAAAATCTCTCCTATCCCTTTTGTCTCAAAACCATCAAGCCTTCTCACTCTAAATATCACTACATTCCAGCTAGAATTTAAAGAAGCTCAAGAAGGGAGAGTTATTCCTTGAAGTAAGGAGAACAACATACCCAAAAATCACACATTGGTTTGATTGAGAGGAGAAAATTTGGCTACCACAAGTTTGACCAAGGAAAAGGGCTAAGTTGGGTAAGTCTTCAAAACTCTCAACTCCAAGCAAGATGTTTTAAGTGATTTTAGGAGTTGATGTAAGTATATTGTGATGGTAAAAAATGGCTGAGAGGTGTAGAACTCAATCTAAAATGTACCTAAAAAAGAGATAGATTGAGTTTGCCATTGTGATGATCTTGGAATGCTATGATATGGGTGGTGTTGAGTGAATGATTTTTAAATGATATATATATATATATATATATATATATATATATATATATATATATATATATATATATATAAAGGTGGGATATGATATAAGGCTTAAGAAGCATGAATTGAATGGTAAATGACAATGTGAATGTTTAAGAGAAGAAAAAGGAAAATAACTTAATGATTTACACGTGTAGATCGGAAAACGTCAGAAACACGATTAAACCGGATCGCGAACGGAGCAAACGAGGTAAGGGATAATACAAGCGCGATTCAAGGTAAGGGACTGTATGTTAGCGATAGAGATATTCGTACGTATTTTACTGCGATTTTAGTAGTTATGACGCTAGAAATATTATATTTAGCTATTGAACCATATGTGAATTGAAATGTATTATGGTAAAAATTGTGAAAATGGGAGAAGGAAAATACCTGACATGCATGTTTTAATGTTTTTACAACTATATGTTGTTTTGTGACTGAGAAATGATAATAGATAAGCTGACTAGTTTTACATGTTTAGCATGGAACGACATACTACGTTAATAAGCACGATTTGAGTTTTAAAAGAGAAAAATAGCCGCCTATCATATTTGAAATGTGGATTGGTGTTGGGGCCTTAGCTCACACTTGTTATGAATGATTTGACTATGCTGGAGTTTTACTCGCATATGTTTTCATGTTTTGATAAACCGTGCTGGAGCGTAGCTCGCACGTGGTTCTATGATGATGATTTTGTGCTGGAGTTTAGCTCGCACAAGTTTTTATGGTTTTATGATGATGATGATGATGTGCTGGAGCCTAACTCGCACACGATTTTTAAGATGATACAGTGTTAGAAGCAGTCGCTCGCACTGAGAGATATTGTGCTAGAGCCTTGCGATGACTGTGTGCCACACTGATTCTGCTCGCCCGGTATATGAGACATGGTTAAGGATGATAAGTCCATCGGTGAAAGGTGGATGGACTGGGTCCACGGGCGTACGTTGATCCGTGTGGTTGTCCGTAGAATACTATGTGCCATACTAGGTGCACGTGGGTACTAGTATCACGTAGATGACACATGGCGTACATTGTACCATGAGTATACGTGATGTGATGAGGAAGATGATGATGATTGAGATGAGTCGAAGGGTAGGACTGACCCATCCCCCTTCAGGAGAGTGATGCCCTGTGCACACCTGATCAGTGAGGCATGAGATCACTGACTATGGCCATATGTTGTGGATATTTGTTCGCCTAAGTTTCCATACCTGTCTCAGAGATAAGAGGAATTTTTAGAAATTCAGAAAAGAAAGAAATTTGATGAAAAGAAATGATTTGTAAAAAAGAAAAGAGATATTGTGATTTGATAAATATCCTGATTTGAATGCTTGTGCTGTGATAGCACTATTTTATAATATGTTTTTTTTTTAAATAGAAGTATTGAGCATTGGTTATATGAAAATGCTTATGAGAGAAAATTGTTTAAATGCATTTTCTTTGATAATTTCATTTGTAATGAATGATGATTTTATTGACCATGCATGGACTATGTAGATAGTACAGTATCTACCTGTTAGTATCATTTTCCTTACTGAACTGTGGTTTGCTCATCCCACTATTTTTTCCCATCCAGATATTGAGAAGTAGGATAGTGCGATGGTCTTAAAATTCGTTTTGTGTTGGACAGCTCCTATAAGAGGCTAAGGTATAAGGAATGTATACACATAAGTATTTTGTATCTATCATTTTATAACGCACAGTCATACATTGATAATGAGAAAAAAAATTGTATGAGGATGTTATGTAATGATATTATATTTATACAATTCAATTTTGTAAATCTACACACATATCTGGGAGTGTGTGATTTAAAGTTTTAAATATTTCTGCTATAAATGTATGGAGTTAATAATTGTATCGGCTCACAGTCCAACCGTAAGTGGTATATGTATGGATGAAGGCACCCGAAATCGGGGTCTGACATGAGGTTTTATTGAACAAATGGAAATTTAGGATTCTTATTTAGGCGAATGTGATGTTAAGGACAACGTACGAATCATGTAATATGAATTATGGCTCATGGATGATTAAGATAGCCTATAGGAGCATTAAGGTTAAGTATTGAGTTAAGAATAAGAAGGGATAAGTGATTAGTTATGTTTTGACTAATGTCTAAGTATGATGAAGTCTACGTAAGTAAAAGGATGATGATAAAATTTTGCATGATTGGCATTACAGTTAGGAAGCTCATTGAAAGGAGTTAGGCAATATAAATGCATTGCCTAACATAAGATTGGCACTAAAAGAACCAAAGTTAAGCACTGCATTGCCTAAAGGTAAGGGATTTCATGTAGAGACATGGGTACATTTTGGTTTTAAGTATACCATGCTACGCTTTATGATGTTTTGAATCCTTTGAAGTTGGAAAGTTTTTATGAAAAGGCATAATTTTCACTAAGGAATTGATCCTTTAAGGCAGGGGATCGATCTCTTAAATGAATTTTTTTCAAAATTCTGCATTCGGGTGATGAAGGATTGATCCCCTCCATAATAGGATCGATCCTCGTACCTATATTTTGAAAGAAAAAAAGGCTTTTATGTCACTTAAAGATCGATCCTCATACTTTCTAAGATTAATCCCCCCTTTATATTTTGTATTGTAAACAACACTTTTATGCAAATTGATATATTTTAGTTTAAAGTCAATAAATGCATGCTTTGTAAAGCTTATGATTTTATGGATTAAGGAGATCCCACCAAATGCAATAAAGAGCCTTATCTTACAAAATTGCATAATAAAACTTGTTTTAGCTATTTTAACCTAATAATTGCATTGAAATGATTTCCTTAAAATGTGTTTGGCATGTTTTAGAGTGGGATCATACGTTTAAAGCTTTGAAAGTATGATTTCTTGGGGTGACTACCCCACTTAACTATGTTGTATGATCTAAAGGCTGAATATATGCTTAGTATGTTTGGAATCTGCTAATTATGTTTTGATTAATGTTCTAAGAAATAGTAAGGTTGCCATTAGTAAGTGTTTATGGGGCGTTCATCGTTCAGCCTTTTTTATGTGGTATTTTTTGCCTTTAAGTTATTAAGGTTGTATAACTTGGACAAGTCAACAATATTCTTAGTACTCATCAGTCTAGCGGGGCTAAGGAAATCATAACTATGGCCATATGTAACCTTCCCTTTAAGGGCTCCCATATTGGAATGTAAATAAGTTGCATAATACTTATAGGAAAAACTACCTAGTCTCTAGCATATGTTTAAAAGTATACGGTTATATGTTTTTAAGCTATGACTTGTAAGTAAGTATCCAATAATGTTTGGCATGATTTATACACATGCTCAAGTTTTATAGGACTCACATGATATGCTTTTAAATATGTTTGCTTTAAAATAAGTATTTTTTAAATTAAGTCTTTTTTATCATGTTTTGAACTATGCATACATGTTCTTTTTACCTTTCCCTTTATATGTACTTTTATTTGGCGTAAAACTTACCCCCTTACTCTCCCTCTACAAATTATCTACGCTAGATACAATAGCGTGTCTTCTTTTAAGCAGGCTAAAGGCGTGTCTTCCTGCCACTAACTACATTCTTTTTAAAGGTATATACACAAGTTATATATCTTTGTTTGTATTTAAGACATGTTTATGCACAGCTTGTGTAGTTATTTCGGGGATGTAATGATAAGCTATAATATGTATCAAATATAATCTTTAAACTATATTAGATATCGATTATAGCTTGTATCTCAGGGTGTGATGATTACATTCTTTTGTAACTAATTGATTAATGATATGAATTGAGGTTAATTCGATGCATGATATGAATATATGTTGGAGATTAGTTTGAGATCACATCACACACAATTGGAATATGACCTAAAGGAAATTCACGACCAAGTTGATCAAATAAGATCAACCAGAGTGATTAGGTGCTACATTGATCATTGACAAAACAAAAGTAAGGAAAAGAAAATTTTAATCCAATTTTCACTGAATTGGGATGTTACACAATACGAATGACCCCAATTATACTAGGTACATGAATTAAAAGAGTTACTCCCAATCAACATTTCTTTGTACGAAATCTTAGTTACGTCATTGGATTTCCCTTTAAAAAAATCAAACACTTCGATTTCCTCCACATCTTCAGATTTAACCCATCATCCACATTAAGACGACCCTGAAATGATCATTAACTTCATATTAAAATTAATTTCAAGTCTCGATTCTGTTAACACCAAATGAGGTAAATACAATAGATTCACATACCATTCAAAAAAGGAGTAAATACAATACAATATTGTTGATCTCCAACTCTATAAAACATGAGTAAAGGAATTGAATATAAAAATATTATAGTCAAGCTGTCAAGATTATCAAGAGCTGATGACAATATTAAATACCTTATCTCTTGCTTAGGCCCTAAAATAAACGTTGGTAACTGTATTAATTCTAGAGTGACCGACTTCCATAGAGATCACTGACTTTTTTTCCAATAAAAACAACTGGCCATGTATAAGGGTAGTCGATTGCCCTGATGCCAAAAGCACTCTGGCAGTCGAATGCCATACATGAGCATTCGACTACCTTAAGGTATTCGGGTTATAAATTCCCCTTTTCTAGGCAGATAAACCCTAAAATTGTAAGACCTGAAATTTGTATTATTCCACTGTAAGTATATCATTGTAAATATACACTTGTGATATATTGATTTATAAAGAATGAATAATAAAATGTTAAGTTCAGTTGAATTAAGAAAATAAAGCTAAGTGCTTTAAATTGAGAAATAAGAGTTTCGGTAAGCTCAAGACAAACCGAATAAAATTTGATTAAACCGACTGAAAATATGGACTCAGAACGCTAATATATAAGGAGTGCAAAAAGGGAAATTAGTCCGAATTTGTAAGACCCAAAAATTACCCACCTTGAAAATTTATCTCGAAAATATAGAAAAATTATTTTCGAAAATCAATAATAAGGAAAAATATATTTTCGGAGAAATAATAAAACGGGATGTACATATATATATTTTTAGAAACAAATTTAAATAATATATATGTACATGTGTGTATAAATATTAATGTATAAAATACATTATGGTGATATAATTATATTATAATAATATAATATAATTGGGATATTATTATTATTATTATTATTATTATTATTATTATTATAATAGTATAAGATATTTTATACATATTGGGTATTATATTATATTTAAGTACAATATAATATATATGTATAATAAACAAAAAAATGAAAAACGAAAAAAAAAGGAAACAGAAAGTGGAAACGAAATCGCGACACAGTGAACCAAATCGACCCCCCTGTTTTCCTTCCTTCGGTGAGCAACAGACAGCACAAGAGGGCAAGAGATGATCGGCGAGTGACGACCGACACCAAGGAGACGTCTGGGCGCCGTCACGCGCCGTGGGAACATCGAAAAAGGGAGATGACGAGAGAGGAAACTAAGGGGAGAGAGAGGGAGATTTGTCGGCACCGGAGTCGATTTGGCCCCAGCCCAACCGATCGAAGACTCCCTTGGTGAAGCCGTGTCGAACGGCGACAGAAGAGGCCTGAGAACCGGTCGAAAACGTCGACAACTGCGAAAAAGCCCTGAATCGGTTCAGACCGTTTCAGTGTGAAATGGAGTAAATTGGTACGAACCGGTTTAGTAAGAGAGAGAAAAAAATTTCGTAAAAAAGTTTCGGTGTCGACTCGGCTCAACAATACACTGATAAGCGGTCGAAATTGATGGATTTATTTCAAAATATTTAATTGAATTTATATTTGACCGAAATTGACCTGGTTCAATTATATAAATGTGTAGCGCGACAATAGACGACGAACGTGAGTTCGATCGAGCCTCGAATTTGCATGCCATCGCAGAATCTCAGTCAGTGAATTCCCTTACAATAACTGGTATAGTTATACGAGTTAGGAATTTATCGCATAAGTTACGGATAAATTTTGAATGAAATGTTTTAGGTATTGGAATTGAAAACTGGCTATCAAAAGTAAGAATATTGAATTAGATTGATGTGATTGGTAACTATCTGCAGTTCCTGGAGATATACACAGAGCCGGATAGACTGAATTACGCGAAGTGGGAAAATAATGAAAAATACTTTAGCGTAATTCGCGGTAAGGGAACTTTGTGGGGTATAGAGATAGCTAAACGTATTTTCCTCGTTATTTATAGTCACTTACAATTTGTCTATAGTCTAGATATGGGGATTCTAGATTTCTCTCGAGTAGGGGTAAAATTACCAAAATACCCTAATTATGACAAAAATTTAAAAACGTATGAAAATGCATGAAATTGCATATCTCATTGTTTTCTTGGTAAAAAAGTAATTTTTGATGATTAAAATAATATACGAGCTGTAGATTTGACTAATTGGATAAGATTGCATATTTTCCTACGTGATGAGTGATTTGATGGGAAGTGGTCCCTCTCACTCTATTTCGTGTCGTTTTGTGTGGGACTCAGTTTTAGCGTACCAGTCCACCAGAGCTGTCTATTAATTTTATTTGTGAGATCGTGCTGGAGCTTTGCTCGCACTTTGATTTATACGATTTATACATGACATGGAGCTAGAGTTTTGCTCGCACTGGATTTATAAGATTTATGCTTGAAATAGTGTTGGAGCCTTGCTCACACTCAATTTTATATGATATGCATAAAACAATACTGGGGCCATCGAGTTTACTGTGTGTTACGCCGACTTGCTCGCACTTGATTTTGAGATAGGCGACAGTTGATGATCTAAGTTGGGGCGGTAAGTTCCTGTGGCAGGCACCCCCAGACTTGTGATTTTTAAATTGAGGTTGACGAAGTACGTTGTACCGTGTAAGTAATACGGAGTACGCTGTACCGTTGTTGAGAGTCGTTGGACGACTGATTGACTGACGGGTAGCATTTGACCTCCTCCCGCGGCAACGAGACACTCTTGCACACCTAGCTAGTGTGCTTGGGGTCTCCAACTATGACCATAAGTCTGTTATTCATTGTGACATCCCTGCCTAGTCTCCGATATGGTTGATTTCATGTACCTGGAGGGTACCGGTGGGTGAATAGGATTTCACCACACCGAATTGAAACTTATTTTATACCAGTAAGTGAATAGGGTTTCACTACACTGAGTTAGAAACCGATTTTGATTTTATACAGGAAAAATTTTTATACATAGCGGTGGTCGCTATTAATTTTACTGTTTTGGGTGCAATGTGTAAATCGGAAACAAGTTTTACACGAATGTGTTATATATATTTATATATATATATATATATAAAACGAAGGTTGCTATCTACTTATATTATGATTTTGTTTCCTACAGAAATGTTTTCTGCATAATGCATAGCATTATATTCATGTAGATAGTAGAGTTATCTACTGCATGCATACTTTCCTTATTGAGCGTGTAATTGCCCACCCCTTTACTTTCCTCTCTTTCCAAATTTTTATCAGTAGTCTGAGAGTGTCGCGGTAGATCCTGTATTTCCTTGTGTCCGCTGCCCTTTTTGTTTGCACAAAGGCATACACTCTTGTAGTCTTTTGTATCCAAACATTTGAAGCACAGTATTGTATATGTATAAGTACCAGGGATGTAAACTAATGTTAATAATTGTAAATTTATCTAAGTATAATTTCTTACCATGATTGTATATCTCATGTGCATGGATTGAAAAATAAGGAAAGTGATGGATTAACATTGACTCATAGCCTAACTATTGAATGTAAATGTAAGAGAAAAGGGTCACGACAGAAGTTGGTATTAGAGCAGAGTTGGTCTGATATGAGTCGGTGTTAATGGTGAAAAAAATTTACATCCCCATGATACTGTGCGTTATTTAGATACAATTGTGTATACCGGGTTCTTATGTCACTAAGAGTTGTGTCATATATGCAGGAAATTATTAGGATGTCTGATAGATACCGCAGTAGAGGGGAAGGCTCCAAATCTCGAGGGCATAGAGACAGGCCCGAGAGACATAACAAATCAACTTCTGATCATGTCTCACAGGATCCAATAGAGTCTACTGAGGCACGGATGGCGAGATTAGAGCGTACAGCAGAGAGCTTGTCACGTTCGTTTGGTCAGGCAATGGTGATATTGGAGAATCTGCAGGGTATGGGTGGCCCAGCAGCAGCCCCTGCCATGCCTGCACCACAGACCACTAGACCGACTAATTCTGCTCGTCCTATACCGCCACCGCCTCCACCTGTACAACCTGAGCTTGCACCTCCACCTGTTCGACCTCCGGTACCACCAGCCCCAGTAGAGCCTCAGAGAGCTCAGCAAAGGAGAGGTAACGAGGTGGGGTATGGTTACGATTTAGACCGTTTGAAACAGTTTCAGAAGCTGAGACCACCATCTTTTAGTGGGGTTAAAGATCCAGTAGTAGCTGAGGATTGGGTGAATAAGTTGGAGAAGTAATTTAGATATTTCTAGTGTTCTCAGACAGAGAGAGTAGCCTTTACTACGTTTATGCAAGAGGGCAAGGCGTAACATTGGTGGAAGTTCGCCCAGCCTATTTTGAGGGTTCGAAATCAGATATTGACTTGGGAGATATTCTTGCATGCCTTTAGGAGGTAATATGTTCCAGAGACGACTAGGAGACGGTTACAGATGAAGTTTTTCGGTTTGACTCAGGGTAACCGATCTGTAGACGAGTATGAGTCCCGATTTATGTCTCTGAGGAGATATGATCCTGACATCATGAGTAACAAAGATAAGAAGATCATGAAGTTTATGGATGGGTTGAGACCGTCTACCAGAGCTAGACTAGCTCTTTTGGATATTTTGACTTACGAGGAGGCAGTGCGCATAGCTCAGTTGTGTGAGCAGGATTTCGAGCGGCACGTCTCTGAGTTTGGTCAGTTTGGGATAGGTGGTAAGGGCCGAGATAGAGGCAGGAAGAGAACAGGGGATGATAGAGTGATCAGAGAGGGAAAGAGGCCTTTTGGGAAGTAACAGAGATTCGGGGAGTCGCGAGGCAAGGCCAGTAGACCCCCTATACATCCTACTGCAGCTCCAACCAGGGGTATTGTGATTGGTGAACCCCGACCTATTGCCGAGCTATGTAAAATTTGTGGGAGATATCATAGAGGTAGGCACTGTTATGTGACAGCCGGAGCTTACTTCAGATGTGGTAAGACAGGGCATCTAGTTAAAGATTGCCTGAAATTAGTTGAGATTACCCCACAGAAGGGCAAAGAGTCAGAGAAAGCTCCACCTAGTACTTTTACCTTGAGACGAAAGACCACAGCCGAAGAGAAGGGAAGCAGACTGTTGGTCAGGGCAAAGTTTATGCGATAGACCAGGGCATTGCAGATGCTTCACCTGAGGTGCTTAAAGGTACAATCCTGATCTTTAACCTTGAAGCATTAGCATTATATGATCCTGGTGCAACGCATTCATTTATCTCTCTGTCATGTGCATTTAAATTATGTAAGACCCGTATTTTAATATGTACTCTTTATGATTTTGTGATGTACAGACAAGTCACAATTGATATAAATGATACGAGACTAGTGCTCACTCTAAGTGACCTAGACGTGTATCCGCAAGTGCACAGGTCGTACAAGTAAAAATGAGATTTGAGTCCCGGATTATCGTCCCACAGAGAAGTTAAATGGCCTAATTAACTACTGGTTAATCTTACCTTAAGTATATCCTAGCAAATTATGAATTTTAAGTGGGTGATCTACAAGGCTAACAATACTGAAAATAATAAAAGCTATAAATTAAAGAAAATAAAACCGAATTAAAAATTACTTGCAGGGTTCAAAGAAATTAAAATCTAATACCTACAAGAGAAAATTAAAACTGTTAAAATTAATTAATGCAAATAAACTAAATTGCAAATAAAAAATAAAATTAACTTGAATAAAATTAGACAATAAAAATAAAATGTGCATGTAATTAAACTAATTAATAAAAAATACAAATTAAACTAAATTAAAATTTAATGCAATAAACTCCAAGAAAATAATCATAAATCTAAATGTCTAAACTATGGAATCTAAAATTAATCCTAATTATATCTAAATTCTAATTTTAAAAAAATCTAAATAATGCATGAGAAATATTTTTGGATTTTTCAATTTAAAATGCAAACTTACTTAAAATTACCTAAAATAATTCTACTACTAATTTTAAATATGTACTACCTAAATACTAAATTTAATTCTAAATTCCTAATTTAAACTAAGTGTAAACTAATCAAGCAAGGAACATAATATGCAAATTAAATTAAGACTATAATCTAAGCTAACAAACAAAATAAAAAGGAATACTAAAAAAAAAAAATAAAGATAAGTATGCATAAAAAAATGGAAATGTGCACAATTGAAACTGCCAAACGTGCCCTAAGCTAACTGTCCCAGCTGGTCTCGTGGTCCCGACTTGTGTACTGGTATTGTGCACGTTCTTCTCCAAATTTCATCTCCAGGCGTTGCTCTCCAGGTGCTGCACGTTTCATTGGCTCTGCAACCAGGTGCGACTCCAGGCCATTGTCCAAGTCTGCTTTCTCAGGTTCTGTTCTGTGTACCAGCACCGCGTGTTTCTCCTGCTTTAGCCTATTGCTGAGCCGCACATTACCTAATGCAACCTTCAATAATGCAAATAAAAGATAAACTAAGTTCAAACGAAGGTTGTTATCGTGTAAGATTAAAACATTTCATAAAAAAAAAAACAAAATGCTTGAAATCACAAGCTAGAGAATTGAAAGAAGAGGAACAGTAAATGGATTCTTGAACAGGGGAGAACAGAGCATTGTTCCCTGCTGGTGCCGTCTAATTGCTGCCTCTTCACCAATGCTAGCTGCTTTCTCTCCAAATCTAAAACAAAAATAAATTGAGGTAGTAAAAAAAACCTAAGCTTTAGAAGAAACTATTGTGGAACACGAAACCCGAGCAATGTCATTTGAGCTGTAGCAGAAACAGAAACCAAAAAATACAATAAAGTAAAACTGATTTGTGCAAAGAAATGAAACAACCAAACCAACAAATATATATATATATATATATATATGTGTGTAGCAATTGGATAGCTTCTATTCAACGAAATAAAAGAACATCAAATGCACATATAAAATGCATGAGCAGTAATCAGAATATCAGCTAACGTTGAACCAACAATAGAGTGAACAGTATACTAATGGATGCAACGGAGCAAGGAGAGGATGCTTAGCCACTGTCACCAGCTATGTATAATCTCTCTCACACTACTCAGCTACCCCATGAATCCTTGAACCCGAATGGACAGTAGAAAACAAAGAAATAAAACCAAATTAGAGAGCAAAACCAAGAGCAATAATAAATAAAAAATAAAAACTTTTCCTTAAGTAATGAAACTTGAACAAACTGAGAAGAAGAAGAAGATGGAAAATGGTTGCTATCAATTAGTATGGAAAATACCAAAGACCTGAAATGAAGAAGCTTTTCATAAACATGGAAATTGACATGAATAGTAACTTAAAACAAAAATGGTGGCTAACAGGAAAATAAAAAAACTATTCTAACACTACTCCTACCCTAGATTTACACTACTCCTAAATTACTTCTACTCTAAAAACTACACTAAAAACTACCCTAGGCTACCTCCTTTTCAATTGCTCATCATATTCTATTTATACACAAACATAGGGGTACAATGGTAATTTTTCATCCTAGATGAGTTGACATTGTTTGGCCACTTGTCTTCATTTGATTTGCTGCAGAGTAGATATTTCCACGTCACTTATCGGTTTGTCCAGTTGGTTGTGCGATGTGGCCCGACTTGTGTCTTACAGAAGGTTGGCACGGTGTCCGTCGATCTTATCGTTTCGAAGCGAATAAAATACTAACACCCGACATCCTACGTGTCAGACGATTGGTGACTCGATCTGTAAATTGGAAGTGGTCCAGTTTCCTTTAGCTCGTTTTCAACCCATTTTTGACTGAAACGATTGAATTTCATCCAAATTTAATTTACCTGCACATTAAAGAATTTTAATTAAATAAAGGGGATAATTAATAAAATAAATTGGGGATTTAAATAATTAATTAGGAAATTAAGCACAAATAATTCTATTAAAAATAGAATTATCAATAAATCATAAGGAATGAAAGTTTTTAAGTGCCAATGTGTAGGGAATATAAAATGGGTAGTTAAGCAAATCGAATATGAATGTAACCGTGAAATTTTGGAAAAAAATTGCAACAGAACTGCACTAGAAGAGGAGCAGATCGATCTCATTAGAAAGGAAGATCGATCTCATGGCTTGAAAATGCATTGTCACAGTATCTGCAAGAGACAGATCGATCCCTCAATAAGAGCAGATCGATCCCTCAGTAATGCAGATCAATCTTGAATAAGTTCTGGCAGAAGCAGATCCATTTCCAAAGGGTTCTGGATAGAACAGATCGATCTCATAGCAAGGCCAGATCGATCTCCTTAAGGTTCTATGTAAAGCAAATCGATCCTATAAGCTTAAAAAGTCATTTTTTGAAGAGAAAAATGCAGGGCAGATCGATCCCTTACCATTAGGAGATCGATCTCCAAGAGTAATTCTATATATACATGACTCTGCAACTTCATTTTTCCCGAGAGCACCAATTCCCATTGAAAACCAAAGTGTAACCTAACCTTTCTACTCCATAAATCTTCATATTTCAAACAGTTTTGAGTGAGATTTATTTCAGCAAAGTTGTTCTTAGTAAAGAGTAGAAAAACATAGTTGGAAACTAGAAGTTGGAATCAAAGATTGAAGGAACAAGGTGGATTTTACCAAATTTGGCAAAAAGAGGAAAACTTTAAGCTAGGTAAGATTCAATACACCAACTTCATATATGTTAATTTAGGTGACTTGGTGAGTTGATTAGTGTATGTTTAATTTGCTGAAAACACTTTAATCATGAAAAATATCAATGACCTAGATATTGGCATGAATTTGAGAAAATGATGAGGAAGTTGAGCAAACATGGATTTAAGGATGAAATAAGTATGTATGGAAGATTGTAAAATGGTTTTATGAAATACATAAATTGGAATATATGAGAAATGAAAATGGGTATATGAGAATTATGGTGAAATACCATAATGGGAGAAAGTGATGAGAGTGAGGCATTAAGAGGAGTTAAATGCATTGAATTAGAGTCATGCAAGTGAAAAATAAAGTATATTAAGGTATACTGATGTGAATGATTATTAATAGCTTCAGAAGTTATATTGGAAATTGATCGGACTGCGAGAGCGAGCAGCACCGAGGAAGTGAGGTCACACGACATGATCCGAGGTAAGAAAATTCTATGAATAGCTAGAGATAGCTACATATATTTCGAATAGAATTTTGATTATTATACCGTATATGAAATTCCATGTATAGCAAAGTTGTGATAGGAACCGATAAGGTAAATTGTGGTTTTATCCAAATTAAGGGTAAAAGCTTAGAAAGCATGTTTGTGACTAGTTTTGATAGTTGCATTAATAGAGTGGCTAATGTTTTCATGTTATATGCGAAAACAGCACAATTAAGTACCGATTTGATTTGATTGAGTGAATTTCAATTTAAATCAGTCATCTATCGATTTATGTGAAAACCATTGGTGCTAGAATAATACTCGCACTATATTTTATGAGATATGCATCACATAGTACTTGAGTATATTCTAGTACTTGATTTTAATGCGATTTATGCATGATAGAGTACTGGGAACATTACTCGTACTCAGTTTTATTGATTGATGCATGATAGAGTATTAGAGCATTGCTCATACTCAGTTTTACATGACATAGTGCTGGGAGCATTGCTCGCACTAGATTTATGTTACTTATGCATGAGGTCATGTTGGGAGTTTACTCGTACGTACCGAGTTTTGAAAGAGAGATCATGAAACAACCGTGTTAGGAGCCTGTGCAGACTGTGTATCACACCGATTATATGCTCGCACGTGTAATATTTTGAGATATGGTCGAGGGCTATCAAAAATATTATCCATAGTATGAGGGATAAGACTTATGGCAAGCACCCCAACTATAAGGTATATCCATAGTTTGAGAGCTAAGACTTATGACAAGCACCCCAACCTTGAGATTGGGTCCATGGAGTACTTTATACTGTGTATGTCACATGGAGTATGCTGTATTGTGAGTACACGATGTTATTGAGTTGTGGGCTGACGGTAGAGGATTTGACCCACCTCCCGTTACAGCAAATATGAGACCTCGTACACCGACTACTGTGTAGCCTAGGATCACGAAAAATGAGCTATGATCATAATCTCGAAACATGTAGTCGCCTATCTCGTTTCTTTCACTTGAGGTTTCTTGAATGAATTATCACATGATTTTATAATCTGAACATGTGACTTTGTGTGTGATAACGGTAACCCGAGGGATGGGTGAGGCCCAGATTTCTATGTTTTTTCACATGATAAAATGCCATATTGTTTTGATTTAATTGAAATGGCATGATAAAATGTGATTTACATTAATTACATGAGAAATGCAATGTTTTGCATAAACTACTGAGATTACTAAACCAGCATGTTTTTAGTTCATAACTGACGATTTGTATCTATATATATTCCATAAATGTTTCAAGAAAGACACATGTTTTAGATATGAATCAAAAATGAAATGATTTAGCGGCATGAGCATTGTATTTTGTAGATAGTGTGGTTATTTACTTTCTTACCTTATTTCCTTACTGAACTGTGAGCTCACCGCCTTTTTATTTTCCCTTTCCACAGAGCATTCACAGTAAGTGGACACGGCTGAGGGCTGAGGACTGGTATTCCTTAATCCGTTGCATACCCATCTTGCAAAAGGTATACACATTCAAACGTTTTGTACTGAACAATGTAAAAGCACAGTTATATAAATGAATATACGGTTGGGGATGTATATGTACAAGTATTTGTATTAATGTACATGAGTTTACTTGTAATGAAAGAATACTTACAGTCAATAGAAAATTGTATTGACATGTATGCATGTTATGGAATGAATGTGGTTGAGGTGACTAATATCGAATCACAGCCCAACGGTTTGGTGTTGAGTTACGACAGAAGGAAAGGTAAGTAAAATACGAAAAATTTGTAGTGGTTTTTAGTACGTCACGGGAGGAGAGGTCATGACAAATTACTAGAGCATGTAAAGCCTACACCTTTAGGTAAAAGGTTGTTGATTAGCACACCGATGAGAGATAGCCAAATGACTGAGTGGATATGCAAGGATTGTAAGTTGAAGGTAGGAGATAAGAGCATGACAGCCGATCTTATCCTAGTGAATATATATGATTTTGATGTAAAATTGGGTATGAATTGATTGGCTGAAAATCATGCTATCTTAGATTGTCATTCTAAGACAATAATGTTTTCTCTACCTGAGAAACATATTGTAAATTTTTTTTGAATTAATGAAAGAAGCATTATGACAATCGAAAAATGTCAAGTGTTAAGCTAATTTAATAATTAATTTTTGAAGGTTTTATTACATATGTAGTTGATACGGATAAGGCACACCCAAAATTGATCGATATCCCCATGGTTAGGGAATTTCTCGAAATCTTTTCGGATGATTACTAGGGTTGCCACCAGGTAGAGAGATAGAGTTCTGTATTGATGTGGTACCCGGTACTGAACCAATATCCAAACCACCATATCGTATGGCTCTAATGGAATTGGAGGAGCTTAAGAAGCAGTTACAGGAACTTTTGGATAAGGGGTTTATCAGACCGAGTGTCTCACCGTGGGGAGCCCCGGTTCTATTTGTAAGGAAAAAGGATGGAAGCCTCCGATTGTGCATTGACTACAAATTGTTGAATAAGTCTACCATCAAGAATAAGTACCTCTTGCCACGTATAGATGATCTATTGGATTAGCTTCGAGGAGCACTAATCTTTTCTAAGATCGATCTAAGATCTGGGTACCGTCAGTTGAAAATTTGGAGTGAAGATGTACCCAAAACAGATTTTCGCACTCGTTATGGTCATTATGAGTTCACGGTTATTCCATTCGGGTTGAATAATACTCCCGCAGCTTTTATGGCTCTAATGAATGATGTATTCAAGCCATACCTGGATTGATTTGTTTCGTCTTTATCGATGACATTCTGGTATATTCAAAATCCAGGGAAGATCATGAGCAGCATCTGAGAATTATGTTACAGACCCTCTGAGAGAAGCAGTTGTATGCTAAACTCAGTAAGTGTGACTTCTGGTTGGAACAGATTTCATTTTTGTGCCATCTTGTATCAAGAGACGGGGTGTTAGTGGACTCATCTAAGATCAATGCAATAGTCCAGTGGGACATGCCCAAGACAGTTACAGAGATCAGGAGAGTTTTTTGGGTTTAGTTGAGTATTACAGAAGGTTCGTTAAGGGTTTCTAAAAATTAGCTGCTCCTCTGACTCGTCTCACTCAGAAGAATGTTGCATTTGAGTGGGATGATGCTTGTGAGAGAAGTTTTCAAGAGTTAAAATTTCAACTGACCACCGCACCTATTCTCACCATACCGATAAGCTCATGAGGTTTCTCTGTGTACACCGATGCGTCGGGACAGGGACTGGGCTGTGTATTGATATAAGATGGGAAGGTAGTTACTTATGGACTTAGACAGCTTAAGGACCATGAGAGCAACTATTCGACTCATGATTTAGAGTTGACGGCCATAGTGTTTGCACTAAAGATATGGCGCCATTACTTGTATGATGAGAACTTTCAGGTATACACTGATCATAAGAGCCTCAAATATCTGTTTCCACAGAAGGAATTGAATATGAGGCAACGGAGATGGTTAGACCTTCTGAAGGATTATGACTGTGAGATCTTGTACCACCCAGGTAAGGTTAATGTGGTTGCTGATGCAATGAGCAGAAAGAGCCTTGGGATGGTATCTTATATGATGATCAAGGAACATGAGCTGTTAGAGTAGTTTGCGAGCCTCAGCTTGGATATGACCTCTTCTGCTACTGACGCTTATTGTATGATAGCTAGTATGAGATCGAAACTGGATTTGGTTGACTGGATCAGACAAGCTCAGCGTGGTGATCGCTTATGTATAGATGTGGCTAGTCAGATTCAGATGGGCACTAGTATCGACTAGGAGTTAGGTACCGATGATTTACTGAGGTTTAGAGGCAAAGGTGTTCCTGATGATCCACAGTTGAGAAGACTTATTTTGTCAGAAGCTCACTCTTCGAAGTATACTTTACATCCGGGGAGTACTAAAATGTATCAGAATCTCTGAAAAGTA
Source organism: Firmiana major (assembly GCA_033439115.1). Classification (NCBI taxonomy): domain Eukaryota; kingdom Viridiplantae; phylum Streptophyta; class Magnoliopsida; order Malvales; family Malvaceae; genus Firmiana; species Firmiana major. The sequence goes on along the minus strand of CM065913.1, from coordinate 32,356,048 downwards.
TATTGGTGGTTAGGTATGAAGAAAGACATCGTTGAATTTGTTGCGAGATGTCTGGTATGCCAGCAGGTTAAGGTAGAGCATCAGAAGCCTGCAGGGTAATTGCAGCCTCTACATATACCGACATGAAAATGGAAGCACATCACCATAGATTTCATTGTGGATTTATCGAGGACCAGGAGGGACCATGATGCTATCTGGGTGATTTTGGATAGATTGGCAAAGTTAACTCACTTCTTGGCTATGAAATCCACAGATACTCTGAGTGCGTTGACGGATTTGTATGTACGGGAGATGGTAAAGCTACATGGTGTTCCAGTGAGCATTGTCTCTGATAGGGATTCCCGCTTCACTTCCCACTTTTGGGAACACTTTCAGGAAGCCATGGGAAACCGATTAAGTTTCTGCGAGTTAAAGAACAAACTGACCACCACACCTATTCTCACCATACCCACCAGCTCAGGAGGTTACTCAGTGTATACAGATGCCTCAAGACAGGGACTGGGCTGTGTGTTGATGCGGGACAGGAAGGTAGTAGCCTATGGATCCAGGCAGCTTAAGGACCATGAGAGGAACTACCCAGCCCATGATTTAGAGTTAGCAGCTGTGGTATTTGCCTTAAAGATTTGGCGCCACTACTTGTACGATGAGAAATTCCAAGTGTATACATATCATAAGAGTCTCAGATATCTGTTTTCACAGAAAGAGTTGAATATGAGGCAGAGACGATGGATAGAGCTTCTAAAAGATTATCATTGCGAGATATTGTACCATCCAGGGAGGGCTAATATTGTGGTGGATGCCCTGAGTAGAAAGAGCCTCGGAATGGTATCGCAGATGATGGTCAGGGAATATGAGCTGCTTGAGCAATTTGTTCACCTCAGGTTGGATATAGACCCTCTTGATGTTGACAGTGGCTGTGTGATAGCTAGCCTGTGAGAGAAACCGGATTTGATTGACCAGATACGATAGATGCAACATGCCGATCTACTATGTGAGGATCGTACGAGTCTGATTCAGAGGGGTGATGTGGCTGATTTCTTAGTGAGTGATGATGGCCTATTAAGGATTAGACGCAGGATTTGCATTCTCGATGACCCAGAGCTAAAGAGATTTATTTTGACAGAAGCTCATTCATCGAGATACACATTACATCCGGAGAGTAATAAGATGTACCAGAACCTTCGAAAAGTGTATTGGTGGTCAAGGATGAAAAAGGATATCGCAAAATTTGTGACAAGATGTCTGATATGTCAGCAAGTGAAGGTAGAGTATCAGAAGCCTGCAGGGTTATTACAGCCTCTACCTATACCAATTTAGAAATGGGAGCATGTCACTATGGATTTCATCATGGGATTGCGAGGGCTAAGAGGAACCATGATGCTATATGGGTAGTGGTGGACAGACTGACGAAATTTGCCCACTTTCTGGCTATGAAATCTACAGATACTTTGAGTAATTTGATAGAGTTATATGTACGGGAGATAGTGAGGCTACATGGTATTCCAATGAGTATCATATCAGATAGGGATTTTCGCTTCACTTTTCACTTCTGGGAACACTTCCAGGAAGCTATGGGAACCCAGTTAAGTTTCAATACCGCTTTCCACCCTCAAACCGATAGTCAGTCAGAGAGAACCATCCAAATGTTAGAGGATATGCTGAGAATGAGTGTTATGAATTTTAAAGGCTCCTGGATGATCACCTACCATTAGCCGAATTTGCATACAACAATAGTTATCACTCGAGTATCGGGATGACACCATATAAAGCGTTGTATGGTAGAAGGTGTCGTCCCTTATTGGTTGGGAAGAAGTGGGTGATAGGAAGACTTTTGCTCCCGATTTGGTACAGCAAGCCTCTGAGGTTATTCAACTGATATGTGAGAGATTGAGAACAGCTCAGAGCAGGCAAAAAAGTTACGTTGACATGAAATGAAGGCCACTAGAGTTCACTGTGGGTAACTCAGTGTTTTTGAAAGTTTCTCCCTCAAAAGGGATCATGAGGTTCGGTAAGAAGGGTAAGTTGAACCCTCGATATATTGGACCGTTTGAGATACTGGAGCGTGTGGGAGATAAGGCCTGCAGGCTAGCATTGCCACCAGAGCTAGCAGGTATTCTAAACGTCTTCCACGTATCGATGCTTCGAAAGTACCATCCATATCCGACTCTTGTGATTCGGTATAAGCCATTGGAGCTCAAGGACGATTTGACATATATAGAGAGACTGTTAGCACTGAAATCTATATATGTTTAGGACCCTTTTTACTTAGTTATTTGATTTGTTCTTTGTAATATTAGGTATGTTTTATGTGTTTTGTGCACTTGTGCAGGAAAAAGAACAATTTGGAGAAGTTAAAGCTTTTGGAGTTGGTTCTGATGATTCCGTGAAAAAGTGAAATTGCAGGATGCTGATCGTGACTTATGCTGCAACAATAGAAGAAACTGGACAGTGCAAAGCAGATCTGAGGAATTAATACCATTGTCGCAGCATAGCAATTTGATTAGGGCAACACTGTTTTTTCACGTGGCCTTCTGCGTTTTAGTGCTTGAAAACCTTATAATAGTCTTTTTATCAGAATTTCGAAGGAGGTTGCGACAGAAGACTTCAAGATTGATTTAGCTCCATAGAAACTCCCATCTTTTACATCTTTTTTCTACCAATGTTTATTCTAGGGATGATAAATTAGAATTATTGGATGTTTATTATGATTTCTAAGAACTCAACTCCTTTTTCCTAGAATCGATGTAACCAACTTTGGGCTGATTGCAATTACTTTGTGATGATTGTTTGGATAATTTCAATTATGTTTATTTAATCTACTTGCTCTTGATGCTCTAATTGATTGGCCACCAATTGGATGAATTAGTATAGGAATCCGGCACTCGGGAGAGAGGATTATTTATATGCACAGGGGTAGATTAACATAGGACTTTGTTGAATCGGAAGGTTGACAAATCGTATGAGTCATAGAGAAACAGAATTACTATCGCTTAATGAACTCTATTATTTAATTCTGAATCGGGAGGTTAAGATTAGATAATTTGGGTATGACTGTTTAAAACTCGGGAGAGATAAACAAGAATTAGTTTCGACTATAAACAAGTGGAAATCAAAAGAACAATTGATCAAAGGAATTGTATGAACCCTAGTTAAGTGAAATCGAGTTCTAGGAATATTTTGTCATTGATATTTTTAGACTTAATTATTGTGACTCATTTTAATTAAATTGTTCCGTAGTTAATTGTTAAAGTAATAAATAGGATTTTCACCAACATTCATTAATTTTCTAAATAAAGCTCAAGGTTGTTGATTATAGTGATTTACGATAGACACAGTTCCCTGTGGGACAATACTCATATTTACTCTATACTTGAAAACTGACCTGTGCACTTGCAGCAGTGTTCCATAAAAGGACAACAAGTTTTCAGGCGCCGTTGCCGGGGAATCTGTTGTTTAGTTTTTCGTTGACACTGTTTCCCAATAGCCTTTACTTTAATTTAGATTTCTATTTTTATTTTTGTTTTAATTTATTATCTACGAATATTTATTTTATTTTTTATTTTTTAGGTGAATGGTAAAAACTCACAGAAGTGAAAATACAGATGTAAAAGAAGAGTTAGATCAAGAACCATAGAGAACCATCAGACAAATTCAGCAAAACAGATTTGAAGAGAAAGATCGAAATTTAATTGTGGCAAATGAAAATCAACAGCAACGAGCTATACACGATTACTTTATCCCAGTTGTGAAACAGAATTTTGCTGCTATAAGAGAGATTCCTATGAACTATAACAATTTTGAACTGAAGCCGGCATTGATCAATATGGTTATGCAAAACCAATTTGGAGGTTCGGCTTTGGAAGATCCTAATACACGTTTGATAAGTTTTCTGCAGATTTGCAGCACCATTAAGATTAATGGAGCCCCTGATGATGCTATTCGGTTAAGATTATTTCCTTTTTCTGTTCGGGATAAAGCCTTGAGTTGGTATCAAAATCTACCCACAGGAAGCATTCCGACATGGGCAGTGATGGCACAAAAATTCTTAGCAAAAGTACTTTTCACCAGGAAAGACAATGCAGATGAGATTAGAGATTGCCCAGTTCACACAGTTAGACCAAGAACCATTACATGAGGCATGGGAACGATTTAAAGAGTTATTGCGTAGATGCCCTTAGCATGGATATGATGAAGGAAACCAGATACAAGTTTTCTATAGAGGCATGACTCCGCAAACACGAGCTACTGTGGATGCTTCAGCAAGAGGTTCACTATGGTCTAAGATACCTGATCAAGCTATGCAGTTAATTGAGGAGATGGCTATAAACAGCAGCCAATGGCCAGGTGAAAGAGCTAATGTCAGAAGAGTAGCAAGTATGCATGAGTTAGATACGCAGACAGCCATCCTAGCAAGACTTGAGCAGATTTCAACACAAATTTCTTCAATGAGTATATAAGGGCCGCAAGCTATGATTCATCATGACAACACAAATCTTAACTTGATGGGGGCAGATTTGGAGCAGGTGAATTATGTTAATAATCGTAACTTTAGTTTTCAGGGAAATCGAGTTCCTAACTACTACCAGTCAGGATTCAGAAACCATGAGAATCTATCTTATGGTAATTCTAAGAATGCTCTAAACCCACCAGCAGCAAGTAACAGCAATACAGGATTCAATAACTAAGGGAATTCCTAAGGTTATGGTGGAGTTAGAAGGAACGAATTTAAGGAGTTCATGGTTGAAACTAGAACAAGATTTAGCAAAACTGATGCGCGATTAGACAACGTGGAAGCTAAAATGTTAGAGATGAATACCAGTCGTGGTGCGCAGATGAAGTTTGTTGAGACTACTTTGGGACAGTTAGCTGCAGCTGTCAGTTCTTTAAATGAAAGATGTAAGTTTCCTAGTGACACAGTGCTCAATCTGAAAGAACAATGCAATGCTATATCTTTGAGAAGTGGGAACACCTATGAGCCACCAAAGGTAGCAGAGAAAGAAGAAACTGCATCAATAACTGAGGTGCAGAAGAAGCATACTGAACCTGTTATGACAAAGGATGCAGAATCAGAAACAGTAAAACATGGAGTTAATTCTAAACCTTTTAGTAAACTTTTTCCTGATAATCCTCCTTTGTTAAAACCATTTATTCCTTATCCTCAAGCTTTGTATAAAAGGAAGATTGAATCTGAGTTTAAGAAATTTCTAGATATATTTAAGAAATTACATATTAACATTCTGTTTGTTGATGCTCTGCAGCAGATGCCACATTATGCAAAGTTCATGAAAGAAGTGCTGTCAAAGAAACAGAGACTTGAGGATTATGAAACTGTCAACTTGAAAGAGGAATGCAGTGCAATTTTGCAGTAGAAGTTATCGTAAAAATTGAAAGACCCTGGAAGCTTTACTATTCCATGCGAGATTGGAGGATCGAAAGTGGGTAAGGCATTGTGTGATTTAGGTGCTAGCATAAATTTAATGCCTTTATCTATTTTCAGGAGCCTAGGGCTTGAAGAAGTAAAGCCGACCACCATAACACTGCAACTAGCAGATAGATCGATTACTTATCCCAGAGGTATAATAGAAGATGTACTTGTTAAAGTTGATAAGCTAATTTTTCTGTCGATTTTGTAGTCTTAGATTATGAAGAGGACAAAGAAATTTCACTTATACTTGGAGACCATTCCTTGCCACTGGGAGAGCACTAATCGATGTTCAGAGAGGGTAATTAACCTTGAGGATGAATGATGAATCAGTTATGTTCAACATCTATAAGGCAATGAAATTTGCTGATGAGCCAGAAACCTGTAAGTTGATTGAAGTAGTGCAAAGTTGTGTAAGAGAAGTTGAAACAAAGGAAGCACCAACCGATCCTATGGCTCAATGTCTGGTAAATTCAGTTTCTAATTTAGATGATGAATTATTAACTAATGAAATTAAAAGTTGTGTTGTTACTTTGGAAGCAAATCCATTAGAAAGTACGACTACAACAACTAAAGAGAAGATTGACAAGTCGTAAGTAAGTGAAAAAAAAAGAAGGCAAAACTGAATTGAAAGAATTACCAAGCCATTTGAGGTATGCTTTCTTAGGTGATGATAATACTTTTCTTGTAATTATTTCATCATTTTTATCTGCTGCAGAGGAAGATAAGTTGCTTAGAATTTTAAGAGAGCACAAATCGACAATTGGATGGTCCATTGCCGACATCAAAGGAATTAGTCCTTCTGTTGTGATGCACAAAATTCGGTTAGAGGAGAATCATAAACCTTTTATTGAACCACAAAGAAAACTAAATCTAGCAATGAAAGAAGCTGTTAGAGCTGACATTTTAAAATTATTAAATGCTGGTATTATATATGCGATATTTGATAGTTCTTGGGTGAGTCCTGTGCAAGTTGTGCCTAAAAAGGGTGGAATGACAGTAGTTCGTGACACCAACAATGAAATCATATCCATAAGGACGGTAATAGGTTGGAGAGTCTGCATCGATTATAGGAAGCTGAACAAAGCTACTAGGAAAGACCACTTCCCACTTCCGTTCATTGATCGAATGTTAGACATACTAGCTGGACACAGTTATTATTGCTTTTTAGATGGCTACTCGGGCTATAACTAGATTGTGATAGCCCCAGAAGATCAAGAGAAAACAACATTCACTTGCCCATATGAAACTTTCGCATATAGAAGGATACCTTTCGGTTTGTGTAACGCCCCAGCAACCTTCTAGAGATGCATGATGTCAATCTTCACTGACATGGTTGAAGAGATAATGGAAGTCTTCATGGATGACTTCTCGGTATTTGGTAAGACTTTTGACCAATGTTTATCTAACTTGGCACTTATTTTGCAGAGATGTGAAGAGACGAATCTCGTCTTAAATTGGGAGAAGTGTCATTTTATGGTGCAAGAAGGAATCATCCTTGGACATAAAATTTTAGCTCATGACATTGAGGTGGATAGAGCTAAAGTCGCTGCTATTGAAAAGCTTCCCCCTCCAAAATTAGTTAAAGCCGTGAGGAGCTTTTTGGGACATGCAGTCTTCTATCGCAGATTTATCAGGGACTTTTCAAAAATCTCAAAACCTTTGTGTAACTTACTGGAAAAAGAAGCTGATTTTATCTTTGATGATTTTTGCTTGCAGACGTTCGAAAAGATCAAGAAGGAGTTTATTTCTGCACCTATTATGATCACACCGAATTGGACAGAACCGTTTGAACTGATGTGCGACGCGAGTGATTTTGTAATTGGAGCTATCCTTGGACAAAAGAGAGATAAGATTTTTTGGGCTATCTATTACTCAAGTAGGACCTTAGATGATATTCAGAAAAATTACACAAAAATGAAGAAGGAGATGTTTACAGTTATACATGCATTTGAAAAGTTCAGACCATATTTAATTGGGAATAAGGTCATTGTCTATACAGACCATGTAGCTATTCGATATTTATTTACGGAAAAGGATGCCAAACCCAGACTCATTAGATGGATCTTGCTTTTGCAAGAATTTGATTTTGAGATAAGGGACAAAAAGGGATCTGATAATGTTATAGCTGATCATTTATCTAGGTTGGAGCAATCTGAAATTCAGTAAGAACAGCCTATTCAAGAGGAATTTCCAGATGAGACAATAATGAAGATTAATGCAAATATGCCTTGGTTCGCAGACATAGTGAATTACTTAGCAGGAGGATTAATGCCAAGTGGTTTAATTTACCAACAGAGGAAGAAATTCTTTCATGATGTCAACTCGTATTTTTGGGATGATCCTCTGCTGTTTAAGAATTGTCCAGACCAGATTATAAGACGATGTGTGCCGAAAGATGAAGTTTAGGAAATTCTGTGCCACTGCCATGCTGCAGCATATGAAGGACATTTTGGTGCAGAACGTACAGCAGCAAAGGTGCTGCAATCAGGTTTTTATTAGCCTAGTGTGTTTAAAGATAGTTACGTGTTTGTAAAAACATGTGACAGATGTCAAAGGGTTAGAAACATTTCAAGAAGGCATGAATTACCTTTGACAAATATTCTAGAAGTGAAAATCTTTGATGTTTGGGGTATCAATTTTATGGGACCGTTTCCTCCATCTTTTGGGAAGCTGTACATTCTCCTTGCTATTGATTATGTCTCTAAGTGGGTAGAGGCAATAGCAACACCAAAAAATGATGCAAAAGTGGTGATTCGGTTTCTGCACAAGAATATATTGACAAGATTCGGTACTCCAAGAGCCATCTTGAGTGATGAAGGCACTCATTTTTGTAACAAAGTCTTCAATAGTTTTATGTCAAAATATGAAATTCGACATAAAGTAGCTCTCGGTTATCATCCGCAGACAAATGGCCAAGCTGAAATTTCAAACCGAGAAGTGAAATTGATATTGGAGAAGACTGTCTATCTGAATAGAAAAGATTGGGCTAACAAGTTAGATGAAGCACTTTGGGCATACAGGACAGCCTATAAGACTCCAATTGGAATGTCTCCCTATAGGTTGGTATTTGGTAAGGCATGTCATCTACCTATAGAGCTTGAGCATCGAGCTTACTGGGCCATTAAGAAGCTCAATTTTGACTATAACAAGGCTGGAGCAAATCGGTTACTCCAATTGAATGAGCTTGATGAGCTGAGAAATGAGTCCTATAACAATGCAAGAATTTACAAGGACAGGACCAAAAGATGGCATGACAAGATGATAATGAGAAGAGAATTCAGTACTGGACAGCAAGTTCTATTGTATAATTCAAGGCTTAAATTATTTCCTGACAAATTGAAGTCAAGGTGGTCAGGACCGTTTGAGATAAATCAAGTTTTCTCATATGGAGCAATTGAGTTGAAGAAATCAGATGAGAGTTTGTTCAAGGTCAATGGGCAGCGTATAATGCACTATTATGGAGAGGGAATGCATAAATTAGAAAGCATTCCCTTTGGTGAACCGAATTAAGGAGACTGAAAGCAGTCTGGCTGAAGACTTGAAATTCAGCGCTTTTGGGAGGCAACCCAATTTATCTTTTTAGGATTCTTAGTTTTTCATCTCGTTTTATTTTCTTTGATTTTAGTAGTTGTTTTTATTTTTATTTTATTTGATTAGTTTATGTTTTATTTTTCAGGCATATGCATAAGCAGAGCACGGTTTGGAAGTTTAGTTGTCGTGATCCTTCAAGAAAGAATGCATGGGTGCGTGACTAATGAAAGGACAAGAAAAATTTTGCAAGGGCTTAGTAGCTTTAGTGTGGACAAACAAAACAAAAAAGAAACGAAAATGGTTTTTCAAGAACAAAAGTGAATAAGTACGTGAACAGTAACTAAGCTAGAAGACTAAATTCTTCAATTGAAGAAGAGAGGGCAGAATAATGTCAATAACGGTAAGAAAAAGAAAGAAAGTCAGAAAGGGCATGAGATGAAATTCTGTCAAAATAGGAAACAAATGTCTACAATAGTGAGGTGAATGGAATACACATGTCAATGTCTTATTGGAAGACGGATTCCTTTATCCTATCAACCCCACTTACTATTTGGTTAAGCCAAAGAACCCTACCAAACTAATTTGAAAGAGGCGGTTGAACCTTTTACTTACTCAGACTCTTTTTTTTTTTCTAGTCCTGCATTTTCCTTTGTTCCCTTGGAAGTACCCCGACAAACCCCACTACCATTATTTTTCTCTTTTTTGATCTTGTTGTCTTCTGTTGATTTGGTAGTTTCACTATCCTAGTGGTCCCGAAACCCTTGGGGGAAGCAAAAAGCGTTTTCTTGTCTGATTGTGATACAGACACAAAGTGGTCCAACTCAATCTTACTTGATTTCCGTTTCAGGTATTTTCCTTGTCTCTTCAATCATTCTCAATCTTCTCACGGCCATCCTTTTGGTTTCTACAACTTGTATTTTTGAAGCTCTTCTCGGTTTGATAAATTGTTATTGGAGAAATTCTGGTTGTGACGCGATTGTTAGGTTTAGTTTGTGTGCTTGTCCGACTGGGGTCAGCTGCACACTATTCTTGTCAATTTGTGCTTCCATTGGTAATGGCACCCAAACCCGAGCTAGATGAAACCTGAAGAGTTCGAGTCAAGCAACTGATAGCTCAGCCCCATCTCCACAGAGGGAAGAACCAGTCATCACCAGTTATGATCCCTCTAGATTTGTAAACAGCCAAGCCGCAGAAAATTTCAAGAAAATCATGGGCAGAAACATGATTATCGAAAGGAGTTTTCGGCCTAATATTGGTGGCTGGGATATGTATTCTGAGTTTTTGAGGGATTTCGGGTTGTTAAAATTAGCAGGGCAACCTGACGACGCCATCCTTGATGTAGTCCGTGAATTCTATGCCAATGCAATGGAGAGCACCCATTCGACTTCTGAAGTTAGGGGTATTCTTGTTCCTTACAACGCCAACGCCATTAATCTATATCTGGACCTTCCGCAAGGGGTACAGGATGAATATACCAGTTATGTCGCAGCTCTCCACACTGATTCTGATGAGCTAGTCTGGGTCATTAACGAACTAACAGTTCCACACACCCATTGGCAGAAAAGGCCAGAGGCTGAATCTATGGCATTCCCTTCCAATTGACTCCAATATGGTCTCTACGAATGGTATGATTTTATTTGTTCTCTAATCATGTCCACAGCTCATAAAATTAGCATCGATGTGGATAGAGCTGCTTTCCTTTACTGTATTCTAACTGGCAAGATTGTTGATTTTGGAGCCATTATCTTTCGGTCCATGCAAGAGTTCATACGCCGGGAAAGTAGAAAGGGTTTACCTCACCCTTCCTTGGTCTATGGACTCTGTAAGAAATATGGAGTATATTAGACTGAGTTGGAGCCAAGACTGGCATGAAAATCTATAATCACTTTAAAAAATCCTCGGGTACCTCTGACTCAACGAGAAACTGCTCCTCCTGCTGCACCACCATAACCACCTTTTGTCAGTACTTCTGTTGGTCCATCCGCTGCACCTTCCACCACTTTCGACTCTATTGACACTTTGCTTAATAAGATTAAGGAGTTACGGATGGAAATGCGCAACAATGACCGAAACTATCAGACTTTCTGTGCGTATGTTGCCTACTACAATCATTCATTAGTACACTACCTAAATATGAGGGGTCGTGAGGGAGAGGTGGTATTTCCCTTACCACCACAATGGTGTATGCCACAGCAGGGAGAGGCAGCTAATGATGATGATGACATGGAAGAAGATGCCCCAGAGGAAGCTGATGCTGAAGATGGCTTAGAGGAGGATTCGGACAGTTAGACTACCCCAGGGAAGTCTTCTTTACTACTTTTCCAATTCATTGAGGACAATGAAAATCTTAAGTTTGGGGGAGCTATTGGCTGTGCTCTGTGTCATGCTTTGCTATGTTTTCCATGCCTGCTGTTATGTTTGCCATGCTTTGTTATGTTTTATGTGCCTGTTTCCATATTTTTAGCAATTTTTATTTATTTCAGATTTATATGTTTATGTGCAATTATACTCAGTTTTACAGATTAGTTTTCTAGATTGTGGTCGAAGATGGATTTTACAAGTAACTGATCAAATTTTATTTAAATGGATGATTTTTATTGTTTGAGTATTGGTATGTGGATAGAAAGCTTCACTTGAATCTTTTCACTCAAACTATACACCAATCATATTTAGTTTATGTACATACTGTGTTGATATGTGAAACCATAAAGACTCTAGAACTTGATTAGTTATTACTTGAGGTAAAATTGATAAACCATGCATGATTAGGAAAATGATCTAGGCCATTTTTGTTTTGAGATTGAGCCTTTCAAGCCTACCCAATTATATTAATCCTTTGGAAAACCCTTTGAGCCTAATTTTTTTCATTTTGTTGTTATATAACCATATTACAAGCCATTGCCTAATTGTTTGATTATCCTATTCTTTTGGTCCCTTACTTAAAGTACTATCAATAAAATTTTTGGATTGGGGGATGAGCTCAAAAGAAAATAGGGGTGGTTTGTAAATTGTTGGTTTGAGAACTTGAATGTTACAAACAAGGGTTTGATCTCGGGTCTTGATGAAAATTTAGTGTCATATGCAGTTACAAGTAGTGAAAAATAAATCTTAAATTCTGGAGTATGTCACTGTGAAAAAAAAAATTCAAACTCAAGAATGAGTAAAGTTGGGTAGTGATTCATGAGCTCAAAACAAATTAAATCCAAAGGTGATTACAGTGCTTTAGGTGGATTAAACTTCATATTATACCCTTTATCTCACCTAAACCCGAGCCTTACATTACAACCTTTGAAAAGTCCTTTTGATTCTTGGTTATGCATGAGCCTTTATTAGTGGAGAGTATTAGTTAAATCAAGCATATGAAGTCTTGTGTTTAATTCTCATTTAGGTTTCGCATTAACACTTGAGTGCATGAATTTGAGTAAATGATTTGACACACACACAAGTGGAAAGTGAAGAGTGAAAGGGGATTGGTTTGCTTTGATTGACTTGAACATTATAAATCTTAAATTTATCTGAAGTTGAGAACCTTGTAAATTTTTTAGGAAAATCCCAATTTAGTATGATAAGTATGTGAGCTGAGTATGGTTGAGAGTCTTTAATTGTTCTGTGTATAGTATGTCTTTGCTTGAGGACAAGCAAATTTTTAAGTTTGGGGGTATTTGTTAGCACTGAAATCTATATATGTTTAGGACCCTTTTTACTTAGTTATTTGATTTGTTCTTTGTAATATTAGGTATGTTTTATGTGTTTTGTGCATTTGTGCAGGAAAAAGAACAATTTGGAGAAGTTAAAGCTTTTGGAGCAAGTTCTGATGATTCCGTGAAAAAGTGAAATTACAAGATACTGATTGTAACTTATGCTGCAACAATAGAAGAAACTGGACAGTATAGAGTAGATCTGAGGAATTTATACCATTGTCGCAGCATAGCAGTCTGATTAGGGCAACACTGTTTTTCCATATGGCCTTCCGCATTTTAGTGCTTGGAAACCTTATAAATAGTCTTTTTATCAGAATTTCGAAGGAGGCTGCGGCAGAAGACTTCAAGATTGATTTAGCTCCATAGAAACTCCATCTTTTACATCTTTTTCTACCAATGTTTATTCTAGGGATGATAAATTGGAATTATTAGATGGTTATTATGATTTCTAGGAACTAAACTCCTTTTTCCTAGAATCGATGTAACCAACTTCGGGCTTATTGCAATTACTTTGTGATGATTGTTTGGATGATTTCAATTATGTTTATTTAATCTACTTGCTCTTAATGCTTTAATTGATTGGCCACCAATTGGATGAATTAGTATAGGAATCCGGCACTCGGTAGAGGGGATTATTTATATGCACAGGGGTGGATTAACATAGGACTTTGTTGAATCGGGAGGTTGACAAATCGTATAAGTTATAGAGAAACAGAATTACTATCGCTTAATGAACTCTATTATTTAATTCTGAATCGGGAGGTTAGGATTAGATAATTTGGGTATGATTGTTTAAAACTTGGGAGAGATAAACAAGAATTAGTTTCGACTATAAAACAAGTGAAAATCAAAAGAACAATTGATCAAAGGAATTGTATGAACCCTAGTTAGGTGAAATCGAGTTCTAGGAATATTTTGTCATTGATATTTTTAGACTTAATTATTGTGACTCATTTTAATTAAATTGTTCCGTAGTTAATTGTTAAAGTAATAAATAGGATTTTCACCAACATTCATTAATTTTCTAAATAAAGCTCAAGGTTTTTGATTACAGTGATTTGCGATAGACACAGTTCCCTGTGGGATGATACTCATATTTACTCTATACTCAAAAACTGACCTTTGCACTTGCAGTAGTGTTCCATAAAAGGACAACAGAGACCAATCCAGATACTGGATAGGAAAAAAAAGGTGTTAAGGAATAAGACAAATCCACTTGTTAAGGTTCTTTGGCAGCACCATAATTTAGAGAAAGCTACTTGGGAGTTAGAGAACCTGATACAGGAAAAGTACCCCCAACTTTTCGATGAATGACTTGGTTCTAATTTGGAGGACCAAATTTCTTGAAGGAAGGGAGGAATGTAAGACCCGTAAATTTATATGTATCAATTATGATTTCCAAGAATGTACACACAAGTTTTGTAATCAATGAATCATAAGAATTGGATAATTTCAAGTTCAAAATGTGAATGAAATGCAAATTGAGTATAGAAGCTATTAATGTAAAGTTCCCCTTTGAATTTTTGGGAAAATTACAGCTGGAATGCTGCAGAGCAAGGGGAGATCGATCTCAAATGCAAGGGAGATCGATCTTAGATGCATTTTGAAGGAGGATATCGATCCTCAGTTCAAGCCAAATCGATTTTGATTTGCCTTGGCCAGAAGCAGGTCGATCTCATCACTAAGGCAAATCAATCTCTCATTGCCTCAGGTTGGAACAGATCGATCCCTTCTCAATGGCCAGATCGATCTCAGAAACTCTCTGCCTGGCTAAGATCGATCCTATACCTTAGAGAAAATCTATCCTCAAGGCTATAAATTGTGTAATTGGAGCATGGAAGATCGATCTCTACCCTAGGAGATCGATCTCATAAGGTGAATTCTATATAAAGGAGCCTGACATTTCAAGCCTTCATCCCCTGAAACGTGAAAACCTTTCATTTTTGAAGCAAAGTAACCTAGTTTCTCTCTCTAAATTCTCATTACCTTCCAAATAGAGTTGAGAGAAGATCATTTCAAGAAAATTGTTCCTAGATAGGAGGAAAACAACATAGTTAAAAATGAGAGGTTGAATCGTTGGATTGAAGGAGAAAATGAGTTTTCCCCCAAATTGGTAAAAGAGGAAAAAGGGTCAAGCTAGGTAAGATTTCTATGCACCATTTTCTAGTATGTTAATCTAGACTTCTTGATGAGTGATTTGGTGTATATAATGTTGGATTAAATGCTCATTTACATGTTTAAACAACTATAACCTAAAATGGGTTTAGTGAGAGAAAATTTAAATGGCATAGAGCTAATGATGATTTGAGCATGTAGAGATGTTAATGAGTATGTATAGATGATTCTAAGATGACATTGCAAAATCCATAAGTTAGATTAGATGAGGATTGATAATGGGCATAATAGGTGTTTGATGAAATGCCATGGAGAAAGAAAAATGGTGAACTTAAGGCATTGTAAGCTTAATGTCGGTTTAATGCGAATCAATAGACTCGAGGAGTCTAACGGATTCTTGAGTAATGAATAGAATATTCGAAATGGACTTAAGAGGAGTAAAGTCCGATTAGACGAAATGAGGCCAAATTGGTGTAAAATGGCCCAATGCATTGAATTAAACTTCTTGCAAGTGAAAATGATGCATATTGGGGTATATTGATGTGAATTATAATTCATTGTAGCTCCGGGAGATAAAGTGGAAGCCAATAAGACCGGATCACGAGCATTGGTAATCGAGGAAGGCGATTCAAGCGTGATTCAAGGTAAAGGACTTATGCGAGCTATTAGAGATAGCTATACGTATGTTTTCCTACCTGTTGTGTGCGAATGTATGCGATAAGTATGTGGATATTGATATATCTAGGTGAAAACTACGTATGAGAATAAGTCTATAAATATGAGTTGCATGACTTCTATGTTATTGCTGTGAAAGGAGGTTTTGCAAAGAAAGAGTAATAATAGATGGGCTCTCGGTTTAGTAAATTGCATAATAAGCTTTTAATGAGTGATTGAAGGGAGATTGCCCTCTCACTCACAATCAGTTAAATGGAGCCTTCTATTTCTTTTCTGTGTGAAATTGTGCTAGAGCCTGAGTGGCAACGGTAGGTTTACCAGCCCTGCTCGCACATCATTTTTAAAAGGGATTTTTGAGAAAAGCAAAAAGGATGCTCGATGCCTCGAATGATGCTGTGTGTTCCACTCGAGAGCTCGCACTAGATTTTCTGGAATCATGCAGGAGCCAAAGAGTACTGCTTAGTGATCTTGCTCTAATTATGCTCGCATGTGACCCATTCAATTTAAAGTGATGAGACAAAGCCATGCTCGATACCTCAGGTATGCTGTTTGATCTTATGCTGAGTTGCTCGCATGTGTTCTCTTGAGCTTTATTGTGTGATAAGCAAAATCGTGCTCGATGCCTCAGGTGATGCTGTGTGTTCCACTCGAGAGCTCGCACGAGAGTTTATGAGATTGTTGTGTGATGAGTAAAATCGTGCTAGAGTCGTCGTGTATTGTTTAGTGATCATACACAGACCTGCTCGCACGTGATTTTGAGACATCGAAAATGGGTGATAAGGATCCATAAGAGCATGATGTACCATGAGCATTAGCCATGGGGTACGATGTGCCGTGATATCTTAGTGATTCTATGTGAGCTGAAGGGATGGTTGATCCGCCTCCTCAAGCATAGGGTTCTCGTACACCTGATCAATGTTGCCTGGAATCCGGACTATGGCCATAAGTCTTCTTTTATCTGTGTGATACGACATTGCGTTGCTACTGTGTGAGGTGATAAATGTCCCCCAAGGTGATATAAAATCCCATTATATGTCTCATATTCATTGATTTACAAAGAGATTTGTAAGTGTGTTCTGTGTGAACTGATAAACAAAGCTGTGTGGTTTTCAAAGATTGAACCATGTGAATTGATGATGTATATGCATATACCCATCTAGCGAATTAATGGTTTTGCATCGATGGAAGATGTTTTTTTAAAGAATGCATATGTTTTATAAGGGAAATAAATGATTATGTTTTAGCATGTAGATAGTGCAGTTGTTTACCTGCTTTCATATTTTCCTTACTGAGCGTGTTAGCTCACCCCCTTATTTCCTCCTCCACAGATACTACGCAGTAGTGATTTCTACAGTTGCCCTGCTACAGTGTGCTCCAGTTCTCCAGCAATATAGAGGTATACATTAATAAGAGAAAAATTTTGTATCCTATAAATTTAATGAACAGTCTAGTGATCTTTTGTACGAAAGGGATGTATATAATAGAAATTGATGTAAACGTTTCCGCACAAATTTATAAAAGAACAATTTCTATTTTATTTAATGAATTTAAATTATGAATGGATGAGATGTGAATATGGATGTTGATTCGCAGTCCAACTATTAGTAGTAAGTTAAGTCACGGGAAGAGGGGCGTGACACAGATTGGCATCAGAGCTTGAGTTGGATCGATGTGAGTCAGTATCCATAGCTAGGAAAAATATAATCCCTAAAGTACTGTGCATTATTTGGATACAATTGTGTATAACAAGCTGGACATGTAACTGAGACACTTGTTATTGAGTATGCAGGATGTCTAATAGATGACGTACTCATCGAGGAGAGAGTTCGTGCTCTCAAGGGCTTAGCGATGAGCCCAAGAGGCGCAGTGGGTCCAGTTCTAGTATGGATCCACTTGGTCTTAGTGAGGCCACTAAGGAATGTATAGTGCAGTTATAACACAGTGTAGACATGGTCATGGAGATGTTTACACAGGTAATGACCAAATTTGAGGGTAGACAGGAGAACCCTGCTGGTTAGGCTGCTGCACCTGAGAGACAAGAGCCAGCACAGCCTGCACTGAGACCTCAGACTGCAGAGGCAGAGATACTTGCACCCCCTCGAGTTCAGGACATTCCCCCACCAGTTCAGGATCCTGTTACTCTACAACAGGTTGGTGGAGAGGGAGTTTATGATTGTGACCTGGGTAGGCTAAGACAGTTCATGAAGTTTGGACCACATTTATTCAGTGGGGTGAAAGACCCAGTATTAGCGAAGCATTGGATTCGCAGTATAGAGAAGGTTTACAGGCTTTTTCATTGCTCTGCCATAGAGAATGTCACTTTTATTGCCTTTGTATTAGAGGGTGTAAGACCCCGTATATGTATAAGGGTAATGTATGTAATTGGATCAAATAATATGTATGGACTTGTAATGTAAAGTATGATTGATGTAAGTCCATGGATTCAACGTATGTATGTGTAATATGAATTGTAACGTACATACAAGTTTCATTGAGCATGAATACGAAGAAATGAGTTCTAGTAAGTGATGGTTGTGATTGAGACTCAAGATGAGTAGTGTGGTAAGATGGAATGGAGTTATGCTTCCATTTGGTTTTATGTAGCATGCCTTTGAACATACAATGAATGCACACAAGTTTCAATGTGCATAAGGTATGAATGGATGCCATTTTCAAGTTATAAAGGTGGATGGATGAGAAAATGGCCATGGCAATAGATTAAGGGTGTGTTGGTATGAGTTGCAGCAATGAAACTGCAGGAAATCTGGAAAACATGAGGTCCAGATCGATCTCATAGGATGAGAGATCGATCTGGAAGAGCCAGAATGCTCTTATTTGGGCGAAAGAATAGAGCAGATCGATCTCCAATGGAGCCAGATTGATCTGCCAAGCATTCTGTAAGTGAAAAGATCGATCCTCAAGCACCCAGATCGATCTCCTTAGCTCTCTGTTTGGGACCAGATCGATCTCATGCTTCGACAGATCGATCTCATGCTCCAACCGATCGATCTCATTGCTTCGACAGATCGATCTCAGGCTTAAAAATACCGTGAAAAAGAGGGATTTTAAGGGACCAGATCGATCTCCTCTTGGACCAGATCGATCTCCTCAAGTCATTTCTATATAAGGAGAGCTGAAAATCTGGAAATCTCGGAAAAACACCAAACCTTACAATCTCAACCCCAAAAACCCAACTTTCCCTCTCAAAAATCAGCCATTTTCAGTGAGATTTGGAGAGAGATCATTAGAGGTAAAGTTGTTCCTATCACAGAGAAGAACAACATAGTGAGAGGGCATTTTCCCATTCTTGGAGTTGAAGGAGTTAAGGGCATTACCAATTGGAGCAAGAAGAGAAATCATATTGGTAAGATTCTAACCCTCCAATCCAAATGTATTAGCTATTTAATTAATTTTGGAGTTGATTGATATGAGTATTGATGGATAAACTACCTAGGAATGTAGTGAAATTGGTGTGACCTAGAAATCTAAAATGGGTGTAAAGTGAGGATATGTGGGATTGAATGAGTTTATGATTTATGGCATGCTAAAGTTGTTATTGGGATAATATTTATGATTTTAAACGGTTAAATGAGATTACATTGTGAGTGTGAAGGAATTGGGGAAATGAGTATGTATATGAGTGATAAATGCCATAGTGAGGGGATTCATGGAATATGAACACTATGAGCTTAATATCGATTTAACATCGATTTTGAATAAGTTAATAGGCCTAAGAAGATCCATAGAACTCGAGTTATGGGTAAAGTGATAAAACGAGGCCATATAAGCGTTAATAGAGGCTATAGGTTAAATTGACTATAGCAAGCGCAAGGGTTGCATTGTATGGATCGAATATAATGCGGGATGCGATTTTGTGCAGTCCCCGAAGAGGTCATTGAAGGCGAACCGAACCGTACGAGTAAGCAGCTTAAGGAAGTGGAATCACACATCGTGATTCCAGGTAAGGGAATTTTGCGAGTATATAG
This sequence comes from Firmiana major, assembly GCA_033439115.1. Classification (NCBI taxonomy): domain Eukaryota; kingdom Viridiplantae; phylum Streptophyta; class Magnoliopsida; order Malvales; family Malvaceae; genus Firmiana; species Firmiana major. The sequence continues at coordinate 32,336,615 of CM065913.1, read as the reverse complement.
AGGTAGCTGCTCGTACTTTGAACTTGTGGGTGAATATTGGGTGTTGTATGAAATGCATGAATTGCTCAATAAAAGATTGGTGGTATTCGTGAATGATGATGAGTATATGCGTGGTTTTGGATTTTGAAGTGGATTTTATGAAATGGGATAGTAAGGCTAATAATTGCATAAATCTATTGTTTTGATGTTTTTCCAAAACGAATTGCTTGGTTTTGAGCAAGCTTATAGATAGGTCGGCTAGTATTGTATTGTTGTTGTGGAAAAGCATTTGTGAGTGCTAAACCCGATTGCCGGGATTGATAAATTGTATATGAGCCGCCTATCGCATTCATATGACATAAATCGCGCTAGAGCCTCGCTCGCGCTGGATTTCCATGTTTTCATTTGTATGAAACGTGCTGGAGCCTAGCTCGCACCTTGATTTGGAAACTATAATGATATTTATAAACCGTACTGGAGCTTCTGCTCGTACGTGAATTTTGAGTGGTTGTCTTATGAGTATAACCGTACTAGAGCTATGCTCGTACGCGCCTCTTTATGAGAAGATGCATGATGCATGAGTCGTGCTGGAGCTTTGCTCGCACAAGCTTGTACAATGGGATTCGTATAGGGTTGTGAAAGTGGGTAAGATCCTTAAGCCTTACATCCTTAAGCTAACATCCTTAAGCCCGAGGAGGCAGGGAGGCTCTGTTAGGCGGGGAGGCTCTGTTTGGCAGGGAGGCTCTCTTACGGTGGGACCCTTAAGGCAACATCCTTAAGCCCAAAAAGGCGGGGAGGCTCTGTTAGGCGGGGAGGCTCTCCTACATGGGTACGGTAAGATCCTTAAGCCCTACATCCTTAAGCCAACATCCTTAAGCCCAAAGAGGCGGGGAGGCTCTGTTTGGCGGGGAGGCTCTGTTCGGTGGGGAGGCTCTCTTACGGAAGGATCCTTAAGCCCTACATCCTTAAGCTAACATCCTTAAGCCCGAGGAGGCAGGGAGGCTCTGTTAGGCGGTGAGGCTCTGTTCGGCAGGGAGGCTCTCCTTCACGGATATGGGAAACTCATGGTATGGGGTAGGTAAGACCTAGGAATGGGACCCCTAATCACGATATGAGTTTGCGGAGTACGCTGTACCGTGTATATCACATGGAGTACGATGTACCGCACTATGGTTATGTGATGAGAAAGTCTGGCGAGGGATAATCCATCTTCGTGCCAGCATGATACCCCGCACACCTGGATGCGTGTGGTCTGGGATGATTTATGATGTAATGGTTCACATAGGCACTTTTGATATAGTGACCTAGATTTATACATATGCGTAAATTGTGGAATGTAAATGTGGTTGTGATTGTGAGTTGATTTGGTGGTGTTATGGTGTTGGTTTAAAAAGGAAGTTTCTCAAAGAATTGCCCTTTTTATGAATTTAAATGAGATCGAGCATGAGATGATTTACACATGATGTTTTACCATGTTTTATATGCCAAGTTTACATAACTTTGATACATGATATATATGTATACTCATATGGCATAGTTTTACTCCTCATGCTCCTACTATAAATGATTTATGCATAACACTATCAGCATGTAGATAGAGTAGTTATCTACCATGCTTGCATTATTGCCTTACTGAGCGTGTGGTTGCTCATCCCACTCTATTTTTCCCCCTACAGAGCGTGCATAGTAGCCCAGTGAGGACTGAGGCGTATTATTTTAGACTCCGCTGCATCTCCACCGCTAAGAGGTATATACACAGTGATTCTTTTTGTATCTAAACAATGTAAAAGCACAGTATTCTTTTGAGTTGTACTTATGGGGGATGTAGATGTCAGTAAAACATGTATTCGTATAAGTACACGATTAAATGCACATGTATGACATCGTTTTAATTAATTGAGAATGAATGAGATGTGGTGTTTATTATTGACTCACAGCCCAACAGTGTGTGGTGAGTTAGTTCACGACCGGGTAAGGTAACAGTAAAACGCGAAAAATTTTCAGTGATTTTCGGTTAAAGAGAATGGAATTGGGTCGTGACAGAGGGTGAGGCCGAGCATTGGTGGATAGCCACCCAGTCAATTCTGAATACACATCACTCGGTGGTGACTTGGGATATATTTCTGGATGCCTTCAGGTGAATATGGATGTTGATTCGCAGTTCAACTGTTAGTAGTAAGTTAAGTCACGGGAAGAGGGGCGTGATAGGTTAAATAAGGGTTGAAGTGACCACAAACTAAATGAATGGAACTCAAACAATCAGACCGAATATAAGTACTCAAACATGAATGGATAATATAAGGACTGCAAATTTTAAGTACTTTTTTATGATTTCAAGCAGCACACACAAGTTTAATAACATGAAAATCATAAGAAATGAACATTTCCATCCTCTAAGTGTAAATGGATTGTAAAATGACTAGTGAAGCAACCAAATATGAGTTTATTCTTGAAAATTTGAGAAAAATGCAGCAGGAATGCTCCAAATGAAGGCCAGATCGATCCCTTATTCCATTGATCTCTTTCTCAAGCAGATCGATCTCAGTTTGACTCTGCATAGAAAGGATCGATCTCTTCTCACACGTAGATCGATCCCCATTTGATTCTGCAAGGAGCATATCGATCTCTCCCTTTGAGCAGATTAATCTCCATTGGCTTCTGCCTAGTAAAGATCAATCTCAAATCGCTTTTACCTAGCCAGGATCGATCCCTCACCACAAGCAGATCGATCCCCTCCCCAAGCAGATTGATCTCCACAAGCTTCTGCCAAGAAAGGATCGATCTCTTCCCCAAAGAGCAGATTGATCCCACCTTTCCATGTTTGAACATTTCGAGAGCTAAAAACCAAGGGAAGATTGATCTTCTACCTTAGGAGATCGATCTCATCATCCCTGCTCTATAAAAACTCGACGGTCAAACCTCTTTCTTTAGCAAATCAACCCATCCCTCCATTTTTACCCAAAAGACAAAGCTTTCTCACTCTAGAATGCACCCCTTCCAAAAAGATTTGAAAAAAAATTATTAGAGCAAAGTTGTTCATTGTGAGGAGGAGAACAACATAACTTGGAGCCAACATTCAACTTGTTGGATTGAAGGAGCAAAGGAGTCTTCTTATTTTGGACAAGAGGAAAGTCAAGCTAGGTGAGTTTTCAATACACCAACTCAAAGTATGTTTATCTAGATGTTGTTAGGAGTTGATTGGTGTATATATTATTGGTTGAAACTACCTAGAATATGATGAAGCAAGCATGACCTAAAATGGGTTTAGTGTGAGAAAATGAGTTATGGTGGATTTAATGATAAATGAATTATACCAAGGTGTTAGTAGTGTTATATGCATGATTGTGAGATGGTTGTGTGAAATCACATAATGGGATTGGTCAAAGTGGTGAAATGTGCAGATATGGTGTTTGTAGAAATGCCTAAATGAATGGGAAATTATGGATAAAAACATCTATATTAAATGCTTGAGAAGTAACTAAATGAGTTGCTAGTTAAGTTGACTAGGAATGGCATGATAATGGCCAAATAAGATAATGAGCCAAACTTGATGAAATAGGCTTGATAAGATATACTGACTAGTTGAAGTCAGAATATGAGTTATCGGTATTAACTCACGGGATTGATGAATGTTTACAGCTCCAGAGAGTTGATTGGGAGCAAATCGAACTGACTAGAGTTTGCAACGTTGGAAAAAGTCAGACAGTACAGAGAATTGAGATAAAGGAATTGTGTTAGCCCTAGAGGTATTTTTACGCATTTTCGAGCGCATTAATGATTTCTTAAAGTGTCTAAGGGTCTTAGAATGAAATGAAAGATTGAAGGCAATGAAAATGGGATTTGAGAAAAGTTCAAGAAAAATAAGACCATGGTGTTCTTAAATCCTTTACTGCTTTTTAGCATGTGATTGGTAGGTTGGCTAGCATATTTAAATGATTTGTATGAAAATAGCTTGATTTGGTTTTATAACCATGCTTTGCAAAGAATGAGCCACCTACATGAGTTTTGTGAAATAAAGCGTGCTAGATTGTTGCTCGCACTAGGTTTGTGTGTTCATACGTGCATTAGTGCTAGAGTCATGCTCGCACTAGAGTTTTCTATGCACGAGTGCTGGAGCTTAGCTCACACTAGTTTTCACATGGATTTTATAACATTGTGCTGGAGCCTAGCTCGTACTAATCTTCATACTGATTTTGACATGGTGCTTGAGCGTTGCTCACACTAGATGTCCATTATACTTTCAGTCGTGCTAGAGATTACTCGCACGTGGTTTTTATGACATGTTGGGAGCCGTGCTAGGAGCTTTGGGTAGACTTGGTGTCGTACTGATTAAATATGCTCGCACGTGCATATTAAGATATGGAGTGATATGATGTGATTATATGGGTCCACGAAGTATGTTGTACCGTGCATGTATCATGGAGTACGTTGTACAATGTATGGATATACCATCTTCGAACGAAGGTTAGATCTGCTATGGACCAGCGGGCTGGACGTGACCTACCTCCCGTGCAAAAACAGATAGAGGTGATACCCCGCACACTAGGATCCGTGTAGCCTGAGATCACAGAGGATATGGCCATAGTCCTAGTTATTTCCCTTATTCTTATTTGCCTATCTCACATGTCGCTTGATTTATGATGAAATCCATGTTTCAATTGATTTGTGGGTCAGGAAAGTCCATGTGAGGCGCTGAGTCCTGGCAAATGGTGATTTGTATCAAATTGTGTTGAGAATGAAATGCTTTTAGGTGCACATTGCATGATGATTTTTCATGCTTTAATTTCAATTTGCATATGATGGTTTTTCATGCTTTGTTTAAGAATTGTGCATTGATTTGAATAGCATGAACCGTTTTATATATCATGAACACGAGCATGAACTGATAATTTGGGTATGACAAGAAGTTGTGTGGTTTTACGCACGACATCACGATCATGTAGATAGTACAGTTATCTATCTGCTCGCATGATTGCCTTACTGAGCATGTGGTTTGCTCACCCCCCTTATTTTCCCCCTCTACAGAGTATTTTCAATAGATAGAGAGCGACTGAGGATTAGATTTTGGTGTCCGCTGCATCCCATTACACAAAGTATACATATTTGTATAGTTTTTGTATCTAGACATGCCAAAGCAAAGTAATATTTTGAATGTAACTTTTGGGGGTGCAAAGAATTGTAAACACATGTAAACAGCAACTTGATTTAGAAATACAAGTGTTTACGTTTAAATGAATTATAATTTGTAATGGCTTGGTTGGATGAGATTTTCATCGACACACAGTCCAACTGTTGGTGGTGTAGTTGTTCATGATCAAAGTAAAGTAAGAAATTTTATAATACTCGAAAAATGAAAATTTGTAGTGGATTTCGGTGGATTGAAGGTCATGACAGGTTTAATGTGAAAAGAGGTGAACCGGTCTAAACCGGTTCAGCATGAGAGTGAAAAAAAATTTAGAGGAAAAGTTTCAGTGTTGACTCGGCTCAACAGTAGACCGGTAAGGGGTCGAAATTGATCGATTTATTTTTCATAATATTTAATTGTATTTATATTTGGCAGAAATTGACATGGTTCAAATATATAAATGTGTAGTACGACAATAGGTAACGAACGTGAGTTCGATTGAGCCTCGAATTTACGTGCCATCGCAGAATCTCGAGTAAGTGAATTTTTGAATGAAATTCTGAATAATTATACTAGAACTGGTATAATTATACGAGTTAGGAATTTATTGTATAAGTTATGAATAAAATCGAATGAAATGTTTTAGGTATTGAAATTAAAAACTGGCTATCGAAAGTAAGAATATTGAATTAGATTGATGTGATTGGTAACTATCTGCAGCTCTCGGAGATATACATGGAGTTGGATAGATCGAATTACGCAGAGTGAAAAAAAGAGGAAAAATACTTCAGCGTAATTCGAGGTAAGGGAACTGTGTGGGCTATAAAGATAGTTACACGTATTTTCCTCATCATTTATAGTCACTTAAAATTTGTGTAGAGTCTAGATATGGGGACTCTAGATTTCTCTCGAGTAGGGGTAAAATTACCAAAATACCCCTAGTTATGACAAAAATTTGAAAACGTCTGAAAATGCATGAAATAGCATATCTCACTGTTTTCTTGGTGAAAAAGTGATTTTTTATGATTAAAATAATTGACGGGCTCTAAATTTGACTAACTGCATTAAATTGCATATTTTTCTACATGATAAGTGATTTGATGGGAAATGATCCCTCTCACTCTGTTTCGCGTCGTTTTGTGTTGGACTCAGTTTTGGGGTACCGATCCACCAGAAATGAGTCGTCTATTGGTCTTATATGTAAAATCGTGTTGGAGCTTTGCTCACACTTGATTTATACGATTTATATGATTTATACATGACATAGTGTTGGAGCTTTGCTCGCACTGGATTTATAAGATTTATGCATGAAATAGTGTTGGAGCCTTGCTCGTACTCGATTTTATATGATATGCATAAAACCATGCTGGAGCCGTCGGGTTTACTGTGTGTTACGTCGACTTACTCGCATTGGATTTTAAGACAAGCGACGGTTGATGATCCAAGTTGGGGCGGTAAGTTCCTGTGGTAGGCACCCCCAGACTTGTGATTTTTAAATCGAGATCGACGAAGTACGTTGTATCGTATAAGTAACACGGAGTATGCTGTACCGCTGTTGAGAGTCGTTGGACGACTGATTGACCGACGGGTAGCATTTGACCTCCTCCAACGGCAACGAGACACTCTTGCACACCTAGCTAGTGATGCTTGGGGTCTCTGACTATGGTCATAAGTTCGTTATTCATTGTGACATCCAAGTCTAGTCTCCGATATGGTTTATTTTATGTACCTGGAGGGTACAAGTGGGTGAAAAGGGTTTCACCACACCAGATTGAAACTTATTGTATACTGGTGAGTGAATAGGGTTTCACAACACTGAGTTGGAAACCTGTTTTGATTTTATACAAGGAAAATTTTTATACATAGCGGTGGTCGCTATTGATTTTACTGTTTTGGGTGCAGTATGTAAATCGAAAACAAGTTTTACACGGATGTGTTTTATATATATATAGCGTGTCACGACCCAATTCCATTCTCTTTAACCGAAATCACTGAAAATTTTTTGCGTTTTACTATTACCTTACCTAGTCGTGAACTAAGCTCACCACACACTGTTGGGCTGTGAGTCAATAATAAACACCACATCTCATTCATTCTCAATTAATTAAAACGATGTCATACATGTGCATTTAATTGTGTACTTATACGAATGCATGATTTACTGACATCTACATCCCCCATAAGTACAACTCAAAAGAATACTGTGCTTTTACATTGTTTAGATACAAAAAGAATCACTGTGTATATACCTCTTAGCGATGGAGATGCAGCGGAGTCCAAAATAATACGCCTCAGTCCTCACTGGGCTACTATGCACGCTCTGTAGGGGGGAAAAATAGAGTGGGATGAGCAACCACACGCTCAGTAAGGCAATAATGCAAGCACGGTAGATAACTACTCTATCTACATGCTGATAGTGTTATGCATAAATCGTTTATAGTAGGAGCATGAGGAATAAAACTATGCCATGTGAATATACATATATATCATGTATCAAATCATGTACATTGGCATATAAAACATGGTAGAGACATCATGTATAAAACATCTCATGCTTAATCTCATTTAAATTCATAAAAGGGCAATTCATTTAGAAACTTCCTTTTTGAACCAACGACATAACACCACCAAATCAACTCACAAACCACAACCACATTTACATTCCACAATTCACGCATGTGTATAAATCTAGGTCACTATATCAGAAGTGCCTATGTGAATCATTACATCATAAATCATCCCAGACCACACGCATCCAGGTGTGCGGGGTATCATGCTGGCACGAAGATGAATTATCCCTCGCCAGACTTTCTCATCACATAACCATCATGCGGTACATCGTACTCCATGTGATATACACGGTACATCGTACTCCGCAACTCATATCATGATTGGGGGTGCCATTCCTAGGTCTTATCTACCCCATACCAAGAGTTTTCCATATTCCGTGAAGGAGAGCCTTCCTGTCGAACAGAGCCTCCCCGCCTAACAGAGCCTCCCTGCCTCCTCGGGCTTAAGGATGTTAGCTTAAGGATGTAGGGCTTAAGGGTCCTTTCCGTAAGAGAGCCTCCCCACCGAACAGAGCCTCCCCGCCTAACAGAGCCTCCCTGCCTCTTCGGGCTTAAGGATGTTAGCTTAAGGATGTAGGGCTTAAGGATCTTACCTTCACCATACCCATGTAGGAGAGCCTCCCTGCCTAACAGAGCCTCCCCGCCTCTTTGGGCTTAAGGATGTTGGCTTAAGGATCCCACCGTAAGAGAGCCTCCCCAGAGCCTCCCCGCCTAACAGAGCCTCCCTGCCTCCTCGGGCTTAAGGATGTTGGCTTAGGGATGTAAGGCTTAAGGATCTTACCACTTTCACAACCCTATATGAATCCCATTGTACACGCTTGTGCGAGCAAAGCTCTAGCACGACTCATGCATCATGCATCTTCTCATAAAGAGGCGTGTACGAGCATAGCTCTAGTACGGTTATACTCATAAGATAACCATTCACAATCCACGTACGAGCAGAAGCTCCAGTACGGTTTATAAACATCATCACAATTCAATTTCAAAGTGCGAGCTAAGCTCAAGCACGTTTCACACAAGTGAAAACATAGAAATCTCGCGCGAGCGAGGCTCTAACGCGAATTATATCACATACACGCGATAGGCGGCTTACGTGCATTCAAAACATCACATAATATGCTTAGTGCCTCATATGGGCTATCTCACAACATCATTCAAGTACTAGCCAGCCTATCCTTTTATTTGCTCAAATCAAAGCATTGTGTTTTGTAAAAGCATTCAAAACACATGGTTTATGCAATTATTAGCCTTACTATCCCTTTTTTCATAACACCCACTTCAAAACCAAAACCACGCATATACCCATCATCTTTCACAAATACCATCAACATTTATTTGAGCAATTCATGCATTTCATACAACACCCAATATTCACCCAGTTCAAAATACGAGCAGCTATCTCTATATACTCACAAAATTCCCTTACCTGGAATCGCGATGCGTGATTCCACTTCCTTAAGCTGCCTACTCGTACGATTCGGTTCGCCTTCAACGAACTCTTCGGGACTGCACAAAATCGTATCCCGCATTATACTTGACCCATATATTGCAACCCTTGTGCTTGCTATAGTCAATTTAATCTATAGCCTCTATTAAAGCTTATTTGGCCTCGTTTCATTACTTTATCCATAACTCGAGTCTATGGATCTTCTTAGGCCTATTAACTTATTCAAAATCGATATTAAGTCGACATTAAGCCCATAGTGTTCATATTCCATGAATCCCCTCACTATGGCATTTTTCAATTATATACATACCCATTTCCACAATTCCTCCAAACTCACAATGTAATCTCATTTAACCATTTAAAATCATAAATATTACCCCAATAACAACTTTAGCATGCCATAAATCATAGGCTCATTCAATCCCACATATCCTCACATTATACCCATTTTAGATTTCTAGGTCACACCACTTCCACAACATTCCTAAGTAGTTTATCCATCAATACTCGTATCAATCAACTCCAAATTCAATTAAATAGCTAATACATTTGGATTGGAGGGTTAGAATCTTACCAATGTGATTTCTCTCCTTGCTCCAATTGGTAATGCCTTTAACTCCTTCAACTCCAAGAATGGGAAAATGCCCTCTCACTATGTTGTTCTTCTCTTTGATAGGAACAACTTTACCTCTAATGATCTCTCTCCAAATCTCACTGAAAATGGCTGATTTTAGAGAGGGAAAATTAGGTTTTTGGGGTTGAAATTGTAAGGTTAAGTGTTTTTCGAGATTTCCAGATTTTTCAGCTCTCCTTATATAGAAATGACTTGAGGAGATCGATCTGGTCCAAGAGGAGATCGATCTGGTCCTTTAAAATCCCTCTTTTTCACGGTATTTTTAAGCCTGAGATCGATCTGTCGAAGCAATGAGATCGATCTGTTGAGGCATGAGATCGATCTGTCGAAGCATGAGATCGATCTGGTCCCAAACAGAGAGCTAAGGAGATCGATCTGGCTGCTTGAGGATCGATCTTTTCACTTACAGAATGCTTGGCAGATCGATCTGGCTCCATTGGAGATTGATCTGCTCTATTCGTTCACCCAAATAAGAGCATTCTGGCTCTTCCAGATCGATCTCTCATCCTAGGAGATCGATCTGGACCTCATGTTTTCCAGATTTCCTGCAGTTTCATTGCTGCAACTCATACCAACACACCTTCAATCTATTGCCATGGCCATTTCCTCATCCATTCACCTCTATAGCTTGAAAATGTCATCCATTCATACCTTATGCACATTGAAACTTGTGTGCATTCATTGTATATTCAAAGGTATGCAACATAAAACCAAATGGAAGCATAACTCCATTCCATTTTACCACACTACTCATTTTGAGTCTCAATCACATCCATCACTTGCTAGAACACATTTCTCCGTATTCAAACTCAATGAAACTTGTATGTACGTTACAACTTATATTACACATACATACATTGAATCCATGGACTTACATCAATCATATTTTACATCACAAGTCCATTCATATTATTTGATCCGAGTACACACATTACCCTTATACATATACGGGGTCTTACATTCTCCCCTCCTTCAAGGAATTTGGTCCTCCAAATTAGAACCAAGTCACTCTTCAAACAGTTGGGGGTACTTCTCCCGTATCAAGTTCTCCAATTCCCACGTGGCCTCTTCCGCCGTGTGGTGTTGCCAGAGCACTTTCACCAAGGGAATTGTCTTATTCCGCAACACTTTCTCTTTTCTGTCCAATATCCGAACCGGCTTCTCAACATACGTCATACTCTCATGGAGCTCCAACGGCTCATATCTTATCACGTGTGCCGGGTCCGGGTGATACTTCCGAAGCATCGAGACGTGGAAGACGTTGTGGACATTTGCCAAGTCCGGTGGCAATGCCAATCTATACGCCTTTTCTCCCACTCTCTCTAAAATCTCGAAGGGTCCGATATACCTAGGGCTCAGCTTGCCCTTCTTGCCAAATCTCATAATACCCTTCGATGGTGATACCCTCAGAAATACCGACTCACCCTCATCAAACTCCAGTGGTCTTCGTCTCTTGTCAGCATAACTCTTTTGCCGGCTCTGAGCTGTCCGTAATCTCTCACATATCAACTGGACGTCCTCAGATGCCTGCTGCACTAAGTCCGGAGCGAAAATCTGTCTGTCACCAACCTCTTCCCATCCAATGGGGGAACGGCATCTACGCCCGTATAATGCCTCATAGGGTGCCATCCCGATACTAGCATGATAGCTATTATTATAAGCGAACTCGGCTAACTGCAGGTGGTCATCCCAGGAGCCTCTATAATCCAGCACACACGCTCTCAACATATCCTCGAGGGTCTGTATAGTCCTCTCTGACTGCCCATCTGTCTGAGGATGAAAAGCGGTGCTAAAACTCAATCGGGTCCCCAGCGCTTCCTGAAAATGTTCCCAGAAATGGGAAGTGAAGCGGGCATCCCTATCAGAAACAACGCTCACTGGTACACCATGTAGCCGTACTATCTCTCGGATATACAGGTTCGCCAACTGACTCAGTGTATCGGTAGCTCTCATAGCCAAGAAATGGGCGGACTTAGTCAACCGGTCCACAATAACCCATATGGCATCATGACCTCTACGGGTCCTCGGCAACCCCATCACAAAATCCATGGTGACATGCTCCCACTTCCATGTCGGTATCGGCAGAGGCTGCAATAATCCTGCAGGCTTCTGATGCTCTACCTTCACTTGCTGACAAACAAGACACTTAGCGACATATTTCGCAATGTCTCTTTTCATTCCAGACCACCAATAAACCTTCCGAAGGTTTTGATACATCTTGGTACTTCCCGGATGTATCGTATACTTCGATGAGTGAGCCTCTGATAAAATCGTTCTCCTGATCTCAGGATCTCTGGGAACGCATACTCTGCCTCTGAACCTCAATAAGCCATCAGCACTCTGCTCAAAATCACTACCCACACCTGTCTGTATCTGCCTCAGCCAATCGATACACCGTCGATCGCTCTGCTGGGCTTGCCGAATACGGCCAATCAACTCTGGCTCTAGTCTCAAACTAGCCATGATCTCAAGTCTCTCAGATCCAGGTGGGGTTACATCCAAACTGAGGTTCGCAAAGTGTTCTAACAATTCATGTTCCCGTACCATCATATAAGACACCAACCCAAGGTTCTTTCTACTCAAAGCATCGGCAACTACATTTGCCTTACCCGGGTGGTACATGATTTCACAATCATAGTCTTTCAGGAGTTCGAGCCATCTCCTCTGTCTCATATTCAGCTCTTTCTGCGAGAACAGGTACTTAAGGCTCTTATGATCTGTGAACACCTAAAATTTCTCACCATAGAGATAGTGGCGCCATATTTTCAAAGCAAATACTACGGCCGCCAACTCTAAATCATGTGTCGGGTAGTTCCTCTCATGATCTTTCAACTGTCTAGATCCATAGGCAACTACCTTCCCATCCTGCATAAGCACACAGCCCAGTCCCTGGTGTGATGCATCCGTGTACACCGAGAATCCTCCTGAGCTGGTAGGAATGGTGAGAACTGGAGCAGTCGTCAATCGACGCTTAAGCTCCTCAAAACTCCTCTCACATGCCTCATCCCATGTGAACTTAACCTCTTTACGCGTGAGGCGTGTCAACGGAGCAGCTAGTCTGGAGAAACCCTCTACAAATCTCCGATAATATCCTGCCAGTCCCAGGAAACTTCTGATCTCAGTTACTGTCTTGGGCTGTTCCCACTGCACAACTGCCTCTATCTTGGATGGGTCCACTGATACCCCATCCTTAGACACAACATGCCCCAGAAATGAGATCTGTTCCAACCAAAAGTTACACTTGCTGAGTTTGGCATACAATTCTCTCTCTTGGAGGGTCTGCAGAACTATCCTCAAGTGCTCCTCATGATCTTCCCTGGACTTGGAATACACCAAAATGTCATCTATGAAAATAATCACAAACTTGTCCAGGTATGGCTTGAATATATCATTCATCAATGCCATAAATGCTGCGGGAGCATTCGTCAATCCGAATGGCATCACCAAAAACTCGTAGTGGCCATAACGGGTACGAAATGCTGTCTTGGGTACATCTCCACTCCTGATCCTCAACTGATGGTACCCTGACCGCAGATCTATCTTAGAAAATACTTCGGCTCCCTGGAGCTGATCCAACAAATCATCGATTCTTGGAAGGGGGTACTTGTTCTTAATGGTGGCCTTATTCAACAACCGGTAATCTATACACAGTCGGAGGCTTCCATCCTTCTTCCTTACAAATAGAACCGGTGCTCCCCAAGGTGAGACACTCGGTCTAATAAACCCCTTCTCCAACAACTCTTGCAGCTGTTTCTTCAGCTCTTCCAATTCTATCGGAGCCATTCTATAGGGTGGCTTCGATATTGGCTCTGTACCAGGCACTAACTCAATGTAAAATTCCATTCCCCTTTCAGGTGGTAGCCCTGGTAATTCATCCGGAAAGACATCGGGGTAATCCGCAATTACAGGTATGTCCCTCAATTTCGGGGGTGCCTCATCTATATCGACCACATAGGCAATGAACCCTTCACATTATCCTCTCCATCGTTAGTAACATAACCCATCACTCCACATTCAACATTTATCAAAATAAATGATTTATTTCTCAAGCATTATGCATTTAAAATCATACTCCTTTATTTACCACAAGTATACAAGTTTTTCATATCATTTCGTTTCATCAAAATTTATAATAAGATTGTCTAATCCTGTAAACATCAATGTTTTGGCATGACAATCCATCACAACACGATTGGTAGCCAACCAATCCATTCCCAAAATTACATCAAAATCATTCATATTTAATAAAATCAGATTGGCTATCATTTCCTTCCCCTCTATCTTTACTTTACAATCCCTACATACATGCTCAGTCAATTGACTATCATTCATGGGTGTGGAAATCATCAACATTTTATCCAACAATGTTGGTTTCACATATTTCAACAATTTATGTGCAAAGGAAGGTGATATGAAGGAATGTGTGGCACCAGGATCAAATAATATCAATGCTTCTAAATCAAAGATTCGGATGGTACCTTTTATCACATCCGTCGAAGCATCTGCGGTGTCCTGATCCAGTGCATGAACTCTTCCTCTGCTCACACCCGCAGTCTGTTTCCCCTTTTCCTCAGCTGTAGCCCTCCTCCTCGGGGCTGCTGTCTCAACTGGAGCTCCCTCAGGCTCCTTGCCCTTCTGTGGGGCAATCTCCATCTTCTCGGGACAATACTTAGCCATATGTCCTGGTCTCTCGCATCTAAAACACACCATAGGGGTCATCGGACAGGGCCTATTCCCATGGAATCTCCCACATCTCCTACACTGATCAGTAGTAGGTCATGGTCCCCCAATAGTCATGCCCCTCGGCGCAGTCAAGGCTGGGTATACGGGAGGTCTAGCAGCTCTCTCCCGCACCTCCTCAATCTTTGGCCTCTTCTCGAAAAATCTTTGGCCATCTCTCTTGACCACTCTTCCAAACTCGGATCTCTTCCGATCCTTGTCCTTTTTAACACTGACTCTCCCAAGCTCGGAGGCATTTCGCTCAAAGTCTTGTTCACATAACTGAGCCTTGTGTACCGCCTCCTCATAAGTCACAATATCGAAGGGAGCTAGCTTAGTCCGGATGGCCAATCTCAATCCATCCATGAACTTCTGAATCTTTCGGGTCTCACTACCCATCGTGTCCGGGTCATATCTCCCCAAGGACATAAACTTGGACTCATACTCGTCCACAGTACGGTTCCCCTGAACCAAATTCATAAATTCCATCCGCAGTCTCCTCTGTGCGGTAGCTGGGACATATTGTCTCCTGAAGGCCTCTAGAAATATCTCCCATGAGATCTCAGAGTGTCTGGCCCTCAAAATAACCTCGGTGGACCTCCACCAATGCTCGGCCTCGCCTTTTAGCATAAACACGGCAAAGGCAACCTTCTCACTTGAAGTGCATCGGAAAAACCTATACAGTTTCTCCATCTCATACACCCAATCCTCCGCAATCACTGGGTCCTTCACCCCTCTGAACACTGGGGGTTTCAGCGCTTGAAACTCTCGCAGCCTGCTCAAGTCGCAGTCATAACCCACATCACTACCGCTCTGCTGTGGAGCGATAGGAGAATCTGTATCCTGGGCTGGAGGTGGTGTAACTGTAACTGTCTCAGCAGTCTGAGGTCTCTCCGCCTCTGCAGCTGCCTGTTCAGTAGTAGACTGTGCCGCGGGACCTCGTCTGTCACCGGCGCCCAAGGCCTGCGTGACTATCTCCACCAGACTCTCAATACTCCGCTCTAATCTAGCGAAGCGAGCCTCAGTATCACCCGCTCTCTCAGCAGGGTTCTGTGGAGCCTGCTCAGTCTGTGGCTCCGCACGGCTCTCAGGCCTACCTCTACGGCCTCTAGCACGTGCTCTCGCCCCTCTACCTTTGCGTGTGACTGGCATAGTGCCTAACTCCCTGTATTATAATAATTCATTAAACTCAATCCATCACGGTATACACAGTTATATCTAAACAAAAGCACAGTACTACGGGGATGTACTTTCCTACATTTTATTAATGACTCACATCAGGCCAACACAGCTCTGATACCAATCTCTGTCACGACCCAATTCCATTCTCTTTAACCGAAATCACTGAAAATTTTTTACGTTTTACTATTACCTTACCCAGTCGTGAACTAAGCTCACCACACACTGTTGGACTGTGAGTCAATAATAAACACCACATCTCATTCATTCTCAATTAATTAAAATGATGTCATACATGTGCATTTAATTGTGTACTTATACGAATGCATGATTTACTGACATCTACATCCCCCATAAGTACAACTCAAAAGAATACTGTGCTTTTACATTGTTTAGATACAAAAAGAATCACTGTGTATATACCTCTTAGCGATGGAGATGCAGCGGAGTCCAAAATAATACGCCTCAGTCCTCACTGAGCTACTATGCACGCTCTGTAGGGGGGAAAAATAGAGTGGGATGAGCAACCACACGCTCAGTAAGGCAATAATGCAAGCATGGTAGATAACTACTCTATCTACATGCTGATAGTGTTATGCATAAATCGTTTATAGTAGGAGCATGAGGAATAAAACTATGCCATGTGAATATACATATATATCATGTATCAAATCATGTACATTGGCATATAAAACATGGTAGAGACATCATGTATAAAACATCTCATGCTTAATCTCATTTAAATTCATAAAAGGGCAATTCATTTAGAAACTTCCTTTTTGAACCAACGACATAACACCACCAAATCAACTCACAAACCACAACCACATTTACATTCCACAATTCACGCATGTGTATAAATCTAGGTCACTATATCAGAAGTGCCTATGTGAATCATTACATCATAAATCATCCCAGACCACACGCATCCAGGTGTGCGGGGTATCATGCTGGCACGAAGATGAATTATCCCTCGCCAGACTTTCTCATCACATAACCATCATGCGGTACATCGTACTCCATGTGATATACACGGTACATCGTACTCCGCAACTCATATCATGATTGGGGGTGCCATTCCTAGGTCTTATCTACCCCATACCAAGAGTTTTTCATATTCCGTGAAGGAGAGCCTTCCTGTCGAACAGAGCCTCCCCGCCTAACAGAGCCTCCCTGCCTCCTCGGGCTTAAGGATGTTAGCTTAAGGATGTAGGGCTTAAGGGTCCTTTCCGTAAGAGAGCCTCCCCACCGAACAGAGCCTCCCCGCCTAACAGAGCCTCCCTGCCTCTTCGGGCTTAAGGATGTTAGCTTAAGGATGTAGGGCTTAAGGATCTTACCTTCACCATACCCATGTAGGAGAGCCTCCCTGCCTAACAGAGCCTCCCCGCCTCTTTGGGCTTAAGGATGTTGGCTTAAGGATCCCACCGTAAGAGAGCCTCCCCACCAAACAGAGCCTTCCCGCCTAACAGAGCCTCCCTGCCTCCTCGGGCTTAAGGATGTTGGCTTAGGGATGTAAGGCTTAAGGATCTTACCCACTTTCACAACCCTATATGAATCCCATTGTACACGCTTGTGCGAGCAAAGCTCTAGCACGACTCATGCATCATGCATCTTCTCATAAAGAGGCGTGTACGAGCATAGCTCTAGTACGGTTATACTCATAAGATAACCATTCACAATCCACGTACGAGCAGAAGCTCCAGTACGGTTTATAAACATCATCACAATTCAATTTCAAAGTGCGAGCTAAGCTCAAGCACGTTTCACACAAGTGAAAACATAGAAATCTCGCGCGAGCGAGGCTCTAACGCGAATTATATCACATACACGCGATAGGCGGCTTACGTGCATTCAAAACATCACATAATATGCTTAGTGCCTCATATGGGCTATCTCACAACATCATTCAAGTACTAGCCAGCCTATCCTTTTATTTGCTCAAATCAAAGCATTGTGTTTTGTAAAAGCATTCAAAACACATGGTTTATGCAATTATTAGCCTTACTATCCCTTTTTTCATAACACCCACTTCAAAACCAAAACCACGCATATACCCATCATCTTTCACAAATACCATCAACATTTATTTGAGCAATTCATGCATTTCATACAACACCCAATATTCACCCAGTTCAAAATACGAGCAGCTATCTCTATATACTCACAAAATTCCCTTACCTGGAATCGCGATGCGTGATTCCACTTCCTTAAGCTGCCTACTCGTACGATTCGGTTTGCCTTCAACGAACTCTTCGGGACTGCACAAAATCGTATCCCGCATTATACTTGACCCATATATTGCAACCCTTGTGCTTGCTATAGTCAATTTAATCTATAGCCTCTATTAAAGCTTATTTGGCCTCGTTTCATTACTTTATCCATAACTCGAGTCTATGGATCTTCTTAGGCCTATTAACTTATTCAAAATCGATATTAAGTCGAGATTAAGCCCATAGTGTTCATATTCCATGAATCCCCTCACTATGGCATTTTTTAATTATATACATACCCATTTCCACAATTCCTCCAAACTCACAATGTAATCTCATTTAACCATTTAAAATCATAAATATTACCCCAATAACAACTTTAGCATGCCATAAATCATAGGCTCATTCAATCCCACATATCCTCACATTATACCCATTTTAGATTTCTAGGTCACACCACTTCCACAACATTCCTAAGTAGTTTATCCATCAATACTCCTATCAATCAACTCCAAATTCAATTAAATAGCTAATACATTTGGATTGGAGGGTTAGAATCTTACCAATGTGATTTCTCTCCTTGCTCCAATTGGTAATGCCTTTAACTCCTTCAACTCCAAGAATGGGAAAATGCCCTCTCACTATGCTGTTCTTCTCTTTGATAGGAACAACTTTACCTCTAATGATCTCTCTCCAAATCTCACTGAAAATGGCTGATTTTAGAGAGGGAAAATTAGGTTTTTGGGGTTGAAATTGTAAGGTTAAGTGTTTTCCGAGATTTCCAGATTTTTCAGCTCTCCTTATATAGAAATGACTTGAGGAGATCGATCTGGTCCAAGAGGAGATCGATCTGGTCCTTTAAAATCCCTCTTTTTCACGGCATTTTTAAGCCTGAGATCGATCTGTCGAAGCAATGAGATCGATCTGTTGAGGCATGAGATCGATCTGTCGAAGCATGAGATCGATCTGGTCCCAAACAGAGAGCTAAGGAGATCGATCTGGCTGCTTGAGGATCGATCTTTTCACTTACAGAATGCTTGGCAGATCGATCTGGCTCCATTGGAGATCGATCTGCTCTATTCGTTCACCCAAATAAGAGCATTCTGGCTCTTCCAGATCGATCTCTCATCCTAGGAGATCGATCTGGACCTCATGTTTTCCAGATTTCCTGCAGTTTCATTGCTGCAACTCATACCAACACACCTTCAATCTATTGCCATGGCCATTTCCTCATCCATTCACCTCTATAGCTTGAAAATGTCATCCATTCATACCTTATGCACATTGAAACTTGTGTGCATTCATTGTATATTCAAAGGTATGCAACATAAAACCAAATGGAAGCATAACTCCATTCCATTTTACCACACTACTCATTTTGAGTCTCAATCACATCCATCACTTGCTAGAACACATTTCTCCGTATTCATACTCAATGAAACTTGTATGTACGTTACAACTTATATTACACATACATACATTGAATCCATGGACTTACATCAATCATATTTTACATCACAAGTCCATTCATATTATTTGATCCGAGTACACACATTACCCTTATACATATACGGGGTCTTACATAGCGAAGGTTGCTTTATACTTATATTATAATTTTGTTTCCGACAGAAATGTTTTCTGCATAATGCATAGCATTATATTCATGTAGATAGTGAGGTTATCTACTGCGTGCATACTGAGCGTGTGGTTGCTCACCCCTTTACTTTCCTCTCCAGATTTTTGTCAATAGTTTGAGAGTTTCGCGGTAGATCCTGCATTTCCTTGTGTCCGCTGCCCTTTTTGTTTGCACAAAGTTATACACTCTTGTAGTCTTTTGTATCTAAACATTTTGAAGCACAATATTGTATATGTATAAGTACCAAGGATGTAAACTAATGTTAATAATTGTAAATTTATCTAAGTATAATTTCTTACCATGATTGTATATCTCATGCGCATTGATTGAAAAATAAGGAAAGTGATGGATTAACATCGACTTATAACCCAACTATTGAATGTAAATGTAAGCGAAAATGGTCGTGAAAAAGACTCTCTCTAAAAACACTCTCTTCTTAATTTTCTTTCTCTAAAGTAGCAAGAAATGCCTTTATTATAATGTATAATCTATGGTAAAAAAAAACTTGTAAAATTTATGTATTCGATAATTTACTTTCATATTTTGAAGGGATAAGAATGCAATTTTGATTGCTTTATGAACGAATGAAAACATAATTTAAATATCTTATTGCCTTTTTAAAGGATAAAAATGTAATGGGCAAATTTCACTAAGGTCCTCAAAGTTTTACTATAATTCAACTTTAGTTTGTTAATTTGATAATGGACACTTTGATCCAAAAATCACAAATGATTAAGTTAATTACTAAACTTGAATTAACAATATCACATTCCAAAGTATCAAAAATGAATTTTATTACTATTTATTATTTTTAAGTATTTTTAAAAAATTATTTTATGTAAAATTTTTATTTTTCATAATTCCAAAAAAATATATTATGGATATTCCATAAGCAACAAATATTAAGATGCTTTAATAGTGACTTAATAAAACGATTTTTTTGTACTGTCAAATTGGTAATTTTAAACCAAAATGATCATTTCTCAAACTAATAGACTAGTTTTGAATTAAGGTTAAAGCTAAATGACCTAGGTGGAATTTACCTAAATGTAATTTATATTATACTTCATTAAATTAAAGTTTACTTGTCGACTTATTAAACCATTATTTACACATTTTTTAAACTTTTAGTGTTTATTCAATTTCTCATAACATCTCATGACTCTACAGTAAGGTCGATATTTTATAACTTACTGTAAACAATTCCCAATGCAATATTAAAACAACACTTTCATGCAAATTGACATGTTTTGGTTTAAAGTCAATAAATGCATGCTTTGTAAAGCTTATGATTTTATGGATTAAAGGGATCCCACCAAATGCAATAAAAAGCCTTATCTTACAAAATTGTAGAATAAAACTTGTTTTAGCTATTTAACCTAATAATTGCATTGAAATGATATCCTTAAAATGTGTTTGGCATGGCATGTTTTAGAGTGGGATCATTGTGTTTAAAGTTTTGAAAGTATGATTTCTTGGGGTGACTGCCCCACTTAACTATGTTTTATGATCTGAAAGCTGAATATATGCTTGGTATGTTTGGAATCATGCTAATTATGTTTTGATTAATGTTTTAAGAAACAATAAAGCTGCCATTAGTAAGTGCTTATGGGGCATTCATCGTTCGCCCATTTTATGTGGCTTTTTTTGCCTTTAAGTTATTAAGGTCATATAGCTTGGACAAGTTAACAACATTCTTAGTACTCATCTGTCTAGCAGGGCTGAGGAAATCCTAACTATGGCCATAGGTTAACCTTCCCTTTAAAGGCTCCCATCTTGAAATGTAAATAAGTTGCATAATACTTATAGGAAAAACTACCTAGTCTTTAACCTATGTTTAAAAGTATACGGTTATATGTTTTTAAGCTATAACTTGTAAGTAAGCATTCAATAATGTTTAGCATGATTTATACACATGATCAAGTTTTATAGGACTCACATGATATGCTTTCAAATATGTTTGCTTTGAAATAAGTATGTTTTGATTTAAGTCTTCCTTATCATGTTTCGAACTATGCATGCATTTTGTTTTTACCTTTCCCTTTATATGTACTTTTATTGAGCGTAAAACTCACCCCCTTACTCTCCTTTTACAGATTATCTACACTAGATAGAATAGTGTGTCTTCTTTTGAGCAGGCTAAGGGCGTGTCTTCCTGCCATTAACTACATTCTTTTTAAAGGTATATACACATGTTATATATCTTTGTTTGTATTTAAGACATGTTTATGCACAGCTTGTGTAGTTATTTTAGGGTTGTAATGATAAACTATAATAGGTATCAAATATAGTCTCTAAACTTATTAGATATCGATTATAGCTTGTATCTCAAGGTGTGATGATGACATTCTTTTGTAACTAATTGATGAATGATATGAATTGAGGTTAATTCGATGCATGATATGAATATATGTTGGAGATTAGTTTGAGATCACATCACACATAATTGGAATATGACCTAAAGGAAATTCATGACCAAGTTGATCAAATAAGATCAACCAGAGCGATTAGGCGCTACACTGATCGTTGACAAACATAAGTAAGGAAAAGAAAATTTTAGTTCAATTTTCACTGAATTGGATGTTACGCAATACGAATGACCCCTATTATACTAGGTACATGAATTAAAAGAGTTACTCCCAATCAACATTTCTTTGTACGAAAACTTAGTTATGTCATTAGATTTCCCTTTAATAAAATCAAGTACTTCGATTTCCTTCGCATCTTCATATTTGACCCATCATCCACATTAAGACGGCCCTGAAATGATCATTAATTTTGTATTAAAATTAATTTCAAATCTTGATTCTGTTAACACCAAATGAGGTAAATACAATAGATTCACATACCATTCAAAAAGGAGTAAATACAATACAATACAATATTGTTGATCTCCAACTCTACAAAACATGAGTAAAGGAATTAAATATAAAAATATTATAGTCAAACTGTCAAGATTATCAAGAGCTGATGACAATATTAAATACCCTATCTCTTGCTTAGGCCCTAAAATAAGCGTTGGTAACTGTATTAATTCTAGAGTGACCGGTTTCTATAGATATCAGTGGGTTTTTTTTCCAATAAAAACAACCAGCCATGTATAAGGGTAATCGATTACCCTGATGCCAGAAGCACTCTGATGTTAACGTTTAATATGGTCGTCGAATGTCATACACGAGCATTCGACTACTCAAGGTATTTGGGTTATAAATTCCCTTTTTCTGGGCAGATGAACCCTAAAACACTCTCTAAAAACATTCTCTCTTCATAATTTTCTTTCTCTAAATTAGTAAGAAATGCCTTTATTATAATGTATAATCTAAGGTAAAAAAAATTGTAAAATTTAATGTATTCGATAATTTTCTTTTATATTTTGAAGGGATAAGAATGCAATTTTGATTGTTTTATAAACGGATGTAAACATAATTTAAATATCTTATTGCCTTTTTAAAAGATAAAAATGTAATGGGCAAATTTCACTAAGGTCCTCAAGGTTTTACTATAATTCAACTTTAGTTGTTAATTTGAAAATGGACACTTTGATCCAAAAATCACAAATGATTCAGTCAATTACTAAACTTGAATTAATAATATCACATTCCAAAGTCTCAATAATAAATTTTATTACTATTTATTATTTTAAGTATTTTTTAAAAATTATTTTATGTAAAATTTTTATTTTTTATAATTCCAAAAAAATGTATTATGGATATTCCATAAACAACAATTATTAAGATATTTTAATAGTGACTTAATAAAATGATTTTTTTGTATTGTCAAATTGGTAATTTTAAACCAAAATGACTATTTTTCAAACTAATAGACTAGTTTTGAATGAAGGTTAAACCTAAATGACCTAGGTGGAATTTACCTAAATGTAATTTATATTATACTTCGTTAAATTAAAGTTTAACTGTCGACTTATTTAATCATTATTTACACATTTTTTAAACTTTTATTGTTTATTCAAATTTTCATAACATCTCATGACCCTACAGTAAAATCAATATTTTGTAACTTACTATAAACAATTCTCAATGCAATATCAATTTTCTACATCCATTTCAATAGTAATCGAGAATTTTTGGAAGTTAAATATTCCTGATTATCTCTCTTAATATACAAATGGAGTTCCTGAGATGATTTTCATAGCAACTCAGACAAGTTGGCTTCACAGCTATGTACTTAAATTGGACCCCTACTGAAGCCTTCTCTTTTCTCCTTGGCTTTCTCATTCTTCAAAAGTAAACTACTCCTAGGAGTAAACTCCACCCTGTCTAAGCAGATTTCGGTGTGTGACGTGCGTACCAGGTGATGAATTCAGGATGAATATAGGCCAACGGTGTGGGGATCATAGCCACTTGCATATTGAATGTTGAACAAAAAACATTTCCTTTCAGGCCAGATCATTTTTTTCTTGGCTTCGGATTGCCTTAGATAATTGATACTTATCTACTTCCATGTTCGTATCATAATTAACACTTTAACAAACCAAGTTTAATTGTTAAGTATATAATAGAATATTTCTGATCCAAAAAGCTCTCTCTACACCCCTATCATTGACCTTGAATTATTGTCATTGTTAACCAAAAAAAAATGGTTATTGATCTTGAAATAGGTTTATATAATAATTGAGTATAATAATGGCACCAATTAATTAAATATTGGATCCTTTATGAAGAAAAAGCTTTATTTGTGTGATCTTCTATATAATATGCTCTTATCCCAGTTCAGAAAATTCTCACGTTATGCTTATGCAGGAGAAAACTCATTTTATAACCTCCTCTTCTTTACTAGTTTTTTTCCGATACGAGAGAAAGACCTCTTTGTCCACAAACTTCCACTTTTGTCAGAAGAAATTTCCTTCTCAGATAGCTTAAAAGACCGTTCGCCACATATTCATCTATAGAATAGGACAAAGACAGCATCACCTCACATCCAACCTGTTCTATACTCATAAAAGATTCTTACTAATCTTGATTAAACCTAATTCCATCTTACCATTCATTAAGTTATTTTAAATCAAATCACTTGTCGTGTCTTCTGATGACAGTTTGGTCATTGCACTGCCTCATATGTCTAAGTATTCACAAATTTAGTTGTGTAATTATGCACAACAAGACAACAAACTCAAATAATTCCTCCATCTGGAAAAATCACCAGCGGATATGTCTTCAGCCACCACCGGCGTAAATGCACCACTCCTTCAGGAGAACAAGCCACCGGCGACTCATACATCGGTGTCTGGTGCTGTGTTCAATGTGTCGACTAGCATTATTGGTGCTGGGATTATGTCAATCCCGGCAACTCTGAAGGTGCTAGGAGTAGTCCCAGCATTTCTGTTGATAGTGGCTATAGCTTGGCTAGCAGATGTCTCCGTTGAATTTCTGATGAGGTATACGCATGCTGGGAATTCATCCACTTATGCCGGTGTCATGAAGGAGTCTTTTGGGCGGGTGGGATCAATCCTCGTGCAAATATGTGTCATGACAAACAATCTTGGTTGCTTGATCATTTATTTGATTATCATAGGTAAGTTCAGCAATAAATCATGTTTCTGAAGGAAGAGAATGGATTGTTCATGGTGTTGAAGCATTTGCGAGCTTAGCAAATTTTATTGGGGATGAATAGCTGTAAATTGTCATAATTGATTGTTTAAACCTATAGAAGTTCTTTTGCATCGTTGCAGCACCATCAGATTTTGCAGCTGGTAACTCCATAAGCTTTTTGAATGGTCCAAGTTAGCTCTGCAGATTATGTACAAGTGTCTAGAG
This sequence comes from Firmiana major, assembly GCA_033439115.1. Lineage (NCBI taxonomy): Eukaryota > Viridiplantae > Streptophyta > Magnoliopsida > Malvales > Malvaceae > Firmiana > Firmiana major. Next base: position 32,311,342 of record CM065913.1, on the reverse strand, counting down.
CTAATTGAATTGTTCAAGTTACCAAAGAACTTTTCACTTCCTTTGCCTTAATTAGCAGATCAAATTCCTAATATGCCAAGCTAGATTTTACCTTCATTGGAAAAGAAAGGCAATTACAGAATTTGGAATTTTCTAAATTTAGATTGTGATTTCTCAAAGCTTAATCCACAGTATGTTTGCTGTCATTATAAATGTTCTTATCTTTAGAACTTTTTTTTTTAGGGGATGTTCTTTCAGGAAATCAACCTGAAGGATCGGCGCACTTGGGCGTTTTACAAGAATGGTTTGGCATTCACTGGTGGAACTCCCGTGATTTTGCAATCCTCTTCATTGTTGTTTTCATTATGCTTCCGTTGGTTTTGTTTAGGCGTGTAGGTCAGTTTTTCTCCAAAAAACATTCCTTGTTTCTATATTCTCCGAGTAACTGCTTATGTTATGGTATCATTCAATTTGGCCTGAATCTGCAGAATCATTAAGGTTCAGTTCAGCAATAGCAGTTTTTCTTGCTGTACTGTTTGTTGCCATCAGTTCGGCGATGGCAATTTCTGCACTCTTTGAAGGGAAAACTGAAAGTCCGAGATTGCTACCCCACTTGGACAACAAAGCCTCATTTTTTGAACTCTTCACTGCTGTCCCAGTAATTGTAACAGCTTTCACATTTCATTTCAATGGTAAGGGCACTCTGGCTGTCTGGCATTCTTATAAGTGAATGGTTGCATTCCATGCTAGTTCATTCATAACACATTAGCTAAGCAAGAAGCTCGTCCCAAACATTCTCATAAATGTCTTTGATGAATGAATGCAGTTCATCCAATAGGTTGTGAGATGGACAAACCTTCAGATATGATGTCAGCAGTCCGAATTTCACTGATACTATGTGGTGCCATCTACTTTACAGTTGGGGTCTTTGGATACCTGCTTTTTGGCGATTCAATCATGCCTGATATACTTGTTAATTTTGACCAGAATTCCGGTTCAGCACTTGGTTCTGTACTCAATGACATAGTTCGCTTAAGCTATGCCCTTCACCTCATGCTGGTGTTTCCTCTCTTAAACTTCTCATTAAGGGCCAACATTGATGAATTCCTTTTTCCAAGTAGTCCTATTCTGGCAAAAGATAACACCAGATTTATTTCCCTCACTCTTCTCCTACTAGCCATCTGTTACTTGGCAGCAATAGCCATCCCTAACATATGGTATTTCTTTCAATTCATGGGATCAACCTCTGCAGTCAGTCTTGCATTCATCTTCCCTGGCGCTATTGCTCTTAGGTATCCTCTCTATCTGAGAATTTTGGATGCATCTTGTCCGTTGCTTAAAGCCATTCCTGATAAGTCTGTTACTTTTTTCCTTTCAATTACAGGGATATTCATGGCATATCGACAGCGAGAGATAGGATTATGTCTTCAGTAATGATAGTTTTGGCTGCTGTAACAAGCACAATAGCCATTTCCACCAACATATACAGCTTTTTCACCTGAAACAGGTAATGATTTGCGTCCTACGTATTTAACCCATTCCTGAAAGCTTACCCAACCCAAGGATGACATCTCTTGTCTTTTTCCCCTAGTATCTAATGCACCATGGATGAACTACCTAATTCTCTAATGCATCCTTTTTGCAGGTAGATTTTGATCAACTATTACAGCCCTGCCAAAGCCTCTTGCTGGTGTTCCTACAGACGGATGTGGTGGCACTTTTAATCTATGTATGCATGTATGTAAAATAGATGATTCTTTATGTTTTACGGATTTATACTTTTCTTTCTGATAACATACGATTTTTGGGAGGAAGATTGGAATCTCAGTTGCAATGCATGTACTTCACAGGTAGGCCAAATAACAAATGTGCCTCGTATACTCCTGTTTTTTTAAGCTCGTGCTTAGCATTATATTTAATGGTGGCAGATGTTAAAGTCATATTTCACTCCAAATCATTTGTCATATCATGCAGGTTATTTGGTATAGGTCCATCATTGCCACATCAAATTTGCTAATATTGGTCACACATATCGTTTTGAATGATAGTGAGTTATTCCTGTTTGTTTGTCTGCTTTTTAAATGCCATTGAAATAAATATAAAAGAAACGGGACATGGGAAACAAAGCCAAAGGTACAAAGTGTGAGTTTTGAGCTCTACAATCAGCAAAAAATATAACACAAAAATTTCTTTTGCTCGTAAGAAATAGAGATTCCATCAATGCTAAGGTTCCATTACCTTAATGGTCTTCAACCCCAAAATCAAAGAGATGGAACTTCTCAAGACAAAATATCATATCTCAAATCTTGAAATCTCTTTAGTAAGTTGGATTTGTATATCCCAATTTTGGCATCTTCAAAGATGTCTGGAGTAGACTTTATAACTGAGATTGCCCCAGAATTATGTAAAGCTTTAACTGCTTCATCTGCAACAACAGAAAATAAGTTAAAAGTCAGAAAAATAAAATAAAAGAAAAACATTCTCATAACTAGTGGTATCCCCGTTGTTTTGCATTTAAAGATCAAAAAGCAAATGAGATAAAAAGTTCTGTTGGAATGCCTAATATTCAACACAACTTTTCATCACAAATTTGAAAACTACTCAAAGCAGGCAGGCACCTAAATGTGAAAACTCTTAGTAATGCCAGGTAATACGTAAGAACTGAAATTAACATTAAAAAGTAGATATCCTCAGGTGATGGAAAGGTAATTTTTTTTCTTAGCATCCACTGCAATGCAGATGATTACCATCTATGTCAGCAGCCAAGGCAGAAAATTGAACCCCATCAGATAAAATGACTAGAGAAAACAGCAAAGTGTGCTCATTCCTAATTTCAACCAACCCAGACAATGTATGGAATGATTGACCATCATAGTCACAGAATAAGTTTCAGAACACATAAATCATATACCTTTCTTACTATAAGCTTTTTTCTCCATCTTTTTCCTTCAGATATTATTCTTTTTTCTCACATTGTACTTGCTATACTAAAGGGCTAATAACCTAAAACTTCTTTAGATCACCTCAAGTATCTTGCATTTCTAATACTACTAACAGGGACAAGCAACAACAAATAGGCATTTCTACTTGATCAGTTAATAATTAGCTTTGATGATTGTAAATTTGCTTCAAATAAATATCTTGGTAATGAAGCCAGTATGGTATTCATAAGTAAACAATGCAGATATACTTTCACCTGACTTTGACAGTGCACTAAGAGCTTTCATAGCCTCTTTCTGTGAGCGTTCATCTTTACAGATCCCAACATATTTAAGAGCTCTTGAGCCCCACCAATCTCCACTATTTTCATCCTTCTTTAATCTATGATAAAAATGCAAGCATAGACTTAATCATGTTAATCATATCTGCAAACCATCTTTACTCAACAGCCTTGCTGCAGGGTCATGCACCATTAAGATTTGCTACTCTAATTCAGAATTAACAAGAAAAAATATAGGATTCACTTCAAATTACTGTATGAAGATAAGCTCCACTTTCATAATCAGTAAAAGGTAGGAGTAAACTGCAAACTCTCCTTGCATCCACTTATCCGAATCTCTAAATCACTGACCTAAATTGCTAAAAGCTTCAAAAAGAGCTAAGGTTACAAATTTTCACAGGCAGTTGCAAGCCTATCAGCTAAAGCTATGTAGGGACACTACCACAAGGACATTAAAAAAATAAAAATAAAAAAATACAGTAAAAACTCCAAACCCCATTAAAACAACTGAATCCAACAGAAGCAATGAGAAGTCTGTAACTCAGGAAAACAATCTTTTGACATGAATGGAACCCTCATGCTACCAAACATCTAGTATTCGCTCTCAAAATCATCCTAATGGGCTTCAGCTGACACCATTCGATAAAAATAATTTATTTGAGAAAAGAAATATGATCAGCTAACATACCATATAAGAAGTAAGAATAACTTTCATCAATAAATGTTTTATTCTTTGGCACAATGCATGAAATATAGAGCTTGACTCACATCAGAACAATAGAATATGCATATCCCAAACTTGTCACAGAATTAATATAAGGGGAAAAAAAAATACCGTCAATAGCAAAACGGGCTAATCTAGATGCTCCCATTCTCTTAAACGAGGGATCCTTAACATGCAAAAGTGACAAAGATTGATGCATCAGATTATCTCCTGTAAAAGCAAAATTATAAGCATTTTCTATTTTTCAATCAAATAGTAGCACAAGGCAGCCAATTCAATAGCATCAGATTGTTTCATAACCCAAATTTACATATCCAAAAATACCCACGTAAGTTTAATAATTATCAGAAAGAATGATTCATTCATAAACCAGAATTGAGTAGGCTAAATACCCAGAGAAGCAGTAAATTTTGAAGAACTAAGATTTGTTTAAAAAAAAAAATACCCCTGTAGGGAAATAATTGATAAGCAACGAAAGTAGCAGTGCCAGCAAAGAATAGTTTCAGAAACCATCATATTTTCCTCTTGTAAGAAATACAAGGGAAAAATATAAGAACACAAAAGTATAGAAGAATTATAATTTTTTGAAGAAGATTGTTATATTTTTTTTTCTCTAAAACTAAATGTTCACTTTATATACTGATTTTACAAAGAGAAAAGATTCGGAATAGTCATTTTAGCTGTTATGTTAGTTATAACAATTATGTCAGTTATAACTAACATAAACAGCTACCTCCTAATTATATTAACTGTCAACATTCTCCTGCAAACCAGGGGTCCTCACTGTTGCCAAACTGCTACTTGCATATACGGTAAGTTTGAACTTTAACCTAGAAAAAGTTGATAAGGATAAAGGCTTTATAAAAATATCAGTCACTTGATCATAAGCAGGTACATGACTAACAGTAAGTTGCTTCTGCAACACTTTCTCCCTAACAAAAAATAGATCTAGTTCCATGTGTTTTGTCCTAGTATGTTGAATAGGATTGGCTGACAGAGCAACAGTGGATAGATTATCACACCATATATGAGGTCTAGAGGAAAGCACCAAACCAATTTCTTGTAAAAGGGACTGAATCTAAATAATTTCAGCTGTAAGATTTGTCAAACTCCGAAACTCAACCTCAGTACTAGATCAAGAGACAGTAGGTTGTTTCTTAGAACTCTTGGAAATAATGTTTGACCCTAAGAAGACACAATAACCCGAAACTGATCTCCTGTCATTTGGATCACTGGCCCAATCTGCATCAGTATATCCAATTAAGTAAAGAACAGGAGAAGGCTGAACAAAAATACCATGATCTAGAGTCCCACAAAGGAATCTGAAAATACGTTTGATTGCTTCTAATGTATATCCAAAGGCTGTTGCAAGAACTAAGATACCTTGCTAACACTATAGGAAATATCAGGTCTAGTAACTGTAACATACTGCAAGGCCCCAGTGGCACTCTTATATTGCTGGACATCCTGTATAGGAGAGCATTCATTAACAGAAAGTTTAAGTGAGCTAGCCATGAGAGTAGGTAATGGATTAGCTTCAGCCATGTTGAACTTAACCAACAAATCTTTAATGTACTTGAACTGAGTAAGCAGCATTCCAATAGACAAATGTTGAACTTCTATACCAAGAAAACAATTCAGCAGACCAAGATCTTTAATAGAAAACTCTCGATCAAGGCTATGCACTAGTGTCTCAACTTCATCTCTTGAGCTACCTGTTATAATTATGTCATCCACATAAAACAAGGATATAGGTACAAGTAGAACTTGATTTTCTGATAAAAAGGGACTAATCTGCTTTAGAGGACAAAAACCCTTGTTTATGAACAAAGAACTTTAACTTATCATACCAAGCTCTTGGTACTTGTTTAAGCCCATATAGAGCTTTATGCAATCTACAAACAAGCTGTTGGTTACTGTCATGAACCTCAAACCCAGGTGGTTGTTGCATGTAACCTTCTTCATCGAGAATTCCATTAAAGAAAGCATTATGGACATCCATTTAGCGAAGACACCAACCTCTAGACAAAGCAAGAGTCAAAATAACTCTAATAGTTGTAGGTTTGACAACTGGACTAAATGTTTCTCCAAAATCTATCCCTAACTATTGAAGGTAACCTTTTGCAACTAACCTGGCTTTATATATAGCAATAGAACCATCAGTGTTTCTTTTGATTTTGTAGACCCACTTACATCCAACTATGGATCTATCTGCTGGTAGTGGTACTAAGGACCAAGTTTTATTTTTCATCAATGCATCATATTCAGCATACACTACCTCTCTCCATTTACTGTGTTTGAGAGCTTGAGTGATATTTGTAGGTTCATGACAATCCAAATCTGCCAGAAATGCCTTAAGCTTGAAAATGTCATTCTTGGACCTTGTTGTCATGGGATGACAATTTTCAGTAGGTAGTGGTGGTGATCCCAAAATTGAAGGTTGAGTATGAGGAGAAGAAGAATTAGGTAGATCTCAAGAAGTAAGGACAAAAGAGTCAGGAGGACAATTATTAATAGGAGAATTAGTAGGACTAGAAGAATGAACTAATCTTATTGAATCTAACAGGAAAAGAAATGAGAGAAGACTAATGATGAACCAAACGAGACACCAAGGGAGGAGATGACACCAGAACTGAATCAGAAGTAGGTTCTACAGAAGAAGAAAATAATTGTGCATAAGAAAATTGACTCTCATCAAACACAACATGTCTAGAGATAAAAAAACGTGCATTGGCATCAAGACACTTATATCCCTTATGAGTAAGACTATAGCCAAGAAAAATACAAGGTAAGGATCTATAGGTCAATTTATTATGTTGAAAAGGTCTAAGATAAGGAAAACAAAGACAACTAAAACATCGAAGAAAAGAATAATCAGGTGGTACCTTAGTAAGTACTTCAAAAGGTGATTTTGACTTCAAGGCAGTACTTGGCAGCCTGTTCAACAGATAAACCACAGAAGAAAATACCTCAAACCAGAATTTAAATGGTAAAGAAGCTTGTGAGAGAAGAATGAGACTAGTTTCAACAATTTGCCTATGTTTTCTCTCTACTATACCATTTTGTTCAGAAGTGTGGATAAGAGTGTCTGAAATTAATCCCTTCTGAATGAAGAAAAGGTGTGAAGTTTCTAAATTCTCCTCCCTAATCAGTTTGTAGCGTTTTAATGGAAGTGAAAAATTGCTTTTCTACTAATTTCTTAAAGTGCATAAAGGAAAATAGTGCTTCACTCTTTGATTGAAGGAAATATAACCAAGTATATTTGGAAAAGATATCTACAAAAGAAATATAGTACTTAAAACCATGTCCAGACAAGTATGGAGCAGGGCCTCAAATATCAGCTTCAACAAGTTCAAGTGAAGAAGTATATGAGGTAGTTGACAAAAATAAAAGAAGCTTATGACTCTTAGCTTTCTAACAATGAGAACAAATGTATTTATTATTTCTATTACTGGAAATATTACATGAAGCAAGAACTTTAGAAACAGTAGCTGAGTTTGGATGTCCTAGGCGTCTATCCCAAAGAACAAAACTATCTAATTTGCTATTAATATTCTGAAATGAGAAATCAGTAACATTAGATATGAAAATTTGTTTCTAAGGTTGAAATGCAAGAGTAGATCTATCTGTTGAAAGGTCAAACTTGTACAAGCCATTGTCAAGGGTACCTTTGAGAAGTACTTAGTAGCTGGATCCTTCACAAGACAAAAAGCAGAGTGAAACTAAAAAAAAAAAAACATCGTTGTCTCTACAAAATTGAGATACAGACAAAAGATTTTTCTTAATTTGTGAAACATGAATAACATTTCTAAGATGAAAGAATTTAGAATAGGTAGACGTAGAAAAAGAATAGTGACCAATACCTTTAATATTAAGTCCAATACCATTTCCCATATGACCCTTACCATTACCATGATAACCAGACCCCGAGTTTAGATTCTCAACAGCCTTTGTAACATGATTTGTAGCACCAAAATCAGGATACCAGGATGAGTCAGAAATTGTTTCAGGAGTTGCAAGCATAGCTTCTGCAATGTGAAATTGATTCTGACCAAAAACATGAGTGTTTTTGTTTGGAGGAAAAGATTCACCAGGATCAAGATTGAAAGAAATATCAAACCTATGAAAACATCAATGAACAGTGTGCCCAACTTTTCCACAAAGCTGATATTGAGGCTTGGAACTAGTAGAAAAACCTCTGCCTCTGCCTCTAAAAATTCTAGTTTCATTAGGAGACCAACCTCTATGACCTCTGCCAATATCAGAAAATGATTTCTTTTGTTGTGTAGTCAAATTAATAGAAGGTATTGTAGAATCAATAAGAATAGCATTCTGCATAATTCTTGATTCAGTGGAAAACAGTAATGCAAAAGTTCTATTCCAATCTGGTAAATCTTTTTTAGTTGATATAGCTGCTACAATGGCATCATATTCAGCTCCCAAACCAGATAGAGCTATGAGGCCCTATGTATGTATAACTTTATTATATGTCAATGAAATTATAAGATAAATAATTCGGATCATATAAATGTGAATGTTACGAATAGGATAAATGGGTATTATGGATGCATGTAAAGGTGAAATAAGGGTTAAAGTCACCACAAACTAAACGAATAGAACTTAATGCATTCGGATTGAGGATGAGGATTCAAGATATGAATTCATAATGTAAGACATGTGAATTTCGAGTACTTTTTATGATCTCAAGCAATGCACACAAGTTCCATAATATTAAAATCATAAAAAATGAACCTTTCCATGCTCTAAGTGTGAGTGGATTGCAAAATGACTAGTGAAGCAATCAAATACGAATTTACCTTTGAAAAATCTGAGAAAAATGCAGTAGGACTGCCCAGATGAAGGCCAGATCAATCTCTCATTTGAGGTAGATCGATCTCTGTCTTCAAGCAGATCGATCCCATATGATTCTGTAAGGAACAGATCGATCTCATATGATTCTATAAGGAACAAATCGATCTCCTCTAGTGCAGATCGATCTCCCCTAGTGCAGATCGATCCCCAATTGCTTCTGTCCAATACAGATCAATCCCCTCCCCATGCAGATCGATCTCAAGGTGATTCTGTGAAGGAAAGATCGATCTCTTCTCAAGGGAAAGATCGATCTCGAATGACCTTTGCCTAGCCAGATCAATCCCTCACCACAAGCAAATCGATCTCCTCAAGCTTCTGCCAAGAAATGATTGATCTCTTCCTAAAGAGCAAATCGATCTCACCTTTCATACCTGAACATTTCGAGAGCTAAAAACGAAAGGAAGATCGATCTTCACCCTAGCAGATCAATCTCCTCGCTCTTATTCTATAAAAACCCATCGACCAATCCTCATTCTTCAGCAAATCAAACCATCCCCTCCATTTTTACCCAAAAAGTAAGCTTTCTCACTCTAGAATACATCACATTCCATAAAGATTTGAGAAAAAGCTATTAGAGCAAAGTTGTTCATTATGAGGAGGAGAACAACATACCTTGGAATCAAAACTAAACTTGTTGGATTGAAGGAGTTAAGGAGTCTTCCAAATTTGGACAAGAGGAAAGTCAAGCTAGGTGAGTTTTCAATACACCAACTCTAAGTATGTATATCTAGATGTTGTTGTGAGTAGATTGGTGTATGAATTGTTGATAGAAACTACCTCGAATGTAGTGAATCAAGCATGACCTAGAATGGGTTTAGTGTGAGAAAATATGAATATGGTTGATTTGATGATAAATGGATCATGCCAAGGTGTTAATGATGTTATATACATGATTTTGAGATAGTCTTGTGAAATGAGTTTATGAAATATGATGAGATGATGAAATGTGCATATATGGTGTTTGTAGAAATGCATAAATGAATGAGAAATTATGGATAAAACATCTATGCCAAGTGTTTGATGAGTTACTAAGTGAGTTGCTAGATAGACTAGGAATGACATAATGAAGGCCAAATGTGATAATGGGTCAAACTTGATGAAATAGGCTCGATTAAATATATTGACTAATTAAAGTCAGAACATGAATTATTGGTATTGACTCATATGATTGATGAACATTGCAGCTCCCAAGGATATATCCGGAGCAAGTTGAGCCCAATCGCGAAAAGCGGGAAAGGAGGAAGGAGTTACTTCACCGAGAATTAAAGTAAGGGAATTGTGTTAGCCCTAGAGGTATTTGTACGCACTTTCGAGCGCATGAGTGATTTTCTTAAAGTGTCTAAGGGTATTAGAATGAAATGAATGATTGAAGGGCAATAAAAATGAGATTGGAGAAAAGTTTATGAAAAGCAAGAAACATGAGGTTCCTAAGTCTTTTTACTACTTTTTACCATCTGAAATGGGTAGGTTGGCTAGCATTTAAACGAATTGCATGAAAGTAGCTTGATTTGGTTTTAATAACCATGTTATACAAAAGAATTAGCCACCTACATGAGTTTTGTGGAAATAAAGCGTGCTAGAGCGTTGCTCACACGAGGTTTGACGTGTTTATATATGCATGAGCGTTGAAGCCTAACTCGTACTAGTTTTCACATGTGTTTTATGATATAGTGCTGGAGCATAGCTCGCACATGGATTTTGACATTATGTTGGAGCGTTGCTTGCACTAGATGTCCACTATATACTTGTTGTCATGCTAGAGATTACTCGCACGAGGTTTTATGACATGTTGGGAGCTGTGCTATGAGCTTCGGGTAGGCTGTATGCCACGCCGATTAAATAGGCTCGCACGTGCGTATTGAGGTGTGGCAGGATATATGATATGGATCCACGAAGTACGTTGTACCGTGCATGTAGCATGGAGTACGTTGTACCGTGTATGGATATTATATATACCGTCTTCGGACGATGGATATTCTGTTATGGATCGGCGGGTTGGACATGACCCACCTCCCGTGCGGAAGCAGATAGAGGTGATACCCTACACACTAGGATCTGTGTAACCTGGGATCACAGTGGATATGGTCATAGTCCTAGTTATTTCCCTTATTGTTATATGCCTATCTCACATATCTTGTTTTATGATAAATCCATGTTTATAAACTATTTTGTGGGTCAGGATAGTCCAAGGGAGAGGCTGAGTCCTGACAAATGATGAATTGTGTTGAGTATGAGTTACTTTTAAGTGCGCCTAGCATGATGATTTTCCATACTTTATTTATGACTTGTGCATGATGATTTTTTCATGCTTTGTTTAAGAATTGAACACTGATTTAAATAGCATGAACTGCTTTGCATAGCATGAACTGCTTTACATATCATGAACACAAGCATGAACTGATAATTTGGAGTATGACAAGTAAATGCTTGGTTTTATGCATGACATAACGATCACGTAGATAGTACAGTTATCTACCGGCTCGCATGATTGCCTTACTGAGCACGTAGTTTGCTCACCCCCTTATTTTCCCCCTCAATAGAGCACTTTCAGTAGATAGAGAGCGACTGAGGAGTTGGATTTTGGTGTCTGCTACATCCCATCACGTAAGGTATACACATTTGTATAGTTTTGTATCTAGACATACCAAAACACTGTAATATTTTGAATGTAATTTTGGGGATGTAAATAATTGTAAACACATGTAAACAGTAACTTTGATTAAGTAATACAAGTGTTTACATTTAAATGAATTGAAATTTGAAATGAGATGGTTGTATGAGATTAACACTGACACACAACCCAACTGTTGGTGGTGTAGCTGATCACGATCAAGTAAAGGTAAATAACAAACAATAAATAATGGAACGAAAATTGAAAAATTTGTAGTGGATTTTCAGTGGATTGAGGATCGTGATAAGAGCAATGTGCACTAATTCATTATCAGCCAACTGACACCCACAAGATTGTAAAGTATCCCATAAAGATTTAACTTTGAGAAGATAATATTTCATACTAAGACTACCCTTCTTGACATTAGGCAATTTTCATCTATATTGCATGATTTTTGCATTGGTTTGAGATGCAAAGTACTCATTTATAACATCCCAAAGACTTCTAGTAGTGTCACAGCCTACGAAACTAGGCAAGATTTGGTTGCTTATGGAAGAGAGCAGCCAAGAAACAAGTAACTGATCTTGCCTATCATAGATATTATATTCAGGTGAATCTGGCAAAGGAATAGTTTGCTTACCATCTATGTAGCCCTTCAAGCCATATCCTCTCAAGGTTGTTGTGACTTGTTGTTTCCATAAGAGATAGTTGTTATCTTCAAGTTTGACAGTAATACTCTGTGATCCTGGATTCTGCACTACAAGATATGTTTCTTTAGGAGTTTCTTTAACCACCGATGACTCACTACCACTTTCCATAGCCGGCATCTGATACCATGTAAGAAATACAAAAGAAAAATATAAGAATAGAAAAGTAAAGAAAAATTATAATTTCTTGAAGAAGATTGTTATATCTTTTTTTTTTCTATATTTTTCTCTACAACTTAATGTTCACTTTATATATTGGTTTTACAAAGAGGAAAGATCCTGAATAGTCATCTTAGCTGTTATGTTAATTATAATAGTTATGTTAGTTATAACTAATATAAACAGCTACATCCTAACTATATTAACTGTCAACACCTCTCAGTTTCTTATTCAAGATAGGCTTCGTCTGTAACCAAAGGGATAAAACATTTAATTTGACCAAGCATTGAATACAAAACATTATATTTAAAAAAATAAAAATAAAACTGAAAAATGAATAACTTGTTCCATTAGATGATGAGAAATTTCAAGACTGCAAATTTCGAGGCTTTCTTTTGAACAAGAACTACAGAGGAGAAAAAAAAAACCTTTATTACGAAATTGAGCAGTTTACAGTGTTAAGCCGAGCTACTAAGGCACGCATGGTTTGAACTCAATTGCTTAAAGCCCTCATTGGCTTCTAGCAATGCAAAACAAAAGTTTTCAAATAGTAAATTTACTCTTATAAATGATTTTTATTTTTTATTATTTTATTAAGAAAAAATGTCTCTAATAATTTTTTTTATCATTTTTAATCTCACCGAAACCAATCTCATCGTTTATTCAAACTAACCTTAGCCTAAAAGTGAAAATAACATACTTTCTTCTTGTTTGGGATGTCTGTTCGGAGAAATGATTAGGTGTTCTGCCCTTTCATAATGTGATAGTGCATTGCTTTCGGCCTCTTTGAAACCGTATTGTATTTACAATTTTACTTTATTATTTTTCTAATTTTAATATAATATTTTAAATGGTCATTTTACTCATCTTACCGTTACCGGAACATTTGAATCTAAACACATTACCATTTAACACAATTTCATAACCACTGTTATTTTTAATCTTATCGAACCAATAACATCGTCCATCTAAACTAACCCTTCAATGAAAAATTATTAAGAGGCGGTGTTTTCATTTCCTAGTGGGAAAAAGTGTAAAGGAGGTCGGATGGAGCAAACACTATGGAGGATTCATAACTTATAAAACAAAGTAAGGCAAATTCCATTAGATACTTAAAGTTTTAACCCTAATTTAATATTAGTCTATTAGTTTGAAAATTTGATGTTTTGGTCCAAAATTGTCAATTTGATAATGTAACAAAATCATTCTGTTAAGTCATTATTAAGAAATCTATAGACCTAAAGTGTCACGACCCACTTTTCATTAAAAATCACTACAAATTTTTCATTTTTCGTTTATTATTTAATTCTTACCTTCCTCTCCTCGTGACCATCCTACTAACAGTTGGACTATGATTTGGTGTTAGTTCCCTTACACTATTTACCATTCCATTTTCATATCACATTTACATGTCATGATTTACTATTCTTTGACTTTAACTAAATACATTCATAAATGTATTTACATAACTTTACATCCCTGACATCATACCCATGTACAGTACTGTGCATTTACATGTTCAGATACAAAAATTATACAAGCATGTATACCTTTTTCCTCGATGGGAAGTAGTGGACAACGGGAATGCAAGACCACTGCGCTCTCGTTCTACTAAAAGTACTCTGTAGAAGGGGAAAAATGAAAGGGTGAGCAACCGCACGCTCAGTAAGGCAATTATGCAAGTAAGTAGATAACTACACTATCTACATGAACATAATGCCATGCCTTAAAATCGTTCTTTCTCAATATCATACTGAAAAACCCGAGCTCATGCATACACCTATGCAACACACATGTGGAAATCATGCTGGGAATCGTAAACACAGGCATTTCATGTAAAACATTTCATTTCATAAATTTTTAGTTAAAAGCATGGAAACCACATCATGCTATTTCATTTCAATCACATCATGTAAAAACATGTCACTTCAGTTTAATTCAAACCAAATCACAAATCTATCAGGACTCAACCCCTCATTCATGCTATCCCGATCCTCATGAAACCATTTAAACCATGTAATTACATAAATCAGGTAACATACGAGACTAGGCAGGAAATCATGGTAACTATACAAGACTATGGGCATATCTGAGCGATCCCAAGCTACACAATACCTAGTGTGCGGGGCATCACAACTCCATGGATCCACAAAGTCTGGGGTGCGTGCCATAGGTCTTATCCCACATCACGGTCCAAGGGTGCCTGCCATAGGTTTTATCCCACATCATGGTCCGGAGGTGCCTGCCATAGGTCTTATCCACCCTATATTTGGGATGCTTGCCATAGGTCTTATCCACCTTATGTCTGGGGTGCCTGTCATAGGTCTTATCCACCCTATACCACATCGGTAACCAACCCATGTCTCAAAATCCACGTGCGAGCATCTCATCCGTGTGACACTCAGTCTACATGAGGCAATCAGCACGGTTTTAAATCATGTCATGTATATCACAATTAAAACTACAGTGCGCGTCTTGAGTGCGGCACACAGTCAGCACCCCGCTTAAACATTGTCTTATGCATATCATAAAATCAACCGCTAGTATGAGTAAGACTCCAGCACTAGGTCATGCATAGTTCATATTTCGAAACAAGTATGATCAATCGCTCAAGTACTATGCTATGCACAAAACTCATTAAAATCAAGTACAAGCAATGCTCCAGTACTATGTCATGCATAAACCATGTAAAACTGAGTACGAGCAATGCTCCAGCACTCTATTAGGCATAAATCACATAAAATTTAATACGAGCAACGCTCCAGTACCATATCATGCATGTCGTGAAAATCAAGTGTGAATAATCACCCCAACACGTTTTATGTAGAAAACATATAACATTAAGTGCGAGATGTGCTCCAGCATGATTTGTTTTCATATAACTCGATAGATGGCTCCTTTAAAAATGATGATTCAAAACATTAAAATCAGCACCATAATTGGGCTATTTTGTGTATTTCACAAAATCATTGGCCAATCTATCTACTCTTCTGCTAAACAGCAGTAAAAACATTCAAAAATATGTTTTCCATGATTTTTAGGACTTTTCTTAAATGTAGACTTTTTATCCTTAGTAGGAGTAAAATCGTAATTTTTTCATGCGAAGTCCCTATCGAAATTTTTTTCCATATTCGAAAATCCATTTACAATTTAATACTCGAAGATCTACCTAAAATACGTATAGCTACCTCTAGCTATTCACAAAATTTCCTTACCTCAAATCATTCTGATCACTCTGCCTTTTCTATCGCTACCGATCACTCGATCTGTTTAGCTCCCAGTATATTCTCTGGAGCTGCAGATAATCATTTATCGGGTTAAATACAGTACATTTTACTAGTATTTCACTTTTACTGGGCTTAATTTATAGCATTGGGCCCGTTTATTCTTATTAAGCCCGATTGCACCTTAATGGACCTTAATTAGTCTTAAGCCCATTTTTCACTTACTATTCCTTTCATCAAGGCCTATCGGGCTCATTGAGTGTAAGGCCCGTACTTTTGTACATAGCATTTATGATTTCAAGAATGTACACACAAGTTACATTATATGTGAATCATGAGAAATGGACATTTTTATATTCTAAGTGTGACTAAAATGCAAAATGAGTAGTGAAGCAATTGAATGTGAACTCTCCTTTGAATTTTTGGCAAACAATTGCAGCTGGAATGCTACAGATGAATGCCAGATCGATCTTTGTGTAAAGGGAGATCGATCTCATCTTCTCGAAATGAATGTGCCAAAGCTTTCTGTAAAAGGGAGATCGATCCCTCATTCAAAGCAGATCAATCTCAAGTTACTTTTTCCTAGTAATGATCGATCCCTTCCCAAGTGCAGATCGATCTCCATTTGATTTTGCCAAAAGCATATTGATCCCATCCCATGAGCAGATCGATCCTACAGTCTACATATTGAATACAGAGAGAGTTCCAACAAAAGGAAGATCGATCTCTCGCCCTAGGAGATCGATCTCATCATGCTATTTCTATAAAAACCAGATAGCCAAGTCTTCTTCCATGAAACAGCTGATACTTTTCCATTTTTACCAAAGTAAACCAAGCTTTCTCACTCTAAAATCATCACCTTCCAATCGGATTTGAGAAAGATTACTTTGAGCAAGGTTGTTCCTTGTGATGAGGAGAACAACATAGTCAAAAACTAGAATTTGAAATTCTGGATTGATGGAGCAAAAGGATTTTTCCCTAATTACAGCCAAAAAGAGAAAAGTCAAGCTAGGTGAGTTCTCAATACACCAACTTCAAGTATGTTAATCTAGACGTTCTTATGAGTTGATGCGCATATGTAATGTTGGCTAAAACATCCTTGAACATGCTTAACCATCCATAACCTAATATGGGTTTAATGTGAGAAAGTGAGAGAAAGTCGATTTGGCAGGGATTTAATGATGATTTAAACATGTGGTGATGTTATTAAGCATGTATACATGATTCTAAGATATTTTTATGAAATCCATATGTTGGAATAGATAATGAATGAAAGTAGACATATGAGGTGTATGATGAAATGCCTTAGTGGAGGAAAGTGATGAACTTAAGGCATTATGAGCTTAATACCGACTCAATATGAATCAGTAGACTTAATGAGTCTAATAGATTCTCGAGAAATGAATTGTATAATCGAAATGGACTTAAGAGAGAGTAAGGCCCAATAAGATATAACAAGGCCAAATGGGTGTAAACGACCCAATACATTGAACTGAATATGTGCTATGTGAACTAAGTGATTATTGAGATATTGATGTGATTAGTAAATGATTTCAGCTCCTGAAGATATAATTGGAGCCGATAAGATCGGATCACGAGCAGTGAAAATCACAGGAAAGTGACTTCTGCGTGATTCGAGGTAAAAGATTTATACGAGCTATTAGAGATAGCTATACGTATTTTTATAAATCCCTATATGCGAATAAATAGTATGAAATATATAGAGATTGAAAAATCTAAGAAATTGCCTAGTGTTTGCAAAAGACTATATTGCCCTACTATAGGGAAAGTTACACCAAAATGAGTCGTTGTTTTGTAAGTGTATAATCATAAACTGGCTCCTAATTTAGCTATTTTACATAAAACTGCATGTTTTTATTAAGTGAAAAGCGTGTAACGAGTGATTAAAGGGAAATTGCCCTCTCTCTCATACTTTGCGATTTATCGAAGTGAATTCGGTCAGGGATACCATTTTCATCTGAATGGAACCATCGATTAAATTTCTTGTGAACTTGTGTTAGAGCCAACGTGGTAACAGTAGATTTACCAGCTATACTCGCACATCATTTTAAAAAGGATTTTGAGAAAACAAACGGTGCTAGAGCTGAGTGATGTGTGGTACTCTAGAGAGCTCGCACTAGATTTTGAAAATTATGTTGGAGCCATTGAGTACTGCTAAGTGTTCTTACTTTGACTATGCTCTCATGTAACTTCCTAGACTTAAAGTGATTTGAAGTGAAACCGTGCTAGAGTCCTCAGGTATTGCTATGTGATCTTACGCTGAGTTGCTCGCATGTGGTTTTATAAGCTTTACTATGTGATGAGACAAAAACTGCTAGGGTCCTCAGGTATTGCTATGTGATCTTACACTGAGTTGCTCGCATGAGGTTTTCTTATGATTTTACTATGTGATGAGTAAAACTGTGTTGGAGTCGTCGTGTATTGCAGAGTGTTCTTGTACAAACCTACTCACACGTGATTTTGAGACAATGGAAATGGGTGATAGTGATACTAAGATGGCAGACCTCGAGATTACTTAGTCTCCTCAGCTATATCACAATATATGAGGATCCACGGGAGTACGTTATACCGTGAGTGTTAGCCATGGAGTACGATGTGTCGTGATATCTTATTAATCTTAGTGAGCTGACGAGATGATTAATTCGCCTCCCCAAGCATGGGATTCTCACACACCTGATCAGTGATTGCCTGGAATCCAGTGACTATGGTCATACGTCCCTTTCTGTGTGATGTGACATTATATCCCCTACTGTGTGATATGACATATGTCCCATGCTGTGTGATACTGGGTGATATGATATCTCATCCTAGTCTCATGTATATTGATTTACTAAGCGTAAAAATGCTTTCTAAGTAAGTGTTGTGTGATACTGTGTGATTATTTACTGAGTGTAAAGTGTTTGCTAAGTATGAGCTATGTGATATTCTGTGATTTGAAATGAGTATGCATATACTTATCTAGCGGATTAATGGTTTCGCATGGATTAAAGATGTTTTAAATAAATGCATATTGTTTTATAAGGAAAATAAATGTATATTTTGAGCATTGTAGACAGTGTAGTTATCTACCTGCTTTTATATTTTCCTTACTGAGCGTGTTAGCTCACCCCCTTATTTTCCTCCCCTACAGATTCTGCACAGTAGTGAGTCCACTACAGTTATTCCTGCTAACATGTTCTCCAGTTCTCCAGCGGTGTAGAGGTATACATATATAGAAATTTTGAATC
Organism: Firmiana major; assembly: GCA_033439115.1. Lineage (NCBI taxonomy): Eukaryota > Viridiplantae > Streptophyta > Magnoliopsida > Malvales > Malvaceae > Firmiana > Firmiana major. The sequence continues at coordinate 32,292,598 of CM065913.1, read as the reverse complement.
TGTAAAATAGTGCACAGTAATGTTATCTTTGTACAAAAAGGGATGTATACAATAGAAACTGATGTAAACGCTTCCTTATATATATATATATATATATATATATATATATATATATAAAAGTACAGTTTCTATTTCATTTAATGAAAATTGAATTACAAAATGGATGAGATGTGGATATGGATGTTGACTCACAGCCCAATTGTTGGTAGTAAGGTAAGTCGCAAAAACGGGTCGTGACATTAGGCCCATCAACACTTATTGGGCCTCGGTTTAGGCTCTTTGGACAGCTCATACAATTATTTACGACGATCGATTTCCAAATCCAAAACATAATTCATTTTATACAGAAATAAATTTGTAACTTATGCGATGAATTTCTAACGCGCATAACTATGTAAATTGTCGTAAATGAGATTTACTTACCCGAGATTTTGTTATAGCACGTAAATCGAGGTTGACCCGAACTCTCGTTTGTCGTCAATTGCCGTGCTACATGTTTGTATAATTAAATCGAGTCAATTTCAGTCAATTAAAATTTTAAATAAATTTCTCAAAAATTAAATCGGTCAATTTTGACTGCTTACTGACTTACTCTTAGCTCGATTACATCACCGAATTTTTCTCTCCCCATTTTTCCTCTTCTTTTTGGCTGAACCGGTCCAGTCCGGTTCAACACAGTTTCATTTCAGCTAAATCGGCCTGAATCGGTTCAGCATAACCCTCGCCGTTCGGGCCTCTGCCGGTTGGTTCTCTGCCGGCTTCCACTTTCAGGTGGTCTGTCTGGCCACGTGAAGTATATATCTAGTGGTGGCCTCACTCGGATTGACGGCGATGAGGCCGGTTCAGCCTTCTTTTTGGTCTCACTGCCTTCTCTCATTCTCGCCGTTTTCACCCTTTTTTCGTCGGATTTTCGACTGGGCTGGCATCGGCGGTGACTCTTCTCCACCCCTCTGGCCGGCGTTTCCTTCCCTTCGGCCTGTCTCTTCTCTTTTCCTCTCTTTCTCTCTCCTTTCTCTCTCGGTCTCCATTTCTCTCTCTCCATAACGTTGGTCGTCGTTCTTCAGGTCGTCGGTGCCGGTGGTGGCTCGGCTGCCTTGTCGTCTCTCGTCTGGGCTCTCTCTTTCTCCGATAGCCTCCTCCGTTCGTCGGAGGAGAAGGCTGAAGCCTTTTTGTTTTGGGGTCGCGCGACTCTGTCACGAGATCCCAATTCTCTCTTCTTTTTTTAATTAATTAATTTTTATATATATATATACTATATACTATTACAATAATAATATAAAATAAAATATCTTATTTATTGTATATTATTATTATTCTAATATTATTACAATGTCTTATATTTACTTTGATATTCACACAAACTCATATATTTTTAGACCTTCATTTTTTTTATATATATTTTGAATGTATATATAGACATTTTCATTTATTTTTATTTTCTTGGAATTATTCTTTTCATATTTTCAAAATAATTCTTAAGGTGAAAAATCTTCAGGTCTATCGAAATAAATTGATATCTTGATCAATTGGACTTGAAATTTAATTATTTCTTCTTTATTGATCAAAATTACATGAGTCCATGTTTACAGTGTCAATTTCTTAAAGAAATGACATCGAAATTCGGGTCTTACATAAAGATTTGTTATTCATGATGCCCTTTTCCTAATATTAAAAAGTAAAGATCTTGCTTAAATTATTTTTTTTAAAATACTTAAAATAATAGTAATAAAATTTATTATTAATATTTGAGAATGTGATAAAATGCTTCTAAATACAACAAAAAAACTCCTTCATACAACTTATTTTAATGGTTTTTTTACCAAAAAAAAAGCCCTTAAATGAAATGATCATTTTACCCTCTCTTCCATTGTCCCAAATCAACATATTCTCTTTATCTTCTCACTCTGAAGAGTCAACCATACATAATTCTTCTTCTAAATCTCATCAAGTTAAAGAACAAATTTTCAAACAAAAAACCCAAGGAAAACCCTGGATTCCATACTCTCGGAATTAAATTTTTAGAAGTTTCGTGCTGTTCTTAGAAATGAATTTCCAAGAACAAAGTGAAACTCTCAAAAATTCATTTTTCAATAACATTCAAGGAAGCAAGTTTCCATGAGCCACAATTGGCTCATGAAAATTCCCTCCCAATATGAATTGCAAAAATAGAAACGTGCTGGGGGCAGCGTCGAAATTCATCCAAATCAACAATCACCCAATTTTTCATGCAATAAAATGAAAGAATAACAAATTTAAAGGAAGATATTGTAGAGATTTACTTTAGATTGTTGCAAATAATGAAGATTTTGGAGAGACTGAAGGGAGATTGAAGAGAGATTGAGATGAACTGATAAAGAGTGAGAGAATTTGAGAGAGTTTATATGGTTAGGGTGTGGAAGGGTATATTAGGTAGATTAATAACAAAAATAGGTTGTGATGAGTAAAATTAAAAGAGGAATTTAGGATTTAAGTTTTTTATGTAAATAGGTTGTTAGGAGTAAGAGATAGGGTGTGAATAGAACTTCTCAATATGATGTTATTAATTCAAGTTTAGTAATTGATTGATATATATTAATATCATTTATGATTTTGAGGTGAAGTGTCCATTTTCAAAGGTAATAGATTTGAGCTAAATTATGACAAAACATTAAGGATTTCGGTAGAATTTACCCAAAAAGTAATCATCAATTTCTCTTAGAGCTGACAAATTGGTTTATTCGAGTGGATTTAGTTTGAGCTGATTTCGAATTCAGATCACTCTAATTTCGGATTTATTTTGGGTTTTGGTCATTTCAAGTACACATATTTTGGGGCTCGGATAATTTCTAATTCAGGTATTACAAGCTCGATTTTTTTTTGTCCGACTAATTTTGAGCGCGAATTTAGACAGATTTAAATGAATTTGAAATTTTATTAAGTATATACATTTTTTATTTTGAATGTAATAATTAATTTAGTTTTATATAATTAATTAAAATATAAAAAAATACTAAAAGTAAGATTTTAAAAATTAATAAATATTTACATAAATATAAATTTTATATTTTGATTTTTAAAATTTGTAGTTTTTTGACATTAATGACTATATACATATATTTTTAAATTTTTACTATAATTTATAGATAATATTCATTTTCTCATATACTAACCACTTTTTTTTTAATAACAATAAACTTCCATTAAAACTAAATAACATAGTCAAAATTACTATCGGAAGCTAGAAGGGTTCCTAACCAAAGACAGTGGTAGCCTACTGAATAATCCATTTTGGCTAACTCAAAATACAAATTGATGCTGTAAGAGTTCCCAAATAAAGACGATGGAGCCTAGCAAACAATCCATTTTGGCTAGCTCATGAGCTAACATATTTGCTACTTCACTAACATAACAGAAAGAACAACAATCAAACTTTAAAACTAATTCGTTAATATTCAAAACTAGATTTCCTCTTCTCCAAAGGACATTTTCCTTTTGTTGATTTCATTTAGGGGTATAAACTAATAAAACGTTTGACGAATAGTTTGTAAACTCGTCTAGTTTCCATTCGTTTATTAAGCTTAATAAAAGATAACGAACAACATTTTAGTGTTTGTTTATTAAACGAATCGAACATGAGCAGATGTTTAGTTTGTTCATTTATGTTCCTAAATAAGTTCGTTTATGTTCGTTTAAAACTCGTTTATTTAAAGTATCATTTAATGTTTATTTACTGTTCGTTTGTTATTTATTAGAATACTAAAATTACATATACATCTTAACTTTAACCTAAAGATTTAGTATTTATTTGCTAATTACCGTTTTACCCTTATATATATAAACTTTAAAAAATAAAAACCCTAACCTAAAATAATTGCAAGTCACAATGACTCACCCTTACTCTCTCAAACTCTTATTCTCACACCTTACTTTCTTATCTCTGATCTCACTCATATTCATGTCTTCAACCAAAAGTTTTTTTTCACTTTAAAGGGCATTTGGTTGGGGGAATTTTAGATTCGCCAAGTAAATTTTTTTTTGTCATCCAATTTCCTCGTTAGTTAACTGATTTTCCCCCATTTCAGTAATTTAATATAGCCAACAATTCCTGAATGAAGGAAAATAGGGGATAAAATGATTACCTTCTCATCATAATGTATTTTCAGATTCCAAGGTAAAATATTTTTTTGTAATTGTTTTGCCTTCTAATAAATTATGACTTTATTAATTATTTTGTGACCAATTTATTCATAAACTCTATCTAATATTACAATTTTGTTGATAGATTATGATTTATTAATTATTCAATAGTATTATTATTTTTGTGTGTGCTTTTATTATTATTATTATTATTATTATTATTATTATTATTTGGAACTTGAAAAATTGGATATTTTTGCATAAGTCCTTAGTTGATTTTGTAGTCACTTTTCCAAAAAAAAAGTGTATAAAGACTTTTTTGTACTTACCCTTTCATAGACAAAAATTTAGTAAATAGATTAATTAACATCTTACAAATAAATAACTTAACTAATTAACTAAATCAAAATAATTTACATATTAAATAAATTGATTGCCTTATTTTAAATAAATTAATCAACATTTGTTAAATGAATAAGTTTAAATAATAATAAATAAATAAATAAATAAACATAAAAATAAATATATCAAACATAACTTTCATGAAAATATTATTCATTTCCTGTCCAAAAAAAAATATTATTCATTTTAAATTATTTATTTATTTACTTTAATACAAAAGAGTGATATAGTAAATTGAATCATTTAGTAATCTTAAATTTTTTGAACCAAACATAGTAATAAAATATTCCTCACAATACAACCAAATGCAAAAATTTAATTTTTTCTAAAATTTATCAAGTAAAATAATTGAAGTAAATTTTTTTCCCCGAATTTTGTTTTCCATGAACCAAACACTCCTAGGGCTAAAACTTAAAGCCTTGAGCCTTCTATCTCGGGCTCTCTGTTCCAGTGGCGGCGGTGCACCAGACGGCGAACATAGCCTTCTTTCTCTCTTGGTCTCTGCACTCCACGATGGCGACACACTATAGACGGTAACAGACGTAGCTTTCTTTCACTCTCTACTCCAACCTTCTTTCGCACTAGATGCAGATCTGTAGATCTGTAGATCACTAGGTGGGACGTTGAAGGTAAAAGTTATTTATTAATTTTTTTTGAAATTAATTTACCTAGGTGTTATGAAGGTTCTTACGTAGCTGTAGTTTTGTCATTATTTGATGGTTCAATGTCTTAAAGGTTATTCTAGCTGGGTCTTTTAGAGGTGGGAAGAAGGCTTTTTAATCGAGGTGTATTTACTATATGAGCTTGGGTTGATTCTGATTTGGATCTTTATATCGATGGAAACTTAATTTTGTTGGTTGAAAATATTAAAAATATTATTATGTAATGAATATGTTTGTGAACATATTTATTTAATATTTTATAAACATTTATTCGCAAACATATTCATTTATATGTTTATAAATAAGTTCAATTATGTTTAGTTAATGTTCACAAACGATCAAATATGTTCAAGAACGAGCTTATTTAAGACAAATGAGCTCATTCGCGAAAATTTAACGAACAACTCTACGAAATAAATGAATCAAATCTGAACGTGAAAAATTAATTTTTTTTAACAAATACAAACTGAACCTGAATAATACTAAAAATTAAATAAATGAATAGATATATCATTTCGTTAGTGTTTGATTTATTTATTACCCTTATTTCATTTCCAATTAACATGGAATCACTTTTAATATCAATTTGTTAGAATTTCCTGTCCAAAGCCAGTTCCACATCCCCATTGTATAGCATTAGGAATGTCAACAGGGTGAGTACCCGCTAATTTTGAGGTACCCAACCCCGACTCCAATTAATAACTATAAAACTTGAACCTTATTAAAACCCGATTATTTGTTCAAGAAACTACTCGAAGCTTACCCTAATAAAGTTTACACTATCCATTACTTACCCGAACCCGTTTAATTACCTGATTATTTAACCCATAATTTAACAACTCGTTTATTAACCCGAATCCAAAACCCGAAACCCGAAACTCGAACCCCTGGAAAAAATCAGTTATCTAATTTTGTATAAATAAAAAATATAAAATTAAACAACAACGTACATATTCTATCATAATTAAACAAATTTTAATTGTTCAACAAATCACTTGAAACCATAGCAAATAAACAATCATATTTATGAAACTACAAACAAACATAATTTAAGTAAAAAAAAAAAAAACATAATTGAAGTTTATTGGAATCATGATAAATCTTCATTCTTCATCATTATTAAAAATGCAACTTGAGTCCATAGTTGTAGATGGTCCTACAAATAAAGTTAATCGGGTTCGGGTTTAGGGTACCCGAAGGGTACTACTCGAACCCTACCCGAACCCGTTACGAGTAGTAAAATCGCTACCCTAATCCGATTAAAACTCGTTTATGGAGTACCCAAACTCGACTTAAACAGAACGAATAGTACCGATTACCCGTTTAACTACTACCCGTTTATATCCCTATATAACATACATTTATGCATATAAGGGATTGTCCACCAAACTTGAACAGTCCACTCCAGAGAATATGATTCTGCTTGGAATCTCTAACCACCACTCCTAAACCAACTTCACTTCCTTGTCCTGTTAGATTTTGTAGTATTGTGAACTTTATTCTCATCATTCTAAAATGAATACAAGCAGCTCTATATATAGAGTTTGAGCTCCTGTAGTTAGTTCTAGAAGAAACTAACTGTAACTAATTCAAAACTAACTTCTTAACAGCAATAACAACTTATAACAAGCTGAAACAAACTCTGAATAGAGTTTGAGCTCATGTAGTTAGTTCTGAAGAAACTAACTCTAACTAATTCAAAACTAACTTCTTAATAGCAATAACAACTTATAACAAACTGAAACAAACTCTGACTAATAAATACAATCGAGAAGAAAAATATTTTTCTTCAATTGTTTAAATTCTATTGCTGAGTAATCTTCAGCTAATCCTCTGTTAGCCCCCCGGAAGCGGGAGTAAAGATATCTTGAATACCAAGCTGTGGCAAGAAAGAACGAAAAACAGAAGAAGTATGAGGCTTGGTAAATAGGTCAGCTAATTGTGAAGCAGAAGAGACATGCAATAAACGAATTACTCCAGCTTGAAGTTTTTGGCGAATAAGATGACAATCAGTCTAGATGTGTTTCGTTCGTTCATGAAACACTGGATTTTTTGCTATGGCAATGACAGATTTATTATCTCAAAAAATGAGAGGAGGATCATGAAGAACAACTTGGAGATCTTGAAGAAGGTATAACGGCCGTTGTAATTCACAAGTAAGAGCAGTAATGACTCTGTGCTCTGCTTCTGCTGAGGAACGAGAGACAGTAGCTTGCTTTTTAGACTTTCATGAAATTAAAGAATCTCCTAAAAACACACAAAAGCCTGTAGTGAAACGTCTGGCGTCGACATAAGAAGCCCAGTCAAAATCACTGAAGGCCTTGAGCTTCAAATCTGAGTTGGTAGGAAAGAATAAGCCCTGTTCAGGATTTCCTTTGAGATATCGAAGGATTCTGTTGGCTGTTGTAAGATGAAGATCAGTAGGATGATCAAGAAACTGTGTCAACTATTGTACTGCAAAGGATATATCAGGTCGTGTAGTGGTAAGATAAAGAAGTCGACCTATAAGTCTTTTGTATTGCAACGGATCAGAAAGTGGAACACCAGATTCTTTGGAAAGCTTCTGTGAGGGAACCATGAGTGTAGCAGTAGGCTTGCAACCCAAAAAACCAGTGTCCTGAAGGATCTCTAGTGCATATTTTCTCTGACAGAGATTGATACCTTGTGTGGAACGAGCCATTTCAAGACAAAGGAAATACTTCAAAGTGCCAAGATCCTTGATCTTTAAGGCAGTATTAAGATAAGTCTTCATGTCGTCAATCAAGGCAACATCATTGTTTGCAAGTATAACATCATCAACATAGACTAGCATGGCTATAAAGGATGAACCAACAGTCTTGATGAACAAAGAGTGATCTAAAGAGGTCTGAGTCAAACCTTGTGCAAGTAAAGAAGCACTAAGTTTGCAATACCACTGTCTGCCAGCTTACTTCAAGCCATAAAGAGACTTCAAAAGTCTACACATTTGCCCAGGTTTACTAGTAACATATCCAAGAGGTAGAATCATAAAAACTTCTTCATTTAAATCACCATGTAGGAAGGCATTATTAATGTCTAGCTGCTGTAAATGTCAATGTTTTACTGCTGCTACAACCAAGAGAGTTCGAACAGTATGTTGAGTTAATGTATTTTGAAATGACAAAACAAGTTAATTCAATAATATTAAGATGATATACAAACATGTTTAGATGTTATTAGTACCAGAACTTAGAGTTCTGCTGATGAGAGATCGATCTGGGGTATGAGAGATCGATCTCCTGGGTTTTACTTGATGAGAGATCGATCTTATGATGGAAGAGATCGATCTGGCAAGCCTTAAATCGGTACAAAGGCACTTAGGAAGAATGAGATCGATCTGCAAGGGTTAAGAGATCGATCTGGCTAATGCTAGAGTTGTGAGATCGATCTGGCAAGGAAGAGATCGATCTCCTCAAAGTCAGAGAGCTAAAGAGATCGATCTGTAGTGTTGAGAGATCGATCTCCTCTCTACGTGAGTGCATGATAGATCGATCTGAAGATCGATCTTGCTTCAAACAGAGAGTTAAGGAGATCGATCTGCCTATTCGACAGATCGATCTGCCTCATTACTTTTAAACTAACAGATCGATCTGCTAACCTATGAGATCGATCTCCTTGTGTATTTGTGCTTCAATCTTGCAGGATTTATAACTAAGAGATCGATCTGGCCAAGAAGGCAGATCGATCTGGCACTCTACTGGAGGCACCCAACGGCTAGTTTCTGCAAAAACACAACGGGAAGAATAGCATTTAATGCTCCAACTACCCATCCTTCAGTATTTAACCAAGCATTGAAGACAAAGAGAAAGTAGACACTATTGCTGCATATTCCAAATATTCTCAAGCTTTAATTCTTTCATTCTTTGTGTCCCTATTGCTCATTCATTGAGAATCATTGTAAAAGCTTAAGTGCAAAATAGCTACACTTGTCCTACCACTTTAAAGCATTAAATTGTATTCAGTCTTATCTTAAAAAGAGAAGAGGATTGTTCCTCAGTGAGAGTATATTGTAAGAGGCTGAATACTTTTTCTGTATTGCCAAAGGTAGTGAGGTTATTCCTTAACCTGTAAAAGGAAATTTGTAAGCTCTATTGAAAGAGAGAAAGAAAGCACTTGACAAGAAGGTCAAGGAGAGAGGACGTAGGCAAGAGTTTGGCCGAACCTCTATAAGTGACTGTGTTTGTTTCTCTTTCCTTCTCTTTGAATTAAATTGTTATATTGCACTGTTTTATTCATTATCATTTGTGTTTAAATTGTGATTAATTTAAAATCTGCCATAATTGTTAGAAAACCGATTCACCCCCCCTCTCGGTAGAGCCAACAATTGGTATCAGAGCTAGGACTCTTTAATCACGTAGGAACAACTTCCTAAGAGTTAGAAAACGATCAAATGGCTCTTAACAATGTAGCAACTAGTTTGATAGGAGAGGGGCACTCCACGGTTAGACCTCCCATGTTCAATGGTGAACATTATTCATATTGGAGGGCTAGGATGATGCTATTCATTCAAGCAAATGACTATGAAGTATGGAGAATTATAGTTAAGGGACCTCAAATCCCTACAAAGAAAATAGAGGGAAGAGATATCCCCAAAGAAGAAGATGAATGGGATTCTAATGACATTAAATGTGCACAACTAAATGCTAAAGCTATGCACACATTATTTTGTGCTTTAGGTCCTAATGAATATAATAGAGTCTCCGGGTGTGATAATGCCAAGCAAATATGGGATAAATTGGCAATAACTCATGAGGGTACAACCCAAGTGAAGGAGACAAAAGTAGGTATGCTCACACATGATTATGAGCTTTTTAGGATGAAGGAAGGAGAATCGATTAGTGATATGTTCACTAGATTTACAGATGTAATTAATGGACTAAAGTCCTTAGGAAAAATATATTCTAACATTGAAATGGTAAAGAAAATTTTAAATAGCTTACCTAAAGCATGGGAAGCTAAAGTGACAGCAATAGAGGAATCTAAGGATCCACACACATTGTCCTTAGATGAATTAATAGGTTCCTTGCTAACTTATGAGATGAAGCTTAAAAGAAATGAAGAGCCACCCAAGAAAGTGGGAGTTGCTCTAAAATCCACTGCTGAAAAGGAGATTAAAAATGAGAGTGGCAGTGAGGAGGATATTGAGATGGCAATGTTTGCCAAAAGATTTAATAAATTCATGAGGATGAGAGCTGGTAATAGCAATAGGAGAAACAATAGGAGAGAACAAGAGGAAGTAGGTAGAAAAGACTCTATTGTGTGTTATGAATGTAAAAAACCTGGACACATAAAGTTTAACTGCCCTCTTCTCAAAAGATCTAATGATAGGTTTCATAAAAAGAAGGCAATGGTAGCAACATGGAGTGACAGTGACTGCTCCGATGATGAATCAAATGAGGACATTGCCAACCTATGCTTCATGGCAATTGACGATGATGAAAAGGTAACTTCTAATATCAATGAATACTCTTTTGATGAACTGCAAGATGCATTTGATGATTTAGCATTAGAGTATGAATCTATGAGCATGAAGTATAAAAAGTTAACATCTAAATTAAAAAGGGAAAATGAGATAATGTTAAAAGATAAATTGGAATGTGAGAAGAAACTAGAAATTGCAAATTTAGAAATTTGTAACCTTAAGGAGAAAAATAGCAATTTACATAACTCCTTTAATAAATTTCACATGGGGCAACAAAAGCTAGATAGCATGTTAGAAACCCAAAGGGCATTTTTTGACAAAAATGGCTTAGGGTATAATGCACAAAGTAGGGAGACCCATCTCAAGAGTTTTATTGCTAGGAAGAGCATGAATAAACCTGCAATTACTTGTTCATATTGTAATGAGAAGGGACATAAGTCACATTATTGCAATATAAAGATGAGGAATCTTAAAGGAAAAATTGTAAAAAGGATATGGATTCCAAAAGAGGTAATTCATTCCAAGGACTGCAATGCATTAGCAAAATGGATCCCAATGGGATCAAGAATTTCATTTACTAACCTCCAAGGACCCAAGAGAATTTGGGTACCTAAGACTTGAGTGTGTTTATTTTTTGTTGTTGTAGGTGATTGAGCATAGCCACAAAGCTAAAACAAAAGAAGCTTGGTACTTAGATAGTGGATGCTCAAGGCACATGACGGGTGATAAAAGCCATTTCAATTCCTTCAAATCGAAAATTGGTGGAGAAGTCACTTTTGGGGACAACTCCAAAGGCCAAGTGGAAGGAAGTGGATCAATAGGTAATGATCATTTCTCTTTAGAAAAAGTATTACTTGTTAGGGGTCTAAAGCATAACTTACTAAGCATTAGTCAACTTTGTGACAAAGGTTACAAAGTAATTTTTGATTGCATGAAATGTAATGTTATAGATCCTAAGTCAAATAAAATTCTCCTTCTAGGTCATAGGCAAGGTAACATATATATAGTCTACCTTAATGAACTCAAAAATGAAAACATATGCTTAATAGTAGACAACAAAAAGGAATCTTGGTTATGGCATAGAATACTAGGTCATGCTAGCATGCATGTGCTATCCAAATTAGTTAGAAAGGATCTAGTTATAGGCTTACCCAAAATATCCTTTGATCATGAAGAAATATGTGAAGCTTGTGTTAAAGGAAAACACAAGAGAACAACTTTTAAGCCTAAGAATAGTGTATCCACCACTAGGCCTCTTCAATTACTTCATTTAGACTTGTTTGGACCAACTAGAACCACTAGCCTAGGTGGGAAACACTATGGTTTTGTAATAGTTAATGATTACACTAGATACACTTGGGTGTTCTTTTTGAGAGTAAAAAATGAAGCCTTAGAGAAATTCATAGCTTACTCAAAGGTGACTCAAAATGAAAAAGGATATACAATAACAAGCATTAGAAGTGATCATGGCAAAGAATTTGAAAATATAGGATTTAATGAGTATTGCAATGATCAAGGAATTAGCCATAATTTTTCAGCCCCTAGGACACCACAACAAAATGGTGTAGTTGAGAGAAGAAATAGAACTTTGGAAGAGATGGCTAGGACCATGTTATGTGAAAATAACTTGCCAAAGTACTTTTGGGCTGAAGCTATAAACACATCATGTTATATAATTAATAGAGCTATGATAAGACTCATGCTAAAGAAAACTCTTTATGAGCTCTACAAAGGCAAGAAGCCTAACATTAGTTACTTCCATCCTTTTGGCTGCAAATGCTTTGTTCTAAATAATGGAAAAGATAACTTAGGAAAATTTGATGCCAAGAGTGATGAGGGAATATTTCTAGGATATTCATTGAATTCAAAGGCCTTTAGAATATATAACAAAAGAACATTAGTGGTTGAAGAGTCTATTCATGTTATATTTGATGAATCAAATAATATATCTAAAGATTCAACCAATGATGAAAATGTTGGAATATTTGATGAAGGCTTAGAAGATGACTTTCTAGAAAAACTTGACTTGAATAAAGAAGATGAAGAAGAAATAGAGGTTTTAGAAAGAGAGCCTAGAGCACCAAGAGAGTTAGGATATGTAAAAGATTGTGAAATAGTAGGAGATCCAACTCTTGGAGTTAGAACTAGATCATCCCTAAGGAATATGTGCCAATATATAGCCTTTGTATCTCAAATTGAACCTAGGAATGTCAATGAAGCCTTAGAAGACAATAATTGGTTCCTAGCAATGCAAGAAGAATTAAATCAATTTGAGAGAAGCAAAGTATGGAAACTAGTTCCTAGGCCTAGTGATCACTCAATAATTGGAACTAAATGGATATTCAAGAACAAGATGGATGAAAATAGTGTGATCGTAAGGAATAAGGCTAGGCTAGTTGCTCAAGGCTATAGACAAGAGGAAGGCATAGACTATGATGAAACATATGCACCGGTAGCTAGATTAGAGGCAATAAGAATGTTACTTGCCTTTGCATGTTATAAAGATTTCAAGTTATATCAAATGGATGTAAAGAGTGCATTCTTGAATGGTTTCATTAATGAAGAAGTCTATGTAGAGCAACCTCCCGGATTTGAAAATCATGAATTTCCTGAACATGTTTTCAAATTATCTAAGGCACTTTATGGGTTAAAACAAGCTCCTAGAGCTTGGTATGAAAGGTTGTCAAAGTTCTTAATAGAAAAAGGGTTCTCAAGAGGAAAGGTAGACACCACATTATTCATAAAAAATAAAAATAAGGACTTACTAGTTGTACAAGTATATGTAGATGATATTATTTTTGGTTCAACTAATGAGTCTTTATGCCAAGAATTTGCTAAGATCATGCAAGGAGAATTTGAGATGAGCATGATGGGAGAACTCACATTCTTCTTGGGACTTCAAGTGAAGCAAACAAAGGATGGAACATTCATCAATCAAGCAAAGTACACCAAGGACTTGCTCAAGAGATTTGGGATGGACAATTGCAAATCTCAAGCCACTCCAATGGGCACCAACATCAAGCTTAACAAAGATGAAAGTGGTAAGTGTGTAGACACTAAACTCTATAGGTCTATGATTGGTTCTTTGCTTTATTTAACTGCTAGTAGACCAGATATATTGTTTAGTGTGTGCCTTTGTGCTAGATTTCAATCATCTCCTAGGGAATCACATCTATTGGCAACTAAGAGAATCTTTAGATACCTCAAAGACACTCCCTCACTAGGACTTTGGTACCCCAAGGACTCTACTTTTGCCCTTCATGCATTTTCAGATGCTGATTTTGGAGGCTGCAAAATAGATAGGAAAAGTACTTCAGGTACTTGCCAATTCTTAGGAAATAGGTTAATTTCTTGGTTCTCCAAGAAGCAAAACAGTGTAGCTCAGTCCACAACTGAAGCTGAGTATATAGCAGCTGGTAGTTGTAGTGCTCAAGTGTTGTGGATTAAACAACAAATGAGAGATTATGGTATTGACATGAAACAAGCGTCTATTAAATGTGATAATACCAGTGCCATTAATCTGTCTAAGAATCCTATACAACACTCCAGAACCAAGCACATAGAAATTAGACATCACTTTCTTAGAGACCATGTACAAAAAGGGGATATAATTTTAGAGTACATTGACACTCTACATCAAATAGCTGATATATTCACCAAACCCCTTGATAGAGATAGGTTTTGTATCCTTAGAGGTGAATTAGGACTCATGGATAAGCCTTAGGATTTTTTGTGTTTCAAAAATCTTGGTTTCAAATTGATTTTAAATGAGTTTTTGCAAAGATTTTCTGGCAATGAGGATGAGAGATCGATCTCCTTGCAATATTGATCGATCTCCATACCTCCAACAAGCCTAAATCATCAAGGTTAAGCTAAGCAGATCGATCTTCTAACCATAAGATCGATCTCCTTACGTCTCTGTTTAAAGGCAGATCGATCTGTCCACACGACAGATCGATCTCTTCAAGCTTCCGCATTCTACAGATCGATCTTTTCATTTGGCAGATCGATCTGCCTCAGCCTCTGTTAAACGACAGATCGATCTGTGTGTAACAGATCGATCTCCTTAAGCCTCTGTTTGCGACCAGATCGATCTGGCCTTAGGACAGATCGATCTTTCTTGGCTTTCTGGAAATGACAGATCGATCTGTCGCCTCGACAGATCGATCTCCTGTGCCCTGGACTATAAATACCCGCGTAAAATTCCCAAATTTCAGAAACCCAATTTTCAAATTCCCAAATCTCCCTCGCATCTTTTCCTCTGATTCCTTCTCAGATCGATCTCTGTACGGTCCTCTTTGCGTCTCGGTGTCAAAATCCGGTATTGTAACCAACATTCCTTACTGCTTTTCTCAAAATCTGTCTTCAATTTGTGTTCATTTTGATTCTAGGTCAAACCGAGGTACTATTTCATTGCTTTTCTCTCTGTTGAATTTGTTTAGGCGAATTTAGAATCTAGAATCATGCCTAGGAAGTCAGTAGCAAACAAACCCCCTAGAACCACAGGAGAGGCAGGTTCCTCATCACAACCCATTCCTGCACCTCCTATCGCTTCCTTCAATCGGTGTTTTAAAACACCAGCAAAAAGAAAGCGGTATGAGGAATATTTTTCAACCATGCCAATCAAGCATTGGCGCACTATCGATTTTTCGTTCCTCAATCGCATAGAGTTTCCCTATTTGTCAAAATTTGAGGAGTTTGGTTGGACAAACTTCTTGAAAATCAACACTCCTGTCCCTCCAAATCTCGTTCGCGCATTCTTTTCCAATGCCGAACTCGTTTATGACCCCGCTGACACCTGCAAAATCCTTGCCTTCAAAACCTTCGTCATGGGTCAATCCATTATAATTGACTCTGAAGTTCTAGCCAAAGTGTTTGATATACACGATGAAGGCTTAACAAATGAGGATGAGGAAGTCCCCTTTGCGTTTGAACTCCCCGGGGACAAGGCGAGTAACCTTCCAATGCACCTTCGGTTACTCCACCTCATAATCTCGTGGAACCTCCGCCCTTTCGGTACTCGTCATTCTACCGTTGGGCGTCTAGATCGTTTTTGGCTCCATCACATTCACACCACAAGCCAAAAACCTAACCTCCCTCACTTTTTTTACGAAGATTGGCTGAAGATTGTGCGTGGCCAAGCTACCACAATAGTTTTTCCACAACCAGTGGCTTACCTTCTCCACCGCCTTGGTATCAACTGCAGCGGCGAAACTGGCGAACTCCCATCTCCCAAAAGCGTGCTTAACATTGGGACCCTACATCATATGGGGTACTACAAAAATTTTCGAGGAGAGTGGACGAAAAAGCAAGAACAGCAACCTGCTGAGGCTGAGGAGGACCCCACTGATGAACCAGCACACCAACCTGCTGCACCAGCTGCGGAACCATCGGCTCCGCCCACTGCACCAACATCGTCTCCTGCTGAATTGGAGATGCTCATAACGATGGTGACGAACCTCAGTCAGCAGATTAATGACGGCTTTGCCACTCAGCGACGTATGATCGAGGACTTAACCCAACGAGTGGATAAGATTCAAGAGACTCAAGAGGCGATGTTCGATGAGCTCCAAGTAACACGCACGCATGTTGAGAATCTTTTGGATCGTGATCCTCCCTCACAATAGGCATTAAGTGCTTTGATTTAGTGTAGTTACAACATTATTAAGCTACTTGATGTTCTCTGTGAAAAATTTGCTTGAATGAAATGTTGATTGACTTGTGTTAATGAAATGTCATTCTTGTGTTAATGCAAGATATTATTTTGAAATTATGAGTATTCCATTCTTGTCTTATTGATATGACAAAAAGGGGGAGAAGAAACATGAGCTGTTTGTGTTAAAGAATGATTTAATTGAGGGGGAGTTAAGATTTAACTGAGGGGGAGTTAAGTCATTAACAAAATCAAACGCTCACAAAAAGGGGAGTTTTGCAAAATCACTAAACATGTTTAAATTGATGAGTTTTGTCATATCAAAAAGGGGGAGATTGTTGAGTTAATGTATTTTGAAATGACAAAACAAGTTAATTCAATAATATTAAGATGATATACAAACATGTTTAGTTGTTATTAGTACCAGAACTTAGAGTTCTGCTGATGAGAGATCGATCTGGGGTATGAGAGATCGATCTCCTGGGTTTTACTTGATGAGAGATCGATCTTATGATGGAAGAGATCGATCTGGCAAGCCTTAAATCGGTACAAAGGCACTTAGGAAGAATGAGATCGATCTGCAAGGGTTAAGAGATCGATCTGGCTAATGCTAGAGTTGTGAGATCGATCTGGCAAGGAAGAGATCGATCTCCTCAAAGTCAGAGAGCTAAAGAGATCGATTTGTAGTGTTGAGAGATCGATCTCCTCTCTACGTGAGTGCATGATAGATCGATCTGAAGATCGATCTTGCTTCAAACAGAGATTTAAGGAGATCGATCTGCCTATTCGACAGATCGATCTGCCTCATTACTTTTAAACTAACAGATCGATCTGCTAACCTATGAGATCGATCTCCTTGTGTATTTGTGCTTCAATCTTGCAGGATTTATAACTAAGAGATCGATCTGGCCAAGAAGGCAGATCGATCTGGCACTCTACTGGAGGCACCCAACGGCTAGTTTCTGCAAAAACACAACGGGAAGAATAACATTTAATGCTCCAACTACCCATCCTTCAGTATTTAACCAAGCATTGAAGACAAAGAGAAAGTAGACACTATTGCTGCATATTCCAAATATTCTCAAGCTTTAATTCTTTCATTCTTTGTGTCCCTATTGCTCATTCATTGAGAATCATTGTAAAAGCTTAAGTGCAAAATAGCTACACTTGTCCTACCACTTTAAAGCATTAAATTGTATTCAGTCTTATCTTAAAAAGAGAAGAGGATTGTTCCTCAGTGAGAGTATATTGTAAGAGGCTGAATACTTTTTCTGTATTGCCAAAGGTAGTGAGGTTATTCCTTAACCTGTAAAAGGAAATTTGTAAGCTCTATTGAAAGAGAGAAAGAAAGCACTTGACAAGAAGGTCAAGGAGAGAGGACGTAGGCAAGAGTTTGGCCGAACCTCTATAAGTGACTGTGTTTGTTTCTCTTTCCTTCTCTTTGCATTAAATTGTTATATTACACTGTTTTATTCATTATCATTTGTGTTTAAATTGTGATTAATTTAAAATCTGCCATAATTGTTAGAAAACCGATTCACCCCCCCTCTCGGTAGAGCCAACACAGTACTTATTTTGGCCACTAGAGAAAAAGTGTCTGTGAAATCGACTCCTGTCTGTTGAGTATAGCCCTTGGCAACCAAGCGAGCCTTAAGTGTAGACCCCAAGATTTTCATGTACCCGGTTTAAATAATAATGGAGAATGCGCTTATTAGTGGATAATTAAGTTGAATTATAATATGAGAAACTTGGACGAGGCTAAATTACTAAAATATTTTGATTTGAAGAATAAATAATTATGAGGTGTAAAAATAAAATTTTTGAGCTAGATTTAATGTGTGTATATTCCTCCGTACTAGATAAGTATTAATAATAGGCTTATTACGCTTTGAACATAATACATGGTGAAGTATAAAATAACTACTTAAAATTTATTAATAAAATAAATTAAATGAGTAAATAAATAAACAACTAAATAAATAAATAATTTATTTAAGTACATGGGTGTACACATGTATGTATATATATAAATAATTACATATGCTGCTAAGGGTATTCTTCAATTAAGGTACATAGGTATGATACATAGATATATATATATATATACACACACATAGAAACACAAGTGGAAACAAGAGTCCGAGGATTGGCTTCTAAAATAAAGCCAATCCTAAGAGATCCCAATAAAGATATAGGTGTACAGAGATATGTGTGTAAAGCACCCAGACAAATGAAAGGGAAACGTGAAAATAGGAAGCATGGAGCGGGAAAGCGTGAAACAAAGCGGGGTTGGTGAGATGTTAATGTCTGGAAGGAGGAAAGAATAAGTATAATATTAACTGTGACTGAACTGCAGAGGAAATGCAAGACAACGGATTGAACTGACAGTATAGAAGATAGAGAAGGAAAAGAAACAGGCATGTGACTGTTGTTTACAGCAGTGATGGAACAGGAGAGTAGGCTGCTTGGCCACTACTGTAAATCTGCATCACAGTTAATGAGTTATGGCAAACTAAATTAATAGGGATGGGGTGTTTAGGTGAAAGAAAAACCCGAGGTATAGGAAAAAAAAATGTAGAACAGCTGTTAGAATCTGAACAAATCGAAAAGAAAAGAGGGAAAGGAACCATGGGGAAACGAAGAAGGATAGTTGTTCGGTAGCTACAACAATGTGGTGCCTATTTCTGCCTAGGCACGGTAGTGAGGGATCAACCGATCGAAAGAAGAAAAGAAAGAGTAAGAGAGCAGGAGGAAAGATAGAGTACTGAAATATATATATATATATATATATATATATATATATATATATATATATAAATATAAAGATAACATCAGTGGTATAGGTTATATAGGCCTGCATTGCAGCAGAGGAACAGAGGCCGAGTGGAAGACCTAAGCATAAAAAAAAATAGATTGGAGCAGTTGGAAAGGCCGGTGAATTGGAAATGATGCTGAAGCAGAGGGCTATGTGTGAGGACAGAGAGCTTAACCCCTGGAATTTCTTGCAACCCGAGACGATGGCAGTAGCAGGGAACGTGGACTGGACTGAAGGGTGACTGAAGGCTCAGGCGGGGCTTGGAAACGGGAAGAAGGTGAGGAAGGTGATGCCGAGAAGAGAAGAAAGAAACATGAGAGAAGGCAATGTTGGAGTAGACCGAGAAGGAAGAGGACGTGGGAATAAGCCACACCACGGAGCAGTTCCTGCTTCAAAAAATGCTACAGCTGAATCTTGGTGAGGAGGATTGGTGAAGGTAGCATAGGGCAGACCAAGAAAACAAGAGGAGGGAGAGAGTGGAGAATCTGAAGCCGCGGGACTGCTACCAAATCGAGAAGGAACCCGAGCAATGATATAGGCGAGAAACAGAGGAGAACAGGCGAAATAGGGGCTGTTTGTAGACTGGTGTTCGAGGAAAGAAATAGAAAATGAAGAGCAAAGGGCGAAGAGTGATCATGAGCTGAAGTGTTTAGCCGTGAACAAGGAGCTCGGGTAGGGAGAAGAAGAGAATATGATGAACAGTAACGGGTGGAAGTGAAGAAAGAAAATGGTGAAAAGAAGTAGAAGTGGCGGGAAAGGAGAAAGCAAAATTAAAAAAAAAAAAAGATGAATAGTGAAAGTGATGAATAGTAAAAAAAAGAGGAAAGAAAGAAAAGAAAAAAATTTATATATATATATATATATATATATATAAAATAAAGGAAAGGAAGAAGGGAATTTATTTATATTATATATATATATATATTTGGAATAGAGAAAGAGACGCAAATAATTTGAAAAATCTTGGGAAAGAGTTTCAAAAAATTAACCGAGTGGATCAGGCTCGCCGACTCGCTAAGTCGAAGCAATCAAGGATTACGGACAGAAACCAAGGTAAGAAATTTATGCAAGTTTTGGAGATAACGGTACATATTTTATGATTTCAAGTGAATTTTCAAGTGAATTTTACGATTTCGACGCATTGTAGGTAATTCGAATAAATAGGATATTAAGAATACAAATTTCGATGTAGGAGAATCATAGAAGGATTTAAGGGAGATACTTGGAGGCGTTACTACTCGAACTTGAAATTTTCGATAAATCGAGGTAAGAGGCATTATTTAACTTAGTTTTGATAATGCATTTTTGTTTCACCAATAAATAATTTTATGAAAGAGCATATGATTTGAAATGATTTATCAATGCTTTCATACTTGCGAAGCATGTTTTAATTTGTCGAAATGTTCCCTGAGTACTTTCCATGTTGTAAAATGAATTTCCCAAGGTATGAAGTGTATGAATGTTTTACATTTATTTATGTTTTTATATCCATATTGTTAAAGAAACTTTCGACAATTTCAAAAGTATTTAAGAAAAGAAATTTGTTTCGAAAAGGGATTGTGGGGGCCACCTCTTGAGTCATGCAGGAGCAAAGTGTCACACAGTCTTTCTGTTTTTTGAAAGAGTTTTCAGATTTCAAGGAATTCGATTTTATTACTCGATAGGAGTTCATGGGTTATAAAACCCAAGAAAGATTTTGAAAACTCTGTTTTGAGACTATAGGCTTCATGCATGGTTACTTCTTGTGGTGTTCAGGCTACACCACTTGGGGTGCCGGTACGTTGGCCCCTTTAGCACTTGACTCAACCTGTGTGAAAGATGTCGTGCTACTGGTGGTTTACGATGATGTTTTGGTAGTATCTCGTGCCCGCGCAGCACGCATGAATGTTCCCCGCACGGTGAGTGCCACAGGTGCCCGTGCCCTAGCTATGTGCTAGTATATGATAAGAAATAAGAAGATACTACCCAGGTTTATAATTATTATTGTTGTACGAACCTGATCCAGACTACACCCCCTTACCATGGCCATAGGTATGATGACTCTCCACGGAGAATGACACGTATCGCATGACTTAGTTATAGCCTAGTCTCCTCGATTTGATTATGAAAAATTGACTATGATGAATGAATATGTGTTTTTATGATTATGAATTATTCATGAAATGTTTACGAAATGATTATGAATTATTCATGAAATGTTTACAAAATGATTATGAATTATTCATGAAATGTTTACGAAATGATTATGAAATATTCATGAAATGTTTACGAAATGACTATGAAATATGCATGAAATGTTTATGAAATGATTTATGAAAAGTTCATGAAAGGTTTATGAAAAGTTGTAAAATGGTTAAGCATGTGATTTGTTTTAAAGACACGCATGCTTTATGACGATTATGCATGAAATGGAAATTTATGTATTGCATTAAGTTTCGTCCTATGAACAACTTCAAATGCTTTTATATATCAGAACTGCTTTAAGAGTATTATCTTCCTAGGCTTTTCTCCAAAAGCTCACCCCTCTACCTCTCAGATTTTTGCAGTGAATTACAGTTAATAAATGCTGCGTAGACGACGTAGGCTGGCGGATATGAGCCTCTCCAGACTACTTTTTGTATATGCGTGAGGTATACATCCTTATCTCCTTACAAGACTATTTGTATGCACAGACATCTATTGAAAATAATGTGTCGGGATGAAATCTGTATAAGAATAAATGAAATGAAATATTTTTAAGGATTGACACTGAACAAGAATACAACCTAAGTGAATAAAGGAATAAGTGGGTAAATTAAGTTCCAAAAAAAAATCTCCCGATTTTCAAGTGTCAAGGGTCATTCCATTTAGTGGTATCAGAGCAAAAGTTGTCTAGTACTGTCAGTGTCAATAATAAGAATATGATTACATCTCAAATGTCTGTGCTTGTCTGGTTGTAGAGTAAGTATACCTACTTAAGGTAAGACTTAATGTTGGGTTTACGTGAGGAATCAGATCACGAGCTAAAGGCCGTAGAGATAGGCTTGAGAATCATGCAGAGTCATCAGATGAGACTCTTGAATGATACCAAGATTGAAACTGATGTTGAGCGTACTCCATCAGGTCCTGTAGAAAGGACAGAAGGTACTGAGATACACTTTGCTAAGATTGAGCAGAGTATTGAACATACTATGAAAAAAAAAGTGAGACACAGGCTAGGTTAGGTGATGGGGTAGACGGAAGAATAGACAGGTAAATTACTCCTGATACGCCCGCACAGCCTGTAGTGATATTTCAGATCTACAAACATGTCTGCTCATGTAGCTCCATAGCAGAATGATGATTACTTGGGTTAGGAGTATGAGCTACACGGGATGAGACAATTTAAGAAGTTCAGACCACCATTGTTAAATGGGATAAAGGACCTAGTAGTTATAGAGAACTGTATGAATGAGACAAAAGAAACTACGAATGAAATTTATAGGTCTAGCACAAGGAAATTGATTTGTATATGAGTATGAATTATGAATTATATCCCTGAAAATGTATGACCCAATGTTATGGGCAGTGAAGTTAAGAAATGTCTGTAGGTTCACTTACGGATAGAGACCGAACTGATTTCGGAGGATAATATGCTATTACATACTGAAATCAAGAATCCAATGGTAATAGAAAACTGGAGAATTAAATTGGAAAACTTGGATGGATTCTTAGAGTATG
This sequence comes from Firmiana major, assembly GCA_033439115.1. NCBI lineage: Eukaryota > Viridiplantae > Streptophyta > Magnoliopsida > Malvales > Malvaceae > Firmiana > Firmiana major. The sequence goes on along the minus strand of CM065913.1, from coordinate 32,269,811 downwards.
ACTATGAGCTTAATAGACTGGGGGCAGTTTCAAGAGTTTAAGCCTTCATTTTTCAACAAGGTTAAGAATTCAGTGATTCAGAGTGTTGAATGAATGAGATAGAAAAGCTTGATGATTTTAGAAGTAACTCTACCGAGAAAGTTGCTTTTGTAACTTTTGTGTTAAAGGATTGGAGAAGTTACACAGATTTTCAGAGTGTGCTACTATAAAGAAGTGCCCTTGTAGCATCAATATCAAAATGGAAAGTCGAACTCGGAGAGAAGTTCCCCAATTTAATCTAAGAGCCGATATCAGAAAATTACATAAGATATATTCCGAAGGCCCTTAGGCGGCAGCATATTCCGGATGAAATAAAGTGGCAATTATGAATGAAATGATTACAATCGAACATGAAGTAGCAAGTTTGTCGATGATTATGAAATTAAATGTATAGCTTTAGAAGAAGAATAATCTGGATAAGTAGAGATGTGAAACGGAGAAAATTCAGGAAACTCATAGGAGGTCCTGAGATCCTCAATCGAGCTAAGTTAGCTCCACTTGATGTTATATTGAGGGAACAGTGCACAAGGCGCAACTATGATTATATGAAATGCATATTTCGAGGTTACTAAGATAATGAAAAGGTAAAGAGAGTGATAGAAAAGTGATGTACGAAGGAAGCAGTGAGAGTGATAAAGTAAAGCCACTATAACTGAAAAGATGAATTACGGGACTAAAAGTATAAGTGAATGTTACACTGCTTGCATGATTGATAAAGTCAGGGCCTGCTTGAAATAAAAAGGCACCCCAGTAGACGGAGGGATTTTCGACACATATTCGGAGGATCTATCAGAGTTACCAATAAATTGAAAGGTAAAGTTTGAAATTGATTTAGCATCTAGTACCGAATTAATTATTTTGACCATTGTACTCAGTGGCTTTGATTGAATTAAAAATGCTGAGAAAAAAAATTACAAGAATTGCACGAAAATGAGATTTTCAGACCAGGTGATCCACTTTGGAGGGTACTGACATTTATCTCGTGGTTGCGAGCCTGAGAGTTGAAAACTATAATTGATTGATCTAATTGAGCAAGCTCAGCATATTAATAAGTACCGTATGGATGTAGCTAATCAGGCCCAGATGAGTGTTACAACTAGCTTGAATATTGGTACTGATAATTTATTGAGATTTAAAGACAGAATTATGTACCCAATTATCTATAGTCAAAGGAATTGATGTTGTCAAAGGCTCATTTATAGAGACATTCTGCATCCGGAGAATAGTACAGACTTATCAACTCTCCTGAAAGTACAGTAATCGTCAAGTACGATAAAAGAAAAAAATTGGAATTAGCGAATATTCATAATGTTTTCCATAGTGTCTTCCATGTTTCAATACTACACAAATATCATCCGAAACCAACGCATATGATTAAGTATGAACTACTGGAATTGTAAGAGGATATGACGTATATGGAAAATCGGTTCGGATACTGGATAGGAAAGAGAAGATATTGCAGTTTAAGACGAGTCCTCTGGTCATAGTTTTGTGGCAGTATCACACTTTGGAATAGGCCACATGAGAATTAGAAAGTCTAATACACGAGAAATAACCACACTTGTTTGAAAACGGAGGTAATTTTAAATTTGGGGGACCAAATTTCTTAAGAGATGGAGAATGTAAACCCCAAGAATTTTCATGTTCCCGGTTTAAATAATAATGGAGAATGCGCTTATTGGTGGATAATTAAGTTGAATTATAATATGAGAAACTTGGACGAGGCTAAATTACTAAAATATTTTGATTTGAGGAATAAATAATTATGAAGTGTAAAAATAAAATTTTTGAGCTAGATTTAATGTGTGTTTATTCCTCCGTACTAGATAAGTATTAATAATAGGTTGATTACACTTTGAACATAATACATGGTGAAGTATAAAATAACTACTTAAAATTTATTAATAAAATAAATTAAATGAGTAAATAAATAAACAACTAAATAAATAAATAAATAAATAAATAAATAAATAATTTATTTAAGTACATGGGTGTACACATGTAAGTATATATATAAATAATTACATGTGCTGCTAAGGGTATTCTTCAATTAAGGTACATAGAGATATATATATATATATATATATATATATATACACACACACATAGAAACACAAGTGGAAACAAGAGTCCGAGGATTGGCTTCTAAAATGAAGCCAATCCAAAGAGATCCCAATAAAGATATAGGTGTACAGAGATATGTATGAAAAGCACCCGGACAAATGAAAGGGAAACGTGAAAACAGGAAGCATGGAGCGGGAAAGTGTGAAACAAAGCAGGGTTGGTGAGATGTTAATGTTTGGAAGGAAGAAAGAATAAGTATAATATTAACTATGACTGAACTGCAGAGGAAATGCAAGACAACGGATTGAACTGACAGTACAGAAGATAGAGAAGGAAAAGAAACAGGCATGTGACCGTTGTTTACAGCAGTGATGGAACAGGAGAGTAGGCTGCTTGGCCACTGCTGTAAATCTGCATCACAGTTAATGAGATATGGCAGACTAAATTAATAGGGATGGGGTGTTTAGGTGAAAGAAAAACCCGAGGTATAGGAAAAAAAATGTAGAATAGTTGTTAGAATCTGAACAAATCGAAAAGAAAAGAGGGAAAGGAACCGTGGGGAAACGAAAAAGGATAGCTGTTTGGTAGCTATAACAATGTGGTGCCTATTTCTGCCTAGGCACGGTAGTGAGGGATCAACCGATCGAAAGAAGAAAAGAAAGAGTAAGAGAGCAGGAGGAAAGATAGAGTACTGAAATATATATATATATATATATATATATATATATATATAAAGATAACATCAGTGGTATAGGTTATATAGGCCTGCACTGCAGCAGAGGAAGAGAGGCCGAGTGGAAGACCTAAGCATAAAAAAAAAAAATAGATTGGAGCAGTTGGAAAGGCCGGTGAACTGGAATGATGCTGAAGCAGAGGGCTATGCGTGAGGACAGAGAGCTTGGCCCTTAGAATTTCTTGCAACCCGAGACGATGGCAGTAGCAGGGAACGTAGACTGGACTGAAGGGTGACTGAAAGCTCAGGCGGGGCTTGGAAATGGGAAGAAACAGTGGTGAACATGGAGGACAGACGCGAGGGAAAGATTGAAAAATAGGAGTATACTGAAAGTGTGAGAGAGACCATAGACGAGAACAAGGAAGATGAAGGTGATGTTGGAAAAAAAAGGATGATGGTGATGAAGGTGAGGACCTAGAGATGGTGAGGAAGGTGATGCCGAGAAGAGAAGAAAGAAACATGGGAGAAGGCAATGTTGGAGTAGACCGAGAAGGAAGGGGACGTGGGAACAAGCCACACCACGGAGCAGTTCCTGCTTCAGAAAATGCTATAGCTGAATCTTGGTGAGGAGGATTGGTGAAGGTAGCATAGGGCAGACCAAGAAAACAGGAGGAAGGAGAGAGTGGAGAAGCTGAAGCCGCGGGACTGCTACCAAATCGGGAAGGAACCCGAGCAGTGATATAGGCGAGAAACAGAGGAGAACAGGCGAAACAGGGGCTGTTGGTAGGCTGGTGTTCGAGGAAAGAAACAGAAAATGAAGAGCAAAGGGCGAAGAGTGATCATGAGCTGAAGTGTTTAGCCGTGAACAAGGAGCTCGGTAGGGAGAAGAAGAGAATATGATGAACAGTAACGGGTGGAAGTGAAGAAGAAAGAAAATGGTGAAAAGAAGTAGAAGTGGCGGGAAAGGAGAAAGCAAAATTCAAAAAAAAAGAGATGAATAGTGAAAGTGATGAATAGTAAAAAAAGAAAGAAAGAAAAGAAAAGAAAAAATATATATATATATAATAAAGGAAAGGAAGAAGGGAATTTATTTATATTATATATATATATATATATATATTTGGAATAGAGAAAGAGACGCAAATAATTTGGAAAATCTCGGGAAAGATTTTCGAAAAATTAATAGAGTGGATCGGGCTCGCCGACTCGCTAAGTCGAAGCAATCAATGATTACGGACAGACACCGAGGTAAGAAATGTATGCAAGTTTTGGAGATAACGGTACATATTTTATGATTTTAAGTGAATTTTACGATTTCGACGCATTGTAGGTAATTCGAATAAATAGGATACTAAGAATACCAATTTCGATGTAGGAGAATCGTAGAAGGATTTAAGGGAGATACTTGGAGGCGTTACTACTCGAACTTGATATTTTCGATAAATCGAGGTAAGGGGTATTATTTAACTTAGTTCTGATAATGCATTTTTGTTTCACCAATAAATGATTTTATGAAAGAGCATATGATTTGAAATGATTTATCAATGCTTTCATACTTGCGAAGCATGTTTTAATTTGTCGAAATGTTCCCCGAGTACTTTCCATGTTGTGAAATGAATTTCCTAAGGTATGAAGTGTATGGATGTTTTACATTTATTTATGTTTTTATATCCATATTGTTAAAGAAACTTTCGACAATTTCAAAAGTATTTAAGAAAAGAAATTTGTTTCGAAATGGGATTGTGGGGGCCACCTCTTGAGTCCTGCGAGAGTAAAGTGCCACACAGTCTTTCGATTTTATGAAAGAATTTTCAGATTTCAAGGAATTCGATTTTATTACTCGATAGGAGTTCATGGGTTATAAAACCCTAGAAAGATTTTGAAAACTCTATTTTGAGACTATAGGCTTCATGCATGGTTACTTCTTGTGGTGTTCCGGCTACACCACTTGGGGTGCCGGTACGTTGGCCCCTTTAGCACTTGACTCAACCTGTGTGGAAGATGTCGTACTACTGGTGGTTTACGATGATGTTTTGGTAGTATCTCGAGCCCGCGCAGCACGCATGAATGTTCCCCACACGGTGAGTGCCACAGGTGCCCGTGCCCTAGCTATGTGCTAGTATATGATAAGAAATAAGAAGATACTACCCAGGTTTATAATTATTATTGCTGTACGAACCTGATCCAGTCTACAGCCCCCCTTACCATAGCCATAGGTATGATGACTCTCCACGGAGAATGACACATATCGCATGACTTAGTTATAGCCTAGTCTCCTCGATTTGATTATGAAAAATCGACTATAATGAATGAATATGTGTTTTTATGATTATGAATTATTCATGAAATGTTTACAAAATGATTATGAAATATTCATGAAATGTTTACCAAATGATTATGAAATATTCATGAAATGTTTACGAAATGACTGTGAAATATACATGAAATGTTTACGAAATGATTTATGAAAAGTTCATAAAAGGTTTATGAAAAGTTGTAAAATGGTTAAGCATGTGATTTGTTTTAAAGACATGCATGCTTTATGACGATTATGCATGAAATAGAAATTTATGTATTGCATTAAGTTTCGTCCTATGAACAACTTCAAATGCTTTTATATATCATAACTGCTTTAAGAGTATTATCTTACTGGGCTTTTCCCTAAAAGCTCACCCCTCTACCTCTCAGATTTTTGCAGTGAATTACAGTTAATAAATGTTGCGTAGACGACGTAGGCTGACGGATATGAGCCTTTCCAGACTACCTTTTGTATATGCGTGAGGTATACATTCTTATCTCCTTACCAGACTATTTGTATGCACAGACATCTATTGAAAATAATGTGTCGGGATGAAATCTGTATAAGGATAAATGAAATGAAATATTTTTAAGAATTGACACTGAACACTAATACAGCCTAAGTGAATAAGGGAATAAGTGGGTTAATTAAGTTCCAAAAAAAAAAAATTCCCCGATTTTCAAGGGTCAAGGGTCGTTACATTGAGCCTTTCAACCTCTCCATTGGCTTTATACTTAACCTTGTAAACCCACTTGTAACCAATTACTTGCTTAGAGGGTGGCGAATCAATAACCTCACATGTTTGATTTGCTTGCAATGCTGCAAATTCCACATCCATAGCCTTTTGCCAACACTCATGCTGAACTGCTTCTTCATAAGATTGTGGTTCTGTGATAGTGGTAATACCAATAGAAAAAGCTTTCTGCAAGGGAGAACAATGATCATAGGTTAAAACAGAATTAAAGAATGAGGAGTGCACAGATTTGGCATCTTAGAATTCAAGAGTGGTAGATTCTCGGTCTTAGCTAAACTGCAATGATAGTCTTTTAGATATGCAGGACAAGACTTATGTCGAGTAGACCTTCTTAGGGAACGTTGTGCTTCTATATTTGGAAAAGAAATATGTGATTCAGAATTTGAATAAGCATTAGAAACAGAATCAGGAATATCAGGACTGAAAACATTAGGTATATCAGAAACAGTATCATTAGTAGAAAATGAGGAAGAAATATAATTAAAATTAGACATATTGAATTGTGGTAATGGAAATGTATCTGTTTGCTGAGAATGATTAGAGGAATCAAGATAAGAGAAAGGAAAAATGTGCTCATAGAACACCACATCACGAGAGATAAAGATTTTACTGTCTTCTAAGGAATACAACATATAGCCTTTAGTGCCTGTAGGAAAACCAAGAAAAATACACTTAATAGCCCTAGGATCCAGTTTTGATCTTGATTTTGCTAATGTTGATACATACATAAACACCCAAATACCTTAAGATGGGAAAATGTAGGTGGTTTATTGTAGAGCTTTTCAAAAGGAGTTTTGTTGGCTAAAACTGGTGATGGCAATATATTTATAAGGTGTATGGCATGTGTTATACAATCTGTCTAAAATTTTGCAGCTAAATGTACTTGGAATCGTAAGGCTCATGCAACATTTAAAATGTGTTGATGTTTACGTTCGACAATGCTATTCTGCTGGGGTGTTTGGACACATGAAGTTTGGTGAAGAATGGTTTTTTCAAGATAGAATGAGGGGGAGTTGAACTCTTGTGCATTGTCAGAACGGATTATTTTGATTTTGGCACCAAATTGTGTTTCAATAAAAGAACAAAAATGTTGCAACAAATCTCGAGTCTCAGACTTAGATTTCATGAAAAAAAAACCCATGTATACATGCTAAAGTCATCAACAATAGGTAAGAAATATTGTGACCATATAATGAAGTAATATGATATGGTCCCCAAATATCTACATGTACAAGATCAAAACACTTACTTGAAACAAAACTACTTATAGGAAATGAATTTCTTTTATGTTTAGCAAGATGAAAAATGTCACAAGGACGTTGATTTGCAACAGAAATTGAAGAATCTAAATCATGAAGAATTTTTATTCTAGGAATAGATACATGTCCTAGGCGATAGTGCCAAGTATCCATACTTTGAATTTGAGTAACAGAATAGTAAGACTCATTAGGAAAAGAAGAATCAAGAGAACATGATTGTATTCATTCATATAGACCTTGCTTCAGCTTAGCTAACCCAATCGTCTTCAAATTCTTGATATCTTGTATGATGCAAAAACAAGGCTTGAAAGTTAAGAAACAATTCAGTGTTTGAATTAATTTGCTAACAGATATTAGATTAAAAGAAAAGGTTGGTACAAGAAGGGCATTGTGTAATAGAAGCGTTCGTGTAAGTTTGACTATACCAATGTGAGTTACTGGTGTATACTGGTCGGTGGGCAATTTAACATAAGAATCTATAACTGGTATATAGGAATCAAAGAATTCTGAGAAGCAAATGATGTGATCAGATGCTCCTGTGTCAAGAATAAAGTTTGAAGAATGAAGTGAAGACTTAAAGAAATAGTTTGCAACAAGATTACCTGAGTTTTGATTCTGGAAGGAAGAACTCACAACCTTACTGGTAGCATTGACATGAGCAATTGGAGAAGTGGATATGTCTGTAGACTGCAGCAACCCCAGCAATTTCGTGTACTGATCTTCGGTGAAGGTAAGAGAAGTGTTAGAAGCATCAGAAGTAGAATGTGCCTCATGAGTGTCGGCTTCTTTCTTATAAGCTTTTGTATTTTGAAAATCAGAAACATCGGTTTCAACTTGATTTGCAATTGCTGGTTTAATTATGCCTTTAAAGCCTGGTGGACAACCATGCTTCTTGTAACACTTCTCAATAGTATGCCCCAAATAACCACAAAAAGTATAGAGAGGCCGTTTCATATTGGGATTAAACCTCCTAATTGTTAGAGCTCGATTGGAAGAATTAACTACAGATTTGCTAGCAAAAGCATTAGATTGAATCTTTTGTGAAGTAATTTGTAAAAGAGAATTATTTTGCCTCTCCTGTTGAATGACCATAGCAAACACCTTATTCATAGGAGGTAACAGTTCAAGAAGTAAAATCTGCGACCTTACTCCAGCAAAGCTTTCATCAAATCCTTTGAGAAATCGAATGATTTGATCATTTTCTTGATATTTCCTGGCAGTTTCCAAAGCACCACAAGAGCACCATGGATTGCAAGAACAATTCACAATCGACCTCAAGTTTAACAACTCATCCTTGTTATAATCAGATTGCCCTGTTGAAAAGAGTAGATCTCCTCTTGAAGCTCTGAGATTCTAAACGCATCACCTTGAGAGAATCTTTCTCTGAGATCATTCCAGACATCTTGAGCACTGTCAAGCCATATCACGCTTTTGGCAATAGAAACCGAAACAGAATGCAGAAGCCAAGAAAGCACTAGTGTATTACATCGTTCCCAGGCCGAAAATAAAGGATCTGTTTTAGATGGGGTTGTAATGGAGCTATTAACAAACTGGAACTTGTTCTTTGACAGAAGTGCCATTTTCATGGCCCTACTCCATGAGTGATAGTTGGATCCTATGAGAATGGCAGTGACGAGAACCAAAGAAGGATTCTCACTTGGATGAATAAAGAATGGACTAGTAACATCCTCTGTTTGAGTGGTGTTTGTGGATTCTGAGGTTGCTGATGAAGTAGTCATGTTGTTTGGATGGTGAGAAAACAAAAGAAAAGAAAATAGTTGGGAACAAAATCAAAAAGAATTCAAGGGAAATTTTACATGCTTGGATACCATGTTAGATTTTATAGTATTGTGAACTTTATTCTTATCATTCTAAAATGAATACAAACAGTTCTATATATAGAGTTTGAGCTCCTGTAGTTAGTTCTAGAAAAAACTAACTCTAACTAATTCAAAACTAACTTTTTATCAGCAATAACAACTTTATAACAAACAGAAACAAACTCTGACTAATTAATACAATTGAGAAGAAAAATCATTTTCTTCAATTGTTCAAATTCTGTTGCTGAGTAATCTTCAGCTGATCCTCTGTTATGTGCCTAGAGAGATGCATCTATATTTAACTTAAGCACATTCCCGACAAAGAGTCGGCCATCTTTGTCCGTGAGGTCTCGCATCTGTTGTATCAGTCAGATTCCTTACTACCTCCTTCATCTCTGTTGCCAATCGATGAGCATTCCAGAATGAAGTTTTTTAATAAAAAAAAGGTTACATGTCCTACATTGTTTTCAATTATTTTTTTATTTTTAATACTTTTTAAAATATATATATTTTTCTGTAACTCTGTATATAAAATCTAAAAACTGGGATCTTCTCTTTTTTTTTTCCCTGTTCATTTTTAGGTAGGAGACGGACAAAACAAAGGGATTTTAAAAGATGGTTTTTCTCTTTAAAACAACATTAATTAATTGCCAGATTTATCATCTTGGAACCAACCCGAATTTAAAATAATCTTGCCCGAAGCCCATTTCATTTTAGCCCAAATGCAAATACTAATTTAAAATGCAGCGTATCAGAGCCTAAGAAAGAATCCAACGTCGTCGTTTTCAAGACTGTAATTTCTCTTCTTCAACGGTCTGCAAAAAAAACCCCTAAACCCTAGAAAACAAAAACCCCTGCAAACTCCGGCGTGGTTGTCGCTTCTTTACTATCATATTAATTTAAAATGTTGAGAAGAAACATAAGATTGAGGAGAGAGTATCTGTACAGAAAGAGCTTGGAAGGCAAAGAGCGTTTGCTTTATGAGAAGAAACGGAAGATCAAAGAAGCCCTTGAAGGTACTATCAAAGTTTCATTTATTATAATCATTTAATTTCAATTTTCAATTTTTTTTTTGGTTTGTCTTAGAGGGAAAACCAATTCCAACTGAGCTCCGGAATGAGGAGGCCGCACTTCGCCAAGAAATTGACCTTGAAGATGACTACACTGCCGGTATGTTCATTTTATTTTGTTCAAATTTAGTTTTTCTTTCTTTTTCTTTTTTTTTTTTCATGTTGGTTATATTTTATATTTTGTTTTCTGGCATTGTTGGGGATTGATTGGTTCTGATATATGACTGCTTAAATTGCTGGATTTTAGTTCTCAAAACTCATATTGATGATGAGTATGCAAATGCAACCGAACGAGATCCTAAGATTTTGCTAACAACATCTAGGGATCCAAGTGCTCCTCTTATACAGTTTGTTAAGGTTGGCTGTCAATTTTGATCATAAATAACATTTTTTTCTCCAATAATATGTATTGCAATTTGATCAGTAATTCTAATTCATTTGCCAAGGTTTCTTTCAGGAATTGAAGTTTGTCTTTCCTAATGCAGAGCGAATGAATCGTGGTGGCCAGGTCAGTGCGTTGTTTACCCATATGCGTTCTTACTTAGGTTCCTATTAGTTGTCTTATTGATATGATTCTTGTGCTGAACGGTAGTCTATTTTTCTTCTCTTATCTTAGGGATTATATGCATAAGTACTATCAGTTGTAGAACTGATTTTATTGTCTGTATGTTGGCTAAGTTGCCTATTTAGTGTTTAGGATTATTCATTTGATTAATTGACAAATTTGTATCGTATATACCTGGAATTAATAAGCTAAACTTTCCATATAATTGATCTTTTCTTTGAACCTTCACTAGTACATGTCTTGATTCAATTTTCTCATGACAAGCTTTTTAAGCTGGTCTTTTCTCCATAATGATAATTGATTTGCTTCTTTCACCGTTTTAAATAGAACTACTGTGTAATGCTTTTTCAGGCTCTTACTTTCAGTGTGCATGAAATTTTTTTATAGTTTGTACTGATGGTAGCCAAAATGTTAATGTTTGGCACTTATTTGACAAAGCTCTCCTAAAGGATTAGCTAATAAGAGGCCATGTCTGTTTCCTCAGTTATGCTTCTCGTGATCATTATAATGAGGGCCGACACCCTTATTCCATATAATAAAAATTATTCATTTATATGGCATCAAACCAGTTTTATAGTGAAAATTAGAAAGTGATTTTATATTCCCTTTTACTTTTCAGGTTTTATCTGAAATTATTGAAAGTTGCCGCGCACATGAGTTTACAGATGTTATTTTGGTTCATGAACATCGTGGTATACCAGACGGTTTGATCATAAGTCATCTACCTTTTGGTCCCACAGCATACTTTGGATTACTCAATGTGGCAAGTACTTGATGAGTCCCGTAATCTACACAGACCTTTACTTTGTCTTCTGTTTCCATGCTTGTTTTATTAATCTAATGTTTTCCTCTAGGTTACTAGACATGACATCAAGGACAGGAAAGCCATCGGAACAATGCCTGAGGCTTACCCTCATTTGATTCTTGACAATTTTAAAACCAAGGTATTCTTATTGCTTTACCTGTATATGTTAAGAATCATATGATGCAGTAGGGTACAATTTATGTGCATACTTGAAACTTTTTTTTGGGTAGTGCTTTACATATGCCACTTATGACTAATAGATGGTTGAGTAACAAAGACTTTTTTCTGATTAAATTTCCTAAAGTTTGGTTGAGTAACAGAGACTGTTTTGTGATTAAATTTTCTAAGGAGTTTGGTTGAGTAAAAAATACTGTTTTGTGATTAAATTTCCTAAGGGAGTTTCATGTATCTATTGTATGTTTGTGCACATTGACAGAAAGTACTAAGCGCCAAAAAAAAAAAGTCTGTTAGCATCACATTTTCCAAAATGCAGTTGGATCCTGTAATTTGGAAGAATGCTACTGAACATGATCACTTTCACTACCAGTTAATTATGTTAGAAATGTTCTTGTATGGAGCAAAGCAATTTTTCTATATTGCTTCCCCATTCCCTTGTTTAATAATAATTCCTTTCCTTTCCTTTCCTTCTAGAGTAGTTATATATGTTGCTGACATTGTTTTTTTAATTTATTTTGGCAGCTGGGTGAAAGGACAAAAAACATTCTAAAACATCTATTCCCTGTGCCAAAGCCTGATACAAAACGTATTGTGACTTTTGCTAATCGATCTGACTATATTTCATTCAGGTTGGTTGTCTTCTGTAGATTTTGATGGATTCTTTGGCTTTGTAGTATAGTAAGGAACTATTGAACTTCATCATGCATAGTTTGGAAGTTCTGGTCAATCTCTCCTCAAAATGTTGGATTGTCAACTTGTCAGTTCTGGGATTTTTCAGTTATCATGGTCTTTTTAATTGGCCATTCAATGTTGACAAACCGCATCATTGGACTAGGAATGGCTTATGTGAAGCTTAGCATCAGATGTGACTGGCTCTCAGTCTTCTCGCTTATTAATTATTGTTTTAAAATATAGATATACACCCTTTAGATTGCTTTGCCTCGCGCTTCAATGTTATAAACATTCAGCCTCACTCACCGATAGCATTTAAACACACAGGCATCATATTTATGAGAAGCCTGGAGGTCCTAAATCAGTTGAGCTGAAGGAGATTGGTCCTAGGTTTGAGTTACGGCTTTATCAGGTAGCTATCATGCCATTCAACAAACTACAAGACGTAGCTATTATTGGGTTCATCAAATCATTAAGTGCTCTGTATTTGCTGTTTTAATTCAACTGACTATTTCTGTGTCTTTTGGTTCGCATATATTGCCAGGTAAAATTAGGAACAATGGACCAGAGTGAGGCCCAGATTGAATGGGTTATTAGACCTTACATGAATACAACTAAGAAACGCAACTTCATTGGGATTGACCCAGACCTAGAAATAAAGAAGAAGAAACTTTAAAGCTTTCTTCGTTGTAATTTACCATATTCCTAGGATTTTATTAGTCCAAGAATGATTTTATTGTTTTATTGAACCTTTTGTTGTTTTCTCTTAAAGGTGTATACTATTAAGATGTTTTTTTGGCATTGTTTTTGTTTTTTTTTTTTTTTTTTCAGTTTTATTTTTATCTTGGAAATAGTAGTAGAAAACATGTTTAGTACTATGTTTTCGTTTTGATAAGACAAAAAATAAAATTTTCAAAATGGTTGAAAGCAGTAATTTTATTGTTTCAATATTTCAGAGATTGTTTCTGACACAGTTCATAATTAGTGTACAGCGTTATGTATTCATAATAAAAAATAAAATCAAATAAATTAAATTAAATTAATTTTTAAATAAAAATAATATTAAATTTTCATAATATATAATATTTAATTGAAAATAAATAAAATTAAATTAATATATTTATTTGAATATAGTAAATGTGAAAAATATAAATTATTTTTAAAATATAATGTTATAATATTATTCAATTGAAAATTGTACAATATTATTGAATATATATTAGATATATTTTAAATAATATCATTTAGTATAATTAATTATTATTTTTCTAAATAATATTATTCAATATATTATATTATTTTATATAAAATTTAATATATTTTAATAATAATCAAATAATTTATTTTAAATTAATTGGTTTGAAAATATCAATTTTAATAATTTAATATAAAATAATATTTATTGAATATAATCTATAATTTATTCATTTATATTATTGTTTAATATATAATTTATAATTTTATTAATTTCTATTATTATTCATTAAAATTTAATCTTAAATAATTTTATTTAATATTACTTTTTATTATTAATTGAATAATTATAAGAAAATTATATTATATTATCACATATAATATTATTTAAATTATATTAAATGCTAATATGACTAAATGATGATATTTAATGTTACCATTTGAGAGTATAAAATAATATTATTTAACATTATATAGATAATTTTATTTTATAACTGAATTATTATATTTGAAGCGGTTTTGTTTATAGAAAAATAAAAATAATAATGAAAAAGGAAAACAATTCAAGGGATCCTAACATTTCATGCCAAAATTTTACAGAACACTTATTGGAGGAAGGATTACCGACAGCTACATGCCGTCTTGTTGGAGACTGAAACCTTTCTACAGTCGAAAGGATGTTTTGAACATCTCCATACATGCTTTCTAGTTTGACTGCAATGGCTGATAAGTGTCGTTTACTCAGTTCTTCCAGGTCTACGATACTTACATTCGATTGCTAATACAGATTTTTCGCTCATTTTGGTAGAAGTCAAAGTTCGATAGGAAAATTCAAAACGAAAACTGATAGAATTGGAATGTACAGAGAAATGATGGATGTGGAACTAACCCATTTGAAGAGGTCACGTCCAAGCGATCGCCAAGCTTTCGATGCACTGCACGGTACGCCAACGTCAAATACAAGTAAACTTTGGCTTTGCAAATTACCGGAAGAATTAAAAAGTCAAGCTTTCTAGATTTTAAGGAGACTTGAAAAGTCTAGCGTTTTTGATTTCTAAGGAGACTTAAATAGTCAAGCGTTCTAGATTTAAGGGGACTTAAAAGGTCAAGCCTTCTAGATTTAGGAAAATGTTAAAATTAATATAGTTTTTTTTTATTTTAATTTAATGAAACTAACATGTTAAATATAATTTTTAAAAATATTTATCTATATTTTAAAAAATACTCATAAACAATCTAGATCTCGAATTTACTAAAACCAATTGATTACTACTAAAAAAATTCATAAACTACATTTAAAATGCATTTTAATCGTAATCTATTTTACCTTAATTTTTATTCAAGTATCATATATTGGAGAAAAACCTTAGTCGTACAGTTAATATAATATAGATTATGCTTAACTAAAGTAAACATACGTCCTTTAGTATAATATAGACTATACTCTTTGTTTTAATTGTAGTGTTTAATTTATTAATAAATTTAAATTATTTTAAATATATTAGATCGAATAAATTTTAAATAAATTATTTTAAATAAATTATTTTAAATAAATTATAAATTTAAATTATTTATTAATAAATTTAATTTATTTTAAATATATTTCAAACATAATATATTAGATCGAATTTCTTTAATAAACAAGTATTGTATGGTATTACTGTCCTTACTAAGTTGAGGATGGTTGGATTAAGTTAAGAATCCCTAGCAATGCTATTACTCAGTGAGTGCTTTGTTATTCAACTCGAAGATTTGATCTGTTGTTTCTCATTTAAATTGGACGTGTATAACTCGTATTTTATTTTAAAACATTGTTGTTTAATGAATTTTTATTCGCTCGTTTATGTAAAAAGGAGCTTGCACTACTAAAAAAGCGCACAGACTAAGATTATGTAAAAATATTAATTAGGTTGTTTAAAATATAGTCTAATATCTTTAACTATAAGATTTTAAATTTTAAAACTTTTCAAATTTTAGACTTCAAGGCTCTAACAATACTTATCGTAAAAGAAAATATAAGAAACTAAAAACCACATTATACTTAAACTTAATTACACAAAAAAAAAAAATACTATTTTTGCTCTAGACGTAGTTTCTTATGGCTTAAAGTTCAATGTAGGGTTGTAAACAATACATTGGTACTTGCAAGTTACTTGGGCTCAACTTGAGGAAAATTTAAACTCAACTCAAATTTTATCGAGTCGAGCCGAGTTGTGTATTAAGATACCTGCCTCGAATAGCTTGCGAGCCTTATAAAGTTATTATTATTTTATTATAAAATTACATATATACCCTAAGTCTACTCCTTTAACTTTCAAAAACCCAAAATCCTTAATATCCATTTCACATTCAAACATTCACTCTTCTATACCTAAAATCGCTGCATCTGCCCTAGCCCCACCTAGCATCTATCGCAATTCAGCTCCGTTAAACCATATCCAATCCACCCCTAAACTCTAACAACCTTGCACTAGTTGTTCAGCCTTTCTCTTCCTCACACAAACTTAGCTACTGTGTGTGAACGATTTCGCCATAGTAGATTCGGTGAACCTAGCGAATCCCACAACAAATTCGACGAACCTAGCCCCCACCGCAATATATCTGGTGCCCCTAGCCCCATGTAGCAGATTTAGCGTGTTGGTCTTAATTTATGCTCAATCATATTAAACATACATTAACTAGAGTCTGCAGTGGAATAATAAACATACAATACCGAAACCAAACCTTGGATCACACTTAATAGATAGAGAAATCGTCATACATGCTAAGAACATAAATTTTAAAACAAATTCATACCTTAATCTTGAGAACTCATAACTCAAGATTATGAAGACCCAATCCAACACATACATCGAATAAGTTATTTCACTATTAATGGTATCATGTGAGACGCGAATTGGGGTATTTACATTGATAAAATCGTGCGAGTCAGTAGATCCAAAGCGGATAGTACGAATAAGTAACGATATTACAACAGTCGATGTTGTGGGCCCAAAATGGGTGGCCATGGCCGGCTGAGCTGGACCGTTACAATTACACTACAATTCTTATGCAAAATTTGTGGTCTAAATTAACTCAATGATATCTCTGTTCCATTTTTAGAAATATTTATTCCGATTTTAGATTACCTTATATCCTTAAAATGCAATTTCTATTAGTAGATTAGACTATACTTTTTCTCAAAACCATAGTCTTTAATCTTTACTGCATATTATTTTGTTTAACAAAGTTAAAGAACACTACAAGAAAAAGGGGCAACAGCGACGGACTTAGCGACGAATTTTTCGTCTCTAATTTTTGCTTTCCGTTGCAAATGACTATTTACGATGAAATTAGCGATGGAATGTTCTGTCGCTAATTTCGTCGCTAAATTTGAAGTCGCTGAAAGTTTTTCGTCGCTGAGGAAAAAATTTCGTTGGTAATTCTGTCGCAAATAATTTCCGTCGTTGAAAACTTTTTCCGACGAAATTTTTTTTCCGACGCTAAATTGAATCAACGATGGATTTCTGTCGCTAATATATGTATTTGAAATAATTCAATTTCCGTCGCTGAAATCTTTCAATGACGAAATTCCGTCGCTAATTTATATATATGAATTAACTAAATTTTCGTCGGTAATATCAATCAACGACGGAACATCCGTCGCTAATAGATTTCGTCGCTGAAACATTTTAGCGACGGAATTCCGTCGTTAATTTTATTATTTGAATTAATTAAATTTCTATCGCTAAAATGTTTCAGCGACGGAAATCCTTCGCTAATTTTGATAATTAATTAAATTTTTCGTCGCTAAATGTATTCAGCGACGAAATTTCGTCGCTGAAAACTTTTATATATTCTGTAATCAGCGACAAAATTTCGTAGCTAAAACCTGATATAATATATTTAAAAATGAAATAAATTTTTCGTCGCTAAAAGGCTTCAGCGATGGATTTCCGTAGCTAATTTAACTATATATTTTTTAATATGATTTTTGCTTAAATTTGTGTACCTAAAATAATGAAACAGACATGTAGAAATCGATAAAAACAAACATAAAATATATATCACAACTATATATCAAAACTAACATCAACTATTAATTGAAAATCATCATCATATACAGTCATATCAAATCATCATTACAAATATCATCCAGAATTCATAAGAAAACAAAATAAAATAAAATAAAATGTGTACTCTCACTAATTAGGGTGACCTCCAGATCCAAACGGTCCAGGTCCAGGTGCTCTTGTGTTATTGGCATTCCTTGCCATCAAGTTCATCATCTGATCCATAAAATCAGATAACTTTCCTTCCAGATTATCAATCTTGTTTGAAATGATTCTGACGTCCTCTTTCACTTGCTGCACCTCTAAATTTGTGTCAGGAGTACCCATCACACTAGGAGTAGGATAAGGAAAAGGACTATAAGCTGAATGAGATGCGCAGGAAGATTAGGTGGAACCAGAGGCAGATGCAATGTTTGTGCCCATTTGTAAATCAAGGTAATGTGGCCTAGTCCCAAATCCGTACGTATGTGTACGCGTACTCTCCATCCCTCCAATTACCTTACACCATGCTGCTCGATCAAAAGGAGGATGGGTGCTTATATCCTCGCCGTATTTCTGAGTCAATGAAGTAGCGTACTTTTCCTACAATTTAATTAGAAAAAGGATAATAAACAGTAAACTTTAATAACGAGAAAACCATATTAGAAGCCAATAGAATGCATTACGTACACTGACAGATTTGGACTTGTTGTCCACATAATCACCATCTCCACCTAAACGTCTATGCGTCCGATCAAACAATTCTTTATATGTCGGTGCTCGACCTAGACGTTGCGCCTACATTAAAATATATGCAATTTTTCATAGAAAGATATGAAATTCTTGTAAAGAATAAAAATTACATTAAAATAAATAAAACAGTAAAATAAATTAACTAAATTTGGACTTACCATCTATATTCATGTACCGGAAAAAGATACATAACCACTTGTATGCTTTGTTATCGTTCCTTCTTTTTCCGTCAACCGATTCTGTTTTCTTTTTTTTGACTTCGCCTCCCACCTTTCAGTCCCCCATTCATTCTAAAATAATTGATCCCATATTTGGACTAAAATCCACTTCGACTTGTTGTACACTTTACAGTCAGATATTTTATCCGTATTAAAATATTACATTGCATATTAACTCATCTCAATAACCTTAGTTATCCACAACTAACAATCATACTTTCCAATCACATCAGCAAGCTCTCCCTATCATAAAACCAATTTTATATTCAACATTAAAATCAGTAAACTTATATTTATAACTTTAGCTAATTCTACGATAGTAAACTTATATTCATAAAACTTATATTCATACATATTTTGGAGCTCTCCCTATCATAAAACCAATTTTATATTCAACACTAAAATCAGTAAACTTATATTCATAACTTTAGCTAATTCTACGATAGTCAACTTATAATGCAAATGTAACTTTAATCATGTTAATTAGGTTTAGATGAACTTTCATGTAATTCCCAAATTTGTTTCTTTGTGTTTAAAATTATGAAATACATTTGTACTCGAAAGCTTTTTTCCTTGTCGGTTTTCACCTCTTTGATATTATTCTTCAAAGCATTTTGCTTGCAATATCTCAGGCTCAATATTTTTCAGCAATAGACCAAATCATGTCAAAATAAAAATCAGGTGTTGCTGATATAATGTTAATAATAAATACAGTTGGAATAATTCTCTTTTGATCAGTAAATATTCTTTTCTTTTTAATGAGTCTGGTGATTGGCTTTGTGTTTGAGATGTAAAAGAAGGTCAAAATATAAGATAAGGAAGAAATTTTAGAACGCCAGAAAGGAATACTGTGGTGGGTGGCTGTGGGTCCCTAATGTCAAAAGCCGAACTGAGAACGCAACGCGGCTGAGTAAGGTGAATAGCCAGAGATGTTGGTAGAAGGAAAAGGACAGGTAATCCAAGCTGCGGCGCTGGTGGTTTTGCGATTATCAAAGAGCAGGAGACAAAGAGTCTTGATGATAATCCCCAACAAAGTCACTTATTTACAAACAGATCGAAACCAAATGAAACGAAACACCAAATTTGGTGAGACAGTGAGATTGAAGCCTGACTGAGACACCAAATTTGGTACAAAAATGTATATATATAGGTGTGTGTGAGTATGAAAACGGGAAAGGATTGAGATAGTAGGATACCTACTGGATTGAAGTCGCGATTTGGTGAAAAAATTGTTTACAATGGAACAGTTGAAGGTTACTCCGAACACGCGTGAACAGGAAGGGAGTGGACCGAGATGATGAATGGAAACAGAAATGGGGGAACAGGAGTGGTCGTCGGTCGGTCTGGAACGGGATCCGGTCGTCGGTGGAACAGAGGCAAACAGCAGAAGAAAATGGGGGAAACTGTTTTCGATTCACGCCGAGGAGGGGGGAGCTCGTCGGCGATGAGGAAGAGAGGGAGATCCAGACAGTCAGTGGAGCTGGGTTGTTGCCGACGGTGAAGACAAACGGCACAGAGGGAAGAGATCGGGGCTGGATAGGCGAGAATGTTTGAAGACAGAGGAGGGGGTCGGGGGGAGGGGTGAACAGATCGGGTGAGGAAGGGGGAGAAATTTGTTAACATTTTTTTTTTATAATTCATAAATTAATTAAAAATAAAAAAGGCTTCAGCGATGAAATTTCTTCACTGAAGCCTTTCAACGACGGAAACAAATAAATAATTTTCAAAAAACAGAAGAGGATTCCGCGTCGAAATTTTGTCGCTGAAACCTTTTCCGCGACGAAAAAAATATTAAAAAAATAGGGTGGAATCAACGACGAATTTCCGTCGCTGACTGGTTTCAGCGACGAAAAATTCATCAAACGGATTAGCGATGGAATTCCTTCGCTGAATCCCTTCAACGACAGAAAAAAATATTAAAAAAAATGTAAAACTTCGAGTGGCATCAACGACAGAATTTCGTCATTGAAAAATTTCAGAGACGAAAAATTCAACAAAGACATCAACGACGGAATTCCGTCTCTGAAACCTTTCAGCGACGAAAAAAATATTAAATTTTTTTTTAAAAATTAGAGTAGAAGCAAAGACGAAATTTCATCGCTGAGAACCTTTAGCGACGGAAGATTTAGCAAACGAATCCGCGACGAAATTTCGTCGCTGACTCCCTTCAGCGACGGAAAAAACATTAAAAAAATTTTGTAAAACTTCGAGTGGAATCAGTGACGGAATTTCGTCGCTGAAAACTTTCAGAGACGAAAAATTCAACAAAGACATCAGGGACGAAACCCGTCGCTGAAACGTTTCAGCGACGGAAAGAATATTAAAAAAATTTGTAAAAATTTGAGAGGAATCAGCGACGGAATTCCATCGCTGAAACCTTTCAGCGACGAAAAAACAGAGAAGGCTTCAGGTACGAAATTTCGTCGTTGAAGCCTGTCAGCGACGAAAAAATAAAAAGTTTAAATTAGGAGAAATTCGACTGTCTTCAGCGACGAAATTTCGTCGCAAAATCCGTCGGATAATGTAAATATATATTTGAAACCTATAGCGACGGAATTCCGTCGCAAATCCGTCGCTAATTTATTTTTTTACCAACCGAAAATTTCGTCGGTAAAATTCTGTCGCTGAAAATATGTTTTCTTGTAGTGGAATATGATACTAATCTAAGACTTAAAAACTGCAAATATGTATTTTTTTTATATTTCATAATAAAATATATTATTTGTCAAAGTATATAAATGTCATATTCCATTAAAAATAAAATTATTCAAATTAATTGACACAAAATCAATATTCTAATTTTATACAAAACAATTAACAATACATATTGAACAAAAAACTACAAATATATATTGACAAAGTTGACAGAAAATCCAAGTTCCTTAATTAAACATATTGTTTCTTAGGAGTATGAATATTTACCCAAGTTCCTTAATAATCATCCCTTTTATAATTAAAGTCTAATTCATCCTCAAAATCAAATGAATCAATTGTTGGTAGTGATTTTGTAATGAAATATTGATGTTCCATCATAATATTTTTTACCTTATTATTCCAATGACTTCTATCCTTTTGTGAGGGCAATATGACGCATCATTTGGATTTTTGACATAAAACACTTGTTTCGCATGATCAGTCAAAATGAAGGAGTTAGATTTATATCAAATTCTTTATAGATCAACTAGAGTGAAACACATTTTATCTTGTTTTATACCATTGCCACGCACCCAATAACATTAAAGTTACAAAATTAAGCACATTATAATCTAGTTCTCACATTGAATATCTCCATAAGAAGATAGACCCCCTAATATAAGGTTCTTATCTTTAGCAATTAAAATTTGCATTATATTCGCAATCAAACTCATTTCATAGTTTTGCATAAACTAATTATACTGTCATGCTCCTTGTCGTAAAAGCTAATCTCATTGATCACATATCCATGATACTTTGTAACTTCTAAATGAGATCCCTATAATGGCAATCTTACATGTTCTTCATATCATTTTTATTGGTCATTAGCTCATTTGCAATCAGCACATTATTAAGACATACACGCTTTAAACTAACAGTATAAATTATGTCTTGGTAGTCTTTGCTGAACCAACTAATGAAGGCGCAATTATATTTATCTTGCAATCACTTCTTTTCTTCTTGCTTCTCTAGGATTTTTGTCTTTTAACATCTCTAAATATAGTACATTTGAAATTAATTTGGTTTACTAGGTATCAACTAGAGCAAAGTTGGGTGTCATGTGGACACTACAACTGAGCTTCCTTTCTTGCAAAATTTATCAATAAAAAGACAAAAAGAGATCAGTGGGGGTACCATGTGGAAAACTCCACAGATTAAAAAAGAAGAAAGTAGTGAAGAAAAAGGAAAAAAAAGGAAAAATGAAAAAAATGAAGAAAGGATAATTGTAAAGGTGTCAATTGGATATTTTCATTGGCATTCCCATTTGATGAGTGTTTATTCAATCAATTTGGTTGATTTCAAACGAATTATCTAATACAAATCGAATTATGTTATTTTCATTTTCATTTACCAAATCAAATTTAGTAATTTAAAAAAATCTAACTTATCAAATTTATTTTGTTTAATTTTTGAATTAACCAAATAACAAAACACATTTAAATTATATTTTAAACTCCTAATTTCTCATATTTGAAACAAAACTAAATAGAATCATCCAACAAAAAATTTAAAGACCAAAGTATTAAGTTAAAAATTCTAACTATATTAATCCAAAAACATCATCCAAACTACAAACATTAAACATATATTTGGGTTTCATGTATTTTTTTTTATATTTTGATTAAAATTTTAGTTAATTCATTTTTCAAAGCAAATTAATCGATTTTTTTTTAAATTATATTTGATAACTTAATGAAATTAATTTCGTGGTCGACCGATTAACTAAATTAAATTGGTTCGGTCAATTAATTTGGTTAAAATTGCAATATAAATACCCTTACCTACTAGAAAAAATAAGAATAAAAGGAAAAAAAGTAAGTAACCCAAAACAAAAAAGTAACCCAAATTTAGAAAAAAAATAAGAGCGGAGAGCAAGTGTAATGTCAAGAGGTTTTACACCCATAGGCAAATCACACATCAATAAAACATGAGAGAGATATTAAGTATATAAGTTAACATGCTTCATATCCCTAGTGAGACCTTTTATAATCATGATGTCTAATAGGTGAAAGCGGAAAATATCACTAGTGGATCGGACTGCTACATATGGTATTAGAACGGCTCTGCGTGACTTTTTGAATGATGGTCGGACAAATCTAAACGAATATGTGAGTCTCGATATAGGGTTGTATTTTACAACCCTAGACGAATCCCGCATTGAAAAAAGCACAAGAAAGATTTTGAGTATATAACTTAGCATGCTTCATGCCCCTAGTGAGGCCTTTTAAAACCGTAGAGTCCAAAGGTCAAAGCAAATGATATTATTAGTAGGTTGGGCTATTATATTGAGGATACCCCCTTCGATTAATTTTTATATTTTGATTACAATTTTGATAAATTTGTTTGAATTAATCGAAAATCATTCGTTAAATCATTTTCGATAACCGATCAAAATTAATTCAATAGTTAACTTATTAATTGAATTTAATCGATTTGATTGTTTAATTTGATTAAATTCGAGCTATGAATATTTCTACTCTTTGAAAAAGAAAAAAAATTATCTTACCCATAAGATAAAACAAGAAATGGGAACATTAGAGATGTCATGGTCACTCCCATTATTTTCTTTATAAAGATAATATAAGTTTTAAGAAGAAAGATATTGGCGACAAGTTTTATTTGATATAAAAATTATTAATTCAATGATTAATTTAAAAAAATTTATAATTATAACATCTAAAAATTGAATAATAAGTTTTTATTTTTATTCTTTTCATTTTTTCTTGCCCAAAGTATTTGACAAGCAATCGCCACATATTTACAAGCATCGGCAAATCAGCTGGCTTGTGACTCGTGCCTTTGTAGTAAAAGGAGGCGGCGCTTGAGTTATGACACCTTAACCTTCACAAGGACCAACAAAAGCCAAGCTTTTTTTTTTTGAAGCCATAAACTGTGTGCCAAATACAAGAACCAGAAGGCACGTTAAAACCCACAAAAACAGATAGCAAGGCAAGAGCAGCAGGTTCACCCCTGAAAATCAAAGGGCTTGCATGACTCTGACGCTCGTTTTCTTTTCTCTCTTCCAGCTCGTAGTTTAATAAATATAGCCAGCTCAAACAGTTAGCGACAAAAACAACGAGCTACACTCTTTTTTCGCTTCAACAGTTTTCATTTCATGTTCTCCCTATAAATAGTGGGTCAGTTTCCATATCCTTTTTCTCGTACAGAACCTAAACTTGCAAAGCAATCCAGTTTCTTTCGGAGAAAGAGATTCGTTCATTGATAAGATAAATCTTTGGTTTCATTCCATGGCTTCCCTTTTACTTTTATTATCCGAACTTCTTCGCCACCGTGAACCAAACTTTGCTTTTGTAACAGCACCTCCCTCCTCTTGTTTTTCTTCTTCTCCTCTTCCTCCTTGCGGGGCTTCAATGTCTTTTACCAAGAAGAAACCATTGACAGATGATGCCAACAAGTTTGAGTCAGAGATTGTAGAGGAAGATCCACGAGAGCTTAAGGTTTCTGTTGACTTAGTCTGGCCTTAGTGTTATGATATGATACACGTAAACAAGAATTCTAGCCCCAACCATCCGTCATCTCTTTCTCATGGTTTCTCCGTCATTTCTTTACCTCAATTTTCGATAATCATCTGTTTATGTACAACTATACCAACAGGCTAGGAAGAACTGCCTTTTTGTAACAATACTTGTCCATGATGTTTATCTCAATATCGCATTTAAAAAGTTTGAAGTTTGAGATTCCCACTTGGGTTTTAATTTATTTATATTCTTTTCACGATTAAAAAGAAGTCAAAAAGCTATCAAATCTCAGTTTCACATGTCCTGTCTTTTTTTTTTTTAATCTAATAGAACCAGGATTGTTAATGAGGAATATCTGCAACAGTTAGATTTCCTCAACCTCTCAAAAATGAGAAAGAAAAAAAGAGAATGATAGATGTTTTTGTTGTCGTGTTGCTTTAGCTAATAGTATAAGGATTTCTACTTATCTCGTCTACAATGATGATTTTTTCTGGGGAGTGCCGAGCACGATTATTCTATTCTGCATAATTTGGTTTTGATTGACTTGACAGTTGTAATGCGTAATTAGTTTGGCAATGAAAATGCCCCCCTTTCCCGAGTTATCTGAAAGAAAATCTACCTGCAAGTAAAATATAATTGTTTAAGCTTAATGTGTCTGAATTTTCAACGGAATGAAAGTTTTTTATACAATATAGGACTAAAAGCAACGTAAGCAAATTCGTCAACAGGTTTCGGAATGATCATCCAAACATGCTCACTACCCTTCATCATAATAATAAAGCTACCTGTAAAGATCACCAGAAGAAAACATAGCTAAGTTTCACTTCATTCTCTTTCTCTGCTAAGAAGAAAAAAATTGATAGCTGGGGTTGTGAGTGAGATCTTCTTGCTGCTTACTTCCGGGGTGTTGTTTGATAGGATGGCTTCCCAATAAGTTTTTGACATCATCCGTGGAAAGAAACTCACTGATCGCTTTGTTCAAGAAGTTGAAATGCTTTGCTTTTTGTTAATAGTGTGCTCAATGATGCAAAGGACAAGCAAATCACCAATTTGACAGTGAAGAAGTGGGTTGGTGAGCTTAAAGATGCTATTTGATGTTGAAAATTTTTAAAATAGTGAAAGAACGATTATTAAAAATTAAAAATTATGTTTAATTAATAAAATAAAAATTTATGGATAATTATTTAATGAATAATTTTTTTAAAGAGTTACATATTCTATGAAATGATGTTCTTTCACTTCTGAATAGTTAAAATTATAATCATTAGTTTTTAAAAATTGTTGTTATATTAAATAATTGTATTTGTTAGATTAAATAACACAATTGAAATATTACAATATTTGGTTGTAAAGACACAACTCTTGGATTAGATCTCTATAAATAAAGATGTCAAAATTCATTTTGAGATATCCCTGAAATATACTTGAATTATCTGAAAAATTCATACATTCTCCTTCCCTTTCATTCTCAAAGTAGAAACAAGTCTCTTAAACATTATTTAGTGCAGAAAATAATGACTAAGACAAGACACTTTTGTGCTTTTCAATAGTGCTTAGAGGTTTTAAAATAATTTTGTACTTTTGTGAAAATAATTTCAAATTGTAACTTTATTGTATTTTATGGCTATTCAACAAACTCTTGTTGCATACCGTGATTGGTAGGGGTGAAATAAGCCGAAGGAAAGACGCCTTAAAATCATTTCTGCATTTGTTCGTGTTTCATCGAAATTCGACAAGGAGTTCAAAGACTTATGTGTTGAAGCGCTCAAAGAGGAATAAATTCATCTTCATCCACCATTAAGGAGGTTCAACCAAATTTTACAAATAATCTTAGGCTTATTTTTGGTTTTGAAGATGATTTTCTAGAGGGAAATGGCTACCAGTTTTAAGAAATCGGAATAATTGGATGAAGCAACTTTGAGATGGCAAAATGGTTTACAAATGAAGTTATGTAAGAAAATTTAAAAGCAATTGAAGAAGAAGGATAATAGTTCTTCAATATATTACCAAAAAAGTTTCATTAACTTCTTGAACTTTATGCATGATTGTTGTTTTAGTTTTTAGTTGTTGCATATAGATTTTGGATTATGTGGTGATAACTATGTTAAATTATTTTATATGGATTTACCTTTGTCCTCAATAATTTATATATCTTCCATCATCATTAAAAGGATTTCAATAAAATCATTTTGTATAAAATGGAAAAATATTTCTTGAAACGCTTGTGTGATTGATATCACAAGTAACATAAGAAAATGTTAGAATATGGTATGGAAGAAGAATAGCCCGAAAAATGCACAAAAGAAAAGTTTAATGTATACCTATGAAAATAAAGGGTGCATGTTTTTATTATGAAAATTAAAAAATGACTATTACTTCTTCTTAAAGAGGGAAAATGCACCGATAGGAACAAATTAAATTTTTTTCGATAATATTAATGTTGAAAAACTTGAATAAGTGAGTCCGTGAAATCCTATAACTAGGGTTTGTTCAAAAATATTCAAAATAAGATCATGAAGGAAATGTGATATACATCAAAATCCTTCAATATTGAAACCAAAGGTGAAGTTTTATAAATTGAAATTTTATAGATTAATTGATAATTAAGTTTGGTTTCTAGTTAATATTAAAGACAAATTCAATTGTCATGTCTAAAGTTGAATATTTGGAAATGACTATGTATGTGAGGACATGTTGATATTTATTTTGTAATTAAATGATCTTTTGATTAAGATAAATTGTTTAAGCATGTTATTGATAAAAAGATATGTTTGACATGATTAAATTGGATCATTTAGAATGCAATTATAAAAGCATGTATTAAGAAATTCATGTTTTAAAATGAATTTTGGTTAAACATATGCTAGTTGTTATTTGTGAAATTGCATGAGTATTAAGTTTTTTAGGAATTTAATTCCTAAGATAGAAGTGCTTTAAAACTTCTTGAAATAGTACATAGTGTTATATGTGATTTACATAATATTACTTTTGGTAGAAGGTAAGATTATGACTTCTATGTTAATTGTTTAAATAGTGCTATAATTTTGTGATGCATGCAAGAGATGATCATTAGATAAATTTTGATCATGAATTTGATTCCAAAGTCGATAGGACTATAGTTAAAAAGTCAAATGTTTTGCTAAGAAAAGATTTACACAAATATGAAAGGATTGTTTATATATGTACACTGTAGCAAGAATTAATTGCTAAAAAGAATATTTATTGAATTCATATCAATTTTAAATTGATGTTAATTCACCAAAGGATGTGAAATTCACATGATTTTAAAATGGTGAAATAGGAAGAAAAATAAGGTGTATATGGAATAACCTAAATGGTTATTGATTCTATGACATGAATAAAAATGTGTAAATTAATCAAGTTCTAGAATGAGCTTTAGAATATCTTAAACAATGACATCATAGTTTGATAAGATAATTTAGCCTTACAATTGTGTCTATAATAAGTTTAGCTAGACGTTATCATTTGATTATTTGAAGATGACTTAGTACTAATAAGAAATAAATTAAAAGTACCAAAGGGTCTTTATATAGCAATTTGCTATATAAAGGACATAAATGTTACAGAAGTGATTTTGGGAATAAAAATTAAATAATGACTAGTTAATTTTCTCAAATTCACTATATTAGAATGATTCTAAAAGGAGTCTATTATTTAACTATGCAATAGATGCTACACTTTATGAGATAAAAATATATTGGTCGCAAGATGGTAAATGTAAAAGTAATTAAACACTTAATGTATGGGATATTACTTTTACAATTAGCAAAGGTTATTAGATATACAAGAAGCCTAACATAAATTGCACTGAGATTGTCTTAAGGTCTTTAAGACAATTTAACATGATATTGAATATCATAATCCTTCAATATTAGAGGGTAGGTTAATGCAATTTCGTTACCAATATGGTATTAAAAGTGAATCCATAAATGGATTGTTTACCATGATTGGTGGGGGTGATATTTTTGGATATGTATTCTACTATTTTGCGAAATTTGTAAAATTGGATATGGTAAGTAAAGTATAAATCCTTTAGGGCCTAAACCAATATTATATTAATTAATTTTGATATTGGAGCTACATTATCAAGGGCTAAAAGCCAAATATTCATTGGAATCTAAACACATTGATTGAAGCATAGCTACTTATTTGACAAGGGGTGCGTATCGTATTTCTTGTCAAGGAAATTTTTGCCAGGATAATGAAGTTTTAAGAATTCATTAACAAAAGAAAAATATGACAAAGATGGTATCCAGAATTTTCATGGGGGATAGGATTCAAGCTCATTAACTTTAGTCACATATGATGGAACCTCAACTCAACGCTTAGTTAGACATTAAGTCTTGACTTTTAATGAGTCCAAGTACATCATTTGAATGTGGTTGCAAGCACTTAATTAAACAAATATATCTTAAGGTAAACAAGTGCTTGAAACTATATGATAAAATGGGAGGTTGAGTTATTACTCTTAATGAACTCATACAACGTAACTATAGTATTGAAATGTTTATACGGATGCATTTATGATATAGTTCACCTATATCAGTGGAAGTGATGCTGCTTCTAGGAGAAAAGGGCTTGGCTCTTAAGAACTCATAATTGATACAAGACACATGGCTAGTGAATGTGTCAAGCTTTTACTAAATGACTCTTGATGAGTTTTGAAGTCTTATATGTGAATTAGTATATGACTAATCATTATAAAACCACTAGTTTAAGAATTTGTTCCACCATGCCATTCTGATTAACTCAACAATACTTTTTCACTAAAGCAGAGGTTTAAAATCAAGATTAACACCTTCATTTATGTATTAGGGTTCCTTAAGTATCAGATTTGCTCTATTTGAAAATTGGGGGGAAGGATTGTTGGAAATTTTCAAAATAGTGAAAGAATGATTGATTAAAAATTATGTTTAATCAATGGAATATGAAACTAGGGACAATTATTCAATGAATAGTTTCTTTTTCAAAGAGTTACATATTCTTTGAATGATGTTCTTTCACTTATGAATGGTTAAAATTATAACTATTAGTTTTCAAAATTTGTAATTATATTAAATGATTATATTTTTTGGATTTAACAACACAATTGTAAGATCACAATATTTGGTTGTGAGGACACAATTCTTGGATTGAATCTCATAAATAGAAATGTCAAGGTTCATTTTGAGATATCCTTGAAATATACTTGAACTATCTGAAAAGTTCATACATTCTCTCCCCCCTCTCATTCTCAAAATAGAAACAAGTCTTTTAGACATTGTTTACTACAAAAAATAATGGCTAATACGAGATACTTTTTTACTTGTCAAGAGTGTTTAAGGTTTTGATTTCGCATGTACAATGTGATTTCAAACAGTGATTTTATTATATCCTAGGGTTATTCGACAAACCCCTATTGCATATCGTAATTGGTAAGGGCAAAATAAGTCTAAGAAAAATAGCATTAACAACACCACCTTAAAGTCATTTATGCATTTATTCGTGTTTCATCGAAGTTCAGTAAGGAGTTTAAAGACCAATGTGTTAAAACACTCAAATAGGAAGAAGTTCATCTTCATCCACCATTAAGGAGACTCGGCCAAATTTTACCAATATTTGGTGCATAAGATGTGATGGATTAAATTGCTACGGAAAATATATATGTATGTACTAGGCTTAAAAACAAGTGTTGAAAGGTAATCATCAATAAGATTGCCAACGACAACTTTAGTAGATGAATAAAGTGTATATTAAGAATGCTGATAAAGAAGAAATAATGAA
The DNA here is from genome assembly GCA_033439115.1 of Firmiana major. NCBI lineage: Eukaryota > Viridiplantae > Streptophyta > Magnoliopsida > Malvales > Malvaceae > Firmiana > Firmiana major. The sequence continues at coordinate 32,239,461 of CM065913.1, read as the reverse complement.
GTTATTGTTGTCGAATTATTCGAGTAACAATAGGGTATGCGTGATGTGTGATAGCCATGGCGTACATAAGAGTATTTGGCACCGCAAGACCACTCTTGATCTACTAGTATGCAATGATAAATGGTGAAGGAGTATTTGAAGTTTGGACCTTGGAATTTAGATTTGTGTTTCCAAAGAACTTGATATATGCAGTGTGATAAACACAATTCTTATGCATTCACTTCTCACACCTGTCATAATAGAGACTTAAATTCATTTTTGGAAAGAAATTTCTGCTTGTTCTAGATGATGCTTAGAATGAGAACTATATCGAGTGAGATGCTTTACTCAAAACCTTTTAGATTTGGGATAAAAGGGAACAAGATCATTGTCACAACACATAAGTGCTGCGTCAATTCTATGCAAACTGTACCGATCTATCATTTTAAATAAGTTATTATATGTAGATTGTTGGATCTTTTTAGCAGAGCTTGCATTTGGTCGTTAAAGTTCTAATGCATCTTTGGAACTATAAGTAATTCGCATAGAAATTGTAATAAAATGTAATGACCGTCTACCTATAGCTGTAAAGTCCTCTTTTGTCTCTTGCGTTCTACAATAAATGCTGCATAGTGAGATAAGATATTGAAGAGTGATATGTGGGATTTGTAAATTAATAAAAATGACATTATTTCATCTATTTGGTTAAGCTATAATTACCTCACGTCACATCATAAGCAGTGTTTTGCTTATTTTTCTCTATTTCCTAAGGATTATGAATTTGAGAAAAAGCAATTGATCTTATTATGGATGGCCAAAAGGGTTTATACCAGAGCCTAGAACTAATCAGGTTTTGGAAGTATAATATGTATTTTCATGATCTGGATAAGGTCATAGCTTTGCAATCATCAACTAATGATATATCTTTGGTTGCATGTGACATAGAAATGAACTTAGATTCCATTAATAATGCTACACAAGTTTGTTTCTTAGAAGGCCAAGAAACAATAGCACCACCTATGGTAAACAATCATTTAGTAGTTGATTTGGAACTTACTTTTAACCAAAACCCAATTAGCATGATTATAACATTCAAAAACTAAAGTTTTACACTCATAGTGTAAGCCATAATTTAAAGTATGTTTCAATTATCTCAACAATCTATTTACTTACTCATTATTAAGATTATTAGTAAAGCTACTTAATATATCAACACATGCAATGTCCAATCTAGTATAATTTATGGCATAAATTAAACTATTTATAATTTTAGCATACTACTTTTAATGTTCCGGTTTCTTTACATTAGGTACTAACTTGTGATATGGATCTGTAAGTATTCTACAAGGTTTGCTGCTTAAGTTTTCCATGTAATGTGATTCTATAAGAATAACTTTACTATTCGTTCTATAAACCTTAATATCTAATATAACATCAACTGAACTTAAGTCTTTAATATCAAATGCTTTAGTTAAATATGACTTAGTTTCATTGATGGTATCTATATTTGCACCAAAAATTAGTAAATCATTTACATAAAGAGTAATTAAAAATATATAATTAATAGTGACTTTAGTAAATGTTGGTATTCATAATTTATTAGGATAATTTTGGCTTGATTTGTTGAATCAATCTATTTGAAGTTAGTTGATCATGATGTTCTTAATTTGTTTCCTAATATTTTAGCGTATAGTTTACCTTTGTATATGTATTGTATTTTGATACTCAAGCACTATAATGTTGGTATATTATTCTCACAAAAAAATGTTTTATAATATCATAGCCTCACGCTTTGTCATTGTCACGACCCTCAACTTACCAAAATACGTATAAATTTTTCGCATTTTCGTGCATCGATTATTAATCATCCTTCCTTGATCGTGAACAACCACACTTTCAACAGTTGGGCTGTGTGTCGACGTCTAACTCACTCCACCATACCAATTCAATTTGAAACATTATTTATGAGTAAACACTTGTATAAATGTATATATATCAGAGTTGTTACATGTGTTTACATTGTTTTACATCCCCAGTAGTTACATACAAAATGCTACTGTGCTATGTCTAGTTTAGATACAAAATAATCCAAGTGTGTATACCTTTAGCGATGGGATGCAGCGGATTACCAAAAAGGGAATGCCTCCAGTCACGTCCAATCTATACTCAAATCTCTGTAGAGAGGGGAAAATAAGGGGGGTGAGCAAACCACACGCTCAGTAAGGCAATCATGCGAACAGGTAGATACTGTACTATCTACGTGATCGTGATGCCATGCTCAAAAGCATTTTATTCATTGTTTATCTCAAAACATGAGTGTATGATTGTGTTAATGGTATGTAAAGCATTCATGCTATTAAAATTCAGTGCACATTTCAACTCAAAGCATGGTATAAATCATCATGCATAATTCACAATAAAAGCATGGCATTAAACATCATGCATTTTCACAATAAGGCATGGCATTAAACATCATGCATTCGTGCACTTTAAAACCATTAACAATCAATTCAACGTCAGGTCCCAACCCATTCCCTCGGGCTTTCCTGACCACAATCACTTCAAACATGGATTTATTCTCAAATAGCATTAGACATGTGAGATAGGCAGTTTCAACAATAGGTAATAACCTCAAGGTCTATGTACATAACCTGTGATACCGGCTACACGGATCAGGTGTGCGGGATATCACCACCATCTGCTTCCACACGGGAGGTGGGTCAAATCCTACCCGCCGGTCCATAGCAGATCTCGTCCGAAGACGGCACATCACATCACAACACGGTACAATGTACTCCATGCTACATGCACGGTACAACGTACTCCGTGGACCCCCAGCCTTATCCCTCGTTCGGGCTCATCAGCTGTTCCTCCAACCCTTATCCCTCGTTCGGGCTCATCAGGTGGATCTCCAACCCTTATCCCTCGTTCGGGCTCATCAGGTGGATCTCTAACCCTTATCCCTCGTTCGGGCTCATCAGGTTTGTTTTAACATGCCATGTCTCAAAACAATGCACGTGTGAGCCTATTTAATCGATATGACATCAAGTCTACTCGAAGCTCCAAACACGGCAACATGCAAGGTGGGCATCCAGTGCGAGACAAACTCAAGCACAATGCCAAAACAATATGAAATCCATGTGAAAACTAGTGCCTCTTGCACCCTTTCATACTCACGAAATCATGTAGGTGGCTCAAAACTTGCAAAATGTGGTTATCAAAACCAAAACATACTCATTTCTTTTGCAATTCATTTCAATGTTAGCCAACCTACCAATCATTTGCTAAAAAGCAATAAAACATGATTTTCAAAGCAATATGCTTTTGTTTTCATGCACATTTCTCAAACTCCCAACTTTTACCCTTCAATCACCCAACAACAACATTTCCTAATCTCATGCATTCTAGCAAAACATTTATGCGCCCAAATTGCGCACAATATCTCTAAGAGTCCACACAATTCCCTTACCTCGATTTACTTGGTGTGACTCCTTTCCTTTTAGCTTCTCACGCTCTTGGCTCAACTCGCCTCGGCGTATCCTCGGAAGCTGCGATTCATTCATTAAATCGATTGAGTTAACATATTTAACCCATAATTGACTTCACTAGTCAACATTATTTACTTATGCATTTTACAAATGCCTTAACTTCACATTTTACCTCTTTTAGGTAAATCTCACAATTTATCCACTAACAACATCTTAAATTCATACCCATAACATTATTGTCACCTCTAGACATCCCATTTCTCATTAATCCCAATCAATTTCACTTTCTCACACTAAATCATTTTTAGGTCATAATCATACCAATGCATTTAGATAGTTTCTAACCATCTATTCTCATGCCAACAACTCCAAAATCACTAAATAAACAATGTTCCATAGTTGGAGTGTTAGAATCTTACCCAATTTGATTTCTCTTCTTGCTCCAATGGCAATGCCCTTAAATCCTTCAATATCAACAATGGGAAATTGCTTTCAAACTATGTTGTTCTTCTCTTTGATAGGAACAACTTTGTCTCTAATGGTCTCTCTTCAAACCTCACTGAAAATGGCTGATTTTTTGAGAGAGAAAATGTTAGGTTTTTGGGTTGAAAGTGAAAGGTTTGTGTTTTTCCCGAAATTTTCTGATTTCCAGCTCTCCTTATATAGAAATAGCTTGAGGAGATCGATCTGGTCCAAGAGGAGATCGATCTGGTCCCTTAAAATCCCTCTTTTTCACGGCATTTTAAGCCTGAGATCGATCTGTCGAAGCATGAGATCGATCTGTCAAGGCATGAGATCGATCTGTCGAAGCATGAGATCGATCTGCTCCCAAACAGAGAGCTAAGGAGATCGATCTGGTCCATTGGAGATCGATCTGTTCTATTCTCTCGCCCAAATAAGAGCATTCTGGCTCTTCCAGATCGATCTCTCATCCCATGAGATCGATCTGCCCTTCAAAATTTCCAGATTTCCTCTGCAACAACACTTACCAAACATCCTTAATTTGCTACCATGATCATTTTCTCATTCATTCATCTTTGAGACTTGAAGATGACATCCATCCTCACTCCATACACATTAAAATTTGTGTAGGATCTTTGTATGACCAATGGTACTTGATGTAAACTAAAATGGAAATGCACATCTTATGCAATTATACTTCCATTTTACCAAGCTATTCAAAATCCATTCTATACACATTCTCCACATGTTTAAGTCCATTACTACACATTCATATATATAATGAAACTTGTATGTACGATTATCACTCTCATTACAAGTGTGTACATTACTTGTGGACTTACATCACATATACTTCACTCATGAATTCATAGTACAACTCTATTTACACTTCTATGTGCATATATACCCTTATACATATACGGGGTCTCACATTCTCCCCCACTTAGAAAATTTGGTCCTCCAAATTGGAACCAATTATTCTGTGAACAACTCGGGATACCTCTCCCGCATCAAATTCTCCAATTCCCATGTGGCTTCTTCCACAGTGTGATGTTGCCAAAGTATCTTCACCAAGGGAATTGTCTTTGTCCTCAACACTTTCTCTTTTCTGTCCAATACCCGAACTGGCTTCTCAACATAGGTCATACCCTCATTGAGCTCCAAAGGCTCATATCTTATCACATGTGCCGGGTCCGGGTGATACTTCCTCAACATGGATACGTGGAAGACATTATGCACACTTGCCAACTCTGGGGGCAATGCCAACCTATACGCCTTGTCTCCCACCTTATCAAGTATCTCAAATGGCCCGATATATCGAGGGCTCAACTTTCCCTTCTTCCCAAATCTCATAATTCCCTTCGAAGGGGAAACTTTCAAAAACACTGACTCACCCACCTCAAACTCTAGTGGTCTCCGTCTCTTGTCAGCATAACTCTTTTGCCTGCTCTGAGCTGTCCGTAACCTCTCACATATCAATTGGACGTCCTCAGAGGCTTGTCTAACCAAGTCGGGAGCAAAGATCTGTCTGTCACCAACCTCTTCCCATCCAATAGGGGAACGGCATTTACGCCCATACAGTGCCTCATATGGTGCCATCCCGATACTCGCATGAAAACTGTTATTATACGCGAACTCTGCGAGTGGCAAATGGTCATCCCAGGAGCCTCCAAAATCCAATGCACACGCTCTCAACATGTCCTCCAGGGTCTGTATAGTCTTCTCTGACTGACCATCTGTCTGAGGATGAAACGCGGTGCTAAAATTCAACTGGGTCCCCATCGCTTCCTGAAAATGTTCCCAAAAGTGGGAAGTGAAGCGGGCATCCCTATCAGAAACAACGCTCACTGGAATTCCATGTAGCCTCACTATCTCGCGCACATATAGGTTCGCTAACTGGCTCAGAGTATCGGTAGCTCTCATAGCTAGAAAATGGGCTGATTTCGTCAACCGATCCACAATCACCCATATGGCATCATGACCTCTCCGGGTCCTCGGCAATCCCATCACAAAATCCATGGTGACATGCTCCCACTTCCATGTCGGTATCGGTAGAGGCTGCAATAACCCTGCAGGCTTCTGATGCTCTACCTTCACCTGCTGACAAACGAGACACTTAGCAACATATTCAGCAATGTGCTTTTTCATTCCCGACCACCAATAAACCTTTCGAAGGTTTTGATACATTTTGGTACCCCCTGGGTGTATCGTATACTTCGATGAGTGAGCCTCTGTCAGGATCAACCTTCTGATCTCTGCGTCATCAGGGACACATATCCTACCTCTGAACCTCAACAATCCATCCGAACTCAACCCAAAGTTCGTCTCTATACCCCTCTGTATCTGCCCGACAATATCACCACACTGCTGATCAAGTCGCTGAGCCTGTCGGATTCGATCTACCAGATCCGGTTCCAACTGCAGGCTAGCTATCATAAATCCACTATCAGCGTCAGGCGGGGTCATATCCAAACTGAGGTTCATGAACTGTTCCAACAGCTCGTGTTCCCTGATCATCATGAATGATACCATCCCGAGATGCTTCCTACTCAACGCATCAGCAACCACATTTGCTTTACCCGGGTGGTATAGGATTTCACAATCATAATCCTTTAACAGTTCGAGCCATCTCCTCTGTCTCATGTTCAACTCTTTCTGTGAGAACAGGTACTTAAGGCTCTTATGATCCGTATAAACCTGAAATCTCTCACCATAGAGGTAGTGGCGCCATATCTTCAGCGCAAACACCACCGCTGCCAACTCCAAGTCATGGGTCGGGTAGTTCCTCTCATGATCCTTTAACTGTCTTGATCCATAGGCTACTACCTTCCCATCCTGCATCAATACACAGCCCAGTCCTAGGTGTGAAGCATCCGCATACACCGAGAAACCTCCTGAGCTGGTAGGAATGGTGAGTATTGGAGCTGTAGTTAATCTCCTTTTCAACTCCTCAAAACTTTCTTCACACTTCTCGTCCCACACAAACTCTACATTTTTTCTCGTGAGACGTGTCAAAGGAGCAGCTATACCAACTGGAGCTCTCTCTGGCTCCTTGCCCTTCTGTGGGGCTCTCTCTATCATCTCGGGGCAATCTCGGCTTACGTGCCCTGGCTTCCCACATCTGAAGCATACAACCTGAGGTCCATAACATGGTCGAGTACCATGGTACCTACCACACTTGCCACACTGTTCTGTAGTAGGCCGTGGTCCTCCAATCACGATTCCCTTAGCTGGAGCAATGGCCGGATACATGGGAGTATCAATTGTCCTCTCCCGGATCTCATCAGTTCTCGACCTCTTTCCAGAGAATCTCTTGCTTCCTTTATAGCTGAAGCCTCTATCCATCATAGGTCTCTTCTTATCTTTGTCCCTCATCTTACCAACCTTTCCAAATTCTGAGGCGATTCTATCAACATCTTGTTCACATAATTGCGCCCTGCGCACTGCCTCCTCATAGGTCGGTATATCTAGGGAACCAATCTAGACCTGATGGTCGGTCTCAATCCATCCACAAACTTCTGGATCTTCTCGACCTCATTACTCATCGTGTTGGGATCATATCTGCCCAGGGATATAAAAGCAGTCTCATACTCATCCACAGTCCTGCTCCCTTGGGTCAGTCCCAAAAATGCCATCTTTAGCTTTCGCTGGGCGGTATCCGGGACATACTGTCTTCGGAAGGCCTCTAGAAACACATCCCAGCTGATCTCAATTTGCCGGGCTCTCAAAATAGGCCTGGTGGATTTCCACCAATGTTCTGCTGATCCCTTCAGCATAAAAGCGGCAAATGCTACCATCTCGGTAGTAGTGCACTCAAAGAACCCATATAATTTCTCGATCTCATTGATCCAATCCTCAGCCGCTACTGGGTCCTTTACTCCACTGAAAGACGGCGGTTCAAACTTCTGGAACTGCCGCAGTCTATCCAAATCACATCCATATCCCCAACCTCTACTGCCCGGCATAGCAACCGGCGTAGGCACATCCTGTGTGGGTGGGGTATCTGTCGTCTGAGGTCCTTGGGCTTGCCTTGCCCGTGCCTCGGGAGCTGCTGCCTGCTCGGCATCACCCTGTGTAGCGGGACTCTGTCTACCGCCAACTCCAGGTAAAGATTGAGTGACCAACTCCAAAATCATCTCAATGCTCCGCTCAATCCTCGCAAAGCGAGCCTCAGTACTCTCGGGCCTCTCCTCTGGACCCTGTGGAGCGTGCTCAACGTCGACCTCCACCTCAACATCCTCCTGAGCCTCGTGTGTTTCCGGCTCAACACGACCCCCAGGCCTACCTCTACGGCCTCGAGCTTGTGCTCTCATCCCTCTACCGCGACTGGTATTAGGCATACTTACTCAGTTCCCTACATTCACAACCAATTACTTAGTCAACCCATCGACATACACTATTTGTATCTAAACAAGCACAGTAACTTGGGGATGTAATTTTTTTCACTTATTAAGTATTTTAGACGCGACACACGTCAAACCAACTCGAGCTCTGATACCAACTTCTGTCACGACCCTCAACTTACCAAAATACGTATAAATTTTTCGCATTTTCGTGCATCGATTATTAATCATCCTTCCTTGATCGTGAACAACCACACTTTCAACAGTTGGGCTGTGTGTCGACGTCTAACTCACTCCACCATACCAATTCAATTTGAAACATTATTTATGAGTAAACACTTGTATAAATGTATATATATCAGAGTTGTTACATGTGTTTACATTGTTTTACATCCCCAGTAGTTACATACAAAATGCTACTGTGCTATGTCTAGTTTAGATACAAAATAATCCAAGTGTGTATACCTTTAGCGATGGGATGCAGCGGATTACCAAAAAGGGAATGCCTCCAGTCACGTCCAATCTATACTCAAATCTCTGTAGAGAGGGGAAAATAAGGGGGGTGAGCAAACCACACGCTCAGTAAGGCAATCATGCGAACAGGTAGATACTGTACTATCTACGTGATCGTGATGCCATGCTCAAAAGCATTTTATTCATTGTTTATCTCAAAACATGAGTGTATGATTGTGTTAATGGTATGTAAAGCATTCATGCTATTAAAATTCAGTGCACATTTCAACTCAAAGCATGGTATAAATCATCATGCATAATTCACAATAAAAGCATGGCATTAAACATCATGCATTTTCACAATAAGGCATGGCATTAAACATCATGCATTCGTGCACTTTAAAACCATTAACAATCAATTCAACGTCAGGTCCCAGCCCATTCCCTCGGGCTTTCCTGACCACAATCACTTCAAACATGGATTTATTCTCAAATAGCATTAGACATGTGAGATAGGCAGTTTCAACAATAGGTAATAACCTCAAGGTCTATGTACATAACCTGTGATACCGGCTACACGGATCAGGTGTGCGGGATATCACCACCATCTGCTTCCACACGGGAGGTGGGTCAAATCCTACCCGTCGGTCCATAGCAGATCTCGTCCGAAGACGGCACATCACATCACAACACGGTACAATGTACTCCATGCTACATGCACGGTACAACGTACTCCGTGGACCCCCAGCCTTATCCCTCGTTCGGGCTCATCAGCTGTTCCTCCAACCCTTATCCCTCGTTCGGGCTCATCAGGTGGATCTCCAACCCTTATCCCTCGTTCGGGCTCATCAGGTGGATCTCTAACCCTTATCCCTCGTTCGGGCTCATCAGGTTTGTTTTAACATGCCATGTCTCAAAACAATGCACGTGTGAGCCTATTTAATCGATATGACACCAAGTCTACTCGAAGCTCCAAACACGGCAACATGCAAGGTGGGCATCCAGTGCGAGACAAACTCAAGCACAATGCCAAAACAATATGAAATCCATGTGAAAACTAGTGCCTCTTGCACCCTTTCATACTCACGAAATCATGTAGGTGGCTCAAGACTTGCAAAATGTGGTTATCAAAACCAAAACATACTCATTTCTTTTGCAATTCATTTCAATGTTAGCCAACCTACCAATCATTTGCTAAAAAGCAATAAAACATGATTTTCAAAGCAATATGCTTTTGTTTTCATGCACATTTCTCAAACTCCCAACTTTTACCCTTCAATCACCCAACAACAACATTTCCTAATCTCATGCATTCTAGCAAAACATTTATGCGCCCAAATTGCGCACAATATCTCTAAGAGTCCACACAATTCCCTTACCTCGATTTACTTGGTGTGACTCCTTTCCTTTTAGCTTCTCACGCTCTTGGCTCAACTCGCCTCGGCGTATCCTCGGAAGCTGCGATTCATTCATTAAATCGATTGAGTTAACATATTTAACCCATAATTGACTTCACTAGTCAACATTATTTACTTATGCATTTTACAAATGCCTTAACTTCACATTTTACCTCTTTTAGGTAAATCTCACAATTTATCCACTAACAACATCTTAAATTCATACCCATAACATTATTGTCACCTCTAGACATCCCATTTCTCATTAATCCCAATCAATTTCACTTTCTCACACTAAATCATTTTTAGGTCATAATCATACCAATGCATTTAGATAGTTTCTAACCATCTATTCTCATGCCAACAACTCCAAAATCACTAAATAAACAATGTTCCATAGTTGGAGTGTTAGAATCTTACCCAATTTGATTTCTCTTCTTGCTCCAATGGCAATGCCCTTAAATCCTTCAATATCAATAATGGGAAATTGCTTTCAAACTATGTTGTTCTTCTCTTTGATAGGAACAACTTTGTCTCTAATGGTCTCTCTTCAAACCTCACTGAAAATGGCTGATTTTTTGAGAGAGAAAATGTTAGGTTTTTGGGTTGAAAGTGAAAGGTTTGTGTTTTTCCCGAAATTTTCTGATTTCCAGCTCTCCTTATATAGAAATAGCTTGAGGAGATCGATCTGGTCCAAGAGGAGATCGATCAGGTCCCTTAAAATCCCTCTTTTTCACGGCATTTTAAGCCTGAGATCGATCTGTCGAAGCATGAGATCGATCTGTCAAGGCATGAGATCGATCTGTCGAAGCATGAGATCGATCTGCTCCCAAACAGAGAGCTAAGGAGATCGATCTGGTCCATTGGAGATCGATCTGTTCTATTCTCTCGCCCAAATAAGAGCATTCTGGCTCTTCCAGATCGATCTCTCATCCCATGAGATCGATCTGCCCTTCAAAATTTCCAGATTTCCTCTGCAACAACACTTACCAAACATCCTTAATTTGCTACCATGATCATTTTCTCATTCATTCATCTTTGAGACTTGAAGATGACATCCATCCTCACTCCATACACATTAAAATTTGTGTAGGATCTTTGTATGACCAATGGTACTTGATGTAAACTAAAATGGAAATGCACATCTTATGCAATTATACTTCCATTTTACCAAGCTATTCAAAATCCATTCTATACACATTCTCCACATGTTTAAGTCCATTACTACACATTCATATATATAATGAAACTTGTATGTACGATTATCACTCTCATTACAAGTGTGTACATTACTTGTGGACTTACATCACATATACTTCACTCATGAATTCATAGTACAACTCTATTTACACTTCTATGTGCATATATACCCTTATACATATACGGGGTCTCACAGTCATTCTCTTTACCAACTTACTTTCCTTGTAACCATTAAAGTCAAACATGATGAGCACATGGAATGAGAGTTTAAGTTTGGATAAGGATGTATCCTTGTCTACTACATCTGAATACGCTTTGTCATTCGTGATTTCCCAGCCCTTTGGAGAAATATCGTCACTGTAGATCACAAATTACAAGTTAAATGACAAGGATTGTTTGCAACGGTCTCAATCACTTTTTCTTGGTAATTAGAAGAAGAGGAAAACTTGGCTTTATCTGAGATGAGATTCAACGTCCAAACATAGGAGATCCAAACTATGCTGATTGGGAACTCAACAACTCCATTGTAATGGAGTGGTTGATTAATTCAATGAAGTCGCACCTTTCTATTTCTTTAAATTGCCACGACGATTCAAGATGCCGTCAAAGAGAATTATTCTGATCTCGAAAATGCCTTGCAAGTATTTGAGATAAAGGATGAACTTAAGGACATACGATAAGGAAATTTAGACATCATCAAGTATTACAACAAGTTAAAAATGCTTTCACATGAATTTGATATGCATTATGAGGCTAATCGAGGAGACTTTGAAGAGAATGTGAAGTTCAGAGCATCTCAATAAGGAATGTTTGTATAATTTTCTTGTTGGCCTCAATAAGGATTTAGATGAGGTACAGGGCAGGATATTAGGTCGAAGGTTTTTACCATCCATTAGTGAAGCTTTTGCGAAAATGCAAAGTGAAGCGAGTAGACACTTTGTTATGCTTGGTGGGAAAAAAAGATCTACCTTTAACTTGCTCAAGAGAAAGACCTGCCGAGACTATTGCTCTACCTGCACAAAATTCCTTTAACTGACCTAGTGGAAATTAGAAAACCAATCAACGTCCTCGGTGCAATCACTACAATAAACTTGGACACACTCAAGAGAAGTGTTGGGATATTCACGGGAAGCACACAATTTGAAGCCATAAGGATCAAATTAAGGAAAAGGTTTCCAAGCACTTATTGAGGGAAAAACTGAAAAAATTCAATAGCAATGAGTCAACTAGAGATTTTCTAAATAAAACTCAACTTGAAAAGCTATTTCGACTTCTGAATCAGCAGGCATGGATGAACTCCAACACACCACATGTAATTTTACTCACTAAGGTATTGTTCTCCATGTGCAAAATCAAACCCCTTGGATGTTTGATTGTAGTGCATCCGATCATATGACATGTAACCCATTCCTATTTTACTCTTGCACCTCTTGTCATGGGAATTCCAGAGTAAGCATATAGGACTTACTCTTATATTGTTGGAAAAAGTTCAATTTATCTATCAGACACAATTATCTTACATTCTGTGCTTCATGTTCCTAAACTAGCATGTAATTTGATTTCAATCAAAAAGTTGACTCATGAACTTAATTGCACTGTTAAACTTTCTTGTATAGCTATCTCAAAGTTGTTTCATTAAATTGTTCCAATTTTTGAAAATTGGTAGCCATCTCCTTCAAGGAAATCATCTTCAAAATAATTTGAAATTAAGTTTAAGATTGTTGGATTTTGGTTAAGCCTCCTTGATGGTGGATAAAGATGAACTTATTCCTCATTGAGTACTTTCAACAGCTTGGTATTTGAATTCTTTGTTGAACTTTGATGAAACACAAATAAATGAAAAATGACTTCAAGCATGCTACCAATGCCACTTTCTTAGGCTTTATTTCGCCCCTACCAATTACAGTATAGGATATGGGTTTGTCCAATAACTCTATGATACAATGAAGTCAACGTTTGAAATCACATTGCATTTGTGAAATCAAACCATTAAACACCATTGACAAATACAAAAGTAAAATACTTAGTCATTAATAATGTCTAAGAGACTTGTTTTTACTTTGTGTAACGACTCTTGACCCTTGAAAATTGAGAGATTTTTTTTGAACTTAATTTACCCACTTATTCCCTTATTCACGTAGGTTGTATTCATGTTCAGTGTCAAATCACTTTTCCTAATTCTTTATCCTTAATTATATTTAATTTTCATATTTTGACATATATGGCCGATAGAAATTTCGACAGCATAACGGCTTATATATGAGCCTACCCACCTGCAAATTAATTTTTTTAACAATCCTAGATATCCACAACTATCAAGCATGCCTTCCAACAATCCTAGATATCCACAACTACCAAACATACTTTTCAAATCCACATTTACAACTCAATACATCCATTTCGATTCAATACCAATCATCTTAAAACCTAATCTCAAAAATAATGTTCCTTACTTTGTTTTCCTTACAAATTACATCCCAACAAAATATTCTCAATATATGTCTATGCATATAAATATGTCTGGTATAGGAATGTAATTGTATACCTTTCTGCGTGTACAAAAAGTAACCTAGGGTAACTCTTTCCCACCAGCCTACGTCGTGTACGCGGCAGGTAACGCCTATAGATCACTGCAAATAGTCTGAAAGGTCGAGGGGTGAACTTTCGAAAAAAAGTCCGGTAAGAAAATGCATTTAAAACGGTCTTAGTAATTCAAATATGTAAGAAAACATAATAATACGTATAATGACTACTCTCTGAAACTAATATAAGGATCTTCGAAAACTAAGAAAAATCGAAAACATCATGATTCAAAACGTAATTCTTTACGTACTTGTATTTAACAGTTATCACATAACCTTTTCGTATATTCAGAAATCTTAAAAACATGAATACATGTAAAATCACATATCATAAAGTCAGATTCTGAAAAACAGAGTTTAATTTAGATAGAGACTACATTGGCCCATATAATTATCATGCGGCAATAACAAAATCATCAAGCGACAATAACAAAATCATCCTCCATAGAGGGAATTCAGAACCTATGGCCATGGTAAGGCTATAGACGGGATCAAGGTCGTACAGCGTTTAGACACCCGAAGGTGGAATTCAGACGCCACACAGGCGAAGTTCAGACGCTACACATGTGAAGTTCAGACGCCACAAAGGCGAGTATGACATGTGTTAGCGTACAACATAAATGACCTTTAGTCTCAAAACATACTATAGTTTTCATATATAAAAATATCGAAATAAAATCATCTTATTCAATAGACAATTTCAGATAATATGCTCTTGTTCATAAGTCAAATTCAGAAATATGCAATTATTCAGAATACAACTCAGAAAACACGTTCTTACTCAGAAAACAAAAGCAGAAAGCATGCTCGAAAATCATAGTTCAAATCTTGTAAATTTTCCTTAATCATGGTTCAGAAAGTAAACTATTACCGTTTTAAATTATACCCCCTTACCTTGATCTATCGAAAATTTTGAATTCGAGTGGTGACGCCTCCTAGTAGCTCATTTAATTCCTTCTACGATTCTCCTATACCGAAATTGTTTACTTAGCATCCTATTTATGCGAATTGTCTGAATTGCGTTAAAATCGTAACCTATTCGTTACTACTTCGTGTGTACGTATAATTGTACATACCTAGGCCAACACGCACGTTTATATATATATATATATATTTGTCTATTTCTCATCTCTCCCATTTTTATTCACATCTGCTTTACTTTACACTAACATGCTATATATATATACAACACATATATCTATACATGTACATTAAATATACATATATATAAATATATTACCTTTCTTTTCCAAATTTCCAGCCTTTCTTTTCTCCTTTTCTTTTCTCTTCTCTCGTTCAGCCCAGCCTCGATTTTTCTCTTCTTCTTCCTCGATTTTGTTTCAATTTTCAGGTTCTGCTTCCCCTCAAGCCTCGGTCTGCTCTTCCTCTTCTCCCCTGCCTCTCGGTCCTGCTTCAATTTCTTTTTTTTCAGTCTCGGTTCCAGCCTTCCATCATCCTCATCCTTGTTTCTCTTCTTCACCGTTTTTTTTTCTTTTCACCATAATAGCATGACCAAAACAAAACGACAGCAGGACAGTAGACTCCTCTTCCGACAATTACTCATAGCAACTTACGTTACTGCTCTGCACGTTCCTGGTGCTGCTCTTGCTTCACGGCTTCACTGATTCCAAGTCTGCACATCAAACAACTTTGGATTCCAACAGCAGCTCTCCTGCTCTGTTTCACGTTCCTAGTTCTACACTGATTCAATTTCTCAGCACAACTTTCGATTTCTGCAACAGCAACGGTCCAGCTTCAAGATTACAGCAGCTTTCGCACGTTACTCACGTCCTGCGACTCTCGGTTCCATAGCAAGTTTTGTTTGAAGTTTCGTTCCCAACAGCACGTTTCTACCTATTGCTCCTCAAACGTTTTCTCTGCTTTCTTCCTTCAGCCCCCTCTCGGTTTGCTTCTCCCCGATCGGTCAGCCTTCTTTCTTCTTTCCTTTCTTTCCCTTCCTTTCCTTTCTTCTCTTCTTTTCTTTCTCTTTTCTCTCCCGGCCAGCTGTCACGACCCAAACTACCCAAAAATCAGAGTTAATTTTTCGCGTTTTGTTTATTTACTTAAATTCTTACCTGTCCTCGAATCGTGACCACACTCCACTAATAATTGGGCTGTGCGTCAATGCCAGTCCCACCATTCAATTACCATATAACTTAATTCTTTCTCAGTCATTTATAAAATGTCTACAATATTTATACATCCCCTAGAGACACTTACAAACATGTTACTGTGCTATGCTTATTTAGATACAATTTGTACAAGTGTATATACCTTGAATGATGGGCAGCAGCGGATATCCGGAATGCAGTACTGAGTCGTCTCAACGTCTACTGGAGATTATCTGTGGGAGAAAATGAAAGGGGTGAGCACATCAAGCTCAGTAAGGCAATCCTACGAACAAGTAGGTAACCATACTACCTACATGAACGTAGTGCCATGCATAAACCACCCTTTCTCCACACATTTTAAAATAAATGCTATGAGTTATGATGTTATGTAAAACACATTTGCACGAAAAATTCAACATGCAATTATATTCAAAATCATATCTTTCTCGTTTAAAATTTCACAGTAAAGTCAGGACTCGACCCCTCCTTCGGGTGATCCTAACTCACACAAAATCATGAAAATCCATTTACATCACATATGGGTTTAAAAAGCATAGAATTAACCATCATGCACATTTAATTTAAAACCCAGTTTCAATCATCGTCAAGATCAACATGCGAGACTAGGCAACATCTGTATATCGGCAAATAACCAGGACTATGGCCATATGTGTCCTCGTGAGTCCCTCTAGCTACACGGATCCTAGTGTGCGAGGTCTCACCCTGATCGGGAACCGCCCGGGAGGTGGGTCAATCCAACCCGTCAGTCTTATCCGATCCCATGCATCCGAAGATGCTAACGTATCACAAAGATACCAAGTATTACAAAGATACCAACGTATGCAAAGATAACACACGGTACATCGTACTCCATGCTACTTGCACGGTACATTGTACTCCGTGGACCCCCAGCCTTATCCCTCGTTCGGGCTCATTAGCTGGTCCTCCAACCCTTATCCCTCGTTCGGGCTCATCAGGTGGATCTCCAACCCTTATCCCTCGTTCGGGCTCATCAGGTTGTTTCTCTAACCCTTATCCCTCGTTCAGGCTCATCAGGTTGTTTTAACATGCCATGTCTCAAAACGCACGTGCGGGCCTATTTAATCGGTGACACACAGTCTACCCGATGCTCCAAGCACGGCTCATCACATGTTCTCATAAAATCGATGCGAGCAATGCTCAGCACTCTCATCAAATCAAGTAAAACTAGTGTGAGCTAAGCTCTAGCACTCTGTATGCAAACCATATAAAAATCTGGTGCGAGCGAAGCTCTAACACCCTATCTCAAAATCATATAAAAATATGGTGCGAGTTAGACTCTAGCACCCTGTCACCAAAATCATATATATATAAAAATCTGGTGCGAGTTGGACTCCAGCACCTATGCATGTAAAACTCTAGTGCGAGCTCTCGCTCCAGCACTAATGCGTGCATCATACAAATCGAAAATATCGTGCGAGCTGAGTTCTAGCACGTCACATGTCAATAAAATACGTAGGCGGCTCTGTTTCCTCAAAACAGTTTTCAAAACAATTTCATGTTGAAAGTATGTAATGCTGTGCATTTTCTTTCAAGGTTAGCCAGCCTACTACTGTATGCATCAACACACCTCCAGAATGAGCAGAAACCTCTTATTCTTGCTCCTCCCAATTTTTCCTAAATTTATAAATTTTACCCTTAACAAGGGTATTTTGGTAATTTGCCCATTCGGGGCACTAAAATTATTATTTGACCTCTAGACCCTTCGGGTAATTTTTAAAGACTGCAAATGAACTTAAAATTGCGTAAAGTTACCTCTAGCAGTCCGTAGAATTCTCTTACCTTATTTTTCTGTAGAGTCTGACCTTTCCTTTTCCACTGTTGTCTCCTCGCGCAGTCCGATATGCTCCCAATCAAACCTCCGAAACTGCGTATAAATATTTCTCAAGTCAGATAACATACAATTTAATTGTATTTAATACTTTCTGGGCTTAATTTAAATCATTGGGCCCATTTATCCCTATTGGGCCCGGTTGCACCTTAATGGGACTTAATCGGCCTTAAGCCCGTTTTTCACTTAATTTTCACTTTATCGAGGCCTATTAGGCTCATTGGGCCCTCCAACAATTTATTGGGCATCGTTCTAACTCTCGAATAGCTAAATTTAATATTTACGACAATTTATCTAAATTTCCATAATTTAATTCAATTTATGCGAAATTTAAATTCATATCACGCATAACGATGTAAATTGTCGTAAATAAGGATCACTTACCCGAGATTCCATGCTAGTACGTAAATTGAGGCTGTCTCGAGCTCTCGTTGGATGGATGCCAATCGTCGAGCTATACAATTTCACAATTTTTCGGGTAAGTTTTCAGTCCAAAATTAATTAAATTAAATACTCCGAAATTTAAATCGGGTCAATTTCGACAACTATTGACTTACCCATAGTTCGATTGTATCGTCGAGATTTCTCCCCAATTTTTTCTCTTTTTCTTTTTCCCTTTTTCTCCCTTTTTTCCTCTCTTTTTGGCTGAACCGGTTCAGTCCGGTTCGGACAGATTCAGACCCGCCGGTTCACCCCGGTTCACTCCGGTTCGGCCGGTTCACCGCCTTGCCAATCGGTTCTCCGTCGGCTTCCACCGCCAGCAGCTCCGTTGGGTCGTCCGCATCACGAATCTGGGCTTGGTTCACCTCGAGCTCGCCGAAAAATGGTCGGTCCGGCCTGTTCTCCTCCGGCAGTCGGACCCATTTTCTTCCCTTGGCCGTCGCCGGTGATTCCCGCCGTCTTGTCGGCTGCTATCGGTTCTAAAAGGACCGCCTCCTCCTCACGGTCATGCCGGTGGCCTTCGTTCATGCCCAGTCATCGTGTGTTGCCGGGAATCAGCCCATTTCTCCTCGGTGTTTTCCCTCCTCCGATCGGCTTCCTCCGGCCACTACACGGTGTGATTTCGGTGCCCACGTGCTCGTCGATCTCTCCTCTACCTCCTCGTGGCCTCGTCGAAGCCTGTCGGTAGCCAGTGCGTCCTCGGGTTTCCTCGGTTTTCTCGGCTTCCGTTTTTCGTTTTTGCTTTCTCTTTCTCTCTTCCCGATTTGGTTTTCAGATTCTTTTTTTTCTTCTTCTTTTTTTTTCATTTATTTTATTAATTATTTTTATTATTATTTTAATCATTAAAATACATTAAAATACCCAAATATCTACCAAAAATTATTATTTTATTCCAAATTAATTAATTTAATTTAATTTAATTTATTTATTATATTTTAATCCTTTTTCGGGTATAATTTCTTCGTATTTTCGGGATATTGTCCCGAATGACTTTTCAGTATATTTTTCGATTATTTTCGAGATTATTTTTAGTTTTAAAAATTCCAATTAATCCCGATTAATTTTCATAACTTCATATCTTGATCAATTTAACCCAAAATAAATTTATTTCACCTTTATTGACCAAGATTTCTCAATCCGTTATTTTTAATTAAATTTTCTCATCGAAATTATATCGACTTTCGATCTTTTGACCATTTTGCCCTTACACATGTTCGGGATTAATTTAACCCGACTTCTCTTCACGAATGCTCATTCATTTCGTATTTTAATTAAATTCGGGTCTTACAAATCTCTCCCACTTAAGGAATTTGGTCCTCCAAATTAGAACCAATTCATATGAGTCCATAAACTACTCCGGGTACATCAATCGTATCATACTTCTTTAATTCTTATGTGACCTTTTTCCGGAGTGTATTACTACCAAGGACTTAAATTGGGGAGATCGTCTTAAACCTCAATACATTTTCTTTCCTGTTTAATGCCCGAATCAACTTCTTTAATAAACTTATATTTGCATTAAGCTGGACTGTTGGATCTCATATCCTATCACCTATGCTGGATCTGGATAGTATTTTCGAAGCATCAAAAGATGGGACACATTGCGGGTGCCTGTTAATTCAGGTGATAACACCAACCTACAGGTCTTATCTCTCACTTGTCCAATCTCTCAAAAGATTCAATCCAGCGAAACTCAATTTACTTTCTTCCAAAAGCTCGCTATGTCCTTATTCTCTTAGGACAAGTAACTTTCAACCATACCAATTCACCAAGGGTGAATTTCAATACTTGTCTATCTGCTCTGAGGTGTTCTTAATCTCTCATCCTTAACTAAACATCCTTAGAGACTTATTATCCAAGTCGAAAATAATTCTATCTGTCACCCACTTTTTCTTATCCAATTTGGGGAACAACCCCAACAGCCATACACTGTCTCATATCTTGTTATCCCGATACTCAAGTGGTAACTGTCACTATTGACGAATTCGATTTGTAATAACTGATCATTCCAGGAGCTTATAAAATCAATGCACACACTCTCATCATATCCTCCAGAACTTGTACAGTCCTCTCTGACTGACCATCTGTCTGAGGACGGAAAACTGTGCTAATACTCAGTCGGGTTCCCATAGCTTCCTGAAAAATATTTTCCGAAATGTGAAGTGAAGCAGGAATCCCTATATGATACCATGCTCACTGGAATGCTACTTAATGTTCCACGATCTTCCTTACACATAAATCCTCATACACACTCTGAGTATCTGGGGAGTTCAATCCAGAAGGTGGGTAAACTTAGTCACTCTATCGACTATCATCTAAATAGTCTCGTGATTCACCTGGGTTCTTTGTAACCCATCACGACATTCATGGAGACTTGCTCCCATTTCCCGTGCCATGTCGACATAGGTAGAGGCTGCAATAACTCTGCAGACTTTTAATACTCTACCTTATTCTGCTGACATACAGGCACTTTTTCACAATCTCTACCATGTCTCTTTTCACATCTGACCACCAATACCCTTTTTGAGATTTCGATATATATATTCTTTACTTTCCATATGCATTATATATCCCAAAGTGTGAGCTTCTGACAATATTACTATCCCATCAACTGTGATCCTGGGGAGCACTCATACTGTCTCGGAATCCTCAGTAACTCATCATCGCTCACTGTAAACTCTGTCACTGTCTCCGTCTGAATCTGACCCAAACTATCGACATCCTGCCGATCATCACGCTAAGCCTGTCAAATCCGGGCACTCATCCAGTTCTAATCTCAGGTTAGCTGTCACACAATCACTGTCATCATCAGAAGGGATCACATCAATATTGAGGCTCATAACTGCTCTAGCAGCTCACGCTCCCTGACCATCATATGTAGTACCATCCCGAGGCTCTTTCTGCTCGAGGTATAAGCCATTACATTAGCTTTTCCTGGGTGGTACAATTTTTACAATCAAAATCTCTCAGAAGCTCTAACCCACTATGTATTCTCATATTCGCCTCTTTCTGTGAAAACAGATACTCGGGGCTTTATGATCAGTGCATATCCACAATTCCTCATCGTGTACATAATAGTACCATATCCTCAGTACAAATACTACTGTTGCCAACTTTAAACCATGGGTCAGATAGTTTATTTCGTGATCAAGGAGTTGTCTGACTCCAAAATTGACTATCTTCCCATTATACATCAATACACAGCTCCTTCATTATTTTGAGGTATTCATACTCACTAAGAACCTCTTGAGCTGTTGGGTATGGTGAAATTAATCACGGTGGTCAGTTCATACTTCATTACACCGAAATTCATGTCACATCTATCATCTTATTTATCATCTCATTCAAAGACCACGTTTTTCTTAGTTCAACGTGTCAACAAGGTATACCATTTTTGAGAATTCACAACAACCCAATTGTAAGAGCAATTTCCAATTATTGCTTACAATTTGCCCTGGACTTTAACTACACCCAACATATCATCAATAATGATGATTACGAATCAGTCCAGGTCAAGTTTAAATAACTTCATCGTAGTCGAGCTCCACTACTTATTTCAGTCGTATATATCCTTGACTTATTTACGCATAAGCGTATAAGATCCTTCAAAATCGCTTACGTTTTTAGGTACTAACCTGCGTCATTTCCTTTTCTTATCTTAACGGCTCTTATTAAATTTTACTATGTTAACCTTTATGATTTGTCAAATTTTAATATTCTTATCGTCTTAGTAAAGGTATCCTAATGCTAAAGGTATTTATTACGACGATCGATTTCACGTTATAGGTTATATATATACTTTTAGACGATGTCAAGTCTTCAGGCGGGGAGGTATTTTGAAATACCTTTATTAACCTTTAGACTTAACCACAATTTCTTTATATACCAGTCCATGTGGTCACAACTTATATTCACTACTAATTGCTTTAATCCTAATGACTTCATATCGTAAAGATGTTCTTACCTAGCATACGCCTCTTACTCCAATACATCTTGTATTTAGGATCTATCTTATCTTAAAGATTATCTCATTTCATATATCCCTCATGACAAAACCTTTCATTATTCATTCCGTGAGTACAATCCTTTACTCCTTTAATTTCAACTGTTGCACCCCTTTTTTATCACTTGTCAACACTTACCGTATACTTTTCAGTTATGTTTTCACCCCTGTTTTCAACTTAAAATCTCTATATCCATATTCCGTTGATTAATCCTCCTCTATTGGGGTACTCATTTATCAATATTGTGCCCGATGATGTAGGCATTCATGCTTTTTACTCACTTATATGCGAATGAAGGCGGTATGAATAAATGTGTGGCACCAGGATCAATGAACATATGTTCTTCATTATTCATAACAAGTGTGGTATCTTACACCACATCCATGAAACATCAATAGTGTCCTGGTCCAAGACATCCTCTCGCCTTCGTCCAACAGCCTACTTTCCTTTTTCTTTTCGGTTATGACCTCCCTTTTCGTTGCAGCTATACCAACGAAGTTTTTCTCTCTGTCTCTTTACTTTTCTGTGGGGCGATCTCGCCCAATTCTGTGCAATCAAAATCAATGGTCCGTCTTATCACACTTAACGGCCATTTTCATCAATAAAGTGTAGGTGTAGACCCTCTTTCTGTGGTATCTACCACACATCTCACACTGCTTACAGTGCTTACACTGCTACACTGCTTCGTAGCAGGTCGGGGTCCTCCAATCACAATGCCCTTCAAGAGTGCCAAAATTGGTTGCACTGGGGCCTTACCAATTATGTTACTCCATGTCTCGTCAAATTAAATCTTTTACCAATTACTATTTCCCCATTTTAACATCTTTGTCATTTCTCGATTCTCTTTTCTGTCTCTATTTCAGCCCTCACTACCTTTCCCAATCTCAGAGGCGTGCAATTCATGTTCTTATTTACCCAACTGTAAATCTGCCCGCTGCCTCCATAGGTAATATCTCACGGGCCAATCGGACTCTAACTGAAAAGTTGAGCCATTTCATGAACTCTTAGACATCTCGACTGTCACTTGTTCATAGTATCGAGGTAATATTTGCCAAAGAATATAACTGAGTTTCATACTCATAATCAATTTAGTATTCCTGGGCAGTGTAAGAAATTTTTCCTTTAAATCATGTCCGGGATATCCTGTCACCGGAATATATCCAATAAGATTTCTCATCTTAGCTATGGATGTTTAACACTTAAGATGGGTCGAGCGGGTTTCCACCAATGCTCCGCTGCGCCCTTTGATCTCATACATAATCTGAGCAATTAGCTCCTCACAATAATCTCCACACTCCGCTCCAATCTCACGAAGCGTGTCTCAATACTGTCCGATCACTTTGTCGGACTCTGTGAGGCAAGCTCAACATTAGCCTCTATTTCAATCTCATACTGATTCTCATAGTCAAACTCAGCACGACTTAGCAAACTCAGGTCTACCTCTACGACCTCTGCCTTGTGCACTTTCTCATCTAACGCGACTCATATTAGGCATTCCTGCATTCTCAACCATTTCTTAGTCAAAACCCATCTCGATATACACTATTGTATCTAACCAAGCACAGTAACACGGGGATGTAATTTCCTAATTACTGACACTGACACACATCAGATCAATTTCTGCTCTGATACCAAACATGTCATGACCCAAACTACCCAAAAATTAGAGTTAATTTTTTGCGTTTTGTTTATTTACTTAAATTCTTACATGTCCTCGAATCGTGACCACACTCTACTAATAATTGGGCTGTGCGTCAATGCCAGTCCCACCATTCAATTACCATATAACTTAATTCTTTCTCAGTCATTTATAAAATGTCTACAATATTTATACATCCCCTAGAGACACTTACAAACATGTTACTGTGCTATGCTTATTTAGATACAATTTGTACAAGTGTATATACCTTGAATGATGGGCAGCAGCGGATATCTGGAATGCAATACTGAGTCGTCTCAACGTCTACTGGAGATTATCTGTGGGAGAAAATGAAAGGGGTGAGCACATCAAGCTCAGTAAGGTAATCCTACGAACAAGTAGGTAACCATACTACCTACATGAACGTAGTGCCATGCATAAACCACCCTTTCTCCACACATTTTAAAACAGATGATATGAGTTATGATGTTATGTAAAACACATTTGCACGAAAAATTCAACATGCAATTATATTCAAAATCATATCTTTCTCGTTTAAAATTTCACAGTAAAGTCAGGACTCGACCCCTCCTTCGGGTGATCCTGACTCACACAAAATCATGAAAATTCATTTACATCACATATGGGTTTAAAAAGCATGGAATTAACCATCATGCACATTTAATTTAAAACCCAGTTTCAATCATCGTCAAGATCAACATGCGAGACTAGGCAACATCTGTATATCGGCAAATAACCAGGACTATGGCCATATGTGTCCTCGTGAGTCCCTCTAGCTACACGGATCCTAGTGTGCGAGGTCTCACCCTGATCGGGAACCGTCCGGGAGGTGGGTCAATCCAACCCGTCAGTCTTATCCGATCCCATGCATCCGAAGATGCTAACGTATCACAAAGATACCAAGTATCACAAAGATACCAACGTATGCAAAGATAACACACGGTACATCGTACTCCATGCTACTTGCACGGTACATCGTACTCCGTGGACCCCCAGCCTTATCCCTCGTTCGGGCTCATCAGCTGGTCCTCCAACCCTTATCCCTTGTTCGGGCTTATCAGGTGGATCTCCAACCCTTATCCCTCGTTCGGGCTCATCAGGTTGTTTCTCTAACCCTTATCCCTCGTTCGGGCTCATCAGGTTGTTTCTCTAACCCTTATCCCTCGTTCAGGCTCATCAGGTTGTTTTAACATGCCATGTCTCAAAACGCACGTGCGGGCCTATTTAATCGGTGACACACAGTCTACCCGATACTCCAAGCACGGCTCATCACATGTTCTCATAAAATCGGTGTGAGCAATGCTCAGCACTCTCATCAAATCAAGTAAAACTAGTGCGAGCTAAGCTCTAGCACTCTGTATGCAAACCGTATAAAAATCTGGTGCGAGCGAAGCTCTAACACCCTGTCTCAAAATCATATAAAAATATGGTACGAGTTCGACTCTAGCACCCTGTCACCAAAATCATATATATATATAAAAATCTGGTGCGAGTTGGACTCCAGCACCTATGCATGTAAAACTCTAGTGCGAGCTCTCGCTCCAGCACTAATGCGTGCATCATACAAATCAAAAATATCGTGCGAGCTAAGCTCTAGCACGTCACATGTCAATAAAACACGTGGCGGCTCTGTTTTCTCAAAACAGTTTTCAAAACAATTTCACGTTGAAAGTATTCTTTCAAGGTTAGCCAGCCTACTAATGTATGCATCAAAACACCTCCAGAATGAGCAGAAACCTCTTGTTCTTACTCCTCCCAATTTTTCCTAAATTTATAAATTTTACCCTTAACAAGGGTATTTTGGTAATTTGCCCATTCGGGCACTAAAATTATTATTTGACCTCTAGACCATTCGGTTAATTTTTAAAGACTGCAAATGAACTTAAAATTGCGTAAAGTTACCTCTAGCAGTCCGTAGAATTCCCTTACCTTATTTTTCTGTAGAGTCTGACCTTTCCTTTTTCACTGTTGTCTCGTCGCGCAGTCCGATATGCTCCCAATCAAACCTCCAGAACTGCGAATAAATATTTCTCAGGTCAGATAACATACAATTTAATTGTATTTAATACTTTCTGGGCTAATTTAAATCATTGGGCCCATTTATCCCTATTGGGCCCGGTTGCACCTTAATGGGCCTTAATCGGCCTTAAGCCCGTTTTCCACTTAATTTTCACTTTATCGAGGCCTATTGGGCTCATTGGGCCCTCCAATAATTTATTGGACCTCGTTCTAACTCTCGAATAGCTAAATTTAATATTTACGACAATTTATCTAAATTTTCATAATTTAATTCAATTTATGCGAAATTTAAATTCATATCACGCATAACGATGTAAATTATCGTAAATAAGGATCGCTTACCCGAGATTCCATGCTAGTACATAAATTGAGGCTGTCTCAAGCTCTCGTTGGATGCCAATCGTCGAGCTATACAATTCCACAATTTTCCGGGTAAGTTTTCAGTCCAAAATTAATTAAATTAAATACTTCGAAATTTAAATCGGGTCAATTTCGACCACTATTGACTTACCCGTAGCTCGATTGCATCGTCGGGATTTCTCCCCAATTTTTTCTCTTTTTCTTTTTCCCTTTTTCTCCCTTTTTTCCACTATTTTTGGCTGAACCGGTTCAGTCCGGTTCGGACCGGTTCAGACCCGCCGGTTCACCCCGGTTCACTCTGGTTCGACCAGTTCACCGCCTTGCCGGCCGGTTCTCAGTCGGCTTCCACCGCCAGCAGCTCCGTTGGGTCGTCCGCATCACGAATTTGGGCTTGGTTCGCCTCGAGCTCGCCGGAAAATGGCCGGTCCGGCCTATTCTCCTCCGGCAGTCGGACCCATTTTCTTCCCTTGGCCGTCGCCGACGATTCTCGCCGTCTCGTCAGCTGCTACCGGTCTCAAAAGGATCGCCTCCTCCTCACAGTCACGTCGGTGGCCTCCGTTCATGCCCAATCATCGTGTGTTGCCGGGAATCAGCCCATTTCTCCTCGGTGTTTTCCCTCCTCCGATCGGCTTCCTCCGGCCACTTCACGGTGCGATTCCGGTGCCCACGTGCTCGCCGGTCTCTCCTCTACCTCCTCGTGGCCTCGTCGGAGCCTATCGGTCGTCGGTGCGTCCTCGGGCTTCCTCGATTTTCTCGGCTTTCGTTTTTCATTTCTGCTTTCTCTTTCTCTCTCCCCGATTTGGTTTTCAGATTCTTTTTTTTTCTTCTTCTTTTTTTTCATTTATTTTATTAATTATTTTTATTATTATTTTAATCATTAAAATACATTAAAATACCCAAATATCTACCCAAAATTATTATTTTATTCCAAATTAATTAATTTAATTTAATTTAATTTATTTATTATATTTTAATCTTTTTTCGGGTATAATTTCTTCGTATTTTCGGGATATTGTCCCGAATGACTTTTCAGTATATTTTTCGATTATTTTCGGGATTATTTTTCGATTTAAAAATTTTAATTAATCCCGATTAATTTCCATAACTTCATATCTTGATCAATTTAACCCAAAATAAATTTATTTCACCTTTATTGATCAAGATTTCTCAATCCGTTATTTTTAATTAAATTTCCTCATCGAAATTATACCAACTTTCGATCTTTTGACCATTTTGCCCTTACACATGTTCGGGATTAATTTAACCCGACTTCTCTTCACGAATGCTCATTCATTTCGTATTTTAATTAAATTCGGGTCTTACACCAGCCCTCTTCTTCTTTCCGTTCTTTTCTTTTCTTCTTTGTTTCCCGCCCAGCAGAGTTGTTTTGCTTCTTGATTTGAAAGCCAATTCCGTACAACATTAATATATATTAAATTAGTATTATATTATATATATTATATTGATTTATATATATATATATATATATATATATATATGTTCATTGGTTTATTTGTTTGTTTTTGTTTATTTCCATCTCCTTAATTTTTCATTTCAATTCATTTTTTGTCTCATGCTTTGTTTGTTGTTATTTATTAATACTTATATATTACATACTACACATTACAATATATATATATATATGTTATATATATTATTATTTATCTATTTTAAATTTTCCTAGTATATATATATATACATTTTCTTTTTATAAAATTATCCAAGGACACAATATTCATGTCTTCCATTAAATTTTCATTATTTCGAAATTGAAATATTCTTGGAATCTCATCACTCCTTATAAATCACCGATATAAGTTTTACATCAAAATTATTTTCGATCCCTCCATACTTGCATTTGCCTCATCACTTCCTGTATTTCGAGTTCCCCGTCATTCACAGGTTTCTCGGTTCCCATACTCCTCGAGCCCTACAACGAATGTTCGCACTTCCATTAAAACATATTATTTTTATTTTTATATAGTCTAATTAAATATAAAAATTTTATGGTGTTTACACTTTGAGAATAAGAGGGAGAAAAACAATATCATAACTTTAATATTCTTTTTTGATTTTTAAGCGTACTCAAAATGAACCTTGACATCTTCATTTATAAGGATACTTTTCGAGAGTTGTATTCTCACAATTAAATATTGTGATATTTTAATTATATTATTTGATCTAATAAATACTATTATTTAATATAATTATACTTTTAGAAACCAATAATTATATTTTTCGACTATTTACGAAAGAGAGAACATCTCTTCAAAAAATAAATAACTCTTTGAAAAAATTATTAATTAAACGATTGTAACTAATTTTTTATTTCATTGGTTAAGAATGATTTTTAATCAATTGTTTAACTATTTTAAAAATTTCTAATATAAGAACACATTTAAAATAATAGTAATAATAATAATAAAATAAATGATAGATTCCGTCAACGCACACTCAATTTTGATACCAAAAACTTCGATAAATGGGCAGTGCACATGAGTGGAATACAGTGTAAAAGGAAAAAAAAAGTTGTAGCTAACGTTTTCCTTGGAGGTTTGGCAACACGCTCCGCTCTGTCATTTTCCATAAGACAAGTAGGCAAGGTTGGTGGGTTTCCTCAACTCCTCTCATTGGCTCGTACTTGTCAATTTCTAATAATAATATACTTCAGCACGCTTTTAAACCTTATTTTTGTTTATTAGCTAGTTAGGCCTCAGTATCATACATCCTCTCTTGTCTGCTAAACTAGTCACTTGCTCAAACACGTGCAAAAATCTCAAAAGCAAACTAAAGAGAGTGATCAAGAGGAAAGTAAAGCAGTGCTTCCATAATAAAGTTAGAACTTATTGTTGAGTGAAGCTCCTGCCATGGCTACTGGGAGCAACAACTCCAGTGATTCATCACTGTCAAGCCAAAGGTAAACCTTATTCTACCCTCTTTTTCAACTCCTGCTCTTTCAGATTTACTTTCTTGCTTTGCTAACCTTTTTAATTCCTTTTAACATGCTTGCCTCACTTATTGTGTGAATGTGGTTTTGCTGCTCTGATGGGTTGTGTCTCTTGGATTTGTGTCTATGTTTACTGGGTCTTTGGTATAATTGAGTTCGAGGATGACCGATAATACGCTGTGGTGGCAATTCATTCATGCAAGCATGGATTTTGTCTTTCAATTATAGGTTTATATGAAATATAAAAATTTAGGTGGAGAGTTGTTTTATGAGCCATAAATATTTGATTATCTCTGCCTTGTTGTGATTTGATCGTTTTTAGTTTTAAGTTTGTATATATGTATACATTTAATGAGATTTAATGCTGAATTTATAGCTGTTTTACCCAATTTCGAAGTTTTGCACTTTGGAACGTCTATTTAGTGCCATTTTCAACTGGTGGCCCTTTCTTTTTCCTTGTACTGGATATGTTGAATTCTAAATGGTGATTCTTCTCTCTCTCTCTCTTCTTCTTTTATTTTTTATTTTTATTTTTTTACCAATGATGATTGGAAGCTTGCTCCGAAATTTTCTCATAATTTTGTCATTTCAGAATTAAGATCAATTTTCATTATTTAATATCGGAAGTTATATATATCTGCCATTTTCTTCTGAGTTAAAAGACTGTAACAATTGGATCAACCCATCTAAGTTGGCCTTTGTTGCTTGACTGACAGCTAATTAATTATTGGCTAGGGGAACAGTTAATGGTGTTTCTTTTTCCTTTTCTCAAGGATCTTATAGAGACTAATTACTTGGTGATTTATTTCGCTGCATGAAACAAAGTTCGGAAACAGATTCATATTTACTTATTACCTCAAATTTTAGTGTCTGATAGTAATTTGATCTGCTCCTATTATTTGGTTATGCCAACTATTATATATTGAATCTGAAATGAGAAAAGAATTTATCTATTCCTGAAGTGAAACCTGTCCTCAACCAACTCGGTTAACTGGATTACAAATTGATTTTTCTTGATGATCTACTTTTTTGCTCTGTGCTTTCTGTATTCTAGACATGCATGTCTAAACCCTGAACGTACTACTGTTTCAGAATTCAAATCTGATAAAGCATCATTTCGTCCCTTTATGTGGTGACTCCATTTACATTAATATGTTCTTCGTTGTTTTATCATGCATGTGCATATGCTTGGTAATTAGCTAAGGATGAGTTTTCCCTTTGACAGATTAGCGGGGAAAGTGGCATTGGTCACTGGTGGAGCAACTGGCATTGGTGAGAGCATTGTGCGTCTATTTCACAAGCATGGTGCCAAGGTCTGTATAGTTGATGTGCAAGACAACCTTGGTCAGCAAGTCTGTCAATCTCTTGGCCATGGTCCGAATGTTTGCTTTTTCCATTGTGACGTGACAATAGAGGAAGAAGTTCGCTCTGCAGTGGACTTTGCTGTCAACAAGTTTGGAACACTTGATATCATGGTCAACAATGCTGGATTAACAGGTCCATCATGTGATGATATTCGCAACTATGATTTATCAGATTTCCAGAAGGTGATGGATGTGAATGTGAAGGGTGTTTTCCTTGGAATGAAGCATGCTGCTAGGATTATGATCCCTCGTGAAAAGGGTTCTATCATTTCTTTATGTAGTGTTTCTAGTGTCATTGGAGGCCTAGGACCGCATGCATATACAGGGTCCAAACATGCTGTTTTAGGCCTTAACAAGAATGTTGCTGCTGAGCTAGGAAAATACGGGATACGAGTGAATTGTGTTTCTCCATATGCAGTTGCAACAGGCTTGGCTTTTGCTCACATGCCTGAGGATGAAAGAACTGAAGACGTACTAGCAGGCTTTCGTGCTTTTGTTGGGAGACATGCAAACTTGAATGGGGTGGACTTGACTGCTGATCATGTGGCTAATGCTGTTCTATTCTTAGCAAGTGATGAAGCTGGGTATATAAGTGGGGACAATCTTATGGTTGATGGTGGCTTTACAAATGCAAACCACTCATTGCGTGTCTTTCGATGAAGAATGATGAAATTCGAATTTGAACTATGCAGTTTCATTAGTTTAGCTGCCTAAGCCCTAGCTTTATTCAACTTTTAGGAGACTGTACTCCCATATTTTCTTTTTTCTTTCATTGGTGCGGTAGGCTAAGATCATCACTCAGTTTCTTGATAAGAGCCGGAAGCTGTAAAATTCCTTCTCGATTTAAAAGAAACAGAGGTGGAAGATTGATGTGTTATTCTTGTTATCACTGCACAAGCATTCTAAGTATGTTTGTTATCTGATGAATTTTATGAGAAAAATGGCTTGATTTCCATAGATTAAATATCAATGTGGGCAAATTGGTTGGCACTATAGCAGTGCTATGGAAAGGCTGTGTGGTGGGAATGGTGATTGTGATGAAAAGTAATGCAGACAAGGAGATTTCAGAGGTGAATACGAATTTGGTGAGATTTCATTTTGCAGAATTTAAGATTGCCGGCGGCTCTAGAATTCTGGAAAGCTTGCATTGGATTTATCAGTCTGGGACATCCGCTACTTGCAATTGCAAAGCCTTGGAAAGTAGTTCATGTTCTTGGATGATTATATACGAGCGTCCTATAACATGACAAGTATGACCCAAATTTACCTTGCTGTTACAAAAGCAAATTCTAGATAGAACGGGTGAAACCTGGAATTTGAGATAAATTCACTGCAGGATTATTTAGAGAGAAATAAACACAAGTGATTTTGCTATCTAGAGTTCTGACAAGTTAAACAATGTACTCGGACTGAGATTCCTGTTCGTAAAACCTTCGACAAAGACATGAGCACTGTCGACGACTCAAGGCAGGATTATAGTGTACTTTTAATAACTAGAATATCAAAAACATTCCACCATTCCTTGAGGTTAAATGCTTGAAATTCAATCCTAATAGTTTGTTAGAAGCATCATGGTGATGATTTACATGTCCAACATTTTCCTTTCAATTTTCCTTGTCATTCCATTAGACAGCTTACAGAAAAAGAAAAGAGAAACTTGGAATGAATTCCTGACAGTTGTAGAACTACAAAAATCCAAGTTTTATATATGATTTCTTTTTCCAGAAATTCTTACAGGAACATATTAACCATAAGCCTTCTTGTAATTCAATAATGCAGTCAACCATCCCCAGTTTCCTTTGCTTTATCCGGTATATTCGCATCCCAGAAGGCACTTTTCCGGGATCCCTAGCTTCACTTCTCAATGTTCACATAGAAAAGCTTCTTTGGTCATCCTGGATTTCCTATACATGAAACGAAAGGTCGATTCTCCATAATCTTTAGAATTGCCTCAACCTGAGACAACTGTATCAAAAGATTGGCACTGTATTAGTGAAAGCCACTCAGTGCTTTTCTTCTCTTTCAGGTAAAGCAAACTTGGATCCCTTTATTCTAATTGGTCAGTAATCCCTTTTCATCATTTTCTTTGGCCATATTATAGAGGAAAAACACAATCTTTTCTTTAAGTGGAAGCCTCAGCACAAAGCCATTCGTTCAGGTGAAATGTAGATCTTACAAGTCAGATGCAACATAAGCAAGAAACTTGACGCAATGAATTTCCTGGATAAGAAAATAGTTAACCAGCCATTACTTTGTAATTATGGGTTCATAATTTTAACTTCAGATTCTTTCTTAAAAGATTAAGTTGTAGGACTGACATACAATTAACAATCAATGGTAGATTATCTTTGGCTGTTGAGCATTGAATTTGAGGAGAGTGAGAAAATAAAGAAGATTATCTAGGGACCAAGAGAACATGGGATTTTTCAGTAGAAAATGTGTGCAGTCTAGTTGGCAAAAGAAGAAAGGAGGGAGCTCTCGTGTCCTTGCTATTCAGTTGGAGTCTTGATAACTTGGTAGTCTTTGTACCCATACATCTATGCCATTATTACATCATATTGTATTCAATTCGTGGAGAAGAAGAACACGGACAGATTCACTCAAATACCTGTCTTTAGACCCTGCATGGGATGTTGCTCAAATAACTTTGGATTCTCTCTCCCCATGGAAAAATTCTTGTGATGGCATGGTGCCCGCAAAAGTAAATTATTCGAAAATATCTAATTATTTATTTGATAATTGTTACAGATTTGCTTCGAGATTGCACATGTTTTTATTGTTTCAGATTTGAATAAGTGTTCTAGTCAATCAGTAGTAGATTGCTAATCTTTAGGAGTAAGTTATGCAGTAGTTGAGTAAGTTATGCAGTAGTAGATTACTAAAAGTAAATTATTCGAAAATATCTAATTATTTATTTGATAATTTTTACAAATTTGCTTCAAGACTGCACAGGTTTTTATTGTTTCATATTTGAATAAGTGTTCTAGTCAATCAGTAGTGGATTATTAGTCTTTAAGAGTAAGTTATGCAGTAGTGGAGTAAGTTATGCAATAGTGGATTGCTATTCTTTAGGAGTAAGTTATGCAGCAGTAGATTATGATGTAAATTGTTTATTTTTTCAAGCACTATAAATGTAAAGGATGACTGATGAATAGAAATTGAAAATTATTTTGCAGCATATCGTTTCATCTTTCTCTTTAAACTTGTTACTTCTTTTCTTTCTTCAGTCTTGATTTTTTTTTTTAATTTCTAAAACCAACAAATTGGTATCCGAGCCATCTTCTTAAGGGATCTGTGGAATGGAAGCAGAAAACAATCTTTCAAAAATTGCTCCTCTTATCTTTGATGGAGAAAACTATCAACTTTGGGCAGTGAAAATGGAGACCTACTTGGAGGCTTTGGATCTTTAGGAAGCTGTGGAAGAAGATTATGAAGTTCCTTCGTTTCCAAACAATCCTACCATGGCCTAAGTAAAAAATCACAAGGAAAGAAAAATCAGGAAGTCAAAGGCGAAAGCATGTCTATTTACTGCTGTCTCAACAACTATTTTCACAAGAATCATGTCTCTCAAAGCAACAAAAGAAGTTTGGGATTATCTGAAGGAAGAATATGCAGGAGATGAAAGGATACGAGGCATGCAAGTGTTGAATTTGATAAGGGAATTCGAGTTACAAAGAATGAAAGAGTCTGAGACAATTAAAGAGTACTCAGACAGATTGCTTGGCATTGTCAACAAGGTAAGGTTACTTGGAACCGAACTTCCTGATTCCAAAATTGTTGAAACAATTCTTGTAACAGTGCCTGAAAGATATGAAACATCTATAACCACCTTGGAGAATACAAAGGATTTGTCTAAGATCACCTTGGCAGAGCTGTTAAATGCCTTGCAAGCTTAAGAGCAACGGAGACTTACGAGGCAAGATTGTATTATTGAAGGGGCCCTGTCAGCCAAGCATAAGAAAGGTGAAAAGTACAAGAAGAAAAATTACAAGAAAAACTAAGCGTTAAGTAGTGAAAACTCTGCAGACAACCATAATTAAAGCAAGGGTATAAACTCAAAAAGAGACTATCCACCTTGTAAGCACTGTGGCAAAAAAGGTCATCCACCATTCAAATGTTGGAAGAGACCAGATGCAAAGTGTAGTAACTGCAATCAGATTAGACATGAAGTCGTGATTTGCAAAAGTAAAGTTCATAAGCAAGAAGCAGATGCCCAAGTCGCTGATCAAGATGAAGAAGACCAGTTGTTTGTGGTAACCTGCTTTTAAACTAGGAGCTCTTCAGAATGTTGGCTGATTGACAGTGATTGTACAAACCATATGACTTATGACAGAATTCTCTTCAAGGATTTGCAGCCCACTGTAATTATGAAGGTCAGAATAGAGAATGGTGACTATCTTACAACAAAAGGAAAATGAATCATTGCAATTACAACAAGTTCTGGTACAAAGTTAATTTTAGATGTTCTTTATGTACCTAATATTGACCAAAATTTGTTAAGTGTGGGTAAGCTGATAGAAAAAGGATTCAAAATATCTTTTGAAGACAGTCATTGCCATATCTATGACACTATTGGCCATGAGATTTTAAGAGTCAAAATGAGAGGTAAAAGCTTCTTATTTGATCCAACTGAAAAAAGAACAGATAGCTTATTGCAGCAAAGTCAGTACCACGCAGATTTGGCACAAGAGACTTGGTCATTGTCATCTTCAAAGAATGTTGAAAATGAAGAAGAAGGACATGGCGAAAGGTTTACCGGTGCTTACTGATCATTTGCCAAATTATAATGTCTGTCAATTTGATAAACAAAATAGGTTGTCATTTCCTAAATCAACTTGGAGAGCCTCTCAAAAGCTACAACTCATTCACACAAATGTGGCAGGACTTCAAAGAACTCCATCTTTACAAGGTAGCTTGTACTACATTCTTTTTGTTGATGATTTTACAAGAATGTGCTCGATTTTTTTTCTTGAAATTCAAGACAGAAGTGGTTAAAGTATTTTGGAAGTTCAAGAAAATGGTGGAAAATCAAAGTGGCTACAAGATTCAATTTCTAAAGTCTGATAATGGAAAGGAGTATACTTCAGTAAAATTTAATCTATTTTGTGAAGAAGTCGGCATTTAACATTAGCTCACAACTCCTTACACTCCTAATGGAGTAAGCGAAAGAAGAAATAAATCAATGATGGAGATAGCTATATGTATGTTGCATGAGAAGGAGTTGTCTAACAAGTTTTAGGCAAAGGCAGCCAACATAGCAGTCTTTCTACAGAATCGACTTTCTACCAAAGTTTAGAAAGATAAAACTCCATTTGAGGCTTGGCATGGATATAAACCTTCATTGAGCTTCCTTAAAGTGTTTGATTGTGTATGTTTTGCTCATGCTCCACAGGTGAAACGTGACAAACTTGACAAGAAGGCGATTCCAGACATCTTTGTGGGTAATAGTTCAGTTTCAAAATCCTACAAAGTGTATCATCCACAAACAAGAAAAATGACTATCACTAGAAATGTACACTTCAATGAAGATGAGCAATGTGACTAGAAGAATTTACAAATAATAAGTGAGCCCTCACTAGATAAAAAAAAAAAAAAACAACTTTCCTCAAGAACAAATAACAGAGCACTAACAGAAAGAGCTGGCAGATGATCCTCCTATTAGAGGTACAAGGCTACTTTCAGACATCTATTAGAGATGTAATGTAGCGATACGTGAACCAACTAGTCATGAAGAAGCACTCAAAGATCCGAAATGGAAGAAAGCAATGAAGGAAGAGATGTCAATGATTCAGAAAAATAAAACATGGAAGTTGGTTGATAGCCTGAAGATAGAAAAGTCATTGGTGTGAAATGGATATTTAGAACAAAACTCAATGCAGATAGCTCCATCAACAAATACAAGGCTAGGCTTGTGGTTAAAGGGTATGTAAAAATTTTTAGTGTTGATTATTCTGACACTTTTGCTCCTATGGCCAGATTAGATACAATCAAATTGCTACTTGTAGTGGCAGCACAGAAGGTTGAGAAGTGTTTCAATTAGATGTCAAATCAGTTTTCTTAAATGGTGTATTACATGAAGAAATATATGTAGAACAGTCAGAAGGATTTGTGAAGTAATGTGAAGAAAATAAAGTCTACCTACTCAAAAAGGCTCTTTATGACCTAAAACAAGCGTAAAAAGCCTGATACAGCATAATAGATAAACATTTGTTGAGCCTTGGCTTTGTAAAAAACTTATCAGAGTCTACTCTTTATATGAAATATAAGGGAAATTATTCTCTTATAGTGTCCATTTATGTTGATGATCTTTTAGTGATAGGAAATAATAAAAGGTTGGTTGAGGAGTTCAAGCAAGAAATGATGCAGGTTTTTTAAATGACAGATCTTGGTCTTATTACTTATTTTCTTGGAATGGAGATCAAACAAAGTAAGAATGAAGTGTTCATCTACCAGAAGAAATGTGCGAGGGAAATATTGAAGAAATTTCAGATGGAGGAGTGCAAACCAATAAACACACCAATGAATCAAAAAGAAAAGCTGAGCAAGAAAGATGATGCAGATAAAGTTGATGAAGGTTATTTTAGAAGCTTGATTGGGCGCTTGGTGTATCTCACTACAACAAGGCCGGATATTCTATTTGTTGTAAGTCTCTTATCTCGAATTATGCATTGTGCTAGTGAAATGCATTTAAGAGCAGCAAAAAGAATAATAAGGTATGTCAAAGGTATTATTGATTATGGTGTCAAGTTTGAGAAGTGTCAAAACTTCAAGTTATGTGGATTTTTGGATAGTGACTGGGTTGGATTCATTGATGACATGAAGAGTACTTCAGGATATTGTTTCAGCCTAGGTTCAGGAGTTTTCTCATGGAATTCAAAGAAGCAGGAGATTGTAACACAATCTGTTGCAGAGGCAGAATTTATAGCAGCAACAGCAACAGTGAATCAAGCCCTATGGTTAAAAAAAGGTTCTCTGTGATTTACATATGGAGCAAAATAATAGCATAAAGATTTTTGTTGACAATCAATTAGCAATTGCAATCTCAGATAATCCGGTGTTTCATGAAAAGACTAAGCATTTCAATATCAAGATCTACTTCTTGAGAGAGGTGCAGCAAAATGGAAAAGTTACTTTAGTTTACTAGTAAGACAGAAGATCAGTTGACAGATATGTTCACAAAGCCACTTTTAACTAGCAAGTTCGAGTTTTTAAGGTAGAGAATTGGAGTTTGCAGATTTTAAAGCAAGGAGGGGTGTTACAGATTTGCTTCAAGACTGCATATGTTTTTATTATTTTAGATTTGAATAAGTATTCTAGTCAATCAATAGTGAATTGTTAGTCTTTAGGAGTAAGTTATGCAATAATGAAGTAAGTTATGCTGCAATGGATTGCTATTCTGTAAGAGTAAATTATGCAATAGTGGATTATGATGTGAGTTATTTTTTTTTCAAGCACTATAAATGTAAAGAATAAGTGATGAATAGAAATTGAAAATTTTTTTGCAGCATATCATTTCATCTTTCTCTTTAAACTTGTTAATTCTTTTTTTTCCTTTAGTCTTGATATTTTTTTTATCTCTAAAACCAACAATAATAATAAATTTTTAATTATTAATATATATTAAAAAAATACTATTATCAACCAAACTAATAAAGTTATCAAATACTCAAAAAATTTACACGCATGAAGGATAGACAAGTAAATAGTTATATCTAAAATAATTTGTTTTACACTTGTACAATTTATTATTATTATTATTATTATTATTATTATTATTATACCTTTCCTGTCTTCCTAATAAGTTAATCATACGGAACTATAATTAGTTATCTCTCATTCACGTAAATCAATCTTGTTGGACAATTCAAATTTTGTTACCTAAGTCACGTACTTTAGGAAATCAACGTATTAGCATTTCAAAAAAAAAAAAAAATCAAAATTGAATTAGTTATTAGAGACATAGTTAGGTTAGACTGAATTTAATTTCAAAGTTTTTGTTATACTTATTCTAAAAATTTCAGCTAAACCTTCTTATTATTTAATTGGGGTCTTATACACCTAAATGGGAAACTTATTTTTACACATGTTGAATGATGTATTAATTTTATAAAGAAGCCGATCATTTTAAAATAGAATATCTTAGCAAAAACAGGAATTATAGAATAGTTTGTCTATAATTGGTTAAATTGGCAAAAGTAGAAAATGATTAAAAAAAAAAATCAAATTAATCTATTTTGGGTTTGCAAGTGTTAGCGTGAGATGAGAGGGGATAAGGATAACTATAATTTGTTTTTGATGACAAGGGTTATAAATTATTTGACATTTTTAATTTGATTTATATAATTTAA
The DNA here is from genome assembly GCA_033439115.1 of Firmiana major. Classification (NCBI taxonomy): domain Eukaryota; kingdom Viridiplantae; phylum Streptophyta; class Magnoliopsida; order Malvales; family Malvaceae; genus Firmiana; species Firmiana major. The sequence goes on along the minus strand of CM065913.1, from coordinate 32,200,433 downwards.
AATTTATCGACTATAAGTGAAAATTTAATTTGAATATAATGTTATAAAAATTCAATATGTAATAGATACAGAATAATATTGTTTTAATATACTTTAATGAAAAAATATATGAAATAACTCAAGATCTAAACAAATAAAAATTACAAATTAGAACTTAGATTTTGATACTATGTTAAATATTTATTCTAAAATAATTTCATTTGATTAGGGCAATTGAAATAGCCATGGGTCCTTCTCAATTTTCTTTTTACGGGAGGAGCGTCTGTCGTGAGTGTGCCTGAGCTGTCCCCACTAGCAGCCCATTTTCGCCGAACATTGCCTCAAGGGCTAGGAGGGTTCCTCGACTCAATATGTTGCTTCCTAATCTAAAACCCAATTACCTCCATTAGATATGTTTTTCATTTTAATGTGAATATCCCAACCACAAACCAAAGCAAAACCTAAATAAATAAATAAATAAATAAAAGCAAGGGATTAACATTCCTTCTCTACTTTGCAACAAAAATGGTGGGGAATGAATAATGGACTATAACGGCTAAAATGTACTTGAAAACGTTTTATTGGATTCAAAATTGGCCTCAATAATGTCAAACTTGGCATTTAGCATTGCTCCATGTCAATCATGCATCAAGGAAGAACCACACCTACCAGAAAAATTGAAGGATTTTTGGATTTTTTTTTTTATGTCATTTCAGGAAGAAAAAAAAAAGAGAGGAAAGAGAGTATGATTCAGCTAATTGCAATACTTATAAGCAATCAATAATAATAATTCAAGAAAGAAAGATTATTATCCATGTAGAATTTTTAGATTATAAAAAAAATTAATAAAATGAGATATGTCTCATTTTTTAAAATTAATTAATTTTATTTTTAAGATATATATATATATATATATATATATATATATATATATATATATATATTCATTGTATTAATCTCTTTTGTCGAATCTAAAAATATGGATTAAAACAAACGTACACATAACTCAACACTGTTGGTAAGTCAGCATTGAACTCTTATATCAGCCTTATTTGATCTGCAAAATCACAGTTCAAGTTAAACGGAAACCAAAATAAAACTATACCAAAAGGAATCTTATATTGTTTAGTCGTCAAGAATTTCCTTCCTTCTGATAACAAAACAAAGTTCAACAGAACTACTTTTCTTCCGGAGCTCAACTCCCCAATACCCTGGGGAAGGCAAAGCAAAACCCACCTTAATTCTCATCTCTTATCCATGCTTCAGGTTTTCCTTTGAGGATGGTTCAAAGAAAGGTGCCCAACAAGCTTGGTATCCAAGCTGATCATGTTAAATCAGAGAAGCGGTTGGGAAGCCTCAAACCATCATCTTATCAGCACCACGATGGCCAGAATAAAGTAGCTGACCTGAAGAGAAAAATGAAAAAGTCAAGATCAATTAAGCTCTCAGATATTGAAGGCCTAAGATCATCACCTTTGAGCCAAACCATTGCACAACCTGGAAAACCACCTCCTCTTAACATTCAAGCTGCTGCAGTAACCCCACAGAAGAAGTCTAAGATCAAAGCCATCAATAGATCACCAAACTACATGAAGTCCACCAGCAGTTCGGAGGCAAAAAAGGAGAGTTCTCAGCTGAGTTCCTGGAATACTCAAACTAGTTCAGATAGCAAGAATCTGCATAGAAGAACTTCAACTGCCTCTTGTAATAAACCAGCTACAACTCTAACAAGGATGTCTAGTTTGAAGGTGGTGAGGACTTTAACAAAATCTCCTAGTTTCAAGACAACTAGAGCTTCGGCGAAAAAGTATTCCAGGGTTGCTCTTTGTACAGACATGAATGTACAGAAAGCTACCTGTTCGTCGAGCTTGAAGGATTCAAAGTTTCCTGCTTATCTTATGCTTAATCCTGGGGGAACTGAGTCTGAAGGAACTTCGATTATAAAGGTCTGCCCATATACTTACTGTTCCCTTAACGGTCATCACCACACTCCTTTGCCTCCATTGAAATCTTTCTTAAAAGCAAGGAGACGTTCATTGAAAACCCAGAGAAGCATGGAAGCTTTGAGCCCGCCTAGACAAAAGCCTTCTGCTGATGGAACTGAGGAATTCAATGAAGAGCAAGTGGTTTTTGGTAACGAGCCAGCAAGCAACGGTATGGATTTGGGTACGATAAAGCCTTACCCTATGTCTCTTTTGAAGCAAGGAAGGCCCTTGGATTTCTTTATTCAAATATATGCAAAATGCAAAGGAAATGATGCTGAAGCAACCACAGGAAGCACACAAATGAAAGTCGAGGGAATGGATGATTCTGGATGTGGCAATGAAACAGCGACAGAGCATGACACCGACAAACCAATTTGGGAGAGTTTGTCTGAAGGTTTACACTCTCAGATTAATTTTGATGAAAATCTTGAACATAGCGGTGAAATTATTGGTAAAGTAGATATCACAGAAACTCTTCATGAACAGCTGAAACACAATGCTGTGGATGAAGAGTTTATAGGAATTTTGGTTAAAGAAGAATCATCACCATGGAACTCGAATGATGATAATGAGCAGGAATGGGTTTCAACCGCTGATGTGGAACATACTATGTTTGATGCTAATGATATGGGGTCGTATGAGTGGGGAGCTTCTACTCTAGAGCATGGCGATGAGGACCGTTCTTCAATTGAATCTAATGATGAATATGATTTGAACATTGGGAGTTTGTCAGAAGGTGATAGGAATAATTTGCATGAAGAATTTGTGGTTCCTTCTGATGAAAGTGACAGCAACATCACTAAGGAGATTCTGGCTGATGGAGCAGAACAAGAAGCCTCTGAAGAAGATGCTGCATGCATTGATACATGTAGCCAAGTATCCAAAAGCTTATGTTATGACCAAGTTTCTTCCACTGAAGAGATGTTCGAGGTATTGGTAGCCATGGAAGAAGAGGAGGAAGAAGAAAACACAGAAATAGATATTATAGGCACTGTTGCAACTGTATCTTCGATGGAGGAGTTATATGAGGAACCGGTATCAGGCAAGGAGAAAATGCTGGAGAATGGAGTTCCTGGAACGGTTAATGAGGTTTCTGAAGCAGATTCTCCGCTAGAATTTCCAGAAAACAGCTGCACCATTGATTTGAAAGATGAAACTTTGGAATCAACAGAGCAATTTCAGCTTCACTCACTTGATGAGTTAGTGCAGGATGAGACAAATGAAGATGAAAATGTAATCCAGAAGCCAGGGGATTCAGAAGCATATCAGACAGCCATCATGTGCGATTTCTGTCCAGAGAAGGAAGTTCCAAGTGGTGAAGATGGAGACGAAATGGAAATAGGGAAAGTAGCTGATGCCGAATTATTGATCGGAATCCGAATCTCTGATTCATCTCATGTTTTATCTGGGGCTGATGAAGATGATAACGAGGTAAAAGGAAACCAACTATGTGAAGTTAACAATGCTATTGATGAGAGATTTTCAACTCAAGATGCTGTTGATGAAAGCCTTTTTGCCGATAAGCAAGATCACTTGTCAGATGGCCAACATGAGAACACAAATGTTGTAGACAACCAGAGCGTCCTAGAGGAAGATCAAGAAGAAGCTAAGTTAAAATTCCCTACTTCCATGGACACGGAGGGGCAGAACAGTTCAAGTATGCATAAAACCAGTTTGGCAGAGGGCAGTGAAGAAGTTGGGAGAATGGAATTGGAGGATGATGCTACTCCTTGTTTGGATGTGGCAGAAAAGTCCCCTGCAGTAAGTGATAAAACTAGCCACAAGCCAAGAAGCACGTTCTCGTTCACTAGAAACAATGCTAAGGAAGAACTGCTTGACAACCATAACAACAGAGATTGGACAACTGGACGAAAAAAGCATGAAGACGACTGTGAGGAATCAGGGAAGTTCAACCCACGAGAGCCAAACTTCCTGCCTGTTGTTCCAGAGCCAGATGCAGAAAAGGTTGATCTCAGGCATCAGATGATGGATGAAAGGAAAAATGCAGAGGAATGGATGCTTGATCATGCACTCCAACAAGCTGTCAACAAGCTTGCTCCAGCTAGAAGGAGGAAAGTAGCATTACTTGTTGAAGCCTTTGAAACAGTCCTGCCGATAGCTTAATGTGAAACTCATTTGAGACACTTCAACAAGCATTGCCCATGGACGACCCTTTTAAGCTTGTAACTGATAAGTTTTACTGAGGTAATTAACTTTCTATTCGAAGTCCATTCCTGTCCATTCCTCGTTACGGTTCGGCTTTCACTTTTTATTCTGGTTTTAGTAATACAATACTTCATTACTGTGCTGTAAGTTCGACAAAACATAATTCCATAATCAACATCTAAAGGACAAACTCCACCTTTTTATCATTTCCCCAGGATATGATTCAATGGAAGAAGCATTGGCAAATTATACCTGCAGTCAGTATCAGGACTTGAAAGCACCGTCATCATACTACAGTTTCAATAGAGCAACTAACTAGTTTTCAACCGTTGAGAAGAACTGTAGATATAGCAACTAGAAACAATGGAACAGGTTGACCAGTGCAAGTATGCAATTTCTCCTATATAATGTGGGTGAAGTGCAAGTGAAGAGCGCCGAATTCAACTATTAGAATTTGTCAAGCGTTTTACTGGATCATATCTGTCATTTGGAGGTCTATTTATGTCTAATGTTATCATGGCAATAAGTTTATATTTAAATACTTAATCATCTACAATGCTTATGTTGAACTACAATTTTCAAAAGAGGGTTTAACTATTACTAGGATTCATGTATATGAGTAGAAACATGGATATTCAGTCTGTAAGGAGTATTCAAACATAAGCAAAAGGAGAGCAGAGATGCTACATACAATCTGTCATGCACCAAATATTTAAACACATGTCACATACCCATATAAATTGCTTAGACAACATAAGTTGAACAAACAATTTTTCATCAGATATTTTGGAGGCTTATTCTCATCACATTTATGAAAATAATATATATTTATATTTCTACAAGTCGAACTGAACGTGCATGCACTGTCAACCTCACAGTTATATTCACGTACAAATAACAAAGTGCTATACACTCCTTAACAAATTAACATGTCATGACTAGTTCTACTTTTGAGCTTCATGGATGAAAACAAGAATGCGCATTCAGTTTTCAACAAGCTAAGGAGTTGAAACTTCTTGATGGAAGAATTGTACTTTGATTTCAGGTGATTCAAGAAGAAGTGATTGAAGCTCTGCTGTATAACTTCCCAAACTATCAGAATTTGAGCTTTGTTCATGTGAACCACCTAAACTAACACCAGCCTCAGCAGGCTCACTCTGTTCCCCAGCTTTCTTTGTCAAATTATCATCATGAAACAACTTAAGTGCATCTGTAGTCGAAATGGCATTCATAGATTCATATAACTCCCGGAATTTATCTCTCTTTTCTTGTGTTTCAATCAACTTCTCCCTCAAATCATCTGGCAGACAAGCCAGTGTGCTTTAAAGGAAAAGAAACAACATTAAACCAAGATTTAGAGCAATGTCGTGTATAAAATATATATAGTGATCTAGACATCAGCAAAGAATAAAAAATTCTCCTCTTATTCATTTTACCTGGTAACACCTCTAGCAAGGCCCCAGTTGTACCCTACAGAAACTGATTGCTTAAAGCCAATGTTAAAACCTTGTTGTGCAGAAGCTTCTTTCCCCGCTATCAGGCCGTCACGATATCCAATCTGGAAATTATCAACAACGAAACCGATATCAAGTACCAAACAACCATCATATATTTACATAGAATGAAAAGAATATCTAAATTGTCAAGTACCGTGTGGAATTGGTCATGCCTCCTCTGCCATTCCCGGTCTAAATCAGATTTTTTATTCAAGTCCTCATCGGAATCGCCCCAGAAAGATCCATCTTCAGCCTCATTGTCGGCCTCATTGAAACCTAAACAAAACAAAAATAACATTACTACCTAATGCACAACAATCGGGTACCGCGTGGAATTGCTAGTATTAATTAATATTACCATCGGTAGTTGAAGAATGGCCTGAGCGCAAATCCGATAGCTGCAAACTTTCTGAATAGAGCTCTTGAGCCAATTTATTATCCATTTCTCTACAACAGAAAAATAAGAAACAATCACCTTGGCATTTCATCGAACACCCTCCAAGTTGCAAGCTGAAATATAAAATCTCTTCTTTCCCTAATCTAAAACTCAAATAAAAGTGATCTCAAATCTTTAGATTCCAAAATAAGTTTATAAAGAAAAAGAATTTCAGAAACGATTTAAAAAAAACACACACACACAATTAAAGTTAAAAATAAACATATCTGAAGCTTACTTCACCCCACGTCGCCCTTCAGTTCCTTGTAAAGTTGCAAGGTCCCAGCTCAATTACAGTGTAAAGAGAAGCTCACTTCTGACACTGCTTTAAACATACAGACGCGACCTTTTCGCCTTTGGGCTACCTGCTGTTGCTATGGAAAGAAGAAGGGTCTCAGAACCAAAAAAAAATTCAGTCCTTTTACTGAAATGACAGAGGTTTAACAGTTAAATATAATTTTAATATTTCGCACAAACTAGATAAAATAGATTTATCTTTTGTTGTTTTATTGCACAAAGTTAGTGATTAAATTTTTATTTATTATATATAAATTTTTAACGTAAAAAAAGTGTAATTAAATTTAAATTTATTAAATGATATTAATTATAATTTAAATATTTTATATGATAATTGACGTGAATAATTTTCAAGAAAATTTTTTACTAAGTTATATAATTAATATGAATGGAAGTTAGTATTATTTAATATATTTAGATTTAATTATATGATTTTGAAATATTGAGAATTTATTTATAAAAAAGTTGAGAGTATAATTGATTAATAAATCAAATTAGACATAGATATATAATTATAATGCAGTGGGCCTTTTTTATATTTGAGCTCTTGTCAACCTGTATACTTAATGTTGTATAAAAATTGGAGTGTTGTCGATGGTGAACTATTACAAACAAATAATTGAAGAAACTTTGATGAAAATGAATTTTCCATAGGTAAAGCACTTATAGAAAGCTTTCTTAAGAATAACAGTTTTCTCACATCGGTGCAAATAGTTTATAAAATGTTATTTTCAGGATACAATAGTTACTCTTAAAAGAATACAACTGCATTTTGAATCTTCTTTGTGAACTCAGTTGAATGAAAAACAAGAAAAATAGTGTAAGAAGTATTTTGAAATTTTAGAATTTAAGAGAAGAATTATGTAAGATTGTGGGAAAATAAATGTTTATAAAATTATATATAAGCTTTAATCAGTGTTAGAAATACCATTTCATGATTAGTCATCTTTTGAATGAAGAATCATGATTTTTAGAATTAAGAGACATGACCAATAAACCTATTTTTTGAATTTTCAAGATGGGTAATCAAATGTCTGTGCGAAGAAGTTGGCTACCCTAGTATTTTTATTTTTTTTCTTTTTTACACACAAGAACTTTTTGGGCTTAGGGCAATTGACTACTCTATAGGGCAGTTGACTACTTTAGGCGTATTTCAAAATAGCACTTGTTGTATGTTAAAGGCAGTCAACTGCTCTTTTGGATAGTCAACTGCTCAAGATAATTTTTTGCAGTTGCCCATTTGGGCATTCAATTGCCCCTACAACTATTTAAGGCCAATTTTTTAAGAAAAGTATTTCTTCATTCCAAACTCAAATATATATTTCCAGAACTTTTTTTCTTAACACATATACATTCTAAATGATTTCAAAACTTATTTCCTCTTGAAATAATATACTTTTTGGTAACATATACAACAATCCACAACTTATTACCAAAGCATACAATTGTATGCAACTTATGCAACCTTAAGAAAAATATGTAGGTTAGTTCTTATGGGAGGTGTATGTCTAAAGGTGGCTAAAACTTGAACTTTTAGATTGAATATGAGACACAAGGAAATATATTCACCCCTTATACTGGCTCGTGAGTTCCTCAAAAAAGGCAACGCATTTTTGTCATGAGACTTCACTTTATCCTGTGTTAGCAAGTACTTTTGGATTAACTGAAAATCCATAAGGTGTTCTCTCATTTTTCCACTTGTATATAAATATTTATGAAGAGTGCATCACAACCATCCTTTTTACAAACACTTTAAGTCAACTGCAAACATTAAGCCAACCAAATATTGTGATTTAACAATGCATTTAGATATGGGACATTATAAGGAATAATGTAAGACCCGAATTTAATTAAAATACAGAAATTAAATAAGAAAAGATGGGGAAACTATGAAGGAAGTCGGGTTAAATTAATCCCGAACATGTGTAAGGGCAAAATGATCAAAAGACCGAAGGTCGGTATAATTTCGATAAGGAAAATTCAATTTAAAAATATGGATTTAAGAAATCTTGGTCAATAAAAGTGAAATAAATTTATTTCGGATTAAATTGATCGAGACATTAGTTTATGGAAATTAATCGGGATTAATCGAGATTTTTAGTACGGAAAAATAATCTCGAAAATAATCAAAAAATATACCGAAAAGTCTCCCGAGACAATATCCCGAAAATACGAAAAAATTATACCCGAAAAAGAGGTTAAAATATAATAAATAAATTAAATAAAATTGAATTAATTAAATTAGAATAAAATAATAATCTTAAGAGATATTTTGGGTATTTTAATGTATTTTAATGAATAGTAAAATAATTAAAATAAATAATAATAATAAAATTAATAAAACAAAAAAAAAAAACAAGCAGAAACGCGAAGAATCGCGCGACAAACAGAGGCGAAAACGGAAGCTGAAGATCGAGCCCCTACCGGCGAAACGACGGCACCGGAGGCCCAGGCAAAGGAAACCCGACGAGGCCCGGACCACTACCGGCACCGTGGAAGCACGAACGGCGGCGAAACGGCGAAGGAAACGGCGAAACCGAAACCGAGGGAGAGAAGAAGAATCGCCGGTGATCGACGAGATTCAGGCCCGATCGACCCCAGCCGAAGCCTCCCCAAGCGACGGTGAGCAGATTGGCGGTGGTGGCAGCCACCGAAACCGGCGGACGGCGCCGAAAACAGCAAGAGAGGAAAATGGGTCCAACGGCGAAGAGGAGAACAGCCGGACCGGCGGTGTTCCGGCGAGCTTGACCCAAGCCGAGGCCAGATTCTAGACGCGGACAGCCTTGCGGAGCTACTGGCGGTGGAAGCCGGCGAAGAACCGGCCGGCAAGGCAGTGAACCGGCGGTGAACCGGTCGAACCGGAGAGAACCGGCGGTCTGAACCGGTCCGAACCAGACTGAACCGGTTCAGCCAAAAAGAGAGGAAAAAAGGAGAAAAAAGGGAAAAAGAAAAAGAGAAAAAAATTGGAGAAAATTCTTGTGATGCAATCGAGCTTCGGGTAAGTCAGTAGTGGTCGAAATTGACCCGATTTAAATTTCGAAGTATTTAATTTAATTAATTTTGGGCTGGAAACTTACCCGAAAAAATTGTGGAATTGTGTAGCTCGATAATTGGCATCCACCGAGAGCTCGAGATAGCCTCGATTTACGGACTAGCATGGAATCTCGGGTAAGTAACCCTTATTTACGATAATTACCTCGTTATACGTGATATTGATTTGATTTCCGCATAAATTGAATTAAATTATGGAAATTTAGATAAATTGTCGTAAATAATCGATTTAGCTATTCGAGAGCTAGAACGAGGCCCAATAAATTATTGGTGGGCCCAATGAGCCCAATAGGCCTCGATAATGTGAGAATTAAGTGAAAAACGGGCTTAAGGCCGATTAAGGCCCATTAAGGTGCAAACGGGCCCAATAGGGGTAAACGGGCCCAATGATTTAAATTAAGTCCATAAAATAGGAAATACAATTAAATTGTATGATATCTGACCTGAGAAATATTAATACACAGTTTCGGGCATTTGATTGGGAGCTTAACGGACTGCGCGACGAGACAACAGTGGAAAAGAAAAGGTCAGACTCTACGGAAAAATAAGGTAAGGGAATTCTACGGACTGCTAGAGGTAAACTCTACAAAATTTTAAATTCATATGCAATCTTTAAAATTTATCTGAAGGGTCTAGAGGTCGAATAATAATTTTAGTGCCCCGAATGGGCAAATTACTAAAATACCCTTGTTAAGGGTAAAATCTAAAAATTTAGAAAAAATTGGGAGGAGCAAAGACAAGAGGTTCCTGCTCGTTCTGGAGGTATTTCAACACATGCATGAGTAGGCTGGCTCACTTTTAAAGAAAAATGCATAGCATTGCATATCTTAAACGATGTGATTTCTGTGAAAACTATTTGGAGATAACTGAGCCGCCTACGTGTTTTATTTATATGTGACGTGCTAGAGCTCAGCTCGCACGATGTTTGATTTGTGTGATGCATGCATTAGTGCTGGAGCGAGAGCTCGCACTAGAGTTTTACATGCATAGGTGCTAGAGTATAACTCGCACCAGATTTCACATGCTTTTTCGTGACACGGTGCTAGAGTCTAACTCGCACCATATTTTTACATGATTTTCGAGACAGGGTGCTGGAGTTTAACTCGCACCAGATTTTATAAAATTTTCATGAGATTTATATACAGAGTGCTGAGCTTAGCTCGCACTAGTTTTACTGGATTTGTGGAGTAGCGCTGTCTGCCCTTGGAGTCAGCCAAAAGGCCCAACAGGCTCAAAAGACCTCTTAAGTAGGGTGAGAGTGAGGGATGAGGTTGGCGGCCCTGTGGAGATGTAAAGCGGGCTCTGCCAATTTTACTTGATTTGATGAGAGTGCTGAGCATCGCTCGCACTGATTTTTATGAGAACATACGATGAGTCGTGCTTGGAGCATTGGATAGACTGTGTGTCACCGATTTAATAGGCTCGCACGTGCGTTTTGAGACATGGCAATGAGTATTGAGAAACAAAACCTCTGTGGGAAGCAGGCCATTTGGGCTGGAGTACCTAGAGTGATATGGGTCCATGGAGTACGATGTATCGTGCAAGTAGCATGGAGTACGATGTACCGTGGGGTATCTTCGGATACAGTATCTTTGTGATACGGGGTATCTTTGTGATACGGTATCTTTGTGATACGGGGTATCTTCGGATACGGCATCTTCGGATGCGTGAGATCGGATAAGACTGACGGGTTGGATTGACCCACCTCCCGGGCGGTTCCCGATCAGGGTGAGACCTCGCACACTGGGATCCGTGAAGCTAGAGGGACTCACGAGGACACATATTGGCCAGTCCTGGTTATTACCGATATACAGTTATTGCCTAGTCTCGTATCTTGTATATATATATACATATGTTTTCGGATATCGATGCTTTCGAGAAACTCAATTTTCATGATTTTGTGTGAGTCAGGATCACCCGAATGAGGGGTCGAGTCCTGACTTTATTGTGAAATTTTTAAAGAGAAAGAAATGATTTAAAATAATTGCATGTTGAATTTTTCGTGCAAACTCGATTTACATAACATCATAAGCTCATGTCATTTGTTTTAAAATGTGTGGAGAAAGGGTGGTTTATGCATGACACCACGTTCATGTAGGTAGTATGGTTACCTACTTGTTCGTAGGATTGCCTTACTGAGCTTGATGTGCTCACCCCTTTCATTTTCTCCCACAGATAATCTCCAGTTGAAGTTGAGGCGACTCAGTACTGCATTCTGGATATCCGCTGCTGCCCATCAACATAAGGTATATACACTTGTACATATTGTATCTACATAAGTATAGCACAGTAACATGTTTGTAAGTAACTTTAGGGGATGTATAAATAATGTAAACAATTATAAATGACTGGAGAATAAATAAGTTAGATGGTAATGGTATGGTGGGACTGGCATTGACGCACAGCCCAATTTGTTGGTTGAGTATGGTCACGATTCGAGGACAGGTAAGAATTTAATAAAGAAAATAACAAAACGTGAAAAAAATTAACTCTGATTTTTGGGTAATTTGGGTCGTGACATATAAAGGTGGTATCAGAGCACAATTGGTCTGATGTGTGTCAGTGTCAGTAATTAGGAAATTACATCCCCGTGTTACTGTGCTTAGTTAGATACAATAGAGTATATCGAGATGGGCTTGACTAAGAAATGGTTGAGAATGCAGGAATGCTTAATATGAGTCGCGTTAGATGAGATAGTGCACGAGGCAGAGGTCGTAGAGGTAGACCTGAGCCTGCTAGTCGTGCTAAGTTGACTTATAAGAATAGGGATGAGATTGAAATGGAGGCTAATGTTGAGAATGCCTCTCAGAGTCCGACAGAGAGATCGGACAGTATTGAGACACGTTTCGCAAAGTTGGAGCGGAGTGTGGAGATTATTTTGAAGAGCAAATTGCTTAGAGTATACATAAGATCAGAGGGCGCAGCGGAGCATTGGTGGAAACCTGCTCGACCCATCTTAAGTGTTAAACATCCAGAGCTGAGATGAGAAATGATTATGGATGTATTCCGGTGACAGGATATCTCGGATATGATTTAAAGGAAATTATGGATAAAAGTCCTTACTCTGACCCAGAGGATTTGATTTGTTGATGAGTATGGAAACTCGGTTGTATTTTTGGACAGATATTACCTCAACACTATGAACAAGTGACAGTCGAGATGTCTAAAAGTTCATGATAGGGCTCGACTTTTCAATTAGAGTTCGATTGGCCTGTGAGATTACTTATACCGAGGCAGTGCGCAGATTTACAGTTGGGTAAATAAGAATATGAATTGCACGCCTCTGAGATTGGGAAAGGTAATGAGGGCTGAAATAGAGACAGAAAAGAGAATCGAGAAATGGCAGAGATATTAAAATGGGAAAATGGTAATTGGTAAAAGATTTAATTTGACGAGTCATGGAGTAAGATAATTGGTAAGGCCCTAGTGCATTCAATTTTGACACTCTTGAGGGGTATTGTGATTGGAGGACCCTGACCTGCTACGAAGCAGTGTAGCAGTGTAAGCACTGTAAGCAGTGTGGAATGTGTGGTGGATACCACGGAAGGAGGGTCTATACCTACACGGTATTGATGAAAATGGCCGTTAAGTGTGGTAAGACGGACCATTGATTTTGATTGCATAGAGTTGGGCGAGATTGTCCTACAGAAAAGTAAAGAGACGGAGAAAAACTTCGTTGGTATAGCTGCAATGAAAATGGAGGTCATAGCCGAAAAGAGAAAAAGGAAAGTAAGTTGTTGGACGAAGGCGAGAGAATGTCCTGGACCAGGACACTATTGATGTTTCATGGATGTGGTGTAAGATACCACACTTGTTATGAATAATGAAGTACATATGTTCATTGATCCTGGTGCCACATATTTATTTATACCGCCTTCATTCGCATATAAGTGAGTAAAAAGGCATGAATGCCTACATCATTGGGGACAATTCTGATAAATGAGTACCCCAATAGAGGAGGATTAATTAACGGAATATGGATATAGAGATTTTAATTTAATAAAAAGGGGTGTAACAGTTGAAATTAAAGGAGTAAAGGATTATACTCACGAAATGAATAAAGACAAGAGTTTCGTCATGAGGGATATACGAAAGGAGATAATCTTTAAGATAAGATATGCTTGATTATAAATACAAGATGTATTGGAGTAAGAGTACGTATGCGAAGTCATTAGGATTAAAGCAATTAGTAGCGAATATAAATTGTGACCACATAGACTGAGATATAACGTAGTTGTGGTTAAGTCTGAAGGTTAATAAAGGTATTTCAAAATACCTCCCCGCCTGAAGACTTGACAGCGTCTAAAAGTATATATATATATATAACCTATAACGTGAAATCGATCATTGTAATAAATACCTTTAGCGTTAGGATACCTTTACTAAGACGATAAGAATATTAAAATTCGACAAATCATTAAGGTTAACATAGTAAAATTTAATAAGAGCGGTTAAGGCAAAGAAAAGGAAATGACGCAGGTTAGTACCTGAAAACGTAAGCGATGTTGAAAGATCTTATACGCTTATGCGTGGATAAGCCAAGGATTGAACCGATTTGTAATCATCATTATCGATGATATGTTGGGTATAGCTAAAGTCTAGGGCGATCTATAAGCAACAATTGGAAAATTGCTTTTACAGAGGGTTGTTGCGACTTCTAAAAAGGATATACTTGATTGACACGTTTAACTAAGAAAACGTGGTCTTTGAATGAGATAACAAATAAGATGATAGATGTAACATGAATCTTAGTGTAGTGAAGTATGAACTGACCACCGTGATTAATTTCACCATACCCAACAGCTCAAGAGGTTCTTAGTGAGTATGGATACCTCAAAATTATGAAGGAGCTGTATATTGATGTATAATGGGAAGATACCCATGATTTAAAATTGACAGCAGTAGTACTTGTACCGAGGATATGGTACTATTATGTACATGGTGAGAAATTGTGGATATGCACTGATCATAAAGCCCGAGTATCTGTTTTCACAGAAAGAGGTGAATATGAGAATACATAGTGGGTTAGAGCTTCTGAGAGAGTTGATTTGTGAAAATTGTACCACCCAGGAAAGGCTAATGTGATGACTGATGCCTTGAGCAGAAAGAGCCTCGGGATGGTATTACATATGATGGTCAGGGAGCGTGAGCTGCTAGAGCAGTTGTGGACCTCAGTATTGATGTGATCCCTTCTGATGATGACAGTGATTGTGTGACAGTAGCCTGATGATTAGAACCGGATGAGAGTGCCCGGATTTGCCAGGCTTAGCATGATGATCGGCAGGATGTCGATAGTTTGGGTCGAATTCAGAAGGGTACAGTGATAGAGTTCACAGAGTATGATAATGATTTACAGAGAGGTTCAGAGACAGTATAAGTGCTCCCCAGGGCCACAGTTGATGAGATAGTAATTTTGTCAGAAGCTCACTCTTCAGGATATACAGTGCATACGGAAAAGTAATAAAAATATATTAAAATATCTGAAAAGGGTATTAGTGGTCAGATGTGAAAGGAGATATTGTAGAGGTTGTGAAAAAGTGCCTAGTATGTCAGCAGGATAAGGTAGAGTATTAAAAGTCTGCAAAGTTATTGCAGCACCTACCTATATCGACACGGCACGAAAAATAGGAGCAAGTCTCCATGAATGTCGTGACGGGCTACAGAGGACCCAGGTGAATCATAAGGCTATTTAGATGATAGTCGCTAAGTTGTCTACCCACCTTCTGGTTATGAAATCCCCAGATACTCAGAGTGTGTATGAGGATTCAGGTATAAGGAAGATTGTGGAACATTATGTAGCGTTCCAGTGAGCATGATATCATATAGGGATTCCCACTTCACTTCCTACTTCGGAGGATATTTTCAGGAAGCTATGGGAACCCGACTGAGTATTAAGCACAGCTTTCCATACTCAGACAGATGGTCAGTCAGAGAGGACTGTACAAGTTCTGGAGGATCCGATGAAAGCGTGTGCCCTTGATTTTATAAGCTCCTGGAATGATCAGTTGTCACAACTTGAAGTCGCCAATAACGACAGTTGGCAGTTGAGTATCGGGATAACAAGATATGAGTGTATGGCTGTAGGGGTTGCTCCCTAAATTGGATAAGAAAAAGTGGGTGACAAATAGAATTATTTACGACTTTGGATAATAAGTCTCTGAGGATGTTTAGTTAAGGATGAGAGATTAAGCACACCTCAGAGCAGATAGACAAGCATCGGAATTCACCCTTGGTGAATTAGTATGATTGAAATGTTTACTGTCCTAAGAGAATAAGGACATAGCGAACTTTTGGAAGAAAGTAAATTGAGTTGCGCTGGATGGAATATTTTGAGAGATTGGACAAGTGGGAGATAAGACCTGTAGGTTGGTGTTATCACCTGAATTAACAGGCACCCACAATGTGTCCCAGCTTTTGATGCTTCGGCAATACTATCCAGATCCAGCATAGGTGATAGGATATGAATTCCAAAAGTTCAGTTTAATAAAAATATAAGTATATTGAGAAGTTGATTCGGGCATTAAACAGGAAAGAGAAAGTATTGAGGTTTAAGATGATCTCCCTAATTAAAGTCCTTTGGTAGTAATACACTCCGGAGAAGGTCACGTAAGAATTTAAGAGTATGATACAATCGATGTACCCGGAGTTGTATATGGACTCATATGAATTGGTTCTAATTTGGCGGACCAAATTCCTTAAGTGGGGGAGAGTTGTAAGACCCGAATTTAATTAAAATACAAAAATTAAATAAGAAAAGATGGGGAAAGTATGAAGGAAGTCGGGTTAAATTAATCCCGAACATGTGTAAGGGCAAAATGGTCAAAAGATCGAAGGTCGGTATAATTTCGATAAGGAAAATTCAATTTAAAAATATGGATTTAAGAAATCTTGGTCAATAAAAGTGAAATAAATTTATTTCAGATTAAATTGATCGAGACATTAGTTTATGAAAATTAATCGGGATTAATCGGGATTTTTAGTACGAAAAAATAATCTCAAAAATAATCGAAAAATATACCGAAAAGTCTCCCGAGACAATATCCCGAAAATACGGAAAAATTATACCCGAAAAAGAGGTTAAAATATAATAAATAAATTAAATAAAATTAAATTAATTAAATTAGAATAAAATAATAATTTTAAGAGATATTTTGGGTATTTTAATGTATTTTAATGAATAGTAAAATGATTAAAATAAATAATAATAATAATAAAATTAATAAAACAAAAAAAAAAACAAGCAGAAACGCGAAGAATCACGCGACAAACAGAGGCGAAAACGGAAGCTGAAGACCGAGCCCCTACCGGCGAAACGACGGCACCGGAGGCCCAGGCAAAGGAAACCCGACGAGGGCCGAACCACCACCGGCACCGTGGAAGCACGAACGGCGGCGAAACGGCGAAGGAAACGGCGAAACCGAAACCGAGGGAGAGAAGAAGAATCGCAGGCGATCGGCGAGATTCAGGCCCGATCGACCCCAGCCGAAGCCTCCCCAAGTGACGGTGAGCAGATTGGCGGTGGTGGCAGCCACCGAAACCGACGGACGGCGCCCAAAACAGCAAGAGAGGAAAATGGGTCCGACGGCGAAGAGAAGAACAGCCGGACCGGCGGTGTTCCGGCGAGCTTGACCCAAGCCGAGGCCAGATTCGAGACGCGGACAGCCTTGCGGAGCTACTGGCGGTGGAAGCCGACGAAGAACCGGCCGGCAAGGCAGTGAACCAGCGGTGAACCGGTCGAACCGGAGAGAACCGTCAGTCTGAACCGGACTGAACCGGTTCAGCCAAAAAGAGAGTAAAAAAGGAGAAAAAAGGGAAAAAGAAAAAGAGAAAAAAATTGGAGAAAATTCCTGTGATGCAATCGAGCTTCGGGTAAGTCAGTAGTGGTCGAAATTGACCCGATTTAAATTTCGGAGTATTTAATTTGATTAATTTTGGGCTGGAAACTTACCCGAAAAAATTGTGGAATTGTGTAGCTCGATAATTGGCATCCACCGAGAGCTCGAGATAGCCTCGATTTGCGGACTAGCATGGAATCTCGGGTAAGTAACCCTTATTTACGACAATTACCTCGTTATGCGTGATATTGATTTGATTTCCGCATAAATTGAATTAAATTATGAAAATTTAGATAAATTGTCGTAAATAATCGATTTAGCTATTCGAGAGCTAGAACGAGGCCCAATAAATTATTGGTGGGCCCAATGAGCCCAATAGGCCTCGATAATGTGAGAATTAAGTGGAAAACGGGCTTAAGGCCGATTAAGGCCCATTAAGGTGCAAACGGGCCCAATAGGGGTAAACGGGCCCAATGATTTAAATTAAGCCCAGAAAATAGGAAATACAATTAAATTGTATGATATCTGACCTGAGAAATATTAATACGCAGTTCCGGGCATTTGATTGGGAGCTTAACGGACTGCGCGACGAGACAACAGTGGAAAAGAAAAGGTCAGACTCTACGAAAAAATAAGGTAAGGGAATTCTACGGACTGCTAGAGGTAAACTCTACTAAATTTTAAATTCATATGCAAGCTTTAAAATTTATCTGAAGGGTCTAGAGGTCGAATAATAATTTTAGTGCCCCGAATGGGCAAATTACTAAAATACCCTTGTTAAGGGTAAAATCTAAAAATTTAGGAAAAATTGGGAGGAGCAAGGACAAGAGGTTCCTGCTCGTTCTGGAGGTATTTCAACACATGCATGAGTAGGCTGGCTCACTTTTAAAGAAAAATGCATAGCATTGCATATCTTAAACGATGTGATTTCTGTGAAAACTATTTGGAGATAACTGAGCCGCCTACGTGTTTTATTTATATGTGACGTGCTAGAGCTCAGCTCGCACGATGTTTGATTTGTGTGATGCATGCATTAGTGCTGGAGCGAGAGCTCGCACTAGAGTTTTACATGCATAGGTGCTAGAGTATAACTCGCACCAGATTTCACATGCTTTTTCGTGACACGGTGCTAGAGTCTAACTCGCACCATATTTTTACATGATTTTCGAGACAGGGTGCTGGAGTTTAACTCGCACCAGATTTTATAAAATTTTCATGAGATTTATATACAGAGTGCTGAGCTTAGCTCGCACTAGTTTTACTGGATTTGTGGAGTAGCGCTGTCTGCCCTTGGAGTCAGCCAAAAGGCCCAACAGGCTCAAAAGACCTCTTAAGTAGGGTGAGAGTGAGGGATGAGGTTGGCGGCCCTGTGGAGATGTAAAGCGGGCTCTGCCAATTTTACTTGATTTGATGAGAGTGCTGAGCATCGCTCGCACTGATTTTTATGAGAACATACGATGAGCCATGCTTGGAGCATCGGGTAGACTGTGTGTCACCGATTTAATAGGCTCGCACGTGCGTTTTGAGACATGGCAATGAGTATTGAGAAACAAAACCTTTGTGGGAAGCAGGCTATTTGGGCTGGAGTACCTAGAGTGATATGGGTCCATGGAGTACGATGTACCGTGCAAGTAGCATGGAGTACGATGTACCGTGGGGTATCTTTGGATACGGTATCTTTGTGATACGGGGTATCTTTGTGATATGGTATCTTTGTGATACGGGGTATCTTCGGATACGGCATCTTCGGATGCGTGAGATCGGATAAGACTGACGGGTTGGATTGACCCACCTCCCGGGCGGTTCCCGATCAGGGTGAGACCTCGCACACTGGGATCCGTGAAGCTAGAGGGACTCACGAGGACACATATTGGCCAGTCCTGGTTATTACCGATATACAGTTATTGCCTAGTCTCGTATCTTGTATATATATATACATATGTTTTCGGATATCGATGCTTTCGAGAAACTCAATTTTCATGATTTTGTGTGAGTCAGGATCACCCGAAGGAGGGGTCGAGTCCTGACTTTATTGTAAAATTTTTAAAGAGAAAGAAATGATTTAAAATAATTGCATGTTGAATTTTTCGTGCAAACTCGATTTACATAACATCATAAGCTCATGTCATTTGTTTTAAAATGTGTGGAGAAAGGGTGGTTTATGCATGGCACCACGTTCATGTAGGTAGTATGGTTACCTACTTGTTCGTAGGATTGCCTTACTGAGCTTGATGTGCTCACCCCTTTCATTTTCTCCCACAGATAATCTCCAGTTGAAGTTGAGGCGACTCAGTACTGCATTCTGGATATCCGCTGCTGCCCATCAACATAAGGTATATACACTTGTACATATTGTATCTACATAAGTATAGCACAGTAACATGTTTGTAAGTAACTTTAGGGGATGTATAAATAATGTAAACAATTATAAATGACTGGAGAATAAATAAGTTAGATGGTAATGGTATGGTGGGACTGGCATTGACGCACAGCCCAATTTGTTGGTTGAGTGTGGTCATGATTCGAGGACAGGTAAGAATTTAATAAAGAAAATAACAAAACGTGAAAAAAATTAACTCTGATTTTTGGGTAATTTGGGTCGTGACAAATAATCTTTACTTTTAATTACCCTCAATATTCCAAGAAACAATGCATTGAGAATATCATATATCTCATATTTGTATCCTTTGGATAATTCATTATTGAAAGCCTTTTTAACTTTCCTACACAAAGATCATTAAATGATAAGATTATTATTTAAACTTAAAAAAAATCAATTTCCTAAGTAACATCAATGAGATAGAATTGGAATAAATCAAAACCATCTCTAGTAATTGGTAGTAATCTCATACCTCTCATGATGTTAGCATCTTATCACCTTATAAGGGTTTGGTTAAGGGATCCATTAACATTTGCTCGATGGATAGATATTCTAAATTTACCTTACATCTTGGTATACTTCTCACATAATTGTACCTCATAGCAATATGTTTGCTATTATTTGACAACTTATCATTCTTTGTGTTATAAATAGCAGTTTTACTATCACAATATAAAGTGATTGGCCCTTTGGTTTATTTCAATAAAAGGTATTACCTTTAGAAATGAATTAAATCAAAGTAAATCTTTAGTGGCATATGGCATAACAATGAACTCAAATTTCATTGTTGATAATGCCACACAAGCTTGTTACTTAAAGGACCAAGAAACAATAGCACCACCTTTAGTGAATAACCAACCACAAATTGATTTTGAACTTCTCGTATCCGAAACCCAATTAGTATCAGTATAATTCCAAAATTAAAGTTTCACATTTATAGATTGCGTTTGGTGCATTGCAGGGAAAGCGATTGCAGCGTAAAGTGATTGCAGGAGAAGTAATTACTAGGAAAATTATTGCTGAAAAAACAACTTTACAGTATTTGATATGCAAAGTAAAGTTCTGTTAAATTGTAGGAAAAGTAATTTTGCGGTGTTTGGTATACAATAACTTTTCTAGGAAGTAGTGACAAATTTCAAAACTATCCTTAACTAAAAACAAATTTGATACGATGAAATTAATTAAAAATATAATTATCATATGAAAGTGTAAATGATTTAAAGTTATATTATTGAGATTGCTCATCATTTGTAATTTCAAATTTAAATACATTATTATTAATTTAAAACTTAATTAGTATATTAAAATGTAAATAGTTAAAAATGCACCAACCCATTTTTGACTTAAACAAAATCACACTATTTTTAAAGAAAAAGTCACATTATTTTTAAAGAAAAAGTCACATTATTATATTAAAATATAAATAATTATCACCAAATCATTTTTCACTTAAACAAAAAACAAAACTTTTTTTCATGAAAACCAAATATTATTATATTACGTTTCATGAAAATCATTTTTATTGAAAGGGAATTTTTGGAAGATTTCATTTTACATAATTGGGTGCAATCTACTTTGCAGCGTAAAAGTGCATACGAAATGTTGTAAACACTTTGCATTCAACTAAATTGCAGCGTAAAATGCTCACTTGCAGCATATCAAATGCTATCATAGTGTAAGCCATAATCTAAAGTATGCTTCAAATATCTCAATAATCTATTAACTCTTGCCATGCTCATTATTACGATTACTAGTAAACCTACTTAATATCTCAACAATACATGCAATGTCCTGTCTAGTATAATTCACGACATAAATTAAACTACCTATAATTCACAATATAATCTTTTTGATTTACTTGTTCTCCTTGATTAGGCACTACTCCTTGATTAGGCACTAACTTGTGATATGGATATATCTGTGTTTTGAAAGGTTTGTTATCGCAGTAATTGAACTTCCTAAGTAATTTTCTATGTAATGTGATTGTGAAAGGATAAATTTATCATTATTTTTATAAACCATAACACCTAATATAACATTAACTGGACCTAAGTCTTTAATATCAAATGTTTTTATTAAATATGATTTATTTTCATTGAATTCATATTGGTACAAAAAATAAGCAAATCATCAACATAAATAGTAATTAAGACTTACCATTATTCGTGATCTTAATAAAGATACAACTTTCAGCCTTAATACTTTTGAAGCCAAAGTTTTTAATTTTTTTCTTAAATTTCTTATACCACTGCCTAGGTACTTATTTAAGACCCTAAAGAGACTTGTTAAGTTTATATACCTTGTGTTTTTGTCCTTGACTACATAACTTTCAGTTGATGAATGTAGATCTCCTCATCTAGATCACCATTAAGAAAATGTTGTCTTTACCTCCATTTGATGTACTTCAAGATTGTATATTGAAACAATAACAAGCATCACTCTTATTAAAGTAAACTTAGTTATCGAAGAACAAGTTTTAAAATAATCTAAACCTTCCTTTTAACTCTAACCTTTGGCTACCAATCTTGCTACTACCATCGATTTTGAGTTTCTTCTTCAAAATCCATTTGGTGCCAATTGGTTTAGTGTTAGGAGGTACATTCACTAAAAACCATGTATTATTCTCATGTATGGATTTTATTTCATCATCCATATCATTCTTCCATAACATGGCATCTTGAAAAGTTTTAAGATTCTCTTCTAACATGGATGTATACATGCCAAGTCCTAAATCCTTTTCAATTCTTTATCTTTTACTTTTTCTTAATCCAATATCAACAAATGCCTGAGATATACTTGCATGATTTATTACTAGCATGATTTTCACTATCATGTGAAGATTTACTATTAATAACATGCTCATGATCAATTAATTCATTTGACAAGTCTTTCTCTAATTCATGATTATTGGTATCCTTAATCATCAAATGTTTAAAATGAATTGCATGTGTAGATTCAAAAACACTATTAACATCGAGAAACCTACATTTTTTAATATCATAAGCATAACCAAAAAAAAAAATTAATTAACCTAGTTGCTTTACTTCCTAACTTAGATCTCTTATTTATAACATCAAGAACATATGCAATGCATCCAAACACTTCAAAATAATTTATATTAGACTTTCTCTCTTTTAATGACTTATACGGAAATTTATCAAAATATTTATGTGAAATTCTATTAAAAATATAACATTGTCTCACAATAAAAATTCAAAGGTAAATTTGAATGTAAAAGTATAGCATTTACCATTTCAAGTAATGATTTATTCTTTCTTTCTGCTACTCCATTTTGTGATGGAGTATTAGGAGCATAAGATTTTCTCACTATATAATTTTTTTTTTTTACAAAAATCATAACAAAAATTCTCCATTCTTATCGATCTAAGTCTCCTAATTTTACTATTAGTCAAGTTTTCCATCTCTTTTGTGAAAACTTTAAAATTTTCAAATGCTTCCTCTTTTGTTTTTAGTAAATAAACAAAAATATACTTAGACAAATTACCTATAAAAGTAACAAAATATCTTTTTTCACCTCCAGTTAAATTTCATCATTATCACGCAAACCTGTATGTATTAGTTCTAACAAGGAATTAGTTTTAAAAACATATTTAAAAGAAGATTTTGTAATCTTTGCAAAGCTTTTGTAATCTTTACTTGTGTACAACACTCACAAGTTTTAGTACTTAAAATAATAGAAGACTTAGGAATTAAATTATGAGCTGACATTTTTATTTAGCGTATTCATACCAATATGTCTTGATCTATGATGCCATAAATAATTAGAATCATTCACATCAACAACATAAGCATAATTCAAAGAATTTTTTATTGATATTAGGAACAAGCATTCTTTATCATATCCTTTTCCCTACAAATGATCCTGTTTTAAAAATGATCACTTTTTGAGAATCAAATACAATTTTAAACCCATGGTCATCTAGGTTTTTCGTAGAAATTAAACTCTTCTTAAGATTTGGGATGTGATACACATCTTGTAAGGTCAGAACATTATTGAAAGTCAAAGAAAGTTGATTGTCCCTTTACCAACAATTTTACAAATTAAAGAGTTCCCTATAAAAACTGACTTCTTCTCATTTATCTTTCTATACGTCTTGAAGATATCTCTAAATAAAGTGACATGTCAAGTTGCTCCAGAATCGATCCTACAATCCTTTTGATTTTAAACTATGAGAACTTCGGTGATCATTACAACCATATTGTAAGACCCGAACTTTGTGTTATTTCTTTAAGAATATATCATTTTGAAATATGTAATTATGATGTATCGATCAATAAGGAAGAAATAATACAATTTTGAGTTCATCTGATGTAAGTGGAAGCCGATAAGTTTTAAAATACCAAAATAAGAGTTTTGGTAAATTCAGAATAAATCGAATGAAATTATGTTAAACTGATTGAAAATATGACCGCATAACGCAAAAATATAAGGAGTCCAAGAAGGGAAGTTAGTCCGAAAATGGTAACCCGAAAATTATCCCACTTTAAGAATTTATCTTGGAATTATGGAAAATATATTTTCGAAGAAATAAAAATAAAATATGACAAACATATATATTTGAGGAAATAAAAATAATATATATGTACATGGGTGTGAATATTAATGTATAAAATACATTATGGTAATATTATATTATTATAATAATATAAAATAATTGTTATATTATTATATTGAGATATTTTATAAATTTTTTGGTATTATATTATATTATTGTATAATATAATATAATATATATATAGCAAAAAAAAGAAAAAAAAAAGAGAGAAATCTGGATAAAAAAAGGAAAAACGAAAGAAAAAAAAGAAACAGAAGCAAAATCGCGCGAGGACCTCGAGAAACCAAGTTCCTCTGCTTCCGTCTCCAGCGAGTAACGACGACGAGAGAGCTCAGGGAGAGGACTAACGAGGGACGATCGGCACCCAGGAGGTGACTGAACGCCGTCACGCGCCGTGGGAATACCGAAAAAGGGAGATCGACGAGAGAGCAAACCAGGAGAGAAAAGAGAGATTCAACGGCACCGGCGTCGATTTTACCCCAGCCCAACCGATTGAAGACTCCCTTGGTGAAGTCGCGTCGAACGACGGCAAAATCGGCCCGAGAACCGACCGAAAACGTCGACAACGACGAAGTCGACCTAAATAGGTTAGGACCGATTCAGTGTAAAAAGGGTTGAATCGGTCCAAACCGGTTCAGTAGGAGAGAGAAAGAGGAGAGAGAGAGAAAATTTGGAAAAAAAATTTGATGTCACCCCGGCACAATAGTAGACCAGTAAACGGTCGAAATTGATCGATTTATTTTTTGAAAAATTAGTTTGAATTTATATTTAATCAAAATTGATCGATTTAAATATATTAATGTGTAGCACGACGATAGGCGACAAACACGAGTTTGAATGAGCCTCGATTTATGTGTCATCTATAAAATTTGGGTAAATGATCCTCAAATACTATAACTTGTATATTCTTACGAAATTAGAATTAATCGTATGTGAATTAGAAATTGATTACATAAGTTAGGGATTAATTTCGTATAAATTACTGTATGTTTGGAATTGAAAAATTGATGATCGTAAATGATTAAATGAACGATTTAAAAGGCTAGAAAGGTTTAAGGTGGCACGATGAGGGTATTAGGCCCATTAAAGAGCAATTGGGCCCACTAAGGGTAAATTGGGCTCAATATGTTAAATTAATTGTAAAAAAGTGAAAAAGAAGTATATCGAGGTGAATTGATGTGATTGGTAATTATCTGCAGCTCCCATAGATATATACGGAGGCAGATAGATTGAAATACGAAAAGCGAAAAAAAGGTGAATAAACAATCGACGTGATTCCAGGTAAGGGATCTTTACGAGCTCTTAGAGATAGTTGTATGTATTTTTATCTTCATTTACATACACTTAAATTTCGTATAGAGTATGGATATGAAATTTTTGAATAGTACCCAAATATGAAAAAATTACGAAAATACCCCTAGACTCGGGAAAAATTTAAAAATGCATAAAGTGCCTGAACTTGACATTTTACATGTGAAAAAGAGGTTTTGTGGAACCAAAATGATAAACTCACTCACGATTTGACTGTATGCATTAAATTGCACGTTTTTATGAAATATGATTTGATTGACGAGTGATTTGATGGGATGTTGTCCTCTCACTCTGTTTTGCACCGTTTTACGTATTGCACTTGGTTTTGAGTACCACTGTTCCAACTGTCTATTCGTGTGTGTGAAATAGTGCTGGAGTTATGAGGTCTATGAATTTATCCAGATCCTCTTGCACTTGATTTTTGAAGTGAAATATG
Source organism: Firmiana major (assembly GCA_033439115.1). Taxonomy (NCBI): domain Eukaryota; kingdom Viridiplantae; phylum Streptophyta; class Magnoliopsida; order Malvales; family Malvaceae; genus Firmiana; species Firmiana major. The sequence goes on along the minus strand of CM065913.1, from coordinate 32,174,484 downwards.
AATATACCGTGCTGGAACACTGCTCGTACTGGACTCTGTTGTGATGTATGATTGAGATCGTGTTGGAACCCTCATGTTGGACTGTGTATCACACTGACTTGCTCACAGTAGATCTGAGACGATAGACTATGGTTGATAATTTATTTGGTTGGGACGGTGAGCTTGTGACTTAGGCACCTACAACTGTGTGAAAATTGTACTGTGGTTCATGGGGTACGCTGTAGCGTGTAGATAACATAGAGTACATTGTATCGTACAACTATGAGATTTGAGGATTGCGTCTTTGGACTCGAGCATGCTTTGTCATTGCTCTGATTTGTGATAGTCCTTAGATTGGAGCCGATGGATAATCTAATCCCCTCATCGAACTCTGAGATACCCTTACACACCTAGCTAGTGATAGGTCGGGGTCTCAGACTTTGGCCAAATGTCTCATGGATTTGTGTGGATCCCTGCCTAGTCTCACCTGTTTTTATTGGTTTCTATAACGAAACTAATTGTGATTTGATTTCTGTGATGAAACCGTTTGAAATGAGAATATGATTTAAATGTGAGTTTCAATACGGAACAGATAAATATTTTACTCTGAACAAGTTTTGACATTCGATTTTTGACAGTAAATTGCTATGTGTTTTACTATAATGGTTTTATAAATGTAATGGATTTTTGGCATAAACCACGTATTATGAGCATCATAGATAATATGGTTATCTACCTGCTTTCATTTATCCCTTACTGAGCATGTTAGCTCACCTCTTTTTTCTCATCCCTCCACAGATTAGCCCCAGCGCTTCTGAGAGCTCTGTGGTAGATTCCTGTATTTTCCTTCCGCTAACATCTGTTATCACATTACGAAAAGTATACACACTTTTGAAATCTTTCGTATCTAAATATGACAGGGTACAATGATGTATTTATAATAGTACTGGGATGTAAACCAATATAAACAAATGTAAAAGTTCTGTAAATTATCATAAGTATAACTTCTTGTTATGGATGCATGAGAAGTGAATGAATTAAAGTATATGGGAGCGATCGACTGACATCGACTCATAGCCCAATTGTCCGTATGTGTAGTCGTGATGTGTGGAAATTATTGATATAAATGTAAGGAATTTGGGTCACGACAAAAGTGGTATCAGAGTAGAGTTGGTCTGATATGAATCATTGTTAGTAACTAGGAAAGTTTACATCCCATTGTCACTGTGCTTTGTTTAGATACAATTGTGTATACCGGGTTGTGATTTCACTGAAATTTGTGTTATATATATAAGAAATAGAGAGGATGTTTGACAGACATCGTAGTAGAGGAAAGAGTTCTCGATCTCAAAGGCACAGAGATAGACCTGAGAGACGGAGTGGATCTTCATCTAGACGTACTTCTCGAGAACCATCTAAGAGTTCTGGCGCTCACTACTCAAGATTAGAGTGGCGCCTTGATTCAATGGTGACATTATTGGGGTAGTTTATGGCTAGATTTGACAATGCCCAGGGTATAGTAGGACAGGCTGTACAGACTGCTGCATCAGCTGCACCTGAGACCCATGCGCCTGGACAGCCTGCACCTGCACCACAGAGAGCTGAACCACCACAGATTCCTCCTGTCTAGCCCGTACCTCCTCCAGTTGCACCTCGTCAGAGTAATGATAATCTGGGGTATGACTGTGAGCTAGATCGACTGAGGCCATTTCAGAAGCTTCAGCCTCCATCATTTAGTGGAGTGAAGGATCTGGTAGTGGTCGAGGAATGGATTAGCAGGATGGAGAAACTTTATAGGTTTTTTCGGTGTACTTCGGTCGAGAAAGTGGCCTTTGCGACCTTTGTATTTACAGGCGAGGTAGAACACTGGTGGAATTCTGCTATGCCTATTCTGATAGTTAGGTATCGGGAACTGGCATGGGAGATCTTCATGAATGCCTTCCAGAGGTAATATATCTCGGATAAAGCTCAGCGAAAACTGTAGACAGAGTTTTAGAGCTTGACTTAGGGAAGTAAGTTTGTGGACGAGTATTAATCTCGGTTCACATCTCTGGGTAGATATGATCCCGATATTATGGGCAGCGAATCGAGGAAGGTCCGTAGATTTATGAAGGGCCTGAGACCACAGATTAGAGCTCGACTAGCCCCACTTGACATTTCAGATTATGAGGATACCGTTAGACGGGCTCAGTTATGTGAGCAGGATTATGACCTCTATGTTTCAGAGCTTGGAAAGGGTGGTAAGAGTAGATACAGAGACCAAAAGAGGTCTAGTGATGATAGAGGTCACAGAGAGGGGAAGAGGCCTTTTGATTGGCGATAAAGGATCGATGAGTCGCGGAGTAGGGCAGTTAGACCCCATGTGCATCCAACAGCAGCTCTGGTTGGAGACCCCCAGCTTAATTGCGATTGGTGTAAACTTTGTAGAGGACTTCACGAGAACCAACCTTGTTTTAGGATGTCAGGAGCATGCTTTAGGTGTAGTAAGATCGGACACATGATGAGAGATTGCCTAGAATCAATTGAAGTATCTTCTCAGAAGGGTAAGGAACCAGAGAAAGTTCCACCTATTACTCCTGTTTCGAGAAGGAGAGCCACGACTGAGGAGAAGGGGAAGTAAGTCGTCAGCCAAGGCAGAGTGTATGCGCTTGACCAGGGCATTGCAAATGCTTCACTGGATGTGGTAAAAGGTACAGTTCTGATTTTTAACCTTGAAGCATTAGCTCTATTTAATCCCGATGCAACGCATTCATTCATATCACTATCGCGTGCATTTAAATTATCAGAGTTTGTAAGACCTACACCTTTAGGTAAGAAGTTGATAATTAGCATACCAATGGGAAATAGTCAAATGACTGAGTTTGTGTGTAAGCAATGTAAGTTAATGGTAGGAGATAAGAGTATAACAGCTGATCTTATCCTGTTAAGTATGTTTGATTTTGATGTAATATTAGGAATGGATTGGTTGGCTGCAAATCATGCTATCTTCGATTGTCATTCTAAGATGATAATGTTTTCTCTACTTGAGAAACATGTTGTAAAGTTTTCTGAGTATATATAAAAGAAATAGTTATGGCAATCAAAAGAATATTACTATGACTAGAAAAAAGCAATATTAAATTGAATGCATAATATTGTTTTAAAGGTTTTATTGCGTACGTGATTGACATGGATAAGGCACAACCAGAATTGATTGACATTCCTGTGATCAGAGAGTTTTCGGATGTCTTTTCGGATGACTTGCCAAGGTTACCACCAGATAGAGAGATGGAGTTCTGTATTGAATTGGTACTTGGTACTGAGCCTATATCCGGACCACTGTATAAGATGGCTACAGTTGAGTTGTTGGAACTGAAGAAGCAGTTACAAGATCTATTGGATAAGGGGTTCATTAAACCAAGCGTCTCACCCTGGGGAGCTCCGGTCTTGTTCGTTAAGAAGAAAGATGGAAGCCTCTGACTGTGCATAGATTACCGGTTGTTGAATAAGGCTACCATTAAGAACAAGTACCCCTTCCACGTATTGATTATGTCACGACCCAAACTACCCAAAAATCAGAGTTAATTTTTCGCGCTTTGTTATTTTTATTACTTAAATTCTTACCTGTCTTCTGATCGTGACCACACTCCTCTAACAAATTGGGCTGTGCGTCAATGCCAGTCCCACCATTCAATTACCATCTAACTTATTTCTTCTCCAGTCATTTATAATTGTTTACATTATTTATACATCCCCTAAAGTTACTTACAAACATGTTACTATGCTATGCTTATGTAGATACAATATGTACAAGTGTATATACCTTAAATGATGGGCAGCAGCGAACATCCGGAATGCAGTACTGAGTCGTCTCAACTTCAACTGGAGATTATCTGTGGGTGAAAATGAAAGGGGTGAGCACATCAAGCTCAGTAAGGCAATCCTACGAACAAGTAGGTAACCATACTACCTACATGAACATGGTGCCATGTATAAACCACCCTGTCTCCACACATTTTAAAACAAATTATATGAATTATGATGTTATGTAAATCAAGTTTGGACGAAAAATTCAACATGCAATTATTACAAATCATTTATTTCTCAATTAAAATTTTCACAATAAAGTCAGGACTCGACCCCTCCTGCGGGTGATCCTGACTCACACAAAACCATGAAAATCGATTTACATTCACACATGGGTTTGAAAAGCATGGAAATACCATCATGCAAATTTAGTTTAAAACCCAATTTGATTTCATCAAAATCGACGACATGCGAGACTAGGCAACATCTGTATATCGGCAAATAACCAGGACTATGGCCATATGTGTCCTCGTGAGTCTCTCTAGCTACACGGATCCTAGTGTGCGAGGTCTCACCCTGATCGGGAACCGCCCGGGAGGTGGGTCAATCCAACCCGTCAGTCTTATCTGATCCCATGCATCCGAAGATGCTAACGTATCACAAAGATACCAAGTATCACAAAGATACCAACGTATGCAAAGATAACACATGGTACATCGTACTCCATGATACTTGCACGGTACATCGTACTCCGTGGACCCCCAGCCTTATCCCTCGTTCGGGCTCATCAGGTGGATCTCCAACCCTTATCCCTCGTTCGGGCTCATCAGGTTATTTCTCTAACCTTTATCCCTCGTTCGGACTCATCAGGTTGTTTTAACATGCCATGTCTCAAAACGCACGTGCGGGCCTATTTAATCGGTGACACACAGTCTACCCGATGCTCCAAGCACGGTTTATCGCATGTTCTCATAAAATCAGTGCGAGCGATGCTCAGCACTCTCATCAAATCAAGTAAAATCAGCAGAGCCCGCTTTACATCCCCACAAGGCCGCCAACCTCATCCCTCACTCTCACCCTACTTAAGAGGTCTTTTAAGCCTGTTGGGCCTTTTGGCTGACTCCAAGGGCAGACAGCGCTACTCCACAAATTCAGTAAATCTAGTGCGAGCTAAGCTCAGCACTCTGTATATAAATCACATGAAAATCTTATAAAATCTGGTGCGAGTTAAACTCCAGCACCCTGTCTCAAAAATCATGTAAAATCTGGTGCGAGTTAGACTCTAGCACCCATGCATGTAAAGCTCTAGTGCGAGCTCTCGCTCCAGCACTAATGCATGCATAACACAAATCAAACATCGTGCGAGCTGAGCTCTAGCACGTCACATGTAAATAAAAACACGTAGGCGGCTCGGTTATCTCCAAATAGTTTTCACAAAAATTACATCGTTTAAGGTATGCAATGCTAAGCATTTTTCTTTAAAAGTGAGCCAGCCTACTCATGCATGTGTTAAAATACCTCCAGAACGAGCAGGAACCTCTTGTCCTTGCTCCTCCCAATTTTTCCTAAATTTGTAAGTTCTACCCTTAATAAGGGTATTTTAGTAATTTGCCCATTCGAGGCACTAAAATTATTAATTGACCTCTAGACCCTTCAGGTAATTTTTAAAGACTACATATGAACTTGAAATTGCGTAAAGTTTACCTCTAGCAGTCCGTAGAATTCCCTTACCTTATTTTCCTGTCGAGTCTGACCTTTTCTTTTCCACTGTTGACTCGTCGTGCAGTCCGATAAGCTCCCAATTAAATGTCCGGAACTGCGTATCAATATTCCTCAGGTCAGATAACATATAATTTAATTGTATTTAATCTTTTTTGGGCTTAATTTAAATCGTTGGGCCCATTTACCCCTATTGGGCCCGATTGCACCTTAATGGGCCTTAATCGGCCTTAAGCCCGTTTTCCACTTAATTTCCACTTTATCGAGGCCTATTGGGCTCATTGGGCCCACCAATAATTTATTGGGCCTCGTTCTAATTCTCGAATAGCTAAATCAATTATTTACGACAATTTATCTAAATTTTCATAATTTAATTCAATTTATGCGAAAATCAAATCAATATCACGCATAACGAGGTAATTATCGTAAATAAGGGTTACTTACCCGAGATTCCATGCTAGTCCGCAAATCGAGGCTGTCTCGAGCTCTTGGTGGATGCCAATCGTCGAGCTACACCATTTCATAATTTTTCGGGTAAATTTTCAGTCGAAAATTAATTAAATAAAATATTCCAAAATTTAAATCGGTCAATTTGACAGCTTATCGACTTACCCGAAGCTCGATTGCATCACTAGAATTTTCTCCAACTTTTCCTCTTTTTCTTTTTCCCTTTTTCTTCCTTTTTTTCCTCTCTTTTTGGCTGAACCGGTTCAGTCCGGTTCAGACTGGTTCAGACCGCCGGTTCAGCTCGGTCCGATTCGGTTCAGTTTGGCCGGTTCAGTCCGGTTTGGTCGGTTCAGTCCCCATTTGGTCATTCCAACGCCGTCCGGTCGATTCCCGACGCCTCACCACCGCCGTTCGACGCGTCTGCACCTGGGCATCCAAGATCGGGCCTCGGCTGGAGTCGAAACGCAGCCATCGCCGGCGAATCTTTCCTTCTCCCCCCGCGGCTGTCACCTCTCAATCCGGTGGATTTCGACGGTTTCGCCGGCCGATACTGGTCTCAAAAGAACCGGCTCCTCTTCCCGATCATGCCGGTACCCCCCATTCGAGCCCAGCTGCCGTGGATCGTCGGAACCAACTCCGTTTTCCTCGCGGGTTCCTCTTCCTCCGTTCGACGATCTCCAGCCTCCTGACGGCGCGTCACCGGTGCCTAAAGCTTCGCCGGCCTCTCCTCTTCCTCCTCGGCCCTTCGTCGGAGGGTGACAATCGCCGGTGGACGTGGGTCGGTCGGCCACGCGCGGGTCTCCTCGGTTTCAATCGTTTTCTCTCTCCCCGATACATTTTCTGATTCTCCTCTTTTTTCTCTTTTTTTTTTATTTTTTATTTTTTTACAATTATTATTTTATTTAACAATTTGTTTTATTATTTATTTTAATTATTACACTATTCATTAAAATACTCCATAAAATCCAAAATATCTACACTTATATTATTTTTATTCTAATTTAATTTATTTAATTTAAATTTAATTTATTAAATATATTTTTCTCCAAATTTTTGATATTATTCCTTCGCGCTTTTCGAGATATTATTCTGATAATTTTTTGGTATTTTTAAAAATTTCCTAATCTTGATTAATTGACCCAAATTGTATAATTTCCTCATTATCGATCAAGATATCTTACATCCTTATTTTAAATTAAAATTTTCTTATCGCCTTAATACCGGGTTTTGGTATTTTTACCATTTTACCCCTGCTCTTGTTTCGAAAATCAATTTTACCTGACCTTCCTTCATACATCCCCCATCTTTTCTTATTTAATTTTTGTATTTTAATTAAAATCGGGTCTTACAGATTATATGTTGAATCAGCTTAGAGGAGCACAGATCTTTTTCAAAATCAATCTGAGATCTGGGTACAATCAGTTGAGGATCCGGAGTGGAGATGTACCCAAGACAACCTTTCATACCCGTTATGGTCACATTAAGTTCTTGGTTATGCCTTTCGGGTTAACGAATGCTCCTGCAGCTTTTATAGCTTTGATGAACGATGTGTTCCAGCCATACTTGGACCAATTTGTGATCGTCTTCATCGATGATATATTGGTGTATTCAAAGTCCAGGGAGGAACATGAGCAACACTTGAGTATTGTTCTGCAGATCCTCCGAGGGAAGCAATTATATGCTAAGCTCAGTAAGTGTGACTTCTGGTTGGAACATATATCATTTTTGGGTCATGTGGTATCGAAGGACGGGGTGTATGTTGATCCGTCCAAGATAAAAGCAGTAGTTCAATGGGAACGACCCAAGATAGTCACTGAGATCAGGAGTTTTCTAGGTTTAGCTGGGAATTACAGACGGTTTATAAAGGGTTTCTCGAAATTAGCTGCTCCTTTGACTCGTCTCACTTGGAAAAATGTTTCATTTGAGTGGGATGATAGATGTGAGAAGAGTTTTGGAGAGTTGAAGTAGCGACTGACCACCGCACCGATTCTCACCATTTCGACCAGCTCAGGAGGTTTCTCTGTATATACGGATGCCTCGAGACAAGGACTGGGCTGTGTTTTGATGCAGGATGGGAAGACAGTTGCTTATGGATCCTGACAGCTTAAAGACCATGAGAAGAATTATCCGACCCACGATTTATAGTTAACAGCCATAGTATTTGCATTGAAAATATGGCGTCATTATTTGTATGGTGAGAAATTTCAGGTATTTACTGATCACAAAAGCCTGAAATATCTGTTTTCACAGAAGAAATTGAATATGAGACAACGTAGATGGTTAGAGCTTCTGAAGGACTATGATTATGAGATCATGTATCATCCAGGCAAGGTGAATGTAGTTGCAGATGCTTTGAGCCTAAAGAGTCTTGGGATGGTATCATACATGATGATCAGGGAACATGAGCTGTTAGAGCAGTTTGCGAGTCTTAGTTTAGAGGTGACACCTTCTGATACTGACACATAATGTGTGATAACTAGTCTGAGATTAGAACCAGATTTGATTGACCAGATCAGACAAGCTAAGCATATTGATCGCTTTTGTGTTGATATGGCTAGTCAGATTCAGATGGTACCGGTGCCGATTTTGAGTTGAGCACTAATAGATTACTGAGATTCAGAGGCAGAGTGTGCGTTCCTGATGATCTTGAGTTGAGAAAACTCATTTTGTCCGAAGCTCATTATCACGTTATACGTTACATCCGGGGAGCAATAAGATGTATCAGAATCTCTGAAAAATGTATTGGTAGTCAGGGATGAAGAGGGATGTGGCAAAGTTTGTGGCCAAGTGTTTGGTGTGCCAGCAGGTTAAGGTGGAGCATAAGAAGCTTGCAGGATTATTGCAGCCTCTACTTATATCGACATGGAAATGGGAGCACATCACAATGGATTTTATCATGGGTTTACTGAGGACCCAATGGAACCATGATGCCATTTGGGTGATTGTGGATAGATTGACGAAGTCAGCTCACTTCTTAGCTATGAGAGCTATAGATACTCTAAATGCGTTGGCGAATTTATATGTACGGGAGATTGTGAGTCTACATGGCGTTCCAGTGAGTATTGTTTTTGACAGAGATTCCTGCTTCACTTCCCACTTTTGGGAACACTTTCAGGAAGTTATGGGAACCCGATTGAGCTTCAGTACAGCTTTTCACCCTCAGTCCGATGGTCAGTCAGAGAGAACCATCCAGATTTTAGAGGATATGTTGAGAGCTTGTGTGATGAATTTTAGAGGCTCCTGGGATGACCATTTTCCATTAGTCGAGTTCGCCTATAACAATAGTTATCACTCGAGTACTGGGATGGCATCGTATGAGGCGTTATATGGTCGTAGGTGTCGATCTTCGATTGGATGAGAAGAAGTGGGTGACCGGAAGATATTTGCTCCCGATTTGGTGCAGCAAGCCTTTAAAGATATCCGACTAATATGTGACAGATTGAGGATAGCTCAGAGTAGGCAGAAGAGCTATGCTGACACGAGACGCAGACCCTTGGAGTTTATGGTCGGTGAGTCAGTCTTCTTGAAGGTATCTCCTTCTAAAGGGATTATGATATTTGGGAAGAAGGGTAAGTTGAGTCATTGCTACATTAGACCATTTGAGATCTTGGATCGAGTGGGAGACAAGACTTATAGGTTGGCGTTGCTACCAGAGTTAGTGAGTGTGCATAACATCTTCCACATTTCGATGCTTCAGAAGTATCATCCGGACCCGGCACATGTGATTGATTATGAGCCTTTGGAGCTCACAGAGGATATGACATATGTAGAGAAGCCGATTCGGATTTTGGACAAGAAGGGGAAGGTCTTACTGTCTAAGACGATCTCTCCGGTTAAGGTTCTCTGGCAGTACCACACTTCAGAGGAAGCTACATGAGAATTGGAGAACTTGATGCGAGAGAAGTATCCGGAGTTATTCGAGGACTAACTTAGTTCTAATTTGGAGGATCAAATTTCTTAAGGGGGAGGAAATGTAAGACCCGATCTTTGTGTTATTTCTTTAAGAATATATCATTTTGAAATATGTAATTATGATATATCGATCAATTAGGAAGAAATAATACAATTTTGAGTTCATTTGATGTAAGTGGAAGCCGATAAGTTTTAAAATACCGAAATAAGAGCTTTGGTAAATTCGAAATAAACCGAATGAAATTATGTTAAACCGATTGAAAATATGGATTCAGAACGTAAAAAAATAGGAAGTCCAAGAAGGGAAGCTAAGTGATGCATGACTAATATTTAACTTCTAAATATGTAAACACCGCAAATTTTCTGTATTTAAATTAAACAAAAAAATATATAATAAATGGAAATATGTTATAGGGAAATATGTGAATATATATATATATATTTGTTAAGTTGAAAAAAAAATGAAGTATAAAAATAATTACAATAAATGTTTATACATGTAATTGTCCAAGAATGAAATTATAATTAAAAATATACATATATATAAAAATACAAATATAACATATATAATAAAAAAAATATAAATATAAATAATATAATAAAAATAAAAAATAAAAAAAGACTAAACGAAAAAGAAAAAAAAAAGGATCGCGCGACAGTCGCGCGATCCTAAAGAGAAAACCAAACACCCCTCCCCCCGGTTCCTCTTCTCTGCTATCGTCGGCCAAGCCTTTCTCCCCGATCGTTCGCCTGCTGTCCACGTCTTCATCACCGGTGACCGAACCGAGCCCCAAGCCAGCGACGATCGGCCTCCTTTCCTTTTTTCCCCTTGCTATTCGTCGAATCTGAGCTCCTTTCCTCTTTCTTTCGTCGGACTGACGACTGAACTAGAGACAGTCGGCAGCCTCGAGTTGCCCGGACTCTGAGCAGCTTCCTCCCTCTGACCACCGGCGACCGTTCCCTTCCTTTTCCCTCTCCCCTCGCTTGGAAACAAAAACGAAAACAGAGGGATTTTTCCTCTGTTCGCGGACTGCAGCTACAGGGAGACTCGACACCGGCCACCACTGAACTCGAACCCGGCAACCTCCCTCGCCTGTCTTTCCCCGTCCGGCCACCCCTATTTTCAACACTACAGTGTCAAAAAAAAGTAACACAGATAAATTTTCCAATTTCTGTTTCCCCATCCTTGTACCAGTTGATCTCTAGGTAAAAACCCAAGCTTTATTTAGTTTAATGTATGTATAAATTGTATTATGGAAGGATGATGTTGTATGAATTAGTTGAAATTTGATTTGTTAAAGAAATTAGGGACTAGGGATTAAATTGACAGATTTGGGAATTTTGAAAATTAAGCAAGAAATTAGACATTAGAAGTTAAATTATCATGAATTGAAATGAAGATTGAAGATGATAAAATTGTATTCGGTTATTTTTTGGATGATAGATTTAGGTCATTTTGATGATGAAGAGGAAAGTAGAGAAAATAGATTCTTACGAGTAGCTTAAAACAAATCTTGAATCGACAAACTCGAGGATAAATGAGAAGTAGACAAAAATAATAATCGTAAAGATAAAAATAAAAATAATGATAGTAAAGAAACAAATAATAAATAAATAATATATATATATTTACTTATATATATATATATACATGTAAATAATAAACGTGCGTGTTAGTATAAGTGCGTGTCGACAATAATATGAACACACAAGCAGGAGCAGGTAGGAAATGTATAAGATGATAGGTGAAAGAGGAGAATTTAATTAAGAACGTAGCTAAAGACTTTGTAGTAGGATTAAATTTTCGAATGTATGATGGAACTGAAAGAAAAGAGGAAAATTGGTAAACTCCATGAGGTTGAGTATATATTTGGATGCGATTTTAGAATGTTAGAATTTAAATTCCCAGTATATTTTCCTAGATGAGTAAAGTTACGATTCTGACGCATTGTGAACAGTTCGCATGAATAGCATGCTAAGTAAACGATTTCGGTGTAGGTGAATTGTAGAAAGAATTAAAGGAGGTACTAGGAGGCGTCGCCGTTCGAATTCGGGATATCCGATAAATCGAGGTAAGGGGTATTATTTAACTTAGTTCTGGTAATGCATTCTTGTTTCATTGATAAATGATTTTATGAAAGAGCATATGATTTGAAATGATTTATCAATGCTTCCATACTTGCGAAACTGTTTACGAAACATGATTTCGTTTTACAAAATATTCGCTAGAACATCTATGTTTATGAAATAAACTTTCGAATTATAAAAATGCATGGAAGTTTTATGATGGCTTGGAAAACCTATATTTATGCTTTGAAATGAAACTTTTGACATTTTCAAAAGTATTTAAGGAAAAGACAAGATGTTTTGAGACTATAGACTTCATGCATGGTTACTTCTTGTGGTGTTCCGGCTCCACCACTTGGGTGCCGGTACGTTGGCCCCTTTAGCACTTGACTCAACCTGTGTGGAAGATGTCATACTACTGGTGGTTTATGATGATGTTTCGGTAGTATCTCGTGCCCGCGCAGCACGCAATTATGTTGCCCACACAGAGAGTGCCTTTGGTGCCCGTGTCCTAGCTAGGTGCTAGTGAAAGTAAGTAAGATGGATACTACCCATATTTTACGAAAGGGCTGTACAACCCTGATCCAGTCTACAGCCCACTTACCATGGCCATAGGTATGATGACTCTCTACGGAGAATGACACGTATCGCATGACTTAGTTATAGCCTAGTCTCCTCGATTTATTTATAAAAATCGACTATGATGAATGATTATATGTTTTCATGATATATACGATAATCGGTTACGACCGATATGCTTTATGAAATATGCATGAAATGTTTATGAAATATTCATGAGATGTTTACAAAATGACTATAAAGTATTCATGATATGTTTACGAAATGATTTATGAAATGTTCATGAAAATGGTTAAGCATGTTAATGGTTTTAATGACACGCATGCTTTATGACGATTATGCATGAAATGAAAATTTTTGTATTGCATTAAGTTTCATTCTATGAACAACTTCAAATGCTTTTATATATCAGAACTGTTTAATAGTACTATCTTACTGGGCTTTTCTCCAAAAGCTCATCCCCTCTACCTTCAGATCATTTGCAGTGAATCTATAGACGCTACCTGTCGCGTACACGACGTAAGCTGGTGGGAAGAGCTACCCTAAGCAACTTTTTGTACAAGCAAAAAGGTATACATTTACATTCCTGTACCAGACATAATTGTATGCACAAACACACATATTGGAAATATCAGTTGGGATGTAATTTTGTAAGGAATGATGTAAACACTATTATTTTGGGATTATATTTTGAGATGACTAGTATTAAATCGAAATAGATGCATTGAGTGGTAAAGATGGATTTGGAAAGTATGCTTGGTAGTCGTGGATATCTAAGATTGTTGGAAAGCATGCTTGATAGTTGTAGATATTTAGAATTGTCGAAAACAACTGATTTGCAGGTGGGTAGGCTCATATATAAGCCGTTGTGCTACCGAAATTTCTATCGGCCATATAAGTTAAAATATGGAAATTAATTATAATTATGAGTAAAGAATTGGAAAAAATGTTTTGACATTGCACAGGAACACAACCTAAGTGAATAAGGGAATAAATGGGTAAATTAAATTTAAAAAAGAAAAATTTCCCCGATTTTCAAGGGTCAAGGGTCGTTACAAAATATATGCATGAAAATTATTAGATTAAAATTTTAATTGTGTAAACTAATATCTAAAAATATTAAATCAAACAATCCTAATCTATACCATGTAATTAAACTAATAAAATATTACTTAAACTAATTAAAAGTATGCTAATTTAAAATACCACTAAAATGCTAATACTAATTATCTACACTCGGCATTGTACTGTTCTCCATTATGCCACCCGTAGCCGCTACTGCTCGTGTACACCATTGCTGTGCAACCTGCGATAACCCATTTTCAGCATCTGCTTCAGGACTGAGCAACCTCATCACTAGCTGCTGCAGCCTCTCATTCTCTGCACAACAGTACCCTTTCTCATGTTCTGTATCTCCAGCAGCTGATGCTATCCTGCCATCAATGTTCTGCCTAGAAGTCTGAAAATGATAACCCGAAAATTACCCCACTTTGGGAATTTATATTGGAAATATGAAAAAATATATTTTCGGAGAAATAAAAATAAAATATGACAAACATATATATATTTGAAGAAATAAAAATAATATATATATGTATATGAGTGTGAATATTAATGTATAAAATACATTATGGTAATATAATATTATTATAATAATATAAAATAATTGTTTTATTATTATAATAATAATATTATATTGAGATATTTTATAAATTTTTGGGTATTATATTATATTATGGTATAATATAATATATATAGCAAAAAAAAGAAAAAAAAGAGAGAAATTTGGACAAAAAAAGGAAAAACGAAAGAAAAAAAAGGAAACAGAAGCAAAATCGCGTGAGGACCCCGAGAAACCGAGTTCCTCTGCTTTCGTCTTCGACGAGCAACGACTGCGAGATAACGCAAGGAGAGGACTGACGAGGGATGACCGACACCCAGGAGGCGACTGGACACCGTCACGCGCCGTGGGAACGTCGAAAAAGTGAGATCGACGAGAGAGGAAACCGCGGGAGAAAAAAGAGATTTGGCAGCACTGGCGCCGATTTGGCCCCAGCCCAGCCGACCGAAGACTCCCTTGGTGAAGCCGCGGCGAGCGGCGACAAAATAGGCCCGAGAACCGATCGAAAACGCTTGCAACGACGAAATCGACCCTGAATCGATTCGAATCGATGTAGTGTGAAAGGGGCCAAACCGGTGTCGCCCCGGCATAACAGTAGACCGGTAAGTGGTCGAAATTAATCGATTTATTTTTCAAAAAATTAGTTTGAATTTATATTTGACCGAAATTGATCGATTTAAATATATTAATGTGTAGCGCGCCGATAGACGACAAACACGAGTTTGAGCGAGTCTCGATTTACGTGCCTCTAGAAAATTCGGGTAAGTGATCCTCATATACTATGACTTGTATATTCATACGAAATTAGAATTAATCGTATGTGAATTAGAAATTGATCGCTTAAGTTACGGATTAATTTCATATAAATTACTGTATGTTTGGAATTGAAAAATTGATGATCGTAAATGGTTAAATGAACAATCTAAAAGGCTAGAAAGGCTTAAGGTGGCACGATGATAGTATTAGGCCCATTAAGGAGCAATTGGGCCCACTAAGGGTAAATTGGGCCAATATGTTAAATTAATTTAGAAAAGTGAAAAAAGAAGTATATCATGGTGAATTGATGTGATTGGTAATTATTTGCAGCTCCCGAAGATATATACGGAGTCAGATATTTACGGAGCCAGATATTTTGAAATACGAAAAGCGAAAAAAGGTGAATGAGCAATCGACGTAATTCTAGGTAAGGGATCTTTGCAAGCTCTTAGATATAGCTGTATGTATTTTTATCATCATTTACATACACTTAAATTCTGTATAGATTATGGATATGGAATTTCTGGATAGTACCCAAATATGAGAAAATTACAAAAATACCCCTAGAACCGGGAAAAATTTGAAAGTGCATAAAGTGCATGAACTTGATATTTTACATGTGAAAAAGAGGTTTTGTGGAACCCAAATGATAGACTGACTCTCGATTTGATTGTATGTATTAAATTGCACGTTTTTATGAAATGTGATTTGATTGACGAGTGATTTGATAGGATGTTGCCCTCTCAATCTATTTTGCACTGTTTTGCGTATCGCACTCAGTTTTGAGTACCACTGTTGTGAGAAATAGAGCCAGCTGTCTATTTGTGTGTGTGAAATCGTGCTAGAGCTATGAGGTCTGTGGATTTATCTAGATTGCTCTCGCACTTGATTTTTGATGTGACATATGAATAGACTGTGCTGGAGCACTGCTCGTACTGGACTCTGTTGTGATGTATGATTGAGATCGTGCTGTGTCATGACCCATTTTATCCTCTTATTATCGAAAATCACTATAAATTTTTTACGTTTTTCTTTCCTTACCCGATCGTGAACAACTCATCACCACACAGTTGGGCTGTGAGTTAATAATAATCCACTCTTAACATTTATTCCCAGTTAATAAAAGCGATGTCATACATTTGAAGTTAAATCATTCACTTATACAGAACATGTCTACTGACATCTATATCCCCCATAATTACAATTCAAATGACTACTGTGCTTTTACAATTGTTTAGATACAAAAAGAATCTTCATGTGTATACCTCTTAGCGATGGATGACAGCGGATACCCAAAATACAACGCCTCAATCCTCACTAGGCTGCTATGTAAGCTCTGTAGAGGGGGAAAGTAAAGAGGGATGAGCAACCACACACTCGGTAAGACAATAATGCAAGCATGATAGATAACTACTCTATCTACATGCTGATAGTGTTATGCATAAATCGATTTCGATTATAGTAGGAGCATGAGGGAATAAAACTATGCCATATGAGTATTCCTATATATCATGGATCAAAATCATGTAAAATTGGCACATAAAACATGAAATATCAACACGTGAAAACGTCTCATACTCATTCTCATTTAATCTCATAAAAATGGCAATTCATTTAAGAAACCTCCTTTTTAAATCACATCACAAAACTCTTTCTCAAACACACTGAAATCCCATAAAAAATGGTTTCTCAATCACAACATCATTATCATTTCTTAATTTAAAACCCCACAAGGCTCGACTCCTCCCTCGGGTCTACCCTGGACAGTCCGCAATCACACTTATATGCCTAACATGTGGTAGTAAGTAAATCCAATGAGACATGTCACTATATCACAAGACTATGTTGGCCAACTATGTCATACATCATCCCAGACCACACGGATCCCGCTGTGCGGGGTATCATGCTGGAACGAAGGTGGGTCAGTTCTCTGCCAGACTTTCTCAAATCAAGTAACCATCACGTGGTACATCGTAGTCCATGTGATATACACGGTACATCGTACTCTGCGAACCCATATCATGGTTGGGGGCGCCTGCCGTAGGTCTTATCTACCCCATACCAAGTGTAACCTCTATATAGTCTCGAGTGCACGTGGGAGTACTCTTAATACCAGGTCCTAGCCCTTCATGGCCTTGCTCGCCCCTGTTGGTTCCCTGATTCAGGTCCTAGCCCCTCACCCTCAACCCACTCAAGAGATTTGTTAGGCCTGTTGGGTTCCTTGAATGGATTAGTACCAGGTCCTAGCCCCTCACCCTCACCCCACTTAAAAGGACTGTTAAGCCTGTTGGGTTCCCTGAATATCGATCCGTATTACCCTCACCACGTCATCATACATACCACAATGTGAAAACCTGCATGAGCTACACTCCAGCGCAAATTCATGCATCATAAACAAATCACCTCATACGAGTAACGCTCTAGTACGACATTTATGCATAAAACATGAAGAAAACCACGTACGAGCATAACTCCAGTACGGTTATATGCATAAGAAACCCACTCGAAATCCACGTACGAGCAAAAGCTCTAGTACGGTTTATAAAACATTACCATAATTCAATTTAAAGTGCCAGCTAAGCTCCAGCACGTTTCAAACATGGGAAAACATCAATATCCAGTGCGAGCTATGCTCCAGCACGGTTTAATTCACATAAACATAATAGGCGACTCATAAACATTCAAAAACCAATCTCAAAACACATTTAGCACCTCACATGTGCTATTACACCACATCATTCAAACACTAGCCAACCTATCCATCAATTTGATTAAAACAAAGCAATATGTTTTGTGAAAGCATTCAAAACATTTGATTTATGCAATTATTGGCCTTACTATCCCATTTCCTTATAATACCATTTTAACAACCAAACCTCATACAAATACTCATAGTAATTTCCATACATTGTCAAACACATTTCTATAAACTCATGCACATTTTCAAAGCCCTATACACCCACAAAATACGAGCAGCTACCTCTATATACTTACAGAATTCCCTTACCTGGGATCACGACGCATGATTTCACTTCCTTAAAGTTGCATACTAGTGTGGTTCGATTCGTTTCCACGGGATCTCCAGAACTGCACATAAACGTATTTCACAACATTTTAGCCCATTATAATCCAACTCTTGCATTTACTATAGTCGATTCGACCTATAGTCTCCATTAACGCTTAGGAGGCCTCGTTTCATTACTCTACCCATAACTCGAGTTTATGGATCCTTTTAGGCCTATTAACTCGTTCCAAATAGATTTTAGATCGATACTAAGTCTATAGTGTTTGCATTTCATTGATTTCTTCACTATGGCAGTTATCAAGCATTTACAACCTCATTCCCCACAAATTCTCTAAACTCCCAATGTGGCTTCGTTTAACCACTACAAATCATTCGTATTACTTCAATAACAACTTATCACAATCCACAAACCACCAACTCATCAAAATTACACTTTCTCACACTAGATTCATCTCATTTCTTAGGTTACCTTAGTTCCATTATAACCTAGGTAGTTTTGACTATCAACACACATGCAAATCAATCCCAAAACCATTAAATAGATAATGTACTTGGGTTGGAGTGTTAGACACTTACCAAATCTAGTTTCTCTTCTTGCTCCAAAGGGAAATGCTCATTGCTTCTTCAATACCAACAACGAGGTTTTGGTTTCAACTATGTTGTTCTCTCCCTCAAGATGAACAACTTTGTGTCTAATGGCCTCACTTTAAATCTTACTGGAATGGGTGGTTTAGAGAGAGAAATCTAGGTTTTGGGTTGAAAATGGAAAGGGTGAAGTGTGTTTTCTGTAAATGGCAAATTTCACTGCTCCTATATATAGAATTGCTAGATGAGATCGATCTTTAAGGGAAGGAGATCGATCTGGTCCTCTTAAAATCCTTTTTTTTTTCATGGCATTTTACAAGCAGGAGATCAATCTATCGGGCTTGGAGATCGATATGTTTAAGACAGAGAGCTAAGGAGATTAATCTGGCTAAGGGAAGATATCGATATGCTCTTTCCAGTAGCCAATCGGAGATCGATCTGTTTACTTCAAGGATCGATCTCTTTATTACAGAATGTTTAGGAGATCGATCTGACTCCATTGGAGATCGATTTGTCCTATTCCATTGCTCGAATAAGAGCATTTTTGGCTCTTTCAGATCGATCTCTCATCCTCTGAAATCGATCTGGACTTTATATTTTCTAGATTTTCTGCAGTTTTTCTGCAACAACTCACACTTAAATATCTTTAATTTGCTGTCATGGTCATTTTCTCACCCAGTTACCTTTAAGACTTGAAAATGACATCCATTCATACCTTATACATATTAGAACTTGTGTGTATTCATTGTATAGTCAAAGGTATACTACACCAAGCTAAATGGAAGTACAACTTCATTCCATTTTACCACACTACTCATTTTGAGTTTCCAATCACCTTTGACACTTATAAAAGTCCATTTCTCCATATTCATATGAAATGAAACTTGTGTGTACATTACAGACTCATGTTATAAGTATGTACATCGAATCCATGAACTTACATCATTTATGCTTTACATTGTAAATACATCACCATACTCATGATCTTATAAAGTTTACATAAAAAAATACGCGTCTCACATGTTGAAGCCCTCGTGTTGGACTGTGTGTCACACTAACTTGCTCGCACTAGATCTGAGATGATAGGCTATGATTGATAATTTATTTGGTTGAAGTGATGAGCTTGTGACTTAGGCACCTATAACTGTGTGGAAATTGTACTGTGGTTCACGAGGTATGCTGTACCGTGTAGATAACATGGAGTACATTATACCGTGCAACTATGAGATGTGAGGATTACGTCTTTGGACTCAGGTATGCTTTGTCATTGTTCTGATTTGTGATAGTCCTTAAATAGGAGCCAATGGATAGACTAATCCCCTCTTCTCTGAGATACCCTTGCACACCTAGCTAGTGATAGCTTGGGGTCTCGGACTTTGGCCAAATGTCTTATGGATTTGTGTGGATCCCTGCCTACTCTCGCATGTTTTTATTGGTTTCTATAACGAAACTAATTGTGATTTAATTTTTGTGATGAAACCGTTTGAAATGAGAATATGATTTAAATGTGAGTTTCAATACTGAACACAGAAATATTTTACTCTGAACGAGTTTTGACATTCAGTTTTTGGCAGTAAATTGCTATGTGTTTTACTATAATGGTTTTGTGAATGCCATGAATTTTTGGTATAAACCATGCATTATGAGTATCGTAGATAATATGGTTATCTACCTGCTTTCATTTATTCCTTACTGAGCGTGTTAGCTCACCTCTTTTTTCTCATCCCTCCACAAATTAGCCCCAACGCTTCTGAGAGCTCTATGGTAGATTCCTGTATTTTCCTTTCGCTAGCAGCTGTTATCACATTGCAAAAGGTATACACACTTTTGAAATCTTTTGTATCTAAATATGACAGGGTACAGTGCTGTATTTATATTAGTACTGGGATATAAACCAATGTAAGCGAACGTAAAAGTTCTGTAAATTATCATAAGTATAACTTCTTATTATGGATGCATGGGAAGTGAATGAATTAAAGTATATGGGAGTGATCGACTAACAACGACTCATAACCCAACTGTCCGTATGTGTAGTCGTGATGTGTGGGAATTATTGATATAAATGTAAGGAATTTGGGTCACAACACGTAGAATCTTCAGTCACAAGATTGGCCTTATTTTTCTTACCTTTTCGAAAGTGATATTCTTTTGCAAAGTGGTCATTCTTTCTGCACACATAGCAAAGACCTTCCTTCTTTTTAAAGTTCTTAGCAAACTGTGATGTGATGCTGACGTCAATGATTCGATCTTCTAGCCACATCACTCTGTAAAAATCGGAATAGTCAAAGGAGCGCAGGGCCTTCCCTGCGTAAACACTCCGATGCTTAAGTCAGAAGAAAATCTCTGCAGAGTTTCAGTATATTCAAATAGTAAAATCTCCTTCCCGTTAAAAAGTCATACCTGTACCCTATTTATAGGGGACAATTTAGTCTTCAATGACGTATTTTTCCAGTAATATTGACTGTGAGTATCTAGGGATAAAATTGTCCGAAGTTGAGCATTAAATACAGAGTCTATTTTCATTTGTATTTAATTTTAGCGTGACACGTGGCACTTTATCTGAACGACACGTCATATTATTATTTTTTATCTTATTTTGCCCGTAACAATTGCTCCCTACTCTTTTGCGTATTATTAAATGCGGAAGAGTAACTGTTTTCTTGTCGTCACTGCCGGCACATACATATAGCGTGAGAGTGGAGGCTCAGACTTCATTTTCCTCACGAATTCAGCGGATCTTAACAGTAAATTCTCTTGTTCTAATCTCGCGACGAACCCCTCCGACATACCCTTGCGGCATATCCTTGCGGCACTTAGATTCTCACGGCAAGTGACCCTCACGGCCTTTTAGACTCTCACGGCATTTTATCCTCACTGCACATGACCCTCATGGCACATGACCCTCATGGCATTTAGACCCTCGCGGCATTTAGACCCTCACGGCACATGACCCTCACGGCACATGACCCTCACGGCATTTAGACCCTCACGGCATTTAGAGCCTTGTGGCATTTAAACCCTCACGACATTTAGACCCTCACGACACATGACCCTCACGGTATTTAGAGCCTCACGACACTTGACCCTCACGGCATTTAGACCATCGCGGTAAATGACCCTCACAACATTTAGAGCCTCGCGGCATCTAGACCCTCACGGCATCTAAGAACCTCACGGCATTTAAAGCCTCGCGGCATCTAGACCCTCACGGCATTTAGAGCCTCGCGGCATCTAGACCCTTACGGCATCTAAGACCGTCACGGCATTTAGAGCCTCGCGGCATTTAGACCCTCACGGCATTTAGAGCCTCGTGGCATCTAGACCCTCGCGGCATCTAAGACCCTCACGGCATCTAGACCCTCACGGCATTTGATACCTTTTGTTTTTTCGGATCCTGTCGGCCTTTGTTATCGAGGGTGGCCAGAATTTTTGGCATCTTGTTTTTCTTGATGGCCGGGCACGGTCGCGAAAAGGAAATAGTTTTAGACCCTTATTCTAGGCTCAGAGAGTCTGACTTGAACAGTTTAGGAGTAATTTTTCTCTTCCGGAGGGTTATATTTATAGGCTTCCCACCACAACTGAGCGCGCTCCCCAATCCGTTAGTAGTGGTGTTCCTGTACATCGGGCTTCACTAGAATTTGGGTTTCGTTTTCCTCTTCCTGAATTTGGAGTTGTTTTTCTTCGCCACTATGGCATAGTTCCCGCTCAACTTCATCCCAATGGATGGGCCCAAGTAGTAGGATTTATGGTCGTATGTCATAAACTTAGCGTCAGGCCTACTATCCCACTATTCAATTCTTTTTTCAGAGTCCGTAGTGTACGCAATTCGACCCGTTTTTGTATTCAAAAAGTCTCTGGAAGGGGTTAGAGTACTAAACTTTTCGGGAAACCTCCCTCTAAGCTTCACAACTATGCTTCCGATTGGTTTGTCGTTGAGGTTCCTCCATCTTTGAATATTCCTATTCGGTGGAGTTGTTGCGGACCCAATAATCTTAGCCCGATTATTAATTTAAGAGACGCATATGGTCCCCTCATTTCTCAGCTTCAAGTAGAGGATGAGGGTGCTTTGTTGTCGGTATTAACTCCGGAGAACATAACTGCTGCGGGTTGGGGATGCGCTTCCGTTGACTTTGCTGTTACACCCGAGCCTTCTTCTCCATTTATTTTTCCCGAGGGAGGTCACGGTGTAGGTAGTCCCACTGATCCTTCAGAGGTTGAGTCAGATGAGGATTTAGATTGGGGCCAGGGCGAGGCATTTGACAGCCCTTTTCTAGAATTGCCCACGGATGAGAGCTTAGCTAACATCCATTCTCTTCATGATTATTTAAATCCGGGTGATTTCATATCGCATTTCGTTGCATAAATGTCTGTCCATTTTCCTCTTATTTGTTTTGACTTTTGTTTTTTTGTTCTTTTTTCAGGGATGGACCCACTTAGAAGCGCTTTTAGACAACGAGAAGGTGATGAGGATGCTGCTAGAGTTACCCGTCCTTCCAAGGGTAGACGTCAACAAGATCAAACTCGAGAGTCCCGAAGCCATGCTCATGCTTCTGATCCAGACTCTCGATGCGAGAGGTCGAGGCCTCCTCAAGCTCCCCTTCCCGCTCCTCCTGAGGGATCTGGTTCTCACGATCGAGATAGGGGGAAACAGCCAGCCGCAGATCCCCAACTTCCAGACCTTGAGATGGAAGAGCACCATCAGGCGAATCAAGCGGAGTGCAACACAACTCGTCCGTCTCGAATTGGGAGACAGTGTTTGTATATTGAGTCGTCCATGAGGGATACACCAGCGTTTCCCCCCGTTGCAGATCTTAACACTTCCAGATACGTGGTTGACGGTGTTGTGGCGGTTCACGGGAAAAACTTCATAGTGTATCCAGGCGTCAATGACAACGACTCAATTCACGACCCTGGCGTAGCAGCCCGGATGGGCTGGTCGACCATACTCCCTAGAGACGAGGCGGAGTTGTTCAAGAGTTTTCCCCAATCCGAGGATCGAGCCGATTATTTGGCCGTGATGGTATCTATTTAGCCCATTTTCCCTTTCTGTTTCTCTCTTTTTATTCTTTACGGTATTTTCTTGACTGATCTTTTGATTTTTCTTGCATTCTCAGACAGCTCAGCAAGTGATCGCTTGCAATGCGCGGTATCGAGCTTATAGGACTCGGGCTGACGTTGATCTTCAACAATTGAGGAGTGAGAAGGCTGAGTGGCTTACTGAGAGAAACCAATACAGGAGGCTTCCCGAGCAACTCGATCGACTGAAGAAGGAAAAATAGGATCTAAATCTCAGCCACGTTCGCCTTCAAGAGGATTTTGCCAAGGAGCAAGAGAGGTCCAAGGAATACAAGGAGTCCTTAACTGTAACTCAAGAGGAGTTGGACTCAGTTCTGCAAAAGCTCCAAGATCTCCAAACTAGTTACGATGAGGTGAGGTCTGACAACATGCAGCTGAAAGAAGAGGTTTCGAGCTTACGTAGAGGGCCTTCGTCTTCCTCAGTTAGCCCAGACGTGAGGAACGAGATTCGTTCCGAAGCTGTACAGGAGTACCATTTATCGCAAGGCTGTTATGACAGAAAGATGTTATTTGCTACAGGCTTTGCGAAATACGGTTTCTATATGGTGCGTTCCTGGTTAGAGAAGGAGAGACCAGGAGAGACCTTTTCTGAGCTGCAGTGGTCGACACGGTTGGAGGACTATACTGGCGAGTTTCGTGGTTGGACAAATTATGAGCCCGACAAGGAGGACTTCGAGACCTATCTTGAGAAGGGGGCCCATGACGATCTCTCCAATCTGTCGGGCCCTTAGGAGTCTCGCCCGCAATCAGGAGTGATTGATGCTCTGGGTGATTTAGAAGGCGATGAATCTGATGCTTCGGGCGAAGGTAATCCTCCACCAGCTAACGAGTAGTTCTAGTCGTTTTCCTTTTTTCTTTTGTTGTTAACGTTCTTTTATTAGAGACTTTGATGCTTTTTGTATGAAGTTTTACCGAATAAATAAATCAATTCGTTTTGCAAGATCATGTTTTAAGTTCCCCTTATTGCTTATTTTTGCATATTCTCTTTTTATATTGGTGGCTCACCTTGCGCATTTTTCACAGTAGCTTACCTCGCGTATTTTTCGCTTCAAACTCTTTATCTTGAGTGTTTTCTCCATGGCTTACCTTGCGCATTTTTCACTTCAAGCCCTTTATCTTGAGTGCATGGCTTACCTCGCGCATTTTTCGCTTCAAGCCCTTGCACGTTTTCTTCATTCGCGCCAAGCCCTTTATCTTAAGTGCATGGCTTACCTCGCGCATTTTTCTCTTCAAGCCCTTGCACGTTTTCTTCATGGCTTACCTTGCGCATTTTTCTCTTCAAGCTCTTGCACGTTTTCTTCATGGCTTACCTCGCGTATTTTTCGCTTCAAGCCCTTTATCTTGAGTGCATGGCTTACCTCGCGCATTTTTCGCTTCAAGCCCTTGCACATTTTCTTTATGGCTTACCTCGCGCATTTTTCGCTTCAAGCCCTTTATCTTGAGTGCGTGGCTTACCTCGCGCATTTTTCGCTTCAAGCCCTTGCATATTTTTTTTGTGGCTTACCTCGCGCATTTTTCGCTTCAAGCCTTTTATCTGAATATAGCTGAAAATCTTGAAAATATTTAATAATTCATTATTCGATAGTTTTGACAATGGAATCAAAATAAAAATAAAAATAAACATTTCATTGCCAATATCCCTTCAGGTGATTAGCATTCCATGTCTTTGCTATTTTCTTGCCTAGTAAACTCTCCAAGATGCAGGTACTTGGTCCGATCATTCTCTTGACTCTGTAAGGCCCTTCCCAATTTACTCTGAACTTCCCGTCTTCTCTTGAGGCATTGGTGATGATTGACTTTCGCAGCACGAGATCTCCTTCATGTAGGGGTCTATCTTTTACACGAGAGTTATAATAACGAGCAACCCTTTACTGGTAAGTGGCTAGCCGTATAGCGGCAAGATCTCGCTGCTCGTCAAGCAGATCCAGATTCTCTCGTAACCCCTGAGAATTCACTTCTTGTACATAGGGAATTAACCTCGGTGAGCCAGCTCCGATTTCTACAGGTATCAATGCTTCAATTCCATATACTAAGCTGAACGGTATTTCCCCGGTCGGTACCCGACTCGTCGTTCTATATGCCCATAGAATACTTGACAGCTCGTCTACCCAGGCCCCTTTTGCTTTGTCCAGACGAGTCTTGAGGCCGTGAAGTATGGTCCTATTACTGATTTTCGCTTGGCCATTAGCTTGCGGATATGCCACAAAGGATATCCTGAGTTGAATCTTCAATCCCTCGCAGAAATTTCAGAATGCTTCGCAATCAAACTGCTTCCCATGATCTACGTTCAAGATCCTTGGGACTCCAAATCGGCAAATTATCTCCTTCCAAACCATCGCTTCGACCTTTTTCTCAGTAATTGTGGCTAGGGACTCTGCTTCTACCCATTTGGTAAAATAATCTGTGGCTACCAACAAGTATTTTCGTTGACCCGTAGCCACTAGGAATGGTCCAAGTATATCCAAACCCCATTGGGCAAACGGCGTAGGCTGGAATGTACTTTGAAGGGCCGATACTGGGGTAGTCGTCAGGGGGGCGCACCTTTGACATTTGTCACATCTTCGCACCTTATCAAGTGCATCTTGCTTGAGTGTGGGCCAATAGAATCCTGTCCTGAGTATTTTTGCTGCCAAAGCTCGGGCTCCTAAGTGTTCTCCACATATCCCCTCGTGGACCTCAGCCAATGTGTAGTTGGCTTGTTCTGGATCTAAACACTTCAATAGTGGCATGGTATATCCCCTTTTATAAAGTCCCCTATTGATCAAAGTAAATTTTGCACTCTGAGTCCTCATTTTTCGGGCTGCTTCTTTTTCACTGGGGAGTGTCCCCTCCATTAAATACTGTTTTATGGTCGTCCTCCAATCAGAACCGACGTCAATTTCTAACACCCCTTCTTCTTCTTCTATGCTTGGCTTAACCAATCTTTCTACTTTCACGGCCCTCCCAGTAGCTTCTTTGGAGGATGCTAACTTAGATAGAGCGTCAGCATGGCCATTCTCAGATCGGTCAATTTGGGTTATCTGGAAATTGTCAAACAATTGAGCTAATCACCGGACCTTCTCCAAGTACGGAACGAGAGTAGATTCTCGCACTTCATACTGTCCTTTGAATTGGTTGACGACAAGTTGTGAATCGCTATGGGCTAGCAAATTTTGAATTTGGAGTTCCCTTGCGAGTTTCATGCCACAAACTAATGCTTCGTACTCAGCCACATTGTTGGAACTAGGGAAATCAAAACGTAGAGAATATTCTATCATTTCCCCTTCTGGTGATATTAGCACGATGCCAGATCCACTTCCCCTGACGCTTGATGCTCCGTCAACAAATAACTTCCACCAGTTCAACTCTTCCCCCTTAGCCTCATCTCGAGATGTGCATTCAACAATGAAATCTGCTGAGCTTGTGCTTTAATAGCTTGTCGAGGCTGAAAAGAAATATCATATTCTCCAAGCTCAACTGCCCACTTCACTAACCTTCCCGAATGTTCAGGCTTTTGAAGTATCTGTCTCAGCGGCTGATCTGTTAATACAATTATAGAGTGTGCCTGAAAATAGGGGCATAGTTTTCGGGCTGCCATGACAAGTGCTAAGACCACTCTTTCAACCTGGGGATATCTTGTCTCTGCCTCCAAGAGTACTTTGCTTACATAATAAACAGGCCTATCTCCTTCTGCGGTTCTCCTCAACAAGACTGCACTTACCGCTTTATCGCCTATTCTAAGGTACACAAACAGCTGCTCCCCGGTTAGAGGCCTTGACAGTAGTGGGAGTTCTTTCAAATACTCCTTCAATTTCTCAAAGGCTGTTTGACATTCCTCGGTCCACTGAAAGTTTTTTTCGCCTCGGAGTGTCTTGAAGAACGGTAAACTTCTTTCAGCTGATTTCGACAGGAAGCGGTTTAGTGCGACTATCCTCCCTGTCAACCTCTGTACCTCTTTAATTGTAACTGGAGGCTTCATGTCCAAAATGGCTTGGACCTTCTCGGGGTTGGCTTCGATCCCACGGTTGGTTATCATGAACCCCAGAAACTTCCCAGACTGGACTCCGAACAAACACTTGTCGGGGTTCAGTCTCATGTGATACTTCCTTAGGACCGTGAAGACTTTGGATAGCTGCAAAGCATGAGATTCCCCTTCTCTACTTTTCACAATCATGTCGTCCACATAAGCCTCCATTGTAACTCCAAGTAGATCCTTAAAAACTCTATTTACCATACGCTGATATGTGGCACCCGCGTTTTTCAGGCCAAACGACATCACTCTGTAATAGTAAGTTCCTTTATTAGTGATGAAAGACATCTTCTCTTCGTCTTCTGGGTGCATTAAGATCTTATGGTAACCGGAGAAAGCGTCCAAGAAGCTAAGAAACTCGTATCCCGAAGTTTCATCTACTAGTTTGTCTATTTGGGGTAGTGGATACGAGTCTTTCGGACATGCCTTATTCAGATCTGTAAAGTCCACACACATTCTCCACTTTTCGGTGGCTTTCTTCACCATTACTACATTTGCTAGCCATTTCGGATACAGGACTTCTCGAATGAATCCAGCCTCAAGCAACTTGTCTATCTCCTCTTCAATGATTTGATGCCTCTCAGGGGTAAAATTTATTTTCTTCTGTTTGATAGGTTTAGCTCCGGGTAATACGTTAAGTTCATGACAAATGACCTTCGGATCTATTCCGGGCATATCGGCAGGGGTCCATGCAAAAACATCGGTATTAAAGTCTGAGATCGTCGTCGACTGATCTAAAGATAGCGACTCTTGCAACTTTTCAGACCTTGTCCCTTGTAGCATAGCTGTCACAGCTACTCCAAGTTGTAGATCATGTACTTCAAGAGTAGCATTACGGAATCGATCCACATAGCTTTTGAGTGATTCCTTGCTCTCTTGCCTTAAAGTAAGCAGATAGGTGGCCTCCTTCCTTTTCTGGCTTTTTATCACAAAGGCCTTCAGGAATTCGCTTCTTAATTGATTGAAAGACGAAATAGACCCCTCCGGCAAACTGTTAAACCATTTTAGTGCATGGTCAGTTAAAGTTAAGGGGAATGCTCTACTCATGATCTCATCCTCCCATCCATGTAATAATATCAATGACTCATAGTTCTGAATGTGGTCATAAAGGTCAGTTTTTCCCATATACGTCGTCATCTGCGGCATTTTAAATTTTGAGGGCAGCGGTTTTCCCATGATCGTTGTACTGAATGGGATTCTTCTTCTCTGATTTTCTTCAGTTGGAACCAACATTTTCTCTTCTAAGATTAGTTCCACCATTCTTTTCATATCTGTGGTAACTTGTGCCTTAGACATAAGTTTGTTTTACACTTTCTTAGCATTGTATGTATCAGCTTGGCCGCAGTCTATAGCTTCTTTCCTGTTACCCTGAGTTTGATTTTGACGAGTCTGAGATTGAAAGTTTGCCATTCCAGTTTCAAGGTTTCGTTTTGGATCTATTTTCGAGTCTCTCTCAGCATGAGACCCTGTTATTACCACATCTTTGATTCCATTGTTTGGCGGGCCGTTTGTGTCCTGGGGCCAAGGATCTTTCGCACCCAAATATCCAGAATCTACTTGAGCCGGACCCTCAAGGTTTCTATTACTTTGGCGTCTCCGACCACCAACAATCTCCCATGTTGAATTCCTTGTACCATGACGCCGCGATTTTTTGACACCCTGATGTCTCCAGTTCATTGGAGTCTCGGGCATAGGGTCTTTCGTAGCTTGGCGTCGTAGGCCTTCCGAGGCCTCACGCACAGGGTCTCCCATACCCTGACGCCTCATGTCTTCCTCAGTCTCACATATAGGGTCTCGTGCGGTCATGTTGCGAGGATTTCACACACCTCTAAAATGAGGGTCTCACGCGGAAGGGTCTCATGTGAGCTGGCATCCCCGTACTATGAGTGCACCACGTGGCGCGCGGCCATGCTGTGAGAGTTTCGTGCACCCCTACCGTGAGGGTCTCGCGCTCCCCTGCTGTGAGAGTCCGCCGTGGGCATGCCGTGAGGGTTCAATACAGGCATGCCGCGAGAGTCAGGTGCGGGCATGCCGCAAGGGTTCAATGCAGGTATGCTGTTAGAGTCTTGCGGCATGTTGCCGTGAGGGTCTCACGGCATCTTGTATCGATTCTTCTGTGAAGAGTTTTTTTGCCTCTTTGTTTTGGTGAGCTTTGTTTCTCACTTTGAGTTTTGTTCTCATTAGGACCTTCAATGTTATGCACATTGTTATCCTTTTCATCTATCATACAGGCTACAGTTTCGATTTATATATACTTGACCAATTCGTCCAAGGTCAATCACTTCTTTTTTTTTTTTTTGTAAATTTCAAATGTCTTTGATAATCTTTTCAAGAAGGAGATAGTTTGCCAATTATCGTAGACACTTGGAAATTTTCAGAAATTAGTTCTCTAGCATCATTACATTTAGTAGCAATGTCATTCAATTCATTAACTTGATCAATGGCAGGTTTAGAGTATGTCATTTTAAAGTCCACATACCTGTTCACAAGGAAGGATTTGTTCCCGACATCTTCATCCTCATACATCTTTTAAATTACAAGCCATAATTCTAATGATGTGTTGTGCTAGTGAAACACATTAAAGAGCAAGCTACTAAGTGCTTGAAAGATTAAAAGTCTGCAACTGTAATCATATTTAAGCCACTTTTGTTGTTTTGTTGAAAGTTGATCATCACCACTTACTTTTTGCGTAAAATACTCATGTAATACATATGCAACCTTTAAAAGACTAACTTAATAGTATATCTTCATGTTTCATCTCTTGTAATTCAGTTCATTAAATCTTTCTAGTTTCTTCACTTCATAAACATGAGGCTTGAATACAGGATTCACCATCTTGAAGCACTATTGTTCTTAAATTTGTTGAATAAAAATTGGAGTGTGGTGGACGGTGAACTAATACGAACAAGTTGAACTGAAGAAACTTTGATAAAGAAGAATTTATGTAGGCAAGACACTTCAAAGAAGTTATATTAAGAACAATACTCTCCCCACATAGGTGCAAATGGTTTAGGAAACGTTGTTCTTAGGATACAATGCCTATTCCTAGAAGAATTAACTTGCATTTTGAATTCCTCATTACGAACTCTCTTGAATAAAAAACCAAAAAAAGAGCGCAAGAAGGAATGTTCAAAAATTTTAAAATTTAAAAGAAAAATTATGTTACATTGTGTGAAAATGAATGTTTGTAGAAGCATTTATAAGCCCCAATTGATGTTAGAAAATACTTTTTCATGATCAATCATCTTTTGGCTGAAGAATTATAGTTTTTTGAATTAAGAGACATGATCAACAGACTTATTGTTTTGAATTTTCAAGATGGGCAGTCGAATACTTAAGCAAAGAAGTCACTGCCTTAAAGTATTTTACACATAAACTTTTTCGGGTTTGGGGTAGTCAAATGCTCTTTAAAGTAGTTAACTACCTTAAGCATATTTCAAAACAACACTTATTTTATGTTAATGGCAGTCAACTACTATTTTGGACAATCAACTGCTTAAGACAATTTTGTCACGACCCAAACTACCTAAAAATCAGAGTTAATTTTTCGCGTTTTTATTATTTTCTTACTTAAATTCTCACCTGTCCTCGAATCGTGACCAACACTCCACTAATAATTGGGCTGTGCGTCAATGCCAGTCCCACCATACATCTACCCTAGTACTTATTTCTTCTCCAGTCATTTATAATTGTTATATTATTTATACATCCCCTGAAGTTACTTACAAACATGTTACTGTGCTATGCTTATGTAGATACAATATGTACAAGTGTATATATACCTTATGTTGATGGGCAGCAGCGGATACCCGAAATGCAGTACTGAGTCGTCGCAACTTCAACCGGAGATTATCTGTGGGAGAAAATGAAAGGGGTGAGCACATCAAGCTCAGTAAGGCAATCCTACGAACAAATAGGCAACCATACTACCTACATGAACGTAGTGCCATGCATAAACCGCCCTTTCTCCACACATTTTAAAACAATGCTATGCATTATGATGAAATGTAAAACACATTTGCACGGAAAATCAACATGCAATTATTATAAATCATTTCTTTCTCAATAAAGATTTTCACAATAAAGTCAGGATTCGACCCCTCCTGCGGGTGATCCTGACTCACACAAAATCATGAAAACGTTTACATCACACGTGGGTTTTGAAAAGCATGGAAATACCATCATGCAATTTAGTTTTAAAACCCAGTTTAAATCATCATAAAAGTCATCAACATGCGAGACTAGGCAACATCTGTATATAGGTAAATAACTAGGACTATGGCCACATTTGTCCTCGTGAGTTCCTCAGCTACACGGATCCTAGTGTGCGGGTTCTCACCATGATCGGGAACCGCCCGGGAGGTGGGTCAGTCCATCCCGTCAGTCTTATCCGATCCCCGGCATCCGAAGATGCTGCATCCGGAGATGCCGTATCCGAAGATACCACATGGTACATCGTACTCCATGCTACTTGCACGGTACATCGTACTCCGTGAACCCATATAATATCTCTAGGTACTCCAGCCCAATTGGCCTGCTTCCCACAGAGGTTTGTTTCTCAATACTCATGCCATGTCTCAAAATGCACGTGCGAGCCTATTAAATCGGTGACACACAGTCTACCCGATGCTCCAAGCACGGCTCATCGCATGTTCTCATAAATCAGTGCGAGCGATGCTCAGCACTCTCATCAAAACAAGTAAACTGGCAGAGCCCGCTTACATCCCCACAAGGCCGCCAACCTCATCCCTCACTCTCACCCCACCTAAGAGGTCTCTTGAGCCTGTTGGGCCTTTTGGCTGACTCCAAGGGCAGACAGCGGTACTCCACAAATCCGGTAAAACTAGTGCGAGCTAAGCTCAGCACTCTGTATATAAATCATGTGAAAATCAGGTGCGAGTTAGACTCTAGCACCCTGTCACGAAGATCATGTAAAATCTGGTGCGAGTTAGACTCTAGCACCGTGTCATGAAAAGCAAATGAAATCTGGTGCGAGTTATACTCTAGCACCTATGCATGTAAAACTCTAGTGCGAGCTCTCGCTCCAGCACTAATGCATGCATCACACAAATCAAAAATACCGTGCGAGCGGAGCTCTAGCACGTCATATGTCAATAAAACACGTAGGCGGCTCTATTTACTCAAAACAGTTTTCAAATCAATTTCACGTTGAAAGTATGCAATGCGGTGCATTTTCTTTCAAGGTGAGCCAGCCTACTCATGCATGCGTTGAAATACCTCCAGAACGAGCAGGAACCTCTTGTCCTTGCTCCTCCCAATTTTTCCTAAATTTTTAGATTTTACCCTTAACAAGGGTATTTTAGTAATTTGCCCATTCGGGGCACTAACATTATTCTTCGACCTCTAGACCCTTCAGATAAATTTTAAAGGACTGCGTATGAATTTAAAATTGCGTAAAGTTACCTCTAGCAGTCCGCAGAATTCCCTTACCTTATTTTTCTGTCGAGTCTAACCTTTTCTTTCCCAATGTTGTCTCGTCGCGCAGTCCGTTATGCTCCCAATCAAATGCTCGGAACTGCGTATTAATATTCCTCAGGTCAGATATTATGCAATTTAATCGTATTTAATCTTTTCTGGGCTTAATTTAAATCGTTGGGCCCATTTACTCCTATTGGGCCCGATTGCACCTTAATGGGCCTTGATCGGCCTTAAGCCCGTTTACCACTTAATTTTCTCTTTATCGAGGCCTATTGGGCTCATTGGGCCCACCAATAATTTATGGAGCCTCGTTCTAATTCTCGAATATCTAAATTCAATATTTACGACAATTAGTCTAAATTTCCATAAATTAATTCAATTTATGCGTAAATTAAATCAATATCACGCATAACGAGGTAATTGTCGTAAATAGGGATCACTTACCTGAGATTCCATGCTAGTCCTCAAATCGAGACTGTCTCGAGCCCTCGGTGGATGCCAATCGTCGAGCTACACAATTAATTACATTTTCGGGTAAACTTTTCAGTCGAAATTTAATTAAATAAAATATTCCAAATTTAAATCGGGTCAATTTGACCGCTTGTCGACTTACCCGAAGCTCGATTGCATCACAGGAATTTTCCCCAATTTTTTTCTCTTTCTTTTTCCCTTTTTTCTTCCTTTTTTTTTCCTCTCTTTTTGGCTGAACCGGTTCAGTTCAGTTCGGACCGGTTCAGACCGTCGGTTCACCCCGGTTCGACTAGTCCACCGCCGGTTCACCCCTTTTTCGGCCGGTTCTCCGCCGGCTTCCACCGCCAGTGGCTCCGCTGGGTCGTCCGCACCTCGAATCTGGCCTCGGTTCGCCTCAACGTCGCCGGAATGCCGCCGGTCCGGCTGTTCTCCTCTTCGCCGTCGGACCCGTTTCCCTCTTTTGGCCGTCGCCGGCGATTTCGGCCATTTCGCCGTCTGCTACCGGTGCAGAAAGGATCGCCGTCGCCTGGGCTTTCGAAATCGGGCCTTGGTTTCGCCTGGATCGCCGCCGTTCGCCGCCGGTGGCCTTCTCTTTCCCCGCGGCTTCTCCTCCCGATTTCGGCCTCCTCCGGCGTCGGTTGGCTGCACCGCCGTTACCATCGTGCTCACCGGCGTCCCCTCTTCCATTTTCGACCCTTGGCCCGGTCATCGGCCGCCGGACAGCTCGTCGGGCTTTTCGATCAATTGCCTCCGTTTTTCTTTCTCTCTCCCCGACCACTCTCTCTCTCTCTTTCCTTTTTTTTTTTGTTTCAGATTCATTTTTTTTTATTTTATCAATTATTATTATTATTATTATAATCATTAAAATACATTAAAAATACCCAAATCTCTACAAAAATTATTATTTAATTCTAAATTCTTTAATTTAATTTTATTTAATTTGTTTTAATCTTTTTTTCGGGTATAATTTCTTCGTATTTTTGGGATATTGTCCCGGGTGACTTTTCGATATATTTTTTGATTATTTTCGGGATTATTTTTCCGAACTAAAAATCCCGATTAATCCCGATTAATTCCAATAAATTAATATCTTGATCAATTTAACCCAAAATAAATTTATTTCATCTTTATTGACCAAGATTTCTCAAATCCATATTTTTAATTAAATTTTCTTATCGAAATTATACCGGCTTTCGATCTTTTGACCATTTTGCCCTTACACGTGTTCGGGATTAATTTAACCCGACCTTCCTTCATACTTCCCCCCATCTTTTCTTATTTAATTTTCGTATTTTAATTAAATTCGGGTCTTACAACTCTCCCCCACTTAAGGAATTTGGTCCTCCAAATTAGAACCAATTCATATGAGTCCATATACAACTCCGGGTACATCAATCGTATCATACTTCTTTAATTCTTATGTGACCTTCTCCGGAGTGTATTACTACCGAAAGACTTTAATTAGAGAGATCATCTTAAACCTCTATACTTTCTCTTTCCTGTTTAATGCCCGAATCAACTTCTCGATATACTTATAATTTCATTAAACTGAACTTTTGGAGTTCATATCCAATCACCTATGCTGGATCTGAATAGTATTGTCGAAGCATCAAAAGTGGGACACATTGTGGGTGCCTGCTTATTCAAGTGGAAATGTCACCTACAGGTCTTATCTCCCACTTGTCCAATCTCTCAAAATATTCCATCCAGCGCAACTCAATTTACTTTCTTCCAAAAGTTCGCTATGTCCTTATTCTCTTAGGACAAGTAACTTTCAACCATACTAATTCACCAAGGGAAATTTCAATACTTGTCTATCTGCTCTGAGGTGTTCTTAATCTCTCAACTTAATTAAACATCCTCAGAGACTTATCATCCAACGTCGAAAATGATTCAATCTGTCACCCACTTTTTTTTTCCAATTTGGGGAACAACCCCTACAGCCATACACTGCCTCATATCTTGTTATCCCGATACTCAACTGCCAACTGTCGTTATTGGCGACTTCAACTTGAAATCAACCGATCATTCCAGGAGCTTATAAAATCAATGGCACACGCTTTCATCGGATCCTCCAGAACTTGTACGGTCCTCTCTGACTGACCAACTGTCTGAGGATGGAAAGCTGTGCTTAATACTCAGTCGGGTTCCCATAGCTTCCTAAAAATATTCCCTGAAGTAGAAAGTGAAGCGGGAATCCCTATATGATATCATGCTCACCGGAACGCTACATAATGCTCACAATCTTCCTTATACCTGAATCCTCATACACACTTCGAGTATTTAGGGATTTCATAACCAGAAGGTGGGTGGACTTAGTCATTCTGTCGGCTATCATCCAAATAGCCTTGTAATTCACCTGGGTTCTCTGTAACCCTTCATAAAATTCATGGAGACTTGTTCTCATTTTTCGTGCCGTGTCGATATAGGTAGGTGCTGCAATAACTCTGCAGCCTTTTAATACTCTACCTTACTCTGCTGACACACTAGGCACTTTTCCACAATCTCCACAAATATCTCTTTCCACATCTGACCACCCATACCCTTTTTGAGATTTCGATATATTTATTTACTTCCGTATGCACTGTATATCCCGAAGATTGAGCTTCTGACAATATTACTATCTCATCCATTGTGGTCCTGGGGAGCACTCATACTGTCTCTGAATCCTCAGTAACTCATCATCACCCACTGTGAACTCTATCACTGTACCCTTCTGAATCAGACCCAAACTATCGACATCCGGTCGATCATCACGCTAAGCCTGGCAAATCCGGGCACTCTCATCCGGTTCTAATCATCAGGCTAGCTGTCACACAATCACTGTCATCATCAGAAGGGTTCACATCCAAACTGAGGCTCATAACTGCATCTCGCAGCTCCCGCTCCCTGACCATCATATGTGGTACCATCCCGAGGCTCTTTTTACTCGAGGCATCAGCCATCACATTAGCCTTTCCTGGGTGGTACAATTTTTCACAAATCAAAATCTCTCAGAAGCTCTATCCCACTATGTATTTTCATATTCGCCCCTTTCTGTGAAAACAGATACTCGGGCTCTATGATCAGTGCATATCCATAATTCCTCATCGTGTACCTAATAGTACCATATCCTCGGTACAAATACTGTTGCCAACTTTAAATCATGGGTCAGATAGTTTATTTCGTGATCAAGGAGTTGTCTGACTCCAAAATTGACTATCTTCCCATTATACATCAATACACAGCTCATTCATTATTTCGAGGTATTCATACTCACTGAGAACCTCTTGAGCTGTTGGGTATGGTGAAATTAATCACGGTGGTCAGTTCATACTTCATCACGCCAAATTCACGTCACAACAATAATCTTATTTATCATCTCTTTCTGAGACCACGTTTCTTAGTTAAACGTGTCAACAAGGTAAATCCTTTTAGAACTTGCAGCAACCCATTGCAAAAGAAATTTTCCAATCGTTACTTGTAAATCGCCCTAGACTTTAACTACACCCAATATCACCGATACTGCTGATTACAATTCGGTCCAATCCTTGACTTATTTACGCATAAGCGTATAAGATCCTTCCAACCGCTTACGTTTTCAGGTACTAACCTGCGCCATTTCCTTTTCCTTACCTTAACGGCACCTATTAAATTTACTATGTTAGTCTTTATGATTTGTCGAATTTTAATATTCTTATCGTCTTAGTAAGGGTATCCTAATGCTAACGGTATTTCTTACGGTGATCGATTCACGCTATAGGTTATATATATATATCTAGACGCTGTTAAGTCTTCAGGCGGGGAGGTATTTTAAAATACCTTTATTAGCCCTCAGACTTAACCACAACTACTGGTTATGGTTATACCCATCTTTGTCCTTGGTTATAATTTGTATTCGCTACTAATTGCCTTAATCCTTATTACTTCGTATACTCATTGCTTTAATCCTAATGACTCCTTTGATTTTCAACTGTTGCACCCCTGTTTTCAACTTAAAATCTCGATAACCATATTCCGCTAATTAATCCTCCTCCACTGGGGTACTCATTTATCAGTATTGTGCCCAATGATGTAGGCATTCATGCCTTTTACTCACTTATATGCGAATGAAGGCGGTATGAATAAATATGTGGCACCAGGATCAATAAACATATGTACTTCATTATTCATAACAAGTGTGGTATCTCACACCACATCCATGAAACATCAATAGTGTCCTGGTCCAAGACATCCTCTCGCCTTCGTCCAACAACCTACTTTCCTTTTTCTTTTCGGCTAGGGCCTCTCTTTTCGTTGCGGCTATACCAACGAAGTTGTTCTGTCTCTTTACTTTTCTGTGGGGCGATCTCGCCCAACTCTGTGCAATCAAAATCAATGGTCCGTCTTACCACACTGGACGACCATTTTTACTAATACCGTGTAGGTATAGACCCTCATTCCGTGGTATCTACCACACATCTCACACTGCTTACAGTGCTCACACTGCTACACCGCTTCGTAGCAGGTTGGGGTTCTCCAATCACAATGCCCCCTAACAGTGCCAAAATTGGATGCACTAGGGCCTTACCAATTATCTCAGCCCATAACTCATCAAATCTAATCTTTAACCAATTACCATTTTCCCATTTTGACATCTCTGTCATTTCTCAATTTTCTTTTCTATCTCTATTTCAGCCCTCATTACCTTTCTCAATCTCAGAGGCGTGCAATTCATGTTCTTATTTACCAAACTGTAAATCTGCGCACCGCCTCGGTATAGGTAATATCTCACAGGCCAATCAGACTCTAACTGACAATCTGAGCCCTTCCATAAACTTTTAGACCTCTCGACTGTCACTTGTTCATTTGTCGAGGTAATATCTGCCCAGAATATAATCGAGTCTCCATGCTCGTCAATAAATCAAATCCTCCGGGTCAAAGCAAGGACTTTTATCCTTAATTTCCTTTAAATCATGTTCGGGATATCCTGTCACCGGAATATATCCAAGATATTTCTCATCTCAACTCTTAAGATGGGTCGAGCGGGTTTCCACCAATGCTCCGCTGCGCCCTCTGATCTCATACATAATCTGAGCAATTAGCTCCTCAAAATAATACCCATGCTCCG
Organism: Firmiana major; assembly: GCA_033439115.1. Classification (NCBI taxonomy): domain Eukaryota; kingdom Viridiplantae; phylum Streptophyta; class Magnoliopsida; order Malvales; family Malvaceae; genus Firmiana; species Firmiana major. Next base: position 32,135,924 of record CM065913.1, on the reverse strand, counting down.
CTTCAATCTCGCGAAGCATCTCTCAATACTGTCCGATCACTCTGTCGGACTCAGTGGGGCATGCTCAACATTAGCCTCCATTTCGATTTCATCATGATTCTCATAGTCAAACTCAGCACGACTTAGCAGATTCAGGTCTACCTCTACGACCTCTGCCTCGTGCACTATCTCATCTAACGCGACTCATATTAAGCATTCCTGCATTCTCAACCATTTCTTAGTCAAGCCCATCTCGATATACACTATTGTATCTAACTAAGCACAGTAACACGGGGATGTAATTTCCTAATTACTGACACTGACACACATCAGACCAATTGTGCTCTGATACCACCTTTATATGTCACGACCCAAACTACCCAAAAATCAGAGTTAATTTTTCGCGTTTTTATTATTTTCTTACTTAAATTCTCACCTGTCCTCGAATCGTGACCAACACTCCACTAATAATTGGGCTGTGCGTCAATGTCAGTCCCACCATACATCTACCCTAGTACTTATTTCTTCTCCAGTCATTTATAATTGTTATATTATTTATACATCCCCTGAAGTTACTTACAAACATGTTACTGTGCTATGCTTATGTAGATACAATATGTACAAGTGTATATATACCTTATGTTGATGGGCAGCAGCGGATACCCGAAATGCAGTACTGAGTCGTCGCAACTTCAACCGGAGATTATCTGTGGGAGAAAATGAAAGGGGTGAGCACATCAAGCTCAGTAAGGCAATCCTACGAACAAGTAGGTAACCATACTACCTACATGAACGTAGTGCCATGCATAAACCGCCCTTTCTCCACACATTTTAAAACAATGCTATGCATTATGATGAAATGTAAAACACATTTGCACGGAAAATCAACATGCAATTATTATAAATCATTTCTTTCTCAATAAAGATTTTCACAATAAAGTCAGGATTCGACCCCTACTGCGGGTGATCCTGACTCACACAAAATCATGAAAACGTTTACATCACACATGGGTTTTGAAAAGCATGGAAATACCATCATGCAATTTAGTTTTAAAACCCAGTTTAAATCATCATAAAAGTCATCAACATGCGAGACTAGGCAACATCTGTATATAGGTAAATAACTAGGACTATGACCACATTTGTCCTCGTGAGTTCCTCAGCTACACGGATCCTAGTGTGCGGGTTCTCACCATGATCGGGAACCGCCCGGGAGGTGGGTCAGTCCATCCCGTCAGTCTTATCCGATCCCCGGCATCCGAAGATGCTGCATCCGGAGATGCCGTATCCGAAGATACCACACGGTACATCGTACTCCATGCTACTTGCACGGTACATCGTACTCCGTGAACCCATATAATATCTCTAGGTACTCCAGCCCAATTGGCCTGCTTCCCAAAGAGGTTTGTTTCTCAATACTCATGCCATGTCTTAAAATGCACGTGCGAGCCTATTAAATCGGTGACACACAGTCTACCCGATGCTCCAAGCACGGCTCATCGCATGTTCTCATAAATCAGTGCGAGCGATGCTCAGCACTCTCATCAAAACAAGTAAACTGGCAGAGCCCGCTTACATCCCCACAAGGCCGCCAACCTCATCCCTCACTCTCACCCCACCTAAGAGGTCTCTTGAGCCTGTTGGGCCTTTTGGCTGACTCCAAGGGCAGACAGCGGTACTCCACAAATCCGGTAAAACTAGTGCGAGCTAAGCTCAGCACTCTGTATATAAATCATGTGAAAATCGGGTGCGAGTTAGACTCTAGCACCCTGTCACGAAGATCATGTAAAATCTGGTGCGAGTTAGACTCTAGCACCGTGTCATGAAAAGCAAATGAAATCTGGTGCGAGTTATACTCTAGCACCTATGCATGTAAAACTCTAGTGCGAGCTCTCGCTCCAGCACTAATGCATGCATCACACAAATCAAAAATACCGTGCGAGCGGAGCTCTAGCACGTCATATGTCAATAAAACACGTAGGCGGCTCTATTTACTCAAAACAGTTTTCAAATCAATTTCACGTTGAAAGTATGCAATGCGGTGCATTTTCTTTCAAGGTGAGCCAGCCTACTCATGCATGCGTTGAAATACCTCCAGAACGAGCAGGAACCTCTTGTCCTTGCTCCTCCCAATTTTTCCTAAATTTTTAGATTTTACCCTTAACAAGGGTATTTTAGTAATTTGCCCATTCGGGGCACTAACATTATTCTTCGACCTCTAGACCCTTCAGATAAATTTTAAAGGACTGCGTATGAATTTAAAATTGCATAAAGTTACCTCTAGCAGTCCGCAGAATTCCCTTACCTTATTTTTCTGTCGAGTCTAACCTTTTCTTTCCCAATGTTGTCTCGTCGCGCAGTCCGTTATGCTCCCAATCAAATGCTCGGAACTGCGTATTAATATTCCTCAGGTCAGATATTATGCAATTTAATCGTATTTAATCTTTTCTGGGCTTAATTTAAATCGTTGGGCCCATTTACTCCTATTGGGCCCGATTGCACCTTAATGGGCCTTGATCGGCCTTAAGCCCGTTTACCACTTAATTTTCTCTTTATCGAGGCCTATTGGGCTCATTGGGCCCACCAATAATTTATGGAGCCTCGTTCTAATTCTCGAATATCTAAATTCAATATTTACGACAATTAGTCTAAATTTCCATAAATTAATTCAATTTATGCGTAAATTAAATCAATATCACGCATAACGAGGTAATTGTCGTAAATAGGGATCACTTACCCGAGATTCCATGCTAGTCCTCAAATCGAGACTGTCTCGAGCCCTCGGTGGATGCCAATCGTCGAGCTACACAATTAATTACATTTTCGGGTAAACTTTTCAGTCGAAATTTAATTAAATAAAATATTCCAAATTTAAATCGGGTCAATTTGACCGCTTGTCGACTTACCCGAAACTCGATTGCATCACAGGAATTTTCCCCAATTTTTTTCTCTTTCTTTTTCCCTTTTTTCTTCCTTTTTTTTCCTCTCTTTTTGGCTGAACCGGTTCAGTTCGGTTCGGACCGGTTCAGACCGTCGGTTCACCCCGGTTCGACTAGTCCACCGCCGGTTCACCCCTTTTTCGGCCGGTTCTCCGCCGACTTCCACCGCCAGTGGCTCCGCTGGGTCGTCCGCACCTCGAATCTGGCCTCGGTTCGCCTCAACGTCGCCGGAATGCCGCCGGTCCGGCTGTTCTCCTCTTCGCCGTCGGACCCGTTTCCCTCTTTTGGCCGTCGCCGACGATTCCGGCCATTTCGTCGTCTGCTACCGGTGCAGAAAGGACCGCCCTCGCCTGGGCTTTCGAAATCGGGCCTTGGTTTCGCCTGGATCGCCTCCGTTCGCCGCCGGTGGCCTTCTCTTTCCCCGCGGCTTCTCCTCCCGATTTCGGGCTCCTCCGGCGTCGGTTGGCTGCACCGCCGGTACCATCGTGCTCACCGGCGTCCCCTCTTCCATTTCCGACCCTTGGCCCGGTCATCGGCCGCCGGACAGCTCGTCGGGCTTTTCGGTCAATTGCCTCCGTTTTTCTTTCTCTCTCCCCGACCACTCTCTCTCTCTCTTCCCTTTTTTTTTTTGTTTCAGATTCATTTTTTTTTATTTTATCAATTATTATTATTATTATTATAATCATTAAAATACATTAAAAATACCCAAATCTCTACAAAAATTATTATTTAATTCTAAATTCTTTAATTTAATTTTATTTAATTTGTTTTAATCTTTTTTTCGGGTATAATTTCTTCGTATTTTTGGGATATTGTCCCGGGTGACTTTTCGATATATTTTTCGATTATTTTCGGGATTATTTTTCCGAACTAAAAATCTCGATTAATCCCGATTAATTCCAATAAATTAATATCTTGATCAATTTAACCCAAAATAAATTTATTTCATCTTTATTGACCAAGATTTCTCAAATCCATATTTTTAATTAAATTTCCTTATCGAAATTATATCGGCTTTCGATCTTTTGACCATTTTGCCCTTACACGTGTTCGAGATTAATTTAACCCGACCTTCCTTCATACTTCCCCCCATCTTTTCTTATTTAATTTTCGTATTTTAATTAAATTCGGGTCTTACAAATTTTCTGTGCCCATTTTGGCATTCAACTGCCCCCACAATAGCCCAAGGCCAATTTTTTAACAAAATGTATTTCTTCATTCTAAACTCAAGTATATATTGCCAAAACTTCATTTTTTTAATACATATGCATTTTAAATGATTCCAAAACTTGTTTTCTTTTAAAATAGTATACTCTTTAATAATATATATGTAAACAACACTTAACAGAGGTGTAAACGAGCAAAATATTCAATGGACAACTTGTGAATGTGTTAGGTTTATATTCGTATTTCATTTATTAATTTTAACAAACAGTCATGAGCAGAGGTGTGATTTTTCGTTTATGTTGTGAACAAATTTATTTAAAGTTTGTTTAAAACTCATTTGTTTAATGAATCATTTAATGTTCGTCTACTATTTGATAATAATAAAATTTTAAATTGTATATTTACTCATAGTTCATTTTAATATATAACTATTAAAATTACATGTTTATATAGGATTTTTTTTGTAATTTGATATTACATATATTGGGGTAAATATAGTTTATTTGTATAATTTTTTTTATTTAGCGTTTATATACATTTTCATTTCATGTTCACTAACACATATTTGTGAACATATTTGTTTAATATTTACAAATACATGTTCATGAACATATTAGTTAATATTTGAATACAAACTAAATACAAATAAGATTAAAAAAATAAATGAATGAATAAGAACACAATAATATCCATTCATTCATATTTGATTTGCATACATCCTTAATACTTAACCAAATGGCTTTTAATTTTTATTAAAATAATCTAATTACTTCATAAAATAAAAATATTTTGAATTACTATTCATAATAAAAAAATAATTGATAAAAATATTTAAAAAAAACAATTTCATTATAAGGAAAATATGAAAAGAAATCTTATTTATAAAAGTTGTACTAATTGAATATTTAAATGAAGAAAGACAAATTCAATTAATAAAGAAAATTGGTCACATGTATCTCTAATTTCCTCTACTTTTAAGTGGTTACCATTACATATTAGGTATACAGGTTGGAATCACATGATTATAATATTCTTGGAAAGCACTACAAATAAAAACACCTTTTATCGTATGCAGTTTACTAAATAAATAAATAAATAAATAAAAGAGTTGTTTGTCATGTGTTGCATGTGAAAGTAGGCAAATGTCCCCGTCCAAGCTTTCTCCATGCACATGTTTATTGTTTAACCCTCAATTACAGGGAAAATTTTTTTATTATGATAAATAAAAGAGTAATTTTCAACTATCAAAATTTTATTTAATGATTATTATTTATTTTAAAAGACCAAATTTAAAATCCAAATCTCTTCCTATGTCTCTTTACAACACGAAAAATGGTCACTATCGATGATTACGGTATCAATTCCACACCATTTTTGATGGCTACCGATCCATTTCTATCAGACTCACATCTGACAGCTTCATGCTATCGCTGTCTTCTTCCTAATTGCTCGCAGCAATATACATACCCAAAAAGCAGAAAAAATTTGCAGATACGCCCTTTATTTTATTTAATCTCTAGCTGTTTTTTTTTTGGGCCAAATATAGTTTCTTGCTGTTAGAAAAAGAAAATCTGAGAACAAATTAACTCTAATTGACACATTTAATAAGGCCATTAACAGCCAGGATATCAAACTAGCCAACTTGTAAATAGTTATACAAACAAATTATTAAGAATTTCTGTATAACTAAGCTCCTCTTTCTGCTTGCTATAAATAGCACAAATCATTGTCTCCTTTTTTTCTCAGAAACTTCAACCACATTCTCCTCTCTCCCATCATCAAATATTCCATTCCCACTCTCTCTAATGGGTTCTTCCAGTACGACAAAATACTACTCTTTTCTCCCTGTCGGCGTTCTCATCATTTCATGTCTATGTTTAGCAAATGCAAATGCAGATGCCAATAGTTTTCACAGAAAGAAAAGCAGTTTTGAGTCCAGAAAACAACCGAGCAATTGTAATGTATACCAAGGGAGGTGGGTGTATGATAACTCCTATCCTCTCTACAACTCATCTGCCTGTCCATTCATTCGCAAGGAATTTGATTGCCAGAAGTATGGCCGCCCTGATCACCTCTACCTTAAATATAGATGGCAGCCAAGCAACTGCCGGCTGCCGAGGTACATTGTTTCTATATCTCATCTCTCTCATCGTCTCAGCTTCATTTGTAAATTTTTGTCATTTCCAGGTTCTCTTTTTTTTTTTTTTGGTTATAGGTACAGCTGTTAATCTTGTCACTTACTGTTGCATGCTTTTGAAGAATAGGGTTCATTAATTTCATTGTTTAGGTTCTTTTAATTGTTGGTCCAGTTTCACCGTTTATGCATTAAATTTGGAGGGAGAAATAATAAAGCCTTCACTGAGTTGTACATATATGCCAGTTCAGATGCTGATGGAAAACAAAGAAAAATTAGAATAAATAATAAAGGAGACTAGAGAAAAGTCAGCAAGTTTGCCTAATAATGGTAAAGATCTACAAATTTAACCTGAGGGAAAACATGCATGACTTTATATCCTTGTCAGAGGGAAGGACAGGAGTCTGTTGTAAAATACTATATGTTGATGTCACCATCGGAATCGTAGGACAATAAGCTAATTAATGATGGAAACACAAATTCCTATTAGAAAATATCATTTTTTAATGTAAAACTGAGGAAATGTAACCATTTTATCTTGAAAACTGTCCATTATTATGCTTGAAAAGTTGAAACTAATGTGCTGTGATGCATTCTCCAATAATTTCTGGGATTTGAAATGCATCAATCTCAGATGATGTGCTCTCATAAAATAGAATCTAAAATAAAGTATGTGAGAAAAAGGTCAAAGCAGCATTTAAAATAAAGCATCCATCTTTGAAATACTGCATTTACTTTTTAATTATTACGAGGTGGAGATGACAGTATATGAAGAAATATGTGGCTTGGCAATGCCCCACATGTCCACTGAGTGCTGTAAGTGCTACATCTTTTTGATAATGCTTTCTTCTAATTCTCTTTCCATCTTTGATGGTCCATACCATATCTATAGTCAGCCTCTTCCTGCAATTAATTCTATAGTCTTGTTTTCTCAGACATCCCTTTCATTTCCAATTTGCTTTCTAAGATCTGAATTAGGAACAAATGACAGGTTCAATGGACAGTATTTTTTGAAGAGATTCAAGGGAAAGAAAATCATGTTTATTGGGGACTCTGTGAGTCTCAACCACTGGCAATCACTAATATGCATGCTTCATGCTGCTGCGCCTGATTCCAGTATAATCAGACAAGAATTAAATAACAACAGCATTTCCGCTGTCACATTCCAGGTAATTTATGGTATAAGCTTCCTATCAGCTAACTCCTCCTTCTCATTGGGATTTTGATCAAAAACCAGGATGGAAAATTTAGGCTATGAAAATAACCAGAAACATTTCACATTATTCATCTGTTAACTAAATATGCATGTTGAACTGAAAAACTTACAGGACTATAAGGTATCCGTGATGCTATTTCATTCCCTGTACTTAGTAGATGTTGATGAAGAAATAACAGGCAGAGTTCTGAAGCTGAATTCTATTAGGAATGGCAATCTATGGAAGAACATTGACGTTTTAGTTTTCAACACTTGGCTTTGGTGGTACCGCAGAGGACTGAAGCAACAGTATGAGCTCCATACTTCAAACATAAAAATTATTTCTTACAAGAGTTAATAAAATAAGCATAATGTGATCAATGGCCTTAACCAGAGTTAAAGATATGTCTTGTTAAGCTGCAGGTGGGATTATGTGCAAGTTGACGGCAAGATTCTCGTGGACGTTGATCGTATGGCTGCTTTTCGCACAGCTTTGACAACGTGGGCCAAATGGGTTGATTCAGATGTGGATACTAGGAGAACTAAAGTTATATTTCAAGGAATTTCTCCTTCCCATTACAAGTGAGCTGCTTTCCGTTTTCTATCTCTTTTTTCAACACAGAAAACTGGATCAGCCTACCAAGTAACATAATTTATTGACTCCATTTTCTTATGAAATCAGTGGCACAGATTGGAATGAGCCAGGAGTGAGAAATTGCTTAAGGGAAACGATACCACTCAATGGATCAGTTTATCCAACTGGCTTGCCTCAGGCAGCAAATGTAGTTAAAGAGGTAATAAGTAGCATCAAGAAACCTGTTCATTTGCTCGATATTACAGCTCTCTCCCAATTAAGAAAAGATGCACATCCTAGCTCTTACAATGCCTTCAAGGGCATGGATTGCACCCACTGGTGTGTACCTGGCCTCCCAGACACGTGGAATGAACTTCTGTATGCAGCTCTCATAAGTTAGTGGAGAAAGGAAAGATGAGAGTGCAAATTTGGTTCAGGTAGCATAGCGATCGTCGCTAGCCAACTAACATACATGGAGTCTCCTTACATGCAGTGACAGAGATATAATGGCATTTGTATTGTTTTTGTCCTAATTTATTCTAGGCAAATTAAAAAAATAAAATATAATCATTTTTTTAAAAAATTATTTATTTGCTCATTACCCAAAAACGATCATGATATAATGAATTGAAATATTATATTTTTATATTCCTTCTAAAATTCGTTATGAAGATTTAGAGAGAACCATGAGTAGCATGAAAAATTTTTGGAGCTTTGAATTTTGCTTCAAGCAAATATTACATCAACATCTCCCATAATATTAAACTTAAATCAAGATTATTATGATAGGTGTGAAATTCCCGAGATATTAGTTAGGTTATAAAAATTTGGTAAGATATGTCGGCAATTAGAGTGAATATACCTGAGGTCATACACAGCACAAGCTATAGCTCATTGCAAAGAAACGCTCTACTATTTTCAAGTTTTTTCCCTTTATTGCATACTTCATGTGTCCTCATTCGAGAAACCTAAGTTAACATTTGGATTAACTTTAAACTTTTTTAAGTTGTTAATGTAATATTTTGTGATTACGTAGTCAAACCTATATAAGAGGCTACAATTTTATAATTAGAATAATATCATTACTATAAAAATAAAATAAAAAAACTCATTGGCGACCTTTTTTTTTTCTAAAACATAATTTGTTTGGTCTTTTCTTAGATTATATAAAGTACAATTCTTGAAATGCAGTCTAATTTATAAATATAGATCATATTTTTAAAAAAAAATCATAGTTGAACTTATAAAAAATAGAATACATTATATTTAAATGTACTCTAATTTTTAAATAAGTTATTTGATTAAATTATTTATAAATTTTGATTTATTTAAAATTAAAATCAATAGATCACGTTTCCCTGTTACATGAAGACAAAGTACGAATATTGTATTAATCTTGCTATTTTATTTCATCAAACAAAATACTACAAAGTAATTAGTACAAATTCTTCTTATACCATATTTTCATGTATACGAACTGTGTACAAGACTTCTCCTTCAAAAAAAAATAATAATAATTGTCTTCAAGACTTCAACCCAAAATATATATGATAAACATTTTGTTCTCATAATTAGCGTAGTGCTAAAACTCTCATCTTTGCTACTTCTTTCTTCATCTGTTAATAACCTAACTAGTACTACTTTCATCTGCCATTTTATTTGAATGGATAGGTTGTCAAATTAAATGATCAAATTCTTAATGGTAATGGATGTATTATACTAAGTAAGGTATTTTATCATATGATATTGTCTTTGGCATAGGCGGAGGTACTGAGCCCTACTAAGCCTAAAATCTTAAGAGCTTATAATAGAGCTCTTAGCTGACCTTGTATACATATATAATGAATTTTATATAGAGTTAACCCCCACTTGGCCAAAAGGTTTGGAACTATTACAATATAATTATATATAAAAGTACTAGGTTGAGAGAGCATATTTTGGAATGAACATATTGAAGGCTTGTTTGTGAACGGGAGATCAATGGTTGAATGATAGCTTATTGTGTATATTAAAAAGATATGTTCAAAAGTATTGATAGTGAAGCTACTGTGCAACTTTTTTTCAAAATATGAAACTACGTCAAGGATAATTGTATAATTTTTAATTATTGTGATTAGATATGAAATTTTTAATTATTGTGATTGGATATAAACTTTTTTAAGTTGTTAATGTAATATTTTGTGATTACGTAATCAAAATTATATATATCTCATATATATACATATACGTACATTGATCTTGATCATATATCGCTTAATTCTTATTAACTACCCCAAACTCACATTCTCGATTTCATCACTTTGAATTTATAGAAATTCTAAAATACATCTCAACATTTAATTTATTTTTTATTTTTTATTTTTTATTTGTGCATTCATTTACAATTCGAGTATAGAAAATTTAAAGTCTTCACAACACCTCATTGATGAGCAAACAAAAAAAAAAATTACTTAGCCCTTATTAGCAAACTAGAAAAAAAAAATTATATTTGTTTTTAAGGACTTGACATTCTTTTTGTTTGCTTATTAATGAGGAATTAACCTTTGGTATATTGACAGTCTATAGAAACTATACACTATTAGTGTGTAATAATAATAATAATAATAATAATAATAATAATAATAATAATAATAATAATAATATAATTAAACTAAACCTATCAACCAATAAACAAATACTACATAGATAATGAGCACAAATAAAAGCAATGCTAAATTTAACATGAAGAGTTCTTCCAAAATTGAGAGAAAAATCAGGGACAAACGTGATTAAAAATTTAAAATCCACAATAAAAAATAAAAACTTACAAAGCTTGAATGCCCTAATCTTTTTGCCCAAGTTTAAGGTTCCAACAATTTGCCTAAAACAAAAAAATTCACTTAGGTTCACCAATATTACGTATCTAAAGAATACCTAAATTGTTGTACAACTTATCTCTACTATTGCTTTCTTAATGAAATAAGAACAACACACTTTTGCACTAAACAAAGTTTTCTTTATTTTCTTTCTTCATTGTGTAAGCTTTACTCACACAAGTTTGCAATATGACATCCATTAAACTCTAGGCTTGATCTTAGCCATTTAATCACAAAGCCAAAACTCTCCCAAAGTCATGTGACTTTTAAAGAGACAAATAATGAGTTTTGGGGCTGGGTCGCATATACAGCTAACAATCTCTCACTCCAGCTCAATTAGGAGGAGACATATGATCACAATCTATGTCACGACCCGAAATCAGTAGAAATTAGATTAAAATTTTCTTTTCTTTACTTATGTTTGCCTACGATTAGTGTAATATTTTTTTTTACTTTTGTTGATCTTATTTGATTAACTCGATTAGTATTTTGCTTTGTCCTGATCTCATTCAAACGTGTGTGATGTGAATCTCTAATTAACTTCAACGTACATGCATACCATTCATCCATTTCAATAGAATCATGGGTCATCCAGCAATTAACGTTTGTAAGATCATGATTATACTTAAATAGATTTATGCATCACACTTCAAATCTAGGTTATAGGTTCCAGTTTATACCTATCGCAGTCTAACGTTACATCCAAAGTACACATACATAGACTGTGTGATAATTGTCTGAAATATAAACTAAAAATATACCTTAGCATATACTTTTCAGATGATTTAAGTGGGTGAAGGAAAGCACTCTCTGAGCCTACTTAAAAGGGACACCTTCAATGTCATAGATGAGATTACCTGTAGAGGAAGGGAAAGGGTGAGCTTTACGCTCAGTAAGAGTACATGCAAATGGGAAGGCAAAGCGACTTGCATACTTAATTTAAAACATACTAAGGTAGTTTATTTTTAAACATACATAATTCAAAATCTTACTTATTTCATAAAGCGGACATAAACATTCTTACAAAAAGTAGGCATGAATTTAAATCATGCTTGATGCATCCTTGCAAATCATAGTTTGAAATCATGTGCTTATAAATCGTAACTTAATATTATCTGTTTACAATCATAACTTGAAATCATATGCTGACAACGCATAGCTTAAAATTATAAGCTTACAAATCACACTTAAAATAGTGTGCTTAATGTCATAACGTGTCAAGACCTAAATCTTAACTCGCTAGACATAAACTACGGAGTCACCATCAATCATTCTACCTAGGTATGATTGGTCACCTATTCAAAGTATGGACAAGGCTTAGTCTACGTCTCAAATTTAGGGTTCGAGAGTACGATTACATATGAGGAAGAATTATCACCCTCACAATGCCCATTCTAAAATGGTACCAATTAATTTTAGGTTATCTCAAATTTGCATTAGGTAATTATAATTTTGATACTTAAATATTGAAAAATATTTCTAGGCATCCTCCATTAAACTGGTGGAACAACTTAAAATATTTTCCTTACCTTAAGAATATTCAAGTATTATTATGCAACTTGCTTGAAGAGGCTCCGTCGTCGTATTCATTTTAATGTCTTATGAAGATCTTAATTTTGACTCCACCTATCTAATTTATGTTTTTTTATCGTTTTTTATTTCTATCATTTATTATTAATTTCATTCATTTATTATTTATTTTTAGAAAATGAACATGAATCACTTTTATCAAAAATCTCTTTTAGATCTTCCATTAAGCTGACCAGATCTTAGAAGAACTTTTCTTACCTAAAGATTTTCAAAGTATTACTTAAACGTAATTTCCTTGGTATCTTTTCATTGAAATAATTCATACTCATTCTCAATAATTAATTAATTTCTTTTGTCATTTTAATTTTATTATTTTATACCATAACCATTTTATTATTAATAATATATTTTATTCTATATCTGGCTATCCTATTATTTCAATATTATAACATAGCTTATTTTATTCTTAAAATGAGTATAAACTATTTATTATCGAAAACTTTCTTTAGACTATCTACTAAGCTAGTGAGGCCTTGGAGAGAATTTTCTCACCTAGAAATTTTTAAGAAAATTACTTAAGCATAATTCTCTTGATATTTCATCATCGGAATAATACATATTCATTCTAATAATTACTATATTAATATCTAATTCTTATTATTTTATTTATTACTTCTTTTTATTTTATTGTCAACACCCAACCCGTTCTTGAACCGTCGTCGGCTGGCATCTCCTTGGGGCTTAGATCCCTCAGGTTTACCTTGACTCAACTGTACTGTTCGCTTTGACGGCGCAACAGAAGCCTCAAGGTTTTATCGTGGAGGGCGTCCAGGGGGCCACCGTTCCACAATTCGCGTCTTCATTGTGGTTCAAACCGGGGACCCTTAAGTACCCAAACCTTACATACATGCTACCATTTGATTTGGATCAAATGATATCATGTGTGTAAGGTTTTGGTACTTAAGGGTCCCAGGTTCGAACCATAATGGAGACGCGAATTGAAGTATTTATCTCGATAAAATCGTACGGGTCAATGGGCTCATAGCGGACAATACGTATGAGTCAAGGTAAACCTAGGGAGGATCTAAGCCCCAAGTGAATGTCAGCCAACAGTTTAGGAACAGATTGAGCCTTGACAAGTTCGACCTCACAAACTCCTCCAGCACCTCCATTGTCTATTGTTACCAAGGATGATGAGTCTTAACTAGGAGATCATGACTTCCGGCTACAATGTTGTATTTTTTCATTCTTTTTACAGTATAAATGATTATTGTTATTTTTTTAATAATTATTAATAATTTCAAATTATTAATTTATTTTTTGATTATCTGTTTAGTAGTAAAATTAATAACAATCATATAAAATTAATTATATAAATTTATTATTTTTAATAATTAATTTTTCGATATTTGTATTGTTGTTAATTTTAATAAAAGATGGTCATAAATTACTTTAAAAATCATAATATGAGAGTTTTTATAATTATAATTATAACTATTACATTTTATGATAAGTTGTGTAAAATTGAAAAAATTTACAACTGTCATGAGCATAATGATCACAATGATTTTCATTATATCCGTCATCACAATAAATTTGATATGATCGAAAATGTGATCGCTACTGCAATTTAAATCATTGTAGGGAATAATTATTTTTTGTTCTATAATCAATGAAAAAACACCAAAAACAACAAAGAAACAACAGAAAAAAAAAAAAAAAAACCCTTAAAAATGGAACTAGAGCTAGATTATCATTTATGTAAGATGACTGCTCATGGCAGATGATCAATAATGTGTTACATAGACATGGTACTCGACGGTGGCATCTCCAGTCTTGTAATCAAACAAATTTGTATGCGCCAATGCATAGCCACGAGCAAACCTAAACACCCCACTACCTCCAACAATTGGCATTTCCCTTAAATCATTAAAAACTGGATTCCTCCCTAGAATGCTGATGCTGCTGGCATTGTAATTACCTTCAATGAATGCAAAGTTCATAACCATTAGCAAAGATAAATCTTCTTGTGCGGCAATGGCATATATCCCTTGAGCTCTTCCGACAAGCTTCGAGCTGATTTCAGGCCCTTCTGTCAACGCATCATCCATCATCATGGTGGCTCCAAACGAATATGAGGTGCTGTTTGATGGTCCAGCAATTTTCACAGCGCTAGGTTTTTTCCCACTAATGACATCATGGAAGTAGAAGTGGAGGTGGGATGTTTTTTCGACTCGTTTTATTGCTATGCCTTCAATGAGTTCCTCACAGAAGATGCCATTAACAATGTTGCAGAAGGTTGAGCAGATAAGGAAACTAAGGATGAAGAGAAGGCAAATGGAAAAAATAGTGGCCATTTTTGGATTGCTTTTAAATTTATTTTCGCTGCAGAGGAATCAAGTTTGGAGACTAATTCTAATTAAACGAAAGATAGAAAAATGAGAAAGCTTGATATTCTTTGTCAATCAAAATGAGATTGGCCTTTTATATAAGAGTTAGAAGCATGGTTGGTGTTGCCACTTTCTTTCACTTCCATTTTAGTTTTTAATGACTTTTATAAAATCAAGTGGCCTACTTGCTGTTTACATTTGGCACCATGAAAAGCTCTCTTATTTATGCTTCCACTATACCCAATCTCATGTTAAAAGACTGCCAATTAGGTGCAAGATATGCCATGATATCCCCATCATTTTCAGAACAATGATACTTTATACTCAAGCATCTTTGCTTAGGAACAAACGCTTCTGCTCTATGTTATTTTCAAGCATCTTAAGTTTGTGGTGATACTTGGAGGAAATGTCTTGCTTTTATTTGTTGAAATACTTTTCTTTTATTGATGTGCAATAGAGCTGACTCCAGGAAAAGAAGAACAAAGAAAGATAGAGAGAATTAGGGTTCTAAGAATGCTTGTTGGTTGACATGTTGTGTACTTATAAAAGTTGCAAACTGGGAAGATCTCGAAAAGATGAATCTTAATCCAAAACCAACTAATGTTTTCTCGAACGAGTACGCATAAAATAAAGGAAAACGGAAACTCGAAAATAGCAGAGCTTTTCTTTGCAATGAGCCTTAGCTTGTGTTTGATCTGGGGTATATTCCCTAGGTACCGACATATCTTACCTAATTTTTAGACCCTAATATCTCAGGCGCACTTGATAATAATCTTGATTATGGGGGTGATGTTGAAGTAACCTTTGCTTCAAGCAAAATTCAAAGCTCCAAAATATTTTCTATGAACCTATACGTACACTCAGTTGTATCACCCACTTACCTACCTTAACAGAAATTTCATGTTATTCTGCCTGTACTTTAATCTTCCAAATTCCAATGACTCCCTTTTTACATTGCTACGTTGATCAAATAAGATGCTACACGGGGTCTCCCTAATTCTTCATTTCGAATTTCAGAAGGAATACAAATAAACAGTATTATGAACGTTTTGAGTAAAGTGCAGATAAGTAATTTAAAAAAAAGAATTATTACATTTTATTTTAGGAAAATTACATAAAAATATCATGTGATTAAGGAAGGATTTAATGTGTCCCCTAAATTTTAAAAGTCAATCACTTAACCATCTCTTGGACGCTACTATTAAAGTTTAAATGACAAAAATAACCCTCTTGGCAACCAACTAATAGAAAGTGTAATAACTAAGATTTTCGAAGCTTAATTCAATTATTTAATTCTCATTATAAATTTGATAAGCTAATAATAACAATTCGAAATGATGTGTAGGGACTCGAATGAGCAAATGCAAGAGTGAGCGAACTCACCGACAAGAAGTTCCAAGTAATATTACTGAGCCAACTCCACCTTATCTAAGTAGGATTAATCACATGACACGCGCGGAAAAATTTTTCAAGATAAATAAATTGAATCAATTCAATTAATTGAGCGCAAAGTGATTATAATGTTTGGTATGAGTATTGAAGCTGCAAAGTACTTTAGTCTTAGGCTGCAAAGTGATTACAGTCATAATTGACTACAAAATAATTGCAGCCAATTATGCAAAGTAAATTGTTCCCAAATACTCTTTCAATAAAACAACTCAAGCTTATTATTAGGAATTATTATGATTTGCATGGGTGTTTTAGGTAATTATCATATATGAAAAATATTTTATTAGGATTTTTATGAATTATTATGACTTTCATGGATGTTATGAGTAATTATCATGTATGAAAACTATTTTATTAGGACATATGAATTATTATGACTTTCATAAATGTTTTAGGTAATTATCATGTGTGAAACACATTTTACTAGGAGGTAAATGCATTATTATGACCTGGTGAAAAATATTTGGTGGATTGTTTAATTATTTATATTTTTAATATAATAATGTGAATTTCTTAATTAAATGGTTTGATACATTTTCTAATTATTTATATTTTAATATACTAAATAAATTTTAAATTAATAATAATACATAGAAATTTAGAATTACAAATGATGAGAAATGTTAAAAATATAACTTTATATCAATTACATTTTCATTTGGTAATTAAATTTTTAATTAATTTCATTGTATCAAAGTTGTTTTTATATATAAAGGTACTTTTGGAATTTGCCATTTTTTCAAGTAAAGTGAGTGCATCCCAAATACTGAAAAGTTACTTCCTAACAATCACTTTCTCAACAATCACTTTGCGCTACAATTACTTTAACTGCAATGCATCAAATGCTACCTAAGATTTTTCAAAATTGAGTTTTAACTATATAATTCTCATTATAAATTTGATAAGCTAATAATAACAATTCGAAATGATGTGTAGGGACTCGAATGAGCGGATGCAAGAGTGAGCGGACTGACCGGTAAGAAGTTCGAGGTAACACTAGTGAGCCAACTCCACATTGTCTAAGTAGGATTAATCACATGACACATATGGAAAAATTTTCCAAGCTAAATAAATTGAATCAATTCAATTAAATAAATTTTTTCCATTGACAATTACAATAATATATTAACTCGTGATTAAGTGAGGACATTTAAATTAACCACTGGAAAGGAATAATAATAGTGTTAAGGTACTTACGTTTTACTAGCAATTATGCGCTAAAGTATACAAGATATCTAATGACTAGAAAGTGTACAGTGATGTAAATTGAATATATGATATGAAAGATTTTAAGTCAATTAGTGGATATGTTTTCACTGTAGATGGGCAACAGTATCATTGAAATCCTAAAAACAAACAGAAATAGTATAACCATTATGGAATCTAAGTTCGATGCTTTAAACAAATGCGAAGAAGAGTTTGAGTGGCTACACCAATTCTTAGAGGATATTCCAAGACGGTTAAAGCCTATGCCAGTAGTTTGTATACATTATAACAATTAATCTATTATTGGAAAGGGCACATAGCAACTGTATAATGATAAGTCTAGAAACATACGTCGTATACATAAAACCATTAGACAATTACTCTCAACTAGGTTTATCGCTAAAAACAATGCAAATCCTCTAACCAAAGGTTTAAATAGAAAGTTGAGAAATTATCGAGGGGAATAAGATTAAAGTCCATGATAGAATAAGTTGATACAAAGGAAACCCACTCTAGTAGACTGAAGATCCTAAGATCTAGGTTCGTAGGAACAACCTAATTATATAAACTTAATTAGCTTACCAAGGAGGACACCATCTTATCTATTCCTATGATAAAACAGTGATGGCATAAGGTAAAAGGATAAGTAATGTTTTTAATGGTTTTATGCATCGAAATATCTAAGTAGAACAATAAGGGTTACTTTAATTAAGAAACCACCAATGTGAGAAAGAAAATGGGTCACTTTTAAGGAATATTAAATAAGGCTCAATATTCTTAAAGCTATTTGCAAAACTAGGGAGATGTTCAAAGTAAAAACGAACATAACAATGAGAACTGAATTGTGTCAGAAAAATTCTTGTGTGATGTATGTCATCGTTTACATGAACGACAGAACAAGCCGAAGTCATTAAGATTATTGATCAGTTATTAAAGCAAACACACTTTCATAAGGGAAGGTTCAAAGGGCAATACATATCTATACTATGTATACAGATTTCAACCGTTGAACTTTATCATCAGGTTAAAAACTTTTAATGTCAAAACTATTCATGTGAGATTATTGGAAAATGATCATTTAAATAAGCTATTTAGAGGTTATAATTTGAGTGAGAATTCACTTTAGGTTAGTGGAATATTTATATACTCAAAAAGATACATAGACAAATGAAAATTGATACATATTATAACTGTCATTGGATTCAATTGTCTGAATTAAATTTTAAAATTGAAATTGTTATTGATTTAAATTTCAAATGTGTACTTATTATTGGATTAAATGTCTGAATTAATTTTTGATTTAATTCCAAATTTTGTTAAGAACCAAAATGCCTTTAGATGAAAGCTATAAAAGGACATTCTTTCATTTGTTTTACACATTAAAAACTAAATTCTCTAGCTTCTCTATAGTTTCCCTCTAAGTTTGTTCTTTGTTAACTCCTAGTTTTAAGCGCTACGAATCTAATTCTCAGTGTGATAGAGTTAAGATACTTTAAAATTCAATTGAAGTATATTAGTGGTGTGCTTTTACCACTTGATTACTATTATGTTTTGGGAGAAAGACGCCCACGGTATTTAAGCATCCAAGATAAAATGGTAAATCTATTTAAGAAAACCGTGTTATTCAGACACCTCAATTCACTCTATTTGTAATTTTTTTATATTTTATTTTAGTGATAATATTTAAATTATTATTTTTGTAGATTTATTCATTATATTTGTATTATTATTATTATTTTAAGTTACTCACTCCCTCTTTGCAGACTATATGAGCTAGCCTCGGACTTCTAAGTTTTTACGTGGGGCAGTAGGGACTGTACCTAGCCTTGGTACTTGTTTATGTCCTCCAAACCCAGCTTTTGCGGCATATACAAAAATTTTATATCACTTTATTTACATGGATAGACATTACCTAATGCACAGTACATATTTATTGCAATGTGTTAGGATGTAACTTAAGATCGTTTTAGATTATTATAAGAATGTTCTGATTATCGAGTGCGATCTTGAGCTTGATGTATATTGTGATATAATTGATTTCGATGGATGTGAATTGGTATGAGAATGATTGTCGGGATTAAGACATATATGAAATGAATATATTTTTGCAGGTGGAATTATTTGGGGAAATCTCTTATTATAAAAGGGGATATTTTCAATTTGTTTTCTAAACAGAAAAATAATATGGGTAAAAAAATAATTATTACCTACTTTAGAGTTAATTAAATCCACCCTTGGAATATGGAATAAGATAGTAAAGTCATATATTAATGAAAAGGATTAGTGAGAATCATTTAATGATTACACTGACATCGAACACAAACCTTAAAATGAAATCAAGAAAAAGTTAGTTTATAATTTTGATAAAATAAATTAGTGGAATAAGTGTAATTGATAAGCATCCATCACAACTTTCAGATCGTGATAGATTTAATGGTATCAAAGCGCAGTTTGTTTTAGCTCGAGTCAGTGTAGTCCTGATCATCATTAATGTTACATCCTAATGTATTATGTAATGTTTGCATGTAACTTATTTGTAATCGTCCTATACTAAGATTTTGCTACTCTTCGTATAGGTATTTGTTCTACATAGATTCGAAAACAAGGATGATTAAGCTTAGAGCTAGGCCATAGAGACCGACCTAAAGACAATGACTCCACCTCCAACTCCACCCCCATGACCTCAAATGCCACCATCTCCATCATCGCAGCTGCAAGCACAACCTCAACTACTTCCTTTGGTGCCGCAGCCTGCACTTTAGCTAGTTGTACCTCAAGCAGCTATGCCTCAACTAGCCATTCCTCAAGCTGGGAATTAGGTGAACCGAAATATGACCTTCAAACAATTTCAAGAAATGAATCATCCACGGTTCAAAGGAGAAAAAGGATTCATCTAAGGTGGAGGAATTGATTGGGGACATGTTCCTATTTGAGATGGGGCACAGTTCTGTTGAGAAAGTTGCATATTAGCACTGTCTTTTAGGAATCCCAACGTTTGAGTGTGTGTATGGTCAATGTCAAGTGAAGGTGGGGATAGGAACCTAGTATAAGATTTGATATGGTTGCACATGTACGACTTTAATGTCATTTTTGTTATAAACTAGTTAGTCACCCATCGTGCTAGAGTAGACTATTATAGGAAAATTGTGACATTCTCCCAACCTAATCTGTATGTGGTAGGTTTCGCTAAATAACAAAATGACAAGTGTTTAGTTGTTCTGTTTGAATATATTGATGTGATTGATGTCTGGATTGTTTATGAAAGTTATCTGGCATTCATGCAAGATGTCGATGTGCCACATCTAGAGCTATCCGAGATAACCAATCGTTAGGGACTTTCCCAGTGTGTTTCCGAAGGAATTACCAAGTTTGCCTTCGAATAAGGAGATTGAGTTTGTCATTTATCTGTTGTTGGGCACTCAACCAATTTCAAAACCTCTTTATCGGATGGTCTTAGTTGAGTTAGGGGAACTGAAGAAGCAGCTTTAGGAATTATAAGTTAAGGGGTTTATTTGTTCTAGTGTCTCACCATCGGGAACTCGGTACTGTTTGTGACAAAGAAATATGGAAGTCTTTAGTTGTGTATAAATCACAGACTACTGAACAAGGCCTCAGTGAAGAATAAGTATTCATTGTCGAGAATTGATGATTTTTTAATCAATTAAAAGATGCACAAGTATTTTCAAAGATCAACCTGAAGTATAGGTATCATCAGTTTAAGATTAAGGATGAAGGTGTACCTGAGACAACGTTGAGGAATCGTATGGCCACTATAAGCTCCCAGTAATTATAAGTTAACGGGTTTATTTGTTCTAGTGTCTCACCATCGGGAACTCTGGTACTGTTTGTGACAAAGAAATATGGAAGTCTTTAGTTGTGTACAGATCACAGACTACTGAACAAGGCCTCAATGAAGAATAAGTATCCATTGTCGAGAATTGATTATTTTTTAATCAATTAAAAGATGCACAAGTATTTTCAAAGATCAACCTGAAGTATAGGTATCATCAGTTTAAGATTAAGGATGAAGGTGTACTTGAGACAACGTTGAGGACTCGTATGGCCACTATAAGCTCCCAGTAAGTATAAGTTAAGGGGTTTATTTGTTCTAATGTCTCACTATCAGGAACTCTGGTACTGTTTGTGACAAAGAAAGATGGAAGTCTTTAGTTGTGTATAGATCACAGACTACTGAACAAGGCCTCAGTGAAGAATAAGTATCTATTGTCGAGAATTAATGATTTTTTGATCAATTAAAAGATGCACAAGTATTTTCAAAGATCAACCTGAAGTATAGGTATCATTAGTTTAAGATTAAGGATGAAGGTGTACCTGAGACAACGTTGAGGACTCGTATGGCCACTATAAGCTCCCAGTAATGCCATTTGGTCTGACAAATGCACTCGCAGCTTTTATGAACTCGATGAACGAAGTATTCAAGCCGTACTTGAATAACTTTATGACTATGTTTATGGACAATATCCTCATGTACTCCTTCTCACTTCAGGAAACAATTAGAATTCCAAGTAAAAAGCAATGTATTCTTAAAAGCCTCTCCATTAAGAAAAAAAGGCATCATGAGATTTGACACAAAAGGATAATTGAATCCACGATTTATAGGTCCGTTCGAGATTCTTAAGAGAATTTAAGACATTGCATATCGATTAGCTATACCACTACAACTATCAAGTGTGCACAATGTCTTCCACATCTTCATGTGGAGAAAATATCATTTGGATCCCTCTCATGCGATAAAGTATGAATTGGTTGAGCTCAGGGTGAACTTGAGTTATATAAAGAAGCCGATCTGAATCGTGGATAGAAAAGATAAAGTTTTGAAATCAAAGTTTATTCCTCTGGTGAAGGTTAATGTAGTATCACTCATCCTAAAAGGCTACTTAGGAACTTAAGAGCTTAATAAAGGATAAGTACTCATTCCTCTTCCAATCGGCTATGAAAAATTTAGAGAACCAAATTTCTTAAAATAGGGTGCATGTGAAAACTTTAAATTTTCTATACTAAAATTGTAAATGAATGCACAGATAAATTAATTAATTAATTAATTAAATGTTGAGATGTAATTACAAGAAAACAAATAAGATATATATATATATATATATATATATATGTGTGTGTTCATATTTATAGATAAAGACAAGTAAAGGAAAATATATATATATATATGTATATATAATTAAGATATAAGTATAATATATTTATATATATATATATATATATAAATTAAAGATATATATGTATGTATTTAATGTAATGGAGATTTATAAATATCTACGTATATAAGGAAAAGTATATGCAATCAAATAATAATATATATAATAAATGAAATATATGTATATATATTTTAATTTTAATGGATATATATATATATATATATATATATATAAAACAAAGGCAATTGGTTTCCAGAGAAAGCTAATCATCACACCTAGTTCCACTCACGTTTTCAGCAGAAGAAAGAATTAAGATAAGCAGAGGACTTGCAGATGACATAAGTCCTCTGCAGAAATCTGAAGTAGCCGAGAGGTGATAGAGAGAGCAGTGATTGAGAGTGAAAGAAAAAAGAGAGGCAGAGAGCGAGAAAGCGAGAGGCGCCAAGTGTCGTCCTAACCAATTTTAGCTTCAGAAAATTTTTGAGAGATGAAGTGCGGAATGAGAGAAAATAGTGAGGCTGGGAGAAAGAAGAGTGAGATAAGTTAGAGTAGTGGAACTGACGGGGTCTTCCTTTCCAGTTCAAGAACCAAAACAGCAGCAATGAGCTGCATCCTGTTCCGTAAACAAGGCAGTAAAGTGTTCTCTGGATAAAGGAGTTTAGCTAAAGGAGAAGGGAGCCGAAAATGGCTGGAAGGGATCTCTAAAATAGAGGACTTGGTGGCTGTTTCAAAGCTGAAGTGCAGGGAACGAAGGCTGAGGTATGTCGTGGCTGTTGGAAGACCTTGAAACGGGGCGATTGGTGGTCAAAGCAGTGTTTTTATTATAATCCCAACAAAATTTCATATACTTGACTTTATGGATGAGTAATTATTAAGTTATGGGAAAAAATACGCGTTTTTAGTATATGATTAAGTTGAATTATATTTGAGATATAAAGTTACGGGAGAATAATTAATTAAATTTAAATTTTTGATATAAAAATTTAGATGAATTAATTTAAATATAAATATAAAATTTTTACCTTACAATATATAAAAAATTTAATCAAATACTCAAATATGTATATTTATATTGAGATAAGTGAAACGGCAGAAGAGAGGTGTTCAGTGAACCAAAAATGAAATGAGAGGATGTCATGAGCTGAAGGAAACGGGACAGCTGACTGCTGTTTGTAGCAGCTGGATTAAACGTGCAAGCAAACCAACTTGAGGACAATCCTCCGCTTTAGAGAACTGCAGCAAAAATGTGAAGAAGAAGTAAAGATAGTGATGGAATTAGGTGAAAGCATAAAAATGAAGGAGCTGGTTCACTAGGAAGGGGAAAACGTGCAGCAATGATTCAGCATAGTTAAAGAGGGATGGCAGAATTGTTGTCCTCTTGTCTGAAACACCAATAAATGTAGCATATAAATAATAGGGGAAAAAATGAAGTTAGTGTTTAGTAAGAGAAAATAAGAGGATAGTCAATATATATATATGCAAGGAGGATGATTTCGGCAGCAAAGGAAATGTATTGGTAGACTGAAAGAAACTGGCAGAAAAGGAAATGATGGAACTTAAGCAGGACCGAGAGGCAAAAAATGAAACCGAGAGTTAGAGCAGTCCTGCTGCAAGTTGCGTGCATAGCCAATTTAGGGAGATAAAAATGGATAAAGCTATGGACATGAATGCGAAAGAGTTACTGAAGATTTCAGCAGGAAAAGCACAAGAATAGAAATGAATGTATGGCTGCAGGTGATCTGCAACAGTTCGGTGAGGAAAGAAATAAGTGTAGGCGCAGGGATTTCTCCCAGTTTCCAATAGCAGAGGTCGTGGAGAAACAAAAAAAGAAAATGAATGCGAAACGGAGCTGGAGCAGAAGTGAACAACGCATAAGGGCATTGTACTTGAGTCGGGCATCGAATGGCATGGAGGCAAAACTGGGTTGGAGTCTGGCACATCAATAATAACTGGAATCGGTGTCCCCTAGGGTGTTCCCGAGTGATCTAAAAAGGGACCAGTCGAAGGCCAAGAGAAAGACTGGATTGAAACCGAAGCTGTGGCAGGCAGGAAAGAACCCAAAATAGAGGCGACCTGGGGAAACTTTCAGCAACTGTCAGTAGGAGATGAGAGGCATGATGCCTTCCGAGCAAGGATGGTGAAGACACAGTACAAGAGGTGAGAAAACAGAGTATTCCCTCTCTGTTTGCGGCACCCGAGAACAGCCTCGACTGTGTGCAGGGGGACGAGATCACGGACTGCTAAGGGCGGCCTTCGGAGCTGTAGGTAGATCGTGCGTGCAATGAGGCCACCATTGTGATCACTTCGCTGCTCGGTTTTGAAACAAGGGAAAAGGCCTGGAAGCAGGAACGTAGATCGAAGCAAGAGCTCAAGAGAGAGAACCCGAGAGCAGAGGAGAATGGCGGTGGCCTAACGGAGATGAAAGGAGAGACCAGCAGCGCCGGACGGAGCCGTCCACAATGGAGAATGGCAGCCCCGAGACATTGGAGAAGAAGGTGAACAGTGACCGGAACCGAAACCAAAGAAGAAAAAATGGCGGAAAAAGAAAAATAATTCCAAAAAAAAAGAGAAAAAGAGGGGGAGTATTTATATATTTATATATATACATATATATAAAGATTATATATATATATATATAAATAAAAATATTTGAAGATAAAATAGTTGCACAAAGAATTTGGGAAAAAATCGAGAAAAAGACAGTCGAAAATATCGATTCAAAATTTCGATCGAAATTTCAAAAATACTGGTACGAAATTTCAGGGAAATAAATTGAGTGGATCGGACCTGTAGACTCGCAACGTCGAGGCAATCGAAGATTA
Source organism: Firmiana major (assembly GCA_033439115.1). Lineage (NCBI taxonomy): Eukaryota > Viridiplantae > Streptophyta > Magnoliopsida > Malvales > Malvaceae > Firmiana > Firmiana major. Next base: position 32,110,513 of record CM065913.1, on the reverse strand, counting down.
CGAACAACTACTAAGGTAAGGGATTTATGCAATAATTGTACGTATTTTTATGATTTCGAGTAGCTAAATAGATATCGTAGAGATAAAAATTCACATATTACCCCTATTTATAAATCGAATCGTATCGTAAAGTGTTGAAAAATCATAAATGCATAAATTGCATGTTTTCAGTGTTTTCATCGTTGAATATTGTGTCCAACGGTATATGGATAGGTCGGCTATTGTTTTTACTGTCTACATAAAATAACACGTTTTACAAAATTAAGTGTGTTTGAGTGAAAGAAATTCCATGATGGGTGACCTCCGGAGAAATCTCCACTCACATCGTTTTATGCATTGTTTTTGTATTGAACATTGATTTTTATATCATTTTTGAAAGAATTGAACCACCTACCCTATTTTCGATACGAAACAGTGTTAGAGCCCTCGTGTAGACTGTGTGTCACATTGAATTGCTCGCACTAGATTTTTATATGATTTATGAGAAAAACTGTAAGATCCACAATTTTGTAATGTAACCTTATGACCTTGTGATGTGTATATAAGTCACAAATAATGAAAATCATGAGGAATGTATATTTGAAGTTGTAAATGTGTATGGAATGAATACATGCAAGTTTTAAAGTATAGAACAAGTGTAAGAGGGATATTTCCATCAGTGGAATATCATAATATTGAGTTTTGAGTGGTTAAGTAAAATAGAATGAGTTTTATACTTTCATTTGGTGATATATTGTATACCTTTGGCTATACAAAGGATACACACAAGTTTAAATGTGTATAAGGTATGAAAGGATGTCGTTTTCAAGCCTTAAGTGTGGATGGATGAGAAAATGATCATGGTAGCAAAATGTATGAAGTTTGGTGTGTGTTTATTATAGAAAACTGCAGTAAAATCTGAAAATATGAATGAGATATCGATCTCATGGAATGAGAGATCGATCTCAAAAAGTAAAAAATGCTCAAATTCGAGCAATAGAACAGGGACAGATCGATCTCATTGGAGAGCAGATCGATTTGCTGAGCATTCTGTGTTGAAGGAATCGATCCCTGAAAGGCCAGATCGATGTCCTTAAGCTACTGACTTGGGGAAGATCGATCTCATGCATGAGCAGATCGATCTCCTTAAGGTTCTGAGTTTCAGATCGATCTCATGCTTGGGAGCAGATCGATCTCATGTGGTCTAGAAGGTCAGTTTCAAGAGGAAAAATACAGAGTAGATCGATCTCCGAGGGTAGTAGATCGATCTCATCAAGACAATTCTATAAATATTGGACCTCTGCATTTCATTTTGCCAAGAGTTACTATTCCATTTGAGAACTAAACCTAAACCTAGCCAAGAAACACTAGAAAACTTCAGTTTATGATCAGTTTTGAGTGAGGTATAAGTGAACAAAGTTGTTCTTAGTAAAGAGGAGAGCAACATACTTGGAAACAAAAGATTGGAATCAAGAGTTGAGAGAGCAAGGAGGATTTTACTATCTTGGTGAAAAAGGAAGGAAAGTTCAGCTAGGTAAGATTTAATGCACCAAGTTAATATATGTTAAACTAGATGTGTTAATGAGATTGTTGGTGTATATATGAATTGTTGGAAATGAAAAGATCATGAAAAATCACCATGACCTAGTTTTGGTATGAAAGTGAGAAAGTGTTGAGAAAATGATGTTAATATTGATTTAATGATGGAATATGCATGTAGGGAAGATTATGAGTTAATCTTATGAAATGCATATATTGAAAATAAGGAGTGATAAATATAGTTATGTGAAAATATGGTATAATGCCATATTGGGATAAAATAATGAGATTAATGAGTCTTATTGAGATTTGGCAGATGAAATGAGTATCGAGTGATATATAAATGTCAATATTTATAACAGCTTTGAAAATCACATTGGAAGCTGATCAGACTACAAGAGTAAGCAAAACTGAGGAAGAGAGGTCACTGGACGTGATCCGAGGTAAGGAAATTTCTTGAATAGCTAGAGATGGCTACATGTATTTTAAATAACATTTCGATATTATATGCTATATGAATTCCTATGAATAGGCCTAATGTGTGATAGAGCCAAATAAGATAAAGTGTAGTTTCATCCAAAAAAATAGGATAAAAAGCCTGAGAAGCATGTTGTGACCCAAAAGCATGAGTTGCATGGTAGAATGACTAATGTTTTAATGTATATGCAAAAACAGCACACTTAAGTGCCAATTTGATTTAAATGAGAGAATTGTATTTTGAAATAGTCATCTATCTGGTTTTGTGTGAAAAAAACCATAAGTGCTAAAGAATACTTGCACTATATTTTGAGATATGCATCACATAGTATTGGAGGATATACTCGTACTATATTTTAAATGCTATTTTATGCATGTTAGAGTACTAGGAGCTTAGCTCGTACTCAGTTTGTGATTGATGCATATAGAGTATTGGGAGCTATGCTCATACTCAGTTTTACATGATAGAGTGCTGGGAGCTTTGCTCCTATTAGATTTTTCATGATTTATACACGATATCGTACTAGAGCAATAGCTCGTACTTGATTTGAAAAAAGAATTATGCATTGACCTGGTGCTAGAGGTTACTCGCACTAGTTTTTGATATTTTGAGATGCATACACAATGTTTAAGAGTCGGAGTGTTGATTGTGAGTCATACTCAAAACGCGCACTGTTGTTTTTATGTGATATATAAGACATGTTGTGAAAAACCATGATGATTTCCTCCGTGTAGACTGAGTGTCACATTGTTGAGATGTTTGCATGAGTATTTAGAGACGTGGCATTGATTTCCATAGTATGAGGGCTAAGACTCATGGCGAGCACCCCGACTATGATGTATATCCATGGTGTGAGGACTAAGACCTATGGCAAGCATCCCGACCATGAGGAGAGGGTCCACGGGTGTACGGTGTACCGTGCGTGTGGCATGCAGTACATTGTACCGTGTGTTGTATGGAGTTGTGGAGTTAAGGAGTTTATAGCTGACGATTGTGATGGATTGACCCTCCTCCCGTTGCAGCAGTGATATCCGCACACCGAGATCTGTGTTACCTGGTATATCACATTAGGATATGGTCATAGTCCAGGAGAGTATTGCATTTAGCCACTGAGAGAGATAAGTCGAAAATCGATTTGTGTTGTGAACTGCCATATTTACTTGATTTAAACGTAAATGGCATGATTGAGATAAAGGCATTCCTAATTTTATAAATATGCATTGTTTTGCATGAATGCCTACATTTGATAAATAAGCATGATTTCAAGTACATGGAATTTAATCTGTACTATATTATATCATTTTAATACATGCTTTGAGATGAGAAAAGGAAAGGCAAAGCTTTATTTTCAGTAGATAGTACGGTTATCTACTTGCTTGCCTGATTTCCTTACTGAGTGCATTGTATGCTCACCCCCTTATTTTTCACTCTCTACAGATCATCCGCAGTAGATTGAATCCGGCTGAGATATAGCATTCATTGTATCCGCTGCCTACCCATCTTACGAGAGGTATACACACTCGAACAAATTTTGTACTGAACAATGTATAAGCACAGTTATGTAACCAAGTGTACGGTCGGGATGTATATGTACAAATAATGTATAACAGTTTATATTATCGAAAAGAATATTAAATTCTATATGTATTGTGATTGAATGTGAGTAGATGACTAATATCGAATCACAGCCCAATAGTTGAGGAGAGAAAGGTAAGTAAAGTAAAAAGCGAAAAATTTGTAGTGGGTTTCGGTAAATCACGGATTGAGGTCGTGACAAAAATTGTGCTGGAGCGTCGTGTATTGCTGTGTGATCTTGCACTTACCTGCTCGCACTGGATTTTGAGATTAAGGCGATGGTTAATATTGATGATGGGGGGTAAATCCTTGAGACTACTCGATACCCTTAGTCATATTGTACTGTATCGGGGTCCACGAAGTACGTTGTACCGTGTGGACGTATGTGGAGTACGTTGCACCATGTATTGAGTCTTCGGACTATTGAACTGAGCTGAACTGAACTGTATTGTATTGATTGGCTGACAGGTTAGACTGACTCATCCCCCCTGAGGCGTATGACACTCGCGCACACTTGGCCCTTGAGGCGCGGGGTCACTAACTATGGTCATATGTCGACTGTACTGTTATTGATTGAATCCTATTGTTATTGATTGAATCCCAGCCTAGTCTCAACGAACTGAATTGTTTATTGATAGAAAGAAAAGTGAATTGAACTGTTTACTGATTGAATGAAACGTTTTAAAGAAACGAATTCAAGTGTTTTACTGCATAGACTGAACAATAAATGGTTTCATCGTACCGACTCTATTAAAAGCATATGTTTTACATATGGTAAAGTATTGTATTGGAAATTGAGTGTGATTAAAGAAAGTGCATCGATTGTGAATCGTTTTCAGTATTAACGAATTGAATTATATACAAGTGTTTTACAGTGTTTTATAGTTGATCATGACCTACATTATAAGCATGTAGATAGTATGGTTGTCTACTGCTTACATAAGTTTCTTACTATGCGCGTTAAGCTCACTCCCTACTTTCCTCCACAGAGTCCCAACAGTAACTTGGACCGCTTCGTTAGTAAGGCATGTCGCACAGCTATGGTTTCGCGGAACATTTTTTTGCATCGAAGGTATACTCAGTTGTAAGAAATTCTTTTGTATCTAAAATTTTTATAAGTACAGTAATGCAAACGATATGTGCATGGGGAATGTGAACATATTTTGTTTAAATTTGTTACTAAGTAAGAAAATTAATCAGACTTAGTATTGTTCTGACCTAATATTGACTTGTAGCTCAACCAAAATGTATGTAAATCGGGTCGTTACAATTATGAACTGAAACAGCAGTGTGAAACTAGTGAGTTTTTGCGTGATCCCTTGGCGGATTGAAACATCAGAAGTCTCGGTAACAAGAGGCTGGGCAGACGTGAGCTTGGGGCTATCATTGAAGCTCAGGGCTATCATTGAAGCTCAAACAGAGTTGAGTTGAAGTTGGAAACAAGTACGTGAGAGAGGAAAAAACTGAAGCAGAGCTTCAATGCTAAACATGATAGGTTCAGGGAAGGAAATGGAGAGGTAAAATGTGGCTGAAGCAGGGATGTGGAAGGGATGATTGATTAAAAATTTTCAAGGGGTTTAGCTGCTGAAATGAGGAAATAATAATAGCTAAAAAAGGCGCACATGATTAAGCTACAATGCTAGGCTAAGGTTTAGTGCAAGAGAAAAGGAATGTAAGTTTCACTTGACTTGGAAATTAATATACATGTAGTGGTGTGTTAACATGGTAGTCTTGAATGGTATAGGAGGGTTGGAAATCCTTAAAGAAAATCAAATAAGGTTCACCATTTTGGTAAATGTTAAAAATAAGTGTTTTAAGGATTAATGCTAAGATGTTTAGTGATGCTAGCTTGCTGAAAATGGACGTAAGCTGTTAGCCTCTTCATTTTATGATAATGAGGGTAGCAAATTAGAAAGAAAGTGGGCTGAAAATCGAGAGACTAAGGGCGTCTAAGACTGAGTTCATGAAATATATATATATATATATATATTTAGATACAGAGATATATGCATATATACATGTGAAATAGAAATAATGACGATTGATTTGTGTGTGTATATATATATTATGGAGTATAGATCGAGATGCATTTGTCTATATATATATATATATATATATAAATATATAGATGTATATATATATATATATATATATAAATATATAACGATTTACATTATATTTTAGCTTGAAAAATATTGGTTTTAAGTTGATTTTTGAAATAAATCGAAAACCATATATATTTGAAACTCAACTATTTTGATCAGTGTTTTGAAACCATGAGAGTCACCTCTAGAATCCTAAGGGACCTAAATGCTACATGTGTATCTTTGTTGTCGTGGGAGCCACCTCTAAAATCTTAAGGGACCTAAGTGCTATGTGGAACATTTGTTTTCAGATCCGTTTTTGAGTGCAGGCATACACTTGTCACGACCCAAATTACCTAAAAATCGCTACAAATTTTTTTCGCTTTTCATTTCCTTACCCGTCGTGAACAATCACACTCCTAAACAGTTGGGCTATGATTCGGTGTTAGTAACCTCTCACCTATTTACCATTCCATTTTCATATTCACATTCACATGTCAATTTATTTAAACAAAATACATCCCAAATATTAAATCCATATACAGTATTGTGCATCTATATGTTCAGATACGAAATTATACAAATGTGTATACCTGGTCTTGCTAAGAAGCAGCGGATAACCGAGATGCGAAACTATTGTCGCTCTCTTCTGCTGAATATACCCTGTGGGGTGGAAAATGAAAGGGTGAGCGAAACGTACTCAGTAAGGCAATAATGTAAGCAGGTAGATAACTATACTATCTACGTGCTGATAATGTCATGATGTAAAAATCGTTTACTTTCGGAGCATGAGGTAAGATTAAAACAATGCCACATGAATGTATATATCATATACAAGAAATCATGAAATCGACATATAAAGCACACATGGAAAATCATCATGTATGACATCTCATGCTCGTCACATTAAAACTCATTTGTTTAATCACAAACTCATCACTTTGAAACTTATTTGTTTCATCATAAATTCATCTCATTTAAAACTCATTTATTTCATTATAAACTCTCACTTTAAAACTCATTTGTTTCATTATAAAACAACTTCGTCAAGGTCAAACCCATCTCTCGGGAATACCTTGATTCATCAAATCAAATCTCTTTTGAAAAACATAAATCGGGACTACCCCTCCATCGGGTTTGTCCTGGTCTATCCAGACCGTATGATATCATGTGAGGCATGTAGGTTACTGTATGAAAAATCGAGGACTATGGCCATACTTTGTCCCTGTGATCTCAGGCACACGGATCCCGGTGTGCTGGGTATCACAACTGCAACGGGAGGTGGGGTCAAGTCCTACCCGCCAGAATATCGAGCAACATCGTAGAGTCATCATGACTGCACGGTACAGCGTACTCCGTGTGACATACACGGTACATCGTACTCCGTGGACCCATATCATAGTCTGGGGGTGCCTGCCGTAGGTCTTATCCAGCCCAATACTATGTCGATAACCAACCCATGTCTCAAAGTATATGTGCAAGCATCTCAACTCTCTGTGACACACAGTCTACAGGAGGCTTCCGCACGACTATATGCATGTCAACTCGCGTCTAGTGCGTTTATGTGAGCATCCTGCTGCCCGCCCCACACCAGGTCACAGGCTTACGGAGCTCCAGCACCACGCTATGCATATCATGATATCTAAAATCTCGTGCGAGCGAAGCTTCAGCACGGTTTTGTGCACACACAAATTTCTCGTACGAGCAATGCTCCAATACGGCTTTTCATGAGAAATAATTCAGTAAACTTGAGTGCGAGAAAGACTCTAGCACTCATTTAGTCACGTAAATACGATAGGTGGCTCATTTTTAATAAAACATCTTTTAAACTAGTAACCGGTACAAACCGGTACCCTTTCGTAAAATTCACGAAATCAACAGCCCACCTATGTGTATATTTGCTTAAATCAAAGCAATATAATCATATAAAACATTAAAATCGTGAAATTCATGCAATTTCATAGCCTTACTACCCTTTTTTGAAATTTTCCTAACTGGGGGCAAAATAGTCATTTTCCTTTATTTATCTAAGCCCCGATTTTCGTAAAAATTATTATTTCATTTACTAGATACTTAGATAAATTCTAAGCCCTGTAAATACCCTCAAAATATGTATAGGCATCTCTATGCACTTACAAAATTCCCTTACCTTATTTTTCCTGTCGAGTCTGACCTTTTCTTTTTCCAATGTTATCTCGTCGCGCAGTCCGATATGCTCCCAATCAAATGCCCGAAACTGCGTATTAATATTCCTCAGGTCAGATAACATACAATTTAATTGTATTTAATACTTTCTGGGCTTAATTTAAATCATTGGGCCCATTTATCCCTATTGGGCCCGATTGCACTTTAATGGGCCTCGACCCATTTTCAGCCCGTTTATACTGTTTAAATCCCTTCTTCGGGTTTACTGGGCTCATGCAGCTTACTAATAATTATCGAGCTTCGATCCAAATTCATTGGATAGCCCGTATACTATTTACGGCAAATTACGTTGTAATTCCGATTAATATTCCTTTTATACAGAATTAATCCGTAAATTCTGTAAAATAATTGAAACTCTGTATTAAAGGATTCTAATTGTCGAAATTAAAATGTACTTACCCAATATAATGCGGGATACGAAAATCGGAGCTCAATCGACTCTCGTTCGGGTTTTATCGTACAACTGCACAATTATATATTTAATCCCGGGTTACTTTCAGATTAAATATAATTTAAATAAATTTTTCGAAAGTCAAATTGGTCACTTTTGACCTCTTACCGACTTACCCGAAGTCCGATGTATCCCCAAAAATTCTTTCCCTTTTTCTTTTTCTCTTTTTCTCCCTTTTTCCTTTCTTTCTTGGCTGAACCGGTTCAGTCCGGTTCAACCCGGTCCGGTTCAGCCGGTTCAACCCGGTTCACCCCTTTGCTGAACCGGTCCGTATCGGTTCAGACCATTCCATCGCCATTCACAGCGTTTCCGACCGGTTCTCGGCTCGGTTCTCGCGCCATTCGACTCGTCTGCACTGGGGGAGTGTTCGGCTGGGGTCGGGGTTGGCCGAATCACGCCGGTGGCCGCCGGATTCGTCTTCTCCCTCCGCGGCACTCTCCCTCTCGATCCGCCGAATTTCGGTGGTTTCACCGGCCAATACCGGTCTCAAAAGAACCGGCTCCTCTTCCCGATCACACCGGTACCCGCCGTTCGCCCCCAGCTGCCGTGGATCGCCGGCACCGACTCCATTTTCCCGCGGTCTTCTCCTCCTCCGTTCGACGATCTCCGGCCTCCTGATGGCGCGTCACCAGTGCCAGTGGCTTCGTCGGCCTCTCCTCTTGCTGCTCAGCCCTTCGTCGGAGGCCGTCGATGCCCGGTGGCCGTCGGTCGGACGAGCCACGCGCGGTCTCCCCTCTCCGTTTCCCTTTTTTTTCTCTCTCCCCGACTTTTACAGATTTCTTCTCTTTTTTTTTTCTTTTTTTTTTTTACAATTATTATCTTATTTAACAATTTATTTTATTATTAAAATATTCATTAAAATAGTCTAAAAAAATCTAAAAATATCTACAAAATTAAAATTTTATTCCAAACAATTTAACTTAATTTAATTTATTTTATTTATTATATTTTTAATCATTTTTCCAGTATAATTTCTCCGTATTTTCGGGACATTGTCCCGGGTGACTTTTCAGTATTTCTAAAAATTTCGGATCTTGTTCAATTGGACTCGAAATTGTATAATTCCTCATTATAGATCAAAATATTCTAAATCCTTATTTTTAATTAAATTTCTTATCGAATTTATCCCGACTTTCGATCTTTTGACCGTTTTGCCCTTGCGCGTGTTCGGGATTAATTTAACCCGACTTCCCTTCACGAATACTCATTCATTTTGTATTTTAAATCCTTATCTCCTGTCCAAATCCCGTTTCATTTTATTTGTGAACATTTTTCTACCTCATAAAATTTACGATTTAATTTCGGGTCTTACAAATCTCCCCCACTTAAGGAATTTGGTCCTCCAAATTAGAACCAAGTCATAAGAATCCATATACAACTCCGGATATCTCTATCGTATCATACTCTTAAATTCTTATATGACCTTCTCCGGAGTATATTACTACCAAAAGACTTTAATTAGGGAGATCCTCTTAAATCTCAATACTTCCTCTTTCCTGTTTAATGCCCGAATCAACTTATCAATATACTTATTTTTTCATTAAACTGAACTTTTAGAATTCATATTCGATCACCTATGCTGGATCCGGATAGTATTTTTGAAGCATCAAAAGATGGGACACATTGTGGGTGCCTGCTTATTCAAGTGAAAATGCCACCAACAGGTCTTATCTTCCACTTGTCCAATCTCTCAAAATATTCAATCAGCGAAACTCAATTTACCTTCTTCCAAAAGCTCGCTATGTCCTTATTCTCTTAGGACAATTAACTTTCAACCATACTAATCCACCAAGGGTGGATTCCAATACTTGTCTATCTGCTCTGAGGTGTTCTTAATCTCTCATCCTTAACTAAACATCCTCAGAGACTTATTATCCAAAGTCGAAAATAATTCTCTCTGTCACCCACTTTTTCTTATCCAATTTGGGGAACAACCCCTACAGCCATACACTACCTCATATCTTGTTATCCCGATACTCAAGTGGCAACTATCACAATTGACGAATTCTATTTGTAATAATTGATCATCCCAGGAGCATAAAAATCAAGGGCACAAGCTTTCATCGGATCCTCCAGAACCTGTATAGTCCTCTCTGACTGACCATTTGTCTGAGGATGAAAAGCTGTGCTAATACTCAATCGGGTTCCCATAGCTTCCTAAAATATCCTCAAAGGTGGTAAGTGAAGCGGGAATCCCTATATGATACCATGCTCTCTGGAACGCTACTTAATGTTCCACAATCTTCCTTACACAAAAATCCACATATACACTCTGAGTATTTGGGGGATTTCATAACCAAAAAGTGGGTAGACTTAGTCACTCTATCGACTATCATCTAAATAGTCTCGAAATTCACCTGGGTTCTCTGTAACCCATCACGACATTCATGGAGACTTGCTCCCCATTTCTGTGCCGTGTCGATATAGGTAGGTGCTGCAATAACTCTGCAGACTTTTAATACTCTACCCTATTCTGCTGACACACTAGGCACTATTCCACAATCCCTACCATATCTCTTTTCACATCTGACCACCAATACCCTTTTTGAGATTTCATATATATATATTCGTTACTTTCCGTATGCACCGTATATCCCGAAGAGTGAGCTTCTGATAATATTACTATCTCATCAACTGTGGTCCTGGGGAGCACTTATACTGTCTCTGAACCTCTCTGTAAATCATTATCATACTCTGTGAACTCTATCACTGTACCCTTCTGAATCTGACCCTCACTATCGACACCCTGTCGATCATCTCGCTAAGCCTGTCAACTTCGGGCACTCTCATCCGGTTCTAATCTCAGGCTAGCTGTCACATAATCACTGTCATCATCAGAAGGGATCACATCAATACTAAGGTTCACAACTGCTTTAGCTGCTCACGCTCCCTGACCATCATATGTGATACCATCCCAAGGCTCTTTATACTCAGGGCATCAGCCATCACATTAGCCTTTCCTGGGTGGTACAATTTTCACGATCAAAATCTCTCAGAAGCTCTAACCCATTATGTATTCTCATATTCGCCTCTTTCTGTGAAAAACAGATACTCGGGCTTTATAATCAGTGCATATCCACAATTCCTCATCGTGTACCTAGTAGTGCCATCTACTCAGTACAAATACTATCGCTGCCATCTTTTAAATCATGGGTCAGATAGTTTCTTTCGTGATCAAGGAGTTGTCTGACTCCAAAATTGACTATCTTCCCATTATACATCAATATATAGCTCATCATGATTTCGAGGTGTCCATACTCACTGAGAACCTCTTGAGCTATTGGGTATGGTGAAATTAATCACGGTGGTCAGTTCATACTTCATTACACCGAAATTCACGTCACATCTATCATCTTATTTATCATCTCATTCAAAGACCACGTTTTCTTAGTTAAACGTGTCAACCAAGTAAACCATATTGAGAACTCGCAACAACCCTTTTGTAAAAGTCATTTTTCAATTGTTGCTTACAATTTGCCCCAGACTTCAACTACACCCAACATATCATCAATAATGATGATTACAAATCGGTCCAGGTCAAGTTTAAATAACTCATCGTAATTGAGCTCCACTGCATAATTCAATCGCCTATATCCTTGACTTATGTACGCATAAGCGTATCAGATCCTTCAAAATCGCTTACGTTTTCAAGTACTAACCTGCGTCATTTCCTTTTCTTATCTTAACGGCTCTTATGAAATTTTACTATGTTAACCTTTATGATTTGCCGAATTTTAATATTCTTATCGTCTTAGTAAAAGTATCCTAATGCTAAAGGTATTTATTACGACGATCGATTCACGCTATAAGTTATATATATATATTTTTAGACGCTGTTAAGTCTTCAGGCGGGGAGGTATTTTGAAATACCTTTATTAACCTTCAGACTTAACCACAGTTACTTTACATATATGTCCTTGTGCTCACAATTTATTTTCACGACTTATCGCTTAATCCTAATGACTTTATATCGTAAAGATGTTCTTACCTTGCATACGCCTCTTACTCCGATACATCTTGTATTCAGAATCTATCTTATCTTAAAGATTATCTCATTTCGTATATCAATCATAACAAAACTCCTGTCATTATTCATTCCGTGAGTACAATCCTTTACTCCTTTAATTTCAACTGTCGCACCCCTTTTTGTTACTTAAAATCTCTATATCTATATTCCGTTAATTAATCCTCCTCTATTGGGGTACTCCTTTATCAGTATTATGCCAAATTATGTAGGCATTCATGCCTTTTACTCACTTATATGCGAATGAAGGCGGTATAAATAAATATGTGGCACCAGGATCAATAAACATATGTACTTCATTATTCATAACAAGTGTAGTATCTTACACCACATCCATGAAACATCAATAGTGTCCTGGTCCAAGACATCCTCTCGCCTTCGTCCAACAACCTACTTTCCTTTTTCTTTTCGGCTATGGCCTCCCTTTTTACGTTGCAGCTATTCCAACGAAGTTTTTCTCTGTCTCTTTACCTTTCTGTGGGGCGATCTCGCTCAACTCTGAGCAATCAAAATCAATGGTCCGTCTTACCACACTTAACGACCATTTTTCATCAATACAGTGATATAGACCCTCTTTCCGTGGTATCCACCACACATCCTACACTGCTCACAGTGCTTACACTGCTACACTGCTTCGTAGTAGGTCGGGGTCCTCCAATCACAATGCCCCCCAAGAGTGCCAAAATTGGGTGCACTAGGGCCTTACCAATTATCTTACTCCATGACTCGTCAAATCAAATCTTTTACCAATTACCATTTTTCCATTTTGACATCTCTGTCATTTCTCGATTTTCTTTTCTGTCTCTATTTCGGCCCTTACTATCTTTCCCAATCTCAGAGGCGTGCAACACATGGTATTATTCACGCAACTGTATTCTGCGCACTGCCTCGACATAGGTAGTATCTCACGGGCCAATCAGACTCTTATCGATAATTTGAGCATTCCATGAACTTTTGGGCTTTTCGACTCTCATGTCCACAATATCGGGTTCATACTTGCCCAGGGATGTAATCTGAGATTCATATTCATCAATCAACCAATGACTATGGGCAGTGTAAGAAACTTTATCAATAAATTCCTTTAAGTAGTGCCCAAAATATTCAGTCACCAGAATACATCCAATAAGATTTCTCATCTTAGCTATGGATGTTTAACACTTAAGATGGGTCGAGCGGGTTTCAATCAATGCTCCGTTGCGCCTTCTGATCTTATGTCTACTCTAAGCAATTTGCTCCTCAAAATAATCTCCACACTCCGCTCCAACCTCACGAAGCGTGTCTCAATACTATCCGATCACTCTGTCGGACTCTGAGAGGTATGCTCAACATTAACCTCTATTTCAATCTCATCCCGATTCTCATGGGTCAACTCAGCACGACTTAGCAGACTCAGGTCTACCTCTACGACCTCTGCCTCGTGCACTATCTCATCTTGAGTCTCATATCATGACTCATTTGATTCTCAGACCGATCTCTACGGTCTCGAGCATGTATACTCGCCACTCTACCATAGCGACTATCAGTTATAAAAACTATATTCTTGCATTCGAAACAAAATTCTTAGCTGCTGTTCCATCTTGATATACACAATTGTATCTAAACAATGCACAGTACATGGAGATGTAAATTTACTTAACCACTAACACCGACTCATATCAGGCCAACTCTGCTCTGATACCATTAAATTTGTCACGACCCAAATTACCTAAAAATCCCTACAAATTTTTTTTGCTTTTCATTTCCTTACCCGTCGTGAGCAATCACACTCCTAAACAGTTGGGCTATGATTCGGTGTTAGTAACCTCTCACCTATTTACCATTCCATTTTCATATTCACATTCACATGTCAATTTATTTAAACAAAATACATCCCCAATATTAAATCCATATACAGTACTGTGCATCTATATGTTCAGATACGAAATTATATAAATGTGTATACCTGGTCTTGCTAAGAAGCAGCGGATAACCGAGATGCGAAACTATTGTCGCTCTCTTCTGCTGAATATACCCTGTGGGGTGGAAAATGAAAGGGTGAGCGAAACGTGCTCAGTAAGGCAATAATGTAAGCAGGTAGATAACTATACTATCTACGTGCTGATAATGTCATGATGTAAAAATCGTTTACTTTCGGAGCATGAGGTAAGATTAAAACAATGCCACATGAATGTATATATCATATACAAGAAATCATGAAATCGACATATAAAGCACACATGGAAAATCATCATGTATGACATCTCATGCTCGTCACATTAAAACTCATTTGTTTAATCACAAACTCATCACTTTGAAACTTATTTGTTTCATCATAAATTCATCTCATTTAAAACTCATTTATTTCATTATAAACTCTCACTTTAAAACTCATTTGTTTCACTATAAAACAACTTCATCAAGGTCAAATCCATCTCTCGGGAATACCTTGATTCATCAAATCAAATCTCTTTTGAAAAACATAAATCGGGACTACCCCTCCATCGGGTTTGTCCTGGTCTATCCAGACCGTATGATATCATGTGAGGCATGTAGGTTACTGTATGAAAAATCGAGGACTATGGCCATACTTTGTCCCTGTGATCCCAGGCACACGGATCCCGGTGTGCGGGGTATCACAACTGCAACGGGAGGTGGGGTCAAGTCCTACCCGCCAGAATATCGAGTAACATCGTAGAGTCATCATGACTGCACGGTACAGCGTACTCCGTGTGACATACACGGTACATCGTACTCCGTGGACCCATATCATAGTCTGGGGGTGCCTGCCGTTGGTCTTATCCAGCCCAATACTATGTCGATAACCAACCCATGTCTCAAAGTATATGTGCGAGCATCTCAACTCTCTGTGACACACAGTCTACAGGAGGCTTCCGCACGACTATATGCATGTCAACTCGCGTCTAGTGCGTTTATGTGAGCATCCTGCTGCCCGCCCCACACCAGGTCACAGGCTTACGGAGCTCCAGCACCACGCTATGCATATCATGATATCTAAAATCTCGTGCGTGCGAAGCTTCAGCACGGTTTTGTGCACACACAAATTTCTCGTACGAGCAATGCTCCAGTACGGCTTTTCATGAGAAATAATTCAGTAAACTTGAGTGTGAGAAAGACTCTAGCACTCATTTAGTCACGTAAATACGATAGGTGGCTCACTTTTAATAAAACATCTTTTAAAATAGTAACCGGTACAAACCGGTACCCTTTCGTAAAATTCACGAAATCAACAGCCCACCTATGTGTATATTTGCTTAAATCAAAGCAATATAATCATATAAAACATTAAAATCATGAAATTCATGCAATTTCATAGCCTTACTACCCTTTTTTGAAATTTTTCTAACTGGGGGCAAAATAGTCATTTTCCTTTATTTATCTAAGCCCCGATTTTCGTAAAAATTATTATTTCATTTACTAGATACTTAGATAAATTCTAAGCCCTGTAAATACCCTCAAAATATGTATAGGCATCTCTATGCACTTACAAAATTCCCTTACCTTATTTTTCCTGTCGAGTCTGACCTTTTCTTTTTTCAATGTTATCTCGTCGCGCAGTCCGATATGCTCCCAATCAAATGCCCGAAACTGCGTATTAATATTCCTCAGGTCAGATAACATACAATTTAATTGTATTTAATACTTTCTGGGCTTAATTTAAATCATTGGGCCCATTTATCCCTATTGGGCCCGATTGCACTTTAATGGGCCTTAACCCATTTTCAGCCCGTTTATACTGTTTAAATCCCTTCTTCGGGTTTACTGGGCTCATGCAGCTTACTAATAATTATCGAGCTTCGATCCAAATTCATTGGATAGCCCGTATACTATTTACGACAATTTACGTTGTAATTCCAATTACTATTCCTTTTATACAGAATTAATCCGTAAATTCTGTAAAATAATTGAAACTCTGTATTAAAGGATTCTAATTATCGAAATTAAAATGTACTTACCCAATATAATGCGGGATACGAAAATCGGAGCTCAATCGGCTCTCGTTCGGGTTTTGTCGTACAACTGCACAATTATATATTTAATCCCGGGTTACTTTCAGATTAAATATAATTTAAATAAATTTTCCGAAAGTCAAATTGGTCACTTTTGACCTCTTACCGACTTACCCGAAGTCCGGTGTATCCCCGAAAATTCTTTCCCTTTTTCTTTTTCTCTTTTTCTCCCTTTTTCCTTTCTTTCTTGGCTGAACCGGTTCAGTCCGGTTCAGACCCGGTTCAACCCGGTTCAGTTCAGCCGGTTCAACCCGGTTCACCCCTTTGCTGAACCGGTCCGTACCGGTTCAGACCATTCCACCGCCATTCACAGCGTTTCCGGCCGGTTCTCGGCTCGGTTCTCGCGCCATTCAACTCGTCTGCACTGGGGGAGTGTTCGGCTGGGGTCGGGGTTGGCCGAATCACGCCGGTGGCCGTCGGATTTGTCTTCTCCCTCCGCGGCACTCTCCCTCTTGATCCGTCGGATTTCGATGGTTTCGCCGGCCAATACCGGTCTCAAAAGAACCGGCTCCTCTTCCCGATCACACCGGTACCCGCCGTTCGCCCCCAGCTGCCGTGGATCGCCGGCACTGACTCCATTTTCCCCGCGGTCTTCTCCTCCTCCGTTCGGCGATCTCCGGCCTCCTGACGGCGCGTCACCGGTGCCATTGGCTTCGCCGGCCTCTCCTCTTGCTGCTCGGCCCTTCGTCGGAGGCCGTCGGTGCCCGGTGGCCGTCGGTCGGACGAGCCACGCGCGGTCTCCCCTCTCCGTTTCCCTTTTTTTTCTCTCTCCCCGACTTTTACAGATTTCTTCTCTTTTTTTTCTTTTTTTTTTTACAATTATTATTTTATTTAACAATTTATTTTATTATTAAAATATTCATTAAAATAATCTAAAAAAAATCTGAAAATATCTACAAAATTAATATTTTATTCCAAACAATTTAACTTAATTTAATTTATTTTATTTATTATATTTTTAATCATTTTTCCAGTATAATTTCTCTGTATTTTCGGGACATTGTCCCAGGTGACTTTTCGGTATTTCTAAAAATTTCGAATCTTGTTCAATTGGACTCGAAATTGTATAATTCCTCATTATAGATCAAGATATTCTAAATCCTTATTTTTAATTAAATTTCTTATCGAATTTATCCCGACTTTCGATCTTTTGATCGTTTTGCCCTTGCGCGTGTTCGGGATTAATTTAACCCGACTTCCCTTCACGAATACTCATTCATTTTGTATTTTAAATCCTTATCTCCTGTCCAAATCCCGTTTCATTTTATTTGTGAACATTTTTCTACCTCATAAAATTTACGATTTAATTTCGGGTCTTACATACACTAGAACCTTCGAGTCACTTCGAGCCTATCAATCATCTCTAGGTTCCAATACCTGTCTATCAAGATTTGTGCTCTAGACTACCAGTGCTATGTGCCTATTGAGACTAGTGCTCTAGTGAAATGAGGTATCTAAGGTATCCTTCTAGTTGATGCTCCGTACAACTTCAACCCTTAAGTGTGAGTTCAAATAGATAGATCTGACATGTCACTTTATTTACTAATCAGCATATATGTGCATGAAGTCCGACGTGAGCCTAGCATTCATTTACTTAAACTACTTACTAAGCTTTAAGTTGCTCACCCCCTCTTACACCTTGCAGACTATATGAGCTAGCCTCGGACTTCTAAGCTTTTGCTTAGGTCAGTGGGGACTATATCTAGCCTTGGTACTTACTTGTGTCCTCGGAACCCTACTTTTACGACTAATTAGGTATACAAAAATCTTATATTTACATGCACAATACATGTTTATTGCAATGTGTTGGGATGTAACTTCATATCGTTTTAGATTATTATAAGAATGTTCTGATTATCGAGTGCAATCTTGAGCTTGATGGGTATTGTGATATAATTGATTTCGATGGATGTGAATTGGTATGAGAATGATTGTTGGGATTGAGACATATATGAAATGAATATATTTTTGCAGGTGGAATTAAATGGGGAAATCTCTTATTATAAAAAGGGATTCTTACGATTTATTTTTTAAGTAGAAAAATAGTATGGGTAAAAAAAGTAATTATTACCTGCTTTAAATTTAATTAAATCCACCCTTGGGATAAGGAATAAGATAGTAAAGTCAGATATTACTGAAAATGGTTAGAGAGAATCGTTTAACAATTACACCGACACCAAACACAAACCTTAAAGTGAAATCAAGAAAAAGTTAGTTCGAAAATTTGGTCAAATGAATTAGTGGAACAAGTGTAATTGATAAGCATTCGTCATGGCCTTAGGGTCATGACGGATTTTTTGGGTCATGGCAAGTGTCAACCTCTAGTGTATTGTTATTATTATTATTATTATTATTATTATTATTATTATTATTATTATTATTATTATTATTGATTTGTGCTTTCATTATCTATTATTGTGAAGATTTACGGGTGGGTTCAAGTTTGGTCCAGTTGTCTTCGGGTTCAGACTATTTCGAATTTGGGTTCATTTCAGTTTCAATTATTTCGGGTTTGAGATTTTTTGGTTTGGGTATTTTCGAATTCGATTATTTTTTGGTTCAGGCCTGTTTCGGGTTCAGTCCAATTTGAGTTAGGCAAGTTTAGCGGGCCAAGTTCAAATTATTTTGAAATTTTATGAGTTATAAATTTTTTAAAAATTTTGAATGTGATAATTAATTTAATTTTTTATATAGTTGAATAAAAACATAACAGAAATGCTAAAGTCAAAATTTAATAAATATTTACATAAATATAACTTTTTGCATATTAATATTTTTATTACTTGGCAAAGATTATTTAGTTTTTTTAATTTCCTACAATATTTGTTATAAAGTTAAAATATATAATTATATATTGATGATTATATAAGAATTTATTTTTTAAGTGAATCAAAATAAAATATATATGTATATAGTAAAACTAAAGAAAAGTGAAAATTCAAAATCATTAGTTACAATGCATAAAAAACAAAATTATTTCAAAGAAATAACCAACAAGTTATAAATAAATCATACTAAATAAATAGACATTTATATAAAGAGTTTTGTTTTCCTAAGTTAAATCAATAACTTATTTGGGTTACATAATTTTTCTCAAAGTTAAGCCATTAGAATTTGGATACTCTTACATTTATTTTGTCTTTTAAATACCAACATAATTACATTAGATCTAATCCTATAACTAATTGATTAATTGTTCAATTATAATATTGAATAGTACTATAACATGCATTAAAGGGATATTAATAATTGGTTTATCTTTAATAATCAATACTTAAGTTTAAAAAAAAAACATGATGTGTAAAAACTAATAGAAATAGTAGTATTGATCTAATTTGACGATTTTAACATTAACATTAAATATCATTATATTCATCATTACAAAATGTATAAATATAATGAAAAAAATATAAATTATCATATAAAAAATACTTAATATAAATAATTGGTCAGCTAATTAGCTCAAATTTATATATATTTTGTTTTTGCTTTGTACATAAACCATAATATTAACATTATTACATTAAATAATATCATATACATTAATTAATTAAAATTCCATTAAAAATTTAGAGCATTAAATTAAAAAAGTTATGAACCCAATTTGACATTATATTATAAACTTTTGATATAATCATATCATATAAAGTTATACAATATACCAATTGAGTACTAATTTGTTCATGTTAACATTAACATAATAATATTAGATATACACCAATTGATCGAGTGTCTAATTAAAATGTTAATAGTAGATATTACTAAATTAATTAATATAATGCTAATTATTTAACTATAATTAATCTTAATATCAATAAAGTATAAAAACTAATTTAATTAAAATTTATCGCTTACACAACAATTACTACTATAATACATTTTTAAATTACACTTAATTTACCATTAAAAATAATTATTTTTATCCATACTTTATTTTATTTCTAATAAATAATGAGTAAATAATTGATTTTATCAAGATAATACTTACACTAAGAGATTACATAACTTATTCCATATTATATTATAAAAAGATTATGTGAGAACTGTGAATTTTGTATACCTCACTTATGAGAATTGTAATTTTGTATATGTAATGATGATAAGTTTATGTACACATAAGTTTTAAATATGATAAGGTTTTTAAGTCCTTAATGTGTATGGATTAAAATATTGACTATGGTGTAGATTTTGAAAAGTTTTACATTGAGTTCTCTGCAAATTGATGCACCAGCAGTATAATCTGTGAAGGTCAGATCGATCTCCAAGGATGAGAGATGATTTCATGGTTCCAGAATGCAGAAAATGTGCAAGAACTGATAGGCAGATCGATCCTATAGACAAGCAGATCTATCTCATGAAGCATTCTGTAAACTGAAGATCGATCTCATAATTGGAGCAGATCCATCTCATGAAGCAAATAAGATATCGATCTCACCCCACGACAGATCGATTTTCTAGTCATAAAATTGTCCCAAAACGTTCCCAAATTCAAAAAGAGATCGATCTCATCAAGGATCAGATCGATCTCCTACCCTCCGTCTATAAAAGAACCCCTGCGTTTTCCTACATTTCGTCTTCTCTCTCTCTAAGAAACCGAAGCCCAGGCTTTCTCTCTCCTCTAAATCACCTATTTCCATTTGAATCAGAGGTTGTGGCAAGAAGGAAAGTTTTTCCTCATCCAAAGGAGAGCAACATACTTGAGAATCGAAAGACGAATCGAATCGAGGTGCGAATAGTGCTCTCCATAAGTTTTGAGTAAATTTTTAAGCTTAAACCTTTGATATTGAGGTGATTTTGGTGATTATGGCTATGAGTCTCGTGATAAAATAGCTAGGAAATGATTAGAGTTGATGAAATTGTGATTTTGTGGGAATGATGATGATATTGTGCAATTTGTAATAATTTTGAGATTTTCGCTATAAATAGGAATTGAGACAATGAGGTGATTTTGGCATAGATACTATGCATGAAATATGTAGAATTTGAAATGTCGTGGATGAGAATGTGGATTAGGATAGGAATATGAGAAAAATGAGGTTTGTAGTATTTAACGAGAATATGAGCAAATATGTGCTCGATGATGTGATTGAGATGAATTATTGATGTTTTAACATCGTTTAGACAGCCTAGGAGTTCCAAAGAGAAATGCGAGTCTAGTCCATCGTTTGGGGGAACGACTACACTATACGAGGTGCAACGAGGTAAGTGAAAACTCAAACTCATTTGTGCGTGTGATTTTGTGATGATATTTAGCATGAAATGTGATTTCAAAAAATAAGCATGTCTTTATGAGTTGTGAATGAGTTATTACACACGATTTTATAGCCGGTTGGGGCCCAATTGTTTTGAGTTGTAAACTAAATGTGAAATTGTTTTACAATCGTTTTGAGTTTAAAAAGTGAAAAGTGATTCGGGCTCAACGTTAAGGCGTACTGAGATTTGAAGAATGTGTGCGTAGTTTTGCCGGTTTGAGCTCGATTTTGGCATGTCTTGTGTTGAGTACAAAACTGTTTTGAGATGAGTTTTATGAGAAAAGCCTTATGAACGCTGCGTGAAGGCAAAACGTTTTATTTGATAATGGCTATTACTAAGACTTAGGCGTGTCATGTTGAATACACATCAGGCTTTGCTCTCGTAGCATGTAAGATCGAGCCGTGCTCTAGCAACACGTAAGACCGACTCCTCCGTTTTGATAACATGAGATGACCCCACTCCGCGGCAGCGATGGGTGACATTACTC
The DNA here is from genome assembly GCA_033439115.1 of Firmiana major. Lineage (NCBI taxonomy): Eukaryota > Viridiplantae > Streptophyta > Magnoliopsida > Malvales > Malvaceae > Firmiana > Firmiana major. The sequence continues at coordinate 32,088,431 of CM065913.1, read as the reverse complement.
TGATAACATGTAAGATCGGGTCGTGCTTTTATAGCATGTAAGACCGTCGACTATACGACTCTGATTAAGTCTACAGCGAAACATGGCCATGGGTGTACTATTGTCGACGAAATCCCTCGATTGGGGATGTCCGCCTAGGGGACGAGTTCAATCGTTTTGATGTGCCATGACGAGTTTTTATATGAGTTTTATTTGCCTAGTCTCATTTTACATATGAGTTTGTGTTTGGTGGCTGCACCACATGCATTATTAATGAGGTGATTTTCATCACATTTTATGAGAAAAATCGTTATCGCATCCTGTTTTATACATGCTTGTAATCATGGTTTGAGCCATTTATTATCATGTTTCTACATGAGCTTTAAGAAATTAGTTGAGATGATGTTTTAATTATTCATACTACACTTTTTACTGAGTTTATTGGGTTTCCACCCATAAAACAAAATGATTGTGCTATGCAAATCATTATTTTATAAATGAGTCCCCTAACCCCTTACTGAGCGATTTAGAAGTTCACCATGTTTTATCTCCCCCCTGATTTCTTCAAGTGAGAAGAATTTTCTGTGACGTACGGAGTATTGGCTAGTGGAGGACTTGAGCTTCAGGCCATATATTGTACTTTGAGGTATAATTTATCATTTCATGTACCCAGATTAATATTGTATTTACAGACACTTGATAAACAGTGATGTATGGGATGTATTAGGATTTATTAATTCGAAATTGAGAAGTGTATGTGGTGTGATATATAAATTTGTTGATGAGATCCTGAAGTTAAAGCTTTATAATTTATATATATGATGATGCATGACACTGCATAGAAATGCACCTAGATATGTGTATCGATGTAGAAAAAAATTTAAAATTTGCCCTGTTTTTCGTGCTTCCGAGGTGTCACAGAGTTTTTTTGGTATCAGAGCTTAGGGTATTTAGTACTATCAGTGTCGGTCAAGTGAAATAGAGTACATCCTAAGTATCTGTATAAGTCTGGTCAAGAACTGAAATTGAGGATTGAGATTTCAATTGAGCTTGATGTGTACGTGATAATTCTATTTTTAATAGAATTATTTGTGCTTAATTTCTTAATTAATTATTTAATCCCCATATTATTTTATTAATTATCCCCTATATTTAACTAAAATTCTTTAATGTGCAGATAAAATAAATCCAGATGAAACTCAGTCATTTCAATCAAAAGTGGCTGAAAATAGGCTAAAGGAGACTGGACCACTTCCAATTTGCAGACTGAGTCACCAGTTGTCTGGACACGCATGATGCCAGGTAGCTATATTTTATTTGCTCCGGAATGATAAGATCAAAGGACATTGTGCCAACCTTTTGGAAGACACACGCCGGGCCACATCGCATAGCCAATTGGACAAAAAGACTGATGACGTGAAAATATCTACTTTGCAGCAAATCAAAGGAAGATAAGTGACCAAACAATGCCAACTCATATATGATTAAAAAATTACCATTGTACCTATAAGTGTGTGTGTGTGTATAAATAGAACATGATGGCAATTGAAAAAAAGTAGGAAATAGAAGTAGGTAAGTAAAGGTAGTCTAGAGTAGGAGTAGTGTTGAGTAATTTAGGAGTAGTTTTAGTTTTAATTTTTCTTTTAAGCTTTTCCGATCAGTCTTTTTTTTCACCAATTATTATTTTACTCATGTTTAGCTACTGTTCATGTTAATTTTCGATTGCTTTATTTTATGAATAGTTTCATGGTTTCAATTTTCTTAGTTTTAGCATTAATTTTTATTCACCATGTTTTGTATTCTCGGTTTGCTCCTTTAATTTTTAAAGCTTTTTTTTTTCTTCTGTTTATCTCATGTTGTGAGGAGGAGAGGCTGGTGACAGCAGCTATTCTTCTTCATCACTATTTTCTTCTGCAAATTGTTATAGTAGCTCATCATTTAAATGTCTCCATACTTCTTTTCATTTTTCTATTTCGATTTAAGTTGTTTATTAGTTGAAATTTTTTTGGTTTTTCTGCATTTCACCTTCCTGTCTCGGCTTCTGCATGTAATGCGTGATTGAGGCTGCTTGGTTTTGATCAACGCAGTAGTGGACTGCTATAGAGGACAAGGAGCAAGGCATGGTTATTGGAGTTTCCATTTTTCTGTTTCACAACTTCTTTTGTTTCGATTTAGTCTTCAGGTGTTAATTCTATCCTTGCTCTCGGTTTAATTTCAGTTTACCAATTTTACTTTCATTTACTGCTTTAACTTTTTATTAGCTGCATTTCTTTTTATCTTTAATGTTGATGATAAATTGTCTTAAAGCATTATTTCTCCTCTGTTCTACCCTGTTCTATGTTTCCATTCACTGTTCACTTTCATTTTTTGGTTGAAGGAGTTACGGCTTGTGTGTAACCGACTGCAGTGATCAGTATCTAGCTGGGCAGGGAGATGGCCGGTTGCTGTACGTGTTGATTATGGCAGCTGAAGCAAAGGAGATTGGAGAGCTGCTGTTACTGGAAATGATGAGGAAGTTGTAGCATTGCAGTGCAGTGCAAAAGCCACAGTACAGCACATGGTTGCAGTGAATGGAGCTGAATAATGGCATTGAGGAGCAGCAACAGCTGGTGCCGAGGACAATGTCTAGAGCAATCGCTTGGAGCAGGAGCAATACAAATCAGTACCTGGATAGTAGCACAAATCAAAGCCCCAACAACACCTGGAAGGACAACGCCTAAAGCAGTAGCAGGTTATGGTTTGCATCTGCAGCACCTGGAAATGCAGAGACACGGGCTGTGAATGGAGCTAAATAATGGCAGCACCAGTGGACAAACCGAGAGCAGCAGGACACACCTGGAGCAGAGGACAAAACCGTGAGCACCTGGAGCAACCAAGAAGACGTGAACAGTGATAAATCGGGACCACTTGGTTGGATAATTAGCTAAGGCCATGTTTGGCCACATTCTTTTCTTTTATACTTTAATACTTATTGCATTTTTATTATTGCTTTTATTAGTTTCAATTTAGGTTAGTTGTTAGTTGATAATTGTAGGTTAAATATAGTGTTTTAGTGGTTAATTTAATTTTTACTTTTAATTTTTTTAGTTAGTAGTTAATTTTATATTATATGTTTTAGGACTTTATTTTAATTTAGTATTTTATTAGTTTCATTTAGAATTAATTTAGATTAAATGTGTTTCATGCATTTTTAATTTAGTCTTCATTTTTATTAGATTTTAGGTTAGTTTAATTTGCAATTTTTATTAGTTTAATTACATGCATTTTTATTTTAAGTTTGTTTAAATTTTAGTTTAATTTTATTTCTTTATTTTCATATTTGCATTTTATTTTAATTGCGTTAATTAATTTTAACTGTTTTAATTATCTTTTGTAGGTTGCTGTTTTTAATTGCTTGGACCATTGTAAGTACTTTTAGCTCGGTTTTATTTTCTTTAGTTTATAGCTTTTATTATTTTCAGTATTTTTAATTTTAACCTTGTAGACCACCTATTAAAACTTCATAATTTGCTAGGATATAATTAGAGTAAGATTAACCGGTAGTGAATTAGGCTGATCAACTTCTCTGTGGAACGATATTTCGGGACTCAAATCCCATTATTACTTGTACGACCCGTGCACTTGCGGACAATACATTTAGATCGTACCAAATTTTTGGCGTCATTGTCGGGGAGTTCTTAATTAGCCAGTAATTAATATCGAGAAAATTATGCTTAGGTGTAATTCTAGCTTGTAAATATTTAGGTTGTAAATATTTAGATCCTTAGATTAGTTTAGTTAATTTTCTCTATCTCATAAAAAAAAATTAAAAAATTAAAAAACTCTTAAAAAAAATTTAAGGACTTTGTGATGTTTACATGCGTAGAGCCAAGAGTTATGATTGCTTTCCTTTAGATCCTAAAATTAAAAGAACCCTTAGGAAAATTCGAAAGGATTCTAGAAAATTATTAGCTCCGCTGCAAAACACTATGACAGAAAATAGAGAAATTAGGACCGTTGGAGATTATGCAATGCCAACTATTAGAGGCTATTATTCCGGCATTAGGCCACCAGCTGTCCATGCAAACAATTTCGAAATCAAGCCTTCAATTCTCCAGATGATCCAGACTTCTCTGCAGTTCAGTGGGTTTCCGCATGACGACTCACATGCTCACCTCGGGCAATTCCTGGACCTGTGCAATACCTTCAAACACAATGGATTATCTGATGATGCGCTTAGGCTTAGATTATTCCCCTTCTCGCTTAGGGATAGGGCGCGACACTGGTTAACCTCCTTGCCTCCAAGATCCATTTCTACATGGGACGAGTTAGCCCATCAATTTCTAGCTAAGTTTTTCCCTCCCTCTAAAATGGCCAGACTCCGTAGCGACATATCTTTCTTTGCCCAGTTCAATTCGAAAACTCTTTACAATGCATGGGAACGATAAAAGGAGCTTCTTAGGAAGTTCCCTTACCATGGTCTACCTTTGTGGTTGCAAGTCCAGACCTTCTACAACGGACTTACAAGCCAAAATAAGACCATTGTTGACGTTGCAGCGGGTGGAGCCCTGATGTGTAAAAAGAGGAGGAAGCTTACGAGCTCTTAGATAAGATGGCTGCTAACAACTATCTATGGTCCTCGGAGAGCCAATTGCCTAAAAAGACGACGGGTATCTATGAGCACGACATGCTGTCTACCTTGACCTCTCAAATTGCTAACCTTACGAAGAAAGTAGAGTCGCTCAATACCCATCATAATCCTTCCAACAGTTCTAATCATGTTTATTCTGTCTAAAGTCCTTTTCTTTTCTACGATCTATGTAGTGGTACACACTCTGTGGATAGGTGTCCGCTTAACTTAGAATCAGTTTAGTATGTTGCCCCCCTAAGCAACAGAACAACCCTTTTTCAAACACCTATAATCCAGAGTGGAGGAACCATCCTAACTTCTCCTAAAGCCAAAATCAAGGGTAAACTTCTAGCTCTAAACCTGTAGGACCCCCTAGTTTTTAAGCTCCACCGATTCAGGTACCACCACAGCATCAATTTCCTCACCACCCATCACCTCAGTATCCACATCATCCACCCCACTTCCATCAACCACCACCACATATGCAGCCCCAACATTACCATGCACCAGCAGCTGAGAAGAAACCCTCGCTTGAGGAAATGTTCTCAACGATCCTGCAAAATCAAGCTGCTTCAATTAAGAACTTAGAGGTTCAGGTGGGACAAATAGCAAATGCTCTTAGCCAATGTCCTCAAGGGACCCTTCCTAGTAACACTAAAGCTAATCCTGTTAAGCAAAGAGAGGGTGAGGAACATATCAAATCCATCACCCTTAGGAGTGGCAGAGAGCTTGATGAGCCACAAGTTAAGTCTGACCTGAACAGCCCATAGTTGAAAAACTCATAGGTTCTAACAAAGAAGCTCAGAAAGAGCAGGAACATTAGGATCAGGCTGCAAAGGAATCCAAGCTAGGCACTTCTTCATCTATACCTTCTTCTATTTCACAGTCTTCCTCATCCTCTGATGCTACACATGTTTCCACTACATCCCCTCCAGTTAGACTACTAGTACCTTTTTCTCAGAGGTTCCAAAATCAAAAACTCGATCAGCAATTCGCCAAATTTTTTAAGGTTTTTAAGAAACTTCACATCAACATTCCTTTTGCAGATGCTTTAGAGCAAATGCTGAGTTATGTGAAGTTCCTGAAGGATATCCTCTCGAGGAAAAGAAGATTGAAAGATTATGAGACGGTGGCCTTAATTAAGGAATATAGTACAATTATTCAAAGAAAACTACCCCCAAGCTTAAGGATCCTGGGAGTTTTACCATACCCTGCATTATTGGAAATATGTTCTTTGGTAGAGCCCTGTGTGATTTAGGAGCTAGTATCAATCTAATGCCTTTCTCAATCTATCAAAAGTTAGGAATATGGGATGTCAAGCCTACCACAGTGACCATTCAGCTAGCTGATCGATCCATTAAATATCCAAAGGGGGTCATTGAGGATGTGTTAGTAAAGGTGGACAAGTTTATTTTCTCTACGGATTTTATTGTATTAGACATGGAAGAAGACAGGGAAATCCCCATATTACTAGGTAGACCTTTCCTAGCTACTGGTAGAACCTTAATTGATGTACAAAAGGGGGAGTTGACTATGAGAGTCTGAGATCAGGAGGTGACATTTCATGTTTTCAAACCTTTGAAGCTCCCTGATGACTCTCAAGAGTGTTTTAAGATGGAAATTGAGGAGGATATAAGGCTTGAGCATAAGAAATATGAAAGAATGAAGGAAGTAGATAGAGCTAAGAAGGAGTTAACTGTCAACATTTTGTCACCACTCTGGCTGACCCTCATACTCTTCGCCCTGTTGCTGAGTGTTGTGTTCTTCAGTTGCATTTGAAGTGGATTTATTTTTCCTTTTCACTTTGTATATAGTTCTTTTTTTTTTCTTTTTCTTTTTTGTTGTTTATTTCTTTGTTTATTTTACAGATTTCTTTTCCAGTATTATGTTTTCAATCAAATTTCGATTGTTCATCATCATTATCAGATAGGGGAGTACTCTGTTCCTGAATTTCAATTCTTATATTATCTACACACTAAGGACACTGTGCACTTTAAGTTTGGGGGATAGGATATCACTTGAGCATTTTTCAAAAATTTGAGCAAAATTTTAAAATTTTTCAAAAATCTGAGCTTAAATTGTTTGATTGTGGGATGATTTAGTGCTTAGCATGTAGTTTTTCCATATTCCGATAATATGACCCCGTGATTAAGTCTGATTTTGATTGACTGAGAAGCATGATTATAGGAAAAGCATGAAGTTGAGTTCTTGAATTTGTCTTGATTCTGATTGTGATTTCCTCATTTTATGCACATGTCATGTCATGAATCTGTATATTTATTTAGAGAAAGCTTATGTGGACATAGGATTGCATTTGTTCAGTTGATTTTGTGTATCATATTCTAGAATTTGTTTGATCTAATCTCGAGGTGAAATATTAGATCACACTTAATTAGGGAGATGATTTAGGCCATCTTTGGATCGTTTGAGCCTTTATAGCCATTCCTGTACATATTTTACCCCCAGTCACCCATCTGGGCCAAATAAGTTTTTCTTTATAAATACACCTGCATAAATTTTCTTAACTTAAATATTCTTTTCCTTTCCCTTACCCCGAAAGCATGAAAAGTTATTGGGATATATTGTGAGCTTTGTACATATGGGTATCTGGTGATAGTGAAAATTCAAAAAAATGAAAAAAAAAAAGAAAAAAGAAAATGAAAGAAAAAGAAAAGAAGAAAGATGAAAAATACAAAATAGAATAAAATGTTTAGCAAAATAAATAAGTTTGGGGAAAATAAATATGAGCTCTTACATTAAAGATCCTAAAAGTAATGCATGTTAAGGGGTAATTAAACCTAAATCGACTTTATCATACCTTAACCCCAACCTTACATTACAAGTTTAATGAAAACCTATTGATCTTTGATTGAGTGTGACTACATTAGTGGAGAGAGAAATGAATAGCAAACTTATAGGAATGATCACTTGTCATTGACTTTGCATTCATTGTGTTTGCATAATCTGCTCCAGATAATGTACTAAGAAGTGACTTTGACATTTTCACACACACACGAGGAGTCCAATTTGGGTTAGGACTTATGATTGAATGATTCTGAATGTTGGACTTGTAATTGTGAGTCTTTGAGATCATAGTCTGTACTTTTTCTTTGAGGATAATATTGGAGAAATTATTATGTTTAGTACTTGTCATTCCTTCATTTGTTTTGTTTTGCTTGAGGACAAGCAAAAACTCAAGTTTTTGGGTGTGATAATTCTATTTTTAATAGAATTATTTGTGCTTAATTTCTTAATTAATTATTTAATCCCCATATTATTTTATAAATTATCCACTATATTTAATTAAAATTCTTTAATGTGCAGATAAAATAAATTCGGATGAAACTCAGTCATTTCAGTCAAAATTAGGCTGAAAATGGGCTAAAGGAGACTGGACCACTTCCAATTTGCAAACCGAGTCACCAGTCGTCTGGACACGCGTGATGCCAGGTCTTCGTATTTTATTTGCTCCGAAACGATAAGATCGAAGGACACCGTGCCAACCTTCTGGAAGACACACGCCGGGCCACATCGCACAGCCAATTGGACAAAAAGACTGATGACGTGTAAATATCTACTCTGCAGCAAATCAAAGGAAGACAAGTGGCCAAATAATGCCAATTCATCTAGGATGAAAAAATTACCATTGTACCCCTAAGTGTGTGTATAGATAGAACAAGATGGCAATTGAAAAAAAGTAGGAAGTAGGAGTAGGGTAAGTAGAGGTAGTCTAGGGTAGGAGTAGTGTAGAGTAATTTAGGAGTAGTTTTAGTTTTAATTTTTCTTTTAAGCTTTTCCGATCAGTCTTTTTTTTCACCAATTGTTATTTTACTCTTGTTTAGCTACTGTTCATGTTAATTTCCAATTGCTTTATTTTATGAATAGTTTCATGGTCCCAATTTTCTTAGTTTTAGCATTAATTTTTATTCACCATGTTTTATATTCTCGGCTTGCTCCTTTAATTTTTAAAGCTTTTTTTTTTTTTTTTGCTTCTGTTTATCTAATGTTGTGAGGAGGAGAGGCTGGTGACAGCAGCTATTCTTCTTCATCGCTATTTTCTTCTGCAAATTGTTACAGTAGCTCATTATTTAAATGTCTCCATGCTTCTTTTCATTTTTCTGTTTTGATTTAAGTTGTTTATTAGTTGAACTTTTTTGGTTTTTTTGCATTTCACCTTCCTGTCACGGCTTCTGCATGTAATGCGTGATTGAGGCTGCTCGATTTTGATCAACGCAGTAGCGGACTGCTATAGAGGACAAGGAGCAAGGCGTGGTTGTTGGAGTTTCCATTTTTCTGTTTCACAACTTCTTTTGTTTCGGTTTAGTCTTCAGCTGTTAATTCTATCCTTGCTTTCGATTTAATTTCAGTTTACCGATTTTACTTTCATTTACTGCTTTAACTTTTTATTAGCTGCATTTCTTTTGATCTTTAATGTTGATGATAAATTGTCTTAAAACATTATTTCTCCTCTGTTCTACCCTGTTCTATGTTTCCATTCACTGTTCACTTTCATTTTCTGGTTGAAGGAGTTACGGCTTGTGTGTTACTGATTGCAGTGACCAGTATCTAGCTGGGCAGGGAGATGGTCGGTTGCTGTACATGCTGATTATGGCAACTGAAGCAAAGGAGATTGGAGAGCTGCTATTGCTGGAAATGATGAGGAAGTTGCAGCATTGCAGTGCAGTGCAGAAGCCACGGTACAACAGATGGTGGCAGTGAATGGAGCTGAATAATGGCATTGAGGAGCAACAACAGCTGGTACCGAGGACAATGTCTGGAGCAATCGCTTGGAGCAAGAGCAGCACAAATCAGTACCTAGATAGCAGCACAAATCAAAGCCCGAATAGCACCTGGACAACGCCTAAAGTAGCAGCAGGTTGCGGTTTGCACCTGCAGCACCTGAAAATGCAGAGACACGGGCTGTAAATGGAGCTGAATAATGGCAGCACCAGTGGACAAACCGAGAGCAGCAGGACACACCTGGAGCAGAGGACAAAACCATGAGCACCTGAAGCAACCAAGAAGACGTGAACAGTGACAAATCGGGACCACTTGGTTGGATAATTAGCTAAGGTCATGTTTGGCCACATTCCTTTCTTTTATACTTTAATACTTATTGCATTTTTATTATTGCTTTTATTAGTTGTCAATTTAGGTTAGTTGTTAGTTGATAATTGTAGGTTAAATCTAGTGTTTTAGTGGTTAGTTTAATTTTTAGTTTTAATTTTTTAGTTAGTAGTTAATTTTATATTATATGTTTTAGGACTTTATTTTAGTTTAGTATTTTATGAGTTGCATTTAGAATTAATTTAGATTACATGTGTTTCATGCATTTTTAATTTAGTCTTCATTTTTATTAGATTTTAGGTTACTTTAATTTGTAATTTTTATTAGTTTAATTACATGCATTTTTATCTTAAGTTTGGTTAAATTTTAGTTTAATTTTATTTCTTTATTTTCATATTTGCATTTTATTTTAATTGCGTTAATTAATTTTAACTGTTTTAATTATCTTTTGTAGGTTGTTGTTTTTAATTGCTTGGACCATTATAAGTACTTTTAGCTCGGTTTTATTTTCTTTAGTTTATAACTTTTATTATTTTCAGTTTTTTTAATTTTAGCCTTGTAGACCACCCATTAAAACTTCATAATTTGTTAGGATATACTTAGGGTAAGATTAACCGGTAGTGAATTAGGCTGATCAACTTCTCTGTGGGACGATATTTCGAGACTCAAATCCCATTATTACTTGTACGACCCGTGCACTTACGGACAATACATTTAGATCGTACCAGTACGCACAGGAAACGTATTGAGATTGAGAATGAGTGGAGGACGAGATCGTTCGAGGAGGCAGGTAAAGCCACCTCCGCCACTTGCCCCACAACCGGATAGCCCTAACTCTCGATTTAATTGGATTGAGCATGATGTGCTGTAAGGTTTTGAGCAAATGCCAGTGTTATTCGCGTAACATTTTGGAGTTAATGCCTCGAGGACTACTCCTACAGCACCACCAGGACCTCCCGTACCCTAAGTACAGATGGACCCAATGTCTCCCGTCACTTAGCCTAATGACAGGAGTATGGTCCGACTGAAAGATTTTTTGAAAATGAATCTGTTTGCATTCAAAGAGAAAAAGGATCCCGCTGAGGCTGAGGAGTGACTGACTGCGTTGAGAGTCATATTTGACTATTTGGGATGCACAGATGCTGAGAGGGTCAGTATGGGTGCTTATATGTTGAAAGAGAGAGCTCGAGATTGGTGGGATACTACCCAGGGTATTCTGATATCCAGCCAGGATGTGATTGGTTAGGACGAGTTTCAGACGACATTTAGAGCCCAATATGTACCACGAGCTGCTCAAAGAAGGAAGCAAATAGAGTTTTTAAATCTGGTACATGGCGACATTTAGAACCTCATTAGAGCGGTAAAGCCCATCATCAGAGATCGATTGATAGGATTGTGTATTACTGAGTTTAGAGATGCTCTAAGACAAGCACAAGATATTGAGGGGGGAATTGAAATTGTACAATCCCAAAATGAGTTCAGTGCAGTAACTCGGGATAAGGGCAAGAAGCCAGCGATTTCTCAAGCAGATATTCGGAGAGGTTCCTTCAGAAGAGGAAGGATTGAGGTATAGAAGGGCAGATTAGAGAGACCCAAAGCTTATCCCATCATTAGGGAGACCCCTCGAGATGTCAGGCCTGAGATAAGAGTTTACAGAAATTGCGGTTGATCGCATGAGGGAAGTTGTACTGGATTGATTCATGGATGTTTCAGATGTGGAGACATGGGCCACAGAGTGAAAAACTGCCCTCAACCTCAGAGACCACATGCTCCGGAGACTATTAGACAGCAACCTCAGATAGTGAATCCCTTGAGACGGGCCATTACTGCAGAGAAGGGAAAGAAGACCATTACAGTGGGACGTGTGTTTGCTCTGGACAAGGAAACAACAGACACATCAGCAAAAACTATAAGAGGCACATTCTTTTTCTGTAATCATAAGGCTCATGTGTTGATTGATTCAGAGTCCACGCATTAGTTTATTTCTGAGCATTTTGCATGTAGATTAAATTTGAAGTTTGAACCTCTAGAGTATGTACTACATGTAAATACCCCTATGCGTGAGTCCCAGAGAACTGATTTAATCTGTATAGAGTGTGAAATAAAGATGGGAGATAGAGTGATGTTAGCAAATCTAATAATGCTAAATATACATTTATTTGTGTAATTTTGGGAATAAATTGGCTAGCAACCAATTGAGTGAGTTTAGACTGCTACACTAAGATTGTAACTTTCTCCCTACCTGAACCTTACAGTGTACGCTAGAAATATTGAGGAAACAAAATGTGTGGAACTTTTGTAAGCAATTGAGATTATGATGTTACTTTTGGGAGTACTAAATATGATTGTTCATGTGAAGGTTATGAAACACTCATCTCAGATGATGATCGGGAACATTCGAGGATTGAGGATATACCTGTGGTGTGTAAATTTCGGATGTCTTCCCAGATGAGTTGCCAGGTTTACCACCAGAGAGAGAGCTGGATTTTACCATTGAATTGGTACCAAATACTCAACCTATCTCTAGACCTCCGTATAAGATGGCATTAGTGAAACCTGAGGAATTGAAGAAACAACTACAGGAGTTATTGGATCAAGGATTCATTAGACCTAGTGTCTCACTGTGGGGAGCACCAGTGTTATTTGTAAGGAAGAAGGATTGTAGTCTCAGATTATGCATAGACTACCGACTATTGAATAAAGCCACAGTGAAGAATAAATATCCATTGCTGAGGATTGACGATTTGCTTGATCAGCTGAGAGGGGCTTCAGTCTTTTCTAAGATTGATTTGAGATCGGGCTATCACTAATTGAGGATTAAGGAAGAAGATATTCTGAAGACGGCCTTCAGGACAAGGTATGACCATTATGAATTTCTAGTGATGCCCTTTGGATTGACGAACGCTCCTGCAGCCTTTATGAGATTAATGAATGAAGTGTTCAGAGACTATCTAGATAAGTTTGTGATAGTCTTTATTGATAATATCTTAGTGTACTCTCAGTCTTATGAGGAGCACGCACAGCACTTGTGGTTAGTACTTCAGATACTCCGAGATAAGCAACTATATGAAAAGCTTGGTAAGTGTGAGTTTTGACTTAAGCGGATAGCTTTCCTTGATCATATAGTTTCAGAAGAAGGAGTATCCGTTGATCCAATTAAAGTGGAGGCTGTGCTTAATTGGGAAAGACCGAAGACAGTTAAAAAGGTACGAAGTTTCCTTGGTTTAACAGGATATTACAGAAGATTTATGGAGGGATTTTCCAGGATCGCCGCTCCTTTGACTAAGCTCATGCGCAAGGAGACTTCGTTCATATGGACTGATCAATGTGAGCTCAATTTTTAGGAATTAAAGAGGAGATTAACAGCAGCACCTGTGTTGACTATCTCTGAGGGATCAGAAGGATTTTTAGTATATAGTGATGCTTCTCATCAAGGACTGGGGTGTGTGCTCATGCAACATGGAAGAGTCGTCGCCTATGGATCGCGACAATTGAAAGATCATTAGCGAAATTACCCTACACATGATTTAGAGCTAGCTGCTGTGGTGTTTGCCTTGAAGATCTGGTGGTACTACTTATACAGAGAAAGATTTCAGATCTTCACTGACCACAAGAGTTTGAGGTATCTGTTTGATCAGAAAGAGTTAAACATGAGACAAAGGAGATTGATGAAACTCCTTAAGGATTATGACTGCGAGATTCTGTACCATCCAAAAAAGATGAACTTGGTTGTTGATGCCTTGAGCAGGAAGAGTACGATATATGCTATGATGATCAGGGAATGAGATTTATTGGAACAGTTCGTCGAACTCCGGATAAGAGTTAAAGAGGAAGCGACTGAATTTCTGGCTAGCCTGCGAATAGAGCCTAAGATCATGGATCGGATTAGAACTGGGCTGTGTGATGATCAGAGGTTGATTGATATGGTTAGCCAAGCCGAGCAAACTTCGCAGTTGGATCTCATAGTCAGTGAGGATGGATTGTTGAGATTCAGATGATGAATTTATGTACCAGACGATGATATCCTGAAGAGACAGATATTGAAAGAATCTCACTGCTCGCGATACACCATGCACCCAGGGAGTACTAAGATGTACCGAGATTTGAGAAAGGTATATTGGTGGAGTGGTATGAAGCGAGACGTGACAAAATTTGTGGCCAGATGTTTAGTGTGCCAGCAAGTGAAAGCTGAGCATCGGAAGCCTGGAGGATTATTGCAGCCTTTACCTATGCTTACAATGAAATGGGAGTATATCACCATGGACTTTATTATGGGTTTACGGAGGACCCGAAGAGGTCGTGATGCGATATGGGTCATAGTGGATAGACTGACGAAAATTGCCCACTTTCTTGCCATCAAGAACACCGATACTGTGAATGCCTTAGCTGAGTTATACGTCAGCGAGATAGCTAGATTACATGGGGCTCCAGTAAGTATTACTTCTGACAAGGATTCCCGATTTACTTCAAAGTTTTGGACCCAATTTCAAGAGTCCATGAGATCTCGATCGAGTTTTAGTACCGCCTATCATTCTCAGACAGATAGTCAGTCAAAGAGGACTATTCAGACCCTGGAGGATATGTTGAGGTTGTGTACGATGAATTTTAAGGATCATGGGATGATCACCTACCCTTAGCAGAGTTTGCGTACAATAATAGCTATCATGCGAGTATTGGAATGACATCTTTTGAGGCTCTCTATGGTAGGAGGTGTAGATCCCCTGTAGCGTGGAAAAAAGCGGGATGACAGAAAGATAAATGCTCTCAGCTTGTTGAGCAAGTTGTACAGAGCGTGAAACTCATATGTGAGAGATTGCGGGCTGCACAGAGTAGACAGAAAAGCTACGCGGATGTGCGTAGAAGGCCACTCGAGTTTGATGTTGGTGATGCGGCATTTCTGAAGATATCACCGAGTAAGCGTATCATGAGATTTGAAAAGAAATGAAAATTGAGTCCTCGATACATCGGACCATTCGAGATTCTTGAGAGAGTGGGAGAGGTAGCCTACAGGTTGGCATTACCCCCACAGATGTCCAGAATACACAACGTCTTTCATGTGTCTATGTTGAGGAAGTACCACCCAGACCCTTCTCATGTCATAGAGTATGAAGAGATGGACATACAAGAGGACATGAGTTACACAGAGGAACCCGTCCGGATTCTCAATAGAAAAGAGAAGGTACTTAGAACCAAAAGCATCCCGTTAGTGAAAGTTTTGTGGAAACATCACTCAATGGAAGAAGCAACTTGGGAATTGGAAAGCCTCATGAAGGAGAAGTACCCTCATCTGTTTGATGAGTCAGTTGAATTTGGAGGACCAAATTCTCTTAAGGTGGGGAGGATGTGAGAACTGTGAATTTTGTATACCTCACTTATGAGAATTGTAATTTTGTAAATGTAATGATGATATGTTTATGTACACACAAGTTTTAAATATGATGAAGTATAAGAAGATGAGGTTTTTAAGTCTTGAATGTGTATGGATTAAAATATGGACTATGGTGTAGATTTTGAGAAGTTTTATTTTGAGTTCTCTGCAAATTGATGCAACAGTAGTACAATCTATGAAGATCAGATCGATCTCCAAGGATGAGAGATCGATCTCATGGCTCCAGAATGCAGGAAAAGTGCAAGAACTGATAGGCAGATCGATCCCATAGACAAGCAGATCGATCTCAAAATGTTTCTGTAAAGAGAAGATCGATCTCATGAAGCATTCTGTAAACTGAATATCGATCTCATAGTTGGAGCAGATCGATCTCATGAAGCAATTAAAAGATCGATCTCACCACATGATAGATCGATCTCCTAGGCATAAAATTACCCCAAAACGTTCTCAAATTCAAAAAGAGATCGATCTCATCAAGGACCAGGTCGATCTCCTACCCTCCGTCTATAAAAGAACCCCTACGTTTTCCTACATTTCGTCTTCTCTCTCTAAGAAACCGAAGCCCTAACTTTCTCTCTCCTCCAAATCACCCATTTCCGTTCGAATCAGAGGTTGTGGCAAGAAGGAAAGTTTTTTCTCATCCAAAGGAGAACAACATACTTGAAAATCGAAAGACGAATCGAATCGAGGTGCGAATAGAGCTCTCCTTAAGTTTTGGGTAAATTTCTAAGCTTAAACCTTTGATATTTAGGTGATTTTAGTGATTGTGACTATGAGTGTTGTGATAAAATAGCTAGGAAATGATTAGAATTGATGAAATTGTGATTTTGTGGGAATGATGATGATATTATGCAATTTGTGGTAATTTTGAGATTTTCGCTATAAATAGGAATTGAGACAATGAGGTGATTTTGACATAGATACTATGTAAGAAATATAAAGAATTTGAAATGTAGTGGATGAGAATGTGGATTAGGATAGGAATATGAGAAAAACGAGGTTTGCAGTATTTAATGAGAATATGAACAAATATGTGCTCGATGATGTGATTGGGATGAATTATTGATGTTTTAACATCATTTGGACAGCCTGGGAGTTCCAGAGAGGAATGCGAGCCTAGTCCGTCGTTTGGGGGAACGATTGCACTATACGAGGTGCAACGAGGAAAGGAAAACTCAAACTCATTTGTACATGTGATTTTGTGATGATATTGTAGCATGAAATGTGATTTCAGAAAACAAACATGTCTTTATGAGTTGTGAATGAGTTATTGCACACGATTTTATAGCTGGTTGGGGCCCAATTATTTTGAGCTGTAAACTAAATGCGAAATTGTTTTACAACCGTTTTGAGTTTAAAAAGTGAAAAGTGATTCGGGCTCTACGTTAAGGCGTACTGAGATTTGAGGAATGTGTGCATAGTTTTACCAGTTTGAGCTCGATTTTGACATGTTTTGTGTTGAGTACAAAACTGTTTTGAGATGAGTTTTATGAGAAAAACCTTATGAGCGCTACGTGAAGGCAAAACGTTTTATTTGATAATGGCTATTACTGAGACTTAGGTGTGTCATGTTGAATACACATAGGGCTTTGCTCTCGTAGCATGTAAGACCGGGCCGTGCTCTAGCAGCACGTAAGACCGACTCCTTCGTTCTGGTAACGTGAGATGACCCCGCTCCACGGCAACGATGGGTGGCATTGCTCTGATAGCATGTAAGATCGGGCCGTGCTTTGATAGCATGTAAGACCGTCGGCTGTACGACTCTGATCAAGTCTACAGCGAACCATGGCCATGGGTGTACTATTGTCGACGAAATCCCTCGATTGGGGATGTCCGCCTAGGGGACGAGTTCAATCTTTTTGATGTGCCATGACGAGTTTTTATATGAGTTTTATTTGCCTAGTCTTGTTTTACACATGAGTTTGTGTTTGGTGGCTACGCCACGTGCATTATTTATGCGGTGATTTTAATCACGTTTTATGAGAAAAGTCGTTATCGCATCCTGTTTTATACATGCTTGTAATCATGGTTTGAGCTATTTATTATCATGTTTCTACATGAGTTTTGAGAAATGAGTTAAGATGATGTTTTAATTATTCATGCTACACTTTTTACTGAGTTTATTGGGTTTCCACCCACAAAACAAAATGATTGTGCTGTGCAAATTATTATTTTATAAATGAGTCCCCTAACCCCTTGCTGAGCGATTTAAAAACTCACCTTGTTTTATCTCCCCCCATATTTCTTCAAGTGAGGAGAATTTTCTGCGACGTACAGATTAGTGGCTAGTGAAGGACTTGACCTTCAGGCCATATATTGCACTTTGAGGTATAATTTATCATTTCATGTACCCAAACTAATATTATATTTACAGACACTTGATGAATAGTGATGTATGGGATGTATTAGGATTTATTAATTCGGAATTGAGGAATATATGTGGTGTGATATATAAATTTGTTGATGAGATCCTGAGGTTAAAGCTTTATAATTTATATATATGATGATGCATGACACTGCACAGGAATGCACCTAGATATGTGTATCGATGTAAAAAAAAATTTAGATTTGCCCTATATTCCGCGCTTCCAGGGCGTCATAGATTATTACAATATAATGTACAACTCATTATAATAAGATATCAATATTATGATCTTGATATATTGTGTCATTCTTAGGAATAAGAAAACTTTATTCATTTGATTTTAAGGAATGAAAGATTTTTTATTTTATTATCTTTTGTTTGGACATTGTATTTGTATTGCTTAATTTAATATTTAACTTTTTTAATTTTAAAAATATTTTTTAATTTTAAGATTAGATTTTTATTTTTAAGTAAATGTAATATTTTCTATATTTGAAAATCTAAGAAAAATTAGTTTAAATTTAATTTTATTAATAATGTTTTTAATGTGTTGCACAAAATATGAAATTCAAAGTTTAAACAAACGTTAGAATTATATAATGATTTTTTTATATATTTGAATTATTATCATATTAAAATTAAAATTTTAATATAAAATAAATATAATAAAATATTATAATAATTTTTTATAATAAAATCAAATGTTAATTTAACAATATATTTATAATTATAAGTACAATAAGTATAATATTAAATAATATTTGATATTCATAGGAATCGTGTTTTAAATTAATTTTATTTAATAATTAAATTTAAAAATTCAATATTTATTTTATTAATAATACATAATTGATATAATTATACTATTTTTTTAATTAAAAGGGTGTATAGTTTTTATTTATTTATTTATTTTTGAATAATAATCATATATAATTATAATTCAAGTTTTTTTTGAGTTTTAAATTCGAGTTTTACGAGTGTCAGATCACGTCAATTTCAAATTCGAATCATATTAAGTTCAGTTTTATGTTGGATTCAAATTTTTTTAAGTTTGAATTTTTAAATTTGAACTTTTTTAATTCGATTTTTTTTTAATTTGAACTTTTAACCTTTTTAAATGATTTTGAATTAATCCAAATTTAATCTAAAATAGAATTAAGCAGATTTTCAAACTCAGTGCCATCGCTATCTATAATACAATATTTGTTTCCAAGTTTGTTGCTCGAAGTTACTAACATCTGCTGGCTTTATATGATTGATGATGCCGTTTGCTCATGTGGATCTTGAAACTATGCACATATCAATTTGACTTTGTTAGTAATCGAAAACCGAGTTACATTTACTTTAATTTATTGAAGAGGCTATCCGCGCAAGTGGGTCCTAAAGTAGAATACATTTTTAGTTTGACTTTCTTTGCAAACCAGCTTCAGCCAGCCAATAAGAGGAAACAACTTCATTATTTCATACTTGGTGAGCGCAAAATACTTTCGTTTTCATCTCTCATAGAGGGAAAACATGGCTGCAGGATAGCCCTTTCTCTCAGGGTTGCTACATATTCTGCTTGGTAGTTTGGCATCTGGTGAATTGTTGGACTTTGTATTCCATGGCGGCATTCAGGAAAAGCTGAAGAAGTGGAGGAAAATGTTGTCAACGGTTCACAATGTGCTAGAAGATGCAGATCAAAAGCAACTAACCAATGCAGCTGTCGAAGTCTGGCTGTGTGATCTCAAAGATTTACTTTATGATGTGGAATATATACTGGATGAAGTTGCCACAGAATCTCTACGATAAAAGCTGATGGCAAACGTCACGCTAGCGCTAATGCGGTAAATGATCAAGTCCCTGGTGATTTCACCTGTTTGAATGAAATTGCTGTTCAATTTACTGTTAGGAATGGGTACAGGATAAATTTTATCACTACCCGGTTAGAAAAATCTCAAGCCGTAGAATTAAACTTGGATTAGAAAAGATTTTTGGAGGAATGTCTTCTAATGCACAAAAGAAGCCATTGAATCCATGTTTTCCAACAGAATTTAGTGTTTATGGTAGAGACAAAGATAAAAAGAAGATACTTGAATCTGTGTTAAGGACGGATCAAGTGGTTGCAATATTTCTCTTATACCCATTGTTGGCAGGGATGCTTTTGGTAAGTCAACACTTGCTCGGCTTATATACGATGATGAAGCATTGAAAGATTTTGATCCAAAAGTTTGGGTTGATGCTTCTGAATGACTTTGATGTAACAAAGGAAGCTCTGATGAATATGTATAAAGGGTCTTGGCCTTGGGACATGGAAGATTTCAATGCTTTACTTAAACTACGAGAGGACTTATCTCAGAAAAGATTCTTTCTTGTTCTAGACAACGTCCAGAGCAAGAATATTGTTAGTCAGTGTGACGGCCTGAAGTTTGCATTAATGGCTGGAGCACCAGGAAGCAAGGTCATTGTGACCACACAAGACAGAAACGTTGCTGTAATAATGGGAGCCGCTGAATATGTGAAGCTGAATCCTCTAAAAGATGATTGTTGGTCTGTGTTTGTGGATCATGCACTTCCAAACAGAGATTTTGATATGAATCAAAATTTGGAACTTGTTCGCCGAAAAGTTATTGAAAAATGCAAGAGCTCACCATTGGCAGCTAGGATTCTTGGTGGCCTTTTATATTGTGAAGAAATAGGTAAATGGGAGAATGTACTAAATGAAAAGATATGGAGTTTATGTGGTGAGGAAGATGATATCATTCCAATGTTAAGATTGAGCTACCACTATCTACCTTCACATCTAAAACGCTGCTTTGCCTACTGTTCTATTATGAAGAACTATGAATTTGAAGAGATGGAGTTGATCCTGTTATGGATGGCTGAAGGTTTAATTCAGCAGGGAGAAGAGTATCAACAAAGCAAGGATCTAGGTCATGAGTTCTTTCAAGAGCTACATTGCAGGTCGCTGTTTCAACAATCAAGTGAGGATGCATCAAGATTTTTTATGCATGATTTGATCAATGATCTAGCACGATGGGCTGCAGGAGACGTGTTTTAGATTGCAGGGTAAGTTAAATGATGATAAGCAATCCAAAGGATCCAAAAACGCCCGCCACTCATCTTATTTTCGTAGCAAATATGACAATCACAAAAGAATTGAAGAATATTACGGTGTTGAGAGTTTAAGGACTTTTTTCCCACAGTCCAAATCAACAAGCCTTGTACCACTGATTGGAGGATCATCTTCCAGCTCATTCTGCCAGTGGTCTGTTATTTGTTCTTCGGGAAAGTTGTTTTTTTTTTTATCTTGTGAGGTCTCACTTGTTCTTTGTAGATTCTTCCAATCCCATTACTCATCTTCGTTGAAGTGTACATTTCTAATGATAGTCATTTTTCCTGTTTGTGGATGATACACTTTATAGGTTTTTGAAATTGAACTATAACCCACAAATTAGAATTGTCTTCTTGTCAAGTTTGTCACGTTTCACCTGTGGAACATGAGCAAAACATACACAACCAAACACTTTAAGGAAGCTCAGTGAAGGTTTATATCCATACCAAGCCTCAAATAGAGTTTTATCTTTCAAAACTTTGGTGGAAAGTCGATTCTGTAGAAAGATTGTTGTGTTGGCTACCTTTGCCCAAAACTTTTTAGGCAAACTCCTTCTCATGCAACATACATTTGGCCATCTCCATCACTAATCTATTTCTCCTTTCACTTATTCCATTATGTTCCAGAGTGTAGGGAGCTGTGAGCTGATGTTCAATGTCGGCTTTTCCACAAAATAGATTAAATTCTGCTGAAGTATATTCCTTTCCATTATTAGACCTTAGAAATTGAATCTTGTAGCCACTTTGATTTTTCACCATTTTTTTGAACTTTCAAAATACTCCAGCCACTTCTGTCTTGAATTTCAAGAAAAAAATCCAGTACATTCTTGTAAAATCATCAATAAAAAAGAATGTCGTACAGGCTACCTTGTAAAAAGGGAGTTCTTTGAGGTCTTGCCACATCTGTGTAAATGAGTTGCAGCTTTTGAGAGGTTTTTTAAGTTGATTTAGGAAATAACAGCCTATTTTGTTTACCAAATTGACAGGCATTACAATTTGACAAATGATCAATAAGCACCGATGAACCTCTTGCCATGTCCTTCTTCATTTTCAATATTCTTTGAAGATGACAATCGCCAAGTCTCCTGTGCCAAATCTACGTGGTACTGACTTTACTGTAATAAGTTGTCTGCCCCTTGTCAGTTGGATCAAATGAGAAGCTTTTACCTCTCATTTTGACTCTTAAAATCTCCTGGCTAGTAGTGTCATAGATAAGGCAGTGCCTGTCTTCAAAAGATACTTTGAATCTTTTTTCTATCAGCTGACCAACAATCAACAAATTTTGGTCAATATCAGGTACACAAAGAACATCTGAAATTAACTTTGTACCTGAACTTGTTGCAATTGCAATGGTTCCTTTTCCTTTTGCTGTAAGATAGTCACCATTCTCTATTTTGACCTTCATAATTCCAATGAGCTACAAATCCTTGAAGAAAATTCTATCATAAGTCATGTGGTTTGTACAACAACTATCAATCAGCCAACATTTTGAAGAGCTCCTAGTTGAAAAGCAGGTTGCCACAAACAACTGGTCTTCTTCATCTCGATCGGCGACATGGGCATCTGCTTCTTGCTTGTGAACTTTGCTTTTGCAAATCATGGCTTCATCTCCAATCTGATTGCAGTTACTACACTTTGCATCTGGTCTCTTCCAGCATTTGAATGGTGGATGACCTTTTTTGCCACAGTGCTTGCAAGGTGGATAGTCTCTCTTTGAATTTATACCCTTACTTTGGTTATGGTTGTCTGCAGAGTTTTCACTGCTTGACGCTTGCTTTTTCTTATAATTTTTCTTCTTGTACTTTCCACCTTCCTAATGCTTGGCTAATAGGGCCCCTTCAATAATATGATCTTGCCTCATAAATCTTCGTTGCTCTTAAGCTTGCAAGGCATTTAACAGCTCTACCAAGGTGATCTTAGACAGATTCTTTGTATTCTCCAAGGTGGTTATAGATGTTTCATATCTTTCAGGTACTGTTACAAGAATTTTTTCAACAATTCTGGAATCAAGGAGTTCGGTTCCAACTAACCTTACCTTGTTGACAATGCCAAGCAATCTGTTTGAGTACTCTTTAATTGTCTCAGACTCTTTCATTCGTTGGAACTCGAATTCCCTTATCAAATTCAGCACTTGCATGCCTCGTATCCTTTCATCTCTTGCATATTCTTCCTTCAGATAATCCCAAACTTCTTTTGCTATTTTGAGAGATATGATTCTCGTGAAAATGGTTTGTTGAGACAGCAGCAAATAGACATGCTTTCCCCTTTGACTTCTTGATCTTTATTTCCTTGTGATTTTTTATCTGGGCCATGGTAGGATTGTTTGGCAGCGGAGGAACTTCATAATCTTCTTCCACAGCTTCCCAAAGATCCAAAGCCTCCAAGTAGGTCTCCATTTTCCCTTCCCAAAGCTAATAGTTTTCTCCATCAAAGATAGGAGGAGCAATTTGTGAAAGATTGCCTTCTACTTCCATTCCACAGATCCCTTAAGAAGATGGCTCGGATACCAATTTGTTAGTTTTAGAGATAAAAAGAGAATCAAGACTGAAAGAAGAAAAGAATTAACAAGTTTGAAGAGAAAGATGAAACGATATGCTGCAAAGGAATCTTCAATTTCTATTCATCAGTCATCTTTTACATTTATAGTGCTTGAAAAAAAAATCTTAACTCACTTCATAATCCACTACTGTATAACTTACTCCTAAAGAATAGCTGACTTTCTCCAAAAGACTAGTAACAACTGATTGATTAGAACACTTATTCAAATCTAAAACAATAAAAGCACGTGCAGTCTTGACGCAAATAGTTTATGTAGTGATAAAAATGATCATTCCAATGTTAAGATTGAGCTACCAGTATCTACCTTCACATCTAAAACGGTGCTTTGCCTACTGTTCTATTCTGAAGAACTATGAATTTGAAGAGATGGAGTTGATCCTGTTATGGATGGCTGAAGGTTTAATTCAGCAGGGAGAAGAGTATCAACAGAGCAAGGATCTAGGTCATGAGTACTTTCAAGAGCTACATTGCAGGTCACTGTTTCAACAATCAATTGAGGATGCATCAAGATTGTTTATGCATGATTTGATCAATGATCTGGCACGATGGGCTGCAGGAGACATGTGTTTTAGATTGCAGGGTAAGTTAAATGATGATAAACAATCCAAAGGATCCAAAAACACCCGCCACTCATCTTATTTTCATGACAAATATGACAATCACCAAAGAATTGAAGAATATTACGGTGTTGAGAGTTTAAGGACTTTTTTTCCACTACAAAGGAGTCAAATCTTCGCGAATGTTGCTACCTAACTACTAAAGCACTGGATTTACTTCCCAAGTTAAGATGCCTGAGGGTGCTAAGTTTAAGTAAATATTACATCAGATTTCTTCCAGAATCAATCGGTGAGCTGACACATCTAAGGTACCTTAATCTTTCATATACTATGATTAGAAAATTACCTGAATCAACAAGCAACTTGTGCAATTTACAGACATTGATGCTGAAAAT
This sequence comes from Firmiana major, assembly GCA_033439115.1. NCBI lineage: Eukaryota > Viridiplantae > Streptophyta > Magnoliopsida > Malvales > Malvaceae > Firmiana > Firmiana major. Next base: position 32,064,418 of record CM065913.1, on the reverse strand, counting down.
TTTTTTTCTATCTAAAGAAGTAGCCTGCAAATATGTACAATCTAATCAACCTACAATATCTGGATGTACTAATGTGAATTCATAGGAAGGGATTCCAGTGGGAATGAAGGAACTGAAAAATATCTGTCTCTTGGCTGAGTTTATAGTGGGAAAAAATGTTGGGTGAGGGATGGGAGATTTAAAGAAATTAAAGTTGCTCCAAGAGTCCTTTAGAATTAAGAAGTTGGAAAATGTGGTCTATTCTCAGGAAGCATCAACTGCTGACTCAAAAGATATGAACCTAAAGATCTTGTCCCTGAAATGGAGCTCAAAATTTGACAATTCCAGGGATGAAACTGTTGAATCTGATGTAATAGAAAAGCTACAACCTTCTACGAGGTTGAAAAAACTCAGCATTGAGTATTATGGTGGAAGAAAATTTCCTAAATGGCTTGGAGATTCTTCACTCTCTCATTTATTGCACCTAGATTTAGATAATTGTGAGAGGTGCATAATTTTGCCTCCACTTGGGCAATTTCCATCACTCAAGCACTTGTATATCAGAAGATTGTTTGCTGTCAAGAGTCTTGGCCCTGAGTTTCTAGGGGAAGATGTCTTAGAGCCTTTTCCAGCACTTGAGACTTTAGAGTATGAAGGTATGCGAGCGTGGAAGGATTGGAGGTTTTCTTGTGATGTTGCTAACATAGAGTTTCCCCGACTAAGCGGGCTCACAATTAACGACTGCCCCAAGTTAGCCGGAAAACTACCTGGCTATCTACCATCTTTAGAAAAGCTTGTAATTTATCAGTGTGAGCAGTTAGTAGTTTCAATAGCAAGCCTGCCAATGCTTAATGAATTGAAGATCTACGGCTGCAAAGAAGAGGTGCAAAGCAGTACAGTTGACTTCTGCACCCTAGACTTGATGCAACTTTCAAACATTTCTAAGTTGACATGTCTAACAGAAAGCTTCATGCAACGGTTGACAAAGGTAGAATATTTACAGATCCATGTTTTTAAGGATATGCTATCTTTGGGGAGCTTCAATTTTGTTTGTTATCTAGAAATTAGGATTAGGAGTTGTTCGCCAGTCATTTCTTTAGGGGCAGAGGAGGAAGCAAACGAGCGGCCACAACTAGAGATCCCTTCCAGTTTTGAATGTTTGACTTTGCATAGGTATGAAAGGTTTGTGCAGTCGCAAAAAGCATTCCCCGGCCTTGCCTGTCTTAGAGAGCTATATATTACTGGGTACGATGGATGATGGATGTGTCTTATTTAGAGTGTCCATTTTGCCTTCAAGTGTAAAAAAGATTGCAATCAAAGAAACTAGCAATCAAAGCTTGCTTTGATTTAGAGTGTGTGCTGGATGAGGAAGAGAATGTCAACATCAGAAACACGTCTTCTTGACGAGTTAACCATTAAATTATGCCCAATTCTTACATGCTTGTCTGCCAGAGGGGAGTTACCTGTTACACTTCAATACCTCAAGATTTCACTTTGCTCAACACTGAAAACGGTAACGTCCCAAGAAAAGTTACCATCGGCTCTTAAGCACCTTGAGATCTCTAGTTGTACAAAGTTGGAGTCAATAGCAAAAAGATTTCAGAATGATTCATCTCTTGAATACATTGCAATATGGGAGTGTGAAAATCTTAAATCACTAACTGAGTGTTTATACAACCTCAATAACTTGAAAATATTTTATATACGTAGTGTCTGGACTTTTGTTTCCTTTCCAGAAGGAGGGTTCCCTTCTGCCAACCTGAGATTACCATGGATCAGCTCCTGTGACAAACTTGAGGTGGTGCCCAACTGCTTCCACAAGCTTACTTCTCTTCAGGTATTGGTTATAGGTGGTTGCCCGAGCATCATATCCTTCCCACAAGAGGGTTTACCTCCCAATCTTACATCACTTCAGATCACAGGTCGCAAAATATGTATGTCATTATTTGAGTGGGGATTGCACAAGCTTGCTTCTCTAAAAGAACTCACCGTTTATGGATGTCAAGATGTTGAGTCCTTTCCAGTGGAGGAGATTGGAATGAAGCTTCCTACTTCTCTAACTTGGCTGGTAATTGAAGATTTTCCAAACTTGAGATACCTATCCTCCAGTGCTTCAGAATCCTCAACTCTCTGGAAAGTGAGAATTTCAGACTGCCCAAAGCTCACATCTCTATCAAAAGACGGTTTACCTCCCTCACTTTTGCTGCTGAGTATCCATCAATGTCCTCTGCTAGAGGAACAATGCAAGAGAACCAAAGGACTCGAGGGGTTCAAGATATCACACATTCCTCTCGTTAACATAGGTTATACACTTATTCATGATCGAGAAGAGGAGCAAAAATGACTTTCTAGGCAACATTTCAACAGATAAGGGTTGGGGCAGAGCTCAGGTGTGCTAATCTCAAAAGCCTCAAAATCTGCTGCATGAAGATGTATTATTTGGTTTTTATTGTATTTGTTTTCTTTCCTTCATTCATTTGACATTTCATCCCTGAATTTAACATGTCATTCCTACTTCTTTTTAATGAATAAAATTTTTAAATTGTCCAAATATTGTGATTGAAGTTTTATGATGATGATGATGATTATGATGATATTGTTCAAGGCAGGATGTTGAACTGGTAATATGTGCAGACAGTGGAATTTGAATACCTAAATGCACTTTTCCAGGATTGCAGCCACTACAGGCACAGTGATACAATTCCTAGTTGTAAAAGCTAGAAGAACAAGCAAACAATTTGCTTTTTCATTATTTTCTTTCTCTTTTCACTTCAAATAAATCATCTTGGATCTTATGCAAATATCAGTTCCTCTCCTTTCAGTTTGAACCACTGACTAATTAGTTTCAGTCTAAGCTTTCTTCTAATTGTTCCATAGAGAAGTGGACCTGATCAGTAAGTGCTGCTAACACATAGTTGCTGATATATAGTTTAACCATCTGGAAGATAGAGAATTACGACAATCAAATCATTTCAAAGAACCGGCCTTCTAAACATGTCATATGACCTATTAAACTGATCCTATTTCTCATTAAGGTTCCAAAGGAGTACAATTCAGTTAGCCTAATTTAACCAAATTTTAAAATATTTCTTTTTAAAAGAGCTCAACCAATTATTTGCTTGAACTTTTTGTGTAGTGGCCCCTCAGACCAGACAATTCTGAAAGACAACATGTGTAGGCTGCAACCCTTCAAAGTTTTCTTACCGTTGCTTTTTGATGGTTGCCTGGTTGTATATTTACTATATAATTCAAAAAACTACATTCTCTAATAACATATAAATGCAGAAGGTGGTCCTTTTCTTTGGCACAAAGAAAGGTGATCCAATTTAGAAAGGGTTTGAGCATTATATAGAAGCAAAGAAAAATAAACTACACAAAAGATGCATGTTATTGCATACAAATGGCATACCAAATTTTTATAATGATGCTCTAAACAAATTATATAGAAATCCTTAAAAGAATGTTGGGGTTAGACTGGATCCCTTTACTTTGTTGCTTTAGATGGCAGCTTGCTTCCTTTTTCATGAATCTATGGAACTATTTTAGGTGTTCTTTTTGATGTAGAGGGCTTCTGTGGTCCATTTGGCGACAAAGAACAAAATAATGAAGTATAAGCCTGCATTTGTCGGTTCACTGCTTGCGGGTTCAACAAGCTTGAACGGTTGCTTTATAGTGACTTAAACAACTATTCCATTACTATATTGCTTCCTCGATGCTTTGCTTTTTCCAGTTCAAAAGAAAACTACCTCAAGCCTTCAATCAGTAAACAATGATTGACATTTGGATGAAGAATAGAGCGAAATCAGGAGTTTATTACACACGTATTTACCATATTGATCAATGATCTGATATTAGGCCATAAGATTAATGCTAATCATACTTGCCAAAATGCATGCTCAGAAGAAAATGAGAATCCAACAATGGAAGATGCTTTGGCTCTAGAAGTTTGTTTTCTGTTGAATTAACTAATCACTTTCTTTCTCAGAAACTTCTGTACAAAGATTTAAGACCATTAGCCTGAATTTCAAGTTGATTAGTCCTAAGTAAAAGACAAAAGTGTGTCCACTAATCCAACAAAAGCAGAGGAATATTTACATTCATGAAGTTGGAGAACACCAAACACACATTATAATAAAGCAAAGATTCCTTTCTTAATGGCTTATTAAAATAAAATGCTTGTTTAAGTTCTTATCTTTAATAGTTAGTAAGATTTGGGGGATTTTTATACCTATAATCTAACTATTTTTCCTAATTCAATGGTAACAATGCCATGTTCTGGCGCCCTGCACCTGAAATCATCACTTCATTAAGCTTAAGCTTGTCCTCAAGGACCAGATTCAAATAACTAAAATGCATTAAAGCTCCAACACAATCATGTAATGGCCACAAAATATTGTTTGATTCCTTGATTAAATCAGTTAAATTTAGTTTATAATTGAGAAGGAATAGAAATCCCAACAATTTCTATGATGTTTACCTGATTTTTTGTCCTTAATTAGCAAAAACTTAATGATTCTTCATTAAACAACAGAAAGTGCTATATTCTCAATCATGCAACAGAAGAAAAAGCTGTAAATTATTGTATTGCTTGAATTTTCAATCAAACCATAATTACAATTGACAAGAATCCAGAAAACTGTATGAAAACCCAGGTAAAAGAGCCAAAAATAAAAAGAAAAATTGTTCACACACCACTCTGAAGAATTTTACCCTAAGTAACTGCACATTAAGATCTGAACCACAAAAACAAACTTCAAGATCTCCTAAAAGTTTCAATATTTCTTATCCTATGTTCACAACTTGACTCAAAACTAAACCAAATGACTGCTGTAGCACTACAAACAATTAAAAAAGGATGCAGTGCTTCACTACTCACAAAAACATTGATGAAAGTCTCCTGATACAAGACAATAGATTTCTGATCTGTGTCAACTGTTACGTTCAATCGACGTGTCCTCGTTTTTAGCAGAGTTCTTGGGCACCCACCACACCCTTATAGATTTGTCAAAGCCTCCACTATAGAGCAAGAAGCCATTACCAACATTACAGGGTGATGCCTGCAAACACTTGACTGGTCCTTCATGACCATTTATGACCCCTACCTTACAAAGTTTACCATAAGCCTCTCGCTTCCAAATACCAATGCTTTTATCGGCTGAGCCACTCCATAGAAACTCTCCCATCAGGCACAAACACAAAACAGCCATGTCGTGTGCTTTTGTCTCGCTCGCCAATTTCCAACTGACAAAATCACCATTCCCTTCCCACCCCATAATAAACCCATCTGAACCCCCTCCATAGACCCACTTTCCATCTTCAGAAACAACAACTGAATTCAATGAAACATCCTTATGACCCTCCAAAATACCCTGCAACGAATGAGAGCTCTTCCCTTCTTTTCTCCAAGCCTTAATCTTCCCATCCGCCGATGCTGAATAGACTATCCCCTTACAAGCTACCAAACTATTGATAGCATCGTCGTGGGCTTTAATCGATTCCAAACACTTCAAATCAGATATCCTCCACACCTTAAGGGTCTTATCCCATGATCCTGAATAAATCAACCCATTATAAACTGTCAGACAAGAAATACTATCCGCGTGTTCAATCCATAAACGCTTATGGTGCCGACGAGTTTGGACATAATTGCTTTGTTTCATGAACTTTCCCAAATAGTCCTTAGTAGTAGGAAGTGTGTCGACAAGCTTAAAGACGTTCTCTGAGCTCCTTGAAACCTTCCATACTCTGATCCTACTATCTTGATGTGCAGTGAAAACCTTATTGCTAACAGTCACAAGCGCTTTCACCGAGCCATCACCTTGACCAAACTTTGTGAACTGCCTCAAGTCAGGCTGCTGCCACACTATAATATCCTTACCCTGTGATGCACTTAAGATGAATTCCCCACATAAGGCCAAGCAAGAAACTGAACTAATATGTCCGGACAGCACTGCCAATGATTTATATGATTGGAACCCAGATAATCTCTTGCATGGAAATTCATATTTGGAGACATCTTGAAGCACAAAACGATGGGATGCAGGTGGGCTATCATCAGCTTCACTGCTTGTGCTGCTAATGCTTCTACTACTACTTGCTGAAGCTGATGATAATAAAGGAGTTAACAAGACAGCTTCTGGCATAGGAGGAGCCATTGTAATAAGAACCATTTCTAGAATTCTATGCGCTCCTGTCTGAGAGAAAGAAAGAGGGTATGGAAAATTATGGATATGAAAAGAGAAAGATTGAAACAGAGGAGCGAGGTGTAAAGAAAGGCACAGATTTCTTGTCGGAGGAGAGCGGATTCTGAAAGAATGAAAAAGAAGATGAGGTGTAACGGCTATTTTGACATGAAAAGTAGGTGTGAGAAAAGGGTCCACCACGAGCATTTTATGCTTTATTTTAATGGAGGCTTCAGCTGTTGAGCCTTTTCTCCGTTTGACTAATTATAGTCCGACATGTAGCAAGATTTCCCATTTCCAGGATGTCACAATTTGATGGGGTCTTCGTCTTCTCTTGGTATTCTATTCGAAAATTCAACATAATATTTAAATTATATAAATTTAACTTGAGAAATTTAAATTTAATTTATTATATTTGATATATTATTTGTTAATTATATAATATAAAAATAAAACAATAAATTAATAATAATAATATATTAAAAAAACTGTAAAGTTCAAAATTTTTTAAAATTAAGTACTTAAAATTTTAATTCCATTCGTTTTATTATTTAAATTGTTCGTATTTAATATTAAATAAAAAATAAATAAATTAAATTTAAATAATACAATTTGTTTACCTCTTTATTTGTTTCCATATCTAAGAAACTGAACATGGGAAAAGTTAATGAATTGGAAGAAATTTGTTTTAAGAAACAAGGGCCAATCGTTATTATTACAACTGATCTAAGATTTTAGAGAAGACATCTTTCAGACAAAATGGATTATACTCTATCTTCAAATTTTCCAGCATAGCTCAAGTTCACGGTCAATGCTTCAATTAGACCTTAGAAGATCAGGACAAGATATTGAGGCAGTGCTAATTCCACCAAAGCAAGTGGTATTCAGACATTCCTTCTAAAAACCTGACACACCAGATCCTCGGTTCTGCTCCATGCAACTCTGACTTCAGCTCTACCTTGCAAAAGTTGACTGCCAGATTTTTTTTTTTTATATAGATTTAACTAATTGCGATTCGATTTTTATCCAAGCATACTCTTCAAACAAGTGTTTTTTGTTTTTTTTCTTTTTTTTTTTTAAAATCGAAAGAAGTTAGATTGAATTTAAAACATCAATTTCAGAATTAGAAAAAAATATTATTATGGTTTGAATAATACTCATTTTATTCGAAAAAATCTCATAATTTTATATTACAAAAATATTTCACGAAAATAAAAATCATTATATAAATACTAAAACCAATTTTTATAATATTTCACTATGAGATTCAACTATCACAAAGTTTTTCTATTAAAATTGAACTCAAAACAAGAGCATCAAGATTTTACATTGTTGTGGCTCGATTACAACAGTGTTGAATTACAGACGTCTTCACCTCGATCTTTGTATCACGTGCCACTAAAGATGCTGCAAGAAAAATGATAGTCAGAGGAACGCAGGGATTGTTCTCTGCGTTGGCACTCCGATGCTTAAGTCAACTAGAGAATTGGTCGAAGTTTCAGTAGGAAAATTCACAATTAGATTAACGAATCGTACCTGACCTCTATTTATAGGGATTTACTCTGTCACTAATTACATTTTTGCCCTTTTTTATCTTACTCAGAGCTTGTATCATTTCTCATATGTTTTTTTCATGCGCCACGTGGCATTCTTTTATTATTCTTTTATCATGCACAACAATTGCTCCCCACTTTTTCGCTAGGTATAACCTTGCGGAAGAGTACATATGTTCTCATTGTAACCTTAGATCAAGCTCTTACATTATATTCTGAAGTCAAATTCTCTGGCCGCATAATTCTCAAGCTCTTGTTTGAGTGCGTGGCTTACCTCACGCATTTTTTGCTTCAAGCCCTTTGTTTGGGTGCGTGGCTTACCTCACGCATTTTTCGCTTCAAGCCCTTACTCATTTTCTTCGTGGCTTACCTCGCGCACTCTTCGCTTCAAGCCATTGGTTGAGTACTTAGCTTACCTCGCGCATTTTTCGCTTCAAGCTCTCGCACATTTTCTTCATGGCTTACATCGCGCATTTTTCGCTTCAAGCCCTTACTCATTTTTTTCGTGGCTTACCTCGCGCAATTTTCGCTTCAAGCCCTTGGTTGAGTGCTTAGCTTAACTCGCGCATTTTTTGCTTCAAGCTCTCGCACATTTTCTTCATGGCTTACATCACGCATTTTTCGCTTCAAGCCCTTAATTGAGTGCTTAGCTTACATCACGCACTTTTCGCTTCAAGCTCTCGCACATTGTCTTCGTGGCTTATCTCGTGCATTTTTCGCTTCAAGCCCTTTAGTTGTGTGCTTAGCTTACATCGCGCATTTTTCGCTTTAAGCTCTCGCACATTGTCTTCGTGGCTTACCTCGCGCATTTTTCGCTTCAAGCCATTGGTTGTGTGCTTAGCTTACATCACGCACTTTTCGCTTCAAGCTCTCGCACATGGTCTTCGTGGCTTACCTCGCGCATTTTTCGCTTCAAGCCCTTGGTTGTGTGCTTAGCTTACATCGCGCACTTTTTGCTTCAAGCTCTAGCACATGGTCTTCGTGGCTTACCTCGCGCATTTTTCGTTTCAAGCCCTTGATTGTGTGCTTAGCTTACATCGCGCACTTTTCGCTTCAAGCTCTCGCACATTGTCCTCGTGGCTTGCCTCGCGCATTTTTCGCTTCAAGCTCTTTGGTTGTGTGCTTAGCTTATATCGCGCATTTTTCGCTTCAAGCTCTCACACATTGTTTTCGTGGCTTACCTCGCGCATTTTTCGCTTCAAGCCCTTTGGTTTGTTGAATGCGTGGCTTACCTCGCGCATTTTTCGCTTCAAGCCCCTGCACATATGTAGCTGGTGCGATCAGTCATTTATCAATTATGTGAGAATCTCAACAGCCAATAAAATATCAATATGGCATAAATATTCAACAAATTAAATTTCAACCCATAGTTGAATTAATAAAAAATAACATTAAATGGCATAAAGTCTCGCTGCCAGTGTAGTTGCAAGTGGTTGATATTCCGCGTTTTTGCTATTCTCTTGCCTTGTGACCTTTCCATCTTCTTTCAAGGCATTGGTGATGGCTTAGGTAGCCCGACGATGGTGAGGGTTTCTTTTCTTTGAACTGCTTTATATGTAGTTCAACGTCGGTATCCTTTTTATCACTTCTTCTTAAGTGATATATTTATCTGCTCTAGAGAACAAGTCTGAGATTATCGTCGGCTGATCTAAAGATAGCGACTCTTGCAACTTTTCAGACTTTGTCCCTTGTAGCATAGCTGTCACAGCTACTCCAACTTGTAGATCATGTACTTCAAGAGTAGCATTACGGAACCGATCCACATAGCTTTTGAGTGATTTCTTGCTCTCCTGCTTTAAGGTAAGCAGATAGGTGGCCTCCTTCCTTTTCTGACTTTTTATCACAAAGACCTTCAGGAATTCGCTTTTTAATTGATTGAAAGACAAAATAGACCCCTCCGGCAAACTGTAAAACCATTTTAGTGCATGGTCAGTTAAAGTTAAGGGGAATGCTCTACTCATGATCTCATTCTCCCATCCATGTAATAGCATCAATGACTCATAGTTCTGAATGTGATCATAAGGGTCAGTTTTTCCCGTATACGCCGTCATCTGTGGCATTTTGAATTTTAGGGGCAGCGGTTTTCCCATGATCGTTGTACTGAATGAGATTCTCCTTCTCTAGTTTTCTTAAGTTGGAACCAACCTTTTCTCTTCTAAGATTCGTTCCACCGTTCTTTTCATATCTGTGGCAACTTATGCCTTAGACACAGGTTTGTTTTGCACTTTCTTAGCATCGTATGCATCAGCTTGGCCACAGTCCATAGCTTTTTTCCTATTACCCTGAGTTCGGTTTTGACGAGTCTGAGATTGAAAGTTTGTCATTCTAGTTTCAAGGTTTCGTTTTGGATCTATTTCTGAGTCTCTCTCAACATGAGACCCTGTCATTACCACATCTTTGATTCCGTTGTTTGGCGGGCCGTTTGTGTTATGGGGCCAAGGATCTTTCGCACCTAAATATCCAGAATCTACCCGAGCCGGACCCTCAAGGTTTCTAGTACTTTGGCGTCTCCGGCCACCAACAATCTTTCGTGTTGAATTTCTTGTACCATGACGCCGCTGTTTTTTGACACCCTGATGTCTCCAGTTCATTGGAGTCTCAGGCATAGGGTCTTCCGTAGCATGGTGCCTTAGGCCTTCCGAGGCCTCATGCACAGGGTCTCCCATACCCTGACGCCTCATGTCTTTCTCAATCTCACACATAGGGTCTTGTGCGGCCATGCTGCGAGGATCTCGCGCACCCCTACAGTAAGGGTCTCGCGCAGAAGGGTCTCGTGTGAGCTGGCATCCCCGCACTATGAGTGCGCCTCGAAGCAAATGAGGGGTCTTGCGCGGCCATGCCGTGAGAGTTTCATGCACCCCTGTCGTGAGGGTCTCACGCTCCCCTGATGTGAGAGTCTGCCGTGGGCATGTCGTGAGGGTCCAATGCGAGCACGCCGTGAGTGTCCAATGCGGGCACGCCATGAGAGTCAGGTGCGGGCATGCAGCGAGGGTCCAATGCAGTCATGCCGCGAGAGTTAGGTGCGGGCATGCCGCGAGGGTCCAATGCAGTCATGCCACAAGAGTCAGGTGCGAGCATGCCGCGAGGGTCCAATACAGTCTTACCGTGAAAGTCAAATACAGTCATGCCGCGAGAGTCAGGTGCGGGCATGCCGCGAGGGTCCAATGTAGGCATGCCGTAAGAGTCAGGTGCGGGCATACCGCGAGGGTCTAATGCAGGCATGCCGTGAGAGTCAGGTGCGGGCATGCCACGAGGGTCCAATGTAGTCATGCCGCTAGGGTCCAATACAGGCATGTCGTTAGGGTCCAATGCAGGCATGCCATGAGAGTCAGCTGCCGGCATGCCGTGAGGGTTCAATACGGGCACGCCGTGAGTATCCAATGTAGGCATGCCGTGAGAGTCAGCTGTTGACATGGCGTGAGGGTTCAATGCGGGCACGTCGTGATGAACCAATGCAGTCATGCCGCGAGAGTCAGGTACGGGCATGCCGCGAGGGTCCAATGGAGGCATGCCACAAGACTCTTGCGCAACACTTCCTTCTCCTACCAAATTTCGTACAGTAGCCGGCAGATTCACTTGCAGGAAGGTGCCTTGGAACAGGTTCACCATAGCGAGCAAGGCTTGGACGGTTTCCTCTCCTTGTTTCTTCATAGCCTCAAACTCGGCTACGGGAATTGTCATCATGCTTGACCTTCTTTCCCCTCGACGTCCATCATCCATGTTATTGTAACGACCCTTGACCCTTGAAAATCGGAGGATTTTTTTTTTTGAAACCTCAGCTTACAACTTAATCCTTTATTTACTTAGGCTGTATTCCTGTTCAGTGTCAATCCTTAAAAATATCTCATTTAATTTATCCTTATACAGATTTCATCCCGACACATTATTTTCAATAGATGTCTGTGCATACAAATAGTCTGGTATAAAGATAAGAATGTATACCTCACGCATATACAAAAGGTAGTCTGGGAAAGCTCATATCCGCTAGCCTACGTCGTCTACGCAGCATTTATTAGTTGTAATTCACTGCAAAAATCTGAGAGGTAGAGGGGTGAGCTTTTGGGGAAAAGCCCAGTAAGGTAATATTCTTAAAGCAGTTCTGATATATAAAACCTTTGAAATTGTTCATAGAACAAAACTTAATGAAATACAAAAATTTTCATTTCATGCATAAACGTCATAAAGCATACGTGTCAATAAAACCATTAACATGCTTAACCATTTTCATGAACATTTCATAAATCATTTCATAAACATATCATGCATATTTCATAATCGTTTCATAAACATCTCATGCATGTTTCATAATCATTTCATAAACATCTCATCATAGTCGATTTTATAATTAAAATCGAGGAGACTAGGCTATAACTAAGTCATGCGATACGTGTCATTCTCCATTGGAGAGTCATCATACCTATGGCCATAGTAAGTGGGCTGTAGACTGGATCAGGGTCGTACAACCATTTCGTAAAATATGGGTAGTATTCATCTTACTTACTTTCACTAGCACTTAGCTAGGACACGGGCACCAAAGGCACTCTCCGTGTGGGCAACATAATTGTGTGCTGCGCGGGCACGAGATACTACCGAAACATCATCATAACCACCAGTAGCACGACATCTTCCACACAGGTCGAGTCAAGTGCTAAAGGGGCCTACGTACCGGTACCCCAAGTGGTGGAGCCGGAACACCACAAGAAGTAACCCTGCATGAAGCCTATAGTCTCAAAAAATCTTTTCTCTTTTCGTAAATGCTTTTGAAAACATCAAAAGTTCCATTTCAAAGCATAAATATGGGTTTTCGAGCCATCATAAAACTTTCATGCATTTTCATAATTCGAAAGTTCATTTCATAAACATAGATGTTCTAACGAACATTTTGTAAAACGAAATCATGTTTTGTAAGCAGTTTCGCAAGTATGGAAGCATTGAGAATTCATTTCAAATCATATGCTCTTTCATAAAATCATTTATCAGAGAAACAAGAATGGAATATCAGAACTAAGTTAAGTAATACCCCTTACCTCGATTTATCGGGTATCTCGAATTCGGACGGTGACTTCTCCTAGTACCTCCTTTAATCCTTTCTACGATTCACCTACATCGAAATCGTTTACTTAGCATCTTATTCATACGAATTGTCCGAATTGCGTTAAAATCGTAACCTAGCGTCACTACTGCGTGTGTACGTATTATTGTACATCCTTAGGCCGACAAGCACGTTTATATATTTCTTCACTATTTATATATTTGCTCCTACAAGTATTAACATATATCTTTATTATATACATCCACATGTATACGCGCATAAATATACACTCCTATATGTATATATATATATCTATATATATATATATATATATACTTTTATTGTTTTCATGTTTTCCTATCTCATATATATACATTCTTTGTATATACATATACTTGCACACATTCACCTTTCATATCCCCCACATGTATATGCATCTAAATATATATATATATATATATATATTATCATTGTTTTCCATTTTTCCTTATCACCTATGCATACATATATTTTTTTTCTTGTACAAATACTAGCATATCCACTTCATTATATACACCTATTTGTACATGTACCTAAATAAATAAATATACATATATATATTTAAATAATTATTCTGAAAATTAAATTGGTTCATTTGACCACTTACCGACTTACCCGGAGCTCGATTGCATCACCGAATTTTTTTCATTTTTCTTTTTTTTCTTTTTTTTCTGGTTGAACTGGTTCGGTCCGGTTCAACCCGGTTCAGATCGATCCGGTTCAGACCGGTCCGGTTCAGCCCAGTTCAATCCCGGTCCAACTTTCTCTCTCCCCGTTCGGGGCTTTTCCGACCGGTTCTCCGCCGGCTTCCACCTCCAGCTTGTCCGCGGGGTAGTCCGGTGCATGAATCTGGGGTCGGCTTCGCCAAAACTCGTCGAAAAGTGGCCGGTCCGGCCTCTTCTCTCCTCCGGCGTCGGCACCCATTTTTTTTCGATCCGTTCGGCGGCGTTTCAAGCCGATTTGCGCTTGGATCGGTGCCTCCGTCGTCCCCCTCTGGCCGGTGGTGGGTCGCTCCTCCTTCCCCCGGCCGCCGGTCACCTCCTTTTCCTCTTTTTCTCTCTTTCTCTCTCAGTCTCTCTCTCCCCTCTTTTTCGCTTGCCGACGGCTCCTCTTCTCCGCCTACCAGCACCGGCGAGGCTTGCTGCCTTGTCCAGTCCTTCCGCCGAGCTCCGTCAGTGAGGCAGGTAGGGGTCGGCTTCCTCGGTGCCTCTGCTCCTTGGACATTTGCAAACAGAATCGCAACTCGTGATTCTGTTTCTATTCTTTTTTTTTGTTTTTTTGTTTTATTATTATTATTATTATATATTATATATTATTTAGTTATTTATTTTATTTATTTTAATATTATATTATATTATATTTTATTAAAATATAATATAATATATAATATACTCAAAATATTTAAATATATATATTTAAATCAATTAAATATATATATTTATCTTATTTATTTCTCGGGTATTTTATTATTTTATTTATTTTATATCTGACTTACCATTTTATTTCCACTTGTACGTTCTTTTTACGAACCAATTTACAAGGAAATTTCGGGGATTTACAGTTATCAATTGGAGAACTTACTGAATCTTCATTCTCCTCACTTCTTATTGCTGTTGATCATGTTCTCACCATTACTGTAGAGCTAAGAACTTTTCTTTCGTTTCTCACAGATGGCGCAAATTGTTGTGGCTCGATTACAACAGTGTCGAATTACAGACGTCTTCACCTCGATCTTTGTATCACGTGCCACTAAAGATTCTGCAAGAAAAATGATGATCAGAGGAACGCATGGGTTGTTCCCTGCGTTGGCACTCTGATGCTTAAGTCAGTCAGAGAATTAGGCAGAGTTTCAGTAGAAAAATTCAGAATTAGGTTAACGAATCGTACCTGACCTCTATTTATAGGGATTTACTCTATCACTAATTACATTTTTGCCATTTTTTATCTTACTCAGGGCTTGTATCATTTCTCATATATTTTCTTCATGCGCCACATGGCATTCTTTTATTATTCTTTTATCATACACAACATACATATTTTCGTCATGTAGTGCAATACATAAATCAAAATTATACCAAACATTGAGATTTTAGAAAAACATTTATTGTTTAACTTCATTCACTGGAGTTTTAGATAGCGTTGGTAACTTATAAGGAAAGTGATTACAGTGTAAAGTGATTGCAGGGAATGTGATTGTTGAAAAAGTAACTTTGTAGTGTTTAGTATGGCAATGCAAAGTTCTGTTTAAATTGCATGAAAAATAACTTTGCAGCGTTTGGTATGCAGTCACTTTGCTGGGAAAATAATGACAAATTTCAAAAATACACATAACTATAAAAACAACTTTCTAATGAAAATTTATTAAAATAAAGGTTGTATTATTAATATTACTCGTCATTTGTAATTTTAAATTATCTTTGTAGGCATTAAAAAAATAATAATTAATTAGTATTATTAGTTAATTAAATTAAACATTTAATTAATTGATAATTTCTAATAAATTGGTGATAAATAAAAATTATCAACCAATTGTATTATCTCTAATTAAATTAAATTAATTAGAGATAAATCCTGGAGTGATCGAGTCCCTTTAGAACTCTCTACCATCAAGCATTATAAATAGAGAGCTCTTCCACAGTCAGAAGAGGACTCAGAAAACAGTCAGAAGACTCAGAGCACTCAGAAGAAGCAGACTGAAAGCACTGAAGAAGAGAAGTCTCAGCCTCCTCAGAGAATTGAAAGCCTGCAGAATTTCGGCCGTTCTCCGATCAAGCCTTCTCTTCAGTCAAGTCTTTTCTTCAACAAAGCCGTCAGCAAATCTACAAGAGGACAACAAGTCACAGACCGTTCTCTCAACAATCAGCCGCGCCGCTACAAATCCACGAGGAACCACAGACCGTTCTCTCAACGATCAGCCACGCCGCTGCAAGTTCAAGAGGAACAACAAGCCCCTTGGCCGTTTCTCTCAACAATCACTCTTTTCACTCCGTCGGGATCAAGCGTCACGCCCTCGACAAGTGCATTTCAGGAGACCGAATCAGAGGATCATAATTCTTTTTGTAAAGAATTCAAAACAGAGAATTGTACTCACACATAAATACAAAAATTGAATTTTATCACTAATTCGTGTTTTAATTTTACAGACGCGAAAATTTGTGTATACAAATTTCTGGCACGCCCGGTGGGACCTCTCTGCCTCTCATCTCGCTCTCCATTATCAATCAAGATCGACCAATTGCTCAGATCTATGGCTCCAAAGACTGCTGCACCATGTCACAAATTCAATCCTGCTGCGACCGTGCAACCTGGTTACACTAGACCGACGACTCGTGCTAGAGTATGATATCTTGCAACACAAGGTCAAGATTTAATGGGGCCAACCAACAATGCTGCTCATCAACCTGTCATCTCGATGGATCTTTTGGCAGGAAGAAAATCTGCTTCGCAAGTACCAACAGAACAATCAGCGTCTACTCTCCAAACCATGTCTGCGATGGTTACTAATGCGACTACTCTAGAGGAAAGGATCTCTGAAATGGAGAGGATGATGTCAACTCTGCACAAGATAGTAGAAGAAAAGGCTGCTGAAATTGTGATGTTAAAGAGTCAACTGGAAGCTCAACACGATGAAGAATCCAATGATAACCCAGCACCAAACAAACTAACTGCTGAAGCCGCTAGGAAACTGAAAGCAGTTCATGATGTTGAAAACCCCGAAGTAAACGGATCATCGTCAATATCAGTTGGGTCTTTGTCTGTTCAACAACTACAAGAGATGATTGCAAGTACCATCAAGGCTCAGTACAGTGGATCGTCGTCTAAATCCTACTATGCATACATTAAACCGTACACGAGGAGAATTGATGATTTAAGGATGCCGACAAATTATCAATCTCCTAAGTTCCAGCAATTCGATGGGAAGGGAAATCCACGTCAACACGTGGCCCATTTTGTGGAGACATGTAACAATGCAGGAACATACGGAGATCTTCTGGTTAAACAGTTTGTAAGGTCGCTGAAAGGAAATGCCTTTGAATGGTATACTGAATTGGAATCTGAGTCTATTGATAGCTGGGGACAACTTGAGAGGGAGTTTCTCAATCGTTTCTTTAGTACTCCCGCACAGTGAGTATGAAAGAGCTAACTAATACCAAACAAAGGAAAGACGAACCAGTCGTCGATTACATCAATAGATGGAGAGCGTTAAGTCTTGACTGCAAAGATAAGCTCTCTGAAATTTCTGCTGTTGAGATGTGCATCCAAGGTATGCATTGGGAACTTCTTTACATTCTCCAAGGGATAAAGCCGCATACTTTCGAAGAATTGGCCACCCGTGCTCATGACATGGAATTGAGTATTGCTCATTCTGGTAACAAAAGTTCTTCGATTCTTGATCCTAGGAGAGACAAGAAGGATTTCAAGAAGGTTGAGAAGCCTTTAAAGAGCACTGCTAAGGAGTCTTTGTTTGTTGAGACTAAACCTTTAAAATTTTCCTCCAGAGGCACTAAGAAAGTTGAGGAAAATATCAGGCGACCTCAAATGAGAAATATACAACGCATGAGCTTCGAAGAAAGAGAAGCAAAGAAATATCCTTTCCCTGATTCAGATGTGCCTGACATGCTGGATCAACTCCTGAACCAGAAGCTGATTGAACTTCCAGAGTCCAAAAGGCCAGGAGAAAAGGGAAAAGTTACCGATCTAAAGTATTGCAAGTATCATGGCATCATTGGTCACCCCACTGAAAAATGTTTTGACCTGAAAGATTTGATAATGAAGCTAGTGAATGAGCGTAAGATTGAACTTGATATGGACGACATAGTAGAGTCAAATCATGCTACTTTCACTTCTTTGCCTACAAAAGGCATGACGTATCAACTGATTCAATTTGGCTGCTTGGAACCTGTTACCCTGCCAATTGCGGTAACAAGCTCAATTACTAGCTCTTTTAAAGATGTTGAATCTGTTGCGGATGATGAAGAACAATGGACATTGGTAACACGACGAAAATCGCGAAAGCGATATGTCCGATCTGCAAACCTTCCTTTTCAAAAGGGAACTCAGCAGATAAATAACTCGCATCCACGTTGGGGACAAAGGAAAACTATGAGGCATCCCCAATTCCAAAATTTTTTGAGGCAAAAGCCTCGAAAACAAATAACACTAGAAGAATTCTTTCCTAAAGGTTTTCTTAGGGAAGAACAAATGAGTGTTGGTGTATCCAAAGGCAACACGTAACGCGATTGCGCATGCTTTAAAAAACTCAGAAATTTACGCTGCACATCTTTCAGCTCCCACGAAACCTGCTTCAGATGATAGTTTTTGTGATTACTGCTTGACAACTCTTGCATTCACAGATGAAGATCTGTTGTTAGGATCAAAACCCCACAATCGGCCACTTTATGTCTATGGATACATCCGAGAACAAAGGGTGAATCGTATGTTGGTCGATAATGGGTCTGCAGTTAATATCATGCCCAAGGCAACAATGGAGGAACTTGGCATAACAATTAATGAATTGTCAAAAAGTCGACTTTTGATCCAAGGTTTCAATCAAATGGAGCAACGTGCTTTGGGAATAATACGAGTGGATGTCGTGATCGGTGAATTAATGTCGAGTACAATCTTCCATGTCATCGACGCTAGAACTACATATAAGTTGTTCCTCGGGCGACCTTGGATTCATGCAAATGGCGTTGTACCTTCTACACTGCATCAATGTTTAAAGTTTTATCGAGACGGACCAAGAAAGGTTGATGCTGATTTAAAACCATTCAATGAGGTTGAGTCTCACTATGCTGATGCGAAGTTCTACTCAGAGAACTGTGATATAAAGGAAGTTTTACCCACTCAAATGCCAAGCACCGAAAAAATTGAAATTAAGGGTAAAAAGAAAATAGATCCTAATGTGAGCCTTTAGATACATCCCTTGAAGGTGTTCCAAAGCTTACATTGGAAGATGTTGTAAAGGACAACCCAGTCAAATCTTCACCCAGCAAGGCAAAAGAAACTCCAGTTCTTCGTTATATTCCAAAGGCTCGTCGCAAGGAAGGTCAATCGTCATTCTTGGAATGCTCAGAATTTAATCAAGCAGAGTGTTCTCCTGACAAGATAAAAGAAGACATAAAACTGTTGAAGGATGCTTGCACATTACCTCTAACTAACATGGCTCATAGTCAAGCCAAGAAGCCGTTGAAAGAGTTCGTTCAACCGTCCCAAGATGCAATAGAACATGGAACTTTGCCTCAAGGTCGTACTGCTGAAAATTACGGTCCAAAGGCTTATAAACTGATCGCTAAGGCTGGGTTCGACTTTTCCAAGTCATCGTCCATGAATGAGTTACATGATGGGAAGACGACTGCAAAGTTGCAAGGGATCATTGAAACCCATAAAAAGCTTATAAACAAGTCGGATGGGAAACCTTTTCCAAAAGATGGATTAGGATGTGAATCCCAAAACCCGGTACGAATTCGTGTTGGCAGGAAGAATAAATCAGTCAGTACTCAACACATTTTGGTGGAGGTTACTGAAGAATGTGATGAGCCAAAAGCTTCCCCAACTCATCCTCCTCAAAACACTACTCGTGTGTCAGTATTCGATCGTTTGGGAACGACAGCAACTCGTATTTCAGTGTTTGAAATGCTCAATGTCCCTCACCCTGAGTTACGTCAAGCATCCAAAAGACGCAATTCAGTTTTTGATAGATTGAATGCTTCAAGCAGTGAAGTGCAGCAAGAAAAAAGTTAAAACTGCACTGAATTGAAGGATGATAAAGAAATTCAAAGCTCGATTCCATCTCGCATGAAAAGGCGTTTAGAGCTTAAAATCTCTGCAGAAGGGCCATTGAAAGTGCGACGTCATACTGTTGTGGACACCAGTTCATCAGTACATCTCAAAGAAGATGAGACAAAGGTTTACTCAACATATCATGTAACCATCCAAGAAAGTGCAGATGATGAATCATCAGAAGATGAGTCTGAAGACCCATCTGAAATTGAAGAAGAAGAAGCTCCCGCTGCTTTAGAAGATGGGGGGCAAGCAACTATCGACAGGTTGGAGGAGGCAAATCTTGGCACGTCGGATGCACCACGCCCTATATTTTTGAGTGCACTCCTTAACCCAGAAGAAAAAGAAAAGTATGTCGCGCTATTGTTAGAATACAAAGACGTCTTCGCCTGGACATATAAAGAGATGCCCGGACTTAATCCAAAAGTTGCAGTTCATAACTTGGTTGTTCGAAAGGGAGTAAAGCCAATTAAACAGTCCCAAAGACGCTATAGACCTGATCTTATCCTGCTCATAGAAGCTGAAGTCAACAAGTTAATTGATGCGGGATTCATACGTGAAGTGAAATATCCATCTTGGATAGCTAATATAGTGCCAGTCAAAAAGAAGAATGGACAACTTCGCATCTGTGTCGACTTTTGCGATCTAAACAATGCATGCCCTAAGGATGACTTTCCACTACCCATCACCGAAATAATGGTTGATGCTACTACAGGGTATGAGGTTTTGTCATTCATGGATGGATCATCTGGTTATAATCAGATTCGAATGGTGCCAAAAGATGAAGAGCTAACCGCATTTCGAACACCTAAGGGGATTTATTGCTATAAAGTAATGCTCTTTGGTTTGAAAAATGCTGGTGCAACTTATCAACGTGCTATGCAGAGAATTTTTGATGACTTACTGCATAAAACAGTAGAATGTTATGTTGATGATCTTGTGGTCAAGTCAAAGAGAATAAACGACCATTTAGAAAATCTTCGTTCAGTGTTTGATAGGCTGAGGAAATACCAACTAAAGATAAACCCACTGAAATGTGCCTTTGGAGTGACATCTGGGAAGTTCCTTGGTTTTATCGTGAGACACCGAGGCATTGAAATAGATCAGTCCAAGATAGACGCTATCCAGAATATGCCAGAGCCTAAGAACTTAAAAGAGCTCCGAAGTCTTCAAGGTAAATTGGCATACATTCGAAGGTTTATTTCAAACCTAGCTGGAAGATGCCAACCATTCAGTCGACTAATGAAGAAGGATGTACCATTCGAGTGGGATGAATCCTGTAGCAATGCTTTTAATGCGATTAAGAGATACTTGCTTAATCCTCCAGTTTTGGGAGCACCAATTCATGGAAAGCCATTAGTCCTTTATATTGCTGCACAGGACAAGTCCTTGGGGGCATTACTCGCACAAGAAGATGAGCAAAGGAAACAAAGGGCTTTATACCATTTAAGCCGAACACTTGTAGGGGCAGAATTAAACTACTCCCCTATTGAGAAAATGTGCCTTGCTTTGTTCTTCGCCGTTGATAAACTAAGACACTACATGCAAGCATACACCGTCCATTTAATAGCACAGGCAGATTCTGTGAAATATATTTTATCCAGACCAGTTCTTTCTGAAAGATTGGCAAAGTGGACGATAATCCTTCAACAATATGACATTGTTTATGTTTCCCAAAAGGCGGTGAAGGGGTAGGCCTTGGCAGATTTTCTAGCAGATCATCCTATCCCGTCTGATTGGAAATTGTCAGATGATTTACCCGATGAAGAAGTCCTTTTTGTCGACTTGAAGCCAAGCTGGAGGTTATTCTTTGACGGTGCTTCAAGACAAAGTGGAGCAGGAGCGGGGGCAATTCTCGTTAGCCCTTACAATCAAGTCTTGCCATATTCTTTTATCTTGAGCGAATTATGCTCTAATAATGTTGCTGAATATCAAGCACTTATTTTAGGTTTAGAAATGGCACTTGAAATGGGGGTTAAAGACATTGAAGTGTATGGAGACTCTAAGCTGATAATACATCAACTCTTGGCAGAATATGAAGTCAAGAAAGAAGATTTGATTTCATATTTCAAATATGCTAAACGGTTAATGGATAAGTTTGATTACATAACGTTGAAGCATATCCCAAGAGGTGAAAATCGGCAGGCAGATGCTTTGGCTAACTTGACAACAACTTTGGCCATCAATGAGGATGAAAAGTTGAATGTTCCAATATGTTGCAGATGGATAGTGCCTCTACAAGGCATAGTTCATGAAGAAGTAGGTGCAATATCGGTATGCACAATTGAAGTTGAAGATTGGCGACAGCCTATTATTGATTATCTTCAGCATGGCAAACTTCCGAATGATTTACGTCACAAGTCTGAAGTGCGACGCAGAGCAACAAGGTTCATCTATTATAAAGATACCTTGTATCGTAGGTAATTTCATGGGCAATTCTTACGTTGCCTAGGAAGTGAGGAAGCCAAACAAGTGTTAGAAGAGGTTCATTCTGGAATCTGTGGCGCACATCAATCTGGGCCAAAAATGCATTATAAGATCAAGAGAATGGGGTATTATTGGCCTACAATGGCGCAAGATGCCATAGACTTTGCAAAGAAATGTCAACCATGCCAATTCCATGCCAATTACATACATCAGCCACCAGAGCCTCTTCATCCCACAGTTGCATCGTGACCTTTCGATGGATGGGGTCTTGATCTTGTAGGACCATTGCCTAAGTTTTCAAGAGGACACTTATACATTCTGGCTGCAACAGATTATTTCTCCAAGTGGGCAAAAGCATTACCTTTCAGAGAAGTCAAGAAAGAACAAGTGGTAGAATTCATTCTTGTGCAGATCATCTATCGCTATGGAGTTCCTCGGTACATCATCACTGATAATGGCAAACAATTCTACAATAGCCTCATGGATAAGTTGTGCGAGAAATTTAATTTCAAACAATATAATTCTTCCATGTATAATGCCTCAGCAAATGGCCTTGCAGAAGCATTCAACAAGACACTTTGTAATTTGTTGAAGAAAGTTGTGGCGAAGAGTAAAAGAGATTGGCATGAAAGAATCGAAGAAACACTCTGGGCGTATCGTACTACATATCGAACACCCACGCAAGCTACTCCATATGCCCTTGTTTATGGTATCGAAGCCATTCTTCCATTGGAATGTCAAATTCCTACTTTAAGAATTGTCATCCAAGAAGGCTTAACACAAGAGAGCAATGCCCAATTGCGCCTTCAAGAGCTTGAAGCGTTGGATGAAAGACGTCTGCAAGCACAACAACATCTTGAATGTTATCAAGCACGCCTCTCTAAAGCTTTTAACAAGAAAGTCCGTCCACGTTCCTTTCAAGTAGGAGATTTAGTGCTCGTCATGCGCAGGCCAATTAACTTTCATCATCATCCTGGTGATAAGTTTACTTCCAAGTGGGATGGACCTTATGTTGTGCAAGAAGTTTATACAAACAATGCTTACAAGATAGTCGACAGTGAAGGATTGCGAGTCGGCCCTATCAATGGGAAATTTTTGAAACGCTATTATGCGTGAAGCTCCAATTTCTATGCACAACATCAAATAAAAAAAATAAAGCCTGCTAGATTGAAAACCTCATCGGGACGGTCTAGGCAAAAATTAAGGCAAATAAAAAGGCCTGCTAGATTGAAAACCCCATTGGGGCGGTCTAGGCAAAAATTAAGGCAAAATAACAAATAAATAAATGAACTACGTAATGACTTGATCCTTCTCTTAGAAGGTACGTAGGCAGCTTAGGAAACCCCTACAATCCTAAGTTCAGTCACACCAAATAAAAAAAAATCATTATAATGATTAAAGTCCTATATGACATAGCTGAAATGCTGAAAATGTCTATTACAAAAATAAATAAATAAATAAAACGCTCAAGCAATATCTAGGACTTGCTGCTCCAACTGTCGACCAAAGAGTCTCGATGAGTCTGCAATGCTCTCATAAGCTCTTCAATGTTCTCCATGTCTTCATCAGCAATGGAAACTGTGGCCTCTAATTCAATCATCAGCTTTTCACAGGAAGCAATTTCATCATTGGCCTTGCTTACTTCAACAACTCGAGCATCCAAATCAGTCTTCACCTTCAATTCCTCCTTTCAAATTAAATGCAACTTCTCTTCTAGTGCAGCACATTCATCTTGCAAAGCTTGAAGCTTTGTGGCTTGTGCTTCATAATGTTATTGCTTCAACGTCAATGAAGACTTAGCGCATTCCAACTGTTCTGTTACTTCAGCCTTCTTCCTTTCTAAAGTTTTTTGAGAAAGACGACCATCAAGTTCTTTCTCAAGGCACAACAATGCCTTCACCTCCCCAACATAGGAGTCAACAATCTTTTTTAAGGAAGTCGAATCACCATGTAAACTTTCAATGCCTGAATAAACAGTGGAAGCATCTTCGTAAAGCTTGCTAACTTGAGAAAAAGAGGCATCTCTAAGTCGAAGTAAGAAATCATGTCCGATCCCTTTAATGGCTTTTTCAAAAATCTTGGAAGAATACTTGCCAGGATGATAAGTCGAAACAGATATAGTATCTCATTCAAGAGAGCGATTGATTGGCAACTGGGGCGGATCTTGATTATGAGATTTATTCCCAACTGTGTCATTACCTCGAGCTCTTTTAGTCGATGAATTGATTGAAGCAGATTTAGAGCTACCCTTGGCTGAAGATGTGGAGCCTATTTTAGCAGACAACTGTTTCACTTGGTTTCGAACTTTACCAGCATCACTTACAGATTCCTCACTTTTTGAAGGCTCATCATCGGGCATGATATTTTTAACCTGGTCAACAGTATTTTTCTTTGTCTCTTTCTTTAACATCTCTGTAAGAGGAATCGCATCATCACCGGTCGAATCAGCAACTTCTTCCTGTGCAATCGGAGTCCTCTTCTCAGACTCCCCGCGATCAATTTCAGGACATCTCCTCTTTAAGGAAAAACGAAACCTACCATGACAAGATTTCTTAGGGGAATCAACCCTTGTTACTTGACTTGAAATCTTTGGTTGTTCGGAGACCATCACTTTTCTTTTCAAAGAAGGTTTCACACCTCTCCTAAGCCTTCTGGGATTGCATCTATCACTATCATGATCACTGATAGGTTCCACAGGTTTATCACTACAATCATCACACTGACGAGGTTGTTCATCTCTGACAACGGGAGCCTCTCCCCCATCCACAGCAGGGGTTAAAGAACCTTTGCTTTGTTCAAGTTGCCCCATGTCAAGGCGTTGCGTCATGGTAACATCATCAATATCTTCAGCCTCAAGGTCAGTAGTCTCAATCAGAGGCTGGACTTGCTTCGATAATCTTTCTTTACAAGAGCTAGAAGAAGCAAGTCTGAAATTAGTACTTGTGCTATCTTTCAGGATGGGTACACTAGTACGATAGTAATCTCCTATTTGACCTTGCCACCATACAAAGAATTTTCTTGTTACAAACAAGTGTTCATTGGTGCTACTCCATTTAGGGATAGTCACTTCACAGCTTGGACCTCTCAGCACGCTACATCGCCAATAGCGCAACAACCCTCTCAAACTGGCAGTTCTAATAGCAGTTGTCAAAGATCCCGGAATATCTTGACAGTATCCAAATTGTCTTGCAAAGCGATGAGGACTATATGATTCTACCAAGTGAAAATTGCCTCTTCGTAAAGTTAAAAATGAAGATCGAAGGCTGACCAAGTATTCAAAATCGTCAAGCTTAAGTCGGTTCCTATGAGTGTCCAAGAGCTTAGTCTTACAAGTGTCAAATATGCTAGTAGCTTGCCAATCTATGCC
The DNA here is from genome assembly GCA_033439115.1 of Firmiana major. NCBI lineage: Eukaryota > Viridiplantae > Streptophyta > Magnoliopsida > Malvales > Malvaceae > Firmiana > Firmiana major. The sequence continues at coordinate 32,039,056 of CM065913.1, read as the reverse complement.
AAGCAATTGTTGAATGATTTCTCGACTTTTGACCTCACCGTAAGATTTGTGACCAAAAGATCCCCCGTACTAGCACATTTTAGGTCTTCTTGGTGCTTTATTTGATCCAGGATGAGTCCCAAAGTAAGATGCCATCCACACATGCACAAAATGCCAAGGAAGAGCAACATTGCATTGACCAGGACCATCAACGCAAGTAGCAATTTGATTCAGTCCATTGTATATGCTTGCCAAGACGGGAATAGCAAGACTAAATCGGGTACCTTTTGCTATGAAAGAAGCCACTTTGAAAGTCTCAGGCCGAAAGACATCACCAGGGTACTCGAAAGAATAAAAGAGCATAGCCAGACTGATAAGAATGCGGCTAAGAACACCTCATCTCTATCAACGTCAAGAACACCCAGATCAAGGAAAACTTCATTTTCCTTTCTAGTACGAAGTCGGTGTCTGAAACGACCATCGGGAGTATATAGAGAATTTTTCTTGCCTTTGTTCGTAATCGAATCATAAGGATCATTGTATTTGCTTTTGCCTCGAAACCAAAATCTCACCCAAGCAAAAGTAGAAACTCATTGCCTTTCAAAGTCTCATGATCCTCCTGCAGCCTGATAAGGTGATATGCAAGAAAAAGGTAGCGACAACTGATCGGAAGAATGGGACACGAAGATTCATCAAGACATTTATTTCTTCTAAGCTGGGGGCAACCTCGTCGTAAAACTCTCCAATAATAGGAAGGCCTCCTAAAACCTTCAGATCCCACAGTGAAATGAAAATCTCCCCATGAGAAGATAAAAATGTATTGGTGGCTGGACACCAAGCTTCGCACAAGGCATGAATCATATTTCGACCTTGATCATAAACAAACAGCGAAGCGAAGATCGATTCATAGACGCCCGTTTGCTCTAAAATCTGTTTGTGCTGACTCAAAATAAGCTCTGACCATTCCCAATATCCAGGAGGAGGAACAAATTCTCCACGTGGTTGAAAGCCATGCCAAGAAACTTCGCGCCTACAAATACGGTGACCCAAAGTGGTGAGGGCAGTGTATTTGACGCTCTCTTCATGGTGACTATCTTGTAACTTCAGCACCGTCTTAAAGACACCCTTTTGAGCAATGTGAGAATTACAAAAAAAATACCTCATCGACCTCTTCAGAAGTCCAGACATCCAAATGGTAAAGAGTTGCCACATCGAAATCCCAGTTATTTGCATTACTACCAATAGCTGGAGTGTGAATTAAACACCTAGTAGCTTTCTTTATATCCTCATTGGACTTGTCTCGGATAAGTAGAAAATCACGTAGACGACCTTTATACTCCTCTTGAGTCTTTGAAAAAAAGGGTCTACCCTTAACTTCATCTTGGCAATGCTTGACAATAGATGGTCTTGGAAGGCGATACAAAGGAAATTCGTCCATGACTACACAAAAAAAATGGTAAGAAAAGAGGATCAAATAACTTTTAAAAAAAAATCAATCAATCAATCAATCAAAAAAAATCAAAAAATATATATATATATATAAATATATATGTAAAAAAAAAAAAGAAAGAAAAGGGGGATGCGTTATCAGAGCACCCCCGATGTGCCCAGGATTCTTAGGCAACCGTCCTTATCAACTTAGAACATAGTCAAAATTTGTGTATACAGTTGAATCTGGAAAACTGGTGTTAGAAGAAGCTGAGGTTTGATCTGGGACGGGAATTTGAAGGACTAGTTGATATGTTCTCTGTACAGTGCATTAACCACAATGTGGAGATTGTTCTGGATCTCTCTGATGATATTCCAAAATTAGTTAGAGGAGACTCTGCCAGAGTTGTTCAAGTTTTTGCAAATCTGATAAGCAATTCCATCAAGTTCACAACATCGGGTCATGTCATCCTGCGTGGATGGTGTGAGAATCCCAATGTGTCTAGTGAATCTAGGAAGTTTTCTCCCGATCAGAAGAAACCACTTTCTGCATTGAAGACAAAGTTAAAGCAACATGGAAACCATATGAAGAAGGCCAGCAAGAGAGACAACAAAATGATTCTTTGGTTTGAAGTTGATGACACTGGCTGTGGGATTGATCCAAGCAAATGGGACTCTGTGTTTGAGAGCTTTAAGCAAGCTGATCCTTCAACAACTCGGACGCATGGTGGCACGGGTCTTGGATTATGCATTGTAAGAACCTTGGTTAACAAGATGGGTGGAGAAATCAAGGTTGTAAAAAAGAATGGTCCAGGAACTCTAATGAGACTATTCTTGCTCCTCAGCACTCCTGCAGACGGTTCAGAACAGCATGGACAAATGGATTTTGCAAAGCACAGTGTAGCAATGATCCTTGCCCTACACGGCAGCATGGGCAGATTGATTATGTCCCAGTGGCTGTCTAGAAATGGTGTACCCGCTTTGGAAGCATCTGAGTGGAATGAACTGACACAAATCCTTCATGAACTGTTCCGTGCTAGAACTCGTAATTGTGGTTTTGACTCTCATTATTCACTAGGTGAACCTCTGAGATCTAAATTACACAGCTTACAGGACATGAGGAACCCAGTTTACATCATAGTTGTTGATCTTGGGCTCCTTGACTTGAGCACTAATATATGGAAAGAACAGCTTTATTTTCTTGACAAATTCTCCAGCCAAGTGAAATTTGCATGGATGCTGAATCATGATACTTTCAATGCAATAAAGATGGAGCTCCGCAGGAAAGGACATATACTGATGGTTAATAAGCCATTGTACAAGGCAAAAAAAAATGCTTCATATTTTGGAACATGTCATAAAGGAGAGATGTGTTGAACTTCAAAAGAGAAGTCCAAATGGAACAAAAGGTAATGCAAAGGAAGGTGATTCTCATGAATGTCTCGAAATCGATTCAACTCATTTTGAGACATGCAGCTCTGATGATTCCGATACTTCTGAAATGGGAGGAGCTAATTCTACAAGTTCTGTGCATGATGGAGAGCAATCAAGAGAAGGAACCACAAAATCCAGTTCATCAAATTGCCAAACTCTTAAGAACTGCCTAGATGAACCGCGTTTAGGTTCAGAAGTGAACAATGCAAGGGCAGAGCCTGAGTTGCATGACACTGAAGATGCCAAAAGTGAAAATTCCAGCTCCCCAGAACAACCTTCTGTCAGCAGCAGCGCTCATGACAGAGATAATTCATATACAACTAGTAATGAGCACATGGAAAGAAATCTCTGGAAGGTCTGCGGATACGATACTGCTTGCAGAAGATACACCTGTTCTCCAAAGAGTAGCAACCATCATGCTTAAAAAAAAAAAAAGGGACCTGCAGTAATTGCTGTTGGGGATGGACTGCAGGCAGTCGACGCCCTGAACAGCATGCTTGGTGTTGAAGAGTACAGAATGGAGTCCTCATTACAAGAACGAAGAAACAGATTGCAGACAGAAATTAGTGATTCTCCACCATATGATTTGATTTTAATGGATTGTCAAATGCCAAAGATGGATGGATATGAAGCAAAAAAAGAAATCAGGAAATCAGAAGCGGGGACGGGTTGGCACATTCCCATTGTTGCCTTGACAGCCCATGCAATGTCATCAGACGAAACAAAGAGCTGCTGCCGTAGCCAGTGTTGAAGGTGGAAGCGGAATCAATTTCAGAGCAGGAACCGGGAGTGATGGTGATGAGGCCGAGAGCTAGCTGCTGTGATAGAAAGCTAGCGGCTGACAGAGAGCTAGCTGCTGTGATGAAGAGCTAGCTGCCGCTGCAATGAAGATGACAAAACAGAGAGTTGCTGTGATGGTGATAGCGGCAGAGAGTTAGCTGCTGTGATAGAAAGCTAACAGCCGACAGAAAGCTAGCTGCTGTGATGAAGAGCTAGCCGCCGCGGTGAAGATGATGGCCGCAGCGATGGCACAGTATAACAACAAAATTCAAGCAAACAAAATAGCAGTACAGATGGCCACAACAATAATTCAAACATAGACATACAGATTGTTTATCATGGGTGTGCGAGCATACATTCACAAAAAAAAAAAAAAGAGTTTTACCTAATGATCTGCAGAATTGATCCGAGCTGCTTGAAATTTATGAAGAAGAGTTTATGATTATTAGTCAATATATAGTTTGACAGAAGAATTTAAAATGAACTCTAACTGAAGAGATATAATTGTAATTGATTTCTTTAGTTCAATTTGTGTTGAAATTAAATACAAAATTCAATATATATATATATATAAATGACAAAAAAAATATTGTGCTATTAAAAAAAAAAGAATTTTGTCATAGCACGCATACTTTTGACATTGATGGACTTCAAATTCCATACGTACTTCATGCCTAGCATACGCACGCCCGTATCTTGAAGTGGGGGCATTTGTAAGCATTAAAAAATAATAATTAATTAGTATTATTAGTTAATTAAATTAAACATTTAATTAATTGATAATTTCTAATAAATTGGTGATAAATAAAAATTATCAACCAATTGTATTATCTCTAATTAAATTAAATTAATTAGAGATAAATCCTGGAGTGATCGAGTCCCTTTAGAACTCTCTACCATCAAGTATTATAAATAGAGAGCTCTTCCACAGTCGGAAGAGGACTCAGAAAACAGTCGAAGACTCAGAGCACTCAGAAGAAGCAGACTGAAAGCACTGAAGAAGAGAAGTCTCAGCCTCCTCAGAGAATTGAAAACCTGCAGAATTTCGGCCGTTCTCCGATCAAGCCTTCTCTTCAGTCAAGTCTTTTCTTCAACAAAGCCATCAGCAAATCTACAAGAGGACAACAAGTCACAGACCGTTCTCTCAACAATCAGCCGCGCCGCTACAAATCCACGAGGAACTACAGACTGTTCTCTCAACGATCAGCCACGCCGCTGCAAGTTCAAGAGGAACAACAAGCCCCTTGGCCGTTTCTCTCAACAATCACTCTTTTCACTCCGTCGGGATCAAGCGTCACGCCCTCGACAAGTGCATTTCAGGAGACCGAATCAGAGAATCATAATTCTTTTTGTAAAGAATTCAAAACAGAGAATTGTACTCACACATAAATACAAAAATTGAATTTTATCACTAATTCGTGTTTTAATTTTACAGACACAAAAATTTGTGTATACAATTATGTATTATTATTAATTTAAATTTTATTTAGAATAATATTAAAAATTCATATATTATTAATGTAATTCGAAATTTTAATGTATCAATTGTAAATTTTCAATTATCATAGCATCAACATAATACCTATAACATCTATGGAAGTTATAATAATTCATAAAAATCCTAATAAAATATTTTTCATACATGATAATACCATATAAACATTCATAAAAGTTACAATAAATCCTAATAAAAAAATTTTAGATGTTTTATTAAAAGGACAACTCGGGTAAAATTAACTTTGCAACTTTTAAATGTAAAATGATTCATAGCATCAACATAATACCTATAACATCTATAGAAGTTATAATAATTCATAAAAATCCTAATAAAATATTTTTCATACATGATAATACCATATAAACATTCATAAAAGTTACAATAAATCCTAATAAAAAAATTTTAGATGTTTTATTAAAAGGACAACTCGGGTAAAATTAACTTTGCAACTTTTAAATGTAAAATGATTACAATTGTAATCACTTTACGTCCAATTAAATTATAATACAAAATAATTACATGTATGATATCAAACATCATCTTAAAGATGACTTTATAATATAACATTCACCTCCATGTTTACCGTCGGTGATTGCTCTTTTATCAATGGTGAAGATTTATATTTAACTTGCAACGTAAAATATTATATAATTTTCATGCTTTAATTTTTTTTAAAAATCTAGCAACTATAAATTCAAAATCTCAAACCTATGAAGATATAATATAATAATTTTTTACAATATCTAGTGATGACCTTTTTCGTTTTTTATTTTTTAAATTTTCCAGTATGCTGTAAAGCAAACTAAACAAAGCCCCCATTGGTGAAGAAAAATTGACGTCTCTGAAACTTGAAAGCAAGGAGCGGAGAGCTTTAGTTTTAATTCAGAATTCCACCAGCTTTTGAATCATTGCTTGCCATTGGCTCCAGCAAAGATTAAATACTAAACTGGAACTGGTCGGCTACAAGTCGTTGCCTTTTGTGAATATAATACAACAAAAAGGCTTAGATACATAGACCACGGTTAAATCTTTCATGATTCTCCACGGAAGATTAGTTTCGGAGACGACATATAAAAATCATATATGGTTAAGAAAAGTTATATTATGCGGCAAGAAAGCATACAATCAAAAAGAAAGGAATTTTTCTAAAGAATCTGCCTTCAGTGCCAATGTCTGCAGGTAGATACAACGTAATTTTGTCTTCAAAGACAACTTTGGCACCAGCAGGTTGGTGAAATACCAATAAGTAAAAGATAGTGTAATAGTAAAAATCTGTTAAAATAGTGTATTGAATTTTCAGTTGAAAACTCATTTGATTCAAATTTGTATGTAATAGCAATGAGATGAACTTTGCCTAATAGATGTTTCACCCTTGTGAGTTGGGCGCGCATTAGGTGCGCATTCGTGCATAACTTGATACGTCAAGTCTCGAGACAGGAGCTTGATAAGACTATAGTTGGTTGTTGAATCTATCGGCGAAAAGCGGGACGTCATGCCTTAGAGGCAACAAAGAAAAACGTGTGCTCAGGAAAAAAATGTACATTGGACGTAAGCGTCAGACGTTCGGGACGAATACACCTAGTGAAAATTTATAAGAGAGGCGTGGGACGTGATTACAATCAATAACAAATAAAAAATTCATAATAAATTTAATAGTGAAATGTACATTCTAACCTTTTATACAGAAGAGATATAAATTCTTAACGTTTTATTGCATGAAAATTAGTCCATAAATTTTTATTTTACTGTAAATAAACTCCCAACCTTTTAAAATCATGCAATTAAATTCAGATCTATTAAATGACACTAACTGCCGTTTGGATATCCTACATGAAAACTGACATGGATAACTTAATTGATTGTCATGTGGCATATCACGTGTGCAATACTAACATAAGTTAATATCATTTAACGAATTTAAATTTAATTGCATGATTTTGAAAACTTATATTCATTTATACAAAAGATAAAATATATATTTAACTATTAAACTTTCAATATATAATATATAAATATATATATATATATATATATATATATATGTATATTAAGCAGTTGTTGGGTTTGGCGTGATGGTTCAGTAATATTATTCAACTGGCCAGGCATGTTAGGGGCAATGGCCTGGTCCGAGAATCCGACGCAGTAAAGCCCGTTTTGACAAATTGGCAAGAAGCTTGAAATTGGGCATATTTATTTAATTTTTTATGACTTGGGAAGAACTCCATATTCTTTATCAACATCACCGGCCAAAATATAAGAAATAGGTTCAGTTTGATAATACAGACAATACTCAAACTATTGCATTGATTGTAAACAATACTAGTTTGATTGAGGAACAGTTGTCGAACAGCTGACACATTTAATATGGCTTTGATTTAGATTAGATTATATAGCCAGATACAAATCATGCAATATACAGGTAGAGTGGACGTTGATAATTACAATTATTAAAACTTAAAATACTAATAAATTTATATCACTTGGTTTTAAGATTATTAAGGATGGATTCATGAATCAGTACTGATTAGGATTTTGATTAGTATTTGATTTAATAATTACTATATGTATCTATCTAAGCTCTAGTTAAACAATTTGTTCTTTCCTAACTAAAAGCTAGCTTAGTTAAATAATATTTAACCTCCCCAACTATACAACTGAAATTGTTGCAGAAATGAAAAGGCTTGAAGCTTAACGTTTTACATACAAGTCTCACAGTACTACTGTTACATAGAAAGTAGAAGGAAAAGGCGAAACTGAAACCAAAGCTTAGACAACACAACCACAACCACAAAAGCTGCAAACACCTATGTACAGAGATTTTGACTAGGAAGTTTCTACTTGGGACTACTGATCTGCAACTACATATCCAGACTCATGTAGTGTCAGTACTGACAGAGTGAGCTGATGGCCCTGGTCAAAGCCAAGGCCTCCGCCAATCTCAACGGGGTTGCTGGATTCGTCGCACTCGTGGCCTGGGACTCACGCACTTAGCTGCCTTCTCAAAATATCCTGGCTTTGGACTTTTCTCCTTTGGAGATTTTGGCATGCTCAAACTCCTTAATACCGCCTTCGCAACGTTGTTATTATTATTACTAATTCCAAAACCTAGCAAAGTAAATCGTTACAAAGAAATTCATAACCAGGTAACACTTAAAAGGAATTAAATTAGATTTCATGCTTCACGATACCGTTTGGCTGGTTCTTTTCTTCTATATTTTCTTTACTTTCGGATTCCAGGAACTCCTGTAACTGAGTAGCGAAATCAAGGAACTCTTCATCGAAGCTGAGATCAAAAGAATCCGGTAAAAAATTGGCGGCATCTACGTCGTCGTCATCCGCCGCGAAGCTTTCCTCCTGATGCTCGCCTAGCCAGTAATCACGGAACCACGCGGATGTCTTGACAAGCTCCCACCATTCCGGAGAGAAATCCTCCACAAGACGAAACGCCGCCGGGATGAACACTGGCGCGTTCGGATTCAACGTCGAGGACCTTGCTCCAGCCACCGCCGCCATCCAAATTTCTCGATCAAAATGAACACTGAAAACCAACCAGGAAAGGAAAGACCAAAAATGACTAGAATAAATCAACAACGTCGGATCTAAGAAGAGAGCTTTACCTTAGCCGTTGATTTTTGAGATTAAGTTCAGTGACGATTAAAAAGCTCTGAAACGGAGAGACAAAAGTGGCTGATGAGTGATGATGCATAAGGACAGAAAGAAAGAAAACAAAGTCGCTCGGTTCGCTGTCCGAGCCTCAGGCTTGGAGGACCGTCGGGCCGCAGCCGGTAAATCAGTGAACGGGACACGTGTATGTACAATATGTGGGTCCCGAAAATGAAATGATTGGGTTGGGTTGGGTTTTGGATCAACGGTCAGGAGACGACGGTTGATGATCCATTGGTCTGGAAAGGTTGGTGATCGCGGATGAGATATTTTCCTTCGAGAAAGTGCGTGGGGAGGGAGAGCTTTTCGTATAGTGCGGGGAACAACACGGGACTTTTATTAACAATGATGAATGAAATTGTGCCACCTGTCCCACAGATGATTGCGGGCTTTTCCGGGCTCTGAAGAGTGAAGGTAACATTTAGGAGAATTGGGCCGAAATAGATCGGATCAAGATGGGTCTTACCCAGATTATTTTTTGGTTTAACTTTTCAGTCTATTTTTATATATTAGGCGTGGGGTACTTTTTTTATTATTAAAAAGAAATTCTATTTTAATAATTTTTATGTAAAATTGGGTAGTTTTTATAATCTTTTTTAAATAAGAATATGTTTATTAAAATTTTAAATAGACATAAGTATCCTTTATTTTATATTTAACATGACATTTTTTTCCGTTAATTTGATAAATTAAATTAGTATCAATTGATTCAATGCTAATTCACTCAAAAAAAACTTTTGGAAAAATTTGAAAAAGGAGCATATAATAGAAATATTTAATTTTTGATACAATCGCATAATGCAATTAGTGAAAAAGAAATGAAAATTTCAAAATTTAGTAGTAAAGAAATAAGAATGACCATTTGTCTCTTCTGTATTTTTATCCATTCTTATTATTCTATCAAACATAAGCTCTCATTTTTTATAGAGAAAAGTGATTGTAATATTTCATTGGCAAACCCAAGAACTAGATCCAAAAAATCATCTTCTTTACTGGATTGAAATAGGAGTCTATTATCTCATTATGAGATAGTGTCCCCTAATAATCCATGAACCAACATCTAACGCATGCTTATAATCAGATTTCTTCTCAAACCTAAACAAAAAGTAGGCATGATCTAGCTTGATAATGTTGAATTTGCCTTCTAATTGCCACAATTGCTTAATTTTATTAGACACGGCTTGAAATCCCAACATTTTCCTAAGCATTTTCATTATAATGGTTTTCCTTCGAATCTGTCTTATGCCTATTTTCTCTTATTGTGAAAAATGACATTGCGTTCATGACCGTCAACTATCTCTTTATTATTTGAAATAGTCATCAAATGTAACATTCACTTCATGCTCATTCATCACATGTAAAAGTCTAAGATGCTCTTAGGCCCTCAAGCATATCGTTGTAGGATGTTCTACCTTCGCTTATGTTGGAAAAGCCTGATTGTGCTCATTAGAGAGCTACTCTTCATGATTTTCTTCATTCGGTAATTTGTCTTGTTTTAATTTCTTCTTTATCTGTTGTAAAACCTCAATCTCATTAGTAAGATTTTGGGAGTTTTCTATTAACTATTGTTAATTCCTTAAGGTATTATTAACCTATTTTGAGAGATAAAAACACCACTTTTATTTACATTTCTTTTTCATTTTATAGACAATTAGGGATGAAGCCTATGGTGCCTGGTGCATACTAAAACCCCCATTGACCCTAAAAAAAAAAAAAATCAAAGTTTATATTAGGATTTTTTTTTTTTAACATTTGGACGGAGTTCAATTATATGTACTTTATCATTGAGTTTTCAAAGTCGAAAAGAATTAACAATTTTATTATAAGAATGATTGAAATTAGAAAATATAAAGTGTATGCATTGGTTTATTTGTCATTGGCACTAAAATTGATTCTATAAGTTGTCACTATCACAATAAATGATGTCTTTTCAATAATGAATATGTTTAAAACTCGTTTATATTATCGAGTGAGAGATTAATGTTTAAATGATAAATCAATCAGGTACTTTGAAAAAAATATGTTCCAAAACACAGATAACGAAACTATTGTGTATCATTTGCTTCGTATAAAAAAGCAATTAATTTTTTTAACACTTATAACTAGATATAAAATTTAAATTTTCTCTATTATTATTATTATTATTATTATTATTATTATTATTATTATTATTGCTGCTAGTATTGTTGTTATTTTTTTTTAATAATTTAATATATTTAAATGAAACTTCCACTATAATTTTTTGGCTCTACCACTTTAGACAACTTATTTATTTGTTTTGTTCGACCTTGTGAAAAGAATGAGGAAATGAACAAACTTACAAATCCAAGCAACATTTACAATTGTATAAAAGGGTTCATGCTATGCTTAATTACTATTTTTTTTTAATAAGAGCGAGTACTTGATTTGCACTTCATTGTCTTTTTATTATGTCGTGTGATTATTACTCTCTTCTTGTAAAATAAATTTATTGGGGTATGCAACGCCATCATTTATATGCCTAACAACTTCCTTTTCTATATCCAATATGAGATTAAAGTACAATACCTACTCTATTTTAAAATGTGTGGTGTGACATTCTCTCCCATCTAGTCTTATGACATTTTCATCACGACTAATCCCCTTTATGGTCTACTCTACTTATATCTTTAAGGAGCTTGACGTGGAAGTAGTCCAGCTTGCTTACCTCGTTAGGATGCTTAATGTGGAGTCAAATAGTTAAGAGTTGATTCTGATACCACTTGTCACAAGATCATTATCTTTTCCTTACAAAATTGACTTATCAAAATTATGCAACGGTTACACAACTCATTTTGCCTATTCACTCTGTCGTCAGCTCACTTGGATCTTTTTTGGGTCTACTCTGCCAACTCCTTTTTTGGGGCGTTTAATGTGGTATTAGTAACGGTGAGTCTCATTGTTGCATCCAATATGGGATTGAAGCATCATGTGGTGTGATATTCTCTCCCATCTAACCTTATGACATCCTCATAACAACTAACCCCCTTTAAAACACATCCTGCCTGCCCCAACTAATGTGCTTGACATGAAGTTAGATGGTTAAAGATTGACTTTGATACAATAATGCTATCAATTATATGCCCAACACCTTTCCTTTTTGTATTCGATGTAAAATTGAAATATATTTCGTACTCTCTTTTGAAACACATCACATGACAATTATAACATATGTAAAATCGATTAATAAAAACCTACGTGTATTTCGTACTCTTTTTTGAAACATATCACATGACAATTATAACATATGTAAAATCGACTAATAAAAGCCTGTCTAAATCAATTACTAGATAATGTAAGTTCGTAATCTCATCTTCATTATCATGCGCTAAATTTGCTAAAAAGTCAACAGTAAAGTTTGTTACTCTATGAGCATCTTTAAAGCGAGCATATCCATTCACACGTTATCAAAACTTGACATTGATGGATAATTTGAAGGAATGGATACTTATCATTTGGGGGCTCTAAAAGTTTTTGAACAGTAGCCTACAGAGAATTTGATTTAACTAGAATTCTTTTACAGTGATGCTCCAAGCAACCAAGTCACATGTATATATAGGGATGTAAACGGGGCGGGTACCCGTTAATTTTGGACTACTCGACCCCAAACTCGATTAATAATTACAAAACCCGAACCCTATAATTACCCGGTTAATTTTTGAAACACTTACCCGAACTCTAGCCTAATAAATTTTGCACTACCCGTTAAATACCCGAACCTGTGTAATTACCCGATTATTCAATTTATATTTTGACAACCCGTTTAATAACCCGAACCCGAAACCCGACTATAAAAAAAATTATTATAATATCAAAAATCAAAAACATAAAATTAAATAAAAACATACATATTCCATCATAATTAAACAAACTTTAATAGTTCAATAAGTAACTTGAAACCATTATGAGTACATAATATATACCATAGTATTTTCAATTTGATACATTTGATTCTTATGAAGTTATGATATATTTATGTAATGTAAATTAATTTAATCAATGATAATAATATTAAATGATTAAAAAGATGTAGACTTTAAATTGATAATTAATATTTTCATTACAATTTGTATCATATACATATACTATAGTATCATATATGTAAATGATCATATATTATAATATCATATATTATAATTATACTATAATATCATATACTATAATATGAAGTTATCAATTTATCATACACTTAAAATTTTAATTTGAATCATTGATTTTTTTGAGTAAACAATGTTTTATTATAATTGATAATTTCAATTTTAAATACAATTTGTATCATATGGATGAACTATATTAGTACCATATATAATACATGTAAATGATCAATTTGTAAGAATTACATCTTAATCAAATTTGAAACTTTTATCATTTTAATTTCAGTAGTTTATATTTAAAATTTAAATACTTATTATCTTAAACATAATTTACTAATTTAATTTCAAAATTATTTTATTATAATTTTTTATTAATTTTTTGACTAAAAAATGTTTTACTATAATTGATAATTTCAATTTTAAGTATAATTTATATCATATACAAATATTATATTAGTGTGTGTGTGTGTGTGTGTGTATATATATATATATATATATATATATATATATATATATATAAAAGAATTTGATTTTAACTAAATATGAAACTTTTATTATTTCAATTTCAGTACCTCGTATTTAAAATTTTAAGACATATTATCTTAAGCATAATTAACCCAATTTAATTTCATAATTATTTATTTTATTATTATTTATTATTAATTTTTTTAGTAAACAATGTTTTATTAAAATTAAAAATTACAATTTTAAATACAATTTGTATCATATAAATATACTATGAATTGATATCATATATGCAAATGACTAATCATTAATGTGTAAGAATTGCATTTTAACTAATTATGAATTTTTTTTAATTTAATTTTAGTACATTATATTTAAAATTTTAAAACTTATTATTTTAAGTATAATCAATTATTTTAATTTCATAATTATTTTTATTATGTTAAATACTAATTTTTTTTAGACACACAATTTTATTGTATAAATATTTTTTAGAACACATTATGTCAAATATAAATTATGATTTACTTGACAAGTTTATTGTATAAAGATTAAAAGATGAAGGTTCAAGTTTCCACAACCTTATTTTGTAAGTAAAAAATAAACGGGTTCGGGTATCCGAACCCGATTAATAACTCGATTACATTAATCGGGTTCGGATACCGTTTATCCAAGGGATACTACCCGAACCCTACCTGAACCATTCAAGGGTAGTGAAATTACTACCCTAACCGGATTAAAATCCGTTTACCGGTATCCGAATCCGACTTAAATGAAACGGGTAGTACCGAATACCCGTTTACACACTACGCTTTTGTGATTGAAACCCGGCCCACTCTTTAGTGGAATGGTCCAGAAACAACCCACTCATCGACAAAAAAAAAACAGATCGTATTGGGCCACATTATGTTAGCCTGGGTCTGATTCATCCTTCAATTGCAACTGCCGGAGTCGCAGAATTTGAAAACTATCGAATCGAAGCCTGGCGCGGTTTTGTGCGTGGTTTCAATTCTCATCGCTCCTCTCTCTCTCCGCAATCCCCAATTCGAAAAACCCTAAAAAATCTCACTTTTCCCAAAAACTGTTATCCCTCAAAACCTGTAGCCTAGGCCATTGCGTAAAAACCCAGAAAAGAGATGGAGAAAAATAGGCGAGTAATGTGTCCAGAGAATGAGGAATTAGCAAATTATTTGCTGCAAAAGAGGCAAGAGCTAGCAGATAAACCCAAAGGGATAAAAGAAAACACTGACGTGATTCTTTCGAAGGCGTACAACAACATCTGCAAGGCTCAGCATCCCATCAAGACACTCAAAGATCTCAATGACATCAAGTATGCTCTTTTATTCTTCTTCTTCTGATCATTGGCATTTGCAATTTTAAAAGAAAGTAAAGTTGATCTCTTTGGGTCGTTTCTTTTTCCTGGTTTGGGTATTGGGTGTATTCAAAATCAACACTAAAAGTAGTTTTTTCACTATGGCAACATTTTTTACTTTTACTCCATTATTTGCATGATTCCAGGACCTGTTTTCTTTGTCATTTGTCCTTATCCTTTTCTTGGAATAATTTGTTGTATATTTGTGTTTAGAGGTATCGGGAAATGGATTCTGGTGCTTATGCGTGGCTATTTCGATAGTGGTTCAGGAAGTTCTGAACCAGAAGACATAACTAGAAAGGGTACATGTAATTCGTTTTTTTTTTTTAATATAAATTCTTTTATGTTTAATCCACTTGAATTTTTTAAGTTTCTTCCTTTTCAACTCTTCTTGAATGCTTGCTTAGGTAAGAAAACCAACGGAAAAAGACGTTATTTGCCCCAAAAGAATTCTGTGGCATATGCATTGTTGATTACTCTATACAGGTATTTATATCTCTTTATGTAAAATGGTACACACACACACATACATATATAGATTTGAAGTATCAGATGGATGTGCATTGTCGTTAGGGAGACTGCAGATGGGAATGAATTTATGCATAAGCAGGATCTTATTGATGCAGCCGAAGCAAGTGGGCTTTCTCGGGCTCCAATTGTGTATGTTGATTCTTTGCATTTAATAGTGAACTTGCTTCTCAAAACTTTTAGTGACTTTGGAGTTTGATTAGTGGTTTAAAAACTGGATTTCTGCATTCTTAGGCCAGAGAAAGGAAAAGGGAAACCTAGCCAATTTGGAAGTTCTCCTAGGGACTGGTATAGTGGATGGAGCTGCATGTCAACGCTGATAAAAAAAGGATTTGTCGTGAAATCAAGTTGTCCTGCAAAGTATGGACTTTTTTATTCCTTTTGAATAACGCATGAGCTTTTTCCTTTAACATATTATTATTATTATTATTATTATTATTATTATTTGATAATTGGGTAGTGGGGGTTGTGGTGTCTTACAGCATGACACAATTCTTCCTTAGCTGTTTAGCCAAGTGGTTGTTGTCTCCTTTTAACATATTTATAGCTATATTTGTTTGGCTGCTTGTAATTGCTTAGCGTTTAATGTTTCATTGTTGTTTTATATATGAAATTCAAACTTCTGTTTTGTAGATACATGCTGACACCGGAAGGCAAGGAAGCAGCTCGTGAATGTCTCATGAAATCTAAAATGGAAGATCCCTCAGAAAATTTGGTTATTGTGGAAAGGCTTTCTCAACCAGACACACAGAATGCATCTGTTCAGGAATTTTGTTATTTTGATTTGGATAAAGAAGAGACATATGCAAAACCTGCTTTTCAGCAGAAAAAATCCATTGATGTTCCACTTGATTCTCTTGAAAGGGTATCCGCCAACTGAGACACTTCTGATTGAAATTTCAGTTGATTTATAAAGATAATCATAGTTTCAGATTCAAGTGTCAGTCTCTTAGACCACTAGGCATTGTTACTTTTCTGTGGAATTTACAGCATATGGAAATTTATGTTCAATCCTTGTTCTCCTGAACTCGCAAGTGTGGACTTCTTTTTTTCTGTTCTCTTGTTCTCTTGGAGTGTTTTTTTCCTTATGTTTTGTTTTCCTTTCTGTAGTGTACTCGCATGGGGTACTCTAAGGAACAAGTTCATTGTGCTTTTTCTGAAGTCTCTGAAACTTCCAAGAACAAGGAGATATCTTCACTTTGGCCAGCGGTCTTGTGTCGTCTTCGAGAAGATCAAGTTTATGGTTAGCAATTGACTGTTTGAATATTACTTAACAAATATCATAGAGTTATTCAATTTAATCATCGAAAATTATGGGACATGATGCGATTCTTTTTCTATAAATGTTCAGGGCAAGGAGCTCGTGATCAAATGCAGATTACGCGGATGGAATTAAGTAATAATGGTGGAGATATACCGAACTTGTTTACCTTGAGAGCTTGTTCTTCCTCTGTATGTTCGCCTTTGGTGAATGGGAATTCAATTATCTTGCATCTGTGTCTCAGATATGTTATGATTGGACCTCAAACACTGGGAAAAATTTTACATTTAAAAAGAAAAAAGAAAAAATGGCAGAGAAAAAAAGAAAAGTATTTTGATTAGATATTTGGCATGTAATAAGTAGTTCTGCTTTATGATGTGCAGAACCTAAGGATGATAGTTTCCTGTAAAAGGATATAATAAAATATCCACTCTAATTCAAACAGTTCAGACTTTGTTAACATGCATCTGTTTTTTGAGATTTGTATGGTTAGCAATTAGTAATAAAGGAAAAGAAAAATAAAAATGATTGCGTTCTCTCAAAATTTCTTAGTGTTGAATGTAGTTTGTTCATTTATAGTTCTAGTTAGCCTATGCACTTTATTTGTGGGTTCTCTTTATAACTTGCTTGAAAAGCCGCCCATCATCATGGCTGATGTTTTAAAATTATATGTGCAGAGGCTAAGTTCAGATGGTCTGGAAGCTAATATGAGTGTTTTAAGTATTCCACCTCTGAGCTTTGGGGAGAGATTTCAGGATGTATATGAAGTAATTTTGATACTAGATGATAGAGAGCAATTTACCAGTCAAGGGTTAGTAAGTTCATATCATTGCTTTTTTCGGATGCGCTTTTACAAGTTTCGGCTGCGGGGAGGTGAGTAATGTTTATATGCCTTGCGGTTTACAGTGCGCGCTCCAAGAAAATGTTACAGAAGATTTGCTCTGAATTCAAAATCAAAATAAATGTGAGATTCCTTACTTTCATCTTAATTTTGTAATAAATTCAGAGGCTGGCTTAATTTTCTTTATATGTTGATAGCCGACAGTTATTTGCATGCTATTCTCATTGTGTTGATGTAATTTTTAACATTTTGATTGGCTTAAACTCCATGGTTTCTATTAAGAGCCAACTTTTTCATAAAATTAGTGGTTCAGCGCAAATTTTTATCATATCTTGTTTTTTTATTATTAATGAGTTTGTCAATGTTAATATTAAATACAATTATTAACATGATATATCAATGACAATTAATGACAGTTGAATTCTTGTTTCTTTACTGGTATTACTGCATGATATATTAAATACTATTATTTACACACTGTTCTCCAGGTTAGACGGTTGCCTATTGGAGATGGAATCTGGATAGCTCGCCATAAACATCTTTCCAGTGAATATGTTCTAGACTTTATTGTTGAGAGGAAGAAAATTGATGATTTACGCTCTTCAATACGGGATAATCGCTACAGGGATCAGAAACTAAGGCTTCTGGTATTGATTCTTAAACTCAACAATTCATGATTTTGGTTTCATATGGTGATGTTTGTTGCTTGAATTGTACCAATTACAATTGTTACTGTTGTATTCTATCATTGAAATGCTTATAACCTGACCAATTTGAAGTTGCAATAATCCTGGAGGAGTCTGCATGTTTTATTTGACCTTCCTTTATTGCGAGTCCTTTCCGGCTACCAATATCAAATAATGTTCATAAACCTAAATTTACCAGAATCTTTAGCCTTTAGAGATCCCTTTTTTTTTTTCCTTATTCTTTGCCTGATTAGCAATAAGGTTTCTGATGAATTATTTAACACAAGCCATTGGTTTGTTTTGTTTGGGATTTATCTTCGGTCTCTTCCTTATGGCAGCTCTTGTGTAGTATGTTTCTTTAATTTAAGCAAATTTCTTGTCTTATTATTGTTCTAGCAATTTGATGCATGTCTTTGACACGGTCTTCTCATCCAAATTGAAACATTTAAATTGTTTAAGGGGTTGCTGTTAAACTAACTTTTATGGGCTAAATTGAAGAAATAAGAGATGTGGATAAAAATAGGGAAGTGAACTTGGATACTGATTCCTCAAATTTTCTTTTCACCATTTAAGTTCAACATAGAGAATTTTAAATACTATGGGTGTTTGTGCTTATGATATGTGCAGCAAACATACATAACTGCAAGTAAATTTACATGATTGCAAGTTTCACCTGTTCTTGTATAGATTATCCCTGTGCTTTGTGTTTCTATTTTCAAATATAAATTTAATTGGAGACGGTGCAAGTTTTTGTCTATGCTTTCAACCTAAACCCTAAGTTTGCCATCATGACATTTTTTTTATTCCTTGCATTTTGCAAGAGATCTGGACTTAAGAAGCTGATATATCTTGTGGAAGGTGACCCGAATTCCTCAGAAGCTGCTGAAAGCATCAAAACAGCGTAAGGTTTTTTCAAGATATACTTTTAGGGATCATTCTGCTTTCTACTAGGTTATATGTCTCTTTTACTTCAAAAAAACTTTTTCTATCATTTGTTGTTAAATATTAAAACTTGTATCCTTGTAGTTTTTTCGTCATTATTATTAAGTGTTTTTCTTTTGGGTTGTTACTCAATCCTACATCTAAAATTGAACAACGGAACACTGATTTTCTAGAATAGTGAAGGGAAATCAAATCTCTCTCTCTCTCCCCCTCCTCAAGTTCCTCTGTGCTAGTGATTGCGAAGAGTTCTTTTTTTTTATTTATTTATTTTTTGGTGGAATTGGGAGATTCAAACCCTGCTCTTTGCTCAGGGGGATCATGCACCAACTAGGGGTATAATCGAGTTGAGCCGAGTCGATACAGTGAGGTGCTCGAGCTCGACTCGAAACTCGGTGCTCGATACTCGGCTCGAGCTCGATCGAGCCTTATTTTTTAAGCTCGAGCTCGGCTCGAGATCGAATTCGAGCTACTCGAGCTCGCTCGATTAGGCTCGATTAGGTTCGATTATATAAGTTCGATATTTTGCTCGAACTCGATTAGGCTCGAATCATTATATAAATATTATTATATTATTAAAATATATAAAAACTCGAGACTCGATTAGGCTCGCAAGCTACTCGAGCCGGGTATCTAAGTGTTCGAATTCGACTCGCTCGATAGCTCGAGCTCGACTCGACTAAAATCGAGCCGAATTCGAGTTTTGCTCGAGTCGAGCCTGAGTAGCTTGCGAGCATCACTGTATCGTTTACACCCCTAGCACCAACCATAAGCAAGGGCTTATAGTTCTTGTCTTACTCTTTTCGACTTTATGCAGGTGCTTCACAACAGAGATTCTGGAGGGATTTAATGTTCAGAGAACAAGTGGTTTACATGATACCCTGAGGAAGTATGCTTATCTCACTCGAGCGATAACTCAGTATTATAAACTGCATCTGCCTGAGGACCATTCTAGATGCACTGGTGTCTGTCCTCCCTTTAATGAATTTATCCAAAGGTGCCAAGAGCTGGATAAAATGACAGTCAGTGATGTATTTTCCATTCAACTTATGCAGGTAAAACTGTTCTTTCATTAAGGAAAGGTTATTGTTTAGTAATAATGTGGTAAGATAATTTATTTGAATTATCATTTAGACTTTGCTTGGTAGGAAGGATCGGAAGAGATGGGGATGGAAAATATGTCAATTTAATGATTAGGTTTCAAAACCAATTTCCTATTTTGTAGTTTAATCATTTGATTAATAAATCTTCCATTCCCATCTTTTTGTTTAATCATTTGATTAACAAATCTTCCATTCCCATCTCTTTCTTTCTTTCTTTCTTTCTTTCTTACCAAGCAAATCCTCGGAGTAGTTCATCAATCCTAACCTATGCCTCCGTGCCTATATAATGTGTAGGAACTAGCATCATCTTCTCTAATATGGTTATATTATGGTTATATTAACGGCTTAACAGCTAAATGTACCATCAAGTTTTTGTACAAAATGGATCGAAATTGTCAACGTTTTATTGCATGCAAATCAGTCCATAAATTTTTATTTTGTGTAAATAAACCTCAATCTTTCAAAATTACGCAATTAAGTCCAAATCTGTCCAATAACAGTAACTTCCCTCTGTATTTGCAAACGTGGCGTATCACGTGGCAACCCACAAAGTTATTTATGTCAAATGTCATGTAGGATGTCTAAACGGCAATTAGTATCATTTAATAGATTCGGATTTAATTACGTTATTTTGAAAGGTTGGGGTTTTATTTACAGAAAATGAAAATTTATGGATTCTGTTGTAAGCTATAGAACATTGAGGGTTTATATTCATTTTGTGCAAAAGGTTAATGGTATATTTGAGTATTAAATCTATATTAAATAGCAATGGATTTTGATTATCTGCTTTTGGATGTTGCCTTATCCATTAATATTCTATTCTGTCCCTGTTATGGGGTATCAACATTAAAGGCTAAGTTTTGTTAGTCAGTTGTGGATGTGGGGATTTATATGCTAGCCATTAACCTGTTTCATATATGGCATAATAATTACATTTATAAATTACTTGAATACCTTTTTAAGTATAGAAGTTTAAAGGTTTGGTTTTAGTGATTGACCTTGTTAACATTTCGAATCATTTAATTGCAGGTACCGCAGGTGACTGAGGAGGTTGCCATTGCTGTTGTGGATTTGTACCCAACACTAGTATCTCTTGCCCATGCTTATTCTGCTCTTGTGAGTTCATTTTTTCTATGTTGGAACTGGGAACTTTACATGAGAAAATTAATGGTTGATCTAGCTAGGATTCTGTGCCTTCGAGTTTAAAAAGTGGCATCACAAGTTAACAACCTACTCATCTAGCTGCACAAGATTAGTAGTTTAAAAAGGAGAATTAAGAGAAGGGCTTGGTGCTGGTCAGTCATAAATGTTAATCAATCATTTACTGTTGTAAAAAGTATAAAATTCAAAGAGGTAAAGGTTAAGGTGGTCTAGTTGACGAGCTTTTCATGCTCATGACAAATATATATATATATATATATATATATATATATATATTGAAATGTTGCAAGATGATAATCGGGACTCACCGGTCACCACAAACTGAATTGTCCAGCTCTGAGTTTGCATGGAAACCACTGCCCAATTTCTCTACAAATTGTATTATGAACAAAGGTTTTGTATGGAAGTCCAGAATGTCATGGCGTATATTGTGATCGTCAAGCACTTTGTTCTAGACTCTAAACTTATTTCGCCTAGGGCATTTTAATTTATTTTATGTTTAAGTTTACTGACCTTGGTCAAATAATTGTGTTTGGAAAGGAGGGTGATGTTCGCGCACAAGAGGAGATGCTTAGGAAGCAGAGTAACAACTTGGTGAGCTCAGTTGCCAGTAAGAATATTTTTCGGTTTGTTTGGGGCGATTGACCAAGGTGGATCTCCTGTAAGTTGTAATCTTCTAAATAAGAGTTTTCTCCATTAAAGCATTCATGATCAATGAAAAATTAGGTCGTTTTCTTGAAAATCATTTTACACATTTGAAACCCTTTTAAAAAGGGGAAGATATCTTCCAAAAAAAGTCATTTATATGTAAAGTTACTTTTCAAGATCATTAGTATAATTCTATTCAAGTTGTACTTACTTTATATATAATTTTTTGAACTTTAATTTAATTTAATCCTATTAAAATATTATTATATTAATATTTTAAAATTAATTTGATTAGAAATTTTAAAAATTAAACTATTGAATTTTTTAATATTTGAATAATAAAAATATTATATTATTATTATAGTAATAAATAATAAATAATACTTTACTAATTAATATATTTATTATTTAATAATTTATTAATATTTTAATTTAAGATATAATGTTTTTATGTTTTATTTACAAATTTTATATTAATATTTTAATGATAATTATAAATAAATAATACTATTTTATGATTTTTATAATAAATAAGTTCAATATAAAATATAATTATTTTAATATTATAAATATTTTTAATATTTCAAAAATAAATATTAATATATTATTAATATAAAAATATAAGTAATAATAAATATTTTTTAATTTTTTATAATATAATATTTTTAATATTAAATATTATTTATAAAATATAATTATTTTTAATATTAATAAATTAATTAATAAATAGTAAATAATTTTTAATATTTTATTAGTTAGTCAATATAATTAGAAAAAAAGAAACATATTTTTGAAAAAATAATCAAACAATAGAAAATATTTTTTATTGATTCATCCAAATAATGAAATTTTTAACTTTTTAGAAAATAAAAATATTTTTCAGAAATCATTTTTGTCGAAAGTCAATCAAATATAGTAACTAAGGGGTCGTTTGGTATCGTTTCTTATTTTCTGTTTTGTGTTTCTTATTTCTGAAATTTTTGTTTTTGTTTTAGTTTGTTTTGTTTTCGATTTCTAAAAACAGAAAACATGTTTGGTTAAAATTGTTACGTATTCAGAACAAATTTTAAAACTGATTTAGATACAATAATTCAATCACAAAATAAAATTTAAAAATTGAACAAAAATAATAATATATTTATTATATAATATTATGTACATATTATTAAATTATATTATTTATAATATTTAATACTAATATGAAATATCTACTTTTAATCATATTAAAATTTAATATTATTTAAATTTTATTATAATTAAATATAATATTAAATAAAATAATTACTTAAAAAATAATTCAATTAAAATAATAATAAATAAATTTTTAATATTAATTTTATTAGATAATAATGGAGATTAATAAACATTTTAAATTTTATATATTAAATAATAATATGAATTAATAAATTATTACCTATATTTAATAATATTATTTACTTTAATTGAAATAATATTAAATTACTAAAAAAATATATTTAACTAAGTAATTTATAAAAAATATATATTATTAAAACATGTTATATTTAATATAAATAATTTTATTTAATGTCAAGTATTCACTTTTTAATAATATTAAATTATTTTATGTTAAGAGTAATATGTTTTAAATTTAATTAAAAATATATAATATTAAATAATAATATCATTTAATAAAATATTTATTAAATATATTATATAATAGCAATTAGCAATAATATTAATTATTAACATATCTAAATTATAATAAATTATATTATTTAAATTTATAATATATTCAATTAATTATTATACAAGTTTAAATTAAAAATATTATGATATTATAGTTTATGCTATTTCTTGTTATTTTTTACATTTTTCAATTTTTTTAATTTAAAATAAATATATTAAAATTAAACTATTTTTTAATTAAATAATATTTTATATTAAAGATTAATGTTATTTTTATTTTAAAAAATTAATTAATTTTATTTTATAATTTTATTATGAAAATATATTAATATTATATTAATATATAAATACTGTTCACTTATTTATGAACAGTAACAAAAATGAAAACATGTTTCCGAAAATAATGAAAACATCAAATTCTTGTTTCCAACAATTTTGAAAATTTTCATTTTCATTTTCGTTTTTTTAAAACAGAAATCAATACCAAACATATTTTCTGTTTTTGTTTTCCAAAAAACTGAAAACAAAAACAGAAAACAAAAACAAAAACAAACAACCCCTAAGTATTTAGTAAATATTTCTCTTGGATTCGATATTGATATTAGCAAAACAAAGTCAATTTAAACTTGAACCAATGATTAATTAATCAAAATAACAATAATAAACCAACAACTTTTTTATTATATGATTAAGGATTATGATATATTGTAAGAATCTAAAGAATCTCTTTCACATTTGTAATTATTAAATATTTCTCTTATAATAATAATAATAAAAAAACAATAATAATGGCATTCTCGTAAATCCCAACCCTAAACAAGGATGGGCATGGAGAAACTAAAGACCAGAGGCTGACAACTCACGCGAACCTTGAACAGAACAGATAGAACTTCACTGCCATAAACTAACACGTCCCTGATTCTGGATGGCTTAGCCTTCCAATTTTGCTGGTTTTTGTCTTGCTAACTTTTACCCTTCCTTCATGTTTTTCCTTTCCTACTATGACATTCAAATACTAGATTTTTTTTGAAGGAATTCTCCAATTTTCACAATCCAGCTAATTCGTATTACTTGATTTCAAAATATTTTGCTTGTTGGTGATGCGGAAGCTGTCCATCACCATTCTGGTTTTTGAATTCACAAACTGCACAAGGTGAAGATCAAATCCATGGATTAGCAACAAGCTGTCTACTAATCTTTCTATATGTTTGCTAGAAAATACGCTTTTACCAACCTCTACCATTAGCTCATCCTTTGTTGCATGTGCTCTGACATAACCAAATTCGCAAATTCTTGACAAGCTCCAGCCAGCTGCCTGTTCATGAATGATAATCAGATGATGATTTTCTCAGGATAACAAATTATGAATAAAATTCTTTTGGCAGAAGCTGTTCACCAGACTCACAAGGAGTGGGAATTTGTCGAGACTGAAGCCAGCCATTCCAACAACGGCTTGCACAGTTGCTTTGTAGTTACTATTGTCATATGTGTCTATCCCATTTTCATCTTTCGTTGGCATTGCCAGGCATTGCGAGTTGTAAACGGAACATGTCCTCTCATAATTATGAACATGACCGAAAAGAACCAGATCGACCTAGCTCATTCATTATTTACAGCAAATAAGATACCAAAAGGACGAATAATGAAGCTAGATGACGCTTTTACCTTGTTATCCAGCAATAACGGTTCTACCACATTACGGAAATGATCATCAGTACTGCTGAAGCCACGATAGCTACTATACATGGGCCTATGCCTGCATTTTACAAGTATTGCAGTTGATAACACAGTCTTAGCAAACCAGTGAATTCTGTGACCATTTCACAGACCAAGGCATTAATTTGTCGGAAATATTTATAACCTTTACTTACCCTGTAAAAATTAACCAAGGTGTTTTTGATCGATCAACTGCGGCCATGTCCTTCATCATCCATTCGTGCTTTGAAAAATTTTGAAACCATGTCAATCACATAAATCGGTGTAATGTCATCACATAATGCTAATGAAAATGTATGCTGAATTTTTACCTGTTCAGAATTTTCTGTCCAATCGTGTTCTGTTGAAATGACTGTGAAGTGAACACTGCCTTGCTCTATGGAGTACCATGGCTTATCTTTTGCTGGGGTTGGCATTGGGAAATAGGTCTCGTAAGGAACTCCACATTCTCCGCCAGAGTCAGGACCCGGGTAATAAGACCCTGAAGCTACATAATCCCTGAAAGGTGGGAGGTAGACTGTATTGATGCATTCTAGCAGATATTCCATTTATCTTTTAATACATAACTAATTTATTAATAAAAGAAAAAAAATCATTTAATTCTTTTTCTTATAAACTTTTCGCAACCATCTCTAACTGTGAAAATGCTATGATACTGATTTTAAAGTTAGTTTATATAAACGGTGAAATTGATTTCGGTGAAATTAAAAATATAAAATAATCATTAAAGATATATATCATTAAATAAAATAATAAAAAAATTTAAATTAAAAGTGGAAGAGTGGTTTTTTTTTGTCCTTAGTGAAAAACCTAACTGCACCGATATCATCGGTGCTAATCGAGCATCCAAACTGCCCATTAATCAATTACTCGATAACTTGATCATTTGTGATCAATCTTAATAGTTAGTAAATATTGATTAAAGTGCAATCATCTGCAATTCTAAACATAAACACAATCTTTTAGATACTACTGTTAGGCAAGAAGTATACCTTTCATGATTTCCTATTGCTGTCATGTAAGAAATCTTTGAAGCCAAAGGGCTTATAAGGTGAAGGAAGAACTCCCATTCAACTAGGAAGCCGGTTGCATAGCTTATGTCCCCAATGTGAAAAATGGAGTCTATTTTGCCATTTTTCAATTCTTCAACCATTCCTTTTACCACTGAGAGAGATCCTGGCTACGTGTCACAATTACATAAGCCTCATTAGTGTATATATAGTGATAGCAAACATTTGTACCGTTCAAATTTATGGGATTGCGCCATTAGATATTGTCTAGTGCACAAGCTACTAAAATTATGTGAAATTCAACTGAAATATTGGAAATAAATGAGATTAAGCAAGCCAGTTTTCCAGAAATGATGGTCAAGTTTAGGAAAAGCTCGATATGCCCTATAAATACAGGTCAAGTTTTCTGTGATGGTGATCGAATTGAATTGTCTCTACCTGAATGTAGTGCTCAGCAGAAGCATCAAGAGGAGCCTTTCCCATGTCACCAAATACAAGAAATTTGAGTTCATCTGATCCCCCTGCTGGTGGAGTCCTGAATTCAATTTGATCACTCCATCCAACTGCATCACTGCATCACAGTATACAAGGATAGTTTGATTCTCAAATGAAACCCCCAAATCTCTCTCCAAATTGGCAATGGAATACACGTCTTCCATGAATATATATAGGAGCAAAACAATATCCTGCTATACCTTCCATATTTGTAGTAGGAGGTGCTTGAAGGCTGAAGTCCTGTCATCACCGCCGTGTGAACGTAACCAGGGTCATGCCACCCGAAATCCTTGGAAGGACTTGGTAGAACAATAGAACCTATCCATTTTACATTCAACGTATAAATGTAAGTGAATAAAAAATGCTTATGAATTGTCACATATGTTTTGGACATAATTTAAGCCAATATGATATTCTTGAAGAGTACTAATTCGGAGCTCACTGCACATATCCTTCTGCGAAAACGTTGTAACTTCTGATGTCTGTGATTTTCCATTGTCGTACTTCACTTGTTGAGGCTTCTTGTCCCCACTAATCCATGTTAATCTCATCTGCAGTATTACAACAAAATGCTCAGCTGAGTATTGCAAAGACCCTAATGTTCCAGTGGAATCTAATTGAATGAATATGCATGGATGGTAATTACCGATGTTCCAGTGGAATCCGTGCTTGAGAGATGACCGTACAATGGCGCATTGGGATTTGAAAATTTGAAGGGGTCGGTCCTCTTCAAAACGCAAGGCTTAAGGAAGCCACCGGAAAAGAACACAAATTCGATGTCACTCCTTATGTTAATGACATGAAAAGTTACCGAGCCGCTGCAAGTTGTGACCTCGCATTCTCCATTTCTATATTTCTTGCATTCTTTCTTCGTGCAACTTAGATAGGCTGGATCACTGCTTACAAATTTTGCCTGCACATTTCCATTTCAACGGATATTATATGTTAGAATTGTTCTTTTCCCATTCTATATTATTTGACGAGAAATCAGAAATAGCTCGTTAAGAAGATCCCACACGAAGGCTGTGCACAGCTGCAAAATCAATTCTTCCTCTCGGTTTCAAAGTAATCAAGGTAACAATACATTTCCAAGTTTTAGAAATGGAGTTAGTCATCTTGTCATATTCCATTTTGATTTTTCAATTTCTTGATCATATTTAGAAAAGTTGATTGCTATTTCAAAATATTAAAAAAATAGATCATATAAGAAAAGAGGAAAACTTGTTTGGAGTGTTGAATTAGCTCTATTATTGTGGACTAGTTAAGTCTCATTAACATCATATACATTAAATTGATAGTATAGTTTTGTATGAAGTGTGATCTACATTATATTTATATATTATATACATGTTTTAATTCATAATGAGATTGATTATAACATATAATCTTCTAGATTTAGTTAGTCCTTACTTTTGACATGCGTGCGCACACACACATATATAATAATGGTTCATTAGCCACTATAACTTTGGTTAAACAGTGAACAAGGGCAAACTCTCCCTTCCTCTCCCGTTTCTCCTGCTCTAACATTTCCATCTTCTTTCTCTCTAGAAAGCACCACAAATGGAGAACCAAGGAACACGGCACCCACCACCAAATCCGCTTTTGGTGGCTCCTCCAACGATTGATGGTGGCTCTAGAAGTGGTGGCCGTAGGGTTTTCGGTTCATATAATCAAGGTGAATTATCATAATTTTAGGAGATCAAAACTTTTACATGTTAAACCATATAAATCATTTGAATTGATCCTTTAAAAAATATTTTAAACATAGTTGAAAATAATAAAAGACAAAGAAGGAAATATAAATGTTAAAATTTATTTTTTTAAAATGATATTTTAAATGAGACAATTTTAAAATTTAAAAGTGACAAATTTATTAAGACAGAAAGAGTAATTATTTGAATTAATACTCAAAGATTAATTTGATTTTTCTTATTTTATTTTTCAAATGTGAGTATGAAAATAGTTATTAAATTTGTAGATAAACAAAGAGAAAATCATACCAAATTAATAAAGGAAATGGATGGGTTTAGGGTTACAGATAGGTCACGTTATAAGTGTGAGGTAGCTGGCTGTTTGAGTATCTCTCACTCCCACACACAAAAAAGGAAGGAAAAAGAGGGTATCCGTTAGTTGTTGTGACATATATAAATACGAAGTGACAATAACAGCCTACAATGATGGAATGGAAGACTTCCTACAACCCTTTCCTCAATAATTGGCAATGCAACTCGTATAAGCTACGTCTCTTCAAAGGGTTCCCAAACTCTCATTTTCCGTGAAAGCTCTTGGATTTCTTGATGAAACTCAACTACCTTCCCTTGATTGGTTTACGTGAGAGTGACTTGGCTGTCTTAAACCCTTTTGAAATCAAGTAGGAATGAAAGATATTAAGATACGATTAGAGCAAAAATTACCCCAATCGTGTACAACTGTACATCGAATGTTTGACAGATTCAACGCCGTAGGAAACATTTTCAGCATGCTGCACCTTAAACTCCCAGTCTCCCACCCTCTTCAATAATTTTTTTTTTTTTTGTTTTTAATCTGGTTATATACATAAACCCTGCACTTCAATTTTGGGTCGTTTGAAAATGTTTCTGAATAAAATTAGAATATTCTTCAGAACGCTCGAGGTTTGGTGATTTTAATTTTCGTAGTTTCTATTGGTTTGGTTCTCACTTCCTACAAAAGGGTCATTCCAAAAATTAACAAAAAGGGAAAGAGTTTAAACAAGCAAAAAATTAGAGGTAAAATTGGCTAGTTTGGTGAGAGTAATAATATGACTGAGTGGCTTCAGCCATGACCTAGAGGGAGACACCACTAGAACATTGACTGATTAGTACTAAGAGAGTTGGAGTATCAAAGTTGTAAATAGCAGTTAATTTAGAGGATTAATATTCTATACATAAATAGTAGAGCTTTTTGACTCCACAAATTAAATTAAGATAATAATATTTATTTTATACACCGTCAATAAAATATTTTGACTTAACAAGTAGAGTTAGAATAATATCATATGTTTTATTTTATTTATTTTTTTAATATTTTTAAAGATAAGTATCGTAATTATTTTAATTTCGCTTATAGAATAAAAAAACTCTACTGACTATATTTTAAATAATTACCCTCTCAGTATAAAGTAATTATATATTCTTGCGGCAGCCTGCAGGGAATTGAAAACCCAACTGAAAGATTTTCAATACACACAATCAACAAAGGAGACCAGATAGGTGACTCACAATGTTATCAGGCATACCAATTAAATTGTTTTGTTTCTTTTACCGTTTACGCAGTGCAGACCATCACATGGAAGCAAGAGATAGCTGGCTTTTCAACTAATTAACAACGCCCATATTTAAAAAAAAAAAAATTTAATTATGACATTCCACATGAATAATAACATGAGCTGTCAAGTTCTTTTATGGGTAGAGCAATAATGTCGAAATTACGTACCTTAACTGGATAATGGCAGAGGAGAGGAAGGTTACTAATGTCACCGGTTTGTGCATAAAAAGCTTTACTCTGGAGACAAGTTTCGACGCTGCATATGCAACAAGGCAAAAACGTAAATGTAAAGAAGCAAAAC
Organism: Firmiana major; assembly: GCA_033439115.1. Taxonomy (NCBI): domain Eukaryota; kingdom Viridiplantae; phylum Streptophyta; class Magnoliopsida; order Malvales; family Malvaceae; genus Firmiana; species Firmiana major. Next base: position 32,008,701 of record CM065913.1, on the reverse strand, counting down.
ATGAAACTAAGAATATAATTTGATTCCGAAATGAACATAAAAAGAAAAAAACTTGAGAAATATAATCTCACTTAGAATGGGAAGGTGAGATCATGGCAATCCAATCTCTTTCCGACGGAAGCAAAACTCCACTAACAGTCACAGTCACGAACTCTTCATTAGAGAGGTCAGAATTCTTACTGACATTAATTTGGAGGAAAGGGTTTGGATCAAGGCATTGAAATAAAGTTCTTCTATTGACCACGCGGAAGTCGGATATTTTGGTGTAGTTGCGATGTACGAAGGTTGAGGTGGCAACCGAGGGATGCAACCGGAAAGAAGAGGAAGAAGAAGGAAAACTGAGGAAGAAAACGAGAAGAATGAACAAATTGAAAAGACAAGAAAAGGGTTCTTCCATTGAAGTGAAACAATGAATGTGCGAGTGCGACTATGTTTGAGGCGGCCGAAAAGGTTATCTGTCTTGGGTTTTCTTGTTGTTTATTATATTTCTTGCTTCGTGTCTGCCATTTCAGGAGATGAGGATTTGGACATGGTCATGGTGAGAAAGACGGAAGTGAAGTTTCAAATGTTTTTTTCTGACAGATTTTGAGGTTAAACTGAAATTGGCTTCGTGCTTGTTGGAATATTTAAGGGTGGCCCAGATGCAGAGGCGTATTATAGGGGCATTTCTTGATGGAACAGTAATGTTACCGAAGATTTTGTTATCAACCATCTCTTTTGTCCCATTACCAAGATTTTTCCTTTTCTGTTATTCTTTACTTTAATTTGACATTGTTTTTCTGAAGAGAAATTATTTATGATACACTTTAAACTCCATAACGAAGTAATATGATAACACTTTATTTTTAATTCCTTTAAGATTTTCATTCTAACTTTTCTCGCTGTCATGTTAAGCACGATAAAAAATAGCATTAATTAAAATAAAAATTAAAAAAAAAATGAAAAAGAGCCGAATATATTTTTTTTAATCTGAAAATTATGAGTTCAAATGAAAATAATGCTTTGTTAATATAGAGGGGACACTGCATATAATAATTTTTTTCGAACTCCACAAAATAAAAATCTTATATATTGAATTATCTTTTTCAAATATAGATAATTTGAACTAATTCTTTGAGTAATAAAGACATATAAAAATCATAAACAAATCATTGAGTTAAACATTTGAATTTTTCTGAAAATCTTTTGCTTTTTATATGTTATTCCATATATTTTAGATTAATTAAAAAATACAATTTCGATTACGATACTATTATAATGAACAAGATGATAAGCCTTTTAATTTATTTCTTTGAACATAATGCTGCCTGAATTGCGTCCGATTTTGTAATTAATTATCTCATTGTTATGCTACTTTGTTTTTTGGTGATGAAAAAAGAATCGAATTTATTTTTTTATTTGAAAATTACAGATTCAAATCAAAATATTCGTTTCATTAATGTAGAGGGAAGACTGCGTATAATAACTTTGTTTGAACCCCATAAAGTAAAAATCTTATTGTCTTTTTCAAATATAGATAGTTTGAACTAATTGTTTGAGTAATAAAAACAAACAAAAATCATAAACAAATAATTGAGTTAAACGTTTGAATTTTTAAAAATTTTTTTTTGCTTTTTATATATTATTCCATATATTTTGGAGTAATCAAAAGATACAATTTCGACTACCATACTATTCTAATGAACAAAATGATAAGCCTTTTAATTTATTTCTTTGGACATAGTGCTGCCTGAATTGCATCCGGTTTTCTTATTAGTTATCTTGCTGTCGTGCTACTTTGGTTTTTGGTGATGCGGAAGCTGTCCTTAACATCTTTGGTATCTGAATTCACAAACTGCCGAAAAAAAATGAAGGAAAGGCATGAGATTACAAAAACTTTTATCAGAATTCAGGTGACATATAGTGAGTTCTAAATTGTTTTAATTACCAACCTCTAATTTCAGCTCATCCTTTGTTGCATGAGCTCTAACATAGCCAAATTCAGAAATCCTTGACAAACTCCAACTAGCCGCCTGTTCATGGATGATTAACAGGTTATTTTTTCTGCCTGATGAACTGATCACGAAATAAATCCTAGTACTGATTAAACAGATATTACTTCCAAACTTACTTCATCAGGAAATTTGTCGAGAGTGAAACCTGCCATTCCAACAACAGCTTGCACAGGAGCAGTGTAGTTGCTGTTATCATATGTGTCTATTCCATTTTCATCTTTCGTTGGCATTGCCAGACATTCAGAATTATAGACCGAACATGTTCTCTCGTAATTATGTACATGGCCAAAAAGAACCAGATCGACCTAATTCATGTTCTCTAATAATCAGTTTTAGCAAAAATAGGAAATTGAACCAACTAGCCAGGGGTTTTTACCTTGTTATTCAGGAGAAGGGGTTCCACGATCTTAAGAAAATTATCGTCAGCGCCTAGAGAGCTATACATGGGTCTGTGCCTGCATTTCGGAAACGAATTAAGAGATTCTTGTTGGGATTTTTTCAAGCAGAAACGTGTTCCAAACATAGATGAGATCAACACAAACTTGCATTTCTACCTAAATGTAGAAATATGAAGTATTGGATTCATTTTACAGCCTCCAACTTACCCTGTAAAAATTAACCAAGGTGTTTTTGATCGATCAACTGAAGCCATGTCAGTACTCATCCACTCATACTGTTAAAATCGCAAAGTGTCAGTTTCATAGATAGTGCGAAATCAACATAAGATCAGATTGGAGAAATACTGTGTTGAAAGGGCAAGTTCAGTTTTACCTGTTCAGACTTTTCTGTCCAATCATGTTCCGTTGAAATGACTGTGAAGTGAACACTGCCTTGCTCTATGGAATACCATGGCTTATCTTTTTCTGGGGTTGGCATTGGAAAATAGGTCTCATAAGGAACTCCACATTCCCCTCCTGAGTCCGGACCTGAATACCATGACCCTGAGTCTGCATAATCCCTGAAAAATGTGGGGTAAATTGGTAAGAATGCTTAATAGAAGTGACTTAAATTTCTCCTGATTTAAGACAATACCAGAGACGAGACGAGAAATTAGTTACCTCTCATGATTTCCAATTGCTGTCATATAAGTAACTTGAGAAGCCAAAGGGCTTATAAGGTGGAGGAAGAACTCCCATTCAACTAAAAAGCCGGTTGCATAGCTTATGTCCCCAATGTGAAAAATAGAGTCTACATTGCCATTATCCACTTCTTCTATCATTCCTTTTATTACTGAAATTGATCCTGGCTGAATGTGCCACAAAAACATAAAGACTCATTATGATATGTTCCTTCTAGCCAAATTGGATTATGATATGAATGGAATTAAATGTGAAACAGAATTTAAGTTTTTGATCAAGTAAAATAAAAACATAGCAGCATGGAATTGCTCATCACATTGTATTGCAAACTTGCTTTTCTACCTGAATGTAGTGCTCTGCAGAAGAATCAAGTGGAGCCTTTCCCATATCACCAAATACAAGAAATTTGAGTTCATCTGATCCTCCAGCTGGTGGTGTCCTGAATTCAGTTTGATCACTCCATCCTACAGAATCACTGAATCACAGAATGCAAGGCCATTTGGTTTCCGTTAGAAACCACCAAATCTTTCTCCAAATTACCCATGTTGTACATTTCTTTCATGAATATAGAACAAAATAAGGGCCGAGCTAGTATCAGCTTTTGACAAGAATGAAAATTGAGAGAAATTATTCAATATCATAAGATCAATTTCCTTCTGTACCTTCCATATTTGTAGTAGAAGGTGCTTGAAGGCCGCAATCCTGTCATCACTGCTGTGTGAATGTAACCGGGGTCATGCCATCCAAAATCCTTTGCTGGACTTGGTAAGAGGCTAGAACCTATACATAAATCAACAAAATGTCAGTGAAAAAGGTTTTTGTAAATATCAAATATGGTTTAAGCTGTTATGAAGAATACCAAATCGGAACTCACTGCACATATCATCCGCTGAAAAAGTTGTAACTTTTGATGTCTGTGATTGTCCATCTCCATACTTAACTTGTTGAGGTTCCTTATCGCCGCTTACCCATGTTAATCTCATCTGCAGCCCCAGTGATGACAAAGTAATTAACACTCAGGCCAATCCCTTTATGATCATCAAATTTGACTGATTATTCATTATATAACAAAGCATCTTTAACTATAAGATTTATGTCTTCATAGTGTACAGTTATTGACCCTTTCCATACCGATGTCGCAGTGGAATCCATGCTTGATAGGTGTCCATACAATGGCGAATTCGGATTTGAAAATTTTAAAGGGGCGTTGGTCCTAGTCAAAATGCAAGGCGTTGTGAATCCACCAGTAAAGAACACGAATTCGATGTCAGTTCTGATGTTAATGACATGAAAAGTTATGGAGCCACTGCAAGTTGTGACCTCACATTTTCCATCATTGCCATATTTCTGGCATTCTTGCTTCTTGCAACTTAGGTAGTCTGGATCACTGCTCACATACTTTGCCTGCACCAATTCAAGTCGGTCTTCTTCATATGTTGGCAATATACTGGTATAAACAGCTACGAAATTAACTTGTTTCTTCATTTCCTTTCAAAGTAAATGTCCCATGTATATATTTTTCAAAATCCTGTATTAATCTCCAAATTTATATTCAATTTTGATATATATATACATATATATATATATATATATATATATATATATATAGCTATTTTTATCAATATAGTAAAATAAAACTTTGTAGTGTTACTAAACTCCAAATGGACCAACTGTTTATTAGGTTATTTCAAGTATTTGTTTGTCTTAATTTATTCTATTATGTCTTCTTTGGGTGTAAATTTCTATTTTATAATCTGATCTATGATTAAATAAAAGAAATTCATGTATCAGCTTTAAAATGGAGATTAATTATTACAAGAATGATTTTTTTTCCTACCCTTCAACTATCAAAACAAGATTACTTATCAGAATAGTTTCTCAATATTTATTATGAAATTTGTGTAACAAAGTCATATGAAATGAGTAATTAGGATCAAAAGATTTATGAGTATATGTTGAAAGCTTCACAGACGCACACTCACATATATGAAACTCAGATTGATTATCAAACAATGATTATCAAAATTACCTTGACAGGATAATGGCAGAGGAGAGGAAGAACACTAGTATCACCAGTCTGTATATAGTAAGCCTCACTTTCAAGACAAGTCGTCACACTGCATATATTTATATATACAAGGCAAAAGAAAAATCAGTAAAGATCAATGAAAAACATGAAACTGAGAAAACCATGAGTCTCAAATTAGAAGAAAATAAATAAAATTATGTAAAAATAGAAAAAGAGTCTGAAAACCCTACTTAGAATTGGAAGGTGAGATCATTGCAACCCAATCACTTTCCGAAGGAACCAAAACTCCGCTCACATTCACTGTGAGAAACTCTTCATCAGAGAGGTCAGCGTTGCTGGTAACATTAATTTGGAGATAAGGGTTTGGATCAGGACATTCAGCTAAAGTTCTTCGATTGAGTACTCGAAAATCAGATATTGCAGTGTAGTTTAGGTGAAGAAACGTTGAGTTGGCAACCAGAGGGTGCAGTTCGGATGAAGAAGAAGAAGAAGAAGGAAAAACAAGGAGAAAAATCAGCAGAATGGAGGATAATTTGTAGACATAATAAAAACGTTCGTCCATTGGCAGAAATGATAAACTATAAAAATAAAGTCTTGGGTTTAATTTCTTGTTGTTTATATTAAGTTTGTAGCATTAGTTTCTGTGATTTGGAGGATTGGAAATTTGGATGGAAAGATCAATAATATTTCTGGGCAGGCGCATATTTATAGGAGAATTATACGTAGGGCAATTAGGCTTCGTTCTTGTCAGAAGACATTGTTAACATTGATTTTCACTTTTTGTCCCATTCTTTTCCGAGTTTAAAAAGACAAACCGAGTTGACTTGTTTACATTGAATGCCGGGAATTATTCTCATTCTTCTAGATTTTCAACTCATAGCTTTTAACGTTATTGTGTTTGTGTACGAGGACGACATGCTGAAAGTAAGAGATAATTACGGAAGAAAAGAGAAAAATAAAAGAAAAATTTTTCTACTTGAAAGAAAAGGAAATATTATATATAGATTGAATTTTAAACTTCATGATCAGAATTACATAATTAATTAATGCAAATTAACCAAATTATTTATACATTAGAAACTAAATTAAATGGATGACATAAGTTTTGAAATAGCTTACATGAATTGGTTACGTTTGTGGAGTTGATATATAGAGTACTATTAAATCTATTTCTTGCATTTTCTTTGAATTTTTCATATTTTTATGCAAGAATTGAGTCTTGTGGGCTAAAAATAAAGCTAGATTCTTTTTTGTTCTTCTCTTTTTAAATTTCTCTATTATACGTTACAAATAAGAAAAAGAGTTTGTCCTTTTTATTTAGCTCTTATTCCAACCAAATTATTAGGAATAAACCATTAATCCTTCTCATTTTTCTTTCCAACCTTGCTCAAACTTAATTTTTTGAGTTTATATTTTATGTATTGTTAATATATATAGAATCATATCATGATATACCATTAATTAATTAATATAATAATATTTATTTTTAAAAATTTTTCATTTTAAAATTCATGAATATATGAGATGTCATATTATGATTAATTGATAATGTATAAAATTTATAAAGTAATAATGCATCAATTGGATAGCTCCAAATTACAGAATATTTTCCTGTAAAGGGATATTTTAAAATCTTTAATTCTTATTAGGGATAGTTTTAAACTTATTTTCCTTAACAAGGTATTCTAAGCCACATCATGTTCTTCCTCTTTTTCTGCAAGTACTGTATGTGTTTTTTATAAAATTTATTTTATTTTCAAAAAAACTATTCAGCTCTGAAAATCCAACGCTAAATCCTTTAACTAATATTTTTAAAAGTTTTTCTTACTTTTTATATTTTTTTTAAGTGAATCTGATACGACAATTTTATTTGAATTGCATGTTTACGGTCGGAAATCCGACGGTAAGTGAAAAAATTAAAAATCGCGCCAAAGACTCCTCTTTATATTTCGTTTCCCTTCTCTCTCTCCCTCTCTCACTGTCTCTCTAACACTCAGATTCTTTCACATCTCTCCCACTTCTCTCTCTCACACGCAAGCCCTCTTTCTCTCTCAATTTGTCGCTGCCGCCGCTCGAACCACCGGTCCAGGTCCAACTAGCCGACTCCGTCGCCGCCTGTATGGCTTTCTTCCGCCGGTCGATTTTCTTTTCTTTTTATGATTTTTGTTGGTTAATTTTTTAACTGTTTTCATTTTTTTGGCCACCTACAGTGTGCTTGTCGTCCCACTGCTACCGCCTCAGTCCGTCCCTGCCAGTGGTCCACCGCCGCCAGTCTGTAATGCACCCTTTTGTCTTTCCTATAAAACTATTTATTAAGTAATTTTAATTTTTTTGGCATAATAAATTGATAATAAATTTGTTTAAATCAACTTTATATAGAATTAAGCAGCAAGTTTTTCTAAGAATTAATAATAAATTTATAGCAAGCACCAGGGATTTACAAGGGACAAAAGCAGTAATACCATGGCTGTGTTTGTCACGGTTACGGATATAACGGAGATCATTGCGATTATAACGGCTATCGCGGTTGTGATTTTTTTTTTTCCGCACAACTTATCCCTAAATGCAATATTTGCAATTATAATCATAATTAGTCTTATTTATAATATTTAAAGTAATTTATGATATCTTAAATCTAATATTTTTGAAAAAAATTTAGTCATAATTTTTTGATTATAATAAAACATTATAATTTAATAAAATTATTTATAATAATTGAAAAATAACAAAAGTAGAAAATGAAGATCAATAATTACTAAATTAATTCTTATTAATATAACTATTTTTCATCTAAAATATTAAAGAATTCTTTCACTAAATTTTTGTCCTTTTTTTAATATAAATTAATTATGTCAACATTTCTTTTTTTTTCTCTTCTATATGAATTTCTACAAAAAATAATAATCAACAGAGTAAAAACATATTAAATTCAATCCGCTATAAAAATTATATATATTTCAAATCTTACTTATTACCACATAGTCGAATGACGAGGAAGATCATGTTCTCCCTCTTCACTTTCAGAGCCACGTTGATTTGGTCTTTGTGATCTCTGTTCCAAAGTCAAACCATATCCTTGTTCTTGATACATTTGCGAGGGTGGATACATTTGAGGTGGATACATTTGTTGAGATGGATACATTTGTGGCGGTGGATACATTTGTGGTGGTGGATACATATGAGGATAATAAGGCATAGGATAATTAGGAAATGGTTGAGGTGGATAATAACCTTGTGGTGGGGGATAATAACCGTAAGGAGGTTGAAAATGTAAAGATGGTCTCAATGGATAATGATCTTGAGTACCAAATGATTCATTAGTAGAACTTGACCTTCTAGACGAAGAGCCTCCAGAAGTATCATGTTGGTGCTTCTTGGCTTTTCCCTTTGATCGAGCTCTATCTTGACTTCCATCCCCACTAGATCTAAAATATGGATTTACTCCATATTCTGACATATCAATGAATAATCCACCAGTTGCAGCAAGCCCATATTCTCCTCCAAGTGGACTGAAAGGTCTATTTTCTCTTGCACCACCACTATAATCAGCACTACTACCATGATCACCACCATCACCACCACTATCACCACCACTATCACCAGCATCAGATGGAGTTGAACCCTCGTCATCATCATTCTGAGTTGTTGTCGGATTTGTACTTGACTGATGTACGTTTTCTTCCGATTGATGTGACTGTTCATAGTTCATTTCATCATCAGAATTATCTGCAGGCAACCAATCAGAATTTTCACCATCTAACAAAGGTCTTTCTCTCTCTTGCAACCATTCTGAAAGTGGATCTTCGTCTTCAAATATATGATCAAGGCTAATAGGATTGAAACTATCGTTTATCTCATCAGGACTCATTCTTTTTTGATGTCTCATCCTTAGCCTCATATTATAATAAGTATATACTAACTTCTGAAGTCTTTCATATTTCAATCTATTTCTGGCCTTAGTGTGTATATAGCTAAATGTGCTCCAATTTCTTTCACAATTTGATGCAGAAGTTGTTTGACTAAGCACTTTAATTGCCAATTTTTGTAATTCAGGAACACATGTGCCATATATCATCCACCACTCAGCTATATAAAATTATTTAAAATAAATTTAACATCCAAAATAATTAAATAATATTAAATAAATTTTAATAAATTAACTGTTTACCTGGATTCATTTGCTTCCAAGCTCTCTGTGCCTGAGGTGTACCGAACGTCTCATTTTTTTGTCGAAATAATATCAACTATATTGATAAAAAATATAATTTATCAAATAAATAAATACAAAAAGTAATTCTATTTTTAATACACAAAGTAAATTTTAGAGTATAAAACATATTAAACACTAACCTGGTTAATCATTCTGATTTGAGTATCCATAGAAGGTTCTAATCTTTCTATTACTGCTTTTGTCCCTTGTAATGTTTCTCTTAACACACTTTCAGAATGCTCCACACCAAATTGAAATTGAGGATTAAGATAGTAACCTAAAAATAATTCAGAACAATATTATCTAAAAGTAATAAAAATAAATATATAACTAATTTAAACATAATGATAAAACATAAAAATGTTTTTAATTACCATCAACATTTTTAGTCTACTTACCAGCTGAATACAAGTCAGAATGCATAAAGATCCATCTGTTATCAATAATCTTTTCATAATCAGCAGAGTATCGACAATCTGTCTGAATTGCCCGTTTAGCTCTATCTATAGCCTCATAAATAAAGCCCATGGTTGGTTTCTCATCACTATCCACAAGCCGCAATACCTTTACCAAAGGCTCATAAACTTTTGTTATGTCACGTGCTCTTCGCCAAAATTCTTTTCCTAAAACAATTTTTTTGGCTTCATAGGCAGGCCCCGACTTTTGTTGTCCCTATTTTGACTCTTTGAACTCCTATACATTCATGAATAAATTTTTAAAGTAATATGAATAAGATATCACAAAAAAATTGTTAGATTTAAAAACTAAAAACCAATTACTAAGTACTAACCTTTGAACTGAACATTTCTCTTAAACCTTGTTTGTGTTTTATTATCTCCTGTAATTGGATGAAATGAGTGGCAAATCGAGTAAGACCAGGACGAAGTATTTGTCTTCCTTGAGTATATTTTTTCATTAAATCAACCGTCCATATGTGATTGTATATGAAACACGTCACTTTCTTCGCCTCATCCAAAACTTTTTCCACACTTGACTTTTTTCCAATATCTTTAAGGCATAAATCTAAGCAATGAGCTGAACAGGCCGTCCAGTACAGATGTTTCCTTTTTTCCATTAACTTTTTTCCAGCAGCCTTAAGCGCTGCCTCATTGTCAGTGACTATTTGGACAATGTATTCTTCTCCAATCTCTTCTACAGCATGATCCAATAGTTTGTAGTAAAATTTAGTATCTCTTGTACGAGCACTAGAGACATCCACAGATTTCCAAAAAATGGTCCCTTTACTACAATAAGCGAGAAAATTAATTATATGCATTTGGTTCAAACTGTTTGTCCAACCATCACACATCAGTGTAGCACCTAATTCACTCCAATGAACCTTTAATCCATTAACCCATTCTTTCACTTGTCTATACTCTGACTCCAAATACACATCAGAAACCTCATAAGGTGTTGGGAGTTTGACATGTTGCCCAATTTCTGCTGCTACAGAAACTAAATTGTGCAACCATGGAGAGTTTGCTAACTGAAAAGGAAGTCGATCATATATCAAAAATTTAGATACTGATTCACCTAATTTCTTTCTCAATGTCTTTAAAAAAGAATCATTTACTTTTGGCTGCTTTGCACTCTTGCTTCTAACCAATTCAGGTATGACTCCCCTTAATGAAAATTTCGAGTCAGTTGGAATGGATTTCTTTATTTTTTTATCAAAATAGTCACTAACCGAGCCGTGAGAGCTTCGTCCCTCCTCATAAGTATTACTGAAACCACCTGTTCTTTGCCTAAATTCTTGCCTCATATGCCATTCTCGTTGTGATTGGACACTATCTCGCATAGCTTGTCTTGTAGCAACCTCTTCGTCCATGAACCCTTCATAGTCATAATCCTCTCCTCTTAATTGTGATAAGAATTCATCTTTTCTCTTTTTGTTATCAAATTTCTTTGATTTACTTTGTTGAAGGAGTTTCATCATACTTTCTCTAACAGTGCCTATTAATAATATAGTTAAGAAAAAGAAAAAATTAGTTGTACATGTTAATGTAATTTTATAATCTTAATTGAGAAATTAATAATAATATTTATAACTAACCGGTAACGTTGGGGCATGGTGCGACATTGCCAGTCTTATGGGCAATATGCTCCTTGAAGCGTGTTATTCCTCCTTTTACAACTTTTTCACAAAGTTTACACGACACAATTCCTTTTGCATTTGGTACAGGTATTCTGAAATGCCAACCGATATCATCACTCGGCGCGCCTTCTACTCCTTTACTTGAAAACTCCTCACGTGGTGGCATGCTTGATTTTTTCTATAAAATAAGTAATTATAAACATGAATAAAAAATATTATATTCTTCATACATAAATGAAAACTAAATTCAATTTATCAAAAAATAATTTAATTTGAACAATTAATTATTCATATTTTATTATAAATTTTATTACATTAAAAATTTAATATTAATTGGTCACTATAAAAAATTAATATCAATATTATTTTTCTCTTCAGTCATAATAATATTTAGTGTTATATTTTTAAACATTAATAACATAAATTTGACAATTAAAATTTATACTGAAAAATTTATATTAACATTTAACAATATTAATTTTACCCTATTTGGGATAAATACTAAACATTTAAGATAATTAGTAAATTTTTTTATATAATTATTAAATATTTACTTAAAAAACTATTAATTAATACTAACTTCTTAAAATATTGTATTAATTATACTAATTAAAAAATTAACTACTAAAAGATTATACTAATTGAAATTTTTTTTCAATTATACTAATTAAAAAATTATATTAATTTAATTAAATTATACTAATTAAAAAATTAACTACTAAAAAATAATACTAATTAAAACATTTATTAATTTACTTAAATTATACTAATTAAAAATTTAACTAATAAAAAATTAAACTAATTAAAAAAATTTACATTAATTTAATTAAAATTTAACCCACCCACCCACCCACCCGCCCACCCACCCATATGCTAACCCACCCACCCACCCACCCACCCATCCCTCCCTACCTAAACCCGCCCCCAGCGCCCAGCCTTCCAGATCCTTCTGCTTCAGCCTTCTGTTTCTCGACAGTCGAGAGCCAGAGCCCTTCCTCTTCCTCATTTCCACCCATCCACCCATCTGCAAACCCCCCCCCCCCCCCCCCCCTCCCTCCCTGCCTAAACCCGCCCCCAGCGCCCAGCCTTCCAGATCCTTCTGCTTCAGCCTTCTGTTTCTCGACAGTCGAGAGCCAGAGCCCTTCCTCTTCCTCATTTCCTCTTCAGTTTCCTTCCAGCCAGACCAGAGCCTTCTACCATTCCCTTCCCCTGCCGATACCTTTCCCAGATGGCCAGATTTGGTTCCAGTTCCAGATCCAGACTTCCAGTTGCAGTGATTTCCTCCAAAGAGCGCAGACCCCACGGAGCTTGGATACGGTTTCCGGATCGGAGATCCATGGATCACAGACCGACAGACCCCATGGCCTTTCGCCTCCCCTTGTGCCTGCCTAAACCGACTACCCTCACACCCAACTCTCACTGTCGAAGCCTCTACAAACCCAGATCTGTCCTCAACCCGAATACAGATAAGTGTTGAATGAATCTGAGTTAATTTTGTGTGTTTATCTGTCTGTAGTGTGTTGTGTGTGGTACTGTGTGCTGCCTTGTTGTCGTTCCTCTGTGTGTTGTTGTCTGTTCTGTTTTTGCTTCTCTGTTTTCTCTGTGTGTGTGTGTGTTTGGCTTTGGGGTTTGGGCTGTTTTTATAAACAATAGCAGAACGGAACGGATAGCGGCGGTAACGGTCCGTTACCGCCGCTATCCTCCGTTATCACTGTGTCATCACCGTTTTTTAACCGTTACGGGTGTGAAAAATTTTCACACCCGTTTTTTTCCAGAAAACGGTGTCGGCTATTGCCGATACCGTGAAATAGCGGCCGCGACGTTGCCTCGCGGCCGCTTTTTGATACCCTGGCAAGCACAACCAGTAGAAATAAAAATCCTAGAAAGTAATGAGAAGCTGGGAGTTAACTTTCGAGTTTTGGTTTGAGAAAGAAAGAGCAATTTGGGTTTCTTTTGTGGGATTTTTTTTAGACAATAATAGCACTTTAAAGCTCAATTTTCTGGTGCAAGAAAAGGAGAAGATTGGTGTGAAGCAGGAGGTGGGCAGCAGTTGAAATCACAAGGGTGGTAGCTGAATTGGTGTTTGGGTCTAATAGAATGGTTAAGTTCTAAGCGAAGAAGGAACAAGAAACAAATAGCGTGCAGAAGGTGAAAAGAAAGAATAAGAGCAAGATAATAGATTAAATGACATTGTTCACTGTTTGTGACAAAAAGCAATATTTTTCATTCAGTTCTTTCATAACTTTACTATTTTATTTCTAATTAGATTAATTTAGCTAATTAATTATTTGATTTACCTAAGGTTATTATCTAATTTGCTGCAAGGCACACCGGTTGAATACAACTCCATCCCCACTCAATTTTCTGGCGTATTCTATTCAGTTAACGATCCTTTTCGGTGCAAGGGGTACTTTTGGTTCTAATTCAGATGTCTAGCATTTGAAAGAGAAAATAAAAGACATGAAGGTTGTGATAAATGAATTGCGAAGTACAATAATTGATTTAATGGGTCAAATGATGAGTTTCATGTCGAGTTTTAAAGGAGAGCTTGAAATTGGATCGTTTGGATTGAGAAGATAATTTAATGAGAGATTTAAAAAAAAACAAAAAATTGTTTCGTTATTTGTGTATTCGTTATTTTTTAAAAAAAAAAATTATGACAATGTTGATGATGATGTTTGACGATGTTAAGTTATTTGTGTATTTGATGATCTGATTTTATATTTTTGTTATTTCTTGTATATAGTTTACGTATATTTTGAATTATTTAAGTTACCTAAATATGTTTTCTTAACGAAATAGGAAAGATGTACAATTATATAAAATAAAGTAAAAAAATCGACATTAGCTTTTTGCCTTGAAATTTCATCTCAAAAAACCTTTTGCGTCATAATAATAATAATAATAATAATAATAATAATAATATATTTTTAGAGTCAGAATTTTGTTTTTAAAAGTCTTTAGCGATATAATTGTCTTTAAAAGCATTTGGCGATGAAATAATTAAAGAAAAATATTTAAAAAATGAACTTTAAATGTTGGAATTGTGTCTTTAAAAGACTTCAGTGACGAAATAATAATAATAATAATAATAATAATAATAATAATATATTTTCGGTATCAAAATTTTGTTCTAAAAAATTTTTAATGACGAAATAAATTAAAAGATAAAAATTAAAATTATATTTTTAGCGTTGAAATTTTGTTTATAAAAGTTTTCATCGACGGAATAAATTAAAAAATTAAAAATTTAAAAATATACTTTTAGTGTCGAAATTTTGTTTGTAAAAATTTTCAGTAATGAAAGATTAAAAAAATTGAAAATTTAAAAATATACTTTCAGTATTGAAATTTTGTTTTTAAAAACTTTTAGTGATGGAATAACTTTAAAAAATAAAATATATTTCTTTTTTTCAGCGTTGGAATTTCGACGTTGAAGATTTTTAACGTTAGAAAAAATTAAATAGTTTAACATTTAAAAAATCAATTTTTACTATTGGAATTTTGTCATTGAAACTTTTAATGATGGATTTGTCATAATCAGTATTTTCAATTGATTGTTATTTTCTGTACTATAATGATATGCCAAATGATTAAAATATCTTTATTTATCTATTTCGATGCCAATAGGTTTGCTTGCGTACAAAGAAGTTCATGGACTCTATAGGAGTGTGCATCTATACATACATGTTAGAATCATTTTTGAAGGATAATATTTCATTTTGGTGAGTCCTCGAAACTATGAATTTTAAATTTTCGAAGTTTTCGCTAAATGTGTAACAAATGCTAAAATGATGATTTCATCCAAAAGTTGAAGTTTCAATTGTGACTAAATTGACACTATAAAATGAATTAGGGCTATGAAATAAGTCTTGTTAAGTCTTTAATTTGTTGTGTCACAAATTCTACCAAATGTAAAATGAATTTATCGATAAAACCGAAATAGATGAAACTAGGTGAAATTCATTTGGAAGTGTGTAGCTACCTAACTCTTCTGATTAATTTCATTTGTGTTATGTTACGTGCATGTAAAATACATGTAATTAATAGAGAATTCCATAGGTTAAACATGTGGACCAATAAGATTTCTTTTAAATGAAAATTCATGGGGAAATAATATACTTTTGTATCTTAAATTATATATTATAAGATTTAATTGATTAATCCAATTAAAATGGCATGTCATATGCACATGCTATAAGATTTTTGCCAATTTTAAGTAGGCTCGGTTGGCCACCCCTTATAATTCCACCAAAATCTTTCCAAAAATATCAAGTAAATTGGAAAAAAACACCATTGTCTCTTGCATCAAGTCTTACCACCACTTTCTTCTCTATTTCTAGCCATTTCCAAGCTTAGCTTCCTACTACGAAGTTGCTTCTCATCATCTATACTATCATATAGTTGAATTTGGTAAGTTAAATCTAAGTGGTTTGTGAGATCAAAGCTTGCATGCCAACTTTCTTCCAATCTTTAAAACTATGGGATTTATAGAGAATTCCTTAGTTTCAAGTTGTAAGCTTGCTGTATGTTGATAAGTGACAAACAAAGGCTATTCCTACGTTTTTAAGATTGAAGCAAACTAAACTCCAAGACAAGCTACCATTTTTGACTACCTTGAGTTTCTTGAGGTAAGATTGTGTTTTATGCTTCAATTTAAGATATGTTAGTTTCTATGACATATAAACATGTTATATGAACTTAGCTTGAAGAAATGAATGGGATACGATGATGCCATAATGTAAATTGCTAGGATTTTGATGTGAGGAAATGAGAATTCTATGGAATTCAAAGAAGAAATGATAATATAAGGTGTAAACCATGTGGATAAACATAAAATGGATAATTATATGACTTAAAAATGAACCTAGAGTATTTTAATAATTTCACCATCGCAATGTAATGATATCATATACTTAGCCTAAAGGTATTTTAAACTGCCTATTAAATGAATGTACCTTATTATAGGTTGCTGAAGTGACATAAAGGGTTTGTGCTGTTAAGGTGAAAGCTGTGATAAGCTAAAGCTTATTTATAAGTTAAATTACTCAACATGTGGGTTAACCCAAACTCAATATTTTGTGTTTTTAAACTCATTAAGTCGAATTTTGTTAAAGATTTATTTAAGTCTTTTTGCATAAATCTGTAAACTACTTTATTTTCTTAGCTTATCGAATTTTGAACTAAAATAACTATTTCCACATAAACCTATTTTGTCTAGGAGGCTAGTAATAAGTAATTATTTGTTGACCTATTGCTCAAAGTTGTTTATTGTTTACGTCGGTGAACAATGAACCAGGTGATTTCACTATGATTAAAACATTTGGAGTATATAGTTAGAGGGATTGTACTAGATGATTTTACAATAAGTAAATAATGTTTTGGATGTGCATATGTTCTAAATGTATTTTGAATGGTGTTTTAATGTTTTAATGATTATAGGCACTATGAATCTTATATATACCCCAATAGAGCATAAGGAGATAGCTTTGTGTATTTACACTTTTGGAGGGCACATGTAATATCAAACAATGGGCTTGGCATGTTTCTAGTTTTTTATGATCATTAGGACTGGAGATGTTAGGTCTATGACCATAGATAACACCCTTTTGTTTCCGAGGTAATTTCGACTTGTTAATAGCTACAGTGGGAAGTCTTTATGGGGACAAATGGTTTACTTATGCCTATATTTGTATGAATTGTGTTTTGATCTTATGAATGTATGAGATTTAAGTTTTGAAGTTATGTTTTGAACTATGAAGCATGTCTTTGTGATGATTATATGATTCAGAATCATGGCATGAAAAACTATGGCTTTTATGCATGAAAGTATGAGTTTTATTCGATATCATGTGTTTATAGCTTTGGTTTCAGGTGATCAAGTCTAAAGGTATAATAAGGTATTTCAAAATACCTCCACGCCTGAAGACTTGATAGCATCTAAAAATGGTTCCAGTGAAAATCTTGAAGGAAGAAATGTTGCCTACTATGTATAGTGTGTGAAAACCTATTTTGAATACATTTTATTTCCCAAAAATATAATCTTATTAAGCATGTATTCAATTTAAGCCTGTAAAATCATATTTTGGTTAATTTTGCAGTCGTGTGATTGACCTACTAGGCTTTCCCAAAGCTTGCCCCTTTCTTTTCCTCATCCCAGGACATTTGTAGACTTAACTCGATGAATTTGAGTATTGAGTTCCGAAAAGTTCAACTTTGAACCAATGCAACATCATCTTGGTATATTTCTCAAGGTAATTAAGTCTAATATAGGTAAACATATGTATATATCTATGACAGATGTGAATAGAACAAGTTCTACGAAAAATTGCATGTAAAACGAAATTTGGCTATATGAGTTCTTGATGTGAAACTGAAATTTTGCAAAAACACCATTCAAGGAAGTGAGGATCGATATCTTACAAGGGAGGATCGATTCGTTTGCTTACAAATGTACTATTTTTAATCTTGTTGAAAAGGGAGGATCGGTCTTTTTTGAGATAGGTCGATCCCTCATATGAATTTACTGTTCATTTTTGCATTTTGAGTTTTATGGATTGGTCTTGTCTTCACCAAGATCGATCTCTTCATACGTTACTATAGATTTTTACATCTTGACTTCACATAGATCAGTTCCCTACCTCAATAGGATCGATCCCTTCATGTCTTATTGTTGGCTCAACCGAGAGAGGGGTGAATTAATTTTTCTAACAATATGTTTAATTTAAATTTTTTTAGCTAGAATTGCAATTAAACAAATAAATGGCAACAATTAGCAATAGAGTAAAAATGTAGTAAAACAAAGGAGATAAGGAAGAAGAGTAGTAAACTCAGTAATTATAGAGGTTCGATCAAATCTCTTGTCTACGTCTTCTCTTCTTCACATTTTTATCAAAGAGTCTCTTTCACTAACAAAATGATCAATACAACTTTCTTTTCAAGGTTAAGGAATAACCTCTCTATCCCATATCTAAGTATTACTATTCAACTCTTATACAATTCTCTCACAGAGGAACTCTTTTATTTTCTTTTAGATAAAGAGTGAATACAATGAAAAACTCTATTAATGGGTAGGTAATGAATAACTTAAATAGAAGCTTTCAATAACAATTCAATGTACAAATTTGAAGACAAAAAGAATGTTCTCTCAAGAATATACAGAGCTTTTCTGTTGACTTTTTTCTTATTATCTCCAATGTTTTTATGACTTGTATTTATACACCTAATTGATTGGTGAAGCATTTAATGCCTTTTTTCTCGTTGAGAACCTGCAGAAATAACCGTTGAAATTTTGTAGAAGAGATCCAGATCGATCTCATTTATCTGAGGAGATTGATCTCTTGTTCTTGAACCTGCAACACATAACAATTTTACAAAGGGCATATTGATCTCATTTATCGACAGATCGATCTACTTGTTAGTTTTATACAGGGGAGATCGATCTCTTGTTAGGGGGGAGATTGATCTTTGCTTTGAAAATATTGCTCCCGCTTATAGGAGATCGATCTCATAACCTTATGAGATCGATCTTACAATGTCTCAGCTTTGAAGAGATCGATCTCACCATTTCTTGAGATTGATTTCGCAAAATATCTGCCTTTAAGAGATCGATCTTACCAATCCATGAGATCAATCTGGCTAAGTCTCTACCTTGAGGAGATCGATTTCACCAATCCTTGAGATCGATCTGGCTAAGTCTCTGCCTGGCAGAACTTTAGCTTAAAAGAGATTGATCTTGCAATGCTTTTAGATTGTTTTGATTAATTCAATTTCTTAGTTTCCCGCCAAACTTTAGTTTTATAAAGATTTAAAGTTTGACAATATTTCTAAATAATCATTTATGCAATATGATTTTAAGATAAATACTTAGAAATAGTTTCTTACAAATGATTTGAAAATTAGTTCATTTGAGATTAATGTTTTGTCATTTCAAAATACATCATTCAAAGTTAACACTTATAAACCTAAAATGTGGTTTTCTCGTACAATTCAAGTTAGTTGTCTGTCTAAGACCTTAGGCAAAATGCTTTAAACCGAAAATAGTTTATTTTTAGCATAAAATGATCGAAGGATTGAACTCGCAACACAATTAAGTTTTGTTTGGCTAAGTATGCGCCTAAAACATTATGTTTTCGCATTATGTATGTATATATAACATCATATCTTTCAAGATGCGATAGATGTTTTTTTTTTACTAATGAAATTAGCGATAGATTTTTTTTTTTCATTCATGATAAAAGACTTTTAGCGTCTTCAAAATTGTCTTTGGAATTAGCGACATATTTTTTCATTCGCGATAGAAGACTTTGAGCGTCTTTAAAATTTTCGATGCTAATCCGACACTGAATGTAATTACTGGCGGAATGCAAAAAAATTTGACAAATATTTCAACGTTATATCCGACACCAAAGCCCCATTTTCTTGTAGTTGAAGAGAAAATGAGTGTTTCTGAACAGCTAAGGAAAGCGTTGCAAAAAATAATTTGGAGGTTACATATATATATATATATATATATATATATATATATATATATATATATATATATATATATATATATATATATATATATTGCTAAAACAACACCATTTCTCAGAGATATATAGGAAGGTGACTCATGACCTGATAAGGAAATCCTCATGCCGAGGATTTAACTCGAATCGTAGGTTCTATTTTTTCCTTTCTATGTCGATTTTTTTTATCTTCTAATTGTATTTAATATGATAATTTATGTAGTTAATTAATTCAATTAAATGTTAGTGTAATTAATTGATTTAATTAATTTAATTTGACAAATTTGATTATGGATTTATTTTAACTGGTTTTGTTTTAGAGTATGATTAAAATTGAAATAGAGATTTAGGATAATTGATGCGGGCATGAAATAAAAAAGTAAAAAAAAATAATTTGAATGATAAGTTTGGGTAATTAAAATTTAATTAGTTGATTTCATTGATTCAGATAGTTATTTTGGCATTAAACCTAGTCATGGGTGATCTACGGTCGAGTTCGAATTAAGTTCAAACTATATATTAATAATTTATATACAAGCTTAAACTTGATCTAGAAAGTAAATTCAGACTTGATTTTTTGTCAAGGCCCATTTTTTTTTTATTTTTGATACAAAGCACGAACCGGCCTAAATATTTCTTTTTTGTATTTTAGTTTTTTGTTTATTTTTTATTATTTTGGTTCCTTTAAAGTTTAATATGATTTGTCAAAATTTATATGTCAATGTTCATATTAAATATATATAATCTTGTTTATTAATCAATAATATTTTATATACATATAATTATATTATACTTAATAAATAAATTAAAAAAATTTAAATTTAATTCTATTCGGGTCAGATCGGGCTTGGACTCGATTTTTGATCGGACCTAAAAATTTTATCTAAACCTATTAATTGCATCTGATATTTTTGTCTAAACCTGACTAAATATCGGGTGAGCCTGTTTGGCATGTTGATACATTATTATGAAATTTATGTATTTGTTTTGTTTTGTTATGTTAAAAAAGTAGAATAGATTATGAATTAGAAATTTTGGAGTCTCTATGGATAATATATAAATTAAGAAGGTGAACATGAATTATGTTAATAATGAAATTTCAAGAAAGTCAATTGGTTTTCTTTGAAAATTTATAATTTCAAGAATGTCAATCGGTATTCTTTGAAAATTTATAGATGGCAGTTCTTTATAAATTAAGTCAGATTGATGGGATGCTTAGAAGGAATTTTCAAGAACCCATAGTTCATACTTATTTTCAATATATAAATATGGAAAAATAAAATAATAAAAATAAAATTTAGGAAAATTTAGAAAGATAATAATTATAGGTAGAAAGTCAAAACAAGGTAAGAAATTTCACAAAACACTTAACCAATCTGACAACAAAATTCAAGAAAGCTTATTGGTATTCCTTGAATCTTTTTGAGGTGGGAGAATTTTTTAAGACTAAAGTCATATTCATGGAAAGGTTTTGAAAAATATTCCTAATATTTAATTATTGAAACTAGAACAAACATAAAGCGAATTTAAAATAAACATAAGATTAGTTAGTACTATTTTAAATGGGTAATGTTTTTTATTGATAATCGTACTCTTGAATTTAAAATTTATAAGAGCAAACTAATATTTTATTTTTAATTTGAATAGATAACTAATCATACATATGATAGAATGTATTGCGGAGACTCCTAAAGTTTGTATATAGCAAGTTATGATTTAGGTCTTAATACATTGTGGCAAATATAAATATAATGTCTTGCCCATGCACACCTAGGGTTTCATGAGCACATTACTATAAGAGCAAGAAAAAAGATAAATGTCATATCATTTCTATCTCTATGTACCACTTGCTTTGTCCAAAAAACTTACGTTCGGTTCGCGGAATAGAATGAAAAAAGTACAAAATAAATATTATGTGGGAATAAAAAATAAGAGAAATAGAATAGAACAACTATTATGATGTTTAATTCATTAGAGTAGAATTTGATAAGAATTAGTATTAATATGTTTGATTAGAAAAATATGACTGGAATAAGTTTAATAGATTATTTTACTTTTTTATTAGATTAATTTATAATTTTTATAAAAATAATGTTAACAATATTAAAATTAATTAAAATTAATTATTAATCAATAAAATCACCGTTACGAAACGGTGATTCCACTAAGCCAAATGGCAGGTTACTCTATTTCATTCATATTTTACAAAGCATTTGGAATAATTCATTTGCGCCGAATATCACATATGAGAACAAACATAATTGAAAGCAACTTGCTTTATCTTAATTCTAAAATAATTGATTTTTTAATTAAAATAAAAAAAGTCCTAGTAAATATCGGCACGACACAAGTTAAATAACTATGATGCCTAAACGTAAAAGAAATTAGCTGCTATATTTCCATTAGCCTACATTCATGACTTTACTAATAGGGGTAGAAAATGTTATTATATAGTTCCTATTATATATATATATATATAGCCTACAAGATTTAATTCCTTGTTTGTGTGGTTCACACTTTTGTATGCTATTTCGAAATGAATATCCTTATCGTTTCATGGGTTCGCTTGTTTTCTTTTGCTAAGAAAATTTGTGTGGATTCACTTAAAGCATTATGATTTAGTTTTTCAAGCTTTTACAAAGACATTTATCTAAGCAAGGCAAGTTAGATGATTTTGGACTCGAAAGAGGAAGCTATGTTCATGTGTTCAATGGCCAATGGATGTGAAGTCCAATTACGCTGCCCAAGGGGCACACAGATAATCATGTTACGCAACTTGGAAGATATTCCAACCCAAAGGGGGCTGGAGAAGGTTCTAATTTGATTTCTTGTCTGAAAAACTCTGGGTCTGGGCCGACACCCTTGACAGCAGACAATCTTCTCATTCGCAGTTCCTTGAGGGTAAAGCTAGCTGTGGAGCCGAGGATAGGATACACACCTTCTCACGGTTATCTTAACTATAGGCGCACCATATATGAGAGAATGAAGCATCTCCAAAATATTTAGGAAATCTAATACTTTAGAGTAATCGAAAACTATGTGGCAGTGACGTACTCCATATTTTTTCTTTGTCTAAAAGTGAAAGAAAATTACACTGGTTTAATTTAAAATTCTTGGGAAAATATATTCCCCAAGCATATGCTAAAAGACAATTTTTAATAAAACTTGGAGGCTCCTCAAATCTTTCATAATCATCGTCCATTTCACATCCCAATTTGGCATGTCCATCTGCTTAGAAATTATCTTCTAAATAAACATGTTGAATAGTACATGTCCATGCTCTGTTCAGAAAATTATGATATCTCCAATTATACACCTCAAAGCGTGCATGTTTAATTAAGTGAATTGCTTCTTTAGCATCGAGTTCACAAATAACCTTTTGGAAGCCCTCTTACCAACATACTCCATATTTATCTTAGCCGAAAACAAGCAAAAAACCATTTCATAAAAGAAAGTTTTTTTCCCCTCAAAACTACTATTTAATTCTATTGTAAGCCTTGTTAAGATCCAGTTTAATTGCCATAACACCTTTCGATCCACTCCTCTTATTCTTGATAGCATGAAAAGCATCATGGGAAACCAATATATTATCTTGAATTTGCTTGCTTGACATAAAGTTGACCGGAAAGAGAAGAGACAATAAAAGGAAGTAAGTGTTTCATTCGATTAGCAAGAATTATGGAGATAACCTGATAAACAAAATTACATAAACTGAAATGCTAGCTCTTTTAGCCTTTAATAATGATATGTCATTGCATGTGCTTCTCTGAAGATACAGCCAAAAGATACATCACTAATATCTACAACATGACTATCAATTTGATTGAATAATTTCCATAGTGTCAACGACCTATTTTTCACACATCTAATCCAGTTTAACACATTAGTTGAATCTGATTCAATAAGACAAACTTTTCCCACCCATTTTGTTTTGGTGAAAGCTTCCAAACCTGATTTAATTGCCATTAATTCAACTGTCTTAGGATTTTGCACATCTAAAGGGAATGAAAAAAGTGCTATTACAACTCTTGATGAATCTCCTAGAACCCCTCAACAACCTACTTCCTTCTTTCCTCAAAACGATCTATCAACATTAAGCTTGATGAAACCTATCCTTGGAGGTGACCAAATAGTTAAATCCTTTGGTTTTAGTTGTTGAGTTGTTGAATCACACCATAAGGGACAATTCTACCATAAAGACTTATTTAAATAAGTTTCTTTCTGAATAACATTTAATAAACATTATGACATCATTTTGACCAAAAAAACAAGTACCTTTTTTTCTCATTTTTTGTTTTCAAATATTGTCTTATTTTGGCAAGCTAAATTGACCAAACGATAACAACAACAGACACAAGCCACCATATTTTATTACTCATAGATAGTGAAATCTCCATACACTGAAGCAAATATGCATGAAGAGACATTGGATTACACCATTGTTTTATCCACCAAGAGAAAAATCTGTTCTAAAACATGATAGTCCATGAACAAAGATAAAAGATATGATTGCAGTTCTCCTATTTTGCCAAACACTAAGAGTAAAGACTTGGATAAAAAAACAAATAACATTTAGTCCACTCCCCCTCTTTTGAAATATACCATTCCTATCTACCTTCTTGACTTTTAGTCTTGTTCTTTCATCGTTGAAATTTTTTTGATTGGTATCTTCATCACATTTTGTAACCAAGCCAATTTTTTCTTTTCTGAAGAATGTATGTGTCAAGCAATGAAGAAGAAGGAAGAAGAAGGAAGAAGAAGAAGATGAATAAAGAAAAGAATCAAAGATTGACAAATGTAATTTCTTTCATTGAACAACTTATTTTTGTAAACACTTTTGTATTTATAATTCCAGCTAACTAACTAACTATAATTCTTTAACTAACTAATATGTTGAGTTTAGTTAAACTAGCTAACTCAATTATAATTATAGTTGTCACAACTGCCAATACTCCCTTGCAAACTAAACTTCTCCTTTGTCAAGCTTTTCACTGCTACCAATACTCCCTTGCAACTTGGACTCCCTTTCTGTTGAGCTTCTCAATGTTGCCATTGTAAGCTTGGAGTGTAGTTTGACAAAATTAGTAAAGGAGAGAGGCTTCGTGAGAACATCAACAATTTGGTCATATGTAAGGATATGACTAACAATAATACATTTAAGAAGAATTTTCTCTCGAACAAAGAACATGTCAAGTTTAATGTGTTTGGTTCTTACATGTTGAATTAGGTTAGCAGAAAAGCAACTGTAGACAAAAAATCACACCAACATGTGGTCTAACAGGAAGTTGAAGTCCAATTTATGATACCAGAGATTGAATCCATGTAATTTTAGCTATTAGATTGGCCAAGCTTTTGAATTTAGCCTCGGTGCTAGACCTAGAAACAGTGGTTTGTTTTTTGGAACTCCAAGAGATGATGTTAGAGCCCAAAAACACACAGTAGCCAGAAATGGATCTTCGGTCATCAGGGTTAGTTGTCTAATCAGCATCAGTGTAACCTGTTAAGGTCAAAACTGGTGATGGTTGAAGATAAATTCCATAGTCTAGGGTGTCACAGAGATATCTCAAGATTCTTTTTACTGCTTTCTAGTGAGTGTCTAGAGGTTTATGCATTAATTGAGACATCTTACTCACACTATAAGATAACTCTAGCCTAGTGATAGTAACATATTATAGAGTGCGAACAATGCTTCTACACTACTGGACATCTTCAATGGGTGAGCCATCAGTAGCAGAAAACTGAAGAGAGCTGACCATTGGTATGGGTAAAGAGTTGGCCTCTAACATATTGAACTTACTGAGCAGATTCTTGACATATTTGGTTTGTGTCAACAACGACCCCATTGGTAAGTGAGTAACCTTAACTCCAAGAAAGAAATTTAAAGATGTTAGATCTTTTATGGAAAAAGCTGCATCAAGAGTTACAACTAGAGTGTCAATCTCAAATTTGAACTGCCAGTAACTATAATGTCATCAACATAGACTAGGATGTGGTACAAATAGAAGCTGATCTTTTCAGAAATAAGAAACGATTAGCTTTAGATGACACAAAACTTTGCTAATAAAGAAAACACTATAACTTGTCACAGGGATTTAAAACGCGGTCGCGGCTTCGTTTTCGGTTGCGTTGCATTTGTCGCGGTTACGGATATAACGGAGACCATCGCGGTCATAACGGCTATCGCGGTCGTGATTTTTTTTTTCGCACAACTTATCTCAAAATACAATATTTGCAATTATAATCATAATTAATCTTATTTTATAATTTTTAAAGTAATTTATGATATCTTAAATCTAATATTTTGTGAAAAATTTAGTCATAATTTTTTTATTAGAATAAAACATTATAATTTAATAAAATTACTTATAATAATTGAAAAATAACAAAAGTAGAAAATGGAGATCAATAATTATTAAATTAATTCTTATTAATATAACTATTTTTCATCTAAAATATTAAAGAATTCTTTCACCAAATTTTTGTCATTTTTTAATATAAATTAATTATGTCAACATTTCTCTTTTTTTTCTCTTCTATATGAATTTCTACAAAAATTAATAATTAACAGAATAAAAACATATTAAATTCAATCCGCTATAAAAATTATATATATTTCAAATCTTACATATTACCACATAATCGAATGACGAGGAAGATCATGTTCTCCCTCTTCACTTTCAGAGCCACGTTGATTTGGTCTTTGTGATCTCTGTTCCAAAGTCAAACCATATCCTTGTTCTTGATACATTTGCGAGGGTGGATACATTTGAGGTGGATACATTTGTTGAGGTGGATACATTTGTGGCGGTGTGTTGTGATAATATATTTTGAAATGACAAAACAAGTAAATTCAATAGTATAAAGATGATATAAAAACATGTTTAGAGGTTATTAGTACCAGAACTTGAGTTTCTGTAGATGAGAGATCGATCTGGGTTATGAGAGATCGATCTCCTGGGTTTTATTGGATGAGAGATCGATCTCATGAAGACATGAGATCGATCTGCTAAGCCTTGAACCTGTACAAAGGTATTAAGGAAGATTGAGATCGATCTATAAGGGTTATGAGATCGATCTGCCTAAAACTAGAGTTGAGGAGATCGATCTGATCTAGGATGAGATCGATCTCCCCTAAAGTAAAGACAGTAGATCGATCTATAAAATCGATCTATACTCAAACAGAGAACTCATGAGATCGATCTAGTATAGGAAGAGATCGATCTCCTCAAAGTCAAAGAGCTAAGGAGATCGATCTGGGTTAATGAGAGATCGATCTCCCCACTATGAGAATACATGACAGATCGATCTCTAGATTGATCTTGCCTCAAACAGAGAGATTGGAAGATCGATCTGCCTATTCGACAGATCGATCTCCCCTAACATGTTCAAATTGTAAGATCGATCTGCTCATATATGAGATCGATCTCCTTGTGTTATTTTGCTTTGATCTTGCAGGATTTATAACTAAGAGATCGATCTGGCCAAGTTGGCAGATCGATCTGGCATCCTACTGGAGGTACCCAAAGGCTAGTTCTGCAAAAATCTCAACGGGAAAAACAGCATTTAATGCTCCAACTACCAATCATTCAGTATTTAACCAAGCATTGAAGACAATGAGTAGAGACACCACTGCTGCACATTTCTTACATTCTTAAGAGTTTAATTCTTTCATTCCTTTTGTCTTCATTCCTCATTTATTGAGTGTGTGTATAAGCTTAAGTGTAAAAGCTGTAATTGTCCTACCCACATTAAAAGCTTGATTTTGTATTCATCCATACCTTAAGAGAGAAGAGGATTGTTCCTCAGTGAGATAAAAATTGTAAAAGGGTGAATACATCTTTGTATTGCAAAGGGTAGAGAGGTTATTCCTTAACCTGAAAAAGGAACATTGTAACTTCTGTTGAAAGTGAGAAAGAAAGCACTTGATAAGAAGGTCAAGGAGAGAGGACGTAGGCAAGAGATTGATCGAACCTCTATAAACGATTGTGTTTGTTACTCTCTTCCCTATCTTGCTTTAATTTGTTTAATTTCATTATATTGCTCATTATCATTTGCTAATTAAATTAGGATTAACTTAAAATTTGCCATTAGCATTAGAAAACCGATTCACCCCCCTCTCGGTAGAGCCAACAATTGATATCAGAGTTAGGACTCTTTAATCACATAGGAACAACTTCCTAAGAGTTAGAAACGATCAAATGGCTCACAACAATGTAGCAACTAGTTTGGTAGGAGAGGGGCATTCTACGGTTAGGCCTCCTATGTTCAATGGGGAACATTATGCCTATTGGAAGACTAGGATGATGTTATTCATTCAAGCAAATGATTATGAGGTGTGGAGGATTATAACTAAAGGACCACAAATCCCCACAAAAAGAATAGAGGGAAGAGATATCCCTAAGGAAGAAGAAGAATGGGACTCAAATGATGTTAAATGTGCCCAACTAAATGCTAAGACCATGCACACTCTCTTTTGTGCTTTAGGGCCAAATGAATACAATAGAGTCTCCGGATGTGACAATGCCAAACAAATTTGGGACAGATTGGCAATAACTCATGAGGGTACAACCCAAGTAAAGGAGACTAAGGTAGGAATGCTCACACATGACTATGAGCTTTTTAGGATGAAGGAAGGAGAATCAATTAGTGATATGTTTACTAGATTCACAGATGTAATTAATGGATTAAAGTCTTTAGGAAAAATATACTCTAATATTGAAATGGTCAAGAAAATATTAAATAACTTACCTAAATCATGGGAAGCTAAAGTGACTGCAATTGAGGAATGTAAGGATCCTCACACATTTCTTTAGATGAATTAATAGGATCACTACTCACTTATGAGATGAAGTTGAGAAGAAATGAAGAGCCATCCAAGAAAGTGGGAGTTGCTCTAAAATCTACTGCTCAAGAGGAGATTAAGAATGAAAGTGGTAGTGAAGAGGATCTTGAGATGGCAATGTTTGCCAAAAGATTTAACAAGTCATGAGAATGAGAGCTAGTGGTAGTAATAGGAGAAACAATAAGAGAGATCAAGAAGAGGTAGGAAGAAAAGATACAATTGTGTGCTATGAATGTAAAAAACCAGGACACATAAAATTTAACTGCCCTCTTCTTAAAAGGCCCAATGATAGGTTCCACAAAAAGAAGGCAATGGTGGCAACATGGAGCAATAGTGACTGCTCCGATGATGACTCAAATGAGGACATTGCCAACTTGTGCTTCATGGCAATTGAGGATGAAAAGGTAACTTCAAACCTCAATGAATATTCTTTTGATGAATTGCAAGATGCATTTGATGATCTTGCATTGGAATATGAATGCATGAGTATGAAATATAAGAAAATAATATCTAAATTGAAGAAAGAAAATGAGTTAATTCTAGAGGACAAATTAGAATGTGAAAAGAAACTAGAAATTACTAATCTTGAAATTTGTGATCTAAAAGAGAAGAATAGTAATTTACATAATTCCTTTAATAGGTTTTATATGGGGCAACAAAAGCTAGATAACATGCTAGAAACCCAAAGGGCATTCTTTGATAAAAATGGGTTAGGATATAATGGAGAAAGTAGAGAGACTCATCTCAAGAGCTTCATTGCTAGAAAGAGTTTGCATAAACCTTCAATTATTTGCTCATATTGTGATAGAAAGGGACATGCATCACATAATTGCAATATGAAGATGACCACTCTTAAAGAAAAAATAGTAAAAAGGATATGGGTTCCAAAAGAAGTAATTAACTCAAAGGATGTTAATGCATTAGCAAAATGGATCCCAAAGGGATCAAGAATTGTATTCACTAACCTCAAAGGACCCATGTGAATTTGGGTACCTAAGACTTGAGTTTGAATCTTTTTGTAGGTGATTGAGCAGTGCCACAAAGCTAAGATAAAGAAAGCTTGGTACTTAGATAGTGGATGCTCAAGGCACATGACAGGTGATAGAAGCCACTTCAATTCATTTAAATCAAAGGTTAGTGGAGAAGTCACATTTGGGGACAACTCCAAAGGTCAAGTTGAAGGGAGTGACTCAATAGGTAATGACTACTTTTCTTTAGAAAAAATATTGTTAGTTAGGGGCCTAAAGCATAACTTACTAAACATAAGTCAACTTTGTGACAAAGGTTACAAAGTAACTTTTGATTGTATGAAATGTCATGTTATAGATCCTAAGTCAAATAGAGTTCTTTTCTTAGGGCATAGACAAGGTAATATATACATTGTCTATCTTAATGAACTTAAGAATGAAAACATATGCCTAATGGTAGACAAAGAAAAGGAATCTTGGTTATGGCATAGAAGACTAGGTCATGCTAGCATGCATGTACTTTCTAAGTTAGCTAGAAAGGATCTAGTTATAGGATTGTCTAAGATGTCCTTTGATCATGAAAAAATATGTGAGGCATGTGTTAAAGGAAAACATAAAAGGACAGCATTTAAGCCTAAGAATAGTGTATCCACCTCTAGGCCTC
The DNA here is from genome assembly GCA_033439115.1 of Firmiana major. Lineage (NCBI taxonomy): Eukaryota > Viridiplantae > Streptophyta > Magnoliopsida > Malvales > Malvaceae > Firmiana > Firmiana major. The sequence continues at coordinate 31,978,310 of CM065913.1, read as the reverse complement.
TTCAATTACTCCACCTAGATTTATTTGGACCAACTAGAACAACAAGCCTTGGTGGGAAACACTATAGATTTGTAATAGTTGATGATTACACTAGGTTCACTTGGGTGTTCTTTTTTAGAGTAAAAAATGAAGCCTTAGAAAAATTCATAGCCTATACAAAAGTGACTCAAAATGAAAAAGGGATACACAATAACTAGTATTAGAAGTGATCATGGCAAGGAATTTAAAAATATAGGATTTGATGAGTATTGCAATGATCAAGGAATTAGCCATAATTTTTCAGCCCCTAGGACACCACAACAAAATGGTGTAGTTGAGAGAAGAAATAGAACATTGAAAGAAATGGCTAGAACCATGTTGTGTGAGAATAATTTACCAAAGTATTTTTGGGCTGAAGCTATAAACACATCTTGCTATATAATTAATAGAGCTATGATTAGACCCATGCTAAAGAAAACTCCTTATGAGCTTTACAAAGGTAAGAAGCCTAACATTAGTTACTTCCATCCTTTTGGCTGCAAATGTTGTCTTAAATAATGGGAAAGATAACCTAGAAAAATTTGATGCCAAGAGTGATGAGGGAATCTTTTTAGGGTACTCCTTGAATTCAAAGGCTTATAGAGTATATAACAAAAGAACATTGATGGTTGAAGAATCTATTCATGTTATATTTGATGAGTCAAACGATGTAGTTAAAGATTCAACCAATGATGAGGATGTTGGAATATTTGAGGAAACTCCAAATTTGGAAGATGATTTATTAGAAAAACTTGACTTAAATAAAGAAGATGAAGAAGAAATAGAGATATTAGAGAAAGAGTCTAGAGCACCAAGAGAGTTAGGATATGTAAAAGATTATGAAATAGTAGGAGATCCAACTCTTGGAGTTAGAACTAGATCATCTCTAAGGAATATGTGTCAATATATAGCCTTTGTATCTCAAATAGAAGCCAGAAATGTCAATGAAGCCTTAGATGACAATAATTGGTTCCTAGCAATGCAAGAAGAATTAAATCAATTTGAGAGAAGTAAAGTATGGAAACTAGTTCCTAGACCTAGTGATCACTCTATAATTGGAACTAAATGGATATTCAAGAACAAGATTGATGAAAATAGTGTGATCATAAGGAACAATGCTAGGTTAGTTGCACAAGGCTATAGACAAGAAGAAGGTATAGATTATGATGAAACCTATGCACCGGTAGCTAGACTAGAGGCAATAAGAATGATACTTGCCTTTGCATGTTATAAAAACTTCAAACTATATCAAATGGATGTAAAGAGTGCATTCTTAAATGGTTTCATTAATGAAGAAGTCTATGTTGAGTAACCTCCCGGCTTTGAAAATCATGAATTTCCTGAACATATTTTCAAACTATCTAAGGCACTCTATGGTTTGAAACAAGCTCCTAGAGCATGGTATGAAAGATTGTCAAAGTTCTTAATAGAAAAAGGATTTTCAAGAGGAAAAATGGATACCACTTTATTCATCAAAAATAAAAATAAGGATTTACTAGTTGTACAAGTGTATGTAGATGATATTATTTTTGGATCAACTAATGAATGTTTATGCCAAGAATTTGCTAAGATTATGCAAGGTGAGTTTGAAATGAGCATGATGGAAGAGCTCACTTTCTTCTTGGGACTTCAAGTGAAGCAAACAAAGGATGAAACCTTGATCAATCAAGCAAAATATACTAAGGACTTGCTCAAGCGATTTGGAATGGACAATTGCAAACCTCAAGCAACTCCAATGGGTACCAACATCAAGCTTGATAAAGATGAAAGTGGTAAGTGTGTAGACACTAAACTCTATAGGTCTATGATTGGCTCATTGCTCTATTTAACTGCAAGTAGACCAGATATTTTGTTTAGTGTATGCCTTTGTGCTAGATTTCAATCCTCTCCTAGGGAATCACACTTATTAGCAACTAAAAGGATCTTTAGATACCTTAAGGACACTCCCTCTCTAGGACTTTGGTACCCCAAGGACTCCACCTTTACACTTCATGCATTTTCAGATGTAGATTTTGGGGGATGCAAAATAGATAGGAAAAGTACTTCAGGTACTTGCCAATTCTTAGGGAATAGATTAATCTTCTGGTTCTCTAAGAAACAAAATAGTGTGGCTCAGTCCACAACTGAAGCTGAATACATAGCAGCAGGTAGTTGTAGTGCTCAAGTGTTGTGGATTAAACAACAAATGAAAGACTATGGTATTGACATGAAACAAGTCTCTATTAAATGTGACAATACCAGTACTATCAACCTTTCTAAAAATCCTATTCAACACTCTAGAACTAAGCACATTGAAATTAGGCACCATTTTCTTAGAGACCATGTTCAAAAGGGGGATATAATTCTAGAGTATATTGACACTTTACATCAAATAGCTGATATATTCACCAAACCCCTTGATAGAGATAGGTTTTGTGTTCTTAGAGGTGAATTAGGGCTCATGAATGTTCCCTAAGATGTTTGTGCTTCAAAATCTTGATTTCAAATTGGTCTTAAAAGTGTTTTTCAATGATTTTTCTGGGCAAAGAGTATGAGAGATCGATCTCCTATCCATATAGATCGATTTCCATACTCCAAATAAGCCTAAAGCATTAAGGTTAAGCTAGGCAGATCGATCTTCTATTCATAAGATCGATCTCCTTAAGCCTCTGTTAAACAACAGATCGATCTGTGCATACGACAGATCGATCTTGTGGAACCACAAATCGATCTCTTCGGGCTTCTGGAAATGACAGATCGATCTGTCGTCTCGACAGATCGATCTCCTGTGCCCTGGACTATAAAAACTGGCGAAAAATCCTCAAATTTCAAATCTCCAAAATCTCAAATCCCTAAACTCCTGTTGCACCTCATCTCTCGATTCTCCCTCCAGATCGATCTTCGGTAAGAAAACTGTCAAATCTTCTCTTCGATTCTTGATCTAGTAACCTACATTGCAAAATTTTTTCTCAAAATTCTTAGCTAAGTGCTCAATTTCTCTCTAGGTTGAATCTAGTTACTGTTTCATTGGTTAGTTGTTTAGAGAACTAGTTTTAAGTGTGTCTTATGTCTAGAAAAATGCCTCGTATTAAGAGAACAGCCAATAGAGAATCTAGACCAACCTCCTCCCAACCACCTTCTACCTCTTTAGTCACTACCTTTAACAGGTGTTTTAAAACACCTGCAAAAAGGAAGAGATATGAAAAGTATTTTTCCACCATGCCAATTAAACATTGGCGAACCATCGATTTTTCTTTCTTAAACCGCATTGATTTTCCCTATCTAACCAAATTTGAAGAATTTGGTTGGATTTCGTTTCTTAAAATCAATACTCCCGTACCCCCAAACATCGTCAGGGCATTCTTTTCAAATGCCGAACTCACATATGATCCTGACGATACTTGTAAAATTCTCGGGTTTTCAACGTATGTCATGGGTAAGTCCATTGCAATAGACCCTGATGTCTTAGCCCAAGCTTTCCACATAAGCAATGAAGGCTTGACCAATGAAGATGAGGAAGTCCCCTTGGAGTTTGACCTTCCTGGGGATAAGGCGAGTGACCTCCCAATGCACCAATGGTTACTCCACCTCATTATCTCATGGAATCTTCGTCCTTTCGGTACCCGTCATTCCACCGTTAGGAGGTTAGATCGTTTTTGAATCCACCACATCCACTCCACAAGTCAAAAACCCAACCTTGTCCATTTTATCTATGAAGATTGGTTGAAGATCGTACGCGGCCAAGCCACTACGATAGTTTTTTCGCAACCGTTGGCGTATTTTCTACAACGACTTGGAGTGGACTGCAGTTGTGAAACGGGTGAAGTGCCCTCCCCAAAGAGCGTCCTAAACATCGGAACACTTCACCACATGGGATACTACAAAGACTTCCGAGGGGATTGGAAGAAGAAGCGGGAATAGCAGCCATGGAGGAAGATCCCACAGACGAGCCCCTTGCTCCACCTGCTGCCCCGATTGAGGGACCATCGTCCTCGACTCCTCCGCCCACTGCACCGGTTCCCTCACCTGCTGGCATGGAGTCCATAGTGACCATGATGAGTGAGCTCAACCGGAAGATCGAAGAGGGTTTTGCAAACCTTCATGCAACCCAGCAGCGGCTGTTCGTGGAACTAAACCGCAAAGTCGATGAAGGCTTTGCAAATCTTCATGCTACTCAGGAGGTGATGTATGATGAGCTTCAGGTCGCTCGTACTCACATTGAGGATCTTATGGATCGAGTTCCTCCACCGTAGCATATGAATAATAGGATAAGATTAATTAGTTTTCATGTGTACTTCTTGTTGTTTTTGAAACTGCATTTGCTTGAATGAAATATTAGTTATTGTTGCCATCTGCTCAAATGATTTACTATTTTGAAATGCACAATGTGTTTACAGTTGGACTGTTTCCTTAACCTTTAGCGTCATTGATATGACAAAAAGGGGGGAGAAGAAAAGAGAACATGTGGGTTAATTAAAAGATGTGAAAATGGCTTTAAGAAACATGTCTAAAGGTTTAAAGGAATGATTAAAATGAGGGGGAGTTAAGAAAGTCATGAGGTCAAAAGCTAAAAGAAAGGGGGAGCTTATAAAAAGGGGGAGCTTGTGCAAATTAACTAAACATGTTGATTGAATAGGTTTTGTCATATCAAAAAGGGGGAGATTGTTGTGATAATATATTTTGAAATGACAAAACAAGTAAATTTAATAGTATAAAGATGATATAAAAACATGTTTAGAGGTTATTAGTACCAGAACTTGAGTTTCTGTAGATGAGAGATCGATCTGGGTTATGAGAGATCGATCTCCTGGGTTTTATTGGATGAGAGATCGATCTCATGAAGACATGAGATCGATCTGCTAAGCCTTGAACCTGTACAAAGGTATTAAGGAAGATTGAGATCGATCTATAAGGGTTATGAGATAGATCTGCCTAAAACTAGATTTAAGGAGATCGATCTGATCTAGGATGAGATCGATCTCCCCTAAAGTAAAGACAGTAGATCGATCTATAAGATCGATCTATACTCAAACAGAGAACTCATGAGATCGATCTAGTATAGGAAGAGATCGATCTCCTCAAAGTCAGAGAGCTAAGGAGATCGATCTGGGTTAATGAGAGATCGATCTCCCCACTACGAGAATACATGACAGATCGATCTCTAGATCGATCTTGCCTCAAACAGAGAGATTGGAAGATCGATCTGCCTATTCAACAGATCGATCTCCCTTAACATGTTTAAATTGTAAGATCGATCTCCTTGTGTTATTTTGCTTTGATCTTGCAGGATTTATAACTAAGAGATCGATCTGGCCAAGATGGCAGATCGATCAGGCATCCTACTGGAGGTACCCAACGGCTAGTTCTGCAAAAATCTCAACGGGAAAAACAGCATTTAATGCTCCAACTACCAATCCTTCAGTATTTAACCAAGCATTGAAGACAATGAGCAGAGACACCATTGCTGCACATTTCTTACATTCTTAAGAGTTTAATTCTTTCATTCCTTTTGTCTTCATTCCTCATTTATTGAGTATGTGTATAAGCTTAAGTGCAAAAGCTGTAATTGTCCTACTCACATTAAAAGCTTGATTTTGTATTCATCCATACCTTAAGAGAGAAGAGGATTGATCCTCAGTGAGATAAAAATTGTAAAAGGGTGAATACATCTTTGTATTGCAAAGGGTAGAGAGGTTATTCCTTAACCTGAAAAAGGAACATTGTAACTTCTGTTGAAAGTGAGAAAGAAAGCACTTGACAAGAAGGTCAAGGAGAGAGAACGTAGGCAAGAGATTGGCCGAACCTCTATAAACGATTGTGTTTGTTACTCTCTTCCCTATCTTGCTTTAATTTGTTTAATTTCATTATATTGCTCATTATCATTTGCTAATTAAATTAGGATTAACTTAAAATTTGCCATTAGCATTAGAAAACCAATTCACCCCCCTCTCGGTAGAGCCAACACGGTGGATACATATGAGGATAATAAGACATAGGATAATTAGTAAATAGTTGAGGTGGATAATAACCTTGTGGTGGGGGATAATAACCGTAAGGAGGTTGAAAATGTAAAGATGGTCTCGATGGATAATGATCTTGAGTACCAAATGATTCATTAGTAGAACTTGACCTTCTAGACGAAGAGCCTCCAGAAGTATCATGTTAGTGCTTCTTGGTTTTTCCCTTTAATCGAGCTCTATCTTGACTACCATCCCCACTAGATCTAAAAGATGGATTTACTCCATAATCTGACATATCAATGAATAATCCACCAGTTGCAGCAAGCCCATATTCTCCTCCAAGTGGACTGAAAGGTCTATTTTCTCTTGCACCACCACTATAATCAGCACTACTACCATGATCACCACCATCACCACCACTATCACCATCACCATCACCAGCATCAGATGAAGTTGAACCCTCGTCATCATCATTCTGAGTTGCTGTCGGATTTGTACTTGACTGATGTACGTTTTCTTCCGATTGATGTGATTGTTCATAGTTCATTTCATCATCAGAATTATCTGCAGGCAACCAATCAGAATTTTGACCATCTAACAAAGGTCTTTCTCTCTCTTGCAACCATTCTGAAAGTGGATATTCGTCTTCAAATATATGATCAAGGCTAATAGGATTGAAACTATCGTTTATCTCATCAGGACTCATTCTTTTTTGATGTCTCATCCTTAACCTCATATTATAATAAGTATATACTAACTTCTGAAGTCTTTCATATTTCAATCTATTTCTGGCCTTAGTGTGTATATAGCTAAATGTGCTCAAATTTCTTTCACAATTTGATGCAGAAGTTGTTTGACTAAGCACTTTAATTGCCAATTTTTGTAATTCAGGAACACATGTGCCATATATCATCCACCATTCAGCTGTATAAAATTATTTAAAATAAATTTAACATCCAAAATAATTAAATAATATTAAGTAAATTTTAATAAATTAGCTGTTCACCTGGATTCATTTGCTTCCAAGCTCTCTGTGCCTGAGGTTTACCGAACGTCTCATTTTTTTGTCGAAATAATATCAACTATATTGATAAAAAATATAATTTATCAAATAAATAAATACAAAAAGTAATTTTATTTCTAATACACAAAGTAAATTTTAAAGTATAAAACAATATTAAACACTAACCTGGTTAATCATCCTGATTTGAGTATCCATAGAAGGTTCTAATCTTTCTATTACTGCTTTTGTCCCTTGTAATGTTTCTCTTAACACACTTTCAGAATGCTCCACACCAAATTGAAATTAAGGATTAAGATAGTAACCTAAAAATAATTCAGAACAATATTATCTAAAAGTAATAAAAATAAATATATAACTAATTTAAACATAATGATAAAACATAAAAATGTTTTTAATTACCATCCACATTTTTAGTCTACTTACCAGCTGAATGCAAGTCAGAATGCATGAAGATCCATCTGTTGTCAATAATCTTTTCATAATCAGCAGAGTATCGACAATCTGCTTGAATTGCCCGTTTAGCTCTATCCACAGCCTCATAAATAAAGCCCATGATTGGTTTCTCATCACTATCCACAAACCGCAATGCCTTTACCAAAGGCTCATAAACTTTTGTTATGTCACGTGCTCTTCGCCAAAATTCTTTTCCTAAAACAATTTTTTTGGCTTCATAGGCAGGCCCCGACTTTTGTTGTCCCCATTTTGACTCTTTGAACTCCTATATATTCATGAATAAAATTTTAAAGTAATATAAATAAGATATCACAAAAAAATTGTTAGATTTAAAAACTAAAAAACAATTACTAAGTACTAACCTTTGAACTGAACATTTCTCTTAAACCTTGTTTGTGTTTTATTATCTCCTGTAGTTGGATGAAATGGGTGGCAAATCGGGTAAGACCAGGACGAAGTATTTGTCTTCCTTGAGTATATTTTTTCATTAAATCAACCGTCTATATGTGATTGTATATGAAACACGTCACTTTCTTCGCCTCATCCAAAACTTTTTTCACACTTGACTTTTTGCCAATATCTTCGAGACATAAATCTAAGCAATGAGCTGAACAGGCCATCAAGTACAGATGTTTCCTTTTTTCCATTAATTTTTTTCCAGCAGCCTTAAGTGCTGCCTCATTGTCAGTGACTATTTGGACAATGTATTCTTCTCCAATCTCTTCTACAGCATGATCCAATAGCTTGTAGTAAAATTTAGTATCTCTAGTACGAGCACTAGAGACATCCACAGATTTCCAAAAAATGGTCCCTTTACTACAATAAACGAGAAAATTAATTATATGCATTTGGTTGAAACTGTTTGTCCAACCATCACACATCAGTGTAGCACCTAATTCACTCCAATGAACCTTTAATCCATTAACCCATTCTTTCACTTGTCTATACTCTGACTCCAAATACACATCAGAAACCTCATAAGGTGTTGGGAGTTTGACATGTTGTCCAATTTCTGCAGCTACAGAAATTAAATTGTGCAACCATGGAGAGTTTGCTAACTGAAAAGGGAGTCGATCATATATAAAAAATTTAGATACTGATTCACCTAATTTCTTTCTCAATGTCTTTAAAAAAGAATCATTTACTTTTGGTTGCTTTGCACTCTTGCTTCTAACCAATTCAGATATGGCTCCCCTTAATGAAAATTTCGAGTCAGTTGGAAAGGATTTCTTTATTTTTTTTATCAAAATAGTCACTAACTGAACCGTGAGAGTTCCGTCCCTCTTCATAAGTATTACTGAAACCACCAGTTCTTTGCCTAAATTCTTGCCTCATATGCCATTCACGTTGTGATTGGACACTGTCTCGCATAGCTTGTCTTGTAGCATTCTCTTTGTCCATGAACCCTTCATAATCATAATCCTCTCCTCTTAATTGAGATAAGAATTCATCTTTTCTCCTTTTGTTATCAAATTTCTTTGATTTACTTTGTTGAAGGAGTTTCATCATACTTTCTCTAACAGTGCCTATTAATAATATAGTTAAGAAAAAGAAAAAATTAGTTGTACATGTTAATGTAATTTTATAATCTTAATTGAGAAATTAATAATAATATTTATAACTAACCGGTAATGTTGGGGCATGGTGCGACATTGCCAGTCTTATGAGTAATATGCTCCTTGAAGCGTATTATTCCTCCTTTTACAACTTTCCCACAAAGTTTACACGACACAATTCCTTTTGCATTTGGTATAGGTATTCCGAAATGCCAACCGATGTCATCACTCGGTGCGCCTTCTACTCCTTTATTTGGAAACTTCTCACGTGGTGGCATGCTTGATTTTTTCTATAAAATAAGTAATTATAAACATGAATTAAAAATATTTTATTTTTCATACATAAATGAAAACTAAATTCAATTTATCAAAAAATAATTGAATTTGAACAATTAATTTTTTATATTTTACTATAATATTGTATTACATTAAAAATTTAATATTAATTGTTCACTATCAAAATTCAATATAAGCATTATTTTTCTCTTAAGTTATAATAATATTTAGTGCTATATTTTTAAATATTAATAACTTAAATTTGACAATTAAAAAATCTACTGAAAAATTTATCTTAACAATGTTAATTTTACCCAAATTGAGATAATTACTAAACATTTAAGCTAATTACATAACATTTAGGTTATAATTATTAAATATTTACTTAAAAATTTATTAATTAAAACTAACTCCTTAAAAATTTGTATTAATTATACTAATTAAAAAATCAACTACTAAAAAACTATACTAATTTAAGCTAATTATTAACACTTTTTAATTATTTATTAAATATTGACTTTAAAAATTATTAATTAATACTAATTCTTTAAAAATTTGTATTAATTATACTAATTAAAAAATTATACTAATTAAAAAATTAACTACTAAAAAATTATACTAATTTAAGCTAATTACAAAACATTTTGGTTATAATTATTAAATATTTACTTAAAAATTTATTAATTAAAACTAACTCCTTAAAAATTTGTATTAATTATATTAATTAAAAAATTAACTACTAAAAAACTATACTAATTTAAGCTAATTATTAAACATTTTTAATTATTTATTAAATATCGACTTTAAAAATTATTAATTAATACTAATTCTTTAAAAAAATTGTATTAATTAAAAAATTATACTAATTAAAAAATTAACTACTAACAAATTATACTAATTTAAACTAATTACTAAACATTTTTAAATAATTATTAAATATTTAATATAAAAATTATTAATTAAAAATTATTAATTTATAATAATTAAAAAAATTATATTAATACCCCTCCCCCCCCATCTCACTAATTTATAATAATTAAAAAAAATTATATTAATTAATTTTGGTTATAATTATTAAATATTTACTTAAAAATTTATTAATTAAAACTAACTCCTTAAAAATTTGTATTAATTATACTAATTAAAAAATTAACCACTAAAAAACTATACTAATTTAAGCTAATTATTAAACATTTTTAATTATTTATTAAATATCGACTTTAAAAATTATTAATTAATACTAATTCTTTAAAAAAATTGTATTAATTAAAAAATTATACTAATTAAAAAATTAACTACTAACAAATTATACTAATTTAAACTAATTACTAAACATTTTTAAATAATTATTAAATATTTAATATAAAAATTATTAATTAAAAATTATTAATTTATAATAATTAAAAAAATTATATTAATTATTTTTTTAATCTAACCCCAAAAAAGGCTCCAGATCCCCACCCCCCCAATCTCACTAATTTATAATAATAAAAAAAATATTATATTAATTAATTCCCCCCCACCCAAAAAAATCGCTCCACCCAAAAAAATCGCTCCAGATCTTTTCCCAACCACCCCCTCCCCAAATCTCACTAATTTATAATAATTAAAAAAAATTATATTAATTAATTTTTTTAATCTAACCTCCCTGCACACCCCTCCCCGAAAAAAAAATCGCTCTAGAGCTTTCCCAACCCCCCCCCCCCCCCCCAATCTCACGCTCCAGATCTCCTCCCCCCCGGGGGCTCTAGATCTTCCCCCCATACCTCATCGTCTTCGATCTTCTTTCTTTCAACAGATTTTGTTCCCACTGGATCCAGAGGCCGCCAGAGCTAAACCATCCCCCCCAACATCCACCCACGCTCCAGATCTTTCCCACCCCCTCCCCCAACGCTCCAGATCTATTTCATTCCTCATCGTCTTCGGTCTTCTTTCTTTCAGCAGTTTCTGTTCCCACCAATTAAAAGTTTACTGATTTTATTCTAGTTTAAAGAGTTTAGTTTTACCTGACTATGTTGATGGTCTGTTCTGTATGTGGCTGCCTCTGTTTCGGATCTGTATGTGGCTAGCCTGGCTGTGCCTGTGTGATCTGCTACTGACTACCGTTAGTCTCTCTGTTTCTATTGTTGGCTGCTGGTTTTTGCTGTATTTTTCAGGATTGGCAGATTAGTTTTTTTTTTTTTGATTTGGTTTGTTAATTTTTTTCTGTTGAGTCTGTTTTTATACACACTCAACAGAATGGAGAAAATGAGGTAACGGAGGATAGCGGCGATAACGGTCCGTTATCACCGCTATTCTCCGTTAGCTCCCGCTACCTCCGTTTTTGACCCCGTTACGGGTGTGAAATTTTTTCACACCCGTTTTTTTTTCTAATTGCGGTGGTGGTTGGTGCCGCTACCGCTAAAAATCGATCGCGACTCAGAGTCGCAGCCGCTATTTCAAACACTGACTTGTCATACAATGCTTTGGTTCTTGTTTCAGGCTATACAAAGCCTTATGTAATCTGTAGACTAGCTTCTGCTCTCTGTCTCCAACTTCAAAACTTGGTGGTTTACACATATAAACTTCTTCATGTAAGGTTCCATTAAAAAAAAACATTATTAACATCTAATTGTTTAAGTGACCACCCTTTAGACAATGCCAAAGCAAGAATGAATCTGATGGTAGTAAGCTTAACCATTAAACTAAATGTCTCACCAAAATCAATACCAGGCAGTTGGAGGTATTCTTTAGTTACCAAGTGTGCTTTATACCTTACAATTGAATCATTCGAATTTCTCTTCAACTTAAAAACCCATTTGTAGCCAACTATTGACCTACCTGAGGGATGAGGAACCAAAGACCTAGTCTTGTTCTTCATCAAGGCATCATACTCGACATAAACAATTGCTTTCCATTTATTGCGTTGTAAAGCCTAAATAATGTTTCTTGATTCATTGCAATCTAGATCAACAAGATAGGATTTTGGTTCAAAATTACTACTTTTGGATCGTATTTGCATAGAATGCTGGTTAACAGTAACAGGAATTGGAGGTGAACCTAATATAGAGGATTGATCACTCTGCGAAGTCATAAGAGGTTAAGGATGACTGAAAGAACTTTGTGGAGATTTGTTTGAGATAATTAGAGTAAAAGAATTGATAATGTGCATATTAAATATGTTAATTGTCATATTTTCTCATGATTTAGATTCTTTTATATGCTTAATTTTTGGATTTAACTTATACTTTGTATTTTATATTATTGGATGAAGGGATAAGAACGAAATGGATTAAAGGTGCAAATTTTGATCAATTCTCAGAACCAGAGGATGTCGTGGTGTTAGACGTGGGCACGTCTAAGGTAGTGACGGAAAATACAACTCAAATATGTGAATTCAAGTCAAGGTCCATCACCTGTAACTAAATTTGACTTAACCGGTCTGAGGATGCCAAGTGGAGGATTTTAATTATTGATGAAGTGATGACATGACTTTCTTGGGTAAAAAGCAATTAATGGTCAAAGAAGGAAAGAAATTGACTTGTAATTAAACTCAATCAAGTTTCTTTTGGAAACAAATCTAGGGTTAGACTATTTAGAATATATATATATATATATATATATATATATATATTCTAAATAGTCTAACCCTAGATTTGTTTCCTAAAGAAACTTGATTGAGTTTAATTACAAGTCAATTTCTTTCCTTCTTTGATATATATATAAATATATATATATATATATATAAGGCTAGAGGGGAACGATTACATACATTCAACTATTCTATTTTTCTTTAGGGAATTGAATACTTCCTTTTCTTTAGTGTTTTTTTCTCATCTCCATGGCTTGCTAAATTATTTAGTCTAACCAAAGGTTGGGTTTTTCAAGAATTGAGAGATCTAATTAGTTTTTATTTTGTTCTTTAATATCTTTGCTATTTATATATCTTCTGCGCTTGTTAAAATTATTGTTTTGATTGATTGTGCAAAAAGAGTCATTTGTTCAATTGTCAAGATAATATATCACAAATTAGAAATTTGAATCTGTAATTTTTTTAGTATTCTAATATTAGTGGTAAATAACATAATTGATTACAAAGAGGTTTTCAATTCTATGTTATAAGGATATATAATCTAGCTTAAATAAACCTGCATGTGTATTTATTTATTAGAATTAGTAGTTTTCTAGTTTTTAATGTTGTTGGTAAATTAAATCTTAAGATCGTATCTAAGGTTGTTTACTAGAAAAAGAAATAATTAGAGATCGTATCCTAATTATCGAGGAGGTAAGGAGAGACAAGTTGTTAGGTCGTATCAATAACGATAACCAATTTGGTAAAGATTAAAAGAATCCATCTTTGCATCAATGATCAATTCTGTGAACTCATTCTAAAATTATTTCTTTAGTTGGATGTCTCAACATATTGATTTTTCTTTTCATTCTTTTCCTTAGCAAAAAACTAAATCTATCAACATATTTTTTCTTTTCATTCTTTTGCAGAGAAAAAAATCTAACCAATTTCTGTGAGAAACGACCTTACTCATATATACAATAATTTTAATTTATTTTTGAGCAAGAATTTAATTTGTTGATCTCGATAGCCACCAAAAATGAAATAGAAAGCATATATGATCACTGTTTAACATTGAAATAGAAGGAGTAGAAGACGTTGAAGAATTGAGATTTTGATTAGAAACAACAAGTGGTGGTGAGTGTAAAGAGAAAGAATCCCATATTGGATGTTGAGAATTGTTTGAGATAATTAGAGTAGAAGAATAAAATGGAGATGAGTTATGATCACTGTTTAACACTTAAATAAAAGAAGTAGAAGATGTTGAAGATTTAAGATTTTGACTAGAAACAACAAGTGGTGGTGAGTACAAAGAGAAAGATTCTAAAGACAAATTGGATTTGGCTACTGTAGAAAAAAGTTCAATATAAGGAAATTTGTTCTCATTAAAGATGGCATGTCTTGATACAAACAAATTTTCATTAGCATCTAAACACTTATACTTTCTATGATTAGGGCTATAAACAAGAAAAACACAAGGAGAAGAACTGTAACTAAGTTTATAATTTTGATAAGGCCTAAGTTATGAAAAACATAAGCAGCCAAAAGATTTAAGAAATATATAATCTAATTTAGGAATGATTTAGGAAAGCTTGTTTCATGAAATGAATGAAGGGTTTCAAAGCTTCATTCTTTGATTTGGGAAAGTAAAGCCATGTATATCTGAATAGGCATCAATAAAAGAGATATAATGCCTGAAACCATCTCCTGATAAATGAGGTGTAGGTACCGATAAATCAGATTCAATAAGTGTAAGTGGTGCATGATAGACAGTGTTAGACAATGAAAAAGGAAGTTTATGACTCTTGGCCATTTGACAATGAGAACAAATGTATTTTTTATTGATTGTGGTTGGAATATTACAGAATGTAAAACTTTAGAAACTATAGTAACATGTGGATGGCCTAAATGCCTATGCCAGAGTACAAAGGAATCTATTTTTGGAACTGATGCTTTTAGTAAAGTGTTGGAGTCAGAAAACTTGCATATAAGAATTTCATTCTGGTCCTGAAGTTCATTAGCAGTAGAATGATTAATTGACAAGTTGAACCTGTACAAGCCATGTTAAGTGTCCCCTTTAAAAGTGTTTCCTTGGTGATAGGGTCCTTCACAAAGCAAAAGTCAAAATGGAATTCGAAGTAGACATTGTTATCTTTACAGATTGAGAGATTGATCACAAATTCTTTGTAATTTGAGGAACATGCAAGATATTTCTTAACTAAAAAGATTTTGAAGAAGAATGAATAGTAGAATGACTTATACCTGAGATATTAAATCCAACTCCATTTTACATATGCAGTTTTCCAGAGCCATGATACTGAGATCCAACATTTAGATTTTCCAGTGCATGTGTGATGTGATTAGTAGCACCGAAATTAGGAAACCAATTGGAATCAGTCAAAGAACTTGTTGTTGCTATTGAGCCTTTTGCCATGTTTGCTTCTGAATGACTGAAATCATTTTTTGGATGAACAAAAATGGTGTTTCTTGGCTAGAAATATGATTTAAAGTTGGTGTTTCTTGGCTGAAAAGGTGATTAATTAAGATCCGGATTAAAGTCAATAGCAAACCCATGATAGCATTTGTGGACTGTATGACCAAGCTTTCCACGTAATTGGCATTGAGGTTTAGATCCAAACACTCATCTACCCCGAAATCTACCTTTTTCTTTTAAACTTCTAACATCACCGGAAAACCTCTTTGTCCTCGGCTATTTTCAAAGCAAGATGATCTTTTCTGATGAATGGCTACACTTGCTGCTGAGAATGAAGAATCTGTAAATGAAAAGTTCTAAAGGTTCCTGGATTCAATGGTAAACAATAATGTAGAAGTTGCTTTCCAAGTCGATAATTCTTTCTAAATAGATATTGCTTCCACTATAGCATCATACTCTTGACCAAGTCCAAACAAGGCAACATGAACAAGTTCATCATCTGGCATCTTGCAGCAACAAGATTGTACGGTATCCCACAAAGGTTTAACCTTTATCAAATAATCTTTCATGGTAAGGCTGATCTTTGCATTTATATGAGATGCAAAGTACTTATCTATGGATTCTCACAACTCTCTTGTAGTCTCACAACCTATAAAGCTGGCAAGATTTGATAACTGTTGGAAGATAGCAGCCAAGAAACCAAAAGTTGGTCATGCCTATCATAAACCTCAAACTCAGGTGTATTACTTAGAGGAACAAGTTGTTTACCATCTATGTAGCATTTTAAGCCATAACCCCTCAAGGTTGCTATTACCTGCTGCTTCCATAACAAGAAATTGTTATCTTCAAGCTTCACAGTGATACTTTGTGAGCTTGAATTAAGAATAATAGATGTAGATGATTCTTTGGTAGCTGTCGAACCTCTTTCCATGGCCAACTCTGATACTATGTGAAGAATGTATGTGTTGAGCAATGAAGAAAAAGGAAGAAGAAGAAGAAGATGAATGAATAGAAGAATTAAAGATTCACAAAGATAACTTCATTCATTCAACAACAACAACTTCTGTATACAATTCTGTATTTATAGTTCCAACTAACTAACTAACTATAGTTCTTTAACTAACTAATCTGTTGAGTTTAGTTAAACTAACTGTTTAACTAACTCAGCTATAATCACAACTGTAACAGCTGCCAATATCTTTCCCGCCTTCCATGTATCTTCAGCCAACCCCAAAGATCTGTTTTTTCTCTCAAAATCATCATCAGACAAGGACTCATTAATAACATTTCCAGATGACCTTTTTACTTTTTGTTGCTTTTTATTCTTTAACTTTTTTTTTTTAAACTTTGTAATGATTTATTCTCCAATTCCTGTTTAAACTTGTCAACATTTTTTTATCTTACCACTCTTAGTTTGTATTTTTGCAAGAAAAGTTAACAACTAATCACTTTCATCAGAATGGTCTTCTTTTGAGGTTGCTAACTTTTGTGTCTCTCTAATGATAGAATCTTCCTCACCAATTACAACCTGAATACTTCTTTCTTCATTTGATCCTTTCACTTTCTCTCTCTCGTCAAACCTCACCAAGTTTAATAAATTTTCCCTTATTTGATGATACATCTTTCTTCATTTGCCTTCTTTACACGTGTTACCTACTGCATCTTCCAGCAATAGCTCCATATCATCCTTATTGATAGCACCATCAAATCAATTTTTTCCTACATTGTAAGACTCGATTTTTATCATAAGAGTAAAGAGAATGAATAAAAATTTTCGAATACATTTAAAAAATGCAAAAAATTGAAATGAAATTTTCGAACACGTTGAAAGGTAAAACGGTCAAAAGATCGAAAGTCGGTATAAATTCTACAAGAAAAATTTAATTAAAAACATGAGATTGAGAAATCTTGATCAATAACGAAAAAATAATTAAATTTCGAGTTAAGTTGATTAAGATATGAATTTATTGAAATTAATCAGAAATTTTACTTGGGACAATATCTTGAAAATACGAAGAAAATACATCGAAAAATAGTTAAAATATAATAAATAAATTAAATAAATAAATTTAAATAAAATATAATTTTTTAAGGCTATTTTTGGATTTTTAGAATATTTTAATGATTAAAATAATATTAATATAAATTATAAATATAAATATATAAATAAAAAAAAGAAATGAAAAAAAAAAAGAAACGAAATCGCAAAATGCGATTTTTGCAAAGGGGAGGGGGGGGAGAAGACTGAAACCAAGGGAAACGAATTCCCTTGGCTCCAACGAGACCACCGGCGGAAGACGCGAGGAGGCGGACGACAAGGGTCGATCGGCACCCCAGGAAGCCGACTCGCACACCCATGCGCGGTGAGATCGTTGGAGAACGCCAAATCAGGAGGTGACTGTTGCGAGGGAGAAGGGAAGATTCGCCGACGATGGTGCCGTTTCGACCCACACCGAGGCCCGATTATGAACGCCTAGCTGATGACGCGTGGAACGGTGCCGGAATCATGCCGGGAATCGATCGAAAACACCGTGAACGACGACGGGGAGGCTTGAATCGATACGGATCGGTTTAGCAAGAACTGAACCGGGGTGGATCGAACCGGTCTGAATCGGGTTGAACAGGACCGAACCGGTTCAGCCAAGAAAGAGAGGAAAAAGGGAGAAAAAGGAAGAAAAAGAGAAAAAGGAAAAAAGAAAAATTTTTTGGGGATACACCGAATTTTGGGTAAGTCGATACGAGATCAAAAGTGACCGATTTGATTTTCAAAAAATTTATTTAAATTTATTTAATCAAAAATTAACCCGGAATTAAATATAAAATTGTGCAATTCGATGATAAATCATATACGTGAGACGATCGAACTCCGATTTACGCACCATCACATAATTTCGAGTAAGTAAAGCTCATTTACGACAACAATATGATTATTACACAATTTGAAATTTATTTTGCAGATTTCGGATTAATTTCTACATAAAAATAAATTATATTCGTATTTTTGAATTAATTATCGTAAATAATATACGGGCTATCCAAAGAGTTTGAAACGAAGCCTAATAGATATTGAGAGCCCAATAGACTCGAAGAAAGGATTTAATAAGTGAAAACGGGCTGGAAATGGGTCGAGGCCCATTAAGATGAAATCGGGCCTAATAAAGTAAAACGGGCCCAATGATTTAAATTTAAGCTCAATAAAGGTTAAATATGGATAAGTGTATTGTATTTAACCCGATAAATATTTATACACAGTTTCGAAGATTGGATTGGGAGCAAATCGGATTGCGTGATGAGACATCAGTGGAAAAGTCAAACTGTACAGAGAATCGAGGTAAGGGAATTTTGTAACTGCTTAGAGATATCTGCGCATATTTTTGGGGTTATTTACATTACGTAGAATTTCATAAGGTATCTAGAAATATAATAATAATTTTTACGAAAATCGTTGTATATGTGAAAATTACGATTTTGCCCCTAGTTTAGGAAAACTTCAAAAAAGGTAGTAAGACTATGAAATTGCATGATTTTCATGTTTTTGATATTCATATGATTATATTGCTTTAATTTAAGCAAATTATGGATAGGTGGTTGTTTATTTCTTGTTTTTACATGAAAGGGCACGAATTAGGTGCCAGTTGTGATTTTTGATTTGGTTTTAGTGAGATTTAGCAGCCTATCATGTTTTTTATGAGTTTTAAATCGTATGTGGATTTTACTTGGTTTTATGCATCTGTAATAGAGTATTGCTCGTACGTGAATTTAAATTGGATTTATAATTATTTTTAAGTCGTACTGGAGCGTTGCTCGTACGTAGATTTCATTGATTTTTATGAAACCCTGCTGGAGCTTCGCTTGCACGAGGGTTTTTCTGATATCATGAATATGCATGGAGCCGTGCTGGAGCTTCGCTCACACAGAAATTTTATGACATGCATTTAAACGTGTTGGAGCCTCTTGTAAACTGTGTGTCACAGTGAGAAGATATGCTCGCACGTGTAGATTGAGACATGGGTTGGTTATCGACATGGTTTGGAGTGGGATAAGACCTATGGCAGACATCCCCAGACTGTGATATTGGGTTCATGGAGTACGTTGTATCGTGTATGTCGCACGGAGTACGTTGTACCATGTAGTCTGACTATTGTATTCTCATGATGTGATATTTTGGTGGGTAGGATTTGACCCACCTCCCGTTGCAGTTGTGATACCCCACACACCGAGATCCATGTGGCCTGAGATCACAGGGACATAGTCCTCGATTGTTTCCATACAGTAACCTGCATGTCTCACATGATATATATATTTGATTGGTCTTGTTAGACCAGGGTAGACCCGAGGGAGGGGTCGAGCCCCGATTTGTGACGATTTTCATGAAATGTGGTATTAAATGAGAAATTGATGGGTTTTATGAGGATATTAATGATTTTAAAGATGCGTTGAATCCCTCTGGGATTGTTTTGATGAGTTTTACTGCACCGAGCATGAGAGGTTTTACATGAGATGTTTTTCATGTTTTACATGCCGATTCATGTTTTACGATATATGATATACTCATACATGGCATGGTTTTAATTGCCTCATGCTCAAGATATAAATGTTTTACATGTCATGCCTTTACCAGCATGTATATAGTGTAGTTATCTACCTGCTTGCATTATTGCCTTACTGAGCAAGTTTCTCTCACCCTTTCATTTTTCACCCTACAGGGTACATTCAGTAGAAGAGAGCGACAGTAGTCTTGTATTTCAGTTATCCGCTACTTCCTATCAAGACCAGGTATACATATTCGTATAATTTTTATATCTGAACATATAGAGGCACAGTATTTTACACAGATATAATATTGGGGATGTATTTAGTTAAAATGAATTGATATGTAAATGAAATATGAAAAATAGATGTTAAGGTAAGTAACATGACAGGAGGGACTAACATCAACTCATAGCCCAACTGTTAGTAGTGAAACTGTTCACGACGGGTAAGGAAATGAAAAAGTGAAAAATTTGTAGGGGTTTTTAAGAAAAATGGGTTATGACGAGAGGTGGTATCAGAGCTGAGTTGGCCTGATATGAGTCGGTGTTAGTGGTTAAGTAAATTTACATCCTCATGTACTGTGCATTGTTTAGATACAATTATGTATATCAAGGTGGAAGTGCAGCTAAGAATTTAGTTTCGAATGCAAGAATATAGTTTTGATAACTGATAGCCGCTATGGTAGAAGGGCGAGTACACATGCTCGAGGCCGTAGAGATAGACCTGAGAGTCGAATGAGTTGTCACATGAGACTTAAGATGAGAGTGATGTGGAGGCTAATGTTGAGCATACTCCATAGGGTCCTATAAAGAGACCAAATAGTATTGAGACACGCTCCAAGAGGATGGAGTGGAGGGTAGAAAATATTTTGGAGTTATTTACTCAATCTATGCAGGTAGTTGAGGATAGGCAGGGTAAAGCCTGAATAGATGCCTCAGACTATAGAGATTCCCACACCCCTCCGGTAGATAGTGAAGTTGTATGGATTCTTTCGGTTTATGTCGACTGAGAAAGTGACTTTTAAATATGTTTATGATAGAGGGTAAGGCGGAGTATTGGTGGAAGTCCGCTCGACCTATTTGAAGAGTTAGACGTCAAGAGCCGATATGAGAAATATTTCTGAATGTATTCCGGTGACAGAATATTTCGGACACTACTTAAAGAAAATTACAGGTAAAATTTCTTACACTGCCCAGAGACATTGGTTGATTGACGAGTATGAATCTCAGTTTATATATCTGCCCAGGTATTACCCCGACACTATGGGTAGTGAGAGTCGAAAAGCCCAAAAGTTCATGGAAGGTCTCAAATTGTCGATTAGAGTCCGATTGGCCCCGTTAGATATAACTACCTATGTCGAGGCAGTGCGCAGAATACAGTTACGTGAATAAGATCATGTGTTGCATGCCTCTGCGATTGAGAAATGTAGTAAGGGCCGAAATAGAGACAGAAGAGAATAGAGAATGATAGAGATGTCAGAGCGGGAAAAAGACCAGTTGGTAAGAGATTAGAGTTGATGAGTCACGGGGTAAGATGATTGGTAAGGTCTCAGTATATTCAATTTCATCACTTTTGAAGGGTATTGTGATTGGAGGATCTCGACCTGCTCTGTAGCAGTGTGAGCAGTGTGAGCAGTATAGCAGTGTAACAGTGTAGCAGTGTAAGCAGTGTAGGATGTATGGTAGATACCACGAAAGTAAGGCCTACACCTACACTTTATTTACTAAAATAGGCGTTAAGTGTGGTAAGACGGGTCAATTATTTAATGATTGCTCAGAGTTGAGTGAGACTGCCTCATAGAAGGGAAAAGAGATAGAGAAAACCCTTTTAGTATCTCTGCACCGAAAAAGGGGGTGTAGCGATTGAAATTAAGAGAGTAAATGATTGTACTCATGGAATGAGTAATGAAAGAGTTTATTATAAGTGATATATGAAAGGAGATAAGTTTTGAGACGTGATAGATCCTGAATACAAGATCTATTGGAATAAGAGGTGTATGCAAGGTACGAATATCTCTGATATATAAAATAATTTGGATTAAGCGATATGTAGTAGATATGAATTGCGACTAAGGATAAGGGGTGGATATATCTATAACCAGTCCATGTGGTCAAGTCTGAGGGTTAATAAAGGTATTTCAAAATACCTCCCCGCCTGAAGACTTGACAGCGTCTAAAAATATACATAACCTATAAATTGAAATCGACAGTTGTAATATATACGTTCAAAATTAGGGTACCTTTACTTGTACGATAAAGAAATATAGAATTCGATTAATCATGAAAGTTTAAAAATTAAAATTTTATAAAAGCCGTTAATATAAGAAAAAGAAGAAATGATGCGGGTTAGTATCGTGAACGGAAGCGATTTCAAAATGACATTATACGTTTATGCGTACATAGGTCAAGGATATGGGTGGTTGAAATATTTAGTGGAACTCAACTACGATGAGGCATTTAAATTTTACTGGACAGAACTGTTATCATCCTTATTGATGATATTTTGGGTGTATTTAAAGTCCTGGGAAAATCATAAGCAACAATTGAAAATTGTTTTTACAGATGATTTGTTGAGAGTTCTCGAAATGGACTACTTCATCGACACGTTTAACTTAGAAAATGTTGTATTTGAATGGGATGATAGACGTGACAGGAGTTGTGGTTGTACTGAGTATATGACACTACTATGTACATGGTGAAAAATTTCAGGTATGCACTGATCATAAAAGCCTCGAGTATCTGTTTTTACAAAAAGAGTCGGATACGAGAACAAAGAGGGTTAGAGATTCTGAGGGATTATGATTGTGGAAATTGTACTACCCAGGAAAGGCTAATGTGATGGCTAATGCCTTGAGCAGAAAGAACCTCGGGATGGTATTACATATGATGGTCATGGAGCGTGAGCCGCTAGAGCAGTTGTAAGCCTCAATAGTGATGTGATTCCCTCTGATGATGACAGTGATTGTGTGACAGCTAGCTTGAGATTAGAACCGGATTTGAGTGACCGAATTTGACAGGCTTAGTGTGATGATCGACATGGTGTCGATAGTATGGGTCAGATTCAGATGGGTACAGTAACATAGTTCACAGAGAGTGATGATGGCTTACTGAGATTCAGAGAAAGTATAAGTGCTCCCAGGACCACAAGGATGAGATAGTTATTGTCAGAAGCTCACTCTTCGAAATATACAGTGCATTCGAGAAGTACTAAATATATCGAAATCTTAGAAAAGTGTATTGGTGGTCAGATATGAAAAAAGACATTGTAGAGATTGTGAAAAAGTGTCTTGTATGTCAGCAGATTAAGGTAGAGCAAAAGAAGTTGCAGGGTTATTACAGTTTCTACCTATATTGACACGAAAATGAGAACAAGTTACCATGAATTTCGTGATGGGTTACAGAGGACCCGAATGAATCACGAGGCTATCTGGGTGATAGTCGATAGATTGACTAAGTCTACCCACCTTCTGGTTATGAAATCCCCAGATACTCTGAGTGTGTAGGTGGATTTATGTGTAAGGAAGATTGTGGAACACCAAGTATTTTTCCAGTGAGCATTGTATCAGATAGGGATTCCCGCTTCACTTCCCATTTCTGGGAATATTTTTCAGGAAGCTATGGAAACCCGATTGAGTGTTAGCACAGCTTTTTATCCTCAGACAGATGGTCAGTCAGAAAGGACTGTACAAGTTCTGGAGGATATGATGAGAGCATATGCCATTGATTTTATAAGCTCCTGGAGTAATCAATTATTACTAATAGAATTCGTCAATAGTGACCGTTATCACTTGAGTATCGAGATGACTTTATATGAGACATGGTATGGTTTTAGGGGTTGTTCCTGATTTGGATAAGAAGAAGTGGGTGACAGATAGAAAATTGTTCCCGAATTGGTAAGACAAACCTCTGAGGATGTTCAGTTGATTGTGAGAGATTAAGAACATCTCAGAGCAGACAGAAAAGCTATGCTGACAAAAGACAGAAACCATTGAAATTCATCGAGGGTGAATTAATATTGTTGGAAGTTACATGCCTTTAGGACATAACATAAGAAAATAATGAGATTCGAAAAGAAGGCAAATTGAGTTTCGTTAGATTGAATCCTCTGAGATTGGACAAAGTGGGAGATAAAGCCTGTAGGTTGGCGTTACAACTTAAATTAGCAGGCATCCACGATGTGTCCCATCTTTTGATGCTTCGAAAATACTATCCAGACCCAACATATGTGATTGGATATGAGCTCTAACAGCTTAGCTCAATGAAAGTGTAACATATGTTGAAAACTTGATACGGGTGTTAGACGAAAGGAGAAAGTGTTGAGGTTTAAGATGATCTCCCTAACTAAAGTCCTTTGGTAGTAGTACACTCTGGAAAAGTCACTTGAGAATGACAATATATGATACGATAGACGTACCCGGAGTTGTTTATAGACCCATTTGACTTGATTCTAATTTGGAGGACCAAATTTCTTAAGTGGGGGAGATTATGTAAGACCCGATTTTTATCGTAAGAGCAAAGGGAATGAATAAAAATTTTCGAATGAATTTAGAAAATGCAAATGATTGAAATGAAATTTTCGAACACGTTGAAGGGTAAAACGATCAAAAAATAGAAAGTCGGTATAAATTCGACAAAAAAAATTAATTAAAAATATGGGAT
This sequence comes from Firmiana major, assembly GCA_033439115.1. NCBI lineage: Eukaryota > Viridiplantae > Streptophyta > Magnoliopsida > Malvales > Malvaceae > Firmiana > Firmiana major. Next base: position 31,953,869 of record CM065913.1, on the reverse strand, counting down.
TGAGAAATCTTGATCAATAACGAAGAAATAATTAAATTTCGGGTTAAATTGATCAAGATATGAATTTATTGGAATTAATCAGAAATTTCACTCGGGATAATATCCTGAAAATACGAAGAAAATACATAAAAAAACGGTTAAAATATAAGAAATAAATTAAATAAATTAATTTAAATAAAATATAATTTTTTAAGGCTATTTTGGGATTTTTAGAATATTTTAATGATTAAAATAATATTAAAATAAATTATAAAGATAAATATATAAATAAAAAAAAGAAATGAAAGAAATGAAAAAAAAAAAGAAACGAAATCGAGAAATGCGATTTCTGCAAAAGGGGGGGGGAGAAGATCGAAACCAAGGGAAACGAACTCCCTTGGCTTCGACGAGACCACCGACGGAAGACATGAGGAGGCGAACGGCGAAGGTCGATCAACACCCCAGGAAGCCGACCTGCACACCCACGCGCGGTGAGATTGCCAGAGAACGTCGGATCGAGAGGTGACTGTCGTGGGGGAGAAGGGAAGATTCACCGATGATGGTGCCGTTTCGACCCACACCGAGGCCCGATTATGAACGCCCAGGTGATGGCGTGCCGAATGGTGCCGGAATAATGCCGGGAACCGATCGGAAACACCGTGAATGAAGACGGGGAGGCCTGAACCAGTACAGACCGATTCAGTAAGAAGTGAACCGGACTGGACCGAACCAGTCTAAATCGGGTTGAATCAGACCGAACCGGTTCAGTCAAGAAAGAGAGGAAAAAGGGAGAAAATGGAAGAAAAAGAGAAAAAGGAAAACATTTTTGGGATACACTGGACTTCGGGTAAGTAGATACGAGGTCAAATGTGACCGTTTTGATTTTTGAAAAATTTATTTAAATTATATTTAATCAAAAATTAACCCGAAATTAAATATAAAATTGTGCAGTTCGATGATAAATCATATACGTGAGACGATCGAACTTCGATTTGCGCACCATCACATAATTTTCGGTAAGTAAAGCTCATTTACGACAACAATATGATTATTACGCAATTTGAAATTTATTTTGCAGATTTCAAATTAATTTCTGAATAAAAATAAATTATATTCGTATTTTTGAATTAATTGTCGTAAATGATATACGGGCTATCCAAAGAGTTTGTGTAAACACCACAAAATTCTCGTATTTAATTAGACTATATAAAAATGGGAATAATATATTTTAATGGAAGTGTGAATATTCATTGTAGGGTTCAAGGAGTATGGGAACCAAGAAGCCCGTGAATAATAGGGAACCCGAAAATATAGGAAGTGATAAAGCAAATGCAAGCATGGAGGGATCGAAAATAATTTTGATGTAAAAACTTGTATCGAGAATTTATGAAGAATGATGAAATTCCAATAATATTTTATTTTTGAAATAATGAAAATTTCATGGAAGGTATGGATATTATGTACTTGGATAATTTTACAAGAAAATGTATATATATATATATATACTAGAATTTTAAATAAATGAATAATAATATATATAACAAATATATATATATATTATGTAATGTATAGTATTTAATATATAAGTATTAATAAATAATAAATAAAGCATGAGATTAATAAAAAATGAAATGAAACACAAAACAATAAAACAACAAAATTTACTAACACTAAACAAAAACAAACAAATAATATCTATCTATATATTAATATAATATATATATATTGATATAATATATATGTATATATATATACTAATATAATATATATATGTATATATATATATATATATATAAAGGCATTGTACGGAATTGGCTTTCTTTGAAAGCCAATTCCAATTTTTTCAATTGAAAACAACAAACAGAGGAGAGCTGGGCGGGAAACCAGGAAAAAAAAAGAAAGAAAAGGAAAAGAGGGAAGCTGCTCGGCTGGAGAAGGAGGAAAGGAAAGAAGAGAAAAGAAGAGAAGAAAAGAAAAGAAAAGAAACGAAGGAGGGTTGATCGGGAAAGGAAGAAAGAAAGAAAGGAAGAAAGAAAGAAGAAAAGAAAGAAGAAAGAGCTGATAGGCAAAGGAAGAAAGGAAGAAAGAAAAGAGGAAAAGAAAGAACAGGAAGCTGAACGGGAAAGGAAGAAAGAAAAAAAGAAAGGAAGGGAGGAGAAGAGGAGAGGAAGAAGGCTGGAACCGAGAGGCAGGGGAGAAGGAAAGGGAGACCGAAGGGAGAGCTGGAACCGAGAGGCAAGGAAGAAGAAGTCAGAGGCTGAAGGAGAAGCAAGGGCCGAGAGAGAAGAGAGCAAAATCGAGACTGAAGGGAGGTGAAACCGAGAGGCAAGGGAGAGGAAAAAGAAGACAGAGGCTGGAAGGAAACAGAACCGAGGGAGAAGAGGCTGAAGTTAGAAGCTGACCGAGAAGGAAGAAAGGAAAAGGAGAAAAGAAAAGAAAAAAAAAAGAAGAAAAAAGGAGAAAGCTGGAAATTTGGGAAAGAAAAAGGTAAAATGTATCTATGTATATATGTATATTTAATGTACATGTATATATATATATATATGTGTTGTAGATACAAGCATGTTAGTGTAGATTTAATTAGATAAAAAATGGGAAAATGAGGAGTAGACAAAAATATATATTTGTGATATTGAATAATGGAAACAAATAATAATAATAATATATATATATATATATATATATATTGGTGTGTATATACATATGGGTGTATATAAGATAAATGTGTATGTTAGTATATGTGCATACAAAGAATATATACATGTGATAAGGAAAAATGAAAACAAATAATAATATATATATATATATAGGAGTATATATATATATATTTATGTGTATATACATGTAGATGTATATAATAAATGTGTATGTTAATATTTATATGTACAAAATATATAAATAGTAAAGAAAATATATAAATATGCGTGTTGGCCTAGGTATGTACAATAATACGTACACACGAAGTAGTAACGAATAAGTTACGATTTTAACGCAATTCGGACAATTCGCATAAATAGAGTGCTAAGTATACAATTTCAGTGTAGGTGATTGTAGAAGGAATTAAAAGAGGTACTAGGAGGCGTCACCACTCGAATTCGAGATTTTCGATAGATTGAGGTAAGGGGTACTATTTAACTTAGTTCTGATAATGCATTCTTGTTTCACCGATAAAAGATTTTATGAAGGTGCATATAATTTGAAATGATTTATCAATGCTTTCATACTTGTGAAACTGTTTACGAAACATGTTTTAATTTGTCGAAATATTCCCCGAGTACCTTCCATGTTATGAAATGAATTTTCCTAAGGTATGAAACGTATGGATGTTTTACATTTATTTATGATTTTATATCCATATCGTTAAAGAAACTTTTGACAATTTCAAAAGCATAGAAAAAGGGAAAAAGGGGGAAAAAGAAAAGATGTTTTTAGACTATAGGTTTCATGCATGGTTACTTCTTGTGGTGTTCCGGCTCCACCACTTGGGTGCCGGTACGTAGGGCCCCTTTAGCACTTGACTCAACCTGTGTGGAAGATGTCGTGCTACTGGTAGTTTATGATGATGTTTTCGGTAGTATCTCGTGCCCGCGCAGCACGCAAATATGTTTCGCATACGGAGAGTGCCATTGGTGCCTGTGTCCTAACTAGGTGCTAGTGAAAGCAAGTAAAATAGATACTACCCATATTTTACGAAAGAGCTGTACGACCCTGATCCAGTCTACAACCCCCTTACCATGGCCATAGGTATGATGACTCTTTACGGAGAATGACACGTATCGTATGACTTAGTTATAGCCTAGTCTCCTCGATTTGATTATGAATATCGACTATGATGAATGAATACATCATGATATATACGATAATTGGTTACGACCGATATGCTTCATGAAATGTTATGAAAGGTTCATGAAATGTTTATGAAAGGTTCATGAAATGTTTATGAAATGTTTAGGTTTATAAACCCGATGGTTTTAAGAACTCATTCATGAACAATGAAAAGTTATAAAATAGTTAAGCATGTTATTTGTTTTAAAGACACGCGTGCTTTATGACTTTTTATGATGATTATGCATGAAATGACAATTTATGTATTTCATTAAAGTTTCGTTCTATGAAAATTTCACATGCTTTTATATATCAGAACTGTTTTAAAAGTATTATCTTACTGAGCTTTTCCCCAAAAGCTCACCCCTCTATCTTCAGATCATTTGCAGTGAATCTATAGGCGTTACCTGCCGCGTACACGACGTAGGCTGGTGGGAAAGAGCTACCCTAGGCTACTTTTTGTACATGCAGAAATGTATACAATTACATTCCTGTACCAAACATACTTGTATGCACAGACATATATTGAGAATATTTTGTTGGGATGTAATTTGTAAGGAAACGATGTAAAGAATATTATTTTTGGGATTAGGTTTCAAGAAGATTGGTATTTAATCGAAATGGATGTACTGAGTTGTAAATGTGGATTTGAAAAGTATGCTTGGTAGTTGTGGATATCTAGGATTGTTGGAAAGCATGCTTGGTAGTTGTGGATATTTAGGATTGTCAAAACAATTGAATTGCAGGTGGGTAGGCTTATATATAAGCTGTTATGCTGCCGAAATTTCTATCGGCCATATAAGTCAAAGTATGAAAATTAAATATAATTACGGATAAAGAATTAGGAAAAGTGTTTTGACACTGCACAGGAATACAACCTAAGTGAATAAGGGAATAAGTGGGTAAATTAAGTTCAAAAAAAAATTTCCCCCGATTTTCAGGGGTCAAGGGTCGTTACAGTTTGGAACGAAGCCCAATAGGTATTGAGAGCCCAATAGACTCGAAGAAAGGATTTAATAAGTGGAAACGGGCTGAAAATGGGTCGAGGCCCATTAAGATGAAATCGGGCCCAATGATTTAAATTTAAACTCAATAAAGGTTAAATATGGATAAGTGTATTGTATTTAACCCGATAAATATCTATACGCAGTTTGAGAGATTGGATTGGGAGCAAATCGGACTGAGTGATGAGACATCAGTGGAAAAGTCAAACTATACAAAGAATCGAGGTAAGGGAATTTTGTAACCGCTTAGAGATATCTGCGCATATTTTTGGGGTTATTTACATTACGTAGAATTTCATAAAGTATCTAGACATAGAATAATAATTTTTACGAAAATCATTGTATATGTGAAAATTACGATTTTGCCCCTAGTTTAGGAAAACTTCAAAAAAGGTAGTAAGACTATGAAATTGTATGATTTTCATGTTTTTGATATTCAGATGATTATATTCCTTTAATTTAAGAAAATTATGGATAGTGGCTGTTTATTTCATATTTTTACATGAAAGAGCACGAATTAGGTGTCGGTTGTGATTTTTGATTTGGTTTTAGTGAGATTTAGCAGCCTATCATGTTTTTTATGAGTTTTAAATCGTACGTGGATTTTACTTGGTTTTATGCATCCGTACTAGAGTATTGCTCGTATGTGAATTTAAATTGGATTTATAATTATTTTTAAGTCGTACTGGAACGCTGCTCGTACGCAGATTTCATTGATTTTTATGAAATCGTGCTGGAGTTTCGCTCGCACGAGGGTTTTTCTGATATCATGAATATGTATGGAGCCGTGCTGGAGCTTCGATCGCACATGAATTTTATGACATGCATATGACCGTGTTAGAGCCTCCTGTAGACTGTGTGTCACAGTGAGAAGATATGTTTACACGTGTAGATTGAGACATGGGTTGGTTATCGACATGGTTTGAAGTGGGATAAGACCTATGGCAGGCATCCCCAGACTGTGATATTGGGTTCATGGAGTACGTTGTACCGTGTATGTCACATGGAGTACGTTGTACCATGTAGTCATGACTATTGTATTCTCGTGATGTGATATTCTGGCGGGTAGGATTTGACCCACCTCCCGTTGCAGTTGTAATACCCCGCACACCAGGATCCGTGTAGCCTGGGATCACAGGGACATAGTCCTCGATTATTTCCATACAGTAACCTGCATGTCTCACATTATATATATTTGATTGGTCTTGTTAGACCAAGGTAGACCCGAGGGAGGGGTCGAGCCCCGATTTGTGATGATTTTCATGAAATGTGGTATTAAATGAGAAATTGATGGGTTTTATGAGGATATTAATGATTTTAAAGATGCGTTGAATCCCTCTGGGATTGTTTTGATGAGTTTTACTGTACCGAGCATGAGAGGTTTTACATGAGATGTTTTTCATGTTTTACATGCCGATTCATGTTTTACGATATATGATATACTCATACATGGCATGGTTTTAATTGCCTCATGCTCGAGATATAAATGTTTTACATGTCATGCCTTTACCAGCATGTAGATAGTGTAGTTATCTATCTGCTTAGATTATTGCCTTACTGAGCAAGTTTCGTTCACCCTTTCATTTTCCATCCTACAGGGTACATTCAGTAGACGAGAGCGATATTAGTCTTGCATTTCAATTATCCGCTGCTTCCTATCAAGACCAGGTATACACATTCATATAATTTTTGTATCTGAACATATAGAGGTACAATATTGTACACGGATGTAATATTGGGGATGTATTTAGTTAAAATGAATTGATATGTAAATGAAATATGAAAAATAGATGTTAAGATAAGTAACATGACAGGAGAGACTAACATCGACTCATATCCCAACTGTTAGTAGTGAAACTGTTCACGACAGGTAAGAAAATGAAAAAGCGAAAAATTTGTAGAGATTTTTAGGAAAAATGAGTCGTGACATACATAACTCTCGTTTCTATCCCTTTATCAATTACTTATGTCTTCCTCCCACCTTCTTGGTCTCCTATTGTGTCAGGTATTAATCTCGAGTTAAATATTTTACCTCAGGGTGCCCACATTTTTTTCTAACTCTTTTATTAAATTAGCCACTTCACCTTTTAAGTTGTTGCCAGAAAACACTTTCCCATTTTTCTCCAATGATTGTTCATTTTCCACTCCCCACTTTTCACCTTTTTCATCCTTCGTAGACCAAGCCTTGATGCCTACCCCGATAAATTTCTCATCCAGAAACCAAGACTCAAAAGATTCAAACCACTCAATCAATTAAAACACTAACAATTGTTCATTTTAATCAATGTCTGCTTATCCTCTGTCACGACCCAACTATCCAAAAATCAGAGTGAATTTTTCGCGTTTTTGTTTATTTTCTTACTTAATTCTTACCTGTCCTCGAATCGTGACCAACACTCCACTACTAATTGGGCTGTGCGTCAATGCCAGTCCCACCATACATCTACCCCAATACTTATTTCTTCTCCAGTCATTTATAGTTGTTATATTATTTATACATCCCCTAAAGTTACTTACAAACATGTTACTGTGCTATGCTTATGTAGATACAATAAGTACAAGTGTATATACCTTATGTTGATGGGCAGCAGCGGATATCCGGAATGTAGTACTGAGTCGCCTCAACTTCAACTGGAGATCATCTGTGGGAGAAAATGAAAGGGGTGAGCACATCAAGCTCAGTAAGGCAATCCTACGAACAAGTAGGTAACCATACTACCTACATGAACGTGGTGCCATGCATAAACCACCCTTTCTCCACACATTTTAAAACATATGATATGATGTTGTGATGTTATGTAAATCCAGTTGAACGGAAAACTCAACATGCAATTATTTTAAATCATTTCTTTCTCTTTAAAAATTTCACAATGAAGTCAGGACTCGACCCCTCCTTCGGGTGATCCTGACTCACACAAAACCATGGAAATAGAATTTCTCAAAAGCATCGGTATCGAAAACATACGTATATATATACAAGATACGAGACTAGGCAATACTGTATATCGGTAATAACCAGGACTGGCCAATATGTCCTCGTGAGTCCTCTAGCTTCACGGATCCCAGTGTGCGAGGTCTCACCCTGATCGGGAACTGCCCGGGAGGTGGGTCAATCTAACCCGTCAGTCTTATCCGATCTCACGCATCCGTCGATGCCGTATCCGAAGATACCCCGTATCACGAAGATACCGTATCACAAAGATACCCCGTATCACAAAGATACCGTATCCGAAGATACTCTGTATCACAAAGATACCGCATCCGAAGATACCCCACGGTACATCGTACTCCATGCTACTTGCACGGTACATCGTACTCCATGGACCCATATCACTCTAGGTACTCCAGCCCAATTGGCCTGCTTCCCACAGAGGTTTTCATAACTCAATACTCGTTGCCATGTCTCAAAACGCACGTGCGAGCCTATTAAATCGGTGACACACAGTCTACCCGATGCTCCAAGCACGGCTCATTGTATGTTCTCTTAAAAATCAGTGCGAGCGATGCTCAGCACTCTCATCAAATCAAGTAAACTTGGCAGAGCCCGCTTTACATCTTCACAAGGCCGCCAACCTCATCCCTCACTCTCACCCTACTTAAGAGGTCTATTGAGTCTGTTGGGCCTTTTGGCTGACTCCAAGGGCAGACAGCGCTACTCCACAAATCCAGTAAAACTAGTGCGAGCTAGGCTCAGCACTCTGTATACAAATTGTATGAAAATCTTATAAAATCTGGTGCGAGTTAAACTCCCGCACCCTGTCATGAAAATCATGTAAAATCTGGTGCGAGTTAGACTCTAGCACCATGTCACGCAAAAGCATGTGAAATCTGGTGCGAGTTATACTCTAGCACCTATGCATGTAAAACTCTAGTGCGAGCTCTCGCTCCAGCACTAATGCATGCATCACACAAGTCAAACATCGTGCGAGCTGAGCTCTAGCACGTCACATGTAAATAAAAACATGTAGGCGGCTCGGTTATTTCCAAATAGTTTTCACAGAAATCACATCAGTTAAGATATGCAATGCTATGCATTTTCTTTCAAGGTGAGCCAGCCTACTCATGCATGCGTTGAAATACCTCCAGAACGAGCAGGAACCTCTTGTTCTTGCTCCTCCCAATTTTTCCTAAATTTTTTTAGAATTTTACCCTTAGCAAGGGTATTTTAGTAATTTTGCCCATACGGGGCACTAAAATTATTTTTCGACCTCTAGACCCTTCAATTAGTTTTAAAGGACTGCATATGAATGTAAAATTGCGTACTGTTACCTCTAGCAGTCCGCAGAATTCCCTTACCTCGATTCTCGTCGAGTCTGACCTTTTTCTTTTCCAATGTAGTCCCATCGCGCAGTCCGATATGCTTCCAATCCAATGCCCGGAACTGCGTATTAACATTCCTCAGGTCAGATATTATGCAATTTAATTGTATCTATTACTTTCTGGGCTTAATTTAAATCATTGGGCCCGTTTACCCTTATTGGGCCCGATTGCACCTTAATGGGCCTTAATCGGCCTTAAGCCCGCTTTTCACTAAATTCCCACTTATCGAGGCCTATTGGGCTCATTGGGCCCACCAATAATTTATCGGGCCTCGTTCTACTTCTCGAGTAGCTAAATTAAATATTTACGACAATTAATCTAAATTTCCATAAATTAATTCAAATAATTGCGGGAATTAAATCAACATCTCGCATAACGAGAAAATTGTCGTAAATAGGGATCACTTACCCGATATTCCATGCTAGTCCGTAAATTGAGGCTGTCTCGAGCCCTCGGTGGATTCCAATCGTCGAGCTACACAATTCCACAATTTTTCCGGGTAAGTTTTCAGCCCAAAATTAATTAAATAAAATATTCCAAATTTAAATCGGGTCATTTTGACCGCTTGTCGACTTACCCGAAGCTCGATTGCATCACAGGAATTTTCCCCAATTTTTTCCTCTTTTTCTTTTTCCCTTTTTCTTCTTTTTTTTTTTTTATTTTATCAATTTTATTATTTTTATTTTTATTTATTTTAATTATTTTACTATTCATTAAAATATATTAAATACCCCAAAACATCTACAAAATTATTATTTTATTCTAATTTAACTAATTTAATTTTATTTAATTTATTTAATTTATTTTTAATCCTTTTTCGGGTATAATTTCTCCGTATTTTCGGGATATTGTCCCGGGTAACCTTTCGGCATATTTTTCGATTATTTTCGGGATTATTTTTTCTGAACTAAAAATTCTAATTAATCCCGATTAATTCCAATAAATTAATATTTTGATCAATTTAATCCGAAATAATTTTATTTCACTTTTATTGACCAAGATTTCTTAAATCCATATCTTAATTAATTTTCTTTATCGAAATTATACCGGCTTTCGGTCTTTTGACCATTTTGCCCTTACACGTGTCCGGGATTAATTTAACCCGACTTCCTTCATACGTCCCCCATCTTTTCTTATTTAATTTTTGTATTTTAATTAAATTCGGGTCTTACAATTCTCCCCCACTTAAGGAATTTGGTCCTCCAAATTAGAACCAAGTCATATGAGTCCATATACAACTCCGGGTATAACGATTGTATCATACTTTTAAATTATTATGTGACCTTCTCCGGAGTGTATTACTACCAAAGGACTTTAATTAGGGAGATTATCTTAAACCCCAATACTTTCTCTTTCCTGTTTAATGCCCGAATCAACTTCTTCAATATACTTGTATTTTCCTCAAACTGAACTTTTGGAGTTCATATCCTATCACCTCTGCTGGATCTGGATAGTAATACCGAAGCATCATAAGCTGGGACACATTGTGGGTGCCTGTTAATCCAAGTGATTAACAACAACCTACAGGTCTTATCTCCCACTTGTCCAATCTCTCAAGGATTCGATCCAGCTCAACTCAATTTACTTCTTCCAAAAGTTCCGCTATGTCCTTATTCTCTTAGGACGTGTAACTTTCAACCATAATAATTCACCAAGGGTGAATTCCAATATTTTTCTATCTGTTCTGAGGTGTTCTTAATCTCTCATCCTTAACTAAACATCCTCAGAGACTTATTATCCAACTAGTCTCCTGATTTATCCGGGTCCCCTATAACCCATCACGACATTCATGGAGACTTACTCTCGTTTTTCATGCCGTGTCGATATAGGTAGGTGCTGCAATAACTCTGCAGACTTTTAATACTCTACCTTACTCTGTTGACACACTAGGCACTTTTTCACAATCTCTATCATGTCTCTTTTTATATCTGACCACCTATACCCTTTTCGAGATTTCGATATATTTCTTTACTTTCCGTATGCACTGTATATCCCGAAGAGTGAGCTTCTGACAACATTACTATCTCATCAACTGTGGTCCTGGGGAGCACTCATACTGTCTCTGAGCCTCTCTATAAATCATTATCATACTCTCTGTGATCTCTGTCACTGTACCCTTCTGAATCAGACCCAAACTATCGACATCCGGTCGATCATCACGCTAAGCCTGGCAAATCCGGGCACTCTCATCCGGTACTAGTCATCAGGCTAGCTGTCACACAATCATACCAATCACTGTCATCATCAGAAGGGATCACATCTTTACTGAGGCTCACAACTGCATCTCGCAGCTCACGCTCCCTGACCATCATGTGTGGTACCATCCCGAGGCTCTTTCTACTCGAGGCATCAGCCATCACATTAGCCTTTCCTGGGTGGTACAATTTTTTTCACAATCAAAACCTCTCAGAAGCTCTAACCCACTATGTATTCTCATATTCGCCTTTCTGTAAAAACAGATACTCGGGCTTTATGATCAGTGCATATCCACAATTTCTCACCCTGTACATAATAGTACCATATCCTCGGTACAAATACTGTTGCCAGTTTTAAATCATGGGTATCTTCCCATTATACATCAATACACAGCTCATTCATTATTTCGAGGTATTCATACTCACTGAGAACCTCTTGAGCTGTTGGGTATAGTGAAATTAATCACGGTGGTCAGTTCATACTTCATCACGCCAAATTCACGTCACATCAATCATCTTATTTATCATCTTATTCAATGACCACGTTTTCATAATTAAACGTGTCAACAAAGTATATCCTTTTTGAACTCGCAGCAACCCATTGTAAAAGTCATTTGCCAATTGTTGCTTATAATTCGCCCTAGGCTTTAACTACACCCAGCATATCACCGATACTGCTGATTACAATTCGGTCCAACCCTTGACTTATTTACGCATAAGCGTATAAGATCCTTTTCAACCGCTTACGTTTTCAGGTACTAACCCGCGTCATTCCTTTTCTTATCTTAACGGCTCTTATTAAATTTTTCTATGTTAGTCTTTATGATTGTCGAATTTTTTATATTCTTATCGTCTTAGTAATGGTATCCTAATGCTAAAGATATTTATTACGATGATCGATTTCCTGTTATAGGTCATATATATATATATCTAGACGCTGTCAAGTCTTCAGGCGGGGAGGTATTTTGAAATACCTTTATTGGCCTTCAGACTTAACCACAACTACCGGTTATGGTTATACCCATCTTTATCCTTGGTTATAATTTCTATTCCTTACTAATTGCTTAATCCCAATTACTTCATATCGTAAGGATTTTCTTACCTAGCATACGCTTCTTACTCCAATACGTCTTGTATTTAGAATCTACCTTATCTTAACTCAAAGATTATCTCCTTCGTATATCATTTATGATGAAACTCTTGTCTTTATTCATTCCGTGAGTACAATCCTTTACTCCTGTAAATTCAACAGTTGCACCCCTGTTTTTAACTTACAATCTCAATATCCATATTCCGTTAATTAATCCTCCTCTATTGGGGTACTCATTTATCAGTATTGCCAAATGATGTAGGCATTCATGCCTTTTACTCACTTATATTCGAATGAAGGCGGTATGATTAAATATGTGGCACCAGGATCAATAAACATATGTGCTTCATTATTCATAACAAGTGTGGTATCTCACACTACATCCATGAAACATCAATAATGTCCTGGTCCAAGACATCCTTTCGCCTTCGTCCAACAGTCTACTTTCCTTTTTCTCTTCGGCTATGGCCTCCCTTTTCGTTGCAGCTATACCAACGAAATTTTCCTCTCTGTCTCTTTACTTTCCTGTGGGAAAATCTCGCTCAACTCTGAGCAATCAAAATTAATGGTCCGTCTTACCACACTTAACGGCCATTTCATCAATACCATGTAGGTATAAACCTTCCTTCTGTGGTATCTACCACACATTCCACAGTAATGACACTGCTACTCTGCTTCGTAGCAGGTCAGGGTCCTCCAATCACAATACCCCTCAAGAGTGCCAAAATTAGATACACTGGGGTCTTACCAATTATCTTACTCCATAACTCGTCAAATCTAATCTCTTACCAATTTCCATTTTTCTCATTCAACATCTTTGTCATTTCTCGATTCTCTTTTATGTCTCTATTTCAGCCCTCATTACCTTTCCCAATCTCAGAGGCGTGCAATTTATATTCTCACTTACCCAACTGTAAATCTGTGCACTGCCTCGGTATAGGTAATATCTCACGGGCCAATCAGACTCTAATTGAAAATCTGAGCCCTTCCATAAACTTTTAGACATCTCGACAGTCACCGTTCATTTGTCGAGGTAATAACTGGCCAGAATAAAATCGAGTTTCATACTTATAATTAAATCAAATCCTCTGGGTCAGAGTCCGGACTTTAATCCGAAATTTCCTTTAAATCATGTCCGGGATATCCTGTCACCGGAATACATCCATAATCATTTCTCATATCAGCTCTTAAGATGGGTCGAGCGGGTTTCCACCAATGCTCCGCTGCGCCCTCTGATCTCATACATAATCTGAGCAATTAGCTCCTCAAAATAATACACATGCTCCGCTTCAATCTCGCGAAGCGTGTCTCAATACTGTCCGATCACTCTGTCGGACTCTGTGAGGCATTTTCAACATTAGCCTCCATTTCAATTTCACACTGGTTCTCATAAGTCAAACTCAGCACGACTTAGCAGACTCAGGTCTACCTCTACGACCTCTACCTCGTGCACTATCTCATTTTTCGCGACTCATGTTAAGCATTCCTGCATTCTCAACCATTTCTTAGTCAAGCCCATCTCGATATACACTATTGTATCTAACTAAGCACAGTAACACGGGGATGTAATTTCCTAACTTCTGACACTGACACACATCAGACCAATTATGCTCTGATACCAAAATAATTGTCACGACCCAACTATCCAAAAATCAGAGTGAATTTTTCGCGTTTTTGTTTATTTTCTTACTTAATTCTTACCTGTCCTCGAATCGTGACCAACACTCCACTACTAATTGGGCTGTGCGTCAATGCCAGTCCCACCATACATCTACCCCAATACTTATTTCTTCTCCAGTCATTTATAGTTGTTATATTATTTATACATCCCCTAAAGTTACTTACAAACATGTTACTGTGCTATGCTTATGTAGATACAATAAGTACAAGTGTATATACCTTATGTTGATGGGCAGCAGCGGATATCCGGAATGTAGTACTGAGTCGCCTCAACTTCAACTGGAGATCATCTGTGGGAGAAAATGAAAGGGGTGAGCACATCAAGCTCAGTAAGGCAATCCTACGAACAAGTAGGTAACCATACTACCTACATGAACGTGGTGCCATGCATAAACCACCCTTTCTCCACACATTTTAAAACATATGATATGATGTTGTGATGTTATGTAAATCCAGTTGAACGGAAAACTCAACATGCAATTATTTTAAATCATTTCTTTCTCTTTAAAAATTTCACAATGAAGTCAGGACTCGACCCCTCCTTCGGGTGATCCTGACTCACACAAAACCATGGAAATAGAATTTCTCAAAAGCATCGGTATCGAAAACATACGTATATATATACAAGATACGAGACTAGGCAATACTGTATATCGGTAATAACCAGGACTGGCCAATATGTCCTCGTGAGTCCTCTAGCTTCACGGATCCCAGTGTGCGAGGTCTCACCCTGATCGGGAACTGCCCGGGAGGTGGGTCAATCCAACCCGTCAGTCTTATCCGATCTCACGCATCCGTCGATGCCGTATCCGAAGATACCCCGTATCACGAAGATACCGTATCACAAAGATACCCCGTATCACAAAGATACCGTATCCGAAGATACTCTGTATCACAAAGATACCGCATCCGAAGATACCCCACGGTACATCGTACTCCATGCTACTTGCACGGTACATCGTACTCCATGGACCCATATCACTCTAGGTACTCCAGCCCAATTGGCCTGCTTCCCACAGAGGTTTTCATAACTCAATACTCGTTGCCATGTCTCAAAACGCACGTGCGAGCCTATTAAATCGGTGACACACAGTCTACCCGATGCTCCAAGCACGGCTCATTGTATGTTCTCTTAAAAATCAGTGCGAGCGATGCTCAGCACTCTCATCAAATCAAGTAAACTTGGCAGAGCCCGCTTTACATCTCCACAAGGCCGCCAACCTCATCCCTCACTCTCACCCTACTTAAGAGGTCTATTGAGTCTGTTGGGCCTTTTGGCTGACTCCAAGGGCAGACAGCGCTACTCCACAAATCCAGTAAAACTAGTGCGAGCTAGGCTCAGCACTCTGTATACAAATTGTATGAAAATCTTATAAAATCTGGTGCGAGTTAAACTCCCGCACCCTGTCATGAAAATCATGTAAAATCTGGTGCGAGTTAGACTCTAGCACCATGTCACGCAAAAGCATGTGAAATCTGGTGCGAGTTATACTCTAGCACCTATGCATGTAAAACTCTAGTGCGAGCTCTCGCTCCAGCACTAATGCATGCATCACACAAGTCAAACATCGTGCGAGCTGAGCTCTAGCACGTCACATGTAAATAAAAACATGTAGGCGGCTCGGTTATTTCCAAATAGTTTTCACAGAAATCACATCAGTTAAGATATGCAATGCTATGCATTTTCTTTCAAGGTGAGCCAGCCTACTCATGCATGCGTTGAAATACCTCCAGAACGAGCAGGAACCTCTTGTTCTTGCTCCTCCCAATTTTTCCTAAATTTTTTTAGAATTTTACCCTTAGCAAGGGTATTTTAGTAATTTTGCCCATACGGGGCACTAAAATTGTTTTTCGACCTCTAGACCCTTCAATTAGTTTTAAAGGACTGCATATGAATGTAAAATTGCGTACTGTTACCTCTAGCAGTCCGCAGAATTCCCTTACCTCGATTCTCGTCGAGTCTGACCTTTTTCTTTTCCAATGTAGTCCCATCGCGCAGTCCGATATGCTTCCAATCCAATGCCCGGAACTGCGTATTAACATTCCTCAGGTCAGATATTATGCAATTTAATTGTATCTATTACTTTCTGGGCTTAATTTAAATCATTGGGCCCGTTTACCCTTATTGGGCCCGATTGCACCTTAATGGGCCTTAATCGACCTTAAGCCCGCTTTTCACTAAATTCCCACTTATCGAGGCCTATTGGGCTCATTGGGCCCACCAATAATTTATCGGGCCTCGTTCTACTTCTCGAGTAGCTAAATTAAATATTTACGACAATTAATCTAAATTTCCATAAATTAATTCAAATAATTGCGGGAATTAAATCAACATCTCGCATAACGAGAAAATTGTCGTAAATAGGGATCACTTACCCGATATTCCATGCTAGTCCGTAAATTGAGGCTGTCTCGAGCCCTCGGTGGATTCCAATCGTCGAGCTACACAATTCCACAATTTTTCCGGGTAAGTTTTCAGCCCAAAATTAATTAAATAAAATATTCCAAATTTAAATCGGGTCATTTTGACCGCTTGTCGACTTACCCGAAGCTCGATTGCATCACAGGAATTTTCCCCAATTTTTTCCTCTTTTTCTTTTTCCCTTTTTCTTCTTTTTTTTTTATTTTATCAATTTTATTATTTTTATTTTTATTTATTTTAATTATTTTACTATTCATTAAAATATATTAAATACCCCAAAACATCTACAAAATTATTATTTTATTCTAATTTAACTAATTTAATTTTATTTAATTTATTTAATTTATTTTTAATCCTTTTTCGAGTATAATTTCTCCGTATTTTCGGGATATTGTCCCGGGTAACCTTTCGGCATATTTTTCGATTATTTTCGGGATTATTTTTTCTGAACTAAAAATTCCAATTAATCCCGATTAATTTCAATAAATTAATATTTTGATCAATTTAATCCGAAATAATTTTATTTCACTTTTATTGACCAAGATTTCTTAAATCCATATCTTAATTAATTTTCGTTATCGAAATTATACCGGCTTTCGATCTTTTGACCATTTTGCCCTTACACGTGTCCGGGATTAATTTAACCCGACTTCCTTCATACGTCCCCCATCTTTTCTTATTTAATTTTTGTATTTTAATTAAATTCGGGTCTTACATCCTCAAACATGATAAGGAATTTTTTACCCGATATCTTTTTCAATGATATGAGGACACCATTCAGTCTAAACTTTCATATTCATATTACCATCACATTTCTTTCTTTTTTCAATGATACACCTTCTTCCTCCTGCTTCAGACTATCTTCCTCCTCTTAAATAATTTCTTTTAGATTACTTTCTACCTCCATTAATGCATGCAAATATATTCTTTGCTTAACACAACTCTTTATGTACGTTCTATCCACAATAAGTAAATCATTCTCTTTATGATTATTTGATTCTGTTCTTGCAACGTGATCTTTTACAACCTTTTTCCAATATGCAGAATGTCCATTGCCCCTTGCTATATTCACCCCAAGTCTATAGTCTAACAACCATGCTTTGTTTAATCTTGCTGCTACTTTTCTTTGCACTCGAAATATCAGAAAAACGAACAAAACCAATCTTCCTATGTTTCTAACACCCAAACTTTGTTGTGAATTTGGCTACCCTCTCCCCAGTTTTTTTTTCAATCAATCAAATATCATATCTTCAGTTCTTTTTGGAATCTTAATAGAATCTATTTGACTGAAACAAAAATGATCTTATGATTCACTAGTAGTGTATAGAATTTATACACTAACAGTGTATAGAATTTATACACTGTAAGACCCGAAAATTCAGTGTCATTTTTAAGAAATTGTTATTTGTAAACTTGAATTTATGTAATCTTAATCAATAAGGAAGAAATAATTAAATTTCAACTCCAATTGATCAATATATGAATTTATTTAATATTTTTAAAATTTTTGTCTCGAAAAATGAGCTTGAAAATAGTAAAAAAAATATACCGAAAAAAGTAAAATCAGACTAATAAATTTATATACAGACTAAATGAATTTATTATGAATTTTTGGGATATTTTAAGATTTTTATTATTATTTTAAGAATAAAATAATAATAAAAATATATTATAAAAAAACTGGAAAAAAAGAAATAGAAACGAAACGCGAAACAGGGGGGAGAGGATCGAAAACCGATCCTTCCTCTGGTTTTCCCACCGACGGCTCCACGAAGGAAGACGACGCGAGGAGAAGACCGACGAGGGACGACCGGCACGATGGGAGTGCCTGATCGCCGTCACGAGCCTTAGAGTCGCCGAAAAACGCAGATCGGAGAGGGAGAAGCCGCAGGGAGAAAAGGGAGATTCGCCGGCGCCGGCAGTGATCTGGGCCGAGCCAAGCTAGGCGAACCTTCCCCAGGCCGAGGCGCACCCAACGGTGGTCGACCCACCCCGAGAACCGGTCGGAAATGCCAAAAATGGCCAACTAGCCACTGAACCGGATCGGATCGGTTCAGTGTGAAAGGGATTGAATCGGTTCGAACCGATTCAGGAGGAGAGAGAAAAAAATTTTGGGATTTCATCGAACTTCGAGTAAGTCGATACAAGGTCAAAAGTGACCGATTTAATTTTTGATAAATTTATTTAAATTGTATTTAATCGAAAATTGACCCAGAGTTAAAAATACGAAATTGTGCAGTTCGACGATTAATTCCGAACGGAAGCCCGATCGAACTTCGATTTGCGCACCATCGCATAATATCGGGTAAGTAAAGCTCATTTACGACAATTTATGTGATTAATGCGTATTTAAGATTTATTTTACGCATTTCGGATTAAATTTCGGATTTAGTGAGTTATATTCGAAATTTTGAATAAACTGTCGTAAATGATATTCGGGCTATCCAAAGAGCTTGGAATAAAGCCCAATGTATATTGATAGACCCAATGAGTCGATAAACCTTGATGAAGAGAATTAATATATGAAAAAATGAGCTTAATACGGATTAAGGCCCGATTAAAGTATTTAGGCTCATTTAGAGTAAACAGGCCCAATTAAGTGAAATGAACTGTATTAAATGTGTAATACAGTAAGAAACGTGAAATTTATCTAGTGAATGATTAAATGCAGCTCTAGAGTTATATTGAGAGTTGACCGGACTGCAAGATTTGGACAGCACAGAGGAAGAGAGGTCACATTACGTGATTCGAGGTAAGGGATCTATGCGAGCTATTAGAGATAGTTGTATGTATTTTCATTGTCGTTTACAGTCAATTAAATTTCGTATAGAGTATAGATATGAAATTTCTGGATAGTACCCAAATATGAGAAAATTACGAAAATACCCTTAGACTCGGGAATTTTGAAAATGCATAAAGTGCATGCAATCCATGTTTTCTCTATGAAAAAGAGATTTTTGTGAAGCGGAAATGATCTACTGGCTCATGATTTGACTATATGCATTAACTTGTACGTTTTTCTAAAAAGTGATTTGATTGACAAGTGATTTAATGGGATGTTACCCTCTCACTCTATTTTGTACCGTTTTGCATATTGCACTCGGTTTTGAGTACCACTGTGGTGGGAAACAGAGCCAGCTGTCTATTTTGTGTGTGTGAAATCGTGTTGGAGCTATGATGAGATCTGTGGATTTATCCAGATCCGCTCCCACTTGATTTTGGTATTGCATACGTACAGACCGTGCTGAAACACTGCTCGCATTGGATTCTATTGTGGTTTGTGATTGAGATCGTGCTGGAGCCCTCGTGTTGACTGTGTGTCACACTGACTTACTCGCATTAGATTTGAGACGACAGGCTATGGTTGATAATTTATTTAGTTGGGGTGGTGAGCTTGTAACTCAGGCACCTACAACTGTGTGGTAATTGTACCTGGTTCACGAAGTACGCTGTACCGTGTAGACAACATAGAGTACACTGTACCGTGCAACTATGGGGTGTGAGGATTGCGTCTTTGGACTCGGGCATGCTGTGTCATTGCTCTGTTTTGTGATAGTCCTTAGATAGGAGCCGATGGATAGACTAATCCCCTCCTCGGACTCAGAGACACCCTGGCACACCTGATCTGTGATAGCTTGTGGGTCTCGGACTTTGGCCAATTGTCCCTTGGATTGGTGTTGAAATCTCTGCCTAGTCTCATCTATTTTATTGGTTTCGGTGATGAAACTAATTGTGATTTGATTTCTGTGATGAAACCATTTGAAATGATAATATGATTTAAATGTGAGTGTCAATACTGAACACAGAAATATTTTACTCTGAATGAGTTTTGATATTCGATTTTTGGGCAGTAAATTGCTATGTGTTTTACTATGATGGTTTTGTGAATGCCATGAGTTTTTCGGCATAAACCATGCATCATAAGCATCGTGGATATTTTGATTATCTACTTGCTTTCATATATTAATGCGAGTGTTTTGAAAAGTAAATGCATTTGTTTTACGAGATGATAAAACATGCATTATGAGCATCGTAGATAGTGTGGTTATCTACCTGCTTTCATATATTTCTTACTGAGCGCGTTATGCTCATCCCATTATTTTTCCCTCCTCTACAGAGCATTTCAGTAGAATGTATAAGCTGCGTCCGTCCTGCGATCTTTTACACACAGCTATCCAGCAGCATCAAGGTATGCACACATGTACTTTTTGTATCTGAATAATAGTGTACAGTGATATAGTCATATTATATGGGAGATGTATATGTAAGGCGATGTAAACGAATTTTAAATTCTAAAATGATAATTTTATAAGCTTCCGCAATGTTAGTGCCTGAGACGAAAGCATTGCCTATTATGCATATATATATATATAATATATGAAAACTGAGTGAGGGATATTGACTCACAGCCCAACAATTGAAATATGGTAAGTTCGCGAAAAATTTGTAGTGATTTTTGAAAATTTGGGTCGCGACAGGGGTGGTATCAAAGCAATGTTGGTCTGATGTGAGTTTGTGTCAGTAGTTAGAAAGTATACATCCCGATGTCACTGTACATTATTAGATACAATTGCGTGTACTGAGCTGTGGTTAAACTGAGAAATTGATTGTGTATGCGGGACGATCGAGATGTCTGAGAGACATCGCAGCAGAGGAGAGAGTTCACGTTCTCGAGACCATAGAGAGTAGGTCCGAGAGACGCAGTGATACGTCTGTAAGACCTTGTGAATTGTCACGTGACCATATTCCATCAGGTCCAGTTGAGACTACTGATGCCCGCGTTACGAGATTAGAGCTGAGTTTGAACACGTTTATGGAGTTGTTCACTCAGGCTAACTTGACTATGGCTAGGATAGAGAGTAGGCAAGGTCCGGCTGCTCAGACGACTCATATTGAGTCGACAGCTGCTCCTGAGACACTTGCGCCTACACAGCTTGTACCTATGTCACGTGTTGGTGAGACCCCTGTACCACTTGTAGTTCCACGACAAACTGGCGAGGATTCAGGGTTTGATTGTAAGTTTGACCGATTAAGGCAGTTTTGGAGCTGAAACCTCCATCGTTCAGTGGAGTCAAAAACCCTTTAGTAGCAGAGGATTGGATCAACCGGTTGGAGAAGCTATTTAGCTTTCTTCGATGTTCGACCACTAAAAGAGTGGCATTTGCTACATTCATGTTAGAGGGCGAAGCAGAGTATTGGTGAAAATTCACCCGACCCATCATGAAAGCTATGTATATCAGTTGATTGACTGGGAGATCTTTTTAGATGCCTTCAAGAGGCAGTATGTCCCAGCCACTGCTCAACGAAGATTATAAATGAAATTTTTGGTTTGATCCAGGGGAATAGATCAGTAGACGAGTATGAGTCTCGATTTACATCCTTGGGAAGATATGACCCAGATACCATAAGTAGTGAGATGCGAAATGTTCGCAAGTTAATGGATGGATTGAGACACTCCATCAGAGTCAGATTAGCCCTATTTGACATCACGACTTACGAAGAGACCGTGCGTAGAGCTCAATGTGTGCAAGACTATGAGATGCACGTCCTTGAGTTTGGTAAGGTCGTGAAGGGCAGGAATAGAGATCAATAGAGGACTGTAATGTCCGAGTGGGGAAGAGGTAGTTTGTTAGACAACTGAGAGTCGATGCGTCACAGGGTAAGATGATTAAGCCCTCGGTGTATCAGGTCTCAACTCCAGCTAGGGGTATAGTGATTGGAGGACCCCGATCGACTACAAATCAATGTAAAGAATGTGGTAGATACCACGGTAATAGGTCATGCCACGTATTGATTGGAACATATTTTAAATGTGGCAAGACGAGGCATATGATAAGGGATTACCTAGAGTTGGCTGAGATAGCCCTACAGAAGGGCAAAGAGTCAGAGAAGGATATAGCTAGTACTTCTGACTCGAAAAGGAGGGCTACAGCTGAAAAGAAGGATGGAAGCCTCCGACTGTGAATAGATTACCGATTGTTAAATAAGACTACCATCAAGAACAAGTACTCCCTTCCGCGTATTGATGATCTATTGAATCAACTTCAAGGAGCACAGATCTTTTTCAAGATCGATCTGAGGTTTGGGTACCATCAGTTGAGAATCCGGAGTGGAGATGTACCCAAGACAGTTTTTCATACCCGTTATGGACATTATGAGTTCTTATTTATGCCTTTCGGGCTAACGAATGTTCCTACAGCTTTTATGGTATTGATGAATGGAGTGTTCAATCCATACTTGGATCAGTTTGTCACAATGTTCATAGATGACATTCTTGTGAATTCGACGTCTAGAGAAGAGCATGAACAACATCTGAGCATTGTGCTACAAACCCTCAGAGAGAGGAAGCTATATACGAAGCTTAGTAATTGTGATTTCTGGTTGAAACTGATATCATTTTTGGGTTTGACTAGATATTACCGCTAATTTGTAGAAAGTTTCTCTAAATTGGCTGCTTCATTGACACATCTCACTCAAAAGAATGTTGCATTTGAGTGAGATAATGCATGTGAGGAGTTTTTAGGAACTAAAATAGTGACGGAGTACTGTGTCGATTCTCACCATTTCGACTAACTCAAGAGGTTTCTCTGTATATACAGATACCTCGGGACAAGGACTGGGCTGTGTATTGATGCAGAACGAAAAGATAGTTGCTTATGGATCCCGATAACTTAAGGACCATGAGAAGAACTATCTGACCCATGATTTAGAATTGGCAGTCGCAGTGTTTGCACTGAAGATATGGTGCCACTAATTATACGGTGAGAAATTTCAGGTATTCACTGATCATAAAAGCCTCAAGTATCTGTTTTTAACAGAAAGAATTGAATATGAGACAGAGACGATGGATAGAGCTTCTGAAAGATAATGATTGTGAGATACTTTATCATCTGGGTAAAGCGAATATAGTCGTTGATTCCTTGAGCAGAAAGAGCCTCAGGATGGTATCGTACATGATGGTCAGGGAACATGAACTGTTAGAGCAGTTTATTAGCCTCAGTCTAGATATAGACCCTTCTGACACTGATGCATATTGTGTGATAGCTAGTCTGAGATTGGAAACTGGATTTGATAGACCAAACCAGACAAGCTCAGCGTATTGATCGCTTTTTAGTTGATATGCATAGTCAGATATAGATGGGTAGAGAGACTGAGTGCACAGTTAGTGATGATGGCCTGCTGAGATTCAGAAGTCAAAAATTGCGTTCTCGATGACCCACAGCTAAAGAGATTGATTTGATAGAAACTCATTCATCGAGGTATACAGTGCATCCGGAGAGTAATAAGATGTATAAAAAACCTCTGGAGAGTGTCTTGGTGGTTAGACATGAAAAGAGATACTGCAAAGTTTGTGGTTAAGTGCCTTACATGTCAACAGGTTAAGGTAGAGCATCAGCAACATGCAGAATTATTACAACCTCTACTTATATTAACATGAAATGAGAGCACATCACCATGGATTTCATCATGAGTTACCAAGGACCCGACGGAACCATGATGCCATTTGGGTGATTGTGGATAGATTGACGAAGTCAGCTCACTTCTTAGCCATGAGAGCTACAGATACTCTGAGTGCGTTAACGAATTTATATGTACGAGAGATTGTGAGGCTACATGGCGTTCCAGTGAGTATTGTGTCTGACAGGAATTCTCGCTTCACTTTCCATTGTTGGGAATATTTTCAGGAAGCAATGGGAACCTAATTGAGTGTCAGTCCAGCTTTCCATTCTCAGTCCGATGGTCAGTTAGAGAGAACCATCCAAACTTTGGAGGATATGTAGAAAGCTTATGTAATGGACTTTAGAGGCTCCTGGGATAACCATTTGCCATTAGTCGAATTTGCCTGTAACAATAGTTACACTCGAGTATTGGGATGACACCGTATGAGGCGTTATATAGTCGTAGGTATCGATCTCTGATTGGATGGGAAGAAGTGAGTCACCGAAAGATGTTTGCTCCCGATTTAGTGAAGCAAACCTCTGAGGATGTCCAATTGATATGTGAGAAATTGAGGACAGCTCAGAGCATACAGAAAAAGCTACGTTGAGATAAGGAGAAAGCCTTTGGAATTCACTGTAGGTGAATAAGTATTCTTTAAAGTTTCTCCCTCAAAAGAGATAATGAGATACTGGAGCGAGTGAGAGATAAGGCCTATAGGCTAGCCTTGACACCTGAGCTAGCAGGAATTCATAACGTCTTCCACACATTGATGCTTCGGAAGTATCATCTAGATCAGGCATATGTGATTCAGTATGAGCCGTTGGAGCTCACAGGGGAAATGTCATATGTAGAGAAGTCGATTCAGATATTGGATAGGAAAGAGAAAGTGTTACGGACCATAACAATCTCTTTGGTTAAGGTTCTTGGGCAGTACCACACTTCGGAGGAAGTTATGTGGAAATTAGAGAGCCTGATGTGAGGAAAATATTTGCAGTTTACGAGAATTGACTTGGTTCTAATTTGGAGGACCAAATTTCTTAAGGTGGGGAGGAATGTAAGACCCGAAAATTCAGTGTCATTTTTAAGAAATTGTTATTTGTAAACTTGAATTTATGTAATCTTGATCAATAAGGAAGAAATAATTAAATTTCAGGTCCAATTGATCAATATATGAATTTATTTAATATTTTCAGAATTTTTGTCTTGAAAAACGAGCTTGGAAATAGGGAAAAAATATACCGAAAAAAGTAAAATCGGACTGATAAATTTATTTACGGACTAAATGAAATTAATATGAATTTTCGAGATATTTTTGAGATATTTTAGGATTTTTATTATTATTTTAAGAATAAAATAATAATAAAAATATATTATAAAAAAAACTGGAAAAAAAAAAAGAAACAGAAACGAAACGCAAAACAGGGGGGAGAGGATCGAAAACCGATCCTTCCTTTGGTTTTGCCACCGGCGGCGCCACGAAGGGAGACGATGCGAGGAGAAGACCGGTGAGGGACGACCGGCACGATGGGAGTGCCTGATCGCCGTCACGCGCTTTGGAGTCGTCGAAAAACGCAGATCGGAGAGGGAGAAGCCGCAGGGAGAAAAGGGAGATTCGCCGGCGCCGGCGGTGATCTGGGCCGAGCCAAGCCAGACGAACCTTCCCCAGGTTGAGGCGCACCCAACGGTGGCCGACCCACCCCGGGAACCGGTTGGAAACGCCGAAAATGGCCAACTAGCCACTGAACCGGATCAGACCGGTTCAGTGTGAAAGGGACTGAACCTGTCCGAGAGGAGAGAGAAATTTTTTTTTTGGGATTTCATCGAACTTCAAGTAAGTCGATACGAGGTCAAAAGTGACCGATTTAATTTTTGATAAATTTATTTAAATTGTATTGAATCGAAAATTGACCCGGAGTTAAAAATACGAAATTGTACAGTTCGACGATTAATTCTGAACGGAAGCCCGATCGAACTTCGATTTGCGCACCATCGCATAATATCGGGTAAGTAAAGCTCATTTATAATAATTTATGTGATTAACGCGTATTTAAGATTTATTTTACGCATTTCGGATTAAATTTCGAATTTAGTGAGATAAATTCGAAATTTTGAATAAACTGTCGTAAATGATATTCGGGCTATCCAAAGAGCTTGGAATAAAGCCCAATGGATATTGATAGACCCAATGAGTCGATAAACCCTGATGAAGGGAATTAATACGTGAAAAAACGGGTTTAATACGGATTAAGGCCCAATTAAAGTATTTAGGCCCATTTAGAGTAAATGGGCCCAATTAAGTGAAATGAACTGTATTAAATGTGTAATATAGTAGGAAACGTGAAATTAATCCAGTGAATGTTTAAATGCAGCTCCAGAGTCATATTGAGAGTTGACCGGACTGCAAGATTTGGACAGCACAGAGGAAGAGAGGTCACATTACGTGATCCGAGGTAAGGGATCTATGCGAGCTATTAGAGATAGCTGTACGTATTTTCATCGTCGTTTACAGTCAATTAAATTTTGTATAGAGTATAGATATGAAATTTTTGGATAGTACCTAAATATTGAAAAATTATGAAAATACCCTTAGACTCGGGAATTTTGGAAATGCATAAAGTGCATGCAATCCATGTTTTCTCTATGAAAAAGAGATTTTTGTGAAGCTGAAATGATAGACTGGCTCATGATTTGACTGTATGCATTAACTTGCACGTTTTCTAAAAAGTGATATGATTGACAAGTGATTTAATGGGATGTTACCCTCTCACTTTGTTTTGTACCGTTTTACATATTGCACTCGGTTTTGAGTACCACTGTGGTGGGAAATAGAGCCAGCTGTCTATTTTGTGTGTGTGAAATCGTGCTGGAGCTATAATGAGATCTGTGGATTTATCCAGATCCGCTCCCACTTGATTTTAGTATTGCATACGTACAGACTGTGCTGGAACACTGCTCGCACTGGATTCTGTTATGGTTTGTGATTGAGATCGTGCTGGAGCCCTCATGTTGACTGTGTGTCACACTGACTTGCTCGCATTAGATCTGAGACGACAGACTATGGTTGATAATTTATTTGGTTGGGGTGGTGAGCTTGTAACTCAGGCACCTACAACTGTGTGGTAATTGTACCTGGTTCACGGAGTACGCTGTACCGTGTAGACAACATGGAGTACACTGTACCGTGCAACTATGGGGTGTGAGGATTGCGTCTTTGGACTCGGGCATGCTGTGTCATTGCTCTGTTTTGTGATAGTCCTTAGATAAGAGCCGATGGATAGACTAATCCCCTCCTCGGACTCAGAGACACCCTGGCACACTTGATCCGTGATAGCTCGTGGGTCTCAGACTTTGGCCAATTGTCCCTTGGATTTGTGTTGAAATCCCTACCTAGTCTCATCTATTTTATTGGTTTCGGTGATGAAACTAATTGTGATTTGATTTCTGTGATGAAACCATTTGAAATGATAATATGATTTAAATGTGAGTTTCAATACTGAACACAGAAATATTTTACTCTGAATGAGTTTTGATATTCGATTTTTGGGCAGTAAATTGCTATGTGTTTTACTATGATGGTTTTGTGAATGCCATGAGTTTTTCGGCATAAACCATGCATCATGAGCATCGTGGATATTTTGATTATCTACTTGCTTTCATATATTAATGCGAGTGTTTTGAAAAGTAAATGCATTTGTTTTACGAGATGATAAAACATGCATTATGAGCATCGTAGATAGTGTGATTATCTACCTGCTTTCATATATTTCTTACTGAGCGCGTTATACTCATCCTATTATTTTTTCCACCTCTACAGAGCATTTCAGTAGAGTGTATAAGCTGCGTCCGTCCTGCGATCTTTTACACACAGCTATCCAGCAGCATCAAGGTATGCACACATGTACTTTTTGTATCTGAATAATAGTGTACAGTGATATAGTCATATTATATAGGAGATGTATATGTAAGGCAATGTAAACGAATTTTAAATTCTAAAATGATAATTTTATAAGCTTCCGCAATGTTAGTGCCTGGGATGAAAGCATTGCCTATTATGCATATATATATATATATATATATATATATATATATATATATATATAATATATGAAAACTAAGTGAGGGATATTGACTCACAGCCTAACAATTGAAATGTGGTATTTGTAATGATTTTTGAAAATTTGGGTCGTGACACTGACAATGTTTAAAATTTATAAATGAATAGTGTATTAAATATAAATCATTCTAAATAATCATAAAAATATAAAAGAAAAAAGAAAAAATGATAAAGAAGTAAAAAAAATTACTTAATAAATAGACTTGAATAAATTGACCTCTTTGCATAATGGGTATGAATACTAGTATCCACTTAAATATATCACCCTTAAACTTGAGAAGTAAATCAAGTGCTTTAACCTTTAGTAGTCAATGACCATATTTAGGTTTCATTTATTTCACTGAAAATGACTTCCGAAAAATAATTTTTGAAAGTTTGTTTTTTCATTTTCTTAAAAACTAAAAATTTTTCATTTTTTGAATGAGTTAATGAAAAATATTTTCTATTATTTGGTTAATTTTTTGAAAAATTGTTTTCTTTTTTCAAATGAAATTAACTAACTAATAAATAATTAAAAATATTTATTATTCATTAATTAATTTATAAATAATAAAAATAATTATATTTTTAAAAAATATTCAATATTAGAATATTATATTATTAAACATTTAAAAGAAAACTATTTATTATTATTTATATTAATATTTTAAAAATTTGAAGTATTATTAATATTTTAATATATATCAAATATTAATAATATATTAATATTTATTTTGAAATATTAAAATATTTGTAATATTAAAATAATTATATTTTATACTAAAGTTATTTATTCTTAAAATCATAACAAAAATATTACTTATATTTATTGTTAAGATATTAATATGAAAATTTGTAAATAAAATATGAAAATTTATATCTTAAATTAAAATATTAATAAATTATTAAATAATAAATATATTATTTATTAAATTAGTATTTATTATTTACTGTTAAAATAATAATATAATATTCTATTTTATTAAAATATTTAAAATATTTAATTTTAATAATATGAAAAATAGAATATTTAAACTTAAAATATTAAAATATTTTTAATATTAAATTTTAATTTTTAAAATTTTGTAATTTAATTAAATAAAAATTATTAGTATAATAATATTTTATGTAAAGTTAAATTAAATTAAATTAAAGTTCCAAAAACTTTTATTTAATATATAATTTAAGTAGAATTATACTCATAACTTGGTATATAACCTTACATATAAGTAACTATTTTTTAGAAAATATTTTTTCCTTCATAAAACGTAAGATAATTTTTATGAAAATGATTTAATTTTTTGTTGAGTAGGAAATCATTTCTCTTAATCAATTAATTTTTTGTCAACTAAATACCAAAAAGTACAATTCTATTTTGAAAGTTATTTTCAATGAATAAAATAGAATATTAAATTCCGCCGTAAAGAGAGAGAGAGAGAAATCCCTTAAACTTTCAACACAGTAATATTCTTCGAATTTTTCATTGCCATATTTGCCAAGTTCATAAGATGGATATTTCTAAAAACACACGTCTCATGCAGCACATTGGGCCAGAAGATCGGTGTATCCTTACATGAATTATTGAAAGAGTGACCCAACGTAGCTCTTGAAAGTACTAATGCCCCAAGTCCTTGCTTCGTTAGTTCTCTTCTCTCTTCTAAATCAAGCCTTGAGCAATCCATGCAATATATACCAGCTTTCAAGTCTACGGATAGGTATGATAAACTTTTGATCCTTGTTATGAGGTTTAATTTTTTTTCTTCTTTTCCACAAGAAGTTTCTTTTTTATTCTATTTTCAATACAAGATTATATTCTAAAATTGTTTTAAATTCGTGATGATGCTGGTAGGAGTATATATGAAATGAATATAAACAAATGTTATTATATTTGTGTTCATTTATTTATTTTTAAAATTTTTTATATTCATATTTATGTTCGTCAATTTTATTCACGAATATTAAATGAACATGTTCACAAACACGTGTTGGTGAATATTAATCAAACATGTTCGTGACCACTAAACAAAAAAAATTATACAAACAAATTGTATTCACTTTAATACATATGATTCTAAATTAAAAAATCCAACATAAATATGTAATTTTAATAATTACATATTAAAATAACCTATGAATAAATATATAATTTAAAATTTTATTATTATCAAACAGTAATTGAAAACTAAATAATTTATTAAATGAAAAAAATCTCAAATAAATTATAAACGAGTTTATCATACTTCTGTTTATGATCATTTATTAAAAATAATAAATGAATATAAATAAACAGAAACTAAACATATTTACGAACGGTTCATCGAATATTTTGTTTGTTTACATTCTACTCTAGTGCCCAACTTAATCGAAAATGTGGTCATTACCAAATTTGATAAAAAAAGAGAAAACCGTGATGCACTGCATGATTTTTTTGATATAACAGTACAAACATATGCAAATGCATATCCAACTCCCCTTCTCTTTGTATTCCCTGGTAGCCATTGAAACCAGAATTGATCATTGTCTCAAGTTTTATAACACTTCCAAACCAACATTAAGACTAATGCATCTTGCAAGTTAAGTCGAAGACAAGAGTTGTCCTATTTTCGGTAATTCCAAGCCCCGTGACTTAGGCCCACATTATTAGATTAATAAACATTATAGTACTTTGATCAACACGTAAACCCATTTAAACTTCACATATTCTCGTCTATCCAATACAAGTAAGCTCTGTTGAGCTGAATTGTAGAGGGACTTTTGTTGCATTCTTAGTTAACTTAACGAAGAAAAGACCATTGAGAGGATGGTTTGCCGCAAAAGTACAAAGTGTCAACCCTTGAAAGCATCCCCACTTAAACATTGTAAGGATCGATAGCCGTTTAAGACAAGAGGCTATCTTTCATGTCCAAATGACAATTTTTGTCTTTTTCTTTCGAATTAAGATGGAAGTTTACACGTAAAAGCAAGTACCTATATGAATCAAGAGCATCTAACATAAGCTTTTTCTTTCAAAGACAATATCTACACCTTGAAAACACCCATCATTTTAGGTTTTTCTACTTTGGATTTGATGTGCTTTGTTTGATTCTAACCACTCCCATTAGAATACAAAACAAAATAGATATGGAGAAGAAGGAGAACAAAACACAAATTCTTAATGTTGAAAAAGCAAATATGGCATATAATCTTATAGGGAAATATTCGGTGCAATTAGATAGGTCATCCACAGCAAGCTTTTAAGGAAAAAGAAGAACCTCCTTCGAAGTTTTCTGTTGATGTCTAGCATCTTGTAAAACTTCATAATTAAGCGTAAATTACTATAGGATAAATGGATTGCAAACTTTACAGCCTAATCAATGAACTCATCTCATTTGGTTTGAGTAAAAGGAAATTTCATTCATAATATATAGTTAATACAATTTTGAACTTATGCATTACCTAATATAAGACTAGTTTGGATGAATTGTGAGATTGATTCCGATAAAATTGAAAAATATAAATTATCTTTAAAAATTGTTAAAATAAAATAATACAAAAATTGAAATCATGAGTAAAAAAGTAATTTTACCCCACCACTGTTTTTTGTCTTTAGTCCTTGTGCCAAACGGAGTAATAAATATCAATGCTGTACATATGCATGAATATCTATATCTTGAATAAATTTACTGAAAAATAAAGAAGAATGAAGGGTTAATTACACCAATATCCCCCATAAACAAAACTGAAAACATTAAACATATATATATATATATATATATATATATATATAATATGTTATATAACACTATATGGTTGGAGTTGTGTACTGTAATTTGGCTTATGAAGGTTAGACGCAATAGCTGATTCATTCTTTACATTTCTCTAGAGATATATCAATAAAGTGGTATTGGTAGGGCAGGGTGCGTTGTGTACCTTCAAATTGTTGTTAATTTTACACCTTTTAGATCTTCAACACAAAATAAACAAACAATAAGATGTGTTGGCATAATACAAACAAAAAGAAACAAGTGGGATACCATTTAGAGTTTGCTCCACTTTCTAGTTTCTGCCTACGTATTCTATGTTAACTACGGCATGCTAATCTACTCTTAGTATTTTATTATAACATCTAGGACAAAAGTTAATGGCGTACACGATTATTCATCTGATGCTGCAAATCTGATGTTTTAATGTCCATATTGGTTTCATTAGTGTTCCATGAAAGAAAATTTTAAGAGGTCTGTTTTACTAATGTAAACTTCACAGCTTCAGTATTGATCGTAGATTTAAGATTAAAAGAAAAAGATTGATATAGTTGTTTCCTTTTTTGAACAGTTTGAAAACTAAAACAAAGCAAATCGGCCTATATCTCTTGAGAAAATGAAGCAATTAAATAAAGGATGCGTGTACCAGACCAACGGTTGATTGAAAGAAGTAAAAGTACATTTGGATAAGATTCGAATCCTAAAGTCATCTCTATTGAGAGAGTTTTATTTGAATCTATTCTAAGTCCAAACAAGATTAGTTTCAGATTGTAAAACGTATGAGAATATCTGTGATTAAAAAAAAAAAAAAAGAGGATGGATGCATGAACAAGTCATGAAGAAGGAAGGGTAGTTTTGGTTTGCCATTTCATTTAGTATTGTTAAAATTGAAGCTGAAGTTGCTACCAAACCCCTTGTGTCATTGTAGCACCATCCAGTAGTTAAGGGTTAAGACTTTTTATTGGCAAATTGGGCAATTGCCTTTGCTCGTTTTCTCCTACCAACCCCTTGTGTCATTGTATCATTCAACCGTAGTTATTACATGCTTGATTCGGAGTATGTGTAAGTTGAAAAATGCGAAGACATAAAATTGCTGGCCACTACCACTACCGCCACGACTAAGACCATAAATAATGGACAAAAAGTGTAAAAGCAAGAATAGAAGAATTAAAATGGAGGAAAGTGGGCATCAGATTTCCCACTAACAAGATTTAGCTAATCAAATAGATGATGTGGTAAATCACTAAGCCATGATTACGAGGCATAATTTGGATCTTCATTACATTCTAAAAGAACAAATCTAAAACATTTTGAGGAAAACAAGGAATGAGGCAAAGATAGTCCAAACTACTCTCACACCCCCCAAAGTCCAAACCACCCCTAAAGTTAAATCTTCCATCTACTTTTGGCTTTTCTTAAAACTTGCTTGTCTCTTTGTCCTAACGCTAGAAGAAAGCCCCAAGTGGATGGTCTTTGGGTTTGAAAAGAGAACAAATTGTTGATTTGGAGGCACATGTAAAGGCTTCCCTTGCAATCCCCACTATCACCCACTAGGCAACAAGCAAGGGTGTTGTTTTGTTTTGGTAGGGCATGTTTGGCTCTGCGTTGTGTTTGAGCATAATTCCAATTTTGGCCAGCTCTTATTCCCATCCACTTCACATACTGACAAATCAAATCAAACTTAGTGAGAGAAATAAAAAAAAAAAAATACAATGAAACATAGGAAGATTTCTTTCCTTCTTGTTTATTATTTGTGAATATAGAGAGATATAGTAACAAAAACATCTGTGGAGAGAGGGAGTAGTGGTAACAGAGAGGGCTCCTTCTATATGCTTCCTATGTATTTCAAGAAATTCCATATTCTTCTGAACCCTCCAAAAGACAAACAAAAGCATGAAGACAAAAACAACCTCTTGTGTTGTTGCTAAAGAAGCCATGAAAAAGTCCTTCGAGATAAGAGCTTTAATTCCAATTGACTCACTTTCCAATAAAACCTTAGGCCACCAACCAAACCCTGCTTTTAGTGCTGAAACCGCTCTGATGGATAAAGAGAACCAAGTTTTCCAATTTTCTTAAGTGGTCTTCCAGGATTTTGATGAATTTCAAAACCCAGTTGGGAATTTTAATTTATTGCAACATTTGATCAGTTTGCTCGGGTGAATTCGCTCTACTTTCACTGGTAATTCCTTGTCTCTGTTTCATATTTTTCCTGCACAAATTTATAGAGCTTCTGTTGTTAATCAAAATATGGACTTTCCTCTGTTTCTCTATTAGCAGTTTGCTTCAGTTTCCATTTGATTGCTGAGAAAACGTAGGAAACGGATGGAAAACTTTAACAATCTCTTATCGACAAGCTTAGCACTGGAGCTTACTTTATGATTTTTGTATGAAGATGAACGTGAATTTTCCTTCTTTCTCTATCTTTTTCTGCGAAAACATTGAGATAGAATAAGAATGGAGCTTTTAATTTTCAAAGTAAAGCTTTTCAGAAACAAGAAATCTGGGGAGTGGGGGAGAGGGTGTGCTCTACTCAGCTAATATATGTGCAATCAAAACAGGAAATATTAAAAGACAGGGCCTTGTTTTTGTTTCCCTCTGTTTCTTTCAAATTGCTTTCAAGTTTCAACCAATGCCTTGCATCCACAATTTGTCAAACACTGTTTAAAAGTGTTGGAAGGAGAATTATCCAGTTCTTGATGAGTTCCTTTTGTTGGTTGTCTGAGTATTTTGTGGTCAAGAAAGTGGGAAGTTCAATTGATTTTTTATATTTCCTCTTCATTTTTAGCTTTTCACTGAACAATATGCAGGAATTTTATTTTTCAGGGGGTCTGAGATTACTCTGACTGTTAATGGCAGGAATGATTCAAGAGGGACCATCGTCTGTGACTTCATCACCACTTCAGTTCTTCCCCTGGATGTCACTGTCTCCTGGTTTAGGATCCCCATTCCCATGGCTCCGGGAGCTCAAATCTGAGGAGAGGGGTTTATATCTGATCCAACTTCTTGTTGCATGTGCAAACCATGTCGCTGCCGGAAGTGTTGAGAATGCCAATATTGGCCTAGAGCAAATATCCCACCTTGCCTCTCCTGATGGAGATACCATGCAAAGAATTGCTGCTTACTTCACGGAGGCACTTGCTGACAGGATGCTTAAAGCGTGGCCGGGGCTTCACAAAGCCCTCAATTCTACAAAAATATCATCAGTATCAGAGGAAATTCTGGTTCAAAAATTGTTCTTTGAGCTATGCCCCTTCTTAAAGCTTGCATATATTATCACAAATCAGGCCATTGTAGAAGCTATGGAGGGAGAGAAAATGGTTCATATTATAGATCTCGATTCCTCTGAGCCTGCGCAGTGGATCAATCTTTTTCAAACATTTAGTGCTAGACCAGAAGGGCCACCCCATCTGAGAATTACAGGCATACATGAACAGAAAGAGGTTTTGGAGCAAATGGCCCATCGGTTGACAGAAGAAGCCGAGAAATTGGACATTCCATTTCAGTTTAACCCAATCGTTTGCAAGTTAGAGAATCTTGATCTAGAAAGTTTGCGAGTCAAGACTGGAGAAGCTCTTGCACTCAGTTCTGTCCTTCAGCTTCATTCTCTTCTGGCTACTGATGATGAGATGATCAGAAGGAACATTAACTCTCCTTCAATGACTAAGAACCTAAATCCTAATCGATCACACAGAGTCTTGCAGATGAACCAACGTACTTTAGGAGAGTGGCTTGAGAAAGATCCAGTAGCTACATATAGCCCAAGTTCTGACTTGGCATCACCATCACCATTAACCCCACTTTCCCTAACTCCAGCACCTAAAATGGGGAGCTTTTTAACTGCTCTTCGCGCACTGTCACCGAAACTGATAGTTCTAACCGAGCAGGAGTCCAGCCATAATGGTCCCACTTTAATGGAAAGGGTAATGGAAGCATTGAATTTCTATGCTGCACTCTTTGATTGCTTAGAGTCTACGGTATCAAGAGCACCCCTAGAGCGACAAAAGGTTGAGAAGATGCTTTTCGGAGAGGAAATTAAGAATATTATAGCATGTGAAGGTCTTGAGAGAAAGGAGAGACATGAGAAGCTTGAGAAATGGAGTCTGAGATTTGAGTTGGCCGGCTTTGGAAGGGTGCCTTTTAGCTACCATGGCATGTTTCAGGCAGGAAGATTGCTGCAGACCAATAACTATGATGGTTATAAGATCAAAGAAGAGAACGGGTGTTTGGTTATGTGCTGGCAAGAAAGACCTCTATATTCAATGTCAGCCTGGGGGTTTAGAGTTTAGACGGTATGATTAAAATTGTAACCATTTCTCTGTGTGCTTGTTTCCTCCTTTTCTTGTTCTTCTCTCTGTAAAGAATATTAAGTTTTTCTTTCTTTTCAAGCTCATAGTGTTCGTATGAAAAGTTGCAGTTAATTTCTCCTTGACTCCCAGGTTTCTCTGTGTTTTGTTTGCTAGTTTATTTGCCCTTTTAGTTTCAATTTATAAGAAAAAAAACTATTTATTCTTATTTACTACTAAAATTTAAGCATATCTGATTCATTTCCTTCTGCAATTGACAAATCAGATAATACTGCAACCCTAGCATTGGACTTCAAACAAATAGAGATGACCGAAGCAGGAAAATAAAAGACAATTGAATTCCGTTGTAATGGTTCAGTAGTGCACAACAGACACGTTATATTCAACAATAGCATCTCCATTCTGATTAAACCAAACTGTCTTGGCCAAAGCATAACCACGAGCAAACCTGAAAATTCCACTACCTCCAACTACTGGCATTTCCCTTACCGTATTAAGCACTTCATTGCGGCCAAGAATGCTAATTGCACTTCCATTGTAAATTCCTTCATAGAAAGCGAAATTCATGACCATAAGCAGGCCAATATCATGTTGAGAAGCCAAAGCATAAATCCCCTGAGCTCTTCCAACAAGCTTTGAAGTAGGCTCAGGTTTTTCTGTCAATGGATCATCGACCATGAAAGTGGTACCAAATGAACCAGCTGACTTGTTTGGTGGGTTGATAATTTGCATGGCTGTGGGGTTTTTTCCATCTACAATGTCATGGAAATAGAAGTGGAGATGAGTCATTTTCACCATGCGTTTTCTGGATGTTACAACGGATTGCCTCGAGAACTCTCCATTAACTGCAACGAAGAAAGTTGAGAAGAGGGTGAAGAACAATATGAAGAGAGTTTGAGCTGCAAAGGAAGCCATTTTGGTTCAGATTTCATCTGCAGTGAATAGTCTGCTTCAAAGAGGGTATTTATAGGGTAATGGTACTATAGTTGAAATTTGTTTCCTTCTTGGTCATTTTTCTGGTTTTTTCCTGGGAAAGGTTTGGCATGATATTGTTTTGTGTATATGACTATAAATTAAAAAGTTAATTTTCATGATTGTGTAGTAAAAAAGGCCAGAAATGGTGTTCATAATTATGGTGACCATAGAAGCATGCAACACTCAATTCAATAGAGAGTGTTGGCCTTGTGGAACACACTTCTAGCCTGCATGATTTAAGCAGTGGACATAATGAAAGCTCTTATAAAAAATGTGAGCAGAGCTTTATTTATATCATCAATACATGATGGCTTGAGAAAAATTAGCACAAAAAGAATCATGATTAATAAGAAAAAGAGTAATAAAAAAGTAAATAAAGTTACAACTGATCTTAATTAATCAATCATTTGATACATTAATCAGATTGGGCTCCCCTTCATTATTTCAGATGTAATCTGAGTTAACTGATAGCTAAGCCATGATATCTAAGAAATAACTTAAGCAAAAAACTTTAAGCTACAGGGGCCTTGGATTCAGGTTAAGTGATCTTCATTTAATTAGTTGTAAGTGTTACGTTACATATGCTTTTCTACTTGCTGTTCCTTAGAAAAGAATCCATCGACTTTACATATTGCAGTCACAATGACATAGTAATCAAGTATATATACAGAGCCTGTTCAAAGCATGCATTCTTGCTTCCTTCACAAGCAAAGGCCTCACAGTCGCAGCTTTACCAATCTCAGAAGCTTCCTTTATTTCTCTCCCACATTTCTTAGTTGGCTGCACAAAACTTGCTATTGCTAGCTGTTATATCATGGTGAATGCGAATGGTACAATCCCTACAGAAATTTCTTTGATTTGTGTATACCATGACTGAATTTTTAACTGTTTTTTTTTCATGCTTAGTAGATGTTTTGGGAGCATTACTATTTCTGCTTCAGACTCATTTGGCTGGAAAGAAATAAAAGTATTTTTCTGCCTCCCTCATAGGTCATAGCCTCAGCATCATCATTATCAGCCATTCATATACGCCATTCTCAAGTGCATTTCAGTGCCATCCTCACTCCCAACTCTCATCATCATTAGCCTGAGCTACTTAGGCAATCCACTTGAGCTTTCTTGATCCCAAATTTTTACCAAGACATAAACTAAAAGCACGCCTAGTGCCTAGTGTTGAAAACTAGAACATGAACGTACTTCCGTAGATTGGCATCTCGGTTTTTTCCTCATCGATAATGTCCACTAAGAACCGGGAATGAAATAGCATCAAGGGTACCTTATGAACTGCATTGTTAGTTACCTATATGTTTCTGGTTACTTACAAGTTCTTACGATCTATTTTTACATCCTAGTTTTTGATTAATTATTATTTACCTTTTCCCTCTCTTCTTTCTCAATAATATATATATATATATATATATATATATATATTTATACAGCTCGTCTTATTACACTGTCAGTAGATGATGCAACATGAAGCAGGTAT
This sequence comes from Firmiana major, assembly GCA_033439115.1. Classification (NCBI taxonomy): domain Eukaryota; kingdom Viridiplantae; phylum Streptophyta; class Magnoliopsida; order Malvales; family Malvaceae; genus Firmiana; species Firmiana major. The sequence goes on along the minus strand of CM065913.1, from coordinate 31,915,316 downwards.
ATTATAAAATAGAAACATTTCCTCAGTTTATGTTACGAAAATGTTCTGTAGGAGATGGGGCGCATTTAGGGATGTCAACAGGGCGGGTACCCGCTAATTTTGAGGTACCCGAACCCGATTAACAATTATAAAACCCGAACCCGATTAAAACCCGATTATTTTTTTAAGATACTACCCGAACCCTACCCGAATAAATTTTATACTATCCGTTAATTACCCGAACCCGATTAATTACCCGATTATTCAACTCATAATTTGACAACCCGTTTAGTAACCCGAACCCGAAACCCGAAAAAAGTCATCTAATTTTGTATAAATCAAAAATAAAAATTAAACAACAACATACATATTCTATCATAATTAAACAAATTTTAATAATTCAACAAACCACTTGAAACCATAGCAAATAAACAAATCATAAAACCATATTTATGAAACTACAAACAAACATAATTTAAGTAAAAATTAAAAAACATATTTGAAGTTTATTGGAATCATGATAAATCTTCATTCTTCATCATTATTAAAAATGTCACTTGAATCCATAGTTGTAGATGCTCCTACAAACAAAATAAATAAAATATTAGTCTTGAGCTAAAATATAATAATAGACTACTTTTGAAAAAGAAACAAATAAAATAAAAAGAGTTATAACAAATAAATTATTTACCTCCTACGTCACTCCTTAACCAATTTTGGCAACACATCAATGCCTCCAAAGTGTTCGGATTAAGCCTTCTTCGATGACTACTCACTAGGGATGTAAACAGAGCGGGTACCCGTTAATTTTGGACTACCTGACCCCGAACCCTATAATTACCCGATTAATTTTTGAAACAATTACCTGAACCCTACCCTAATAAATTTTGCACTATCCGTTAAATACCCAAACTCGTGTAATTACTCGATTATTCAATTTATATTTTGACAACCCGTTTAATAACCCGAACCCGAAACCCGACTATGAAAAAAATTATTCTAACATCAAAAATAAAAAACATAAAATTAAATAAAAACATACATGTTTCATCATAATTAAACAAATTTTAATAGTTCAACAAGTTACTTGAAACCATTATGAGTGCATAATATATACCATAGTATTTCTAATTTGATACATTTGATTTCTTATGAAGTTATGATATATTTATGTAATATAAATTAATTTAATCAATGATAATAATATTAAATGATTAAAAAGATGTAGACCTTAAATTGATAATTAATATTTTCATTACAATTTGTATCATATACATATACTATAGTATCATATATGTAAAATGATCATATATTATAATATCATATATTATAATTATACTATAATATCATATACTATAATATGAAGTTATCAATTTATCATATACTTAAAATTTTAATTTGAATCATTGATTTTTTTGAGTAAACAATGTTTTATTATAATTAATAATTTCAATTTTAAATACAATTTGTATCATATACATGTACTATATTAGTATCATATATAATACATGTAAATGGTCAATTTGCAAGAATTACATCTTAATCAAATTTGAAACTTTTATCATTTTAATTTCAGTAGTTTATATTTAAAATTTAAATACTTATTATCTTAAACATAATTTACTAATTTAATTTCATAATTATTTTATTATAATGTTTCATTAATTTTTTAACTAAAAAATGTTTTACTATAATTGATAATTTCAATTTTAAGTATAATTTATATCATATACAAATACTATATTAGTGTGTGTGTGTGTATATATATATAAGAATTTGATTTTAACTAAATATGAAACTTTTATTATTTCAATTTCAGTACCTCGTATTTAAAATTTTAAGACATATTATCTTAAGCATAATTAACTCAATTTAATTTCACAATTATTTATTTTATTAATTTTTTTAGTCAACAATGTTTTATTAAAATTGAAAATTACAATTTTAAATACAATTTGTATCATATAAATATACTATAAATTGATATCATATATGCAAATGACTAATCATTAATGTGTAAAAATTGCATTTTAACTAATTATGAATTTTTTTAAATTTAATTTTAGTACATTATATTTAAAATTTTAAAACTTATTATTTTAAGTATAATCAATTATTTTAATTTCATAATTATTTTTATTATGCTAATTACTAATTTTTTTTAGACACATAATTTTATTGTATAAATATTTTTTAGAACACATTATGTCAAATATAAGTTATGATTTACTTGACAAGTTCATTGTATAAAGTTTAAAAGATAAATGTTCAAATCCCCACAACCTTAAAAATTATATTTTGTAAGCAAAAAATAAACGGGTTCGGGTACCCGAACCCGATTAATAACCCGATTACATTAATCGGGTTCGGGTACCGGGCATCCAAGGGGTACTACCCGAACCCTACCCGAACCCGTCACGGGTAGTGAAATTACTACCCGAACCCGATTAAAACCCATTTATCGGTACCCGAATCCGACTTAAACGGGACGGGTAGTACCGGTACCCGTTTACACACTACCCATTTACATCTCTGGGCGCATTGTCCTTTTGACTCCCACGGTAACATCAACATATATTTTACAACAGATACCTGTCTCTCAGACAATAATATGTAGATTCATGCATGGTACCCTGAGGTTTAAATCTTCTTCATCCTTAATTTTAAAGTTCTTTACCATTGTCTTACACACTTAACTTTTCTTTGGTCTCCTTAGTTTTTCTTCTAATTTCCTTTCCATCCGTATTTGACCTTGCATTTGCTTACAACTCATGATCAGCTGTATTTTCTGAGATTTAGGGATGAAAAGGAATAAAATATGACCGAATTTTATTATATTCACGTTTCATATTCTTTTGTTTGTTTATTTATTTCCTCTGTTTGTACTTACAAATTAATGTATGTTAAGATGATAGTATATGAATTAATATTTTATATAACATTAGTCAAATTTTTTAATTCCACAAACATAATTAAAATAATTACACATATCTTATTTTATTTATTTTTTATTTTTTAAAAATATGTGTTATCATTTTATTTTATTGTGAAATCAAAAAATTTCATTAATTATGTATAAAATAATCATCTTACAAAAAAAATTAAAATATGTAATTTCAATAATTTATTATTATAGAAAAACAAACAAATGTTACACAATATATTAAATTAACAAATTTTAAACAAATCTTAAATGAACTTGTTTGATAAACAAACAAATCATAAATATAAAACTATCAAAACAAGTACTACAAACTGTTTGTTAAACATTCATTTTGTTCACATCCCTAATTTTCTACCTCCAATACCAACAATAAAGTGAATAAATAATGACATTAATGGAGCCTATTATTCAAAAGCAAGCTTACTACATACATGTATACATACTAATACAATAATGTATGTACTATTTATATCGTATACATGCGTAATAATTATTTTGAACCTAAAAGGACAACTATGTAGACCTGCACCATCTCTCTCAAACAAACAAAACAAAATCACCATAGCTTAAGAACATTAGCAAAATTTCATTAAATAGAAAGAACTTGCATACATTTTGATTATCATTACAAAAGACTTGTATAAATCAATAGCAGTTCAATCCTCCATTTAAAAGTTAAGGCCGACCAAGTGCTGCAAGAAAAGAAAAAATCAGCAGAGCCAATTCTGTAATAATGTTCTTGGCAGGCACACCCCATAGTACGAGGCTGAGTATCATGTGAACAAGGTATAAGTCGCACCTTCTATGTTTGTTTGTAGAAGAGAACATATGCTTGGTCATGCAACACCTTGCTTGTTCCAATAGCTGTGACAGAGGCATCATCAAATCGCAGCCATTGGCCATTCGGGTATCGAGCATCCGCTGTATAATGCCCCTTAGAGGGCTCTCTTCCATGATGGGTTATTGTAGCTACAAGTTCATATTTTCGGCCCTATAAAAAATGTAAAGAAAACATTGAATATGATCATTCTGTAAGTAAGTGGATACTTAAAACAAGTCATCTACTCAGGTGCAGAATAATCCAATGCAGTCGAATTTAGCAAGTGAATGAAGAGAAGTATTACCTCAATGGATGGAGAAACAAGTAGTTCCCGACCCAATACCAACTCAAGTGGAAAGCATACAGGCTTATGCAACTTGCTACTCCCCTGGCTTCCATAGCTAAATCGCATCAGGTGCAAAATCATTATCTTTGAAAGTGTCTGTATCTTTACTGATTTTCTGGCAGTAACAACATCAGCCTGCTGCATAAATGCATAACATCATCCAATTTATCACAAACAAGATCTAAACATACAGGAAAAGATAAGAAATATAACACAAAAACACTGCATGTATAAGATACATACACAAATAGAATATAGTAGCCAAGAGCTCAAGGAAACAATTAAAAGAAAATAAATACCTTCCCAGCTGTTGATGTCCGATAATCCTCGAGATATTCCGGTGCAGAAAATAAATGAAGAGCATCCTCAATAGTATGAACAGCTTCTGGGTGAATATCAAGGTGGAGCAATAGAAATGGTTGAACAGTAGCAGAAGCCTTATTTCCTGCCCAGAAAACAAATTAAGAATAAAGAAAAAATGTTAATAAATGGCAGTACAACCAAGATAACATTGCAAAATTCACCCAAGAAATACAAACTAATATCTGGATATAACAGATGAACAAAACCAAGTTTGGACAAGTATATGTATTTCCACTTTGTTTACAGATCAAAATTAACAAGCATAAATTACTGGAATTATCTAGTTGACTAATCCATGTCAGTGTTTAGCTTGTCAGAGAAATCTTTTTGTAGGTACAGCCGTAAAATTCCAAAAAAAAAAAAAAAAGGAAAATCAAAGGTTGGCAAATCCCATAAATATATGTAATCAAATAAATAACCCCACGAATTAGTAGCAATAGCAAATGTTCCTACCTCTAGCCTTCACCACACTTCTCAACTGTCCTCCAAAAATATCACTTAGCTCCGAGGGAAGGAAGCTTTGAGTTCTTGTGACTGCTGATTTGTTTTTTGGCCCAACTGTCTCCCATTCATCATCTTCTACAGAAGAAACTAGTGATGATCTGACCCCATTAGAGTTACCAGACTGTCCTTGAAGCTTAATCAATTCATCATGCATTTGATCCATGATAAAACTTAAAAATTCCTGAGCGTCTTCCTGCCTGAAAAGGATGATAAATAAAAAATCATCACAATGTTATTACAGAGGACAAACAGTTGTGTAAATTGCAAGACATTGAAAATTGTAGATATTTAAATCTATTGATCCTTCTGTTTTCAAGCACATACAAATATTTAAACTATTCATATTATCTCTTCTAATGCAATGCTGGAAACTATAGCAAGGTGGCACAAATTACTATAAATAGAGACCAAAAGCAAGGAGCGAGGGCATTAATAGGTAAGATAACTAAGCTCTCAAGAATTTAAGCATTTCAAAAAGGTTTAACAGAAATCAAGAAGGCCAGGACTAGCATATATAAGTCCATGATCATGTAGGGTGATATATCAACTAGTCAAGTTTTGTTATTGTAAGCGAGAAAATCTATGCAAAGAATGTTACTTGGGACCGTTAAAAAATACAAATACTGAAATAAAACTGTAGAAAGTATACAAACCTTGGCCTACCAGATATGCTATTTGGCACATCTGGTGTAAAACTCTTAAGGACAGCTTCAAACATGGCGGGGCTGAATGGCCTACCGATATCAAGGACTGTTGTATCTTTCTTCTTTACATTACAATTGCTGGATGGCACATCAAAGTCAGATACAAACTCCGCAAAAGCAGTTAATGTTGGATAGCCAACCTATCAAATCAAAGCCAACACAGGCGCATGTTAGCTGAATCTATTAAAAAGTTTGTATTTACTCATCTTCAAGTATAACAAATCATCAATCTGAGATGATCATTTATTGGTGCATAAGTTCAAGTAAACAACATATTATACAACATACCTTGGGTATATTACGAAGTCTAAGTTGCTGCAAGAGCTGAACAAAAGGAGAACAGGATAGGAGAGCCTGTAAAGTGGCATTGAGAAAGCATAAATTTCCAGAGTTGATTAAGCCTCGAGGTAATAAGTTTTTCAATGCTGTGGCCGCCTTCTGAATGTCTCCTTGATCATTACATACTGATGATACATTGATCATCCCATTCTGATCTCTACCTTCTAAACTTTCGCTCTCAAGGTTACGAGATTTCAAATTTTGAAAATCATTCAAGGGACTGCCTTCATTTAGATATAAAGGCACTGGAATTACATTATTGCTTTGTGTATTCAATTGTTTTACACCGTTATTGTGGCTAGAACTATCAATGGAACTCTTTGTAATTCCATTTTCCTTTGGAGTTTGAAATGTAGTTGAGTAATGATCTATTGCAGTTTTTCTACTTTTTCCATCCTCAGTTGATGATGTTGAGGATAGAACGCCCACTGACCCGTTTGTGGAACTTGGCTTGTTTCTCAAAACACCATCGGCACTACCCAAAGATCCTGCAGCTGCAAAATTCAAAGCACCAAACTGCAATTCCTTCTTCTCCACAGGCTTTTCAGCATTCCCAGCTGACTGCCTTAATAGCAATGATCTGGTTTCATCTTCAGTAAATGACCCAAAAACGAATACCTGTTAAGAGAAAGAAAAAAAAATAGATGCACAATTCTGTTTAGGCAATTGATGGCTCATGCATAAGTAAAACATAGTAAGGCTTGTCTTCAAATGGGAAAAAGCAAAACCACCTTGCAATCATTCATAATAATTCAATTTCAACCAAATGATATTCGTATCTAGGTAAACCCCAACCCACAATAATTAATCAATCCAAAAACTAAAATATTGTATTGCTAAAAAATAGAAGAGGGCATAAGCATAAACCTATCAAAAAACAAAAATTCCAACATTAAGTCTTCAACAAGAAAAATAAAAGTAAACCCACCTCAGAAACAGCTAAATTGTGCCCATTTAACAAAATACCATAGAAAAGTAGAAATCTTTAGAGGTAAGGAAGGGAACTAACCTTAGAATCAGTCATGTTTTATACAAAGCGGAAGATTGAGAGGAAAAGAGACGTATAAAGAAAAGATCGAAGCTTAGGGCTTGAGAGGACCCTGAAGGAGCAGTGAAGAAAGAAGATGTGATTGAAGAAGACATGAAACAAGAAGGAACTTGGAAGGGGAGATAAAGAGAGAGCATTTAATGGAAGAACCCTCTCTCCGAACCTCTTCAACTTCACCAAAACCAAGCATCGACTGCTTCAAAATCCGTCTGAGACGAGTTTAAAATCCTCTACTTATTTGGGGCTGCTTTTGTTCGGTTTCTAGGGTTAGGTTTTCCGATGGTAGAGTTATAGAAGGGAACTGCTTCTATCTGAGGATTGCAGTGCTGTCCTGGAGGGTCTCGTTTTATAAATAACCAGCTCTTGTGTGCTCCCCACGTGAATTTCTAAAATAATAATAATAATGATAATAATAATAACAACAATAAATCAATTAGTATAAGTAACTAGTTTTCTTTTTTTTTTTTTTTTTTGCTTTTTAAAAATAGTAATTAGTAATGTAAAAAAATCAATAAAAAAGATAGGTTGAAACGTTATAAGTTTTAAAATTATGATTTTGGGGGCATATAATAGAAAATTTAGCAGATACTAATATATAGTTAAGCAAAAATATGTAGAATTACATAATAATATTATATTTTTACTTTTTTCATAAATAATTGTTACCACATAAAATACTTCCATATTTATATATATTTTTTTTCATATTGAAATGTACTTTTTGAATAAAAATAAAAATGAAAATTAACAAAAATTTCATTAAAGCTTTTAATTTTAACAGAGTTTGCAAAATTACTACATATTTATTAAATAAATAATAATATTTTTGTATCCTAAAAGTTTTTTATTGAAAAAATTGTAAAAATTAAAATTTTATATCTACAAAAATTCAACACTTGAAAAGAAAAATCATAACACTTTAAAAATATTATCATTATCATTTGATTTAATATTAAAAATGAATAATAATATTACTATTATTTGAAAAATTAAAAATTTTACATTTAAAATAATAATTTTTTAATATTTTCAATTCCAATTATTTAATAACTATATTATATAAAAAATTATAATCACAATCAAATATTATATTTTAAACTTAATTAATTAACTAAACTAAATAAATTTAGAAACATATCCTTGTAGTAATAGTACTGATTATATTAGTATAATTTTTTTTTTTTGACAGCTTATTTTGCAAGTATCCTTGAAAAGACAATTAAAATTTAGAAAGAATAAAAATGTAAATTTGAAATTTTGTTTTAAAAAAGAAAAAGAAAAAGAGGGAAAAACAAAAACAAAAGGGCCCAAACGGCTCACTCACCGATCACCATTTTGTTTGCACTCGACAATTTCTTCCGTCATCGTCAGAATGCGCACCCACCACCATCGCTCCGCTCCTCTGCTCTCCTCCACGTCAGCCTCCTCCTCCCAATCCTTCCTTTCCAAGCTCATCCTCCTCGTAACATTCCTTCCTCTCTCTTTAGCTGCCTTAGCCTTCGTTCTCCAGTGGCGCGGAGGGGGTGTATCCGATCCCACCGTCGCCACATTCTCCGCCACTTCCCGATGGGCCCCACGAGGGTCCCATCACGAGGTCTTCCCTGGGATGGAGACTATCTCGTCTCTCTCCCCCAGATCGCGTTCTTCTTCTGATTGCATCAATCTTGGTCGTAGCTCTTCCCCTTCGCTCCCTTACTATGGGGACTGGAAATTTGGTTTTGAAGCTAATTTAAAGCCAAAGGTACGGCTTTTCTTCCTTCTTCTTCTTTTGGGAGTGATCTGAACCTGGCTTTTTTGGTGATTGATTTTGTTGGATATAAGTCTTTTTCATTGAAAATGTTAGGTTGGGATACTTTTTCTTACTTGGTTTGCTAAGTTATGCGTATTTTTGGCTATTGGGTTTCTTTTTTTTTTTGATCGATCTTGCTTCCGGTAGTTGATATTTGTCGAATATTGCTCAACCACTGAGTTTTCAGCTTGCGGTCCTGTTGAATTCTCCGATGTTGGCTTTGATCCGTATCCGTGTTTTGGATTTTAGGTCGAAACTTTTATTTTCAATTCGGACTTACAAATGTTTGTCTTCCTCCTAGTTGACCTGTTGTTCGAATTTAAAAATAGTAATAAATAATAAAACTGGTTTTTAAGGTTGTTCTTTTGTCAGATGATTTTCTTACTCATCAATTCAATCTTATGGTTAGCACCAATACATTCATATGTGTACAAGAATTAAATCAAGTTTGTAGCTTCGTTTTTTTGTTTGGCTGACTTTTCCTCCACAAGCAATTGGAGTGATCGTTTACAGCTTTTTTGCTTCTCAAATCTCAGATTTGTATTACAACAAGTACATCAGCTGGCTTGGAGCAGATTTTACCATGGATGTTTTATCATAAAGTCATTGGAGTCTCAACCTTTTTCCTTTTTGTGGAAGGGCATGCTGCATGTCCAAACGTTTCTAGAGTTTTGGAATCTATTCCCGTGAGTTTACAAAGCCTTTGGCTTCCTCTGATTTAGTTTTCCTCTGTTTTTCATTTATATGTAGAATTGTTCCACTTGATTTAGCTATGGTTGTTGTTGGCCCAAATTGCTTATAGCATAAGTTTTATGTTGCTACTCTTCAGGGAGTAAAAGTTATATACAGAACAAGAGAGCTTGAGGAGCAGCAGGCTAAAAGGTCAATTAGCTTTTTCCCTTTGATGATTGAAATACATCTCTTGGATTCTAAAGCTAAGTGAAAGCATGGCTGTTCTGTATATTTTTCCTAGTATTTTGTTTAACTAATTTTTTAGCTGAATGTTGAGGCTACTAGTGATAAATTCTCTTCATTTTGTGTTTATTTCTTGCTTTATTTCATTATATTTGTGAACATGCATCTATTTTTACCTCATCATCTGTTTTTTTTTTTTTTTTTTGATTCTGTAGTGACAAGTCCCTTTTGTTTTTTTGGTCAAAATGGCTTTGTGTTTTGTAACTTTACTGTCAAAGTTTGTTTACTTAATCTTTATTCTTTTGGCATTTTTATGTGGTTATCAGTCGGATCTGGAATGAAACATGGCTGTCAAGTTTCTTTTACAAGCCTTGCAATTATGAGCTATTTGTGAAGCAGTCTCTCAATATGGAAATGGCCATTGTCATGGCAAGGGTATGCTGTAATGTTCATGAATGGAAATACTTTGTAATTTGTAATTACTGGCACAGTAGTCTTGGCCTTATTTTGATAAGCTTATTGTCTTGCTTTTTGAAATATAAGGATGCTGGAATGGACTGGATACTTCATCTTGATACTGATGAGTTAATACACCCAGGTGGTGCAAGTGAATATTCTTTGAGGCAGTTGCTGCTTGATGTGCCTAGCAATGTTGATATGGTTATATTTCCAAATTATGTGAGTGGCATTATATAAATTAGTAAGAAAATATATCAATGAAGGAATTTGGAACTGGTGGTTATGATTGTATATCTTGTTATTCATTTGAAATCCTGGCCCGTGATGTTTGATAGTGGAATTTTTCTCACTTTTTTGTTTAGGAGAGCAGTGTTGAACGAGATGATATCAAGGATCCTTTTGGTGAGGTAAATTTTCACTTGTCTTTTTTTTTTTTCCCCTTTCTTTTTGTTAGTTCCATAAATTGAATGACTGAAGTTAGGATTTGTAGTTTTGCGACTGGCTTACTTTTCTATCCATGCAAACAGGTCTCTATGTTCAAGAAGAACTATGACCATTTACCAAAGGACGCATATTTTGGCATGTATAAAGAATCAATTCGTGGAAATCCAAACTATTTCTTGACGTATGGGAATGGGAAAGCAGCTGCTCGTATTAAGGATCATCTTCGTCCAAATGGTGCTCACAGATGGCATAATTATATGAAAACCCCAAAGTATGGTGACTATCTGTACTCATAGAAAATCATGATTAAATAACCTGACTTGAGCAATATGAGAATCACACATGCATATCTCATAAATTCTTACATAATTCAATATACTTGCATATTGAGGTAGGGATGTTCATTCACTTAATTCGGTTAATTTCAAACCGAATTAATCAAATTATATTATTTTATTTTCATCAACCAAATCGAATTTATAAATTTCAAAAATTTAACCAATCGAAGTTACTTCGTTGATTCAGTTACTTTTCGAATTAACTAAATAATAAAATACATTTAAGTTAAGTGATATTTTAAAGTTATAATTTCTCATATTTGAAATAAGCTAAATTAAATCATTCAACAAAATATTCAAATACCAAAGTATTAAATTAAAAACTCTAACAATATTCAAGTTAAAAAATCATTCAAACTTCAAACATAAACATATATTTGGGTTTCATATATTTTTAGTTTTACCTTTGGGTTTTTTATATTTTGATTAAAATTTTGGTTCATTCAGTTAAGTTTTCGAGCCGAATTAATCGAGAATGAATTTCCTTTAAAATTATTTTTGTTAATCGATCGAAATGAATTCGGTAGTCAATTGATTAAATTAATTAATTTGGTTCAATTGGTTAATTCAGTTAAAACTGAAATATGAACACCCTTACATCAGGGTGAAGGGTGGTTGGAACTTTGGGGTTAGTTGGAGCAAGTTTTATGTTGGCATGATGTTGTGGATAAGCATATGATAATTGAAATTACTTGACTTGTGAGAATGGTAGCTGCTTATATTCTGATCATTTACTGTTTATTCGTACATGCAAATGGCACTTCTAAACATAACCATACTTGTTAATTTTTTTTTTTAAGGGAAATCAAATTGGAGGAGGCTGCTGTTCTCCACTATACATATGCTAAATTTTCAGACCTGACTTCTAGACGTGATCGGTGTGGCTGCAAACCTACCGAGGAAGATGTCAAAAGATGCTTCATGTTAGAATTTGATAGAGCTGTAAGTTTAGTACATTCTGTTATTCTTGTATTGTTTATTTTGACATCTTCACTATTGCTATTCATGAGTTGTAGTAAGTATTGGAATATGGGAAATGCAGCAAACTATCGAGGCAGAAAACTTTGGGAGATATGAACTAGATATTTACCATTGTGAAATAAGGACTTTCTGTATCATGTTATTGTTTTTATATATATATATATATATATATATATATATATATATATATATATAAATTAAAGGGGAAAACTATTAAGGACATGGATCTAGGTAGCTAGAAACATTGAAGATTTATTCAATAATTGACACTGATAAAATGGGAAGCAATATATGGACTGATTCAATAATTGACACTGATAAAAGGGAAGCAATATATGGACTGATGTTTGATAGTCTCAAGCGATTCATAAGGCGATATGATGCTTCATCTGTTTTGTGCAATGTCCTTGTGAGTGTGAGGTGTTCAATTGATGGCCAAATGAGTATTGTGTGGCATGAATGAGCACCATCTTGGTTCTCGATTTAATCGAATCCTGAGTTGCCCAGCTGTTTCCCTTTTTCCTCGTTCTTAGAGCATGATGTTGTGGGGTAAAATTTGTGGTTTATGTGGTTGGATTGCTTTCTTATGTATAATTGGTTTTAGTGTGATTGCTTCTTTTGGATATCATTTCCTTCTAACTGTTGTGCGATTGTCCATGTAAATATTATTTGTTGCAGGCATTTATAATTGCATCAACTGCAACAGAGGAAGAGATGCTTAACTGGTATAGACTTGAATGCATGGTGTTTTCTTTTCCTTTTTCTGGGGTGTGCTTTGTAGCCCTTTCAATTTGAATTTAGTATGTGGATGTGCTGATGTAGAACTATGGCCTCTTGTTTTTGTAGGTATCGTGAACATGTTGTGTGGGGTGAAAAAGACCTAAGACTGAAACTCCTGAGAAAGGGGATTTTAACTCGCATATATGCTCCAATGGTAAGGACAGTTATTAACATTCTCGAAAATAAGAAATTGTGTGAAATTAAATCAGCTTTTATAAGCATTTATCTTTAAAATTCAGTTCGAAATTATTTATCGGTGGTAAGTGTAGGGACTAATCGTTTTAGCCATGACACTTAAATTGAATGGATGTGCTAGCATATGAAGGTTCTGGTGCTGTGTTAGATTCGTCTAGGTGATTGAGGGTTGAAATTCAAAACTTTTAAATGGATTACTTGTCTCGTGAATGTTTGAAAATTTTGGATCTTTAGATTCTCTTTACAGTTCAAAATATGTTTCCAAATACTTTGAAAATGTGTTCAAATTTCTCTGCCTCGCCTTTTCCTCTTTTCCTCTTCCTATTAATGTTCTTTCTTGCTGTCTCAGGCCATAATACAGGGTTTAAGGGAGTCTGGCGTCTTCAGCTCTGTTATTGCAACTGCCCCCACTACTCTTTCAAGGGACAAGTTTTTAGCATCCATTGATAGTAGTAACTCATCAAGATCTGTTCCCTCCGTGTTGTATGCTTCAAGAAAGATTGGTAGAAGAAGAGAGTATCAAACTTCTGTGAGGAAGGTGCTAGAAATTGAAGCTAGTACTGCTCATGAAGCAGCTGTTCCACCATTGTCGCCCCCTGTATGGACATTGAGAACCTCATTGGAGCATGATGTAGTGGCTGGTGTGAATGCTTTTTTATAATCTCCTACTTTGGATGGTTTATTCTGTACTTTGCTTTGAATTGAATGGAAGGAACCAAAAAAACAAGAGAAAAGAGCAGGCATGCAATTTTTTGTCGTGGTGTACAAATATAACGGTCGCAGAGATTTCTGCTCTGCGACTTGATGATTGAAGCAAGAAATCTGGTATTCTAATTCTTGTCTGTAAATACCGCAGTATCGACATTTGAGGTTGTCATTATTTTTTAGTCATTATTTGGAAATAGAAGGAAAAATAATTTTCATATTGGTGTGTTTCAAATATTTTTCAGATTAATTACCGCAGAGGCAAACATGGTCGGTGAATGAGGCCAGGCAATCTTCCTCCGACAACTGCTTTAGATTATTATAACTTGTAATTCTCATGACAGATGCAAACACCTTCGTCACAAGTTGTTACAATGATCTTACTTCCATCTGCTGCAGATTTAAGAGGGATGTTTAGTGTTTCACAATCAACATTTTCTTGTTCAAAGCTTCATCTAAACAAGAAGAAATTTCCTCAAGTCTCTCCTTTAATTGAATCTGAAGCTGATTAAGGTCCTTCGGGTCACTAGTAGTAGAAGTGAGCCCTTCAATGATGCTTCTTGTTACCTTGTTGGTAATTTTATTATGGAAGTTTAAGAGATTATTGATATTAATATATTTATATATAAATAGTAAATATGTAAATATATTCAAGGGGGGTATGAAAACGTGGGAATTAGCAAAAGAAAAAATAATAAAATATAGTATAACAATAAAATAAATGGTGCCTTTCCTTATTCCATATACAGTACGTGCGTGGGCTACATTCAAAGGAATTGTCTTCTTCCTTTCTTCACAGTAACCACCATGTTTTCTTGACTGAGCCTCCACCATTTTTTTTTCTTTCTTTCAGTTAAGAGAAGAGGGAAAATCCAGGCAAGTTTGGAGGGAAGCTCAAAGTATGGGTGAAATGCTATTTAAAGAAATCCATTGCATGTCTCAGTTTTGGCTTCTTTAACCGAAACCGAGAACCCAAAAATTTAAGGAGATCAAGGAGGCTTCGGTGAGGAAGAGATCTGGACAGCTCAGAAAATTGTTGAAGAAAACCCCTCGAAAATGTCTTGAGCAAGTCAGAGTTCAACTTGCATGTAGCTGTTCTAATTGCTGTGTGCGAAACCGAGAGCTGTATTCAAAGGAAATTTTGATTTTGGTTGAATGTGCTGAAAAAAAAAAAGAAAACAGAGGAATTAAAGCAGTGCACCACGCCATTTGCATTTTGATTTAATTGAAGTCTTTGGTAACATTCAACTGGAGCAGGCGAGTTGTTAGCAGGGGAGTCAAGAAATAGACGAGCTTGACGTCTCGACAATTCTTAGACATGAACGAGGAGTGAAGAGAGGTAACAAAAGAAATAAATAGATAAATGAAATAATTTGGCAAAGAGATGGCGAATTTCTGTTATGGAATTAACAAGTTTATTTGATGATTTATATGATATATAATTGTAGGTAGATGAGATTGGGAACTTGTGAAGCCGAGAGGATCAGTGTACAAATGTGATTTTCAGCAGGATAAAATTCTGGGTAAGAGTTTGCAGGAAATTCTAAAGAATTGTCATTGTACATTTAGTTCTCTCATTTGCTAATTTGCGGGTATAAGGGGTATAAGGTATCGAGAAGAGGAAGTTACAATAAGATTTGGTTCAAATTTTCTCAGAAAAATCGGAAAGGGATGAGAGATAGAGAACTCTCAATTTCAACTTTAAGGTAATATATATATATATATATATATATATATATATATATATATATATATATATGTAACAAATAAATAAATAAATGAATTTTGAAGTTTTAAGATCAACAAAATTGATGAACTCATTGTGTCTACTATAGATTGAGTTAGGAACCATTTGGAAGAACCGAGAGAAGTAAGCTAGCTCTCATTGTTGGTATCAAGCATCGATGAGAAATTTAAATTGTGTTTAAGCTTAATTCTAGCTACAATTGAAGCCTGATCTATATGTTGTATATTAGGAGCTCGAAGGTAATGAGTTGTGTATGATTTGTCACACGCTGATAGACCTCGGCTTTTATTTGATTTGGTGTGAGTTAATTTATTTATCACAGATCTTTACGAGAGTAAGTAGATATGTAATTACAAATTTCTTATTTGATATTTTGAATTGATTTCTGTGGCATGAGGTTGACTATATGACATAATTTTTATATTTATTTGCCTCATTCGTGCTTTGTTTAAAAATGTGCACTATGCTTTGATGTGATTAAATACTTTATATGATTATATTTACTCTAGTAAACTTTATTCTATTTTATCTTATTTATTTATTAGGCAAATTTGATATCCTGAAGTTTATTTTTAACGAAATTAAAATATTTTCTCCTATTAAGAAAATTTATTTTGATTTTAAACCTCATGTCTAAACTTATCTTATAAGGGAAGTAAATTATTATTTGACTTTTATTAATGATGCGGGTACGAGTGGACCCTCGCGGTACACCCAAGTATGTAGTTCCCTTGATAAAGAAATCAAGAACAATTTGGCCTATCTCGAGGTGATAGGTGTTGGTTTCACCTGGCCCGTGAGACTGGCTCAGGTCTATGATAATAGATATGGAGTTTGTTTGCACTACTAGCTACAGTATGTTCTGTTAGGGTGGTACCCAGCGTTCCGACGCTTCTGTATCCGATATCCAATTTGCATCCGCTCTTCGATTTTGATTTGTTTGACTGCTTCCCTGATTTGATTTTTATGCCTGATTTGATATATAAATATATATATATATATATATATATATATATATTTAAGCATGTGTTTACTAGTGTAATCTGATGTATCCGTTTTCAAATTTGTTACCGTTAAGGCATGCAAATTATTAAATTTGTTTTATGTTTTTAAGTAGCATATTTGCTTATTGGGTTTCCCAAAAACTCACCCCCTCTCCACTCTTTCAGATTCCAACTGAGTAGATCTTTTGAGACGTGTGTTATTCCTTCGAGAGTTTTCCGAGGCTTCCATCGAGGTATATCCGTACGGTGGTTGTAAGTATGTTTATGTATATGCTGACTCAGTATGCAATACATGGTGTCCATAGGAGTGTATTTTTGGGATTGTAAATATTTAGTAAGATAAACTACTTGATGAGATGACTGATATATGGTATAATAACAAATTTTGTTTGGATATTTAGTAATCTTAATAGGTAATGATTGTCAGTAAGTGGCGTAAAAGGATTTACCTCGATAGAACTTTCTACCAAAATCATGTAATATGATTTAGAATTGTTTAAAGGTATGAATTTTCATACACAAGTATCCGTCACTATTACGGACCTGAATTTAACTACATTAGGAATTTTAATATCGATCAAGTTTACACAATACACACACAAACGATAAGATAAAGAAAGGTGCAATATTACATAAGAATTTGGGACGCGACAATTGGACTTTCAAAATACGATTATGAATTGAGCTATGACTTAAGGGGACAACAATCACAATTTATAAGTTTTATGCTATGAATAAGTTTTTATTAAGGGGATAATAATGCCAGCTTTATGAATTATGATTTTAAGTAAGTTTTGGCTTAAAGGGATGACATATCCCAAGGTATTATGTTTTAAGCTATGTTTTGAGATTATAAGCTTCGTTGGTACATGTATCGTTGGCAGTGTATAGACAACCCCTATGTTAAGACTATGATTTATGATTATATTAAGCTAAGTTAAGGGGCTGTTAGACTTTGACACGTCTTCAGCCTTCTCAGTACTCACTTGTCCAGTTAGACTACAGACTTTGATCAAGGCCATTAGATAACTTCCCTACTTGGGACCTATGTTATAATTACATGTTACGGCTTGGATATCTGCCTCGTCTCACTTATGCTTGACAGTTTAGAGTTTTTTTTTAAAAAAGTCTGCCTTTCTTCATTGACAATCATCCATTAAATAGATAGATTACAAGCTATTTTGGGAAGAAAAATAAGCTGAACTTTAGCCCCACCATATATACATCTATCTAAATATACCGTACAACTAGTATATCCTAATTAAGGAAGGAATAAATATGTATAATCATAACTACCATATCAGTCAAAACTGTAAATCTATTGGCATTAAATGTGTAGATATTAACTGTAAATCTGCAGTGTCGATTGATATTTGCTTTGACATCCTCCCTCAAATTTATGCTGGTAAATCGAAAAGCATTAATTTGCCAACGAGAAAATGATGGCGCTGACGTGGCAAGGATTTTGTGAAGATATCGACGATCTGTAAAATGGTGGAGATATGTGGAAGGGTGATGACCTGATGATCATAGGCTTCTCTGATTGAGTGACAGTCAACCTCGATGTGCTTAGTGCGTTCGTGATAGACTGGGTTGGCGGCAATTTGGATGGCACTAGTGTTGTCAGCATGGAGTGGAGTAGGATGAACGGGAGAGAAACTGAGCTCTGTGAGGAGACCACGCAGCCAAATGATCTCGGAGCATGCTGCAGACATGGCTCGGTACTCGGCCTCAGTAGATGATTTGGAGACGTGGTCCTGCTTCTTGCATTTCCAAGAGATAAGGGCATCACCCAGAAACATACACCAGCCGATAGTAGATTTCCTGGTGTCTGACCAACCAGTCCAGTCAACGTCACTATAGGCTTGTAGCTGAAGTGAAGAATCGGAAGGGAAGAATAAGCCACGAGTAGATGTCCCAAGAATGTAGCGAATTATGCGGCGGACTGCAGATAGATGGAGATGCCTCGGTGCATGCATGAATTTGCTGACGGTATGAACAACATTAGAGATGTCTAGTCGGGTAATGGTTAGATAGATAAGACTACCAACCAACTTCCGATAGGTAGTAGGATCCTCAAGAAGCTCCCCTTCGTCACGTCGATATTTCAGATTAAGTTCTATGGGGGTGTCAACCGAAGTAGCGTTGGTGAGATCGGCTAGCTGAACCAGATCCTGACTATACTTGTGCTGATGCAAGAAGAGACTGTGAGATTGATGATGCACCTCTAAACCCAAGAAATAGGTGAGCTGGCCAAGGTCTTTCATGTGGAATGTAGAATTCAACAAATTCTGAACCACAGAGATTGCCTCCAAGTCAGAGCCAATGATGACGATATCGTCCACATAAACAAGGAGGACAACGATTCTTGTGGATGTCCTTTGTAGAAAAAAGGAGGAGTCATACTGATTGAGTGAAAGAAAAACCAAGCAAAGTGGATCGAAACTTCTCAAACCATACTCTTGGTGCCTACTTCAAACCATACAAAAAATGTTTCAGTTTGCAAACATCATTAGGTGAGGAAGTGGGCATACCAGAGGGACGTTTCAAGTAAACGTCTTCCTTGAGATCACCATGGAGAAATGCGTTCTTGACATCCATTTGACGTAAGGGCCAGGATTGGGAGGCAGCAAGGGCGAGTATAATTCGGACAGTGGTCATTTTGGCTACTGGTGCGAAGGTCTCATCATAGTCGAGACCATATTCTTGTTTGTTGCCAAGTGCCACTAATCGAGCCTTGTAACGGTCTATGGACCCATCGGAACGAAGCTTGATAGAAAACACAAACTTACTGTCAAAGGGTTTCACGTAGGAAGGACATGGAACAACATCCCAGGTTTAGTTTTCTTCAAGGGCGAGAAGTTTGGTTTCAATTGCTTTTCGCTAACACTCATGTTCCATTGCCTGTTATAAGACGAAGGAAGAGAAATAGAAGACAAGGTGGCTGTGAAGGATGAAGGAGAAGAGAAACCAAACCTATTCGGGGGTCTACGAACCCCGAGTACTGTGTCTGAGAAAGGGAGGTGCAGGTGCTGAAACAGGAGCAACAGTCGGGGAAGAAGCTTGAGAGAGCTCGGGAGGTGCTGAAGGTTGGTGGGAAGTGGCAGTGGAGCATCGTTGATACACTAGGAGAGGCTTAGAAGGGACTGGATCTGCAGGAGAGTTAGGAAACATAGGCAAAACAGAAAATGAAAGAGAAATGGGATCCTGATGGGTAGAAAAGAAATACTAATTTAAAAAAAAAAACACATTTCTAGAAACTCGAATGCGACACAGATTTATATCATAGCAAAGAAAACCTTTTTGTTGTACTGAATATCCTAGAAAAGCACATTTAATTGACTGAGCCGTGATTTTTGTGCGTTCATGTGCAGGAAGATGAACATAGCAGACACAACCAAAGGTACGAAGGTTAAAATAAGTTGGAGGGTGACCAAATAACCTAGTGAAAGATGAGTCATGGTTCAATGTGGGAGAAGGCAATCTATTAATGAGATGGACAACAGTGGAAAGAGCTTCACACCAAAATCGAGAGGGTGTGGAGGATTCTAACAGAAGAGTCCGAACCACATCAAGAAGGTGACGGTTCTTGCTTTCAGCCACCCCATTTTGTTGAGGTGTCGAAGGGCAAGACCGTTGAGAGATGATGCCATGATTCTATAGGAATTCCTGAAACAAATGAGACATATACTCACCCCCATTGTCAGAACGAAGGATTTTGATATGGGTCGAAAATTGTGTCTGAATATATGCATGAAAAATCTTAAAAACAAAAAATACTTCGTCTTTGGAATGAAGGAAATAAATTCATGTGAAACGACTATAGTCGTTAATAAAGGTGACAAAGTATTTGTAATTAGCATGTGAAGTGACTGGTGCCATACCCCACACATCACTATGTATCAGATCGAAAGGTTTGACAACATGCGGTGTGTGAATAGGAAATGGTAGAGTTTTTCTTTTGCCAAGTCTGCAAGAATTGCAATCAAACTGAACAGCATTAAGAGATGGTGTTTCATTATTCCCAAGAAAACCAGATTTCAATAAAGCATGGAGTACATTAGAGTTTGGATGTCCGAGACATTTATGCCACGTTCGGTGATCAACATGAGCAGAATTATAAGCGACAAAAGGTAAAGAAAAATAAGACAAAAGAAATTAAAGAGGAAAAAGACGTCCCACTTTAGGCCCCCTTACTATCATTCGTCTTGATTGTTGATCCTGCACAACACAACCAGATTTAAAAAATTCTACTTTACAATCATTATCAACCAATTGACCGACAAACACAAGATTGGTGGTAAAACCAAAAGATACGAAGACATCAGTGAGAGAGGAGGAAACATCACCAATGGCCGTGATAGGTAAATGATTGCCATCAGCAGTATGAATTTTGAGATTATCAAAATATTTGTTTACATTGGTAAGAGAATCAACGTTGTTTGTCATATGATAGGAAGCCCTAGAATCAAAGTACCAAGGAGATGATGCAGAGAAGGGTTTACCTGAGAGTCCTAAAGCTGAAAATGTAGAAATGATCATTTGTTGAATCATGTTAGGGTCACGGGTTGGACAGAAACAAGAGCAGGAGCAAGAGCACTTTGTGTTGTATTCACAAGACTACCAGCACTAGAAGAGCCAATTGAGATAGTATATGACGTCTTTGATTTCTTGGGGGGTCAAGTTGGGTATTCCTTGATGATATGGCCATCCTTTTTGCAATAGTTGCAGAATTTTCAGGGACAGATTGCAGCATAATGGCCAAATCCCTTGCAACAGAAGCATTGAACAATGCTCATATCCCTGCTTTGTAGCCTACCTTGTACTACATAGGCTACATGAACAGATGTAGATCATCGTTGTTCCATGGTGGTTTGAGTGAGAAGGCGTTGTTCCTCGCGAAAAAGATCATTGAGGCATGTATCCAAGGAGGGGACAAATTCTCGGTTCATAAGATTGGATCTGATGCCTTCAAATTCAGGTCTTAGTTTCATTAGAAATTGATCCCTCTGAGTAGTTTCATTGACAGATTGAATAGAACTAAGACCTTCAGATGGTAAGTCAGCATAAACTATATCAGTGTATTCAGCCCAAAGATTAGTGAATCTAGAGTAAAAATCAAAGATAGAAAAACTATCATGTTGAAGAGTGGCCAATTCATGTTCAAGCTGGAACCGACGAGCAGTGTTTTGTTGACTATAGACCTTCTTCAGGTAAGTCCACATTTGAGCTGCAGTCTTAGAAGATCGAAGGTTCAAGATGATGTTGGGTTCGACAGATCCTAAAATCCATGTTATAACTTGTGTATCCTTGACTTCCCACTTGGCGTGTCGGTCTTTGTCTTTGTCTTTGTTAGGTGCTGGGTTACTGCCATCAACATGTCCCCACAGCTCCTTACCTTTGACGAAAATCCTAAAATGAAAAGCCCAAGCAGAGTAGTTCTTGCCATTGAAACGAATCAAATAAACATCAGACTTATCGGAAGACATGAGGTCAAGAGAACTTGAACAAGAATAACTGAGACTAGGAAACTTGAGAGCACGAGACAAATGGCAATTTAGAACTGTAGCTCGGATACAATGACAGTTTAGAGTCTTTTTGGAAAAAGTCTGTCTTTCTTCATTGACAATCGCTCATTATATAAATAGATTACAAGCTATTTTGGGAAGAAAAATAAGCTGAACTTCAGCCCCTACCATATATACATCTATCTAAATATACCGTACAGCTAGTATATCCTAATTAAGGAAGGAATAAATCTGTATAATCATAATTGCCATATCAGTTAAAGCTATAAAATCTGCTGGCATTAAATGTGTAAATATTAGCTGTAAATCTATTGTGGAGATTGATATTTCCTTTGACAATGCTATGATTATGATTTTTATGACTATATGATTATGATTTATAACTTTATGATTATGATCTATGACTTTTTGAATATGATTAAAGATTATGTTTTAAGTATGAAATTTTTATGATATGAATTATGATAAGTTTTGTTTTAAGTATGCTTTATGAAATTAAGAAAATTAAGTAAGTTATGAATTTTGTTAAGTTATGATTTACGATTTTGATCCCTTTTAAAGAAAGTTTTGATTAGTTTTAGATCAAAAATCATATTAATGATTTGATCTGTATTCATTATGACGCATAGCATGATTTTACAATTTTTTAGCTTGCCCCCTTTTTATTCTATTTTACTTGGTATACATATCTTACTGGGCATAAGCTTACCATTTTCCTTCTTTCCCTTCAGTCTATCTGCAGTAGATTTGGATGTCTTTTAGAGAAAGGCATCAGAGGGTGTGTCTTCCACCTATCACTATTGTTTTTGTATAGAGGTATATTTATTCTCTTGCTCAGTTCAGTTTATTATTTCTAAACATTTGGAATGCACAGTTTTATGTATTTATGTTGGGATGTAAATACTGTTATATTTTGGATTATTATAAGTTATAATGGATATCTGATGTAGTAAGTTTAACTGTATTAGATGTTAATTATAGTCTCACTAAGGAGTGATGTGATACATATATTTTGGGATTTATGATTCTATGATATATATTTATTCTATTAATTGAAGTTTAAGTTTAAGTTGAAAAGTAAATTGAAAATTTATGAAAAGATATTATGAGATTACATCACACACTATGATTGAGACCCATGTAGTGGCAAATTCGATAAATAATCGGCTAAGTAAGAATTTACAATGGACTTATGCAAACCTAAGTAAGGAAAAATAAAAAATTTGTACAAAAATTTTAAGAAAGTCAATACGTGAGATATTTTAATTTCCACTCAATTAAATCATTTTCTTAATGAAAATCGTTATTAAAATTAAAATATAAGAGATCAATTGAGTGAAAAATTGAAATGTAAAGACATAATTGAGTGAAAATTAAAATGTAAGGATTTAAATGAATGAAAATTGAAATGTAATGTCTAAATTAATTGAAAAAAATATAGAGCTTTAATAGCTGAACTTTTTTTTTTCTCAAGGGCTTTTTTGACCTCTAATCTAAAAAAATCAATCATAAATTTTAATAAAAATTTTTATTTAAGAATATCAAAATATATTAAGATATTTTTAATTTTTACATTCTTGATTTACATAAAAGGATTTTTCAATCGTTTATTTATTTTTTATTTTTTATTTTTTATTTTATCATTTTTAATTGAAATCCTTAAGAATTTGACATAAAAAATTTTAAGAAATTTTGAGAAAATCTAATTAAAACTTAAATAAATTTTTAGAAGAAACAATCTGATATGACTCCTATCCTGTCTAATCTAAAAGATTTCCAAGCCACATTATCTTGGTCCATATCTATATGTGATTATATTTAACCGAATTTTATTATTGTCTTCCAACAAAGCTTTTGATTTTTTGCAAAAATACATACACTATTAAAAAAAACGGGGTTCTGTTATTTTTCTAATTATGGTTGAAAATGTTATTCGAAACCTTTAATTTTTTTTTCTAGACCCCTGTAGCCGATGGCCACATTAGGCCACCGACATCCAGATTCAAGCATATATTTGACCCAATAAGGGGGCCACTTTCACAATCTTATTTATTCCTTTAATAAGATTTGAATTTAAAATTTTACTTAATAAAATCAAATTTTTTACTACTCGAACAAATAAATATTATTATATGAAACCTTATTTAATTGGAGAAAAGAAATCAAATCTCATTTTAAAAGAAACAAACTCAAATTGTCGAACAAATTTTTAATCTTAATGAAGTTTTATATTTAATTCAAAATTCTTTATTTATTATATTTTATTAAATATATTCCATTTACTATTTACATTTATTAGTAAACATAATAATAATCATAAAAGTAGGTTTTCATGAATTCTATTATATAATTAAGTATAAAATCATTATTCAATACAATGTCAATAGAGTTTTCAAATTATATAAGTAGAGTTAGGATGATGACATATATACAATTTTATTTATTTTTTTTATTTTTTTATATTCTTAAAAAGTATGTGTCATCATTCTAATCCTACTTGTGAAATCTAAAAACTTCACTGACAGTATATGCGATAATAATATTTTAATATATATGTCAAACTCAAATTCTATCAATTTCCTAAAACGCAATGAAAAAAATAATTTTAGATCAAAATAACATTTATTTTTTAATAATAAGAAAAAAAAGATTTTGTTAATATTTTCATACCTTGTATCTTATTGATTTTTTTAATATATGTAGATATATATAAATTAATATTATTTAATCATTTACATGTTCAATACATAATAAATTAGTAAGTGCATAAAAGATGGATGATTTTTTCAATTGTATTTGTTGTGCATGATAAAAGAATAATAAAAGAATGCATCACGTGGCACACAAATAAAACATGTGAGAAATGATACAAACCCTGAGTAAGATAAAAAGGGTAAAAATGTAATTAGTGACAGAGAAATCCCTATAAATAGGAGTCAGGTACGATTCGTTAACCTAAGTCTCTATTTCCCCTACAGAAACTCTGCCAAATTTTGGGTCTGACTTAAGCATCGGAGTGCAAACGCAGGGAAAGCCCTGCGTCCCTCTGATCTTTATTTTTCTTGCAGAGATTTTGACAACACGTGGCACAAAGGACGTCAGCAATTCATCATTGTTGTTTCAGGCAACAACAATTGGCGCCATCTGTGGGAAACAGAAGAAAAGCTTTTGACAACGATGGTACAGACACGTTCAACAGCAATCAGAAGTGAAGAAAGTGAGGATATGGCGAGCTCCCCAATGGCGGACTTAGGTGATGGAGTTCAGACCGAGAAAGGGTCGAATACGATGACGATTCCCATTGCCGAATTTGAAGCCATGCGGAAGCAAGGAGAAGAGACTCTTCAAGCCTTGCGGACAATGGTTGATTTGTTCAATGATGTTTTCCCGCAAGTAAATCTGTCACTAGCCGTCCAAAACTTGGTAAGAGAAAAGCGAGCTGCGCAAGACCCTGACGGCATGGTCACACAAGACCCTTTCGGCATGTTCGTGCGGGACCCTCACAACAGGATGGCGCGAGACAGTGAAGGCCGAGTATCGCGAGACCCTGAATGCATGTTTGCGCGAGACACTCGCGGCACACCCGCGACAGACCCTCGCGGCACGTTCGCGACAGACCCTCGCGGCACGCTCGCGACAGACCCTCGCGGCACTCTGGCGACAGACCCTCGCGGCACTCTAGCGACAAACCCTCGCGGCACGCTAGCGACGGACCCTCGCGGCACACTAGTGACAAACCCTCGCGGCACGCTCGCGACGGACCCTCGCGACACTCTGGCGACAGACCCTCGCGGCATGCTAGCGACAGACCCTCGCGGCACGTTCGCAACAGACCCTCACGGTACTCTCACGGCAGACCCTCGCAATACTCTCACGGCAGACCCTCGCGATGCTCCTGCGCCAGACCTTCGAGGTATGGGTGCACGAAACTCTCACGGCATGACCGCGCAAGACCCCCCGTTTGCTTCGTGCGCCACGTGGCGCGTTCTTCGCCCGCCACGTGGCATACTCATAGCGCGGGGATGCCACCTCACACGAGACCCTTCTGCGCGAGACCTTCACTGTAGAGGTGCGCGAAATCCTCTCAACATGGCCGCACGAGACCCTATGTGTGAGACTGGAGAAGACATGAGGCGTCAGGGTATGGGAGACCCTGTGCGTGAGGCCTCGGAAGGCCTATGGCGCCAAGCTACGAAAGACCCTATGCTCGAGACTCCAATGAACTGGAGACATCAGGGTGTCAAAAAATCGCGACGTCATGGTACAGGGAATTCAACACGGGAGATTGTTGGTGGTCGGAGACGCCAAAGTACTAGAAACCTTGAGGGTCCGGCTCAAGTAGATTCTGGATATTTGGGTGCGAAAGATCATTGGTCCCAGAACACAAACGGCCCGCCAAACAATGGAATCAAAGATGTGGTAATGACAGGGTCTCATGCTGAGAGAGACTCAAAAATAGATCCAAAACGAAACCTTGAAACTGGAATGGCAAACTTTCAATCTCAGACTCGTCAAGATCGAATTCAGAGTAACAGGAAAGAAGCTACGGACTGCGGTCAAGCTGATGTATACAATGCTAAGAAAGTGCAAAACAAACCTGTGTCCAAGGCACAAGTTACCACAGATATGAAAAGAATGGTGGAATGAATCTTAGAAGAGAAAATGTTGGTTCCAACTGAAGAAAACCAGAGAAGGAGAATCTCATTCAGTACAACGGTCATGGAAAAATCGCTGCCCCTAAAATTCAAAATGCCGCAGATGATAACGTATACGGGAAAAACCGATCCTTATGACCACATTCAGAACTATGAGTCATTGATGCTATTACATGGATGGGAGGATGAGATCATGAGTAGAGCATTCCCCTTAACTTTAACTGACCATGCACTAAAATGGTTTAACAGTTTGCCGGAGGGGTCTATTTCATCTTTCAATCAATTAAGAAGCAAATTCCTGAAGGCTTTTGTGATAAAAAGCCAGAAAAAGAATGAGGCCACCTATCTGCTTACCTTAAGGCAGGAGAGCAAGGAATCACTCAAAAGCTATATGGATCGATTCCGTAATGCTACTCTTGAAGTACATGATCTACAAGTTGGAGTAGCTGTAACAACTATGCTACAAGGGACAAGGTCTGAAAAGTTGCAAGAGTCGCTATCTTTAGATCAGCCGACGACGATCTCAGACTTGTTCTTTAGAGCAGATAAATATATCACTCAAGAGGAAGTGATGAAAAGGATACCGACGCTGAACTATATATAAGGGAGTTCAAAGAAAAGAAACCCTTACCATCGTTGGGCTACCTAAGCCATCACCAATGCCTTGAAAGAAGATGAAAAGGTCACAAGGCAAGAGGATAGCAAAAACGCGGAATATCAACCACTTGCAACTACACTGGCAGCGAGACTTTATGACATTTAATATTATTTTTTGTTAATTCAACTATGAGTTGAAATTTAATTTGTTGAACTATTATTTATGCCATATTGATATTTTATTGGCTGTTGAGATTCGCACATAATTGATAAATGACTGATCGCACCAGCTACACATGTGCAGGGGCTTGAAGCGAAAAATGCGCGAGGTAAGCCACACACTCAACCAACCAAAGGGCTTGAAGCGAAAAAATGCGCGAGGTAAGCCACGAAGACAATGTGCGAGAGCTTGAAGCGAAAAGTGCGCGATGTAAACTACGCACACAACCAAAGGGCTTGAAGCGAAAAATGCGCGAGGTAAGCCACGAAGACAATGTGCGAGAGCTTGAAGCGAAAAGTGCCCGATGTAAGCTAAGCACACAACCAAGGGTTTGAAGCGAAAAATGCGCGAGGTAAGCCATGAAGAAAATGTGCGAGAGCTTGAAGCGAAAAATGCGCGAGGTAAGCTAAGCACTCAATCAAGGGCTTGAAGCGAAAAATGCGCGATGTAAGCCATGAAGAAAATGTGCGAGAGCTTGAAGCGAAAAGTGCGCGAGGTAAGCTAAGCACTCAACCAAGGGCTTGAAGCGAAAAATGCGCGATGTAAGCCATGAAGAAAATGTGCGAGAGCTTGAAGCGAAAAGTGCGCGATGTAAGCTAAGCACCCAACCAAAGGGCTTGAAGCGAAAAATGCGCGATGTAAGCCATGAAGAAAATGTGCGAGAGCTTGAAGCGAAAAGTGTGCGAGGTAAGCTAAGCACTCAATCAAGGGCTTGAAGCGAAAAGTGAGCGATGTAAGCCATGAAGAAAATGTACGAGAGCTTGAAGCGAAAAGTGCGCGAGGTAAGCTAAGCACTCAATCAAGAGCTTGAAGCGAAAAGTGCGCGATGTAAGCCATAAAGAAAATGTGCAAGAGCTTGAAACGAAAAATGCGTGAGGTAAGCTAAGCACTCAACCAAGGGCTTGAAGCGAAAAGTGCGCGAGGTAAGCCACGAAAAAAATGAGCAAGGGCTTGAAGCGAAAAATGCGTGAGGTAAGCCACGCACCCAAACAAAGGGCTTGAAGCGAAAAATGCGCGAGGTAAGCCACGCACTCAAACAAGAGCTTGAGAATTATACGACCAGAGAATTTGACTTCATAATCTAATGTAAGGACTTGACCTGAGGCTACAATGAGAACATATGTACTCTTCCGTAAGGTTATACCTAGCGAAAGAGTGGGGAGCAATTGCTGTGCATGATAAAAGAATAATAAAAGAATGCATCACGTGGTACACAAATAAAACATGTGAGAAATGATACAAACCCTGAGTAAGATAAAAAGGGCAAAAATGTAATTAGTGACAGAGAAATCCCTATAAATAGGGGTCAGGTACAATTCGTTAACCTAAGTCTCTATTTCCCCTACAGAAACTCTGTCAAATTCTGGGTCTGACTTAAGCATCGGCTGCGTCCCTCTGATCTTTATTTTTCTTGTAGAGATTTCGACAACACATGGCACAAAGAACGTCAGCAATTCATCATTATTGTTTCAGGCAACAACAGTATTAAATTATTGAAAGTGAATGTAAATACATAAATAAATATTTTTAAATGTATGATATATATAAGGATAAAAATTATATTTAAATTTTTTGTATTTCAAAAAATATTTTAATTAATTAAAAAAGATAACAAATTGAAGGATTGAAAAAAATTGTTGTAAATAACGTCCTACTTCTTAAAAATTAAACAAATAATGATATATAAATAAAGCCATTTGTGTGGACCGTACGTTGTTTATTAATATAATTCGGCAAACATTTTAGGCATGAAATATGACCTTTGTATCATAAATGAGCTTATTAGAATTAAGATTAATTTAGTATTATTTATCACTATAGAGTTAACAAAAAGAAAAAAAAAAAAGCAGCCAATTTATTACTATTTGTAAAAATGTAAAATAAATGAAGATTGTGGTCAAATTTGTCATCAAATAAGAATTAATTAAGAAAGGATTATTATCTTGTTTTTATCATTGTAGGGTTAAACCAATTTATTACTATTTTTATTAATAATAAAATAAATAAAGAAAATGGTCAAATTTGTCACTATCACTATCATGGTATAGTTAGTACTTTTTTTTTCTTGTTTTTATCATTGTAGAGTTAGAAAAAAGAAAAAAAAAAAAGAAACATACAAAGCAGCCAATTTATTATTGTTAATAAAATAAATAAAGATTATGGTCAAATTTTCACTAACTAAAACCTAATTAAGAAAGGATTAATTAGGGAATTAAATTCATGTATTAATGAAACTAAGAGTGATATACTATTTTCTTAAATGTAGGAAAGAAATATGGTCCAATTTAACTATATGTTAGCACATCCATTCAATTTAAGCATCATAAGTCCCTACACTTACAATCAATTTTAAGCATGCTTGTAAAATTCAATCTAATATCTTCTGATTTCTTATTTGCCCACAAATTTTAATAACTCTCATTGGAAAATAGAGATTAAAGAAATTATATTTTGATCTTGAAATTTTTGCTAATCTTAAGTCGATCTATAATATATAATATATTTTTTACTAATAAAAAAATATTATCTTTATCTAATTTTACGTGATAATGCTTATCAAAAAAATCTAAGTTGTTGATTAATCTAATATTTGATAGTGATTTAGAAAATCTAAGAAGTTGTTTATTGATCTAATACTTCATACTGATTTTTTGTATAAATAGGATTACCTATGTTCATTTTTTTTGTTGACACTTTCTGCACATTAAACAATGGGTCTAAAAAATTCTATGAATGTTCTTAATACTTTTTTTCTTGTTTTTATTTTCTTTTTAACTATTTGTTTGGCTGATTATTATCCTGATCGTGTGCCAAACAAATTTAATTATGTTTGTGACCCTGAAAGGTTTGAAATGATGGCTTTGAATATGTCTGAATTTGCTTATTGTGATAAAAATCTTTCCTATGAAGTTAGAGCCAAAGACTTGGTTGATAGGATGGAGTTATGGGAGAAGGCGCAACAGCTGGGAGACAAGGCAACCGGTGTCATAAGAATAGGGTTGCCGAGGCATTATTGGTGGTCTGAAGCTTTGCATGGTGTCTCATATTATGGCTACGGCACATACTTTAATGATATGGTTCCTGGCGCAACAAGCTTTCCCACCGTTATTCACTCGGCTGCTGCCTTTAACCAGTCGCTTTGGAAAAGCATTGGGAAGGTAGAAATTTAACAAGTACTTAATCAAGCTTTTAAGTTTTTGCGATCTCTTATCACCATCAATTTACTTTGTAAATTGTAACTGTTGTTTGTTATACAGGCTATTTCAACCGAAGCAAGGGCAATGTACAATTTGGGTATTGCTGGATTAACCTTTTGGAGTCCAGTCATAAACCCCGTAAGGGATCCTAGATGGGGAAGGATCACCGAGACGCCCGGAGAAGATCCTTACGTAGTTGGTACATATGCCTCTAACTTTGTAAGAGGCATGCAAGATGTTGAAGGAGAAGAAATTTCATACGATCCTGGCTCTAGACCTCTTAAGGTTTCTACCTGCTGCAAGCATTACGCTGCTTATGATCTTGACAACTGGAAGGGTGTGAATCGGCTTAGATTCAATGCAAAGGTAATTTCAGCGTCGTACTCCAAAGCAAATCAAAGCTAATTTTAAATTTAATCAATAATAGTCTCAGCTTCTTCCTTTTTTTAATGGAAAAGGTGACTGAGCAAGATATGGTGGAAACTTTTCTTCGTCCGTTTGAGATGTGTGTTAAAGATGGTGACGTGAGTAGCATAATGTGCTCCTATAATCTTGTCAATGGCATTCCAACTTGCGCTGATCCCGTTCTTTTGAAAGAAAAAATTAGAGAAGAGTGGAAATTTAACGGGTATATCCACAAAACCCATCTTTTCTTATAGCAAAAATGTTGAAATGAATTTGATTTTATTTAAATTTTCTATATATCTTCTTTTGCAGATACATTGTTTCAGATTGTGATTCTGTCCAGGCTATGGTTGAGCAACACAAATGGCTCAATGATACAGCGGAAGATGCCGTTGCACATTCACTAAAAGCAGGCTAGTTGCTTTACACCTATAGGTGATTATCTTGAGTTTGTGCACAGACTGAAGAAGAATGTCTTTCATGGGTGTTGCAGGTTTAGATCTGGACTGTGGAGATTATTATCCTGTTTATCTTGACAGCTCAGTTAAGCAGGGAAAAGTTAGGGAGGCAGAGGTTGATGCAGCTCTGAAGAACCTCTATGTTGTACTAATGAGGCTTGGATTCTTTGATGGAATTCCATCTTTATCGAAACTTGGAAAGAGGGATATATGTTCAGAAGAACACATTGAATTGGCAGCAGAAGCAGCTAGGGAGGGAGTTGTTCTTCTCAAGAATATTGAGTCAAATTTGCCATGGAAAACTAATGCGTTTAAAAAAATAGCAGTAATTGGTCCACTTGGCAATGCTACGAGAGATATGATCGGAAATTATGAAGGTTGTAACAAAACAAAACATTTACACTTTGATTGCCATTTTATTCTTCCTCTCATCAATTCGTTCTTCCTTTTATTGTAGGATCCCCTTGCAAATATGTTTCTCCACTAGAGGCCTTATCTGCCCATGGACAAGTGGAATACGCAGAGGGTTGTGAAGGAGTAAGATGCTCGACTGATAGGTTAATCTTTCCAGCCACTCAGCTTGCTAAACGAGCTGATGCAACTATACTTGTGGTGGGGACAAATTTATCAATTGAGAGAGAGGACTTCGATAGAGACGAGCTTCTTCTTCCTGGTTACCAGAACCAGTTGATCACCCAAGTTGCTGTAGCTGCCAAAGGTCCTGTGATTCTTATAATCATGTCTGCAGGTGGAGTTGATATCTCAAATTTCCTTAATAAGGACCCCAACAAGGATTATGTTAACAAGAAAATCAAAGGAATCTTGTGGGTTGGACATCCTGGTGAGCAAGGTGGTCGTGCCATTGCAGACGTTATATTTGGGAACTACAATCCTGGTAAGCAGTCACAAACACAAAATAACTGAAACATTTTAATGGTTAGTTAACATGCTTGAATTGTTCTGTGTTAATCAGGAGGAAGACTCCCACTTACATGGTATCGTAATGATTTTGTGGATAAGTTGCCGATGGATTCTATGTCATTACGTCCAGTTGATAGCTTAAATTACCCTGGAAGAACATACAGATTCTTCAATGGTTCAACGGTATTTCCTTTTGGATTTGGACTAAGCTACACAAGCTTTGACTACAAGTTATTGACACCCAAGAAAGTATCTTTCGCTATTAAACTGAACAGGCTCCAGCACTGTCGCAGCTTGAACTACACAGAAAAATCTTTTGAGCAACCATGTCCCGCTGTTCTAGTTGATGATTTAGCTTGCGACAATGAAATAGACATAGAGCTTGAACTGCACAACACTGGCGACAGAGATGGCAGTGAAGTTGTTTTGGTGTACTCAAAGCCTCCAGAGGGAATTGAGGGTACTCATATTAAACAATTAGTTGGATTCGAAAGAGTATTCGTTGCTGCAAAAGAGAGTCAAAATGTTAAGTTTGCTCTTAATGCTTGCAAGAGCTTGGGAATTGTGGACAACAAAGGTTACACGTATTTGCCGTCTGGGGTGCACAAGATTTTGTTGGGAACATCGTCTGAAACAATTGAAGTAAAAGTCAGCTACGATAGGTAGATAATTAAGGAGCTAAATTATTCATTTTTCTTGGTATTTTAGGATTTGGATTAAATTCTTTTTTTGTTTATTCTTACGAATTAAGTTCCTTTTTTTTTTCCATTTCCAAATGAATCTTTATAATAAAAAATCTAATTGTATTTTTCATTGATTTAATACTCAAGAAAGGGTATAAAAGAGTGATTTCTTATTTTCAAGAAGGCTAGATAACATTTACGTATATTAGCAAAGATATCAAGATAAACAAGAATAACAGAAGGTACTCAACTTACAGCTCCATCAAATTCCAACATGAAGCATCTTTTGACATCTTCCTTGGTAGGTTTGCAGCCACACGATCATGTTTAGATGTCAGGTCTGAAATTTGGCATGCTTGTAGTTTAGAAAATGATCAAGAAAATAAACCACTACCATTCACAAGTCGAGTAGTTTCAATTACCATATACATATAAAGTATATTAATTATTTTAGTTTATGACCAAGAATTCTTAACAAACTTCTGAAACATAGACTTGGGTGAAAAAAATCTTGTTTTAATCATCTTTACTTTATCTTGAATCCATCACCATCACAAACATAGATAGATACTTCTTTCTGTGGAAATGCAGGGTGTTTTGGCAGTAGTAGTTGCATTTCTTCTGTTAGCACAGAAATAACAACCAATACCGTTGGCCTATCTAATGGAGTGCTACTTTCCATGCATAGCAGACCCAAAGTAATGCATCTTAAAACCTCGTGTTTAGAACATGAATCATTGAAAGTCAGACTCACCAATTCTAATGCTGCCCATAATTCCGATGCCTGGAAGAAGCATTCACAGTTTAAATGTTAGAATAACATTTTTTTTTCTTTTAAACGTAGAGCTAACTACCGTAAGAACATGATAAGAGCTTAATATCCAACAAGGTTAAGAGGAGGGTCAAAATGAAATTGCGGGTGTTCTTTCGGCCACTGACACAGCTAAAACTATAACTCCAAAATTGTAAACATCATATTTTGGAGACATATGACCACTACTTTCATCCATAATAAAGCTAATAACCACATTCTTTTTGGTCAATAATGACTACCATAATTGCTTACTATGTGCCGACAATCCTGTTAGTATTTCATTCAGCTTCATTTGTTTAGTAAATCCTCATCGTCCCAAAATCTGATATCTTGGGATTCATTTTCTTGTTAAGCACTTGACAATTTACACACTTTTTTTATTGTCCTGAAATCAATAACTTTTAGGTTATTCCATAGAGCTGGCAAAAGTTGGCCCGAGCCCGAAAACCCGTTCGAGTCCGCCCGAGACCGAACCCGAGATCGGACCGAATTGACCAAAAATTCAAAGGCCCGAGCCCGAGAAAAGCCCGACCCGAAAAAGCCCGAGCCCGATAAAGCCCGAGCCCGATACGACCCGGACCCGAAATCGACCCGATCCGAAACCCGAAAAAGCCCGAATTTATAACCCGAGAAAGCCCGAATTATAATTATATAATTATTATATTAAAAAATAATTAAATAAATAAATAATAATACACTTTTTCTAATTAAAATTTATAAAATTTTAAAATAATCATTATTTATTTATTACATAATTATATCAATAATTTATTATCAACAAAATAAATATTAAATATTTACATTCAATTATTAAATAAAATTATTTTAAAACACAATATAATATTCAATATCAAATAATTTTCAATATTATACTTATTATATTTGTAATAATAAATAATAAATATATTATTAAATATAAAATTTGATTTTATTATAAAAACAATTATTATACTATTTTATTATATTTATTTCATATTAAAATTTTAATTGTAATACAATAATAAATCAAATATATATATATATATATAAATCATTATATAATTGTAACATTTATTTAAATTTGATATTTCATATAAAACATTGAATACATTATTAACAAAATTAGAATTTAAATTCTGACTCCTATAACTCGTAAATAGAAAAATAGTAATTTGTTTTTTAAATGGTAATTATACTAAAAATAAAAATTGAAAGTTAAAAAAGGGGATCATACCCTTTTAAAGGTTGTAATAACTTTTTCACTGTAAAAAAATATTGAGACTCAACTATGACATGTTTGCATTTAAATTCTCATGTCATTAACAAGTCAATGATTGTTATGTTCTAAATTAGTCCAATATAGTAAAAAACAAACCAGTAAAGAAAACATCAAACACTTAAAGTTATGACATGTAACATTACAAGAACAACAAAATAGAAAACATACAATCATTCTCATACACAGCCACCTAGTCATGGAAAAACCAATCCCTAGTCATACATTGCATGATGAACAAAACAGGAAAATACGATCATTCCATTCAACGCTAGCGGCTTGATGAATAATATACTCGAAAAGATTGTAAATGCAGAAAGCAACTAAACTCTCCAAGAGCGACATTGTCTTCAAATAAGATTAATGAGGTAATGATCAATCATAATTACTCTTAATAAAAAAATTTAATTTTTTAACAATATAAATAGTAAGAAATAAAATATCAACATACGTTACAATTAGAACTCTCCATCATCATCCATAAACCAACTAGTTCAATTTAATCCAACTTTCCTTCCAAATCTCATTGTTTCATCTCTTCATCTAATAAAATATATAAAAATAATCATATAAGAATTTAAATAATAAAAAATTAATAAAATAATAATGACACTAAAATCTTACCATCTTTATCTATATCATATCCATACAGCCAATTACGAGTGGTAATCAAAATTTCTGCATTATGTGTTATGAGACAATTTCTCCATTTGTTAATAACTCTACCACTCATACTAAATGCTGATTCAGATGCAACTGTGGTAATTGGAATACTCAATATATCCTTAGCCATAAGTGAAAGTATAGGGTGTCGAAATTGATTTTTCTTCCAATAATCAAGAACATCAATTTGAATCTTATAATCTTCTCTTGATTCATTCAAATATACATTTAACTCTAATCTATATAAAAGATATCTAAAATTGAAGTTTCTAAATCCCTACAATAACAAAATAAGTTCATATATGAAATTATAATAACAAATGTAAATTAAAACTCAAAAAAGAATTACTTAGTATAAAAATAATAATAATTTAATAAGTTACTAAAGCAATTTATATTAAACTTTTGAACAAAAAATTTATATAAATATGTTATCAAATTAACAATAAATATTTATATGTTTCAAATTTTATTTCTAGTTAGGAAATTTAAGTTTTTGCAATGTCTTGTCTTTTGTATAAATTTTATTACTA
Organism: Firmiana major; assembly: GCA_033439115.1. NCBI lineage: Eukaryota > Viridiplantae > Streptophyta > Magnoliopsida > Malvales > Malvaceae > Firmiana > Firmiana major. Next base: position 31,878,983 of record CM065913.1, on the reverse strand, counting down.
AATTATATAATTTTTTTCCTCATTAATTCATATTTCATCATTTTAATTATATTTTGTCTTATAATCATTATGATTAAATTATATCAGCTTTTTGTTTTACCTATTTTATTTAAACTTCGATATTATATTTAATAATTTTTCCAAACTTAAACTAATTGCATCTATCAATTGAGAATTTAGCTACAATTATAGAACTTTAATTAGGTATAATTTAAAGGAATTGATAACAATTAATTAGGTATAATTTTGTTAAGCATATATGATTATTTATTTATTTGCCTACCTTATCGGTTCATATCTATATCAGTCCACTAAAATAATATCAGTAGATATTTTTTCTTGTGCATTATGCAACGTGGCGATCAAGACAAACATGCATCATTACTTGATTGTGCAAAAATAATTATTTTAAGTTAATTTTTTTATTTAAATTATGTAACTAATTTATTAAAAATTAATAATTTGTTATACTTATATATGATAACTAATTAGTAAATATTTATTTTAATAATTATTTTGATAATAATTAATTAATTTTTTAACCATGTTACTATATAATATGATAATTCTGTTTGAAAATTATTAAATTAATTATATATATACATTAACGTGCAATATTTATTTTATTCCATTTTATACAATAATTTAATAATTTATCATGAAATCATATCCTTTCTTTTCTTATTCTTTGAAAGCCTATCAACAATTTCAATTATTCTATAGATAGATTATATTTATAGTCCAGTTAGATTTTTTATGCTCTTCAATTTTTCTTGGCTAAGGCCAAAGAAATAAGCAAAACATTCATTTAGAAAAGAAGTGAAGAAGATAACATCTAGAAGTTTGAGGAAATCTGTAAAACTAAAAACAAACTAACAGAGGAAATAAAAAAATATTATGAAACTTTTATTAATCTAATTTTAGTGACTTCTGTTTAAAATTTAAAAATTTATTATTTTAATCATAATTATCTACTTTAATTTCATAATTATTTATATTATACTTTTTTTAAAACTCACAAAGTTTTTTTGTATAAATATATTTTTTTAGTGTATTATATCAACTACAAAATATCAATCATATGGTAGTGTATAATTGTATATGATATAATTATATTAAATATTAAAAAAATATATTTTTTAATTTAATATTCTAAATTTTTAATGAGACATTTGATTAATTAATGTAAACGATTATATTTAATACAATAAAATTAATTATGATTTATGTACAAATAAAAAACAAATTAGAAATAAAATAGAGCTAATTAATTGATCATTTATTCATATTAAGCATTTTTTGGGTAAATGATAATATTAATTGATACTTTTCTTCCTATAATATCTATATGTAATATTTTCTTTTGCATTTAATGAATATAATTATATCTACTATTTTATAATAAATATTGTAAGAAATTAAAAAAGAGTAAATTATTTTTGTCAAATAATAAATATTAAAATATAGAAATTTGTTTTTATATATATATTTATTAAAATATAAAATCATATAAAAATGAAATTAATTATCGCATTTAAAATTTTTTTAAAAAAAATTATAATTAATAAAGTTTCAAAATATTTCAAGCCGGCCCGCTAAACCCCCCGACTAGAACCGGGACCGAACCCGAAAAAGCTCGAACCCGAAAAAGCCCGAACCCGAAGAAGCCCGAAACCGAAAAAGCCCGAAACCGAAAAAGCTCGAACCCGAAAAAACCCGAACCCGAAAAAGCCCGAACCCGAAAATAACCGAACCCGAAAAAGCCCGAACCCGAAAAAACTCGAACCCAAAAAAGCCCGAACCAGAAAAGAACCCGAACCGAGCCCGCCCGAGCCCGCCCGTTTGCCACCTCTATTATTCCATAAGCACATTTTTATCTAATTTATATCATGTTGATTTCACTTCCTTTAGTAAATTAACATCAATTTCAAAATCAATATGAATACAATAAATTTTCTCTTTATAGCAATCAATTCTTGCTATGGTGCATATGTATGGAAGTAATCTTCCATATTTGTGTAGATTGTTCCTTAGTAAAACATTTAGCTTGTTATCTATAATCATCAACTTTACAATCAAGTTCATGATCAAAATATATCTAATGATAATCCTTTGCATGCATCATGAAATCATAGCACTATTTCAATAATTAATATAGAAGTCATATACTAATTTTTTCCTCCTATTACAACTGATGTCACGATCCAAATTACCTAAAAATCAGAGTAAATTTTTCACTTTTTCATTTTCTTACCCGTCGTGAACAGTTACATTACTAAACAGTTGGGCTATGATTCGGTGTTAGTCACCTCTCACCTATTTACCATTCCATTTCTATATTTCATTTACATATCAATTTATTTTAAATAAATACATCCCCAATATTACATCCATGTACAGTACTGTGCCTCTATATGTTCAGATACAAAATTATACAAATGTGTATACCTGGTCTTGATAAGAAGCAGCGGATAACTGAAATGCAAAATTACTGTCGCTCTCTTCTACTAAATGTACCCTGTAGGGTGGAAAATGAAAGGGTGAGCATAAACAACTCAGTAAGGCAATAATGTAAGCAGGTAGATAACTATACTATCTACATGCTGATAATGTCGTGATATAAAATCATTTACATTTGGAGCATGAGGTAAGACTAAAACGATGCCACATGTATGTATATATTATATAAGAGAAATCATGAAATTGACATATAAATCGGACATGAAAAAATCATCATGTATGACATCTCATGCTCGTCACATTAAAACTTATTTATTTCTTCATAAACTCATCACATCAACGCTAAACCCATCACTCGGGAATACCTTAATTCATTAAATCGCATCTCATTTAAAAACATAAATCAGGACATTACCCCTCTTTCGGGTCTATCCTGGTCTATTCAAACCGTATGATATCATGTGAGGCATGTAGGTTACTATATGAAAAATCGAGGACTATGGCCATAATTTGTCCCTGTGATCCCAGGCTACACGGATCCCAGTGTGCGGGGTATCACAACTGTAACGGGAGGTGAGGTCAAATCCTACCCACTAGAATATCAAGTAACATCATCGAGTCATCATGACTGCACGGTACAACGTACCCCGTGTGACATACACGGTACAACGTACTCCGTGGACCCATATCATAGTCTGGGGGTGCCTGCCGTAGGTTTTATCCACCCCAATACTATGTCGATAACCAACACATGTCTCAAAGTATATGAGCGAGCATCTCAACTCTCTGCGACACACAGTCTACAAGAGGCTTCCGCACGACTATATGCATGTCAACTCACGTCTAGTGCGAGCGAAACTCCAACACGACGCTATGCATATCATGATATCTAAAATCTCGTGCGAGCGAAGCTCCAGCACGGTTTTGTGCACACACAAATTTCTCGTACGAGCAATGCTCCAGTACGGCTTTTCATGAGTAATAAATCAGTAAAATTTAGTGTGAGTAAGACTCTAGCACTCTTTTTACTCGAATAAATATGATAGGTGGCTCAATCTTGATAAAACATCTTTAAAATCGTAACTGGTACAAATCGGTTACTCTTTCGTATAATTCATGAAATCAACAGCCAACCTATGTGCATATTTGCTTAAATCAAAGCCATACTTTCATATAAATCATCAAAACATGATAATCATGCAATTTATCTGTCTTACTACCTTTTTTGAAAATTTTACTCCCAGGGGCAATATCATCTTTTTTTTTCACCCATCCCCCGGTTTTTGCAAAAATTATTATTTCGTTTCTAGATACTTAAAAAAATTCTAGGCCCTGTAAATCCCCTAAAAAATACGTATAGAAATCTTTATGCACCTACAAAATTCCCTTACATCGATTCTCGTTGAGCGCGTATCTAAATTCCATTGTCGAAGGCTCGTCCAAATTCGATTTGCTGCTAATCCAGACTCTGGGGCTGCAGATAATTATTTATCGTGTCAATTTAACCTAATAAATATAATTCTCGTGTTTACTATAGTTGATTCAACTAATTGGGTCAATTTACTCTTATTGGGTCCGATCGCACCTTAATGGGTCTCGATCCATTTTCAACCCGTTTCTACTCATTAAATCCCTTCTTCAGGTTTACTGGGCTCATTCAACTTATCAATAATCATCGGGCTTCGTTCCAAACTCATTGGATAGCCCGTATACTATTTACGATAATTACGTTGCAATTCCGATAAATATTCCTTTTTATACAGAATTAATCCGTAAATTCTGTAAAATAATCGAAACTCTGTATTAAAGGACTCATATTATCGTAATTAAAATATACTTACCCAATATGATGCGGGGTACGAAAATCGGAGCTCAATCGACTCTCGTTCGAGCTCTGTCGTAAAACTGCACAATTATATTTAATTTCGGATTATTTTTCGATCGAATATAATTTAAATAAATTTCTCGAAAATCAAATCGATCACTTTTGACCTCGTATCGACTCACCCGAAGTCTGGTGTATCCCCAAAAATTCTTCCCCTTTTTTCTTTTTCTCTTTTTCTCCTTTTTTTCCTTCTTTCTTGGCTGAACCGGTTCGGTCCGGTTCAACCCGATTCAGATCGGTCCGGTTTAGTCCGGTTCACTCCGGTTCGGCCGGTTCAGGACCTTGTCGATCGATTCTCCACTGGTTTTCGTCGCCAGCAGCTCCGCTGGGTCGTCCGATTTTTGAATCTGGCATCGGTTTCGTTCAAGGCCACCGAAAAATGGCTGGTCTGGTGTGTTCTCCCTTCGCCGTTGGTGCTCTTCCTCTTTTCCGCCATTTCCGGCGTCTTCCGTCGGTTTCGCCATCCATGGCCGCCACCGATCGCGTCACCTGGGCCTGGGGAAGCCTCGGCTGGGGTCGGTTGGGGCTAGATCGGCGCCGGTTGCCGTCGATCTCCTTTTCTCTCTCAACTTCTCTCTCTCTCGCCGTTCGTCGATTCTCTCTCCGCCTACCAGCGCCGGCTAGGCTCGGCTCTCATCTGGCTTCCTTCGCCGACCTCATCTGGCCGTCGGTGGCTGTCCGTCGATGGAGGCAGAGGCTCGGCCTCGTTTTCCTCTTCAGTTCGCGATTTCGCGATTTTCCCCTTTTTTTAATTAATTTATTTTTGTATTTATTATTTATTTTTATTATTATTATATTCATTTAAATATTATTATTTGGTAAAAATGTCCAAAAATATTTATATTTTATTCATTAAATCAATAAATAATTTTCTCGATATTATTTCGACTTTTCAGTATATTTTTCGATTATTTTCAGGATTATTTTTCGAATTAAAAATCCCGATTGATTTCGATTAATTTTCATAAATTCTAATAAATTTAAATCTTGATCAATTTAACCCAAAAATTTAATTATTTATTCGTTATTGATCAATATTTTCAAATCCATTATTTTTAATTAAATTTTCTTGTCGAATTTATACTGGATTTCGATCTTTTGACCGTTTTGCCCTTGCACGTGTTCGGGATTAATTTAGACCGAGTTCCCTTCACGAATACTCATTCATTTCGTATTTTAAATCCTTATTTCCAGTCCGAATCCCATTCGTTTAATTTGGAAATCCTTCCTTTCACGAACATACTTATTTCATGTTTTAACTAAATTCAGGTCTTACAAGTAATGTTATGCAAATTACAAACAATACCAGGCATTAATTCAGTAGTTTTAAAAAATTTCTATCTTAGGAATTAAATTCCTTAAGAACTTAATAATCATGCAATTTCATAAATATATCATCTAGTACATGTTTAATCCAAATTCATTTTAATCATAATTTCTGAAAACATGCTTTTATAATTCTATTCATAAATGATCTGATTTAGTCATATTAAATATACTTTTTATCAAGAACATGCTTCAACAATTTATCTTAATCAAAAGATCATTTAATGCAAAAGAAATATTAATATGTCCTCACATACATAATCCTTTTCCATATTAATATTTCTAACTTTAAACAAGATAATTTAACTTTGTCTTTGATACTAACTAATAACAAAACTTATCTAACAAACTATAAATTTTAAATTTATATATAGAACTTCACATTTGGTTTCAATATTAAAGGAATACTGAAGGAATTTCATGTATATCACATTTCATTCGTTATCTTATTTGGAGTATTTTGAGTAAGTCTTAGTTCTTACGAATATATTTGTAGCAGTGGTCCTTTTTCACCGTGCTTCATGTATTCAAGTTTTTCAGCTTAAATATTATTGCAACAAATTTATTTTGTTTCTATTAGTGCATAATGAAAACATGCACTTTATTTTTATTATTTTAATTTTAGGGGCATGCATTAGCATAAAGTTTTTCTTTGTACATTTGTTGGATTATCCTTCTTCTATCTCATATTGTAACATTTAAGTCTTTTATACTTTCTCATATTCCTTGTGATATTATCCACATAAGCTTCTCAAGAGATAGTTTTTTATCCTTTACGAAATGATTCTTTTGAAAATTTTTCCTAATGATGGAAAAATGTATAATTTATTGAGGTCAAAGTTGAATTCATATGTTCACATAGTTGTTATCATATAACCCAAAATAACTATGCAACAACTAATGCTTAAACCAATCATGCATAAGTTCAAAAAGTAAATTAAACTTATCTGGTAATTTGATGAGGAACTAATTATCTTTATTCTTTGATTGCTTTCAAATTTTCCAGCATAACTTCATTTGTAAATCATTTTACCATTTTAAAGTTACTTCAATCATTATTCCAATTTTTTTTAAATTAGTAGCCATCTCTTTCAAGGAATCTGTCTTTAAAACCTAAAACAAGCCTAAGATTGTTGTTGCTGCTTTTTTTTTTGATCGAGCCTCTTTGATGATAAATGAAGATAAATTTGTTCTTTATTGAGCTTCCAACTCTTTTGTCCTTAAACTTTTTCTTTTTTGAACCTTAATGAAGAACGAATAAATGCAAAAATGACTTCAAGATGTGCTAATAATGCCAATTTTTCTTATGCTTATTTCGCCCCCCACTAATTACACTATGCAACAAGGGTTTATCAAATTTCCCTAGGATACAATGAAACTACTGTTTAAAATTACATTGTACTTTTGAAATCAAACCACTAAACATCCTTAACAAGTACAAAACTATCTTGTCTTAACCATTATTTTTGTAATAAATAATATCTAAAAGATTTGTTTCTACTTTGTGAAAGAGAGGGAAGAGAGAATGTCGAAACTTTTAGATAGTTCAAGGGATATTTCAAATATGTTCAAAATAAACCTTGACATATTGATTTATGGAGAACTAATCTAAAAGTTATAAAAGTTATAACCTCATAATTATATGTTGTGATCTTTCAATCATATTATTTGATCCAGCAAACTATATTTTTAATAAAATTGTAATTTTTAGAATCAAATGGTTATGTTTCTTAGTCATTCAGAAGAGAAAGAATACTATTTGAATGGGTATGTAACTCTTCAAATATGAAACCATTCATTTTCAGCACTTTGGTATTGGGGTAGTCAACTGCCTTAGTGCATTTTAGAAACAGAAAATTTCTTACTTGCATGGACATCCGGCTGCTTTAGTACAATCTTTTAATAGAAGTTCAATATCGTATAAGACAAATGACTGCCTTATATGGGCAATTGACTATCCTATATTAACTTTACTTAATCAATTTAACTCAATTTTCTTATCTCGAAAACTTTTCATGTGACGGCCAACCCCTGCCCGGCCAACCCCTGCCAACGGCCATGGCAACCCTTCTTGGGCCCATCGACAACGTTGGTGGTCTAACAACTGGTGGTCCAACAACGGGTGGTCCAACAACGCCACAACATCCACGTATTGTCCACTTTGGGCTGAGGCCCGCACGGCTTTGTTTCATTCAGGGAAATTCCCCTCAGAACGCGTCCTCAGTGGTTCGAACTCGGGTAAACACCCTTGTTCTTGCCACTGATGATGCCAATGAGCCAACTGGCTCAATGGCATCATCAGTGGCAAGAACAAGGGTGTTTACCCGAGTTTGAACCACTGAGGACGCGTTCTGAGGGGAATTTCCCTGAATGAAACAAAGCCGTGCGGGCCTCGGCCCAAAGCGGACAATACGTGGATGTTGTTGGCGTTGTTGGACCACCCGTTGTTGGACCACCCGTTGTTAGACCACCAACGTTGTCGATGGGCCCAAGAAGGGTTGCCATGGCCGTTGGCGGGTTGGCTGGGCAGTGGTTGGCCGGGCAGGGGTTGGCCGTCACAATAAAAACACGCGTTTTTATTGTGACGGCCAACCCCTGCCCGGCCAACCCCTGCCAACGGCCATGGCAACCAAGCCCAGGTCCACTGACCCGCAAGGCCCATCGACAACGTTGGTGGTCTAACAACGGGTGGTCCAACAACATCCACGTATTGTCCGCTTTGGGCCGAGGCCCGCACGGCTTTGTTTCATTCAGGGAAATTCCCCTCAGAACGCGTCCTCAGTGGTTCGAACTCGGGTAAACACCCTTGTTCTTGCCACTGATGATGCCATTGAGCCAGTTGGCTCATTGGCATCATCAGTGGCAAGAACAAGGGTGTTTACCCGAGTTCGAACCACTGAGGACGCGTTCTGAGGGGAATTTCCCTGAATGAAACAAAGCCGTGCGGGCCTCGGCCCAAAGCGGACAATACGTGGATGTTGTTGGACCACCCGTTGTTAGACCACCAACGTTGTCGATGGGCCTTGCGGGTCAGTGGACCTGGGCTTGGTTGCCATGGCCGTTGGCAGGGGTTGGCCGGGCAGGGGTTGGCCGTCACATTTCAAACACTAGTTTCTTAATTCAATTAATTAAATTTCATGTTTAATAAATTATTCTTTCACTATTTTGAAAATATTCTAACAAAATAAGCTCTAGCTACTTTCAATTATGTATTCTTATGTTTTAGGATACCTTAAATTTGATTTCTATTTGCGAACATACATATTTTTAAGAACAAAACTCTTATTACTACCAAGTTACACCTTAATATCGATATTTTGTATAACAATGATCTCGTGGTGTAGCACAAGTCCTCAACTAATATAATTAATCCATGTGCAACAATTTGCCATATATTATATATGTCAACTTAACATCCACATTGAATCTTTGACCTCATAATAGAAAAACTGCAATAACACCTTGACCCTCTTTTCAGTTTCCCCTCTCATATCCATCCTATAGCTCTTGCTTTCAATCGATCTTCTAAAACTCTAGTTGAAGAATGTCTTCAAGTATACATTTATTTATCAGTGATGAAAATTGTAAAAACTTTTACATTTTACATATAACAATAACTTTTCTCACTAACCAATCAAAATTATTTGAGAAATATATATTTTGTTGTAAATTATTTTTTTATATAAATTATGAAATTCATATTTAGAATGAATTTTGATTAAAAATTTACTACTTGAATTATTTGTGAATTGCATGCTTATTAAGTTCTTTAAGAATTTAATTCTCAAGTTAGAAAGTATTTATAAAATGTTTGAACTTGTAACGACCCTTGACCCTTGAAAATCGAGGGAATTTTTTTTTTTGAAACTTCGGCTTATAACTTAATCATTTATTTACTTAGGCCGTATTCCTGTTCAGTGTCAATCCTTAAAAATATTTTATTTAATTTATCCTTATACAGATTTCATCCCGACACATTATTTTCAATAGATGTCTGTGCATACAAATAATCTGGTATAGAGATAAGAATGTATACATCACGCATATACAAAAGATAGTCTGGGGAAGCTCATATCCGCCAGCCTACGTCGTCTATGTAACATTTATTAACTGTAATTCACTGCAAAAAAATCTGAGAGGTAGAGGGGTGAGCTTTTGGGGAAAAGCCAGTAAGATAATACTTTAAAAATAGTTCTGATATATAAAAGCATTTAAAGTTGTTCATAGAACAAAACTTAATGCAATACATAAATTTTCATTTCATGCATAATCGTCATAAACGTTTCGTGAATATTTCGTAATCATTTCGTAAACATTTAATGAATATTTCATAATCATTTCATAAACATTTCATGAATATTTCGTAATCATTTCATAAACATTTCATGAATATTTCATAATCGTTTCATAAACATTTCATGAGTATTTCAAAATCATTTCATAAACATTTCATGAAGCATATCGGTCGTAACCAATTATCATATATCTCATGAAAAACACATATTCATTCATCATAGTCGATATTCATAATCAAATCGAGAAGATTAGGCTATAACTAAGTCATGAGATACGTGTCATTCTCCGTAGAGAGTCATCATACCTATGGCCATGGTAAGGGGGCTGTAGACTGGATCAGGTTCGTACAACAATCATAATTATAAACATGGGTAGTATCTTCTTATTTCTTATCATATACTAGCACATAGCTAGGGCACGAACACCTGTGACACTCACCGCGCGGGGAACATTCATGCGTACCACGCGGGCACGAGATACTACCAAAATATCATTATAAACCACCAGTAGCACGACATCTTCCACACAGGTTGAGTCAAGTGCTAAAAGGGGTCATACGTACCGACACCTAAGTGGTGTAGCCGGAACACCACAAAAAGTAACCAGGCATTAAGGCTATAGTCTCAAAACAGAGTTTCCAAAATCTTTCTTGGGTTTTATAACCCATAAACTCATATCGAGTAATAAAATCGAATTCCTTGTAATCTGAAAACTCTTTCATAAAACCGAAAAACTGTGTGGCACTTTGTTCCCACAGGACTCAAGAGGTGGCCCCCACAATCCCCTTTCGAAAACAAATTTCTTTTCTTACATACTTTTGAAATTATCAAAAGTTTTTTTTAACAATATGGATATAAAAACATAACTAAATGTAAAACATCCATACACGTCATACCTTAGGGAAAATTCATTTCATATCATGGAAAGTACTCGGGGAATATTTTGACAAATTAAAACATGCTTCGTAAACAGTTTCACAAGTATGAAAGTATTGATAAATCATTTCAAATCATATGCTCTTTCATAAAATCATTTATCGGTGAAACAATAATGCATTATCAGAACTAAGTTAAATAGTACCATTTATCTCGATTTAACGAAAATCCTGAATTCGAGTGGTGACACCTCCTAGTATCTCCCTTAAATCATTCTACGATTCTCCTACACCAAAAATTATATTTCTTAGTATCCTATTTATCGAATTAACTACGATACGTCAAAATTGTAACCTTACTTACCTAGGGAAAATACACTAGAGATTATAAAATACGTATAATTATCCCTAAAACTTGTACAAATTTATTACCTCGGTGTCTGTCCATAATCCTTGATTACTTCGACTCAGCGAGTCGATGGGTCCAATCCTCTCGGTAAATTTTTCGGGGCTCTTCTCCAAATTTTCAAAATTTAGTACCCTTATTTTCCTTCTTCGATTTTTCCTCTATTTTCAATAATATATATATATATATATATATATATATTTATATTACTTCCTTCTTCTCTTTTTTATTGGTTACTATTCACCCTTTTCTCTTTTTCTTTTTTTGTCTTTTTTTTGAATTTCCCGCCTTATTTTCTTCCTTCATTTTCTTCTTCTTCTCCACTAAGCCCGACACACTGTTCATAAAATGTTTACTCTCTGTTCCTCACCTCCTCGGCATCACCATCATCTCCTTCTTCTTTTTCCACCCGAAGTAGATCACCACCACCTTTCCTATTTGATCATCATCTTCATCACCACAGAGCTTGCTCCGGCCACCAGCATCATCATCGTCACCTTCCTCGGGATGGCTCTGTTCATCCCTGTTCTCGGTTTTTCCTTGCTTCAACCCAGTCCATGACTCAATTAGCCACCAACTTCTCTTACATTTCTTCAGTAACCTCCTCTGTTTCCAGTGTCTTCGCTACTGTCCTTATTCCAGACAGCCTCCCTCACTCTACCAGCTCCCGAATTTGCCTCTGTTATAAATTCCTTACTCCTGCAATTCTACTATTGTTTTCCTCTCTTCTGTTTATTGTTTCATCTCCTTCTAACCTCTTCTCGACTGCCTCAACTCTCACCCCTTATATTACTCTCGTCCGTATCCCTTTTTTTTTTTTAACGTGCTTGTATCCTCTTCAGACTGCTCCATCATTATTTTCTGTACTCAATTGTTTCCTGTCTAACCAACCTTCTCACGCTCTGCTACTCTCCCTTCCTTTCGTGTTTCAGACTATCTTCAACTGTCTCTTTTCATTTGATTTGTTTCACCAAATCAGTGTAGTTTTTCAGCAAAGCATGACGCTCTTAATCCTTTTATTTTCTTTCCTGTTTTCTCTCTCACGTTTCATGCCTTGGTCGAGCTTTATTTCCTCTTGCAACAGGTCATATGCAAGCTGTCCAGCCCTGTTTCGGTCTGACATTCCCACTGCTGCTTCAGTAATATATATATATATATATATATATATATATATATATATATATATATATATATATAATCTACGTAACAATTCGGATTAACACGCCATCACAATTTCCTCGGTCTCGAGTCTTTACCTCTCGGATTATAACTTTCAACATTTCCTTTCTTCCTCTTCGATTAATTCAGGCTCATCACTGTCACCTTTACGTTTTTCTTTATTTTCTTTCACCAAATTAGCACTGCTTACTGCAGGTTGTTTACGGCAAGCATTACATCTCCCTTCTTTTGTTTTTATTCTTGTGTCTCTCTCTGTTGCATTCCAGTTTTTTTTTAATTTATTTATTGTATTATATGTATGTTTATATTTTATCCAAGATTATTTCCTTGTGGGAGCAGGCCGGACTTCACTCTACAGCCCTATACACGTCTCCTGCAGCAGTATACTATTTCTCTGCTTCTCATTTAATTATGTTCAGATTTCTCTTAAAATTTTATGTTGATGGAACACATCTTCACATTGTTTTTGCTCATGTACATCCCAGAAATCAGCCTTCACATGTTTCGATTCTCTTTTTTGTCACGTTTCCAGATTTACATTTTCCTCTCCCTTTTCTGCTGCAGCTCGGTATGGACACATATGTATGTATCATTTTCCTTTGTCGTACTAGCCTTAGGGTCAGGTCTTATCCTCCTTTACTGCCAGCTTAATCCATTCTTCCATGTTTGTTTGCTATTGTTTGCCACTCTTACCTGCGCATTCCTTTCCAAATTCAATGTTTCACCGCCCAATGTATGTACTTATGCAGAAAAATGCTTTATAATGGATATCCACTACTTGTTATATACATATATATATATATATATATATATATATATATATATATATATGTATATATTTAATTGCCTATGTATATGTATATAGATATATACATAGATGTTCAATTGCTAATTTCCTTATAGTATTTGAATTGAGTTAACTTAATACTTATACTTTCCTATCATAGGGAATCATTCATACCGTAATCTAGCTCCTTCAAGTTTGTTCTATCCTTCACCATTTATTTGTTCTTCAAGTTAAAATATTTTAATTAATCAAATTCTCTTAAATTCCCTCTCGTGTTAAATATAATTTAATTTAAATCATTTACCAAGGAACCACATTGCAATCCAATAGTTTATTTGTTATTCCTTAATAAGATCAATACAAGAAAATTCATGATGTTTACAGAACTAGTACATGGTTTTATAAGTATTGCTATGATATTATAATGCATGTAAAGATGATCATTAAATATGTATGATACTTAAAAGAAAAATATAGTTGATAAGACTATAGGCTATCTAAAGCCAAATGTTTTCCTTAAGGAAGATTTATACAAATATGGAATAACTACTTTGATACATATGCACCATATAATACTTATTGCATTTAAATCGATTTATAAATTGATATTAATTCATCAAAGGATGTGAAATTCACATGATTTCTAAAAAAGATGAATTAGATAAAATAGAGTATATAGAATAGCCTAAAAGGTTATTGATTTCATGACACTTTTATAAAGTGTGTTAGTTAAGCTCTTGAATGAACTTAACAATATTTTAAGCAATGACATCATAAGTTGATGAGGTGATTTTGGTTTATGATTGTACTTATAGTAAGTTCACCAAAATATCATTCGACTATATGAAGATGACAACTTCATATTGGTACAAATCAAGAATAAATTATAAGTAGCTTTAGCAATTTTGTTATAAAAGACATATGTGTTACATATATGATTTTGGGAATAAAAAAAATAGAGAATGACAAGTTAATTTTTCCAATTCACCACATTAGAAATATTCCTAAAAAGAATATATTATTTTAGTTATGCAATAGATGTAACACTATAAAGATACATTAGTTGTACAATGAAAATGCAAAAGTAATTACACAATTGATGTATCCTATGACATACAAAGTGTGAAACCCAAATTTTTTCCCACTACTAATTAATTTAAGCTAAACTGAGAGGTTTAAGACTTATGTGAATGTTCATGTAGAGCCCAGAATGCTCGAGAAGCCCGGGATAGTGGCACGAAGCCTAATGCACACACTTCGAGCTAAGAATTTAAGTTTAAGAATTCTTTGAAAGTATGATTTAAAAACATAAATTGATGATTGAGAAGTGAAATTAAAGTGCTAGAAGTGAAAAAGTTAGTGAAACTTGAGTTTCTCCTAAACCAAGCAAATAGGTCCAATAAGAGGAATAAATTCAGAGGGAATTCTAAAAATTCACAAAAATTATTTCGAGGCCATAGAAAATTCACATAATACATAATTTACATGTGGAATAAAGATGGAGTGGAAATAATGAGGTTTCAGTGTTCAAATGAATTTTTAAGGTAAACTGAAAACCTTAAGTAATTTCGATCAGTAATGACCAATCGCGTGAAATGGGCCCACTCGGGGAAAACTTTCTTAAACAAGTGGGCTCAAAATTTTTATGAGAGATACTAGAGACATATTAGAATATTTGAGAAGTGAGAAATTGGAAGAAATTGGAGTAGAAATAAATTTGAAGGATTTTTCAAAACTGTAACAACCCTTGATCCTTGAAAATCGGAGGATTTTTTTTTTGAACTTAATTTACCCACTTATTCCCTCATTTACTTAAGCTGTATTCCTGTTTAGTGTCAATCCTTAAAAATATCTCATTTAATTTATCCTTCTACATATTTCATCCCGACACATTATTTTCAATAGATGTCTGTGCATACAAATAGTCTGGTAAAAAGTTAAGAATGTATACCTCACGTATATACAAAAGGTAGTCTGGGGAAGCTCATATCCGCCAGCCTATGTCGTCTACGTAGCATTTATTAGCTGTAATTCACTGCAAAAATCAAAGAGATAGAGGGGTGAACTTTTGGGGAAAAGCCCAGTAAGGTAATGCTTTTAAAATAGTTCTGATATATAAAAACATTTGAAGTTGTTCATAGAATGAAACTTAATGCAATACATAAACTTTCATTTCATGCATAATCGTCATAAAGCATGCGTGTTTTTAAAACAAATCACATGCTTAACCATTTTACAACTTTTCATAAACCTTTCATGAACATTTCATAAATCATTTCGTAAACATTTCATTAATATTTCATAGTCATTTCGTAAACATCTCATGAATATTTCATAATCACTTCGTAAACATTTCATGCATATTTCATAATCATTTCGTAAACATTTCATAAATATTTCATAATCATTTCGTAAACTTTTCATGAGTAATTCATAATCATTTCGTAAACATTTCATGAAGCAAATCGGTCGTAACCAATTATCGTAGATATCATGAAAACACATATTCATTCATCATAGTCGATTTTCATAATCAAATCGAGGAGACTAGGCTATAACTAAGTCATGCGATACGTGTCATTCTCCGTTGGAGAGTCATCATACCTATGGCCATGGTAAGGGGGCTGTAGACTGGATCAGGATCGTACAGCAATCATAATTATCAACATGGGTAGTATCTTCTTTTTTCTTATCATATACTAGCACATAGGTAGGGCACGGGCACCTGTGGCACTCATCGTGCGAAGAACATTCATCCGTGCTGCGCGAGCATGAGATACTACCAAAACATCATCGTAAACCACCAGTAGCACGATATCTTCCACAAAGGTTGAGTCAAGTGCTAAAGGGGCCAACGTACCGGCACCCCAAGTGGTGTACCCGGAACACCACAAGAAGTAACCATGCATGAAGCCTATAGTCTCAAAACAGAGTTTCAAAATCTTTCTTGGGTTTCATAACCCATAAACTTATATCGAGTAATAAAATCGAATTCCTTGAAATCTGAAACTCTTTCATAAAACAGAAAGACTGTGTGACACTTTGTTCCCGTAGGACTCAAGAGGTGGCCCCCACAATCCCCTTTCGAAAACAAATTTCTTTTCTTAAATACTTTTGAAATTGTCAAAAGTTTCTTTAACAATATGGATATAAAAACATAAATAAATGTAAAACATCCATACACTTCATACCTTAGAAAAATTCATTTCACAACATGGCAAATACTCGGGGAACATTTCGACAATTTAAAACATGCTTCGCAAGTATGAAAGCATTGATAAATCATTTCAAATCATATGCTCTTTCATAAGATCATTTATCGGTGAAACAAATATGCATTATCAGAACTAAGTTAAATAATACCACTTACCTCGATTTATCGGATATCCCGAATTCGAATGGTGACGCCTCCTAGTATCTCCCTTAAATCTTTTTACGATTCTCCTACACCGAAATTTGTATTTCTTAGTATTCTATTTATTCGAATTACTTACGATGCCTCGAGATTGTAACCTTGTTTACCTAGGGAAAATATACTTGAAATCATAAAATACGTACAATTATCTCTAAAACTTGCATAAATTCCTTACCTCGGTGTCTATCCGCAGTCCTTAATTGCTTCGACTTAGCGAGTCGACAAGTTCGATCTACTCGGGTTAGTTCTGTCGGAGCCCCTTTCCCTTGGGTTTCCAAATTCTTTGTGTCTTTTCATCTATTCCAAATATATATATATATATATATCCATCTTTTTTTTTATTTTTTTCTTTTCATTTCTCTCGGCTACTGTTCATTTTTCACTATTCATCATTCTTTTTTGAATTTTCCTGCCTTTTCTTCTTTTCTTTCATTCTTTCATTCTTTCTTTCTCGCAGGTAGCCGAAGCCATTGCTCACGATCGTCGTCGCCTTCTTCCTCCCTTGGCGTTTCCTTCAGGCGGTGATAGCTTCTCCGTTCACCCCAATACCAGTGGCCATATTGACCTCCGCCGTTTGCCACCGTTTTTGCCTCTACGATCACCTGTTTCAATCGTCTGTTTTGGCAGTCTCCTCTGTTTTTGGTTCCCAGTGGTAGGAAGCTTCTCCCCCAGTAGCCAGCTCTCTATTTTTCAGGTGCTGCACTTCTAGCTCTGTTTCTTGGCCTCAATTCTATCCCTTCCTTTCAGCCAACCAAGTTGTCTTTCTTCAAGCACCGACAGCAGCTCGTGATCACCCCTCTCTTTCACCTCTATTTGTGTTTCCTTTATCAAGACAGAAGACCATGTCAGTTTCCTAACTTCTCCAGTTGTCATTCCCTATTTTTTTTCTGCTGGAGCCTTAGTCTTGGGCTGCTTCTTCTTCTCAGCCTCAGCTCTCGGTCCTTTCAATCGAGCCAGTCCCTCTCTTGTCTCTTTTGCTTCGGTTTTAGAGGAGACAACTCTTCTGTTCCAGTCTTCTCCTCTCTCTCCACGGGCCCGTTTTACCTCTGTTCGGGTCTGTTGCCTCTCCTCACTATCCATTTTTCTTTCTTTCCTACTGCTGCTTAGACCATGTCCTTCTCCCTTCATTCTATTATTTTTCACTGTCATTCGTCCCTCGCCATCATCATTTCTTCTGCAGTTTTTTTTTTTTTTCTGAAGTACTGCTCTCGGGTTTCCCCTTTTCTTCCCAGCGCTGCAACCTCGCTCGTCACCATCATTACATCTCGGTCATCCCCTCCTCTTCACCATCATGCTACTACCACTACCATCACCACCCTACTCTCGATCCTGCCTCTTGCCTCTGTTTTTCAGCCAAGAGGATTTTCTTTCCAGGGGGGCCGAGAAAGAGCCCCTTGTTTCGCCTATTCTTCTTCTGTTTCATGCCTATATCACTGCTCGGGTAAGAAAGGAACAAGCTTCATGCAGTACAGTTTGGTCTTCAGGGAACGTCCCCTGCTTCTACCCCCCTTTCGATCTCCTACATTTCCTCGGTCCATCTCCTCTATATGTCTAGCCACTGCACACATCAAATGCTTTCTTCCACAGTGGCCCTCGGGTTTTCCAGCCACTTCTAACTATTCCCATCATTTTTTTTTTGCTGCAGTTCACTCTCTCTTCCACTTCACGTTTTCGGTGCCAGAAAATGGGTTAATAATTCATGGAGTCCTGTGTGTTGCAGGTAGATGGCATGATGTTTTGTCTTTGACAGAGGAGTAGGGTGAAATGAAAAGGTTTGGTGGCGTGAACAGGTACAGAAATGGGAGTGGTTTCAGCAGTTGTTCCCTTACGGTTCTGCCGTTGCTGCCATCTCTGACAACCATTCACCCATCTTTTCCATTCACCAATTTACCTATATTTTACTCCTCCTTCCACTGCCATTAGGGGTGTAAACGATACAGTGGTGCTCGCAAGCTACTCGGGCTCGACTCGAGCAAAACTCGAATTCGGCTCGATTTTAGTCGAGTCGAGCTCGAGCTCGAGCTACTCGAGCTATCGAGCGAGCCGAATTCGAGCACTTAAATACCCTACTCGAGTAACTCGCGAGCCTAATCGAGCATCGAGTTTTTATATATTTTAATAATATAATAATATTTATATAATGATTCGAGCTTAATGGAGCCTAATCGAGCTTAATCGAGCCTAATCGAGCCTAATCGAGCCTAATCGAGTTCGAGTAAAATATCGAGCTTATATAATCGAGCCTAATCGAGCCTAATCGAGTAGCTCGAATTCGATCTCGAGCCGAGCTCGAGCTTAAAAAATAAGACTCGATCGAGCTCGAGCCGAGTATCGAGCACCGAGTTTCGAGTCGAGCTCGAGCTCGAGCACCTCACTGTATCGACTCGACTCGACTCGATTACACCCCTAACTGCCATCACCAGACCTATGTACCCAATACATATATATATATTTCGACCTTGCCCCATTATCAAGAAGCCTCGGTTTCTCATTCTATTGCTACTAGCAGCAACATATACATATGTATATTTCCTAAATGGGCTCTCGGTCATGCTCTATATATATACATATATATATATATATATATATATATGTACACTTGGTAAATTTTTTTCTTATAGTATTTTTTTATATATATACATATAAAATGACTTTAATCTAGTAATTGTACTTAAATTACATGTATATATATTTCCTAGCTCATATGTATATAAATTTTACCTCTATTTCCTATAAATATTCTTCCTTAGAATCAATATAATTAAATTAAATTAATTTTTTTCTAAATTTCTCTTATGCGTTAAATATATTTCCAATTAATTCTCCTCCAATGTGCTCATCCTCAATTCCATTTATCTAATTATTGTACATCATTAGATTCGAGGATAAAAATTCGTGGAGTTTACATTCTCCCCACCTTAGGAAATTTGGTCCCCAAATTTAAAAGTACATTAGTTCTTGAACAAGTGTGGGTATTTCTCTCACATTAGACTTTCTAATTCCCACGTGACCTATTCCGAAGTGTGATATTGCCATAAAACTTTGACCAAATGAATCGTCTTAGGTCGTAATGCCTTTTCTTTCTTATCCTATATCTGAATCGATTTCTCAACATATGTCAAATCCTTTTTCAATTTCAGTGGTTCACACCTAATCATATATGTCGGATCTAGGTGATACTTGCGTAGTATTGAAACATGGCAGACATTATGATTACTCGTTAATTCCGACGGTAACGCCAACCTATGCGCTTTATCTTCCTTTTGGTCTAAGATTTCGAAAGGTCTCATATAATGGGGACTTAATTTTCTTTTCTTCCAAAATCTCATTATGCTCTCGTCTTTGGTCAGTATTGTGAGACCCCGTATATGTACAGTTGTATATAGGTACATAGAAATGTAAATGAAATCATAAGTATGATGATACATTTATAATACGAAGTATATGCAATGTAAGCTCATAAGATTATGTACGCACTTGTAATAAGAGTCGTGATTGTACGTACAAGTTGCGTTATGAATGAGTATGAAGAAATGAACTTAAACATAAGAAGAATGTGATTGAAATGGAATATGAGTAGTGTGGTAAAATGGAAGGAAAGATTTACATAAGTTGTATATTTTCATTCGGGTAATATCGTGTATATTTGGTTATACAAAGATTTCCCATAAGTTTTAATATGTACTAAGTGTGATTGGATGACATTTTTAAGTCTCAAGGAGGGATGAGTGAGGAAAGGACTATGGAGGTAAATTGAGGAAGTTTTGAATGAAGTTGTTGCAGAAAAACTACAAAAAATTTGAAAATATGAAGGCCAGATCAATCTCATAGGATGAGAGATCGATCTAGAAGAGCCAGAATGCTCTTATGTGAGTAATGGAATGGAGCAGATCGATCTCCAAGGGAATCAGATCGATCTCCTTAGCTCTCGAGTTGGAAGCAGATCAATCTTCCCTAAGACCAGATTGATCTCCTTAAACTTCTGTTTGACAGCAGATCGATCTCCCCTAAGACCAGATCGATCTCCTTAAGCTTCTGTTTGACAGTAGATCGATCTCAAGCCTCGACAGATCGATCTCCTGCCTTTAAAATGTCTTGGAAAAGAGATATTTTTAGAGGACCAGATCGATCTCCACCCAAGAAAGATCGATCTCACCAAGTTAAATCTATAAATAGGAGCAGTTGGATCTGCAGATTTCGAGATGAACCATTTCTTTTCACTTCAACTCAAAAACCTAGCTTTCTCACTCCTAAATCCAGCCATTTTCAGTAAAATTTGAGGGAAAGCTATTAGAGACAAAGTTGTTCATGTCAAAGAGAAGAACAACATAGTTTAGAGGCATTTCCCTATTTGTCGGATTGAATGAATAAAAGGTATTTCTAATTGGAGCAAAGAGGAAATCCAAGGAGGTGAGTTTCTAGTGCACAAATCCAAGTACATTGGTCTAGTTAATGATTATGAAGTTGATTGGGTGTGCACATTGTGGGTAGAACTACCTAGAATGTCATGAAATGAATATAACTTAGAAATGGTCTAGTGTGAGAAAGTGGAATGTAGAAGTGTTAATGATGAATGAGATATCTTGAGAGGATGATTATGTTGTGGGTATGGTTTGGGTATGTTGATAGTGGGATAAAATTATGAGATTTACCACAAGAGGTAAAATGTATGTTTAAGGCATTGGATAAATGCTTAGTTGAACAAGAGTTAGAAACGTTAACTCAAGTGTTTGATGGATGAATTTCAGTTTCGGATGATACGCCGGAGCAAGTCGAGATGAGAACGCGAGAAGTATAAAGGCGGATAGTTGCACACAAGTAAAGCGAGGTAAGGGACTGCGTGTTAGCTATAGAGATGTTCGTGCATATTTTACGGTAATTTCGTAGATATATTGCTAGAATTAGTACGATACTATAATTCTATGAAATGAAATGGAAGCATGAAAAGTACTATGATGTGTATATGTATTAAGAAATGGGATAGGGTAAGGAAATAGCATGATATGCATGTTTTCAATGTTTTTCTCAATTCTATAGTGATATTGATGATTGAGAAATGTTGATGATATGTTGGCTAATTTTATATGTTTTAGCATGAAGATGCATTCTGCATGAATAAACATGTTTTGAGTTTTAAAATGGAAAATAACCCCCTATCAGATTTGAGATAAGATTTGGTGTTGAAGCTCTAGCTCATACCCGTTTTAATGCTTTTGATGTATCGTGTTAGAGTTTAACTCACACGATGGTTTTGAGAAAGTGCGGGAGCTTTGCTCGCACCTGTTTTATTAAGTTGAGGTAAACCTGGGGGTCTGGGACTAGGGGTGTAAAACGTGTCGAACGGTACGGACCGATGCGGATTAATACGGACACGAATTTAAGCGGGTTGAGCCCGTTTAGGCCCACATTTAAACGGATTAAATTTGTGGAGACCGATCCGATTCTAATGCGGGCCGGATTGGCCCGCGGGCTAACTTAATTTTTTTTTTTTGGAAATAAAGAATTGGATTTTAAAAAATAATGAATTGAGCCTAAACACTTAATTAAGTCTAATTTTAATTTGTTAAATGATTATTGGGCTTTGGGAATTAATCAAAATTGTTATAAAATCAAATCACATAGATTTGAGACTAAAATACAAAGTTTAATTTGCAATTTTTTTAACAAGAGGAATATTAGTTCATTCATAATCAAATATAACAAGTTCAAAGCAAAAACCAAAATGATTTGGAGTTCTCCACTTAATTTCAAATTGTAAGTTAGTCATATAAAACAATATATTATGTACAAAAGCAAATTATGGAAGTCATAAAATCTATAAGAATCCATTAAACTCCACATCAAACAACATTAAACTTGTGAGTTAATCTCATTATTCAAATGATTTGAATCATTTGATTCTTCCACCAATTTATCTCTGTTTTCCTCAACATCTTTTCAACCTATAAAATAAAACTTTCAATTATTAAATAAAAATACAATAACATTATTTTGGTAAATTTTCAATTTTTTACTTTTGTAGTTTTGTTTGTTTAAACTTTAGAAATTAGAATAGGTAGAATGAGAATGATTTAGGACTTAGGTTTGATTGGTGTGTTGGTAAAATAGCCCGCGGGTCGGCCCGTATCCGTACGGGTTAGCCCGTATAAATTATTTACCCGGCGGGCTTGACCCGTATAAGCCCGTTTTTAAACGGATCACATATTAATGGACCAGATTGTTAAAAGCCCGTGGTTTTAACGGACCAACCCGCGGGCTTGAGCCCGTTTTACACCCCTATCTGGGACCCAAAGGGATACTAGCCGACGAACATTTGAACGGGCTGGGCCTTAACGATAAATCGTACTGCACTGGAGCCTTACGATGACTGTGTGTCATGCTGCTTGCTCGCCTGGTATATGAGACATGGTTTAGGAGGAAAAAGTTCATCGGAGTTGGAGTATGGACTTGGGTCCAAGGTCGTACGTAGTACAGTGTAGTTGTCCATTGGTATACTATGTATCGTGCTGGGTGCACGTGAGTACGAGTATCGCGTGGATGACACACGACGTATCTTTACCGTGAGTATATGAGGAGATGAGGTTGATTGAGATGAGCCGAAGGGCAGGACTGACTCATCCCCCTTCAGGCGAAGTGATGCCCTATGCACACCTGATCAGTGAGACTTGGGATCACTGACTATGGCTATATGTCATGGATATTTGATTGCCGAAAATTTCATGTCTGTCTTAAAGATTCGAGAAACAGAGATAATCTCCGAAAAGAAAGAGATTTACGGAAAAAGTGATTTGAGAAAAGAAAAAGATTTTGTGTTTTTGATAAATCTCTGATTTCACATTTGTGCCGTGAGGGCACTATTTATGAGCATGTTTTAAATGGAAGCTTGATATATTTGAATTACACGAAAATGCTATTGAGAAAAATATGTTTAAATGCATTTTTCGTATGATATTTCCATTTATAATGAAAACATGATTTTGGTTTATACATGCATGGGCTATGTAGGTAGTACGATATCTACTTGCTAGCATTCATTTCCTTACTGAGCTGTAGTTTGCTCATCCCACTATTTTCCCCCTCCAGGTACTGAGAAGTAAGAGAGTGGTGGTCTCTAGATCTTTTGTGTTGAACAGCTCCCACAATCCGCAAAGATATAAGATTTGTATACACGAGTATTTTGTATCTAATATATTGTATCGCACAGTTATATCTTGGAATTGTAAACAATATTATGGGGATGATATGTAAACACATTGTATTTATACAATTGATTTTGTATGTCTACACACACACCTGGGAGTGTGAATTAAAGTTTTAAATCTTCTGCTGTAAATGAATGAATTTTAGTAATTGCATCTTCTCACGGCCCAACCGTAGTAAAGTAAGTATGGATAAAAGGGTTCCCGGAAGTGGGGTGTGACAAGTATAATTCTCTTTACCTGCTTGAGTTGTTCTCAACTTCTCACAAATTATTTGTATATCTTCAAAAACTTGCTTAACCAAATCAGAATCAATTTTCTTCTTTCACATATCTCTTCCGTCCAATCGATGAACGACATTTTCGACTATACATCACTTCATACGATATCATCTCGATACTTGAGTGTTATCTGATATTATATGCAACTTCATTAATTGGCAATTTGTCCTTCCAAGAGCATTTAAAATCCTGAGACATACATTCAATTCCATATAGGCATAGGTAATAATCTCATAGGCTTTTGGTGTTCTACCTTAACCTGCTGACCTATGAGACATTTAATTCCAATTTCAGTTATTTCTCTTATTGTACTTGATTGCCAATATACGTAACGTCGTCCCGTAATCACTTCTGCTCAAAGCACTAACTCGAGTCATTCATCATTTTTTTGTATTTGACAACTTTTGTAAAATTTAATACTTAACCTTCATGATCAGTAGAATTCCATAATTCTTCACAGTACAAGTAATGGTATCCTGACTTCAAACACAAATATTTCGACTGTCAATTTCAATTTATCCTTTAGTCACACTCATTCTCTGTTCATATCACTTGATCTGAATAATTTAATTTACCAGGAGTATTCATACATCATATATATCTCTTGTTCATAGTATCACCCGTATTCAGAATCTATCACATTTCAAACTTGCCTCATTTCGTACATCAATTATATCAGAACTCTTTCCTTATTCCAATTAAGTCTCGTATATTCAAGATTTATCTCATATTCTCATAGTTGCACCTTGCACGCTGCTCTTTCAAAATAACGTCTGGTGAAGCTAACTCAATTCGACCGAGGATCTCGGTACATCCTATGAATTTCCTGGACTTCCTCCGTTTCACATCCCTACTTATCTGAATTATTCCTCTTCCATAGCTATCAATTTAATTTCATAATCATCCATAGACCTGTTACTTTATGTCCAGTTGCAATCATTTCATCCATAATAGCCACTTTATTTCATTCGGAATGTGCTGCCGCCTAAGGGCCTTCGGAATATATCCCATCTAATTTTTTGATGTCGGCTCTCGAATTAAATCAGGGAACTTCCCTCCGAGTTCGACTTTCCATCTCGATATTGATGCTACAAGGGCTACTTTCTTTATAGTAGCACACTCTAAAAATCTGTATAGCTTCTCCGATTCCTTAACACAGAAATTGCAAGTGCAACTTTCTCGGTAGAGTTACTTCTAAAATCATCAAGTTTTTCTACCTCATCCATCCAACACTCCGAATCACTGAATTCTTAACTTTGTTGAAAAATGGAGGCTTAAACTCTTGAAACTGCCCCCATTCTATTAAGCTCACTGTCATACTCTAAGAATCCATGCAAGTTTTCCAATTTTCCATTACAATTGGATTCTTGACTCCAGTATGTAATAGCATACTATCCTCCGAAGTCAGCTCGGTCTCCATCCGTTAGTGAACTTACAGACATTTCTTAACTTCACTACTCACAACGTTGGGTCACACCTTTTCAAGAATATAAATCATAATTCATACTTATTGACAGATCGATTTCCTTGTGCTAGACCCCTAAATTCTATTCGTAGTTTACTTAATCTCATTCATTCAATTTTCTATAACTACTGGGTCTTTTATCCCATTTGACAATGGTGGTCTACAGTTCTTAAACTGTCTCATCTAGTGTAGCTCTGACTCCTACTCAAGTCATCATCATTCTACTGTGGGGCTACAGGAGCATGCATATTTGTAGTTCTGAAACATCTCTACAGGCTGTGTCGACGCATCGGGAGTAATCTGTCTGTCTATTCTTCCGTCTACCCCATCATCTAACATAGCTTGTGTCCTAATTTCTCATAATATGTTCAATACTCCACTCAATCTTAGCAAAATGTGTCTTAATACCCTCTGTCTTTTCCACAGAACCTGATGGAGCACGTTCAACATCAATTTCAATCTCAGTATCATTTATGAGTCTCATATGATGACTCTGCATGATTCTCAGGCCTATCTTTGCGGCATCTAGCTCGTGATCTAATTCATCATGTAAACCCAACATTAAGTCTTAACTTATTTAGGTATACTTACTCTACAACCAGACAAGCACAGACATTTGGGATGTAATCATATCCTTATTATTGACACTGACAGTACTGGACAGCCTTTGCTCTGATACCACTTAAACTGTAACAATCCTTGATCCTTGAAAATTGAGAGATTTTTTTTGAACTTAATTTACCCACTTATTCCCTCATTTACTTAGGCTGTATTCCTGTTTAGTGTCAATCCTTAAAAATATCTCATTTAATTTATCCTTATACATATTTCATCCCGACACATTATTTTCAATAGATGTCTGTGCATACAAATAGTCTGGTAAAGAGATAAGAATGTATACCTCACGCATATACAAAAGGTAGTTTGGGGAAGCTCATATCCGCCAGCCTACGTCGTCTACGCAGCATTTATTAGTTGTAATTCACTGTAAAAATCTGAGAGGTAGAAGGGTGAGCTTTTGGAGAAAAGCCCAGTAAGGTAATGCTCTTAAAGTAGTTCTGATATATAAAAACATTTGAAGTTGTTCATAGAACGAAACTTAATACAATACATAAATTTTCATTTCATGCATAATCGTCATAAAGCATGCATGTCTTTAAAACAAATCACATGCTTAACCATTTTACAACTTTTCATAAACCTTTCATGAACATTTCATAAATCATTTCGTAAACATTTCATGAATATTTCATAGTCATTTCGTAAACATCTCATGAATATTTCATAATCACTTCGTAAACATTTCATGCATATTTCATAATCATTTCATAAACATTTCATAAATATTTCATAATCATTTCGTAAACTTTTCATGAGTAATTCATAATCATTTCGTAAACATTTCATGAAGCAAATCGGTCGTAACCAATTATCGTATATATCATGAAAACACATATTCATTCATCATAGTCGATTTTCATAATCAAATCGAGGAGACTAGGCTATAACTAAGTCATGCGATACGTGTCATTCTCTGTTGGAGAGTCATCATACCTATGGCCACGGTAAGGGAGTTGTAGACTGGATCAGGATTGTACAACAATCATAATCATAAACATGGGTAGTATCTTCTTATTTCTTATCTTATATTAGCACATAGGAAGGGCACGAGCACCTGTGGCACTCATCGTGCGGTGAACATTCATCCGTGCTGCGCGGGCACGAGATACTACCAAAACATCATCGTAAACCACCAGTAGCACGACATCTTCCACAAAGGTTGAGTCAAGTGTTAAAAGGGGCAACGTACCGGCACCCCAAGTGGTGCAGCCGGAACACCACAAGAAGTAACCATGCATGAAGCCTATAGTCTCAAAACAGAGTTTCAAAATCTTTCTTGGGTTTCATAACCCATAAACTCATATCGAGTAATAAAATTGAATTCCTTGAAATCTGAAACTCTTTCATAAAACAGAAAACTGTTTAGTACTTTGTTCCCGTAGGACTCAAGAGGTGGCCCCCACAATCTTTTTTCGAAAACAAATTTCTTTTCTTAAATACTTTTGAAATTGTCAAAAGTTTCTTTAACAATATGGATATAAAAACATAAATAAATGTAAAACATTCATACACTTCATACCTTAGAAAAATTCATTTCACAACATGGAAAGTACTCGGGGAACATTTCGACAATTTAAAACATGCTTCGCAAGTATGAAAGCACTGATAAATCATTTCAAATCATATGCTCTTTCATAAGATCATTTATCGGTGAAACAAATATGCATTATCAGAACTAAGTTAAATAATACCCCTTACCTCGATTTATCGGATATCCCGAATTCGAATGGTGACGCCTCCTAGTATCTCCCTTAAATCCTTCTACGATTCTCCTACACCGAAATTTGTATTTCTTAGTATTATATTTATTCGAATTACTTACGATGACTTGAGATTGTAACCTTGCTTACCTAGGAAAAATATACTTGAAATCATAAAATACGTACAGTTATCTCTAAAATTTGCATAAATTCCTTACCTCAGTGTCTATTCGCAGTCCTTAATTGCTTTGACTTAGCGAGTCAGCAAGTCTAATCTACTCGGGTTAGTTCTGTCGGAGCCCCTTTCCCTTGGGTTTTCAAATTCCTTGTGTCTTTTCATCTATTCCAAATATATATATAGTTATATATATATATATATATATATATATATATATATATATATAAATCCATCTTTTTTTATTTTTTTTATTTTTTTCTTTTCATTTCTCTCGGCTACAGTTCATTTTTCACTATTCATCATTTTTTTGAATTTTCCCGCCTTTTCTTCTTTTCTTTCATTCTTTCATTCTTTCCTTCTCGCAGGTAGCCGAAGCCCCTGCTCACGATCGTCGTCGCCTTCTTCCTCCCTTGGCGTTTCCTTCAGGCGTTGATGGCTTCTCTGTTCACCCTAATACCCGTGGCCATATTGACCTTCGCCGTTTGCCACCGTTTCTGCCTCTCCCGATCACCTGTTTTAATCGTCTATTTTGGCAGTCTCCTCTGTTTTTAGTTCCCAGTGGTAGGAAGCTTCTCCCCCAGCAGCCAGCTCTCTATTTTTCAGGTGCTGCACTTCTAGCTCTGTTTCTTGGCCTCAATTCTATCCCTTCCTTTCAACCAACCAAGTTGTCTTTCTTCAAGCACTGACAGCAGCTCGTGATCACCCCTCCCTTTCACCTCTGTTTGTGTTTCCTTTATCAAGACAAAAGACCATGTCAGTTTCCTAACTTCTCCGGTTGTCATTCCCTATTTTTTTCTGCTGGAGCCTTAGTCTTGGGCTGCTTCTTCTTCTCAGCCTCAACTCTCGGTCCTTTCAATCGAGCCAGTCCCTCTCTCGTCTCTTTTGCTTCGGTTTCAAAGGAGACAACTCTTCTGTTTCAGTCTTCTCCTCTCACTCCACGGGCCCGTTTTACCTCTGTTCAGGTTTGTTGCCTCTCCTCACTATCCACTTTTCTTTCTTTCCTACTGCTGCTTAGACCATGTCCTTCTCCCTTCATTCTATTATTTTTCACTGTCATTCGTCCCTCGCCATCATCTTTTCTTCTGCAGTTTTTTTTTTTGCAGTACTGCTCTTGGGTTTCCTCTTTTCTTCCCAGCGCTGCAACCTCGCTCGTCACCATCATTACGTCTCGGTCATCCCCTCCTCTTCACCATCATGCTACTACCACTACCATCACCACCCTACTCTCGATCCTGCCTCTTGCCTCTGTTTTCCAGCCAAGAGGATTTGTTTTCCAGGAGGGCCGAGAAAGAGCCCCCTGTTTCGCCTATTCTTCTTCTGTTTCATGCCTATATCACTGCTCGGGTAAGAAAGGAACAAGCTTCATGCAGTACAGTTTGGTCTCCGGGGAACGTCCCCTGCTTCTACCCCCCTCTCGATCTCCTACATTTCCTCGGTCCATCTCCTCTATATGTCTAGCCACTGCACACATCAAATGCTTTCTGCCAAAGTGGCCCTCGGGTTTTCCAGCCACTTCTAACTATTCCCATCATTCATTTTTTTTTTTTTTGCTGCAGTTCACTCTCTCTTCCACTTCACGTTTTCGGTGCCAGAAAATGGGTTAATAATTCATGGAGTCCTGTGTGTTGCAGGTAGATGGCATGATGCTCTGTCTTTGACAGAGGAGTAGGGTGAAATGAAAAGGTTTGGTGGCGTGAACAGGTACGAAAATGGGAGTGGTTTCAGCAGTTGTTCCCTTACGTTGCTATCGTTGCTGCCATCTCTGACAACCATTCACCCATCTTTTCCATTCACCAATTTACCTATATTTTACTCCTCCCTCCACTGCCATCACCAGACCTATGTACCCAATACATATATATTTCGACCTTGCCCCATAATCAAGAAGCCTCGGTTTCTCATTCTATTGCTACTAGCAACAACATATACATATGTATATTTCCTAAATGGGCTCTCGGTCATGCTCCTATATATATATATATATATATATATATATATATATATATACACTTGGTAAATTTTTTTCTTATAGTATTTTTTTATATATATACATATAAAATGACTTTAATCTAGTAATTGTACTTAAATTACATGTATATATATTTCCTAGCTCATATGTATATAAATCTTACCCCTATTTCCCATAGATATTCTTCCTTAGAATCAATATAATTAAATTAAATTAATTTCTTTTTCTAAATTTCTCTTATGCCTCAAATATATTTCCAATTAATTCTCCTCTAATGTGCTCATCCCCAATTCCATTTATCTAATTATTGTACATCATTAGATTCGAGGACAAAAATTCGTGGAGTTTACAAAAACTGATTAATAGGCTACCCTGTTTCAGAAAATGGTATACCTAGTTAGGTTGGCCCAAGTTGAGGCCCATCCAATGGCCTAAAAATTTTAGGCCTCTCCAGATTTAATCTACACTCTTTAATCTTTCCATATGCCCTGAGATCACCCGAAAACCCTTTGCCAATTGAGAGAACCAACTTCATCTGTCACGACCCAAATTACCCAAAAATCAGAGTTAATTTTTCGCGTTTTGTTTATTTACTTAAATTCTTACCTGTCCTCGAATCGTGACCACACTCCACTAATAATTGGGCTGTGCGTCAATGCCAGTCCCACCATTCAATTACCATCTAACTTATTTCTTCTCCAGTCATTTATAATTGTTTACATTATTTATACATCCCCTAAAGTTATTTATAAATATGTTACTGTGTTATGCTTATGTAGATACAATATGTACAAGTGTATATACCTTATGTTGATGGGTAGCAGCGGATATCCGGAATGCAGTACTGAGTCGTCTCAACGTCTACTGGAGATTATCTGTGGGAGAAAATGAAAGGGGTGAGCACATCAAGCTCAGTAAGGCAATCTTACGAACAAGTAGGTAACCATACTACCTACATGAATGTGGTGTCATGCATAAACCACCCTTTCTCCACACATTTTAAAACAGATGATATGAGTTATGATATTATGTAAAACACGTTCGCATGGAAAATTCAACATGCAACTCATTTTAAATCATTTCTTTCTCTTTAAAAATTTCACAATAAAGTCAGGACTCAACCCCTCCTTCGGGTGGTCCTGACTCTCACAAAACCATGAAAATCGATTTACATCACACATGGGTTTAAAAAGCATGGAAATGGCATCATGCAAATTTAGTCTAAAACCCAGTTTCAATCATTGTCAAGATCATCAACATACGAGACTAGGCAACGTCTGTATATCGGCAATAACCAGGACTATGGCCATATGTGTCCTCGGGAGTTCCTCAGCTACACGGATCCTAGTGTGCGGGTTCTCACCATGATCGGGAACCGTCCGGGAGGTGGGTCACTCCATCTCGTCGGTCTTATCCGATCCAATGCATCCGAAGATGCCAACGTATCACAAAGATACAACGTATCACAAAGATACCACACGGTACATCGTACTCCATGCTACTTGCACGGTACATCGTACTCCGTGGACCCCCAGCCTTATCCCTCTTTCGGGCTCATCAGTTGGACCTCCAACCCTTATCCCTCTTTCGGGCTCATCAGGTTGTTTTAACATTAAACCGTATTGTCATGTCTCAAAACGCACGTGCGAGCCTATTTAATCGGTGACACACAGTCTACCCGATGCTCCAAGCACGGCTCATCGCATGTTCTCATAAAATCAGTGCGAGCAATGCTCAGCACTCTCATCAAATCAAGTAAAACTAGTGTGAGCTAGGCTCTAGCACTCTGTCTCAAAAATCATATAAAAATATGGTGCGAGTTAGACTCTAGCACCCTGTCACGAAAATCATATATATATATATATAAAATCTGGTGCGAGTTGGACTCCAGCACCTAGGCATGTAAAACTCTAGTGCGAGCTCTCGCTCCAGCACTAATGCATGTATCACACAAATCAAAATATCGTGCGAGCTGAGCTCTAACACGTCACATGTCAATAAAAACACGTAGGCGGCTCTATTTCCTCAAAACAGTTTTTCAAAACAATTATATCGTTGAAAGTATGCAATGCTGTGCATTTTCTTTCAAGGTTAGCCAGCCTACTCATGCATGCATTAAAATATCTCCAGAACGAGCAGAAACCTCTTGTTCTTGCTCCTCCCAAATTTTTCCTAAATTTGTAAATTTTTACCCTTAACAAGGGTATTTTGGTAATTTGTCCATTCGGACACAAAAGTATTATTTGACCTCTAGACCCTTTAGATAATTTTTAAAGACTGCATATGAACTTGAAATTTCGTAAAGTTTACCTCTAGCAGTCCGTAGAATTTCCTTACCTTATTTTCCTGTCGAGTCTGACCTTTTCTTTTCCACTGTTGTCTCGTCGCGCAGTCCGATATGCTCCCAATCAAACCTCCGGAACTGTGTATAATTATTCCTCAGGTCAGATAACATACAACTTAATTGTATTTCCTATTTTCTGGGCTTAATTTAAATCATTGGGCCCATTTACCCCTATTGGGCCCGATTGCACCTTAATGGGCCTTAATCGGTCTTAAGCCCGTTTTTCACTTAATTTTTACATTATCGAGGCATATTGGGCTCATTGGGCCCACTAACAATTCCTTGGGCCTCATTCTAACTCTCGAATAGCTAAATTTATTATTTACGACAATTTATCTAAATTTCTAAAATTTAATTCAATTTATGCGGAATTTAAATTCATATCACGCATAACGATGTAAATTGTCATAAATAAGGGTTACTTACCCGAGATTTCATGTTAGTACGTAAATCGAGACTGTCTCGAGCTCTCGTTGGATGCCAATTGTCGAGCTACACAATTTCATAATTTTTCGGATAAATTTTCAGTCAAAAATTAATTAAATAAAATATTCTGAAATTTAAATCGGTCAATTCGACCGCTTAGCGACTTACCCGAAGCTCGATTGCATCACTGGAATTTTCCTCAAATTTTTTTTCTTTTTCTTTTTCCCTTTTTCTCCTTGTTTTCCTCTCTTTCTTGGCTGAACCGGTTCGGTCCGGTTCAGACCGGTTCGGACCGTCGGTTCACCCCGGTTCACTCCGGTTCACCGCCTTTCCGATCGGTTCTTCGTCGGCTTCCACCGCCAGTGGCTCCGCAAGGTTGTCCGCAGCACGAATCTACCCTTGGTTTGGGTCGAGGTTGCCGGAACGCCGCCGGTCCGGCTCTTCTCCCTCGACCGTCGGAAACCCATTTCTTTCTCTTCGTCGTCGCTAACGATTCCCGCCGTTTCATCGGCTGCTACTGGTGCAGAAAGAACCGCCGTCACCTGGGCTTTCAGAATCGGGCCTTAGTTCCGTCCGAATCGCCGCCGTTCGTCGCCGGTGACCATTTCTTTCCTGCGGCCTTCTCCTCCGTTTTTCGACGTCCTCCGACCTCCTTACGGCGAGTCTCCGGTGTCCTGAAGCTCGCCTACCTTTCCTCTTTCACCTCGACTGGTCGTCGGCGATCAAGGATCGTCGGTGGTGGTTCGGCCTTCTCCCCTATTTTTGGCTTCGTTTTCGTTCTCTCTCCCCGATTGTTTTTCCCGTTTCTCTTCTTCTTTTTTTTTTTACTTATTAATTAATTTATTTTTATTTATTTATTTATATTATATTTTAATCATTAAAATACATTAAAAATACCCAAATATCTATCAAAAATTATTATTTTATTCCAAATTAATTAATTTAATTTTATTTAATTTATTTATTATATTTTAACCTTTTTTTCGGGTATAATTTCTCTGTATTTTCGGGATATTGTCCCGAATGATTTTTCAGTATATTTTTCGATTATTTTCGGGATTATTTTTTTGAACTAAAAATTCCAATTAATCCCGATTAATTCCAATAAATTGATATCTTGATCAATTTAACCCAAAATAAATTTATTTCACCTTTATTGACCAAGATTTCTCAAATCCATATTTTTTAATAATTTCTTTTTCATCGAATTTATACTGACTTCCCTTCACGAATACTCATTCATTTCGTATTTTAATTAAATTCGGGTCTTACACCATCTTCTAGCCGTAGGCGTCACTGTGCAGTCCACTTGTGTGATTTTTTTAAATCCCTTCTAGCCATTTTCTAAGTTTGACCAAAAAGGTCTGAATCTTCCTACTTAACCCCTCTAAAACATAGAAAACTTTTAGCCATAATGAAGATCATTTTCTAGGTGAAATCCTAGAGAGAAAGCTAGGGACAGAAACTGTCATGTTCAAGAGGTGAGAGAAAGCTTGATTTTAAATGTTTTTGGTTGGTTTTTATTGTTGTATTGGATGATTTTAAGATGTATATATGATGATTTACAGTTGAGGACCAATTTTGAGAATCAAAGAAGTGGTCACCATTGGTCAAAGGTGAGAGAAACTTGATGAACGATGAAGATGATGAGATATGTTTATGTTTGATGATTTTTAGTGATTTTTACTTAAGTGAAACTTGATGAAATAATTTATAGAGACAAGTGTAGGTTCGGCCAGCCATGGATTATGGAAGAAATGGTGGAATTTGGTTGTGTTGTAAGATGTGGAATGATTAAATAATACCAAAAAACTCGATTTATAGCTCGGTTTAGTGAAAAACTGTGAAAGAGTGAAAATTGAATAATTTGAGTATTTTGAATGGTTTAGTGAAACCTAAAGTAAATTTTTGAGCTATTAAGTTGATAAGCCTTTAAATTAGTGGAAAGAAAACTAATGAAATAGCTTAAACCGAGATTTTATCGATAAAACCGAGAAAATAGGCAAAGTTGACGAAAAAGTCAAACTTGATCAACATTGTGAAGCTAAACACTTAGTTGAATGTGTTGAGATGCTATTAAGCATTAATTGATAATTTACTACTATTTTGGGCAGCTCAGAGATCCAGCACATAAATTGAGGCTATTACGGGACCCGTCAATAGTATACTGCCCAAGGTGTAAGGTAAGGGATGCAACCATTTTGAGCATTTGTATTCTTTACCTATTAAAAAGCTTTTATAGCATGAAAATTGTTTTATAAAATGAGCTTAATTTTCGAGAAAAATGTTTAACCTGAGATACCTTACTTTGAGTGCACATTTTGCCGTATTGAGCTCAGTTTGGTGATTTTAAAGTTTTGCGTACAAATATTTTTTATATTTGAATGAGATTTATAAAGTAAAACTATTATGAGTTCTATGTGACATGCAAAACTATTTTAAGTATAATAATGACATGTTTTTTAGATTAAGGGCTCGAAGGACGCGATTCAGGGAAACCTGAGGGTTGGTTTAGCGAGACTTGAGATAAGACTAGACCTTGACCCCGGCGTGCATGTTATTATATATCTGTCATGATGATTGCATATTGATGTATGACTCTGCTCTAGTAGCGTTGAGATGACTCCGCTCTGGTAGCATTGAGATGATTCCGCTTTGGTAGCATGGAGATGATTCCGCTTTGGTAGCGATGAGATGACTCCACTTTGGTAGCGTTAAGTTGGCTCCGTTTTAGCAGCGTTGAGCCGATGCTGTATAACCCCGATCCAGTCTATAGCCTTGCCATGGCTATGAGTAGTTTATTCCCTCTTTGGAGGATGCTCTCGCTTGAGGATGGTAAGATGGTTGCCTTCATGACGTTGATATTAATGCCTAGTCTCCATAACTATTTTGAGTTGTGATGTATTGTGAAAATGAGATGATGATTTGATGATTGTGTGATTTTAATAACTTTTTCTAAATATGCGAAATTGTGCCAATATTTTATTTATGCTTTGATTATTACATTTTAATCTTAATGCACTCCTTACTGAGCTAGTTGAAGCTCATCTCTCTTTCCTTCCTCCTTCCAGATTATCTACAGTAAGTATCCGTACTTGTCGCTTACATGACATAGGCTGATGGACGAGACTCTCCCCAAGCTATTACTTGTACACATCAAAGGTATTATTCACTTTGTATCCAGATAATTTACGTTGTGCAGACACTTGTATATAAGTTTAAGATGGGATGTAATCGAGTTATACATGTATGTAGAATTGGTTAAGTGGATCATTTTGATACTATTTGATGTGATTAAATAGAATGTTGATGTTCGAAAGATTCATGAATTCTTTGTGGATGAAAAGAAAGTGAAATCAACTGAATTGTGAATATTGAGTTGTTGGATTGTGGATATTTGTAACTGCTTTGAAAATTATAGGAGGATAGGTGTATATATATATATATATATATATATATATATATATATATATATATATATATATATATATATATATATATATATAGAGAGAGAGAGAGAGAGAGAGAGAGAGAGAGAGAGAGAGAGAGAGAGAGAGAGAGAGAGAGAGAGAGAGAGAGAGAGAGGTTATGCTGCCGAATTTTTTTTGAAAATGAGTTAAATATAATCGAATATGAGAAAGTCTAATGGTGATAAGATAAGAGGTAAACTGACACTGTGTAAGAATACACTTTGAGTAGGAAGTTAAACTATATATATATATATATATATATATATATATATGAAAACTAGCCCTAAATTCCACGTTTCCGAGCTGTCACACAAAGTGATTAGCAAAGGTTAGGTTAGTATATACAAGGAGCCCAACATTGCATTAGGATTATCTTAAGATATTTAAGGCAATGTACATTGTATATTGTTATCCTTCAATAATAAAAGGACAAATTACTGCAGAATTTAAAAGAAACAAAATGTAATATATTATTTTTGTGAAATTTCTATTACTGGATACGTAAGTAAAGAATCAACTAAATTTATAATATGAATTCCTTTAAGACCTAAGCCAATGTTGTATATCTTTGCGTATGTTATAGCTATGCTTTAACCAATTTGTCTAGATTTCCAATGTATACTTGTCTTTTAACCCTTGATAGTGTAACTTCACTATCAAAAATAAAGCAACACTATAAAGATATATCGGTTGCACAATAGAATATGTTAAAGTAATTAAGTTCTTGATGTATGCTATGACATATACAAAGTTAGACATTACTTTTGTGATTAGCAAAAGTTAATAGATATACAAAGAGCCCAACATAAAATTGTATTGGGATTGTCTTACGATATTTAACACAATGTAATATGACATTGTATATTGTTGTTATTCAATAATAGAAGGATAGGTTAATTCAAAATTTAAAAGAAACAAAATGTAATTTATTATTTTTGAGAACTTTGTAGCATTGGATATGGTAAGTAAGGAATAAGTAAATTTATAATCTGAAGTCCTTTAAGGCCTAAGCTAAAGGTGTTAATGGGTCGAGGCGAGTTTGGGCCAAGCTTAAGTAAGGTATTAAAGAATTGAAAGTGAGTCAAAATTCGGCTCAACTTGACTTTTCATGTATATTTTTTGTCCAAATCTATTTTTATATGCAATGAATAAGTCTAAATTTGTCCAAACCCACCTAAATACTATTAATTATTTAAAAAAATTGTAATAAAATATAAAAATTAATAATTAATAAATATAACACAATAAGTTTAAATAAATTCTTATAAAAAGACTACAAGAAACATGAAAATTTAAATTAAAGTCTAAAAAACCAATACAAACTAAAAAAAAGCACAAAAACAGTCAAAAGTGATTAAATATGCATTAGTATAAAATAATAGTAAAAAAATTATAATTATTGGGTCGAGTTTGGACTTGAAATGGTTCCAAATCCAAGCTAATTTTTTATCAAGTCTCGATTTTCAATCCTAATTGAATGAGTTTAATATTTTTGTTTTAACCAACACAAAAATTAGGTAGGCCTTTCGACTTTAATGGGTAGCCCTACTCTTGAATAGGTCTACTCTATTAAGCTAATGTCATATAAATTTATTTTGATAGTGAAGTTACACTATCAAAACTTCACTATCAAGGGTTAAAAGTTAAGTATACATTGAAAATCTAGACACATTAATTAAAAACATAGCTATGTATCTGACAAAGGGTGCACACCATATATTTTTTCAAGAAAAGGAAGCTTCATGAATCTTTTGACAAAGGAATTTAAAAGGTAAGCCCACTTATCTTAGTCACATATGATAGAAGCTCAACTCAATGCTTAATTGGATATTAAGTTTTAAGTTTTAGTGAGTTAAGATGCATCATTTGAGTATGGCTGTAAGCACTTAAATGAATAAACACATTACTTGGTAGACAAGTGCTTGAAACTATAAGATAAAGAAGGAGTTTGAGTTATTACTTTTAATGGACTCATAATACGTAAACATAGTATTGAAATGCTTATACGATTGCATTTCTAATGGAGTGTTCCCATATTAGAGGAAGTGGTGCCACTTCGAAGCAAAAGGCTCAACTCTTTAACACTAATGAAAAAAAAAATACAAAATACACGACCAGTAACAGTTTCAAGTTTTGTTAACTGGATGTTGATGAGTTTTTGAATTCTTATGTGTGAACTCGTATATGACTAATCATAATAGAACTGTTGATTTTAAAAAACTAGATCTCTCATGTCGTTTTAATTAATTCAACAACACTTTTCACTAAGGTAGAGGTTTTAAATAAGGATTGATACATTTATTTATGTATATGGATTCGTTCAGTATTAGATTTGCTCTATTTTGAAAATTATTAAGGAATATTGTTGAAAATTTTCAAAATATTAAAAGAATGATGTTGGATCAAACAACACAATTAAAAGATCACAACATTTGGTAGGACACAACTCTTAGATTAGCTCTCTATAAATAGATATGTCAAAGTTTATTCTAAATACATTTGAAATACTTAAAAATATCAAAAGTTATGATATTATCTCTCTTCCCTCTCATTCTTAGAGTAGAAATAAGTCTTCTAAATATTGTTTATTACAAAAAATAATGACTAAGATAAGCTACTTTTGTACTTATCAAGGATTTTTAGTAGTTTGGTTTACAAATGCAAGATAATTTCAAATTATGGTTTCATTGTATCCTATAGTTATTCGACTCAAACCCTGTTGCATACTGTAATTGGTGGAGACAAAATAAGTTTTAATGAAAGTGGTATTATAGCATCAAGAAAACACCCTTGAAGTAATCTTTTGTGTTATGTTCATTCACTAAAAGTCATCAAGGAATTAAAAGATAAAGAAGTTCGAAGCACTCAAGGAAAGCCAAGGACTAAAGGAAGAAGCCAACAATATCTTAATCGAGTAGTTAAAGAAGAGTTGTAACATATTGTAATATTTAAGTTCGAATGAAAAAAATTTCGTTCCTATCACCAATTATTAAATATTTTTTTTATAACTAATAAAAATCGAAGAAAGAACAAAAAGCATCTCCAACTGCCATCCCGACCAATAGGGGTGTAAATGAACAGAACGTTCGGTGAACCGTTCGTGAACTGTTCGGTTACTGTTCGTTTATATTCGTTTATATTCGTTTATTAAGCTTAACAAACAAACACGAACAACATTTTTTGTGTTCGTTTATTAAACGAACGAACATGAACAGAGGTACAGTTCGTTCGTTTATGTTCGCGAACAAGCTCGTTTATGTTTGTTTATTGTTCGTTCGTTTAAAGTGTCATTTGTTGTTCGTTTGTTTATGTTCGCGAACAAGCTCGTTTATGTTCGTTTATTGTTCGTTCGTTTAAAGTGTCATTTGTTGTTCGTTCAGTTCTGTTTGTTTGTTATTCGTTTAGTGTTCGTTTGTTGTTCGTTCGTTTATGTTCGTTTGTAATTTATTAAAGTATTAAAATTACTTATATTATATTATTATATAAGTTATATGTTATATAATTATAATATATATTAAAATACTAAGGTCGTGTTTGGTGCATAGGATGATGAATATGATAGGATGATAATCACCCTATCTTATATTTGATGCACACATTAAAGGGATGATTGGATTGCAAAGAGGATTAGTAATTCTCTTAGTATAGGATGATTCAATCCTCTCTAAAAAGTAAAGATTATTTCTAATGAGATTAGAAATAAATATTCATATTTTATTTATTTTATACTTAAAATTTTTATATTTAAAAAATAACTTAATCATTTAATAACTTAATAAGGATCCTTGTTTAATTAATTTATCCAAAATATTTTTTTCCTTCTTTTTTATTTGTTTCTTTTCCTTTTTTTTTTGAATAGAGAAAAACTTTGATTAAATAATATTTATCTCAATATTTGTACTTATTTGCTTAAACTTTATTTGTCTCAATATTTATCTCAATATTTATACTTATTTAATATATTTACTTATTTTGTCAGATGATTCAGAGGATTGTCGATAGCACCAATTTTTAGTATTAATTTTTGAACTTTTAATGTATTAATTCTTAAACTTTCTTGTGTTATATTTAAGAATTTTAGTTGGATGTTTCAAATTGTATTATTATTTATATAGGATTTAGTCTTTATGTAGGATTTTTAATATTTAATTTTCAATTTGTATTAATATTTAACGTGTTCACGAACGGTTCCTGAACACTTGTTCGTGAACACGTGTTCGCGAACGGTTCCTGAACACTTGTTCGCGAACACGTAAACGAACAAGTTTGTAAACATGTTCGCGAACACTTGTTTGTGAACATGTAAATGAACATATTCGCGAACATGTTCACGAACGAAAATGAACAGCATTAAAACATAAACGAACGAACACGAACGAATACGAACGAAGATCTTAACGAACACAAACGAACATGAACAGCACTAAAAAATAAACAAACGAACATGAATATTAATCGTTCGTTCGTGTTCGATTTGTTTACAACCTTACCAATCAACAGTCAAATGGAATCAAAATTAATCGAATTAATTGAATTAATATCCTTAATAGTTGAAGTTATCAAAAAGAATCATAATCACTAAAAGTAAAAATCTAGTATTTTATTGACAAATCAAACTATTTTCTTAACTAAAACAGTATATTTTAAGTTGGTGTAATTGTAACGTCAAATCTCATCATATTCTCTTTCTTTTTCTTTTTCCTTATCTTCGAAGTTACGAATTAGATGAATGATTAAATATTCTCTCTTTTGTAATCATATTACGATCCAACATTTGTGCATCTATTTAATCTATCTTTTGATGCATATTTTCCGTAAAATAAAGTTAAAGACCGGTGGTTATCTGACCGGGTGGTGCATTTTTAACTTTATTACCCTTTTTCCAAAAATAAAGAGATGCATGCAGACCAGAGTCCAGATGGTGTTGGTTGAATGCATACGTTGGGTGAAGCATGGAACAAGTAAAGCCTGAAAAGCAACATCTGCTGCTTGGTTCCCACTTTCTTCTAATTTCCATCCTTGTAACCAAGCGCAGAAACTAGGTAATATTAACAGTTTTAGGCTCTTAGAGTGGGGCTTTAAGCCTTATCATGAATTTTCTGAGACAATAATGACTGTTCTCTGCCCTACATTTTGGCTTGAGCCAGTTTTCTGACACAGTAAATTACCACATGAATTTCAATCTTCATGTTAGGCATGAATAGCAATAGAGTTTTTCTCCTCAAGGCTCGATTGCCCGGCAGACAAGCTCACACACTCAACTCAAGTGTGTGTGCGCATATATATATATATATATATATCGTTAACTGTTTTGCAGGCTATGCATCTTGGATTTTCAGCATGTGTATGAACTCTTAGATATAGTTACTCCAAGAAAGGTTGTCATAACTGACGGTTGGTTTGTTTTAATTATCCTACAAGCTGCAGCCCTGCTTCCACCAGCCAAGGAAAACCAAAATATATTTTGGAAGGGAGAGATGGTTAATCTAAAGGGTTTACTAATTGGTATACTCTATTAAGTTTTTTAATAAAGATGATCAATAGTTGGAGATTTTATACATTATCAAA
This sequence comes from Firmiana major, assembly GCA_033439115.1. Lineage (NCBI taxonomy): Eukaryota > Viridiplantae > Streptophyta > Magnoliopsida > Malvales > Malvaceae > Firmiana > Firmiana major. The sequence continues at coordinate 31,837,134 of CM065913.1, read as the reverse complement.
TCAAATTTTTTTAGATCAAAGTAAGTCACGCAGAACGATCAAAGATTAATTTTATTTTCAATATGATACGAGTACATTTCGTGATTAAAAAATTAAAGAGGAAAAATGGTTTACTGGTCACAAAGGCATTGAAAAGTAAAGGCCAGTGGCTACTGATTAGTGATTTCAATAATGCAAAAGCTTTGGTAACTAGGCAGTATGTGAATGTGCTCAAAGGCCTATTGATGGTCCTCATCCACCATGTTCTATACTCTTTTAGGTCTCCTCCATTTGCCACTCACTAAATTGTTTTGGTAGTAATTAGTTGTATTTATTCAAGTTTGAGCTTCTAGCTGAAACTAGCTAGCTTCTAAATGCCATAGATATTAGAGCTATTTACCCTAAAAAAAACAATAATTTAGAATAAACTATGGATTATTATGCATTATAAGTTCATCATAATTAGAGGCATTTGACTTTATACTATCCTTCCTCTAATTGCAGACATTATATATAATTTGCCTATTTGATTATATTTTTTCTTGTAATGTAAAGTTTTTTTTTATTATTTAAAAGAACAAAAGAATGTAAATGTTAAGGTTAGACACAATCATGCAAAATTCTCATACTTTTAAGATAAAAATATAATGATTTGTAATTGAATAAAAATGACAAAACTTATTCTTTAAACTATAACACCTTAAATATATGTATAAAGAAAACATAAAATATAGCCCTTTTTTTTTCCAATATATTGAGTTCTGACAGAAAAAATAAATTCACGGTTTGTAGTAAGAGAGTGAGGAAAGAGAATCATTCTCTTTTGTAAAGTTTAGATATGAGAAGGTGAGAGACTATAGGAGGGAAGCATGCATTATGATGGGTGAGGTGACTAGTCATTCTTTCAACATTTGGGCCCTTCCACAGCTGTCATTCCCTTCCAAAACTCAAGGCTGCTGCTTTGTTTTATTCTCCTAAAATCTCTCATCCTTTACACATTCAAGAAACTCAATAACAATCTCTCTCTCCTCTTTATAATGGCAGTATGTAAGCATGTACTATGTAACGTTGGTGTGGGCATACGTATATATTATAGTATCTCAGTGTACTCCCTACGCTCTAAAGAATGGTCCTTTTTGCCGATAAAAAAATGGTCACTTTACCTTGAGGGCAAAGGAATGGAGATCAATCTATACCAAAATCGGGGGCTAAGGATATTCGATTCCTGTTCGTTATTTTACCTTTCAAAATTATTTTTATGGGAGAAGTTTGATCATAAATATTAAATAAATACGTTTATGAATATATATTCCTGTAAATATTAAATAAATTTATTTTTGAATATATTTTTGTAAATATTAAACGAATATAATTGTGAATATATAAATGAATGTGTTTAAAAATACATTTTTAATTAAATTTTAAATGAACAAGTTTGTGAACCTTAAATAAAAAAAAACTTAAGCAAACAAATTGTATATTTTCACTCCAATACCAAATTAAAAAAATCTTACTTGAATATATAATTTTGATACTTATACATTAGACACTAAACAATTTATTAAATAAACAAATTTTAAATAAATTTTAAATAAATTTATTTATGAATATAAACAAACGAAATATTTATCTATTTATGATTATTTATTAAACTTAATAAATAAACATAAATGGACAAAATCGAACTTATTGAAGAACTATTAATTGAACATTGTTGCCTTACTCTTAACGGTTAAGGTTTTGCAAGGCAAAAGTCAAGGTTTTAACCAGGACAATCAGTCAGCCGCTTCGTAACGTCAAGCCAGTGTTGGATATAGTTTGAAGTTTTAGTCTACAATTTCAAAACTCTTAACTGTTATTAGAATCAGGATTGAATTAGGAGGGGAACTTAACGGGAAGGAGCAGATATCACATCAAAACTTCAATGCCTCAAAACTTTGGTGAAATGAATAGCGCTCTTGGTCCCACCAAACCTCAACTGCCTTAAAATGTATCGTTGAAATGCAACACCAAAATAAGAAATCCCCTTTCTAAAATTCTTTTAATATACCACCAAAACTGAGGATTAATTAGAGAAGGCTATAGAAGAACCCTAGAATTCTGACAAGCACCATAGCAAATGAACTAATCCGCAATTAAGAGCAGAAGTGAATTGAACATAAAGAAATGTTATTTTGTTTGTGTTTATTTATTTATAATTTAATAATATTTATGTTCAATTTATGTTCGTTAAATTTATTCATAAATATTAATGAATATATTCATAAACACATGTTTTTAAATATTGAATGAACATATTTATAAAAAAATATTTATGAATATTAAATAAACATGTTCACAAACAACAAATAAATAAATTACATTATGTCAAAATTAAAAATTTTTTTATATAAACATGTAATCATGTAACCAAAATATGTGATCATGATAATTACATGTTAAAATAATTTATGAAAAATTATGTAAGTTAAAAATTTATTATTATCAATAACAAATAAATATAAAATGATTAATTAAATTAACGGGTTTTAAATAAATTTTAAATGATTTTATTTGTAAACATAAAAAAACAAAGTACTCTATCGTTTGGAATTGTTGGTTGAAATCAATAAAAGAATATAAACTTACAGAAACCAATCATATTCAAACAGTCCAAATTCATTTACCCCCTTAACCCCTTTATACATCTTCTAAGTCCTGTTTTTACATTGCAATGTCCAAATTCGTTTACCCCCTTAACCCCTTAATATAAGTTCTAAGTCCTGCTTTTACACCGCAAATGTTCCTGCCAAAGATTAAGTGAAGGATAGGTCTGTAATTTCGCTCCCAACAGACGTGTTTAAATGTATGTTAGGATTTGAGAAAATGTGGAGAGTTGGAAAGGAAAGAGATGGAGAGGCCCCATGAAGCTCAAAAAGACTTTCTCATGATTCATTGAAGAGTTACCTCCATGAAACACAGTATAGTTCAGCTTTTTTTTTTGGGTAATGGTACAGTGATTTCTTGGCAGGCCCACAACTTTAGACAGATGAAACTTATCATGAAAAAGATGGAAAGCCATGAATCCTTAAACAAATATCTAATTATATATTGCTAGATTATCATCAAGGGATGAATTTAACCAACTTTTGGGTGTTCGTGGTTTCAGTATTTCAAGTAAAAAATGGCTTTCTTCTGTTATCTCTGATGAAGTTCCATCACTACTACTTTTCTTGGTATTTGGTATAATAAAGAATGGTTGATCTAAATTGACGGTAATTTTATCTCTCAATCTCAGATATCCAAGTTCCCAAGAACCAAGCTTTTTGAAGCGGTGACTCCTGTTTGATTCTCCGAATCACGACATTCCAGGTAATGGCTAAGAATTCAGAGCGCCTTTTGTGCATAATCCATTTGGAATTTAGCACTATACATAGTACCTGTTTTGACTTTGATGAAATGCTTGAAAAACTTCGTTTCTTTCAGAAGCTTTACCATCATTATCTATTTATATCAGGTTAGGATGCAGAACTGCAAAGATTCAGAATTACTGAAATAACTTGAATTTTGGCTGAAGTGATAGTTCTTCAATGGCTAAGAATAAGAGCTGGTTCAATCTAGTGAAGAGGTTCTTTCTCTTTGAGACTGTTTCAAAAACACAGAAGGTAAATTTTGCTTTTTACCGATGTCCCCTTTTATGCAGATATTTTCTGTATGAATGGTTGTCATGAATGTTGTCTCTCTCAGAAGGAGAATAGAAGGAAATGGTTGTTTGGAAGGTTTAGGACCAAAAGGTTGGCATCCCTGACAGCTCCATCACCACCAAGAGACAGGACAAAAAGTGGAACAGAGGAAGAGCAGGACAGACATGCTTTAACTGTGGCCATTGCCACAGCTGCTGCTGCCGAAGCAGCTGTTGCAGCTGCTCAGGTTGCAGCCGAGGTTGTTCGGCTCTCTGGTATCTCTCAATCTAACTATAAATGTGAAGTACAAACAGAAGAACAAACCCAGGATGCTCAACCTGATAACTCTCCATCTAATGAGCATAAGAGGCAGATCCACGAACTTGCCGCCAGAAAAATCCAGGCTACCTTTCGAGGCTATCTTGTAAGTTCTCTTTTTTCATCTCTATTCAACTTCCTACTTTTCTATTAGATGCTTGTTAGTGATTTGTCTTTGATTCTTAGTATTAAATCAGAAAAATCCAGTTGCTTTGGGTTATTGAGAGTGTGGTCTCAGTCATAAGCGTTCCTCCAAAACAAATCACACTAACTACTGTGAACACAAATTGCAACATTAATTAACTCATAAGCATTTAAAGTTCTTTATGGAGAAACTTGTAGGCAAGGAAAGCTTTGCGGGCATTGAAGGGGATAGTGAAGCTTCAAGCAATCATCCGAGGCTCGGCTGTTAGACGACAAGCAATGAATACTCTAAAAGGCTTACAATCAATTGTAAGTATTCAGTCTCAGGTTTGTGCAAGGAGAGTCCAAATGGCGGAAGGCTCCTGGAAATATGATGAGAACGAACAATTGCTTTCATTGAAAGATAAGATCATTAAGGTATGTGCTGAAACATGATGCAAACAACAATAATCCAACTCCTAAGAGGATGTCATCTCTTATTCTCCTATCACAATTACAGACCATTCAAAGAGCTCTATCTAATCTAATGGCACTGATAAAATGTTCAAAAAATGGCAGGTGGATGTAAATAGTCAAAGAAGATGGGATGATTGCATTTTGACAAAGGAAGAGGCAGATGCAATGGTTTTAAGCAAGAAAGAAGCTGCAATCAAAAGAGAGCGGATCAAGGAATACTCATATGTTCATCGGGTAACCTTCCTTGGCTTGAAATATATGTCTTCAGATTTTTATTTACCTAGTGCATTGTTCTGATGAGTTAGAAAAGGAAAATGCAGAAGTCAGCTGAGTCAGAACAAAACAAGGATAATGGAAGATTAAAGTACTGGTTAGACCAATGGGTAGATACTCAAGTCAATAAAAGTAATGCACTTGAAGATTTGGACTCGGTTTGGACTTCAGATCGGAGGCCAACAGAGGAAAACAGAGCTAAACAACCAAGACTGAAGACCTCTCCAAGGCAGTTTCATTATCATATGGAAGAATTGGATTCTCCTGTTCCAGTTCCACGAAGATCATTTCATAGTAAGCAGTGTTCATTGGGAGAAGACAATTCTTTTTCTACCTCTCCTGTAGTTCCAACTTACATGGCTGCTACACAATCTGCTAGGGCAAAGGTAAGATCGATGAGTTCACCAAAGCTAAGGCCGGGAACTTTTGATGCTTCGTCTGAAAGCTACTCACCGTACAAGAACAAGCTCTCTCTTATATCTTCTGTTACACTTACAAGTGAAGTGCCCGGCAGTAGTAGGATCAGTAGCAGGCCTAGCTCTTATCAGCCGAGATCCCCTGGCCTCAAGGGTGTTCCAGGTCCTGTAAAATCGAATCGAACCTTGAAGGATCTTAGCTTTAACTCTGACTGTTCGTTGCCTAATTGGGTGCGAGAAAGCACCTTCAGATGATTGATGATTCTTGCATTCTGATCATTTGGTGCCAGTGGCAAATCCTTGTTATTGTGTTGGTTTGAAGTGTAGATGCTACTTTATGGTTAAAGAAATGAACGAATCCAGTTTCATGTATAATACTAACCCTTCATATACTAGCTCCAAAGCTACAACAATGAGAGATATGTTATGATAGTTGCCAAGTTCGGGACCCTCCATCATTAGGCACTCACTTGCATCTCCTTGGCCCAAGAAATATAACATTGGTTCCAACTTCCAATATCATAGGCTTCTGGTTGTGCTGCTTCACCAAATGCACCATTGGAGCCTCTCAGTGCTGAAACTTCAAGTTTCAGACCACCATTATCTCAACATTTGTCCAACTCTAATAGCCACTGCAATTTGAGGGAGGAAATTCTCCCCTGGCACAACAGTTATATCATAAGTTGCGTAGACTCCATTAGAATACCCCATGGCGCTGAAATTAGGTTGCCTACCTTCTTCAATCTGTCCTATCATAGGAAAAGAATTCCAAGGGGAATGAAACCAAATCAAAGACTTCAATCATCAGAATCTTTAGAATAACATTGTAAGCCTCACATCTTTTTGTGGCTTCAAATGAGAACAGATCAGTTTATTTTAAGTACTAGAAATTCTTCTTTTCTCTTATTGTGGTACACGTTCTTATTGCCACAAACAGTAAGCGTCAATCCCATGGACAGATACCATGCGTCAAGAGAGTGAACTTAGGCCTATACTTTTACCAGAAACTTAAATGCCTTCCAACGAAGGCTTATTGGGTTTTAAGTTTTATACAATCATCATTATACTTTTAGCAAAAACTCTAATGACCCCCAACAAAGGCTTATTGGGTTTTAAGGATTATTCAATCATCACACCACATTGAACTAATAAAATATGTTAAAATCATAATACCATAGATGCTCGCAAATTAATTAATCTCACTTGCATGTTTCATATCAAGATCAAATCATTAACCTCCTTAATTAAAATATAAAATCACCGATTAATAATAATCAATTGTATAAAAATTCTAACACTAGTTGCATGTGTCACATAATTATTATCTTCTCTTTGCAAAATCGGTTTATTTGGTGTGCAACACCACCATTTATTTGTCTTACGATCTTCCCTTGTGTATCCTATATGAGACCAAAGCATTTTATTTTATTTTTTTAAAGCGTGTATGACGTGATACATACACCACCAATCAACCCTTTTTTCCTTTCTTTAAATTAATAACAAGTCTTTTTATTTAAGAAAAAAAAGAACGGTTCTCGTTCATCAACTCATGGAGGTGCCAAAATTCTTTTTCTAACACACTGGTTGATAAATTTTGATTTAATTATTCCAATATCTTTACGGGCCTTCCATTTCCAAACCTGGGGTGCAAAAGGGGCCATGACCAAGGTTCACAACCAATAGAACCCAGAAAAGTAGAATAGTATGGGCTACACTTTGATTTGCGAACTTTTACGGCTTCATAGACTTTCAAACATAACTAAGCAAGAAAATGGGCCTGCAGTGAAGTTCATAGCTAAGCTAGGTACTTACAGAAGTTACATTACAAACCAGTCCATTCAATAATCTTTGGACTTAATTCTTGACCATGACAGACAGAAGATGTCTTTTCTGCCCTTAAAGCTAGTGTTGAAACATTAGCAATAGGAGAAATTAAAACCTAATTGAACAGGTTGAGAGTCACGACAACAAAGTCAAATGTTGCGCATTTGGATGTTTAGAAAAGCTATACAAATTTGTCAGTTTCATCTAGTAGTGCACATATAACATGTTATGATTGAATATCGACATTCGAAAAGTTCCAAACTGCTGCAGTTCCTTTCGTGAAAGCGAAAATGTCTACCACCAAGCAACTTTAATACTCATGGTCATGGTCTTGAATTTCCAGCATTGGTCATTGGACTTAGACCTAACCACCAATCAGCCAATCTGCTTGGAGCACATGTATTTCCAAACAATTTATGCTGCCGACATACAACATTAAAAGAGGCAGCACGCTTTCACAAGTCATTCAAACCTACAACATTCTCATCCTAGAAGTTGTTTTAAGTGTTTGTGACAATTTCCAATTAGAAACTTGGGGGAATCCTCCTCCAATTATTTAGAAAACGACTTGTAGTCTTTTGTGTCCTAGAAAATGATATTCAAAGGGGCTGAAGCATTTTGATTTTTCATTTGGACACTGTTTCTTTACGAGTCAATTTCAATGTGCCAGGGACTCGGTCTTGTTGTACCCTATGGTCCATCCAGCATTAGTAATTTGACTGCTGATCAAACTAAGGTAGCTAGACTGCCTCGGATACTTGCAAACAACCAGCCAAATTAAGAACAAGTTAAGGATGAATAAGTGGATTTGATGATTCCACAAGAAGTTCATTGAACTCAACTCTATTAAACATAGTACATGGTTATACATTTCTAATTTCCCTTTAGGAGGCAATTTTGTACTGCCCCATTTAGTTTTGTTGCCATTTTATAGTGGCTATCTGCTCCTGGCAGCATACAATGTATAGCTCTCACTTCACCTGTTTTTGTGGCTTTTCATGTTGATTAATCCTAATGACCACACTTTCCACTATATCCTCGATGGGCTACTGTCATCAACTTATGCCTCAACCCTTTTCAAGGAGTGTTTACACCATTGAGTCAAATTTTTCTCTTCATGTATACTCTGGTATAAAAATAAAAATTATTTTTTTTATAATTTAAAGATGACAAATTTAAGTGAAAATAATTTTTTTATTAATGCAAAGAAAAAATGTTATATAATGATTTTCTCTAAACCGTATAAAGTAAAAATCTTGTATATTTAGTTGCACTCACCCTTTATCACTAGACCGTTCATTTGAGCAGGAATATTCGAACTCAACAGTTCCACTTCGGAGAATAGATATACTACTATCGATTTACTTGTTAAAAGTAAATATGGACAATTATGAGAGTAATTTCAGAACTGGATCTCTGCAGCCGCAAGCATGTGACATGTTTATCAAACTAATTAACTCACTCGGTAACTGACAAATGTGTTTAATCACAGAATTATGTCTCTAATCATTGTTCCTGGCCTTCCTGTTTCGAGTCAAACTGAGTTAAACATGACATGAAATAAAGTAGAGAGCTGTCGACCACAGAAACTTGACTAAACAGCTTATGTTCGTATTGGAAAATTGGTATGATTTTAATTGTATGTGACAACTGAGTACCAACTAGTGATGATGAGAGAGACCATAGTGAAGCAGCATTATGTGATGGAAACCGGAACGGATGTTAATCCAAAGTTCCAGAGGAAAGGATCATACAGTATTGACCAAAATTTTGGTTGTAATAAAAGTCATGAAAAGCACATGGGATGTAAAAATTATCACTTGTAATTTAGATTTACATGCATGTTTCCTTCTTGGTTTTCCCTTTCAATTTCAAGATCTAATCCTTACATATATGCTTTTAGGTGGTGAAGCTACAATTATAGTAGTGCACACTTATTTTTTTTCTTTGGGCCTAATGATACCATAGCAGAAGAAACGAAAGTAACTAATCCACCAAAACCAACAACAATTCAAATTCAATGCCAAGTATGAACCACTCGTTCCTTCTTCCTCCACAGTACGCTCAGATGAAAGAAACTTCGTCAGCAGCAGTTGTGGTATTTTTGCAGTCATATTGCATAAATGCATTTTGTATTTTTTTTTTTTTTTAGAAATTAGGTTAAGCTTCAGCAGACATACCTCTTTAAAGATTTGGATGTTAAGGGATGGTTGGGTATTGATTTTTTATTTTTTTTCAAATAGCACCAGAAAATATGTTTAGGAATTATTTTTATTTCCCATGGACGAAAAGAAAAGAAAATTTTCAAAACTGTTGGAAGTAAGATCTTGTCTCAATTATTTTTAAATCATGTTTTCATTTTGGGCAGTATTTATAAGTGAATAGTTGTAACACTCCAAATTTTTCCTAACAACTGCGAAAGCTTAAATCTACGGTCAACTATCTACATATATGTATTGACCTCAATTTTCAAAACAGTTTGTATGTGTAGTGTAAGCAGCAACCAACAATATGCATCAATCAACAATATCAACTCACTTATCAACACCAACATCATAATGCAAAATACTTCCAAAGGTCTCTGTGATCATTAATGCAAGATATCATCAAACAATCATGTCAAAATCTCACATTTATATCTCAACAGATATCCATAATCACTGTGTCAACTAACTGTATCTATATACTGAATTGTTAAATCATACCTTAATTTGCAACCACAAAATATTCGAGGAGACGAGAACTTGCTAAAGCTACAATTCACTCAGAAAACTTATCTGAGAGGATGAAAAAAATGGGGTGAGCTTGGCCCAGTAAGTGAATATGAGAACACCATGAAAACATAATTTTCGAAAACTTACATGTCAAATACAAGAGATTTATCAAATACTAATTTAAGAGTATATGTAGTCAAACAATAAGAATTAGTTTTCAAAACACATCCAAAACATGCAAGTGCTATAATTGTATTATCACAAAGTGAGCTATTTTTCAAAAGTTCGCTATGTCGAACTAAGGTATCACCAAAAGCACTGTAACTATCAGTGCGTCACACTCCTCGTCTGGGGCACTATCTATGATCATAGACTCACAACCAATCTCATTGATCAGATGAAATCGGTACCTATCCAAACTATTCGGGATATACCAAAATGCTTCTTTCAATGTGAAGCATAAACAAGGTGAACTTAATTCCATATATCATACAACTCACAATTTCACAAACCAATTACATAGCATTAAATCAAACACAACAATAAACTAATCTACACAAGTCAGATCACAAAGTATAGCTGGAAGGATTTTCGAAAGCATGCTATGTTTTACAATGATATATTCTTCAAAGATCAATATTTTAAATAAATAACTATTAGAACTTATAATATACAGTAGCATGAAGAATTTTATTATGGAAATACATAATTAAATTTCACAACTATAAAACTAATATCAAGCATGCTTGAAATATGGAAGTGTCAAAAACAAAGGCCATAGGTTAATAAGAATCTAAATGACCACTAGCTATACTATAGAAGTAGAAAATTTAATAAGAAACAAAACAAGTTAAAATCATAATATCGATAATAAAATAAAAGTGTAGCATTCTTAAAATTCACTTACTCAACTATCCCAAGGTTATTTTGACAAATACTCCTTACAGTCCTCAGCTCAATCGGATTTCACAAACACACCGAGTGCCAACTCAAACTACACCACATAGCAATTCAACTTTATCAACTTCTAATCAATCCAAATTGGAATAAATTTAGTAATAATAATAATTTTAACTCTCCAACTATATATTTATATATATATATATATATATATATAAATTACTTATTTCCTCAACTTTCATTTTTTTTTCCAGCCCAACCCTTCTATTTTTTTTCTCTACCTCGTTTCATAGCAACTAAAGAGAGAATGCCAATAATGTTAGACTCATTTCATGCTTCTTTCACAGTTTCCTTGGCTGGGTTGTTCAGATCTGTTTTGCCCAGCTTCTCTTTCCGATCTCTCTTCGCTGGATGGCAGAGGAGGCGACGATGGGGATCGCGACACACTGGGAGGCAGCGTCCCTCCTTCTCTTTCTTCTTCCTTCTTTCTTCTTTCCACTATTCGTTGAGCCTTTCACTGTCGGCACTATTCCTCCTTTTCGTTTGGCTGCAATCTCCTCTTTCTTTCTCTTTTTTTTCTTTTATTTTTTTTCTTTTGTTTTGCTTTTGAGGGTTGCAGGGGAATCGAGTCCCATTTTCTGCAACCATTTCATTTCTTTTCTTTTTATTATTTTATTATTATTATATTATATATATTATTATATTTATTTATTTAAGATTAAGTTATTACATCCTCCTCACCTTATGAAATTTGGTCCTCCAAATTTGATTACAGCTTTGAAAAGAGATGCGGATGCTTGTCTCGCATCATATCCTCTAACTCCCAAGTGGCTTCATCCTTTGAGTGCTGCTGTCACTGCACTTTGACCATCGGAATAGTTTTGGACCTCAATACCCTCTTCTGTCTATCCAAAATCTTAATAGGCCTCTCCACATAAGTCATATCCTTCTGAATATCCAAGGTATCATACTCAATCACGTGAGAAGGGTCAGGATGATACTTTCGGAGCATCGAAACATGAAACACATCATGCACATCAGCCAACCGTGGAGGCAATGCTAACCGATATGCAACCTCTCCTACCCTCTCTAAAATCTCGAAAGGCCCAATAAATCTTGGGCTTAGTTTGCACTTCCTACCAAACCTCATAATACCTTTCGAAGGAGACACCTTTAAAAATACAAAATCTCCAACATCAAATTCCAATTGTCTCCTACGATGATCTGCATAAGATTTTTGTCTATCTCGGGCAATCTTTAATCTATCACATATCAGTATGACACTTTCAGAAACTTCTTTAACCAACTCAGGAGCATATATCAATTTGTCACCGACCTCTTCCCAACCAATTGGAGACCTACACTTTCTCCCATAGAGAGCCTCGTAAGGAGCCATGCCAATACTCGCATGATAGCTGTTGTTGTAAGCGAATTCAGCTAGCGGTAGATGGTCATCCCAATAGCCTTTAAACTCAAGTACACATGCCCTCAACATGTCCTCAAGAGTCTGAAAAGTTCTCTCGGACTGTCCGTCGATTTGAGGGTGATAAGATGTACTGAATTTCAAACGAGTTCCCATAGCTTCCTAGAACTGCTCCTAAAAACGGGATGTGAAGCTGAAATCTCTATCAGACACAATGCTCACTGGGGTACCGTGCAATCTAACTATCTCACGAACAAACAAATCCGCCAGCGTGCTAAGGGAATCAATAGCCCTGATGGCTAAGAAATGAGCTGACTTCGTAAGTCGGTCAACTATCACCCAAATTGCATCATGCTTCTTTCGAGTTCTGAGAAGTCCCATGATAAAGTCCATTGTGATATGCTCCCACTTTCAAGTCGGTATAGGCAAATGTTGAAGTAGTCCTACAGGCTTATGATGTTCAACCTTTACCTACTGACAAATCAGACATCTAACAACAAAATCAATGATGTCTTTCTTCATACCAGCCCAGTGATATAACCCACGCATATTCTGGTACATCTTCGTACTGCCTGGGTGCATGGTATATCTTGAGCTGTGAGCCTCTTCCAATATCAATTTCTTCAAATCCTTGTCATTCGGAATACAAATCCGACCTCAAAACCTCAAAATGCCATCACTGCCCACTCTAAAATCTAAATGAGCACTACAATCTTTCTCATTATTACCGACAATTTTAGCCAATCCAGGATCCTCTCCTTATGCCTTCCTAATCCAATCAAGCAAATCTAGTTCAACTCTCATACTGGCAATCAAACAACCCTCAACTGACTGATCCTAATCCACTGAAATCCTTAAGTCCATAAACTGCTCCAACAAATCCCATTGTCTAACCATTAAGTAAGAGACCATCATTGAACTTTTTTGACTCAGAGTATCCGCTACCACATTAGCTTTCCCTGGATGGTAGAGAATCTCGCAATCGTAATCTTTTAGTAACTCAATCCAGTGACGCTGACGCATATTTAACTCCTTCTGAGAGAAGATATATTTCAAACTCTTATGATCGGTAAAAATCTGAAATGTCTCTCCGTACAAATAATGTCGCCAGATCTTCAAAGCGAAGACTACTGTTGCTAATTCTAAGTCATGAGTCGGGTAATTCTTCTCATGGTCCTTCAACTATCTAGAAGCATAAGTCATAACCTTACCATGTTGCATCAAAACACATCCCAGACCCTGGTTTGAAGCATCACTATAGACAGTAAAGCCCCCGGGACCATTGTGAATAGTTAGGATAGGTGCTGAGGTTAACCGTCGCTTGAGCTCTTGAAAGCTATTCTCACAAGTTTCATTCCAGACAAACTTCACTCATTTGCGAGTAAGACGAGTCAACGGTGCAGACAATTTACAAAATCCCTCCACAAATCTTCTGTAATAACCGGCCAAACCCAAAAAATTGCGTATCTCTTTTGCTGACTTTGGTCTTTCCCACTTTAAAATGGCTTCTATCTTGGACAGATCAACAGACACCCCATCTTTAGATACCACATGCCCTAGGATGGGAATTTGATCAAGTCAGAAATCACACTTACTGAACCTTGCATACAGTTGTTTTCCTCGGAGGGTTTGGAGGATTGTACACAAGTGCTGTTTGTGTTCTTGATGAGATGCCGAATACACCAGGATATCATCAATGAAGACTATTACAAATTTATCCAAATATGGCCTGAAAACTTCATTAATCAAACTCATGAAGGCCGTTGGTGCATTAGTCAATCCAAATGGCATCACCAAAAACTCGAAATGCCCATATCTGGTCCTAAAAGCTGTTTTAGGTACATCTTCTCCTCGGATCCTCAATTGATGGTAACCGAATCTCAAATCTATCTTGGAGAAGACTTGTGCGCCTTTTAACTGATCAAATAAGTCATCGATGCGTGAAAGTGGGTACTTATTCTTCACTGTCACCTTGTTCAGCTGTCGGTAATCAATACACAATCTCAAGCTTTCATCATTTTTCTTCACAAATAATATCGAAGCACCCTAGAGAGATACGCTTGGGCATATGAACCCCTTATCAGACAGTTCCTGCAACTGTTTCTGCAATTCTTCTAATTCAACAGGCGTCATTCTATATGGAGACTTCGAGATAGGCTGAGTTCCTGAAACCAGATCGATGGTGAACTTAACTTCTCTTTGGGGAGGTAAACCCGAAAGATCATCCGAAAACACATCCATAAACTCATTGATTACAGGAATAGCATCTATATTGGGTAGAGCCTTATCGACGTCTTCTACGAATGCCAAATATCCTTCAAACCGTAACAACCACATCAATTCATTCAAGCAATCATAATTTCAATAACTCATATCAAATCAAGCAGTTAACAAAACATTATTTTATTTCTGTGCATCAAAAGAGATTACAACCTTATCGGGTAAGGAGAAAGTTACTACTTTCTTATAGCAATCAACAACAGCATGATGAGTAGCTAACTAGTCCATCACCAAAATCACATCAAAATAAAACATATTGAGTAAAATCAGGTCAGCTACCAGGTCCTTATCTCCCACTCTCACTTTACATGTTTTATTCACAGTGTCTGTTACTTGGGTGATCTTGAAAGGTGTACTAACATGTAAAAGGTAACCTAAGGACACAGGTTCTATGCCAATCCTAGTAGCAAAATATGGGGATACAAAGGAGTGGGTAGAACCCGGGTCGATCAATGTATATGCTTCAAGACCAGTAATAGAAAGCTTACCCCGGATGACAGATGCAGTACCTTGAGCCGATGTCTCATCAAGGGCGAACACTTGACCTTGTGTCATAGGTTGTTTGCCATTGTCCGTTACCTTACTTCTATCAGTTGTCGAAGGCTCAGAAGGCTTAGTTACGCCCGGACGATTAGTAGTCTCGGACCATATGTCCCTGCTTACCACACTGAAAGCAAGCTCCTGTCTCCCAATAGTAAGGCTTGGACCCATGATACTTGCCACAACGAGAACATACAGACCCTAACTTGGGCTCCACGGCCCGTGGTCGAGAATCAATGGTCCTCTGCTTCTTTCTCTGCTGACTACCCCTGTCGGATCTCCTGTCACTGTCTCTCTTATCCTTCCCCTTGCCCTTCTCTCTCTGCTCAAACTCCTGCTGAGTCATGTCATAGTCCAACTCCACTATCTGGGCACGGCGGAGAGCCTCAGCATAATTTTGGATGTCAAATGCAGCCAACTTACCCCTGATACTAGGCCTCAAACCAGAGATAAACTTCACTGTCTTTAGTTGCTCATCTTTGAATATGTGGACATCATATCGACAAAGGGAGGTAAACTGAGACTCGTACTCATCTACCGACATTGATCCCTGAGCCAATTTTAAAAATTATGCCCGCCTCTTCCTGCTCGCAGGCTCTGGAATGTACTACTTGAAGAAGCGGTCTAGAAAGGCCTCCCATGATATCTCAGGATTATGCTCCTTCAGTAATTTCTCTGTCGATTCCCACCAAATCTTGGTTTTGTCTCTGAACATAAAAACCGCTAAAGTAACTCGTTCAGTGGAGCTGCATCCCATATACTTAAACAGTTTCTCCAATTTTCTGACCCATGCTTATGCTTCATCAAGGTCTTTCACAAAATTAAATGTCGAATGGCTCATCTTCTGAAATTGCCTGAGCCAGATCATATTTCTATCTACAGCATCTTCAACCTGTGGCTGTGAAGCAGCCTGCTGCAGTGGGATAACCGGTGGTGCTGCTGGCTATTGTGGTGTAGGCGGTGTTGCCTGTTGTTGCTGCTGAGCAGCCTATGGTTGTGATGTCTGAGTTGGAGCATTAGGAGCCTGAGCCTGGACTCCTCCAAAGTGTTGGGTCAAGAGCGCAGTCAATGTCTGAACCGTCTGCTGCAGCTCTCCCAAGTTTCGTTCTATTTGTTCCATCCGAGTATTAGGACTAGGAGGCTGTGGTGGTTGAGGAGTTGAGGAACGTGACCCCTCCTCAGTAGATCCTTGTCCTCGTATCCTCATAATCGAAAATCGACAAAACAATGCCTATACGAAAATAACCAATCTTAGCATAGGCAAGGTAAAAATCACAGTGGTATATAGATACAGACACAGTGGTATTATGATGTAACTGATGCTAATTGCTTACACAAACACAACAAACTTGGGCTCTGATACCAAACTTAACACCCCAAATTTTTCCTAACAACTGCGAAAGCTTAAATCTACGGTCAACTATCTACATATATGTATTGACCTCACTTTCAAAACAGTTTGTATATGTAGTGTAAGCAGCAACCGACAATATGCATCAACCAACAATATCAACTCACTTATCAACACCAACATCATAATGCAAAATACTTCCGAAGGTCTCTGTGATCATTAATGCAAGATATAATCAAACAATCATGCCAAAATCTCACATTTATATATCAACAGATATCCATAATCACTGTGTCAACTAACTGTATCTATATACTGAATTGTTAAATCATACCTTAATTTGCAACCACAAAATATTCGAGGAGACGAGAACTTGCCACAGCTACAATTCACTTAGAAGACTTATCTGGGAGGTGGAAAAAAATGGGGTGAGCTTGGCCCAGTAAGTGAATATGAGAACACCATTAAAACATATGTTTCGAAAACTTACATGTCAAATACAAAAGATTTATCAAATACTAATTTAAGAGTATATATAGTCAAACAATAAGAATTAGTTTTCAAAACACACATCCAAAACATGCAAGTGCTATAATTGTATTATCACAAAGTGAGCCATTTTTCAAAAGTTCGCTATGTCGAACTAAGGTATCACCAAAAGCACTGTAGCTATCAGTGCGTCACACTCCCTGGCTGTGGCACTATCTATGATCATAGACTCACAACCAATCCCATTGATCAGATGAAATCGGTACCTATCCAAACTATTTGGGATAGGCCAAAATGCTTCTTTCAATGTGAAGCATAAACAAGGTGAACCTAATTCCATATATCATACAGCTCACAAATTCACAAACCAATTACATAGCATTAAATCAAACACAACGGTAAACTAATTTACATAAGTCAGATCACATGGTATAGCTGGAAGGATTTTTGAAAGCATGTTATGTTTTACAATGATATATTCTTCAAAGATCAATATTTTAAATAAATAACTATTTAAACTTATAATATACAGTAGCATGAAGAATTTTATTATGGAAATACATAATTAAATTGCACAAATATAAAACTAATATCAAGTATGCTTGAAATATGGAGGTGTCAAAAACAAAGGCCATAGGTTAATAAGAATCTAAATGACCATCAGCTATACTATAGAAGTAGAAAATTTAATATGAAACAAAACAAGTTAAAATCATAATATTGATAATAAAAGAAAAGTGCAGCATTCTCAAAATTCACTTACTCAACTATCCCAAGGTTATTTTGACAAATACTCCTTACAGTCCTCAGCTCAATCGGGTTTCATAAACACACCGAGTGCCAACTCAAACTACACCACATAGCAATTCAACTTTATCAACTTCTAATCAATCCAAATTGGAATAAATTTAGTAATAATAATAATTTTAACTCTCCAACTATATATTTATATATATATATATATATAAATTACTTATTTCGTCAACTTTCATTTTTTTTCCAGCACAGCCCTTCTTATTTTTTTTCTCTACCTCGTTTCACAGCAACTAAAGAGAGAATGCCAATAATGCTAGACTCATTTCATGCTTCTTTCACAATTTTCTTGGCTGGGTTGTTCAGATCTGTTTTGCCCAACTTCTCTTTTCGATCTCTCTTTGCTGGATGGCAGAGGAGGCGATGATGGGGATCACGACACACTGGGAGGCAACGTCCCTCCTTCCTTTTCTTCTTCCTTCTTTCTTCTTTCCACTATTCGTTGAGCCTTTCACTGTCGGCATTATTCCTCCTTTTTCGTTTGGCTACAAACTCCTCTTTCTTTCTCTCTTTTCTCGTTTATTTTTCTTTTCTTTTGTTTTGCTTTTGAGGGTTGCAGAAATGGGGAATCGAGTCCCCTTTTCTGCAACCATTTCATTTCATTTATTTTTTATTATTATTTTATTATTATTATATTTTTTATATATTATATTATATTTATTTATTTAAGATTAAGTTATTACAATAATGTATGCATTTATATAATATTTTATATTTTTTCGTAATAAAAAAACTATAAAATGAAATTAATTAATTTTTAATTAAAAATAGTATTAAATTTTAATATAAATAATATTTAATTAAAAATAAATTATTTAATTAATATATTTATTTGACTATAGAAAATATGAACAATCTAAAAATAATTAAATGTAGGTTACATAAAATTAAAATATTAAAATATTATTTAATTTAAAATTATTTAATATTATTGAATATATTATATATTGAACACAATATAGAAAGAAAAATAATACTCTATTATTTTATTTATGAATAATTGTAAGACCCGAATTTAATTAAAATACGAAATGAAATTAGTGTTCGTGAAGGAAAGTTTGACTGAATTAATTCTCGAACACGTGTAAGGGCAAAATGGTCAAAAGACCGGAAGCCGGTATAAATTCGATGAGAAAAATTAATTTAAAATAATGGATTAAGAAATCTTGGTCAATAAAAGTGAAATAAAATTATTTCGGATTAAATTGATCAAGATATTAATTTATGAAAATTAATCGGGATTAATCGGGATTTTTAGTTCGAAAAAATAATCCCGAAAATAATCGAAAAATATGCCGAAAGGTCACCCGGGACAATATCCCGAAAATACGAAGAAATTATACCCGAAAAAGGATTAAAAATAAATTAAATAAATTAAATAAAATTAAATTAGTTAAATTAGAATAAAATAATAATTTTGTAGATGTTTTAGGGTATTTAATATATTTTAATGAATAGTAAAATAATTAAAATAAATAAAAATAAAAATAATAAAATTGATAAAATAAGAAAAAAAAAGTAATTGAAACAAAAAAAAAAAGGGGGTCGGGGAGAGAGAAAGAAAGAAACAGAAACAGAAAAGCAGAGAAACGGAAGCCGTGTCGGGGGAAGAGGCCGAACGACCACCGGCGATCCCTGTCCCAGGCCGCCCACCGGAAAAGGAAGCCCGACGCCCGACGAACACGATGGTACCGGCGGTGCAGCTTACCGACGCCGGAGGAAGCCGAACGGAGGGAGAGAAACCCGCGGGGAAAACGGTGTCGGTGCCGGCGATCCACGGCAGCTGGAGGCGATCGGCGGGTACCGATGTGACCAGGAGGAGGAGCCGGTCCTTTTGAGACCGATATTGGCCGACGAAATCGCCGGAATCCGCCGGATCGGGAGGAGACAGCCGCGAGGGGAGAAGAGGAGATTCCCGGCGATCGGCGGCGATTCGGGCTCGGCCACCCCTAGCCGAATGTCCCCGAGGCCAAGGCGAGTCGATCGGTGGTAGCCACAACCGTCGAAGTGGCCGGAAAATGCCGGAAACGGCGGAGGAAAGGAAATGGGTCCGACGGCCGAGGGAGAACTGCCGGACCGGCGGCGTTCCGGCGAGCTTGACCCAAACCGAGGGCAGATCTGAGACGCGGACAACCTCACGGAGCCACTGGCGGTGGAAGCCGGCGGAGAACCGGCCGGCAAGGTGGTGAACCGGCGGTGAACCGGCCGAACCGGAGTGAACCGGCGGTCTGAACCGGTCCGAACCGGACTGAACCGGTTCAGCCAAAAAGAGGAGAAAAAAGGGAGAAAAAGGGAAAAGGAAAAAGAGAAAAAAATTGGGGAAAATTCCGGTGACGCAATCGAGCTTCGGGTAAGTCGGTAAGCGGTCGAATTGACCGATTTAAATTTCGGAATATTTTATTTAATTAATTTCCGACTAGAAATTTACCCGAAAATTTATGTAATTGTGTAGCTCGACGATTGGCATCCACCGAGGGCTCGAGACAGTCTCGATTTGCGGACTAGCATGGAATCTCGGGTAAGTGACCCCTATTTACGACAATTTTCTCGTTATGCGTGATATTGATTTAATTCCGCATAAATTGAATTAAATTATGGAAATTTAGATTAATTGTCGTAAATATTAAATTTTGCTATTCGAGAATTAGAACGAGGCCCGATAAATTATTGGTGGGCCCAATGAGCCCAATAGGCCTCGATAAAGTGGAAATTAAGTGGAAAATGGGCTTAAGGCCGATTAAGGCCCATTAAGGTGCAATCGGGCCCAATAGGGGTAAACGGGCCCAATGATTTAAATTAAGTCCAGAAAGTAATAGATACAATTAAATTGCATAATATCTGACCTGAGGAATGTTAATACGCAGTTCCGGGCATTGGATTGGAAGCATATCGGACTGCGCGATGGGACTACATTGGAAAAGAAAAAGGTCAGACTCGACGAGAATCGAGGTAAGGGAATTCGGCGGACTGCTAGAGGTAACAGTACGCAATTTTACATTCATATGCAGTCCTTTAAAACTAATTGAAGGGTCTAGAGGTCGAAAAACAATTTTAGTGCCCCGTATGGGCAAAATTACTAAAATACCCTTGCTAAGGGTAAAATTCTAAAAATTTAGGAAAAATTGGGAGGAGCAAGAACAAGAGGTTCCTGCTCGTTCTGGAGGTATTTCAACGCATGCATGAGTAGGCTGGCTCACCTTGAAAGAAAATGCATAGCATTGCATATCTTAACTGATGTGATTTCTGTGAAAACTATTTGGAAATAACCGAGCCGCCTACATGTTTTTATTTACATGTGACGTGCTAGAGCTCAGCTCGCACGATGTTTGACTTGTGTGATGCATGCATTAGTGCTGGAGCGAGAGCTCGCACTAGAGTTTTACATGCATAGGTGCTAGAGTATAACTCGCACCAGATTTCACATGCTTTTACGTGACATGGTGCTAGAGTCTAACTCGCACCAGATTTTACATGATTTTCATGACAGGGTGCGGAAGTTTAACTCGCACCAGATTTTATAAGATTTTCATACGATTTGTATACAGAGTGCTGAGCCTAGCTCGCACTAGTTTTACTGGATTTGTGGAGTAGCGCTGTCTGCCCTTGGAGTCAGCCAAAAGGCCCAACAGGCTCAATAGACCTCTTAAGTAGGGTGAGAGTGAGGGATGAGGTTGGCGGCCTTGTGGAGATGTAAAGCGGGCTCTGCCAAGTTTACTTGATTTGATGAGAGTGCTGAGCATCGCTCGCACTGATTCTTAAGAGAACATACAATGAGCCGTGCTTGGAGCATCGGGTAGACTGTGTGTCACCGATTTAATAGGCTCGCACGTGCGTTTTGAGACATGGCAACGAGTATTGAGTTATGAAAACCTCTGTGGGAAGCAGGCCAATTGGGCTGGAGTACCTAGAGTGATATGGGTCCATGGAGTACGATGTACCGTGCAAGTAGCATGGAGTACGATGTACCGTGGGGTATCTTCGGATACGGTATCTTTGTGATACAGAGTATCTTCGGATACGGTATCTTTGTGATACGGGGTATCTTTGTGATACGGTATCTTCGTGATACGGGGTATCTTCGGATACGGCATCGACGGATGCGTGAGATCGGATAAGACTGACGGGTTGGATTGACCCACCTCCCGGGCAGTTCCCGATCAGGGTGAGACCTCGCACACTGGGATCCGTGAAGCTAGAGGACTCACGAGGACATATTGGCCAGTCCTGGTTATTACCGATATACAGTATTGCCTAGTCTCGTATCTTGTATATATATACGTATGTTTTCGATACCGATGCTTTTGAGAAATTCTATTTCCATGGTTTTGTGTGAGTCAGGATCACCCGAAGGAGGGGTCGAGTCCTGACTTCATTGTGAAATTTTTAAAGAGAAAGAAATGATTTAAAATAATTGCATGTTGAGTTTTCCGTGCAACTGGATTTACATAACATCACAACATCATATCATATGTTTTAAAATGTGTGGAGAAAGGGTGGTTTATGCATGGCACCACGTTCATGTAGGTAGTATGGTTACCTACTTGTTCGTAGGATTGCCTTACTGAGCTTGATGTGCTCACCCCTTTCATTTTCTCCCACAGATGATCTCCAGTTGAAGTTGAGGCGACTCAGTACTGCATTTCGGATATCCGCTGCTGCCCATCAACATAAGGTATATACACTTGTACTTATTGTATCTACATAAGCATAGCACAGTAACATGTTTGTAAGTAACTTTAGGGGATGTATAAATAATATAACAACTATAAATGACTGGAGAAGAAATAAGTACTGGGGTAGATGTATGGTGGGACTGGCATTGACGCACAGCCCAATTAGTAGTGGAGTGTTGGTCACGATTCGAGGACAGGTAAGAATTAAGTAAGAAAATAAACAAAAACGCGAAAAATTCACTCTGATTTTTGGATAGTTGGGTCGTGACAATAATTACAGAGTATAATATCACAGCTTACTAACACAAAGGAGAAGACCAAGACTAACAGCAAGTCAGTTTTTTTTGTGTAAAATTGAATTTTATTTCTCCATGATTGAACTCTGTACAGTAGTGACTATTTAAGAATTAGCTTAGAAGCTCCTAGAGAAAGGAAATAACAAACTTGTAACAAATTCACAATTCTTAATAAAAATAATTGACTTGCTGTTAGTCTTGGTCTTCTCCCAGTGAATTCCTGAGTTGGTTACAACCACCTTTTGGTAATTGCTTTATGTTAGTAGGCTGTGATACCCCCCTGAAAGCTGGAGTGTATATGTTCTGTACTCCCATCTTGGATAAGCATTCCTGAAAATTGCCTCTAGAAACTGCTTTGGTAAAAATGTCTGCAAGTTGGTGGATAGATTTTATAGGGAGTAAATGAATAACACATGCTTGGAGTTTCTCGCGGACAATGTGACAATCAATATCTAGGTGCTTAGTACGTTCATGGAAGATCGAGTTTCTTGCAATGTGTAAGGCAAATTGATTATCACAAAATAGGAGTGCTGGAGAAGGATGAGGAATGTGAAGATCCCGTAACAAATAGAGCAACCATTGAATTTCACATGTGGCAAAAGCCAAGGCTCGGTATTCTGCTTCTGATGATGATCGAGATATAGTTGCTTACTTCTTGAATCGCCATGCGACAAGAGAAGGTCCAAGAAACATACAAGAACCAGTAATTGATCGCTTAGAATCTGTGTAAGATGCCCAATCAGCATCTGAAAAGGCCTTTAGCTTAAAATCAGATGAAGCAGGAAAGAAAATTCCTTGGCCTGGTGTAGCTTTGAGGTATCGAAGCACTCTGTGAGCAGCAACCATATGATTATGCGTGGGTTTGTCTAGAAACTGAGAAAACTGTTGTGTAGTAAAAGTCAAATATGGTCGTGTAGTAGTTAAGTATAATAGTTTTCCAACTAGACGTCTATAACTAGTAACATCTTCTAGAGGTGCACTGTCTCCAACAGTAAGCTTAATAAACGGAAGCATAGGTGAGGTAACAGGTTGACAATGTAAAAATCATGTTTCAGTGAGTATCTCGATAACATATTTCCTTTGGGAAACATTAAGTCCAATAGTAGATCGTGCTATTTCCAAGCCCAAGAAATACTTAAGAGGCCCTAGGTCCTTAATCTTGAACAACTTATGTAAAATACTTTTGATGTTGTTGATATGCTTAAGATTATTTCCAGCAAGAATGACATCATCCGCATAGACTAATAATGTTGTAAAAGAGGAACTATCATGCTTGGTGAATAAAGAAGGGTCTGAGGAAGCTTGAAGAAAACCATGAGAAAGTAGCACTGATGTGAGCCTCTCATTCCATTAGCGACTGGATTGTTTCAATCCATATATAGACTTTAATAGTCTACAAACTTGATTTGGCTTGGATAGAGGAAGACCAAGAGGAGGCTGCATATAAATTTCCTCATACGGAGCACCATGAAGGAAAGCGTTATTGATATCCAGTTGTTCTAAATGCCACTGTTTAGCTGCAGACAAAGCAAGGAGTACTCGAATAGTGTTCATCTTAGCAACTGGGGAGAAGGTATTTAGATAATCAATGTCTTCTTGTTGAGTGTAGACTTTGGCTACAAGCCTTGCTTTATACCTCTCGAGTGTACCATCAACTTTAAGTTTAACTTTGTACACCCACTTGCAACCTATGGCATTCTTTCCTGAGGGTAAATTAGTAAGTTCCCAAGTGGAAGTCCTGCAGTGCTTGTAACTCAATTTTCATGGCATCTCTCCAGCGGGCATGTTGAACAGCTTGTGCATAATTATGAGGCTCATGAAAACGATCAAGATTAGTAGCAAAGGCTTTATGTGAAGGAGAAATATGAGCATAAGAAAAAACCTTGGATAGATGATGAGGAGAAGAACTACCTATAAGAGAAAATTGATTGCTGCCAGGAAGCTCATAGATATAATCACTCAAATATGCAAGTGGTTTTCAAGTTCTGCTAGACCGTCTAGGCATGGGTTCAATAACAGAAGGTTGTGTAGGTTCAGAAGTGTACTGTGTATCATGAGGATATGTATCTGAATCAGTAAAGTCATAAAGGTTTGATGAAGAAACTGGTAAAATAGGCTGTGGTGTAGCGACATCCTTATAGGGAAATTCTGTCTCATAAAAAACAACATTTCTAGAACAGAATACTTCATGTGTTTTGAGATCATATAGCTTATAACCTTTGATTCCATTTACAAAGCCAAGAAAAATGCATTTCTTAGCTCTAGGATCAAATTTACTTCGATGAATAAGTAATATAGATGTAAAACACAAACAACCAAATACTTTCAGATTATGGTATTTAGGAGGTGATTAAAAAATGAGTTTAAAAGGAGTTTTGTTTTGTGTGGTGGGTGATGGTATTCGGTTGATCAAATATGTAGCATGTGCTACACATTCTGCCCAAAATAACATAGGAAGATTGGCATGAAATCTTAAGGCTCGGGCAACATTCAGTATATGTTGGTGTTTGCGCTCTACTTTGCTATTCTGTTAAGGAGTAGAAACACATGACATTTGATGTAAAACTCCCTTAGATTTGAAGAATTCAGTCATCCTAAACTCCTACCTTTGGTCACTACGAATAGTTTTAATGCTGGTATGAAATTGGTTCTTAACAAAGGTGAAAAAGTTTTGTAAAACATGTCTAACTTCTGATTTATTTGTCATGAAGTAAACCCAGGTGTTTTTACTATAATCATCAACAATAGTGAGAAAGTAAAGATAACCTGCCATAGATGGATATGGGCTTGGTCCCCAAATATCAATATGAATCAATTCAAAACAATGACTAGTGACAGAATTACTAATATGAAACAGTAATTTCTTTTGCTTTGCAAAATGGCAAATGTCACAAGCTGAACCATCTTCATAAACATGAATATTACTGTCTATGGTATTCAGAAGTTTAATCCGAAAGTATGAAGCATGACCTAACCTATAATGCCAAATATTTGCAGGTGAAATAAAGACAAAATTACAAAAACTAGTGTGATAAGGGTTTGTAACAACATTTAAGTGATATAATCCATAAGCTTCCTTAGCAAAACCAATCATCTTTCTGCTGGGTAGGTCCTAGATAATACAAGAGTTAGACTAAAAAATTAAAGAATAAGCATGACTACGAGTCAATTTACTAACCGAGATCAAATTGTAGGAGAAAGATGGAACATGAAAAACATTTTCAAGGATTAACATAGATGAAATTTGTACTGAACCAATATGTGAAACAGTCGCTTTTTGGTTATTTGGAAGTTTAATAAAAAAGTTTTGAATAAGTTTATAACTAGTAAAAAAATGAAGAGAATATGCGACATGATCTGTAGCCCGTATCAATTATCCAAGAAGATATATAATGATTAGAGAAGAAATATTACCTGTCATAGAAGAAATGGTGTTTATGGAAGGAGTGTGTTCTATTTGGGGAGGCTGAATCAAGTTGAGCAATTTGGTGTATTGATCTGGAGTGAACACAAGTTGTTCTGTTGCTTACGGTGGATCCAAAGAAATTGAATTAATAGCACGCGAGCAAGTCTCCTCAGTTATTGGTTGATGAACCCCTTCAAGTTGATTAGCAGCTGTTGTCTTACGTTTTGGTTTAAATCTTAGTGGAAACCCATGTTTCTTAAAACACTTATCCACGGTATGACTAAATATTCCAGAGTATAAACACTGAGGCTTGTTTTTATGATTGAGTTGGATGGATTTGCTAGGAGGAGTGCTTCTGTGATTGAGAAATGTGACTGAATCTAAAGGCTGCTGGACAAAGTTATTATCACCAAGTTGCCTTTATGTTGAATGACTAGTGCAAACACTTTGTTGATAGATGGAAACGGTTCAATGAGTATAATCTGAGATCGAACAGTAACAAATCTATCATTCATATCTCTTAAGAATTGAATCTCATAATCAAATTGTTGATATGATCTAACTGTAAGTAGAGCACCACAGCTACATTTAACATCACAAGAACATGATGGAATCGACCTCAAGTTGGTCAACTCATCCCACAAAGTTTTTAGTTGTGTAAAATACTCAATTACAAAGAGTGTGCCCTGATGAAATGCATAAAGTTCTTCCTATAGTGCCGTGATCATGAGAAAATCACCTTGTACAAATCTGTCCCGGAGGTCCTGTCAGACTTCAGCTGCATTATCGAACTAAATAACGCTTTGTGCGATTGGTGGACTAAGGGAATGGATGATCCATGACAGGACCATAGTATTGCAGCGTTCTTAAGCTGCATAAGTTTAATGATCAAGCGATGACATTGGTATGGAACCATAAACAAACTTTAGTTTATTTTTAGACAACAGAGCCATCTTCATACCTCTGCTCCAAGCATGATAATTTGACCCATCAAGAAATGAAGAAACCAAAACCAACGAGGGATTTTCATTTGAATGCAAGTAGTAAGGACTAGTTGGATGTTCTTCAGGCCTTTGAGTTGTTTGTGATGCTGGTTACGCCATTTGTTTGGGTGTTTGGGTAATGAGAAAATGAAAGAAAGAGGAAAGAAAAAAAAATGTCAACAAGAAATTCTGGAGGTTGTTTACGTCTGCTTTGGTACCATATTGGAAAACAATTTATGGTGTAAAATTGAATTATATTCCTCCATGATTGAACTCTGTACAATAGTGACTATTTAACAATGAACTTAGAAACTCCTAGAGAAAGGAAATAACAAAGTTGTAACAAATTCACAATTCTCAATAAAAATAACTGACTTGCTGTTAGTCTTGGTCTTCTCCTAGTGAATTCCTGAGTTGGTTACAACCACCCTTTGGTAACTGCCTTATGTTAGTAGGCTGTGATATATAAAAAGGTCAGGTCATTTAGTTGATCATGTAACAACTAGCAAGAGTCCATGAACAAAAAAAATAAAGTTCCAGGAATAAACTAACCGCACCTAGATATTAGGAGCTGATTAGTAATCAGTTCAAATTTTATTAAAAACAAAATAAATAACAGAAAGAACATAACAAACTCCGAATAATTTGATACTCCCCTAAAGTTGGAGCATAAACCCCTAGATCTAGGTTGACTCATGGTTAAGACATCAATTATCCGTTGTTCAATGGTGATAAATGACATGCAAATAACTTTATCTTCAAGCTTATCCTCGATAAAATGTTTGTCGATCTCGATGTGCTTCGTACAATCATGTTGTATATTATTATTTGTAATGCTAATTGCTACCTTAGTGTTGCAAAAGAGCTTATAGATGCTCACAACTCATTTTCAATTCTACAAGAATTCTTTTGATCCATAAAATCTCACATACAACATTGGTCATAGTTGTGAACTTTGCTTTTACACTACTCCAAGCTACAAGACTTTGTTTCTTGCTCCTTCAAATAACAAAATTTCCCCGAACAAAGGCACAATAGCCTAATGTAGATACTATATCTGTAACCGAACTAGCTCAGTCAACATTAGTTAAAACTTTAACATTTCTTTGGTTACTATTTTTAAATAAGAGTCCTCTTCCTAACGTCCCTTTAAGATATCTCAAAATCTTGTATATGACTTCAAAATAACCTTCAAATGGTGAATGCATAAATTGGCTCACAACATTGACAGTAAAACTAATATCAAGTCTTGTATGGAAAATTTTCCCTACAAGTAATTATAGCTTCCTACATCAATAAGTGTTTCCTTAGTTTGTTTTCCAAATTTGTGTTTTTATTTCATTGGTGTTCCTTCTTGTTTCTTCAAGTAAATTTAAAACATACTTTCGTTGTGAGATAAATATCTCAGTTTTAAATTTAGCCACTTCCATTCCCAAAAAATATCGTAAGGACCCAAAGTCTTTAATTTCCAACTTTGTTGCAAGGCTTTTTTTAGTCTAGCAATTTAAAACATCTTTACTATTTCTAGTGAGAATGATATCATCCACATAAACAATCAAAATAGCTATCTTACCATCTCTGGTATGCCTCATGAACAAGGTATGATATGTTTGTCCTTGTCTATAGACTTGATTTTTAACATACCTTGTAAATCTTTCAAATGATGCTCTAGGAGACTGTTTCAGGCCATACAACAACTTCTTCAATTTGTAAACTCTGGTCCTAAAATTGTCCTCAAATCTTGGTAGAGTTTTTGTAAAAACTTTCTCTTCTAATTCACTGATAAGAAAGACATTCTTAACATTTGACTAATATAGTAGCTATTCTAAGTTTATTGCTACCGAGAGTAGTACATGGATTATGTTTAGCTTTAAAATTAGAGCAAAAGTCTCCTAATAGTCAATCACATACGTCTGTGCAATGCCTTTTACTGCCAGTCTTCCTTTATAATGCTTTAAGGACCCATCAAATTTTAAACTTCATTGTCAACAACCATCTACACCCCATAAGTATCTTATTCATGCAGGTCCACATTTTCCCATGTGCCGATTCTCTCGAGAGTCGTTATCTTCTAGAAGACTGCCCCTTCCTTTTAGGAACATTTAAAGCATTTTGTATATTTTTAGGCACATCCACACTAGATAATTGTGAAATAAAAGTAGAAAAACAAGGTGATAGATCTTTATAGGATATAGTTGGAGATTGGATGCTTGTTGCATGTTCTAATAGCTTTCCCAAAGGCAATGGGAATGTTTTTAAAAAGAGGAGGATTTGATTTAGAATAAATGTGAAATTGATCGAGAAAGTTACTTGGACTTAAAGTTTCATTCAATCCTGGCCCCAAATCAAACTCTTGACCTTGTAAAGTTGTGATATTATTCTTTCATTGAATCAAAATTTTCTTTTAGTGGACAATCTCACATCCTCTTTTTTGCTTAGTTCATGAATCATTTTCTATTTCATGTATCAAATCCAATAGTGGACCTTAAAGTAGGTTGTCGTACTTTAAAATGTAAGTTCCCAAGTCCATTAAACCAACAGGACTCATTAAATTATTAGCATTTATTAAATCTAAATTTTTATCACACACCATGTGATTCTTTTAGAATTCAAGTAGCCAGTCTTCATAACCCTAATTCCCTTGAAAAATAGTATAAAAAAACTTTGATTTAAAAAAATGAGACATTCATAATGACGATTTTTTATTATTTTCGATCGAAGCAATGATACCTATTTGTATTGGAGAATATCCAAGGAAAACACATTTAATGTGTATGGGCTTAGCTAATTGCAATAATGATCATGCACATGTACAAATGCAACACATCTAAAAATCTGGGGAGGCAAATATGATATTAGACGTTACATTGGAAATCATTTTTTGAACAATTTTATTGGTGCTCTAAACTCCAAAGTTCTTGAAGAATTAATCAAATAGTTAGCAGTAAGAATGGCTTCCCCAATAAGTATTTAGGTTGTGAGACCCCGTATAGGTTTAACCTTGTACATACGTAAATGAATTCATGAAGTATTGTAATGTACTAGTAATGTGAAGCATATGTGATGAAAAGTCCATAAGATTAATGTACACTTTTGTAATAAGAGTTGCGATGTACGTACAAGTTGCATCAAGTATGAATATAAAGAAATGGACTTTGATATATGATGAATGTGAGTGGAATGGAATATGAGTATTGGAGTAAAATGGAACGAAATTGCATAAATGGTGCAAGTCTTTATGTTTCCATTTAGTTATATATTATGTACATTTAGTTATACAAAGATTTCCCACAAGTTTTAATGGGTACAAAGTGTAAATGGATGTCATTTTCAAGTCTCAAAGATAATTGAATGAGAAAATGACTATGGCAGCAAATTAAAATGTTTTAAGTGAAATTACTACAGAAAAACTGCAGAAAATCTGAAAAATATGAAGGTCAGATCGATCTCATCGGATGAGAGATCAATATGGAAGAGCCAAAATGACCTTATTTTAAGCTATGAGACAAGACAAATCGATCTCTAATGGATCCAGATCGATCTGCTAGACATTCTGTAATAAGAAGATTGATTTTAAGGCAAGAGGATCGATCTCCTTAACTCTTTGTTTGAGACAGATCGATCTCAAGACTAGACAGATCGATCTCCTTAAGGGTTCTGTAAAGAACAAATCGATCTTCTTAAGGGTTCTGTAAAGAGCATATCAATCTCTTACAAGAGGCAATCGATCTCTAAGAGGAAAATTGCCCTTCGACAGATCGATCTCATCAAGGGAGAAGATCAATCTGTGAGTGGTTACGTTAGGTGAAAAGGACTACCAAACGTGTAGGGATCGATCTCTACAAGGACCATATCGATCTCATAAGCCTGCATCTATAAAAAGGAGCTTGGGATTGGATTGAAAACTCAGAACTCTTCCTCACCAAACCTCACCTGCCATTTTCTCTCAAGATTGAAGCTTTCTCACTCTAGAAATCACCACATTTTGGCTAGTTTTGGAAGAAGCTTAAGAAGGGAAAGTTGTTCCTTGAAGCAAGGAGAACAACGTACTAAAAAATCACACATTGGTGTGACCAAGAGAAGGAGTTGTGGCTACTACAAGATTGACTAAGTAAGAGAGTAAGCTCTTCAACCTTCAAGCTTTAAATATGGGTTTCTAAGCATTTAATGGTTGAATGAGATGTGAAATATGGTTAGAAATGATGAGTGTAGTGATGAGTGAGTAATATTGAAAAGGGTTTATGGAGAGAAAATCCATGAGAAATGGTGGAAAGGTTAAGAGAAGTATAATGAGATTTGTGAGAAAGATGAAATGTGATTTAATGGGTTGAGGAGTATGAATAAATAAATAAATGACAATGTGGAGGTTTAGAAGAGGGAAAAGAAAATAACTTGATAATTTATGCGTGTAGCTTGAAATATGCGGAATACATATAACTTGAATCACGAACGGAGCAAACGTGACGGAGGAGATACGCGTACGATTCAAGGTAAGGGAATGTGTGTTAGGTATAGAGATGTTCGTACGTATTTTACGGTAATTTCATAGATATATTGCTAGAATTAGTACGATACTACGATTCTATGAAATGATATGGAGCATGAAATGTACTATGATATATATGTATTGAGAAATGGGATAGGGTAAGGAAATAGTATGATATGCATGTTTTCAATGTTTTTCTCAATTTTGTATTGATATTGGTGATTGAGAAATGATGATGATAGGTTGGCTAATTTTACATGTTTTAGCATGAAGAGGCATGCTGCATAAATAAACATGTTTTGAGTTTTAAAAAGAGAAAATAGTCATCTATCGGATTTGAGATAAGATTGGTGTTGGAACTCTAGCTTACACTCGTTTTAATGACTTGACTATGTGCTGGAGTGTTAGCTCGCACATGATTCTATACTTTTGATGTGCCGTACTGGAGTTTAACTCGCACGATGGTTTTGAGAAAAGTGCTGGAGCATTGCTCGCACCTGTTTTTAATGAGTTGAGGAAAATTTGGGGGTTTGGGACCCAAGGGGATGCCAGCCGACGGCCTCGGAACGGGCTGGGCCTTAACGATAAATCATACCGCGCTGGAGCCTTGCGATGACTGTGTGTCACGCTGATTGTTCGCCTGGTATATGAGACATGGTTCAGGATGAAAAGTCCATCGGAGTTGGAGTATAGACTTAGGTCCACGGTAGTACGTAGTACTATGTAGTTATTCGTTGGTATACTATGTACCGTGCTGGGTGCATGTGAGTACGAGTATTATACAGATGACACATGACGTACCTTATACCGTGAGTATATGAGGAGATAAGGTTGATTGAGATGAGCCGGAGGGTAGGACTGACCCATTCCCCTTCAGGCGAAGTGATGCCCTGTGCACACCTGATCAGTGAGGCCTGAGATCACTGACTATGGCCATATGTCGTGGATATTAGATTGCCGAAAATTCTATGTCTGTCTTAGAGATTCGAGAAACAGAGAAAACTCAGAAAAGAAAAAGAGACTTGAGGAAAATAAATGATTGAGAAAGTAAAGAGATTTTATGTTTTGATAAATCTCTTATTTAAACACTTGTGCCACGAGGGCATTATTTTATGAATCATTTTTTAAAATGGAAGCATGACATATATGGTTTACAAGAAAGTGCAAATGAGAAATGTATGTTTAAATGCATTTTCGTATAATATTTCCATTTGTATTGAAAACATGGTTTCTGGTTTATACATGCATGGGCTATGTAGGTAGTACAATATCTACCTGCTAGCATTCATTTCCTTACTGAGCTGTGGCTTGCTCACTCCACTATTTTTCCCCTCCAGATACTGAGAAGTGGGAAAGTGGTGGTCTCTAGATCTCTTTTTGCGTTGGACAACTCCCATCAATTGAAAAGGTATAAG
Source organism: Firmiana major (assembly GCA_033439115.1). Taxonomy (NCBI): domain Eukaryota; kingdom Viridiplantae; phylum Streptophyta; class Magnoliopsida; order Malvales; family Malvaceae; genus Firmiana; species Firmiana major. The sequence continues at coordinate 31,804,293 of CM065913.1, read as the reverse complement.
AACAATATACACAAGAGCATTTTGTATCTATTATCTTGTATCGCACAGTTATACCTAAGGAAATGTAACGGTTTTATGGGGATGATATGTAAAGATATTATTATACAAATAATTTTGTATATTTACACACCTAGGAGTGTGAATTAAATTTTAAATATTTTCGCTGTAAATTCAAGGAACTTTAATAATTGCATTGCCTCACAGCCCAACCGTAGTAGCGTAAGTATGGATAAAGGACACCAGGAAGTGGGGTGTGACATAGGTAATATGGTTGTAAACATCAAAGACCTAACTACTTCTAATATGTGTTTATTTTTTCTTTCTGCCACTCCATTTTGTTATGGAGTATTAATTGAAGAAATTTGGTATATATCCCATTTTCTAAGAAAAAAATCTTATTGAAATACTCATTTTTATTTTTAATTTAAACACCCATATTTTCTTTTTTCATGAAATTGTCATTTAACCATAGAGTAGAATTTTAAGAAATCTACTCCAACTCTGAGTTTTCATTAAGCAAATAGACCCAGCAAACATGAATATGGTTAACAATCAAAGTTAAAAACAATTTCTTTCTAAACACTATTGGAGTTTTGTTTGGAACCTAAACATCACTATGAACAAGTACAAAGGGTTTAAAAGAACTTGTAAGTTTGTATTTGGAATAAAGCATGATGATGTTTTGGAATTCGACATATTTCACGTTTGAAAGAAGGATTTTTTAAAAATAAACTTGGAAATAAATACTTCAAATGTTTAAAAGCTAAGGCGACCTAAAATAATTTGCCACAACATTATTTCATTGTTACTAGATTCAAAAAAAGGTTCAAACTAGCTATTTGAGTCTGATGAGCTTGCCTACATGAGTACTTTCCATCTTCAAAATAATAAAGTGCATCACTTCCTTTAGCATTGCCAATCGTCTTCCCCGAGCCCATTTCCTAAAATTTACAATGTCATGGGATGAATTTAACATAGCATTTCAAGTCATGAGTTAACTTGCTAATAGATAACAAATTATAAGATTTGGGACATGAAGGACATTATGAAGAACAAGAAAATCTGAAATAGCCATTGATCCTTTTCTAGCAATTGCTAAAGAAGAAGTATCGTCTATCTTGATTTTTTGATTCCATGCGCTTGAACTATAGGGAAAAATAATTTAGAACAAAGTTTATGATCCATGGACAACTAGAAGCGATAGAAACACTTAATGCGATAACTATAAGGTAGTTACCTATTTGGGCTAAAGAACAAGAAGAAGACACAATATTGCTCTAACCATTCCTTACTAAAAAAAGTTATCACTTAAACCCCTTTTGATCTACTCTACTCCTTGGCTTTTACTTGAAAGGCTTTCGTCTCGTGGTTTGGTTTCAGCTTCCAATTTGGTAGTTTCCCATGTAAGTCCTAAAATTTTTCTTTAGTGTGTCGAGGCTTATGGAAATATTGCACCATATCTTGTCCCCTTTTTTGAGTTGTCGAGACTATTCAGATTGAGAAAGTTGGTTACTTTGCATTAACCAGGTTAAAGCTTCAACTATTATTTGGTTATTCTCTCCCAACATTACCTTTCTTTGACCCTTTTCACTTCTTACTTTAAAAAATACCCTATGAAGAGATAGAAGGGGTTTTTTCCCAAAATCCCTCCATTTAACATCATTTAGACTCTTGTATGGGTCTACCAGGAACATATATACTCTTTCATTCTCCATTTTTCTTATATACCTCACAATATAATTTTTACATTCCCTTTATTCATCATAGCTTGAATTTAGCTCTTGCCATAGTGCTTTCTTCTTTATAGTATTCTGTTACCTTTCTATCTTTTCCTTTAAATGTCACAACTTAGTTCTCATATAAAAAATATGAGATGAATTCTTTAGATCTGAATAGGTCTCTCAAACAGTCTTTCAGACCTCTCTTATAGTAGGAACATATAAATTTTCCTGATTGCTGGCTCTATGGAATTAATAAGCCATATATTTACTAAAGAATTTCCAACCTTTATGTTTTTAATTTAGGATCATTTTCTGCTGGCTTCTTTACTTTGCTTGTAAATATCCAAGCTTCCTTTTACCATCATGAATTTGACTAATTAAACCCATTTTAAATAATTTATTCCATTCAACTTATAAACGGGTAGTTGAAGAGATGGATTATCGAATCCAGTAAGAGTTAAGATGGAAGTTAATGATGTTCTTCCGCTTGTAGTCCTTGATGACGCTATACTCATTTCTCCAATCATGGCTTCTTTCGCCATTACAATTTTCCAAGGAAAGTCCTATACTTTAATACAATGAACGCAATGTAGAAAGAATAGTAATATTCTACTCTCTTATTTTTTTGAATAATTATACAATATAAAAAGGTCTTATTGTAGCCTAATCATGTAACTACTAGCATGAATCTAGGAACAAAAATAGAGTTCTAGGAACAAACTAACAAGCCCCATATATGAAAAAACTGATTAGTAATCAATTTAGATTTTATTAAAACCAAAATAAATAACATAAAACATAACAAACTCCTAATAACTCAACATATATTTTAAATAATATTATTTAATATAATTCTTATATGCCAATAATTGATATCATTGTTAAGTAATGTAGACACCCATTGTTCGAGCCTTTTAATGTGAATTGTAACATAAGTGATATATGGACTCAAGTTGATAAATTAACAAAATCCGCCCACTTTCTGGCTATGAAGTCCACTGATACTTTGAGTGTTCTAGCGGGTCTATATGTGCAGGAGATTGTAAGACTTCATGATGTACCCGTGAGGATTGTATCTGACAGGGATTCCTAGTTCACTTCGCACTTCTGGGAACATTTTCAAGAAGCCATGGGAACCCAACTGAAATTTAGCACAACTTTCCACCCTCAAATAGATGGACAATCATAGAGAACTATTCAGACACTAGAGGATATGTTGAGAGCATGTGTTTAAGATTTTAAAGGCTCCTGGGATGATATTTACCGCTAGCGGAGTTTGCATATAATAACAGTTACTACTTAAGTATTGAAATGGCACTGTATGAAGCGTTGTATGGTTGAAGGTGTCGTTTGCCAATTGGATGAGAAGAAGTGGGTGAAAGAAAGATATTTGCTTCGGATTTGGTTAAACAAGTTTTTGAGGATGTACAACTAATTTGTGAGAGGTTGAGGACAGCTCAGAGCTGGCAAAAAAAGTTATGCTGACCAAAGATGAAAACCCTTGGAATTTTCAATAGGAGATTCGGTGTTTCTAAAAGTTTCTCCTTCCAATGGCATAATGAGGTTTGGAAAGAAAGGAAAGCTAAGTCCCTATTATATTGGACCTTTCGAGATCTTAGATCGAGTGGGAGACAAAGCTTACAAATTGGTTTTACCGTCGAAGTTATCGAGTGTTCATAATATCTTATACGTTTCGATATTTCACAAGTATCATCCAGATCTGACACATGTGATTAAGTATGAACCACTGAGTTGAAGGATGATATGACGTACGTAGAGAAGCCAATACAGATCTTGGACTAGAAAGAAAAATATTGCGGTCTAAGATGATTTCTCTGGTCAAAGTTCTGTGCCAGTACCACACTTCAGAGGAGGCAACGTGGGAATTGAAAAGCTTGATGCGAGAGAAATATCTACACTTGTTTAAAGATTGATGTACTTTTAAATTTAGGGACCAAATCGCCTAAGGTGGGGAGAATGTAAACACCGTAAATTTTTCATGTACTTTGTTTTGTCAATAAATAATAATTTAAACAATTAAGATTAAAATATGTGGTTACAGAGGATAGTTTAGACTTGTACTTTGACATGAGAACTTAGGTGAATTAAATTAAGTAGAATGTTAGATTTACTTTATATTATATGGAAAATTTTAATTAGGCACATAGGCATACATATATATAGATAAGTAGTATTTTATTCATTCCTAAAGTTATATATATACACACACACACACACACACACATATATATATATGTAAGGGGTATATACACACACACATATATATATATATATATGTTTGTATATATATAACACATATGAGCTCGAGGATTAGCTTCCAAAATGAAGCCAGTCCTAAGAGGATTCCCATTAGTAACATAAGTATATGCATATGAGATTTAAAGAAAAGGCATGAAGAGATGATAGTGAAATGGTGTTCGGTGGTGAAAGGAAAGGAAGGAGGTTAACATGCAAGTGGTGTCCACTCAACTAAATGAGTATAGGAAGCTGAAACAAAAAAAAATAATGGATGAAGTGTTGTTGCTGTGACAGGAAAGGCTGGCACGGTAAAGGAAATTCTATAAATATAAGTATACATACTGAACCTGCAACAGAAAAATGTGATGAGGTGAGTGGATGGGATGGCTTTTGGGAAAGAAAAAAGAAGAAGGGAAAATAAGCAAGTGAGTGGGAGCAAAAAACGAATTGAAGATGGGACATAACTGAGAAATTAGTGGAGCTAAAAATCGGAATGGAAATTGGATAAGAGGAGGGTAATAGTGCTCTAGCACACTGTCAGGACTAAACCGAGATGATTGAAGAGCTGAAAATCGAGAGGTTAGGTGAGAAAATGTAGAGGAAGAGTTTACGAAGAGAAGTGAAACAATAGATAAAGACCTAATAAAGGGAGGAGTAGTAAGGTGAGAAAGAAATATAAAAAGATTGGAGGCAGTAGCAAAAGAGGAAGAAGTGAAGCACATTTTCACTTTGAAGAACCTCGAAGCAGAGGCTGTCCTTGTCAATTTAGAGTAGAGAAGTTTGAAGCTGAGAAAGAAGCAGAGGCGAACAATAATGGTTGATCGTTGGTGACTGGAAAAAAGAGGGCTGAAGTAAGAGATCGAAAACAGAGGTAGGCAATGGAGAGCTGAGGCGGAGGCCTGTGCGTGGAGGCTGGAAATGGTGGAGAAGTCGAGAGAGGTGTTGAGGTTGGAAACTGAAAACTACAAATGTAGGTGATGATGCTGTGAAAACAGGGGCTCCTCTCGACCTTTTGGAAAACTGGGCCATTGGCAGTGGCTGAAACATAGATAGGGTAGTTAGGTGGAGACACTCGAAACAGTGGGAGTGAGAGGACGAGGAAGGTGATGGCAAAACTAGGAGGAATGTGAGAGTAGATGATAGGGAGGAAGGAAGGAAGCCGAGGGTTGGAGTGCCTATCGGGTTAAGGCTGGTGAAGACATGAAGAACAGGGACGGTGGGTAATGAAAAAGAAGAAGAAAGAAGAAGAAAATGAAAAAGGGCGCGAAGAGAAAGGAAATTAAAAAAAAAGGTATATATATGTATGACTATATGTATATGTGTGTGTGTGTGTATGTATATATATATATATATATATATATATATATATATATATAAAACTAAAAATATTTGGAGATAGGAAAGAAGACACAGAGAAAATTAGGAAAATCGGAGGAAAAAGCTCTAGAGAAATAAACCGAATAGAGTAGACCCATCGACTCGCAACGTTGAGGCATTGAGAACTATAGACAAACACCGAGGTAAGATAAATTCTGTGTGTTGTTAGAGATAATTGCACGTAGTTTCTACTGAACTGTAGATAAAAATATATTATGCCGATTTTATAACTCTGATGAAAAATATAGATTTTCGTCTTAGTTAACAACCTAACCTTGCCGTTATAAATTTAAATTGTTTGCATAAATACTGATATAGCTTGAATTATTGTTTTAAATCAAAAAATCCTGAATTTAATTTCCATAGACTATTTATTGGGATTTTTAACCGAAAATGGCGAATTAACCTCTTTCTTAAATGTAATATTTTTACTGAACTGAAATTTACAATTGATTTTAATGAAAAATGATTTGCTTATAAGTGATACTGAGGATATGTGCTTGAGCACATGCTGAGTGTGTGTCGCACGGTTTTACTCGTACTGATTTTGAGACAAAGGCGATGGTTAAATCATGATACACTACTGTCTACAGTATTGCTTCTGTTTCTGTGGTCCATGGAGTACGATATACCGTGCGACACGCACGTGAGTATGATGTACCGTGTTTTTTGGTCTTCGGACATTATGTTTGTGAGCTGTTAGGGTAGCTGACTACTCCCACGACGATTGACATCTCGGCACACTTGATCAGTGATGCCCGGAGTCACCAACATTGACCAATTGTCATTCTAAATTTTGATATAGCATGTTTTGCCTTATCTCAACTATTTGATTTACTGGATTGACCGTAAGAACTGTAATATTTTGAGGAAATCGTTTATTCTACTGCTCAAACTTTCAAAATCTTGTATTTACTGCAGTAGATTGTTTATACTATCGATATTGATACTGTTTTCGAATTTCGATTATGGTATTATTAATTTTGCCAAATTATCTGCATATTTTCATAAGAATTCTTATTTTGGCATATATATATATGTAGTGTATTTATCTACCTGCCGCGTGTTTTTCTTATTGAGCACATTTAGCTCACCCCTTACTTTCCTCCACAGAGCCTCATCAATAGCTGAGACCGCCTTTATAAGTTGAATTATTTTGCACAGCCATACGCCAAAAAAGTATTCTTCCGTGTTAAAGGTATACCCAGTATATTTATCTATTTTGTATCTAAATTTTGTAAGTACAGTAATGTATATGGAAATGTGCCTGGGGAATGTGAATATGAATATTTTGTAAAAGATCAATTATGTTGATTTAATTGGAAAGTACTACCATTAGTTTTGTTTAAATTTGTTACCAATAAATAAAATTGAATAGGCGGATTTATTGTTTTGATATATTATCGACTCATAACCCAACCATATTGTACCGTAAATTGGGGCGTTACAGAAGTTGGTATCAGAGCATGGTTGGCCTGACACAAGTCGATATTAGGAGTAAGAGGAAATTAGAAAAGTTCATATCCCCAATGTTACTGTACATAGTTTAGATACAAACGGGTATACCTAGCTGTGTTTTGCTAAGAAATTGCTACTGAATGTAGAAAAATGAATAGTTATGGCTGGTAGACCACGTGGCCGACTGAGAGGACGAGGGGGTAGGTCATCCCAAGGCCATGAGAATAGGCTTGAAAGGCAGGATGGTCCCTCAGCTAAGCAGACCCCTCGTAACCCTACTGAGAGCTCTGTAGTCCGAATTACTAGTTTGGAACGGGGCATGGAGTCGATACTGAACTTGATTAGGCAAGTAATGGTCAGATTGGATAATACACCAGACACTGCTGCTCAGGCTGCACCGACTACTCCAGTAGTCGTGCCTGATACACCCGCGCCAACCCAGACAGCATCAATGCCACCAGCGAAGGAACCTTTTATTCTCCACCTACTACATTGCCACAGACCCCACCTGTACCACATTCACCAGCACCAGTGGCCCCACCACAGCGTAGTGATGAGATGGGGTATGATTGTGAACTAGATAGACTGAGGTAATTTTAGGAGTTCCAAGCCTCCGTCTTTTAGTGGGATTAAGAATCCAGTTGTTGCGGAAGATTAGATAAATGAAGTGGAGAAGCTCTATGGATTCTTTCGATGTACATCTACCGAGAATGTAGCTTTTGCAGCTTTTGTATTGAAGGGAGAAGCTGAAACACTGGTGAAAGTCCACCTGACTAATCCTGAGAGCCAGACATGAGGTGATTACATGAGACTTGTTTCTTGATGCTTTACAGAGGAAATACATTTCGGATACTGCTCAAAGGAGATTACAGATAGAATTTTTGAATTTAACTCAGGGGCATAAGTCTGTGGACGAGTATGAGTCTAATTTTACCTCACTGGGAATATATGATCCGGACACTATGGATAATGAGACGAAAAAGGTCCAAAAGTTTATAGATGGACTGAGGCTTTCGATCCGAGCCCGATTAGCTCCGTTGGACCTCAGTACTTATGAGAAAGTGGTTCACGGGGCGCAGGTGTGCGAACAAGATTATAAGATGCATGCCTCTAAGTTCAACAAAGTAGGCAAAGGTAATGATCAGGATCGAAAGAGGTCAGTTGGGGATAGGAGTGGTAGAGAGGGTAGAAGGCCATTGTTTAAGCGACATAGAAATTATGAGGAGTCACGGGGTAAGACTGTTAAGCCTTCTATCTATCTGGCCTCAGCTCCTACTAAGGGAATTGTGATCAGAGGACCCCAGCCTAATTTTTAGGTATGTAGACATTGTGGGGGTAATCATTGTAACGGGCCCTATTATTGGATGATTGTGGCTTGTTTTAGATGTAGCAAGACAGGACATTTGATTAGGAATTGTCCAGAGAATCAGTTCAGCCCCACAGAAGAGTATAGAACAGTTGAGGACACCTACTACTACCTCTACACCGAGGAGGAGGCTACAGTGGAAGAAAAGTGTAAGTAGGTTATAGGACAAGGGAAAGTGTACGCCCTTGAGCATGAGGCAACATGAGCTGATACACCAACATAAGCGTTTAAGGGTACCATTCTGATTTTTGATATTAAAGCATTGGTTTTATTTGACTCTGGTGCAACTCATTCATTTATATCACCGATGTTTGCATATAAATTATCTTCCTATGTGCAACCTAACCGAATAGGAAGGATGCTAACGATTAGGACACTAATGAAAGATAGTCAAATGACAGAATATAAGGATTGTAGACTCAAAATAGGAGACAAGAATATGTTAGCAGACCTAATCCTAGTAGACATGTATGATTTTGATGTGATATTGAGCATGGACTGGTTAGCCGCAAATCAAGCTATTCTTGATTGTCATAATAGGACAATAACATTTTTGCCCGAGGAATATGTTATAAGTTTTTCTGAAACGTAATGAAAAAGAATTGATAGTTTAATGACAAAATTCTTACTAACTATATGAATAATATTTTGAAGGTTACATTGCCTATGTAATTAATACGGACAGGTAAGTCCGGAGTTGAATGATATTCTCATAGTCAGGGAGTTTTTCGACGTATTCCCGGATGATTTACCAAGGTTACCTCCAGATAGGGAGATGGAGTTCTGTATTGACATAGTGTCTAGTACTGAACTGATATCTAAACCACCTTACAGAATGGCTCCAGTTGAGCTGAAAGAGTTGATGAAGTAGTTACAAGAATTACTAGATAAGGGGTTTATTAGACCGAGTGTTTCACCATGGGGTGCACTAGTTTTATTTGTTAAAAAGAAAGATGGGAGTCTTAGGTTGTGTATTGATTACAGATTATTCAACAAGACGACCATCAAAACAAATATCCCTTGCCCCTTATCGATGATCTGCTGGACCAACTGTGAGAAGCATATATCTTTTCTAAGATTGATCTGAGGTCAGGGTACCATCAGTTGAAGATCAGGAGTGAGGACGTACCCAAGACAGCTTTTAAAACCCTATATGGACATTATGACTTTTTGGTTATGCCTTTCGGGTTGACGAATGCTCTTGCATCTTTCATGGCACTAATGAACGAGTACTTAAGCCATATCTGGAGAAATTCGTTATAGTTTTTATTAATGATATTTTGGTATATTCAAAGTCTAGAAAAGAACACGAGTAGCATTTGAGAATGGTTCTGCAAACCCTCAGGGAGAAGTTGTATGCCAAGCTCAGTAAGTGCGATTTTTTGCTAGATTAGATAGCTTTTCTAGGTCACATTGTGTTAAAGGACGAAGTGTTTGTAGATCCGTCTAAGATCGATGCTGTAGTGCAATGGAAAAAACCCAAGACTGTTACTGAGATTAAGAGTTTTTTAAGTTTGGTCGGATATTACGGAAGGTTTGTCAAGGGTTTCTCTAAGTTAGCTGCTCCTCTGACACGACTTACGAGAAAAAATATAAAGTTTGAATGGAATAACTCGTGTGAAAGAAGTTTCCAAGAGTTGAAGCACAGACTAACCACCACACCTATTTTGACTCTACCCGCTAGTTCGGGAGGCTTTTCTATGTATACAGATACATCTAGTCAAGGTCTGAGATATGTGTTGATACAGAATAGAAAGGTAGTTGCTTATGATTTTCGTCAACTAAAAGACCATTAGAGAAACTATCTGACCCACGATTTGGAATTAGCAACCGTAGTGTTCGCAATGAAAATATGGCGCCATTATCTGTGTAGAGAGAAGTTTCAAATCTTCACAGACCATAAAAACCTCAAGTATTTATTTTCGTAAAAAGATTTAAACATGAGGCAGAAGAGGTGGATAGAGCTTCTGAAGGATTATGACTGTGAAATCCTTTACCACTCGGGAAAGGCCAATGTGGTAACAGATGCCTTAAGCAGGAAGAATATCGGATTAATATCTTATATGATGATGTGGGAATACGAACTACTGGAACAGTTTGCGAGCCTCAACTTGGACATTGAACTATCTCTAACACTGCCAATTGTGGTGTGATAGCTAACCTGAGAATAGAACCAGATTTGGTTAACAGAATTCGACAAGCTCAATGTACTGATCGATATTGTATAGATATGGCTAGTCAGACTCATTAGGAACTGTGATAGATTTTGAAGTTAGCTCTAATGGTCTACTGAGGTTAAAAGGTAGGGTTGTGTTCCCGATGATGCACAGTTGAAGAAATTGATATTGTCAGAAGCTCATTCCTTAAGGTATACCTTACACCTGGGAAGTAATAAAATGTACCAAAATTTGTGAAAAGTTTATTGGTGGTTTGGGATGAAGAAAATGTGGCCAAATTTGTAGCCCGATGTCTTGTGTGTCAGCAAATAAAGGTAAAACATCAAAAACCTATAGGGTTGTTACAACCTCTACCAATATCGACATGAAAATGAGAGCATGTTACCATGGATTTCATTATGGGATTGCCAAGGACCTGTAAAAGCCATGATGCAATTTGGGTAGTAGTTGATAGACTGACAAAGTCTGCCCAATTTCGGCATAGGAAGTCTACTGATACTTTGAGTGCTATAGCGGGTCTATATGTGTGGGAGATTGTAAGACTTCATGGTGTACCCGTGAGCATTGTATCTGATAGAGATTCTTGGTTTACTTCACACTTCTAGGAACATTTCCAAAAAACCATGAGAACCCAACCGAATTTTAGCATAACTTTCCACCATCAAATAGATAGGCAATTGGAGAGAACTATTCAGACATTAGAGGACATGTTGAGAGCATGTGTTTATGATTTTAAAGGCTCTTGGGATGACCATTTACCGCTAGCGGAGTTTGCATATAATAACAGTTACCACTCAAGTATCAGAATGATACCGTATGAAGCGTTGTATGGTCGAAGGTTTCATTCGCTAATTGGATGGGAAGATGTGGGTGAAAGAAAAATATTAGCTCCTGATTTGGTTAAACAAGCTTCTGAGGATGTGCAACTAATTTGTGAGAGGTTAAGGACAACTCAGAGCAGGCAAAAAAGTTATATTGATCGCAGACTAAGACCTTGAAATTTTCAGTAGGAGATTCAGTGTTTCTGAAAGTTTCTCCTTCCTAGGGCATAACGAGGTTTGGAAAGAAAGGAAAGTTAAGTCCTCATTATATTGGACCTTTCGAGATCTTAGACCGAGTGGGAGATAAAGCTTACATATTGGCTTTACCATTGGAGTTATCGAGTATTCATAATGTCTTCCACGTTTCGATGTTTCTCAAGTATCATCCGGATCTGATGCATGTGATTAAGTATGAACCATTGGAGTTGAAGGAGGATATGACATACGTGGAGAAGCCAATACAGATCTTGGATAAGAAAGAAAAAACATTGCGGTCAAAACGATTCCTCTGGTCAAAGTTCTGTGGCAGTACCATACTTCAGAAGAGGCTACGTGAGAATTGGAAAGCTTGATGCCAGAGAAATAACACACTTGTTTAAGGATTGATGTACTTTTAAATTTTGGGACCAAATTTCCTAAGGTGGGGAGAATGTAAACACCGTAAATTTTTCATGTATTTGGTTTTGTTAATAAATAATAATTTAAATAATTAAGATTAAAATATGTGGTTAGGGAGGATAGTTTAGACTTGTACTTTGACATGAGAACATGGGTGAATTAAATTAAGTACATTGTTAGATTTACTTTATATTATATGGAAAAATGTAATTAGGCACATAGACATACATATATATATATAGATAAGTAGTATTTTATTCATTCCTCAAGTTAAATATAGATATATACATACATACATATATATATATATATATATATAGATATATATATATATATATATATGAAAGGGTATACACACACACAGACATATATATATATATATATATGTTTGTATATATATAGCATATATGAGCTGGAGGATTGGCTTCCGAAATGAAGCCAATCCTGAGAGGATTCCCAGTAGTAACATAAGTATATGCACATGAGATTTAAAGAAAAGGTATGAAGAGATGATAGTGAAATAGTGTTTGATGGTGAAGAGAAAGGAAAGAGGTTAACATGCAAGTTGTGTCCAATCAACTAAATGAGTATGGGAAACAAAAAAAATAATGGATGGAAGTGTTATTGTTGTGGCAGAAAAGGCTGACACGGTAAGGGAAATACTATAAATATAAGTATACATATTGAACTTGCAACAAAAAAACGTGATGAGGTGAGTGATGGGATGGCTCTCGGGAGAGAAAGAAAAGAAGGAAAAAGAAGCAGGTGAGTGGGAGTAGAAAACGGAACCGAAGATGGAACATAACTGAGAAAGTTAGTGGAGGTAAAAATCAGAATGGAAATTGGATGAGAGGAGGGCAATAGTGCTCCAGCACACTGTCAGGACTGAACCGAGATGATTGAAGAGCTAGAAACTGAGAGGTTAGGTGGGAAAATGCAGAGGAAAAGTTTACAAAGAGAATTGAAACAATAGATAAAGACCTACTGAAGGGAGGAGTAGCGAGGAGAGAAAGCAATAAAAATAGATTGGAGGCAGTAGCAAAAGAGGAAGAAGTGAAGCACATTTTCACTTTGAAGAAGCCCGAAGCAGGGGGCTGTCCTTATCAGTTTAGAGCAGAGAAGGTTGAAGCCGAGAAATGAGTAGAGGCAAACAATGGTGGTTGATCGTTAGTGACTGGAAAATTGAGGGCTGAAGTGGGAGACCAAAAACAAAGGCAGGCAATGGAGAGCCGAGGCGGAAGCCTGTGCGTGGAGGCTGGAAACAGTGGAGAAGCCAAGAGAGGTGTTCAGGCTGGAAACTGAAAACTATAGATGTAGGTGACGATGCTGTGAAAATAGGGGCTCCTCTCGGCGTCTTGGAAAACTGGGCCATCGGTAGCAACTGAAACATAGACTGGGTAGTTAGGCGGAGACACTAGAAACAGTGGGATTGAGAGGACGAGGAAGGTGATGGCGGAACCAAGAGGAATGTGGGAGTAGATGGCAGGGAGGAAGGAAGGAAGCTGAGGGTTGGAGTGCCTCTCGGGTTAAAGCTGGTGAAGACGTGATGAACAGGGATAGTGGATAACGAAGAAAAAGAAAGAAAAAGAAAAAGGGTGCGAAGAGAAAAGAAATTAAAAAAGGTATATATATATATATATATATAAATATTTAGAGATAGGAAAGAAGGCACAGAGAAAATTGAGAAAACCGAGGGGAAGAGCTCCTGAGAAATAAACCGAATAGAGTGGACCCATCGACTCACAATGTTGAGGCATTGAGAACTACGGACAGATAATGAGGTAAAGAAAATTTTGTGTGCTGCTAGAGATGATTGCTCTTAGTTTCTACTGAATCGTAGATAAAAATATACTAGGTCGATTTTATAACTCTGATGAAAAATATAGATTTTTAGTCTTAGTTAAACATTCTAACCTGACCATTATAAATTTAAATTGTTTGCATAAATACTGATATAACTTGAATTATTGTTTTAAATAAAAAATCTTGAATTTAATTTCCATATACTGTTTACTGAGATTTTTAACCGAAAAATGACAAATTAGCCTCTTTCGGAAATGTGATATTTTTACCGAATTGAAATTTATAGTTGATATTAATGAAAAATGATTTGCTTATAAGGATATATGCTTAAGCGCGTGCTGACTGTGTGTCACACGGTCCGACTCGCACTGATTTTGCGACAAAGGCAATGGTTAAATCATGCTACACTATTGTCTGCAATATTGTTTCTGTTTCTGTGGTCCATGGAGTACGATGTACCGTGCGACATGCACGTGAGTACGATGTATCGTGTTTTATGGTCTTTGGACATGCTGTTCTGTGAGCTGTTAGGGTAGCTAACCACTCCCACGACGATTGACATCACGACACACCTGATCAGTGATGCCTGGAGTCACTGACATTGGCCAATTATCATTCTGAATTTTGATATAGCATGTTATGACTTTTCTCGTCTATTTGATTTACTGGATTGACCATAAGAACTGTAATATTTTGAGGAAATTGTTTATTCTACTACTTAAAGTTTCAGAATCCTGTATTTACTGCAGTAGACTGTTTTTACTATCAATATTGATATTGTTTTCGAATTTTGATTCTGGTATTATTGATTTTGCCAAATTATCTGTATATTTTCATGAGAATTCTTATTTTGGCATATATATAGGTAGTGTATTTATCTACCTGCCATGTGTTTTTTTCTTACTGAGCACGTTAAGCTCACCTCTTACTTTCCTTCAGAGCCTCATCAGTAACTGAGACCGCATTTATAAGTTGAATTATTTTGCACAGTCATACGTCAACAAAGTATTCTTCCGCGTTAAAGGTATACTCAGTATAGATATCTATTTTGTAAGTACAGTAATACATATGGAAATGTGTTTGGGAAATGTGAATAAGAATATTTTGTAAAAGAACAATTACGCTGATTTAATTGGAAAGTACTACCATTATTTTTGTTTAAATTTGTTACCAAGAAATAAAATTGAATAGACAGATTTATTATTCTGATCTATTATCGACTCATAAATTGGGGCGTTACAAAAATCGAGTCAAGAAAGATGAAGCGAAAGGAGGTTTTCATAGAAAGTGAGCATTTTTTTATACCAAACCTCTATATGCAGGAACGAGATGAGGTAAGCGCACCCCTTTAGTAAGAATCGAGTCAAGAAAGATGAAACGAAAGTAGGTTTTCATAGAAAGTGAGCATTTTTTTATACCAAACCTCTATATGCAGGAATGAGATGAGGTAAGCGCACCCCTTTAGTAAGAACTAAATTTTCTTTAAGTTTTAAGATAAAAAAGATACCTCAAGATTAAGGGAAACAGAGAGTCGAGAAAGAGGGAGCGAAAATGGGGTTTTCATGTAAAGTATGGTTTTTTTGACACCATATGAGGTAAGCTCAAAGGGGAAAGACAAAACGAGAAATGGAGAAAGAATATGGTTTTCATGTAAAGTATGAGGTTTTCATGTAAAGTATGGTTTTTTCACGTACTTGCAAATTGGAAAACTTCATTTACAAAGATAGCATTTATACAAGTGAGTGAATGAGCTTTAACTTGAAAAAAAAGTTGTTTAAATATTTTAATTTTATGATATAATGAAAAACAAACATTACATTTATTAAAAGAATGTAGCCTTAAATAGTATAATATATCAATAAAAAAGAAATATGTGAATGCCATATGATTTTATTTTTTTTTAAAGAAAATAGATTACGCTTTTATCATGTAAGACTATACTTTTACGAAATATAATCTTAAACAATACTATTTATTGGATTGGAAACCACATGCCTAAGAATCTCAAACAATATCACCTTTGTAAAAGGGCCAAAATTATTAAAGAAATAGATAATGAGAGAATGCATAGTAAAAGTGATGGATAATGGATGTCTCTTCAAACTTTAAGTATAATAGCATACTTGCATAAATGCTATCTTTGTAAATGAAGTTTTCCAATATTGCAAGTACGTGAATGTTAGATGATGAAACATTGGACACAAAAGATTACATTTGAAAACCTAAACCTGTCGCGACCCAAATTTTCAAAAATCACTACAAATTTTTCGCGAACTTACCACATTTTAATTGTTGGGCTGTGAGTCAATATCCCTCACTCAGTTTCATATATTATATATATATGCATAACAGGCAATGCTTTCGTCCCAGGCACAAATATTGCGGAAGCTTATAAAATTATTATTTTAGAATTTAAAATTCGTTTACATTTCCTAACATATACATCCCCCATATAACATGACTACATCACTGTACACTATTATTCAGATACAAAAGTACATGTGTGCATACCTCGATGCTGCTGGATAGCTGTGTATAAAAGATCGCAGGATGGATGCAGCTTATACACTCTACTGAAATGCTCTGTAGAGGTGGAAAAATAATGGGATGAGCATAACGCGCTCAGTAAGAAATATATGAAAACAGGTAGATAACCACACTATCTACGATGCTCATAATGCATGTTTTATCAACTCGTAAAACAAATGCATTTACTTTTCAAAACACTCATTAATTTATAAAGCAAGTAGATAATCAAACTATCCACGATGCTCATGATGCATGGTTTATGCCGAAAAACTCATGGCATTCACAAAACCATCATAGTAAAACACATAGCAATTTAATGCCCAAAATCGAACATCAAAACTCATTCAGAGTAAAAATCTTTCTGTGTTCAGTATTGAAACTCACTTTAAAATCATATTCTCGTTTCAAACGGTTTCATCACAGAAATCAAATCAAAATTAGTTTCATCACCGAAACCAATAAAAACATGTGAGACTAGGCAGGGATTTCAACACAAATCCAAGGGAACATTTGGCCAAAGTCCGAGACCCACTAGCTATCACTGATCAGGTGTGCCAGGGTGTCTCTGAGTCCGAGGAGGGGATTAGTCTATCCATCGGCTCCTATCTAAGGACTATCACAAAACAGAGCAATGACAAAGCATGCCCGAGTCCAAAGACGCAATCCTCACATCCCATAGTTGCACGGTACAGTGTACTCCATGTTGTCTACACGGTACAGCGTACTCCATGAACCACAGTACAATTACCACATAGTTGTAGGTGCCTGAGTCAAAAGCTCACCACCCCAACCAAATAAGTTATCAACCATAGCCTGTCGTCTCAGATCTAGTGCGAGCAAGTCAGTGTGTGAGGTCCTGCCTACCACAGGCGACCTCTCTGGGCCCCTGCTGCGACAGCCTCCTACTCAACTCGAGGGCTCCAGCACGATCTCAATCACAAATCACAACAGAATCCAGTGCGAGCAGTGCTCCAGCACGGTCTGTACAGATGAAATACCCAAAATCAAGTGGGAGCGGATCTGGATAAATTCACAGATCTCATCATAGCTCCAGCACGATTTCACACACACAAAATAGACATCTGGCTCTATTTCCCACCACAGTGGTACTCAAAACCGAGTGCAATATGCAAAACGGTACAAAACAAAATGAGAGGGAAACATCCCATCAAATCACTTGTTAATCAAATCATTTTTTTAAAAAAACGTGCAAGTTAATGCATACAGTCAAGTCATGAGCCAGTCTATCATTTTAGCTTCACAAAAATCTCTTTTTCACAGAGAAAACATGGATTGCATGCACTTTATGCATTTCTAAATTCCTGAGTCTAAGGGTATTTTCGTAATTTTCCCATATTTGGGTACTATCCAGAAATTTCATATCTATACGCTATACGAAATTTAATTGACTGTAAACGATGATGAAAATACGTACAGCTATCTCTAATAGCTCCCATAGATCCCTTACCTCGGATCACGTAGTGTGACCTCTCTTCCTCTGTGCTGTCCAAATCTCGCAGTCCGGTCAACTCTCAATATGACTCTGGAGCTGCATTTAACCATTCACTGGATTAATTACACGTTTCCTACTGTATTACACATTTAATACAGTTCATTTCACTTAATTGGGCCCGTTTACTCTAAATGGGCCTAATTACTTTAATCGGGCCTTAATCCGTATTAAGCCCGTTTTTCACGTATTATTTCCCTTCATCAGGGTCTATCGACTCATTGGGTCTATTAATACCCATTGGGCTTCGTTCCAAACTCTTTGGATAGCCCGAATATCATTTACGACAATTTATTCGAAATTCCAAATATAATTCACAAAATCCGAAATTTAATCCGAAATGCGTAAATTAAATCTTAATTACGCGTTAATCACATAAATTGTCGTAAATGAGCTTTACTTACCCGATATTGTGCGATGGTGCGCGAATCGGAGTTCGATCTGACTTCCGTTCAGAATTAAATCGTCGAACTGCACAATTTCGTATTTTTCATTTCCGGACCAATTTTTGATTAAATATAATTTAAATAAATTTATCGAAAATTAAATCGGTCACTTTTGACCTCGTATCGACTTACCCGAAGTCCGATGAAAATTTTTTTTCTCTCTCTTCTTTCTCTCTCCTCCTGAACCGGTTCGGACCGGTTCAGTCCCTTTTCACACTGAACCGGTCCGAACCGGTTCAGTGGCCATTTCGCCGTTGCCGACGCTGCCGGCCGGTTCCCGACCCGATTCCACCGCCGTTCGACTGGGCTCGGGCTGGGGATGCTTCGACTGGCTTGGCTCGGGCCAAATCGGAGCCACCGCCGGCGAATCTCCCTTCTCCCCTTTCGGTCACTCCGCCGGCGATCTCCTCACCGCCGGCGATCTACGGCGCGTGATGGTTCTGGAGGGGTCCCTCGGTGCCGGTCGTGGCTTCGCCCAGCACCCCTCACGCCGTCGGCCTCTGTGTCGCCGTCAGTGAGAAACCAGGGGAATTCGGTTTGGGTGCTCCCCTGTTTCGCGATTTCGGTTCCCGCTTCCCTTTTTTTTTTTTTTTTTAACAGAAATTTTTTTTTATAATATATTTCTATTATTATTTTATTCTTAAAATAATAATAAAAATCTTAAAATATCCCAAAATATCCCAAAAATTCATATTAAATTCATTTACTCCGTAAATGAATTTATCAGTCCGATTTTACCTTTTCGGTATATTTTTTTCACTATTTTCGAGCTCGTTTTTCGAGACAAAAATTTTGATAAATTCTGATAATTTATATCTTGATCAATTGGACTCGAAATTAAATTATTTCTTCGATTTTTGATCAATATTACACTAATCCATATTTTTAAATATCAATTTCTTAAAAATGACACCGAATTTTCGGGTCTTACAAAACCTCAATCTATTAATAAATAAAAACTATAGTTTAATTTATTCAAATTGCAAAATTTCTACTCAAAAATGGCGTTGCAATAGCTTTACTTGAAACTGAAATCATTTCAATAAGCTAGAATCTTGGAAGATGAAACATTGAGTCACAAAAGACAATGTTTGAAAAAAAAAACTAGCCTATTTACTTATAATTCTACAACGCTTAATAGGAAAAACGAGTCTTTTCATCTTTTACAAGAAATAATTGATGGGCCCTAAAGGTATATATCCGCAAGTGCACGGGTCGTACAAGTAATAATGGGATTTGAGTCCCGGAATTATCGTCCCACAGAGAAGTTGTTAGCCTAATTAAGTACCGGTTACTATTATCCTAAGTATATCCTAGCAAATTTATGAATTTTCAAGGGTGATCAACTAATCTAGAATTGAAAATACCAAAAGCAATAAAATAATAAAACTATAAAATAAGTAACTAAAACCAAGCTCAGAGTACTTACAAAACTCCAAGCACTTAAAATCGAAAACCTGCAAAAGAAATTAAAACAATTAAAACTAATTAACCAAATTAAAATAAAATGCAAAATAAATGAAAAAACATGATTAATTAAACTAAAATCTAACTAACCTAAAAAATGCATGTAATTAAACTAATTGCAAATTAAACTATTCCTAATGCTAGATTAAAATTACTTAGAAACTAATTAAATCTAAATTAACTAACTAAACATGATTGACTACATCTAAATACATAATTAAAACTATTAACTAAACTAATTACATCATCTAACTAATCTTAAAAACTAATCTAACACTAACTATATGA
The DNA here is from genome assembly GCA_033439115.1 of Firmiana major. Classification (NCBI taxonomy): domain Eukaryota; kingdom Viridiplantae; phylum Streptophyta; class Magnoliopsida; order Malvales; family Malvaceae; genus Firmiana; species Firmiana major. The sequence goes on along the minus strand of CM065913.1, from coordinate 31,784,453 downwards.
AAAATGCATTAATCCCTAAATAAGCAACCAAACATGGCCTAAAGATTTTAAACAAATAGTAACTTTCCCACCAAAACACTGTTCAAGCATCATTTGCAATTTGGTTTTCCAGGTAAGCTCGGGTTGGTGAGATCTGCCCAGCTGATTGCTCACGGGTTTCGGTTCTGCCAGGCTACCAACTCTACCTCGGTTTCATGCACCTCCTTCTTCTCTGCCCATGCTTCTGCTGCCAGGCATGATCTACACGTTTCCATTCGCTGCCCAGGTGCTACGCGTGACGCAGCTTCTCTCGGTCTGCTCTGCTGCACGGTCTTGCATTCTTCCACATTTCCAGCTGCTGTCCAGGTCTCGGTTCCAGCTTTGCTCGGTCCTGTCCAAGCCTGCTGCCCACTACCAGCTCCATGCATAACCGTGCACGTTTCCTTCTCCAGGCGTTGTCTTGCCCACTGCTGCACGTCCTGGTCGGCTCTGTTTTGGTTGCAGGTCACGGGATCCCCTCGGTTCCAGGCTACTCCCAGCTGCTGTCCTGCCCAGCTAGCCAGCACGTCCGCTACTGCTGTTCCTGCTGCTAGGTTGCTCACAGTTAGTCCCCTGCTTGTGACGTTATCAATGCATGGATATCCACTGCCACCATGCTTAGGACAGGGGAGAACAGAGCAGGAAATGTGATGTTCTCCCCGATCACTCGTGAAGCTCTAATGCTGTGACTGGAAACTGCTCAACAATAAGCAAATGAACAGAAGGACATGAACATACAGAGATAAGCAACTATAAACAAACCGAGAAGAGTGAAAATGATGGAAAGGGTAACTAAAAACTATAATAAAAAGCTTGTAGAAATGACAATGGAGATTGTTGTGAATAGTAAAAATAAATGGGAGTTAAACGGAAAAGAGGAGCTTGAAAAAAAAATCAAACTATCCTAACACTACTCCTAACTATCTTACACTACTCCTACTCCTAAATTACTTTAACTTCTACTCCTAAAATTTTCATTCCTTTCAATTGTCATCTTCCTATTTATAAGCACACTAGGGGCAAAATGGTAATTTTCACATCCTTGATGAGTTGGCATTTTTTTTGGCCACTTGTCTTCACACCATTGGCTCCTTGAAAAGATATTTCCATGTCATCGGTTTTCTTGTCCAATTGGATGTGTTAGGTGGCATGACTCGTGTTGTCCGCGTGGCTCAATCTCGATTTTAGCCCAATTCCGGTCCATTTTCTACCGAAATATTCAAAACTCATCCGGATTTGATTTATTTGCAAAAATGAGAATTTTAATTAAATAAAGGGGATAATTAACAAAATAAATTGGAGATTTAAATAATTATTTAGGAAATTAAGCACAAATAATTCTAAAAATATAGAATTATCACACCCCCAAACTTGAGCTTTTGCTTGTCCTCAAGCAAAACAAAATGATTGTGAGAATGACAAGTACTAAACACAATAATTTTTCCAATATTATCCTCAAAGAAAAAGTACAGACTATGAAATCAAAGAATTACAATTACAAGTCCAGCACTTAGAATTATTCAATCATAAGTCCTAACCCAAATTGGACTCCTCGTGAGTGTGTGAAAAATGTCTAAGTCACTTCTCAATACATTATCTAGATCAGATTATGCAACACAGTGAATGCAAATTCAATGACAAGTGATCATTCCCATAAGTTTGCTTTTCACTAATCTCTCCACTAATGTAGTCACACTCAATCAAGGATCAATAGGACTTCATTAAGCTTGTAATGTCAGGCTGGGGTTAAGGTATGATAAAGTCGATTTAGGTTCAGTTACCCCTTAACATGCATTACCTTCTAGGATCTTTAGTGTAAGAGCTCTAATTATTTCCCCCAAACTTATTTCTTTTGCTAAACTCTTTTTTCTTTTTTTCTTTTTTTTTTTCAATTTTTTTTTTTTTACATACTCCTTCACTATCACTTAATACCCATATAGCTCACAATATATCCAATGACTTTTCATGCTTTCGGGGTAAGAGATAGGAAAAAGTATTTAAGCTACGAAAATTAAGTAGGCGTATTTACAAAGAAAAGCTTATTTGGCCCAGACGGGTGACTAGGGGTAGAATATGTACAAGGAATGCTAGAAAGGCTCAAACGATCCAAAGATGGCCTAAATCATCTCCCTAATCAAGTGTGATCTAATATTTCGCCTCGAGATTAGATCAAACAAATTCTAGAATATGATGCACAAAATCAACTGAACAAATGCAATCCTATGTACACATAAGCTTTCTCTAAATAAATATACTGATTCATGACATGACATGTGCATAAGATGAGGAAATCACAATAAGAATTAAGAGAAATTCAAGAACTCAACTTCATGCTTTTCCTATAATCATGCTTCTAAGTCAATCAAAGTCATACTAATTCATGGGGTCATATCATCGGAATATGGGAAAACTACATGCTAAGCACTCAATCATCCCAAAATCAAGCAATTTAAGCTCATTTTATCGAAAAAATTTTGAAAATTCCTTCTCAGATTTTCGAAAAAATTTTAAAAATTTTTTCAATTTTTCAAAAAATTGCTCAAGTGATATCCCCTCCCCCAAACTTAACGTGCACAGTGTCCTCAGTGTGCAGATAATATACGAATTTAAAGTTCAAGAATAGAATACTCCCCTTTTCTGATGTTGATGAACAATCAAAGCTTTGATTGAAAGCATAAAACGAGAAAAGAAACCTGCAACACAAACAAAGAAAGACACAATAGAAAAGAAAAAGAAAAACGAACTATATACAAAGTGAAAGTAAAAACACAGCCCCTTCAAATGCAGCTGAAGAAGACAACACTCAGCAGCAAGGCGAAGAGTATGTGGGTCATCCAAAGTGGTGACAGGGTACTAACAGTTAACTCCTCCTGAGCCCTATCTATTTCCTTCCATCTTTCAGATTTTATATGGTCAAGCTTTATGTTCTCCTCAATCTCTATCTTAAAACATTCTCGAGAGTCATCAGGGATCTTCAAAGGTTTGAAAATATTAAACTTTACTTCCTGATCTTGGACTCTCATCGTCAACTTTGTAGCATCAGAGGGCGAGGAAGGTAATGAATAAGAAGAAGGTATAGATGAAGAAGCGCTTAGCTTTGTTTCCTTAGCAGCCCGATCTTTAGGTTCCTGCTCATTCTGAGCTGCTTCGTTAGAACCTATGTGTTCTTCAACTATGTGCTGTTCAGGTTGGGACTTAACTTGTGGCTCCTCTAGCTCTCTGCCACTCCTAAGGGTGATAGATCTAACTTGTTCCGTACCCTCCCCTTGCTCATCAGGATTAACTTCAGTATTACTAGGAAGGGTCCCTTGAGGATGTTGGCTAAGAGCACTAGCTATTTGTCCAACCTGAACTTCTAAGTTCTTAAGTGAAGCAGCTTGATCTTGCAGGATAGTCGTGAACATCTCCTCTAATGTAGGCTTCTTCTCAGCTGCTGGTGCATGGTAGAATTGGGGCTGCATAAATGCTGGTGGTGGTGGTGGTGGTGGTGATGGGTGATATGGATGGTGGTAAGGAAATTGCTGCTGTGGTGGTACCTGAACTTGTGGAGCTTGAAAACTAGGGGGTTCTACAAATATGAAATTAGAAGTTTGCCCTTGGTTTTGGCTCCAGGAGAAGTTAGGATGGTTCCTCCACCCTGAATTATAGGTGTTTGAAAAAGGGTTGTTCTGTTGCGTAGGGAGAGCAACATACTGAACCGACTCTAAGTTGAGCGGACACCTATCTACAGAGTGGGTACCACTACACAGCTCGCATGAAAGAAAAGGACTTTGGACAGAATATATAGGGTTAGGACTGTTGGGAGGATTATATTGGGTACTGAGCGACTCCACCTTCTTTGTAAGATTGGCAATCTGAGAGGTCAAGGTGGATAGTGTGTCAAGCTCGTACATACCCGTCGATTTCCTTGGCATCTGCCTTTCCAAGGACCATTGATAGTTGTTAGTCGCCATCCTTTCTAGCAACTCATAAGCCTCCTCCTCTGTTTTGCACATCAATGCTCCACCCGCAGCAGTGTCAACAATGGTCCTATTTGGGCTTGTAAGTCCGTGGTAGAAAGTTTGGACTTGAAGCCATAGAGGTAGGCCGTGGTGAGGGCACTTCCTAAGAAGCTCCTTATATCGTTCCCATGCTTCATAAAGAGATTCAAAGTCGTACTGGGTAAAGGAAGATATATTGCTACGAAGTTGGGCCAGTTTAGAGGGAGGAAAGAATTTGGCTAGAAATTGGTGGGCTAACTCATCCCATGTGGAAATTGATCCCGGAGGCAGAGAGGTCAACCAGTGTCTCGCCCTATCCCTAAGTGAGAAGGGGAATAATCTAAGCCTAACAGCATCGTCAGATAATCCATTATATTTAAATGTGTTGCACAAGTCCAAGAATTGCCCAAGGTGAGCATGTGGGTCATCGTAAGGAAGCCCACTGAACTGTAGAGAAGTTTGGATCATCTGGATGATTGCGGGCTTAATTTCAAAATTGTTTGCATGGACAGCTGGTGGCCTAATGCCGGAATAATACCCTTCAATAGTCGGCATTGCATAATCTCCGACTGTCTTAATTTTCCTATTTTCTGTCATGATGCTTTGCAGCGGAGCTATAAATTTCCTAGAATCCTTTCGAATTTTTCTAAGAGTTCGTTCGATTTCAGGATCTAAAGGAAAGCTATCTTAACTCCCGGCTCTACGCATGCAAACATCTAAAAGTCCTTAGAATTTTTTTTTTTTGAATTTTTAGATTTTTCATTTTTTTTTAACTAGTCTAGATTAAACTTCTAAATATTTACAAGCTAGAATTACACCTAAGCATAATTTCACCGATATTAACTAATGGCTAATTAAGACCTCCCCGGCAACGGCGCCAAAAACTTGATGGGCCCTAAAGGTATATATCCACAAGTGCACGGGTCGTACAAGTAATAATGGGATTTGAGTTCCGAAATTATCGTCCCACAGAGAAGTTGTTAGCCTAATTAAGTACCGGTTACTATTATCCTAAGTATATCCTAGCAAATTTATGAATTTTCAAGGGTGATCAACTAATCTAGAATTGAAAATACCAAAAGCAATAAAATAATAAAACTATAAAATAAGTAACTAAAACCGAGCTCAGAGTACTTACAAAACTCCAAGCACTTAAAATCGAAAACCTGCAAAAGAAATTAAAACAATTAAAACTAATTAACCAAATTAAAATAAAATGCAAAATAAATGAAAAAACATGATTAATTAAACTAAAATCTAACTAACCTAAAAAATGCATGTAATTAAACTAATTGCAAATTAAACTATTCCTAATGCTAGATTAAAATTACTTAGAAACTAATTAAATCTAAATTAACTAACTAAACATGATTGACTACATCTAAATACATAATTAAAACTATTAACTAAACTAATTACATCATCTAACTAATCTTAAAAACTAATCTAACACTAACTATATGAAAAATGCATTAATCCCTAAATAAGCAACCAAACATGGCCTAAAGATTTTAAACAAATAGTAACTTTCCCACCAAAACACTGTTCAAGCATCATTTGCAATTTGGTTTTCCAGGTAAGCTCGGGTTGGTGAGATCTGCCCAGCTGATTGCTCACGGGTTTCGGTTCTGCCAGGCTACCAACTCTACCTCGGTTTCATGCACCTCCTTCTTCTCTGCCCATGCTTCTGCTGCCAGGCATGATCTACACGTTTCCATTCGCTGCCCAGGTGCTACGCGTGACGCAGCTTCTCTCGGTCTGCTCTGCTGCACGGTCCTGCATTCTTCCACATTTCCAGCTGCTGTCCAGGTCTCGGTTCCAGCTTTGCTCGGTCCTGTCCAAGCCTGCTGCCCACTACCAGCTCCATGCATAACCGTGCACGTTTCCTTCTCCAGGCGTTGTCTTGCCCACTGCTGCACGTCCTGGTCGGCTCTGTTTTGGTTGCAGGTCACGGGATCCCCTCGGTTCCAGGCTACTCCCAGCTGCTGTCCTGCCCAGCTAGCCAGCACGTCCGCTGCTGCTGTTCCTGCTGCTAGGTTGTTCACAGTTAGTCCCCTGCTTGTGACGTTATCAATGCATGGATATCCACTGCCACCATGCTTAGGACAGGGGAGAACAGAGCAGGAAATGTGATGTTCTCCCCGATCACTCGTGAAGCTCTAATGCTGTGAATGGAAACTGCTCAACAATAAGCAAATGAACAGAAGGACATGAACATACAGAGATAAGCAACTATAAACAAACCGAGAAGAGTGAAAATGATGGAAAGGGTAACTAAAAACTATAATAAAAAGCTTGTAGAAATGACAATGGAGATTGTTGTGAATAGTAAAAATAAATGGGAGTTAAACGGAAAAGAGGAGCTTGAAAAAAAATCAAACTATCCTAACTATCTTACACTACTCCTACTCCTAAATTACTTTAACTTCTACTCCTAAAATTTTCATTCCTTTCAATTGTCATCTTCCTATTTATAAGCACACTAGGGGCAAAATGGTAATTTTCACATCCTTGATGAGTTGACATTTTTTTTTGGCCACTTGTCTTCACACCATTGGCTCCTTGAAAAGATATTTCCATGTCATCGGTTTTCTTGTCCAATTGGATGTGTTAGGTGGCATGACTCGTGTTGTCCGCGTGGCTCAATCTCGATTTTAGCCCAATTCCGGTCCATTTTCTACCGAAATATTCAAAACTCATCCGGATTTGATTTATCTGCAAAAATGAGAATTTTAATTAAATAAAGGGGATAATTAACAAAATAAATTGGGGATTTAAATAATTATTTAGGAAATTAAGCACAAATAATTCTAAAAATATAGAATTATCAATAATGTTTGTCAATTAAATTGTATTTATACAATTAGTAAAGTTAACTATGGTTACCAATAAAACTGTAGTCTTTAGTTATAATAAAGTTTATAAAAATGTAAATTTATATACTTTTAATTTCTAAAAATTGCAGCAATTGGTCGAAAATCGTAGTTTTTGTTTAATTATGTTTAAGTAAAATATGATCTTTTATGATCTTAAATTACGCTTTCTGTATAAACATAGTTAAAATTATTATGTTTGAAATCTAAAAATGTATGTAAATTTAAAAAAAAAAAAAAACTTAGCTAAATATATTAAACCACATCCGATTTCGTTAACTGTAATATTTTTTCTATGTAACTGTAGTCTATAACCTTATTTCAAGTAGTGGAAGCATTTTGTCTATGTAACTGTAGTCTATAACCTTATTTCAAGTAGTAGAAGCAGAGTGTCACACCCTCGTGAGCTGGATGCGCGCGGGGCGCGCATGATTTGCGCGCAGCGTGCGAGATTGGCGCGCAGCGTGCGAGATGTACGCGCAGTGCGCGATGTGCGCGCGCGGGATGCGGGATTGTGCGCAAGCTGACACTCGGTGGCATCGAGCAGGCCTTAGATGGGGGCTTGACATCAGATGGCAGTTGGCTGCTGCCAAATCTGCGTGGGGCGGACTTCACGCTTGATAGGCATTGAAAGAGTTAACGAGCACTGAATGCGGATTGATACGCGTCAGCGGATTTTTAGGCGCTCATCAAGGCTCATTGATGGTCAGACATGATTGTGGGAGATTGTAAGAATCTCGGGAGAATCCGTGAGAATCCGGCAGGATCCGTGCTGAGACAGTTGACTTGCCATATCTGGGGCAAGATCTCAGGAGGCAATCTGTTCGTGATCAGTGGGATTCAGTGCATTAATGCTTTCCTTTTCTGGCTGGGGGTGTCAGCCAGTGCTTGCCTATATAATGTTGGTTGAGAAAGGCAGTGAGACACAGACCTCCTTGGGTGAGTTGTTGTTGTGTCCCTGCAGCAGACCTATTTCCTTTGTAAAGTGTGAATATAAAGGTTGGGGATTCCTGTAAGTGAGCGTTTTCTTGCGCATTGTCCCTAGTGCTTGTGATTGTGTTCGAGTGTGTGTTGGTTGGCTGACCAAGTGCGAGACTTGATGCCATCACGAGGTGCGAAAAATCTTAGTCCGAGATAACCCCCGTGACACAGAGTATGTGTAGAGATATTGCAGTATTAGTCAAGCAATTTGGTCAATGAATGTTTTATTGGATTTAAATCAAAAGCAAGAAAGATACAACAAAAGTCTATTGTGATGACCAATGAGTAGCTGCAATGGTTAAAAATCCTCTATTACGTAAAAAACTAAATATATTAAGATAAAGTATTATTTGGTTAGAGAATTAGTTGAATTAGACTTAGTTTGGGTCCCTGTTTGCCTTTAGTGAGGCGCGATGGATTCACTATAAGACAAAATTTTAGAGGGTAGATTTACTTCTTTACCCTTCAATTTAAATTTTTAATTATTTTTTTATTAAAAAAATATATTATTAAATATTTTTTTATTATTTTCAATATTATTAAAATTAATCTCATCGTGCATTTAAAATAATATAAAAAAAAATCAAAAGAAGCCATTCCATTCCACTAAAACTAAAAAAATCATCAAATTGCATATCTTCTAACCAAGACTTACCAAAAGCAAGATTTAAAACATTTAAGAGTCATGGTGGTTTCAGCAAAAATACCACGTGAGAGTGTCAGCAATAATTGGGATGCTTTTGTTGTCATTTTTCTTTCACGCATTTTGTAATATTTTCTAGAAGTTCCGTTTAGCTTCAGCAGACCTTGCGAAAGATTTGGACATTAAGTTTGTGGTTATCTTCAATGTTAGAAAGACAAATTTGTCGTAATTAGAAGTTGTTGAAAATATGATATTATAATATATAAATATAGTATATGATTTTTATTTAATAAATTAAAGTGTATAAATCTTATATGTTGTTATTAAATTTTCATTAATTACTAAATTTAATAATATTTATTTTTAAGAATTTTTATTTTAAAATTTATGAATTAATGTGTAATGTTATAATTTACTTACAATGTATGACACTAATAATGCATCAAATATTAATTTATATTATATATAATCAGCATGAAATCTGCATCAGTAAACTTAGAACATTCCAAAAAAGTTTTTTTTTTTTTTTCATTTTTGTCTCCATTCTTCTTAATTTACTTAGCCTTCAAACATAAAGTTGCCAACCAATTAAACGCACCTAGACTGTTTTACCATTGCCTTCCAAGACTTCAAAAAGCTTTTATTGAAAAAAATGACGGATTAATTTATTAATTTGAGCACAAAAACCTACCTAACACAATACATGGAAATCACTAATTAATTGAGTGGAGTGGAGTGACTTATTAATTACAACTTAGAATTAGTTCACAACCTCTAGCTATATGGAGATTGGAGTGTGACATGGCTTCATATGGAAGGAAGGTGGGGTTGAGATCAAATATAATATATACAAACATTGACTGAATAAAAAAAACACGGACAAAAGACAAGCAGCCCATAGCAAAAGACCTTAAGAAATGCTTAGACCCAACCATTCCAAAACTCCATCATTTAAATCATTGCCTATGAATAAAAAAAATTATTATAAAACTTCAGCTGCAAAGCCATAGATTGTATCTGGACAGTTCAACTTCTCACTTGCATACCCTAAAATTATATTGCTGAAATGTACTTTTCCCTAACTTTTGAGACAAACTGTTGCAATGGAAATCAGACAATGGAGTAGTGATAATTCAATTGTTTTTCTTCTACTCGAGTGTTTTACAGATACAATCTTTTTCGGTTCCTACACTGATGGGGTAAACCAAATCAAACACAAAATCAGGCACTGCATGCGCATGCAACAGCAAGAACATATGCAAGAGTAAGATTAAAGAGCCAACTGGCTACATGCAGACAAACAAAAAGACACGATTTTTTGGAGCATGAAAAATCCACTGAAACTTTACCGGATTATATTAACCAGTCATGTTCTTCAATGGTCCCTCCACTGATCCACTCAATGAGACGCGTTTTTGTTTGTTGATAAATCTAAACAAAACAAAACAATGAAGCAGAATTTAGTTAAGGCAATTATGTCGTATACTGATTTTGGTTTTGTCGTGGTCCAGACTAGAGATGAGAAAAAAAACTGTTGGTTTTTAGTTGTAATTAATTAGCTGATGATGGATAGTTGAGAATGTTAAGAAAGGTGAAGTAGCACAGTGTTAATAGCTAATCACGACAAGCATGAATATAACAAAGAGATTTGAAGCTTTGAATGTTAACCTCAGCCTCAGGGATGGGAAATAGAGACAAGGAGACATTGATTAAAGTGGAATAAAAAGTGGGATGGGAAACATGATAAGCATAATTATTTTATTAATCACATAAGGTTTTAGCATCCTAAATCGAATTTGTGCCCTACCAACCCTTCTAACCACATTCTTTAGTCGTCCCATAGGCACTTGATGATGAGTATGGTGACGACAAATACTACCTGGCAATCTCACCAGTCTCGTCCGGCCTGTTGGCACCTTCCCCCACACTTGTCGAACCTTCATTCGCCGCTCCTCAATCTCGGATTAGCCAATGGAATGGTGCTGACGCGGTAGTGGATCGTGTCAAGTTTTCGATTGAGCATGGAAAGGTCCATCGCCATTCGTCACGCTGAATGGGAGCCACCCTCGCCGCCCCTTTGATCTCTTTGATGACAACTGCTCCTAATCCTATGATTATTGATTAAAGTTCAATATCGTTTGACCATTATTAAAGAGGCTTTGCATTCCACAAATGTAGCATCCAACGGACAAGAGAGGCCCCACGTTTGGGGGGCTTTGAACATACCCACAAAATCATTAGATTACCCTATACCCTTAGCTAATGTAGATGTCGTTGCTAATAATAAAGTATTATTGCTTCCTTTTTTTTTTTTTAATTAGTGGTCGGTCTCCTTCTAGAAAACATGTATATAATTAGTGCAAGATTAGGTTTTTCTCCATAGATAACCATATATTAGTGATAAGAGAGAACTGTACGTATTTGTTGTATCTAGTTCACACTTACACACTTTCACCCCATAGGTCTGAGGATAAGTGAGTGCAAAATCTATTCAAAATTTCATAATCCTTGTTTGGTTATAATATAAAAATAATAATGAATTAAGATGCTTAGACTCCTCAACTCCGCATTAGGACAGTTGTTGGATTCTTGGCTATTTCTTTTAAGGATGTGATTTGTCGAGAAAGAGCAAATTTGTGGCTTTTAACCTCGTTCAATCATGTCACTTTTATTGTTTGTCTTTTTTTTTTTTTTTAAACTTCTTCGGCATATTGTTTAGGTCATTTTCACTTTTACTCTTTGCTTTCGTGAGATTCTGAGCTTTCAGAACCTAATGCAACTTCTAGCAATGGATCCACAATCGGAAGGTTGCCCTTGTGGAATACCTCACATTGGATGACTACTAATTGCCGACATCGAACGTGGCAATTGAGTGCCAAAAAAATCTATATTTGGATTAGAAAAGACTCTGTCTTGGTTTCAAAAACAGTAGACTTCGGAGCTCGTTTAGAATTGTCGAGTTTAATTGAACAAAAACGCATCAGCTGATGGGTTGAAACAATTGCAATGAGTGATCACAGTTAAGATTTTGTAATCAAATAGGTATGCTACAAAATTTGGCATTTTCCTTAAGAACAGTATATATGCATTTGTTGTTTGGTCAGTCAGGTACCCCAAAATCTAAGAAAGGGACGATGAAAGAGACAAAATAGTGAGAATTGAGGAATACGGTAGATATATAGAATCTTCTATAGATGGGAGAGGGAAAGAGAATATAAGGGAGTAGGGAGTCCATAATCCAGATTCAGAGCATCTTCTCCCATGATCTTGCTGGCTGTTTTCATCAGTGTAATGACACCTATAGCCCTTGCCAGCACTAAAACTGTATTCTGACTTCTGTTACATTGGGCCAGGGGAAGAGGGGGTTTGGGGAAAATGTTGCAGGGAATTGAGACCAGTGTTGAAGACTAAATTTGGTGTTTCACAGTCTAATAATATATCCATGACCAACGGAAAAATGATTTAGGCGTGTAGAACATGTCAAATTTCTCCCCCAATCAGGCGTGTAACTATCTACTAGTACTACTACACCCAAGTTGCCGGCAGAAACGTGGAAAGAAGCAATAATTACGCTACTGCTGCTGCTACTGCTACTGTAATGTAAATCTAATCGCATTCTAAATCATATAAACAAGAGAATCGGTTAAGTTGTCCGGTTGCTGGATGCCAAGGCAACGCTTGAAAACAATTAGCAACAGCAGATAGCCGAAAGAAAAGAATGGACCTCTGTCTCTGTGCCTGGCCTAAGCTGTCATCCCCTGGTTCATTCTTTGCAACTGCATAGCTCTCCTCGCCCGTCCAAAGGGGTCCCAACCTGACCAATCATAGAGATTCAGCCATAAAGCACAAAGGCATTTGAAATTCACGTGCCCCAGGGACCCCTTGCTACCCCACTCCGCCATCTCCCTCTCTCTCTTAAGTATGAAATGAATCAATTCAAGCCAAGGCCTGCCCAGGCAGTCCCTCTCATCCGAATCTGAAAATAGATACGTGATGTCTACATTTCGACACTGACGGATTCAAGCAGAGCATTCATGATTCATGGGAGTGAGATTGGTCATAGTGGACATGGCATGGCATGGGCATACGGCATACCCTGACATAGGAGGCTGAGTGAGAAATAGGCATTCAACTTCCAACCAAAGTCGTTGCTTCTTGTATTATAAAAACGGGAAGAGGATATATCGTTAAACATAGGGTTAATCTGAAAGTTTTTGCAACAAGTTTGTCTTTGGTGAAAAAGGTGGGTTTGTGGTTGCAACTGTTCGAAAAAGTGCAAAGATTTGTGAAAATCTTCTTTCTTGTCACTTTTTCTCTTCAACTTGGCGGCTTATGTGTGATGGCTTCTCTTCTCTTACAAACAAAAGAGCCCAAAAAGGAGAACCGAAACAAAATCCTGAAACTCTCCCACCCAAGAAGACAGTCTTCATACGGATTCCAAGTCTAACATTTGAAGATAGGTTGACTCAGCCACCCAAATCTTCCCCTATAAATTCTGCCCTCAATTCTTCACTTCCTTGGCTCTTCCACCCCTGCTTTTGCTTTTGCTTATGCTTATGCTTACAAGTCACATAGAATCAACGAGTAAGAGACTCGAGCCTTTTTCTTCCATTCCCTCCAAAATAAAAAAAGAAAAAGAAAGAAGGATATGAGATATACACTTGTTAGCTTTCCCAGACCAAAAAACATGCTATTCTTAAGAAGCTTCATGATCTTATTCCTCAGCTGCATAACCATTAAAATCAACCTATGCTTTCCCAGCATTCCTTCTTCACTAAGAACACTTTCCATTGATGGACATTTCAATTTTGAAGATGTTCACCATGCAGCCAAAGATTTTGGCAATAGATACAGTTTCCTTCCTTTGGCAGTTCTACACCCGAAGTCAGTTTCTGATATTGCCACCACAGTGAAGCATATTTGGCAGATGGGTCCTCGTTCAGAACTCACAGTTGCAGCAAGAGGCCATGGCCACTCACTTCAGGGCCAGGCACAAGCCCACAGAGGGGTTGTGATCAACATGGAATCACTCCAAGGCCCTAAAATGCAGGTTTACACTGGGGACTTCCCTTATGTGGATGTCCCTGGTGGTGAGTTGTGGATAAATGTCCTGCATGAAAGCCTAAAACATGGGTTAGCACCAAAATCTTGGACAGACTACCTACATTTAACAGTTGGTGGTACTCTGTCCAATGCTGGGATCAGTGGACAAGCATTTCGGCATGGACCGCAGATCAGTAATGTTCACCAACTGGAAGTTGTTACAGGTTTGTTGAAGTAAATTCAAGGACAATCAAATGATGACAAAATTCGGTATAAATGAAAGCAGGATCTATTATGTCCATTGAGTGATACATGGGCAAATTATCATAGCATTAACTTTAAATTTGTCTTGTCTGATTTAAAAATTCATTTGAAACTGAAGTTTTTAGGTTGGTGGCTTCTTCCACAGTGCATGTTGTAAAATCACCCATGTTTGATGAAACATGCTTATGAGACAATTGGTTATGGATTAGCTTCTAGAGGAAATGAAAGAAGTAACATCACAGTATATATACCAACTGAAGATGGACTGTGCTTGAATGCAGGAAAAGGAGAAGTGGTAAACTGCTCAGAGAATCAGAACAGCGATCTCTTTTACAGCGTTCTTGGAGGACTAGGTCAGTTTGGCATCATAACACGGGCAAGAATATCACTGGAACCAGCACCTGAAATGGTAAAAACGGCAATCACTAAGCTAGAAGACTAATTCAAAGATGTCTTAGTTTAGTTGAAAGTAACATTTTATGACTATTCTCCTCCATTAACAGGTTAAATGGATTAGATTGCTGTACACAGATTTTGCCAAATTTGCCAGGGACCAAGAGAAGTTAATATCAGGAGAAAAAACATTTGACTATATTGAGGGATTTGTGGTAATAAACAGGACTGGTCTATTAAATAACTGGAGATCATCCTTCAATCCACAAGACCCAGTACAAGCCAGCCAATTCAAGTCAGATGGAAGAACTCTCTTCTGCCTAGAATTAGCAAAGTACTTCAACCCAGAAGAAACGGCTGTAGTAAATCAGGTGAGGGAGGGACTCTTCCCACTACTGGACTTTCTAAGATTACCAGCTAAATTATTAATATCTCATCAAATAGAAACAAATAGACTGATAAAGGGGAACTTACATATCTCTTTTTACTTTGCAGGAAATTAAGAGTTCATTAACTCAGTTAAACCATATTCCATCAACACTTTTTGTATCAGAAGTTCCGTACATAGAGTTTTTAGACAGGGTTCACATTTCCGAGATCAAACTCCGGTCAAAAGGCTTGTGGGAAGTTCCACATCCATGGCTCAATCTTCTCATCCCCAGAAGTAAAATCCACAGTTTTGCTCAAGAAGTCTTTGGCAAGATCCTTACAGATACAAGCAATGGCCCCATTCTCATCTACCCGGTTAATAAATCAAAGTAAATTTTCCACAAAACTGAGTAATTCATCTCTTAATCTTCATAAGTTTCTTTGATTGATCGAGTGTTAATCTTGATTACAGGTGGGACAATAGAACTTCTGCTGTTATACCAGAAGAAGATGTTTTCTATCTAGTGGCATTCCTTTCTTCTGCAGTACCTTCTTCAACAGGAACTGATGGCTTAGACCACATCTTGACTCAGAACAAAAGAATTTTAGAATTCTGTGAGACAGCTCGTCTTGGGGTGAAGCAATACCTGCCCCATTATTCCACACAGGGAGAATGGGGAGCCCATTTTGGCCCACAATGGGAAGTTTTCGTCCAGAGAAAATCCACTTATGACCCCTTGGCAATACTTGCTCCTGGCCAGAGAATATTTCAAAAGGCAATAGCTTACTCATGATAACATCAATGTCGTGATTTTCCTTTTCTAAAAGAAGCAAAATGCTTTGCAGCATGCAAGCAAATGTTTTAGCCCCATATGCTGCAAACTGATACTACTCACTGCCTCTCAAATATTGTAAACAGAATGAGGAGGCTTAAGGCCAGTAGAATTTTCTTTTTTTTCAAACCAAAAAGGTCAATCATATCATATGTTAATTATCGACTGGAGTTGAAAGAGGCACTGGACAGAAATCAGCACCCTAAAAGGGATTTAAATATCACATTTGCCAGATAACTGCTAATATTTTCTCTGCAGAGGCCAATAGCTAAGACAAATGCGATACATAATGAAGGGAACACCAGATTTAGATGAGGATGGAGTCTTTCAGATTAATGATTTCTAATTTCTATGAAGCAAATACAAGTAAAATACTAGATTTAACATGGACACACCTCTGATCAGATGAACAATGAACACCTGCTGCAGCATCTAACTTGTTGCAATTGGAGTTCATGCCACACCATGCCAAACTGTGCTGTGATGAATGCGCAAAGATAATATTAATACTTCAATTTCTGGTTCAGCGTCAACGAGTATCAAAACCATGGCAGAAAGCCATTGGCAAAGTAGCTAGATTGCGAAGTCTGAAGTGAGGTTAAACCACCAGAGGCCTACGGCCTTTCTTCTCTCAAACTGAGATGCTATAATCTGTTTCATTCTTCCCAGTCCTTTTATCTTCCATACCAAGTTCCATAGCATTTTGAGCACTGTACCGGCAGTCCTGTTGAAAGATAAATTTATTATGACATTAGTATACAAGCATGCTCTGATAATGCCTTACAATCAGCAACCAAGACCTAGATTAGCACAATATACAAAGTGGAGAAGATAAAATAATTTTGCAAAGTATCATTTTTGAGGGTATAGTAAACTACATGACATCAGGAACACTCTTGTGATTTTATTTATCGTTAGGAGCTAGATTGAAATGTAGCTTCTAGCATGAGATATAGAAGACTTCTTTTCTATTCTTTTCTGTCTTTATTTATTTATTTGGTTTTGGAGAGATTAGAACGACTTAATTCAGATTGCAAAATCAATGACTGGCCACTTAAACTGAAGCAGCTGATTGTCTCATTTTTTTTGCCTGATCATTCTCCTATCTAAATAATAAAAGTTGGACGTAAACGCGAAATATGATTAGGCCACTTGTTTGCTATGCTTGAGTGACACGTTGTCGTTTTCTCTCTCTTCAGTGACAAAGGAAACATGTAGTGGGGCTTTACCTCTCGCCTTCTCTCTCTATGGTCCTCTGGCAGAGTTGTTGCCCTCGCGTTTTCTCTCTCTGCAGTAACCACGAAATGTTGTGCCAAAATTGTCCCTCTTGCCATCTCTCTCTACAATCCTCTACTGGAGCTATTCTCGTCGCTTTCTCTCTCTCTACGATTCTCTACCAAACCTATTCCCCTCACCCTTTCTCTCTGTATTTCTCTCTTTCTACAGTGATGAAGGAAACTTGTAGTGGAGCTTTACCTCTCGCCTTCTCTCTCTACGGTCCTCTGGCAGAGCTGTTGCCCTCGCGTTTTCTCTCTTTACAGTAACCACAAAATGTTGTGCCCAAATTGTCTCTCTCGCCATCTCTCTCTACGGTCCTCTACCGAAGTTGTTCCCCTCGCTTTCTCTCTATCTACAGTTCTCTACCAAATCGGTTCCCCTCACCCTTTCTCTCTATATAGCTCTACCAAAGCTGCCACTATCGCCTTCTCTCTCTACAGTAACGAAGAAATGCTTTACCGGAGTTGTGTCTCTCTACCAGAGCTGTCTTCCTCCCCTTGAACAGTGCGAAGAAATCTTCTCCTTCTGTTGTTCTGGTTCTTCGTTGTCTCTCACTGTCGTGGCTCTCGCAACAAAGAAATGGTTGTTACTTCGTCTTGTCTCTCTGTGGCAGCTTCCAAGTGAAGGGATCTATGAGCCCATGTTCTCTCCCTACAATGGACTCTCTCACACAGGATAAACAAAGGGTTTTGCTCTCTCTTTCAAGGTCCTTTGGTCGTAGAGCGTAATTTAAACGAGGGAAGTCTGTGGTTGTTAGATATTGGTGGCCATTTGTTTCTTTCGCGCTTTTTGCAATCG
This sequence comes from Firmiana major, assembly GCA_033439115.1. Classification (NCBI taxonomy): domain Eukaryota; kingdom Viridiplantae; phylum Streptophyta; class Magnoliopsida; order Malvales; family Malvaceae; genus Firmiana; species Firmiana major. The sequence continues at coordinate 31,766,980 of CM065913.1, read as the reverse complement.
ATCACTTTGTGTATCACCATGTCAAAAAATGGACTGGTTCTTGGGGTTGATCAGGTGGAGGCGCGTGTCCCAGCCTCTTTGTGTTTTTTGTTTTATTTCCCCGTTTAGTTCAGGGTTTAGGATACCTACTTGTAGAGTTGTCTCGTCGTCCTTTTTAGTCGCCCCTGTTCATGACTGAAATTTTTTCTTTATTCTGGTGCTGCTAACTGCATGGTCAATGACCCATTTCTCCTTGGTTGTTTTTGTTTCCATCGTCGATTGGTCAGTTGTTGTTGGGTTGTTTTATGTTTTGTCTTTGGTTATGGTGTCACTTTACTTACACTGTGCTCTGCAACTTCTATTTGTCAGGCTAGCTTATTATGCTCTATGTCCTCTGTCTTCGTTTCTTTATCTTACCTTGCTTTTTGTTCTCTTTCTTATCTCTCATTTTGTTTTGCCTGTCAACTTTTTCAATCTTTCTTTTTGGTGTTATGGACAGTTGTACTATTCTGTACCTACTTTATTTTGTGGATGGAATGAGCCAAATTTATCCATGTGCTTCATCCTCATTGTGTTTACTATTTCTTTTGGGGTTGGTTTGGTCTCGCTCATTATGTATCATATATTGTTCTTTCGGCTGTTCTATAATGTTTTCTTTGGTGCTCTATTCTTTATGTCTTGTATTCTCGCAGATGTTTGTATGATGTTTGACATTTTTTTTGTTTCATACCTTTGCAGGATAATGCCTATATTTCTTCGCATTTTGGTTGCTGAGTTTTGTCACAACTGGTAAGTGATTGTGATTTCTATTTTTCCTATTTTTTGTGTTTCCTGCATTTTTACTAGGTTGTGATTTTTTCCTTTTGCATTCTTATGGCTCGACTTTGGATTGTTTCTCCAAGATTGGACAGGTGCTGGTGTTTTCAAGGTATATGTTTTTCCTTCATTTTGTTATGCATTCTCATGAAACTTGGTTGCTTTGTCTGATTTTTGTCATTCTTATCCTATATTGGTGTCCTTTTTTTTCGCTTCCTTTCTTAGGTATTCCGTTGTTGCGTTTTTGTTTTGATGTTTTGTTAAATCATGTCTGTATTCTTTTTTTTAGCGTTGTGATGTTTGTTCAGTTTTGATATTGTCTTTGTTTTAGTTTTCAACTCTTTTGTAATTCCTTGTCTGCTACTCTATTTTTTGTGTCCTGTTTTATGTCAAGTGCTTTGTTGATGTTTGATATATTTTTTTTCATGCCTTTGCAAGATCATGCGCTTATTTTTTTGCATTTTTGTTGCTAACTTTTGTCACAGCTGATCAATGTTTATGATTTCTATATTTGTCGTTTTTTGTGCTTTTTGCATTTTAACTCAGTTGTCATTTTTCTGTTGTGCATTCTTATAGCTCGACTTTGGGTTGGTTCTCCAAAATTTGATAGGTGCTATTATTTTCAAGGTATATGTTTTTCCTTCCTTTTGTTTTTCATCATTGTGAAAGTTGGTTGCTTTGTCTGATTTTTGTCATTCTTATCCTATCTTGGTATTCATGTTTTTTTCACTCCTTTTGTTTGGTATTATGGATCATTATTTTGCTTTATTTTTACATCTTCATTCTTTTGTTTTCTGCTATTATTATGGTTTCTCTTAATTAATTGATGTCTTTTATTTATTGAATTTCACTTATATTTTTATGATGCAACATGCAAATTTGGTGCATTTATTTTTCACCTTTTGATGTGCTCCTGACAGTCTCCTGTGATCCTTTTGTTGGCCATCTTGTCTTTTAATTCTTTGAGTTTTCTTATTTGCTCTGCTTTTTAAACATATGTTTTTTGTTGTGTATTTTCATGTTGTTCCTTGGCTATCTCTATTTTGTGTTATTTCGATATCAGGTTTTGTTGTCAAGAAGAGTCGAGTAAAAAACGTAGGCTAGAGCGAAGTCATTATCGTTGGAATCAAAGGTCTAAAAATAGAAATTATAAAAGCATTCTTAATGGTAACACAAATATAAACCTAACTTTGTTATGTTCTTCTCAAGCAATGGAAAGTTCTCTTCTAATGTCCTCCGCTTCTATACGTCCAATCGATCTTGTTGTTACTGTTACTCGGGATGCAATCCAGAATGATACATCATTGGTACAAACTCGTACATTTCATGCAAAGGATTCCTGTCTCTGTTTTGAGCCTTTTCAAGTCAGTGTGTTCTGTACTGACTCTGCTCAACAAAATGTCAGACAAGATTTATTCTCGTCAATAGACAAATCTCATGCTCGATCAATTTGTCAGCCACCTGGTAAGTATCTTGTTCTCCTTCATTTCATTCTGCATTTAATTACGTTGTTGTTCAAATTAAATTCTTTCGTTTACTTTGTTTTGTACGCTCATATTTTTATTGATTTTTTCCTTCCCCTGTTCTCTATTGAATATTGTGATGATGTTCAGGATTGTTTTCTATTTAAACCAGCATTTATTATGTACTAATGAAATCCATGGTTAGCTCATTCGTTGTGCTACGATGATAAATGTGTCTTGTATTTTCTATTTGATAGCTCTCTTGTTGCTATCTTAGATATCCATCAATCTAATAGCAATCTCAAAACAAGCATAAAAGCTATAGTGGGTTGTGAGATCTAAGAATTTCAGACATATTTTAAATATGTAATAAGAATTTGAAGTGTAATTTATTGAGCTAAGTGAATTGGGGAATGATAATTGGAGATTTATATGTTAAGTGTTTAAAATAAGTGTGAAGTTATGAGGACAGATCGATCTGGGAGAAGGAGAGATCGATCTGGTGAGTTAAAAATGACAAGGAAGGAGGAATTTGAGGAGCAGATCGATCTCCAATGGAAGAGGATCGATCTCCTTATGATTCTGTTTGAGAGAAGATCGATCTCATGAGGAAGAGATCGATCTCCAAATGATTCTGTTTGGGAGAAGATCGATCTCCTCAAAGAGCAGATCGATCTCATAAAGCCATAAAGAGATCGATCTCACCCCTCGACAGATCGATCTCCTAGGCATAAATTGCCCCAAATCGTCCCAAAAATTCAAATGCAGATCGATCTCATCAAGAGCCAGATCGATCTCCTACCCTCAGCCTATATAAGGAACCCCTGTTTTTCTCCTGCAATTTCACTTTCTCTCTCTTTCAACCCCCATTTTCACCGAAACCTAGCTTTCTCACTCATCCAAAGCACCCATTTTCGGTCAAATCAGAAGTTGTGGCAAGAAGGAAAGTTGTTCCTCATCAAAGGGAGAACAACATACTTGAAAATCGAAAGACGGATCGAATCGAGGCAAGAGATAAGCTCTCCACAAGTTTTGGGTAATTTTTAAACCTCGATCTTGATATCTGAGATGATTTTGATGATAATGGTTATTGACATTGTGTTGAAATAGCTGAAAAATGATTAAGGATTTATGAAATTGCAATGTGGTTGGAGTGATAATGATATTTAGCAATTTTGAGAATTTGAGCTATAAATAGAAATTTAGACAATATGGTGAATTAGCATAGATAATTGGCATGAGAAATGTAGAACGTTGAGATGTTGTGAATGAGAGTGTAGTTTGGGGTAGAGTTACGAGAATCAAGAGATTTGAGGAGTTATGAGCAATTATGCTCGATTTTGAGAATTGAGGTTGATATGATAGTTGAATATTGATGTTTTAACATCGTTTGGACAGCTCGGGAGTTCCAGAGTGGAATGCGAGGCTAGTCCGTGATACGAGGGAAACGATTGCACTATACGAGGTGCAAAGAGGTAAGGGAAACTAAACCATTTGTGTATGTGATTTGCAAACTACTATAGCATGATTTGTGATTTATAAAAAAAGCACGTTGAGTGTTGTGTTGTGATACAATTGCACACGATTTTTATAGCCGGTTGGAGCCCATTATTTTATGAGTTTATAAGCTGAGTGTGAAATTGCTTTATAAACCGTTGAATTTTGTGTGAGTAATGAATTGGGCTCTACGTTAAGGCAATATCGAGATTTGAGAAATGTGTGCGTGCTTTGCCGGTTGGAACTCGGTTTTATTATGTTTTGTGTTGAGTACAAAACGGTTTTCAAATGAGTTTTATGAGAGAAAAACCACTATGAGTTCTACGTGAAGGCAAACTAGTCTTATGTGATTAAGACTTAGGTGTGTAGTTTTGAGTACACATCGGGCATTGCTCTGGTAGCATGTAAGCCCGATTCTTCTCCGTTCTGGTAACGTGAGAATAACCCATTCTGTAGCTATGCCACGTATACTTGGTGGCCGTTGCCACGTGAGAAACCCCATTTGGTGGCCGTTGCCACGTGAGAACCCCATTTGGTGGCCGTTGCCACGTGAGAAACCCTATTTGGTGGCCGTTGCCACGTGAGAAACCCTATTTGGTGGCCGTTGCCACGTGAAACCCTATCCTGTGGCTATGCCACGTGTGAATTTAAATCAGTGGCTATGCCACGTGTGAATTTAAATCAGTGACTATGCCACGTGTGTTTAGTGGCTGTGCCACGTGCATTATTATTACAGTAAGTTTATCACGTTAATTGAGAAAGCATTTATCGCATTATTTTCACATGCTTTGTTATTGCTCTAGACTGAGCCTTTTTACTTCATGTTTTCACATGATTTGAGACATGAGAATGTCGTTTTGAGTACTTTCATGCTATGGTTTTCAAATGAGATTAATGAGTTTCATATACAAATAAATATTTTATGATGTGCATTTTGGTTTATGAAATGAGTCCCTTACCCCCTTTACTGAGCGATTTAGAAGCTCACCCTGTTTTCTTTCCCCCCAGATTTCTTCAAGTGAAAAGGGTTTTCCTGCGACGTACGGAGTAGTGGCTAGTGGAGGACTTGAGCTCCAGGCCATATATTGTATTTTGAGGTATCTTTTATCTTTTCATGTACCCAGACAATTACTGTAATTGCAGACACTTGATGTATAACATTGTATGGGATGTATTAGGATTAATTAACTTGGAATTGAGTAATGTATATAATATAATATATATTATATTATGATGAGATCCTGAGGCATGATAATTATGATGATGTATGACACTGCACAGGAATGCACCCTTAATTGTGAATTAATGAGTAAAAAATTTTAAATTAGCCCTATTTTCCGCGCTTCCGGGGCGTGACATGGGTGCTATTGTCGAGCAATAGCACAAAAATTATGTATTGATCGAGCTTGCATTTTGTTTAAACTGAGATTGCTTTTCAGCATATGTAATGTTTTTCTCCTGTTCATGAGTTTTGTTACTTTTGAAAATTGCAGATTGATTGATGTTGTTACTGTGTTCATCTTCTCTTTTTCACTTTGATATTCAAACTGACACGGATCATTCTGATCGTTCTTTCTTTCGACATACTGAACAATCTTTGTGTTACTTTGGTTTTCGTTTGCTTTTTCCTGATTTTCTTTTCCCTCTTTTGTATTTTGTAGTTGGCTTTCTTCATTTAATCTGTTTTGCTTTTTGGATCCATATGATCTGTTATTGCTTTATTTCTGGTATTTGGCTGGTTCTGTTGAATCAACTCGCCTCAGCATGTGTGTTATTTGGTTTCAGAGATCGTCCAATCTAATTATTCACGGTGCAATGCAATGAATCTAATCAGATTGCATTCTAAAGCTAATTCTGCTGGGGACTTGGAAATAATGTCTTGTGTTAAAACGATTTTCTATGTCAATTGTGATTTGTTTTCCCCTGTTTGTCGTTGCCTGTTGGTTTTGTTTATGATCCTGGTTCCAGTAGCAAATTCATAGATTACTCCATTTTTCAATCGGATCTGCATGTCACCATGCACATAAGTGGTACGTCTGTTTCTGGATGCACTTCTATTAGTCAGCTTGATAACTTAGTGGTTCCTTATTTCATGCTTTCCTTTCTTTGCAGACCTAAATTTTGGTTTTTTTTTTAATTCAATGTTCAAATGTCTCCAACCTCAATTATGATCTCATTAAATGTTACTTTGTGCTTTTTTTTTTCAGATTCTACTTATACAAAAGAACGAGCTTACCCTGCTGTTTAGATCCAAATCATCCTATCGATCTATGTCAATCAATTCCAATTGGTCTTGAATCTTATTCTCTTGGTAATCATTTAACTTGATTTTCAACCTTTGTCATTTGCTGGTTTTAAATCTGCTGCATCCTCTGTTAATGTCATTTTTTATGATTCATAACTAATTTGCAGGTCATGTGGACAACGTATGTAGACCTCAATCATTGCATCGTGAGATCATCAGTTCCTTTGCTAATTTTTATGTTATTGACTCTGTACATTTTTCCTGTTGTTATGACCCTTTAAACTTGTTTTGTTATATTTAGATTGATAGAAAGAAAAACAAATATGTTTTTTGTTGAATATATTTGATGCAGGTAAATATTTTGAACCTCTGGATATAGGTGGCTTAGGCTTAGACTATCAGTGTCCATATTGTGAAACGATGATGTGGTATGGTGAAAAGCTTAAAAAAGGCAGTGCCACAGCATATCCGATTTTACTTTGTGTTGTAAAGAAGGAACTGTTGCTCTGCCTTCAATCAGGATAACCCCTCCTTTTCTTGATTGTCTATTGGATTATACAATGGACAAAGAACAAGAAAATTCAAGAATAATATTAGAACAAAAATTTGATGTTCCAGTTTACATTGATTTGAGGAAAAGTGCACGACAATATCAATAATCGTCTAGGCCCTTATTTCTTTAAAATAGGTGGACAAGCTCATCATCACATAGGATCTTTACTGCCTGCAATAGGTCAATCTCCTAAGTTTGTACAACTGTACATATGTGATATCGAAAATAAGTCGCTACTCGAATCAAAGCTTTCCAGTGCTCTACTTCCACTAATGATATTGATCTTGCTATTATTCAGGGATTGATTGAGATGCTTGACCAAATTAATGTAATTGTCAAAGTTTTTAGGATGGCGAGAGATAGATTTGCAAAAGATAATTATGCTCTTATTCGGCTTCGGTCATTGCTGGTAAAGATCATCATGATCGTCGCTGTGATTTACCATCGAACATGGAAATAGTCGGTTTAGTTATTGGTGATGATGATGGACCTCAACATGATCGAGATATTATTGTTGAACACAGGTCTGATGGTTTAAAATGAATAAACGAACTTCATCCTGCTTTCATGGCCATGCAATATCCAATATTTTTTTTCTTTTTGGTGACAGTGGTTTTCAATTGGGCATCAAATATAGACATTCAAATGGAAAAAAAAAGCCCAGGAGAAAAAACTGTTACAATGATGGAATATTATGCATACCTTATTCAGCAACGACCTTCAACTGGCTATACAATACTCATAAAAGGGAAGTTATTTTAGCAGTTTATTGTCGATGCTTATCTTTGTGTTGAACACATGTGTTTGCAATGGATTTAAGATAACCAACACCAGTTAAGATATGAAATATACCGAGGAGTACAGGATGTTGTCACTCGATGAGATGTTGACAGTCGTGCTATAGGTAAACGCATGATTTTGCCATCAAGTTTTGCGTCAAGCCCTCGGTTTCTATTTCAAAATTATCAAGATACAATGACAATTTGTAGACAATTTGGCCAGCCAGATTTGTTCATGACATTTACTTGCAATCCAAAATGGATTGAAGATGAGAAAGCATTGTTCATAATTTTCAGGCAAAAAATTGAAGACAGACCGAATATATTGGTAAGACTATTTAAACTGAGACTGAAATGCCTTATGGATGATTTGATCAAAAACAAACATTTTGGTCGAACAACGGCAGGTAAATCATTGTGTTTTCTAAACTGCCAGTGTATTAATTAACCAAACATTTTCTAGTTGCATTTTAAAGTATCTCATTCACATTCCTTGCTTCTTCTGTTTTGTAGTTGTCTACACTATAGAGTTTCAAAAGCGAGGTTTACCTCATGCTCATATACTATTGTGGCTGCACCCTTATGACAAACACACAACACCTAAATAAATAGATAAAATAATATCTGCGAAAATCCTGCACAAATTGCAAGATCCTGTTGCAGATGAAGCTATTGCTAACTTCATGGTTCATGGTCCTTACGGTCCTATTAATACTCGAGTTGCATGCATAAAAAATGGAGATTGTTCAAAACGCTTTCCCAAATCATACGAACCTTAATTGTTATTGCTAAAAATTCTACGGTTTCATATAAAAGACGAGTGCCAACAAGTGAACATATGATTGTTCAAAAAAATGGTGTTGCTTTTGATACAAGATTTGTTGTTCCATATAACATCGACTTGCTTGTCAGACACCAAGCTCATATCAATGTTAAAATCTGTGCAAAAGAAAAATCCATCAAATACTTGTTCAAGTATGTTAACAGAGGACCTGACCGAACAAGAGCGGTTATTGAAGAGGCTCCAATGAACTATGCAAATAACAATCAGGTTTCATCAGGCAATGCAAACATTGACCAAAATCAATCTGGTCAGATTGATGAGATAAAAACTTTTCTCAAATGTAGGCACATATCAGTTAACGAAGCTTGTTGGAGATTATTTATGTCACGACCCAAATTACCTAAAAATTAGAGTAAATTTTTTCGCTTTTTCATTTATTATTTAATTCTTACCTTTCTCTTATCGTGACCATCCTACAAACAGTTGGGCTATGATTCAGTGTTAGTCACCTCTCACCTATTTACCATTCCATTTCCATGATCACATTCGCATATCAAAGTTTACTACATACACAATGGTATTTATAACCCTACATCCCCAACATCATATCCGTTTACAGTACTGTGCATTACATATTTAGATACAAAACTATACAAATGTGTATACCTGTCTCTTGATGGGAAGCAGCGGGTACCAAAAATACAAGTCCTCAGCCGCTCACTAACTACCGCGAGTGCTCTGAAAAGATGAAAAAATAAGGGGGTGAGCAAACCACACGCTCAGTAAGGCAATTATGCAAGTAAGTAGATAGCTCCACTATCTACATGCTCATAATGCCAGGCCCTTAAAATCCATTTCTTTTCTTTAAAATCCCAAGCACAAAACCATGCATATTTCCATGACATAGTTTATCAAAACTATTTGTGCATATAGGAATCATGTAATTCATGCATCAATAGCATTACATGTGACATCATTAAATCATACTTAGCATGAATTAAATCAAAATCATGCATTATTTCATGCGATATAAAACAAATCATGAGATACAATCCTTTCATGAATTTATCATTAAAGCATGGAAAACACATCATGCTACTGCATTTAAATCATTTAATTTAAACGCAGTATAAAATAACCCAAAGGGGTTAAGCACCTCATAATTCAATTCCAAACTCGTAAAACAATTCATTAAAATTCATTATAAAACTTCGGTTATAAAACCACCCTCCTTTCAGGGTCACATATCATAAAATCATAAAATCGGGGGTCTGACCCCTCCTTCGGGTCTACCCTGGTCTATCGACCAATAGTTATATCATGTGAAACATGTAGGTGACTATCAGTAACAACATAGGACTATGGCCATAACCTCGTGATCCCTGGCAACACGGTACCTAGTGTGCGGGGTATCACACCTGAAACGGGAGGTGGGTCGGTCCTACCTATCAGAACAGCATAACATCAGGATTGCGAGGGCAAGGCTTGCTGCCTCGTGGCTAATTCCACTCCACTCCAACAATCCCAATGATACAGCGTACTCCACGTGACATACACGGTACAATGTACTTCGTGAACCCAAGCTCAGTCAGGAGTGCTTGCAATAGGTCTTATCCACCCATATCATCTCTATCTCAGTATGCACGTGTGAGCATATCATCCCACTGTGACACACAGTTTACAGGAGGCTCCAACACGGCTATATGCATGTCATATAATTCCCTGTGCGAGCGAAGCTCTATCACGGCTCCATGCAAATTCATGATATCAAAAAATCTCGTGCGGACGAAGCTCTAGCACGGTTTCATAAAAATCAGTAAAACTTGCGTACGAGTAGCACTCCAGTACGACTTTAAAATGAGTTATAAATTCATATAAAATCACGTGCAAGCAATGCTCCAGCACGAATGAATGCTTAAGTAAATCAAAACTTCGTACGAGCAACGCTCCAGTACGACTTATGCATAAATACATCAAATCTCGTGCGAGTTACACTCTAGCACGACTTTATGCAATTTCATATCAAAACAGGATGCGAGCTAAGCTCCAGCACCTCTCATGCATGTCAAATCATTAAAACTAGTGCGAGCAATCGCTCCAGCACCTTTTTATGCATATCACGTCAAAATAGTCAAAGCCGTCAAAACAGTCAAAACAAGGTGTGAGCTAGGTTCTAGCACCTCTCATGCATTTCACAATAATAAAAATCAGTACGAGCAACCACTCTAGCACATTTCATGCATATGATGTCACACAAATCGGTGCGAGCAATCACTTAAGCACATTTATGCACACTCACAAACGCAGATATAGTGCGAACTATATGCCAGCACTATTTGTTTCCATATAAACTTGATAGTTGGCCCATTTTCCAAAGAATTTTCATTTAAATATAAATAACACTTACGTAGTGTTATCTTGTGAAGTTTATGCAATTACTGGTCAATCTATCGATTTACTTTGCTTAAGACCACGAAAATTCCTTAAATCAGAAATTACTTAAATCATGCATTTCATGCATGTCATGCTTTCACCATCCTTAGGTGAACTTCTGTCACGCCCCGAAAATGCGGAAAATAGGGCTAATTTAAAACTTTTTACTCGTTAATTCACAAATAAAGAGTGCATTCCTGTGCAGTGTCATACATCATCTTAATTATCATGCCTCAGGATCTCATCATGATATAATAAATATTGTATTATACCCATTACTCGATTACAAGTCAATTAATCCTAATACATCCCATATAATATCATACATCAAGTGTCTGCAAATACATTAATAGTCTGGGTACATGAAAAGATAATATACCTCAAAGTACAAATTATATAGCCTGGAGCTTGAATCCTCCACTAGCCACCACTCCGTACGTCGCAGGGAAGTCCTTATTCACTTGAAGAACTCTGGGGGGAAAGAAAAACAGGGTGAGCTTCTAAATCGCTCAGTAAGGGGGGTAGGGGACTCATTTCATAAACCAAAATGCACATCACAAAGCATTTATTTGTATGTGAAACTCATTTGAAAACCATAGCATGAAAATATTCAAAACGACACTCTCATGTGTCAAGTCATGTGAAAACAGGAAGTAAAAAGGCTCACTCTAGAGCAAAACAAAGCATGTGAAAATACGAGTTAAACGCTTTCTCAAATAACGTGGCATAGCCACTGATTTAAAATCACACGTGGCATAGCCACAATACACACGTGGCAAAGCCACTGAATTATTTTCTCACGTGGCATAGCCACAAAACATACGTGGCAAAGCCACTGAATTATTTTCTCACGTGGCATAGCCACTGAATAGGGTTTCTCAACGTGGCACTGCCACCAATGGGGTTTCTCAACGTGGCACAGCCACCAATGGGGTATACGTGGCACAGCCACCAATGGGATTTTCTCAACGTGGCACAGCCACCAATGGGGTATACGTGGCACAGCCACCAATGGGGTTTTCTCAACGTGGCACAGCCACCAATGGGGTATACGTGGCATAGCCACTGATTGGGTATACGTGGCACAGCCACCGATGGGGTATAACGTGGCACAGCCACCAAGTAGGTCATTCTCACGTTACCAAAACGGAGAAGAAATCGGGCTTACATGCTACCAGAGCAATACCCGGTGTGTACTCACAACTACACACCTCAGTCTTATCACATAAGACGGGTTTGCCTTCACGTAGAACTCGTAATGGTTTCTCTCTCATAAAACTCATTTGAAAACCGTTTTGTACTCAACACAAAACGTAATAAAAATCGAGTTCTAACCGGCAAAGCACACGCACACATTTCTCAAATCTCAATGTTGCCTTAACGTAGAGCCCAGTTATAAACTCATAAAACATTGGGCTCCAACCGGCTATAAAATCGTGTGCAGTTCAAATCTCAACACAAAATACTCAACATGCTTGTTTATAAATCGTAAATCATGCTAAAACAGTTTGCAATTCACATACACAAATGGTTTAGATTTCCCTTACATCTTTGCACCTCGTATAGTGAAATCGTTTCCCCCGTATCACGAACTAGTCTCGCATTCCACTCTGGAACTCCCGAGCTGTCCAAACGATGTTAAAACATCAATACTCCACATCACATAAGCCTCAATTCTTAAAATCGAGCATAATTGCTCATAACACCTCAATTCTCTTGATTTCTCGTAACTCAACCCTAAACTACAACTCTATTCACAATATCCCAATGTTCGATATCTCTAATACCAATTATCTACGCTAATTCTCCACATTGTCCAATTTTTCATTTATAGCTCACAATTTCCCAAATTCACCAAAATTCTCAATATGCATATCACTCCTACCACATTGAAATTTAATCAATCCCTAGTCATCTTTCAGCCATTTCAACACAAATTCAACCACCAATAACATCAAAATCAACTCAAATATCAAGATCGAGGTTTAGAAATTACCCAAAGCTTGTGAGACGCACAACTCACGCCTCGATCCGATTCGTCCTTCGATTTCCAAGTATGTTGTTCTCCCTTTGATGAGGAACAACTTTCCTTCTTACCACAATAGCTGATTTGGCCGAAAATGGGGGATTTGGAGGAGTGAGAAACTAGGTTTTCGAAAAAATGGAGGTTTGAAAGAGAGAGAAAGTGAGATTTCAGGAGAAAACACGAGTTCCTTATATAGACTGGAGGTAGGAGATCGATCTGTCTCCTGGGGAGATCGATCTGCGTTTGAATTTTTGGGGACGATCTGGGCAATTTTATGCCTAGGAGATCGATCTGTCGAGGGGTGAGATCGATCTCTTTATGGCTTTATGAGATCGATCTGTGCCTTGAGGAGATCGATCTTCTCCCAAACAGAAGCATTTGGAGATCGATCTCCTCCTCATGAGATCGATCTTCTCTCAAACAGATTCATTTGGAGATCGATCTCTTCCATTGGAGATCGATCTGCTCCTCAAATTTCCCCTTCCTCGTCATTTTTAATTCACCAGATCGATCTCTCCTTCTCCCAGATCGATCTGTCCTCATGGATCAAGCTTATTTTACACACTTAACACATAAATCTCCAATTATAATTCCCACAATTCACTTAGCTCAATAAATTACACTTCAATTTATTATTACATCATTAAATATGTCTGAAATTCTCAGATCTCACATCCTCCCCACCTTAAAAGAATTTGGTCCTCCAAATTCAACTCAACTAATCAAAATAGATGGGGGTATTTCTCCTTCATGAGACTCTCTAGTTCCCACGTCGCTTCTTCCCTTGAGTGATGCTTCCACAAGACTTTCACTAATGGGATGCTCTTGGTTCTCAGTACCTTCTCTTTTCTATCGAGAATCCGGACGGGTTCCTCAATGTAGCTCATGTCCTCCTGTATGTCCATCTCATCATACTCTATGACATGAGAAGGGTCCGGGTGGTACTTCCTCAACATAGATACATGAAAAACGTTGTGTATTCCGGACATCTGTGGGGGTAATGCTAATCTGTAAGCTACCTCGCCCACTTTCTCAAGAATCTCAAATGGTCCTATGTATCGAGGACTCAATTTCCCTTTCTTCCCAAATCGCATGATACCCTTGCTCGGTGATACTCTCAGAAATACTGCATCACCAACATCAAACTCGAGTGGCCGTCTACGCACATCCGCGTAGCTTTTCTGTCTACTCTGTGCAGCCCGTAACCTCTCACATATGAGTTTCACACTCTGTACGGCTTGCTCAACAAGCTCGGGAGCATTTATCTTTCTGTCACCGACTTCTTCCCAAGCTACAGGGGATCTACACCTCCTACCATATAGAGCCTCAAAAGGTGCCATTCCAATACTCGCATGATAGCTGTTATTGTACACAAACTCTGCTAGGGGCAGGTGATCATCCCATGATCCCTTAAAATCCATCGTACACGCCGTCAACATATCCTCCAGGGTCTGAATAGTCCTCTCTGACTGACCATCTGTCTGAGGATGATAGGCGGTACTAAAACTCAATCGAGATCCCATGGACTCCTGAAACTGGGTCCAAAATCTGGAAGTAAATCAGGAATCTCTATCAGAAGTAATACTCACTGGAGCCCCATGTAATCTAGCTATCTCGCTGACATACAGTTCAGCTAAGGCATCCACAGTATCTGTGCTCTTGATGGCAAGGAAGTGGGCACTCTTGGTCAATCTATCCACAATGACCCATATCGCGTCACGACCTCTTCGGGTCCTCGGTAAACCCATAATAAAGTCCATAGTGACATGCTCCCATTTCCATGTAGGTACAGGTAAGGGCTGTAGTAGTCCTCCGGGCTTCCGATGCTCAGCTTTCACTTGCTGGCATACTAAACACCTGGCCACATACTCTGCCACATCTCGCTTCATACCACTCCACCAATACACCTTTCTCAAGTCTCGGTACATCTTAGTACTTCCTGGGTGCATGGTGTATCGCGAGCAGTGGGATTCTCTCAGTATCTGTGTAAGACCCCGTATATGTAAAAGGGTAATATGTGTAATTGGATCAAATAATATGAATGGACTTGTAATGTAAATTATGATTGATGTAAGTCCATGGATTCAATGTATGTATGTGTAATACAAATTGTAACGTACATACAAGTTTCATTGAGTATGAATACGGAGAAATGTGTTCTACCAAGTGATGGATGTGATTGAGACTCAAAATGAGTAGTGTGGTAAAATGGAATGGAGTTATGCTTCCATTTGATTTTATGTAGCATACCTTGGAACATACAATGAATGCACACAAGTTTCAATGTGCATAAGGTATGAATGGATGCCATTTTCAAGTTATAAATGTGGATGGATGAGAAAATGGCCATGGCAATAGATTAAGGAGGTGTTGGTATGAGTTGCAGCAATGAAACTGCAGGAAATCTGGAAAACATGAGGTCCAGATCGATCTCCCAGGATGAGAGATCGATCTGGAAGAGCCAGAATGCTCTTATTTGGGTGAACAAATAGAGCAGATCGATCTCCAATGGAGCCAGATCGATCTGCTAAGCATTCTGTAAGTGAAAAGATCGATCCTCAAGCACCCAGATCGATCTCCTTAGCTCTCTGTTTGGGACCAGATCGATCTCATGCTTCGACAGATCGATCTCATGCCTCAACAGATCGATCTCATTGCTTCGACAGATCGATCTCAAGCTTAAAAATGCCGTGAAAAAGAGGAATTTTAAGGGACCAGATCGATCTCCTCTTGGACTAGATCGATCTCCTCAAGTCAACTCTATATAAGGAGAGCTGAAAATCTGGAAATCTCAGAAAACACTTAACCTTACAATTTCAACCCCAAAAACCTAATTTTCCCTCTCTAAAAATCAACCATTTTCAGTGAGATTTGAAGAGAGATCATTAGAGGCAAAGTTGTTCCTATCAAAGAGAAGAACAACATAGTGAGAGGGCATTTTTCCATTCTTGGAGTTGAAGGAGTTGAGGGCATTACCAATTGTAGCAAGGAGAGAAATCACATTGGTAAGATTCTAACCCTCCAATCCAAATGTATTAGCTATTTAATTGATTTTGGAGTTGATTGATAGGAGTATTGATGGATAAACTACTTAGGAATGTTGTGGAAGTGGTGTGACCTAGAAATCTAAAATGGGTATAATGTGGGGATATGTGGGATTGAATGAGCCTATCATTTATGGCATGCTAAAGTTGTTATTGGGGTAATGTTTATGATTTTAAATGGTTAAATGAGATTACATTGTGAGTTTGGAGGAATTGTGGAAATGGGTATGAATATACTTGATAAACGCCATAGTGAGGGAATTAATGAAGTATGAACACTATGAGCTTAATATCGATTTGATATCGATTTTGAATAAGTTAATAGGCCTCAAAAGATCCATAGACTCGAGTTATGGGTAAAGTAATGAAACGAGGCCGTATAAGCGTTAATAGAGGCTATAGGTTAAATTGACTATAGCAAGCGCAAGGGTTGCAATATATGGGTCGAATATAATGCGGGATACGATTTTGTGCAGTCCCGAAGAGTTCGTTGAAGGCGAACCGAATCGTACGAGTAAGCAGCTTAAGGAAGTGGACTCACGCATCGCAATTCCAGGTAAGGGAATTTTGTGAGTATATAGAGATAGCTGCTCGTATTTTGAACTGGGTGAATATTGGGTGTTGTATGAAATGCATGAATTGCTCAAATAAATGTTGATGGTATTTGTGAAAGATGATGGGTATATGCGTGGTTTTGGTTTTGAAGTGGATGTTATGAAAAAGGGATAGTAAGGCTAATAATTGCATAAATCATGTGTTTTGAATGCCTTTACAAAACACAATGCTTTGATCTGAGCAAATAAAAGGATAGGCTGGCTGGTACTTGAATGATGTCGTGAAATAGCCTATATGAGGCACTAAGCATATTATGTGATGTTTTGAATGCACATAAGCCGCCTATCGCGTGTATGTGATATAATTCGCGTTAGAGCCTCGCTCACGCGAGATTTCTATGTTTTCACTTGTGTGAAACGTGCTTGAGCTTAGCTCGCACTTTGAAATTGAATTTGTGATGATGTTTATAAACCGTACTGGAGCTTCTGCTCGTACGTGGATTGTGAATGGTTATCTTATGAGTATAACCGTACTAGAGCTATGCTCGTACGCGCCTCTTTATGAGAAGATGCATGATGCATGAGTCGTGCTAGAGTTTTACTCGCACAAGCTTGTACAATGGGATTCGTATAGGGTTGTGAAAGTGGGTAAGATCCTTAAGCCTTACATCCTTAAGCTAAAATCCTTAAGCCCGAGGAGGCAGGGAGGCTCTGTTAGGCGGGGAGGCTCTGTTTGGTGGGGAGGCTCTCTTACGGTGGGATCCTTAAGCCAACATCCTTAAGCCCAAAGAGGCGGGGAGGCTCTGTTAGGCAGGGAGGCTCTCCTACATGCGTATGGTAAAGGTAAGATCCTTAAGTCCTAC
Source organism: Firmiana major (assembly GCA_033439115.1). Classification (NCBI taxonomy): domain Eukaryota; kingdom Viridiplantae; phylum Streptophyta; class Magnoliopsida; order Malvales; family Malvaceae; genus Firmiana; species Firmiana major. The sequence continues at coordinate 31,749,944 of CM065913.1, read as the reverse complement.
ATCCTTAAGCTAACATCCTTAAGCCCGAAGAGGCAGGGAGGCTCTGTTAGGCGGGGAGGCTCTGTTCGGTGGGGAGGCTCTCTTACGGAAAGGACCCTTAAGCCCTACATCCTTAAGCTAACATCCTTAAGCCCGAGGAGGCAGGGAGGCTCTGTTAGGCGGGGAGGCTCTGTTCGGCAGGAAGGCTCTCCTTCACGGAATATGGAAAACTCTTGGTATGGGGTAGATAAGACCTAGGAATGGCACCCCCAATCATGATATGAGTTGCGGAGTACGATGTACCGTGTATATCACATGGAGTACGATGTACCGCATGATGGTTATGTGATGAGAAAGTCTGGCGAGGGATAATTCATCTTCGTGCCAGCATGATACCCCGCACACCTGGATGCGTGTGGTCTGGGATGATTTATGATGTAATGACTCACATAGGCACTTCTGATATAGTGACCTAGATTTATACACATGCGTGAATTGTGGAATGTAAATGTGGTTGTGGTTTGTAAGTTGATTTGGTGGTGTTATGACGTTGGTTCAAAAAGGAAGTTTCTAAATGAATTGCCCTTTTATGAATTTAAATGAGATTAAGCATGAGATGTTTTATACATGATGTCTCCACCATGTTTTATATGCCAAGGTACATGATTTGATACATGATATATATATGTATATTCACATGGCATAGTTTTATTCCTCATGCTCGTACTATAAACGATTTATGCATAACACTATCAGCATGTAGATAGAGTAGTTATCTACCATGCTTGCATTATTGCCTTACTGAGCGTGTGGTTGCTCATCCCACTCTATTTTCCCCCTACAGAGCGTGCATAGTAGCCCAGTGAGGACTGAGGCGTATTATTTTGGACTCCGCTGCATCTCCATCGCTAAAAGGTATATACACAGTGATTCTTTTTGTATCTAAACAATGTAAAAGCACAGTATTCTTTTGAGTTGTACTTATGGGGGATGTAGATGTCAGTAAATCATGTATTCGTATAAGTACACAATTAAATGCACATGTATGACATCTTTTTAATTAATTGAGAATGAATGAGATGTGGTGTTTATTATTGACTCACAGCCCAACAGTGTGTGGTGAGCTTAGTTCACGACTGGGTAAGGTAACAGTAAAACGCGAATAATTTTCAGTGATTTCGGTTAAAGAGAATGGAATTGGGTCGTGACAATCTGTCTCTTCAGGGTATCATCGTCCGGTACACAAATCCGTCCTCTGAACCTCAACAATCCATCCTCACTGATGGTGAGATCCGACTGCGAACTCTGCTCAGCCTGGCTAACCATGTCTATCAATCTCTGATCACTGCGCTGCCCAGTTCTAATCTGATCCATGATCCTGGGCTCTATCCGCAGGCTAGCCAAAAATTCAGTCTCTACCTCTTTAACTCTGATCCGAAGTTCGACGAACTGCTCTAACAAATCCCATTCCCTGATCATCATAGCAGATATCATACTCTTCCTGCTCAGGGCATCAGCAACCACATTCGCCTTACCCGGATGATATAGAATCTCGCAGTCATAATCCTTAAGGAGTTCCATCCATCTCCTTTGTCTCATGTTTAACTCTTTCTGATCAAAGAGATATCTCAAACTCTTGTAATCAGTGAAGATCTGGAATCTTTCCCCATATAAGTAGTGTCGCCAGATCTTCAAAGCAAATACCACAGCGGCTAACTCCAAATCATGCGTGGGGTAATTCCGCTCATGGTCCTTCAGCTGTCGCGATCCATATGCGACCACTCTTCCGTGCTGCATAAGCACACACCCCAATCCTTGATGAGATGCATCACTATACACCGAGAATCCTCCTGATCCCTCGGGAATAGTTAACACAGGTGCCGCTGTCAATCTCCTCTTTAACTCTTGAAAACTGAGCTCACATTGATCATTCCATATGAATGGAGTCTCCTTACGCGTGAGCTTAGTCAAAGGAGCGGCTATCCTCGAGAATCCTTCCACAAATCTCCTGTAATACCCTGCCAAACCAAGGAAGCTTCGTATCTCAGTCACTGTCCTCGGTCTTTCCCAATTAAGCACAGCTGTTATTTTACTCGGATCCACTGATACTCCTTCCTCTGAGACTACATGCCCAAGGAAAGCTATCCGGTTCAGCCAAAACTCACACTTACTAAGCTTTCCGTATAATTGCTTATCCCGGAGTATCTGAAGTACTAACCACAAATGCTGTGCATGCTCCTCATACGACCGAGAGTACACCAGGATATCATCGATAAAGACTATCACAAACTTATCCAGATAGTCTCTGAACACCTTGTTCATCAATCTCATAAATGCTGCAGGGGCGTTCGTCAATCCAAAGGACATCACCAAAAATTCGTAATGGCCATACCTTGTCCTAAAGGCCGTATTTGGAATATCTTCCTCCTTGATCCTCAATTGGTGATAGCCCGATCTCAAATCAATCTTAGAAAAGACTGATGCCCCTCTTAGCTGATCAAGTAGATCGTCAATCCTGGGCAGTGGGTATTTATTCTTCACCGTGGCTTTATTCAACAGCCGGTAGTCTACGCATAATCTGAGACTACCATCCTTCTTCTTAACAAATAGTACTGGCGCTCCCCACGGTGAAACACTGGGTCTAATAAACCCTTGATCCAATAACTCCTGTAGTTGTTTCTTTAATTCCTCAAGTTCCACTAATGCCATCCTGTAAGGAGGTTTAGAGATCGGCTGAGTATCTGGTACCAAATCAATGGTAAACTCCAGCTCTCTCTCTGGTGGTAAACTTGGCAATTCATCGGGAAAAACATCCAAAAATTCACACACCACAGGTATATCCTCAATCCTCGGATGTTCCCGCTCATCGTCTGAGATGAGTGTCTCATAACCTTCACATGAATAATCATATTTAATAATCTCCAAAATAATGTTAAAATTCTCAAATTACTTACTAGAAATCCCCATATTTATTCCCTCAATATCTCAATTGTACACTGTAAGGCTCAGGTAGGGAGAAAGTTACAATCTTAGTGTAGCAGTCTAAACTCACTCGATTGGTCGCCAACCAATCCATTTCCAGAATTACATCAAACCCATGTATATTCAACATGATTAGATCTGCTAACATCACTCTATCTCCCACCTTAATTTCACATCCTCTACAGATTAACTCAGTTCTCTGGGATTCACGCATAGGGGTATTTACATGTAGTATATACTCTAGAGGTTCAAATTCAAGTTTAATCTACATGCAAAATGCTCAGAAATAAACGAATGCGTAGATCCTGAATCAATCAACACATGAGCCTCATAATTACAGACAGAGAGTGTACCTCTTATAGTTTCTGCCGAAGCGTCTGCGGTCTCCTTATCCAGGGCAAACACACGTCCCTGTGCCACAGGTTTCTTCCCTTTCTCTGCCGCAGTGGCCCGTCTCCGGGGATCCACTCTCTGAGGCTGTTGTCTAGTGGGCTCCGGAGCATGTGGTATCTGAGGTTGGGGACAGTCCTTCACTCTGTGACCCATGTCACCACATCTGAAACATCCATGGATCGACCCAGTACAACTTCCCTCATGCGATCGGCCACAATCTCTACAAATCCTCATCTCCGGCCTGACATATCGAGGGGCCTCCTTGATAATAGGATAGGCTCTGGGTCTCTCCAATCTGTCCCTCTGCACCTCAATCCTTCCTCTTCTGAAGGAACCTCTCCGAGCCTCTGACTGGAAAAGTGCTGGCCTCTTGCCCTTATCTCTATTCACCGCTCTGAGCTCATTCTGGGATTGTACCATCTCAATCCCTCTTTCAACCTCTTGTGCTCGTCTCAGAGCATCTCCAAACTCGGTAATACATAGCCCCATCAGTCTATCTCTAATAACGGGCTTCAACCCATACACAAACTTCTCTGTGCGGAGCTCTTCACTCTTGAAGGTCTCTGGGTCATATCTCAATAGTGAGGTGAACTGGCTCTCATAGTCATCCACCGACATGTCACCCTGTACCAAACTCAAAAATTCGGCCTGTTTCCTTCTCTGAGCGGCTCGTGGTACATATTGGGTTCTAAAAGCTGTCTGGAACTCTTCCCAACCAATCTCATCCTGGCGGGACATCAAGATACCCTGGGTAGTACCCCACCAATCTCGAGCTCTCCCCTTCAGCATATAGGCGCTCATACTGACTCTCTCAGCATCGGTGCACCCCAGTAAATCAAATATAACTCTCAACTCCGTCAACCACTCCTCAGCCTCTGTAGGATCCTTCTTTCCCCTAAATGCGGGTGGATTCATCTTCAGAAATTCCTTTAGTCGGACCTTACTTCTGTCCTCAGGCTGAGTGACGGGAGGCACTGGGGGTATGGGAGGTCCTGGTGGTGGTGTAGGGGTAGTATCCGAGGCATTAACTCCAAAGTGTTGCGCGAATAGCGCCGCCATCTGCTCAAAACCTTGCCTCACATCGGTCTCAATCCGATTAAATCGAGAGTTAGGACTCTCTGGTTGTGGGATAGGTGGTGGAGGAGACTCTGCCTGCCTCCTCGAACGACCTCGTCGTTTACTCATTCTCTATCTCAACTCGTCTCCTGCGCGTACATATCACAATCGATTGAAATCTCAATCCTCAATTTCAGTTCATGACCAGACTATTACAGACACTTGGGATGTATTCTATTTCACTTAACCGACACTGACAGTACTAGACACCCTAAGCTCTGATACCAAGAAAACTCTGTCACGCCCCGAAAATGCGGAAAATAGGGCTAATTTAAAACTTTTTACTCGTTAATTCACAAATAAAGAGTGCATTCCTGTGCAGTGTCATACATCATCTTAATTATCATGCATCAGGATCTCATCATGATATAATAAATATTGTATTATACCCATTACTCGATTACAAGTCAATTAATCCTAATACATCCCATATAATGTCATACATCAAGTGTCTGCAAATACATTAATAGTCTGGGTACATGAAAAGATAATATACCTCAAAGTACAAATTATATAGCCTGGAGCTTGAATCCTCCACTAGCCACCACTCCGTACGTCGCAGGGAAGTCCTTATTCACTTGAAGAACTCTGGGGGGAAAGAAAAACAGGGTGAGCTTCTAAATCGCTCAGTAAGGGGGGTAGGGGACTCATTTCATAAACCAAAATGCACATCACAAAGCATTTATTTGTATGTGAAACTCATTTGAAAACCATAGCATGAAAATATTCAAAACGACACTCTCATGTGTCAAGTCATGTGAAAACATGAAGTAAAAAGGCTCACTCTAGAGCAAAACAAAGCATGTGAAAATACGCGTTAAACGCTTTCTCAAATAACGTGGCATAGCCACTGATTTAAAATCACACGTGGCATAGCCACAATACACACGTGGCAAAGCCACTGAATTATTTTCTCACGTGGCATAGCCACAAAACATACGTGGCAAAGCCACTGAATTATTTTCTCACGTGGCATAGCCACTGAATAGGGTTTCTCAACGTGGCACTGCCACCAATGGGGTTTCTCAACGTGGCACAGCCACCAATGGGGTATACGTGGCACAGCCACCAATGGGGTTTTCTCAACGTGGCACAGCCACCAATGGGGTATACGTGGCACAGCCACCAATGGGGTTTTCTCAACGTGGCACAGCCACCAATGGGGTATACGTGGCACAGCCACCAATGGGGTTTTCTCAACGTAGCACAGCTACCAATGGGGTATACGTGGCATAGCCACTGATTGGGTATACGTGGCACAGCCACCGATGGGGTATAACGTGGCACAGCCACCAAGTAGGTCATTCTCACGTTACCAGAACGGAGAAGAAATCGGGCTTACATGCTACCAGAGCAATGCCCGGTGTGTACTCACAACTACACACCTCAGTCTTATCACATAAGACGGGTTTGCCTTCACGTAGAACTCGTAATGGTTTCTCTCTCATAAAACTCATTTGAAAACCGTTTTGTACTCAACACAAAATGTAATAAAAATCGAGTTCTAACCGGCAAAGCACACGCACACATTTCTCAAATCTCAATGTTGCCTTAACGTAGAGCCCAGTTATAAACTCATAAAACATTGGGCTCCAACCGGCTATAAAATCGTGTGCAGTTCAAATCTCAACACAAAATACTCAACATGCTTGTTTATAAATCGTAAATCATGCTAAAACAGTTTGCAATTCACATACACAAATGGTTTAGATTTCCCTTACATCTTTGCACCTCGTATAGTGCAATCGTTTCCCCCGTATCACGGACTAGTCTCGCATTCCACTCTGGAACTCCCGAGCTGTCCAAACGATGTTAAAACATCAATACTCCACATCACATAAGCCTCAATTCTTAAAATCGAGCATAATTGCTCATAACACCTCAATTCTCTTGATTTCTCGTAACTCAACCCTAAACTACAACTCTATTCACAATATCCCAATGTTCGATATCTCTAATACCAATTATCTACGCTAATTCTCCACATTGTCCAATTTTCCATTTATAGCTCACAATTTCCCAAATTCACCAAAATTCTCAATATGCATATCACTCCTACCACATTGAAATTTAATCAATCCCTAGTCATCTTTCAGCCATTTCAACACAAATTCAACCACCAATAACATCAAAATCAACTCAAATATCAAGATCGAGGTTTAGAAATTACCTAAAGCTTGTGAGACGCACAACTCACGCCTCGATCCGATTCGTCCTTCGATTTCCAAGTATGTTGTTCTCCCTTTGATGAGGAACAACTTTCCTTCTTACCACAATAGCTGATTTGGCCGGAAATGGGGGATTTGGAGGAGTGAGAAACTAGGTTTTCGAAAAAATGGAGGTTTGAAAGAGAGAGAAAGTGAGATTTCAGGAGAAAACACGAGTTCCTTATATAGACTGGAGGTAGGAGATCGATCTATCTCCTGGGGAGATCGATCTGCGTTTGAATTTTTGGGGACGATCTGGGCAATTTTATGCCTAGGAGATCGATCTGTCGAGGGGTGAGATCGATCTCTTTATGGCTTTATGAGATCGATCTGTGCCTTGAGGAGATCGATCTTCTCCCAAACAGAAGCATTTGGAGATCGATCTCCTCCTCATGAGATCGATCTTCTCTCAAACAGATTCATTTGGAGATCGATCTCTTCCATTGGAGATCGATCTGCTCCTCAAATTTCCCCTTCCTCGTCATTTTTAATTCACCAGATCGATCTCTCCTTCTCCCAGATCGATCTGTCCTCATGGATCAAGCTTATTTTACACACTTAACACATAAATCTCCAATTATAATTCCCACAATTCACTTAGCTCAATAAATTACACTTCAATTTATTATTACATCATTAAATATGTCTGAAATTCTCAGATCTCACAACTTCCCTCAATAGGGGTAAAATAGTCTTTTCCTATTTCGAGTGCTTAAAATCTTTAAACCATTTTTAGGACCATTATACAATAACAATGTATACATACATAATCAGTGTATACAAAAGCTATTAAAGTACGCGTAGCTACCTCTAGCTACTCACACAATTCTCTTACCTCATTTTTTTGTACAGTCTGACCTTTTCCACTGATATCTCGTCATGCAGTCCGATTTGCTTCGAATCTAATCTCCGAAACTGCGGATACATATACATCAGGTCAAATTCAATACAATTAATTTTATTTCATATTTTTTTGGGCTTAATTTAAATCATTGGGCTCGTTTACCCATATTGAGCTCGATTGCATCAAAATGGACCTTAATCGGCCTTAAGCCCATTTTCTCACTTACTATTCACATCATCTAGGCCTATTGGGCTCATTGGGCCCATCAATATTTATTGGATCTCCTTCTAAGCTCTCGGATATCTCAATTAATTATTTACGACAATTTATATCAATTTTCAAAATATAATCCATTTTATGCGAAAATTGAATCCGTAATTTATGCGATAAATTTTAACACGTATAACGATACAATATTGTCATAAATAAGGGTTACTTACCCGTGATTCCATGATAGTACACAAATCGAGGCTGTCTCGAGCTCTCGTTCTACGTCAATTGTTGAGCTATTAAATATTTTTTCGGGTAAACTTTCAGTCGAATATTAATCAAATTAAATATTTCAAAATTTAAATCGGTCAATTCGACCGCTTACTGACTTACCCGTAGCTCGATTGCATCACTAAATTTTTTTTCAATTTTTCCCTTTTTTCTTTTTCCCTTTTTTCTTCCTTTTTCCTTTTCTTTTTGGTTGAACCGGTTCGGTCCAGCGGTTCAGTCCGGTTCAATCGGTTCAGGCATCATTTCATCGTTTCGGCGTCGTCTGATCGATTCTCGGGCCGTTTTCAGTGCCGTTCGGTGCGCCATCACCTGACCTTCCAAAATTGAGCCTCGGTGTGGCTCAAATCGACGCCAATGGCCGCCGATCAAAGCCTCTCTCCCGCGACATCTCCCTCCGTTTTCGGCGTGCTCCGTTGTTCTCGGCGCTCGTGCCGGCGCCTGGTGGTTCCCACGAGGCTCGTCGCCCTTCGTCGGCCCTCGTCTGGGGTCCCTGGCCGCCGGTGGTGGCTCGTCCAACGATCTCGTTTCACGCCTTCCGTTTTCGTTTCTTTCCCTCTTTGTTTTCTGTTTCCGCGATTTCAGTTTTAGTTTTTTTTTTACTTTATTTATTTATTTATAATTTATTTTAATATTATTTTAATCATTAAAATAATATTAAAATTTTCCAAAATATCTAAAAATTATCATAGTAAATTCATTTAATCCGTAAATGAATTTATCAATCCGATTTTACCTTTTCAGTATATTTTTTTAATATTTTCGGGCTCATTTTTCGAGACAAAAATGTAACGACCCTTGACCCTTGAAAATCGGAGATTTTTTTTTTTTGAACTTAATTTACCCACTTATTCCCTTATTCACTTAGGCTGTATTCTTGTTCAGTGTCAATCCTTAAAAAATATCTCATTTAATTTATCCTTATACAGATTTCATCCCGACACATTATTTTCAATAGATGTCTGTGCATACAAATGGTCTGGTAAAGAGAGAAGAGTGTATACCTCAGCATGTACAAAAGGTAGTCTGGGGAAGCTCATATCCACCAGCCTACGTCGTCTACGCAGCATTTATTAACTGTAATTCACTGCAAAAATCTGAGAGGTAGAGGGGTGAGCTTTTGGGGAAAAGCCCAGTAAGGTAATACTCTTAAAGCAGCTCTGGTATATAAAAACCTTTGAAATTGTTCATAGAACAAAACTTAATGCAATACATAAATTTCCATTTCATGCATAAACGTCGTAAAGCATGCGTGTCAATAAAACCATTAACATGCTTAACCATTTTCATGAACATTTCATAATCATTTCATAAACATCTCATGCATATTTCATAATCATTTCGTAAACATCTTCTGCATATTTCATAATCATTTCGTAAACATCTTATGCATATTTCATAATCATTTCATAAACATCTCATAAACATCTCATTATAGTCGATTTGATAATTAAAATCAAGGAGACTAGGCTATAACTAAGTCATGTGATACGTGTCATTCTCCATTGGAGAGTCATCATACCTATGGCCATGGTAAGTGGGCTGTAGACTGGATCAGGGTCGTACAACCATTTCGTAAAATATGGGTAGTATCCATCTTACTTACTTTCACTAGCACCTAGCTAGGACACGGGCACCAAAGGCACTCTCCGTGTGGGCAACATAATTTCGTGCTGCGCGGGTACGAGATACTACTGAAACATCATCATAAACCACCAGTAGCACGACATCTTCCACACAGGTCGAGTCAAGTGCTAAAGGGGCCTACGTACCGGCACCTCAAGTGGTGGAGCCGGAACACCACGAGAAGTAGCCAAGCATGAAGCTTAAGTCTCAAAACATATTTTCTTTTTTTCGTAAATACTTTTGAAAACGTCAAAAGTTCCATTTCAAAGCGTAAATATGGGTTTTCAAGCCATCATAAAACTTTCATGCATTTTCATAATTCGAAAATTTATTTCATAAACATAGATGTTCTAGCGAACATTTTGTAAAACGAAATCATGTTTTGTAAACAGTTTCGCAAGTATGGACACATTGATAAATCATTTCAAATCATATGCTCTTTCATAAAATCATTTCTCAGTGAAACAAGAATGCAATATCAGAACTAAGTTAAGTAATATCCCTTACCTCGATTTATCGGGTATCCCGAATTCGAACAGTGATGTCTCCTAGTACCTCCTTTAATCTTTTCTACAATCACCTACACCGAAATTGTAGACTTAGCACCCTATTCATGCGAATTGCGTTAAAAGCGTAATTTATCATTGCTACTGCGTGTGTACGTATTATTGTATATCCTTAGGCCGACACGCACGTTTATATATTTCTTCACTATTTATATATTTGCTCCTACAAGTATTAACATATACCTTTATTATATACATCCACATGTATACACGCATAAATATATATTTATATAAATATACACTCCTATATGTATATATATATATATATATATACATGTATATACTTTTATTGTTTTCATGTTTTCCTATCTCATATATATATATATATATATATATATATATATTCTTTGTATATACATATACTTGCACACATTCACCTTTCATACCCTCCACATGTATATGCACCTAAATAAATAAATAAATATATATATATATATATACTCCTTTATATATATATATATATATATATATATTTATATATATATATATATATATTATCATTATTTTCTATTTTTCCTTATCACCTATGCATACATATTTTTTTGTACAAATACTAGCATACCCAATTTATTATATACACCTATTTGTACATGTACCTAAATAAATAAATATACATATATATATATATATATATTTAAATAATTATTTCGAAAATTAAATTGGTTCATTTGATCACTTACCGACTTACTCGGAGCTCGATTACATCACCGAATTTTTTTCTCATTTTCCCCTTTTTTTCCTTTTTTTTCTTCTTTTTTTCCCTGGCTGAACCGGTTCGGTCCGATTCAGTCCCGGTCCAACCTTCTCCCTCGCCGTTCGGGACTTTTTCGGCCGGTTCTCCATCGGCTTCCACCTCCAGCTTGTCCGCGGGGTAGTCCGGTGCATGGATCTGGGGTCGGCTTCGCCAAAGCTTGCCGAAAAGTGGCCAGTCCGGCCTCTTCTCTCCTCCGGCGTCGGTACCCAATCTCTTCCGCGCCGTTCGGCGGCGTTTCAGGCCAATCTGCGCATGGATCGGCGTCGCAGACGTCCCTCTCTGGCCGGTGGTGGGTCGCTCCTCCCCTCCTCGGCCGCCGATCGTCTCCATTTCCTCCCTTTTCTCTTTTCGGTTTCATTCTCTTCTTCCTTGATTCCTTTCGGGTTTCTCTCGCCGGCCTTCATTTCGTTGCCGGACTTCGTAGGGGTCGGCATCAGCAACCCCATCTCTTCCCCCCGGTCACCGCCTCCTCTCGCCGGTGGCCTCTGCTTCCCCGTCGCTGCTTCTCTTCTGATCTGGGAAGGGAATCCCTTCCCTTCATGTTTTCAGTGTCGCGCAATATCGCGCGACACTGTTTCCAAATTTTATTATTATTTTTTTTATATATTTTATATTTTTCTATTATTATTATTTTATTTCTATTATTATTATTATATTTTTTTTATTATATTATATTTTATTAAAATATAATATAATATATAATATACCCAAAATATTTATATATATATATATATATTTAAATCCAATAAATATATATATTTATCTTATTTATTTCCCGAGTATTTTATTATTTTATTTATTTTATTCAGACTTACAATTTTATTTTCACTTGTACGTTTTTTTTACAAACCAATTTACAAGGAAATTTCGGGTATTTACAATAAATTTCAAAAATATTAAATAAATTCATATCTTGATCAATTTAACCTAAAATTTAATTATTTCTTTGTTATTGATCAAGATTCTCAAATCTATTATTTTTTATTAAATTTTCTTGTCACGATAAATGTCGAATTTTGATCTTTTGATCGTTTTACCCTTCACGTGTTCGGGAATACCATTTAAATCCTTTTTGTATTTTTTCATTTCGTGTTTTAAATAAAATCGGGTCTTACAATTTAGCTTTGAAGTGCACCGTAGGGACCTTGCAGTCATTCGGCTTCCTGTTCATTTGCCCAATGAACATTATATAACTTTTCCTGAAAATGTTGATTTGTCAAATGTGCTGCAACAAGCAATGTTACATAGGACAATGTTTACTGAATTGAGGGAAACAAACAAAATATATCCAAGTGCTCAGAATTTAACATACACAGATTTTCCTACACAATGGGTTTGGTGTCAAAAGGAAAAACAATGGAAAGCAAGGGAGAAAGGAAGAGCAATAGGGTGAATCAACTTCATCCATCCTGTTGCTGGTGAATTGTACTTCCTTAGGCTGCTCTTGAATGTTGTAAGTGGTGCTACAAGTTTTGAACATTTAAAAATAATCAACGGGATTGTCCATGATACTTTTCAATTTGCATGTCGCACATTGGGTGTTCTGGGTGACGATAAAGAGTGGGATCATGCTTTGGAACAAGCATTAGGGTAATAGGACCTAAACTGAGATAGTTATTTGTTACATTGATACTTTTTTGTGAAGTGGAAAATCTAATGGCTTTATGGAACAAACATTGGAAACTATTAGCCGAAGACATCTGGTATCGATTAACCAATGGTTTAGCAACGAACCAGAACTTTTTGTCTGAACAGGATTTGAAAGATGAGATCTTGCTTTCCCTTGAAGAAATCGTCAATAAGAATGGATCATTACTATCAAACTATGACTTGCCATCGTTATTGATTAATTCCACGCATGTGATACGAGATAAAATGGCAAGAGAAGAATTGGATTATGATGTTCATAATTTACAAAAACAACATGCATCATTTGTTTCCATGCTGAATGATGGACAAAAAATTGTATATGATGTTGTTTTAAAGTCAGTCAGAGAAAATAAGGGCAAAATGTGCTTTGTTTATGGCCATGGTGGAACAAGGAAAACGTTTCTGTGGAAAACAATCTTAGCAGCTCTTCGTTCAGCTCAAAAAATTGTATTTGTTGTAGCATCATCTGGAATTGCATCTTTATTATTACTAGAAGGTCAAACAGCTCACTCTCGCTTCAAAATACCTTTGAATATCGACAATATATCAACGTGCCAAATTAAACGTAATTCGGAGCTTAGAAATCTCATTCGCATTGCAAGTTTAATTATTTAGGATGAGGCTCCAATGGTTCACATGCATTTTTTTTGAAGCATTTGAGAGAATATTGCTTAATATCATGTTATGTAATATATGTGGAAAAGAAGATCGTCCATTAGGAGGAAAGACAATTTTACATGGAGGTGATTTCAGGCAAATCTTGCCTGTAATTACTGGAGGAACAAGATCTCAAACTGTTAATGCATCAATTAGCAAATCTGCTTTATGGAAATATTGTGATGTCTACACTCTGAACGTCAATATGAGACTAAGATATGACAATTTGAGTCCAACATCAACAAAACAAATGCAAGAGTTTGCAAAGTGGATTTTGGATGTTGATGATGGCAAAGTCAGTGCTACTCAATTTAATTTTGTTTCTGATAAGACATGGATTAAAATACCTCCAGATTTACTGCTTCGTGACATAGGAGCGACCATATTTACCATCATAAATGCTATTTATCCAAATTTGTAAAAATCCTTTTATGATCTCCTTTATTTAAGTGATCGTGCAATTATTACTTCTTTTAATAACATAGTTGATTTGATCAATGCTCAGGTTCTATCAGTGATACCAAGTAAAGAACACCATTATCTAAGTTTTGATTCCATTTCTAATATCGATGGTGATCTTCATGATCAAGACATCCTGTATCCCCTGGAGTTCCTCAATTCATTGAAATTCCCAAATGCTCCAAATCATGACTTGTCTTTGAAATTAGGTTATGTGGTTATGTTGCTTAGGAATATAAACCAAACAGCAGGCCTATGCAATGGAACTAGACTTATAATCACTCAATTAGCTACCAATGTTGTTGAAGCCCAAAATATTACTGGTAGCCATACTGGTCACAAAGTTTTTATACCTCGAATATGTTTGTCCTTAAAGATGCAAAATGGCCATTTATGCTCAAAAGAAAAACAATTTCCCTTTTGCCTATCATATGCCAGGACCATCAATAAAAGCTAGAGACAAACTCTTGAATTTGTTGGCCTATATTTACCAAAACCTGTTTTCACCCATGGCCAATTGTATGCGGCAATTTCAAGAGTTACAAATAGAATAGGTTTGAAAATCTTGATTTAAAATTCATATGTTCAATCCCATGACTTGACAAAGAATATTGTTTATACTAAAATATTTTATGATTTACCAGTAGGTTCCTTATTTCCATTTCAATTACTTCGTTTCTATCTTTTTACATGCAACATGTTTTATTCTTCATGTTTGCATTCAATGCAACCTGCAAATGCTTGAATATTTTGTCTTCAGTGCAGCTCTGAGTCAACCCTTTTTATAAGTGATAGTGTTGTTGTATTGATTTACTGCATCTCTTTTTGTTATCTTTCTGTGACAAGTGAATCTTATGTGAATTATTATGTGACCAAAATAAATTTTTGTTTGTCCTAATTTTTGGAATTGCACAGGTAAACACTATGCCAAGCTGCTCCCCAAATCAAATCGGTCTATATTTTGTTTGCTCATTGCCACTATTTATATTTAGATATTGTTATTTATTTTGATCATCAATCTTATACACCTACTAGATAATTAACATTTGCAATTAAAAAAACACTTTTGTTCACTTAATTCAGCTATTTCTGCTAAATGTCTACAGATATTTATTAGACGACACTATGAACTATCAATTTCTTGACGAGCTTCGACCTTTGCAACCTACAAATAAAGTTCAAATTCGCATTCTAAGAATTTGGGATAGCATTCTTCCAAACTTTGAAAACAAATTAGTATCTGTCGATTTGTTGGTTGTTGATGAAAAAGTAAACTTTTTTGTTTGTTCTGGATATACTTTTGTACAATTTTTGACCCCATGATTTTGCATCATTATTGAATCAATTCAACTTTTTCCATTGTACAAGGAAATGGCATGCAGATTATCATCCCAAAAAAAATATGAGTAGCTTTTCAAACCATTGCTGAAAGAAAGATCAGTTTATGAGATTACAAATTTCTTTGTTGGAAAAGTGAAAAGCTCATACAATGCACTTTCTGCAAAAGTTGTTATCAACTTTGGTCGTGGTACGAAACTCACAGAGATACCTAATCCCGTAAGGTCTTTTCCATTGTATTACTTCCAACTCCAACCATTTTCCTCACTTGCAGCTCAAGATGATTCCAACTATTTTCTTACAGGTTGTGTATCTATTTCCCATTATATTTACTAATACTAATGTTGCTTAATTTTAAAAAATATCTCTTAGAAATCAAATAAGATTGATTCAAGTTTGTTACCATCTTTGCAACCATTATTTAGACATAAATCTTTGGTCCATATTCTTTTTGCCTCAGATGTGATCGGTGTACTGACCAATGTTGGTAATATTGTTGAAGCATTTACAAAAACAGCTCAAATCTTGTTCATCGCAGAAATATCAAAATTCAAAATGAAAATTTTGTATTTTATAATCTAAACTTATTTGCATAGCCATGTAAATAACAATCAAAATACTTATTGTGTTTGTACCTCTCCTTTATACTTTTATTATTTCCTAGTAGAGAAACACTTGAAACAACATTATGGGCAACAATTGGCCATGTCTTTGACAATTACAATGATCTCTTCACAAGAACAAACATTGTTGTTATGCTTACTGGGATGATTATCTGTAAATTCTTAGGTACATAACTAACACTTTCTGGTTTTTCTTTTCACATTCTTTATTATATATATGGCATAACCCATCCAATGTTTGTTCTAGTATGTTAGGGTTGTACACTTTGTCAAATTCAACCGCTTCAAAAGTTTATATCGAACTGACATTCCGAAAACGAAGCTCTTAAAAAATCGGTCCATACTTTGTTATGATTCAATGCTGATTTATAATCCAATTGTGCAGATTAATTCATATACATTTTTCGATTCTCTTTGTTACTATTAGGTACTCTGAGCAATCACTCATAATTGTTCAGCTAGATGAACAGGTTCGACCAAGATGAGAAGCAACAAATGACATTCGTGAGAATAGAATGACAATCGAGCAACTCTTGAAACTAGATATCTCACGTTCAAAGGTGTTATTTCTTTATCTTGTCTTGTGTATAAAACATAAATTAATTCAACAAGTTTATGTTTTATAGTCACCATTGTTACACAAATATGTAATTTCAATTTTCTTGCTACAGGCAGAATCTCTACTTTACATGCAAAGCAAAAATCTCCAACATTGATCGTTCTGCTGGTTGGTTCTATAATTTTTATTGTTACAACGTTTGTAACAAAGCTTTGAAAAACATAGAAAATAAACTACAATGTCTTGTTCATAATCAAGTTCACCAAGTTCCTAAACCATGGTAAGATACAAATATGTTTACACGTTTACCCAAAACGATCTTTGAAATTCATGCATAAAAACCATTCTTATTCATTGAAATTTGTTGATTCTCTACTCTAATATTTTATGTGTCTGCAATAAGCTACAAAATCTCCATCAATGTCCAAGATGATACTAGTGAAGTAGATTTCATGGTGTTTACTAAAATAGTTGAACAACTCATCCAAAAACCCATTGCTGAACTAGCTGCTGAACAACAACTCGACCAGCAAGTTTTGCTTAAATCTGTTAAGGAATTGATCAATCAAGAAAGAATCTTTAAAATAAATCCCGCAAGACAATCTTTCGAATCAAGTGTACCCACATTTGCTGTTAATAGAACATTCTTGGTGGATGATGAAAATGTTCCTCTCATGGACAGACTACAATCTACACTGAGACCAACAACTGCAACACAAGACTTGCAAAATCTTGAAACACTCAATACAGATATTGCCCCAACACAAAATATCAACCTTGAAATTCCACCAGATCAATTCCCAGTTGAGTCACCTACACAACAAATGGGAATCAAATTTGCTAATCTTATGTTTTATCGTTATCGAAAAAGCATGAATTTATTATTTATTATCAAAGTATGTAACCTCCACTTTTTCTTGTATTTATATCTTAGCATTCAAGAACTAATTAAGCAATACGACAAAAAAGTGGATCCAGCGCTTTGAAAATAAAACTTTTTAGGTAAAAACTTAACTAAACAAACGAAACCAAGTGTAAATTGCTCATTCATTCTTACTTGCTATGTACTCAAATATATTCTCACCATTCAACTTGCATTTAACAGCAGTGAAAAGGAAGAACACAAATCAACATCTGCAACCGATCAAAAAAACAAACAACGATTTTCATAGGCTTGCACAGATTCTTATACACCACATATTGTTAAAATTTTAAGCACTTGCGTGTATGCATATGTAAAAAGCAAAATAAATTTGCAATGTTTGGTTTACAACATTTATGGATATGGATTATTGCATAAATCATAATTAATTTTTTTATCAAAATAATAGCTCTTCATAAGCATAAAATTATATTCATTTTGATGTTTTCAAATTCAATTATTGTCATACTTTATTATTCTATATATTTCTAAATTCTCTTATCAAATATTGGTTATTTATTGACTAATAAAATGTTCATAAATTATCATTATTGTTTCCGTTTTTATTCTACAGGGGAAAAGAGAAACTAAAGAAATGAAGCATTCTTGCAATTATGAATCTCCCGCTTGTCCAAATTTTACTCTCACCATACATGTTGAACATCACTTTTGCAAGCACTAGCTTTTGAAGAAAGCTAAACATGAGCTAAGATGCACGTATTTGACTTATCATCATTTTGCCTTTTTTTGTATCCTTCTGCAGTTTGGTTTCTCATTTGACGCAGCTGTACTAAATACAAAAAAGTCACTTCGTACCTTCTCTGCAATTACGGCTTTTGATTAATCTATAATGTAATCATGCTCGCTTCCTTTTTTAATTCACCTGTTTGCTTAATCATTTGGCACAGTCACACCAATGTACAAAAAAGTCTTTTAAGATTCTATCAGCGACTGTTTCTATTTGATTGTAGGTGTTATCAACGCAAAACAACCACGTGTATCAAACATCAAAACACAAATGCTTTTGATGAGAAAAAAATATGTTGTATGAATCATTGGGAAACAATTATTATTCTAGAAAGACTTATTTCTTCTATTCTTTTGCTTTCCTTGTCTTCCCTGTACAGAAACTCAAGTTTTTTACAAAGATAAATAACAAAATCCTGCTCATCACAGATATGCAGTATAAACATTTATAACACACACCAACTCTGTCACCCTTTCCCATTTACAATGCAAAATCATTAACCTTTCCTGTCAATAGCGAGAAAAAAAAGTTTTTTCACCTTAACCAAAGTTCAGCCGAATAGTCCACACCTCTTCCCCAGATTTTTCACTTGCCATTTTATTGCACTTCACGCCTTGTACACACATGCATAATATGTATTGTCAAGTGATAGATTTTCTGACTTCTGCCTAAATTACTGTTCCAAACATTAAGAGCACCCTACCATTAATGATTTCTCTCTATATTTATTTATAATTTATAATTACAATTATTATTATAACAAAATTAAAAACATAAAGAAGCTAAAAATTGTTTGCCTCCTTCATCTTCTTCTATTCTGCGCAAAGACAGTGAAACACCATGAACAATCTAACAATTTTAGTGCCTGCCAAGTTTTTTGTAAACCACTCAGCTACAATTCCATGAACAGAAATAATCAGGTAAATCAACAAGTAATGTTTTGTTTACTGTCTGTTGTGTTTCGCTATTGATTATACTTTGCAAAAATCACAGTTCATATTTTTCTCATAGTGCTTCATTAGTGATTTAAGACATTTACTTGGTTTTGATCAAACTTGTTGCTTTTATGTTGTTTCTGATTTCCTTATGTATGATTCAAGTCTTTTACTCTTTGCAAAAAAAAAAAAAAAAAGAAAAAAAAGAACAAATCAATGCTTTCAACATCTGAAAAAATATTGATCATCATTTGTACTGTATTTAATCAATCTCTATAACTATATACAGCTTATTCCCAAAAAATTCATAGATCAGAATGCAAATTTCTTCTCTTTCTCATCAGAAACCATGCTCTTTAGCCATCTTCTTGGACCATTCCAACTCAAATTAGAATGTC
This sequence comes from Firmiana major, assembly GCA_033439115.1. NCBI lineage: Eukaryota > Viridiplantae > Streptophyta > Magnoliopsida > Malvales > Malvaceae > Firmiana > Firmiana major. The sequence continues at coordinate 31,730,690 of CM065913.1, read as the reverse complement.
AGGATGGAGAATTCTATTTCACAAAGGTATGGAACAAATATGTTAATGCCCATTATCTATTATGTGGAGATACATTGATATTCAATTTGATTTCAAATTTACACTTTAATGTCACTGTTCATACATATGAAGGTTTAACTTTAAGCCATGAAGATATTCAGATAACAACTGGTAAGTATCTTCACCCTTTCAAGCTTTTTATCATTTGCTTTTTCGACTGCTTATTATCTTGCATAAACAACATTTTGCCTAGCCCCGTCCAGCACGACAACTCAAAATGTACTGGTCGCATCGTCTTCTCAACTACACCAAGGCCAAAATCAATTTGATGCAGCTTGCAATGTAAATATGAACACACCTTTTTTAAAAACTACTATGACTAGAACTAACGTTCAAAGCTCTTTCTTGCTGGTAAGTTTGATTAATATTATATATATATTATATATCTAATAAATTTTTATTTCATATATATATATATATATATATATATATGTTTAGAACAGTTTTATCCATATTTGATACAGATTGTTTTAAAATCTGTTAAAGATCATTTTCTCTTTATTAGCATGTCACGCGTTCATTTGCAAGTAACTACCTTCTCAAATCATTTGTCGACTTCATTTTCACTATCTCTAAAAAAGAGCAGACATGGAAAGTTCGCTACATTTGCACTGACCAAAACGAAGTTTTTTTTTACAGCTCGAAAAAATTTTTCACTGATAATGCCATCAATATTGGACAAACTTGCACTTTTACAATGACTGCACCCACAACTTTTCGAGTCTTCTTCGCTACAGGTTATATTTTCACTCATCCAATTGCTCATCATCGTATTATATAATTATTATTAAATTATAAATATTAATTATCATAATAATAAATACTATACGAAACTATACATGCATATAAAAATATGCACAAAAGATACCATTTATTTGTTTGCATTGTCTCAAATTCTCTTCTAAATATAAAACATAGTTCAGATGATTTCTTTTAAAAAATGGTTATACAATGACACACTTTTGCTTGAGGTAAGATTATATGTTATGTTTATATATTGATACAAGAATGACAAAAAAATATCAACAAACATACATTTAGCAACACCAACATGCCATTTATGACATGATTTCCATGTGGTAACATAGAAGTTTTTCCAAAACTTGACACAATATTTGACAATCAATTTTTTACCAATTATTTGCAGGTTCTCTGTCAAGCAAACAACGCAAACCTTATGATGGCTCGATATTTAGCGATGATGAAAAAGACCTGATAGAACTTCCGCCACTACCACTTTTTTAAATGCTTTTGCACTTGTAAAATTTTCTTGTCTTATAAATGCTATTATATAGTATTGCAGTAAATAAATATAGTAGGAACTTCTTGTCAAAAAACCTTATAAATCTTATCTTATTATATAATAATAGTATAGTAAATATATATTCAGTGCCTCTTCACAAAAAACTTTACCCGACTATAAAATTATCAAATTTTACACATGTAAAGCAATATTACATGCATGTAACTGTAGAAGCTTAACATATATAACTTCATCCAAAGAAATTAAAAAAAAATTATATTTCATTCTATAATTTTTGTTTAAAAATGATCGAATACCATATAAAAATTGTTTCGATTATTATTATACCATATATTTTACATATAAAATTTGTTAAAAATATTATAAACATTTGTCCAAAGTCTACCAACTATATATCATATATATTTTTAAATGCATTAAATTTAAAAAAAAATTATTCATCTGTCTATTGTTCAACTTAAAAAAACCTAACCTACTTACCAAATTTTTACTATTTATGCTTTACACAAATTGTGCTTTCATTAATATTCTATCTTATGAATTTAAATTGTCAAATTCAATTAAAAATTGTAAAATATATTGTTAACATTTGTAACAGTTTTGCATAGACTGTATAATAATTATATTCGCAATCTATTAAACAAAACAAGTATCATTTATTACATAAAAATGAAACAATTATAATTGTATATAAATTGAAAAATACCTTCTTCTTTTATATGCAAAAAAAAAAAATTTCCTTTTATATGCAAAAAATAAATTTTATAACAGTTTTTTAAAAAAGCAAACTTTATATTGTGAAAGAAACGCAACATATTTTTGCAGGAAAAAACATATATACAGATGACAAAAAAATCACACTGATTTTTCAGTCTAAATTTCACACTACAATCATCAACTTTTATTCTAGCTTTTTAAATATATCTAATAAATAAGATTTGACAACTACTCACATCACAATTTCTCATATCCTGCACAGACCACTACATCCCCTCTGAACCATCTGCTCTGCTTCTTCCCGATTATTTATGCTCAAATAAATGCTTTCCCAATTCCTGTACAAAGTACTATCTCCAACTAAACACTACTTCTATTTTTCTTTCAGCTTATTTGTAACCAAAATAAATGCAAATCCAAAACAAACTCAATCCATCCTTTTTTCTGCTGCTTTACCCTAAAAAAACCTTTCCCATCACGACAATGGCGACCCGAAACGAGCAAAACGACTACCAATGCTTCAGAATCGTTCTCGAGTCTAAGATCAGAAAACACACCTTGGTAAGCCAACCCATTACACAACGATCTGCTTCAATTTCTTTGATATCTACTCGTGTTTATGTCACGACCCAACTATCCAAAAATCAGAGTGAATTTTTTCGCGTTTTTGTTTATTTTCTTACTTAATTCTTACCTGTCCTCGAATCGTGACCAACACTCCACTACTAATTGGGCTGTGCGTCAATGCCAGTCCCACCATACATCTACCCTAGTACTTATTTCTTCTCCAGTCATTTATAATTGTTATATTATTTATACATCCCCTAAAGTTACTTACAATCATGTTACTGTGCTATGCTTATGTAGATACAATAAGTACAAGTGTATATACCTTATGTTGATGGGCAGCAGCGGATATCCGGAATGCAGTACTGAGTCGCCTCAACTTCAACTGGAGATCATCTGTGGGAGAAAATGAAAGGGGTGAGCACATCAAGCTCAGTAAGGCAATCCTACGAACAAGTAGGTAACTATACTACCTACATGAACGTAGTGCCATGCATAAACCACCCTTTCTCCACACATTTTAAAACAATGCTATGCATTATGATGATATGTAAAATACATTTGCACGGAAAATCAACATGCAATTATCATAAATCATTTCTTTCTCAATTAAGATTTTGACAATAAAGTCAGGACTCGACCCCTCCTGCGGGTGATCCTGACTCACACAAAATCATGAAAACATTTACATCACACGTGGGTTTTGAAAAGCATGGAAATACCATCATGCAATTTAGTTTTAAAACCCAGTTTAAATCATCATAGAAATCATCAACATGCGAGACTAGGCAACGTCTGTATATAGGTAAATAACTAGGACTATGGCCACATCTGTCCTCGTGAGTTCCTCAGCTACACGGATCCTAGTGTGCGGGTTCTCACCATGATCGGGAACCGCCCGGGAGGTGGGTCAGTCCATCCCGTCAGTCTTATCCGATCCCCGGCATCCGAAGATGCTGCATCCGGAGATGCCGTATCCGAAGATACAACACGGTACATCGTACTCCATGCTACTTGCACGGTACATCGTACTCCATGAACCCATGTAATATCTCTAGGTACTCCGGCCCAATTGGCCTGCTTCCCACAGAGGTTTGTTTCTCAATACTCATGCCATGTCTCAAAACGCACGTGCGAGCCTATTAAATCGGTGACACACAGTCTACCCGATGCTCCAAGCACGGCTCATCGCATGTTCTCATAAAATCTGTGTGAGCGATGCTCAGCACTCTCATCAAAACACGTCAACTGGCAGAGCCCGCTTACATCCCCACAAGGCCGCCAACCTCATCCCTCACTCACACCCCCACCTAAGAGGTCTCTTGAGCCTGTTGGGCCTTTTGGCTGACTCCAAGGGCAGACAGCGGTACTCCACAAATCCGGTAAAACTAGTGCGAGCTAAGCTCAGCACTCTGTATATTATAAATCACATGAAAATTTTATAAATACTGGTGCGGGTTAAACTCCAGCACCCTGTCTCGAAAATCATGTAAAAAATATGGTGCGAGTCAGACTCTAGCACCGTGTCACGAAAGAGCATGTGAAATCTGGTGCGAGTTATACTCTAGCACCTATGCATGTAAAACTCTAGTGCGAGCTCTCGCTCCAGCACTAATGCATGCATCACACAAATCGAAATTACCGTGCGAGCTGAGCTCTAGCACGTCATATGTCAATAAAACACGTAGGCGGCTCTATTTACTCAAAACAGTTTTCAAATCAATTTCACGTTGAAAGTATGCAATGCGGTGCACTTTCTTTCAAGGCGAGCCAGCCTACTCATGCATGCGTTGAAATATCTCCAGAACGAGCAGGAACCTCTTGTCCTTGCTCCTCCCAATTTTTCCTAGATTTTTGGAATTTTACCCTTAACAAGGGTATTTTAGTAATTTGCCCATTCGGGGCACTAAAATTATTATTTGACCTCTAGACCCTTCAGGATATTTTAAAGGACTGCATATGAATTTAAAATTGCGTACTGTTACCTCTAGCAGTCCGCAGAATTCCCTTACCTCGATTCTCGTCGAGTCTGACCTTTCTCTTTTCCAATGTAGTCCCATCGCGCAGTCCGATATGTTTCCAATCCAATGTCCGGAACTGCGTATTAATATTCCTCAGGTCAGATATTATGATTTAATTGTACTTAATCTTTTCTGGGCTTAATTTAAATCATTGGGCCCGTTTACCCCTATTGGGCCCGATTGCACCTTAATGGGCCTTAATCGGCCTTAAGCCCGCTTTTCACTAAATTCCCACTTATCGAGGCCTATTGGGCTCATTGGGCCCACCAATAATTTATCGGGCCTCGTTCTACTTCTCGAGTAGCTAAATTAAATATTTACGACAATTAATCTAAATTTCCATAATTTTATTCAATTTATGCGGAAATTAACTCAACATCTCGCATAACGAGAAAATTGTCGTAAATAAGGATCACTTACCCGAGATTCCATGCTAGTCCGCAAATCGAGACTGTCTCGAGCCCTCGGTTGATGCCAATCGTCGAGCTACACATTTAATTTTATTTTCGGGTAAACTTTCCGGTCGAAATTTAATTAAATAAAACATTCCGAAATTTAAATCGGTCAATTCGACCGCTTACCGACTTACCCGAAGCTCGATTGCATCGTAGGAATTTTCCCCAATTTTTTTCTCTTTTTCTTTTTCCCTTTTTCTTCCTTTTTTCCCTTCTTTCTTGGCTGAACCGGTTCAGACCGGTTCAGACCGGTCAGACCGCCGGTTTTTCTCCGGTTCGGCCGGTTCACCGCCGGTTCGCCACCTTGCCGGCCGGTTCTCCGCCGGCTTCCACCGCCAAACGCTCCGCAAGGCCGTCCGCACCTCGAATCTGGGCTCGGATTCGCCCAAGGCCGCCGGAATGCCGTCGGTCCGGCCTCTTCTCTCCTCGCCGTCGGACCCATTCTCTTCCCTTGGCCGTCGCCGCCGATTCCGGCCGTCTCGTTGAGTGCCACCGGTGCCAAAAGCACCGCCGTCGACTGGGCTCTCCAAATCGGGCCTTGGTTTCGCCTGGATCGCCGCCGTTCGCCGCCGGTAGCCCTCTCTTTCCCGCGGGCTTCTCCTCCGATTTCCGCCGGATTCCGGCGTCCCCACGGCGCGTCGTCGCCGCTGATAAGTTGCCTGAGGTCGGGCCATCCTCGCCGGCCCTCGCCTGGGGTCCCTGGCCGCCGACGGGGTCGGGCCTCTGCTTCCGTTTTGCTTCGTCTTCAGCTTCTCTGCTTCTTTCTCTCTCCCCGATGGTTTTCCAATTCTATTTCTTTTTTTTTTTTTTTTTTTTCAATTACTTTTTTTTTTCTTCTATTTTATCAATTTTATTATTTTTATTTTTATTTATTTTAATTATTTTACTATTCATTTAAAATATATTAAATACCTCAAAACATCTACAAAATTATTATTTTATTCTAATTTAACTAATTTAATTTTATTTAATTTATTTTTAATCCTTTTTCGGGTATAATTGCTCCGTATTTTCGGGATATTGTCCCGGGTGACCTTTCGACATATTTTTCGATTATTTTCGGGATTATTTTTCCGAACTAAAAATCTCGATTAATCCCGATTAATTTTCATAAATTAATATCTTAATCAATTTAATCCGAAATAATTTTATTTCACTTTTATTGACCAAGATTTCTCAAATCCATATTTTAATTAATTTTCTTTATCGAAATTATACCAGCTTTCGGTCTTTTGACCATTTTGCCCTTACACGTGTTCGGGATTAATTTAACCCGACTTCCTTCATACTTCCTCTATCTTTTCTTATTTAGTTTTCGTATTTTTATTAAATTCGGGTCTTACAATTCTCCCCCACTTAAGGAATTTGGTCCTCCAAATTAGAACAAAGTCATATGAGTCCATATACAACTCCGGGTATATCGATCATATCATACTCTTAAAATTTATGCGACCTTCTTCGGAGTGTATTACTACCAAAGGACTTTAATTAGGGAGATTATCTTAAACCCCAATACTGTCTCTTTCCTGTTCAATGCCCGAATCAACTTCTTCAATATACTCATATTTTCATTAAACTGAACTTTTGGAGTTCATATCCTATCACCTCTGCTGGATCTGGATAGTAGTACCGAAGCATCATAAGCTGGGACACATTGTGGGTGCCTATTAATCCAAGTGATTAACAACAACCTACAGGTCTTATCTCCCACTTGTCCAATCTCTCAAGAATTCGATCCAGCTCAACTCAATTTACTTCTTCCAAAAGTTCCGCTATGTCCTTATTCTCTTAGGACGTGTAACTTTCAACCATAATAATTCACCAAGGGTGAATTCCAATATTTTTCTATCTGTTCTGAGGTGTTCTTAATCTCTCATCCTTAACTAAACATCCTCAGAGACTTATTATCCAAAGTCAGAAATAATTTCTACCTGTCACCCACTCTTTCTTATCCAATTTGGGGAACAGCCCCTACAGCTATACACTGCCTCATATCTCGTTATCCCGATACTCAATTGCCAATTGTCGTTATTGGCGACTTCAATTAGAAATCAACTGATCATTCCAGGAGCTTATAAAATCACTGGCACACGCTTTCATCGGATCCTCCAGAACTTGTACAGTCCTCCCTGACTGACCATCTGTCTGAGGATGTAAAGCTGTGCTAATACTCAGTCGGGTTCCCATAGCTTCCTAAAAATATTCCCTGAGGTAGGAAGTGGAGCGGGAATCCCTATATGATACCATGCTCACTGGAACGCTACTTAATGTTCCACAATCTTTCTTATACCTGAATCCTCATACACACTCTGAGTATCTGGGGAGTTCATAACCAGAAGGTGGGTGGACTTAGTCACTCTATCGACTACCATCCAACTAGTCTCCTGATTTATCCGGGTCTCCTATAACCCATCACGACATTCATGGAGACTTACTCTCGTTTTTCGTGCCGTGTCGATATAGGTAGGTGCTGCAATAACTCTGCAGACTTTTAATACTCTACCTTACTCTGCTGACACACTAGGCACTTTTCTACAATCTCCACCAATATCTCTTTTCACATCTGACCACCCATACCCCTTTTGAGATTTTAATATATATTATTATTACCTTCCGCATGCACTGTATATCCCGAAGAGTGAGCTTCTGACAATATCACTATCTCATCAACTGTGGTCTTGGGGAGCACTCATACTGTCTCTGAATCCTCAGTAACTCATTATCACCCACTGTGAACTCTATCACTGTACCCTTCTGAATCAGACCCAAACTATCGACATCCGGTCGATCATCACGCTAAGCCTGGCAAATCCGGGCACTCTCATCCGGTACTAGTCATCAGGCTAGCTGTCACACAATCACTGTCATCCTCAGAAGGGATCACATCAATACTGAGGTCCACAACTGCATCTAGCAGCTCACGCTCCCTGACCATCATATGTGGTACCATCCCGAGGCTCTTTCTGCTCAAGGCATCAGTCATCACATTCGCCTTTCTTGGGTGGTACAATTCTCATAAATCAAAATCTCTCAGAAGCTCTAACCCAATATGTATTTTCATATTCGCCCCTTTCTGTGAAAACAGATACTCGGGCTCTATGATCAGTGCATATCCATAATTCTTCACCCTGTACATAATAGTACCATATCCTCGGTACAAATACTGTTGCCAACTTTAAATCATGGGTCAGATAGTTTATTTCGTGATCGAAGAGTTGTCTGACTCCAAAATTGACTATCTTCCCATTATACATCAATACACAGCTCCATCATAACTTTGAGGCATTCATACTCACTGAAAAGCCTCTTGAGCTGTTGGGCATGGTGAAATTAATCATGGTGGTCAGTTCATACTTCATCACGCCAAATTCACGTCACATCTATCATCTTATTTATCATCTTATTCCAAGATCACGTTTTCTTAGTTAAACGTGTCAACAGGGTATACCATTTTAAATCTCGCAATAATCCATCTGTAAAAGCTATCTTCCAATTGTTGCTTATAATTCGCCCTAGGCTTTAACTACTCCCAGCATATCACCGTTAATGATGATTACACTCGATCTAATCCTTGACTTATTTACGCAAGGCGTACAAGATCCTTCTCAACCGCTTACGTTTTCCAGGTGCTAACCTGCGCTATTTCCTTTTCTTATCTTAACGGCTCTTATCAAATTTTACTACGTTAACCTTTATAATTTGTCGAATTTTAATGTTCTTATCGTCTTAGTAAGGTAACCTCAATTACTTCGCATATTAAAGGTATTCCTTATCTAGCATATATCTCTACTCCAATACATCTTGTACTTAGGATCTATCTTATCTCGAAGATTTTCTCCTTTGCGTATCAATTATAATGAAACTCTTGTCTTTATTCATTCTGTGAGTACATCCTTTACTCCTGTAATTTCAACCGTTACACCCCTGTTTATCAACTTAAAATCTCTATATCTATATTCCGTTAATTCATCCTCCTCTATTGGGGTACTCATTTACCCATATTGTAACCGATGACGTAGGCATTCATGCCTTTTACTCACTTATATGCGAATGAAGGCGGTATGAATAAATATGTGGCACCAGGATTAATGAACATATGTACTTCGTTATTCATAACAAGTGTGGTATCTTACACCACATCCATGAAACATCAATAGCATCCTGGTCCAAGACATCCACTCGCCTTCGTCCAATAGCCTACTTTCCTTTTTCTCTTCGGCTATGGCCTCCCTTTTCGTTTTCAGCTATAACAACGAAATTTTTCTGTCTCTTTACTTTTTTGTGGGGCGATTTCGCCCAACTCTGTGAAATCAAAATCAATGGTCCATCATACCACACTTAACGACCATTTTCATCAATACCGTGTAGGTATAGACCCTCCTTCTGTGGTATCCACCACACATTCCACAGTAATGACACTGCTACTCTGCTTCGTAGCAGGTCGAGGTCCTCCAATCACAATGCCCACAAGAGTGCCCAAAATTAGATGCACTAGGGCCTTACCAATTATCTTAGCCCATAACTCGTTACATCAGATCTTTTACCAATTACCAATTTTCCCATTTTTGACATCCTTGTCATTTCTCGCTTTTCTTTCTGTCTCTATCTCGGCCCTCACTACCTTTCCAAGTCTCAGAGGCGTGCAATTCATGTTCTTATTTACCCAACTGTAAATCTGTGCACTGCCTCGGTATAGGTAATATCTCACGGGCCAATCGGACTCTAATTGAAAATCTGAGCCCTTCCATAAACTTTTAGACATCTCGACTGTCACTTTTCATAGTGTCGAGGTAATATCTGCCCAGAATATAATCGAGTCTCCATACTCGTCAATAAATTAAATCCTCTGGGTCAGAGTAAGGACTTTAATCCAAAATTTCCTTTAAATCATGTCCAGGATATCCTGTCACCGGAATACATCCATAATCATTTCTCATATCAGCTCTTAAGATGGGTCGAGCGGGTTTTCACCAATGCTCCGCTGCGCCCTCTGATCTCGTACATAATCTGAGTAATTAGCTCCTCAAAATAATCTCCACACTCCGCTCCAATCTCGCGAAGCGTGTCTCAATACTGTCTGATCTCTCTGTCGGACTCTGTGAGGCATGCTCAACATTCGCCTCTATTTCAATCTCATACTGATTTTCATAGCCAAACTCAGCACGACTTAGCAGACTCAGGTCTACCTCTACGACCTCTGCCTCGTGCACTATCTCATTTAGCGCGACTCATATTAGGCATTCCTGCATTCTCAACCATTTCTTAGTCAAGCCCATCTCGATATACACTATTGTATCTAACTAAGCACAATAACACGGGGATGTAATTTCTTAACTTCTGACACTGACACACATCAGACCAATTACGCTCTGATACCAAAATAATTGTCACGACCCAACTATCCAAAAATCAGAGTGAATTTTTTCGCGTTTTTGTTTATTTTCTTACTTAATTCTTACCTGTCCTCGAATCGTGACCAACACTCCACTACTAATTGGGCTGTGCGTCAATGCCAGTCCCACCATACATCTACCCTAGTACTTATTTCTTCTCCAGTCATTTATAATTGTTATATTATTTATACATCCCCTAAAGTTACTTACAATCATGTTACTGTGCTATGCTTATGTAGATACAATAAGTACAAGTGTATATACCTTATGTTGATGGGCAGCAGCGGATATCCGGAATGCAGTACTGAGTCGCCTCAACTTCAACTGGAGATCATCTGTGGGAGAAAATGAAAGGGGTGAGCACATCAAGCTCAGTAAGGCAATCCTACGAACAAGTAGGTAACTATACTACCTACATGAACGTAGTGCCATGCATAAACCACCCTTTCTCCACACATTTTAAAACAATGCTATGCATTATGATGATATGTAAAATACATTTGCACGGAAAATCAACATGCAATTATCATAAATCATTTCTTTCTCAATTAAGATTTTGACAATAAAGTCAGGACTCGACCCCTCCTGCGGGTGATCCTGACTCACACAAAATCATGAAAACATTTACATCACACGTGGGTTTTGAAAAGCATGGAAATACCATCATGCAATTTAGTTTTAAAACCCAGTTTAAATCATCATAGAAATCATCAACATGCGAGACTAGGCAACGTCTGTATATAGGTAAATAACTAGGACTATGGCCACATCTGTCCTCGTGAGTTCCTCAGCTACACGGATCCTAGTGTGCGGGTTCTCACCATGATCGGGAACCGCCCGGGAGGTGGGTCAGTCCATCCCGTCAGTCTTATCCGATCCCCGGCATCCGAAGATGCTGCATCCGGAGATGCCGTATCCGAAGATACAACACGGTACATCGTACTCCATGCTACTTGCACGGTACATCGTACTCCATGAACCCATGTAATATCTCTAGGTACTCCGGCCCAATTGGCCTGCTTCCCACAGAGGTTTGTTTCTCAATACTCATGCCATGTCTCAAAACGCACGTGCGAGCCTATTAAATCGGTGACACACAGTCTACCCGATGCTCCAAGCACGGCTCATCGCATGTTCTCATAAAATCTGTGTGAGCGATGCTCAGCACTCTCATCAAAACACGTCAACTGGCAGAGCCCGCTTACATCCCCACAAGGCCGCCAACCTCATCCCTCACTCACACCCCCACCTAAGAGGTCTCTTGAGCCTGTTGGGCCTTTTGGCTGACTCCAATGGCAGACAGCGGTACTCCACAAATCCGGTAAAACTAGTGCGAGCTAAGCTCAGCACTCTGTATATTATAAATCACATGAAAATTTTATAAATACTGGTGCGGGTTGAACTCCAGCACCCTGTCTCGAAAATCATGTAAAAAATATGGTGCGAGTCAGACTCTAGCACCGTGTCACGAAAGAGCATGTGAAATCTGGTGCGAGTTATACTCTAGCACCTATGCATGTAAAACTCTAGTGCGAGCTCTCGCTCCAGCACTAATGCATGCATCACACAAATCGAAATTACCGTGCGAGCTGAGCTCTAGCACGTCATATGTCAATAAAACACGTAGGCGGCTCTATTTACTCAAAACAGTTTTCAAATCAATTTCACGTTGAAAGTATGCAATGCGGTGCACTTTCTTTCAAGGCGAGCCAGCCTACTCATGCATGCGTTGAAATATCTCCAGAACGAGCAGGAACCTCTTGTCCTTGCTCCTCCCAATTTTTCCTAGATTTTTGGAATTTTACCCTTAACAAGGGTATTTTAGTAATTTGCCCATTCGGGGCACTAAAATTATTATTTGACCTCTAGACCCTTCAGGATATTTTAAAGGACTGCATATGAATTTAAAATTGCGTACTGTTACCTCTAGCAGTCCGCAGAATTCCCTTACCTCGATTCTCGTCGAGTCTGACCTTTCTCTTTTCCAATGTAGTCCCATCGCGCAGTCCGATATGTTTCCAATCCAATGTCCGGAACTGCGTATTAATATTCCTCAGGTCAGATATTATGATTTAATTGTACTTAATCTTTTCTGGGCTTAATTTAAATCATTGGGCCCGTTTACCCCTATTGGGCCCGATTGCACCTTAATGGGCCTTAATCGGCCTTAAGCCCGCTTTTCACTAAATTCCCACTTATCGAGGCCTATTGGGCTCATTGGGCCCACCAATAATTTATCGGGCCTCGTTCTACTTCTCGAGTAGCTAAATTAAATATTTACGACAATTAATCTAAATTTCCATAATTTTATTCAATTTATGCGGAAATTAACTCAACATCTCGCATAACGAGAAAATTGTCGTAAATAAGGATCACTTACCCGAGATTCCATGCTAGTCCGCAAATCGAGGCTGTCTCGAGCCCTCGGTTGATGCCAATCGTCGAGCTACACATTTAATTTTATTTTCGGGTAAACTTTCCGGTCGAAATTTAATTAAATAAAACATTCCGAAATTTAAATCGGTCAATTCGACCGCTTACCGACTTACCCGAAACTCGATTGCATCGTAGGAATTTTCCCCAATTTTTTTCTCTTTTTCTTTTTCCCTTTTTCTTCCTTTTTTCCCTTCTTTCTTGGCTGAACCGGTTCAGACCGGTTCAGACCGGTCAGACCGCCGGTTTTTCTCCGGTTCGGCCGGTTCACCGCCGGTTCGCCACCTTGCCGGCCGGTTCTCCGCCGGCTTCCACCGCCAAACGCTCCGCAAGGCCGTCCGCACCTCGAATCTGGGCTCGGATTCGCCCAAGGCCGCCGGAATGCCGTCGGTCCGGCCTCTTCTCTCCTCGCCGTCGGACCCATTCTCTTCCCTTGGCCGTCGCCGCCGATTCCGGCCGTCTCGTTGAGTGCCACCGGTGCCAAAAGCACCGCCGTCGACTGGGCTCTCCAAATCGGGCCTTGGTTTCGCCTGGATCGCCGCCGTTCGCCGCCGGTAGCCCTCTCTTTCCCGCGGGCTTCTCCTCCGATTTCCGCCCGATTCCGGCGTCCCCACGGCGCGTCGTCGCCGCTGATAAGTTGCCTGAGGTCGGGCCATCCTCGCCGGCCCTCGCCTGGGGTCCCTGGCCGCCGACGGGGTCGGGCCTCTGCTTCCGTTTTGCTTCGTCTTCAGCTTCTCTGCTTCTTTCTCTCTCCCCGATGGTTTTCCAATTCTGTTTTTTTTTTTTTTTTTTTTTCAATTACTTTTTTTTTCTTCTATTTTATCAATTTTATTATTTTTATTTTTATTTATTTTAATTATTTTACTATTCATTTAAAATATATTAAATACCTCAAAACATCTACAAAATTATTATTTTATTCTAATTTAACTAATTTAATTTTATTTAATTTATTTTTAATCCTTTTTCGGGTATAATTGCTCCGTATTTTCGGGATATTGTCCCGGGTGACCTTTCGACATATTTTTCGATTATTTTCGGGATTATTTTTCCGAACTAAAAATCTCGATTAATCCCGATTAATTTTCATAAATTAATATCTTGATCAATTTAATCCGAAATAATTTTATTTCACTTTTATTGACCAAGATTTCTCAAATCCATATTTTAATTAATTTTCTTTATCGAAATTATACCAGCTTTCGATCTTTTGACCATTTTGCCCTTACACGTGTTCGGGATTAATTTAACCCGACTTCCTTCATACTTCCTCTATCTTTTCTTATTTAGTTTTCGTATTTTTATTAAATTCGGGTCTTACAGTTTAACAAATCTAACCACTCCTTTACAAAACCAGTCGTTCATCAGTTTGTCCGATATGATATTATTCTTCCAATACTTGTTGTTTTGTCCATAATGCCATATGATCTTTCCTATTCTATTACTTTCATTTTGACATATCTATTTTGTAAATAGATTTGTTGAAACTTATTCATCCTCTTAAATATTTACTCCATCTTGATTCTCTGTTTTCATGACTGATGCAATTTGCTTCGTGCTTAAATAAAACAAATGGATATACATCATTGCTTACACATTTGCTTTGCATATTCCACAATTTGCTCATAATTTTGTTAAGCATTTTGACAAACACTATATTCAACTTTGACTATAATATGTTGATTACCCAGATTTTGCCATCAACATTTGTCGATCGTTATTTTACCCAGCTTCAGACACTTGCTATTTGCAAAATCAAAGTCATCCTACCCAAAATTTTTAGAGTGCAGATCACAGAAACAGAAGGATACCTAACGTTGGCACATGGCTGTAACATATTTGTTCTAGACCATGCATTGCACCTGACAGATTCACTTGTCTTTGAATATAACGGAAACATGATATTTACTGTTTATCTCTATGACAGTGCATATTTTTGGCTCACCATTCAAATGATTGATAAAAGAAAAGGTAAATGCATTTTTTTTCAGCGGTGTACTTACTTAACTACTATTCATAAATATTTGTTAAATTTGGTTCTTCTAGTGTTATATTTGCATGTTCAATGATTTCCCTTTGTTAATTGCAGCTTCGCTCATTGCTGATCCTATAAACATTGATGAACAAACTACATCAAAAGAAAGCTTTCCTGATGATCCTAAAGAACAAGATCATTATTATGTTAGAAATTCCATAATCAACATTTGTTGTCCAGACTTTGATCCGCCCTATTTTGAATGTACAATGACAAAAACCAACGTCAAAACCTCATGAGTCCTGGTAATAAATATATTCTGCTCAATTTTTATTACTACAAACTGCACTTTATAATCATACACATATTTTGCAACACGTGCCGAAAGAATTTCATGAAAAATGTATGCCCAAACAATCAACCAACATGATCTTCATCGTCCAAAAAAAATCAACAATGGCAAATTTGATATATTTGATTGAAGCATAACAAATTGTTTTCCGTTGGATGGCGAAAATTCATCATGGCCAATTACCTCTGAGTTAGAGACGAATGCAAATTCTTGATGATCGAACTTGGACTCTTTAGGATCAAAATCTATAGATGCATGACTGGCTTATTCCAATACATGTAAAATAAATTTCTACTACATTACCAGTTGCATCAAAACCTCTATCTCAGTAGAATTTCATGTCTATCATCGTTTGTTCAAACTTCTTGTTATCAATACCATTGTAACTTTTATTTTGGAACAATTTGTTATACAGTTTATTTTTTACTTTTATCATTTCTTTACACAATAAGTTCAATTATCATTTGCATTCATGTTACAGTTTTAACAAAACATACTCCATAAACCTTCTTTCATCGAGATTGGTCATTAAAAAACAAAATATGTGTCACGACCCAAATTACCTAAAAATCAGAGTAAATTTTTCGCTTTTTCATTTCCTTACCCGTCGTGAACAGTTACTTTACTAAACAGTTGGGCTATGATTCGGTGTTAGTCACCTCTCACCTATTTACCATTTTTGTAAATTTTACTATAAGGGGCAAAATCATCTTTTTCTTTATTCACCTAAGCCCCGGTTTTCGTAAAATTATCATTTTGTTTTTTAAATACTTTAAGTAATTCTAGACCCTGTAATTCCCCTCAAAATTACGTATAGGTATCTCTATGCACTTACAAAATTTTCTTACCTCGATTCATGCGCAAACTTATCCCGTCTCGATAATATCTGATCTCTCAGTCCAACTGCGCGTCAACCAAGTCTACGGAACTGCATATAACCACATATTTTGGGTCAGTTCAATTATCTTTATCAGTATATTACATTTACAGATCGAATCTAACGTACTGGGCCCGTTTTACTTTATTGAGCCCAATTGTACTTTAATGGGCCTCGACCAATTTTCAGCCCGTTTTTACTATTTAAATCCCTTCTTCGGGTTTACTGGGCTCATTCAGCTTACCAATAATTATCGAGCTTCGTTCCAAACTCATTGGATAACCCGTATACCATTTACGGTAATTACGTTGTAAATCCGATTAATATCCCTTTTATACAGAATTAATCCGTAAATTTCGTAAAATAATCGAAACTCTATATTAAAGGATTCTAATTGTCGGAATTAAAATGTACTTACCCAATATGATGCGGGATACGAAAATCGGAGCTCAATCGACTCTCGTTCGGGCTTTGTCGTACAACTGCACAATTATTATATTTAACCTCGAGTTAATTTCTGATCAAATATAATTTAAATAAATTTTTCGGAATTCAAATCGGTCACTTTTGACCTCTTACCGACTTACCCAAAATTCGATGTATCCCCAAAAATTCTTTCCCTTTTTCCTTTTTCTCTTTTTCTCCTTTTTTCCCTTCTTTCTTGGCTGAACCGGTTCAGTCCGGTTCAGACCGGTTCAGACCGATCCGGTTCACTCCGGTTCATTCCGGTTCGCTCCGGTTCGACCGGTTCGGTGCCTTGCCGGTCGGTTCTCCACCGGCTTCCGTCGCCAGCAGCTCCGCGGTGTCGTCCGCAGCTCGAATCTGGTCTCGGTTTGGCACGAAATGGCCGGGAAGTCGCCGGTTCAACTGTTCTCCCTCGGTCGTCAGAACCCACTTTCCTTTTCTGCCGTTTTCGGCGCCATTCGTCGGTTTTGGTGACTGCCACCACCACCGATCGCGTCGTCTGTGCTTGGGGAAGCCTCGGCTGGGGTCGGTTGGGGCTAGATCGGCGTCGGTTGCCGCCGATCTCCTCTTCTCCCTCGGGTTTTCTCTCCTTCGATTTCGTCGGATTCCGGCGTCGGTGGGCTGCACCGTCGGTACCAGGGAGGTTGCCGGCCTCTCCTCTTCCTTTTTCGACCCTCACTTAGCCGATTGGTCGCCGGACGGCTCGCCGGTGGTCCGGGTCTTCCTCGGTTCCGTTTTGTCGTTTCTCTCTCCTTTCTCTCTCCCCGATAACAATTTTCAGATTTCTCTCTTTTTTTTTTTTACTTAATTATTTTATTTAACAATTTGTTTTATTATTAAAATATTCATTAAAATATTCAAATATATTCTAAAATATCTACAAAATCTATTAATTTATTCGAAATAAATTAATTTAATTTAAGTTAATTTATTTATTATATTTTTAATCATTTTTCGGGTATAATTTCTCCGTATTTTGGAGATATTGTCCTGAGTGACTTTTTGGTATTTCTAAAAATTTCGGATCTTGATCAATTAGACTCGAAATTTAATTATTTCTTCGTTATTGATCAAGATTCTCAAATCCATTATTTTTAATTAAATTTTCTTATCGAATTTATTCCGACTTTCGATATTTTGACCGTTTTGCCCTTACACGTGTTCGGGATAAATTTAACCCGACTTCCCTTCACAAATACTCATTCATTTTGTATTTTTAATTAAATTCGGGTCTTATAAAATCTCCCCCACTTAAGAAATTTGGTCCTTCAAATTAGAATCAAGTTAGTCTGTAAATCACTCCGGATATTTCACACATATCATACTCTATAATTCCCTTGTGACTTTGTCGGAGTATACTACTACCAAAGGACTTTAATTAGGGAGATCATCTTAAACTTCAACACTTTCTCCTTTCATCTAATACCCGAATCGATTTTTCCAATCATACGTTATACTTTCATTGAGCTAAACTGTTGGAGCTCAAATCTGATCACATACACAGGGTCCGGATAATATTTTCGAAGCATCATAAGATAAGACACATTGTGGATGCCTGCTAATTCAGGTGGTAACATCAACCTATAGGCCTTGTCTCCCACTTTGTCCAATCTCCTTTTGGATCTCGTTACGTCCTTATACTATGTTCAACGGCATGTAACTTCTAACAATATAAATTCACCCTCGGTGAATTTCAATGGTTTCTGTCTCTTGTCAGCATAGCTTTCTATCTGCTCTGAGGTGTTCTTAATCCTTCACAATTAACTAAACATCCTCAGAGGTTTGTCTTACCAATTTGGGAACAATTTTCTATCTGTCACCCACTTTTTATCCAAATCGGAGAAACAACCCTTACGACCATATAATGTCTCATCTGAAGTCATCTCGATACTCAAGTGATAACTGTCATTATTGGCGAATTCAATTAGTAACAACTGATCATCCCAAGAGCTTATCATATCAAGCACACACTCTCATCATATCCTCTAGAACCTGTACAGTCCCCTCTGACTGACCATCTGTCTGAGGATAGAAAAGTCGTGCTAACACTCAGTCGGGTTCCTATAGCTTCCTGAAAAACATTCCCAAGAGTGGGAAGTAAAGCGGGAATCCTTATCTGTACCATGCTCCCTGGAAAATACTTGGTGTTCTACAATTTTCCATACACATAAATCCGCCTACGTACTTAGAGTATCTGGGGACTTATAACCAGAAGGTGGGTATGCTTAATTAATCCATCGACTATCACCCAGATAGCCTTATGATTCATCGGAGTCCTCTGTAACCCATCACAAAATTCATGGTAACTTGTTCCCATTTCCGTGTCAATATAGGTAGAAATTGCGATAACCCTTCAACTTCTTTTACTCTACCTTACTCTGCTGACATACGAGACACTTTCCCACAATCTCTACCATGTCTCTTTTCACATCTGACCACCAATAACCTTTCTAAGATTTTGATATATTTATTACTTCTCGAATGCACTGAATATCCCGAAGAGTGAGCTTCTGTCAATATCACTGTCTCATCAACTATAGTCTTGGGGAGCACTTATACTATCTCTGAACCTCAGTAAGCCATCATCTCTCTCGGTGAACTTTGTCACTGTACCCCTCTAAATCTGACCCACACTATCGACACCCTGCCGATTATCATGCTAAGCCTGTCAAATCCGGGCACTCTCATCCGGTTCAAATCTTAGGCTAGCTGTCACACAATCACTGTCATCATCAGAGGGAATCACATCACGACTGAGGTTTACAACTGCTCTAGCAGCTCACGCTCCCTGACCATCATATGTAATATCATCCCGATGCTCTTTCTGCTCAAGGCATTAGCCATTACATTAGCCTTTCTTGGGTGGTACAATTTCCACAATCAAAATCTCTCAGAAGCTCTAACCCACTATGTATTCTCATATTCGCCTCTTTCTGTGAAAACAGATACTTAGGGCTTTTATGATCAGTGCATACCTGAAATTTCTCACCGTATACATAGTAGTGTCATATACTCAATACAACCACTATCGTTGCCAACTTTAAATCATGGGTCGGATAGTCCTTTCATGATCCTTGAGTTGTCTGGATCCATAATCGACTATCTTCCCTTTTTGCATCAATACACAGCTCATTCATTATTTTGAGGTATCCATAGACTCATGAGAAACCTCTTAATCTGTTGGGTATGGTGAGAATAAATGCGGTGGTCAGTTTATTACTTCATTACACCAAAACTCTTGTTACGTCTATCATCTCATTCAAATACAACTTTTTTCTAAGTTAAACGTGTCAACAAAGTAGTCCATTCCGAGAACTCATAACAAATCATTTGTAAAAACAATCTCCAATTGTTGCTTATGATTTCCCTGGACTTTAAATACACCCAAAATATCATCAATATGGATGATGACAAATCGGTCCAAGTAAATTTAAATAACTTGTCGTAGTTGACTTCCACTGAATATTTCAATCACTCATATCTTCGACCTATGTGTGCATAACGTAAAATGTCCTTCAAAATCGCTTCTGTTGAAGCTACTAACCCGCGTCATTTCCTTTTTAACAGTTTTTATAAAATTTTAAATTCTTAAACTTTCCTGATTAATCGAATTCTATATTTCTTATTGTACCCGTAAAGGTACCCTAATTTTAAATGTATATATTACGACTCTCGCATTTCAATTTATAAGTTACGTGTGTATACTTTTAGACGCTGTCAAGTCTTCAGGCGGGGAGGTATTTTGAAATACCTTTATTAACCCTCAGACTTGACCACAATTACATTACATATCGGTCCATGTGGTCACAATTCATACTTGCTACTAATGGCTTTAATCCCAATTTACTTCACGTATCAGAGATATTCTTACCTTGCATACGCCTCTTATTCCAGTCTATCTCGTATTCATATATCAGTTATAACAAAACTCTGTTATTACTCATTTCGTGAGTACAATCATTTACTCCTTTAATTTCAATCGCTGTACCCCTTTTTTATACTTGTCAAAACTTACCGTATACTTTCTAGGGGTAAAATATTACTGTCTTAGAATAGA
Organism: Firmiana major; assembly: GCA_033439115.1. NCBI lineage: Eukaryota > Viridiplantae > Streptophyta > Magnoliopsida > Malvales > Malvaceae > Firmiana > Firmiana major. The sequence continues at coordinate 31,710,054 of CM065913.1, read as the reverse complement.
ACTCTGAACATCATAATTTACAACCGAATCAATGTATTCTCAAATATTACTTCAAATTATTCATAGTCCATTGAATAAAATGGGCTGACTTATACTTCTTCCCCCGTTTTCGAATTACAATTTCTTCATAATTATTTCGTTAGTTAACCCTCCTTCATTGGGGTACTAACTAACAGCATTGTGCCCATAGGTGTAGGCATTCACGTCTTTCACTAACTTATATACAAATGAAGGCGGTATGACTAAATACGTGGCACCAGGATTAATTATAATAATTACTTTTTTATTCGTAACCAGTGTGGTATCTTTCACCACATCATATGAAATATCAATAGTGTCCTGGTCCAAGGCATACACTCGCCCTCATCTAATAACCTATTTTTCCCTTTCTCTTCGGCTGTGGCCTCCTTTTTCGGTGCAGAGATATCAATAGGGTTTTCTCTGTCTCTTTGCCCTTCTGTGGGGCAGTCTCACCCACTCTGAGCAATCATTAATTAAGTGGCATGTCTTACCACACTTAACGCCTATTTTAGTTAATAAAGTGTAGGTGTAGGCCCTACTTCCGTGGTATCTACCACACATCCTACACTGCTTACACTGCTAACAGGTCGGGGTTCTCAAATCACAATACCCCTAATAAGTGTTAAATTGGATATATTGGGGCCTTACCAATTATCTTACCCCGTGACTCATCAACTCCAATCTCTTGCCAACTGGTCTCTTTCCCGCTCTGACATCTCTGTCATTCTCTATCCTCTTCCGTCTCTATTTCGACCCTTACTACCTTTTTCAATCTCAGAGGCGTGCAACACATGATCTTCTTCAAGCAACTGTATTCTGCGCACTGCCTCGACATAGGTAATGAGCTAATCGAACTCTAATCGATAATTTGAGCCCTTTCATGAACTTTTGGGCTTTCCTACTCTCACTGTCCACAATATCGGGTTCATACTTGCCCAGGGATGTAATCTGAGATTCATACTCATCAATCAACTAGTGTCTCTGGGTCAGTGTAAGAACTTTTACCTGTAATTTCCCTTAAGAGTGTCCGAAATATTCTGTCACCGGAATACATCCAGAAATATTTCTCATGTTGGCTATGAATATCTAACTCTTCAGATGGGTCGAGCGGACTCCCACCAATGCTCCGCCTCGCCCTCTAACATAAACGTATTTAAAAGTCACTTTCTCGGTCGACATACATCGAAAGAATTCATAGCACTTCGCTATCTCATACACCCAGTCCTCAGTAATTATTAATTTCTTTACTTCGCTATATACCGAAGGGGTGTGAAAATCTCTATACTCTGAGACATCTGTTTAGGCTTTACTCTGCCTATCCTCAACTACATGCATAGGCTGAGTAAACAACTCTGAAATATTTTATACACTTCACTCCATCCTCTCGGAGCGTATCTCAATACTGTTTGGTCTCTTTATAAGACCCTGTGGAGTATGCTCATCATCAGCCTGCACCTCACTATCATCTTGAGTCTCATATGATGACTCATTTGATTCTCAGACCGATCTCTATGGCCTCGAGCAGGTGTACTTGCCTCTCTACCATAGCGGCTATCATTTATAAAAACTAGATTCTTGCATTCGAAACTATATTCTTAGTTGCACTTCTACCTTGATATACACAATTGTATCTAAACAATGCACAGTACATGAGGATGTAAATTTACTTAACCACTAACACCGACTCATATCAGGCCAACTCTGCTCCGATACCATCTTTTCTGACACGACCCAAATTACCTAAAAATCAGAGTAAATTTTTCACTTTTTCATCTCCTTACCCTTCGTGAACAGTTACTCTACTAAACAGTTGGGCTATGATTCGGTGTTAGTCACCTCTCACCTATTTACCATTTTTGTAAATTTTACTATCAGGGGCAAAATCGTCTTTTTCTTTATTCACCTAAGCCCCGATTTTCGTAAAATTATCATTTCGTTTTCTAAATACTTTAAGTAATTCTAGACCCTGTAATTCCCCTCAAAATTACGTATAGGTATCTCTATGCACTTACAAAATTTCCTTACCTCGATTCACGCGTAAACTTATCCCGTCTCGATAATATCCGATCTCTCAGTCCAACTGCGCGTCAACCAAGTCTACGGAACTGCATATAACCACATATTTTGGGTCAGTTCAATTATCTTTATCAGTATATTATATTTACTGATCGAATCTAACGTACTGGGCCCGTTTTACTTTATTGAGCCCAATTGCACTTTAATGAGCCTCGACCCATTTTCAACCCATTTTTACTATTTAAATCCCTTCTTCGGGTTTACTGGGCTCATTCAGCTTACCAATAATTATCGGGCTTCGTTCCAAACTCATTGGATAACCCGTATACCATTTACGGTAATTACGTTGTAAATCCGATTAATATCCCTTTTATACAGAATTAATCCGTAAATTCCGTAAAATAATCGAAACTCTGTATTAAAGAATTCTAATTGTCGAAATTAAAATGTACTTACCCAATATGATGCGGGATACGAAAATCGGAGCTCAATCGACTCTCGTTCGGGCTTTGTCGTACAACTGCACAATTATTATATTTAACCTCGGGTTAATTTTCGATCAAATATAATTTAAATAAATTTTTTGAAATTCAAATCGGTCACTTTTGACCTCTTACCGACTTACCCGAAGTCCGATGTATCCCCGAAAATTTTTTCCCTTTTTCCTTTTTCTCTTTTTCTCATTTTTTTCCTTCTTTCTTGGCTGAACCGGTTCAGTCCGGTTCAGACCGGTTCAGATCGATCCGGTTCACTCTGGTTCACTCCGGTTCGCTCCGGTTCGGCCGGTTCGGTGCCTTGCCGACCGGTTCTCCGCCGACTTCCGCCGCCAGCAGCTCCGCGGTGTCGTCCGCAGCTCGAATCTGGTCTCGGTTTGGCACGAGGTGGCCGGGAAGTGGCCGGTTCGGCTGTTCTCCCTCGGTCGTCGGAACCCACTTTCCTTTTCTGCCGTTTTCGGCGCCGTTCGTCGGTTTCGGCGACTGCCACCACCACCGATCGCGTCGTCTGGGCTTGGGGAAGCCTCGGCTGGGGTCGGTTGGGGCTAGATCGGCGCCGGTTGCCGTCGATCTCCTCTTCTCCCTCGGGTTTTCTCTCCTTCGATTTCGTCGGATTCCGACGTCGGTGGGCTGCACCGCCGGTACCAGGGAGGTCGCCGGCCTCTCCTCTTCCTTTTTCGACCCTCACTTGGCCGATTGGTGGCCAGACGGCTCGCCGGTGGTCCGGGTCTTCCTCGGTTCCGTTTTGCCGTTTCTCTCTCTTTCTCTCTCCCCGATAACAATTTTCAGATTTCTCTTTTTTTTTATTACTTAATTATTTTATTTAACAATTTGTTTTATTATTAAAATATTCATTAAAATATTCAAATATATTCTAAAATATCTACAAAATCTATTAATTTATTCCAAATAAATTAATTTAATTTAAGTTAATTTATTTATTATATTTTTAATCATTTTTCGGGTATAATTTCTCTGTATTTTCGGGATATTGTCCTGAGTGATTTTTCAGTATTTCTAAAAATTTCGGATCTTGATCAATTGGACTCGAAATTTAATTATTTCTTCGTTATTGATCAAGATTCTCAAATCCATTATTTTTAATTAAATTTTCTTATCGAATTTATTCCGACTTTTGGTATTTTAACCGTTTTGCTCTTACACGTGTTCGAGATAAATTTAACCCGACTTCCCTTCACAAATACTTATTCATTTTGTGTTTTTAATTAAATTCGGGTCTTACAATATGTGCAACAATTTTGTATAGAATTGGACCTAAAAAGTGTTAAAACAGAGATTATCTTTTCTAACTTCTTTCCCTTCTTCTTGTTGCTAAAAAAATTTCTATTATTTCCATAACTTCACAAAATTTAAATTTCTATTTTAAATCTGTAAAACAAAACTGAAATGCACACAAAATCAAAAACCAAAAAACATCATTTTGCTATTCAAACAAAACAAATCTGACCAAGCACAATATCAAAACAACAACACAAATGTTGCTTAAGATCCAAAACAGAAAATCAACTGTAAAACAAGAAATGAACAAAAGAATTGACAAACACATAAATAAATTTGGTCCCCTTCATAAAACCAAAAAAAAAAAAATTATACCTGCACATATAATTTGCTCATAATTCTTACATCTAGCAACATATGAACTACCACTTCTTTTTAATATTCTTGAAAATTTCTGCAAATAATCATTTGCTTTAAAATTATTACATTATTTTATCGCAGGGTATGACCTAGTACTTAATAGAACCTCTACATAAAGCATCTCACGGAATATCCTCAACTAACAAGGATCCCTCATGAAATATCTAATTTATTTTATCTTTATTCCTCTGAAATTATGACAAGCTCTACCTGAATGGCTTTCATTCTTTGAAAAACTTGATTATCATGACTTTCTTTATCCTTGGGGATTAAATGATAATTATGAGTCTAATGGATCTTTGCAGTTCCATCGAACTTTATTCATTTCATATCAGCAAAAAAGGAAAAGATCTAAGGATAAATTGGGTTAAAAAGGAGAATATTTTGTCGTTTAGGAGATTCTGACATTATGTCAGAGGCATCGTGGCGATGATTGCCACAGTTGATTTTCTATTCGATTACTGTACTGCACATTTTCTAAGTGAAAAGCTGAGTGACAAACATGGCCACCACCATGATTTCAAAATGCAAAGGTTCAGAATCTCGGCCTCCATTTCTGAAACCACTCAAAAATATACCAGAGACACTTCGAACACAATGGTGACCACTTAATAAAGTAAAGCTCTACTTTCCCACGAAACAATAAGGTTTGGCAGAGAATATTCGAATGAAAAGGGACCGACTACAAAGAGTATGCATGTGATGGGAGCTGATAGATGAAAAGAAAGATTTAAGTCATTCATACCGACAAATAAAAAAGCAGTGAAAATCCTGTCCAAAAAAAAAAAATTGAAATCGTGGAGGAATTAGTCCAAAGAATATAGTGTAAGACGTATTAAGGTTTCCATCATGCTTGTTTCTTGTAGCAGGATTTCTCTCTCTTGCTTACTTATTCAAAAAAAACAAAAAAGGTTTCCATTATGCAAGAAATGTACATCTACTTGCTTGGCACTCAACACTGAAATAGATGACTTCGTGAGGCTATGATTATAATTTATAAAAAACTTTCAAACCAAAGAGATATATCAGTAAGCTTACATTAGAATATAGTTATCTTGCGTAAAGTGACAGCTGGCTGCCTGACTCCGATATTGCATTTCTTGAGACAATCACACATGCCGCTTCAAAATCTAGTTTAAAGGGGAAAAAAAAAATCATTTATGATCAAAATCACTCCAATCAAACGTTTCATTGATAACCATGGATTTACGACTCATGATAACATTCTAAGAAACAAAAGGTAACTCCAGTTGTCACAACTAGATCAGAACCCAAGAATTAGGTCAAGGAGCAAAGATTGCTTTATGAAGGAACGTCACAATCAGGTAGTCTATGGAATATGAACAGCCGTGATGAGCATAGCATGTAAATGTTGGTCTACAAACAGTGGCGTGCAGTCCAGCTTTCAATGATGATTGATTTGGATGATATATGTTTGGGAGAGCAAAAATAAGACAGATTTTATGTCATTTAAAGAAAAACTTCCTCGGTCTACGGTTACAATATTAAATTTTTATTATATTTTGAGAATTACACTATGCAAGAAGTAACTAGCAATCATTTTAAATAAAAATTAGAATAATATTTTTAAAAAATAATTACAAAATACTTTTTTTTAATTAATTAGATTTCGCTTATACTAATCTCTCACTTAAAGATTAAAAGTGTTAAGAAATTAAATTATTTGTGAGTTATTCGAATTTATACTCAAATTTAATTCATTTATTTTCAAATCGAGCTCGAATTACACGATAACAAACGGTATCAAATTTGAATGGAACTTTTTAAATATATATTTTTAATATTTTATTATTAATTTATCATTTTATCTTTATAATATATAATTAAAAATTAAAAATTTAAATCTATCGAATTAAATTCGAATGACTTTAACCATTATGGATCGAGCTCAAGTATTTTTTTCAATCTAACTACACAATGATTGCTAAATTAAAAGAGGAAATTTTCATTTTCCTTCAACTTCTTCTATTTTCTCACTGTCGCAAAACATCTCCAAACCAAACCCCCCCCCCCCCTCTCTTTTTTTTACCGGGGGTGAACAGCTCCCAACTCTAAAAAAAAATGGCAGCCGCTAGAAGCTGCTAAAATAGTGGGGTTTTTTTTTTTTTTCATTCTTTGCCCTAATTGATAAAGCTACTCTACAATACTTGGGCTTTGGGTTGAGTATTATATACTTCATCACTAAAAAAAAATTTAATCCTCCAAATTCCAAATTCAAAATCCATATCCTCCAAATCTTGTCTATCTCTCAGACAATTCTAACATGTTATTCTCAAAAGGGTACATGAGCTGCTAATTATGAGGGTGCGGTACCACAGTTGATATAACACAATTTCAAAGCGGTGCCTGGATCATTAACAATTCCCACCACCCAAAAATACCAAAGTCTTTACTTAAAATGGCAATAATGCTGCCATACTTGTAGGAGGATAAAATTAGCCAAAGAAAGATTACGACCTACAGAATTTATCTTCGTCGAGGAATATTGTTAAAAATATGCGAAAATTGTAACCTATGCAAGGGAGTCAAATATGTCGCCGCGGTACTAATTTCAGCCACTAATTTTCACAATGGAACTAAGCCTAGAACTATTTGATCAAAAGATGGTTTTCTTATAAACAATCACAGAAATGTATTTGTCACTATACTCAAACTGTCAGAATTCATGTTCGATTCTTCCCTTTCACTCTTGGACTTCTCATATGTACCAAAAAGGAAATAAAAAAAAAATGAATCAAATGCTCAGCACAATCATGGGAGTGTTGCAGAGAGCAGTGACATTGACATTGGATAAGCAGAGGGTAATTATCAAGCTATTAAAATCCGACAACCTTAAAATATACATGTGATAAAAAAATTGATAAATCAAGAATTATTATAAACAAGCATGATCATATAAATAGGATAATCACAGTTATCTTTTGATACGCAACGTCAAAGAGCTTCAGAATTCCTACTAGCAAACGTTCAAGATATCAACAAGCATGTTTTTAACTTATTATATTATCATTCGTTATACTAGCCAGAGCATTTAATAGAGACCACAACTAGGGAAAAGAAAGAGAAAAACGATTGCAACTATATGTAAGTTGCATTGCACAACCATTAGTCACAAGGAAAGCTAAATCCCATAAAGGTTCACTATCCAAACTGAGGCCGAATATATAAGTGGGCTTCCATATGGTTCATGTCAAGGATGATGAGTTTTTAATGTGCTGATGGAACAGAACAAAGATTTCGCCCTCATTGAAACTCAAGAATAGAAAAAGAATAAAAGAAAGAAATGAGGATTACTGACACAGTAAATCCAAGGATCTAATCTGGCATGTATTGGCTGCTAAATGCAAAACCTATGGGGAGGGATGGTGAAAAAAATGCTCAAGAATCGCTTCATTGATTGGTAAGAGTAAAGTAATTTAGGAAATGATATATTGTACTTGTTTAAATCTACTGAGCTGTGATAGCATTAGGCTCTAGATCTAATTAGAAAGTCATTCCATTAATATCAAAGTAATGTATTTTTGCATATTTCTCAGGCTTAATCCGAGAACAAAATGGATTACACTACCTATGTATTCCAAAAAGGATGAGGATGCAATAACATGGAACAACCTTTTGATTGGATCAGAACTTTTACATCATGTTGATTTCCAGCCCAAAGACCATTTAGACAACAGTTTATTGGGATCCAAACTAAAGGAGAAAGAAGCCACGTCCTGAAATAACCAAACACAAAATATCAAACCCTTTAGATGCGGAGTAGCATATTCCAATAGCAGAAATGACCATAAGGTGAAAATGCAGCCCAAGAACACATATGAAACAGTTGAAAAACACAACTATCTCGTTTCAGTAGAGCAATTCCAAAGGGTCAACAGACAAGAAGAGAATAAATGTACAGGAATTGCAGCTCAAATGACAACATAAGAAGCACCGTTGTATGACAAGAAAGATTGTAAATCATATCTGAATTAAGCTAATTCCGCTTCAGAATAAACTTGTGAGAACATCAACTTCAAACAAAAGTAGAATGCACTCACCCATTCATCTCAAAGAAATTTGGAGAAACGCTGTTGCTTACGGGAAATTGCTTCTGTCCTCTTTCCCTATCTGCATTACCCTTCAGATGCATTAATGTCGAGACAAAATTGATCGACCCGATATATCCTTCCGCCGCACCAACGTACGTAAAAATTAATTAACAAGCTGGAGATCCCCATAACCACAGCTTCTGTAATGGTTCTTTTCATTGTTAACCCGTTTCAAAATCGATACCCACTCATGCAAGTAAAGTGAAATGGTCAGAGTCAATATCAGTCAAATTTAGCAAATCTGTTTGCCGCAGCTCTGCAAATCTGAAAGTGCAGAGAAAAACATCCCCTCAACTTCCACTTCATCACCGAAAGAAAGGACTATTTTGGCTTTTTAAATCAATTTTTTATTGCATGAATGATTAAATTAAACATCCCTCACTTTGCAGCCGGTTGCTTAAAAAGATTTAGATGACACACTTGATATTTGAAAGAATTAAACTCAACTTGTGTCACCCTTGCCCTCAAGAATCCAGTTTCTATAGAAATTTCTCCATTTTTTTTAACCTTTAATATTATGGGTATTACCTTGAACATACATATATATATATACACTTCAATGAGAAGAACATCCCAATGAAGGGAGAATCATCACAGTTTGTCCGCTTATTTTGTGTTTTATTTGCTATTTGTTTTGATAGCCACACACAAATCACAATGAAAGAAAATCGTCTGAGAAGAAAGAATGAAGAAGAAATACATTTGAGCAACAGAAGGTGCTTCAAAATTTCTCTGGGTGCAAAGAAGATATATGTATATCGAGGAAGGAAACTAAGCAATAGCGAACACAGAATTGTTGGAAATTAAACCATGTCCACTGCATCTATACCAATGCTAATGAAAATACAATGGCATCAAAGTAAAAGTAATGTATGATAACCCAATGATTGAAGCTGTTCATTTCCATAGAAACACGAACGCACAAACACATATCTATCTATGAAACTCTTCACCATTGCAAAACTAGAGAGAAGTGCTACTGGTTGGTGGAGCAGCAGCATACTGTCTTTCCACGACCTCAATGAGCTTGTTGGCTATGGAACTAGCATAAACTGAAGAGCCTTCATATATCTGCATCGATGGAATTATGATCATCCGATCAGAAATATACTCAAACATACAAAAGCGGGGTAAAACAGTATAAACAAATGAGTAAAGGAATATTTACCTTGGTATTGAAGAGAAAGCTGTTATAGTCGCCAACGTTGCCACCAGCAACATGGTGGAGATCCAACCGAAGCTCATCGAGTAGTCTGGACACAAACAGCAAGCAGTTGATCTTCTTTCTTTGGACAAGTTTGATGGTAACTTCATCATCAATAATGCGTACATCAACCTCAGAATCCTTAGACTTCCTCTGAAGCCAAGAACTCCTCAAGGAAGTGTTATAGCATAGGTCGCCTAGAGGCTTGCACTCAACATCCCCGGCATCAGCAGCACTGGCAGCATCTTCAGTCTTTAACTTCTTGCTCCTGTCTTGGCCGCATCTCTTTTTCTCTACCAACAATTTAAGCTCACGAACTGTTCTAAGCAGCTCTTTGATGTAGTCTATAGCATCACCAACTACAGATGCTCTATCATTCTTGGTTGTAGCCAATGAAAATGTGTTTCCCACCACCAAAGAAAAATAAAAAAACAACCGAACAGACGAAACTTTTTTCAGTGCTTATCATAAAAGAAACAAACTGTTTTAATGTTATGAAAAAAAAGAGTGATACCTTGGTTGGGTTAGGGACCATTTTCCTCAAAGCCTGGTACTTGTCATTAAGATGAACTCTCCTTTCCCTCTCAGTTGCAAAGTGTTTGGTGGTTTTTCCAGGTCTATCTCTGCCTTTTCCATGGCCAGACATAGGGTGGTCCCTGGCGAACTCAAGAATCCCATTGTCCCCATCATGATAGAGTCCCCCAACCCCACTTGCCTCTCTCTCATCAGCTGGCAAGGTGTAGCCATGCGGCAGAGATTGCAGCAGCTCCCTGAACACAGGAGGCTGAGGAGGCAGGTTGAGGTGGAGAAGTGGGTCATAAACAACAGAGGAGGCAGGAGCGTTTTCAAAGGAAATGGAGGAATTAGGGAGAAAAGAGCATCTGGGTAAATGGAAAAGGCTGAGAAGGTCAGGTGTAGGAGGGTAAGCATCTTCTGGGGATGAAGAAGGAGGTACCATATTGAAACTTTGTTGGTCAGCATCCCAATTGGACTGATCATAGGCAAGCTCCTGATTTAGTTGTGGGATAAAATGGGTATCATCAATGTTATTGTTGGAGTTGTTGTCAAACATGTAGTGTTGTTGGATTTCCATTTCCACGGCAGCAGCGACGGCGGAGGCATCTTCATGTTGCTGATGATTGTAAGGAGAGATATTGAGGTTGTCTTCCAAGCTGTTGTGGGTGTTGGTGGTGGCAGCACCCCCAGCCATTTCCATGAGTGCCTGGCAATCTGCCATGGAGCTGGGATCAAAGCAACCACTCTCCTCGTACACCCTCATTGTTTTTCTTTTCCTCCTTTTTGACATACAAACAAAACAAAATCAATTAGTGTACTTATTTGAATAGGGAAAAAGAAAAAGAAAAAGAAGAAATCAAAACTAGTGGCAGCAGGAGACAATGAGAGAGAACATCCTTTTTGCAGAATTGAGAAAGGATGGAAGCATGATTTACCTTTGCATCGAAACAGAAGAGAAAGAAAGGGAGAAGGATTGAATTTGGTTGTTTTGATTGTTTCAGGTGTTAGTGGTATTTTCTTGGAACCTACCTACTTGCCTTCCCCTGCCTAGTAATCATCCCATTCTTCTACCTACATGTCATTTTATTTATAGTATTGACATGTTACTATATATGATTATTTATATTCTTCTAAATTAGGGGTGGAATTGGGTAATTACACTTAACTTCATACAACTACTGTTAATAATAATAAATGAGAATTAAGGATGATCTTTTCTTTTCTTTCCTTTAATTTGAGGGTTTCTTTTTGTAGTAATGCTTATACTTAATAAGGATTAATTTAGGAAGAAAATATTTTAAGTTCCATTTAATTGGTAATATATTTTTGCTACTTATGTGAATTTAGTCTTTTTTTAAAATAAAAAATAAATGTTGTGTTTTATTTGTTAAGAAAATAAAACTGTAAAAGTAATACAATTACAATAAACTATAAACGATAAAAAATATAATTTTTTTTTTAATTTGCATCTAAGAAATCTTTAACAGTAAGGTTTTAGGCATTTATTACATAAATTTATAAATTTATAGTTGATGCACGATATAGTATAATTTTTATACATTATCAATTAATCAAATAGTATCATATCATTAATAAACAAAACTTAAAAATATTGAGACCTTTAAAATTAAATTAAAAAAAATTATTAATATTTAACTTTAAAAACTTGCATATTTTTTTTAATTTTATTTAGTAATCAGATAATATTTTATGATTAATTAACCATATATAAAACTTATATACTATCAGTACATTAAATATAAATTTTTAATATATTATTAAAAAGTTCATTTTATTCTTCTTTTTTTTTTTTTTTTGTCATTCCTCTTGTTTTCACGGAAAAAATAGTTCTCAAAGTATGGCAAACTTATATCAGCCATTAGCTCAGAAATTGATATATATATATATATATATATATATATATATATATATATCAGAATTTTAATTCAACCTCTCAATTTAATATTAATATCATTATTGTTCAAATTACTTATTAAGGGTTGGATTGCTGAAAGTTACTAAATTGTTATCCTTCAAGTACACTAATAAGTATCGATCTTTCTGCTGCTGACTGCCAGAGTGCTGATATTCTATATAGTGGCATGGTTGGTAAATTTGGAGATTCACGCGATCTGTGGTGATTCGCCGGAGAAAGTCTGTTAGTTTAGGTGGAAACGGCCGTGGCCCATGAGGGATGTAATTGTAATTTTGTTCTAATTTTGTACCTCAAATTTACACAAAATGTGTGGGCCCCACTAAATACTCTATGGTCCTCTCCTCTCCATGCAAACTGCTCGCCCCAACTAACCCACCTCAGTCAGTTAGCCACCCACCCCATCTTTTACAACATACACAATTATTTTCATTTTCTTTATTTTCATTAATTCTTTATTCTCTCCCTTCAGATTATATTGTTATTATATATTATTAACCTTTAAATCAAATGATGGGGAGAGAAAGTTGTTTTATTATTTATATATTAATTATGATAAGAAACTAGGAGGTGTATTAATTAGTATAATGATGTTGGAATTGGGATTCATCATTCATGCAAAGTTTGTGCCATCATTCTCAATATATTTAATAATATACTCCAGTATATTAAAGGATAACATTAAATATTAATATCGTCCTTGTATTAAGTACTCTTAAACATAACATTAACCTTTTTAAATCTACATCAAAATTAAGCATATAAGAAAAAATCCTTTTATTAAGTACTCTTAAACTTAACATTAACGTTTTTAAATCTACGTCAAAATTAAGCATATAAAACAAACCAACAACAACAACATTTGTGTAATTGCTCTTTAATTTAGAGGCAGCAAATTAATGTGTCAAATTGAATGTGAATTAGATTAGATCAATTTGGATCAAGTCATTGGAAGTCATATTAAATTTTTCTTATTTTAAATTCAAGTCATTTTTAATTTGAATGAAAATTCGAGTCATTTGGATTTTGATTGTTTCAGGTAAGAATAGTTCCAAGTTTAGAGTAATTGAATTTGTTTTATGTTTTATAATTCATGATGAAACAAAAATTAGGAGACTGATTTCAATTGAAAAAAAAAAAAATTAAAGTAGATTCAAACTTTACTCTTTCAATAAGCGATTATGTGTGTTCAAAGCAGAGATTACATATAGATTAAAAAATTAATTATAGTTATTGAAAGCGTGTACAGTCTAATACATTTAATTGCTTATTTTAATTTTAATCGCTGTTTTAGTTTTCAAGCATCATGTATCAAATTATGGTATCAATATAAACATAATCTTCATTTATATTTATTTTTTCGCGTTTTTTCGTCTTGTTTTTTGAAACCAGATCAATTGTATATAAATTATATTTATATCTTTAAATGTTATCTAGTTTTATTTAAATAGGCATTTCTTTATATTAAAGACTCAGTTAATGTTAAATTGTAGTTTATACTATAGATGGTTATTGAAAACATGACAAGTTTATTATCTTTAACTACAATTTTAAGATTTTATAACTTTTTCAGATTTCAAGCGCTAACATAGTCTTTTTTGGGCTCAATTCTTTTTTTTTCCTAAAATTCAAGTACATTAAAAGTATAAAAGTAAATTATGGTTTTTTGTTTTAAACAGTCTTTTGTGGCTCTATGCTCAATGTTTCATCTTCTAAGAATCATGTAGATTGAAAAATGACTTCAATTTCAAGCAAGACTACTTCTAAGTCATTTATAAAAAGATATTTTATTATTTGAATAAATTTAATTACGATTTTTATTTATTAATAGATTATAGTTACTATGTTTAAATGTAGTCTTTTTTGTAACTAGATATTTTCCTTTCCAAGATTCATGTACATTGGAAATGATTTTAGTCATTTATAATGCAAATGTACTTTTTGAATAAATTTAATTAGAATTTATGGTTTGAAATGTAGTATTTTGTTTGTAGTATTTCATCATTCGAGATTCAAAAATAATAATCAAATATTACGTGTTTTACCTTAAGTATAGTTAGATTTCTAAATAGACCATGGTCTTTATATTAAATGTAGTAATTTTATATGTTTTCAAATTAAATTATTATATTATGAAAGACAATGGTTTAAAATGGTAACCGTTTATTTATTATTTATAGTTTATAAGCGAAATTAGAGTTTTATTCTCACTCTTCAAATCCTTTATTAATTCTGAAAACTACCATTTTCTTTCTCTTTATCTAGTTTTGCCTTTAAAAAACTATTTTCAACTTAACCCATTTTGAACAAAAAACCTATAGAAAACAATTTTTATTTTAGATCGACGTTTGCAATAGATGAAACAACAAGAAACAGGTATAATAGAAATGATTAACCATATCCATTTATATGCAGTGAGATCCCTTTTTCAACGTGTATTGTTTAAGTTTTTGTTATTTTTATTTTATTATTTTGATTCTTCTAATATTTTTGTTTTTCTCTTGTTTTTATAGATTTAAAGGACATTTTTGTTTTTGCTTAATTTGACTCTCAGAATAAATGAAATATCACGAAATAACTATAGTAGAGATGATTAATCATTTTCATTTATATGCAGAGAGATCCATTTTTCAATATCCATTGTTTTTTTTTGTAATTTTTATTTTATTATTTTGATTCTTAATTTATATATATATATATATATATTTGTTTTAAAGACATTTTTCTATTTGTTTGATTTGGTTCCTACACAAAAAAGGTTTTCTTTCCAAAATCCCTTCTTTTAACTTTGTGTAGTTTGACATTTGCTTTAGATTTGAAGGTAATTTTTATTTGCATGCCATCTAGCTAGAGGTCTCTTGTTCTTTTGTCGTTGCACATTAGCTTTCTGACCAAAAAAATTGATGTTTAAACTATTGAAGAAGGAATTGGGGAATATATTGCCTAGTGGCAGAAAATATTTCATCTTAAGTTTTGACAGGTTAGGGTTATTTTTCATTATTTTGTTTGATTAAAGTTATTTATGTGAGTGACTTTTAGCTGAAAAAATTTTACTATAATGTGCTTTTAGTTAACACGATTAATTTGACAACCTACCCCTTCGAGTAAAATGACAGATAAAGGTGATTAAAACTAGAATGTTAACAGATAAAAAAGTAGCAAAAGAGAAAGATTCAACATTATACTTAAAGATGTAAACAAATTAAACTACTTATAAGATACTTGAACTCAAATCTTTTATTACTAAAATAACTCAACTTAAAAACCCTCATAAACAAAATTACATTTTAAAACCAACACAACTTTTATTTTTTTTCTTAGTCTCTCATATCTCATAACTAATAAAATTCTTCAACAAATTTCTTCTTCAACCGCTTCAATTTCTTCAACAAAAGCTGAGGTATGTCGAAAAGTCACTTTTTAGGATGTTCAAAAGAGAAATTCCAAGAACCTTAATGAGTTTCTAGAAATGCATTTCACAGAACCTACTATGGTATCTAAAAGTTAATCCGATACATTTCCAGGAAACATAGAGTTCCTAGAAATGCATTTTTTGGGAACACTAATGAGTTCCCAGAAATGCATTTATGGGATTATCAAACAACCAAAAATTTTCAGATCTTTTACAAGTCCATAAATTTCTTCTTGCTCTGTGCTATTCGAATCGATTCCTTCCATCGTGTTATCTTCTTCCATAAAGTTATCAGAATTATATTCCATTTTTTGCTTGGTTTAAAACTTTGTTTACCAAAGATATGGAGTAGAAAAAATTTAGAGAAAAAAAAAAATACGAAGATAAACAAGGAAGAAAGAAGGAAGGAGGAAAATCAGGCTAAGGATAAAAGGTCATTTCATTCAAGAGTATTTATGTATTAAATTAAAAATCAAATTTTAAGTTGGGAAAAGTGAAAATACGGTTGAAAATAGAATTTCTCTTTAAGTTGGATCAACTTTTGCTATCACTAAAATCATCTTATATACTTCTTACTATATTCAATATGCCAAGGTGGAAATCTTATTTTTACAAATCAACCATTAAATTTAGCAAATTACTTATATCTATTGTGCATATAAAATTTCAAATCGATCCAAAATTTTTATAATTTTAATTAAGAATAACTGTTTTTCAATATATATTAATTGTTGAAATTTATTGGGCTTAATATCCAAAATACCATTTACTTTCTTATACAAAATAGATATAAGACCTCCATTTTTTATTACATGTAAATCAGTTTACAAAGTTTTATTTAATGTAAATTAAACAACAAACTTTCAAAATGACATAATTAAGTCCAAATCTGTTAAATGACACTGCCGAACATTTACTTGCACAATAGGCATTACATGGCTTGTTGAGGTGTAAAATTATGTCCATGTGACACGTTATTAGTCCATGTGGATAGTTTTTATAACCTCACAATATTTTGTATAAAATGGATATAAACTCTCAATCTTTTATACAAAAATAGATATAAGTTTTCGATATTTTATTTTATACAAATAAGCCCTTAACTTTTTTTAAGAGATTTTTTTTATCAAGATCCATGTGCATAATTTTTATCCACATTAGCATGCTACTTAGGATGTCACTTGTGCAAAACAATCGTTCGCTGATGTATTTAACAAATTCATACTTAATTATATAATTTTAAAATTTGTGGTTTAAGTTACAGTAAAAATAATTTTTATACATTTATTCGCATGCAATAAAATGTTAAAGGTTTATATTTATTTTTTATAAAAAACTAAGGGTATATTTGGTCATTTTATTATTACCGGACAAATAATTAAACACTTTTAATTAACTTAAAATTTGACATGTATGATTTACATGAACGATATATATAATTTAAACGTTGAATTAAAAAATATGAATTGTATAAAAAAAATACTAAAGAGTATAAAATTAAATTAATTTTATATTAATGTATGATAGGATCCTCCTAATTTCCATATCCCTTAATTTTCATATATACCTCCAATGCCCTGATCTCAGCTTAAAAAAAAAAAAACTTCTTCAAATACCCAAATTGAGCTTATTGTTCCCTTTTTGTTTTTATTTTGGCTAGTTAGGCTAGGAGATGCATGTTGAACTCAATTTTCAATGCCATAAACATAGTACCGATTCCTGCTTTCAAGTTAATTAGTTGCAAAGTAAAGCAACATAAATTATTGATTAATTGATGCAAGCACATACTTATAACATAAGCTCACATCACCAATTTTTTTTTAGAGTTTTTGAATTTCCTGGAAAGAAACGTCCATATAGCTAGACTTGAGATTTCGTGTCAGTTAACAAAAACTTAAGTTGGCTAATTCAAAACAAATACCATACACACACACACACACACACACACACATATATATATATATATATATATATATATATATATATATATATATATATAAAATATGTATGTATATTTTCATGCAAATGTATGTATATTTTCATGCAAATTAGTTAATGTTAGATACAACGTGACGTGATCCAATATAAAATGATACCTATTAATGTCTTAGTAAAATATATATTAATTTTAAAAATTTGTTTGTATTTAGTATGTCGATACATATTATGATATAATATGTGTTTTATTTTAATTTAATACACTAATAGCGTATAAAGTTTTATATACTATCAATTAACTATAATATGACACTTCATCAAGAAAGAAAATTTAGGAATACACAAGCCATTAAAAATAAATTAAATTTTTTTAAATATTTATTTTTAAGCTATACACTATCAATCAATCATAATATAACACTTTATTAATGAAAAAAGTTTAAAAATACATAAACCTTTAAAAATAAATTAAAAACTTTATAAATAATTATTTTTAATAATTTGCATATTTTTTAAATTTATTCATTAATAAGTTGATATTTTGTGATTAAATAATAGTACATATATACTATACATTGTCAGTACATCAAATTTTTTTTTTTTATAAAGAAATATAAAGAGAAAGATGAAATTGTATTTTAGATCTAATCATTTTAAAAAAGAGTTAATAATCACTAAATTAAATTTCTTATTGTTAATATAATACTTGTTTAGAACAAAATAAACACGACACAGAGAACATGAATTCCGTTGCTTCTTGTAATTAAACTAGTTAATTTTCCAACATCCAAAAGAGTTGCACTTAAAGACGCATATACACTGTGGGCTTGTCCGACAAGCTGGGAGAAATGTGTTAAATCCTTTCCTGTAGGCATCAAACCAGACAGTTTGTAGGATTCAAGCAACTTGTGCTAGCTGCCATAATTTCTCCACCTTCTTTGTCCAACCAAAGAGTCTGTTTGATAGAAGCAATGTCATTAACTGAAAATAAAACATCCTTCATCTTGTCATAGGCATACCATACCATGTCACATGAAAAATCAAACCTGATGCCCAAGGGATGCTTACTTGGGCCTAAAATTAACAACAGCTGGATGGATTTTCTTATAGTGTGAACTTGGGGTTGCAATTCAGCCCAATCCTGGAGAGAATAAAATCTAAAACCCAACGTAAGTAACCCTAATCTAAACGAGACAAAAAATCCAAACCAAATCCTTTTTCCAAAATAAAAAAGGAAAAACTTCTCTTCACATGTGTGCCATCACATCAGCGACGGCTCCCTGCAGACAGCACCTTAACAGAAAGGAGCTGGGCTGAGCTGTGCAGCCAGCGCATTACTTGTAACCGCAATATCAGGGTTCCTTGAACCTAAATTTAGTAATTTTAGATTACAACGACACAGAAATTACGAAATTATATAAATTATATACGATAAAAATTATATTTAAATATAATAAAAATTTTAAAAAATTATTTTTAACATATTAATACTAATTTTAATATAAATACGAATTTTAATATAAATTTTTTATTTTTTACAGTACATGAGTATGATTTTATATAAAATCTATTTTATTAAAATTAAACCTTGCATTTGATTTTTGTTACAATGATTAAGTACAAAACTATTGGTTAAAAAATTAAAAAAATTAATTAATGAATTTAGTTTAAGAAATCAAATTGATTGATTATTTTTATTAATCAAATCAAAATAAAAATAATTTGATCTGAGTAGCTTGATTAAAGTGAAATTTGTATATATTTTTTTTCATTTTTATTTATTTTATTGAAAATTTTATAACTTTTCACATTTAGTTTTCATTTATTATTTTAATTTGAATTTTTTAATTTTATATCTAAATATATCTAATTATTTATTTCTACTTACATTAATGTAAAACAAATTATATAAATTTATGTAAGATTAATTTTTTTTATAACTCAATTGTTGGATATAAAATCTAATTATTTTTAATATTCATGTAAATTTTTGAATTAATTCAATATTATTATCATTTTAATCAAAAATAATATTTTATTAATGATTAAAATTTTACTATCACATATATAATATATCAAAAGTATATATAATATATTTAAGAACTATATTAAAAATCAATTAAATTTATTAATTCATTTCATAATATTAAATATTGAAATTGATTGAATTAATCAATTGAATTTAAAATCTTAATGGACCCAAATTAATTGGTGAATTTTTAATTGATTAAATAAATTTGAATATAGTTTACTCACCTCGTACTTTATGTCATAAACTTGGCAATTAACGGAAGAATTCCATTTCGTACGAATCTTTACTCTCCCAATAAAACTCCTGAATAAGCTCCCATTTTCATCCTTCAACTTAACCAAGTTCTTTGTTTCCTTTTTTTTTTTTTTTGGTGAAAACTTTCTCTATTGGGTGGGTCTAAGGATGACTCGGTAAGAAGCATCAGTGTAATAATTTCTAGTCGATTGCCATTTTGTATTTTGCTCAGAATCGTGCCACATTTTTATTTGCGAAATCTGGCCGAGAGAAAGGCCAAATTGGTGTTATCGCGTTGAAGAAGCTGACAGAAAACGGGTCTATCTCTTTCCCAGTCTCTTTCTTTTTGTTTTGGCGAAAGTAGACAGCCAAGTCTGCTTTTGTCTTGTTGGGTAGAATATGAGTTGGGCTCTTGATTGATGCCGATGGATAAATATTCCATGTGTAAAAACTTTCGATATCTTTCTGTTTTGCTCTAGATTTGGGAAACGGGGCTGAAGTTTCAGATTGTATTGTTGTTGATTAGTCGGTTTTGATTTTGGTTTCGTCTCGTTGACATGCTGCTTGTGTAGGGGAAAGGCTGTTTGCTGAATTTGTAGAATTTGGTTCAATATCAGAGGTCTAGACCAGCAATTCTTGTATTAGAATTTTTGATTATTTTCGGTTTCATTTGACCTTAATCAAGAGAAAAAGATGGTGGGAACTACTGAAAAAGTGAACCAGAATTTCCATGCAGATGGCTTGATTCAGAACTCCAATGGTTCGTTAGAGGAGAAACTTGACGAGCTTCGACATCTCATGGGCAAAGCAGAAGGCGATCCGCTAAGAATTGTGGGCGTTGGGGCAGGTGCTTGGGGTAGTGTGTTCACTGCATTGTTGCAAGACAGTTATGGTTACCTAAGAGATAAGGTTCTTATAAGAATATGGAGGAGACCTGGAAGGACAGTTGATAGGGCCACCGCAGAGCACTTATTTGAAGTGATCAATTCAAAGGAGGATGTGTTGAGGAGACTGATTAGGCGGTGTGCTTACTTGAAGTATGTTGAGGCAAGATTAGGTGATCGGACTCTGCATGCGGATGAGATTTTGAAAGATGGGTTCTGCCTGAATATGATTGATACTCCGCTTTGCCCTTTGAAGGTTGTTACTAACTTGCAAGAGGCAGTGTGGGACGCTGATATTGTAATTAATGGCTTGCCATCAACGGAAACTCGCGAGGTTTTTGAGGAAATTAGAAGGTATTGGAAAGAGAGAATAACAGTACCAGTAATCATTTCTCTGGCGAAGGGTATAGAAGCTGAGCTGGGGCCTGAACCGCGGATAATAACTCCCACCCAGATGATCAATCGAGCAAGTAAGCTTCATCTATGCTCTTAAACTTTTGGCAAGCCACATTAATTGTGTGAATTCTCAATGAAGTTTATATTAATATGAATCTTGCTCCTTTTCTTGCAGCTGGAATCCCTATAGAGAACATTCTCTATCTTGGAGGACCTAATATTGCTTCAGAGATTTACAATAAAGAGTATGCTAATGCTAGAATTTGTGGGGCTGAAAAGTGGAGGAAACCATTGGCAAACTTTTTAAGGCTGCCCCACTTTATTGTGTGGGACAATGGTGACCTTGTTACTCATGAGGTTATGGGTGGTTTGAAGAATGTCTATGCCATTGGAGCCGGTAAGATCTAGTTGTTTGCTAGCATCCTATGTCAGTCTTAGACATCACACGGTAAGTTGCATGGCAATATTAGTTTGAAGATAAGGAACAATCCTAGAAAGAGGCAATAGGATTCTGCAATTTAACAAATAGATTGACACAATTACAGCTAATTTATTATCGAAACAGGACCTATTCACACACACACACACACACACACACACACACACAAAAGAGAGAGAGAAAGAAAAAGAAAAGGAAGTAAAAGGAAAAAACAAAGGCATTGAGCCAATGGCCTACTTTCTTTATGTAGTATTAGATTCTGTGATTCTAGACTTATTTTGATCTTTAAGTACTAGATATTACTTGATAACAAGATTTCGTATTCTCCAAGATGCTAAAAGTTTACACACTATTTCCATGAATAACTCTTAAACAATTCAGGATGCTAAACAACAATCTTGGACTAATCTAATTTAGCTTCAATTTGTCTAATAAGTTGAAATTTCAAATCTGTAAATTTAATTTCCAATAATGATTCAACAGGAATGGTAGCAGCCCTAACCAGTGAGAGTGCCACCAGTAAATCAGTATATTTTGCACTCTGTACATCTGAGATGATATTTATCACCCATCTCTTGGCAGAAGAGCCAGAAAAACTAGCTGGCCCTTTGTTGGCTGACACTTATGTAACCCTGTTGAAAGGTCGTAATGCATGGTATGGGCAACAGCTGGCCAAGGGGGGATTGAGCCTTGAAATGGGTGATAGCATTAAGGGGAAGGGGATGATTCAGGTATCAACTTTTTTGTTCCAAGGAATATCAAATTTAAATAACAGTTTTTGGTTGATTTGGCAATAGTTGAGTGAATACTTGTCCAAGTTAAACCAAAACATATGATACAGACATATAGTGATGTTTCAAAATTTTAAGCATCGTTATATTGTGGATCTAGATGATTTGATGTAGTCTGAATGTCATGTACAGACAACCTATGTTGCATAATAGGAAAAAATAGTGTTCTTAAAGCAACTATCAGGGAACTTTTGGAAAGAATAAATCTTCAATTAATTTTTGATTAGGAAACCTACTGAAATATTTATGTTTAATGGGTATGCAAATTTCACAGCTTCAAATAAATGCTTGCTTTTCAGGCTCTAGAATGAGTTTGGGAGTGCAAAGGCACTTTATCTTTAATACTTTTGCTTAAATTAAACAGGAATATCACTATTAATACAAGTACTTACTCCTAAACAAGTTTTAGTAGATGAATTATCCCATAGCACTTTTGGACTGGTAAAGATCAATTTCCAATTGATTTCATGCGCACCTTTTCTGCTGCAGCCAGAATCTTGTGTGTTTTATTTGTTTTGTTGGGGTAAACTGTGACATTTGCATCAGTTTGCAGCCTCCTTGGATCTCCACCACAGGCTTAGGCATAGCCATTGTCAATTGAATGATTGTAACATTGTTGGCATTTGTAATTACTGTTTAATAACAAAACAAGATTCTGATTCTTTTTCTTTATGTCCTATCTGATCCTGTCTTTTAATTCCTTATATGAATATTAATATCCTTATTTTCGCAGGGTGTCTCCGCAGTGAAAGCCTTTTATGAGCTGCTTAGTCAATCCAGCTTAAGCGTCTTACACCCTGAAGAAAACAAACCTGTAGCTCCAGTGGAGCTTTGCCCCATTTTAAAGACGCTATATAAGATACTCATCATGAGGTACTCAATTTCTTTTCCCCCACTGGCTAGATGATGTTTTTATTATTCCTTAAAGCTCCCCCCCTCACCATGTTAAAACTAGAGTTGCAACCAGATATATATCCATCCCAGCTACAGTGTTTATGCATCATAGACTAGATTTTAATTGTTTCAGAAGTGAGCTCGTGAAACTTCCATTTTAATTTCAATTTTCAGGGAGTTCCCATTACAAGCCATCCTTGAAGCATTAAGGGATGAAACCATGTATGACCCAAAAGATCGTATTGAGATAGCACAGACTCGTGTGTTCTACAGACCATCACTTCTTGGTCATGAGTCTTGACAAAAGATCACTTTCATTGCAGTGATTCTCGGCAGATGTAATTTGATAAACAAGTGAGTGTAATCTAGGTTTTCTAGTTTAAGGAAGAGCTGTAGCAGAGTTGAATGATGAGAGCAATTAGGGGAAATGTGATGTGTTGTAAGGCTGTGTTCTTTCAATTCCTTCAATATTTTTATCATTTTAATGTCACTGTACTGAAGTTTGGATTTAAGAAAGAATCTGTGTGAACTTTGCAAAAGAAAATAAAAGATGTTGGATTATATCTATATATCTATGTTATTACACACACAGAAGGGAAAGCTTAATGCTTAATTTGGGATTTAATTTTTGGATTATTTCTCAATTAAAGATACAATATTCTATTTGGGTTAATTTTAATATTCTATTTGGATTAATTAAGTATTAAACATCTGCAGAATGATCAATTAAGGATTTATCGACAACAGCAACCAAGGCTTGGTGTAGCAGTTATTCTCTCTTTTTAAGAGGCATTAGATTCAAAGTTTAAATTCCAATTCTCTCTTTGTATCTCTCTACAAAAACAAAAGAAAAAGACTTATTGACAATATTGAGAGCTACGTGATTAAATAACATTATTTTTTATATTAATTAAAAATAACATTTTTTTCACAAATAAAAGCATAAAATCTTTAAAACCTCTCTCTCTTTTCTCTCCAACTTTTCTCAGCTTTTCTTTTCTTTTTTTTTTTAGATTTCAAAGTGAAATCTTTAATTTCAGTCTTTTCTTTAGCTCGAAACCTATAGTAAAGCTTTACTTAAGGAAAAATAAAAAAAATTAGGTAAATTCTATCTCAATCTTTGAGGTTTGAACAGTTCAACTTTAGTCAATTAATATTAAAAATAGACACTCCACCCTAATAATTTAACACTATTAACAAAACTTAATAAAATATAAGCAATTACAAAAGTATCAACCCTAAATCCTCTTTCGTCCCTTTAAAGGAACTTTTCCTTTTGGAAAAAGTGAAAGTGATAGAAACGAGATTCGCACAGGTATCACTAATTTTCATAGTCTTTTTGAAAATTGTGAGCATAGGCAAGAGAGTTGCCAAGCTTGTCTCCATGTAGTTCATGTTGTATTTTAATACAAATTGAGTATAGCTCTAAGGCAAAGAAGACAAGACTAAGTCTGTCATAACCCATTTTATCATTTTAATTACTGAAAGTCATTATAAATTTTTTGCGTTTTTCTTTTCTTACTCGGTCGTGAATAAACTCTCCACTACACAGTTGGCATTTGAATCAATAATAAACATCAATCAACATTCATTCTCAAATAAATCAAAAGAAGTGTCATTCATTGCAAGTTAAGTTATACATGACACGTTTTCTAACTTTACATCCCCCACATTACAATACCAAATGACTACTGTGCCTTTACATGTTTAGAAATAAAAAGAATCCATGCATGTATACCTTTTTGGTGATAAAAGCAGCGGATGCCCAAAATAAAACGCCTCAGTCCTCACTGGGCGACTATGTACGCTCTGTAGAGGGGGAAATAGAGAGGGATGAGCATCTACACGCTCAATAAGGCAATAATGCAAGCATGGTAGACAACTACTCTATCTACATGCTGATAATGTTATGTATAAATCATTTATAGTCAGAGCATGAGGAAATAAATCTATGTCGTATGAATATACATATATCATGTACAAAAAACATGGAAAACATGCATATAAAACATGGAATCATCATCATGTAAAACTCTCATGCTCATCTTTATCAAATCTCATAGTAGAAAGAGAAATTCATTAAGAAACATCCTTTAAAGTTCATCTCTTTCTCAAAACACGTTAAAATCCCATCACAATCATTTATCAATTACAACCACCATTATCCTTTCTAAATCAAAATCCCATGAGGCTCGACCCCTCCCTCGGATCTTGTAAGACCCGATTTTAGTTAAAAACACAATATGAGTATGTTCGTGAAAGAAAGGATTGAAATGGTCTCAAATTAAATGAACGGGATTCGGACTGGAGATAAGGATTCAAAACACGAAATTAAAATTGCAAAAGGACTGAAATGAAATTTTCGAACACATGAAGGGTAAAATGGTCAAAAGACCGAAAGCCGGTATAAATTCGATAAGAAAATTTAATTAAAATAATGGATTTGAGAATCTTGATCAATAACGAAGAAATAATTAAATTTTGGATTATATTGATCAAGATATGAATTTATTGGAATTAATTAGAATTTTCACATCGGAAAATAATCCTGAAAATAATTGAAAAATATACCGAAAAGCTGAAATAATACCGAGAAAATTAGTTATTCATTAAATAAATTAAATAATAATTTATCTTAGATATTTTGGTAAAATAATAATATAATAATGAATAAAATAATAATAAAATCAATTAAAATAATAATAAAATAAATAAATAAAAATAAAAATAATACAAATAATTAAAAAAAAATCTGAAACACGAACTGAAGAAACCGAAAATGAAAACTAAGCAGAAAAAATCGAGGAGCTGAGCCCCTTGTCAGCGATCGACGGCCGACAGAGGCTGAGGAAGGAAAGCCCAACGAGGGTCGGGCCACCACCGGCCTAAAGGAGCCACGAACAGCGGCGATCGGCGAGAGGAACGATGAGAAAAACGAAACCGTGAGGGAGAAAAGGAGATCGGCGGTGAACGACGCCGATCTAGCCCCACCCGACCACCGTCGAACATCTCCGAGGCCAAGTCGAGCAGATTGGTGGTGGTGGCAGTCGCCAAAACTGACGGACGGTGACAAAAAACGCCGGAAATGGCGGAAGGAAGGAGACCCACCGACGCCGAAGAGGAGAAAGGCTGGACCGGCCACTTTCCGGTGGCCTTGAACGAAACCAATCCCAGGTCCGTGCATCGGACGGCCCAGCGAAGCCACTGGTGGCGAAAGCCGGCGAAGAACCGATCGGCGAGGCCCTGAACCGGCCGAACCGGAGTGAACCGGACCGATCTGAACCGGGTTGAACCGAACTGAATCGGTTCAGCCAAGAAAGAAGGGAAAAAAAAGGAGAAAAAGAGAAAAAGAAAAAAGGGAAAGGATTTTCGAGGATACACCGGACTTCGGGTAAGTCGATACGAGGTCAAAAGTGACCGATTTGATTTTCGAAAAATTTATTTAAATTATATTTAATCAAAAATTAACCCGAAATTAAATATAATAATTATGCAGTTTTACGAAAAAGTCGGAATGAGAGCCGATTGAGCTCCGATTTTTATACCCCGCATCATATTGGGTAAGTATATTTTAATTACGATAATATGAGTCCTTTAATACAGAGTTTCGATTATTTTACAGATTAATTCTGTATAAAAAGAAATATTAATCGGAATTGCAATGTAATTACCGTAAATAGTATACGAGCTATCCAAAGAGTTTGAAACGAAGCCCAATGGGTATTGAGAGCTCAATAAACCCGAAGAAGAAATTTAATAAGTAGAAACAGGCTAAAAATGGGTCGATGCCCATTAAGGTGCGATCGGGCCCAATAAGAGTAAATTGGCCCAATTAGTTAAATTGACTATAGTAAACGTGAGAATTATATTTATTGGGTTAAACTGACATGATAAATAATTATCTGCAGCCCCAGAGACTGGATTAGCAGCAAATCGGATTGGACGAGCCTCCGACAGTGGAATTTAGATACGCGCTCGATGAGAATCGAGGTAAGGGAATTTTGTAGGCGCATAGAGATTTCTATACATATTTTTGAGGGGATTTATAGGACCTAGAATTTTTTTAAGTATCTAGAAACAAAATAATAATTTTTACGAAAACCCGGGGTATGGGTGAATAAAGAAAAAGACAATATTACCCCTGGGAATAAAATTTACAAAAAGGGTAGTAAGGTAAATAAATTGCATGATTATCATGTTTTAATGTTTTATATGAATGTATTGCTTTGATTTAAGCAAATATGCACATAGGTTGACAGTTGATTTTATGAATTATACGAAAGGGTACCGGTTTGTACCGGTTACGATTTTAAAAGATGTTTTTATCAATATTGAGCCACCTATAATATTTACACGAGTAAAAAGAGTGCTAGAGTCTTACTCGCACTAAATTTTACTGATTTATTACTCATAAAAAGTCGTACTGGAGCATTGCTCGTACGAGAAAATTTGTGTGTGTACAAAATCCTGTTGGAGCTTCGCTCGCACGAAATTTTAGATATCATGATATACATAGAAACGTGCTGGAGCTTCGCTCGCACTAGACGTGAGTTGACATGCATATAGTCGTGCGGAAACCTCCTGTAGACTGTGTGTTGCAGAGAGTTGAGATGATCGCACGTATACTTTGAGACATGGGTTGGTTATCGACATAGTATTGGGGTAGATAAGACCTACGGCAGGCACCCCAGACTATGATATGGGTCCACGGAGTACGATGTGCCATGTATGTCACACGGAGTACGCTGTACCGTGCAGTCATGATGACTCGATGATGTTACTTGATATTCTAGCGGGTAGGATTTGACCCCACCTCCCGTTGCAGTTGTGATGCCCGCACACTGGGATCCATGTAGCCTGGAATCACAGGGACAAATTATGGCCATAGTCCTCGATTTTCATACAGTAACCTACATGCCTCACATGATATCATATGGTCTGAATAGACCAGGACAAACCCGAAGGAGGGGTAATGTCCCGATTTATGTTTTTAAACGAGATGCGATTTAATGAATCAAGGTATTCTCCAGAGATGGGTTTAGCCTTAATGTGGTTGTTTTATAATAAAACAAATAAGTTTTAACGTGATGAGTTTATGATGAAACTAATAAGTTTTAACGTGATGAGCATGAGATGTCGTACATGATGATTTTTTCATGTTTGTTTTATATGTCAGTTTCATGATTTCTACTATATGATATATACATACATGTGACATCGTTTTAGTCATACCTCATGCTCTAAATATAAACAATTTTATATCATGACATTATCAGTACGTAGATAGTATAGTTATCTACCTGCTTACATTATTGCCTTACTGAGCAAGTTTTCGCTCACCCTTTCATTTTCCATCCCACAGGGTACATTCAGTAGAAGAGAGCGACAATAGTCTTGCATTTCGGTTATCCGTTGCTTCTTAGCAAGACCAGGTATACACACTCATATAATTTTTGTATCTGAACATATAGAGGCACAGTACTGTACATGGATGTAATATTAGGGATGTATTTATTTAAAATAAATTGATATGTAAATGAAATATGAAAAACAAATGTTAAGGTAAGTAACATGACATGAGGGACTAACATCGACTTATAGCTCAGCTGTTAGTGGTGTAAGTGTTCACGACGGGTAAGGAAATGAAAGAAAAAGAGAAAAATTTACTCTGATTTTTAGGTAATTTGGGTCGTGATAAAAAAGGTGGTATCAGAGCAGAGTTAGCCTGATATGAGTCGGTGTTAGTGGTTAAGTAAATTTACATCCCCATGTACTGTGCATTGTTTAGATACAATTGTGTATATCAAGATGGAACTGCAGCTAAGAATTTAGTTTCGAATGTAAGAATATAGTTTTTATAACTGATAGTCGCTATGGTAGAGGGGCGAGTACACATGCTCGAGGCCATAGAGACCAGCTTGAGAGTCGAATGAGTCGTCACATGAGACTCAAGATGAGAGTGAGGTGGAGGCTGATGTTGAGCATACTCAACAGGGTCCTATAAAGAGACCAAACAGTATTGAGACACGCTCCAAGAGGATGAAGTGGAGTGTAGAAAATATTTCGGAGTTGTTTACTCAGTCTATACAATAGTTGAGGATAGGCAGGGTAAAGCCAAAACAGATGCCTCAAACTATAGAGATTTTCACACCCCTCCAGTATGTAGCGAAGTAAATAAACCAATAGTTGCTGAGGACTGAGTGAATGAGATATCGAAGTTGTATGGATTCCTTCGGTGTATATCGACTAAGAAAGTGACTTTTAAATACGTTTATGTTTGAGGGCGAGGCGGAGCATTGATGGAAGTCCGCTCGACTCATCTGAAGAGTTAGACGTCCATAGTCGACATGAAAAATATTTCTAGATGTATTCTGGTGACAGAATATTTCGAACACTACTTAAGAGAAATTACAAGTAAATTTTCTTACACTGACCTAGAGACACTGGTTGATTGACAAGTATGAATCTCAGTTTATATACCTATCCAGGTATTATCCCGACACTATGGGTAGTGAGACTCAAAAAGCCTAAAAGTTTATGGAAGGGCTCAAATTGTCGATAAGAGTCCGATTGGCTCATTACTTATGTCGAGGCAGTGCGCAGAATACAATTGCGTGAATAATATCATGTGTTGCACGCCTCTGAGATTGGTAAGGTAGTAAGGGCCGAAATAGATACAGAAGAGAATAGAGAATGACAGAGATGTCAGAGCGGGAAAGAGACCAGTTGGTAAGAGATTAGAGTTGATGAGTTACAGGGTAAGATGATTGGTAAGGCTCCAGTGTGTTCAATTTCAGCACTTATTAGGGGTATTGTGATTGGAGGACCCCGACTTGCTCTGTAGCAGGGAGAGCAGTGGAGTAGTGGAGCAATGTTAGCAGGGTAAGCAGTGTAAGCAGTGTAGCAGTGTAACAGTATAAGTAGTGTAGCAGTGTAAGCAGTATAGGATGTGTGGTAGATACCACGGAAGTAGGGCTTACACCTACACTTTATTGACTAAAATAGGCGTTAAGTGTGGTAAAACAGACCATTTATTTAACGATTACTTAGAGTTGGGTGAGACTGACCCACAGAAGGGCAAAGAGACAGAGAAAACCCTATTGGTATCTCTGCATCGAAAAAGGGGAGTAGCGATTGAAATTAAAGGAGTAAATGATTGTACTCACAGAATGAGTAATGACAGAGTTTGTTATAAGTAATATACGAAAGAAGATAAGTTTTTAGATGTGATAGATCCTGAATACAAAATCTATTGGAATAAGAGGCGTATGCAAGGTACGAATATCTCTGGTAGGTGAAATAATTTGGATTAAAGCAATTAGTAACGAATATGAATTGTGACCACATGGACTGATATGTAAAGTAATTGTGGTCAAGTCTGAGGGTTAATAAAGGTATTTCAAAATACCACCCCACCTGAAGACTTGACAGCATCTAAAAGTATACACAACTTATAAATTGAAATCGACAGTCGAAATATATACATTTAAAATTAGGGTACCTTTACTTGTATGATAAAGAAATATAGAATTCGATTAATCGTGAAGGTTTAAAAATTAATTAAAAATTTTATAAAAGCTATTAATATAAGAAAAAGAAAATGACGCGGGTTAGTATCTTAAACGGAAGCGATTTTGAAAGGACATTATACGTTTATACGTACATAAGTCAAGTATATGGGTGATTGAAATATTTAGTGGAACTCAACTACGATGAGGTATTTAAACTTTACCTAGACCGATTTGTTATCATCCTTATTGATGATATTTTGGGTGTAATTACAGTCCAGAAAAAATTATAGGCAACAATTGAAAATTATTTTTACAGATGATTTGTTGAGAGTTCTCGAAATGGACTACTTTATTGACACGTTTAACTTAGAAAAAGTTGTATTTGAATGGGATGATAGACGTGACAGGAGTTTTGGTATATTGAAGTATGAACTGACCACCACATTTATTCTCACCATACCCAACAGATTAAGAGGTTTCTCATGAGTCTATGGATACCTCAAAATAATGAATAGGCTGTGTATTTATGAAAAAAGGGGAAGATAGTCGATTATGAATCCAGACAACTCAAGGATCATGAAAGGACTATCCGGCCCATGATTTAAAGTTGACAGTGATAGTGGTTGTATTGAGTATATGACACTACTATGTATACAGTGAGAAATTTCAGGTATGCACTGATCATAAAAGTCTCTAGTATCTGTTTTCACAGAAAGAGTCGGATATGAGAACAAAGAAGGTTGGAGCTTCTGAGGAATTATGATTGTGAAAATTGTACCATCCAGGAAAGACTAATGTAATGGTTAATGCCTTGAGCAGAAAGAGACTCGGGATGGTATTACATATAATGGTCAAGGAGCGTGAGCTGCTAGAGTAGTTGTAAGCCTCAGTAGTGATGTGATCCCCTCTGATGATGACAGTGATTTTGTGACAGCTAGCTTGAGGTTAGAACCGGATTTGAGTGACCGGATTTACCAGGCTTAGCGTGATAATCAGCAGGGTGTCGATAGTGTCGGTCAGATTCAGATGGGTACAGTAACAGAGTTCACAGAGAGTGATAATGGCTTACTGAGGTTCAGGGACAGTATAAATGCTCCCTAGGACCACAATGATGAGATAGAGTTATTGTCAAAAGCTCACTCTTCGGGATATACAGTGCATCCGAGAAGTAATAAATATACCGAAATCTTAGAAAAGGGTATTGTGGTCAGATATGAAAAAAGACATGGTAGACATTGTGGAAAAGTGTCTCGTATGTCAGCAGAGTAAGGTAGAGTAAAAGAAGTTGTAGGGTTATTGCAGTTTCTACCTATATTGACACGAAAATAAGAACAAGTTACCATGAATTTTATGATGGGTTACAGAGGACCCGGATGAATCATAAGACTATCGGGT
Organism: Firmiana major; assembly: GCA_033439115.1. Taxonomy (NCBI): domain Eukaryota; kingdom Viridiplantae; phylum Streptophyta; class Magnoliopsida; order Malvales; family Malvaceae; genus Firmiana; species Firmiana major. The sequence goes on along the minus strand of CM065913.1, from coordinate 31,678,173 downwards.
GATAGTCGATAGATTGACTAAGTCTACCCACCTTCTGGTTAGGAAATCCCCAGATACTTTGAATGTGTAGGCAAATTTATGTGTATGAAAAATTGTGGAACACTAAGTATTTTTCCAGTGAGCATTGTATCATATAAGGATTCCCGCTTCACTTCCCACTTCTGGGAATGTTTTTCAGGAAGCTATGGGAACCCGACTGAGTGTTAGCACAGCTTTTCGTCCTCAGACAGGTGGTCAGTCAGAGAGGACTGTACAGGTTCTAGAGGATATGATGAGAGCGTGTGCCATTTATCTGATAAGCTCCTGGGATGATCAGTTGTTACTAATCGAATTCGCCAATAATGACAGTTGTCACTTGAGTATTGGGATGACTTCAGATGAGGCATTGTATGGCCGTAAGGGTTGTTTCTCCGATTTGGATAAGAAGAAGTGGGTGACAGATAGAAAATTATTCTCGAATTGGTAAGACAAACCTCTGAGGATGTTCAATTAATTGTGAAGGATTAAGAACACCTCAGAGCAGATGGAAAAACTATGTTGACAAGAGACAGAAACCATCGAAATTCACTAAGAGTGAATTAGTATTATTGGAAGTTACATGCCCTTAGGACATAGCATAAGGACGTAATGTGATTCGGAAAGAGATTGGACAAAGTGGGAGACAAGGCCTGTAGGTTGGCGTTGCCACCTGAATTAGCAGGCATCCACAATGTGTCCTATCTTATAATGCTTCTGAAATACTATCCGGATCCAGCATATGTGATTGGATATGAGCTTCAACAGCTCAGCTCAATGAAAGTATAACGTATGATTGGAAAATCGATTCGGGCATTAGATGGAAGTAGAAAGTGTTGAGATTTAAGATGATCTCCCTAATTAAAGTATGTTGGTAGTATTACACTCCGAAAAAAGTAACTTAAGAATGACAGTACATGATACAATAGACGTACCCGGAGTTGTTTATGGATCCATTTAACTTGGTTCTAATTTGGAGGACCAAATTTCTTAAGTGGGGGAGATTATGTAAGACTCGATTTTAGTTAAAAACACAAATGAGTATGTTCGTGAAAGAAAGGATTGAAATGGTCCCAAATTAAATGAACGGGATTCGGACTGGAGATAAGGATTCAAAACACGAAATTAAAAATGCAAAAGGATTGAAATGAAATTCTCGAACACATGAAGGGCAAAACGGTCAAAAGATCGAAAGCCGGTATAAATTCGATAAGAAAATTTAGTTAAAAATAATGGATTTGAGAATCTTGATCAATAAAGAAGAAATAATTAAATTTTGGATTAAATTGATCAAGATATGAATTTATTGGAATTAATCATAATTTTCACATCGAAAAATAATCCCGAAAATAATCAAAAAATATACCAGAAAGTTGAAATAATACTGAGAAAATTAGTTATTCATTAAATAAATTAAATAATAATTTATCTTAGATATTTTGACAAAATAATAATATAATAATGAATAAAATAATAATAAAATCAATTAAAATAATAATAAAATAAATAAAAATAAAATAATAAAAATAATTAAAAAATAAATTTGAAACACGAACTGAAGAAACCGAAAATGAAAACTAAGCAAAAAAAATCGAGGAGCCGAGCCCCTTGTCGGCGATCGACGGGCGACAGAGGCCGAGGAAGGAAAGCCCGACGAGGGTCGGGCCACCACCGGCCTAAAGGAGCCACGAACGGCAGCGATCGGCGAGAAAAATGAAACCGTGAGGGAGCTGGCCGGCGAGGCCTTGAACCGATCGAACCGGAGTGAACTAGACCGGTCTGAACCGGACCGAACCGGTTCAGCCAAGAAAGAAGGGAAAAAAAAGGAGAAAAGAGAAAAAAGAAAAAAGGGAAGAATTTTTAGGGATACACAGGACTTCGGGTAAGTCGGTAAGAGGTCAAAAGTGACCGATTTGATTTTTGAAAAATTTATTTAAATCATATTTAATCGAAAAGTAACCCGGGATTAAATATATAATTGTGTAGTTTTACGACAGAGCCCGAACGAGAGTCAATTGAGCTCCGATTTTTGTACCCCGCATCATATTGGGTAAGTACATTTTAATTTCGACAATTAGAGTCCTCAATACAGAGTTTCGATTATTTTACGAAATTTACGGATTAATTCTGTATAAAAAGGAATATTAATCGAAATTATAACGTAATTACCGTAAATAGTATACGGGCTATCCAATGAGTTTGAAACGAAGCCTGATGATTATTGGTAAGCTGAATGAGCCTAGTAAACTCGAAAAAGAGATTTAATAAGTATAAACGGGTTGAAAACGGGCTCGAGGCCTATTAAAGTGCAATTAGGCCCAATAAAGTAAAACGGGTCCAGTACGTTAGATTCGATCAGTAAATGTGATATACTGATATAAATAAGTGAATTAACCCAAAATATGTGGTTATATGCAGTTTCGTAGACTTGGTTGAGCGCAGTTGGACTGAGAGATCGGATATTATCGAGACAAGATAAGTTTGCGCGTGAATCGAGGTAAGGAAATTTTGTAGGTGCATAGAGATTTCTATACATATCTTTGAGGGATTTACAGGGCCTAGAATTTCTTTAAGTATCTAGAAACAAAATAATAATTTTTACAAAAACCCAGGGTATGGGTGAATAAAAAAAAGACGATATTACCCCTGAGAATAAAATTTACAAAAAGGGTAGTAAGGTAAATAAATTGCATGATTATCATGTTTTAATGTTTTATATGAATGTATTGCTTTGATTTAAGCAAATATGCACATAAGTTGGCTGTTGATTTTATGAATTATACGAAAGGGTACCGGTTTGTACTGGTTACGATTTTAAAAGATGTTTTTTATCAAGATTGAGCCACCTATAATATTTACACGAGTAAAAAGAGTGCTAGAGTCTTACTCGCACTAAATTTACTGATTTATTACTCATAAAAAGCTGTACTGGAGTATTGCTCGTACGAGAAAATTTGTGTGTGTACAAAACCGTGCTGGAGCTTCGCTCGCACGAGATTTTAGATATCATGATATGCATAGCGTCGTGCTGGAGCTTCGCTCGCACTAGACGTGAGTTGACATGCATATAGTCGTGCGGAAGCCTCCTGTAGACTGTGTGTTACAGAGAGTTGAGATGCTCGCATGTATACTTTGAGACATGGGTTGGTTATCGACATAGTATTGGGGTAGATAAGACCTACGGCAGGCATCCCTAGACTATGATATGGGTCCACGGAGTACGATGTACCATGTATGTCACACAGAGTACGCTATACCGTGCAGTCATGATGACTCAATGATGTTACTTGATATTCTAGCGGGTAAGATTTGACCCCACCTCCCGTTGCAGTTGTGATGCCCCGCACACCGGGATCCGTATAGCCTGGAATCACAGGGACAAATTATGGCCATAGTCCTCGATTTTCATACAGTAACCTACATGCCTCATATGATATCATATGGTCTGAATAGACCAGGACAAACCTGAAGGAGGGGTAATATCCCGATTTATGTTTTTAAACGAGATGCGATTTATTGAATCAAGGTATTCCCGAGAGATGGGTTTAGCCTTAATGTGGTTGTTTTATAATAAAACAAATAAGTTTTAACGTGATGAGTTTATGATGAAACTAATAAGTTTTAACGTGATGAGCATGAGATGTCGTACATGATGATTTTCCCATGTTTGTTTTATATGTCGGTTTCATGATTTCTCCTATATGATATATACATACATGTGGCATCGTTTTAGTCATACCTCATGCTCTAAATATAAACGATTTTATATCATGACATTATCAGCACGTAGATAGTATAGTTATCTACCTGCTTACATTATTGCCTTACTGAGCAAGTTTTCGCTCACCCTTTCATTTTCCACCCCACAGGGTACATTCAGTAGAAGAAAGTGACAATAATCTTGCATTTTGGTTATCCGCTGCTTCTTAGCAAGACCAGGTATACACACTCGTATAATTTTTGTATCTGAACATATAGAGGCACAGTATTGTACATGGATGTAATATTGGGGATGTATTTATTTAAAATAAATTGATATGTAAATGAAATATGGAAATGGAATGGTAAATAGGTGAGAGGTGAGAGGTGACTAACACCGAATCATAGCCCAACTGTTTAGTAGTGTAACTGTTCACGGCGGGTAAGGAAATGAAAAAGCGAAAAAAATTTACTCTGATTTTTAGGTAATTTGGGTCGTGACAGATCTACCCTGAACAATCACAATCATACTCATTTATCAAAACTATGTGGTACTATATAATATCAAGTGAGATAGGTCACTATATCTCAATGAACTATGTTGGCCATCTATGTCATAAATCATCTCAGACCACACGCATTCCAATGTGCAGGACATCATGCTGAAACGAAAGTGGGTTAGTTCTTCACCAGACTTTCTCATTACGTAACCACCATGCGGTACCATACTCCATGTGATACACACGGTACAGCGTACTTCGCGGACCCATATTATGGTTTGGGGGTGCCAGTCGTAGGTCTTATCTACCCCATACCAAATGTAACCTCTATTGTCTCAAGTGCTCGTAGAGCTTTTTGTATTCCTGTAAGAGAGCCTCCTTGTCGAATAGAGCCTCCCCACCCTCTCTGGCTTGAGGATGTTGTACTTGAGGGTCTTACAGTAAGAGAGCATCCCCACCGAATAGAGTCTTCTCACCCTTTCTGGGCTTAATGATGTAGGGCTTGAGGATTTATCGTAAGAGAGCCTCCCCACCGAACAGAGCCTTCCCACCCCTTCTGGGCTTAAGGATGTAGGACTTGAGGATCTTACCAGCTTTCACGACATCCTACGTACCATAGTGTGAAAACCTGTGCGAGTTACGCTCTTGCACAATACATACATCGTAGATAAATCTCCTCGTACGAGCAACACTCTAGTACGACTTTTATGCATAACAACATGAAGAAACCACGTACGAGCATAGCTCCAGTACGGTTATATGCATAAGAAAATCACTCGAAATCCACGTATGAGCAGAAACTCCAGTACGGTTTATAAAACATCATCATAAAATCAAATCAAGGTTCAAGCTAGGCTCCAACACGTACTATACATGTGAAAACATCAAAATCTAGTGCGACCTAGGCTCCAGCATGATTTAATTCACACAAACACGATAGGCGGCTCATATACATTCAAAACACGTTCAGCACCTCACATGTGCTATTTCGCAAAGTGATTTAAACATTAGTCAGTCTATTCGTTAATTTGCTCAAAACCAAGTAATGTGTTTCGTGAAGCTATTGAAAACATGTGATTTATGCAATTATTAGCTTTAGTATCCCTTTTTTTGAAACTCACTTCGAAAACCAAATCGTATATACATACTCGTAGTTATTCACGCATATCATCATTTACTTTTCTCAAACAATCATGCATTTCATAAACGCCCTATATTCACCCACTAGTTCAAAGAACGAGCAGCTTACTCGTGCAGTTCGATTCGTCTCCAACGAACTCTCCGAAACTGTACAACTTCGCTTATCACATTGATTCAGTCCATATAACTCAACTCTTGTGTTTACTATAGTCGATTTAACCTATAGCCTTTATTAACCTTTATAAGGCCTCGTTTTATTGTTCTACTCGTATCTCGAGTCTATTGATTTCTTTTAGGCCTATTGGTTTATACCAAATCGATAGTAAGCTCATAGTGTTCATATTTCATCATTTACTTAACTATGATATTTTGTCAAACACTACATATGCTTCTTTTCATAAATTCTCTAAATCTCAAAATGTAACTTCGTTTAGTCATCTTAAATCATTCACAATACTTCATAAACACTTTAGCCTACTCCATTTATCATAAATTCACCCATAATGCCCTTTTCTCACTCTAGACTAAATCTAGGTTTCACTTGTTCCATTACATTCTAGGAAATTTCTATCATTAATATATATACCAATCAACCCAAAATCAACAACTAGATGAATGTAAATTGGATTAGTATAATAGAAACTCACCTATTTGGATTTTCCTCTTACTTCAAATGAGAATGCTCCTTCAATACAAACAATGAGACATTGGTTCCAAACTATGTTGTTCTTCTCTTTGATACGAATAACTTTGTATCTAATAGGTTTTTCTCAAATCTTACTAAAAATTGGTGGATTTAGGAGTGAGAAAGTTAGGTTTTTGGATTGAAAATGAGGGAGAATGGTTTGGTTTCCGTGATTTGCAGATTTCACTGCGTCTTTTATAGAAATTGCTTGATGAGATCGATCTGTCTAGGCATGAGATCGATCTGATCCTCTTAAATCCTTCATTTTCACGCCAATTTGAATGCATGAGATCGATCTGTCCCAGGCAGTAGCTTAAAAAGATCGATCTGCATCCAGAGGAGATCAATCTGCTCCAACCCGAGAGCTAAGAAAATCGATCTGTTTGCATCAAAATCGATCTTCTCATTACAGAATGTTTAACAGATCGATCTGGATCTATTAGAGATCAATCTGGCCTGTTTCATTTCTCGAATAAGAGCATTTTTAGCTCTTCCAAATCGATCTCTCATCCTATGAGATCGATCTGGCCTTTATATTTTTCAGATTTTGCTGCAGTTTCTACAGTAACTTACACCAAACATCCTTAATTTGCTGCCATGGTCATTTTCTCATCCAACCACCTTTAAGATTTGAAAATGACATCCATTCGTACTTTATACACATTAAAACTTGTGTGCATTCATTGTATAACCAAATGTATGACATACAAAACTAAATGGAAGCATAAAGATTTATGCAACTCATGCAACTTCCTTCCATTTTATCACACTACTTATTTTGTATTCCACTCACATCCATCACATACAAAAGTCCATTTCTTCATATTCATACATAATGAAACTTGTACGTACATCACAAACTCTTATTACAAGTGTGTATCTTGAATTTATGGACTTTACATCACTTATGCTTCACATTACAAGTACATCATCATACTTATGAACTCATAAGGTTTACATCTGAAAATACAGGTCTTACAAAGTCCATACTTATTTTATGATCCATGGCAAACCCAATTTTCCTAGCCTAGTGATTATCGAACAATTCTTTAAGGTTCAAGATGATGTAGGGGTAACCATTACCTCATGTTGCTTTTGAAACTTAGGAGTCATGCTTACCAACATCACACATGTTGCTTGCCTTAGGCCATCCATATGAATCCTATAAGCCTCCCTTACTTAATTAATCTCATCATCATTGGGTTCATCAGGAATAGGCACCACAAGAACGTAATTCTTCTCTTAAATTAGGTCAATTTTCAGATTGTGGTACTAGTCAATCAATTTAGGTCTAGTTAACTTATTAGCATCGAGTAGGCTATGGAGAGATAGTTTGATAGTCATAAAATAATCTAAATCCATACAATTATAAAGCATATATTAGCGTCTACATTGTAATCATAAAAATAAGATTTCAAACTTTAAATTATTTTATTTTATTTTTTTAAAACCTTATGATTATTTATTCTCCGAGCCAAAATATTTAAATTAATTAAATTTACCCGAGTCTCTCTTATTAAAATATAACTTCGGTCAATTTTCACCAAAGGTACACTTTTCGTCCCAATGATTTAAATTGGTATTCATTGACAAGACCAAGTACATGAAAATTTACGATATTTACACTCAGACAAGGCAAATGTTATGGCTGATGCTCTGAGAAAAAAAAGGGATGGTTTTTTTCATGATGGTTAGAGAGTAGGGTTTATTAGAGCAGCTCGCAAAGCTCAGTATTAGTGTTTAGCCCTCAGAGGATGATTGTTTCTTGGCCAGTATGCAGATTCAACGGAGTAGTTTAGATCGGATCAGGGCAAGGCAAAGAAATGATCAGAGGTTATTAGATATGGTTAAAGAGATGGAACAGAACTTGTAGTTTGATTTCTCGATCAGTGATGATGGTTTGCTCAAATTTAAGGGTCGTATCTATGTTTCGAGCGATGATACCCTATAACAACAAATTTTGAAGAGTTCATTATTCACGGTACACCATGCATATGGGTAGTACCAAAATGTATCATGATCTGCGCAAAGTGTATTGGTGGATTGGTATGAAGAAAGATATAAAAAAATTTATGGCTAAGTATTTAGTATGTCAGCAAGTTAAGATCAAGCATCAGAAGACAACAGGGATTCTTCGATCTTTACTAATGCCTACTTGGAAATGGGAGCACATCACTATGAATTTTATTGTGGGGTTACCAAAGGCTAAGAAGAATCGTGATACGATCTGGGTGATTATAGATAGATTGAATAAGCGAGTCCACTTTTTACCATTAAGAGTATAGATTCTTTAAGTGCTTTAGTCGATTTGTATGTCAAAAATGTAGCTCGGTTACATGGGGCTACCGTGAGCATTACTTCAGATAGAGATTCACAGATTATATCTTGATTTTGAGCTCATTTTCAAGAAGTCATGAGATCTCAGTTGAGTTTGAGCACTGCCTATCACCCTCAGATAGACGGTCAGTCCAAGCTGACTATTCAAATCTTGGAAGATATGCTACGAGCGTATGCTATTGACTTTGGGAGTTCATGGGATGATCACTTGTCGTTGGCCGAGTTTGCTTATAATAATAGTTTTCACTCTAGTATTAGGATGACATCTTATGAGGCACTATATGATAGGAGACGTAGATCTCTAGTGGCTTGGAAAGTAGTAGGTGACAGAAAGATTTTAGCTCTCGATTTAGTTGAGCAGGTAGCTAAGGGTGTTCAGATTATCTATGATAGACTTTAGGCAGCTCAGAGTAGGCAGAAGAGTTAAAATACGTAGGTGGCGCTTAAGTTTCAGATTGGAGACTATGTGTTTGTTAAAGTATCTCCGAGTAAGATTATCATCCGCTTTGAGAAGAAAAGAAAGTTGAGTCGTCGCTTCATTAGTCCGTTTGAGATTTTGGAGAGAGTTAGGGATGTTACCTACAGAATTGGCTTATCACCACAGCATTCTAGGGTACACAATATCTTCCATATCTCTATGTTGAGGAAGTATAATTCAGATCCCTCACATGTCATAGAGTATGAGCCATTGGACATTCAAGGTGTGAGATCCCGGCCCAGCCCAGCCTAGCCTACACAGGCGCAACCCCTCATGGGCCCCTGGTCCGACTGCTGTGACATCAGCCACCTCACTCATCCGAATTGTCCTTTTTGGCAGCCCACAGGCCCCTCAAGGTTTTCTTTCGCGTCCCCAAGGGTTCGAACTCAGGACATCATGCCTGATTCGACACCCCTGATACCATTGAGCTTAATGGTACCAGGGGTGTCGAATCAGGCATGATGTCCTGAGTTCGAACCCTTGGGGACTCGAAAGAAAACCTTGAGGGGCATGCGGGCTACCAAAGAGGACAATTCGGATGAGTGAGGTGGCTGATGTCACAGCAGTCGGACCAGGGGCCCATGAGGGGTTGCGCCTGTGTAGGCTAGGCTGGGCCGGGATCTCACAATAAAACGCGCGGGCTCATTGGCATAAGGAGTGTAAGAACTAAGGGTGTTGTCCCTGGTTCGAGCCTCCAAAGACGCGTTCTGAGGGGAATTTTCCTGAATGGAACAAAGCCGTGCGGGCCGAAGGCCCAAAGCGGACAATACGTTGGACTTGTTGACGTTGTTGCACCACCCGTTGTTAGACCACTATCGTTGTTGTGGGCCCAAGAGGGGTGGCCATGGCCGATGGCAGGGGTTGGCCGGGCAGGGGTCGGCCGTCACAATAAAAATGCGCGTTTTTATTGTGACGGTCGACCCCTGCCCGGTCAACCCCTGCCATCGGCCATGGCCACCCCTCTTGGGCCCACAACAACGATGGTGGTCTAACAACGGGTGGTGCAACAACATCAACAAGTCCAACGTATTGTCCACTTTGGGCCTTCGGCCCGCACGACTTTGTTCCATTCAGGGAAATTCCCCTCAGAACGCGTCCTTGGAGGCTCGAACCAGGGACAACACCCTTAGTTCTTGCACTCCTTATGCCAATGAGCCAGTGGGCTCAATGGCATAAGGAGTGCAAGAACTAAGGGTGTTGTCCCTGGTTCGAGCCTCCAAGGACGCGTTCTGAGGGGAATTTCCCTGAATGGAACAAAGCCGTGCGGGCCGAAGGCCCAAAGCGGACAATACGTTGGACTTGTTGACGTTGTTGCACCACCCGTTGTTAGACCACCATCGTTGTTGTGGGCCCAAGAGGGGTGGCCATGGCCGATGGCAGGGGTTGGCCTGGCAGGGGTCGGCTGTCACACAAGGGGACATGAGTTATATTGAGTAGCCTATCTAGATTTTGGACAGAAAAGAAAAGATACTTCGATCGAAGTCGATTCCTCTAGTTAGGGATTTTTTTTACAGCATCATTCGAAGAAAAAGGCAATTGACAAAATTATTCCTCTAGACAATGGAGTTCCACTTCCTCCACCAGTCATGCCATAAAGTCTTCCATCCTTTTAGCAAAACTTCTGCTAGTTGATTAGTTTATTTGTTTAACATTGACTGGAAATAATCTCTCTTCAAATCTACCAACATGTATATGTGCATAAACTTGTGCAGATGCATTCTTAGACAAATGCAGAAGCAAATGCTAACCTAAATGCTGAGGCAGTGCAAGCCGAAGATAAGGCTGAGGTTGAGGCTAAAGTATCTCCTATGTTTCTTTCTTTTTTTTTTCTTTTTTTCTTTCATCATCTTCTTCTTCTTCCAACATCAGTTAACTCCCTATTTATTATAGTATAGTCACCTTACTTCCATTGAAAGAGATAGTGGGTTAGGGTTAGGGTATCTAATAGTCCAAAAAATTTTAATTAAAGATGGACATGAGAAAATAGTGTACAATTACCTTAGTACCCCTCATAGGCCAACCTTTTTTTGTGCCCTTTTTCATGATAGTGTTCAAATCATAATCGTACCCTTCTTTGAAAGATTACATTTATCACATTTTTTTTGTTCATTAGGGCCTTTTCTCTATTTCATTTGGGTTTGCTTTGCATTTTTATATACTCTAATGGATTCAATAAGTCTTGTGTGGAGGATTTGGGCCAATTTTCAAGTCCATGCATAGGCTATAACCATAAGCTAACATATAAATCTACTTGTAGTACCAACTAAAGACATACTCTTCCAAATTTCCCTTGAGGTCTTTAATCGCACATATGGCATGTGTACGTGGGATAAAAGAAACTGTGAATGTCCTATCACCTTCCAAATGTTTGGACTAATGTTGCCTCTCCATTTACTACATTCTTCACTTTTACTCACAATTCTTAACATCATCTTTCTTCTGATGTCTTCAGACAAAGAGATCATTAGTTTCTTTCTTGCACCTAATAATGTCTTTTTAAAAGCTTCACATAGATTATTCTCAACCAAATCAATTCTGGAGTCAGCATTGAAAATACTCTGCACCATTATTAATGTGGGGGACTTTCAATATGTCTTCAAGTATTACTAGTTTCTTACTAGCTAATTCTTTCAAATTGTCTTCACATTTCCTCGCAATTATTGGTTTAGCGATCTTTTAAAAGCTTTTTTTTTTTCATTTCTTCACCCTGATGTCCCTTACTAGCCCAATTGACATATACATGCCTAGCACGAAATCTGTGCTCAACATCTAGAAGCAACTCATCAATTGCTTTGTCAAGCCTTACATTTCTAATAGAATATCAACATCATTTATGATAATAAATAAATAAATAAATAAAAAGAAGTTAAATAATTTAAGTTTTGTTGCTCCATCATTACAATCCAACCTATTCCACTTCCAAGGTGCTTTATATCTAACTTTATAAGTTCAATAATCCATTTCCATGAAACTGTAGATTCCATTTCCATTTCCACCGGTGCCTAAACCACTGGAAACATTTAATTGTTCTCATCTCTTTCAACAACACAAAATAACCATATTTTTTGCCAAGCTTTTCAAAAAAACAACCATATAATCATAGATAATTTCTGCAACCTTTCTCTAAACTAGTTTTTAGTGCATGAAAACATATCTCTCAAATACAATTGGAGAGTATGTAATTTATATGTGGACTTGCATCTTCATTGTGCTACCAGGATTAATCTCCATAATTGCAATTGCATAACCTCACAACTGTGTAAACTGTTCCTTCTAATTGCTTACCACCTTGTCTGCCATATTCTTATTAGCCCTTCTAATCAAGCTAATTTTTACCTATTTTTCATATTCACTCCTCACTATTTCCTATACATATGAATTCTTCATGAGGGTTTTTTCATTAACTTCTTTATACACAGTTCAACCAAAATAGATTAGCTTTAGATTTGTAAAAACATTGTTGTAATCATAATTTTTCTTGTAAGTCTTCATTTGAAATGATTGCAACTTTTAATCAAAAGATACATAAATATATTAACCAAGGAAAGTTAGGTGCGCAGCACACTTACCTCTCACAAAATTTATATGTTTTTTTCTTAAACAATGACCCTGTTACATGAATAGCCAATAATGACACCACATGCTTAAACAATTTTGAATTCTTAAACAACATGCCTAATTCAACATAAAGAATATTGTTAGTATGATCACACGTTGGAAACTTACTTCTCCTCCTAGTTGCATCATCTACAATGTCCTGATCACTAACAAGGTCATCATATTTATCATAGTCAAAATATTTACTACGATATCCATCATCATTCTCAGGTAATATTCCCTCAACCTCTCCTTCCTTTGCCATTACTCCCTCAGCCACTCTTTAACTTTACTTTTACTTTTCCTCTTCTGATACTTGGACCAAGCAAAACCTATTTCTTCAACCTCACTACAAGTTAAATATTCATTATGAACTGAATAAGTAGGATATCCATTTACATAGTCATTTGCATCATCAATATTTCTACCTAACTATAAACTTTATCTAGCTCTCCTAAACCGTCATTGACAAATTCAACAGGCACATCACCATCCTTATTAGGTGACTATTCATTCCTTCATTTGAAGGTAAACTCAATAACTCAAGAACCAATTCAGGTTTATCTATACCATGCTTTATATATGTAAACCCCAGGAATTTTCATGTATCCAGTTTAAATAATAATGGAGAATGCGCTTATTGGTGGATAATTAATTTAAGTTATAATATGAGAAACTTGGACGAGGCTAAATTACTAAAATATTTTAATTTGAGGAATAAATAATTATGAGGTGTAAAAATAAAATTCTTGAGCTAGATTTAATATGTGTATATTCCTCCGTACTAGATAAGTACTAATAATAGGTTGATTACGCTTTGGAAATAATACATGGTGAAGTATAAAATAACTACTTAAAATTTATTAATAAAATAAATTAAATGAATAAATAAATAAACAACTAAATAAATAAATAAATTAATAAATAAATTTATTTAAGTACATGGATGAATACATGTATGTATATATATATATATATATATATATATATATATAAATAATTACACGTGCTGCTATAAGTATTTCCCAATTTAATTTAGGTATACAGATATGTACGTATATGTATACCTAAATATATAAATATATATATTTAAATATACGTAAGTGTATACGTGATATATATTTGTATATGTAGGATGGATAGCCATATTAGATGAAATAAGATATAGACTAAATTGAAAAGAAAGAAAAGAAAGAAAGCGTGGAAGGACAGTAGGAAAACCTGTAGCAGAAAACGTGTGCAGGAGGTGGTGATGAGATGGTTTTCAATGGGTTAGGAAAAGGATTAAGGCAACTGAGTTGGAAAAGATTGGGGCAAAGGAGGAGACCTCGGTTTTCAACAAAGGAGGAAAAATAATATATATATATATATATATGAGATGGTGCTCGGGGGAAAGAAAATACCAAGAAAAAAAAATGATGGGAATAGTTAGAAGTGGCTGAAAAACCCGAGAGCCACCCTGCATGAAAGCAGCTGATGTGTGCAGTGGCTAGAAACATAGAGGAGATGGACCGAGGAAACGTAGGAGACCGAGAGGAGAGCAGAAGCAGGGGATGTTCCTCGGAGACCAAACTGTGCTACAAGACGATAAAGCTTGTTCCTTTCTTACCCGAACAATGATATAGGCAAGAAACAGAGGAATTACAGGTGAAACATGGGGCTCTTTCTCGGCCTTCTTGGAAAACAAATCCTCTTGGCTGGAAAACAGAGGCAAGAGGCAGGACCGAGAGTAGGGTGGTGATGGTAGTGGTAGTAACGTGACGGTGAAGAGGAGGGGATGACCGAGACGTGATGATGGTGACGAGCGAGGTTGCAGCGCCGGGAAGGAAATGGTGCAAAGGGTGGCAACAACGAGGGAAGGATGGTTGATGACGATGAACGGAACCGAGAGCAGTAGGCCACTGCTCTGTTTTTGTTTTGGACCGCCATTCTCGGTAAGAAAACATTACCGTCTGAAACAAGGATAGAAAATGGAAAGCTGAAGCAAAGAAAGAATCTGATGCAGAAAACGATACCAAGCAGTGGAAGCTGGGCCTCGGGTGGAAGCTGGTTGCTGGCGCCGGGCGGTGACGAGAGGCATGGGAGAAGTTGATGATAGCAAAAGGAAGAAGTGCTAAAGAGGTAGACCGACGATAGGGCTCTCGGGTGAGCAACAGTAACCTGCAAGGAAGAAGAAGAGAAGGAGGATGAACAGTGGCCAGACAATCAAGGAATTGAAGAGGAAAAGAGAATGGCGGGAAAGATGAAATGAATTCAAATATATATATATATATATATATATATATATATATATATATATATATATATATTGGGTGAACAGTCACCGAAAAAAAAGAAAAAAAAAAGAAAAGGAAATATATGTATACTAGAGAAGAGAATAATTATTGAAGAGAAAAAAAAGTACTCCGAGAATTTGGAAAAAATTTGGGAAAAAGACAGTCGAAAATATAGGGTTAAAAATTTCGGAGATATTGGTATGAAATTTCGGAGAAATAAATCGAGTGGACCGGACTTGTCGACTCGCTAAGTCGAAGCAATCAAGGATTACGAACAGACACCGAGGTAAGAAATTTATACAAGTTTTTTAGATAACTGTACGTATTTTATGATTTCAAGTGTATTTTCCCTAGGTAAGCAAGGTTAAAATTTTGTCGCATCGTGAGTAATTCGAATAAATAGGATACTAAGAATATAAATTTCGATGTAGGAGAATCGTAGAAGGATTTAATAGAGATACTTGAAGGCGTCACTACTCGAACTTGGAATTTTTGATAAATCGAGGTAAAGGATGTAATTTAAAATGGTATTGATATCCCTACTCTTAGACTCCGATTTATTTATACGTTTTCGAGCTTTTTCGTGCAGCCCTTGATTGTAAAACAAAACCCTACACCTATTAAGCCTAAGTTTTATTTGGTTATATTTTCGAAATAAAGAAATGCCATATGAAATTAAATGCATAGGTTTGAGCATGATTTCTGAATAAATGTTATGGTTTCGACTTACGTATGAATTGATTTCATGTTTTTGAAAGATGTTAAGTTAATATATTTTGAAATGACAAAACAATAATTCAATAATGGATATTATAAATCTAGAAATGTTTAAAATATGTTAAGAAGGTAATTGGAATATATTGAGATGCAAGTCATTACCAGAATCTGGGTATTAAAGGTTGAGAGATCGATCTCCTAGGTTTTCAAGTATGAGAGATCGATCTCATGAGAATATGAGATCAATCTGTTAAAGGATTAAAGACTCAAAGAACATGTGTAGGATGTTAAGGAAGAAGATATCGATCTCTAAGGGCTATGAGATCGATCTTTAACTTACAGAATGCCTATGAGATCGATCTGGTCTAGGAAGAGATCGATCTCCTCTAAGGCAGAGGTTAAAGGTCTTAGATCGATCTGTAGAGCGATCTATGTTCAAACAGAGAGCTTATGAGATCGATCTCATATGGATAGAGATTGATCTCCTCAAAGTCAGAGAGTTTAGGAGATCGATCTAGAGTGATTAGAGATCGATCTCCCCTCTACGAGAATGCTTGATAGATCGATCTGGAGATCGATCTTACTTCAAACAGAGAGTTTAGAAGATCGATCTTATGGTTCGACAGATCGATCTTCACTAACATTTTACAAATTATAAGATCGATCTCTACAAATATGAGATCGATCTCATTGCTTCAAGTTGCTTTGTAATTGTAGGAATTTAAACTAGAAGATCGATCTGGCCATGATGGAAGATCGATCTGGTACTCTACTAAAGGTTCCCAACGGTTTTTTCTGTAAAATCTTCAACGGGAAAAACAACATTAAATGCTTCACCTACCATCTTGCTGTATAAAAAAACCAAGCATTGAAGACACTGGAGAGAAGAGACTGGTGCTGTAAATTCTGAATAGTCTCAGGAGATCATTCCTCAACATTCCCTTTGTCTTCAACATCATATTTATTGTATTGTCTTAAATAGCTTGAGTTAAAGTTATTCTTCCTACCCACAAAAGAGAGCTCTTATTTGTATTCATCCTTAATCCAAAAGAAAAGAGGAGAGTTCCTCTGTGAGAGAATTTTGTAAGAGGTGAATATTTATCTTTGTAAAAAGGGGTAGAGAGATTATTCCTTAACCTTAAAAAGGAGATTGTATCAACTATTGTGATAGTGAAAGAAAGCTCTTGACAAGCAGGTCAAGAAGAGAGGACGTAGGCAAGCGATTGGCCGAACCTCTATAAATTGTTGAGTTTTCTGCTTCTCTCTCTTATCTCATTTAATTTACTACACTATAATCTATTGCTTATTCTTTGATTACTTACAATTAAATTCAATTAAGTTTAAATTTAGCATTTACACTAGAAAATCGACTCACCCCTCCTCTCGGTAGAACCAACAAAAGAAATGAAATTTGGTATGTGAACACAGTCTTTCTGTTTTATGAAAGAGTTTTCAGATTACAAGAAATTCGATTTTATTACTCGATATGAGTTTATGGGCTATAAAACCCAAGAAAGATTTTGAAAACTCTGTTTTGAGACGAAAAAGCAATATATAGTGGAATTATGGGGGCCACCTCTTGGGTTATGTGGGAGTAAAGTGTCACACAGTCTGTGTGACTGTGGGGGTCACCTCTTAGGTCCTACAGATGCAAAGTGCCACGCGGTTCACAATGACATGCGATCGTGGGGGCCACCTCTTGGGTTCTGTGGGAGTAAAGTATCACACAGTCTGTGTGACTGTAGGGTCCACCTCTTGGGTCCTACAGATGTGAAGTGCCACACGGTTAATGCATTTTTGGTCATGCGCGCCTTCGTGGCGTATATGAATTCAGCCTTCGGGTGTGATTGAATTGCTGTACGACCTTGATCACGTTTACAGCCTTGCCATGGTCATGTTTATGATTTCCTTCTACGGAGGATGACTATGTTATCATCGCATGACAATCCTATAAGTTAGCCTAGTCTCCATCCGATATGAACTATGTTATAAGATTTTGATCCTTCGATACATGTTTATACATCAGTTATGCTTTTGAAGTTCTATCGGTTTTGAAAGATTCTAAAGTTCTGTATGTCTCGAAAGATTTTGATGTAACTGAATAGATTTATTACCTCAAAATTATATTCTATTGATTATGTTTTCCATTTACGTATTTTGGAAGCTATGTGATATTTGTAAAGAAATTTTATCTTTTAGTTTTATCATGCATTCAATGTGATTCGACCACCATGATCATTTTAAATGCATTTCTTACTGGGCTTTTTCCTGAAAGCTCACCTCTTCACCTTTTGGATGTGTTGCAGTGAAACTACAGTGATAATTGTTGCGTAGACGACGTAGGCTGGCGGATACGAGTTTTCCCAAACTACCTTTTGTACATGTGTGAGGTATACATTTCTATCTCTTTACTAGACCATTTGTATGTACAGACATCTATTGAAAGTAATGAGTTGGGATGTAATCTGTATAAAGATAAATGAAGTGGAATATTTTTAAAGATTGATTTTTGGGAGTAACTAGATGTGTTTGGAATATGTAGAATGATTCGATGATATGACTTGAAAAGCATGTTTGATAGTTGTGGATATCTAAAATTGTTAAAAACATATGGTTTGTAGATGGGTAGACTTATATATAAGTCATTATGCTGTCGAAATTTCTATCGGTCATATAGATCCAAAATGTGAAATTTAATTATAATTATGGATAAAGAAGTAAGAAAATGAATTGACACTGAACAAGAATACAACATAAGTGAATAAAGGATTAAGTTGCAAGCCGAAGTTTCAAAAAAAAATTTTCTCCTGAATTTTTATAGGTCACGGGTCATTATAATATAAGTATCTATTATGCCATGATCTAACATATGTCCTATCATACGAAGAGTGATTTATCATCCTAAACTAACCTAAGTCCATCGTGCAATGTTTTCTCAAGCTTTATATATATAAAAAAATAATCCTTTTACTGTTCATAGATCCAACATCTTCACAAACATTCATCAATTCAAAGTAACTAACTTTATCAAGATCAAAGGTCAAGTCTTCAATTATCTCATTTATACACCTAAGCCTAGAACCTTCACTAACAAATTGCCCTCCATAGTAAAACTTTATTATACATAATTCAAACCTCATCTCTACCCAAAATGAAAAATATATTGCCACTAGCCATTCTTAATCAATCAACAAAGAAATTTAATGCTACAATTCAATATTCACAATATTAGTAACCCTAAATCTCTTCTAAACATCTATATTGCCAACAAAAATCAAACTAACCCAAATCAGGAAATCAAATAAAAAAATTAATGAAATCAATAACAAAAGCATCACCAAATCAGTAACAAAATTATCAAACATCTAAATATCTACATCTCCTTAACATCACAAAATTAATAATCTTAAATAATAAACTTACAAAATTAATCACTACATTATAACATTATACCCAAATTCACAAAATCAATAATCCTAAACAATAACAACATAAAGATTATAATAAAATTCAATGCATTTCAATATCCTCCAAAAAAAATCGATGAAACCTAAAAATTGACTTGTTATCGACGATTTCGAAATCAATACACCCCATAAATTGCTTCATTTTGCAACATTGAAGTTCGAAATCAAGAAAATTGAAGATTACGAACAATGATCCTTAAAGATGTTTGCAATTTCTCTAAGAAATTTGTTTTCCCCAATTTCTATCAAAGATATTTTCTATTCCCAAAAATAAAAACCCTAAATCCGATTTACTTGTGACTTGTTTTAACTTTTATGTTTTGTATAATTTTAACCTTATTTTAATTTTTATTTGAGTAAAATTACTTTTTATTCTTTTTATTTATGACTTAATGATCGCTCTATTAAACGTCGCATGGCTTTCGATAATGTCAATAAGTCCTTAATGATCACTCATGCAAACATTTAGTACTTAATTAACTCAAATAATATATTGTATCTTTAGTTAAGAAATAACTCTAAAGTTATATTTTAAATTGTGCATTTAGCCATATATATATATATTTATATTGAAATGAAAAGACAAATGGTTTAAGAGTTTTGATTTATGATGGTAAAAATAAAGTGAAGTTGGTGTCATTTTATGATCAAAGTAATCATCGAAGAAATCAGAGGCAATGAGTAATTGTCTCTTTGATGTAGCATTTCATTTGCTATTGCTAAGAGCCCAAACTCACAGCCAAAAGCCAATCGGACTAAAACTACATCATATAATGAAGCTTCATAGTTTTAAATTATGATAAATTTCACCAATATTTTTTTAAGGTTTGACTTTAATTTAATTTTAATTTATTAGTTTTAAAAATAAATATTCAAGTCCAAATAACTTAACACTATTAAAAATTACTAACAAAAAATATGTAATGATCGATATATCCAACCTGAAATTTGTTAGATTTATTATTTTTCATCTTCATTCATCTTAAACTGTCGCTTGAAAAAAGTATAATAATATTCTTTAAATTTTTTCAAACTCTCGGATCATAATTTTTGTCAATAAATAAAAATAATAAAAATAAATAAAAAATAAATTATAAAGGAAAAACTAACTTTTCAAAAATATATTAGTTGTTTTTAGTATTTTTATTGTTAATTAAAGTATTTACATAATTATAAAGGTAAATTAATTTTAAAATTAAGTTTTTAACTATTGATTTAACGATTAATTAATATAAAAACTAACTTATCTTATAAAATAAAAAAGTTTAAGAAGGAGGGTTTATTTTTGAAACTAATAAATTATAGTTGAGTAGGATTAACCTATAAGGACGTAGAAAAATATACTTATTTTTTAGTTATTAACCTTCAAAACTGCTGCGTTTTGGGGCAGTCTTGCTCCGCCACCATCGGTGGCGAACTTGTAGAGAGAAGAGAGATATCAGAGATGTCTCTGCTAGACTATGCATCCTCTTCAAACGACGGCGTTTCAGACCCCGAAAATGAACCACCACAACAACGCCATGAATCATCAGCACCTCCACCTCCGCGACCCCCTTCCCCTCGTAGAACCCTGTGAGCAAGCATAACCATTGATTGATCCTTCAAATGTCTCATTTTTAATTTGTCCCAAATTTTGAAGATAGTGAACTTAATTCGCAGGGCATCTGTGTCGTCGGCGGATCAAAAGCCGGAAACTTTTGAGAAACTTCCGGATGCTTCGGTCCTTTTGAACTCTCCTACGGTGCCATTAATAAGCGGCAACGACCACGCATCTGTAGTAGCGGCAGCGATGGCGGAAAGTGTGTCGCGTAAGCGAGACTCGAGTGGGATAATGGGTTTGGGTTCCAGTGTTAGCGTACCACCGCCACCAAGGGGTAAACTTCCCAGAGCTACCTTAACTCATTCCAAGAGCGTTCCTGATACGCGAGGTGACATCCTTGTTCCGCCTCAGCTCAAAGGAAGGTCTCTGAACACTTACCTTGTACTTTGTTTTCTTTCTACCATTTCGAAGCCCTTTCTTTTTTATTGGTATAAACTTCATGTTTAGAAGAATCAATTGTGATGTTAGGCAACCGTAATCTGCTTAATTTTAGTACAACTTTTGGTAGCATTTATGATTTAGCCACTATTTTTCAATCCCAAGGAACAAATTTAACCTCAAACATGAAATTTCTGCTCAATAGAGAAGCTACTTGCTCACTAGTACTACTTTGCTTTAGGCCATTGCTGATGATTTTAGTCATGAACAAATGCATTTTGCTTTGGACAACCCTAGTTGATACTAACCTTTGCTTCCTATAACTTTTTTCTTTTCCTTCTTAATGGTGTAAATTAAATTAGTTTACCATGCTTGCTGAAAAGCCTCTTTTCACAGGCTTACAGCATCACTTAAAAACGCAAGAATTTGAAAATCTTACAGCTTTGTTCTTATGTCTCAAGAAGCAGAACATTGTGCTTTTCCAAGTGAAAAAGTTACTTATTATGCTTGACAAGCCAACTATTTTCCTTGTGTTCCTTATTTTCACCTACAAATTGCTACATTTCCTAGGGACTTATACCATCAAGACACACGCAATCGGTTGGAGAACTCCCGCATACTCTCTAGCATTTAAATGACTAAAGGATAATGTTCCGTGAACCCTATCTGGGGTAGTTTAATATCAGGACTTTCCTGCCAAATCATCCATTTCATGTCTGTTTTGATTTGCTAATGTTGTATATTCTTCATTTATATGGGATAAAGTTTGATGTTTATGATTCGTGGTTTAATTCTTGGCAGGAGTAATGTGGTCACTGAAGATATTAGCAAGCTATTTGTCAGCAAACATGCTGTTGCACAACCCAGGGGAGCTGAAAATCAATAGCTGTTTATTTCCTCTTGAATATTGCTTTATACAAGCTGAAAACAGAACGAATTCTTGAGGATTTTGATTTTATATAAATATACAGAATATTTTGGCATGTGCTTGGATTCTCTACTTCGGCTGAAGGCATGTAGTGGGTTCATATTGTCCTGTTGCAGAATTCAATTGTGAAAGTGGCTAATTGTTCAAATTAACTTTAGTTTGACTGTTTGAGTGCATTGCCACTTTACTGAATTTCATGTGCGTGTATGCTTTCTTGTCAATGCATTTCTTTGAAGTCAGCTACTATTAACTTATTAGGTGACTGTCAAATAAGTTTGCTGCTGAATTTTACATGGATTCTAACCTTTTGTATTTGCCATAATTCGGGTAGGGTTAAGATTAAGATTGGGAAAAGATTGTTGTCAATTTGCTGAAAAAAAGGTGACAAGTCACCTTTTAAAATTCCTCTTCAGCCCTAATTTTTTTTTTTTTATATAAAATTAATTTATCTTGAAATCTCTTCCATCCCTAACCTATTTAATTGATTTCAGAAAATATTACACGTCTATGTACTCTCGAATTTGTAATTTTTAAAAATCTATTTAATATGCATGTTATTTGATAGCACTTCAAATCTAAAGTACTGAAGGTCAATAAACAGGGCCCATTGTAGTGGGCATAGAAAATGTAATCAGATCGAGTCGAGATGATTTAATATTAATTTTGAGTTTGGTTTAATTTGAAAATTTTAGATTTGAAATTCAACTTGAACTCGATCGATCTTAATTATTGAAATTCGAGTTAAATTCGACAAAATACTCGAGTTGTTCGTGTTCGGTTCAAACTTGACTCGTTAGATTTGATTTGTCATTATTTATTAGATATTATGAGGATAAAAATAGTAAATTAGTAATAAAATATTAAAAATATAAAAAAAATGTTCGATTAACCTTGCAAATCGCTCAAACTAGGTATTAAAAACTTCTAACAATCTCGATTTATTATTTGAATAGTTTGAGTTTGAACTTGACTCGAAAATAAACGAGTCGAATTCGAGTAATTATTAAATTAAATTCGAATAGTTCACAAATAATTTGATTCATTTATACATTTAAAAATAAGTTAACTCAATTTCCACTTTTAGGTTTTGTAGGTTTCTCACAGAGAGCCACCTCTTGGTAATCAGCTTTAAGTGGTTTCTCATAAGAGCGTTAAAAGTTTGCAGAAATTGGTAGACTGTACTGCATGACATGAGTTAAACAAACTATTAATCAAAATTAGCTGAGACAGAAAAAAAAAAAAAAAGGCATCTTCTTGAAACTTAAAGTTAGCAGAAGTTCAATGAATCATCAGAATTTTCCTACTCCTATAAAAGAATTTTCTTGAGGATTGTATTGCGAATATTTGAATTAATTTCCTGCGAGTCTGAAGCTGCTTTGGCATTTCTAACAAGGTGGGTTATTCATGCCATATCAGGACCACTTGGAAGCGGTTCGTACCCATCATGGTACTTGGTTGTGGCAGCTTCTTTGATTTTGCCAACGGGCAGGCATTTAAGGATAACAGCAACAATGAGGCTTCCTGCTCCAAGCAAAATGCTGGTCACCCATAACTCCCAGCTCAGTGGCACAGTGTTTGCAAAAGTACCCAAGAATTCAACTATTATGCTTTGGAAAGCCACCGTAGAGACCATCACTGTAATAAATAGCCAACTATCAAAGATGCCTCGGAAAACATATATCTTCTCCATATCCCTGCTATTGATTTCATTGAACACCTGAACAATAGAAACAAAATGATCCAAAAATCTGAGTTTAACAATAAAAAAAAAAAAAAAATACATCTATGCCTCAATCGTCAGTCTACAGAAGTTTTGTCTTCTGAGAAGATAAGCACAGAACTTTCTCAAACTACATTATAATTGGAACGTGAAGGAAAGAATAGGTAAAGAGGAAGGCCCAGCACCTGGCAAAACACGAATGCATTGAAGATGACTGTATTCAAAATATCAGTAGCATCTGAACCAGAAAGCTTGAAAAGCCGTTTTCCATCAAACTTGAGAATTGCGAGTACAATCAATTGATAAATGCTCTGGCCGATGATATTCCTCCACATGATCCTGGTGATGAAAGCTGCATCCCTTCCGATAGGAGGCCTTTTCATCAGGCCTTCATGAGGAGGTTCCGTAGCCAATGCCAATGCACCAAGAGTGTCCATGATCATGTTCACCCAAAGCAGCTGAACGGCCGTTAGAGGAGCAGAACCTGAAAAATTAGTTCTCGAAGATTATTAGTCATCTGCATTATCTAAAGACAGGCTTAAGCTCAAACCAAGAAACTTACTACTCAATAAGTGAAACTACCTGAGATGCATGCAGAAATAAAATTGAGCATGAGAGCGACAATATTAACTGTGAGCTGGAACTGTACAAACTTTTGGATATTGATATAAACGGCACGGCCCCATCTGGCAACATTCTGTATAGTCGTGAAGTTATCATCCATTATGATAACATCGGCATTTTCCTTTGCAACCTGAAGGTGGTATTGAAGAAAGATGATTAGCTAACAATGTAAGAGAACCAGCTAAGCGGACTTGGAAACACTTGATTAACACAAATAGTGGCTGAGATGACAACCTCTGTTCCGGCCATTCCCATAGCAAGTCCTATGTCAGCTTCATGCAAAGCAGGTGCATCGTTTGTCCCATCACCAGTCACTGCCACGACTTCTTTAAACTCCTTCCTCAGGTAGGTTACCAGCCTGTGCTTATCCAAGGGCAATGATCGTGCCATAACCTGCATATGCGTCAAGCATTTTATGGCAACTGCATATACATGCTAACTTGGTTCTGTATGCTTCAAACTTTTTCCTCAATAGCATGATTTGAAAAACAGTTTCTGTTTTTTTGTTTTTTTTTTTCAAGTAAAAACTACATTTGGTAGACTATTTAAATTGGACACATCTTGGTTGAGAAGAGAAAAGTTTTTTAAAAAAAAAAAAAAAAACACAAACAAACAAATACCCAAGTTAAAGCAACAGCAAGACCTGAAGTCTTGGTATTGTCTCCTCCATCTGCTGTGGACTCATGTCACGAAAATCTGGCCCTTCAATCGCCAAACCATCTGTCAGAATTCCACATTCTCTTGCTATAGCTTTAGCTGTATTAATGTTGTCTCCAGTGACCATACGCACAGTAATCCCAGCAGCTAAACAAGTTTTCACAGCGTCCTTTACGCCAGGACGCACAGGATCCTTAATTCCAATGACAG
This sequence comes from Firmiana major, assembly GCA_033439115.1. Taxonomy (NCBI): domain Eukaryota; kingdom Viridiplantae; phylum Streptophyta; class Magnoliopsida; order Malvales; family Malvaceae; genus Firmiana; species Firmiana major. Next base: position 31,653,145 of record CM065913.1, on the reverse strand, counting down.
CTATCAGTGTATAGTTATCTTCAGGAATGCTGTTGCTACCTACATTAGAAGTGTCTTTTACATCCTTGAAAGACAAGCATAGAGTTCGTAGAGCTTCACAGGCAAAGCCATTAATCACATCATTGATGCACTTCCTCTGCTCTTCGGATAGAGACTCAGCCTTCCCGTTTGCATTGATTACCTTGCTGCAAGATTTTAAAATTATTTCTGAAGCACCTTTGCAAAATGCTCTGCCCCCACCACCAGAATGGGAGACAAGCACGGACATCTTTTTCTTCTCTGAATTGAAAGGCTCAACTTTCAGAATTTCAGATTCCTTTCGATGGATTTTGAAATCACCCCCCAAAAGCAAACCAAACTCTAATATTGCCGTTTCCGTTGGAGAACCTAAAATGTTATTCTTTCCATCTTTTCCCTTGACTACTTCGGCACCGGTATTTTGAAATATGGATTGCAAAAGTATGTTGAATACTCCTCCAGCTATTGAGGACCGCAAAAACTCCTTACTTTTGTTGTCTTCGATTTTTATTGTTCGTCCACAAGTCCAAATTTTATTGACAACCATATGATTTGTAGTCAGTGTCCCCGTTTTATCGGTGCAAATGCTAGTGGCTGAACCCATTGTTTCACATGCAGAGAGATGTCTCACAAGAGCTTTGTCACTCATTAACTTTTTCATTGCAAATGCAAGACTTAATGTTACAGCCAGCGGTAATCCTTCTGGAACTGCAACTACTATGATAGTCACTGCAATGGCAAAGAAATTCAAGAGACTCAGTGCGTCGCTCACAGACCAGTTTGTAATCTCACCACGCTGCGCCTTTGTAACTAGAAACCTTATGGTCAGAACCAAAAATGTCAAAACAGAAAATACCAGACCAATCTTTCCAATGACGGTCGCAACTCCATTGAGCTTCACCTGTAGTGGTGTTTCATCTTCTCCACCTTCACTTAGAGTAACCATCAATTTTCCCCATTCAGTCCTCATACCAACTGCAGTGACCAACATTTTGGCAGAGCCATCTTGGACTTTCGTCCCTGAGAGAAGAAAGGGCCTCCGTTGAGTTACATTTACAGGCTCACTCTCTCCTGACAAGCTTGATTCATCAATTGATAAGCTGTAACCTGATATAAGAACACCATCTGCAGGAACTTGATCTCCAATTGTCAGATGAACAATGTCCCCGACCACCAAATCATAGATAGAAATCTTCTGCCTGCACCCATCTCTGGTCACCTGAACAACTATATTTTTCTTCTCTTTATCCAAGTCTTTGAATTGCAAGGACTGCTTGTAATCACTAATGGCAGTAACTAATACCACCAGGAATATGCAGAGTACTATTCCCAGACCATCATACATACCCACAGGCCATCCTTCAGTAGCAATTCCAACACCTACAGAAATAGCAGCACATACCATGAGGATAATCAAAGTCGAGTCATGTAGAGCTTCCCAGACAAACATCCAAAAGGATCTAGTAGGTTTCTCAGCAAATTGGTTGTAGCCATAAATATTTTGCCTGACTGGAACATCAGTTGGAACAACACCGGCTGTCAGAGATACAGAGACTTTTTCTGCTAAGCCTTCGACTCGTCCATGATCTTCGTAGCTCTTCATGTCATGGGATCGAACCATGAATGCTAGCTCATCAGCTCCAATGCCAAAACCAGCTTGCCTGACATCTTCAGAAACATTATACTGGACCTGGACTCGCTTGCCAGCTGTTCTAGACAACAAATAGAGTTAGATGACTGAAAAGGGAAAAAAGGGAAAATTTAATTAGGATAGATAACAAGATCATCATCTAGTAGAGATCATACCATCAATGAAATTCAATGCTGCTTTTTGCACGTAAAGAGCTACTCTAATTTTTTCCTGGCAAAACATGTTGAAAGTATAATAAGTGTAGGGATATCTCGGGAAACCAAATTCGTAATATTTGGGGTAGATCATAACTCTACAAAAATGCTGGCGAGACGAATTTTATGGCGAGACACGATTACCAATCCCAGGGTAACACTATTCTGAACTAAGTCTACCTGGCAGATTATCTTTTATTGAATAATCAGATTATAACATTTTGAGCACAACCATAGTTGCTTGCTATATCCACAGACGAGAAACATACAAGAAGCTTCCATAGCCATAATCCATCTTGATTAAACTAGATTTACAACAGATTGTTTGCTTATTTGTCTATTAGCTCTTTTAGTTGGTTGTTTCCAATGGTACTGAACAAAAGTAGAGTAAGTCAATCATTGTTGGAGGTAAGAATGATTATAAAGGTGTTGAAAGATAAGAATGATCAAATAGCGGTTATATGTCTTTTTAAAAAGCGGTTGTATAAGATACTACTTAACGTGTCGACCAACATTGGCCACTTTAAAGTTGTGAACCACAAACAAGAAAAACAGAGTGTATCTACCCAATTTTGGCTAAATCTCAAACCCTTGTCCAATCTGGGTACGGATAAATTGGAGTAGCGATTTCAAAATTTGCCTCTGAGGATAACCTGAGATTTCAAAAGAAGTGCATTTGCTATTTTGTTATTATTCACGTCAACAAAGCAATAATTGCTCCCAGCTTGCTTTATTATGGCACAACTTCTTATATTAAGGGAAAAAAAGACTGAGTTGCTATTGTTGGAATTTTTCATCTAACAGTGTATTGCTATACGTTGGCGAGTTTATATTTTAATAAAATAAACTGATGATTTAGTTTTAGTATATGAAACTTGTTGGTAAATTCAATTTAGTTAATTTGATCATATATGGTATGAGATTTATGTATTTTACTGCGTTAGAGTAGTACAGTGGTTATATAAACTTTTGTTGTGGATATCAAAACGGGAAGTACCATGTGGCATATCTGTATGTGGGTTTAAACATAATAAAGCTCAGCCTTTAATGAAGAGGATAGATACGTAATTAATGACAGAGTAAATTCCTATAAATAGGGGTCATGTACGACTCATTAACCTAAGTCTCTATTTCCCTACTAAAACTCTGTCAAATTCTCGATCTGACTGAAATATCGGAGTGCAAATGCAGGAAAAACCCTGCGTCCCTCTGATCTTTATTTTTTTTTGCAGAGATTTCAGCAGCACGTGGCACGAAGGACGTCAGCAATTCATCATTGTTGTTTCAAGCAACAACAATTGGCGCCGTCTGTGAGAAACGAAAGAAAAGCTTTCTGCTTTACAAGAATGGGGCGGACAGAATCAGCAATGCCGCGAAAGTTCGTAGGTTCAAGGCTTGCCACGAAGGTGAATGCATTGCCGCGAAGGAGAATGGCTTGTCGAAGTGATTGCCGTGAAGGTATATGAATTGCCGAATTTGAATTTGATGCCGCGAATGTGAATACCTTGTCGCGAGTATTAGCTTGCCGCCAAGGTGAATGCCTTGCCGCGAAGGTTCGAAGGTTCGAGGCTTGTCGCGAAGTTGAATGCCTTGCCGCGAGAGATGCTTGCTGCAAGAGTGTATAGTTTACCGCGAGAGTGTACAGCTTGCCGCGAGGGATGCTTGCCGCGAGAGTGTATAGTTTGCCGTGAGAGTGTACAGCTTGCCGTGAAGGATGCCGCGAGTGCCACGATGGTGTTTAGGTGCTGCGAATGCCGCGAGAGTGAAAGTTGAAGATGCCACGAATGTGCGGTCTTACTGCGAGCGCCGCGAAGGTGAAGTGATACCGCGAGTGCCGCGAGGGTGTTTAGGCACCGCGAAAGTGCAGTCTTGCTGCGAGCGCCGCGAAGGTGAAGTGATGCCGCGAGGGTGGAAGTACTGCTAGAGTGAATGATGCTGTGAGCCGCGAGGGTAGCAGCAAGATCCTCGCGGTAAGGGTACACGAAACCCTCACGGCATGACCGCACGAGACCCTCGTGATAAGCGCCACGTGGCACACTCATAACGCGAGGATTCCAGCTCGCGCGACACCCTCACGACCTGGCATCGCGAAACCCTCACAGCATGGTCGCACGAGACCCTATGTGTGAGACTGAGGAAGAAATGAGGCGTCAGGGTATGAGAGACCCTGTGCGTGAGACCTAGAAAGGCCTGTGGCGCAAAGCTATGGAAGACCCCATGCGCAAGACTCCAATGAACTAGAGACATTAGGGTGTCGAAAAGCTGTGGCGTCATGGTACAAGGAATTCAACACGGGAGATTGTTAGTGGCCGGAGACGCCAAAGTACTAGAAACCTTGAGGGTCCGGCTATGGTAGATTCTGGATATTTGGACGTGGAAGATCCTTGGCTCCAAAACACAAATGGCCCGCCAAATAATGGAATCAAATGTGTGGCAATGACAGGGTCTCATGTTGGGAGAGACTCGAAAATAGATCCAACAGAGAACCTTGAAACTAGAATGGTAAATTTTCAATCTCAGACTCGTCAAAATCGAACTCAGGGTAACGGGAAAGAAGCTATGGACTGCGACCAAGCTGATTCATATGATGCTAAGAAAGTGCAAAACAGACCTGCGTCCAAGGCACGAGTTGCCACAGACATGAAAAGAATGGTGAGACGAATCTTAGAAGAGAAAGGGTTGGTTCTAGCTGAAGAAAACCAGATGAGGAGAATCCCATTCAATACAACGATCATGAAAAAATGGTATCAGACTGGTTTTCCAAAGCAAACAAATACATTGCTCAGGAAGAAGTGATGAGGACAATCTCGACAAGCGATGCTAAAGATGAAAGGAAATGAGAGAGGGAACCCAATGATAAAAGCACTGGAAGACCAGACAAACTGGGTAAAGCTCCCAAGTTGAAATACTCTACTTATACGTCATTCACCGAGTCACGAGCTTCAATATTGGCAGCAATAGAGAGGACGAGAATGATTCAATTCCCTAAAAAAGTTGAAGGGAATTTGGGACGAGACTTGAGGTCCTATTACAGTTTTCATGCGGCCTATGGTCACTTAACGGAGAGATGTCGAGATTTAATGAACCAGCTGGAGAAACTGGCCAGGGAAGAGAGATTAGATCACTTTTTACGGATAGCCGAACGAAATTAGAACCTTCCACGGGACCAGGAAGATCGTAGATTGCGCGATAGGCGCTATGATAATAGGGAAAACGAGAGGAGAAACGAAGAAAAGAGAAATGGAGTGAGACCAACGGAGCATAGGAATCGGGAGGTTGACAATAAACCTACCGGAGCTGCTATTAATGTAATCTCATGAGGAGAATGGAGAACGGGTGACTCGTCGGCCTCAAGGAAGACTTACGCTAGACAAGCGTATCAAATTCGTTATGTTATGAAAGTTGACAAGAATGAAGAGACAATTATGTTCACGCCAGCCGATCAAGGGGATGGGATTATTCTCCATGGTCATATCAGCAGTAGTGGCTAAACACCCGACGAGAAGGTGAAAGTAGCCGGATCAATTGAGCTGCCTGTTACCTTGAGAGAGAGTCCTAGATGTGTGACAAGGTAAGCTTTATTTATGGTGGTAAGATCAAATTCCTTGGCATACAACATTATCTTTGGAAGACCATTGTTGAGAGACATGAGGGTTGTGTTTTCCCCTTGTTATTTGCTGATGAAGTTTCCCACTCCTGAAGGAATATGACAAATAAAGGGAGATCAAAGGAGGGCGAGAAAATGCAATGTTACATCCACCACATGTAAGGGTATGCGAAGAAAGGAAACCCTTACCATTACTGAATTGCCCAAGCCTAAGCCCGTGGAAGAATTGGAGGAGGTTAAGTTGGCAACTGATGATGAGGAAAAGAAGTTGTGCATGGGTAGCCAACTGAAATTCGAGGCCAAGGAGGAATTGGTAAAATGTTTGAATGACAATGCTGATATTTTCGCATAGACCCTCGCTGACATGCCTGGAATTGATCCCATAGTGATCTTTCATGAACTCAATTTGTTGCCTGGGGCTAAACCTATCAAACAAAAGAAAATGAACTTCGCCCCAAAAAGGCAGTAAGTCATAGAGGAAGAGATCGAAAAGCTGCTTAAAGTTGGATTCATTCGAGAAGTTCTGTATCCAGACTGGTTGTCGAATGTGGTAATGGTGAATAAAGCTAATGAGAAATGGAGAATGTGCATAGACTTCACCGATCTAAATAAGGCATGCCCAAAGGACTCATACCCGTTGCCTCGAATCGACAAATTGGTGGATGAAACTCTCGGACAAGGGCAGTTGTTGTTATAGAGTGATGCCCCTTGGCTTGAAAAATGCAGGGGCTATATATCAGCGCATGGTGAACAAAATATTCTGTGATTTGCTCGGAGACACCATGGAAGCTTTTGTAGACGACATCATTGTAACGAGTAAAGAAAGAGAGTCTCATTCCTCGAGATTATCCAAGGTCTTGGTAGTCTTGAGAGAGTATGATATGAAGCTTAATCCCAGTAAGTGCTCTTTCAGGGTTCAATCCAAAAAATTCTTGGACTTCATGATAACTAGTCGAGGGATTGAGGCTAATCCCGAAAAAGTCCAAGCATTCTGGATATGAAACCCCCAGTTACCCTTAAAGAAGTGTGAAGATTAATAGGGAGAGTAGCTGCACTGAATCACTTTTTTGTCAAAATCAGCCGAGAGAAGCCTACCCTTTTTCAAGACACTCCGAGGGGGCAGAACTTTCAATGGACCGAAGAATGTCAGAGGGTCTTTGAGGAATTGAAGGAGTACTTACAGGAACTCCCGTTGCTATCAAGACCATTGACCGGGGAGCACTTGTTTGTGTATCTAGGTATAAGAGACAAGGCAGTGAGTGCGGTGCTGTTGAGGAAGACTGCTGACGGAGATATACCTATCTATTACGTGAGCAAAGTACTCTTAGATGCGAAAACACGGTACCCGCAAGTTGAAAAAGTAGTCTTAGCACTGGTCATGGCTGCGAGAAAGCTGCATCCCTATTTCCAAGCACATTCAATAGTGGTATTGACAGATCAACCTCTGAAACAAACACTACAAAAACCTGAACATTCAGGGCGATTGGTGAAATGGGTTGTCGAGTTTAGCGAGTATGATATCAACTTTCAACCTCGTCAAGCCATCAAAACACAAACATTGGCAGATTTCATAGTCAAGTGTACTTGTCGGAAAAATCCAAAGAACAGGAAATGGAATGGTGGAAGCTGTTTGTAGATGGAGCATCCAACCATCAAGGAAGTGGAGCTGGTATTGTGCTAGAATCGCCGGAAGGAGAAATGTTTGAGTATTCCTTACACCTCAATTTCCCCTGTTCTAATAATGTGGCCTAATATGAAACTCTGATCGGAGGTATGAAGTTGGCAAAGGAGCTCCAGGTTAAAAACTTGTTAGCTTATAGTGATTCTCAGCTGGTGGTCAATTAGTTTAAAAGACAATTTGAAACCCAGGAATCCTCTTTTGTTCCATATCTGCAGAGGGTCCAGACTTTAGCCCAATCATTTGATAAATTTCAACTTACCCAAATTAATCGGTCAAAAAATAATCAAGCTGATGCTCTGTCTAAGTTGGCGTCTTCCAAAGAAGCAATTGAAAGATTAGTAAAAGTAGAGAGGCTAGAGAAGCCTAGTATAGAGGAGGATGAAATTATGTGTAGAGCATTCCCTTTAACTTTAACTGATCACACACTAAAATGGTTCTATTTGGTTTTTTAATCAATTAAGAAGCGAATTCCTAAAGGTCTTTGTGATAAAAAGTCAGAAAAAGAAGGAGGCCACCTATCTGCTTACCTTAAAGCAGAGGAGCGAGGAATCACTCAAAGAGCTATGTGGATCAGTTCCGTAATACTACTCTTAAAGTACATGATCTACAAGCTAAAGTAGTTGTGACAACTATGCTACAAGGGACAATGTCTGAAAAGTTGTAAGAGTCACTATCTTTGGATCAACCGACGACGATCTCAGACTTGTTCTCTAGAGCAGATAAATATATCACTCAAGAAGAAGTGATGAAAATGATATTGACGTTGAACTACATATAAGGAAGTTTAAATAAAAGAAACCCTTACCATCGCCAGGCTACCTAAGCCATCACCAATGCCTTGAAAGAAGATGGAAAGTTCACAAGGTAAGAGGATAACAAAAACGCGGAATACCAACCACTTACAACTACACTGACAGTGAGACTTTATTCCATTTAATGTTATTTTTTGTTATTCAACTATGGGTTGAAATTTAATTTGTTGAACTATGATTTATGCTATATTGATATTTTATTGGCTGTTGAGGTTCTCACATAATTGATAGATGACTGATCGCACCAGCTACACAAGTGCAAGGGCTTGAAGCGAAAAGTGCGCGAGGTAAGCCATGCACTCAAACAAGAAAGGGCTTGAAGTGAAAAATGCCCGATGTAAGCCATGAGGAAAATGTACAAGAGCTTGAAGCGAAAAATGCGCGAAGTAAGCTGAGCACTCAAATAAAAGACTTGAAGCGAAAAGTGCGCGATATAAGTCATGAAGAAAATGTGTAAGAGCTTGAAGCGAAAAATGCGCGAGGTAAGCCACGCACCCAAGAAATGGGCTTGAAGCGAAAAGTGTGCGAGGTAAGCCACGAAAACAATGTGCAAGGGCTTGAAGTGAAAAATGCGCGAGGTAAGCCACGCACCCAACTGTATAAGGCTTGAAGCGAAAAATGCGATAAATAAGCCATGCACTCAAACAAGAGCTTGAGAATCAGACGACTTGAGAATTCAACTTTAAAATGAGAACATATGTACTCTTTCGCAAGATAATACCTAGTGGAAGAGTGGGGAGCAATTGTTGTGGGTACCAAAACGGGAAGTGCCATGTGGCATATTTGTATGTGGGTTTAAGCATAAGAAAGCTCAGCTTTTAATGAAGATGATAGATACGTAATTAATGACAAAGTAAATCCCTATAAATATAGGTCAAGTACGACTCATTAACTTAAGTCTTTATTTTCTTACTAAAACTCTGTCAAATTCTCGATCTGACTGAAGTATCGGAGTGCAAACGTATGGAAAATCCTGTGTCTCTCTGATCCTTATTTTTCTTGCAGAGATTTCAGTAGCACGTGACACTAAAAATGTCAACAATTCATTATTGTTGTTTCAGGCAACAATAACTTTAAAACTCTATAAACTTTTGACAGAGGCCATTAAAGTCTTAATAAATTTATATGGCTAAATCTTTTTTTCACCTCACATATTATTAACATTTCTCGTTAGAAAGAGAAGAGGATAACAATCTTGACAATTATACTTTTTGCTTTTACCACTGTTTGTCCAAAAAGAATGTCAATTATATTATTTAATTATTTGGTGTTCCTATTGTCACGTAAAGTTTATTACATTAATTTTTATATTTAATATCAGAGTTAAATTTATATAAAATTAGGAACCAATAAAAAAATTTTAAATTCATTTTGAATGTGAGCAAATTTAAAATCATCTGAAATTTCTTAATACTTTATTTAAATTCAATTCGATTCATGAACTCATTTGTTTATTAGAAAAAAAAATTGCAGGATAGCACTCCTATGATAAAGGATATAGAAATGTTAAGAGGGAAGTTTCAAGGATGTAAACTAAAATAGATTTGTAGGATAGCAAATGCAGCAGGAGATTAAGTGGCAGACCAATTATAAGGAAACTGTGCCTCTCAAATTGGGTGATTCAACCCCATTTTTCTTGGTGCACATTTGTGATAAGGATGGTTTGCATGTTCAACCAGAATGATAAGCTACATGAAGAAGCTAGTATTACGAGAAACCTGATGTTCGAGATTTATCATTTACGGTACCTAGTACTTGTAATGAGAGGTAGTTCCAATATGGATGTAGAATGTATAGTAGTTTTGATGAAACGAAAGTTTATCTCTTTTATGGAAAAATAAATAAATAATTAAAAATTACCAAAAAATTTTTACAATTAAAATTATATTTTATTAATAAATAAAAAATTAATAATTTCTTTTCTATATAAAATAATTCTTTTGTTATTAAATATTTAAAATTATTTTTATATATTTTGATATTATTTTAACCGACATACAACAAAATTCTGTGGAAGAAATTGCCCGAGACAACAAATGAGACTGATTTCGAAGCATTGCTAGGAAAATTCCCATTCTCTATCGCTAGCAATTGAAGAATCAGATACCCGTTGAAAGCAAAATTAAAGTTAAAGCTGCCGCCATCACTAATGGACTAATGCATACGCCAGTAGTTATTGTTCTACGCGTTTTCGACATTTCTAACAAAAAAGCATAACCAAAGAAACTGACGAGCCAAGACGACCACCTCCAAAATCACAAGTACAACCTATATGTCAATGCATTGGACAAAGGGGCCGCCTCTGTTGAAGATTAAATGTTTGTTTCTTATCTTATCCTTCACGAAATAAAACTAGTCGACATAGACTATCGACAGCCTTAGCTAGAGCCTACATAGCCTGCACTTTATTCGTTTCGGGAATGAGACGATACAACAATTGAACACCACTGACGTTATCGACTCATGGTGGAGTGCAAACACACAACAAGTTTTCTTTTAATAGCAGGCAGGCATCGAGGAGAGAGAATTTAGTTAGCTGCTGAGTCTCGTTGAAATCATCAAACCTTTAATTCCGGGTCGATTCGGCTGGGTGATGACCAAATTGTAATTCAAACTAGTTTTTTGGGTGAGGTGATGTTCAAATTGTAATTCAACCTTAGTTTGAAAAGTTAATGTCGGGGCCCTTTTATGTTGATCATACCGATTTCGTATTTTGACCAACTTGAAAGCCCTAGGCGAAAATCACAATGCCACTACAGATAAATGAGTTTATTTATTATTATTATTATTTTTTTGGCAATGTTTAGTAAAATTATTGCATGTTTGGTGATATGAAAATTTTTATATTTTTTGTGTAATAAAGGTATCTCTATATTTTTTTGATTTGAAATTAAGTTTTTTCAAATTAAAAGCGTCAAAAGTTGGAGTCTTTCTAATAATTATGTTTTTGAGGAATCAAATTTATATTCTTATCCTTATAAAGAAAGAAACTACTTACAATCTCGATCAACATTTATTAATATTATTTTATAAATTTTTTTATTATTGTAAAATAAAATGTATTGCTTAGTGTCGGTTGTATGGTTAAATTTTAGCGATATTTGTTAATAGAAAAAAAAACCATTTTATATATTAATTTGTTTATAATCTGGAAACAAGAAAATTACCGATAACTTAGCCTGAATTTTTTCATGTGTGTTCTATTTTCTCTTCCCCTGCTATTACGTTTATAAATTTAACTAGGTGTTTTAAATATCCTTTGCTATTATTATGCAGTATCTTAAACAATATTTATTATGGTTTTACATTTTTTTTTTTTGCTATGAAGATAGGATTTATTTTTTACTCTAATTTTTTATTACTTTTTATTATTTGATTAATATATATAAACATTATTTTCTCAATTCTAATCTATAGGTAAATTATGATGTAGACAAGTTACTATGTGGAGAAAAATACTGACGCGTATCAAAATTAGAAATATCACTTCAAAATCATCTATGATAATTTCGGATCTAACACATATAAAACGTTTAAAATATCAATTTCTTAGTTTATTATTTTTCTTATTTTAAGAAGATAGACAAAATGTAAAATTTTTATTGTACATTACTTGTTCTTACTCGAACAATTTATATATTTATATGTTTTATAATTTTTAGCTGATGATTGAATTTAGTTTATGTTTTTACATTAAGATGTTGAATGTAATTGTAGTTTTTTTTTTTAAAAAAAAATCATCCAAAAGTAATGTTTTCAGCTATATTAGTATATAGAAAAAATTAAAATTGAAAATTTAACAGCGGTTGTGTGTATTCTAACAAAGTCATTAAATTGCGATAATTAATTAGTGGCATTTTTCTAACAAGCACATAAATATCTCAATTTAGCAGTGTTTTTATAAATTCCACTACTTAGCAACATTGATTCTAAAAATCAACACTAAATTGAAACAAATAACATTGTTTCTAAAACAAATAGATGATAATTATGCAAAAATCATTCTCCTAAATTCCATATCGAGACGTTTATAAAATGTCACTAATGATGTATTCGGTAAAGTGAAAAACTAGAAGGAAGAATAAGAGTGAGTTCAAAAGTAAAAGAAAATAATTTTTTGTTAATGTCTAATAAAAAAGAAAAGTGTGAGGAAAGAAAGTAAAAAAGATTATTTTTTTCTTTTTTTATTAAGAAAAATTAAATCATTCCAAATTAAAAAAAAATTAACAGAGAGAAATGAGAGATGTGAGTTAAATATGTATATTTAGAAAATTTCTTTTTAAAAAAAAAATTATTTTGCTATTTTAACTATTTTACTAAATATAATGGTAAATTAATATAATTTTATTTTCTTTCTTTTAATTTTTTAACTCTACCAAACAATAATAGTAAAGAAAATTATATTTTTTTTCACATTTTTCATTTTTCATTAGAAGAACGTTAATGGAAAGACAAATTATGTTTTTTATCGTTTAATATTTCTTTCCTTTCAATTGTCTATCTTTTTTTTTTTTTTCACTCTATCTTCAATGGTAATTGGAGTTTTTAAGTGCTTATGGGAACGTTTTTTAATATCACCATCAAGTGTTCCGTGAAGTTCATAAACATAACTATATAATAAAAAACTAAAAGAAAAAAGTGCCCCTATAAATCTAATTTCCTACAGTGTACTGATATCCAATAGCAAAATTTGCGATCATAGCCATTGGTTGATCATATAAAACTAATATTGTTGGGAAAATTAGGAGATTAACAAATGAAGAAACAAAAGGCAACGGTATGTAAAATTATAAGAGCAACATAAGTGGGAAATGATTAGAGGGATGGAAATAAAAGAACCTGGAGGCTTTTACGCTTGCGATCAGCTTCCGCACGTTTAGCAAGATCAGCAACCATGCGAAACCTGCGGCGAGGGTTCTTGACGATGGAAACTGCACATCTCCATCTCCTTAGAGCGTCCTCGGAAGGCCTTTTGTGTTCAACAGCAAAGTTCTTTCTCAGGTAACCTTCCATATATATCTAATATAACTACGTACTGATGGAGGGCTGGATGGGTTATTCCGATCTCTCAAATCTGAAAATTTGGAATTTCTGAACCTAATAAGAATGCAAGAAGAGATGAATGAAAGAGGACTACGTTTTTCATGGATTAATCCAGTCTTTTTGATTTGTTGAAGAAAGCTTCAAATCTAGCCGCGATAGGCGGGAACGACCAGGAAAACAGACTCTTTATTTCTGTACATATGGAGGATATATATATGTATAGAGAGAGATAGATAAACTTCCTTTCCTTCCCTTCCCTTCCCTTTTCTTGACTTTCCTTTCCTTTTATATTTCCTTCCCTTACCGTTCCTTAGCTGGTTATTAAAGTGATTTATTTATTTATTTATTTATTTATACTCAATAACTAGGACAACATAATTTGACATTTCACCTCTCCTCAAAATTGGAATAATCTTATTTCCTAATTAATTCTCATTAAAAATAATAATCTTCTTTTATATGTGAACTCACCAAGTAATTTGGACTATACAATATTAGAGATACCTCTATCATACGTCTTATAAAATTTTTTTGTTCTTTTTTTTATCTACAAGTATCTTCTTTTGTTTTATGGTCTAAAACTTGTTCGGACTGAAAGTGATATTCAGGTAAAGCCCTCCTAACAGTAACGACTTCAAGATTCTAACCTCATCAAATGTCTAAATAAAAAGTCTACTACCACTCATTTCAATCAACTGTTGATTATAAATTTTTTTTTCATTACCACAAATTATAAATCTCAACCATCCTTTTCTAAAAATCTAATATAACGTTAACAATTTTTCTTTTCTTTAATCGATATATCTTAATAGATTTAATTTTGATGCGCTATCGATATATAAATTTTATACACTTTAAATGAACCATAAAATAAATATTTTTAAATTTATTAATTTATGAGTATTATGCATTGCAGTGCATCAAATATAATATGAACAATATCTTATTGATATAAATAAAGTATTTATATATTTCTAAAAAAACAAAGTATTTATATTTGATATATTTCTGTGTATAAATCTTATATATGATGGTCGATTAGTGAATCATAAAATGTCAATTTATTAATTCATAGATTGTAAATGAATTTTCAAAAATGAATATTTTTAAATTTTTTAATTAATGATGTTTATAATATGATTCAACAAAAATGTATAAGATTTACTTACTAACAATGTATAAAATATAAATTCACAAATAAATATATAAATAAACCTAAATTTAATAATCTATTCTGAATTAAAAGAGGAGTTAATTTGAGAGCAGTCAAACTTTCCACAAAGGGTAAAAGGGAGAAGAAAAATTAAGAAAATAAATAAAATATAATAATAAGTAGATCAGAGTGGCCCAAGTTGTGAAACCCAAATTTTTTCATTTTATTTCTTATTTGAAAATTAAGAAGTAATTAAGGCACTCGAAATAATGTTATGTAGGTCTGAAACAACCGAAGCACTCGGATTAGTGACCCGGGGCCAGGGAGCACGAAAATCGAGATAAGGTTTTAAGTTCAAGAATTTCTTAAGAATTACATGTATAAGCAAGTTTTGATATTTAGAAGTGAAAAAGTTAGTAAAACAAGAGTTTACACTAAACCAAGAAATTGAGCCTAGTAAGAGAAATAAATTCGGAATAAATTCGGAATAAATTATAGAAATTCACGAAAATTATTCTGAGATCTTAGGAAATTAGTATAAGGTGAAAATGACTTGAAGAATAAAATTCAAGTGGAAATATGGAGGTTTTGGGATTGAATTAATTTTTAAAGTAAACCGAAAACCTTAAGTTATTTTGCTCAGTAATGACCAAATCGCGCAAAATGAGCTCAATAGAGAAATTTTTCTAAAACAAGTGACCCCCAAATTTTTATGAGATATACTAGAGATCTAGTATAACACTTAAGAAGTGAAAATTTGGAAGAAATTGGGCTGAAAATATTTTTCATGAATTTTTCTAAAATAGAACCAGAAATTATCCTACTTCAAGATTCTGACCAACTAGTAGAAATTGATCAATTTGAAGACCTTCTGGACACCTTTTGACCCCAAACGTTTTTAGATATAAAATAGACTTGATAAGATTTCTGGAACAGTAAAATACACTTGAAACCGACCTTGGATGAGAGAGAAACTCCCCAGCAAAGTTGTCATATGCGTCATCTTCAAGGCAAGATTGTGCGATTTTTCTAGTGGCCTTCTAGCCACTTTTAGGCGTCAGTAAAAAAGGATGAAATATTCTACCTTAAGTCCTTTATAACAAAATAAAAAGTCAACCTCAAAGGAGCTCATTTACTAGGTGAAATCTTAAAGGGAAAAACAGGGCAAAATCTACCTTGTTTCGAGGTTAGAGAAAGATGAATTTTTGAAAGTTTTTGGTTAGTTTTTCTTGTTGTTTTTTATGTTTCTAAGGTGTATATATGTTAATCTACAACTTGGAAGTTTTGCTAGAACAAAAAAGAGTTAGTCAACCTTGGTCAAACTTGAGGTAAAGTTGATGGATGATAATGAAGTTCATATATATTGTTATTTGGTGTTTTTTAATGATTTTTAGTTAAGTAGAATTGAAAAGAATAATTTTTATGGGAGTATGTAGGTTCGTCTAGCCTTGAATGCGTAGGTTCGGCCAGCCTTGAATGCTTAGGAAGAAGATGAAATTTTGATGAATTTGATGTTGTTAACAGTTAAATTTATACAAAAAAAGTCTAGTTTATAGCTCAGTTCAGTAGAAAACCGAAAAGTGTAAGAATTGGTGAAATTGGAATGTTGACAAGTATGAATTATGGAATTGAATGAGTATTTAGGTTATTGAAGTAATGAAATTGAAGTTAAAAGGACCAAATTGGCAAAATTAGCTTAAACCGGCACTTAAATCGGTAAAATCGAGAAAATAGGAAAAGTTAACTAAAAAGTTAAA
Organism: Firmiana major; assembly: GCA_033439115.1. Classification (NCBI taxonomy): domain Eukaryota; kingdom Viridiplantae; phylum Streptophyta; class Magnoliopsida; order Malvales; family Malvaceae; genus Firmiana; species Firmiana major. Next base: position 31,637,229 of record CM065913.1, on the reverse strand, counting down.
ATTTGTGAAATTTATGAAGACAAATACATGTTTGAGTATGTTGAGATGAACTTGAACAATATTTTGATGAATTGGAATTGTTTTGGGCAATTTGGAAAATCGGCACGCAAATGAGGCAAACCAGGGACCCGACAATTTTGTGCTGCCCCAAGGTTTAAGAGGTAAGGGATGTGTTTTAAAATAGTATTAGTGATTCAATGCCTTGTTTCGTTATATGAATGCCTATGAGCATGCTCGTATTTACGAAAAGAATTCCTGAACCAAAAAAAATACTATTCACTTTTGAACCAAAAATTCGAAAGAAAAGCCTAATTTTTTGAGCTCTGCTAGTATACTTTTTAGTACCTATGAAATGTTTCGAAATGCAATTTACTACACGAAAATGAAAATTTATGAAATGAAATAAAAGTATTGATTGTATTACGAGCTAATAGATCCAAAAAAATGATTTTAAAAATTCTGTTTTGAGACTAGGGCCACATGTAGTGTACGTGATCTGTCATGCATGGCCCGTGTGGATTTTGGACCTTCGTGGTGCATGCCATATGCCACATTGTGTACGTTCAGTCCTTTGTGGTGCATACTTAACTGCGTCGGGTATTTATGTCACGCGATGCCTTATTTCCACCATTTGTTTAAGTGGCGTAGGGCATTGTACGATCCTGGTCTCATCTACAGTCCCCTTATCATGGTCATAGGTACTCTGTCTACGTGAACTATCTACGTGAATTACCTATGTGAAATGTCTACGCGAACATGACCTCTGTTAATATGTGTCTTTATCTAGTCTCCATGAAATTATTCAGCATGACTTTTAAAGAAAAGTGTTAAGTTACGTGATATTTAGGCTATGTGATATGTAAGTTTACATGATATTTTTAAAGAAAAGTAATGAGTTATGTGATTTATAAGTTACATGTTACTAGTTATGATGTCAAATATGTTTTGACCTGATTTTTGAAACTAAACATGTTTCAACTTATATACATGTATATATTATTTTATTAAGCTTGAATTACAACGATTTGCTTTTATATGTTTTACTGCTAAGACTACTTTAAACGCATGTCTTACTGGGCTTAAAGAGCTCACCCATTTTCTTTACTCTTACAGACTACCTTCAGTGGTCAGTTTCCTATACCTTCCGTATAGTAGTCGTGGACGGGTGGACTCAACCCTCCCCAGGCTATCTCTAGTACAAGTAAGGTATACTTTTACTTTATTTGCCAGACTTCCTATAAACCATAAACAGTTGTTGTAAAGAATATTTTGGGATGTAAATTAGGTAAGTATGAATGTAAATGAAGTTGTAAATGTACAGTTTGTATAATAAAGTATATTTCAGTAATATTAAGGTGATATAATGAGAATGAATTTACTACTGAGCAGAAAAAGAAACTAAAATTAATTGATTGCGAATACAAACTGTAATTTGAATCTTGCAGGAAGGTAGGGATAAAAATACGTCGTTATGTTGGCAAAATTTTTATAAATTAAAATGATTAAGTAATCGTACTGATAGGAATGCAACTTAAATAAAAGATTAAGAAAGTTAAAATTTATCCATATTTTCACGTTTTTGAGGCGTCACAGTTTACGTGGTATCAGAGCAAAAGTTGTCTAGTATTGCCAATGTCGGTTAGTGACGTTAGATTACATCCTAAATCGTTTATGCTTGTCTGGTTATAAAGTAAGTATATCTATTAAAGTTATGACTAAAACTTTAGTTTACGTGTAGGTAATTGATCACTGAACCATAAGCGGTAGGCGAAGCCGTCTACAGAGATAGGCACAACCCGCTCCGTCATCTCCTCCTCAGCCCGAGAGCCCGAGTAGTCGAATGTTGAGGCTCGAACAAGGCATGAAGAGCATGAGAGATGGGCTGAATGCACTTACAGCTATGTTTGCCCAGTAATTTAGGGCAACTACCTCTAGCATTGGTGCTATTACTACACTCGCACCTACTCCTCATTCTCCACCACAAGTCCCTCTCCCAGCCCCAATTCCTCAGCCTGTAATCTCACAGCCTAGAGATGATGGTACATAGAGGCTGTGAGACTTTCTGAGAATGAATCTCTCGAAGTACACAAGGCTGAAAGATCCAATTAAGATCAAAGAATGGTTATCGGACCTCGAGATAGTATTTCAGTATCTGGGGTGCACAGACACGAAGAAAGTGACCATGGCCAGTTATATGCTGAGAGGTCATGCCAAGTTCTGGTGGAAGGCTACACAGACAATTTTGGCTGAGAGTTTAGGGTTTCATTTTATTTGCCTATTATTTTCATGCATAATTTTAAGGCTTAATTGCATTTCCATATTAGGATTTCATTTATTATTTTAAGAGTTTAAGTAGTGTTAGCCTAGTGTTTAATTCATGTATTTAGGATCATGAAATTGTGTATCCACCTTGTCATTTAGATTGAATGGTACCCAATTGAACTTCAGTAGCTTTTATCATATGCAATCAGACGAATGACACGTGTTATAAATTAAACACTAGAGTAGTACTTAAGATGCTTTGTCATGGATGCACCTTCCAAATGGCAGTCTTATTTGCTTCGGGCTGAGTTTTGGTTAAGAGTCCGTCAGATATTATATGGGATGCTTTCCTTGCTGTAGTCTGGGCCCAGTACAACACAGAAAAAGATGTAGGCAGAGTTTCTGAATTTGGTTTAGGGGAGTCTAACTGTAGACGAGTATGAGAATCAGGTTACTACCCTGATGAGATATGACCCAGAAACAATTAGGGATCTCGCGCGACGGACTGAGAGATTTTTGACAGGTTAAGTTAAATGAGACATTTTGTTTCTATGAGCATTGCATGGATGCATTGAAGACATTAAAGGAGAAGTTAGTTACTGCCATCGTGATCACAACCTCATATTGGAGTTTACCTTTCGAACTGATATGTGATGCGAGTGATTACGTAGGCAAGGCTGTACTTGGACAGTGAAAAGGAAAAGTTTTTTATGTTGTCTACTATGCAAATAAGACTCTAAATGAAGCCTATTTAAATTATGCTACCACCGAGAAAAAGCGGTTGGCAGTGGTATTTGCTTTTGATAAGTTTCGTTCCTGTCTCATTGACACTAAAGTGGTAGTATACACTAATCATGTTACTATTAAGTACTTAGTCTCTGAGAATGATGCAAAATCTAAACTGATTAGATGGATCTTCCTACTTCAAGAGTTTAACTGAGAGATTAGGGATAGGAAAGGGACTAAAAATTAGGTAGCTAACCATCTTTCTAGATTGTAGAGTGGACTTAAAGAAGATGGTACAACAATTAAAGAGTCCTTTCTTGATGAGCAGCTATTTGCTTTTAGGCACTCCAACTTACCCTGGTATGTTGACTTTATTAATTATTGGATGAGCAATGTGTTGCCACTTGACTTAACTACCAAGAGAAGAATAAGTTCTTAAGTGATGTCAAGTACTATGTATGGGATGAGCCCTTTTTGTACAAGCAATTAAATATCAGATTTTGAAGAGGTGTGTCTCGTGGAGAAGGTAGAGGATGTACTTAGACATTGTTGTTCTTCTGATTATATAGGGCATTTTGGAGGAGAAGGACAACTACCAAGGTTTTGCAATCTGGATACTCTCGGCCCACCTTGTTTAAAGATGTTCACTACTTCATATTTAGATGTCATAGACGTCAAAGGGTAGGTAATATTTTCAAAAGAAATGAGTTGTCTCTGACCAACATTTTAGAAGTAGAGATCTCTGATGTTTGTGGTATAGAGTACATGAGACCTTTTATCCCTTCATTATAGCAATCTCTACATTTTAATGGCTATAGACTATGTGTCCAAATGGGTTGAAGCGATGGCTTTGCCAACTAATGATTCCAATGTCGTGATTAGGTTTCTGAATAAGAATATTTTTATGAGATTTGGCACCCCTGGAACTATCATTAGTGATGAGAGATCCTACTTTTTTTACTAGAGTTTTGATGGACTTTTAAGTAAGTATGGGATCAAGTATAAGGTAACCATTACTTATCACTCGTAGATCAGTGGCCAGGTAGAGTTATCCGATATAAAGATTAAAAGGATATTGTAGAAGACAATGAACCCATATAGGAATGATTGATCCATTAGGTTAGATGATGCACTCTGGGCCTATACGAAAGCCTTCAAAACACCTATCGAGATGTCTCCTTATCAGCTTATGTATGGAAAAGCCTATCATTTGCCTGTGGATCTTGAGCTTAAGGCTTACTAGGCTCTTAAGAACCTGAACTTCAATATAAATACAGTTAGGGAAAAGAGGTTGCTACAACTTAATCAGTTGATAAGTTCAGATTACATGCATATAAGAATGCCAAGCTCTACAAGGAAAAGACTAAGTGATGGCATGATAGAAAGATTAAGGAAAGTCACTTTGAGCCGGGACAACAAGTTTTACTCTTTAACTCTGTTTGAAGTTGTTTCTAAGAAAGCTTAAGTCTAGATAGATAGGACCTTTTACCATTACACAATTTTTCCCTTATAGAGCCACTGAGATCATGGATGAGACCTTGAAGTTGCCCTTATGGTTAATGGGTAGCAACTTAAGCATTACTTTGAGGAAAGGTTTGATCGTCAACATTGGCCCTGCTACTTAGCGTTAGTGAGAGTCTTGCTGAGGACTATAAAATCAGCCCAACTTCATTGTTCATGCTGTTAGCACAGCTTCATTGATTTTGCTTTGTTTCTTTTTTTCTTTTATTTTACTTTATACATTTCCTTTTGCTTTTATGCTACTTTTTTTTTTCTTTTATAGATAGTTTTTGTAGTAACACTTCCTCATCAAGCTTCATAGTGTTGATCATCAGATAAGGCAGTATTCTAATTCTAAACTTCATTACTTATATTATCTGCGTACTGGAGACACTGTGCATTTTATATTTGGGGGAAGGGATTCACTTGATCACTTTTGAAAATTTTTGAGCAAAAATTGCAAAATTGGTTAAATTTTTTGAAAATGTAAGCTTACACTACTTTGTTTTGGGGTGATTTAGTACTTAGTATGTTGTTTTCCCATAATTTTATGATATGACCCCATGATTTAGTTTGACTTTGATTGACTAAGAAGCATGAAGTTAATTTCTTAAATTTGTCTTGATTCTGATTGCGATTTCCTTATTCTATGCATGTCATGTCATGGATTTGTATGCTTATTTAGAAAAAAAAAAACTTATGTGGACATAGGATTGCAATTGTTCATTTAATCTGGTGCATCATATCCTAGAATTTATGAGATCTTCTCTCGAGGTGAAATATTATACCACACTTGATTAAGGAAGTGATTTAGGCCATTCTTGGATTATTTGAGCCCTTCAAGCTAACCTTGTATACATTTTATTTTTAGTCACCCCTTTGAGCCAAATAAGTTTTTCTTTGTATATACGCATGCATAATTTCTCTTAGCCTAAACACTTTTTCCTATCCCTTACCCCTATAGCGTGTGATGTCACTGAGATATATTCAAAGCTATGTACATATAGGTTGTGGGTGATAGTGAAAAAGAAAAAGAAAAATATTAAAAAAAAGAAAATACAAAAGAAAATAAAAGAGTTTAGCAAAATAAATAAGTTTAGGGGAACTAAATAAAGCTCTAAGGAATAAAGATCTTAAAAGTAATGTATGATTAGGGGTATTTGAGCCTAAATCGACTTTATCACACCTTAGCCCTAGCCTTACATTACAAGCTTAATGAAGTCCTATTGATCTTTGATTAAGTATAACTACATTAGTGGAGAGAGAAGTGAAAAGTAAACTTATGGGAGTATTCACTAGTCATTGGCTTATCTCTATGTTTGCATAATCTAATCTGAGTGGTGTACTTTGAAGTGACTTTGATATTCTCACACACACACAATGAGTCTAATTTGGGTTGAAACTTTTGATTAAATGATTGTGAGTGTTTAACCTATAGTTGTGAGTCTTTGATATCAGAGTTTGTACTTTTTCTTTGAGAATAATATTGAGAAAATAAATTTGTCTTGTAGTTGTCATCTCTTACATATGTTTTGCTTTGCTTGAGGACAAAAAAAAAGTTTAGAGGGCATGATAACTCTATGAAAATAGAGTTATTTTGTACTTAATTTTCTTAATTAATTAATTAATCCCCTTATTATTTTATTACTTATCCTCACATTTTAATCAAATTCCTCATGTTTTGTAGATAAATAAATTTTAGACGATTTTCAATCATTTCGGTAGAAAATAGACTGAAATGGACTAAAAAGGACACTGGGCCACTTAAAGACAAGAGAAAGGTGAAATTTCATCTTGTAGCATGAGTCATCATCTCTCTCTTCCCTTGACAGGTAGGATGCCAAGTGTCTATCTCTTATTCAGTCTTGAAGGATAAGAACAAAAGACACCTTGGCTAATAATTGGAAGACATATGTCTTTGCCACCTTCCATGCTTAGGTGGACAAGAAGACAAAGAAATGTGTTAGAAGAAAGAGGTGTCCATGGTTCTTCAGAGACTTTGATGACATGGAAATATCTCATTTGAAGAGCCAAGGACATGAAGATAAGTGGTCAACCATTGCCAACTCATTTAGGATAGAAAATACCCATTTTAGCCTTGTATTAAGTTTTACTATATAAACAAAAATATGAGGAAGAAGAGGGGGTCGGCCACTAGGTTTCTTTTAGGGTAGTTTTATGTTTCCTTTTATGTTTTCTTAACATTCATTAAGCTAACGTAGGCGGCCACCAATTTTCCATTGAAACTCTCTTTCATTTTCCTTTATTTTTCAACTTTATAATCATTTTAATGCAAGTTTTTGTTTCCTTTCTCTAGCTTTAATGTTTATTTTTGTTTCTAGCATTTTGATACTCTTCTCATTTTGATATTGATTGAGTTCTATGAGGATGAAAACTTGAAAGGTTGAAAAAAAATACCTTCATAAACTCTTGTCCTTGAGATTGATGCACATTTCTTTTGGGTGATTTTATTCGTTGTTTTAACACTTTGTTTGTAAGGTTTATAATTTTTTTATCTACTGTTTTATCACTCTAGTTTTAGATTGTATTTTTGTTCTTAATGTTTTAATCTAAAAGAAATTACAAAAAAAAAAAATAGTTGTATAGGTAAAGCTTGAAGTTGGTGTGAATAGGTAAATATTGCCTCCATTAGGCGTTACTTATGATATTTTTTCTAGGCTGTTTTTGCTACATTTTAAGCTTCATTTAGTTAGTTTAAGGTCTTAGGCATATCATATAATTTTTAGGGATTTTAATAAAGCCATTTAGTTTAGGTTTCAAACAGGGTTTTAGGGTTAGTACATTAAGCTTCACTATTTTTCCTGAACTGAGTTCGTAGGCTGTTTGCATTCATTTTGGCTGCTGGTTTACATCATGTTAAAACATATTTAAGTTATATTAGATCATACTTAGGTTATATAATCATTAGAAAAATTTTAGATTAGGTTTTCATGCATTTTTAGGGGTTAGATCATTTCTGCATTTGATTTGCATAAAAACTGCATGTTTTAGGTGTCCTTGGTGCTGCATTTTAGGATTTGGTTTTGGTCAAATTTTAGTGATGTTTAGGATGTTTGAAAATTCTACATGTCATTCATATAGTTCGCTTAATTTAAGATGCATTAGGCAAATTTTTAGGAAGCATTTAGGGGTATTTTGATTTTTTTTTAATGAACATGGGTTGTTTGCACATTGATCAAACCAGCATTTTTATGTGGGCTATTTGGGCTTAGTGTAGGTTTATTTTTTGGTGTTTTAGAGTTCCTTTAGGTCATTTACATTTTGATTTAGGTTTAGGGTAAGTTTGGTGAATTTAGAGAATCGTTTGCATATTTTTAGGATTTTTATTTCATAAAAAATACACGTTGTCCAGATTTGATATAATTGTTTTTTAGGGTTAGTTTAGGGGTTGGTTTACGGTTAGCAAAATGTTTTTAGGACATTTTCATTTAGGGTTAAGTTTAGGGTTAGCTTAGTTTAGGGTTTCATTTTATTTGCCTATTATTTTCATGCATAATTTTAAGGCTTAATTGCATTTCCATATTAGGATTTCATTTATTATTTTAAGAGTTGAAGTAGTGTTAGCCTAGTGTTTAATTCATATATTTAGGATCATGAAATTGTGTATCCACCTTGTCATTTAGATTGAATGGTACCCAATTGAACTTCAGTAGCTTTTAACATCCACAATCAGACGAACGACACGTGTCATAAATTAAACACTAGAGTAGTACTTAAGATGCTTTGTCATGGATGCACCTTCCAAATGGCAGTCTTATTTGCTTCGGGCTGAGTTGTCCTATAATACTTCATTGCATTCAGCCTCTGCGTTTACACCATTTGAAATTGTGTATGGCCGACAACCACCACTTTTATTACCATCTGTGTAACCTGCTACACTTGTTGAAGCTGTGGAAACTACTTTACAGCATAGGACTCAAGTGTTGCAACAGTTGCGCCACAACTTATTGGCTACCAGTAATCGTATGAAATAGTCGGTTGATCATCACCGACAAGAGCTGGAATTTCAAGTAGGCGATAAGGTTCTAGTTTGACTACAGCCTTATCGACGGACTTCTTTATCTCAACAGCAATACTCCAAATTAACCAAGCGATATTATGGCCCTTTTAGTATTCTACAATGCATTAGGACAGTTGCTTACAAGCCTGATCTTCCTGCATCAGCTCGTATCCACCTTGTCTTCCATGTCTCATTGCTAAGACTTTCACTGAGGATCGCAATTTTTATCCTACTAACCCTCATGAGAAATTTACAGAGGACCATTCATTGGTTCAACCATTGGCAATATTACAGCAAAGACGAGTTATTGTTAAGAGGAGGTATGTTTTGCTGCTATTGGTATGGTGGGAGGGACTTCAACCTGAAGAGGCAACATGGGTACCTCATTCAGAATTCATTCTGGCTTTTCCTCATTTTGACCTTGAGGGCAAGGTCACTCTCGAATGGTGGGGGATTGATAAGAGTCCAGTATAAAGCAAGGAGGCAAATAGGAAGTCTGCTCGTCCACATCAGCAGCCTAGATAACAACAAGACTGTGTTGAATCTAGAAGGAGAGGAAATGGCTTCTAGCTCCAATCAGCTAATATAGAAATCTGTTGCGTCCGTTATATTCTTTTGTTTTCTGTTTTGATACTTTTGTTAGTTAGTTTGTGTTAGTTGAAGAGTGACCGTTGCATTCTTTGGATTGGTTGTATCTAACTAAGAAGAGACTATAAATAGAAGATTAGTTGGAATGGGCGAGATATGCTTCCAGTAGTCCTTTCTTGAATCCTCTTCTGGTTCTTCTTTCCATTTTCACTTTCTTCTTCTTGGAGTCCAGGCAAACTCGAACTTGCCTATCACACCACTATCAAGCAATGACACTAAAAACAAATTAATATCCTTTCGTTTCAGGTTATATGCACACACAAACAAAGAATTTAAAAAAAATGAAAATGGTAGATATTAAAATTTAAATTTCAAATCTGTTAAATGTGATATTTTAAGAGTCTTTTATGTAAATCATTTAAGCTAAATTTCTTACTTTTCAGTTCAACCCATTTAATCGATTGGTAATTAATTATGGCTAATAAAGTTCAAAGAGTGTTTAATTAATTAACTATTTCAAATTACCTACACAAATACAATTAAAGTCATTGTAATCCTCCCTAGCAAGGCCTAGCTTGCTATACTGTTGGCTTTCAAAAATGAAGCTATCCTACCAAAGACGAGAATAGAGATGGGAATTGGGGAGTAGAAAAAGAAATATTAAACAACGATGAAACAGAGAAAGAGGACGGAGGAGGACAGGATAGCCCATGTGCGCTAACCTGTGCTGTGCTGCATGGTATTGATTTGTTTCAAATTAAACTGATATTTTTTTTATGTCCTATGACTATCAGGCCAAGCATGAATCATTTGGCTTGGATGCAAAGGGTTGGGGTCATGGTCATCACTCCTGGCTCCTCCCTTCGCCCAAATTGCCCATTCAATTCAATATTTATTGAAGTTAGAGAGAGAGAAAGGTGGGGTGGCTATTGGCTAAGCATTTCCTTTTCTGGATGTGACTCTGCACCGTCCAACATGTCTGCAGACATGCTTTTGCTCCTTTTGGCTTTTTTTTTTTTTCGTTCATATCATCTCTTCGATCATCTTATTCTTCTTTAATTATTGCTAGTAGGAGTATTATTGATTAATTAATTACTACACCAATAGACAATAGTCCAATACTTCTATCATCTCTCTCTCTCTCTCTATATATATATATATTCATTCATAGGGAAATATAAGGAACATTCTAACTTTGATTTAATACTGAGGATAACAATCATTATATCAAACCTTCTACTATCAACTATAACCTCTTCCCCGTGTTTCTTTCTATGCGTACTAGTTTAATTTATCCAGAGTTGCTACCATGTTCTGTACAAAAAGGAAAATCATCAATTTCATTTGCTAGTAAAAAAATCTGGTATGGAAACTTGAATTTTATTATGAGCAATTTCAATGCAATGGGTAGCAAACAGTTGACAAGGAAAATTTTCCTGGTTGACACTCAAAGACAGCTCGCAACAATGAAATGCAGTAACAAAGACCTGGCAACAAAATCATCAGGCCAGGAAATTCTCAAGGAGCAGCAATTGAATCATCTTGATTATAGACAATACCAATAAAAGGGGCAGAAGGAAGATTCTACTTACATATGCTAGTACTAGTATTATATAAGCTGTTAAGAGATCAAAAAAAGATCTTATATATGTTCTAGACTACATGATTCTGTCAGACTAGAGTTGTATTCAGCTATGTGACATACATGTGCATTTCCAGTGGTAACCTAAAACACTCCGTGCATCAATATTCTATATACCAGCGCAGGGCATGTAACGTTATATTTGCACAATGAGCAAACTGGTGTAAACTTGGACAGACTTTTTAAGGGACGATGATGAATATCTGGAAACTCGCAAATCTGCTCCACTGTTGCAGCTATTCGCCATCTTGTAATGCGCATGACATCAAGGTTTCAACTGTGTTCATGTAGTGTTTTTCAACATTTGCCATCTGATTTATGTTAGCTTGGCAATTTACAACTGCAGGCAGGCAGTTTCCTCCCCAGGATATGTTCATTTTCTCATTTCCACCAATGCTAGCCTGTGATGATGTTCCTGTATGAGGATGGAAGAAGCATGGCAAATCCGTCTGACATTGTAGACCAATTGCATCACCTCTGGACTGCACCGCACAATCACCTTCCTTCAAATTAGTAGCATTGTTACATTGCTTTTGAAAGGGGAAAACACCCAACTCTCCATCGATTTTTGCTCTAAGGTCTACCAAAAGGTTTCTCAGCCTCAAAACCTCTTCTTCAAGTATTGTCTGTCCTTGTAATTTTCTGACTAGTTGCTGGTTCAGCAAGCGCAGGTTCTTCACTTCCTCTTCTAAATAAGCTGAACGTGCCTTCTTTTTCTCTCTATATTTCCGAACTGCTTCTCTATTCCCCAAAGGCCTTCTTGGTTTCAAACTAGAGCTGTCTTTATTGTTCTGCTCATCATCATCTTCAGATGTAATAACTTGGGTATGTGTATGGTAGCATGTATGTGTATGTGTATGTGTATGTGTCGCACCAGGGCCAGGTGGATTGCAAGTGTGAGTGTGAGTACATGTTCTGGTATCCTTCAAGAATTCATCAATGATTAAATCCACAGATGTTGAATCCCGCAAATTGCTACATGAATCAGGGTCTGATAGAAGAATATAGTCTGAAAGCTCTACTTCCCCATTATCCATGTTTTATTTCACCGCTTTGCTCCTAACAAAAGCTATGTACATCTAAGCATCACAATTCACAAGCAAGTGCACATCTGCAAGACAGCTCTAATTTTTCGTAACTAAGCACCACCGCTCCAACAAAGCAGCAATGTTTATATGAAATGAAGCTGAAGCTGAAGCTAATTAATTAAGTATTTAGTATTATACTTGTAATTTTTTTTTAAAATCCACATGGAAAGAAGGATTCCCCCACCACAATTGATATGAGAATTCAAGAATATATGCAAAGACGCGCAAGGGTTTGAACAAATTAAATCAATGAATTGTGTCCAGAGTATCAAATGTCATAATCAAGCATATTAAGTGGGAAACAGCATCAGAGTACAAAAGCAGAGGGGAAAACCCTAATCTCTTCCAGAAACAGGGCTTTTATAACATCACGCTTTCTTGGCAATGAAAAGAAAACCCTGAAGAAGGTGAAACAGAGCAGAAGAAAAAGAATCTAAAAGAAAGTTGTAGAAGAGAAAAAGAAGTAAGAAAGATTGTAAGAGGAGGAATGAGATATGATTGAATTTCTGTGGCGTTGTAGGAATTAGTGAAGGAAGGAATAAGCAAATGCTGCTGGCTCTTGCGTCTCGCTCTTTCTGCCTCTGCTGTTCTCTTCTATGTTTTACTCTGATTTATCTGAATCATAAATTAAAATTGTAAACAAAAGATTAAAATAACGCTTCTATTATGCCTCCAATAATCTAATCGTTTTCAATTCTTTTTTTTTTAAAAATAGTTTCCGATTTTTTTTTTCAATTTTTTTAAAAACAACACTAGAAAATGTATTAAATAGAGCGTTTTTGTTTTCGAAAAATGAAAACAAAAATAAAAATTTTTAAAATTATTAAAAAAATTCATATTGCTATTGTTTTCAAAAACATGTTTTCATTTATGCTATTATTCATAATTAAATCAATAGTATTTATATATTAATATAATATTAAAATATTTTTATAATAAAAATTATAAAATAAAATGTATTTAAAAGTATTAATAAAATATTATAAAATATTATTTAATTACAAATATTTAAAAGATTAATATATATTTATTTTAATATAGAAAAGTAAAAAAAATGCTAAAAGCAATCAAATATAAATAATATAAACCATAATGTCATAATATTATTTAATTTAAACGTGTATAATAATTTATTGAATATATTATAAATTTTCAATAATATCATTTATCATAATTTTGATATGTTAATAATTAAAATTATTAAGTAATATTATATATTGTAATTAATTATTATTTTACTAAAAATATTATTATTTAATACTATATTTTTTCAATTAAATTTAAAACATATAACTACTACTATTAAATAATTTAAATTTATTATAAAGAGAATAATAAAAAGTAAATAATATTATTTATATTAAATATAATATATTTTAATAATTATGTAATTTATTATAAATTAATTAGTTGAATATATATTATTAAAAATAATTTAACATTATTACAATTAAATTAAATAATATTATTAAATATAATTTATAATTCGGCAATTCATATTATTATTTAATATAAAATTTAGAATTTTATTAATCTCAATTAATACCTAAAAAATTAATCTTAAAAATTTTTATTTTATTTTTAATTATTTTTTAAGTATTTATTTTTTAATATTATATTTAATTATAATATTATTTAAATTATATTAAATTTTAATATGATTGAAAGAAAAGATTTAATATTAGTATTAAATAGTATAAAATAATTTTATTTAATATTATGTACATAATATTATGTAATAAATATATTATTTTTATTTGATTTTTTAAATTTTATTTTATAAATTGAATTATTATATCCGAATCAATTTAAATATTTGTTTTCAATATGTAACAATATTAAGCAAACATGTTTTCTATTTTGCAAAATTTGAACACAAAACAAAATTTTCAAAAATAGAAAACAAAGAAAAGAAAACAGAAAATGATTCCAAATGACCCTTTAATTTTCAATTTTTTATTTCTAAATAGAACTACGCGCATTGGTTATGAGACTGTAAAACCCACAATTTTCCTTTGTAATCATTAAGGGAACAGTAAGTGTAATAAGTTTATTATGCATCTGATGAAATGAAATAATGGATGTTGTAAGATTAAGAAGTTGTTTAATTAGAATGTATGCATGGATAAGGTTTGGATTGATTTTAAATAAGAAAGATTTTATGCTTTGAGGTTGGATGAATGGTTAGGCAAATAACCAAATGCCCTTAGGTCATTTTCAACTAAGTTTCAGCATCTAGAACTAAGGGATCGATCCTCTATCCTCAAGGAATTGATCCTTATTTGACATAATGCCCAAAGATTGCATTCTATAGCTAATGGATCGATTCCCTTATTAAGAGATCAATCCTCAATTAGCAAAATGTACTTGAGAAGCCAATTAAGCATAGAGGGATCAATCTCCTCAAGAAAATGATCGATTCCCAACTTTAGTTGCTCCCACTTAGGTCATTCTTAACTCGATCAAACCATCTCTCTTTCCTTCCATTCTGCATTTTCGACAAAGAAGAAGAAAAAGAAAGAAAAAGAGAAAAAAAAAAGAAGAGAGAAAAGAGAAAGAAGTGGAATTAACCACCCAAACTCCAACCAAATCAACACCTCAACCTCCTTACCGTCATACTTAAGTTTGGAGCTAAATGGTAGCTATTTAACGGCTCAAAAGCTAAAGAGAAAACTTGAATCTATTAAGGTGAGTAGAGAGAGAAAGCTTTAATCTTCAAACTCTTAAATTTTTATGTTAACCTAAGGATATTTAAGGTGTTTTATCAGTGGTATTGTAACCAAGCCTCATTAGAAGTGAGAGCTAAGGTTTGGTAAGGAAGGAGATTAAGGTAAGAATAATCTTGTGTTTTAAAATGTTAATATTTAAGGTTTTAGTGTTAGAATGCATTGATGGTATGTATGTGGCATTATAATAAGAAATAAATAGGTCTGATAATGTGCAAATAGGAAATTATGAAGAAATTAAGCTTAAGACTCCTATTTAGGCTATTATAATGTTAAGAAACAATGTCTAAGTTATATGGCATGATTTATGGTCTTAAATGATAAAGAAAGCCTAAAGAGCATTAAGGATAGGACTTCTAAGTTAAGAATAAGAGGAATTGAGTAGATTCAACAAGTTAAGTTATGTTAAATGGTTTTAAAGATTAAGTTAGTAAATTTACGATCACTAAGACTTGTGTGGTTGCCATTTACAGCTAAGAAATCTTTTGGAGGGAGTGGCTATATACATGCATTTCCTTACCTAAGATTGATGCCAAGAAACCTAGCTAAGTGTTGCATTTGCCAAGAAGTAAGGGATTTCATGTAGAGACATGGGTCAATTATGAGACCCCATTTATGTATAACCTTGTATAAGTGTATATTGGATTACGAAATGAATACACGCCAGTTTTAAAGTGTATAGCGAGTGTAAGAAGGATATTTCCATGAGTGGATTGTAAATATATTGAATTTTGAGTGATGTGGTAAAATAGAATGAAGATTGCATGAGTTGTGCACTTCCATTTAGTTTATATTATATACATTTGATTATACAACGATTTCATTCAAGTTTTAATGAGTATAAAGTATGAATGGATGTCATTTTCAAGTCTTAAAGGTGACCGAACGAGAAAATGACTATGGCCACAAATTAAGGATGTTTTGGTATAAGTTTTCTGCAGAAAACTGCAGCAAAATCTGGAAATATGAAGGCCAGATCGATCTCATAGGATGAGAGATCAATCTGAAAGAGCCAAAATGCTTTTATTCGAGCAACAGGAACAGGGCAGATCGATCTCCAATGGAGTCAGATTGATCTGCTAAACATTCTATAATGAGAGGATCGATTTTAAGGCAAGCATATCGATTTTCTTAGCTCTCGAGTTGGAGCAGATCGATCTTGTCCCTAGCCAGATCGATCTCCTTAGCTTTCTGCCTGAGACAGATCGATTTCAAGCCCTCGACAGATCGATCTCATGCCATCAAATGTCGTGAAAAAGATGGATTTTAAGAGGACCAGATCGATCTCCACCCAAGGCAAATCGATCTCATCAAGCTAAATCTATAAATAAGAGCAGTTGGATCTGCAGATTTCGGGAAACAATCTCTCTTTGCCATTTTCAATCCAAAACCTAGCTTTCTCTCTCTTAAATCTGTCCATTTTTAGTAAGATTTGAGGGAAGGTTATTAGATACAAAGTTGTTCACATCAAAGAGAAGAACAACATAGCTTGGAGGCATTTCCCCTTTTTGTTAGATTGAATGAGCTAGGAGCATTGTCATTTGAAGTGAGAAGGAAATCCAAAGAGGTGGGTTTCTAATGCACCAATCCAAGTACATTTGTTAAGTTATTGATTTTAGAGTTGATTGGTGTGCTTATTAATGGTAGAAACTATCTAGAATGCAATAGAATGAGTATAACCTAGAAATGGATTAGTGGAATGAATTGTGAGACTTACCCAAAAAGGTGTAAATTGTATATTTAAGGAATTGGGTAAAATTCATAGTTGAATGAGAGTTAACAACGTTAACTCAAGTGTTTGATGAATGAATTTTAGCTCCCGAGGATACAACGGAGCAAGTTGAGTTAAGAACGTGAGAAGCGTAAAGGAAGAGAGTCGCACTCCGAGTAAATCGAGGTAAGGGAATTGTGTGGACTCTTAGAGATATCTGTGCGCAATTTGGGCACTTAAATGTTTTGCTAGAATGCATATGATACTAGGAAATGATATTAGGTGATTGAAGGGCAAAGAGTTGGGTTTTGAGAAATGTTTATGAAAAACAAAAGCATGATGCTTTGAAAACTTTATTTTGTTGCTTTTTAGCAAATGATTGGTAGGTTGGCTGACATTTGAAATGATTTGCAAAAGAAATGATTTGATTTGGTTAATAACCATGTTTTGCAAAGAATTGAGCCACCTATATAGTTTTCGTGAGAATGAAAGTGTGCTAGACTATGACTCGCACGAGATTTGATGTGTTTGTACACACATGAGTGCTGGAGCTTAGCTCACATGAGTTTTCACATGGATTTCTATGATGTTGTGCTGGAGTTTAGCTCGCACAGACTTTATACTGGTTTTGGCATGGTGCTGAAGTATAACTCGCATTAGATGCCCATCATACTTATTGTCGTGCTTGAGATTACTCGCACATGATTTTATGACATGATTGATAGTCGTGCTAGGAGCTTCGAGTAGACTGGGTGTCGCACAGATTAAATAGGCTTGCACGTGTAGTTTGAGATGTGGCGTGATATGATGTGTTGATATGAGTCCACGGAGTACATTGTACCGTGCAGGTAGCATGGAGTACGTTGTACCATATTGAGATTGTGTTATGCCATCTTCGGACTATGTTTAGATCTACTATGAACCGACGGGCTGGACGTGACCCACCTCCAATGTGGAAGCAGATAGTGGTGATACCCCGCACACCTGATCAGTGTAGCCTGGGATCACAGGATATGGCCATAGTCCTAGAGGAGATTTCCCTTATTATATTGTCTATCTCACATGTCTATTGTTTTGTGAATAAATCCATGTTTGAAAATGTTTTGTGGGTCAGGATAGGCCGAGGGAGGGGCTGATTCCTTATCAATGTTGATGTTATTGAGATGAAATAGGATGATTTGCTAGAGAAAGTTTGATAATAGCTTTAAAGTGCACTTACGCATGATGGTTTTCCATTTCTTATTTGTGAAATATGCATGATGGTTTTTCATGCCTTGAAATTGATTTGTGCACTGAGTTTAAATAGCATGACTTGCTTTACATGCCATTAACACAAGCATGAACTAATATTTTAAGATGTGAATGAGAAATTGTATGGTTTTGAGCATGGCATCACGATCACGTAGATAGTGCAGTATCTACATGTTCGCATGATTGCCTTACTGAGCGTGTGGTTTGCTCACCCCCTTATTTTCCCCTCTCTACAGAGCATTAAGAATAGACTAAGGGCGACTAGAGGTTTCTTTTTTGTATCCTCTTCATCCCATCACGTAAGGTATACACACTTGTAGAATTTTGTATCTAAACTTTTCATAGCACAGTAGCATTTTGAATGTAATCATTGGGGATGTAAAGCAATGTACATATATGTAAAGAGTAACTCTAATTTAATTATACAAGTGTTTACTTCTAAATTATAATGCAAATTAAATTGGTATGGTTGGATGAGATAGACATTGACACACAGCCCAACTATTTGAGAGTGTAGCTGATCACGATCGAGGTAAGGTAAGGACAAAAAATTTGTGACGATTTTTCGTAAGTTGAGGGTCGTGACAGAAGTTGATATCAGAGCTGAATTGGTCTAACGTGTGTCGTGTCTAGAATACTTAATAAGTTGAAAAATTGCATCCCCATGTTATTGTGCTTGTTTAGATACAAATTGTATGTGTTGATGGGTTGACTATGAAATTGATGTGAATATAGGGATCTTGGCATAATGCCTAACACTAGTCGCGGTAGAGGGGCGAGAGAGCAAGTTAGAGGCCGTAGAGGTAGGCTTAGGGTTAGTGTTGAGCCAGAAATACACGAGGCTCAGGAAGAGATTGAGGTGGAGGCTGAGGTCGAGCATGCTCCACAATGTTCAGAAGAGAGACCCGAGAGTACTAAGGCACGCTTCGCGAGGATTGAGCGTAGCATAAAGATGATCTTGGAGTTGGTCACTCAATCTTTACCTGGAGGTGGGGGCTGGAGTTGGTCACTCAATCTTTACCTGGAGTTGGGGGCAGACAGAGTCCCGCTACACAGGGTGATGCTGAACAGACGGCAGCTCCTAAGGCACGGGCACAACCAGCCCGGAGATCTCAAACGACAGATACACCTACACCCCCACCTGCACAGGATTTGTCTACGCCTGTTGCTACACCACAATGCAGTAGAGAATGGAGTCACGAATGTGATTTGGATAGATTGCGGCAGTTTCAAAAGTTTGGAACGTCGTCTTTCAGTGAAGTTAAGGACCCAATAGCTCTGAAGGATTGGATAAATGAAATCGAGAAGTTATATGGGTTCTTCAAGTGCACTACTACCGAGATGGTAGCTTTTGCCGCATTCATGCTGAAGGGGTCAGCAGAACATTGGTGAAAATCCACCAGGCTTATTTTGAGAGCCTGACATATCTAGATCAACTAAGATGTGTTTTTTGAGGCTTTTCGGAGATAGTATGTATCAGATACTGCACAGCGAAAGATGAAGATGACATTTTTGAGACTGACCCAAGGGAGCAGGACTGTGGATGAGTATGAGACGACCCAAGGGAGCAAGACTGTGGAGAAGGTGTCACTCCAGCACCACGCTATGCATATCATGATATCTAAAATCTCGTGCGAGCGAAGCTCCAGTACGGTTTTGTGCACACACAAATTTCTCGTACAAGCAATGCTCCAGTACGACTTTTTATGAGTGATAAATCAGTAAAATTTAGTGCGAGTAATACTCTAGCACTCTTTTTATTCGTATAAATATGATAGGTGGCTCAATCTTGATAAAACATCTTTTAAAATCGTAACTGGTACAAACTGGTACCCTTTCGTATAATTCATAATATCAACAGCCAACCTATGTGTATATGTGAGATCTAAGAATTTCGGACATATTTTAAATATGTAATAAGAATTTGAAGTGTAATTTATTGAGCTAATTGAATTGTGGGAGTGATAATTGGAGATTTATATGTTAAGTGTTTAAAATAAGTGTGAAGCTATGAGGACAGATCGATCTGGGAGAAGGAGAGATCGATCTGGTGAGTTAAAAATGACAGGGAAGGAGGAATTTAAGGAGCAGATCGATCTCCAATGGAAGAGGATCGATCTCCTTATGATTCTGTTTGAGAGAAGATCGATCTCATGAGGAAGAGATCGATCTCCAAATGATTCTGTTTGGGAGAAGATCGATCTCCTCAAGGAGCAGATCGATTTCATAAAGCCATAAAGAGATCGATCTCACCCCTCGACAGATCGATCTCCTAGGCATAAAATTACCCAAATCGTCCCCAAAATTCAAATGCAGATCGATCTCATCAAGAGCTAGATCGATCTCCTACCCTCAGCCTATATAAGGAACTCCTGTTTTTCTCCTGCAATCTCACTTTCTCTCTCTTTCAACCCCCATTTTCACCGAAACCTAGCTTTCTCACTCATCCAAAGCACCCATTTTTATCCAAATCAGAAGTTGTGGCAAGAAGAAAAGTTGTTCCTCGTCAAAGGGAGAACAACATACTAAGAAATCGAAGGACGAATCGAATCGAGGCGTGGGTTGTGCACCTCACAAGCTTTGGGTAATTTTTAAACCTCGATCTTGATATTTGAGATGATTTTGGTGATAATAGTTGTTGGCATTGTGCTGAAATAGCTGAAAAATGATTAGGGATTGATGAAATTACAATGTGGTTGGAGTGATAATGATATTTAGCAATTTAGGAATTTTGAGCTATAAATGGAGATTTAGACAATGTGGTGTATTAGCATAGATATTGTGGCATAGAAAATATAGAATGTTGAGGTGTTGTGAGTGAGATTGTGGTTTGTGGTGGAGTTATGAGAATTGAGAAATTTGAGGAGTTATGAGCAACTATGCTCGATTTTGAGAATTGAGGTTGATGTGATAGTTGAATATTGATGTTTTAACATCGTTTAGACAGCTCGGGAGTTTCAAAGTGGATGCGGGACTAGTCTGTGTCAAGGGGGAAACGATTGCACTATACGAGGTGCAAAGAGGTAAGGGAAACTAAACCATTTGTGTATGTGATTTGCGAACTATTATAGCATGATTTGTGATTTATAAAACAAGCATGTTGAGTGTTGTGTTGTGATACAATTGCACACGATTTTTATAGCCGGTTGGAGCCCAATGTTTTTATGAGTTTATAACTGGGCTCTACGTTAAGGCGATATCGAGATTTGAAAAATGTGTGCGTGTTTTACCGGTTGGGACTCGGTTTCAATATGTTTTGTGTTGAGTATAAAACGGTTTTAAATGAGTTTTATGAGAGAAAAACCACTATGAGTTCTACGTGAAGGCAAACTAGTCTTATGTGATTAAGACTTAGGTGTGTAATTCTGAGTACACACCGGGCATTGAGCCCGATTCTTCTCCGTTCTAATAACGTGAGAAACCCTATTCTGTGGCTATGCCACGTATAATTGGTGGTCGTTACCACGTGAAAACCCCATTTGATGGCCATTGCCACGTGAGAACCCTATTTGGTGGCCGTTGCCACGTGTGAACCCTAATTGGTGGCCGTTGCCACGTGAAACCCTATCCTGTGGCTGTGCCACGTGTAAATTTAACTCAGTGGCTATGCCACGTGTGTCTAGTGGCTGTGCCACGTGTGAATTTAAATTAGTGGCTATGCCACATGTGTTTAGTGGCTGCGCCACGTGCATTACTATTTCAGTGATTTTATCACGTTTATTGAGAAAGCGATTATGCATTATTTTCACATGCTTTGCTATTGCTCTATACTGAGCATTTTACTTCATGTTTTCACATGATTTGAGATATGAGAATGTCGTTTTGAGTACTTTCATGCTATGGTTTTCAAATGAGATTAATGAGTTTCACATACAAATAAATATTTTGTGATGTGCATTTTGGTTTATGAAATGAGTCCCTTACCCCATTTACTGAGCGATTTAGAAGCTCACCCTGTTTTCTTTCCCCCCAGATCTCTTCAAGTGAAAAGGGTTTTCCTGCGACGTACAGAGTAGTGGCTAGTGGAGGACTTGAGCTCCAGGCCATATATTGTATTTTGAGGTATCTTTTATCTTTTCATGTACCCAGACAATTATCATAATTGCAGACACTTGATGTATAACATTGTATGGGATGTATTAGGATTAATTAACTTGAGATCAAGTAATGTATATGATATAATATATACTATTCAATGACGAGATCCTGAGGTATAATATAGGTGATGATGTATGACACTGCACAGGAATGCACTCTTAATTGTGAATTAATGAATAAAAAGTTTTAAATTAGCCTTATTTTCTGCACTTCCGGGGCGTGACAGAGTTTTCTTGGTATCAAAGCTTAGGGTGTCTAGTACTGTCAGTGTCGGTTAAGTGAAATAGAATACATCCCAAGTGTCTATAATAGTCTGGTCATGAACTGAAATTGAGGATTGAGATTTCAATCGATTCTGATATGTACGCGCAGGAGACGAGTTAAGATAGAGAATGAGTGGACGACGAGGTCGTTCGAGGAGGCAGGCAGAGTCCCCTCCGCCACCTGTCCCACAACCAGAGAGTCCTAACTCTCGATTTAATCAGATTGAGACCGATGTGAGGCAAGATTTTGAGCAGATGGCAGCGTTATTCGCGCAACACTTTGGAGTTAATGCCTCGAGTACTACTCCTACACCACCACAAGGACCTCCCATACCCCCAGTACAGATGGACCCAGCGCCTCCCGTCACTCAGCCTGATGATAAAAGTATGGTTCGACTGAAGGATTTTTTGAAGATGAATCCACCCGCGTTTAGGGGAAAGAAGGATCCTACAGAGGCTGAGGAGTGGTTAACGGAGTTGAGAATTATATATGATTATCTGGGGTGCACCGATGCTGAGAGGGTCAGTATGAGTATCTATATGTTGAAGGGGAGAGCTCGAGATTGGTGGGGTACTACCCAGGGTATTCTGATGTCCCGCCAGGATGTGATTGGTTGGGAAAAGTTTCAGACAGCCTTTAGGACCCAATATGTACCACGAGCAGCCCAAAGAAAGAAACAAGCCGAGTTTTTGAGTTTGGTACAAGGTGACATGTCTGTGGATGACTATGAGAGCCAATTCACATCGTTATTGAGATATGACCCAGAGACCTTTAAGAATGAAGAGCTCCACACAGAGAAATTTGTGTATGGATTGAAGCCCATCATCAGAGATAGATTGATAGGGCTATGTATTACTGAGTTTGGAGATGCTCTGAGACGAGCACAAGAGATTGAAAGAGGAATTGAAATGGTACAATCCCAGAATAAGCTCAGAGCGATGAATAGAGATAAGGGCAAGAGACTAGCGATTTTCCAAACAGAGGCTCGGAGAGGTTCCTTCAGAAGAGGAAGGATTGAGGTACAGAAGGGCAGATTAGAGAGACCCAGAGGTTACCCTAACATTAGAGAGACCCCTCGAGATGTCAGGCCTGAGATAAAGTTTTGCAGAAATTGTGGCCGAATGCATGAAGGAAGTTGTACTGAGTCGATCCATGGATGTTTTAGATGTGGAGACATGGGTCAAATGGTGAAGGATTGCCCTCAACCTCAGAAACCACATGTCTTGGAGCCCACTAGACAACAGCCTTAGAGAGTGAATCCCCAGGGACGGGCCACTACTGCAGAGAAAGGAAAGAGACCTGTTACCCAAGGACTTGTGTTTGCCCTAGATAAGGAGACCGCTGACACTTCTGCAGAAACTATAAGAGGTACACTCTCTGTCTGTAATCATAAGGCTCATGTGTTGATTGATTCAGGATCCACGTATTCGTTTATTTCTGAGCATTTTGCATGTAGATTAAACTTGAAGTTTGAACCTCTAGAATATATACTACATGTAAATACCCCTATGCGTGAATCCCAGAGAACTGAGTTAATCTGTAGAGGATGTGAGATAAAGGTGGGAGATAGAGGGATGTTAGCAGATCTAATCATGTTGAATATACATGGATTTGATGTAATTTTGGGAATGGATTGGTTGGCAGCCAATCGAGTGAGCTTAGATTGCTACACTAAGGTTGTAACTTTCTCCCTACCTGAACCTTACAGTGTATGATTGAGATATTGAGGAAATGAATATGTGGAATTCTAGTAAGTAATTTGAGAATTTTGATATTATTTTGGAGAATATTAAATATGATTGTTCATGTGAAGGTTATGAGACACCCATCTCAGACGATGAGCGGGAACATCCGAGGATTGAGGATATACCTGTGGTGTGTGAATTTCTGGATGTTTTCCCAGATGAATTGCCAGGTTTACCACCAGAGAGAGAGCTAGAGTTTACCATTGATTTGGTACCAGATACTCAGCCGATCTCTAAACCTCCCTACAGGATGGCATTAGTGGAACTTGAGGAATTGAAGAAACAACTATAGGAGTTATTGGATCAAGGGTTCATTAGGCCCAGTGTTTCACCGTGGGGAGCACCGATTTTATTTGTCAAGAAGAAAGATGGTAGTCTCAGTTTATGTGTAGACTATTGGTTGTTGAATAAAGCCACGGTGAAGAATAAATACCCATTGCCCAGGATTGATGATCTACTTGATCAGCTGAGAGGGGCATCAGTCTTTTCTAAGATTGATTTGAGATCGGGCTATCACAAATTGAGGATCAAGGAAGAAGATATTCTAAAGACGGCCTTCAGGACGAGGTATGGCCATTATGAATTTCTGGTGATGTCCTTTAGATTGACGAACGCCCCTGCAGCATTTATGAGATTGATGAACGAGGTGTTCAGAGACTATCTGGATAAATTTGTGATAGTCTTTATTGATGATATCCTGGTATACTCTCAGTCGTATGAGGAGCATGCACAGCATTTGTGGTTAGTACTACAGATACTCCGAGATAAGCAATTATATGAAAAGCTTAGTAAGTGTGAGTTTTGGCTGGATCGGATAGCTTTCCTTGGTCATATAGTCCCAGAGGAATGAGTATCAGTGGACCCAAGCAAGGTGGAGGCTATGCTTAATTGGGAGAGACCGAGGACAGTTACTGAGGTACGAAGCTTCCTTGGTTTGGCAGGGTATTACAAAAGATTTGTGGAAGGATTTTCCCGGATTGTCGCCCCTTTGACTAAGCTCACGCGCAAAGAGACTCCATTTATATGGACTGATCAATGTGAGCTTAGTTTTCAGGAATTAAAGAGGAGGTTGACAGCGGCACCTGTGTTAACTATTCCTGAGGGATCAGGAGGATTTTCGATGTATAGTGATGCATCTCATCAAGGATTGGGGTGTGTGCTTATGCAGCACGGAAGAGTGGTCGCATATGGATCGCGACAGCTAAAAGACCATAAGCGAAATTACCCCACGCATGATTTGGAGTTAGCCGCTGTGGTATTTGCTTTGAAGATCTGGCGACACTACTTATATGGGGAAAGATTCCAGATCTTCATTAATCACAAGAGTTTGAGATATCTCTTTGATCAGAAAGAGTTAAACATGAGACAAAGGAGATGGATGGAACTCCTTAAGGATTATGACTGTGAGATTCTATATCATCCGGGCAAGGCGAATGTGGTTGCTGATGCCCTGAGCAGGAAGAGTATGATATCTGTTATGATGATCAGGGAATGGGATTTACTGGAGCAGTTTGTCGAACTTCGGATCAGAGTTAATGAGATAGAGACTGGATTTGTGGCTAGCTTGCGAATAGAGCCCAGGATCATGGATCAGATTAGAACTGGGCAGCGCAGTGATCAGAGATTGATAGATATGATTAGCCGAGCTGAACAGAGTTTGCAGTCGGATCTCACAGTCAGTGAGGATGGATTGTTGAGATTCAGAGGACGGATTTGTGTACCAGACGATGATACCCTGAAGAGACAGATACTGAAAGAATCCTACTGCTCATGATACACCATGCACCCAGGGAGTACTAAGATGTACCGTGACTTGAGAAAGGTGTATTTGTGGAGTGGTATGAAGCGAGACGTGGCAGAGTATGTGGCCAGGTGTTTAGTATGCCAGCAAGTGAAAACTGAGCATCGGAAGCCCGGAGGACTACTATAGCCCTTACCTGTACCTACATGGAAATGAGAGCATGTCACTATGGACTTTATTATGGGTTTACCGAGGACCCGAAGAGGTCGTGACGCTATATGGGTTATAGTGGATAGACTGATCAAGAGTGCCCACTTCCTTGCCATCAAGAGCACAGATACTGTGGATGCCTTAGCTGAGCTGTATGTCAGCGAGATAGCTAGATCACATGGGGCTCCAGTGAGTATTACTTCTGATAGAGATTCTCAATTTACTTCTAGATTTTAGACCCAGTTTCAGGAGTCCATGGGATCTCGATTGAGTTTCAGTACCGCCTATCATGCTCAGACAGATGGTCAGTCAGAGAGGACTATTCAGACCCTGGAGGATATGTTGAGGGCGTGTACGATGGATTTTAAGGGATCATGGGATGATCACCTGCCCCTAGCAGAGTTTGCATACAATAATAGCTATCATGCGAGTATTGGAATGGCACCTTTTGAGGCTCTATATGGTAGGAGGTGTAGATCCCCTGTAGCTTGGGAAGAAGTCGGTGACAGAAAGATAAATGCTCCCAAGCTTGTTGAGCAAGCCGTACAGAGTGTGAAACTCATATGTGAGAGGTTACGGGCTGCACAAAGTAGACAGAAAAGCTACGTGGATGTGCGTAGACGGCCACTCGAGTTTGAGGTTGGTGATGCAGTATTTTTGAAAATATCACCGAGTAAGGGTATCATGCGATTTGGGAAGAAAGGGAAATTGAGTCCTCGATACGTAGGACCATTCGAGATTCTTGAGAGAGTGGGAGAGGTAGCTTACAGATTAGCATTACCCCCACAGATGTCCGGAATACACAATGTTTTTCATGTGTCTATGTTGAGGAAGTACCACCCGGACCCTTCTCATGTCATAGAGTATGACGAGGTGGACATTCAAGAGGATATGAGCTACACTGAGGAACCCGTCCAGATTCTCGATAGAAGAGAGAAGGTACTGAGAACTAAGAGCATCCCATTAGTGAAAGTTTTGTGGAAACATCACTCAATGGAAGAGGCAACGTGGGAACTAGAGAATCTCATGAAGGAGAAATACCCCCATCTATTTGACTAGTTGAGTTGAATTTGAAGGACCAAATTCTTTTTAAGGTGGGGAGGATGTGAGATCTAAGAATTTCGGACATATTTTAAATATGTAATAAGAATTTGAAGTGTAATTTATTGAGCTAAGTGAATTGTGGGAATGATAATTGGAGATTTATATGTTAAGTGTTTAAAATAAGTGTGAAGCTATGAGGACAGATCGATCTGGGAGAAGGAGAGATCGATCTGGTGAGTTAAAAATGACAGGGAAGGAGGAATTTAAGGAGCAGATCGATCTCCAATGGAAGAGGATCGATCTCCTTATGATTCTGTTTGAGAGAAGATCGATCTCATGAGGAGAAGATCGATCTCCAAATGATTCTATTTGGGAGAAGATCGATCTCCTCAAGGAGCAGATCGATCTCATAAAGCCATAAAGAGATCGATCTCACCCCTCGACAGATCGATCTCCTAGGCATAAAATTACCCAAATCGTCCCCAAAATTCAAATGCAGATCGATCTCATCAAGAGCCAGATCAATCTCCTACCCTCAGCCTATATAGGGAACTCCTGTTTTTCTCCTGCAATCTCACTTTCTCTCTCTTCCAACCCCCATTTTCACCGAAACCTAGCTTCCTCACTCATCCAAAGCACCCATTTCCGTCCAAATCAGAAGTTGTGGCAAGAAGGAAAGTTGTTCCTCGTCAAAGGGAGAACAACATACTAAGAAATCAAAGGACGAATCGAATCGAGGCGTGGGTTGTGCACCTCACAAGCTTTGGGTAATTTCTAAACCTCGATCTTGATATTTGAGATGATTTTGGTGATAATAGTTGTTGGCATTGTGCTGAAATAGCTGGAAAATGATTAGGGATTGATGAAATTACAATGTGGTTGGAGTGATAATGATATTTAGCAATTTAGGAATTTTGAGCTATAAATGGAGATTTAGACAATGTGGTGTATTAGCATAGATATTGTGGCATAGGAAATATAGAATGTTGATGTGTTGTGAGCGAGATTGTGGTTTGTGGTGGAGTTATGAGAATTGAGAAATTTGAGGAGTTATGAGCAATTATGCTCGATTTTGAGAATTGAGGTTGATGTGATAGTTGAATATTGATGTTTTAACATCGTTTGGACAGCTCGGGAGTTCCAGAGTGGAATGCGGGACTAGTCCGTGTCAAGGGGAAAACGATTGCACTATACGAGGTGCAAAGAGGTAAGGGAAACTAAACCATTTGTGTATGTGATTTGCGAACTATTATAGCATGATTTGTGATTTATAAAACAAGCATGTTGAGTGTTCTATTGTGATACAATTGCACACGATTTTTATAGCCGGTTGGAGCCCAATGTTTTTATGAGTTTATAACTGGGCTCTACGTTAAGGCAATATTGAGATTTGAGAAATGTGTGTGTGTTTTGCCGGTTGGGACTCGGTTTCAATATGTTTTGTGTTGAGTACAAAACGGTTTTAAATGAGTTTTATGAGAGAAAAACCACTATGAGTTCTACGTGAAGGCAAACTAGTCTTATGTGATTAAGACTTAGGTGTGTAATTCTGAGTACACACCGAGCATTGCTCTGGTAGCATGTAAGCCCGATTCTTCTCCGTTCTGGTAACATGAGAAATCCCATTCTGTGGCTATGCCACGTATAATTGGTGGTCGTTGCCACGTGAGAACCCCATTTGGTGGCCGTTGCCACGTGAGAACCCTATTTGGTGGCCGTTGCCACGTGAGAACCCCATTTGGTGGCCGTTGCCACGTGAGAACCCTATTTGGTGGCCGTTGCCATGTGAGAACCCTATTTGGTGGCCGTTGCCACGTAAACCCTATCCTGTGGCTGTGCCACGTGTAAATTTAACTCAGTGGCTATGCCACGTATGTCTAGTGGCTGTGCCACGTGTGTCTAGTGGCTGTGCCACGTGTGAATTTAAATCAGTGGCTATGCCACGTGTGTTTAGTGGCTGCGCCATGTGCATTACTATTTCAGTGATTTTATCACATTTATTGAGAAAGCGATTATCACATTATTTTCACATGCTTTGCTATTGCTCTATACTGAGCATTTTACTTCATGTTTTCACATGATTTGAGATATGAGAATGTCGTTTTGAGTACTTTCATGCTATGGTTTTCAAATGAGATTAATGAGTTTCACATACAAATAAATATTTTGTGATGTGCATTTTGGTTTATGAAATGAGTCCCTTACCCCCTTTACTGAGCGATTTAGAAGTTTACCCTGTTTTCTTTCCCCCCAGATCTCTTCAAGTGAAAAGGGTTTTCCTGCGACGTACGGAGTAGTGGCTAGTGGAGGACTTGAGCTCCAGGCCATATATTGTATTTTGAGGTATCTTTTATCTTTTCATGTACTCAGACAATTATCATAATTGCAGACACTTGATGTATAACATTGTATGGGATGTATTAGGATTAATTAACTTGAGATCAAGTAATGTATATGATATAATATATACTATTCAATGACGAGATCCTGAGGTATAATATAGGTGATGATGTATGATACTGCACAGGAATGCACTCTTAATTGTGAATTAATGAATAAAAAGTTTTAAATTAGCCCTATTTTCCGCACTTCCAGGGCGTGACAGTATATTTGCTTAAATCAAAGCAATACATTCATATAAAACATTAAAACAAGATAATCATGTAATTTATCTACCTTACTACCTTTTTTGTAAATTTTACTCCCAGTGGCAATATCGTCTTTTTTCTTTATTCACCTATGCCCCGATTTTCGTAAAAATTATTATTTCATTTCTAGATACTTTAAGAAATTCTAGGCCCTGTAAATACCCTCAAAATACGTATAGGCATCTCTATGCACCTACAAAATTCCTTTACCTCGATTCACGCGTAAACTTATCTCGTCTCGATAATACCCGATCTCTCAGTCCAACTGCGCGTCAACCAAGTCTACAGAACTGCATATAACCACATATTTTGGGTCAATTCACTTATTTTTATTAGTATATCACATTTACTGATCGAATCTAACGTACTGGGCCCGTTTTACTTTATTGGGCCCGATTGCACTTTAATGGGCCTCGACCCATTTTTAGCCCGTTTCTACTTATTAAATCCCTTCTTCGGGTTTACTGGACTCATTCAGCTTATCAATGATCATCGGGCTTCGTTCCAAACTCATTGAATAGCCCGTATACTATTTACGGTAATTACGTTGCAAATTTCGATTAATATTCCTTTTTATACAGAGTTAATCCATAAATTCCGTAAAATAATCGAAACTCTGTATTAAAGGACACATATTATCGTAATTAAAATATACTTACCCAATATGATGCGGGGTACAAAAATCGGAGCTCAATCGGCTCTCGTTCGGGTTTTGTCGTAAAACTGCACAATTATATTTAATTTCGGGTTATTTTTTGATTAAATATAATTTAAATAAATTTCTCAAAAATCAAATCGATCACTTTTGACCTCGTATCGACTTACCCGAAGTCTGGTGTATCCCCGAAAATTCTTCCCCTTTTTTTCTTTTTTCTCCTTTTTTTCCCTTATTTCTTGGCTGAACCGGTTCAGTCAAATTCAACCCACTTCAGACCGATCCGATTCACTCTGGTTCACTCCGGTTCAGCCAGTTCGGGGCCTCACCGGTCGATTCTTTGTTGGCTTCTGTCGCCAGTAGCTCCGCGAGGTCGTCCGCAGCTCAGATCTGGTCTTGGTTTCGCACAAGGTGGCCGAGAAGTGGCCGATCCGGCCTCTTCTCCTTTCCAGCGTCGGTGGCTTCCTCGTTTCTCGCCATTACCGGCGCTGGCCGCCGTTTCCCCTACTGTTTTCGCCCCCATTCAGCTCGGCATCACGTGGGGTTCCTTCGGTGGCGGATGGTTGGGTCAAATCGATGCCGATGGCCGTCGATTTGGCTTCTCCTCTCCGCGGCTTCTCTCCCTCGATCCGTCGGATTCCGACGTCGGTGGGCTGTGCCGTCGGTACCAGGGAGGTCGCCGACCTCTCCTCTTCCTTTTTCGACCCTCACTTGGCTGATTGGTCACCGGACGGTCGACGGTGGTTCGGGTCTCCCTCGGTTTTGTTTTTTCGTTTTCTATGGGTTTTCTCTCTCTCCCCCGACATTTTCGATTTCTCTTCTTTTTTTCTTGAATTAATTTAGTTTTATTTATTATTTAATTTTATTAATATTTTTATCAATAAAATATATTAAAGAATCAAAAATATCTACCAAAATTATTATTTTATTCAAATTAATTTATTTAATTTTATTTAATTCATTTATTATATTTTTAACCCTTTTTCAGGTATAATTTCTCCGTATTTTCGGGATATTGTCCCGAGTGACTTTTCGATATTTTTAAAATTTTCATATCTTGATCAATTAGACTCGAAATTGTATAATTTCCTCATTATCAATCAAGATATCCTAATCCTTATTTTTAATTGAATTTTTCTTATAGAATTTATCCCGAATTTTGATCTTTTGACCATTTTGCCCTTGCACGTGTTCGAGAATTAATTTAACCCGACTTCCCTTCACGAATATTCATTCATTCATTCATTTTTTTAACTAAATTCGGGTCTTACAGTAGTTGATCACTATCGAGGTAAGATAAGGACGAAAAATTTATGACGATTTTTGGTAAGTTGAGGGACGTGACATAAATTTTGGTTCTTAAGCATACATGCGATGTTTTATATTGTTTTGAAATCAAATAAGTTGGAAAATATTTTGAAATTGCAAATTTTGTACAAATGGATCGATCCCACAAAAAGGGGGATTAATCCCTAATATGAATTCTCTCCAAAACTGTCCATTCAGCTGATAAGGGATCGATCCCCTCTATGATAAAATCGATCCCCATGCCTATGCTTTAACAAACAGAAGTTTTCTTCCACTTGAAGATCGATCCCTTATTTCCAAGTATCGATCCCCTTCTGATGGTTTGTGTCTGGAAGGGCAATTTCATGCAAATTGACATATTTTTCTATCTTCATCTAAAATGATCATGCTTAGGAATTGCCACCTCATCTAGCATCACTATTTTTCTATCTTCATCGTTGTTTGAGCTGAATTTACATTCAATATTTTCAGTTTTTACTCTACTTAGTTTGAATCCTCTTGACTCTAACGTTTGTCTCCACAGTTCTAACTTCCTATTAACCTTTGTTTTAGTCTCAACACATAAAACAATATCATCAGCAAACATCATACACTAAAGTACATTATTCTGAATGGATTTTGTCAACTCGTCTATATTGTAGCCCTACTATGATAGGAAATTCATTTGTTTTCCTTCCTTTGATGTAGCTATACTGTGATAGGGAATTCACTTGTTTTCCCTCCACAAGTCGTCACATGTGTCCTTTCATCTTTATACATATCTTTTATTATTTCAATATATTTCACATGAACATTTTTCTTCATTAAAGATCATCATAACACCTCACTAGGCAGTTTATCATATGCTTTCTCCAAGTCTAAAAAAATCATATCAACATCTTTACCTTGTATTCGAAAATGCTTCATAAGTTGTCTAAGCAAGTGTATTACTGCCATAGTTCATCGGCTAATTATTAAAAAAAATTGATTCTCTGATATCTCTACAATCTTCCTTAAGCTTCGTTTTATCACTTTTTCTTATAATTTTATCATGTGATTATTAGTTTTATGCATTGACAATTGAAGTAACTTTACATATCTTCTTTATTCTTATAGAGAGGTACTAATGCAGTCTTTTTTCATTCTTCAGGGATCTTGTTAATGTGTCAAATCTTATTTAAAAGATTTGTCAACCACTTAACTCCAACTTCCCCAAGGTATTTCCAAACTTTAATAAGAATGTCATCAGATCTAATAACTTTCCTTATTTTCATCCTCTTTAGTGTCTCATTACCTTTATTTCTTTAATTCTACGCATAAAGTATCGGTTCAAATCCTTAAAGGCACTGGGATATTGTCTACAATTTGGCTTTGTCTATCGTTAAATAATGTGTTGAAATAATCACGCTACTATTCTTTAACTGTCCTTAATTAGAGTTCTTTAATACTTTTCCTTGATACATTTCACAACTTTTAAGGCTTGACTCCTCTTTTTCTCTCTCTCTTTTGTGTCTAACTTGTTATAAATCTCTTTCACAACATTCGCTTTAGATTCTACCATTGCCCTCTTTGTCTCATTCCTAGCTAACTTGTATTTTGTGAAACTCTTTTCGATGCAATTTGTTTTCAGAGCCTTGTAAAAATCTCTCATAGTCTTTATAGCTTTCTTAACTAATTTAGTTCACCAAGTTATATCCTTTCTAGTTAGTTTAGGGTTTGGTTGTAAACCCCGTAAATTTCCTACATTTAATTAGATTATATAAAAACAAGAATAATATGTTTTAATGGAAGTGCGAATATTCATTGTAGGGCTCGAGGACTATAGGAATCGAGAAACCCGTGAATGACCGGGAACCCGAAGATACAAGAAATGATAAAGCAAATGCAAGCATGGAGGAACTTGAAAAATTTTAATTTGTTAGTTAAAAATTGTTGATGTAAACACTTGTATCAAGAATTTATGAAGAATGATGGAATCCCGATACTATTTCATTTTCGGAATAATGAAAATTTCATGGAAGGCATGGATATGATGTCGTTGGATAAATTATACAAGAAAATGTATATATGTAGATATATACATAGGTGAATATGTATATATATGTATATATATATATATACATATATACTAGACATTTAAATAAAAGAATAATAATATATATAGCATATTTATATATTATTTAGCGTATAGTATTTAATATATAGTATTAAAAAAATAAATAAATAAAGCATGAGACAAATAAAAATAAAAATGATGAAGTGAAATAAAAGGAAATGAAATGAACATAAAACAATAATACAAACAATAAACAAAAAAGTAATAATAACTAATGACACTAAACTAACAAATAATATATATATATATATATATATATCAATATAATATATATATATATATGTTAATATTATATATGTATATTTATTAATATAATATATACATAGCTGTACGGAATTGGCTTTCAAAGAAAGCCAATTTCGTCACTTTGTTTCAATTGAAACAAAGCACAAACAGAGGAGAGTTGGGCGGGAAACCAGGAGCTGCTCGGCTGGAGAAGAAGGAAAAGAAAGGAATGGAAAGAAGAAAAGAAAGGAAGAAAAAGAAAAGAGAAAGAAGAGAAGGGAAGGGAGAAGAGAAGGAAGCTGATTCTGCTGAGGGGGAAAGGAAAGCAAGAAACAGAGGGAGCTAGACAGGAAGCAAAACCAGAAAAGAAAAGTAGAGAAGGGAAGCTGCTAGTCGGGAGAGAAAAGAAAGAAAAGAAAAGAAAAGAAAGAAAGGAAGAGGGGGGAAGGAGAAGAAGAAGAGAAGAGGGAACAAAAAACTGGGAGCAGGATAGCGAGGAAGGAAGAGGAGGAACTGCTGCAGACCGAGATCGAAGAGTGAAGTAGAACCAGGACAGCAAACCTGGAATAGGTGAGCTGATCGGGAAAGGAAGAAAGAAAAAGGGAAGGAAGAGCTGCTGGAACCGAGAGGCAGGGCTGAAACCGAGAGACAGGGGAGAAGGGAAGAGGTGAAACCGAGGAAAGGAAAACTGAAACTGGGAACCGAGGGCTGAGGGAGAAAGGAATTGAAGCTGAATTGAGGAAGAAACCGTGAGGCAGTAAAGCAGACAACAGCAGCTAACCGAGGGAGAAAAAGAGGGAGACCAAAGGAGGAAGTGAAATCGAGAGGCATGAGATAGGAAGAAGGAGGCAGGGGCTGGAAATTGAAACAAATCAAGAAAGAAGAGGGGCTGACCGAGAGAGGAGAAAAGAAAAGGAGAAAAGAAAAAAAAAAGAAAAGAAGAAAAGGAAAAGAAAAAGAAAAAAAATGTAAAATGTATATTTATGTATATATGTATATTTAAATATACATGTATGTATAGGTTGTAGATACAAGCATGTTAGTCTAGATTTAAATAGACAAAAAAATGGGAATGATGAGGAGTAGGCAAATATGTATGTATATGTAATAAGGAAAAATGGAAAACAATAATAATATATATAGGAGTGTATATATATATTTAGATGCATATACATATAGGTGTATATAATGAATGGATATGCTAGTATATGTACATAAAAAGAATATATATGCATATGTGATAAGGAAAAATGGAAAACAATGATAATATATATATAGGAGTGTGTATATATATATATATATATATTCATATACATATGGGTGTATATAAGATGAATGTGTGCTAGTATATGTACATACATAGGATGTATATATGAGATAGGGAAAAATGAAGACAAATAATAATATATATGAGTATATATATATATATATATATTCATGAGTATATACATGTACATGTATATAATAAGGTGTATGCCAATATTTGTACGTACAAAATAATATGTGGTAAGAGAAAATATATAAACGTGCGTGTTGGCCTAGGTATATATAATAATACGTACACACGTAGTAGTAATGATAGGTTACGATTTTAATGCAATTCGGGCAATTCGCATGAATAGGGTGCTAAGTATACAATTTCGGTGTAGGTGATTGTAGAAGGAATTAAAGGAGGTACTAGGAGGCGTCACCGTTCAAATTCGGGATATCCAATAAATCGAGGTAAGGGGTATTATTTAACTTAGTTCTAATAATGCATATTTGTTTCACCGATAAATGATTTTATGAAAGAGCATATGATTTGAAATTATTTATCCATGCTTTCATACTTGTGAAACTGTTTACGAAGCATGTTTTAATTTGTCGAAATATTCCCCGAGTACCTTCCATGATATGAAATGAATTTTTCCTAAGGTATAAAACGTATGGATGTTTTACATTGATTTATGATTTTATATCCATATCGTTAAAGAAACTTTTGACATTTCAAAAGCATAGAAAAAAGGAAAAGGGGGGAAAAAAAAGAAAAGATGTTTTGAGACTATAGGCTTTTTATATGGTTACTTCTTGTGGTGTTCCGGCTCCACCACTTGGGTGCCGGTACGTAGGGCCCCTTTAGCACTTGACTCAACCTGTGTGGAAGATGTCGTGCTACTGGTGGTTTATGATGATGTTTTCGGTAGTATCTCGTGCCCGCGCAACACGCAATTATGTTTCCTACACAGAGAGTGCCCTTGGTGCCCGTGTCCTAGCTAAGTGCTAGTGAAAGCAAGTAAGATAGATACTACCCATATTTTACGAAAGGACTGTACGACCCTGATCCAGTCTACAGCCTACTTACCATGGCCATAGGTATGATGACTCTCTACGGAGAATGACACGTATCGCAGATTTAGTTATAGCCTAGTCTCCTCGATTTGATTATGAAAATCGACTATGATGAATGAATATGTGTTTTCATGACATATACGAAAATCGGTTACGATCGATATGTTTCATGAAATGTTTATGAAATGATTATGAAATTTGCATGAAATGTTTACGAAATGTTTATGAAATATTCATGATATGTTTACGAAATGACTATGAAATATTCATGAAATGTTTATGAAATGATTTATGAAATGTTCATGAAAGGTTTATGAAAAGTTGTAAAATGGTTAAGCATGTGATTTGTTTTAAAGACACGCATGCTTTATGATGATTATGCATGAAATGAAAGTTTATGTATTGCATTAAGTTTCATTCTATGAACAACTTCAAATGCTTTTATATATCAGAAATGCTTTAAGAGTATTATCTTACTGGGCTTTTCCCCAAAAGCTCACCTCTCTAGCTTCAGATCATTTGCAGTGAATCTATAGACGCTACTTGTTGCGTACACGACGTAGGCTACTGGGAAGAGCTACCATAGGCTACTTTTTGTACATGCAGAAAGGTATACATTTACATTCCTATACCAGACATATCTGTACGCACAGACATATATATTGAAAATATTTTGTTAGGATGTAATTTGTAAGGAAATGATATAAAGAATATGATTCTTGGGATTAGGTTGTAAGATGATTGGTATTAATCGATATCGATATATTGAGTTGTAAAAGTGGATTGGGAAAGTATGCTTGGTAGTTGTAGATATCTAGGATTGTTGGAAAGCATGCTTGGTAGTTGTGGATATCTAAGGTTGTCGAAAACAACTGAATTGCAGGTCGGTAGGCTTATATATAAGCCGTTATGCTGCCGAAATTTCTATCGGCCATATAAGTTAAAGTATGAAAATTCATTATAATTACGAGTAAAGAATTAGGAAAAGTGTTTTGACACTGCACAGGAATGCAACCTAAGTGAATAAGAGAATAAGTGAGTAAATTAAATTCAAAAAAAAAAATTTCTCGATTTTCAAAGGTCAAGGGTCGTTATAGTTTAAATGGTATCAGAGCGAAGGTTGTCTAGTACTGTCTGTGTCAAAAATAAGGATTAAAGTTTATCTCAATGTTTGTGCTTGTCTGGTTGTAGGTAATGCATACCTAACGAGTTTAAAATTTGATCTTTGAAATTACGCGCAGGTATTAGATCACTGCATGATGAGTGGAAGACGCGGACGTACTCGGAGGCAAGCTCAGCCACCTCCACCTCCTCCACCCGAGCCAGAGAGTCCTGGTACTCGTATGGCTCAGTTCGAGCAGCAATTGGAGCAGCGCCTCGAGCGAGGCTTGGAGTCGATAGCTGCCATGGTTGCCCAACATCTATGGGCAAACGTTTCTGATTCAGCTGGCACGACACCAACTCCTACTCCGGTGCCGACTCCTCCACAAGCACCATCACCTCCTCCTCCATAAGTTCCTCCAATACCTATGGCACCTCAGCCTCCTGTACAGGCCCAGAGGGAGGAGAGGGATATCGGCAGGATGAGGGATTTCCTGAAAATGAGGCCTCAAGCATTTAAGGGAATTAAGAATCCAGTAGAGCCTGAGGAGTGGCTGGTGAACCTTGTGAAGATCTTCAATTTTTTGGGATGTTCTAATGTTGAGAAGGTTTCCATGACCACCTATATGCTGCAGGGCCAAGCAGAGTATTGGTGGGGATCCACCAAGCTCCTTCTAACTATTCAGCATCTGGTGATTAGTTGGGATGCATTTTCCATAGCTTTTAGGACTGCCCAACAGAAGTTGAGGATGGACTTTCTGAGTTTGGTACAGGGCAATATGACTATGGATGAGTACGAAAGTAAATTCACCATGATGATGAGGTATGATCCAGAGACATTTCAGAATGAAGAACGTCGAATTGAGAGGTTATTTGCAGGGTTAAGGCCAGCTATCAGAGACCGTCTTTTGGGGTTATGGATTGTTGAATTTCAGGATACCCTGGGTAGAGCACAGATGGTCGAGAGGGGTCTAAATGTCACACAAATGGAGTATGGCCTTAAGGGAAAGAGCAGGGATAAGAATAAGCGGACAGAGTTTGTGAGGCAGGATTTCAGGAGGAGTCAGCCCAAGAGGCAGAGGACGGATGAGTTTCGGCCTAGACTTGATAGACCAATCATTCCAATACATGCTCAGATTGCTAGAGGTCCGTAACAGTATAAGCCATTGTGCAAAGAGTGTGGAAAACTTTATGGAGGTGTGTGTCTTTTGACCACAATGAGCTGCTTTGTGTGTGGGCAAAAGGGACATATAATGATAGATTGACCACAGAACCAAGTTTCACAACGCCCAGAGCCACCACGACAACTTGAGAGGCAAGCTCCCTAGAGACAAAACCCACAGAGACGGGGTACCGCAGCAAAGAAGGGTAAGAAGCCTGTCACGCATGGGAGGGTCTTTGCCTTGGATAAAGAGACTGCTGATACCTCCACTGAGACCATTCAGGGTAAGCTTTTAATTTGCAATCATGAGGCACAAATATTGTTTGACTCAGGTTCCGCACACTCTTTCGTATCACCTCATTTTGCACGTAAATTGCATGTTAAGCCTGAATCTCTAGACTTTACGTTACACGTTAGTACATCCATGTATAAATCACAAAAGACTGATATGGTGTGTAGAAATTGTGAAATCAAGGTAGGAGATAGGATCATATTAACAGATCTAATCTTGTTGAGCATGTATGGCTTTGATGTAATTTTAGGTATGGATTGGCTAGCCACCAAGCGTGTAAGTTTAGACTGCTACTCTAAGACTGTAACCTTCTCCTTACCTAGTAAGTTTAGTGTATGTTTTGCAATGAAGGAATAAATTTTATGATTTTGACAATTAATGAAAAATTTTGATGAACGTGTTAATGTGAAGGTTATGTTGCATTCATCCTCGATACTAGTCGGGAATGTCCAAGTATTCAGGACATACCACTGGTATGCGAGTTCCCGGATGTGTTTCCTGATGAACTACTGGGACTACCACAGGAGAGAGAGTTAGAATTCATGATAGATTTAGCACCAGAGACTCAACCAATCTCGAAGTCTCCTTACCGGATGGCCCTTGTTGAACTTGACGAATTGAAGAAGCAGTTACAAGACTTACTAGACAAAGGGTTCATTAGGCCAAGTGTATCCCCGTGGAGAGCTCCGGTATTATTTGTGCGGAAGAAGGATGGTAGCCTCAGGTTATGTATAGACTACAGGCTGCTGAACAAGGCCACAATTAAGAACAAGTATCCCTTACCCAGAATAGATGATCTATTTGACCAGCTAAGAGGGGCTACGGTGTTCTCGAAGATTGACCTGAGATCGGGCTATCACCAATTGAGGATTAGGAAGGAGGATGTTACGAAAACGGCCTTCAGAACGAGATATGGCTACTATGAGTTCCGCGTGATGCCCTTTGGTCTAACTAATTCCCCAGCTGCATTCATGAGCTTGATGAATGAGGTGTTCTGGGAGTATCTAGACAGTTCATCATTATTTTCATCGACGATATTCTGATCTACTCAAAGTCCCGAGAGGAGCATGAGCAGCATTTGAGAGTAGTGCTCAGAACTCTCAGAGAGAAACAGTTGTATGGGAAGTTGGATAAGTGTGAGTTTTGGTTGGAGCAGATAGCATTTCTGGGCCATGTTATTTGTAAGGATGGGGTGTCAGTGGATCCGTCTAAGGTTGAGGCAGTGCTTAATTGGGAGAGGCCGAAAACTATTACAAAAATTTAAAGTTTTTTAGGACTAGCTGGATACTACAGGAGATTTGTAGAAGGTTTCTCCAAGATTGTCGCTCCACTGACTAAGTTGATATGCAAGGATGTTCCATTCGAGTGGACTGATTAGTGCGAGCAGAGTTTTGAAGAACTCAAGAAGAGGTTAACTACCGCCCCAGTCTTAACCATTCCTAGTGGGTCTGGAGGTTATGCAGTGTACAGTGATGCATCATATCAAGGCTTGGGGTGTGTACTTATGTAGCATGGGAGAGTGGTTGCATATGGTTCTCGACAGCTTAAGAACCATGAAAGGAATTACCCCACCCATGACTTGGAGTTAGCCGCAGTTGTTTTTGCTTTGAAGATATGGCGGCATTATCTGTATGGAGAAAAATTTTAGATTTTTACTGACCACAAGAGCTTGAAGTATATATTTGATCAGAATGAGCTAAATATGAGACAGAGACGGTGGATTGAGCTCCTTAAGGATTATGATTACGAGATTCTGTATCACCCGGACAAGGCAAATGTAGTGGCAGATGCTTTAAGCAGGAAGGGGATGATTTTTTTTATGATGGTCAGAGAATGGGAGTTGCTAGAGCAGTTTGCCGAGCTTAGTGTTAGTGTGGAGACAACAGATGTTGGGTTCATAGCTAGTTTGCAAATCAAACCTAGTATACTTGATCAGATCAGAACTGGACAGAGGGGTGATCAGAAGCTATTAGACATGGTCAGTCAGGCAAAACAGGATGAACAGTCAGACTTTGTGGTTGATGAGGATGGATTGATGAGATTTAGGGGCCGTATATGTGTCCCAAACGATGATGCCATACGTCAAAGGATCTTAAAGGAGTCCCATTATTCTCGGTACACCATGCACCCGAGAAGCACTAAGATGTACCATGATTTACGGAGGGTGTATTGGTGGGTTGGTATGAAAAGAGATGTAGCTGAGTTTGTAGCCAAGTGTCTGATTTGCCAACAGATTAAGATTGAGCACCAAAGACCAGCGGGATTACTTAAGTCTCTTCCAGTGCCTACTTGGAAATGGGAATACATTACTATGGATTTTATTATAGGTTTACCAAGGACCCGAAAGGAGCATGATGCAATCTGGGTGATCGTAGACAGATTGACTAAAAGTGCTCACTTCCTAGCCATTAAAAGCACAGACTCCTTGAGTGCTTTAGCAGAGTTGTATGTGAGAGAGATAGCTCGGTTACAAGGGGCGCCCGTGAGCATTACGTCAGATAGAGATTCCCGATTCACTTCTAAATTTTGGGCTCATTTTCAAGAAGCCATGAGATCTCAGCTTAACTTGAGCACAGCCTATCATCCTCAGATCGATGGTCAGTCCGAGAGGACCATTCAGACTTTAGAGGATATGCTGAGGGCGTGTGTTTTGGAGTTTAAGGGCTCATGGGATGATCATCTACCTCTCGCAGAGTTTGCTTACAACAATAGCTATCATGCTAGCATCGGCATAGCACCTTATGAGGCCTTGTATGGTAGAAGGTGTAGGTCTCTTTTGGCTTGGGAAGAAGTAGGTGACAAAAGGATCTTGGCTCCCGAGTTGGTAGAACAGGCAGCAGAAAGTGTTCAGATAATCTGTGATAAACTTAAGACCGTACAAAGTAGACAAAAGAGTTATGCGGATAAGCACAGGCGGCCACTTGAGTTTTAGATTGGGGACTCTGTGTTTCTTAAGGTATCTCTGAGCAAGGGTATCATACGGTTCGGGAAGAGGGGGAAGTTGAGTCCTTGCTTCATTGGTCCTTTTGAGATCCTAGAGAGAGTGGGAGACGTAGCATACAGACTTGCCTTACCACCGCAGCTTTCTGGGGTACACAATGTCTTCTATGTCTCGATGTTAAGGAAGTATAATTCAGATCCCTCACACATCATTGAGTATGAGCCTTTGAGTATTAAAGAGGATATGAGCTACGTTGAGCGACCTACCCGGATATTGGACAGAAAGAAAAAGGTACTTAATCGAAGACGATACCTCTGGTAAAGGTTCTCTGGCAACACCATTCGATAGAAGAAGCTACATGGGAGCTAGAGAGCCTCATGAAGGAGAAGTACTCACACCTATTCTGATGGACTCGGATGAATTTGGGGACCAAATTCTCTTAAGGTGGGGAGAATGTAAACCTCGTAAATTTCCTACATTTAATTTGTAAATCCCTGAAATTTTCCTATAAATTAGTTCGTAAGAAAAAAACGTACAAGTGGAAATAAAATTAGAAGTCTGATATAAAATAAATAAAATAATAAAATACCCGAGAAATAAATAAGATAAATATATATATTTAATTGATTTAAAAATATATATATATATTTAAATATTTTGGGGATATTATATATTATATTATATTTTAATAAAATATAATATAATAAAATAAAATAAATAAATAAATAAAATAAATAAAAGACATAAAAAATAAATATAAATAAATAACTAAATGATAAATAATATATAATATATATATAATAATAATTATAATTAAAAACAAAAACAAAAAAAAAAGGAAATAGAAGGCAGAATCACGAATTGCGATTCTGCCATGGAACAGTGAAGAGGGGAGCAAAGGCACCGAGGAAGCCGGCCCCTACCTGCCTCACTGACGGAGCCCGACGGAAGGACCGGACAAGGAGGCGAGCATCGCCGGTGCTGGTAGGCGGAGAAGAGGAGCCGTCGGCAAGCGAAAAAAAGGAGAGAGAGAGAGACCGACAGAGAAAGAGAGAAAAGAGAGAGAGAGAAAGAAACGGCGGCCGAGGAAGGTGGGAGCGCTTGCCACCAGCCAGATGGGATACCCACGCCGCAGATCCAGGCGCAGATCGGCCAAAAACTGCGCCGATCGGAAGAAAAAAATGGGTGTCGACGCCGGAGGAGAGAAGAGGCCGGACCGGCCACTTTCCGGCGAGCTTTGGCGAAGCCGACCCCAGATCCATGCACCGGACTACCCCGCGGACAAGCTGGAGGTGGAAGCCGGTGGAGAATCGGCCGGAAAAGCCTCGAACGGCGAGGGAGAAGGTTGGATCGGGACCGAACCGGGCTGAACCGGACCGAACCGGTTCAGCCAGAAAAAGGAAAAAAAAAAGAAAAAAAAGAGGAAAAAAAGGGAAAAAATGAGAAAAAAATTGGTGATGCAACTGAGCTCCGGGTTAGTCGGTAAGTGGTCAAATGAACCAATTTATTTTCAAAATAATTATTTATATATATATATATATATGTATATTTATTTATTTAGGTACATGTACAAATAGGTGTATATAATGAATTGGGTTTGCTAGTATTTGTACAAAAAAAATATGTATGCATAGGTGATAAAAAAAATGGAAAACAATGATATATATATATATATATATATATATTTAGGTGCATATACATGTGGGGATATGAAAGGTGAATGTGTGCAAGTATATGTATATACAAAGAATGTATATATATGAGATAGGAAAACATGAAAACAATAAAAGTATATATATATATATATATATATATACATACAGGAGTGTATATATATATAAATATATATTTATGCATGTATACATGTAGATGTATATAATGAAGGTATATGTTAATACTTGTAGGAGCAAATATATAAATAATGAAGAAATATGTAAACGTGCGTGTCGGCCTAAGGATATACAATAATACGTACACAAGCAGTAGCAACGATAAATTACGATTTTAACGCAATTCGCATGAATAGGGTGCTAAGTCTACAATTTTCGGTGTAGGTGATTGTAGAAGGGATTAAAAGAGGTACTAGGAGACGTCACCGTTCGAATTCGAGATACTCGATAAATCGAGGTAAGGGGTATTATTGAACCTAGTTCTGATATTGCATTCTTGTTTCACTGAAAAATGATTTTATGAAAGAGCATTTGATTTGAAATGGTTTACCAATGATTCCATACTTACGAAACTGTTTACAAAACATGATTTCGTTTTACAAAATGTTCGCTAAAACATCTATGTTTATGAAATAAACTTTCGAATTATGAAAATGCATGAAAGTTTTATGATGGGTTGAAAATCCATATTTACGTTTTGAAATGGAACTTTTGACGTTTTCAAAAGTATTTACGAAAAAGAAAATATGTTTTGAGACTTAGGCTTCATGCTTGGCTACTTCTCGTGGTGTTCCGGCTCCACCACTTGAGGTGCCGGTACGTTGGCCCCTTTAGCACTTGACTCGACCTGTGTGGAAGATGTCGTGCTACTGGTGGTTTATGATGATGTTTCAGTAGTATCTCGTGCCCGCGCAGCACGCAATTATGTTGCCCACACGGAGAGTGCCTTTGGTGCCCGTGTCCTAGCTAGGTGCTAGTGAAAGTAAGTAAGATGGATACTACCCATATTTTACGAAATAGTTGTACGACCCTGATCCAGTCTACAGCCCACTTACCATGGCCATAGGTATGACGACTCTCCAATGGAGAATGACACGTATCGCATGACTTAGTTATAGTCTAGTCTCCTCGATTTTAATTATAAAATCGACTATGATGAGATGTTTATGAAATGATTATGAAATATGCATGAGATGTTTATGAAATGATTATGAAATATGCATGAGATGTTTATGAAACGATTATGAAATATGCATGAGATGTTTACGAGATGATTTATGAAATGTTCATGAAAATGATTAAGCATGTTAATGGTTTTATTGACACGCATGCTTTATGACGTTTATGCATGAAATGAAAATTTTTGTATTTCATTAAGATTTGTTCTAAGAACAATTTCAAAGGTTTTATATATCAGAATTGCTTTAAGAGTATTACCTTACTGAGCTTTTCCCCAAAAGCTCACCCCTCTACCTCTCAGATTTTTGCAGTGAATTACAACTAATAAATGATGCGTAGACGACGTAAGCTGGCGGATATGAGTTTCCCCAGACTACCTTTTGTATATGCGTGAGGTATACATTCTTATCTTTATACCAGACTATTTGTATGCACAGACATCTATTGAAAATAATAATTTTTACAAAAATCGGGGCATTGGTGAATAAAGAAAAAGACGATATTACCCCTAAGAGTAAAATTTACAAAAATGGTAGTAAGGCAGATAAATTACATGA
Organism: Firmiana major; assembly: GCA_033439115.1. NCBI lineage: Eukaryota > Viridiplantae > Streptophyta > Magnoliopsida > Malvales > Malvaceae > Firmiana > Firmiana major. Next base: position 31,592,451 of record CM065913.1, on the reverse strand, counting down.
TTATCATGTCTTAATGTTTTATATGAATGTATTGCTTTAATTAAGCAAATATGCACATAGGTTGGCTATTGATTTCATGAATTATACGAAAAGGTACTAGTTTGTACCGATTACTATTTTAAAAGATGTTTTATCAAGATTGAGCAACCTATCATATTTATACGAGTAAAAAGAGGGCTAGAGTCTTACTCGCACTAAATTTTACTGATTTATTACTCATGAAAAGCCGTACTGGAGCATTACTCGTACGAAAAATTTGTGTGTGCACAAAACCGTGTTGGATCTTCGCTCGCACGAGATTTTAGATATCATGATATGCATAGCGTCGTGCTGGAGCTTCGCTCGCACTAGACGTGAGTTAACATACATATAGTCGTGCGGAAGCCTCCTGTAGACTGTGTGTCGCAGAGAGTTGAGATGCTCGCACATATACTTTGAGATATGGGTTGGTTATCGACATAGTAATAGGGTGAATAAGACCTACGGCAGGCATCCCCAGACTATGATATGGGTTCACAGAGTACGTTATACCGTGTATATCACACGGAGTACGTTGTACCGTGCAGTCATGATAACTCGATGATGTTACTTGATATTCTGACGGGTAGGATTTGACCCCACCTCCCATTGCAGTTGTGATGCCCCGCACACCGGGATCCGTGTAGCCCGCGATCACAGGGACAAATTATGGCCATAGTCCTCGATTTTTCATACAGTAACCTACATGCCTCACATGATATAATACGGTCTGAATAGACCAGGATAGACCCGAAGGAGGGGCAATATCCCTATTTATGTTTTTAAATGAGATGCGATTTAATGAATCAAGGTATTCCCGAGATATGGGTTTGACCTTGATGAGGTTGTTTTGTGATACAACAAATAAGTTTTAACGTGATGAGTTTATGATGAAACTAATAAGTTTTAAATGTGACGAGCATGAGATGTCATACATGATGATTTTTTCATGTTTGTTTTATATGTCGATCTCATGACTTCTCTTATATGATATATATACTTGTGGCATCATTTTAATCTTACCTCATGCTCCAATTATAAATGATTTTATATCATGACATTATCAGCACGTAGATAGTATAGTTATCTACCTGCTTACATTATTGCCTTACTGAGCAAGTTTCGCTCACCCTTTCATTTTCCACCCCACAGGGTACATTTAGTAGAAGAGAACGACAGTAGTCTTGCATTTCGGTTATCTGCTGCTTCTTATCAAGACCAGGTATACACATTTGTATAATTTTTGTATCTGAACATATAGAGGCACAGTACTGTATATGGATGTAATATTGGGGATGTATTTAGTTTAAATAAATTGATATGTAAATGAAATATGAAAATGGAATGATAAATAGGTGAGAGGTGACTAACACTGAATCATAGCCCAACTGTTTAGTAGTGTAACTGTTCACGATGGGTAAGAAAATGAAAAAGCAAAAAATTTACTCTGATTTTTAGGTAATTTGGGTCGTGACAAAAAGGTGGTATCAGAGCAGAGTTGGCTTGGTATGAGTCGATGTTAGTGGTTAAGTAAATTTACATCCCCATATACTGTGCATTGTTTAGATACAATTGTGTATATCAAGATAGAACTGCAGCTAAGAATTTAGTTTCGAATGCAAGAATCTAGTTTTTAATAACTGATAGCCACTATGGTAGGGGGCGAGCAAACATGCTCGAGGTCGTAGAGATAGGCCTGAGAGTCTAATGAGTCGTCACATGAGACTCAAGATGAGAGTGAGGTGGAGGCTGATGTTAAGTATACTCCATAGGGTCCTATAAAGAGACCAAACAGTATTGAAACACGCTCCGAGAGGATGGAGTGGAGTGTAAAAAATATTTCGGAGTTGTTTACTCAGTCTATGCAGGTAGTAGAGGATAGGCAGGGTAAAGCCTAAACAGATGCCTCAGACTATAGAGATTCCCACACCCCTCCAATATATAGCAAAGTAAAGAAACAAATAGTTGCTGAGGACTGGGTGAATGGGATAGCGTAGTTATATGAATTCTTTCGGTGTATGTCGATCGAGAAAGTGACTTTTAAATATGTTTATGTTGGAGGGTGAGGGAGAGTATTGGTGAAAGTCCGTTCGACCCATCTGAAGAGTTAGATGTCTAGAGCCGACATGAAAAATATTTCTAGATGTATTCTGGTGACAGAATATTTCAGACACTACTTAAAGGAAATTACAGGTAAAAATTTCTTACAAGACCCAGAGACATTGGTTGATTGACGAGTATGAATCTCAGCTTAAATACCTGCCCAGGTATTACCCCCACACTATGGGCAGTAAGAGTCGAAAAGCCTAAAAATTCATGGAAGGGCTCAAATTGTAGATTAGAGTCCGATTGGCTCACTACTTATGTTGAGGCAGTGCGCAGAATACAGTTACGTGAATAATATCATGTGTTGCATGCCTCTAAGATTGAGAAAGGTAGTAAGGATCAAAATAGAGACAGAAGAGAATAGAGAATGACACAGATGTCAGAACATGAAAGAAAGGTAGTTTAGTAAGAGATTAGATTTGATGAATTATGGGGTAAGATAATTGGTAAGGCCCTAGTGCATCCAATTTCAGCACTTTTGAGGGGTATTGTGAATTGAGAAGCCCGACCTGCTAAGAAGCAGTGTAATAGTGTAACAGTGTAATAGTGTAGCAGTGTAGGATGTGTGGTAGATACCACGAAAGTAGGGCCTACACCTACACTTTATTGACTAAAATAGGAGTTAAGTGTGGTAAGACGGGCCAATTATTTAATGATTGCTCAGAGTTGGGTAAGACTGCCCTACAGAAGAGCAAAGAGACATAGAAAACCCTGTTGATATCTCTGCACCGAAAAGGGAGGCCACAGCCGAAGAGAAAGGGAAAGTAGGCTGTTGGACGAGGGTGAGTGTATGCCTTGGACCAGGACATTATTGATGTTTCATATGATGTGGTGAAAGATACCACACTAGTTATGAATAGTAAAGTAATTATTTTAATTAATCCTGGTGCCACGTATTTAGTCATACCGCCTTCATTTGTATATAAGTTAATGAAAGATGTGAAGCTTGTACCCTTAAGCAAGATGATGATAGTTAGCTGATTTTCACTAACTGAATATGGGTATAGAGATTGTAAGTTGAAAATAGGGGTGAAAACATCACTGAAAAGTATACTGTAAGTTTTGACAAGTAATAAAAGGGGAGTAGCGATTGAAATTAAAGGAGTAAATGATTGTACTCACGGAATGAGTAATCATAGAGTTTGTTATAAGTGATATACGAAAAGAGATAAACTTTAAGTTATGATAAATCCTGAATACGAGATAGATTGGAATAAGAGACGTATGCAAGGTAAGAATATCTATGATACGTGAAGTAATTTGGATTAAAGCAATTAGTAGCGAATATGAATTGTGACCACATGGACTGATATGTAAAGTAAATGTGGTCAAGTCTGAGGGTTAATAAAGGTATTTCAAAATACCTCCCCGCTTGAAGACTTGACAGCGTCTAAAAGTATACACAACATATAAATTGAAAGCGACAGTCGTAATATATACATTAAAAAAATTAGGGTACCTTTACTAGTACGATAAGAAATATAGAATTCGATTAATCGTGAAGGTTTAAAAATTAATTAAAATTTTAGAAAAAAGCCGTTAATATAAGAAAAAGGAAATGACGCGGGTTAGTATTTTGAACGGAAGCGATTTAGAAATGACATTATACATTTATGCGTACATAAGTCAAGGATATGGGTGGTTGAAATATTCAGTGGAACTCAACCACGATGAGGTATTTAAACTTTACCTAGACAGATTTGTTATCATCCTTATTGATGATATTTTTTGGTGTATTTAAAGTCTAGGGAAAATCATAAACAATAATTGAAAATTGTTTATACAGATGGTTTGTAGAGTTTATAGAAACGGGCTGCTCAGTTGACACATCTCATTCGCAAAAGATTGCATACGAGTGGGATGATAAGTATGAACTGACCACCATGATTATTTTCACTATACCTAACAGCTCAAGAGGTTTCAATGTATATGAATACCTCAAAATAATGAATGGGCTGTGTATTGATGCAAAAAGGGAAGATAGTCACGTATGGATCCAGACAACTCAAGGATCATGAAAGAAACTATCTGACCCATAATTTAATGTTGGAAACGACTGTGATTGTACTGAGTATGTCACACCACTATTTACATGATTTGAAATTTTAGGTATGCACTGATCATAAAAGTCTCGAATATCTGTTTTCATAGAAAGAGTCGGATATGAGAACAAAGAGGGTTAGAGCTTCCGAGGGATTATGATTGTGGAAATTATACCACCCAGGAAAGCTAATGTAATGGCTAATGCCTTTAGCAGAAAGAGCCTCGGGATGGTATTACATATGATGGTCAAGGAGCGTGAGCTGCTAGAGCAGTTGTAAGCCTCAGTAGTGATGTGATTCCCTCTGATGATGATAGTGATTGTGTGACAGCTAGCCTGAGATTAGAACTGGATTTGAGTGACCGGATTTGACAGGCTTAGTGTGATGATCGGTAGGGTGTCGATAGTGTGGGTCAGATTCAGATGGGTACAGTGACAGAGTTCACAGAGAGTGATGATGGCTTACTAAAGTTCAGAGACAGTATAAGTGTTCCCCATGACTACAATGATGAGATAGAGTTATTGTCAGAAGCTCACTCTTCGGGATATACAGTGCATCCAAGAAGTAATAAATTTATCGAAATCTTTAAAAAGGGTATTGGTGGTCATATGTGAAAAGAGATATAGTGGAGATTGTGGAAAAGTATCTTGTATGTCAGCAGAGTAAGGTAGAGAAAAGAAGTTGCAAGGTTATTACAATTTCTACCTATATTGACATGAAGATGGGAGCAAGTTACCATGAATTTCGTGATGGGTTACAGAGGACCCAGATAAATCATAAGGCTATCTAGGTGATAGTCAATAGATTAACTAAGTCTACCCACCTTCTAGTTAGGAAATTCCCAGATACTCTAAGTGCATAGGCGGATTTATGTGTATGAAAAATTGTGGAACACCAAGTATTTTTCCAGTGAGCATTATATCATATAGGGATTCCCGCTTCACTTCCCATTTCTAGGAATGTTTTCAGGAAGCTATGGGAACCCAATTCAGTGTTAGCACAACTTCCCATCCTCAGACAGATGGTTAGTTAGAGAGGACTGTACAGGTTCTGGAGGATATGATGAGAGTGTGTGCCATTTATCTGATAAGCTCCTGGGATGATCAGTTGTTACTAATCAAATTTGCCAATAATGACAGTTGTCACTTGAGTATCAGGATGACTTCAAAAGAGGCATTGTATGGCCATAGGGGTTGTTCCCGATTTGGATAAAAAGAAGTGGGTGACAGATAGAAAATTGTTCCCGAATTGGTAATACAAGCCTCTAAAGATGTTCAGTTGATTTGTGAGATATTAAGAAACACCTCAGAGCAGACAGAAAAGCTATGCTGACAAGAGACAGAAACCATTGGAATTCACCGAGGGTGAATTAGTATTGTTGGAAGTTACTGGTCCTAAGGACATAAAGAGATTTGAAAAGAAGGCAAATTGAATTTTGTTATATTTAATCCTTTGAGAGATTGGACAAAGTGGGAGATAAGACCTGTAGGTTGGCGTTACCACCTAAATAAGCAAGCATCCACGATGTGTCCCATCTTATGATGTTTCGAATATATTATCCGGACCAAGTGTATGTGATCAAATTTGAGTTTCAACAGCTTAGCTCAATGAAAGTATAACATATGATTGAAAACTTGATTCGGGTATTAAAACGGGAAAGATAAAGTGTTGAGATTTAAAACGATCTCCCTAATTAAAGTCCTTTGGTAGCAGTACACTCCGAAAAAGTCACATAAGAGTTAAAGAGTATGATATGTGTGAAATATTCAGAGTGATTTACAGACTAACTTGGTTCTAATTTGGAGGACCAAATTTCTTAAGTGGGGGAGATTATGTAAGACCCGAAAATTAATCGTAAATTTTTATGAGGGATGAAAATGGTCACAAATTTAAACGAATGGGATTCAGACTGAAAATAAGGATTTAAAATGCGAAATGAATGAGTATTCGTGAAGGGAACTCGGTCTAAATTAATCCCGAACACGTGCAAGGGCAAAACGGTCAAAAGACCGAAACCCGATATAAATTCGACAGGAAAAATTTAATTAAAAATAATGGATTTGAGAATCTTGATCAATAACGAAGAAATAATTAAATTTTGGATTAAATTGATCAAGATATGAATTTACTGAAATTAATCAAAAAATTCACTCGGGACAATATCCCGAAAATATAGAGAAAATATACCGAAAAGGGGTTAAAATAAATTAAATTAATTAATTAGAATAAAATATAATTTTTTGGTAGATATTTTTTATTTCTTTAACATATTTTATTGATTAAAATATTAATAAAATAAATAAATCAATTAAAAAAAGAAAAAAGAAACTCAGATCGCGAAACGCGATTCTGAAGAAACAATGGAAACAAGCTGAAGCCGAGAGCCCAGCCCGTATTCCTCACCACCGGACGTCACCGGGAAGCCGACCAGGCGAGGCTGCTGAGCTCGTCGGCATCGATAGCTAAGGGAAAAACGACGGTCGGCGATGAGGAAATGAGAAAGAGAGAGAACCGTGAGTGAAAGGGGTGAGAAAGAGAGAGAAAGAGGAGGAACGGTGGTGGACGGAGGCAGGGAAAAGGAAAAAGGACTTGCCATCGGCCAGGAGGAGGGCTGATCTGCCACCGTCGGTAACGAAAACGATCGAAAACGGCGGAAGGAAGGAGACCCACCGATGCCGAAGAGGAGAAAGGCCGGACCGACCACTTTCTAGTGGCCTTGGACAAAACCGAGGCCAGATTAGAGAATCGGATGACCCAGTGGAGCTGCTGGCGATGGAAATCGATGGAGAACCAGTTGGCGAGGCCCTGAACCGGTCGAACCGGAGTGAACCGGACCGGTCTGAACCGAGTTGAACTTTACTGAACCGGTTCAGCTAAGAAAGAAGGGAAAAGGAGAAAAAAGATAAAAAGGAAAAAGGGGAAGAATTTTTGGGGATACACCGGATTTCGAGTAAGTCGGTAAGAGGTTAAAAGTGATCGATTTGATTTTTCGAGAAATTTATTTAAATTATATTTGATCGAAAATTAACCCGGAATTAAATATATAATTGTGCAGTTTTACGATAGAGCCCGAACGAGAGCCGATTGAGCTTCGATTTTTGTACCCTGCATCATATTTGGTAAGTATATTTTAATTACGATAATATGAGTCCTTTAATACAGAGTTTCTATTATTTTACGAAATTTACGGATTAATTTTGTATAAAAAGGAATATTAATCGGAATTGCAACGTAATTACCGTAAATAGTATACGGGCTATCCAAAGAGTTTGGAATGAAGCCCAATGGATATTAAGAGCTCAATGGCCCGATGAAGAGATTAAATAAATGGAAACGGGTTGAAAATGGGTCGAGGCCCATTAAGGTGCGATCGGGCCCAATAAGAGTAAATTGACCCAATTTGTTAAATCGACTATAGTAAACGCGAGAATTATATTTATTGGGTTAAATTGACATGGTAAATAATTATTTGCAGCCCCAGAGACTGGATTAGCAGCAAATCGGATTGGACTAGCCTCCGACAATGGAATTTAGATACGCGCGCGACGAGAATCGAGGTAAGGGAATTTTGTAGGTGCATAGAGATTTCTATACGTATTTATTGAGGGGATTTACAGGGCTTAGAATTCCTTAAAGTATCTAAAAATGAAATAATAATTTTTACGAAAATCGGGGCATATGTGAATAAAGAAAAAGACGATATTGCCCCTAGGAGTAAAATTTACAAAAATGGTAGTAAGGCAGATTAATTGCATGATTATCATGTTTTAATATTTTATATGAATGTATTGCTTTGATTTAAGCAAATATGCACATAGGTTGGCTATTGATTTCATGAATTATACGAAAGGGTACCGGTTTGTACCGGTTACTATTTTAAAAGATGTTTTATCAAGATTGAGCCACCTATCATATTTATACGAGTAAAAAGAGTGCTAAAGTCTTACTCGTATTAAATTTTACTGATTTATTACTCATGAAAAGCTGTACTGGAGCATTGCTCGTACGAGAAATTTGTGTGTGCACAAAACCGTGTTGGAGCTTCGCTCGTACGAGATTTTAGATATCATGATATGCATAGCGTCGTGCTGGAGCTTTGCTCGCACTAGACGTGAGTTGACATGCATATAGTCGTGCGAAAGCCTCCTGTAGACTGTGTGTTGCAGAGAGTTGAGATGCTCGCACGTATACTTTGAGATATGGGTTGGTTATCGACATAGTATTGGAGTGGATAAGACCTACGGCAGGCAACCCCAGACTATGATATGGGTTCATGGAGTACGTTGTACCGTGTATGTCACACGGAATATGCTGTACCGTGCAGTCATGATGACTCGATGATGTTACTTGATATTCTGGCGGGTAGGATTTGACCCCACCTCTCGTTGCAATTTTGATGCCCTGTACACTGGGATCCGTGTAGCCTGGGATCACAGGGACAAATTATGGCCATAGTCCTCAATTTTTCATACAGTAACCTACATGCCTCACATGATATCATACGGTCTGAATATACCAAGATAGACCCGAAGGAGGGGTAATGTCCCGATTTATGTTTTTAAATGAGATGCGATTTAATGAATCAAGGTATTCCCGAAAGATGGGTTTGACCTTGATGAGGTTGTTTAATGATACAACAAATAAGTTTTAACGTGATGAGTTTATGATGAAACTAATAAGTTTTAAATGTGACGAGCATGAGATGTCATAGATGATGATTTTTCCATGTTTGTTTTATATGTCGATCTCATGACTTCTCTTATATGATATATATACATGTGGCATCGTTTTAATCTTACCTCATGCTCCAATTATAAACAATTTTATATCATGACATTATCAGCATGTAGATAGTATAGTTATCTACCTGCTTACATTATTGCCTTACTGAGCAAGTTTCGCTCACCCTTTCATTTTCCACCCCACAGGGTACATTTAGTAGAAGAGAACGACAGTAGTCTTGCATTTCGGTTATTCGCTGCTTCTTATCAAGACCAGGTATACACATTTGTATAATTTTTGTATCTGAACATATAAAGGCACAGTGCTGTATATGGATGTAATATTGGGGATGTATTTAGTTTAAATAAATTGATATGTAAATGAAATATGAAAATGGAATGATAAATATGTGAGAGGTGACTAACATCAAATCATAACCCAACTGTTTAGTAGTGTAACTATTCACGACGGGTAAGGAAATGAAAAAAACAAAAAATTTACTCTGATTTTTGGGTAATTTGGGTCGTGACAGAAATTAACCAGTTTAAATATATATTGTTGTGTAGCAAAAAAATGATAGGCGACATGTACGAGTTTGAGTGGATCTCGACTTACGTGCCACCAATGAAAGATTTGGCTTCCGAGATTACATCCGGAGCCAATTAGACTACGTGATCCGGAGAGATCAAGAATTAAAAATTCACAGTCGAGTCATTTTGAGGTAAGGGATTTCGTGAGCTCTTAGAGATAGTTGTACATATTTTATCGTCGTTTACATACACCTAAATTTTCGTATAGAGTATGAATATGAAATTTCTGGATAGTATCCAAATATGAAAAAATTACGAAAATGCCCCTAGGTATGAAAAATATGAACTTAGCCGAAATGGCCTATTTTGATGTGTTTTACATGAATAAGCATGTTTTGTGAACAAGTGGTGATAGAATGGCTCTGAATTTGATTATCTGCATTAAATTGCATGTTTTTAGAAATAAAAAGTGTTTGATGAGTGATTTGATGGAAAGTGTTTCCTCTCACTCAAGTGAGTACTACCTTCCGTGGTTGAGGTTGGTTTGTACGCCCCTTAGTGCATCGAGCCATCTATCAGTTTTGAGATTAAAGTCATGCTAGAGCGTTGCTCGCACTAGACTTTACATGATTTGTGCATGATACCGTGCTGGAGCTTTGCTCGCACTGGAATTCAATTTTATGATATCCATAAAATTGTGTTTAGAGACGTCGTGTAGGCTATGTAAGCTTGCACTGATCCTTGCATGTGATTTGATAAAGCTGTGCTAGAGCCTTCTGTAGACTGTGTGTCATACTGATTGATATGCTCGCACGTGCATTTTTGGAGATCGGTATTGATATAGCTGGAGATGGGATGATAAGACCTGTTGGATGGGCACTCCTAATCCCGTTGATTTCAGATATTGGGGTCCACAGAGTACAATGTACCGTATAGATGCACATGTAGTACGACGTACCGTGTTGTTTGTTTATGTTTGATGGGTAGACTGACCCCCCTATCCTCAGCCATCCGGGGACATTCATGCACACCTGATCAGTGATTGCATAGAGTCCAATGACTATGGCCATATGTCTATTCGTTTCCATATGTTCTGCTTTGTCTCCATACTTATATGATTTCTGATTTAAATTCTGAGATTTTTTATTTATCTCCTATTTGATTTAAATCAGCTTTATGAGAACCTGTGTTTTGAGAAATTTGTTTGTGATATGACATGGATTTGAGAAAGTATACGTGTGTGGCTTTGTGAATTCAGTTGGGATTGAGAAAGTAAGGATTTTCTGCCTGACATGCAGGTAGGTAGTATAGTTATCTACTTGCTTGCGTGATTTCTTACTGAGCGCGTTAGCTCACCCTTTTTTCCCTCCACTCCACAGAGTTACCTAAGTCTTGAGAGCTATGGTAGTCTTGAATAGTTGACAGCCCACACTCCATTGTGCGCAAAGGTATACACTTATTTCGCTTTTGTATCTAAACTTGTAAGGCCAGTTATGTATATTAAGAATTACGGGGATGTAAAAAACGTACGTGTGTACATATATATAAATAAGTAAATCAATTATTATTTATGGCTTGTATTTAAGGATGTAAGTTTAATATCGGCTCGTGTGCCCAGCCATCTGTATGTTGTCTGCTCCGTTATGTTGTGTAAGAATGAATAATAATGATTTAAATGTGGAAACGGGGTGTGACATGGGCAAAATTATGAAAAATGGGTACGTAAATGCTTTATAAATGCCATAGTGAAGAAATTAATGAAATATGAACACTATGAGCTTAATGTCGATTTAATATCGATTTGGAATGAGTTAATAGGCCTAAAAGGATTCATAGACTGGAGTTATGGGTAGAGTAATGAAACGAGGCCTCATAAGCGCTAATAGAAACTATAGGTCGAATTGACTATAGTAAACACAAGTATTGGATTATAATGGGCTAAAATGTTGTGAAATACGTTTATGTGCAATTTCGGAGAGATCGTTGGAGACGAATCGGACCGCACCAGTACGCAGCTTTAAGGAAGTGGAATCATGAGTCGCGATTTTAGGTAAGAAAATTTTGTAAGTATATAGAGGTAGCTGCTCATATTTTGTGGGTGTATAAGGCTTTGAAAATGTGCGTGAGTTTATAGAAATGTGTTTGACGATGTATGAAAGTAACTATGAGTATTTGTATGAGATTTGGTTGTTGAAATGGTATTATAAAGAAATGGGATAGTAAGACTAATAATTGCATAAATCAAATGTTTTGAATGTTTTCACAAAACATATTGTTTCGTTTTAAGAAAATTGATGGATAGGCCGGCTAGTGTTTGAATGATGTTGTGTAATAGCACATGTGAGGTGCTAAATGTGTTTTGAGATTGGTTTTTGAATGTTGATGAGCCGCCTATCATGTTTATATGAATTAAACCGTGCTGGAGCCTAGCTCGCACTAGATATTGATGTTTTTCATGTTTAAAACGTGCTGGAGCTTAGCTGGCACTTTAATTTAAATTGTGGTAATGTTTCATATAACCGTACTGGAGCTATGCTCGTACGTGGTTTTCTTCAAGTTTTATGCATAAATGTCATACTAGAGTGTTCCTCATACGAAGTGATTTGTTTATGATGCATGAATTCGCGCTAGAGCGTAGCTCACGCAGGTTTTCACACTGTGATATGTATGATGCCGTGGTGAGGGTAATACGGACTGGTATTCAGGGAACCCAACAGGCTAACAGGCCTCTTGAGTGGGGTGAGAGTGAGGGGCTAGGACTTGACACTAATCCATTCAGGAAACCCAACATGCCTAACAGACCTCTTGAGTGGGGTGAGGGTGAGGGGCTAGGACCTGAATCAGGGAACCTAACAGGGGCAAGCAAGGCTATGAGGGGCTAGGACCTGGTATTAAGAGTCCTCCCACGTGTACTTGAGACTATAGAGGTTACACTTGGTGTGGGGTAGATAAGACCTACGGCAGGCACCCCCAACCATGATATGGGTCCGCGGAGTACGATGTACCATGTATATCACATGTAGTACGATATACCGTATGGTGGTTACGTGATTTAAAAAGTCTGGCAAAGAACTAACCCCCCTTCGTTCTAGCATGATACCCCACACACCGAGATCTGTGTGGTCTGGGATGATTTATGACATAATTGGCCATCATAGTTAATTGAGATATAGTGAGCTGTCTCATTGCTTATTGCATAATACCACATGGTCTTAATACATGAGTGTGATTTTGACTTTTCAGGGTAGACCCGAGGGAGGGGTCGAGCCTTGTGGGATTTGATTTGTGAAATGGTAATGATGTTGGTGAATGAGAAAATGATTAGTGATGGGATTGTATGTATTTAAGAAAAGATGTAATTTAAAAAGGATGTTTCTTAAATGAATTGCCCTTTTCTATGAGATTTGAAAATTGATGAGCATGAGATGATTTGTATATGATGATTTTACCATGTTTTACATGTCGATTTCCATGACTTAAATACATGATATATGTATATTCATATGGCATAATTTTAATTCCTCATGCTCCTGTTATAAATGATTTATGCATAACACTATCAGCATGTAGATAAAATAGTTATCTACCATGCTTGCGTTATTGCCTTACTGAGCATGTGGTTGCTCATCCCTCTCTATTTTTCCCCTCCTACAGAGCGTGCATAGTAGCCCAGCGAGGACTGAGGCGTTGTATTTTTTTGGATATCCGCTGTCATCTATCGCTAAGAGGTATACACATGAAAATTCTTTTTATATCTAAACAATTGTAAAAGCACAATAGTCATCTGAATTGTAATTATGAGGGAAGTAGATGTCAGTAAACATGTTCTGTATAAGTGAATAATTTAACTTCGAATGTATGACATCGCTTTTGTTAATTGGGAATGAATGTTAAGAGTGGATTATTATTGACTCACAGCCCAACTGCGTGATGATGAGTTGTTCACGACCGGATAAGGAAAGAAAAACACGAAAAATTTATAGTGATTTTCGGTTAAAAAGAATGAAATGGGTCGTGACAGTTTTATCCCTTTACCTCTTAATTTGTATAACATCCTTCTGATACTTTTTGTTTATAATGATACCTATACCATTTTGGTCTCTATCCTTTCTTGTATATTAAAGCTTATACTATTGTGGTGCTATCTCTCTAACCTTTTACCCAACCCATTTAGTCTCTTAGAGATACAAGATATTAATCCTTCTCTTGTAAATAACCTCACAAATCTCCACTAACTTACCATTAACTGTACTTATATTGCAAGATCTTAACCTAAAGTTGTGATTATGAACACACTTCTTTACCCACCCCATCCATTATAGTGTGGTAATGTTTAGTTATCGAGCACCACATCCAGGTGACGATGTGGTATGCTACTTTAAGGCAATCACCTAGCAACTATTGCACATTTTTCACTACATCCGTGTTTCGATGTAGATAAAATAAACTTTTCTCCTATCTTTCTTACCTTTCTTTTCTTTCTTTCTTTTTCTCTTCACCATGTTTTGTAGTAAGGCAAGAATGATGAGGTGGGTGAAGGTAGCAAGATAGTAAGCTTGGGAGCTTAGGCAATGAATGGTGCAGGCAGTAGAAAGGTGATGTTGTAGCAAAGGAAGACTAAGGATAATGCACCAGTAGAACCGACTATGGTGCAGGAAGCTTGATGCAGTACAACTTAGAAGCAGCAGTAGTTTGGGAACATAAGTAGTGTAGGAAGTGGTAGTGCAGCGGCAAGGTGCAGGGATGCAATGGGCAATTCGACAAAGCAAGAATAGTGATGCAAAATAGCTGGGAACATAGTAGATTATGTAGCAGATTGGGATGATGGTGCAGGGAATGATTCAGGTAGAAATAGTATAGTAAAGGGTGATGGATGGTACTGAAAAAGCAGTAGATGATGGCAATGTGAAGTTATGCAAAGGATGATGAGTGGTGAACAAGGGTTGAGTTATGCTGAGGATAATGATGCAATGGAGGATGCAATGACAATAATGCACAACAAGGTGATGAAGTAGGATGCAGCTTGATGAGCAAGGTAGTAACAATGTAAAGATAATAAGAATAGTAGAATGACGCGAGCTGGAAAGTTGATGCAGGAAGCATTAGGTGATAGGGTGAAGGTAAGCAAAGGTGAAGATGAGAGGAGGCTTTTTCTTATGTTTCCCCTCTATATGTGTTCCTCTTCTCTCTCATTTAGATGTTTTTAGCCATTCTAAAGCTTGAACAAAAGGAAGGAAACAAATTCCCTCCATTTAAGCTCTTAAACATTGGCTATCATTAAGGTTTTTCCTTTTCTTTTTCATTTTGATGGATTTTTTTTATTCCTTCCCATGTTGCTTCTAGTACATTTTATTTTTGGAAAAAAAAATCAACTTTGGTCAAATTTTAATGGTATTTGATGGTTTGGCTGAGGGGTATGATGGGGTGCATAAGATTTACATGTGTTTTACATAGGACTTAGGGTTAAGATAGGTTAACATTAAGTTGTGGTTTGGATAAATTTTAAGGTTTGACCAAAGTTGACAGGTTTCCATTATTTTATTTATTTTTTAATTTTGATTGATTTCATTTTTTATTTTTTTTGTTTTTAATACCAAAACAAAATTAGGTGTCGACAGTTGCTCTTTTTTACGAATTGTTGAGAATAAAGATTATGGCAAAAACTTATACAACAATTTTATCTATCTTTTTATAAAAAAAAAAAAAACATTCCAATTGATTTTTCTAAAGATATGAGTTTGCTATTTTGAAATGAATACCTTGACTCCATACCAAGGCTTGATTCATTTTGAAAATGAATTTGACTCTGAAAAATAGTAACTTGAATCATATCAAGGCTCGATACATTTTGACAATGAATTCAACTTTAAAAAAAAATTACCTTGACTCTATACCAAAGCTTGATTCATTTTAAAAAATGATTCGACTTTGAAAAACAATACCTTGACTTCATACCAAGGCTTGATTCATTTTGGCAAAATTGATTTACAAGATAATGGTATAATTTTAAGGAGAAATCATTTACTTATACTATAATAATTACCATATATGCGACTGTATATATTTATGGGAATGAAATCAACAATGTTGTAAGTATTTATTTATACGTATATGATTACCATACAAGATAGGTCATTAACTCATTATATAAAGAAAATGATTTATTTATATTATAAATTACCATACAAGAGCAAGTCATTAACTTTATAATGATTACCATACAATAATGGTAATTACCTACAAGAGCAAATCATTAGCTTATTAATAATTACCTATGAGAACATGTAACAAATTCTATAATAATTACCCTACAAAGAATAGGTCATTCACTTCTTATATAAAGGGAAATTTTCTAATAATATTTTAAATGAACTTTAAAAATATAAAGTTAGTTGGTATAGGATACGACATGACAAATGCCATTCAAAGACCTTATCAAATATTCCTATATCATACAATATATATATATAATTTTAATAATAAATATTTAAATATTTAAATAGTTATATCAATATCATTTGAAAATAAATAAACATTTTCACAAAATAATCAAAAACTTATTGCATTTTTCATTAACTTATCCAAACAACAATAAATCTTTTATTTTTCAAGAAAATGTATACATTTTTCAAAAATTATTTTACGGAAGTCAATTTCTACAAAACAAATGGAGCATAAGTGATAAGAGATTGAAAATTTAACTAATGAGGATAAAAGCTAGCTTAGAAGAAATAATAGTAGTCATATGTCATTAACTTCAAGCACACATTGAGATATTGAAGCGAACATCATAATTACAACAGGCACACTAGGATGCCCTAATTTGAAAGCCCCATAAAGAAAGCTTTTAGAAAGACTTAGAGACCTCCAGCACACACAAGGGCGTATAAACTTTAGAGTTATCTAACATGTTGGATTGGTGTCTCAACACATAAGACTCTCGATAGTCCTAAACATAAGTCATATTTCAAAAGAATATGGAACCTAATAGATTGGTCTATCACCCTAATATTTAGAATCCTTAGGGTTTTTATAACCATTTAAAAAGTCAAAACTTGTAGGGAGATCTCAATTATAAATAAAGGTTATTCTTTCCATAATTTGTACGGAATTGAGTTGAAACAATGCTAATATGCAACATTCATTCAAACTTTTTACATTCTATCTCTATTTCAATAACCTTCTAGTTTGGGTGTCATAGTAAGTTCTAATCGAGTTGGTAGACTCTTAGATCAATAGTAGGCTGATTTAGTTATGGTAAGATGAAAAAATTAGCAAAAGGTTGTATGATTCGCTTGACTAAAGCTTAAGCCTGTGACAATTAGCATTAAAGCAAGATATTGATGGTGTTGATAATTGATGATGTCTCAAATAGATGTGCTAATCCAATAGCAAGAGGCTCAAGAAACACATCAGACATGGAAAAATAGAAAGAAGATGAGCCTAAGGAATGTCATATTAGTCATAGATGCTTGCTTAGACAAGTTGAAAAAATTAAGAGTCATATCGAGAAGCTAGACTCAATAGGTAAGAGCTCAATGGAGGAGATGCAATGTACCTTTAATAAGGTCATAAACATGTTCACCCAAAGGATTAAATCCCTAAAGGCTATAATATAGACTATGTGCAAGGAGATGAATGAGTTTAAGGGGGAGCTTTTGGCCGCAAGCAACCGTTAGGGGATGATGTGCTTGCCGTGACATCGAAGTATCGAGTGAAGGTTCTTAAGCCTAAGGAGTTCAAGAAACTGAGTCTATTAAAAATGTTGATAACTTTCTATGAGGCATCAAATGATACTTCTAGATCATAAGTATTGAGGATGATACCATTAAGGTAAGCATGACCTCAATAAAAATCTTATATATATTACTTTGTTCTTGTAAAAGCACATATGTGATGATATGAAATGTAAGGGGACAGACGAGGACGAGTCGTAAGCAAAGTTGCATCAGCTCACTCAACATAGTGAGTTATGAGATTATGTGTTGGAGATCTTTGAACTCATGCTCTTGATTTATGATCTTTAAGAGAGAGTGAGGCCCTCTTTTATTTCACAGGCGGTCTCACGAGGTAGCCAAATAATCCTGAATAGATCGAAAGATATGTGACTTGCAGTTCCAAGTTAGGGATTTGGTATCGTTGAAGTTATAGTTGGCTCTATGTAATAATTTTGCCAA
Organism: Firmiana major; assembly: GCA_033439115.1. Lineage (NCBI taxonomy): Eukaryota > Viridiplantae > Streptophyta > Magnoliopsida > Malvales > Malvaceae > Firmiana > Firmiana major. The sequence goes on along the minus strand of CM065913.1, from coordinate 31,574,856 downwards.
GATCTCTTTGTTAATTATCAGAATGTGCACAAGGTCTTGGTGTAAAGGTATGAGGGTCCTTTTAGAGTTTTGAAATTGATAGACAAGGTAGCCTACAAGTTTAAGCTACCTTTAAATCTCAAGGTATACCTCATTTTTCTTATGAGTATGTTTAAGCCTTGTTATGAGGATCGAGATGATCTATCACGAAGGGAATTGAATTAAGCACGTGTAGGAGTAAAGGAATTTTGCGACAAGGAGATTTAGTATATACTAGATGATTGAATTGTATGATAAAAAGACATGTCAATCATGAGTGTCTGGTTCAATGAAAGGGTGATAGTAAGCCTAGTTAGGAACCAGTCAAGGGAATGTGGTAATTCCAAGAATAGATTGAGTTATTCTAGTCTAAAAACACGATGATAGCATTATGAGGACATGTAAGAGAGAATGTCACTGCTTACACATGAACATTTAAGACCTTAGAGCACACACTAGGATTAGCTCGTGAGTTTGGGTCCTTAAAAATACAATAAAGTGTGAACATTCGAGATTTGCATGTATAGGAACACTAGAGTTGGGTTTGAGTATCAACAAGCACACTAAGATGCCCCAAGACACAAGCCTAAAAATGAAGTTTCCAGAAGTCCTAAAAGACCTCCAAGTAGACACAAGGCCCTTTAGAGCACTTTAGCTGGTTGTACCAGCAGCAAAAAGCAAAAGACTTTAGAAAGCTTTGGACACGAGCATAGGAAAGGCAATGGATACCTTATAAATGGTACCATACGTTACTTGACTCAATTAGGTAGGAATAGTGTATTATATAATTGGGTTTGAATGGGATTAAGGTAATAAAGTTACTACCATCACGAGTTTAGGTAATGATCTTAGGGTATCCACTAACTAAACCTGATTGCAAATAATAATATTTAACATCATATTTTTATTATAAATAATTTATTATTAATGCAATTTTTAGACTCTCTTTGGTTCATTGAAAATGACTTTCGAAAAATGTTTTTAAAAAATGTTTACATATTTTGGAAAACTAAAGATTTTTCGTTATTGGGATGAATCAATAAAAAATATTTTCTAATATTTGGTTGTATTTGGGAAAATCTGTTTTCTTAAAATGATATTAACATAACTAATAAAATATTAAAAATTATTTATTATTTATTATTTATTAATTAATTTATTAATATTAAAAAATAATTATATTTTGATGATAACATTTAATACTAAGATATTATATTATAAACATTTAAAAGTAAACTATTTATAATTATATCAGTATTTTTAAAAATTTGAAGTAATTTACTATTTTAATATATATAAATACTAATAAATATATTATGCTTTAAAATTGATTTTAAATTTAAATTTAAAAATTAAAGTTTACTTTAATAAATAAAAATGAGTAGATTTAAACAATTACCGAATATTCTTGAAATTATATAAGTATGATATGGATATATAAGTATGATATGGACAGTAACCATCGATATAATCAAATAATTAATAAGTTCAAATAATAAAATATTATTGAGTTTGGTACGAGTTTTCAAAAATGGCAAACACCTTATTATCCATTGCTATCAACCTATCACCACACGAGCCGCGCAATGGAAGGGTCTAAAACTTAGCAGCCTTATTTGGCCTTAGTCTTAAACTTCTAGAATCTCATAACAGAGTCACAGTCTACCGAGGGATCTTAACTACGAACGAAGGTCATCTCCACCCTCATTTATTAAGATTTGATATCTAGTAATACTAGAATGCATCATATGGATCAGTAGTCCCCTGTACCGCAGCAGCTTGTTACAAACTCTTTGCCTTATCGCTATTCTAGTAATATTTTTAGTTGCAATGCCTTGAGGAATTTCAATAAGTGACAATTCCTCAGACTAATAATAAGATGATTTATGCATATTTGGACGGAAAAGTCAGTTTAAAGCTATAAAAATTTTTTGTTTGACTAAAGTCAAAAGCCGCCTCTGGCAGACCAAGATAAATATTTATTTAGTATGTTGCTGGGGCTGCCTTTTTTGCACTATTTCTTTATTGTCGTCACCTGATGCTCCGAATGGCCAATGGTCAAACAGCATATCACAATTTGCAAATACTTACTATTTTTTTTTTAAACTCGAGTTAATTTATAATTTATGCTGACTTTAAAATTAATTTTTTTAATTAAAATTATTTTTATAAATAAAAATATTTTTAATTCTTTTTTCAAAATAATAAATACATACAAAACAATATAAAATGATTTTTTTATAATTTAAATAAAATTTTACATCGCATATAAAATATTATAAAATTACTTTTCAAATAATCGTATTTTTACCAATCATATTACACTATAATCATTTTTTTACAATACAACAAATGCTAGATAATAACAAATTTAAATCCATACAAAAGATGGCAAACAACAAAGGCCAAGTTTGTGTTCCGGTCATTCCTCCTTTAACTAACCATCCACTTCCCTTCAATTTTTTTTTTTAATTTCTTCATTTTACTTACAATTTTATAAATACACACGCAAACAAGAAACAGCCAAATCCAATATTCCTCACTTCGGCAACGGTATGGCTGGTTGGGCCCCCAACTTTGAAATTTCAAATTTCAAAAACCCAAACGCGTACCAATAGAATAGGGAGTGGATGGAGGCGGAGCAGTTCTTTTATGAAAAGAAAAAAAATAAAAATAAAAAACGTAAACAAAATATTACAAAAACGGTGCGGAGCATGAACTATATCTTTGCCCGACTGACATTTGTCCAAACAACTCGATTAAAATTACTTTTCTTTTCTTTTCTTTTTATTTTCCTTTTCATACCTCAAGTCCGTCGCTGCCTGCGAACCCAAGCTCTTTTCTCTCTTTAGACTCCATTTAAAGTCCAAGTTATCGTCTTTTCTAGAGCTTTTCTAGGGTTGATTTCGAAGATGACCACTATGGAGAGCTTGATCGGCTTGGTTAACAGGATCCAGCGAGCATGTACGGTGCTTGGTGATTATGGCGACGGCGATAACGCTTTCTCTTCCCTTTGGGACGCTCTTCCCTCTGTAGCCGTCGTCGGTGGCCAGGTTTTTCTTCTCAATCTCTTAGTTTCTTCATCTTTCAGTTATGAACAAACATAATCGATCTTCTAATATGAGCTAGGTTTGTTTTGTTTGTATTTGGATTGAAAACAGAGTTCGGGGAAGTCTTCAGTGCTCGAGAGTATAGTCGGCCGTGACTTTCTTCCGAGGGGATCGGGTTAGTTAGTTCCCTTTTCTTTTTCATTTTTTCTTTTTAATAAATTTTAGTCTCTTAATCGGATTAATAGTTATGTTTAATTTGGTGCAGGAATTGTGACGAGACGGCCTCTGGTGTTGCAGCTTCATAAGACAGACCAGGCATCACAGGAGTATGCTGAGTTTCTTCACCTGCCGAAGAGAAGATTCACTGATTTCGGTAATCTTTTCTTCATATTACTTTGCCTTTGGATACCTCAAATTACGAATTTGTTGGACTCGCCATGTTTTAGTTTTATTTTCATCAAATTATGGGCAATATCGGGAATAAAAAAATCCCTCATACCTGACGTACTTGTATTTGTACCTGCTAGTTGCAAATTCTGTTTATATGGCTTCTTTTCTTCTCCTAATTTGAATTTGAAACATATTCCTCCTCCTTTCTTGGTGCAGCGATGGTCCGAAAAGAAATTCAGGATGAAACTGATAGAATAACTGGGAAGACCAAACAGATATCTCCTGTTCCCATTCACCTCAGTATCTACTCTCCAAATGGTTAGGCATCAACATCCCAATTATGTTTCTGTTTTTAGTCACAGCCAGAATCATTTATATAACAGCATTATTCTCTTCTCACAGTTGTCAATTTAACACTGATTGATCTGCCGGGCTTAACAAAAGTTGCAGTTGGTAAGTGTTATATTTATTGTTATTTATGAATTTAACATATTCATTGTTTTTCTTTGTGCTCAATTGATGAATGGAAACCATTATCCTTTTCAGAGGGACAGCCCGAAAGTATAGCTCAAGACATTGAATCCATGGTTCGGACCTATGTGGAGAAGGTAACTACAGCATAGACCTTAATTGTGCTTCATTAAGAGATAATGATTTTTTAACCCCCTAACTTTCTCACTCATGTCTTGGCTACAAGTTCATGTTTGAATGAATGATTAAACTTGGCTACAAGTTCATGCTTGAATGAATGATTTCACTTACCACTCTGATAGCATTTCCTTTTTCCTTTTTTTTTTTTAATCTTATGTGCTTAAACAATCTTTCTCAACTGAAACTTCTTAATTGTGTTCTATTTGCATTCTGAATCATTGTTATGCTTCTTGTAGCCTAATTCTATCATACTAGCTATATCTCCAGCCAATCAAGATATAGCAACTTCAGATGCTATCAAACTTGCTAGGGAGGTAGACCCCTCCGGTACGTAGTAATTATCATTCACTAAAGCATTAGCATAGATGCATATCTTTGCAAAGTATATTTTACATGGTTCATTATATTATCCTTTAACTAAATCTTGTCTTTTTTATACCAGGTGAACGGACATTTGGGGTGTTAACTAAGCTTGACCTTATGGATAAAGGGACTAATGCTTTGGATGTGAGTTCTTGCTCTCTTTCTCTTTCATATAAATTTGTTATGTTTCCTGTATCCACGTGTCTCCATTTGTTGTTTTTCTTATTGCTGCTGACTTGGTCACACATGTTTTGTTTGCTTTTCCAATCTTAAGGTTCTTGAAGGAAGATCTTACCGGCTACAGCATCCCTGGGTAGGAATTGTGAACCGTTCACAGGCTGACATAAACAAAAATGTGGATATGATTGTGGCAAGACGCAAGGAGCGTGAGTATTTTGCCACTAGTCCAGACTATGGTCACTTGGCGAGTAAAATGGGTTCAGAGTATCTGGCAAAACTTCTTTCTCAGGTTTGATTTTGAGTGCATTTTACTTGGGATTGGCTTTTGCGATCTTAAAGAGCAGATTTCTGACGATGTGGCCTTGTCTTCAGCATTTGGAAACTGTAATTAGGGCTCGCATACCAAGTATCACTTCTTTGATAAACAAAAGCATTGATGAACTTGAATCAGAGATGGACCATCTTGGTAGGCCTATTGCTCTTGATGCTGGGGTGAGTAGCATATGTTTCCAATCCCTGCATAAGTAGAAGTTACTTTCTGTGCTGCATATAATTTCAATGTTGTTTCTTAGGCTCAACTATACACCATATTGGAACTTTGCCGTGCATTTGACCGGATATTCAAGGAGCATCTGGATGGAGGGTAAGTGCTTCAGCTACTTCTATTTTTTGCTCTCTTGTTGTTTTCTGAGAGTCTAAGCCATTTTTTCTTTCTCTGGCATGGTTATTGGTCTGAGTATGAAAAGTTATTCATCCTTGGTAGCCTTAATCTAAGTCAATGCTTCTCATGATTCAAATATAGGTAGCCCTAGTCTAAGTAATCTAAATTTGATTAAGTGATTTCAGTGAATAGAGTACAATAATTTCAATTTAAGATAATCTGCATTTTCCATTGTTGCCACAAGCTAGAATAGCTATTATTGCGTGCTCTGATAACTCCTTTGGACAATGATATCTTAGACGACCTGGTGGTGATCGTGTCTATGGAGTCTTTGACAACCAGCTACCTGCTGCTTTGAGAAAGCTTCCCTTTGATCGACATCTTTCTTTGCAAAACGTAAAGAGAATAGTATCTGAGGCAGATGGTTATCAACCACACTTGATAGCTCCTGAGCAAGGTTACCGGAGACTTATTGAAGGGGCCTTAAATTATTTCAGAGGCCCAGCTGAAGCTTCGGTGGATGCTGTAAGTTGTCACCCTTTATTAGTTTCTTATAGTCATGCAAGATTTATTCAAAAATCTTTTAGTAGTCAAAGCCTTTTACTGAAGTTGTGACACTACTTTAAGCTGATGTACTTTTTTTTTTTTTAAATGTAGGTTCACTTTGTCCTGAAGGAGCTTGTGAGGAAGTCTATAGGAGAAACTCAGGTAAAAGTCTAGGAAATTAATCTGATTTCATATGTAGTTGAGTTTTTCTAGTGTCCGTCCAAAGATGAGGATCCATTATGCTTTATATTATAACAGGAATTAAAACGCTTTCCCTCTCTGCAAGCTGAAATAGCAGCAGCTGCTAATGAGGCCTTGGAGAGGTTTCGGGATGAAAGTAAGAAAACAGTTGTCCGATTGGTAGATATGGAATCTTCATATTTAACAGTAGATTTCTTCCGGAGGCTTCCCCAGGAAGTAGATAAAGGAGGAAATCCTGCAGCTACAACTACGGACCGATACGGTGAGGGCCATTTCCGGAGGATAGGGTCAAATGTTTCCTCATATGTTGGTATGGTGTCAGAGACACTTAAGAACACAATCCCCAAGGCTGTGGTTTACTGTCAAGTGAGGGAGGCAAAACAATCATTGCTAAACCAGTTTTACACGCAGCTAGGAAAGAAAGAGGTAATGTCTCATGCGCACCCTCTCTCCCTCTGCATTTTGGGGAATATTTTTGTTAAGGTTGTCGGGTAACTCCCATAATATTCTAATTGTTAGTAATGATAACGAGATGTTAATAATGTTTTTGTTAAACATGGTTGAGGTATTACCCTGTGCATTGAAGTCATGTAGGTTCTGGCTCGGTTGAACAAAACAATGCTCTAATGATTTATCCATTCGTATTTAGATTTACTGGTTAATTAACAAAACATGCTTGTGGTTAATGCGTATTTTCATGTGCGTCTGTTCCAGGGGAAGCAGCTTTTGCAAATGTTAGACGAGGATCCAGCGTTGATGGAGAGGAGACAACAGTGTGCTAAAAGGCTTGAATTATACAAGGCTGCAAGGGACGAGATTGATTCTGTATCATGGGCACGATGATATTAATTACGGAGATGAATCATACTCAAGACTTACTCTTCCGTACTGATACGAGTCGTGGTATATGTATTTGATTTTGTTAATTGTTTGACAGCTATATATGTATTCTTTATGACTGGATTCTTTGCGTTGTGACGCCTTGACATTTATTTATAATATTACCGATATTTTTTTGTTATTCTAATATATATATATATATATACAGACACAGATTCATTAACTAGAAATGGCTATTACCTTCATATTTGTTGTGTCAAAAATTTGTCAGTCGTAATTTGTTTTTCATACATATAATATAAAAAAAAAATTGGTTGTTTACATTCTCTTGTGAATTATATCATCATTTATATATATATAAAAAAAAAAAAAACCTCTAAAATTTAAGTTTGTCAATTGATAAGCCTAACGATGTTTGTTTGGTTGGAGATAATTTTGAATTGGATAATATTTCAAATTAAGTTGTTATTTAATTTTTATTAATAATCAAATTTATTAATTTAAAAAAATTAATTAATCAAGTTTTAATACAGTTAATTTTTTAATTAATGAATAATAAAACATATTTAATTCAAATTATTATTTTAATTTTACAAAATTTTATATTTGAAACAGATTAAATAAAATTATTTTAAAAAAATTCAAATATCATAACATTGAGTTAACAGAGATAAATGCTCAGAGATATTTAGGAGGGACTCAATCGGTACTAGATGGTAGAAAAATTAGAGATCTGACAAACAGGACAAAACAAGGCAAATTGGTGTTCTTGCCCTGGTGAAATGGTTTTTATTTGGGTAATTTCGTCTAAATTTTTTAAGTTTACATTTAATTTAATTTTAATTTATTAGTATAAAAATAAACACTCTATTTTAAACTTTTTTATTTCACAAAACAAGTAAATTCTTTCGTTAGTAAATCATTAAGTAAACTATTAAAAATTTAACTTTGAGACCATTTTACTTTTGAATCTTTTAAACTATTTTTGTGGTAATCGAAAATATTTCACTTTAAGAATTTATTTCTAAAATACGGGACAATTTTTTTAAAGGAAAATATATATATATATATATATAGATAAATAAATATAATATATATATATATAGATAAAAAAAAGAAGAGAAGGTTCGGGAAGACCTAATTCTTATATCTTTTCTCTCTTCTGAGTGACCAAAAGAGATAGGCAAAGGGAGCGACAGCCAAGGTGGCGCCGCAACGTCGCCGATGAGGGGAGTGGCAAGCGGTCAGCGTCAACCCAGGAAAGAAAAGTTGGCGAAAGAGAGAGAAACAAGAGTCGAAGGAGAGAAGGGGAAAAAAGGGATTTTAGGCCGAACCATGCCAGCTAGCGCCAGATCTGGGCTTCGCGAGGTCACCCTACACGACTGGAGGAAGACCAGACCATGAACCGATTTGGCGGCCCTTGAGCCGACAGACAACAGCTGAACCGGTATGGACTGGTCAACAGAGAAGAAAGGACTGAATCGGTCTGAACCAGTTCAACCAACAAAAAAAAGAAAAGAAGAAAAAAAAGGAGAAAATTTTGGGTGCCTCGGTTTAAGGATAAATTGCGCGACAATAGGAGACGAATACGAGTTTGATCAAGCATCGATTTGCGTGTTATAACGGTATCTCGGGTAAGTGAACCTCACTTGATACAATTTGTATTAGCATACAAGGTAAGCAAAGTTTACTTGTTACAGTAGCTATAGGATTTTATTTAATTAAATTGCATAAGCTGTGATTAAATTCATGACTAATGAATTCAAATATGAAAACGAAGAATCGACTTTTGTATAAGTTAGCATGTTATGTAATTAAATTCTATAATCTACGAATGAAATTCATAAATAATGAATTTAAGTATGAAATCTGAAATCTGCTAATTAAATTCATAAATAATGAATTTAATTATGAAGAAGGAAATTAAGAAATGTTTAAAGATTTCATACGTAATCAGATCGAATGAATTTTTGATAAATTTTAGAGTGATAAGGAATAATTATGAACAAATATCGGGTTAGTAATTCCCTTTTTGGATGTAAAGAAGCATCATACAAGATAATTCTGAATTTAGAAAATTATAAGTTAAATCCACAGATACTAGGTAACATTATATGGAGTAAATTTGAGTTCTCGAACAGAAATTAAATAATGTTTGAGGATTATAAGTTTAATAAAAATACATGATTGAATTATTAATAAGAATATGAAATTGATCAGTGATCATTAAGGTGCGAAGTAGCACCATGAGGTATAAGTTATTTCCATAGATGCGACATAGCATCATACAGAATGAAACGAGTCAGAACATAAATTGAAAAATACTTAAGAGCTGTGTTAAATGAACAAGTGATTGACAGAATAATTGAAATTTCGATTTATGAAAAGATTGATGAATTTGGATAAGAATATCGAATGGATAAGTGATCGTTGGGATGCAAGGTAGCATCTTAAGTTATAAATTAAGTCCTTTGATGTGAGGTAGTATTGCGCGGATTAATTGGGTCCTAAAGCAAGAATCAAATGATGTTTAAGGATTCTAAGTATTATAAGTATATGAAAATACCGACGATAAAATTATCAAAAGGGAATGTTCTTATGTGAACCTTGTTTTATATTACATTTGCATCTTAATGCATATTATGATTTTTGGGATTTAGAAAGCTTGCATTGATTTATACTTCTATTAAAGAAGTTTTAAAATCTCACTCATGATATGTTTTGAAAGTATGTGAGACATATGTTTCTATGTTTTCGATTTAAGCTAACTCTGCTTTTATCCACATTGTGATTAAAACTGATTTATAAATATGTTTTCGGATAGCTTTTATAGCTAAATGTTATGCCTTAATTGACAGCCGCTAATAGTAAGTCATGACCTTTTTGGCCCCTGCTAGCGGGGTATATAATAGTTAGTAATGATGTAGCCAATTATTGGCGATATAAATAGCAATGTTTCGGCCCTTGTTGATGAGGTATATAATAGTTAGTAATGTTTCAGCCTCTGTTAACGGAGTATATAATAGTTAGCAATGTTTTGGCTCCTACTGACAGTGTATATAATAGTTGGCAATTTCGAGTCTTGTTGACTGTCTATAATAGTTAGCAATAATCATGTATTTTAAGATTCTATTATTTCCCTGATCATGGGTTAAAAATAATGATCATATAAAATGTATTTCAAATTTTGAAATATGTTTTGAAATGTGTTATGGTATGTGAAATGTGTTTTGAAATGTGAAATGTGGTTTGAATTGTGAAATATGTTTGAGAAATGTTTTATAACATAAACACGATTCATAGAACATATCCTAACGATATAAAATAAATATGTTGTGGTCCCTACTGACAAGGATGATAATAGTTAGTAATATGGTCCTAGCTAACGAGATATAATAGTTAGTAGTATCCCTACAACGAGTTAGAATAGTTAGCAAAGATAATACGAAATACATTTCGAATTGTGAAGTGTGTTTCAGTTTAAGTACGTTTCGAATTATGAAGAGTGTTTTGGAATATGAACCACGTTTCGAATTGTGAAGAGGGTTTTGGAATATGAAATATGTTTCAAATATATGAATATATTTTGATGTGATATATTTCAGATAAGAAATATGCTTCGAATATGAAATGAGTTCTGGGTAAAGAATATATTTTGGATGTGTATATATTTCAGATATGAGACATATTTCAAATAAGGAAAATGTTTCGATATAGATTATGTTTCGGAATAAGATATGTTTTAATATGTGATAAATTTCAAATACAAGTTGTGTTTTGAATAAAAGATGTTTCCGATATATGATTATATTTTGATTTATGATATGTTTCGTATTATATGATGTGATTTCGAAAAATGGTTGTGTTTTGAGGATGAATGTGGATGTGAGCAATTTTAAGAGGAAAGAGCTTACATGCTTAGGTTGCATTAAACTTCAGTTTTCCACATTCAACTATATTTCGAATTTTAAACCCTTATGGGTATATTGAGTTACGGGTTGCCAGGTTTGATGATCAATCTAAGTATTTCAAAATTCCTCTCTGCGTGAAAGATTTGATAGTGTTTAGATAATATTTTAGTTTGTAAACTCAAGAAAATTGCAACTTTCGATAAGTTTCGAAATATCATTCGAATAAGTGATAAAAAAGAATGATCGAATATGAATGCGTTGACATGCATTAGAAATTCAGTATGTGTATGTTATTACTTTCGTACTCTTTTGGTTACTTACTGAGCTTTCCCTAAAACTCACCTTTTTATTTTTCATCACAGCTTCAGATTAGAGGTATATTGGTATCGACATCAGTATCAATTTCGAAGTTAATGCTTTAAAGATCTTGCAGCTCATATCGTTATATACTTGGTTAATTGTGTTTATTTTCAAATAGTTACCTTTCAGTACATGAGTGAGGATGTGAATTGAGTTAAGACATATTTGTGATATTTAATTATCGTGTTCTGAGATGTAAATGAGTTAATAATGACAATAAAAATATTAACCGAGTAAATATAAAATCAATTTCCTTGTAAATATAAACCATTATACTTCGTACCTTGCAAGTTGTGCATGACAAAATATAAGCAGTTATGCTGCCTAAATTTTATCTAAATTAGATAATTGCATATCGGCTTAACAAATGAAAGTCAATAAAAAATTAGACTGGGACCTTAGGTTTAAAACCCTTAAACCAAGTTAGGTATTTTGAGATTTAGAAATATTGTAAGACTGTACTCACATGATAAACAAGTGTTAAAAGAAAAATAAAAAATTTAGTCTAAATTTTCATACTTCCACAATAAGTTATTGAAAAGTCACGTCTTTTGGGTTGTGACAATTTTAAATACTTAAAATCGAATAAAAGTGAAAAAGAAAAATATGGAAAAACTATTGGGTTTTGAAAAAAGATGTTTTATTTTTTATTTCTAATTTATTTACTTCTAATTAAAATGAAAATAACTTAAGTTAAAATAACATAATACCAAATTATTATATTTAAAATTATTCACAATTAAAAATAACTTAAAATTTGAAAAAATTGAAACGTTGATTGAAATTATTTAAATTTAAATTAAATATAATTTTATTTTTAATAATTAATAAGATTAAAACTAATATATTTGAGAAGAAAAATCATGGATTAAACAATACTAGTAGAAAATAATGAAAAAATTGTAAAAAAAGAGAGTAGATAATCATGAAGAATAAAATGAAAATAGAAAATAGAAAACAATATTTATTTTAAAAAGTTTAAGGATAGGTAATTTTGTAATTGTCTACGTTTTATTAATTTTTGTTAACTATATTAAGTTTTTTGAGGTGGAGTGTCCATTTTTAATTTAAAGTTAAATTAGTTTCAAATCTCAAAAAGTTAAATGAAATTTATCTTTTTTTATTTGATCTTTTATTATTTTTAATTTTGAAATAAAATTTATAAAATAGAACACAAAGTTTCATGTACTTTTAGTTTTATTTTAAATTTTTATATTTTGATTAAAATTTTGAATAAAATTTTGATTAATATGATTTATCAAATTGAAATAATGAAATATCTAAATTTTTTAAAACTTATTTTTATTAATTTATCTAAATTAGTTTGTTAATTGATTTTGATTATTTTCTTCTTAAGGAATTAAATTCTGAAAATATATTTGGTTCCTCAGGTTGGAACGTGAAATTCGACCTGCAGCCCATTTTCTTTGGGCATGTGTTTGATTCCCTGAGTTAGAAGGTTCTTTTTCATATTTTTCTTCGGAGAGAGAAATCCCTTTGAATTGACCAGGAAAAAAAAGAAAAAGAAAATAGAAAAGTCCAAAAAGAAAAGCCCAACAAATAGCTTAAAACCAAAAAGCAGTATGCAAGGGCAAGCAACGTTAATTTATGACATGAATACGTATAGAGATTTTGCGCGACATCTTCTGTTTACCCGTTGGAATTACGCAAATAACTACCTTTTTATACGCGTATTCCAAATATACCCTTTGAAAACAAAAAAGCGGAAAACGCTTAGTCATAACTCAGGGCAGGCGCTAGTATTTAAAACCCTGCTCATCCACGGCCAGAGGCCATCACCACCACCACCACCACCATTGCATTTCATTAATTCTTGAGACTTTGAATCCCTGCTTTCTTCCTTCCTCCCTCAATAATTAATTTATTCAGGTAAAATCCTAACCTCTCTCCTTTCTTCTTTCTTTCTGCTTTTATTTTTATAATTTTACTCTTCTCTTCTACTTGGATTGGATTGGATCTGATTTGATCAGTTTTTTGACTGCCAACCCTACGCCATATTTATCTGTCTGCTCCTTCGATCCGTGTAAAATTGACTGCTTTACCTCATTTTTATTTATTGTCTTTCAGTTTCTGGGTTTCTTCAATGTTATCTGGAAATTGGATTTCATGGATCCGATTCCAATGTCATTGTCGTGTATTTCCTTTTGTTTCTTGCGTTTCTCTACATTGCATCTTCTGCTGCTGCTATATATCAGATCCCTTCTTCCACTTGTGTGCAACCTTAACCTCATCGTCGTCTTTTATTCGGATCTCCTGCTTTCCTTAATTTCTCAGATTTTTTTTTTCCTTTTTTCTTTTCCATTTATGCAGCTTTAAACGAGTTCGGGACCTAAGCTAGTTTTTCACTCATGGGAACCGTTGACGCTGCAAACAAGGTAATGAGGATTGTGTAATTTATTCTGTTGATCTAATTGTTATTTATATAAAGAAAAAAGAAACAAATATTTGTCGAGATATACCATGCTTTTGGAAAAATGGTTCCCTCTCCTAACATCCTTTATCGTGGAATCGCATTTTTCCCACCAAATCAGCTTATGACATAATATTCTAACTACAGGATGTCAATGCTAGCTTGGCTGATAAAAAGCCAATAGTTGTTTTTGTTTTGGGTAAGCGACTTCTTCCTCTCTATTTTTTAGCTCTTAGTAGTTTTACATTTATCTTTTCATCCATTTAATTTTCTTCTTGCCTGTAAATGCTTACTAGTCTTGAGTTTTTCCGTTTTGCTTATTGATCAGGTGGCCCCGGCAGTGGAAAAGGTACCCAGTGTGCAAATATACTGGAACACTTTCATTACACCCATCTCAGCGCTGGGGATCTTCTCCGCGCAGAAATTAAGTCTGGTTCTGAAAATGGGTATGACATACATGCCTGTAAAAAGTTAGACATGCATAGATTTCTAGCTAATTCTAGACATTTCATTTACAGTTTGATGTAGTTACATAATCCGAATCTGGAACCAGCATCAATTTAGAAAAATATATAACTTTTTGACTTGTTGCTTTGAGAAGAAACGTTGTTTCTTATGATTGATTATCCTTGTTATCCCTCAATGTAGGTTGTTCCTTTTGAGATCTGTTCAATTTTCTAATATAGGGTGTTTTTATTGAACATTATTGGCGTTCTTACAATCAACTATTGAAATTAGACAACTAAAGTTTATCCTTGCAAATTTTCTAGGTTTGCCCTCTATTCCCCTGCATCGCTAGATAAACTATTGGCATCTTCTGTTCTGGTTAATTCTGCTAGTACCTGAACCTAACTGCATGTTTTCTGGGATTGTTGCATACTGACATTGAGTTAGGGGTAGAAGTTGGTGCATGTTTATATGCTAATCCAGTTGTTTGTATTTGAACCTTATTCTTTCTTGTTGCATGTGAACCATTTGCCCCGTGCCCTCCTTTGTGCAAGACCATATTTAACACATGTCCTCTGATCTGCAGAACCATGATCCAAAACATGATCAAAGAAGGAAAGATTGTTCCTTCTGTGGTCACAATTAACCTTCTCCAAAAAGCGATGCTAGAAAGTGGTAATGACAAGTTCCTTATTGATGGTTTTCCTCGTAATGAGGAAAACCGCGCAGCATTTGAAGCTGTTGTAAGTCTTTATCATTCCTTGTTCCCATATTTATTCTTTAACTACATGCTGTTGGGCGTTTCTGTTACCTAGTCATCTCATCATCATTCAGTCATGTACACTAACATTGTGAAAACTTGGTGGTTCTGCAGACGAAAATTCAGCCAGAATTTGTCCTATTTCTTAATTGCCCTGAAGAAGTGATGGAGAGGCGTCTTCTGGGTAGGAACCAGGTAATTTGATTCCCTGTCACTCCCTCTATATATATGATTTACATTAGAATATTTCTTTTCGTTTTGTCTTGTGTCATTTGGTGTTGTTTAAACTATTTGTCTTTATCATGGTAATGCAGGGAAGAGACGACGATAACATTGAAACAATAAGGAAGCGATTCAAGGTGTTTCTAGAGTCCAGCCTTCCTGTAATCGAGTACTATAGGGCCAAGGGGAAGGTCCAAGTGGTAAACTTCTGTCTGAACTGTTTGGTTATCTACTAGATGACTGGCGTGGTTACTTCAACTTCAAATGTTGTTGCTTTTATGTTCAGATTGATGCTACAAAGCCCATAGAAGAGGTGTTTGAGGCGGTTAAAGTTGTGTTTTCCCCAAAAGGTGAAAAGGTAAATAGTCATGGACCCTTCTTTCTTAATTAACAAAACTAACAAAGTGTATATCACTGGATTTGTAAATATAATAATTCAAAATTATCCAATCCAATCCAATCAAAATTGTATATGTAATATTTTTTTTTTTCTTTGAAGCAGTGATAGGTACATTATTAATGAACTATATGATTGGAAGATAAACGACCTAGGATTTTGGGATGTGAAGCAACAAAAGGAGCTTGTCCAATGTCAGAGCAAGAACTTTGCATCTCTGGGAAGTTAAAATTTAATTAGCTTTAGAAGAAAAGAGAACATTATGACCTTTTCATTGAAATAAGGTGCTGGGTGATAATTTGACATTTTGAGGGATGGAACAAAGTACTCTCTAATCGGTTGGACTTTGCACCTTAGGATTTAGGATGAGAAATTTAGTGCAATCGACGATAGAGATCTGATAGATGATCTAGATTATGGGCTTCTCCATCTAGGAAACAGAAAATATCTCTCTTAATTCTATCTCTAGGGAATAATAATCTGGAAGAAAGAGGTGATTGAATGGAACAAGAAAAGGAGTAGTACGTGCTGGGTGATATTTTGATATTTTGAGGCATGGAACAAAGTACTCTAATCGGTTGGACTTTGCACCTTAGGATTTAGGATGAGAAATTTAGTGCAATCGACGATAGAGATCTGATAGATGATCTAGATTATGGGCTTCTCCATGTAGGAAACAGAAAATATCTCTCTTAATTCTATCTCTAGGGAATAATAATCTGGAAGAAAGAGGTGATTGTATGGAACAAGAAAAGGAGTAGTACTTTTCTGTAGCCTGAATTTGGCATCACAGGATTCAACATGAAATGCTTACAAAAATCTCCAGTGCTATAAGAACTCGCAAAATGTATGTTCCTCTAAATAATATAGCCCCTGGCAACTGATCTTTAAAGTTGAGAGAAACTATTAGCATTTTAGAATATAATATTTGGGTTTACTTTAGGAACCCAGGAGGGTGATTTGAATCTCTCTAAATACATTAATCTTGAACTACTAACCAGATTTTATATAATACTTTCAAAGCACCAGAAAATTGTTTGATCTGTTAACATATCTGGTTCAACAAGCAGAAATCATCTTGGTTTGCATCTTCCACTCTTGATTGATATATGTGCAATATGCAGGTCTCTGCCTAGGCCTTGCAACTGTACAAGTTATAAATTAGCAAATTCATTCAAGGTGACATCTTTATCCGTGAAATATACAGCCTTAAATGTTGGCTTATATTTCATCTGCCTACTTTTGTTTGAACAAATCCTTCATCTCTTCTTTAACAAGCGCACTTCTTATCACTGTATCATTTTCTTTCATACAGGTTATATGCCCAGTTTGATACACATTACTGTATTCTAATTTGGAAGGCTTTTTGTTTATCACATAGCATTTGGTTTATAATTACATTACATGATGAAGTTCATGCTTCCATACTCTTGTTATGGAATTGCTTATTCTAATAACATTATAAGTGCTGATAATCACAATAAATGCATTTCTACAGTTGGTTTACGTGGTATTCTTATTCTTTGCATGATTAAATTGCCCCTGTGAATGCTTCAAAGGTGTCATTGGTTCTAAATTAAGAGTAAACTACTTGTTTCGCCAAGACGAACCATAGGTTTAATAAAAAATAAATCCCACTCCTTAATGGGGTTGTGGAACCCCAAGTTTACCCACAATTCTAACATTTTGTTGGGGCTTGTACGACAGCTAGTGCGTCACCTACCATCGGCTTCTCAGCATTTAGTTTCCATATGACCCCACAGGCATTGTTGTCGGTGAGTGATTGTTATGTGTCCCTAGAACTCACTATTTATGTCTTCGGGTTATAACACTATGCAATACGAATTAAAATATGATATAAATTTATAAAATAAGAATACGACATGAATTATAAAATGTGTTTGAAATATAAATACAAATATGACACGTATTTTATACGTGTGACACGTGACACGATACGGTTGACACGTTGTAATTATATATGTTACACGATATGAAATGACATGATAAACACGAAAAAAATATAATTGATACGATTAAATACGAAACGAATAGACACGACACGGATGACATGGTTAAAAATAAAATATAATTAAAAATGAAAAAAAATCATAATATTTATTGATTTACGGTAATAATTTAATTTAAATTCTTATTATTATTATACAACTCATTTAAAAAAATATTTTATTATTAATTTTCAACATTGATAAATACTTAGAAAAAAATCTTTTTGGTCAAGGTTCAACTCCTCTCACAAGTATATATTATTTTCGTGTCTTACATGTGTATTGTATATTCGTGTGATACGATTTTTTTCAACGTATTTTTTATGTCGTGTATGTGTGACACGATTTAAGAAAACGTGTTTATGTATTTTATACGTGTTTGACATGGTTAAACATGAAAATTATCGTGTCGACATGACTAAACACGAATTTTTCAAATATGAACATGATCTTTTTGTATTGTATTTATATCATGTCATTCGGATCGTGTCTATATTTACGGGTGTATGTGTACCTCAGATCTTTGGCATTTGTGCTAGCAACTGATATCACTTGGGCATGGATGAATCGCTTTGAGATGAAAATTTTTAGTAAAAAATGGTCTCGTGTAGGTATCCGTCTTTTGCTTTACCCAGCAAAGGCAAATGAACACTTGAAAAAAAAAAAGAAAAAGAAAAGCAAAGTAGCTAGATTAATGAAAATTTATTTGACACAAATTTATAGATAAAACGTACATATTTATAATAAAAAACTAAATAGTAGGATCATGTTATAAATGCACATACATCACAAATTATGAACTACTTTATCTCACTAATCATGAATTAAAATCACAGATTACAAATAAATTTTATCAAAATTCTAAATATTAGCAACTATCTCACTTTCCTATACAAGCGGTAAGACTTATTCAAGCTAACAAATAAAACAATATTTTTGTATCAGTTTCTACTATCCCCTTGATGCAAAATCGGTGACTCCAAGTAAGCTACGAAACTTCATGAATGTCATATCCGAGTCCTTTAGTAAATCCATCATCGATTTGATCATTTGTTGACTAATATTTCACAACAATCAAACCTTCCACATTAATGTACTTTGTTCTTCAGTGAAATACTAGATTCTTGATCATTGAAATTGTTGTTTTTTTGTTGCCAAAAATCTGACGTCTTTTCTTGAATTTGTTAATCCTTCACATCCAAATTGCTTGACAAGCAATTGATGAAACAGTAATATACTCTGCTTCCAAAGAAACAATGTTGTACTTGTGTTTCTTTTGAACTACAAGACATCCCATCCGAGCTAGGATTAAAAATAAAGCTGCTCATGCTCTTTCTGTCATCTAAAGAACTTACCCAGTCACTATTAGTAAAACGAAACAATTTAGAGTTAAGCATTGACTTGTGCTAATACCAATATTTCATTTGAAAAACTTTCCATTTCATTTAAGTTGTGCTAATGCCGACGTCAATATAATTTTCTCAATTATAGCAACAAGAAAAAAGGTCTTAAAGAAATCTATACCAAGTTTTTTGCACCTATCCTTTTTCTATGAGCCTTGACTTGTATTGCTACACATTCTTATCTACTTAATACTTCACCTTATAGATTTATTTCAAACTAATTGGTGTCTTCCTTTTTGGTTTATTTACGAGCTTCAAAGTGTTATTCTTTTCGATGGAAGCGATATCCTCTTTCATGGAATCTTCCCATTCTTTTGTTCCACATGCCTCATCAAAACTTATAGGTTATGTCACCAAAAAAACATATATATATATATATATATATATATATATATATATGTATATATTATAGAATCACAAACTTTTAGTTAAAATTTTTCTTTCCTAGGAAGAACACTAAACATTCTTTTAGTTGGTTTCCTTAAGGTTGAGGAGTTGAAGTGGGCTATGATGATATTGTGCATGTGAAGATTGGTGACCCACTTTAGTCTCATCCACTTATGGCTTATTTACTCACTTTTTTCACTTGAAAAGTGTTGAATTTCTCCTTCATCTCATAAAAAGTAACACTATGAATAATTAGCTTTTTAGTAACAGGATTATACAAACGATAACCCTCTGTTTCACAGTTTTACCCAACAAAAATACATTTATCACTATGCTGGTCTAACTTTGTACAATAATTAAAGGTTATCGTGAGATAAGCAATGCAACCAGGCTTTCAAGGAACTTATATTAAGCTTGTGTTTCCACCATGCTTCATATGAGGTCATAATATGCACTACCTTCGTTAGAAAGATGTTGAGAAGATAAATAGAAGTGGCAATGACTTCGTTCATAATGTTTTTGGAAGTTTTTTCTCATTCAACTTACTCGCCATCTCCACAACTGTTCGATTTTTCTTTTGGGGACTCCATTTTGTTCTAGGATTTTTCTCACCGTTGGCTACCTCTTAATCCCATTTGCTTGCAGAAATCATTAAACTCGTGTGAAAAAGAAATCATCCCTATTGATTCAAAGAACTTTTATTTGATGACCACAATATATTTATTTTTCTGCAACAGCTTTAAATTCTTGAAATTTATCATAAGCATTTGGTTTTCGAATATGCAAAAATACCCCTCATACAAATAAAATCATTAGTGAATAATAAAAAAATCCACTCTTGTTCAAAGACAAGTTTTTCATTGGCCCACAAATATCTGCATGCATCAGCTTTAACGGCTCTTTTGCCATCTATGCGTTCCCAACTAGAAACACCTTCCTACGTTGCTTCCCATGAACACAACCTTCTCAATCATTGTTAACAGAAACCATAGAAGAAAAACCATGAACCATATTTTTTTTGACTCAACAAAATTTGTTTCATTAAAATGCAAGTGTCCATACCTAAAATGCCACAACCACGAGTCATTTGATTTTCAGCCATGCTAATCTTAACAAGAGAATATCAATTTTTTTTTTTTTTTACACTTGATTGCACATAATCATTAGGAAATACAATCGGATATCGTATTTATACCATTTAATCTACATTGAGCAATTTATGTGCCAAGTCAGGTTTAGAATAAACATCATGAATCAATTTTTCAATACCTGACTTGATTTCACTGCAATTACTCTCTTGCCTTTGATTTGCACTTGTTTGTCACCTCTATGCCAAACTTTCAACTTCACCGATGTTCCAAAAAAGACTTCTTATATCAGTCATATGATTTCTAAATCCACTGTCAAGAAGCCATGGTCATATTTTTTGTTTCCATTCAAATGCATACAACTGAGAAACAAGTTCTCTTCATCTTCTTTTTCTTCAGCAAAGTTTGCTTGTTTTTTGCCTTCTTCCAACAATTAGCCTCAATGTGCCCATTATTTTTACAAGAATAACAGTCCTTCCCCTTATAAATATGTTTCTAATTGCCTCTTTCCCTATTCTCATTCTTTTGATGAGTTGAATACGTTCTTCCATGGAGACGATAGCCATCTCTATCTCTTCTTCCACCAGAAAAAGTTTTGTCTTTGTTTTTCTTTTTTTTTTAGAGATCTCCATTTTTGCTTGAAAGTCTTGCTCCATATTCTTCTCTATAAACATGTTCATTCTTCTTCATATGCCAACAGTAACCCCTTCAATTCATTAAGAGAATAAATAAATAGAAAGATCTTTTTATTGATCAATACTAGTTATAACACGAACAAACTTAGATGGTAAACTCCTCAAAACCTTATTAACATTTTTTAATTCATAATTGTTTATCCATAAGTTCTCAGTACAATGTCTTAAATCGACTCACCTCTTTTTGTGTATAGATTCTCTCTACATAGAGTTTGGAGTTTCATGTTTGTTAGCTTTTTCTCTCAATGAAACTCATAATGCAGAATGGTCCAAAATTCATTTGATTTAGTGGCATTTTCAATCTGAGAGAAAATTGAATCTGTTACTACTTTCTACAAAAAAAGTAATGGTTTTGCATCCTTTTCATCTTCGTTATTGACTTCTCTATTTCGTCATATCCATTTCTACAACCCATAGCTCTTGAGAAATGAAAAAGGTTTTAATCTTGATACTTCAAAAATTAATCTTGATACTTCAAAAAACATAGTTTTCTCATTTGAAGATGGACACTAAGGATTGGGAAGGGTTTTTTGTATTTGCACTGTTTGCTATGATAAATACAACTATAGTTTCAAAAGATCCTCTTGCTTCATTAGTAGACTCTATCTCCAAATAACTAGAATTGGAGCCTGGCTTTGGCTTTGATGCTATAATTGTTTGGAGAAGAAAGTTAATGGAGCAAAGGTCAAATAAACACTTGAAAAAGAAATAGATAGCAAAAGAGTAAGATTAATGAAAACTTACTAGACAAAAATTCATAGATTAAACATACATATTTATAATAAAACACTAAGTAATGGGGTGACATCATGAACCCACGTACTCCACCCTACTAACTTTTTTTTTTTGTTATTACAAGTATCTTCCGTTTTACAGTCTGAGACCTGTTCGGGTCGAAGGTGATATTCAAATAAAGCTTTTTTAATAATAACAATTTCAATATTTGAATCTTATCCAAATACTTGGAGAAAATGTCCACTTCCACTCAACCATGAACTAAAATCATGAACTAGAAACGAACTCCAACAAAATCCTAAATGTTAGCTACTATCTCACTTTCTTATACAAATTGGTAAGACCTATTTAAAAGAAAACAAATAAAATGATATTTTTTTATCAATTTTAGCATCCATGACTTTCTTTTAGGCTTTTTTGTCAATTCACCAGGGTCCAGGTTACTAAAACAATGGAATCCTAATGATATATATATATATATATATATATATATATATATATATAAAGACTAAATGCTCAATTTAAGCTATAATTTTTGGGATATTTTAGAATTAAGAATAAAATCTTTTCTCTTGATCAATTTAAGACTAAACGTTTGTGGGATTAATCAATTAAAGAGGTTGCTATTTAGCTTGAAAATGTGAGGACAAAGAATCCCTAATTGTTGTATGAACCGTACTATAAGAAGGAACTAGAATTCCGAATGTGAGATGGTTTGGCATTGAAGGTGATTCTAATGTCCTTGTGATGGATTTTCTGGGGCCTCATCTTGAAGATTTGTTCAAATTCTGCAGTAGAGAATTAAAAAAATAAATCCAAAAACTTGACCTTGATGGATTGAATTTTGATTTGGGTATCATGTTTTTGTATGAATCTACGCGTTTTTTTAGATCGAACCCACTAGTTTTGTTTGAGTAAATAACAAAGTTGACAAAAATGACCAAGTTTAATGAAGTTTATGTAAGTTGGTATATGTTTAAATATATTAAGATGAATATGAGTATTATTTGATGCTTTTGGATTTACCTTTGGCAGCGCGAGGTTTTGACACGCAAATCGAGGTAAGCTTGATATCCGATAATTTTGTACTGCCTCAAGATCCGGTAGGTAAAGGATGTAATTTAAAGTGGTAATAGTCTCTCTTACTTAATTTTATTACCAACATGATTTGAAGTATGATCGAGTTGTAAAATGTTTTCAAGTTCCGAAAAGTACTATTTATGCATAAATCCAAACTGAGAGAAAAACTAATGTTTCTAAAACCTTCGAGTGTACGTTCTTTACATCTGTAAAATGTTCTGAAAAAAAAAGTTTTGATGTGAAAATGTGTTTTATGTGTAAGAACCAAACTTGGCATTTTTCCTTACGAATATATCATTGAAATTGTGTAAATATGATATATAAATCAATAAAGAAGGAACGATACAATTACAAGTTCAATTTAATCAAGAAATAAAGCTAAGTGCTTTAAAGTACCAGAATAAGAACTTGGGTAAATTCGAAAGAAACCAAATAAAATTTGATCAAACCGATTGAAACTATGGACTCAGAACGCGAAAATATATGGAGTCCAAGAAGGGAAGTTAGTCCGAAAACGATAAACCGAAAATTACCCCAATTTGGTAATTTACCCCAAAAATATCGAAAATATATATATTTTCGGAGGGATAAATAAATGTAAGAAAATAAAATAGAACGTACATATATTTTTGTAGAAATAAATTAAATAAAATATATGTACAAGAAAATAATAGTGAATAAAATACACTATGGGGATAAAATATTATTATAATAATATTAAATACTTTATTTTTAGTATTTTTATTATTATAATAATATTTTAATTTTTAAGATATTTTTATAATATTTTATGTATTTTATAAGATATTTTATATATTTTATAATATATTATTGTGTAATATATTATATTATATACAAATGATAAAAAAAAGGAATTAAAAAAAAATGAAACAGAAGCCTGAAACTGTGAGGAACCCGAGACCCAAACCGACAACCCTTGTCTTCCTTCACCGGCTATGATCTGGATGGCGACGGAGCGCGAGGTGGCTGACGAAGGGATAACCGGCACCAAGGGAGCGTCCGAGGACCTTTACGCGCCCTGGGGTCACCGAAAAACGGAGATCGGAGAGGGAGATGACTGCGGGAGAGAAAGGAGGAACGACGGCCACCGGTGTCGATTTGGGCCAAGCCTTGCCAGTCGAAGGTTCCCCAGGCAGCGAAGCGTCGAACGGCGGTGGAATCGAGCTGAGAACCGGCAGGCAGCGCTGGCAATGACGAAAAATCCACTTGAATCTGTTCGAACCGGTTCAGTGTGAAAGAGGCTTAACCGGTCTGAATCGGTTCAGCAGGAGAGAGAAAAATTTTTTTGGAAAAAATTCAGTGTTACCTCGGCACAGCATTATACTGGTAAGTGGTCGAAAATTAGTCGAATTATTTTTCGGATAATTAATTTGAATTTATATTAGACCGAAATTAACCGGTTTAAATATATATTACTGTGTAGCGGAAAAAACGATAGGCGACGTGTACGACTTCGAGCGGATCTCGAATTACGTACCACCAAGGAAATATTTGGCTTCCGAGATATATCTGGAGCCAATTAGACTGCGTGATCCGGAAAGATCAAGAATTAAAATTCGCAGTTGACACATTTCGAGGTAAGGGATTTCGTAAGCTATTAGAGATAGCTATACGTATTTTATCGTCGTTTATGTACACTTAAATTTTCGTATAGAGTATAGATATAAAATTTTTGGATAGTACACAAATATGAGAAAATTACGAAAATACCCCCAGGTACGAAAAATATGAAAATGGCCGAAATGACATATTTTGATGTGTTTTACATGAATAAGCATGTTTTGTAAATAAGTGGTGATAGAATGGCTCTGAATTTGATTATATACATTAAATTGCATGTTTTCAGAATAAAAAGTGTTTAATGAGTGATTTAATAGAAAATATTTTCTCTCACTCAAGTGGATACTACCTTCCGTGGTTGAGGTTGGTTTGTACGCCCCTTATGTGCATCGAGCCATCTATCAGTTTTGAGATTAAAGTCGTGCTAGAGTGTTGCTCGCACTAGACTTTGCATGATTTGTACATGACTACGTGCTAGAGTTTCGCTCGCATTAGTTTGTGATTTTGTGATATGCATAAAACCGTGTTTGGAGACGTCGTGTAGGCTTTGTGAGCTTGCACTGATCCTTGCACGTGATTTGATAAGGCCGTGCTAGAGCCTCATGTAGATTGTGTGTCACACTGATTGATATGCTTGCACGTGCATTTTTGGAGACTCGGTATTGATATAGCTGGAGATGGGATGATAAGACCCGTTGGACAGGTACTCCTAATATCGCTGATTTCAGATATTGGGGTTCACAGAGTACAATGTACTGTGTGGACGCATATGGAGTACGATGTACCGTGTTGTTTGTTTGTGTCTGATGGGTAGACTGAGCCCCTTATCCTCAGCCATCTGGGGACATTCATGCACACTTGATCCATGATTGCATGGAGTCCATGACTATGGCCATATGTCTATTCGTTTCCATATGCTCTGCTTTGTCTCCATACTTATATAATTTCTGATTTAAATTCTGAGATTTTTGATTTATCTCCTATTTGATTTAAATCAGCTTTATGAGATCATGTGTTTTGAGAAATTCATTTGTGATATGACATGGCTTTGAGAAAGCATACGTGTGTGGTTTTGTGAATTCGGTTGGGATTGAGAAAGTAAGGATTTTCTGCATGACATGCATGTAGGTAGTATAGTTATCTATCTGCTTGCGTGATTTCTTACTGAGCGCGTTAGCGCACCCCTTTCTTTTCCTCCACTCCACAGAGTTACCTAAGTAGGGAGAGTTACGGTTATTCCTGAAGCGATCACCCACTTTTTATAAGAGCGCAAAGGTATACACTTATTTCGCTTTTGTATCTAAACTTGTAAGGCACAGTTAAGTATATAAAGAATTACTGGGATGTAAACGTATGTACGTAAATACATATATGAATAAAGAAATTCAACTATAATGTACGGTTTATATTTAATTGTGTAAAGTCATTATCAGCTCGTGTGCCCAACCATCCGTATGTTGTCTGCTCCATTATGTATGTATATAGGGGAATAATAAGAATTTAGGTGTGAAAACGGGGTGTGACAGAAGTTGGTATCAGAGCAAGTTTGGTCTGAATACGAGTCGGTATAAGTCGTTAGGAAAGTTTACATCCCTTTGGTAATGTGCCTTGTTTAGATATAAATATGTATACCAGGCTGTTAGTGTAATATGAATTGATTGTGTGAATGGAAAATCATCAGTATGACTGATAGACACCGTAGCTGAGGGGAAAGTTCTCGATCTCGAGGGTAGAGAGACAAGCCCTAAAGACGTACTGAATTATCTTCTAGCCATGCCTCTCAAGATCCAGTAGGGACTACTGAGATAAGCATGGTGAGGTTATAGCGGACTGTGGAGAGCATGACATAGTTGTTTGGACGGGCGATGGCTGGATTGGAGAGTCAGCAGGGTATGAGTGCACCTGCAGCAGCCCCTGCCACGCCTGTACCATAGACCGCTGGACCTTCTGATTCTAGTCGTCTGTACCATCCCACCTGTATAACTGAATGCGAAAGAAAACCTTAAGGACCAATGGGCCCCAAAGAGGCAGTACGGATGAGTAACGATGTCAACAGCAGTCGATATCACAATAGTCGATGTCACAGTAGTCGATGTTGTGGGCCCAAGAGGGGTGGCCATGGCCGGCTGGGCTGGTCCGACTGGGCTGGGTCGTTATACCCCGTAGCATGACAAAAGTGGTTGTGGGGTCAAAGATCCGGTAGCTATAAAGAACTAGGTAAACATATTAGAGAAGTTGTATTGGTACTTCGAGTGTTCCCAGACCGAGAAGGTGATCTTTGCTGCATTTGTGTTGGAAGGCAAAGCGAAATATTTGTGGAAATCCGCCCAGCCTATATTGAGGACCCAAAAACCAAATAGTGACTTGAGAGATTTTTCTCCATGCCTTTTAGGAGGCAATGTGTTCTAGAGACTGCTCGGAGATGGTTACAAAGAGAGTTTATTAGTTTGACTTACTGCAGCCAATCAGTGGACGAGTATAAGTCTCAGTTTACGTCTCTGGGAAGGTACGATTCTGACACCATGAGTAGTAAAGATAGAAAAGTCAGGAAGTTTATGGATGGGTTGATACCGTCCACTAGAGCTAGATTAGCTCCTTTGGATATTCTGACCTATGAGGAGGCAGTGAGCAGAGCTCAGTTGTGTCAACAGGATTTTGAGCAGCATTCCCCTGAATTTGGTAAGTTCAGTAAGGACAGAAAGAGAACTGTGGAGTATAGAAGTTTAAGAGAAGGGAAAAGGTCATTTAAGAAATGACCAAAATTGAGGAATTTCGGGGTAAGATAGTAAAGCCCTCTATTTCGCCAATTTTAGCTCCGTCTAGAGGTATAGAAATGGTAAACCCTGACCTACTATTGAGCCATGTAGAGTATGTGGGAAACCTCTTGGTGGTAGGCGATGTTACCAAGCATCCGGAGCATGTTTTAGATGCAAAAAGATGAGCCACTTAATGTGAGACTGCTCGAAATCTGCAGTCCCTATTTCGTAGTGGTGAGGGGAGCCACAGTAAGCTCCTATTGTACCCCCACCCCAAAGAAGGAAGGCCATCGCTGAAGAGAAAAGGGAAACAGACTACGGGCCTGGGATATGTGTATGCATTGGATCAAGATACGACAGATGCTTCGTCTGATGTGGTTAAAGGTTTTATTGCCTACGTGGTCAAAATGGATAAGGCACGTTCGGAGTTGACTGATATTCCAATAGTCAAGGAATTTACTGATGTCTTTCCGGATGATCTGCCAGGATTGCCACCAGACAGAGAGATGGAGTTTTATATTGATCTGGCACCTAGTACTGAGCCTATATCGAGACCACCGTATAGAATAGCACCAGTAGAGTTAGAAGAGCTAAAGAAGTAGTTATAAGAGCTACTGGATAAGGGGTTTATTATACGAGCGTGTCACCTTGGGGAGCTCCGATTCTATTTGTGAAGAAGAAGGATGGAAGCTTCCGACTGTGTATTGATTATCGGTTGTTGAATAAGGCTACCATCAAGAATAAATACCCCTTGCCACGTATAGATGATCTATTGGACCAGCTCCGGGCAGCAAAGATCTTTTTCAAGATTGATTTGAGGTCTGGGTACCATCAGTTGAGAATCCGGAGAAAGGATGTACCCAAGATGGCTTTTCATACCCGTTTTGGCCATTATGAATTTATGGTGATGCCTTTCGGGTTGACTAATGTGTTTGCAGCATTTATAGCTCTGATGAACGATGTGTTCAAGTCGTACCTGGATAGATTTGTTATCGTTTTTATCGATGACATTTTGGTGTATTCGAAGTCCAGGAAAGATAATGAGCAACACTTAAGGATTGTGTTACAAATCCTCCGAGAGAAGGAATTATATGCTAAACTCAGTAAGTATAACTTTTGGTTGGGACAAATATCAGTTCTGGGCCATGTAGTATCAAAGGACGAAGTATCAATGGATCCGTCCAAGATAGAAATTGTAGTCCAGTGGGACAGACCCAAGATAGTTACTGAGATCTAGAGTTTTCTGGGTTTAGCTGGGTATTGCAGAATGTCTGTAGAGGGTCTTCTTTCCGAAATCGGCTGCTCTTTTGTACTCGTCTCACTCGAAAGAATATGACATTTGAGTGGGATGATGCTTGTGAGAGAAGCTTTCAGGAGTTGAAAATTTGACTAACCACCTCACCTATTCTCAACATTTCGATCAGCTTAGGAAGTTTCTCTGTGTACACTGATGCTTAACACCAGGGACTACGCTGTGTATTAATACAGGATGGGAAGGTAGTTACCTATGGATCCCATCAGTTGAAAGACCACGAGAGGAACTACCCTACCCATGATCTAGAGTTGGCTGTCGTAGTGTTTGCACTGAAGATATGGCGCCACTATTTATACGGTAAGAAATTTCAGGTGTATACCGATCATAAGAGTCTCAAGTACCTGTTTTCACAAAAGGAATTGAATATGAGGCAACGAAGATGGTTAGAGCTTCTGAGGGATTACGACTGTGAGATCTTATACCACCCGGGTAAGGCTAATGTGGCTGCTGATGCATTGAGCAGAAAGAGCCTTGGGATGGTATCTCATATGATGACCAGGGAACACGAGTTGCTAGCAGAGGTTGCGAGCCTCAGCTTATATGTGACCCCTTCTGATACTGAAGCCTATTGTGTGATAGCTAGTCTGAGGTTAGAACCAGAGTTGGTTGACCAGATCAGACAAGCTTAGCGAGTGGATCGCTTGTGTATTGATATGGCTAGTCAGATATAGATGGGTACCGGTGCCGACTGAGAGTTGAGCACCGACAGGTTACTGAGGTTCAGAGGTAGAGTGTGTGTTCCCGATGATCTGAAGTTGAGGAAACTGATTTTGGCAGAAGCTCACTCTTCGAGGTATACCTTGCATCCGAAAAATAGTAAAATGTATCAGAACTTTCGAAAAGTTGTATTGGTGGTCAGGATGAGGAGGGATATCGCCATGTATGTTGCTAGATGTCTGGTATGCTAGCAGGTTAAGGTAGAGTATCAGAAGTCTGCAGGGTTATTGCAGCCTTTACCTATATCGACATGAAAATGAGAGCATCTCTCCATGGATTTCATCATGGGTTTACCAAGGACTATAAGGAACCATGATGCTATTTGGATGATCATTGATCAATTGATGAAGTTAGCCCACTTCTAGCTATGAAAGCTATGGATACTCTGAGTGCATTGGCGGATTTGTATGTACGAGAGGTTGTGAGGCTACATGGCGTTCCAGTGAGCATAGTCTCTGATAGGGATTCCCGCTTCACATCCCACTTTTAAGGACATTTTCAAGAAGCTATGGGAACCCAATTGAGTTTCAGTACAGCTTTCATCCTCAGACAAATGGTCAGTCAGAGAGGACCATTCAGACTTTGGAGGATATGTTGAGAGCTTGTGTGATAGACTTTAAAGGCTCATGGGATGATCATTTGTCATGAGCTGAATTCGCCTACAACAATAATTTTCACGCGAGTATTGGAATGGTAGTAGCAGGTGTCGTCTTCCCATTGGATAAGAAGAGGTAGGTGATCGAAAGATATTTGCTCCGATCTAGTGAAACAAGCCTCTGAGGATGTCCAGTTTATATGTGATAGATTGAGGACAACTCAGAGCAGGCAGAAAAGCTATGCTGACACGAGGCGTAAACCTCTAGAATTCACTGTGGGTGAATCTGTATTTTGAAAGTTTCTCCCTCCAATGGTATTATGAGGTTCGAAAAGAGAGGTAAATTGCGTCATCGCTATATCAGACCATTTGTGATCTTAGACTGAGTAGGAGATAAGGCCTACAGGCTAGCGTTACCCCTTGAGCTAGTAGGCATCCATAATGTCTTTCACATCTCTATGCATCGAAAATATCATCCGGAGCAGGCACATGTAATTCAGTAAGAGCCATTGAAGCTCAAGGAGGATATGATGTATGTGGAGAAGTCGATTTGGATATTAGATAGGAAGAAGAAAGTACTATGGTCTAAGATGATTCCTCTAGTCAAAGTTCTCTGGCAATACCATACCTCTAAGAAAGCTATGTGGGAATTAGAGAGCCTGATGCGTAAGAAGTATCTGTACCTATTCGAGAGCTGAGTATTGGTCAATTTGGAGGACCAAATTTTTTTAAGTGGGGGAGAAAATGTAAGACCCAAACTTGGCATTTTTCCTTACGAATATATCATTGAAATCGTGTAAATATGATATATACATCAATAAAGAAGGAACGATGTAATTACAAGTTCAATTTAATCAAGAAATAAAGCTAAGTGCTTTAAAGTACCGGAATAAGAACTTGGATAAATTCAGAAGAAACTGAATAAAATTTGATCAAACTGATCGAAAATATGGACTCAGAATACGAAAATATAGGGAGTCCAAAAAAGGAAGTTAGTCCGAAAACGATAAACCGAAAATTACCCCAATTTGGTAATTTACCCCGAAAATATCGAAAAAATATATATTTTCGGAGGGATAAATAAATGCAAGAAAATAAAATAGAACGTACATATATTTTTGTAGAAATAAATTAAATAAAATATATATAAGGATGTATAAATAATAGTGTATAAAATACACTATGAGGATAAAATATTATTATAATAATATTAAATACTTTATTTTTAGTATTTTTATTATTATAATAATATTTTAATTTTTAAGATATTTTTATAATATTTTATGTATTTTATAAGATATTTTATATATTTTATAATATATTATTGTGTAATATATTATATTATATATAACTGGTAAAAAAAGGAATTAAAAAAAAAAAGAAAACGAAAAAAATGAAACAGAAGCCTGAAACTGTGAGGAACCCGAGACCCAAACCGACAACCCCCATCTTCCTTCACCGACTGCAATCTGGACGGCGACGAAGTCGAGGTGGCTGATGAAGGGACAACCGGCACCAAGGGAGTGCCCGAGCACCCTCACACGCCCTGGGGTCACCGAAAAACGGAGATTGGAGAGGGAGATGACTACGGGAGAGAAAGGAGGAACAACAGCCACCGGTGCCGATTTGGGCCGAGCCTTGCCAGCCGAAGGTTCCCCAAGCCGCGACGCGTCGAACGACGGTGGAATCGCGTCGAGAACCGGCAGGCAGCGCCGACAACGACGAAAAATCCACCTGAACATGTTCATATCGGTTCAGTATGAATGAGGCTGAACCGGTTCGAACCGATTCAACAGGAGAGAGAAAAATTTTTTGAAAAAAATTCAATGTTACCCCAGCACAGCAGTATACTGGTAAGTGGTCGAAAATCAGTCAAATTATTTTTCAGATAATTAATTTGAATTTATATTAGACCGAAATTAACCGATTTAAATATATATTACTGCGTAGCGAAAAAAATGGTAGGCGAGGTGTACGAGTTCAAGCGGATCTCGACTTACGTGCCACCAAGGAAAGATTTGGCTTTCGAGACTATATTCGGAACCAATTAGACTGCGTGATCCGGAGAGATCAAGAATTAAAATTCGCAGTCGACACATTTCGAGGTAAGGGATTTTGTAAGCTATTAGAGATAGCTATACGTATTTTATCATTATTTACGTACACTTAAATTTTCGTATAGAGTATAGATATGAAATTTCTGGATAGTACCCAAATATGAAAAAATTACGAAAATGCCCCCAGGTACGAAAAATATGAAAATGGTCGAAATGACATATTTTGATGTGTTTTACATGAATAAGCATGTTTTGTGAATAAGTGGTGAGAATGGCTTTGAATTTGATTATCTGCATTAAATTGCATGTTTTCAGAATAAAAAGTGTTTGATGAGTGATTAAATAGAAAATATTTTCTCTCACTCAAGTGGGTACTACCTTTCGTGGTTGAGGTTGGTTTGTACGCCCCTTATGTGCATCGAGCCATCTATCAGTTTTGAGATTAAAGTTGTGCTAGAGCGTTGCTCGCACTAGACTTTGCATGATTTGTACATGACTACGTGCTAGAGCTTCGCTCGCACTAGTTTGTGATTTTGTGATATGCATAAAACCATGTTTGGAGACGTTGTGTAGGCTTTGTGAACTTGCACTGATCCTCACATGTGATTTGATAAGGCCGTACTAGAGCCTCGTGTAGACTGTGTGTCACACTGATTGATATGCTCACACGTGCATTTTTGGAGACTCGGTATTGATATAGCTGGAGATGGGATGATAAGACCCGTTGGACAGGCACTCCTAATATCACTGATTTCAGATATTGGGGTTCACGGAGTACAATGTACCGTGTGGACGCACATGGAGCACGATGTACCGTGTTGTTTGTTTGTGTCTGATGGGTAGACTGACCTCCCTATCCTCAGCCATCCGGGGACATTCATGCACACCTGATCCGTGATTGCATGGAGTCCATGACTATGGCCATATGTCTATTTGTTTCCATATGCTCTGCTTTGTCTCCATACTTATATAATTTTTGATTTAAATTCTGAGATTTTTGATTTATCTCCTATTTGATTTAAATCAGCTTTATGAGAACATGTACTTTGAGAAATTCATTTGTGATATGACATGGCTTTGAGAAAGCATACGTGTGTGGTTTTGTGAATTCGGTTGGGATTGAGAAAGTAAGGATTTTCTACATAACATGCATGTAGGTAGTATAGTTATCTACCTGCTTACGTGATTTCTTACTGAGCGCGTTAGCTCAGCCTTTTTTTTTTCCTCCACTCCACAAAGTTACCTAAGTAAGGAGAGTTGCGGTTATTCTTGAAGTGACCACCCACTTTTTATAAGAGTGTAAAGGTATACACTTATTTCGCTTTTGTATCTAAACTTGTAAAACACAGTTAAGTATATAAAGAATTACTGGGATGTAAACGTACGTACGTAAATACATATATGAATAAAAAATTCAACTATAATGTACGGTTTATATTTAATTGTGTAAAGTCAATATCGGCTCATGTGTCCGCCTATCTGTATGTTGTCTGCTCCGTTATGTGTGTATATAGGGGAATAATAAGAATTTAGGTGTGAAAACGGGGTGTGACATTATGAATATGCTTCGAAAATATGAAAATTTGATATAAGCTCGATTCTGTTAGTATGTGGTTAAATAAGCTTGAAAGAGGATTTGTAAGCTTTGATTTGAGAGAAAAGTAGACCCGGCAAATGTAGACACGATACGAGTGACACGACACAATCACGATACGAAAAAATCTTGTACGTATTTAAAAAATTCGTGTTTCGTGTTTAACTGTGTTGATAAGAATTTTGACACGATAATTTTCGTAAAACACATTTTTTTAAATCGTGTCATACGAATACACGGTCAATACGTACACGACACGAGAAATACATTAAAGAAAATCGTGTCACACGAATACACGATACACGTGTAAGACACAAAAATAAAATAAATTAATCAAGGGCCTTTTCGTCATTTTATATGTTAGAGTTATCGAAACCCTAAGTATAAATTGGTACTAATTGATGTGTGATGTTTCAGCTGTTTTTTAAACTGAAGTCGTTGGATGCAAAAGGCAAAGCACATAAAAAAACCCATAGTTACACTCAGAGCTCTCTTTCATCTTGTTGTTGACAGCAGCAAAAAGCACACTGTTTGGTAAGTCTCTCTTCACTGGTTTTCCTTCTGCTTCGTTTCATTTCCTCGCACTCTTTCTTACATTTTTTGAGCTCGTCTTCCAGACTCATTGTGTCCAATCTCTCTTCCTTTCCCATAGTAGGTGCCCCCTCATTATTAAGGGATAGTTTTCCTTTCTAAGGCCTTACTTATTCAAGCAGATAAGATAACGACAGACAAGGCGACAACAACAGTTACTTGTGCAGCGACAAGAGCGGACATCCCTTAAAGACTAGCACCGTCTTCTCTTATTCCTAAAAACCTGAGAAGAGCTAAGCCCAAAAGTCACAGAACTCTTCTTTAAGAGTCAATCAGGTATCGTAGCAGCAATAGCCTTTTGAAACTATGCCTTTCGTCTTTCGCGCGCTACTTCATCGCCTTTCATATTTGTAGCAAGATGGAATCATTAACTTTACTTTATTATATGCCCCTGAAATTCCACTATTCAAATTAATTTTAACCCCTGAAATATTTATTATATGCCCCTGAAATTCCACTACTCTGTTGTCTATGGAATCACACAGTCACAGCCCCCTTTACCCAAACGTTGTACAAATAAGTATGGTAAACTCTATAATCTGCATTGTCTAAAGAAATGTATTCATTTTATTCAATCATACTAATTTATTTGAATTTAGCATACTTTTTATATACTATTTTCTTTTTTTGTTAAAAAGATGTCTTTTGTACTTCTATGTTTTTTCTTATCTCGGCCCCCCAGGGTGATAATCCTATCTTTTCTTTTCTTTTTTTGCTGATGATTGAGTATTGATAGCTCTGGAACAGAGTATGCATAAGGAATTTTTCTGTATTTTCCCTTTCTT
The DNA here is from genome assembly GCA_033439115.1 of Firmiana major. Lineage (NCBI taxonomy): Eukaryota > Viridiplantae > Streptophyta > Magnoliopsida > Malvales > Malvaceae > Firmiana > Firmiana major. Next base: position 31,540,040 of record CM065913.1, on the reverse strand, counting down.
GTTTATACTACTAGATATATGCTTTTTCATAGTTATATCAGGACCGAGACATGGAGTGTCCACCAATAGTACCTTGTTAAATCATATCAACACTTTTAATGGTTTCTTTGAAATCTAATCCAGTTTTTCCAATAACTCATTGAAAGCATTTAAATTAACTTTATTATTAAAATATTTTCTTAATTTTTATATTTAAAGATATGTTTTACAAGTAAATCAATAAAAATATTCAACCAAATTCAAGCTTAAATCAATTCGATTTTACTCAAATTTATGGCTTAAGCAAATCATCTTCTCAATGCTTATATCTAATTTTACTTATTATAAATTATAATTTTTTATTAATCATTTTATAAAAAATTATTAATAATTAATATAAATAAAAAAAGAATGAAAGCTGATACTATTTGTTTTTTATTGTTTACTATAGATCTATTTACATTTAGTTTACTATAGATCTAAGCTGATTGTGTTGTTCACTCACTAAGTGTTATATTTTTTTAATATTTGTAGATGAAAATGCACGATATCAATGTTCCTTTACAGTCAGATTCTGTTCCTAACACTCTTGTGGATGTGGAGGACTTGGAGTTGGAGGATAATGATGATCGTTTGTAGGTACAACAAGTAGTTGATACGAAAGAGATTGGAAAAGGGTAAAGGAAAACGTAAAAGAGAAAAGAAATTTACATCTTGTGTTTGGGCGGTGTTCGAGATATTGCCTCAGAAGACAATCGATTGTACTAAGAAGGTAAAATGTAGATATTGTAATGAAATTAAGAATTATGACAGTAAATATGGGAATGGAAATCTCTTGCGTCATATGAAGACTTGTGATAGGAGAGGCACTCGTGATGTAGGACAAATGATTTTTTCTAAGGAATATGGTGGGTCTATGCTAATGAGGTCTACAAAATTTGATCCTGAACAATTTCGTGAGAAATTAATAACTGCAATTGTTAAGCATAATCTGCCATTGTCATTTGTGGAGTATAGTGGAATTAGGGATGTGTTCTCTTACTTGTGTGATGATGTGATTTCAATAACTAGGAACACTGCTAAGTTTGATGTCATTAAAATGTATAAGAGACAAAAAAGTTGCTTGAAACTCATGTTGAAAGAAATACCCGGTAGAATTTGTCTGACTTCTGATTTATGGACTTCTATCACTACCGATGGGTATATATGTATCACTGCACATTTTGTTGATCATGATTGAAATTTACAAAAGAGAATTTTAAATTTTTCCTTTATGCCACCTCCACACAATGATATTAGTTTGAGTGAAAAAGTGTATTCTTTTTTAGCTGATTGGGAGATAGAGGGTAAATTGTTCTCTATAACATTAGACAATGCTTCTTCTAATGATACTTTTGTTGATTTTATGAAGTTGTAATTGAATGTACGGAAAACACTTTTAGGAAATGGTCAATTTTTTCATTTAAGATGTTATGCTCATATTCTGAATTTGATGGTCCAAGATGGTTTGAAAGAAGTTGATGAGTCTATCAGAAAAGTGAGGGAAAGTATTAAGTATGTAAAAGGGTCTCAAATCAGAAAACAAAAATTTTTGGAGTGTGTGAACCTAATTAGCTTAAATACCAATAGAGGATTGAGACAAGATGTTCCAACTAGATGGAATTCCACATTTCTCATGCTTCAAAGTGCCCTTTACTTTCGCATGGCTTTTACTCACTTGGAAATTAGTTATTCAAATTATAAGAATTGTCCATCTAAAAGTTGAGTGGGATAGAATTGAGAAACTAAGCAGGTTCTTAAGTGTTTTTTATGAGATTACTTGTGTGTTTTCTGGATCAAAGTATCCTACATCCAACTTATACTTTCCTTCAGTATTTTGGGCACGATTAAGCTTGAAAGAACACATGAATGGTGATGATGTGCAGTTTAAAAAGATGGCTTCTTCAATGTTTGAAAAGTTTGAGAAGTATTGGTCTGAGTTTTGTTTGATTTTAGCTATAGCTGTGATATTGGATCCTCGTTACAAGATACAATTTGTGGAATGGAGTTACAACAAACTTTATGGGCATGATTCCGGAGAGTTCAAAAAGGTTAGGGATTCTTTGTTTTCTCTATATTCTGAATATACTAATTCTAGTAATGCTGCGAAGACTTCTATTTTTGGCTCCTTTTCAGTGGATGGTTGTAAATACCATAAATTTTTGGGTACTTGGTTATACTCATGATTAACAAATTAATCATCGAGATTAAAAAAATTTTGTTCCATTAGACACTAGTTAGATTAAAATTTTAATGTTTCATTATGAAACTTGGAAGAGTAAATTAAATGAAATGAAATAACTTTAAGAATGAATAAATAAAGATTTATGCAATCAAATATATATTTATAAATATACTTGGGTATACATATACATGTATATATATATATATATATATTAGAGTATCAATGAGAGTACATATGTATATGAATATACATATGACTTGGTAAGGGAATATGTAATATATATATATATATATATATATATATATATATATATATAATGTAGAGGGAAGTGGTACTGGAAACATGAGACCAAAATGAAAAGAAGAAACAAGAATGAAAAAAAAAACGAGGCATGGATAGGACGATAAAGGAAAGGTACAGATTAATATAAAATGGGTGAAATGATGTTTAAGCATGTAGTAGGTGTGTAGGTGTGAATGACCGAAATGGAAGAGGAGTGCTAAAGATGGATAAAAGCATGAAGGCTTGTACCAAAGCAGGTAAGGCCTATTAAAGAAAATCAAAAAAAAAAAACTTGTAGCATTCTGAAATTACAACAGGGAAAAGACAAGAAAGGAAGGGATGGTAATGAGGTTGGAAAATCGAGTAGAATGGAGTTGCAGGACAAGGGGTAAACAGAAATGGGAGAAGGACGTGTGAAGGTTGGAAACATGATAGCAAAACTAAGTTGCGTGTAACCAGTGTAGGAAAATGGGACTGAGCCCGATGATTTCAGCAAGGTAGGGACAGAAGCCGGAATGAAAGTCTGAAGTTGCAACGGTTTGGTATGTTGCAATCAGTCGGATGCCTATTCCTGCACAGGCATTGAAATAAAAAGGCAGACCGAGAGGGAGACTAGAAGGCCAAAACTGATGCTAAAGCAGAAAATGAAGACAGTAGCTAAAGTGCTACTGCAGTAAGAGAATTGCAGCAGAGAAAAAAAATGTGAATGAGCTGATAAGAGATTGTGGTATTCAGTGATGAAAAAAATGGAAGGGAAGAAGAACCTACACTGGGCAGTCAGGAAAGAAAGGATGATACAACTGGAAATAGGTGTTGGAAACGATGATTTGCTGGGAACAAAAACAGAAAACGTAAGCAGGGGAGGAAGAGCAGTAGAGAAGCAGTAGTGAGGAGATCACTAGTGTCTTCCCTTAGTGCAGAACCAAGTCTCACAGAGTTCTTAAAAGTCTAGACAGGAGCTGGAATAGATGAGGTAATAGTAGAGAAAGGCCCGAAACAGGGGAGACTAAAATCAAGTGAAACCGAGGTTAGGTTGAGCTGTGAAGAATAGAACCGAGCAAGACAACAACAACAATGGCTCTCGGACTGGTTGTTGGTACACCTCTGACCGAGCACAACAAACATGAAGAAGAGTTTTCACAGAAAACACAAAGGGCAGCGAACGAGTGCTGCTAGCAGAACATCTTGGTCTCAGCTTCGGGGGAAGCGAAACAGACCGAGAGTGGAGATTGGGAGGCAGAAGACAGGACAGTGGTGAGGTGGGAGGAAAGAGAGCTGACTGGGAGAAAGGCCGAGAAGGAGGAACTGACGTTGATGGCAGGATTAGGAAAGTAAAGAAGATGATGAACAGTAACGGGTGGAAGTGAAGAAGAAAGAAAATGGTGAAAAGAAGTAGAAGTGGCGGGAAAGGAGAAAGCAAAATTCAAAAAAAAAATGAATAGTGAAAATGATGAATAGTAAAAAAAAAGGAAAGGAGGTTATTTATGGATATATATATATATATATATATATAGAATTACATGGAAAATAGAATAAGAAGCATCGAGAAAATCAAGAAAACCCGAGGAAAATGTGATCGGAAGTAGTTATTCAAAATTTTCGATGAAAGTCGAGAGGGTCGAGCTTGCCGACTCACAAAGTTGAAATAATCAAGGATTACGAACAGACATCGAGGAGAATCGTAGAAGGATTTAAGGGAGATATTTGGAGGCGTCACTATTCGAACTGAAATTTTCATTAAATCGAGGTAAGGGTGTAACTTAAAATGGTAATAGTTACTTTCTGAATCATGATTAAGGAAAACTTACAAAGACATGAATTATGATTTTCAAGCATGTTTTCTGAATTTGTTTATATAGACAAGAATATGCTTTTTGTATTTGTGTTTTGACTAAACGCATATTTCTGAATTTGACTTATGAATAAGAGCATGTCTTCTGAAATTATCTTTTGAATAAGATGATTATATTTCGATATTTTTATAGATGAAGACTATAGTATGTTTTGAGACTAGGCCATTTATGTTGTATACTAAAGCATGTCAACTTCACCAGTGTGGTGTCTGAACTTCGCCTGTGTGGCGTCTGAACTTCTCCTTTGTGGCGTCTAAACTTCGCCCTTGTGGCGTCTAAATTTCATCTTTGAGTTCTGAACGTTGTATAACCTTGATCCCGTCTACAGCCTTGCCATGGCCATAGGTTCTGAATTTCACCTTCGAGTTCTGGACGCTGTACGACCTTGATCCTGTCTACAGCCTTGCCATAGCCATAGGTTCTGAATTCCCTCTACGGAGGATGACTTGGTTATTGCCGTATGATGATTTGGTTATTTGTCGTATGATAATTATATGAGCCAATGTAGTCTCTATTTGAATTAAACTCTGTTTTCAGAATTTGATTTTATGATATGTGATTTTGCATGTAATCATGTTTTGGAATTCTGAAAATACGAAAAGGATATGTGATAACTGTTAAATACAAGCACGTAAAGAATTACGTTTTGAATCATAGTGTTTTCGACTTTCTTATTTTCGAAGGTCTTTCATGTTAGTTTTCAGAGAGCAGTTATCATACGTATATTTATGCTTTTCTACATATTTGAATTACTAAGACTGTTTTAAATGCACTTTCTTACTGGACTTTTTCTCGAAAGCTCACCCCTTCACCTCTCAGATTGTTGCAATGAACTACTGTTGATAATAGCTGCGTAGACGACGTAGGCTGACGGATACGAGCTTCCCCAGGCTACCTTTTGTACATAAGTGAGGTATACATTTTTGTCTCTTTACTAGACTATTTGTATGCACAGACATCTATTGAAAGTAATGTGTTGGGATGAAATCTGTATAAGGATAAATGAAATGAAATATTTTTAAGAATTGACACTGAATAGGAATACAACCTAAATGAATAAGGGAATAAGTGGGTAAATTAAATATGTATAGTTCAAAAAAAAATCCCCCGATTTTCAAGGGTCAAGGGTTGTTACAATGGTAACAACCAAACTGTTGATGGTGTGGGGATTCGATACCATGACTATGAGTTCACATCAAAATGATATTTGGAAGGTAAGTAAATGTTGTCTCGTTTTATAAAGAAATGTGAATTTTAATTATATTCATTTAATGTTTTTCTTATTTGTTTATTCTTGAAAAGAAATATTCTTTGTATTATGTATTGGCATTTGTTCACATTGTTTATCCAAATAGAGAATTACGTAAGATTTATGGCATGCTACTGTTCGTTAATTGTTATACTGTTTTTCTTTGAAGTGTTCATGAATAGATGATTTTGATTTTATATTTAAATTTGTTTTTCAATTAGGAGTTTGAGACTTTTGATGTTGAGTATGGTGCTGCTGTAAAAAAGTCTCAATTGGAGTTGTATTTGGAAGAACAAAGAGTTGTTAGAAATCAAGAAATGGATATTTTGCAATTTTGGAGGCAAAGTCAGTATCGATATCCTGAGCTTGCTGCCATGGCTCGAGATATCATGAGTATTCATGTTTCCATAATAGCGCCTGAATCTGCTTTCAGTGTCGGTGGTAAAGTTCTTGATCAGTATCGTAGTTCACTAAAGGCAGATATTGTGGAAGCAGTTGTTTGTTGCAAAGATTGGTTGTGTGATGATGTTGATGGGAACTTTGAGGAGACGATAGATAATGTCATCAACTTGGATCTTAGTAAAGAAGATTCAACATCACTCAAGTGTTCTACTTCTTTTCAATTTACTGAATCCTATTGAGTTATGTTAATTGTAACGACCCTTGACCCTTAAAAATCGGGATAATTTTTTTTTTTTGAATTTAAACTTAATTTAATTTACCCGCTCATTACCTTATTCACTTAGGTTGTATTCCTGTGCAGTGTCGAAACATTTTCCTAATTCTTTTCTCGTAATTTATAATTGATTTTCATATTTTAATTTATATGACCGATAGAAATTTTCATTTCATGCATAAACGTCATAAAACATGCGTGTCAATAAAACCATTAACATGCTTAATCATTTTCATGAACATTTCATAAATCATTTCGTAAACATATCATGAATATTTCATAATCATTTCATAAACAACTCTTGTATATTTCGTAATCATTTCATAAACATCTCATGCATATTTCGTAATCATTTCATAAACTTCTCATGCATATTTCGTAATCATTTCATAAACTTCTCATAATCGATTTTATAGTTAAAATCGAGGAAACTAAGCTATAACTAAGTCATGCGATACGTGTCATTCTCCATTGGAGAGTCATCATACCTATGGCCATGGTAAGGGGGCTGTAGACTGGATCAGGGTCGTACAGCTCTTTCATAAAACATGGGTAGTATCCATCTTACATACTTTCACTAGCACATAGCTAGGACACGGGCACCAAAGGCACTCTCCGTGTGGGCAACATAATTGCGTGCTGCGCGGGCACGAGATACTACCAAAACATCATCATAAACCACCAGTAGCACGACATCTTCCACACAGGTCGAGTCAAGTGCTAAAGGGGCCTACGTACCGGCACCTCAAGTGGTGGAGCCGGAACACCACGAGAAGTAGCCAAGCATGAAGCCTAAGTCTCAAAACATATTTTCTTTTTTTTGTAAATACCTTTGAAAACGCCAAAAGTTTCATTTCAAAGCGTAAATATGGGTTTTCAAGCCATCATAAAACTTTCATGCATTTTCATAATTCGAAAGTTTATTTCATAAACATAGATGTTCTAGCGAACATTTTGTAAGACGAAATCATGTTTTGTAAACAGTTTCGCAAGTATGGACGCATTAATAAATCATTTCAAATCATATGCTCTTTCATAAACTCATTTATCAGAGAACATAAATGCAACATCAGAACTAAGTTAAGTAATACCCCTTACTTCGATTTATCGGGTATCTCGAATTCGAACGGTGACGTCTCCTAGTACCTCCTTTAATCCTTTCTACGATTCACCTACACCGAAATCGTTTACTTAGCATCTTATCCACACGAATTGTCCGAATTGCGTTAAAATTGTAACCTAGCGTCACTACTGCATGTGTACGTATTATTGTATATCCTTAGGGCAACACGCACGTTTATATATTTATTCACTATTGATTATTTGCTCCTACAAGTATTAACATACACCTTTATTATATACATCCACATGTATACACGCATAAAAATACATATTTATATATATATACACTCCTATATGTATATATATAAATATACTTTTACTGTTTTCATGTTTCCTATCTCATATATATACATTCTTTGTATATACATATACTTGCACACATTCACCTTTCATACCCCCACAAGTATAGGCACCTAAATAAATATATATATTTATATATATATATAAATATATATATATATATATATATACCTATATATATTATCATTGTATTCCATTTTTCCTTATCACATATGCATATACACATTTTTTGTACAATTACTAGCATACTCAATTTATTATATAGACTTATTTGTACATGTACCTAAATAAATAAATATTCATTATATATATTTCTACTTCTCATCTTTTCAATTTTTGTCAAATTAATCTACACTAAACATGCTTGTATTTCAATTAATTCCCACAACATCATGCTTCCATAATACAATTATACATACATTAAACTAAATAAAATTCGGATTTTACCTAGGAATTAACTGGTACAAGGATGAGGAATATCAACTGGATATATATATATATATATATATATTTGTATACTGCCACTGTAGATGTACTGTGGCGTCGGAACAGGGTGGCCGGACGGGTAGGACAGGTGATGGGAGGTTATCGGGCTCGGGTTCAGTGGAAGGCCGGTGTCGGTCTTCTCTGTTTTTCTCAGAACACGAAACAGAGGAAAAATCCCTCTGTTTTCGTTTTGTTTCCAGGCGAGGAAAAGGGAAAAAGGGAGGGGACGGTTGCCGGTGGTCAGGGGATGGAAGGCTCGGTCGCTGGTCCTTCTGGTTTCGGTCGTCGGTGAGGGAAAAAGGAGAGAGGAAGGCTCGGGTTCGACGAACGGCAAGGGGAAGAGAAAGGAGGCCGATCGTTGCTGACTTGGGCCCGGTTCCGTCTACAGGTGAGGGAAGGATCGTCGGCGTGAAGGGGTGTAGCCGGCAGTGGGATGAACGGCGGGAGGGGTTCCGGTCGGCTGTAACAGAGAAGAGGAACATTGGGGGAGAAGGTTTTCTATTTGGGATTGCGTGACAATCGCGCGATCCCTCTTTTTTTTTATTTATATTTATATTTATATATATATATATATTTTATATTTTTATTATATAGGTTATATTTGTATTTATTTTTATATATATATATATATGTATATTTTTAATTATATTTTCATTCTTGAAAAATTTCCTGTATATATATATATATATATATATATATTTTTTTTTCCAACTTAACAAATACATATATATATATATATTCACATATTTCCCTATAACATATTTCTATTTATTATATATATATATATTTTCGTTTAATCTAAATATAAAAAATTTGCGGTGTTTACATTCTCCCCACCTTGAAAGAATTTGGTCCTCCAAATTCCTCTGAGTCCATTAGAATAGGTGTGGGTACTTTTCTTTCATAAGACTCTCTAGCTCCCATGTAGCTTCCTCTATCGAATGGTGTTGCCAGAGAACCTTTACCAGAGATATCGTCTTCGATCGAAGTACCTTTTCCTTTCTGTCCAAAATCCGGATAGGTCGCTCAATGTAGCTCATGTCCTCTTGAATACTCAAAGGCTCATACTCAATGATATGTGAGGGATCCGGATTATACTTCCTTAACATCGAAACGTGGAAGACATTATGTACCCCAAAGAGTTACGGGGGTAGGGCAAGTCTGTAGGCCACGTCTCCCACTCTCTCTAGAATCTCAAAAGGACCAATGAAGCGAGGACTCAGTTTTCCCTTCTTTCCAAAGCGCATTATACCCTTGCTCGGGGATACCTTAAGAAACACAGAGTCCCCAATTCGAAACTCAAGTGGCCGTCTATGCTTATCCGCATAACTCTTCTGCCTGCTCTGTGCGGTCTTAAGTCTATCACAGATTATCCGAACACCTTCTGCTGCCTGTTCTACCAACTCGGGAGCCAAGATTTTTCTGTCACCCACTTCTTCCCAAGCCACTGGAGACCTACATCTCCTACCATACAAGGCCTCATAAGGTGCCATCCTGATGCTAGCATGATAGCTGTTGTTATAAGCAAACTCTGCAAGGGGCAAGTGATCATCCCATGAGCCCTTGAACTCCAAAACGCACGCCCTCAGCATATCCTCTAAGGTCTGAATTGTCCTTTCGGACTGACCATCGGTCTGAGGATGATAGGCTGTGCTCAAGTTAAGCTGAGATCCCATGGCTTCTTGAAAATGAGCCCAAAATCTAGAAGTGAATCGGGAATCTCTATCTGACGTAATGCTCACAGGTGTCCCATACAGTCGAGTTATTTCTCTCACATATAACTCTGCTAAAGCACTCAAGGAGTCTGTATTTTTGATGGCTAGGAAGTGGGCACTCTTTGTCAACCTGTCTACAATTACCCAGATTGCATCATGCCCCTTTCGGGTTCTTGGTAACCCCATAATAAAATCCATAGTAATGTGCTCCCATTTCCAAGTAGGCACTGGAAGAGACTTAAGTAGTCCTGCTGGTCTTTGGTGCTCGATCTTAATCTGTTGACAAATCAAACACTTGGCCACAAACTCAGCTACATCTCTTTTCATACCAATCCACCAATACACCCTCCGTAAATCTTGGTACATCTTAGTGATTCCCGGGTGCATAGTGTACCGAGAACAATTGGACTCCTTTAGGATCCTTTGCCGTAGGGCATCATCGTACCCCTAAATCTCATCAATCCATCCTCACCGACCACAAAGTCTGTCTGTACGTCCTGTCCTGCCTGACTGACCATATCCAATAACTTCTGATCACCCCTCTGTCCGGTTCTGATCTGATCAAGTATACTAGGTTCAATCTGCAAACTAGCTATGAACCCAATATCTGTTGTTTCCACACTAATACTGAGCTCGGCAAACTGTTCTAGTAACTCCCATTCTCTAACCATCATAAAAGAAATCATTCCCTTCCTGCTTAAAGCATCTGCCACTACGTTTGCCTTGCCAGGGTGATACAGGATCTCGCAATCATAGTCCTTGAGGAGCTCTATCCACCGTCTCTGTCTCATATTCAGCTCCTTCTGATCAAATATATACTTCAAGCTCTTATGGTCAGTAAAAATCTGAAATCTCTCTCCATACAGATAATGCCGCCATATCTTCAAAGCAAAAACAACCGCGGCTAATTCCAAGTCATGGGTGGGATAATTCCTTTCATGGTTCTTAAGTTGTCGAGAACCATATGCAACCACTCTTCCACGCTGCATAAGTACACACCCTAAGCCCTGGTATGACGCATCACTGTATACTGCATAGCCTCCAGACCCACTAGGAATGGTTAAGACTGGGGCGGTAGTCAACCTCTTCTTGAGTTCTTCAAAACTCTGCTCACACTTATCAGTCCACTCGAATGGAACATCCTTGCGTATCAGCTTAGTCAGTGGAGCGGCAATCTTGGAAAAACCTTCTACAAACCTCCTGTAGTATCCAGCTAGTCCCAAAAAACTCCAAATTTTCGTAACAGATTTCGATCTTTCCCAATCGAGTACTGCCTCAATCTTGGACGGATCCACCGACACCCCGTCTTTAGAAATAACATGGCCCAAAAATGCTATCTGCTCCAACCAGAACTCACACTTATCCAACTTCCCATACAACTGCTTCTCTCTGAGAGTTTGGAGCACTACTCTCAAATGCTGTTCATGCTCCTCTCGGGACTTTGAGTAGATCAAAATATCATCGATGAAAACAATGACGAACCGATCTAGATACTCCCGAAACACCTCATTCATCAGGCTCATGAATGCAGCTGGGGCATTAGTTAGACCAAAGGGCATCACATGGAACTCATAGTGGCCATATCTCGTTCTGAAGGCCGTCTTCGGAACATCCTCATTCCTAATCCTCAATTGGTGATAGCTCGATCTCAGGTCAATCTTCGAGAACACCGTAGCCCCTCTTAGCTGGTCAAATAGATCATCTATTCTGGGCAAGGGATACTTGTTCTTAATTGTGGCTTTGTTCAGCAGCCTGTAGTCTATACATAACCTAAGACTACCATCCTTCTTTCGCACAAATAATACCGGAGCTCCCCACGGGGATACACTTGGCCTAATGAACCCTTTGTCTAGCAAGTCTTGCAACTGCTTCTTCAATTCCTCAAGTTCTACAATGGCCATCCGGTAAGGAGACTTTGAGATTGGTTGAGTCTCTGGTGCCAAATCTATCGTGAATTCTAACTCTCTCTCCGGTGGTAATCCCGGTAGTTCATCAGGAAATACATCCGAAAATTCGCATACCACTGGTATGTCCTGAATACTTGGGCATTCCCGACTAGTATCGCGGATGAATGCAACATAACCTTCACATTAACACATTCATTAAAATTTTTCATCATTTGTCAAAATCATAAAGTTTATTCCTTCTTTGCAAAGCATACACTAAACTTACTAGGTAAGGAGAAAGTTACAGTCTTAGAGTAGCAGTCTAAACTTATACGGTTGGTGGCTAACCAATCCATACCCAAAATTACATCAAAGCCATACATGCCCAACAAGATTAGATCTGCTAATATGATCCTATCTCCTACCTTGATTTCACAATTCCTACATACCATATCAGTATTTTGTGATTTATACATGGGTGTACTAACGCGTAACGTAAATTCAAGAGATTCAGGCTTAACATGCAATTGACGTGTAAAATGTGGTGATATAAAAGAGTGGGTGGAACCTGAATCAAACAATACTTGTGCCTCATGATTTCAAATTAAAAGCTTACCATGAATGGTCTCAGTGGAGGTATCAGCAGTCTCTTTATCCAAGGCAAAGACCCTTCCATGCGTGACAGGCTTCTTACCCTTCTCAGCTGCGGTAGCCCGTCTCTATGGGTTCCGATTCTGGGGAGCTTGCCTCTCAGATTGTCGTGGTGGCTCTGGGCGTTGTGGAAAGTGGTTCTGTGGGCAATCTCTCATTATATGTCCCTTTTGCCCACACAAAAAGCAGCTCCCGGTGGTCAAAAGACACACACCTCCATGAAGCTTCCCACACTGTTTGCACACTGGCCTATACTGTTGCGGACCTCTAGCAATCTGAGGAGCAGGTCCTGGAATGATGGGTCTGTCAAGTCTAGGTCGAAACTCATCCGTCCTCTGCCTCTTGGGCTGACCCCTCCTGAAATCCTGTCTCACTAACTCTATCTGCTTACCTTTATCCCTGCTCTTTTCCTTAAGGACATACTCCGCCTGTGTGACATTTAAGCCTCTCTCGACCATCTGTGCTCTACCCAAAGCATCCTGGAATTCCGTAATCCATAACCCCAGAAGACGGTCTCTGATAGCTGGCCTTAATCCTGCTAAGAACCTCTCAGTCCGACGTTCTTCATTCTGGAACGTCTCCGGATCATACCTCATCAGCATGGTGAACTTACTCTCGTACTCATCCACAGTCATACTGCCCTGCACCAAATTCAGAAAGTCCATCCTCAACTTCTGCTGGGCAGCTAGTGGAACATACTGCTTCCTAAAAGCTGTGGCGAATGCATCCCAACTAATTACCGGATGCTGAGCAGTCAGAAGGACCTTGGTGGATCCCCACCAATACTCTGCTTGGCCCTGTAGCATGTAGGTGGCCATGGAAACCTTCTCAACATCAGAACACCCCAGAAAATCGAAGATCTTCCCGAGGCTCACCAGCCACTCTTCAGCCTCTACCGGGTTCTTAATTCCCTTAAATGCTTGAGGCTTCATCTTCAGAAAATCTCTCATCCTACCAAAATCTCTCTCCTCCCTCCGGGCCTGTACAGGAGGCTGAGGCGCCATAGGTACTGGAGGAACTTGTGGAGGAGGAGGTGGTGGTGCTTGTGGAGGAGTTGGCACTGGATCGGGAGTTGGTGTGGTGCCAGCTGAATCAGAAACATTTGCCCCTAGGTGTTGGGCAACCATGGCAGCAATCGACTCCAAACCTCGCTCAAGGCGCTGCTCTAAACGCTGCTCGAGCTGAGCCATACGAGTATTAGGACTCTCTGGCTCCGATGGAGGAGGTGGAGGTGGCTGAGCCTGCCTCCTAGGACGTCCGCGTCTTCCTCTCATCGTGCAGTGATCTACTACCTGCGCGTAATTCCAAAGATCAAACCTTAAAGTTATTAAGTATACATTACCTACAACCAGACAAGCACAGACATTGGGATGTAATTTAATCCTTATTTTCGACACTGACAGTACTAGACAACCTTTGCTCTGATACCACTTAAAACTGTAACGACCCTTGACCCTTAAAAATCGGGATAAATTTTTTTTTTTTGAATTTAAACTTAATTTAATTTACCCGCTCATTACCTTATTCACTTAGGTTGTATTCTTGTGCAGTGTCGAAACATTTTCCTAATTCTTTTCTCGTAATTTATAATTGATTTTCATATTTTAATTTATATGACCGATAGAAATTTTCATTTCATGCATAAACGTCATAAAACATGCGTGTCAATAAAACCATTAACATGCTTAATCATTTTCATGAACATTTCATAAATCATTTCGTAAACATATCATGAATATTTCATAATCATTTCATAAACAACTCTTGCATATTTCGTAATCATTTCATAAACTTCTCATGCATATTTCGTAATCATTTCATAAACTTCTCATAATCGATTTTATAGTTAAAATCGAGGAAACTAGGCTATAACTAAGTCATGCGATACGTGTCATTCTCCATTGGAGAGTCATCATACCTATGGCCATGGTAAGGGGGCTGTAGACTGGATCAGGGTCGTACAGCTCTTTCGTAAAACATGGGTAGTATCCATCTTACATACTTTCACTAGCACATAGCTAGGACACGGGCACCAAAGGCACTCTCCGTGTGGGCAACATAATTGCGTGCTGCGCGGGCACGAGATACTACCAAAACATCATCATAAACCACCAGTAGCACGACATCTTCCACACAGGTCGAGTCAAGTGCTAAAGGGGCCTACGTACCGGCACCTCAAGTGGTGGAGCCGGAACACCACGAGAAGTAGTCAAGCATGAAGCCTAAGTCTCAAAACATATTTTCTTTTTTTCGTAAATACCTTTGAAAACGCCAAAAGTTCCATTTCAAAGCGTAAATATGGGTTTTCAAGCCATCATAAAACTTTCATGCATTTTCATAATTTGAAAGTTTATTTCATAAACATAGATGTTCTAGCGAACATTTTGTAAGACGAAATCATGTTTTGTAAACAGTTTCGCAAGTATGGACGCATTAATAAATCATTTCAAATCATATGCTCTTTCATAAACTCATTTATCAGAGAACATAAATGCAACATCAGAACTAAGTTAAGTAATACCCCTTACTTCGATTTATCAGGTATCTCGAATTCGAACGGTGACGTCTCCTAGTACCTCTTTTAATCCTTTCTACGATTCACCTACACCGAAATCGTTTACTTAGCATCTTATCCACACGAATTGTCCGAATTGCGTTAAAATTGTAACCTAGCGTCACTACTGCGTGTGTACGTATTATTGTATATCCTTAGGGCAACACGCACGTTTATATATTTATTCACTATTGATATATTTGCTCCTACAAGTATTAACATACACCTTTATTATATACATCCACATGTATACACGCATAAAAATACATATTTATATATATATACACTCCTATATGTATATATATAAATATACTTTTACTGTTTTCATGTTTCCTATCTCATATATATACATTCTTTGTATATACATATACTTGCACACATTCACCTTTCATACCCCCACAAGTATAGGCACCTAAATAAATATATATATTTATATATATATATATATATATATATATATATACCTATATTTATTATCATTGTATTCCATTTTTCCTTATCACATATGCATATACACATTTTTTGTACAATTACTAGCATAGTCAATTTATTATATAGACTTATTTGTACATGTACCTAAATAAATAAATATTCATTATATATATTTCTACTTCTCATCTTTCCAATTTTTGTCAAATTAATCTACACTAAACATGCTTGTATTTCAATTAATTTCCACAACATCATGCTTCCATAATACAATTATACATACATTAAACTAAATAAAATTCGGATTTTACCTAGGAATTAACTGGTACAAGGATGAGGAATATCAACTGGATATATATATATATATATATATTTATTTTTGTATACTGCCACTGTAGATGTACTGTGGCATCGGAACAGGGTGGCCGGACGGGTAGGACAGGTGATGGGAGGTTATCGGGCTCGGGTTCAGTGGAAGGCCGGCGTCGGTCGTCTCTGTTTTTCTCAGAACACGAAACAGAGGAAAAATCCCTCTGTTTCCGTTTTGTTTCCAGGCGAGGAAAAGGGAAAAAGGGAGGGGACGGTCGCCGGTGGTCAGGGGATGGAAGGCTCGGTCGTCGGTCCTTCTGGTTTCGATCGCCAGTGAGGGAAAAAGGAGAGAGGAAGGCTCGGGTTCGGCGAACAGCAAGGGGAAGAGAAAGGAGGCCGATCGTTGCTGACTTGGGCCCGGTTCCGTCTACCGGTGAGGGAAGGATCGTCGGCGTGAAGGGGTGTAGCCGGCAGTGGGATGAACGGCGGGAGGGGTTCCGGTCGGCTGTAACAGAGATGAGGAACAGTGGGGGAGAGGGTTTTCTATTTGGGATCGCGCGCTTTTTTATTTTTTTTTATTTTTATTTTTTATTTATATTTATATTTATATTTATATATATATATATAAATTTTATATTTTTATTATATAGGTTATATTTGTATTTATTTTTTATATATATATATATGTATATTTTTAATTATATTTTCATTCTTGGAAAATTTCCTGTATATATATATATATATTTTTTCCAACTTAACAAATACATATATATATATATATATTCACATATTTCCCTATAACATATTTCTATTTATTATATATATATATATATATATATATATATTTTCGTTTAATCTAAATATAGAAAATTTGCGGTGTTTACATTAACATTTTGAATTGTTGTTTCTTGCATTATGTTGAGTTGGTATTTACGAATTTAATGTTTAAATATTTTTTGATTATTTATGTTTTGACATAATGTTAACTCTTTATGTTTTATTCGTATATTTTGTAATTTTAAATAAATATTATGGATGGTATGGATTGAAGATTATTATTATGTTATATTTGTTAATAATATTTAAATGTTTGTAAATTAAATTATTGTTGTAAATCAGTAAATATTATGTTTTTTTCATTTTTGATTATATTTTATTTTTTACCGTGTCAGTTGTGTTGTGTCTATTCGTGTCGTGTCTATTTGTGTCAATTATATTTTTTCGTGTTTATCATGTCGTGTCGTGTCGTGTGACACGGATAATTATAACGTATCAATCGTGTCGTGTCACATGTCACACATATAAAATATGTGTCATGTTCGTGTGTACGTTTCAGACACGTTTTATAATTCGTGTCATGTTCATATTTCATAAATTCGTGTCCGTGTTTTAATTCGTGCCGTGTCGTGTCGACACAGATTGCTAGGTCTAGAGAAAAGGCATACTGTAGTCTATGACACTTGTCAGTAGGGCTCGTGTGGAGTGTAGTCCTTGGTGGTGCATGCCTTACGCCACATTGTGCATGTTTGTTTTTGTCCTTTGTGGTGCATGTTTAACCAAGTCATGCATGTTATGCCCACTCGGTACTTGATTTTCCCCATGTCGTGCATGTTATGCCTACATTGTGCATGTTTGTTTTGGTCCTTTGCAGTGCTTAGTCCTTCATGGGATGATTTTCGCCACTTCATGCATGTTTGTTTTAGACCTTGTGGCGCAAAGCGCTGTACGACCTTGATCCAGTCTATAGTCCTCTTACCATGGCCATCGATACTTTGTTTGTTTGTTTGTTTGTTTGATTCCCTCTTCGGAGGTTAGGTGATCATGACCTATACTAGCTATATGGATCTGCCCAGTCTCCATGATATTCTGTGTGATTTCGAAAGTAATATGATAAATTTCGTAATATATGATATATATGTTATCTGAATGTATTTGATTTGCTTTTCGAATCTAGGCATGTTTCGATGTATGTTTGTTTTTTGAAGCTTAATATGAAAGTATCCGAAAGTGATTTAAAGTATGAAATGCATTTTAAAAGCATCTTGTTTTTCGTATGTTTTGATACTAGGACTGATTTAAATGCATTTCTTATTGGGTTTTTTAGAAGCTCACCCATTTTCTCTACTTTTACAGATTATTTGCAGTGATCTTTCTATGCCTGTCGTGTATTCAACGTAGGGTGATGGATACGACTCTCTCCCAAGGCTACCTTTGGTACACGTTAAGGTATACTCTTGTTTTTATTACTAGACATCCTGTACAACATAAATACTTTTGTGTAAAAGATATTTTGGGATGTAATCTATATCAGTGTGTATGTAAAGTTTGTTAACTTATAGTTTATACAATAAAATGTCATTCCAAGATATTAAGGAAATGGAATGGAATGTATATTATGGAAAACACTATTGATTATGAAAGGTGATTAAAAGCAGCTGCCTTGGGATTATAAATTGTATTCTTAAATATTACAAGGAGGTAAGTTTGTGAATAAGCCGTTTTGCCGGTAAATTTTTGTTAAAATGAAAAGGATACTTAATCGAATCACTCAGCTAATAACGATTGAGAAATGAAAGGTTAAATAATCAACACTGAACAAGAATGCAACTTAAATAAGAAATTAAGTTTTTTTTAAAAAATTAGCCCTAATTTCCATGTTTTTGGAACGTTACATTAACTATATATTTATCCTCAATTATTATATATGATTCTTGAATTTTTATTTCAGTATGGTCAAATTTACCTCAAATTTTTTTTATTAGATCAATTTATAATTTATCCTATGTTAATGCATGTATTATAGAGGAACTTTAAATTTTAGTGGGGTTAATGTTGACCCCATATTTTGAAGTTGGCTACACTTCTGGTATCAAACCTCAATGAAAAAAAATTAAAAAAATGGAGAAAAGAGGGAAAATAAAAAGACCACCATTAAAGAATGTTAAGAATAACAAACCTTAAGATTGAAGGGGATGAGAAAGGGAGTTAGGGCCAGGAGATAGCGATAGCTAGAGAGTTGAAGCTTGGGTAAGGAGGAAGGTTGACAATGACACAGAATCGAGTTTGACTAGGCAACTTAGATGAATCAACTAGGACGAAAGTAGGATAAAGATGAATAAAGATGAAAATATGATCCTAGGATTCTCTATTCTCTGCTGTGATTATGGAAGAATGATATTCCTTAAAAGTTGAAGTCAAAACCCCAATGCTAATGGAAGCTATAAAGGGTGTGAACAAGATGGTTCAATGTAATGGACACATGATTTACATGGTTCGACAACTTGCCTACGTCCACAAAGAATAGTAGTAGAGTCCACCAGGTAATAAGTGTAAGTGGATTATTCACTAAGTACTAAGTTCCTACTATAGTTGGTTAAGTGTTCAAGTGTAACTTGTTACAAGCGTCTTAAGGCAAGATAAGGCAATTGTAGTGAGACAAAGGCGCAAAGTTAGAGAGATAAAGTCTACTCAAAAGTATGAGTTAAAATGATCTTTTTGCCTTCGAAGGTGTGCCTTTATTTAAGTCATGAAGTGTGCTTAGTTAGTTATGTGTCATTATCTTGTTCATTTTACTTCTCTTAGTAAACTCAATTTGTATTCAAGCTATAAGACTAAAGAGGCAAAGAGATTGGGTATGTCTAAGTGCAGCCTGTTAGACCAAGTAACATAGATTGCGGTTTTTCTTAAGTAGTTTATTACATGATATTACACTGTGGTTATGATTGTGGTATAATTTATGATATTAGAATATGGTTATGATCATCATATAATCTATTATATTAGACTATAGTTATGATTGTGGTATAATTTACGACTATAAACTATGGCTAGTTAAAAATTGTAGCCCTTTTATCTATTAATTAAACTTTAAAATCATGGTTTTTTGGTTATATATCAATAATTAACAAATAATTATTTATGGAAATATTAATTTATTATTCACCTCTTTAATTTCATTACACAAATTATAACAAGTAAAAATAAAAAAATATTCAAAATAATAAAAAAATAAAATTTTATCAACCATATGTCATTAAATAACTCTGGTAATAATAACATTAATTTATTAAAAGCCACATTTCATAACAATAATTGTTTTGAATACAAATATAAATTGTGCAAAAGTAATGTAGACATTCTCCCTTAAACTTCATCACCAACAGGTGGCAACCAAAAAGCATAGCTTTAGTTCAAATATCAACCTATCCGTTTATATATAAAAAAACAATAGTATTACTTCAATAATAATTAATTTTCAAATATAATCAATTAGAGCATAAGACTTTTTAAGGAAATAAATAGCAAAAGTTCCAATAATATAAATAATAAATAAAACTAGATCAATTTAATTAATGAAGCCATATACCTTTTGTGAGGAAGGTCATATTTGTATTATATATTATGGTGTTGTTTATATAAATCTATTTGCTTTTATTTGGCAGATAATTGTTAAGGGTTTTTGTTTATTCGATCATTTTAAGAAGTAACTTGGATTTAACGTTAAAAGATCAACCTAAACCAAATATATATTTTCTCAAGGAATTCCTCTATAAAACAGTAAAAGACATCTTGAATGTCACCATGAATCTATTTAAGTTCATTGTGATTTACTGATTACATGAACTCTATTAGTTTATGACATCATTTGAACTGTAATCTATATAGGAAATCTTGATAAAATATATATTTGATTTGAGTTGATATTTAACTATAACCTTAAATCCAAATTACTTCTTAAAATGATTGAGCAACAAAAGCCCTTAACAATCATGTGGCAAATAAAAAAAGTAGATGCATATCAACATCATAATATATAATTATAAGAGGAAGGATAATTTTTTTATATTGACTCCTAATGCGAGGTTAAGATAATTGCACATATTCTTTAAAAATATAAAAAAATAAAAAAATAAAATATGACATGTATAATCATTTTAATCCCATTTGTGAAGTTAAAAAACTTCATTGCCGGTGTATAGGATAATTATTCCAAGAATATTATTAATATCCCGCTTGCTATAGATGAACTAAACAATATTCTTATTCCATTAATTTTACTAACTCCAGCTGTGTTATCATATATTATGATATTGTTTATGTGCATGTTTGTGATTTTATTTGGAATATTATTGTTAGAGGTCCTTTATCTTAGATCTAGAAAAGAATTTGGATTTATGAAGTCAAGCTGAGTTTTATTTTTTATTTTTAATTTATTTTGTGAAGGAGAAACTCGAATCCTTCGTGAATCAATGGATGTTTATTGTAATTTTTTTTTTTTTAATTACATGAACATTAATAATTTCACGAGGCATTCAAGGCCTCCTCTTACACAAGATAACTTGGAAAATAATGAAGGTTAAGAAGAGGTTCCATAAATTCAAATTCCTTTCTAAATCTAGAAAAGAAAAATTACTACATGTACACATAAACAACATCATAATATATAATTCTACTATGTGCATAAAATATTCAACGCGGCCGTTCAAAATCTGTAACGTATGGCAACGCATATGTTGAAACTAAGACGTAAGCATTTGACACGGCCAACTGCCCCCACTTGGTACACCTGTTTTATGCTCCCTCGAAGTTCAGACGAAGCAGTTGAAACCTGATTAATTGGACTACGGATGCGTAGTTTCCACTCTTTCCCAAAACATTGGTTGCTTCAATCAACGTTTACATTATTAACCTTGGCGATTCTACAAAACGAACCAATTACTAATCATATTATTCGTGCTTTTAAACTGCTTTATTTTACATATTCACTAATGAGGGTTTAAGAACCCATCTGTCAACTCTTTGATTTCATCACAGGGCAGAGGCAGCGATACACTAAAACATCATCTTCTATTAGTATTCCAAAAAATTGTTAGTGATATTTTAAGCTGTGATTGAAGTGTTGAAGTAAACTTTAGTATACTTTATTCTTGGACGCCACATATTACATATCTATGTCTTGGATAACAAGTACATTAAATTTAACAGTAGTGGTAATCTTATGGGTGGACGCCATGATCTTTCTTTATACCAAACAGAATATAGTTAGATTAAATATGAAAATACAAGTAAACGTAAGTAAGAAGGAATTCCAAAATGAAAGAAGTTCATTATTCCTTTCATATTCGGAATTGCTGAAAGAAACAGGGATCAGCGATCAGGTTTTCCGGGAAGCCATTAGCCATGAGAGATGAGTTGGAATTCATTAGCGACATGAGCAGTTGGATAGCTTCTATAAGCAGCTGGAAGAAAACCCTTGTCCTCAGTACCTTCATCTTCTTCGCCATTAGCCTCATTTTTGCGAAGTTTCTATGGTTCGAGGACCGGCTTCCTGTGTTCACCTTCTACAATCCCAGCAAAGTTAAGCTTGGTACAACAGTAACAGTACCATATTGTTGTGTGTGTCTTAATGAAGCTGAAGATGGCGAGAGACTACGGCGGCTGCCCAGATGCAACCACTGTTTCCATGTTGATTGCATAGATGCGTGGCTCCAATACCGTTCCACTTGTCCTCTTTGCAGAAATGAGGTGTCTATCCGCCGCTCCCAAAATCAACGTGGTCTTCTTTCTTCCATTCTTCTTTCATTTTTGCAGAATCTTCTTAGGAAAATGAGTAGTACTACACCTCCTCTCAACTTTACAACTACCTTGGTGTAGAATGGAAATGGAAATCCAGGTACATTTTTGAAGTTATTATATACCTTCGGTGTAGCAAAGCTATTACAGAAGCGCCTCATTTAATTTCCTCAATGTCCACATTCTTCAATAGTTGTACTTGTAGTGCATTCATTTATCTTAATAAATGGTTAATTCAGCAAAGAGTTCTTCAAAACTTCTCTTTAATTCATCCTTGGTTGCTGGAAACTGCAAGGGTAAACTTGTTACAAACATTTACTTCTATTGGAAGAAAGAACGTTGTAATTAGGGATGGCAAAATGCATCTTTGAATTCTTTATTTACAAAAAAATTAGGTTGTGCTTGATAGGAAGGGTCCAAAGGAGGAATGATAAAAATTATCATTTTTTTATTGTATAACTTAATTATTGAATTAGTAATTTTTTTAATCTTTTCACAAAAAAAAAAAAAAAACATCTCCTCTCTTTCCATTTTTTCTGCAAAATAAAGGTGAAGTGTCTTCTAGAATTATAGTTAAACAATGAAAAAATTAGAAAGATCTAATGGTCGAGTAATTAATTATGACCCGGAACTGGGAGCACTTGAGATTCAGTCCCATCACTTTGACGGGGGCTGTAAGATTAATGGATAGTTGTTTGAGCACTGTTTCTAATCCTATTCCTACCAACCCATTAATGTGTTTAGTGGGAAGTGGGAGGCTACAACCACAATTAAAAGGAAGACGATCAGCACAATTTTCCTGATCATCATATTTACACGTCAACTCATTATACGTGGAATTTGAGATGCACTGGAGCCACTAGTCTTTGCTTTGCTTTGCTTTCGGTACAAGGAGAAGAGGAAGATGTCTTTGGGCTGTACAGTTGGTACATATTAGTACCTGAAATGAACCTGTCCAATCCCCATTTTGTTAGACTGCTAGTTACTACCATCAATATATTAATTTCATGATTTCTAGCAGTTGCATTAATGGCAGGTAACCGAGAATTCTTTTCCTTTCTTCATTTCGTTGAAATTTTTATAATGCTTCTTTTGATTTATTGATGTAAATAATACACAGATATAAATAAGATACTTGAAATTAATCCGATTTTTATCGAGTTGAACTTGAATTCAAATTCAAATAATTTCAGCTATCGAGCAAATTGAATTCAAATAATTTAATACTCAGTTCAAATAGTTTGAGTGTCTAATTAAATTTTTAATTTTACTAAAAAAATAACCCTACGTTGTTGCGGTATGCATCTATTAAATGATTAAAATGATACATCCATGAAGAAATTCAATTTGTCCAAAAACAAAGAGATGTATCTCTGTGCTGTTTTGAATCAACAAATTGAAAATAAACATAAAAATCCTTCAACACGATAACACAAAATGTTACATGGTTTCAAATATGTCTGATATGCAGTGATATATTGTGACTTTGATAACTGATGATTTGAGTTTTCACAAAGATGCATCGGTCCCAGTCCTTATGCGATTGTCAATCACAAATTTTTTCACCCACCAAAATATAATTTGTTGTGGCTGGTATGAATATATCTAACTTGTCACGTTTGAGTATCATCTAGTAGACAGAATGAAATCAACTGAATATTTCTGCATGCATTTTTTTGTGAAAGTCTCTTGGAACATGCTACAAAGGAAGTAAAGTAGTGTTAAGGTTGTTGTGAAGAATAGTTGAATCAATTGTTTGAGAGCATTACTAGAACACAAGATGTTTCAACATTTTTCATCGTCATTGTGCATTTAAAGAATGAAGGGTTAGCATCCATAGTTTCTTGTGAAAATTAATTAGTAATCTCCCCCATTTTTAGGAATGATATTGTCTAGGGAGCTGGTTTGACAGAAGGTAATTGAATTATACAGGGATTAAAATAGTGGCCGCGACACGGTAGCGGCGGAGGCCGCCACCGTTTTCTGAAATATAACGGGTGTGAAAACAATTCACATCCGTAACGGCCAGAAAAAACCGTGAAAACGGTGATAACAGAGGATAGCGGCGATAACGGTCCGTTACCGCCGCTATCCTCCGTTACCACCAAATCCCGTTTTGTTGAGTCTGTTTCTATAAAAACAGACTCAACTCAACAACAAATCTCACAACCCAATTTACAAAAAAATTACCAAACACAGCCATTGCCACTGTCATTGCCACTGCCACTGCTACTGCCACAGCCCCAGCCACATAAAACCACACAGACCTACAGAAGCCACAAACACAGCAATCAGACAGGAACAAACAACGGCAACAACCACGGGCACACACACACAGTACAACAGAACAGACAAACAGAGGTAAACAACGCCACATCTAACAACTGAAAATAAATTAACACAAATTTTTAGGCTAATCTGAGGAGTGAGGAGAGGACAGATCGGGATCTAGGTAGACTCAATCTGTTGAAAACAGGGGAGGGGGGAGCAGATCCGAGCTTTGAAAAGGCCCTATTGTTCGGCGCCCGCGGTGAGCTTTCTGATCTGGTCTGGTGCTGTGTTGAGGGAGAGAGGGCCGAGAGGGGCTCTGGTCTGGTCTGGTGTCTCTGTGAGGGTGAGTGAGAGGACGATCGGTGGGTAAGGAGTCGGGGACGGGACGGGAAACAGGCCGGTGGGGAGTCGGTGCTGACAGTGACACAGAGGACGAACGATGAAGGGAGGCAGGGCCGCTATTGAGTGAGCCGATCGATTTGGGTTGGGTGAGCCTGAGTAAAACAGGATCTGGGGGGGCTGTCTAGGTTGGGGTGGGTTGGCCGGCGGCCGGTTGGGTGGCCAGGAGCCTGGCTCAGGCGGGTTCTGCTGGTGCTGGCTACTGGGTCTGGGTCCGAGTCCGGGAACTGGGAGGGAAAACAGAGAGAAGAAAACCAGAGAATGAATAATCAGAAGAAGAAGATGGAACCGAGAGTTCTGGAAGGGGGGTAGAAGGTGACTGGGGTGAGTTAGGTGACTGGGTAGTTAGGTTTAAACTTTAAAATAATTAATTAATATAATTTTTTTTTATTATTATAAATTTTTAGTAAATAATTTGTAATTAATAATTTTTATATTAAATATTTAATAATTATTTAAAAATGTTTAGTAATTAGTTTAAATTAGTATAATTTGTTAGTAGTTAACTTTTTAATTAGTATCATTTTTAAATTAGTATAATTAATACAAATTTGTAAAGAATTAGTATTAATTAATAAATTTTAAAGTCAATATTTAATAATTAGCTTAAATTAGTATAGTTTTTTAGTAGTTAATTTTTTAATTAGTATAATTTTTTAATTAGTATAAAGTAATACAAATTTTTAAGGAGTTAGTTATAATTAATAAATTTTTAATTAAATATTTAATAATTATAACCAAAATGTTTTGTAATTAGCTTAAATTACAATAATTTTTTAGCAGTTCACTTCTTAATTAGTCTAATTTTTTAATTAGTATAATTAACACAAATTTTTTAAAGAATTAGTATTTATTAACAAATTTTAAAGTCTATATTTAAAAATTAATTAAAAAATGTTTAATAATTAGCTTAAATTTGTATAGTTTTTTAGTAATTAATTTTTTAATTAGTATAATTTTTTAATTAGTATAATTAATACAATTTTTTAAATAATTAGTATTAATTAATAATTTTTAAAGTCAATATTTAATAAATAATTAAAAAAATTTTAATAATTAGCTTAAATTAGTATAGTTTTTTAGTAATTAATTTTTTAATTAGTATAATTTTTTAATTAGTATAAAGTAATACAAATTTTTAAGGAGTTAGTTATAATTAATAAATTTTTAAGTAAATATTTAATAATTATAACCAAAATGTTTTTTAATTAGCTTAAATTAGTATAATTTTTTAGAAGTTAACTTTTTAATTAGTATAATTAATACAAATTTTTAAGGAGTTAGTTTTAATTAATAAATTTTTAGTAAATATTTAATAATTTTAACCAAAATGTTATGTAATTAGCTTAATTAAATGTTTAGTAATTATCTCAATTTGGGTAAAATTAACATTGTGAATATAAATTTTTCAGTAGATTTTTTAATTGTCAAATTTAAGTTATTAATGTTTAAAAATATAGCACTAAATATTATTATAACTTAAGAGAAAAATAATACTTATATTGAATTTTGATAGTGAGCAATTAATATTAAATTTTTAATGTAATACAATATTATAGTAAAATATAAAAAATTAATGGTTCAAATTCAATTATTTTTTGATAAATTGAATTTAGTTTTTTATTTATGTATGAAGAATATAATTTTTTTTATTCATGTTTATAATTACTTATTTTATAGAAAAAAATCAAGCATGCCGCCACGTGAGGAGTTTCCAAGTAAAGGAGTAGAAGGCGCGCCGAGTGATGATATCGGTTGGCATTTCGGAATACCTGTACCAAATGCAAAAGGAATTGTGTCGTGTAAACTTTGTGAAAAGTTGTAAAAGGAGGAATAACACGCTTCAAGGAGCATATTGCTCATAAGACTGGCAATGTCGCACCTTGCCCCAATGTTACCGGTTAGTTATAAATATTATTATTAATTTCTCAATTAAGATTATAAAATTACATCAACATGTACAACTAATTTTTTCTTTTTCTTAACTATATTATTAATAGGCACTGTTAGAGAAAGTATGATGAAACTCCTTCAACAAAGTAAATCAAAGAAATTTGATAACAAAAGAAGAAAAGATGAATTCTTATCACAATTAAGAGGAGAGGATTATGATTATGAAGGGTTCATGGACGAAGAGAATGCTACAAGACAAGCTATGCGAGATAGTGTCCAATCACAACGTGAATGGCATATGAGGCAAGAATTTAGGCAAAGAACTGATGGTTTCAGTAATACTTATGAAGAGGGACGGAGCTCTCACGGTTCAGTTAGTGACTATTTTGATAAAAAAAATAAAGAAATCCATTCCAACTGACTCGAAATTTTCATTAAGGGGAGCCATACCTGAATTGGTTAGAAGCAAGAGTGCAAAGCAACCAAAAGTAAATGATTCTTTTTTAAAGACATTGAGAAAGAAATTAGGTGAATCAGTATCTAAATTTTTGATATATGATCGACTCCCTTTTCAGTTAGCAAACTCTCCATGGTTGCACAATTTAGTTTCTGTAGCAGCAGAAATTGGGCAACATGTCAAACTCCCAACACCTTATGAGGTTTCTGATGTGTATTTGGAGTCAGAGTATAGACAAGTGAAAGAATGGGTTAATGGATTAAAGGTTCATTAGAGTGAATTAGGTGCTACATTGATGTGTGATGGTTGGATAAACAGTTTGAACCAAATGCATATAATTAATTTTCTCGTTTATTGTAGTAAAGGGACCATTTTTTGGAAATCTGTGGATGTCTCTAGTGCTCGTACTAGAGATACTAAATTTTACTATAAGCTATTGGATCATGCTGTAGAAGAGATTGGAGAAGAATACATTGTCCAAATAGTCACTGACAATGAGGCAGCACTTAAGGCTGCTGGAAAAAAATTAATGGAAAAAAGGAAACATCTGTACTGGACGGCCTGTTCAGCTCATTGCTTAGATTTATGTCTTGAAGATATTGGCAAAAAGTCAAGTGTGGAAAAAGTTTTGGACGAGGCGAAGAAAGTGACGTGTTTCATATACAATCATATATGGACGGTTGATTTAATGAAAAAATATACTCAAGGAAGACAAATACTTCGTCCTGGTCTTACCCGATTTGCCACTCATTTCATCCAACTACAGGAGATAATAAAACACAAACAAGGTTTAAGAGAAATGTTCAGTTCAAAGGTTAGTACTTAGTAATTATTTTTTAGTTTTTAAATCTAACAATTTTTTTGTGATATCTTATTTATATTACTTTAAAAATTTATTCATGAATATATAGGAGTTCAAAGAGTCAAAATGGGGACAACAAAAGTCGGGGCCTGCCTATGAAGCCAAAAAAATTGTTTTAGGAAAAGAATTTTGGCGAAGAGCACGTGATATAACAAAAGTTTATGAACCTTTGGTAAAGGTATTGCGGCTTGTGGATAGTGATGAGAAACCAACCATGGGCTTTATTTATGAGGCTATGATAGAGCTAAACGGGCAATTCAGGCAGATTGTCGATACTCTGCTGATTATGAAAAGATTATTGACAACAAATGGATCTTCATGCATTCTGACTTGCATTCAGCTGGTAAGTAGACTAAAAATGTCGATGGTAATTAAAAACATTTTTATGTTTTATCATTATGTTTAAATTAGTTATATATTTATTTTTATTACTTTTAGATAATATTGTTCTGAATTATTTTTAGGTTACTATCTTAATCCTCAATTTCAATTTGGTGTGGAGCATTCTGAAAGTGTGTTAAGAGAAACATTACAAGGGACAAAAGCAGTAATAGAAAGATTAGAATCTTCTATGGATACTCAAATCAGGATGATTAACCAGGTTAGTGTTTAATACTGTTTTATACTCTAAAATTTACTTTGTGTATTAGAAATAGAATTACTTTTTGTATTTATTTATTTGATAAATTATATTTTTTTATCAATATAGTTGATATTATTTCGACAAAAAAATGAGACGTTCGGTACACCTCAGGCACAGAGAGCTTGGAAGCAAATGAATCCAGGTAAACAGTTAATTTATTAAAATTTATTTAATATTATTTAATTATTTTAGATGTTAAATTTATTTTAAATAATTTTATACAGCTGAATGGTGGATGATATATGGCACATGTGTTCCTGAATTACAAAAATTGACAATTAAAGTGCTTAGTCAAACAACTTCGGCATCAAATTGTGAAAGAAATTGGAGCACATTTAGCTATATACACACTAAGGCCAGAAATAGATTGAAATATGAAAGACTTCAGAAGTTAGTATATACTTATTATAATATGAGGCTAAGGATGAGACATCAAAAAAGAATGAGTCTTGATGAGATAAACGATAGTTTCAATCCTATTAGCCTTGATCATATATTTGAAGACGAAGATCCACTTTCAGAATGGTTGCAAGAGAGAGAAAGACCTTTGTTAGATGGTCAAAATTCTGATTGGTTGCCTGCAGATAATTCTGATGATGAAATGAACTATGAACAGTCACATCAATCGAAAGAAAACGTACATCAGTCAAGTACAAATCCGACAGCAACTCAGAATGATGATGACGAGGGTTCAACTCCATCTGATGCTGGTGATGGTGATGGTGGTGGTGATAGTGGTGGTGATGGTGATAGTGGTGGTAATGGTGGTGATCATGGTAGTAGTGCTGATTATAGTGGTGGTGCAAGAGAAAATAGACCTTTCAGTCCACTTGGAGGAGAATATGGGCTTGCTGCAACTAGTGGATTATTCATTGATATGTCAGATTATGGAGTAAATCCATCTTTTAGATCTAGTGGGGATGGAAGTCAAGATAGAGCTCGATCAAAGGGAAAAGCCAAGAAGCACCAACATGATACTTCTGGAGGCTCTTCGTCTAGAAGGTCAAGTTCTACTAATGAATCATTTGGTACTCAAGATCATTATCCATCGAGACCATCTTTACATTTTCAACCTCCTTACGGTTATTATCCCCCACCACAAGGTTATTATCCACCTCAACCATTTCCTAATTATCCTATGCCTTATTATCCTCAAATGTATCCACCTCAACAAATGTATCCACCTCAACAAATGTATCCACCCTCGCAAATGTATCAAGAACAAGGATATGGTTTGACTTTGGAACAGAGATCACAAAGACCAAATCAACGTGGCTCTGAAAGTGAAGAGGGAGAACATGATCTTCCTCGTCATTCGACTATGTGGTAATATGTAAGATTTGAAATATATATAATTTTTATAGCGGATTGAATTTAATATGTTTTTATTCTGTTGATTATTAATTTTTGTAGAAATTCATATAGAAGAGAAAAAAAAAGGAGAAATGTTGATATAATTAATTTATATTAAAAAAATGACAAAAATTTGGTGAAAGAATTCTTTAATATTTTAGATGAAAAATAGTTATATTAATAAGAATTAATTTAGTAATTATTGATCTCCATTTTCTACTTTTGTTATTTTTCAATTATTATAAGTAATTTTATTAAATTATAATGTTTTATTCTAATAAAAAAATTATGACTAAATTTTTCACAAAAATATTAGATTTAATATATCATAAATTACTTTAAAAATGATAAAATAAGACTAATTATGATTATAATTATAAATATTGCATTTTGGGATAAGTTGTGCGGAAAAAAAAAAATCACGACCGCGATAGCCGTTATGACCGCGATAGTCTCCGTTATATCCGTAACCGCGACAAACGCAACGCAACCGAAAACGAGGCCGCGACCGCGTTTTAAATCCCTGATTGAATATAGATTATAGCCATAGGAGATTGAAAATAAAACAATGATAAAAGTATAAGCAGGAAAAAAAGGAAAAAGAAAAGAAGAATGTGATTATTTTTTAAGAAATGTGCATTTGTATGTAATGACTGATTCGTTAATGTGAATTTCTATATTGAATTTCTTCAATGGTCAGAGTAGCTGTCATGGTATAGGAAAAAGCGTTTAATGTGAAGCCTCCGTTATATTGAAAGTGACTATGTCTCGATAACACAGAGCATGGGCATCTACAATAAGTAACAATCTGTTCCTCATAAAAGAAACTCATGAGTGGATTAGCAAGCATCAAAGGGAGAAAATCATGTTGATGAAAGAATGTTAATAATAAGTAATTAACTATCAAGGTATACTGAGTTATGAAAATGGATAAGTACAGGATATAGCACATTGATCTCTATTTGGTCAGGTACTGAGTTTAAATAATAAAATATAAACATGGATATGAACTATGAGTGAAATTTGAGTTTTGTATTTTCATAAAAAATAAAAATAAAAAGTGATAAAAAAGAAGATTTTTTTTTTTCCCTTAGATGATGGGAAGTTTTTTGGCATCTGGTATATTTTTTGGATGATCTCGATAAATTTATAGTGTTCTAATTTAAATGTAAACAAAAATGTAACAATTGCAGGAAAAGATTGCAGAGAAAGAATGTAACAAACTTTATGAGGAATACAAAACAAAGATAAGAACTCTTAGACGTGCATATGTTTTCCAACAGTTTTTCCATTCCTGTTTTGTACCCCCACAAGATATGATTCAGCATCTCTGTGCAAGTCAGTTTAAAATAATAAAAATGGATTGGTAAAGCAGACGAAACATCAAATTATGTTCACAAATAGTAAGCTTGGCAATTATTTTTTTGTTATTAGCACAATAATCAGTATTGTCTTACGTTTTCATGGAAATAGATTGTTGATATAGTGCTTGCATATGCTCGTTTCAAAGTTGGTTATCCTAAAGATTGCAAAGAGAATGGGATCATACTTTACAATGAATACATAACAGAGACATGAGAGTCATTTGTATCTGTCTTGTAAACTAATCAAGTGCAATTAATTATTCCTTTGCATCTTTCCAAGAAACTGAGACATCAATGAAACAATTTGTTTGGGATGGTGAGAAGCTTACTTGGTTTCTGATACTTATCTATTATTTTTTATTGATGTGGATAGATTTGCAATGCTTTCATTTTCTTTGCAAATAATAAAGTATGACCGCGGAGAAAAATGCATCATACTTTATGACGAACATAGGATAGAAATGAAGAATTGTTTAGTTATGCATGTAACTTTTTAGCATTTTCTTCATTTTTGTCCTATAATCTCATAACACGTAATTCAACATTAAGCTTGAAAAGAATTTTTTTTTTCAGAATGATAATGAAGATGGTCTTTCATTTTTTAAGAAAATAAATCCTTCATATAAGGTTTGCATATGTTTGTTTGAAATTTGATTATCGCAAAGTTTGGTAGAGAGATTGATATTATACTTCAGAATGAATGCATAACAAATAGAAAAAAAATGTCGTGCATTCTCAAGATAAATAATACAATATGGATATAAGCTTTTTTGATATCTTCCTTCTAATATTATGAAGCAAAACTCACCATTTTTGTTGATTTCATGAAGAAACGAAGAGATATCTCTGTAATCTTCAATAGCATTAAGGGTAAGAATAAAAATGAAAATATCAATAAATCAAGAAAAAAAATTACAATCTTTGCATTGGAAGAATTCAATTTCAAAGTATGCACGTAATGTGAAAGGAAAAAGGAGATGCAAAGCAAGTCTCAATTAACATCCAAATGACAACACGCACTGCATCCAACATAGGTGGAGTCTAAAAACATTACCAAAAAGAAAAAAAATTAGAAAAACTAATTAAAGAAAGATCTTCCCATGCTATGCAACCAACATAGATAGAGTTAAAAAACATTAAAAAGGGAAAAAAAATAAAGAACTAATTAAAATAAAACAAATAACCAAATATCAAAACTTTAAAAATGAAAAATTACTTGCTTCTGAGGATTTAGCACACCCTAGTTATGAATAATCAAACGTGGACCTTCAAAGCAATGGAGGCATCCAAACTTGCAACCATTGTGGATACTACAACTTTAGCTATGTATCACTACAATTAAAAAAAAAGAAGAAAAAAAAGAAATAAGATTCGCTACAATGACAACAAAATAAAGTTGCAATCTTAGAATTTTTTTAAATCAATTATTTTATTAAACCCTTTCAAAAGTAAATTCAAGTAATCATAATATTAAAACAACAACAATCAAATAATTTTAAAAGGATATCCAAACTCATGCAGCAAAGGTTAACCAAACTGGTAGATGGACACCATGATGAAATAGTAACAGCAAACAATTAAGAATATAATTCTTCAAACTCAAGCTCTCAATAAAATTGATTAAGGTGCCCTTTGGACTACCGTGGATACATGAAAACAAAATTTTGGGGGATAAATTTACTCCCTTACCCCTCAATTTATTTTTTTAATTATTTTATTAAAAACGATATATTTTTAAACGTCTTTTTATGATTTTCAATCTCACCTGAATCAATCTTATTATCAAATTAGCTCTAAACAATTAATAATAGTCCCAAGAAATTGATATGGCGATAAATCATATCATATGTGAAAGAATCTTACCATCTTCATTAGATTTCAAGTTTCATCTCTCAAAGAGAACATTGTCCTAACCGTCATTAATGACACCCAAATGCAAAATTTGTTAAAGAAAGGATAGATAAATTTAAAAGGATTAACAAGTCGGAATAAAACTTCAGAAAAAACAAACAAAAAAAAAAAATCTTTGCGTAATCGTAGATTTTTCAATTTGGACTATCAAGTTGGAATAGAATTTTGGACAAAAGCAATCAATCATAAAAACAGGGAAAGAATCAAACATAATTCATTAAATTTTTAGCTTCATATTTGTTTCCACGTTGTCCAGATTATCATTAACGACACCTAATTCCAAACATTATTGGAGAAAAGGAAGATAATTTGAAAAGGACTGTCAAGTTGGAATAGAATTTTAGACAAAAGAATCATACTCATCCAAGCATAGATGTCATAGTTTAGGTATCACTGACATGTTAGAATATACTTTGAAACCAAGAAATAAGACAAAGCTAAAGACTTAGATATAACTTATGTGTACATGTTTAATGGTGTCTAGCCTTCCTCGAAACACAAATTAGAGAAGTTGCATGCCTCCTCTTCCTTCTTGGTGACCAAAAAATAATAATTTTATTCAACCCTTTGGAGAGCAAATTCAAGTAATCATATTAAAATAACAAAAATCAAATAATTTTAAGAAGATATTCAAGCATATGCGGCAAAAGTTAACCAAATTGGTAAACGAACATCATGACGAAACAGTAACAACATAGAATTAGGAATATAATTCTTCAAACTTATGCTCTCAATAAAATTACCAAGCAATTAATAGTTTCACGAAATTGATAGCAATAAATCATGACATGATATTTGAAAGAATCATACCTTCTTCATTAGATTTCAAGTTTCATCTCCTAAAGAGAACATTGTTCGAAGTTGCAACCATTGTGAATACAATAGCTTTTCTTGTGTAGAGATCACTGCAATATTAAAAAAAAAAAAAATTAGATACTCTATAACGACAACAAAATAAAGTTGCAATCTTAGAATTTCTTAAATGAATTATTTTCAAAGATAAGGGCTTGTCCTACAGTCTCATTAGTTATCCTGTTCTAACCCAAATTAATATTAAAGAAGAGCTATTCTCTTTGCTAAGCACCATTCAGAAAAGACAGAAGGCTTAACTTTTGAAGAAGAGCTACTCAATCTACTAAGTATTACCCAACAAAATAGGAAATTTAGAAGCTACATAATGACTTACCTTAGAAAATTGGGAACTGACTCCTTTGTTTCAATATATTTTTGGCTCTCCAAATTTATAACTCAACTATTTAAATAAAATTTTAAAAAATGGGACATTCACTTGTGATATAGCCAAGTTAAAATTATAAAAACACAATCTCTCAACATTTCAAACATTAAGAACATAATAGGCAGAAATGAACTAAAATTAGCTACTATAATTACTTTACTTTCAAAATCCCAAAAATTATACATATATCTTTGACAACAAATCTCATAAATGATAACATAAAAAGAAAAGTCAGTTGAAAAAGGCATTCCTTTTTTAATAACATAAATTCACACTAACAAACGCATAAAAAAGATTTTACAAATCAAAACTAAATAAAAATATAAAAATGTAACTTCAACATTTAGGTTCATTGAAACAAATAAGACATACATTTATTATAAAGTTGAAAAGCCTCGAGAAACATCTAACCCAAAAATAAGATAAGCTTATTGCATGTATAATTGTGATTTAATACTTATTTGCTTATTTTGACCAGAATTATTATTATTATTTATTTATTTTTTAACACAAGTGAAATCTTTTGGGTAAATCGTGAGCTAATTAGGAGTAGCTCATCTCTCTCATAATCTCACACTTTTATTTCCAAGATTCCAACCTAAAACATCTCGGTGTCAACAGTGCATTCTTGCAGGAAATTGATCTTCCATATGAACTTTAGATGGTTCAACCAGTTGTTTTTGTTGACAAAGATAAACCTTTTTCATGCCTGTAAACTGCCTAAAACCATGTATAGGTCAAAACAATCTCCTCGAACGTGGTGTCAATAATTAAGTACTTTCCTGTTGAGCTACAGAAATTTAGTCTCTAACATTTCCATATTTGTTTTTGCCAAAGACTCAATTCTGATATATTTCCTAGTATATGTGGATGATTTACTTCTTAAAAGGAACAATAGTGCAACAACACATGATTTTCTACAGCAGTTGGCTTAGAAATTTTCTTTGGATTAACTAAAAAAGCATCATAAAATTGGTGTTCGATACTCCAAAGTTTTCTGCTAGTTTTAATGTATAGGAAATATCTGGGCATTATCAAAGAATTCTAATTAGCAAATATTTAGGAAATTTGTTTAATATGTATGAGTCAATTTAAGTGGTAGCAATCTAAAAGAGCAAATGGTAAGCACACCAACAAAGTCACTATTGGAAATAATATGCTTGGATATCCACAGGTACCTCATACTTAAATCTAGATGCGTTTTCAAAAGTCAACTTTATTGTCAATGCATTATAGTAATAGACAGCTCCTATATCAGTCTTGAGGGCAATCAAAGGGTTACTTGAATAGCTCGAAAAGGGCTCAATTAGAATTTAGAAGTTCTAATAGTTTGTTGGAGGGGAATGCAATTCTACAAAGCTCTGAGATCACTGCTTCTATGTAAAACTGGAATTGAATCACATGGCTGCAGATTCCTTAATAACAGATTTATGTGAAACAGCAGTTGCAGCTCACAACCACTCTCCCTCTCCAAAACTTAAGTGCCTACTTTGAAGCAATGATTCAAGTTTATCATCTTAACTTCAGGTAATATTCAATTTTCATTTGCGGATATTCCAATGCAAATAGTAATTAAATGAACATAATCAAAAGAAATCCACATGCAATAGCTACTAAGAAAAAGGGAAGTACCATAAAAATGAAGTTTTAGCTCACTTCTCTAAAAAGATCCAACAAAGCCTCAATAATTTATTTATATTTAAGAAACCAAAGGGCGATATGAAACAGCCCACCTTCTTGCAAATATTTAGAGAACTTTCCTTACCTCTTTACATATATTAAAAGTTCAGTGTTTCTATGTTTAATATTATAAACTTTAAATTTTTATAACATTGTAGTATGTTTTTTATTATTAAAATATAATATATATATATATATATATATAAATAGTAGCTTTAAATGTGAAAAGCAGTTTAAGACATTAAAAAAATAATATATGAAATATTTTTCTAGGAAAACTCATTAAATTAGTATGTAACATTTCAGAATTGCGGAATTGTAGACTAACTTTTTCTTTTCTTGCTATTAGTTGTCTACGTGCAACGAAGTATACGATTAACTTAATTAATCCTTTATAATTATGATAGTAATTCATGTAGTCCACGGTCCCAATCTAACAATAGAGTGATGTGCTCATTGATTCATAAATCAAACTCAACCGAATCCATTTCAACTATAGTCATACAAGAGAATCACGGTGAATACTCCGAATACATCACCTTAGAAGGAGGTTATTATTGATATCCAATCTAGCCTAACTGACTACATTAGATATCTATTACAGCTTGATAGTTACATCCCAACAAAACATAACTTACAAATATACAATTAAACTTGGTTTGTGCTTTATTGCCCGAATGCATAGTATATCGAGAACTGTGTGCCTCTTTCAAAATCAATTGGTTCAAGTCATCGCTATTTGGAAAACAAATTCTGCCCTTGAACCAAAGCAAACTATCACCACTAACTGCATACCCTGATTGTAAATCTTGACCTAATTGACTAGTAAACTCAACTAACTCCTAATTATTTCTCTGT
Organism: Firmiana major; assembly: GCA_033439115.1. Taxonomy (NCBI): domain Eukaryota; kingdom Viridiplantae; phylum Streptophyta; class Magnoliopsida; order Malvales; family Malvaceae; genus Firmiana; species Firmiana major. The sequence goes on along the minus strand of CM065913.1, from coordinate 31,502,824 downwards.
ACCACCATAATCTGATTCATCAAGCTAGGTTTTATCTGAAGACTTGCTAGCCAACAACTCTCAGTGGGTTTTACACTAATCCTAAGCCCAAAAAACTTCTCCAGGAGATCCCACTCCTTAACCATCATATGGGATACCATCCTCTTTCGGCTTAAAACATCTGCTACTACATTCACCTTCCCCTGATGGTAGAGGATCTCATAGTCATAGTCATTTAAAAGTTTCATCCATCGTTGTTGCCTCATATTGAGATTTTTCTAATCAAACAAATACTTCAAGTTTTTGTTGTCAATGTTGATCTGGAACTTCTAATCATATAAATAATGTTACCAAATCTTGAGAGCAAAAATCACAGCGGCTAACTCCAAGTCATGCGCCAGGTAGTTCTTCTCATAATCCTTCAGCTGACGAGAAGCATACGCTACTACCTTATTGTGTTGCATTAGAATACAACCTAGACCCTGTAAGGAAGCATTACTTTAAACGGAGAACCCTTCTGATCCACTCCGAAAGGTTAAGACTAGTATTGAGGTCAATCTACTCTTCATTTCTTAGAAATTCTCTTCACACTTGCCCGACCATTCGAACTTTACATCCTTGCAGGTGAGTTAAGTCATTGGTGTGGCTATCTTAGAGAAATCTTCCATGAAACGCCCATATTGGCCAACCAGTCCTAAGAAACTTCTTATCTCTATGACGCTCTTCACCCTTTCCTATTCCAGTACCGCTTTAACCTTAGACAGATCCATCGACACCTCATCTTTAGACACAATGTGACCTAAGAATGCTATATGCTCTAACCAAAACTCACACTTACTTAACTTAGCATGTAGTTGTTTTTCTCGAAGAGTCAACAATACTATCCTTAAGTGTCGCTTATGCTCTTCCGAAGATTTCAAGTACACCAAGATATCATCAATGAAGATGAAGACAAATTGGTCGAAAAGCCTAAACCCTAAAACTAAACCCTAAACCATAAACCCTAAAACAAAACCATAGATTCTAAACCATCAAACCCTAAAACTTAGAAATTCATCTTTATGTCCTGATACTGTCAGACATCAATCACTACACGAACCATTAAAACATGAAGATAACATGAATTATAAAACTTGTTTGAATCGCAAACATAAAGACGAGACATATTTTGACGTACTATACATGAAACGGCACGATTGACACGTTTTAAATGTCTGTGTAACACGACATGACACAATTAACACGTTTAGACATGATAGATTAAACACGACAGACATGAATAGACGACATAGATGACTTATTAAATGTAAAGCATAATGAAAAAAAAAAAGCTGTCATATTTACGTCAATAATTTAATTTACACTTATTCACATCCATATTAATTAGCATTCACATATTAATAAAAAAATATAACAAAATAATAATATTTTCAATCTATACAATTCATAATATTTAAAACTGCAACAAGGTCACTAGGCTCTGTAGGCATGCCATTGTTGTCTAGAACTCTTATCGGTCCACTAAGATAATGAACTTGTGTTATTTACTTAATCATTTTGCATAACAAGTCTCAAAGATTATTCTATTCAATTTAATTATGTGACAAAAATTATCTAAGTTCAAAATGCAAAACTAATGGGTTAACTAAATTAGTGAACGAGATATAATTAGGATGCTGAAGCTAGGTTTGGCTTGAAATCGTTGAAGAGTTGAATTCAAGTTTATGTAATAAGAAATTATTATCAATCTTTGTTGTTGTTGTAGTAGTAGTAGTAGCAGCAGAGACTAGAAGATTCTAAACCTTTCAACCGCTTCATGAATAGAAAGTGTGTGTGTGACTTCCTAAAAATGACCTTTTCTTTCAAGTAGTCAACTACTTTGTTTAGCTTATCAAATCTAACCAGCAAAAGCAATTACGTTAGAGAACTTGAACGTTCTATTCCTTGTTTTTTTCCTTCAAATCCTACCTACTGGCTCCTGCTAATGCTCATAGTTAACCAAGGTTCCTTTTAAACAAATTGTTATTTAAGTTTAGTATTTTTATCTTAACTATAAGCTTAAAAAATCCAACAAAAAAGTTGCTAGTTGGTGAAAGTGATGTCATTTCTTAAGATAAACAATATTAAAACATACTACATTCATGTTAAGAGCATCAATATTTACTCTAAGTGCGACTAAAGGAGGCTTTTCAATATTCTTTTCACAATTCAGTAAGAATGAGAAAAAAACAAATTAAAATTAAGGAGATGAAAGAAGAAAGAGTTTAGGGCTTTTGAAGGTTAGAGCCACGGGTTAGTTTTTTAGAATTAAAAATTTTGAGAAATTCTTAGAAAAAACTCAATTGGATAGTGAGAAAGAGGATATTGATAGGAAGAAGATGACAAGTTTTGGAAATGAAACGCAGTCGGCAAACGATAACAAATCCCTGAAAATTGGATACTTTTATTAGTCTTTCAATTGTGATGCAAAGAGAAAAAGAAACTAAAAAAATAAAAAAATATATATAATCTCAATGTAAACGAAAATAAGCTACGTCATGCCACTAAGCAAAGAGGTGTACAAAAATAGTCCAAATAAAGAGCCATGTTAGCAAGTTAATGGTACGTCAGCAAAAAGTTAATATTACATCATTTTTAATGGATTGGAGATATTTATCAATATTATCATTTGGATTAATATTTATAAATCAGAATAGTAAAAGAATTTGATTTTTAAAAATTATAATAAAGAGATTAAATGTCAAATTTCGTTAAAGTACAGAGATAAATTATATGAGACAAATGTATCATGTCAACATATTAACGTCATACTAATAAAGTCAATACTACATCAATAAAGTCAATGACACGTCAATAAATTAATGTCACGTTAATAAAAGTTCACTGTCACATTAGTATTTTTAATGGAGAATTTAGTTACCATTATCGAATAGGCTAAAATTTTCAAAGGACCAAATTTTAAATTTCATAATAGTATTATAAGAATCATTGCATAATTTAACCAAAGTTTTTCTTCAATATTCATCAAAAAAAGAAAAGTTTGCTTCAAATATTCCAACATAAGTACAGAGACACACATCTTTATTTCTTTGCTTCATCTTATTCCTTTTCTGCTCAACCGATTCAACCCCGACCTTCCTATAAGGCTTTGACAGCGAAACTTGAGGCTTGTCAACCGCCGATGAATTCATTTGGCCGATTTGTTTTTGGCCAATATTTCCTTCCGATCTGCTTCCATTTTATTTCTTTCCAGGTTTTGATTCTAAATTATTTGTTGGATTTTTGCTTTATAGTGTCGATTGGATTTCGGATTCATTTATTTGCAAGGTAGAAGTGCATTTGAGCTTCTTCTTCTGTTCATTTGTAATCTCTCTCCTAGTTGAAATTCCTGATTCTTTTTTCTAAGTTGTGGTTTAGTTTTAGTTTTTTTTCTAATCTTTGGTTACTTAACTTCCTATGTGATTGTTTTCTATGCCTTGGTTTAGTTTACTGGGTTGCTTTAGTTTAATTTTATTTTTTTTTCTTATTTAAGCATATTAGTTTGATCAATTAATTTTTCTGATATGGGTTTTATTTATTTTAACCAGTTTTGCTTCATCTTTACCAAATAGGTTGATTATCTATCAGTTTGCTTTGTTTTATAGTTTATTTTTTCTTATTGAAGCATGTAGGTACTACTATATTAGAACTTGGTTTGTTCGGTTCATAAGTTTTGATGTGTCATTTATTTTTCTATTTGAGGATCCAGTGTTTCCTGGTACATTGGTATGATGTCAGAGACACTTACGAACACAATTCTCGTTTATATATAATATAGACCGGTGAAGGTATTATTTTGAAGATTAATGGTGTTGATAGGCCAATAACATAATAGTTCCGAAGATTAATATAAGTAACAATAAAACAATTATACAGTCCACTTAGGGCACTTTTATTTATTTTAAAACTCTAATACGTACTATATGAAGGCATAGAGTCTATAAGTTGATTCGGATACGTGATTCTTGGATATGTATCTAAATGCATATTACATATTGAAAAAAAAAACATAGCAGTAGCTAAATATGCAAAGGGCATAGATATTTGCCAAATATTTAGGACTTTGATTGGGTTGGGGCCCTCAGAGGCTGAAATCCATGCCTGAGACTTGCTTCCCAAACCTTCTCGATGTTTGACATGCTGTAACCACATTCATGCTCTCCCATCCTTCCAGTGGATGCACTAACCCAGCAATGCGCCATATGCTCATCACCCTCCTGGCAGCAAGTTCTGTCACATTGAAAAGCTAGCGTTTTATTTTATTTTTTTCAATAAAGTAGAACCAAAATATCGAAACTTCTAGTTCCTGTGACGCTGGAATGAGCATCAATAATGAATTATAATGTGGGAAATGGAGTATGTAGTTCATGGTCAACCTCACAAGAATCAACATTCTCAAGGGCCGTAGGAATCTGCATTGCTGGTGTGGTGTGATAGAAGCAGTTTTTGGGCAATATTTTTGGTGGGAATTTCGAAAAGAGAATAAAAAGTGTTCCTTTGGTTGCCTTCCTTTGTTCCTCTTCACTCAATTCATCTCCCACTAAGCATATCTGCAACATATATCTTCATCATAACTTGTTCACCATTCTGCTATTTTTTTTTTCTTGGTATAGGCTTGCAGTGATAATTGAGAAAAATGGTGCGTTACCTTGAAAGAGCAACTCTTTGACATAACCAATTTATCTTCTGATTTTGTGCCAAATGATTTGTTAAGCTTCTCATACTCATCCTCACTAAATACAGCGACCTACAGTGAAATACAATCATGCTAGGTAAATTATGAGAAAGAAGAAAATGGTAGTGTCCGAAAACAAAGCAGCATTATATTTGAGCTTTATTTCCTTGTGCAGGTGAAAAAGAGAAGTCGGGCATAGTTGAGAAATTTACAAGGAGGCCCTATCAGTAAGTTGCCTTTGTGTATGGGGGCTAGCTATTAAGTAAGCAATGGGATGTCCTAGTACCTGGATGCCCTTCTGGCATAGGGCAAAGGCAACAGCATGAGCAACTTTAGTTAGGTTGCCTTTAAGGAGTACTTGGGTTGTTCCCTTTGGTATGCTATTTAGCAGAACTGCCACTGCCAAGCTACTCCCATCTACCAATTTCACTTTAAGCTGGGGATGCTTGTGCACATACAGCCCACCATACCCCTTGAGCTCTTCACCCAGCACATTTTAGCATCATAGTTTTCTGTTAGAGAAAGTTCTGATATTTTTTTTTTTAAATGTATTCATCCTGCAAGTAGACTTACTGCTTATTGGAATAGGGGTAAAGACTTGCCTGATTCATGAGGCCTAGACTCCACACTCTAGCACCTTTTATCTCTGCCTGTAATATGGCTTCCTCAATCAATTTATTGATGGATTCTTTTTGCCGTTTCGAGATGTACTGAATATTAACAGCAATGCAATAGAGATTATATACATATATGTATATATTGTTATACTAGTTAAGATGAATTAGACAAGAAATAGTTTTAACTTTTTTTTTTTTTTTTGTATTTGGTTGCTTGCACCACCATGCAACTGCATTTTGTTGAGTGAATAAACAAAGCTTCCTTACCTGTACGTTGTACTTGGGAATGGCCCAGGTCTGTAGTCTGATTTTATCAAATCGATTCCCTCAACGACAAAAGTGCGACCATTCCAGCTAAGCATCGCGGACATGAATGAAACAGGCCACAGCAGCCAAAAGTACCAAGTCGATGAGGAGTATGGTTTAGAGGCCAAGGAGGCAAATCCAAGGCGGAGATGATGGATTGACTAGTAAAGTGGGTTAGATGCACCACGTTGGGTGATTCCTCTTTTCGTTTGAGTGAATTTCTATGTAAGGCATCAGAAGATTTGTCCAATGTGCCATAGATGTGATCATAGAATGGCATAAACAGCAAGTAGTTGGTTCTGAACTGTGTGTGGTGCAGCGAGTGAAACCTGCCATTGACAAACATTTTGTGTTAATTATGACATTGATAAGTATACATTTTAGCACTATTACGCTGAGGAAACATTCTGTGGGTCCGATCTGTATTTCGTAGTAATGTCACTTTATAGGACTCGCAATTGTTTTCAACTGTCAGGAGACAAACCAATACTACGAGACTACAAACAAGATGACTGGGAGGAGTGACGAGGAATTAATGGATGGAGTAAAGGTGAGGAATTGTTAATTTCTTAAATTATTGTTTTTTATTTAAGAATTTTAAAATATTTTTTTTATAATCTGTTTCCTTTTCTTAATTTCTACCTTGTAATCAGTTAATTGTTTATTTTGTTCCTTTTTATTTTGATGTTTTAAAATTATACATTTAATTAAAATATATATTACTAAAAAATTTATTAGTTAAAATCTTAAATATTATTTTAATACAAAACATTGTGTCCCTATTTATTAAAATTATTTTTAATTTTTTACCAATTTTATAAATATTAAATATATATTATATTTTATATAAAATTAAATTTAATATCTTTAATAATAATTTTTTTCCACTTTATTTTATCTTAATGTTGCTATTGCATTTGTATTCAAACACATGTCTCAAACACTAATTTTAAACCAACATCATCACTATTACTTTTAATCACTTCTAAGTAAAATTAATCATACAATTTATCTAAATAAACTCTAAGGGGCTGTTTGGTTTGGGAGAATTTTAGATTCTCCTCGTAATTTTTTTTCGTCATTTGATTCTGACGTTTGATTCGGTTTTTTTCTCTATCAGTCATTTTATTTTACCTACAGTACCAAAATTCGGGAAAATTCAGGATTACCTCTGGATCATGAGATATTTTTAAATTCCCTCCAATCAATTTTTTTTTACTATTTTACTCTCAATTTACTTGATATTTGGACCACTTTATCCCTAAACCTATCAATATTACAACTAAACCAATAATAATAATAATAATATTATTATTATTATTATTATTATTATTATTATTATTATGTGTGTATGTATTTTTTTTAAAATAAATGAAGTCATATACATATCTATAATTTTATTGTATCCTTTGTATGATATAAAAATTAGATGAGAAATTAAATAAATGCAAATGTTATTTTTTCTGTCTTTTTATATGTTTTTATTTTATTAAATTTTTGTATCAAATATACCAAAATTAAATGATGATAATAGATATTGCATATAAATAGCTTAATTGATATTTTTACAAATAAATAACTTAATTAATTAAATAAATCAAAATAATTTACATACTAAAAAAATTGATTAACTTGAGTTAAATAAATTAATCAACATTTCTTAAATGAATAAATTTAAATAATAATAAATAATATATAAATAAATATGTTAAATATAGTTTTTATCAAAGTGTTATTCATGTTAAATCAATTATTTATTTAATTTAATACAGAAAGGTAACATAGTAAAATAAATCATTTAGTAATCTTAAATTCTCTTGAACCAAATAAAATAATTAAATATTCACCAAATACAATCAAATGTAAAAATCTAATATTCTCTTAAATTTATAATGTAAAATGATAAAATAATAAAAAGTAAATTTTATATCTCGAGAGTTTTTTTTTTTTTTTGGGGAACGAAACTGCCCTTAAATCACTTCTAATGTACTTCTTGCTCACCCATAGAATGGACTGAAAAGAAAATGGATCAAGGTGAGTTGAGAAATGCGACATTTGGCAATTAAACGCGAACAAGTCTTTCGATGCCAGAATTTGAATTATCAAATTATTACACCGAAAGCGATCTAAATGATTTATAAAGTTAGGAATTTGTCCAAAAGTACAAAGCCGTGTTGGAACAACAGGCTGGCTAAGGCATAGTGGTGTAGCCACATTATAGCTAGTGGGTCACTCGACCACAATTAAATTTTAGAATTTTTTTATAATTCATGCATTAACTCAAGATAAATTATAAATTGATAATAAGAAAATAAGAATTTAAAATAAACTGATCTCACTAAATGAAAATTTAAGAATCAATATATAATATAATATAATATAATTTGATATAATAATTTGGATTAATATATACTTAGTGAAGAATAAATATCACATAAATGGTAATTAAAAGAAGGAAAGTGTTAATATTATTTATGCACTGATTTTTTTCATATTAAAACTAGTTTTGATTTTTTCAACTGTCAAAAACTCTTCACAACTAAATGTTAAAAAAATTATATTGAAAATTTTTGAAGCATTATTTTTTTCATAATTGATTGAATTTTTAAACTTTACGAATAAAATTAAATAATTTCATAATTGATTAAATTTTTAAATTTTACTAGGAAAATTAAATGATTGTTATTGCTAAATCTGCCTGTGACATTGATGTTGATTTTAAAATTCTCTTAGCCTCCAAACTTCTTGGTTTTGAGACTTGATGCTGATAGGGGAATAATGTTTCCTCGGCGTTAGTTTATAGTCTATTTTTTGCTTTTTCCTGGTAACCAAAAAAAAAAAAAATAGATGTAATAAATGAGTATTTTATTATTTTAAAATTGGGTATATGCTAACTTTCTTTTTTTTTTTTTTGGTCACGGTTAACTTTCAGTTTAAAAATTTAAAATTTTATTGTCATAAGACAATTATCAATTTTTTGATCGTACTTAATATTTCTATTGATAATTTTATTATTTAAATTTTTTGTATTAAAAATATATAAAATTTTTCATATCTTACTTTTAATCATTTTACACATCAAACATAATATAAGAAGATATTTTCTAATCCAATCTTATTCTTAATCGTATATTATCCTATTCTATTATTATCTCATGTACCAAATATAATCTCAATCTAATGCATTTAGGTAGCATTTAGTATGGTGAATATAAGCACTTTGCTCAACAATTTAATTAGACACAAAGTGATAACAGTGTTTGATATTCTATTTTACGCTGCAAAGTGATTGCACTTAACTACGTAAAGTAATCTATTCCAAAAATACCCTTTTAATAAAACATATTTTAGATAATTATCATGTATGAAACCTATTTTATTAGGAAGAAGATGAATTATTATGACTTTGAAATCTAACATTCGATTATTTACATTGTCTTTATTATCTTTATTATAGAGGTATTAATTAATTATTTATACTGTAATACAATAATACTTGATTTTCATGAAAAGTTTGTTTAAGTGAAAAACGATTTGGTAAATTTTTTAATTATTTATATTCTAATATAATAAAGTAACGTTTTATTTAAAAATAATGTGATTTTGTTTAAGAATTAAATGGTTTGATGCATTTTCTAATTATTTATATTTTAATATACTAATTAAATTTTAAATTAATAATAATACATAGAAATTTGAAACTAAAAATGTGAGCAATATCAATAATATATCATTACATTTTTATTTGGTAATTAAAATTTTAATTAATTTTATTATATCAAAATTATTTTTATAGCTAAGGGTATTTTTTAAATTTATCACTATTTTTTCAGCAAAATGAATGCATACTAAACATTGTAAAATTATTTTCTTTGCAATTTAAATATGTAAAATCCACGAATTTATCGGTATTTGGTTTTAATTATGAATAATGAAGTAAATAAATAAAATTGAGAATGAGCACATTAGAGAAAAATTAATTAAAATATTTTAACTTGAAGAATAAATAATTATGAAGTCTAAAAATAATTTTTATGAACTAGATTAGTATACGAATAATCCTCCATATCATATAAGTATAAATATTAGACAATTTAATTAAGTATAAAAAAATGATGAAATGGTGGATGAAAGAATGAAATGATGGAGATGGGTTGAAATGATAGAAATGAGTGATGATGGTGATGTTTGACAAAAAAAATGTATATATATATATATATATATATATATATATATATATATATATATATATATATATCAAATAAAAATATATATAGAAATAAAAAATAATATATTGTCACGACCCATTTTCGTGACTAACCACACTACTATTAATTGAGCTGTGAGTCAATATCAATTACCTCATTCTCATCCATTCAATCATTTCTTATAAGAGTTGCGTAAAATATATAGAAACTATGCTTTTATTTAAAACAAAGTCGTTTATATCAGTTTCTGTTATATACATCATCCAAATACAAAAGATAACGTTATTTTTCATTACTAAACAAATACAAAATTCGCATATGTGTATACTTCTATACTGCTGGAGGACTAGAGAGCACGGTAGCAGGAATAAACGCAGTGGACACACTCTAAGGTGTAGAATCTGTAGAGAAGGAAATAAAGAAGTGAGCTAACACGCTTAGTAAGAAAAATATGAAAATAAGTAGATAACTACACTATCTACAATGCTTAAGATACACATTTATCTTCCTTGTAAAACAATATGCATTTATTTAAAATAGCATCTATATGTGCGAAATCATTAATTCGCTAGATCGCTATATGCATCATCATTTTAAATCACACAACACATACTTCGAAAACATTTCCACATAACAACATAATATACATGAGATTAGGTTGGGATGTAATATCAAGTTTCAAAGGACATTTGGCCATAGTCACTGAATTCCAAGCAATCACGGATCAGGTGTGCGGGAATCCCATGCCTAGGGAGGCGGATCAACCATCCCGTCAGCACACTAAGATCACTAAGATAGCACAGTACACCGTACTCCGTGGTTTATCTCACGGTACAGCGTACACTGTGGATCCTTATATATTGTGATATATAGCTGAGAGGATCGAGTAATCTCGAGGTCTACCATCTCAACATCACTATCATCCTTTACCATGTCTCAAATTCATGTGCGAGCAAGTCATTGCAAGAAGACATAGCAATACACAACGACTCCAGCACGGTTTTGCTCACGACACAACCAAATCCATAAACCTTATGTGCGAACAGGTCAGTGTAAGATCACATAGCACTACTTGATGGCTCCAGCACGGCTTTACTTAGAATTTCACATCAAAATCTAGTGCGAGCAGGTATATGTAACTCACAATTAACACGACGACTTCAGTACGATTTCAAATATAAAATTGACAGATGGCTCAATTCTAGTGAAAACGGTACTCAAAACCAAGTTCAGCATGAAAAACGGTGTAAAACGGAGCAAGATGGGTAACTTCCTGTATGGTCACCTATCTATGAAATTTCTCCCACTCAAACACGCTTAACTTTAGAAAATGTGAAATTTAATGCAGAAAGTAAAATCTTGAGCCATTCTATCATTATACGCTTAGAAAACAACTTTTCTCGATAAAGACACTGAAAACATGCACTTATGCATTTATGCTTTTTTGATAAATTTACAGTATAATTTCATCTGTAAATTGGGCCATTTTAGGAATTTTCTATAATTTGGTTTTCATTTAGATATTTCAATATCTATATACTCTACAATATTTATTGGTATATAGGAGGTAAAAAATATACGTCTAGCTATCTTTAATAGCTTGCATAAATCTCTTATCTCGAATCACGTGGAAGTCACGTTTCTTCATTTTCCACTTCTCGCGATTCGATCTATTTGACTCCAAATATATCTTCGGGAGTTATAATTATCCATCAATTTCATCAGTCAACACTGATATCTTATTTTCTGACTTTGATACAATCATTTTACGGTATTAGGCCCATTTACTCTTATTGGGCCTTACCCCGTTTTAAGTCCACTTTCGCATCACTATTCATCTCGATAAAACTCATTGGGCCCATTAGGCCCATTATCACTCATTGGCCTATTAGTGTGGCCCACTTGGCATCATTGAGCCGAAGACACAAGGCCTTGGACTATGGGAGCTCTCGGCCATGGCATGGGTGCCAAGCACTCCTAGCCACCCATGGCCGAGGCACACCACCATCCACGCCACCCATGTTTGATTTTCACTTAAGCATTTCACTAAACATGTGGTCTTCATGCCTTATGCCTTAGTTTTCTTTAAGGCATTTTCACAAACACATGGCATACCAACCTTATAATCTCATCCAAATGACCAAATTGAATAAAATTAACCATGGCATCATCTTGTACACATGCTAATCTATCCATTCATGCCATAAAATCATGTGTATGTGCATGGAAAACAAAAGACCCATTTTCGGTCATGGTGTGTTCATAAGGTTCATGGTTGTTTTAATCAACAGTTCATACACCAATCAACTCCAAATAATTCATAGATAAACATACTTGAAGTTGGAAGCTTGAAAACTCACCTAGCTTAGTGTTCCCACTTTGGCTAAAACTTGTGGGAGATTTTGGGTCCTCCAAATCAGCTTCTTAGGTTCTGATTTTTTAGTATGTTTATCCTATCTTAATATGGAACAATTTTCATTAAGGTCACTTGTTCTAATTATGTCTCTAAAGTATTGTTTTCTAGAGTGAGAAAGCTTAAACAATATGGTTTTAATGGTGTTTCTCTCTCTACTCGAGAATGAATAAGATGATAGCCAAATTTTTGATTTTTTTTTCTAACTTAATTTCCAGCCAATTTGTCTTATTTTCAGCCCATGGAATTGGGCTAACCATTAGATTTGGGCTTGGTATCAAAATGGGCTTAAATTTGGGCTTGTCCATTAACTAATGGGCTTTAAGCCTTAAGGCATATTAGGCTCTCGGTTTAAGCTTTATTCTGGGGCTTATTGGGCTGGATTTTCATGGTGATTTGGGCCTTCAATTACCTTTAATTTTGTCCCATAAAATCGGCCCAAGCTCTCGTTCCAATGGGCTTTCACATAGGGCCCACATAGTTTAGTCTAAATGGGCTTTATCCATTAACCTCTTGGCCCAATAGCATTTTCTCCCTCTTTTCCAGCCCAATTCTTTATGGCCCACTTATATTTTATATATTTAATTAAGTACTTGGCTGAATTTTCATGTATGATAACCCACTTTTATTTTTCTCATGTCATAACCGTGGTTTGGTAAAGTTTTAACAATGGTTAGTTCAATAGTCAAAGTCAATATTTCTCATTCGACTTTTGTTGACTTTTGTAAGAAAATCCAATTAGGTGTTTCTCATAATTAAGACACCTATCTCTGCGTTTTGGCCACTTCCAGGAGGCAAAAACTCTAAAACAGCTCAAACAATTTATTTGAACTCGTTTAGGCCCTTTTTAGCCTTTCCACTACTTCCACCTTATCAGGGCCAAACCAAACTAACTTTCTTTCTTGAACCCACTCTCTTTTCATGTTTTAAGTTCTTATTTTTAGTCAGAATGATCGGAATCCCATCGGTTTAGTTTGAGCTCACCATAGCTCATATTTTACCATTTGGTGCTTTTATAAGCACTTTGCATTCCATTTGCACTTAAAACATAAAATGCACATCTCTTATGATTTATATAACATATATCCAGGGTTTACAACTTAGAATCATAAGGATTACATGAAAATTATAGGCCTTACATTCCTCCCCTCCTTCAAGAAATTTGGTCCTCCAAATTAGAACCATATCAATCCTCAAAGAGTCGGGGGTACTTCTACCGTATCAGACTCTCTAACTCCCACATAGCCTCCTCTAAAGTGTGGTGCTGCTAGAGAACCTTAACCAGCGAAATTGTTTTGGACCGTAATACCTTCTCCTTCCTATTTAGTATCTGAATCGGCTTCTCCACATACGACATATCATCCCTGAGCTCCAATGACTCATACTAAATCACATGTGTCGGATCTGGATGGTACTTCTGAAGCATCGATATGTGGAAGACGTTATGAATGCCTACTAGCTCAGGTGGCAATGCTAGCCTATAGGCTTTATCTCTCACTCGCTCCAGTATCTCAAATGGCCCGATATACCGAGGGCTCAACTTACCCTTTTTACCAAACCTTATTATCCCTTTAGTGGAAGAAACTTTCAAGAACACCGACTCACCCATGGTGAACTCCAATGACCTTCGTCTCATGTTAGCATCAATCTTTTGCCTACTTTGAGATATTCTTAATCTCTCACATATCAACTGAACATCCTCAGAGGCTTGCTTCACTAAGTCGGGAGCAAATGCCTTTCGATCACCCATTTTTTCCTATCCAACTGGAGATCGACACCTTCTACCATACAATTCCTCATACGATGTTATTCTGATACTCGAGTGATAACTGTTATTGTACGTAAATTTGGCTAATGGCAAGTGATCATCCCAGGAGCCTCTAAAATCCATAATACTCGCTCTCAACATATCCTCTAATGTCTGGATGGTCCTTTCTGACTGACCATGGGTGTGAGAATGGAAAGCTGTACTGGAACTCAACTGGGTTCCCATAGCTTCCTGAAAATGTTCCCAAAAATAGGAGGTGAAGCAGGAATCTCTATCCGATACGATGCTCACTAGAATACCATGTAGCCTCACAATCTCCTGTACGTACAACTCCGCCAAAGCACTTAGAGTATCTATGGATTTCATGGCAAAAAAATGGGCGGATTTCGTTAATCTATCCACCACTACCCAGATAGCATCATGGTTCAATCTAGTCCTCGGTAATCCCTTGATGAAATCCATGGTGACATGCTTCCATTTCCAAGTCGGTATAGGTAGAGGCTGCAATAACCCCGCAGGCTTCTGAGGCTCTACCTTAACTTGCTGACATACGAGACACTTTGCCACAAACTTTGCGATGTCTTTCTTCATCCCCGACCACCAATACACTCTCTGGAGATTCTGATACATCTTGTTACTCCCCAGATACAATCTATACCTCGATGAATGAGCTTCTGTCAAAATCACTTTCTTTAACTCTAATTCATCTGGAATGTAAATCTTGCCTCTAAACCTCAGTAGACCATAATCACTTACTAAGAAATCGATCACACTACCCCTTTGAATCTGACTTACCCAATCATCACACAATGGATCAGCATGCTAAGCCTGTCGTATCCGGTCAATCAAATTCGACTCCATTTGTAGGCTAGCTATCATATTGTCACTGTCAGAATCAAGGGGGTCTATATCCAAACTGAGGTGAGCAAACTGCTCTAGCAGCTCATGTTCTCTGACCATCATGTATGATACCACTCCGAGGCTCTTCTTGCTCAAGGCATCAGCCACAACATTAACCTTTCCCGGATGGCACAATATCTCGCAATCATAGTATTTCAAAAGCTTCATCCACCTTCTCTGCCTCATATTCAACTTTTTCTGTGAAAATAGATATTTGAGACTCTTATAATCTATAAACACCTGAAATTTCTCACCGTACAAATAGTGGCGCCATATCTTTAATGCAAATACCACAGTCGCCAACTCTAAATCATGGGTTGGGTAGTTCCTCTTATGGTCCTTAAGCTGTCTAGATCTATAAATGACTACCTTCCCATTTTGCATCAACACACAACCTAGTCCTTATCTCGAGACATCTGTATACATTGAGAAACCTCCTGAACTGGTGGGTATGGTGAGAATAGGTGTGGTGGTTAATCTATGCTTCAACTCGTAGAAACTACTTTCACACTTGTCATCCTACTCAAATGCCACATTCTTCCGAGTGAGACGTGTCAATGGAGCAGCCAATTTAGAAAATCCCTTTACAAATTGTTGATACCTGCCAATCCCAGAAAACTGCGGATCTAATAATCGTCTTGGGTCTATCCCACTGTACCATAGCCTCTATCTTAGATGGATCTACTGATACCCTGTCCCTCGAGACTACATACTCAGCCATAAACCACACTTATTGAGTTTAGCATACAACTTCTTATCTCGGAGGGTCTGTAACACTATTCTCAAGTGTTGTTTATGCTCTTCTCTAGACTTCGAGTACACTAACATGTCATCTATAAAGATAATCATGAATCTGTCTAGGTATGGCTTAAATACATCATTCATCAAAGCCATAAACGCTGCAGGAGCATTCGTCAACCCAAATGGCATAACCAAAAACTCATAATGGCCATAACGGGTACAGAACGCTGTCTTGGGCACATCTTCACTCCAAATCCACAACTGATGATACCCAGACCTCATATCAATCTTTGAAAAGATTTGTGCACTTTGTAACTGATCCAACAGATCATCAATATGCGGAAGGGGATACTTATTGTTGATGGTAGCCTTATTCAACAATCGATAGTTTATGCATAGTCGGAAGCTCTCATCATTCTTCTTCACAAATAGAATCGGTACTCTCTAAGGTGAAACACTCGGTCTGATGAACCCCTTATCCAATAGCTCTTGCAACTGCTTCTTTAGTTCCTTCAATTCTACTTGAGCCATTCTATACGGTGGTTTGGATATCATCTCAATACCAGACACCAAATCAATACAGAACTTCATCTCCTTGTCTGGTGGTAACCCTAGTAAATCATCCGGAAAGACATCAGGGAACTCTCTAACCACTAAGATGTCAGCTAATTCCAGGTGTCCCTTATCCATATCTACCATGTATGCGATAAATCCTTCAACACATCAGTATTCCATTCGTTAGTAAAGTCAATCATTCTTTAAGCAACTTAACATACTCTTTTATTTCTTTTAAAATCTTATAAGATACTTTTAGAGGGTGGAAAACATTACTGTCTTAGCATAACAATATAAAACAGCATGGTTTGTAGCCAACAAAATCACATCCGTGGAAGCTTCTGCAGATGCCTGGTCCACCGCAAACACTCGCCCTCGACCAACAACTTGCTTCCCCTTCTCCTTAATTGTGGTCTTCCTCTTAGAAGCAGGAATATCAACTATGGCTCTCTCTAGCTCTTTGCCCTTCTGAGGGGCTGTCTCAACCAGTTCCGAGTAATCACATATCATGTACCCTAGCTTAACACATCTATAACAAACTCTAGTCAATAACGGATATAGCCTACCCCTATGATATCTACCACACACTCTGCACTGCTTGGTGGTAGGTCGAGGTCAGCCAATAACTATACCTCTCGATGCTGGAGGTAAAGTTGGATAAGCTGGAGGGTTTACAGGTCTCTCTTGTACATCCTCAATCCTTAGCCTCTTATCAAATAACCTTTGACCCTTTCTGAATCCTCTATCATCAACTGACGTCTTCTGATCTCTGTCTCTGCCCTTATCACTCCTACCAAACTTTGAGGCCTGTAACTCATAATCCTGCTCGCATAACTGAGCCCTGCACACTGCCTCATTATAGGTGGTAATATCAAATAGGGCCAATCCAGCTCGAATCAATGGTCTCAACCCCTCGATGAACTTTTGAACCTTCCTATCCTCACTGCTCATGGTAACTGTATCATATCTGCCTAAGGATGTAAATCTGGACTCATACTCATCAACTGACTGAGTCTGCGAGACCCTATATATGTATAACCTTGTATATATGTTAATGGAATTATAATATGGATGATTTTGGATCAAGTAAATGTGAATGAAGTTCAAATGAGAATGAATGAGTATCGTGGATGCATATGAAAGTTAAATAAGGGCTGAAGTAGACCCAAACTAAGTAAATGAAAACCTCAACCATCCAAAATAATTATAAGGATGCAAAAGGTATAAAAGAGAGTAAGACAAAGAATTATACGAACCCTTTTTGATTTCCAAGTGATTCGCATAAGTTTCATAATGTGAAAGTCATAGGAAATAAGCCTTACCAAGCTCTAGATGGATATGGATTGCAAAATGACTAGTCAAGCAATCAAAGGCAAGTTAACCTTTGAAAATTTTAGGAAAAACTGTAATGGAAATGCAGAAAATGAAGGCCAGATCGATTTCCCATTCAAGGCAGATTGATCTTTTGTGTAAAACAGAGCAATCCCAAGTGAATTTGCTAAGGCAGATCGATCCCCTACTCAAGCAGATCGATCTCCTTAACTCTCAGGTTGGAGCAGATCTATCTCCTCCTTTAGCCAGATCGATCATGTCCCATTGAAATCGATCGATCTCGTTCACTGAAATAGATCGATCTCAAGCCCTCGACAGATCGATCTCCTGCTTTTAAAATGTCATGAAAATGAGGAATTTAAGCAAGGCAGATCGATCTCCACTCTATGCAGATCGATCTCATCGAGCCATTTATATAAATAGGAGCAGTTGAAATCTATAATTCACGGGAAACAACTCCATTCCTCTCCATTTTCAATCTAAAACCTAGCTTTCTCACTCCTAAATCCACCCATTTTCATTGAGATTTGAGGAAAAGCTATTAGATACAAAGTTGTTCATATCAAATAGAAGAACAACATAGCTTGGAGTCATTTCCTTGTTTGTTGGATTTAAGGACCAAGGAGCATTTCCATTTGGAGCAAGGAGGAATTCAAGCTAGGTGAGTTTCTAAAGCACCAACCTAAGTACATTTGCTTAGATATTGATTTTGGAGTGGACTGGTATGTATATTAATGGTAGGAACTACCTAGAATGCAAAGGAATAATTATGACCTAGAATGAGTCTAGTGTGAGAAAATGAAATGTATTAAAATTAATGATGAATGAGATATCTTAAGGTGATAATGGTGTTGTGAGTATGCTTTTAAGATGGTGTTATGGAATGAATTGTGAGATTTACACAAAAAGGGTAAAATGTGTATTTAAAGCATTGGGTAAAATGCATAAATGAATGAGAGAGTAAGGGTAGAGTATTTCACATCAAGTCCTAAACAAGTAACTAAGTGAGTTACTAGATAAGTTTGGTTAGAAAGGCTTGATGATGGCCAAATGCAAAAATGGGCCAAACATGAATGAAATAGGCTCAATGAAATATATTGGCTAGTTGAAGTCAAAATATGAGTTGACAATATTAACTCAAGTGACTTGTGAATGAATTGTAGCTTTCGAGGATACACCCAGAGTAAGTTGAACCAAAGCGCGAGAAGCTATGAGGAAGAGAGTCGACCCCGAGTAAATCGAGGCAAGAGAATTGTGTGGACTCTTAGAGATATCTATGCGCATTTTGGGTGCATTATGTTTTCTAGAATGCATGTGGTAATAGGAAATGAAATGGGTGATTGAAGGGCAAAGAGTTGAGTTTTGAGAAATGTGCATGAAAACAAAAGCATGATGCTTTGAAAATCCTATTTTATTGCTTTTTAGCAAGTGATTGGTAGGTTGGCTAACATTTGAAATGCTTTTGCATAGGAAATGACTTGATTTGGTTTTATAACCATGTTTTACATAGAATTGAGCCACCTACATGGATTTTGTGAGGATGAAAGCGTGCTAGAGCATGACTCGCATGAGATTTGATGTGTTTTTATACGCATAAGTGCTGGAGCTTAGCTCGCACTAGTTTTCGCATGGATTTCGATGATGTTGTGCTAGAGCTTAGCTCGCACAAATTTTATACTAGTTTTGATATGGTGCTGGAGCATAGCTTGCATTAGATGTCCACCATACTTGTTTTCATGCTTGAGATTACTCGCACGTGGTTTTATGACATGATTGATAGTCGTGCTAGGAGCTTCAAGTAGATTGGGTATCGCACCGATTAAATAGGCTCGCATGTGCATATTGAGATGTGGCGTGATATGATGCGATGATATGGGTCCACGGAGTACGTTGTACCGTGCATGTAGCATGAAGTACGTTGTACCGTGTTGAGATTATGATATACCAGATTCGGATAATGTTTAGTTCTGCTATGGACCAAGGGGTTGGATGTGACCCACCTCCCGTGCGAAAATAGATAGAGGTGATACCCCGCACACCTGATCAGTGTAGCCTGGGATCACAAAGGATATGGCCATAGTCCTAGAGGATATTTTCCTGTTATATTGCCTGTCTCACATGTCTCTTATTTATGAATGAATCCATGTTTTGAAATGTATTGTGAGTCAAGACAGTTCGAGGGAGGGGCTGAGTCCTGACAAGTGTTGATTTTATTGAGATGAGAAAGCATGATAATGGCTTTAAAGTGAACTTACGCATGATGATTTTTCCATGCCTTATTTATGAGATATGCATGGTGGTTTTCCATGCCTTAAATTTAAATTGTGCACTAAATTTTTAATAAGCATAACTTGCTTTACATGTCATTAAAACAAGCATAAACTAATGCTTTTTGAGGTGTGATGAGAAATGTATGGTTTTGAGCATGGCATCACGATCACGTAGATAGTGCAGTATCTACCTGTTCGCATGATTGCCTTATTGAGCGTGTTGTTTTCTCATCCCTCTTATTTTTCCCTCTCTACAGAGCATTGAGTATAGACTGAGGGCGATTGGAGGTTTCTTTTGGTATCCACTGTATCCCATCGCCTAAGGTATACACACTTAGATAATATTGTATCTAAACTTTCTATAGCACAGTATTATTTTGGATGTAACCATTTTGGGGATGTAAAGCAATGTAAACACATGTAAAACAGTAACTCTGATTTATTTATACAAGTGTTTACTTCTAAATTTTAATGAAAATCAAATTGTTATGGTTGGATGAGATAGACATCGATACATAGCCAAACTGTTGAGAGTGTAGCTGATCACAATCGAGGTAAGGTAAGAACGGATAATAAATAAGGTATAAAAAATAAAAAATTTGTGACGATTTTTGGTTAGTTGAGGGTCGTGACAGAGTCCCTTGAGTCAAAGTCATGAACTCCATCTACATCTTTCTCTGAGCAGTGACGCGAATATATTGCCTCTTAAATGCATCTTGAAATATCTCCCAAGTCACGACCTGAT
Organism: Firmiana major; assembly: GCA_033439115.1. Classification (NCBI taxonomy): domain Eukaryota; kingdom Viridiplantae; phylum Streptophyta; class Magnoliopsida; order Malvales; family Malvaceae; genus Firmiana; species Firmiana major. The sequence continues at coordinate 31,482,276 of CM065913.1, read as the reverse complement.
GTCGGGCATTCAGGATAGGCTGCGTGGCTATCCACCAATGTTCAGCCTCACCCTCTAGCACAAAAGCTATGATGTGACCTTCTCGGTAGTAGAGGAATGGAAACATCAGTAAAGCTTCTCCATATTACGAATCCACTGCTCCGCTAATACTGGGTTCTTAACCCCACTGAACGAAGATGATCCAAACTTCCTGAACTGCCTTAATTTATCCAAATCAAAATAATAATCTCCATCACCACCAACCTGCTGTGGAGCTACAGGCGAGGGTGCATTCTGAACTGGAGGGGGTACAGGGATCTCTACCTCTGCAACCTGAGATCTCGTTGTAGGCTGTGCAGGTACAAGTGTTTCAGGAGCAGTTGCCTGACCAGTAGGGTTCACCTGATCGGCTCTGCCCTGTCTACCCTCAATCCTGGCCATTGCCTATGTAAACAACTCCATGATAGTGTCTACACCCCGCTCTAACTGCGCTATACGTGCCTTTATGGCATCACTAGAGCCTGGTAGGGCTCTACCAGAACTAGACCCACTACGCCTCTTGGGCTTATCTCTACGCCCCTGAGAGCGCGAACTCTCTCCTCTACTACTGCGACATCTATTAAACATGTCACATACACAACAACAAGTTTCTCATTCTAAATCCAGCTCGGTATACATAATTGTATCTAAATAATGCATAGTATTATTGTAAGACCCGTATTTTTATATGTAACCTTATGAATTCATAAGTATATATATGTACATGTTATGTGAAGCATAAGTGATGTAAAGTCCATAAATTTAATGTACACACTTGTAATATGAGTTGGGAATGTACACACAAGTTTCATTATGTATGAATATGAAGAAATGGACTTTTATAAGTGATGAATGTGAGTAGAACTCAGAATGAGTAATGCAACAAATGGAATGAAGTTGCATGAGTTGTGTAAAGTCTTTGTACTTCCATTTGGTTTTGTATTATATATCTTTGGTTATATAATGAATGCACACAAGTTTTAATGTGCATAAAGTATGAATGGATGTCATTTTTAAGTCTTAAAGGTGGTTGGATGAGAAAATGACTATGACAGCAAAATTAAGGATGCTTGTGAGAGTTATTGTAGAAAACTGTAGTAAAATCTAGAAAATATGAATGCCAGATCGATCTTATAGAAGGAAAGATCGATCTAGAAGAGAAAAAAATGCTCTTATTCGAGAAATGGAATAGGGCAGATCAATCTTCAATAGGGCCAGATCGATTTTCTAAACATTCTGAAATGAGGAGATCGATCAGCAATGCAAACCAGATCGATTTTCTTAGCTCTCGGCCAAGAGCAGATCAATCCCATCCTTGTGGCAGATCGATCCGTTTAGCTCTCTGCCTGGAGAAGATCGATCTCATCACATAGAGCAGATCGATCTCATGAAATCCAATGCACTGAAAAGTAAGGTGGCAAAGAAAGAGAGATCGATCCTCTTACCATGCAGATTGATCTCCTAGCTAAATTTCTATATAAGAAACGAGAGTTAAGGCTGAAAGACACAGTGACCTAAAACCTCTCAGTTTTTGCTTAAGTGTTCAAACATTTTCCTAGACAAACCACCCTTTTTAGCCAGAATTAAGAGATGTTTCCTTCTACGAAGTTGTTCATTAGCCAGAGGAGAGCAACATAGTTGGAAATGGGACCTGGATACGATAAATTGAAGGTGTTGGTTGATATTACAAGATTTTGGACCAAGTGGCAAGAAAACCAAACTAGGTAAGCTTTCAGGCTACCAAATTCTAGTATGTTAACCTAGCTACTGCTATGAACCTATTGATATATGGGAAGATAGCTAGAAGTGACTATAACATGTAAAGTCACTACGGACCTATGTTAGGTCAAAGAGGAAATAAGAGAATAAAATGGTATTTTGATGATTCAAGATTATAGAAATGATGAATGATACATTTGATATGTATCTGCAGCGTCCGGAGAGATAGACGGAGCTGTAGACATAAATGGTGACATGTGAAGCAGTGTGAGACAAAGAGATACACTGCAAGATCAAGGTAATGGACTTATCTGAGCTATAGAGATAGCTATACATATGTTTTCTTACCTGCTGAATGCACATGTATGCTCTAAATATATAGATATTGATACAGCTAGATAGAAAACTACGTATGAGAATAAGTCGATAGTATGAATTTGCATGCCTTCTATGATTGTTGTGAAAAGAGGTTTTTTACGAATGGTTTGAGAAAGAATGATATTAGAATGGCTCCCAGTTTAATCAATTGCATGATGTTTATAAAGAATGATTGAAGGGAGATTTGCTCTCTCATTCATAACTATACATGGAGCCATTCTATTTCTTTTATGTGTGAAATCGTATTAGAGCATGAGAGGCAATGATAGACTGACCAGCCTCATTTGCAAATTATTTTCAAAGGAATTTTGAGAAAATGAAAAGAGTGCTCGATGCCTCGGGCGATGATGTGATATTCCACTCGAGTTGCTCACACTAGATTTTGGGAATCATGCTAGAGCCTCGAGTATTACTGTGTTTCTTGCTCTGATTTTTGCTCGCATGTGACCCTCTCGATTTAAAGTGAAGGGACAGTTGTGCTAGATGCCTCGATAATACTATGTGTTCTATTCGAGAGCTCGCACTGTGCTTGATGCCTCAGATATGCTGTGTGCTTCCCTTTGAGTTGCTCGCACGTAGTCTCCTGAACTTCTATGTGATGAGTAAAATCGTGCTAGATGCCTCAGGTATGCTGTGTTTCTTACACTGAGTTGCTCACACGAGAGATTATGAAATTACTGTGTGATGGATAATTCGTGCCAGAGCCATCATGTACTGTTGTGTGTCTGACACTGACCTACTCGCAAGAGGTTTTGAGACAATGTAAATGGGTAATAAGGATCCACGAGAGCACGATGTACCGTGAGCATTAGTCATGGGGTACGATGTGCCGTGAATTGAGTTGAGCTGATGGGATGGTTGATCTGCCTTGCTAAGTGTAGGGTTCCCGCACACCTGATCAATGTAGCCTGGAATCCGACTATAGCCATAAGTCTTCTATATCTGTGTGATAGATGTTGTCACTACTGTGTGAGGTGATAGATATCTTCTCTTGCTGTATGTCCGGGGAATGTGATAACCCATGATTATGTCTCATATGAACATTGACTTGCTGTGTGCAAAGTGATTCCGAAATGAACCTGTGTGGTTTCAAATAAAGCATTTTCTATATATGAACTGTGTGAATAGATTATGTGGTGAAAAGTTGTGTGCTACTGTGTGAATATGCATATACCCATCTAGCGAATTAATGATTTTGCATTGATGGAAGTTGTTTTAAAGAACATGCATATTGTTTTATAAGGAAAATGAATATATATATATATTTATATATATTAACATGTAGATAGTGTAGTTATTTACCTACTTGCACATTTTCCTTGCTAAGCGTGTTATGCTCACCCCCTTATTTCCTCCTCCACAGATACTACGCAGTAGTGAGTACTGCAGTCGTCCCTGCTAAGGTGTTCTCCAGTTCTCCAGTAGTATAGAAAGGTATACATTTGTGATGAAAAGAAAACAAAAATTTTGTATCCTATAAATTAATGCACAGTCTAGTGATATTTTGTACGAAAGGGATGTATAGTTAATAGAAACTGATGTAAACGCTTTCGTAATATTTATAAAAGTCCAATTTCTATTTTATATTAGTTTAATTACAATTATTAAACTATAAATGGATGAGGTATGTATTGGATGTTGACTCACAGCCCAACTATTAGGGGTAAGTGGTAAGGTAAAGGTCACGGACCGATAAAGAGGTATCTTATGTCCCTGACTATTATGGGGATGTATATTTCCTAATTACCAACACTGACTCACTTCAGACTAATTCGGGTCTGATACCACTTCTGTCACGACCCATTTTGTGATAAACCACACTACTACTAGTTGGGCTGTGAGTCAATATCAATTACCTCATTCTCATTCATTCAATAATTTCTTATCAGAGTTGCGTAAAAGATATAGAAACTGTGTTTTTATTTAAAACAAAGTCGTTTACATCAATTTCTGTTATATACATCCCCCAATACAAAAGATAATGTCACTGTGCATTACTAAATAGATACGAAATTTGCATATGTGTATACCTCTATACTGCTGGAGGACTAAAGAGCATGATAGCAAGAATAAACGCAGTGGACACACTCTAAGGCGTAGAATCTGTAGATGAGGAAATAAGGGGGGTGACCTAACACGCTCAGTAAGGAATTTTGAAAGCAGGTAGAAAACTACACTATCTACAATACTTAAGATACACATTTATCTTCCTTGTAAAACAATATGCATTTATTTAAAATAGCATCTATCTATGTGAAATCATTAATTCGCTAGATCACTATATGCATCATCATTTTAAATCACACAACACATACTTCGGAAACATTTCCACATAACAACTTAATATACGTGAGATTAGGTTGGGATGTAATATCAAGTTTCAAGGGACATATGGCCATAGTCATAGGATTCAAGGCAATCACAATCAGGTGTGTTGGAATCCCATGCTTAGGGAGGCGGATCAACCATCTTGTCAGCCCAGTAAGATCACTAAGATATCACGGTACATCGTACTCTGTGGTTTATCTCACGGTACAACGTACTCCATGGATCCTCATATAATGTGATATATAGCTGAGCGGACCGAGTAATCTCGAGGTTTACCATCTCAACATCACTATCATCTTTTACCATGTCTCAAATTTGTGTGTGAGCAAGTCAGTGCAAGAACATATAGCAATATATAACGACTCCAGCACAGTTTTGCTCACGACACAACCAAATCCGTAAACCCCACGTGCGAGCAGGTCTGTGTAAGATCACATAGTACTACCTAACGGCTCCAGCATAACTTTACTCAGAATTTCACACCAAAATCCAGTGCGAACAGGTCTGTGTAATTCACAGTTAACACAACGGCTCCAACACGATTTCACACATAAAATCGATCAATGGCTCAATTCTAGTGAAAATGGTACTTAAAATCGAGTTCAACATGAAAAACGGTGCAAAATGAAACAAGATGGGTAACTTCCCATATGGTCACTCATCCATGGAATTTCTCCCACTTAAGCACACTTAACTTTGGAAAATGTGCAATTTAATGCAGACAGTAAAATCTTGAGCCAGTCTATTATTATATTGTAAGACCCACTTTGTACGTACTTGTCGATACCTTTCCTTATGATTCATGTTATTTACACTTCCACATATTAATTGAATCATAAGAAGAGTTTTGACTGAATTAAATTTGTAAATAGAATAAAACGAAATATCGGTGAATATATCAGTAGCCAAATACGGGCCGAGATGGCCATAGGTCAAACGAAAGAGATCAAAATTAAGTTTACGAAAAATATGAATTTAAAATAAGAAAAGATAGTGAATGTATGAAAGGAAATTAGGTTAAATTGGTTTCGAAACAAGTGCAAGGGTAAAATGGTCAAAAGATCGAAATCCGGTATAAATTCGATAAGAGAATTTTAATTTAAAATAAGGTTTTAGGATATCTTGATTTATAATGGGAAAATTATACAATTTCGAGTCCAATTAATCAAGATCCAAAATTTTTAAAAATACCGAAAAGTCACTCGGGACAATATTCCAAAAATACAGAGAAATTATACCGAAAAAAATGGTTAAAAATATAATAAATAAAGTAAATAAAATAAAATAAATTAATTTGGAATAAAATAATACATTAGAGGTCCGGTCGGCTCTCTCACTCATCTCTCTCTATGAAAGAGTCTATACAAGGGAAAAAGTCCTTAAATGCACATTATGAAAAATGGAAAGCAAGAGAAGAGGGCAAGTAGTACGTACCGTATTCACATATTTAGGTTGGTGTCTATTCGTTGTGAAAGACTAGTGATGGATTTCTACAATTAAGAAAGCAGCTTACAGCCAAGAAAAAGCAACCTCCATCCCGAGTGATGGATGAGCCTTACTTAAGGGGTGAAATCAGTCGATGCCTTCATTGAAGTACTTCCTTAGGAAAGGATGGCCTATTGCCTATTGGAGGAAAGAAGAAAAGGTATTCAGCAAGAAGTGGAAGAGACCCTGCTGTTAACGAGGAAATTCATTGGCGAGACCATCACACCTTTTACAGTCAATTCAATAAAAGAAGTGTACTACGAAAGAGGAGTTCTTTGACTCGCGGTTGATCTTTAGAAGATTAGGCACAAGTCTGAGGCCAGAAAGGATAAGGATAAATCAATGCAATTGTTAGAATATTTTAATGATTTTTTAATAATAAAATAATTTATAAATAATAATAATAATAATATAAAGAAGAACTGAAATTGGAATCAGGACGAACCTGAAAACGAAACCGAAAAACCCACGTTGCAAACCCGAGGAGCGACCCACGCCACCGACGACCGATGACCCCCGACGAAGAGCCGAGGAGGAAGAGGAGAGGTCGACGAGCTTGTTGACACCAGAGACGCGCCGTTAGGAGGTCGAAAATTGTCGATTGGAGGAGAGAAAAAATCGAGGAGAAACAGGTCGATTCTCGGTGAACCACGGCTACTGGGCGTGAACGGAGGCTACCGACGTGATCGAGAGGAGGAGGCTGTCCTTTTGAGACTAGTAGCTGCCGACGAAACTGCCGAAAATGCCGGTGAAGGCAAAAAGCAAAAAACAGCACCGTTTGGCTGGTGGGAAAATGAAGGAAAAGGAAGGAAAAAGGGAAGGAAAGGAAAAGAAAAGAAAAGAAAGAAAAAAGGGAAAAAGGAAAGAAAAATTACCGGGGACGACTCGAGATTTGGGTAAGTTGACCGAAGGTCGAGATTGACCTACGGGTAAATTCTGAAAATTTAATTAATATTATATTTAATAGAAAATAACACGGATTTACCTAATTGTTCAGTTTTTCGATAAAGCCCGAACGAGAGCCGATTGAGCTCCGATTTTTGTACCCCGCATCATATTGGATAAGTATATTTTAATTATGATAATATGAGTCCTTTAATACAGAGTTTCGATTATTTTATGAAATTTACGGGTTAATTCTGTATAAAAAGGAATATTATTCGAAATTGTAATGTAATTACCGTAAATAGTATACGGGCTATCCAATGAGTTTGAAATGAAGCCCGATGAGTATTGGTAAACTGAATGAGCCTAGTAAACCCGAAGAAGGGATTTAATAAGTATAAATTGGCTGAAAATGAGTCGAGGCCCATTAAGGTGAAATTGGGCCCAAAAAGTAAAATGGGCCCAGTACTTTAGATTGATCAGTGAATGTGACATACTGATAAAGATATGTGAATTGACCCAAAATATGTGGTTATATGTAGTTTCGTAAACTTGGGTGACGCGTAATTGGACTGAGAGATCGGGTATTATCGAGACGGGATAAGTTTGCGAGTGATTCCAGGTAAGGAAATTTTGTATGTGCATAGAGATACCTATACGTATTTTTGAGGGGGTTTACAGGGCCTAGAATTTCTTAAAGTATCTAGAAATGAAATAATAATTTTTACGAAAATCGGGGCATGGGTGAATAAATAAAAAGATGATATTACCCTTAGGAGTAAAATTTACAAAAAGGGTAGTAAGGCAAATAAATTGCATGATTTTCATGTTTTGATGGTTTATATGAATGTATTGCTTTGGTTTAAGCAAATTTACACATAGGTTGGTTGTTGATTTTATGAATTATATGAAAGGGTACAGGTTTGTACCGGTTACGATTTTAAAGATGTTTTATCAAGATTGAGCCACCTATCATATTTATACGAAAAAAAAGAGTTCTAGAGTTTTACTCGCACTAAATTTTACTGATTTATTACTCATAAAAAGCCGTACTGGAGCATTGCTCGTCGAGAAATTTATGTACAAAAAATCGTGTTGGAGCTTCACTCGCAGAGATTTTAGATATCAAGATATGTATAGCGTCGTGCTGGAGTTTCGCTCGCACTAGACGTGAGGTGACATGCATATAGTCGTGCAGAAGCGTCCTGTAGAATGTGTGTCGCAGAGAGTTGATATGCTCATACGTATACTTTGAGACATGGGTTGGTTATCGGCATAGTATTAGGGTGGATAAGACCTACGACAGACACCCTCAGACTATGATATGGGTCCACGGAGTACGTTGTACCGTGTATGTCACACGGAGTATGCTGTACCATACAGTCATGATGACTCGATGATGTTACTTGATATTCTGGCGGGTAGGATTTGATCCCACCTCCCGTTACAGTTGTGATGCCCCGCACACCGTGATCCGTGTAGCCTGGGATCACAGGGACATAATATGGCCATAGTCCTTGATTTTTCATACAGTAACCTACATGCCTCATATGATATCATACAGTTTGAATAAACCAGGACAGACCCAAAGGAGGGGTAATGTCTCGATTTATTTTTTTAAACGAGATACGATTTAATGAATCAAGGTATTCCCGAGAGATGGGTTTAGCCTTGATGTGGTTGTTTTATGATGAAACAAATAAGTTTTAATGTGATGAGTTTATGATGAAACAAATAAGTTTTAACGTGATGAGATGAGATGTCATACATGATTTTTCCATGGTTGTTTTTTATGTCGATTTCATGATTTCTCTTATATGATATATATACATGTGGCATCGTTTTAGTCTTACCTCATGCTCTAAATGTAAACGATTTTATATCATGACATTATTAGCACGTAGATAGTATAGTTATCTACCTACTTACATTATTGCCTTACTGAGCTAATTATGCTCACCCTTTCATTTTCCACCCTCCACAGAGCATCTACAGTAGTTGAGAGAGGGTAGAGACTACATTCCTGGTTGTCCGCTGCTCCCATCGTGAATCAGGTATACACATCGTACAGTTTTGTATCTAAACAAAGAATAGCACAGTTTTGTAATGAATATACTTCTAGGGGATGTAAATATATGAAAACATATGTATATACAATTTTATAATATATGTACTTATTATTACACTGTCTAAAATTCTAATATTATTACCATGGTAAGAATGATATGGTCAAATGGGATAAGAGTTGAAATTATAACTGACTCATAGCCCAACTTGTTAAAAATAGAATTTGTCATGAGGAGGTGAGAAGTATAGAAAAAGCAAAAAATTTGTAGTGATTTTGTTAGAACGGGTCATGACAAAAGGTGGTATCTGAGCTAGAGTTGATCGGATATGAGTCAGTAATAATAGTTAAGAAATTAAATCCCCATAGTACTGTGCTTTGTTTAAATATAACTGTGTATACCAATATGGGACTCGACTAATAAATGGTCATGGACGCAGGAACTTAGGCATTATGCTTGTCACTTGCCGTGGTAGAGGGGCAAGTTCATATGCTAGAGGCCGTAGAGGTAGGCCCGAGAGCTGTGTAGAGCCACAGACTAGTCAGGCTCCGTATGACCCCATTGAGAGACCAGAGGATACTGAGGCACGCTTCGCTAGGATTGAGCGGAGTATAGAAAGTCTTGTAGAGATAGTTGCACAGACGTTAGGGGCTGGTAATAAACGAGGCCCAGTTGGACAGCCTACTGCTACTGGATAGACTACACAAATTGTTACACCACCACCAATTTAGGATACAGCTTCTCCTGTTGCTCCACAGCCGAGCGGTAGTGATCTGGGTTATGACTATGAGCTAGATAGATTACGACAATTTCAAGAATTTAGACTTCCAATTTTCAGAGGGGTGAAGGACTTGGTTATTACAGAGGATTAGATATATAAGATGGAGAAATTATATGGGCTCTTCAGATGTACATCGACTGAGAGGGTTGCCTTTGTTGTATTTATGCTGAAGGGCGAGGCAGAGCATTGGTGGAGGTCTACTGTGTCTATCCTGAGAGCCCAACACCTAGTGATTACTTGGGAGATATTTTTGGAGGCCTTTAGAAGCTAGTATATTCTGGCCACTACACAACAGAGATTACAGATGAAGTTTATGAGTTTTATTCAGGGAAATCGTTTCGTTGATAAGTATGAGTCGAGGTTCATATCCTTGGGGAGGTATGACCTGGATACATTGAGCAGTGAGAGTCGGAAGGTTCAGAAGTTCATAGATGGATTGAGACCAGCCATCAGATTAAAATTAGCTCCGTTTAACGTCTCTACTTATGAGAAGGCAGTGCACAGGGCTCAGTTGTGTGAGCAGGATTTTGAGCGGAGTACCTCAGAGTTTAGGAAGGTCAGCAGAGCTAGAGATAGATACCAGAAGAGATCCGGAGGGGATAGTGTGATCAGGAGAGGAGGTCAGAGGTTTGTTGATAAGAGACCTCGGATTTAGGAGGTACAAGAGAGGACGAGTAAACCTCCTTTATATCCGGCTTTACCATCACCGAGGGGTATAGTTATTAGAGGGACACGGTTAACTACCGAGCAGTGTAGGAGATGTGGTAGATTTCATGGTACCAAGCCTTGTCCAATGACTACTGGGGTATGTTTTCGTTGTGGGAAGTCGAGACATGTCATAAGAAACTATCCCGAGATGATTACGACAGCCCCAGAGAAGGGCAAAGAGCCAGAGAGAGCTCCTGTTGAGACTCCTGCTCCTAGGAGAAGAGCCACTGCAGAGGAGAAGGGGAAGCAGGTTATGGGCAGAGGGCGAGTGCATGCATTGGACCAGGACACCGCAGATGCTTCAGCGGATGTGATTAAAGGTACCATCCTAATTTTTGATTTAGAAGCATTTGTGTTATTTGATTCTGGTGCTACACATTCCTTCATATCGCCTTCATTTGCATATAAGTTGTTGAAGTATGTACAGCCTACATTGTTAAACAGAATGTTGTTAATTTCTACACCTATGAATGACAGTCAGTTGACTGAGTATGTATATAGAGATTGTTGGCTAAAAATAAGGGGAAAGGATATGTGAGTCGACCTTGTCTTACTGAATATGAGAGATTTTGATGTAATTTTAGGAATGGATTGGTTGACTATAAACCATGCTGTTTTAGATTGCTATGCTAAGACAGCAATGTTTTTAGGGATAGATAGCCTTACTGTAAGTTTTGCTGAAAAGAAATAAAAGGCATATAATTATTGCATCGAAAAATATAGTTATAATTCATCATATTTACGAGGTAAATTTATTTATTAATAATGGATACTTATATGATGAATTATGTTACTAATGGTGGAAATGGTATTTTAAAGGGTTCATTGCATATGTGGTTGACATAGATAAGGCACGTCCGAAATTGAGAGACATTCCAGTTGTGACAGAATTTCCAAATGTCTTTTTGGATGAGTTACTAGGGTTACCGCCAGTACGGGAGACAGAGTTCATTATTGATTGACACCTGGTACAGAGCCAATATCTAGACCACCGTACAGGATGGCTCCGGTTGAGTTAGAGGAGTTGAGGAAACAGTTACAGGAATTATTAGAGAAGGGGTTCATCAGACCGAGTATGTCGTTGTGGGGAGCACCGGTTCTGTTTGTGAGGAAGAAGGATGAGAGCCTCCGATTGTGTATCGACTACCAATTGTTGAACAAGGCTACCATCAAGAATAAGTACCCCCTTTCCGAGGATTGATGATTTACTGGATCAGCTACAGGGAGCACAGGTCTTTTCTAAGATTGATCTGAGATCTGGGTACCACCAGTTGAGAGTTTGGGATGGAAATGTACCCAAGACAGCTTTTCGTACCCGTTATGGTCACTTTGAGTTTATGGTTATGCCATTCGGGTTGACGAACATTCCCGCAGCTTTTATGTTATCGATGAATGAGGTGTTTCGACGTTATTTGGATCGTTTGTGATAGTGTTCATCGATGACATCCTAGTTTATTTGAGATCTAGAGAGGAGTATGAGCAGCACCTGAGGATTGTATTTCAGACCCTCCGTGAGAAGCAGTTGTATGCTAAACTCAGTAAGTGTGACTTTTGGCTTGAGCAGATCTCCTTTTTGGGATATATTGTGTCGAGGGATGGTGTGTCAGTGGACCCATCCAAGATTAAAGCAGTAGTTTAATGGCAGAAGTCTCAGACAGTTACAGAGATCAGGAGCTTTCTGGGTTTAGCTGGATATTATAGACGATTTGTGGAGGGGTTTTCGAGATTGACTGCTCCGTTGACACGTCTCACTCAAAAGAGTGTTGCATTTGAGTGGGACAACAGATGTGAGGAGAGTCTTTAGGAGCTGAAGCATCGATTGACCACTGCTTCAATTCTCACCATTCCTACCGGCTCAGGAGATTTTTCTGTTTACACAGATGCTTCTTACCAAGGACTGGGCTATGTATTGATGCAGGAGGAGAAGGTAGTCGCTTATGGATCTAGGCAGCTGAAGGATTATGAGAGGAACTACCCGACCCATGACTTAGAGTTGGCGGTTGTAGTGTTTGCATTGAAGATATGGTGCCACTATCTCTACGGTGAGAAATTTCAGGTATTTACCGATCACAAAATCCTCAAGTATCTGTTCTCACAGAAGGAATTGAACATGAGACAGAGAAGGTGGCTTGAGCTTCTGAAAGATTACGATTGTGAGATTCTATACCACTCGGGTAAGGCGAATGTAGTGGCTGATGCGTTAAGTAGGAAGCACCTCGGGTTGGTTTCTTATATGATGGTACGGGAACACGAGTTGTTAGAGCAGTTTACGAGCCTTAGTTTGGATGTGACCCCACCTGATGTTGAGAGTGGATATATGATTGCTAGCCTGCGGTTAGAGCTAGATTTGATGGATCGGATCCGACAGGCTCAGCGTGATGATCAGCAGTGTATTGAGATAGTCAGGCAGATACAGAGGGGTATTGAGACTGAATTTAAGTTGAGTTCGAATGGATTACTGAGGTTTCAAGACAAGATATGTGTTCCCGAAGATCCTGAGATCAGGAGGTTGATCTTGACAAAGGCTCATTCATCGAGGTCTATCTTGCATCCGGGTAGTACAAAGATGTATCAGAATCTCTGAAAAGTATACTGGTGGTCGGGGATGAAGAGAGACATAGCAGAGTTTGTTGCGAGATGTCTCATCTGTCAGTAGGTGAAGGTAGAGTATCAGAAGCCTGCAGGGTTATTGCAGCCTCTACCTATCCCGACTTGAAAATGGAAGCATGTCACCATGGACTTTGTGATGGGTTTACCGAGGACTTGTAGAGGGAATGATGCCATATGGGTGATAGTTGACAGATTGACGAAGTCGGCACATTTCCTAGCTATGAAAGTCACCGATACTCTGAGTAGATTGGCAGAGCTCTATGTGCGCAAGATTGTGAGACTGCATGGTGTCCCAATGAGTATTGTGTCAGACAAGGATTCCCGCTTCACTTCCCATTTTTGGGAACACTTTCAGGAAGCTATGGGGACCCAGTTGAGATTCAGTACAGCTTTCTATCCTTAGACAGATAGGCAGTCAGAGAGAACTATACAAACCCTCAAGGATATGTTGAGAGCTTGTGTACTTGATTTTAGAGGCTCCTGGGATGATCACCTACCACTCGCAGAGTTCGCCTATAATAACAGTTATCATTCGAGTATCAGAATTGCACCATATGAGGCCTTGTATGGCCGTAGATGTCATTCTCTTGTAGGATGGGAGAAGGTTGGTGACAAGTAGATATTCGCTCCCGATTTGATACATCAGGCCTCTGAGGATGTCCAGTTGATTTGTGAAAGGTTGAACACAGCTCAGAGTCGATAGAAGAGTTATGTTGACAAGAGACGTAGACCGTTGGAGTTTACAGCAGGGGAGTCAGTATTCTTGAAAGTTTCTCCTTCCAAGGGTATTACGAGATTCAGAAAGAGAGGGAAGTTGAGCCCTCGCTTCATAGGACCTTTTGAGATACTCACGAAAGTGGGAGATCGAGCCTATAGGCTAGCGTTGCCACCAGAGCTAGCAAATATCCATAACGTCTTCCACGTCTCCATGCTTTGGAAGTATCAGTCGGATCCGTCACATGTGATCAGATACGAGCCACTGGAGCTCAGTGAGAGTATGTCCTATGTTGAGAGACCAATCCAGATTGTGGATAGGAAGGAGAAGGTATTGAGATCGAAGAGGATTCCCTTGGTGAAAGTACTATGGCAGCATCACACTTCAGAGGAAGCGACTTGGGTGTTAGAGAGTTTGATGAAAGAGAAGTATCCGGAGTTGTTCAGAGACTGATTTGGTTCCAATTTGGAGGACCAAATTCTTTTAATGGGGGAGATTATGTAAGACCCACTTTATACGTTCTTGTTGATACATTTCCTTATGATTCATGTGATGTACACTTTCACATATTAATTGAATCATAAGAAAAGCTTTGACTGAATTAAATTTGCAAATATAATAAAACGAAATATCGGTGAATATATGCAGTAGCCAAATACGGGCCGAGATGGCCATAGGTCAAACGAAAGAGATCGAAATTAAGTTGACAGAAAATATGAATTTAAAATAAGAAAAGATAGTGAATGTATGAAGGAAAATAGGGTTAAATTGGTTTCGAAACAAGTGCAGGGGTAAAATGATTAAAAGATCGAAATCCGGTATAAATTCGATAAGAGAATTTTAATTTAAAATAAAGATTTAGGATATCTTGATTTATAATGGGGAAATTATACAATTTCGAGTCCAATTGATTAAGATCTGAAATTTTTAAAAATACTAAAAGTCACTCGGGACAATATCCCGAAAATATGGAGAAATTATACCGCAAAAAAGGTTTAAAATATAATAAATAAATTAAATAAAATTAAATTAATTAATTTGAAATAAAATAATACATTAGTAGATATTTTAAAATATTTTAATGATTATTTTAATAATAAAATAATTTATAAATAATAATGATAATAATAATAAGAAAAAAAAGAAGAATTGAATTTGGAATCGGAAAGGACTTGAAAACGAAACTGAAAAACCCACGCTGCAAACCCGAGGAGCAACCCACGTCACCGGCGACCGACAACCCCTGACGGGGAGCCAAGGAGGAAGAGGAGAGGTCGGCGAGCTTGTTGACATCGGAGACGTGCTGTTAGGAGGTTGAAAACCGTCGATCGGATGAGAGGAAAAATCGAGGAGAAACGGGTTGATTCCCGACGAACCACGGCTGCTGGGTGTGAACGGAGGCCACCGACGTGATCGGGAGGTGGAGGCGGTTCTTTTGAGACTGGTAGCTACCAGCGAAACCGGCGAAAACGTCGGCGACGGCAAAAAGCAGAAAACGGCACCGTTTGGCTGGAGGGAAAAGGAAGTAAAAGGAAGGAAAAAGGGAAGGAAAGGAAAAGAAAAGAAAAGTAAGAAAAAAAGGGAAAAAGGAAAGAAAGATTACCAGGGACGACTCGAGATTCCGGTAAGTTGACCGAGGGTCGAGATTGACCTACGGGTAAATTTCAAAAATTTAATTAATATTATATTTAATTGAAAATAACCCGGATTTACCTAATTGTGCAATTTTTCGATAAAGTCCGAACGAGAGTCGATTGAGCTCCGATTTTTGTACCCCGCATCATATTGGGTAAGTATATTTTAATTACGATAATATGAGTCCTTTAATATAGAGTTTCGATTATTTTATGAAATTTACGGGTTAATTCTGTATAAAAAGGAATATTATTTGGAATTGTAACGTAATTACCGTAAATAATATATGGGCTATCCAATGAGTTTGGAACGAAGCCCGATGATTATTGGTAAACTGAATGAGCCTAGTAAACCCGAAGAAGGGATTTAATAAGTATAAATTTGCTGAAAATGAGTCGAGGCCCATTAAGGTGCAATTGAGCCCAAAAAGTAAAACGGACTCAGTATTTTAGATTGATCAGTGAATGTGACATACTGATAAAGATAAGTGAATTGACACAAAATATGTGGTTATATGCAGTTCTGTAGACTTGGGTGACATGCAATTGGACTGAGAGATCGGGTATTATCGAGACGGGATAAGTTTGCGCGTGATTCCAGGTAAGGGAATTTTGTAGGTGCATAGAGATACCTATACGTATTTTTGAGGGGATTTACAGGGCCTAGAATTTTTTAAAGTATCTAGAAACGAAATAATAATTTTTACGAAAATCGGGCCATGGGTGAATAAATAAAAAGATGATATTGCCCCTGGGAGTAAAATTTACAAAAGGGTAGTAAGGCAAATAAATTGCATGATTTCCATGTTTTGATGGTTTTATATTGCTTTGGTTTAAGCAAATTTACACATAGGTTGGCTGTTGATTTTATGAATTATACGAAAGGGTACAGGTTTGTACCGGTTACAATTTTAAAGATGTTTTATCAAGATTGAGCCACCTATCATGTTTATACGGAAAAAAGAGTGCTAGAGTCTTACTCGCTCTAAATTTTACTGATTTATTACTCATAAAAAGCCGTATTGGAGCATTACTCGTACGAGAAATTTTTGTGTGTACAAAAAATCATGCTGAGCTTCGCTCGCACGAGATTTTAGATATCATGATATGCATAGTATTGTGCTGGAGCTTCGCTCGCACTAGACGTGAGGTGACATGTATATAGTCGTGTAGAAGCCTCCTGTAGACTGTGTGTCGCAGAGAGTTGATATGCTCGTACGTATACTTTGAGACATGGGTTGGTTATCGACATAGTATTGGGGTGGATAAGACCACGGTAGGCACCCCCAGACTATGATATGGGTCCACGGAGTACGTTACACTGTGTATGTCACACGGAGTACGCTGTACCATGCAGTCATGATGACTCGATGATGTTACTTGATATTCTTGTGGGTAGGATTTGACCCCACCTCCCGTTACAGTTGTGATGCCCCGCACACCGAGATCAGTGAGCCTGGGATCACAGGGACATAATATGGCCGTAGTCCTCGATTTTTCATGTAGTAACCTACATGCCTCACATGATATCATATGGTCTGAATAGACCAGGTCAGACCCGAAGGAGGGGTAATGTCGCGATTTATATTTGTAAATGAGATGCAATTTAATGAATCAATGTATTCCTAAGAGATGGGTTTAGCTTTGATGTGGTTGTTTTATGATGAAACAAATAAGTTTTAACGTGATGAGTTTATGATGAAATAAATAAGTTTTAACGTGATGAGCATGAGATGTCATATATGATTTTTCCATGGTTGTTTTATATGTCGATTTCATGATTTCTCTTATATGATATATATATATGTGTGTGTGTGTGTGTGGCATCGTTTTAGTCTTACTTCATGCTCCAAATGTAAACGATTTTGTATCATGACATTATCAACACGTAGATAGAATAGTTATCTACCAGCTTACATTATGGCCTTACTGAGCTAGTTATGCTTACCCTTTCATTTTCCACCCTCCACAGAGGTAGTTGAGAGCGGGTAGAGACTGCATTCCTGGTTGTCCGCTGCTCCCAACGTGAATCTGGTATACACATCGTACAGTTTTGTATCTAAACAAATAATAGCACAGTTTTGTAACGAATATACTTATGGAGGATGTAAATATATGAAAACATATGTATATACAGTTTTATAATATATGTACATATTATTACACTGTCTGAAATTCTAATATTATTACCATGGTAAGAATGATATGGTCAAATGGGATATGAGTTGGAATTATTACTGACTCATAGCCCAACTCGTTAAAAATGGAATTTGTCACGAGGAGGTGAGAAGTATAGAAAAAGCAAAAAATTTGTAGTGATTTTGTTAGGACGGGTCGTGACATATACACTTACAAAACAACTTTTCTCGATAAGGACACTAAAAACATGCACTTATGCATTTATGCTTTTTCAATAAATTTACAGTATAATTTCATTTGTAAATTGGGTCATTTTAGGAATTTTCTATAATTTGGTTTTCAATTAGATATTTCAATATCTATATACTCTACAATATTTATTTACATATAGGAGGTAAGAAATTTACAATATCTATATACTCTATAGTATTTATTTGCATATAGGAGGTAAGAAATATACGTACAGCTTATTTTCTAACTTTATTACTGTCATTTTACGGTATTAGGCTCATTTACTCTTATTGGGCCTTATCCCATTTTAAGTCCACTTTCACATCACTATTCATCTCGATAAAACTCATTGGGCCCATTAGGCCTATTATCACTCATTGGCCTATTAATAGGGCCCACTTAGCATCATTAAGCTAAAGACACTAGGCCTTGGCCCATGGGAGCTCTCGACCATGGCATGGGTGCTGAGCACTCCTAGCCACCCATGGCTGAGGCACACCACCATCTACGCAACCCATGTTTAGTTTTCACTTATGCATTTCTCCAAACACGTGGTCTTGATGCCTTATGCCTTGGTTTCTTTAATGCATTTTCACAAACATAGGGCATACCAACCTTATAATCTCATCCAAATCACCAAATTGAATAAAATTAACCATGCCACCATCATGTACACATACTAATCTATCCATTCATATGTGTATGTCCATTGAAAACAAAATATCAATTTTTAGCCATGGTGTGTTCATGAGGTTTATGGCTGTTTTGATCAACAGTTCATACATCAATCAACTCCAAATAATTCATAGATAAACATACTTAAAGTTGGAAGCTTGAAAACTCACCTAGCTTGGTGTTCTCACTTTGGCCGAAACTTGTGGGAGATTTTGGGTCCTCCAAATCAGCTTCCTAGGTTTTGATTTTTAAGTATGTTTATCCTCTCTTAATATGGAACAACTTTCATTAAGGTCACTTGTTCCAATTATGTCTCTAAAGTATTGTTTTCTAGAGTGAGAAAGTTTAAATAATATGGTTTTAATGGTGTTTCTCTCTCTACCGAGAATGAAGAAGATGATAGCCAGATTTCTGATTTTTTTTTCTAACTTAATTTCCAGCCAATTTGTCTTATTTTCAGCCCATGGAATTGGGCTAACCATTGGATTTGGGCTTGGTATCAAAATGGGCTTGAATTTGGGCTTGTCCATTAACTAATGGGCTTTAAACCTTAAGGCATATTGGGCTCTCGATTTGGCCTAATTCTTGGGCTTATTGGGCTGGATTTTCACAGTGATTTGGGCCTTCAATTACCTTTAATTCTGTCCCATAAAATCGGCCCAAACTCTCAGCCCAATAGGCTTTCACGTGGGGCCCATATAGTTTAGGCCAGATGAGCTTTATCCATTAACCTCTTGGCCCAATAGCATTTTCTCCATATTTTTCAACCCAATTCTTTATGGCCCACTAATATTTTATATATTTAATTAAGTACTTGGCTGAATTTCCATGTATGGTAGCCCACTTTTATTTTTCATGGTTTGGTTAAGTTTTAACCATGGTTAGTTTAATAGTCAAAGTCAATATTTTTTTCATTTGACTTTTGTTGACTTTTGTAAGAAAATCCAATTAGGTGTTTCTCATAATTAAGACACCTATCTTTGTGTTTTGGCCGCTTTCGGGAGGTGAAAACGCTAAAAACAACTTAAATGATTTATCTGAGCTCGTTTAGACCCTTTTTAGCCTTTCCACTACTTCCACCCTATCAGGGCCAAACCAAACTGACTTTTTTTCTTGAACCCACACTCTTTTCATGTTTTAAGTTCTTATCCTCAGTCAAAATGGTCGGAATCCCATCGGTTTAGTCTGAGCTCACCATAGCTCATATTCTACCATTTGGTGTTTTTTAAGCACTTTGCATTCCATTTGCACTTAAAATATAAAATGCATATCTCTTATGATTCATATAACATATATCAAGGGTTTACAACTTAGAATCATAAGGATTACATGAAAATTACGGGACTTACATATATTATATTAATATATATATATTAATGTATTATATTATAAGTAAAATAAAATAAATAATATATGTATAAATATTTAGATATTTGTGTATAAAATAAAATATAATAATATATTATATGTAAAAGATATTTATTATATAATATATTTTATTATATTAAAAAAATATAACATATATATATATATATATATATATATATATATATATATATATATATATATATATATATATATATATATATATAAGGAAAAGGTGAAGTTGGTGGGAAATATCCCACCAACCATCATGTTTCCTTTGTTAAACAGAGGAAATGAAACCAAACAAAAAACTAAAAGGGGAGAAGGGAAAAGAGGGAGAATAGGAGAGAAAGAGAGAAAGAGAGAAGAGGAGAGAGAGCAGAGGCTGGAGGGAGGAAGACCACGTTGTCTCTGGCCAGAGGGAGGCTGAACAGTTGCTAACGACATGAGGAAAATGACAGATTGAAGAAACAGAAATGGGACGACGTCACTGAGGTAGAGAAGGGCTAAACCGGCCACATTTCGAACAACCCAGCCTTGCCCTAGCCAGCCACAAGCGTCGCGAGATCCCACGGAGCAGCTGGACGTGGAAGCCAGTGAAGAACCGACCGTCAGAGTCAGAAACAACAAGGTTTGCCAGTGAACTGGTTTGGATTGGTTCAGTGAAAAGGTGGGCTAAACCGGTCCGAATTGGTTCAGCCATAAAAGGAAGAAAAAAAAGGGAGAAAATTTGGTGATGCCTGGGTCTAAGAATAAGTCGGTAAGCGGTCGAATTTTACCGTTTTAAATTTTGAAAAATTTATTTAAATTTATATTTGATCGAATTTAACCCGGTTTAAATATATGTAAATGTGTAGCGAGAAAATAGGTGACGAACAAGCGGTTCAGCCTCGATTTGCATGCTAACACGGGAAACTCGGGTAAGTGAATCCCACTTGTTACAACTGGTATAATTTTGTGAGTTAGAAATTAATCGCATAAGTTGCAGATTAATTTCGTATATATTACTTTATGTCTTGGAATTTAAAATCGATTAATGTAAATAATTGTGTGAACTGTCTAAAGACGTAAGTGAATCTCACTTGCTACGATTTAGATGATTATACGAGTTAGAAATTATCGCATAAGTTAAGTATTAATTTGGTGTAGATTGCTTTATATTTTGAAATTGAAAAATTAATTATCGTAAATGATTGTGAACTATCCGAAGACGTTTGTAGACCTCAAAATCAATTTGAAATAGGAAAAGTAATAAATCAACTGGATTGAGAAATATGGATTGTTTTCTGCATTGCAGACTGGGTAATGAGCCATTGTTACCCAGTCTTAACATAGAAATTTTGTAAATTATCGTTATTTTGAATTAAGACTTCTATGCTATCGAAAATGAAATTTCAATTCGTTTGACATGTTTTCGAGCCTCGCAATGATTTTTAGGACACTAAAATCATTGTATGGTATTTTACGGGAGATTTAAAAGTTTATACAGATTTTATCAGTACAATCTCATTCGAATTGTTTAAACTAATTGGAGTATAGGACTTAATTAGCCTACGTTTAGTGATTTCAAATTTAAGTATAAACTTCATTTTGTCTCGATTTCGATATGACCTTTGAAAATGCGATTTTTGAACATTTATTGTTATGGGCATTTTAATGAAGTTATTCCTAATAGAGTACACTGAGACAACCCTGAGTTTACGACTCTTATACAGACAATTTGGCTTGTCCGACATGGTCGGGATAAGTTAAAATTTTGGTTAATCAATAAGATAGGAGACTTTCAGGATTGTGAAGATAGGTAACACCCTAGTCTCTAGGACAATTTTTGCTCATTGATAGGTTCAAAGGGGAAAGTCTCAATCGGAATATAAGTGTGGATATCGGTTATAATTGTAAAACCCAATTATAGAACTTTTTTAATAAGCTATCAAAATGTATGGTTTCTGAATTGTTTACGGACATAAGACCATGATACGAATTAACCTTTTGATGCGGGATAGCATCAGACAGATTTAATTGAGTCCTGAGGCAAGATGTAAATGATGTCCAAGGATTCCAAGTAATATAAGTATGTAAGGGAACTATGTAAGCTATAAAGATAACTATATGTACACGAATTGACTAGCTATTCTTAGATAAATACTATAGGATACGTATTTATCCTAATATCTCAGTTTGAGTTCAATAATAAAAGCTACCCTATACTGTCCCTAAACATAGATCGAACTACACTCTATTTACATAGACACTGCACTACTACATGAACTGCATGTTTTCTGTGCATTACCGTCTACTGCTATTTATAACTGTATACTGATAGGCTGACTTAAGATTTTATTGTTTGCATAAAACTACATGCATTTCGGCGTTAAGCGTGCTTGGGTTGGAGCAATTCCAAGTATGGGTGACCCCCTGGGAAGTTTCCACTCGTATTTTGATTTTTACATCGTTTTATGGATAACTCCAATATTTGAACCTTTTTCAACGTTACCGAGCCACCTATCGATTTTCTGAGTAAAATCGTGCTTGAGCCTTTGTGTAAAATGTGTGTCACACTGACCTGCTCACATTGGATTTTGAGATAAGGCGATGGTTGATGATTGATGCTGGGGTGGTAAACCCTTGAGATTACTCGGTACCCTCAGTCATATTGTATTCTATCGAGGTCCACAGAGTATGTTGTACCGTGTGGACTCACATGGAGTACGTTGTACCGTGTATTGAGTCTTCGAACTACTGTATCGTACTGATTGGTCGACGGACTGGATTAACCCATCCCCTTGAGGCATGTGACACCCTTGCACACCTGATCTGTCACGCCCCGAAAACGCGGAAAATAGGGCTAATTTAAAACTTTTAACTCATCAATTCACAATTAAGGGTGCATTCCTGTGCAATGTCATACATCATCATACTTATCATGCCTCCGGATCTCATCATAAAATAGTATATATCGTATCATATACATTACTCAATTCCAAGTTAATTAATCCTAATACATCCCGTACATCATTGTACAATAAGTGTCTGTAAATATAACTCTAGTCTGGATACATGAAAATTAAATATATACCTCAATACATAAAAGATGGCCTGGAGCTCAAGTCCTCCACTAGCCTCTAATCTGCACGTCGCAGGGAACTCACTTCACTTGAAGCAATCTGGGGGAAAAAAAATAGGGTGAGCTTCTAAATCGCTCAGTAAGGGGGATAAGGGAACTCAGTTATATAAACCATATCACACCTCACAAGTATATATTTGTATATGAAACTCAGTATACTCATTTGAAATCGTAGCATGAAAGTTCTCAAAACATCATCATCTCATAACTCATAAATCATGTGAAAACATGAAGTTAAAAAGGCTCAATATAGAGCACTCACAAGCATGTGTAAATATATGCGATAATGGCTTTATTCAAAATATGTGATAAAATCACCTCAGTAAATAGCACGTGACAAAGTCACAAAACACAACTCATGTGTAAAACGAGACTAGGTAATAAAACTCATAGAAAACTCGTCATGGCACATCAAATATATAATCTCCTCTGGGTGCGCATCCCAGGCATCCTCGTGTAGAGGGAACGTCGACAATAGGGTCGTATGCATGGTATATTGGACTTATATGTTACCAGAACAAGGCCCGACCTTACATGCTGCAAGAGCAATGCCTCGCCTCATGCACACTATCACGTGGTTCCTGGGTCGGTTCCCAGGCGGCCCAGTCTCTCGGTCTTACATGCTACCAAAGCAAGGCCACCCAGAGTTACCAAAACGGGGGTCATCTCACGTTACCAAAACGGAGGCATCTCTCGTTACCAAAACAGAGGAATATCAGACTTACATGCAACCAGAGTAAGGCCTCCCAACGCTACCAAAGCGGAGGAATAATCGGACTTACATGTTACCAGAACAAGGCCTGTGGTCCCTGGGTCGGTCCCCAGGCGTCCCACTATATCGGTCTTACATGCTACCAAAGCAAGGCCCGATGTGTATTCAACATGACACGCCTAAGTCTCAATCATTAGCCATTATCTTATAAAACGTTTTGCCTTCACGTAGAACTCATAAGGGTTTTCTCTCATAAAACTCATTTAAAACATTTGTGTACGCAACACAAAACATATTAAAACCGAGTTTCAACCAGTAAAACACGCACACATTTTCTCAAATCTCAATGTTGCCTTAACGTAGAGCCCAATTTACTTTTCACGCAAACTCAACGGTTTATAAAGCAATTTCACTCTCAGCTTATAAACTCATAAAATAATGGGCTCCAACCGGCTATAAAAATCGTGTGCAATTATATCACAATACAACACTAAACATGCTTGTATTCTCAAATCATGATTCATGCTACAAACAATTCATCAAAACACATACACAAATGGTTTAGTTTTCCCTTACCTCTTTGCATCTCGTATAATGCAATTGTTTCCCCCATATCATGGACTAGCCTGGCATTCCACTCTGGAACTCCCGAGCTGTCCAAACGATGTTAAAACATCAATACTCATCATCACAGTAACCTCAATTCTCAAAATTGAGCATAATTGCTCATAACACCTCAAATTTCTCAATTCTCATAACTCTATCACAAACCACAATCTCGCTCACAACACCTCAACATTCTACATTTCCCATGCCACAATATTAATGCTAATTCACCACATTGTCTAAATCTCCATTTATAGCTCAAAATTCCCAAAATTACCAAAGTTGCTAAATATCATCATCACTCCAATTACATTGTAATTTTATCAATCCCTAATCATTTTCCAACTATTTCAACTCAATACCAACAACCATTACACCAAAATCATCTCAAATATCAAGATCGAGGTTTAGAAATTACCCAAAACTTATGGAGAGCTTATCTCTCATCTCGATTCAATCCGTCTTCCAATTTCCAAGTATGTTGTTCTCCCTTTGATGAGGAACAACTTTCCTTCTTGCCACAACCTCTGATTTGGATGGAAATGGGTGCTTTGGATGAGTGAGAAAGCTAGGGCTCGGGTGGAAATGGGGTTTTGAAGAGAGAGAAAATGAAATTGTAGGAGAAAGCAGGGGTTCCTTATATAGACGGAGGGTAGGAGATCGATCTGGCTCTTGATGAGATCGATCTGCATTTGAATTTGGGGATAATTTTGGGTAATTTTATGCCTAGGAGATCGATCTGTCGAGGGGTGAGATCGATCTCTTAATGGCTACATGAGATCGATCTGCTCCTTCCTTGTCATTTTTAACTCACCAGATCGATCTCTCCTTCTCCAAGATCGATCTGACCTCATAGTTTCACACTTAGGTTAAACACTTAACATGTAAATCTCCAAATATAATTTCCACAATTCACTATTTGGATTATTTCTCATTCATCACATATATATTTAACTTAACTCAATAAATTACACTTCAAGTTCTTATTACATGATTACAATACGTCTAAAATTCTTAGATCTCACATCCTCCCCACCTTAAAAGAATTTGGTCCTCCAAATTCAACTCAACTAGTCAAATTGATGGGGGTATTTCTCCTTCATGAGATTCTCTAGTTCCCACGTTGCCTCTTCCATTGAGTGTTGTTTCCTTAAAACTTTCACTAAT
This sequence comes from Firmiana major, assembly GCA_033439115.1. Classification (NCBI taxonomy): domain Eukaryota; kingdom Viridiplantae; phylum Streptophyta; class Magnoliopsida; order Malvales; family Malvaceae; genus Firmiana; species Firmiana major. The sequence continues at coordinate 31,456,930 of CM065913.1, read as the reverse complement.
GGGATGCTCTTGGTTCTAAGTACCTTCTCCTTTCTATCGAGAATCCGAACGGGTTCCTCAATGTATCTCATGTCCTCTTGTATGTCCATCTCTTCATACTCTATGACATGAGAAGGGTCCGGGTGGTACTTCCTCAACATAGACACATGAAAAATATTGTGTATTCCGGACATCCCCGGGGGTAATGCCAGTCTCTAAGCTACCTCTCCCACTCTCTCAAGAATCTCAAATGGTCCTATGTATCGAGGACTCAATTTTCCTTTCTTCCCAAATCGCATGATACCCTTACTCGGTGATATTTTCAGGAATACTGCATCACCAACATCAAACTCGAGTGCCCGTCTACGCATGTTCGCGTAGCTTTTCTGTCTACTTTGTGTAGCCCATAACCTCTCACATATGAGTTTCACACTCTGTACAGCTTGCTCAATAAGCTCGGGAGCATTTATCTTTCTGTCACCGACTTCTTCCCAAGCTACAAGGGATCTACACCTCCTACCATATAGAGCCTCAAAAGGTGCCATTCCAATACTCGCATGATAGCTGTTATTGTACGTAAACTCTGCTAGGGGTAGGTGATCATCCCATGATCCCTTAAAATCCATCGTACATGCCCTCAACATATATTCCAGGGTCTGAATAGTCCTCTCTAACTGATCATCTGTCTGAGGATGATAGGCGGTACTAAAACTCAATCGAGATCCCATGGACTCCTAAAATTGGGTCCAAAATCTGGAAGTTAACTGGGAATCTCTATCAGAAGTAATACTCACTGGAGCCCCATGTAATTTAGCTATCTCGCTGACATACAACTCAGCTAAGGCATCCACAGTATCTGTGCTCTTGATGGCAAGGAAGTGGGCACTCTTGGTCAGTCTATCCACTATGACCCATATCGCATCATGACCTCTTCGGGTCCTCGGTAAACCCATAATAAAGTCTATAGAGACATACTCCCATTTTCATGTAGGTATAGGTAAAGGCTGTAGTAGTCCTCCGGGCTTCTTATGCTCAGCTTTCACTTGCTGGCATACTAAACATCTAGCCACATACTTTTCCACGTCTCGCTTCATACCACTCCACCAGTACACCTGTCTCAAATCTCGGTACATCTTAGTGCTCCCTGGGTGCATGGTGTATCGCGAGTAGTGGGATTCTCTCAGTATCTGTCTCCTTAGGGTATCATCGTTCGGTACACAAATTCATCCTCTGAATCTCAACAATCCATCCTCACTGATTACGAGATCCGACTGCGAAGTCTGTTCAGCTTGGCTAACCGTATCTATCAACCTCTGATCACTGTGCTGCCTAGTTCTAATCTGATCCATAATCCTGGGCTCTATCCGCAAGCTAGCCAAGAACCCAGTCTCTACCTCTTTAACTCTGACCCGGAGCTCGGTGAACTGCTCTAACAAATCCCATTCCCTGATCATCATAGCAGACATCATACTCTTCCTGCTCAAGGCATCAGCAACTACATTCGCCTTACCCAGATGATATAGAATCTCACAGTCATAATCCTTAAGAAGTTCCATCCATCTCATTTGTCTCATGTTTAACTCTTTCTGATCAAAGAGATATCTCAAATTCTTGTGATCAGTGAAGATCTGGAATCATTCCCCATATAAGTACTGTCGCCAGATCTTCAAGGCAAGTACCACAGCGGTTAACTCCAAATCATGCGTGGGGTAATTTCGCTCATGGTCTTTTAACTGTCGCGATCCATATGCGACCACTCTTCCATGCTGCATAAGCACACACCCAAATCCTTGATGAGAAGCATCACTATAAACAGAAAATCCTCCTAATCCCTCAGGAATAGTCAACACAGGTGCCGCTATTAATCTCCTTTTTAATTCCTGAAAACTGAGTTCACATTGATCAGTCCATATAAACGGAGTCTCCTTGCGCGTGAGCTTAGTCAGAGGAGCGACAATCCTGGAAAATCCTTCCACAAATCTTCTGTAATACCCTGCCAAACCAAGGAAGCTTCGTACCTCTGTAACTGTCCTCAGTCTTCCCCAATTAAGCACAACCTCCACCTTACTTAGATCCACTGATACTCCTTCCTCTAAGACTATATGGCCAAGGAAAGCTATCTGATCCAGCCAAAACTCACACTTACTAAGCTTTCCATATAATTGTTTATCTCGGAGTATCTGAAGTACTAACCACAAATGCTGTGCATGCTCCTCATACGACCGAGAGTATACTAGGATATCATCAATAAAGACTATCACAAATTTATCTAGATAGTCTCTGAACACCTCGTTCATCAATCTCATAAAGGCCGCAGGTGCGTTCGTCAATCCAAAGGACATCACCAAAAATTCATAATGGCCATACCTCGTCATAAAGGCTGTCTTTGGAATATATTCTTCCTTAATCCTTAATTGGTGATAGCCCGATCTCAAATCAATCTTAGAAAAGACTGAGGCCCCTCTTAGCTGATCAAGTAGATCATCAATCCTGGACAGTGGGTATTTATTCTTCACCTTGGCTTTGTTTAGTAATCGGTAGTCTACGTATAATCTGAGACTACCATCCTTCTTTCTCACGAACAACACTGGTGTTCCCCACAGTGAGACACTGGGTATAATGAACCCTTGATCCAATAACTCCTGTAGTTGTTTCTTTAATTCCCCAAGTTCCACTATTGCCATCCTGTAGGGAGGTTTAGAGATCGGCTGAGTATCTGGTACCAAATCAATGGTAAACTCCAGCTCTCTCTCTGGTGGTAAACCTGGTAACTCATCTGGGAAAACATCCGAAAATTCACACACCACAGGTATATCCTCAATCCTCGAATGTTCCCGATCATCATCTGAGATGAGTGTTTCATAACCTTCACATGAACAATCATATTTAATATTCTCCAAAATAATATTAAAATTCTCAAATTGTTTACAAAATTTCATACGTCTATTTACTTAATATTTCAAACGTACACTGTAAGGTTCAGGTAGGGAGAAAGTTACAATCTTAGTGCAGCAGTCTAAACTCACTCGATTGGTTGCCAACCAATCCATCCCCAGAATTACATCAAACCCATGTATATTTAACATGATTAGATCTGCTAACATCACTCTATCTCCCACCTTTATTTCACATCCTCTACAAATTAACTCAGTTCTCTAGGATTCACACATAGGAGTATTTACATGTAGTATATATTCTAGAGGTTTAAACTTCAAGTTTAATCTACATGCAAAATGCTCAGAAATGAACGAATGCGTGGATCCTGGGTCAATTAACACATGAGCCTTATAATCACAGACAGAGAGTGTACCTCTTATAGTTTTTACAGAAGTGTCTGTGGTCTCCTTATCTAGGGTAAACGCACGTCCCTGTGTAACAGGCTTCTTCCCTTTCTCTACAGCAGTGGCCCGTCTCTGGGGGTTCACTCTTTGAGGCTGCTGTCTAGCAGGCTCCAGAACATGTGGTTTCTGAGGTTGAGGGCAATCATTCACTCTGTGACCCATGTCACCACATCTAAAATATCCTAGGATCGACCCAGTATAACTTCCCTTATGCGATCGACCACAGTCTTTACAAACCCTTATCTCAGGCCTACCATATCGAGGGGTCTCCTTGATAATAGGATAAGCTCTGGGTCTCTCCAATCTGCCCTCCTGTACCTTAATCCTTCCTCTCCTGAAGGAACCTCTCCGAACATCTACTTGAGACATCGCTGGCCTCTTGCCCTTATCCCTAGTCACTGCTCTGAATTCATTCTGTGATTGTACAATTTTAATTCCCCTCTCAATCTCTTGTGCTCATCTCAGAGCATCTCCAAACTCAGTAATACACAACCCAATCAATCGATCTCTGATGATGGGCTTCAATCCATACACAAATCTCTCTGTGCGAAGCTCTTCATTCTTGAAAGTCTCTGGATCATATCTCAGCAGAGCAGTAAATCGACTCTCGTAATCATCCACATACATGTCGCCCTATACTAGACTCAAGAACTCTGCTTGCCTCCTTCTCTGGGTAGCTCATGGTACGTATTGGGCTCTGAAGGCTGTCTGAAACTCTTCCCAACCAATCACATCCTTGTGGGACATCAGAATACCCTGGGTAGTACCCCACCAATCTCGATCTCTCCCTTTCAACATATAGGCACTCATACTGACCCTCTCAGCATCGGTACACCCCAGATAATCGAATATAACTCTCAACTCTGTCAACCACTCCTCAGCCTCTGTAGGATCCTTCTTTCCCTTAAATGCGGGTGGATTCATTTTCAAAAAGTCCTTCAGTCAGACCAAACTTCTGTCATGAGGCTGAGTGACGGGGGGCACTAGGTCCATCTGTACTAGGGGTACGGGAGGTCCTGGTGGTGGTGTAGGAGTAGTACCCGAGGTATTAACTCCAAAGTGTTACACGAATAGCGCCGCCATCTGCTCAAAACCTTACCTCACATCGGTCTCAATCTGATTAAATCGAGAGTTAGGACTTTCTGGTTGTGGGGCAGGTGGCGGAGGGGGCTCTGCCTGCCTCCTTGAACGACCTCGTCGTTTACTCATTCTTTATCTCAACTCGTCTCCTGCGCGTACATACCAAAATCGATTGAAATCTCAATCCTCAATTTCAATTCATGACCAGACTATTACAGACACTTGGGATGTATTCTATTTCACTTAACTGACACAGACAATACTAGACACCTTAAGCTCTGATATCAAGAAAACTCTGTCACGCCCCTAAAACGTAGAAAATAGGGCTAATTTAAAACTTTTTACTTATCAATTCACAATTAAGGGTGCATTCCTGTGCAATGTCATACATCATCATACTTATCATGCCTCAGGATCTCATCATAAAATAGTATATATCGTATCATATACATTACTCAATTCCAAGTTAATTAATCCTAATACATCATGTACATAATTGTACAATAAGTGTCTGTAAATATAACTCTAGTCTGGATACATGAATATTAAATATATACCTCAATACACAAAATACAGCCTGGAGCTCAAGTCCTCCACTAGCCTCTAACCCGTACGTCGCAGGGAACTCACTTCACTTGAAGTAATCTGGGGGAAGAAAAAACAGGGTGAGCTTCTAAATCGCTCAGTAAGGGGGATAAGGGAACTCAGTTATATAAACCATATCACACATCACAAGTATGTATTTGTATATGAAACTCAGTATACTCATTTGAAATCGTAGCATGAAAGTTCTCAAAACATCATCATCTCATAACTCATAAATCATGTGAAAACATGAAGTTAAAAAGGCTCAATATAGAGCACTCACAAGCATGTGTAAATATATGCGATAATGGCTTTTCTCAAAATATGTGATAAAATCACCTCAGTAAATAGCACGTGACAAAGTCACAAAACACAACTCATGTGTAAAACGAGATTAGGCAATAAAACTCAAAGAAAACTCGTCATGGCATATCAAATATATAATCTCCTCTGGGTGCGCATCCCAGGCATCCACGTGTAGAGGGAACGTTGACAATAGGGTCGTATGCATGGTATATTGGACTTATATGTTACCAGAACAAGGCCCGGCCTTACATGCTACCAGAGCAATGCCTCGCCTCATGCACACTATCACGTGGTCCCTGGGTCGGTTCCCAGGTGGCCCACTCTCTCGGTCTTACATGCTACCAAAGCAAGGCCACCCAGCGTTACCAGAATAGGGGTCATCTCACTTACCAAAATAGAGGCATCTCTCGTTACCAAAATGGAGGAATACCGGACTTACATGCTACCAGAGCAAGGCCTCCCAACGCTACCAAAGCGGAGGAATAATCGGACTTACATGTTACCAGAACAAGGCATGTGGTCCCTGGGTCGGTCCCCAGGCATCCCACTATATCGGTCTTACATGCTACCAAAGCAAGGTCCGATGTGTATTCAACATGACACACCTAAGTCTCAATCATTAGCCATTATCTTATAAAATATTTTGCCTTCACATAGAACTCATAAGGGTTTTCTCTCATAAAAATCATTTAAAACATTTGTGTACTCAACACAAAACATATTAAAACCGAGTTCCAACCGGTAAAACACGCACACATTTTCTCAAATCTCAATGTTGCCTTAATATAGAGCCCAATTTACTTTTCACGCAAACTCAACGGTTTATAAAGCAATTTCACACTCAGTTTATAAACTCATAAAATAATGGGCTCCAACCGGCTATAAAAATCGTGTGTAATTATATCACAACACAACACTAAACATGCTTGTATTCTCAAATCATGGTTCAAGCTACAAACAATTCATCAAAACACATACACAAATGGTTTAGTTTTCCCTTACCTCTTTGCACCTTGTATAGTGCAATTGTTTTCCCCCATATCACGGACTAGCCTCGCATTCCACTCTGGAACTCTCGATCTGTCCAAACGATGTTAAAACATCAATACTCGTCATCACATTAACCTCAATTCTCAAAATCGAGCATAATTGCTCATAACACCTCAAATTTCTCAATTCTCATAACTCTATCACAAACCACAATCTCGCTCACAACACCTTAACATTCTACATTTTTCATGCCACAATATCAATGCTAATTCACCACATTGTCTAACTCTCCATTTATAGCTCAAAATTCCCAAAATTACCAAAGTTGCTAAATATCATCATCACTCCAATTACATTGTAATTTTATCAATCCCTAATCATTTTCCAACTATTTCAACTCAATACCAACAACCATTATCACCTCATTTTCCAACTATTTCAACTCAATACCAACAACCATTATCACCAAAATCATCTCAAATATCAAGATCGAGGTTTAGAAATTACCCAAAACTTGTGGAGAGCTTATCTATCACCTCGATTCAATTCGTTTTCCAATTTCCAAGTATGTTGTTCTCCCTTTGATGAGGAACAACTTTCCTTCTTGCCACAACATCTGATTTGGATGGAAATGGGTGCTTTGGATGAGTGAGAAAGCTAGGTCTCGGGTGGAAATGGGATTTTAAATAGAGTGAAAATGAAATTGCAGGAGAAAACATGGGTTCCTTATATAGACGGAGGGTAGGAGATCGATTTGGCTCTTGATGAGATCGATCTGCATTTGAATTTGGGGACGATTTTGGGTAATTTTATGCCTAGGAGATCGATCTGTCGAGGGGTGAGATCGATCTCCTAATGGCTACATGAGATCGATCTGCTCCTTGAGGAGATCGATCTTCTCCTAAACAGAAACATTTGGAGATCGATCCCTTCCTCATGAGATCGATCTTCTCTCAAATAGAATCATAAGGAGATCGATCCTCTTCCATTAGAGATCGATCTGCTCACTTACTTTCCTCCTTCCTTGTCATTTTTAACTCACCAGATCGATCTCTCCTTCTCCAAGATCGATCTGACCTCATAGTTTCACACTTAGGTTAAACACTTAACATGTAAATCTCCAAATATAATTTCCACAATTCACTACTTAGATTATTTCTCATTCATCACATATATATTTCACTTAACTCAATAAATTACACTTCAAGTTCTTATTACATGATTACAATACGTCTAAAATTCTTAGATCTCACATGATCAGTGATATTTGAGGTCATTGACTATGGCCATACGTCCACGGTATTGTATCGGGTCCACGGAGTACGCTGTATCGTGTGAACATACATGGAGTATGTTGTACCGTGCATTGAGTCTTTGGACTATTGTATCGTATTGATTGGCCGACGGGCTGGATTGACCCATCCTCCCTGAGGCATATGCTATCCTCGCATACATGATTAGTGATGCTTGAGGTCACTGACTATGGACATACGCCAATTGTTTACTGTATATCCCTGCCTAGTCTCCACTGCTTAAGTACTGAAAGAATTATCGATTGACTGTTTATACTATTATTGTACTGTACTGAATTGTAAATTTACTGAATTGAATTGGAAGCGAATTGTTTTACTGAAGGTTTCTTCAAACATTGCATGAAATATTGTTTTTACACTGCTATTGTTTACTATTACTGAATCATTTATTTACTGTACTCGAACTGAATTGAATAACTATCGAACTGAATTGAAGTTACTGTACTGAACCGAAATTGTTTTACACTGAATAAGTCTTACATATATACATAGCAAGTATTGCTATCTATTTTACTGTTACTGTTTTTAGAATGATATCATTTTACTACATAAGCATGGCATTTTAAGCATGATTGTTGCCCCTGCTAACGGGGATGATAATAGTTAATAACAGAGTCCCAACTAAAGAGATAATAATAGTCAGTAGTGTCCCTGCTAACAGGTTAAAATAGTTAGCAAAAGAAAATGTGAAAAGAGTTTGGGACATGAAATATGGTTTGAATATAAGGATTATGTTACAGATGTAAATATGTTTCGGATGCGAGACTTAACCCAAATAAGGAAATTGCTCCGATATAGATAATGATTGAAATAAGACAAGTTTTAAAGTGTAATAAGTTTCGAATACAAGTTATAGTCTGAATAATAAGTTTCGAATACAGGTTATATTTTGAATGAGTGATGTTTTCGATATATGAATACCTGATATGTGGTATGATTTGGAATTTAGTGTTATGATTTGAGAATGGTTGTGTCCGAAGGATGAATGGGGACTTCAATAAGTTTTGGTTTTCTGCTTTCGACTATGTTTCGAATTTTGATCCCTTATAACCATCATTAGTTCAGGTGGTTAGGTTTAATGGCTAATTAAGGTGTTTTAAAATACCTCACTGCCTGAAAAACTTGACAGCGTCTAGATAAAAGTCTAATCCAAAAACCCAATGTGAGACTTGAGAATTCTATACACATCTAATCATGTAATGTGAACATGAAGTGTAATTGATTGAGCTAAATACGATGTACTCATACATTGAGGTGGTAAGGAATGAAATTTCTAAGGGATGAATGAGAAATAATCAATAGGGCAAACTATGACAACTATATATGGAGATTTTATACTAAGCGTGCAATCATGGTGTGAAACTATGAGGCCAGATTGATCTTGGAGAAGAGGAGATTGATCTGGTAGGCCAAAATGACAAGGAGTGAAAAATTTAAACGAGCAAATCGATCTCCTTGTGATTTTACCTTAAAGGGATTGATCTCCTAAAAGAGCAGATCGATCTCCGAATGTTACTGTAAAAATCAGATCGATCTCCTCACAAGGAGCAGATTGATCTCCTCAAGATTATGAGATCAATCTTGCCCCAATGACAGATCGATCTGGTAGGCATAAAAGTTGCCTAAAGCGTTCCTAATTCAAAGGTAGATCGATCTCATACAGGAGCAGATCGATCTCCTACCCTCTGCCTATATAAGGACCCCTGTGTTTTTGCTGAAATTCATCTTTTCTCTCTCTAGAAAATTGAAAACCCCCATTTTGCTCGAATCCCTAGCTTTCTCTCTCCTTCAAAATGTCCATTTCCATTTGAATAAGAGGTAGTGGCAAGAGGGATAGTTGTTCCTCATCATAAGGGGAACAACATACTTGGAAATCAAAAGATGATTTAAGTTGAGACGTGAATTGAGCACTCCATAAGTTTTGGGTAAATTTTTAAGCTTTAATCCTTGATTTTGAAGTAGATTTCTGCGATTGTGGCTGTAGATGTTGTGATGAATTGGCTAAAAATGGTTAGGGTTCTAAGAAAGTTATTGAGGTATTGAAAAATTTTGAGAATGTGAGCAATTATGCTCGATGTTGAGATTTGAGACCATGTGATGACATGTTGATGATGTTTTTACATCATTTAGATAGCCCGGGAGTTCCAGAGAGGAATACGAGGCTAGTCCGTCGGGGGAAATGATTGCACTATGCGAGGTGTAACGAGGTAAGGGAAAAGTTAAACTCATTTGTGTATGTGATTTGTGATGATATTTGTAGCATGAAATGTTTTTGAGAAACAAGCATGTTTTTTCGAGTTATGATTGATTTATTACACGCGATTTTATAGCTAGACGGGGCCTAATTCTTATGAGTTGTGAACAAAGTGTGAGATTATTTTATAAACTGTTTGAGTTTAAAAGTGAAAAGGGATTCAAGCTCTACGTTAAGGCGTACTGAGATTTGAGAAATGTGTGCGTGGTTTTGTCGGTTTGAGCTCGATTTTTACATGTTTTGTAATGAGTACAAAAAGATTTTCAGATGAGTTTTATGAGAGAAACCATTATGAGCTCTACATAAAGGCAAAATGGTTTTATATGATAATGGTTGTCACTCAGACTTAGGTGTGTCATGTAATAGCACATCGAACCTTGCTCTGGTAGCATGTAAGTTCAATATTCCTCCACTTTGGTAGGGAGAGATGCCTCCGTTCTAGTAACGTGAGATAACCCCCGCTCTGGTAGCGCTGGGTGGCCTTGCTTTGGTAGCATGTAAGTCTGGGCCTTGCGTTGGTAGCATGTAAGACCGATAGTGTGCATGAGGAGAGGCCTTGCTCTGATAGCATGTAAGTCTGGGACTTGTTCTGGTAACACGTAAGACCAATATATCATGTACATGACCATATTGTCGATGTTCCCTCTTTTGAGGATGCCTGGGATGCGCACCCAGAGGAGATGATTTTGATGTGCCATGACAGATGTTTTTATCTGAGTTTTAATTGCCTAGTCTCCGTTTTACCCATGAGCTTGTGTTTCATGGCTTTGCCACGTGCATTACTACTGAGGTGATTTCTATCACGTTCTTACGAGAAAAGCCATTATCGCATCCTAATTTCCACATGCTTGTAACTATGGTTTTTGTACTGAGCCATTTACACTTATGTTTCTGCATGATTTTAGAGAAATGAGATGATTAGGAGGTTTTAATAATTTCATGCTACGTTTTCTATTGAGCTTATTGAGTTTCACCTACAAAACAAAATGATTGTGCTGTGTAATTGATGATTTTGTTAATGAGTCCCTTACCCCCTTACTAAGTGATTTAGAAGCTCACCTTATTTTTAATATCTCCCAAATTGCTTCAAGTGAAGTGAGTTTCTTGCAACGTACGGAGTAGTGGCTAGTGGAGGACTTGAGCTCCAAATTGTATATTGTTTTTTGAGGTATACTTTTACATTTCATGTACCCAGACCAAAGTTGTAATTATAGACACTCGATGAACAATGATGTATGAGATGTATTAGAATTAATCAACTCTATATTGAGGAATGTATATGGTATGATATATAAATATTAGATGATGAGATCCTGAGGTGAACGTTTTATAATGTATATATGATGATGCATGACACTGCACAGGAATGCATCTAGAATTATGCTTGGACGTGAATAAGTTTTAAATTTGCCCTGTTTTTCGCGTTTCCGGGGCGTCACACCTAAAGAGAGGTGTCATCATCGATAAGTTCTGAACTACAAAGTATGTTTGGGATAAGGTATGTTTTGAAATATGATAAGTATCATATTGTGATTCAGATAAGAAACAAGAAAGAATGATTGAATGGAAATATGTTAGACATGCATTAGAAATTCAGTATCGTGTAGGTTATTACCTTTGTGCTTGTGTGGTTTACTTACTGAGTTTTTCCAAAGCTCACCCATTCTCCTTTCCATCATAGGTTCAGACCAGAGTTGCATTGACAATGATATCAGTATCAACTTTAGAGTAAGTGCTTCGAGATTTCACGGCTCACAATGGTACAGTTTCTTATACTATTTAATTGTACTTTGTTAGACAGTTACTTTACAGTGTATGTTTCAGGATGTGTATTAAATTAAGGAATGATTACAAAAGTTATTAAGAAGTTAGACTGAGACTTTAGGTTCATAACCTTAAACCAAGCTAGGTAGTTTGAGACCTAGAAATAGTTACGACTGTACTCACATAACAAACAATGTATGGAACGAAATATGAAAAAAAATATTGCTCACATGTTTACACTTCCACAATAAATCACTGAAAAGTTTACAGTTTTAGGTTGTGACAAAATAGAACTTTTCATTGCATATTAAATACTGTAAAATTACTTTTCAACAATTATTTTGTGCTTTAATCACTTTTTTTATAATGCACTAAACGTTATCTTACTTCACAAGAAGGCAGGCTGCCCGAGCCATTGGATCAAGGAGTGGCAAAAGTAATAGTAATTAGTAAAATAAAACTAGAGTAATAGTTAGTCCACTACTGGCTACAACTCTTCACCATAGTTTGGCATTTTTTTCTAGTTAAAGCTTTGAACATAAAAGACTAGGGGGAGAGAGAGAGAGAGAGAGAGAGAGAGAGAGAGAGAGAGAGAGATGACATACGTGCATGAGGTACTTAGAGGGGGGAAAACGGAGAAGAGTCGGCTGGGAATGAGCTCGAAATTGCAATAGCCCATGTTATTCATCAAGTCCACGTAAGTGATGTAAGCAGAATAGGAAACGATCGACGTAGCTCCAGTTAGCACCATTGTATACAATGTTACAACGAACAGGGCGAAATATGTTATGTGTTCTGCAAATGGATGAATCAGAACTACCATACATCTAAAGACAGAGGCATCATTCTTAATTCTTTTTGGTAGTTACAACTAATCATCAACAATTCCCCTAATGACATTATATTAATTAACTATATACTATATATATATATGGTAAAAAAAAAAAGATAGAATAACCCAGAACAAGAAGATTAATCTGGCAAAATGCATGTGGGATATAAATGAAGAAGTGGATGGAAGTGTTACAGTAATAAGCTCAGTGACAATTTTTCAATCGAATTAATCAAAATTTGAAATTTTTTCAAAATTATTTTTAGTAATTGATCAAAATTAATTTAGTGACTGATCAATTAATCAAATTAAATTTATCTGATTAGTTAATTCAATTAAAATTGAAATATAAACACCATCACCTATCTCACACCCTGAAGAATGCGAGAACGTGTCAAACACTTGCTGAACATGAAAATACTGGCTAATTCTTTTTTATCCTACTAAATTTAGATAAGAGTCAGTGTACATTCTAAGTCTTATTATAGTTAGCTACATGACTTAATTTAAGGCTCTTCTAGGACCACAATTACCTATATCATTTAATTAACTTCTACTAAAACTCAAGTTCCAAACCATATGTCTCATAACAACATTGACAGGAAACAAAATCCACACCCTATAGTACGAATTTACCTACTTGCATCCATTATTTACAATCACATTAATACCTGTCCAACTGTCAGTTTCATCTATATCCAACATCATTTATTCATTCAAAATATTTTTAACTATCCACAAGATAATAATTCTGAACAATAAAATAATTATTGACAGAGTTTAATTATTTACATCCCAATTCATATGCATAATGACCAGAAAAATTATTTACATACATATATTCCCAAAATCACAATAAACTGCCAGTATACAGCCTGAATTACATGTCAATAGGCAAGTTAAATATATACCAAGTATACTACGGGTATCACAAATTCAGCATTACACTATTGAACTCAATCACAAAGCTTTGCTCGAGCTCAACCTGAAAAGGAGAGAAAAGGGGGTGAGCAAGAAGCTTAGTAAGTTAACCCTGCATCAACAGAGCTAGAAATGCATAAATTTATAGTGTTATTCATTTTCATTTGGTTAACCTATTCCAATCAAAATCCATATCAACTTATAGCTCATTCCTTAATATCACTAACATGATAATTAAAAGTACTTATAAATCAACCAATTTCGGATGTTAATTCCAACTTCATACCCTGAACTAGTCAATCTAAGCATGAGATGCAAAAATGCTACATAATCAAGTCCACAACAAGCACAAGATAGTTTTGAAAAGCTCAGTTTCAAAATAGTTTAGTTTCATATCATAAAACCTATAAACATTTCATTTCATGTAGTTCGAAAACCATTATCATACATCGGGTAAAACCATCAAATCATTCCATGCAGTTTCTAAGAAAAGTCGATTCGAATATTTGACATCAAACCAAAGTATTCATTCATAAGTCAAATCATATAAAGTAGGTTGGATATCAAAAATTGATTTTTGGATGAGTCAATCATATCATATACATGTATGTAGCTTCGGTTCAATAAAACAACATAGACAGTAGTATGGCATATCATTTTCAAAACATGCTCGAAACATGTTCGTACTTAAGCACTTAAATCTCAATGTAGTTATTAGTGAGCCAAACTGTAAGACCCGAATTTAATAAAAATACGAAAACTAAATAAGAAAAGATAGAGGAAGTATGAAGGAAGTCGGGTTAAATTTAATCCCGAACACGTGTAAGGGCAAAACGGTCAAAGGACCGAAAGCCGGAGTAAATTCGATAAGGAAATTTAATTAAAAATAAGGATTTAAGAAATCTTGGTCAATAAAGATGAAATAAAATTATTTCGGATTAAATTGATCAAGATATTAATTTATTGGAATTAATCGGGATTAATCGGGATTTTTAGTTCAGAAAAATAATCCCGAAAATAATCGAAAAATATACTGAAAAGTCACTCGGGACAATATCCCGAAAATACGGAGCAATTATACCCGAAAAATAGGTTAAAATATAATAAATAAATTAAATAAAATTAAATAAATTAATTTAGAATTAAATAATAATTTTTGTAGATATTTGGGTATTTTAATGTATTTTAATGAATAGTGAAATAATAATAATAAATAAAATAGATTAAAGAAATCTGAAAAAAAAAAAAAAAAAAAAAAGAAACGAAACAGACGATAGAAACGCGAAGGAAACGAAAAAGAAACGAAGCCGGAAAGGGGGAGAAGGCCGGCGAGCCGTCCGGCTGCCAACGGCCCGGCCAAGGGCCGGAAAAGAAAGAGGGGAGGCCGGTGATCTTAATGGCACCGGCGGTGCAGCCCACCGACGCCGGAGGAAGCCGATCGGAGGAGAGAAAAGCCGTGGGCAAGAGAGGGTCACCGGCGGCGAACGGCGGCGACCCAGCCTGAACCAAGGCCCGATTTTGAGAGCCCAGGCGACGGCGGTGCTTTTGAGACCGGTGGCAGCCGACGAGACGGCCGGAATCGGCGGCGACGGCCAAGAGGGGAAAACGGGTCCGACGGCCGAGAGGGAGAAGTGCCGGACCGGCGGCGTTCCGGCGAGCTTGACCCAAACCGAGGCCAGAATCGTGATGCGGACGACCCAGCGGAGCGTTTGGCGGTGGAAGCCGGCAGAGAACCGGCCGGCAAGGTGGCGAACCGGTCGAACCGGGGTGAACCGGCGGTCTGAACCGGTCCGAACCGGACTGAACCGGTTCAGCCAAAAAGAGGGGAAAAAAGGGAGAAAAAGGGAAAAGGAAAAAGAGGAAAAAATTGGGGAAAATTCCGGTGATGCAATCGAGCTTCGGGTAAGTCGATAAGCGGTCAAATTGACCGATTTAAATTTGGAATATTTTATTTAATTAATTTTGGGCTGAGAACTTACCCGAAAAAATTATGGAATTGTGTAGCTCGACGATTGGCATCCACCGAGGGCTCGAGACAGCCTCGATTTGCGGACTAGCATGGAATCTCGGGTAAGTGACCCCTATTTACGACAATTTCCTCGTTATGCGTGATATTGATTAAATTTACGCATAAATTGAATTAATTTATGGAAATTTAGATTAATTGTCGTAAATATTAAATTTAGCTATTCGAGAATTAGAACGAGGCTCAATAAATTATTGATGGGCCCAATGAGCCCAATAGGCCTCGATAAAGAGAAAATTAAGTGGAAAACGGGCTTAAGGCCGATTAAGGCCCATTAAGGTGCAATCGGGCCCAATAGGGGTAAACGGGCCCAATGATTTAAATTAAGCCCAGAAAAGATTAAGTACAATTAAATCATAATATCTGACCTGAGGAATATTAATACGCAGTTCCGGGCATTGGATTGGAAACATATCGGACTGCGCGATGGGACTACATTGGAAAAGAGAAAGGTCAGACTCGACGAGAATCGAGGTAAGGGAATTTTGCGGACTGCTAGAGGTAACAGTACGCAATTTTAAATTCATATGCAGTCCTTTAAAATATCCTGAAGGGTCTAGAGGTCAAATAATAATTTTAGTGCCCCGAATGGGCAAATTACTAAAATACCCTTGTTAAGGGTAAAATTCTAAAAATCTAGGAAAAATTGGGAGGAGCAAGGACAAGAGGTTCCTGCTCGTTCTGGAGATATTTCAACGCATGCATGAGTAGGCTGGCTCGCCTTGAAAGAAAGTGCACCGCATTGCATACTTTCAACGTGAAATTGATTTGAAAACTGTTTTGAGTAAATAGAGCCGCCTACGTGTTTTATTGACATATGACGTGCTAGAGCTCAGCTCGCACGGTAATTTCGATTTGTGTGATGCATGCATTAGTGCTGGAGCGAGAGCTCGCACTAGAGTTTTACATGCATAGGTGCTAGAGTATAACTCGCACCAGATTTCACATGCTCTTTCGTGACACGGTGCTAGAGTCTGACTCGCACCATATTTTTACATGATTTTCGAGACAGGGTGCTGGAGTTTAACCCGCACCAGTATTTATAAAACTTTCATGTGATTTATAATATACAGAGTGCTGAGCTTAGCTCGCACTAGTTTTACCGGATTTGTGGAGTACCGCTGTCTGCCCTTGGAGTCAGCCAAAAGGCCCAACAGGCTCAAGAGACCTCTTAGGTGGGGTGAGAGTGAGGGATGAGGTTGGCGGCCTTGTGGGGATGTAAGCGGGCTCTGCCAGTTGACGTGTTTTGATGAGAGTGCTGAGCATCGCTCACACAGATTTTATGAGAACATGCGATGAGCCGTGCTTGGAGCATCGGGTAGACTGTGTGTCACCGATTTAATAGGCTCGCACGTGCGTTTTGAGACATGGCATGAGTATTGAGAAACAAACCTCTGTGGGAAGCAGGCCAATTGGGCCGGAGTACCTAGAGATATTACATGGGTTCATGGAGTACGATGTACCGTGCAAGTAGCATGGAGTACGATGTACCGTGTTGTATCTTCGGATACGGCATCTCCGGATGCAGCATCTTCGGATGCCGGGGATCGGATAAGACTGACGGGATGGACTGACCCACCTCCCGGGCGGTTCCCGATCATGGTGAGAACCCGCACACTAGGATCCGTGTAGCTGAGGAACTCACGAGGACAGATGTGGCCATAGTCCTAGTTATTTACCTATATACAGACGTTGCCTAGTCTCGCATGTTGATGATTTCTATGATGATTTAAACTGGGTTTTAAAACTAAATTGCATGATGGTATTTCCATGCTTTTCAAAACCCACGTGTGATGTAAATGTTTTCATGATTTTGTGTGAGTCAGGATCACCCGCAGGAGGGGTCGAGTCCTGACTTTATTGTCAAAATCTTAATTGAGAAAGAAATGATTTATGATAATTGCATGTTGATTTTCCGTGCAAATGTATTTTACATATCATCATAATGCATAGCATTGTTTTAAAATGTGTGGAGAAAGGGTGGTTTATGCATGGCACTACGTTCATGTAGGTAGTATGGTTACCTACTTGTTCGTAGGATTGCCTTACTGAGCTTGATGTGCTCACCCCTTTCATTTTCTCCCACAGATGATCTCCAGTTGAAGTTGAGGCGACTCAGTACTGCATTCCGGATATCCGCTGCTGCCCATCAACATAAGGTATATACACTTGTACTTATTGTATCTACATAAGCATAGCACAGTAACATGATTGTAAGTAACTTTAGGGGATGTATAAATAATATAACAATTATAAATGACTGGAGAAGAAATAAGTACTAGGGTAGATGTATGGTGGGACTGGCATTGACGCACAGCCCAATTAGTAGTGGAGTGTTGGTCACGATTCGAGGACAGGTAAGAATTAAGTAAGAAAATAAACAAAAACGCGAAAAAATTCACTCTGATTTTTGGATAGTTGGGTCGTGACAATTATTTTGGTATCAGAGCGTAATTGGTCTGATGTGTGTCAGTGTCAGAAGTTAAGAAATTACATCCCCGTGTTACTGTGCTTAGTTAGATACAATAGTGTATATCGAGATGGGCTTGACTAAGAAATGGTTGAGAATGCAGGAATGCCTAATATGAGTCGCGCTAAATGAGATAGTGCACGAGGCAGAGGTCGTAGAGGTAGACCTGAGTCTGCTAAGTCGTGCTGAGTTTGGCTATGAAAATCAGTATGAGATTGAAATGGAGGCTAATGTTGAGCATGCCTCACAGAGTCCGACAGAGAGATCGGACAGTATTGAGACACGCTTCGCGAGATTGGAGCGGAGTGTGGAGATTATTTTGAGGAGCTAATTACTCAGATTATGTACGAGATCAGAGGGCGCAGCGGAGCATTGGTGAAAACCCGCTCGACCCATCTTAAGAGCTGATATGAGAAATGATTATGGATGTATTCCGGTGACAGGATATCCTGGACATGATTTAAAGGAAATTTCGGATTAAAGCCCTTGCTTTGACCCAGAGGATTTGATTTTTGACGAGCATGGAGACTCGATTATATTCTGGGCAGATATTACCTCGACACTATGAACAAGTGACAGTCGAGATGTCTAAAAGTTTATGGAAGGGCTCAGATTTTCAGTTAGAGTTCGATTGGCCCGTGAGATATTACTTATACCGAGGCAGTGCACATATTTACAGTTGGGTAAATAAGAACATGAATTGCACGCCTCTGAGATTGGGAAAGGTAATGAGGGCTGAAATAGAGACAGAAAGAGAATCGAGAAATGACAAAGATGTTAAAATGGGAAAGATGGTAATTGGTAAAAGATCTAATGTAACGAGTTATGGGCTAAGATAATTGGTAAGGCCCTAGTGCATCTAATTTTGGGCACTCTTGTGGGCATTGTGATTGGAGGACCCCGACCTGCTACGAAGCAGAGTAGCAGTGTCATTACTGTGGAATGTGTGGTGGATACCACAGAAGGAGCGTCTATACCTACACGGTATTGATGAAAATGGTCGTTAAGTGTGGTATGATGGACCATTGATTTTGATTTCACAGAGTTGGGCGAAATCGCCCCACAAAAAAGTAAAGAGACAGAGAAAAATTTCGTTGTTATAGCTGAAAACGAAAAGGGAGGCCATAGCCGAAGAGAAAAAGGAAAGTAGGCTATTGGACGAAGGCGAGTGGATGTCTTGGACCAGGATGCTATTGATGTTTCATGGATGTGGTGTAAGATACCACACTTGTTATGAATAACGAAGTACATATGTTCATTAATCCTGTGCCACATATTTATTCATACCGCCTTCATTCGCATATAAGTGAGTAAAAGGCATGAATGCCTACGTCATCGGTTACAATATGGGTAAATGAGTACCCCAATAGAGGAGGATGAATTAACGGAATATAGATATAGAGATTTTAAGTTGATAAACAGGGGTGTAACGGTTGAAATTACAGGAGTAAAGGATGTACTCACAGAATGAATAAAGACAAGAGTTTGTCATGATGGATATACGAGGGAGATAATCTTTAAGATAAGATAGATCCTAAATACAAGATGTATTGGAGTGAGAGGCGTATGCTAGGTAAGGAATACCCTTAATATGTGGAGTCATTAGGATTAAAGCAGTGAGTATATGAAGTAATAAGGATTAAGGCAATTAGTAGCGAATACAAATTATAACCAAGGACAAAGATGGGTATAACCATAACCGGTAGTTGTGGTTAAGTCTGAAGGCTAATAAAGGTATTTCAAAAGACCTCCCCGCCTGAAGACTTGACAGCGTTTAAAAATATATATATAACCTGTAACGGGAAATCGATCGTCGAAATAAATACCTTTAGCATTAGGATACCATTACTAAGACGATAAGAATATTAAAATTCGACAAATCATAAAGGTTAACATAGTAAAAATTTAACAAGAGCCGTTAAGATAAGAAAAGGAAATGACGCAGGTTAGTACCTGAAAACGTAAGCGATTTCGAAGGATCTTGTACGCCTTGCGTAAATAAGTCAAGGATTAGATCGAGTGTAATCATCATTAACGGTGATATGCTGGGAGTAGTTAAAGCCTAGGGCGAATTATAAGCAACAATTGGAAGATAGCTTTTACAGATGGATTATTGCGAGATTTAAATATGGTATACCTTGTTGACACGTTTAACTAAGAAAACGTGATCTTGGAATAAGATGATAAATAAGATGATAGATGTGACGTGAATTTGGCGTGATGAAGTATGAACTGACCACCATGATTAATTTCACCATGCCCAACAGCTCAAGAGGTTTTTCAGTGAGTATGAATGCCTCAAAGTTATGATGGAGCTGTGTATTGATGTATAATGGGAAGATAGTCAATTTTGGAGTCAGACAACTCTTCGATCACGAAATAAACTATCTGACCCATGATTTAAAGTTGGCAACAGTATTTGTACCGAGGATATGGTACTATTAGGTACACGATGAGAAATTACGGATATGCACTGATCATAAAGCCCGAGTATCTGTTTTCACAGAAAGGGGCGAATATGAAAATACATATTGGGTTAGAGCTTCTGAGAGATTTTGATTTATGAGAATTGTACCACCCAAGAAAGGCGAATGTGATGACTGATGCTTTGAGCAGAAAGAGCCTTGGGATGGTATTGCATATGATGGTCAGGGAGCGTGAGCTGCTAGATGCAGTTGTGGACCTCAGTATTGATGTGATCCCTTCTGAGGATGACAGTGATTGTGTGACAGCTAGCCTGATGACTAGTACCGGATGAGAGTGCCCGGATTTGCCAGGCTTAGCGTGATGATCGACCGGATGTCGATAGTTTGGGTCTGATTCAGAAGGGTACAGTGATAGAGTTCACAGTGGGTGATAATGAGTTACTGAGGATTCAGAGACAGTATGAGTGCTCCCCAGGACCACAGTTGATGAGATAGTGATATTGTCAGAAGCTCACTCTTCGGGATATACAGTGCATGCGGAAGGTAATAATAATATATATTAAAATCTCAAAAGGGGTATGGGTGGTCAGATGTGAAAAGAGATATTGGTGGAGATTGTAGAAAAGTGCCTAGTGTGTCAGCAGAGTAAGGTAGAGTATTAAAAGTCTGCAGAGTTATTGCAGCACCTACCTATATCGACACGGCACGAAAAACGAGAGTAAGTCTCCATGAATGTCGTGATGGGTTATAGGAGACCCGGATAAATCAGGAGACTAGTTGGATGGTAGTCGATAGAGTGACTAAGTCCACCCACCTTCTGATTATGAACTCACCAGATACTCAGAGTGTGTATGAGGATTCAGGTATAAGAAAGATTGTGGAACATTAAGTAGCGTTCCAGTGAGCATGGTATCATATAGGGATTCCCGCTCCACTTCCTACCTCAGGGAATATTTTTAGGAAGCTATGGGAACCCGACTGAGTATTAGCACAGCTTTACATCCTCAGACAGATGGTCAGTCAGGGAGGACTGTACAAGTTCTGGAGGATCCGATGAAAGCGTGTGCCATTGATTTTATAAGCTCCTGGAATGATCAGTTGATTTCTAATTGAAGTCGCCAATAACGACAATTGGCAATTGAGTATCGGGATAACAAGATATGAGACAGTGTATGGCTGTAGGGGTTGTTCCCCAAATTGGATAAGAAAAGTGGGTGACAGATAGAATCATTCTGATTTTGGGATAATAAGTCTCTGAGGATGTTTAGTTAAGGATGAGAGATTAAGAACACCTCAGAGCAGATAGACAAGTATTGGAAATTTCCCTTGGTGAATTATTATGGTTGAAAGTTACATGTCCTAAGAGAATAAGGACATAGCGAAACTTTTGGAAGAAGTAAATTGAGTTGAGCTGGATCGAATCCTTGAGAGATTAGACAAGTGGGAGATAAGACCTGTAGATTGGTGTTATCACCTGAAGTAACAGGCACCCACAATGTGTCCCAGCTTATGATGCTTCGGTACTACTATCCAGATCCAGCAGAGGTGATAGGATATGAACTCCAAAAGTTCAGTTTAATGAAAATATGAGTATATTGAAGAAGTTGATTCGGGCATTGAACAGGAAAGAGACAGTATTGGGGTTTAAGATAATCTCCCTAATTAAAGTCCTTTGGTAGTAATACACTCCGAAGAAGGTCGCATAAATTTTAAGAGTATGATATGATCGATATACCCGGAGTTGTATATGGACTCATATGACTTGGTTCTAATTTGGAGGACCAAATTCCTTAAGTGGGGGAGAATTGTAAGACCCGAATTTAATAAAAATACGAAAACTAAATAAGAAAAGATAGAGGAAGTATGAAGGAAGTCGGGTTAAATTTAATCCCGAACACGTGTAAGGGCAAAACGGTCAAAGGACCGAAAGCCGGAGTAAATTCGATAAGGAAATTTAATTAAAAATAAGGATTTAAGAAATCTTGGTCAATAAAGATGAAATAAAATTATTTCGGATTAAATTGATCAAGATATTAATTTATTGGAATTAATCGGGATTAATCGGGATTTTTAGTTCAAAAAAATAATCCCGAAAATAATCGAAAAATATACTGAAAAGTCACTCGGGACAATATCCCGAAAATACGGAGCAATTATACCCGAAAAATAGGTTAAAATATAATAAATAAATTAAATAAAATTAAATAAATTAATTTAGAATTAAATAATAATTTTTGTAGATATTTGGGTATTTTAATGTATTTTAATGAATAGTGAAATAATAATAATAAATAAAATAGATTAAAGAAATCTGAAAAAAAAAAAAAAAAAAAAAGAAACGAAACAGACGATAGAAACGCGAAGGAAACGAAAAAGAAACGAAGCCGGAAAGGGGGAGAAGGCCGGCGAGCCGTCCGGCTGCCAACGGCCCGGCCAAGGGCCGGAAAAGAAAGAGGGGAGGCCGGTGATCTTAATGGCACCGGCGGTGCAGCCCACCGACGCCGGAGGAAGCCGATCGGAGGAGAGAAAAGCCGTGGGAAAGAGAGGGTCACCGGCGGCGAACGGCGGCGACCCAGCCTGAACCAAGGCCCGATTTTGAGAGCCCAGGCGACGGCGGTGCTTTTGAGACCGGTGGCAGCCGACGAGACGGCCGGAATCGGCGGCGACGGCCAAGAGGGGAAAACGGGTCCGACGGCCGAGAGGGAGAAGTGCCGGACCGGCGGCGTTCCGGCGAGCTTGACCCAAACCGAGGCCAGAATCGTGATGCGGACGACCCAGCGGAGCGTTTGGCGGTGGAAGCCGGCAGAGAACCGGCCGGCAAGGTGGCGAACCGGCGGTGAACCGGTCGAACCGGGGTGAACCGGCGGTCTGAACCGGTCCGAACCGGACTGAACCGGTTCAGCCAAAAAGAGGGGAAAAAAGGGAGAAAAAGGGAAAAGGAAAAAGAGGAAAAAATTGGGGAAAATTCCGGTGATGCAATCGAGCTTCGGGTAAGTCGATAAGCGGTCAAATTGACCGATTTAAATTTGGAATATTTTATTTAATTAATTTTGGGCTGAGAACTTACCCGGAAAAATTATGGAATTGTGTAGCTCGACGATTGGCATCCACCGAGGGCTCGAGACAGCCTCGATTTGCGGACTAGCATGGAATCTCGGGTAAGTGACCCCTATTTACGACAATTTCCTCGTTATGCGTGATATTGATTAAATTTACGCATAAATTGAATTAATTTATGGAAATTTAGATTAATTGTCGTAAATATTAAATTTAGCTATTCGAGAATTAGAACGAGGCTCAATAAATTATTGATGGGCCCAATGAGCCCAATAGGCCTCGATAAAGAGAAAATTAAGTGGAAAACGGGCTTAAGGCCGATTAAGGCCCATTAAGGTGCAATCGGGCCCAATAGGGGTAAACGGGCCCAATGATTTAAATTAAGCCCAGAAAAGATTAAGTACAATTAAATCATAATATCTGACCTGAGGAATATTAATACGCAGTTCCGGGCATTGGATTGGAAACATATCGGACTGCGCGATGGGACTACATTGGAAAAGAGAAAGGTCAGACTCGACGAGAATCGAGGTAAGGGAATTCTGCGGACTGCTAGAGGTAACAGTACGCAATTTTAAATTCATATGCAGTCCTTTAAAATATCCTGAAGGGTCTAGAGGTCAAATAATAATTTTAGTGCCCCGAATGGGCAAATTACTAAAATACCCTTGTTAAGGGTAAAATTCTAAAAATCTAGGAAAAATTGGGAGGAGCAAGGACAAGAGGTTCCTGCTCGTTCTGGAGATATTTCAACGCATGCATGAGTAGGCTGGCTCGCCTTGAAAGAAAGTGCACCGCATTGCATACTTTCAACGTGAAATTGATTTGAAAACTGTTTTGAGTAAATAGAGCCGCCTACGTGTTTTATTGACATATGACGTGCTAGAGCTCAGCTCGCACGGTAATTTCGATTTGTGTGATGCATGCATTAGTGCTGGAGCGAGAGCTCGCACTAGAGTTTTACATGCATAGGTGCTAGAGTATAACTCGCACCAGATTTCACATGCTCTTTCGTGACACGGTGCTAGAGTCTGACTCGCACCATATTTTTACATGATTTTCGAGACAGGGTGCTGGAGTTTAACCCGCACCAGTATTTATAAAACTTTCATGTGATTTATAATATACAGAGTGCTGAGCTTAGCTCGCACTAGTTTTACCGGATTTGTGGAGTACCGCTGTCTGCCCTTGGAGTCAGCCAAAAGGCCCAACAGGCTCAAGAGACCTCTTAGGTGGGGTGAGAGTGAGGGATGAGGTTGGCGGCCTTGTGGGGATGTAAGCGGGCTCTGCCAGTTGACGTGTTTTGATGAGAGTGCTGAGCATCGCTCACACAGATTTTATGAGAACATGCGATGAGCCGTGCTTGGAGCATCGGGTAGACTGTGTGTCACCGATTTAATAGGCTCGCACGTGCGTTTTGAGACATGGCATGAGTATTGAGAAACAAACCTCTGTGGGAAGCAGGCCAATTGGGCCGGAGTACCTAGAGATATTACATGGGTTCATGGAGTACGATGTACCGTGCAAGTAGCATGGAGTACGATGTACCGTGTTGTATCTTCGGATACGGCATCTCCGGATGCAGCATCTTCGGATGCCGGGGATCGGATAAGACTGACGGGATGGACTGACCCACCTCCCGGGCGGTTCCCGATCATGGTGAGAACCCGCACACTAGGATCCGTGTAGCTGAGGAACTCACGAGGACAGATGTGGCCATAGTCCTAGTTATTTACCTATATACAGACGTTGCCTAGTCTCGCATGTTGATGATTTCTATGATGATTTAAACTGGGTTTTAAAACTAAATTGCATGATGGTATTTCCATGCTTTTCAAAACCCACGTGTGATGTAAATGTTTTCATGATTTTGTGTGAGTCAGGATCACCCGCAGGAGGGGTCGAGTCCTGACTTTATTGTCAAAATCTTAATTGAGAAAGAAATGATTTATGATAATTGCATGTTGATTTTCCGTGCAAATGTATTTTACATATCATCATAATGCATAGCATTGTTTTAAAATGTGTGGAGAAAGGGTGGTTTATGCATGGCACTACGTTCATGTAGGTAGTATGGTTACCTACTTGTTCGTAGGATTGCCTTACTGAGCTTGATGTGCTCACCCCTTTCATTTTCTCCCACAGATGATCTCCAGTTGAAGTTGAGGCGACTCAGTACTGCATTCCGGATATCCGCTGCTGCCCATCAACATAAGGTATATACACTTGTACTTATTGTATCTACATAAGCATAGCACAGTAACATGATTGTAAGTAACTTTAGGGGATGTATAAATAATATAACAATTATAAATGACTGGAGAAGAAATAAGTACTAGGGTAGATGTATGGTGGGACTGGCATTGACGCACAGCCCAATTAGTAGTGGAGTGTTGGTCACGATTCGAGGACAGGTAAGAATTAAGTAAGAAAATAAACAAAAACGCGAAAAAATTCACTCTGATTTTTGGATAGTTGGGTCGTGACACAAACTACCCCGAATGATGTTGAAACCTATGGCCGTAGAGTTCGAACCTTAGCTACACTGATCGATTGTGACTAAGACTTGTGAATGACCTATGTACATGACAAGTGCATATAGGCCGGAGGAATGATCCTTGGCTAAACCATTAAAATGGCACTTAAACTTTATCATTTTATTTAAATAAACCCTTATACTTTTATTGCATTCATATATGCCCTTAAAATTTAATTTGCATTCAAGTAAACCCTTAGTTTAAATAAAAGATAACTTATGAGTAAAAAATCAATTCAATTCAATTTAATCAATGAAAAGCTGATTAATTTGATTCAATTAAGTCGCGTAAATTAATTTTCTACGTTAGTTTATTCTATTAAGTTGAGATTTAAAATTACGAATCAAACTAATTGAATTAATCGATTTTTTTTTAAAAATATTATATATCGTAAATAATAAAATATTATATAATATATAATTGACCTTTTTATGTATGAAATTGGGTTTTAAAACCTATTTGAAAATCAATAAATTGTTCATTATTTTAAAAGATTGATTTATTTTAAATGTTCATTTAGGTAAAAATTCGCCTTTGTTGAACATAGCTGATCCCAAGCCCAGATAAAGAAAGAGGGTAGGTGGTAAGTTTAGATAACCAACCATTTAACACTATCCAATTCTTATGAGACGTTGAGGCATCCCCTACTCAGCGACGCACTGCATCAAAGCCCGAATGTAGTGAAAAATGTGCAAGGGTTGCTAAGTGGTCACCCGGAAGTGACACGCCACATAGACGTCTGGATGTAGTCCTCAATAGGTAAAGGTTCACACGCCATAATGGATGAGGAAGGGTAAAGAAGCTAGTCCATAATCATAAGCTTATGTTTAGATCTTGGAATATAGGTACGCTTAATGGTAAGTTAGTAGAGATTTGTGAGATTATATGTAAAAAGAAGGTTAATATCTTGTGTCTTCAAGAAACCAAATGGGTTGGGGAGAAGGCTAGAGAGATAGCACCTTGGCGATATAAGCTTTGCTATACAGGGAAGGATAGAGACTGAAATGATGTAGGTATAATCATAGATAAAGAATATCAAAAGGATGTTGTATAAGTTAAGAGACAAGGGGATATAATTATTTTGGTTAAGTTAATTTTAGTAGGGGACATTTTGAATCTTATTAGTGCATATGCACCACATATAGGAATTGATAATGTTAGTAAAAAATAGTTTTGGGAGGATTTTAATAAGATAGTATAAGAAGTACCTATAGGAGAGAACCTTTGTATTGGTGGTGACCTTAATGGCCATGTAGGTGCTAGTAAGGAAGGTTTTAAGAGCGTACATGGGGGGTTTTAGTTTAGGTGTAAGAAATGAAGGTGGAGATGCTATCCTAGGTTTTGCTTTATCTTATGACCTAACCCTAGTGAATATACTATTTAGAAAGAGAGAACCTCACCTTATAACCTTTAAGAGTGGAGAGAACAAGTCAAATATACTTTTTTTGATAATGAGGAAGGATAGACGTAGTTGTCTAAACTGAAAAGTTATCCCAAGTGAGAGTGTTACCTCACAAAATAAAGTACTAGTACTAGACCTAAAAATTCAAAAACGACATCGTAAGAACCAACAATAAAAAGGTATAAGAATTTGATGGTGGAAGCTGAAAGAAGATTGTCGTGAAGTATGTAGAAACATATGGAACCAGAAGAAGACTGGACAATAGAGGAGAACTTAAATACAATGTGGACCAATATGGTAAAACACATTCATGAGATGTGGGTAAGGAGTTACTAAGAGTATCAAATGGAAAAGCACCGATTGAAAAAGATGCAACATGGTGGACTGAATCAGTTAAGGAAGTTATAAAGATTAAGAGAGATTGTTATGGGGTTTTGCAGTAAACAACATCAAAGAGAGCTTTACAAAATATAAGTTAACTAGAAAAGAAACAAAGAAGGCGGTAGCAGAAGCTAATGTGAAAGTTGTGAAAGACATTTGTAATAAGTTGGACATAAAAGAGGGAAAGAAAGAGATATATAGATTGGCATAAGCAAGAGAAAGGAGCCGAGACTTAAGAATGGTTAAATGTATAAAGGATGAGCACAAAAAAACTCTAGTTAAGGACAATGATATTAAAGAAAGGTGACGTGATTATTTCAACAAACTATTCAATAACAAATAAAGTCAAATTATGGATAATATCTTAATGCCTGCTAAAGATTTGAACCGATACTTTATGTGCAAAATCTAAAAGATAGAGCTAAAGGAGGCACTGAAGAGGATGAAGTCAGCGAAAGCTATTGGGTCTGATGGTATTCCTATTGAAGTTTAGAAATAGCTTGAAGAGGTCGGAGTTGGGTGGTTGACAAATCTTTTTAATAAAATTTGGCACACTAATAAGATGCTTGAAGAATGGAGAAAGAGTGTGTTAGTATCTCTCTACAAAAATAAAAGAGATATTCAAAGTTGTTCCAATTATCGAGGCATAAAACTAATGAGTCACGTGATGAAATTATGGGAAAGAGTGATAAAACGAAGATTAAGGAAGATTATAGAGATATCGGATAGCCAAATTTGGTTTTATGCCTGGCCGGTCAAATATGAAAGCACTGCACTTACTTAGATAACTTGTGGAGCGTTCTCGAGTACAGGAGAAAGATGTTCATATGGTCTTTATAGACTTGGAGAAAGCATAAGATAAAGTGTTTAGGGAAGTGTTATAGTGGTCTTTAATGAAGAGAAAAGTCTCTGTGAAATATATTGAAATAATTAAAGACTTGTTTAGAAATGGAAGAACACATGTGAGGAAGTGGAGAGGGCAAACAAGTGAATTTCCTATCACAGTAGGGTTACATCAAGGGTCAGCATTAAGTCTATTTTTATTCGTTTCAGTAATAAACGAGTTGACAAAATCCATCTAGGATAATGTACGTTGGTGTATGATGTTTGCAGATGACATTGTCTTGTGTGCTAAGACTAGAGTGGAAGTTAATACTAAGTTAGAATTGTGGAGATAGACGTTAGAGTAAAGAAGATTCAGATTAAGCAGAGCAAAGATTGAATACATGGAGTGTAAATTCAGTCCAAACAAAGAGAAAGGTAGAAACATAGTGAGGCTAGATGAGGTGATGATCCTAAGCGGGATGATTTTAGACATTCGAGGTTGATTGTTCAAGTGGATGAAGAGATTGATGGTGATGTGACTCATAGGATACAAACTGGTTGGAGCAAGTGAAAAAGGGCTACAAGTGTGTTGTGTGACAAAAAAATCCTATAGGGTTGAAAGACAAGTTTTACAAAACAGTTGTTAACCTATATTACTCTATGACAGTGAATGTTGGGCAACTAAAGGAGTGCATACACAGAAGATGAGTGTAGCAAAAATGTGAATGTTGTGATGGATGTGTGAATATACGAGAAAAGATCGAATGAGATTTGAGGATATTCGCAAAAAGGATAGAATAGCACCTATTGAAGCAAGATGAGTGAAAGTCGTTTACAATGGTTTGAACACATACGACGTAGATATATGGATGCTCCAGTTAGAAAAGTGAAGGTTATAAATGATGTAAAAATGGTTGATGTTAGAGGAAGATAAAAAAAGGCTTAGAAGGAAGTAATCTAGAAAGATATAGTAGAACGAGAGTTTGAAGAACACATTGCATTAATTAGGAATGAGTGGAGAAGGACAATTCATGCTGACGACTTAGTGTGAATTTGTATATTGGTTCATATAGCATATCTCAGTATTGAGATAAAGGCTCTGATAATGATGATGATGATGATGTTCATTTAGGTATAAAGCTAAAGGTGAATTAAGCCGAGTCTCAGGATCGATTCTACTGTCACGGGACATGGCTGGGTTGTCCAGGCCGATCCTAGGCCTGTGTTATAAGTCTACCCACAGCATAGCACATATATCCCAGTGCAAATGTCTATGTTTACTTAATAAGAACTACATTCACAAAGTTTCATATTCATCTGAAAACAAAGCCATTTATTATCAGGTAATTCAAACAGCTTTACAATTTTCAAAACAATTATGCAATTGCATTTCAAACTCAACAAGCATTTTCCATTTCACAAGCACAAATACAGCTTGTAATATCTGAAATTCTATAGGCATGCACTCAGCATATCATGAAACATATCCTAAAGTTCAATCCTATTGTTTAGAAACCACAACCTATAGCATATTAAATTCATCAACCTATACCTCATCAACAAACACTACACATCAAATCATTTTGAGCCAATACATTTCCAATTCCATTTCAACTTAACCCTACAATTTTAGAATTCATAACATGTCACGACCCAAACTACCCAAAAATCAGAGTTAATTTTTCGCATTTTGTTATTTTCTTTATTAAATTCTTATCTGTCCTCTGATCGTGACCACACTCCACTAACAAATTGGGCTGTGCGTCAATGCCAGTCCCACCATTCAATTACCATCTAACTTATTTATTCTCCAGTCATTTATAATTGTTTATATTATTTATACATCCCCTAAAGTTACTTACAAACATGTTACTGTGCTATGCTTATGTAGATACAATATGTACAAGTGTATATATACCTTATGTTGATGGGTAGCAGCGGATATCCAGAATGCAGTACTGAGTCGCCTCAACTTCAACTGGAGATTATCTGTGGGAGAAAATGAAAGGGGTGAGCACATCAAGCTCAGTAAGGCAATCCTACGAACAAGTAGGTAACCATACTACCTACATGAACGTGGTGCCATGCATAAACCACCCTTTCTCCACACATTTTAAAACAATGATATGTGTTATGATGTTATGTAAAACACATTTGCACGGAAAATTCAACATGCAAGTTTATTCAAAATCATTTCCTTCTCAATTAAAATTTTCACAATAAAGTCAGGACTCGACCCCTCCATCGGGTGATCCTGACTCACACAAAATTATAAAAAATCAATTTACATTCACACATGGGTTTGAAAAGCATGGAAATACCGTCATGCAATTTTAATTTAAAACCCAGTTTAAATCATCGTAAAAGTCATCAACATGCGAGACTAGGCAACGTCTGTATATAGGCAAATAACTAGGACTATGGCCACATCTGTCCTCGGGAGTTCCACAGCTACACGGATCCTAGTGTGCGGGTTCTCACCATGATCGGGAATCGCCCGGGAGGTGGGTCAGTCCATCCCGTCAGTCTTATCCGATCCCCGGCATCCGAAGATGCTGCATCCGGAGATGCCGTATCCGAAGATACCACACGGTACATCGTACTCCATGCTACTTGCACGGTACATCGTACTCCGTGAACCCATATAATATCTCTAGGTACTCCAGCCCAATTGGCCTGCTTCCCACAGAGGTTTGTTTCTCAATACTCATGCCATGTCTCAAAACGCACGTGCGAGCCTATTTAATCGGTGACACACAGTCTACCCGATGCTCCAAGCACGGCTCATCGCATGTTCTCATAAAAATCAGTGCGAGCGATGCTCAGCACTCTCATCAACTCAAATAAAACTGGCAGAGCCCGCTTTACATCCCCACAAGGCCGCCAACCTCATCCCTCACTCTCACCCCACCTAAGAGGTCTCTTGAGCCTGTTGGGCCTTTTGGCTGACTCCAAGGGCAGACAGCGGTACTCCACAAATCCGGTAAAACTAGTGCGAGCTAAGCTCAGCACTCTGTATGCAAATCGTATAAAAATCTGGTGCGAGCGAAGCTCTAACACCCTGTCTCAAAATCATATAAAAATATGGTGCGAGTTAGACTCTAGCACCCTGTCACGAAAATCATATATATATAAGAATCTGGTGCGAGTTGGACTCCAGCACCTATGCATGTAAAACTCTAGTGCGAGCTCTCGCTCCAGCACTAATGCGTGCATCACACAAATCGACAACATCGTGCGAGCTGAGCTCTAGCACGTCACATGTCAATAAAAACACGTAGGCGGCTCTGTTTCCTCAAAACAGTTTTCAAAAAAACAATATCACGTTGAAAGTATGCAATGTTGTGCATTTTCTTTCAAGGTGAGCCAGCCTACTCATGCATGCATCAAAACACCTCCAGAATGAGCAGGAACCTTTTGTTCTTGCTCCTCCCAATTTTTTCTAACTTTGTAAATTTTACCCTTAACAAGGGTATTTTAGTAATTTTGCCCATACGGGGCACTAAAATTATTCTTCGACCTCTAGACCCTCCAGAACATTTTTAAGGACTGCATATGAATTTAAAATTGCGTAAAGTTTACCTCTAGCAGTCCGTAGAATTCCCTTACCTTATTTTCCTGTCGAGTCTGACCTTTTCTTTTCCAATGTTATCTCGTCGCGCAGTCCGATATGCTCCAAATCAAATGCCCGAAACTGCGTATTAATATTCCTCAGGTTAGATATTATACAATTTAATCGTATTTAATATTTTCTGGGCTTAATTTAAATCGTTGGGCCCATTTACCCCTATTGGACCCGATTGTACCTTAATGGGCCTTAATCGGCCTTAAGCCCGTTTTCCACTTAATTTTCACTTTATCGAGGCCTATTGGGCTCATTGGGCCCACAATAATTTATCGGGCCTCGTTCTAATTCTTGAATAGCTAAATTTAATATTTACGACAATTTATCTAAATTTCCATAATTTAATTCAATTTATGCGGAAATTAAATCAATATCACGCATAACGAGGTAATTATCGTAAATAGGAGTCACTTACCCGAGATTCCATGCTAGTACGAAATTCGATACTGTCTCGAGCCCTCGGTGGATGCCAATCGTCGAGCTACACAATTAATTACATTTTCGGGTAAACTTTTCGGTCGAAATTTAATTAAATAAAATATTCCAAATTTAAATCGGGTCAATTTGACCGCTTATCGACTTACCCGAAACTCGATTGCATCACCGGAATTTTCTCTAATTTTTTTCTCTTTTTCCTTTTCCCTTTTTCTCCCTTTTTCTCCTCTTTTTGGCTGAACCGGTTCAGTCCGGTTCGGACCGGTTCAGACCGTCGGTTCACCCCGGTTCAGTCGGTTCACTGTCGGTTCACCACCTTGTCGGCCGGTTCTTCGCCGGCTTCCACTGCCAGTCGCTCCGCTGGGTCGTCCGCAGCCCGAATCTGGCCTCGGCTTGGGTCAAGCTCGCCGGAATGCCGCCGGTCCGGCTGTTTTCCCTCTCGCCGTCGGACCCATTTCTCCTCTTGGCTGTCGCCGGCGATTCCCGCAGTTTCGTCACATGAGATCGGTACAGAAATGATCACCGTCGCCTGGGCTTTCGGAATCTGGCCTCGGTTTTGCCTGGATCGCCGCCGTTCGCCGCCGGTGGCCATCTCTTCTCCCGCGGCTGCCACCTCTCGATCCGGTGGATTCCGACGGTTTCGTCAGCCAATATCGGTCTCAAAAGGACCGGCTCCTCCTCCTGATCACGTCGGTACCCGCCGTTCGCCCCCAGCTGCCGTGGATCGCCGGAACCGACAACGTTTTCCCCGCGGCCTTCTCGTCCTCCGTTCGCCGGATACAGCCATCGTTGGCGCGCGTCACCGGTGCCGATGGCTTCGCCGGCCTCTCCTCTTGCTGTTGGGCCCGTCGTCGGAGGCCGTCGGTGCCCGGTGGCCTGTGGTCGGTTGGCCACGCGCGTCTCCCCTTTTCGGTTTCCGTTTCTTCTTCTCTTTTTTTTTTTTCAGATTCTTTTTTTTTTGTTTTATTATTATTATTATTATTATTATTTATTTTAATTTTTTTACTATTCAATGAAATACATTAAAATACCCAAATATCTACAAAAATTATTATTTTATTCTAAATTAATTAATTTAATTTTATTTAATTTATTTATTATATTTTAGGCTCTTTTTCGGGTATAATTTCTCCGTATTTTCGGGATATTGTCCCGGGTGATTTTTCGGTATATTTTTCGATTGTTTTCGGGATTATTTTTTTCGAACTAAAAATTTCAATTAATCCCGATTAATTCCAATAAATTAATATCTTGATCAATTTAACCCAAAATAAATTTATTTCACTTTTATTGACCAAGATTTCTCAAATCCATATTGTTAATTAAATTTTCTTATCGAATCTACTCCGGCTTTCGGTCCTTTGACCGTTTTACCCTTACACGTGTTCGGGATTAATTTAACCCGACTTCCTTCACAAATACTCCTTTATTTCATATTTTAATTAAATTCGGGTCTTACAACTCTCCCCCACTTAAGGAATTTGGTCCTCCAAATTAGAACCAGTTCATATGAGTCCATATACAACTCCGGGTACACCGATTATATCATACTCTTAAATTCTTATGTGACCTTCTCCGGAGTGTATTACTACCAAAGGACTTTAATTAGGGAGATCATCTTGAACCTTAATACTTTCTCTTTCCTATTTAATGCCCGAATCAACTTCTTCAATATACTTATATTTTCATTAGATTGAACTTTTGGAGTTCATATTCAATCACCTATGCTGGATCTGAATAGTATTGCCGAAGCATCAAAAGTGGGACACATTGTGGGTGCCTGCTTATTCAAGTGGAAATGTCACCTACAGGTCTTATCTCCCACTTGTCCAATCTCTCAAAATATTCCATCCAGCGCAACTCAATTTACTTTGTTCCAAAAGTTCGCTATGTCCTTATTCTCTTAGGACAAGTAACTTTCAACCATAATAATTCACCAAGGGAAATTTCCAATACTTGTCTATCTGCTCTGAGGTGTTCTTAATCTCTCAACCTTAACTAAACATCCTCAGAGACTTATTATCCAAAATCAGAATGATTCTATCTGTCACCCACTTTTTCTTTTTTTTTTATCCAATTTTGGGGGAACAACCCCTACAGCCATACATTGCCTCATAACTTGTTATCCCGATACTCAACTGCCAACTGTCGTTATTGGCAACTTTAATTAGAAATCAACTGATCATTCCAGGAGCTTATAAAATCAATGGCACACGCTTTCATCGGATCCTCCAGAACTTGTACAGTCCTCTCTGATTGACCTTCTGTCTGAGGATGGAAAGCTGTGCTAATACTCAGTCGGGTTCCCATAGCTTCCTAAAATATCCTCAGAGGTGGGAAGTGAAGCGGGAATCCCTATATAATACAATGCTCACTGGAACGCTACATAATGTTCCACAATCTTCCTTACACCTGAATCCTCATACACACTTTGAGTATTTAGGGATTTCATAACCAGAAGGTGGGTAGACAACTTAGCGACTATCATCCAAATAGCCTCGTAATTCACCTGGGTCTCTGTAACCCATCACGACATTCACGGAGACTTATTCTCATTTTTCGTGCCGTATCGATATAGGTAGGTGCTGCAATAACTCTGCAGACTTTTAACACTCTACCTTACTCTGCTGACACACTAGGCACTTTTCCACAATCTCCACCAATATCTCTTTCCACATCTGACCACCCATACCCTTTTCAGATATTTCATATATATATTCATTACTTTCCGTATGTACTGTATATCCCGAAGAGTGAGCTTCTGACAACATTACTATCTCATTAACTGTGGTCCTGGGGAGCACTCATATTGTCTCGGAATCCTCAGTAACTCATCATCACCCACTGTGAACTCTATCACTGTACCCTTCTGAATCAGACCTAAACTATCGACCTCCGGTCGATCATCACGCTAAGCCTGGCAAATTCGGGCACTCTCATCCGGTTCTAGTCTCAGGCTAGCTATCACATAATCATACCAATCACTGTCATCATCAGAAGGGATCACATCACTACCGAGGTTCACAACTACTCTAGCAGCTCACGCTCCCTGACCATCATATGTAATACCATCCCAAGGCTCTTTATGCTCAAGGCATCAGTCATCACATTAGCCTTTCTTGGGTGGTACAATTTTTCACAATCAAAATCTCTCAGAAGCTCTAACCCAATATGTATTTTCATATTCGCCCCTTTTCTGTGAAAACAGATACTCGGTCTCTATGATCAGTGCATATTCACAATTTCTCACCGTGTACATAATAGTACCATATCCTCGGTACAAATACTGTTGTCAACTTTAAATCATGGGTATCTTCCCATTATACATCAATACACAGCTCATTCATTATTTCGAGGTATTCATACTCACTGAGAACCTCTTGAGCTGTTGGGTATGGTGAAATTAATCACGGTGGTCAGTTCATACTTCATTACACCGAAGTTTATGTCACATCTCTCATCTTATTTTTCATCTCATTCCAAGACCATGTTTTCTTAGTTAAACGTGTCAACCAGGTATATCCTTTTAGAACTCGCAGCAACCATCTGCAAAAGAAATTTTTCCAATTGTTGCTTATAAATCGCCCTAGACTTTAACTACACCCAATATATCATCGATAATGATGATTACAACTCGATCTAATCCTTGACTTATTTACGCATAAGCATATAAAATCCTTCAAAAGCGCTTACGTTTTCAGGTACTAACCTGCGTCATTTCCTTTTCTTATCTTAACGGCTCTTATTAAATTCTACTCTGTTAAACTTTATGATTTGTCGAATTTTTAATATTGTTTTCATCTTAGTAGAGGTATCCTAATGCTAAAGGTATTTATTACATTGATCGATTTCACGTTATAGGTCATATATATATATTTTTAGACGCTGTCAAGTCTTCAGGCGGGGAGGTATTTTGAAATACCTTTATTGACCTTCAGACTTAACCACAACTACGTAATATCTCAGTCTATGCGGTCACAATTTATATTCGTTACTAATCGCTTAACCTCAATTACTTCGCATAATAAGGGTATTCCATACCTAGCATATATCTCTTACTCTAATACATCTTATATTTAGGATCTATCTTATCTCTAAGATTATCTCCTTGGTGTATCAATCACGACAAAACTCTTTCATTATTGATTCCGTGAGTACAATCCTTTACTCCTGTAATTTTCAACTGTTGCACCCCTGTTTTCAACTTAAAATCTCTATAGCCATATTCCGTTAATTAATCCTCCTCTATTGGGGTACTCATTTATCAGAATTGTCCCCAATGATGTAGGCATTCATGCCTTTTTCTCACTTATATGGGAATGAAGGCGGTATGAATAAATATGTGGCACCAGGATCAATGAACATACGTACTTCGTTATTCATAACAAGTATGGTATCTTACACCACATCCCTGAGACATTAATAGTGTCCTGGTCCGAGACATCCTCTCGCCTTCGTCCAACAGCCTACTTTCCTTTTTCTTTTCGGCTATGTCTTGCCTTTTCGTAGCAGCTATATTCTCTGTCTCTTTACTTTTCTGTGGGACGATTTCGCCCAATTCTGTGCAATCAAAATCAATGGTCCGTCATACCACATTTAACGGCCATTTTCATCAATACAGTGTAGATATAGACCCTCCTTCCGTGGTATCCACCACACATCTCACACTGCTTACAGTGCTTACACTGCTACACTACTTCGTAGCAGGTCGGGGTCCTCCAATCGCAATGCTCCTCAAGAGTGCCAAAATTAGATGCACTGGGGCCTTACCAATTATCTTACTCCATAACTCGTCAAATCAGATCTTTTTACCAATTACCATTTTTTCCATTTTAACATCTCTGTCATTTCTCGATTCTCTTTTCTGTCTCTATTTCAGCCCTCATTACCTTTCCCAATCTCAGAGGCGTGCAATTCATGTTCTTATTTACCCAACTGCAAATCTGCGCACTGCCTCGGTATAGGTAATATCTCACGGGCCAATCAGACTCTAACTGACAATCTGAGCCTTCCATAAACTTTTAGACATTTCGACTGTCACTTGTTCATAGTGTCGAGGTAATATCTGCCAAAAATTATAACTGAGTTTTCATACTCATAATCAATTTAGTATTCCTGGGCAATGTAAGAAATTTTTCCTTTAAATCATGTCCGGGATATTCTGTCACCGGAACACATCCATAAACATTTCTCATATCAGCTCTTAAGATGGGTCGAGCGGGTTTCCACCAATGCTCCGCTGCGCCCTCTGATCTCATACATAATCTGAGCAATTTGCTCCTCAAAATAATCTCCACACTCCGCTCCAATCTCGCGAAGCGTGTCTCAATACTGTCCGATCTCTCTATCGGATTCAGTGGGGCATGCTCAACATTAGCCTCTATCTCAATCTCATACTGATTCTCATAAGTCAAACTCAGCACGACTTAGCAGATTCAGGTCTACCTCTACGACCTCTGCCTCGTGCACTATCTCATCTAACGCGACTCATATTAAGCATTCCTGCATTCTCAACCATTTCTTAGTCAAGCCCATCTCGATATACACTATTGTATCTAACTAAGCACAGTAACATGGGGATGTAATTTCCTAATTACTAACACTGACACACATCAGACCAATTGTGCTCTGATACCACCTTTATATGTCACGACCCAAACTACCCAAAAATCAGAGTTAATTTTTCGCATTTTGTTATTTTCTTTATTAAATTCTTATCTGTCCTCTGATCGTGACCACACTCCACTAACAAATTGGGCTGTGCGTCAATGCCAGTCCCACCATTCAATTACCATCTAACTTATTTATTCTCCAGTCATTTATAATTGTTTATATTATTTATACATCCCCTAAAGTTACTTACAAACATGTTACTGTGCTATGCTTATGTAGATACAATATGTACAAGTGTATATATACCTTATGTTGATGGGTAGCAGCGGATATCCGGAATGCAGTACTGAGTCGCCTCAACTTCAACTGGAGATTATCTGTGGGAGAAAATGAAAGGGGTGAGCACATCAAGCTCAGTAAGGCAATCCTACGAACAAGTAGGTAACCATACTACCTACATGAACGTGGTGCCATGCATAAACCACCCTTTCTCCACACATTTTAAAACAATGATATGTGTTATGATGTTATGTAAAACACATTTGCACGGAAAATTCAACATGCAAGTTTATTCAAAATCATTTCCTTCTCAATTAAAATTTTCACAATAAAGTCAGGACTCGACCCCTCCATCGGGTGATCCTGACTCACACAAAATTATAAAAAATCAATTTACATTCACACATGGGTTTGAAAAGCATGGAAATACCGTCATGCAATTTTAATTTAAAACCCAGTTTAAATCATCGTAAAAGTCATCAACATGCGAGACTAGGCAACGTCTGTATATAGGCAAATAACTAGGACTATGGCCACATCTGTCCTCGGGAGTTCCACAGCTACACGGATCCTAGTGTGCGGGTTCTCACCATGATCGGGAACCGCCCGGGAGGTGGGTCAGTCCATCCCGTCAGTCTTATCCGATCCCCAGCATCCAAAGATGCTGCATCCGGAGATGCCGTATCCGAAGATACCACACGGTACATCGTACTCCGTGAACCCATATAATATCTCTAGGTACTCCAGCCCAATTGGCCTGCTTCCCACAGAGGTTTGTTTCTCAATACTCATGCCATGTCTCAAAACGCACGTGCGAGCCTATTTAATCGGTGACACACAGTCTACCCGATGCTCCAAGCACGGCTCATCGCATGTTCTCATAAAAATCAGTGCGAGCAATGCTCAGCACTCTCATCAACTCAAATAAAACTGGCAGAGCCCGCTTTACATCCCCACAAGGCCGCCAACCTCATCCCTCACTCTCACCCCACCTAAGAGGTCTCTTGAGCCTGTTGGGCCTTTTGGCTGACTCCAAGGGCAGACAGCGGTACTTCACAAATCCGGTAAAACTAGTGCGAGCTAAGCTCAGCACTCTGTATGCAAATCGTATAAAAATCTGGTGCGAGCGAAGCTCTAACACCCTGTCTCAAAATCATATAAAAATATGGTGCGAGTTAGACTCTAGCACCCTGTCACGAAAATCATATATATATAAGAATCTGGTGCGAGTTGGACTCCAGCACCTATGCATGTAAAACTCTAGTGCGAGCTCTCGCTCCAGCACTAATGCGTGCATCACACAAATCGACAACATCGTGCGAGCTGAGCTCTAGCACGTCACATGTCAATAAAAACATGTAGGCGGCTGTGTTTCCTCAAAACAGTTTTCAAAAAAATAATATCACGTTGAAAGTATGCAATGCTGTGCATTTTCTTTCAAGGTGAGCCAGCCTACTCATGCATGCATCAAAACACCTCCAGAATGAGCAGGAACCTTTTGTTCTTGCTCCTCCCAATTTTTCCTAACTTTGTAAATTTTACCCTTAACAAGGGTATTTTAGTAATTTTGCCCATACGGGGCACTAAAATTATTCTTCGACCTCTAGACCCTCCAGAACATTTTTAAGGACTGCATATGAATTTAAAATTGCGTAAAGTTTACCTCTAGCAGTCCGTAGAATTCCCTTACCTTATTTTCCTGTCGAGTCTGACCTTTTCTTTTCCAATGTTATCTCGTCGTGCAGTCCGATATGCTCCAAATCAAATGCCCGGAACTGCGTATTAATATTCCTCAGGTCAGATATTATACAATTTAATCGTATTTAATATTTTCTGGGCTTAATTTAAATCGTTGGGCCCATTTACCCCTATTGGACCCGATTGTACCTTAATGGGCCTTAATCGGCCTTAAGCCCGTTTTCCACTTAATTTTCACTTTATCGAGGCCTATTGGGCTCATTGGGCCCACCAATAATTTATCGGGCCTCGTTCTAATTCTTGAATAGCTAAATTTAATATTTACGACAATTTATCTAAATTTCCATAATTTAATTCAATTTATGCGGAAATTAAATCAATATCACGCATAACGAGGTAATTGTCGTAAATAGGAGTCACTTACCCGAGATTCCATGCTAGTACAAAATTTGAGACTGTCTCGAGCCCTCGGTGGATGCCAATCGTCGAGCTACACAATTAATTACATTTTCGGGTAAACTTTTCGGTCGAAATTTAATTAAATAAAATATTCCAAATTTAAATCGGGTCAATTTGATCGCTTATCGACTTACCCAAAACTCGATTGTATCACCGAAATTTTCTCTAATTTTTTTCTCTTTTTTCTTTTCCCTTTTTCTCCCTTTTTCTCCTCTTTTTGGCTGAACCGGTTCAGTCCGGTTCGGACCGGTTCAGACCGCAGGTTCACCCCGGTTCGACCGGTTCACCTCCGGTTCACCACCTTTCCGGTCGATTCTTCGCCGGCTTCCACCTCCAGTCGCTCCGCTGGGTCGTCCGCAGCCCGAATCTGGCCTCGGTTTGGGTCAAGCTCGCCGGAATGCCGCCGGTCCGGCTGTTCTCCCTCTCTCCGTCGGACCCATTTCTCCTCTTGGCCGTCGCCGGCGATTCCTGCCGTTTCGTCGCATGAGACCGGTGCAGAAATGATCACCGTCGCCTGGGCTTTCGGAATCTGGCCTCGGTTTTGCCTGGATCGCCGCCGTTCGCCGCCGGTGGCCATCTCTTCTCCCGCGGCTGCTACCTCTCGATCCGGCGGATTTCGGCGGTTTCGTCGGCCAATACCGGTCTCAAAAGGACCGGCTCCTCCTCCTGATCACGTCGGTACCCGCCGTTCGCCCCCAGCTGCCGTGGATTGCCGGAACCGACAACGTTTTCCCCGCGGCCTTCTCGTCCTCCGTTCGCCGGATACAGCCATCGTCGGCGAGCGTCACCGGTGCCGATGGCTTCGCCGGCCTCTCCTCTTGCTGTTGGGCCCGTCGTCGGAGGCCGTCGGTGCCCGGTGGCCGGTGGTCGGTTGGCCACGCGCGTCTCCCCTTTTCGGTTTCTGTTTCTTCTTCTCTTTTTTTTTTCAGATTCTTTTTTTTTGTTTTATTTTTATTATTATTATTATTATTATTTATTTTAATTATTTTACTATTCAATGAAATACATTAAAATACCCAAATATCTACAAAAATTATTATTTTATCTAAATTAATTAATTTAATTTAATTTAATTTATTTATTATATTTTAGGCTCTTTTTCGGGTATAATTTCTCCGTATTTTCGGGATATTGTCCCGGGTGATTTTTCGGTATATTTTTCGATTATTTTCGGGATTATTTTTTTCGAACTAAAAATTTCAATTAATCCCGATTAATTCCAATAAATTAATATCTTGATCAATTTAACCCAAAATAAATTTATTTCACTTTTATTGACCAAGATTTCTCAAATCCATATTGTTAATTAAATTTTCTTATCGAATCTACTCCGGCTTTCGGTCCTTTGACCGTTTTGCCCTTACACGTGTTCGGGATTAATTTAACCCGACTTCCTTCACAAATACTCCTTTATTTCATATTTTAATTAAATTCGGGTCTTACATAACACACAAGGATCTCATTATCCAATTCAATAATTAGAAACATCTTCACACTCTATCCTAATTCCAGTGTACAAGCATAAATCATCACACATATAGTCCAATTCCAGTATATGATCAAGTTCATCATCATAAATAGTCTAAAATCCAATACACAATCAAAATCATCACCCTTTACAGCCCCATTTCAATATATTGTTCAAATCATTATCATATCCAATTCCTAATCCCAGTAAGAAGAAAAAATCATCTTCATATTCAATCCCAATTTAGTGTAAGACCAAATTCATCATCACACTAAATTTCTACTATCTCGTGTACAGTTCATGAGAGTTTAACTACTTGCAAATGTAGGATTAACTGACTCAAAGTGCTCCATTTAAGCTATATGCCAAATTAACTGAGCATTCAGATCACCTACTAGAGGTGATGTGTACTACAAGTCACACTGAAATGTTAGAATAGGGTTTATTAATTAAAAGGTCATTTAAACTTAAAAGTTTAAACTCGATCTTACATAAAGGATCTCACGGACCGTGAGCTTCTTGAGGAGTTCCTTGTGGATCTTACAATTAAATCACATGGCTTTGTTAATAGCTTTCTCGATAAGCCCTGTAAGTGTCATTAGTTTGCTTATCTTTGATTTTTATTTCAGACTAGAAGTGGTAACCATACTACTATGTGTACTTAGTCCTACATTGCCCAATTTAACATCACGATAGGCCAACGATCTCTACTCAACTTTGTTGACCCATAAACAATATGGTATAGGCTAGTAGGCCACCTCAGTTAAATTTCACATTTTAGGGACGTCGAAAGGCCTCAACATAATTCATGCCTACCATTATCATACATATACTAGGGATCCACATGATTTTCAAAATGAATCGGATTACCCCTAGAGTAATTCTTCAAGGCTTTTTATATCATTACATCCCTCACTTATAAACATTCCCAATCCTCATACTTTCTTTATAATCATATAATCATTAATAGTTTTACTTTAACCTCGCTAATTTAATCGAGACTTATACATAGCAAATTCTTGGAATTTTTCACCTAATTTAATTGTCATTTAATTTCTAATCACATCAATTACAACAATAAATAAAAAATTACAGCATTGGGCCTTACATGTAAAAATCCTCAAATCATTTAGAGATGTCAAATCCTTGTTGTGATATTTACACGTTGCCTAATTCAAATTAATATCACAATTAGCAACCAATTATTGAATTTAACACATGTATAACTTAAATTTGGAGTAATTTAACTTACCCAAATCAAAGCCACAATTTCTTGACTCATTTTTTTTCTAAAATTTCGAAATCCCTAAATGTCAAATCTTAGGATTTCAAATTCATGCAACAATCCTCAAATTAATATCACATATAATCTTATCACGATAAATTACCTTATATAAATGAGGCTTAAACCAAAAAGAATTCAACTTCCCTCAAAATCAAACAATGGCTGAAACCCTAGTATTAAATTTCCCTTAATTTCAACCTTAATCTTCTGGAATACATGATATTCGAAGTACCATTTGTTAAAGGAAGACAAAATCAACATCAAAGGGGTTGGGTTTGTATGGATTCTCTTCTCATTCTCCATCCCTCTTTCATTTCTTCCTCTTCTCTCTCTTAATAGATTTCGGCTCTTTCTCTAAGGGCAAGGATAAAAGGTTTTCAAGAAGTAAAAAAGGGGTTGAGGTCACCTCCTAAAGCCACTATTTTTTCCCTCCTTCCTCTCTCTCCAACAGTTGCCGATGGTTGCTCAATG
Organism: Firmiana major; assembly: GCA_033439115.1. Taxonomy (NCBI): domain Eukaryota; kingdom Viridiplantae; phylum Streptophyta; class Magnoliopsida; order Malvales; family Malvaceae; genus Firmiana; species Firmiana major. Next base: position 31,413,108 of record CM065913.1, on the reverse strand, counting down.
AGAAAGAGGTTTTGGCATTCTCACTAGAGAGAATGGAGTCGGGATTTTAGATTATATATTGCTAAAGACTATCGGATTCATGGGTGGAGAGAGGTTAAGGGTTGGCCTCTTTTTTGCCAAAATCCTATTATTATTTTAATCAATTTAATTTACAATTTAATTATATTGACAATCTAGTCATTATGCAAAATTAATTTATATGTCTCTATAAATTAATTTCATATTATTTATTTTAATTCCATGAGTCTATAAAATTTATAAGAATTTAAGTGCCTTAATCCCGATTTAAGCAAATTAGCTTGATTTTGTCCAATTCTCAAGATAAGGGCAAAATTATAATTTACAAGTTTAAGTTCTTACTTGAGGCTAGATTCCACCATAATTCGATATCCTCGATGTTCCTAAGTGTGTGTGCGCTCTTGTAGGGCCCGTAAATGTCTCTGTACGCAAGTTTGGTTCCCTCCACAAAAAACCAAAAATTTATAAGTTTAAATATTAAAACATTTTAAATTAAAATGAGATTCTCACATTTTAAGTTTAGATAATTAGCTGTGTATTTGTATTAAGATGCGATTCTCATAACCCATTAGATAAAAAAATTAAAATGAAAAAAAAAAAGGCAAAACGAAGAAAGAAACAAATGTAACCCAATATTAAAAATTAAAAAGAAAAAATGAGGAAGCAAAGCAAGGAGGTGCCATGTTGAAACTTATAATGCTTTCTCATTTTTCTCATTTTTATTAAAGAAAAAAAAAAGAAAGGAGGAGCAAGGGGGTGTCATGTTGACACTAGACTTATTTAAAGTTTGGGTTACTCGCTCAAATCCGAAGGCCAATTTATTTTTTAGCAAGTTTAGACAAAAATATTACGATAACTAAATGGGTTTGGGCTTGAGAATCGAGGCTCGTTAAAAAATTGGCTAGGCTTGGGTTCATGTTTCAAGATAAAGTTCAACCCAGCTTGGCTTATTTATTATAATATTTTTACTATTTTTTGTATTAATGTATTTTTTATTACTTTTGTTTTTTAGTTTATTTTGAATTTGTATTGTTTTTTACACTTTAATTTAAATTTTCATATTACTTGTAGTGTTTTGTAAAAAATAATTGAAACTTATTATGTCATACTTAATTAATTATTGTCTATTTTTATTTTTTTATAATTTTTTTTAAAAATTAATAATATATTGAAAGATTTGGATAAACTTGTACTTATACATTATATATAAAAACAGATTTGGAAAAAAAAAGTAGGCCTGAAGAATGGGTTGAATAGGATTTGGGCTTACTTTCACTTTTTTAATACATTACCTAAACCCAACCCAAACTCGACTCCATCTGATCCATGAACGAGTCTAACTGACACCCCAAATGCTCGTTTTTTTTCTCATTTTTATTGTATAAATAATTGTGTCCTTCTGCATGTAACGACTCGTGACCTATAAAAATCTGGGGAAATTTTTTTTTGAAACTTCAGCTTGCAACTTAATCCCTTTATTCACTTAGGTTGTATTCTTGTTCAGTGTCAATTCATTTTCTTACTTCTTTATCCATAATTATAATTTAGTTTCACATTTGGATTTATATTACCGGTAGAAATTTCGACAGCATAACAGCGTATATATAAGCCTACCCACCTACAAACCAATTATTTTTAACAATCTTAGATATCCACAACTATCAGACATGCTTTCCAAGTCATATCATCAAATCATTCTACATATTCCCAAAACACGTCTAGTTACTCCCAAAAATAAATCCTTAAAAATATTTCATTTATCCTTATACAGATTACATCCCGACACATTGCTTTCAATAAATGTCTGTGCATACTACTGGTTTGGTAAAGAGATAAAAATATATACCTCACACATGTACAAAAGGTAGCCTGAGGAAACTCGTATCCGCCGACCTACGTCGTCTACACAGCAATCATCAACTGTGGTTTCACTCAACACATCTGAAAGGTGAAGGGGTGAGCTTTCGGGGAAAGGCCCATTAACAAATGCATTTAAAATGATCATAGTGTTTAAAACATATAGAGTACATAATAATACCAAAAGGTGTCATTTCTTTACAAATATTGCATCACTTTCAGAACTGTCACGACCCAAACTACCCAAAAATCAGAGTTAATTTTTTCGTATTTTATTATTTTCTTACTTAAATTCTTACCTGTCCTCGAATCGTGACCAGCACCCACTAATAATTGGGCTGTGCGTCGATGCCAGTCCCACCATTCAATTACCATCTAACTTATTTCTTCTCCAGTCATTTATAATTGTTTACATTATTTATACATCCCCTAAAGTTACTTACAAACATGTTACTGTGCTATGCTTATGTAGATACAATATGTACAAGTGTATATACCTTATGTTGATGGGCAGCAGCGGATATCCGGAATGCAGTACTGAGTCGCCTCAACTTCAACTGGAGATTATCTGTGGGAGAAAATGAAAGGGGTGAGCACATCAAGCCCAGTAAGGTAATCCTACGAACAAGTAGGTAACCATACTACCTACATGAACGTGGTGCCATGCATAAACCACCCTTTCTCCACACATTTTAAAACAAATGATATGAATTATGATGCTATGTAAATCGAGTTTGCACGAAAAATTCAACATGCAATTCATTTAAATCATTTCTTTCTCATTTAAAAATTTCACAATTAAGTCAGGACTCGACCCCTCCTTCGGGTGATCCTGACTCACACAAATCCATGAAAATCGGTTTACATCACACATGGGTTTAAAAAACATGGAAATAACCATCATGCACATTTAATTAAAAACCCAGTTTAAATCATCGAAATCGTCGACATGCGAGACGAGGCAATATCTGTATAACGGCAATAACTAGGACTATGGCCATATCTGTCCTCGGGAGTTCCTCAGCTACACGGATCCTAGTGTGCGGGTTCTCACCATGATCGGGAACCGCCCAGGAGGTGGGTCAATCCATCCCGTCAGTCTTATCCGATCCCAGGCATCCGAAGATGCTGCATCCGGAGATGCCGTATCCGAAGATACCACACGGTACATCGTACTCCATGCTACTTGCACGGTACATCGTACTCCGTGAACCCATATAATATCTCTAGGTACTCCAGCCCAATTGGCCTGCTTCCCACAGAGGTTTGTTTCTCAATACTCATGCCATGTCTCAAAACGCACGTGCGAGCCTATTAAATCGGTGACACACAGTCTACCCGATGCTCCAAGCACGGCTCATCGCATGTTCTCATAAAATCAGTGTGAGCGATGCTCAGCACTCTCATCAACTCAAATAAAACTGGCAGAGCCCGCTTTACATCTCCACAAGGTCGCCAACCTCATCCCTCACTCTCACCCCACCTAAGAGGTCTCTTGAGCCTGTTGGACCTTTTGGCTGACTCCAAGGGCAGACAGCGCTACTCCACAAATCCGGTAAAACTAGTGCGAGCTAAGCTCAGCACTCTGTATATAAATCACATGAAAATCTTATAAAATCTGGTGCGAGTTAAACTCTAGCACCCTGTCTCGAAAAAGCATGTGAAATCTGGCGCGAGTTGTACTCTAGCACCTATGCATGTAAAACTCTAGTGCGAGCTCTCGCTCTAGCACTAATGCGTGCATCACACAAATCGACAACATCGTGCGAGCTGAGCTCTAGCACGTCACATGTCAATAAAAACACGTAGGCGGCTCTGTTTCCTCAAAACAGTTTTCAAAACAATATCACGTTGAAAGTATGCAATGCTGTGCATTTTCTTTCAAGGTGAGCCAGCCTACGCATGCATGCATCAAAACACCTCCAGAATGAGCAGAAACCTTTTGTTCTTACTCCTCCCAATTTTTCCTAACTTTGTAAATTTTACCCTTAACAAGGGTATTTTAGTAATTTTGCCCATACGGGGCACTAAAATTATTAGTCGACCTCTAGACCCTTCAGGTAATTTTTAAATGACTGCAAATGAATTTAAAACTTCGTAAAGTTTACCTCTAGCAGTCCGCAGAATTCCCTTACCTTATTTTCCTGTCGAGTCTGACATTTTCTTTTCCAATGTAGTCCCGTCGCGCAGTCCTATATGCTCCCAAATCAAATGCCCGAAACTGCGTATTAATATTTCTCAGGTCAGATAACATACAATTTAATCGTATTTAATCTTTTCTAGGCTTAATTTAAATCATTGGGCCCATTTACCCCTATTGGGCTCGATTGCACCTTAATGGGCCTTAATCGGCCTTAAGCCCATTTACCACTTAATTTTCACTTTATCGAGGCCTATTGGGACCATTGGGCCCACCAATAATTTATTGGGCCTCGTTCTAATTCTCGAATAGCTAAATCGATTATTTACGACAATTTATTTAAATTTCCATAATTTAATTCAATTTATGCAGAAATTAAATCAATATCACGCATAACGAGGTAATTGTGTAAATAAGGGTCACTTACCCGAGATTCCATGCTAGTACGAAATTCGAGGCTGTCTCAAGCCCTCAGTGGATGCCAATCGTTGAGCTACACAATTCCACAATTTTTCCGGGTAAGTTTTCAGCCCAAAATTAATTAAATACAATACTCCAAAATTTAAATCGGGTCAATTCGACTACTCACTGACTTACCCGAAGCTCGATTACACCACAGGAATTTTTTCCAATTTTTTCTCTTTTTCTTTTTCCCTTTTTTCTTCCTTTTTTCCTCTCTTTTTGGCTGAACCGGTTCAGTCCAGTTCGGACCGGTTCAGACCGTCGGTTCACTCCGGTTTGGCCGGTTCACCTCCGGTTCACCGCCTTGCCGGCCGGTTCTCCGTCGGCTTCCACCGCCAATTGCTCCTCTGGGTCGTCCGCATCACGAATCTGGCCTCGGTTTGGGTCAAGCTCGCCGGAACGCCGCCGGTCCGGCTCTTCTCCCTCGGCCGTCGGACCCATTTTCCTCCTCTTGGCCATCGTCGGCGATTCCCGTCGCCTCGTCGGGTGCTATCGGTCTCAAAAGCACCGCCGTCGCCTGGGCTCTCAAAATCGAGCCTCGGTTCCGCCTGGATCGCCGCCGTTCGCCGGGACCGAGCCCCTCAATCCCGTCGGCCTTTCTCTCCTCCGATCGGCTTCCTCCGGCGTCGGTTGGGCGTGCTGCCGGTACCAGTGAGGTCGCCAGTCTCTCCTCTCCATTTTTCGGTGGTCGTCGGCGATCTAGGATCGCCGGATCTTCTCCCCCTTTCCGGCTCCGTTTTTTCGCTTCGTTTCTCTTTCTCTCTCCCCGACCCATTCTCTCTCTCTTTTTCTTTTTTTTTGTTTTATTTTTTTTATTATTTTTATTATTATTTATTTTAATTATTTTACTATTCATTAAAATACTATAAATACCCAAAATATCTCTTAAAATTATTATTTTATTCTTATTCAATTATTTTAATTTTTATTTAATTTATTTATTATATTTTAACCTCTTTTTCGGGTATAATTTCTCCATATTTTAGGGATATTGTCCCGGGTGACTTTTTCGGGATATTTTTCGATTATTTTTGGGATTATTTTTCCGAACTAAAAATTCCAATTAATCCCGATTAATTCCAATAAATTAATATCTTGATCAATTTAATCCGAAATAAATTTATTTCACTTTTATTGACCAAGATTTCTTAAATCCATATTTTTAATTAAATTTTCTTATCGAAATTATACCGACCTTTGGTCTTTTGACCATTTTGCCCTTACACGTGTTCGGGATTAATTTAACCCGACTTCCTTTATACTTTTCCCCATATTTTCTTATTTAATTTTCGTATTTTAATTAAATTCGGGTCTTACAAGAACGCATATCACGGAAAACACATTTAACAGAAACATTGTTTCGAAATAAGAAAACCTTAGCAGACCGATCAGAATCTTTCATGATATACAAAACTTCAAAAACATAGTCGAGCATGAAGCATGTATCGAAAGATCAAATATCCTAAACAAAAATCATATCGAATGGAAATCAGAACCTTTCAGATCATACAGAACTTCAAAAGCTTTGCTGAGTATAAAACATATTTCGAAACATCAACATCTTAAAACAGAGATCATGTCAGATGGAAATCAGAACCTTTCAGATCATACAGAACTTCAAAAGCATTACTAAGTAAATCACATATCAAAGAATCAAATCTTAAAACAGAGTTCGTTTCGGATGGAGACTATCGTCATTCAGAAATAACATATTCATCCTCCACAGAGGGAAAATCATAAACATGGCCATGCCAAGGTTGTAGACGTGATCAGGGTCGTACAACAAAACATATTCACCTAGGCCCTTTGGCTACCTCACCCCACTCAAGAGGTTTTTTTAGTTAGTTGGGCCTTTTGGCTACCTCAACCCCATTTAAGAGGTCTTTCTGGTTAGCTGGGCCTTTTTGGCTACCTCACCCCAGTTAAAAGGTCTTTTTGGTTAGCTGGGCTTTTGGCTACCTCACCCCACTTAAGAGATCTTTCTGGTTAGCTGGGCCTTTTGGCTACCTCACCCCATTCAAGAGGTCTTTCTGGTCAGCTGGGCATTTTGGCTACCTCACCCCACTCAAGAGATCTTTTTGGTTAGCTGGGCCGTTTGGCTGCCTCACCCCACTTAAGAGGTCTTTTTGGTTAACTGGGCCTTTTGGCTATCTCACCCCACTTAAGATGTTTTTTTGGTTAGCTGGGCCTTTTTGGCTACCTCACCTCACTTAAGACGTCTTTTTGGTTAGCCTCATCTCTGGTACCAATCGTACACACCTGGGCCTTTTGGGCTATCTCACCCCACTTAAGAGGTCTTTCTGGCTAGCCTCATCCTAAGTAGCAAACTTATACGCCACGAAGGCGAGTATTACAATTATGCATTGACCGTGTGACACTTTACATTTGTAGGACTCAAGAGGTGGCCCCTACAGTCACACAGACTTGTGTGGCACTTTGCTCCCACAGAACCCCACGGTCGCATATCATTAAACGTTGCCTTTGTCTCAAAACAGAGTTTTCAAAATTTTCTTGGGTCTCATAAGCCTTGTGAAGGCCTGGGCCTTTTGACTACCTCACCCCACTTAAGAGGTCTTTCTGGCTAGTCTTATCCCAAGTAGGCCTCACTCATATATTTAAAATTCATAAACCGAATTTCAAATCAACTCTCTTTTGCTGTTGAAAACTCTTTCATAAAATAAAGAAACTGCTCATATAACAGATTCCATTTCTCGAAAAGTATGTAACAAGTTCATGCGTAAGTCAAAATCATATCATTTCGTTCAAGAAACAAAATCAGAAAACATGCTCACTGATTTGAAGACATACTCAAAACTCATGTATTTAAATTCATAAATCTTTCTTTCAATTTCAGAAACATGACAAGATAAAGCTGGGCTCAATAAAAGTTGGGCTTGGTTTTGTCTAAATGTTAACTTGGACTAAAGAACGAATGCTTGGTATAAATTCTGATCATTTACTAAAATATTGCGTAACTCAAATATTTTCATAAATCCAAGTTTGAGGGAAAGGAGGATACTATTACCATTTTAAATTACACCCCTTACCTTGATTTTCTCTGTACAGTCTATCTTTTCCAAATGTTGAGATTTCGCTCAGTCCGATTATCTCCCAATTCGGTCCTCTGGAGCTGTAATTAATCACAAATCGCTTATTGTTATTTCTTATAAACACGTACGCAGTATAATTTCACTTCAAATAACATTTTGGACACAATTATTTTTATTGGGCCTTATAGTCTCTTAATGTGCCTACCTCTATCCTAAGCTCGTTCCAACTCCCTTATTCAATCCTTAAAATCCATTTAACTATTTCGACTCAATTACAATTTATGGGATGTCCATTAGGTCATTAACGAGTATAGGCCGATTGTTACACAAGCTGGGCCCATTATAGACATTTACCTGACATACATGGCCTGCTATCACCATCACGTCATTTTAAACCTTTTCTAATTTCTTTGGATAGTTTATAATATCGTTTGCGATAGTTGATTTTTTCAATTCCATTTATAACGCAATTTATATGAAATTAATCCAAAAATTATGCGATTAATTGCTAACTCGTATATTTATACAAGTGGTAACAAGTGAGATTTGCTTATCCAAGATTTCGTGATGACACGTAAATTGAGACAACTCCCGTTTGTCGCTAATCATCGAGCTACACATTTATATATTTTTAGGGTCAAATTCGATCAATATATATTTAAATAATTATTTCAAAAATTAACTCGGTCCATTTGACCACTTACCGGCTTACCCGTAGCTCGACTGCATCGTCGAATTTTTCCCCATTTTTTTCTTTTTTTTCGTTTTCTTTTTTTTGTTGAACCGGTTTGGACCGGTTTAGACCACCTTCCACTGAACCGGTTTAGGGACCATCTCGTTGTTCGGTGACTTTTTCGGCTGGTTTCTCGCCAACTTTTACTTCCAGCTGCTCCGTCTAGCCGCGCGATGCATGGATTTGGTGGTGGTTACGCCTGGGCTCACCGGAATGTGGCTGGTTCGGCCTCTTTCCCCTTCAGTGTCACTGCTTCTCCTTTCTTCCGCTGATCAGCTCCTTCCCCAGTGCCGTCGACGACTCCTCAGCCTTCCTCTGGCCGACGACGATGCGAGCTTCGCCCCTCTAGCCACGATTTTCTCTCCCCTCCTATCTTTCTCCTCCTTCTTCTCTCTTTCTCCTCGGTTTCATTCTCTCCTCCCCTTTTCTGTTTCACTCCGCCAGTCGTCGTTTCTTCACCGAACTTCGCACGGTCGGCGTCGGCAACCCCCTGGTTACCACCTCTTCTCTCTCCGGTAGCTTTCGTTCGTCTCCTTCCGTTTTCTTCTCTCGAACTAGGGAAAGGATTTCGTTTCCCTTCTCTGGTTTCATTTCAGTGTCGCGCGATATCGTGCGACATTGTTTCTTTTTTTATTTTTGTTTTTTTATTTTCTTTATATATTTTATTATTATTATTATTTATTTTATATATATTATATATATTATTTAAATTTCATTTTCAAAATAACCAATATATATTTATTGTATTTATTATTTTTAAATACATTTTAAATTTAACAAAAATATATACGTATCTTCTTATAACATATTTTCATTTAAATTTTATTATCTAATTAAGTACAAAAAATTTGCGGTGTTTACATTCTCCCCACCTTTAAAGAATTTGGTCTTCCAAATTCATCTTGGTCATTTAGAATAGATGAGGGTACTTCTCCTTCATGAGGCTCTCTAGCTCCCTCTAATATGTTATTCGAATATAATCGTGAAAACCTCAAAGTTATTGTTCATAACATTGTCCAGGATCAACATAATTTCTTATTCACCAAATTTCTTAGAATAAAATTTTCAAATCAGATTAAGTAATTTTAACCGCATAAAATTTGAAATCTGAATAACGATCTCGACAAATTTTCTAGTTATAAACTATTGGATATTGATCGTCTTTTCTTTTTCACTGTATCACATTATTTATCATTAGTTGACCACCATACAACACGATAAAGGTGAAGTCAATATAACAATTATAAATGACTAATTCAAATATAAATCTATGAGTATCCAACTCATCTCTGATCTCAAATATTCATAGTTTTCAGGTCTCATAAATCAATTATAAATGACGATGAAACTCTTCGCAAAGCTTATATTATCATAATCCAAAATTTTCTATTAGCCAAATACACTATTAACTCCAATTAAAAGTTATAGTCTAGGAACAATAGAAAAAAAATCAGTCGATAATTTCAATCTATAAGTTATGGATTAAGGTACTTCTAGACGCTGTCAAATCTCACAGGCGGGGAGGTATTTTGAAATACTTTTCTTAGATCGGACTTGACCACATAAACTGGTGATGGATATAAGGATTCAAGGTTCAGTCCCAATAGAAAGTAGGATACCATAATTTATCACAATTTCACATTTATCCTTTAGTCAAAACTTATTCTCAATTCATATCACTTGATTCTGAATCATTTCGCATAACAGAGATATTCTTACTTTGTATACACATCTTATTCCAATGTAACTTCGATTCAAAATCTATCACATTTCATACTTGTCTCTTTTCGTACATCAATTATATCAGAACTCTTTCCTTATTCCAACTAAGTCTCGCATTCGAAACATAAACATGAGCAATTTACAATCTTTAGACTCGATACGTAATTCATATTCTAAGGTCTCTCTATATCTCAAACTTTGAATCATCTTTAAGAGTTTTGGGTCTTTCCCACTGATCTATAATTTTTGCTTTGGGAGAATCCAATTAGCTCTTGTTCTTGACATATTGTGACCTAAAAAACTCTGGGTCTCCTTAACAATTAATGCCATTACACACCAAAGTGAATCACCTGGTCCGATAATCTCCTTTTCATGTAATCCTTATAATTGTTTTTTTTTTAGCATTTCTAATTCAATGAAAGCTATTCAGTATAATGGTCTGAATAATTGATTCGATACCACTGCTAAATCAATTTCAAACTTCATCTTCTAATTGCATGGTAATTTTGATATATCATCCGAATATATGTCGAAAAACTCTCTATCTACTGGGGTGTCCTTTTTTTTTAAAAATCCGAACACACCTTAACTTTATTGATCACATAAGTAGTGTGACCTTCACTTATACTTTTAGTTTTGTGATTCATCTTTTTAGTTACATTGACTTTACTCTATCACTCTCACTGCTTCCTTAGTATATCACTTTTCTGTCATTCTCTTTACCTCGTCATTTTCTTAGTAACCTCGAGAGTATATATCTCATATTCTCATAGTTGTGCCTTGCGCACTACTCCTTCAAAATAACATCTAGTGAAGCTAACTCAACTCGATCAAGGATCTCAGTACATCCTATGAGTTTCCTGAATTTCCTCCATTTCATAGCTCTACTTATCCGGATTATTCTTTTTCTAAAGCTATAAATTTAATTTCATAATCATACATAGACTTGTTACTCTATGTCCGATTGCAATCATTTCATCCATAATTGCCCCTTTATTTTATCCAAAATGTGTTACTGCCTAAGGGCCTTCAGAATATATCCCATGTAATTTTTTTATGTCAGCTCTTGGATTAAATCGGGGAACTTCCCTCTAAGTTCGACTTTCCATTTTTGATACTGATGCTACAAAGGCTACTTTCTTTATAGTAGCACACTCTGAAAATCCATGTAGCTTCTCCAATTCTTTAACCCAAAAGTTGCAAAAGCAACTTTCTCGGTAGAGTTACTTCTAAAATCATCAAGCTTTTCTATCTCATCCATCCAACACTCTAAATCACTGAATTCTTAACCTTGTTGAAAAATGGAGGCTTAAGCTCTTGAAACTGCCCTCAATCTATTAAGCTCACAGTCATACTCTAAGAATCCATGCAAGTTTTTCAATTTAATTTTTCAGTTTTCCATTACAATTGGATTCTTGACTTTAGTATGTAATAGCATATTATCCTCCGAAATCAGCTCGATCTCCATCCGTTAATGAACTTATAAATATTTCTTAACTTCACTGCTCATAACGTTGGGTCATACCTTCCCAAGGATATAAATCATAATTCATACTTATTGAAAGATTGATTCCTTTGTGCTAGACCCATAAATTCCATTCGTAGTTTCCTTAATCTCATTCATTCAGTTCTCTATAACTACTGGGTCTTTTATCCCATTTAACAATAGCGGTCTAAACTTCTAAAATTGCCTCATCTCGTGTAGATTCTACTCCTAACCTAAGTCATCATCATTCTGTTGTGGAGCTACAGGAGCATGCATAGTTGTAGTTCTGAAACATCTCTACAGGCTGTGTGGGCGTATCGAGAGTAATCTGCCTGACTATTCTTCTGTCTACCCCATCACCTAACATAGCCTATGTCCTAATTTTTTCATAGTATGTTCAATACTCTGCTAAATCTTAGTAAAGTGTATCTCAGTATCATATGTCCTTTCCACAAGACCTGATGGAGCACGCTCAACATCAGTTTCAATCTCAGTATCATTTATGAGTCTCATATGACGACTCTGCATAATTCTCAGGCCTATCTTTGCGGCCTCTAGCCCGTGATCTAATTCCTTACGTAAACCAAACATTAAGTCTTAACTTCATTAGGTATACTTAGTCTACAACCAGACAAGCATAAACATTTGAGATGTAATCTTATCCTTATTATTGACACTCACAGTACTAGACAACCTTCGCTCTGATACCACCTTAAACTGTAACGACCTGTGACCTATAAAAATTTGAGAAATTTTTTTTTGAAACTTCAGCTTGCAACTTAATCCTTTTATTCACTTAGACTGTATTTTTGTTCAGTGTCAATTCATTTTCTTACTTCTTTATCCATAATTATAATTTAGTTTCACATTTGGATTTATATTGCCGATAGAAATTTCGATAACATAACAGCGTATATATAAGCCTACCCACCTGTAAACCAATTGTTTTTAACAATCTTAGATATCCACAACTATCAGACATGCTTTCCAATTCATATCATCAAATCATTCTACATATTCCCAAAACACGTCTTGTTACTCCCAAAAATCAATCCTTAAAAATATTTTATTTATCCTTATACATATTACATCCCGACACATTACTTTCAATAAATGTCTGTGCATACTACTGGTCTGGTAAAGAGATAGAAATGTATACCTCACTCATGTACAAAAGCTGAAGGGGTGAGCTTTAGGGGAAAAACCCAGTAAGAAATGTATTTAAAATGATCATAGTGTTTAAAATATGCAGAGTACATAATAATACCAAAAGGTGGCATTTCTTTACAAATATTGCATCACTTCCAAAACGCATATCACGGGAAACACATTTAACAGAAACATTATTTTGAATAAGAAAACCTTAGCAGACTGATCAAAATCTTTCATGATATACAGAACTTAAAAAACATAGCTGAGTATGAAGCATGTATCGAAAGATCAAATATCCTAAACAAAAATCATATCGAATGGAAATCAGAACCTTTCAGATCATGCAGAACTTCAAAAGCATTACTAAGTATAAAACATATTTCGAAACATCAACATCTTAAAACAAAGATAATGTCAGATGGAAATCAGAACCTTTCAGATCATACAGAACTTCAAAAGCATTATTGAGTCAATCACATACCAAAGAATCAAATCTTAAAATAGAGTTCGTTTCGGATGGAGACTAGGCTAGCTCATGTAATCATCATGCGAAAATAACATATTCATCCTTCGGAGGGAAAATCATAACATGTCCATGGCAAGGCTGTAGACGTGATTAAGGTCGTACAGTAAAACATACGCACTTGGGCCCTTTGGTTACCTCACCCCATTCAAGAGGTTTTTCTGGTTAGCTGGGCCTTTTTTGCCTACCTCACCCCACTTAAGAGGTCTTTCTGGTTAGCTGGGCCTTTTTGGCTACCTCACCCCACTTAAGAGGTTTTTCTGGTTAGCTGAGCCTTTTGGCTACCTCACCCCACGTAAGAGGTCTTTCTAGTTAGCTGGGTCTTTTTGGCTACCTCACCCCACTTAAGAGGTCTTTCTGGTTAGCTGGGCCTTTTGGCTACCTCACCCCACTTAAGAGGTCATTCTGGTTAGCTGGGCCTTTTTTGCTACCTCACCCTACTTAAGAGGTCTTTCTGGTTAGCTGGGCTGTCACGATCTCATTCCGTGACTTACCAAAAACCACTACAAATTTTTCACTTTTTACTTACCTTTCTCTTCACCAACAGTTGGGCTGTGATTCGACATTTTTCATCTCATTCACACTCATCTTATCACATCATATATACATGTCATCATAAATATTGACCTCACATGCATCTTTCTCATAAACAAAGTTATTTACATTAACATAATTACATCCCCAATATTACAAACGTGTACATAATTATGCTTATACATTGTTCAGATACAAAATAGTACGCTGTGTATACCTCTAACAAAGTGGGAAATGGCAGCGGACAATAGGGATACTATACCTCAGTCGGACTCAATCTACTGCGGATGATCTGCAGAGAGTGAAAAATAAAGGGGGATGAGCAAACAACATGCTCAGTAAGGAAATCAGACAAGGAAGTAGACAACCGCACTATCTACTGAAAATAAGGCTTTCCCTTTCCTTCTCTCATCTCAAAGTATGTATCAAAATGATATAATAATAATACAGAATAAATCCCATGTACTTAAAATTATACTGAGTATCAAATGTAGGAATTCATGCAAAACAATGCATCTTTATAATTTCAGAATGCCTTTATAGAAATGATTGCCATTTACACATAAATCACAGTAGATATGGTAGTTCACAACACAACACAAATCGATTTTTGACCCATCTCTCTCAGGTCTAACCTTCTCATGAAAACAAGTGATATATCATGCGAGACTCAGTCGCTAATGCAATACTCTCATGGACTATAGCCATATCTTATAATGTGAAATCCCAGGCAACAAGATCTCGATGTGCGGGTTATCACTACTGCAATTGGAGGGGAGTCAGTCCATCACAACTGCCAGCTATAAACTCCTCAACTCCATAACTCCACCACATGGTATAGTGTACACCATGCCACTCACACGGTACAACGTACACCCGTGGACCCTCTCCTCATGGTTGGGATGTTACGACCCTCAACTTACCAAAATATGTACAAATTTTTTGCATTTTCATGCATCATTTATTATTCGTCCTTACCTCAATAGTGAACAGCAACTCTCCTCAATAGTTGGGCTATGTGTCGATGTCTAACTCACTCCACCATACCAATTCAATTTGTATATTATTTATGAGTAAACACTTGTATATTGTATATATCAAAGTTGTTGCATGTGTTTACATTATTTTACATCCCCAATAGTTATATACAAAATGCTACTGTGCTATCGTAAGTTTAGATACAAAATTTTAACAGTGTGTATACCTTACGCGATGGGATGTAGCGGATTACCAAAAGGGATAAGCCTCTAGTCGCCCACAATCTATACTCAAAGCTCTGTAGAGAAGGGGAAAATAAGGGGGTGAGCAAACCACACGCTCAGTAAGGCAATCATGCGAATAGGTAGATACTGCACTATCTATGTGAACATCATGCCATGCTCAAAGCATATTTTTCATCTAATTTTCTCAAATATGAGTTCATGCTTGTGTTAATGGTATGTAAAACATTCATGCTATTAAAATCTAGTACACAATTCATTTCAAAGCATGACATAAATCATCATGCATATTTCACGATAAAGCATAACATTAACCATCATGCTTTTTTCACAATAAAGCATGGCATTAATCATCATGCATTAGTGCACTTTAAAAACCATTAACAAAACAATCCAACACTTGTCAGGTCTTAGCCCATCCCTCGGACTGTCCTGACCCACAAATCATTTCAAACATGGATTATTCATAAAACAATAGACATGTGAGATAGACAATTCAATAAAAGGTAATAACCTCTAGGACTATGGCCATATCCTGTGATGCTGGCTACATGGATCAGGTGTGTGGGATATCACCACTATCTGCTTCCACACGGGAGGTAGGTCAAATCCAGCCTGTTGGTCCATAGCAGATCTCGTACGAAGATGACATATCACAATCTCAACATGGTACAACATACTCCATGCTACATGCACGGTACAATGTACTCCGTGAACCCAATCAACACATCATATCACGCCACATCTCAAAATGCACTTGTGAGCCTATTTAATTGGTATGACCTCCTGTCTACCCAAAGCTCCTAACACGGCTATCAACATGTCAAAATCAAAAACTGCACGTGCAAGCCTATTTCATCGGTGTGACACTAAGTCTGCCCGAAGCTCCAAGCACGACAACAAATAAGGTAGGCATCTAGTGCGAGCTAAGCTCCAAGCACCATGCTAAAACTAGTATGAAACCCACGTGAAAACTAGTGCAAGCTAAGCTCCAGCACTCATGCGTATAAAATACATCAAATCTCGTGCGAGTCATACTCTAGCACGCTTTAATTCTCACAAAAATAATGTAGGTGGCTTAATTCTTTGAAAGTATGGTTAACAAACCAAAACAATTCATTTCTTTTTTCAATTCATTTCAAATGTTAGCCGACCTACCAATCCTTTGCTAAAAAGCAATAAAACATGATTTTCCAAAGCAATATGCTTTTATTTTCATGCACATATCTCAAACACCCAACTTTTACCCTTCAATCACCCAATATCATTTCTTAATATCTCATGCATTGTAGCAAAGCATTTAATGCACCCAAATTACGCACAGATATCTCTAAGAGTCACAGAATTTCCTTACCTTAATTTACTTGGTGCGACTCTCTTTTCTTCTTAACTTCTTGCGCTTTTGGCTCGCCTTGTTCCGGTGTATCCTCGGAAGCTGCGATTCAATCATCCAAACCACTTGAGTTAAAGTTGTTAACTCACATTTGACCTCATTAGTCAATATAACCCATCTTTGCATTTACCAATGCCTTAATCCACATTTTACCCCTTTTTGGTAAATCCCACAATTTATTCACTAACAACACCTTAAAATCATACCACAACACCATTATTAACTTCAATATATTCCATTCATCATTAATATCAACACATTTCACTTTCTCACACTAGACCATTCCTAGGTCATGGTGGATTCATTACTTCCTAAGTAGTTTCTACCCTTTCTATGCATACCAAACTACTCCAAAGATCAATATCTACACAATGTACTTGAGTTATTTCATTTAGAAACTCACCTAGTTTGATTTCCTCTTTGCTTCAATGGAAATGCACCTTTGATCCTTCAATCCAACAAATGGGGAAATGCCTTCAAATTATGTTGTTCTTCTCTTTGATGTGAACAACTTTGTCTTTAATAGCTTTCCCTCAAATCTTACTGAAAATGTGTGGATTTAGGAGAGAGAAAGCTAGGTTTTAGGTTGGAAATGGGAAAGATTGGTTTTTGTCTCAGAAATGCAGATCCAATTGCACCATATTTATAGATTCAGCTTGATGAGATCAATCTGCCTTGGGTGGAGATCAATCTGGTCCTCTTAAAATCCCTCTTTTCCAAGACATTTTGAAGGCAGGAGATCGATCTGTCTTGTAGGGGAGATCGATCTTACTTCAAACAGAGAGTCAAGGAGATCGATCTGGTCTTAGGCGAGATCGATCTGCTTCCAAACCAAGAGCTAAGGAGATCGATCTGTTCTATTAAGGATCGTTCTGCTCTGTTTCATTGCTCAAATAAGAGCTTTCTGGCTCTTCCAAATCGATCTCTCATCCTATGGGATCGATTTGGCCTTTATATTTCCAGATTTTCTACAGTTTTTCTGCAGCAACTCATACTTAAACATCCTTAATTTGCTGCCATAGTTATTTTCTCATCTAATCACTTTTGAGACTTGAAGACAGCATCCATTCACACTTCATACATTTTAAAATTTGTGTAGAATCTTTATATATCCAAAGGTACATGATATAAACCTAATGGAAGTGCACAACTTATGCAATCTTCCTTCCATTTTACTATAATACTCATATTCATGACATATCAAAGTCCATTCCTTCACATTCATACAGAATGTAACTTGTATGTACAATCACAACTCTTATTACATGTGTGTACATTTAATTTATGGACTTTACATCATTTATACTTCACATTACAAGCACATCACTATTTACATATATATATAAAGTCGTGCTTATACATATATAAGGTTTCACATTCTCCCCCACTTAGAAAATTTGGTCATCCAAATTGGAACCAATCATTCTGTGAATAACTCGGGATACTTCTCCTGCATCAAACTTTCTAATTCCCATGTGGCCTCTTCCACCGTGTAATGTTGCCAAAGAACTTTCACCAAGGGAATTGTCTTTGTCCTCAACACTTTATCTTTTCTATCCAATATCCGAATTGGCTTCTCAACGTATGTCATACCCTTATTGAGCTCTAAAGGCTCATACTTTATTACATGTGCCGGGTCCAGGTGATACTTCTTTAACATGGATACGTGGAAGACATTATGCACACTTGCCAACTTTGGTGGCAATACCAATCTATAAGCCTTATCTCCCACCTTATCAAGTATCTCAAATGACCCTATATATCGAGGCTCAACTTTTCCTTCTTCCCAAATCTCATAATTCCCTTCGAAGGAGAAACTTTCAAGAACACCGGTTCACCTACATCAAACTCTATTGGTCTCCGTCTCTTGTCAGTTGTTAGTACTAAATTTTATATATGTTTAGAACCCTTTTTACTTACTTATTTGATTTGTTCTTTGCTATATTAGGTATGTTTTATGTGTTTTGTGCATTTGTGCAGGAAAAAGAACAATATGGAGAAGTTAAAGCTTTTGGAGCTGATTCTGATGATTCTGTGAAGAAGTGAAATTGCAGGATGCTGATCGTGACTTATGCTGCAGCAATAGAAGAAACTGGACAGTGCAGAGCAGATCTGGGGAATCAATACCATTGTCACAACATAGCAGTCTGATTAGGGTAACACTGTTTTTCCATGTGGCATTCCGCATTTTAGTGCCTGGGAACCTTATAAATAGTCTTTTTATCATAATATCGAAGGAGGCTGCGGCAGAAGGCTTCAGGATTGATTTAGCTCCATAGAAACTCCATTTTTTACATCTTTTTCGATCAATGTTTATTCTAGGGAGATACTTTGGAATTATTGGATGTTTATTATGATTTCTAGGAACTAAACTCCTTTTTCCTAGAATCGATGTAGCCAACTTTGGGCAGATTGTAATTATTTTGTGATATTGTTTGGATGATCTCAATTATGTTTATTTAATCTACTTATTCTTATCTACTTATTCTTAATGCTCTAGTTGATTGGCCACCAATTGGATGAATTAGTATAGGAATCCGGCACTCGGGAGAGGGGATTATTTATATGCACAAGGGTAGATTAACATAGGACATTGTTGAATCGGGAGGTTGACAATTCTTATGAGCCATAGAGAAACGAATTACTATCGCTTAATGAACTCTATTATTTAATTCTGAATCGGGAGGTTAGGATTAGGTAATTTGGGTATGACTGTTTAAAACTCGGGAGAGATAAACAGGAGATAGTTTCAGCTATAAACAATTTGAAATCAAAAGAACAATAGATCAAAGGAATTGTATGAACCCTAGTTAGGTGAAATCGAGTTCTAGGAATATTTTACCATTGATATTTTCATTCATAATAATTGTGACTGTTTTAATTAATTTGTTCCATAATTCATAGTTAGAATAGGAAATAGAATCTTAATTAATATAAACTACTCGAAAATTGACCTGTGCACTTGCAGTAGTGTTTCATTTGAGCACGACAAGTTTTTTGGCGTCGTTGCCGGGGAATTGTTGTTTCGTTTTTCGTTAACACTGTTTCCCAATAGCCTTTACTTTAATTTAGATTTTTATTTTTGTTTTAAATTACTATCTACAAATTTTTATTTTAGGTGAATGGTAAAAACCCGCAGAAGTGGAAATACATACATAAAAGAAGAGTTAGATCCAGAGATTGAGAGAACCATCAGGCAAATTCAACAGAACAGATTTGAAGAGAAAGACAGAAATTTAATCATGGCAGATGAA
Source organism: Firmiana major (assembly GCA_033439115.1). Classification (NCBI taxonomy): domain Eukaryota; kingdom Viridiplantae; phylum Streptophyta; class Magnoliopsida; order Malvales; family Malvaceae; genus Firmiana; species Firmiana major. The sequence continues at coordinate 31,393,564 of CM065913.1, read as the reverse complement.
AATCAGCAGCAGTGAGCTATACACGATTACTTTACCCCAGTTGTGAATCAGAATTTTGCTGCTATAAGAGAGATTCCTGTAAACTGTAATAACTTTGAGTTGAAGCCGACATTGATCAACATGGTTATGCAAAATCAATTTGGAGGTTCGGCCTTAGAGGATCCTAACACACATTTGACAAGTTTTCTGCAGATTTGCAGCACCATTAAGATTAATGGAGCCCCTGATGATGCTATTCGACTGAGATTATTTCCATTTTCTCTTCGGGATAAAGCCTTGAGCTGGTATCAAAATCTACTAGCAGGAAACATTCCGACATGGGCAGTGATGGCACAAAAATTCTTAGCAAAGTACTTCCCACCAGGAAAGACAATGGTAGATGAGATTAGAAATTGCCCAGTTCACAGAGTTAGATCAAGAACCATTACATGAGGCATGGGAGCGATTTAAAGAGTTATTACGTAGATGCCCTCAGCATGGATATGATGAAGGAAACCAGATACAAGTTTTCAACAGAGGCATGACTCCTCAGACACGAGCTACTGTGGATGCTTCAGCAGGAGGTTCACTGTGGTCTAAGACACCTGATCAAGCTATGCAGTTAATTGAGGAGATGGCTATAAACAGCAGCTAATGGCCAGGTAAAAGAGCTAATGTCAGAAGAGTAGCGGGTATGCATGAGTTAGAAACGTAAATAGCCATCCTAGCAAGACTTGAGCAGATTTCAACACAAATTTCTTCAATGGGTATACAAGGGCCGTAAGCTATGATTCATCATGACAACACAAATCCTAACTTGATGGGGACAGATTTGGAGCAGGTGAATTATGTTAATAATCGTAATTTTGGTTTTCAAGGAAATCGAGTTCCTAACTACTACCAGTCAGGATTCAGAAACCATGAGAATCTATCTTATGGTAACTCTAAAAATGTTCTAAACCCACCAGCAGCAAGTACCAGCAATACAAGATTCAATAACCAAGGGAATTCCCAAGGTTATGGTGGAGTTAGAAGGAATGAATTTGAGGAGTTCATGGTTGAAACTAGAACAAGATTTAGCAAAATTGATGCGCGATTAGACAACATGGAAGCTAAAATGTCAGAGATGAATACCAGTCTTGGTGCACAGATGAAAGTCTGTTGAGACCACGTTGGGATAGTTAGCTGCAGCTGTCAGCTCTTTAAATGAAAGAGGTAAGTTTCCAAGTGACACAGTGCTCAATCCGAAAGAACACTGCAATGCCATATCTTTGAGAAGTGGGAACACATACAAGCCACCGAAGGTAGTAGAGAAAGAAGAAACTGCACCAATAACTGAAGTACAGAAGAAGCAGACTAAACCTGTAATGACAAAGGATGCAAAATTAGAAACAGTAAAACAGAGAGTTAATTCTAAACCCTTTAGTAAACTTTTTCCTGATAACCCTCCGTTGTTAAAACCATCCATTCCTTATCCTCAAGCTTTGTATAAAAGGAATATTGAATCTGAGTTTAAGAAATTTCTTGATATATTTAAGAAATTACATATTAACATTCCATTAGTTGATGCTCTGCAGCAGATGCCACATTATGCAAAGTTCATGAAAGAAGTGTTGTCAAAGAAACGAAAACTTGAAGATTATGAAACTATCAACTTGACAGAAGAATCAGTCCAATTTTGCAGCAGAAGTTACCGCCCTGGAAGCTTTACCATTCCATGCGAGATTGGAGGATCGAAAGTGGGTAAGGCATTGTGTGATTTAGGTGCTAGCATAAATTTAATGCCTTTATCTATTTTCAGGAGCCTAGGTCTTGGAGAGGTAAAGCCGACCACCATAACACTGCAACTAGCGGATAGATCGATTACTTATCCCAGAGGTATAATAGAAGATGTACTTGTTAAAGTTGATAAGTTAATTTTTCCTGTCGATTTTGTAGTCTTAGATTATGAAGAGGACAGAGAAATTTCACTTATACTTAGAGACCATTCCTTGCCACTGGGAGACCACTAATCGATGTACAAAGAGGGCAATTAACCTTGAGGATGAATGATGAATCAGTTATGTTCAACATCTATAAGGCGATGAAATTCGCTGATGAGCCAGAAACATGTAAGTTGATTGAAGTAGTGTAGAGTTGTGTAAGAGAAGTTGAAACAAAAGAAGCACTAACCAATCCTATGGCTCAATGTCTGGTAAATTCAGTTTCTAATTTAGATGATGAATTACTAATTGATGAAATTAAAAGTTGTGTTGTTACTTTGGAAGCCAATCCATTAGAAAGTACGACTACAACAACTAAGGAGAAGATTGACAAGTCACAGGTAAGTGAAAAAGAAGAAGGCAAAACTGAATTGAAAGAATTACCAAGCCATTTGAGGTATGCCTTTTTAGATGATGATAGTACTTTTCCTATAATTATTTCATCATTTTTATCAATTGCAGAGGAAGACAAGTTGCTTAGAATTTTAAGAGAGCACAAACCAATAATTGGATGGTCTATTGCTGACATCAAAGGAATTAGTCCCTCTGTTGTGATGCACAAAATTTGACTAGAGGAAAATCATAAACCCTCTATTGAACCACAAAGAAGACTAAATCCAGCAATGAAAGAAGTTGTTAGAGCTAAGATTTTAAAATTCTTAAATGCTGGTATTATATATTCTATATCTGATAGTTCTTGGGTGAGTCTTGTGCAGGTTGTACCTAAGAAGGGTGGAATGACAGTAATTCATGACACAAACGATGAAATCATATCCATCAGAACTGTAACGGGATGGAGAGTTTGCATCGATTATAGGAAGCTGAACAAAGCTACTAGGAAAGACCACTTCCCGCTTCCTTTCATCGACCAAATGCTAGATAGACTAGCCGGACACAGTTATTATTTCTTTTTAGATGGCTACTCGGGCTATAACCAGATTGCAATAGCCCCAAAAGATCAAGAGAAAACAACATTTACTTGCCCATATGGAACTTTCGCATATAGAAGGATGCCTTTCGGGTTGTGTAACGCCCCAGCAACCTTCCAGAGATGCATGATGTCAATTTTCGCTGACATGATTGAAGAGATAATGGAAGTCTTCATGGATGACTTCTCGGTATTTGGTAGGACTTTTGACCAATGTTTATCTAATTTGGCACTTGTTTTGCAGAGATGTGAATAGACGAATCTGATCTTAAATTGAGAGAAGTGTCATTTTATGGTGCAAGAAGGAATCGTCCTTGGACACAGAATTTTAGCTCACGGCATTGAGGTGGATAGTGCTAAAGTCGCTGCTATTGAAAAGCTCCCTCCTCCAAAATCAGTTAAAGCCGTGAGGAGCTTTTTGGGACATGCAGGATTCTATTGTAGATTTATCAGGGACTTTTCAAAAATCTCAAAACCTTTATGTCATTTATTGGAAAAAGATGTTGACTTTGTCTTTGCTGATTTTTGCTTACAGGCATTTGAAAAGATCAAGAAGGAGCTTATTTCTGCACCTATTATGATCACACCAAATTGGACAGAACCATTTGAACTGATGTGCGACGCGAGTGATTTTGCAATTACAACTATCCTTGGACAGAAGAGAGACAAGATTTTTCGGGCTATCTATTACTCAAGCAGAACCTTAGATGATGCTCAGAAAAATTACATAAAATAGAGAAGGAGATGCTTGCAGTTGTACATGCATTTGACAAGTTCAGACCATATTTAATTGGGAGTAAAGTCATTATCTATATAGATCAAACAGCTGTTCGTTATCTATTTGCAAAAAAAGATGCCAAACCCAAACTTATTAGATGGATCTTGCTTTTGCAAGAATTTGATTTTGAGATCAGGATCTGATAATGTTATAGCTAATCATTTATCTAGATTGGAACAATCTGAAATTCAGCAAGAACAGCCTATTCAAGAGGAATTTCCAAATGAGACAATAATGAAGATTGATGAAAATCTACCTTGGTTCGCTGACATAGTGAATTACTTAGCAGGAGGATTAATGCCAAGTGGTTTAACTTACCAACAGAGGAAGAAATTCTTCCATGATGTCAACTCGTATTTTTGGGATGATCCTCTACTGTTTAAGAAGTGTCCAAACCAGATTATAAGACGATGTGTACCAGAAGATGAAGCTCAGGAAATCCTGCACCACTGCTATGCTGCAGCATATTAAGGATATTTTGGTGCAGAACGTACAGCAGCAAAGGTGTTGCAATCAGGTTTTTATTGGCCTAGTGTGTTCAAAGATAGTTACATGTTTGTAAAAACATGTGACAGATGTCAAAGGGTTGGAAACATCTCAAGAAGGCATGAATTACCTTTGACAAATATTCTATAAGTGGAAATTTTTTATGTGTGGGGTATCGATTTTATGGGACCGTTTCCTCCATCTTTTGGGAAGCTGTACATTCTCCTTGCTGTTGATTATGTCTCTAAGTGGGTTAAGGCAATAGCAGCACCAGCAAATGATGCAAAAGTGGTAATTCGGTTTTTGCACAAGAATATATTGACAAGATTTGGTACCCCAAGAGCCATTTTAAGTGATGAAGGCACTCATTTCTGTAACAAAATCTTCAATGGTTTGATGTCAAAATATGGAATTCGACATAAAGTAGCTCTCGGTTATCATCCGCAGACAAATGGCCAAGCTGAAATTTCAAACCGAGAAGTAAAGTTGATATTGGAGAAGACTGTCCACCTGAATAGAAAAGACTAGGCTAACAAGTTAGATGACGCACTTTGGGCATACAGGACAGCCTATAAGACTCCAATTGGAATGTCTCCCTATAGGTTGATATTTGGTAAGGCATGTCATCTACCCGTAGAGCTTGAGCATCGAGCTTACAGGGCCATTAAGAAGCTAAATTTTGACTATAACAAGACTGGAGAAAATCGATCACTCCAATTGAATGAGCTTGATGAGCTGAGAAATGAGTCCTATAATAATGCAAGAATCTACAAGGACAGGACCAAAAGATGGCATGACAAGATGATAATGAGAAGAGAATTCAGTCCTGGACAGCAAGTTCTATTTTATAATTCAAGGCTTAAATTGTTTCTTGGCAAATTGAAGTCAAGGTGGTCAGGACCGTTTGAAATAAACCAAGTTTTCCCATATGGAGCAATTGAGTTGAAGAAATCAGATGGAAGCTTGTTCAAGGTTAATGGGCAGCGTATAAAGCATTATTATGGAGAGGGAGTGCATAAATTAGATAGCATTCCCCTTGGTGAACCGAATTAAAGAGACTGGAAGCAGTCTGGCTGAAGACTTGAAATTCAGCGCTTTTGTTTTTCATGCTTTGTTATGTTTTATGTGCCTGTTTCAATTTCTTTTTATATGTCTCTTTTTATAGTTTGTGTGAAATTATACTCAGTTTTACAAATTAGTTTTTCTAGATTGTGGCCAAAGATGGATTTTGCAAGGAATTGATCAAATTTTGTTTAAATGGATGATTTTTATTGTTTGAGTATTGGAATGTGGATAGAAAGCTTCACTTGAATCTTTTCACTCAAACTATGCACCAATCATATTCAGTTTATGCTCTTACTGTGTTGATATGTGAAACTAAAAAGACTCTAGAACTTGATTAGTTATTACTTGAGGTGAAATTGATAGACCATGCATGATTAGGAAAATGATCAAGGTAATTTTTTTTTTGAGATTGAGCCTTTCAACCCTACCCAATTATATTAATCCCTTGGAAAACCCCTTGAGCCAAATTCTTCCATTTTGTTGTTATATAACCATATTACAAGCCATGGCCTAATTGTTTGATTATCCTATTCTTTTGGTTCCTTACTTAAAGCACTATCAATCAAAATTTTTTGATTAAGGGAGGAGCTCAAAAGAAAATAGGGTGGTTTGTAAATTGTTGGTTTAAGAACTTGAATGCTGCAAATAAGGATTTGTTCTCAGGTCTTGCTGAAAATCTAGTGTCATATGCAGTTTCAAGTAGTGGAAAATAAAATTCTGGAGTGTGACACTCAAAAAAAAAATCTCGAGAATGAGTAAAGTTGGGTAGTGATTCATGAGCTCAAAACAAATTAAATCCAAAGGTGATTATAGTGCTTTAGGTGGATTAAACTTCATATTATATCCTTTATCCCACCTAAAACCCGAGCCTTATGTTATAACCTTTGAAAAGTCCTTTTGATTCTTTGTTATGCATGAGTCTTTATTAGTGGAGAGTAGTAGTTAAATCAAGCATATGAAGTCTTGTTTTTAATTTTCATTTAGATTTCACGTTAACACTTGAGTGCATGAATTTGAATAAATGATTGTACACACACACACACAAGTGGAAAGTGAAGAGTGAAGGGGGATTGGTTTGCTTTGATTGACTTGAACAATATAAATATGAAATTTATCTTAAGCTGAGAACCTTGTGAATTCTTGAGGAAAATCCCAATTTAGTATGGCAAGTATGTGAGCTGAGTATGGTTGAGAGTCTTTAATTGTTATGTTTCCAGTATGTGTTTGCTTGAGGACAAGCAAATTTCTAAGTTTGGGGGTATTTGTTAGCACTGAATTTTATATATGTTTAGAACCCTTTTTACGTAGTTATTTGATTTGTTCTTTGCTATATTAGGTATGTTTTATGTGTTTTGTGCATTTGTGTAGGAAAAAGAACAATATGGAGAAGTTAAAGCTTTTGGAGCTGATTCTGATGATTCTGTGAAGAAGTGAAATTGCAGGATGCAGATCGTGACTTATGCTGCAGCAATAGAAGAAACTGGACAGTGCAGAGCAGATCTGGGGAATCAATACCATTTTCGCAGCATAGCAATCTGATTAGGGCAACACTGTTTCTCCACGTGGCATTCTGCATTTTAGTGCCTAGGAACCTTATAAATAGTCTTTTTATCAAAATATCGAAAGAGGCTACGGCAGAAGGCTTCAGGATTGATTTAGCTCCATAGAAACTCCATCTTTTACATCTTTTTCGATCAATGTTTATTCTAGGGATGATACTTTGGAATTATTGGATGTTTATTATGATTTCTAGGAACTAAACTCCTTTTTCCTAGAATCGATGTAGCCAACTTTGGGCAGATTGTAATTATTTTGTGATATTGTTTGGATGATCTCAATTATGTTTATTTAATCTACTTGTTCTTAATGCTCTAGTTGATTGGCCACCAATTGGATGAATTAGTATAGGAATCCGGCACTCGGGAGAGGGGATTATTTATATGCATAAGGGTAGATTAACATAGGACATTGTTGAATCGGGAGGTTGACAATTCTTATGAGCCATAGAGAAACGGATTACTATCGCTTAATGAACTCTATTATTTAATTCTGAATCGGGAGGTTAGGATTAGGTAATTTGGGTATGACTGTTTAAAACTCGGGAGAGATAAACAGGAAATAGTTTCAACTATAAACAATTTGAAATCAAAAGAATAATAGATCAAGGAATTGTATGAACCCTAGTTAGGTGAAATCAAGTTCTAGGAATATTTTGCCATTGATATTTTCATTCGTAATAATTGTGACTGTTTTAATTAATTTGTTCCATAATTAATAGTTAGAATAGGAAATAGGATCTTAACCAATATAAACTACTTTTTCTAAATAAAGTTCAAGGTTGTTGAGTTCAGTGATTTGCGGAAGACACAATTCCCTGTGGGACGATACTGATATTTACTCTATACTCGAAAACTGACCTGTGCACTTACAGTAGTGTTTCATTTGAGCACGACATCAGCATAACTCTTTTGTCGACTCTGAGCTATCTGTAATCTCTCACATATCAATTGGACGTCTTCAGATGCCTGCTGCACTAAGTCAGGAGCAAAAATCTGTTTGTCACTAACCTCTTCCCATCCAATAGGGGAACGACATCTACGCCTATATAATGCCTCATATGGTGCCATCTCGATACTCGCATGAAAACTGTTATTATAGGTGAACTCTACGAGTGGCAAATGGTCATCCCAAGAGCCTCCAAAATCCAATGTACACGTTCTCAACATATCCTCCAAGTTCTGTCTAGTCCTCTCTAACTGACCATCTGTCTGAGGATGAAACGTGGTACTAAAACTCAACTGGGTCCCCATCGCTTCCTGAAAATGTTCCCAAAAGTGGGAAGTGAAGTGGGCATCCCTATCAGAAACAATGCTCACTGAAATTCCATGTAGCCTCACTATCTCGCACACATACAAGTTCGCTAACTGGCTCAGAGTATCGGTAGCTCCCATAGCTAGAAAATGGGTTGATTTCGTCAATCGATCCACAATCACCCATATGGCATCATAACCTCTACGGGTCCTCGATAATCTCATCATAAAATTCATGGTGACATATTCCCACTTCCAAGTCGGTATCGGTAGAGGCTGCAATAACCCTGCAGGCTTCTGATGCTCTACCTTCACCTGCTGACAAACGAGACACTTAGCAACATATTCAGCAATGTGCTTTTTCATCCCAGACCACCAATAAACTTTTTGTAGGTTTTGATACATCTTTGTACTCCTTGGATGTATCGTATACCTCGATGAGTGAGCCTCTGTCAAGATCAACCTTCTGATCTCTGCATCATCAGGAACACATGTCCTACCTCTGAACCTCAACAATCCATCTGAACTCAACTCAAAGTCTATCTATGTACCCCTCTGTATCTGCCCGACAATATCACTGCACTGCTGATCAATTCGTCAAGCCTGTCGAATTTGATCTACTAGATCCGATTCCAATTGCAGGCTAGCTATCATAAATCTACTATCAGCGTCAAGCGGGGTCATATCTAAACTAAGGTTCATGAATTGTTCCAACAGCTCGTTTTCCTTGACCATCATGAATGATACCATCCCGAGATACTTTCTGCTCAATGCATCAGCAACCACATTTGCCTTACTCGGGTGGTACAGGATCTCACAATCATAATCCTTTAACAACTTGATCCATCTCCTCTGTCTCATGTTTAGCTCATTTTATGAGAACATGTATGATCAGTGTAAACCTAAAATCTCTAACCAAAAAGATAGTGGTGTCATATCTTCAATGCAAACACTATGACTGCCAACTCCAAATCATGGGTCGGGTAGTTCCTCTCATGATCCTTTAACTGTCTTGATCTATAGGCTACCACCTTCCCATCCTGCATCAATACACAATCCAATCCTTGGTGTGAAGCATCCGCATACACCGAGAAACCTCTTGAGCTGGTAGGAATGGTGAGCACAAGAGCTGTAGTCAATCTCTTTTTCAACTCCTGAAAACTTTCCTCACACTTCTCATCCTATATAAATTCCACACTCTTCCTTGTGAGACATGTTAAAGGAGCAGCCAACCTTGAGAATCCCTCTACAAACCTTCGATAATACCGAGCTAAACCCAGGAAACTTCTGATCTTTGTCACTGTCTGGGGTCTCTGCCATTATGTCATTGCCTCAATTTTTTATGGATCCACTGACAGTCCATCCTTCGACACTATGTGACCCAAAAAAGAGATCTGTTCTAACCAAAATTTGCACTTACTGAGTTTAGCATACAACTTCTTCTCTCTGAGGGTCTGTAACACTATCCTTAGGTGCCTTTCATGCTCCTCTCTAGACTTTGAGTACACCAGTATATCATCAATAAACACGATCACAAATTGATCCAAATATTGGTGGAATACCTCATTCATCAACGACATAAAAGCTGTGGGAGTATTCGTCAACCCGAATGACATAACCATAAATTCATAATGTCCATACCGGGTGCGAAAAGCTGTCTTGGGTACATTTCCACTCTGTATCTTCAACTGATGGTACCCAGACCTTAGATCTATCTTGGAAAAGACCTGCGCTCCCTTAAGTTGATCCAGTAAGTCATCGATGCGTGGAAAGGGATACTTATTCTTGATGGTGGCCTTATTCAGCAATTGGTAATCTATACACAGTCGGAGGCTTCTATCCTTCTTCCTTACAAATAGAACCGACGCTCCCCAAGGTGAGACGCTCGGCCTGATGAACCCCTTCTCTAGCAACTCTTGTAGCTGTTTCCTTAGTTCTTCCAACTCAACTTAAGCCATTCTGTATGGTAGCTTAGATATCGGCTTTATACCAGGTGCCAAATCTATACCAAACTCCATTTTCTTATCTGGAGGTAACCTTGGTAATTCATTCGGGAAGACATCTGGATATTCCCTGACCACTGGTATGTCTCCCAATTCCGAACGTGCCTTATCCGTCTCAATCACATAAGCGATGAACCCTTCACATTATCCTTTCCATTATTAGTAACACAATCATCACATACACACATATAATTGATAAACAAATTCATCTCTCAAATATCATAAATTGAGATCATACTCTTTTAATTTATAAAGATCATGTCATTTCATTTCTTTTCATCAAAATTTACAATAAGATTGTCTAATCCTGAAAACATCAAGGTTCTAGCAAGATAATCCATAATAACATGGTTTGTAGCCAACCAATCCATCACTAGGATTACATCGAAATCACTCATATTTAATAAGATCAAATCGGCTGCCATTTCTTTACCTTCTATCCTCATCTTACAATTCTTATATACATTCTCGGTCAATTAACTATCATTCATAGGGGTAGATATCATCAACATCTTATCAAGCAGTGCGGGTTTTACATACTTCAATAATTTACATGCATACGATGGTGATATAAAGGAATGCATGGCACCAAGATCAAACAATACATATGCTTTTAAATCAAAGATTTGGATGGTACCTTTAACCATATCCAAAGGTTGATCTGTAGTGTCTTGGTCCAGTGTATGCACTCACCCTCTGCTTACACCCACTACTTGTTTCCTCTTTTCCTTAGCTGTAGCCCTCCTTCTCGGAGTAGCTGTCCTAACCGGAGCTCTCTCTGGTTCCCTGCCCTCCTGTGGGGCTCTCTCTGTCATCTCTGGGCAATCTCTAATCATGTGCCCTGATTTCCCACATTTGAAACATACTGCAGGCTGTCCATAACAGGGTCGAGTACCATGGTACCTGCTACACTTGTTGCACTGCTCTGTCATAGGCCGTGGCCCTCCAATCATAATTCCTTTAGCTGGAGCAATGGCCGGATACATGGGACTATTAACTGTTCTTTCTCGAACCTCTTCGATCCTCGGCCTCTTTCCGAAAAATCTCTTGCTTCCCTTATAGCTGAAGCCTCTATCCATCATTGGTCTCTTCTTATCTCTGTCCCTCATCTTACTAACCTTTCCAAACTCTAAGGCAATCCTATCAACATCTTGTTCGCACAATTGTGCCCTGCGCACTGCCTCCTCGTAGGTTAGTATATCCAGGGGAACCAGTCTAAACCTGATAGTCGGTTTCAATCCATGCACAAACTTCTGGATTTTCTTGACCTCATTACTCATTATGTTAGGATCATATCTACCTAGGGAGATAAAAGCAGTTTCATACTCATCCACAGTCCTGCTCCCTTGGGTTAGTCCCCAAAATACCATTTTCATCTTCCGCTGTGCGATATCCGGAACATACTATCTCCTGAATGCCTCCAAAAATATATCCCAGCTGATCTCAGTATGTCGGGCTCTCAAAATAGGCCTGGTGGATTTTCACCAATGTTCTGCTGATCCCTTCAGCATAAATGCAAAAAATGCTACCATCTCGGTAGTAGTGCACTTAAAGAAACCATACAGCTTCTCGATCCATTTATCCAATCCTCAGTAGCTACTGGGTCTTTTACTCCACTAAAAGATGGCGGTCCAAACTTTTGAAACTACCGCAATCTGTCCAAATTGCATCCATATCCCCAACCTCTACTGCCTGGTGTAGCAACCGGCATAGGCACATCCTGTATGGGTGGGGTATCTGTCGTCTGAGGTCTCTGGGCTGGTCGGGCCCATGCCTCAGGAGCTGCCGCTTGCTCGGCATCACCCTATGTAGCGGGACTCAGTCTACCGCCCACTCTAGGTAAAGATTGGGTGACCAACTTCAAAATCATCTTAATGCTCTGCTCAATCCTAAAAAATTGAGCCTCAGTACTCTCCGGTCTCTCCTCTGGACCAGGTGGAGCGTGTTCAACCTCAGCCTCCACCTCAACCTCATCCTGAGTCTCGTGTGTTTTTGACTCAACATTACCCCCAAGCCTACCTCTACGGCCTCTAACTTGCACCCTCGCCCCTCTACCACGACTGGTATTAGGCATAATTACTCAATTCCCTATAATCACAACCAATTACTTAGTTAACCCATCGACACACACACAATTGTATCTAAACAAGCACAGTAACATGGGGATGAAATTTTCCAACTTATTAAGTATTTTAGACACGACACACGTCAGACCAACCTGAAGCTCTGATACCAACTTCTGTCATGACCCTCAACTTACCAAAATACGTACAAATTTTTCATATTTTCATGCATCATTTATTATTCGTCCTTACCTCAATTGTGAACAGTAACTCTCCTCAATAGTTGGGCTATGTGTCGATGTCTAACTCCACCATACCAATTCAATTTGTATATTATTTATGAGTAAACACTTATATAAATGTATATATCAGAGTTGTTACATGTGTTTACATTGTTTTACATCCCCAATAGTTACATACAAAATGCTACTATGCTATCGTAAGTTTAGATACAAAATTTCAATAGTGTATATACCTTACGCGATGGGATGCAGCGGATTACCAAAAGGGATAAGCCTCTAGTCACCCATAATCTATACTCAAAGCTTTGTAGAGAGGGGGAAAATAAGGGGAGTGAGCAAACCACATGCTCAGTAAGGTAATCATGCAAACAGGTAGATACTGCACTATCTACGTGAATGTGATACCATGCTCAAAGCATATTTTTCATCTCATTTTCTCAAATATGAGTTCATGCTTGTGTTAATGGTATGTAAAGCATTCATGCTATTAAAATCCAGTGCACAATTCATTTCAAAGCATGACATAAATCATCATGAATATTTCATGATAAAGCATGGCATTAACCATCATGCATTTTTCCTAATAAAGCATGGCATTAATCATCATGCATTAGTGCACTTTAAAAACCATTAACAAAACAATCCAACACTTGTCAAGTCTCAGCCCATCCCTCGAACTGTCCTGACCCACAAATCATTTCAAAAATAGATTTATTCACAAAACAATAGATATGTGAGATAGACAATTCAATAAAATGTAATAACCTCTAGGACTATGGCCATATCTTGTGATACCGACTACATGGATCAGGTGTGCGAGATATCACCACTATTTGCTTCCACACGGGAGGTGGATCAAATCTAGCCCGTCGGTCTATAGCAGATCTCGTCTGAAGACGGCATATCATAATCTCAACACGGTACAACGTAGTCCATGCTACATGCACGATACAACGTACTCCGTGGACCCAATCAACACATCATATCACGCCACATCTCAAAACGCACGTGTGAGCCTATTTAATCAGTACCACCTCTTGTCTACCCGAAGCTCCTAACATGGCTATCAACATGTCAAAATCACAAATTGCACGTGCGAGCCTATTTAATCGGTGTGACACCAAGTCTGCCTGAAGCTCCAAGCACAGCAACAAATAAGGTGGGCATCTAGTGGGAGCTAAGCTCCAAGCACCATGCCAAAACCAGTATGAAATCCATGTGAAAACTAGTGCGAGCTAATCTCCAGTACTCATGCATATAAAACATATCAAATCTCGTACGAGTCATACTCTAGCATGCTTTCATTCTCACGAAAACAATGTAGGTGGCTTAATTCTTTGCAAAGTATGGTTAACAAACCAAAACAACTCATTTCTTTTTGCAATTCATTTCAAATGTTAGCCGACCTGCCAATCTTTTGCTAAAAAGCAATAAAACATGATTTTCCCAAGCAATATGCTTTTATTTTCATGCACATTTCTCAAACACTCAACTTTTAGCCGTCAATCACCCAACATCATTTCCTAATATCTCATGCATTCTAGCAAAGCATTTAATGCGCCCAAATTACGCACAAATATCTCTAAGAGTCCACAGAATTCCCTTACCTCAATTTACTTGGGTGCGACTCTCTTTTCCTCTTAGCTTCTTGCGCTCTTAGCTCGCCTTGTTCCGGTGTATCCTCGAAAGCTACGATTCAATCATCCAAACCACTTGAGTTAAAGTTGTTAACTCACATTTGACCTTATTAGTCAATATAACCCATCTTTGCATTTACCAATGCCTTAATCCACATTTTACCCTTTTTTGGTAAATCCCACAATTTATTCACTAACAACACCTCAAAATCATACCACAACACCATTATTAACTTCAATATATTCCATTTATCATTAATCTCAACACATTTCACTTTCTCACACTAGACCATTCCTAGGTCATGGTGGATTCATTACTTCCTAAGTAGTTTCTACCTTTTTTATGCATACCAAACAACTCTAAAGATCATTATCTACATAATGTGCTTGAGTTATTTCATTTAGAAACTCACCTAGTTTGATTTCCTCTTTGCTCCAATGGAAATGCACATTTGATCCTTCTATCCAACAAGTGGAGAAATGCCTCCAAACTATGTTATTCTTCTCTTTAATGTGAAAAACTTTGTCTCTAATAGCTTTCCCTCAAATTTTACTGAAAATGTGTGGATTTAGGAGTGAGAAAGCTAGGTTTTAGGTTGCAAATGGGAAAGATTGGTTTTTGTCTCGAAAATGCAGATCCAACTGCTCCATATTTATAGATTCAGCTTGATGAGATTGATCTGCCTTGGGTGGAGATCGATCTGGTCCTCTTAAAATCCCTCTTTTCCAAGACATTTTAAAGGTAGGAGATCGATCTGTCGAGTAGGGGAGATCAATCTTGCTTCAAACAGAGAGTCAAGGAGATTGATCTGGTCTTAGGCGAGATCGATCTGCTTCCAACCCGAGAACTAAGGAGATCGATCTGTTCCATTAAGGATCGATCTGCTCTATTCCATTGCTCAAATAAGAGCTTTCTCACTCTTCATATCAATCTCTCATCCTATGGGATCGATCTGGCCTTCATATTTCCAGATTTTCTGCAGCAACTCATACTTAAACATCCTTAATATGCTGCCATAGTTATTTTCTCATCCGATCACTTTTGAGACTTGAAGACAGCATCCATTCACACTTCATACACTTTAAAATTTGTGTAGAATCTTTGTATATCCAAAGGTACATGATATAAACCCAATGGAAGTGCACAACTTATGCAATCTTCCTTCCATTTTACCATACTACACATATTCATCACATAACAAAGTTCATTCCTTCACATTCATACATAATGTAACTTGTATGTACAATCATAACTCTTATTACATGTGTGTACATTTAATTTATTTACTTTACATCATTTATACTTCACATTACAAGCACATCACTATTTACATATATATACAAAGTCGTGCCTATATAAATATGGGGTCTCACACGGGATGCCTGCCATAGGTCTTAGTCCTCACACCATGAAAATACATCATAGTCGAGGTGCTTGCCATAAGTCTTAACCCTCACACTATGGAAATAATACCACGTCTCTAAATTCACGTGCGTACATCTCAACAGTGTGACACTCAGTCTACACGGAGGAAATCGTCACGGTTTCTCTCTTTAACATGTCTTATATATCACATAAAAACTACAGTGCACGTCTTGAGTGTGACTCACAATCAACACTCCGCCTCTTAAACACTGTGTATGCATCTAAAAATATTCAACACTAGTGGAGTAACCTCTAGCACTAGGTCAATGCATAATTCTCATTTCAAATCATGTACGAGTTATTACTCAAGTACTATATTATGTTTAAATCATGAAAACTGGGTACGAGCAACGCTCCCAGTACTCTATCATGTAAAACTGAGTATGAGCAAAGCTCCCAATACTCTATATGCCTCAATCCGAAACTGAGTATGAGCAATGCTCCCAGTACTCTAACATGCATAAAATCGCATTAAAATGTAGTACGAGTATATCCTCCAGTACTATGTGATGCATATCTCAAAATATAGTGCGAGTAGTCTCCAGCACTTATGGTTTTCACATGAAACTAGATAGATGGCTTATTCAAATCACAATTCACTCATTTCAAATCAAATTAGCACTTAAATGTGCTGTTTTTGCATACACAAGAAAACATTAGCCATTCTATCATGCAACTCATGAATTTTGGGTCGCAACATGTTTTTTAGGCTTTTTATCCTATTTTTGGATAAAATCACACTTTATCTCATTAATCTCTATCACACACATTAGGCCTATTCATTGGAATTCATATAGCATATAATATCGAAATGCTATTTAAATACGTGCAGCCATCTCTAGCTACTCATGAAATTCCCTTACCTTGGATCATGTCAAGTGACCTCACTTCCTCGGTTCTGCTCACTTTTGCAGTCCGATCAGCTTCCACGATGGTTTTCAAAGCTGTTAAAATCGTTGGCATTAGTATATCACTATATACTCATTTCATTTGCCAAATCTCAATTTAATACATAGTTTTCATCACTTTCTCCAAATATGGTATAAATCCATATTTTCACATAACTATCTTTATTTCTCTTTATTTCCAATTTATGAAATTTAATAAGATTATCTCATAATCTTCCATACATGCATATTCCATCATCAAATCCATGTAAACATCATTTCTTTATCACTTTCTCACTTCCATGCCAAAACTAGGTCGTGCTCATTTTTCATGATCCTTTCATTTCCAACAATTCATATATACACTAATAACCTCATCAACACATCTAGTTTAACATATATCAATATGATGCATTAAATCTTACCTAGTTGAACTTTCCTTCCTTCTCACCAAAATGGTAAAATCCTCCTTGCTCTTGAACTCTTGATTTGAATTCTTTGTTTCCAAGTATGTTGCTATCTTCTTGCTAAGAACAACTTCGCTCACTTATATCTTACTCAAAACTGATCACAAACTGAAGTTTTCTAGTGTTTCTTGGCTAGGTCTAGGTTTGTTTTTCAAATGGAATAGTAACTCTCGGGAAAATGAAGTGCAAAAGCCCAGTATTTATAGAACTATCTTGATGAGATCGATCTGTTACCCTAGGAGATCGATCTGCTCTGCATTTTTCCTCTTGAAACCGACCTTCTAAACTGCATGAAATCGATCTGCTCTTACATGAGATCGTTCTGTTGCAACACAGAACCTTAAGGAGATCGATATGCTCTTACATGAGATCGATCTGTTGCAAGTTAGTAGCTTAAGGAAATTGATCTGACCCTTCAGAGATCGATTCCTTCAACATAAAATGTTTAGCAGATCGATCTGGCCCCATTGGAGATCGACCTGACCTATTCCATTGCTCAAATAAGAGCATTTTTTGCTCTTCCAGATCAATCTCTCATACCATGAGATCGATCTCTCATTCATATTTTTCTAGATTTTACTGCAGTTTTTTGCAATAAACACACACCAAACTTCACTTTTTTGCTGCCATAGTCATTTTCTCATCTATCCATCTTTACGGCTTGAAAATGACTTCTATTCATATTTTATACACATTGGAACTTGTGTGCATTCATTGTATAGCCAAAGGTATACAATATAAACCCAAATGGAAGTATAAATTCATTCCATTTTACTTAACCACTTAATACTCAAGATATTCATATTTCACTCATGGGAATATCCCTCTTACACTTACTATACACTTTAAAACTTGCATGTATTCATTTCATACACATTTACAACTTCAAATATCCTTTCCTCATAATTTACATTGTTTGTGACTTATATACACATCACAAGTCATGAAGGTTACATATATAAAATTTTGGATCTTACAATCCTCCCCTCCTTAAAAGAATTTGGTCCTCCAAATTAGAACCAAGCTAGTCTCTAAACAATTGGGGATATTTCTCTCGCATCAAACTCTCTAGTTCTCAAGTAGCTTCCTCTGAAGTATGATGCTGCCAGAGAATCTTCACTAACCCGATAGTCTTATTCCTCAAGACTTTCTCCTTTCTATCCAATTTCCGGATAAGTTTCTCTACATATTTCAAATCATCTTTAAGCTCCAATGGCTCATACCGAATCTCGTGATTTGGATCTGGATGATACTTCCTCAGCATCGAAATGTGGAAGACATTATGCACTCCCGATAAATTCGGTGGCAAAGCTAATCTATATGCCTTATCTCCCACTCTGTCCAGTATTTCAAAAGGTCCAATATAGCGAGGACTCAGCTTACCTTTCTTCCTAAATCTCGTTATACCCTTCGAAGGAGAAACCTTTAGAAATACTAACTCACCAATGATAAACTCAAGTGGCCTATGTCTCCTGTCAGCATAACTCATTTGTCTACTCTGAGCTGTCTTCAATCTCTCAACAATCAATCGGACATCCTCAAAGGCCTGTGTAACCAAATCAGGAGCAAAAATCTTTCTGTCACCCACTTCTTCCCATCCAATAGGGGAACGACATCTACGACCAAACAAAACCTCATGCGGTGCCATCCCGATACTCGCATGATAACTGTTGTTGTAGGTGAACTCGACTAGTGGCAAATGATCATCCCAGGAGCCGCTAAAATCTAGCACATACGCTCTCAACATATCCTCCAGGGTCTGTATAGTCCTCTCTGTCTGACCATCTGTATGAGGATGATAAGCGGTGCTCAAACTCAACTGGGTTCCCATGGCTTCCTGAAAGTGTTCCCAAAAGTGAGAAGTGAAGCGGGAATCCTTATCAGAGACAATGCTCACTGGAAAACCATGTAACCTCACTACCTTACGTACATACAGTTCTGCCAATGCACTCAGAGTATTGGTAGCTCTCATAGCTAGAAAGTGGTCTGACTTCGTCAGTTTATCAACTATCACCCATATAGCATCGTGATTCCTCCGGGTCCTAGGTAAACCTATCACAAAACCTATAGTGATATGCTCCCATTTCTATATTGGTATAGGTAGAGGCTGCAATAATCCTACAGGTTTCTGATGCTCTACCTTCACTTGCTAACATACAAGACATTTTACCATAAAATCTGTAATATCCTTCTTCAGACTTGACCACCAGTACACCTTTCGAAGGTTCTGATACATCTTATTACTCCCCAGATGTAACATTTACCTTGACGAATGAGCTTCTGTCAATATCAATCTCCTGAGCTCTGGT
Organism: Firmiana major; assembly: GCA_033439115.1. Classification (NCBI taxonomy): domain Eukaryota; kingdom Viridiplantae; phylum Streptophyta; class Magnoliopsida; order Malvales; family Malvaceae; genus Firmiana; species Firmiana major. Next base: position 31,374,502 of record CM065913.1, on the reverse strand, counting down.
TCCTCAAGAACACACACTCTACCTCTAAACCTTAGGAGTCCATCTGAACTTATCTCAAAGTCAGTTACTGTACCCTTTTGTATCTGACCTCTCATGTCAATGCAATACGGATCAGTCTGCTGAGCCACTATGATCCTCTCTAATAGATCCGGCTCCAAGCGTAGACTAGTAATCACACAGTCCGTATTCATGTCAGAAGGCACAACTCCTAAACTGAGGCTAGCAAACAGCTCTAGCAACTCATGTTCCATGACTATCATATATGATACCATCCCAAGGCTCTTTCTACTGAAAGCATCGGCTACAATGTTAGCCTTACCTGGATGATAAAGTATCTCATAATCGTAATCCTTCAGAAGCTCTATCCGTCATGGGTCAGATAGTTCTTCTCATGATCCTTCAGCTGTCTAGATCCACAAGCAACTACCTTCCCATCCTGTATTAATACATAACTCAGTCCCTGATGCAAAGCATCTATATACACTAAAAATCCTCCTGAGCTGGTAGGGATAGTGAGAATTGGAGCGGTGGTCAATCGACACTTCAACTCCTGAAAACTCTTCTCACACTCTTCATTCCACACAAATGCTACACTCTTTCGAGTGAGACGTGTCAATGGAGCAGCTAACTTAAAAAATCCTTCAACGAATCTTTGATAATATCCTGCTAAACCCAAGAAACTTCTGATCTCAGTGACTGTCCTCGGCTGTTCCCACTGAACTACAGCCTCAATCTTGGATGGATCTATTGATACACCATCCTTAGACACAACATGTCCCAAAAATCAGATCTGTGATAACCAAAAATCACACTTGTTGAGTTTAGCATACAGCTTTTACTCTTGTAAAGTCTATAATACAATCCTGAGGTGCCTCTCATGCTCTTCCTCAGATTTTGAAAATACCAAAATGTCATATATGAAGACGATAACAAATTGATCCAAATATAGCTTGAACACATCATTCATCAAAGCCATGAAAGCTACAAGAGCATTCGTCAATCCGAATGGCATAACCAAGAACTCATAATGGCCATATCAGGTCCTAAATGCTGTCTTGGGCACATCTCCACTCCTTACTCTCAGCTGATGATACCCAGACCTCAAATCAATCTTGGAAAAGACCTACGCTCCCTAGAGCTGATCTAACAAATCATCAATTCGTGGAAAGGGATATCTATTCTTGATGGTTGCCTTATTCAACAATCGGTAATCTATACACAATCGGAGGCTTCCATCCTTCTTCCTCACAAACAAAATCGGTGCTCCATAAGGTGAAACACTCGGTCGGATAAAACCCATGTTCAACAGCTCCTGTAACTGTTTCTTGAGCTCCTCTAGCTCAACTAAGGCCATGCAATACGGTGGTTTCGATATAGGTTCAGTACCAAGCACCAAATCTATACTGAACTCCATCTCTCTGTCTGTGGTAACCCAGGCAATTCATCCAAAAAGACATTTGGAAATTCGCTAACCACATGAATATCTTTCAACTCTGGATGTACCTTATCTGTATCAACCTCGTATGTAATAAAACCTTCAACATATTCATTTCTCAGTTAGTATAGTATATTATTAATCACAAATCATAACTACTACTTTTATTACTTTTGATGAAGCTTTACAACATATTTTTCAAGGTTAGGAAATATAACTGTCTTAGCATAACAATCTAAAACAGCATGGTTTGATGATAACCAATCCAGACCTAGTATTACATCAAAGTCACTCATACTTAACAATATCAGATTGGCTGTCATATCCTTTTCCCCAACTTTCAGCTTACAATCATTCAACACATACCCCACTAGCTGACTATTTCCTATAGGCGTACTAATTAACATCATCCTACTTAAAGGAGTACGCTCTACATGCTTTGCTAACTTATATGCAATTGAAGGTGATACAAATGAATGCGTGGAACCAGGATCAATTAAAACGTGTGCTTCTAAATCATAAATTAGGATGTTACCTCTAATCACATCCGATGAAGGATCAGTTGTCCTCTGGTCCAAGGCATGTACTTGCCCTCGTCCCATAACCTATTTCCCCTTCTCTTCTGCTGTCGCTCTCATTCTCGGAGCAAACGTATCAATTGAAGCTCTCTCTGGCTCCCTACCTTTCTACGGGATAGTCTCAATCATCTTTGGTCAAACTCTAGTAATATGCCCTGGTTTCCCACATCAGAAGCACACCATAGGACTCATCAGACACGCTACCACCATGGTATCTATCACATCTACTGTACTGATCAGTAGTAGGCCTTGGTCCTCCAATCATAATGCCCTTTGTCGGAGCTATAGCAGGGTATGTAGGAAATCTTACAATCTTTTCTTGTACTTCTTCGATCTTTGGTCTCTTACCGAAGAGTCTCCTCCCTCCTCGATAACTGAAACCTCGAGCACTATCACTCATCGACCTCTTTTTATCTCTGTCTCTACCTTTTTTGACTGATCTAAACTTTGAGACATTTCTCTCATAATCTTTTTCACAGAGTTGCGCCCAGTGCACAGCCTCATCGTAGGTAGAAATATCGAATGGAACCAGTTTAGACCATAATACTGGTCTCACTCCATCGATAAACTTGCGGACCTTCCTAGTCTCGCTGTACATGGTATCGGGGTTATACCTTCTCAGGGTTAAAAATCTAGTCTCACACTCATCCACTGAAAGACTCACCTAGCTCAGCCCTAGAATTTGGCCTGCAGCCTTCGTTGTGTCATATCCGAAACAAACTACTCTTGAAAGTAGCTAGAAATGGCTCCTAACTAATCTCAGCATGTCGAGCTCTCAATATAGGCCTAGTGGACTTCCACTAATGCTCTACCGTTCTCTTCAGTAGAAATGCAGCAAATGTGACCCTCTCTAAAGTCGTACACTCAAAGAATCTATACAACTTCTCCATCTCTCCTATCCACTCCTCAGCAACAACTAGGTCCTTGACCCCTCTAAAAGATGAAGGTCCAAGCTTTTGGAATTGTTGCAATCTATCTAAATCGCACCCATATCCCAATCAACTACTCTCCTGAACTGGTGGGGGTATAGGAGAATCTGTAGCCTGTGGTATCTCAGGTGCAGGCTGTGTAAGTGTCTTAGGTGCAATTGCCTCTCCTCTCGCAGTCTCTGTATCTTGTCCCTGTCTACTTGGCCTAGTCTATGCCAGTATTTATATTATCATTTCTAGGCTACGCTCAATTCTTGTGAAGCGTGCCTCAGTAGTCTCTGGTACATCATTAGGACCCACATTCTCATCTCGGGTCTCAGGCCTACCTCTACGGCCTCGACCCCTACCTCTCGCCCCTCTACTACGGCTGGTATTAGTCATATAGACTAAATTCCTGCATTTATAATCATTAATTAGTCTGATTCCCATCTTGTATACATAATTGTAACTGAACAAAGCACAGTACTATAGGGATGTACACTTTCTTAATTATTAATACCGATTCACATCAAACTAACACCGCTCTGATACCATTCTGTCACGACCTCATTCTGTGACTTACCAAAAATCACTACAAATTTTTCACTTTTTACTTACCTTTCTCTTCACCAACAGTTAGGTTATGATTCGACATTAGTCATCTCATTCACACTCATCTTATCACATCATATATACATGTCATCATTAATATTAACTTCACATGCGTCTTTCTCATAAACAAAGTTATTTACATTAACATAATTACATCCTCAATATTACATATGTGCACATCACCGTGCTTATACATTGTTCAGATACAAAAACGTACGCGATGTGTATACCTATAACAAAATGGAAAATGGCAGTGGACAATAGGAATGCTATACCTCAGCCGAACTCAATCTACTGCAGATGATCTGTAGAGAGTGGAAAATAAAGGGGGAGGAGCAAACAACGCACTCAGTAAGGAAATCAGGCATACAAGTAGACAACCGCACTATCTACTGAAAATAAGGTTTTGCCTTTCCTTCTCTCATCTCAAAGCATGTATCAAAATGATATAATAATAGTACAGAATAAATTCCATGTACCTAAAATTATGCTGAGTATCAAATGTAGGCATTTAATAAAAACAGTGCATCTTTATAATTTCGAAATGCCTTTATAGAAATCATTACCATTTACACATAAATCATAGTAAATATGGTAGTTCACAACACAACACAAATCGATTTCTGACCCATCTCTCTCAGGTCTAACTGTATCATGAAAACAAGTGATATATCATGCGAGACTCAGTGGCTAATGTAATACTCTCCTAGACTATGGCCATATCCTATAATGTGAAATCCCAGGCAACACAGATCTCAATGTACGGGTAATCACTGCTGCAACGGGAGGGGGGTCAGTCCATCACAACCGCCAGCTATAAACTCCTCAACTTCATAACTCCACCACACGATACAGTGTACTCCATGCCACTCGCATGGTACAGCGTACACCCGTGGACCCTCTCCTTATGGTCAGGATGCCTGCCATAGGTCTTAGTCTCACACCATGGAAATACATCATAGTCGGGGTGCTTGCCATAAGTCTTAGCCTCACACTATGGAAATAATGCCACGTCTCTAAATCCACGTGCAAACATCTCAACAGTGTGACACTCAGTCTACACGGAGGAAATTATTATGGTTTTTCTCTTTAACATGTCTTATATATCACATAAAAACTACAGTGCACGTCTTGAGTGTGACTCATAAACAACACTCCGCCTCTTAAACACTATGTGTACATCTCAAAATATTCAACACTAGTGCGAGTAACCTCTAGCATTAGGTCAATGCATAATTCTCATTTCAAATCAAGTACGAGTTATTACTTAAGTACTATATTATGTATAAATCATGAAAACTGAGTATGAGCAATGCTCCCAGTACTCTATCATGTAAAACTGAGTATGAGCTAAGCTCCTAGTACTCTATATGTATCAATCCCAAACTGAGTACGAGCAATGCTCCCAGTACTCTAACATGCATAAAATCGTATTAAAATGTAGTACGAGTATATCCTCCAGTACAATGTTATGCATATCTCAAAATATAGTGCGAGTAGTCTCTAGCACTTATGGTTTTCACACAAAACCAGATAGATGGCTTATTCAAATCATAATTCACTCATTTCAAATCAAATTAGCACTTAAATGTGTTGTTTTCGCATACACATGAAAACATTAGCCATTATATCATGCAACTCATGAATTTTGGGTCACAACATGCTTTTCAAGCTCTTTATCCTATTTTTAGATAAAATCACACTTTATCTCATTAATCTCTATCACACACATTAGGCCTATTCATGAGAATTCATATAGCATATAATATCGAAATGCTATTTAAATACGTGTAGCCATCTCTAGCTACTCATGAAATTCCCTTACCTTGGATCACGTCAAGTAACCTCACTTCCTCGATTTTGCTCACTCTTGCAGTCCGATCAGCTTCCATGATGATTTTCAAAGCTGTTAAAATCGTTGGCATTAGTATATCACTATATACTCATTTCATTTGCCAAATCTCAATTTAATACATAGTTTTCATCACTTTCTCCAAATATGGTATAAATGTGAGACCTCGTATAGGTTTAACCTTGTATATATATGTAAACAAATCCATAAGTATGGTGATACACTTGTAATGTGAAGCATATGTAATGCAAGTCCATAAGTTCAATGTACACGCTTGTAATAGGAGTTGTGATTGTACGTACAAGTTGTATTATGTATGAATATGAAGAAATGAACTTAAACATGTGAAGAATGAGAGTAGAAGGGAAAATGAGTAATGTAGTAAAATGGAAGGAAGATTGCATAAGTTATGCACTTCCATTTGGTTTATATTGTATACATTTGTTTATACAAGGATTACACACAAGTTGTAATGTGTATAAAGTATGAATGGATGCCATTTTCAAGTCTCAAAGATGGTTGGATGAGAAAATGACTATGGCAGCAAATTAAAGTTGTTCTGAAAATTACAGTAAAAGCTGGTAATATGAAGGCCAGATCGATCTCATAGGATGAGAGATCGATATGGAAGAACCAAAATGCTCTTATTTCGAGCAATGAAACTGGACAGATCGATCTCCAAGGGAGTCAGATCAATCTGCTAAACATTCTGTAATGAGAAGATCGATTTTAAGGTAAGCGAATTGATCTTCTTAACTCTCTGTTTGAGACAGATTGATCTCAAGCATAGACAAATCGATCTCCTTAAGGGTTCTATAAAGAGTAGATTGATCTCCTACAAGAGGCAGATCAATCTCTAAGAGGAAAAATTACCCTTCGACAGATCGATCTCATCAAGGGAGAAGATCGATCTAGGAGTGGTTACGTTAGGTGAAAAAGACTACCAAACGTGCAGAGATCAATCTCCACAAGGACCAGATCGATCTCATAAGCCTACATCTATAAAAGGAGTACGAGATTGAGATGAAAACTCAGAACTCTTCCTCCACCAAACCTCACCTGCCATTTTCTCTTAAAAAACCCAAGCTTTCTCACTCTAAAGATCACTATATTTCAGCTAGATTTTGAAGAGGCTCAAGAATGAAAAGTTGTTCCTTGGAGCAAGGAGAACAACATACCCAAAAATCACACATTGGTGTGATCAAGAGAAGGAGTTTTGGCTACCTCAAGTTTAGCTAAGGAAAAGAGACTAAGCTAGGTAAGCTCTTCAACCCTCAAGCTTTAAATATGGATTCTAGATATTGTATGGGTTGAATGGTATGTAAAATGTTGATAAGAATGATTTGTAGTGATGAGTGAGTAATGATAAGAGAAATTTATGAAGAGGGCAATCTATGGAAAGCTTAAGAAATAGTTTAATGAGATAAGTGATACAAATGGAAAGGTGAAATGTGATTAAAGGATTGAAAGGTATAAATGGAAGAATAAGTGACAATGAGGATATTTTAGGAGAAAGAAAAGAAATAACTAAATGGTTATGTGTGTAGATTGGAAAAATGTGGAGCATGATTAACCCGGATCGCGAACGAAGCAAACGAGACAAAGGAAATATGAGTGCGATTCGAGGTAAGGGACTGTGTGTTAGCTATAGAGATGTTCGTACATATTTTATGGTAATTTCATAGACATATCACTAGAATTAGTACGAGACTACAATTCTATGAAATGATATGAAAGCATGAAATGTACTATGATATATATGTATTACGAAATGGGATGGGGTAAGGAAATAGCATGATATGCATGATTTCAATGTTTTCTCAAATTTGTATTGATTTTGTGATTGAGAAATGATAAGGATAGGTCGGCTAGTTTTACATGTTTTAGCATGGAAAGGCATGCTGCATAAATAAACATGTTTTGAGTTTTAAAAGAGAAAGTAGCCACCTATCAGATTTGAGATGTGAAATGGTGTTGGAGCTTTAGCTCACACCCGTTTTAATGATTCTAACTATGCTAGAGTTTGACTCGCATACGTTTGCATGATTTGGTAAACCGTGTTAGAGCGTGACTCGCACGTGGTTTTATAATAATAATGTGCTGGAGTGTTAGCTTGCACATGTTTTCACTGAGTTGAGGTAAACCTGGGGGTCTGAGACCCAAGGGGATGCTAACCGACGGCCTTGGAATGGGCTGGGCCTTAACAATAAATCATACCGCACTGGAGCCTTGCGATGACTGTGACACTCAGATTTACTCGCTTGGTATATGAAACATGGTTCAAGATGATAAGTCCATCGGAGTTGGAGTATAGACTTGGGTCCACGGGCATACGTAGTACTGTGTAGTTGTCCGTTGGTATACTATGTACTGTGCTGGGTGCACATGAGTACGGGTATCACATAGATGACGCATGGCGTACCTTATATCGTGAGTATATGAGGAGATGAAGTTGATTGAGATGAGCCAAAAAGTAGGACTGACCCATCCCCCTTCAAGCGAAGTGATGCCCTGTGTACACCTGATCAGTGAGGCCTGGGATCACTGATTTTGGCCATATGTCGTGGATATTTGATTGTTGAAAATTTCATACCTGTCTCAAAGATACGATAAATTGAGTAAACTCAGAAAAGAAATGATTTGAGAGAAGTAAAGAGAGTTGTGATTTGATAAATCTCTCGCTTTTAAATGCTCGTGCTATGATAGCACTGTTTATGACATGTTTTCAAATGAGAATATCGTATACATGTTTTCACGAAAATGCTTATATGAGAGATGGATATTTGAATGCATTTTCTAGTTATATTTCCATTTACATTGAAACATGGTTTTCCTTTATACATGCATAGGTTATGTAGGTAGTACGATATCTACTTGCTAGCATTCATTTAGTTACTGAGCTGTGGTTTGCTCACCCCAGTATTCTCCCCCTCCAGATATTGAGAAGAGGAGAGTGGTGGTCTCTGGATCCCTTTTTGTGTTGGACAGCTCCCATTAGTTGCAAAGGTATAAGATTTGTATACACCTGAGTATTTTGTATCTAATATATTGTATCGCACAGTTACAAGTCGAAAATGTAAACAGTGGTATGGGGATGTTATGTAAAGATATTATTATACAATTGAATTTTGTATATTACACACACCTGGGAGTGTGAATTTAAGTTTTAAATAATTCCACTGTAAATCTATGAAATTTTAGTAATTGCATCGTCTCACAGCCCAACCGTAGTAGTGTATGTATGGATAAAGGGCACCCGTAAATGGGGTGTGACAATAAATCCACATTTTCACATAACTATCATTATTTCTCTTTATTTCTAATTTATGCATTTCATAAGATTATCTCATAATCTTCCATACATGCATATTCCATCATCAAATCCATGTAAACATAATTTCTTCATCACTTTCTCACTTCCATGCCAAATCTAGGTCATACTCACTTTTCATGATCCTTTCATTTCCAACAATTCATATATACACTAATAACCTCATCAACACATCTAGTTTAACATATATCAACTTGGTGCATTAAATCTTACCTAGTTGAACTTTTCTTCCTTTTCACCAAAATGGTAAAATCCTCCTTGCTCTTGAACTCTTGATTTCAATCCTTTGTTTCCAAGTATGTTGCTATCTTCTTGCTAAGAACAACTTCGCTCACTTATATCTTACTCAAAACTGATCACAAACTGAAGTTTTCTAGTGTTTCTTGGCTAGGTCTAGGTTTGTTTTTCAAATGGAATAGTAACTCTCGGGAAAATGAAGTGCAAAAGCCCAGTATTTATAGAACTATCTTGATGAGATCGATCTGCTACCCTAGGAGATCGATCTGCTCTGCATTTTTCCTCTTGAAATCGACCTTCTAAACCGCATGAAATCGATCTGCTCTTACATGAGATCGTTCTGTTGCAACACAGAACCTTAAGGAGATCGATATGCTCTTACATGAGATCGATCTGTTGCAAGTCAGTAGCTTAAGGAAATCGATCTGACCCTTTAGAGAGCGTTTCCTTCAACACAAAATGTTTAGCAGGTCGATCTGGCCCCATTGGAGATCGATCTGACCTGTTCCATTGCTAAAATAAGAGCATTTTTTGCTCTTCCATATCGATCTCTCATACCATGAGATCGATCTCTCATTCATATTTTTCCAAATTTTACTACAGTTTTCTGTTGTAAACACACAAAAAACTTCACTTATTTTACTGTCATAGTCATTTTCTCATCTATCCATCTTTAATGCTTGAAAATGACTTTCATTTATATTTTATACACATTGAAACTTGTGTGCATTCATTATATAGGGAAAGGTAGACAATATAAACCCAAATGGAAGTATAAACTCATTCCATTTTACTTAACCACTCAATGCTCAAGATATTCCTATTTCACTCATGGGAATATCCCTCTTACACTTGCTATACACTTTAAAACTTGCATGTATTCATTTCATACACATTTACAACTTCAAATATCATTTCCTCATAATTTACATTTTTTGTGACTTATACACACATCACAAGTCATGAAGGTTACATATACAAAATTGTGGATCTTACATGGGCATTTTGGCTACCTCACCCCACTTAAGAGGTCTTTCTGGTTAGCTGGGCCTTTTTGGCTACCTCACCCCACTTAAGAGGTCTTTCTGGTTAGTTGGGTCTTTTTGGCTACCTCATCCCACTTAAAAGGTCTTTCTGATTAGCTGAGCCTTTTAGCTACCTCACCCTACTTAAGAGGTCTTTCTATTTAGCTGGGCCTTTTAGCTACCTCACCCCACTCAAGAGGTCTTTCTGATTAGCTGGGCCTTTTTGGCTATCTCACCCCACTCAAGAGGTCTTTCTGGTTAGTTGGGCTTTTTGGCTACCTCACCTCACTTAAGAGGTCTTTCTGGTTAGCTGGGCATTTTGGCTACCTCACCCCACTTAAGAGGTCTTTCTATTTAGTTGGGCCTTTTTGGCTACCTCACCCTACTTAAGAGGTCTTTCTAGTTAGCTGGGTCTTTTTGGCTACCTCACCCCACTTAAAAGGTCTTTCTGGTATCTGGGCCTTTTGGCTACCTCACCCCACTCAAGAGGTCTTTCTGGTTAGCTGGGCCTTTTTTGCTATCTCACCCCATCAGGAGGTATTTCTGGTTTGCTGGGCCTTTTGGCTACCTCACCCAACTTAGGAGGTCTTTTTGGTAAGTTGGGCCTTTTTGGCTACCTCACCCTACTTAAGAGGTCTTTCTGGTTAGCCTTATCTCAGGTAGTAATCATACACAGTTGGGCCTTTTGGGCTACCTCACCCCACTTAAGAGGTCTTTCTAGCTAGCTTGATCCCCGGTAGCAAACTTATATGCCATGAAGGCGAGCATGACAATTATGCATTGATCGTGTAACATTTTGCATCTGTAAGACCCAAGAGGTGGCCCCCACAGTCACATAGACTTGTGTGGCACTTTGCTCCCATGGAATCCCACGATTGCATATCATTAAACGTTGCCTTTGTCTCAAAACAGAGTTTTCAATATTTTCTTAGGCTTCATAAGCCTTGTGAGGGCTTGGGCCTTTCGACTACCTCACCCCACTTAAGAGGTCTTTTTGGCTAGTCTTATCCTAACTGGGCCTCACTCACATATTTAAAATTCATAAATCGAATTTCAAATAAACTCTTTTTTGCTGTTGAAAACTCTTTCATAAAATAGAGAAATTACTCATATAACAGATTCCAGTTCTCGCAAAGTATGTAACAAGTTCATGCATAAGTCAAAATCATATCATTTCGTTCAAATAAAACAAAATTAGAAAACATGCTCACTGATTTGAAGACATACTCAAAACTCATGTATTTAAATTCACAAATCTTTCTTTCAATTTCAGAAACATGACAAGATAAAGCTGGGCTTAATAAAAGTTGGGCTTGGTTTTGTATGAATGTTAACTTGGACTAAAGAACGAATGCTTTGTATAAATTCTGATCATTTACTAAAAATTGCGTAACTCAAATATTTTCATAAATCCAAGTTTGAAGGAAAGGAGGATACTATTACCATTTTAAATTACACCCCTTACCTCGATTTTCTCTGTACAGTCTAACTTTTCCAAATGCTGAGATTTCGCTCAGTCCGATTTACTCCCAATTCGATCCTCTAGAGCTGTAATTAATCACAAATCGCTTATTGTTATTTCTTATAAACACGTACGTAGTGTAATTTCACTTCAAATAACATTTTGGACCTAATTATTTTTATTGGGCCTTATAGTCTCTTAATGTGCCTACCTCTATCCTAAGCTCGTTTCAACTCCCTTATTCAATCCTTAAAATCCATTTAACTAATTCGGCTCAATTACAATTTATGGACCGTCCATTAGGTCATTAACGAGTTTAGGCCGATTGTTACACAAGCTAGGCCCATTATAGATGTTGAGTTAATTTATTTTGAAATGACAAAACAAGTTAATTCAATAGTATTAAGATGATATAAAAACATGTTTAGAGGTTATCAGTACTAGAACTTAGAGTTCTGCTGATGAGAGATCGATCTAGCTTATGAGAGATCGATCTCCTGGGTTTTTACTTGATGAGAGATCGACTCATGAAGGTATGAGATCGATCTGCCAAGCCTTAAACCTTTACAAAGGGTTTTAGGTAGAGTAAGATCGATCTGCAAGGGTTAAGAGATCGATCTGGCTAAAGCTAGAGTTGAGAGATCGATCTGGTCTAGGAAGAGATCGATCTCCCTTAAGAGCATAAGACTGTAGATCGATCTGGAAGATCGATCCACACTCAAACAGTGAACTTAAGAGATCGATCTGGTAAGGAAGAGATCGATCTCCTCAAAGTCAGAGAGCTAAGGAGATCGATCTGTGTTGTTGAGAGATCGATCTCCCCACTACGAGACTGCATGGCAGATCGATCTGTAGATCGATCTTGCCTCAAACAGAGAGATTAGGAGATCGATCTGCCTATTCGACAGATCGATCTCCCCTATTATTTTCAAACTAACAGATCGATCTGCTAACCTATAAGATCGATCTCCTTGTGTATTTGTGCTTCAATCTTGTAGGATTTATAACTAAGAGATCGATCTGGCCAAGATGGAAGATCGATCTGGCACTCTACTGGAGGTACCCAACGGCTAGTTTCTGCAAATCTCAACGGGAAAAATAGCATTTAATGCTCCAACTACCAATCCTTCAGTATTTAACCAAGCATTGAAGACAAAGAGAAGAGAGAGACTATTGCTGCACATTCCTAGCACTCTCAAGCTTTTAATTCCTTCATTCCTTGTGTCTTCATAGCTCATTTATTGAGATTCATTGTATAAGCTTAAGTGCAGAAACTGTATTTTGTCCTACCCATTTTAAAACTTCATTCTGTATTCAACCTTACCTTAAAAGAGAAGAGGATTGTTCCTCAGTGAGAGAAAATTGTAACAAAGGTGAATACATTTCTGTATTGCTAAGGGTAGAGAGGTTATTCCTTAACCTGTAAAAGGAACATTGTAACTCTGTTGAAAGAGGGAAAGAAAGCACTTGACAAGAAGGTCAAGGAGAGAGGACGTAGGCAAGAGTTGGCCGAACCTCTATAAACGATTGTGTTTGTTTCTCTCTTCCCTATCTTGCATTAAATTGTTTAATTTTATTATATTGCTTACTTACATTTGCAAATTAAGATAGGATTAAATTAAAATTTGCTATCATCACTAGAAAACCGATTCACCCCCCCTCTCGGTAGAGCCAACAATTGGTATCAGAGCTAGGACTCTTTAAACACATAGGAACAACTTCCTAAGAGTTAGAAACGATCAAATGGCTCATAACAATTGTCACGACCCAATTCCATTTTCTTTAACCGAAAATCACTGAAAATTTTTCGCGTTTTACTGTTACCTTACCCGGTCGTGAACTAACTCACCACGTACTGTTGGGCTGTGAGTCAATAATAAACACCACATCTCATTCATTCTCAATTAATTAGAACGATGTCATACATGTGCATTTAATCGTGTACTTATACGAATACATGTTTTACTGACATCTACATCCCCCATAAGTACAACTCAAAAGAATACTGTGCTTTGGCATTGTTTAGATACAAAAAAAGAATCACTGTGTATATACCTCTTAGAGATGGAGATGCAGTGGAGTCCAAAATAATACGCCTCAGTCCTCACTGGGCTACTATGCACGCTCTGTAGGGGGAAAAATAGAGTGGGATGAGCAACCACACGCTCAGTAAGGCAATAATGCAAGCATGGTAGATAACTACTCTATCTACATGCTGATAGTGTTATGCATAAATCCTTTATAGTAGGAGCATGAGGAATAAAACTATGCCATATGAGTATACATATATATCATGTATCAAGGTCATGTAAAATTGGCATCTAAAACATGGTAAAACGTCATGTATAAATCATCTCATGCTCGATCTCATTTAAATTCATAAAAAGGGCAATTCATTAAGAAACCTCCTTTTTAAACCCACGTCATAAATCTCTTTCTCATCACATACAATCACATCCACGTTTTTATTTCACAATTCAAATCCACGAGGCTCGACCCCTCCTTCGGGTCTACCTTAAACAATCACAATCACACTTAGAGATTTAAAATCATGTGGTAGTAAGTAATTCAAGCAAGGAGACAGGTTACTATATCTCAAGTGACTACGTTGGCCAATCGTCACATATCATCCCAGTTCACACGGATTTCGATGTGCGGGGTATCATGCTGGCACGAAGGTGGGTTAGTTCTCCGCCTGACTTTCTCAAATCAAGTAACCACCATGCGGTACATCATACTCCATGTGATATACACGGTACATCGTACTCCGCGGACCCATAACATGGTTGGGGGTGCCTGCCATAGGTCTTATCTACCCCATACCAAGTGTAACCTTTATAGTCTCAAGAGCGCGCGGGAGTAACCTCAATACCAGGTCCTAGCCCCTCATGGCCTTGCTCGCCCCTGTTGGGTTCCCTGATCCAGGTCCTAGCCCCTCACCCTCACCCCACCTAAGAGGTCTGTCAGGCCTGTTGGGTTCCTTGGATGGATTATGTCAGGTCCTAGCCCCTCATCCTCACCCCACCTAAGAGGTCTGTCAGGCCTGTTGGGTTCCCTGAGTTAATCCGTATCTCTCACCACGGCCTCATACATACCACAGTGTGAAAACCAGCGCGAGCTACGCTCTTAGCGCGAATTCATGCATCAAAACCAATCACTTCGTACGAGCAACGCTCTGGTACGGCATTTATGCATAAAATATGAAGAAACCATGTACGAGCATAGCTCCAGTACAGTTATATGCATAAGGAAAACCACTCAAATCCACGTACGAGCGTAAGCTCCAGTACGGTTTATAAACATCATCACAATTCAAATTCAAAGTGCGAGCTAAGCTCAAGCACGTTTCACACAAGTGAAAACATAGAAATCCAGCGCGAGTGAGGCTCTAACGCTAATTAAATCACATACACGCGATAGGCGGCTTACATGCATTCCAAAACATCTCATAATATGCTTAGTGCCTCATATGGGCTATTTCACAACATCATTCAAGTACTAGCCAGCCTATCCTTTTATTTGCTCAAATCAAAGCATTGTGTTTTGTAAAAGCATTCAAAACACATGATTTATGCAATTATTAGCCTTACTATCCCCTTTTCAATAACCATTTCAAACAACCAAATCTCATATATCATCAAAACACATTTCTATAAGTCCATGCACATTTCCAAAGCCTATATATACCCACGAGTTCAAAATACGAGCAGCTACCTCTATATACTTACAAAATTCCCTTACCTGGAATCGCGATGCGTGATTCCGCTTCCTTAAGCTGCTTAATCGTATGATTCGGTTTGCCTTCAACGAACTCTTCAGGACTGCACAAAATCGTATCCCGCATTATATTCGATCCATATATTGCAACCCTTGTGCTCGCTATAGTCAATTTAATCTATAGCCTCTATTAACGCTTATATGGCCTCGTTTCATTACTTTACTCATAACTCGAGTTCTATAGATCTTCTTAGGCCTATTAACTTATTCAAAATCGATATCAAATCGATGTAAAGCTCATAGTGTTCATATTTCATGAATCCCCTCACTATGGCATTTATCAAGCATATTCATACTCATTTCCCCAATTCCTTCACACTCACAATGTAATCTCATTTAACCGTTTAAAATCATAAATATTATCCCAATAACAACTTTAGCATGCCATAAATCATAAACTCATTCAATCCCACATATCCTCACTTTATACCCATTTTAGATTTCTAGGTCACACCAATTCCACTACATTCCTAGGTAGTTTATCCATCAATACTCATATCAATCATCTCCAAAATCAATTAAATAGCTAATGCATTTGGATTGGAGTGTTAGAATCTTACCAATATGATTTCTCTTCTTGCTCCAAATGGTAATGCCCTTAACTCTTTCAATTCCAAGAATAGGAAAATGCCCT
Source organism: Firmiana major (assembly GCA_033439115.1). NCBI lineage: Eukaryota > Viridiplantae > Streptophyta > Magnoliopsida > Malvales > Malvaceae > Firmiana > Firmiana major. The sequence continues at coordinate 31,358,651 of CM065913.1, read as the reverse complement.
CTCACTATGTTGTTCTTCTCTTTGATAGGAACAACTTTGCCTCTAATGATCTCTCTCCAAATCTCACTGAAAATGGTTGATTTTAGAGAGGGAAAGTTGGGTTTTTGGGGTTGAAATTGTAAAGTTTGGTGTTTTTCCGTGATTTCCAGATTTTCAGCTCTCCTTATATAGAAATGACTTGAGGAGATCGATCTGGTCCAAGAGGAGATCGATCTGGTCCCTTAAAAATCCCTCTTTTTCACGGCATTTTTAAGCTTGAGATCGATCTGTCGAAGCAATGAGATCGATCTGTCGAAGCAATGAGATCGATCTGTTAAAGCATGAGATCGATCTGGTCCCAAACAGAGAGCTAAAGAGATCGATCTGGGTGCTTGAGGATCGATCTTTTCACTTACAGAATGCTTGAGAGATCGATCTGGCTCCATTAGAGATCGATCTGCTCTATTCTTTCGCCCAAATAAGAGCATTCTGGCTCTTCCAGATCGATCTCTCATCCTATGAGATCGATCTGGACCTCATGTTTTCCAGATTTCCTGCAGTTTCTTTGCTGCAACTCATACCAACACATCCTTAATCTATTGCCATGGCCATTTTCTCATCCATCCACCTTTATAACTTGAAAATGGCATCCATTCATACCTTATGCACTTTGAAACTTGTGTGCATTCATTGTATGTTCAAAGGTATGCTACATAAAACCAAATGGAAGCATAACTCCATTCCATTTTACCATACTACTCATCCTGAGTCTCAATCACATCCATCACTTGCTATAACTCATTTCTTCGTAGTCATACTCAATGAAACTTGTATGTACGTTACAATTTATATTACACATACATACATTGAATCCATGGACTTACATCAATCATGCTTTACATTACAAGTCCAATCATGTTATTTGATCCAATTACACACATTACCCTTATACATATACGGGATCTTACACTCTCCCCTCCTTCAAGGAATTTGGTCCTCCAAATTAGAACCAAGTTACTCTTCAAAAAGTTGGGGGTACTTCTCCCGTATCAAGTTCTCCAATTCCCACGTGGCCTCTTCCGCCTTGTGGTGTTGCCAAAGCACTTTCACCAAGGGAATTGTCTTATTCCGCAACACTTTCTCTTTCCTGTCCAATATCCGAACCGGCTTCTCAACATACGTCATACTCTCCTGGAGCTCCAACAGCTCATATCTTATCACGTGTGTCGGGTCCGGGTGATACTTCCGAAGCATCAAGACGTGGAAGACGTTGTGGACATTCGCCAAGTCCGGTGGCAATGCCAATCTATACGCCTTTTCTCCCACTCTCTCCAAAATCTCGAAGGGTCCGATATATCTAGGGCTCAGCTTGCCCTTCTTACCAAATCTCATAATACCCTTCGATGGTGATACCCTCAGAAACACCGACTCACCCTCATCAAACTCCAGTGGTCTTCGTCTCTTGTCAGCATAACTCTTTTGTCGGCTCTGAGTTGTCCGTAATCTCTCACATATCAACTGGACGTCCTCAGATACCTGCTGCACTAAGTCCGGAGCAAAAATCTGTCTGTCACCAACCTCTTCCCATCCAATAGGGGAACGGCATCTACGCCCGTATAATGCCTCATAGGGTGCCATCCCGATACTAGCATGATAGCTATTATTATAAGCGAACTCGGCTAACTGTAGGTGGTCGTCCCAGGAGCCTCTAAAATCCAGCACACACGCTCTCAACATATCCTCGAGGGTCTGTATAGTCCTCTCTGACTGCCCATCTGTCTGAGGATGAAAAGCAGTGATAAAACTCAGTCGGGTCCCCAGCGCTTCCTGAAAATGTTCCCAGAAATGGGAAGTGAAGCTGGCATCCCTATCAGAAACAACGCTCACTGGTACACCATGTAGCCGTACTATCTCTCGAATATACAGGTTCGCCAACTGACTCAGTGTATTGGTAGCTCTCATAGCCAAGAAATGGGCGGACTTAGTCAACCGGTCCACAATAACCTATATGGCATCATGACCTCTACGGGTCCTCGGCAACCCCATCACAAAATCCATGGTGACATGCTCCCACTTCCATGTCGGTATCGGTAGAGGCTGCAATAATCCTGCAGGCTTCTGATGCTCTACCTTCACTTGCTGACAAACGAGACACTTAGCGACATATTCTGCAATGTCTCTTTTCATTCCAGACCACCAATAAACCTTTCGAAGGTTTTGATACATCTTGGTACTTCCCGGATGTATCGTATACTTCGATGAGTGAGCCTCTGATAAAATCGTTCTCCTGATCTCAGGATCCCTGGGAATGCATACTCTGCCTCTAAACCTCAATAAGCCATCAGCACTCAGCTCAAAATCAATACCCACACCTGTCTGTATCTGCCTCAGCCAATCGATACATCGACAATCGTTCTGCTGGGCTTGCCGAATACGGCCAATCAACTCTGGCTCTAGTCTCAAACTAGCCATGATCTCAAGTCTCTCAGATCCAGGTGGGGTTACATCTAAACTGAGGTTCGCAAAGTGTTCTAATAATTCATGTTCCCGTACCATCATATAAGACACCAACCCAAGGTTCTTTCTACTCAAAACATCGGCAACTACATTTGCCTTACCCGGGTGGTACATGATTTCACAATCATAGTCTTTTAGGAGTTCGAGCCATCTCCTCTGTCTCATATTCAGCTCTTTCTGCGAGAACAGGTACTTAAGGCTCTTATGATCTGTGAACACCTGAAATTTCTCACCATAGAGATAGTGGCGCCATATTTTCAAAGCAAATACTACGGTCGCCAACTCCAAATCATGTGTCGGGTAGTTCCTCTCATGATCTTTCAACTGTCTAGATCCATAGGCAACTACCTTCCCTTCCTGCATAAGCACACAGCCCAGTCCTTGGTGTGATGCATCCGTATACACCGAGAATCCTCCTGAGCTGGTAGGAATGGTGAGAACTGGAGCAGTCGTCAGTCGACGCTTAAGCTCCTCAAAACTCCTCTCACATGCCTCATCCCATGTAAACTTAACATCCTTACGCGTGAGGCGTGTCAATGGAGCAGCTAGTCTAGAGAAACCCTCTACAAATCTCCGATAATATCCTGCCAATCCCAGAAAACTCCTGATCTCAGTTACTGTCTTGGGCTGTTCCCACTGTACAACTGCCTCTATCTTGGATGGATCCACCGATACCCCATCCTTTGACACAACATGCCCCAAAAATGAGATCTGTTCCAACCAAAAGTTACACTTGCTGAGTTTGGCATACAGTTCTCTCTCTCGGAGGGTCTGCAGAACTATCCTCAAGTGCTCCTCATGATCTTCCCTGGACTTGGAATACACCAAAATGTCATCTATGAAAACAATCACAAACTTGTCCAGGTATTTCTTGAATATATCATTCATCAATGCCATAAATGCTGCGGGAGCATTCGTCAATCCGAATGGCATCACCAAAAACTCGTAGTGGCCATAACGGGTACGAAATGCTGTCTTGGGTACATCTCCACTCCTAATCCTCAACTGATGATACCCTGACCGCAGATCTATCTTAAAAAATACTTCGGCTCCCTGGAGCTGATCCAACAAATCATCGATTCTTGGAAGGGGGTACTTGTTCTTAATGGTGGCCTTATTCAACAACCGGTAATCTATACACAGTCGGAGGCTTCCATCCTTCTTCCTTACAAATAGAATCGGTGCTCCCCAAGGTGAGACACTCGGTCTAATAAACCCCTTCTCCAGCAACTCTTGCAGCTGTTTCTTCAGCTCTTCCAATTCTATCGGAGCCATTCTATAGGGTGGTTTTGATATCGGCTCTGTACCAGGCACTATCTCAATGCAAAATTCCATTTCCCTTTCAGGTGGTAGTCCTGGTAATTCATCCGAAAAGACATCAGGGTAGTCCGTAATTACGGGTATGTCCTTCAATTCCGGGTGTGCCTCATCTATATCGACCACATAGGCAATGAACCCTTCACAATATCCTCTCCATCGTTAGTAACATAAACCATCACTCCACATTCAATATTTATCATGAACAATAAATTTATCTCTCAAGCAATATGAATTTAAAATCATGCCTCTTCATTTACAACAAACATGCTAGTTTCATATCATTTCTTTTCATCAAAATTTACAATAAGATTGTCTAATCCTGAAAACATCAATGTTTTGGCATGACAATCCATCACAACACGATTGGTAGCCAACCAATCCATTCCCAAAATTACATCAAAATCATTCATATTTAATAAAATCAAATTGGCTATCATTTCCTTCCCCTCTATCTTTATCTTACAATCTCTACATACATGCTCAGTCAATTGACTATCATTCATGGGTGTGGAAATCATCAACATTTTATCCAATAATGTTGGTTTCACATATTTCAACAATTTATGTGCAAAGGAAGGTGATATGAAAGAATGCGTGGCACCAGGATCAAATAATACCAATGCTTCTAAATCAAAGATTCGGATGGTACCTTTAATCACATCAGTCGAAGCATCTGCGGTGTCCTGATCCAGTGCATGTACTCTTCCTCTGCTCACACCCGCAGCTGTTTCCCTTTTTCCTCAGCTGTAGCCCTCCTCCTCGGGGCCGCTGTCTCAACTGGAGCTCTCTCAGGCTCCTTGCCCTTCTGTGGGGCAACCTCAATCATCTCAGTGCAGTACCTCGATATATGTCCTGGCCTCCCACACCTAAAACACGAAACAGGGGGCGCCTGACATGGCCTAGTCCCATGGTATCTCCCACATCTCCTACACTGATCCGTGGTAGGTCGTGGTCCTCCAATAGTTATACCCCTCGGCGCTGTCAAGGCTGGGTATACGGGAGGTCTGACAGCTCTCTCCTGCACCTCCTCGATCTTAGGCCTCTTCTCGAAAAACCTTTGGCCACCTCTCTTAGCCACTCTTCCAAACTCGGATCTCTTCCGGTCTCTGTCCTTCCTGACACTGATCCTTCCAAGCTCGGAGGAATTTCGCTCAAAGTCTTGCTCACATAACTGAGCCTTATGTACAGCCTCCTCATAAGTCACAATGTCGAAAGGAGCTAGCTTAGTCCGGATGGTCAATCTCAATCCATCCATGAACTTCTGAATCTTTCGGGTCTCACTACCCATCGTGTCAGGGTCATATCTCCCCAATGACATAAACTTGGACTCGTACTCGTCCACAGTCCGGTTCCCTTGAACCAAATTCATAAATTCCATCCGCAGTTTCCTCTATGCGGTAGCTGGGATGTACTGTCTCCTAAAGGCCTCTAGAAATATCTCCCACGAGATCTCAGAGTGTCTGGCCCTCAAAATAACCTCGGTGGACCTCCACCAATGCTCGGCCTCGCCTTTTAACATAAATACGGCAAAGGCTACCTTTTCAGTTGAAGTGCATCGGAAAACCTATATAGTTTCTCCATCTCATACACCCAATCCTCCGTAATCACTGGGTCCTTCACCCCTCTAAACACTGGGGGTTTCAGCGGTTGAAACTCTCGCAACCTGCTCAGGTCGCAGTCATAACCCACATCACTACCGCTCTGCTGTGGAGCGATAGGAGAATCTGTATCCTGGGCTGGAGGTGGTGTAACTGTAGCTGTCTCAGCAGTCTGAGGTCTCTCCGCCTCTGCAGCTACCTGTTCAGTAGTAGGCTGTGCCGCGGGACCTCGTCTGTCACCGACGCCTAAGGCCTGCTTGACTATCTCCACCAGACTCTCAATACTCCGTTCTAATCTAGCGAAGCGAGCCTCAGTATCACCTGCTCTCTCAGCAGGGTTCTGTGGAGCCTGCTCAGTCTGTGGCTCCGCACGGCTCTCAGGCCTACCTCTACGGCCTCTAGCACGTGCTCTCGCCCCTCTACCTTTGCGTGTAACTGGCATAGTACCTAACTCCCTATATTATAATAATTCATTAAGCTCAATCCATCACGATATACACAGTTATATCTAAACAAAAGCACAGTACTATGGGGATGTACTTTCCTACATTTTATTAATGACTCACATCAGGCCAACACAGCTCTGATACCAATCTCTGTCACGACCCAATTCCATTTTCTTTAACCGAAAATCACTGAAAATTTTTCGCATTTTACTGTTACCTTACCCCGTCGTGAACTAACTCACCACGTACTGTTGGGCTGTGAGTCAATAATAAACACCACATCTCATTCATTCTCAATTAATTAGAACGATGTCATACATGTGCATTTAATCGTGTACTTATACGAATACATGTTTTACTGACATCTACATCCCCCATAAGTACAACTCAAAAGAATACTGTGCTTTGGCATTGTTTAGATACAAAAAAAGAATCACTGTGTATATACCTCTTAGCGATGGAGATGCAGCGGAGTCCAAAATAATACGCCTCAGTCCTCACTGGGCTACTATGCACACTCTGTAGGGGGGAAAAATAGAGTGGGATGAGCAACCACACGCTCAGTAAGGCAATAATGCAAGCATGGTAGATAACTACTCTATCTACATGCTGATAGTGTTATGCATAAATCCTTTATAGTAGGAGCATGAGGAATAAAACTATGCCATATGAGTATACATATATATCATGTATCAAGGTCATGTAAAATTGGCATCTAAAACATGGTAAAACGTCATGTATAAATCATCTCATGCTCGATCTCATTTAAATTCATAAAAAGGGCAATTCATTAAGAAACCTCCTTTTTAAACCCACGTCATAAATCTCTTTCTCATCACATACAATCACATCCACGTTTTTATTTCACAATTCAAATCCACGAGGCTCGACCCCTCCTTCGGGTCTACCTTAAACAATCACAATCACACTTAGAGATTTAAAATCATGTGGTAGTAAGTAATTCAAGCAAGGAGACAGGTTACTATATCTCAAGTGACTACGTTGGCCAATCGTCACATATCATCCCAGTCCACACGGATTCTGATGTGCGGGGTATCATGCTGGCACGAAGGTGGGTTAGTTCTCCGCCCGACTTTCTCAAATCAAGTAACCACCACGCGGTACATCGTACTCCATGTGATATACACGGTACATCGTACTCCGCGGACCCATAACATGGTTGGGGGTGCCTGCCATAGGTCTTATCTACCCCATACCAAGTGTAACCTTTATAGTCTCAAGAGCGCGTGGGAGTAACCTCAATACCAGGTCCTAGCCCCTCATGGCCTTGCTCGCTCCTGTTGGGTTCCCTGATCCAGGTCCTAGCCCCTCACCCTCACCCCACCTAAGAGGTCTGTCAGGCCTGTTGGGTTCCCTGGATGGATTATGTCAGGTCCTAGCCCCTCACCCTCACCCCACCTAAGAGGTCTGTCAGGCCTGTTGGGTTCCCTGAGTTAATCCGTATCTCTCACCACGGCCTCATACATACCACAGTGTGAAAACCAGCGCGAGCTACGCTCTTAGCGCGAATTCATGCATCAAAACCAATCACTTCGTACGAGCAACGCTCTGGTACGGCATTTATGCATAAAATATGAAGAAACCATGTACGAGCATAGCTCCAGTACAGTTATATGCATAAGGAAAACCACTCAAATCCACGTACGAGCGTAAGCTCCAGTACGGTTTATAAACATCATCACAATTCAAATTCAAAGTGCGAGCTAAGCTCAAGCACGTTTCACACAAGTGAAAACATAGAAATCCAGCGCGAGTGAGGCTCTAACGCGAATTAAATCACATACACGCGATAGGCGGCTTACGTGCATTCCAAAACATCTCATAATATGCTTAGTGCCTCATATGGGCTATTTCACAACATCATTCAAGTACTAGCCAGCCTATCCTTTTATTTGCTCAAATCAAAGGATTGTGTTTTGTAAAAGCATTCAAAACACATGATTTATGCAATTATTAGCCTTACTATCCCCTTTTCAATAACCATTTCAAACAACCAAATCTCATACATCATCAAAACACATTTCTATAAGTCCATGCACATTTCCAAAGCCCTATATATACCCACGAGTTCAAAATACGAGCAGCTACCTCTATATACTTACAAAATTCCCTTACCTGGAATCGCGATGCGTGATTCCGCTTCCTTAAGCTGCTTACTCGTACGATTCGGTTCGCCTTCAACGAACTCTTCAGGACTGCACAAAATCGTATCCTGTATTATATTCGATCCAGATATTGCAACCCTTATGCTCGCTATTGTCAATTTAATCTATAGCCTCTATTAACGCTTATATGGCCTCGTTTCATTACTTTACTCATAACTCGAGTTCTATGGATCTTCTTAGGCCTATTAACTTATTCAAAATCGATATCAAATCGATGTAAAGCTCATAGTGTTCATATTTCATGAATCCCCTCACTATGGCATTTATCAAGCATATTCATACTCATTTCCCCAATTCCTTCACACTCACAATGTAATCTCATTTAACCGTTTAAAATCATAAATATTATCCCAATAACAACTTTAGCATGCCATAAATCATAAACTCATTCAATCCCACATATCCTCACTTTATACCCATTTTAGATTTCTAGGTCACACCAATTCCACTACATTCCTAGGTAGTTTATCCATCAATACTCATATCAATCATCTCCAAAATCAATTAAATAGCTAATGCATTTGGATTGGAGTGTTAGAATCTTACCAATATGATTTCTCTTCTTGCTCCAAATGGTAATGCCCTTAACTCTTTCAATTCCAAGAATAGGAAAATGCCCTCTCACTATGTTGTTCTTCTCTTTGATAGGAACAACTTTGCCTCTAATGATCTCTCTCCAAATCTCACTGAAAATGGTTGATTTTAGAGAGGGAAAGTTGGGTTTTTGGGGTTGAAATTGTAAAGTTTGGTGTTTTTTCGTGATTTCCAGATTTTTAGCTCTCCTTATATAGAAATGACTTGAGGAGATCGATCTGGTCTAAGAGGAGATCATCTGGTCCCTTAAAAATCCCTCTTTTTCACGGTATTTTTAAGCTTGAGATCGATCTGTCGAAGCAATGAGATCGATCTGTCGAAGCAATGAGATCGATCTGTTGAAGCATGAGATCGATCTGGTCCCAAACAGAGAGCTAAAGAGATCGATCTGGGTGCTTGAGGATCGATCTTTTCACTTACAGAATGCTTGAGAGATCGATCTGGCTCCATTGGAGATCGATCTGCTCTATTCTTTCGCCCAAATAAGAGCATTCTGGCTCTTCCAGATCGATCTCTCATCCTATGAGATCGATCTAGACCTCATGTTTTTCAGATTTCCTGCAGTTTCTTTGCTGCAACTCATACCAACACATCTTTAATCTATTGCCATGGCCATTTTCTCATCCATCCACCTTTATAACTTGAAAATGGCATCCATTCATACCTTATGCACATTGAAACTTGTGTGCATTCATTGTATGTTCAAAGGTATGCTACATAAAACCAAATGGAAGCATAACTCCATTCCATTTTACCATACTACTCATCCTGAGTCTCAATCACATCCATCACTTGCTATAACTCATTTCTTCGTATTCATACTCAATGAAACTTGTATGTACGTTACAATTTATATTACACATACATACATTGAATCTATGGACTTACATCAATCATGCTTTACATTACAAGTCCAATCATGTTATTTGATCCAATTGCACACATTACCCTTATACATATACGGGATCTTACAACAATGTAGCTACTAGTTTGGTAGGAGAGGGGCACTCTACGGTTAGACCTCCAATGTTTAATGGAGAGCATTATGCATATTGGAAAACTAGGATGATGTTATTCATTCAAGCAAATGATTATGAAGTATGGAGGATCATAATAAAAGGACTACAAATCCCTACAAAGAGAATAGAGGGAAGAGATATCCCTAAAGAAGAAGATGAATGGGACTTAAATGATATTAAGTGTGCTCAGCTAAATGCCAAAGCTATGCACACATTATTTTGTGCCTTAGGTCCTATTGAATATAATAGAGTCTCCGGGTGCGATAATGCCAAACAAATTTGGGACAAATTGGCAATAACTCATGAGGGTACAACCCAAGTGAAGGAGACAAAAGTAGGTATGCTCACACATGATTATGAGCTTTTTAGGATGAAGGAAGGAGAATCAATTAGTGATATGTTCACTAGATTCACAGATGTAATTAATGGATTAAAGTCTTTAGGAAAAATATATTCTAATATTGAAATGGTAAAGAAAATTTTAAATAGCTTACCTAAATCATGGGAAGCTAAAGTGACTGCAATTGAGGAATCTAAGGATCCTCATACATTGTCCTTAGATGAATTGATAGGATCTTTGCTCACTTATGAGATGAAACTTAGAAGAAATGAAGAGCCACCCAAGAAAGTGGGAGTTGCTCTAAAATCCACTGCTCAAGAGGAGATTAAAAATGAGAATGGCAGTGAAGAGGATCTTGAGATGGCAATGTTTGCCAAAAGATTTAACAAGTTCATGAGGATGAGAGCTAGTAGTAGTAATAGGAGAAACAATAAGAGAGAACAAGAGGAAGTAGGTAGAAAAGACTCTATTGTGTGTTATGAATGTAAAAAACTAGGACACATAAAATTTAACTGCCCTCTTCTTAAAAGGTCCAATGATAGGTTCCATAAAAAGAAGGCAATGGTGGCAACATGGAGCGACAGTGACTGCTCCGATGATGAATCAAATAAGGACATTGCCAACTTGTGCTTCATGGCTATTGAGGATGAAAAGGTAACTTCAAGCCTCAATGAATATTCTTTTGATGAATTGCAAGATGCATTTGATGATCTTGCATTAGAGTATGAATCTATGAGTATGAAATATAAAAAGATAATATCCAAATTGAGAAAAGAAAATGAGATATTGCAATTGGATAAATTAGAATGTGAAAAGAAACTAGAGATCTTAAATCTAGAAATTTGTGACCTTAAAGAGAAAAATAGCAATCTACATAATTCATTTAATAGGTTCCACATGAGTCAACAAAAGTTAGATAGCATGCTAGAGACCCAAAGGGCATTCTTTGACAAAAATGGCTTAGGATATAATGCACAAAGTAGGGAGACCCATCTTAAAAGTTTTATTGCTAGGAAGAGCATGAATATACCTGCAATTACTTGTTCATATTGTAATAGAAAGGGACATGCATCACATAATTGTAATATAAAAATGAGGAATCTTAAAGGAAAAATAGTAAAAAGGATATGGATTCTAAAAGAAGTAATTCACTCAAAGGATGTTAATGCATTAGCAAAATGGATCCCAATGGGATCAAGAATTGCATTCACTAACCTCAAAGGACCCAAGAAAATTTGGGTACCTAAGACTTGAGTTTGATTTTTTGTAGGTGATTGAGCATAGCCACAAAGCTAAAACAAAAGAAGCATGGTACTTAGATAGTGGATGCTCAAGGCACATGACGGGTGATAGAAGTCACTTCAATTCTTTCAAATCAAAAGTTGGTGGAGAAGTCACTTTTGGGGACAACTCTAAAGGCCAAGTTGAAGGAAGTGGCTCAATAGGTAATGATCACTTTTCTTTAGAAAAAGTATTACTTGTTAGGGGTCTAAAGCACAACTTACTAAGCATAAGTCAACTTTGTGACAAAGGTTACAAAGTAATTTTTGATTGCATGAAATGTAATGTTATAGATCCTAAGTCAAATAAAGTTCTTTTTCTAGGTCATAGGCAAGGCAATATATATATTGTCTATCTTAATGAACTCAAAAATGAAAATATATGCTTAATGGTAGACAACAAAAAGGAATCTTGGTTATGGCATAGAAGACTAGGTCATGCTAGCATGAGTGTGCTATCTAAGTTACCTAGAAAGGATCTAGTTATAGGTTTACCCAAGATATCCTTTGATCATGAAGAAGTATGTGAAGCTTGTGTTAAAGGAAAATATAAAAGGACAACATTTAAGCCTAAGAATATTGTATCCACCACTAGGCCTCTCCAATTACTTCACTTAGATTTATTTGGACCAACTAGAACAACTAGCCTAGGTGGGAAACACTATGGATTTGTAATAGTTGATGATTACACTAGGTTCACTTGGGTGTTCTTTTTGAGAGTTAAAAATGAAGCCTTAGAGAAATTCATAGCTTACTCAAAGGTGACTCAAAATGAAAAAGGATATACAATAACAAGTATTAGAAGTGATCATGGCAAAGAATTTGAAAATATAGGATTTGATGAGTATTGCAATGATCAAGGAATTAGCCATAATTTTTCAGCCCCTAGGACACCACAACAAAATGGTGTAGTTGAGAGAAGAAATAGAACATTGGAAGAGATGGCTAGAACCATGTTATGTGAGAATAACTTACCAAAGTATTTTTGGGCTGAAGCTATAAACACATCATGTTATATAATTAATAGAGCTATGATTAGACCCATGCTAAAGAAGACTCCTTATGAGCTCTACAAAGGTAAGAAGCCTAACATTAGTTACTTCCATCCTTTTGGCTGCAAATGCTTTGTTCTAAATAATGGGAAAGATAATTTAGGAAAATTTGATGCCAAGAGTGATGAGGGAATATTCCTAGGATACTCATTGAATTCAAAGGCTTATAGAATTTATAACAAAAGAACATTAATGGTTGAAGAGTCTATTCATGTTATATTTGATGAGTCAAATAATATATCTAAAGATTCAACCAATGATGAGAATATTGGAATATTTGATGAAAACTTAGAAGATGACTTTCTAGAAAAGCTTGACTTGAATAAAGAAGATGAAGAAGAGATGGAGATATTAGAAAGAGAACCTAGAGCACCAAGAGAGTTAGGATATGTAAAAGATTGTGAAATAGTAGGAGATCCAACTCTCGGAGTTAGAACTAGATCATCTCTAAGGAATATGTGCCAATATATAGCCTTTGTATCTCAAATAGAGCCTAGGAATGTCAATGAAGCCTTAGATGACAATAATTGGTTCCTAGCAATGCAAGAAGAATTAAATCAATTTGAGAGAAGCAAAGTATGGAAACTAGTTCCTAGGCCTAGTGATCACTCTATAATTGGAACTAAATGGATATTCGAGAACAAAATGGATGAAAATAGTGTGATCATAAGGAATAAGGCTAGGCTAGTTGCTCAAGGCTATAGACAAGAGGAAGGCATAGACTATGATGAAACATATGCACCGGTAGCTAGATTAGAGGCAATAAGAATGTTACTTGCCTTTGCATGTTATAAAAACTTCAAGTTATATCAAATGGATGTAAAGAGTGCATTCTTAAATGGTTTCATTAATGAAGAAGTCTATGTTGAGCAACCTCCCGGATTTGAAAATCATGAATTTCCTGAACACGTTTTCAAATTATCTAAGGCACTTTATGGGTTAAAACAAGCTCCTAGAGCTTGGTATGAAAGGTTGTCAAAATTCTTAATAGAAAAGGGATTTTCAAGAGGAAAAGTGGATACCACCTTATTCATTAAGAATAAAAATAAGGATTTACTAGTTGTACAAGTGTATGTAGATGATATTATTTTTGGTTCAACTAATGAGTCTTTATGCCAAGAGTTTGCTAAGATCATGCAAGGAGAATTTGAGATGAGCATGATGGGAGAACTCACATTCTTCTTGGGACTTTAAGTGAAGCAAACAAAGGATGGAACCTTCATCAATCAAGCAAAGTATACCAAGGACTTGCTCAAGCGATTTGGAATGGACAATTGCAAACCTCAAGCCACTCCAATGGGCACAACATCAATCTTGATAAAGATGAAAGAGGTAAGTGTGTAGACACTAAACTCTATAGGTCTATGATAGGCTCATTGCTTTATTTAACTGCAAGTAGACCAGATATTTTGTATAGTGTATGCCTTTGTGCTAGATTTCAATCCTCTCCTAGGGAATCACATTTATTGGCAACTAAGAGGATCTTTAGATACCTCAAAGACACTCCCTCATTAGGACTTTGGTACCCCAAGGACTCCACCTTTGCCCTTCATGCATATTCAGATGCTGATTTTGGAGGATGCAAAATAGATAGGAAAAGTACTTCAGGTACTTGCCAATTCTTAGGAAATAGGTTAATTTCTTGGTTCTCTAAGAAACAAAACAGTGTGGCTCAGTCCACAACTGAAGCTGAATATATAGCAGCTGGTAGTTGTAGTGCTCAAGTGTTGTGGATTAAACAACAAATGAGAGATTATGGTATTGACATGAAGCAAGTCTCTATTAAATGTGATAATACCAGTGCCATTAATCTATCTAAAAATCCTATCCAACACTCCAGAACCAAGCACATAGAAATTAGACATCACTTCCTTAGAGACCATGTACAAAAAGGGGATATAATTTTAGAGTACATTGACACTCTACATCAAATAGCTGATATATTCACCAAACCCCTTGATAGAGATAGGTTTTGTATCCTTAGAGGTGAATTAGGACTCATGAATATCCCTTAAGACTTTTGTGTTTCAAAAATCTTGGTTTCAAGTTGATTTTAAAAGAGTTTTTGCAAAGATTTTCTGACAATGAGGATGAGAGATCGATCTCCTTGCAATATAGATCGATCTCCACACTTCCAACAAGCCTAAATCATCAAGGTTAATCTAAGCAGATCGATCTTCTAACCATAAGATCGATCTCCTTACGTCTCTGTTAAAAGGCAGATCGATCTGTCCACACGACAGATCGATCTCTTCAAAGCTTCTGCATTCTGAAGATCGATCCATGCATTCGGTAGATCGATCTCTCTAAGCATCGGTTAAACTGCAGATCGATCTGTGCATGTAACAGATCGATCTCCTTAAGCCTCTGTTTGCGAACAGATCGATCTGTTCATACGACAGATCGATCTCCCTTGGCTTCTGGAAATGACAGATCGATCTGTCGCCTCGACAGATCGATCTCCTGTGCCCTGGACTATAAATTCACGCGAAAAATCCCCAAATTTCAAAAATCCCAATCTTCAAATTCTAAAATTCCCTTGCATCTCCTCCTTTGATTCCTCCTCAGATCGATCTCCGTACGGTCCTTCTTGCATCTCCGTGTCATTTTTCGGTATTGTAACCAACATTTCTTATTTTTTTTCTCAAAAATTTTCTTAGAATTGTGTTCATTGTCTTTCTAGGGCAAAACTAGTTACTGTTTCATTGATTTTTTCAATTGTGAATCTAGCTAGCACATCTCTCGAGTCTAGAATCATGCCTAGGCTTAAGACAGTAGGACATAAACCTCCTAGAACCAATGTAGAGGCTGGTTCATCCTCCCAACCCATTCCTCCACCTTCCATCGCTTCTTTCAATAGGTGTTTTAAAACACCTGCAAAAAGGAAGCGATACGAAGAGTACTTCTTAACCATGCCAATTAAGCATTGGCGGACTATAGATTTTTCTTTCCTCAATTGCATTGATTTTCCATACGTGTCAAAATTTGAGGAATTTGGTTGGATGTCATTTTTGAAAATCAACACTCCCGTCCCTCCAAATCTCGTTCGGGCATTCTTTTCCAATGCCGAACTCATCTTTGACCTTGATGACACTTGCAAAATTCACGGGTTCAAAACCTATGTCATGGGTAAGACAATTCCTATAGACACCGATATTTTAGCTCAAGCCTTCCACATGCGAAATGAAGGATTGACCAATGAGGATGAGGAAGTCTCCTTAGAGTTTGATCTCCCTGGGGATAAGGCGAGTGACCTACCGATGCACCCTCGGTTACTCCACCTCATTATCTCGTGGAATCTCCGACCTTTCGGTACCCGCCATTTAACCGTTAGGAGGTTAGATCGTTTCTGGCTCCATCACATTCACACCACAAGCCAAAAACCCAACCTCATTCATTTCATATATGAAGATTGGCTGAAGATCGTGCGTGGGCAAGCTACCACAATCGTTTTTCCGCAACCATTGGCCTATCTTCTCCAACGAGTTGGCGTTGACTGCAGCTGCGAAACCGAAGAACTGCCCTCTCCCAAGAGCGTCCTCAACATCGGGACCCTCCATCATATGGGATATTACAAAGCCTTCCGGGGAGATTGGAAGAAAAAGAGGGAACAGCAGCCTGTTGAAGCTATGGAGGAAGACCCCTCCAATGAGCTAGTGAACCCACCTGCTGCACCAGCTCCGAAACCATCGTCCTCAACTGCTCCACCCACTGCACCAACATCCTCACCTGCTGGCATGGAGATCATTATGAAGATGATCAGTGAACTCAACAGAAAAATCGATGAAGGCTTTGCATCTCAGCAGGGAATGTTCGAGGAATTAAACCAAAGAGTGGATAAGGTTCAGGAGACTCAAGAGGCGATGTTTGATGAGCTGTAAGTCACACGCACGCACGTGGAGAATCTTTCAGATCGTGTTCCTCCCTCACCATAGGCCTTAGTTGTTCGATTTAGTGTAGTTATATCATTTTAAGATACTTGATGTTATTTGTGATGAATTTGCTTGAATGAAATGTCGTTTGACTTGTTATTGGTTGTGTTAATGAAAATGTTCATTTTGAAATGCCATGAGTATTCTCTTTTCGTATTATTGATATGACAAAAAGGGGGAGAAGAAAACATGTGTAACATGTGTGTGTGTGTGGTTGTGGTAAACATTTAAAAGAATGATTAAATTGAGGGGGAGTTAAGTCAGTAACAAAATCAAAAGCTCACAAAAAGGGGGAGCTCACAAAAGGGGGAGTTTTTGCAAATTCACTAAACATGTTTGTTTGAATAAGTTTTATCATATCAAAAAGGGGGAGATTGTTGAGTTAATGTATTTTGAAATGACAAAACAAGTTAATTCAATAGTATTAAGATGATATAAAAACATGTTTAGAGGTTATCAGTACCAGAACTTAGAGTTCTGCTGATGAGAGAACGATCTGGCTTATGAGAGATCGATCTCCTGGGTTTTTACTTGATGAGAGATCGATCTCATAAAGGTATGAGATCGATCTGCCAAGCCTTAAACCTTTACAAAGGGTTTTAAGTAGAGTGAGATCGATCTGCAAGGGTTAAGAGATCGATCTGGCTAAAGCTAGAGTTGAGAGATCGATCTGGTCTAGGAAGAGATCGATCTCCCTTAAGAGCATAAGACTGTAGATCGATCTGGAAGATCGATCCACACTCAAACAGAGAACTTAAGAGATCGATCTGGTAAGGAAGAGATCGATCTTCTCAAAGTCAGAGAGCTAAGGAGATCGATCTGTGTTGTTGAGAGATCGATCTCCCCACTACGAGACTGCATGGTAGATCGATCTGTAGATCGATCTTGCCTCAAACAGAGAGATTAGGAGATCGATCTGCCTATTCGACAGATCGATCTCCCCCATTATTTTCAAACTAACAGATCGATTTGCTAACCTATAAGATCGATCTCCTTATGTATTTATGCTTCAATCTTGCAGGATTTATAACTAAGAGATCGATCTGGCCAAGATGAAAGATCGATCTGGCACTCTACTGGAGGTACCCAACGGCTAGTTTCTGCAAATCTCAACGGGAAAAACAGCATTTAATGCTCCAACTACCAATCCTTCAGTATTTAACCAAGCATTGAAGACAAAGAGAAGAGAGAGACTATTGCTGCACATTCCTAACACTCTCAAGCTTTTAATTCCTTCATTCCTTGTGTCTTCATAGCTCATTTATTGAGATTCATTGTATAAGCTTAAGTGTAGAAACTGTATTTTGTCCTACCCATTTTAAAGCTTCATTCTGTATTCAACCTTACCTTAAAAGAGAAGAGGATTGTTCCTCCGTGAGAGAAAATTGTAACAATGGTGAATACATTTCTATATTGCTAAGGGTAGAGAGGTTATTCCTTAACCTGTAAAAGGAACATTGTAACTCTGTTGAAAGAGGGAAAGAAAGCACTTGACAAGAAGGTCAAGGAGAGAGGACGTAGGCAAGAGTTGGCCGAACCTCTATAAACGATTGTGTTTGTTTCTCTCTTCCCTATCTTGCATTAAATTGTTTAATTTTATTATATTGCTTACTTACATTTGCAAATTAAGATAGGATTAAATTAAAATTTGCTATCATCACTAGAAAACCGATTCACCCCCCCTCTCGGTAGAGCCAACAATAGACATTTAGCTGACATACATGGCCTACTACCACCATCACGTCATTTTAAACCTTTTCTAATTTCTTTTGATAGTTCATAATATCATTTGCGATAGTCGATTTTTTCAATTCCGGTTATAACGAAATTTATATGAAATTAATCCAAAAATTATACGATTAATTTCTAACTCATATATGTATACAAGTGGTAGCAAATGAGATTCGTTTACCTAAGATTTCGTGATGACACGTAAATCGAGATTGATTTGAACTCCCGTTTGTCGCCAATCATCGAGCTACACATTTATATATTTTTCGAGTCAAATTTGATCAATATATATTTAAATAATTATTTCGAAAATTAACTCGATCCATTTTACCACTTACCGGCTTACCCGTAGCTCGACTGCATCGTCGAATTTTTCCTCTTTTTTTCTTTTTTTTCTTTTTCTTTTTTTGGCTGAACCGGTTGGGACCAGTTCAGACCACCTTCCATTAAACCGGTTTAAATCGATTCAGGGACCATCTCGCCGTTTGGTGACTTTTTTGGTCTGTTTCTCACCGGCTTCCACTTCCAGCCGCTCCGTCTGGCCATGTTATGCATGGATTTGGTGGTGGTTACGCCTGGGCTCACCGAAAAGTGGCCGGTTCGGCCTCTTTCCCCATCGTTGTCACTGTTTCTCCTTTCTTCCGCCGATCAGCTCCTTCTCCAGCGCCGTCGACAACTCCTCGGCCTCTTTTTTGTCGGCGACGATGCGAGCTTCGCCCCTCCAGCCATGATTTCCTCTCCCCTCCTCTCTTTCTCCTCCTTCTTCTCTCTTTCTCCTCGATTTTGTTCTCTCCTCCCCTTTTCTGTTTCACTCTTATCGGCCATCGTTTCTTCGTCAGACTTCGCATGGTCGGCGTCGGCAGCCCCCTGGTCACCGCCTCCTCTCTCTCCGGTAGCCTCTGTTCATCTCCCTCTGTTTTCTTCTCTCGAACCAGGGAAGGGATTTCGTTTCCCTTCTCTGGTTTCATTTCAGTGTCGCGCGATATATTTTATTATTATTATTTAATTTTATATATATATATATTATATATATTATTTAAATTACATTTTCAAAATAACCAATATATATTTATTGTATTTATTATTTTTAAAGACATGTTAAATATAACAAAAATATATATGTATCTTCTCATAACATAATTTCATTTAAATTTTATTGTCTAATTAAGTACAGAAAATTTGCGGTGTTTACACTTCATTTTCTAAATTTTGGTAATTGGATCTTGTTGTGATTCATTTATATATAATATGAAAATATTATATTAACTCACTTCAATATAAATATTGGTACTTTGATTCATTTCTTCAAATTCATCAAAAAAGAAAAGTGCAAAATCCCGAATTTTCATTATGTAAGCTTACTTTTATATTGAATAAGTCAATTTTGTAATGTATGAGTATTATGGATTGTTAGCCAAATGTAAGAGTTATGGATACTTTGTGAGTAAATGTCTTATGATAATTGTAGTTGAGATGATTGTGTTTGTTAAAATTATGCATGTATGGTGTATAAGTGTGAGTTAAGGAATTTGATATTATGATATGTTGTGGATGTGTGATTATTGATTTAAATCTGTAAATGATTGCATTGAGGAAAGATTTTGAGGTGTTGGATGATTGTTACAGGTATAAGAATTGAAACTTGGGTGTTTTTGTAAGACCCGCACTTTTTGTATACTAATGATTCACCATTGTAAACATTGGTATATGTTATAAGAATCATAAGAAAGATTGTATTACAATCCAAAGTACAAGTAAAATTTGAAAATGCCTTACATGTATACAAATGCCAATTTTGAGTTAAAGCGAACTCAGGCTAAAACGAAGGGATGTTGTAATGACCCGAATTTACAGACATTTCGGTTGGGCTACAAGTCGATATTAGGTCAGAATAATACTCAGTCTGATTAATTTTCTTTCTTAGTAACAAATTTAAATAAAATACGTCCACATTTCCCAGACACATCTTGTATTTGCGGTATTGTACTTACAAAAATTTTAGCTACAACAATACTTCTTTAAACCTGGGTATACCTTCGGTGCAGAAACACGCTCCGTGAAATCATAACTGTGCTAAATGTCTTACTAACAGAAGCGATCCCAGCTATAGAGGGACTCTGTGGAGGAAAGTAAGGGGGTTGAGCTCAATATGCTCAGTAAGAAAAACCCCATAGCAGGTAGATAAATACACTACCTACAAAAATATAATTTTTTATATTTGCCAAATCCGAAATATTTTCACAGAAGTATATAGATAATTTGGTAATTTCTTAGATGCCAAAGTCAGAATTCAAAAAACAGATTTAGTATCAATAAAAACACAAATACCAAGAATAGATTTTCAGAAGTAGAACATGTATCAGTAATAAATTTAGCTACTGTTGTAAATCCAGAAAGTTCAACGTTTTCCAGTAGCGAAACAAATAGATTTCCAGATATAAGCAGACAATTCAAAAAAATATTTCAAATAGACGAGACAAGGCATACATGCTATATCAGATATAAAAATGACTATTGGCCAATGTCGATGACTCTGGGCAATCACGGGCCAGGTGTGCAGGGATGTCAATCGTCGTGGGAGTGGTCAGCTACCCAAACAACTCACAGATCAGAATGTCCGAAGATTAGAAACAGAATCAGAAACACGGTACATCATACTCGTGGACCACAGAAACAGATACAGAACAGACAGAAATGCAACATGATCTCACCAACACCTTTGTCTCAAAATTAGTGCGAGATGGATCGTACGACGCACAGTCAGTACGTCCTCAAGCACATATTATCAGAATAACTTTATAACAGATAATTTTTCCTTAAATCACATATAAATTCAATTGTTTCATGAAACCGTTCTAAATAGGCTGACTAGCCCTTTTTCGGATAAAATCCCAGAAAACAGTCTATGAAAATTCAAAATTTAAAATTTTTGATTTTTAAAATAAAATTCAAGCCACATCAGAATTTATGTAAACCATTTAAATTCAATCCGTAAAAATTTAGGTTGTTCAACTAGGCTAAAATCTCTAATTTCTTGAGTTTTAAAATTCGATCTAAGTTTTTCGGTAATTTCGTGTCACGACCCAAATTACCTAAAAATCAAAGTAAATTTTTTGTTTTTCCATTTATTATTTAATTCTTACCATTCTCTCATCATGACCATCCTACAACACAATTGGGCTATGATTCGGTGTTAGTCACCTCACACTATTTACCAATCCATTTTCATAATCACATATCAGAGTTTACTATCTTTTGATTTTAAATAAATACATACCCAATGGTATTTACATAACCTTACATCCCCGACATCAAATCCGTTTACAGTACTATGCATTACATATTTAGATACAAAACTGTACAAATGTGTATACCTGTCTCTCGTTAGGAAGTAGTGGATACCAAGCATGCAAGTCCTTAGCCGCTCACTACTTATTGCGAGTGCTCTGAAAAGATGGAAAAATAAGGGGGTGAGCAAACCACACGCTCAGTATGGTAATTATGCAAATAAGTAGATAGCTCCACTATCTACATGCTCATAATGCCATGCCCTTAAAATCCATTTCTTTTCATTAAAATCTCAAGCACAATCGTTCATACATCAATGACATAATTTATTCAAAACTATTTGTGCATATAAAAATCATGTAATTCATGCATCAAAGGCATTTCATGTGACCTCATTAAATCATAATGAGCATGAAGCAAATCCAGATCATGCATTCTTTCATGTCATGTAAGACAAATCATGAATTTGAATAAAAGCATGGAAAACATCATCATGCTGCTGCATTTAAATCAATTCATTAAAACTGCAGTATAAACTAACCCTTCCAGGTCAATAATCTCATAAAAAAATTCATTGTAAAACTTCAATTATAAAACCACCCTTCTTCCAGGGTCACATCATAAAATTATAAAATCGGGGCCTGACCCCTCCCTCGGGTCTACCCTGGTCTATCAACCAATAGTTATATCATGTGAGACAAGCAAGTGATTATATCAGTAACATCGAGGACTATGGCCATATCCTAGTGATCCCTGGCAACACGGTAGCTAGTGTGCGGGGTATCACACCTGAAACGGGAGGTGGGTCGTCCTACCCGCCAGAATAGCATAACACCAGGATTGCGAGGGCAAGGCTTGCTGCCTTGTGACTAATGCCACTCCACTCCAACAATCCCCACGGTACAGCGTACTCCGCGTGATATACACGGTACAACGTACTCCGTGAACCTAAGCTCATTCAAGGGTGCCTATAATAGGTCTTATCCACCCATATCATCTTTGTCTCAGTATGCACGTGTGAGCATATCATCTCACTGTGACACACAATCTACAGGAGGCTCCAACACGACTATATGCATGTAATATAAATCCCTGTGCGAGCGAAGCTCTAGCACGGCTCCATGCATATTCATGATATCAGAAAACCTCGTACAAGCAAAGCTCTAGCACGGTTTCAAAAGAATCAGTAAAATCAGCGTACGAGCAACGCTCCAGTACAACTTAAACTGATTATAAATTCAAGTAAAATCCACGTACTAGCAATGCTCTAGTACGGATATGCATAAAAACTCAGCGAAAACCTCGTACGAGAAAAACTCCAGTACGACATTCAAATGAATTATAAAACCATATAAAACTTTGTGCGAGCAAGCTCCAGCACAAATGAATGTTCAAGTAAATCAAATCTCGTGCGAGTTACACTCCAGCACAGCTTTATGCATTATTAAATAAAATCTCATGCGAGTTACGCTCCAGCACGGCTTTATGCATAATTAAATCAAATCTGGATGCGAGCTAAGCTCCAGCACCTCTCATGCATGTCAAATCATTAAAACTAGTGCGAGCAATCGCTCGAGCACCTTTTTATGCATATCAAGTCAAAACAAATCAGAACAGTCAAAACATGTCAAAACAGAGTGCAAGCTAGGCTTCAGCACTTCTCATGCATTTCACAATAATAAAATCAGCGCGAGCAACCGCTCTAGCACATTTCATGATATGATGTCACACAAGTCGGTGCGAGCAACCGCTCAAGCACATTTTATGCACACTCACAAACGCAGATATAGTGCAAGCTATGTGTCGGCACTATCTGTTTCTGTATAAACTTGATAGTTGGCCTATTTTCCAAAGAAATTTCCATTTAAATACAAATAACACTTACGTAGTGTTATCAGTGAAATTCATGCAATTAGTGGCCAATCTATTAATTTGCTTTGATTAAAACAAATAAAATCCTTAAACCATAAATTTCCTTAAATCATGCATTTCATGCATGTCATGCTTTCACCATCCTTAGGTGAACTTCCTTCAATAGGGGTAAAATAGACTTTTCACTTAATTCGATCTTTAAAATCATTTAAACCACTTTTAGGATCATTATACAATAACCGTGTATACATACAAAATCAGTGTACAGAAAAACTATTTAAAATACACGTAGCTACCTCTAGCTACTCACACAATTCCCTTACCTCGTTCTCTGTACAGTCTGACCTTTCCACTGATGTCTCGTCACGTAGCCCGATTTGCTCTCAATCAATTCTTCGAAACTGCGTATAAATATACATCAGGTCAATTACAATACAATTAACTGTATTTCATATTTTTCTAGGCTTACTTTAAATCATTGGGCCCATTTACCCATATTGGACCCGATTGTACCATAATGGGCCTTAATCGGCCTTATGCCCGTTTACCATACTTTATCGAGGCATATTGGGCTCATTTGGCCCATCAGTATTTATTTAGCATTGTTCTAAATTCTCGGATATCTCAATTTAGTATTTACGATAATTTATCTAATTTTCCAAAATTTAATCCATTTATGCAAAAATTAAATCTGTAATTCATCAACACGCATAACGATGCAAATTATCGTAAATAAATGTTACTTACCTGAGATTCCATGATAGTACGTAAATCGAGGTTATCTCGAGCTCTCGGTTGATGTCAATTGTCGAGCTACACAATTTAATAATTTTTTCGGGTAAATTTCCAGTCGATTAATAATCAAATTAAATATTTCAAAATTTAAATAGGTTAATTCGACCGCTTACCGACTTACCCGAAGCTCGATTGCATCACTGAAATTTTTTCCAATTTTTTTCTCTTTTTTCTTTTTCCCTTTTTCTTCTTTTTTTTCCCTTCTCTTTTTGGCTGAATCGGTCTGGTCCGGTTCTGTGAGATCTAAGAATTTTAGACGTATTTTAATTATGTAATAAGAACTTGAAGTGTAAATTATTGAGCTAAGTGAATTGTGGAAATTATATTTGGAGATTTATGTGTATGTGCTTAACCAAATGGGAAGCTATGAGGTCAGATTGATCTTAGAGAAGAAAGATTGATCTGGTAAGTTAAAAATGACAAGGAAGGAGGAATTTAAGGAGCAGATCGACCTCCAATGGAAGAGGATCGATCTCCTTATGATTCTGTTTGAGAGAAGATCGATCTCATGAGGAAGGGATCGATCTCCAAATGTTTCTATTTGAGAGAAGATCGATCTCCTCAAAGAGCAGATCAATCTCATAAAGCCATAACGAGATCGATCTCACCCCTCGACAGATCGATCTCCTAGGCATAAAATTACCCCAAATTGTCTCCAAATTCAAACGTAGATCGATCTCATCAAGAGCCAGATCGTCTCCTACCCTCCGTCTATATAAAGAACCCCTGCTTTCTCCTGCAATTTCATTTTCTCTCTCTTTCAAACCCCATTTCTGTCGAAGCCCTAGCTTTCTCACTCATCCAAACCACCCATTTTCGTCCAAATCAGAGGCTGTGGCAAGAAGGAAAGTTGTTCCTCATTAAAGGGAGAACAACATACTTGGAAATCGGAAGACGGATTGAATCGAGGCAAGAGATAAGCTCTCCACAAGTTCTGGGTAATTTCTAAACCTCGATCTTGATATTTGAGATGATTTTGGTGATAATGGTTGTTGGCATTGTGTTGAAATAGCTGGAATATGATTAAGGATTGATGAAATTACAATGTAGTTGGAGTGATAATGATATTTAGAAATTTTGGTAATTTTGGGAATTTTGAGTTATAAATGAAAATTTAGATAATGTGGTGAATTAGCATAGATATTGTGGCATGGGAAGTGTAGAATGTTGAGATGTTGTGAATGAGATTGTGGATTGTGATAGAGTTACGGGAATTGAGTGATTTGAGGTGTTATGAGCAATTATGTTTGATTTTGAGAATTGAGGTTACTGTAATGATAAGTATTGATGTTTTAACATCGTTTGGACAGCTTGGGAGTTCCAGAGTGGAATGCGAGGCTAGTCCATGACAAGGGGGAAACAATTGCACTATACGAGGTGAAAAGAGGTAAGGGAAACTAAACCAATTGTGTATGTGATTTGTGAACTATTATAGCATGATTTGTGATTTATAAAACAAGCATGTTTGAGGTGTTATGTTTTGATGAGAATGCACATGATTTTTATAGCCGGTTGGAGCCCAATGTTTTTATGAGTTTATAATTGGGCTCTATGTTAAGGCAACATTGAGATTTGAGAAATGTGTGCGTGTTTTGCCGGTTGGAACTCAGTTTTAAATATGTTTTGTGTTGAGTACAAAACGGTTTTAAATGAGTTTTATGAGAAAGAAACCACTATGAGTTTTACGTGAAGGCAAACCAGTTTTACATGATAATGGCTATTGATAAAGACTTAGGTGTGTAATTTTGAGTACACACCGGGCATTGCTCTGGTAGCATGTAAGCCTGATTCTTCTCCGTTCTGGTAACGTGAGATCCCCCATTCTGTGGCTGTGCCACGTATATTTGGTGGTCGTTGCCACGTGAGATCCCCCATTCTGTGGCTGTGCCATGTATATTTGGTGCCCGTTGCCACGTGAGATCCCCATTCTGTGGCTGTACCATGTATATTTGGTGGTCGTTGCCACGTGAAACCCTATTCTGTGGCTGTGCCACGCGTGAATCTAAATCAGTGGCTATGCCACGTATATTTGGTGGTCGTTGCCACGTGAAACCCTATTATGTGGCTGTGCCACGTGTGAATCTAAATCAGTGGCTATGCCACGTGTGTTTGGTGGCTGCGCCACGTGCATTATTATTACAGTGATTTTATCACGTTTATTGAGAAAGCCATTATCGCATTATTTTCACATGCTTGTTACTGCTCTATACTGAGCCTTTTACTTTATGTTTCCACATGATTTTGAGATATGAGAATGTTGTTTTGAGAACTTTCATGCTATGGTTTTCAAATGAGTATACTGAGTTTCACGCGCAAATAAATATTTTATGATGTGCATTATGGTTTATATAACGAGTCCCTTACCCCCTTACTGAGCGATTTAGAAGCTCACCCTATTTTCTTTCCCCCCAGATTTCTTCATGTGAAAAAGGGTTTCCCTGCGACGTACGGAGTAGTGGCTAGTGGAGGACTTGAGCTCCAGGCCATATATTGTGTTTTGAGGTATCATTTATCTTTTCATGTACCCAGACAATTATTGTAATTACAGACACTTGATGTATAACATTGTATGGGATGTATTAGGATTAATTAACTTAATACTGAGTAATGTATATGATATGATATATACTATCTAATGATGAGATCTTGAGGTATGATATATATATGATGATGTATGATACTGCACAGGAATGCACCCTTAATTGTGATTTGATGAGTAAAAAGTTTTTAAATTTGCCCTATTTTTCACGTTTTTTGGGGCGTGACAGGTTCAACCCGGTTCAGACCGCCGGTTCAGTCCGGTTCGATTCGGTCGGTTCAGTCCAATTCGGCTGGTTCAGTCACCATTTGGTCCTTCCAGAGCCGTCGGACCGATTCCCGATGCGATTTCGGCACCAATCGATGCGCCATCTCTTGGGCTTCCAAAATCGGGCCTTGGTTAGAGTCAAAACGACGCCGATGGCAGCCAATAGGGGCTTCTCTTCCGCGGGTTCCTCCTCCGTTTTCTGCGTTCTCCGACTTTCTCGACGGGCGTCACCGCCGCTAATGGTTTGCCCGAGGTCGGGCTGTCCTCGCCGGTGAACCTCTTCCTCGGTCTCGGCTTCCTCGCTTCTCTGTTTCGTTTTTGTTTCCTTTTGTTTTCTTCAGATTGCGTTTTCATTTTTTTTAATTTACTATTATTTATAAATTATTTTTATTATTATTTTATTCAATTAAAATATTATTATTTATCCAAAAATATCTTAAAAAATTATATTAAATTTATATAATCCGTAAATAAATTTATCAGTCCGATTTTACCTTTTTGGTATATTTTTCGATTATTTTCGGGATTATTTTTCGATACGAAAATTTCGGTTTATTCCAATAAATTCATATCTTGATCAATTTAACCCGAAATTTAATTATTTCTTCGTTATTGATCAAGATTTCTCAATCTCATATTTTTTTAATTAAATTTTCTTGTCGAATTTAAATCGAGTTTCGGTCTTTTGATCGTTTTACCTTTGCATGTTTTCAGGAATTCATTTTCAATCCTTTTGCATTTTTAAATGCACTCGAAAATTTCTATTCATTCCGTTTTGCTCTTACGATAAAACCGGGTCTTACAATCTCCCCCACTTAAGAAATTTGGTCCTCCAGATTAGAACCAAGCCAAATGAATCCATAAATAACTCTGGGTACATCTATCGTATCATATATTGTCATCTTCAAGTGACTTTCTCCGGAGTGTAATACTATCATCATACTTAACGAGGGAGATCATCTTAAACCTCAACACTTTCTCTTTCCATCTAATACCTGAATCGATTCTCCAATCATACGTTATACTTTCATTGAGCTAAGCTGTTGAAGCTCATATCCGATCACATATATCGGGTCCGGATAATATTTCTTAAGCATCAAAAGATAGGACACATTGTGGATGCCTGCTTATTCAAGTGGTAACGCCAACCTACAGGCCTTATCTCCCACTTTGTCTAATATCTCAATCCGAATCTTGTTACATCCTTAAGACAGTAACTGCCAACAATACTAATTCACCCTCGGTGAATTTCAATAGTTTTCTGTCTCTTGTCAGCATAATCTTTTCATCTGCTCTGAGGTGTTCTTAATCTCTCACAAATCAACTGAACATCTTCAAAGGTTTGTCTTAACAATTCAGGAACAATTCTCTATCTGTCACCCACTTCTTATCTAAGTCGGGGAAACAACTCCCTACGGCCATACAATGCCTCATATAAAATATCATCCTGATACTCAAGTGACAACTGTCATTATTGGCGAATTTGATTAGTAACAACTGATCATCCCAGGAGCTTATAAAATCAATGGCACACGCTCTCATCACATCCTCCAGAACCTGTACAGTCCTCTCGACTGACTATCTGTCTAAGGACGAAAGCTGTGCTAACACTCAGTCGGGTTCCCATAGCTTCCAAAACAATATTCCCAGAAGTGGAAAGTGAAGCGGGAATCCCTATCTGATACCATGCTCACTGGAACGCTAAATAATGTTTAACAATTTTCCATACACAAATCCGCCTACACACTCAGAGTATCTGGGGATTTTCATAACTAGAAGGTGGGTAAACTAAATTTATCTATCGACTATCACTTAGATAGCCTCGTGATTCATCCGGGTCCTCTGTAACCCATCATGAATTTCATGGTAACTTGTTCCCATTTTCGTGTCAATATATAAGTAGAGGCTGCAGACTTCTTGTACTCTACCTTACTCTACTGCCATATAAGACACTTCGCTGCAACTCTACAATGTCTCTTTTCATATCTGACCACCAATACCCTTTTCAGAGATTCTGATATATTTATTACTTCTCGGATGCACTGTATATCCCGAAGAGTGAGCTTTTGGCAATAACACTATTTAATCAACTGTGATCCTGGGGAGCACTTATACTGTCTCTGAACCTCTGTAAGTCATCATCACTCTCTGTGAACTCTGTCACTATACCCTTCTGAATTTGACCCACACTATCGACACCATGCCGATCATCACGCTAAGCCTGGAAAATTCGGTCACTCAAATCCGGTTCTAACCTCAAGCTAGCTGTCACAAAATCACCGTCATCATCAGAAGGGATCACATCACTACTAAGGCTCACAACTGCTCTAGCAGCTCACGCTCCCTAACCATTATATATGATACCATCCCGAGGCTCTTTCTGCTCAAGGCATCAGCCATTACATTAGCCTTTCCTGGGTGGTACAATGTTCACAACCATAATCCTTAGAAGCTCTAGCCCTCTTAGTTATCTCATATTCTACTCTTTCTGTGAAAATAGATACTCGGGGCTTTTACGATAGTGCATATCCAAAATTTCTTACCGTATAAGTGGTGGTGCCATACTTTCAGTGTAAATGCTACGGCTGCCAACTCTAAATCATGGGTCGGATAGTTTCTCTCATGATCCTTAAACTATCTGGATCCATAAACGACTATCTTCCCATTTTACATCAATACACAGCCCAATCCTTATTTTGGTATCCATACACACTGAAACCTCTTGAGTTGTTGGTTATGGTGAGAATACTTACGGTGGTCAGTTTATTATTTCAATATACCAAAACTCAACGAAGCTAGTTTCATACTTATCATCCTACTCATATGCAATCTTTTTTGAACGATACATGTCAACTGAGCAGCCAATTTTAAGAAACTCACAACACCTCGTCTGTAAAGCAGTTCCAGTTGCTACTTATGCTCTTCCCTGGACTTCGAATACATGAAAATGTCATCGCTAAAGATGACAACCAATCGGTCCAAGTAAGGTTTAAATACCTCATCGTAGTTAAGTTCCACTAAATATTTCAATCACCCATATTCTTGACCTATGTACGCATAAACATATAATGTCATTTCAAATTCGCTTTAGTTTAAGATACAACTCGCGTCATTTCATTTTTCTTATATTAACGGCTTTTATAAAATTTTAATTTTTAAATCATCATGATTAATCAAATTCTATATTTCTTTATCGTACCAGTAAAGGTACCCAAATTTTAAACGTATACCTTATAACTGTCGATTTCAATTTCGGGTTATATGTGCGCTTCTAGAAGCTGTCAAATCTTCAAGCAAGGAAGTATTTTGAAATACCTTTATTAACCCTCAAAATTGACCACAATTACTTTACATATCAGTCCATGTGGTCACAATTCATATTCGCTACATATCAAAGATATCCTTACCTTTCATACGCCTCTTATTCCAATATATCTCGTATGTAGGATCTATCACATCTCCAAGTTTATCTCCTTTCATATATCACTTATAACAAACTCTTTCATTACTTGTTACACTTACAGTACACCTTTCAGTGATGTTTTCACCCCTATTTTCAACTTACAATCTCTATACCCATATTCAGTTAGTGAAAATCAGCTAACCATCATCATCTTGCTTAAGGGTATAGGCTTTACATCTTCCACTCGCTTATAAGCAACTGAAGGCGGTATGAATAAATACATGGCACCAGGATCAATTAAAATAATTACTTCATTATTCACAACCAGTGTTGTATCTTCCACCACATCAGATGAAACATCAATAGTGTCTTGGTCTAAGGCATACACTCGCCCTCGTCCAACATCTTATTTCTGTGGTATCTACCACACATCTTACACTGCTTACACTGCTACACTACTTCGTAGCAGGTCGGGGTCCTCAAATCACAATACCACTTAACAATAGTGTATTTGGATACACTGGGTCTTACCAATCATCTTACCCCGTGATTCATCAACTCTAATCTTTTACCGAACTACTTTTCTTCCCGTTCTGACATCTCTGTCATTCTCTATTCTCTTTTGTCTTAATTTCAGCCCTTACTACCTTTCTCAATCTCAGAGGCATGCAACTCATGATCTCATTCACACATTGTAGTCTGCGCACTACCTCGTCATAGGTAGTGATATCTAACGAGCTAATTGGACTTTAATTGACAATCTGAGCCCTTCCATGAACTTTCAGACATATTGATTCTCACTGTTCATCGTGTCCGAGTCATATCTGCCCTGAAATATAAATTGAGTTTCATACTCGTAAATCAACCAGTTCCTCTGAGTCAGAGTAAATAATTTTATATGCAATTTTCTTTAAACAATATCTGGGATATTCTGTCACCGGAATACATCTAGAAATATGTTCTCATGTCCAATTTGGATGTCAACTCTTAAGATGGTCGAGTGAACTTCTACCAATGTTCCAACTCGCCCTCAAATCTAATACATACACCGAGCAATTAGCTCTATAATATTCTCCACACTCTGCTCCAACCTCACGAAGCGTGTCTCAATACTATCCGATCTCTCTGTCGGACTCTGTCCGATCTCTCTGTCAGACTCTATCCGATCTCTCTGTCGGATTCTGTGGGGCATACTAAATACTGGCATCCACTTCTATCTCAACTCGAGTCTCATGTGGCGACTCAGTACGACTCTCGGGCCTACCTCTACAGCCTCGAGCACGTGTACTCGCCTCTCAACCATAGCGGCTATCAGTTAATGAGTTTATTCTTGCATTTAAAAATCAAATTCTTAGCTGCACTTCCATCTCGATATACACAATTGTATCTAAATAATGCACAGTACATGGGGATGTAAACTTTCTTAACTACTAACACCGACTCATATCAGGCCAACTCAAGCTCTGATACCAAAAACTGTCACGACCCATATTACCTAAAAATCAGAGTAAATTTTCGCTTTTCCATTTATTATTTAATTCTTACCTTTCTTTCATCGTGACCATCCTACAACATAATTGGGCTATGATTCTGTGTTAATCACCTCACACTATTTACCAATCCATTTTCATAATCACATATCAGAGTTTACTATCTTTTGATTTTAAATAAATACATACCCAATGGTATTTACATAACCTTACATCCCCGATATCAAATCTGTTTACAGTACTGTGCATTTCATATTTAGATACAAAACTGTACAAATGTGTATACCTGTCTCTCGTTGGGAAGTAGCAAATACTAAGCATGCAAGTCCTCAGCCGCTCACTAATTATTGCGATTGCTCTGAAAAGATGGGAAAATAAGGGGGTGACCAAACCACATGCTCAGTAAGGCAATTATGCAAGTAAGTAGATAGCTCCACTATCTACATGCTCATAATGCCATGCCCTTAAAATTCATTTCTTTTCATTAAAATCTCAAGCACAATCGTTCATACATCAATGACATAGTTTATTCAAAACTATTTGTGCATATAAAAATCATGTAATTCATGCATCAAAGGCATTTCATGTGACATCATTAAATCATAATGAGCATGAAGCAAATCCAGATCATGCATTCTTTCATGTCATGTAAGACAAATCATGAATTTGAATAATAGCATGAAAAACATCATCATGCTGCTGCATTTAAATCAATTCATTAAAACTGCAGTATAAACTAACCCTTGGGGTCAATAATCTCATAAAATAATTCATTGTAAAACTTCAGTTATAAAACCACCCTTCTTTCAGGGTCACATCATAAAATTATAAAATCGGGGTCCTGACCCCTCCCTCTGGTCTACCCTGGTCTATCGACCAATAGTTATATCATGTGAGACAAGCAAGTGATTATATCAGTAACATCGAGGACTATGGCCATATCCTAGTGATCCCTGGCAACACGGTAGCTAGTGTGCGGGGTGTCACACCTGAAACGGGAGGTGGGTCGTCCTACCCGTCCGAACAGCATAACACCAGGATTGCAAGGGCAAGGCTTGCTGCCTCGTGGCTAATGCCACTCCACTCCAACAATCCCCACGGTACAGCGTACTTCGCGTGATATATACGGTACAACGTACTCCGTGAACCCAAGCTCAGTCAAGGGTGCCTGTAATAGGTCTTATCCACCCATATCATCTCTGTCTCAGTATGCACGTGTGAGCATATCATCTCACTGTGACACACAGTCTACAGGAGGCTCCAACACGGCTATATGCATGTAATATAAATCCCTGTGTGAGCGAAGCTCTAGCACGGCTCCATGCATATTCATGATATCAGAAAACCTCGTGCGAGCGAAGGTCTAGTACAGTTTCATAAAAATCAGTAAAATCTGCGTACGAGCAGCGCTCCAGTATGACTTAAACTGATTATAAATTCAAGTAAAATCCACGTACGAGCAATGCTCTAGAACGGATATGCATAAACACTCAGTGAAAACCTCGTACGAGAAAAACTCCAGTACGACATTCAAATGAATTTTAAAACCATAAAAAACTTTGTGCGAGCAACCTCCAGCACAAATGAATGTTCAAGTAAGTCAAATCTCGTGCGAGTTACACTCTAGCACAGCTTTATGCATAATTAAATCAAATCTCATGCGAGTTACACTCCAGCACGGCTTTATGCATAATTAAATCAAATCTGGATGCGAGCTAAGCTCCAGCACCTCTCATGCATGTCAAATCATTAAAACTAGTGCGAGCAATCGCTCCAGCACCTTTTTATGCATATCAAGTCAAAACAAATCAGAACAGTCAAAACATGTCAAAACAGAGTGCGAGCTAGGCTGCGGCACTTCTCATGCATTTCACAATAATAAAATCAGCGCGAGCAACCGCTCTAGCACATTTCATGCGTATGATGTCACAGAAGTCGGTGCGAACAACCGCTCAAGCACATTTTATGCACACTCACAAATGCAGATATAGTGTGAGCTATGTGTCGGCACTATCTGTTTCCGTATAAACTTAATAGTTGGCCTATTTTACAAAGAAATTTTCATTTAAATACAAATAACACTTACGTAGTGTTATCATGTGAAATTCATGCAATTAGTGGCCAATCTATCGATTTGCTTTGATTAAAACCAATAAAATCCTTAAACCATAAATTTCCTTAAATCATGCATTTCATGCATGTCATGCTTTCACCATCCTTAGGTGAACTTCCCTCAATAGGGGTAAAATAGACTTTTCACCTAATTCGATCCTTAAAATCATTTAAACCACTTTTAGGATTATTAAACAATAACCGTGTATACATACAAAATCAGTGTACAGAAAAACTATTTAAAATACGCGTAGCTACCTCTAGCTACTCACACAATTCTCTTACCTCGTTTTCTGTACAGTCTGACCTTTCCACTAATGTCTTGTCACGCTGTCCGATTTGCTCTCAATCAATTCTCTGAAACTACGTATAAATATACATTAGGTCAATTACAATACAACTAACTGTATTTCATATTTTTCTGGGCTTAATTTAAATCATTGGGCCCGTTTACCCATATTGGGCCCGATTGTACCATAAGGGCCTTAATCGACCTTAAGCCCGTTTACCACACTTTATCGAGGCCTATTGAGCTCATTGGGCCCATCAGTATTTATTTAGCATCGTTCTAAATTCTCGGATATATCAATTTAGTATTTACGACAATTTATCCAAATTTTCAGAATTTAATCCATTTATGCGAAAATTAAATCTGTAATTCATCAACATGCATAACGACGTAAATTGTCGTAAATAAATATTACTTACCCGAGATTCCATGATAATACGTAAATCGAGGTTGTCTCGAGCTCTCGGTTGATGCCAATCATCAAGCTACACAATTTAATAATTTTTCGGGTAAATTTCCAGTCGATTAATAATCAAATTAAATATTTCGAAATTTAAATCGGTCAATTCGACCGCTTACCGACTTACCCGAAGCTCGATTGCATCACTGAAATTTTCTCCAATTTTTTTCTCTTTTTTCTTTTTCCCTTTTTCTTCTTTTTTTCCTTCTTTTTTTGGCTGAACCAATCCGGTCCGGTTCAACCCAGTTCAGACCGCCGGTTCAATCCGATTCAGTCCGATTCGACCGGTTCAATCACCATTTGGTCCTTTCGGCGCCGTCCGATCGGTTCCCGGTGCGATTCCGGCACCAATCGGTGCACCATCTCCTGGGCTTCCAAAATCGGGCCTTGGTTGGAGTCAAAACGGCGCCGATAGCCGCCAATCGGGGCTTCTCCTCCACGGGTTCCTCCTCCGTTTTCAGCATTCTCCGGCGTTCTCGGCGAGCGTCACTGTCGCTGATGGTTCGCCCGAGGTCGGGCAGTCTTCGTCGGCCCTCGCCGGCCCCTAAGCCTAGCTGGTGGCTCGCCAGTGAACCTCTTCCTCGGTCTCGGCTTCCTCGCTTCTCTGTTTCGTTTCTATTTCCTTTTGTTTTCTTCAGATTGCGTTTTCGTTATTTTTTTAATTTACTATTATTTATAAATTATTTTTATTATTATTTTATTTAATTAAAATATTATTATTTATCCAAAAATATCTTAAAATTATATTAAATTCATTTAATCCGTAAATGAATTTATCAGTCCGATTTTACCTTTTCGGTATATTTTTCGATTATTTTCGGGACTTTTTTTCGATACGAAAATTTTGATTTATTCCAATAAATTCATATCTTAATCAATTTAACCCGAAATTTAATTATTTCTTCGTTATTGATATAGATTTCTCAATCTCATATTTTTAATTAAATTTTCTTGTCGAATTTAAACCGAGTTTCGATTTTTTGACCGTTTTACCATTGCATGTTGTCGGGAATTCATTTTCAATCCTTTTACATTTTTAAATGCACTCGAAAATTTCTATTCATTCCCTTTTGCTCTTACGATAAAACCGGGTCTTACATTTCGGTACTACAAAATTCAGCTTAAATTTTATATTTACAAATATACGAAAATAACGTATATTTATCTCTAGTAGCGACGAGAATTTTCCTTACCTCGGTGTCGTCCGTAGTCCTCAATTGCCTTAACGTTGCAAGTCGACGAGTCCGGTCCACTCGATTAATTTTTCGAAGCTCTTTCCCGAAATTTCCCAAATTTTCATTACACTCGTCTTCTTTCTCTTCAGTTTTTCTCTTATTCTAATATATATATATATATATATATATATATATATATATATATATATATATATATATTGCCTTTTCTCTTTTTTTTTTGGTTACTGTTCATCTTTTAAAACCTTCCCGCCATTTCTTATTTTTCCTTTCTTCTTCTTCTTCTTCACCCCGAGTTCACTGTTCATCACCTTCAACCAACCTTCTCCGTCCCTGCTACCCCTTTCCACCATTTCCTTACCGGCGTGGCATCATCACCATTGCCATCACCATCATCATCGCCTCCCGCAAGCTTCTATTCTCCTCTGTTCTTAGCTCTCCCTCATCTCGTCACCACCATTCTCAACACTGCCACTTTCTCCTCCATTCTCCCCGATTCTGCCACCCTTCATTGTCATTCTCTTGTCTGAACTACCATTCTCCCATCACCGCCAACTCCGGTTCAACCTCCCACCGTGGCTACCATTGCCCGTATCTCAGTTTCTCCATTCTCTCTTTCGGTGGCGTTTCCTGGCTTCCCTCTTGACTCAGTTGTTTTTCATTTCGCAGCGTTCTGTCTTCAGCCTTATCGTATTCCAGCAACAAAGAAGAAGTGGAGCTACCTCATCCCGCCAGAATCCTCAGCTCATGTGTAGCCCTGTTCCTCAAATTTTCAGAAATGAAACAGGGGTGTAAGACGGGCCACGATTTTCGATTTCCTTTCATCGAAGCAGACCCCCTGCAGCGACGCTAACACTGTTCCAGCCTCACGCCCCTGGGTGAACATCAACCCCGCATCGTGTTGCCGTTTTCAAGTTCCCAGCCAGTTTTCTTTTCTTCTTTTGTTTTTTGTCTCCTATCATTTTCTTCGGTTACAATCTCCTCTGTTCTCGATTTTTTCCCAAGAGTTTTGCCTCTACTTATATATTCCTTTGGCCATCCCCTATGTTTTAATACTCACACACATAAACTCGATTCAGAACACTCCCACGTCTTCATCATTTCTCTCCTACTCACCTATTGGTTTAGCTGCTGTAACAGAAATACACTGCTCCTCTGCATTTTTTTTCCTGTTTCCAGTGGTTTCCAACTACCCATGCTATGCTTTCATCTCTTGGTGTTCTTCCCTCGGCAGAACACTCACCAATACTGCTGCTCCAATGAGCTTTTGCCTGACATCTTGCTGCAACTTTCTTAACCTTCCATGCTTCGGATTTCCTGCTTTCTAAATCACCTTCCTAATCCCACCAAAACCATCTCATCACCCCCTGCGCACGTTTTCTGCTTCATTTCCTGCCACAATTCCTTACTCCCTTTTACCCACCGAGCACTCCCACATTCCCCTCAATCAGCTTCTCTACTTATATATAAATATATATAATTTTACCATGTGTGCAAAAAGGGTGGGAGGGGCTCTCGGCCATGCATTGTACAAGTGATTAAAAATACATATATATGTATTTTCCTTGATAAACTAATATATGTATATATATATATATATATATATATATGTATATTCTTTGACACACTAAAATATATATAAATACACGTATACATATATATATATATACATATATATATGTACATATATATATGTATATATGCATATACCTCTATGTATTGATTTATTTATTATTATTATTTTTGGACAATACCGAGTATATTCCAAATTTACGGTATTTACATATGCCAATCATTCTGACTAAAGATAAGAACTTAAGACATCCGAATAAGGATAATTCAAGAAGGAAAGTTGGTTTGGGTTGGGCCCGATAAGGTCAATGTGAAGAAAACGCCAAAAAAGGGTAAACGAACTCAAAATGGACCGTTCAATGTGTTTTTAGTTAATTCACTTCCCAAAAATGACCAAAACGTATAAACGGGAGTCTTAACCATGAGAAATGGCACTTTTAGATTTTTGAGAAAAGTTAAACGTGGTAAATGGTCAAGGAAAGTCAAGGTTAGTTAAGAAATGTTGACTTTGACCATAGTTGACTAACCATGGTTAAAATTTAACCCAACCAAGGTTCAAAAGTAGGGAAGAAATATTTTTAGCTAAAGCACACGATCTTCAACTCCTGAAGTAGGGAAATTTATTTAATCGAAATCCGGATTAAATTAAATGGGTAGAAATTGATGAGCCAATTGGTGAAAAATTTAAAGCCCATTAAGGTGGAACCAAAGTGGATCGAATTGTTGGGCCATTTGATGGGCTCAATATTGGCCCAATTGAAGGCCCAAATTGTGAAAAAAATTTCAGCCCAACAAAAGCCTAAACCGAAGGCCCAAATTGGAAGCCCAAACTGAAAGCCTATTAGTTATGGTATAAGCCCAAAACGAAGCCCAATTAATACCAAGCCCAAAACCAAATGGCTAGCCCAATTCCATGGGCTGAAAATAAGATTAAATGAATGGAAAAACAATTAGAAGAAAAAACCAGAAAATTGGCCATCTTCTTCATCATTCTCGGGTAGAGAGAGAAACACCATTAAAACTTAAAATTTTAAGCTTTTTCACTCTAAAAAACACCACTTTAGAGAAATATTTGTAATAAGTGACCTTAATGAAAGTTGTTATATATTAAGAGAGGATAAACATACTAAAAAATCAGAACCTAAGAAGCTGATTTGGAAGACCCAAAATCTCTCTTAAGTTTTGGCCAAAGCAGGAACACATAGCTAGGTAAGTTTTCAAGCTTCCAACTTCAAGTATGTTTATCTATGAATTATTTGGAGTTAATTGGTGTATGAATTGTTGATCAAAATAGCCATGAACCTCATGAACACACCATGGCCGAAAATGGGTATTTTGTTTTCCATGCACATACATGTGATTTTAAGGCATGAATGGATTGGGTATGATGCATGGATGATGATGACATGGTTAATTTCAATCAATTGTTGAATTGGATGGTTGTATGAAGTTGGCATGCAAGGTGTTTGATAAAATGCCAATATGAACCATGGAAATAGCTTAAGGCATGCATAAAAGGTGTTTGATGATACGCCTAAGTGAGCAATCGACAAGGGAGGCGTGCGACAAGTCATCGGCCATGGGCGGTATGATGGTGCTCGACCACCATGCCATGGCCGAAAGCTCCCATGGGCCAAGCCCACATGCAATCGGCCCAATATGGCCAATGGCCTTGGATAAAGCATAATAAGTGTTAATGGGCCTAGTGAGCCCAATGGGGTTTGATAGAATGAAAAGTAAGGTGAAATGGGCTGAAGACAGAGTTAGGCCCATTAAAATGCAATAAGGTCCAATAAGAATATTCTAGCCCAATACTTTAAATTAACCGTACAGAAAGTGGAATATGGGTTAATAAAGTTAATTGATTTGGTTGGTAATTATCTGCAGCTCTCAGAGATATATTCGGAGCCTGATAGATTGATATACAAAAGTGAAAAGAGTAGTCGACGTGATTCCAGGTAAGGGATTTATACAAGCTATTAGAGATGACTATATGTATATTTCTTACCTCCTGTATGTAAATAAATATTGTAGAGTATATAGATATTTGAACATCTACTTGAAAACCAAATTATAGGAAATTCCTAAAATGAACCAATTTACAGATGAAATTATACTGTAAATTTATCGAAAAGCATAAATGCATAAAGTGCATGCTTTCAATGTCTTTATCGTGAAAAGTTATTTTGTAAGTGTATAATGATAGATTGGCTCAAGATTTTACTGTTTGCATTAAATTGTACCTTTTCCAAAGTTAAGCGTGCTTGAGTGGGAGAAATTTCTTGGATGGTGACCATACGGGAAGTTACCCCTCGCGCTTCATTTTACACCATTTTTCATGCTAAACTTGATTTTGAGTACCATTTTCACCAGAAGTGATCTATCAATTTTCTGTGTGAAATAGTGCTAGAACTCTGATGGAATCTGTGGATTTATTCAAATCCACTCACACTTGATTTTGGTATGGCATATGAATAAACCGTGCTGAAGCACTGCTCGCACTGGATTCTGTAGTGATGCGTGATTGAGATCGTGCTGGAGCTCTTGTGTTGGACTGTGTGTCACACTGACTTGCTCGCACTGGATCTGAGATGACAGGCTATGGTTGACAAATTATTTGGTTGGGGTGGTGAGCTTGTGACTCAAGCACCTACAACTATGCGGAAATTATACTATGGTTCACGGAGTACGTTGTATTGTGTAGACAATAAGGAGTACATTGTACTGTGCAACTATAGGTTGTGAGGATTGCGTCTTTGGACTTGGGCATGCTATGTCATCGGTCTGATTTGTGATAGTCCTTAGATAGGAGCCGATGGATAGACTAATCCCCTCCTCAGACTCAAAGATACCCTTGCACACCTAGCTAGTGATAGCTCGGGGTCTCAGACTTTAGCCAAATGTCTCATGGATTATTTGTGGATCCCTACCTAGTCTCAGATGTTTTATTGGTTTCGTGATGAAACTATCTCTGAATTGATTTCTTTGATGAAAACCATTTGAAATGAGAATATGATTTAAATGTGAGTTTCAATACTGAATGCAAAAATACTTTACTCCAAATGAGTTTTGATATACGATTTTTGGCAATGATTTGCTATGTATTTTACTATGATTGTTTCATGAATGACATGAGTTTTCGTCATAAACCATGCATTATTAGTATCGTAGATAGTATAGTTATCTACCTACTTTCATTTATTCCTTACTGAGCGTGTTAGCTCACCCTTTTCTCTCCTCTCTCCACAAACTAGTCCTAGTGCTTCTAAAAGCTCAGTGGTAGATTCTTGTATTTTCCTTCCGCTAGTAGTTGTTATCACATTACGAAAGGTATACACACTTTTGAAATTTTTTGTATCTAAATATGATAGAGCACAGTGATGTATTTATATTAATACTGGGATGTAAACCTATGTAAACAAATGTAAAAGTTCTGTAAATTATTACAAGTACAACTTCTTATTATGGATGCATTATAAGTGAATGAATTAAAGTATATGGGAGTGATCGACTGACATCGACTCATAGCCCAACTATCGGTATGTGTAGTCATGATGCATGGAAATTATTGATATAAATGGAAGGAAATTGGGCCGTGACATTTTTAGAGTTAGAACATCAAAAGAATGGTATTCCAAGTCATGGGATCGATCCCTTACAATTAAGCACCGATCCCTAGATCACAGAAGCTAAAAGTGAACAGTTGCAGGGTAAGGGATTAATCCCCTAGGGCAAGGGATCGATCCCCTGAAGGCAGAATGTCGAATTTTTACAGCAAGTATAGAGGGATCGATCCCCTCCCTAAAGGGATCGATCTCTTCAACCCAGAATCTCAAATTTTGACATTTCAAAGGGAAGGGATCGATCCCTTCCCTAAAGGGATCGATACCCTAGTGTCCTGAAGCTTTAAAAAGTGTTTTATAAACACGAGAAAGAAAAGGGAAAAGAAGGAAAGCCAAAAGGAGGAAAGGAAAAAGATGAAAGAGAAAAGAAAAGAGAGAAAAAAAAGGAAAAAAAAAAAGAAAAAGAAAACTAATGACCTCTACCCCATTCTCATTTCCTACCTTCATTTCAGCAAAAATCAGTATTCTAGAGTGAGAGTGGAGTGAGTGATGAATGTCATATTTTTATTATTTATTTTGTTCTATATTTTAATAGTTTGCTATGTTCCTTATGTTAATTAGAGTACTTATGTTAATTTTGTGATTTTGGCAGATAAATTGGGCTTCAAGAGCTTAACCGAAGAAATTGGACAGTTTTAGCGCTGCTTGGAATTTTGGCTTTAAACGGAGTTCCAGTCCTCCAAATTATACAAAGTCAGGCCTAGTGAAACATTGACTTACTGATTTACAACTCTGAAGAAAAACCCAAGATCCAATTCGGCCTATTTCCACTCCAAAACCAGCTGTGAAGAAAAAGCCTGAATATGTCAACCCTTTTTCCTATTTGTAATAGGATTGTCGAATTTAGGTTTTTTTTACTATATATATAGTTTCGTTTTCTTTAGGGAACATCAGAAAGGAGACAGAAGATGGCAGCAGTCAAAAGAAAAAAATAATTCACCCTCTCTATATTTTTATTTTCGTTTTCAATAATCATGTGCTGCTAAACCCTTTATTTGGTTCAAGGGAATCAAATCCAGTAAACTTCAACAATTGAGAAACACAATTTGCTGTTCTAAATTATCTTTTGATTCAATTATCTATTGTTTTTTATATTAATTGATTCAATTGCATGAGAAAATTATATGATTTGGCCAATTGGATAATCTTCACATGTGATTGTATGCTATCTGAAATTTTCACAATCCGTAATTGTTGTGATAGAAATCAGAATAAGTAGCATTTAGGGTTCGTCGACTCTAAGTGAAACAATAGAACAGATTAAACATTCAACCCGTGACTGGAGTGTTATTCGGTTAGTAATCTTCCTAGAGTGTTAATGCTATTCCTAGTCTTAATAGGATTGCGTCAAAACCGATTTGATTAGGGATAAGAATTTAATTCGGGTGTTGGGCTTGAGTTAATGATAGCAGGGAAGAATAGATATTATCTTGTTGGGAGATAATGCCTAAGCTAAATAATTGAAAACAAGATGGTAAATTAGGTGTTAATGATCAATTGTTAGTTACTGGATAGTTCCTTTAAATCGAAGTTGTTAATCTTTGTTTATTCTCTTCATAATTAATTGAATATCAATTCTGTTTAAGGATTTTAATTTTGTTAAATTAACCCCCCCAATTATTTTAGTTATTGCATGATAATTAATCCATCAGTCTGTAGGGTTTGACCTGGATTTGCCGTTACTATAAAATTTCAGTAAGACCGGTAATTTAGACGAAGGAAAGAAGTGAAGAAGAGAAAGGGGCTTTAGGTTCCAAAAAGGGAAACAAATGTAAGAAGCTTTAATCCTAGTTTGTTTTTTATGGGTATGGTTTATATGTTGATGATTAATTGTTTATTGAGTGATGATTTTTCATTTGAAGGTTGGATTAGTTATTTAGAAGCTTAAGAGAGACAAAGTTAGGGTTTCTCTCTCTACAGGGTATAATTTTTTTAAATTATGAGATAAATATATGTTGATATTAATATCATGATCTATTGATTAGCATGAGTAAATTATTGAAATAAATTTATGGAATGATGACTTAGGGTTTAAAAGTTAATGAATTGGGGATTTTATGTATGGATGTTGGAATTGATCAATTGATGATGGTATAATATTGAAGATGAATGTAGGATGTATATGGAATGAATTATGATAAAAAGGGATGATTAAAAAAAACCTATAAGAGCCTAAAAGTTATGATTCTTTTGTTAAAGCTTAAGAGAAATTAAGAGAAATTTTAAGTTAGGAAAGGGTTTTAACTTATGGAAGGTTATGTAAGCTGAATGAGTAAGAAACTAAGTTATATGATTGGCTTTTGTAGCGAGTGTGACTCCCCAGAAACGTGGAAATATGGGCAAATTTCAACTTTCTTAGTCCTTTATTTAAGTTACATTCCTATCAGTGTCGATTACTTAACTATTTTATTTTATAAAAATTTCGCCAGCATAATAGCGTATTTTTATCCCTACCTTCCTACAATGTTCAAATTATAGTTTGTATTCACAACCAGTTGATTTTAGTTTCTTTTTCTAAACAGTAAATTCATTTTCATTACATCACCTTAATATTTTTTAAATATACATTTTTATACAAACTATACATTTACAACTTTATTTACATTCATTCTTACCTAATTTACATCTTAAAATATTTTTTATAACAACTGTCTATGCTTTACAAGAAGTCTGGCAAATAAAGTAAAAGTATATCTTACTTGTACTAGAGATAGTCTGGTAAGGGTCGAGTCCACCCATCCACAACTACTATACGACAGGTATAAGAAACTGATCACTGAAGGTAGTATGTAAGAGTAAAGGAAAGGGATGAGCTCTTCAAACCTAGTAAGACATGCGTTTAAAGAAGTC
Source organism: Firmiana major (assembly GCA_033439115.1). Classification (NCBI taxonomy): domain Eukaryota; kingdom Viridiplantae; phylum Streptophyta; class Magnoliopsida; order Malvales; family Malvaceae; genus Firmiana; species Firmiana major. Next base: position 31,314,904 of record CM065913.1, on the reverse strand, counting down.
TTAGCAGTAAAACATGTAAAAGCAAATCGTTGTAAATCAAGCTTAATAAAATAACATATACATGTATATAAGTCGAAACATGTTTAGTTTTGAAAATCAGGTCAAAACATATTTGACATCATAACTAGTAACATGTAACTTATAAATCACGTAGCTCATTACTTTTCTTTAAGAATATCATGTAAACTTACGTATCGCGTAGCATAAATATCACGTAGCTTAACTTTTTTTCTTTAAAAGTCATATTGAATAATTTCATGGAGACTAGGTAAAGACACATAGTAACAGAGGTCATGTTCGCGTAGACATTTCATGTAGGAAATTCACGTAGATAGTTCACGTAGACAGGGTACCTATAGCCATGGTAAGGGGATTCTAGATGGGATCCGGGTCGTACAGCTCCCTACGCCACTTAAATAAATGGCGAAAATAAGGCACCAAGTGACATAAATACACAACGTGGTTAAGCATGCACCACGAAGGTCCAGAATTCACATGGGCCATGCATGACAGATCACATAGACTACATGTGGCTTTAGTCTCAAAACATAACCTTTAAAATCCCTTTTTCGGGTCTATTAGAACGTAAATTCGTAAAATCAATACTCTTATTTCACTTCATATACATAAACATCATTTCATAAATTTTCATTTTCAAGTAGCAAATTGCATTTCAAAACATTTCATAGGTACTAAAAGGTATACTCGAAGAGCATGAAAAATAAGGCTTTTCTTTCGGATTTTCAGTTTAAAAATGAATAATACCTTTTCGAGTTTGGGAATTCTTTTCGTAAATACGAGCATACTCATAGGCATTCATATATCAAAACAAGATGAATCACTAATATGACTTTAAAACACATCCCTTACCTCTTAAACCTTAGGGTAGCACAAAATCATCGGTTATTGAGTTTGCCTCAATTTACGTGTCGATTTTCAGAACTACACAAAACAATTCCAATTCATCACATATTATTCAATTTCATCTCAATATACTCAAACATATATTTGTCTTCATAAATTTTACCAAATTTGACTTTTTAGTTAACTTTTTTTACTTTCTCGATTTTACCGATTTAAGTGCCGGTTTAAGCTAATTTTTGTTCCTAGATACACATCCAAGTCTATAATTCATAATTGTAAATGTTCTAAGTCACCAATTCCTACACTTTTCGATTTTGTACTGAACTGAGGTATAAATCAAACTTTTTCGGTATAAATTTAATTGTCTATAACATCAAACATAATCAAATTTCACCATTTTCCCAACTTATGCATGATGGCTAAATTCATACTTCACTCTAGAAATTATTTCTTTCAATTCTACTTAACTAAAAATCATTCAACAACATCAAACAACAATATATCTCAAGTTCATCAGCTTCTATCAATTTCTTACCAACTTTGACCAACCCTTTTTGCTCCAGCAAGGTTTCTAAGTTGTAAATCAACATGTATACATCTTAGAAACATAAAAAAAAAAAAAAAAACCAACCAAAAACTTTCAAAAATTCATCTTTCTCTCACCTCGGAACATAGCCGATTCTACCTATGTTTTTCTCTCTACGATTTCACCTAGTAAATGAGCTTGTTTGAGGTTGAATTGTTTTTATATTATATAGGACTTAAGGTAAAAGATTTGATCCTTCTTTATTGATGCATGCTAGTGGCCGGAAGGTGGTCGAAAAATTTGTCAAAGTCTGGACCAAATAGGACACCTGCGACAACTTCTCTTGGGTTGTTCTCTCTCGTGGAAGGTCAGTTGGGGTTGGTTCTTGGCTTTTCAAAAATTGTTTTGGGTCTACTTTAATTCTAAAAATGATCAAGATTTAAGGATTTTCGGATGGGCTTCAAATTGAGCCATTTTTTTATGGGTATATAGATTCTTGGGCTAGGGCAGCCCACTACCCTGTTTGGAAAATTCATGAAAAATATTTTCCAGCCCAGTTGTTTCAAATTTTCACTTCTACAATGTTATACTATGTCCTTAGTATCTCTTATAAAAATTTGGGGCCTACTTGTTTAAGAAAATTTCCCCGATTGAGCTTATTTTGAGCGATTTAGTCATTACCAAGCAAAATGACTTAAGGTTTTCAGTTTAATTTAAAAATTAATTCAATCCCCAAAACCTCTATATTTCCACTTGATTTTTATTCCTCGAGTCAATTTCACCTTATACTAATTTCTCATGATCTCAGAATAATTTTTGTGACTTTTTAGAATTAATTTCGAATTTATTTCTCTTACTAGGCTCAGTTTCTCGGTTTAGTGTATATCCGACTTTTACTAACTTTTTCGCTTCTAAATATCAAAATATACTATACCTGCAATTCATAAGAAATTCTTGGGCTTAAAACCTTACCTCGATTTTCATGCCCTCGGGCCTCGTGCCACTAACCCGAGTGCTTCGATTATTTCTAGTCTGCATAACATTATTCTGAGTGCCATAATTACTTCTTTATTTCAAAATAAGAAATAAAATGAAAAAATTTGGGGTTTCACACTTCTTCCCACCTTTTAGGAATTTGGTCCTCAAAATTCAGGCTGGTTCATCAAATAGTTGAGAGCACTTCTCTCTCTCATGTGGCTCTTTAACTCCCACGTAGGTTCTTCTGTCGAGTGGTGTTTTCAGAGAACCTTTACTAATGGAATAGTCTTGGATCGAAGTATCTTTCCTTTCTGTCGAAAATTCGAATCGGTTGTTCAACATAGCTCATATCTTCTTGTACTTCCAACAGTTCATATTCTATCACATGAGAAGGGTCTGAATGATACTTCCTTAACATAGAAACATAGAAGACATCTTGTACCAGACAGCTGTGGATGTAAAGCAAGTTGGTAGGTAACATCTTCCACTTTCTCTAATATTTCAAATAGACCAATGAAGCGATGACTTAGCTTCTCTTTCCTCCCAAAAATTTCTATGTAATGTATATGATTATTTGATGTACAGACAAGTTACATTACATATGAATTACAAGAAATAAATGTTTTTGAGTTCTAAGTGTCACGACTCAATACTACCAAAATCAGTACAAATTTTTTGCTTTTTGAAAATCCTTCTTACCTCCTCGTGACAAATCCCTCTGAACAGGTAGGGTTGTGAATCAATATCGATATACCACTCTAACCATTTAAGAAATATCATATGTAAACATACATATTGATATCATTTATCATATAATAGAGTGGTTGGTATGCTTATACATCACATGATTCTATATTTACATCCCCAAATATTCCTTCATATAAAATACTGTGCTGTAAGCATACTAATAAAAAGTTCTATACATGGTCTATACCTGAAAGTCGATGGGAATCAAAGAAATCATAGAAATCAGCTATGCCGTCTACTCACTACACCCGCTATCTCTATGGTGGAAACACTGAAAGTGGGTGAAAAATGAAAGGGTGAGCTCTACATGCACAGTAATGCAATAATACAAACGGGTAGATAGCTATACTATCTACATGCTGATAAGAAATCAGGATATATGTGAGCATGAGGTAAAAACAATGATATGCCATATATATAATATCATCTATTCTAAAACAGGAAATCGACATATAAAACATGGAATGATTCTCATGTGAAAACATCTCATGCTCAAATGGATCAACACGTTTTAAAATACCCCATCTGGGTTAAATATGATACGATCAAGGAATTAAATCCATTTCAATAAAATAATTTATCTTAAAATTTTCGTTATAAAATCACCCTTCTCCCAGGGTTACAAATCATGAAAGTTTCATCAAAATTCCTCTGTAGGAAAATCAAATCTAAATGAGATTCATAAGAAAATAGAGGCCTGACCCCTCTTTCGAGTCTACCCTGATTTATCAAAAACAAATGATTTATCATGTGAGACATATAAGCGACTATATCGGTAACACTTAGGACTATGGCCATAACCTCGTGATCCCTGGCACACAGATCCTAGTGTGCGGGGTGTCACACCTAAAACGGGAGGTGGGTCGATCCTACCCGCCAGAACAGCATAATATCAGGATTGTGAGGGCAAGACTTACTGTCTCGTGGCTAATGCCACTCCACTCCAACAATCCCCACGGTACAACGTACTCCATGTGATATACATGGTACAACATACTCCATGAACCCAAGCTCAATCAAGGGTACCTGTAATAGGCCTTATCCACCCATGTCAAGTATGTCTCAGTATGCACGTGTGAGCATATCATCTCACTATGACACACAGTCTACAGGAGAAACTCCAACATGGCTCCATACATATACATGATATCTAAAAACCTTGTGCGAGGGAAGCTCCTACACGATTTCATAGAAATCAATGAAATCTGTGTACGAGCAGCGCTCCAGTACGACTTAAATTGATTATAAATTCAATCATAGTCCACGTACGAGCAATGCTCTAGTACGGGTATGTATAAAAACTCAATGAAAACCTCGTACGAGAAAAACTCCAGTATGATAGTCATATGAAATAAATTTGTAAAATAGTGCGAGCAAGGCTTCAGCACTCTGTGTATGAGTTAAAATATAAAATCCAGTACGACCAGTGCTCAAGCACGATTACAAATCATATAACATTGATAGGTGGCTCAATTTTATCAAAACATGTTAAATAAATATCAATTGGCACCTAACCTGTGCCTTTTCATTTAAAACATGAAAATAATAGCCAACCTATCCATAAATTGCTTGAATTAAAGCAATATCATCATGAAAACATTAAAATCATGAATTTCATACAATTTCATAACCTTACTCCCCTTTCTGAAATTTTCCTAACTGGGGGCAAAATAGTAATTTGTCACTATTTCCATTTTTGTTCTGGTTTTCACGAGTCTTTCTCTCTCATCGATTCTGATTTTCTTTTTTCCAGTTTCTTTTTTTTATTTATTTATTATTATTTTAATACATTAAAATTTATTAAAATAATCAAAATATCCTTAAAAAACCTTAAAATTATTATTTAATTCATTTAATCAATAAATAAATTTATCAATCTATTTTCGTCTTTCCGATATATTATTCGATTATTTTCGTGGTAATTTTTTGAATAAAAATCTCGATTAATTCTGAATTAATTTCGATTAATTCTCATAAATTTATATCTAGATCAATTGAACTCGAAATTAAATATTTTCCTCGGTATTGATCCAGATTTCGTAAATTCCATATTTTAATGAAAATTACTTATCGAATTTATACCGAATTTTAGTCTTTTGACCATTTTACCCTTGCATGTGTTCGGGAACAAATTAAATCGACTTTCTTTCATAAATCCACAATCTTTTCCCTATTTTAAATTCCTTATTTTCAGTCAACTCGATTAAATTCCTTAAATGAACTTGTTGGGTCCCTGCTTTCCCGATTTATCCTTATTCGATTTTACGTACGTTATTTCGTTTTATCTACATTTATCAAATCCGAATCAACCATCTTATGAATCCATTAACATATAATAATGTCATACAATATGGAAATCATAAGGAATATCAGACAAAGATACGGATCTCACAATTTCCCCCACTAAAAGAATTTGGTCCTCCAAATTAGAACCAAATCAATTGGTAAACAACTCCGGGTACTTATCTTGTATCATGCTCTCTAGCTCCCAAGTAGCTTCCTCCAGAGTGTGATACTGCCATTGAACCTTCACCAGGGAGATCGTCTTGGATCGCAATACCTTCTCCTTCCTATCCAAAATTCGAATCGGTCTCTCAACAATTGTCATACTCTCACTGAGCTCTAACGGCTCGTAGTGAATCACATGTGACATATCCGGATGGTACTTCCAAAGCATAGAAATGTGGAAGACATTGTGTACACCTGCTAACTCTGGTGGCAATACCAATCTATAGGCCTTATCTCCTACTCGCTCCAGAATCTCAAAGGATCTAATAAAACAAGGGCTCAGTTTATCTTTCTTACCGAACCTCATGATACCCTTGGAAGGAGAAACTCTTAAAAACACCGACTCACCCTCTGTAAACTCTAGTGGTCTGCGTCTCCTGTCAGCATAACTCTTTTGTTGACTCTGAGCTGTCCGCAATCTATCGCATATCAACCTAACATCCTCAGTAGCCTACTGAACCAAGTCAGGTGCAAATAATTGTCTATCACCAACCTCTTCCCATCCAATAGGGGAACAGCATCTGCGCCTATACAGTGCCATCCCGATACTCGAGTATAATTGTTATTGTAGGCGAACTCGGCTAATGGAAAATAATCATCCTAGGAGCCTCCAAAATCCAGCACACATGCTCTCAACATATCCTCCGAGTCTGTATAGTCCTCTCTGACTGACCATCTGTCTGAGGATGGAAAGCGGTGCTAAATCTCAACTGGGTCCCTAACTCTTCCTGAAAGTGTTCCCAAAAATGGGAAGTGAAGTGGGCATCCCTATCAGAAACAATGCTCACTAGAACGCCATGTAGCCTGACAATCTCTCGAACATATAAGCTCGCCAACGTACTCAGAGCATCTGTAGCTCTCATAGTTAAGAAGTGGGTGGACTTCATCAGTCTATCCATAATCACCTAGATGGCATCGTGACCTCTGTGGGTCCTCGGTAATCCCATCACAAAATCCATGGTGACATGCTCCCACTTGCATGTCGGTATTGGTAGAGGCTGCAATAATCATGCAGGCTTCTGAAGCTCTACCTTTACCTGCTGACAGACGAGATATCTAGCGACATACTCTGCTATGTCTCTCGTCATTCCAAACCACCAATATACTCTCCGAAGATTCTGATACATCTTCGTACTCCCCGGATATACTGTATACCTCGCTGAGTGAGTCTCTGATAAAATCATCCTCCTGATCTCAGATCCTCGGGAACACATATCCTACCGCGAAACCTCAGTAAACCATCAGTACTCAATGTAAAATCGGTATCTGCACCTGCCTATACCTGACTCATCAACTAAATACATCCTTGATCACTCTGTTGAGCCTGCCGGATACGATCAATCAACTCTGGCTCTAACCTCAGGCTCGCAATAATCTCAACTCTGTCAATCTCAAGGGGTGCTATGTCCAAACTGAGGCTCGCGAATTGCTCTAGCAGGTCATATTCCCGAACCATCATAAATGATACCAACCCTAGGCTCTTCCTGCTCAAAGCATCAACAACTACATTAGCCTTACCCGGGTGGTATAATATCTCGCAATCATAATCCTTCAGGAGCTCAAGCCATCTCCTCTGTCTCATGTTCAGCTCCTTCTACGAGGATAAATACTTCAGACTTTTATGGTCTGTAAAAATCTGAAACTGCTCACCATATAGGTAATGGCTCCATATCTTCAGTGCAAACACTATGGCCGACAACTCCATATCATGGGTCGGATAGTTCCTCTCATCATCTTTCACCTGTCTAGATCCATAGGCAACTACCCTCCCATCCTTCATCAATACACAGCCTAGTCCCTGATACGATGCATCTGTATATACCAAGAAATCTCCTGAGCTGGTAGGTATAATAAGAACTGGAGCAGTGGTCAACCGACGCTTCAGCTCCTGAAAACTCCTCTCACAGGCATCATCCCACACAAATTCAACATCCTTCCGTGTGAGACGTGTCAATAGAGCAGCTAATCTAGAGAAACCCTCAACAAATCTCCTATAGTATCCTGCCAAACCCAGAAAACTCTGAATCTCTATGACTGTCCTGGGCCTCTCCCACTGAACAACTGCTTCTATCTTGGATGGGTCCACTGACACCCCATCCTTCTATACTACATGGCCCAGAAAAGAAATCTGTTCCAACCAGAAGTTACACTTGAGTTTAGCATACAATTGTCTCTCTCTGAGGGTCTGTAGAACTATCCTCAGGTGCTACTCGTGGTCCTTCCTGGATCTGGAGTATACCAAAATATCATTGATAAACACAATCACAAACCGATCCAATTATGGCTTAAACACATCGTTCATCAAAGCCATGATTGCTGCGGGGGCATTGGTCAACCCGAATAGCATAACCAAAAACTCATAATGACCATAACGGGTCCTAAATGCTGTCTTGGGCATATCCTTCCTCCAAATCCTCAGCTGATGATACCTAGACCTCAGATCAATCTTAAAAAAGACCTGTGCTCCCCGAAGCTGATCCAACATATCGTCAATGCGTGGAAGGGGATACTTATTCTTAATGGTAGACTTATTCAACAATCTGTAATCTATACACAATCGGAGGCTGCCATCTTTCTTTCTCACAAACAAGATCGGAGCTCCCCAAGGTGATTTACTCGGTCTCACAAACCCCTTCTCAAGCAAATCCTGTAACTGCTTCCTTAGTTCCTCCAACTCAATCGGAGCCCTCCTATACGGTGGTCTCGAAATCGGTTCTGTACCAGGTACTAAATCTATCCTAAACTCTATCTCTCTGGCTGGTGATAATCCTGGTAAATCGTCTGGAAAGACATTAGGAAACTCTCTAACCACTGGAATATCTCTCAAATTCGATCGTACCTGGTCCGTATCAACCATATATGCGATAAATCCTTTAAAATATAAATCATAAAATCAGAAAAAATTCATTGCTCCATTTAAAACAACCACTGATTTCATTATTTTTCAGGGAAATTTTACAACACATCTTTCGGGGGTATTGAACGTTAACGTCTTAGAAAAGTAATCTAACACAACACGATTGGTAGCATTACATACTTAGACAATTATATGCAAATGAATGTGATATGAATGAATGCGTGGCACCAGGATCAATCAAAACATATGCTTCTAAATGAAAGATCAGGATGGTACCTTTCACCACATCCGACGACTGATCTGTCGTATCCTGGTCCAAAGCATGAACTCGCCCTGTACCCATCACTTGCTTCCCTTTTTCTTCGATAGTAGCTCTCCTCCTCTGAGCAGGAACTTGAACTGGAGCTCTCTCAGGCTCCTTGCCCTTCTATGGGGCAGTGTCCAGTCTCTCTGGGCAATCTCTAACCACATTCCCTGGCCTCCTACAATGATAACATACTATAGTAGTAGCTATAGGCACTGGACAAGGTCTAGTACCATGATATCTGCCACATCGCCTACATTGATCAGTAGTAGGGCGTGGTCCACCAATGACAATGCCTCTAGCTGGTGGTAAAGCCGGATGAACAGGGGGTCTATCTGTCCTCTCTTGAACCTCCTCAATCTTTGGCCTCTTATCAGAGAGCCATACTCCTCTCCTGACAAATCTATCTCTCCCAGGTCTCTTTCGATCTCCATCTCAACTCCTACTAAACTTTCCTAACTCGGAGACGTTTCACTCATAATCTTGCTCACACAGCTGAGCTCTATGTAGTGCCTCCTCATAAGTCGAAACATCAAAGGGAGCCAACCGAGATCTGATGGCTGGTCTCAGTATATCTATAAACTTCTGGACCTTTCGATCCTCACTGCTCATCGTCTCTAAATCATATCTCCCCAAAGAGATGAATCGAGTCTCATACTCAGCAATAGACTAGTTCCCCTGAACGAAACTCATAAACACCATCCTCAACTTCCGTTATGCAGTAGCAGGAACATACTGCCTCGTAAAGGCATCCAAAAATATCTCCCATGTGACCTTAGCATGTAGAGCTCTCAAAATAGGCTCGGTATATCTCCACCAATGCTCTGCCGCTCCCTGAAATACAAATACGATAAAAGCAACCCTCTCAGTAGTAGTGCACCAGAAAAGCATATATAGCTTCTCCATCTGATACACCCAATCCTCTGCTACTACTGGGTCCTTCCTCCCATGGAAAACTAGAGGTCTGAACTTCTGAAAATGTCTAAATCTATCAAGGTCACACTTATATCCAGCATCTTGAGCTAGCTGGGGCCTCACTGCCCCTGCAGCCTAAGCCTGAACCTCAGGTAACTCTGCGGCTTGTACCGACATCTCAGGATCAGCTGTTGCCTCTCCCACCGGATCTCGCCTATCTCTAACCCCGAGCGCTGCCTATTGTGCTACAATCTCAGCCAGGCTCTCAATACTCTGCTCAAGTCTAGTGAAGCATGCCTCAGTCTCATCTGGTCTCATAGTAGTACCCTCGGGTACTTAACCAATCTGTATACCATCACTACGACCTCTAGGCCTGCCCCTACGGCCTCTAGCACGTGCACTAACCCGTCTACCACTGTGGGTGATCGACATAATGTAAATCTTGTAATCCAAGATCATTTGTTAATTTAGTTCCCATCTAGTATACACTTTGACATCTCATACAGCACAGTACTAAGGGGGATGTAATTTTTCCTTAACGACCACAATCGACCACAATCGACACTTATCGATACTAATTCACATCTGGCCAACCTCTGCTCTAATACCACTTTTACTGTCACGACCCAATACTACAAAAATCAGTACAAATTTTTCACTTTTTGAAAATCCTTCTTAACTCCTCGTGAAAAATCCCTTTGAATAGGTCGGGCTGTGAATCAATATCGATATACCATTCTAACCATTTAAGAAATATCACATGTAAACATACATACTGATAGCATTTATCATATAATAGAGTGGTCGGTATGTTTATTCATCATATGATTCTATATTTACATCCCCAAATATTCCTTCATATAAAATATTATGCTGTAAGCATACTAATACAAAATTCTATACATGGTGTATACCTGAAAGTCGATGGGAATCGCAGAAATCAGCTATGCCATCTACTCACTACACCCGCTATCTCTATGATGGAAACACTGAAAGTAGGTGGAAAATGAAAGGGTGAGCTCCACAACCTCAGTAAGGCAATAATACAAATGAGTAGATAGCTATACTATCTACATGCTGATAAGAAATCAGGATACATGTGAGCATGAGGTAAAAATAATGATATGACATATATATAATATCATCTGTTTTAAAACAGGAAATCGACATATAAAACATGGAATGATTCTCATGTGAAAATATCTCATGCTCAAATGGATCAACACGTTTTAAAACACCCCATCTAGGTTAAATATGATACGATCAAGGAATTAAATCCATTTCAATAAAATAATTTATCTTAAAATTTTCGTTATAAAATCATCCTTCTCCCAGGGTTACAAATCATGAAAGTTTCATCAAAATTCCTCTGTGGGAAAATCAAATCTAAATAAGATTCATAAGAAAATAGAGGCCTAGCCCCTCCCTCGGGTCTACCCTGATTTATCAAAACCAAATGATTTATCATGTGAGAAATGTAAGCGACTATATCGGTAACATTGAGGACTATGGCCATAACCTCGTGATCCCTGGCACACGGATCCTAGTGTGCGGGGTGTCACACTTGAAACGGGAGGTGGGTCAGTCCTACCCACCAGAACAACATAATATCAGGATTGCGAGGGCAAGACTTGCTGTCTCGTGGCTAATGCCACTCCACTCCAACAATCCCTACGGTACAACGTACTCCATGTGATATACATGGTACAATGTACTCTATGAACCCAAGCTCAATCAGGGATGCCTGTAATAGGTCTTATCCACCCATGTCAAGTATGTCTCAGTATGCACATGTGAGCATATGATCTCACTATGACACACAGTCTACAGGAGAAACCCCAACATGGCTCCAAACATGTACATGATATCTAAAAACCTCGTGCGAGCGAAGCTCCTGCCCGGTTTCATAGAAATCAATGAAATATGCATACGAGCAGCGCTCCAGTACGACTTAAACTGATTATAAATTCAATCATAGTCCACGTACGAGTAATGCTCTAGTATGGGTATGTATAAAACTCAATGAAAACCTCATACGAGAAAAACTCCAGTACGATAGTCATATGAAATAAATATGTAAAATAGTGTAAGTAAGGCTCCAGCACTCTGTGTATGAGTTAAAATATAAAATTCAGTGCGAGCAGTGCTCAAGCACGATTACAACTCATATAACACTGACAGATGGCTCAATTTTATCAAAACATGTTAAATAAATATTAATTGGCACCTAACCTGTGCCTTTTCACTTAAAACATGAAAATAATAGCCAACCTATCCATAAATTGCTTGAATTAAAGCAATATCATCATGAAAACATTAAAATCATGAATTTCATACAATTTCATAGCCTTACTACCCTTTTTGAAATTTTCCTAACTAGGGACAAAATAGTAATTTGTCACTATTTCCATATTTTTCTGCAAAATTATTATTCTGTTTTTGGGTAGCCTAATGAATTTAGTGTAATGTAAATCCCCTCGAAACTACGTACAGCTACCTCTAAGTGCTCATAAAATTCCCTTACCTAGAATCACGCGCGAGATTATCCCGACTCGATCGTACCAGGTCTCTCAGTCCAATTCGCTCGTCTACGGAGCTGCATATAACCACATTTGGGTTTAGTTCAAATATACAGATCAGTATTTCACTCTTACTGATTGAATCTAAAGCTCTGGGCCCATTTTACTCTATTGGGCACAATTAGACTTTAATGGGCCTTGACCCCTTTTTTCAGCCCATTTTCACTTTTTAAATCCCTTCTTCAGGTTTACTGGGCTCATTTGGCTTATCAATAATCATCGGGCTTGGTTCCAAACTCATTAGATAACTCTGATACTATTTACGATAATTACTTTGAAATTTCGAATAAAATTCCTTTTATGCAGAATTAATTCGTAAATTCCGTAAAATAATCTTAACTCTGCATTTAAGGACTCATATTATCATAATTAAAATGTACTTACCCAATATGATGCGGGATACAAAAATCAGAGCTCAATCGGCTCTCGTTCGGGCTCTGTAGTAACACTGCACAATTATATAAATCCGGGTCATTTTCCACTAAGATAATATTAAATTAAATTTTCGGGATTTATCCGCAGGTCAATCCTGACTCTCGGTCACTTACCCAAATTTCGAGTCGTTCCCGGGTAATTTTCTTCCCTTTTTCCCTTTTCTTTCTTTTCTTTTTCCTTTTTTTCTTTTCTTTTTCTTTTTCTTTTTTTTTCTTTTCCTCTTCTCGGCTACGATGCCATTTTGGCCCGTTTGCCGTCGTCGGTGATCCTGACCATCTCGTCGGCCGCTACTGGGCTCAAAAGAACCGCCTCAGCCAGGTGATTGTTCGGTTGGATCGAATCGGAGCTGGGGCACCGCCGTTCGTAGGGACCGACGTGATTTCTCCTCGGATCTTTCGTCCCCCGATTCGCCTGAAATAGGGGCCGTTGACGCGCGTTACTGGTACCAATGGAACCGTTGGACTTTGCTCTACCTTTTTCGACTGTCAGCTGGGCTCGTCGGTCGCCGGTGACTCGTCTGGGGTATCGGGTTGGCTGTCGAGTTTTCCTCGGGTTTTTGCGGGTCTTTCTCTCTCCCCGATTCTAATTTTCGTTTTTCCAATTTCTTTTATTTATTTATTTATTATTATTTTAATACATTAAAATAATCAAAATATCCCTAAAAAATCTTAAAAACTATTATTTAATCATTTAATCAATAAATGAATTTATCAGTCTATTTTCGTCTTTTCGATATATTTTTCGATTATTTTCGGGATAATATTTCGAATTAAAAATCCAGATTAATTTCGAATTAATTTTGATTAATTCTCATAAATTTATATCTAGATCAATTGGACTCGAAATTAAATATTTTCCTTGGTATTGATCCAGATTTCGCAAATTCCATATTTTAATGAAAATTACTTATCGAATTTATACCGAATTTTGGTATTTTGACCATTTTACCATTGCACATGTTCGGGATCAAATTAAATCGACTTTCTTTCATAAATCCACAATCTTTTCCCTATTTTAAATTCTTTATTTTCAGTCAACTCGATTAAATTCCTTAAACGAACTTGTTGGGTCCCTGCTTTCCCGATTTATCATTATTCAATTTTACGTACGTTATTTCATTTCATCTACATTTATCAAATCCGAATCAACCATCTTATGAATCCATTAACATATAATAATGTCATACAATATGGAAACCATAAGGAATATCATACAAAGATGCGGATCTCACACTAAGTGTGAAAGGATTGATAAATGAGTGTTGAAGTGATTAAGCAGGATGAAGGCCAGATCGATCCCATGCAAGGAGAGATCGATCTCGTGGCATGAAAAACACAATGCCAAGCATTCTGGAAGAGGGAGATCGATCCCTCACTCAAGCAGATCGATCTCCATTGGCCTCGGGTTAGACCAAATCGATCTCCTCCTAATGGCCAGATCAATCTCTTAAACTCTCGGCCTGAAAGAAATCGATCATATTCCATGGTGTAGATCGATCTCATGCATCACGATAGATCGATCTCATACACCCTACAAATCGATCTCTTGCCTACTAAATGGATGAAATTTTGAGGATTCAAGTAAGACCAGATCGATCTCTACCTTATGCATATTGATCTCCTAATGCAATTTCTATAAAAGTTGAGCGGTTGGATCTGCATTTTCATGGGAACAAACCATTTCCTTCCATTTTCAATCTTAAACCTAGCTTTCTCTCTCTAAAACCATCCCATTTCTATAAAGATTTAAGAAAAACCTATTAGAACAAAGTTGTTCACTATAAAGAGAAGAACAACATAGCTTGAAAATCAATACTTCATTGGTTGGATTGAAGGAGCAAAGAAGTGTTCTTATTTGGTGCAAAAAGAAAATCAAGCTAGGTGAGTTTCTAACACTCCAACTCAAAGTACATTATCTAATTATTGATTGTGAGTAGATGGGTGTATAAATTGATGATTAAAACTACCTAGAATGTAATGGAACAAGTATAAACTAGAATGAGTCTAGTGTGAGAAAATGCGATATGGGTGAGTTGATGATAAATGAATTATGCTAAGGTGTTAGTGAAGTAATATGCAAGGTGTTGAGATGATTGAATGAAGCTACATTGCAAAATTTGTCAAGTTATGAGAATAAGTATATAAGGTGTTTGACAAAATGTCATAGTGAATTAAATAATGAACTAGAGACACTATGAGCTTAAATATCGATTTAGTATGAATCAATAGACTCTCGAGAGATAAGTAGAGCAATCAAAAAGGGACTTTATAAGTATTGATGAGAACTATAAGTCGAATCGACTATAGTAAACGCAAAAGCTATATTTCATTGGATTTAAAATTTATGTGAAATGTAATCTCGTGCAGTCGCGAAGAGTTCATTGGAGGCGAATCGAATTGCACAAGCGAATGGCTCTAAAGAAGAGAAAATCATTCGACTCGATTTTCAGGTAAGGGAATTTTGTGAGTATATAGAGATAGTTACTCGTACTTTGTGGGTGAATATAAGGCTTTGTAAAATGCATGGTTATTTAGAAAAGTGATTGATGGTATGTGTGAATGACTACAAGTATATATGTATATGATTTGGTTTTTGAAGTGTATCTTAAAAAGGGGATAGTAAGGCTAATAATTGCATAAATCGCATGTTTTGATGTTTTTACAAAATACTTTGCTTTGGTGTAAGCAAAATTAAAGGATAGGCGGGCTAGTGATTTCGTAATTTGTGAAGTAGCACAAGTGAGGTGCTACCCTTGGTTTTAAAAGTGTTTTGTTGAAAAAGAGCCGCCTATCATACTTAAATGAGTTAAATCGTGCTTGAGCCTAGCTCATACCATGTTTTGTCAATGACATTTTTTAAGCCGTACTGGAGCTACTAGCTCGTCCGTGGGTTTTCCTTGACTTACTTATGCATATAACCGTACTAGAGCTATGCTCGTACGTGATTTCTTCATTATTTATCATGCATAAAACTGTACTGGAGCGTTGTTCGTACGAGGATACTACTGATGATGCATGAAATCGTGCTAGAGCTTCGCTCGCATTGGATTTTCACATTGTGGTATGTATGAGCCATGGAGCTGGTAAGATCCTTAAGCCTAACATCCTTAAGCCTGTTGGGGTAGGGAGGCTTTGTTCGACGGGGAAGCTCTCTTACATTAAAATGAAATTGGTAGGATCCTTAACCCCAACATCCTTAAGCCCATTGGGGCGGGGAAGCTCTCTTACATAAAAAAATGAAATGCTCTTACGTTCGCTTGAGACTGTGTAGGTTACACATGGCATGGGGTAGATAAGTCATATGGTAGGCACCCCCAATCTGCGAAGTACATTGTACCGTGTCGATCACATGGAGTATGTTGTACCATGTGGTTATGATGTTGATTTGAAAGTCTGGCTTAGGACTAACCCACCTTCTTTCTAGCATGATACCCCGCACACCGGGATCCGTGTGGTCTGGGATGATTATGACATAGTTGCCAACATAGTCTTTGATATATATAGTGACTACCTATCTCACATGATATCACATGGTTTGTAACACTGAGTATGATTTGTGTGGTCCAGGGTAGACCCGAGGGAGGGGTCGAGCCTTGTGGGATTGTGTTTAAAGAAATGGTCTTTTGCTAATTATGATGAATCCTGAGGGATGTTTTGTGATGAGTTTTTAATGATGATGAGCATGAGAGATTTTACATGATGATTTTCCATGTTTTCAACATGCCTATTTTCATGTTTTCAGTAAATGATATATGTATTTACATGTGGCCTAGTTTTGATGTTTCCCAATGCTCTAAATGCTAATAATTTTATGCATGACACTATAAGCATGTAGATAGTGTAGTTATCTACCATGCTTGCATTATTGCCTAACTAAGCGTGTGGTTGCTCATCCCTTCATTTTTCCCCCTCTATAGAGCGTACACAGTAGCCTAGTGAAGGACTGAGGCATTATTGTTGGATATCTGCTGCTCTCCATCGCCTAGAGGTATACACATAGGAATTCTTTTTGTATCTAAACATGTGATAGAATAGCAATCATTTTGAAATGTAATATGAGGGGATGTAAATGTTAGTAAACATGTCATGTATAAGTACATGACTTAATTTTCAAATGTATGGAATTGTTTTTGATTAATTGGAAAATGTATGGAAATGGTGATTATTACTGACTCACAGCCCAACTATATTTGTGAGGGATGTTCACGACTGGGTACGTTAAAAGTTAAAGCAAAAAATTTGTAGTGATTTTCAGACGAAATGGGTAAAAAGGGTTGTGACAGAGATTGGTATCAAAGCCAAGTTGGTCTGATGTGAGTCAGTACTAATAAGTAGAAAAGTTACCTTCCCATATTATTGTGCTTTTGTTTAGATATAACTGTGTATACCGAGATGGAATGAGACTAATAAACGATTATGAATACAGAAAGTTAGACATTATGCCTATTACACGTCGAGGTAGAAGGGCAGGTGCACACGTTAGAGGCCATAGGGATAGGCCCGAAGGCCGTGTGGAGCCACATGCTGACCAGGCTTCATAGGACCCTATTGAGAGATTAGAGGATACAAAGGCACGCTTCGCTAGGATAGAGCAGAGTATCGAGAGCCTCGTGGAGATAGTCACACAGGTATTGGGTGTCGATGATAGATAAGGTCCCACAGTCCAGCCTACTACTACTGGAAAGGCAGCTGCAGAGGCGGAGAGACCTCAGACTACAGAGACTGTTAGACCTCCAGTTCAGGATATCGATTCTCCTATCACTCTACAATCGAGCGAGAGTGGCCTGAGTTATGACTGCGAGCTAGTCAATTTCAGGAGTTGAAACCTTCGGTATTCAGGGGAGGGAAAGACCCGATGATTACTGAGGATTTGGTTTATGAGATGGAGAAATTATATAGATTCTTCAGATGTACATGGGCTGAGAAAGTGGCCTTTACCATATTTATGCTGAAAGACAAGGCAAAAACACTAGTGGAGATCCACCGAATCTATTTTGAGAGCCCGACACTCTGAGATCACATGAGAGATATTCTTGGAGGCCTTTAAGAGGCAATATATTTCGACAACTGCACAGAGGAAATTACGAATGGAGTTTATAAACTTGGTTCAGGGGAACTATTTTGTGGATGAGTATGAGTCAAGGTTCATGTAATTGGAAAGATACAACCCGGATATGATGAGCAGTGAGGCTCAGAAGGTCTAGAAGTTCATGGATGGGTTGAGATTAGCCATTCAGACTAAATTAGCTTCATTTGACATTCATACTTACGAGGAGGCAGTGCACAGAGTACAATTGTAAGAACAGGACTTTGAGAGGAATGCCTCCGAGCTTGGGAAGGTTAGTGGCCGAAAGGATAGAGACCGAAAGAGATCCGGGATTGATAGAGTGGTCAGAAGAGAAGGCCAAAGATTGTTTGAGAAGAGGCCAAAGATTGAGGAGGTACAAGAGAGAGCTGCTAAGCCTCCTATGTATCCAGTTTTAGCTCCACCGAGGGGTATGATCATTGGAGGACCACGGCCTACTTCTGAGCAGTGTAGGAGGTGTGGCAGATTTCATGGAACTAGGCCTTGTCTGACGGCCCCTATTGTCACACCCCACTTCCGTGTGTCCTTTATCCATACTTATTCTACTACGGTTGGACTGTGAGGCGATGCAATTACTAAAGTTCCAAAAATTTACAGCGAAAATATTTAAGATTTAATCCACACTCCTAGGTGTGTACGTAAATATACAAGATTAATTGAATATTAATATCTTTACATAACATCCCCATAAAACTATTACATTTCCAAGGTACAATAGTGCGATACAAGATAATAGATACAAAATACTCTTGTGTATATAAATCTTATACCTTTGCAATTGGTGGGAGCTGTCCAACATAAAAGGGATCTAGAGATCACTGCACTGCTCTACTTCCCAGTATCTGGAGGGGGAAAAATAGTGGGATGAGCAAACCACAGCTCAGTAAGGAAATGAATGCTAGCAGGTAGATATCATACTACGTACATAGCCCATGCATGTATAAAACAAAACCATGTTTTCATTATAAATGGAAATATCATCGAAAAATGCAGTAAACATATATTTCTCATTTGGCATTTTCATGAACACAAATACTAAATATTTCCACTTAAAACATGTTTCATAAAGCAGTGCCTTCTCAGTACAAGTGATTAAATCAGATATTTTCAAATACACGCGAATCTCTTTCTTTTTTGAGTTCTCGTCAATTTCTCGAATCCCTGAGACAGGAATGGAATTTTCGACAATCAAATATCCATGACATATGGCCATAATCAGTGATCCCAAGCCTCATTGATCAGGTGTGTACAGGGCATCACTTCGTCTGAAGGGGGATGGGTCAGTCCTACCCTTCGGCTCATCTCAATCAACCTCATCTCCTCACATACTCACGGTATAAGGTACGCCATGTGTCATCTACGTGATACTCATACTCATGTGCACCCAGCACGGTACATAGTATACCAACGGATAACTACACAGTACTACGTACGACCGTGGACCTAAGTCCATACTCCAACTCCGATGGACCTTTCATCCTTAACCATGTCTCATATAACAGGTGAGCAAGCAGCATGACACATAGTCATCGCAAGGCTCTAGCGCGGTATGAGGTATTGTTAAGGCCCAGCCCATTCAAAGGCCGTCGGTTGGAATCCCCTTAGGTCCCAGACCCCTAGGTTTACCTCAAGTCAGTAAAAACATATGCGAGCTAACACTCCAACACATTATCATCATAAAACCACATGTGAGTCACACTCCAACACGGTTTATCAAATCATGTAGACGTATGTGAGTCAAACTCCAGCATAGTCAGAATCATTAAAATGGGTGTGAGCTAGAGCTCCAACACCAATCTCATCTTAAATCGAATAGGTGGCTATTTTCTCTTTTAAAACTCAAAACATGTTTATTTATACAGCATGCCTTTCCATGCTAAAACATGTAAAACTAGCCAACCTATCATCATCATTTCTCAATCACCACATCAATACAAAATTAAGAAAACATTGAAATCATGCATATCATGTTATTTCCTTACCCCATCCCATTTCTCAATACATATATATATATATCATAGTACTTTTCATGCTTCCATATCATTTCATAGAATTGTAGTATCGTACTAACTCTAGCGATATATCTACGAAATTGGCGTAACATACGTACAAACATCTCTACAGCTAACACACAGTCCCTTACCTCGAATTACGCTCGTATTTCCTTTGTTACGTATACTCCGTTCGTGATATGGGTTAGCCGTGTTCCACGTTCTTCCTATCTACACTCATAACCATTAAGTCATTTCTTTTCTTTCTCCCAAATATCCTCATTGTCAATTATTCTCCCATTTATACCTTTCAAGCCTTTAAATCATGTATCACTTTTCCATTGTATCACTTATCTCATTAAACTATTTCTTAAGCTTTCCATAAATTTCCCTCTTCTTAAATTTCTCTTAACATTACTCACCCATCTCTACAAATCACTCTTATCAACATTTTACATACCATTCAGCCCATACAATGTCTAGAATCCTTATTTAAAGCTTGAGGGTTGAAGAACTTACCCCATTTTCTTAGCCAAACTTGTGGTAGCCACAACTCCTTCTCTTGATCACACCAATATGAGATTTTTGGGTATGTTGTTCTCCTTGCTCCAAGGAATAACTTTCCCTTCTTGAGCTTCTTCCAAAAGTGACTGAAATATAGTGATTTTTAGAGTGAGAAAGCTTGGGTTTTGAGAGAAAATGGTAGGTGAGGTTTGGTGAATGAAGAGTTCTGAGTTTTCATCTCAATCCCGTGCTCTTTTTATAGATGTAGGCTTATGAGATCAATCTGATCCTTGTAGAGATCAATTTTTACACGTTTGGTAGTCCTTTTCACCTAACATAACCACTCCCAGATCGATCTTCTCCTTTGATGAGATCGATCTGTCGGAGGCCAATTTTCCTCTTGGAGATCGATCTGGCCCTTATAGGAGATCGATTTGCTCTTTACAGAACCCTTAAGGAGATCAATCTATCTAGTCTTGAGATCGATCTGTCTCAAACAGAGTGCTAAGGAGATCGATCTGTTTGCCTTAAAATTGATCCTCTCATTACAGAATGCTTAGCAGATTGATCTGACTCCATTGGAGATCGATCTATCCTGCTCCATAGTTCAAAATAAGTTCATTTTGGCTCTTCCAGATCGATCTCTCATCCCATGAGATCAATCTGAGCTTCATATTTTCTAGTTTTCCTGCAGTTTTTCTGCAGTAACTTCACTCAAATCATCCTTAATTTGCTGCCATAGTCATTTCCTCATTCATCCATCCTCGAGACTTAAAAATGGCATACAATCACACTTAGTACATATTAAAACTTGTTTGTAAGCCTTGTATGACCAAATACATACAATATATAACTAAATGGGAACATAAAGATTTGCACCACTGTGCAATTTCATACCATTTTACTCTACTACTCATATTCCATTCCACTCACATTCATCATATATCAAAGTCCATTTCTTCATATTCATATTTAATGCAACTTGTACGTACATCACAACTCTTATTACAAGTGTGTACATTAATCTTATGGACTTTATATCACATATGCTTCACATTACTAGTATATCATCATACTTATGAATTCATTTACATATGTTCAAGGTTAAACCTATACGGGGTCTCACATTCTCCCCCACTTAGAAAATTTGATCCTCGAAATTGGAACCAATCATTTTGTGAATAACTCGGATACTTCACCCGCATCGAACTCTCCAATTCCCATGTGGCTTCTTCCGATGTATGATGTTGCCACAAAGCCTTAACCAATGAAATTGTCTTGTTTTGCAACACCTTCTCCTTCCTATCCAATATCAGGATTGGTTCCTCCACATACGACATGTCCTCCTTGAGCTCTAATGACTCACAGCTAATTATATGTGTCGGATCTGGATAGTACTTCTGAAGTATAGAAACATGAAAGACATTGTGGACTCCTGCTAGCTCAGGTGGTAAGGCTAGCCTATATGCTCCATCTCCCACTCTATCCAAAATCTCGAAGGGACCAATGTAACGAGGACTTAGTTTTCCTTTCTTTCCGAACCTCGTTATTCCCTTAGAAGGAAATACTTTCAAAAATACGGACTCACCCACATCGAACTAAAGTGGTCTCCGTCTCTTGTCAGCATAGCTCTTTTGTTGACTTTGAGCTGTTTGCAACCTCTCACATATTAGCTGAACATCTTCGAAGGCTTGTTTAACCAAATCGGAAGCGAGCAACTGTCTGTCACTAACCTCTTACCATCCAATGGGTGATCGGCATCTATGACCGTATAGTGCCTCATAAGAGGTCATACCAATACTTGAGTGATACTTGTTATTGTAGGCGAACTCAATCAATGGCAAGTGATCGTCCCATGAGCCTCTAAAATCCAGTACACACCCTCTCAACATATCCTGTTGGGTTTGTATAATCCTCTCTGACTGACCATCTGTCTGAGGATGAAAGCGGTGCTAAAGTTCAATTGGGTCCCCATCGCTTCCTGAAAATATCTCTAAAAGTAGGAAGTGAAGCTAGCATCCCGATCAGAAACAACACTCACTAGGACTCCATGCAATCTCACTATCTCCCGTACATACAAGCTCGCCAATGCACTCAAAGTATCTGTAGATCTCATGGCTAAAAAGTGTGTTGATTTCGTTAATCGATTTGTTATCACCCATATAGCATCATGGTTCTTTCGGGTTCTCGGTAACCCCATCACAAAGTCCATAGTGATGTGCTCCCATTTTCATGTCCGTATCGATAGAGGTTGCAATAATCCTCCTAGTTTCTGATGCTCTACCTTTACTTACTGACAGACGAGGCATCTAGCAACATACTTAGCTATGTCTCTTTTCATTCCTGATCACCAATATACTTTTCAGAGATTCTGATACATTTTACTAATTTTCGAGTGTACTGTATATCTCGATGATTGAGCCTCTGATAACATCAACTTCTTCAGCTTCGAATCCTTTGGAACACACATTCTATTCCCGAACCTTAGTACTCCATCTGAACTCAGTACAAATTTTGTACCCTTACCCTTCTGGAATAGGCTAATCACATCAATGCACCATTGATCAAACTGCTGGGCTTGCAGGATTCTCTCAATCAACTCCAGTTCTAATCTCAAGCTAGCAATAATCCCATAGCTGCCAATCTCAGGTAGAGTCATATCCAAACTAAGGTTCGTGAATTGTTCCAACAACTCGTGTTCTCTAACCATCATATGTGATACCAACCCGAGACCCTTTCTACTTAATGCATCGACAACCATATTTACCTTTCCCGGGTGGTACAAAATCTTACAATCGTAATCCTTGAGGAGTTCTAACCACCTTCTTTGTCTCGTGTTTAACTCATTCTATGAGAATAGATACTTTAGACTCTTATGATCCATAAAGATCTAAAATCTCTCACCATATAAGTAGTGGCACCATATCTTCAATACAAATACTACGACCGCCAACTCTAAATCATGAGTGGGGTAGTTCTTCTCATGATCTTTTAGCTGTCTAGATCCATAAGCTACTACCCTTCCATTCTGCATCATAACATAGCCTAGTCCTTGATGTGAAGCATCCGTATACACAGAGTAGTTTCTTGAATTGTTAGGGAAGATAAAAATTGGCGCGATGGTTAATCTGCGCTTAAGCTCCTGGAAACTCCTCTCACATGCTTCATCCCATATAAACTCCACATCCTTCCTAGTAAGTCGTGTCAACGGAGCAGCCAATCTAGAGAAACCCTCTACAAATCTCCTATAGTAACTAACCAAACCCAAAAAAACTCCTAATCTCTGTGACTATCCTGGGTTGTTCCCACTGAACAACGGCCTCAATCTTAGATGGATCTACTGACACCCCATCCTTCGATACAACATGGCTGGGAAAAGAGATCTGCTTTAGCCAGAAGTCACATTTACTCAGTTTGGCATACATCTTTCTCTCTCTGAGGGTTTGCAAAACAATCCTTAAGTGCTGCTCATGATTTTCCTTGGACCTTGAATATACCAATATATCATCAATGAAGACAATTATGAACTGGTTCAAGTATGGCTTGAATATCTCATTCATTATAGCCATAAAAGTTGCTGGCATATTCGTCAACGTGAAAGGCATCACTAGGAATTCATAATGACCATAGCGAGTGTGGAAAGCTGTCTTGGGCACATCTCTTTTCAAATCTTCAATTGATGATACCTAGACCTTAGATCGATCTTGGAAAAGATTTGCGCTCCCCAAAGCTGATCCAATAAATCATTGATGCGTGACAAGGGGTATTTATTCTTGATAGTATCCTTGTTCAACATCCTGTAGTCAATACACAACCTAAGGCTCTTATCTCTCTTCTTCACAAATAATACCAAAGCTCCCCATGGTGAGACGCTCAGTCTTATAAACCCCTTATCTAGCATATCTTGCAACTGCTTCCTTAATTCCTCTAGCTTAATTGGAGCCATCTTATATAGTGACTTGGATATTGGCTAGGTTTCAGGTGTCAAGTCGATACCAAATTCCATTTCCCTATCCGGTGGCAATCCTAGTAGTCGTCTGAAAAGACATTAGGGAATTCTCTAACCACTGGAATGTCCTCCATATTCGGATGTACTTTGTCCAAATCCACCACATAAGCAATAAAACCTTCAAAACAACATTTATGTCATTTGATACCGATGTACTTTACTTGTCACAAAATTCAAGATTTTATTACTTTTCTAAAATCTTTCAACACATTCCTTGGGTAGAGAAAACATAATAGACTTAGTGTGGCAGTCTAAGACAGCATGATTGGTAGTTAACCAATCCATTCCCAAAATTACATCAATATCATACATATTTAACAAGATCAAGTTGGTTGTCGCACACTTATCTCCTACCGTCACCTTACAATCCTTATACACTTGCTCAGCCAATTGGCTAACTCTCATTAGAGTACTTATTAACAAAGTCCTATTTAAGTGTGTGGGTTCTACAAGTCTTGTTAACTTTGATGCACATACAGGTGATATGAAAGACTGCGTAGCACTAGAATCACACAAACCCATAGCTTCCAAATTGAAGCTCAAAATTGTATCTCTTATCAGAAGAGGTATCAGCTGATGCCTGGTCTATCGCATACACCCTGCCTTGACTCACAACTTGCTTTCCTTTTTCTTCAGTCGTGGCTCTCTTCCTTGCAAGAGGTGCAACTGTAGGAACTCTCTTTGGCTCCTTACCCCTTTGTGGAACTACCTCAACTGCCTCTGGACATTCCTTTGCATAACGTCCAAACTTGTCATATCTGAAGCATTGTGTACTCTGAAGATGACAGGGCCTACTACCATGATATCAACCGCATATTTTGCACTGATCAGTAGTCGATCGAGGTCCACCAATCACTATACCCGTGGCTGGTGTCTGAGTCGAAGACATAAAAGGTCTAGCAGTCTTTTTCTGTGAGTCATTTGCCTCTCTCCGACGCTTACTCATAAATCTTCGACCAAACTTGGCACTCTTGCCATCACCCATTCTCCTCGAACGCTTGTCCTTACCCCAACG
Organism: Firmiana major; assembly: GCA_033439115.1. Taxonomy (NCBI): domain Eukaryota; kingdom Viridiplantae; phylum Streptophyta; class Magnoliopsida; order Malvales; family Malvaceae; genus Firmiana; species Firmiana major. Next base: position 31,289,587 of record CM065913.1, on the reverse strand, counting down.
AAACTCAAAAATCTGCAGGTCATAATCTTGCTCACACAATTGGGCTCGTCGCACAGCCTCTCTATACGTAGCGATATCAAACGAGGCTAACTTAGCTTGAATCGAATGCCTCAGTCCATCCACAAATCTGCGAACCCTGATAGCTTCACTCCTGATAGAGTCCAGATTATATCGGCCCAATGAAATGAATCGTGACTCGTACTTATCAACTGTTCGATTCCCTTGAGTCAGATTCAGAAACTCCATCGGTAACTTGCGTCGAGAGGTATCTGGGATGTATTGCTCTCTGAAAGCACCCAAAAACATATCCCACGTGATAGCCATACCCTGAGCTCTCAACATAGGCCTGGTGGACTTCCACCAGTGCTCTGCTTCGCCTCTCAGTACAAAGGCCGCAAGCGCTACTCTCTCTGTAGTTGAACATCTATAAAAGTCAAACAACTTCTCCATCTGACTGATCTAGTCCTCAGCCACTGCCAGATCCTTTACCTTGCTAAAAGAATGAGGCTTGAAGTCCATGAAATGCCTCAACCTCTCCATATCACAATCATATCCATACCCCCAAATCATCTTCATCACACTATTGTGGGGCTACTGGAGAAGGTACTAGTTGAATATGGGGATCTTATGGCCAAACCGGTTTAGGTTATACAGGTGTAACATTCTCAGGTTCAGGTGCAGCTGCTGGGGGATTCGGTGCAGTCTGTCCCGCTGTACCAGGTGTACCCTCAAACCTAGCCATGATTTGACCCATTATGGTCATCATCGTGCGCATGTCTTCCTCTAATCGGGCTATCCGAGGATCAGAAGCCTCTATTTGTTCCTAGGGCTCATGACTAGAGGATGATCTACTGTGCCTCTCAGTCCTGTCATTCCACCCTTGAGCTCTCGAGTTCTCTCCCCTCTTGCGGTGTCTCTCAGGCATATCTCACAAGCCTAATAACTTCCTGCATTTATAACAAACTCTTAAATTACTATCAACTCTGTATAGACATTTGTATCTAAATATCGCACAGTAACTTGGGGATATATGTTTTTCTTAGTCCTAAACATCGACTCACATCAGACCAACCACACTCTGATACCAAATCTGTCACACCCCACTTCCGAGTGTCTTTTATCCATACTTACTCTACTATGGTTGGGTTGTGAGGTAATGCAATTACTAAAGTTCCAAAAATTTACAGTGGAAATATTTAAGATTTAATCCACACTCTCAAGTGTGTGCGTAAATATACAAGATTAATTGAATATTAATATCTTTACATAACATCCCCATAAAACTGTTACATTTTTAAGGTACAACTGTGCGATACAAGATAATAGATACAAAATACTCTTGTGTATAAAAATCTTATACCTTTGCAAGTGGGAGCTGTCCAACACAAAAAGGATCTAGAGATCACTGCACTACTCTACTTCTCAGTATCTGGAAGGGGAAAAATAGTGGGATAAGCAAACCACAGCTCAGTAAGAAAATGAATGCTAGCAGGTAGATATCGTACTACGTACATAGCCCATGCATGTATAAAACAAAACCATGTTTTCATTATAAATGGAAGATCATCGAAAAATGAAGTAAACATATATTTCTCATTTGTCATTTTCATGAACACAAATACTAAATATTTCCACTTAAAACATGTTTTATAAAGCAGTGCCCTCTCGGTATAAGTGATTAAATCAGATATTTTCAAATACAGGCGAATCTCTTTCTTTTCTGAGTTCTCCTCAATTTCTCGAATCTCTGAGACAGGTATGGAATTTTCAACAATCAAATATCCATGAAAAATGGCCATAGTTAGTGATCCCAGGCCTCACTGATCAGGTGCGCACATGGTATCACTTCACTTGAAGAGGGATGGGTCAGTCCTACCCTCCGGCTCATCTCAATCAACCTCATCTCCTCACATACTCATGGTATAAGGTACATCATGTGTCATCTACGCGATACTCATACTCACGTGTACCCAGCACGGTACATAGTATACCAACGGACAACTACACATTACTACATACGACCATGGACCTAAGTCCATACTCCAACTCCGATGGACTTTTCATCTTAAACCATGTCTCATATACCAGGAGAGAAAACAGCATGACACATAGTCATCGCAAGGCTCCAGCACGGTACGAGGTATTATTAAGGCTCAGCACGTTTAAAGGTCGTCGGCTGGCATCGCTGGCATCCCCTTGGGTCCCAGACCCCTAGGTTTACCTCAATTCAGTAAAAACAAGTGCGAACTAACACTCCAACACATTATCATCATAAAACCACATACGAGTCATGCTCCAGCACGATTTATCAAATCATTCAAACATATGCGAGTCAAACTCCAGCATAGCCAGAATCATTAAAACGAGTGTGAGCTAAAGCTCCAACACCAATTTCATCTCAAATCCAATAGGTGACTATTTTCTCTTTTAAAACTCAAAACTTGTTTATTTATGCAGCATGCCTTTCCATGCTAAAACATGTAAAACTAGCCAACCTATCACCATGATTTCTCAATCACCACATCAATACAAAATTGAGAAAACATTGAAATCATGCATATCATGTTATTTTCATACCCCATCCCATTTCTCAATACATATATATATATATATCATAGTACTTTTCATGCTTTCATATCATTTCATAGAATTGTAGTATCATACTAACTCTAGCGATATATCTACGAAATTATTGTAAAATACGTAAAAACATCTCTATAGCTAACACACAGTCCCTTACCTCGAATCACGCTCGTATTTCCTTTGTCACGTATGCTCCGTTCACGATCTGGGTTAGCCATGTTCCACGTTCTTCCAATCTATACACATAACCATTAAGTCATTTCTTTTCTTTCTCCCAAATATCCTCATTGTCAATTATTCTCCCATTTATACCTTTCAAGCCTTTAAATCATATATCACTTTTCCACTGTATCACTTATCTCATTAAACTATTTCTCAAGCTTTCCATAAATTTCCCTCTTCTATTTCTCTTAACATTACTCACTCATCACTACAAATCACTCTTTTCAACATTTTGCATACCATTTAGCCCATACAATGTCTAGAATCCTTATTTAAAGCTTGGGGGTTGAAGAACTTACCCCTTTTTCTTAGTCAAACTTGTGGTAGCCACAACTCCTTCTCTTGATCACACCAATGTGAGATTTTTGGATATGTTGTTCTCCTTGCTCCAAGGAACAACTTTCCCTTCTTAAGCTTCTTCCAAAACTGGCTGAAATGTAGTAATTTTAGAGTGAGAAAGCTTGGGTTTTGAGAGAAAATGGTAGGTGAGGTTTGGTGGAGGAAGAGTTCTGAGTTTTCATCTCAATCCCATGCTCTTTTTATAGATGTAGGCTTATGAGATCGATCTGGTCCTTGTAGAGATCGATTTCTGCACATTTGGTAGTCCTTTCACCTAACATAACCACTCCCAGATCGATCTTCTCCCTTGATGAGATCGATTTGTCGAAGGCCAATTTTCCTCTTGGAGATCGATCTGCCCCTTGTAAGAGATCGATCTGCTCTTTTCAGAACCCTTAAGGAGATCGATCTGTTTGCCTTAAAATTGATCCTCTCATTACAGAATGCTTAGCAGATCGCTCTGACTCCATTGGAGATCTACCTGTCCTGCTTCATAACTCAAAATAAGTTTATTTTAGCTCTTTCGGATCGATCTCTCATCCCATGAGATCGATCTGACCTTCATATTTTCCAATTTTTTTGTAATTTTTCTATAGTAACTTCACTCAAAACATCCATAATTTGCTGCCATAGTCATTTCCTCATTCATCCATCCATCCTCGAGACTTGAAAATGGCATCCAATCACACTTAGTACATATTAAAACTTGTGTGTAAGCCTTGTATGACCAAATACATATAATATATAACTAAATGGGAACATAAAGATTTGCATCACTTATGCAATTTCATACCATTTTACTCTACTACTCATATTCCATTCCACTCACATTCATCATATATTAAAGTCTATTTCTTCATATTTATATTTAATGCAACTTGTACTCACATCACAACTCTTATTACAAGTGTGTACATTAATCTTATGGACTTTTTATATCACATATGCTTCACATTACTAGTACATCATCAAACTTATGAATTCATTTACATATGTTCAAGGTCAAACTATACAGGGTCTCACACCTATTTCATGTCATAGATGTGGGAGGCCAGGGCATATTGCTAGGCATTATCTTGAGATGGTTAAGACTACCCCACAGAAGGGCAAGGAGCTAAAGATAGCTCCAATTGAGATAGCTGCTCTAAAGAGGAAAGCTACAGCTGAAGAAAAAGGGAAGCAGGTAGTTGGCGTTGGCAGAGGATGAGTACATGCACTGGACCAAGACACCATAGACACTTCGACAGATGTGATTAAAGGTACCATCCTAATTTTTTTATTTAGAAGCATTTGTATTGTTTGATCCTGGTGCCACGCATTTCGTCATATCGCCTTCCTTTGCACATAAATTCTTGAAGCATGTAAAACCCACACTGTTAGATAAAATGTTGATGGTTTCCACACATATGAATGATAGTCAATTGACTGAGTATGTGTATAAGAGTTGTAAGTTGAGGATAGAAGGAAAGGAAATGACAGCCAATTTAATTTTATTGAGTATGAACGATTTTGATGTAATCCTAAGAATGGATTGGTTGGCTACAAATTAGGTTGTTTTGGATTATCATGCTAAGACATTGATGTTTCCAAAGAAAGATAATCTTGTTGTAAGCTTTGTTAAAAAGAAATGAAAGAACATAACTATTATAAATGAGAAGAGTATAATTTTAATCAATCATATTTGAGAGATGAATTTATTTATTATTTATGAATGTTAAAGTGGTGACTTGCATTGCTAACGATGGAAAGAATAATGTGAAGGGTTCATTGCATATGTGGTTGACATAGATAAGGCACACCCGAAATTGAAAGACATTCCAGTAGTGGCAGAATTTCCTGATGTCTTTTCAGACAATTTATCAGGGCTACCACCTGATAGGGAAATGGAGTTTTGCATAGAGTTAGTACCTGGTACAGAGCTGATATCTAAGCCACCATATAGAATGGCCCCGATAGAGTTGAAAGAGTTAAGGAAGCAATTGCAAGAGTTGCTAGAGAAGGGGTTTATTAGACCGAATGTCTCACCTTAGGGAGCTCCGGTTCTGTTTGTAAGGAAGAATGATGGAAGCCTCTGACTGTGTATGGATTACCGGTTGTTGAATAAGGCCACCATTAAGAAGAAGTATCCCCTTCCATGCATTGATGATTTGTTAGATCAGCTTCGGGGAGCACAGGTCTTTTCTAAGATAGATCTACGATCTGGGTACCATCAGTTGAAGATACAAAGTGGAGATATACCCAAGATAGCATTTCGTACTCATTATGGCCACTACAAGTTTTTGGTTATGTCATTTGGATTAACGAATACCCCCACAGCAGTTATGGCATTGATGAATGATGTATTTAAGTTATACCTGGACCAATTTGTGATTATGTTTATTGATGAGATTTTGGTTTATTCCAAGTCCAGGGAAGATCATGAGCAGTATTTGAGGACAGTTCTGCACACCCTCTAAGAGAAGAAATTATATGCCAAACTCAACAAGTGTAACTTTTGGTTAGAGCGAATCTCATTTCTGGGCCATATTTTATCAAATGATGGGGTATCAGTGAATCCAACCAAGATTGAGGCAGTTGTACAGTCAAAACAGCCCAGGACAGTTACTGAGATCAGAAGTTTTCTAGGATTGAAGGTTATTATCATAGATTTGTTAAGGGTTTTCCCAGATTAGCTAGTCCGTAAACACGCCTCAGGCGAAAAGATGTTAAGTTTGGGTGGGGTGGGGCATGTAAGAGGAGTTTTCAGGAGCTTAAGCATCGATTAACCATTGCTCCAATTCTCACCATTCCTATCAGCTCAAGAGGTTTTCTATGTATACGGATTCATCACACCAGAGACTAGGTTGTGTACTTATGCAAGATGGGAAGGTAGTAGCCTATGGATCTAGATAGCTGAAGGCTCATGAGAGGAACTACCTGACCCACGATTTGGAATTAGTGGCTATAGTGTTTTCATTGAAGATATAGCGCCGCTATCTCTATGGTGAGAAATTTAAGGTATATATGGATCATAAGAGCCTTAATTATATGTTTTCGCATAAAGAGTTAAATATGAGACAACGAAGATGGCTCGAACTCCTGAAAGATTATGATCGTGAGATCATGTACCACCTGGGTAAGGCGAATATAGTTACCGATGCTTTAAGCAGGAAGAACCTCAGGTTGGTGTCTTATATGATGGTTCAGGAACACGAGTTGTTAGAGTAATTTATGAACCTCATTTTGGATGTAACCCCACCTAGTTTAGAGAGATTGAATATTATGGCTAGTTTGAGATTGGAGCCAGAGTTGATTTGTCGTACTCGACAGGCTCAGCAGAGCGATCGATAGTGTATCGATTGGTTGAGTCAGATACAGACTGGTGTAGGTATTAATTTTGAGCTAAGTACAGATGGATTATTGAGGTTATAGGGCAGAGATGTGTTCCTAAGGATCCAAAAATCAGGAAATTGATCTTATCAGAGGCTCACTCATCGAAGTACACGATACATCCGGGGAGTACTAAGATGTATCAAAACCTTCGAAAAGTTTATTGGTGGTCTGGAATGAAACGAGACATTGCTGAATATGTCGCTAGATGTCTCGTCTGTCAGCAAGTGAAAGTAGAGCATCAGAAGCCTACAAGGTTATTGCAGACTCTACCAATATCGACATGGAAGTGGGAGCACGTTATCATGGATTTTATGATGGGATTACAGAAGACCCACAGAGGTCATGATACCATTTAGGTTATTGTGGATTAGTTAACGAAGTCAGCCCATTGGCCCTGAGAGCTACTGATACTCTAAGTCAGTTGGCAAACTTGTATGTTTGAGAGATAGTTCAGTTACATGGTGTACCAGTGAGCGTTGTTTTTAATCGGGATGCTCGCTTCACTTCTCACTTCGGAGAACATTTTCAGGAAGCGATGGGGACCCAATTGAGTTTTAGCACCGTTTTTCATCCTCTGACAGATAGTCAATCAGAGAGGACTATACAGACCTTAGAGGATATGTTGAGAGTGTGTGTGCTGGATTTTGGAGGCTCCTAGGATGATCACCTACAGTTAACGGAGTTTGCCTATAATAATAGTTATCATGCGAGTATCGAAATGGCACCATATGAGGCATTGTATGGACGCAGATGTCGATCCCCTATTGGATGGGAAGAGGTTGGTGACAGACCGATTTTTACTCTCGATTTAGTAGACAGGCCTCTGAGGACATCCAACTGATATGCGAGAGATTACGGACAGCTCAGAGCTGACAAAAGAGTTATGCTGACAGGAGATGGAGACCACTGGAGTTTGATATGGGTGAATCAGTATTTTTTAGAGTCTCTTCTTCAAAGGGGATTATGAGATTCGGTAAGAAGGGAAAGTTGAGCCCTCGATATATAGGACCCTTCGAGATTCTAGAGAGAGTGGGAGATAAGGCTTATAGGTTGGCGTTACCATCGGACTTAGCAAGTGTTTATAATGTCTTCCACGTCTCTATGCTCCGGAAGTATCACTCGGACCCGGCACATGTGATAAGATATGAGCCATTGGAGCTCAATGAGAGTATGACATATGTTGAGAAGTCAGTTCAGAGATTGGATAGGAAGGAGAAGGTGCTGAGGTTAAAGATAATTCCCTTAGTGAAAGTTATTTACCAATATCACACTCAGGAGGAAGCTACATAGGGGTTAGAAAGAAAGATGCAAGAGAAGTACCCAGAGTTATTTTCAGATTAACTTTGTTCTAATTTAGAGGACCAAATTCCTTGAAGGAGGGGAGGATTGTAAGACCCGTAAATTTTTATGTAATGTATATGATTATTTGATGTACAGATAAGTTACATTACATATGAATTACAAGAAATAAATGTTTTTGAGTTCTAAGTGTGAAAGGATTGATAAATGAGTGTTAAAGTGATTAAGTATGAGTTTAAATGAGAAATTTACAGCAAAAAGGGTGCAGGATGAAGGCCAAATCGATCCCATGCAAGGAGAGATCGATCTCGTGGCCTGGAAAACACAATGCCAAGCATTCTGCAAGAGGGAGATCGATCCCCCACTCAAGCAGATGGATCTCCATTGGCCTCGGGTTGGACCAGATAGATCTCCTTTGAATGGCCAGATCAATCTCCTAAACTCTCGGCCTGAAAGAAATCGATCATATTCCATGGTGCAGATCGATCTCATACACCCAACATATCAATCTCCTGCCTACTAAATAGATTAAATTCTGAGGATTCAAGTAAGGCCAGATCAATCTCCACCCTATGCAGATTGATCTCCTAGTGTCATTTCTATAAAAGTGGAGCAGTTGGATCTGCATTTTCATGGGAACAAACCATTTCCTTCCATTTTCAATCTTAAACCTAGCTTTTTCTCTCTAAAACCATCCCATTTCTATAAAGATTTAAGAAAAAGCTATTAGAACAAAGTTGTTCACTATAAAGAGAAGAACAACATAGCTTAGAAATCAATACTTCATTGGTTAGATTGAAGGAGCAAAGGAGTGTTCTTATTTGGAGCAAGAAGAAAATCAAGCTAGGTGAGTTTCTAACACTCCAACTCAAAGTACATTATCTAGTTATTGATTGTGAGTAGATGGGTGTATGAATTGATGATTAAAACTACCTAGAATGTAATGGAACAAGTATAACCTAGAATGAGTCTAGTATGAGAAAATGTGATATGGGTAAGTTGATGATAAATGGATTATCCTAAGGTGTTAGTGAAGTAATATGCAAGGTGTTAAGATGATTGAATGAAGCTATATTGCAAAATTTGTCAAGTTATGAGAATAAGTATATAAGGTGTTTGACAAAATGCCATAGTGAAGTAAATGATGAACTAAAGACACTATGAGTTTAAATATCGATTTAGTATGAATTAATAGACTCTCGAGAGATAAGTAGAGCAATAAAAAATGGACTTTACAAGTATTGATGAGAACTATAAGTCGAATCGACTATAGTAAACACTATAGCTATATTTCATTAGATTTAAAATTTATGTGAAACGTAATCTCGTGCAGTCCCGGAGAGTTCGTTGGAGGCGAATCGAACTACGCAAGCGAACAACTCTAAAGAAGAGGAAATCATTCGACTCGATTTCCAGGTAAGAGAATTTTATGAGTATATAGAGATAGTTGCTCGTACTTTGTGGGTGAATATAGGGCTTTGTAAAATGCATGGTTATTTAGAAAAGCGATTGATGGTATGTGTGAATGACTACAAGTATATATGTATATGATTTGGTTTTTAAAGTGTATCTTAAAAAGGGGATAGTAACGCTAATAATTGCATAAATCGCATGTTTTGATGTTTTTACGATATACTTTGCTATGGTGTAAGCAAAATTAAAGGATAGGCAGGCTAGTGATTTCGTAATTTGTGAAGTAGAACAAGTGAGGTGCTACCCTTGGTTTTGAAAGTGTTTTGTTGAAAAAGAGATGCCTCTCATACTTAAATGAGTTAAATCGTGCTGGAGCCTAGCTCACACCATGTATTGAGTCAATGACGTTTTGTAAGCCTATTGGAGATGCTAGCTCATACGTGGGTTTTCCTTGACTTACTTATGCATATAACCGTACTGGAACTATGCTCATACGTGATTTCTTCATTATGTATCAGGCATAAGACCATACTGGAGCATTACTCGTATGAGGATATTGCTGATGATGCATGAAATCGTGCTAGAGCTTCGCTCACACTAGATTTTCACACTGTGGTATGTTTGAGCTGTGGAGCTGGTAATATCCTTAAGCCCAACATCCTTAAGCTTGTTGGGGCGGGGAGGCTCTGTTCGGCAGGGAGGCTCTCTTACATTAAAACGAAATCGATAGGATCCTTAAGCCCAACATCCTTAAGCCTGTTGGGGCGGGGAGGCTCTGTTCGGCAGGTAGGCTTTCTTACATTAAAAAAAATGAAATCCTCTTACGTTGATAAGTTGCATATTAGACATATTAATTGTCATATTTTCCCATGATTTAAATTCTTTTATATGCTTAAATTTTGGATTTTACATATATTTTCTATTTTGTATTGTGAATGAAGGAAAAGAAATAAAATGGACTAAAGTTGCAATTTTTGATCAAGTCACAAAATCAGAAGAAATCTTGGTGTAAGACGTGGGCACGCCTAAGGCAGTGACAAGAATTGCAAGACAAATATGTGAATTCAAGTCAAGATCTATCACTTGTAGCTGAAGTTGACTTAAACAGTCTAAAGATAGCAAGTGAAAGATTTTTTATTAAGGAAAAGATATGCAATGACTGTCTTTGGCAAGTGTTGAAAAAGGAAAGAAGAATATTTTTAATCAAACTCAATCAGAGAAATTTTCTTTGGAAACAGATTTTGGGGTTAGGAGATTTAGTATTTATAGACTAAGAGTGGAAAGGGAGATAGTCTTGAATCTTCAATCATCATAGACACAATTTTATATTTTTATTTTTCTTTAGTGTTTTCCTCTGAACTTATAGCTTGCTAAATTTTTAGTCTAGCCAAAGGATAATTAAAGTTTAGGTTCTTCAAGAATTGTGAGATTTAATTAGTTTTATCTTGTTCTTTTATATCTTTGCTATTTATATATGTTCTATACTTATTTAAATTATTGTTTTGATTGATTGTGCAAAAATGGCACTTTGTTCAATTGTCAGGATAATATATCACTAATTAGAAACCTGAATCTGTAATTGTTTAGGCATTCTAATATAAGTGGAAAATAACATAATTGATTACAGATAGGTTTTCAATTCTATGTTAAGAAGATATATAATCTAGCTTAAATTAACCTACATGTGTGTTTGTTGGTTGAATTGGTAGTCTCTCTAGTTTTTAATGTTGTTGGTAAATTAAGTCTTAAGATCGTATTTAAGGTTGTTTAACTGACAAGAGAAATAATTAGAGATCGTATTCTGATTATCGAAGAAGTAATGAGGGATAGGTTGTTAGGTGGTACCAATAACCATAACCAATTTGATAAAGATTAAAAGAACTCATTTTTGTATCAATGATCAATTCCATGAACCCATTCTAAAATTATTCCTTTGGTTGGATGTTTTCATCATATTGATTTTATCCCCACATTTTACATATTGATTTTTCTCTACTACATTTTAATATATTAATTTTTTTTATTCTCACTACAACAAAATCCCCATTTTACTTTTTAAATATTTTGCAGAAAATAAATCTAACCAATCTCTTGGAAAACGACCTTACTCAACTATACTGCAGTTTTAATTCATTTTTGAGTAGGAATTATTATTATTGGTCTCGACAGCCACCAATTTTTGGCGCCGTTGCTAAGGATTGGTTTTTAATTAGATTTATTTTGATACCCCGTTCTTTTCGTGCAGGTGAATTAATCTCGTACGACCCTGAGATTGAAAAGACAGCTAAGAGGAATAGGAAGGAAGCTGAATTTCAGAAAGCACATGAAGCTTCGTCTTCATCACTTGGACTAAATTTAACACCTTAATTGGCCAACTCATCTAGTGATTCTGAGACTAAAGAAATAATGGCTGAAGATGAGCAAACTTTAAGGCAGTTGGTTGCACCACCTGTCAATCAACAACCCCTCTTCATTCATTACCCAACTCTGCAAGTAGATTTTGAATTAAGATCGGGTTTGATCCATTTGCTTCCCAGGTTCCATGGTCTCAAGAATGAAGATCCTCACAAGCATTTGAAAGAATTTCATGTGGTATGTTCAAGTCTGAAACCACAAGGAGTTATTGAAGAACAAATCAAAATGCGAGCTTTTCCATTCTCACTAGCTGATAGAGTAAAAGATTGGTTGTTTTATTTACCTCCTGGTTCTATAACCACGTGGACTAAAATGGTGAGGCTATTCTTGGAAAAAAATTCCCTGCTTCAAGAGTTGTCGGCATTAGAAGAGAAATATGTGGAATTAAGCAAAAAGACATTGAGACTCTTCATGAATACTGGGAAAGATTTAAGCAACTTTGTGCAAGTTGTCCTCAACATGGGATATCTGAACTGCTCTTAATTCAATACTTTTATGAAGGATTACCCATGGAAAGAAGGATAATGGATGCAGCCAGTGGAGGTGCGATAGTGAACAAAACTCCTAAAGAGGCTATAGATTTGATTTCCACCATGGCTGCTAACTCCCAACAGTTTGGATTCAGACAAGACATACCTCATAGAAGAGTAAATGAGGTAAGTACACATTCTCTTGAAAGTCAAATAGCTAACCTAACATCTGTTGTTCAACAATTGGCTATAGGAATGGGAAATGTACAACAAGCTAAAGCATGCGGAATCTGTGCTGCTACTGGCCACCCAACCGACATATGCCTCACACTTCAAGATGAACCTTATGAGCACGCAAATGCAGTTGGAGGATTTCCAGGTCCACCTCAAATAAATTATGATCCATATTCGAATACTTATAACCCAAGGTGGAGAAATCATCCCAACTTGAGCTACGGAGCCAGACCTCAATTTCAGAATTCTCAATATAGACAGCCCGCTCCACAACAACATCAGCCATCTTTAAGTTCAGGTATGTCTCTTGAGAAAATTGTTAAATCACTTGCAACTAACACACAACAATTTCAACAGGAGACTATGATTAGCATCAAGAAGCTGGAGGATCAAATAAGTCAGCTAGCCATTTCTGTGAATAGACTGGAATCTCAAGGAAAATTGCCCTCACAGACAGTCATCAACCCCAAACAGAATGTTAGTGCAATGACCTTGAGGAGTGGAACCGAATTAGGGGAGTTTAGCAAGACAACCCGAAAACACATTCCAGAAAAAGAAGCTGAAAAAGAAGTTACTATATCCCAGCCACAGTTGGATCACCCTAAGGAACCTAATGGCACACAACAAAAAGTTTTGGCACCAATTCCTCCTTTTCCTTTTAGATCATCCAAATCCAAAAAGGAGGAGGGGGAAAAGGAAATTTTTGACACCTTTCGTAAGGTCGAGGTAAATATCCCTTTACTTGATGAAATTAAACAAGTACCTCGATATACCAAGTTTATCAAGGAGTTGTGCACCAACAAAAGGAAACTGAAAGGTAATGAATTTGTGAGCATGGGTGAGAATGTTTCAGCTGTCCTACAGAAAAAATTACCTCCTAAATGCAAGGATCCAAGTATGTTTACTATTCCTGTAAGGTAGGTAATCTTAAAGTTGAAAAAGCAATGTTAGATCTAGGTGCGTCAATTAATGTCATGCCTTTGTCTATCTATAAATCTTTGAATGTTAGACCATTAAAAGAGAATGGTGTGATTATTTAGCTTGCTGATAGATCTAATGTTTATCATGAGGGTGTTTTAAAGGATGTTTTGGTGCAAGTCAATGGATTGATCTTTCCTGCTGATTTTTATGTGCTTAATATGAAGGATGATGACTCATCTAGATCTTTAATTTTTTTGGGAAGATCTTTTTTAAAAACATCTAGAACTAAAATTGATGTGCATGACGGTACACTTACAATGGAATTTGATGAAGAAGTTATTGAGTTTAATATTAATGATGCCTATGAGAGCTCTAGGATTTTCAAAGAAGAGATAAAAGCCTTTCATGATTGTATGGTTTCCAAGAAAAAAATTTATATTGGTCAGAAAGTTATACTATCTCATTCTAAATCAAAAATATTTCCTAGTAAATTTCATTCTAGATGGTTAGGCCCTTATATTGTTACTAATTTGTTTCCTCGTGGTGCAATTAAAATTCAAAGTTTGGATACAGGTCAAATCTCTAAGGTCAAGGGTCATCGTTTAAAGCCTTTTTATGAAGGTTTACAAGTGCATGAAGTTGAATGAAATGGGTTGAAATTTTCAAACTACAATTGAGCATGGCCATGTCTAGCCAAAGACTTTAAAGAAATACGCTTTTTGGGAGGCAACCCAAATTTTTTTTTTATTCATAACTATTTTTCTTAATTTTTATTGTTTTATTAGTATTAGATAAGATTTATGTTTGTTTTGGTGAAAAAAATTCCTTAAGAGGTGATTCAATAAGGCGTGCCCACGCCCTATTGCAAAAACTTTTCTGTAAAAAAAAAACAGAAGAAGTGTTTGAATAAGGCGTGCCCACGCCTTATGACGAAAGCACTTATGTTTTTCAAAAAATAAAAATAAAAAATAAAAAAAATTCAAAAGAGATTTTTTAATAAGACGTGCCCACGCCCTATTAAAAGTGTTTTTTTGCCAAAAAAAAAATTTCAGGTACTATTACTATTATTATTATTAATTTTTTTCTCATCTTCCACCTTCGATTGTCTTCTTCACAGATCCACCAAAGACCAAGATCACATTTTCATCACCGGTCCTCTCCCAGCTTCAAGCATCACCTAGTTCCTGTCCAAGGTTCTCCATCGGCGACTGCAGCAATTCCACATTCCGACTACAGCAGAACAACCGATAAAGCCGAAGCCACGCACCTACTTCGAACCCCTCCACCGCAATCTCTGCCAGCTCCATCGCCCCTTTGTAATTCAGATCCCTTCTCGGCATCATCCCCAAACTGACTGCACTTCCTTGCAGGAACTCCGGCAGAAGCAACCCGCTAGCCCCTTCCCCACGTCGCTTACCGGTCAGCTCCCGAACACCATCAGCACCGGGGATTGGTATTGAACTGCAGCCCTTCTCCGACCAGCAGCCACCAATCTTGTCCCTAAAATAAATTAAGGATTTTGACCTACGCTTTACTTCGTTGATTCTCAGATTTGGCTATTCTAAGTCAGGATTTGATAGAGACAAAAAAATGTTAACTTCTGTGAATAATTTAAGTCGAGGGAATGTTGGATTGTCATCAGATATGCCACCATTGACTCAGTGCTTGCCTTTGGAGCCGCTTACATTAGGCAATCAAAAATATACGCGGTCTGGAGAATTAAGTCAGGTTCTGGGTGTTCCTCATTGAAGCAATACATCCGAGGATCATTCTTTTGGAGTTTCACATCCTAACAGACTCCTTCGAACCAAGCAACCGGCAAGAGCAAACAACAAGCAACCGAGACGCACAGTCGACAGCCATCCCTCCCTCTTCATGAACAGAGTCCCCCAATCGGCAACACAGCACCGAGATTTATAGCAGAACAAATATCATCAGTGGTCGTTGGCTCCCTTCTTTTCGGTTCTGACGATCGCACCTTTCGACTGCAGTTCCGACAACAGATTCTTCCTCCTTCTCTCGGCTGCAGTTCCAGGCAGTACCCACCGCAGCCGATCAACATATTTTTTATTTTTATTTTTGCTATATTTTAAAAAAATAGAAAAAGAAAACAACAAAAAATAACAAAATAATAATACAATAAAATAAAATATTGTTGTGGTGGTGATCGACAAGTTTCAACTTTTACCATTTTTATCTTTAACATTATCTGATTTGGTGCAGTTATTTTTACTGGTTGGAGATTAACAATCGCACGAGGTGAGGAATTTTTCAATGGCTAGCAGTGAAAATTAAGGAGTTTCTTCCTCTCGTATGCATGCTTAGATTGGCAAAGTCGTGGAAGTCAACGCAATGCTTTACGCTGCTCAATATTTTTCAGGGAAGTTCCTTAATTCTCTTAATTTTTTAAAGTTTATGAGCACTTCTTTGAATACATTGGGGACAATGCATAATTTAGGTGTGGGGAGGGTATTTAATTGTGACTCTGCTGTTTGCCTTTTTTTCCTTTCATTCTTGATTATTGTTCATGAAAATTTTTACAAATCCAAAATTTTTTTTTCGAAAAGGTACATTAGTTGTTGTTTGTGATCTCTTTGAATTTTAGATTTTTTCAATGCTTATCCCATGAAAAAAATTGATGATTTATATATGTGCAAAACAGTTTTGAATTCTTATTAAAACATTGTGATTAGATACTTTTGATTCATTAGATGGAAAAATGTATATGATCTAGCACATATAACCCTTTTTTGGTGAGATTTGAGCCTATGAGCATTTATTACATCATGCTCCATTTCTTTGTTTGTGTGATTGTCATGCATAATCGACTATTCTGAAACTTTCTCTGTCATACATGTCTCAATCAACCCCTTTGATGAATATGATGCAATTAATCAAACAAAGAAATTTAGGTTAAACCATTTTTCTTGACATTATATCATTTCTTTTCTAGCCTACCCTTGTTATTATTAACCCCTAGAAAAACCACTTTGAGCCTAATCTTTTCTTTGGATTAAACCACATTACAAGCCATAATAAATCATTTTTGTTGATTTTTCCCTCTTTTTGAACCTTGAATTGATAAATCATATAGACTTATGCACATTAAACTTCAAAATATTTTTGAAAAGATTGCAACATGTTAAAAATTTAGTATTCCGCGCTATTACTTTCATTGAGTTCTTCTCTTTTAAAAAAACGAAAAAAAAAAAGTAGGAAAAAAAAAAGAAAGAAAAGAAAAATGAAGAAAAAAAATGTTAAATAAATGAAGAGAAAGAGAAGTAAGATTTTTATTGCTTGGAAGTTAGTTCTGAAAATTATATGACTGAAGCAATCTTTTGAAATCATTGATTTGAATTTTGTGTGAAAAGTTTTGTATTATTCCTTCAATTTCTTTAACCCAAAAATCCTTTTGTCATACCTTACCTAAGCCTCATTAGAACCCTTTGAGACCCTTAGATTTTTGTATCTTAATTCTGACACGACCTCCTTCCGTGACTTACCAAAAACCATAATAAATTTTTCACTTTTTACTTACCTTTCTCTCCTCGACAGTTGGGATGTGATTAGGCATTAGTCTTCTCATTCATACATACCTTACCATTTTTTTTTATCATACATGCATGTCATTATAAATATTTATTGACTGTACGTACACTTTTCTTATAAGTAAATTCATATACTTTACTATAATTACATCCTCAATATTTAAAACGTGTATATCACAGTGTTTATACATTGTTCAGATACAAAAGAGTACGCGCTGTATATACCTTTCGCTAGATGGGAATGGCAGCGGTCAAAAGGAATGCTATTTCTCGCCGACTGACTCTACTGCTGGTGATCTGTAGAGAGGGGGGGAAATGAAAGGGGTGAGCTAACTGGCTCAGTAAAGAAATCAAGCAAGCAAGTAGACATCCATGCTATCTACTAAAAATAATGCTTTGCCTTTCCTTCTCTCAAATCAAAAGCATGTTTCAAAATTTATATAATAATAGTACAGATTTAAAATCCCATATACTAAACTCATGCTGAGTTATTAATCATAGGCATTCATGCAAAAACAATGCATATTTATCATTTCGGAATGCCTTTATATAAAATATGCCATTTACATTCAAAACACAGTAAATATGGCATTTCACAACACAACACAACAACTGGGTTCCGACCTATCCCTCAGGTCTACCCGTATCATAAATACATGTGATATATCATGCGAGACTCAGTGGCTAAATGCAATATCTCCTGGACTATGGTCATATCCTATAATGGTGAAATCCCAGGCAACACAGAACTCGTTATGCGGGTTAACACTACTGTAACGAGAAGGAGGTCAGTCCATCACAACCGCCAGCAATCAACTACTCTCCTCCACAACTCCACAACAATCCACAGTATAGTGTACTCCATGCCACTCGCATGGTACAACATACACCCGTGGACCCTACCTCATGGTCAGGGTGCCTGCCATAGGTCTTAGCCCTCATACCACAGAATAATCAGTGCCACATCTCCAAATCCAATGGCGAACATTTCCAGTGTGACACTCAGTCTACACGAGGAAATCGTCACGGTTTTTCTAACATGTCTATATATCACGTAAAACTACAGTGCGCGTCCTGAGTGTAACTCAAATCCAACACTCTGCTTAAACACTGTATATGCATGTCAAAACATCAAATACTAGTGCGAGTAAACCTCCAGCACTAGGTCATGCATAGTTCTCATGTAAAACTCGAGTACGAGCTATTGCTCCAGCACTCTATCATGCATAAATCACATAAAATTGAGTACGAGCAATGCTCCAGTACTCTATCATGCATGTCAGATAAATGTAGTGCGAGTCTCACTCTAGCACTAAGGTATGTGAAAAACATCTGAAATTAAGTGCGAGCTGTGCTCTAGCACTATTGTTTTCACATAGTTCGGTAGATGGCTCTTTTAAAATAAGGATGTTTCAAAACATTAAAATCAACACTATAAAGTATGCTTAGTTTACATCAACCTTAAAACATTAGCTCATCTACTTACTCTTCTGCTACATAGCAGTAAAAACACTCAAAAACATTGTTTTCATGCTTTTTACAGCTTTTCCCAAAAGTTGACTTTTTGCCTAACTAGGGGTAAAATCATAATTTATCCATATCGGGTCCTTATAAATATTATTGATTTTCTTTAACCCTCGGACAATTTCAGTGAATGTAAAAGCAAATGAAAATAGACACAGATATCTCTAACTACTCGTAAAAGTCCCTTACCTTGGATCACGTTGCGTGACCTCACTTCCTCTGTGCTGCTCAAATCTCGCAGTCCAGTCAGCTCTCAATACGACTCTGGAGCTGCTTTTAACCATTCATTTGGTTAATTATACTTTTCTTATTGTATTACACATTTAATACAGTCTATTTCACTTAATGGGCCTGTTTACTCTTATTGGGCCTTAAACACTTAATTGGGCCTAACTCTGTCTTAAGCCTGTTTTCCACTTATTAATTCCCTTCATCAGGGTCTATTGGCTCATTGGGCCTGTCAATACCCATTGGACTTTGTTCCAAACTATTTGAATAGCCCATATATCATTTCCGACAGTTAATTTAAAAATTCGGATATAATTTATTTTATGCAGAAATTAATCCGAAATCCGCAAACTAAATTCAAATTGCGCAATAATGATACTATTGTCGTAAATAAGCTTTACTTACTCGAAATTATGCGATGGTGCACAAATCAAAGTTCTATCGGCTCACGTTCGGAAGTTATCGTGGAACTGCATAATTTTTATATTAAATTTCGGGTTAATTTTCGATCAAATACAATTCAAATTAAATTTCTCGAAAATCAATTCGGTCAATCTGACCGCGTATCGGCTTACCCGTAATTTGAGGTATTCCCGGGGATTTTCCTCTCATTTTTCCCTCTTTCTTTTCTTTTTCTTTTTCCTTTTTCTTTTCTTTTTTCTTTTTTCTTCCCTTTCCGGTTACGGTGCCATTTCGGGGCCCTCACCGTCACCGGTCGTTTCCAATCGTTTCGTCGGCTGCTATCGGTACCAAAAGAAGCGCCTCGGCTAGGAGGTCACTCGGCTGGGGTAGATCAGAGCCAAATCATCGTGGATCGTCAATAATCAGCTCGATTTCCTCTCAGATTTCCTTTCGTCGATTCGCCGGACTCAGGAGTCGTCGGCGCGCGTCGCTTGTACTAGTAGGTTCGCCCGGTGGTCCTCTCTCTTCTCCAACCCTTGCTTGGCCTCGTCGGTCATCGGTGGTTCGTCGGGGTTCTCGGGTCTTCCTCGGGTTCGCCTGTGTCTTCGCTTCACTGTTTTCTTTCCTTTTCTGTTTTCAGATTTCACAATTTTTTTTATTATAATTTTTTTATTATTATTTTAATCATTTAAAGTAAATTAAAAATCAAAAATATCTTCAAAAATCTTATTTTATTCATTTAATCAATAAATGAATTTATCAGTCTTAATTTGTCTTTCCGGTATATTTTTTCAATATTTTCGCTATAATTTTCTGAGGAGAAAATTCTAATTAATTCCAATAAATTCATATCTTGATCAATTGGACTCAAAATTCAATATTTTCCTCATTTTTGATCAAGATTTCTCAAATCCATATTTGTAATGAAATTTTCTTATTGAATTTATACTGGATTTTGGTCTTTTGACCGTTTTACCCTTCAACGTGTTCGAGACCAAGTTGAACCGACTTTCCTTCATAAACCTACTATCTTTTCTTATTTTAAATTCTTATTTTCAATCAACTTGATTTCGATCCCTTTTTAGCTTGGCCTATGGCCATCTCGGCCCTTATTTGGCTTTTATGTAGCTTACATGCATTTTAATTCTTTAATTGTCAATTGCATAATAGTAAATACTCTTCTTATGATTCAACCATGAAAATAAAGTGTTTATACACATAGGAATCATAAGGAACAAGCTACATACATAATCAAAAACACAGGTCTGACAATCCTCCCCAACTAAAAGAATTTGGTCCTCAAAATCAGAACCAAGTCAATCATCAAACAGCTGGGGTGCTTCTCTTGCATCAAGCTCTCTAACTCCCAAGTAGCCTCCTCGAAAGTGTGATGCTACCATAGAACCTTCACTAACCTGATAGTCTTCAACCTCAAAACCTAATCATTCCTATCCAGTATCTGAATCGGCCTCTTAACATATGACATGTCCTCACTGAGCTCCAATGGCTCATAGCTAATCACATGCGCCGGATCCAGATGATACTTCCGAAGCATTGAAATGTGGAAGACGTTATGCACGCCTGACAAATCTGGTGGCAATGTCAACCTATAGGCCTTATCTCTCACTCGATCAAGTATCTCAAAAGGTCCAATGTAGTGAGGACTCAACTTACCCCTCTTCTCAAATCTCGCAATACCCTTGGAAGGAGAAACCTTCAAAAACATGGACACACCAACTGCGAACTCAAGTGGCATGTGTCTCCTGTCAACGTAGCCTTCTGTCGACTCTGAGTTGTCCCTAATCTCTCAATTATCAACCGAACATCCTCAAAAGCCTATGTAACCAAATCAGGAGCAAAAAGCTTTCGGTCACCCACTTCTTCCCACCCAATAGGGGAACGACATCTACAGCCATACAAGGCCTCATACGGTGCCATCTCAATACTCGAATGATAACTGTTGTTGTAGGTGAACTCGGCTAATGGCAAATGATCATCCCAAGAGCCTCTAAAGTCCAGCACACATGCTCTCAACATATCCTCCAGAGTCTGTAAAGTTCTCTCTGACTGACCATCTGTCTAGGGATGGAAAGCTGTGCTCAAACTCAACTAGGTCCCCATGGCTTCTTGAAAATGTTCCTAAAAGTGAGAGTGAAGCGGGAATCCCTATCCGAGACAATGCTCACTGGAACACCATATAACCTCACTATCTCGCGTACATACAACCCTGCGAACGTACTTAGAGTATCGATAACTCTCATAGCTAAGAAATGGGCTGACTTCATCAGTCTATCAACTATCACCCATATAGCATCGTGATTCCTCCAGGTCCTCGGTAAACCCATCATGAAATCCATGGTGATATGCTCCCATTTTCATGTCGGTATAGGTAGAGGATGCAATAACCCTGCAGGTCTCTGATGCTCTACCTTCACCTGCTGACATACAAGACACCTCACTACAAAATCTGCCACATCCTTCTTCATACCCGACCACCAGTACACCTTCTGGAGATTTTGATACATTTTGTTGCTCCCCGGATGCAACGTGTACCTCAATGAATGAGCTTCTAACAATATCAATATCTTGGGCTCTGGGTCTCCGAGAACACATAGTCTACCTCTACACCTCAGTAGTCTATCAGAACTCAACTCAAAATTAGTCACTGTGCCTCTCTGCATTTGACCAATCACATCGATGCAATATGGTTCAATCTACTGAGCCTGTCTGATCCTGTCCAACAGATCTGGCTCTAAGGGTAGACTAGTAATCATACAATCTGCATCCCTGTCCGAAGGCACAACTCCCAAACTGAGGCTAGTAAACTGCTCTAGCAACTTGTGCTCCCTGACCATCCTATACGATACCATCCCAAGGCTTTTCCTACTCAAAGCATCTACTACAACATTAGCCTTCCCCGGATGATAAAGTATCTCACAATCATAATCCTTCATAAGCTCTAGCCATCTTCTCTGTCTTATGTTCAGCTCCTTCTGTGAGAATAGGTACATGAGGCTATTGTGGTCGGTAAATATCTGAAACTTCTCACCATACAAGTAGTGGCGTCATACCTTCAACTCAAACACTACAGCTGCCAACTCCAAATTATGGGTCAGATAGTTCTTCTCATGGTCCTTCAACTGTCAAGATCCATAAGCAACTACTCTCCCATCCTGCATCAACACATAGCCCAATCCCTAATGCGAAGCATCAGTATATAGTGAAAATCCTCCAGAACTGGTATGAATAGTGAGAATCGGAGCGGTGATCGATCGACTCTTCAGCTCCTGAAAACTCCTCTTATAATCCTCATCCCACACGAATGCAACACTTTTCCAAGTAAGACGCATCAACGGAGCAGCCAACTTCAAAAATCACTTAACGAATCTTCGATAGTACCCTGTTAAACCCAAAAAACCCCTGATCTCGACAACTGTCCTCAGCTGTTCCCACTGAACTACAACCTCAATCTTGGATGGATCTACTGATACACCATCGCTGGACACTACATGTCCCAAAAATGAGAGCTTTGTCAACCAAAAATCACACTTACTGGGTTTAGCATACAACTGCTGCCCTCGTAGAGTCTGCAATACAATCCTGAGGTACTGCTCATGCTCCTCCTCAGATCTCGAATATACCAATATGTCATCGATGAAAATGATAACAAACTGATCTAAATATGGCTTGAACACATCGTTCATCAAAGCCATGAAAGCTACGAGAGCATTTGTCAGTCTGAATGGCATAACTAAGAACTCATAATGGCCATATCGAGTCCTAAATGCCATCTTAGGTACATCTCCACTCCAGACTCTCAACTGATGATACCCAGACCTCCAATCAATCTTAGAAAAGACCTGCGCTCCCCAAAGCTGATCCAGTAAGTCGTCAATGCATGGAAGGGGATACCTATTCTTGATGGTAGCCTTATTCAACAATCTATAGTCTATACACAATTGGAGGCTTCCATCCTTCGTCCTCACAAACAAATCTAGTGCTCCCCATGGTGAAACACTCGATCTAATGAACCCCCTATCCAATAACTCCTGCAACTGTCTTTTGAGCTCCTCCAGCTCAACTAAGGCCATGCGATACGGTGGTCTTGAAATAGGCTTGGTACCAGACACCAAATCTATACAGAACTCCATCTCTCTATCTGGTGGTAACCTTGGCAACTCATCCGAAAAAACATCTGGGTACTCACTGACCACAAAAATATCTACCAACTCCGAATGTGCCTTATCCGTATCCACAACGTACGCAATGAAACCTTCAAGATATTGATTTCTTAGTCAGCATAATATTTTATTATTAACAACATATTTATTTCTTTCATTTCTTCCCATCAAACTTTACAACAACTTTCGTAGGGTTAGAAACATAACTGTCTTAATATAACAACCTAAAACAGCATGGATTGCAGATAACCAATCCATTCCTAAGATTACATCAAAGTCGCTCATGCTTAACAATATTAGATTGGTTGTCATATCTTTTCCCCTACTCTTTAAATTGCAATCGTTATACACATGTTCAACTAGCTAACTGGAATCCATAGACGTATTAATCAACATCATCATCCTTAAAGGAGTACGCTCTACATGCTTTGCTAACTTACTTGCAAATGAAGGTGATACAAATGAATGTGTGGCACCAAGATCAATTAAAATATATGCTTCTAAATCATAAATCAGGATGTTACCTCTAATCACATCCGTAGAAGCATCAGCTGTGTCCTGGTCCAAGGCATGTACTCGCCCTCATCTCATCACCTGCTTCCCCTTATCCTCTGCCGTCGCTCTCCCCCTCTGAACAGACGTACCAACTGGAGCTCTATCAGGCTCCTTGCCCTTCTGTCGGGCAGTCTCAAATGTCTCTGGCAAGCTCTAGCAATGTGCCTTTGTTTCCCACATTAAAAACACACAACAGAGCTCAACGGACAAGGTCTATGGCCATGATGTCTAACACATCTACTGCACTGATCTGTAGTAGGCCTCTGTCCTCCAATCACAATGCCTTTCGCTGGAGCTATGGCCGGGTATGTAAGAGGTCTAACTGGTCGCTCTCTGTCAGACCCGTGTTTTTTATTTATGTATCTAGCTTGTTCCTTATGATTACTATGTGTATGAACACTTTATTTTCATGGTTGAATCATAAGAAGAGTATTTATTATCATGCAATTGACAATTAAAGAATAAAAATGCATCTAAGCTACATCAAAGCCAAATAAGGGCCGAGATGGCCATAGGCCAAGTTAAAAAGGGATCAAAATCAAGTTGACTGAAAATAAGAAGTTAAAATAAGAAAAGATTGTGGGTTTATGAAGGAAAGTCGGTTCAATTTGGTTTCGAACAAGTACAGCGATAAAACGGTCAAAAGATCGAGATCCGGTATAAATTCAATAAGAAAATTTCATTAAAAATATGGAATTGAGAAATCTTGATCAATAACGAGGAAAATATTGAATTTCGAGTCCAATTGATCAAGATATGAATTTATTGGAATTAATCAAAATTTTCACCACGAAAAACTATTTCGAAAATATTGAAAAATATATACCGAAAAGATAAAATAAGACAGATAAATTCATTTATAGATTAAATGAATTAAATATGATTTTTTGAGATATTTTGAGATTTTTTATAATATTTTAATGAATAAAATAATAAAAAATAAATTATAAATAATTAAAAAAAGAAATCAAAAACGTGAAACTGGAATGCGAACCAGAGGAGGAAACCGACTCTCCTCTGATTCTCTTTGCCGACGACGACACAGAGGCAGATGGCGCGAGGGATGCTGGGTGAAGGGATGACCGGCACCGGGAGAATGATCGACAGTCACCAAGCACTTGGAATCGTCGCCGACGAGGAGATCAGAGAAGGGGGAGGCCGCGGGAGAGAAGGGTAAATCGGACGACATTCGACGTCGATCTACCCTAGCCCAAGCCAAAAGAAGGCTCTAGGAGCAAAGCCGAGTCAATTGGTGGTAGAATCGACCAGAGAACCGGTCGACAGCTCCGACAAAGGAAAAAGGAGACTGAACCGGACAGCCAGTTCAAGAAAAGGAAACTGCGTTGAACCGGACCGGACCGGTTTAGCCAAGGAAGAAAGAGGGAAAAGAGAAAAAAGAAAGAAAAAGATAAAAATAAAAAATGGGAAGATTTTCGGGATACACTGGACTTCGGGTAAGTCGGTAATAGGTCAAAAATGATCGATTTGATTTTCAAGAAATTTATTTAAATTATATTTGATCGAATATTAATCCGAAATTAAATATACAAATTATGCAGTTCGATGATAACTTCCAAACGTGAGCTGATCGAACTCCGATTTACACACCAACGCATAATTTCAGGTAAGTAAAGCTCATTTACGACAATAGTATCATTATTGCGTAATTTGAATTTAGTTTGTGGATTTTAGATTAATTTTTGTATAAAATAAATTATATCCAAATTTTTTAATTAATTGTCGTAAATGATATACGGGCTATCCAAAGAGTTTAGAACAAAGCCCAATGGGTATTGATAGACCCAATGGGTATTGATAGCCCAATGAGCAAATAGACTCTGATGAAGGGATATTAATAAGTGGAAAACGGGCTTAAGACAGAGTTAGACCCAATTAAAGTGTTTAAGGCCCAATAAGAGTAAACAAGTCCATTTAAGTAAAGTAGACTGTATTAAATGTGTAATACAGTAGAAAAAGTATAATTAACCCAGTGAATGATTAAATGCAGATCCGGAGTCATATTGAAAGTTGACCGAACTGTGAGATTTGAGCAGCACAGAGGAAGTGAGTTCACGCGACGTGATCCAAGGTAAAGGACTTTTGCAAGTAGTTAGAGATATATGTGCATATTTTCATCTGCTTTTACATTCACTGAAATTGTCTGAGGGTCAGAGAAAATCTATAATATTTATAGGGACCCGTTATGGGTAAATTACGATTTTGGCTCTAGTTAGGCAAAAAGTCAACTTTTGGGAAAAGTTGTAAAAGCCATGGAAACAATGTTTTTGAGTGTTTTTATTGCTGTGTAGGAGAAGAGTATGTAGATGAGTTAATGTTTTAATGTTGATGTAGACTAAGCACACTTTATAGTGCTGATTTTTATGTTTTGAAACATCCTTATTTTTAAAGAGCCATCTACCGAACTATGTGAAAACATTCGTGTTGGAGCACAGCTCGCACTTGATTTTAGATGTTTTTCACATACATTAGTGCTAGAGTGAGACTTGCACTATGTTTATTTGACATGCATGATAGAGTACTGGAGCATTGCTCGTACTCAGTTTTATGTGATTTGTGCATGATAGAGTGCTGGAGCGATTAGCTCGTACTCGAGTTTTACATGAGATGCATGACAAAGTGTTGGAGCATTGCTCGTACTCGATTCTTCATGATTTATACATGACATAGTACATGAGCGATTTGCTCATTCTTGATTTAAATGAGAACTATGCATGACCTAGTGCTTGAGGTTTACTCGCACTAGTGTTTGATGTTTGACATGCATATACAGTGTTTAGAGGTGGAGTGTTGACTGTGAGTCACATTCAAGACGCGCATTGTAGTTTTTACGTGATATATAGATATGTTAGAAAAACTGTGACGATTTCCTCGTGTAGACTGAGTGTCACACTGGAGATGTTCGCACGTGGATTTAGAGACGTGTCATTGATTATTCCATGGTATGAGGGCTAAGACCTATGGCAGGCACCTCGACCATGAGGCAGGGTCCACGGGTGTATGTTGTACCGTGCGTGTGGCATGAAGTACACTGTACCATGTATTGTTGTGAGTTGTGGAGGAGAGTTGTTGATAGCTGGCGGTTGTGATGGACTGACCCCCCTCCCATTATAGCAGTGATAACCCACACACCGAGTATTGTGTTGCCTGGGATTTCACCATGTTAGGATATGGCCATAGTCCAGGAGATATTGCATTTAGCCACTGAGTCTCGTATGATATATCACATGTATTTATGATACGGGTAGACTTGAGGGATAGGTCGGAACCCGGTTGTTGTTGTGTTGTGTTCTGAAATGCCATACTTACTGTGTTTTGAATGTAAATGGCATATTTTATATAAAGGCATTTTGAAATGAAAAATATGCACTGTTTTTACATGAATGCTTATGATTGATAACTTAACATGTGTTTAGTACATGGGATTTTAAATCTGTACTATTACTATATATATTTTGAAACATGCTTTTGAATAGAGAGAAGGAAAGGCAAAGTATTATTTTCAGTAGATAGTATGGATGTTTACTTGCTTGCCTGATTTCCTTACTGAGCAGATAGCTCACCCTTTTCATTTTCCCTCTTCTCTACAGATCATCGACAGTAGATTGAGTCGGCTGAGGTATAGCATTCCTTTTGACCACTGCCATTCCCCATCTAGCGAAAGGTATACACGATGCGTACTCTTTTGTATCTGAACAACGTATAAACATAGTGATGTACATGTTTTAATATTAGGGATGTAATTATATTAAAGTATATGAATTTGCTTACAAGAAAAGAGTACGTACAGTCGATAAATATTTATAATGGAATGCATGTATGATATGAAAAAGAATGGTAAGTTATGTATGGATGAGGAGACTAATGCCTAAACACAGCCTAACTGTCGATGAGAGAAATGTAAGTAAAAAGAAAAAAATTTATTGTGGTTTTTGGTAAGTCACGTGTGAGAGGAGGGTGTGACAGAATGGTATCAAAGCTTAGTTGGTCTGATGTGAGTAGGTATTAGTAATTAGGAAAATGTACATCCCCATATCACTATGTTTTGTTCAGTTATAATTGTGTATACAAGATAGGAATTGGGTAAATTAATGTTTGTGAATGCAGAAATTGAGCCATTATGGCTGATACCAGTCGTGGTAAAGGGGCGAGAAGTAGGGCTAGAGGCCCTAGAGATAGGCTTGAGAGCCGAGATGAATTTTCATCTGACTTAGTGACGTAGAGTCTCATTGAGGTACCAGGTACTACCGAGGTACCAGAGACTACTGAGACACGCTTCACTAGGATAAAGCGTATCCTAGAGGCGATAGTAGAGTTGTTGGCACAGACTCTGCCAGGTAGACAGAGACAGGATACAGAGACTACGACTAGGGAGGCAGTTACACCTGATACACTTGTACAACTTGTACAGATGCCACAGACTACTGACACTCCTACACCCCCACCAATTCAGGGTAGTAGTGGATTAGGATATGGGTGTGATCTTGACAAACTGTGACAATTCGAGAAGCTTAGCCCTCTATCTTTTTGAGGGGTCAAGGACCCAGCTAGTGCTGAGGAGTGGATTAGAAAGATGGAGAAGTTGTATGATTTCTTTGATCGTAAGACTTCAGAGAGAGTCGTATTTGCTGCGTTCATACTGAAGGGAATGGTAGAGCATTAGTGGAAGTCCACCAGGCTGATATTGAGAGCTCGACACATAGAGATTAGTTGAGAGATGTTTCTAGAGGCCTTCAGAAGGCAATTTGTTTTAGATACGGCGCAGCATAGACTGCAGGCCGAGTTTTTGGAATTGAGCCAGGGGAATCTCTCAGTAGACGAGTACGAGAATAGATTTTTGGCCCTATGGAGGTATGATCCCGATACCATGTACAGTGAAACCAGGAAGGTCCGTAGATTTATCGATGGATTGAGACCAGTGTTACGGTCTAGGTTGGTACCATTTGATATTGGTACGTATGATGAGGCAGTGTGCAGGGCGTAACTTTACGAGCAGGACTACAAGAGGAATGCCTCTGAGTTTGGGAAGTTTAGTCAGAGCTGAGATAGAGAGAGGAAGAAGCCGACTAGAGATAGAGGTTTAAGTTATAGAGGAGGGAGGAGACTCTTTGATAAGGGACCACTGATATAAGAGGTGCGAAAGAGACCAGTTAGACCTCCTACATACCCGGCCATAGCTCCGACGAAGGGCATTGTGATTGGAGGACAGAGGCCTACTACAGATCAGTGCAGTAGATGTGGTAGACATCATGGCGATAGACCTTGTCTGTTGAGCCCTATTTTGTGTTTCCGATGAGGGAAACAAGGGTACATTGCTAGAACTTGCCCAGAGACATTTGAGACTACCCCACAAAAGGGCAGGGAGCCTGATAGAGCTCTAACTGGTACATCTGCTCAAAGGGGGAGAGCGACGGCAAAGGAGAAGGGGAAGCAAGTGATGAGTCGCGAGCGAGTACATGCCTTAGACCAGGACATAGCTGATGCTTCAGCGGATGTGATTCGAGGTAACATCCTAATTTATGATTTAGAAGCATATGTTTTAATTAATCCTAGTGCCATGCATTCATTTGTATCGCCTTCATTTACATGTAATTTAGAAAAGCATGTAGAGCGTACCCCTTTAAGGATGATGATGTTGATTTGCACGCCTATGGATTCCAGTCAGCTGGTGGAACATGTGTATAATGATTGCAAGTTAAGAATAGGGGAAAAGGATATGACAGCCAATCTACTCTTGTTAAGTATGAGCGACTTTGATGTAATTTTAGGAATGGATTGGTTATCTGCAAAACATGTTGTTTTAGATTGTTATGCTAAGACAGTTATGTTTCCTAACCACATCTATTGCACTGATCTCTAGTAGGCCTCTGTCCTCCAATCACAATGCCCTTCATCGGAGCTATGGTGGGGTATGTAGGAGGTCTAACTGGTCTCTCTCACACCTCCTCTATCAATGGTCCCATACCGAAGAGTCTCCTCCCTCCTCATAACTGAAACCTCTATCTCTAGCTGACCTCTTCCTCTCTCTATCTCAGCTCCGACTAAACTTCCCAAACTCAGAAGCATTCCTCTCGTAGTCTTGCTCACATAATTGCGCCCTGCGTACCGCCTCATCATACGTACCAATATCCAGTGGTACCAATCTAGACCTTAACACCGGTCTCAATCCATCGATAAATCTGCAGACCTTCCTTGTCTCGCTGTACATGGTATCGGGATTATACCTCCCCAAGGCTAAAAATCTAGTCTCGTACTCATCCACTGTTACACTCCCCTAGCTCAATCCCAAAAACAAGGCCTGCAGTCGACGTTGCGCCGTATCTGGAACAAACTACCTCCTGAAGGCATACAGAAACATCTCCCAACTAATCTCTATATGTCGGGCTCTCAATATCGACCCGGTGGACTTCCACCAATGCTCTGCCGTTCCCTTCAGTAGGAACGCAGCAAATACGACTCTCTCTAAAGTCGTACAATCAAAGAAGTCGTACAACTTCTCCATCTCTCCTATCCACTCCTCAGCATTAACTGGGTCCTTGACCCTTCGAAAAGATGGAGGTCCAAGCTTCTGGAACTGTCGCAGTCTGTCAAGATCACATCATATCCCAATCCACTACTACCCTGAACTGGTGAGGGTGTAGGAGTATCCATAGTCTGTGACATCTGTGTAGGCTATGCAGGTGTATCAGGTGCAACTGCTTCCCCAGTCCCAATCTCTGCATCCTGTCTCTGTCTACCTAGCATAGTCTGTGCTAACAACTCTACTATCACCTCTAGGATACACTCTATCCTCGTGAAGCATGTCTCGTAGTCTCTGGTACCTTAGTAGTATCTGGTGGCGTATGGACAGACGAAGACTCACCCTGGCTAGCTGGCCTACCTCTACGGCCTCTAGCCTTACCTCTCGCCCCTCTACCACGGTGGTAATTGCCATAAATGCTATATTTCTGCATTCACAACCATAAATTAGTCCAATTCCTATCTTGTATACACAATTGTAACGGAACAAAACACAGTAATATGGGGATGTACATTTTTATTAATTACTAATACCTACTAAAATCAGACTAACTACGCTCCAATACCATTCTGTTACAACCTCCTTCCGTGACTTACCAAAAACCACAATAAATTTTTCACTTTTTACTTACTTATCTCTCCTCGACAGTTGGGCTATGATTAGGCATTAGTCTTCTCATCCATACATACCTTACCATTCTTTTTCGTATCATACATGCGTGGCATTATAAATATTTATTGACTGTACATACACTTTTCTTATAAGTAAATTCAAATACTTTACTATAATTATATCCCCAATATTTAAAATGTGTACATCACTATGTTTATACATTGTTCAGATACAAAAGAGTACGTGTTATGTATACCTTTCGCTAGATGGGGAATGGCAGTGGTCGAAAGGAATGCTATACCTCAGCCGACTCACTCTACTGCTAGTGATCTGCAAAGAGGGGGAAAATGAAAGGGGTGAGCTAACTGGCTCAGTAAGGAAATCAGGCAAGCAAGTAGACATCCATACTATCTACTGAAAATAATGCTTTGCCTTTTCTTCTCTCAATTCAAAAGCATGTTTCAAAATTTATATAATAATAGTACAGATTTAAAATCTCATGTACTAAACTCATGCTGAGTTATCAATCATAGGCATTCATGCAAAAACAATGCATATTTATCATTTCGGAATACCTTTATATAAAATATGTCATTTACATTCAAAACACAATAAATATGGTATTTCACAATACAACACAACAACTGGGTTCCAACCTATCCCTCAGGTCTACCCGTATCATAAATACATGTGATATATCATGCGAGACTCAGTGGCTAATGCAATATCTCCTAAACTATGGCCATATCCTATAATGGTGAAATCCCAGGCAATACAGTACTCGGTGTGCGGGTTATCACTGCTGTAATAGGAGGGGGGTCAGTCCATCACAACCGCCAGCTATCAACAACTCTCCTCCACAACTCCAAAACAACACACGGTAGAGTGTACTCCATGCCACTCGTACGGTACAACGTACACTCATGGACCCTGCCTCATGGTCAGGGTGCCTGTCATATGTCTTAGCCCTCATACCATTGAATAATCAGTGCCACGTCTCTAAATCCACGTGCGAACCTCTCTAGTGTGACACTCAATCTACACGAGGAAATTGTCACGATTTTTCTAACATGTTTATATATCACGTAAAATTACAGTATGCATCCTGAGTGTGACTCAAATCTAACACTCCACTTGAACATTGTATATGTCATGCCCCGCTTTCGGGAACCCTTCTATCCATACACTCTCTACTACGGTTGGGCTGTGAGAAGATGCAATTACTAAAAATTCATTCATTTACAGCGGAATATTTAAAACTTTAATTCACACTCCCAGGTGTGTGTGTAAATACACAAAATTAATTGTATAAATACCATGTGCTTACATATCATCCCCATAATACTGTTTACAATTCCAGGATATAACTGTGCGATACAATATATTAGATACAAAATACTCGTGTATACAAATCTTATACCTTTGCGGATTGTGGGAGCTGTTCAACACAAAAGACTTAGAGACCACCGCTCTCTTACTTCTCAGTACCTGGAGGGGGAAAATAGTGGGATGAGCAAACCACAGCTCAGTAAGGAAATGTATGCTAGCAGGTAGATATCGTACTACCTACATAGCCCATGAATGCATAAACCAAAACCATGTTTTCGTTATAAATGGAAATATCATACGAACAATGCATTTAAACACATATTTCTCAATAGCATTTTCGTGTAAATCAAATGTCAAACTTCCATTTAAAACATGCTCATAAATAGTGCCCTCGTGGCATGAATGTGAAATCAGAGATTTATTAAAACACGAAATCTCTTTCACTTCTCAAATCATTCTTTCTCACAAATCTCTTTCTTTTCTGAGATTGTCTCTGTTTCTCGATTCTCTGAGACAGGCATGGAATTTTAGGCAATCAAATATCCACGACTTATGGCCACAGTCAGTGATCCCAGGCCTCACTGATCGGGTGTGCACAGGGTATCACTTCGCCTGAAGGGGGATAGGTCAGTCCTACCCTCCGGCTCATTTCAATCCACCTCATCTCCTCGTATACTCACGGTGAAGATACGTCGAGTGTCATCTACGCGATACTCGTACTCACGTGCACCCAGCACGGTACATAGTATACCAACGGGTGACTACACTGTTCTACGTACAACCGTGGACCTAAGTCCATACTCCAACTCCGATGGACTTTTTATCCTTAAACCATGTCTCATATACCAGGCGAGCAAGCAGCGTGACACACAGTCAACGCAAAGCTCCAGCGCGGCACGATCTATCGTTAAGGCTTAGCCCGTTCAATTGGCCGTCGGTTGGTATCCCCTTGGGTCCCAGACCCCCAGGTTCACCTTAACTCAACAAAACAGGTGCGAGCAAAGTTCCTGCACTTTCTCAAAACCCTCGTGCGAGTTAAAACTCCCGCACGGTACATCAAGGCTTTAAACCGGGTGTGAGCTAACGCTTCAACACCAAATCTCATCTCAAAACTGATAGATGGCTATTTTCTCTTTTTAAAACTCAAAACACGTTATTCGTACAGCATGCCTCTTCATGCTAAAACATGTAAAATTAGCCAACCTATCATCAACATTTCTCAATCATAAATAACAATGTAAAATTGAGAACATCATTGAAAACATGCATATCATGCTATTTCCTTACCCTATCCCATTTCTCAATACATATATACGTTATAGTACTTTGCATACTTCCATATCATTTCATAGAATTATCATATCGCACTAGTCTAGCAATATATCTACGAAATTACCGTAAAATATGTACGAACATCTCTATAGCTAACACACAGTCCCTTACCTCGTTTTACTTGTGTGCAACTATCCGCCTTTATGCTTCTCGCGTTCTCATCTCGACTCGCTCCGGCGTATCATCCGAAACTGAAATTCATCCATCAACATTTGAGTTAATGTTTCTAACTCTTATTCAACTAAGCATTTATCCAATGCCTTAATTACACATTTTTACCCTTTGTGGTAAATCTCACAATTTATCCCAATATCAACATTTCCAAACCATTTCCACAACATACTCATCCACTCAAGATATCTCATTCATCATAAACACTCCCACACTCCACTTTCTCACACTTGACCATTTCTATGTTATATTCATTCCATACCATTTTAGGTAGTTCTATCCACAACATGCACACCCAAATATCTTTATAATCATTAACTAAACCAATGTACTTGGATTTGTGCATTAGAACTTACCTCATTGGATTTCCTCTTGCTCCAATTAGGATTGCCCTTTATTTCTTCAATCCATCAAATGGGGAAATGCCTCTAGACTATGTTGTTCTTCTTTTTGTTGTGAACAACTTTGTCTCTAATAGACTCTCCTTAAATCTCACTGAAAATGGCTAGATTTAGGAGTGAGAAACTAGGTTTTCTTTGAGTTGAAGTGGAAAGGAAATGGTTGTCCCGAAATTCTGATGATCCAACTGCTCCCATTTATAGTTTTGACTTGATGAGATCGATCTTCCTTGGGTGGAGATCGATCTGTTCCTCAAAAATCTCTCTTTTCTAAGACGTTTTAAAGGTAGGAGATCGATCTGTCGAGACTGGAGATCGATCTGCTTTCAAACAGAAGCTTAAGGAGATCGATCTGGTCTTACGGGAGATCGATCTGCTTCTAACCCGAGAGCTAAGGAGATCAATCTGCTTCCTTTGGAGATCGATCTGTTCCCTTCCGTTTCTCACATAAGGGCATTCTGGCTCTCCCAGATCGATCTCTCATCCTATGAGATCGATCTGGCCTTCACAAATTCCAGATTTTCCTGCAGTTTTTCTGCAATAACCCTTACCAAACACCCTTAATTTGCTACCATGATCATTTCCTTATTCATTCATCTTTGAGACTTGAAAATGGGATTCATCCTCACTACATACACATTAAAACTTGTGTACAATCTTTGTATGACCAAATATATACGATATTACTCAAAGGGAAATATACACTTATGTAAATCTTTCCTTCCATTTTACTATACTACTCATATTCCATTTCGATCACATTCTTCTCGTGTTCAAGTTTATTTCTTCCTACTCATTCATAATGCAACTTGTACGTATAATCACAATTCTTACTATAAGTGCGTACATAATCTTATGAACTTACATTGCATACACTTCACATTACAATACATCATCTTACTTATGATTTTAATTACATTCCCATGTTCCTATATACATAGCTATACATGTACGAGGTCTCACAGTATATGCATGTCAAAACATCAAATACTAGTGCGAGTAAACCTCCAGCACTAGGTCATGCATAGATCTCATGTAAAACCCAAGTACGAGCTATTGCTCCAGCACTCTATCATGCATAAATCACATAAGACTGAGTACGAGCAATGCTCCAATACTCTATCATGCATGTCAAATAAATGTAGTGCGAGTCTCACTCTAGCACTAAGGTATGTGAAAAACATCTGAAATTAAGTGCGAGCTGTGCTCCAGCACTATTGTTTTCACATAGTTCGGTAAATGGCTCTTTTAAAATAGGGATGTTTCAAAACATTAAAATCAACACTATAAAGTATGCTTAGTTTACATCAACCTTAAAACATTAGCTCATCTAATTACTCTTCTGCTACACAGCAGTAAAAACACTCAAAAACATTGTTTCCATACTTTTTACAACTTTTCTCAAAAGTTAACTTTTTGCCTAACTAGGGGCAAAATCATAATTTACCCATATCGGGTCCATATAAATGTTATTGATTTTCTTTGACCCTCAGAAAATTCCAGTGAATGCAAAAGTAGATGAACATACGCACAGATATCTTTAACTACTCACAAAAGTCCCTTACCTCGGATCACATCGTGTGTCCTCACTTCCTCTGTGCTACTTAAATCTCGCAGTCCGATCAGCTCTCTATACAACTCTGAAGCTGCATTTGACCATTCATTGAGTTAATTATACTTTTCCTACTGTATTACGTATTTAATACAGTCTATTTCACTTAATGGGCCCATTTACGCTTATTGGGCCTTAAACACTTAATTGGGCCTAACTCTGTCTTAAGCCCGTTTTCCACTTATTAATTCCCTTCATCAGCGTCTATTGGCTCATTGGGCCTATCAATACCCATTGGGCATTGTTCCAAACTTTTTGGATAGCCCACATATCATTTACGACAGTTAATTCAAAAATCTGGATATAATTTATTTTATGCAAAATTTATCCGAAATCCGCAAACTAAATTCAAATTGCACAATAATCATACTATTATCATAAATGAGCTTTACTTACCCAAAATTATGCGATGGTGCACAAATCGGAGTTTGATCGCCTCACGTTTGGAAGTTATCGTCGAACTGTACAATTTTTATATTAAATTCTGGGTTAATTTTCGATCAAATACAATTCAAATTAAATTTCTCGAAAATCAATTCAGTTAATCTGATCACATATCGGCTTACCCGTAATCTGAGGTATTCCCGGGGATTTTCCTCTCTTTTTTCCCTTTTTCTTTTCTTTTTCTTTTTCCTTTTTCTTTTCTTTTTTCCTTTTTCTTCCCTTTTCGGCTATGGTGCCGTTTCGGGGCCCTCACCGTCGCCGGTCATTTTTGACCATTTTGTCGGCCACTACCAGTACCGAAAGAAGCGTCTCGGCTAGGGGGTCACTTGGCTGGGGTCGATCGGAGCCAAATCACCATGGATCACCAACAATCAGCTCGGTTTCCTCTTGGATTTCCTTTCGTCGATTCGCCGGACTCAAGCGTCGTCGACGCGCGTCGCCTGTACCAATAGATTCACCCGGTGGTCCTCTCTCTTCTTTGACCCTCGCCTAACCTTGTCGGTCGTTAGTGGTTTGTCGAGGTTCTCGGGTCTTCCTCGGGTTCGCCTGTGTCTTCACTTCACTGTTTTCTTTCCTTTTCTGTTTTCAGATTTCATGATTTTTTTTATTATAATTTTTTTATTTTAATCATTTAAAATACATTAAAAATCCAAAATATCTTCAAAAATCTTATTTTATTCATTTAATCAATAAATGAATTTATTCTTTTCGATATTTTTTTCAATATTTTCGAGATAATTTTTCGAGGTGAAATTTCTTATTAATTCCAATAAATTCATATCTTGATCAATTGGACTCGAAATTCAATATTTTCCACATTTTTTATCAAGATTTCTCAAATCCATATTTGTAATGAAATTTTCTTATTAATTTATACCAAATTTTGGTCTTTTGACCGTTTTACCCTTCAACGTGTTCAAGACCAAATTGAACTGATTTTCCTTCATAAACCCACTATCTTTTCTTATTTTAAATTCTTATTTTCAGTCAACTTGATTTAGATCCCTTTTTAGCTTGGCCTATGGCCATCTCGGCCCTTATTTGGCTTTTATGTAGATTACTTGCATTTTTATTCTTTAATTGTCAATTGCATGATAGTAAATACTCTTCTTATGATTCAACCATGAAAATAAAGTGTTCATACACATAGGAATCATAAGGAACAAGCTACATACATAATCGAAAACACAGGTCTAACAAATTCATTCATTGGTGGAAGAGGTGTGATGAATTTGCAAGCTTATAGTAAGAAATCTTCTATGCAGTGACTTGAGAGTACATTGATATATATACCTTAAACACTAAGAGTGTGATGAGTGAAATCCAATTGCGAGGGTGTTAGATCTTATCTACTTTATGAACTTAATTGAATCATTAAGGTGCTATTCATGTGTGTTATGAGAATTCGCTTTAAAAACTTGTGTTTTAATGCTTAACAGGAATGTTTTGGATGAGTATAGGAAGAGGATGAAGGAATGATGAGAAGAGATTATCAATTTAGACTATTGTAAGCTTGAGGACAAGCAATGTTTAGATATGGGGGAATTTGATAAGTTGCATATTAGACATATTAATTGTCATATTTTCCCATGATTTAAATTCTTTTATATGCTTAAATTTTGGATTTGACATATATTTCTATTTTGTATTGTGAATGAAGGAAAAGAAATAAAATTGACTAATGTTGCAATTTTTTATCAAGTCACAAAATCAGAAGAAATCTTGGTGTAAGACGTGGGCACGCCTAAGGCAGTGACAAGAATTGCAAGACAAATATGTGAATTCAAGTCAAGATAGCTGAAGTTGACTTAAACAGTCTAAAGATAGCAAGTGAAAGATTTTTTTATTAAGGAAGAGATATGCAATGACTGACTTTGGCAAGTGTTGAAAAAGGAAAGAAGATTATTCGTAATCAAACTCAATCAGAGAAATTTCCTTTGGAAATAGATTTTGGGGTTAGGAGATTTAGTATTTATAGACTAAGAGTGGAAAGGGAGATAGTCTTGAATCTTCAATCATCATAGACACAATTTTATATTTTATTATCCTGGCCGGAACCTGTACGCAGCAATTATACGGAGGTGCATGCATAAAGGTTTAAAACTCATTTCTTATCTGAATCTTAAGGACAGAACCCTACCCTATTCTCGAATCCTCTACCGAGCTTAACCCTGCCCGTATTTCCTTTTGAAGGGGGCCAAAGAAATATCTCCATCTGCAACCAACAGTCTTTCTTCGAAATTCTACGGAACAGGTCGATCATCCCCTCCCGTTTGTTTTAGAAACTTTTCTTAAGGTCTCCTTGCCAAGAGCTCCCTGGTGACGACAGAGGAAATAACCCGCCTGCTATGGCGGGGCGGCTTTTTTGTTTCACAATAAGACCTGGACGATTATCCCTACCCTCGGTAGCTTACGAGTTTACGTCCATCCCTGGTCAGGTACAGTTTCCTTTCGATTTCTCCCTTGGTGTTTTTCTCTGAACTTATGGCTTGCTAAATTTTTAGTCTAACCAAAGGATAATTAAAGTTTGGGTTCTTCAAAAATGGTGAGATCTATTTAGTTTTATCTTGTTCTTTTATATCTTTGCTAT
Source organism: Firmiana major (assembly GCA_033439115.1). Taxonomy (NCBI): domain Eukaryota; kingdom Viridiplantae; phylum Streptophyta; class Magnoliopsida; order Malvales; family Malvaceae; genus Firmiana; species Firmiana major. Next base: position 31,250,855 of record CM065913.1, on the reverse strand, counting down.
TTATATATGTTCTATGCTTGTTTAAATTATTGTTTTGATTGATTGTGCAAAAAGGGTCATTTGTTCAATTGTCAGGATAATATATCACCAATTAGAAATCTGAATTCGTAATTGTTTAGGCATTCTAATATAAGTGGTAAATAACATAATTGATTACAGATAGGTTTTCAATTCTATGTTAAGAAAATATATAATCTAGCTTAAATTAACCTACATGTGTGTTTGTTGGTTAGAATTGGTAGTCTCTCTAGTTTTAATGTTGTTAGTAAATTAAATCTTAAGATCGTATCTAAGATTGTTTAACTGACAAGAGAAATAATTAGAGATCGTATCCTGATTATCGAAGAAGTAATGAGGGATAGGTTGTTAGGTCGTACCAATAACCATAACCAATTTGGTAAAAATTAAAAGAACTCATTTTTACATCAATGATCAATTCTATGAACCCATTCTAAAATTATTCCTTTGGTTGGATGTTTTCATCATATTGATTTTATCCCCACATTTTACATATTGATTTTTCTCTGCTACATTTTAATATATTAATTTTTCTTTTTATTCTCACTACAACAAAATCCCCATTTTACTTTTTAAATATTTTACAGAAAAATAAATCTAACCAATCTCTTGGGAAACGACCTTACTCAACTATACTGCAATTTTAATTCATTTTTAAGTAGGAATTATTATTGTTGGTCTCGACAGCCACCATACGTACACTTGAGACTGTGTAGGTTACACATGGCATGGGTAGATAAGTCATATGGTAGGCACCCTCAACCATGATATGGGTCTGTGGAGTATGTTGCACCGTGTAGATCACATGGAGTACATTGTACCGCGTGGTTGTGATGTTGATTGGAAAGTCTGGCGTAGGACTAACCTACCTTCGTTCCAGCATGATACCCTGCACACCGGGATCCGTGTTGTCTGGGATGATTATGACATAGTTGGCCAACATAGTCTTTGATATATATAGTGACTACCTGTCTCACATGATATCACATGGTTTGCAACACTCAGTATGATTTGTATGGTCCAGGGTAGACCCAAGGGAGGGGTCGACCCTTGTGGGATTGTGTTTAAAGAAATGGTTTTTTGCTAATTGTGGTGAATCCTGAGGGACGTTTTGTGATGAGTTTTTAATGATGATGAGTATGAGAGGTTTTACATGATGATTTTCCATGTTTTTAACATGCCTATTTCCATGTTTGCAGTACATGATATATGTATATACATGTGGCATAGTGTTGATGTTTCCTCATGCTCTAGATGCTAGTAATTTTATGCATGACACTATAAGCATGTAGATAGTGTAGTTATCTACCATGTTTGCATTATTGCCTTACTGAGCATGTGGTTGCTCATCCCTTCATTTTCCCCCTTCTACAGTGCTCACACAGTCCTTGTGAAGGACTGAGGCATTATTGTTAGATATCCGCTACTCTCCATCGCCCAGAGGTATACACATAAGAATTCTTTTTGTATCTAAACATGTGATAGCACAGTAATCATTTTGAAATGTAATATGGAGGATGTAAATGTTAGTAAACATGTCATGTATAAGTACATGACTTAATTTTCAAATGTATGGTATTGTTTTTGATTAATTGGAAAATATATGGAAATGGTGATTATTATTAACTCATAGCCCAACTATATTTGTGAAGGATGTTCACGACTGGGTACGTTAACGGTTAAAGCGAAAACTTTATAGTGATTTTCAGACGAAATGGATCAAAAAGGTCATGACACTACCATTCTACATCAGCACACAACCCAAACCCTAGTGGGAGGCATCGTTGTACACTTTAAACCCTTCTGAACCACTCGAAATGGTCAAGACTAGTGTTGTAGTCAATCGATGCTTGAGCTCTTGGAAGCTCTGCTCACACTGATCAGACCACTCAAACGAAACATTCTTGCGTGTCAATCTGGTCAATGGAGCTGCTATCCAGGAGAACCCCTTAACAAATCTTCGATAGTACCCTGCCAATCCCAGGAAATTTTGAACCTCAATGTAAGACCCAAATTTTTATCATATTTCCTTATGATTCACGCGATGTAAACATGATTATATGTAAATTGAATCATAAGAAGAGTTTTACGTGAATGAAAAATGCAAATGGAATGAATAAAATTCCTGAATGCATTTAAATATCAAATAGAGATTTAAATGGCCACATATTAAACAAATAGGATTCGGACCATTCGGATTTGAGATAAAAATTTAAAACACGAAATGAGAAAGCGTTCGTGAAGGGAAGTTGTGTTGATTTGGTATGAGACCCCGTACATGTATAGTTGTAATGTGTGTAATTGGATCAAATAAATGTGAATGGACTTGTAATGTAAAGTATAATTGATGTAAGTCCATGGATTCAATGTACATATGTGTAATATGATTTGTAATGTACATACAAGTTTCATTGAGTATGAATATGAAGAAATGAGTTCTTACAAGTGATGAATGTGAATGGAACTCAAAATGAGTAGTGTGGTAAAATGGAATGAAGTTATGCTTCCATTTAGTTTGGAATGTGATACTTTTGGATATACAAGGAATGCACACAAGTTTCAATGAGTATAAGGTATGAATGGATGTCATTTTCAAGTCATAAAGGTGGATGGATGATAAAATGGCCATGGCAACAGATTAAGGATGTTTTAATGTGAGTTGCAGCAGGAAAACTACAGAAAATCTGGAAAGTATGAAGGCCATATCGATCCCATAGGATGAGAGATCGATCTGGAAGAGCCAAAATACTCTTATTTGGGCAATGGAATAGAGCAGATCGATCTCCAATGGGGCTAGATCGATCTCCTAACCATTTTGGAATGAAAAGATCGATCCTCAAGCATATAGATCGATCTCCTTAGCTCTCTGTTTAGGAGCAGATCGATGTCAAGCTTCGACAGATCGATCTCATGCTTAAAATACCATGAAAAAGAAGGATTTAAGGGGACCAGATCGATCTCTTCTTGGTGCAGATCGATCTCCTCAAGTGATTTCTATAAAAGGAGTGCTAAAAATCTAAGAATTTCAGGAAAAACACCATCCTTCCATTTTTAACCCAAAAACTTAACTTTCTCTCTCTAAAATCAGCCATTTCTAGTAAGAATTGAGGGGAGGCCATTAGACACTAAGTTGTTCATCTTGAGGAAGAGAACAACATAGTTGGAACCCAAAATTCCATTGTTGGTATTGAAGGAGCTAAGGGCATTGACATTTGGAGCAAGAAGAAAAACCAGATTTGGTAAGATTCTAACACTCCAACTCTGGTACATTGTCTATTTAATTGATTTTGGAGTTGTTTGGCATAAGTATGGATGGTTGGAAACACCTAGGTTGTGTTAGAAACTAATGTAACCTAGGAAATGGATATAGTCTAGTGTGAGAAAGTGTGGATTGGGTATGTTGATGACTTGTGGGTTATGATAAGCTGTTGTTGAAGTGGTATGGATGATTTGAGATGGGTAAATAAAGCCACATTATGAGTATAGGGAATTTATGGAAATGAGTATGTAAAATACTTGGTAAATGCTATAGTGAAGAAGTCAATGAAATATGAACACTATGGTCTTAGTATCGATTTAATATCGATTTGGAATGAGTTGATAGGCCTAAAAGGAATCCATAGACTAGAGAAATGAAACAAGGCCTTATGAGCGTTAATAGAAACTATAGGTCGAATTGACTATAGTGAACGCACGATATCCTATTATATGGATCGAATATAATGTGAAATATGATTATACGCAGTTTCGAAGAGTCCGGTGGAGACGAATCGAATCGTACGAGTAAGCAGCTCTAAGGAAGTGGAATCACGCACCGCGGTTCCAGGTAAGGGAATTTTGTAAGTATATAGAGGTAGCTGCTCGTATTTTGAACTCGTGGGTATATAGGGCTTTGGAAATGTGCATGAGTTTATGAAAATGTGGTTGAAAATGTATGGAAATTATTACGAATAATTGCGTGAGATTTGGTTGTTGAAATGGTATTGTGAAGAAAAAGGGATAGTAAGGCTAATAATTGCATAAATCACGTGTTTTGAAGGTTTTCACAAAACACAATGCTTTGATTTGAGAAAATAAAAGGATAGGCTGGCTAGTGTTTTATTGATGTTATTGAATAGCACATGTGAGGTGCTAAATGTGTTTGTGATGTGTTTTGAATACATATGAGCCGCCTATCGAGCTATGTGAATTAAATCGTGCTAGAGCCTCGCTCGCACTAGATTTCGATGTCTTCATTTGTATGAAACGTGTTGGAGCTTAACTCGCACATTGATTTGGAAACTATGATGATGTTTATAAATCGTACTGGAGCTTCTGCTCGTACGTGGCTTTCGAGTGGTTCTTCTTATGCGCATAATCGTACTAGAGTTATGCTCGTACGTGGTTCCTTTATGATAGGATGCATGAGTCGTGCTAGAGCTCTGCTCGCATAAGTTTGCACATTGGGATACGTATGAAGCCGTGAAAATTGGTAAGATCCTCAAGCCCTACATCCTTAAGCCCGAGGAGGCAGGGAGGCTCTATTAGGTGGGGAGGCTCTGTTCGGTGGGCAGGCTCTCTTACGGTAAGATCCTTAAGCCCTACATCCTTAAGCCCGAGGAGGCGGAGAGGCTCTGTTAGGTAGGGAGGCTCTGTTCGGTGGGGAGGCTCTCTTACGGTAGGATCCTTAAGCCAACATCCTTAAGCCCTGGAGGGGTGGGGAGGCTCTGTTCAGTAGGGAGGCTCTCCTACATGGGTACAGAAGGATCCTTAAGCCAACATCCTTAAGCCATGGAGGGGCGGGGAGGCTCTGTTCGGTAGGGAAGCTCTCCGACATGGATATGAAAAATTCTTGGTATGGAGTAGGTAAGACCTAGGAATGGCATCCCCAATCACAGTATGAGTCCGCGGAGTACGTTGTACCGTGTATATCACATGGAGTACGATGTACCGCGTGATGGTTATGTGACAAGGAAGTCTGGCGAGGGATAATCCACCTTCGTGCCAGCACGATACCCCACACACCTGGATGCGTGTGGTCTGGGATGATTCATGATGTAGTTGGTCCACATAGTCACTTGTGATATAGTGACCTGGTTTTTATACTTATGTGTGATTCTGATTGTTCAAGGTAGACCCGAAGGAGGGGTCGAGCCTTGTGAAATTGAATTGTGAAATGAAAATGAGGTTGTGATTGAGAATTAATCTGATGGTATTTATGTGTTTGAGAAAGAGCTTTATGATGTGGGTTTAAAAAAGAGGTTTCTTAATGAATTGCCCTTTTTATGAATTTAAATGAGATTGAGCATGAGATGATTTATACATGATGTTTTTACCATGTTTTATATGCCAATGTACATGATTTTGATACATGATATATATGTATACTCATATGGCATAGTTTTACTTCCTCATGCTCCTACCATAAACGATATATGCATAACACTATCAGCATGTAGATAGAGTAGTTATCTGCCATGCTTGCGTTATTACCTTACTGAGCGTGTGGTTGCTCATCCCTCTCTATTTTCCCCCCTCATACAGAGCGTGTATTGTAGCCCAGTGAGGACTGAGGCGTGGTATTTTGGACATCCGCTGCATCTCCATCACTCAGAGGTATATACACAGTGATTCCTTTTTGTATCTAAACAATGTAAAAGCATAGTAGTCATTTGAAATGTAATTATGGGGGATGTAGATGTCAGTGAACATAACTTCTGTAAGTTAATGATTAACTATCAAATGTATGACATCGCTTTGTTTAACTGAGAATGAATGAGATGTGATGTTTATTATTGACTCACAGCCCAACAGTGTGGTGGTAAGTTAGTACACGATCGGGTAAGGAAAGAAATTTACGAAAAATTTTCAGTGATTTTCGGTTAAGGGAATGGAATTGGGTCGTGACATTTGGTCTCGAAACACGTTGAATGGTAAAACGGTCAAAAGATTCAAAAATTCGATGTCAATTCAGTAAGAAATTGGCACTGTAAACATGGATTCAGGGAATCTTGATCAATAAAGGAGAAATAATTAAATTTCAGGTTAAATTGATCAAGATATGAATTTATTGGAATAAACCAAAATTTTTGCCTTAGGAAATTATCCCAAAAATATTGAAAAAATATACCGAAAAGATAAAATAAGACAAATAAATTCAATTAATTGGTTAAATGAATAAAATATAAAGTTTTGGGATATTTTGGCAAAAATAATATATTTTATTCTAATTAAATAATATATAATAAATAATATTTTGGCAAGCGGCCCGATCGGTGGTTGATCGACCAGTGAAACGGCCGGCAGCACCGTCAATGTTGAAAGAGAAAAAATGGCAGCGACGTTGAAGAGAAAAGAGTCTGAACCGATCACTTTTCGACCAGTCCTAGTGAAATCGACACCAAATCCGTGCACCGGACGACCTCGCAGACAAGCTAGAAAAGGAAGCTGACAAATAACCAGCCGGCGAGGCTCCGAACTACGAAGGAGAAAATCGAACCGGATTGAACTGGGCTAAACCGGACCGAACTGGTTCAGCCAGAAAAAAAGAAAAAAAAGGAAAAAAAGAAAGAAGAAAAGGAAAAATGGAGAAAAATCCGGCGACGCAGTCGAGCTACGGGTAAGCCGGTAAATGGTCAAATGGACCGATTTAATTTTTGAAATAATTATTTATACATATATTTGACTAAATGTGACCCGAAAAATATATAAATGTGTAGCTCGATAATTGGTGACAAACGAGAGAACAAGTCAGCCTCGATTTGTGTACTATCACGGAATCTCGGGTAAGTAACCCTTATTTACGACAATTTTCATCGTTATGCATGTTAGAAATTCACCGCATAAATTACGAATTTAATTCCGCATAAAATGAATTATGTTTTGGAATTGGAGATAAATTGTCGTAAATAATTATTTAAGCTATCCAATAGTTTAGAACGATACCCAATAAATTGTTGGTGGGCCCAATGAGCCCAATAGGCCTCGATGATGTGAATAGTTAGTGGAAAATGGGCTTAAGGCTGATAAAGGCCCATTAAGGTGCAATCAGGCCTAAAATTATAAACGGACCCAATACGTTGACTTAAGCTCAAAAATGATGAAATACAATTAATTGTATGATTTTTGACCCGATAAATAATTATACGCAGCTCCGAAGATTTGATTGGGAGCAAATCGAACAGCGTGACGCGACATTTTTAGAAAAAGTCAGATTGTACAGAGTAAAGTGAGGTAAGAGATATAATTTAGAGTAGCATTAGTGCTCCACCTACCTTACCAATGACTTTATGCATGTTAGTTGAATGGGATTTTATGACATATGCTGCAATGCCTTAGAAATCGAAACTAAATTGTTTCTCACATTTTTCAACGTGTTTGCTACATGCATGAGATACATTTTACTTCACATGTTTATGAAAATGTATAAGACCGGGAAGAGCCCCGAGAATGTTTTACGAAAGCAATGCTTTCATGCTACGGGTTAAAGTCCCGAAGGGGTTTACAAAATATGTTTTTATGATTACATGGGTCAAAGTCCCAAGAAATGATTTGAAACTAAGGTTTTCCACAAAAAATGGGTAAGAGGCCCGTAAAGATTTATGAAAACCATGTTTTTGGGGTAAGCGGGCTAGAGTCCCGCAAAGGCATGATGTAACAAGGTTAGAGTGATCCCCGATCGGTCTTGCATACATAGGGTAGCGTATGAAGACGATCGAGGATCTTCCTAGCCGACGACCAGGGAACAGGCAGGGCTCTAACTTGAAATGCGTGTATAGTCCACAGTTGGTGGTGCACATGAGTTCATGCGTATAGTCCATACTTGGTGGTACGCGAGATAGGGCAGCGTACGACCCTGATCCAGTCCTACGGCTCCCCTGTACAATAGCCATATGTACCTATGATGAACATCCTACGGGACCTGATGTATGATGCCCTCCGGGATGAGTATATGATTATGCCTGGCTCCACGATGAATTAACGAAAGGATGTTTATATTTTTGCACATTTCATGCTACCTTTTTTATACTACTTGCTATTAGCACATGTTTCTATGATGAAGTTTTAAGGTAACCCTTGAGATACGATATGTATGATTTGATGAGATGAGATGCTTTTTACTTCTTTACACTGTATGATATGCAAACTATATTTGAGTTTTACCCAAGTGATGCATAATGTGTAAACAATGATTTAAGCATGTTTCAAATGCATATATGAAACTAAGCATCTCTACTATAGCCCAAGTTTATGATGATTTGTAAAACCACGAGTTTTACCCTGTTTTGAGTATTTAAAGCTATTTTAAGTGTATCTCTTGCTGAGCCTGAAAAGCTCACCCCCTTACTTTCCCCATCTATAGAGTACTTTCAATAGCTTGAGTATGGCTGAGGACTTGCATCTTTGGTATCCACTACGTCCCATCGAGAGTCACATATACACATTTGTACTGGTTTGTATCTGACCATGTAAATGCATAGTACTGTAAACGGATATGATGTCGAGGATGTAGAGTTATGTAAATACCATTGTATATGTATTTAGTTAAAGTCAAAGGATAGTAAAACCTGATATGTGAATGTGAATATGGAAATGAAATCGTAAATAGTGTGAGGGAACTAACACCGAATCATAGCCCAACTGTATGTTCACGACCGAGAAAGCAAAGGAAAAAGCAAAAAATTTGTAGCGATTTTTAGTAAAAAGGGATCTTGACAAATGTGGTATCAAAGCTGAGTTGGCCTGATATGAGTCGGTGTTAGTGTGAGACCCCGTGTATGTGTAATTGTAATATGTACATAGATATGTAAATGGAGTTATACTATGAATTCATAAGAGAAGTGTATGTGATGTAAGTCCATAAGTTAAGGTACACACATGTAATAAGAGTTGTGGTTGTACATACAAGTTACATTATGTATGATTGTGAAGAAATGGACTTAAACATGTGGAGAATGTGAGTAGAATGGATTATGAGTAGTGTGGTAAAATGGAAGGAGAATTGCATAAGTGATGCACTTCCATTTGGTTTATATTAAGTATCTTTGGTTGTACAAAGATTCTACACGAGTTTTAATGTGTATGAAGTATTAATGGATGTCATTTTCAAGTCTCAAAGATGATTAGATGAGAAAATGACCATGACAACAAATTAAGGATGTTTGAGTATGAGTTGCTGCAGAAAAACTACAAAAAATCTGGGAAATATGAAGGGCAGATCGATCTCATAGGATGAGAGATCGATCTGAAAGAGCCAGAAAGATCTTATTTGAGCAAAGGAATAAGGCAGATCGATCTCCAATGGGACCAGATCAATCTCTTAAACATTCTGTAATGAAAAGATCGATCTCCTTAGCTCTCTGTTTGGGAGCAAATCGATCTCAAGCTTCGACAGATCAATCTCATGCTTAAAATACCATGAAAAAGAGGGATTTAAGGGGACCAGATCGATCTCCTCCTAGTGCAGATCGATCTCCTCAAGCTATTACTATAAAAGGAGTGTTAAAAATCTGAAAATTTCGGAAAAAAAAAATCACCCTTCCATTTTTAACCCAAAACCTAATTTTCTCTCTCTAAATCCAGTCATTTTCAAGGAGATTTGAGGGAAGACTATAAGAGGCAAAGTTGTTCCTATCAAAGAGAAGAACAACATAGTTGGAAGGCATTTCCCCATTTGTTGGATTGAAAGAACAAGGGGCATTTCTATTTGGAGCAAAGAGGAAATCCAAAGAGGTGAGTTTCTAAAGCACCAACTTGAGTACATTGTTAAGCTATTGATGTTTGAGGTTGATTGGGGTGCTAGTATGGTTAGAAACTATCTAAAATGCATTGGAATGATTATGACCTAGAAATGGTCTAGGGTGAGAAAGTGGAATGTATGGAGATTAATGAGAAATGGGACATCTAGAGGTGACAATAGTGTTATAGGTATGATTTTAAAATATTGTTAGTGAATAAATTGTAAGATTTACCTAAAAAGGGTAAAATGTGGATTAAGGCATTGGTAAAATGCATAAGTGAATTATATTGACTACTAAGGTCAAATATGGGTTAACAACATTAACTCAATTGATTTGGATGAATGAATCGCAGCTTCTGAGGATACGCCAAAACGAGTTGAGCCAAGAGCGTGAGAAGCTAAGAGGAAAAGAGTCACACCAAGTAAAGCGAGGTAAGGGAATTGTGTGGACTCTTAGAGATATCTGTGTGCAATTTAGGTGCTTAAATGCTTTGATAGAATGCATGAGATGTTTGGAAATGAAATTAGGTGATTGAAGGGCAAAGAGTTGGGTGTTTGAGAAATGTGAATGAAAACAAAAGCATATTGCTTTGAAAATCATGTTTTATTGCTTTTTAGTAAATGATTGGTAGGTGGGCTGACATTTGAAATGATTTACAAAAGAAATGAGTTGTTTTGGTTGTTAACCATGCTTTGCAAAGATTTGAGCCACCTACATGATTTTCGTGAGAATGAAAGCGTACTAGAGTGTTACTCGCACGATATTTGATGTGTTTTATACACATGAGTGCTAGAGCGTAGCTCGCACTAGTTTTCACATGGATTTCATACTGGTTTTGGCATGGTGCTTGGAGCTTAGCTCGCACTAGATGCCCACCTTGCTTGTTGCCGTGCTTGGAGCTTTGAATAGATTGGGTGTCACATCGATTAAATAGGCTCGCACGTGCATTATTTTGACATGATTGATTAGCCGTGTTAGGAGCTTCGGGTAGACAAGAGGTCGTACTGATTAAATAGGCTCACAAGTGCGTTTGAGATATGGCATGATATGATGTGTTGATTGGGTCCATGGAGTACGTTGTACCGTGCATGTAGCATGGAGTACGTTATACCTTGTTGAGATTGTGATGTACCATCTTCGGACGAGATTTACTATAGACCGACGGTTAGGATTTGACCCACCTCCCGTGTGGAAGCAGATAGTGGTGATATCCCGCACACCTGATCCGTGTAACCGATATCATAGGTTATGGCCATAGACCTTGAGGTTATTACCTATTATTGAATTGCCTATCTCATATGTCTAATGCTTTGAGAATAAATCCATATTTGAAATGATTTGTGGGTCAGGAAAGTCCGAGGGAGGGGCTGAGACCTGACAAGTGTGGACTTGTTTTGAGATATCGATGTTAATGGTTTTTAAAGTGCACGGATGCATGATGTTTAATGCCATGCTTTATTGTGAAAAATGCATAATGGTTAATGCCATGCTTATTTGAGAAAACGCATGATGGGTAATGCCATGCTTTATCGTGAAAAATGCATGATGTTTAATGCCATGCTTTATTGTGAAAAATGCATGAAGGTTAATGCCATGCTTTATTGTAAATTATGCATGATGGTTTATACCATGCTTTGAATTGAATTGTGCACTGGATTTTTATAGCATGAATGCTTTACATACCATTAACACAATCATACACTCATGTTTTGAGATAAAAATTTTTGAATTAAATGCTTTTGAGCATGGCATCACGATCACGTAGATAGTGCAGTATCTACCTGTTCGCATGATTGCCTTACTGAGCGTGTAGTTTGCTCACCCCCCTTATTTTCCCCCTCTCTACAGAGTGTTGAGTATAGATTGAGCGTGATTGGAGGCGTTCCCTTTTGGTAATCCGCTACATCCCATCGCGTAAGGTATACACACTGTTGTAATTTTGTATCTAAACTTATGGTAGCACAGTAACATTTTGTATGTAACTATTGGGGATGTAAAACAATGTAAACACATGTAACAACTCTGATATATATATATATATATATATTTATATATATATATATATATACATTTACACAAGTGTTTACTTATGAATAATATGCAAATTGAATTGGTATGGTGGAGTGAGTTAGATGTCGACACACAGCCCAACTATAAAAGAGAGTTGTTGTTCACGATTGAGGTAAAGAGGAATGATTAACGATACATGAAAATGCGAAAAATTTGTACGTATTTTAGTAAGTTGAGGGTCGTGACAGTTAGTGCTTAAGGAAGTTTACATCCCCATGTACTGTGCATTGTTTAGATACAATTGTGTATATCAAGATGGAATTGCAGCTAAGAATTTGGTTTTGAATGCAAGAATCTAATTATTATAACTGATATGCGTTATGGTAAAGGGGCAAGAGTACACGTGCTCGAGGCCGTAGAGGTAGGCCTGAGAGTCATGCTGAGTTGCCATATGAGACTCAAGATAAGATTGAGGTGAAGGCTAATGTTGAGCATGCCCCACAGAGTCCGACAGTGAGATCGAACAATATTAATACACGTTTCACGAGGTTGAAGTAGAGCGTGGAGAATATTTTGGAGTTGTTTACTCATTCTATGTAGGGAGCTGAGGACTAACAAGACCCAGCTGCACAGCCTACACAGATGCCTCAAACTATAGAGACTCCAACACCTCACTGGTTCAGGATACGTCTTTGCCTGCAGCTCCACAATAGAGTGGTAATGATTTGGAATATGATTATGAGCTAGACAGGTTAAGGCAATTTTAAAAGTTCAGATCACCGGTAATTAGCAAGGTAAAGAACCCAGTAGCTATCGAGGATTAAATGAATGAGATAATGAAGTTGTATGGGTTCTATCGGTGTATATCGACTGAGAAAGTGACTTTTGATGTATTCATTGTTGAGGGTGAGGTTGTCAGACCTGAGTTTTCGATTTTATATGTAGCTTGTACCTTATGATTCCTATGTGTACGAACACTTTATTTCATAGTTGAATCATAAGAAGAGTATTTACTATCATGCAATCGATTTATTGAGAATTAAAAATGCATGTAAGCTACATAACAGCGAGATAAGGGTTAAATTAATTTTCGAGCAAGTACAGGGGTAAGACGGTCAATTGATCAAAATTCAGTATAAATCCGATGAGAAAATTTCATTAAAAATATGAAATCGATAAATCTTCATCAATAACGTGGCAAATATTGAATTTCGAGTCCAACTGATCGAGATATGAATTTATTTAATATTTTTAAAATTTTTATCTTGAAAAATGAGCCCAAAATAGTGGAAAAATATACCGAAAAGGTAAAATCAGACTGATAAATTCATTTACGGACTAAATTAATTTAATATGAATTTTTGGGATATTTTTAGGATATTTTAGGATTTTTGATATTATTTTAAGGATTAAAATAATATTTATAATATCAAAAATATATTATAAAGAAATTGAAAAAAAAACAGAAAACGGATTGAAACATCGGGGAGAGAGAAACGTAGTCAAGCCGATACAAACTGAGAGAAGAAGACTCGCCGGACCAGCCACCACCGACGACCCCAGCGGCCAGAGAACGGCCGAAAAAGATAGAGGAAGTCGGCGCAACCTCCCAGCCACCGGTAATGCGCTCCACCGGCGTCGGAAAAGGGAGATCGGCGAGGTTGAAGCCACGGAAGGAAAGAAGGATTTCGGCGGCCACCGGCGGTGCTAGGCTCCGATCGAGCCCAGCCGAATGTTCCCCAGGCTGTGGCACACCGAACTGCGACAGCAGCTCCCGGAGAACCGGCCGGATGACACCGGCACGGCTAAATCACCCCTGAACCAATCGGCGGTTCAGGGCAGAACCTTCTAAACTAAACCGGACCGGATCGGTTCAGCCAAGGAGAAAAGGGAAAAAAAGGGAAAAAAAGAAGGAAAAAGGAAAAAAAAAATTTTTTGAGAATTCATCGGATTTCGGATAAGTCGATACGAGGTCAAAAGTGACCAATTTAATTTCTGATAAATTTATTTAAATTATATTTAATCAGAAATTGACCCGGAGTTAAATATACGAAATTATGCAGTTCGACGATAAATTTTTGAACGGAAGCCCGATCGAACTTCGATTCGCGCACCATCGCACAATCTCGGGTAAGTAAAGGTCATTTACGATAATTAATTGATTTATGCGTATTTAAGATTTAATTTACGCATTTCGGATTAAATTCCGTAATTAGTGAATTATATTCAAAATTTTAAAATAAATGTCGTAAATGATATACAGGCTATCAAAAGAGCTTGGAATAAAGCCCAATGGGTATTGATAAGGCCAATGAGTCGATAAACCCTGATGAATGGGTTTAATACGGATTAAGGCCCGATTAACGTGATTAAGGCCCATTAAGCGTAAAAGGGCCAATTTAAGTGAAATGAATTGTATTAAATGTGTAATACAGTAGGAAAAGTGTAATTAACTCAGTGAATGATTAAATGCAGCTCCAGAGTCATATTGAAAGTTGACCGGACTGCGAGATAGACAGCACAGAGGAAGAGAGGTCACACGACGTGATCCGAGGAGGGGACTCTTGCAAGTAGCTAGAGATATCTGTGCATATTTTCGTTGGATTTTACATTCACTGAAATTGTTTGAGGGTCAGAGAAAATCGATAATATTATAGGGACTCGATATGGGTAAATTACGATTTTGCCCCTATTTAGGCAAAAAGTGAAACTTTGGGAAAAGTTGTAAAAAGCATGAAAATGATGTTTTGAATGATTTTTACTGCTGTGTAGCAGAAGAGTAGGTGGATGGGCTAATATTTTAAGGTCGATGTAAACTAAGCACACTTTATAGTGCTGATTTTAGTGATTTTTAATATCCCTATTTTTAAAGAGCCATCTACCGAATTATGTGAAAACAATCATGCTAAAGCACAACTCGCACTTGATTTCAGATGTTTTTCACATACATTAGTGCTGGAGGTTTACTCGCACTAGATTTATTTGACATGTATGATATAGTACTAGAGCGTTGCTCGTACAAAGTTTTTATGTGATTTGTGCATGATAGAGTGCTGGAGCGATTAGCTCTACTCGAGTTTTACATGAGATGCATGACAGAGTGCTGGAGCGTTGCTCGTACTCGATTCTTCATGATTTGTACATGACATAGTACTTGAGCGATTTGCTCGTACTTGATTTGAAATAAGAACTATGCATGACCTAGTGCTGGAGGTTTACTCGCACTACTGTTGATATTTTGACATGCATATATAGTGTTTTGAGGCGGAGCGTTGACTGTGAGTCACACTCAAGACGCGCACTGTAGTTTTACGTGATATATAGGCATGTTAGAAAAATTGTGACGATTTCCTCCGTGTAGACTGAGTGTCACACTGTTGAGATGTTCTCACTTGGATTTAGAGACGTGGCATTTATTCCATAGTATGAGGGCTAAGACCTATGGCAGGCACCCCACTATGATGTATTTCCATGGTATGAGTGGCTAAAACCTATAGCAGGCACCACGACCATGATGTATGGGTCCACGAGTGTACGTTGTACCGTGCATGTGGCATGGAGTACACTGACCGTGTTTTGTGTTGTGGAGTTGTGGAGGAGAGTTGTTGATAGCTGGCGGTTGTGATGGACTGACCCCCCCTCCCGTTACAGCAGTGATAACCCGCACATCGAGTACTGTGTTGCCTGGGATTTCACCACATGTTAGGATATGTACATAGTCCGGAGATGCTCTCTTACGGTAAGATCCTTAAGCCCAACATCCTTAAGCCAGAGTGGGCGGGGAGGCTCTGTTCGGCAAGGAGGCTCTCTTACATAGTCTAGAAAGATTGCATTTAGCCACTGAGTCTCGCATGATATATCACATGTGTTTTATGATACGAGTAGACCTGAGGGATGGATCGGAACCCAATTTGTTTGTGTTGTGATGAGAAATGCCATATTTACTGTGTTTTGAATGTAAATGGCATATTTTATATAAAGGCATTCTTAAATGATTAAATATGCACTGTTTTGCATGAATGCCTCTGATTGATAAACCAGCATGTGTTTAGTACATGGAATTTTAAATCTGTACTATATTTTATATATTTTAAACATGCTTTTGGATTGAGAGAAAGAAAGGCAAAGCACTATTTTCAGTAGATAGTATGGATCTCTACTTGCTTGCCTGATTTTCTTACTGAGCGCGTTGATAGCTCATCCCATTCATTTTCCCCCCATCTCTACAGATTCTCGTCAGTAGATTGAGTCGGCTAAGGTATTGCATTCCTTTGGACTGCTGCCACTCCCCATCTAGCGAAAGGTATACACATGCGTACTCTTTTGTATCTGAACAATGTATAAACACAGTGATGTACCCGTTTTAATATAGGGGATGTAATGATGTAATTATATTTAAGTATATGAATTTACTTATGATATGAATGTCTTGTATGTATGATACGAAAAAGAATGGTAAGGTATGTATGGATGAGAAGACTGATGCCTATTCACAGCCCAACTGTTGAGGAGATAAAGGTAAGTAAAAAGTGAAAAATTTGTTGTGGTTTTTAGTAAAGTCGCGTGTGGGAGAAGGGTGTGACAGAGTGGTATCAGAGCATAGTTGGTCTGATGTGTCTTGGCATTAGTAATTGGGAAAGTGTACATCCCCATATCACTGTGTTTTGTTCAGTTCTAATTGTGTATACAAGATGGGAGTTGGACAAATTAATGTTTGTGAATGCAGGAATCTAGCCCTTATGGCAATTACCCGTCGTGGTAGAGTGGCGCGAGGTAGGGCTAGAGGCCCTAAAGGTAGGCCTGAGAGCCGAGTTGAGTCCTCATTTGACTTGGTGATGTAGAGTTCCACTGAGGTACCAGAGAGTATCGAGGTACGCTTCACGAGGATAGAGCGTAGCCTGAAGGTAATAGTAAGGCTGTTGGCACAGACTTTGCCAGGTAGATAGGGATAGGATGCAGAGACTGCGACTGGAGAGGCAGTTGTACCTGATACACCTACGCAGCCTGTACAGAGGCCACAGACTATTGATACTCCTACACCCCTACCAGTTCAGGGTGGTAGAGGAAATGGGTGTGATTTGGATCGATTGCGACAGTTCCAGAAGCTTAGTCCTCCATCATTTCGAGGGGTTAAGGACCCAGCTAGTACAGAGGAGTGGATTAGCGAGATGGAGAAGTTGTACGACTTCTTTGAGTGTACGACTTCAAAGAAAGTAGCATTTGCTGCATTCCTACTGAAGGGAACGGCAGAGCATTGGTGGAAGTCCACCAAATCGATATTGAGAGCACGACATGTTAAGATCAGTTGGGAGATGTTTCTAAAGGCCTTTAGGAGGCAGTTTGTTCCTGATACAGCGCAGCGTAGACTGCAGACCGAGTTTTTGGGATTAAGCCAGGGGAGTCTCACAGTGGATGAGTACGAGACTAAATTTTTGGCCCTGGGGAGGTATGATCTCGATATGATGTACAGCGAGACTAGGAAGCTCCACAGATTTGTTGACGGATTGAGACCGGTGTTACGATCTAGATTGGTACCACTAGATATTGGTACATATGATGAGGCAGTGCGCAAAGCGCAGCTTTGTGAGCAGGATTTCGAGAGAAATGCCTCTAAGTTTGGGAAGTTCAGTCGGAGCCGAGATAGAGAGAGGAAGAGGCCGGCTAGAGATAGAGGGTTCAGTTATTGAGAAGGGAGGAGACTCTTCGGTAAGGGACCACGGATAGAAGAGGTGCGAGAGCGACCAGTTAGACCTCCTACATACCCGGCCATAGCACCGGCGAAGGGTATTATGATTGGAAGATCGAGGCCTACTACTGATCAGTGCAGCCGATGTGGTAGACATCATGGCAGTAAACCTTGTCCGTTGAGCCATGTTGTGTGTTTTCGATGTGGGAAACAGGGGCATATTGCTAGAGAGTACCCAGAGACATATGTGACTGCCCCACAGAAGGGCAGGGAGCATGATAAAGCTCCAGCTGGTACGTCTGCTCAGAGAGGTAGAGCGACGACAGAGGAGAAAGGGAAGCAGGTGATGGGTCGAGGACGAGTACATGCCTTGGATCAGGACGCAGCTGATGTTTCTATGGATGTGATTAGAGGTAACATCCTGATTTATGATTTAGAAGCATATGTTTTAATTGATCCTGGTGCCACGCATTCTTTTGTATCGCCATCATTTGCATGTAAGTTAGAAAAGCATGTAGAGCGTACTCCTTTAAAGATGATGATGTTGATTAGTACGCCTATGGATTCCAGTCAGCTAGTTAAGCATGTGTATAACGATTGTGAGTTAAGAGTAGGGAAAAAGGATATAACAATCAATCTAATATTGTTAAGTATGAGTGACTTTGATGTAATATTAGGTATGGATTGGTTATCTGCAAACCATACTGTTTTAGATTGTTATGCTAAGACAGTTATATTTCCTAACCCTACGAAAGTTGTTGTAAAGTTTGATGGGAATAAATGAAAGAAATAAATATATTGTTGATAAATAAAAATATTTTACTGACTGAGAGATAAATATCTTGAAGGTTTCATTGCATACGTAGTGGATACAGATAAGGCACATCCGGAGTTGGTAGATATTCCTGTGGTCAGTGAGTACCCAGATGTTTTCCCGGATGAGTTGTCAGGGTTACCACCAGACAGAGAGATGGAGTTCTGTATAGATTTGGTGCCTGGTACTGAGCCTATTTCGAGACCATCGTATCGCATGGCCTTAGTTGAGCTAGAGGAGCTCAAGAGACAGTTGCAGGAGGTGTTGGATAGGGGTTTTATCAGATCGAGTGTTTCACCGTGGGGAGCATCGGTTCTGTTTGTGAGGAAAAAGGATGGAAGCCTCCAATTGTGTATAGACTACAGATTGTTGAATAAGGCTACCATCAAGAATAGGTATCCCCTTCCATGCATTGACGACTTACTGGATCAGCTTCGGGGAGCGCAGGTCTTTTCTAAGATTGATCTGAGGTCTGGGTATCATCAGTTGAGAGTTCGGAGTGGAGATGTACCCAAGACGGCATTTAGGACTTGATATGGCCACTATGAGTTCCTAGTTATGCCATTCGGACTGATGAATGCTCCCACAGCTTTCATGGCTATGATGAACGATGTGTTCAAGCCATATCTGGATCAGTTTGTTATCATTTTTATCGATGACATATTAGTGTATTTGAGATCCGAGGAGGAGCATGAGGAGCACCTCAGAATTGTATTGCAGACTCTATGAGGGCAGCAGTTGTATGCTAAACTCAACAAGTGTGATTTTTGGTTGACAGAGATCTCATTTTTGGGACATGTAGTGTCGAGGGATAGTGTGTCAGTAGACCCATCCAAGATTCAGGCTGTAGTTCAGTGGGAACAGCCGAGGACAGTTACCGAGATCAAGAGTTTTTTGGGTTTAGCAGGGTACTATCAAAAATTTGTTGAGGGATTTTCGAAGTTGAGTGCTCCGTTGACACGTCTCACTCAGAAGAATGTTGCATTCGTGTGGGACGAGGATTGTGAGAGGAGTTTTTAGGAGCTGAAGAGTCGATTAACCACCGCTCCGATTCTCACTATTCCTACCAGCTTAAAAGGATTTTCAGTATATACCGATGCCTCGCATTAGGGACTGGGCTGTGTGTTGATGCAGGATGGGAGGGTAGTTGCTTATGGATCCAAACAGCTGAAGGACCATGAGAAGAACTATCCGACCCACGATTTAGAGTTGGCAGCAGTAGTGTTTGCGTTGAAGGTATGGTGCCACTACTTGTATGAAGAGAAGTTTCAAATTTTTACCGACCACGAGAGCCTCAAGTACCTGTTCTCACAGAAAGAGCTGAACATGAGACAGAGAAGATGGCTAGAGCTTCTGAAGGATTATGATTGTGAGATACTTTATCATCCGGGTAAGGCTAATGTTGTAGCAGATGCTTTGAGTAGGAAGAGCCTTGGGATGGTATCGTATATGATGGTCAAGGAGCATGAGCTGCTAAAGCAGTTTGCTAGCCTCAGTTTGGGAGTTGTGCCTTTGAACAGAGATGCGGATTGTATGATTGCGAGTCTACGCTTAGAGCCAAATCTATTGGACAGGATCAGACAGGCTCAGCAGACAGATCTACAGTGCATCGATGTGATTGGTCAGATGCAGAGGGGCACAGTGATAGATTTTAAGTTGAGTCCTGATGGACTACTGAGGTTCAAAGGTAGATTGTGTGTTCCCGAGGACCCAGAGCTTAGTAGATTGATATTGTCAGAAACTCATTCGTTGAGGTACACGTTGCATCCGGGGAGTGGCAAGATGTATCAGAACCTCCGGAAGGTGTACTGGTGGTCAGGTATGAAGAGAGATGTCACAGATTTTGTGGCGAGATGTCTCGTATGTCAGCAGATAAAGGTAGAGCATCAGAGACCTGCAGGATTATTGCAGCCTCTACCTATACCGACATGAAAATGGGAGCATATCACCATGGATTTTGTAATGAGTTTACCGAGGACCCGCAGGAATCACGATGCTATATGGGTGATCGTTGATAGACTGACAAAGTCAGCCCACTTCCTAGTTATGAGAGCTACCGATACTCTGAGTACATTGGCAGGGTTGTATGTACGCGAGGTAGTGAGGTTGCATGGTATTCCAGTGAGCATTATCTCGAATAGGGATTCCCGCTTCACTTCCCACTTTTGGGGACATTTTCAGGAAGCCATAGGAACACAGTTGAGTTTGAGCACAGCTTTCCATCCTTAGACAGATGGTCAGTCAAAGAGGACGATACAGACTCTGAAAGATATGTTGAGAGCATGTGTGCTGGATTTTAGAGACTCCTGGGATGATCATTTGCCACTAGCCAAGTTCGCCTACAATAACAGTTATCATTCGAGTATCAGGATGGCACCGTATGAGGCCTTGTATGGCCGTAGATGTCGTTCCCCTATTGGGTGGGAAGAAGTAGGTGATCGAAAGATTTTTGCTCTTGATTTGGTTACACAGGCTTCTGAGGATGTCCGATTGATAGTTAAGAGATTGAGGACAGCTCAGAGTCGACAGAAGTGTTATGCTGACAGGAGACGTAGGCCACTTGAGTTCGCAGTTGGTGAGTCAGTGTTTCTGAAGGTTTCTCCTTCCAAGGGTATAGCGAGGTTTGGGAAGAGAGGTAAGCTGAGTCCTCGCTACATTGGACCCTTTGAGATACTTGATCGAGTGGGAGATAAGGCCTATAGGTTGGCATTGCCACCAGATTTGTCAGGCGTGCATAACGTCTTCCACATCTCGATGCTTCGGAAGTATCACCCATATCTGGCACATGTGATTAGTTATGAGCCATTGGAGCTCAGTGAGGACATGTCATATGTTGAGAGGCCGATTCAAATACTGAATAGGAAGGAGAAGGTTTTGAGATCGAAGACTATCGGGTTAGTGAAGGTATTATGGTAGCATCACACTTCCGAGGAGGCTACTTGGGAGTTAGAGAGCTTGATGCAAGATAAGTACCCCTAGTTGTTTGAGGATTGACTTGGTTCTAATTTGGAGGACCAAATTCTTTAAGTTGGGGAGGATTGTCAGACCCGAGTTTTCGATTTTATATGTAGCTTGTACCTTATGATTCCTATGTGTACGAACACTTTATTTCATAGTTGAATCATAAGAAGAGTATTTACTATCATGCAATCGATTTATTGAGAATTAAAAATACATGTAAGCTACATAACAGTGAGATAAGGGTTAAATTAATTTTTGAGCAAGTACAGGGGTAAGACATTCAATTGATCGAAATTCGGTATAAATCCGATGAGAAAATTTCATTAAAAATATGAAATCGATAAATCTTGATCAATAACGTGGCAAATATTGAATTTCGAGTCCAACTGATCGAGATATGAATTTATTTAATATTTTTAGAATTTTTATCTCGAAAAATGAGCCCAAAAATAGTGAAAAAATATACCGAAAAGGTAAAATCAAACTGATAAATTCATTTACGGACTAAATGAATTTAATAGGAATTTTTGGGATTTTTTTGAGATATTTTAGGATTTTTAATATTATTTTAAGGATTAAAATAATATTAAAAATATATTATAAAGAAATTGAAAAAAAAAACAGAAAACGGATTGAAACATCGGGGAGAGAGAAACGTAGCCAAGCCGACGCAAACCGAGAGAAGAAGACTCGCCGGACCAGCCACCACCGGCGACCCCAGCGGCCAGCGAACGGCCGAAAAAGAGAGAGGAAGTCGGTGCGACCTCCCAGCCACATGTAACGCGCTCCACCGACGCCGAAAAGGGGAGATCGACGAGGTTGAAGCCGCGGAAGGAAAGAAGGATTTCGACGGCCACCAGCGGTGCTAGGCTCCGATCGAGCCCAGCCGAACGTTCCCCAGGCTGTGGCGCACCGAACGGCGGCAGCAGCTCCTGAAGAATCGGCCGGACACGTCGGTACGGCTAAATCACCCCTAAACCGGTCGACGGTTTAGGGCAGAACCTTCTAAACTGAACCTGATCAGACCGATTCAGCCAAGGAGAAAAGGGGAAAATAGGGAAAAAAAAGAAGGAAAAGGAAAAAGAAAATTTTCAGGAATTCACCAGACTTCGGGTAAGTCGATACGAGGTCAAAAGTGACCAATTTAATTTCTGATAAATTTATTTAAATTATATTTAATCAGAAATTGACCCGGAGTTAAATATACGAAATTGTGCAGTTCGACGATAAATTTTCGAACGAAAGCCCGATCGAACTCCGATTCGCGCACCATCTCACAATCTCGGGTAAGTAAAGCTCATTTACGACAATTAAGTGATTTATGTGTATTTAAGATTTAATTTACGCATTTCGGATTAAATTTCGTAATTAGTGAATTATATTCGGAATTTTGAAATAAATGTCGTAAATGATATATGGGCTATCCAAAGATCTTGGAATAAAGCCCAATGGGTATTGATAAGCCCAATGAGTCGATAGACCCTGATTAATGGGCTTAATACGGATTAAGGCTCGATTAACGTGATTAAGGCCCATTAAGCGTAAAAGGGCCAATTTAAGTGAAATGAACTGTATTAAATGTGTAATATAGTAGGAAAAGTGTAATTAACTCCGTGAATGATTAAATGCAGCTCCAGTGTCATATTGAGACTTGATCGGACTGCGAGATAGACAGCACAGAGGAAGAGAGGTCACACGACATGATCCGAGGTTGGGGACTCTTGCAAGTAGCTAGAGATATCTGTGTATATTTTTGTTGGATTTTACATTCACTGAAATTCTTTGAGGGTAAAAGAAAATCGATAATATTATAGGGACTCGATATGGGTAAATTACGATTTTACCCCTAGTTAGGCAAAAAGTGAAACTTTGGGAAAAGTTGTAAAAAGAATGAAAATGATGTTTTGAATGATTTTTACTGCTGTGTAGCAGAAGTGTAGGTGGATGGGCTAATGTTTTGAGGTCGATGTAAACTAAGCACACTTTATAGTGCTGATTTTAGTGATTTTTAACATCCCTATTTTTAAAGAGCCATCTACCGAATTATGTGGAAACAATCGTGCTAGAGCATAACTCGTACTTGATTTCAGATGTTTTTCACATACATTAGTGCTGGAGGTTTACTCGCACTACATTTATTTGACATGTATGATATAGTACTAGAGCGTTGCTCATACTCAGTTTTTATGTGATTTGTGCATGATAAGAGTGCTGGAGCGATTAGCTCGTACTCGAGTTTTACATGAGATGCATGACAGAGTGCTGGAGCGTTGCTCGTACTCGATTCTTCATGATTTGTACATGACATAGTACTTGAGCGATTTTCTCGTACTTGATTTGAAATGAGAACTATGCATGACCTAGTGCTGGAGGTTTACTCGCACTAGTGTTGATATTTTGACATGCATATACAGTGTTTTGAGGCGGAGCGTTGACTGTGAGTCACACTCAAGACGCGCACTGTAGTTTTACGTGATATATAGACATGTTAGAAAAATCATGACGATTTCCTCCGTGTAGACTGAGTGTCACACTGTTGAGATGTTCTCACGTGGATTTAGAGACGTGGCATTTATTCCATAGTATGAGGGCTAAGACCTATGGCAGGCACCCCACTATGATGTATTTCCATGGTATGAGCGGCTAAGACCTATGCCAGGCACCCCGACCATGATATATGGGTCCACGAGTGTACGTTGTACCGTGCGTGTGGCATGGAGTACACTGTACCGTGTTTTGTGTTGTGGAGTTGTAGAAAGTTGTTGATAGCTGGCGGTTGTGATGGACTAACCCCCCTCCCGTTACAGCAGTGATAACCCGCACACCGAGTACTGTGTTGCCTGGGATTTCAGCACATGTTAGGATATGTACATAGTCCGGAGATGCTCTCTTACGGTAAGATCCTTAAGCCCAACATCCTTAAGCCAGAGTGGGCGGGGAGGCTCTGTTCGGCTGGGAGGCTCTCTTACATAGTCTAGAGAGATTGCATTTAGCCTCTGAGTCTCGCATGATATATCACATGTGTTTTATGATACGGGTAGACCTGAAGGATGGGTCGAAATCCGATTTGTTTGTTTTGTGATGAGAAATGCCATATTTACTGTGTTTTGAATGTAAATGGCATATTTTATATAAAGGCATTCTTAAATGATTAAATATGCACTGTTTTGCATGAATGCCTCTGATTGATAAACCAGCATGTGTTTAGTACATGGGATTTTAAATCTGTACTATATTTTATATATTTTAAACATGCTTTTGAATTGAGAGAAGGAAAGGCAAAGCACTATTTTCAGTAGATTGTATGGATGTCTACTTGCTTGCCTAATTTCCTTACTGAGCGCGTTGATAGTTCATCCCATTCATTTTCCCCCCATCTCTACAGATTCTCGTCAGTAGATTAAGTCGGCTGAGGTATTGCATTCCTTTGGACCGCTGCCACTCCCCATCTAGCGAAAGGTATATACATGTGTACTCTTTTGTATCTGAACAATGTATAAACACAGTGATGCACACGTTTTAATATGAGGGATGTAATGATGTAATTATATTTAAGTATATGAATTTACTTATGATATGAATGTCATGTATGTATGATACGAAAAAGCATGGTAAAGTATGTATGGATGAGAAGACTGATGCCTATTCACAGCCCAACTGTTGAGGAGATAAAGGTAAGTAAAAAGTAAAAAATTTGTTGTGGTTTTTGGTAAGGTCATGTGTGAGAGAAGGGCATGATAGAAGTGGAGCATTGGTAGAAGTCCGCTCGACCCATCTTAAGAGTTAGACATCCAGAGCTAACATGAGAGATAATTCTGGAAGCATTCCATGGATTGTATATTTCGAACACTGTTCAGAGGAATTTACGGATAGAGTTCCTTACTTTGAACCAGAGGAACAGATCGATTGACGAGGATGAATCTCAGTTTATATCCTTGGGCAGGTGTAATCATGACAATATGAACAGTGAGAATCAAAAGGTCCGAAAGTCATGTAAAGACTCAGACCATCTATCAGAGTCTGATTGGCCTCGTTAGATATCACTACCTATGAAGAGGCATTGCGCAAATCACAGGGTGTGAATAAAGTTATGAGTTGCACGCATCTGAGTTTCGGAAAGGTAATAAGGGCAAAAATAGAGACATAAAGAGAATAGTGGATGACAAAGGTGTCAGAGTGGGAAGGAGGCTACTTGGTAAGAGATTTAGAGCTAATGAGTCACAGGGTAAGATAATTGGTAAGCCTCAGTGTATCCCGTTTCAGCGCCTAAGAGAGGTATTTGGTATTGTGATTGGAGGACCCCAACCTGCTACTGAGCAGTGTAGGATGTATGGTAGATGCCACGAAAATAGGCTCTCGCATCTTATTGACAAAAACATGCGTTAAGAGTGGTAATACGGGCTATCTATTTAAGGATTGCCTAGAGCTGGGTGAGATTGCTCCATAGAAAGGCAGAGAGCTTGAGAATGCCCTGCTGATACCTCTGTGTCAAAAAAGAATGTCACAGCAGAAGAGAATGGGAAAATAGGTTGTTGGTCGAGGGCGAGTGTATTGCTTGGACCAGGATATTATTGATGTTTCATCTGATATGGTGGAAAGTACCACCTAATTGCGAATATTGAAGCAATTGTTTTAACTGATCTTAGTGACACGCATTTAGTCAAATCGCCTTCGTTAGCATATAAGTTAGTAAAATATGAGAAGCCTATACCTTTAGGCAAAATGCTGATAGTTAACATCCCAATGAAAGAAAGTCAGCTAACTGAATATGTATGTAGAAATTGAAGTGAAAGTGGGGGAAAAGGATATGTCAGTCGATCTTATTTAATTGAATATGCATGATTTTGAGGTAAACTAATCCGTTCCCAAATTGGTCGACTGCAAACTATGCGGTTGATATTGCTATTCTCAGATAATGATGTTTTTACCCTTGAAAAGTGTATAATATGTTTTGACAAGTGAAGAAAGAATGTAATGGTTGTAATTAAAGGAGTAAATGATCGTACTAACGGAATGAATAATGATGAGAAGATTTCATCGCATATGTGATTGATATGGATAAGGCATATCCGGAGTTGACAGATATCTCAGTGGTTAGGAAGTTGCCTGATGTCTTTTCGGATGATCTACCAGGGTTGCCACCAGTTAGAGGAATAGAGTTTTGTATTGATTTGGTACCTGATACTGAGCCGATATCCAAACCACCGTATAAAAAGGCTTCAGTGGAACTGAAGAGACTAAAGAAGTAATTACATGAGTTATTGGATATGGATTCGTAAGACCAAGTGTTTCGCTTGGAAGAGTATCGGTTCTATTTGTGAAAAATAAAGATGGAAGCCTCTGACTATATAATGATTTTGATTTGTGAATAAGGCTACCATTAAGAATAAGTATTCCCTTCCACACATTGATGAGCTATTGGATTAGCTTTGGAGAGCACAGATTTTTTTGAGATCAATATGAAGTCTGGGTATCATTCGTTGAGGATTTGGTATGTGGATGTGCTCAAGACAACTTTTTGTACCTATTATGACATTAATGAACAAGATATTTAAACCTTATCTGGACTGATTTGTTATCATCTTTATCGATGATATGTAAGTACATTCGAAGTCCACGGAAGATTATGAGCAGCAATTGAAAAACTGTTTTACAGATGATTTGTTGAGGATTTGTCGAAATGGGTTGCTCCATTGACACGTCTCATTCGGAAGAAAGTTCTATTTGAGTAGGATGATAAGTATGAAAGTAGCTTCTGTGAGACTTGGTAAATTGAAGCATAAACTGACCACCGCACCATTCTCACCATACCGAACAACTCAAAAGGTTTCTTAGTATATATGGATGCCTCAAAAAAAGGATCAAGCTGTGTATTGATGCAAAATGGAAAGATAGTCACTTATGGATCCAAACAGTTTAAGGACCATGAGAGAAACTATCTGTTTCATAGTTTAAAGTTGGTAGTCGTAGTGGTTGCACTGAGGGTATGGCACCACTACTTATACGGTGAGAAATTTCATGTATGCACTGATCATAAAGGCCCTAAGTATTTGTTGCACAGAAAGAGTTGAATATGAGATAACAAAGAGGGTTAGAGCTTCTAAAGGACTATGATTATGAGATATTGTACCACCCAGGTAAGGCTAATGTAGTGGCTGATGCCTTGAGCATAAAGAGCCTTGGGATGGTATCACATATGATGGTCAGGGAGCGTGAGCTATTAGAGCAGTTATGAGCCTCAGTAGTGATGTAATCCCTTCTGATGCTGACAGTGATTATATGACAACTAGCCTGAGATTAGAACCAGATTTGATTGACCAGATTCGACAGGCTTAACGTGATGATCGACAGGGTGTCGCTAGTGTGAGTCATATTCAGATGGGTACAGTGACAGAGTTCGCAATGAGTGATGATAGCTAACTGAGGTTCAGAGGTAAGATAAGTTCTCCCAATGACCCACAGTTAATGAGATTATTATTGTCATAAGCTCACTCTTCAAGATATACAGTGCATCAGGGGAGTAATAAAATGTATCAGAATCTCTAAAAGGGTATTGGTCGTCAGGCATTAAAAGAGACATCGTAGAGTTGTAGCAAAGTATCTCATATGTCAGCAGAGTAAGGTAGAGCACTAGAAGTCTGCAGGGTTATTACCGCCTCTACCTATATCGACACAGAGATGGGAGCATGTTACCATGAATTTCGTGATGGGTTACAGAGGACCCGCAGGAATAACGAGGTTATTTGGGTGATAGTCAATAGATTGACTAAGTCTGCCACTTCCTAGCTATTAAAGCTAATACTCTGAGTGCATGGGTGGATTTATATGTAAGGGAGATTGTGGAACACCATGTAATTTCCAGTGAGCATTGTATCAGAAAGGGTTTCTCACTTCATTTCCCACTTCTAGGAATATTTTTCAAGAAGCCATGGGAACCCAGTTGAGTGTTAGCACAGTTACTATCCTCAGGCAGATGGTCAGTAAGAGAGGACTGTATAGGTTCTGGAGGATATGTAGAGAGCGTGTGCAATTGATGTTAGAAGGTCCTGGAATGATCACATGTCATTTGCTAAATTACCTACAACAATAGTTATCACTCGAGTATTAGGATGACATTATATGAGGCATTGTATTGTCGTAAGGGTTATTCCCCAAATGGATGGGAATAAGTGGGTGACTGACAGATAATTACTCCCAATTTGGTAAGACAATCCTCTAAGGATGTTCAATTGATGTGTAAGAGGTTGAGAACAACTAAGAGCAAATAGTAAAGCTATGCTGACAAGAGACAGAGACCGTTAAAGCTCAAAGAGAGTAGGTCCTATGTTGAAAAGTCGATTAGGGTATTAGATGGAAGGAGAAAGTGTTGAGGTCTAAGATGATCTGTGAGACCCCGTACATGTATAGTTGTAACGTGTGTAATTGGATTAATGAATGCTAATGGACTTGTAATGTAAAGTGTAATTGATGTAAGTCCATGGGTTCAATGTATATATGTGTAATATGATTTGTAATGTACATACAAGTTTCATTGTGTATGAATATGAAGAAATGAGTTCTTGTAAGTGATGTATGTGATTGGAACTCAAATGAGTAGTATGGTAAAATATAATGAAGTTATGCTTTCATTTAGTTTGGAATGTGATACCTTTGGATATACAATGAGTAGTGATGTAATCCCTTCTGATGCTGACAGTGATTATATGACAACTAGCCTGAGATTAGAACCAAATTTGATTGACCAGATTCGACAGGCTTAACGTGATGATCGATAGGGTGTCGATAGTGTGAGTCATATTCAGATGGGTACAGTGACAGAGTTCGCAGTGAGTGATGATAGCTAACTGAGGTTCAGAGGCAAGATAAGTGCTCCCAATGACCCACAGTTGATGAGATTTTTATTGTCATAAGCTCACTCTTCAAGATATACAGTGCATCAGGGGAGTAATAAAATGTATCAGAATCTCTAAAAGGGTATTGGTCGTCAGGCAATAAAAGAGACATCGTAGAGTTGTAGCAAAGTATCTCATCTGTCAGCAGAGTAAGGCAGAGCACCAGAAGTCTGCAGGGTTATTACAGCCTCTACCTATATCGACACAGATATGGGAGCACGTTACCATGAATTTCGTAATGGGTTACAGAGGACCCGCAGGAATCACGAGGCTATTTAGGTGATAGTCAATAGATTGACTAAGTCTGCCACTTCCTAGCTATTAAAGCTAATACTTTGAATGCATGGGTGGATTTATGTGTAAGGGAGATTATGGAACACCATGTAATTTCCAGTGAGCATTGTATCAGAAAGGGTTTCTCGCTTCATTTCTCACTTCTAGGAACATTTTTCAAGAAGCCATGGGAACCCAGTTGAGTGTTAGCACAGTTACTATCCTCAGGCAGATGGTCAGTAAGAGAGGACTGTACAGGTTCTGGAGGATATGTAGAGAGCGTGTCCAATTGATGTTAGAAGGTCCTGGAATGATCACATGTCATTTGCTAAATTACCTACAACAATAGTTATCACTCGAGTATTGGGATGACATTATATGAGGCATTGTATTGTCGTAAGGGTTATTCCCCGATTGGATGGGAATAAGTGGGTGACTGACTGATAATTACTCCCAATTTGCTAAGACAATCCTCTAAGGATGCTCAGTTGATGTGTAAGAGGTTGAGAACAATTAAGAGCAAATAGTAAAGCTATGCTGACAAGAGACAGAGACCGTTGAAGCTCAAAGAGAGTAGGTCCTATGTTGAAAAGTCGATTCGGGTATTAGATGGAAGGATAAAGTGTTAAGGTCTAAGATGATCTGTGAGACCCCGTACATGTATAGTTGTAACGTGTGTAATTGGATCAATGAATGCTAATGGACTTGTAATGTAAAGTGTAATTGATGTAAGTCCATGGGTTCAATGTATATATGTGTAATATGATTTGTAATGTACATACAAGTTTCATTGTGTATGAATATGAAGAAATGAGTTCTTGTAAGTGATGTATGTGATTGGAACTCAAATGAGTAGTATGGTAAAATAGAATGAAGTTATGCTTTCACTTAGTTTGGAATGTGATACTTTGGATATACAATGAATGCATAAAAGTTTCAATGTGCATAAAGTATGAATGGATGCCATTTTTAAGTCATAAAGGTGGATGGATGAGAAAATGACTATGGTAGCAAATTAAGGACATTTGGGTGTGAGTTACAGCAGAAAAACTGCAGAAAATCTGAAAAATATGAAGGCCAGATCGATCTCATAGGATGAGAGATCGATCTGGAAGAGCCAAAATGCTCTTATTTGGGCAATGGAATTGAGCAGCGATCTCCAATGGGGCCAGATCGATCTCCTAACCATTCTGTAATGAAAAGATCGATCATCAGGCATACAGATCGATCTCCTTAGCTCTCTGTTTGGAAGCAGATCGATCTCAAGCTTCGACAGATCAATCTTATGCTTAAATTGCCCTGAAAATGAGGGATTTAAGGGGACCAGATCGATCTCCTCTTGGTGCAGATCGATCTCCTCAAGCTATGGATTTCAGAAAAAACACAATCCTTCCATTTTTAACCCAAAAACCTAACTTTCTCTCTCTAAAATCAGTCATTTCCAGTAAGAATTGAGGGGCGGCCATTAGAAGCAAAGTTGTTCATCTTGAGGAAGAGAACAACATAGTTGGAACCCAAAATCCCATTGTTGGTATTGAAGGAGCTAAGGGCATTGACATTTGGAGCAAGAAGAAAAACCAGATTTGGTAAGATTCTAACACTCCAACTTTGGTACATTGTCTATTTAATTCATTTTAGAGTTGTTTGGCATGAGTATGGATGGTTGGAAACACCTAGGTTGTGTTAGAAACTAATATAACCTAGGAAATGGATATAGTCTAGTGTGAGAAAGTGTGAATTGGGTATGTTGATGACTTGTGGGTTATGATAAGTTGTTGTTGAAGTAGTATGAATGATTTGTGATGGTTAAATGAAACCACATTGTGAGTTTGGAGGAATTGTGAAAATGAGTATGTAAATGCTTGATAAATGCCATAGTGAGGGAATTCATAAAATATGAACACTATGAGCTTAATATCGATTTAATATCGATTTGAAATGAGTTAATAGGCCTAAAAGGAATCTAAAGACTCGAGAAAGGAAACAAGGCCTTATCAGCATTAAAAGAAACTATAGGTCGAATCGACTATAGTGAACGCACGATGTCCTATCATATGGATCAAATATAATGTGAAATATGATTGTGTGCAGTCTGAAAGAGTTCGTTGAATATGAATTGGACCGCACGAGTGAGCAATGCTAAGGGAACGAAATCACGCGTCGCGATTTCAGGTAAGGGAATTTTGTAAGTATATAGAGGTAGCTGCTCGTAGTTTCTGGGTCGATATAGGGCATTTATGAAATGCATGATGTTTAAGTAAATGGTTGTTGATATGTGTGAATGGCAGTGAGAAATTGTATGAGATTTGGTTTTTGAAATGGTTCTTAAAAAAGGGGATAGTAAGGCTAATAATTGCATAAATCACGTGTTTTGAAGTTTTTCACAAAACATAATGATTTAATTTGAGCAATAAAAGGATAGGCTGGCTAGTGTTTTATTGATGTTATTGAATAGAACATATGAGGTGCTAAATGTGTTTGGGATGTGTTTTGAATGCATATGAGCTGCCTATCGAGCTATGTGAATTAAATCGCGCTAGAGCCTCGCTCGCGCTAGATTTCGATGTTTTCATTTGTATGAAACGTGCTGGAGCTTAGCTCGCACATTGATTTGGAAACTATGATGATGTTTATAAACCATACTGGAGCCTCTGCTCGTACGTGGCTTTTGAGTGGTGTTTCTTATGAGTATAACCGTACTAGAGATATGTTCATACGTGGTCTCTTTAAGGTAGGATGCATGAGTCGTGCTAGAGCTTTATTCGCACAAGTTTGCACATTGTGATACGTATGAGGCCGTGAAAGTTGGTAAGATCCTCAAGCCCTACATCCTTAAGCCAACATCCTTAAGCCCGAGGAGGCAAGGAGGCTCTGTTCGGTGGGGAGGCTCTTTTACAGTAAGATCCTTAAGCCCTACATCCTTAAGCTAACATCCTTAAGCCCGAGGAGGCGAGAAGGCTCTGTTAGGCGGGGAGGCTCTCTTATGGTAGGATCCTTAAGCCAACATCCTTAAGCCCTGGAAGGGCGGGGAGGCTCTGTTCGGCAGGGAGGCTCTCCTACATGGGTACAGAAGGATCCTTAAGCCCTGGAGGGGCGGGAGGCTCTGTTCAGCAGGGAGGCTCTCCTACATGGATATGGAAAACTCTTGGTATGGGGTAGGTAAGACCTAGGAATGGCACCCCCAATCACGATATGAGTCCGCGGAGTACGTTGTACCGTGTATATCACATGGAGTATGATATACCACGTGATGGTTATGTGATGAGAAAGTCTGGCGAGGGATAATCCACCTCCATGCCAGCACGATACCCCGCACAACTGGATGCGTGTAGTCTGGGATGATTTATGATGTAGTCGGTCCACGTAGGCACTTTTGATATAGTGACCTGGTTTTATTACATATGTGTGATTGTGATTGTCTAAGGTAGACCCGAGGGAGGGGTCGAGCCTCGTGGGGTTTGATTTGTGAATTGGTATTGATGTGTGTGATTGAGAAAATGGTTTGTGATGGGATTGTATGTGTTTGAGAAAGAGCTTTATGATGTGGGTTTAAAAAGGAGGTTTTTTAATGAATTACCCTTTTTATGAATTTAAATGAGATTGAGCATGAGATGATTTATACATGATGTTTTTACCATGTTTTATATGCCAATGTACATGATTTTGATACATGATATATATGTATACTCATATGGCATAGTTTTACTTCCTCATGTCCCTACCATAAACGATTTATACATAACACTATCAGCTTGTAGATAGAGTAGTTATCTACCATGCTTGCATTATTGCCTTACTGAGCGTGTGGTTGCTCATCCCTCTCTATTTTCCCCCTCCTACAGAGCGTGCATAGTAGCCCAGTGAGCACTGAGGCATTGTGTTTTGGACATCTGCTGCTTTCATCATCGAAAGGTATGTACACAGGATCTTTTTGTATCTAAACAATGTAAAAGCACAGTAGTCTTTTGAGTTGTAATTATGGGGGATGTAGATGTCAGTGAACATAACTTGTGTAAGTTGATGATTAACTTTCAAATGTATGACATCGCTTTATTTAACTGAGAATGAATGAGACGTGATGTTTATTATTGACTCACAGCCCAACAGTGTGGTGGTAAGTTAGTTCACGATCGGTTAAAGAAAGAAATTTGCAAAAACTTTTTAGTGATTTTCAGTTAAAGGGAATGAAAAAGGGTCATGACATGATCTCCCTAGTCAAAGTCCTTTGGAAGTATTACACTCCGGAAAAAGGCACATGAGAATTAAAGAGTATGATGCGATAAACGTACACGGAGTTGTTTATGGACCCATTTGACTTAGTTCTAATTTGGAGGACCAAATTTCTTAAGTGGGGGAGATTATGTAAGACCCGAATTTTTATCATATTTCCTTATGATTCACATGATGTAAACATGATTATATGTAAATTGAATCATAAGAAGAGTTTTACGTGAATGAAAAATGCAAATGGAATGAATAAAATTCCTAAATGCATTTAAAGATCAAATGGAGATTTAAATGGCCACATATTAAACGAATAATATTCGGACCATTCGGATTTGAGATAAAAATTTAAAACACAAAATGAGAAAGGGTTCGTTAAGGGAAGTTGTGTCGATCGGAAGGGTAAAACAGTCAAAAGACTCAAAAATTCGATGCCAATTCGATAAGAAATTGACATTGTAAACATGGATTCAGGGAATCTTGATCAATAAAGGAGAAATAATTAAATTTAAAGTTAAATTTATCAAGATATGAATTTATTGGAATAAACCGAAATTTTCACCTCAGGAAATTATCCCAAAAATATTGAAAAAATATACCGAAAAGATAAAATAAGACAGATAAATTCAATTAATTGGTTAAATGAATATAATATAAATTTTTGAGATATTTGGCAAAAATAATATATTTTACTCTAATTAAATAATATATAATAAATAATAAAATAAAATAAAAAAGAAAAAAAGGTTTTCTGTCGCGCGAAAGAGAAATGGAAGGGGATAAGGAAAACCCGATCCTCCCAAAATTTTCCCCTACCGGTGAGGAAACCCCGACAAGAGTACGAGAGGGGGAGCGCGAGCCACCATCGACACCACCAGCTCGAAGGAACGGCGATCGGCGAGAGAGAGGGAGAGAAATGGCGAAACCGAGGGAGAAAAGAGAAATTCGTCGGCGTTAGCGCCGATTTAGCCTCGACCACCACCAACCGATGGTTCCCTAGGCGTAGGTGGCCCGATCGGTGGTTGAATCGGCCAGTAAAACGGTCGACAGCTCCATCAATGGCAAAAGAGGAAAAACGGCCAGCGATGCTGAAGAGAAAAGAGGCCGGACCGGCCACTTTTCGGCCAGACCTTGTGAAACCGACACCAGATCTGTGCATCAGACGACCTTGCGGACAAGCTGGAAAAGGAAGCCGACAAAGAACTGACCGGCGAGGCTCAGAACGGCGAAAGAAAAAATCAAACCGGACTGAACCGGGTTAAACCGAACCGGACTGAACCGGTTCAGCTAGAAAATAAGAAAAAAAAGGAAAAAAAAGAAAAAAAAGGAGAAAGAAGAAAAGGAAAAATGGGAAAAAAAATCTGGCGATGCAGTAGAGTTACGGGTAAGCCGGTAAATGGTCAAATAGATCGATTTAATTTTTGGAATAATTATTTAAACATATATTTGACTGAATTTGACCCAAAAAATATATAAATGTGTAGCTCGATAATTGGCGACATACGAGAGCTCGAGTCAGCCTCGATTTGTGTACTATCACGAAATCTCGAGTAAGTAACCATTATTTACGATAATTTACATCGCTATGCGTGTTAAAAATTTATCGCATAAATTACGAATTTAATATTGAAATTGGAGATAAATTGTCGTAAATAATAATTTGAGTTATCCAAGAGTTTAGAACGAGACACAATAAATTGTTGGTGGGCTCAATGAGCCCAATAGGCCTCGATGATGTGAATAGTAAATGAAAAATAGGCTTAAGGCCCATTAAGGTGTAATCGGGCCCAAAATTGTAAACGGGCCCAATACTGTGAATTAAGCTCAGAAATGATGAAATACAATTAATTGTATGATTTTTGACCCGATAAATAATTATACGCAGCTCCGAAGATTTGATTAGGAGTAAATCGGACTGCGTAACGTGACATTTTTGAAAAAAGTCAGACTGTACAGAGTAAAGTGAGGTAAGGGATATAATTTAGAGTAGCGTTAGTGCTCCACCTACCTTACCAATGACTTTATGCATGTTAGCTGAATGGGATTTTATGAAATATGCTACAATGCCTTAGAAACCGAAACTAAACCGTTTCTCGAGTTTTTCAACGTGTTTGCTACTTGCATGAGATACATTTTACTTCACATGTTTATGAAAATGTCATTTTTCAATATGAATAAGAAAACATGGTTTGATTTTATGAAATGACGGGAAAGAGCCCCAAGAATGTTTTACGAAAGCAATGTTTTCATGATACGGGTTAAAGTCCCGAAGGGGTTTACAAAATATGTTTTTATGATTAAATGGGTTAAAGTCCCAAGAAATGATTTGAAACTATGATTTTTCACTAGAAATGGGTAAGAGGCCTTTTGGGGTAAGCGGGCTAGAGTCCCACAAAGGCATGATGTGACAAGGTCAGAGTGATCTGGGATCGGTCTTGCATACATAGGGTATTGTATGAAGACGATCGACGATCTTCCTAGTCGATGGCCAGGGAACGGGTAGGGCTCTGACTTGAAATGCGCATATAGTCCACATTTAGTGGTGCAGTGAGTTCGTGCTTATAGTCCACACTTGGTGGTGCGCGAGATAGGGCAGAGGACGACCCTGATCCAGTCTTACGGCTCCCCTGTACAATAGCCATATGTACCTATGATGAACATCCTACGGGACCTGATGTATGATGCCCTCCGGGATGAGTATATGATTATGCATGGCTCCACAATGAATTGATGGAAGGATATTTATGTTTTTGCACATTTCACGCTACCTTTTTTATACTACTTGCTATTAGCACATGTTTTCTATGATGAAGTTTTAAGGTAGCCCTTAAGATATGATATGTATGATTTGATGAGATGAGATGCTTTTAACTTCTTTACACCGTATGATATGCATACTATATTTGAGTTTTACCTAAGTGATGCATAATGTGTAAACAATGATTTAAGCATGTTTCAAATGCATATATGAAACTAAGCATCTCTACTATAGCCCAAGTTTATGATGATTTGTAAAATCACGAGTTTTACCATGTTTTGAGTATTTAAAGCTATTTTAAATGTATCTCTTGCTGAGCCTGAAAAGCTCACCCCCTTATTTTCCCCTTTACAGAGTACTTTCAGTAGCTTGAGTACAGCTGAGGACTTGCATCTTTGGTATCCGCTGCATCCCATCGAGAGTCAGGTATACACATTTGTATAGGTTTATATCTGACCATGTAAATGCATAGTACTGTAAATGGATATGATGTCGAGGGTGTAGAGTTATGTAAATACCATTGTATATGTATTTAGTTAAAGTCAAAGGATAGTAAATCCTGATATGTGAATGTGAATATGGAAATGAAATGGTAAATAGTGTGAGGGAACTAACACCGAACCATAGCCCAACTGTTGGTGGTGAGAATGTTCACGACCGGGAAAGGAAAGGAAAAAGCGAAAAATTTATAGCGATTTTTTGTAAAAAGGGGTCGTGACACTCCGTTACTGTCCTCGGTCTCTCCCATTTCATTATTGCATCAACTTTGGACAGATTAACAGACACCCTATCCTTAGATACAATATGTCTGAGGAAAGAAATCTGATCTAACCAAAATTCACATTTACTAATTTTCCCATACAGCTTCTTCTCACAGAGTATCTAGAGCACGATCCTCAAATGCTGCTCGTGCTCCTCCCGGGACTTAGAATAGGTCAAAATATCATAAATGAACACAATAACAAATTTATCTAAGTATTCTTGGAAAACATCATTCATCAAGTTCATAAAGGCAGTAGGGGCAATAGTCAATCTAAAGGGCATCACTAAAAATTCATAGTGCCCATATCAAGCCTGAAAAGTTGTCTTCAGTGCATTAACCTCTTTAATCCTCAACTGATGATAACCCGATCTCAAATCTATGTTAGAGAACACTGAAGCCCTTCTCAGCTGATCGAGCAAATCATCTATTCTTTGCAAAGGGTACTTATTCTTTATTGTCACCTTATTTAGAAGTCTGTAATCTATACACGGATGGAGAGTGTCATCTTTCTTTCTGATAAATAGTATCGGAGCACCCCACGAAGATACATTCGGTCTAATGAACCCCTTATCAAGCAACTCTTGCAACTATTTCTTCAGTACCTCCAATTCAACTAGTGTCATTTGATAAGGTGGCTTGGAGATAGGTTGAGTGTTGGGCACCAAATCAATTGCAAATTCAATTTTTCTCTCCAGTGGTAACCCCAACAAATCATCTAGAAAGACATCGAAAAACTCGCATACAACCAGAACATCCTGTATGCTTGACGGTTCCCAACTATTATCATAGACAAATGCAATATACCCTTTACAAAATTTGAGATAATCAGGAATTTCAAACATATAAACACCAAACAACTTTACAAAACATCATACCATATATTTCATTTCTCATTTACAAAGCATACATCAAATTTATCAAGTAAGGAGAAGGTTACGGTTTTAGTGTAGCAATCTAGACTTACAAGATTGGCAGCTAGCCAATCCATGCCCAAAATTACATCAAAACCGTACATTTTTAACAAAACTAGATCTGCTAACATTTTCCTATCTCCTACATTGATTTCATTATTTTTACACACCATATCAATTATCTGTGATTCACGCATGGGTGTGCTTATGTGTAGCGTGTGATTTAAAGACTCAGGTTCTAGATGTAATTTATGTGCAAACTATGGGGAGATAAAAAAGTGTACAGCATCTGAGTCAAATAAAACATGTACTTCGTAATTACAGATAAGGAGTGTACCTCTAATAGCATCGAAAGAGGTGTCGACTGTCTCCTTATCGATAGCGTGCACATGTCCCTGTGAGATAGGCTTCTTACCCTTATCTGCAGCTGTAGCTCTCCTATATGGGGCCTATCTAGGAGGAATCTATACTTGCCTCTTGGTCTACTTTGGTTGCTCTCAAGGCTAAAAAGGTATCATCAGTGGGCAATCCTTAATTAGGTGTTCTACCTCTCCACATCTAAAACAGGCACCTGTGGTCAAGAGGTAATGCCTATAATGCAATTTGCCACAATTCTTACATCGGCGTAACTCAATGCTAGGGCCTTGGGCAGTGTCAGCACTATCAATGGGGATATTGGGCTTTCTAGCCCCTGCTTGAGATTTTTCGATTCTCTACCTCTTAGGCTGACCCTATCTCAGCTCAAATCGGAATGCCTGTACTCTCTTTCCCTTATCTCTACCCTTACTTATGAACCTGTGCTCTACTTGTGTCACATCCAGGCCCCTCTCAATTTCTTAAGCCCATCCTAGGGCATCCATAAAATTTGTGACCCATAATCCCAGTAGTCGGTCTCGGATCCCTGATCTCAAACCTGCCAAAAATCTCTCAGTCCGTCGTGCGGGATCCTTAATTATTTCTGGGTCATATCTCTTCAGGGTAGTAAACTAATTCTCATACTCGTCGACTATTAGACTCCCCTGAACCAATTTCTGAAACTTTGTCTGCATCTTTTTTTGTGTTATAGGCAAAATGTACTGGGCTCAAAATGCAGCAATGAAAGCATCCCATGTAATATCTTACAGACTCTCTACCAAAACTGTCTATGTAGCCCTTTACCATAACTTGGCCTGACCTCTCAGCATATAACTAGTCATGGTAACTCTCTCTGTGTTGGTACATCCCAGATACTGTAATACTGTCTCGAGGTCTGATAACCACTCCTCGGCCTTAATCGGATCTTTCACCCCTGTAAACTTCGGGGGATTCATTCTCAGAAAGTCTCGCAGCCTTTGTGTATCTATATCATCTCTAGGCTGAGGAACTATAGGCTGAGGAACTGGGGCTGGCAGAGGGACCTGTGGTAGAGAAGGAGAAGTAGATGCAGGCGTAGTAGTAGCACCAGTGCCAGAGGTATTTGCCCCAAATTACTGGGCAAACATAGTTGTGAGTGCATTCAGCCCTTCTCTCATGCTCTGCATGCCTTGTTCGAGCCTCAACATTCAACTATTCAAGCTCTCGGGCTGAGGGAGAGATGGCGAAGCTAGCTGTGCCTATCTCCGTGAATGGCTTCGCCTGCCGCTCACGGTTCAGTGATCGATTACCTGCGTGTAAACCAAAGTTTTAGTAATAACTTTAACAGATATAGTAACTTTATAACCAGACAAGCATAGACAATTTAGGATGTAATCTAACTTCACTAGTCGACATTAACAATACTAGACAACTTTTGCTCTGATATCAAATAAACTGTTATGTCCCGAAAACGTGGAAATATCGACAAATTTAAACTTTCTTAATCCTTTATTTAAGTTGCATTCCTATTAGTACTGATTACTTAATCATTTTATTTTATAAAAATTTCGCCAGCATAACGACGTATTTTTATCCCTACCTACCTACAAGGTTCAAATTACAGTGTATTCGCAACCAGTTGATTTTAGTTTCTTTTTTCGCTCAGCAGTAAATTCATTTTCATTACATCACCTTAATATTTCTGAAATATATTTTATTATACAAACTATACATTTACAACTTTATTTACATTCATTCTTACCTAATTTACATCCCAAAATATTTTTTGTAACAACTGTCTATGCTTTATATAAAGTATGGCAAATAAAGTAAAAGTATACCTTACTTGTACTGGAGATAGCCTGGGAAGGGTCGAGTCCACCCTTCCACGACTACTATACGGCAGGTATAGGAAACTGATCACTGAAAGTAGTCTATAAGAGTAAAGGAAAGGGATGAGCTCTTCAAGCCCAGTAAAACATGCGTTTAAAGCAGGCTTAGCAATCAAACATGTAAAAGCAAATTACTGTAAATCAAGCTTAATAAAATAGCATATACATGTATATAAGTCAAAACATGCTTAGTTTCGAAAATCAAGTCAAAACATATTTGGCATCACAACTAGTAACATGTAATTTATAAATCATGTAGTTCATTACTTTTCTTTAAAAATATCACGTAAACTTACATATCACGTAGCATAAATATCACGTAGCTTAACACTTTTCTTTAAAAGGCATACTGAATAATTTCATAGAGACTAGGCAAAGACACATAGTAATAGAGTTCATGTTCGCGTAGACATTTCATGTAGGCAATTCACGTAGATAGTTCACGTAGACAAAGTACATATGGCCATGGTAAGGGGACCGTTGATGGGATCAGGGTCGTACAACACCCTAATTCACTTAAACAAATGGTAAAAATAAGGCACCGAGTGACATAAATACCCAACGCAGTTAAGCATACACCATAAAGGACTGAGTGTACACAATGTGGCATATGGCATGCACCACGAAGGTCCAAAATCTACAAGGGCCATGCATGATAGATCACGTAGACTACAAGTGGCCTTAGTCTCAAAACATAACTTTTAAAATCCTCTTTCCAAGTCTATTAGCCCGTAAACTTGTAAAATCAATACTTTTATTTCATTTCATATACATAAACATCATTTCAGAAAATTTTATTTTCACGTAGCAAATTGCATTTCAAAACATTTCATGGGTACTAAAAAGTATACTCGAAGAGCTCAAAATTTGGGCTTTTCTTTTAGATTTTTGGTTTAAAAATGAATAGTACTTTTTCGGGTTTAAAATTTTTTTCGTAAATACAAGCATACTCATAGGCATTCATATATCGAAACAAGATATTGAATCGCTAATATTACTTTAAAACACATCCCTTACCTCTGAAACCTTGAGGCAGCACAAAATCGTCGGGTCTCGAGTTTACCTCGATTTGCATGCTAGTTTCCCAAACTGCCCAAAACAATTTTAATTCATCAAATATTATTCAATTTCATCTTAATATACACAAACATGTATTTGTCTTCATAAATTTCACCAAATTTGACTCTTTAGTCAACTTTTCCTACTTTCTCGATTTTACCGATTTAAGTGTCAGTTTAAGCTAATTTTTGTTCCTTTAACTTCAAATTCACAACTCAACAACCTAGATACACATCCAAGTCCTTAACTCATACTTGTAAATGTTCTAAGTCACCAATTCCTACATTTTTCAGTTTCCTACTAAATTGAGCTATAAACCGGACTTTTTTGTATAAATTTAATTGTCTACAACATCAAACCTAATTATATTTCACCATTTTCCTAACTTATGCATGTTGGCCAAATTCATACTTCACTCTAGAAATTACTTCTTTCAATT
Source organism: Firmiana major (assembly GCA_033439115.1). NCBI lineage: Eukaryota > Viridiplantae > Streptophyta > Magnoliopsida > Malvales > Malvaceae > Firmiana > Firmiana major. Next base: position 31,209,103 of record CM065913.1, on the reverse strand, counting down.
CTACTTGCTAAAAATCACTCAACAACATCTAACAACAACATATCTCAAGTTCATCATCTTCCATAAATTTCTTACCAACTTTGACCAACCCTTTTTGCTCCAACAAGGTTTCTAAGCTGTAAATAAACATGTATACATCTTACAAACATAAAAAAACAACAAAAAAAAAAACAACCGAAAACTTTCAAAAATTCATCTTTCTCTCACCTCGGAACAGGACAGATTTTACCTCTGTTCTTCTCTCTAAGATTTCACCTAGTAAATGAGCTTGTTTGGGGCTATATTTTTTATATGTTGTAGAGGACTTAAGCTAAAATATTTGATCCTTCTTGATCGATGCATGAAAGTGGCCGAAAGGTGGTTCTCTCTCATGGAAGGTCAGTTGGGGTTGGTTCTTTACTTTTTAGAAATTGTTTTGTGTTTAATTTAATTCTAAAAACTATCAAGATTTATGGATTTTTGGATGGGCTTCAAATTGAGCCACTTCTAATGGGTATATAGATTCCTAGGTCAGGGCAGCCCACTTCCTTGTTGTGGAAAATTCATGAAAAATATTTTTCAGCTTATTTGTTCCAAATTCTACTTCTTCAATGATATAATATGTCCATAGTGTCTCCTATAAAAATTTTGGTCCCACTTGTTTAAGAAAAGTTCCCCAATTAAGCTCATTTTGCGTGATTTGGTCATTATCGAGCAAAATGGCTCAAGGTTTTCAGTTTACTTTAAAAAATAATTTAATCCCCGAAACCTCTATATTTCCACTTGATTTTTATTCCTCAAGTCAATTTCACCTTATACTAATTTCCTATGGTCTTGGAATAATTTTCACGCATTTCTAGAATTTATTTCAAATTTATTTCTCTTACTAGGCCCAGTTTCTCGATTTAGTGTAAACCCAAGTTTTACTAACTTTTTCACTTCCAACACCTTAGTTTTCACTTCTAAACATCAAAACATACTATACATGCAATTCTTAAGAAATTCTCGGGCTTAAAACCTTAGGCCTTGTGCCACTAACCCAAGTGCTTCGGTTGTTCCGAGCCTGTATAACATTATTCTAAGTGCCTTAATTACTTCTTAGTTTTCGAATAAGAAATAAAATGAAACATTTTGGGTTTCACAGCTAGGAGACCCATTGAGAGAAGTTAGGCAATATAAATACATTTCCTAACCTAAGTTAGTGCCAAAGAAACCAAAGCTAGTGTTTCAAATGTTTGGAAGTAAGGGATATTTGTAGAGTCATGACTTCTATTAGCTTTTGATGCATGTATACAATTTTACTACGTTTTATATATGTTTATAATAAGAAATTTATATGAGAAGTCTTATTTTTCATTTGATGATCGATCCCATGAGGCAGGGAATTGATCCTTCATATGAAGCTTTCCAAAAAATGGCATTCGAGTTATGAGGGACCAATCCCTTATGTGGTATGATCGATCCCCTCCTCTTGGTTTAAGCTTAAAAGTGCATTTTCATGCCAATGGACATATTTTGATTTAAAATCAAAGAAAACATGATTTGCTAAACTTATAATTTTATGATTTAAGTAAGAAGGTCCCACAAAATGCGTCAAAGAGCTTTATTTTGAGAATGTTGCATAATAAAACATGTTTTAGCTATTTAAACCAAACTCATGCATTGAAATGATTTCTTTAAAATGTGTTTAACATGTTTAAAGGTGGGATCAATATGTTTAAGGTTATGATTTCATGATTTAAGTATGAAAACCCCATGAAATGCATTAAAGAACGTCATTTTGGAAAAGTGCAAAACAAAACCTGTTTTGAATATTTGAAAAGCAAACTAATGCATTAAAATAGTTTCCTTAAAACCTTTTAGCATGTTTTATAGTGGGGTCACTATGTTTAAGTTATGGAAAGGATGATTCTACAGAGCTACGGAAACCTTAATCATGGTCATAGGTTAACCATTTCCCTTTTTAGGGGCTCCCGTTTTGGGATATAAGTATGGACATAACATTGGACCAGATGCCTAGTTTCTACCTTATGTTTAAGGTCTTATTAAACGAATAATTTTAAGCTATGATTTGAAAGCATACAATTTGTAAGTTATGATTTGTAAGCATATGGTTTTAAGTTATAATTTGCAAAATATGCATCCAAAGCATGATTTATTTACATGCCTATATTTTGTAAGAATACTTATACTAAGTTCTTATGACTGTTGAAATTAAGTATGCTTTGAACTAAGAATGTTTACAAATAAAACTATCTGAATATGTTTTAAATGAAGCATGCATGCTGTTTTGTTTTCCCATATTCATATACTCTTACTGGGCGTAAAACTTAATCCCTCTCCCTTCATCTACAGGTAAACTTATAGTCGACACTGAATGTGACCCCTTTTAAGTAGGCTCAAAGTGTGCCATCCATTGCTCGCATAGTCTATTTGGAATTTATACGTGAAAGTATATATTTAATTTATATTTCAGACAATTATCGCACAGTCTATGTACATTTACTTTGGAATATAACCTTATGGTACAATAAGTAACAATTAAAACTATAGCCTAGATTTGAAGTACGATGGATAAAATCTATTTAAGTGTAATTATGTTCTTATATAATGCAATTGATGGATAACATATGATTATATTGAAATGGATTAATGGTATACATGTATGTTGGAGTTAATCAGGATTTACATCACACATATTTGAATGAGACTAGGACTAAAGAAAAATATTAATTGAGCTGATCAAATAAGATCAAGGGAGTAAGTAGGCATTACACTAATTGTAGGCAAACATAAGTAAGGAAACGAAGAACTTAGTCTAATTTTTGTTGGTTTCATATAGTGATAAAGTTGGTATCAGAGCCTAGATATCTAGTACAAATCAGTATAGTCGGGTTAGAATTAAATGTTACATCCCATAGTCTATACTTGTCTGAATATAAACTGTGCATAACTACTTAAAGTTATACTAAATTTGAACGATTTTGGTATAGGATAAGCAACACAATGAGTCGAAGATGAGGTAGGCTAGGGAGACAAGCTCTTGATCTCTATTTCCTCCATACCTGAGAGCCCTTACACAAGGATTGTACGACTCGAGTAGTTAATCGAGCAGAGATTTAGTAGTATGATTGCTATCCTGATAGCCTTGATGGCGTAACATACTGGCGATAATATTACTACCCCATGGAACGATAGCCACCAAGTTATCCCTCTTCCAGCACCTCTACCATCAATTTGGGTTAGACTAACTCCACAAGACGTCGCCATTTGTGACAAGGTTGTCTAAGAAGCTCAGTCAGTGGGACAAGAGTTTGGACCCCACTAAGCTGACTACGATTTTAGTTGAAAGGATAAAAGGATGTAGCCTGTGGATGGTAAATCTTCACAAAAGAAGGGCTTTTGGGTTTCTAAAGAGAAACCAAGGTTTGCAGTGTCTATATCGAGGGTAATTAGGCCTGTTGCTACTGTTCCTATTGTCACCACCAGTACTATTCGGGGTACTTGCAACATTTGTGAGACCGGTAGCAAGAAACATAATACCAAATCCTACCATTGGGCCATGGGTACATGTTTTTGTTGTGGGCAAATTGGCCACAAAATTTAGGATTGTCTACAAATGGCAACTACTCTGAGACAGGCACAAAAGCCTACTAGTCAAGGGGAAGCTACGGCTGCTGAGAAAGCAAGCAAGTTATAGTTCAAGGATAGATATCCGCAATGGCCAATGAGCTACTTTAGTTCCTTCTATATGATGTAAGAGATATGTCTTTGTTTGACTTGATATCCACTTTTTGAGGAATGTAATTAGAAGTTTATGTTTTGGGAATTATGTTTTGAAAGTAAGTGAAATTGAAATGTAAATGTATGTTACCAAAGTCAAATATGTGATTTTATATATATATATGTGTGTGTGTGTGTGTGTGTGTGTGTGTGCATGTATATTGAGGGTTATTAAAGTTATCCTAGAAGTATACGGAGGAATTTAAGCTTGTAAGCCATAGGGAGACTTAAAAATACCCTATAGAAGATTATGAATATATTTTGAATGTATGTAAGATCATTTCCATGTTATGGGAGCATACGCTATGATTTATATTTCTCTGATTTGATTTGATAAAGCAAGAGTGGAAATTAGGTTAAAGGTAGTTATGTCGAAATTATGTTTGAAAGAAAGTAAATAAATTTGAAAAGTAAAGACAAGTTTCAAAAGTGCATTGTAAGGTGTTGTATGGGTTTGTGTATAAATATGCAACTTGAAGGTTATGTTTTAGGAGACAAGTTATGAAAGTAAAAGGATTAGGTTGAGGAGTATAATCATGCCTAATTGGTATACAATGTGGACCAGACTACTCAAGAGTTTATGATACGGTTTGTGGAATGTTTTGAAGGTAAGCGACATAGTCTTATAATATGAGAGTGTTTTAAGAGAATAGAGTCTGATTAAGAGATCATTTGGATTAATGAGGAGTATTGAAGAAGTAATGCCTATGGATAAAGAGACGAAAATAAAATATCGAGTGCTCTAAAGATGAAAAATATGGAGTGATTAGAAGATGGTTACTCTCGAAATTGCCAAAAGAGGCAAAGGTTGATGTAGCTTGGGTGTTAAAAGGAGGAAATGTAGATGATAGAGTGGGATTTTTTATTGTTAAAAGGTAAGAAGGATAGGATGTTAAGAATGAAAAGGGATTGGAGGCATCTAAAGTAATCTTCTATATGGTAAACATGCAAGCTTGCGTCTATGTGATGTGCAGTTAGGTATCTGTCCATGTGACATTTACGTTACCCATGAATGCCTTCATGCTGTATGCTATGTGTTGTGTAATTTACATTGTACGCTGGTCCAGTCACAGCTCCATAGAACCTGACCAGTGAGATCGAGGTTGTAGCCATAGCTATGGATATCGGAGGACTTCACTTGTTGCATGTTTACTACATAGAAAATCACTTAGTCTCTCTTAAAGGGATTTAGATGGGTGAGTACAGTTTAAGGATGGATTAATAAATCATTCTGGTAATAGGTAAGTAAAGTTTATACCAAATAATGATGATTTTGAGGACGTTCCAAGATTGGATAAGTGATGGATGTTTGAGATTGGAGATTGTTGGTTATTAGAAATGATTTAACAAAGTGATATTTAAGCATCTAGTGAATACCGAAGAAACCCTTATTGATGATAGAAGTTTGAGTAGTCATATTGTGATGTAAAGCGATAAGTACGTGTTGAGGATACCATGATTATGATATGGATATGTTGGTGGAAGTCGATGATTCATGAGAGGTTATCCAGGATTCGAAAATCTCGAGGATATATGGGAAGCAAGGAAGGAAGGTGCCCTTACTTCGATGGTAACTTTAAGAAATTTGGAGAACCAAATTTTCTAAGGTGGGGAAGATGTAATGTCACACCCCACTTCCAAGTATCCTTTATCCATACTTACTATACTACGGTTGGGCTGTGAGGCGTTGCAATTACTTAAGTTCCTTGAATTTACAATGGAAATATTTAAAATTTAATTCACACTCCCAGGTGTGTGTAAATAAACAAAATTAACTGTATAATAATATCTTTACATAACATCCCCATAAAAACGGTTACATTTCTTGGGTATAACTGTGCGATACAAGATAATAGATACAAAATACTCTTGTGTATACAAATCTTATACCTTTACGATTGGTGGGAGCTGTCCAACACAAAAAGAGACCTAGAGACCACCACTCTCCTACTTCTCAGTATTTAGAGGGGAAAAATAGTGGGGTGAGCAAATCACATCTCAGTAAGGAAATGAATGCTAGCAGGTAGATATCGTACTACCTACATAATTCATGCATGTATAAACCAGAAATCATGTTTTCGATATAAATGGAAATATTATATGAAAATGCATTTAAACATACATTTCTCATTTGCATTTTCATGTAAATCATATATGTCATGCTTCCATTTTAAAACATGAGTCATAAAACAATGCCCTCATGGCTCAAGTGTTTAAATCAGAGATTTATCAAAACACAAAATCTCTTTACTTTCTTAATCATTTCTTTTCCTTAAATCTCTTTCTTTTCTGAATTGTCTATGTTTTCTCAAATCTCTGAGACAGGCATGGAATTTTTGGAAATCTAATATCTACGACATATGGTCATAGTCAGTGATCTCAGGCCTCACTGATTAGGTGTGCACAGGGCATCACTTCGCCTGAAGGGGGATGGGTCAGTCCTACCTTCCGGCTCATCTCAATCAACCTCATCTCCTCATATACTCACGGTATAAGGTACACCATGTGTCATCTACACGATACTCGTACTCACGTGCACCCAGCATGGTACATAGTATACCAACAGACAACTACACAATACTACGTATGCCCGTGGACCCAAGCCCATACTCTAACTCTGATAGACTTCTCATCCTGAACCATGTCTCATATACCAGGCGAGCAATCAGCGTGACACACAGTCATCGTAAGGCTCCAGCGCGGTACAAGTTATTGTTAAAGCCCAGCCCGTTCAAAGGCCATCGGCTGGCATCCCCTTGGGTCCCAAACCCTCAGGTTTACCTCAACTCAGTAAAAATAGGTGCGAGCAAAACTCCAGCACTTTCTCAAAACCATCGTGCAAGTTAAACTCCAGCACGGCACATTAGAAACATAGAAACATGTGTGAGCTAACACTCTAGCACATAGTCAAAGTCATTAAAACGGGTGTGAGCTAGAGCTCCAACACCAATCTCATCTTAAATCTGATATGTGGCTATTTTCTCTTTTTAAAAACTCAAAACATGTTTATTTTATGCAGCATGCCTCTCCACGCTAAAACATGTAAAAATTAGCCAACCTATCATCATCATTTCTCAATCACCAATATCAATACAAAATTGAGAAAAACATTAAAAACATGCATATCATGCTATTTCCTTACCCCATCTCATTTCTTAATACGTATATATCATAGTACATTTCATGCTCTCTATCATTTCATAGAATCATAGTATCGTACTAATTCTAGCAATATATCTACGAAATTATCGTAAAATACATACGAACATCTCTATAGCTAACACGCAGTCCCTTACCTCGAATTGTATGTGTATTCCTTTTGTCACGTATGCTTCGTTTGCAATCCGGGTTAGCCGTGTTCCACGTTCGTCCAATCTATACACATAACCATTAGGTCATTTCTTTTCTCTCTCCCAATATCCTCATTGTCAATTATTCTCCCATTTATACCTTTCAAGCCTTTAAATCATATATCACTTTTCCATTGTATCACTTATCTTATTAAACTATTTCTTAAGCTTTCCATAAATTTCTCTCTTCTTAAATTTCTCTTAACATTACTCACTCATCACTACAAATCACTCTTATCAACATTTTGCATAACATTCAGCCCATACAATGTCTAGAATCCTTATTTAAAGTTTGAGGGTTGAAGAACTTACCCCTTTTTCTTAGCCAAACTTGTGGTTGCCATAACTCTTTCTCTTGATCACATCAATGTGTGATCTTTGGGTATGTTGTTCTCCTTTCTTCAAGGAATAACTTTTCCTTCTTGAGCTTTTTCCAAAACCGACTGGAATGTAGTGATTTTTAGAGTAAGAAAGCTTGAGTCTTGAGAGAAAAATGGCATGTGAGGTTTGGTAGGGGAAGAGTTCTGAGTTTTCAATCCAATTCCGAGCTCCTTTTATAGATGCAGGCTTGTGAGATCGATCTGGTCCTTATAGAGATCGATCTCTACACGTTTGATAGTCCTTTTCACCTAACGCAACCACTATCAGATCGATCTTCTCCCTTAATGAGATCGATCTGTCGAAGGTAATTTTTCCTCTTGGAGATCGATCTGCCTCTTGTAGGAGATCGATCTACTCCTTACAGAACCCTTAAGGAGATCGATCTATTGAGTCTTGAGATCAATCTGTTCTCAAACTGAGAGTTACAGAGATCGATCTTCTCATTACAAAATGTTCATCAGATCGATCTGGCTCCATTGGAGATCGATCTGTCTTGCCTCATAGCTCAAAATAAGGTCATTTTGGCTCTTTCAGATCGATCTCTCATCCTATGAGATCGATCTATCATTCATATTTTCATATTTTTCTACAGTTTTCTGCTGCAATCCTTACTCAAAACATCCTTAATTTGCCACCATAGTCATTTTCTCATTCATCCACCTTTGAGGCTTGAAAATGACTTTCATTCATACTTTATATACATTAAAACTTGTGTGTAACCCTTATATAACCAAATGTACACAATATATAACTAAATGGAAACATAAAGACTTGCACCACTTACGCAATTTCATTCCATTTTACTCCAATACTCATATTTCATTCCACTCTCATTCATCATATATCAAAGTTCATTTCTTCATATTCATACTTAATGCAACTTGTACGTACATCGCAACTCTTATTACAAAAGTGTACATTAATCTTATGGACTTTTCATCACATATGCTTCACATTACTAGTACATCATCATACTTATAATTCATTTACATATGTTCAAGGTTAAACCTATACGGGGTCTCACATGTAAAACCTCAAATTTTCATTATATAAGCTTAGTTTGATATTGAATAAGTCAATTTCGTAATGTATGAGTATTATGAATTGTTGGAAAAATTGTAAGAGTTATGGATGCTTTGTGAGCATATGTCTTATGATGATTATGGTTGAGATGATTGTGTTTGTTGAAATTATGCATGTATGGTGTATTAAATGTGAGTTAAGGAATTTGATATTATGAGATGTTGTAGATGTGTGATTAATGATTTAAAAGTGTATATGATTGCATTGAGGAATGAATTTAAGGTGTTGGATAATTGGTATAAGTTTAGGAAATAAAAGTTAAGTGTTTTTTAAGTTAGAACATCAAAAGAATGGTGTTCCAGGTCAAGGGATGATCCTCTACCCTTGAAGGGCCGATCTCTAGATCACATAAGCTAAAAATGAACACTCGCAAAGTAAAGGATCGATCTCTTATGGCAAAGGATTAATCCCCTAAAGGTAGAATGTCAAATTTCTGCTATAAAGCACAAAGGGAACAATCCACTCCCTAAAGTGATCGATCCCTTCAACAAAAAATCTCAAATTCGGACATTTTAACGGGAAGGGATCGATCCCCTTCTTAAAGGGATCGATCTCATAATGTCCTGAAACTTTAAAAAGTGTTTTAAAAACACAGAAAAGCAAAGGGAAAAGAGGGAAAGCCGAAATATGGAAAGGAAAAAGAGGAAAGAGAAAGGAAAAAATAAAAAATAAAAAGAGGGAAAAAGGAAAAAGAACTAAGGAACTCTACCATATTCCTATTTCCTACCATCATTTCATCAAAAATCCATATTCTAGACTGAGGGTGGAGTGAGAGGAAAGAAAGAAGTGAAGAAGAGAAAGGGGCTTTAGGTTCCAAAAAGGGAAACAAAGGTAAGAAGTTTCAATGTTGGTTTCTTTTTTATGGGTATGGTTTATTTATGATGATTAAGTGTTTAATGAGTGATAATTTTTTGTTTGAAGGTTGGATTGGTGATTTGGAAGCTTGAGAGAGACAAAACTAGGGTTTGTCTCTCTACAAGGTATAATTTTCTAAAATTATGAGATAAATATATATTGATATCAGTATTATGATCTATTGATTGGCATGAGTAGGTTGTTGAAAAAAATTTATGGAATGATGATTTAAGATTTGAAAGTTAATTAATTGGGATTTTTTGTATGGATGTTGGCATTGGTGAATTGATGATGATATGATATTAAGGATGAATGTTGGATACATATGGAATGAATTATAATATAAAAAAAAAAAATTTTGAAAGATCTATAAGAGCCTATAAGTTATGATTTTTATGTTAAGCTTAAGAGAAATGAAGAGAAATTTTAAGTTAGGAAAGGGTTTTAACTTATGGAAGGTTATGTAAGCCGAATGAGTAACAGACTAAGTTGTATGATTGGCTTTTACAGCTAAAAGATGCCTAAACTAAGTTGGTGCCAAAGAAACCAAAGCTAGTGCTACAATTGTTTGGAGGTAAGGGATTATGTATAAAGTCGCGACTTCTATTTGTTTTTGATGCATTTATACAACTTTACTATGTTTTAAGTATGTTTATAATAAGAAATTTATATGAAAAGTCTTATTTTACATTTAAAGATCGATCCCTTGAGGTAGGAGACCGATCCCTCATATGAAGTTTTCTAGAAAATAGCATTCGGGTGATGAGGGACTAATCCCATATGTGGTAGGATCAATCCTCAATTCATGTTTTAAACTTGAAAGTGCATTTTCATGCTAGTGGACATATTTTGATTTAAAATCAAAGAAAGCATGATTTGCTAAACCTATGATTTTATGATTCAAGCAAGAAAGTCCCACCAAATGCATCAAAAAGCTTTATTTTGATAAAATTGCATAATAAAACTTGTTTTAGCTTTTTAAACCAAATTTATGCATTGAAATGATTTCCTTAAAATGTATTTTGCATGTTTAAGGTGGGATTATTATGTTTAAACTTATGATTTCATGATTTAAGTATGATGACCCCACGAAATATATTAAAGAACGTCATTTTGTAAAATTGCATGATAAAACATGTTTTAAATATTTAAAAAGCAAACAATGCGTTAAAATGGTTTCTCTGAAACCTATTTAACATGTTTATAATGCGATCACTATGCTTAAGTTATGGAAAGGATGATTCCATGGGATAACCATTCTACTTATGGTTATGTACTATGAATTGAAAGTTACACTATGCTTTTATGTTATGGAATCATGCCATGAATGTTTTTATGAATTGTTTTATGAGATTATAAGGCTACCATTTGTAACGTGTTATGGGGTGTTTAACTCCCATCTATGTCTTGCTAGCAATCATGCCTCATGAGATTAAGGGATGTATGACATCTACCTCTATATGGCATTTATGCCTTGATGTTTATGTAATGTATGGTCGTTAAACCTTGACAAGTCAACAGCATTTCTAATACTCATGGTCTAGTGGGGCTGAGGAAACCCTAACCATGGCCATAGATTAACCATTTCCCTGTTTAGGGGCTCTCGTTTTGGGATGTAAGTATGGACACAACATACTTAGACCAGATGCCTATTCTCTAAGTTATGTTTAAGGTTTTATTAAGCATATGATTTTGAGCTATGATTTATAAGCATACAATTTGTAAGTTATGATTTTTTAGGAATATGGTCTTAAGTTATGATTTACAAGAAATGCATCCCAAGCATGATTTATTTACATGTCTATTTTTTGTAAGAATACTTATGCTAAGTTTATGACTTGTGACTTGAAATTAAGTATGCTTTGAACTAATAATGTTTACAAATAAAACCGCCTTAATATGTTTTAAACGAAGTATGCATGTTGTTTTCCCTTCCCCTCTATATGTACTCTTACTGAGCGTAAGCTCACCCCCTCCTTCTTCTCCATAGGTAAACTTATAGTTAACACTGAAAGTCACCCTTTTTGAGTAGGCTCAGAGTGTACCATCCATTGCCCGCATAGTCTATTTGAAAGGTATACACGAAGGTATATCTTTAGTTTCTATTTCAGATAATTATCGCATAGTCTATGTACATTTACTTTAGGATGTAACCTTAGGATACAACAGGTAACAATTGGAATCTATAGCCTAGGTTGGAAGTGCAATGGATAAAATCTATTTAAGTATAATTATGTTCTTATATAATGCAACTGATTAATAACATATGATTATATTGAAATGGATAAATGATATGCATGTATGTTAGAGTTAATCATGGATTTACATCACACACATTCGAATGAGACCATGACTATAGGAAAATGTTAATTGAGTTTATTAAATAAGATTAAAGAGTAAGTAGGCACTACACTGATCATAAGTAAGCATAAGTAAAGGAAAGAAAATTTTAGTCCAAATTCTCCTAATTTGGTTCAAATATATACGTACAAACTCATACATCTTTATTTCTTTATTTCATCTCTACTATTTCATAAGTTCCTTTTTATTCCGTTTTTGCACTACCAAATCAACCTCGACCTTCCTGTGAGGCTTTGACAACGAAACTTGAGGCTTGTCAACTGTTGGTGAGTACATTTGGCTAATTTGGTTTTGGCCAAAATTTCCTTCTAATCTGCTTCCACATTATTTCCTTCCTTGTTTGATTTGAAATTATTTGTTAGACTTTTGCTTTCTCGCTTCGATTGGATTTTGGATTCATTTATTTACAAGGCAGAAAGTTATTTAAGCTTCTTCTATTCATTTGTAATCTCTCTCTGAGTTGAGATTCTTGATTCTTTTTTTAAGCTTTGATTTTGTTTTAGTTTTTTCTAATCTTTGGTGTCTAAGCTTCCGATATGATTGTTTTCTAAGCCTTGGTTTAGTTTAGTGGGGTTGCTTTAGTTTAATTTTATTTTTTTCTTATTTAAGCATATTAGTTTGATCAATTAATTTTTTTGATATAGGCTTTATTTATTTAACTTGTTTTTCTTCATTTTTACCTAATAGGTTGATTATCTATCAACCTAGATTTTTTTTTTCTCTTTTTTTTTCTAAATGAAACATGTAGTTATTAAATTAGAACTTGGTTTGATTGTCATAAGTTTTACTACTTTTGATGTGTTATTTTATTTTTTCTGTATGAGGATAGAATGTTTTCTTGTGTGTTGGTATAAGGTCAATGTAAATTTCATTGTCTCAGTTTATCATGTTATACACGAAGAGAAGTAGCGAATTATAAAAATAACAAAACCAAAATCATTAAGATCTTGCAACAGAGTTGCTTGGAGATAGAATCTACATTTTTCGATTTTGCTCGTGTAGGGAGATTCAACCCCTTGAATTTTGGCAGCCCACGAACAACCTTCGGTTTATCGTTAACTCGAGACTCCTATAAGAAAAACCCTCTAATGATATCCACATAAGTAAGACGCAAAATGAGATCTTTGCCGAGCACAAAGCATAGTCGATGGCAAAAGGAGGAGGAAGGATATTATTTTGTGCGTGTTAGCTCCAAGAGATAGAGTGACTATCAATAATGTTGCTTATATAGTACCTCTTAACAAAACCCTAAAAATGCCTTAATCTTAGTCCAACCAAATTGGGTCTTTTGGGGCTTTTTTTAAATTACTTAATCCAAATCCAATTAATTCCAAATCTAATTGACTCGTAAAGCATACTTCAGATACACTTAAGAACACAATTCTAATTTATAGTTTGATGAAGGTATTATTTTGAAGATTAATGGTGTTGATAGGCCAATAACATAATAGTTCCTAAAATTAATATAATTAACAATAACACAATTATGCAGTCCACTTAGGGCACTTTTTATTTATTTTAAAAGTATAATACATACTATATGGAGGCATAGAGTCTATAAGTTGATCGGGATACGTGATTCTTTGATATGTATCTAAATGCGCATTACATATAGAAAAACATAGATATCTGTAGCTAAATATGCAGAGGGCATAGATATTTGCAAAACATTTAGGATTTTGATTGAGTTGGGACCCTCAGAGGCTGAAATCCATGCTTGAGACATGCTTCCCAAACTTTCTCAACGTTTGACATGTTGTAACCACATTCATGCTCCTCCCATCCTTCCAGTGCATGCACTAAGCCAGCAATGCGCCATATGCTCATCACCCTCCTTGGCAGCCAGTTCTGTCACATTTTGAAGCTAGCATTTTATTTTTATCAACAAAGTAGAAACAAAATATTGAAACTTCTAGTTCCTTTGATGCTGGAATGAGCATCAATAATGAACTATAATGTGGGAAATGGAGTATGTAGTTCATGTTCAACCTCACAAGAGTCAACATTCTCAAGGGCCGTAGGAATCTGCACTGCTGGTGTGGTGTGATAGAAGCAGTCTTTGCGCAATTTTTTTGGTGGGAATTGCGAAAAGGGAATAAAAAGTGTTCCTTTAGTTGCCTTCCTTTGTTCATCTTCACTTAATCCATCTCCCACTAACCATATCTGCAACATATATATTCATCATAACTTGTCCGCCATTCTGCTATTTTTATTTGTATAGGCTTGCAGTGGTAATTGAGAAAAATAGTGCGAATCGACTTACCTTGTAAGAGTAACTTTTTGACAGAACCAATTTATCTTCTGATTTTGTGCCAAATGATTTGTTAAGCTTCTCATACTCATCCTCACGAACTACAGCGACCTACAAAAATAGAATCATGCTAGGAAATTTATGTGAAAGAAGAAAATGATAGTGTCAGAAAACAAAGCAGCATTAGATTTGAGCTTTATTTCCTTGTGCAGGTGAAAAAGAGAAGTCAGGCATAGTTGAGAAATTGACAAGGGAGGCTCTATCAGTAAGTCGGCCTGTGTTTGGGGGTGGTCAGCTAATAAGTAAGCAATGAGATGTCCTAGTACCTGGATGCCCTTCTGGCATAGGGCAAAGGCAACAGCATAAGCTACTTTAGTTAGGTTGCCTCTAAGGAGAACATGGGTTGTTCCCTTTGGTATGCTATTTAGGAGAACTGCCACTGCTAAGCTACTTCCATCCACCAACTTCACTTTAAGCTGGGGATGCTTGTGCACATACAGCCCTCCATACCCGTTGAGCTCTTCGCCCTGCACATTTTAGCATCATAGTTTTCTGTTAGAGAAGGTTCTGAGCATTTTTTTTTTAATGTAATCAGCCTGCAGGTAGACTGACTGCTTATTGGATTAGGAGGAAACACTTGCCTGATTCATGAGGCCTAGACTCAACACTCTAGCACCTTTTGCCTCTGCCTCTAATATGGCTTCCTCAATCAATTTATTGATGGATTCTTTTTGCCATTTCGAGCGGTACTGAATAGTAACAGCAATGTCAACTATAGAGATCATACATATACGTATGTATGGTTATACTAGTTAAGATGAATTAGACAAGAAATAGTTTTGAGTAAACTTCTTCTTGTCTTTGGCTGCATTGCACCACCATGCAACTGCATTTTGTTGAGTGAATAAACAAAGCTTCCTTACCTGTACTTTGTACTTGGGAATGGCCCAGGTCTGTAGTTTGATCTTATCATATCGATTCCTTTCAACGACAAAAGTGCGACCATAAATCCAGGTAAACATCGTGGACATGAATGAAACAGGCCACAGCAGCCAAAAGTACCAAGTCGATGACGAGTATGGTTTAGAGGCCAAGGAGGCAAATCCAAGGCGGAGATGATAAATTGACTCAGATGTGGTTAAGTGGGTTAGATGCACCACGTCGGGCGATTCCTCTTTTCTTTTGAGTGAATTTTCATACAAGGTATCAGAAGATTTGTCCATTGTGCCATAGATGTAATCATAGAATGGCATAAACAGCGAGTAGTTGGTTCTGAACTGTGTGTGATGCAGCGAGTGAAACCTGCCATTGACAAATATTTTGTGTTAAT
Organism: Firmiana major; assembly: GCA_033439115.1. Taxonomy (NCBI): domain Eukaryota; kingdom Viridiplantae; phylum Streptophyta; class Magnoliopsida; order Malvales; family Malvaceae; genus Firmiana; species Firmiana major. Next base: position 31,193,730 of record CM065913.1, on the reverse strand, counting down.
TATGACTTTGATAAGTACGCATTTTAGCACTATTATGCTGAGGAAACATGTTATGAGTCCGATCTATGTTTAATAAACTATATAACAACAAAATCAAAATATAACAAATGATCAAAAATCGAATTTCAAAATAATCTGAAACAGTCTATTGCCATATAAAGTATAAAGATTTTTTGGTAATTGAATTTAATACATATTTTGTAAAATCTATGTAAACAACAATTGACCGTCCCCTTATAATTGTCTTCTTAAATAAAATTTATACATATATAATTAATAATATATTTTGATTTAATCGAAATAAAAACTCCTATTACTTTTAATTGATTATAATCTAAATCAAGTTCGATTTTGATGTATTAACGTGTCTTAAAAAATTTCACTACGCTACCAATTGCATTTGGCATACACCCTACAGTGCAGTGAAATGAAGAGTCCCCCCAATTCTAACGGAGGGGATAAGGGAATTAGTAACCAGACTTTAAATATCATTCTCGCCCTATCCTAGTTTTTTTTATTTATAATATTTTTTATATTGTTAAATTATTTTTTATTTAAGTTTTAAATATTTTTTTATATTTTGTTTCTTTTTTTTTTTTTTGTATAAACTTCCTTTACCACATTTGGTATGAGACTACTCTCCACTCATACTTCATGATTTTTGTGTTAGGCCTGCTCAATGGCCAAGCTATTTGTCCAAACCTGAAAGCTCATTTTATATTTAGTCAAATTTAGATAAAAATATAATATGAAATTAACAAGTTTAAGCAAAATTTTTAGATCCGATCAAAAATTGGGCCGACCCTGAACTTGACTCTTTGAAGCCCCGGGCCAACCTAGTTTGCATATAATTAAGATTAAATTTGTTAATATATTTACTAACTATAATGTAATTATATATAAAAAATTTATTGATTAATAAATATGATTATATATTTAATATGAAAATTGACATACGAATATTGACAAATCAAATTAAACTTTAAAAAGGTCAAAAGAATAAATAACAAATAAACAAAAAATTAAAATAAAAAAAATTGACCGAGCCGAGCTCGTGCTTGCAGTATAAAATAAAAAACAATTTAGATTAAAAATCAAGTTTAAATTTAGGGGTTTAGGCCGGGTTTGAGTTTGTATATACGTTATTATTATATGTTTAGGTTCGACCGGAGGCCACTTATGATCAACTCTAGCTTGTGCTAGCTCAAGAGATATGTTTGATTAATTTTTTATTTTGTTATAGTTTTATTTTTGATGTTTTAAATTATACATTTATTAAAATATATATTACCAAAAAATTATTAGTTAAGCTTTTAAATATTATTTTAAAATAAAATAGCATCCCTATTTATTAAAATAAATTTCTTTAAATGTTAAATAATATTAAAATACTCATACAAATAATTTTCAAATATTTAACAAAAATATTATTTGCCATAAAAATAATTTTAATAATTTATAATTTTTATCAGTTTTATAAATATTAAATATATATTATATTTTTTTAAAATTAAATATAATATCTTTAAAAATCTTTTTTTTTCTTCCACTACACTTTATCATGCTGTTGTCATATCGTCTAAACACATATCCCCATCATTAATTCTTTTTGATGGTGTCCCATCATTAATTTTAATCTGATATAATTAACATTATTTTCAATTTAATTAAAACTAATCGTATTGTTTATCTAATTAAATTTTGAATGGATTCTAATTTACTTCTTGCTCACTCATACTATGTACAAAAAGGAAAAATAGACTTAGATTAGTTGACTGTGCCCATGCTTGAATTATCAAGGATAGTTTGAATCGACTTACTAATGATAATTTGAATAGACAGGTTTGAAATTAAAAATAATAAAAATTTATTAAAAATATATATTTTTAATAAAATAATAATAAAAATTAATATCGAAAGTGAAATGATAATTTATCTTTTAAAATTCTTTTTTGGCCGTTTGTTAGAGAAGTAATCAGCCGGTGACTCACCGCACTATGTCGGTGGCCAAACGAGCCAAAAATTATTACACCGAAAGCGATCTTGTCAGGATTTGTTCAAAGTACAAAACCTTATTGGAGCAGCAAGATGGCTAACGTAAACTAAAAAACAAAAGCTGGCTAACACATAGTTGCCCAGCCACGTTAATAGATATTAGATAAAGGGTAATTGAAACAAATATATATATATATATATTAATATTATTTATGCACTTACTTTTTATATTAAAATTAGTTTTGATTTCTTTAATTGCGGCTACAAATATATTTTTTATGATGTTATTAGTGCAAAATTACAATCATATTTTAACATTACACAGAAAAAAAAATCAATGAATCACATTTAATAAATAGTTCAACCAAACAATGAATTAACATATAATTAGATAAATTCAAAATATAATTACACCAAGCCTATATATGATTGGATTTAAATTCTTTCTTTGTCATTAAGTTAAAATTTTATTGACAATATATAAAACACTTTTTCAGTAATGAAAATAAGGAAAATTTGTTAAGTAGGGTAATAGAAGAGAAGCTAGGTGAAGAATGAATTTGATAACATATTGAAATATTGTATTTGATACATTAATGATTATTTCAAAATAAAACTCTTTCTAACAAATTTATAAAAAAAAAAGCCTTAAATTTAATTATTCTTTTCATAGATGATTGAGCTTTTAAACTTGGCAAATAAAATTAAATGGTTATTTTATGTCTATTTAATAATTAAACAATTTATTATTTTTAAAATTGGATATACGTAAACTTTTGAATTTTGAAAAAGTAAAATTTCTTTGTCATAAGATAATTATCATTTTTTTGTATTCATAATTAATATTTCTAATGAGATTTTTATTATTTAAAGATTTTGTATGAAATTTTTATATTAATAAATTCATGTATTTAGTCACTTTTTATTTCTTTTATTTTTATGGATCAAAAAATAGGAAATAATAATTGATTAAAAATATAAAAAAAATCAAATGTTTGAAAAAAAAAAAAAGCTAGGTAATTTTAAAAAATACAATAAAAAATATAAAGAAAAAAAAATGTGATTTCTGTATGACCTTATTAATATATCTGTCTGAGACTGTGATAAGACATATCACTTTCTAAGAATCAATAAGTACTCTAATGACTGGACTGCTTTCAAGAACGCAAAACACTCATTTCCTACACGTCGGTTAATCAAAACTCGTTCGAATATTAGATGAGATCCGGGGTAATAAGTACAACTTGGCCAGCAGCAGACACAGCAACTCCCACACGCCACTGCCCTCTCAATTTTTCAAACCCCTTTATTTCTTGCCATTAATTTGATATCCTGCCTGCTTTGTACTGATTGGTTTTAGTGCATAATTCTTTACCCTGTTTGTTTGTTGGTTAAGGTCAAGCTGGCATAGGATTATTAATATCATATGATTAATAGATATTTATATTATATCTTTTAAAATTTAGATTTAAAAAATTATCTTAAACATTAATAAGTTAATAATTTTTTTAGTTAATTAATTCAAATTGTTTTTTTTCTTTTTTACCTCTTTTTTTGGTTCCTTGTTTTTCTATTATTTCTTGAATAAAGAAAAATATAATTCAGATAAAATAAAGAATTTTAAAACAACTAAAATCCAATAAAAAGTAGTAGTAGCAAAATAAAACTAGAGTAAAAGCTGGTCGGCTACAGGCTACAGCTCTTCTCCATTGTTGAGAGTTTTTTAGTTAAAGCTTTGAACAAAAAACATGACTAGGAAAAGAGGGAGAGATGACATACGATGGCGTGTACACGAGGTACTTGAGAGGGGGGAAAACGGAGAAGAGTCGGTTGGGAATGAGCTCGAAATTGCAGTGGCCCATGTTATTCATCAAGTCCACGTAAGTGACGTAAGAAGCAAAGGAAATGATGGACGCAGTTCCAGTTAGCACTGTTGTATACAATGGTATAGCAAACAGGGCGAAGTATGCTATGTGCTCTGCAAATGGATGAATCACAGCTGCCATACACCAACAGAGGAATCATTCTTAATTATTTTTGGTAATTTCCCAAATTACATTATATTAATTCACTATATACTATAACCCAGAAGAAGAAGATTAATTTGGCAAAATGCATGTGGGGTGTATAAGAAGAAGTGGATGGCAGTCTTACAGGTAATAGGCTCAGTGGCAATGGAGGAATGATGATGAGAATGGTAGCGAGAGTAAAGGTAATGATGGTGCAGTGCTCTATGAAGCCAGTAGTAAAGGAACTCTACGGGGCCCGCATGGAGTAATATGGTTAAAATAACACCATCGCTTCTCCACCAGGGTAAGTGAGTAGCTCCAGCAATATATTTGTTCCCCAAGTAAAACAGAATTGCATTGAACAAAATCTGATCATCCCTGCCAAAACAAATTAAACTCCCCAGATCGGTAAATTGAACAAAATTAACTCTACAATGAACAAACAGGAATATGTATGTATGTATGTATGTTACATCTGCTCTTGTCCTTCATTACATTAGATTTTTCTAATAATTTTTGTCACTGACCAGTTCCTTTCCCTGTCGACTTGGTCAAACTCAATCCCCTTGTCCACAATCCTGTTGCTACCTCTGGCAGTTCGATAACGAGAAAGGCTAATCCATAGCTGGTTGTGAAGCATTCTCCATAACATAAATGGGAATATCAAAAAGTTGGAAAGGTCCCTCTCCTTTTCGTCCTTAAACATAAACGAGTATATGCTCTCGGTAACCCAAGGTACCAGGATTATGTACTGTAAAAATGAAACAACAAATTACAAAAGCGTTAGACGAAAGAATTATGTATAGATCTTGCAATGCAACTTGCATGAAAATGAGATTGAGGAAAATTGGAAGTTAAGGAGACCTTAAAGCTTCCAAGCGGCGTCCATGGCCAGTCAGTGAGAATTCCTGGTTTAGAGGCCATGCTTTACTAGTTTCTCTGCTAATGGATTTGGAATGGAAGGGAGTTTACTTATAGTCCTACTAGCGTATAGTCCTACTAGCGTAAAGTAGGTCGTAGACTGTTGGGTGCATACGCTCGGTCACCGGAAAAATCAGAAATCTTTTCAAATCAGTAACCATTGGAGATCGACACGTGCCGCTCCTTTCTTGATAACGATTCTATGTTTCGTTGCGAAAATTAATCATATACAAAAAAGTCAGGGGGGTGATTAGTGATGACACTCCTATCTTTTTTTTTATGGTGAGAGTGATACTCCTATCTTCTGCCAGCTTTTTGGACACTATTCCATTTGGGCCTGATAAAATAATGGACCAACAGAAGCAGTTGAGAACATTAAATAGATGAGTTCCACCAATTGTTTCAGTCACAGGCATCTTTAATATTATTTGCGTAGATCTTCCAAAACAAGATTTGCTCTCACCAGTCTTAGAATTGTCCCAAAAGTGATATGCATTAGTTAGGACTTTTTAAGATTTTATCAAATGGATTAGAGTTTATATTAGATTGATCCACATATTTGATTTTGATAGCATTACTGTATCTCTAATTCAATCTTAGATTAGACAAATAAGTTCCTACGTTTGTGCCATCAAAATTACGGTAATTGACTATTAGCAACTACACATTATGTTATAATTTTTTATCAGTCTAATACTTTGATTGAAGCTTGATGAGAGGATTATATATCTATTGGAAAATTAAATTAATGAGTCTAACTTAAGTTTTGTCCTTCTGTCTATGAAATGTCTCTAATATCGAAAAGAAGAGATAAACTCAAATTTCAAATACAGAAAATTTTACTCTTTAGAAAACAAAAAAATAGAGACATATCATTTGAAGCAACGATAAAAAACTCGTAACTTAATTTAAGCAAATAAATAATAGATTTGTTTCAACTATTGAAGTATAAAATTAATAAGTCACATAATGAAATTATAAGAAAAAGTGATAGAATGGAAATTAATTAAGAAAAACTATAAAGATATCGAAAATCAATCTAATTTTATATATGATCAATCAAATATAAAGACAATACACTTGCTTAGATAATTCGTGGAGAAATCTCAAGTACAGGTTAAAGATTTTCTTATGGTCTTTATAGACTTAGAAAAAACATATGATAAATGTTGGGGTTTCCGCATCGATTGTAAAAAGAGCTAGGTATGTGTTTATAAATGATAAGGAAAGCCTCACCTCTTGAGTTAGCTTTTGAGGTGAGAAAACCTAATAGCACAGAACAACTAGTATTAAACCCTAGGTTGCCAATATCTCTTTCTTTTTTCTCGTCAGGAAAAAAAAACGCTCTTTTAAGACCCAATGTGTGAAGGAAGAGATTGTTGAGGTTCCCAAATTTTCCAAGTGTTCACAATTCCAAGCAAAAAGGTACACCCTGAGGTTTAATGTGTGATAGGAGAGATTGTTGGAGTTCCCACATTATTATAAAAGGGATTAGTCGTGTGTTAATAAGTGTGATAAGACCTAATGTGTGAAGGAAGAGATTGTTGAAGTTCCCAATATTTCCAAGTGTTCACAGTTCCAAGCAAAAAGGTACACCTTGAGGTCTAATGTGTGATGGGAGAGATTGTTGGAGTTCCCACATTATTATAAAAGGGATTGGTAGTGTGTTTATAAGTGTGATGAAAAACTTACCCATTGAGTTAGCTAATAGGGTGATAAGGCCCAATAGCACCTAACACATTGTTAGATATTGATTCAAATTTAATTATAAAATTTAAAATTATGAATCAATTTGGATTCTAGTGAAATTCCATTGGTTGAAGAATTACTTGGTAGTTAAATTTACATAGAAATATATATTCTTAATATGTAAGAAATCTTATTGAATAATGACTCTTGGTGACCAAATGATAAGGATCTATAAATATGGAGTTTTTTTTTTTAGTATATGATCAAAAGACTATACTATAAGAAAATGATAAAATTAGTCTGCTGCTAAGCTAGCTTCCCTTAGAGGTGGGTTATTTGATCCCGACCATAAGAAGGACATCCTATGGTGAGCTACCTTTTTCACCATTTTAGAAACCTCGCTCTGGAGTGGATGCCATGCACTTGTGAAATAGAACTTCATGCCATTCATAGTCATCTGTTTTATGTCATGCAATGCTGATTGGATACTTTAATGTGTTCTTTTATGCCTTGAATTAAGCTTCTTCATTTGTTACCATCCTCGTTCTAGACTACGTTAACTACCCTGTATCCTTTTAGCATGATCAACACTTGTCTCAGCAGAAGAACGTTGGTGATGAGCTTTGTTCATACTCTTGCAAAAGATAGATGTTAGTCCTATTGAATACATAATCATTATACTTGTTCCAAACTAGTTGTTGGATGGATATTTATGAACCCTAGGTATATGAACCAAAGGTTATCATCGGATATCTACTCTAACATATCCATCCGCAAACTCTGAATGGTTCTTTTTATCACAATGTTTGCTTTTTAAACTTTGGTTTCATTATTAGCATCCTCTCAAATTTCAAAAAGCTGATAGTTGTGATGGAAGAGAATCCAAAGGGTCAAAATTAACCTTATTGAAAAGATAATCATTTCCATGAATACAAATTGATCAAATGATGCTAATAAACTGATAGTAAAAGTGAAATGCCTCTATTGAGTGAAGGTCTTTCATGGTTATCCATATCTTGATCCATTCACTAATGCTATTTAGTTTAAATATGTCAACTATAAGTGTGAGGTCACTAGTGAACCAAATAGCTTTTGCAAGCATGCATCTAATAAATAGATGGTCAAAGGTTTCTTCTTCCTCTTGATAGATCGAACATTCACCTATTAAAGCAATGTTTTGTTTCTTTAATTCACTGCAAACTAGGATGCATCTATTGTAAATTTTCCATAGAAAGATAATCGTTTTGTCAGGGATTCTCAAAGACTAGAGGAAAGATAATCATTTTGTAAGGGATTCTCATAGACAAGAGGTTCCTCCATATAACTGCCTCCCTTTCGAGGTTATTAGATCCTTGCTCTTTATAGGCCATTTACCAATATGTTGAGTTAACTGAAAATTCCTCATCAAGCGCGTATTTCCAAACCACTTTATCTTCTCTTCCTAAGTAAGATAAAGTTTTCCCTTTTAAATCTTGAGCAACTCTTTCATCTAATAGTATATTTATGAAGATATGGTGTGCCATGTTCTTTGTGCTTGGTCCATAATAGTTTTAACTAGCACTTGTCCCTAATTACTTTCAGTAGTTATGTCAGACTTAAAAAGTTTCCCACTTTTAATTATTGTTTGTTCACCACTCCAAATCTGTACATCCAGCCCTTTCAAGCATACATTTATTCCTTCGAGTAAGTTCCTCTAAATCTAAGAATCACCTGGTTTCTTTTGGGAAACTAGTTTGCTTTACAAAATTTCTTGGTTAGTGTTGTTGCTGCAATTAGCTTTGGGTTGGTTATAATTCTCTAAGCTTGCTTTCCAAGTAGAGCTCTGTTCATTATATCAGCCTTCTTTATTCCTAATCATACTTTCATTTTATGTCTGCATAAATGATCCCAACTTCTTAAATGCAACTTCTTCTCCCCTTAGTATGTCCCCACCAAAATTCTTGATCATCTAATCAATCTGGTTACATATGTACAATGGTGCCTTGAAATTCGAAAGTGTCTAAATGGGTATAAAGCTCAAGGTTGATTTGATGAACGTTAATTTTCCTCCTAAAGATAGGCATCTGGATTTCCAGCTTGCACCATTTTGCCAAATTCATTACCAAGATATTTGCATAGGTTGTCAGTAGCCTTAACATTCATGATACCACTAGACCATATATTTCTATTAGGTTTGTAGTTCAGGCTGAGGAAGATTTTTGACTTGTGGTGATTAATCGTATGCCCTGATAGATGCCAAAGGTGTTGAGTATGGATTTAAGAGCTCTACTGGAGTGGCTATTAGCTCGGAAGACATCAAACAATCATCAACAAATAAAAAGTGACTAATGGCTTGCTTGTTCCTGCTGAATTTGACCTTATGAATTTTACCTTCTTCCTTGGTTTTTTTCAACATATCAGGCAAGACATTTTGGCATAAAATAAACAAGTAAGGTGAGAGTGGATCACCATGACTTATTCCTTTGTTAGGATAGATAACTTTATATAGAGTACCATTGATAAGCACTTGATAACCGACTGTTTTGATACATTCAAATATGATGTGTCAACTTTCCATTAAATCCCACCCTGCGTAACTCCTCAGTGATAAAAGTTTAGCTTATTCTATCATATGCTTTATTCATGTCAAGCTTGAGAGCTCCTAGTACTCCTTTGCTCTTTTTCATTTTTTGAATCATATTCAAGATTTTCCCTTCCAATAGGATGTTGTTTGAAATAATTATACCCTTAACAAATGCGTTTTAGAGTGGGGAAATTAAGTTTTCCATTATGGGTTTTAACTTGTTCTCCAATTTTCTTGAGATTATTTTGTATGCAACACCATAGAAGTTAATCGACCAATAGTCAATAACCTTTCTTGGGTTTGATCTTTTGGGGATAAGTTTGATGAGAGTCCTGTTCAGTTCATTTAGAATCTTTCCATAGTTAAGGAATGACAAAATGGACGTTCAAGTTAAAAGTCCAACATATCCTAAAATTTCTGGTAGAATATCCCTAATTTACATTTCCCCTCAATGCCTTTAGCGCTCGATTTAAAAAGTTGTTGTTTTTATCTCCTTGGTTGTAAATGGCATATTGAGGTTATCTTTGTGCTCTACACTTAATTATGGTAGTCTAAGACCATTATGTGAGAACCTCAATTTCCTTAACTTTTTCTACACTAATGGGGCATTTAGTATCATGCATGTAATCACTTTGCGCTGCAATTTAATTGAGCGCAAAGTAATTACAACGTTTGGTATCAAAAAAATTGGATGTAAAGTTATTGCAGCCCAAGTAGGCTGCAAAGTTAATTTTACCTGAGTTGCCCTTTTAACAAAACACCCAAAATTTTTTTATTATGATTTATTATAACTTTTATGAATGTTTATAGGGTATTATCATGTATGAAAAATATTTTATTAGGATCCGTATGAATTATTATAACTTCCATGGATGTTATAGGTACTATGTTGATGCCATAATAATTGAAAATTTACAACTGATACATTAAAATTTCGTATTACATTAATAATACATGAATTTTTAATATTATACTAATTAAAATTAAAATTAATAATAATACATGACAATTTAAAATTACAAATGAAAAGTAATATTAATAATACAACCTTTATTTTAATTAATTTTCATTGGAAAGTTGTTTTTATAGTTATGGACATTTTTGGAATTTGTCATTACTTTCCTAACAAAGTGACTGCATACCAAACGCTGCAAAATTATTTTCCTTGCAATTTAAACAAAACTTTACATTGTCATACCAAACACTACAAAGTTACTTTCCCAGCAATCGCATTCCCTGCAATCACTTTCCCTACAATCACTTTACACTACAATCACTTTCCCTGCAGGTTACCAAACACTACCTAAGTTTCACGATTAAATGAACTTTGCTAATGGATATCATTATAGGTTCGAGCTTATGTATGCAAAAGGAGTTGATGGATCGATTTCGGGAGTACCAAGTATGAGGTAAGGAATCAACACTTTTATTTGATTTTCAACCAAAATTGAGACAATAAAAAGGAACTATAAGAAGAGGGGTTGAACCCTATATGGCAGAATGCCTTGGTTATGGATAAAACTGTAAAGGTATCGATCCCTTACCCTCACCAACTCCCACTAATTAACCTATAAACGTTGCAAAAGAACCCTTCAGCCTTGTTTTTTCATTTTTAAACCTAAAAACCCTAGAAAGAATTAGAGCGCGGGGGGAAGGAAAATGAAGAAATGAAAAGAGAGAAAGAGGAAAATTTGGTTTCCAAGCTTTCTACTTCATCTCTTCTTCAACATATCTCACTTTGGAGCCTTAATGTTGATGTTGTAGAGGTGAAATCCTAGAGAGAAGTTTAGATATTTTAAGAAAAGTTAGAGAGAGAAATGTTGGTTTTTGTTGGAAATGAGTTATATGATATTTGTATGGTTTTTAAGGTGTTCCATAGTGTTTCATTACAGCCAAAACCTTTATAGGATCATTTAGGGTTTTGAACAATGAAGGAAGCAAAGGTAAAGACACTTGAAAATGCTTTTAATTAATATATGTTGTTGTAGTGGTCTTGATTTATGATTTGGTAAACTGAGTTTTAAAGGAAACAATTAATCCATGTTTTGAGATTTTAACAATAAGGAGTTTTAAGGCTTGAGAACTTGTAATTGGTACAAGTTAGATTTATAGTGGTTTATGATGATTGATGATTGACTTAAGGATGTTAAAGTTAAATGAACATAAGAAAAAGTCATGGTGCTTTTGGCTAATAAGAGCTTGCTAAGGTTAAAGTGTTTGAATGTGACACAACCTAAGTATGAGGTAAATTATAATGATTTACAAGTGCATTGGTATTGATAGAATGAAAAGGAAGTGAATTGGATGCATGATGATACATGTTCGGGCCATTGTGGACAATTTAAGGTTAGAAGTCCAAACTTGGCTAAAACGGTTGCTACTGAACGTATTGAGGGCCAATTAAGCATGCTCAATGGTAATTAGACTTGTTTGTATGTCAATGCAGCAAAAATGGTAACTTTTGAAAGGAGAATGGTATAGGCAATATAAATGCATTATCTATCCAATCTTAAAGACAAGTAGTTGAGCTATAACATTGTAAAAGGTAAGGGATTACATGTGAATACATGGGTATGGCATGGTTTAAACTTGTATTTTGGCTTTAATAAGTTCAGAACTTGCATGAAGTGTGAAAATGATTATATTTGGCATTTTTGTGCAATAGAGACTGATCCCTCAAGGGAGATAATCGATTCCTCAAGTGATTTCCTAGAAAATGAAAGCATCTAGCATATGAGGGATCGATCCCCTCCTCCAACAGGATCGATCCCCATGCCTATTTTTCGAGAAGCAAAAACATTCTGTAAGGAGATGATCGATCCCCCTCTCTTCATATGATAGATCCCACCTCAAGTTTTTGTTTTTAAACCTTGTATAATCATGCATATTGGATTTAAATTAAGATATACATGTTTTTATAAAGCATGTTATCTTATGAAAAAAATATGAAAATCCCACCAAGCACATTAAAGAACATTATTTTGTGAAATTTCATAATTAAACCTGTTTTAGCTATTTCAAAACAAAGAATTGCATCGAATTGGTTTTCTTTAAATGTATTCACATTGTTTTTATGTGGGATTATTCGTATGAGTTTTGATAAGTATGATTCCAAGGGATCCCCATCCCAATAGGTATGCATTGTACTAAAAGTAAAATGTATTATTTTGTATATTTATGGAATCGTACTAAATAAGTTTTTAGACATTGTTTTAAAAAACTGTTAGGCCATCCTTGGTGTGTGCTTCCTTAGCATTTATCGCTCTATATGGGAGATTATAAGTTGGCTGATAGACTTGGACACGTCTACTGCTTCTCAATACTCACCGATCTAGTGGGATTGATAACCCTTTTAGCCACAGCTATAGGTTAACATTTCCCTTCTTGGGAACTCCTTTTTTGGGACTATTGTAAGTTTAGATTACATGTTTAGTTTGGGATTACCTACCTAGTCTCTCATCTTATATCTAAAAGTATATTGATATATGTTTTGTAAGTTATGATTTATAAGCATGTTTTGGCATGATCTAATTATAACCATAAGTTTTGTAAGATGCAATTTGTAAGCACATGATTGTAAGATTTCATTTGCAAGAACATAAGTTTTTTTTAACTCTGCGTCGTATGTTTTGAAAGTTTTGGATAAATATGCATATTTATACATTCCTCCTTGCATGTACTTTTATTAGGTGTAAACTAACCATTTTCTCCTCATTTTCAGATTATCTGCAGTAAACACCCAGAGTGTCATTTAAGTAGGTATTAGGGGGTGTATCTTCCGCTTGCTTGCTATTACGCTTTCAGAGAGGTAGATGATGTCTTACATTTCAGTTTATATTTCCAAACTTAACATGCATAGTTTATGTTTTTGTACATATAGGATATAAACTAAGTATATTATTTTAGGGATGTCTTTCGAGCTATAATGGGAATAAAATGTAGTCTCTTGACTATATTGGATGTTAATTATAGTCTAATTATGTGTGATGTGACATGACACTATGAATGAATCAATTTACTTTTGATATATGATATTTCAATGAATGATAGTTAAATCAAAGTTTAAAAGTTAATGGTATTAATAAGTACGAAGCACTCTGGATCATATCACGCCAGATAAGATAGGGTCCACAGACTAATAATTTGGTAATTCAATTAAAACCTACTCTGACCATTGACAAACCTAAAGAAAAAGAAAAATTTAATCCAAATTTTCACGATTTAAAGGTCGTTACACATCTAGACATGATCGGGTGACCCCTACTTCAACCTTATCATTTGGAGTGAAAAAGTCAATGAAGTACTGTGAAAGGCTTTTGCAATATTATCCTAGTCTTCCTCACAATGATGATCTACTGTCAACAATCTTGTGATTCTATTTCACATTATTATCTTACTCATTGTTGTGTTATAAAACTTTGTATTCCTGTCTCATTGTATAATCCAATTAGCCTTGAATTTTTTCATCTAGAAAATTTGTTCTTGTTCTGCCAACTTCTCAACCTCTTTCCTCAATTCTTTCTCAATTTTGCAGTTTTCTTCTGAGTTAAGATTTTGTTGAGTTTGAGACAGTTCCATCTCTAATTTTCTCGTTCCTTTTTGAAGATTTCCAAAATAATTTTTGTTCCACTCTTGGAGCATGCTCTAAATAATCTTCAGCTTCTATGCGAGCATAAAAGATGAAGATCCTTTAACTACATTACACCATGAATTATTCATAACCTCTCTACATTGTGGATGAGTGATCCGCATTGCCTTAAATCTATAAGGTCTTCTTTTGAACTTGTGGTTCTCTTCTGTGTTGATGACCATTGCTCTGTGGTCTATGAGAGCGATAGGAAGGTTGGTGACTGATGCCTTATCAAATGTTTTGAACCATTCAGGATTTGTAAGAGCTCTGTCTAATCTTTCCCATACTAGATCTTTCCCTTCTTCATTATTTGTCCATGTGAGGTATTGACCTTTTGGTGGTATTTCAATGAGATTGCAAGTATTGAGTCAATCGGGTTACTAGCTCTTCTAAGTGTACAGTCCTTGAATAAGAGTTTGTCTTTTTATTTCATTACTTGGTTGAAGCCCTCAATTACCATCCAATTGTCCATGTCTTTGACTTGTGTTGACAATGATTTAAGTTTGTTCCAAATTAGTTGTTTAAGATGTAAATTATGATGGCCATATAAGCATGTAAGCCAAAAGGTGTGGCAGCCATTAACAATACACACAAAGATCAAATTCTTATCTTTATATATAATCGAAACATTAACTCATTTTTCCCAAATAATTAGAAACCCCCACTTTTTCCCTTTTGCAAAAACACCATCGAAATATAAAAGCCCCATCTACGAGCTAATTGATTTCCCTTGTCAATCTACAATTCAAGTTCTATTAAAAAACAAAAATTCGACTTGTATTCTTGGATCATGACATTACAATGGAATGAAGTTAGGGGTGGACAAGGATGATCATGTTTGTTATAGAGGCTGTTGTAAGACAACCTTCCAGAACCCCTTGTCTGTGTTATCATCCTTTGAGTGTTCATTTTCAAATTAATTTTATGTGTCTTTTACTTCCAACATTTGTAAAACTCGTTTGACTTATTTCCTTCTTTTCATTTCTTAATTACTCTCATCATCCTCATACTTCCTTTTAGAGTCAAAAAAGACACGTTGTCATTGATCCTGAATTCCTTGATTTTGCCCTTCATTAACACCATGTAAATGATCAATTGTGATCTGCTCATGTATAGCTTGCTGTGTGTGACTTGTCTTACTGTCAGCTTTATTCCTTAAAGCCTATTCTAACTGTTCTGGCTAGTGGTGTTTGTTGCCCTCTTTAATCTTTATTCTTTCTATTACCAAGTGACTGTTGTCCTCAACAACTGGTTTAGATGTTAACAGTGGTCCATTCCTGATTGTGAATACATATTCTTCATCGTATAGGTCTTCTCCCTTCGAATTTTCAATTTCTAAACTGAATCTTGAAATAGAGTTTCTGTTCCCAATCAATTTACCATCATTTATTTTTTCTCCCATTGTACTACTTTCTAGTATATCTTACGTTGGTTCATGTTCAACAAACCTTCCATTAGTGAAAAAGATTTCTCCATCCGGTAAACCAATCCATCTGGGTATGTTATCATCTGGTTGTGCTAGTATATTGAGCTGAGATTCACAGTTGAGAATTTGGTTCTCAATCTGTCCATGCTCTTTAAATAACCTATCCAATTGTTGTTGCTGTCTTTCTCATTCCCTTCATACTTCCTCAAGTATTATCTCTGTTGATGTTGGCGATGATGATGGTTCCCCTAGAATGTGCTCTGGTGAAAAGTTTCTTTTTGAACTCATTGATAAAGGTTCAGAGATTGGTGAATCATCATATAAACCATGTTGGTTATCAAGATCAATATCCTGGTGAAGTCTCTCTTCAAGTGTTAACAGTGTTTCCCCAAAGTCGATGGTGTCCTCATCCTAGTGTGTTCTATTTGCCCAACTGCATTTCCTAACGAACTTCTTCCAACATGCTCAATATTTGTTGTTCTCCTACTACCTCTGTAGTGGAATGCTTTGATATTGTTTTTTAATAAAATTTGATGGAGATCATATCCTATTTCATATCCAAACCTTTGAAAAGTTTCCTCCATTTGCTTATTAATCATTCTTTCAATGTTAGGGTTCTGATGGGGGTAATATAGTGGTGTGTGTCTTATGATTCTACATCTCATGCACACCTTGCAAACTCTTTCATATCTAAAATGCACCCACACCATAACGTCATCATCTTGTCTGATCATGCAACCTGCAATCAATGGGTGCCATGGGTATATCTACACCTTAACTCTCATAAATCTAATGTTCCAGGAGCTATATTGTCTGAATCAATGGCTGATACAATCCCTACTACTTGTTCTAGCCTTCTTGCCATGAACGGTTGTTGGAACTCAAGTGGTAGCCCCCATATTTGGACCTAGATGGGGGCTTGGGCTAGGTTTATGGTCTTGAGTATCATATTAGGTCTCTAAATGTCAATGATGAGAAGTGCTCTATTAAGGGACCATGGCTTTCCTACCAAATGAAACGCAAATCCAGTGGATTCTCAAAGTGAAGAGCATAAAAGTTGTTGTCTCTCCCCACCACCTTGACCCTTCCTCTTAAACCCCATGCCCTATTGATGATTTGTTATAGATAGTTTTGCTAAAATTGTTTACTATTTTTGAGCTCTTCTATGTGGAAGGGGATGAGCGGCCCTCTTTTTAATCTTGTTCTCACTTAGAAGTGGGTTGAATATTAAAATTAGAGGTGGCATTATTGCTAGAGGTCTTACTTTTACTACTTTCAGTCCAGCTGCAGTCTTTTTGGAACTAACTTGGAATCATTTTTGGTTGGTTAAACTGTTTGTTGGTTGTATTGCTCTCATGATTGAATCCGGTGGGTATACCTCTCTGGACAGTGCCTCTTTCCCCTTTTATATGGGTGGTAATAGCTCTTCATTTTTCTTGGGAGAAGCCTCATCTTTTTAAGCTTTCGAGAAATAATATTTGGGATTTCTATCATTGGCCTTGGATAACAGCTTTGACGACCTTATCAATCGTTGAGGATGGTGCATAGTTGTCGTCAAAGGGGTTAGTAAGTATGCTTAATCTTTTGGGGGTAAATGGATTAAAGGAATCAAAGGGTCTGAAGGTAAAGAACTAGAAAGATTAATCTATGCAAATGATGATTAAATGGGTTAGGATTTTTTGCTCGACATCTTTTTTTTTTTTGGGTTGTGGAGGGGTGATTGGGGGTTAAATTTTGATTGGTCCTTGTTATTCTTGAAAGATGTGATAAGAAAAAATCAATGATCGAATCACGGATCATAGAGGATTAGAATAAATCTTTTTGCAATCTAAATTTTATAAATCCTATAATGATCATTATTCTAGTTTCCTAGGATAAAAGATGAAGGGATAGTTGGGTAGTTCTCTGTTAGTAGAAAGGAAAAGCTCTCAAAGAATAGAGGAAAAATCCTATAGTCTAAATATCATAAATATAGAGTGGATCTCTAGAATTAAAGAGGGATAGAGATGTATTCACTATAGTCTATAGATGGATTTGTAGGGCTGTGAGGAAGACTTGAAGAAAACACCAAGTTAAACACTATGGCATAAGGATACTATGTTTGTTTCAAGGGGTTTGGACTTAGTAATTATTTTGGGGTGTTTTGTACTATTTGTAATCTCTACTTTTATAGTGGATTTTTCTCTTTTGTCCGTGGATGTAGACACTTAGCTCAAATCACATTGAATCTTGTCTCTTATGTGTGTGATTTAATTTTCATTTTGGAATACGTTTCTGTTAGAAAAATCCCAACAATTAAATGCCTAGGAAGATGTTATGGTGGTTCTTAATGAAAAGAAGAGTCCCCTTGAAATATATTGAAATAATTAAGAACATATATGGAGATGCAAGACACATGTAAGAACATACGAAGGGCAAATAAGCGAATTTCCTATCACATAAAACTACAAGGGTCGGCCTTAGCCTATTCGTGTTCATTGTGATAATGGACAAGGTAACAAAATCTATTCAAGATAATTTGTCTTGGTGTATAATATTTGTAGATGATAGTCTTTTGTGCTGAGATTAGAGCGAAGGTTGACGAAAAATTAGAACTGTGGAGACAAAAGCTCAAGTGAAGAGGAACTAAGCAGAGTAAAAACTAAATACATGAAAAGTAAATTCAATTCAAACAAAAAGGAAGATCACAACATAGTGATGCTAGATGAGGCGGCGATCCTTAAGCAAGATCATTTTAGATATTTTAAGTCCATCGCACAAATGGATGTAGAGATTATTAGCGATGTGATCCATGGAATCCAGGCTAGTTGGAGTAAGTGGAGAAGCACTACAAGTGTGTTGTGCTATAAAGGAATTCCTACATGATTGAAAGACAAGTTTTAAAAAACAGTTGTTAGACCAACATTGTTTTATGGTAATGAATGTTGCACAACTAAAAGACTGCATACATAGAAAATGAGTGTAGTAGATATGCAAATTCTTTAATGGATGTGCAGATATATGAGAAAAAATAAAATGAGAAATAAGGTCATTTGTAAAAAAGTTGGAGTTACATTTATCAAAAACAAAATGATGAAAATCGTTCACATTGTGTTTGGACACATACGAATAAACTTGTGAACTCTCTAATTAGGAAAATGGAGGTTATGAATAGTAAAAAAAATCAAAGCTAAGGAAGAATGAAAAGAATTAAAAGGAAGTGATGAAAAATTAATACTGACGATTTAATGTGAGTTCATATTTTAATTCATATAATTTATATTAATATTGAGACAATAACTAACGATGATATATATCATAAATATACATATGAGCTGTATATTATTTCAAGTCCTCACTAAATTGCAAGCAGAAGATTGTGTATCTATCCGACAACAAACAAGTTGCGCTTTTGGCTTTCTTTTACAGCTCCACATAGCTGTTTTGATAGAAATTAGTTGATCATATATTAAGAATGAGTATAAGAGAAAAATTAATATTGACGATTTAATGTGAGTTCATATATTAATTTATATGATTTATACTAAAATTGAGACAATGACTGACGATGAGCTGTATATGATAATACATATGAGCTGTATATTATTTCAAGTCCACACTAAATTGCAAGCCGAAGATTGTGTATCTATCCGACAACAAACGAGCTGAGCTTTTAAAGCTCCACCTAGCTATTTTGACAGAAATTAGTTGATCCTGAATTCATACTGCCGTTAATGTTGTTTGAAAATTTGTCAAGTTGTAACATCTTAAATGGCGAATGAGTAGGAATTTTTTGAGCACACCGACCAAACTTTTATGTTTTAGTAGAAATTAGGCGCTGGCTGCAACAGTTGAAGTTAATTTGATGAACAACACTTACAGTACTATCTATTCCCTTGTTACCGATTGTGATTCCTAAAAGGGAATCACAATTCAAAAGCGAGAGTGGGAGGGTCGAATTCTATTCTTGGAATAAATTGTTGTCTGCAAGGTTATAATGGACACGAACACAATAATAGTTGGTAGATGAAGTATAGCGGAAGAATTAAGAATATTATATTAATATAAAATAAAATTTCAAATATATATTTGATATTTGTGAAATTAATAATTAATTAAAAATAATACAAATTATTTTTATCAAATAATTTTTGTTAAATAATATCTAATTGTGTTGGAAAAATAATAATATATTTACACATTTCATTATATAATTATTAATATTTATTTTCCTTATAATTTATATAGCTATTTGTTTCAGTTAATCACTTAATTATAAAAATGTTTATTTTTTATTCATTTACTTGTCATTTATTTGATAATAAAATTAATTATTTATTATGCATTTATATTTTAGATAGTATTAATTATTTTATTAAATACAATGTATAAATAATTATTACTTCTAATAATAAATTTAAGTGAAAATATTAAAGAAAAGAAAAATGTAATAAAAAATAAAACTAAATGTTGTAAATGGTAATGATATTTTTGTTGAGGATAAATAAAAAGCAACTTCAGTTGCTTTTATTTCAAAAAAAAGAAAGGGAAAAGGAAAACCCTGGTGATCCAATGAAATTAAATGGCGCACAATGAATGTCCCACCGTGTTCTATTTTGGGTGTTCAATGCAAATTATGCAATATGGTGAAAGTGCAGCAGCATCTTCCATTAGGGGTACTACCATCAGCAGATTAAAAAATGTCTTTTCTCATTGTATTTCAGCTCGAGTAAGCTTTCACAGCTAAAAACAAAATTAGAGAATTTAAGTGCACCAAAAAGAATAGCCAAGTTGAAGTTGAACCAAAAAAGGGATAGCCAAGTTTCACACGGATTCCTCCTTGTGTTCGTAGTAAAGTAGAGCAAAATCAAATCACCGCTCTCCGTTCCAACGACAAAAATATTAAAATATTCAAGTAGAATTGGTTGGAGAACTGGAGAAGAGACAGGTGGAGGATAGTGGATAGCTTTCATTGTCTTTATTTAATTGGTAGAGGTGCACAAACCCTGACGTGTCTGTGGTGATAATAACATCCTCGAGTTAATTTAGTAACAATAATTTGACGTAATAATTTAATATATTTTTAATATTTTATATAAAATAGATATAAACGCTTAATATTTTGTCGTATAAAAATTATTTTATAAAATTTTATTTTATTGTAAATAAATTTTTATTTTTTTAAAATCATGCAATTAAATTTAAATCTGTTAAATGACATAATTTTTGTTAGTATTACACACGTGTCATACCATGTGACAGTTAACTAAGTTATCTACATAAGATGTCTAAATGGTAATCAGTGTCATTTAACAGATCTGAATTTAATTGTATAATTTTAAAAAATTAAAAGTTTATTTATAATAAAATAAAAATTTATAAACTGATTTCGATATAATAAAACGTTGAGAATCTATATTTATTTAGTATACAAAATTAAATATACATTTAATTATTAAATCTATTAATTTTCATTTAATTATTAATTAATTAATTGGGAGTACCCAAATTATTGGCATACGCTACCCTAGCCTAAGAACGGCCTAGGTCGTCGGCATTTACAATAACATAACGAAGGTTTTAAGTTTAAATCTTACATGTATAAATTTTCATGTGAAACTATCAATGCTCATAGCCACGTACTTCCTCTTCCTCTTTTTATAATGCCATTCCATGCGTTGCTCGCTATTGATGAACCCAAGAAGTTGAACAAGGATCCCTCCCTCTCTCTAGTCAATTCATTAGCTAATAATAATCATAACATGTGTCTCGTTATAATTTATCTTTCAGAAAATCTCAAGGATATATTGTAGAATAGAAATATTTATTTAAAAGGGCGGATGCGAATTTTATATATCAAAAAGGAAATGTGAATTTTTTTAAAATTATTAAAAAGGAAATAAAAATAACTATTATACCTTTAATGAGTTGTTGAGAAAAATATGTATTTTCATTTTGAATATTGCAATTGAGAATTAAAATACCTAAAATAAGATATTTGAATACTTGTACATACAAAACTTTACAAAATATGTATATTTGACGACAAATATATGTATATCATGATATAAATATTTGTACGTTTATTCCAAAAGGGAGGTATTCTGTTGAGTTAATGTATTTTGAAATGACAAAACAAGTTAATACAATAATGTTAAGATGGTATACAAACATGTTTAGAACATATCAGGACCAAAACTTAGAGTTCTGCTGATGAGAGATCGATCTAAGGTATGAGAGATCGATCTCCTGGGATTATACTTGATGAGAGATCGATCTCATAATGGAAGAGATCGATCTGGCAAGCCTTAAAACGTTGTAAAGGGATTAAGGTAAAGAGAGATCGATCTGCAAGGGTTAAGAGATCGATCTGCTCTAAGTCAGAGAACTTAGAAGATCGATCTGGTAAGGAAGAGATCGATCTGCTCAAAGTCAGAGAGCTTGAGAGATCGATCTGGTGTATTGAGAGATCGATCTTGCCTCAAACAGAGAGGATAGGAGATCGATCTGCCTATTCGACAGATCGATCTGCCTTTGCCTATTTAAACTAACAGATCGATCTGGTAATGTATGAGATCGATCTCCCTGTGTATTTGTGCTTTGTCATTGCAGGATTTAAAACTAGGAGATCGATCTGGCCAAGATAGGAGATCGATCTGTCTGACCACTGGAGGTTCCCAACGGCTATTTTCTTCAAATCTCAACGGGAAAAACTGCATTAAATGCTCCAACTACCCAACCTTCAGTATATAACCAAGCATTGAAGACAAAGCAAAGAGAGGGACTATCACTGAATATTCCAAACATTCTCAAGCTTTAATTCTTTCATTCCTTGTATCTATATTGCTCATTAATTGAGATTGATTGTACAAGCTTAAGCACTACAAGCTGTGTTAGTCCTACCCACTGAAAAGCCTTATTCTGTATTCATCCTCACCTTAAAAGAAAAGAGGATTGTTCCTCAGTGAGTGTTATTGTAAAAGGGTGAATACATTTTCTGTATTGTTAAGGGTAGAGAGGTTATTCCTTAACCTGTAAAAGGAACTTTGTTAACTCTATTGAAAGAGAGAAAGAAACCACTTGACAAGAAGGTCAAGGAGAGAGGACGTAGGCAAGAGTTGGCCGAACCTCTATAAGTTGCTGTGTTTGTTTTTCTTTCCCTCACTTTGCATTAAATTGTTATATTGCACTGTTTTATTCATTATCACTTGTGTTTAAATTGCGATTAGTTTAAAATCGGCCATAATTGTTAGAAAACCGATTCACCCCCCCTCTCGGTAGAGCCAACAATTGGTATCAGAGCTAGGACTCTTTAATCACGTAGGAACAACTTCCTAAGAGTAAAAACGATCAAATGGCTCTTAACAATGTAACAACTAGTTTGATAGGAGAGGGGCACTCCACGGTTAGACCTCTAATGTTCAATGGTGAACATTATTCATACTGGAGGACTAGGATGATGCTATTCATTCAAGCAAATGACTATGAAGTATGGAGAATTATAGTTAAGGGACCTCAAATCCCTACAAAGAAAATAGAGGGAAGAGATATTCCCAAAGAAGAAGATGAATGGGACTCTAATGATATTAAATGTGCACAACTAAATGCTAAAGCTATGCACACATTATTTTGTGCTTTAGGTCCTAATGAATATAATAGAGTATCCGGGTGTGATAATGCCAAGCAAATATGGGATAAATTGGCAATAACTCATGAGGGTACAACCCAAGTGAAGGAGACAAAAGTAGGTATGCTCACTCATGATTATGAGCTCTTTAGGATGAAGGAAGAAGAATCAATTAGTGATATGTTCACTAGGTTTACCGATATAATTAATGGATTAAAATCTTTAGGAAAAATATATTCTAATATTGAAATGGTAAAGAAGATTTTAAATAGCTTACCTAAGTCATGGGAAGCTAAAGTGACAGCAATAGAGGAATCTAAGGATCCACACACATTATCCTTAGATGAATTAATAGGTTCCTTGCTAACTTATGAGATGAAGCTTAAAAGAAATGAAGAGCCACCCAAGAAAGTGGGTGTTGCTCTAAAATCCACTGCTGAAAAGGAAATTAAAAATGAGAGTGGCAGTGAGGAGGATATTGAGATGGCAATGTTTGCCAAAAGATTTAATAAATTCATGAGGATGAGAACTAGCAATAGCAATAGGAGAAACAATAGGAGAGAACAAGAGGAATTAGGTAGAAAAGACTCTATTGTGTGTTATGAGTGTAAAAAACCTGGACACATAAAATTTAACTGCCCTCTCCTCAAAAGATCTAATGATATGTTTCATAAAAAGAAGGCAATGGTCGCAACATGGAGTGACAGTGACTGCTCCGATGATGAATCAAATGAGGACATTGCCAACCTATGCTTCATGGCTATTGATGATGATGAGGTAACTTCTAATATCAATGAATACTCTTTTGATGAACTGCAAGATGCATTTGATGATTTAGCATTAGAGTATGAATCTATGAGCATGAAGTATAAAAAGTTAATATCTAAATTAAAAAGGGAAAATGAGATAATGTTAAAAGATAAATTGGAATGTGAGGAGAAACTAGAGATTGCAAATCTAGAAATTGGTGATCTTAAGGAGAAAAATAGCAATTTACATAACTCCTTTAATAGATTTCACATGGGGCAACAAAAGCTAGATAGCATGTTAGAAACCCAAAGGGCATTTTTTGACAAAAATGGCTTAGGGTATAATGCACAAAGTAGGGAGACCCATCTTAAGAGTTTTATTGCTAGGAAAAGCATGAATAAACCTGAATTTACTTGTTCATATTGTAATAAGAAAGGACATAAGTCACATTATTGCAATATAAAGATGAGGAATCTTAAAAGAAAAATTGTAAAAAGGATATGGATTCCAAAAGAGGTAATTCATTCAAAGGACTGCAATGCATTAGCAAAATGGATCCCAATGGGATCAAGAATTTCATTTACTAACCTCCAAGGACCCAAGAGAATTTGGGTACCTAAGACTTGAGTGGGTTTATTTTTTTTGTGTTGTAGGTGATTGAGCATAGCCACAAAGCTAAAACAAAAGAAGCTTGGTACTTAGATAGTGGATGCTCAAGGCACATGACGGGTGATAAAAGCCATTTCAATTCCTTCAAATCGAAAATTGGTGGAGAAGTCACTTTTGGGGACAACTCCAAAGGCCAAGTGGAAGAAAGTGGCTCAATAGGTAATGATCATTTCTCTTTAGAAAAGGTATTACTTGTTAGGGGATTAAAGCATAATTTGCTAAGCATTAGTCAACTTTGTGACAAAGGTTACAAAGTAATTTTTGATTGCATGAAATGTAATGTTATAGATCCTAAGTCAAATAAAATTCTTCTTCTAGGTCATAGGCAAGGTAACATATATATAGTCTACCTTAATGAACTCAAAAACGAAAACTTATGCTTAATGGTAGATAACAAAAAGGAATCTTGGCTATGGCATAGAAGACTAGGTCATGCTAGCATGCATGTGCTATCCAAATTAGCTAGAAAGGATCTAGTCATAGGCTTACCCAAACTATCCTTTAATCATGAAGAAATATGTGAAGCTTGTGTTAAAGGAAAACACAAGAGAACAACCTTTAAGCCTAAGAATAGTGTATCCACCACTAGGCCTCTTCAATTACTGCATTTAGACTTATTTGGACCAACTAGAACCACTAGCCTAGGTGGGAAACACTATGGTTTTGTAATAGTTGATGATTACACTAGGTACACTTGGGTGTTCTTTTTGAGAGTAAAAAATGAAGACTTAGAGAAATTCATAACTTACTCAAAGGTGACTCAAAATGAAAAAGGATATACTATAACAAGCATTAGAAGTGATCATGGCAAAGAATTTGAAAATATAGGATTTGATTAGTATTGCAATGATCAAGGAATAAGTCATAACTTTTCAGCCCCTAGGACACCACAACAAAATGGTGTAGTTGAGAGAAGAAATAGGACTTTGGAAGAGATGTCTAGGACCATGTTATGTGAAAATAACTTGCCAAAGTACTTTTGGGCTGAAGCTATAAACACATCATGTTATATAATCAATAGAGCTATGATAAGACCCATGCTAAAGAAAACTCCTTATGAGCTCTACAAAGGAAAGAAGCCTAATATTAGTTACTTCCATCCTTTTGGCTGCAAATGCTTTGTTCTAAATAATGAAAAAGATAATTTAGGAAAATTTGATGCCAAAAGTGATGAGGGAATATTTCTAGGATATTCATTGAATTCAAAGGCTTATAGAATTTATAACAAAAGAACATTAACGGTTGAAGAATCTATTCATGTTATATTTGATGAATCAAATAATATATCCAAAGATTCAACCAACAATGATGAAAATGTTGAGATA
The DNA here is from genome assembly GCA_033439115.1 of Firmiana major. NCBI lineage: Eukaryota > Viridiplantae > Streptophyta > Magnoliopsida > Malvales > Malvaceae > Firmiana > Firmiana major. The sequence goes on along the minus strand of CM065913.1, from coordinate 31,168,147 downwards.
TTTGATGAAGGCTTAGAAGATGACTTTCTAGAAAAGCTTGATTTGAATAAAGAAGATGAAGAAGAAATAGAAGTTTTAGAAAGAGAACCTAGAGCACCAAGAGAGTTAGGATATGTAAAAGATTGTGAAATAGTAGGAGATCCAACTCTTGGAGTTAGAACTAGGTCATCTTTAAGGAATATGTGCCAATATATAGCCTTTGTATCTCAAATAGAGCCTAGGAATGTCAATGAAGCCTTAGAGGATAATAATTGGTTCCTAGCAATGCAAGAAGAGTTAAATCAATTTGAGAGAAGCAAAGTATGGAAACTAGTTCCAAGGCCTAATGATCACTCAATAATTGGAACTAAATGGATATTCAAGAATAAGATGGATGAAAATAGTGTGATCATAAGGAATAAGGCTAGGCTAGTTGCTCAAGGCTATAGACAAGAGGAAGGCATAGACTATGATGAAACATATGCACCGGTAGCTAGATTAGAGGCAATAAGAATGTTACTTGCCTTTGCATGTTATAAAGATTTCAAGTTATATCAAATGGATGTAAAGAGTGCATTCTTAAATGGTTTCATTAATGAAGAAGTCTATGTAGAGCAACCTCCCGGATTTGAAAATCATGAATTTCCTGAACATGTTTTCAAATTATCTAAGGCACTTTATGGGTTAAAACAAGCTCCTAGAGCTTGGTATGAAAGGTTGTCAAAGTTCTTAATAGAAAAAGGGTTCTCAAGAGGAAAGGTAGACACCACATTATTCATCAAAAATAAAAATAAGGACTTATTAGTTGTACAAGTATATGTAGATGATATTATTTTTGGTTCAACTAATGAGTCTTTATGTCAAGAGTTTGCTAAGATCATGCAAGGGGAATTTGAGATGAGCATGATGGGAGAACTCACATTCTTCTTGGGACTTCAAGTGAAGCAAACAAAGGATGGAACTTTCATCAATCAAGCAAAGTACACCAAGGACTTGCTCAAGCGATTTGGAATGGAGAGTTGCAAACCTCAAGCCACTCCAATGGGCACCAACATCAAGCTTGACAAAGATGAAGGTGGTAAGTGTGTAGACACTAAACTCTATAGGTCTATGATTGGATCATTGCTTTACTTAACTGCAAGTAGACCAGATATATTGTTTAGTGTATGCCTTTGTGCTAGATTTCAATCCTCTCCTAGGGAATCACATCTATTGGCAACTAAGAGAATTTTTAGATACCTCAAAGATACTCCCTCACTAGGACTTTGGTATCCCAAAGACTCCACTTTTGCCCTTCATGCATTTTCAGATGCTGATTTTGGAGGATGCAAAATAGATAGGAAAAGTACCTCAGGTACTTGCCAATTCCTAGGAAATAGGTTAATTTCTTGGTTCTCCAAGAAGCAAAACAGTGTAGCTCAGTCCACAACTGAAGCTGAGTATATAGCAGCTGGTAGTTGTAGTGCTCAAGTATTATGGATTAAACAACAAATGAGAGATTATGGTATTGACATGAAACAAGTGTCTATTAAATGTGATAATACCAGTGCCATTAATCTATCTAAGAATCCTATTCAACACTCCAGAACCAAGCACATAGAAATTAGACATCACTTCCTTAGAGATCATGTACAAAAAGAGGATATAATCTTAGAGTATATTGATACTACACATCAAATAGCTGATATATTCACCAAACCCCTTGATAGAGATAGGTTCTGTATCCTTAGAGGTGAATTAGGACTCATGAGTATGCCTTAGGACTTTCATGTTGTAAAAATCTTGATTTCAAGTTGTTTTTTAAATGATTTCTTGCAAAGATTTTCTGGCAAAGAGGATGAGAGATCGATCTCCTTGTGATATAGATCGATCTCCATGCTTCTATCAAGCCTAAATCGTCAAGGTTAAGCTAAGCAGATCGATTTTCTAACCATAAGATCGATCTCCTTACGTCTCTGTCTAAAGGCAGATCGATCTGTCCCCACGACAGATCGATCTCATCAAGCTTCCGCATTCTAAAGATCGATCTGTGCATGTACCAGATCGATCTCCTTAAGCCTCTGTTTGCGACCAGATCGATCTGTCCCTACGACAGATCGATCTCTCTTCGCTTCTGGGAATACCAGATCGATCTGTCGCCTCGACAGATCGATCTCCTATGCCTTGGAGTATAAATAGCAGCGAAAAATCCCCAAATCTCCCAAAACCTAAAATTCAAAATACTCCAATTCCCTCGCATCCTCTTCTTCAATTCCTCCTCAGATCGATCTTCGTACGGTCATTCCTGCATCCCAGTGTCGTATTCCGGTATAGTAACCTACATTTCCCACTAATTTCTCAAAAATTTTCTCTGATTTGCGTTGATTTTCATTCTAGGGCAATCCTAGGTACTGTTTCATTGCTCTTATCATTTTTGAATTGGTTTAGACGAATCTAGAGTCTAGAATAATGCCTAGGCTTAAGAGAGCAGGAACCAAACCACCTAGACCCAATGTAGAGGCAGGTTCTTCCTCCCAACCCACTCCACCTCCCCTCGCTTCTTTCAATCGGTGTTTTAGAACACCAGCCAAAAGAAAGCGGTATGAGGAATTTTTCTCAACTATGCCAATCAAGCATTGGCGCACCATTGATTTTTCCTTCCTCAATCACATAGACTTTCCATACCTATCAAAATTTGAGGAATTTGGTTGGGTGAAATTCTTGAGAATCAACACTCCTGTCCCTCCAAATCTCGTTCGCGCATTCTTTTCCAATACCGAACTCGTATATGACCCCGATGACACCTGTAAAATCCTTGCCTTCAAAACCTTCGTCATGGGTCAATCAATAATAATTGATTCTGAAGTTATAGCCAAAGTATTTGATATACGCGATGAAGGCTTAACTAATGAGGATGAGGAAGTCCCCTTTGCATTTGAACTCCCCGGGGACAAGGCGAGTAACCTTCCAATGCACCTTAGGTTACTCCACCTCATAATCTCGTGGAATCTCCGCCCTTACGGTACCCGTCACTCTACCGTTAGGCGTCTAGACCGTTTTTGGCTCCATCACATTCACACCACCAGCAAAAAACCAAACCTCCCTCACTTTATATACGAGGATTGGCTGAAGATCGTGCGGGGCCAAGCTACCACAATAGTTTTTCCACAACCGGTGGCTTATCTTCTCCGTCGCCTTGGCATCGACTGCAGCGGCGAAACTGGCGAACTTCCATCTCCTAAAAGCTAGCTTAATATTGGGACCCTACATCATATGGGGTACTACAAAGATTTTCGGGGAGAGTGGACGAAAAAGCAAGAACAGCAACCTGCTGAGGCTGAGGATGACCACACTGCTGAACCAGCACACCCACCTGCAGCACCCGCTCCAGAACCGTCGTCCTCCACGGCTGCGCCATCTGCACAAACATCGTCTCCTGCTGACTTGGAGCTGATCGTGAAGATGATAAGCGATCTCAGTCAGAGGATCGATGAAGGACATGCCACTCAGCAGCGTATGTTTGCCGAATTAACTCAACGAGTGGAGAGGATTCAAGACACTCAAAAGGCGATGTTCGATAGATTTCAAGAAACTCAAGAGGCCATGTTCGATGAACTTCAAGTGACGCGCACGCATGTTGAGGAGCTTTTGGATCGTGATCCTCCCTCCCATTAGGCTTTAGGTGTATGGTTTAGTTTAGTTATATCATTTCGCACTGTCTTTGTACTGAATTTGCTTGAATGCAATATAAATTGATTGTTTATGAAAATGTGGCATTTTGTGAGTCAATATTGATTTTGAACTGCCATGGTTTTGACAATGTTGCATTTTGTGAGTTAATGACTATGTGTGATTGATATGACAAAAAGGGGGAGAAGAAACATGTGTTAAATGTTTAAAAGAAGTTAGGATGATTTAATTGAGGGGGAGTTAGGATGATTTAATTGAGGGGGAGTTAAGAGCTAGAGCTAACTAAGGGGGAGTTAAGATTTAACTAAGGATGAGTTAAATCTTTAACAAAGTCAAAAGCTCACAAAAAGGGGGGAATTTTGCAAATTCACTAAACATGTTTATTGGATGAGTTTTGTCATATCAAAAAGGGGGAGATTGTTGAGTTAATGTATTTTGAAATGACAAAACAAGTTAATACAATAATGTTAAGATGGTATACAAACATGTTTAGAACATATCAGGACCAGAACTTAGAGTTCTGCTGATGAGAGATCGATCTAAGGTATGAGAGATCGATCTCCTGGGATTATACTTGATGAGAGATCGATCTCATAATGGAAGAGATCGATCTGGCAAGCCTTAAAACGTTGTAAAGGGATTAAGGTAAAGAGAGATCGATCTGCAAGGGTTAAGAGATCGATCTGCTCTAAGTCAGAGAACTTAGAAGATCGATCTGGTAAGGAAGAGATCGATCTGCTCAAAGTCAGAGAGCTTGAGAGATCGATCTGGTGTATTGAGAGATCGATCTTGCCTCAAACAGAGAGGATAGGAGATCGATCTGCCTATTCGACAGATCGATCTGCCTTTGCCTATTTAAACTAACAGATCGATCTGGTAATGTATGAGATCGATCTCCCTGTGTATTTGTGCTTTGTCATTGCAGGATTTAAAACTAGGAGATCGATCTGGCCAAGATAGGAGATCGATCTGTCTGACCACTGGAGGTTCCCAACGGCTATTTTCTTCAAATCTCAACGGGAAAAACTGCATTAAATGCTCCAACTACCCAACCTTCAGTATATAACCAAGCATTGAAGACAAAGCAAAGAGAGGGACTATCACTGAATATTCCAAACATTCTCAAGCTTTAATTCTTTCATTCCTTGTATCTATATTGCTCATTAATTGAGATTGATTGTACAAGCTTAAGCACTACAAGCTGTGTTAGTCCTACCCACTGAAAAGCCTTATTCTGTATTCATCCTCACCTTAAAAGAAAAGAGGATTGTTCCTCAGTGAGTGTTATTGTAAAAGGGTGAATACATTTTCTGTATTGTTAAGGGTAGAGAGGTTATTCCTTAACCTGTAAAAGGAACTTTGTTAACTCTATTGAAAGAGAGAAAGAAACCACTTGACAAGAAGGTCAAGGAGAGAGGACGTAGGCAAGAGTTGGCCGAACCTCTATAAGTTGCTGTGTTTGTTTCTCTTTCCCTCACTTTGCATTAAATTGTTATATTGCACTGTTTTATTCATTATCACTTGTGTTTAAATTGCGATTAGTTTAAAATCGGCCATAATTGTTAGAAAACCGATTCACCCCCCCTCTCGATAGAGCCAACATATTCGAATACTTAAGATTGATTTCTCTTTTGGATCAAATATTCATATGTTTATATCATAATATACATATAATTCTCATAAAATGTACATATATAGGTATTTGAATGCCTATAGATGATTTTTGTTTTGGAATGATAATTATAAATATATACACTACTCATTTAAACTATATCTTGAGTTAAAAAAACTCAAACTTATAATCCATTAGAAAATTATGAAAATAGACTTAATTATCTTTACAAATATATAAAGATCAATATGTGGATCAACGTAAAAAAAATGCTATAAAATTTCAAATCTACCCCTTAAGCAGGTGTTGGGGGGCATATATAGTTTATATTAAAAATTCGATATCTTTTTATAAGAAATAGGATTTTAATTTGATTTGAACCATTAGAAAGTAGACCCAACAATTTTCCAATTATTATAATTTGAATATTTAAACTTTATAAAAAAATACATAAAATAAAACAAATTCATTGTTTAAAGCTCAATATGTATATTCAAATAATCACATTTTTATTTTAAATTTTTCTATATTTCTTTATAGAGTTTAAATATTGAGTTCTATATGGTTGAAAAGGTTTTTGAGTCCACTTTTTAATAGATCAAACAAAATTAAAATTCAAGCTTCCCATAAAAAGATATTGAATTTTTAATATAAACTATGTAGACTGTTTAGCACCTATATAAAGGATTTGAAATTTTATTGCTTTTTTTTTTTTTTTATATATACATTGATCCACATATTGGTTTTTATATGTTTGAAGATAGCTAAATCTAATTTCAAAAACTTCGAACGGATTATGATTTCGAGTTTTTTAACTCAAGATATAATTGATGTAACAAATATTGTACATATTTATAATTATCATTCTAAAACAGAAATTATCTATACATACATATTCAAATGCCTAATAAGTTATTCGAATATATATATATATATATATATATATATATATATATATATATATATATATATATATATATATATATATATACACTTTTTATAATTACTATATATATAAAATAGATAAATTAGTTTTAAATATCTACAATAAAGTATTTAAATATATTTCTTTTTGGAACAAATATACATATTTTTGTATCATGATGTATATATATTTATTATAAAATATATATTTTATAAAATTTTGCATCTATAAGTATTTGAATAATTTATTTTACGCATTTGAGTTCTCAATTGTGATTTTCAGAATGAGAAACGTGACTTTTCTCAACAACTCATCAATGATAATTTTAAAGCCCCTCATTCTCCTTTTTAATATATAAAAATTACGTTGGTCCCGTAAAAAAAAATTATTACTCTTTCACGGCATCTCCTTGAAATTTTCCCTTTGCTTTTTATGCCAAACTCATAAAAATATTTCTTATGCCCTCCACTCAATCTATTATATTATTTGTATATATTTCTCAAAATAAGCTCATTTAATATTAATATTTATGAAGTAGCTAGCTAGGTTATACATGTATAAATCATTAATACATACCAGCCAGTAGCAGTTGTACACTACTCGTAGGTCATTAATTTTTACATAAATTGGGTTGTTTTTTTTGCCGAACTCATAAATTGGGTTGTTTTTTTTGCCGAACTCATAAATCGGGTTGTTTTCTGTATGTATTAATATTACTGTTCCACTGCGTATCCGTGAAATTTTCCCTTTACATTTTATGCCAAACTCATAAAAATATTTCTTATGCCCCACTTAATTTATTTTATATATTTTTTATATATAGATATTTTTATTTGTTTTACTATTTAAAATTAATATTATTTGGATCAAAAATAGATTCAGATAAAACTCTATTAATAATGATAATTTTAAAATTTAAATTTTATCTAAATATATAAAAAAATTCATTTTTATTTTTTTAAATCAAGCGATGGTCACTTAATATATTATATTATCTGTATATATTTCTCAGTATGGGCTCATTTAATATTAATTTTTACGAAGTAGCTAGCCAGTTACCGTTGGACAATAAAGATTGGTAGGTTATATGTGTATAAATAATTAATACATACCAGCTAGTAGCTGTTGTAGTACTCGTAGATATTAATTTTTACATAAATTGGTCTGTTATCTTTAGTTAGGTAATTAATTGGGTAAACTCCATTGGGGACCTAAATATATTGTTATAATTTTATTCTAATTTATTAATTTTGAAAATGGATAATTTGTCCTAAAATCATAGATAATGTTAATATATATCAGTTGATTATTAAATTTGAATTAATAATATTGCATTCTCAAATATCAATAATGAATTTTATTATTATTTATAATTTTAAGCATTTTTAAAAAAATTTATGGAAGATTTTTATTTTTTAATACCAAAAAAGGGTATTATAGATATTTTATGGGTAATAAAAGTTAAGTTTAATAGATTTTCTTATAGTGACTTAATAGAATGATTTTTTCTGTTAAACTGATAATTTTGTATCAAAATGTTTATTTCTCAAATTAAAAGACAAATCTTGAAATAAAATTAAAATTAAAAAACCTATATGAAATTTTCCTTAATTAACTAGTTTACACCCATTCTCTATGTTATTAATTCATCTATCGTATTGTAAATATCCATTTTTGTTCGAGTTAGACAAAAACATTTTGAAAATAAAATGGATCTCAATTTTGTATAAAAATTGTTAGAAATGAGCTTTTATTGAATTTTACTTTGTTAATCCATTTTTGTAACTAATTTCATGTGTAAAGGTCTAATCTGTGTTGGATCAAGGCGTATGAGAAATTATCCAACCCAGTTGTATTCAGATTATCTTTCCCGACCTTTTCTAATTTGGGTTCACAAGCCCATGGTCCAATTACGAAGCCCAAAGCCCAATTATGGATCCAAGATTAATTTTAAGACCCAACAAGTTATTTTTTTTCTTTTTTATATATTATTTATTTTATTATTTTAGTTTATTTACTTAATATAAGAAATAAGGTGCCATGTACGGCACTAGCAAATCTCCGTCCCCACCACTCCATCCCTTGTTAAACATCCAGTCGCTAATCACAATATTTCACCCACCTATCCAACCTACAGAGAGTTTGCCTTGCCAATCAATCTCAGATTTAGTGAGATTTGGCCTTCCCCATCTTCATAAAGAAGGAACCGAGCCCTCTCACAAGTGGGGAGCCAACTAAGACCCTTATAGTCTGACTCTTCCAAAAATAAATAAATAAATAAATTGTTCAAATTCGGAACATGTCCAGCCGGATTTATACGAGTCTTTCTCGAAATAAAATTAATATAGTGATATATATTTTTATAAAAAATTTAAAAATTAAAAAAATATGTATTTATTATCTTAATTTTATTTATAAAATTTAAAAACTTCAATTGCTATATATTAAATAATAATCTATTATATATATATATATATATATATATATGTTCAATCTATTAATGTTGTTGTTTTGATGCAAAACATTTTATTTTGCTCTTAATCTTTGTATATAACAAATATAAAATAGTATGATATCAATTAATTCAATCCTATCTATACTTTTATATTATAATATCCTATTTTTTATTTTATACACAAAACATGACTTAAGTAATAAATTATCGCCATTATCATAAAGTAAAATCATAAAAAAATTTAAATGTCTCTAAAAATAGTTAAAAATTTAATTTTAAGTGACAATTATAATTGTCATCAAAATAAATTTTAAATGGCATGTATATGTATTTAAGAAATTTTATAATTACCCCACAAATAAATTATTTTTAATGTCGCAATATTTCACTTTTAGAATGTTACTCAAATATTTAATATCACAATAATATTTTCATCATATTTCTTTAATTAAAAATAATATTTATGTTTTTCTCAAATAATCAAATATAAATAATATTGTTAATGCAAAATTAATACAATTAATTAAGTAGAACTAATAAAGTCTGTAAAATCATACAAAAATAATTTTGTTTAAAGTGAAGTAAACTATTATCACACCCCACTTCTGGGAACCCTTCTATCCATACATTCTCTACTACGGTTGGGCTATGAGAATATGCAATTACTAAAATTAATTCATTTACAGCGGAAGATTTAAATCTTTAATTCACACTCCCAGGTATGTGTGTAGATATACAAAATCAATTGTATAAATACCATGTGCTTACATATCATCCCCATAATACTGTTTACAATCTCAAGATATAACTGTGCGATACGATAAATTAGATACAAAATACTCGTGTATACAATCTTATACCTTTGCGAAATTGTGAGAGCTGTTCAACACAAAAGACCTAGAGACCACCACTCTCTTACTTCTCAGTACCTGGAAGGGGAAAATAGTGGGATGAGCAAACCACAGCTCAGTAAGGAAATGTATGCTAGCAGGTAGATATCGTACTACCTACATAGCCCATGCATGTATAAACCAAAACCATGTTTTCAGTACAAGTGGAAATACCATACGAAAAATGCATTTAAACATATATTTTTCAATAGCATTTTCGTGTCAATCAAATATGTCGAGTTTCCATTTAAAACATGCTCATAAATAGTGCCCTCACGACACAAATGTGAAATCAGAGATTTATCAAAAATACAAAATCTCTTTCTTCCCTTAATTCACTTTTTCTGCAAATCTCTTTCTTTTTTGAGATTATCTCTGTTTCTCGAATCTCTGAGACAGGCATGAAATTTTCGGCAATCAAATATCCACGACATATGACCATAGTCAGTGATCCCGAGCCTCATTGATCAGGTGTGCACAGAGCATCACTTCACCTGAAGGGGAATGGGTCAGTCCTGCCCTCCGGCTCATCTCAATCAACCTCATCTCCTCGTATACTCAAGGTAAAGATACGCCGTGTGTCATCTACGCGATACTCGTACTCACGTGTACCCAGCACGGTACATAGTATACCAACGGACAACTACACTATTCTACATACGACCGTGGACCCAAGTCCATACTCCAACTCCGATGGACTTTTCATCCTAAACCATGTCTCATATACCAGGCGAGCAAGCAGCGTGACACACAGTCATCGCAAGGCTCCAGCGCGGTACGATCTATCGTGAAGGCCCAGCCCGTTCAAATGGCCGTCGGCTGGTATCCCCTTGGGTCCCAGACCCCTAGGTTTACCTCAACTCAATAAAACAGGTGCGAGCAAAGTTCCCGCACTTTCTCAAAACCATCGCGCGAGTTAAAACTCCAGCACAGTACATCAAAGGCATTAAAACGGGTGTGAGCTAGCGCTTTAACACCAAATCTCATCTCAAAACTGATAGATGGCTATTTTCTCTTTTTAAAACTCAAAACATGTTTATTCATACAGCATGCCTCTTCATGCTAAAACATGTAAAATTAGCCAACCTATCATCAACATTTCTCAATCATCAAGATCAATGTAAAATAGAGAAAAACATTGAAAACATGCATATTATGCTATTTCCTTACCCTATCCCATTTCTCAATACATATATACATCATAGTACTTTTCATGCTTTCATATCATTTTATAGAATTATAATATCGTACTAGTTCCAGCAATATATCTACGAAATTGCTGTAAAATACGCACGAACATCTCTATAGCTAACACACAGTCCCTTACGTCACTTTACTTGTGTGCAACTATCCTCCTCTACGCTTCTCGCATTCTCATCTCGACTTGCTTTAGCGTATCATCCGAAACTGAAATTCATCCATCAAACACTTGAGTTAACGTTTCTAACTCTTATTCAACTAAGCATTTATCCAATGCCTTAAATGCACATTTTACCCCTTGTGGTAAATCTCACAATTTTATCCCAATATCAACATACCCAAACCATGCCCACAACATAATCATCCTCTCAAGATATCTCATTCATCATTAACACTTCTACATTTCACTTTCTCACACTAGACCATTTCTAAGTTATATTCATTTCATGCCATTCTAGGTAGTTCTACCCACAAGGTGCACACCCAATTAACTTCATAATCATTAACTAGACCAATGTACTTGGATTTGTGCACTAGAACTTACCTCCTTGGATTTCCTCTTTGCTCCAATTAGAAATGCCCTTTATTTCCTCAATCCGTCAAATGGGGAAATGCCTCTAGACTATGTTGTTCTTCTCTTAGACGTGAACGACTTTGTCTCTAATAGCTTTTTCTCAAATCTTACTGAAAATGGCTGGATTTAGGAGTGAGAAAGCTAGGTTTTAGAGTTGAAGTGAAAAGAAATGGTTTATCCCGAAATCTACAGATCCAACTGCTCCTATTTATAGATTTAACTTGATGAGATCGATCTTCCTTGGGTGGAGATCGATCTGATCCTCTAAAAATCCCTCTTTTCTAAGACATTTTAAAAGCAGGAGATCGATCTGTCGAGGTTTGAGATCGATCTACTGTCAAACAGAAACTTAAGGAGATCGATCTGGTCTTAGGAGAGATCGATCTGCTTCCAACCCGAGAGCTAAGGAGATCGATCTAATTCCTTTGGAGATCGATCTGCTCCATTCCATTACTCACATAAGAGCATTCTAGCTCTTCCAGATCGATCTGGCCTTCATATTTCCAGATTTCCTGCAGTTTTTTTGCAACAACTCCCTTCAAAACTTCCTCAATTTACCTCCATAGTCCTTTCCTCATTCATCCCTCATTGAGACTTAAAAATGTTATCCAATCACACTTAGTACATATTAAAACTTGTGGAAAAATCTTTGTATAACCAAATATACACGATATTACCCGAATGGAAATATACACTTATGTAAATTTTTCCTTCCATTTTACCACACTACTCTTATTCCATTTCAATCACATTCTTCTTGTATTTAAGTTCATTTCTTCATACTCATTCATAGCGCAACTTGTATGTACAATCACGACTCTTATTACAAGTGCATACATAATCTTATGAACTTACATTGCATATACTTTGTATTACAAATGAATTATCATACTCATGATTTCATTTACATTTCTATGTACCTATATACAATTTTACATATACGGCGTCTCACATTCTCCCCCACTTAGAGAATTTGGTCCTCCAAATTAGAACCAATCCAATCTGTGAATAACTCGGGATACTTTTCCGGCATCAAACTTTCCAATTCCCATGTGGCCTCTTCTACAGTGTGATGTTGCCACAAAACCTTAACCAATGAAATCGTCTTGTTTCGCAACACCTTCTCTTTTCTGTCCAACATCCGGATCAGTCTCTCGACATACGACATATCCTCCTTGAACTCCAACGGCTCATAGCTAATTACATGTGTCGGATCCGAGTAGTACTTTCGAAGCATATAAACGTGGAAGACATTGTGGACTTCTACTAGCTCAGGTGGCAAGGCTAGCCTATATGCTCCATCTCACACTCTATCCAAAATCTCGAAGGGACTAATGTAACGAGGACTTAATTTTCCTTTCTTCCCAAACCTCGTTATTCCCTTAGAAGGAGATACTTTCAAAAATACGGACTCACCAACATCAAATTCAAGTGGTCTCCGTCTCCTGTCAGTGTAGCTCTTTTGTCGACTTTGAGCCGTTCGCAGCCTCTCGCATATTATCTGAACATCCTCGGAGGCTTGTTTAACCAAATCGGGAGTGAGCAACTGTCTGTCACTAACTTTTTCCCAACTAATGGACGATCGGCATCTACGACCGTATAGTGCCTCATAAGGGGCCATACCACTTGAGTGATGACTGTTATTGTAGGCGAACTCAATCAATGGCAAGTGATCGTCCCATGAGCCTCTAAAATCCAGTACACACGCTCTCAACATATCCTCTAAGGTCTGTATAGTCCTCTCTGACTGACCATCTGTTTGAGGATGAAAAGCGGTGCTAAAACTCAACTGGGTCCCCATCACTTCTTGAAAATGTCCCCAAAAGTGGGAAGTGAAGCAGGTATCCCGATCAGAAACAACACTCATTGGGACTCCATGCAATCTCACTATTTCTCGCACATACAGGTTCGCCAATGCACTCAATGTATCTGTAGATCTCATGGCTAAGAAATGTGCTGATTTCATTAACCGATCTACTATCACCCATATCGCATCATGGTTCTTACAGGTTCTCGGTAACCCCATCACAAAATTCATGGTGACACGCTCCCACTTCCATTTTGGTATCGGTAGAGGTTGTAATAATCCTCCTGGTTTCTGATGTTTGACTTTTACTTGCTGACAAATGAGACATCTAGCGACATACTCAGCTATGTCTCTCTTCATTCCAGACCACCAATATGACTTTCGGAGATTTTGATACATCTTACTACTCCTCGGGTGTATCGTATATCTTGACGAGTGAGCCTCTGATAAGATCAGCTTCCTCAGCTCTAAATCCTTTGGAACACATATTCTATCTCCAAACCTTAGTATTCCATCTGAACTCAATATAAAATTGGCACCCTTTCCCTTCCGAATTTGGCTAATCATGTCAATACACCATTGATCAATTTGCTGAGCTTGTCGGATTCTCTCAATCAACTCCGATTCTAATCTCAAGCTAGCAATAATCCCATAATTGCCAATCTCAGGTAGGGTCATATCCAGACTAAGGTTCGTGAATTGTTCCAACAACTCGTGCTCTCTAACCATTATATGTGATACCAACCCGAGACTCTTCCAACTCAATGCATCGGCAACCATATTTGCCTTCCCCGGGTGGTATAAGATCTCACAATCATAGTCCTTGAGGAGTTTCAACCACCTCCTATGTCTCATGTTTAACTCCTTCTGTGAGAATAGATATTTCAAACTCTTATGATTCGTAAAGATCTGAAATCTCTCACCATATAAGTAGTGGCGCCATATCTTCAACGCAAACACTACGGCCGCTAACTCCAAATTGTGAGTGTGGTAGTTCTTCTCATGATCTTTCAGCTGTCTAGATCCATAAGCTACTACCCTTCCATCTTGCATCAAAACACAGCCTAGTCCTTGATGCGAAGCATCTGTATACACCGAGTAATTCCCTGAACTATTAGGATGATAAAAACTGGTGCGGTGGTTAATCTGCGCTTAAGTTCCTGAAAACTCCTCTCACAAGCTTCATCCCATGAAAACTCCACACTCTTCCTCATAAGACGTGTCAATGGAGCGGCCAATCTAGAGAAACCCTCTACAAATCTCCTGTAGTAACCAGCCAAACCCAAAAAGCTTTTGATCTCCGTGATTGTCCTAGGTTGTTCCCACTGAACAACGGCCTCAATCTTGGATGGATCTACTGACACCCCATCTTTCGATATAACATGGCCTATAAAAGAAATCTGTTCTAGCCAAAAGTCACATTTATTAAGCTTGGCATATAACCTTCTCTCTCGGAGAGTCTGCAAAATAATCCTCAAGTGCTACTCATGCTCTTCTCTGGACCTTAAATACACCAATATATCATCAATGAAAACAATTACGAGCTGGTCCAGGTATGGCTTGAATACTTCATTCATTAGAGCCATAAAATCTGCCGGCACATTGGTAAACCCAAAAGGCATCACTAAGAATTCGTAATGGTTATAGCGGGTACGAAATACTATATTGGGCACATCCTCCTTCCGAATCTTCAATTGATGATACCCAGACCTCAAATCTATCTTGAAAAGATCTGTGCTCCCCGAAACTGATCCAATAAATCATCAATGCGTGGCAAGGGGTACTTATTCTTGATGGTAGCCTTGTTTAACATCCGATAGTCAATGCACAACCTGAGGCTCCCATCTCTCTTCTTTACAAACAATACCGAGGCTCCCCATGGTGAGACACTCGGTCTTATGAATCCCTTCTTTAGCAACTCTTGCAGCTGTTTCCTTAATTCCTCTATCTCAACTGGAGCCATCCTATATGGTGACTTGGATATTGGTTCAGTTTCAGGCGTCAAGTCTATACCGAATTTCGTTTCCCTATCGGGTGGCAATCCTGGTAGATCGTCTGGAAAGACATCAGGAAATTCTCTGACCACTGGGATGTCCTCCATATCCGGATCTACTTTGTTCAAATCCACCACATAAGCAACAAAACCTTCAAAATAACACTCAAATCATTTATACAAAAGTACTTTACTTAACACAAAATTTAAGATTTCATTTCTTCTCTTAAAATCTTACAACACATTCTTCAGGTAGAGAAAACTTAATAGACTTAGAACGACAGTCTATGACAGCATGATTGGTGGCTAACCAATCCATTCCCAAGATTACATCAATGTCATACATATTCAACAAAATCAGGTTAGCTGTCATGCACTTATCTCCCACCCTTACTTTACAATCTTTATACACTTGCTCAACTAATTGGCTAACTCTCATTGGAGTACTTATTAGTAAAGTCCTAGTCAAGTATGTGGGTTCTACAAAACCTTTTAACTTAGATGCACATGCAGGTGATATAAAAGAATGCGTAACACCAGAATCAAACAAAGCTATAACCTCCAAATTAAAAAATCATGATTGTACCTTTTATCACTTCAGAAGAGGTATCAGCCGATGCCTGGTCTATCACATACACCCTGACTTGACCCACAACTTGTTTTCCCTTTTCTTCAGTCGAGGCTTTCTTTCTTGCAGGAGGCGCAATTGTAGGAACCCTCTCTGGCTCTTTACCCCTCTGTGGAATTGCCTCAACTATCTCCGGACACTCTCTGGCATAGTGTCCAAATTTACCACATCTGAAGCATCGGGTACCCTGAAGATGACATGACCTACCACCATGATATCGACCACATAGTCTACACTGATCTGTAGTCGGTCGGGATCCACCAATCACTATACCCCTGGCTGGTGTCTGAGTCGGAGGCATAAAAGGTCGAGTAACCTTTTTTTAGAACTCATCCGTCTCTCTCCGACGCTTACTCATGAATTTTTGACCAAATTTGGCACTCTTGCCATCTCCCAGCTTCCTCGGACCCTTGTCTTTACCCCAACTAAACTCAGAAGTCTGCAAGTCATAATCTTGCTCACATAACTGGGCCCGTCGCACAGCCTCTCTATATGTAGTGACATCAAATGGGGTCAACTTCGCTCGGATCGAAGGCCTCAGTCTATCTACAAATCTACGGACTCTGATAGCTTCACTCCTGATCGAGTCCGGATCATATCGACCCAGTGAAGTGAATCGTGACTCGTACTCATCAACTGTTCGATTCCCTTGAGTCAAATTCAGAAATTCCATCTGTAGCCTACGTCGAGCAGTATCTGGGATGTATTGCTCTCTGAAAACACCCAAGAACATATCCCAAGTGATAGTCATACCTAGAGCTCTCATCATCGGCCTGGTGGACTTCCACTAGTGCTTTGCTTCGCCTCTCAATACAAAGGCCGTAAGCGCTACTCTCTCCGCAGCTGAACATCTACAGAAGTCGAATAACTTCTCCATCTGACTGATCCAGTCCTCAGCCACTGTCGGATCCTTTACCTCGCTAAACGAAAGAGGCTTAAAGTCCATAAAATGCCTCAATCTCTCCATATCACAGTCATATCCATACCCCAAATCATCATCATACTGCTGTGGGGCTACTGGAGGAGGTACTGGTCGAATATGAGGTTCTCGTGGCCTAACCGGTTCAGCTTGTGCAGGTGCAACATTCTCAGGTTCAGGTGCAGCTGCTGGGGGATTCGGTGCAGCCTGTCCCGCTGTACCAGGTGTACCCTCAAACCTAGCCATGATCTGACCCATCATGGTCATCATCGTGCGCATGTCTTCCTCCAATCGGGCTATTCGAGGATCAGAAGCCTCTATCTGTTCCTAGGGCTCATGACTAGAGGATGATCTACTATACCTCTCAGTCCTGTCATTTCGCCCTAGAGCTCTCGAGCTCTCTCCCCTCTTGCGGTGTCTCTCAGGCATAATTCACTAGCCTGATAACTTTCCTGCGTTATAACAAATATTTAATTCACTACCAGCTTCGTACACATATTTGTATCTAAATATCGCACAGTAACTTGGGGATGTATGTTTTCTTAGTCCTAAACATCAACTCACATCAGACCAACCATGCTCTGATACCAAATCTGTCACACCCCACTTCTGGGAACCCTTCTATCCATACATTTTTTACTACGGTTGGGCTGTGAGAAGATGCGTTTACTAAAATTCATTCAGTTACAGCGGAAGATTTAAATCTTTAATTCACACTCACAGGTATGTGTGTAGATATACAAAATCAATTGTATAAATACCATGTGCTTACATATCATCCCCATAATACTGTTTACAATCTCAAGATATAACTGTGCGATACGATAAATTAGATATAAAATACTCGTGTAGACAATCTTATACCTTTGCGGAATTGTGAGAGCTGTTCAACACAAAAGACCTAAAGACCACCACTCTCTTACTTCTCAGTACCTAGAGGGGGAAAATAGTGTGATGAGCAAACCACAACTCAGTAAGGAAATGTATGCTAACAGGTAGACATCGTACTACCTACATAGCCCATGCATGTATAAACCAAAACCATGTTTTTAGTACAAGTGGAAATACCATACGAAAAATGCATTTAAACATATATTTCTCAATAGCATTTTCGTGTCAATCAAATATATCGAGCTTCCATTTAAAACATGCTCATAAATAGTGTCCTCACGACACAAATGTGAAATCAGAGATTTATCAAAAACACAAAATCTCTTTCTTCCCTTAATTCACTTTTTCTGCAAATCTCTTTCTTTTCTGAGATTATCTCTGTTTCTCGAATCTCTGAGACATGCATGGAATTTTTGGCAATCAAATATCCATGACATATGGTCATAGTCAGTGATCCCGAGCCTCACTGATCAGGTGTGCACAGGGCATCACTTCGCCTAAAGGGGAATGAGTTAATCCTGCCCTCCGGCTCATCTCAATCAACCTCATCTCCTCGTATACTCACGGTAAAGATACGCCGTGTGTCATCTACGCGATACTCGTACTCACGTGCACCCAGCACGGTATATAGTATACCAACAGATAACTACACTATTCTACGTACGACCGTGGACCCAAGTCCATACTCCAACTCCGATGAACTTTTCATCCTAAACCATGTCTCATATACCAGGCGAGCAAGTAGCGTGACACACAGTTATCGCAAGGCTCCAGCGCGGTACGATCTATCGTTAAGGCCCAGCCCGTTCAAATGGTCATCGGCTGGTATCCCCTTGGGTCTCAGACCCCCAGGTTTACCTCAACTCAATAAAACAGGTGCGAGCAAAGTTCCCGCACTTTCTCAAAACCATCGCGCGAGTTAAAACTCCAGCACAGTACATCAAAGGCATTAAAACGGGTGTGAGCTAGTGCTTCAACACCAAATCTCATCTCAAAACTGATAGATGGCTATTTTCTCTTTTTAAAACTCAAAACATGTTTATTCATACAGCATGCCTCTTCATGCTAAAACATGTAAAATTAGCTAACCTATCATCAACATTTCTCAATCATCAAGATCAATGTAAAATAGAGAAAAACATTGAAAACATGCATATCATGCTATTTCCTTACCCTATCCTATTTCTCAATACATATATACATCATAGTACTTTTCATGCTTCCATATCATTTAATAGAATTATAATATCGTACTAGTTCCAGCAATATATCTACGAAATTGCTGTAAAATACGCACGAACATCTCTATAGCTAACACACAGTCCCTTACGTCACTTTACTTGTGTGCAACTATCCTCCTCTACACTTCTCGCATTCTCATCTTGACTTGCTCAGGCGTATCATCCGAAACTGAAATTCATCCATCAAACACTTGAGTTAACGTTTCTAACTCTTATTCAACTAAGCATTTATCCAATGCCTTAAATGCACATTTTACCCCTTGTGGTAAATCTCACAATTTTATCCCAATATCAACATACCCAAACCATGCCCACAACATAATCATCCTCTCAAGATATCTCATTCATCATTAACACTTCTACATTCCACTTTCTCACACTAGACCATTTCTAAGTTATATTCATTTCATGCCATTCTAGGTAGTTCTACCCACAAGGTGCACACCCAATTAACTTCATAATCATTAACTAGACCAATGTACTTGGATTTGTGCACTAGAACTTACCTCCTTAGATTTCCTCTTTGCTCCAATTAGAAATGCCCTTTATTCCCTCAATCCGTCAAATGGGAAATGCCTCTAGACTATGTTGTTCTTCTCTTAGACGTGAACGACTTTGTCTCTAATAGCTTTTCCTCAAATCTTACTGAAAATGGCTGGATTTAGGAGTGAGAAAGCTAGGTTTTAGAGTTGAAGTGAAAAGAAATGGATTATCCCGAAATCTGCTGATCCAACTGCTCCTATTTATAGATTTAACTTGATGAGATCGATCTTCCTTGGGTGGAGATCGATCTGGTCCTCTAAAAATTCCTCTTTTCTAAGACATTTTAAAAGCAGGAGATCGATCTGTCGAGACTTGAGATCGATCTGCTGTCAAACAGAAGCTTAAGGAGATCGATCTGGTCTTAGGAGAGATCGATCTGCTTCCAACCCGAGAGCTAAGGAGATCGATCTGATTCCTTTGGAGATCGATCTGCTCCATTCCATTACTCACATAAGAGCATTCTGGCTCTTCCAGATTGATCTCTCATCCTATGAGATCGATCTGGCCTTCACATTTCTAGATTTCCTGCAGTTTTTCTGTAACAACTCCCTTCAAAACTTCCTCAATTTACCTCCATAGTCCTTTCCTCATTCATCCTTCATTGAGACTTAAAAATGTCATCCAATCACACTTAGTACATATTAAAACTTGTGGGAAAATCTTTATATAACCAAATATACACGATATTACCCGAATGGAAATATACACTTATGTAAATCTTTCCTTCCATTTTACCACACTACTCTTATTCCATTTCAATCACATTCTTCTCGTATTTAAGTTCATTTCTTCATACTCATTCATAACGCAACTTGTACGTACAATCACGACTCTTATTACAAGTGCGTACATAATCTTATGAACTTACATTGCATATACTTTGTATTACAAATGTATTATCATACTCATGATTTCATTTACATTTCTATGTACCTATATACAACTGTACATATACGGGGTCTCACAACTATCTAATTCATAAATTTAAATACCGGCTTACAATCCAACTATTGTGTCGAAGGTGATTGTGTTGTTGAGTTTGTGCCATTAGAAACTGCAATAAACAATATATGATAAGTAATTTGAAAGGCAATATATGAATAAATCATAAATATAATATATTAAGTAATTTGAAAGGTAAAATAATAAATTTAAAAATAATAAGCTACCAAATGGTTACAAACTAAGAAATTACTTAAGGAAAAGATCAATCGATTTTTTTTTCTCTATTTTAGTTAATAGACTTAAATGTAAATCATTGTTTCTGCCAAAAACACAATAGGTATCTTGTTTACCTATTAAAATGATTAAGTACTAATAATTGCAAGACTTTGTCGAATTGACAGTAGTCAAAAGGCTATAATTTTGACGTCAATGCTTACATAAACATGATAATTTGTTGTTACTGTAATTAAAGAAAGCAGAACAAAGAAGGTAACAATCAAACCACATTCAGTATGTAACTAATGTGGTTATTAGACAAATATGCGAACAGATTTCTCTACAGGCACTTATTACACTTGATTTTTTATCTTAATTTTGATTTCATTTCTAGTAGTGAAAGGAATAAAAGTATTCTTAAATTCACAGGTTCTTACCAATTTATGTGTAGTTGCATTTAACACTAAAAACAAAATGGTGAAAGGATAGAATAATTTTTTCACCCTTAATTTCAAATTTATTTTTATTATTTTATTAAAAATACTTTTTCTTAATAATTATTTTTTCTTTTTTAATGTTATTAAAACTAACTTACCGTTCATCCAAACTAACCTTGAGATGACTAGATGGCTTGTGCCAGAAAGTCAACCTAAGTGTATCACTATTTTTTTCTCCGTCATCATGAAAAGAAAAAACACTAACTGATCCTATCAACAACTCACTCAAAATATTCAGTAAGACAAGTTTTGTAACTCTAAAAGATACAGTTTGGGCACATACGTTACAATGAATAAAGAAGAGCTAAGGACATGTCACGATCCAAAAATCAGAGTAAATTTTTCGTTTTTCTTTCATATTTAATTCTTACTTTCCTCTCATCGTGACCAACCTATCAACAGTTGGGCTGTGATTCGGTGTTAGCCCCCTCACACTACTTACCATTCCATTTTCATGTTACATTCACAATTTCATTTACATAACCTTACATCCCCGACATCATATATGTTTACAGTATTGTGAATTTACATATTTAGATACAAAAACCATACAAGTGTGTATACATTTTCTCGATGATGGGAAGCAGCGGATACCAAGAATGCAAGTCCTTAGCCGCTCACAAACTACTGCGAGTGCCCTGAAAAAGAGGGATAATAAGGGGGTGAGCAAACCACGTGCTTAGTAAGGTAATCATGCAAGTAAGTAGATAGCTCTACTATCTACATGCTCATAATGCCATGCCCTTAAATCCATTTCTTTTCGTTTAAAGCTCAAGCACGAAATCATGTACACATTAATACCATAGTTTATAAAAGTTGTTCGTGCTTATGGAAATCATGCAACTCATGCCTCAATGGCATCTCATGTAAAATCATACAATGCATGAACTAAATCAAAATCATGCATTTGCAATTAAAGCATGGATAACCTCCTCATGCTAAAACATTTCATTTCATGAATTATAAACAAACATGGAAAATACATCATGCTGAGTTTCCACAAAACCTTCACGCATACCCATATGCCACACCATGAATGTCATGTAAAACCAGTTTACCTCACACATGGGTTTAAATAGCATGAAAATAATGTCATGCAAGTTTCAGTTTAAATCTCAGTTTCATTCTCATCAAATCACATCTTAGTCACACTCATCAGGACTCAACCCCTCCCTCGGGTGATCCTGATCCATATAAAATCATTTATTTCCAAGAATTTCTGAAAACATTAAAAATTTCATTTATTCGCAGCAAAACCAATATCATCAGTCAGGATCCAACCCCTCCCTCGGGTGGTCCGGACTCCCACAAAATCCACGCATTCTCAAACTTTTAAAACATCAGATAGTAACATGCGAGACTAGGCAATATATATCAATATCTCAGGCAAATAACCAGGACTATGGCCATATCCTTGTGATCCCACTACTACACGGATCCTGTGTGCGGGGTCTCACCACTATCGGGAACCACCCCGGTAGGTGGGCCAGTCCATCCCGTCGGTCCTGCCCGATAACTCGCATCCAAAGATGCCACTCGCATCCGAAGATGCCACTCGCATCCGAAGATGCCACATAATTAATCTCAGCACGGTACAGCGTACTTCATGCTACTTGCATGGTACAACATACTCCGTGGACCCACATCTCATATCAATAATTGTGCCTATCTCAAAACGCACGTGCGAGCATATTTAATTGGCGTGACACACAGTCTACCCGACTCTCCAAGCACGGCTCATCTCATGTCTCATAAAATCAGTGCGAGCGATGCTCTAGCACTCTCATAAAATCAAGAAAAATCTCGTGCGAGTAAAGCTCCAGCACGCATTTCATAAAATCTCATAAGATCTAGTGCGAGCTAAGCTCCAGCATTCTATCAAAATCATGTAAAACTAGTGCGAACTAGGCTTCAGCACTGTGTCATAAAAATCAAGTGAAAATCTGGTGCGAGTTAGACTCCAGTACCCTGTCACGAAAATCATATGAAAATCTGGTGCGAGTTAGACTCCAGCACCTATGTATGTAAAACTCTAGTGCGAGCCCTTGCTCTAGCACTAATGCATGCATCACATAAATCAAAACTCGTGCAAGTTGATCTTTAGCACCTCTCATGCATGTCAAATCATTAAAACTAGTACGAGCTATCACTCCAGCACCTTTTTATGCATATCATGTCACACAAATCGGTACGAGCAACCGCTCCAGCACCATTATGCACACTCACAAACTCAGATATAGTGCGAGGAAGTGCTCCAGCACCATCTGTATTCATATAAACTTGATAGTTGGCCCATTTTCCAAAGAATTTCATTTAAATTCTAAATAACACTTACGTAGTGTTATCTTGTGAAATTTATGCAATTACTGGCCAATCTACCAATTTGTTTTGCTAAAAAGTCACGAAAATTTCTCAAATCATGCATTTCATGCATGTCATGCTTTCATCATCCTTAGGTGAATTTTCCTCAGTAGGGGTAACATAGTCTTTTACCTATCTCGAGTCCTTAAAATTTTTAATCCATTTCTAGGATCTTTATACAGTTTCAGTGTATGTAAAAGCTGTTAAAAATATGCGTAGCTACCTCTAGCTACTCGCAAAATTCCCTTACCTCATTTTTCTGTACAGTCTGACCTTTTCATTGATGTCTCGTCACGCAGTCCGATTTACTCCCAATCAAATCTCTGGAACTGCGTATAAATATTCATCAAGTCAAATACAATATAATTAATTGTATTTCATATTTTTTTGGGCTTAATTTAAAGTATTGGGTCCGTTTACAATTTTGGGCCCGATTGCACCTTAATGGGCCTTAATCGATCTTAAGCCCATTTTTCACTTACTATTCACATTATCGAGGCCTATTGGGCTCATTGGGCCCATCAGTATTTATTGGGCCTCGTTCTAAACTCTTAGATAGCTCAATTTATTATTTGCGACAATTTATCTTAAATTCCATAATTTAATTCATTTTATATGGAATTAATCTGTAATTTATGCGGTAAATTTTTAACACGCATAACTATGCAAATTATTATAAATAAGGGTTTCTTACCAGAGATTCCATGATAGTACACAAATCAAGGCTGACTCGAGTTCTCGTTTGACGTCAATTGTCGAGCTACACAATTTCATATTTTTTCGGGTCAAATTTCAGTCGAATATAAATCAAATTAAATATTCCAAAATTTAAATCTGTCAATTTCGACCGCTTACCGATTTACCCGTAGCTTGATTGCATCACTGAAATTTTTTCCAATTTTTTCTCTTTTTCTTTTTTCATTTTTTTCTCTTTCTTTTTCTTCTTTTTCTGGCTGAACCGGTTCGGTCCGGTTCAGCCTGGTTCAGACTGGTTCGGTTCGGCCTAATTCAGTCCGGTCCCATTTTCTTCTTCACCGTTCGGAGCTTTGCCTGTCGGTTCTTCGTCGGCTTTCATCTCCAGCAGGTCCGCGAGACTCTCTGATGCACGGATCTAGCCTCGATTTCGTCAGCGGTGGCCGAAAAGTGGCCGGTCCGGCCTCTTCTCTCCTCGGCGTCGGTGCCATCTTTCTCCCACACCGTTCGACGCCGTTTCTCGCCGATCTAGGCCTGGATCGATGTCGCTGTCACCCCCTCTGGCCGGTGGCGAGGCGCTCCCCTTCCTCCGGCCTCCGATCGTCTCTCTCTCCTAGATTTCTCTCCTCTCCTCTCGGTTTCTCTCACTTTCTCTCTCTTTCTCTCGTTGGTCGTCGTTCCTTCTCTGTCTTCCAGCGCCGGTGAGGCTCGGCTGCCCCTCTCGTCTGGCTTCTCGTCCAGCTCGCCCTCTGGTGGCGTTCAGTGGAGGCAGAAGGGAGAAGCCTTGGCTTGCTTCCTTCTGTTTCCTTTCTCAGTTTCGTGTTTCGCGAAATTCAGTTTTTTTATTTATTTATAATTTATTTTATTATTATTTTATTATTATTTTATTCATTAAAATATTATAAAAAATCCCAAAATATCATTAAAAATTTATATTTTATTCATTTAATCCATAAATGAATTTATCTGTCTTATTTTATCTTTTCGATATATTTTATCAATATTTTTGGGATAATTTTTCGATGTGAAAATTTCGATTAATTTCGATAAATTCATATCTTGATCAATTTAACCTGAAATTTAATTATTTTTCCTTTATTGATCAAGATTTCTTGAATCTATGTTTACAATGTAAATTTCTTACCGAATTTACACTGAATTTCGGGTCTTTTGATCGTTTTACCTTTTAACGTGTTCGGGACCAAATCAACACAACTTCCCTTCACAAACCCTTTCTCATTTCGTGTTTTAAATTCTTATCTCCAATCCGAATGGTCCGAATCTCATTCGTTTAATATGTGGTCATTTCAATCTCCATTTGATCTTTAAATGCATTCGGGAATTTCGATTCATTTCATTTGCATTTTTTTCATTCACGTACAACTGTTCTTATGATTCAATTTACATCCAACCATGTTTACATCATATGAATCATAAGGAATTTCGATAAAAATCGGGTCTTACAGGACATTCGACCATTTTATAACTATAAAATCTACGCTTCATATCAGCTTTGCATGGAATACAGAAAAACACTTTGTTTTGCACTCAAGCCTATTCTGGTTATTAACTCTTCAATTTACTATCGTGTCATAGCCTAAATTGATAATTCTCTAACCTTACCAAATCTACTTCATCAAGAGTAAGCAACAACTACAGTGGTAGTAGTCTTGTCACGACCCAAATTACCTAAAAATCAGAGTAAATTTTTCACTTTTTCATTTATTATTTAATTCTTACATTTCTTTTATCGTGACCATCCTACAAACAGTTGGGCTATGATTCGGTGTTAGTCACCTCTCACCTATTTACCATTCCATTTTCATAATCACATTCATATATCAGAGTTTACTATCTTTTGACTTTAACTAAATACATACACAATGGTATTTACATAACCTTACATCCCCAACATCATATCCATTTTTACAGTATTATGTATTACATATTTAAATACAAAACTATACAAATGTGTATACCTGTCACTCAATGGGAAGCAGCAGATACCAAGAATGCAAGTCCTTAGCCGCTCACTAACTACTGCGAGTGCTCTGAAAATATGAGAAAATAAGGGGGTGAGCAAATCACACGCTCAGTAAGGCAATTATGCAAGTAAGTAGATAGCTCCACTATCTACATGCTCATAATGTCATGCCCTTAAAATCCATTTCTTTTCATTAAAATCTCAAGTACAAAATCATGCGTTTCATCATTACTTAATTTATAAAACTGTCCGTGCATATATAAATCATACTACTTATGCATCAAGAGCATTTTATGTGACATCAGTAAATCATACTTAGCATGAATTAAATCAAAATCATGCATTATTTCATGCCAAACAAAATCATGAGATAGAATCATTTCATGAATTTATCATTAAAGCATGGAAAACTCATCATGCTACTGCATTTAAATCATTTCATTTAAAATGCAGTATAAAATAACCCAAAGGGGTTAAGCATCTCATAATTCAATTCCAAACTCATAAAACAATTTATTAAAATTCATTATAAAACTTCGGTTATAAAACCACCATTCTTTCAAGGTCATATATCATAAAATCATAAAATCGGGGGCCTAACCCCTTCCTCGGGTCTACCCTGGTCTATCAAGACCACAAGTTATATCATGTGAGACAAGTAGGTAACTATATCAGTAACAACGAGGACTATGGCCATATCGTAGTGATCCCTGACTACACGGTACCTAGTGTGCGGGATATTACACTTAAAATGGGAGGTGGGTCGGTCCTACCCACCAGAACAGCATAACATCAGGACTGCGAGGACAAGGCTTGTTGCCTTGTGGCTAATGCCACTCCACTCCAACAATCCCCATGGTACAACGTACTCCGCGTGACATAAACGGTACAACGTACTCCGTGAACCCAAGCTCAGTCAGGGGTGCCTGCAATAGGTCTTATCCACCCATACCATCTCTGTCTCAGTATGCACGTGTGAGCATATCATCTCACTGTGACACACAGTCTACAGGAGGCTCCAACACGGCTATATGCATGTCATATAAATCCCTGTGCGAGCGAAGCTCTAGCACGGCTCTATGCATATTCATGATATCTAAAATCTTGTGCGAGCGAAACTCTAGCACGTTTTCATAAAAATCAGTAAAATTTGCGTACGAGTAGCACTCCAGTACGACTTAAAAATGAATGAGTTATAAATCCATATAAAATCACGTGCGAGCGAGCTCCAGCACGGTGTTATGCATCAATAAATCAAATCTCGTGCGAGTTACACTTCAGCACAGCTTTTATGCAATTATCATATCAAAACAGGATGCGAGCTAAGCTCCAGCACCTCTCATGCATGTCAAATCATTAAAACTAGTGTGAGCAATCGCTCCAACACCTTTTTTACGCATATTTAGTCAAAGCGGTCAAAACCGTCAAAACAGTCAAAACAGGATGCGAGCTAGGCTCCAACACCTCTCATGCATTTCTCAATAATAAAAATCAGTGCGAGCAACCGTTCTAGCACATTTCATGCATATGATGTCACACAAGTCGGTGTGAGCAACCGCTCAAGCACATTTTATGTACACTCACAAACGCAGATATAGTGCGAGCTATACGCCAGCACTATCTATTTTCATATAAACTTGATAGTTGGCTCATTTTCCAAAGAAATTTCTTTAAATATAAATAACACTTACGTAGTGTTATCTTGTGAAATTTATGCAATTACTGGCCAATCTACCAATTTGCTTTGCTTAAAAACCAAGAAAATTCCTTAAATCCAAAAATTTCTTAAATCATGTATTTCATGTCTGTCATGCTTTCATCATCCTTAGGTGAATTCCCTGAATAGGGGTAAAATAGACTTTTACCTATTTCGAGTCCTTAAATCTTTAAACCATTTTTAGGACCTTTATACATAATCAGTGTATACATACATATCCAGTGTATACAAAAGCTGTTAAAATACGCGTAGCTACCTCTAGCTACTCACACAATTCCCTTACCTCATTTTTCTGTACAGTCTGACCTTTTCACTGATGTCTCGTCATGCAGTCCGATTTGCTCTCAATCAAATCTCTAAAATTACGTATAAATATACATCGGGTCAAATACAATACAATTAATTGTATTTCATATTTTCTGCACTTAATTTAAATCATTGGGCCCTTTTACCTATATTGGGCCTGATTGTATCATAATGGACCTTAATCGGCCATAAGCCAGTTTTTCACTTACTATTCACATTATCGAGGTCTATTGGGCTCATTGGACCCATCAGTATTTATTGAGCCTCGTTCTAAACTCTCGAATAGCTTATTTAATTATTTACGACAATTTATCTCAATTTCCAAAATATAATTCATTTTATGCGAAAATTAAATCCGTAATTTATGCGGTAAATTCTAACATGCATAACGATGCAAAATTATCGTAAATAAGGGTTACTTACCCGTGATTCCATGATAGTACGTAAATCGAGGTTGTCTCGAGCTCTCGTTTGACGTCAATCGTCCAGCTACACAATTTAATATTTTTTCGGGTCAATTTTCAGTCCGATATTAATCAAATTAAATATTCCAAAATTTAAATCGGTTAATTTTGACCGCTTACCGACTTACCCGTAACTCGATTGCATCACTGAAATTTTTTTCAATTTTTCCTGTTTTTCTTTCCTTTTTTTTCTTCTTTTCCTTTTTCTTTTTGGCTGAACCGGTCCGGTCTGGTCTGATTCAGCACAGAAGCTTCTTCACTGAACCGCCGACCAGTTCAAGGCTCCTTTGGTCGTACCGGCTTCGTCCGACCGGTTCCCGGAGTGCCGCTGCCTCTGTTCGGCTCGCCTCAGCCTGGGGACCTCTCGGCTGGCCTCGATCGAGACCAATCACCGTCGATGGCCGCCAGATTTTCTCTTTTCCTCTGAGGTAATTTCTTCTTCGATCTGTCGAATTTGGACGTTGGTGGGGCGCGTCTCGGTGGCAGGGAGGTCATACGGTGCCAGGCTTCCTTTTTCGGTGGGTGTGGGGCCTCCTCTGTCGCCGATGGTGGCTCGTCTGGCGAGTTCTCTTCTTCCTCGGCTTGTGTCAGTTTCCTCTTCAGTTTAGTTTTTTAGATTTCGCGATTTGTTCCGTTTCTTTTTTCGAAAATAGCAAATTTCAGTTTTTTTCATTTATTTATAATAGATTTTTTTATTATTTTATTCATTAAAATAATAATAAAATCTTAAAAATATCCCAAAAATTCAGATTAAATTCATTTAATCCGTAAATAAATTTATCAGTTCGATTTTACCTTTTCGATATTTTTTTTATTATTTTCAGGATAATTTCTCGAGGTAAAAATTTTAATTAATTCCAATAAATTCATATCTTGATCAATTTAACCCAAAATTTAAATATTTCTTCGTTATTGATCAAGATTTCTCAATCTCATATTTTTTAATTAAGTTTTCTTGTCACGATAAATACCGAATTTTGATCTTTTGACCGTTTTACCCTTGCACGTGTTCGGAATCCCATTTCAATCTTTCATTTGATATTTTCTCATTTCGTATTTTAAATAAAATCGAGTCTTACAAGTCTAAACTCTGAAGTGCTCATTACTTGCTATCAACATAACAATGCTGAAAAACAGAGCACTTAACAAAATGGAATGACATTCCTATTAATCAGAATAAGAGGTAGTTCTACCTCTCTTTCCACTTGATCAGAATTCTCTTAAAAAGAGTAAAATGATATTCACAATGATCAATTTGGACAATAACTGCAAGAGGGACAGTTCAAATGCCTTGTGAGGTTTTTTTTCTCTTTGGTAAATAAAGGTGCATTAAGGCCTTGCGAGATTTATTATCTTCCAATCTATGCATGAATATGTCTATCATCTTTTATCTTTCTAGTTAAAGTAAATAATGAAACAGTGAAATTTTCTTTTACAGTATTATTATAAATTTTTATAGCAAAAAATAGTAGATATATATATTTATGTTATTTCATTTACTATAAAACATATCATTACAATTCCATGCAGCATTAATGTAAAGAGTAACACGCGATTTCCAAAGCGTTGGCCTATAACACACTTCATCACTATTTTATATCCAAAATATATACCATGAAATTAAGGGGTAGGGATTAGCACTTGCCATTGCTTCAATTTGACTTTGAAAAACTCTAAAGTTTGATTTAAATTTGTGAAGCTCATCTTGCATTTTTTTGAGGCTTTCTTCTAAGTTTGAAGCATTTTCTTTTGATATGTTTTTAGCTGGCTTAGACCCCTTGATGTATCCCGGCCGTGTACAGGGACTTTAGTGACTATAGAATCAAGAGTCCTAGGTTGTGTTTCTTTTTCAGTAGGACTTGATTTTAACTCCATCATTTTCTCTTAACAACTAAAATAAATAATATTAGCTAAAAGAATCATATTAAAAAAATTCTTACATATGCAGCTTAAGCCTAAGGTGTTGACCATCTTTTATTCTTTAAATTATAAATCGCCTTAAAAAAAATCTATCCTATTAGGTTCTTGGTAATCCTTGCACTACGTAATTGTAAATACAATAATTTTTTTAAAAATGTAAACAAATAGAAAACTTATAACATTTAATAACTTTTGGAAAGTACAAATTTACCATTACTTAGCGACTAGCCACAAGAGCCCTCGATCCTCAATTATGAGTTAACTAGACAATGTTTTGAACTCTTGCATTTGTCTCTTACTTCCCCTACATTTACATGAGAATGCAAAATAAAATATAAATATATTCATGGTAAATAAATAATGTTGTGAAAAAATATGATAAAGAAATCCTACAATTATGAAATTGATATGTGAATTTAAGAAATGAACCTTGTATTTAGGATCACTAAACAAATCATTGAGTTTTTTGAATTTTTCAGCTTCTTTCTCATCCAAATTAGTACTCTCATTAAGACCGTCTTCTTCTACTCTAGGAAAAACATCTTCTAAAGTATTCTCCTTAGCTTGTTTTCCAAAAGTTGGCATAGTGAAATCAGATTGCTCACCATGATAACTCATGTTAGTGTAACTCCCTAATATACCTTTCAAAAGCAAATGATCTTCTGCCTAATCTTGACTTTTATGAAACACATTTAAGCAATCTCGATAAGGACAACGAATTTCGCATTATTTTCCCATATTGATACGTACAAAATTCATAAATTGTGGGACTCCTAAAATATACTTGTTAGAGTATTTGCACTCCTTCGTTCGGCTTCTATCCATGTTAATAGTTTGTTCCTAAAACAATTTTAACATAAAAAAGAATTACTTTATGGAAACAGTAAAACAGTTAATGTAACTTTCACATAAATTACCTTATGAAAACAGCAAAACACACTTACCTTATTAAAACAATAAAACAATTAGAAACAGAGTAGGAATATTTCTGATCCTGATATTGTCACATCTAGATCCCAAGTGAATAGGGGAATAAATGGAAGTGCCTAAAAGCTACATGACATTCCCATCTGATTCAACTAAATTAGATTATTTACCAACAATAGAAAAATGAAATATTCCTTATTTCACTGTATAGAAGTTAAATCTTGACCCGATAAGGGAAAAAAAATTAAATAATAATGATGATGATGAATCACCATCATGTTTTATTAGTGATCCCTTCAGTGTTCCCCTGATACTAAGCTGCATTTTAATATTTTCCCATCTAAGTTAACTAAAAATTAACATCTTGAGAAATTTAAGGGAAGATAAACAAAAGCTTTTCATGGCACCTGGTTTTGCTATCTCTCCCACCCTTATATACCTACCTTCTCTCCCTACGGTTACCTACAATCTTCATATTACAATAACTTACAATGATTATCTTAGCTATGTTTCCTAGAGTACAAATGTTTCAGAATTTGGGTAAATTTGAACAAGAACCACATGCATAACAGGTGGAATATTTGTAGTTTTACTAGGTTATAAAAAATTACCAGATTCTAGACGCTACAGGTATCAATTGCCAGCCACTCAAAAATAACATAAAATAAAGATGATAAGTTTACTGTGCTGCATATACTGAAAGAGTCACATATCCAGAATACTATAAACTACGAAACCTTTTCATGGTCCCTGGTTTTGCTATCGCTCCCACCCTTGTATACCTTCTCTCACTGCAGTTATCTACAGTCTTCAAGTTACAATCACTAATAATGATTATCTTAGTTATGTTTCCTAGAGTATAAATTTTTCAGAATTTTGGGCAAAAATTGGACTAAAATCAAATACATAGAAGGTGGAGTGTCTAATAGGTTATAAAAAAATGACTAGCCAAATAGGTTGTTTCACCAGGCTTTATAGTGCCTATTTTAGGAGTTTTGACGGATATGCTTTCTTGGATTTAATTACTTCTGCTATCTAGGGCAGTGGAACTAAATATTGTGTGAAGGTTGTTACTCCTCCAAGACTTTAGTCTTTCACTGGAATTGGATAACTAGAGGTAAGCTAAGCTTCGATGCCCGTTCCCATGTTTTGAGGTTTAAAAGTGATAAGTAACAATGGAACATGTGTAAACAAAAATTATATATGTATTTATCACTTACACATATATCGCAAGATTTTCTTAAACTAGACAGTGGGAGTGAAGCCATTGCAGAAATTCTTGTGAAAGCAAATAAATTTTTTTCTAAAAACATATTTTTCTTTCTTGCTCTGATTTCTCTTACGTATACGGAGTAGATGAAATTATCGTATATATTTCTAAGAGAGATGACCTATTTTAATTTAAGTAGATAACTACCACTCCCAATTATGTCCATCATATGAGTGGATGCGGTTCCTTAATTTTAGGAATAGTGACTCCTAAATTTTAGGAATAGTGGATAGTGATATATTATTAACTTCCATTAGATTTAATCAGAGTCACATATCATAAGTTTATCTTACATTCTCCCACTTAGCTCAATTAAAATCTTTATAATAGAAGTTAATTTCTTATTTCCCATCATAATACCATGACATATAAATTGTTCGACGTGAGTTATGGCGGTTATGTTCTAATTTGTAAAACACTCCCTTCCATATACTACAATACCTGCAATTTATTATATCAGGTTCTTAATTATATTATAATTTCATTATGGTCCACAATAATGACTTGTTAAGTCTTTTCCTGTTAATATAAAACAATAATGTATACAAAACATCATAGAACATGAAAACATAAAAGTGCCAGAAACATATCATTGAACTCAAAGTGTCACTATAAAACATCATTACAATTAAGACCCATCCTAAAAACATGTTCCTTAAGTAATTTGGGTTGTAAACCCTTCATTAATGGGTCAGCAATCATGAGATCAATACTAATATGCTGAATGGATACTATTTGTTTTTTAACCTCCTCCTTAACGGCAAAATACTTTAATTTCATATGTTTGGCACCTCTAGAGTATTTGTCGCTCTTTGAGAAGAATACTGTTGCAGAGTTATCACAGTAAATTTTCAGCGGCTTGGTAATGGTGTCGATAATCCCAAGTCTTGAAATAAAGTTCTGCATCCATAATGCATAAATTGTAGCTTCAAAGCAAGCCACAAATTCTGCTCCCATTGTGGATGAAGCGGTGACAGTTTGTTCCGCACTTTTTCATGAAACTGCTCCTTCTGCTAATAGAAACAGATAACCAAAAGTGGATTCCGTGCTGTCAAAACATCTAGTAAAGTCTGAATCCGTGTATCCGACTACTTCCAGTTGATCGGATCTCTTATATGTGAGCATGTAATTCTTTGTTCCTTGCAAGTACCTCAAAACTTTCTTTGCAGCTTTCTAGTGATCAATTCCAGGATTACTTTGATACTTGCCTAACATCTCAACCGTAAAACTTATATCGGGCCTAGTACAGGTTTGCAGGTACATCAAACTTCCAACAACAGAGGCACAAGGAATTGATTCCATTTCCTTTCGTTCCAATTCATTCTTTGGATACTGCATGAAACTAAATTTATCACCTTTCTGAATGAGAACTACCCTAGGTGAACATTTATTCATGTTAAATTTTTTGAGAATTTTATTGATATATGCTTTCTGAGAAAGGCCTATTATTCATTCCAATTTTTTCGGAATATTTCTATTCCAATCACATAAGAAGCCTTTCTCATATCTTTTCTCAAAATTCTCATATAAAAAATCTTTAGTTTCACGTAGTATACTTAAATCATTTGCTGCAAACAAAATATTATCAACATATAAAACTAAAAATATAAACTTCCACTCCCTGATCTTTTGGTATATATAACGATCAACAATATTTTTCTTAAAGTCAAAAGACGTAATAATGGTATTGAACTTAATGTACTATTGTCGGGAAACTTGTTTTAGTCCATATATTGACTTCTTAAGTTTACACATTATTTGACCTTTGCTTCCTATGGAAAAACCTTTAAATTGATCCATGTAAACTTCCTCTTCTAGATCTCCATTTAGAAAGGCTGTTTTCACATCCATTTGGTGTAACTCCAAATCATATTGAGCCACCAATACCATAATTATTCTTAGTGAATCTTTCTTAGATACGGGAGAGAATGTCTCTGTATAATCAATGTCATCTTTCTGAGTATAACCCTTGGCAATAAGTCTGGCTTTATAACGTTCTACCTTGCCTTTTGAGTCGTGTTTGGTCTTAAAGACCCATTTACAACCAACTCTTTTACATCCCTCAGGCAATTCAACGAGATCCCAAATTTTATTTTGTTTCATGGATTTTAACTCTTCCTACATAGCATCAATCCATTTAGTAGATTCTGAACTTTCTATGGCTTGTGAAAAGGTAAACTGGATCTTTATCAATCCCAAGATCAAAGTCTGATTCTTGTAAATAAATTACATAGTCTTCTAAAATAGCTGATCTCTTTTCCCTTTGAGATCTCCTTAATGTTATTCTTTGTGATTCATTTGTATTCGACCTTTCTTCATTAGGTGGAATATCAAATTCTTGATCGTCATAGGGTTTGACATCAGACTGTGGAGGTGTATCATTGTTCAAATGTTGATCAACATTGTTGTCACGTTCTACAAGTGTTGGGACAACGTTAATGTTAATTGTGGATTTTGGATCAATAACGGATAAAAGTACATTCACTCTTATCTCTTTTATTTACATGTCTTGACGTTCTACACACCCACTAACTTCAACATTCTCAAGGAATTTAGCATTATCAGTTTCAATTATTCTTGGACTATGGACAGTAAAACCTATATCCCTTGGATTTCTCAGGATAACCAATAAAGTATCCACTTACAGTTCGAGAATCCAATTTTTTCTCTTGTGGATTATACATTCTTACTTCCGCTGAGTAACCCCAAACATGTAGGTGCCTTAAACTTGGTTTCCTTCCTGTCCACAATTTAAAAGGTGTCTTTTGAACCGCTTTGGTTGGAACTTTATTCAATAAATAAGCTGCGATTTTCAGTGCATGCATCCACAAGGATTTGGATAGGAAAGAGTTACTCATCATGCTCCTAACCATATCCATTAAGGTTTGATTTCGCCCTTCTACTACACCATTTTGTTGAGGTGTACCTAGCATAGTATACTGTGCACATATGTCACGTTTTTCGAGGACTTTAGAAAATGGACCAGGACATTGTCTTGATTCATTGTACTTTTCATAGTATTCACCACCTCTATCAGATCTTATGATTTTCACTTTTCTATCTAATTGTCTCTCAACCTCATTTAGGAATATTTTCAAAACATTTACAGATTGAGACTTTTCGTTAAGTAGATAGATATATTCATAATGTGAATAATCATCAATAAAAGTGATGAAATACTTTTCTCCACTAAGGGATGAAACATCAAAAGGTCCATATATATCAGTGTGTATTATTTCAAAAAGTTGTGTGCTTCTTGTTACTCATTTCTTGGTATGTTTGGTTTGCTTTCCTTTATGTAATCCAAGTAAGTTTCAAGATCGGTAACATCTAGATTTTGTAAAATCTCATTTTTTACCAATCTTTGTAACCTTTATTTGGGTATAGACTCAAACATTTATGCCACAAATAAGCAGAATTTCATTAAGCATGCTACGTTTTAAACCAACATTACCATGTGTGATATGCATAGATTCAACGAAAATATTATCAAGTTTTATTCTATATAAATCATCAATAAGAAAACCCGATCCATAAGGAATAAAGTCTTTATATAGAGTAAAACTTCCAAAACAAAAATTGACATAAAATTCACAACCGTCCTAGAGAAACAAGACTCCTAGAAATTGAAGGTACATAGAGTGTATCATAAAGGTTCAACTGATATCTAGTGTCCAAGATCAATCTGTAAGTCCCTATGTCTTCAACATGGGCCTTCATGCGGTTCTCCATAAACAGAAAGTCATTTCTTGGATTTGTGGTTCGGATCGTAAGGAATCCCTACATAGAATTGGTAACATGAGTTGTAGCACCAAAATCTAGCCACCAAGTATTATTAGAAACTTCACTTAAATTTGATTCATAGCATACAAAAGTATTGAAAATACCTTTCTTTTCGAACCAAGCTTTTCGTTTATGACAATCTTTCTGATAGTGCCCAACTTTCTTACAAAAATGTCACTTTTCTGTCATCTGTTCCTTCCTTTCAGTTTTAGAATCATTAACAGACCCTTTTCTTCTTCTTGAACCTTTTGGCTTTGAATCCTTTAATAACTCTTTTTCTTACTAAGTTAACAGAGTAACTCTTTTGACTCTTAAACCTTGCTTCCTCTTATACAAGCCTGCTGGCCAATTCATTAACATCCCACTTATCTTTTATAGTGTTGTAGTTAATTTGAAAAGGCTCATATTCAGGAGGCAAGGAGTTCAAAATAAATTGAACCAAAAACGAGTCCTTTACTGCTAAACACAAGGACTTAAGTCTTGCAGCAGTGTTAGTCATCTTGATAATATGTTGTTGCATGCTTGTTGACTCATTATACTTCATGGTCATAAGCTCAGCCATTAAGGTACCAGTGAGTGACTTATCCGCAGAACAGAA
Organism: Firmiana major; assembly: GCA_033439115.1. Taxonomy (NCBI): domain Eukaryota; kingdom Viridiplantae; phylum Streptophyta; class Magnoliopsida; order Malvales; family Malvaceae; genus Firmiana; species Firmiana major. Next base: position 31,131,140 of record CM065913.1, on the reverse strand, counting down.
CCTTTCTTCCACAAAACTTATATATTCCTTAGCATTCTCAATTTGTGAAATCGTAGTCTTAATGTTATTGGCAATGGCCATTCGTAGAAACTTTAAATATAATATGTTGCTTCTTTCTCATGCAACATGATATGCCTTCTCTGCCTCACTACTTGTATCCTTATTAGCAGGAGATTTGTCCTGAAGGAGAGCCAAGTCGAGATCCAAAACTCTTAAATAGAAATCAACTTGCTCTCGTCATTCTGAAAAGTTCATGTCATTAAACACGACAATAGATGATACATGCGAATTAATTACAATAACTGCAAAAACATAACAATAAAGTTCACACTTAATCATGATGAATTCAATAAACAATCATTAAGATATATAGTAGTTCTTCTTTGGGTAGATACTACGATATATACATGCATTAATATACATAACACAAATATAAAATAAAATTCCTTTGGGTAAATTTTACAATATATTTTCCTTTAAATGAGTTAAATGTAACTTTAATGAGTAACTAAATATTTAAAATTGAACATGTCTTTCATCTTTGGATAATTAACATATTCAATTAAAATATTAATTTACCTCCTTTAATATCATTAATTACTGAATAATAAATTTACCTTTAGGTAAATTTTTAAAGTTCTAACAATTAATGAAAACTTAATTTTTAACTCATTATTTTTTAGATAAAAAACTATATGATCTAATTGAATATAAATTTATTCTTTCGTAATATCATTAATTACATTAAACTTTAATTTTTTCGGTAGACACTTAAATATATAAAACTGTATACATTACCAAAAACTTAACATGTAGCAGCAGAACAATCATGACATAGTCATATAATCTATCAAGTTTCATGTAATCACTCATAATAATAAACCATACAAAATAAATGATCATTCAACAAAATTAATTTTCACACGGATTGTGAAAATTTAACAAATATGATCATCATTTTCATCAATTATCATTATAATGACTACTAATCTTTGGATCATACATATGACTTTAGAGTATTTAATACCTATCTTTGCATAATTACAATTTTTTTATATATAATGATAATTTCCTGTCACGCCCCGGAAGCGCGAAAAAATGGGGCTAATTTAAACTTTTTTATTCATTAACTATGTTGTTTTCCTGTCCATGTCTAGATTTAAAATCTTTTCATTTTTCAGGATCTCATTACATCACATACATTCTGTATATATATAATCATTTACAACTATTACATCCCGACTATGATATACAATAGTGTCTATTCTGTATCACATGTCTGGAATATAAGTAAGACTGTACCTCAAGGTTACGAAAGTATCTGATGAAAGGTCGGACTACCTTGTCAATGACCACAGTCTCGTATGTGCAGTAGACTCGCTATACATAATCTGGGAGATGGAGAGGAGGGGGTGAGTTTTTTCAGACTCAGTAAGAGATACATTTAAAATAGCTTTAAATACTCAAAACATGGTAAAACGCATGGTTTTACAAATCAGCATAAACATGTACTGGAGTAGAGATGCTTACATTTCATAAAAGCAGTACAAACATGCTTAAATCATAAGTTTACACACCATGCATCTTTTTAGTAAAACTCATATATAGTATGCATATCACGTCGTGTAAACAAGTAAAAAGCATCTCAAAACTTAATCATGCATATCATAACATGCTTATCACTTTGGAAATGAAATCGTATTGTCATATGCACATCTCGTAAAACATACTCATGGCTACCTTTAAAATCTCATCATAAAAATATGTGCTCAATAAAATCATAAAACAGGTAGCATGAAATGTGCGAAAACATATATATATATATATCATTCCGTCAATTCATCGTGTAGGGTCAGGCAATCGTCTCATATACTAGTCCCGAAGGACATCATACATCTGGTCCCATAGGACATTCATCATAGGTACATATGGCCATTGTACAGGGGAGCCGTAGGACTGGATCAGGGTCGTACGCTGCCCTATCTCTCGTGCACCACTAAATGGAGACTATACGCACGAACTCACGTGCATCACCAAGTGTGGACTATGCGCATGTTTCTCATATCAAGTCAGAGCCTGCCCGTTCTCTGGCCGTCGGCTAGGTAGATTCTCGATCGTCTCCATACGAGATCGACCCCAGATCCTCTGACTATCGTCATAACATGCCTTTCTAACCCACAAAAATCATTTTGGACCTCTTACCCATTTTATCAAAATCATTTCGGGCCTCATACCCGTGTATTAAAAATCATTAAGGGACTCTAACCTGATTTTTTATAAATCATTACGGGACTCTAGCCCGTTTCTCATAGAAAACATAGTTTTCATAAATCGTTGTGGGACTCTAGCCCGTGTAAATATGGAAAGCATAGTTATCAAAGTCAATTCTTGGGACTCATACCCGTACCGTGAAAATATAACTTAAAAGCTGTTTCGAGACTTTAACCCGTATCATGAAAACATGGTTTCATAAAATATATCGGGACTTTAACCCGTAATCTCACATAAAAATACTATGCTTTCATTTCAGAAGTGAAAAATCACTTTTATAAACATGTATGCTGTAAAAATGTATCTCATATATATAAAACATGCTGAAAACTCGGGAAATGGTTTTGGCTTCGATTTAAATACAGTTGGTAAGGATGAAGGAGTACTAATGCTATTCTAAATTATATCCCTTACCTCTTAGCGACTGATGTAGAGCACTTTCCTCGATGCTCGAATTTACCTCGTAAAACATGTCGATAGACCGAGCTGCTGTAAAACAAGTTCAACTTATCACATACGGCTTAAATTCATTTCAACATATCCAAATATGTGATTATATCGAAGCTTTGACCAAAAGTTGACTTTCATCGATTTTTCTCTTTTTGCTCGGTTTTATTGGTATAAACCTCGTTTTAATCGTATTTAACTCAATAAATAATTTTCTCATATTCATTACGGTCGATTTAGCTAATTGGACCAATTTCTCTCTTATTAGGCCCGATTGCACCTTAATGGGCCTTAATCCATTTTAAGCTCGTTTCCACTTATTAATTCTTTCATCGAGGCTTATTGGGCTCACTGGGCCCATTAGTACTTATTGGGCCTTTTATAGACTCTTTGAATAGCTTGTATATCATTTACGACAATTTAATTAAAAATCTCAATTTAATCCACTAAATGCCCAATTTAATCCGTAACTCGTAAAATAAACTTTTAATGCGCAATAATCATATAGATTGTCGTAAATGAGCTTTACTTACCCGAGATTTTGCGATAGTGCGCAAATTGAAATTCGATCGGGCTCACGTACGCGATTTATCGTCGAACTGCATAATTATATATGTTTAATTTCGGGTAAATTTTCGATCAAATATATTTAAATAAATTTTTTGAAAATTAAATCGGTCACTTTTGACCTCTTACCGACTTACCCGAAACTCGATTGCATCATCGAATTTTTCCCATTTTTCTTCTTTTTTTTTTTGGTTGAACCGGTTCGGTCCGGTTCAGCCCGATTCAGTCCCAGTTCAACTTTCTCCCTCGCCGTTCGGGGCTTTTTCGGCCGGTTCTCTGTTGGTTTCCGCCTCCAGCTTGTCTGCGGGGTAGTCCGGTGCATGGATCTAGGGTCGACTTCGTCAAATCTCGCCGAAAAGTGGCCAGTCCGGCCTCTTCTCTCCTCCGACGACGGCACCCAATTTTTTTTCCGCGCCGTTCAGCGGCGTTTCAGGCCAATCTGCACCTGGATCGGCGTCGCAAACGTCCCCTCTGGCCGGTGGTGGGTTGCTCCTCCCCTCCTCGGCCGTCGATCTCTCTCTCTCCTCTCTTTTCTCTCTTTCTCTCTCGGTCTCTTTCTCCCTCTCGGTTGCTGGCGTTTTCCTTGCCAGATTTCACCGGGGGTCGGCGTCGGCAAGGTTTCCTCCCGCCTGGTGCGTCCGCCGGGGCCCTCGTCGGTGAGCAGATGGGAGTTCGGCTCCCTTGCTGCCTCTACTCCTTGTTTCCTTTTGTTTTCCATGGTAGAATCGCAATTCGCGATTTTGCTTTCTATTTCCCTTTTTTTTTAACTTATTATATTTTATTATTATTAATTTATTATATTTTATTTTAATCAAATAAAATATAATAAATTGCACAAAATATCTCAAAAATTATATTATATTTTATTAATTAATTAATTTAATTTATTTAATTTATTTTAACTATTTCGGTGTATTTTTCGCATATTTTCAGATAATATCCCGGACGAAAATTACAAAAATTCGTAATATCTCCGAATCTTGACCAATTGAACTCAGAATTCCATAATTTCTCCGTTATCGATCAAGATTTCCTAAATCCATATTTTTAATGAAATTTCTTCATCGAATTTATACCGAAATTAGGATTTTTTGACCATTTTACCCTTCTATACGTTTGAGACCAATTTAGACCGATTTTCCTTTTCGGACTCACTATCTTTTCTTATTTAAATTCCGTATTTTTTTGTCCAACGATTTAAATCCCTTTAAAAATCCGGGTTTCACATTTCCTTTAACAAATATAGCATTTATATAATGCTAAATATGTTATGCAGAATTTTTAAAACAATTAACATTATTTATATAAATATAAAATGTAGAAACTTTACTATCCCTCATCATTAATTATCATGGTTGATTATAACCATGATTACTATCATGAATGCTATAGTTATCAAGGTCAGAATATAAATGATGCCTTAAGATAACTTGCTGACCAAAACTTCTGTCACGACCCAACTATCCAAAAATCAGAGTGAATTTTTCGCGTTTTTGTTTATTTTCTTACTTAATTCTTACCTGTCCTCGAATCGTGACCAACACTCCACTACTAATTGGGCTGTGCGTCAATGCCAGTCCCACCATACATCTACCCCAGTACTTATTTCTTCTCCAGTCATTTATAGTTGTTATATTATTTATACATCCCCTAAAGTTACTTACAAACATGTTACTGTGCTATGCTTATGTAGATACAATAAGTACAAGTGTATATACCTTATGTTGATGGGCAGCAGCGGATACCCGGAATGCAGTACTGAGTCGCCTCAACTTCAACTGGAGATCATCTGTGGGAGAAAATGAAAGGGGTGAGCACATCAAGCTCAGTAAGGCAATCCTACGAACAAGTAGGTAACCATACTACCTACATGAACGTGGTGCCATGCATAAACCACCCTTTCTCCACACATTTTAAAACATATGATATGATGTTGTGATGTTATGTAAATCCAGTTGCACGAAAAACTCAACATGCAATTATTTTAAATCATTTCTTTCTCTTTAAAAATTTCACAATGAAGTCAGGACTCGACCCCTCCTTCGGGTGATCCTGACTCACACAAAACCATGGAAATAGAATTTCTCAAAAGCATCGGTATCGAAAACATACGTATATATATACAAGATACGAGACTAGGCAATACTGTATATCGGTAATAACCAGGACTGGCCAATATGTCCTCGTGAGTCCTCTAGCTTCACGGATCCCAGTGTGCGAGGTCTCACCCTGATCGGGAACTGCCCGGGAGGTGGGTCAATCCAACCCGTCAGTCTTATCCGATCTCACGCATCCGTCGATGCCGTATCCGAAGATACCCCGTATCACGAAGAAACCGTATCACAAAGATACCCCGCATCACAAAGATACCGTATCCGAAGATACTCTGTATCACAAAGATACCGCATCCGAAGATACCCCACGGTCCATCGTACTCCATGCTACTTGCACGGTACATCGTACTCCATGGACCCATATCACTCTAGGTACTCCAGCCCAATTGGCCTGCTTCCCACAGAGGTTTTCATAACTCAATACTCGTTGCCATGTCTCAAAACGCACGTGCGAGCCTATTAAATCGGTGACACACAGTCTACCCGATGCTCCAAGCACGGCTCATTGTATGTTCTCTTAAGAATCAGTGCGAGCGATGCTCAGCACTCTCATCATATCAAGTAAACTTGGCAGAGCCCGCTTTACATCTCCACAAGGCCGCCAACCTCATCCCTCACTCTCACCCTACTTAAGAGGTCTATTGAGCCTGTTGGGCCTTTTGGCTGACTCCAAGGGCAGACAGCGCTACTCCACAAATCCAGTAAAACTAGTGCGAGCTAGGCTCAGCACTCTGTATACAAATCGTATGAAAATCTTATAAAATCTGGTGCGAGTTAAACTCCCGCACCCTGTCATGAAAATCATGTAAAATCTGGTGCGAGTTAGACTCTAGCACCATGTCACGCAAAAGCATGTGAAATCTGGTGCGAGTTATACTCTAGCACCTATGCATGTAAAACTCTAGTGCGAGCTCTCGCTCCAGCACTAATGCATGCATCACACAAGTCAAACATCGTGCGAGCTGAGCTCTAGCACGTCACATGTAAATAAAAACATGTAGGCGGCTCGGTTATTTCCAAATAGTTTTCACAGAAATCACATCAGTTAAGATATGCAATGCTATGCATTTTCTTTCAAGGTGAGCCAGCCTACTCATGCATGCGTTGAAATACCTCCAGAACGAGCAGGAACCTCTTGTTCTTGCTCCTCCCAATTTTTCCTAAATTTTTTTAGAATTTTACCCTTAGCAAGGGTATTTTAGTAATTTTGCCCATACGGGGCACTAAAATTGTTTTTCGACCTCTAGACCCTTCAATTAGTTTTAAAGGACTGCATATGAATGTAAAATTGCGTACTGTTACCTCTAGCAGTCCGCAGAATTCCCTTACCTCGATTCTCGTCGAGTCTGACCTTTTTCTTTTCCCTTGTCGTCTCGTCGTGCAGTCCGATATGCTCCCAATCAGACGCCCGGAACTGCGTATTAATATTCCTCAGGTCAGATATTATACAATTTAATTGTATTTAATACTTTTCTGGGCTTAATTTAAATCGCTGGGCCCATTTTCCCCTATTGGGCCCGATTGCACCTTAATGGGCCTTAATCGGCCTTAAGCCCGTTTTCCACTTAGTTTTCTCTTTATCGAGGCCTATTGGGCTCATTGGGCCCACCAATAATTTATTGGGCCTCGTCCTAGCTCTCGAATAGCTAAATTCACTATTTACGACAATTATCTAAATTTCCATAATTTAATTCAATTTATGCGGAATTTAAATCAATATCACGCATAACGAGGTAATTGTCGTAAATAGGGATCACTTACCCGAGATTTCATGCTAGTCCTCAAATCGAGACTGTCTCGAGCCCTCTGTGGATGCCAATCGTCGAGCTACACAATTAATTACATTTTCGGGTAAACTTTTCGGTCGAAATTTAATTAAATAAAATATTCCAAATTTAAATCGGGTCAATTTGACCGCTTATCGACTTACCCGAAGCTCGATTGCATCACCGGAATTTTCCCCAATTTTTTTCCTCTTTTTCCTTTTCCCTTTTTCTCCCCTTTTTCTCCTCTTTTTGGCTGAACCGGTTCAGTCCGGTTCGGACCGGTTCAGACCGCCGGTTCACCCCGGTTCGACCGGTTCACAGCCGGTTCGCCCCTTTTCCGGCCGGTTCTCCGCCGACTTCCACCGCCATCAGCTCCGCAAGGCTGTCCGCAGCTTGAATCTGGGCTCGGCTTCGCCCAAGGCCGCCGGAACGCCTCCGGTTCGGCCTCTTCTCCTCTTCGCCGTCGGACCCGTCTCCCTCTTTTGGTCGTCGCCGCCGATTCCGGCCGTCTCGTCGGCTGCCACCGGTGCCAAAAGCACCGCCGTCGACTGGGCTCTCCAAATCGGGCCTTGGTTCCGGTCGGATCGCCGCCGTTCGCCGCCGGCGGCCTTCTCTTTCCCGCGGCCTTTCTCTCTTCCGATCGGCTTCCTCCGGCGTCGGTAGGCTGCACCGCCGGTGCCATTGAGATCACCGGCCTCCCCTCTTTCTTTTCCGGCCCTTGGTCGAGCCTTTGGCCGCCGGACGGTGGTCGGCCTTCTTCGGTCTTCTCGGTTCCGTTTTCTTCTCTCTCTCCCCGAAACTTTCGTTTTCTTCAGCCTTTCTCTCTCTTTTTTTTGTTTCAATTCTTTTTTTTTTTTTGTTTTATTATCTTATTTAACAATTTATTTTTATTTATTAAAATACACTAAAAATACCAAAATATCCCTTAAAATTATTATTTTTATTTTAATTCAATTTATTTAATTTTATTTAATTTATTTATTATATTTTAACCTCTTTTTCGGGTATAATTTCTCGATTATTTTCGAGATTATTTTTCCAAACTAAAAATCCCGATTAATTCCCATAAATTAATATCTTGATCAATTTAATCCGAAATAATTTTATTTCACTTTTATTGACCAAGATTTCTTAAATCCATATCTTAATTAATTTTTTTTATCGAAATTATACCGGCTTTCGATCTTTTGACCATTTTGCCCTTACACGTGTCCGGGATTAATTTAACCCGACTTCCTTCATACGTCCCCCATCTTTTCTTATTTAATTTTTGTATTTTAATTAAATTTGGGTCTTACAAATCTCCCCCACTTAAGGAATTTGGTCCTCCAAATTAGAACCAATTCATATGAGTTTATATACAACTCCGGGTACATTAATTGTATCATACTTCTTTAATTCTTACGTGACCTTCTCCGGAATGTATTACTACCAAAGGACTTAATTGGGGAGATCATCTTAAACCTCAATACTTTCTCTTTCCTGTTTAATGCCCGAATCAACTTCTTTAATATACTTGTATTTTCCTCAAACTGAACTTTTGAATCTCATATCCTATCACCTACGCTGGATCTGGATAGTATTTCCGAAGCATCAAAAGCTGGGACACATTGTGGGTGCCTGTTAATTCACGTGATAACATCAACCTACAGGTCTTATCTCCCACTTGTCCAATCTCTCAAAATATTCCATCCAGCGTAACTTAATTTACCTTCTTCCAAGAGTTCGCCATGTCCTTTTTCTCTTAGGACAATAAATATTTCAATCATATTAATTCACCAAGGGTGAATTCCAATACTTGTCTATCTGCTCTGAGGTGTTCTTAATCTCTCATCCTTAACTAAACATCCTCAGAGGCCTAACATCCAAAGTCAAAATAATTATATCTGTCACCCACTTTTTCTTATCCAAATTTGGGGAACAGCCCCTACAGCTATACACTGTCTCATAACTTGTTATCCCGATACTCAATTGCCAATTGTCGTTATTGGCGACTTCAATTAGAAATCAACTGATCATTCCAGGAGCTTATAAAATCAATGGCACACGCTTTCATCGGATCCTCCAGGACTTGTACAGTCCTCTCTGACTGACCATCTGTCTGAGGATGGAAAGCTGTGCTAATACTCAGTCGGGTTCCCATAGCTTCCTTAAATATATTCCAGAGGTAGGAAGTGGAGTGGGAATCCCTATATGATACCATGCTCACTGGAACGTTACATAATGTTCCACAAACTGTCTTACACATAAATCCTCATACACACTCTGAGTATCTGGGGAGTTCATAACTAGAAGGTGGGTAGACTTAATCAATTTGGCGACTATCATCCGAATAGTCTCCTGATTTATCCGGGTCCTCTATAACCCATCACGACATTCATGGAGACTTGCTCTCGTTTTTCGTGCCGTGTCGATATAGGTAGGTGCTGCAATAACTCTGCAGACTTTTAATACTCTACCTTACTCTGCTGACACACACTAGGCACTTTTTACAACCTCTCCACATCTCTTTTCATATCTGACCACCTATACCCTTTTCGAGATTTCGATATATTTCTTTACTTTCCGTATGCACTGTATATCCCGAAGAGTGAGCTTCTGACAACATTACTATCTCATCAACTGTGGTCCTGGGGAGCACTCATACTGTCTCTGAGCCTCTCTATAAATCATTATCATACTCTCTGTGATCTCTGTCACTGTACCCTTCTGAATCAGACCCAAACTATCGACATCCGGTCGATCATCACGCTAAGCCTGGCAAATCCGGGCACTCTCATCCGGTACTAGTCATCAGGCTAGCTGTCACACAATCATACCAATCACTGTCATCATCAGAAGGGATCACATCTTTACTGAGGCTCACAACTGCATCTCGCAGCTCACGCTCCCTGACCATCATGTGTGGTACCATCCCGAGGCTCTTTCTACTCGAGGCATCAGCCATCACATTAGCCTTTCCTGGGTGGTACAATTTTTTTCACAATCAAAACCTCTCAGAAGCTCTAACCCACTATGTATTCTCATATTCGCCTTTCTGTAAAAACAGATACTCGGGCTTTATGATCAGTGCATATCCACAATTTCTCACCCTGTACATAATAGTACCATATCCTCGGTACAAATACTGTTGCCAGTTTTAAATCATGGGTATCTTCCCATTATACATCAATACACAGCTCCATCATAACTTTGAGGTATCCATGCTCACTGAGAACCTCTTGAGCTGTTGGGTATGACGAAATTAATCACGGTGGTCAGTTCATACTTCATTACACCAAAATCCATGTCACATCTATCATCTTATTTATCATCTTATTCAAGACCACGTTTCTTAGTTAAACGTGTCAATAAGGTATATCCTCTTAGAACTCGCAGCAATCCATCTGTAAAAGTCATCTTCCAATTATTGCTTACAATCTGCCCTAGACTTTAACTACACCCAACATATCATCGATACTGCTGATTACAAATCGATATAATCCTTGACTTATCTATGCATAAGCGTACAAGATCCTTCGAAATCGCTTACGTTTTCAGGTACTAACCTGCGTCATTTCCTTTTCTTATCTTAACGGCTCTTGTTAAATTTTTACTATGTTAACCTTTATGATTTGTCGAAATTTTTTTATATTCTTATCGTCTTAGTAATGGTATCCTAATGCTAAAGGTATCTATTACGCCGATCGATTTCACGTTATAGGTTATATATATATATATATATATACTTTTAGACGCTGTCAAGTCTTCAGGCGGGGAGGTATTTTGAAATACCTTTATTAGCCTTCAGACTTAACCACAACTACTGGTTATGGTTATACCCATCTTGTCCTTGGTTATAATTTGTATTCGCTACTAATTGCATTAATCCTAATGACTTCGTATATTAAGGGTATTCCTTATCTAGCATATATCTCTACTCCAATACATCTTGTACTTAGGATCTATCTTATCTCGAAGATCTTCTCCTTTGCGTATCAATTATAACGAAACTCTTGTCATTATTCATTTCGTGAGTACAATCCTTTTCTCCTTTAATTTCAACTGTTGCATCCCTTTTTATCACCTGTCAACACTTACAATATACTTTTCAGGGATGTTTTCACCCCTGTTTTCAACTTAAAATCTCCATAGCCATATTCCGTTAATTAATCCTCCTCTATTGGGGTACTCATTTATCTGTATTTGCCCAATGATGTAGGCATTCGTGCCTTTTACTCACTTATATGTGAATGAAGGCGGTATGAATAAATGTGTGGCACCAGGATCAATGAACATATGTACTTCGTTATTCATAACAAGTGTGGTATCTTACACCACATCCATGAAACATCAATAGTGTCCTGGTCCAAGACATCCTCTCGCCTTCGTCCAACAGCCTACTTTCCTTTTTTCTTTTCGGCTATGTCCTCCCTCTTCGTTACAGCTATATCAACGAAATTTTTCTCCCTGTCTCTTTACTTTCCTGTGGGAAAATCTCGCTCAACTCTGAGCAATCAAAATTAATGGTCCGTCTTTACCACACTTAACGGCCATTTTCATCAATACCGTGTAGGTATAGACCCTCCATCTGTGGTATCCACCACACATCTCACAGTAATGACACTGCTACTCTGCTTCGTAACAGGTCGGGGTCCTCCAATCACAATGCCCCTCAAAAGTGCCAAAATTAGATACACTGGGGTCTTACCAATTATCTTACTCCATAACTCGTCAAATCTAATCTCTTACCAATTTCCATTTTTCTCATTCAACATCTTTGTCATTTCTCGATTCTCTTTTCTGTCTCTATTTCGGCCCTCATTACCTTTCTCAATCACAGAGGCGTGCAATTCGTGTTTTTATTTACCCAACTGTAAATCTGTGCACTGCCTCGGTATAGGTAATATCTCACGGGCCAATCAGACTCTAATTGACAATCTGAGCCCTTCCATAAATTTTTAGACATCTCGACTGTCACTTTTCATAGTGTCGAGGTAATATCTGCCCAGAACATAACCGAGTCTCCATACTCGTCAATAAATTAAATCCTCTAGGTCAGAGTAAGGACTTTAATTCGAAATTTCCTTTAAATAATGTCCGGGATGTTCTGTCACCGGAATACATCCAAGATATTTCTCATCTCAACTCTTAAGATGGGTCGAGCGGGTTTCCACCACTGTTCCGCTGCGCCCTCTGATCTCATACATGATCTGAGCAATTTGCTCCTCAAGTAATCTCCACACTCCGCTCCAATCTCGCGAAGCGTGTCTCAATAATGTCCGATCACTCTGTCGGACTCTGTGAGGCATTTTCAACATTAGCCTCCATTTCAATTTCACACTGGTTCTCATAAGTCAAACTCAGCACGACTTAACAGACTCAGGTCTACCTCTACGACCTCTGCCTCGTGCACTATCTCATTTTTCGCGACTCATGTTAAGCATTCCTGCATTCTCAACCATTTCTTAGTCAAGCCCATCTCGATATACACTATTGTATCTAACTAAGCACAGTAACACGGGGATGTAATTTCCTAACTTCTGACACTGACACACATCAGACCAATTATGCTCTGATACCAAAATAATTGTCACGACCCAACTATCCAAAAATCAGAGTGAATTTTTCGCGTTTTTGTTTATTTTCTTACTTAATTCTTACCTGTCCTCGAATCGTGACCAACACTCCACTACTAATTGGGCTGTGCGTCAATGCCAGTCCCACCATACATCTACCCCAGTACTTATTTCTTCTCCAGTCATTTATAGTTGTTATATTATTTATACATCCCCTAAAGTTACTTACAAACATGTTACTGTGCTATGCTTATGTAGATACAATAAGTACAAGTGTATATACCTTATGTTGATGGGCAGCAGCGGATACCCGGAATGCAGTACTGAGTCGCCTCAACTTCAACTGGAGATCATCTGTGGGAGAAAATGAAAGGGGTGAGCACATCAAGCTCAGTAAGGCAATCCTACGAACAAGTAGGTAACCATACTACCTACATGAACGTGGTGCCATGCATAAACCACCCTTTCTCCACACATTTTAAAACATATGATATGATGTTGTGATGTTATGTAAATCCAGTTGCACGAAAAACTCAACATGCAATTATTTTAAATCATTTCTTTCTCTTTAAAAATTTCACAATGAAGTCAGGACTCGACCCCTCCTTCGGGTGATCCTGACTCACACAAAACCATGGAAATAGAATTTCTCAAAAGCATCGGTATCGAAAACATACGTATATATATACAAGATACGAGACTAGGCAATACTGTATATCGGTAATAACCAGGACTGGCCAATATGTCCTCGTGAGTCCTCTAGCTTCACGGATCCCAGTGTGCGAGGTCTCACCCTGATCGGGAACTGCCCGGGAGGTGGGTCAATCCAACCCGTCAGTCTTATCCGATCTCACGCATCCGTCGATGCCGTATCCGAAGATACCCCGTATCACGAAGAAACCGTATCACAAAGATACCCCGTATCACAAAGATACCGTATCCGAAGATACTCTGTATCACAAAGATACCGCATCCGAAGATACCCCACGGTATATCGTACTCCATGCTACTTGCACGGTACATCGTACTCCATGGACCCATATCACTCTAGGTACTCCAGCCCAATTGGCCTGCTTCCCACAGAGGTTTTCATAACTCAATACTCATTGCCATGTCTCAAAACGCACGTGCGAGCCTATTAAATCGGTGACACACAGTCTACCCGATGCTCCAAGCACGGCTCATTGTATGTTCTCTTAAGAATCAGTGCGAGCGATGCTCAGCACTCTCATCATATCAAGTAAACTTGGCAGAGCCCGCTTTACATCTCCACAAGGCCGCCAACCTCATCCCTCACTCTCACCCTACTTAAGAGGTCTATTGAGCCTGTTGGGCCTTTTGGCTGACTCCAAGGGCAGACAGCGCTACTCCACAAATCCAGTAAAACTAGTGCGAGCTAGGCTCAGCACTCTGTATACAAATCGTATGAAAATCTTATAAAATCTGGTGCGAGTTAAACTCCCGCACCCTGTCATGAAAATCATGTAAAATCTGGTGCGAGTTAGACTCTAGCACCATGTCACGCAAAAGCATGTGAAATCTGGTGCGAGTTATACTCTAGCACCTATGCATGTAAAACTCTAGTGCGAGCTCTCGCTCCAGCACTAATGCATGCATCACACAAGTCAAACATCGTGCGAGCTGAGCTCTAGCACGTCACATGTAAATAAAAACATGTAGGCGGCTCGGTTATTTCCAAATAGTTTTCACAGAAATCACATCAGTTAAGATATGCAATGCTATGCATTTTCTTTCAAGGTGAGCCAGCCTACTCATGCATGCGTTGAAATACCTCCAGAACGAGCAGGAACCTCTTGTTCTTGCTCCTCCCAATTTTTCCTAAATTTTTTTAGAATTTTACCCTTAGCAAGGGTATTTTAGTAATTTTGCCCATACGGGGCACTAAAATTGTTTTTCGACCTCTAGACCCTTCAATTAGTTTTAAAGGACTGCATATGAATGTAAAATTGCGTACTGTTACCTCTAGCAGTCCGCAGAATTCCCTTACCTCGATTCTCGTCGAGTCTGACCTTTTTCTTTTCCCTTGTCGTCTCGTCGTGCAGTCCGATATGCTCCCAATCAGACGCCCGGAACTGCGTATTAATATTCCTCAGGTCAGATATTATACAATTTAATTGTATTTAATACTTTTCTGGGCTTAATTTAAATCGCTGGGCCCATTTTCCCCTATTGGGCCCGATTGCACCTTAATGGGCCTTAATCGGCCTTAAGCCCGTTTTCCACTTAGTTTTCTCTTTATCGAGGCCTATTGGGCTCATTGGGCCCACCAATAATTTATTGGGCCTCGTCCTAGCTCTCGAATAGCTAAATTCACTATTTACGACAATTATCTAAATTTTCATAATTTAATTCAATTTATGCGGAATTTAAATCAATATCACGCATAACGAGGTAATTGTCGTAAATAGGGATCACTTACCCGAGATTCCATGCTAGTCCTCAAATCGAGACTGTCTCGAGCCCTCTGTGGATGCCAATCGTCGAGCTACACAATTAATTACATTTTCGGGTAAACTTTTCGGTCGAAATTTAATTAAATAAAATATTCCAAATTTAAATCGGGTCAATTTGACCGCTTATCGACTTACCCGAAACTCGATTGCATCACCGAAATTTTCCCCAATTTTTTTCCTCTTTTTCCTTTTCCCTTTTTCTCCCCTTTTTCTCCTCTTTTTGGCTGAACCGGTTCAGTCCGGTTCGGACCGGTTCAGACCGCCGGTTCACCCCGGTTCGACCGGTTCACAGCCGGTTCGCCCCTTTTCCGGCCGGTTCTCCGCCGGCTTCCACCGCCATCAGCTCCGCAAGGCTGTCCGCAGCTTGAATCTGGGCTCGGCTTCGCCCAAGGCCGCCGGAACGCCTCCGGTTCGGCCTCTTCTCCTCTTCGCCGTCGGACCCGTCTCCCTCTTTTGGTCGTCGCCGCCGATTCCGGCCGTCTCGTCGGCTGCCACCGGTGCCAAAAGCACCGCCGTCGACTGGGCTCTCCAAATCGGGCCTTGGTTCCGGTCGGATCGCCGCCGTTCGCCGCCGGTGGCCTTCTCTTTCCCGCGGCCTTTCTCTCCTCCGATCGGCTTCCTCCGGCCTCGGTAGGCTGCACCGCCGGTGCCATTGAGATCACCGGCCTCCCCTCTTTCTTTTCCGGCCCTTGGTCGAGCCTTTGGCCGCCGGACGGTGGTCGGCCTTCTTCGGTCTTCTCGGTTCCGTTTTCTTCTCTCTCTCCCCGAAACTTTCGTTTTCTTCAGCCTTTCTCTCTCTTTTTTTTTTGTTTCAATTCTTTTTTTTTTTTTTTGTTTTATTATCTTATTTAACAATTTATTTTTATTTATTAAAATACACTAAAAATACCAAAATATCCCTTAAAATTATTATTTTTATTTTAATTCAATTTATTTAATTTTATTTAATTTATTTATTATATTTTAACCTCTTTTTCGGGTATAATTTCTCGATTATTTTCGAGATTATTTTTCCAAACTAAAAATCCCGATTAATTCCCATAAATTAATATCTTGATCAATTTAATCCGAAATAATTTTATTTCACTTTTATTGACCAAGATTTCTTAAATCCATATCTTAATTAATTTTCTTTATCGAAATTATACCGGCTTTCGGTCTTTTGACCATTTTGCCCTTACACGTGTCCGGGATTAATTTAACCCGACTTCCTTCATACGTCCCCCATCTTTTCTTATTTAATTTTTGTATTTTAATTAAATTCGGGTCTTACAACTTCACATTGCATAATTACTATCATGAATGCCACCAAAAGAAATTGACAGACGAGGCGGACAACTAGTTTGAAGCAGGTAATGAAAGCAATAAAAATGTTTAAAAAGAATATCAATTTTAGATTTTAATATATATATATATATATATGCCTAGACATGGATATAATAAGCTTGAGAATTGCTTCAACAGTAAACAAACTTTGCATAGAATATCATTATATTAATCACCATTGTTAATCATGGCTACCATTCATGTAAAATTACAAATAATAGGACATAAAACGTTCGCAGAGTATATTTAGTTCAGAACAATCTAACTCGGATAACAAAAATTGTATATGTATTTATCACTTACACATACATCACAAGATTTTCTTAAACTATAAGTCTCATGTTTTTTTTTAAAGATAATTTAAAAATAATTTACATACCTCTGTCTGCGGTCGGAGTTAACGAAAAAGTCATTGCAGAAGCTCTTGTGAAAGCAAATAAAATTTTTTCTGAAAACATGTTTCTCTCTTGCTCTGATTTCTCTTACGTTTATGGAGCAGATGGAATTACCGTATATATTTATGAGAGAGAGGGGATTTATTTTAATTTAAATAGATAACTATCACTCCCAACTATATCCATCATATGGGTGGATGTGGTTTCTTAATTTTAAAAATAGTGACTCTTAAATTTTAGGGATAGTGAAAGTGATATATCATTCATTTTCATTAGATTTAATCGGAATCACATATCATAAGTTTATCTTACAAGATGTTAATATGTTTCCTATTGAAGTTTCTGCTTCTTCCATTTATAGAAGGAGGTCCCTTTTGTCATCTTTATTTCTTTATTAATTGGTGAGCCAGATTCCCTTCATCTCAAGAAGTACCATCTCTTCTACCCCACATAGCATGCTAGCAGGGAGCTAGTTTTATCTGCAATTTTGTTTCTTCATAAGAAGTTACTTAGATGCAACTTTTTTTTTTGAATTGGCAATCCTGGTAATTGTCATCTAAGCGCCTACTGCGTGCATAATTTTTCTTGTTTTCCTGAATTAGTTCTCACTTTGAACTTATCTTCCAATGATTTGCATAGCCTTCAGTCTAGCTTAGTGCATTATGTCTTGGAAATCTACTTTTACTTATTTAATCAAAATTTCCTATTGTAGACTGTTTTTGCCAGCTACATGGATATTACTGTGCATTTCCCGGAACTTCACGTTAAAATACCAAACGGGCGAGTTTTCGTTTTTTATGATGATATTATTTTATTAATTGAACTACTCACTAGGGAAAACAGAATATTGTGTTTGCAGAACTTAGTTAATAGCATGTTAAGCTTATTCTTTTTTATCAACACAATCCTTTTTGGTTATGGGTTGAGAATTGCTGCTATCTGCCCTTTCTAGTAAAATATATATAATATATAAGGTTAAGGTGTTTTGTGCTAAACACTTGTATTTTTACTGCTGATGGTGTTCATTGGCGGTGTCCCGAATTCAGTTGCATCTATCCTGGTAATGGATTTCGACTGAGTATAGGACATTTTGAGTTCCAAGGCCCCCGCTATATTTTGTCTTGAAGGATTCTGGGGTAAGATTTATTAGTGCTCATATAGGATTATTTAATTTGCTTTTGCCCTGTTCCTTTGCATTTTGTAGTCACCTGATTTGTGTTTCTTAAATGCTACAAAAGCTTGTAAACAGAATCAGTGAACAAATCAGAGAGGAACTTCAGTTTGATCAGGCATCAAACTCTAGTGCTAGAGGAATTATTGGACAATGTAGTTAAATGATGCAACAGCAGGGTTGTTCTATGCATATGATCAGAACTCTATCTTTCAGGTTTGTATCTTACAATTTACTTCATCTTCTGTTTTGGTCCAAACTGTACCAGGCTAATTTTCACTGGCCTTTGGATTGACAACATCTTATAGGTTTCTGTGAATGATACAGGACGAGATATTGGAAGGTCTACCTATCTTTGAAAGACTATGCTGCAGCTTCAGCTAATTCTCGTGACCCGCTCCACAGAGACCAAGTATATTTAGTTCAGATCCTGTCTAGCTTACATCTTGTCTGTCAAGAAATTGCTGTTTTGGTTATAGAAATGTAGAATCGATAATAATTTATTAAAACACTACAGCCAATCAATCGCAAATAGGCGATGCCAGAAGATAAAACATTCACGGCACCATTGGAAAAGAATAGGGATAAAATACACACCCCGATCAAAAAAATCGACTACCTTTGATTAATAATGTTTCTTACGCCTTTTGGAGGGAGAAACGGTAGCGTAAAGGAGTTCCCCAGGCTAAACAACCGTAGTAAGTGTTTTGGAGGGAGAGGGGGAAAAACATGAAAACGACCTAGTTTTAAGAGTTTTGTTTAGATAGTTCAATTTGAATTTTGTTAGATAATTAAAACAAATTTTATAATTAAAACAAAAGCATAAAAACGACCTAGTTTTGAGAGTGTTGTTTTTTAAAAACTGAGTACTTTTTTTTTTTAAGTAAATTCAAATAATTTTGGGTGGTATTTCTATAGCGGAGATAATGTTTAATTAAATGGTTTATTTTGGTTAGATAAGGTCAATAGATAAGATAATTCTGAGTATTTTGAAATATATTTTAACTAAAAAAAATTTTATAAATAAATTATTATATGTAACATTTAACTTATTTTTTCAATTTGAATTTTGTTAGACAATTAAAACAAATTTTATTTACTAATAAAGCTTAAAATAAACCTTTCAATGTAAATTTTACCTTAATTCCAATAAGTCATCGACTCTATTTACGAAGCACATATAAGTAATAGTAATTTAAAATATTTGAAAAAAAATTAATTCAGTACATATATGATATATATAGTTTGAATTATTATTTCATACACTATTAGCGAAAATTTTAAATTCAACAAGCGGGGCTAAAATGACATATATCTCATTTTATTTATTTTTTTATTTTTTAAGGATTATTATCAAATTAACTGTCACTTGAGTTTTTAGACTTCACAAATATGATTAAGATAATAACACATACTTTTAATGAAATATTAAAAATAAATAAAAAAAAGTATGTATCATTATGTTAACCATGTTTGTGAAATTTAAAAACTTCATTGACAATGTATTGAATAATAATCCTCTATTTAATATTTTATTAAGAGTATATGTCATCTTCTTAATTTAACTTATGGAATCTAAAAAATTCATTGACAGTGTATTAAATAATAATCATATAGTTTATGGTAAAAAATAACATGAAAGTTTACTTTGACCATGAGCAATTACTCAAATTGAAAAGAAAAATTATAGTTTCATGTCATTAAGCTTTTTATTAATTTTGAGCCATAAATTAAATTAAATTAAAAAATAATATTCATATAATTACAACGGTATCATTTGTTTGATTATACTTTTTTATAGTTATCTTCTAAAAGGAATCAATGATCAATGTTTAATTAAGCGCTTTGATTTTATTAGATAAAGTAAATAAATAAGATTATTATGGATATTTTGTAATATATTTTAACTAGTTTGTGAACCCGTACGATGCACATATTAATTTTATTTAAATATACATACATAAAATTTTTACTATTCACATACTTTCTTTTTTTAATTATACTTAATTATTTTAATTGTATTAAATAATTAATTTTATTTTTTAAATGGATTAAATATCATATAATATTTTAATCATTTTTAAATTAGATAATATTTTAAGTATTTTTAAATTCGATAATAATTTAATCATTTTATTTGAAGTGATTAGATTTTAGATACATTATTAAAATTTATTAAAATAGATTACTTTTTATCATTAAATATAGATCATTTTTGAGTGAAAGATTTTAGATAATTTATTAAAAATTTTAAAATTAGATAAGAGATATAATTTTATTCTTAATTCTCAAGATTTTAATACAATTTGGCTTCTCTTTAGTAATTTTCTGTATTTTTTTAAGAATTCGCAAAGCTCAGAGAAATTGATAACAAATTATCCTTAATTATTTTAATTGTTTTAAATATATTAGATGATTAATTTTATTTTCTAAATGGATTGGATATGATATGATGTTTTAATTACTTTTTAAATTAGATAGTATTTTAATTATTCTCTTTGAAGTTATTAGATTTTTTCTATAAATTATTAAAACTTGTAAAATTAAATAAGAGATATAGTTTTATCTCCTATCTTACAAGATATTAAAACTGCTTAAGTTCTCTCTTTACTCTATATCCAGGAGAAGTAATCATTTATCGCTTTCATGATTTTTTGTTTACATACAAATTAAAAAAAATCAATTGAAAAGAGAGAAAATATAAAAAGGAAGGTCAAAAATCAAATTGTATTCCACACTGGCATATCATAATAGAGAAAAAGTTTAATTCATAATTAACTTTGATGTGTTAATTAAATCTGTTCAATTCAAAGATTAATTTTTTTACATTTAAAAATAATTTCATAAATTAGAAAAAGTAAAAAAAAAAAAAACTAAGAATAGAAAAATCAAAGGAAGAAAAAAACCTCAAGAGCTTAAAACCATCAAACCATAAATAAATAAAAAAATTCCCATTCAGATAAGTCCATTCTATCTGAGTTTCTTAAATGTATACTTGATCATTTTTTTCTAAAAGTTTGAATTACCCTAATATAAGTTGTAAGTAACGGAAATCATCAGCATCATCTCTAAAAGTTTTATTTCAATACTGAAGTAAGTTATATGAACCAATATATGGACTCATGCTTAAGTTGTCAGAATGAATTCTCATCATTTACTTATTCTTATCCAAGGTAATGTGTTCTTAAAATTCTCAGGCTGTCATATCTTTACAAATGACTTTCTTCTAAGACTTTTCGGTCTTCGGCTGTCTTGACCTTTTTTCATCATTCATAGCTTTCATTTTCCAAACTGAAACATCTACAAATCTATATTGTCTAAACCAACGCAAATAACTTTTGCTTATTTTATCTTCAATAGGTATCACTCCAACCATTTTATAAATGTCTTCATTTCTCACTCTATCTTTTCTCATATATCTGTGCATCACTACATTATTCAGATTTCTACTACACTCATATTCTGTCTATGTATTCTCTTAACCACCTAACATTCACTCCCATAAAGTAATGTTGGTCTAACAATTATCCAGTAGAACTTGTCTTTTAACCATATAAAAATTCTTTTATCATACAGTAAACCTATAACGCCTCTCCACTTGCTCCAACTAGCCTATATCTTATGAGTGACATAGTCATCAATCTCTCCATCCATTTATACTATTGACCCTAAATTCCAAAAATGACATCGCTTAGGGATCGCCTACCCATCTAACTTCACTATTCTTTGATGTTCATCTTTTTTTTTGAACTAAATTTACATTCTATGTATTCAATTTTCACTATTTAGTCTAAACCCTCTTGATTTTAGCTTTTGACTCCACAATTCCAACTTCGTGTTGACCTCTGCTCGAGTACTACAATCAAGAGAATATTATCTGCAAATATCATACACCAAAGTACATATTCTTGGATGGACCATTACTGCAACGGACAAGAATGGACCTAATATTGACCCATGGTGCAATCCACTTTGATATAAAATTCATTTGTTTGTCCTCCACATGTCCTTACATGTATTCTTGTATCTCCATACATATCCTAAATTAGTTCAATATATGAAAATCTTTACCTTATACTTAAGAACTCTATATAAGTTGTCTAAACAAGTGTATTACCTCTAGACCTAGTAATTTGTGTTTATAATTCGTATTCGTGTAATGTGTAGACACTAAATTTTGTTTGAGCAAAAAAAATTAATAAAAATTAAAAAAATAAAGGAAAAAAGAAAAATAAAAGTAAATAAAAATAAAAATAAAATAAATCAACCTTTTGGTCAGACCTGCTAACCTTAAAGTCCAATGCAGAATCGAAGAACCCATGTGAAATCCAATGCAAGCTTTTCTCTACAAACCCCAAACCCACAATGCAACCTCATTAAAAACCAAATCCATACTTTTAGCAAAATTCTTACCAAAGCTAAACAGAAGTTGACAAAAGGAGTGATTCCTAAAATAATGAAAATAAATTAGCATATGAAAAGAAAAAATCATAAAATCTATCAAATTAAAAAATTGTCCAATATCCCATGAAGGCAGCCTTGACCCAAAGGAGTTAATGGAGGGGATTTGCATCCTCATATGGCTGAAAAGAACCATTATAAAAGGGGCAAAGGTAGAGAATGGAAAGACACAGCTTACACATACAAAGAGATAGAGAGGGAGAAATTTTGGAGGTTGGAAGATATATTTTTAGGGCTGGTCCTTAAATTTTTTGTTCTACATAATGGCTGTCTAAACCTTACTGTTTAGAGGAGATATAAAAGAAAAAAAAAAAGAACAAACTCCCTTGCAACAATTTTGCATTTCGGTACCATCGTATTATTCCTATACCACTTTGTTCATAATCATCCTAAACCATTTCGCTGCCACTGTAAAGGACAACTGGTGCAGCTCCTTGCCGTGTTGAAGCCCTACCGTTGTTGTGAAGACCATCATCGCATCGCCACTGTCACAGCCATCCCTGCATCATGATTTTCTGTTGCATTTCCTAGCTTTCCTACATCATTGCATCATTCCTGCAGTAAGCCTGCACTATTGAAAAATTATTTATGTGAGCTTACATATATCAATTGATTGTACATTATATGTTATCTAATTTGTTTAGTCCATTTAAAAGTGATCAAATAAAGTTGTTGGACTTTAGAGTATCTCAATTAGTATGAGTTTTGCAATGTGTAGAAACTCAATATTTTATTCTATTTTAATGATGGGCCAAAATAGGATAAAGTATACTACAATTATAAATAGGTTATGGTTCTCAGTCTAAACGTTAATTTTTCTCATTCTCATATCCCATCAATGAGTGAATTAGGGTTTTCTCTCATAAAGTAAGGTTTAGACATGGAAGACTGCAAATCCCCAATCAATTAATTCCAATGGATTTATGTATGTTTCTATATTTTAATTTTTTTGATGATTGAAATGAGATACTGGGTATAGATATTATGCAATTAAATTTTACTACAAGTGGTATCAAGAGCCAATTCATGTTTAATCATTAAGAATTAAAATTATTATTTGAAACATTAGGACTTTATTCCCTATAAAATAAAGGTTAAAAATCTGTAAACAATTTTTTTGGAGTTAGTTTCATGTTTCAAGTAATAAAGGGTTTTAATTCTTTAAATCCCGAATTGAAAATTCAACCAAAACATTTATTTTGTATATGTTTCAATTCGATGAATGATAATTGTTTCTTGTGACTTTTATGGTTGAAACATAGTTACAAGTGTGATAAATTTTTGTTTTGGTTGAAAAAACCAAGAACATAAAGATTGAGTTTTAATTGGGGAATTGTTTCATTCTTGTTGGCTTGGTTTGTCCAAATTCTTTGATGTTTTCATCGTTTTTTGCATGGGTATTATAGAATACACATTTAATTTCAATTATGTAAAGTTAATTTGGTGAAAATAAGTCTAAAAGTTGTTAAAAAATTGAAGAACAGACCCGAAATGTGTGTTCTGCATCCAGTCGGGCCGACCCGGTTGGAGGTTAAAGAACGAGGGAGATCCCAATTGGGATTTCTCCCACATGCAAGGGGCGGCATGTGGGGTCCGGCGTCCCGACGGCTACCGTTTTCTCCAGTTTGGAATAAAATTTGATTTTAAAATTTTTGGTGATTTTTTTGAAATTTTTAAAAATGGTTAAATATTTATTATTTAATATCTTGTATTATTTGAATTAAAGTTGTATGTTATGCACATGATTATTGATATTTTGCTTCATGGTGATATATTTTATGATGTTCTAAGTTGATTGACAATATGTACTCTCCCTGAAATTATCAATAAATTTATGTACTCTCACCTATAAACATGTACATATATGAAAAATAAAATTTCAAAATAAATTAAATTGATATAAAAGGCCACCAAAGTGACATCTTTTATGTTAATTTATTTATTTTGAAAAATAAGGTTGTAATTAAGGAATTTATATGACAGTATTTTTTAATTCATGTAGAAAATATTTGGTCAA
Source organism: Firmiana major (assembly GCA_033439115.1). Classification (NCBI taxonomy): domain Eukaryota; kingdom Viridiplantae; phylum Streptophyta; class Magnoliopsida; order Malvales; family Malvaceae; genus Firmiana; species Firmiana major. The sequence goes on along the minus strand of CM065913.1, from coordinate 31,106,573 downwards.
AAGGAAGATTATTTTTTACCGAATTATTAACACATAATCTAGTAAATATTTGATAAAATTGTTTTTTACCATGCATGCAATATGTCGGTCCAAAGAAAGGCGTATTGTTGACAGGATTTAGTTATTAATATTTACTAATAAAGTTTAAGAGTACCGCTTACAGATTGATATTTCTGTCCAAAAACTAAATGTCAATGTTGTACTTGGTATCTTATATGACCCAAAATTATTTAATTGTGAGCTGATTATTATTGTTTTCTACTTATAGTGAATGTTTCTTTCATATATGCCAATTTGAATAACATTTCAATACTTAACGACATTAACTTTGAGAAATGGAATGAGCACGTAACCATTATGCTTGGGTGTATGGATCTGGACTATGCGATCAGGTCAGAACAACCTCCAGCCCCTGTTGATAATAATTCAACTACGGAAAGAGAACTTTATGAAAAATCTGAGCGTTCAAATCATATGAGTCTGATGATCATAAAGCACTCAATTTTAGATGTCATCAGGGGCGCAATACTTAAGGAAGAAAATGCTAAAAGTTTCCTAAAGCATATTGTAAACATATTCGCTGTAAATGAAAAGGTCGAAACAAGCACTATTCTGACTAAACTTGTTTTTATGTGGTATAATGTCAAAGGAAACATAAGGGAGTATATTATGGAAATGTCTAATCTTGTTACAAGATTAAGGGAACTAAAGTTAGAGTTGTCTGAAGACATACTCATGCACCTAGTTTTGATATCTCTTCCTGCACAATTCAGTCCCTTTAAAATAAGTTATAACACTCAAAAGAAGAAATGGGCTCTTAACGAGCTCATTGCTCAGTGTGTGCAAGAAGAAGAGAGGCTGAAACATGATAAGATAGAAAGTGCTCACTTAGCATTTTATTCCACTGGTAATGTTGCCAATAAGAAAAAGAAAAAGAATAATACAGGAAAAGGCACCGTAAACACTAGAACTTCATAAACTAAGGGGCAGCAGAGACAAGATAAGGTGATCACTTGTTTCTTCTGTCGTAAAGATGGACATGTGAAAAAGGATTATTCCAAGTATGCAAAATGACTTGCTAAAAAGGGTAAACTTCTTAACTTTGTTTGTTCTGAAGTTGATTTGGCTTTAGTACCAAATCACACTTGGTGGATAGATACAGGTGTAACTACTCACATAACTGTGACGATGAAAGGCTATCTAAAGAGCAGAAAGCCAACTAATGCTAAAAGTTTCATCTATGTAGAAAATGGAGAGAAAACTCCTGCTGAGGCTATTGGTCTATTCAGGTTAAAATTAGAATTTGGTTGTTATTTAGATTTGAGTGAGACTTTTTATGTACTGTCATTTAAACAGAACTTGATTTCTTTATCTAATCTGGACAAATTGGGTTATTCTTGTTTATTTAAAAATTGAAAGTTTAGTTTCTTTTAGTGTTCAAATCTTATTGGTACCGATTCTATAGTTGATAATTTATATAAATTGGACCTCCATGCCTCATATGTTAATGAATGCTTACATGTAAGTACTTGTGGTACGAAGCGCAAATTAATTAATGAGAAATCTTCTATGTTATGGCACATACGTTTATGGCATATTTTTGAACAAAGAATATGAGGACTTGTGTCAAAAGAGATTCTTGATTTTTCAGATTTCAAAATCTGTATTGAGTGTATTAAGGGAAGACAAACAATTGTCAAGAAAATAAGTGTCAAAAGGAGTTCAAACGTCTTGTAATTAATTCATACTGATATGTGTGGTCCATTTCTTATAGCTTCTTGCAATGGTCAACAGTATTTTATTATTTTCATATACGACTATTCTCGTTATGGGTACCTATACTTAATTCATGAGAAGTCTCAATCCTTTGACGTTTTCAAGAACTATAAAACTGAAGTTGAAAATCAACTTGGTAGGACAATTAAAGTCGTTAAATCTGACCATGGTGGTGAGTACTATGGTAGATATGATGGATCAGGTGAATAACGTCCAAGACCCCTTGCAGGGTATTTAGCATAATGTGGCATCGTTCCTTAATACACCATGTCGGGAACTCCAAGTCAAAATGGCGTAGCTGAGAGACGAAATCGGACTCTAAAGGATCTGGTGAGAAGTATGATAAATCATTCTTCTTTACCAGAATCGCTTTGGGGAGAAGCCTTAAAGACTACAATGTATATCCTTAACCAAGTTTCAAGCAAAGCAGTAGCTAAAACCCCATATGAGTTATGGACATGAAAGAAGCCTAGTATTAGGCACTTTCATGTTTGGGGTTGTCCAGCTGAAGCTAAGCCATACAAGCCTAATGAAAGGAAATTAGACTCAAGAACAGTAAGCTGTTACTTTGTTAGATACTCAGAAAGATCGAGGAGTTTCAAGTTTTATGATCCCTTAAGTAAATCTTTTTTCGAAACGAGAAATACTAAATTTATTAAGGATGTTGAATATAGTGGGAGTGTTAAACCCAGAAATCTTGTCTTTGAAAAAGAACATGTCGCTATAGCTATAGTTGCAATTGAAAATGATCAGGCAATTATGTCTGACGTTGTTCACGATGCAAAAAAAGATTATTAAGATGCTCTTAGGTTACCTCCTGGTTATATTGAAGAGTCAGCTCCTATTCAATTAGAGGAACAAGAACAACCTCAATTGGAAGTGTCATTAAGGAGATCTTCTAGGGAGAGGAGATCAGTGACTCCGGATGATTATATCGTTTATCTCTAAGAACATGATTTTGATATAGGACTGGAAGATGGTCCAATATCTTTTAGTGAAGCTAAACAAAATGTTCACTCCCAACAATGGATAGAGGCCACAAAAGATGAGATAAAATTAATGGAGGATAATGACATTTGGGATCTTGTTGAATCGCCTATAGGTGCGAAAATGGATTTTCCAAACCAAACGAGATTCGAAAGACAATATCGAAATATATAAAGCACGTCTAGTCGCCAAAGGTTTCATTCAAAAGGAAGACATTGATTATAAAAAGACTTTCTCTCTAGTTTCATCGAAAGACTCTTTTAGAATCATTATGACACTTGTAGCTCATTATAATTTAGAGTTACATTAGATGGATGTAAATACATCGTTTCTCAATGGAGATATTGAAGAAACAATTTATATAGTGCAACCAGAAAATTTCGTGTTGGATAATTCGAAACATCTGGTATGCAAATTAAAAAAATTCATCTATGTTTTAAAGCAAACATCCCGTCAACAATATCGAAAATTTGATTAAGTAATTACCTCATGAGAACACTGTTGATTAATGTATTTATCACAAGATCAATGAGAGCAAGTTTATTCTTCTGGTACTGTATGTTGATGATATTCTGCTAGCAAGCAGCGATATAGGCTTGTTGCATGAAATCAAGAGATTTTTATCAAGTAATTTTAAAATAAAAGATCTTAGGGATGCATCTTTTGTGCTGGGTATACAGATATATCAAGATCGTTCTCGTGGTATACTTGACTTATAAAAAAAAAACATATATTGATAAGGTGCTTAGTAGATTTGACATGAATAATTGTGCATCAAGAGATACACTTATTGCTAAAGGTGATAAATTTAGTTTGCTTCAATGTCCAAGAAATGAGATTGAAAAGAAAGAGATGCAAAAGATTCCTTATGCCTCAGTAGTAGGGAGTCTTATGTATGCTCAAGTTTGTACGCGTTCAGATATTGCGTACATAGTTGGAATGCTTGGCAGATATTTAAGTAACCTTGGTATGGATCATTGAAAAGCAATAAAGAAAGTTATGCGGTATCTACAAAGAACTAAAGATTGTATGCTCACATATCGGAGGTCAAATCATTTAGAGATCGTTTGGTATTCAGACTCCGACTTTACTGGTTGCTTTGATAGCAGAAAGTCTACTTCTGACTATATTTTCATGTTAGCTGGAAGAGCTGTCTCATGTGAGAGTGTAAAGCAGTCACTCATAGCTTCTTCCACCATGGAGGTAGAATTTATACCTTGTTATGAGGCATTGAACCAAGCAATATGGTTGCAAAATTTTATCAATGGGCTGTGCATTGTCGATGGTATTGAGAAACCATTAAAGATTAATTGTGACAATAAAGTTGTTGAGTTATATTCTAAGAACAACAAAAACTCGTCGAAGTCAAAGTATATTGACATTAAGTTTCTTGTTGTTAAGGAGAGAGTTCAGAGTCTTCAGATTACTATTGAACATATAAATACAAGTTTCATGTAAGACCCACTTTGTATGTACTATTTGATGTATTTCCTTATGATTCATGTGATGTATATTTTCATATATTCATTGAATCATAAAAAGAGCTTTGACTGAATTAAATTTGCAAGTAAAATAAAATGAAATATCGGTGGATGTATGAAGTAGCCAAATACGGGCCGAGATGGCCACAGGCCAAACGAAAAGGATCGAAATGAAGTTAACCAAAAATACGAATTTAAAATAAGAAAAGATAGTGTGTGTATGAAGGAAAGTCAGGTTAAATTGATTTCGAAACAAGTGCAGGGGTAAAACGGTCAAAAGATCAAAATTTGATATAAATTCGATAAGAAAATTTTAATTAAAAATAAGAATTTAGGATATCTTGATCGATAATGGGAAAATTATACAATTTCGAATCTAATTGATCAAGATCCGAAATTTTTAGAAATATCGAAAAGTCACTCAGGACAATATCTCGAAAATACGGAGAAATTATACCGGGAAAGGATTAAAAATATAATAAATAAATTAAATTAATTAATTCTTAATAAAATGTGTAATTAGTAGATATTTTTAGAACATTTTAATGATTATTATAATAATAAAATAATTTATAAATAATAATAATAATAATAATAAAAAAGGGGGAAATCTGAAAATCGAAATCGGGAAGAACCCGAAAACGAAACCGAAAAGAAACCGAGGAGCGACCCACGCCATCGGCTATCGACGATCTCCGACGAAGACCCGAGCAAGAAGAGGAGAGGCCGACGAACTTGTTGACATCGGAGACGCACCATTTGGAGGCCGAAAACTAGCGATCGGAGGAGGAGAAACTCACGAGAGAAACGGCCTAATTCCCGGCGACCCACAGCAGCTGGGCATGAACGGAGGCCACCGAAGAGTTTGGGGGGAGGAGGCGATCTTTTAGAGACTGGTAGTTGCCGACGAAACTGCCGAAAATGCCGGCGATGGCAAAGGGCAGAAAACGGCACCATTTGACCGAAAGGAAAAAAGAAGGAAAATGGAAGGAAAGGAAAAGAAAAAAAAAGAAAAAGGAAAGAAAAATAATATTGGGGACGACTCGAGATTTAGGTAAGTTGACCGAGGGTCGAGATTGACCTACGGGTAAATTTTGAAAATTTATTTAATATTATATTTAATGGAAAATAACCCGGATTTACCTAATTGTGCAGTTTTACGACAGAGCCCAAACGAGAGCCGATTGAGCTTCGATTTTCATACCCCGCATCATATTGGGTAAGTATATTTTAATTACGATAATATAAGTCATTTAATACAGAGTTTCGATTATTTTACGAAATTTAGGGATTAATTCTGTATAAAGGAATATTATTCGAAATTGTAACGTAATTACTGTAAATCGTATACGGGCTATCCAATGAGTTTGGAACGAAACCCTATAATTCTTGGTAAGCTGAATGAGCCCAGTAAACCTGAAGAAGGGATTTAAATAGTGTAAACGGGCTGAAAATGGGTCGAGGCCCATTAAGATGCAATCAGGCCCAATAAAGTAAAACGGGCCCAGTACTTTAGATTTGATCAATAAGTGTGACATACTGATAAAGATAACTGAATTGACCCCAATTATGTGGTTATGTGCAGTTTCGTAGATTTGGTTGGCGCGCATTTGGACTGAAAGATCTGGTATTATCAAGACGGGATAAGTTTGCGCGTGATTCCAGGTAAGGAAATTTTACGAACTACTAGAGATAACTTTACGCAATTTCGACGTCATTTAGAGTCTCTTAAATCGTTTGAAGGGTCTAGATTTAAAATAAAAATTTTAGTGCCCAGGATGGGCATATTACCAAAATACCCTTGTTAAGGGTAAAATTTTCAATTTTAAGAAAATTTGAGAGGAGCAAGGACAAGATGTTCCTGCTCGTTCTTGAAGTGTTCTGACACGTGCATGAGTAGGCTGGCTAACTTTTAAATAAAAATGCACAGCATTGCATATTTTCAACAATGTTGATTTTCACTGAAATTGATTTGAGAAATGTAGCCGCCTACGTGATTTTATAGACATGTGACGTGCTAGAGCTCAGCTTGCATGAGTTTTGATTTGGGTGATGCATGCATTAGTGCTGCAGTGAGAGCTCGCACTAAAGTTTTACATGCATTGGTGCTGGAGTCTAACTCACACCAGATTTTTACATGATTTTCGTGACACGGTGTTGGAGTCTAACTCGCACCAGATTTTCACATGATTTGTATACATAGTGCTAGAGCTTAGCTTGCACTAGTTTTACTTGATTTTATGAGAGTGCTGGAGCATTGCTCGCACTAGTTTTCTGAGAACATACGATGAGTCGTGCTTGGAGCGTCGGGTAGACTGTGTGTCACACCGATTAAATAGGCTCGCAGATGCGTTTTGAGACATGGCATGAGTATGGAGATGAGATATGGGTCCACGGAGTACGTTGTACCTGCAAGTAGCATGGAGTACGCTGTACCGTGCTGGGATTGATTATGTGGCATCTTCGGATGCGTGGTATCCTTGGATACGAGTGGCATCTTCGGATGCGAGTGGCATCTTCGGATGCGAGGGATCGGGCAGGACTGACGGGTTGGACTGACCCACCTCTCGGGGCGGTTCCCGATCGTGGTGAGACCCTGCACACTAAGATCCGTGTAGCAGTGGGAATCACGAGGACACATGGCCATAGTCCTGGTTATTTGCCCGAGATATACATATCTTGCCTAGTCTCGCATGTTGATGATTTGAGATACACATTTTGTGGATTTTCTGTGAGTCGGGAACACCCGAGGGAGGGGTTGAGTCCTGGCTTTGTTATGAAATTTTAACGAGAATAAAATGATTTAAAAAGATATGTATATTAAGTTTTCATGCTCTGTGGAATTCATATGTGAATTGTTTTACATAACATCATAACATATAGCATCAGTTTTGAAATGTGTGGAGAATGAGTGGTTTATGCATAGCACCATGTTCATGTAGGTTGTATGGTTATCTACTTGTTCGTAGGATTGCCTTACTGAGCTTGATGTGCTCACCTCTTTCATTTTCTCAAATAGATTTCTTTCAATAGATTCGGAGGCGACTGAGTACTGCATTCTAGATATCCGCTGCTGCCCATCTTTTGAGGTATATACACGTTGTATAAATATTGTATCTAAATAATATAAGCACAATATTATATTTTGTATTGACACTGGGATGTATAGATTGGGTACATATGGTAAAGAAACGAAAGAAATTAGTGCATAACGTATGAGTTAATATTTTAATTTAAATTGTGCACTATCTGTAAAATGTATGGTGATGATATGGGCACTAACACACAGTCCAATTATTGGTTGTGGTTGGTCACGATCAGAGGTCAAGTAAGTATAAAAAGAAAAATGAAAAATTTACTCTGATTTTTGGGTAGTTTTGGGTCGTGACATTTCATGATTGCGAATCCGCTTACAAAGGGAGTACCACCTAAGGTGTTTCATGAGCATGTAGCTTGTATGAGTGTGGTTCATCCTGATGATATACTTGTATAGTAGGAGTTTCTTTCTTAATATTCATTTGTTATTGAGATTTTTTTTATCAGACTTAAGTATTTTTGTTATTACTAAAAACTCTGAAATAAAGTGATATTATTTCAATTGCAGTATGTATAAAGTTTTGAAAGTATGTTACTCTTTGAATTACAAAGTAGGATCAGTTGGAAATAAGTATATTAAGGGATCATGTTACACGTAATTTCTATGTTACACATCCATACTTGATCTATGTCGTTGATTATATTAATATGCATGATCATTGATGGGTCTAGTTACGAAATATATGTAACGAAAATCGCTTTGATCTTATGTTGATATAATTAATGGACCAAATTGTTTAGAGATGTTACTTTGTAAAAATAGCAAATATTGAACTCTTAAAGTTATTTTTAAAATGTACAATTGTAAAGTAACATATGTGGCCCAAGTGGGAGATTATTGAAAAATTATTTATGTGGGTCTACATATATCAATTGATTGTACATTACATGTTATCTAATTTGTTTAGTCCATTTAAAATTGATTAAATAAAATTATTAAACTTTATAGCATTTCAATTAGTATGAGTTTTGTAATATGTAGAGACCCAGTATTTTATTCTATTTTAATGATGAGCCAAAATAAGATAAAGTATATTACAGTTATAAATTAATTTTTTTCATTCTTATATCTTATCAGTAAGTGAGGTAGGGTTTTCTTAATGTTTAGACGTGAACAATTGTTAATCTCAATCAATTGATTCTAATGAATCTAAATATATTTTTATATTCTAATTTTTTTAACTATTAAACATGATATTTGAGTATAGATATTATGCAATTAAATTTTATTACATGGACTCGACACCTTCCTGCTTCACCATTTCTGCACTGCTCTCCCTTGCCTCCTTGCTGCCATGGCTTCCCTCATCTCCTGTGTGTGAGCTGCTACTGCAGTTCCAAAGCTGTACGCTACAACTCTGCATCACTACCGTGCTACCTTGTTGCTGTCCGATCGTCGCTCTCCTGCCTCATTCTCTGCAACTGCTCCATCTTCATCCCCACTGTCCAGATCGCTGCACGTCCCTGCATCGCGCCACACGTTTCTGCCACACCCGCTACTGTGTTGCTTCACTCGGCATCGCTTTCGTCTCTACACCACTGGTATCTCCGCCCCACTCACTGCTGCCCTGCTCTTACACCTTGAGTCTTGCTGCACTGCTCCACGCCACCATCTTCTGCTGTAGAGTCCCTGCACACCTTTCTCTGTTGCACCGCCGCTGCCCATCATCTGAGCTGCTACTCTGTTTTAGGGTGGAAATAAAGAAACAAGGAGGCATTGGAGAGAACCGAAAAGAAGAAGAAAACCCATTTGAAACGCACGGCTTCAGTTTCTCATTGAGGTATACATATGTATTTTTTTATGTTTATTATTATTATCATTATTTTTTTGGTTTTTGAATATTTCTTTACGCATTCATTTTAAAAATAACAATAACAAAAAATATATTTTATTAGATTGTTTCCTCTGTTAAAAGGTATGTGCACGTACATGATAGATAAAAATAGATGATCTTCTAAAATAAGGGATTTATAAAAATAATAAATAAAGGGCTTATAAAATGAATTAGTTATAAAATGACTAATAAGGGATCCTTTCTGATATTGAGATTTCATAAAAATCACAAATAGTGATTCTTTGATAATTTTTAGAATCGAATAAATTTTTTTAAATATTATCGGCATATTGGAATATTTAGAGGATTTTGTTTGGATATTAAACTCCTTATATAGTTGATTATTTGTGTGAAATAAATTAATAAAAAATAATAAAAATAAAAATAAATTCTTATGATCAGATTTCATAGAAATCACAAGTAGACATTCTTTGATAATGCTTAGGATAGAAATAAAATTCTTAAATGTTACTAGCATATTGGAATATTTAGATGATTTTTATCTCGATTTCAAGTTTTTATAATTGATTTTGAAATAAAGTAATTATAAAATAATGATAATAAATTCAAGTAAAACGAATAAAAATAAACAAAAAAAATATAAATTTTAGAAAGAATATATGATGAAAAGATGTTATGGAATGTACAAGTGGTGATTCCTAACTGATCTCTAGGTGAAACAATTTACTAATTATTACCAGTTATTATAATTTTTCAATAAAATGGATATAGTTTAGAAAAATAAAAATAAATGCATTTCATGTAAATTTTAAAATAACTGTGAATCTACCGAAGATGAGATTCTATATAAATCGCGATTCTTAAGAAATCTATACGTGAGAAAATTATTTGAGATGCTACCAGACGCATTGGATTACTTCAGGATAGTTTTCAATACAAAAGATTTTCATTTATTTCTAACTAAAAAATTATAGTAAAATTTAACTTTTTAAATAAAAAAACAAAATTTGGTTTTAAAATAATGATAATAAAGAATTCTTTTTAAATATTGTTAATTACGATGAAAGGATAATACATGATTAAAATGGTACCATTTTTAAATGGCATCTGTGGAGTGCTGATCTTTCCCCACACTTAACTGAACTCCCGAATCCAAACCTTATTTTCGCAAATCGAAAATTATCTTTTTAATAAAACTTAATTAATTTTAAGATTTTGTTAAAAAAATAAATGTTTTTAGGTGACCAATTGCACCTAGTAAAAAGATTGGTGGTGACTGCCTTTTATGTTTTCAAAAATCATCTAGCGGTTGAATCCTCGGACGAAGATTATTATGACAGCTTCGCAACTCCACTGGAGACTTTGAGAGTCGAGCCATAAATAAATATGTTTTATCCCAAATCTTAGCTTTATGGTGTTAATAAACATTAAATAAGATTTTTCATAAAATAAAAAAAAATTAATTCATTCTCATTCATCTCATTTGCATTTTTATATTATAGATGTGATGTTTTTTATGCTTGGTTAATTCTTCTACATGCATGACATATTCATTTACATAACATAAGCTCTATACCTGGCTTTCTCCCTTTAGGAGGGAGTAGAGTGCCTTTGCTTTCGTGAGGTGATAACTTCCGCAATAACAATCGAAATGCTCCTACTCAAATTGAACACTTTCCATTTGTAATCTATGATGGGTGAGGATTGGGGTGCCTTACTAGTTTGTATGGATGTCAGTAAGGAGCAATTCAAGAATCTTTTACCCTTTAGAGACTTAAACCAAACATGTAGTAAGCTATAAAGCAATGCTAGTCTTCCCGTAAGGATTACCTGACAATAGGACACATGAGGAAGTATTTTGGATATATTTTCTTTTTTTTTTAAGTTTTCTTTTTTTTAAAAAAGAGCGGGAGGGGGGGGGGGGGGGGGGGGGGGAGGAGGGGGGAGGGAGACAGGGTCATCACACTCTAGCGAACTCCCGAACCCAAATTTTGTTTTCGTATACCAAAAATTATTTTTTAATAAAACTTAATTAATTTTAAGATTTTGTTGAGAAGATAAATATTTTTAGGTGGCCAATCACACCTAGTTAAAAAAATTGATGGTGACTCATTTTTGTGTTTCAAAAATTGTATAGCGATCGAGTCCTTGGACGAAAATTATTATGACATTATGTAAAATCGTGTTCATATTGTATAAAACATGAAAATTTCATGTCGAAATTCATATTGACATAAGAAATACAAAATTTTATTTTTTTTAGTTTTTATCATATTTATATACATTTTTTACCTAATTTTAGACTATATCGCCTTCGTGTCTTCTATTCGTGTCGTATCTATGATTGTTAAGTCTAATTACCTCCATAGTTTATCGTCTATGCTTAAAACCAAATTGATCCTCCAATATCTTTACAGATTTCTTTAGTCTCGGTTCTATAACTTTCTCTCATAATTTTATCGGGTGACTAATAAGTTTTATGTTTCAGTAGTTAGAAACTTCGAATATGTTCTTTGTTCTTATATAGAGGTACCAAGACACATTTCTTTATTTTCTTAAGCATTTTGTGAGTGTGTCAAATTTTATTAAAAAAATTTGTTAACCACCTAATTCCTACTTCTTTAAAGAATTTTCAAAATTCAATTAGAACATATACAGACTAACAATTTTTCATATTTTCATCATTTTTAATGTTTTTTTTACTTTTATCTTTTTAATTTGCATATACAATTTCGATTCATATTGTGGAAAGACATCGATATATTGTTCAAATTTTAGTTTTGTTCGATTTTGAATATAGGACTAAAGTCAAATTGAACAGAATCAATGCCATGTACTGGGCTCCCACAGTTCTTTTCGCGAAGAATGTTGAGTTAATACTATTTCATGATGCCAGTATTGCGTGGTAATTTCTTCCTTTTCGGAAGCCATGATATCAATCTCCTCAGGTTGTGTTCGGCTCAATGTTCAATTTAGAACTCAATTTTTAGGCCAATGTTTACTACAGGATTAAATGTTTCATTTGGATCAAATCAGAATTAAACATTATCAGATTATCTCATTTGAAAGTTTATCAAATAGAAAATGGTGAAATGTACGAAACTATAAAAAAGTTTGACACTTAGAAATTTTTTGATGACGTGTCACTTTTTACTCGTGGCATGGATGATGTGTTATTCTTCGTCCATGTGGCATGACAATTGGTTATGTGTAATTTTAAAAAAATAAAAATAACTTAATTTTTATTTTAATTAATTAATCTCAATTAAGAACCCAAAAATTGAAAAAAAAAAAGAAAAAGCCCAAACAAATTTAAAAAATCCAGAGAATTGAAAAAAAAAAAAAAAACCCAAAAAACTGAACCTAGAAAAATAACTTAATCCAAAACAAATATTCAAAATTGAAAATCTAGAAATTTGAAAAAATTAAACTAAAAATTTATTTTCTCATAACCCTTTTACATGCCAAAGAATTAAGTCAACCAATATTCCATCCTAATCTTTATCCTCGTCATCACAAAATCACCACAATGACATTCTTTAATCTTTATCCTAAATTCTTAATTATCACAATTATTAAACAAAGCCAGATATTTTTTGGTAAAAGAAACTCATGAACCTAGATTTTTTTTGTTAAAAAAAAGAGTAAATTCTATTTACTTTGTTAAAATTTGACTCTAATCTAATTTTAATACATTAATTTTAAAAATAAACACTTATGTTCAAATAACTTAATATTATTAAAAATAGTTAACAGAAAATATGCAATTACAAAAATATTTAATCTGAAATTTTTCAAACTTACAATTCTTCATCATCATTCACTCTAAATTATTTTTTTTTCAAACTCTTAGATCATAATTTCTGCCAATAAATAAAATAATAAATAAAAATAATAAGCAAAAAAATCAACAAAAATAAACTAAACATAAATTATAAAAAAAAATCTAACATTTCAAAACTTAGTAATTGTTCTTAATATATTTATTGTTGATTAGAGTATTTAAGAAACTTCAATGGATAAAATAGATTTAAAATTAAGTTTTTAACTGCTGACTTAACGGAAAGATTAATTTATCTTGCGAAATAGAAATGTTTGAGACGTAGTGTCTATTTTTGAAAATAATGAACTAAAACTAAATTAAAGTCAAAATTTAAAGAGGTAGATAAAATTTATCAAAAAAAAACTCATAAATGGAATATATTCAAATGTTTTTGTAGCCTACCTAAATCCTCTATATTCTTCAAGAAATACATAGGCTTCAATGGTGCCCCCAACATGAACGCCAGTTTAAGGCAGAACCCAAATGCCATGATACTGGGGAGAGGGGAAAAAGAATGCTTTCGCAAGACAAAGCCTCTCTATTCACAGTCTAGCATGTACAAAATAGGGGCAAAATGATAGGAACAACTACAGCTTCAACGATCACATGAGAAGATACTAGAGCCAAAATGTCTCTTATCATGACAAGAGACAGTGACTGTGGTTGGATTGAGAGAATGGGTTTTTAGGGAATGAGCTTCTAAGGTTTAAAACGAAAGGAAAAAAAAAAAAAAAGATTTAGAGAAAGGATAAATAAAGTATCGAAAGATGAGTTTGAGATCGTAAATTTAATTTGAAATATATTTTATGGAATTTTAATGATTAAGAAGCAAGAAGACAGAGAATAGTAATTAAATAAGAGACAACATGAGAAACAAAAATAAGAAGAAGCAAAATTATTTAAAATATTTCTCAAAATTAAATAAAAATGACATGAATTTTCAGCAGTAATGTTTACCAACAGTTAACGACGCGAGCATTTCACTATTGTCATTATGTCAGGTGGTCATAAAAATATATTTGTTACATGTGAATACTGTTTAACCTTAATTTGTATAAAATAAAACGATTAATTTTAAACTGAGCATCACTTTAAAAGCTAAGTCTTAAATTGAGGATTAAGCTAGTTAAATTCTATATTTCGTACTATTATAGTTGGCCTCCAAATAATGAAAAAGACAGGTTAGGTCAGATATAAATGTGCATATTGTAATGTTTAAAGGTTTGGTGATAGCAGATAAATTAATTAGAAAATGAAAGAAAGTAGTAGAAGTAGATGAATTAGAAATTTATTCACTATTAGGTTTTGCCACTAACTTCCCAATTTATTTTTATTTTTATTTTTATAAATTAGGTTAAAATATTCCTTAAAAACTAACATCATGGACTTTATGGCTTCTTGGATGGCCACTTCCAGGGAGCAAAAGCTTCAGGTTTTGCCACTAACAATTTTTTTTTTTTTTAATAAAAATAGGACAAAAGTTCCCGAAAATCTACTTTCGAATGGTTTAAAATCTTAAACTTTCCCCTAATTTTCTATTTGTTTTTGTTTACAACCACCTTTATTCCATTATTTCTCAGCTAAAACTTGAACTTTGCTTTTTGTTTTTATGAAAAACCTTGTTTTCAAGATTTTTTTGGTACTTTTTTATTTCTATTTTTTTTTTTAGATTTTATCAAAATTATAAAACAAATTCTAAACACACTACAAATTTTCATTTTTAAACTCTTATATTAAGTACATTACAATTTTAAAAGGAAAATACTCTTTTAACCATATAAAATGATGAATTTATCCCTAGACTAAATTAAAGTAAAATTCTTCCTTCCCTCACTCTAATGTTCTTCTTTACAATACCCAATATAAACCCTAACTTCATAAGTCCAAAATTTCCTTGCAAAATCACTGGAAATCTTTGGATATATTTTTATTTTGATTGATTTTTGTCTAATTTGAAATATATTAAATGAAATTTCATAAACATTTTTAAATCATTTTGACTTGTCTGCGAGAAAGAATTACTTTAAAAAACAAATATAAATTGTAAGATTTTGGTAAATCCTTATTTGCAATTAATTTAGCTCATTTTTCTTTAATAAATAGTTGTAATAAATATATGTAATTTTAATATTGCATTTGAATCAAAAAATCTGATTGTGATAAAACTATGAACATGTAGTGTTTATTCCCATTTGGTAAGTGTTAATATTTGTTTCGTTGAGTATGATTGAAAAAAAAAATGAAAAAGAGATTTATAAAATGGTGGATTAAGAATTTAAAACAGAATTAATATTTTTTTTTCTAATCTCAAATTGGAATCAGAGGAAATCTTTGAAATAAGATTAATGATTTCAAATATTATCATTTTTTTATTTTTTATAGTTTATAGAAGAAAATTTTGGAATTGAATAGGATGAAAGAAAAGACAGTAGAAGTTCATATAAAAAAGATTATAGAAGAAGAAAAAAAATAAAATGTTAAAAATGTATCTTTATTTGAGAATATTTTGTCTCAAAATTATTGAAATGTGAAGATTAATTTCTGAAGTGTATTTATAAGAACTTAAGTTATAATACCTGATTATATCAAATTTAGAAAAAAAATTACCATAAAATAAAAATATCATAAAACAAGGAAAAAAAGAAGAAGATGAATAATGATTATGCATGCTTTATAGAATTTCCCCTTCGAAAATTATTAAAACTAATAGATTTGATATAATCAGGTAAATTATTTATGCTTTTTGGAATCAATTAAAATAGATAATTTTCTTAAAGCTCATAAAATCATTTTATTATTAGTATTTTTGTGATAAAATTTTTAAATAAAAATCCAATTGTGAATAAAATCTCTCTCCTGATTTGAGAGAAAAAAGGTAAATTCAACGAGATCCACAAGGCGAGCAATCATTCATCCCAATAATCCGTCCCCACTCCCAAACCAATGTCCCCAAAAGCATCCTTTCCATTGGTTTGGTTCATGCTGCCAATCTGTGTTCAATTGTGAGGCGTTTCCACGGAGGTGGGTCCCTTTCCCAGCTTTATTACATTGATGGATCGCTCTCGTCAGAATTACCACGGGAAACAAAATTATTGTCGTTTGTCATGGATTATGAATATGATCTCACACTAATCAAATTTCCTGCGGCGACAAATAAAATGGTTGACCTGATCAAAACGCTACCAGAGTCCTTCATACAGTTGGATTTCCTACCAAGGAAAAATCATTGTTCCTTTTCATCAATGATGGGAAGGTTTCTTAAGGCGAATATAATAATAATAGTTTAATGTAATTTCCTACAATGGTTTGTCCTCTAGCTGCTTTGCTTCGAACCTAAGAAAGAATATCGCCCCAGCCCAAGTGAGAATTGACGTTCCCGAACAAGCTGAGCTGGAAATCTCTGAGGAAAGGAAGCGGGTACTATTGAGAAAATATTCTTCAAAACTCAAAAGAAAAAGGACTAGTCTTAGTCTAGTCCTGCACGCTACCTGCACAAATTTACCTCAGTTTCGCATGAAAATGAGAATGTTTATTGACCGTTAAATCCAGGATTAGATTATCATTTTGGATCGTGTCGTGTTTGTGCAGCCTATCTTGTCAAAGACAAGTGAAACACAAACACTCCCACCCAATGCGCTGACAACATTGAATTTTCATGAGACAAAACAACAGAGGAATCCTGTTTGGTTTGAATTATTATTATTATTATAATAATATAATTACTCTTTTTGCAAGCACGTGATTCTAGTGTGGAAGCATAGTTGCAGGAGAGACGAGCGGTAGTTGTGGGAGAATTATAGGTGAAGAATGGCGGGTCATACTGTCTTTTTCATATTTAGCAATTCCTATTGATTAGACATAAATACTGATTATTGTAACACCACAAACAGTTTCATTTCAGCTGAGATTTTTTTTTTCTTTATTTTAAGATTCATTTCTTTTCCTTACAGAAGTAGGAAAATTATTTCTCTCAGCATAAATGCAAAGATTCAATCATAACAAATCTTGCATTACCTTACTCTTTTGAAGGTAAGGAATAGTACTAGTACTTCTTTGCTATATAGATTGATATTCACGTTTAGCTTGTGCAAGTCTTGACAAATTATACATTAAATTGCAACTCGAGGGCTGTTTTCTATTACAGCTTGTTTAAGCTCTTAAAATGGTGATAAGACCAGATCAATCTGCTGCTAGTATTGAAGGTTTATATATGAGCTGGCTGCTTTAATTTCTCAGTTTTGAACTTCAGATTTCTATTATACTAGTATTATTGCTTTGCATCAGCCATAGAAATTGGTTCCATCTAATTTTTATGTACAGGTTAGAGAGTTCTTTTATGTTCTTCAGGGTTGCAAACTTAGAGCTGTACTTCTCTGTTGCTAACAATCTGCAGTACCATCCATTCAAGGTACTCTGTATTTGGTGTTCTAGTTCTGGCTTCCTTCTTTGCTTTCCATTTTACAGAATAAAGAACAGAGATTGTCTCACTTTTCTTTTCCTCATGGAAAAAAGATATTTGGTGTCTTCTCACTTCTGTTTCTTATGGGAAAGTAAGGACAAGAATGATTGAATCTTATGGCATTAATGATTTGAGTTTATCTTAGTATAAAGTTTTAGTTTTCCTGTTGTTTCCTGCTCAAGTAATCACTGTAACACATTGGATTACGGGAAAGCATGTGGTGTGAAGGAGATTTCCTTTTCAGGTGTAAAGCATGCCCCATTCAAATCTTTGGAACTTGAGTTATGCTTTCTTTTCTCCTGGATCCCTGATACATCGTAGATCATACATATGGGCTGTCTAACTTCCATGCTTTAAGCTACATAGAGCTTTCGTTTCACCAACATTACACTTCCTCACTCAAGTGTGTGTGTGTTAAAGTTCCTTTTATCCGGTAGCTGTTCATGCATACTCAAACTCTGTTTTCACATCGTGTTTTTACACAATACGAACATTTCTAGTAACATTTCACATGCGCTGATTCTGTGGACTATGATTTGCTATAACTTTGTTTTATAACGAAGTTTTATTGTAATGTTAACTTCAAAATCGGCTTCGCTCGTAGGACTGAATTTCTTGGCGAAGTTCTGCAATGGAGTTACTTAATTTGTTCATTACATCATTGGTACCAGTTATAAAAGTACTACTGGTTATTGCTGTTGGCTTAGTCCTCGCAACAGAACGTATTGATCTTTTGGGGACAAGTGCAAGGCACCATTTGAATAATGTAAGTTCTCATTTATTGATCTTTTGGAGACTGAAGGTCCTAAAGTCGCGAGCCTTGCATGCAAAATGATTATGGTGCAAAGTAATTGCTGAGTAAATGGTGTCTTTTATTAATCCAAGAAAAGCAGGGAGAAATATCCTGCTGCCGGTAAAAAACTGTACAGAACTATATATTTACAAATACAAATGTAAAAGTAAGTAACCTGTACAGTCCATTACACAGTCTGTACAAAGGGAAAAATTCTTGGCAGTGTCAACTATCAAGTTGAGAGCCATTCGGCTTAAAACCCACATAATCAAGAATACCAGTGAAAATCTTATCTTCTGCTCTCCCTTGCTGGCCATACTTCCTGCTATTTTGCTCTGACCAGATACAGTAGATATGTGCACTCCAAGCTAACTTAAGTATAGTAACATGAAGAGACTTACCCTTGAGGTGTTGAATCCAATCAAATTCACCATGCCAATCCACCACAGTCCTAGCATTTCAAGAACACTGAAGCACCTTACCCCAGACTTGCTTGTAAAAACTAAAAACAGCACCCAAAAAAATAGATGATCTCTATCTTTATTATCCTGCCCACAAAGAAGACAAGTACTGCTAGTAACCATACCCCAACTGCTAAGCCTCTGTAAGGTGGGAAGTCTATCCAAGATAGCCATCCAAGATATCAGAAGCCTGTCCGAAGTCACTTTGGCTCCTTTACCTTGTTATATAGTATACTAAATTGACCAACGGAAAAGTTACAGATACTTATACTGCTGCAAAATAATAAAATCAAAGTCAGCCTGAACAGATCGAGAGAGTGAGGAGATCATACATTAAGTTGCCAAGTAGAAAATTTTTTTTTATATAGCTCATTAAGCATTTTTTTTTTCAATAGTTATTAAATATCTTTCACTTGCCTACTTGAGGGACTATATTGTATGTATGACTGTTCATATTTAAGTTCACTCTTTCTAACTCTTTAAATCATTATTCTTTCCTTCTCCCCCACAAATGCTTGTATAGACAAAGGACTAATCATAACAAATTCATTTGGGCAGCTGGTATTCTATGTTTTCTTTCCAGCTCTGATCGGCTGCAGTCTTGCTGATACGATCACTATTGAGAATCTGGCTACCTTGTGAGTTCAGATATGTTCACTTCATTTCACTAAATGTCAAACAAACTTGAAGTATATATTCCCACTCATTTAACCTATATATCATTTTATTGGATGCATGCTTAGGTGGTTTATGCCGGTAAACATCTTTATCTCATGTATCATCGGTTCAGCATTTGGATGGATACTTGCAAAGATTACAAGAACTCCTCGACACCTAAACGGCCTGGTAATCGCTTGCTCTTCTGCTGGTAAGAAGATTTCTTCAGTAGTTATTGTTATGCTAATGCTCTATAGTATGCCCCTATTAAGGGTATAGCTTTCTCTACCTTAATCATAAAAGTCCATTTCTATAGAACTGATAGATAAGCATGTGAGCTATGTCTTACTATAAACATAAAAAAATATTGTAAAATTACAATCTTATCCTGTGAAAATAAGATTTGAGCTAAGGAACATTTCAGTTTTAGTACTATATACAATATCATTATGCATGGAATGGAGACAAATAGAAAGAAACCGTAATGATAAAAGTTGGCCAATATGCAGATTAATGAAAGCCATAACTGACCTCTAAAAAAAAAAAAAAGAAAAACCATAAAACTTGAACAAGCATGAGAAGGATAATCATAGTACGATTTGAAATTTGACAAACACAAATCAGGATCTTGTTGGACTTTACTAAATCTAACAGAGGATGGAGCCTGAGAACATAGTGTTTATTTTCTTTTCTTCGATGGAGGAAAAGAAAACAAAATGATATATGTGATATGTTGTCTAGCAAGTTGCATATCAGCAAGAATTTGGAAACCCTGCTCAGATTTTGAAGTACAGTATATCATTTGTTCCATGTTTTTCACCACCTCCATCTTTAATTAATTTCCTTCAATATATATATTTTTTCCATTGGCGTCATTGCCTAAGGCTCGTGTGTTTGATGTTCACAGCAAATTTGGGAAACATGCTTCTTATCATACTTCCAGCCATCTGTGAAGAGACAAATAGTCCATTTGGAGATTCATCCACCTGCTCTGCATATGGAGAGGCTTATGCTTCACTTTCTCTAGCGGTATTGTCTATTGCTCTTGCTCCATGACTATGCAAATGAAGAAGTAAAATAATAAGACATGTTTGTGATTAAATATTAGATGTCACTCGATGCCTGCCCTGATTTCTTCTCTACTGCTTAGTAGAGTAAAAGGGATTTTCTAATGCATATTCTGATTTCCCATTGAGTAAAGGGGTACATCTTTTTTGTTTCCCGCTTTGAATACATTTTCGTGGTGTCATTTTTGTTTAGAGCACATGCCTTTCCCTTAAAAACTCTCAAGAAAGAATGAGCCCCAAGGGTTGAGACACCTCGCTCTAACCTTATCATAGCAGCATTCTCTGAACTATGAGTTGTGACCTTCAGGCAATTTCATGGTTGAAAATATAGGAGGTCATATTCCCGCCAGATTTGAATGCCAAATTAAGGGCAGGCAGTTCCTACAACTGTTGGTCCAAGTGGAAATGGTCAAAATGTATGTCAATTTGGTTTAGTGACAAGATTTAGAAGCAGCAATTGAGAGCATTGGATGTTCACAAGTCTGTTTATTACAAGGCAACCTTAAAAATTGATAAGTGGCACATAGAACTTGCTGCATGAACACACTTAGTAGTTCAGTTTTTCTTTCAGCTACGTACGACTATAATGACTTTGTAATTTTGTTGCTAACAATACAGATACAAGCAATTTATGTCTGGTCCATTTTGTATTTTATTATGCGGACGTCCGCAAACTATGAAGCTGAAGATATCAAGGCAAATGACTGTACAATCATTGTAAAGACTTCTGGAGAAACCACAGACATACTCTCGGACACCTGCACAGAACCTTTACTCGTGTCAAATGGTTGCTCAGGGGACAACATATATCTAGTTGGCTCAACTCAAATCAGAGATGAGGAGAATGAGAAGGTTTATTTCCCCTTTTTACTTCGAATACAATTCTGCTCCCAAT
The DNA here is from genome assembly GCA_033439115.1 of Firmiana major. Lineage (NCBI taxonomy): Eukaryota > Viridiplantae > Streptophyta > Magnoliopsida > Malvales > Malvaceae > Firmiana > Firmiana major. The sequence goes on along the minus strand of CM065913.1, from coordinate 31,085,282 downwards.
AAAACTGAGAGCGATAGGGTGAATTAAAAGTATGAGAAAACTCATAGTACACTCTTATTGTGTAGTTATGATTTTGTCCCGAGTCTTATTAGAGCATGTTGCATTTGACAATAATGAAACTTTCATCCTTTTTCCTTTTGGAAAATGGTAGAAGGGTTGCTTGAGACTTTGGATTATTCAAATACTAACTTTTTTCTCATGATGTTCTCTTAGATTTCAACTTTTGGAAAGATCAAGCAATGTTTTATAACCGTTATTAGAAGCAAGAGCCTGAAGATGATATTTGCACCATCTACAATTGCAGCGGTATGCTCCTTGTCTTGGTTATCTTCTATGAAGACTGTTAAGAAGAAATTAATTACCTTCTTCCCTACCTATCAAGTGCTCATTTAGTAAAATGCATTTGAAATAAAGAAGCACCATTCAGTTCAGCAGATAGCAATCCAAATTATTTTGGAATGAACGGGTACAATGTACCTTTAAAATAAAGATCAAGGGAGAAAAAAAAAGGATTCCTTCTATAATTACCTAACTATCATGGTGGCGATGAGTACAATAATATATAGAGGTTTAGTTTTCGAAATTTACTTGTTTTGGTTTTGGCAGGGTGATGTAAAGTGCTGTATGTCAACTTCTTGTCTGCGTTTTGGTTGTGCCACAGTGGGAACTTTAGAGCTTAGACTAATATGTTTGGTGCTTTCTTTTATAGATTATTGGGTTTATTGTCGGAATAGTCTCTCCAATTCGAAAGACACTGATTGGTAATAGCGCTCCCCTTCATGTCATCTACAGCTCCATAGAATTGATAGGGTACGTATATAAATCCTGACACGTACTCTGTTTTGCTCCCAGTCTTGAGGCTGGTTTCTTTCCAATCTTTCTGTATTCTTACACTTGTCGATAATTTGGTTTATATATATATATATATATATATATATATATATATATATATATATTTATTTATTTGATTAGAGAGGCCGGAATCCCATCCATTACCCTGATAGTGGGAGCAAATCTTCTTAAAGGTAATTTTGTAATCAGCAGTTTTTAGTGATGCTCTTGTTGGAGTATGACAATGCCTAACCCAGCTGCTTTCATTTGCTCTCCAGGGTTGAGAGGGTCAGGAGTGGGAACATCCCTTATTGTAGGCATTATTGTGATAAGGAATATTCTGTTGCCTGCATGTGGCATTGTTGTTGTAAAAGCTGCCAACTTTTTAGGTTTGGTGGAGTCAGACTCATTTTATCAGTTCACTCTTCTGCTGCAGTATGCCATTCCACCCGCAATGAACATAGGTACACAGATGGATTGATGACTCTCCTGCTGCTATTGACATATTGACAGAAATTCTCAATCTGATTTTCCTTTCTTGTGAACCTGCAGGTACCATAAGCCAGATGCTAGGAACCGGAGAGAGCGAGTTTTCTGTGCTTATGCTTTGGAATTATGCTGTTGCCGCATTCTCTCTCACGCTCTGGACAGCCTTCTACATGTGGCTTGTCACTTAATTAAGTCAGACTTTGGAATCCTGACTCATCAACGGCCCAAGGGAATTAAGAAGCATTCATCTTGATTCTTGTCGACATGGCAGAGCTGGGCTGTCCAATCTACCAAACCATTACTCCCCTCAAATCAAATCTTATTTCATTTTCCAGTTGCATCAATCTTCTGTTATTCGTTGGTAAATTAAATAATATTTTTTTCAATTCTTAAATTTGATTCATATATCTATTCTCTTCTTCAACTAAAAGAAAGAAAATAGCTCTTCATCTTATCACAATCAAAATTATTTTAGTTCAGAGTAAAGTTGAGAAGAATATCAAAAAAGGGAGTCCCTCTGTAATCAACAATTGATTACTTTTTTTTTTTCATAATCATGGAAACTATTTGATTCAATCAACTTATAAATTCAGATCACAAAAGTATGCCGGTATGGTGTTTAACCAAAACCTATAGTGATTTATCTCACATTCTAATATCTATCTATCTATCTATACAATAAATTTTGGATGCAAACATGGTTTCTCGTGCGTTCCTGTTATTTGTTTTGTTGATTGCCGCGTTCTCGCTATCTTATGCCGCCACATGGCCGCCTTCTATTTAGTCCACTTGTTACCCTTATTCTTACGATTTTGCCCTTGTATACAATAAAAAAGCATGGAAAAGCCGGCCTCTCGACTTCAAGGGAATTTACAGTTTTGTCTTTGGTTGGGCTTTTTCATTTTGCTATCACTCTGTGCAATGGGCTTTTTATTTTGTTCAACATGGTAATTTTGTTTCTCATCAATATTGGTTATTTACTGAGTCCCGCGGTCTCTTGGTGTTAGGTCAATGTATCAGAAAAATTAGAAACAAAATTTAAAATAAAAAATTAGAAAAACAAAGGATGGGAATGTTTGAGTCTATATTTTTACAAACTCTGGAACAAAGCAAAAGACATAGAGAAGACTGTAGTTTCACAATCTCATTCCATCATCTTTCTTTCAAATATTTTCCTCTCCCTATTCTCTTGCACAACAAAATTTTCAAACCCTAAAACTTTTACTTTTGTTATAAGCACCATCTTAATGTGCCACGTGGCATCGTCACAATATACCACATGGCACGTAAAAATTAACTACAGATAAAAAGAGATTTCGTGTTGAAATTTATTCAGATAATTTTATCTTTGAGTATCTTTGACTATTGTAGGTGGACAAATACGTAATTAAAAATGGAATTAACCCCTATAAATAAGGATCATGTATGATTGCACTTAATTCTTTATTTTTTACTTTACTGAAACTCTATCAAAGTTCGATTCTGATTTAAGCATCGAAGTGTTTACGTAGGGAACAACCTCTGTGTCCCTCTGATTATTCATGTTCTTACAAACCTTTCGGTAACACGTGGTAAAAAGATCGAAGTGAAGACATCAGTAATACATCATTTTTGTTTTTGGCAACAACAATGGCGTCGTATGTAGGAATTGATAAAAAAACTTTTTGCTCTACAACAATGGTGCGGACACGTTCGGCAGCAAGGAGGAGTGATGAGAATAAGGATGTGGCAAGCTCTCTAGTTCGCGACTTTGGGAATGAAGCCTAGGGGGAGAGAGAGTCAAATATGATGTAACCCCTATAGCAGAATTTGAAGTTATGAGGAAACAAGGGGAAGAAACTATCCAAGCCTTACGCGCTATGGTTGATTTGTTCAAGGGTGTCTTCCCGCAAGTGAATCTGTCATCGGCCATTCAAAACCTAGTGGGAGAAAGAACATAGAGAATAAATACTTTGGAAGCTGAAGAGCTCGGGCGTGAGATTGGAGAAGGCTTGAGGAGTCAGGGTGCTGGAAACACTGTACGTCTAGCTGCGGAAGACCTATTACGTGAGGCTGAGGAAGACCTCATGAGCGAGGCAACGGAAGATCTAAGGCACCAGGGTGTGCGAGACTTCCCGCGCGAGAGTGTGGAGGACCGAATGTGCCAAAGTGCGCGAGACTTCTTGCGTGAGAGTATGGAAGACCTAATGAGCCAGGGTGCACAAGACCCTACGAAAGACCTTATGCGCCAGGGTGCGCAAGACCCCATGCGCGAGGGTGCGAGAGACTTGGGGTGTTAGGGTGTGCGAAACCCTGCAGAAGACCTAATACGCCAGGGTGTACAAAACCCCCTGCGTAAGGGTGCGAGAGACTTAAGGCGTCAGGGTGCGTGAGACCCTACGGAAGACCTGATGAGCCAGGGTGCCTGAGACCCCATGCGCGAGTGTGCGTGAGACCCCATGTGTGAGGGTGTGAGAGACTTGGGGCGCCAGGGTGCGCGAGACGCTGCGGAAGACCTGATTCGCCAGTGTGTGTGAGACCCCATGCGCGAGGGTACAAGAGACTTAGGGCCTCAGGGTGCGTGAGACGCTGCGGAAGACTTGATTCGCCAGTGTGTGCGAGACCCCATGTGCGAGGATGTGAGAGACTTGGTACGTCAGGGTGCACGAGACCTTGTGAAGACCTGATACGCCAAGGTGCGCAAGACCCCATACGCGAGAGCGCGCGAGACCCCATTCGCGAGAGTACGCGAGACCTGGGACGTCAGGGTGCGCAAGACCACCTGCGGTCGAGTGCAGAATATCTGGGACGCCAGGGTGCGGAAGACCTCTCGTGCTAGGCTGCGGAAGGCTTGAGGCTTCAAGTTATGAGGGACTCTGCACGAGAGATTGTTAAGGGCTTACGACGCTCGAATGTCGAAAGTCTTGAAAGTCCAACTGGGATGGATGTTGGATATATGGATGGTATATGAGGTGTTGAAATGACGAGATCCCATACGAGGAGGAGAGACCTGCACAGTAAGGGGAAAGAGGTTGTTGACTGCGACCAAACTGATTCATGTAACACCGAAAAGGTTCAAGATCGACCTGCACCCATGGCACAAGATGCCACGGACATGAAGAGAATGGTTGAACGAATCTTAGAGGAGAAAATGTTGGTTCTGGCTAAAGAGAACTAGAGAAGAAAAATCTCATTCAGTACAACGATCATGGGAAAACCACTGCCCTCAAAATTCAAGATACCACAGATAACAGCTGTGACAGCTCGGAAGTGCAAAAAATAGAGCTAATTTAAAATTTTTCTTAAATTAAAACTAACAACTCTGGTGCATTCTTGTACAGTATCATTTAATCAACAACGTCAAAGCTAGTCATTATACCCAAGATCACACAATTCATACTTAATTAAATCAATTACATAACATCCCAAAAAGAATCAACCCATAAGTCTCAACTCGTTTCTTTCATATCATCCTAATTACATCCCCAAATACTTATCACAAATGTCTGTATTACATCATTGTCTAAATACAAAATGAATTGAATTATACCTTATGCGTGTACAAGCGATAGCTTGGGGAGATCTTATCCACCAGCCTATATCACGTACGCGGCAGGCTCTACTTCAAGTAATTTGGAGGGGGAGGAAAAATGGTGAGCTCTCAAAATGCTCAGTAAGGAGGATAAAGGAAGTTATAGAAATCATCATCACAAACACAATATGATGGAAATAATGAGCATGCAAGTCGTTATAGAAATAACTGTGTAAAACAATGACATTAGCATAAAACACGTGATAAAATTCACCAATCACATTATATCAAATCTCATAGCGTGATATAAATCACAGTAGTAAAATTCACATCATCATCAAATAAATCGAGACTATACATTTATAAAACTCAGATAAAACTCATCGTCATAGGCACATCAAAACGATTGAATTCGTCCCCTAGGCGGACATCCCCAATCGAGGAATTTCGTCGACAATAATACACACATAGCCATGGTTCGTTGTAGTCGTCAGTCTTACATGTTATCACAGCACAGCCCGATCTTACATGCTATTAAAGCAAAGTCACTCATCGCTACCACGGAGCGGGGTCATCTCACGTTACTAGAACAGAGACGTCGATTTTACATGCTACTAGAGCACGGCCCGACCTTACATGCTACAAGAGCAAAGCCCGATGTGCATCTCATGACAAGTCATAGTTTCAATAAAAATCGTTTTGCCTTCACGTAGAGCTCTTAGTGATTATCACAAAACCTATTTCGGTTATAACACATTGTGTTCACATTTACACAAAACTCATCAAATCGAGGTCAAGCCGACAAAACACTCACACAGTAAAAACATGTCATTGTTGTATATAAATCGTTTTACCTTCACGTAGAGCTTATGGTGGTTATCACAAAAACTCATTTTGGTTATAAACCATATGTGTTCACAATTACACAAATCACATCAGAAATCGAGCTCAAACCAGTAAAACACTCACACGTTTATCAATACATCAAATCATCTCATAAAACATGTTCATTCATCAAACTCTTTTTCATGCTTTTAAAACGTTTTCATTCACTAGAAAACTCACAAGCACAAATGGTTTATTTCCCTTACGTCTTGCACCTTGCATGGTACAATATCCTCGACTCTCGGACTAGCCTCGTTTCCCACATTGGATTCTCGAGCTGTCCACACACATCATTAAATCATCAATATTCATCATTTTAATTTTCCATCTTTTTCTCTTACTCATTCTAACTCAATATTATCTCAAAACCCTTTTTTACATCTTTATCATCACTTTGGTTAGCTCATAACCATAACAAGATACCCACATCTCATTTTTCATCTATGCTCATTGTTTGTTTTCCCTCATAACTTTGATATCTCTAACCAAATATATGTATATGTGCATTTATTCACAAATATACCCTATGATAATGCTTAAACCAAGGATCTTGTGAGCTTACCTAGCTTGTCCTCTCTTGACCAAGTTGTAGAATGCTTGTCTCTTCCCTTTGCTCAAGCCCACCTTTGATTTTCTAGTATGTTGTTCTTCTTACCAAGAGGAACAACTTTGTCTCTTGCCCGTTTGTCTAATTTTGTCTAGAATATGGTGAATCTTAGAGAGAGAAAGCTTGGTTTGGGTGTAAATGGTGAGGGTTTGGGTTGCAGAGAGAGAAAGGCTCGATTTCAGGCGAAAATCTCGTGATCCTTATATAGACAGCGCTTATGAGATCGATCTGGTATTGAAGGAGATCGATCTCTGCTTCATTTCAACTGCTCCATCTACTCCATCAACAACTACAAGATCGATTTGGTCGAGGTGAAGATCGATCTGTTCTTCTAAGAGGAGATCGATCTGGCATTAAATTAAGGATCGATCTCTTCTAGGCCGAGAGTTAAGGAGATCAATCTGGCAAAGGGAGGAGATCGATCTACTCCAACCCGAGAGCTAAGAAAATTGAAATGCTTGTATTAAGGATCGATCTCTTCATTTATAGAACGCTTAGCAGATCAATCAGGCCCCATTGGAGATCGATCTACCTTATTCCATTGCTCAAATAAGAGCATTTTTGGCTCTTTCAGATCGATATTTCCTTTAATAAGATTGATCCGGCATTCATATTTTTCAGATTTTACTGCAGTTTTCTAAGTAACTCACACAAAACATCTTTAATTTGCTGTCATAGTCATTTTCTCATCCAACCACCTTTAAGACTTGAAAACTTCATCTCCTTATATTTCATTAGATTTAAAACTTGTGTGTACATCAACATATCATAATTACACTCACCAAATTACTAATCTCACATTGCAAATCTTACAACTAAAGTACATAAAATTTACAGTTCTCACAACAGCATATGCCAAAAAGACTAACCCTTATGACCATGTTAAAAATTATGAGTCGTTAATGCTACTACATGGATGGGATTATGTGTAAGGCATTCTCCCTAACCTTAACTGGTCACGTACTAAAGTGGTTCAACAACTTACCATAAGGGTCTATTTCGTCTTTCAATCAATTGAGAAGTGAATTTCAGAAGGTCTTTGTGATAAACAGCCAGAAGAGGAAAGAGGCCACCTATCTGCTCACCCTAAGATAAGGGAACAAAGAATCACTAAAAAGCTATGTAAATCGATTCTGTGATGCTACTATTGAGGTACGTGATCTACAAGTTGGACTAACAGTGACATCTATGTTATAAGGGATAAGATCTAAAAAGCTACAAGAATTGTTATCTTTGGATCAGCCAACGACAGTTTCAGACTTGTTCTCTAGAGCAAACAAGTATATCACTCAAGAGGAGGTGATGAAAATGATATCAACGCGGGACCTTAAAGAAAGAAGGAAGCGAGAAAGAGAGTCTAATGAGAAGAACATAGGAAGATCTGACAAGTTTGGCAAAGCCCCAAAGCTGAAGTATGCTAATCACACGTAATTTAGTGAACCGCGTGTTTCAATCCTAGCAGCGATCGAAAGAACTAGGATGCTTCAATTCCCTTGGAGAGGTGAGGGAAATCTAGGATGAGACCTTAGGTCCTACTGTAGCTTCCACTAAGCCTTTAGTCATTCAACTGAGAAGTGTCGGGATCTAATGAATCAGCTTGAGAAATTAGCTATAGAAGGGTTGTTAGATCGTTTCGTACAAGAAATGAAAGGAATCTATATCCTGTGCACGGTCGAAGAGAAAACAGACTGTGAGATAGACGCAATAATAACAGAGGAAATATGAGGATAAACGAAGAGAGAGAAAATGAGGCAAGGCAAAGAGAACGTAAGAATCAGCAGATAGATAATGAAGCTACAAGAGCCGCTATTCATGTCATTTCTGGTGGAGAATATGTAGCTGGTAGCTCGTCTGCTTCACGGAAGGCTTATGCTAGACAAGCATACCAGGTCCATTCTGTGATGAAAACGCCTGAAGGTGGAGAGGCGATTACCTTCACGCCTGCTGATCAAGGAGATGTTATTGTCCTGCATGATGATCTTATGGTCATATCGACAGTCGTAGGTAAACATCTGATAGGCCAAATTCTAGTTGATAATGGAAGCTCCGTGAACCTTATCTATTGGAATTGTTTCAAAAAAATGAATCTAAGTGAAGACAAATTGAAGCCCGTGACTACCCCCTGTTTGGCTTCACAGGAGAGAAAGTAAGGGTGGCGTGGTCGATTGAACTACCAATTACTTTGAGGGGAGACCCTAGGAGTGTTACAAGACAGATTTTATTTATGGTGGTCAAATCAACATCTCTGGCGTATAATGTTATTCTTGGACGACCATTGTTGAGTGACATGAGAGTCGTACTCTCTCCGTCTTATCTACTGATGAAGTTTCCAACTCCCAAAGGTGTGAGGCAGGTAAGAGGAGATCAAAGCAGAGTGAGAACATGCAATGTTGCATCAACTACTTGTAAGGGGGTTCAGAGGAAAGAAACCCTTACTATTACTGAATCACCTAAGCCGAGACCTATTAAAGAAATGGAAGAAGTAACATTAGAAACTGGTGATAAAGAAAAGAAAATGTAAATCGGGGGTCAAATGAGGCCTAAAGTGAAGAGATAGATGATAAAATGCTTGAAAGAGAACATCGATGTCTTCGCATGGACCCCTGCTAACATGTCTAGAATTGATCCAGAAGTCATCTGTTATGAGCTTAACGTGTTGTCCGAGGCAAAACCTCTCAAACAGAAAAAAAAAACTTCGCCCCTGAAAGACATCAAGTCATTGAAGAAGAGATAGACAAGTTGCTTGAGGCTGGATTCATCCGGGAAATCCTATATCCGGATTGGCTAGTGAATGTGGTGATGGTAAAGAAAGCCACCGAAAAATAGAGAATGTGTGTGGACTTTATCGACTTAAATAAGGATGTCCAAAAGACTCGTACACATTGCCCCGAATAGATATGCTAGTAGATGAAACTTTGGGATACGAGTTTCTTAGTTTTTTGGACGCATTCTTCAATTAGCATCAGATCCTAATGCACCCCGAAGATGAAAAAAGATGTCTTTCATCACCGATAAAGGTACTTTCTGTTACAGAGTGATGCCATTTAGCCTAAAAAATGTAGGTGCTACTTATCAGCGTATGGTGAACAGAATTTTTATGGATATGCTTGGCAACACAATGGAAGCTTATGTGGATGATATGATTGTGAAAAGTAAAGAATGAGAATCTCATGCTTTGCGGTTATCCAAAGCCTTTGAAGTTCTAAGGAAGTATAACATGAAGCTAAATATCAACAAGTGTTCGTTCGGAGTCCAATCCGAGAAGTTTTTGGGATTCATAATAACCAATCGTGGGATCGAGGCCAACCCTGAGAAAGTTCAAGCCATTTTGAACATGAGGTCTCCAATTACTTTTAAAGAGGTGCAAAGGCTGAAGGGGAGAATAGATGCATTAAACCGTTTCTTGTCAAAATCTGCTGAAAGGAGCCTACCGTTCTTCAAGACACTCCGAGGTGGGAAGAACTTTGAATGGACTGAAGAATGTCAAGTGGCTTTTGAGGAGTTGAAGGAATATTTGAAAGAACTCTCGTTACTGTTAAGGCCTTTAACCGGGGAGCATCTGTTTATGTATCTTGGGGTAGGCGATAAAGTGGTTAGTGCAGTTTTACTAAGAAGAACCGCAGAAGGAGATAGGCCAGTTTACTATGTGACCAAAGTGCTTCTAGAGCTAGAAACAAGGTATCCGTAAGTTGAGAAAGTAGCTTTAGCACTTGTCATGGTTGCGCGAAAACTGCGCCCTTATTTTTAGGCACATTCGATAACAGTACTAACAAATCAACCTTTGAGACGGATACTCCAAAAGTCTGAGCATTTTGGAAGGTTAGTGAAGTGGGCTGTTGAACTCGGAGAGTACGACATCTCTTTTCAGCCTCGACAAGCTATCAAAGCATAAGTACTGCCAGATTTTATTGTTGAGTGCACATGTCTAGAACATCCCAATGTGGAAGAGATGGAATGGTGGAAATTATTTGTTGATGGAGTGTTAACTGTCAGAGGAAGCGAAGCTGACATTGTACTAGTATCACCAGAAGGAGAAATGTTGGAGTATTCTCTACGCTTTAATTTTTCTATTTCCAACAATGTGGCCGAATATGAACCTTTAATTGGTGGCATGAAACTCGCAAGGGAGCTCCAAGTTTGAAACTTGCTAGCTATGTTAACCAGTTCAACGAGTAGTATGAAGTTCGAAAATCTACTCTCATTCCGTACTTGGAAAAAGTTGTGAGATCTGAGAATTTTAGATATATTTTAATGATGTAATAAGAACTTGAAGTGTAATTTATTGAGCTAAGTGAATTATGAAAATTATATTTGGAGATTTATATGTAAGTGTTTAACATAAGTGTGAAACTAAGAGGTCAGATCGATCTTGGAAAAGGAGAGATCGATTTGGTAAGTTAAAAATGACAAGGAAGGAGAAATTTAAGGAGCAGATCGATCTCCAATGGAAGAGGATCGATCTCCAAATGTTTCTGTTTGGGAGAAGATCGATCTCCTCAAGGAGCAGATCGATCTCATAAAGCCATAAAGAGATCGATCTCACCCCTCAACAGATCGATCTCCTAGGCATAAAATTGCCCTAAATCGTCCCCAAATTCAAATGCAGATCGATCTCATCAAGAGTTAGATCGATCTCCTACCCTCCGTCTATATAAGGAACCCCTGCTTTCTCCTGCAATTTCATTTTCTCTCTCTTTAAAACCCTATTTCTGTCGAAGCCCTAGCTTTCTCACTCATCCAAAGCACCCATTTCTGTCCAAATCAGAGGCTGTGGCAAGAAGAAAAGTTGTTCCTCATCAAAGGGAGAACAACATACTTGGAAATCGAAAGACGGATTGAATCGAGGGAAGAGATAAGCTCTCCACAACGTTTTGGGTAATTTCTAAACCTCGATCTTGATATTTGAGATGATTTTGGTGATAATGGTTGTTGGCATCGTGTTGAAGTAGCTGGAAAATGATTAGGGATTGATGAAATTACAACGTAATTGGAGTGATAATGATATTTAGCAATTTTGGTAATTTTGGAAATTTTGAGCTATAAATGGAAATTTAGACAATGAGGTGAATTAGCATAGATATTATGGCATGGGCAGTGTAGGATGTTGAGATGTTGTGAATGAGATTGTGGATTGAGATAGAGTTAGGAGAAATGAGAGATTTGAGGTGTTATGAGCAATTATGCTCGATTTTGAGAATTGAGGTTACTGTGATGATGAGTATTGATGTTTTAATATCGTTTGGACAGCTCGGGAGTTTCAGAGTGGAATGCGAGACTAGTCCGTGACAAGGGGGAAACAATTGCACTATACGAGGTGTAAAGAGGTAAGGGAAACTAAACCATTTGTGTATGTGATTTATAAAACAAGCAAGTTGAGTGTTGTGTTGTGATATAATTGCACAAGGTTTTTATAGCCGGTTGGAGCCCAATGTTTTTATGAGTTTATAAGCTACGTGTGAAACCGCTTTATAAACCGTTGAGTTTATGTGAGAAATGAATTGGGCTCTACGTTAAGGCAATATTGAGATTTATGAAATGTATGCGTGCTTTGCCGGTTGGAATCGGTTTTAATATGTTTTGTGTCGAGTACAAAACGATTTTAAATGAGTTTTTATGAGGGAAAAACCACTATGAGTTCTACGTGAAGGCAAACCAGTCTTATGTGATAAAGACTTAGGTGTGTGATTTTGAGTACACACCGGGCATTGCTCTGATAGCATGTAAGTCTGATTCTTCTCCGTTCTGGTAACGTGAGATCCCCCAATCTGTGGCTGTGCCACGTATATTTGGTGGCTGTTGCCACGTGAGATTCCCCAATCTGTGGCTGTGCCACGTATATTTGGTGGCTGTTGCCACGTGAGATTCTCCAATCTGTGGCTGTGCCACGTATATTTGGTGGTTGTTGCCACGTGAGATTCTCCAATCTGTGGTTGTGCCATGTATATTTGGTGGCTGTTGCCACGTGAGATTCCCCAATCTGTGGTTGTGCTACGTATATTTGGTGGCTATTGCCACGTGAGATTCCCCAATCTGTGGCTGTGCCACATATATTTGGTGGTTATTGCCACGTGAGATCCCCCATTATGTGGCTATGCTACGTATATTTGGTGGCCGTTGCCACATGAGAAACTCCATTCTGTGGCTGTGCCACGTATATTTGGTGGCTGTTGCCACGTGAAACCCTATTCTGTGGCTGTGCCACGTGTGAATCTAAATCAGTGGCTATGCTATGTGTGTTTGGTGGCTGCGCCATGTGCATTATTATTACAGTGATTTTATCACGGATCTTGAGAAAGCCATTATCGCATTATTTTCACATGCTTGTTACTACTCTAGACTGAGCATTTTTACTTCATGTTTTCACATGATTTGAGATATGAGAATGTCGTTTTGAGTACTTTCATGCTATGGTTTTCAAATGAGTATGCTGAGTTTCACATACAAATGAATATTTTATGATGTGCATTATGGTTTATATAATGAATCCCTTACCCCTTTTACTGAGCGATTTAGAAGCTCACCCTATTTTCTTCCCCCCAGATTTCTTCAAGTGAAAAAGGGTTTCCCTGCGACGTACGGAGTAGTGGCTAGTGGAGGACTTGAGCTCTAGGCCATATATTGTATTTTGAGGTATTTTTTATCTTTTCACGTACCCAAACAATTATTGTAATTACAGACACTCGATGTATAACATTGTATGGGATGTATTAGGATTAATTAACTTGAGATTGAATAATGTATTGATATGATATATAATTTCTAGTGATGAGATCCTGAGGTATGATAAATATGATGATGTATGACACTGCACAGGAATGCACCCTTAATTGTGAATTGATGAGTAAAAAGTTTTAAATTGGTCCTATTTTTCGCATTTTTCGACCGTGACAAAAGTCCAGTGGTTAGCTCGATCATTTGATAATTTTCAGCTAACTCAAATTGATCGATCTGAAAATAGACTTGTCGACGCCTTATCTAAGTTAGCATCCTCTAAAGAAGCCATTGGAAGGTCTGTGAAAATAGAAAGGTTGGTGAAGCCGAGCATAGAAGAAGAAGAAGGGGTGCTAGAAATTGAAGTCGGTACTAACTGGAGGACGCCCATTAAACAGTATTTAATGGAGGGAACACTTCCTAATGATAAAGAAGCAACTCGGAGAATGAGAATTCAAAGTGCAAAATTCACTCTAGTGAATGAGGAGCTCTATAAAAGGGGATATACTATGCCACTGTTGAAATGTTTTAGCCCAGAACAAGCCAACTACACATTGGCTGAGGTTCATAAGGCGATATGTGGAGAACATTTAGGAGCCTGAGCTTTAGCAACGAAAATATTCAGAGCAGGATTCTACTGGCCCACGCTTAAGCAAGATGTGCTTGATAAAGTGCGAAAGTGTGATAAGTGTCAAAGATTTGCTCCCTTGATGACTGCCCCAGTATCGGCCATTCAAAGCACATTCCAACCTACACCGTTCGCCCAGTGGGGTTTGAATATACAAGGGCCGTTCACGGTAGCCACAGGTCAAAGGAAGTACTTGTTAGTAGCAACTGATTACTTTACTAAATGGATAGAAGCAAAGCCATTAGCCAGATTACAGAGAAGAAGGTTGAAGCAATGGTCTGGAAAGAGATAATCTGTCGATTTGGGATTCCGAGAATTTTGAATGCAGATCATGGAAAGCAATTTGATTGTGATGCCTTTCAAAATTTTTATAAAGGACTAAGGATCCAACTCAGGATATCTTCGGTATCATACCAACAAGCTAATGGCAAAGCTGAAATCAGTAACCGGATCATACTTCATGGTCTCAAGACTCGCTTGGACAAAGCAAAATGGGCTTGGGTGGATGAGTTGCCTAGTATTTTATGGGCATATAGAACCACAAGTCGAATACCGACAGGGAAAACACCGTTCAGCTTAGTATACGGAACCGAAGCTTTAATACCTATAGAGGTCGGAGGCATCTCACCAAGAATAATTCATTATAGGAAAGAAGTGAATTCTCAGGGCCTACGAGAGAACTTAGATTTACTTGATGAGCAACGAGATCTTGCTGTTATACGGTTAGCTGCCTACCAGCAAAGAGTCGCTCGTTATTACAACTCCCGCGTAAAAGACAGACCCTTGTGAGAAGGAGATCTAGTGTTGCGGAAGTCAGCCATCACTAATGCCTTGAAAGAAGATGAAAAGTTCAGAGCCAATTGGGAAGGACCTTACAGAATTAGGAGAATGATTGAGCCTAGCACATGCACTCTGAAAAATTTACAAGGCAAGAAGATAGTAAAGACGTGGAATACTGATCATCTAAAACCATATTGGCAGTAAAACTTTTATTTATTTAATGTCATTATTGAACTATGGATAGAAATTTCATTTATTGAATTATGATTTATTAATATTTTATTGCCTATTGAGGTTTTCAGCCATACTTATCTAATATGCAAGGGCTTGAAGTGAAAAATGTGCAAGGTAAGCCACGCACCTAATTAAAGGGTTTAAAGCGAAAACTGCGCGAGGTAAGCCATGCACCCAATTAAAGGACTTGCAGCGAAAAATGTGCGAGGTAAGCCATGAAGAAAATGTGTAAGGGCTTGAAGCAAAAAATGCGCCAGATAAGCCACACACCCAATTAAAGGGCTTGAAGCGAAAAATGCGCGAGGTAAGTCATGAAGAAAATGTGCAAGGGCTTGAAGCGAAAAATGCGCCAGATAAGCCACACACCCAATTAAAGGGCTTGAAGCGAAAAATGCACCAGATAAGCCACACACCCAATTAAAGGGCTTGAAGCGAAAAATGCGCGAGGTAAGTCACGAAGAAAATGTGCAAGGGCTTGAAGTGAAAAATACTCCAGATAAGCCACACACCCAATTAAAGGGCTTGAAGCGAAAAATGCGCGAGGTAAGCCATGAAGAAAATGTGCAAGGGCTTGAAGCGAAAAATGCGCGAGGTAAGCCACACACCCAAATAAAGGGCTTGAAGCGAAAAATGCGCGAAGTAAGCCACACACCTAAACAATCAAGGGGCTTGAAACGAAAAGTGCACGAGGTAAGCCACAAATAAAAAATAAAAGGCTTAAAGCAAAGAATATGCGAGACAAGCCATAAACGAAACTTAAAACAAGAATATGCAAAATAAGTCGTCTTAATAATATGAGAAAGTACATGAGATAATCGGTGCTTCAGAGAAAAAGTAAAACTTCCTACGCATATATATATATATATATATATATATATACATACATATGATAAATTCAAATTCTTAGTACAGATAAAAGAATGTTGGCAACAAGAAAACATTAAGAAGAAAAAACTAAAACTATTCATCAGCTGGTGGAGAACCACCCTCACCTGAAGAATCTGACTCGTCGCAATCTAAACCGCCTAAAACGTCAATCACTCCCAATTGCTGACGAGGTTCCCAAGGGCCCGAAAGGTTTGAAAGATCGTCATGGGCCTTCTTCTCCAGATAGGTCTCAAAATCCTCGTTATTGGGCTCATAACCTATCCAACTTCGAAATTCGCTGGTATAGTCCTCCAATTGTCTTGACCACTGCACCTCAGGAAAAGTTTCTCCTGATCTCTCTTTTTCTAGCCAAGAACATGTCATGTAAAAACCATATTTCACGAAACTGGTAGAGAATGAAAGTTTCCTGTTGTGACAATCTTGGGATAAGCGATACTCTTTAATAGCTTCAAAACGAATCTCGTTACGCACATCTTGGCTAACTGATGAAGACGAAGGTTCTCTACGCGGGATAGAAATTTTCTCTTCCAACCTCCTATGGTCAAACTTCAGCTCATCATAGTTAGTTTGGAGGTCTTGCAGCTTTGACAAAACTAAATCGTAGTTGGACTTGAAAGAACCTAGCTCCTCTTGAGTCGCGGTATAAGACTCTTTATATTGTTCAGACTTTTCTTTCTCCTTGGCAAAATCGTCTTGAAGACGAAAATAGTTGAGGTTTAGATCCTCCTTCTCTTTCTTCAACCGATCGAGTTGCTCAGGAAGCCTCTTGTACTGGTTCCGTTCAGTGAGTCACTCTGATTTTTCAACCTTCAATTGGTGGAGCTCAGCATCAACCTGAGTCTTATATGCCCGATACCGCGCATTGCAAGTGATTACCTGCTGAGCCGTCTGAAAATGCGTAGAAATTAAAATGTCAAAAAAAATTGGAAAAGACAAAGAAGATACCATCATTGCTAAATAATCTGCTTGATCTTTGGCTGAGGAAAACCCCTAAACGACTCTACCTCATCTCTTGAGAGTATGGTCGACCAACCTAAGCGAGACGCCACTCCATGATCATGGATTGAATCATTATCGTTAACGCCTGGATATACTACAAAATTCTGTCTGTGGACCGTCTCGCTACCGTCCATCGAGTATCTGGAAGTGTTAAGCTCGGCGACTGGAGGGAACGTTGGCTTCTCGCTCATGGCTGACTCAATATATAAACATTGCCTCCCAGTACGAGATGGGCAAGCAGTGTTGCACTCCTCTCGATTAGCCCGATGATACTCTTCCAGTTCGGGATCTGGAAGCTAGGGCTCCACGGCGGGCTGTTTCCCTTTATCTTGACTTCGAGAGCTGGACCCTTCAGGACGAGATGGAAGAAGAGCTTGAGGAGATCCTGATCTTTCGTCTCGAGAGGCTGGAGCAGAAGTATGAGCATGACTTCGAGACTCTTGAGCACAATCCCTTTTAGCGGCGTAAAACGAGCCAAACGGTGCGGGCCGATGCGGATTAATACGGATACGGGTTTAATCGAGTTGAACCAGTTTAGGTTCACATTTAAACGGATCAAATTTGTGGAGACCAGTCCAACCCTAATGCGGGCCGGATTGACCCGCAAGCTAACTTAGCATTTTTTTTGGAAATAAGGAATTGGGCTTTAAAAAATAATGAATTGGGCCTAAATACTTAATTAAGTCTAATTTTAATTTGTTAAATGATTATTGGGTTTTGAGAATTAACCAAAATTCTTACAAAATCAAATCACATAGATTTGTGACTAAAATACAAAGTTTAATTTGAAATTTTTTTAACAAAATGAATATTAGCTCATTCATGATCAAATATATTCAATACAAGTTCAAAGCAAAAACCAAAATGATTTGGAGTTCTCCACTTAATTTCAAATTGTTAGTTAATCACATAAAGCAATATATTATGTACAAAAGCAAATTGTGGGTTTGTCATATATATATATATATATATATATATATATATATATATATATATATATATATATATATATATATATTAGCATAAGCAATATATTATATCATAAGCAAGCAAGTCATAAAATTGTGAAAATAGTTCTACAAATGTTATTATATTAATCCCATTACAAATACAAACTACACATGACATAATATTATGGTCTAAATAATTAAATAAAGAGTAGTAAATAAGTTTAAAAGTCGTAAAATCTACAAGCATCCATTAAACTCCACATCAAACAAAATTAAACTTGTCAATTAATCTCATTATTCAAATTATTTGAATCATTTGATTCTTCCACAATTAATCTTTTTTTCCTCATCATCTTCACAACCTATAAAATAAAATTTTCAATTATTAAATTTCTATAATAACATTATTTTGTAAAAAAAAAATATTTATTCAATAAAAATAAATTACCACTCGATATGAAACCATGTAGCCAACTACGTGTGCAAATGAGAGCTTGAACCTTTTTAAGAAGAAGACGACTCCTATAGTTGTTTAGCACACGTCCCCCAATGCTGAAGGCTGATTTGGAGGCCACAGTAGTTATCGGTATACTTATCAAATCACAAGTCATGTTAGCCAAAATGGGAAATCTAAAACTGTGATCCTTCCACCAATTCAAGACATCTAAGTCTTTATTAGTGGAAAAATCAAGTTTTGACATCTCCAAATATACTTCCAATTGGGACTTGGAACTTGGGACATCATCTCCATCATCTACCAAATCCATCCATACCTATATTGATACATTTTATGCAAATTCAATTAACAAAAAATAAAAAAAATAAAAAGTTAGTATTGATAAATTGAAGTTAACAATAAGATGAATATAATATTTAAGATATATGTGTTTATTATTTATACTTACGTCTGAATTGGAGATAGAATCCATTAGAATAGAAGAGGCAAGTGAAGTTTGGCTTTGTTGACCTTGGCCTTGACCATGTGATAAGCTAGAAGCATTCTTTGCATATTCTTCATAAAGCATAAATAACTTCATTTTCACCACATCTAACCTCTCTTGAAAACTAGGATCAATTTTCAAAAAGCATCGTTTCAACATTTTAAACTTCACACGAGGGTCAAGAACCACTCCATTGCAAGTAGAACATTATACTCACTTCAATACTTATCAATTTTTTTCTTCATATTAAAAGCCATGCCTTGTAACATCTCACCATCTCCACACAAGTACTCCATTAAAAGCATCTTAATTTTCCAAACTTGAGCAAAATACAAGTTTGTGGTTGGATAACTAGTTCCTGAAATCATATTTGTGATTTCATAGAATGACTTCAAAAATTCACAAATTTTCTCTCCCCTCTTCCACTTTTCACTTGATGGACAATGCTTATAATTTCTATCATTTAACGCAAGCATAGAAAATGCACGCTTAAATTTCAAAGCACTCTCAAGCATCAAGTAAGTAGAGTTCCTTGTAGTTGGGACATCCAAAACCAAATATGAATTTGAAAAAGTTGAAACATTTTTTACACATTCTTCAAAACTCTTCATTCTAGCCTCTGACCCCTTCACATACTTAGTACTTTCTCTAATTTTTTCATTGGCAATAGAAGCCACTTTCAAACCTTCTTAAACAATAAGATTTAAAATGTGGGCATAACATCAAACATGAAAAAATTCACCTTCACATAATAAGTTCTCTTACAAACAAATCACACCTTTTAAATTGAGTTGCATGTTATTATTAGCAGAGGCATTATCCAAAGTAATGGAAAAAAATTTCTTGTCTATCCCCATTCATTTAAAATTTCCATTACTTTTTTAGATAATTAATATCCCGAATGTGGAGGTTGCATATCACAAAAAAGCAAGAATCTTACTACTTAGCTTCCAATCTAAATCAACATAATGAGCAGTTAAGCAAAGGTACCCCTCCTTAGTGCAAGCTGTCCATAAATCACAAGTGAGACATATTTTACCTTGAATTAGAGCCAAGTATTCTTTCAATTTCTTTTTATTTTCCTTGTAAAGGTTCCAAACATCAGATGCAGCAGTGATCCTAGAAATAAATTTCACCTCAGGGTTTAAATACTTCAACACATCTCTAACTTCATCATATTCAACAAATGAAAAAGGGAGGTCATGCCTTACTATTGCCTTAGCTACTAATTCTCGAAAAACTTTTTGATCAATTTTTCTACTTCTCACATTTCCTTGATAGTCAATAATCATTTGAGACATATCTTTTTGCCTTAAAATGGTCATCTTTTTACATGAAAGCACATGACGCCTTAGAGATGAAGTTCCATATTGACTAAGACCCGCCTTATATACTATCCTACACCCTTTACATTTAATACGTGGTTTACCATCATCAACATTGATAACTGGTTTTTCAAAAAAATTTCACACTTCTGAAGTATTCTTTCAAACTTTTTTTTCATTGATTTTCAGTTATTTCAGTTTTAGTTCCAACCTCACATTCTTCATGTTCAACTTCATTAACACCATCCTCATTATCAGTATCACTAGCAACGCTAATGTTATCACTATGTAGAGTCTGATTTTGAGAATGAGATGCCATTATCAACACTGTCAATAACACACCAAAAAAAATCTCAATTAACATTTAAGTAACACACAACAGTGTTAACACAACTCAAATTGACTTATCAAAACAACAAATCAAATTGACTTATCAAAACCTATTGCTAACAACACTGATATTATATCGGACAGAATCAAATTGACTTATTAAAACCAATTGCTAACAACAATTGTAGTATTCATATTCAACAGATAGCAGTAAGCAAGCATAAGCATTATAGTCATTTACCGATCTGATCTGCAGTTGTAGGAACAAACTCTTTCAACAGAGACAAATTACTAGATAAGAGCTTCTGATCAGCCAAACATATATATCTGCAGTAAGATCAAGGGGACTTCACTTATTTAATTTTCAATAATGAGTCTTCAATGTGTAAGTTAAAGAATTTTAAGACAAACTTACTCCTCAACTTGTAAGCTATTGAGCTTTCCTAAACGTTAACACGAACAACATCATAGAAATGTCACATTTCATCTACTGCCTCTTTTTTACCTTCTATGCTTCTCCATATTTGTTCGAAACAAGCATTTTTTGCAATAGTCTAAAGATAAAATGCTTTCTGTAAGTCATGTTTGACTTCATCATGGCTCATGGCTTTAAGTTAACTAGGAAACATGACTTTTAAAAGTTCCAGTATTAAGTAGCAAATGGAGCACACAACAGATCTTATTCATAAGGGCAATAGAAAGTTAACCCTGAAATCATGCACACCAAAATTAGAAGAACAGAAGTAGCAAGCTTTTAGTAAGATTAGACTCACTTCACTGAATCTAGATTTGCAGCAATATTGTCAGCTGCCTTGTCATGACTCACGAGTCCAACTCTTGCCACCATTGGTTGTTCTCAACAAAATCCCACTGCCCCCAGCTGCCTAAGCCTCTTCCTGCAAAACCAAAATTCAATTAGAATGCATTTCAGAAATTGAAAGGAAAAAAAGCCTATCACTTTATGACTATGGAAAGAAGCCTTAGAATAGAATTTGGCTCACCCTGGGAACAAAATGCCAAAACAATATTCATTTAATTTTCTAGATGGATATATCATATGCTTAGCATCTTGATATGCCCATATCATGTGCTAAACCCTTAATTTCATCTAAACAGACAGGCCATTATACATATGCACATATAGATGAGTGACAAAGGAAATGGATGCTGCAATCAATCATCCAGACCTTGTTAAAGCCTCACTGTAGAATTAGATAAAATACGCGTCCAAATATACAAGGATATAACTAAAGGTCTCAAAGATTTTTTTTTTATTCTTGTGACGCCCCGGAAGCACGAAAAATAGGGCTAATTTAAAACTTTTTACTCATCAATACACAATTAAGGGTGCATTCCTGTGCAGTGTCATACATCATCATAATTCTCATGCCTCAGGATCTCATCATAATATAGTATAATTGTATTATATACATTACTCAATTTCAAGTTAATTAATCCTAATACATCCCGTACATCATTATACAATGAATGTCTGTAAATATAACTCTAGTCTGGGTACATGAATATTAAATATCTACCTCAATACACAAAATACGCCCTGGATCTCAAGTCCTCCACTAGCCTCTGACCCGTACGTCGCAGGGAACTCACTTCACTTGAAGCGATCTGGGGGGAAGAGAAAATAGGGTGAGCTCCAAATCGCTCAGTAAAGGGGTAAGGGAACTCAGTTATATAAACCATATCACACATCACAAATATGTATTTGTTTATGAAGCTCATTTGAAATCGTAGCATGAAAGATTCTCAAAACATCATCATCTCATAACTCATAAATTATGTGAAAACATGAAGGTAAAAAGGCTCAATATCGAGCACTCACAAGCATGTGTAAATATATGCGATAATGGCTATTCTCAAAATACGTGATAAAAATCACCTCAGTAAATAGCACGTGACAAGGTCACAAAACACAACTCATGTGTAAAACGAGACTAGGCAATAAAACTCAATTAAAACTCGTCATGGCACATCAAATATGTAATCTCCTCTGGGTGCACATCCCAGGCATCCTCGTATAGAGGGAACGTCGACAATATGGTCGTATGCATGGTATATTGGACTTATATGTTACCAGAACAAGGCCCGACCTTACATGCTACCAGAGCAATGCCTCGCCTCATGCACACTATCACGTGGTCCTGGGTCGGTTCCCAGGCGGCCCACTCTCTCGATCTTACATGCTACCAAAGCAAGGCCACCCAGCGTTACCAGAACGGGGGTCATCTCACGTTACCAAAACGGAGGCATCTCTCGTTACCAAAACGAAGGAATATCGGACTTACATGCTACCAGAGCAAGGCCTCCTAACGCTACCAAAGCGGAGGAATAATCAGACTTACATGTTACCAGAACAAGGCCTGTGGTCCCTGGGTCGGTTCCCAGGCGTCCCACTATATCGGTCTTACATGCTACCAGAGTAAGGCCCGATGTGTATTCAACATGACACGCCTAAGTCTCAATCATTAGCCATTATCTTATAAAACGTTATGCCTTCACGTAGAACTCATAATGGTTTTCTCTCATAAAACTCATTTAAAACATGTGTACTCAACACAAAACATATTAAAACCGAGTTCCAACCAGCAAAACACGCACACATTTTCTCAAATCTCAATATCGCCTTAACGTAGAGCCCAATTTACTTTTCACGCAAACTCAAAGGTTTATAAAGCAATTTCACACTCAGCTTATAAACTCATAAAATAATGGGCTCCAACCGGCTATAAAAACCGTGTGCAATTATATCACAACACAACACCAAACATACTTGTATTCTCAAATCATGGTTCATGCTACAACAATTCATCAAAACACATACACAAATGGTTTAGTTTTCCCTTACCTCTTTGCACCTCGTATAGTGCAATCGTTTCCCCCGTATCACGGACTAGCCTCGCATTCCACTCTGGAACTCCCGAGCTGTCCAAACGATGTTAAGACATCAATACTCATTATCACATTAACCTCAATTCTCAAAATCGAGCATAATTGCTCATAACTCCTCAAATTTCTCAATTCTCATAACTCCATCACAAACCACAATCTCGCTCCCTATACCTCAACATTCTATATTTTCTATGCCACAATATCTATGCTAATACACCACATTGTCTAAATTTCCATTTATAGCTCAAAATTCTTAAATTTACCAAAGTTGCCAAATATCATCATCACTCCAACTACATTGTAATTTCATCAATCCCTAATCATTTTTCAGCTATTTCAACACAATGCCAACAACTATCATTACCAAAATCATCTCAAATATCAAGATCGAGGTTTAAAAATTACCCAAAATTTGTGGAGAGCTTATCTCTTACCTCGATTCAATCCGTCTTACGATTTCCAAGTATGTTGTTCTCCCTTTGATGAGGAACAACTTTCCTTCTTGCCACAGCCTCTGATTTGGACGGAAATGGGTGCTTTGGATGAGTGAGAAAGCTAGGGCTCGATGAAAATGGGGGTTGGAAGAGAGAGAAAGTGAAATTGCAGGAGAAAGCAGGGATTCCTTATATAGACTGAGGGTAGAAGATCGATCTGGCTCTTGATGAGATCGATCTGCATTTGAATTTGGGGACGATTTGGGGTAATTTATGCCTAGGAGATCGATCTGTCGAGGGGTGAGATCGATCTCTTTATGGCTTTATGAGATCGATCTGCTCCTTGAGGAGATCGATCTTCTCCCAAACAGAAACATTTGGAGATCGATCTCTTCCTCATGAGATCGATCTTCTCTCAAATAGAATTATAAGGAGATCGATCCTCTTCCGTTGGAGATCGATCTGCTCCTTAAATTCCTCCTTCCTTGTCATTTTTAACTCACCAGATCGATCTCTCCTTCTCCCAGATCGATCTGTCCTCATAGCTTCACACTTATTTTAAACACTTAACATATAAATCTCTAATTATCATTCCCCAATTCACTTAGCTCAATAAATTATACTTCAAGTTCATATTACATAATTAAAATATGTCTGAAATCCTCAGATCTCACAATTCTTTTCTTGGATCTTCACTTCAACAAAAAGATCAATTGCATTTCAAGATTACTGATCGATAACACCTCAAGAATTCCTTTCCCAACTCTACAACCAATAAAGAACATGCAAAATCATCAATTTGGGAATTGATCAAAGCTTTGACACTCCTCGAAAGTTGTGCCTTTGCATGGCCTAATGCTGGATTCCCATACTCAGAAACACACAGGAAAAAAAATTAAAAATAACTAAAATTATATTATTTCTCTGCAACAGAGTTGAAGTTCTGAGAGAACCGAATAGTTTCCTTTTGCCATTTTCAGTAAAAAAATCTCTTTGAATGTCATGTTTCCAGCTACTTGAAACAACCAAATTCTCAATTCTTCCACGAATAGCAACCAAGAACAAAGCTTTTTATGAACACCCAAATCAATGCTCTTGAAAATTCTGATCGAAAACAAATTTAAAAAGATTTTTTTCTTTAGGGGAGATTTTACATCAAATTCAATCTCACAAGCTAGCTCAAGCTCCCACAAAAAAAAAACCCCCAAAGGGAAAGCTTTAAAAAACAATAAAAAGAGTAAAACCTCAGTAAAATCTGATATAAAAGAAATAATAGTAGTAATAAGAGAGAAAACAAGGACTTGGCATCTTTTGACAGCCAAAAAGAAAAGAATGGTAGAGAGAAAATTCTTTATTTGGCACCGTCCCTTGATTTTTTTATGAAGAAAAACAGAAATGGGCAGGCATTATAGACTGGGAAAAAGTGAAAAAAAGAAGAACAGAGGATGGAAGAGAGAGAAAATGGGAAAAAAGAGAAAGTGAAAGTGAGAAAAGAGCTTAACATTACAACGTTTTTGTTGACCAAAGACAAGAGAAGAGTGGAGATTGATAGTTACCATTGATCGATAACCAACATCAAGAATGCCAAAGCCATGACTTTGTACAGGAACTTCTTCAAAATCTTCTGTTAGCTGAAACTCCAAGCCATCATCCACTACGCCACGACGTCACACATCATCCTGCAGTAAAACATCCGAGAGATCTATGTACTGTAACCTTCGACTTCATGGAAGAGGATCCCAAATGGGTCCAGACCGTGCTCAAGGACGCACCAAGCCTCCACACACACGCCGTGAACTACAGTACGCAGCTCAAGGAAGCAAACGATTTGCTACTGCTATCGCATTACCACCTCTGTGTTGTCTGTTTAGAGTAGAATGATTTAGGTAATTAGGTTAATGGTTGTTGGTAGCCCTAGAGTAGCTCGCGGGTCAGCCCGTACCCGTACCGGTTGACCTGTACAAATTACTTGTCCGTCGGGCTTGACCCCTATAAGCCCGTTTTTAAATGGACCATATATTAATGGATCAGATCGTTAAAAGCCTGCGATTTTCACGGGCCAACCTGCGGGCTTGGGCCCATTTTACACCCCTAGTCCCTTTGGCGTCTACGTTTATGAGAACGGGCGACTCTAGTAGCATACTCGTCGCCTTCCCGTCCTTCGTCACCTTCTTGTCGAACAAAAACTCTTCTAAGCGAGTCCATTCCTAGAAGAAAAACAAAAAAACAAAAGTCAGAACAAATAAAAGGAAAGTAACCAATTATTTACGTGGTAAGATGCAAAATAAAATCACCTGGATTCAAGTAATCATCAAGAGAATGGATGTTAGCTAAGCTCTCATCCGAAGAAAAGTCTAGAAAAGGGCTCCCAAAAGCCTCGCCCCGAACCCAATCCAAGTTTTCCTCAAAGTCTTCCTCTGGGGGATTCGTGAGATTTGCCACACTTTGACTTCCTTCGGGAAACTAGAGGGTGACGTGGGCTCGGGTGCGAAAATCGAATCAATAGGAACACAACCCTAGCCAGCAACAATTATATTCTCCGAAGTTAATAAGGATAATAAAGCGTCCTCATCATCTACTTGCAATTGAGAGATAAGAGGACCGTATACATCCCTTAAATTAGACAAAGGGTTAAGGTTGGAGGGTCCGTGACAACTCCATCGGGTAGGGATATTTAAAGACGAAGGAACCTCAACAACGAGCCACTCCAAAGTATAATTATGTAATTTGGATGGGGGCCTCCCATAAAGCTTATTACTCTGTCCCCTCCCGAATACTTTTTGTATACAAAAACGAGTCGAGTTACGAACACTATGAACTCTAAAGAAGGAGTTGAACAGAGGAATAGTGGGCTTGACATTAAATCTATGACATATAATTGTAAACCTTACCACTTGTGCTCATCCATTAGGATGAAGTTAGGCAGGGACTATGTCATAATACTGAAGAAAAATAACTCCGAAGTCAGGTAAGGGAAAATGACACCCAAATTCTAATGAGGCCTGGTGAATAGGAATGCTGCTACTGACAGATTGAGGAGTGCGTTCTGCAGTGGTTGGGAGCCTATAATAATAACCATTAGGAAGAGGAAAAGTATTACGAATTAACTCGGGATCAGACTCTCCAAGTCTTGAATAAGGATCTAGAATTATTTGTTTACCACTACCTTGCCCAGCCATTTAGAAACGAATCAATACAATCGATGCTTAAAGAATAAAAAGACTACATCTACCTTCAGCAGCAGAATTGCTGTGAGGGTCTGATGTCGTGAGGGTCTGATGTCGTGAGGGTCGGATGCCGTGAGGGTTTGATGCCGTGAGGATTCGATGCCACAAGGGTACTGCCGAGAGGATAGTGCCGTGAGAAGTAGTTAATGCCGTGAGAGTCTGTCGACGTGAGGGTCTCGCGCTAAAAAGAAATGTCATGAGAGTTTGTCTATGTCGCGAGGGTCTAGTGCTAAGAGAAATGTCGCGAGAATTGGTTAATGCTGCGAGGGTCTCATGCAAATAGGAAATGTTGTGAGTGTTGTGAATGCCGTGAGAGTGTACCGTGAGAATCTGCCGTGAGAGTGCGATATCTGCTGGAGGAAAACGAAGTTTGAGACAATGTCCTCACGGTATATATATATATATATATTGGCGGGAGGATAAAAAAAATAGTATTCTCTTCCGCAAAGTGACCACTAGCGAAAGAATGGGGAGCAATTGTTATGAGCACCATTTCAATGTGCCACGTGGCATCGTCACAATGCGCCACGTGACACGTAAAAATTAACTACAGATGAAAAGAGATTTCGTGTCGAAATTTATTCGAACAATTTTATCCTTGAGTATCTTTAATTACTATAAGTGGACAAATACATAATTAAAGATGGAATTAACCCCTATAAATAGGGATCATGTATGATTTATGAAGGCAATTAATTCTCTATTTTTTACTTTACTGAAACTCTATCGAAATTTGATTCTGACTTAAGTAGCGGAGTGCTTACGCAGGAAACAACCCTTGCGTCCCTCTGATTATTCTTATTCTTACAGAGCTTTCGGTAACACGTGACAAAAAAATCAAAACGAAGATATCAACAGTACATCATTATTATTTTTAGCAACAACAATTTTAAATCCATGTCACCCCCTTTGTTTCTTTTATTCCTTTCTTATTTTCTTTTCTTACCTAACTCATCATTTTCTTTTCTCTCCTTTTCTATCTCCCACATTCAAGCCGGCTTCTTTGCAGAATAAACTATAGAGTCTGACAAATGTTTCATCAATGGCGGTAATGAGTGGTGTACCCAGAGGTTTCAATGTGGGTTTCCAAACCATTGAGAGAATAATCAAGAAGTTTTCAATGTAGGTTTTTTCTTTTCGGTCTAATCAGAGGTTTTCAAAAAAAAAAAAATGTTACGATGATACGAAAAACTTCATCCTACATGGAAAAGAAAAAGGTATTATAACTCGTTAATATCGACTTGAACTCTCTTATTTCAATAGTTAATTTTGAGATATAATTTTTTCAAATTCTTGTTAATTGATATTAAGGCCATCCGCATATCTTTCAGTCAGTTGCGATAGTACGCGCGGATGTTAACATAAAGTCAAATTTGTAAATGGTGACGTCGGAATTACATAGGTAACACAAAGCCAATAAAAAAATAAAGCGGTGACTTAGGAATTGCATTGTTCGATTGAGATTAGGCCTAGTTCAAAGCTAGCTTGCATGGATGTCGAGGCTATGAAACATGATGAATTGTTACTATCTTAATTGAAATGATATAAGATATTTAATTTTATATAAAATAAATATAAAAATTTTATGTAAAATTTATATAAATTTAAGCTTTTTCACCTTAATAGTTAACTTTTAAGATGTAGTACTTTCAAAGTCCGTATCAAAATGTATGTTTTTTATAGTCAATATTTTATAATTTTTTTTTTATTTTTATGTTTGCATATGTTTTGGTCATGAAAAGATAAGAAAAAGGAAGTTAATATTTTTTGCTATAATTTTTTAATTTTTTATGAAAATTTAGAATTTTTTAAGTTATTAATTGAAAATATTTATAATCTGTTTTGAATAAAAAAAATTCTTTTAAATTTTTCGAGAAAAGAAATCGTGCTTCTTTTTATTTTAGGCATGTTTTCGTTGGCCGTTTCTTCATAATTTTTTAAATTTGTTTTTTGTTTTATGCATTCAAATGTTTGGTCATGAAAAAAAAAAATGAGAAAGAAGAAATCGACCCTCTCAGCTTGTTGACAAAACGTTGCAAACAAAAGGCACATTTCAGGAAAAAGAAAAAAACCCTTTTCTTTTACTTTTCTAAATTTAATGAGATTGAAGAAAATAAAGATAAAACATAAAAAAGAAGAAAAAGAGGTTTTTATTTGTGTTTTTATTTATTAAAATTAAAAGTGATAATTTTTTTTTAGTAATTCTTTGTGTTAAAAAAGTGAAATTTTTTAAATATCGAGAGACTTCTAAATTTTTTTCTTTGATCTTATCTCTTTAAGAGGTGTGCCTATGATTTTTTTTCCTTTAATCTTATCTTTTCTGGGACACGTGTGTGTTATTTGCTCAAAACTATTACTTACTTTATGTGGAACTGTGGTGAAAAAAAAAAAAAAAAACCCTTGAAATTTCATGTTTCTGTCCAATGTTCTTTTTCTCTTTCTTTCTTAGAATGCCATATTTCATTTATATGGACGCTTTTTTTTCCCTTGTGATATTTGTATGATATTGCTTTACTTTGAAGTTTAATATCAAAATATATCTTTAACATTTATCAAAAATTAAAATTAAATTATTAATATTTAATTATATAAAAATGAGTTCAATACATTTTATTTTAAACAATTAAAATCTAAATATTTCAATATAATATAATTAAGTATATTTTCGTTATATCTTTCTAATTGTTGTTATCCTTACATAGATAACAATTGACAATAATATTGGCATAGCTTTCATGTGGTCAAATGATGTGAAATTTTTTATCGTGTATAATATATACTTACGTATATGTATATATATATATATATACACACACATAAAATTTTTTCAAATTTTTTTTTTCAAAATTACCCTTTTTCAGGGTTTTTAGGAGTAAAAAAAATAATTTTGTAAAAAATTATATATATCCATGTGAGAAAAAATTTCACGTCATATGATCACATGGCAAGCCATGTCAATATTTTTATCTGCTACCATATGTACAAGGATAATAACAATTAGAGAAATTTAACGGATTAATTTTGTTATTTTGAAATATTTAAATTTTAATTATTTAAAATAAAACTCAATAAACTTATTTTTATACAATTAAATATCAACGGCTTAATTTCATTTTATAGTAAATATTAAAAGTATATTTGAACATTAAGTATTACTTTTATCATCTCTTGAATAATATATTTAATTCTTCATGTTATTTATTCTTTTAAAGCACAAATGTGACTTTGAAATATCATTTCTTACAGAAATTTTAATTTTTTTTATTTATCTTTTATCAGATAACATGCTATCTTTCTTTGTATTCAATTATGTGTATGAGCTGTAACTAATTTTTAGGAGATTAGCATAATCTTAGGTGTCTTCTTTTCTGTAGCCTTAATTTTAGGAAATTAGTTTTACATTCTTTATTATATATTCTGTACATTTTATTAAAGAAGTTGCAGTGGAAATAATTCAAACCATTATAATTTTCTTTATGGTATCCGAGTAAGAAAGACTAAAGGAACGCTCTACCCAAATACTACGCAAATAATTTTTTTTCCTCTTCTCCATCTCCAGAATGACCATTGAAAATAATACAACACCTACTTCCTCCACATCAAACCCAAATGTGACAGCCCATGCACACTCAATCAATCTTCATACCAATGAGTTTCAACTCATTACCATCAACATCTTAGCTCAAGCCTCTCTCAAACTCACCACCAACAACTATGTCTCTTGAAAACTGCAGTTCCAAACCTTATTTATCGGGTATGATCTCTTTGGGTACATTGATGGCTCAAAACCATGCCCACCAACCTCTCTCACTGATAATAATACTACCATCCCAATCCAGCCTACAACAATTACATTCGCCAAGATCAGCTCATTCTCAACGCCCCTCATAGGTTCGCTTTCCCCTACCATTATTCCATTTGTTGCAAGAAGCCTGGCAATATTGGCAAACACTTATGTCAAAACATCTCGAGGCCAGATCAAACAACTCAAAACCATCATCAAAAACTGCACCAAAGGTACTCTTAACATCATTGATTTTCTTCAATCTGTTAAAACTCGTGTAGATGAACTTGCTATTCTTGGTGCCCCAATGGATGAAGAAGATCTTGTTGATAAAATTTTAGAGGAAATGGGCGATGACTACAAAGAACTGGTACGCACTGTTCAAGCTCATGACAATCCCATCTCCTTTAATGAACTTCATGAGAAACTCCTAATTTTTGAAGCCTCTCTCCAAGGGAAATCTTCTACTCCTTTTCTGTCACACCCAGTTTCTACATTTAAATCATTATTATTCATTCTCACCACACACATAACGGAGTAGATATCATATGGATGGTTGGGCACACGAGCCGATATTGACTTTACACAATTAAATATAAACCGTACATTATAGTTGAATTTCTTTATTCATATATGTATTTACATACGTACGTTTACATCCCAGTAATTCTTTATATACTTAACTGTGCCTTACAAGTTTAGATACAACAGTGAAATAAGTGTATACCTTTGCGCTCTATAAAAAGTGGGTTGTCGCTTCAGGTTTAACCGTAGCTCTCCCTACTTAGGTAACTCTGTGGAGTGGAGGGGAAAAAAAAGAGGTGAGCTAACCCACTTAATAAGAAATCACGCAAGTAAGTAGATAACTATACTATCTGCATACATGTCATACAGAAAATCCTTACTTTCTCAATCCCAACTGAATTCACAAAACCACACACGTATGCTTTCTCAAAGCCATGTCATATCACAAACGAATTTCTCAAAACATATGTTCTTATAAAGCTGATTTAAATCAAATAGGAGATAAATCAAAAATCTCGAAATTTAAATCAGAAATCATATAAGTATGGAGACAAAGCAGAACATATGGAAACGAATAGACATATGGCCATAGTCATGGACTCCATGCAATCACGGATCAGGTGTGCATGAATGTCCCTGGATGGCTGAGGATAGCGGGGTCAGTCTACCAATCAGACACAAACAAACAACA
This sequence comes from Firmiana major, assembly GCA_033439115.1. NCBI lineage: Eukaryota > Viridiplantae > Streptophyta > Magnoliopsida > Malvales > Malvaceae > Firmiana > Firmiana major. The sequence continues at coordinate 31,053,605 of CM065913.1, read as the reverse complement.
CGGTACGTCGTACTCCATGTGCGTTCACACGGTACATTATACTCTGTGAATCCCAATATCTGAAATCAGCGAGATTAGGAGTGCCCGTCCAACGGGTCTTATCATCCCATCTCCAGCTATATCAATACCAAGTCTCCAAAAATGCACGTGCGAGCATATCAATCAGTGTGATATAGAGTCTACACGAAGCTCTAGCACGGCCTTATCAAATCACGTGCGAGGATCAGTGCAAACTTACACAGCCTACACGACGTCTCTAAACACGGTTTTATGCAAATCACAAAATCGAAATCCCGTGCGAGCAAAGCTCCAACACGGTATCATGCACAAATCATGCAAAGTCTAATGCGGGCAACGCTCTAGCACGACTTTAATCTCAAAACTGATAGATGGCTCGATGCACATAAGGGGCGTACAAACCAACCTCAACCACGAAAGGTAGTACCCATTTGAGTGAGAGAAAATATTTTCTATGAAATCACTCATCAAACACTTTTTATTTTGAAAACATGCAATTTAATGCAGATAATCAAATTCAGAGCCATTCTATCATCACTTATTCACAAAACATGCTTATTCATGTAAAACACATCAAAATAGGTCATTTCGGCCAGTTTCATAATTTTCGTACCTAAAGGCATTTTCGTAATTTTTTCATATTTGGGTACTATCCAGAAATTTCATATTCATACTCTATACGAAAATTTAGGTGTACGTAAATACGATAAAATATGTACAGCTATCTCTAAGAGTTTACGAAATCCCTTACCTCGAAATGTGTCAACTACGAATTTTAATTCTTGATCTCTCCGGATCACGCAGTCTAATTGGCTCCGGATGTATTATCGAAAGCTAAACTTTTCATTGGTGGCACGTAAGTCGAGATCCCCTCGAACTCATACACGTCGCCTACCGTTTTTCCGCTAGACAACAATATATATTTACACTGATTAATTTCGGTCTAATATAAATTCAAATTAATTATCCAAAAAATAAATCGATCGATTTTCGACCACTTACTGGTCTACTGCTGTACTGGGGTAACACTGAAATTTTTTTTCAAAATTTTCTTTTCTCTCTCCTCTTTCTCTCTCCTACTGAACCGGTTCGGACTGGTTCAGCCTCTTTCACACTGAACCGATCCAAACCGGTTCAGGTGGATTTTCGCCGTTTGAGGCAATTTCGGCCTATTCTCAGGCCGCCTCTAGTGCCGTTCAGCGCGCCTCGGCCTGGGTAACCTTCGGCTGGCAGGGCTCGACCCAAATCGGGGCCGATGCCGACGAATCTCGCCTTTTCTCCCCGCAGCCTCTCCTCCCCGATTTGCCTTCTCCGGCGATCCTCACGGCGCGTGCCGGCGTCCAGCCACTTCCTAGGTGCCGATCGTCCTTCGCCGGTTGTCTTGTGCCCGTGGTCCTCGCCGTTTGCCGCCGGTGGAAGGAGAGCAGAGGTCGGGTTCAGTTTGTCGGGCTTCTTCACGTTTTCCAGCTTCTTCTTTTTTTTCTTGATTTCCTTTTTTTCTAATTTCTTTTTATAATATATATATATATATATAAATGTCTCAAAAATTACATAAATACCCTAAAATATCTTAAAATTTAAAATATTATTATAATAATAATAACAATACTAAAATTAAGTATTTAATATTGTTATAATAATATTTTATTCTCATAATGTATTTTATATACTAAAATTTACACATTCCTTGTACATATATTTTATTTAATTGATTTCTACAAAATATATGTACGTTCTATTTCATTTTATCTCATTTATTTATTCCTCCGAAAATATATTTTTTGATATTTTCGGAATAAAATTGTCAAATTGGAAAATTTTCGGTTTATCGTTTCCAGACTAATTTCCCTTCTTGGACTCCCTATATTTTCGCGTTCTGAGTCCATATTTTCGATCGGTTGAATCTAATTTCATTCGGTTTGTCCCGAATTTACCCAAGTTCTTATTTTGGTACTTTAAAGCACTTAGCTTTATTTCTTGATTAAATTGAACTTGTAATTGCATCATTCTTTTTTTATTGATTAATATATCATATTTACACGATTAAAATGATATATTAGTAAGAAAAAATGCCAAGTTCGGGTCTTACATTTTCCCGGCTACTGCTAATCCCACAAATCGGACATCCTCACATCGATGCCCACAAAACTTATCTAACAATTGACATTCCTCCTCCCCTGGTGATTCGACTCAATGATTCACTAATGGTTGGCCCCTCAATTCCACTGCTCCATCACTATTGACCAACACCAACTCAGGCAATCCACCTCGTGGCAATCGACCACGCCGTCCATACCTTGGGTATTGTTAAATTTGTGCTATTCAGGGACACACAGCCAAACAGTACCCATAATTTGGTACCACTTCAGACCTCCAACTTTAGCTATGCACCAACACCCAACAGGTCGACGACACCTTGGCAACCACAGGCTCATCTCACTACCCCTACTATTTCCAGCAATCAAAAATGGTTACTTGATAGTGGTGCATCTCATCATATCACCACAGACTTAGCTAATCTCTCATTACATGCTCCTTATCATGGTACTAATGACATTATGATCGGCGATGGCACGGGTCTCTCCATTACTCACACTGGTTCCACTTCTCTTACCACACCTAATGCTTTATTTACTATACGTAATGTGTTTTGTTTTCCTAATATGAAAACAAATTTTATCTTCATTTCTCAATTTTTGCTCAACTAACAATGTTTCTGTTGAATTCTTACCAAAATCCTTTCAAGTGAAGGATCTTCGCACAAGTAAAATTCTTTTACATTGCATTACTAAAGATAGAGTTTACGAATGGCCGTGTGCGACATCTAGGTCTTCTCCAATTTTTGCCTTTTCCAGTGTTAAAACTACTTCCTCCAATTGGCATCATCGCTTAGGTCACCAAGCTACCCCTATTTTAAAACATATTATTTCAGTTTTTAATTTGGATGTGTCTTCCCCCATTTCCAACGAATTTTCTTGTAATGCCTATCACTGCAATAAAATGCATAAATTATCTTTTTCTACCTCTTCTATTGTGTCATCACGACCTCTTGAAATGATTTACACAGATGTGTGGACGTCACCTATTAGTTCGCATGATGGGTTCAAATATTATGTTATTTTTGTGGATCACTATACCAAATACATATGGTTCTATCCATTAAAATACAAGTCTGACGTTAAAAATGTTTTCACTAGATTCAAATCCCTTGTTGAAAATTACTTCAACAACAAAATTAAAACTATTTTCTTTGACAATGGAGGTGGATATGTTTCTTTTAAAGATTTTTTAGAAACACATGGCATTTGTCATCTCACTACACCACTACATACACCTGAGCATAATGGGTACTCAGAAAGACGTCATCGCCACATAGTCGAAACTGACCTCACTTTACTCTCTCATGCATCTCTACCCTTAACCTTTTGGTTCAATGCTTTTACTACTGCCGTCTACTTGATCAATAGATTGCCAACCACCACACTAAATATGTCCTCACCATATGAAAAAATCTTTAACACCACTCCAAATTATTCTAAGCTTAAAATTTTTGGGTGCCTTTGCTACCCTTGGCTACGATCGTACTCGTCTCACAAACTTGATCCCCAATCTAAACCTTATGTCTTTCTTGGGTATTCGTTATCTCAGAGTGCATATTTATGTTTTGATACATCCACAAATCAACTCTATGTTTCTCATCATGTTCAATTTGTTGAGTTTGTTTTTCCTTATAAGTCACTTCATACCAATTTACCATGTCCTGACTCTACTACCATTGACACTTGGGTTCTCTTACCTCTCAAAGTCACTATGTCTATAGATACGCAGTCGACACCACAACCTCCATGTGCAGCTTGCCCTCAAGAATTAACAACAAATATTGATCCTTCACCTGAACAATCACCAAATTCACCTTGGTACAACTCTACACCACCTGAACCTGCAACTCAACCACCTACATCCATACCACTCAATCTGCCGGCTCAAACACATCCCAACCAACATAACATGATTACTATGGCCAAAAATCAAATCTGAAAGCCTATCCAAAAACTCAACCTTTACACTCACATGCCTACCATCACAACCAGCATTGAACCCACAACAGTTAACCAAGCCCTCAAAGATCATAATTGGCGTCAAGCCATGTCCGAGGAGTTTGATGTTTTAGTCTGCAAAGGAACATGGGAGCTAGTTTCGCCTACTACAACCTTTAAAATTATTGGCTGCAAATGGATTTATCGTATTAGAAGACATTCTGATGGTTCTGTTGACAGGTTTAAAGCTTGGCTTGTAGCCAAAGGTTTTCATCAAAGACCTGGATTAGACTATCATGACACCTTCAGTCCGGTTGTGAAACCTACCACTATCAGAATGGTTCTTAATATTGCCATAAAAAAAGGGTGGTCTCTTCGACAATTGGATGTCAATAATGCTTTCTTATAAGGTAACTTTACAGATAATGTTTACATGACTCAACCTCCAGGTTTCATTGACTCCGATCATCCAACTTATATCTGTAAGCTGCCTAAAGCCATATATAGTCTCAAACAGGCACCGAGAGCTTGGTACCATGAACTCCGCCAATTTTTTCTTGCAGCTGGGTTAAAAAATTCTCATGCTGACACATCTTTATTTGTCTTCAATAATGGTACTCATCTCATTTATCTTCTTATATATGTTGACGACATCATCCTCACAGGTGATTGCCCAACTCTAGTCACCCACTTCATTGACAATTTATCTCAATGCTTCTCTCTCAAAGATCTTGGGCCTCTCTCATATTTCCTTGGCATTGAAGTGGTTCCTCATCCTCATGGAGTATTACTATCTCAATGTCGATACATCATCGACCTACTCACTCACACAAAGATGATGGGTGCCAAACCAATTGTCACACCATTACCCACCAATCCACCACTCAGCTTACACTCAGGCACTCCTCTATCTGATCCTAATGAGTATCACGCAGTTGTTGGAAGTCTTCAGTACTTGTCCTTCACTCGCCCCGACATTTCTGACGCGGTAAACAAGTTGTCACAATTCATGCATCAACCCTCCATCGACCATTGGACACTAGTAAAGTGTCTCCTGTGATACTTATGTGATAATTTAGATGACGGAATACTATTATAACGTGATTCCTCGAACTCTCTTCATGCCTACTCTGATGCAGATTGGGCTGGTAACAAGGACGACTTCTCTTCCACAAGTGCATATCTTGTTTACTTTGGACGTAATCCTATCTCATGAAGCTCAAAGAAACAAAAGATAGTTGCCCACTCTTCCACGGAGGCAGAATATCGATCTGTTGTTGCCACTGCTACTGAACTTAATTGGGTCTGCTATCTCATGACTGATCTTGGCATTACAATTTCAAAACCTCTTGTTATCTATTGTGACAATGTAGGTGCAACTCACTTGTGTGCCAATCCAGTTTTCACTCCTGAATGAAGTATGTAGCTATTAACTTCCACTTTATTCGAGACCAAGTTCAAACGGGTGCACTACGTGTCTCTCATGTTTCTTCTGCTGATCAGCTTGCTGATGCTCTTACCAAGCCGTTACCTCGATCACAATTCCAGTCTCTCAAATCCAAGATTGGCCTCTCTTCTTTAGGCCTATCTTGAGGGGGCATATCAGATAACATGCTATCTTTATTTGTATTCAAATATGAGTATGAGCTGTAACTAATTTTTAGGAGATTAGCATAATCTTAGGTGTCTTCTTATCTGTAGCCTTAATTTTAGGAAATTAGTTTTACATTTTTTGCTATATATTCTATACATTTTATCAAAGAAGTTGCAGTGGAAATAATTCAAACCATTATAATTTCCTTTATCTTCATCAAGATATTTCTATTTACTGATTTTTTTTTTAATTACAAAGGATGACCTATTAAGGTTTGTAAATGTGTTTTCATGTGGTTGTAATTAGAATCATGTCTTCTTTTTTTTCATATTTTTGTTAAGAAGTAGAAAAAGACAGAATAGAGACTTTGACGAAATAAAATTCGTTGCCTAATAACATTAAAGAAGCCTTTGCAGGTACATGATTGACTTTTTCTTTTCTAATAAGCTTTAGATTTTGATGGTGGATTTGTATGTATTTAGATTTTCTAATACATGTTTTCATAAATACATATATATATATATATATATATATATATATATGTTTAGGTACTACAGTGACGACAAAGAAAATAATGATAAATTTTAAAAATACTATTAATTATAAAAATAAATTTAAATAATAAATTTAATTAAAAATGTAATTATCATATAAAAATGTAAACAACATAAAGTTATATTATTATTACTATTTATTGTTTGTAATTTTAAATTTATATACATTATTTATTAATTTAAAATTTAATTAGTATATTAAAATATAAATAATTAAAAATGCACAAAACCATTTTTCTCTTAAGCAAAACCACATTTTTTTTAAAAAAGTCACATTATTATATTAAAATATAAATAATAAAAATTCACTAAATCATTTTTTACTTAAACAAAATCACAGCATTTAAAAAAAAGTCACATTATTATAATTAAAATATAAATAATTAAAATAATCATCAAATCATTTTTAACTTGGACAAAAATGAAACACTATTTTTCATAAAAATCAAACATTATTATTTACAATGTTCGAAGATTTCACTTTATTAAAATGATATTTTTGAAAGATTTTACTTTATATAATTGGTTGTAAAATGATTATAACTGCATTCTAACTTTGTAATGTGCAAGTTCATATAAAAAATTGTAAAGACTTTACTATTTATTAAATTGCAGGGTAAAATACTCACTTACACTATATCAAATGCTACTTTAAAGTGAAGCATTTAAAAATCTTTCTATTTAGTGAAGATTAACACTTTCATTATTTTGTATGTAAACGCTGCAGGATTGACCTTTTTTTTGAATTTATGAGAAAAAATTTTTATGCATTATATAAAAAACAAAATACCATTATAAATATCGTACAATGAAAAGAAAAATGAAGCCAAAATTAAAAATTTTCAAAAATATAAAAGTACTAAATTAATTAATTTAATAATTCAACAAATTAATTAATTGAAAAAGTTAAAGTTGCTTAAGTCACAAATAAGATTCTCTCTCTCTCTCTTTTTTTTTTAATATTACAAGAAAATGGAGAAGGAGATTCTAGTTTTATCTACTGCTAATAAACAAGCGTAAAACGGATCCACAATCGGACAAGAAAGGGAGGTTAAGAGCCGGGGTGGGGCCTAGTAAAAGATTATATCTTGTGGAGTCGTCTCGAGGTATATAACCTTAAACCGCGAGTGCAAGGGGAGAAGGGAAGCTGCATAATTGAATGTCGATGGCAGTGGGGTCAGCGGCAAGCCTGCTCATGGCCGTCCGAATGGAGAGCTGGAAATCCGACGGTGGTCTTCCTGCTCTTCCTCGTCTCTCACTCTCTAAACCCACTTGGGTCGTCAGAACCGAGGCAAAGCTTCTTCTCTTTTTCTATTCATTGTCTTTCGATTTCCCAATTCCATGGACATGCAACCACACCAATCTTAACTTTTTCCGCTGCAAAATTAAATTGTTCTTCTGGTCCAAAAATTTCCAATTTCTCTTGGATTTCTTGAAAATTTCCAACTCTAGTTTTCGTCTAGTACTCTTCTTGTTCCCAATTGGCTTTTTAAAAATAGTTATGGCAGGAAATGAATGTTTCTAGTGATTTGCAGAAAAGGGAAAGTAGTAAGACTATGTTTTAATGTTTCTGCTCATGTCCTTTTGTAATTTTTGTTCAATCCCTTATGTCCATGGTTGATTCCATTATGCGAAATATACCTAATTGAATAACTTTGGAAAATGAATAATGATATTGCTATTAGTTTACATTGCCTTAGCTATTCTTCAAACTGCTGTTTGTTTCTTTTAGCAATTTTTAAAGCATGTTTGTGTTTCCGGTATCTGATTCTGGGCATGACATATTCAGTCATGCTCTTAAATACCCATGAAGTACTTGTGGTGCTTGCAATTATGGTGCTAATTGCATCAGAATTTTATTACCACGAAGAACTTGTCATGCTTGTAAACAAATAGTGTTGCAAACAGAAACAATACAGTATAATACCATTTTACTTCAGAACCATATGATCCATAACATACCATATTAGTTTAGAGAGGATTTTGTTTTATCTGAAACCTAACTGCCATCAAACCGAATTTATTTTTCTGTGAATTACGCAAAAGTTGGAAGTGATTTGGGTTGTTTGTTCATTCACTTTTTGTTGGTGCAGTCAAATGTTCGGCGAGAGAGAATGAAGAAGCCCGATCCACCATGTGTCATCTGCCAGGGAAGCGGCAGAGTTGATTGCCACTGTTGTAATGGAAGAGGTCTCTCTTCCCTCCTACATCATTTATTGGCTGTAAGAAACTATCGAGTAGATTAATCTAGGAACTCTTAAGCGATATGATATGCCTTTCAGACTTTCAAAACTACAGTTTGATCCCAACTGAAAGAGGATTCTTCCTTCTTCTTCTTTTTTTTTTCTGGGGGTGTTTATAAGGTTTACATTCTTGGATAAATTTTTCTTCTGCGGACTCTTTTTTTTTTTTTTTTCAGTATTCTGCTGTGTTGCTTTGAGCACAATTTGCGTTACCTTTTCTGATATGATTCATTCTCTCGAGCTCTCCCTATGTTATTATACTCTTGTTGCTTATGGTACTATTGTTTCGTAATATTGCAGGAAGGACAAACCATGTTCATCTAGAGATGCTTCCCAAAGGAGAATGGCCAAAATGGTGAGGTATCAAAAATATACATTATTCATAACATATTCCCTGGTAACGGTGCTCCAATTAACCTCATATGATCACTTCTGCAGGTGCAGGACTTGTGGTGGCAGTGGCCTCGGCTACTGCTCCCGTTGCCTTGGAACTGGGGAATACAGATACATAATGGGCTTCCATTTCATGGAGAGAGATGCTGGTCGCACCCAAGATAGAAAGCACCAGATTCAAGGTGACCGTGGTTCACAGAGTGCAGCAGATAGACTGCTTCATCACGAGCAGAACAATCCAGGTAATGAGATATGAAGAGTTGGTGGTAGCGTGGATATGAGACTTCCTTGGCTAATGTCTCGCTGACTAGGCTCCATATTTTGTAGCCCAAGTGATGATTTTCAGGCATGTAGCTGATTCTGAAATCTTATTTAGATGGACACCTTGAATTCCAAGGTGCAAGTTCCCCCCATTAGAGTAGTTTTAGATAGAGCAAAAATGTTATAGGTTTCAAGAGTTTGCCATATAACATTGCTCGTCATAAATCTGAAACAAGTTGATACTCTTTACTGGGTATGAGATTGCCGCTTCTAAGCATTAAACCTGCAATGTAGTAACACTTTCCCCTTCTCTACTTTCCTTCCCCGACCCTCCCTCTTTAATTACTGCTTCCAAAGGAGACTCGTTTATCTGTTGAGGGTTTTGGAGCCCGAAATCACTTCTCATTAATCAAGAAACAGTAGAACTTGCTTTTGACTTTGGACAAAGCCGATTTCGCTGAGGGGAAGCAGATGGAGTGTTGAAAAGCCGGTTGAAACAAGAAGCCTAACGAATAAGACCGCATTAAAGTTAAAATGCCTCTCATTTTCACTTTGGATGACTGGCATGGATCGGCAGGATAGAGTGAGGAATTAGAAACGGAGTAATTTGAGATATTTATTTTTTAACTAACCGCAGCGAGTGAAGCGTTTGATTATTTGAATTTGATTTTTTTATGTTTAAATTAAATTTAAATTGAATTTGATTTTTTATTTTTAAATTAAATTTAAATCATTTAAATGATGAGTTACATTGAATTTAAATTAGTAATTGATTTGAATTTGAATAACAAGTTGAATTTAAATATTTGAAAATTAATTTGAATTAACGAAGAGGTTGATTTTGGTGTAATTGAAAAAAAAATAACTATTAAGTAAAAATAATTTGAGTAAAATAATAATAAAATATTTAAAATAAAACGTAAAATTACTATTTCACACTTTCAAAATTTTGTTTTTAATGGGGGGCGGAATCTCAACATTAATTGTTGGTCAATTGACAAATTTAATTAAAACTTTTTTAATCTTCATCATTATCATCAGAATTTTTATTTAAATTGTAGGTAAGTTATATGAACTCATATCAAGCCATTAACATGAATTTTTTTTCTTCAATTCATTCATATTTGAAAAAAAAAAATGCTCCTCCTACTTCATTTTGTCATATCATTTCGGATACCTTCCTTTTAAGTCTTTTGATCTTCTTCTAACCTTAACTCTTTTAACTACATTCATAACATTCAATCTTCTTACTGAATAGGTCTACAATGTATGTGTTTAAACTAACGTAAATAATTTTTACTCATCTTGTTTTCAATAAGTGTCACTCTAACCTTTTTCAAATATCTTCATTTCTTATTTTATCTTTTTTTTTTGTATATCCGCATATCCATCGTAGCATTCACATTTCTGCCGCACTCATCTTCTGTGCATGCAATCTTTTAGTTGCTCAACGTTCACTGCTATAGAGCAATATTGGTCTAACAATTATCCTATAAAACTTGTCTTTCAACCATATATAAATTCTTTTGTCATACAACATATCTATAAAGCTTCTTCACTTGTTTCAATTAGTCTGTTTTATATTTTTAATATCTTATTATTAATTTATTATTTTACTTTTATAATATATAATTAAAAAAATGAAAATCAAATTTATCAAGTTGGATTTAAATTAGACCTGGCAATTCATATTCCTGTTACGTAAAATTGTGTTTGTGTCATATAAAATATAAAATTTTCATGTTAAAATTCATATCGACATAAGAAATACAAAATCTTATTTTTAGATTTTCTATATTGATATACAATTTTTACCTAAATTTAGCCTATGTCACTTTCGTGTATTTTATTCGTATCATTTTCTTATCGTATCACGATAACGTGTCTAAAATTGTCAAATCCAATTTAAATGATTTAAATGTTTTGTTAATTGAGTTTGAATTTCAAAAACAAATCGATCGATCTTAAATCAAATTTCAAATTTTTGTGTCTAACCAAACTTGAACATAAAATTAAGATTTAGTTTAGATAAACAATAAAATTGATTCCGATAAAATTAAAAAAATGATCATTAAATAAATATCCAAACACCAAATCCCCTAACGCTCGTTTGGCTCATTGATACATTGAAATACATAAGAAATGACAAAAAAATAGGAAAGGTAAATTACCATTTTGCCTTTAATGTTAAATTTTTTTATTTTATTAAAAAATATATTTTTTAATAATCATTTTTTTTCAATTCCATTGAAACTAGTGGCACCATTTATTTAAATTAGTTCTTCGTCTACTCTGTAATAAAATATAAGTACACATCAGTAATACCTAGACCAGAACCTGGAAAGGGCATGAGCCATGAGACAGGCCGAAAATACAGTATATCCTTAGGCCCAAACCAGAGGCTTCTCTTTCTCCTCACATCTTTGAGTTCTGTTTTACTGATACTTTCACATTTTTTGTTAACTCGTTAATAAGAACTTACTTTAAACCAAAAATAGAAAAACTAAGTTATAATTAATTAAAATCCAATTATTAGGAAAGCCATCATTATAAAATAATCACTGTTTATAAAAATAAAAAGTATTTTTATTATCTAAAATAATTACAAGTTTTATCTATCCATATAATCTTTCAAATTTGTTGTTCGCTTTTTAATCCAAATCCTTTTTTTTTTACTTTCGGTTACTAATAGACGGAAATTTAAAGACTGAAAGAAGGATAGCTATGCAAATAAATAGTTAAATTCAATACCTGTATTTAATAACAGTTACAGTCAGCAGATGGGATCAAAACACCAACTCACACAAAGTTAAAAGAGTTCAGTGTGGGGTGGATAATAATACCATATCCAACTATAGAACATATGAAAACAAGCTAAATTTACCCTAAATTTGTCAACCTTCTCTGGCTCCCCAGTTGGCTCTCCCCTCAAGTTGGGGAGAAAAATACATTTAAGAACCTTGTTTGGATTCATCTCCTGGTATATCATCCTCATCATGGTAAATATTCTCTGCCATCTGCCATATCTGAAGAATGTTATCTTCAGCTACACTAGCAATAACCCAATCTTCACATGGATTCCATGAAAAATCAGAAATTTTACTGGTGTGACCCCCATGAATGAAGAGCAACTCAGGTGGACCATCTTCAGCATCCTCTGGTGTCTGTTCTTCATCAATCCTACAAAAGAGGATTCAAATGACGAAGATTTAGTTTGGATGGACGGTGAGATTAACTCCAATTGCAATAAAAAAGGAAAATTGATTATTAAGGATATATGTTTTTTAATAGAATAATAAAAAACATTATAAAAGCAGGGGCAGGAGGGTACCCTCCTGCTATTTTATCTTATGTGGATGGAACTCCACACTGGGGATGCAGTGAGTTCCAAACAGACCCTAAATAATTATCAATGTGAAGGAGTTCATTGCATGTATTTGAACCAAAAGAAATTAACTAGGTGATCCAGTCAACTTTGATGCGCAAAAATTGACTTGTTACGTACGTAGTTCCTTTCTCCTTTTCTTCTCTCTTTGCTTAGAAACTTAGTAAGGTTACATTCACTTGGAAAACTGAACACAGTTTGGCAATGAGTTACTCACCTGCTAAGATCCCATACCATGAGCCTTCTACCAAGGCAACAGGATGCTAAGATTGTCTCATTCTTCGGATTCCATCCAACTTGGAAAACTTCTTCCCTGTGGCACACCATTGCAAAATTAACTTCACGACTAGTTATGAATATATCTTCAGGAATTCCACAAATTCATTAAGTATCCAAAAATATAGAAAATAAGAATATTTCATGAATCCAAAATAGCAATCAGAGTATGCCTTGAGTAGAATTTCTTACTTATGGCTATCAAAGGTGTGGAGTGCAGTACTGATCTTGCGGAGGTCAAATAACTTAACTGTCTTATCAGTAGATCCTGTTGCCACAACCCACTCATTAAAGGGATTGAAAGCTAAGCAGTTAACCTGATAAAATGAAAATAACAACATCAAACCCCAGAAAGCGTACGAACTTGCCATATAGTATTGAAAGTTAGCAACCTGTCAGCATTTCCAATCAGCAAAAGCACAAATTATCAGAGCATATATAAATTAAAATTTACTCCATTCATCAGAATTTCAGCACAGCAACTGAAGGCAGAACAGAGTGGTACTAAACTAAGATAAGTGAATAGAGTTGGGTCCATAATCCATATGTTGTTGTTTTGATCACTTTCTGTCTCCAATGACTGAATTCTTTTCCTAAATCTTATGTAATATTTAGCCTAACTAAAACAGAAATAAAAGAAAATAGGCGAGTGCACAATTGTCTAGCGGAAAAAGCTGAATTTACATATATATATATATATATTCACATATTAAATGCATAGAATAAAAGAGACAAGAGAAATTCAGTTGATAGGCACCTCACTCTGGTGAGCAACTACGGACTGGATAGGCTTGGTGACAGATTGGGTTCGCAGGTCCCAAATAAGTAGGTATTGGTCATCCCCAACGGAACCAAACAAGTACTCGTGTCTGTGATGCCATGCAACGTCTTCGACGACACCCTCGTGGACCTTGAAAATCTGCATAGCATCGAGAGACTTGTTCTTCGGAGTGCCATTGATGTCCCATAGACAAATCTGAGCATCATCAGAGCCACTAAGCAAATGGCCTTGCTTGAACTTACTCCAAGACAGCCCATAACCCTCAGTGCTATGGCCCCTGAGCCTCAAATCAGGACTGCAGGCACCATCCAAAGGCGGCTTGGAAGGATGCTTGCTGTAGTCGAACACAAAAACCTCAGCGCTTACCGTCTTGGTGGCTATAATGAAAGGATTCTGGGGCATATAACGAGCTCTATTGACCTCCCCTTCGTGATTGATCTGCTGAATAATCTGGACCTTGCCGCTGGCGCATCCGAAGCCGCCAATGTCGGAGCGGTCGTGGTCGTAGTGGCGAGCATCGTTCTCGGAATCCTGGAGGGGGAGCTGGACCTGGGCAAGCATAAGGTAATTGGGCTCGTTTTCGGAGGTGTGGGTGCCCAAGATCATCTTTTGAACGGAGTAGTCCTTGCCGGGAGGCTCGTCGCGGTCGGGAAGCCATTCGACAGTGAGAGAAGGCCACTCGAGTGCGTGGGTAATGACCAAATCGTAGAGGAAAGGAGTGTTCTTTTTCCAAATTTTGTACTCTTCGTTGATCAGCCTCTCCTCTATCTCTCCACGCATTTCCTCCTCGTCTTTTCCCATTTCTCAATTTAGGTTTGGTTGCTGCTGTTATTAGATTTAGGGATTTTCTTTTATCTTCGTTTCGCAGTTCCCGCCAAGGGGATTGATTTGGGTTGGCACTTGGGACCCTAACTCACTATTAAGTACTGAAGCTCTCGGAGAGAGATTGTATTCGCTTTTCAAACACTAGTCCTCCCGTGGCAGTGGCAGTGGCAGTGGCAGTGCATGTATATTTTAAGTTAGGTCCAATCGAATTTGATGATAGTTTCGATAAAATCGAAAAATAATTATTAAGGGTATATAATTTTTAATATAATAAATAAAAAATTAAAATTAAAATTAAAAAAATAATTTTATCTTTTTATTTTTTTATCTTATTACCTCTGAATACACTGCACTAATTTTAAATAGGATGCACTAATGTCCCAAACGGGATCTATATTTAAAACTATGTTTGGATTTTGGTAGGGGAGGAGTAGGAGAAACGTGAAAATTTTTCAGTTTTTTTTTTTTTTGGGTAAAATTTTAAAAATAATAAAGAAAATAAAAAGGTGTTTAGAATCTCTTACTTTTTCTTCAAAAGTTTCATTTTCTATTTACCCCAATTAAAGAGAAATGCTAAGGATAGGAAATGAGAAAAAAACCTTTAATCATAAATTAGTTTTTATATCTTTAGGGGTTATTTGGTTTACGAAATATAAGATTCTCTTTGGGAAATATTTGACCCTCAAACTTTTTATTTGACGAATTTTAAAAAATATTAAATTTTCGTATTTAATTACATTGGAGGGAATAATTGATTTTTATGTTTGGTTCAATGAATTTAAAATTATTAAATAATATTTTATTATATGACATTTTTGTATTAAAATAAATAAATAGTTAATTTAAAGTAAATAACACTATGATAGAAATTATATTTAACATGTTTATTTACATGTTCATTTATTTATTTATTTATTATTAAAACTTATTTATTTAACAAATATTAATTAATTTATTTAACGCAACTTAATAAACTTATTTAATGTATAAATTATTTTGATTTATTTAATTAATTAAACTATTCATTTGTAAGAGAGAGGCTTGTGATTTAAGGGAAAATGGTGTGGGTTTAGGTTTATAATATTAGATTGGTTTTATGGGTAAAATGAACATAAAAATAATTATAGGATAAAATAGGAACAAAATTTTAAATTACTCCAAAATTCTAAAATACCTTAGGAGGAGGAGGTAATTTTTTTCATTCCTATTTTCCTCTATTTGCAATTGTTGGGAATATCAAGTTCCTGATTTGAGAGAAATATGTGATAACTAAACAAAACAGTTTTATTACGAAAAATAAAATTTCTAGTAGAAATCTAAAAATACTTGAACTAAATGGCCACTTTTTTTTTTAATTTTTAATAATCATTATAATTATTTGTCTCTTATAACTTATTTATCATTTTTTTTGTTTTTATTTGTACTTGGATCACAAATATGATTTTATCTTTTTATTATTATTTAAAAAAATTATTTTTTATTTCATTTTATTTCATTATTTCTAGCATTGTTGCTTCAAAACTTTGCAAGTATATTTAGTGTAATGTAACAATTATCACTTGGGCTAAGTTGAAGACAAAATAAAAATATCTTTTCAATAAAAAATAAAATGTCTAAATATATACAAAAATTTTATTTTTAATCAAATGAATAATCAATAAAAATTATTACTTTATTTTAAAGGAGAAGGTCATATTTGAAAAAAATTATAATGAATCCCTTTCTCTCCTTTCCATTCTTTAATCAAACTATGATTGTTAGAGATTTTTTACCTTTTTTATTATTAATTTTTAACATTCCAAATATGGGGTATTTTTTTTTCACTTTACTTTACTTAGCTTTTTTTAATATCTATTCAAATGTTGCGTTCCTGTTTTGATTTATATCTTTACTCTTAATTTTGTAAAATGTAAAAAAATTCCTAATTTTCTTTTGATCAATCCCTTAATATCTAATGTAAACTCGATCAAACTCGATCCATAAACACCCTCGTTGTTAAGTCCTTTTTTAATAAATAAAAAAAAAAAAAACAACTTAGATGCGTTCATAGCAAATGGGAAATGGCCATTAGACATGTTCTCTCCCCACATATCCATTTATGAATATGAGTTCACTCTTAATTTTGTAAAAATGTCAGAAGTTCCTAATTTGCTTTTGATTCCTCCCTTTTATTCAAGTCGCTTTGTTTTCTTTGATTAGCCAGGGGCTGCTATATTTCTTTTCAACATCAAACAAATTAGACAGAGTTCGTCCGATAAATTCAAGCTAACAGCTGCAAACCACCCGAATTTGACAGGTTAACCAGGAATTAAAATTGATAATTTGTTAGTAGCAGTGCACTTCAGCCCCATCATAGCTCTATTAATATCTATCTGCCTTTACCAGGAGAGAAATTAGCAACAAGCAAACAAACTAGTCTATTTCACAAGGAAACCCCTAAAAAATAATACTACTATATTTTATCATGAATGGAAGAAAGCTTCTTTCCCGTTTCCAAGGTTAAGGTGCATATGATTATGATCAAACTCAAATCTCTCCCAAGAAATAGGGGAAGAAGAGAAAGAAAATCAGTAGGCATAAAACAGCCACTGCTTTCAAAGCGAACCGTTAAGTTTCAATCAACGGGTTTTACCCATAATTTCCTGACAGAAATATGGAGATCGGCACAAACATTTAATTGTCTGCTCTGACACAATCGTACCCTTCCTCTGTCATAAGATTGGGAGTAGCAAGGTTCATAAAGAAACTCCATATGGGAGCAGTGCAGCAGCCACAATTCTACCTTCCTCATTCAGTATGTTGTAAGTAGATGCAGCATTTCTCTGGAACAGGAGAAAACAAAATATTGAGCCTGAAGGTTGTGCTCAAAGTCGGTTCCTCTCGGTGCTGTCTAATTTCAGCATCGGCTATAACAAGTATCAAATCAATTCCATTGATGACAAACAGCATGTATTACATGTATTAATCATGACAGGACAAAGATAGATGCTTTTAGAAGAGAAATCAACACAAAATGCAATCATACATATGTATGTGGATTGCCAATGGATGAACGAAAAAGAACTCTTGATGCTTAAATTAAGTGAGCTGCAATTCAGTCTCTTGACCTCCATAGAAATAAGGTTTGAACAAAAGGGAAGAAGAAAACCACTTAGCCTTTCTCATATGAAAAGGCCTAAAATTTGATGCCTCAGGGGTTAGGTTAGTAATTCAATTAGGATCTTCGAATAACACATAAATCAGAAGCCTTCAAACTCAAATATGTAAGACTTGGCAATTGATTGACCAGGAGAGAAGAGGAGGTCCAAACTTAGCCATGTAAATGATATTCAAGCAAATATAACCATAAAATGCCAAAATTAAGTTGTCAAACTCAGACGGCGAACTATAGTACTGCAATGAAAATGATAATACCGAGTCCAGGGCTTCCAACTTCATGCCAGTAGATCGGATGAATTGCCTGAGTTCAGGATTTGCTGGTTCAATGTTCCTTCCACAGCCAAGAATCAAGATTTCTGAAAGAGAGAGAGATGCTAAATGAGGACCAAAAATAGGAGAAAAGAAAACACAAAAACACACAGCACAAACAAGCTTATTTCTATGTCTAATTGCATTTGAAAATTTTTCTCAGCTTTCTTCTTTTATCCAGAAATTGCAAATGTATAGCATCATGTGACACTGCACAAATGCTAAAAACATTAGCACAAAGCTGCAAATACCATGCCCTAATTAAAACGTTTCAAGAGATCTAGCCTCAAGAAAAAAAAATGATACATGAAATACCATAAGGAAAAAGGAATTAGCCATAACATAATGATGCCACCGTGATACCTCATAAATCAAAATGCTGAAAAATATCAGATAAATTTGAAAACAAAAACCCTCAACATAAGGAGACAAATGATTTTGACAGTTAAAATATTGGCCAATCTAACCGTGAAGGACAGATGTCCAACAACAGGATAATGGACATGTTCATACAACTTTAAATTATACTTTCTATTTAATATCCGAGTGAAATGTCTAAACTCTAATGACATAGAACATGAATTGGGTCAAGAAGACGAATGAGCCCAGGGATGCATCATTGATATTCTTTGTTAGGCATCAAATTTCTTCTTCATCTAGATATCGTTGGAGGTCTCACCTGGAATCGGTCTAATGATTTGGAAGATGGATAAGCTGCACAAAGTACAAAAAAATGAAATGTAAGACAGAGGTGCCCAAGAGTTGCAATATTTCATTGCTCTAGGAGACAAATATTTGTTAGCCTTGAGAAGCTTATGCATAATAAAGACATGGGACTAATCCAGCTGATTACGTAAATTGATAACCACCTAGGAATAGTTAATAGCTAAAGTGAACAGAAGAAGCAATTCACCAAGACAGTATAGCAGACACAGTTTTAGATTAAGAAAGCATAGCAGAAAAGCATTGAATTACATGAGGGAAGCAAATACCTTTCGGGAGTGATTTCCGAAAACTTATTGGGGCCCCAAGAAGTGAGCAAATTTCCCACACAAAGCAAGCTGCCTTCATACTTGACCCCATTCACGGTGAATCCGGTCTCAGTATATCTGGCACCGTATCATCAAATCAAATAAAAGAAAAGGGGAACACCCAGATGAAAATCAGGGTCAGAATTGGAGAAAAGAAATTGGATTTGATGTTAGATAATGAAATTAAGGAGAATAGGATGAAGAAGAAATACCCTTGGAAACGAAGCTGGTCTTCGGGGACATTATCAATGAGATTGATCTGATCGTAGAGAGAGAAAGCGCGCCTGAGGGATGGCAAGACTTGAGCTTGACTCCGCCTTGAAGAGAGTGAGTCCTTCCTCAGGCTTCTGATCAGCTTTGGTAGTGTTTCTACCGCTCTACCTCTCACCGCCATTTCCTCTATACTCCTCTGCCTCTTCCTGTTTCCCTAAAGCTCTCTCGGTTCGAGTCCAAGAAATTTTGGATACCTGCTGCCCAATTGCAACGAAGAAAACGACCGCGTTTTGTCATCAGAAGCACTTAGGGTCATTTTTGTTACTGCAAATAATTAATAATTTTAATTGCAAAAATAAACTTAAAAATAATCCGTAGATAATTGCTCTAGTTTTCTGGAGTTTAAATTATATTAAAATCATTTTAAAAAAATAAAATTTTAGATATAAATAAAAAATTAACACATAATTATTTTTTAAAAATATATGATTAATATTATAAATTTTTAAATATTTAATAAATCATATTACCTAAATTTAATAAAAAAATTATTTTTATTACTTTTTTAGATAAAAGTTTTATCTCTTCTTCTTTGATAGTTTTTTTATGATATTTTCTTGAAAAATTTTATATTAATTGGAAAGTGATTTTAAAAGTTTGTTTCAAACCTTTTAGATTGAAAATGAATTTTTTTTATTAAGATTATTTGTTTATTTGTCTTTTTTTTATAATTTTTGAAGATAATATTTTTATATTTACTATGTACTTTTTATAAGTTAATTGTTTATTTTGATTGTACATATAATAATTAATGAAATTAATTGAGTTAATAATATTTGATTTGATAAGAATGAAATATGATATTAAACATATATCTTTCACATAATATGAAGTGATATTATTCTAGTGATATTTAAAAATTTATTTTTTAAGATAATCTTACTATTTACTATTAGTTATAGGGATTATTACTTAGGGTGTGTTTGATTGGAAGGAATTTTAAATTTTCTCGTAATTTTTTTTCGTCATTTGATTCCCCGTTTGGTTCGATTATTTTTCTTCTTGTCAGTCATTTTATTTTACCTACAGTGCTCAATTTTGAGAAAATCTGAAGTAAAATGATTACTTTCGGATCTTAAGGTATTTTTAGATTACCTGAGTCAAAAATTTTTTTGGATCTAAAGTAATTTTTTTCCTTAGAATTTACCCTTTAAAATTTTTTTCTGAATAAAAAGTAATTTTTTTTCTCAAGATAATTTTTTCCCCTGAATCAAACGCACCCTTAATGTTAAGTAGAGGAAGCCAATAAAAAATTGCTTTACCCAAAAATGTACTATTTTTTTATAAAAGAGATCTAAACTTAAAAATAAAAAAATAAATATATTTAAATTAATTAAATATTATCGATTATCTTTTGAAAATGATTGCGTTAATCGTTTGAATTTAGCTTGAAATTCAAATCTGCGGATAATTTAGTCAAGGAGTCGGCTTGGCAAGCGAGACATTTGACTAGTACACTAAATTATAAAATGCAAGCGAGAGGTTTTGTAGAAGAAATTCAATTTGGATGTAAACATGATAACGAATAATGAAATAAAACAAAACAAGAAATAAACAATAAAAGAAAAATAAAAATAGAAGTGGAGTGACTAAGGTTTGATTTGGAAAATCAACAAAAACTCCGTTTCCTCTCCGAGGGTCCAATGAACTCATTGAACCTTTGCGGTGGAAAATGTTTTTACACAATTACTTTTCTTTTTTATTACAAATTTTGATATTTTTATTTTTAACACTATTTATTATTTAAATTTTTTTTAAATTGTTTATTTTTGTTCTTTTCTCACTTTTTCTTTTACTTTTTACATTTCATTTTTATATTGTTATATATTTATTTTGAAAATTTTTATTATGTATTTATTCAAAACATAAATAAACTTATATATGTAATTTTATTTATAAATTATTATTTTTATTTTGACAATTTATAATTATTATTTAAATTTTTAAATATAACATGTTACTATTTATTAAATAAAACTTTGAAGAAAATGTTAAGCCATAATTTTGATTTGATTTCTATGACTACTACTGCTACTGTAATTGCAGCAATGATGCAGTTATTGATGAACAATTTAGGTACCATAAAATTGCAGTAAAATTGTATACAGCCAGGTAACTGCCACTGCCCAAATCGACTGTGATGTGAATGATGATTATGTGAACATCCATATTTAGTAACTGTTGCAAGTTACAAGTTACAACTCGATCAGAATTCAGATCAATGAACTTGTCTTTAATTTACAAGTAAGGGAGTAGCTCCACATAGAGAAGAAAAATGCCATCGCAATCCCATGGCATTAATTTCTCCTAGTTTCATCGCAGAACCGACTCTACACTAGAATTCCCTTTGCGCTTGCTTATTTATTTGTATCATAGCACAATAGAAATTTCAATCCCATGACATGATCTCCAAAACATGCCATGCCACTTTGCCAGCCCACACAAACACCATTGATCATGATATACATATGTATATATATATATATATATATATATATATATACTGACTGATGCACCTTAAACTCTATGCTCTGCAGCTGTCGCCTGCCCATTATTGTTCCTTCCTTCGAACTTGATATACTTGTACCACTTGGCGCATATTATGTAGACCACAAGATCAGCTGTTGTCAGAGCTGCCAGCAGGAAATAGAATCGGTCCAGATGACCTCTGTTCAGGTTTCCGGGGATCCATCCAGGCATATCATCTCTTGTAGAAATTTTCATAACAACTGTCACGAGCAAGCTACTGACGTAGTTTCCCAGTGATATTGAAGTCATGCAAAGTGCACTACCGAAGCTCTTTAATCCATCTGGTGCCTGCCCGTTAAAGAACTCTAATTGACCAACATACATGAATACCTCAGACGCTCCTATAAGCGTATACTGAGGAATTTGCCAGAATATGCTCAAAGAGCTCGCGTTATCACAGTTGGGGCAATCTTTGTTTGCGTGCTTTAGCCTGAAAACCTCTACAACTCCAGCTGAAACCATTGCCAATATAGCTATAACAAGCCCAATCCCCATTCTCTGGAGATGAGTGATGCCCTCTGGTTTGGTCTTTATTCTTGCAACAGTAGGGTCAAGAATTCGCCTGTAAATGAAAATGAATAATGCCACACTAAGTATGTCGAAGCTAGACATGCCTGCCGCTGGGATGTCGAAGTTTGAAATGGTAGTTTTCATGGCGGCTCCTTGTTCTACAAAGAGTGATGCCATTTGAGTGAAAACCACAGAGTAAAGTATGGTGCATAGCCAAATTGGGAGTAGTCTCAGTATGCATTTTACTTCCTCAACTTGTGTTACTGTGCAGAGACGCCATCGATTGCGACCATCAATATTTTTCTCTTGCTTAGCATAATCCTTCGGTGTCATAATTGCTGCTCTATCCAAAAACCTTAAAAAAAAAAAAAAGTGAATGTGAATGCAATGCTAATAAAGTTGTCCTGACGACCAATTCGGTCCTAATTAGACTTTGAGATGGACAGAAATTTTGTCAGTATTTATTAAATAGAAAGCACATGAACCAACCTGAGACCTTCTGTGTGGAGTATCTTTCTATCCCCTGTCATGGCAGATTCCTTTGTGTCCACTTCAAACAAATTCTCTCCTTCTGGCGTCAGCTCAACCTTCCAGTTTCTTGTTGCAGCAACCATTACTTGGCAAAACCTTGCGAGAGGGTTGCCTTGGGGTTTGAAGTGCCTATACCTGGGTGTTCCGATCAGAAACAGGACTAATGCCACAAAGGCAGAGCAAGCGGACGCCCAAAATCCAAGTGTCCACATTCCCTGATCCTCAAAATAGCCCAGTATAGTGTTTGAAAAGAGTGATCCAAGGTTCAAAGCCAAATAGAAGAAGCTAAAGAAGGCTATTTTTGAGTGACTTTCTTTAGGGTCTTCTTCATCAAACTGGTCAGCCCCAAATGTGGCGATGTTAGGCTGGTAACCTCCGTTTCCCAGAGCTACGAGGTACATGGCAAAGTAGAAGAACACGATGTGGAAAGCAGAGTGAGATCCACAAGGAGTTTCTTCATCACCGCAGCCGCTAGGCTTGAGTAGAAATACATGGGATGAAATTGATAACAACACCAAACCCTGTGTTAAAACAAACACGCATTAGCAAGGATTCAGTTGAAAATTTAGAATCTCAAGTACTGTACATGGATAAAAAACTACTATATATGTATGCAACTTCCATGTACATGAGAAATGAGAGAGATGATTTGTAACTTACAACGACAAAGACAGCCTGGAATATGGCACAAGTCTTGTACCTTCCCCAGTAAGAGTCACTAAGAAAGGCACCAAGCAGAGAAAAAATGTAGACAGTTCCAGTCCACTTGCTGACGTTGTTTGCAGCATCTGCGTTGCCCTGACCTAGCACCCTCGTTAGGAATAACACCAGGTTGACCCCAACTCCAAAGAATGCCAACGTAGCCAGCCCTTGATTAACTGATGAAACATAGAGTTTGAATTGGAGGAATTATATATATATATATATATATATATATATATATATATATATATATATATATATAAATATTTCACCAGATATAGTCAGATGAAGAAGGAATCTTGGATTATAAACATGTAAAAATAAAATAAACCATGTGGAAAAAAAAAAAAAAACTAAAAGGATTGTGTGGGAGTGGGAGGGTGGACATTCAACATTTTTTAATTTGGCAAGGCCAAGGGGAAGTGGCAACAGAACACAGATAATAAGTGCAAATTCCGTGTTCAAGTCTAATTTGTTTACTATGCAATACAAGAAAAATCTTCTTCAAGTAATCAGCATTAGCCGTGTGACTAAATTTCCGTGTAAGCATAAAATATGTAGGTATATAGCTTGCCAACGCATATCGCATATGCTAAATAAGTACATATTCTCAAATAGAATTAGTTGAGATGAATAGTGAAATTGAAAAAAAAAAATAAAAATATATATTTTTAATAAAATAATAAAAAATTTTAAAAATAATAGGAAGACAGTTTTATCCTCATATCATTTTGTATTCATGTCCAATGAGAACTGAGAACCAAACAGGTCAATAGTAGTTAACATGCATGTACCTGCTTTAATTGCAGTGAAAGTATGGAGATTTACCTAGCAGTAGAATTCCAGCAACCCAAGTTCCAGTTCTGCTTCGAATAGCAGGATGATCATGTCGATCCACAGTTCCATCCGTGGTGTAGACCTCTTCCTCATTTGTGAACTTCTTTTCAATATTACTCACCTGATCATATGTAGTTTCAGCTTAATTAACTAATTGAAACCTTAAGGACATCATATCATAGTAATTTAAACTTCAAACTAAAGGACGGATTGTAATGAAAATCACTGTATTTCCTGAATTGATTGAAATATTTATTCCATGCCATACCAAAAGAGAGAGAGAAAGAAAGGAAAAAGGTGGGTAAACGTGAAATATCTTACGTCCATCAATTCTTTTTACAACCAAGTGCTATTAATGAGTTTGGGTATGTAAAATTCTAATGTAGATGACCTTTCTTGCAATGTAATGAGGCTTCAGAACACATTAGTCCTCACCATATACAAATTAAGATTTAGAGGTTTCAAGCGTTCATTTCTTGCAAGATTGCTACAGAGTCGGAATGTAAACAGGCACATCAGATCATAGCACATTGCCGAATAATGTTTATTTATTAGTGTGAAGTGACCGATTGCAATCTTCACAATAATCCAAAATCAAACAAAACAATTGCTGTAAAAAGAGAGAAAATCGAATGTTTGATCTTCATCTGATCGCCTGCCGATCCATGGGACAAAATACTAGTTCTAGTATTAATATTTATTAGCTAATGGAATTCCAATACCACCGCCGTATTGAATTTCGATCATTATACTTGTTAGAACACGAACAAAATATGATAAGAAATAAAGAAACGACATATTTATTGGTTAAAGAAAAAAGAATTCTTTTTCTTTTTTGGTGTCTGTTAGAGGGAAAAAAAGTCATATGGATTTAGGTAAATTAAATTTATAAATATGAGATAATGATACAATTTAAAAATTAAATAGAAAAAAAACCATAAAAAAGGTATAGATTAAAATTTTGATAAAATTTACATATAAATAATAGAAATTAATTTGATGGTTGATGTATTAATACAAATTAAAACATAATAAATTTATATTTTACATAATTTAACGTTAAAATAAACAGAACACATATTCACCGATTTGATTAGTAAACCTAAGATGAATAATATATGGATACCAAAGAAGGTTAATGGTATAACGGACCCCTCACAAATATACGCAAGAGTAGACACGACAGGAAAAGTGTTCCCATCAGAAAAAGGAAGAGAGGAAAGGTGAAAGGCAAAAAGCAAATCCCAAAGGCAGAAAAAACAACAATAAACGAGGATATTTGGCCCTGCCTGCCTTAATTTTGTTGGGCTAAGCTGGCAAGGATTCAAGTAGGAAGTCATTAAATGATCAGTATTTCCAATTAAAAAAAAAAAAGAGAATATTTGAAGTATTTGAGGAAAAAAAAGGTTCCAAAAGTGTTGGACGTCAGCTGTATATTCGATTCTCGATAAACTGCGGAGAATAACGTCCCGTAAAACTCTTTGAATCAAACTGAACACTAGGAAAACATGATTATCTGATTATTTGGCCTAATTTCTAAGATAAAGTGATTGTCGGATGACAAGAATCTCCCAAATAGGATCTAACACTTGGGGATTTGTCCGGCATCATCACGTTCTATGTACTCTTGGTACAATTCAAACCAGACGACCCATTTCATAGTATAATATTAGCAGAAGCTCCCTAATGAAAGGCGTAGCAAAGGGGTCGTCTGCTTCTATATATCATGATCATCTAGCTTGTTGATTAATGATGCATGATGAGATTTGAAGAAAGGGAAAAAAAAAAAAAATCACCCACCTCTTTACAAATGATATTTAGACAAGCCATATGGGTGCAACCTAACAAAAACTAGCACTAGATAGAATTAACTCTCTCAAAATAGCCCAGGTACAAAAGATAGGAAGAAGACCAGACAATTAAGAAAGCCTAGGAGGAGAACTGCTTGAAGAAGTGGGGATTGAAGGGATGGTTGTAGCATATATAGAAGATGGCAGCATTTAATCGAGGGCTGAAATTTCATGGGGTGAACAACAGGGATGGCCCACGTGTACAGGATATGAAAAAGAAAGCTAAAAGCGATCAGAAGCAACCGGGCTTGATAACAGGGTATTAGATGGGGGCAAAAGAAAAAGACTAAACAAGTGTGATACTGTGGGTTACAGTGATGAGATATTGAGAATAAATGGTCACCAGCTTCACCAATATCACCGTCAGCATTCAACAATGACTAAAATGACGACCCTTTTCACGTACACGGTGCTGGCTGTGACTAAGCTGTCTAGACAATGACATGTTCGAAGCATGCCCCTTTTTGCACATCTCCGATGAATTATATTTTACTTGTATCTTTTTCTTCTCTGGTATGACTTCTCTGTTGAGAGTTGTCTGTTGTGGTTTACTATAGGAGTCTCATAGGGCATGGTGGTGTGCTGAATCAAGAGTCAAGTCAATCACACCGAACGTATATCACTTCAATTTCATTTGGGCTTTCTCTTCTCTGAGAAATTTCGACCTTTAGCAGCCTTGTCAAGTTTCTGACCTCATCAACAGGGTAATTGAGTAAAGGCAAAGCGATTGTTTGAGACCATCAGACCAATAATATTTTTAGTATACTGTTTTAATGCATCTAGTAAATGGTGTTTTTGGACAATTTTTGGCCACATTTCCTGGACTTAAAATAAAAGAAAATAATGTTTTTTTTTCCCTCTTCGATGAAGTGTGTTTTTTTAGCATTCATTTGCCTCCTCGATTTATGCAAGAAAGGTGGAATTCTTGAAGACGCACACCAGCCACTGTTAATTGCAGATTTATACTGATATTGACGTAAAGAATTAAGCTAAAATTCCAGTCAATAACGCTTAGAACAATCAAGAAATTAATCAACAATTATAGTAAGATATGATTTACAAGATGTTATTTTGACGTGGGAAGGGTTTATGTCCATACATTCTTTGAATAGACAAGTTTGAATTTTTGATACAACGCATGTGGACGCTGTACGATAGCATATGCAAACGAATCTTCTTTATTTTTTATTTTTTTGGTTCGCGCAGTCTGCACTACACAATCCCTTTCGACCAGATGGTTAGCAATTTCATGCCAGGTATAATTAATTTTGCAATTTTATACACACAAAAACGTATTAAAAAAAGTTGTATATGCATTTTTAAAGAAAGTATTTCGTGTTTAATAATATAGATAAAAAAATTGGATATGATATTATTTGTGTCTTATGTATGTTTGACACGTTTATAATATGTGTAAGAGTAATGAAATACATTTAAATAAAGGAAAAATTTTATTAAAGTCTTTTAGTTTTAACATTAATTCAATATTAGTTCATTAGTTTAAGAAATATATATTTTGATTCAAAATTATCAATTTTATAGTACAAAAATATCGAAAGACTAAGTTATTATTAAAAAATTCTATTAACTTAGATATTTATTACTCATAAAATATTCATAATGCCTTTTTTTTAGTATAGCAAAATAAATTTTTTATATAAAATGATTTTTAAAAATTAATTAAAAATTAATAAATGATAATAAAATTCATTGTCTTTGGGTGTAACCATAAGTATCTTCATCTATTTTACGATTTGAGAATAATCCAATTCGAACTTAGAGTGGATTTTGGTAAAGTCCTCATAACAGTGACAACTTCAGAATTCAAATCTTGTCTAAATGCTTGAAAAAGAAGTCAACTTTCACTTTGTTCAACCAATAATTGGTAGTAATAAAATTCATTGTTGATACTTGAGAATGTTATAGTATTAATTCAAGTTTAATAATTAATTGATATATGTTGACATATCATTTGTGATTTTGGACTTAAGTGTCCATTTTCAAAACTAATGTAATTGAGTTGAATTATGACAAAAACTTGAGAACTCCAAAGAATTTACCCTTAAACAAATTATATTAAACAAGTATAAATTTAACATTTATAAAATACAACAAATATTGAATTAAAAGTATGTCACATGTTTAATGCGTTTTATTATATTGTTAATATTAAATATGGATGTAGATAATTATTTCGAATGTAAATGTGTAGTATTTTTTTCTCTTACGCTTTTTCATTATTGATTATTTTTTATTTGTCATATTTTATTTTTAGTTATATTTAATGTGTTAAACCTGTCTAATCACATTAATCCTATCTAATCTTGTCCTAAAATGTTAATTGTCATTTTCTATTACACAAATAATTATTAATGTGTTAATTGTATTGTGTCGCATGTAACATGTATATTAATAAATACATTGTGTTCATATTTAAAAGGCGTTCATGTTTTATAATTCATTGTGTTTGTATTTCAATAATTCATATCATATCTCATATTGCATCTAACATGAAACAAGATACAATACACAAATTAACATATCTAGATCTAAGCCCTTTTTGGCAGCAAACAGGGCCATCGGGGCAGCATAATGAGATTTCTTACAATACAATGCCACTTTTACATATTTGCTTTTGTCTTCTCAATTCTTTCATTTTAATATAACATCTTTCATTGTGTGAAATCTAAAAATTCTTTAAGCCCGATTTTAATAATTAATTTTAATTTTGAAGTTTAAATGGATTTACTATGGAAATTGATATAGGATGAGTCGGAAATTTTGACAAATCTGTATTGATTTGATCATAACTTTAGATTAAGGATGTCCAATTGATGAACCGTAAAATTTGCTAGAAAGCTAACTCAACGATCTTTTCAACCATATATGGTACATTTTCTAGTTCATTATGGATTAATACAAGAGAATTTTTAAAGTTGCACAACATACAGGGAATTTGTCTAGCACATCAATTTTCCAAGAGTAGCATATAACGTTTGGTAGGAAACTCTAATTTGTGTGATTCAAATTTTTTGGAAAGTTAATTTAGAGATCTTTCCAACCATATATGATACATGATTTGATTCATTATGGATTAATATCAGTGAATTTTTAAAGTAGCACTATGTGTAAGAATTTCAATTAATGAACAGTTAGTACAAAATTGATTATAACTTTTGATAGGGAACTCCAATTGATGCGATGCAATTTTATTAAAAAATTAACTTAATGATCTTTCCAACTATATATAGCATGCCTCCTAATTCCTTACAGATTAGTACAATTAATTATTTAAAGTCAGGACATGAGTTGAATTATAGTAATATGGACCAAATTGGAAAATTATGAGAATAAAGCTAACGGGGATCGATTTGAATAGCCTTGAAATATCATTACCTACTTCATAATTATATGTTTGCATGTTCTTAAAATAAAATTTTGGTAGCTTCCATCTAGACTTATAGTGTAAACACCAAGAATTTTCATATACTCGGTCTTATCAAGGAATAACGATTGAATTATAGAGATTAAAATGTGTTTCCTTACTAAATGATTTTAATTAAAATTATAGCTAGACTAAGGTACAAATAATTCTCCATGTTAGGGCAGTACAAGTATTGAGTTTAATTTAATTCTAATACTTTGGGGAATTTAACAAGTGAATATCTACATTCATGTATACACATCTATATATGTGTGTATACATACACTATTATATATATAAGATGGTTCAGTCATCTTTCCCAAAGTTAGAAATATAAGTACATGATAGCAGTATATGTGTATGTTGGTATAAAGATACATGGAAATTTATACATCCCGCGGAAAGTCACCTTAAAGGATAAAATATATGTGCATATATAATTACGTGGGAAACAAAACTAAGGAAACTGTGTCAACAAATAAGAAGGGAAGCATGGCGAGAAACTGATGTGTGATTAGACGTTGACAGGAGCAAAGTATATAAGTATATTATGGATGATGGCCTCGGGAATATCTTGCATGGACAGAAATATGTACATAAATAATAATAAGAATAGATAGCAGCTGTTGGGGAAATGAAAGTGTGTGAGATCTGAGAATTTTAGATATATTTTAATGATGTAATAAGAACCTGAAGTGTAAATTATTGAGCTAGGTGAATTGTGGGAAATATAATTGGAGAATTATATGTTAAGTGTTTAAAATAAGTATGAAGTATGAGGACAGATCGATCTGGGAGAAGGAGAGATCGATCTGGTGAGTTAAAAATGACAAGGAAGGAGGAATTTGAGGAGCAGATCGATCTCCAATGGAAGAGATCGATCTCCAAATGATTCTGTTTGAGAAAGGATCGATCTCATGAGGAAGAGATCGATCTCCAAATCATTCTGTTTGGGAGAAGATCGATCTCCTCAAGGAGCAGATCGATCTCATAAAGCCATAAAGAGATCGATCTCACCTCTCGACAGATCGATCTCCTACCCTCAGCCTATATAAGGAACCCCTGTTTTTCTCCTGCAAACTCACTTTCTCTCTCTTCCAACCCCATTTCCACCGAAACCTAACTTTCTCACTCATCCAAAACACCCATTTCCGGCCAAATCAGGAGTTGTGGCAAGAAGGAAAGTTGTTCCTCATCAAAGGGAGAACAACATACTTGGAAATCGAAGGACGAGTCGGATCGAGGCGTGGGTTGTGCGTCACACAAGCTTTGGGTAATTTTTAAACCTCGATCTTGATATTTGAGATGATTTTGATGATAATGGTGGTTGTCATTGTGTTGAAATAGCTGAGAAATGATTAGGGATTGATGAAATTGCAATGTGGTTAGAGTGATAATGTTATTTAGCAATTTTGGTAATTTTGGAAATTTTGAGCTATAAATGGAAATGTAGACAATGTGATGAATTAGCATAGATATTAAGACATGGAAAATGTAGAACGTTGAGATGTTGTGAATGAGAGTGTAGTTTGGGGTAGAGTTACGAGAATCAAGGGATTTGAGGAGTTATAAGCAATTATGCTCGATTTTGAGAGTTGAGGTTGATGTGATAATTGAGTATTGATGTTTTAACATCGTTTGGACAGATCAAGAGTTCTAGAGTGGAATGCGAGGCTAGTCCGTGATACGGGGGAAACGATTGCACTATACGAGGTGCAAAGAGGTAAGGGAAATCTAAACCATTTGTGTATGTGATTTGTAAACTATTATAGCATGATTTGTGGTTTATAAAACAAGCATGTTGAGTGCTGTGTTGAGATACAATTGCACACGATTTTATAGCCGGTTGGAGCCCACTATTTTATGAGTTTATAAGCTGAGTGTGAAATTGCTTTATAAACCGTTGAATTTTGTGTGAGTAATGAATTGGGCTCTACGTTAAGGCAATATCGAGATTTGAGAAATGTGTGCGTGCTTTGCCGGTTGGAACTCAGTTTTATTATGTTTTGTGTTGAGTACAAAACGGTTTTCAAATGAGTTTTTATGAGAGAAAAACCACTATGAGTTCTACGTGAAGGCAAACCAGTCTTATGTGATAAGACTTAGGTGTGTAATTGTGAGTACACACCGGGCATTGCTCTGATAGCATGTAAGCCCGAATCTTCTCCGTTCTGGTAATGTGAGAATAACCCATTCTGTGGCTATGCCAAGTATATTTGGTGGCCGTTGCCACGTGAGAAACCCTATTGGTGGCTGTTGCCACGTGATACCCCATTTGGTGGCCGTTGCCACGTGAGAAACCCCATTTGGTGGCCGTTGCCACGTGAGAAACCCTATTGGTGGCCGTTGCCATGTGATACCCCATTTGGTGGCCGTTGCCACATGAGAAACCCCATTTGGTGGCCGTTGCCACGTGAGAAACCCTATTGGTGGCCGTTACCACGTGATACCCCATTTGGTGGCCGTTGCCACGTGAGAACCCCTAATTAGTGGCCGTTGCCACGTGAAACCCTATCTAGTGGCTATTCCACGTGTGAAATTAAATCAGTGGCTATGCCACGTGTATTTAGTGGCTATGCCACGAGTGAATTTAAATCAGTGGCCATGCCACGTGTGTTTAGTGGCTATGCCACGTGTGAATTTAAATCAGTGGCTATGCCACGTGTGTTTAGTGGCTGTGCCACGTGCATTACTATTTCAGTGATTTTATCACGTTCATTGAGAAAGCGTTTATCGCATTATTTTCACATGCTTTGTTATTGCTCTAGACTGAGCCTTTTTACTTCATGTTTTCACATGATTTGAGACATGAGAATGTCGTTTGAGTATTTTCATGCTATGGTTTTCAAATGAGATTAATGAGTTTCACATACAAATAAACACTTTGTGATGTGCATTTTGGTTTATGAAATGAGTCCCTTACCCTTTTTACTGAGCGATTTAGAAGCTCACCCTGTTTTCTTTTCCCCCTCGATTTCTTCAAGTGAAAAGGGTTTCCCTGCGACGTACGGAGTAGTGGCTAGTGGAGGACTTGAGCTCCAGGCCATATATTGTATTTTAAGGTATCTTTTATCTTTTCATGTACCAGACAATTACCATAATTGCAGACACTTGATGTACAATATTGTATGGGATGTACTAGGATTAATTAACTTGTAATCGAGTAAAGGGGTATAATACAATATTTATTATATCATGATGAGATCCTGAGGAATGATAATTATGATGATGCATGACACTGCACAGGAATGCACCTTTAATTGTGAATTAACGAGTAAAAAGTTTTAAATTAGCCATATTTTCTGCGCTTCCGAGGCATGACAGAGTTTTCTTAGTATCAGAGCTTAGGGTGTCGAGTACTGTCAGTGTCGGTTAAGTGAAATAGAATACATCCCAAGTGTCTGTAATAGTCTAATCATGAACTGAAATTGAGGATTGAGATTTCAATCAATTTTGATATGTACGCGCAGGAGACGAGTTGAGATAGAGAATGAGTAAACGACGAGGTCGTTCGAGGAGGCAGGCAGAGTCCCCTCCGCCACCTGTCCCATAACCAGAGAGTCCTAACTCTCGATTTAATCGGATTGAGACCGATGTGAGGCAAGGTTTTGAGCAGATGACAGCGTTATTCGCGCAACACTTTGGAGTTAATGCCTCGGATACTACCCCTACACCACCACAAGGACCTCTCATACCCCCAGTGCCTCCCATCACTCAGCCTGAGGACAGAAGTATGGTCCGACTAAAGGATTTTCTGAAGATGAATCCACCCGCATTTAAGGGAAAGAAGGATCCTACAGAGGCTGAGGAGTGGTTGACGGAACTGAGGATTATATTTGATTTTCTAGGGTGCACCGATGCTGAGAGGGTCAGTATGAGTGCCTATATGCTAAAGGGGAGAGCTCGAGATTGGTGGGGTACTACCCAGGGTATTTTGATGTCCCACCATGATGCGATTGGTTGGGAAGAGCTTCAGACAGCCTTTAGGACCCAATATGTACCACGAGCCGCCCAAAGAAAGAAACAAGCTGAGTTTTTGAGTTTGGTACAGGGTGACATGTCTGTGGATGACTATGAGAGCCAATTCACCGCGCTATTGAGATATGACCCAGAGACCTTTAAGAATGAAGAGCTCCGCACAGAGAAATTTATGTATGGATTGAAGCCCATCATCAGAGATAGATTGATAGGGCTATGTATTACTGAGTTTGGAGATGATCTGAGACGAGCACAAGAGATTGAAAGAGGAATTGAAATGGTAAAATCCCAGAATGAGCTCAGAGCGGTGAATAGAGATAAGGGCAAGAGGCTAGCGATTTTCCAAACAGAGGCTCGGAGAGGTTCCTTCAGAAGAGGAAGGATTGAGGTACAGAAGGGCAGATTAGAGAGACCCAGAGGATACCCTAACATTAGAGAGACCCCTCGAGATGTCAAGCCTGAGACAAGGTTTTGCAGGAATTATGGCCGAATGCATGAGGGAAGTTGTACTGGGTCGATCCATGGATGTTTTAGATGTGGAGACATGGGTCACATGGTGAAGGATTGCCTTCAACCTTAGAAACCACATGTCTTGGAGCCCACTAGACAACAGCCTCAGAGAGT
Source organism: Firmiana major (assembly GCA_033439115.1). Lineage (NCBI taxonomy): Eukaryota > Viridiplantae > Streptophyta > Magnoliopsida > Malvales > Malvaceae > Firmiana > Firmiana major. The sequence continues at coordinate 31,019,481 of CM065913.1, read as the reverse complement.
GGATCCCCGGAGACGGGCCACTGCGGCAGAGAAAGGGAAGAAATCTGTGGCACAGGGACGTGTGTTTACCCTGGATAAGGAGACCGCAGACACTTCGGCAGAAACTATAAGAGGTACGCTCTCTGTCTGTAATCATACTCATGTGTTGATTGATTCAGGATCCACGCATTCCTTTATTTCTGAGCATTTTGCATGTAGATTGAACTTGAAGTTTGAACCTCTAGAATATATATTACATGTAAATACCCCTATGCGTGAATCCCAGAGGACTGAGTTAATATGTAAGGGATGTGAGATAAAGGTGGGAGATAGAGTGATGTTAGCAGATCTAATCATGTTGAATATACATGGGTTTGATGTAATTCTGGGGATGGATTGGTTGACAACCAATCGAGTGAGTTTAGACTGCTACACTAAGATTGTAACTTTCTCCCTACCTGAACCTTACAGTGTACGATTGAGATATTGAGGAAATGAATATGTGAATTTCTAGTAAGTAATTTGAGAATTTTGATATTATTTTGGAGAATATTAAATATGATTGTTCATGTGAAGGTTATGAGACACTCATCTCAGACGATGAGCGGGAACATCCGAGGATTGAGGATATACCTGTGGTGTGTGAATTTCTGGATGTTTTTCCAGATGAATTGCCAGGTTTGCCACCAGAGAGAGAGCTGGAGTTTACCATTGATTTGGTACCAGATACTCAGCCGATCTCTAAACCTCCCTACAGGATGGCATTAGTGGAACTTGAGGAATTGAAGAGACAACTACAGGAGTTATTGGATCAAGGGTTTATTAGACTCAGTGTTTCGCCGTGGGGAGCGCTAGTACTATTTGTTAAGAAGAAGGATGGTAGTCTCAGATTATGTGTAGACTACCGATTGTTGAATAAAGCCACGGTGAAGAATAAATACCCACTACCCAGGATTGATGATCTACTTGATCAGCTGAGAGGGGCATCAGTCTTTTCCAAGATTGATTTAAGATCGGGCTATCACCAATTGAGGATCAAGGAAGAAGATATTCCAAAGACGGCCTTCAGGACAAGGTATGACCATTATGAATTTCTGGTGATGTCCTTTGGATTGACGAACGCCCCTGCAGCATTTATAAGGTTGATGAACGAAGTGTTTAGAGACTATCTAGATAAATTTGTGATAGTCTTTATTTATGATATCCTGGTATACTCTCGGTCGTATGAGGAGCATGCACAGCATTTATGGTTAGTACTTCAGATACTCCGAGATAAGTAATTATACGGAAAGCTTAGTAAGTGTGAGTTTTGGCTGAACCGGATAGCTTTCCTTGGTCATATAGTCTCAGAGGAAGGGGTATCAGTGGACCCAAGTAAGGTGGAGGCTGTGCTTAATTGGGAGAGACCGAGGACAGTCACTGAGGTGCGAAGTTTCCTTGGTTTGGCAGGGTATTACAGAAGATTTGTGGAAGGATTTTCAAGGATTGCCGCCACTTTGACTAAGCTCACGCGCAAAGAGATTCCATTTATATGGACTGATCAATGTGAGCTCAGTTTTCAGGAATTAAAGAGGAGGTTGACAGCGACACTTATGTTAACTATTTCTGAGGGATCAGGAGGATTTTCGGTGTATAGTGATGCATCTCATCAAGGATTGGGGTGTGTGCTTATGCAGCACGGAAGAGTGGTCGCATATGGATCGCGACAGCTGAAAGACCATGAGCGAAATTACCCCACGCATGATTTGGAGTTAGCCGCTGTGGTATTTGCTTTGAAGATCTGGAGACACTACTTATATGGGGAAAGATTCCAGATCTTCACTGATCACAAGAGTTTGAGATATCTCTTCGATCAGAAAGAGTTAAACATGAGACAAAGGAGATGGATGGAACTCCTTAAGGATTATGACTGCGAGATTCTATATCATCCGGGTAAGGCGAATGTAGTTGCTGATGCCCTGAGCAGGAGGAGTATGATATCTGCTATGATGATCAGGGAATGGGATTTACTGGAGCAGTTTGCCGAACTTCGGATCAGAGTTAAAGAGGTAGAGACTGGATTTTTGGCTAGCCTGCGGATAGAGCCCAGGATCATGGATCAGATTAGAACTGGGCAGCACAGTGATTAGAGATTGATAGATATGGTTAGCCAAGCTGAGCAGAGTTCGCAGTCGGATCTCACCATCAGTGAGGATGGATTGTTGAGATTCAGAGGACGGATTTGTGTATCGGACGATGATACCCTGAAGGCACAGATACTGAGAGAATCCCACTGCTCGCGATACACCATGCACCCAGGGAGTACCAAGATGTACCGAGACTTGAGAAAGGTGTATTGGTGGAGTAGTATGAAGCGAGACGTGGCGAAGTATGTGGCCAGGTGTTTAGTATGCCAGCAAGTGAAAGCTGAGCATCGGAAGCCCGGAGGACTACTACAGCCCTTACCTGTACCTACATGGAAATGAGAGCATGTCACTATGGACTTTATTATGGGTTTACCGAGGACCCGAAGAGGTCGTGACGCGATATGGGTCATTGTGGATAGATTGACCAAAAGTGCCCACTTCCTTGCCATCAAGAGCACAGATACTGTGGATGCCTTAGCTGAACTGTATGTCAGCGAGATAGCTAGATTACATGGGGCTCCAGTGAGTATTACTTCTGATAGAGATTCCCGATTTACTTCTAGATTTTGGACCCAGTTTCAGGAGTCCATGGGATCTCGATTGAGTTTCAGTACCGCTTATCATCCTCAGACAGATGGTTAGTCAGATAGGACTATTCAGACACTGGAGGATATGTTGAGGGCGTGTACGATGGATTTTAAGGGATCATGGGATGATCACCTGCCCCTAGCAGAGTTTGCATACAATAACAGCTATCATGCGAGTATTGGAATCACAACTTTTGAGGCTCTATATGGTAGGAGGTGTAGATCCCCTGTAGCTTGGGAAGAAGTCGGTGACAGAAAGATAAATGCTCCCGAGCTTGTTGAGCAAGCCGTACAGAGTGTGAAACTCATATGTGAGAGGTTACGGGCTGTACAAAGTAGACAGAAAAACTACACGGATGTGCGTAGACGGCGACTCGAGTTTGAGGTGGGTGATGCAGTATTTTTGAAAATATCACCGAGTAAGGGTATCATGCGATTTGGGAAGAAAGGGAAATTGAGTCCTCGATACGTAGGACCATTCGAGATTCTTGAGAGAGTGGGAGAGGTAGCTTACAGATTAGCTGTCACGCCCGGAAACGCGAAAATTGGGCAAATTTAAAACTTTTTAACTTATTTAACTGAGTTGTGTTCCTGTCTATGTTAGTTTCTTAACTTTTATCATTTTATAAAAATTCGGCAGCATAACGACTGCATTTTGACTTAACCCAACCTTCAGAGTTTAAAACGCAATTTATAATTTTTAACCCACATCCGCAACACCATTTTCAATTCTATTCCAGGATCTCATAACATCCACAACATATATTTATTCTGCGTAATAAAAACTCTGTACATAAATATAATCCCTTACAACTATTACATCCCGATAGTAATATACATTAGTGTCTATGCTGTACATTGTGTCTGGAACAAAAGTAAAGCTATACCTCATCGCTACAAATGATTTGACGAAAGGTCGGACTGCCTCGTCCACGACCTCTAGCGCGTGAGTGCAGTAGAATCACTGTAGGAAATCTGGAAGATGGAAAGGAAGGGGGGTGAGCTTTTCAGGCTCAATAAGAGATACATTTAAAGTAACCTTAATACTTAAAACAAGTAAAACACGTGGTTTTACAAATCAGCATAAACATGTACTGGAGTAGAGATGCTTGAATTCATCAAAGTAGTAAAAACATGCTTAAATCATAAGTTTACACATTTTGCATCTTTTTGGTAAAACTTATATATAGTATGCATATCATATAGTGTAAACAAGTGAAAAGCATCTTAAAACTCAATCATGCATATCATAACATGCTTATCAATTTGAAAGTGAAATCGTACTATCATATGCACATTTCATAAAACATAACTCATAAGCTACTTTTAAAATCACATCATAAAAAAAACATGTGCTAAAAAGCAAATAACATATAAGGTAGCATGAAATGTGCGAAAACATATTTCGTTTCTCTTGGAGACATGGCTTCATCAAAACTGGTCCTGAAGGACATCATTAACATAACTGGTACATATGGCCATAGTACAGGGAACCGTAAGATTGGATCAGGGTCATACAGTGCCCTACTAGACTGTGTGGTACGAGGTTATGGTGGGGTGACTCATTACGTGCCTGCAAAGGACTCGCAGTCTCTAAGCAGTCTCAACGCACGAACTTTAAATGGTTACATGGTACCACAAGTCATCTCATCTTGTCAGAGTCCTGCCCGTTCCCTGGCCGTCGGCTAGGAAGATCCTTGATCGTCTTTGTACCCTTTTCTCAACGTACAAGATCGACCCCAGATCACTCTGACCTCATAACATCAATACTTCGTGCCATAGTCTCAAAACATTAAGCATGTTTTTCATAAACACATATATCTCGAGTATATATGTACTCCATATAATGAAAACATAGTTTCGTAAAACATTCCGGGGACTTTAACCCGTAAACTCATGGAAAACATACTATGTTTTTATTTCATAAGTGAAAATCACTTTTATATACATAAACATATGTACTAAAATGTATCTCATGCAATAAAAGTCATTTTGAAAAGCTTGGATAAGTTTATTCCGGTTTTGAGTGAATAGTACTCTTTTCAACTTTCGAGAAAGCTCTTTTTCATGGAAACTCAACTAACTATTCTCATAAACATTTGGTAGGGTTGAGGAGTACTAATGCTACTCTAAATTATATCCCTTACCTCTTAACGTCGAAGGTAGTGCACGTTCCTCGATTTTTGAGCTCACCTCAAAATGCGTGTCGATAACCCGAGCTGTCACATACCAAGTTATCTCATCACATATAGCTCAAATTCATGTTAATATATTAAATATGTGATTACATCTAAAATGTTGACCAAAAGTTGACTTTTTGCTACTATGCTCGTTTTGCTCGGTTGTATCGGTTTAAGCCTCGGTTTTAAACTTTCTTAACATATTCGACACCTTTAAATTTATTTTCAATATCTCTACATCATGTCTTACCTTCCAGCAACTCATTCCACTTCAAACAAGACCTTAAAGTATCAATTCTTGCATTATTTTGATAATTCATCTAGTTAAACGCTAAACCGAACCTTTACAGTATAATTTTAACTGTAAATTCATTTTAATTGCATCCAAATTCATCATTCCAATAGCTAAATCATGCTGGCAGTAATTGAACTTAATCATATAAATTAATTCATCAATTTCCTTTAACTAAAAATCATCCACAATCACTATATAACAACCTATCTCATAGTTATCACTATACCTCAACTTCTTCACTCCTTTGATCAAGTTTGACTTTGGTTTTAGGTCTCCAAATTGCCACTCAGCTGTAACACAACATGTATAGATCTTAGAAGTGTTCAGAATCATCCAAGAACCTCATCAAATTCATCCAAAAATCAAATTTTTGCTTACCTCGGAACAGGGCAGTTTTCTATCCTGTTTGTCTCTCTAACTTTTCAGGGGGTAAAAGACTTCTTTTAGGTCTGAATTTTTTATATGTGCTATATGGGAGGAATAGGAAGATTTCATATGAAGGGAATGTTGCCTGAAAATGGCCGGAAGGTGGCCGGAAAATTCACGCCAGTCTGGAACAGGGGTAACGTCTACGGCAGAATAGGTGAGGCATAACTCTCGGGTTTTGCAAGGGTTCGGGATGGTTCTTAGCTTTTTAGAAAGCTTATCCAGTTTAATTTCAATCTGGAAAATATCAGAGTCAAAGCAAATCGGGAAGGTCATCAAATGGGATTGTTTTCATTGGCTGACAGTTTACTAAGTGCAGGAGAAATGACTATTCTGTTTTGTAAAATTTACCAAAATTAATCCTGATAAGATTTCTTCAAAATTCCACTTCTCACTTGTTATAATATGTCTATATTATGTCCCATAAAAATTTTGGGGTCACTTGTTTAAGAAAAAGTTTACGAACGAGCTCATTTTGCGCGATTTGGCCAATACCGAGCAAAATGAAAATAAGCTTTTGGTTAGCTTTAAAAATTTATTTGAACCCCTAAATCTCCATATTTCTTCATGATTTTTATTTCTCATGTCAATTTCACCTTATAATAATTTTCTATGGCCTCAGAATATTTTTCACGAATTTTTAAAATTTTATTCGGATTTATTTCTCTTACTAGGTCCGTTTTCTCGATTTAATTAAAAATCCTAGTTTAACTCACTTTTGCATTTCCAATCACTTAGTTTTCCCTTCTACACATCATTCCATGCATGAACATGACATTTTAAAGAAATTCTCGGGTCTAGGACCTTACCTCGATTTGCGTGCCATTAGGTCTCACGCTACAACCGAGTGCTTTAATCATCTACGGACATGTAAAACGTTACATTGAGCTATAATTTACTTCTCGTAAGCACCATAATATGGAAAAATATCGGGTTTCACATTAGCATTACCCCCACAGATGTCCGGAATACACAATGTTTTTCATGTGTCTATGTTGAGGAAGTACCACCCGGACCCTTCCCATGTCATAGAGTATGATGAGATGGACATTCAAGAGGACATGAGCTACACTGAGGAACCCGTCCAGATTCTCGATAGAAAGGAGAAGGTACTGAGAACCAAGAGCATCCCATTAGTGAAAGTTTTGTGGAAACATCACTCAATGGAAGAGGCAACGTGGGAACTAGAGAGTCTCATGAAGGAGAAATACCCCCATCTATTTGACTAGTTGAGTTGAATTTGGAGGACCAAATTCTTTTTAAGGTGGGGAGGATGTGAGATCTGAGAATTTTAGATATATTTTAATGATGTAATAAGAACCTGAAGTGTAAATTATTGAGCTAGGTGAATTGTGGGAATTATAATTGGAGAATTATATGTTAAGTGTTTAAAATAAGTATGAAGTATGAGGACAGATCGATCTGGGAGAAGGAGAGATCGATCTGGTGAGTTAAAAATGACAAGGAAGGAGGAATTTGAGGAGCAGATCGATCTCCAATGGAAGAGATCGATCTCCAAATGATTCTGTTTGAGAAAGGATCGATCTCATGAGGAAGAGATCGATCTCCAAATCATTCTGTTTGGGAGAAGATCGATCTCCTCAAGGAGCAGATCGATCTCATAAAGCCATAAAGAGATCGATCTCATCCCTTGACAGATCAATCTCATAGGCATAAAATTGCCCAGATCGTCCCCAAAATTCAAACGCAGATCGATCTCACCCCTCGACAGATCGATCTCCTACCCTCAGCCTATATAAGAAACCCCTGTTTTTCTCCTGCAAACTCACTTTCTCTCTCTTCCAACCCCATTTCCACCGAAACCTAACTTTCTCACTCATCCAAAACACCCATTTCTGGCCAAATCAGGAGTTGTGGCAAGAAGGAAAGTTGTTCCTCATCAAAGGGAGAACAACATACTTGGAAATCGAAGGACGAATCGGATCGAGGCATGGGTTGTGCGTCACACAAGCTTTGGGTAATTTCTAAACCTCGATCTTGATATTTGAGATGATTTTGATGATAATGGTGGTTGTCATTGTGTTGAAATAGCTGAGAAATGATTAGGGATTGATGAAATTGCAATGTGGTTGGAGTGATAATGATATTTAGCAATTTTGGTAATTTTGGGAATTTTGAGTTATAAATGGAAATTTAGACAATGTGATGAATTAGCATAGATATTAAGACATGGAAAATGTAGAACGTTGAGATGTTGTGAATAAGAGTGTAGTTTGGGGTAGAGTTACGAGAATCAAGGGATTTGAGGAGTTATGAGCAATTATGCTCGATTTTGAGAGTTGAGGTTGATGTGATAATTGAGTATTGATGTTTTAACATCGTTTGGACAGCTCGGGAGTTCCATAGTGGAATGCGAGGCTAGTCCGTGATACGGGGGAAACGATTGTACTATACGAGGTGCAAAGAGGTAAGGGAAATCTAAACCATTTGTGTATGTGATTTGTAAACTATTATAGCATGATTTGTGGTTTATAAAACAAGCATGTTGAGTGTTGTGTTGAGATACAATTGCACACAATTTTATAGCCGGTTGGAGCCCACTATTTTATGAGTTTATAAGCTGAGTGTGAAATTGCTTTATAAACCGTTGAATTTTGTGTGAGTAATGAATTGGGCTCTACGTTAAGGCAATATCGAGATTTGAGAAATGTGTGCGTGCTTTGCCGGTTGGAACTCGGTTTTATTATGTTTTGTGTTGAGTACAAAACGGTTTCCAAATGAGTTTTTATGAGAGAAAAATCAATATGAGTTCTACATGAAGGCAAACCAGTCTTATGTGATAAGACTTAGGTGTGTAATTGTGAGTACACACCGGGCATTGCTCTGATAGCATGTAAGCTCGAATCTTCTCCGTTCTGGTAACGTGAGAATAACCCATTCTGTGGCTATGCCACGTATATTTGGTGGCCGTTGCCATGTGAGAAACCCTATTGGTGGCCGTTGCCACGTGATACCCCATTTGGTGGCCGTTGCCAAGTGAGAAACCCCATTTGGTGGCCGTTGCCACGTGAGAAACCCTATTTGGTGGCCGTTGCCACGTGAGAAACCCTATTGGTGGCCGTTGCCACGTGATACCCCATTTGGTGGCCGTTGCCACGTGAGAACCCCTAATTAGTGGCCGTTGCCACGTGAAACCCTATCTAGTGGCTATGCCACGTGTGAAATTAAATCAGTGGCTATGCCACGTGTGTTTAGTGGCTATGCCACGAGTGAATTTAAATCAGTGGCTATGCCACGTGTGTTCAGTGGCTATGCCACGAGTGAATTTAAATCAGTGGCCATGCCCCGTGTCACAACCCTCAACTTACCAAAATACGTATAAATTTTTCGCATTTTCATGCATCAATCCTTAATCATCCTTCCTCGATCGTGAACAACCACACACTTAACAGTTGGGCTGTGTGTCGACGTCTAACTCACTCCACCATACCAATTCAATTTGAAACATTATTTATGAGTAAACACTTGTATAAATGTATATATATCAGAGTTGTTACATGTGTTTACATTGTTTTACATCCCCAGTAGTTACATACAAAATGCTACTGTGCTATGTCTAGTTTAGATACAAAATAATCCAAGTGTGTATACCTTTAGCGATGGGATGCAGCGGATTACCAAAAGGGAACGCCTCCAGTCACGCTCAATCTATACTCAAATCTCTGTAGAGAGGGGAAAATAAGGGGGGTGAGCAAACCACACGCTCAGTAAGGCAATCATGCGAACAGGTAGATACTGTACTATCTACGTGATCGTGATGCCATGCTCAAAAGCATTTAATTCATTGTTTATCTCAAAACATGAGTGTATGATTGTGTTAATGGTATGTAAAGCATTCATGCTATTAAAATTCAGTGCACATTTCAACTCAAAGCATGGTATAAATCATCATGCATAATTCACAATAAAAGCATGGCATTAAACATCATGCATTTTCACAATAAGGCATGGCATTAAACATCATGCATCCGTGCACTTTAAAAACCATTAACAAATCAATCCAACGTCAGGTCCCAGCCCATCCCTCGGGCTTTCCTGACCACAATCACTTCAAACATGGATTTATTCTCAAATAGCATTAGACATGTGAGATAGGCAGTTCAACAATAGGTAATAACCTCAAGGCCTATGTACATAACCTGTGATACCGGCTACACGGATCAGGTGTGCGGAATATCACCACCATCTGCTTCCACACGGGAGGTGGGTCAAATCCTACCCGCCGGTCCATAGCAGATCTCGTCCGAAGACGGCACATCACATCACAACACGGTACAATGTACTCCATGCTACATGCACGGTACAACGTACTCCGTGGACCCCCAGCCTTATCCCTCGTTCGGGCTCATCAGCTGTTCCTCCAACCCTTATCCCTCGTTCGGGCTCATCAGGTGGATCTCTAACCCTTATCCCTCGTTCGGGCTCATCAGGTTGTTTTAACATGCCATGTCTCAAAACAATGCACGTGTGAGCCTATTTAATCGATGTGACACCAAGTCTACTCGAAGCTCCAAACACGGCAACATGCAAGATGGGCATCCAGTGTGAGACAAACTCAAAGCACAATGCCAAAACAATATGAAATCCATGTGAAAACTAGTGCCTCTTGCACTCTTTCATACTCACGAAATCATGTAGGTGGCTCAAAACTTGCAAAATGTGGTTATCAAAACCAAAACATACTCATTTCTTTTGCAAATCATTTCAATGTTAGCCAACCTACCAATCATTTGCTAAAAAGCAATAAAACATGATTTTCAAAGCAATATGCTTTTGTTTTCATGCACATTTCTCAAATTCCCAACTTTTACCCTTCAATCACCCAACAACATTTCCTATTCTCATGCATTCTAGCAAAACATTTAAGCGCCCAAATTACGCACAATATCTCTAAGAGTCCACACAATTCCCTTACCTCGATTTACTTGGTGTGACTCCTTTCCTTTTAGCTTCTCACGCTCTTGGCTCAACTCGCCTCGGCGTATCCTCGGAAGCTGCGATTCATTCATTAAATCGATTGAGTTAACGTATTTAAACCATAATTGACCTCACTAGTCAACATTATTTACTTATGCATTTTACAAATGCCTTAACCCTCATTTTACCTCTTTTAGGTAAACCTCACAATTTATCCACTAACCACATCTTAAAATCATACCACAATCACTATTAATGATTTCTACATATCTCATTCATCATTAATCTCCATCAATTTCACTTTCTCACACTAAACCATTTCTAGGTCAAAATCATTCCAATGCATTCTAGATAGTTTCTAACCATCCATACTCATGCCAAACAACTCCAAAATCAATTAATTAAACAATGTACCGTAGTTGGAGTGTTAGAATCTTACCAAATTTGATTTCTCTTCTTGCTCCAATGGCAATGCCCTTAACTCCTCCAATACCAACAATGGGAAAATGCTTTCCAACTATGTTGTTCTTCTCTTTGATAGGAACAACTTTGTCTCTAATGATCTCTCTTCAAACCTCACTGAAAATGGCTGATTTTTTTGAGAGAGAATGTTAGGTTTTTGGGTTGAAAGTGGAAAGTTTGTGTTTTTCTCGAAATTTTCTGATTTCAAGCACTCCTTATATAGAAATAGCTTGAGGAGATCGATCTGGTCCAAGAGGAGATCGATCTGGTCCCTTAAAATTCCTCTTTTTCACGGTATTTTTAAGCCTGAGATCGATCTGTCGAAGCATGAGATCGATCTGTCGAGGCATGAGATCGATCTGTCGAAGCATGAGATCGATCTGCTCCCAAACAGAGAGTTAAGGAGATCGATCTGGTCCATTGGAGATCGATCTGTTCTATTCTCTCGCTCAAATAAGAGCATTCTGGCTCTTCCAGATCGATCTCTCATCCCACGAGATCGATCTGCCCTTCAAAATTTCCAGATTTCCTCTGCAACAACGCTTACCAAACATCCTAAATTTGCTACCATGATCATTTCCTCATTCATTCATCTTTGAGACTTGAAGATGGCATCCATCCTCACTTCATACACATTAAAACTTGTGTAGGATCTTTGTATGACCAATGGTACTTAATATAAACTAAAATGGAAGTGCACATCTTACGCAATTATACTTCCATTTTACCAAGCTATTCAAAATCCATTCTACACACATTCTCCACATGTTTAAGTCCATTACTACACATTCATATATAATGAAACTTGTATGTACGATTATCACTCTCATTACAAGTGTGTACATTACTTGTGGACTTACATCACATATACTTCACTCATGAATTCATAGTACAACTCTATTTACACTTCTATGTACATATATACCCTTATACATATACGGGGTCTCACACCCCGTGTGTTTAGTGGCTATACCACGTGTGAATTTAAATCAGTGGCTATGCCACGTGTGTTTAGTGGCTGTGCCACGTGCATTACTATTTCAATGATTTTATCACGTTCATTGAGAAAGCGTTTATCGTATTATTTTCACATGCTTTGTTATTGCTCTAGACTGAGCCTTTTTACTTCATGTTTTCACATGATTTGAGACATGAGAATGTCATTTGAGTATTTTCATGCTATGGTTTTCAAATGAGATTAATGAGTTTCACATACAAATAAACACTTTGTGATGTGCATTTTGGTTTATGAAATGAGTCCCTTACCCCCTTTACTAAGCGATTTAGAAGCTCACCCTGTTTTCTTTTCTCCCTAGATTTCTTTAAGTGAAAAGGGTTTCCCTGCGACATACGGAGTAGTGGCTAGTGGAGGACTTGAGCTCCAGGCCATATATTTTATTTTAAGGTATCTTTTATCTTTTCATGTACCCAGACAATTACCATAATTGCAGACACTTGATGTACAATATTGTATGAGATGTACTAGGATTAATTAACTTGTAATCGAGTAAAGGGGTATAATACAATATTTATTATATCATGATGAGATCCTGAGGAATGATAATTATGATGATGTATGACACTGCACAGGAATGCACCTTTAATTGTGAATTAACGAGTAAAAAGTTTTAAATTAGCCCTATTTTTCGCGCTTCCGGGGCGTGACAAAGTGAGAGCTGGAATAAACCGTAAGAGAAGGATAAGAAATTTACACAAGCCTGACACGATTAAGGAAGTTGGAATCGAAAATGAAATGAAACAAAGAAGACGTGCATGGACTAGAAATTAGGATGGAAACTGAAGAGGGTAGCGTGTGGTAGAGACTGAAAACGAGAAAGGGAGAATGGCCCGAAAAATCGTAGCAGGAAAATCGAGAAATGAAAACCACTGAAGCGGGAATGGCGCCTGTAGCACTTTACAGTGCTTGGTGGACAAAATCACGATAGAGGAGCATGTAGGAGTTTCTTAAAACACGAAATAGGCATGTAAGCAGGTGGCTGGAAGGAAAACAGTAAAAGAAGTTAGAATAGAGGAACGAAATCAAGGAAGGCAAATGAAGTAGTAACCAGAAAATGAAGCAGGGAAGGAGGAGGGAGAAACGTACAATTGCCTTCCATTGTTCTTTGAAAACCTTCAGTAAGGGGAAGTAAACAGGGGCTTTCGTTTCCTCTGTAATTGGAAGAAGGCGAAAGAGAGGAAGTTGAAGCAATGATGTGAAACCAAGAGCCAAAGGGGGATTAAGTGAGCTAGAATAAAGGGGTCCCCTCCCCTGAAAACTACCGAGAAAGGTGAGGAGAAGAGAGATGCAAAGATAGAAGACGAAGGAAACCAAATGCTAAAAATAGGGGCAGGTAATGCAGCAGTGACTGAAGCGAGAAATGAGGAAACGTAAAAACCAAAACTGAGACTCCCACAGTTTGCTAATGGTAAACAACAACTGAGAATGATAGAGGGGGCAAGGAAACGAGGTATGGAGGTCTGAAACAAGGACGAGAATTAAGGGATGAGTGGACAGAAGTCCTCGTAGAACTGCCAAGCTTTACCCAAATTGTGCCAGAGGCTAAAGCAGCAGGTAGAAAGGTTAGAGAACCGTGAAATTATATAGACGGTGCATGAGGGAGTAGGTTGTGAGTGATTGAAAAGTTAAGCCGAAAATGAGAGAAGTGCAGTATAAGCAATCTGAAGGCGTGAAGGAAAACTAGAAATGAAGCAGCAAATGTGAGAGAGTTTGGCGAGAGTGAGAGAGAGAACAGAGAAGTCGAGGGAGGGAGGTGAAGCTCCTCGGGTTCAAGCAGCGGTGGCTATGGTGAAACAAGCTGAAGCAGTAAGCTAGAAGTTGAAAAGAAAAGAAAGAACGAGAAAGTGAAAGAAAGCAGGAAAGGAATTGGGAGAAAAAAAGAAAAGAAAAGAATAGTGTATTGAAAAATAAATAAATAAATTTATTTATATATATAAATATATAAATAGAAATATTGAAAATAGAATAGTTTATTGAAAATTTGAAAATCCCGGTGTGACGCCCCAAAAACACTAAAAAACGGACTAAATTTTTTTTTTATATCCTTTACTTAAGTTGTATTCCTATCAATGCCAATTTCTTAATCTTTCGTTAATGTACAGAAACACAGTTTATAATCGTAACCAGTCGATTTCAATTTCTTTCATCTACTTATCAGTACATCTATTCTCATTCCCACATTTTACATATCCAAAATATACAGTAAAGTTTAAATTGCGTTACTACAACTTTAGTTACATTCCTATTTCTTATTTTAAATCCCAAAACATTATTACAACATTGTCTATGCTTTACAGGAAGTCTGGTAGATAAAGTAAAAATATATCTTACTAGTACTGAGGATACCCTGGAAAGGGCTGAGTCCGCCTGTCCACAACTATTGTACGACAAGTAGGGGTGATAATTTACTTAAGATAATCTATGAGGTAAAATAAAGGGATGAGCTCTTCAAACCCAGTAAGACATGCATTTAAAATAGTCTTAGCATTAAAACATGTGAATGCAAAATATTGTGATATAAGCTTTATAAAATATCATGCACGTGAATATTAACCGAAACATATTTATTTTCGAAAGTCAAGTCAAACACTTGTGATATCATGACTAATAACATCTAATTTGTAAATCATGCAACTTATAAATCACGTAGCATGTAAATCATGTAACACATATCCCGTAGGAATTCATTTCACATAGCATATATCACATAACTCATTTAAAGAGCAAATTAAGTCAGAGTACATAATATTTAAATAATAAAACTTAGTACTCTTTCTTTCAAATAATACTAATTCTTTTCATGAAGACTAGGCAGATTTTCATTACGACAAAAGTCGTATTCATGTATGCATTTCACATAGAAAATTTGTATAGATGATTCACTTATACATAGTACCAATGGCCATGGTAAGGGACGGTAGACTGGATCAGGGTCTTACAGAGCCTCTCACCACTAAACATATATATCCTTTAACAGAGAGTGACAGAAACATCATACCGAGTGGTACAAATACCCGACGCAGTTCAACATGCACCACAAGAGACTAAACGTATACTAGGTGGTATAAGGCATGTTCCACGACGGTCCAGACCCCACACAACAATTTAAGATAGCTCTCATAGCTTATATATAGCCTCAGTCTCAAAACATTTTTTTGAAATAATTTCTCGGGTTCGTTCACCCGTAAACTAGTAGAAAATCATATCTCAGGTCCGTACACCCATAAATTCATAAAAATCATATTTTTAATCATTTCTCGAGTCTGTACACCCATAAAGTCATAGAAATAATGATTTAATCATCTTCCGGGTCCGTTTACCTGTAAACTCGTAGAAATCATATTTTTTTAATCATAATTCGGGTCCTCTCACCCGTAAACTTGTAGAAATCATATGTTTAATCATATTTCGGGTCTTTTCACACGTAAACTTGTAGAAATAATTTTTTTTTGATTTTCACATAACAAATTTCATTTAAAACATGTCACAGATATCAAAAGTACATTTTTGAAGAGCTTGAAAAAATAAGGTTTTTCTTTCAGTTTTCTCGATTTTCGAATGCATAGTAACTTTTCTAGGTTCGAAAATATTATTCGTAAAAACTAATATGCTCAACACTTTTTTAAGTTGAAGTAAGGTATTTGAATACCAATACTACTTTAAATCACATCCTTTACCTCGTAGATCGTAGGGTAGCGTAAAATTACCGGGTCTCGAGATTACCTCGATTTGTGTGTCAAATTCCTGAACTGCCCAAAAGGATATCAATTCATCATATATTGATAAATTCAATCTTAACATACTCAATTTTGATTTATCTTCTCGAAGTTTGACCAATTTTGACTTTTCGATCAACTTTTTCGGTTTTCTCGATTTTACCGATTTTAGTGTCGTTTTGGAAATTTTCCTTATTCTAATTTCTCATTTCATTACTTCATTAACCTTATGACTCATTCAAGTTCAAAAATCATGCTAGTCACTTTGTCAAATTTTCAATTCTTTCGTTTTTCGGTTTTACACTGAGTTAAGCTATAAATCGGGCTTTCTCAATATAAATTTAACCGTTAACAACCTTAGATCCATCAAATTTTCACCACAAACACATCAAAACCTTACTGTCCAGACCTCAAATTATTCATAGAAATTAAATAATCCAAGTCCACTTAACTAAAAACTTTCCAACAATACCAAATAACAACATATATGAACTTCATCATTATCCATCAACTTTACCTCGGGTTTGACCAAGGTTGACCACATTTTTCTTCTTCAAAACGGATCCTAAACAGTAATTTAACATTTATATAACTTAGAATCATAAAAAAATGCAAGAAAATCAAACCAAAGAATAAACAATTCCAAGTTCTTCACTTACCAAAAACAGGGCAGATCTGTCCACTGTTTTTCTTTTGAGTTTTTCACCTAGCAAATGAAATTATTTGTGGATGAATTTTTTATATGTTATAGAGGATTGAAAGAGGAATATTTTGTCCTTTTGACCGATGCCTGAATCTGGCCGGAAGGATACCGAAAAAATCACACACTGAGGGCCTGGAAGTACCGCTTGTGGCAGGAAAGGGAAGGGGATTTCTCTCGGCCTAGAAGTCCTTTGGGGTTGATTTTTATGCCCCCTGAAAGCTCTATAAGTCTAATTTCAGACATGAAAAACTTGCTCTAATTGATTTCCCTAAGGTCTCCAAATTTGTTAAAAGTGGAGGCTTGGTCGGCAGGCTGAAGGGGACCGATTTCTATCCTGATTTGAAAATTTCAAAAAAAAAATCTTTCTAGTCAAATTTTCTCCAAATTTCCACTTCTCAAGTGTTATAATATGTCCTTAGTATATTTCATTAAAATTTGGGAGTTACTTATTTAAGAAAATTTGCCCGATTGAGCCTATTTTGCGCGATTTGGTCAATATCGAGCAAAATGGCTTAAAGTTTTCAATTTACCTTAACAATTAATTCGATCCCTGAAACCTCCATATTTCCACTTGCTTTTGATTTATCAAGTAAATTTCACCTTATATTAATTTTCTATGGCCTCAGAATAATTTTTGAGAATTTCTAGAATTTAATCCAAATTTATTCTCTTTTGAGCCTATTTGCTCGGTTTAGTGCAAAACCCAAGCCTTACTAACTTTTTCAGTTTCAATCCCTTAGTTTTCATTTCTAAACATCATTTCATGCTCAAATATGTAATTCTTAAGTAATTCTTGGGCTTAGAGCATTACCTCGATTTACATGCCAACGGGCCCCACGTCGCTAACTCAAGTGCTTCGGTGGTTTCGAGCTTATATAATATTATTTTGAGTTCTCAATTACTTCTTAATTTTTTCAAATAAGAAATAAAGTCAAAAAATTTGGGTTTCATATTTCTCCCCACCTTTTAGGAATTTGGTCATCCGAATTCAAACTGGTCCATTGAATAACTGCGGGTACTTCTCTCTCATGTGGCTCTCTAGCTCCCACGTAGCTTCTTCTGTCAAGTGGTGTCGCCAGAGAACCTTTACCAGTGGAATCATTTTAGATCGAAGTACCTTCTCTTTTCTGTCAAGGATCTAAATCGGTTGTTCAATATAACTCATATCTTCATGAATCTTCAATGGTTTGTACTCTATGACATGAGAAGGGTCCGGATAATACTTCCTCAACATGAAAACGTGAAAGACATCATGTATGCCTGATAACTGTGGAGGGTAGTGCAAGTCAATATGCAACGTCTCCCACTTTCTCCAATATTTCTAATGGACTAATGAAGCGAGGACTGAGCTTCTCTTTCTTCCCGAAACGTATGACACCCTTCATCAGAGACTCCTTTACAAATACAAAGTCCACAACTTGAAATTCTAGAGGACGTCTTCCCACATCTGCATAAGTCTTTTGTCTACTTTGTGTCGTCCTCAATCTATCACAGATTAACTCAACACCTTTAGCTGTCTGTTCAACTAGTTCGAGAGCAAGTATTTTCTTATCACCCACTTCTTCCCATGCAATCGGGGACCTACATCTCCTGCCATATAGAGCTTCATAAGGAGCCATACCAATGCTAGCATGATAACTGTTATTATAAGAAAATTCAGCGAGAGGAAAATGATCATCCCATGAGCCCTTAAAATCTAGTGCACATGCCCTTAACATATCCTCTAAGGTCTAAATAGTTTGTTCAGACTGACTGTCTATCTGAGGATGATAGGTGGTACTCAAATTTAGTTGAGATCCCATGACTTCCTGAAAACGAGTCCAGAACCTCGAGGTGAACCGGGAATCTCTGTCAGAAGTAATACTCATAAGGGCTCCATGTAATCGTGCCACCTCTCGGACATATAGTTCTGCTAGCTTATCCAAAGAATCAGTGCTCTTAATGGTAAGGAAGTGGGCACTCTTTGTCAGTTTGTCCACAATCACCCAAACTGCATCATGACCTCTTTGGGTCCTGGGTAACCCCATAATAAAATCCATAGTAATATGTTCCCATTTCCAAGTAGGCACCGATAATGACTTAAGCAGTCCTGCTGGCTTCTGGTGCTTAGCCTTAATCTGTTGGCAGACTAAGCATCTAGCCACAAAATCTGTCACATCTTTCTTCATTCTTGTCCACCAATACACTTTTCGGAGATCATGGTACATCTTAGTACTACTTGGGTGCATGGTGAATCGAGAACAATAAGACTCCTTCAAAATACTCTGTCTCAGGGTGTCATCATGGGGTACACAAATACGGCCCCGAAATCTCAACAACCCATCATCACTAACCAAGAATTCTGACTGCGATCTCTCCTTAGCCTGACTAACCATATCCAGTAATTTCTGATCATTCCTCTGTTTTGCTCTGATTTGATCCAATATACTGGGCTCTATTTGTAGGCTAGCCATAAACTCATCCTTAACCTTATCAACACTAATTCTGAGTTCGGTGAACTGTTCTAACAAGTTCCATTCTCTAATCATCATATAGGACACCATACCCTTTCTACTGAGGGCATCTGCTACCACATTCGTCTTACCCGGATGGTACAAAATCTCGTAGTCATAATCTTTCAGGGGCTCTATCCATCTCCACTGTCTCATATTCAACTCCTTCTGATAAAAAATATACTTAAGACTCTTATGGTCGGTGAAAATCTAAAATTTTTTACCATATAAGTAATGTCACCATATCTTCTTTGCAAAAATTACTGCGGCCAATTTCAAGTCATGAGTGGGATAGTTACGCTCATGGTCCTTTAGCTGACAAGAACCATAAGCAACCACTCTACCATTCTGCATTAGCACGCAGTCCAAACCCTGGTAGGAGGCATCACTGTAAACTTCAAATCCTCCTGAACCGTTCGGAATGGTTAAGACCGGTGCTCTGGTCAACCGACATTTGAGGTCTTGGAAACTCCACTCATACTGATCAAACCACTCAAATGGGACATTCTTACGGGTCAATTTAGACAGTGGAGCTACAATCCAGGAAAATCCTTTGAAAAACCTTCGTAGTATCTTGCTAATCCCAGAAAACTTTGAACCTCTATCACTGTCCTTGGTCTCTCCCATTTTAATACTGCATCTACCTTAGATGGATCCCCAGACACCCCGTACTTAGATACTATGTGTCTGAGGAAGGCAATCTGTTTCATCTAGAATGCACATTTACTGAATTTTCCATACAGTCTCTTTTCACGAAGAGTTTGGAGCACAGTCCTCAAATGTTGCTCGTGCTCCTCTCGAGACTTAGAATAAATCAATATGTCATCAATGAACACAATCACAAACTTATCCAAATATTATCGAAAAACATCATTCATCAAATTCATAAAGGCAGCAGGGGCGTTAGTCAGTCCAAAAGGCATCATAAAAAATTCATAGTGCCCATATCGGGTCCAAAAGGCTGTCTCCGGTACATCAGCCTTCTTAATCCTTAACTGATCATAACCCGATCTCAGATATATTTTAGAGAACACTGAGGCCCCTCTTAATTGATCGAATAAGTCATCTATCCTTAGTAGAGGATACTTATTCTTTATCGTTGCCTTATTCAACAGTCTATAATCAATACACAGATGAAGACTGCCATCTTTCTTTCTGACAAACAGTACCGGACACCCCATGGAGACACACTCGGCCTAATAAATCCCTTATCGAGCAATTCTTGTAATTGCTTTTTCAATTCCTCTAATTCGACCAATGCAATTCGATAAGGTGGCTTGGAAATAGGTTGAGTGTCGGGCACTAGATCAATTACAAATTCAACTACTCTCTCTAGTGGTAGCCCTAGTAAATCTTCTGAAAAGACATCGAGAAACTCACATACTATCGAAACATCTTGAATACTTGACAGTTCCCAACTGTTGTCAGAAATAAAAGCAATATAGCCTTCATATGAGACATACTGTTAGCAACTTTTTTTAATTTAGTAATTGATAACTTCATAAAATTTAACACCATGCACTTATTTATTCTTAACAAAACATACATTAAACTTTTCTGGTAAGGAGAAAGTTAGGGTCCTAGTGTAGCAGTTTAGACTTACACGATTAGCAGCTAGCGAATCCATGCCCAAAATTACATCAAACCCGTACATATTCAATAAAATTAGATCTGCTAACAGCTTTCTACCTCCTACCACGATTTCACAATTTTTACATATCATATCCGTCAATTGACATTTTTACATAGGTGTACTGATATGTAACATGTGATTTAAGGACTTAGGTTCTAAATGCAATTTACATTCAAATTGTGGGGAAATAAAAGAGTGTGTAACACCTGAATCAAATAAAGCATGTGTGTAACAATTACAGATCATAAGCGTACCTCTAATAGTATCGGAGGAGATGTCAGCTGTCTCTCTGTTTATCGCTCGCACATGTCTCTGTGCAATGGGCCTCTTACCCTTCTCTGCAGCTGTTGCTTTTCGCTGCGGGACCTGTCTCGAGGGAATTTATACTTGCCTCTCAGGCTGTTTTGGTTGTTCTTGAGATTCATAAGGTCTCATTAATGGGCAATCCTTAATCATGTACCCTGCCTCTCCACACCTGAAACAGACATGAGTAGCCTAATAACATTCACCAACATGTATCTTGCCACAGTTCTTGCACCGTGGCACTACTGTCCCAGGGCTTCGAGCAGTGGCAATACTGCCCATAGGGATCTTAGGCTTTCCAGCCCCTGTCTAAGGCTTATCTATTCTTTGCCTCTTCAACTGACTCTTTCTCATATCAAATCGGGATGCTTGCATCCCCTTTCCTTTATCTCGATCCTTGGCTCTACACCCATGCCCAGCTCAGGTCATATTTAAGCCCCTTTCAACTTTTTGAGTTCGACCTAGAGCATCCTTAAAATTCATAAATCAGAATCCTAATAATCTGTCCCGGATCCCTGATCTCAGACTTGCCAAGAATCTCTCAATTCGACGCGCTGGATCCCTAAGGGTGTCAGGATCATATCTCAAAAGGATAGTGAATCGACTTTCATATTGATCAACAGTCGAACTGCCCTAAGTCAAATTCAAAAATTCTGTTTGCATCTTCTTTTGTGCCGTAAGCGAAATATACTGGGCCTTGAATGCATCTAGAAATGTCTCCCATGTAATATCTGTTGGATTATCAGCTAAGGTTTTCTGTGTGGTCCTCCACCAAAATTTGGCCTCTTCCCTGAGCATATAGCTAGCCATAGTTACTTTCTCTTCATCTGTGAACCCCAAATAATGAAATATCGTATCAAGGTCTATTAACCATCCCTCAGCCTTAATCGGATCCTTTACCCATGTAAATTTTGGGGGACTCATTTTCAAAAATTCTCGCAGCCTTTGGGTGTCTCTTACATCTCTAGGCTGTGGAGCTGCAGGCTGAGGTACTGGGGCTATCGGAGGATTTTGTGGTGGGGGAGGAGAAACCTGTGCTGGTGTAGGAGTGGCATCAGTGCCAGAAGTATTTGCCCCAAACTATTGGGCAATTATAGTTGTCAAAGCATCTAATCCTTCCCTTATTCCTTGTACTGTTTCCTCGAGCCTCCTTATTCTTTTAGTGGGGCTCTCAGGTTAAGGGGGAGATGGCGAAGCAAATTGTGCTTGTTTCCTTGGACGACCTCTCCTACCACTCATAATTTCACTAATCGTTTACCTGCACGTACACCAAAATTTTAATCATGACTTAACAGATATACTTACTTTACAACTAGACAAACATAGACAATTTGGGATATAGCCTGTCTTGTCTATTTGACACTGACAGTACTAGATAATTTTTGCTATGATACCAAGAAAACTGTGACGCCCTAAAAACGTGAAAAAATTGGTTAATTTTTTTTATATCCTTTACTTAAGTTGTATTCCTATCAATGCCAATTTCTTAATCTTTCGTTAATGTACAGAAACACAGTTTATAATCGCAACCAGTCGATTTCAATTTCTTTCCTCTACTTATCAGTACATCTATTCTCATCCCCACATTTTACATATCCAAAATATGCAGTAAGGTTTAAACTTCGTTACTACGACTTTAGTTACATTCATATTTCTTATTTTATATCCCAAAACATTATTACAACATTGTCTATGTTTTTCGGTTTTCTCGATTTTACCGATTTTAGTGTCGTTTTGGCAAATTTCCTTATTCTAATTTCTCATTTCATTACTTTATTAACCTTATGACTCATTTAAGTTTATAAATCATGCTAGTCACTTTGTCAAATTTTCAATTCTTTCGCTTTTTGATTTTACGCTAAGTTAAGCTATAAATCGGGCTTTCTCGGTATAAATTTAACTGTTAACAACCTTTGATCCATCAAATTTTCACCACAAACACATCAACATCTTGCTTTCCAAACCTCAAATCATTCATAGAAATTAAATCATCCAAGTCCACTTAACTAAAAACCTTCCAACAACACCAATAATAACATATATGAACTTCATCATCATCCATCAAATTTACCTTGGGTTTGACCAAGGTTGACAACATTTTTCTTCTTCAAAACTAATCCTAAACTGTAATTTAACATTTATTTAACTTAAAATGATCAAAAACTATAAGAAAATCCAACCAAAGAATAAAAAATTCCAAGTTCTTCACTTACCAAAAACAGGACAGATCTGTCCACAGTTTTTATTTTGAGTTTTTCACCTAGCAAATGAACTTATTTGTGGCTGAGTTTTTTTATATGTTATAGAGTACTGGAAGAGGAAGATTTTATCCTTCTTGATTGATCCTGAATCTTACCAGAAGGATGTCGAAAAAATCAAGCACTGAGGGCATGGAAGTATCATCTGCAGCAAGAAAGGGAAGGGGATTTCTCTCGACCTAGAAGTCCTTTGGGGTTGATTTTTATGCCCCCTGAAAGATCTAGAAGTCTACTTTTAGAATTAAAAAACTTGGCTCAAATTTATTTCCCTTAAGTCTCCAAATATGTTAAAAAATGGAGGCTTGGTCTGCAGGCTGAAGGGGACAGATTTCTGTCCTAGTTTGAAAAATTAAAAAAAAAATCTTTCTAGTCCAATTTTCTCCAAATTTCCACTTTTCAAGTGTTATATTATGTCCATAGTATATTTTCTGAAAATTTGAGAGTTACTTGTTTAAGAAAATTTGCCCGATTGAGCCAATTTTGTGCGATTTGGTCAATACCGAGCAAAATGGCTTAAAGTTTTCAATTTACCTTAACAATTAATTCGATCCCTGAAACCTCCATATTTTCACTTGATTTTGATTTATGAAGTAAATTTCACCTTATATTAATTTTCTATGGCCTCAGAATAACTTTTGAGAATTTCTAGAATTTAATCCGAATTTATTCTCTTTTCCGAGCCCATTTGCTTGGTTTAGTGTAATACCTGAGCCTTGCTAACTTTTTCACTTTCAATCCCTTAGTTTTCATTTCTAAACATCATTCCATGCTCAAATATGTAATTCTTAAGTAATTCTCAGGCTTAGAGCATTACCTCGATTTACGTTCCAACGGGCCTCACGTCGCTAACCCAAGTGCTTCGATGGTTCCGAGCTTGCACAACATTATTCCAAGTTCTCAATTACTTCTTAGATTTTTTAAGTAAGAAATAAAGTAAAAAAATTTGGGTTTCACACCTGGGAAAGAGCTCCGAAAAATTAACCGAGTGGATCGAATCCACCGACTTGTTACGTCGAGACAATTGAGGACTACGGACAGACATTGAGGTAAGGAATTTATGCAAGTTTTAGAGATAACTGTACGTATTTTATGATTTTGAGTAGCTAAATAGATACCGTAGAGATAGAAATTTTCTGCATTATCCTTATAGACTAAATCGTACTGTAAAGTGTTGAAAAAATCATAAAGCATAAATTGTATGTTTTCAGTGTTTTCATCATTGAATACTGTTTCCAATGATATTTTAGTTAGGTCAGCTATTGTTTTTATTGTCTGCATAAAATAGCACGTTTTACGAAGTTAAGTGTGCTCGAGTGGAAGAAATTCCATGATGGGTGACCTCCTGGGAAATCTCTTCTCACATATCGTTTAAGCACTATTTTTGTACAGAACATTGGTTTCTATATTAATTTTGAAAGAAGCAAACCACCTATCTGATTTTCAAATGAAACGATACTGGAGCGCATGTTGACTGTATCATATGGACCAACTCGCACTGACTAGATGTGCTTGAGCGCATGCTGACTGTGTGTCGCACGACCTGACTCGCACTGACGAGACGTGCTTAAACGCGTGCTGACTGTATTGCACGAACCGACTCGCACTGACGAGATGTGCTTGAATGCATGATGACTATGTGTAGTACGACTTGACTCGCACTGATGAGATGTGCTTGAGCGCGTGCAGACTGTGTTGCATGGTTCGACTCGCACAAGATTTTTATATGATTTATGAGCAAAAGATCGTATTGGATTTTGAGACTATGGTGATGGTGGAGATTGATGCTGAAGGGTAAACCCTTGAGATTACTCGATACCTTCAGTCATATTTTATTGTATTGGGGTCCAGGGATGTACGTTGTACCGTGTGGATGCACATGGAGTACATTACATCGTGTATTGAGTCTTTGAACTACTGAACTGAGCTGAACTGAACTATTCTGTATTGATTGGCCGATGAGCTGGACTGACCCATCCCCCTTGAGGTGTATGACACTTGCGCACACCTGGCCCGTGAGGCGCAAGGTCACTGACTATGGCCATATGTCGACTGTACTGTTATTAACTGAATCCTACTATTATTGATTGAATCTCAGTCTAGTCTCAATGAACTGAATTGTTTTATTGATAGAAAGAAAAGTGAATTGAAATGTTTTACTGATTGAATGAATCGTTTTAAAGAAACGAATTTAAATGTTTTACTACATCGATTGAACAGTAAATGGTTTCATCAGACCGACTATAATGATTGCATATGTTTTACATACGGTAAAGTATATTATCGAAAATGAAGTGTGATTGAAAGTGTTTTTCAAAGAAAGTGCATCGTTTTCAGTATTAATGAATTGATTTATATGCAAGTGTTTTACAGTGTTTTATAACTGACCATGGCATACATTATAAGCATGTAGATAGTATGGTTGTCTACTGCTTACATAAGTTTCTTACTGAGCGTATTAAGCTCACTCCCTACTTTCCTCTACAGAGTCCCATCAGTAACTTGGAGGCTTCCAATTGTAAGGCTTGTCGCACAGCTATGGTTCCGCAGAGTATTTTTCTGCGTTGAAGGTATACCCAGTTGTAAGAAATTCTTTTGTATCTAAAATTTTTATAAGTATAGTAATGCATACGAGATGTGTATGGGAAATGTGAACATATTTTATTTAAATTTGTTAGTAAAAAAATTAATCAGACTGAGTATTATTTTGACATAATATCGACTTGTAGCCCAACCATAATGTCCGTAAATTCGGGTCGTTACGTATAGAAGCTAGCCAAGAGGGGGAAGATTCCCACTACGGTCTGCCACTCTTCCATCCCTCTTGGTTATCCATTTGCTTTTCCATTTCCACTAACCTCACATACAAAACTAGAGTAGCTAAATTCAAAAAAAAAAAAAAAACTAAAGAAGAGAAATAGCATTTACCTATGTAGAAGAAGGCAATGGAAGACTCTCTTAGCGTTTTCTAATAGCTAAGTAATGATTACACTTAAGGTAATATGAATTATTGACAAAAGATGAACTTTTTTCATAAAAAGGGCTTGGAGGAGGTTCGACCACAAGGAGATTTCAAGTAAGAAGTTGTGAATTTATACTCTAAATTATGAATGTAGTGAGTTCATGTTTTTGTATTGTGAGATTCTAATAATTGGACAATTTTAGCTCGAAAAAGGTATTCAACTAAGCCTTGGAAGGAAGGATTATTGGCCTTTTTGACACCAAATTGGTATAACGTTAGCCGATTTTGACATATGGTGATTGTGTATGGAAGCTTACATAATTAATTTTAATAATTTCATTTTTGTTATGGGTGAATTACTTGCTAAATCTTGGAAATGAACTTAATGGGACTTTCGACCAAGGCATTAGGGTGAGGGGTTTAAACCTTTTGGTACAAATAAGAATAATGCATAATGATCTTAAAGTTATTTGATGTTGTGTGAAAGTTACAATTGTTGAATTTAAGGGTTTATTATGGAAATTGAAATTTTCGGTAGTTAGCATTTAAATTGGATTTTTGAGAAATAATTAGAGGTTGAAATGTGTTAAATTGTGGGCTGTGTAGGGGTTTGGAATGAAATTAAGGTGTTTTAATGGTATAATTTGGGGTTAAGAAACTTTAAATGCCAAATTAATACAATTTAAGAGTGGATTCAATCAAACCCCAATTTTAGGAGTTAGAATGTTATTATGTGCAATTAAAATAATCATAATTAACCGTAATTAAGGGTTTGTAGTCATTCGAGACCAATCGAGAAAAGATCAGACTTAAAAGTCAAAGGGTTGATTTTTTTGATTTAGGGTTTAACTTTTTGAAAGAAGGGTTGATTTGAGGTGATGTAGGGTTTGGAGTAATTTTTGAGGGTCCCGATGATAAAAATAAGGTTTAGGTAAGCCTTCGGCAAAAATCAACTTGAGGTTTGACAGGGTTAAAGTTTTTGGTTTTGACTTTGATTAAGGGTTGACTTTGATCAAAAAGTCAAATAAGGTTTAACTAAGAAGGAAGACTATGAAATTAACAATAGTTAAGTCGGATTATGAAACTTGTTGGTCAAACAATTAAAAATTGGAGGTTTAACTTTTTCAGATGCATGTTGATTGTGACTACACATGGTTCTAGGTGTTACCTCGTGAGTTTGGTAAAATTGTGCTAGGAGTTTGTAAGAACATTAATCAAGCCTTTTAATGTTCTATTAGTACCATAAAGCACGTGTTTTTTGAAAACTATAATAATTGTGTACATGGCCTTTTTATAAGACTAATGTTTGTAACATGTTTTGTAAGCGTTTTGAAAGTCTGATATGTTTTCAAAAAACACTTTTAGCTAGATTTCATTGTGAAATGTGATTTGGCCATGTGATTACACTGATTTAATGTTGATATACGTTTTGTATCATATTAACGATCCTTATTATGATTTCGTACTCGTTCTGTGAACTATTGATCCCTTCGAGGATATTGTGCCTTTATATTGAAAATTTGGACACTCTTTTATAACTGTTTAGGAATTTTGTGACCGATGATTGGGATACATCCCTCAAGGGTATGAGGACTAATTGTCTAATTGTCTAATGCAGGGCAAGTATAGCCACAATGTGGTTGAATCCTTATCTCATATCCTGCTCCATCTGATTCATTTGAGAGTTAGGACTCTCTGGTTGTGGGGTAAGTGATGAAGGTGGTTGTGCCTGCCTCCAAGGATGACCTCGTCTCCCGCTCATGATAGACAATTAATTTACCTACGAGTACACAATAAACTTATTCATAATTTTAGCAAATATTTTCAATTTATAACCAGACAAGTACAGACACTTGGGATACCAAGAAAGACTGTAACGCCTAGGAAACGTGAAAAGTATAGCTAATTTAAATGTTTCTTTATAACTTAAACTCTTACTTAAGGTGCATTCTTGTTCAGTGTCAGATTATAACTTATCTTTTCGTTGTTAAACTTTCTTATATTTGACAATTTCTATTTCATTTTTAACAAAATTCCTACAGTATAACACTTATACATAACCTTATCCACCTGCAAGTTTCCAATCAACAATAACTAACCACAAGCAGTTGATTTTACTTATTTTTTTTCTAAAATTTTATTCTCAAGAATCCATGAAATGCCTCTGATTGTCATTCATCTCTTAATCTCATTGCACGCTGTAGCATCATGGATTAAATACATTTTCATCTCTGTAAGTATACAAAAGTGATTACATCCCAAAATGTTTATTTACACATAAGTATCTATACTGTACAGGATGCCTGGGTACAAAATGAATTGTACCTGAAGCGTGTATAAAAGGTAGCCTGGGGAGAGTCCTGTCCATCAGCTTACGTCGTGTATGCGGTAGGCAAAGAAACGATCAGTGTAAGTAATCTGGCAAGATGAGAAAAAGGAGGTAAGCTTTTGAATAGCCCAGTAAGGAGTGCATTTAAGATAGTAATAGCATTCAAAGCATTTAATAAAATGATGATGTTAAATAACGAAATATATTTTCTGATCAAACTATTGAAAACATAAAAATTGCATACTTAAAACATATGCCTTTTCTATACCAAAATATCTTCATATATTTCTTAATTTAAACAAAACTTTGAAATCCAATAATTGCATAACTATGCATAAGTTATAATCAAATCGTAACAGAATCGAAACATAACTATACATACATTAAATTCAAATCGTACTTAAAAAGATACACAATATCCGAATGTGGATACTAGGCAATCAATATCACTGTCATGTGGGTAATAACCATATCATCCTCAAAAGAGGGTATCCTCTGAATAGGGAACGTAATACCTATGGCTATGGTAGGGTTGTAGATTAGGCTGGAGTACTACAACATAATGAAAAATGCCACACAGGCGAAAACAAAAATGCCACGAAGGCGGCATGACAGACACATAGAAATATGCATGTTATTGTTAAGGCTCAGCCCGTTCATAGGTCGTTGGCTAGCATTCCCTTGAGCTCTTAAGTCGATCCCCAGGTTTACCTTGACTCGCATGCTATATAGAGCATTTAGTCTCAAAACATATTTCTTATTATACTGAAATCATTTTCAAATTTATTTGCATAAAAGTTTATGAGAATTATGTCTCGAAAACCACACATATACATGCTTGATACATAAATAATCAGAGTTATGAAATTGTACTACAACCATGCACTCGTAGGTAAACAAACATGGGCTGTAGGTCGTTTTGAAATTTTTCTTATTTTACTAAAGGGTATCATGACATAAATACTTGTTTGCAGGTAAAGAATCACCATTACTAAAATAAATTAAATCCTTTACCTATCAAATTCTCAAGGCAGCATAGAATCGTTGGGTATTAGGCTTGCGTCGTTTTATGTGCCTGCACCACGAGCTGCCGCAAACAGTCTAATTAGTATCCAATTTATCTTTATTTACGTTCATATACATGTTACAACTTAAAGGTTATTAACTAGACCTTTTTTCGTCGACTCTTCATGCATTCTCGCTTTTACCTATAAATGCGCTGGTTTATGTTATTTCAATAATTTCTTTTCTTTTAACTTCAAACTTATCAACTTAATGACTTAAACACTTATTCAAGTCTCAAATCAACACATCACAACTTATCAAAGTGTCAATTTCCACATTTTTCAGTTTTACATTAAACCGAGCTATAAACTGAACTTTTTGGTATTAAACTAACATTCTACAACACATCATTCAACCAATTTCACCATTTTCCTAACAAACCAAGGCTGGCTAAAAATCATCCAAAATCATCAAACATCAACATATAACTAGATCATCATCTTCCATAAACTTTCTCACCTTGTTGACTAACTTTGACCACTCTTTCCTTCTCCAATAATGGTCTTTAGATGTAGATATACATGTATACAACTTAGAATTATTCAAAACAAGCTTAAAATCGAGCCAAAGAATCATAAATCCAAAGTTTCTCTTACCTCTGAAACATAGTAGTTTCAGCCTTTGTTCTTCTCCTAACTTTTCACCTAGCAAATCAACATGTTTGTGGCTAAATTTTTTATTGATAGAGGGCTTAATAAGGAAGATTTTGTTCTTCTTGGCTGACTTCTAAAAGTGGCTAGAAGGTAGCCGAAAAAATTCCACAAGCAGGAATAGAGGAGGACCCTTGCGACAACTTGAAGGGGATGGTTCTCTTTGGTTTTAAGTCGGTTCTGGATGGTTTTTGGCTTTCCATAAAGGGCTTAAAGTATACTTCAAGGGAAAAAAATCAGGTTCGAATGCTTTATGGAACCCCTTCAAATTTGGCTTTCTTGTTAGGTCTGTAGTGTGCTCGGCTCAGGCTGCTAGCAGCCTTGTTTTAAGAAAATTCCAAAAAAATATTTTCAGCCCATTTTCTTTTAGTTTTCCACCTCTCATGTAAGTCCCTAGTATGTTTCATAAAAATTTTGGGCCCACTTTTTTTAAGAAAAGTTTCCCGTTTGAGCCTATTTTACCCGATTTAGTCATTACCGATAAAATTCCTTAAAGTTTTATGTTTACTTTAAAAAATTAATTTGATCACCGAAACCTCAATATTTCCACTTAATTCTCATTATCCAAGTCAAATATAGTTTATATTAATTTCCTCTGGCCTCAAAATAATTTTTACGAATTTATGAAATTTATTTCGAATTTATTTCAATTACTAGGCTTAATTTCTCAGTTTAGTGCTAAGCCAGGTTTTTACTTACTTTTCTGATTCTGATGCATTATTTTTTAAATACCCCGAGTCTTATGTACTTGAATTTGCCCATGAATTGAAGAGGCATTATTTCGGTCAAAGATTTAAATTAAAATTTTATTTTTTTAGTGAGACTTAATTAAAACATATTAGTTCCAAAGAGGAATATTGATGGAAATATCTGTTTCTATATATTCTATAAATAATTTACCAAGAGCATAGATACACAGACATGTATATCTATCTATCTATATATATATATATATATATATATATATATATACACACACGTATGGGTGGGTAACAATATGTTCTTTTTTTTTTTTAAATCAAGTATATGAGTATACATAGATATACATATGTATATCAGTATATAAATATATATGTAAAACAATGAATGAACATATACATAAATAACTATATATATATATATATATATAGTTACTTATATACATATGTACGGGGCCAAGAGTGCACGCAGATGATATATACATATGCACATCAGTTAATTGTATGATGACTGGTTGGTTCGGTGGGTAAAGGGAGTAAAGAAATGTAGCAGGAAATGGCAGGCTGAATTGATCGGGAGGAGGTATTTCAGTGGGTGTACTGTTGAGGGAGGTAGTGGCAGACTGCTGTACATATATATATATAGGCTGAAAAACAAGAAAGGGGAAGTCAAAAAATAATTTAAAGTGTTGTTGTGGGGTTTGAGAAATCGAAATGATGGGGAACTATAGCAAGGTGTGATGGTATTGCTGCTGAAAAAAGAAACAGATTGAGAGAGGAGTCTGTAGCAGTAGGCGTGTGAAAGGTAGGATGATATTGATATGTTGGCGATGACAGAGGAAGAAAGTAATGTGAAGCAGAGCTGAAGCAGAGGACGTAAGTCCTCAGTAGAAAATTGAAATAACCGTGAAGTGATAAAGTGGGGAATGAGAGAAGTAGCGAGGTAAAGGAGTTTAGCCGAAGGAGAGGAGATTCGAAAGTGGCTGGAATGGAGCTAAAACAGAGGACTTAGTGGATGTTTTAATGTTGAAGTACAGTGAACGAAAGTTAGGGGTGTAGTGGTTGTTTAAAGGCCTTGGAACAGAGTGATTAGTGGTCGAAGCAATGCTATTGTGAATTGAAACGAAGGTGTGAAACTAGTGAGTTTTTGTGTGATCCCTTAGTGGGTTGAAATAGTAGGAGTCTCGGTAACAATGGGTCAGGTAAACGTGAGTTTGGGGGTTGTCATTGAAGCTCAAATCGAGTTGAGTTGAAGTAGTGGTAACCTGGAAGAAAGCGAACGATAGAGGTGTTGGAGACGGCGACGATAAGAGAACAGCACTAGCGGTAAGAGAAGAGGAGGCAGCGCCGAGGAGAAGGAAGGAGAAGAAATCGAAGCCAGAAACTGAGATGGCGTGGTTCTAAGGGAGGGCCTCTTTCCGTGATTGGGCAACCAAAAATCGAGAAGGAATAACGGATGAGATGGCAACACCGAGAATAATGAGGAAGACGTTGAACAGGGTGACCAGCAACGGTGGAGAAGAAGAAGAAAAGAAAAAAGGAGAAAAGAAAACGAGGGTGAAAAACCGTAAAGAAATTCTAAAAAAATCCTTTTAAAAAAAGAGAAAGAAAGAAAGAAAATATACTATATATTTATAGGATTATATCTATATATCTATATATATAAATATATATAAATAGAAGTATTTTGAGATAGGAATTAAAGCACAAAGAAAACTAGGAAACCCGATGAGAAAAGCTCTAGAGAAATAAACCGAGTAGACCAGACCCATCGACTTGCAACGTTGAAGCACTGAAGATTACTGACAAACACCGAGGTAAGGAAAACTTTCGTGTACTGGTA
This sequence comes from Firmiana major, assembly GCA_033439115.1. NCBI lineage: Eukaryota > Viridiplantae > Streptophyta > Magnoliopsida > Malvales > Malvaceae > Firmiana > Firmiana major. The sequence goes on along the minus strand of CM065913.1, from coordinate 30,986,821 downwards.
GAGATAGATTCACATATTTTTATATGAAATTGTAGATATAAAATTCTTGGTCAAATTTTATAGTTACTGAAATTCTAATAAAACCTAGGCCGATTTTATAGCTTTTGAAATTAGAGAAAACTTTAGGCTTAGTGAATCGAGTCATTTATTGATATAAATTTAGTTAGTTTATTTAGATAAATATCACTGGAGTTTGCAATTATTGTTTTAAATAAAAAAATCCCTAATTTAATTTCTATCAACTGTCTACTGAGATTTTTAACCGAAAAAGGACGAATTAGCCTCTTTCTGAATGTGATAAGTTTTCCAAATTGAAATTACAGTTGATTTTACTGAAATATGATTTGCTTATAAGTGATACTGAGGATATGTGTTGGAGCACATGCTAATTGTGTGTCGCACGGTCCGACTCGCACTGATTTTGAGACAAAGACGATGGTTAAATCATGTTGTATTTCTGTCTGTTTCTGTTTTCGTGGTTCACGGAGTACGATGTACCGTGCGACACGCACGTGAGTACGATGTACCGTGTATTCTGATCTTCAGACACTCCGTTCTGTTCTGTGAGCCATTAGGATAGCTGACCACTCCCACAGCGATTGACATCCCGACACACATGATCAGTGAGGCCCGGAGTCACCGACATTGGCCAATTGTCATTCTGAATTTTGATATAGCATGTTCTGCCTTATCTCGTCTATTTGATATTTTGGATTTGACTGTATGAACTGTGTTATTTAGAAATTGTTTATTCTACTGCTTAAAGTTTTGGAATTTTCTATTTATGGCAGTAAACTGATTACACTATCGTTGTTGATTCTGTTATCGGTTTTCAACTCCGATCTTTTGAATTTGACAATTTATCCATATGTTTTTCATGAGAATTCTTAGTTTGACAAATATATATAGGTAATGTATTTATCTACCTGCCGCATATTTTTCTTACTGAGCACGTTGAGCTCACCCCTTACTCTCCTCCACAGATCCTCATCAGTAGTGGGATCTTCTTTTGTAAGTTGAAATATTTTGCACAACCATACGTCAGCAAAGTATTCATCCATGTTAAAGGTATATCCAGTATAGACCTCTATTTTGTATCTAAATTTTTAATTACAATAATGTATAAGGAAATGTGTTTGGAAAATGTGAACACAAATATTTTGTAAAAGAACAATTTCATTGATTAAATTGGAAAGTATTACCATTGTTTTTATTTAAATTTGTTACTAAGAAATTAAATTGAACAACTGGATTTATTGTTCTGATCTATTATCGACTCGTAACCCAACCAAAACGTTCGTAAATCGTGTTGTTACATATTTTTACCTTCTAACCACCAAAGCATACTTATAAATGTAATCTCTTGAAAAAATACTTCAATTTTAAATCTTACCTTGGGTTTCGTGCCCTGAGCTTCGTGCCACTAATCCAGGTGCTTCGATTATTTCGGGCCCTGCATAATACTTAGGTAGGTCTTAAACTTCTCATCATATCTTTTAAATAAATAATAGTATGAAAAGTTGAGTTTCACACAAAAAGCTAGAACCTGCTCGAACCGGCCTGTTTGCTACCTCTAACTGAAACAACCATTCCTAAATTTAAAAGAATATCCAATTGAATCAAGTTTAAATAAAGAAACTAAATTTCGATAAATAGAAGGAACATAAAAAGTTTGAAAAATGTCTAAATGATGTACAATATCTAAAATCAAACAAAATGTTCCAACGACTTCAACTGGAGCTTTAACTCTATTTCCCATAAAAGCAAACTTTTTGTTTGGGTTTATGGTATGAGTCGTAAGAAATCCCTGCATCGTATTTGAAATGTGAGTGGTACAACCACAATCATTCCACCAAGTATTATAAGGAACTTTTGCCAAATTAGATTCGAAAGATACGAAAGCACTAGGCTTACCTTTCTTTTTGGAACCAAGCTTTGCGTTTCAGGTAGTTTTTTTTTTATAGTATTTAAGCTTTCCACAGTGTTAAGTTGATATATTTTGAAATGACAAAACGGTAATTCAAAAGTGCTTATGATAAGTCAAGGAATGTTTAAAACATGTTAAGTAATGAATGAGAACATCTTAAGATAAACTCTTTACCAAAAATTGGGTTTTTAAGGATGGGAGATCGATCTCCCAAGATGGGAGATCGATTTGTTTAAAGTTTAAAGGACTCAAGATCGATTGCTGGGTTTTAAGGAAGTAGAGATCGATCTCCAAGGATTATGAGATCGATCTTCAGATAAGTTCATTCAAAAGGAGATCGATCTCGTTAGGTTAGAGATCGCTCTCCTCTAAAGGCGAGATTATGACTTAGATCCATCTACAGATCAATCCATGTTATACAGAATGTTTAGGAGATCGATCTCCTAGGGATAGAGATCAATCTTCTCAAGACAGAAAGGATATGAGATCGATCTGGTGTAATTGAAGATCGATCTCCATCACACGAGAACACTTGCTAGATCGATCTGAAGATTGATCTTATTTAAACAGAGAGTTTATAAGATCGATCTGTTGGTTCGACATATCGATCTGCTGGTTCGAAAGATCGATTTGCACTAACATTTTATAAATTATGAGATCGATCTCTCTAAGAATGAGATTGATCTCCTTGTTGTGGATGACTTTGATATTGCTGGAATTTGAATTAGAAGATCGATCCTGTCAAGATGGGAGATCAATCTGGCACTCTACTGGATGTTCTCAACGGCTCTTTCTGAAAATTTTCAATGGGAAAAATTGTATTTAATGCTTCACCAACTTGCCGAGACTATAAATTGAAGTCATTAAGACATTCAGAAGAGAGAAAGAAAACCTGAGAAGTTCTACAAGCATATTCTTTGTGTCTTCAATTAAGAATGCATTAACTCCATATTCAAAGCTTGCAACAAGTTGTTCTCTTGTTTTTACCTACCTTTGATAAATTCATTGTTGTATTCATTCTCATCCAAAAGAAGAATGAGACAGAGTTCCTTTGTGATTAAGCTTCTATAAAAGAGAGTGAATAGCTTTATTTGTGAAGAGGTAGAGAGGTTATTCCTTAACCTGTAAAAAGAAAGTGTAAAGCTCAAATTTGTGTAGTGGAATTGACGGCTTGACTAGAAAGTCAGGAAAAGAGGAAGTAGGCAAGAGATTTGGCCGAACCTCTATAAATTACTGTGTTTGCAACTTCTCTCCCTTACCTCTTTATTTGCTGCACATTTACTGCATAAATTATAACTGTTATTTATTTGTTTGAGTGCATTCTTAGTTAAGAAAACTTAAATTTAGTAATTTCCTAGTAAAATCGATTCACCCCCCTCTCAGTTGAGCCAACAATTGGTATCAAAGCTTAGACTCTCGATTATATTGGAGTGAAATCCTAAGAGTTTAGAAAGATCCTATAGCTCAAACTAGTGTAGCAACTAATATGGTAGGGGAAGGGCATTATACGGTTAGATCACTCATGTTCAATGGTGAGAATTATGCCTATTGGAAGACTAGGATGTTGTTATTTATTCAAGCCAATGATTACGAAGTATGAAGAATTATAGTTAAAGGACCTCAAATCCCAACTAAGAAAGTAGATGGAAAAAAAGTTCCTAAGGACGAAGATGAGTGGGATAATTATGACATAAAAACTATTCAATTAAATGCTAAGGTAATGCACACATTGTTTTGTGCCTTAGGACTAAATGAGTACAATAGAGTTTCTACTTGTGAAAATGCAAAACAAGTGTGGGATAGACTGTCAATAACTCATGAAGGAACTACTCAAGTCAAGGAAACAAAAGTAGGAATGTTTACTCGTGACTATGAGTTGTTTAGAATGAAAGAGGGAGAGTCCATTAGTGAAATGTTCACTAGATTTACAGACATCATAAATGGATTTAAATCTTTGGGGAAGATTTATACTAACATAGAAATGGTTAAGAAAATTTTAAATAGCTTACCAAAAACTTGGGAAGCTAAAGTAACTACCATTGAGGAATCAAAGGACCCTCATTCATTATCTCTAGATGAACTAATTAGGTCACTCACTTATGAGATGAAACTAAAAAGAAATGAAGAAATTCCCAAAAAGGTAGGAGTAGCACTAAAATCTGTCACTCATGAAGAACTAAGGGATAATTGTAATGAGGAAGATATAGAAATGGCAATGTTTGCCAAAAGGTTCAAGAAATTTATGAAAATAAAGGAAAATGGTAGTTTTCTAGGAAAATCCATAGGAAAGAACAAGACAAATGAGAGTTAAGTAGAAAAGATCGAGACTCTATTATTTGCTATGAATGCAAAAAGCCTGGTCACATTAAATTTAATTATCCGTTACTAAAGAAATTAAGTGATAGGAAACATAAAAAGAAGGTGATGATGGCAACCTGGAGCGATAGTGACAGCTCTGATAATGATACAAGTGGAGAAATTGTCAATCTATGCTTCATGGCACTTGAAGATAAGAAGGTAACTTCTAATTCTAATGATTATTCTTTTGATGAGTTATAAGATGCATTTGATGATCTTGTCATGGAATTTGAATGTATGAATTTGAAATACAAGAAGATGATTTCAAAACTAAAGAAAGAAAATGAAGTGCTCTTAAATGTTAAAATAGAATGTGAAAAGAAATTGGAAAATGCAAATCTAGAAATTCATGACTTAAAAGAAAAGAATAGTAATTTGCATAATTATTTTACTAGATTCTACATGAGACAACAAAAGCTAGATCACATGTTAGAGACACAAAGGGTATTCTTTGATAGAAATGAGTTAGGATATGATGGCAAAAATAAAGAAACTCATCTCAAGAATTTCTTGGTTAGAAAGAATATGCATGAGTCTTCAACTACTTGCTTACATTTTAATAAAAAAGGACATACATCATATAAATGCAATGTGAAAATGACCACAATTAGAGGAAAAATACTTAGAAAAGTTTGGGTGCCTAAGAATGTTGTGAATTCAAAATACATTGATTTGATATTGAAATGGATCCCAAAAGGATCAAAACCTTTATCTACTAACTCTACGGGACCCAAGAAATTGGGTTCCTAAAACAAAGGTTTAATGATATTTGTAGAATCTTGAGCATTGCTTGAAGGCTAAATCAAAGAAAGCATGGTACCTGATAATGGATGCTCAAGACATATGACGGGAGACAAAAGCCACTTCAACTCATTTAAATCAAAGGTTGGTGGATAAGTCACTTTTGGGGACAACTCTAAAGGCCAAATTGAAGGAAGTGGTGCTATTGGTAACAATTCCTTCACCATAGATAATGTCTTGTATGTTAGAGGCTTAAAACATAATCTACTTAGTATTATCCAACTTTGTGACAAAGGTTACAAAGTAATTTTTGATTCTTTGAAATGTCATGTTGTAGATACTGAAACTAATAAAATAGTATTCTTAGGACATAGAGAAGGAAATATTTATATAGTACATTTGAATGAACTAAGTAGTGAAAATATTTATTTAATGGTAGCTAGAGAAAAAGAACCATGGTTGTGGCATAAAAGACCAGGACATGCAAGCATGCACACATTATCTAAGCTAGCTAAAAGGGATCTTGTAGTTGGTCTACCTAAGGTATCATATGAAAATGACAAGATATGTGAAGCATGTGTCAAGGGAAAACATAAAAGAATAACATTTAAACCTAAAAATTGTGTGTCAACTTCTAGACCACTATAACTACTTCACTTAGATCTTTTTGGTCCAACAAGAACCACAAGTCTAGGGGTAAGCATTACGGGTTTGTTATTATAGATGATTATACTAGATTTACATGGGTATTTTTCTTAAGAGTTAAAAATGAAGCTTTAGAAAAATTTGTTACCTATTCAAAATTAGCCCAAAATGAAAAAGGGTATGTTATAACTAGTATTAGAAATGATCATGGCAAGGAATTTGAAAATCTTGATTTTGATGGATATTGCAATGATCAAAGGATTAACCATAACTTTTCAGCTCCTAGGACACCACAATAAAATAGGGTTGTTGAGAGGAGAAATAGAACATTAGAGGAAATGGCTAGAACAATGCTTTGTGAAAATAATATACCTAAGTATTTTTGGACTGAAGCTATTAATAGTTCATGTTATATCATAAATAGAGCAATGATTAAACCAATTTTAAAGAAAACACCATATGTACTTTACAAGGGAAAGAAACCAAATATTAGTTATTTTCATCCTTTTGGTTGCAAATGTTTTGTCTTCAATAATGGAAAAGATAACTTGGAAAAATTTGATGCTAAAAGTGATTGAGTCTTTTTAGGCTATTCTTTAATTTCAAAAGCATATAGAGTTTACAACAAAAGGACATTGATGGTGGAAGAGTCAATTCATGTAATATTTGATGAGTCAAATGATGAATCTAAAGTTCATAGCAATGATGAGGATATAGAAATATTTGATGAGATTTTGAAGGAATCCTCAAGAATAGAAGATAACATACAAGAAAATCTTGACATTAACAAAAAGGAAGAAATGAAGAAGAACTAGAAATGCTAGAAAAAGAACCTAGAGCACCAAGAGAATTAGGTTATGTCAAAGATTGTGAAATTGTAGGTGATCCAAATCTAAGAGTTAGGACAAGATCTTCATTTAGAAATGTATGCTAATATATAGCATTTGTCTCACAAATTGAACCCAAAAATGTAAATGAGGCCTTAGAAGATAATAATTGGATTCTAGCTATGCAAGAGGAACTAAATCAATTTGAGATGAGTAAAGTGTGGAATTTGGTTCCTAGACCTAGTGATCATCCTATAATTGGAACAAAATGGATCTTCAAGAACAAGATTGATGAAAATAGTGTGATTATAAGAAACAAGGCTAGTTTGGTAACTCAAGGTTATAGACAAGAAGAATGCATAGATTATCATGAAACCTATACTCCGGTAGCTAGACTTGAAGCCATTAGAATGTTACTTGCCTCTGCATGTTATAAGAACTTCAAATTATATCAAATGGAAAAGTGCATTCTTAAATGGTTTTATAAGTGAAGAAGTCTATGTTGAGCAACCTCCTGGTTTTGAAGATCCTAGTTATCCTAATCATGTTTACAAACTCTCAAAGGCACTTTATGGTTTGAAACAAGCTCCTAGAGCTTGGTATGAGAGACTTTCAAAGTTCTTAATAGAAAAGGGATTTTGAAGAGGAAAAGTTGATACAACATTGTTTATCAAAACTAAGAATAAAGATTTACTAGTTGTTCAAGTTTATGTAAATGATATTATATTTGGATCAACTAATGACTCTTTGTGTCAAAGTTTGCTATGTCAATGCAAGGAGAGTTTGAAATGAGCATGATAGGAGAGCTGACATATTTCTTGGGACTTCAAGTTAAGCAAACAAAGGAAGACATTTTCATAAATCAAGCCAAATATGTCAAAGATTTGCTCAAGCGATTCGGATTGGATAGTTGCAAATCTCAAGCTACTCCAATGAGCATAAATATAAGGCTTGATAAAGATGAAAAAGGTAAGCATGTGGACACTAAGTTATATAGATCCATGATAGGTTCTTTGCTTTACCTCACTGCTAGTAGACCAGATATAATGTTTAGTGTATACTTGTGTGCTAGATTTCAGTCATCACCTAGAGAGTCACATCTATTAGAAACTAAAAGAATTTTTAGGTATCTAAAAGACACACCCTTATTAGGCTTATGTTATCCTAGAGACTCAACATTTACACTACATGCTTACTCAGATGCTGATTTTGGTGGATGTAAGATAGATAGGAAAAGTACATCTGAAACATGTCAATTCTTAGGAAATAAATTGATATCATGGTTCTCAAGGAAACAAAACAGTGTAGCTCAATCCACAACAGAAGCAGAATATATAGCTGCCGCTAGTTGTAGTGCACAAATTTTGTGGATTAAACAACAAATAAGAGACTATGGTTTAAACATAAATCAAATTCCAATAAATGTGATAATACCAGTGCTATAAACCTATCTAAAAATCCTATCCAACATTCTAGGACAAAACACATCGAAATTAGACATCATTTCCTTAGAGACCATGTTCACAAATGTGATATAGTTCTAGAATATGTTGATACTATGCATCAATTAGCTGATATCTTCACCAAACTACTTTACAAAGGGAGATTCTATTTTCTTAAAGGTGAATTAGGACTTATGAATGCTCCCTAAGGTTTATAGATTTCAAAACATAATTTTCAAAATCATTTTCAACTTGTTTTTCAATCAATTTTCTGGACAAATGGTATGAGAGATCGATATCTTCATGTTATAGATCAATCAAACATGCTCAAATTGGCCTAAAGCAGTAAGGCTGTGTCAGGCAGATCGATCTTCAATCCCATAAGATTGATCTCCTTGTGATTATGTGTTCTTCAGATCGATCCTCTTAAGTCTCTGTGTTCTTCAGATCGATCTTATCATTCAACAAATCGATCTTTTAAAGTTTTTAGGAAAGACATATCGATCTTATCCCTCAACAGATCGATCTTATTAGCCCTGGGCTATATAAATCGTCAAAAAAATTCCCAAATTCAGAAATAAATTTCCTAAATCCTCAGAAACCCTAAACTATTTGTCGCGCCTCTCCTTCTGCTTTCACTCTGGGATCACTCTTGGGTAAGATTTTTTCAAATCTATTCTATTTTTCTTCATTCTATCAACCTAGATTTGTTGATTTTGATCCAAACTTTCTTGTTTTCATCATAGAATAACCTACATTAAGTTTCTTATTTTGAACTGTTCTATTGCTTAGGAATCTGTTAGAGAAATCTTTAGAGCATTCTTAGGTTCTGTTTGGCCGATATCATAGTGAACAAAATGCCATGAATTAAAAGAGCCACTAGTAGAGAAACTAGACCATCCTCTTCACAACCCTCAAATGTCACTCCAACATCTGTCACAACATTTAGTAGATGTTTTCAAACTCCTGCGAAAAGAAAAAGGTTTGAAGAATATTTCTTAATAATACCCATAAAACATTGGAGGACAATAGATTTCTTTTTTCTAGAGCTAATTGATTTTCCTTACCTTGCAAAATTCCAAGAATATCAATGGCTTCCCTTTCTTAAAATCAACACCCCTGTTCCTCCAAATATCATTAGAGCCTTCTTCTCCAATGCTGAACTTATACATGATCTCGAAGACTCCTGTAGAATTCTCGGTTTCAAAACCTTTGTAATGGCCAAAACTATCACCGTAGATACCAACATTTTGGAAAAAGTTTTTGGGATTGCAAACGAAGGATTAACCAATGAGGAAGAAGAGGTACCCTTAAAGTTTAATCTTCCAGGTAATAAAGCTAGTGACCTGCCTATGCATCCTAGGTTACTTCACCTCATCATCTCTTGGAACCTACGTCCCTTCAATACCCGACACTCCACCATTTGAAAACTTGATAGGTTTTAGCTCCATCAACTTCATTCTTCTCATGGCCAAAAACCAAAGTTTGTACATTTCATATATGAAGATTGGTTGAAGATTGTCGGGGTCAAGCGTCAACCATAGTTTTTCCTCAACCACTTGCATTTCTTCTTCAAAAACTTGGGGTTGACTGCTCGTGTGAGATTGGTGAGGTACCTTCTGCAAAAAGTGTCCTTAACATCAGCACACTTCATCACGTGGGGTACTACAAAGACCTCCAAGGACAATGGTGAAAGAAGAGTGAATTATCTCAGGAGACAGCTCTTGAGGAAGAAGCTCCAACTGAGCCTTCAGCACCTTAAGCTGAGGACACCACACCTACTGCTTCATCCTCAGTCATATTGGAATCTCTTGCAGCTATGGTTATGAATCTTAATCAGAAGATGGATTAGGGCTTTGCAACTCTTCAAGCCACCCAACAAGCTACCCAACAAGCTATGTTTAATGAATTGCAAATAAACCGTACATGTGTTGATGAGCTCTTGGAGTGCTATCCTCCTCCGTCTTAAGATTTCTTGGATTTACTTGTTTATCTAAGTGTAATTGAGTTGATATAAGTATTTTAAAATGCCTTGTGTTCCCTTATGTTTGTGTTTGGTTATTTATCAATTAATATGTGATCCTTTTTGTTTCATTGCTTGTCTTCTTGATATGACAAAAAGGGGGAGAAAGAGAGCATAGATTAAGGGGGAGCTTAGAACATGTTAAGGGGAGTTTAGTGTCACGCCCCACTTCCGGGTGTCCTTTATCCAAACTTACTCAACTATGGTTGGGCTGTGAGGCGATGCGATTACTAAAGTTCCTTGAATTTACAGCGAAAATATTTAAAATTTAATTCACACTCCCAGGTGTGTATAAATATACAAAATTAATTGTATAATAATATCTTTACATATCATCCCCATAAAACTGTTACATTTCTTAGGTATAACTATACGATACATCAAGATAGATACAAAATACACGTGTGTATACAATTCTTATACCTTTACAACTGACGAGAGCTGTCCAACTCAAAAAGAAATCTAAAGACCACCACTCTCCTGCTTCTCAGTACCTGGAGGGGGAAAATAGTGGGATAAGCAAACCACAGCTCAGTAAGGAAATGTATGCTAGCAGGTAGATATCGTACTACCTACATAGCCCATGCATGTATAAAACAAAACCATGTTTTCATTATAAATGGAAATATCATTGGACAATGCAGTAAACATATATTTTTCATTTGGCATTTTCATGAATACAAATATTTAACATTTCCACTTGAAACATGTTTCATAGAACAGTGCTCTCATGGCACAAGTGATTAAATCAGAGATTTATCAAATACACACAATCTTTTTCTTGTCTCAATCATTTCTTTTTCCTCAAATCTCTTTCTTTTCTGAGATTGTCTCTGTTTCTCGAATCTCTGAGACAGGCATGAAATTTTTGGCAATCTAATATCCAAGACATATAACCACAGTCAGTGATCCCAGGCCTCACTGATCAGGTGTGCACAAGGCATCACTTCGCCTGAAAGGGGATGGGTCAGTCCTACACTCTAGCTCATCTCAATCAACCTCATCTCCTCATATATTCACGATATAAGGTACGTTATGTGTCATCTATGCGATACTCGTACTCACGTACACCCAGCACGGTACATAGTATACCAACGGATAACTATACAGTACTACGTATGACCATGGACCTAAGTCCATACTCCAACTCCGATGGACTTTTCATCCTAAACCATATCTCATATACCAGGCTAGTAAGTAGCGTGACATACAGTCATCACAAGGTTTCAGCGTGGTACGATTTATCGTTAAGGCCCAGCCCGTTCAAAGGTCGTCGACTGGCATCCCCTTGGGTCCCAAACCCCCAAGTTTACCTCAACTCAGTAAAAACAGGTACGAGCAAAGCTCCAGCACATTCTCAAAACCATCGTGCGAGTTAAATTCCAGCACGACACATCAAAAGTATAGAATCATGTGTGAGCTAACACTCCAGCTCATAGTCAAGTCATTAAAACTGGTGTGAGCTAGAACTCCAACACCAATCTCATCTCAAATCCGATAGATGGCTATTTTCTCTTTTTAAAACTCAAAATATGTTTATTTATGCAGCATGCCTCTTCATGCTAAAACATGTAAAATTAGCCAACCTATCATCATCATTTCTCAATCACCAATATCGATATAAAAATTGAGAAAAACATTGAAAACATGCATATCATGCTATTTCCTTACCCCATCTCATTTCTCAATACATATATATTATAGTATGTTTCATGCTTCCATATCATTTCATAGAACTGTAATGTCGTACTAATTCTAGCGATATATCTACAAAATTGTCATAAAATATGTACGAACATCTCTATAGCTAACACACAGTCCCTTACCTCGAATCGCGCTCGTATCTCCTCTGTCATGTTTGCTCAGTTCGCAATCCGGGTTAATCGTGTCTCACGTATTCTGAGCTACACGTATAAATCATCAAGTTATTTTATGTTTTCATCTACTAAACATACACATTGTCTTCTATTTATCTATTCATACTCCTCAAATCCTTCAAATCATATTTCACCTTTCCACTAACATCATTTTATCATCTATAAACTTCCCATTGTTTTTCCATGGATTTTCTCTTTATAAATCTCTCTTAATACTACTCACCTATAACTACATTCGTCTTCTATATCAATATTTCACATCTCATTCAACCCATACAATGTCTAGAATCCATATTTATTACTTGAAGGTTGAAGAACTTACCCTTTACTTAGCCAAACTTGTGGTAGCCATAACTCCTTTTCTTGATCACACCAATGTATGATTTTTAGATATGTTGGTCTCCTTTCTTCAATGAACAACTTTTCCTTCTTGAGCTCCTTCAGATTCTGACTGCAAGGTAGTGATTTTTAGAGTGAGAAAACTTGGGTTTTTGAGAGAAAATGGCAGGTGAGGTTTGGTGGAAGAAGAGTTATGAGTTTTCATCTCAATCCTGTGCTCTTTTTAGATGCAGAGACATGAGATCGATCTGGCCCTTGTGGAGATCGATCTTTGCAAGGTTTGATAGTCCTTTTTACCAAACACAACCACTACAAGATCGATCTTATTCCTTGATGAGATCGATCTGTCGAAGGTAATTTTCCTCTTAGAGATCGATCTTTCCCTTGTAGGAGATCGATCTGCTCTTTACAAAACCCTTAAGGAGATCAATCTGTCGAGTCTTGAGATCGATCTGTTCTCAAACAAAGAGTTAAGGAGATCGATCTTTTTGCCTTAAAATCGATCTTCTCATTACAGAATGTCTAGCAGATCGATCTGGCTCCATTGGATATCAATCTGTCTTATCTCATTACTCAAAATAAGGTCATTTTGGCTCTTCTAGATCAATCTCTCATCCCATGAGATCGATCTGTCATTCATATTTCTAGATTTTACCGCAGTTTTCTGCAGCAACTTCATTCAAAACCTCCTTAATTTGCTACCATAGTCATTTCCTCATTCATCCCCCCTTAAAACTTGAACTTGGCACCCAATCACACTTAATAATATTAAAACTTGTGAAAAATCTTTGTATAACCAAATATATACAATATATAACTAAATAGAGTGCCTAACTTATGCAATTTCATTCCATTTTACTCCAATACTCATATTCCATTCCACTCACATTCATTATATATCAAAGTTCATTTCTTCATGTTCATATTTAATTAAACTTGTTCGTACATCACAACTCTTATTACTAGTGTGTACATTAATCTTATGAACTTTATATCACATATGCTTCACATTACTAGTACATCATCATACTTATGAATTCATTTACATATGTTCAAGGTTAAACCTATACAGGGTCTCACATTTAGAAAATGTTTAAAACTAATTATGCATTCTTTGAGGGGGAGATAAAACATGTTTTAAACTTAGTTTATTGAATTAAGTTTTGTCATATCAAAAATGGGGAGATTGTTAAGTTGATATATTTTGAAATGATAAAACGGTAATTCAAAAGTGCTTATGATAACTTAAGGAATGTTTAAAACATGTTAAGTAATGAATTAGAACATCTTAAGATAAACTCTTTACCAAAAATTGAGTTTTTAAGGATGATAGATCGATCTTCCAGGATGAAAGATCGATTTGTTTAAAGTTTAAAAGACTCAAGATCGATTGCTGGGTTTTAAAGAAGTAGAGATCGATCTCCAAGGGTTATGAGATTGATCTTCAGACAAGTTCATTCAAAAGGAGATCGATCTGGTCAGGTTAGAGATCAATCTCCTCTAAAGGCTAGATTATGACTTAGATCGATCTAGAGATCGATCCTTGTTATCTAGAATGTTTAGGAGATCAATCTCCTAGGGATAGAGATCGATCTTCTCAAGACAAAAAGGTTATGAGATCGATCCCCTAGGGATAGAGATCGATCTTCTCAAGACAAAAAGGTTATGAGATCGATCCCCTAGGGATAGAGATCGATCTTCTCAAGACAGAAAGGTTATGAGATCGATCTCCATCATACGAGAACACTTGCTAAATCGATCTGAAGATCGATCTTCTTTAAACAGAGAGTTTATGAGATTGATCTGCTGGTTCGATAGATCGATCTGCACTAACATTTTATGAATTATGAGATCTATCTCTCGAAGAATGAGATCGATCTCCTTGTTGTGGATGGCTTTGATATTGCAAAAATTTGAATTAGAAGATCGATCTGACACTCTACTGGAGATTCCCAATGGCTCTTTCTGAAAATTTTCAATGGAAAAAATTGCATTTAATGCTTCACCAACTTACTGAGACTATAAATTGAAGTCATTAAAACATTCAGAAGAGAGGAAGAAAACCTGAGAAGTTCTACAAGCATATTCTTTGTGTCTTCAATTAAGAGTGCATTAACTCCATATTCAAAGTTTGCAACAAGTTGTTCTCTTGTTTTTACCTACCTTTGATAAATTCTGTGAGACCCCGTATAGGTTTAACCTTGTACATATATAAATGAACTCATGAAGTATTGTAATGTATTGGTAATGTGAAGCATATGTGATGAAAACCCATAAGATTAATGTACACTTTTTTAATAAGAGTTGCGATGTACATACAAGTTGCATTAAGTATGAATATGAAGAAATGGACTTTGATATATGATGAAAGTGAGTGGAATGAAATATGAGTATTGGAGTAAAATGGAATGAAATTGCATAAGTGGTGCAAGTCTTTATGTTTCCATTTAGTTATATATTGTGTACATTTAGTTATATAAGGATTACACACAAGTTTTAATGTGTATAAAGTATGAATGAAAGTCATTTTCAAGCCTTAAAGGTGGATGAATGAGAAAATGATTATGGTGGCAAATTAAGGATGTTTTGAGTAAGGATTGCAGCAGAAAATTACAGAAAAATCTAGAAATATGAATGATAGATTGATCCCATATGATGAGAGATTGATCTGGAAGAGCCAAAATGACCTTATTTTGAGCTATAGGGCAAGACAGATCGATCTCCAATGGAGCCAGATCGATTTGATGAACATTCTGTAATGAGAAGATCGATTTTAAGGCAAGAAGATCGATCTCCTTAACTCTCTGTCTGAGAACAGATCGATCTCAATACTCGACAGATCGATCTCCTTAAGGGTTTTGTAAAGAGCAAATCGATCTCCTACAAGAGGCAGATCGATCTCCAAGAGGAAAAATTACCTTCGACAGATCGATCTCATCAAGGGAGAAGATCGATCTGGTAGTGGTTGCGTTAGGTGAAAAGGACTACCAAACGTGCAGAGATCGATCTCTATAAGGACCAGATCGATCTCACAAGCCTGCATCTATAAAAAGGAGCTCGGGATTGAATTGAAAACTCAGAACTCTTCCTCACCAAACCTCACCTACCATTTTCTCTCAAGACCCAAGCTTTCTCACTCTAGAAATCACCACATTCCGACCAGTTTTGGAAGAAGCTCAAGAAGGGAAAGTTGTTCCTTGAAGCAAGGAGAGTAACATACCCAAAAATCACACATTGGTGTGACTAAGAGAAGGAGTTGTGGCTACCATAAGTTTGGCTAAGTAAAGGGATTGAAAGAACATGGCATACGGATAACTCGAATCACAAACAGAGCAAACATGACAGAGGAGATACACGTACGATTCAAGGTAAGGGATTGTGTGTTAGCTATAGAGATGTTCGTACGTATTTTACGACAAATTCATAGATATATTGCTAGAATTAGTACGATACTACGATTCTATGAAATGATATGGAGCATGAAATGTACTATGATATATATGTATTGAGTAATAGGATAGGGTAAGGAAATAGCATGATATGCATGTTTTCAATGTTTTTCTCAATTTTGTATTGATATTGGTGATTGAGAAATGATGATGATAGGTTGACTAATTTTACATATTTTAGCATGAAGAGGCATGCTGCATAAATAAACATGTTTTGAGTTTTAAAAAGAGAAAATAGTCATCTATCAGATTTGAGATTAGATTGGTGTTGGAGCTCTAGCTCCCACCAGTTTTAATGACTTGACTATGTGCTGGAGTGTTAGCTCGCACATGATTCTATACTTTTGATGTGCCGAACTGGAGTTTAACTCGCACGATGATTTTGAGAAAAGTGCTGGAGCATTGCTCGCACCTGTTTTTAATGAGTTGAGGTAAACCTAGGGGTTTGGGACCCAAAGGTATGCCAGCCGATGGCCTCGGAATGGGCTGGGCCTTAATAATAACTCATACCGCGCTGGAGCCTTGCGATGACTGTTTGTCATGCTTCTTACTCACCTGGTATATAAGACATAGTTCAGGATGAAAAGTCTATCGGAGTTGGAGTATGGACTTGGGTCCACGGGTGTACGTAGTACTGTGTAGTTGTCCATTGGTATACTATGTATCATGCTGGGTGCACGTGAGTACGAGTATCGCGTAGATGACACATGACGTACCTTATACCATGAGTATATGAAGAAATGAGGTTGATTGAGATGAGTCGGAGGGTAGGACTGACCCATCCCCCTTCAGGCGAAGTGATGCCCTGTGCACACCTGATCAGTGAGGCCTGGGATCACTGACTATGGCCATATGTCGTAGATATTTGATTGTCGAAAATTTCATGTCTGTCTTAGAGATTTGAGAAATTGAGGAGAACTCAGAAAAGAAAGAGATTTTTGTGTATTTGATAATCTCTGATTTAATCATTTGTGCCGAGAGAACATTGTTTTATGAAACATGTTTTAAGTGAAAATATTGAAAATTTGTGTTCATGAAAATGCCAAATGAGAAATATATGTTTACTGTATTTTTCGATGATATTTCCATTTATGATGAAAACATGGTTTTGTTTTACACATGCATGGGCTATGTAGGTAGTACGATATCTACCTGCTAGCATTCATTTCCTTACTGAGCTGTGATTTGCTCACCCCACTATTTTTTCCCTCCAGATACTGAGAAGTAGGAAAGCGGTGGTCTCTAGATCTCTTTTTGCGTTGGATAGCTCCCATCAATCGTAAAGGTATAAGATTTGTATACACATGAGTATTTTGTATCTATTATCTTGTATCGTACAGTTATACCTAAGGAAATGTAACAGTTTTATGGGGATGATATGTAAAGATATTATTATACAATTAATTTTGTATATTTACACATCTAGGAGTGTGAATTAAATTTTAAATATTTTTGCTATAAATTCAAGGAATTTTAGTAATTGCATCGGCTCACAGCCCAACCGTAGTAGCGTAAGTATGGATAAAGGACACTCGAAAGTGGGGTGTGACAAATTCATTGTTGTATTCATTCTCATCCAAAAGAAAAAAGAGAGAGAGTTCCTTTGTGATTAAGCTTCTGTAAAAGAGAGTGAATAGCTTCATTTGTGAAAAGGTAGAGAAACTATTCCTTAATCTGTAAAAGGAAAGTGTAAAGTTCAAATTTGTGTAGTGAAAGTGACGGCTTGACTAGAAAGTCAGGAAGAGATGAAGTAGGCAAGAGATTTGGCCGAACCTCTATAAATTACAGTGTTTGCAACTTCTCTCCCTTACCTCTTTATTTACTACACATTTACTCCATAAAGTATAACTGTTATTTATTTATTTGAGTGCATTCTTAGTCAAGAAAACTTAAATTTAGTAATTTCCTAGTAAAACCGATTCACCCCCCTCTCGGTTGAGGCAACACACAGAAATGACACTTATCTTTCTTTTGTTCTTTCTTGATGATTTAGGCAGATGACCTAATAGACTTTAGTGGTCCTTAATTGCCCTTTCCATACTTCTTTCCTGGTTTCCTTTTAGCTCTTTGATGACCCATGAGATTAACTGAGTGAATTCATTACTTCTTGAGTCTTGCCTCTTCCTGAATGAGTATAAATTGCAGCTCAGTCACATTCCATTTATCCTTTATGGTGTTGTAATTTATTTGGAATGATATTCAGAAGGCAAGGAATTTATGATGAACTGCACAAGGAAACTTTCATTCACTTCCATTCCTATGGATCTTAATCTTGTCGCTATATTTGTCATCTCAAAAATATGCTCATGCATGGTACAAGAACCATCAAACTTCATAATGGTTAGTGTACCAATTAATGTCACAAGTGACTTATCCACAGATTGGAATTCAGATATATCTTTCATAAACTTTAGAAATTCCTTAACATTGTCAGCTACTGGAATTGTTTACTTAATGCTATCTGCTACTGTCATCTGCATAAATATTAAACTCAGTCTGTTTTATCTTTCAAGCTTTAGGAAAGATCTCTCTTCAGTACTGATAGAATTTGTAATAGCAGTGGGCTTGTCAGGTAGGAGTGCAAAATCAATATCCAAAACACCTAAATGAAATTGGATTTGTTTGCTCCATTCGGTAAAATTAAGCCCATTAAACTTTATAGCAGGCGAGACTTGCGAATAAAGAGAAACAGAAGCAAATATTGCAAATACATAAAATGCCCATCCTTGATGCTTTGAGTTATACATAATACAGATTCAAACATCATAAGTATATATACTGAGATCTCTTTTGGGTGATACTACGACACACATATAAAACACATAATGATGCTAAAGAAATATTTAACATAATTTGGTAATTAAATATTTTACATTTAAACAAGTTTGCTATCGTAAGACAAACAAAACAAATTTAAAGTAATAAACTAATGGATACTTATCATATACACCACTAGTGGATTTTTTTGACTCCACAAACGAGGTTAAGATAATTGCACATGTCTTTAAAAATATTAAGAAAATAAAAATAAATAAAATAAAACATGTTTCACATCCTAACCCCGTTTGTGGAGTCAAAAACCTTTACTGCGGTGCATAAGATAATTATCTTAAATTTATTATCACCATCATGTTCATAAATTATAAAAACAACTAATCAACCTTTGGATGATTCTTAAATGCCTTATAATTATAAATTTCAATTACTCACAGTAGTCTTATTATTAGCATCCTTAAATTATGAGTAATTAAAAATAATCATTAATTTGATATTCATAAAACCTTAAAGTTTGGCCACTTTAGTGACAAAAAAACTATCATAATTTATGAATATCTATTTAATCGTTCATTTGATATTCATGAACCTTAAAGTTTGGCCACTTGGTGACTAGCCAACTATCATATTATATGAATATCTTTATAATCATTAATTTGATATTCATGAAACCTTAAAGTTTGGCCCCTTTGGTGACTAACAAAGTGTAATACATGAATATATTGCTTGATTTAGAGAAACATTAAATCATAATAAGCAAATAAATAAACATAAAACTTTATTTTTTTTGGTAAGCACTTACATATATAAAATTATATATTACCGAAAACTTTACAAAAATAGCAAAACAATCATAAAATAATCATATAATAGTTGCTCAACATTCATAAATTATTCATAATATAATTCATGAAAAATAAATGATATTCTGTAAACTTAATTTCCACACATAATTGTGAAGATTGAACAAACATAATTATACCGTGGACGCATAACATAAAGCATAAGTTAAAATTCATTGCTATCACCATCACGTCATCATTAATATTATGAAATTGGTGGACATATACAGGTCATGATTTTATGAGAACAAACAAAAGAAAATCATATCATATTATTCTAGATATTTGTTTTTCTCATAATTATATGGAAACTCATATTTGACGACATAATAATATATTAAGTAACTTGCCACGACAACATATCTGGAAATCATTTATATTAAATCAAATTCAAATTTGATAGGAAAATCATTATTTCTCAAACTTGGAAACTTTGATACTACATGTTAAATAAACAGTGCTATGAAAATAAACAGTAAGTTTACATAATCATAATTTTCAAGTTCTTTGAACAAAATGATTTTCACAATTACTGAACTAAAGAGAAAACATACATTGATTCATGACAAATATTTAAAAAGAATCTTGACGAATTGTTAAAGATAATTTTTAGAAGAACTTTTTTCTCTCACTTGATCCCTTATATTCTTAATCGTATTTTCTTGATGGAGAGAAAGATACTTATATATAGGGGTAGTGAGATGATGAGTCTTTTCGTGAAAAACAACATTATCTTTTCACTTTTTATAAACATTAATCACATCATAATGGAATATACCTTCATCAAGTACAACTCTTTAAATTCTATCAATACAATGTATCTTTTATCATTATTTTAATGATGATAATTATTGGTATCGAAGAGTCACAATAATTTATCAGCTCATTTCTTTTGATTGAAGAGTCACATTAATCATATGAGTCATAAAATATCTAACATTTAGTGTTTTTTCAATATAAGGGATTTTCATTTATTCTTTAAAAAAATACAAATAAGATTTGATTTTTTGTTTGAATAACAATAAAAAAAATATGCATCATGTATGTATATATGTTACATCATATGCATTCATTTTAATTACGAAAATGAATGTAGATCTTTCAAAGATTAGATTCTATGAAAAGCATAAGTAGTGATTTTTAAGAAATTTTTAAGTGAGAGAATTCTACTTAATATTACTAAAAGTATTGAAATATTTAAAGTTATGTTTTTTATACAAAATATTCTCATTACGTTTTTTTTTTTAAATAAAAATTTGGTTTCTTTAAACAATAATAAATAAAAAAGGACTTTGGAAAATAGAATAAAAATTGGTTGCAATGAACATAAAAATTAATTTTAAGTATTAAATTAAGATAATTTTTTATTAAGATTAAAGGATATCACGTAATTAACTGGTGTTGTTTTTTAAAACAAGTATAGTGAGGGTGCTAAGCCTTCCTTAGGCGCAATTATATTCTCGAACCCAAAGTTTTGTTTTTTACAAACCAAAATTATCTTTTAAGAAAACTTAATTAATTTTGAGATTTTGCTAAAAAAGTTCATTTTTTAAGTGAACTTCATTGAGGTGCCCCTACTCAGCGACGCGCTGCATTGAAAACGGATGTAGTGAAAAGTATGCAAAGGTTGCTAGATTGTTGGCCGAAATCGATGCGCCACATCAATTCATGTTGACGGCTTAGAATGAATTCATATATTGTTTCATTGAACCTACTCTAATATTTGGATAAAAATTCTAATGATGATGATGATAATTTTAGGTGGCTAATCACATCTAGTCAAAAGAATTAGTGGTGACTTCTCATTTTGTTTTTAAAATTGTGAAGCAGTAGAATCCACAAACAAAATTGTTATGACAGTTGTATATATTGATAAAGATGTATTCAAAAGTATTAATAATAAAATTATTATACGTTTTCAAAATATAAAATCAATTTAAAAATTGTAAAAGTTTTTAATAATTATTATCGGTTATAGAAGTTTTAGGTTTTTTTTTTAATTCTCTCTATTATCATTATTTTATTTTTATTTTTAATATTTTAATATATTTAAACAAAGCTCCTACCAAATCAATTTTCTAATTTGGCCACTGTCTATGAGTTCTTATTTATATTACCAAACATATGCTATGATGAAAATTGGAAGAAGAAAAGTTTTTTTATTTGAATTTTCCTCTCCCAACTTCCTTTCTTTTACATCTCTAGCTTTAGCTATGGGGAATCAAATTCTAATTTCTAAGTACACATTGAATTCAAGTTTAAAGTGAGATCATCTCATGAGTCATTTAGTCGCACTGCTTGGTAAAGAGAGATAAAGTCAATTAGTTTTATCATTTTGCACGTCTACATGGAATATCATTGTTTTTTAATTTTTAATATACGTATTTTCTCATCCTTCGAAGCATCTCAAACAATATTTATTTGTTTAACGTTGTTGTTCTTGATCATATATGCTGGTGTATACATTAGTTTATTAGTGAAATTAATCACCTATTTCTTCTTACTATGAAATGCAAGACATTAATATAATGTATTTGATGTAAAGTAACTCAACACTTAGGCTCGGATTGGTCTGTTAAAAATAATTTCTGAAAAATTATTTTTGAAAAATATTTAATTTTTTAAAAAACTAAAGATTTTTCATTATTTAAATTAATTAATGAAAAATATTTTTTGTTGTATAGTTGCTTTTGAAAAATCATTTTCCTTTTTTCAAATGATATTAAAACAACTAATAAAATATTAAAAATTATTTATTAATTAATTTATTAATATTAAAAAATGGTTATATTTTGAAAAGAACATTTAATACTAAAATATTTTTAAATTAAACATTTAAAAGAAAAACTATTTATTATTACTTATAATATTTTCTTAAAAAATTTGAAGTGATATTTCTATTTTAATGTATATAATATTAAAAATATATTAATATTTATTTTTGAATAAACTATCAAAATAATTATATTTTATATTTAAAATATTTATTATTAAAATCATAACAAAAATATACGATTTATTAAATTAGTATTTATTATTTATTATTAAAATAATAATAATATATTGTTTATTATTAAAATATAAAAAATATTTAAGATTAACATAATACAATATAAAATATTTGAATTTAAAATATTGAAAGATTTTTAATATTAATATTAATATTAATATTAATATTTTAATATTTAAAATGTTTAATCTAATTAAATAAAAGATATTTTTATTAATATAGTAGCATTTTCTTTATGATTAAGTTAAATCAAAATTTCAAAAATCTTATTTAAAGTCTAACTTGAATAATTATATTTATAAGTTTCATAAATAACTTTTTTCAAAATATGCTTCTACTTTTTAAAATGGTAAGAAAATTTTTAGAGATATAATTTAATTTTCTTTATCAAAAAATTATTTTTTATTAATCAATCAATTCTTTTAACCAAATAAAAAAATAAAAATTATTTTTCGAATGTCGTGCAATTCATGTCGTTGCAACTAGTGCTCCACTATACTATGGATTTTTTTAATAATATATTTTTTTTTTACAATTATAATTATAATTAATATATTTTGTTCAATAAATAAGTAAATTGATAAATTAATAAATACAAATATTAATAACAAATAAATAACAAGTGAAATAAGTTAATAAATGCAAATATTAATAATAAACAAATAACAATCTTCCACTTGATAAGATTGAAATATGAGATTTTAAAATTTTAAGGCTTTTTTTTTTTTTAATGCTATCTTACGGTGCAAATGATACAACCGAAGAAGGGTCTCTTGGGGATTAGGAGGAGCAATGATACTCTTTCTATTAAATCTTCGTTTCAAAAAATACCCTTACTATAAAAGCTGTTATTTCTTTTTACTTTTTTTATTATGTATTTATATGATTACTTTGTTACATATTTTATATTGGTATGTTTAATATTATTTTGTTAAATAATATTTATAATTGTTATAAATATTATGTCTCTAATTATATATTGAATATTTCAAAGTGTTTTTATAATTTTTAACACTTAAAATCCAAATTATTATTTTAATTTTTAGATAGGCATTTATATAGATATCTATTTTTAGTTAACTCATAATTATAGAATTATTAAATTTATTTATTCATTGCTTTATCATATAATAATAAAATTTATTTATTAATTACTTTATTATATAATAAGATTTATATTATATTAGTTTACTATTTATATAGTAATGAAATTATTTTTACATTATATCAAATTAACAAGGCTATTTTGATATTTTTTTAAATAAAAACGAAAAACAAATGTAAAACGAACGTTTGAATGCAAGGATATTCTTGTTCAATCAGTATAGCGTCAAAGGCAAAAAGAAATTAAGTTATTGTAGGATGAAAATGACTTCACAATGTCACACCAATTGAATCAAAACGCCTCTGTTGAACAATTGAATCCCAACAATAATGTAAGCATCAAGACAAGGTTACCTCTTAATTTTATTTAAAATTATGTTAATCCAAACCCGATGTAATCCATATCTGATTGATCTGAATTTAAATTAATCCAAATCTAAATTGATCTGAACTCGAATTTATCCGAATCTAAATTAATTCAAACTTAAATAGATTTAAACTTAAATTTAAGACTAACAGTAAATATTTAAATGTCAAAATTAATAATCAAACTATAATATTATGGTAAAAATATAATTCTTTTTCAATACTACAAGTGTTATATTTTCTTGAATTTGATTAAATTTAAGTGTTCACTCATATATTGCATTTATTTGAATCCAACTAAAAATAGAAATCTAAAAGAGCTGACGTAGAATTATTGAATGATTAACCTATTATAGAGTATAGAAGCTACTTCACTTAGAGTTAGCAACTCTAATTATTCTATAAAAAAAAAGAGAAATTGAAGAGATGTAGAGTAACCTATTATAATATTTAGTAAGAATTATTAAATTACTTCAAATACCTAAAGTTAACAATTATTATAGATACTTAAAATTAAAAAAATAATTAATTGAGAATATTAGTAAAAATATTAGAAAGAAAACTATCATTCCGGTTATTAAATATTTTGAATATTTTAATCTCAATTTTATTATACATCATATAAAAAAATTATTTTCACGAGTTATGTGATTCTTGAAATATGGTTCAAATTCATTTTCATAACAAATATATAAAACTAGAGGTGATAAAGGTTTAACCTGAAAAACCTAAGCAGACCCGAATCCAAAACCGACCAATCCGATTTGACTAAAAAAATAAATAATTTAAACTTGATCTAACCCGAATTGATCTAAACCTAATATTATCTGAAATCAAAATAATACAAATCTGAATTTGATCGATTTTTTGTTGGTTCAAATCCGGCTTAACTTAAATTTGAAATTATCCGAATCTAAATAATTTAAATTTTTTTTTAACTTAAAATAATTTGATCTAAAATAATTCAGTCCAAAGCTAACTCAATCCGACTCATTTATTTATCACCGCTTCACACCGTCCGTTGAACTTCTCTCAAAATTTTAACGTGGAACACGAGTTGACACTCTAACGGGGCGCAACCGGTGTCGGTGCAACCGATGCTCTACTACACTGGATGCTTTTTGGATTGTATTCTACAATGCAATTGAAGGGTCTCTTGGGGATTAGGAGGAGCAATGATTACTCTTAGTATTAAATCTTTGTTTCATAAAATACCCTCGATATAAAAGCTTTTATTTCTTTTTGCTTTTATTATTATTATTATTATTATTATTATTATTATTAAATAATTTTTACAATTGTTATAAGTATTATGTCTTTAATTATATATTAAATATTTCAAAGTATTTTTTATAATTTTTAATACTTAAAATCCAAATTATTATTTTAATTTTTTATAGGTATTTATATATTTATCTATTTTTAGTTAACTCATATTAATTATTTAATAATTAAATTTATTTATTCATTACTTTACCATATAATAATAAAATTTATTTATTAATTACTATTTTGATTTATAAGAAATAAAGAAAAAAATTAAATTTTATATTTAATTTCTTTTAAAGAGAGGTAAGAACCACTGTATTAGTTTACTCTATATAATAATGAAATTATTTATACATTATATTAAGTTAACAAAGTTATTTTAATGTTTTTAAATAAAAAAACGAAAAGCAAATGTAAAACGAAAGGTTGAACGCAAGGGTATTCTTGTTCAATCAGTCTAATGTCAAAGGCAAAATCACTTCACAATGTCACACCAATTGAATCAAAACGCATCCGTTGAACAATTGAATCCCAAAAATAATGTAAGCATCAAGACGAGGTTATCTTTTATTTTTATTTAAAATAATGTGAAGAAAAGAACCTTCTCTAGAAGAGAGGACGGCGCCCAATGCGACAAGCCAATTTTGAAAAAGCATATGTATTCATGATGATTGATTGTCATAAGAAAAAGAAACTCCTTTCTAATCGGATACATTAAAAGTTGTTGAAGTATCATCGTCATCACAAGTCACTTACAACGTAAATATCATCACACATACGAAAAATGTTGTGTGATCAACATTTTGCGTTACCCAAATGGCCATCCATCCAACATAGCCACGCCTAAAGCAGCCAGCTAGATTGACTACGGACAGCACTGATCATGATGGGCTGTGAAATCCTTTTTGAACTTCTAAGAACAGCAGAAATGTGTGAAAAAAGTAGTGCTTGATCTGCATTCCAGCTAGACGTCACAGCTTATTCAATTGAGAGAAAAAACGTGCAGTTGGAAGTAGATTTAGTAATTTATAATTTTTGTTTGTATGGTATAGAATCATGTTTATTTTATGTAAAATATGAAAATTTTGTATTAAAATTCGTATTGATATAAAAATATAAAATATTTTTATATAAAATTTTTACTCGTATAATTTTTATATATATTATTCGTATTTTTTTCGTGTCGTATTTCTATATTTTGTTTATATATATAATGTGTGATTAAATTAACTATTAATTTCTAGTTAAGGCAAAAGTAATTGAAGATAAAGCAATAATCTAGCAGAAAAAGACTAATTAAGTAGAATTTGCGGGCCAGTCACGTAATTAGAGTCAAACATGGTGGGCTGGTCTGGTGATTCCAGGGCAAGAGATTCAGCAAAACCTCCAAATGAGTAGGTTTAGATGCTGTTTTATGTCAAATTAGGTGTGTAAACCAATTGCCATGGATGAAAATTATTATCTTCGTGTTGGTTCATTAATTTTTTTAATATATATTATTGGTATTCAATTTTATCACGGCTCATTGTCATTACTATTCCCTTTTACTTATCTACGCATTGCTTTCATGCAACCAGTTGTAATATTAAATATATGTGATATATACGTTGAATAAGCACACTCAAATATCTCTTACAAAGCTGGCTTGCTTATCACCTTTTAAATGTTGAGCGGCCTAATCAGCAAATGGCCCCTTTGTCAAACCATCTTTATCATGTGTAGCTTTCTTTCTTTATGAATTTTGCTATTTTTGTCGTTTGTCTCCACTAAAATTGGTTGACAATGCCATAGCTTCAAAATACTTTTTTAGAGTCATCCTGTATGATCCGTGAGATCAGTTTTAATCGGATTAAAAATGATAAAAAGATGTTTAATAATATATTTTTTATAAAATAATAATAAAATCTAATGTTTATAGAAAAATATATTGTTGAGAATAAAATGATAATTTTTTTTGTCTTTTAGCTTAAAAGATAACCACACCGTGACTCACCGGACCTAATCGATAAGCCAAATTAACCCTTAATTATCATTACAATGAGAATTAACAACTGCATTTATTTTAAATGTAAAATACACATGAATTATTTCTCTTGAGCTAATTTGAATAAATAATAAAATTGATTTCGATTAGATTAAAATAATGAATATAATTATTAAATATATATATATTTTTAAAAAAAATTAAAAAATTAAAAATAAAAATATATTTTTACTTTACTTTTTTTTATCTTATATAAAATATTTCATCTCAACTCACCGCATCGAAAGTGCAGTGGAACCAATCACTCTGTTAACAATTAGCAACCATAAATATAATATACCTTAAAATATCTGGCATATATATATATATATATATATATATATAATTTTCAAATGGTAAAGTAATAAACTATAATAAAAGAGGAAATTATTTATGTGACCCACTTAATAATTGCTGAATATTAATGACTAATTGACGACTACAGTACTGTAATAAACTATAAAATAAGAGGAAAATAAGAGTAAAGTAATGAAGTACGTACATTTGCCTATCCTTTGGACAGAACATATATACTATAAAATAAGAGGAAATCGATTTACATGACCCACTTTACATTTGCTGAATGTTAATGATCAATTGACGAATATAGTAAAGTATAAACTATCCGGAGCTTCTTGGTTTTTTTATCCGGTTGAGGCTAACTTTAGCGAGAGTCTAGTTCTCTGGTTGGTGTGATCTTCGAGGAATGAAATAAGATAGGGAGAACTAGAATTTTGCTTTGGAACAAAAAAAGGGGGGGGGGGGGGGGGGGGAACCTCAATATGCTTGTGACTTTCTCTCTAAGTTGATAAAATAAAAGGCTCTTAACCTTGTTGCTAGAGCCTATATTCGGCTCGTTAGGAATAATATAGAGCTGGACACTGGTTAGGAGTTGGGCTTTTGGGCTTAACAAATCTCAATGTAATTACTTGTTCCCAATTTAGATTTCAGAGTGCCAAGCAATTTAATTAGGTTTCTGAAAGGGAAAATGACCATGTTTGTAACTTATAGGACAGATAACTTCATAGTTAGACAATTTTAGAAAACGAAAGAAAATCGGCACTAATTTTTGTTAATTAAATGCGACTGACCACTTAAGAAATTTATCTTTTAAAAAAATTATAATTAATTTTTTTATTAAATAATTTTTATTACTTAATTAACATGGTTAAATTATTTTAGCTTTTAATTATCCTTTTATTAAATTCTAATACATTAAATATAATCTATATACATATTAAATTTCATACATTATGCTACATTACT
Source organism: Firmiana major (assembly GCA_033439115.1). Taxonomy (NCBI): domain Eukaryota; kingdom Viridiplantae; phylum Streptophyta; class Magnoliopsida; order Malvales; family Malvaceae; genus Firmiana; species Firmiana major. Next base: position 30,958,538 of record CM065913.1, on the reverse strand, counting down.
TACATGAATTTTAATTTATTTCTATATTCATGTAACCTTTAAATTCATGAACTAAGTATATATTACCTTAATTTATCCTAATCCGATGACTTGAACCTAATTATTGACTAATTAATTTGATTCATGGGCACTTTCATGCACATACATTATGAGTTAAAGTGTGTTCACACTAGGTTGGTTGAATCTAACACTTCCTTAGAATTTTCTGTCCATTTATTTTATTAGCATAAATATCTTGATGATATATTAATTATGTTCAAATTGAATTTATTGGACCCTAATATTTAACTATACTAAAATTTAATTAGCTTCGGGTTAAGGTTATATCCTACAAATGTTGAACTCCTTTACCCGACTCAACTCCAGGAAACTCAATTACTACCTGCTCCTAACCTAACTCATCCATACATAATCTAATTTATGCGTTAACTTTCAAATGGTATAACATTTAGCTAAGTATCGAGGTACAAGAGTTAGTGGTCTTACAACTTCCCACTTTTGAGAACATTTTCAAGAAGCCATGAGAACCCAATTGAGTTTTGGCACAACTTTTCATCCCCAAATCGATGGTTAGTCAGAGAGGACCATCCAGACATTAGAGGATATGTTGAGAGCTTGTGTAATGGAGTTTAAAGGCTTTTGGGATGATCATTTGCCATTACCCGAATTCGCCTATAACAACAGTTATCACTCGAGTATTGGGATGGTACCGTATGAAACATTGTATGGCCGTAGGTGTCGATCTCTGATTAGATGAGAAGAAATGAGTGATCGTAAGATATCTGCTCCCGATTTGGTAAAGCAAGCCTATGAAAATGTTTAGTTGACATGTGAAAGATTGAGAACAGCTCAGAGCAGACAAAAGAGCTACGCTGACACGAGACGAAGGCCATTGGAGTTCACAGTGGGTTAATCCGTGTTCTTGAAAGTTTCTCCCTCCAAGAGTGTAACGGACCAGCCCAGCCAGTCATGGCCACCCCTCTCTTTGGGCCCACAACATCGACTGTTGTGACACCGTTACTCATCCGTACTGTTCGTTTTGGGTCCACTAACTCGCACGATTTTATCGAGGTAAATACCCCAATTTGCGTCTTACATGGTTCGAACCCAGGACCTTAAGTCCTTAATCCTTACGCACATGATACCACTGGAACAATTGGTATCATGTGCGTAAGGATTAAGGACTTAAGGTCCTGGGTTCGAACCATGTGGGACGCTAATTACGGTATTTACCTCGATAAAATCGTGCGGATCAGTGGACCCAAAACGAACAGTACGGATGAGTAACGGTGTCATAACAGTCGATGTTGTGGGCCCAAAGAGAGGGATGGCCATGACCGGCTAGGCTGGTTCGTTACAAAGGGTATAATGAGATTCAGGAAGAAAGGCAAGTTGAGTCCTCACTACATTGGACCTTTTGAGATCTTAGATCGAGTGAGAGATAAGGCTTATAGGTTGGCATTGCCACCTGAGTTAGTAAGTGTCCATAATATCTTCCACATTTCGATACTTCAGAAGTATCATCCGGACCCGGCACATGTGATTCAGTATGAGCCGTTGGATCTCACAGAGGATATGTCATATGTTGAGAAGTTGATTCAGATATTGGACAAAAAAGAGAAAGTGTTATGGTCTAAGACGATCTCGTTGATTAAGGTTCTCTAGTAGTATTATATCACACTTCGGAGGAAGCTACGTGGGAATTGGAGAGCCTAATGCAAGAGTAGTATCTATAGTTGTTTGAGGATTGACTTGGTTCTAATTTGGATGATCAAATTTCTTAAGGTGTGGAGGAATGTAAGACTCGAAATTTTCTACTGTATTTCTTATAATTCATAATTGTAAACATTTAAATATGTTATTGGAATCATAAAAAAAGTTATATTTCAATTCCAAGCCCAAATGAAAGTAAAAAATGCCAAGAATGCACAAAAGTGCTAATTGTGAGCTATAGTGAGCTCAGACTAAACCGAAGGGATACCAACCATTCTGACTGAAGATAAGAACTTAACACATCCAAAGAAAGATAGTTCAATAAGAAAAGTTGGTTTGGTTTGGTTCCAATAAGGTTGAAGTATTGAAAATACCAAAAAGGCCCCAAACGAGCTCAAAATTGATCGTTTGAGATGTTTTTGACACATTTACCTACCAAGGGTGTCCAAAACGTTGAGATGAATTAACCAAGCATTGAAATGCATAAATTTGGATTAGTTGACTTTAGTCAAACGCGGTAAATGGTCAAAGCTAAGAGAAAAGTCAAGAATTGAAGAATAAGTTTTGACTAGTTAACCAAAGCATGGTTAACTTAACTCAACTATGGTTAAGGCTTGAGAAAATTATCCTGGGCTAAGAACACATGGAAATTCGGCCAAGGACTTAGAAAAATAAATGAAATGCAATTGAGTTTAATTAAAATGGGCAGAAATTGAAAATAAGATATTGGGCCAAATAGTTAAAATTGTAAAGCCCATTAAGCATGAAAACTAATGGGCCAAAATTCAATGTGTAATTGGGCCGAACATTGAGCCAAATTATGGGCTAAAATTTAAGCTAAATAATAGGCCCAATTACCAAGAAAATCCAGCCCAATAAATCTGAATAGGAAAGTCCAAACCGAAAGCCCAATAGGAAAAATCAAGCCAAGCCCAATTGAAATAGTTCAAGCCCAAATTTCAAGCCTAAAACTTAACCAAGCCCAAACCAATTTGCAAGCCCAATTCATGAGCTGATTTTTAAGAGTATAATGGCTGAAAATCAAGAGGAAAAATCAGATTCGGCTAAGTGTATAAGTCTTCTTCCTTAAGCACATTTTCGGCCACCATTAAATAAAAAGCTTTCAAGCTTTCTCTCACTAGATTTCACCCATCTATAAGCATATTTGGAACAAGTGTTCTACATGATAGTTGTTCCATATTGAGAGGAGATTAACATGCCTCAAAACCAGCACCTAAGAAGCTGAATTGGATAGTCGTATTCTTTCCTTCATTCTCAGCCAAGTTAGAAAGTTCAAGCTATGTGAGTTTTCAATCCACCAATCTTAATATAACAACCATTGACCTTGAAAATTCAGAAGAAATTTTCTTTTCTTTTTTTTTGAAATTTTGAATTCCTACTTATTCCTCCATTCATAGACTGCATTCATGTTCAGTGCCGTTTCTTTTATCTTACTTATTCATTGATACTTAAATTAAATTTTACATCTAAATGACGGATAGAAATTTCGGCAGCATAACAGCTTATATATAAGCCTACCCACCTGTAAATCAAACACTTTAACAATCCTAGATATCCACAACTATCAAACATGCTTCCCAATTTGCATCATCAAGCCAACATATATCCATTCCAACTAAGATTAGTATTACAAGATTAATTCTCGAAAGAGATATTCTTTACATTTGTTTTCTTACAAATTACATCCCAACAAAATATTTTCATTATATGTCTGCGCTCACAAAATGTGTCTGATAAAGGAATGCAATTGTATTCCTCTGCATGTACAAAAAGTAGCCTAGGGTAGCTCTTTCCATCAGCCTACGTCGTGTACGGCAGGTAGTGTCTGTAGATCACTGCAAATAATCTGAAAGGTAGAGGGGTGAGCTTTCGGGAAAAAGCCTAATAAGAAATGCATTTAAAATGATCATGGTGGCTGATTCACACTGAATGCATGATAAAACTAAAAGATAGCATTTCTTTACAAATATCACATAGCTTCCAAAATGCGAAAATGGAAAACATAATCAATAGAAATATAATTTCGAGGTAACAAATCTATTCAGTTACATCAAAATCTTTCGAGACATACAGAACTTCAGAATCTTTCAAAACCCATAGAACTTCAAAAGCATAACTGATGCATAAACATGTATCAAAGGATCAAAATCTTATAACATAGTCCATATCGGATAGAGATTAGGCTAACTTATAGGATTGTCATGCGATGATAACATAGTCATCCTCCGTAGAGGGAAATCATAAACATGGCTATAGCAAGGCTATAGACGTGATCAAGGTCGTAGAGCAATTCAATCACACCCGAAGGCAAAATTCATAAACGCCACAAAGGCGCGCATGACAAAAATGCATTGACCGTGTGGCACTTTGCATCTGCAGGACCCAAGAGATGGCCCCTACAGTCACACAGACTGTGTGGCACTTTGCTCCCACAGAACCTAAGAGGTGGCCCCCACGATCGCATGTCAATGTGAACCGCGTGACACTTTGCTCTCGTCGAACTCAAGAGGTGGCCCCCACAATTCCACTATATATTGCATTTTCGTCTCAAAACAGAGTTTTCAAAATCTTTCTTGGGTTTTATAGCCCATAAACTCATACCGAGTAATAAAATCGAATTTCTTATAATCTGAAAACTCTTTCATAAAATAGAAAGACTGTGTGACACTTTGTTCCCACAGGACTCAAGAGGCGGCCCCTACAATCACCTTTCGAAAAACAAATTTCTTTTCTTAAGTACGTGTTCACATACCAAATTTCATTTCTTTCAAAAACATGAAATCAATTCATACGTAAGTCGAAACCATAACATTTATTCAGAAATCATGCTCGAACCTATACATTTAATTTTATATGGCGTTTCTTTATTTCGAAAACATGACCAAATAAAACTTGGGCTTAATAGGTGTATGGTTTTGTTTTACAATCAAGTGCTGCACGAGAAAGCTCGAAAACGTATAAATAAATCGGAGTCTAAGGGTAGGGATACCATTACCATCCTAAATTACACCCCTTACCTCGATTTATCGGAAGTACCAGTTCGAGTAGTGACGCCTCTAAGTATCTTCCTTAAATCCTTCTACGATTCTCCTACACCATAATTCATATTTTTTTTAGTATCATATATAATTTCTTGCGTGGTTTACAATGTTTTAAAATCGTGACCTCATTCATCCAGAAAATATATTTGAAATATAATTTCTAACTTCTCAATATTGCCCAAAATGTACACATTTTATAAAACATGTTCAGCCTGATGGACCTCATCAATTTTCTTCCTCCTTCCTACTCCACCATACATATAAAATAATTAATTCTACCACAAATTCTATAGTTGTCTTGTCCTTCCTCTTACCAATTTATATAATTTCCTTCCTACCACCATATTATGTGTGCACACACTTGTACATACATAAGCAAAGGCGTTTTATATACATTTGCACATATATCGATACACACACGTACATAAACCCATATATATATATATATATATTATCCACTTCTTCCTCCCATTCCATTTTCATCTCAACATTTAACCCCAATTTTTTTGATAATTCAACTCATAATATTAAATTCCTTATCTAATTCTTAAATCCTCAATTGTCCAATTAACCCTAGTTTTTAAATTTCTTCACTACTAAAATTTAAACTAATTCATACAAAAATCATGCTTTCATAATGCAATTTACACAGAAATTTGACTAGATAAACTTTAGATTTTTACCTAAGAGTCACTGTGCAAAAATGGGGAAATATCAATTAGGTATTTTTTTGTATTCATTTTTTTCTGGAATACTGCCACCGTAGGTGTATTCTGGTGTCGGAGGGAGCAGGGGATGGCCGGAAGGGTAGCTGGATGGTGTCGGGGGTCGTCGGTTCACGGTTTTGTCATCAGATGTCGGTGTTTTGCGAAAACAGAGGGGTCCTCGACTTGAGCTCTCGGTTCGGCGAGGGGAAGAAGGGAAAGGGAAAGGGAAAAGGTTGTCGATGTCACACCCCAATTCCAGGTGTTCTTCATCCGTACAATTACTACTTACGGTTGGCCAATAAGGTGATGCAATTACTAAAGTTCCATGAGTTTACAGCGGAAATATTTAAAATTTAATTCACACTCCCAAGTGTGTGAATATACAAAATTAATTGTATAATAACATCTTTACATATCATCCCCATAAAACTGTTACGTTTCTTAGGTATAACTGTACGATACATCAAGATAGATACAAAATACATGTTTGTATACAATTCTTATACCTTTACAACTGGCGGGAGCTGCCCAACTCAAAAAGAAATCTAGAAAGCACTGCTATTCTACTTCTCAGTACCTGGAGGGGAAAAATAGTAGGATGAGCAAACCACGGCTTAGTAAGGAAATGAATGCTAGCAGGTAGATATCGTATTACCTACATAGCCCATGCATGTATAAACCAAAACCATGTTTTCATTATAAATGGAAATATCATACGAAAATGCTTTTAAACATACATTTCTCATTTGCATTTTCATGTAAATCATAGATGTCATGCTTCCATTTTAAAACATGATTCATAAAAACAATGCCTTCACGACACATGTGTTTAAATCACAGATTTGTCAAAACACAAAATCTCTTTACTTTCTCAATCATATCTTTTCCTCAAATCTCTTTCTTTTCTGAGTTGTATCTGTTTCTCGAATCTCTAAGACAGGAATGAAATTTTCGACAATCAAATATCCATGACATATGGTCATAGTCAGTGATCCCATGCCTCACTGATCAGGTGTGCACAGGGTATCACTTCGCCTAAAGGGGGATGGGTCAGTCCTATCCCCCGGCTTATCTCAATCAACCTTATCTCCTCATATACTCACGGTATAAGGTACGCCATGTGTCATATACGCGATACTTGTACTCACGTGCACCCAGCACCGTACATAGTATACCAACAGACAACTACACAGTACTACGTACGATCGTGGACCCAAGTCCATACTCCAACTCCGATGGACTTTTCATCCTGAACCATGTCTCATATACCAGGCGAGCATGCAATGTGACACACAGTCATCGCAAGGCTCCAGCGCGGTACGATTTATCGTTAAGGTCCAGCCCGTTTAAAGGTCGTCGGCTGACATCCCCTTGGGTCCCAAACCCCCAGGTTTACCTCAACTCAGTAAAACAGGTGAGAGCAAAGCTTCAACACTTTTCTTAAAACCATCGTGCGAGTTAAACTCAAGCACGACACATCAAAAACATAGAAACATGTGCAAGCTAACACTCCAGCACATAGTCAAAGTTATTAAAACGGGTGTGAGCTAGAGCTTCAACACCAAATCTCATCTCAAATCTGATAGGTAGCTACTTTCTCTTTTTAAAACTCAAAACATGTTTATGTATGCAGCATGTCTCTTCATGCTAAAACATGTAAAATTAACCAACCTATCATCATCATTTCTCAATCACCAATATCATTACAAAATTGAGAAAACATTGAAACATGCATATTATGCTATTTCCTTACCCTATCCCATTTCTCAATACATATATATCATAATACATTTAATGCTTCCATATCATTTCATAGAATCGTAGTATCGTACTAATTCTAGCATTATATTTACGAAATTATTGTAAAATACGTACGAACATCTCTATAGCTAACCCACAGTCCCTTACCTCGATTTACTTGAGTGCGACTCTCCTCCTTTATGCTTCTCGCGTTCTCATCTCGACTTGTTCCGACGTATCATCGAAAACTGAAATTTATTCATCAAGCACTTGAGTTAACGTTTCTAACTTTTGTTCAACTAAGCATTTATCCAATGCCTTAAATATACATTTTACCCCTTATGGTAAATCCACAATTTTATCCCAATATCAACATATCCAAATCATACCCACAACACAATCATCCTCTTAAGATAACTCATTCATCATTAATACTTCTACATTTCACTTTCTCACACTAGAACATTTCTAGGTTATGGTGGATTCTTTACTTTCTAGGTAGTTTCTATCATTTCTATGCATACTAATCATTTCCCACATCAATATCCAAACAAATGTACTTAGGTATTTGCATTAAAAACTCACCTAGCTCGATTTCCTCCTTGCTCTAATGGAAATACACCTTGTTGCTTAAATCCAACAAATGGGGAAAATGCCTCCCAGCTATGTTGTTCTTCTCTTTGATGTGAACAACTTTGTCTCTAATAGCTTTCCCTCAAATCTTACTAAAAATGGTTAGATTTAGGAGTGAGAAAGCTATGTTTTTGTGTTGAAATGGAAAGAAATGATTTTGTCCTGAAATCTGCAGATCCAACTGCTCCTATTTATAGATCCATCTTAATGAGATCGATCTTCCTTGGGTGGAGATCGATCTGGTCCTCTTAAAATCTCTCTTTTTCAAGACATTTTGAAGGTAGGAGATCGATCTGTCGAGGCTTGAGATTGATCTACTGTCAAATAGAAGCTTAAGGAGATCGATCTGGTCTTAAGGGAGATCGATCTGCTTTCAACTCGAGAGCTAAGGAGATCGATCTGACTCCTTTGGAGATCGATCTGCTCTATTCCATTACTCAAATAAGAGCATTCTGACTGTTCCAGATCGATCTCTCATCTTATGAGATCGATCTGACCTTCATATTTTCAAATTTTTTGCAGTTTTTCTGTAGCAACACATACCAACAATCCCTCAATTTACTGCATTAGTCATTTTTCCATCTGATCACTTTGAAACTTGAAAATGACACCCATTAATACTTAATACTCATTAAAACTCGTGTGAAATCTTTGTAAACCTAAGGGTACTTAATATAAATCAACTGGAAGTGCACAATTTATGCAAATCTTCCTTCCATTTTATCACACTACTCATATTCCATTTCATTCACATTCTTCCCATGTTTAAGTCCATTTATTCATATTCATATATAATGTAACTTGTACATACAATCACAACTTCTATTACATGTGTGTACCTTAAACTTATGGACTTACATTACATATATTCCACATTACTAGTATATCACCATACTTATGAATTCATTTACATATATATATATAAGGTTAAACCTATACGGGGTCTCACATTCTCACCCATTTAGAAAATTTGGTCCTCCAAATTTAAACCAATCATTTTGTGAATAACTCGGGATACTTATCCCACAGCAAACTCTCCAATTCCCATGTGGCCTCTTCCACTGTGTGATGTTGCCACAAAACCTTAACCAATGAAATCGTCTTGTTCCACAACACTTTCTCTTTTCTATCCAATATCTGGATCGGTCTCTCGGCATACGACATATCCTCCTTGAGCTCCAACGACTCATAGCTAATTACATGTGTCGGATCCGGGTAGTACTTCTGAAGCATAGAAACATGTAAGACATTGTGGACTTCCGCTAGCTCAGGTGGCAAGGCTAGCCTATATTCTCCATCTCTCACTCTATCCAAAATCTCAAAGGGACCAATGTAACGAGGACTTAGTTTTCCTTTCTTCCCGAACCTCGTTATTCCCTTAGAAGGAGATACTTTCAAAAATATGGACTCACCCACATCAAACTCAAGTGGTCTCCGTCTCCTGTTAGCGTATCTCTTTTGTCGACTTTGAGCTGTTCGCAACCTCTCACATATTATCTGAACATCCTCAGAGGCTTGTTTAACCAAATCGAAAGTGAGCAACTGTCTATCACTAACCTCTTCCCATCCAATGGGTGATCGGCATCTACGATCGTATAGTGCCTCATAAGGGGCCATTCCAAAGCTTGAGTGATGACTGTTATTGTAGGCGAACTCAATCAATGACAAGTGATCGTCCCATGAGCCTCTAAAATCCAGCATACACGCTCTCAACATATCCTCCAAGGTCTGTATAGTCCTCTCTGACTGACCATCTGTCTGAGGATGAAAAGCGGTGCTAAAGCTCAACTGGGTCCCCATCGCTTCCTGAAAATGTCCCAAAAAGTGGGAAGTGAAGCGGGCATCCCGATTAGAAACAACACTCACTGGGACTCCATGCAATCTCACTATTTCTCGCACATAAAGGTTCACCAGTGCACTCAATGTATCTGTAGATCTCATGGCTAAAAAGTGTGCCGATTTCGTTAATCGATCTACTATCACCCATATAGTATCATGGTTCTTACGGGTTCTCAGTAACCCCATCACAAAGTCCATGGTCACGTGCTCCCACTTCCATGTTGGTTTCGGTAGAGGTTGTAGCAATCCACCTGGTTTCTGATGCTCAACCTTTACCTGTTGACAAATGAGACATCTAACGACATACTCAGCTATGTCTCTCTTCATTCCAGACCACCAATATACCCTTCAGAGATTTTGATACATTTTACTACTCCCCGGGTGTACTGTATATCTCGATGAGTGAGCCTCTGACAAGATCAACTTTCTCAGCTCTGAATCTTTAGGAACACATATTCTATCTCCAAAACCTTAGTTCTCCATCTAAACTCAATACAAAATCTGTACCCTTCCCCTTTTGAATTCGGCTAATCATGTCAATACACCATTGATCAATTTGCTGAGCTTGTCGGATTCTCTCAATCAACTCTGGTTCTAATCTCAAGCTAGCAATAATCCCATAGTTGCCAATCTTAGGTTGGGTCATATCCGACTAAGGTTTATTAATTGTTCTAACAATTCGTGCTCTCTAACCATCATAAGTGATACCAACCCTAGACTCTTCCTACTCAATGCATCGACAACCACATTTTTCTTCCCCAGGTGGTACAAGATCTCATAATCATAGTCCTTGAGGAGTTCTAACCACCTTCTTTGTCTCATATTTAACTCCTTCTGTGAGAATAGATACTTAAAACTCTTGTGATTCGTAAAGATCTGAAATCTCTCACCATACAAGTAGTGGCACCATATCTTCAATGCGAATACTACGACTGTCAACTCCAAATTGTGAGTAGGGTAGCTCTTTTCATGATCTTTTAGCTGTCTAGATCCATAAGCTACTACTCTTCCATCTTGCATCAAAACACAACCTAGTCCTTGATGCGAAGCATCTGTATACACCGAGAAGTTTCTTGAGCTGTTAAGGATGATAAGAATCGGTGCGGTGGTTAATCTGTGCTTAAGTTCCTGAAAACTCCTCTCACAAGCTTCACCCCATGTAAACTTCACACACTTTCTCGTAAAATGTGTCAATAGAGCAGCCAATCTAGAGAAATCCTCTACAAATCTCCTGTAGTAACCAGCCAAACCCAGAAAGCTTCTGATCTCTATGACTATCTTGGGCTGTTCCCACTGAACAACGACCTCAATCTTGGATGGATCTATTGACACCCCATCCTTCGATACAACATGACCTAGAAAGGAAATGTGCTCTAGCCAAAAGTCACATTTATTAAGCTTAGCATATAATCTTCTCTCTCGAAGGGTCTGCAAAATAATCCTCAAGTGTTGCTCATTCTCTTCTCTGGACCTTGAATACACCAATATATCATCAATGAACACAATCACAAATTGGTCCAGGTATGACTTGAATACTTCATTCATTAGAGCCATAAAAGCTGTTGACGCATTCGTCAACCCGAAAGGCATCACTAGGAATTCGTAATGGCCATAGCGGGTGCGAAATGCTGTCTTGGGCACATCTTGTGAGACCCCGTATATGTAAAGTTGTAATGTGTAATGAATGTGAATGGACTTGTAATGTAAAGTATGATTGATGTAAGTCCATGGATTCAATGTACATATGTGTAATATGATTTGTAACGTACATACAAGTTCCATTGAGTATGAATATGAAGAAATGAGTTCTTATAAGTGATGGATGTGATTGAAACTCAAAATGAGTAGTGTGGTAAATGGAAGGAAGTTGCATGAATATAAATGCTACCTTTTGTTTTTATATAGTATACCTTTAGACATACAATGAATGCACACAAGTTTCAATGTGCATAAGGTATGAATGGATGTCATTTTCAAGTTATAAAGGTGGATAGATGAGAAAATGGTCATGGCGGCAGATTAAGGATGTGTCGGTGTTAGTTGCAGCAAGAAAACTGTAGAAAATCTGGAAAGTATGAAGGCCAGATCGATATCATAGGATGAGAGATCGATCTGGAAGAGCCAGAATGCTCTTATTTGGGGCAATGGAATAGAGCAGATCGATCTCCAATGGTGCCAGATCGATCTCCTAAGCATTCTGTAGTGAAAAGATCGATCCTCAAGCACCCAGATCGATCTCCTTAGCTCTCTGTTTGGGACAAGATCGATCTCATGCTTCGACAGATCGATCTTATGCTTAAAATTTCGTGAAAATGAGAGATTTAAGGGGACCAGATCGATCTCCTCTTGGACCAGATCGATCTCCTCAAGCTATTTCTATAAAAAGAGGGCTGAAAATCTAAAAATTTTGAGAAAAACACAAATCTTCCATTTCTAACCCAAAAACCTAACTTTCTCTCTCTAAAATCAGCCATTTCCAGCAAGAATTGAGGGAGACCACTAGACATTGAGTTGTTCATCTTGAGGAAGAGAATAACATAGTTGGAACCCAAAATCCCATTGTGGGTATTGAAGGAGATAAGGGCATTGACATTTGGAGCAAGAAGAAAAATCATATTTGGTAAGATTCTAACACTCCAATCCAAGTACATTGTCTATTTAATTGATTTTGGAGTTGTTTGGCATGAGTATGTATGGATGGAAACACCTAGGTTGTGTTAGAAACTAATGTGACCTAGAAAATGGAATGCCTCTAGTGTGAGAGTGTGATTTGGGGAGTTGGTGGTTTATAGGCATGCTAAAGTAGTTAAATGAGTAATGTGGGTGATTTGGAATGGTTATGTGGAGTTATAATGTGAGTTTAAGTGGAATTATGAAAATGAGTATGTAAATGATTGATAAATGCCATAGTGAGGAAATCAATGAAATATGAACACTATGAGCTTGATATCGATTTAATATCGATTTGGAATGAGTTAATAGGCCTAAAAGAATCCATAGACTCGAGTTATGGGTAAAGTAATGAAACGAGGCCTTAAGAGCATCACTAGAAACTATAGGTCAAATTGACTATAGTGAACGCACGATGTCATATTATACGGATCGAATATAATGCGAAATACGATTTTGTGCAGTCCCGAAGAGTCCGTTGGAAACGAATCGAGTGGTACGAGTAGCAGTTTTAACGAAGTGGAATCACGCATCGCGATTCCAGGTAAGAGAATTTTGTAAGTATATAGAGGTAGCTGCTCGTAATTTGTGGGATTATAGGGTGTTTATGAAATGCATGAACGTTTGAGAAATTGGTTGTTTGGTATGCGAAAATAGTTGTGAATATTGGATGATTTGGTTTTACATGGATGTATAAAAAGGGATAGTAAGGCTAATAATTGCATAAATCAAGTGTTTTGAACGCTTTCACAAAACATGTGTTTGGTTTTAAACGAATTGATAAATAGGTTGGCTATTGTGGTTTGATGTTTGTAGCACATGTGAAGTGCCAAATATGTTTTGAGATAGTTTTAAAAGCTTATGAGCCGCCTATCATGTTTATGTGAATTAAACCGTGCTAGAGCCTAGCTCGCACCGGGTATTGATGTTTTCATTTGTATGAAACGTGCTGGAGCTTAGCTCGCACCTTGATTTGGAAACTATGATGATGTTTATAAATCGTACTGGAGCTTCTGCTCGTACGTGACTTTTGAGTGGTTTGTCTTATGAGTATAACCGTACTAGAGCTATGCTCGTACACGTCTCTTTATGATAGGATGCATGAGTCGTGCTAGAGCTTTGCTCGCACAAGTTTGCATATTGTGAAGGTTGTGAAAGTTGGTAAGATCCTTAAGCCTTACATCCTTAAGCCAACATCCTTAAGCCCGAGGAGGCGAGGAGGCTCTGTTAGGCGGGGAGGCTCTGTACGGTGGGGAGGCTCTTTTACGGTGGGATCCTTAAGCCAACATCCTTAAGCCCTGGAGGGGCGGGGAGGCTCTGTTAGGCAGGGAGGCTCTCCTACATGGGTACGGTAAGATCCTTAAGCCCTACATCCTTAAGCCAACATCCTTAAGCCCGAGGAGGCGGGGAGGCTCTGTTAGGCGGGGAGGCTTTGTTCACTGGGGAGGCTCTCTTACGGAAGGATCCTTAAGCCCTACATCCTTAAGCCCGAGGAGGCAGGGAGGCTCTGTTCGGTGGGGAGGCTCTCTTACGGAAGGATCCTTAAGCCCTACATCCTTAAGCCCGAAGAGGCAGGGAGGCTCTATTAGGCGGGGAGGCTCTGTTAGGCAGGGAGGCTCTCCTTCACGGATATGGAAAACTCTTGGTATGGGGTAGGTAAGACCTAGGAATGGCACCCCCAATCACGATATGAGTCCGCGGAGTACGCTGTACCGTGTATATCACATGGAGTACGATGTACCACGTGATGGTTATTTGATGAGAAAGTCTTGCGAGGGATAATCCATCTTCGTGCCAACATGATACCTCGCACACCTGGATGCGTGTGGTCTGGGATGATTTATGATGTAGTTGGTCTACATAGGCACTTTTGATATAGTGACCTAGTTTTTATACACATGTATGAATTGATTTGATGGGATTGTATGTGTTTGAGAAAGAGTTTTATTGATGTGAGTTTAAAACGGAGGTTTCTTAATGAATTACCCTTTTTATGAGTTTAAATGAGATTGAGCATGAGATGATTTATACATGATGGTTTTTACCATGTTTTATATGCCAATGTACATGATTTTGATACATGATATATATGTATACTCATATGGCATAGTTTTATTCCTCATGCTCCTACCATATATGATTTATGCATAACACTATCAGCATGTAGATAGAGTAGTTATCTACCATGCTTGCATTATTGCCTTACTGAGCGTGTGGTTGCTCATCCCTCTCTATTTCCCCCTACAGAGCGTGCATAGTAGCCCAGTGAGGACTGAGGCATTGTATTTTGGACTCCGCTGCATCTCCATCGCTTAGAGGTATATACACAGTGATTCTTTTTGTATCTAAATAATGTAAAAGCACAATATTCTTTTGAGTTGTAATTATGGGGGATGTAGATGTCAGTAAAACATGTTTTCGTATAAGTACACGATTAAATGCAAATGTATGACACGTTTTAGTTAACTGAGAATGAATGAGATGTGGTATTTATTATTGACTCACAGCCCAACAGTGTGTGGTGAGTTAGTTCACGACCGGGTAAGGTAACAGTAAAATGCAAAAAATTTTTAGTGATTTTCGATTAAAGAGAATGGAATTGGGTCGTGACAGAGATTGGTATCAGAGCTGTGTTGGCTGATGTGAGTCATTAATAAAACGTAGGAAAGTACATCCTCATAGTACTGTGCTTTTGTTTAGATATAACTATGTATACCGTGATGGATTGAGCTTGATAAATGATTTTAAATTCAGGAAGTTAGGCACTATGCCAGTTACACGCAAAGGTAGAGGGGTGAGAGCACATGCTAGAGGCCGTAGGGGTAGGCCTGAGAGCCGTGCGGAGCCACAGACTGAGTAGGCTCCACAGAACGCTGCTGGGAGAGCAGAGGATACTGAGGCTCGCTTCGCTAGGCTAGAGCAGAGTATTGAGAATTTGGTGGAGATAGTCATACAGGCCTTGGGCGCCGGTGATAGACGAGGTCCCGCGGCACAGCCTACTACTGAACAGGCAGGTGCAGAGGTGGAGAGACCTCATGCTGCTGAGACAGCTACAGTTACACCACCTCCAGCCCAGGATATAGATTCTCCTATCGCTCTACAGTAGGGCGGTAGTGATTTGGGTTATGACTGCGACTTGAGCAGGTTGCGAGAGTTTCAAGCGCTGAAACTCGCAGTGTTTAGAGGGGTGAAGGACCTAGTGGTTACGGAGGATTGGGTGTATGAGATGGAGAAACTATATAGGTTTTTCTGATGCACTTCAGCCGAGAAGGTTGCCTTTTTCGTGTTTATGCTGAAAGGCGAGGCAGAGCACTGGTGGAGATCCACCGAAGCTATTTTGAGGGCTAAACACTCTGAGATTTCATGACAGATATTCTTGGAGGCCTTTAGAAGACAGTATATTCCAGCTACCGCACAGAGGAAACTGCGGATAGAATTTATGAATTTGGTTCAGGGGATCCGAACTGTGGACGAGTATGAGTCCAAGTTTATGTCCTTGGGGAGATATGACCTGGACACGATGGGTAGTGAGACCCGAAAGATTCAGAAGTTCATGGATGGATTGAGATTGGCTATCCGGACTAAGCTAGCTCCCTTTGACATCTTGACCTATGAGGAGGCGGTACATAAGGCTCAGTTATGTGAGCAAGACTTTGAGCGAAACGCCTCCGAGCTTGGGAGGATTATTGTCAGGAAGGACAGAGACCGGAAGAGATCCGGGTTTGGAAGTGTGGCCAAGAGAGATGGCCAAAGATTTTTCGAGAAGAGGCCTAAGATTGAGGAGGTGCAGGAGAGAGCTGCTAGACCTCCCATATACCCAGCCTTGACTGCGCCGAGGGGTATGACTATTGGAGGACCACGGCCTACTACTGATCAGTGTAGGAGATGTGGGAGATTTCATGGGAATATACCCTGTCTGATGACCCCTATGGTGTGTTTTAGATGCGAGAGACCAGGACATATGGCTAAGTATTGTCCCGAGAAGATGGAGATTGCCCCACAGAAGGGCAAGGAGCCTGAGGGAGCTCCAGTTGAGACAGCAGCCCCGAGGAGGAGGGCTACAGCTAAGGAAAAAGGGAAATAGGCTGCGGGTGTGAGCAGAGGAAGAGTACATGCACTGGATCAGGACACTGCAGATGCTTCGACGGATGTGATTAAAGGTACCATCCGAATCTTTGATTTAGAAGCATTGGTATTATTTGATCCTGGTGCCACGCATTCTTTCATATCACCTTCTTTTGCACATAAATTGTTGAAATATGTGAAACCAACATTATTGGATAAAATGTTGATGATTTCCACACCCATGAATGATAGTCAATTGACTGAGCATGTATGTAGAGATTGTAAGTTAAAGATAGAGGGGAAGGAAATGATAGCCAATCTGATTTTATTGAATATGAATGATTTTGATGTAATTTTAGGAATGGATTGGTTGGCTACCAATCGTGTTGTGATGGATTGTCATGCCAAAACATTGATGTTTTCAGGATTAGACAATCTTATTGTAAATTTTGATGAAAAGAAATGATATGAAAATAGTATGTTTGTTGTAAATAAAGGAGTATGATTTTAAATGCAGATTGCTTGAGAGATAAATTATTGTTTATGATAAATGTTGAATGTGGAGTGATGGTTTATGTTACTAACGATGGAGAGGATAATGTGAAGGGTTCATTGCATACGTGGTTGATATAGATGAGGCACACCCAGAATTGAGGGACATAACTGTAATTACGGATTACCCTGATGTCTTTTCGGATGAATTACCAGGACTACCACCTGAAAGGGAAATGGAATTTTCCATTGAGCTAGTGCCTGGTACAGAGCCGATATCGAAACCACCCTATAGAATGGCTCCGATAGAATTGGAAGAGCTGAAGAAACAGCTGCAAGAGTTGCTGGAGAAGGGGTTTATTAGACCGAGTGTCTCACCTTGGGGAGCACCGGTTCTATTTGTAAGGAAAAAGGATGGAACCCTCCGACTGTGTATAGATTACCGGTTGTTGAATAAGGCCACCATTAAGAACAAGTACCCCCTTCCAAGAATCGATGATTTGTTGGATCAGCTCCAGGGAGTCGAAGTATTTTCTAAGATAGATCTGCGGTCAGGGTATCATCAGTTGAGGATCAGGAATGGAGATGTATCCAAGACAGCATTTCGTACCCGCTATGGCCACTACGAGTTTTTGGTGATGCCATTCGGATGGACGAATGCTCCCGCAGCATTTATGGCATTGATGAATGATATATTCAAGCCATACTTGGACAATTTTGTGATTGTTTTCATAGATGACATTTTGGTTTATTCTAAGTCCAGGGAAGATCATGAGGAGCATATGAGGATAGTTCTGCAGACCCTCCGAGAGAGAGAATTGTACGCCAAACTCAGCAAGTGTAACTTTTGGTTGGAACATATCTCATTTCTGGGGCATGTTGTGTCAAAGGATGGGGTATCAGTGGATCCATCCAAGATAGAGGCAGTTATACAGTGGGAACAGCCCAAGACAGTTACTGAGATTAGAAGTTTCCTGGGATTGGCAGGATATTATCGGAGATTTGTAGAGGGTTTCTCCAGACTAGCTGCTCTATTGACACGCCTCACGCGAAAAGATGTTAAGTTTGTATGGGATGAGGCATGTGAAAGGAGTTTTAAGGAGCTTAAGCGTCGATTGACGACTGCTCCAGTTCTCACCATTCCTACCAGCTCAGGAGGATTCTCGGTGTATACGAATGCATCACACCAGGGACTGGACTTTGTGTTTATGCAGGATGGGAAGGTAGTTGCCTATGGGTCTAGACAGTTGAAAGATCATGAGAGGAACTACCCGACACATGATTTGGAGTTGGCGGCCATAGTATTTGCTTTGAAAATATGGTGCCACTATCTCTATGGTGAGAAATTTTAGGTGTTCACAGATCATAAGAGCCTTAAGTACCTGTTCTCGCAGAAAGAGCTGAATATGAGACAGAGGAGATGGCTCGAACTCCTGAAGGACTATGATTGTGAAATCATGTACCACCCGGGTAAGGCAAATGTAGTTGCCGATGCTTTAAGTAGAAAGAACCTTAGGTTGGTGTCATATATGATAGTACGGGAACATGAATTGTTAGAACACTTTACGAACCTCAATTTGGATGTAACCCCACCTGGATCTGAGAGACTCGAGATCATGGCTAGTTTGAGACTGGAGCCAGAATTGATTGGCCGTATTCGGCAAGCCCAGCAGAGCGATCGACGGTGCATCGATTGGCTGAGGCAGATACAGACAGGTGTGGGTATTGATTTTGAGCAGGGTTCTGATGGCTTATTGAGGTTCAGAGGCAGAGTATCCGTTCCCAAGGATCCTGAGATCAAGAGAATGATTTTATCAGAGGCTCACTCATCGAAGTATACGATACATCCCGGAAGTACCAAGATGTATCAAAACCTTCGAAAGGTTTATTGGTGGTCTGGAATGAAAAAGACATTGCTGAATATGTCGTTAAGTGTCTCGTTTGTCAGCAAGTGAAGGTAGAGCATCAGAAGCCTGCGGGATTATTGTAGCCTCTACCGATACCGACTTGGAAGTGGGAGCATGTCACCATGGATTTTGTGATGGGGTTGCCGAGGACCCGTAGAGGTCATGATGCCATATGGGTTATTGTGGACCGGTTGACTAAGTCCGCCCATTTCTTGGCTATGAGAGCTATCGATATACTGAGTCAGTTGGCGAACCTGTATATTCGAGAGATAGTACGGCTACATGGTGTACCAGTGAGCGTTGTTTCTGACAGGGATGCCCGCTTCACTTCCTATTTCTTGGAACATTTTCAGGAAGCGCTGGGGACCCGACTGAGTTTTAGCACCGCTTTTCTTCCTCAGACAGATGGGCAGTCAGAGAGGACTATACAGACCCTCGAAGATATGTTGAGAGAGTGTGTGCTGGATTTTAGAGGCTCCTGGGATGACCACCTGCAGTTAGCCGAGTTCTCTTATAATAATAGCTATCATGCGAGTATCGGGATGGCACCCTATGAGGCATTGTATGGACGTAGATGCCGTTCCCCCATTGGATGGGAAGAGGTTGGTGACAGACAGATTTTTGCCCCGGACTTAGTGCAGCAGGCATCTGAGGACGTCCAGTTGATATGTGAGAGATTACGGACAGCTCAGAGCCGGCAAAAGAGTTATGTTGACAAGAGACGAAGACCACTGGAGTTTGATGAGGATGAGTCGGTGTTTCTGAGGGTATCACCATCGAAGGGTATTATGAGATTTGGTAAGAAGGGTAAGCTAAGCCCTAGATATATCGGACCCTTCGAGATTTTAGAGAGAGTGGGAGATAAGGCGTATAGGTTGGCATTGCCATCGGACTTGGCAAATGTCCACAACGTCTTCCACGTTTCGATGCTTCGAAAGTATCACCCAGACCCGGCACACGTGATAAGATATGAGCTGTTGGAGCTCCATGAGAGTATGACGTATGTTGAGAAGTCGGTTCGGATATTGGACAGAAAAGAGAAAGTGTTGCGGAATAAGACAATTCCCTTGGTGAAAGTTCTTTGGCAACATCACAAGGCGGAAGAGGCCACATGGGAATTGGAGAACTTGATACGGGAGAAGTACCCCCAACTTTTTGAAGGGTGACTTGGTTCTAATTTGGAGGACCAAATTCCTTGAAGGAGGGGAGAATGTGAGACCCCGTATATGTAAAGTTGTAATGTGTAATGAATATGAATGGACTTGTAATGTAAAGTATGATTGATGTAAGTCCATGGATTCAATGTACGTATGTGTAATATGATTTGTAACGTACATACAAGTTCCATTGAGTATGAATATGAAGAAATGAGTTCTTATAAGTGATGGATGTGATTGAAACTCAAAATGAGTAGTGTGGTAAATGGAAGGAAGTTGCATGAATATAAATGCTTCCTTTTGTTTTTATATAGTATACCTTTGGACATACAATGAATGCACACAAGTTTTAATGTGCATAAGGTATGAATGGATGTCATTTTCAAGTTATAAAGGTGGATAGATGAGAAAATGGCCATGGCAGCAGAATAAGGATGTGTCGGTGTGAGTTGCAGTAAGAAAACTGTAGAAAATCTAGAAAGTATGAAGGCCAGATAGATCTCATAGGATAAGAGATCGATCTGGAAGAGCCAGAATGCTCTTATTTGGGGCAATGGAATAGAGCAGATCGATCTCCAATGGTGCCAGATCGATCTCCTAAGCATTCTGTAGTAAAAAGATTGATCCTCAAGCACCCAGATCGATCTCCTTAGCTCTCTGTTTGGGACCAGATCGATCTCATGCTTCGACAGATCGATCTCATGCTTAAAATTTCATGAAAATGAGAGATTTAAGGGGACTAGATCGATTTCCTCTTAGACCAGATCGATCTCCTCAAGCTATTTCTATAAAAGGAGGGCTGAAAATCTAAAAATTTTGAGAAAAACACCAATCTTCCATTTCTAACCCAAAAACCTAACTTTCTCTCTCTAAAATCAGCCATTTCCAGCAAGAATTGAGGGGAGACCACTAGACATTGAGTTGTTCATCTTGAGGAAGAGAACAACATAGTTGGAACCCAAAATCCCATTATGGGTATTGAAGGAGATAAGGGCATTGACATTTGGAGCAAGAAGAAAACTCATATTTGGTAAGATTCTAACACTCCAATCCAAGTACATTGTCTATTTAATTGATTTTGGAGTTGTTTGGCATGAGTATGTATGGATGGAAACACCTAGGTTGTGTTAGAAACTAATGTGACCTAGAAAATGGAATGCCTCTAGTGTGAGAGTGTGATTTGGGGAGTTGGTGGTTTATAGGCATGCTAAAGTAGTTAAATGAGTAATGTGGGTGATTTGGAATGGTTATGTGGAGTTATAATGTGAGTTTAAGTGGAATTATGAAAATGAGTATGTAAATGATTGATAAATGCCATAGTGAGGAAATCAATGAAATATGAACACTATGAGCTTGATATCGATTTAATATCGATTTGGAATGAGTTAATAGGCCTAAAAGAATCCATAGACTCAAGTTATGGGTAAAGTAATGAAACGAGGCCTTAAGAGCGTCACTAGAAACTATAGGTCAAATTGACTATAGTGAACGCACGATGTCATATTATACGGATCGAATATAATGCGGAATACGATTTTGTGCAGTCCCGAAGAGTCCGTTGGAAACGAATCGAGTGGTACGAGTAGCAGCTTTAAGGAAGTGGAATCACGCATCGCGATTCCAGGTAAGGGAATTCTGTAAGTATATAGAGGTAGCTGCTCGTAATTTGCGGGATTATAGGGTGTTTATGAAATGCATGAACGTTTGAGAAATTGGTTGTTTGGTATGCGAAAATAGTTGTGAATATTGGATGATTTGGTTTTACATGGATGTATAAAAAGGGATAGTAAGGCTAATAATTGCATAAATCAAGTGTTTTGAACGCTTTCACAAAACATGTGTTTGGTTTTAAACGAATTGATAAATAGGTTGGCTATTGTGGTTTGATGTTTGTAGCACATGTGAAGTGCCAAATATGTTTTGAGATAGTTTTAAAAGCTTATGAGCCGCCTATCATGTTTATGTGAATTAAACCGTGCTAGAGCCTAGCTCGCACCGGGTATTGATGTTTTCATTTGTATGAAACGTGCTGGAGCTTAGCTCGCACCTTGATTTGGAAACTATGATAATGTTTATAAACCGTACTGGAGCTTCTGCTCGTACGTGGCTTTTGAGTGGTTTGTCTTATGAGTATAACCGTACTAGAGCTATGCTCGTACGCGTCTCTTTATGATAGGATGCATGAGTCGTGCTAGAGCTTTGGTCGCACAAGTTTGCACATTGTGATACGTATAAGGTTGTGAAAGTTGGTAAGATCCTTAAGCCTTACATCCTTAAGCCAACATCCTTAATCCCGAGGAGGCGGGGAGGCTCTGTACGGTGGGGAGGCTCTCTTACGGTGGGATCCTTAAGCCAACATCCTTAAGCCCTGGAGGGGCAGGGAGGCTCTGTTGGGCAGGGAGGCTCTCCTACATGGGTACGATAAGATCCTTAAGCCCTACATCCTTAAGCCAACATCCTTAAGCCCGATGAGGCGGGGAGACTCTGCTAGGCGGGGAGGCTCTGTTCGGTGGGGAGGCTCTCTTACAGAAGGATCCTTAAGCCCTACATCCTTAAGCCCGAGGAGGCAGGGAGGCTCTGTTAGGCGGGGAGGCTCTGTTCGGTGGGGAGGCTCTCTTATGGAATGATCCTTAAGCCCTACATCCTTAAGCCCGAGGAGGCAAGGAGGCTCTGTTAGGCGGGGAAGCTCTGTTAGGCAGGGAGGCTCTCCTTCACGGATATGGAAAACTCTTGGTATGGGGTAGGTAGGACCTAGAAATGGCACCCCCAATCACGATATGAGTCCGTGGATTACGCTGTACCGTGTATATCACATGGAGTACGATGTACCGCGTGATGGTTATTTGATGAGAAAGTCTAGCGAGGGATAATCCATCTTCGTGCCAGCATGATACCCCGCACACCTGGATGTGTGTGGTCTGGGATGATTTATGATGTAGTTGATCCACATTGGCACTTTTGATATAGTGACCTAGTTTTATACACATGTGTGAATTGATTTGATGGGATTGCATGTGTTTGAGAAAGAGTTTTATTGATGTGAGTTTAAAAAGGAGGTTTCTTAATAAATTACCCTTTTTATGAGTTTAAATGAGATTGAGCATGAGATGATTTATACATGATGGTTTTTACCATGTTTTATATGCCAATGTACATGATTTTGATACATGATATATATGTATACTCATATGGCATAGTTTTATTCCTCATGCTCCTACCATAAATGATTTATGCATAACACTATCAGCATGTAGATAGAGTAGTTATCTACCATGCTTGCATTATTGCCTTATTGAGCTTGTGGTTGCTCATCCCTCTCTATTTCCCCCTACAGAGCGTGCATAGTAGCCCAGTGAGGACTGAGGCGTGGTATTTTGGACTCCGCTGCATCTCCATCGCTTAGAGGTATATACACAGTGATTCTTTTTGTATCTAAACAATGTAAAAGCACAGTATTCTTTTGAGTTGTAATTATGGGGGATGTAAATGTCAGTAAAACATGTTTTTGTATAAGTACACGATTAAATGCAAATGTATGACATCGTTTTAGTTAACTGAGAATGAATGAGATGTGGTGTTTATTATTGACTCACAGCCCAACAGTGTGTGGTGAGTTAGTTCACGATCGGGTAAGGTAACAGTAAAACGCGAAAATTTTTTAGTGATTTTCGATTAAAGAGAATGGAATTGGGTCGTGACACATCTTCCTTCCGAATCTTCAATTGATGATACCCATACCTCAGATCTATCTTGAAAAAGATCTGTGCTCCCCGAAGCTGATTCAATAAATCGTCAATGTGCAATAAGGGGTACTTATTCTTGATGGTAGCCTTGTTCAACATCCGATAGTCAATACACAACTTGAGGCTACCATCTCTCTTCTTCACAAACAATACCGAAGCTCCCCATGGTGAGACGCTCAGTCTTATAAACCCCTTATCTAGCATATCTTGCAACTGTTTCCTTAATTCCTCTAACTCAACTAGAGCCATTCTATATGGTGACTTCGATATTGGCTCAGTTTCAGACGTCAAATCTATACCGAATTCCATTTCTCTATCGGGTGGCAATCCCGACAGGTCATCTGGAAAGACATCAGGGAATTCTCTAACTACTGGAATGTCATCCATATCTGGGTGTGCTTTGTTTAAGTCCAACACGTAAGCAATAAAACCTTTAAAACAACATTCAAGTCATTTATACCAATGTACTTTACTTGTCATAAAATTCAAGATTTCACTTTTTCTCTTAAAATCTTACAACACATTCTTCGGGTAGAGAAAACTTAATAGACTTAGAACAACAGTCTATGACAGCATGATTGGTAGCTAACCAATCCATTCCCAAGATTACATCAATGTCATACATATTCAACAAAATCAGGTTGGCTGTCATGCACTTATCTCCTACCCTTACTTTACAATCCTTATACACTTGCTCAGCTAATTGGCTAACTCTCATTGGAGTACTTATTAATAAAATCCTACTTAAGTATGTGGGTTCTACAAAACCTTTTAACATTGATGCACATGCAGGTGATATAAAGGAATGCGTAGCACAAGAATCAAATAAAGACATAGCTTCCAAATTAAAGATCAGGATTGTACATTTTATCACCTCAGAGGAGGTATCAGCTGATGTCTGGTCTATCGCATACACCCTGCCTGCCTTGACCCACAACTTGTTTCCCTTTTCTTTAACTGTGGCTCTCTTCCTTATAGGAGGTGTAACTGTAGGAACTCTCTTTGGCTCCTCACCTCTCTGTGGAGTTACCTCAACTGTCTCTGGATATTCCTTTGCATAATGTCCAACCTTGCCACATCTGAAGCATTGTGTACTCTGAAGGTAACAGGGCCACCACTATGATATCGGCCACATGCTCTACACTGATCCGTAGACGGTCAGGGTCCACCGATCACTATGCCCCTAGCTAGTGTCTGAGTCAGAGGCATAAAAGGTCTATCAGCCTTTTTCTGGAACTCATATGCCTCTCCTGATGCTTACTCATGAATTTTTGACTAAATTTGGCACTCTTGCCATCTCCCAGCTTCCTCGGACCCTTGTCCTTACCCCAGCTGAACTCAAAAATTTGCATGTCATAATCCTGCTCACATAACTGGGCCCATCGCACAGCCTCTCTGTATGTAGAGACATCAAACGAGGTCAATTTCGCTCGAATTGAAGGCCTCAGTCGATCTACAAATCTACGGACCATTATAGCCTCACTCCTGATCGAGTCCGGATCATATCTGTCTAGTGAAGTTAATCGTGACTCGTACTCATCAACTGTTCGATTCCCTTGAGTCAGATTAAAAGATTCCATCTGCAACCTACGTCAAGCGATATCTGGGATATATTGCTCTCTAAAAGCGTCTAAAAACATATCCCACATGATAGCCATACCCTGAGCTCTCAACATAGGCCTGGTGGACTTCCACCAGTGCTCTGCTTTGCCTCTCAGTACGAAGGCCGTAAGCGCTAGTCTCTCCGTTGCCAAATATCTACAAAAGTCAAACAACTTCTCCATCTGACTAATCCAGTCATCAGCCACTGCCTGATCCTTTACCCCGCTAAAAGAAGGAGGCTTGAAATCTATGAAATGCCTCAACCTCTCCATATCACAGTCGTACTCGTACCCCAAATCATCCTCATCATATTGTTGTGGGGCTACTGCAGGAGGTACTGGTCGAATATGAGGATCTCGTAGCCTAATCGGTTCAGGTTGTGTAAGTGCAACATTCTCAGGTTCAGGTGCAGCTGTTGGGGGATTCGGTGCAGCCCGTCCCGATGTGCCAGGTGTACCCTCAAACCTAGCCATGATCTGACCCATCATGTCATCATAGTGCGCATGTCTTCCTCTAATCGGGCTATCCGAGGATCGAAAGCCTCTATCTATTCTTGGGGCTTATGACTAGAGGACGATCTATTGTGCCTCTTAGTCCTGTCACTTCGCCCTTGAGCTCTCGAGCTCTCTCCCTTCTTGCGGTGTCTCTCAGGCATATCTCACAAGCCTGATAACTTTCCTGCATTTATAACAAACGTTTAATACACTACCAGCTCCGTATACACATTTGTATCTAAATATCGCACAGTAACTTGGGGATGTATGTTTTCTTAGTCCTAAACATCGACTCACATCAGACCAACCATGCTCTGATACCAAATCTGTCACACCCCAATTCGAGGTGTTCTTCATCTGTACAATTACTACTTACGCTTGGGTTGTGAGGTGATGCAATTACTAAAGTTCCATGAGTTTACAGCGAAAATATTTAAAATTTAATTCACACTCCCAGGTGTGTGAATATACAAAATTAATTGTATAATAATATCTTTACATATCATCCCTATAAAATTGTTACATTTCTTAGGTATAACTGTGCGATACATCAAGATAGATACAAAATACACGTGTGTATACAATTCTTATACCATTACAACTGGCGGGAGCTGCCCAACTCAAAAAGAAATCTAGAGAGCACCGCTTTCCTACTTCTCAGTACCTAGAGGGGAAAAATAGTGGGATGAGCAAATCACGGCTCAGTAAGGAAATGAATGCTAGCAGGTAAATATCGTACTACCTACATAGCCTATGCATGTATAAACCAAAACCATGTTTTCATTATAAATGGAAATATTATACAAAAATGCTATTAAATGTACATTTCTCATTTGCATTTTCATCTAAATCATAGATGTCATGCTTCCATTTTAAAACATGATTCATAAAAACAATGCCCCCACGACACATGTGTTTAAATCACAGATTTATCAAAACACAAAATCTCTTTACTTTCTCAATCATATCTTTTCCTCAAATCTCTTTCTTTTCTGAGTTGTATTTCTTTCTCGAATCTCTGAGACAAGAATGGAATTTTTGGCAATCAAATATCCACGACATATGGTCATAGTCAATGATCCCAGGCCTCATTGATCAGGTGTGCACAGGGCATCACTTCGCCTGAAGGGGGATGGGTCAATCCTATCCTCCGGCTCATCTCAATCAACCTCATCTCCTCATATACTCACGGTATAAGGTACACCATGTGTCATCTACGTGATACTCGTACTCACGTGCACCCAACACGGTACATAGTATACTAATGGACAACTACACAGTACTACGTACGACCGTGGACCCAAGTCCATACTCCAACTCCGATGGATTTTTCATCCTGAACCATGTCTCATATACCAGACAAGCATACAGTGTGACACACAGTTATCGCAAGACTCCAGCGCGATACAATTTATCGTTAAGGCCCAGCCCGTTCAAAAGCCGTCGACTGGCATCCCCTTGGGTCCCAAACCCCCAGGTTTACCTCAACTCAGTAAAACAGGTGCGAGCAAAGCTCCAACACTTTTCTCAAAACCATCGTGCGAGTTAAACTCCAGCACGACATATCAAAGGCATAGAAACATGTGCGAGCTAACACTCCAGCACATAGTCAAAGTCATTAAAACGGGTGTGAGCTAGAGCTTCAACACCAAATCTCATCTCAAATCTGATAGGTGGCTACTTTCTCTTTTTAAAACTCAAAACATGTTTATGTATGCAGTATGTCTCTTCATGCTAAAACATGTAAAATTAACCAACCTATCATCATCATTTCTCAATCACCAATATCATTACAAAATTGAGAAAACATTGCAAACATGCATATCATGCTATTTCCTTACCCTATCTCATTTCTCAATACATATATATCATAATACATTTAATGCTTTCATATCATTTTATAGAATCGTAGTATCGTACTAATTCTAGCATTATATCTACGAAATTACCGTAAAATACGCACAAACATCTTTATAGCTAACACGCAGTCCCTTACCTCGATTTACTTGAGTGCGACTCTCCTCCTTTATGCTTCTTGCGTTCTCATCTCGACTTGTTTCAGCGTATCATCAGAAATTGAAATTCATCCATCAAGCACTTGAGTTAACGTTTCTAACTCTTGTTCAGCTAAGCATTTATCCAATGCCTTAAATATACATTTTACCCCTTATGGTAAATCTCACAATTTTATCCCAATATCAACATATCCAAATCATACCCACAACACAATCATCCTCTTAAGATAACTCATTCATCATTAATACTTCTACATTCCACTTTCTCACACTAGACCATTTCGAGGTTATGGTGGATTCTTTACTTTCTAGGTAGTTTCTATCATTTCTATGCATACTAATCATTTCCCACATCAATATCCAACAAATGTACTTGGGTATTTGCATTAGAAACTCACCTAGCTTGATTTCCTCCTTGCTCCAATGAAAATACACCTTGTTGCTTAAATCCAACAAATGGGAAAAATGCCTCCCAACCATGTTGTTCTTCTCTTTGATGTGAACAACTTTGTCTCTAATAGCTTTCCCTCAAATCTTACTAAAAATGGTTGGATTTAGGAGTGAGAAAGCTAGGTTTTTGTGTTGAAATGGAAAGAAATGGTTTTGTCCCGAAATCTGCAGATCCAACTGCTCCTATTTATAGATCCAACTTGATGAGATCGATCTTCCTTGGGTGGAGATCGATCTGGTCCTTTTAAAATCCTTTTTTTTCAAGACATTTTGGAGGCAGGAGATTGATCTGTCGAGGCTTGAGATCGATCTGCTGTCAAACAGAAGCTTAAGGAGATCGATCTGCTCCCAACCCGAGAGCTAAGGAGATCGATCTAACTCCTTTGGAGATCGATCTGCTCTATTCCATTACTCAAATAAGAGCATTCTGGCTCATCCAGATTGATCTCTCATCTTATGAGATCGATCTGACCTTCATATTTCCAGATTTTTTACAGTTTTTCTACAGCAACACATACCAACAGTCCCTCAATTTACTGCCTTAGTCATTTTTCCATCTGATCACCTTTGAGACTTGAAAATGGCACCCATTAATACTTAATACTCAGTAAAACTCATGTGAAATCTTTGTATACCTAAGGGTACTTAATATAAATCAAATGGAAGTGCACAACTTATGCAAATCTTCTTTCCATTTTACCACACTACTCATATTCCATTTCACTCACATTCTTCCCATGTTTAAGTCCATTTCTTCATATTCATATATAATGTAACTTGTACGTACAATCACAACTTCTATTACATGTGTGTACCTTAAATTTATGGACTTACATTACATATATTCCACATTACAAGTATATCACCATACTTATGAATTCATTTACATATATATATATATATATAAGGTTAAACCTATACGGGGTCTCACAGTCGGCTTCGAGGTGGAACTGGGGTCACCGGTGGTAAGGTGAAATGGAGCCGAAGTGAGGGAGGGGGAAAGAGATCAGGTTAGCAAAAGGGAACGAGCGAGAGTGAGGGGGAAAAATGGGGGAGACGATTGCGCGATCCTATCGCGCGATCAGATTTCTTTCTTCTTTTTATATATATATATGTATATATATTTAAATACATTTTTTTAATTTATCAAATATATATATATATATTTGTGACCCATTTTCATTAAATTTACTTTGTTTGTAGTGAAAATATTTTTATTTTTATTTTATTTTATTTAATCCTAGTGAAACCTCAAATAAAACTTTCCATAAAATTTTCAACTAATAATCTAAAATTCCACAATATCACTATACTTGCATTTGCTCCTCACCTCTTGTATTTCGGGCTCTCAGCCATTCACGAATTTCTCGACTCTCATACTTCTCGAGCCCTACAACGAATATTCGTATTACCATTAAGAATCTGTTATTAAATTTATTTTATTGTCTAATTAAATATAGAAATTTTGTGGAATCTACACTTACATATGTTAATCTAGGGATTTTATGGAGTTGATTGGTTTATGAATTGCATGACAAAACATCACCTAAGGTAGAGATTCAAGGTTGACCGAAATAGGTATTTAGAAGATGATGAATATGCATGATGTTTAATGGCATGTATGTGTTAGGTATGATGTGTACATGATGATGATGTGATTTAGTGAAACCAATTTGTAAGATTGGATAGGTTTATGAGGCATGCATATTAGGTGTTTGATGAAATGCCTTAATGAACCTTACGAAAGGCTTAAGGCAAGCACACCATGTGTTTGCCGAAATGCCTAAGTGAACTAGGTAAGCAAGGATGATGGCCTCTCAGTCATGACTAGGCGTGATGGTGCATGACACACCATGCATTGGCCGAAATGGTTTATGGGCCAAGCACATGATGCAATTAGCCCAATTGAGTTAATGGGCCTTATGGCCGGCCTAATAAGTGTTAATGGGCCTAAAACGCCAAATGGGTCTTGATGGAAAAGTCGAAATGGGCTTAAGATAGAGTTTGGCCCATAAAGGGACAACGATGCCCAATAAGAGTGATTAGGCTCAATACTCTAAATAGACCGTAAAGAAAGTGGAATACAGGTTATTAAGAGTGATTGATGTGATTGATGGTTATCTGTAGCTCCAGAAGACATAAGCAGAGTCGGATAGACCGAAATTCAAAAAGTGAAAAAGGATAAAAGTGCAATCGACTGGAATCTAAGTAAAGGATCTATGCAAGTTATTATAGATAACTATATGTATTTTTCTCGCTTTCTGCGTGCACTTAAATTTCGTAAAGAGTATAGATATGAAATTATCTAGATGAAACAAAATTGTGGAAAATTACCAAAATGCCATTGGGAATTGTCAAAAAAAAATGCATGAAATGACATATTTCAGTGTTTTCTTCGTGAAAAGTGATTTTGTAAGAGTGTAATGATAGACTGGCTCAAGATGGGTGACCTGACAGAAAGTTACCCCTCTCTGTGTTTCACCGTTTATCGTGTTAAACTCAGTTTTGAATACCGTTTTCACTCGAATCGAGCCATCTATTTGTTTTTTGTGTGAAATCGTGTTGCAGCTGTCGTGTTAACTATGAGTTACACAGATCTGCTCATACTAGATTTTGATGTGATATAGTGAGAAAAATCGTGCTGAAGCCCTCGTGTAGACTGTGTGTCACACTGACTTGCTCACATGAGATTTTGAGACAAAGTGATAGTTGATATTGAAACTGGGGTGGTAAATCCTTGAGATTACTTAGTGCCCTCTGTCCTGTTACAGCTTACTAGGGTGGTAAATCCTTGAGATTACTCAGTGCCCTCAGTCCTGTTACAGCTTAAAGAGGTTCATGGTGTATGTTGTACCGTGTGATGAGACATAAAGTACATTGTACCGTGCATCTTCTGTCAGTCCTCGGACTAGAGCATGTGTGATCTTGCTCAGTGATAGTCCTCGAACCAATGATAATCTCTGGACTCAGGCACGCTGTGTGATCTTACTCAATGGTGATAGTCCTCAAACTAGGGAGCTGATCCCCTCCTTAGGCGTATGATTCCTGCACACCTGATCTGTGATGCTTGGAATCAGTGACAATGGCCATGTGTCCACAGATTGGTTACTATTGTATCCCATCCTAGTCTCCAGTGATATTGAAATGATATTGAAATGAGATTGAAATGTGTTTAATGCATGTGATGCACGTGAAATAAAAAGAAATGACTGAGCTTCTATCGATAGATGATTATCGTATAGAATGCCATTGTTTTCAGTTAATGCAAATGTTTTGCAAGTGATAAAGCTTTCTATAGAGTGATGAGTGTCGTATAGAAATGTTGTTGTTTTAAAGTGAATGCAATTGTTTTACAATGATGATAAGACATGCATTATGAGGATCGTAGATAGTATGGTTATCTACCTGCTTTCATATATTTTCTTACTGAGCTTGTTGTGCTCACCCATTTACTTTTCCCCCTCTACAGAGCATTTACAGTAAAGTGTGACTGTTGCATCCTCCTGCGATCTTTGGCACACAGTGATCCAGCGGCATAAAGGTTTACACACCTATGTGATATTTGTATCTAAATAATAGTGTACAGTGATGTAGACACGTTTATATGGAGGATGTATATGTAAGGCAATGTAAACGACTTTCTATTAATGAAATGATAATTTTATGAACTTCCGTGTTGTTAGTACCTGAGATGAAAGTATTGCCTAAGATGTATATAGTGTATGAGATTGAGTGACTGATATTGACTTACAGCCCAACCAATGAAGTGAGGTAAGTTCGCCAAAAATTTGTAGTGATTTTTGAGAAAACGGGTCGTGACAATTTTAAGGCTGATTTTGGGTGTTAAATTATAGCTGAAATATTGAGGAAGAGAGGTGTTCTAAGCTGGTCCAAAGTAAAGTAAGAATAAGGAACTTTGATCACTCAATTTAGATGTTTAAGTAGTTTGATTTCTATACTAGAATGATGTTTGAATTTATGGCTTGTGAAATGGCATGTATGATGACCATTTAAGGTTTCAGCCAAGAAGAGTTTTTGAGGTTAGAATGATGTGACGCCCCGGAAGTGCGAAAAATAGGGCAAATTTAAAACTTTTTACTCATTAATTCGCAATTAAGGGTGCATTCCTGTGCAGTGTCATACATCATCATAATTATCATGCCTCAGGATCTCATCATAATATAGTATATATTATATCATATACATTACTCAATTCCAAGTTAATTAATCCTAATACATCCCGTACATCATTGTACAATAAGTGTCTATAAATATAACTCTAGTCTGGGTACATGAATATTAAATATCTACCTCGGTACACAAAATACGGCCTGGAGCTCAAGTCCTCCACTAGCCTCTAGCCCATACGTCGCAGGGAGCTCACTTCACTTGAAGCGATCTGGGGGGGAGAGAAAACAGGGTGAGCTTCCAAATCGCTCAGTAAGGGGGGTAAGGGAACTCAGTTATATAAACCATATCACACATCACAAATATGTATTTGTTTATGAAACTCATTTGAAATCGTAGCATGAAAGTTCTCAAACATCATTATCTCATAACTCATAAATCATGTGAAAACATGAAGGTAAAAAGGCTCAATATCGAGCACTCACAAGCATGTGTAAATATATGCGATAATGGCTACTCTCAAAATACGTGATAAAATCACCTCAGTAAATAGCCCGTGACAAGGTCACAAAACATAACTCATGTGTAAAACGAGACTAGGCAATAAAACTCAATTAAAACTCGTCATGGCACATCAAATATGTAAGCTCCTCTGGGTGCGCATCCCAGGCATCCTCGTATAGAGGGAACGTCGACAATATGGTCGTATGCATGGTATATTGGACTTATATGTTACCAGAACAAGGCCCGGCCTTACATGCTACCAGAGCAATGCCTCGCCTCATGCACACTATCACGTGGTCCCTGGGTCGGTTCCCAGGCAGCCCACTCTCTCGATCTTACATGCTACCAAAGCAAGGCCACTCAGCGTTACCAGAACGGGGGTCATCTCTCGTTACCAAAACTGTAAGACCCGAAAATTCGGTATCATTTTTAAGAAATTGATATTTAAAAATATAGATTAGTGTAATCTTGATCAAAAATCGAAGAAATAATTTAATTTCGAGTCCAATTGATCAAGATATAAATTATCAGAATTTATTAGAATTTTTGTCTCGAAAAATGAGCTCAAAAATAGTGGAAAAATATACCGAAAAAGTAAAATCGGACTGATAAATTCATGTACGGACTAAATGAATTTAATAGGAATTTTTGGGATATTTTGGTATATTTTAAGATTTTTATTATTATTTTAAGAATAAAATAATAATAAAAATATATTATATATATAAAAAAAATAATATGTTAAAAAAAAAACGAATTGGAAACCAAAAAAAAAAAAAAGGGAAATCTGAAGAGTATCGGGGAGAGAGAAAGAGGCAAATCAAGGGAGAGAAGAAACCACCGGACGGCGAGCCACCGGCGAGGCTGACGGGCCGGCGAAGGCAGCCCAGCACCGGGCGACTCGCCAGCGGCCACCACGCGCCGTGAAACGCCGTCGGCAGAGAGATCGGAGGGGGAGAGGCCGCGGGAGAGAAGGGGCGATTCGGCCGTCACCGGCGCCGATCGACCCCAGGCCAGGCCAAAAGCAGGCTCCCCAGCCCGAGCCCAGTCGAACGGCGGTGGAATCGCTCCGGGAACCGGCCGCCAGCGCCGACAATGGCGAAATGGCCACTGAACCAGTTCGGACCGGTTCAGTGTGAAAAGGGACTGAACCGGTCCGAACCGGTTCAAGAGGAGAGAGAAAGAAGAGAGAGAAAAAAAAATTTCATCGGACTTCGGGTAAGTCGATACGAGGTCAAAAATGACCGATTTAATTTTCGATAAATTTATTTAAATTATATTTAATCGAAAATTGACCCGGAGTTAAAGATATGAAATTGTGCAGTTCGACGATTAATTCCGAACGGAAGCCCGATCGAACTTCGATTTGCGCACCATCGCACAATATCGGGTAAGTAAAGCTCATTTACGACAATTTATGTGATTAACGCATATTTAAGATTTAATTTACGCATTTCGGATTAAATTTCGGATTTAATGAATTATATTCGAAATTTAGAATAAACTGTCGTAAATGATATACGGGCTATCCAAAGAGCTTGGAATAAAGCCCAATGGGTATTGATAGACCCAATGAGTCGATAGACCCTGATGAAGGGAATTAATACGTGAAACGGGCTTAATATGGATTAAGGCCCGATTAAAGTAATTAGGCCCATTTAGAGTAAACGGGCCCAATTAAGTGAAATGAACTGTATTAAATGTGTAATACAGTAGGAAACGTGTAATTAATCCAGTGAATGGTTAAATGCAGCTCCAGAGTCATATTGAGAGTTGACCGGACTGCGAGATTTGGACAACA
This sequence comes from Firmiana major, assembly GCA_033439115.1. Classification (NCBI taxonomy): domain Eukaryota; kingdom Viridiplantae; phylum Streptophyta; class Magnoliopsida; order Malvales; family Malvaceae; genus Firmiana; species Firmiana major. The sequence continues at coordinate 30,923,816 of CM065913.1, read as the reverse complement.
CAGAGGAAGAGAGGTCACTCTACGTGATCCAAGGTAAGGGATCTATGGGAGCTATTAGAGATAGCTGTATGTATTTTCATCATCGTTTACAGTCAATTAAATTTCGTATAGCATATAGATATGAAATTTCTGGATAGTACCCAAATATGGGAAAATTACGAAAATACCCTTAGACTCAGGAATTTTAGAAATGCATAAAGTGCATGCAATCCATGTTTTCTCTGTGAAAAAGAGATTTTTGTGAAGTTGAAATGATAGACTGGCTCATGATTTGACTGTATGCATTAACTTGCACGTTTTTTTAAAATGTGATTTGATTGACGAGTGAATTGATGGAATGTTACCCTCTCACTCTGTTTTGTACCGTTTTGCATATTGCACTCGGTTTTGAGTACCACTGTGGTGGGAAATAGAGCCAGCTGTCTATTTTGTGTGTGTGAAATCGTGGTGGAGCATGATGAGATCTGTGGATTTATCCAGATCCGCTCCCACTTGATTTTGGTATTACATCTGTACAGACCGTGCTGGAGCACTGCTCGCATTGGATTCTGTTGTGATTTGTGATTGAGATCGTGTCGGAGCCCTTGTGTTGACTGTGTGTCACACTGACTTGCTTGCACTAGATCTGAGACGACAGGCTATGGTTGATAAATTATTTGGTTGGGGTGGTGAGCTGTTGACTCAGGCACCTACAACTTTGTGGTAATATTACTCTGGTTCACGGAGTACGTCGTACCGTGTAGACAACATGGAGTACACTGTACCGTGCAACTATGGGTTGTGAGGATTGCGACTTTGGACTCGGGCATGCTTTGTCATTGCTCTGTTTTGTGATAGTCCTTAGATAGGAGCCGATGGATAGACTAATCCCCTCCTCGGACTCAGAGACACCCTGGCACACCTGATCCGTGATAGCTAGTGGGTCTCGGACTTTGGCCAAATGTTCCCTTGGATTTGTGTTGAAATCCCTGCCTAGTCTCATCTGCTTTATTGGTTTCGGTGATGAAACAAATTTTGATTTGATTTCTGTGATGAAACCGTTTGAAATGAGAATATGATTTTAAAGTGAGTTTCAATACTGAACACAGAAAGATTTTACTCTGAATGAGTTTTGATATTCGATTTTGGGCATTAAATTGCTATGTGTTTTATTATAATGGTTTTGTGAATGCCATGAGTTTTTCGGCATAAACCATGCATCATGAGCATCGTGGATAGTTTGATTATCTACTTGCTTTATAAATTAATGAGAGTGTTTTGAAAAGTAAATGCATTTGTTTTACGAGTTGATAAAACATGCATTATGAGCATCGTAGATAGTGTGGTTATCTACCTGCTTTCATATATTTCTTACTGAGCGCGTTATGCTCATCCCATTATTTTTCCCACCTCTACAGAGCATTTCAGTAGAGTGTATAAGCTGTATCCATCCTGCGATCTTTTACACACAGCTATCCAGCAGCATCGAGGTATGCACACATGAACTTTTGTATCTGAATAATAGTGTACAGTGATGTAGTCATGTTATATGGGGGATGTATATGTTAGGCAATGTAAACAAATTTTAAATTCTAAAATGATAATTTTATAAGCTTCCGCAATATTTGTGCCTGGGATGAAAGCATTGCCTGTTATGCATATATATATAATATATGAAATTGAGTGAGGGATATTGACTCACAGCCCAACAATTGAAATGTGGTAAGTTCGCGAAAAATTTGTAGTGATTTTTGTAAATTTGGGTCGCGACAGAAGTGGTATCAGAGCAGTGTTGGTCTGATGTGAGTCAGTGTCTGTAGTTAGAAAGTATACATCCCCATGCCACTGTACATTATTAGATACAATTGTGTGTACCGAGTTATGGTTAAACTGAGAAATTGATTGTGTATGTGGGACTATCGGGATGTCTGACAGACATCGCAGCAGAGGAGAGAGTTCGCGTTCTCGAGGCCATAGAGTAGGTTCGAGAGACGCTGTGATAGGTTTGAGAAACCTTGTGAATCGTCCTGTGATTATATTCCATCAGGTCCAGTTGAGACTACTGATGCTCGCATTACGAGATTAGAGCGGAGTTGGAACACAATTATGGAGTTGTTCACTTAGGCTAACTTGACTATGGCTAGGTTAGAGAGTAGGCAAGATCCGACTGCTCAGACGACTTATACTGAGTTGGCAGCTGCTCCTGAGACACCTGCGCCTACATAGCTTGTACCTATGTCACGTGTTGATGAGACCCCTGTACCACCTGTAGTTCCACGACAAATTGGTGAGGATTCAGGGTTGATTGTGAGTTTGACCGATTGAGGCAGTTTCAGAGCTCAAGCCTACATCGTTCAGTGGGATCAAGAATCCTTTAGTAGCAGATGATTGGATTAACCAGTTGGAGAAGCTATTTGGTTTTCTTCGATGTTCGACCATTGAAAGAGTGGCCTTTGCTACATTCATGTTAGAAGGCGAAGTAGAGTATTGGTGAAAATTCACCTGACCCATCATGAAAGCTATGTATATCAGTTGATTGACTGGGAGATCTTTTTGGATGCCTTCAGGAGGCAATACATCCCAGCCACTACTCAATAGAGATTACAGATGAAAATTCTTGGTCTGATCCAGGGGAATAGATCGATAGATGAGTATGAGTCTCAATTTACATCCTTGGAAAAATATGACCCCGATACCATGAGCAGTGAGATGCGAAAAGTTCGCAAGTTTATGAAAGGATTGAGACCTTCCATCAGAGTCAGATTTGTCCTATTTGATGTCACGACTTACGAGGAGATCGTGTGTAGAGCTCAGTTGTGTGTGTAAGACTATGATATGCACGTCCTTGAGTTTGGTAAGGTCGTGAAGGGCAGGAATAGAGATCAACAGAGGACTGTAATGTCCAAGTGGGGAAGAGGTCGTTTGTTAGACGACCGAGAGTCGATGAGTCACGGAGTAGGATGATTAAGCCCCCGGTGTATCAGGTCTCGACTCTAGCTAGGGGTATAATGATTGGAGGACCCCTACTGATTTCAGAACAATGTAGAGCATGTGGTAGATACCACGGTAGTAGGTCATGCCACGTATTGATTGGAACATATTTTAGATATGGCAAGACGGGGCATATGATAAAGGATTGCCTAGAGTTGGCTGAGATAGCCTCACAGAAGGGTAAAGAGTCAGAGAAGGATACAGCTAGTACTTCTGCCCCGAAGAGGAGGGCTACAGTTGAAAAGAAGAATGAAAGCCTCCGACAGTGAATAGATTACCGGTTGTTGAATAAGGCGATCATTAAGAACAAGTACCTTATTCCACGTATTGATGATCTATTGGATCAACTTCAGGAAGCACAGATCTTTTTCAAGATCTATCTGAGGTCTGGGTACCATCAGTTGAGAATCCGGAGTGGAGATGTACCTAAGACAGTTTTTCATAACCGTTATGGATATTATGAATTCTTGGTTATGCCTTTCAAGCTAACGAATGCTCATACAACTTTTATGGTATTAATGAATGGAGTGTTCAATCCATACTTGGATCGGTTTGTCACAGTGTTTATAGATGACATTCTTGCGAATTCGATGTCCAAAGAAGAGCATGAACATCTGAGCAGTGTGCTACAAACCCTCAGAGAGAGAAAGCTATGTGCGAAACTTAGTAAGTGTGATTTCTGGTTAGAACTGATATCATTTTTGGGTTTGGCTGGATATTACTGCCAATTTGTAGTAAGTTTATCTAAATTGGCAGCTCCATTGACACGTCTTACTCGAAAGAATGTTGCATTTGAGTGAGACAGTGCATGTGAGAAGAGTTTTCAGGAACTAAAGTAGTGATTGACCACTGCGCCGATTATCACCGTTTCGACCAGCTCATGAGGTTTCTCTGTATATACAGACACCTCGAGACAAGGACTGAGCTGTGTATTGATGCAGAACGGGAAGATAGTTGTTTATAGATTCAGACAGCATAAGGATCATGAGAAGAACTATCTGACCCATGATTTAGAGTTGGCAGCCATAGTGTTTGCACTGAAGATATGGTGCCGCTATTTGTACGGTGAGGAATTTTAGGTATTCACTAATCATAAGAGCCTCAAGTATTTGTTTTTAACAGAAAGAATGAATATGAGGCAGAGACGATGAGTAGAGCTTCTGAAAGATGATGATTGTGAGATACTTTATCATCCGAGTAAAGCGAATATAGTCGCTGATGCCTTGAGCAGAAAGAGCCTTAGGATGGTATCGTACATGATGGTCAGGGAACATGAACTATTAGAACAGTTTATTAGCCTCAGTCTAGATATAGACCCTTCTGACACTGATGCATATTGTGTGATAGCTAGTCTGAGATTTGAAATCGGATTTGATAGACCGGATCAGACAAGCTCAGCGTATTGATCGCTTTTGTGTTGATATGCTTAGTCAGATACAGATGGGTAGAGTGACTGAGTGCACAGTTGTGATGATGGCCTGCTGAGATTCAGAGGTCGAATTTGCGTTCCTGATGACCCACAGCTAAAGAGATTGATTTTGACAGAAGCTCATTCATCGAGGTATACAGTGCATCCGGGGAGTAATGTGATGTATAAGAATCTCCGGAGAGTGTAATGGTGGTCAAACATGAAGAAAGATATTGTAGAGTTTGTGGCTAAGTGTCTGGTATGTCAGCAGGTTAAGGTAGAACATCAGAAACATGCAGAATTATTGCAACTTCTACTTATACCGACATAGAAATGAGAGCACATCACTATGGATTTCATCATGGGTTTACCAAGGACCTGACGAAACCATGATGCCATTTGAGTGATTGTGGAATGATTGACGAAGTCAGCTCACTTCTTAGCCGTGAAGGCTATGGATACTCTGAGTGCGTTGGCGAATCTGTGTGTACGGGAAATTGTGAGGCTACATGGTATTCCAGTGAGTATTGTGTCTGACAGGGATTTCCGCTTCACTTTCCACTTTTGGAAACATTTTCAGGAAGCTAAGGAACCTGATTGAGTGTCAGTACAGCTTTCCACCTTCAGTCCGATGGTCAGTGAGAGAACCATCCAGACTTTGGAGGATATGTTGAGAGCTTGTGTGTGGATTTCAGAGGCTCCTGGGATGACCATTTGCCATTAGCCGAATTCGCCTATAATAATAGCTATCACTCGAGTATTGGGATGGCACCGTATGAGGCGTTATATGGTCTTAGGTGTCGATCTCCTATTTGATGGGAAGAAGTGAGTGACCGAAAGATGTTTGCTCCGATTTAGTGAAGCAAGCCTCTGAAGATGTTCAGTTGAAATATGAAAGATTGTGGATAGCTTAGAGCAAACAGAAAAGTTATGCTGAGAAAAGGCATAAGCCTTTGGAATTCACTATAGGTGAATCAATATTCTTGAAAGTTTTTCCCTCGAAAGGGATAATGAGATACAGGAGCGAGTGAGAAATAAGGCCTGTAGGCTAGCCTTGACACCTGAACTAGCAGGCATTCATAACGTCTCCCACACGTTGATGCTTCGGAAGTATCATCTAGATCAGACACATTCGATTCAGTATGAGCCGTTGGAGCTCACAGAGGAAATGTTATATGTAGAGAAGTCGATTCAGATATTGAATAGGAAAGAGAAAGTATTACGGACCAGAACGATCACTCTGGTTAAGGTTTTTGGGCAGTACCACACTTCAGAGGAAGTTATGTGGGAATTAAAGAGCTTCATGCGAGAGAAATATTCGCAGTTATTCGAGAATTTACTTGGTTCTAATTTGGAGGACCAAATTTCTTAAGGTGGGGAGGAATGTAAGACCCGAAAATTCAGTATCATTTTTAAGAAATTGATATTTAAAAATATGGATTAGTGTAATCTTGATCAAAAATAGAAGAAATAATTTAATTTCGAGTCCAATTGATCAAGATATAAATTATCATAATTTATTAGAATTTTTGTCTCGAAAAACGAGCTCAAAAATAGTGGAAAAATATACCGAAAAAGTAAAATCGGACTGATAAATTCATGTACGGACTAAATGAATTTAATAGGAATTTTTGGGATATTTTGGTATATTTTAAGATTTTTATTATTATTTTAAGAATAAAATAATAATAAAAATATTATATATATATATATATATAAAATAATATGTTAAAAAAAAAATGAATTGGAAACCAAAAAAAAAAAAGGGAAATCTGAAGAGTATCAGGGAGAGAGAAAGAGGCAAACCGAGGGAGAGAAGAAACCACTGGACGGCGAGCCACCGGCAGGGCTGACTGGCCGGCGAGGGCCGGCGAAGGCAGCACAGCACCGGGCGACTCGCCAGCGGCCACCACGCGCCGTGAAACGCCATCGGCAGAGAGATCGGAGGGGGAGAGGCCGCGGGAGAGAAGGGGCGATTCGGCCGTCACCGGCGCCGATCGACCCCAGGCCAGGCCAAAAGCAGGCTCCCCAGCCCGAGCCCAGTCGAACGGCGGTGGAATCGCTTCGGGAACCGGCCGCCAGCGCCGACAACGGCGAAATGGCCACTGAACCGGTTCGGACCGGTTCAGTGTGAAAAGGGACTGAACCGGTCCGAACCGGTTCAAGAGGAGAGAGAAAGAAGAGAGAGAAAAAAAATTTCATCGGACTTCGGGTAAGTCGATACGAGGTCAAAAATGACCGATTTAATTTTCGATAAATTTATTTAAATTATATTTAATCGAAAATTGACCCGGAGTTAAAGATACGAAATTGTGCAGTTCGACGATTAATTCCGAACGGAAGCCCGATCGAACTTCGATTTGCGCACCATCACACAATATCGGGTAAGTAAAGCTCATTTACGACAATTTATGTGATTAACGCATATTTAAGATTTAATTTACGCATTTCGGATTAAATTTCGGATTTAGTGAATTATATTCGAAATTTAGAATAAACTGTCGTAAATGATATACGGGCTATCCAAAGAGCTTGGAATAAAGCCCAATGGGTATTGATAGACCCAATGAGTCGATAGACCCTGATGAAGGGAATTAATACGTGAAACGGGCTTAATACGGATTAAGGCCCGATTAAAGTAATTAGGCCCATTTAGAGTAAACGGGCCCAATTAAGTGAAATGAACTGTATTAAATGTGTAATACAGTAGGAAACATGTAATTAATCCAGTGAATGGTTAAATGCAGCTCCAGAGTCATATTGAGAGTTGACCGGACTGCGAGATTTGGACAACACAGAGGAAGAGAGGTCACTCTACGTGATCCGAGGTAAGGGATCTATGGGAGCTATTAGAGATAGCTGTACGTATTTTCATCGTCGTTTACAGTCAATTAAATTTCGTATAGCGTATAGATATGAAATTTCTGGACAGTACCCAAATATGGAAAAATTACTAAAATACCCTTAGACTCAGGAATTTTAGAAATGCATAAAGTGCATGCAATCCATGTTTTCTCTGTGAAAAAGAGATTTTTGTGAAGTTGAAATGATAGACTGGCTCATGATTTGACTGTATGCATTAACTTGCATGTTTTTTTAAAATGTGATTTGATTGACGAGTGAATTGATGGAATGTTACCCTCTCACTCGGTTTTGTACCATTTTGCATATTGCACTCGGTTTTGAGTACCACTGTGGTGGGAAATAGAGCCAGCTGTCTATTTTGTGTGTGTGAAATCGTGCTGGAGCATGATGAGATCTGTGGATTTATTCAGATCCGCTCCCACTTGATTTTGGTATTACATCTGTACAGACCGTGCTGGAGCACTGCTCGCATTGGATTTTGTTGTGATTTGTGATTGAGATCGTGTTGGAGCCCTTGTGTTGACTGTGTGTCACACTGACTTGCTTGCACTAGATCTGAGACGACAGGCTATGGTTGATAAATTGTTTGGTTGGGGTGGTGAGCTGTTGACTCAGACACCTACAACTTTGTGGTAATATTACTCTGATTCACGGAGTACGTCGTACCGTGTAGACAACATGGAGTACACTGTACCGTGCAACTATGGGTTGTGAGGATTGCGTCTTTGGACTCGGGCATGCTTTGTCATTGCTCTGTTTTGTGATTGTCCTTAGATAGGAGCCGATGGATAGACTAATCCCCTCCTCAGACTCAGAGACACCCCGGCACACCTGATCCGTGATAGCTAGTGGGTCTCGGACTTTGGCCAAATGTTCCCTTGGATTTGTGTTGAAATCCCTGCCTAGTCTCATCTGCTTTATTGGTTTCGGTGATGAAACAAATTTTGATTTGATTTCTGTGATGAAACCGTTTGAAATGAGAATATGATTTTAAAGTGAGTTTCAATACTGAACACAGAAAGATTTTACTCTGAATGAGTTTTGATATTCGATTTTGGGCATTAAATTGCTATGTGTTTTATTATAATGGTTTTGTGAATGCCATGAGTTTTTCGACATAAATCATGCATCATGAGCATCGTGGATAGTTTGATTATCTACTTGCTTTATAAATTAATGAGAGTGTTTTGAAAAGTAAATGCATTTGTTTTACGAGTTGATAAAACATGCATTATGAGCATCGTAGATAGTGTGGTTATCTACCTGCTTTCATATATTTCTTACTGAGCGCGTTATGCTCATCCCATTATTTTTCTCACCTCTACAGAGCATTTCAGTAGAGTGTATAAGCTGTATCCATCCTGCGATCTTTTACACACAGCTATTCAGCAGCATCGAGGTATGCACACATGTACTTTTGTATCTGAATAATAGTGTACAGTGATGTAGTCATGTTATATGGGGGATGTATATGTTAGGCAATGTAAACAAATTTTAAATTCTAAAATGATAATTTTATAAGCTTCCGCAATATTTGTGCCTGGGATGAAAGCATTGCCTGTTATGCATATATATATAATATATGAAATTTAGTGAGGGATATTGACTCACAGCCCAACAATTGAAATGTGGTAAGTTCGCGAAAAACTTGTAGTGATTTTTGTAAATTTGGGTCGCGACAAAAGCGGAGGCATCTCTCGTTACCAAAACGGAGGAATATCGGACTTACATGCTACCAGAGCAAGGCCTCCCAACGCTGCCAAAGCGGAGGAATAATCGGACTTACATGTTACCAGAACAAGGCCTGTGGTCCCTGGGTCGGTTCCCAGGCGTCCCACTATATCGGTCTTACATGCTACCAGAGCAAGGCCCGATGTGTATTCAACATGACACGCCTAAGTCTCAATCATTAGCCATTATCTTATAAAACGTTATGCCTTCACGTAGAACTCATAATGGTTTTCTCTCATAAAACTCATTTAAAACATTTGTGTACTCAACACAAAACATATTAAAACCGAGCTGCAACCTGCAAAACACGCACACATTTTCTCAGATCTCAATATCGCCTTAACGTAGAGCCCAATTTACTTTTCACGCAACTCAAAGGTTTATAAAGCAATTTCACACTCAGCTTATAAACTCATAAAATAATGGGCTCCAACCGGCTATAAAAACCGTGTGCAATTATATCACCACACAACACCAAACATGCTTGTATTCTCAAATCATGGTTCATGCTACAACAATTCATCAAAACACATACACAAATGGTTTAGTTTTCCCTTACCTCTTTGCACCTCGTATAGTGCAATCGTTTCCCCCGTATCACGGACTAGCCTCGCATTCCACTCTGGAACTCCCGAGCTGTCCAAACGATGTTAAAACATCAATACTCAATTATCACATCAACCTCAATTCTCAAAATCGAGCATAATTGCTCATAACTCCTCAAATTTCTCAATTCTCATAACTCCATCACAAACCACAATCTCGCTCACGACACCTCAACGTTCTACATTTCTCATGCCAATTATCTATGCTAATTCACCACATTGTCTAAATTTCTATTTATAGCTCAAATTCCCAAAATTGCTAAATATCATTATCACTCCAACCACATTGTAATTTCATCAATCCCTAGTCATTTTTCAACTATTTCAACACAATGCCAACAACCATCATCACCAAAATCATCTCAAATATAAGGATCGAAGTTTAGAAATTACCCAAAACTTGTGGAGAGCTTATCTCTTGCTTCGATTCGATCCGTCTTTCGATTTCCAAGTATGTTGTTCTCCCTTTGATGAGGAACAACTTTCCTTCTTGCCACAACTTCTGATTTGGACAGAAATGGGTGCTTTGGATGAGTGAGAAAGCTAGGTTTCGGTGAAAATGGGGGTTGGAAGAGAGAGAAAGTGAGATTGCAGGAGAAAAATAGGAGTTCCTTATATAGGCTGAGGGTAGGAGATCGATCTGGCTCTTGATGAGATCGATTTGCATTTGAATTTTTGGGACGATTTGGGGCAATTTATGCCTAGGAGATCGATCTGTCGAGGGGTGAGATCGATCTCTTTATGGCTTTATGAGATCGATCTGCTCCTTGAGGAGATCGATCTTCTCCCAAACAGAATCATTTGGAGATCGATCTCTTCCTCATGAGATCGATCTTCTCTCAAACAGAATCATAAGGAGATCGATCCTCTTCCATTGGAGATCGATCTGCTCCTTAAATTCCTCCTTCCTTGTCATTTTTAACTCACCAGATCGATCTCTCCTTCTCCCAGATCGATCTGCTCCTTATAACTTCATACTTATTTTAAACACTTAACATATAAATCTCCAATTATCATTCCCCAATTCACTTAGCTCAATAAATTATACTTCAAGTTTATATTACATAATTAAAATATGTCTGAAATTCTCAGATCTCACAAATGATGCTAAGTTGGGGTTGGATATGTTGGTATATTTGTAAGATTTAAGTAAATTGAATTATAATGATTTGGTGATGACATGAAGAGAAAACATTGAAACGCCTAATTTTGGGGTTTCAACCATCTTGAAGTTTTAAGGTTAGTGAATTTCATTTTAGGGTTATGATGAAGTATTAAGTTAAACAAGGCTATGTTAAGATGAATTTTAGGGTTAAAGATTAAAAAAAAAAATTTACGAGGCTAAGTTACGCAATGGAAACTTAAGTAAAGGAATTTATAAGACATGGATTGTGTTTATGGAATTGTAAGACTACTAAGGGTTAATTTAGTTAAATCAAATGAATTATGATGATAAGAGTGAATTATGATAAAGATTAAGTTTGATGGGTCAATTGGCGAAGTTAAGGAAATTAGAGAATTAAACTATGTAAAGTGAGCAACATAAGTAATATGCTTAAGGAAAGAAATAAGTTATGGAAAAATATTTGGAAAAAATATATTCTTGGATAAGAGAAAGAAATAAATTATTAAATTATTGAATTTATAAGGTATGTTTAAGGAGAACATTATGTATAAGGAAATTAATTCAAAAATTGGTTTGGTAATGTAGATAAGACCATTCGAAGAGGTTAATGGAGTAAGCTATATATTTGCATAGCCGAAAGTAGTCTTGGAGGCCGAATCGACTAGCTGCACTGCAAATTTAAATAAGAGACGTGTGCACGAGACCTTTTTGTTTGAAAATCACATGATTTTCAATTAAGCATTTTTAATTTAATTTAAATTAAGTGAAATTTATCAGAATTACGTTAGTTTCTTAAGTATGCCTTTTAAATTTATGAACTAAGGCCTAAGTTTAAGATTTAAGACCTAAGTTATGTTTTTTCTATATGAACCATGCATAAGCACAAGAAATTATTTTAAACTAAGTTATAAGTATAATTATTCGATTTATAAAAAAATCGAAAATCCCACTAAGTGCACTAAAATATTTGTTTTAATAAATTGCATAGTTTTAAATAAAACTTACATAAATTGAGTTTTTATTCGATTTTAAATAAATAAATTTAATTATTTGGTTTCACAACTCGATTTTAGCATTGTTTTCTTAGTGAGACTATCGAAACACGATTATGAATTCAGTTACGAATTAAGAGGACGATAATCCCGATTTTTAAGTTTTATGCTATAAATAAGTACAAGTTCATTAAGGAGATTATAATTCCAACTTTATGAATTATGATTTAAATAAGTTTTGCCTTAAGGGGATCACAAATCCTAAAGAATTATGCTTTTAAGATATGTTTTTGTGACTGTAGGCTTCCCTGGTACATGCACCATTGGCAATGCACAGCCAACCTCTATGCTACTAGGCATATATATTGCCGCTATGATTATATTAAGCTAAGTGGCAGCTAGACTTAGACACTTCTCCACCCTTCCTAGTACTCTCCGATCCAATGGGACTATGGACTTTAATCATGGCCATTAGATTACTTCCCTTTATTAGGACTTATATTATGATCACATGATACTGCACGGATAAATGCCTCGTCCTACTTATGTTATGACTATGTGTGAGACCCCGTATATGTATAACAGTATGTAAGTACTATGAATTCATAAGTGAAGTATATGTGATGTAAGTCCATAAGTTAATGTACACACTTGTAATAAGAGTTGTGATTGTACATACAAGTTACATTACGTCTGAATGTAAAGAAATGGACTTAAACATGTGGAGAATGTGAATAGAATGGATTATGAGTAATGTGGTAAATGGAATGAAGATTTGCATGAGTATGCACTCCCATTTTTGTTTATATTAAGTACCATTGATCATACAAAGATTCTACACAAGTTTTAATGTGTATGAAGTGAGGATGGATGCCATTTTCAAGTCTCAAAGATGATGGGATGAGAAAATGATCATGGCAACAAAATGAGATGTTTGAGTATGAGTTGCTGCAGAAGAAATGCAGAAAATCTGGGAATTATGAAGGGCAGATCGATCTCATGGGATGAGAGATCGATCTGGAAGAGCCAGAATGCTCTTATTTGGGCAAAGGAATAGAGCAGATCGATCTCCAATGGAGCCAGATCGATCTCCTAAGCATTCTGTAGTGAAAAGATCGATCCCCAAGCACCCAGATCGATCTCCTTAGCTCTCTGTTTGGGAGCAGATCGATCTCATGCTTCGACAGATCGATCTCATGCTTAAAATGTCGTGAAAAAGAGGGATTTAAGGGGACCAGATCGATCTCCTCTTGGACCAGATCGATCTCCTCAAGCTATTTCTATATAAGGAGTGCTGAAAATCAAAAAATTTTGGGAAAAACACAAACCTTCCACTTTCAACCCAAAAACCTAACTTTCTCTCTCTAAAATCAGTCACTTTCAGTGAGGTTTGAAGAGAGACCATTAGAGGCAAAGTTGCTCCTATCAAAGAGAAGAACAACATAGTTTGAAAGCATTTTCCCATTGTTGGTATTGAAGGAGTTAAGGGCATTGCCATTTGGAGCAAGAAGAGAAATCAAATTGGGTAAGATTCTAACACTCCAACTATGGTACATTGTTTATATAATTGATTTTGGAGTTGTTGGCATGAGTATGGATGGTTAGAAACTATCTAAATACATTGGAATGATTATGACCTAGAAATGGTCTAGAGTGAGAAAGTGAAATGTATGGAGATTAATGATGAATGAGATATGTAGAAGTTATTAATAGTGTTGTGGTATGATTTTAAGATGTGGTTAGTGGATAAATTATGAGATTTACCTAAAAGAGGTAAAATGTGGATTAAGGCATTGGTAAAATGCATAAGTGAATAATATTGACTAGTGAGGTCAATTATGGGTTAAGTACATTAACTCAATTGATTTAATGAATGAATCGCAGCTTTCGAGGATACGCCGAGGCGAGTTGAGCCATGAGCGTGAGAAGCTAAAAGGAAAGGAGTCACACCAAGTAAATCGAGGTAAGAGAATTGTGTGGAATCTTAGAGATATCTGTGCGCAATTTGGGCGCATTAAATGCTTTGCTAGAATGCATGTGACATTAGGAAATGATGTTGGGTGATTGAAGAGCAAAAGTTGGGAGTTTGATAAAATGTGCATGAAAACAAAAGCATATTGCTTTGAAAATCATGTTTTATTGCTTTTTAGCAAATGATTGGTAGGTTGGCTGACATTGAAATGATTTGCAAAAGAAATGAGTGTGTTTTGGTTTTGTTAACCATACTTTGCAAGTTTTGAGCCATCTACATGATTTCGTGAGTATGAAAGCGTGCAAGAGTATGACTCGCACGAGATTTGACGTGTTTTATACACATGAGTGCAAGAGGCACTAGTTTTCACATGGATTTCATAATTGTTTTGGCATTGTGCTTCGAGTTTGTCTCGCACTGGATGCCCACCTTGCATGTTGCCGTGTTTGGAGCTTCGAGTAGACTGGGTGTCACATCGATTAAATAGGCTCACACGTGCATTGTTTTGACATGATTAATTAGCCGTGTTAGGAGCTTCGGGTAGACAAGAGGTCGTACCGATTAAATAGGCTCACACGTGCGTTTGAGATGTGGCGTGATATGATGTATTGATTGGGTCCACGGAATACGTTGTACCGTGCATGTAGCATGGAGTACATTGTACCGTGTTGAGATGTGATGTGCCATCTTCGGACGAGATCTGCTATGGACCGGTGGGTAGGATTTGACCCACCTCTCGTGTGGAAGCAGATAGTGGTGATATCCCGCACACCTGATCCGTGTAGCCGGTACCACAGGTTATGTACATAGGCCTTGAGGTTATTACCTATTGTTGAACTGCCTATCTCACATGTCTACTGCTATTTGAGAATAAATCAATGTTTGAAAATGATTTATGGGTCAAGAAGGTCCGAGGGATGGGCTGAGACCTGACGTTGAATTGATTTGTTAATGGTTTTTTTATAGTGCACGGATGCATGATGTTTAATGCCATGCTTTATTGTGAAAATGCATGATGGGTAATGCCATGCTTTTATTGTGAATTATGCATGATGATTTATACCATGCTTTGAGTTGAAATGTGCACTTGATTTTAATAGCATGAATGCTTTACATACCATTAACACAATCATACACTCATGTTTTGAGATAAATGATGAATTAAATGCTTTTGAGCATGGCATCACGATCACGTAGATAGTGCAGTATCTACCTGTTCGCATGATTGCCTTACTGAGCGTGTGGTTTGCTCACCCCCCTTATTTTCCCCCTCTCTACAGAGAATTGAGTATAGAGTGAGCGTGACTGGAGGCGTTTCCCTTTTGGTAATCCGCTGCATCCCATCGCTAAAGGTATACACACTTGGATTATTTTGTATCTAAACTAGACATAGCACAGTAGCATTTTGTATGTAACTACTGGGGATGTAAAACAATGTAAACACATGTAACAACTCTGATATATATACATTTATACAAGTGTTTACTCATAAATAATGTTTCAAATTGAATTGGTATGGTGGAGTGAGTTAGACGTCGACACACAGCCCAACTATTATGAGTGTGGTTGTTCACGATCGAGGAAGGATGATTAAAGATTGATGCATGAAAATACGAAAAATTTATACGTATTTTGGTAAGTTGAGGGTCGTGACACTATGTTTTATGATTATGTTTTATGACTATGTTTTATGTAAAAAAACTTAAGTTATGAATTCATTATGATTATGCTTTTAAGCTACGAATTTGTTATGATTTATGTCTTTAAGCATGAAAGTAAGAATCTTAAGTAAGCTATGAACTATGCTTCGGTATGAACTTCGGTATGAACTATATTTCTTATCACTTTTAAGAAAGTTTTGATCAGTTTTAGATCAAAAATCATAAAAATAATTTGATCTACATTCATTATGATGCATAGCATGAATTTATGGTTTTTCGAACTTACCCTTGTTTCTACATTATTTTTAATCGGTATACGTACCTTACTGGGCATAAGCTCGCCCCCTTCTTCTTTCCCTTTCAATTACCTGTAGTAGCTTGGGTTATCATTTTGGAGTAGGGCATGGAAAAGTGTGTCTTCCACCTGCTGCTACTACCTTTGTTTTGAGGTATACAATCCTCTTTTGTAGATTAGTTTAGTATCTTCAAACATTTGTAATGCAAAGTTTATGTACTTTATGTTGGAATGTAAACACTATAATATTTTGATATGTATTATAGATTATAATGGATATCTAATGCAGTAGGTTTAATTGTATTGGATATCAATTATAGTCTCATTAAGGAGTGATGTGATACACATGATAATTTGAGATTTATGACTCCAAGAATATGTTATACTATGAATTGAAGTTTAAGTTTAAGTTGAAAAGTAAATCAAAAAATTATGAAATGATGTCACGAGATCACATTACGCACTATTATTGAGACCAAAGTAATATTGAATCGATAAATAAATTGGCTAAGTAAGAATCTACGTTGGATGTAGACAAACCTAAGTAAAGAAAAATTAAAAATTTATTCAAAAATTTAAAAAAAAATCGATATGTGAAAAAACGGGTAGATCCGAGTTAAATGAATAAGATCTATGTTGAATCCTTGTGTGGGCCCTACAATTTCCTTTCTTTTTTCCCTTTCCCTTCATCATTTTTCTTTTTCTTTTTTCTTCTTTTCTTCCGATCATCTTACTTGGTGGGCTAGAGGCTCATAACCCACTTTCTTACTTCCTTTTCTTTTTTTCCTTTTCCTTTTCATTTTTTTCTTTTTTCCTTCTCCTTTCTATTTCTACATAATTTTCTCTCCCTCTCACCTTAGAATTTGTCATGACCCGTTTTCGCGACTTACACCCTTCTATTGGTTGGGCTGTGAGTCAATGTTAGTTACCTCATTCTCATCCATTCAATCATTTCTTATCAGAGTTGCATAAAATAATATAGAAACTGTGTGATTTTTTTTTAACAAAGTTATCTACATCAGTTTCTGTTATATACATCCCCAAATACAAAAGGTAACGTTACTGTGCATTACTAAGCAGATACAAAATTTGCATATGTGTATACCTCGATACTGCTAGAGGACTAGAGAGCACAGTAGCAGGAATAAATGCAGCGGATACAATCTAATGCACAGAATCTGTGGAGGCGAAAAATAAGGGGGTGAGCTAACGCGCTCAGTAAGAAAAATATGAAAGCAGGTAGATAACCATACTATCTACATGCTGATAGTGTATACTTTAATACTTATAAAAACAGTACACACACTGAAAATGATGCAATAATTGTAATAACCACGTTTTCATTCACTGTCAAACACTTTCACTCATTTCTTTAAAACATTTCATTCGAGAATTTACAGTTCGATAAATCATTCATTAACACAAGTGCTCAATTTCATTGAACACGTTTTATGTTCATTATGCATGCTTTAACTCATTGTAAAACAAATGCATTTACTGAAAATGACAGCAATCTATGCGAAAACATTAATTCACTAGAAAACTTATTCAATTCACTTAGTTCACATAGCATACATTCCTTTCAAATCACATAACACCCACTTAGAAAACACTTTGCACTCAGCAAATTCAATCATAAATGAGACTTGGCTGGGATGTAATATCAATCACGGGGACATATGGCCATAGTCACTGGATTCCAGGCAATCACGGATCAGGTGTGCGGGAATCCCATGCTTAGGGAGGCGGATCAACCATCCTGTCAGCTCACTAAGATCACTAAGATATCACGGTACATCGTACTCCGTGGTTTACCTCACGGTACAACGTACTCCGAGGATCCTTATATATTGTGATATAGCTGAGGGACCGAGTAATCTTGAGGTCTACCATCTCAGTATCACTATCATCCATTTCCATGTCTCAAATTCACATGCGAGCAGGTCAGTGCAAGAACACATAGCATCACACGACGGCTGCAGCACGGTTTTGTACTCACACTACATCAAATCCATAAAACCCCGTGCGAACAGGTCAGTGCAAGAACACCTTGCATCACACGACGACTTCAGCACGATTTTTCTCAGAATCATCATAAGTTTAGGAATTCACCAGTGAGCCAGTCAGAGTACAAATACTTAATAATACCTAACGACTCCAGCATGAATTCAAAACCCAGTGCGAGCTCTTTAGTGTCTCACTCAGCTTACACATAGCTCTAACACCGATTTCATTCTCAAATTTAGTTTAAAAGTAAGTGCGAGCAAATCGGATAACCAATAGTACCACATTGGCTCTAGCACCTTTTTACTCAGAAAATCGATAGATGGCTCACTTTCGGTGAAAACGGTACTCAAAATCGAGTTCAGCATGGAAAATGGTGCAAAACAGAACAAGAGGGGTAATTTCCCGATGGTCACTCATCATGAAATTTCTCCCACTCAAGCATGCTTAACTTTGAAAAATGTGAAATTTAATGCAAACAGTAAAATCTTGAGCCAGACTATCATTCTACACTTGCAAAATAACTTTTCACGATAACGACACAGAAAGGATACACTTTATGCATTTATGCTTTTTCGATAATTTTACAATATAATTTCATCTGTAAATCAAATCTATATACTCTACAGTATTTATTTGCATACCGAAGGTAAGAAATATACGTATAGCTACCTCTAATAGCTTCCATAAATCCCTTACCTGAAATTGTGTCGATTGCGAATTCAATTTCCTCGATATCCTCGGATTAGTAGTCTAATTGGCTCCGGAGGTATTCTCGAAAGCCGAATCTTTCCTTGGTGGCACGTAAGTCGAGATCCGCTCGGACTCGCACACGTAGCCTACCGTTTTTTCGCTACACAGCAATATATATTTAAATCGATTAATTCCGGTCTAATATAAATTCAAATTAATTATCCAAAAAATAATTCGATCGATTTTCGACCACTTACCAGTCTACTGCTATGCCGAGATCACACTGAATTTTTTTCCAAATTTTTTTCTCTCTCCTTTGACTGAATCGGTTCGGACCGATTCAGACCCTTTCACACTGAACCGGTCCGATCCGATTCAGTGGAGACTTGGCCGTTGCCGGCGCTGCCGGCCGGTTCCTGGGGTGGGTCGGCCACCGTTGGGTGCGCCTCGGCCTGTGCAAGCTTCGCCTGGGTTGGCTCGGCCCAGATCGCCGTCGACGCCGACGAATCCTCCTTTCTTTCCCGCGGGCTTCTCCTCGCTGATCTGCCTTTCCGACAGCTCTCACAGCGCGTGCCGGCATCCAGTCGCCTCCTGGGTTGCCGGTCGTCCCTTGTCGGTGTCTTCCTCGCACTCCCTTGCAGCCGTTGCTCGCCGGTGGTGAGGAAACGGTGATTTCGATTTTCGGTCACTGTTTCCTCGCGCGATTTGCTTCGGTTTCTTCTTTTTTTTTCCACTTTTTTTTCAGCTTTCTGATTCTCCCTCTTTTTATATATATATATATAAATCTATATATTATATTATATTATACCTTAATATAATATAATATAATATATATCCCTAATATAATAATATATTTTATATAATATTATTATAATAATAATAAACAATTATTTTATATTATTATAATAATATTATAGTACCATAACCCGTATACATATATTTTATTTAATTTTGTTTCGAACAATAGATATATATGTACATCACATTCTATTTTTATAATTTCTTCGAAAATATAATTTATTTCTCTTTATTTCGGAGATAAATTCCCATTGTGGGGAAATTTTCGGGTTATCATTTTTCGGACTAACTTCCCTTCTTGGACTCCCTATATTTTCGCGTTTTGAGTCCCTATTTTCAATCCGTTTAACCAAATTTCATTCGGTTTATTTCGAATTTACTTAATCTCTTATTTCGATATTTTAAAATTTATCGATTTCTAATTACATCAGATAAACTCGAAATTGTATTATTTCTTCCTTATTTATTGATAGATCATAATTACATATTCAAATGACATATTCGAAAAGAAATAACACAAAAATTCGGGTCTTACATTTCCTCCCTCTTGAGAAATTTGGTCCTCCAAATTAAAACCAAGTCAATCCTCGAAGAGTCGGGGGTACTTCTCCCGCATCAGGCTCTCTAACTCCCACGTAGCCTCCTCTGAAGTGTGGTGTTGCTTGAGAACCTTAACAAGAGGAATCGTCTTTGACCTTAACACCTTCTCATTCCTATCCAGTATCCGGATCGGCTTCTCTACATACGACATATCATCATTGAGCTCCAACGGCTCATATCGATTCACATGTGTCGGATCTGGATGGTACTTTCGAAGCATCGATACGTGGAAGACGTTATGAATACCTGTTAGCTCAAGTGGTAACGCTAGCCTGTAGGCCTTATCTCCCACTCGCTCCAGTATCTCAAATGGTCCGATATACCGAGGGCTCAACTTACCCTTCTTACTTGTTGGCTCTACCGAGAGGGGGGGTGAATCAATTTTCTAACATTAATGGGAACTTTTAAATTAATCCTAATTTAATCAGCAATGATAGCGAGCAATACAATAAAATTAAACAATTTAATGCAAGATAGGGAAGAGAGAAACAAACACAATCGTTTATAGAGGTTCGGCCAAACTCTTGCCTACGTCCTCTCTCCTTGACCTTCTTGTCAAGTGCTTTCTTTCTCTCCTTCAACTGAAGTTACAATGTTCCTTTTTCAGGTTAAGGAATAACCTCTCTACCCTTTGCAATACAAAAATGTATTCACCCTTTTATAATTTTATCTCACTGAGGAACAATCCTCTTCTCTCTTAAGGTAAGGATGAATACAAAATTAAGCTTTTAGAGTGGGTAGGACAATTACAGCTTTTGCACTTAAGCTTATACAACAAACTCAATAAATGAGGAATAAAGACACAAGGAATGAAAGTATTAAACTCTTGAGAATGTAAGAAATGTGCAGCAATAGTGTCTCATTCTCATTGTCTTCAATGCTTGGTTAAATACTGAAGGATTGGTGGTTGGAGCATTAAATGCTATTTTTCCCGTTGAGATTTTTACAGAACTAGCCGTTGGGTACCTCCAGTAGAATGCCAGATCGATCTGCCATCTTGGCCAGATCGATCTCTTAGTTATAAATCCTGCAAGATCAAAGCAAAATAACACAAGGAGATCGATCTCATATATGAGCAGATCGATCTTTTATTTGAAAATGTTAGGGGAGATTGATCTGTCGAATAGAAAGATCGATCTTCCAATCTCTCTGTTTGAGGCAAGATCGATCTACAGATCGATCTATGATGCAATCTCGTAGTGGGGAGATTGATCTCTCAATAACCCAGATCGATCTCCTTAGCTCTTTGACTTTGAGAAGATCGATCTCTTCCTTACCAGATCGATCTCATAAGCTCTCTGTTTGAGTGTAGATCGATCTTACAGATCGATCTACTATCTTTGCTTTAAGGGAGATCGATCTCTTCCTAGATCAGATCGATCTCCTCAACTCCAGTATTAGGCAGATCGATCTCATAACTCATATAGATCGATCTCACTCTTCCTCAATACCTTTGTATAGGATCAAGGCTTGGCAGATCGATCTCATGTCTTCCTGAGATCGATCTCTCATCCAAGGCAAACCCAGGAGATCGATCTCTCATAACCCAGATCGATCTCTCATCAACAGAACTTAAAGTTCTGGTACTGATAACCTCTAAACATGTTTTATATCATCTTTACATTATTGAATTCACTTGTTTTGTCATTTCAAAATACATTAACTCAACAATCTCCCCCTTTTTGATATGACAAAACCTATTCAATCAACATGTTTAGTTGCCTATTTTCATTTTGCACAAACTCCCCCTTTTTGTAAACTCCCCCTTACTTTTGGCTTTTGATCTCTAAACTTTCTTAACTCCCCCTCATTTTAATCATTCCTTTTAAACCATTAGATATGATTCTTAAAGTCATTTAAACATGTTTTAACACACGCATGTGTTCTTAACATTATTTCTTCTCCCCTTTTTTGTCATATCAATGGTAAGAAGAAAATATAAACAATACTCGGTCATTTCAAATTAAAAAGTCATTCAATAACACAGAGGGCAGTTCATTCAAGCAAATTCAGTTCAAACAACAACGAGTAATGAAAATTGATAACAAAACTAGATCTAGCAAATAAGTCCTATGGTGGAGGAGGAAATCGATCCATGAGATCCTCAACGTGAGTGTGAGTGACTTGAAACTCATCAAACATCGCCTCCTGAGTCTCATGAAGATTTGCAAAGCCTTCATCCACTTTGTGGTTCAGCTCCTCGAACATTCGCTGCTGGGTTGCATGAAGGTTTGCAAAGCCTCCATCGATCTTTCTGTTGAGCTCACTCATCATCGTCACAATGAGCTCCATGCCAGCAGGTGAAGGTGCAGGTGCAGTGGGCTGAGGAGTCGAGGATGATGGACCCGCAGTCGGTGCAGCAGGTGGATCCATAGGCTCATCGGAGGGATCTTCCTCTATAGCTTCAGCAGACTGTTGTTCCCTCTTCTTCTTCCAGTCGCCCCGGAAGTCCTTGTAATAGCCCATGTGGTGGCGTGTCCCGATGTTGAGGACGCTCTTGGGAGAGGGCATTTCACACGTTTCGCAGATGCTATCCACTTTGAGTCATTGGAGAAAGTACGCCAATGGTTGCGAAAACACGATCGTTGTGGCTTGGCCGCGTACAATCTTCAACCAGTCTTGAAAGATAAAGTGGACGAGGTTGGGTTTTTGACTGGTGGAGTGAAGGTGGTGAATCCAGAACCTATCTAACCGCCTAATGGTGGAGTGACGGGTACCAAATGGTCGAAGGTTCCACGATATGATGAGGTGGAGTAGCCGGAGGTGCATCGGGAGATCACTCGCCTTATCCCCGGGAATATCAAACTCCAAAGGGACTTCCTCATCTTCGTATGTCAATCCTTCATCACGTATGTCGAAAGCGTGGGCTAGGATTTCAGTGTCTACGGCAATGGATTTTCCCATGACATACGTTGTAAACCCGAGAATATTACAGGGGTCGATAGGATCATAGGTGAGTTTGGCATTGGAAAAGAATGCTCGAACGATATTTGGAGGTACGGGAGTATTGATTTTTAGGAAAGACATCCAACCAAAATCTTCAAATTTGGACAGATACGAAAAATCAATGCGGTTTAGGAAAGAGAAATCGATTGTGCGCCAATGTTTAATTGGCATGGTAGAAAAATATTCTTCAAATCGCTTCCTTTTCGCAGGTGTTTTAAAACACCGATTGAAGGTAGCGACTGAAGAGGGAGGAATGGATTGGGAAGATGACCCTTGTTCTACATTCGATCGGGGAGGTTTTTGGCTTGCTCTTTTAAGTCTAGGCATGGTTCTAGACACGGGAATTACTCTAAGACAGGTTCACAAACAAAAATCAATGGAACAGTGACTAGATTTGCCCTAGAGTGAAATTGAATAGAAATCTTAAGAAATTTTTGAGAAAATAATAAGGAATGTGGGTTACTATACCAGTAAAAGAAGGAGAGAAGTGACGAAGACCGTACCAAGATCGATCTGAAGAGGAATCGAGAGAGGAGGTGCGAGGGAAGTTAGGGATTTTGAAGTTTGAGGATTTGAAATTTAGGGATTTTTCGCCAGTTTTTATAGTCCAGGGCACAGGAGATCTATCTGTCGAGACGACAGATCGATCTGTCATTTCCAGAAGCTGGAAGAGATCGATCTGTGGTTCCATAAGATCGATCTGCAGAATACAGAAGTAAAATGAGATCGATCTGTCGTATGCACAGATCGATCTGCTGTTTGACAGAGGCTTAGGGAGATCGATCTGCCAAATGCATAGATCGATCTTCAGAATACAGAGGCTTGAAGAGATCGATTTGTCGTATGCACAGATCGATATGCTGTTTAACAGAGACTTAAGGAGATCGATCTTATGGATAGAAGATCGATCTGCTTAGCTTAACCTTAATGCTTTAGGCTTGTTGGAAGTATGGAGATCGATCTATATTGATAGGAGATCGATCTCTCATCCTTGTTGCCCAGAAAAATCTTTATAGAACTCTTTTAAAATCAACTTAAAACCAAGATTTTGAAGTATAAATATCTTAAGGGATATTCATGAGTCCTAATTCACCTCTAAGGATACAAAACCTATCTCTATCAAGGGGTTTGGTGAATATATCAGCTATTTGATGTAAAGTGTCAATGTACTCTAGAATTATATCCCCTTTTTGCATATGGTCTCTAAGGAAATGATGCCTAATCTCTATGTGCTTGGTTCTAGAGTGTTGAATAGGATTTTTAGATAGATTAATGGCACTAGTATTATCACATTTAATAGAGACTTGTTTCATGTCAATACCATAATCTTTCATTTGTTGTTTAATCCACAACACTTGAGCACTACAACTACCTGCTGCTATGTATTCAGCTTCAGTTGTGGACTGAGCTACACTGTTTTGTTTCTTGGAGAACCAAGAGATTAATCTGTTTCCTAAGAATTGGCAAGTACCTGAAGTACTTTTCCTATCTATTTTGCATCCCCCAAAATATGCATCTGAAAATGCATGAAGTGCAAAGGTAGAGTCCTTGAGGTACCAAAGTCCTAGAGAGAGAGTGTCCTTAAGGTATCTAAAGATCCTTTTAGTTGCTAATAAATGTGATTCCCTGGGAGAGGATTGAAATCTAGCACAAAGGCATACACTAAACAGAATATCTGGTCTACTTGCAGTTAAATAAAGCAATGAGCCAATCATAGACCTATAGAGTTTAGTGTCTACACACTTACCACTTTCATCCTTATCAAGCTTGATGTTGGTGCCCATTGGAGTTGCTTGAGGTTTGCAATTGTCCATTCCAAATCGCTTAAGCAAATCCTTAGTATACTTTGCTTGATTGATGAAGGTTCCATCTTTTGTTTGCTTCACTTGAAGTCCCAAGAAGAAAGTGAGTTCTCCCATCATGCTCATTTCAAATTCTCCTTGCATGATCTTAGCAAACTCTTGACATAAAGACTCATTAGTTGAACTAAAAATAATATCATCCACATACACTTGTACAACTAGTAAATCTTTATTTTTATTTTTGATGAATAAGGTGGTATCCACTTTTCCTCTTGAAAATCCCTTTTCTATTAAGAATTTTGACAACCTTTCATACCAAGCTCTAGGAGCTTGTTTCAAGCCATAGAGTGCCTTAGATAATTTGAAAACATGTTCAGGAAATTCATGATTTTCAAAGCCGAGAGGTTGTTCAACATAGACTTCTTCATTACTGAAACCATTTAAGAATGCACTCTTTACATCCATTTGATATAACTTGAAGTTTTTATAGCATGCAAAGGCAAGTAACATTCTTATTGCCTCTAGTCTAGCTACCGGTGCATAGGTCTCATCATAGTCTATACCTTCCTCTTGTCTATATCCTTGTGCAACTAACCTAGCTTTGTTCCTTATGATCACACTATTTTCATCCATCTTGTTCTTGAATATCCATTTAGTTCCAATTATAGAGTGATCACTAGGCCTAGGAACTAGTTTCCATACTTTGCTTCTCTCAAATTGATTTAATTCTTCTTGCATTGCTAGGAACCAATTATTGTCATCTAAGGCTTCATTGACATTCCTAGGCTCTATTTGAGATATAAAGGCTATATATTGACACATATTTCTTAAAGATGATCTAGTTCTAACTCCAAGAGTTAGATCTCCTACTATTTCACAATCTTTTACATATCCTAACTCTCTTGGTGCTCTAGACTCTCTCTCTAATATCTCTATTTCTTCTTCATCTTCTTTATTCAAGTTAAGTTTTTCTAATAAATCATCTTTTACGTTTGGAATTTCCTCCAAGTTTTCATCAAATTTTCCAACATCCTCATCATTGGTTGAATCTTTAGATACATCATTTGACTCATCAAATATAACATGAATAGATTCTTCAACCATTAATGTTCTTTTGTTATATACTCTATAAGCCTTTGAATTCAATGAGTACCCTAGAAAGATTCCTTCATCACTTTTGGCATCAAATTTTCCTAAATTATCTTTACCATTATTTAAGACAAAACATTTGCAACCAAAAGGATGGAAGTAGCTAATATTAGGCTTCTTACCATTGTAAAGCTCATAAGGAGTTTTCTTTAGCATGGGTCTAATCATAACTCTATTAATTATATAGCAAGATGTGTTTATAGCTTCAGCCCAAAAATACTTTGGTAAATTATTCTCACACAACATGGTTCTAGCCATTTCTTCCAAGGTTCTATTTCTTCTCTCAACTACTCCATTTTGTTGTGGTGTCCTAGGGGCTGAAAAGTTGTGACTAATTCCTTGATCATTGCAATACTCATCAAATCCTATGTTTTCGAATTCCTTGCCATGGTCACTTCTAATACTAGTTATTGTATACCCTTTTTCATTTTGAGTAATTTTTGTATAGGCTATGAATTTTTCTAAGGCTTCATTTTTTACTCTTAAAAAGAACACCCAAGTGAACCTAGTGTAATCATCAACTATTACAAATCCATAGTGTTTCCCACCTAGGCTAGTTGTTCTAGTTGGTCCAAATAAATCTAAGTGAAGTAATTGAAGAGGCCTAGTGGTGGATACAATATTCTTAGGCTTAAATATTGTCCTTTTGTGTTTTCCTTTAACACAAGCTTCACATATATCTTCATGATCAAAGGATAGCTTGGGTAAACCTATGACTAGATCCTTTCTAGCTAACTTAGATAGCACATGCATGCTAGCATGGCCTAGTCTTCTATGTCATAACCAAGATTCCTTTTTATTGTCTACCATTAGGCATATATTTTCATTTTTGAGTTCATTAAGATAGACAATATATATTACCTTGCCTATGACCTATAAAAAGAACTTTGTTTGACTTAGGATCTACAACATGACATTTCATGCAATCAAAGATTACTTTGTAACCTTTTTCACAAAGTTGACTTATGCTTAGTAAGTTATGCTTTAGACCCCTAACAAGTAATACATTTTCTAATGAAAAGTAGTCATTACCTATTGAGCCACTTCCTTCAACTTGGCCTTTGGAGTTGTCCCCAAATGTGACATCTCCACCAACCTTTGATTTAAAAGAGTTGAAGTGGCTTCTATCTCCCATCATGTGCTTTGAGCATCTACTATCCAAGTACCATGCTTCCTTTGTTTTAGCTTTGTGGCCATGCTCAATCACCTACAAAAAGATTCAAACTCAAGTCTTAGGTACCCAAATTCTCTTGGGTCCTTTGAGGTTAGTGAATGCAATTCTTGATCCCTTTGGGATCCATTTTGCTAATGCATTAACATCCTTTGAGTGAATTACTTCTTTTGGAATCCATATCCTTTTTACCATTTTTCCTTTAAGAGATCTCATATTTATATTGCAATTATGTGATACATGTCCCTTTCTATTGCAATATGAACAAGAAGTTGAGAGTTTATTTATACTATTTCTAGCAATAAAGCTTTTAAGATGAGTCTCTCTACTTTTTGCATTATATCCTAACCCATTTTTGTCAAAGAATGCCCTTTGGGTCTCTAACATGCTATCTAACTTTTGTTGACCCATGTGGAACCTATTAAAGGAATTATGTAGGTTGCCATTTTTCTCTTTAAGGTCACAAATCTCAGAATTTGAAATTTCCAGTTTCTTTTCACATTCTAATTTGTCCCTTAGCATCAACTCATTTTCTTTTCTCAATTTGGATATTATCTTTTTATATTTCAAATTCATGCATTCATACTCTAATGCAAGATCATCAAAGGCATCTTGCAATTCATCAAATGAATATTCATTGAGGTTTGAAGTTACATTTTCATCCTCAATAGCCATGAAGCACAAGTTGGCAATGTCCTCATTTGATTCATCATCGGAGCAGTCACTATCGCTCCATGTTGCCACCATTGCCTTCTTTTTGTGGAACCTATCATTGGACCTTCTAAGAAGAGGGCAGTTAAATTTTATGTGTCCTGGTTTTTTACATTCATAACACACAATTGAATCTTTTCTACCTACTTCTTCTTGATCTCTCTTATTGTTTCTCCTATTACTACCACTAGCTCTCATTCTCATGAACTTGTTAAATCTTTTGGCAAACATTGTCATCTCAAGGTCCTCATCACTACCACTCTCATTCTTAATCTCCTCTTTAGCAGTGGATTTTAGAGCAACTCTCACTTTCTTGGGTGGCTCTTCATTTCTTCTTAATTTCATCTCATAAGTGAGTAGTGATCCTATTAATTCATCTAAAGACAATGTGTGAGGGTCCTTAGATTCCTCAATTGCAGTCACTTTAGCTTCCCATGATTTAGGTAAGCTATTTAATATTTTCTTGACCATCTCAATATTAAAGTAAATTTTTCCTAAGGACTTTAATCCATTAATTACATCCGTGAATCTAGTGAACATATCACTAATTGATTCTCCTTCCTTCATCCTAAAAAGCTCATAGTCATGTGTGAGCATGCCTACCTTGGTCTCCTTCACTTGTGTTGTACCCTCATGTGTTATTGCCAATTTGTCCCAAATTTGTTTGGCATTATCACAGCCGGAGACTCTATTGTATTCATTTGGACCTAAGGCACAAAATAATGTGTGCATAGCCTTAGCATTTAGCTGAGCACATTTAATGTCATTTGAATCCCATTCATCTTCTTCTTTAGGGATATCTCTTCCCTCTATTCTCTTTGTAGGGATTTGAGGTCCTTTAATTATAATCCTCCACACCTCATAATCATTTGCTTGAATGAATAACATCATCCTAGTCTTCCAATAGGCATAATGTTCTCCATTGAACATAGGAGGTCTAACCGTTGAGTGCCCCTCTCCTACCAAACTTGTTGCTACATTGTTGTGAGCCATTTGATCGTTTCTAACTCTTAGGAAGTTGTTCCTATGTGATTAAAGAGTCCTAGCTCTGATACCAATTGTTGGCTCTACCGAGAGGGGGGTGAATCGGTTTTCTAACTTTAATGGGAAATTTTAAATTAATCCTAATTTAATCAGCAATGATAGCGAGCAATACAATAAAATTAAACAATTTAATGCAAGATAGGGAAGAGAGAAACAAACACGATCATTTATAGAGGTTCGGCCAAACTCTTGCCTACGTCCTCTCTCCTTGACCTTCTTGTCAAGTGCTTTCTTTCTCTGCTTCAACTGAAGTTACAATGTTCCTTTTTCAGGTTAAGGAATAACCTCTCTTCCCTTTGCAATACAAAGATGTATTCACCCTTTTACAATTTTATCTCACTAAGGAACAATCCTCTTCTCTCTTAAGGTAAGGATGAATACAAAATCAAGCTTTTAGTGTGGGTAGGACAATTACAGCTTTTGCACTTAAGCTTATACAACAAACTCAATAAATAAGGAATGAAGACACAAGGAATGAAAGTATTAAACTCTTGAGAATGTAAGAAATGTGCAGCAATAGTGTCTCATTCTCATTGTCTTCAATGCTTGGTTAAATACTGAAGGATTGGTGGTTGGAGCATTAAATGCTATTTTTCCCGTTGAGATTTTTGCAGAACTAGCCGTTGGGTACCTCCAGTAGAATGCCAGATCGATCTGCCATCTTGGCCAGATCGATCTCTTAGTTATAAATCCTGCAAGATCAAAGCAAAATAACACAAGGAGATCGATCTCATATATGAGCAGATCGATCTCTTATTTGAAAATGTTAGGGGAGATCGATCTGTCGAATAGGAAGATCGATCTTCCAATCTCTCTGTTTGAGGCAAGATCGATCTACAGATCGATCTGTGATGCAATCTCGTAGTGGGGAGATCGATCTCTCAATAACCCATATCGATCTCCTTAGCTCTCTGACTTTGAGAAGATCGATCTCTTCCTTACCAGATCGATCTCATAAGCTCTCTGTTTGAGTGTAGATCGATCTTACAGATCGATCTACTATCTTTGCTTTAAGGGAGATCGATCTCTTCCTAGATCAGATCGATCTCCTCAACTCCAGTATTAGGCAGATCGATCTCATAACTCATATAGATCGATCTCACTCTTCCTCAATACCTTTGTATAGGTTCAAGGCTTGGCAGATCGATCTCATGTCTTCCTGAGATCGATCTCTCATCCAAGGTAAACCCAGGAGATCGATCTCTCATAACCCAGATCGATCTCTCATCAACAGAACTTAAAGTTCTGGTACTGATAACCTCTAAACATGTTTTTATATCATCTTTACATTATTGAATTCACTTGTTTTGTCATTTCAAGATACATTAACTCAACATTACTGAACCTCATAAACCCTTTCGAGGGAGAAACTCTCAAGAACACTGAATCACCTACAGTGAACTCTAATGGCCTCCGTCTCGTGTCAGTATAACTCTTCTGTCTGCTTTGAGCTGTCCTTAATCTCTCACATAACAACTGAACAACCTCATAGGCTTGCTGCACTAAATTGGGAGCGAAAACTTTCCTATCACCCACTTCTTCCCAACCAACAGGAGAACGATACCGTCTGCCATATAATGCCTCATATGGTGCCATCCCGATACTCGAGTGATAACTGTTATTATAAGCAAATTCGGCTAATGGCAAGTGATCATCCCAGGAGCCTCCAAAATCCATAACACTCGCTCTCAACATATCCTTCAATGTCTGGATAGTCCTTTCTGACTGACTATCAGTCTGAGGATGAAAAGCTGTACTGAAACTCAATTGGGTTCCCATAGCTTCCTGAAAGTGTTCCCAAAAGTGGAAAGTGAAGCGAGAATCCCTATCTGATACAATGCTCACTGGAACACCATGTTGCCTCACAATCTCCCGTACGTACAACTCTGCCAAAGTACTCAGAGTATCTGTGGATTTCATGGCCAAAAAGTGGGCGAATTTCATCATTAACCTGCTGACATACGAGACACCTTACCACAAACTCTGCGATATCTATCTTCATCCCTGACCACCAATACACTCTCCGAAGATTTTGATACATTGTGTTACTCCCCGGATGCAATGTCGATGAATGAGCTTCTGTCAAAATCAATCTCTTTAGTTCTGGGTCATCGGGAATGCAAATCCTGCCTCTAAACCTCAGTAGGCCATCATCACTCATAAAGAAATCGACCACATCACCTCTCTAAATCTTATTCACCCGATCATCACACAGCGGATCGGCATACTGAGCCTGTAGTATCCAGTCAATCAAATCCAGCTCCACTCGCAGGCTAGCTATCACACAGTCACTATCAGTATTAAGAGGGTCTATATCCAAACTGAGGTGAGCAAACTGCTCGAGCAGCTCATATTCCCTGACCATCATGTGCGATACCATTCCAAGACTCTTTCTGCTCAAGGCATCAGCCACAACATTAACCTTTCCCGGATGGTACAATATCTCACAATCATAATCTTTCAGAAGCTCTATCCACCTTCTCTGCCTCATATTCAACTCTTTCTGTGAAAATATATATTTGAGGCTCTTATGATCTGTAAACACCTGAAATTTCTCACCGTACAAATAGTGGCGCCATATCTTCAATGCAAATACCACAGCCGTCAACTCTAAATCATGGGTCGGGTAGTTTCTCTCATGGTCCTTAAGCTGTCTGGATCCATAAGCGACTACCTTCCCGTTTTGCATCAACACACAGCCTAATCCCTGTCCCGAGGCATCTGTATACACTGAAAAACCTCCTGAGCTGGTGGGTATGGTGAGAATAGGTGCGGTGGTCAGTCTGTGCTTCAACTCACAAAAATTTTTCTCACAATTATCATCCCACTCAAATGTCGCATTCTTCCGAGTGAGACATGTCAACGTAGCAGCCAATTTAGAGAATCCCTCTACAAACCGTTGATAATAACCTGCCAAACCCAAAAAACTGTGGATCTCTGTAACTGTCTTGGGTCTATCCCACTGTACCACAGCCTCTATCTTGGACGGATCCACTGACACCCCATCTTTTGAGACTACATGACCCAAAAATGATATCTCATTCAGCCAAAAATCACACTTACTGAGTTTAGCATACAACTCTTCATCTCGAAGGGTCTGTAACACTGTTCTCAAGTGTTGCTCATGCTCTTCCCTAGACTTCGAGTACACCAATATGTCATCTATAAAGACAATCACGAATCTGTCCAGGTATGGCTTAAACACATTATTCATCAAAGCCATAAATGCTGCAGGAGCATTCGTCAACCCAAATGGCATAACCAGAAACTCATAATGGCCATAACGGGTACGGAACGCTGTCTTGGGCACATCTCCAATCTGAATTCTCAACTGATGATACCCAGACCTCAGATCAATCTTCGAAAAGATCTGTGCTCTTTGTAACTGATCCAACAGATCATCAATACACGGAAAGGGGTACTTATTCTTGATGGTAGCCTTATTCAACAACCGATAATCGATGCACAGTCGGAGTCTCCCATCCTTCTTCTTCACAAATAGAACCGGTGCTCCCCAAGGTGAAACACTCGGTCTGATGAACCCCTTATCCAACAACTCTTGTAACTGCTTCTTTAGCTCCTCTAATTCCACTAGAGCCATTCTATATGGTGGTTTGGATATCGGTTCAGTACCAGGCACCAAATCAATACAGAACTCCATCTTCCTGTCGGGTGGCAACCATAGTAACTCATCCGGAAAGACATCAGAGAACTCTCTAACCACTAGGATGTCAGTTAATTCTGGGTGTACCTTATCCATATCAACCACGTATGCGATAAAACCTTCAACACATCAATATTTAATTCGTTAGTACAGTCATTTGTTCATTAAACAACTTAACATACTCTTTCATTTCTTTTCAAATCTTACAAGATACTTTTCGGGGGTGGAAAACATTACCGTCTTAGCATAATAATCTAAAACAGCATGGTTTGCAGTCAACCAATCAATTCCTAATATTACATCAAAATCCTTCATATTTAGTAGGATGAGATCAGCCGACATATCTTTTTCCCCTACTTTCAACTTACAACCATTACAGACATACTCTGTCATGACATTCTCTCTAAGTGGAGTACTTATAAGCAAAATCCTACCGAGAGGTACAGGTATTACATGTTCTATCAATTTACATGCAAAGGTAGGCCATATAAATGAATGCGTGGCACCAGGATTAATCAATGCTAATGCTTTCAAATCAAAGACTAAGATGGTACCTTCAATCACATCCTTCGAAGTCTTAGCAGAAGCCTGGTCCAAAGCAAACACTCGCCCACGACCAATAACTTGCTTCCCCTTCTCCCCAACTGTGGCTTTCCTCTTAGGAGCAGGTGTATCAACTGTGGCTCTCTCTGGCTCTTTGCCCTTCTGAGGGGCTGTCTCAACCAGTTCCGGGCAATCACGTATCATGTGCCCTGGCTTACCACACCTGTAACAAACTCTAGTCAATACCGGACATGGCCTACTCCCATGATATCTACCACACACTCTGCATGACTCGGTGGTAGGTCGGGGTCCACTAATAACAATGTTCCTCGGTGCTGGAGGTAAATCTGGATACACTGGAGGCTTAGCAGGCCTCTCTCGTACCTCCTCAATCTTAGGCCCCTTACCGAAAAATCTTCGACCCTTTCGGAACCCTCTGTCATCAACTGACCTCTTCTGGTCTCTATCTTTGCCCTTACCACTCCTGTTCAAGTCTGAGACATGCAACTCATAATCTTGCTCACACAGCTGAGCTCTGCGTACTGCCTCCTCATAAGTGGTAATATCCAGTGGAGCTAGTCGAGCTCTAATGGAAGGTCTCAGTCCCTCAAGGAACTTCTGAACCTTTCTCTCTTCCAGGCCCATGGTGATTGTATCATATCTGCCCAGGGATGTAAATCCAGACTCATACTCATCCACTGTCCAGTTCCCCTGAGTCAATGTCATGAACTCCATCTGTATCTTCCTCCGTGCAGTGGCTGGAATGTACTGCCTCCGTAAGGCATCTAGAAATATGTCCTAAGTCACAACTGGGTGTCGGGCACTCCATCGGCTGTGTGGCCACCCACCAATGCTTGACCTCATCCTCTAACACAAAAGTCGCAAAGGTGACCTTCTCTATGTCTGAGCAATGGAAGAATCTGTAGAGCTTCTCCATATTACGTAACCAATGCTCAGCTAACACTGGGTTCTTCACCCCATTAAACGAAGGTGGTCCAAACTTTCGAAACTCTCTCAATCTACCCAAATCACAATCATAAACTCCCTCTCCACTAACCTGTTGTGGAACTACAGGGTCCTGATCTTATGGGAGGACGTCCTGAACTGGAGGGGGAATGTCTTGAACTGGAGGGGGTACAGGGATCTCTGCCTCTGCAGCCCAAGGTCTCAGTGCAGGCTGTACAGGTGCAAGTGCAGGTGTCTCAAGAGCAGCTGCCTGACCAGTAGGGTTCGCCTGATCGGCTATGCCCTGTCTACCCTCAATCTCAGCCATCACCTGTGTCAACAACCCTATGATAGTGTCTACACTCCGCTCTAACCGCGCTATATGTGTATCTGCTGTATCACCATAATCAAGTGGAGCTCTAGCAGAACTAGACCCACTACGCCTCTCGGGCTCATCTCTGCGCCCATGAGAGCGCAAACTCTCACCTCTACTACTGCGACGTCTATCTGACATCCTGCATACACAACAAGTTTCTCAATCTAAATCTAGCTCGGTATACACAATTGTATCTAAATAATGCACAGTATTTTAGGGATATATATTTTTCCTAATTACTAGCACTGACTTACTTCAGACCAACTTCGCTCTGATACCACCTCTGTGACGACCCGTTTTCGTGACTTACACCCTTCTATTGGTTGGGCTGTGAGTCAATGTCAGTTACCTCATTCTCATCTATTCAATCATTTCTTATCAGAGTTGTATAAAATAATATAGAAACTGTGTGATTTTTTTTTAACAAAGTTATCTACATTAGTTTCTGTTATATACATCCCCAAATACAAAAGGTAACGTTACTGTGCATTACTAAGTAGATAAAAAATTCGCATATGTGTATACCTCGATACTGCTAGAGGACTAGAGAGCACGGTAGCATGAATAAATGCAGCGGACACACTCTAATGCGCAGAATCTGTGGAGGTGAAAAATAAGGGGGTGAGCTAACGCGCTCAGTAAGAAAAATATGAAAGCAGGTAGATAACCATACTATCTACATGCTGATAGTGTATACTTTAATACATATAAAAATAGT
Source organism: Firmiana major (assembly GCA_033439115.1). Lineage (NCBI taxonomy): Eukaryota > Viridiplantae > Streptophyta > Magnoliopsida > Malvales > Malvaceae > Firmiana > Firmiana major. The sequence continues at coordinate 30,889,027 of CM065913.1, read as the reverse complement.
ACACACACTGAAAACGATGCAATAATTGCAATAACCACGTTTTCATTCATTGTCAAACACTTTCACTCATTTCTTTAAAACATTTCATTCGAACATTTTCAGTTCGATAAATCATTCATTAACACAAGTGTTCAATTTCATTGAACACGTTTTACGTTCATTATGCATGTTTTAACTCATTGTAAAACAAATGCATTTATTGAAAATGACAGCAATCTATGCGAAAACATTTATTCGCTAGAAAACTTATTCAATTCACTTAGTTCACATAGCACACATTCCTTTCAAATCACATAACACCCACTTAGAAAACACTTTGCACTCAACAAATTCAATCATAAATGAGACTTGGCTGGGATGTAATATCAATCACGGGGACATATGGCCATAGTCACTGGATTCCAGGCAATCACGGATCAGGTGTGCGGGAATCCCATGCTTAGGGAGGCAGATCAACCATCCCGTCAGCTCACTAAGATCACTAAGATATCACGGTACATCGTACTCCGTGGTTTACCTCACGGTACAACGTACTCCGAGGATCCTTATATATTGTGATATAGCTGAGGGACCGAGTAATCTCGAGTTCTACCATCTCAGTATCACTATCATCCATTTCCATGTCTCAAATTCACATGCGAACAGGTCAGTGCAAGAACACATAGCATCACACGACAACTGCAGCACGGTTTTGTAGTCACACTACATCAAATCCATAAAACCCCGTGCGAACAGGTCAGTGCAAGAACACCTAGATCACACGACGACTTCAACACGGTTTTTCTCAGAATCATCATAAGTTTAGGAATTCACCAGCGAGCCAGTCAGAGTACAAATACTTAATAATACCTAACGACTCCAGCATGAATTCAAAACCCAGTGCGAGCTCCTTAGTGTCTCACTCAGCTTACACATAGCTCTAACATCGATTTCATTCTCAAATTTAGTTTAAAAGTAAGTGCGAGCAAATCGGATAACCAATAGTACCACATTGGCTCTAGCACCTTTTTACACAGAAAATCGATAGATAGCTCACTTTCGGTGAAAACGGTGCTCAAAATCGAGTTCAGCATGGAAAATGGTGCAAAACAGAATAAGAGGGGTAATTTCTCGATGGTCACTCATCATGAAATTTCTCCCACTGAAGCACGTTTAACTTTGAAAAATGTGAAATTTAATACAAACAGTAAAATCTTGAGCCAGTCTATCATTCTACACTTGCAAAATAACTTTTCACGATAACGACACAGAAAGCATGCACTTTATGCATTTATGCTTTTTCGATAATTTTACAGTATAATTTCATCTGTAAATCAAATCTATATACTCTACAGTATTTATTTGCATACCGAAGGTAAGAAATATACGTATAGCTACCTCTAATAGCTTCCATAAATCCCTTACCTGAAAATGTGTCGATTGCGAATTCAATTTCCTCGATATCCTCGGATTAGCAGTCTAATTGGCTCCGGAGGTATTCTCAAAAGCCGAATCTTTCCTTGGTGGCACGTAAGTCGAGATCCGCTCGGACTCGCACACGTAGCCTACCATTTTTTTCGCTACACAGCAATATATATTTAAATCGGTTAATTTTGGTCTAATATAAATTCAAATTAATTATTCGAAAAATAATTTGATCGATTTTCGACCACTTACCAGTCTACTGCTGTGCCGGGATCACACTGAATTTTTTTCCAAATTTTTTTCTCTCTCCTTTGACTGAACCGGTTCGGACCGGTTTAGACCCTTTCACACTGAACCGTTCCGATCCGGTTCAGTGGAGACTTGGCCGTTGTCGGCGCTGCCGATCGGTTCCCGGGGTGGGTCAGCCACCGTTGGGTGCTCCTTCGCCTGGGGAAGCTTCGCCTGGCTTGGCTCGGCCCAGATCGCCGCCGACACCGGCGAATCCTCCTTTCTTTCCTGTGGGCTTCTCCTCGCCGATCTGCCTTTTCGGCAGCTCTCACGGCGCGTGCCGACGTCCAGTCGCCTCCTGGGTTGCCGGTCGTCCCTCGTCGGTGTCTTCCTCGCACTCCCTCGTAGCCGTTGCTCACCGGTGGTGAGGAAACGGTGATTTCAGTTTTCGGTCACTGTTTCCTCGCGCGATTTGCTTCGGTTTCTTCTTTTTTTTTCACTTTTTTTTCAGCTTTCTAATTCTCCCTCTTTTTTATTTTTATATATATAAATCTATATATTATATTATATTATACCTTAATATAATATAATATATATCCCTAATATAATAATATATTTTATATAATATTATTATAATAATAATAAACAATTATTTTATATTATTATAATAATATTATAGTACCATAACCCGTGTACATATATTTTATTTAATTTTGTTTCGAAAAATAGATATATATGTACATCACTGTAAGCATTAAAAAAATAAGTAATTAGTATTATTAGTTAATTAAATTAAATATTTAATTAATTAATAATTTCTAATAAATTGGTGATAAATGAAAATTATTAACCAATTGTATTATCTCTAATTAAATTAAATTAATTAGAGATAAATCCTGGAGTGATTGAGTCCCTTTTTAACTCTCTACCATCAATCATTATAAATAAAGAGCTCTTCCACACTCAGAAGACACTCAGAAGAAGCAGACAGAAAGCACTGAAGAAAAGCATAGCACACAGAGAAGAGAAGTCTCAGCCCCCTCAGAGAATTGAAAGCCTGCAGAATACCGGCCGTTCTCCGATCAAGCCTTCTCTTCAATCAAGTCTTTTCTTCAACAAAGTCGTCAGCAAATCTACAAGAGGACAACAAGTCATAGACCGTTCTCTCAACAATCAGTCGCGCCGCTACAAATCCACGAGGAACCACAGACCGTTCTCTCAACGACCAGCCACGCCGCTGCAAGTTCAAGAGGAACAACAAGCCCTTTGGCCGTTTCTCTCAACAATCACTCATTCCACTCCGTCGGGATTAAGCGTCACGCCCTCGACAAGTGCAATCAGGAGACCAAATCAGAGGATCATAATTCTTTTTGTAAAGAATTCAAAACAGAGACTTGTACTCACACATAAATACAAAAATTGAATTTTGTCACTAATTCGTGTTTTAATTTTTCAGACGCGAAAATTTGTGTATACAAATTTTTGGCACGCCCAGTGGGACATCTCTGCCTCTCATCTCGCTCTCCATTATCAATCAAGATCAACCAATTGCTCAGATCTATGGCTCCAAAGACTGCTGCACCAAGTCACAAATTCAATCCTGCTGCAACCGTGCAACCTAGTAACACTGGACCGACGACTCGTGCTAGAGTACGATATCTTACAACACAAGGTCAAGATTTAATGGGGCCAACCAACGATGCTGCTCGTCAACCTGTCATCTCGATGGATCTTTTGGCAGGAAGAAAATCTGCTTCACAAGTACCAACGGAACAATCAGCGTCTACTCTCCAAACCATGTCTGCGATGGTTACTAATGCGACTACTTTAGAGTAAAGGATCTCTGAAATGGAGAGGATGATGTCAACTCTGCACAAGATAGTAAAAGAAAAGGATGCTGAAATTGTAATGTTGAAAAGTCAACTGGAAGCTCAACACGACGAAGAATCCAATGATAACCCAGCACCAAACAAACCAACTGCTGAAGCCGCTAGAAAACTAAAAGCAGTTCATGATGCTAAAAACCCCGAAGTAAACGGATCATCGTCAATATCAGTTGGGTCTTTGTCTATTCAACAACTACAAGAGATGATTGTGAATACCATCAGGGCTCAGTATGGTGGATCGTCATCTAAATCCTATTATGCATACATTAAACCGTACACGAGGAGAATTGATGATTTAAGGATGCTGACAAATTATCAACCTCCCAAGTTCCAGCAGTTCGATGGGAAGGGAAATCCATGTCAACACGTGGTGCATTTCGTGGAGACATGTAACAATGCAGGAACATACGGAGATCTTCTGGTTAAACAGTTTGTAAGGTCGCTGAAAGGAAATGCCTTTGAATGGTATACTGACTTGGAATCTGAGTCTATTGATAGCTGGGAACAACTTGAGAGTGAGTTTCTCAATCGTTTCTTTAGTACTCATCACACAGTGAGTATGACAGAGCTAACTAATACCAAACAAAGGAAGGACGAACCAGTCGTTGACTACATCAACAGATGGAGAGCGTTAAGTCTTGATTGCAAAGATAAGCTGTCTGAAATTTTTGCTGTTGAGATGTGTATCCAAGGTATGCATTGGGAACTTCTTTACATTCTCCAAGGGATAAAGCCGCATACTTTCGAAGAATTGGCCACCCGTGCTCATGACATGGAGTTGAGTATTGCTCATTCTGGTAACAAAAGTTCTTCGATTATTGATCCTAGGAGAGACAAGAAGGATTTCAAGAAGGTTGAGAGGCCTTTAAAGAGCACTGCTAAGGAGTCTTTGTTTGTTGAGACTAAACCTTTAAAATTTTCCTCCAAAGGCACTAAGAAGGTTGAGGAAAATATCAGGCGGCCTCAAATGAGAAGTAGACAACACCTGAGCTTTGAAGAAAGAGAAGCAAAGAAATATCCTTTCCCTGATTCAGATGTGCTTGACATGCTGGATCAACTCCTGAACCAGAAGCTGATTGAACTTCCAGAGTCCAAAAGGCCAGGAGAAAAGGGAAAAGCTACCGATCCAAAGTATTGCAAGTATCATGGCATCATTGGTCACCCCACTGAAAAATGTTTTGACCTGAAAGATTTGATAATGAAGCTAGTGAATGAGTGCAAGATTGAACTTGATATGGACGACATAGTATAGTCAAATCATGCTACTTTCACTTCTTTGCCTACAAAAGGCATAACGTATCAATTGATTCAATTTGGCTGCTTGGAACCTGTTGCCCTGCCAGTTGCGGTAACAAGCTCAATTACTAGCTCTTTTAAAGATGTTGAATCTGCTGCGGATGATGAAAAACAATGGACATTGGTAACATGACGAAAATCATAAAAGTGATATGTCTGATCCGTAAACCTTCCTTTTCAAAAGGGAATTCAGCAGATAAATAACTCGCATCCATGTTCGGGACAGAAGAAAACTATGAAGCATCCCCAATTTCAAAATTTTTTAAGGCAAAAGCCTCGAAAACAAATAACACTAGAAGAATTCTTTCCTAAAGGTTTTCTTAGGGAAGAACAAATGAGTGTTGGTGTTCATACGGTTTCGTATAAAGAGGAGTCAGAGAGAGAAAGCTCAAAGGCTATTAAGGCTCGAGAAGATGGCCAGACGAAAATAGTCCGGGAAGAATGCCTTAAGATCTTGAAAGGGATCTCTTCTCATCTTACCATCTACGAGTTGTTGCAGTATCCAAAGGCAACACGTGACGCGATTGCGCATGCTTTGGAAAACTCAGAAATTTACGCTGCACATCTTCCAACTCCCACAAAACCTGCTTCAGATGATAGTTTTTGTGATTACTGCTTGACAACTCTTGCATTCACAGATGAAGATCTGTTGTTAGGATCAAAACCCCACAATCGGTCACTTTATGTTTATGGATACATCCGAGAACAAAGGGTGAATCGCATGTTGGTCGATAATGGGTCTGCAGTTAATATCATACCCAAGGCAACAATGGAGGAACTTGGCATAACAATTAATGAATTGTCAAAAAGTCGACTTTTGATCCAAGGTTTCAATCAAATGAAGCAACGTGCTTTGGAAATAATACGAGTGGATGTTGCGATCGGTGAATTAACATCGAGTACAATCTTCCATGTCATCGACACTAGAACTACATATAAGTTGTTGCTTGGGCGACCTTGGATTCATGCAAATGGCATTGTACCTTCTACACTGCATCAATGCCTAAAGTTTTATCGAGACGGACCGAGAAAGGTTGATGCTGATTTAAAACCATTCAATGAGGTCGAGTCTCACTATGCTGATGCAAAGTTCTACTTAGAGAACTGTGATATAAAAGAAGTTTTACCCGCTCAAGTGCCGAGCACCGAAAAAATTAAAATTAAGGGTAAAAAGAAAATAGACACTACTGTGATGAAAGAGTCTTTAAATGCATCCCTTGAGGGTATTCCTAAGCTTACATTGGAAGATATTGTAAAGGACAACCCAGTCAAATCTTCACCCAGCGAGGCAAAAGAAACTCCAGTTCTTCGCTATATTCCAAAGGCTCGTCGCAAGGAAGGTCAATTGCCATTCTTGGAATGCTCAGAATTTAATCAAGCAGAGTTTTCTCCTGACAAGATAAAAGAAGACATAAAATTGTTGAAGGATGCTTGCACATTGCCTCTAACTAACATGGCTCATAGTCAAGCCAAGAAGCCGTTGAAAGGGTTCGTTCGACCGTCCCAAGGCGCAATAGAACATGGGACTTTTCCTCAAGGTCGCACTGTTAAAAATTACGATCCAAAGGCTTATAAACTGATCGCTAAGGCTGGTTTCGACTTTTTCAAGTCATCATCTATGAATGAGTTGCATGATGGGAAGACGACTGCAAAGTTGCAAGGGATCATTGAAACTCATAAAAAGCTGATAAACAAGTCAGATGGGAAACCTTTTCCAAAAGATGGATTAGGATGTGAATCCCAAAACCCGGTACGAATTCGTGTTGGCAGGAAGAATAAATTGGTCAGTACTCAACACACTTCGGTGGAGGTTACTGAAGAATGTGATGAACCAAAAGCTTCTCCAACTCATCCTTCTCAAAACACTACTCGTGTGTCAGTATTTGATCATTTGAGAATGTCAGCATCTCGTATTTCAATGTTTGATAGACTGAATGTCCCTCACCCTGAGTTACGTCAAACATCCAGAAGACGCAATTCAGTTTTTGATAGATTAAACGCTTCAAAAAGTGAAGTGCATCAAGAAGAGAATCAAAACTGCACTGAACTGACGGATGATAAAGAAATCCGAAGCTCGATTCCATCTCGCATGAAGAGGCGTTTAGAGCTTGAAATCTCTGCAGAAGGGCCATTGAAAGTGCGATGTCATACTGTTGTAGACACCAATTCATCTGTACGTCTCGATGAGGATGAGACACAAATTCATCATGTAACCATCCAAGAAAGGATAGATGATGAATCGTCAAAGATGAGCTTGAAGAGCCATCCGAAATTGAAGAAGAAGCTCCTGTGTCTTTAGAAGACGGGGGGCAAGCGACTGTCGACGAACTTCAAAGAGGTAAATCTTGGCACCTCACATGCACCGCACCCTATATTTTTGAGTGCACAACGTCCAATAAAAAAAAACCTGCTAGATTGAAAACCCCATTGGGGCGGTCTAGGCAAAAATTAAGGCAAAGCCTGCTAGATTGAAAACCCCATTGGGGCGGTCTAGGCAAAAATTAAGGCAAAATAATAAATAAATAAATAAATGAACTACGTAATGACTTGATCCTTCTCTTAGAAGGTACGTAGGCAGCTTAGGAAATCCCTCCATCCTAAGTTCAGTCACACCAAAAAAAAATCATCATAATGATTAAAGTCCTATATGACATAGATGAAATGCTGAAAATGTCTATTACAAATAAAATAAAATAAAACGCTCAAGTAATATCTAGGACTTGCTGCTCCAACTGTCGACCAAAGAGTCTCGATGAGTTTGCAATGCTCCTCTAAGCTCTTCAATGTTTTCCATATCTTCATCAGCAATGGAAACCGTGGCCTTTAATTCAATCATGAGCTTTTCAAAAAAAGCGATTTCATCATTGGCCTTGCTTACTTCAACAACTCGAGCATCCAAATCAGTCTTCGCCTTCAATTCCTCTTTCCGAATTAAATGCAACTTCTCTTCTAGTGCAGCACGTTCATCTTGCAAAACCTAAAGCTTTGTGACTTGTGCTTCATAATGTTGTTGCTTCAATGTCAATGAAGACTTAGCGCATTCCAGCTGTTCTGTTACTTCAACCTTCTTCCTTTCTAAAGTTTTTTGAGAAAGATGACCATCAAGTTCTTTCTCAAGACACAATAATGCCTTCACCTCCCCAACATAGGAGTCAACAATCTTTTTTAAGGAAGTCGAATCACCATGCAAACTTTCAATGCCTGAATAAATAGTGGAAGCATCTTCGTAAAGCTTGCTAACTTGAGAAAAAGAGGCATCTCTAAGTCGAAGTAAGAAATCATGTCCGATCCCTTTAATGGCTTTTTCAAAAATCTTAGAAGAATACTTGCCAGGATGATAAGTCGAAACAGAGATAGTATCTCATTCAAGAGAGCGATTGATTGGCAACTGGGGCGGATCCTGATTAGGAGGTTTATTCCCAACTGTGTCGTCACCTCGAGCTCTCTTAGTGGATCAATTGATTGAAACAGACTTAGAGCTACCCTTAGCTGAAGATGTGGAGCCTATTTTAGTAGACAACTGTTTCACTTGGTTTCGAACTTTACCAACATCACTTACAGATTCCTCACTTTTTGAAGCTCATCATCGGGCATGATATTTTTAACCTGGTCAATAGTATTTTTCTTTGTCTCTTTCTTTAACATCTCTGTAAGAGGAATCGCATCATCACCGGTCGAATCAGCAACTTCTTCCTGTGCAATCGGAGTCCTCTTCTCAGACTCCCCGCGATCAGTTTCAGGACATCTCCTTTTTAAGGAAAAACGAAGCCTACCATGACAAGATTTCTTAGGGGAATCAACCCTTGTTACTTGACTTGAAATCTTTAGTTGCTCGGAGGCCATCGCTTTTCTTTTCAAAAAAGATTTCACACCTCTCCTAAGCCTTCTGGGATTACATCTGTCACTATCATGATCACTGATAGGTTCCACAGGTTTATCACGACAATCATCACACTGACGAGGTTGTTCATCTTTGACAACGAGAGCCTCACTCCCATCTACGGTAGGGGTTAAAGAACCTTTGCTTTGTTCAAATTACCTCATGTCAAGGCGTTGTGTCATGGCAACATCATCAACATCTTCAGCCTTAATGTCAGTAGTCTCAATCAAAGGTTGAACTTGTTTCGATAATCTTTCTTTACAAGAGCTAGAAGAAGCAAGTCTGAAATTAGTACTTGTGCTTTCTTTCAAGATGGGTATACTAGTACGATAGTAATCTCCTATTTGACCTTGCCACCATACAAAGAATTTTCTTGTTACAAACAAGTGTTCATTGGTGCTACTCCATTTAGGGATAGTCACTTCACAGCTTGGACCTCTCAACACACTACATTGCCATTAGCGCAACAACCCTCTCAAACTGGCAGTTCTAATAGCAGTTGTCAAAGATCCTGAAACATCTTGACAGTATCCAAATTGCCTTGCAAAGCGATGAGGACTATATGATTCTACCAAGTGAAAATTACCTCTTCGTAAAGTCAAAAATGAAGATCGAAGGCTGACCAAGTATTCAAAATCGTCAAGCTTAAGTCGGTTCCTAAGAGTGTCCAAGAGTTTAGTCTTACAAGCGTCAAATATGCTAGTGGCTTGCCAATCTATGCCAAGCAATTGTTGAATGATTTCTCGACTTTTGACCTCACCGTAAGATTTGTGACCAAAAGATCCCCCGTACTTGCACATTTTAGGTCTTCTTGGTGCTTTATTTGATCTAGGATGAGTCCCAAAGTAAGATGCCATCCACACATGCACAAAATGCCAAGGAAGAGCAACATTGCATTGACCAGGACCATCAACGCAAGTAGCAATTTGATTCAGTCCATTATATATGCTCGCCAAGACAGGAATAGCAAGACTAAATCGTGTACCTTTTGCTATGAAAGAAGCCACTTTGAAAGTCTCAGGCCAAATGACATCACCACGGGTACTCAGAAGAATAAAAGAACATAACCAGACTGATAAGAATGCGGCTAAGAACACCTCATCTCTATCAATGTCAAGAACACCTAGATCAAGGAAAACTTTATTTTCCTTTCTAGTATGAAGGCGGTGTCTGAAACGACCATCGGGAGTATATAGAGAATTTTTCTTGCCTTTGATCGTGATCGAATCATAAGGATCATTGTATTTGCTTTTGCCTCGAAACCAAAATCTCACCCAAGCAAAAGCAGAAACTCCATTGCTTTTCGAAGCCCCATGATCCTCCTACAGCCTGATGAGGTGATATGCAAGAAAAAGGTATCGACAACTGACCGAAAGAATGGGACACGAAGAGTCATCGAGACCGGTTATTTCTTCTAAACTGGGGGCAACCTCGTCATAAAACTCTCCAACAATAGGAAGGCCTCCTAAAATCTTCAAATTCCACAGTGAAATGGAAATCTCCCCACGAGAAGATAAAAATGTATTGGTGGCTAGACACCAAGCTTCGCACAAGGCAAGAATCATATTTCGACCTTGGTCGAAAACAAACAGCGAAGCGAAGATCGATTCATAGACGCTCGCTTGCTCTAAAATCTGTTTGTGCTGACTCAAAATAAGCTCTGACCATTCCCAATATCCAGGAGGAGGAACAAATTCTCCGCGTGGTTGAAAGCCATGCCAAGAAACTTCGCGTCTACAAATACGATGGCCCAAAGTGGTGAAGGCAGTGTACTTGACGCTCTCTTCATGGTAACTATCTTGCAACTTCAACACCGTCTTAAAGGCACCCTTTTGAGCAGTGTAAGAATTGCAAGGAAATACCTCATCGACCTCTTCAGAAGTCCAAACATCCAAATGGTAAAGAGTTGCCACATCGGAATCCCAATTATTTGCATTACTACCAATAGTTGGAGTGTGAATTAAACACCTAGTAGCTTTCTTTATATCCTCATTGGACTTGTCTCGAATAAGTAGAAAATCACGTAGACGACCTTTATACTTCTCTTGAGTCTTTGAAAAAAAAGGTCTACCCTTAACTTCATCTTGGCAATGCTTGACAATAGATGGTCTTGGAAGACGATACGAAGGAAATTCGTCCATGACTACAAAAAAAAAATGGTAAGTAAAGAGGATCAAATAATTTCAAATAAAAAAAATAATGCTCAAAATAATAATGCGTAATGCATATGTGGTAAAAAAAAAAAGGGGGGGTTCATGCGCTGTTTAACGGATTGGGCGAGGCAAGAGTCCATATCACATCAACAGTGGCCAAGCCTAGCAACACTCAATTTGCTGTTGGGTTCCCTCAAAGGCTCAAACAAAGACAAGACTGAAGGAGGACTGCACCAGATCTTGAAAGCAGCCACCGCTGGCGTGAAGAGAAGAAGAGAAATCATTTTTCTCGATAGTGGATCATCGGATCAAACCCAATCGTACAAGGGTAAGAACAGGTCTTCTGACATCGGATCACAGTTTGTTGCTGCTCATTCAGATAACAAATCAGCTGTCTCCAGTGCCTCTAAAGGAACAACAGTACCTGGGGTCCCTTACTTATCTGCAAGGCTTTTCTACTCTAAGTTTTCTTATACCTTTAATGCCATGCCAGGCCCGAAGTTCATTCGTTTTCACTTTTACTCAGATTCCTACCGAGGTCTCAATGCTTCCGAATCTTTTCTCACTGTGACTGCTGGCAAATACACACTCTTGAGAAATTTTAGTTGCTATCTTACTGCAAAATATTTGAAAGTGGATTACTTTTTCAAAGAATTCATCATTCATGCTGAAAATCATGCTCTAGAGTTGACATTCAGCCCTTCTTCGGATGCTCCGAATGCTTATGGCTTTGTAAATGGAATAGACGTTGTTTCCATGCCACTTCATCTTTATATTCGTAGTAACGACGCTGTATACACGAAACCTACGGCATAAGCATGATTGTCGTCAAACTCTTTGTGTTCACTGTATCAGAAAATATAGTCTGGAAATTCAGCAAAAAAAAAATGCTTGATAATACAAAAATCCAGAACCGCTTGCATGGCATACTGTGCCTGCGTCACTGCATCATCCTCACGACATCATATCCTTGTACCATCGAATCCTCTGCATGAGGCCACTGTCGAGAAAGCAAATCAAATTTTTGTCGATGTTGTAAACACACACTATGAAGAAGGTGATGTGGTCTGGTGCCATGATTACCATCTTATGTATCTTCCAGAGTGCCTGAAGAAATACAACACAAAGATGAAACTGACTTGGTTGGTTTTTAACCTATGACTATGCCTGACATTTTGTTAGTGCCTGTACTCGAATTCTTGGACTTGAGGGGACGCCTGAAGGAGTCGAGGATCAAGGAAGGCCGACTCGTGTTACTGCATTTCCTATTGGGATTAACTCAGTTCGGTGTCAAACTTCGGTAAAGATGTCATTGTTAAGGTGATTGATACAGGGGTTTGTCCAGAAAGCGAAAGCTTTGATGATAATGGAATGACTGATGTTCCATTAAAATGGAAAAGGAAGTTCCAACAAGACAATCCCACAATTATTAATATTGAATTAAACATTTTCGGACTGTGGGCTTATGACGCCACTTTTTCATTGGCCAAGGTAATTGACAATGTTCGCAAGGGAAACTTCAGCTTCAAGAGCGCTGGGACTTGCAATGACTTGATCTTTCAAGTGTACAATAGAAACTTATGGCGTTGAAGGAGCTCAACAAACTGACGATGTTGGTATTACAGAAAACGCAGATATAATTTAATGCTGGTGACGGGGAAGACCAGGATGTGATGAAAAATGTTCCTCCAACAGTGGTGTAATAAACATTGATCTCCAATAGAAGCTAGCAGAGACGAGCAATGCAGCAAGGTGGTCCATGGAATCGGGAAAGATGATCGCAGTGGTAACTCTACAACAACAGTCCAATTCACGGTATGGGTCCGATGAAAATGATGAGACAGAAGGTTGTTATAATGAAAATCAGGGCAGATCAATCAGACATCGGCAGCTCCCCATATTCCATTCAGTCTTTGCCTTCAGCACATGAGTTATCTCAAAGAGTACATTTAGGTGGTAAATCGAGTAGGTCCGGATAAACAGGTGTATTGTCATACTTAAACATGCAGGGGAGCACTGTTGCAGCCTTCGCATCCGGTCTTCCACATCTGAGAAATCAAACGCAAAAGCAACACATGCTTCATTCACCTGTAGCATCTGAATCGTTACAGTTTCCAGTTTTGGAAGCTCCACAGGTATCGCAGCCTTCTATCATGTCAGGCATGTCAAAGCAAGGTGAGTTTTCAGCAATGCAGAATGCATGGACCACTCTACCAACTCAGCAGAATTTTTCTGTTTAGAACCTCTCGAAATTCCTGCCAGCTTGCCTCCATCCACAGAATTCTCGAAAAAAAAAGCTCTATTACTTGATAAATTTGTACTCCCACATCGACGAATTCCAAAACACTATTGAAGACTCTACCGACTCCACAAAGAAAACCAAAAACATGGTAAGACCATTGGTGCTTTCTTCATATAAAAGTTGTGTACCTGGGAGCGCTTCTGCCACTGTAACAAAACAGATTGGCACACGAGTGCAGTTTCCAGGTAACAAAGTCAACCTTAAGGCTTCGGCAATCAAAGGAAGGAAACTTTTTGATGAAGCAGTCATTTAACCAAATCTACAAAGGCATCTCAGCAGGGAAGCTGCTCTTTGGACGACAAGAACTCGGGGCTCTGACGGGAGGAAAAATGGGCTGTCAACAGGAAAATCATCTAAGAAATCCTGTGGCCACATCTTCTCCTTTATCTGCTTATGTTTCCCATATTACTAATACAACGTCATTGGTATCTCCAAAATTCACGTACAGATTGAATAATGGAGAAAGGAGAAACAGTCTCAGATTCAACAGCAGAGAAATTGGCGAGGCAACCAGATTTAACAGCAGTGTGTCGCGCGTAGGCAAATTCAACGTTGTCGGATCACCCGATGAATTTACAGTCACGATCGCAGTCTCAGTCGCCATTGCAATCACAAACGCAAACCCAGAAACATGTCGGTACAGTGGAGGCAGCAAGCAGGGAGTAACACAACATCAAGAAACAGTACAAGCCAGACTGAAGAAACATCAAGAAGCAGTAGTCCGACAATGGAAACTGTGTGAAGGAAGATAATAAGTCAGCTGCTCATCTAGTTGATGCGTCTGAGAAGCACTGCTGTGTCTCCTTGAAAACACTGAGACCCGTGAGAGTGTCCTTGAGTATCTTGCTTGCCACCTTAAAAGCAATGCAAGGACAGGCACCTTCTCTACAAATAGAGCTGGATATATCTAGGTTTGAGTGGCTTGGTCGGTGGATTTAAAATGCCCCTACCATCCACTTGTCCAACGAAATTTGCTTGTACGCCAGAACACTTTGTGGAAGATGCTATGGAACTATTAATATTTGGCTCTCGGAATTGTTTCAGTAGGCTACCTTCTGTCAAATACTGATAAAACAGCAGATTCATGGAGGAAATTACATGACAGCCTCGGATCAGAACTGGAAAGCGAAGTATCTTTCCAGAAGACTACACCGTTAGCAGAAGAAAATTGATTCGATTATGGATAGCGGAGGGATTCATAAAAGAAGTGGTAGGAAAGTCACTTGAAGAAGTCGCAGAGAACTACCTCAAGGAGCTAATCCAGAGGCAGCTGGTTCTGGTGAATGAAACAGACTTTGATGGGCGTACGAAGAACTGTCGGGTTCATCATTTTCTGCATAAAATCATTCTCTCGAAATCTCATAAGGCAAAGAACTAGCTGTTGTGTTGAAGAGCTAGCCGCCACGATGAAGACGACAAAACAGAGAGCTGCTATCATGGCCAGTGTTGAAGATGGAAGCAGAATCAATTTCAGAGCAGGAACCGGGAACGATGGTGATAGAGGCAAAGAGCTAGCTGCTGTGATAGAAAGCTAGCGGCTGACAGAGAGCTAGCTGCTGTGATGAAGAGCTAACAAGGAAGCGCGACGAAGTAAGGCGTTGCATAGACTCGGGGAAGATGTTGGTCGCAGCGATGGCACGGTACAATAGCAAAATTCAAGCATGCAAAATAACAGTACAGATGGCCACATAACAATAATTCAAACAAAATTCAAACATACAGATGGTTTATCATGGGGGTGTACGAGCATACATTCACAAAAAAAAAAGTCTTACCTAATGACCCGCAGAATTGATGAAAGAAGATCCGAGCTGCTTGAAATTTATGAAGAAGAGTTTATGATTATCAGTCAATATATATAATTTAACAGAAGAATTTAAGTTGAATTCTGACTGAAGAGATATAATTGTAATTTATTTCTTTAGTTCAATTTGTGTTGAAAATAAACACAAAATTCAATATATATATATATATATATAGCACAAAAAAAAATATTGTGCTATTCAAAAAAAAAATGTCAAGGAATTTTGTCATAGCTAGCAAGCTTTTGATATTGATGGACTTTAAGTTCCGTACCTACTTCATGCCCAGCATACGCAAGCCCATATCTTGAAGTGGGGGCATTTGTAGGCATTAAAAAAAATTAATTAGTATTATTAGTTAATTAAATTAAATATTTAATTAATTAATAATTTCTAATAAATTGGTGATAAATGAAAATTATTAACCAATTGTATTATCTCTAATTAAATTAAATTAATTAGAGATAAATCCTAGAGTGATTGAGTCTCTTTAGAACTCTCTACCATCAATCATTATAAATAGAGAGCTCTTCCACACTCAGAAGACACTCAGAAGAAGCAGACAGAAAGCACTGAAGAAAAGCATAGCACACAGAGAAGAGAAGTCTCAGCCCCCTCAGAGAATTGAAAGCCTGCAGAATACCGGTCGTTCTCCGATCAAGCCTTTTCTTCAACAAAGCCGTCAGCAAATCTACAAGAGGACAACAAGTCATAGACCGTTCTCTCAACAATCAGTCGCGTCGCTACAAATCCACAAGGAACCACAGACCGTTCTCTCAACGACCAGCCACGCTGCTGCAAGTTCAAGAGGAACAACAAGCCTTTTGGCCGTTTCTCTCAACAATCACTCATTCCACACCGTCGGGATTAAGCATCACGCCCTCGACAAGTGCAATCAGGAGACCGAATCAGAGGATCATAATTCTTTTTGTAAAGAATTCAAAACAAAGACTTGTACTCACACATAAATACAAAAATTGAATTTTTTCACTAATTCGTGTTTTAATTTTTTAGACGCGAAAATTTGTGTATACAATCACATTCTATTTTTATTATTTCTCCGGAAATATAATTTATTTCTCTTTATTTTGGAGATAAATTCCCATTGTGGGGAAATTTTCGGGTTATCATTTTTCGGACTAACTTCCCTTCTTGGACTCCCTATATTTTCGCGTTCTGAGTCCCTATTTTCAGTCCGTTTAACCAAATTTCATTCGGTTTATTCCGAATTTACTTAATCTCTTATTTCGGTATTTTAAAATTTACCGACTTCCAATTACATCAGATAAACTCAAAATTGTATTATTTCTTCCTTATTTATCGATAGATCATAATTAAATATTCAAATGACATATTCGAAAAGAAATAATACAAAAATTCGAGTCTTATAGAATTTGTCAACCTTAAGGAAAATTTCGGGGCCTAACCACCATCGTTGGCGACAAAAAATTTCTCACAAAATTCTAAATACTTCTCTTAACTTCTTCTTATGATCTAATAGTCTAGATTTCTCAAAAAATCCTCATTTTCTCACGAAAAGCCAAAAAATTTGAATACCAAAATAACCTAGATATACTACAATTGCTGTCTTCGATGGCCACCAAATTTCCACCAATGCTTTCCCTCACATTTGCCTAGATTTCTACTGTTGGGATTTTCAAAACAACTCCTATAACCCCTTGAATTGAAAATCCCAACATCTTTTTTTTTTTTTTTCTCTTTTTCCTCTTTATTGTTTCAGCTTTTTGTTTGATTGTTATTTCATTGATTTTGAGCAAATAGATTTATGGGAATTTTGGATATGAATAGGGACTGTCTTGGGTGTAGGTGGTGCTCAATTGTGAATAAAAAAGTTTGAGGTTTTTGATTTCTTTTTATGGCTAGCCTAGTGTTGGTAGTGGAGGTTTGGTGGTTTTTGAGTTTGATTTTGTGTGTGTATAGATTGAAGATAGGCAATTGAGTCGATGGCTATAAAGATGGTAACTGGGAAGCTTTGGTAAATGTCTCGAAAATTATGTTGAGGCCCTCCTTTTGTCCGATACTTTGTCCTTAAAATCCATAAAATTGCCAAAAATTTTGGGTTTTTCGTAATTTCAGATGATCAGATCTGCCTCTAACAAGCAAGATTCGATTCTCTTTCCTTTTTTTAGATTATGATTGAGACTTTTTTTCAATTTTATGCTAACCTTTATTTATTTATTTTATAATTTTTATTATTTTTCAGAATAAAATGAAAAAAAAAAAAAGAAGAAAGAATTTAAATAAAGAAAAGAAAATTAATATCTTGAGCTTTGACTCGGGTATTGACTTGAGTTTCCTTGTTCAGAGTTCAAATATCAACTCCACGATTAATTAAAATAGACTCAATATAATTTATGTTGAATTAATTCAGCAAACGACAATTGATCAAAGAAAATATAAAGCTTATTGCAAAATTATATTTTTATCTTAATCCAAGCTAATTAAGATCAAAATTAATTGCAAGACTTTAAAGATTAGTTAATTTTGCATATATATGAAATTGGTAGCTCTAAAATTTTATCTAAACAAGCTCAAATTTTATCGAGTCCTTATGGGTAAAATAAAAACTGTGTCTAAACAAAATTAAGTGTCTACAATTATCTCATTATATTGTTATGAAGGTCACGTAAAGACATTTATAATCCTAAACTTTCACTTTTTATTTTGGTTCCAAATCTCAACTTTCTAAAAAGGTGTCATTATAGTCCTCTAGCATAAAAATAAAAGAAAATTACAGAATAGGATAATAGATCTAGAAATATTATTTATTGTTGTCATATCATAATACATTTATTAGAAAGAAAATAACAATTTTAATTTTTTAAAAGGAAACGAAAGTATCATTTTTGTTTCTTATTTTAAAAGTTCAAACTAAAATCAAGGAAAAATGATATTTCATTTTTCTTGTTATTTTTTGTAATAAATATATTTCTAAATGATAGCAAAGAGTGATAATTCTCCATCCATACTCTAAGTTTGTTTTATTTTTATTTTATTAAATTTCATTTCCATAATATTTACAAATTTTGTAAAAAATTAAAATAAAATTATATCCTACTAAAAATATATATAATTTTTTTAATAAAATATATTCAAATAATTCTAACTCTCATGTGATTGACATTTATTTCCTAATATAAAAAGAATGTATATATTAAAGGACATGACATGGTGCGATGAAGCAATTTTTTGCCCAATCGCACCGATAGAACCTATTTGGAAGCATAACAACACAATGAGAAATAATTCTCATTTTGCTGGCTAGTCTGTGAAATTTTAATTGGACCCCAATAAAAAATCACGCCTCCGATGAGATTTTTGTTTTACAATTTTGACATCTTTCTTAAGTAAACTTAATGTTTTTAATTTATTAATTTTTTACTTAAAAATTTTAATCTATTTATTTTACTTTTCAAGATTTAAAGATTTTTAATTTTTTGTTCATTTAATATAATAAATAAATGTATATACTTAGATATTAATCAATTATAATATTTAAATATATATATATATAAAATAATATGTTATTATTTATAAAATAAATTTTAAAATTTGTATATGTTAGATAATATTAAAATATCCATAAAAAAAATTTCAAACTAACAAAATTATATTATAAGATGTAAAAGTCATTTTAGTAATTTTTAATTTACTAAAAAAATTACTTGATATAAAATAATTTTCAGTAATTTTTGAATCATTAATTAATTTTAAAAATATCAAATGTATATTATAAATTTTATTATATGCAAAATCTTGATTTAATATTCTTAATGATCAATTTTTCTTCTCCTTATATTTTCTCTCACAACGTTATTTTTAATATCATCAAAATCAATTTTATCATTTATCAAATGAATAATAAGTTAATAGTGTTATGTTGATATTATTTAAAACGTTTTAAATTATACCGATCCTAATTTAGAGAAAGTAATTTCTTGTATTATTAATTAATATTTACGTCGGTTTGGTTAACAGTTAAAAATTATTTGGTTATATTTCATTTCCTTTTCTCTCTCCTTTTTTTTTTAATTCTTGCTTTGCTTTTAATAGGATTTAATTTTATTCATAAAAAAATTATAAATATATTTGAAATAAAATTTGATAAATAAGAATAAAAAATAAAATCAGGATAATGAACCCACGATTATTATACTTTTTTTGGTACATAAAATTATTACTCTTTGCTATTATATCAAAATATATTATTAAAAAATCAAATTTTTAAAAAATATTAAAAAAACTAAATTATCATTTTTTTCCAAAATTTAAGTTGAATTTATAAAGTTATAGGCCAAATTATATTTTTTCCATTCTTAAAATTTTATTATTTTTTAATAAATACATTTTAATATGACAGTAAAAAAATAATTTTATATTCATTATCCTATTTTATATTGTTTTCTTATTTTTATGCAAAAATATCATAATGACACCCTTTTAAAAAGTTTTAGAACTTTCATGAAATAATTAGAAAATTAAAAAATAAAATTGAAACTTAAAGAAAATGTTTCTTTACCCAGTGATGGTCACATTGTGTTTCTATCTTCCCTTCAATCATAAATTGAGTTTATTAAATTACTCATAACTATATATCATGTCAGAAAGCTAACTCAAGTGGTGGGTGGGACGTCGACCAACAAGTACCATTTGAAGTATGCAAAGCAACTCTCTTTTCGTTATCTTTAAAGTGCAATCAAGGGGATGCAATTTATATGGAGGTGCAAGTTTTTTTTTTTTTTTTTTTTGAGACGAGAGGTGTAAGTATTTTTATGTTGTTTATTCTTCACGTGTGCATGTATATATATTGAGAGAAGTCTATGATCCATGCATATTTGTTTTTAGTATTAAAATGAGGCAATATATATGTTTAATGTATGTTTTTTCGATGGGCTAAGGGAATAGGTCTTGTGCTCTAATTCAATCCATGATTGAAATGGGATTGTTACTGTGGTTTAATGGTTTTAATGCCCACTGATATTATAGCAGCAGCTTTGCCAATGGTAGGACTACTGTTGTATTTAAATTTAGTGATATTAGATATGATACAGTAATATTATACAAATAAAAAATATAATTATGATACGAATTAAAATTAGATAAACATTATAAATGAATATGGTAAAGATAAAAATAAAATTTTATATTTTTCGTATCGATATTAATTTTAATAAAAAAAATTTATTTTTTAAACAATACAAATACAATTTTATTAGGTATGAACATGAATTATAAGTACATATTATCAAGTCTAGCTATGTAGCATCATTATGTATAATATATATGTGTGTTTACGTGTATATCTACATAAGCTAGGGTTACTTTGGATGGCCCACGTCGTAAATACAACTTACTACCAAGAGAATTATTGTAGGTTGATGCTGCTTTTATGTAGGACTAGATTTTCACACAGATTCAGATTGCAGCGATGATGAAGTGAATTATTTCGCTTTTTGCTTGTACCAACAAAAAAGAAGTGAATTATTTTGCTTTTAGACACAGGTCAGAGAGGTGTTCTAAATTCTTTTTATGAAGCAGTGTAGTAAGTTTTTAACTCCAATACTCGATACCGATTGAAAAGGAAAGGCAAAAGGCAATGCTGCAAATGGCAGCGCCTTTTGGAGAAAGTGGGATTTGCAGACTCACTCTCTCCCTGTCTCTTACCATTACCACTGCGAGAATGCGTCTTCACTCTTCTGGAACCTCCTTCTTTTTCACGCTTTTATTGTTGAAAGTAACAAAATTTTGGTGGGGAGATGAGGACAAACTGGAAAGCAGAAAGCAGAAAGGAAATGTTGAAAATGGAGTGGCGTTTTACTGTTCTACTTAATTCAACTCATCCCAGTTGTAGAAGTAGAAGCATTATTAGTTATTAATTTATTGTTTACATTTAAGGAGTATCTATCGACGACCGCAACTATAAAGTGCATTTACTATTTTTATAGGTTATAAGACATATAATGAGAGCGCTAATTCTGCTCCCGTAGTCATTATTTACTCAATAAATTAATAAAAAATAAACAATATTTATATTAGTGGTTTTGTTAATAAGTGAATCGAACATGAAAGAATATTATTGTGCTCGTGTTCATTCGATTTTTTTAATATGGTTAGTATTTTATTTATATTTATTAAATTCATTTATAAATTTTAACAAACATATTCAAAAACACAAATTTTTTAAATATTGAATGAACATATTTATAAATATTAAATTAAAAATTATATTTATCTTAATATATATTATGCCATAAACAAAATTTTTTATATAAACTTGTAATTATGATAATTAGATTTTTATATAACCTATGAATAATCTCCTAATTTAAAAATTTATTATTTTCTAATAAAAAACTAACACAAAATAATTTATTAAACAAACAATTAAACAAAACTTAAATAAATATTTTCATCATCCTAAATAAATGAATTAAACATTTATTTGCAATCATTTATTAAAATTAATAAATAAATATAAATAAACAAAAATTAAACATATATTTATGGACTGATCATTGAACGTCTAGACATTCGCTCACATACGCATCTATCCTCTACCGTTGAAGTTGAGTTCACGTGCTGATAATCAGCAGCTCATGTGACCCTTTTTTTTTTTTCACTCCATCTCCAATTAACTTCCCAGTTATTCTTCTCACAGGCCTCAGCCTTTAACTAAACCTGTTTATGGGCTATTATCCTCTAAAAATTAACTTGATTTTTTAGTAAGTTTAAATAAAAAAAATAAGTCCGATAAATTGTCAGATCGAGTTTGAGTCTCATTGTGATTTAGGTATCATCCGAACATAATAAATATTAAATTTTTTTATATATTTTATTTAATATAATGTAATTATATATTTTAAATATTTTTGATTAATAAACATTATATATATTTAATATGAAAATTAATATGCAAAATTTGATAAATTAAATTAAATTTTAATAGAATAAAAGAATAAAAAAAACAAAGAAACAAAAAATCAAAATAATCTAAATGAAAAATAAAAAATCGGACCAAGCTCGAGTTTACACAATAAAATATGAAATCAAGTTTGAATTAAAATCCGAATCCAAATAATCAAGTCAGGCCTAGTTCGAGATTAGATGTAATCCATCAATATATAATCTAGGCCCGACTCGAATCCGATCCAACTCGGCCCATGGACACTTCTACTTTCAACTAACCCCTCCATCATCTTATAAATAAATATCAAGTATTATTTTATCAGATTTTGGTAGAGATATTACAATAAATAACAATTATTCGATTATAAATAACATTTTTAAAATATTATACATGTTTTTGTTTATAATTATTTATTTTTACTATAATTCTTAAATAAATTATCCCTTAAGTGTTTTAGACTTTTAGTTATAATTTTTTAACTTGATTCTTTTATAAGTTAACTTTAACTTATTAATTTATTTTTTTAATAATATACATTAACATTCATTTTAAATTTGAAAGTTAAAGTTTAATTTAGTAAACAAATATTTAATTATATACATAAGATTCAAGTGATAAAATTAAAAGTATTCGAATAATAAAATTTAAATATTATAAAATATAATCGAATTCGATGTAAATATATTAAAAATAATAGATAATGTTTTTTGTAAAAAAAATACTGCTAAATATCTTTACTGATTGATTTCTACTGTTCTTTTGAGTAGTATATTTTTATTAGATATTACAATTATAACCAAATTATTACATTTCATACGCTGATAACTATGATAATTAATTTAATAAAATTAAATAAACTAGTAAATAACTATAACAAATTAATAATTAAAATTTGACTTAACAATTGTTATCCTTCATCTTAAAGTATCATAATATCTTTTTTATCATTAAATCAAGACTTCATTAGCAAATTTTCCATTGATATTAGCATTAATAGTTAGTAGTGTTATATTATATTATTGTTATTATTAGAAGTAACTAGAGACTACGTAAATGTAAGGTATTATTCTTCAAGCCTCACCGGTTATCACATTTCAGTAATTCACACTTTACTTCAGTATGCACCTTGGAATACTTTTTTCTTTTTAATATTATAATAAAAACTAATGTTTTATGCATTACTAATAAAAATTAATATGATAATATATATATATATATAATATTTTATTTATTTTTTAATATATTTAAAACATATGTTTCAAGTTCGTGGATTAAAAAAATTTCACGTTCTGCGTTGTAAAATTGCAACCTCCGTTCCCAATTCCATTAAACTTTCTTTCTTCTCCATTAAAATTTCACGTTTTGTAAACTCAGCTCTCAGCTCTTGTTCCCAGTTCCGAGTACACTACACTGATTCTATATTCTATTATACTCTAGACTCCTGCTTCCTTTGCTCATTATATGTGACAAAAGGCAGGGCGAGGGACAGCGATGGGCTGTTTTCAGTCCAAAACCATCCATCTCCCAACCCCTGATCCTCTTCCTCCTCCTCCTCCTCCTCCTAAACCCAACTCAGATCTAGGTCTTTTTCTTTTCTTTTCTTTTCTTTTCTTAGTATAGAAGGAGGGTAAAACATGGAGTATTATTTATTGCCTGATGAAACTTTTTTATTATTAATTATCAGATGAGAACGGGGAGCTCCCGGCAGTGCCCGCATTCAAGGAGTTCGGGCTGGCGGAGCTGCGGTTGGCTACCAACGGATTCAGCAGCGAGCTCATAGTGTCAGAAAGCGGAGATAAAGCTCCCAATGCGGTTTACAGAGGGAAGTTGAAGAACAACCTAGTGGTGGCCATTAAGCGATTCTCGAGGCAGTCATGGCCCGACCCTCACCAGTTTGTTAACGAAGCTACTGCGGTTGGGAAAGTTCGCCACAAGAGATTGGTCAATTTAATCGGCTGTTGCGCAGAGGGGGAGGAGCGCTTGTTGGTCGCTGAGTATATGCCCAATGATACCCTCTCCAAGCATCTCTTCCACTGTATGTCTTTTTCCTTTATTTTGCCTTTTCTCCTTTCTAAAAATTTTTTTCCTTCTTTTTTTTTAATATTAAAGAAAAACACCCTCCTTTACTTCCCGCGTTTATGTGTGCATGAAATACTATGAATAATGCAGGGGAGAAACAGCCTTTGCCCTGGGAAATGCGCCTCAGAGTTGCTAACTATATTGCACAAGCCCTTGATCACTGCAACACAGAAAATCTTAAACTTTATCACGATTTAAATGCTTACAGAGTTCTTTTTGATGAGGTAAAAGCCTTGGTCGTTCCCTTTCAACTACAATATTTATCTTACCTGTGCTTCCACTGCTTTAGTAAATGGGGGCTCATACAACAGGAGATTGAATGACACCTTGTTTATTATTACTAAAATTCAGGTTGGGACTGGTTCTATTATTGTATCCATTGGTTTCAACATTCTGTTTGGTTCAATATTTGAATCCTTTGGAGATTATGATATATGTGGCATCTTCATAAAATTGGAGGAAAATGGTATTTCTTTTGCAGTTATGGAACCTTTCTAGCTGATTTTGCCCTTATACATGATAATTTAGGTATAGTTTTTCATTACATTTAGAATGTCAATCCATTCTCATTTGAAAGTTTTTCTTAATGGTTGGCCTTGCCAGGATTTTTTAGGAAATTTAAAAATTGATTGTTTCAGTAGGATAGAGGAATAGAGAAGGTAGCATTGGAAAAATAGAGATTAAGACCCATCTTCGTAAATATTAAATCTCCGTGTTCCATAAATAAAATATTATGTTGATATGCTTTTCGTGTTTATGACTTGCCTTTGGCGGCAGACCAGTTGCCAGCATTGAAATTGAACTTTTCTGTTTCTTTGCTGCTTTTAATTTCATTTTATGCCAGGATGGTGATCCCCGATTATCTAGTTTTGGCCTAATGAAAAATAGCCGGGATGGAAAAAGCTACAGTACTAATTTGGCTTATACTCCTCCTGAATTTTTGAGGACGGGTACCTTCATCTGATTTCACTTTACATTGGACTACTAGGATTTTCTATTTCAATTTCTTTTTTAATCTTAAAATAAAGAAGAATATAAATTTTATAGCCCTTTTGAAAAGAAAGGGATATAGTTACTGAATGAATATCCTTTCACTGCTAATTATTTGAATGTTCAACCCTGC
The DNA here is from genome assembly GCA_033439115.1 of Firmiana major. Classification (NCBI taxonomy): domain Eukaryota; kingdom Viridiplantae; phylum Streptophyta; class Magnoliopsida; order Malvales; family Malvaceae; genus Firmiana; species Firmiana major. Next base: position 30,863,946 of record CM065913.1, on the reverse strand, counting down.
AGGCAGGGTCATCCCTGAGAGTGTGATTTACAGTTATGGAACTGTTCTCCTGGATCTCTTAAGTGGAAAGCATATCCCTCCCAGCCATGTATGATACATTCTATTTATCCAGTTTTTTAATTTCTATTTCCCTGCTACTACTGCTCTTAAAGTTCTCAGTGATGAAAAATTGCTTTTTCTGGTAGAATTTGGATGAATCTATTATGGGTGTCATAGCAACTGTTTCTTTGATAATTGGGCTTGGGATTGGAATTCAGTGATGTTGCTGTTCATGTAAGAAGTACCTGGAGCTGAGGCTTTTTGTTTCTTTTCTGTACATTAGTGAGCTTTATTAATTAACAATTAAGACCTAGTGCCAGCTTTCAGAACAAGTAGTTAATGTTGGGAGGCTTAGAAAGTGATGAAAGATCTGTAAAATGTTAGCAGAGTTCAAAATGTACTAACTAGAAGTCCTTAACATCTATTATACTATTCTGGAACAGTCCTAAAGGCAATATTGAGTTTTATTGTCTCATAAGATGGGTCAAGGAAAAAAATGGAAATATTAACAATATGCACATGCACACAGACACTAAAGCAGATGAGTCTTGCACGATTTCAAGGATGGTGCTTAGTCTTGTTTATCCTGGGTTGGCCTTACTTTGGGCTGCATTTGGGGCTTCTTTTTTTGGTGAATGGTGCATTCTGCTTTTTTATTTATTTTGGTCTTTGTTCTTATAAACTTCTGAGTATGCTACAACTACAAATGCAGTCAATTTTGCATATTTCAATTTTAGCACTATTATGTGACTGTTGATTTTTCAGGCATTGGATTTGATAAGAGGAAAGAATTTATTGTTGTTAATGGATTCTTCCCTGGAAGGACTATATGCTAATGAAGATGCCAGCGAATTGGTTGATTTGGCTTCAAAATGTCTTCAGTATGAGGCTAGAGATCGACCTGATATCAAATTCCTCCTTTCAGCAGTGGCACCTCTTCAAAAGCAGAAAGAGGTGAAGTTTTCAAGTCATTGAACTCACGCCCATTTCAATTTTAGAGAGCGTGGTGTATAGATGCATCTTAAACTAAATTTATATGTTCCCATTGCTTTCCATAGGTTGCATCACATATCCTAATGGGTCTGTCAAAAACCCCAGTGGTGCTGCCATCTATGCTTTCCCCACTTGGAAAGGCTTGTGCTAGGATGGATCTTACTGCAGTGCATGATATCTTGCTTAAAACCGGTTATAAAGATGAAGAAGGTGCAGAAAATGAGGTAGGTTATGGCTATTTTATTTTCTCAATGTTACAAAATATTTTGATATTGAGCCTGAAGAACAGATAGAAGTCTTGGCTTCTTATTGGGAATCAGGAAGGTCTTAAGATAATTTGTGGCCTTCTAGTGATTTTGTTAGTTTAAAAGTAGTAGGCATTCTTGAAATGGATTGGTGGATATTGTCTCCTTTTTTTTCAGCATAGAAATTGTGATTGTTCTGATATAATTGGCTATGCATAATTTCATTTCCTCTCTCTGCCTCTCTCATGGTCTGATTTGCTGGCACTGTGTGATTGGTGTAGCTGTCATTCCAAGAGTGGACGCAACAGGTTCAAGATATGCTGAATACAAAGAAATTTGGGGATATTAAATTTAGAGACAAAGAGTTTAAAAATGCTATTGATTACTACTCAAAGGTACCTGTCTTCCTCTGGTGGATTTGTTTACTAATCACAAGCTTGATTACTGAGATGTTATTTTAAAAGTAATTTTTTTTTCCCTTTTTGTTAGAAAATGTTTATTTGGTCTTTGTTCAATCTCCAAAAGGCAGTTTAACCTGCTGATATGTTAATTAGCTATTCAAACTTCCAAGTTGTTCTTTTTAGCAACTGAAAACAATGCTTCATATTTGTTTTGGGTATTACAGAATTTCTCTACCTTGATCTCTCTGCTTTGTTCCTGAATTCCATTCTTCACGTATTTGAACTAGTTTCAACCTTTGTTTTGTCTTAAAAGTTGATTCATCTTTTGCCCTACGCAGTTGGTCTCAATGATGTCTGTTCCTTCTGGTACTGTATTTGTGAGAAGGGCCCTTTCATACTTGATGATTGGTCAAACAGAACTTGCTTTGAGAGACGCTATGCAGGCTCAGGTGTGCTTGCCCGAATGGCCCACTGCCTTCTACATGCAAGCTCTTGCCCTCTCCAAGCTTGGAATGGAAACTGATGCGCAGGACATGCTTAATGATGGAGCCTCATTAGAGGCAAAGAAGCAGAACGGCTGGCGTGTCTAAGCAGCAATCTTAAGCTTCCAGGCAGGATCTTTTATTTTTTATTTTTGATTCATTTGCCTGTGTTTGTGGTGTGCCGCAGAGATCTTGGAAGAAGGTGGCAGGTGTGAGGATAATTTTGAGTATAGTGTCGTTAAATTCTGTTAGAGAATAGTTTGACATAAAAAAATGTGTAAAGGATATAAATATGAAGAAATAATTATAGAAGTAACTGGTGGTACTGATGTTTTTGATACGAAGTTTCGTTTGAGCTATGGTTCTTTATTATGGGATTAACGGGTGGTGTGTTTGTTGGTGTATGAGAAGAGTGAAGAGAGGATAGGGAGGTTTAGAAATGATTTCATTCAAAACACCAGATGCTTCACAATCAGAACGTTGTCGTTGGGAGATTCAAAGTGAAGATTGTTTTGATTATTCGGGTTAGTTTTAAGTCGGGGGTTGAGAAATAGAAAACATTGAATCAGAATTCATGAAGATGATGTTTGGATGTTGTGCTTGTCAAAATAGCAAATTATGGGAGCAGGTTATTTGTTGTATTTTAAAAAAAAAAAAAAAAGCATTGGTGATGTTGTAGAAAGAAAAATCAAATTAAAAGTGACACACTTCTTTACTCTCTTACTAGTGATTTGGACTGAACAAAGAAAACTCAAAAATATCACCAACACCTCATTGTTTGGTGGGCAAAAAAAGCAGGGAGTGTGCGGTTGTTTGTTTATTTTGCGATGGATAGTTTGGATGAATAATATAATCGATTTTAGTGAAAAATTGATATCAAATAGTAATATATTCGGATTTAATCGTTAATAATATATTTAGATTTAATCGTAATGATTATGGTTAGATGAGTAATAAAATAATTATTAAAATATTTTATTAAATTTTTTTAAAAATAGAAATAAAATTGAAGTTGCAACACGATGAATAATATAATCGATTTTAGTGAAGAAATTGATATCAAATAGTAATATATTTGGATTTAATCGTTAATAATATGTTTAGATTTAATCGTAATGATGACGGTTAGATGAGTAATAAAATAATTATTAAAATATTATATTAAAATTTTTTAAGAATAGAAATAAAATTGAAGTTGCAACACAATGAATAATATAATCGATTTTAGTGAAGAAATTGATATCAAATAGTAATATATTTTGATTTAATTGTTAATAATATGTGTAGATTTAATCGTAATGATAACGGTTAGATGAGTAATAAAATAATTATTAAAATATTATATTAACTTTTTTTAAAAATAGAAATAAAATTGAAGTTACAACGCGATGAAAATTTTCACCGTGTCGCACCGTTATCTTGGTGGGTTCTAAACACACCTTAAGTAAAAATTGGAGTAATTTTTAAACCTAATTTCTTAAAAAAATAAAAAAGATAGGTAATAAAGAAAAATATTTGGTCAATTCAATTTTGAAAAATTAATTATATACTATATATGATTTTAAAATATTATGTAAATTATGTTTTATGTATTATACTAAGAAATATACCTCGCATTGTTGTGGGAAAAAATTATGAATTTTTTATTTTTTAAAACTATATATATAATTTTATTTAAATTTTTTAAATTTTATAACTACAAATATTTAATGGAATAAAATATTTATAACGTAAAATATATATAAAACTTCAAAAGAATAATACAATATTTCAAAAGTATTCCTACTAAATAAAACAAAAACAAATCTGCATAACTAATTTTAGAAAATAATAATGGTAATCGCAATCAAAATACAAAATACAATAAAATCAAAACAAAACACAATCAATAATTGCAACAAAATATTGACAAAATAAGTCGGAGTTGTCTCTCTCTTATTTTGTAATTTCTGTCAAAACACCTAGTGTGAGAAAGACAAGAATAAAACAAAGAAGAACCGACTGACGATCATACTAGTTTTTTGGAAAATACGTGTTAAATTGATTTTTCTTTTTTACAAAAATAATAATAACAAATTTTGACTTCTAAAAAGAAATAAAAGAAAAAATAAAAAATCTGCTTTCAAAATTTTTATTTTCTAAAATTTATAAAAAAGAAATATGTTTGCTAATATTAATTTGAACAATAATGATTTTGAAAATTTTGATTTACACTTTTTGTTTTCATTTTTAAAAATTTCTTTATATATTTTAATTTTTTAAATTAATAGTATGTATATTAAAAAATATTTAAAAATAAATAAATTAAGTCAATTAATTCAAATAAAATCAATAATCGATCAAATTAATCAAATAAATAATTTTTCTTAGACAAATAAATCAAACATGATTTATATATTTTAGTCGATTTGGATAGGTTATATTCCTAGTAATAGATTAGTGCTCACTTATTATTATCATTATTATTTTTTGAAAGTAACTTCTATCTTATTATTATGTCATGAAGATAATTTTTTAAAAGATTATTGTTCGTCGGATGAGTAGTAGTTCTCTTGAGTAAAATTGCTGCTACATTTTTTTGGGAATAATATATGCTGGTGTTTAATTAATTTGTGTCTATTTTCTTAATTTTGTATTTAGATGTTAATTATATAGGTTAATTATCCAAATCCAACTGGTAAGGAAGTTAACGACATTATCTTTTTTTTTTTTTTGAAAATAAGAGTTTGTATAAATATGAATTAAAATATAAAAGTTTATTTAGGTACCATTAGAATACTGAGGACTTATTTAGAAAAAATATAAAAAGTATAGAGACTTATTTAGTATTTTAACCTTTATATATATATATATATATTAATAATTTCAATGGTGACATCAAATTTAATTATTTATTTTATTTTATTTTCAAACTTTTTTATTTTCTATAATTGCAGATGAATGAGAAATGCACGGGCTCCCCCGCAGTGGCTTTAAGTCTTTAACGAGAGTATTAAGATCATGTGATGTCTCAAAATTATCAAATTATCCTTGAAAAATTAAAAGGTTTTGAGGCTCCTTTTACCTTTCGCTTTAAATTTTTTTATTTTTCAAATATTTTAAATTAAAAAATAATATAATTAAAATGATTTTTAAGATTCTTAACACTTTGGACATTTCGCTTTCACCTCTCTCAAATTACAAAGTTTTCTGTAAAGATTAAAAGGTTTTGAGGGTATCTTTATCTTTATCCTTTAAAAAAAAATAATTTAATATCATTCTTGATTTTTTTTTAAAAAAAATTTACATTAAAAATAATACAATTTAGAATGAATTTAAGAAAAAAAATTAAAGCATGTACATGCAGTTAATGAATTTGAGAAAAAATATTTTGAAAACAAAAGATAAAAATAAGAAAGAATAATATATATGCTTATTGTTTAAAAAGAAATCTATCCTTATATATTAAATGGGATTAATGTCTATTTTATGGTTAGGGCAATGATTGGATGACAAGCACAAATTTATTCATTTTAAAATAAACAAGGCCAATAGAAAATATAAGTAGTTTGATTTTTTCTACAATTTGTACAAACATATTCAATTTTTAGATTTTATTTTAAAATTTTATGTTAAATGGTAAATTAAAGAGATAAAGTTAGTAATAAAAATCATTATTTCAAAATTCTCCGGTGATGAAAATTATTTTAGAATTTATAAAAATAAATTGAAAATACTTTTTTTTTTTAAACTGGAAGAATAGTACAATCAACTTTACTAAAATGCAAGGTAGTTTTTACAATTTATTTAAATAAAAAAATAATTTTGAACTATCTTAAATATAATAATTATTATTAAAATTAACAAGTTCTTAGTTTGTTAAATAAATGGACATTAAGAAAAAAATAATTAGAATATGGATATTTTGTAGAATAAATTTTAATAATTACAAAACTTTATAATAAAAAATAAAATAATATTTTCAAATGGTTGAAAATTCAAGAGAATATAGATATTCTTATAAAATAAATTTGTTTTTTTAATATTTGAACCAAATTTCAAATGTGATAAATAGATCCCCTTAAAAATTTTAAGAAAATTTAATAATTAAATATAATAATATTTTTTTATTATTGAAAATAGAGGGTGAAATTTCTTGAATTAAAACTTAAATTTTTTAATATCTCAAAATTTTTTTATAATCATTCGATAAAAATTTACTAGCTTAAAAACTTAATTATTAATTTTTTTTTTACAGCAACATTGTGTGCGCAATTTCTTAGGGAATATAAAAATATTCATAAAAACAGAATTTTGTAAACACTTAAATAAAATAAAATATGTGTGTCAACGACCTTGTAATTAAATAATTAAAAAAATTATAACATATTATAAATTTAAATTTGATCTTATTGCAATTACCAACTATTTTTCTGGTAAAAAAAAGCGCTCGTTGTCCGTTGACGAAATCCTTTTTTTTCTTTCTATGGAAAGAAAAAAAGCAAAAATATTGTTGTAATAAGGAAAAATAAATAAATAATAAAGAGGGAATAATGATAATTAATAAGTAGATAGAGGAGTATAATATACCAATAATATGGCTGTGGACGGAAAAGGAAAAGAAAAGGAAAGAGTTGAAATCATTTCCGTCGCTGTTTGTTTTCCTCCTTCACTTCATCAATCTCTTCTCTATAATCAGCTTCTTCTTAGTTCCAACGTCCGTCCGTCGGCCCATCGGTACTTTCTTTTCTTAATTACTCACTGTATTTTAGTTCTTAGTTGTTTGAACCTCAATTTCCTTTATTTTCTACCTGTTTGTTTAGGGTTTCTTTTCTGTTAGAATTACGGCATTTGAATGCTTGAAAGTGGGCTTTTACACATCTAAGGAATTCCATTTAATGGATCCGTCAATTAATTTTAATTTTAGCTTCTTTTCCGGTTTAATTTCAAGCTTTTGATTTTTCTCATTAGCTATGGCCAGCTAATGCAGGCAAGGCAAAGAGGAAATATGATGGGATATATTCTTTTATTTAAACATGAATTTAGCTATTGCAATGCCATGTTTAATGGGCTCTGAAGGAATACCTGTCTTTTATGTGAAAACATTGTCATGTCCACTCTGAAATTTCCATTCATTTTCAATGATTAGGCGGTTTTGCTTTTAAGCTTGGGGTATCACCGCGTGTGTGCCTGACAGGGATCTATCTGCATTTTGTAACAGCTTCTGCTACCGTTTTTCACTCTTCACTGCTTCTGTAGATTTATATGCAGGATAGATTTTGAAAGTTTAATTATGCAATTGAAAAGGTAGTATTGGGGAAATCAATTAATAGAATCCATTTTCTACAAGAGCTAAGAGAATCAATAAAATTACAGAATCTGGCCTTTTTTTCCCCTTTCTTTCTTTCAATTTCAACAGCCAAAACATCACAGTTTGCAGGAAAAAGAGATAGAAGTGTGTCCAAATATTTTTTTTGGTACATTAGAAGCAATTTCCTATAGCTGTATGCTTCTTCCCCATTTTAAGAAATTGGTGTCCAATCTTTAGGGCTTAGAAGGATTTTAACGGATAACATTCAATCCTTCAGCACTGTATAAGTCCTTTTTTGTTGCTCTTATCCTGATATTGTCTTTTTCCTATTGAAATTGAGTGTGTACCAAATAGAATAATCTTATCTCTTCACCCTGATCTAGCAGATTTTCATTTTATGGATAATAAGACACACAGCAAGGACGGAGCTGAGGAAGTGACACGGGAGTCACTCATTGCTATCTCTTACTCTGTACCGAACAAGGGTGTTGCTTCTAAACTCTCATCAAATAATTTGAATGGTGAGAAGCTAGTTGAAGGAATAGACTCCGATGGAGTAGAAAAATACAGGTCTGCATTGATCTCAATATCCTATTCCCAGTCACCTGACAGTAAGGGCTTACATCTACACTGAACGGACTGAAGAATTAGCACTGAAAGTGGATTCTTATCCCCCCGTCTTTTTTTGCTTCTTGAGAGAGTTTGGGAAGGATTTCCTCAATCTCATGAATGAGTACATTTAATGTATTTGTTAAATCATGGTCTGTTATAATCTAGAACTGTTGTCATTCTCTGTGTGTGGACTTGTAATTTATATTGATGAAACTGTCGATGTATCTGTTGGACTTGATTATTTGCCGTATAAACGTCAGACTTCGCAATCAATGCATGCTTTCTACTGACAACGAGCTTGAATTTTGTATTGACTGGCTGTTATAAGGCTAATTCTTGGTTTGATTAGTTCGATTGAACCTCAGCATTTTCTGAACATATAGTTTGTGAATCTTGCATTGGCTGCAGAGGAATCAATGTAGCTCTTCGATTCAAATATCTTTGATACAAAACGAGATCTGCTATGCCGAGTATGGCGGATCAGATTTCTGTGATAGGGACACAGGCCAAGGGAAGTCGAACAGAAGATTTATCGTGTTTAATTTGCATAGGACCTCCGATAGATCTTTGTCGTGCTTCTGTAAGGAGTAGGGACCATATTTCTGAAATCCTGCATTGTCATTGAAATCGTGATTCCCCAGTCCCAAAACGAAACAAACTTGCATGGCATGAGTTGGCTGCTCATGTTTGGCTTCGTGTGCCTTCTGTTGGGACTGGGGAAGCGTCCAAGACTTTTTTTTGCTCTTTCTTTGCCTTTGCAGCTTGCAAGGTAATTTTAGACACTCATAAAAGATACAAAAGTGATATGAGTTAAAATTAAATAAAAATTATATATGAATATAATAAAAGTTATAAATAAAATTATGTTTTTTATGTCGACATAAATTTTAATACGAAATTTTTATATTTTACAAGATACAAATACAATTTTATATGATACGAACATGAATTAAATAAGAATGGTCAAATTTACTTTTGCAATTGAGAGCAGACTGCAAAGCAGATGCTAACAAGCAACTAAAAATTCATGCTAAGTCTTAACCTGATGACATATTTTGATCATAATCTCATGATCATGCTGTTACTGAATTATTCAGGGGTTGGGGTAGTAGCTCTTTAGTTCATCTTTTGTATAAAATTTCTATTTTTAGCTTCAGAAAAAAAGAAGAAATTATTTAAAGAATCAAAGTGTCCACGTCTTATGTATAAGAGAGGAGACAGAAGAATGCAAAAAGCCAAAAGTAACAGTGAATTTGAAATTTGAAGGTTTGACTTTGGAGAGATATCTTCTCCGTTTCTGTATCTTATGGCAACAATACCTTCTTCATGGAAGGATCTTAGCTACCACCAATTCCTTCTTCATCTGTACTTCACTTTTAAGGTGCGTTTGGTTCGGGAGAAAAAAAATTATTTTGAAAAAAAAGAATTATCATTTATCCAGGAAAAAAAATTTAAGAGGTAAATTTTAAAGGAAAAAATTTTACTTCAGATCAAAAAAAAAATTTTTGACTTTGATAATCTAAAAATATATCAGGATCCGAGGGTAATAATTTTACTTCAGATTTTTCTAAAATTGAGCATTGTAGGTAAAATAAAATGACTGATAAAAAGAAAAAGAATTGAACCAAACGGAAAAATCAAATGACAGAAAAAAAATTACAAGGGAATTTTAAATTCCCCAACCAAACGCACAGGTACATTTGAATTGCCTCTAAATGCCTTTGTCTTACCAAATTTCTTCAGATTTGAGAGCATGAAAGAAGAAAGGAAAAACAAAAAAGAAATGAAGGTGCACCGGCAGTGACAGCCATTTCTAGTCTGAGCTGCTTCAAGTTACGAACTTGTTTCGTCGTGTCATGTTATTCACCGATTGGCAATTATTAATCGAAGACAAATATCAGTTGTAATACCTAAGACAGCTTATTGGCACCTATGAAAGCCATTAATTTTGTAGTACTACCATTGATAAAACGATAAAATAAAATTAGTCTTTTTAACGCGAAACAAACTCTTTCAACTCCTGAATTTACTTTCTACATTCTTGTAATCTTCTTACAACGGAAACCCAATCTAAACAACTCTAGGCCTAGGATAAGCAACACCCAGAAGAAGGTTGTGCAAGTTAGTAGCACCTCCCTTTGTTATGCAATCTTTAATTTTGTCAAAACTCATCGAAAAAAAAATGTTCAGTTTTAAAGAGGACCAAAAGTTTAAGAAACTTCCCAAATGGAGAAAAGTTATAAAATATTGAGTTTGCTCCAACAAGAGAACAAAGTATATATTAAGACGGGTTGTATACATATATATATATATATTAATTTAAAGGATGTAAAGGGATTTTTGTAGTGAGGAAGAGATGTCAAAGAGAAAGATCAGAGTAAATCTTGAAAAATAAATGCAACAATAAGTGATGATAGAAGGGGGAATACAACTGAGCGAAATTGAGTAAAAAATCAACTTGAATTTCAAGACTAATTATTTTCACGTTGAGAGATTTTTGATGCAGTATTAGTATTAGATACCTAAAATTAATTAAAAAGAAAATTATGGCTCCGTTTTCACGGAAAATAATTTTCAAAAAATTATTTTTATATTTTTTTAGTATTTGGTTGGTAAAAAATTAATTAGTAGAAAAATGATTTTTGGTCAACAAAAATTACATCATTTTTCTAAAAATTGTGTTACACTTTTGAAAAAAGAAAAGATATTTTTTAAAAAATAGTTATCGATGTGGATTATTTATCAAAATTTTGAGTATAATTTTACTTAAGTTAAATCTTGATATTATTTTTAAACCTTGATTTAATTTAACTCTACATAAAATATTATTATATTAGTAAAAATATTTTTTACTTAATTAGATTGAATATTTTAAACATTAAAAAACTAACATAAAAATAATTTATTTTGTATATTTTATATTTTATATTTTATATTTTTAATTAAATATTCTATATTTTTAATTATTTAAGATATAAGGTTTTTATATTTTGTTTGAAAATATTTTATATTAATATTTCAATAACAAATATAAATAAAAAATACTATGTTATGATTTTAATAATAAAAACTTTCTGTATAAAATATAATTATTTTAATAGTATAAAGATTTTTAATATTTCAGAAATAAAAATAAATATATTATTAATATTATATATATATTAAAATAGTAATATTACTTCAAATTCTTAAAAATATTAATATAAGTAATAATAAAAATTTTTATTTTAAATGTTTAATAATGTAATATTTCAATATTAAATATCATTTTCAAAATATAACTATTTTTTAATATCAATAAATTATTTAATAAGTAATAAATAATTTTTAGGATAATTATCCAATACACCGTTAGTAGATTTTTTTAACTCTATAAGCAGGATTAAAATGATAACATACGTCCTATTTATTTATTTATTTTTTAAATATTTTGAATGATATGTATCATTATCTTAACCTTATTTATATAGTTAAAAAACTCATATTGAATATTAATCTTAATTTTTAATATTTTATTAGTCATGTTAATATCAATTTAAAAAAAGATTTTTCAAAATAACCAAGTAATAGAAAATATTTTTTATTCACTCATCTAAATAACGAAAAATATTTAATTTTTTAGAAAATATAAATACATTTTCTAAAATTTATTTTTAAAAATCATTTTCAATAAATTAAATAGAGCATAAAAGAGTCTAAGATTCATAATCCTAATCAAATTTACATATATATATATATATATATATATATATATATATATATATATATAATACTAAGATAGTTGAAACATATACTTTTTGTTGACCATGCCACCAACAGTGTTCAAGACATCTCCATTCCCATAATGATAATGGCTTTGAAGTAATGATCAGACAGTACTCAAAAGTTTATTTTAAGTCTTGAGCTTCACCCTTCAACCCTTGTGCCTGTTTATTAGGCTGCATAGATTGAAAACGTGAAGTACTAAATTTATTAGATGAAATAGATATTGTACCCATAAAATGAACAAACCCTTTTTTATGGTCCTTTAACTTTGTGAAATTCAAACTTCAACTACAATTTAATAAAGTCAAATGAAAATAAAATGTTAATGTATATAATTAAAACCTTAGAAATTATTAACTAGCAGCTAAAATATTATTATGTTTGATACCTCTAATATTTCCCACATTTCTTTCTCTTTATCTAACATGCCATGCCAATTTGTAAAATTAATGGGAGCAAAGTCAGACATTCTCACCATACTGCCAATGAATCGTGTTAAAAATCAAGATTAATCATCAATTATCAAATATTGACCATATGTGTGGAATCTTGAGTTTTTCTATGTTGAGCATTATCTACATAAAAAAAATTACATGTAAAAAAGAAATTAAATTTATGAATAAATAATTTAAATGTGCAATATTATAATGCATAAAGATTTATAATAATAAAATATTGTGTTTCTATACCCGAATTATGTTTTACTTGTTCATCTTAATTTTCATCATGTGTAGATCGAGAAGTTATTTGTAAATACTCATGTCGTGAAGGCTCTCGTTCGAGAGGCACTCAGTGTTTTTCAAATTATGCATGCAACTGAAAACTAAGAACGTATTTTACTCTGTAGATATTTAATTTCTTACACATTTCCTTTTGAGTCTAATAGCAAATGAAAATAATAAGAAAAATATAAAATGAAACTTTAAATACTAAAACGTTATAATTTGGTTATTACATTACCTTTCTCCATGCAAAAAGAATAGATCACCTTTTATCCTTCCTGCAAAGTTACTTTCCTATATCTCGGGAAAGTAACAAATTTTTACTTTTGAATAGAAAGGCCCTTTCGGGCTTAACTTTGCTGAATGAAACCTCATTTTTCTCCTTCTTTGTACTTTTTTTTCTCCCACAAATCTTACCCCTTCCAATCTCATTACTACGACCTCTCCACTCCCTTGATGCTTTTGATTTCTCTGGCTATGGGCAAGTCACTCAATTTCCTTCTCATCCATGATTATTAGTTTTTTTTTCCATCTTTTTGCTTTTTTGTCACAATCTAGAGTGTCTAAGACAAATGAGAGAGAATAGTAGAATTATAAAAGAGACCGGAATAAGAAATAGAGAAGAATAGAGAATTTGGATATATTTTCATTCATAAATAATAATAATAATAATAATTATAATAATAATTATAATCATATATCCTATCATATCAAGAGTGGTTTCATCATCCCAAGCTAACCTAAGTCCATCATGTAGTGTTTCCAAGCTTTAAATAAAAAATCCTCCTACTGTTTATAAACTCAGCATACGTTTAGCAACTTAAGGTAACTGACCTTATGAGGATCAAATATTAGGTCTTCAGGTATCTCATTTATACAACTAAGACCAAGACCTTCACCAACAAATTGTCTTGCATAATGAAATCTTGTCATACACAATTCAAAACACATCTCTGCCTAAAATGACAAACACATTGTCACTAACCATTCTTAATAATCAACAAAGAAATTTAATATTAGAATTCAATATTCACAATATTACTAACTCTAATCTCTCTTACACATCTATATTGCCAACAAAATCAAAATAACCCAAATTAGAAAATAAAATCATCAAATTCACAAAATCAATGGCAAAGAAATCACATCTTAAATTCTGCATTTAGCCTTAACTGCTGCATCACCAAGACCAAATCAATAACAAACATATCAAACTTATAATTGAACGTTAAGAGATTAGTATTCTTAAATCACAAACCTACAACATCAATAACTAGATTATAGCATTATACCCAAAATTCAGAAATCAATAACCCTAAACAATAAACAACATAAAAATTATAACAAAATTCAACAAATTAGTGCAATTCAATAATAAATCAGTGCATTTCAACAGCCCTCCTCTCTCCCCTTCCACCAAAAAAAAAATCGATGAAACTTTAAAACTAAATGATTTTTAATCAAAACTCCCCTCAGCCTGCTTCGTTTTGCCAAAAAAAATTCAATAATATAGAAAATTACTAGCAATGATTCGTAAATATTTTGACAATTTCTCAACGGATTTTGTTTTTCTTAGTTTCCTTAAAAAAAAAAATTATCGTCCATAATAAAACCTTAAACCTTAAAATCCCAATTTACTTTTTGTTTTTTCGACCTTTTGTTTGTTATTTTAATCAAACTTAAAATTCGCTTTTTTCTTTATTTTTTTATTTTAACAATTTTTTATGACTTATTTACTATTCACTCTACTGTACAATGCGTGTAGCCCAAATTTTTCATTAAAAAAATTTCTTAATCAGCAATCTCAAAATCATTTAATCTCTATTTGATCCAAATAAAATATTATATTTTTAATTAAAAAATACTCCAAAAATTAGATCTTAAACTATGCATTTAGCATAGAATTTGAATTTGTCTCCAAATAAACAAGAATTATAACTTTATTAATTTCTAGCTTTACAAACTATCATTAGGGAGTGGATCCAGAATATAATGCCCTAGTCTCCCAGTGCGACACAAATTCAGCAACTTAACAGCAACTTTATCGTAAACATTTTCATCAGATTCTTTTGGAATACGGAGAGCCTCTCTCAAGGCCACAAACTGTGCCTCGATGAGTTTTACCATATCATCCTCGCGCTCAAGGTTACCATCAAAAGAAGAAATGGTATCAAAAATAGCCCCACGAACATCATGCACTATGAAGTCCTGCATGAACAATTATCATCAGCAAATCTTTGTCTTTAGGTGTTTGTGTAAGAGACAGATAATAAGTAAAGGTCACTAATTCATTTTTCTTGTTTAAATTTTTAAAATTTCCAAATTCATAAGTTTATTAACTACTTTATTAGTGCAGAGAATTAGTATGGAATACAAGAATAGCTAGAGCTTGGTGGTGAAGTCAGTAAATGCCAACCCAAGCACTAGTTCTTGACCAGGACTCGGGACAATCAACACCAACGTCAAGCTCTCTGTTCTTGCGCTGTTATTTAAACAAACAACAACCAGTGCAAGAATAGGTTGGTGCCATCAGTAAATGCCTCAAATCAGTCCAAGAACTACTTGATCACTCAGGAAAAGCCCAAGGTCAAGCTTTTTGTTCTTGCCCATTATCAGAGATCTCCATGAGCACAAAGGCCACATGGCAGAAATAACTTTGGATACTTCATAACCTAAACACAAGTTAATCAAAAGTACATTTTAATCTAATTACATTTACTAAGCAAGAAGGTATGTGTCCCTCAAGTAGAAAATAGACATAGGATTTGTTTACTTTTAAAATAAATAATCACAAGCTTTTATTGCCACTTAGAAGTTTTTCACTTAGCACAAGAGGCAAAAATTAAAAGGAAAAAGCAGCAAAGTGGCAGAGAAGAACAACACACACGGGCGCATACATGCATAAATACATGTGTGCATACATACATACACGAGCATACATAGCCTAAAAGCACCTAAAAATAGATCTAGAGGAAATTTTACCAAAAATTATTGGGATTTTTGTCATTCTTTCGTTTTACAAAAAGCAAAAGAGTTTATTACAATTTTTACTGTCAGGGTAGTTTTGCAAGTGACGCAAGTGCTCATACCTGCGTGTGATCCATTAAATATTGCTTTTCTTGTCTCATTTCCAACTTAGAGCTAATAGAACAATCTTCTTTACGCTCTATGAGTGACACCTTACCCCAATTGGTAGAAAATTTTGACCATTTCTTATACTCGTCACTTAAGTTAAGAATAGTCAAAAAATATTGAGCAAGTTCCTTTTGCTCGATCAAACCATCTCTAATTGCTCCTGCACTTGCAAAAAGACAAATTGTTGGATTAAGCAGAGGAGATACTTGAGCCTGATATAGTTGAACTATTACAATCAATTCATACCCTTAAAAGAGAGAAAAATTATGGTTCCCAACCTGTCAATGCTAGCTTGGAGCAGAGCTCGGCATCATGAATCACACAAGGCAAAATACCAGGAGTATCCAACAAATAGATACTGGGATGGCTACCAATCTGGAGAAAAGAAATATGAATCACATCATAATGTTGCTACAAACACACTGCTGATGGAGTATGATTAATCTTTGCTGAATTTAAAAAAGATCATTAAAACATGGTGGCATCTATACCTTGAAGCTGCTGATATCTTTTGTCTCTCCAGGATGAGGACTCACAGTGGCATGCTTCAACTTTCCTTTCTCTAAAGGAACATTGCATAATTTAGATCTCATTAAAGGTCACTCCAACAAAAAAAAAAAAAAAAACAATGTTGGACCTGAGAGAATTCGAGGAGCTTAAAGTACCCGCAGCACTAATCCTCCCAATTTGATGCAAAGAATTAGCTAGTGCTGATTTACCAACATTAGGAATCCCAACTAGCATTATTGTTATGGTCTGACTAGAATGATAATTAGTTGTGCAGAGTCCCCTAACTTGAGCTTGTATAAAATTGAGTAGCTGTAAGAAATGAAGTGTCATCAATTGTTGATATATCTCAACATACACGGTTTAACCCCCCCAAAAAAAAGACATAAGGTTACTTAAGACTGAAAATAGGAGATCTTAGTGGGTAGATAAGAGAGATAAAATACCCCTTTGACACTATCCCTGTTATGGGAATTGACTCCATAAGAAATGCAGTTTTGTTGCTCAAAATATCTAATCCACTCCTGAAAAAAGGAACAGGATCTTAATCATATAAAGCCAATTGGGAGTGATATGCAACACAAGAAACATTGACCAACCTTTACTTGGGTTGGGTTGGTGAGGTCCATCTTGTTCATGACAACAATTCGCCTAGAAGGAGAAGGGAAGTTTCTCAACAGCTCAAACTCAGACGATAAAGGAATCTGAAAGCTTAAATCAATCAACAAATTGATTGAGAAATTTCATCATGCAAAAAAGCACAAATATGAGTAACAAAGAAAATTATACCCTGGCATCTCTGATCTCAACAACGAGGTCAACCAATGGAAGTCGTTCAGCAATGGCACCTGAGGCCGCAGCCATGTGGGGGCCATACCATCCTCTATTTCTGCTTACTGCTTTCTTCAGAGCAATTCCTATTTCCCTCACTATTTTACTTACACTACTAGCTATTGCCATTACTAAATTGAAAAAAGACCATTATAACAGGGTGGCACAAATACCTTCAAGCAGTTGGTATCTTTTCTCTCCAATCTTAGGACTTACCATAGAATGCTTCAACTTCCCTTCCTCTAAAAGTAGGAACACGAGATAATTTAGATTATTTAAATGACATTTAAGCAAGGCAGCAATAAGAGAGAAAATTAAAACAATGTTTGGGGTTTAGTTACATTTTTTCCCTTGCTATTTACTCAAGCTACTAGATGTTATCCGTACACAACTTCAAAACCCTTTTCATTTTGCTTCATCCCAGCCTAGGAAGACAATGAAATAAAACGGAAACAGTTATTTCAATATTTCAAAAAAAAAAAAAAAAAAAAACAAACTAGAGCAGACTCCTAGCACAAAGCAGTGATTTTCTCTGGAGGAAGCAACTTCGTTTAATTGTTGGGTCCTCTCTTGTCTTTGATCACAGCTTTGTGGACTCGTCTCAGAATGCCATAAATAGCCATCTTTGAAGCTTGGGTGGCTAGGGTTTGACTTTTGAGGAAGAGAGGAAAGAATATGGATTTGGGCATAAGTGGCACTTATGTGGCATTTATGTAGCAGTTACATCATTTTTCTCTAGATGGAATTATTAGTAATTTACTCCAATGACATATTTCAGGATACAAACATTCTTGATAAGATATGCTCGTGTGGATGCTTACATGGGATACTTTCTTTGGATGACAGCTAAACTTTAACTAAGTCATTGTCCACATAAGCCAAAACTAAATATCTTCCAAACAAATTTAAAATACTAACAACCGCATCAATATCTTCAAAAACCAATTTTAAAACGATTAAATATCATTTAATCCATTTAAAACAATAAAAAAATCTGAAGTATATAAGAAAATTGCTAATATCTAAATTTAAATAGAGATAAATTAGTAATTCCAAATTTAAAAACAGTTAAAAATTATCTAATATCTAATCCATTTAAAAAAATAAAAATTATCTGAACATCATTAATTGAAAATTTTTAAAAAGTAACCAAAAGCAAATACTATGTTTCTCTTTTATCCACTTCTCCACTTCCCCCTATGTTCTCAATACAATTTTCTCCTTTAGTTTCTGCTACATATTGTGGTTTCAAGTTTCTTTTGTGTTCATGTTCACTTTCGGTTTTGGAGAGCTTATTTCCAAATTTCAGTTATTTATTTCCTTTTCTTTTCTGTACTGCCCTAGTTAGGGGAGTAGACATTATGAATGAAGAAAAACAGGTCAAGGCTAGGAGAAGACCAAAAAAGTCTTGGAAGGGAGTTATCTTGAAAGGTGCAACGAAAGAGAGTTAGAAGAACAAATAGCCTTAGATCGGAACGAGTGAAGGAGAATTCATGCTGACAATTTAATGTGAGTTTATATATTAGTTCATGTAACAAGTCCTGATTGTAGAAAAGTCAACTGTAATAAATTTAGGAAATATGTAAATATATGCACCCCTAAAATTAAGATTAGACAATCCTTAAATCATAGGGATTAGATTTAGGTAGATTTTTAGTTTCCTATTTACTACTTACAGCAGTTGTATATAATCTCATGGGGTTTTCTATCATTGATAAGTTCTTCTCAATATAATATTATAATTTTTCACACTGGTATCAAGAGCTATAGGTTTTTCTTGGAAATCAATTACTTTTTCACACTTTATTGCTGATTTTTTTTTTTTGTTTTGCAGTTTCTTTTTCAACCTTCATTGTTGAGTTTTTCTGCTGTTTGTTTTTCAGCCTTCATTGCTGATTTTTTTCTTCCTCGAGCCTTCATCGCCGATTTTTGTTAAGGACTTCATAGTCATTTTCTTATCTAGCCTCTACCACCAACATTTGTTTTTGTTCATCTCCCCAATCTTTTCTTCATTCTTAATATTTTTTTTAGTCCCATAACTATGTCAGCGATAACAGAGACTACCACTACAACGAGACTCAATCCAAATGAAATTGAAGTTAAGAGCTCTTTTGAGATCCCTAAAGAAACCTTCAGGTACATGCTTATTAGCGTGTTCAAATGACTTTCCTATGTCCATTGGATTAAATGTCTCGGATGGAACCTTTGCCAATTCCTAGGTTATGGATTCAAGAGCTACTGATCACATGACCCATTTGTCACAAAAATTTAAAACTTACACACCCTGTCCAAATAAAGAAAATTGTCATAGCTGATGGTTCACTAACTACTATTGTTGGCATAAAAAATGTCCAAATCAGTCCTTCACTCATACTAAGAGATGTGTTTCATGTCCCCAAATTGTCTACCGATCTTCTCTCTATACAAAAACTTGAGATTCAAGTTGTAATGTAATTTTTTATCCCATTTATTGTGTATTTCAAGACCAAGATTCGGGGAAGATGATTGGACGTGCTAAGAAACGGGATAGACTGTACTACCTTAAGACGCCCAACAATTCAAATATTGTTAAGAGTAAATCACCTTTGTCCTTCATTTCTGAACACCATTAATCGAAAAAAGAAAAGGTTTGGCTTCATCATCGTAGACTTGGACATCCATCCTTTCAAACTCTCAAAACATTGTTTCCATCCTTGTTTAAAGATTTAGAAGTTGAAAGTTTTCATTGCGATGTGTGTCAGTTAGCAAAACACAAAAGTGTAACTTTTCCCATTAGCAACAAGAGAAGCTCAATTCCCTTCTATTTAGTTCATAATGATATTTGGAGTCCTTCATATATTCCTAATGTTTTTGGAGCAAGGTGCTTTGTGTCTTTTACTGATGACTGCACTAGAGTTTCTTGGATCTTTTTGCTCAAACACAAATCTGATGTCAGTACAATTTTCCCAAATTTTCATACCATGGTACAACATCAATTTGGTGTTAAAATAAAAAGGTTTAGAACAAATAATGTTAGGGACTATTTCAACCATGTTTTGAACTCATATTTTCAAAAGGAAGGGATAATTCATAAGTCATCTTGTGTTTAAACTCCGCAAGGGTTGCTGAAAGAAAGAATAGTCACCTACTTGATACAACCTGAGCTTTTTCTGTTCAAAACAATGTACCTAAATCTTATTGGGGGGAAGTCGTTCACATAACCACATATCTCATAAACCGACTACCATCCAAAGTCTTAGGTTTCAGAAGTCCTATGGACATGCTCTCAAAATTTCATGCTAACCTAAGCACTACAAATCACCTTACTCCAAGAATATTTGGTAGTATGTCCTTTGTTCACGTTCACAGTCAAAACAGGGGAAAACTAGATCCAAGATCTATCAAGAGTATGTTTGTGGGGTATTCATCAACACAAAAGGGGTATAAGTGTTATCATCCACCATCGTCACAACAGATGTCACCTTCAATGAGAATGAACCTTACTTCACCACTCCTTATCTTCAAGGGGAGAGTTCAGTTAGGGAAGATAAGGATTTCATTCTCATATATCTTCCTTCCAAACAATTAGTGTCAACTCCATCAATGTCACCCCAATGAGTGTCACCTGAGTCACAAAACAGTGAACTCGTACCTATGGTTGCTCTTGATGATAGGATGACAGGTCAAGTGTAATCAAGTAGGAAAGCCACGACTCCTGAACTGTGCAAGCTCAAGAATCTGATTCAAGTCTTGAGAATGAGGTAACCATTTCAAACTCCTCTTCAGAATTTGATCCAAGTCTTGAGAATGAGGTAACAATTTCTAGCTCCTCTTCACAAAATGAGTCAACACTTAACATTCCTATCGCCATTAGGAAAGGAACTAGGGAATGCACCAAAAGACCATTATATCCACTCTCTCATGCTGTATAACTTGAAAAGTTCTCACCATAACATAGGAGTTTCCTTGTAAGCTTGAATAGTATCTCTATTCCTGGTACTCTATCCAATGCATTATCTTATGAAAATTGGAAACAAGCTATGAATGCAGAAATGAAGGCTCTAGAGAAGAATAAGACCTGGGAGTTGGTAAACTTGCCAGCGGGAAAAAAGCTTGTGGGATGTACGTGAGTTTATATTGTGAAATATAGAGCAGATGGGTCACTAGAGAGGTACGAGGAAAGATTGGTAGCTAAAAGATATACTCAAACGTATAGAGTGGATTACTAGGAGACATTTGCACCAATTGCAAAAATGAACATTATCAGAATTTTGTTATCACTATGAGTGAAATTTACAACAATTTGCTGTAAAAAATGCCTTTCTACATGGAGATCTCGAAGAAGAAATCTATATGGAGATCCCATTGGGATTTAGAAACAACATAGCCAACAACAAAGTGTGTAAGCTTAAGAAAGCCCTGTACGGGCTTAAATAGTCTCCAAGAGCATGGTTTGGAAGGTTTGCCAAAAAGATGATAGGTATGGGATATAGACAAAGTCAAGGAGATCATACGTTGTTTATCAAGCATTCGAATTCAGGTGGAGTCACAGCTCATTTAACGTATGTTGATGACATCATGACAGAAAATGACGAAAAGGAGAAACAGTGTTTAAAACAATTTTGGCCAAGGTGTTTGAGATTAAAGAACATGGAAAGTTGAAGTATTTTCTAGGAATTGCAGTTGCACACTTCCGGAAAGGTATCTTTATCTCTCAACAGAATAATATCATAGATCTTCTCAAAGAGACAGGGAAGCTAGCATGTAGATCGACACGCACACCAATAGATCCCAACCATAAGCTCAAAGAGGCAAATGAGGATATTGATGTAGATATAGAAATGTATCAATGCCTAATAGGAAGACTCATCTACTTGTTTTATACTAGGCTTAATATTGCTTATGCTATTGGAGTGATTAGTTAATTCATGCATATACCAAAAGAAGCTCACTTCCTAGCAGCCAACGGAGTATAGCAATATCTTAAAGGAACTCCAGGAAAGGGGATTCTGTTTAAAAGAAACACAGGTATAATACTTGAGGCCTACACAAATGCAAACTATGCAGGATTGGTAATTGATAAAAGATCCACTTTTGAGTATTGTACCTTTCTTGGAGGAAACCTTATGACATGGAGAAGCAAAAAAACAAAATGTGATGGCAAGATCTAGTGCAAAGGCAAAATTTCGAGCAATAGCTCAAAGAATATGTGAACCATTGTGGGTGAAGATCATTTTAGAAGACATGAAGATCAAGTGGCATGGACCAATGAGACTATATTGTGACAATAAATCTGCAATTAGCATAGCACATAATCTCGTGCAATATGATTGAACAAAACACATGGAGATAGGTAGACATTTATTAAGGAGAAGTTAGATAGTGGATTAATTTGCACACCTTATATGATTACTAGCTGTCAACTCGCAGATGCACTTACCAAAGGACTAAGTAATGTAGCATTTCAAACTATTTTGTCCAAGCTAGGAATGAAAATATCTATTCCCCAGCTTGAGGGAGAGTGTGGAAAAGTTAATTGTATTAAATTTAGGAAATATGTAAATATCTGTATCTCTAGAATTAAGGTTAGACAATCCCTAAATCATAGAGATTAGATTTAGGCACATTTGTAGTTTCCTATTTACTGCTTACAGCGATTATATATATTCCCAAGGGTCTTGTATCACTAATAAGTTTTTCTCAATATAATATTCAAATTTTTCACAAGGATAAAGGCTTTAACGATGAAGATTATTGACTGTGCCACGATCATTTTTAATGATTCTAATAAAGTTTCAAGAATCACATAATCCCATTATTTTTTGAAGATTTTAATGGTGATGAAAAATTACTTTTTCATAAAACTCTTACCGAAATAAAAAATCAGATCCCGTGGAGTTTTTATATAGCTGTAAAGCATTCCTCACACCTATTTATTCACTATAAAAATAATAAAAAATGCTGAAGATAATTTTCATAAAAATAGGATATTATCTGCATATCAGTAAATAAATCTTCTTTAAAATAGAAGTAAAGTTCAACCAAAATGTAATCTACAATTAATCCCTGAGCGTGACTATCTTTCCAGCTCTTTATCATACCCAGCTTGGATTTCAAGCTTTCAAAACCATTCCCGAAATGAACCCAAAAACCATTTCATCAAAACAGTACACACAGAAGCACAATAGCAGACCCAAACAGTTTTCAATACCCGAACCAACCTTGGCGCAAAACTGAATTTACAAGAGAATGAAACCATAGACGGCCTTGGGTTTTCGAGAAATTGACAGAAGAGAATTGACAAGGAAAGAAATGGAAAAGGAAGAGAAGCTCTGTATTACTTTCATGCCTTAACCAGTGGACGGAGGAAATTACCAGTGTCAGCGGTAGACGCGGCGACGGCAGCTAGACGCGACAACAGTAGCAAGAGGTGGGAACGACAACAAGAGGCCGGCTGTTCGGCTACCAGAGGATAACGGCACAGCGGCGATGGCACCAGACCCGGAGCGTAGCTTATAGGTTCGGTCGAAGAAAGATGAGCGGGAAGAAAGCAAAGGAAAGAAGGCAGGAAAGAAAGATCGGAGAGAGAGAAGAAAAGGGCAGAGGCTGTCGGGTTAACACCTGACCCGACCCATTTTTGTGCTTGACCCGAAACCATATTCGGTTCCCCAATCCTTTTCATCCTTGGACACTGAAGCCCAATTGATATGACCCCGGTTTACATTTCTTTGATTTGGTCCACAATTGTGGTAATTTCATTTTATTAATAATTGGTATATTTATTTTTTATTATTTATTTATTTATTTGAACTTATGTTTATTTATTTATTTATTCATAGTATATAATTGAAATACACAAATAATAATAACAATAATAATAATAAATAAAAATAAAGATTGCTGTAAAGGTAACTAATTGCAGATGTGATATAATAATAAAAAACATTGTAGAAATGATATGATAACTTTTAAAATCAAACAACTAAATGATAGAAACTTTTTTTTAAGGGTTTTTGCTGGTTACAAATATTTTTTTAACAGTTAATAAACATAAAAAATAATATTCGATGAAATCTTCAAACTTTGCAAGCGCACAAATTTCATGAATTCTTAAATGAGAAAATAATTTTAATAATAAAGAATTTTCATTTATTCTCAAATATGTTAATATTAAATAATAAAAAGGTAAAAGATTCTTAAAAATAAATATAGGAATAATAAAAATTAAATAACAAATTTTCTTTAATTAAATAAAAATTAGAATAAATGAGAATTCTATTGATAATAGAATTTCCGAATGTTATGAGTGTGTAATATTCAAAAGATTTTTAAGTAAGAAATAATTTTTTTAAGTTTATTAGAGTGTTATGGAACTTAGGAAAATAATTTCAAAACTAAAAAAAAAATTCATTTATTCTCAAATATATTAATATTAAATAATAAGAAGGTGGAAAGTACTTAAAAATAAGTATAAAAATAATATAAGATAATAATAAAGATTGTATGAAATACATAAAATTCCTCCAATGATGAAATTCTTAAATCTTGTGAGAATGCAATTTTTGAGAAATTTTTTGGTGAGAAAGAACTTTTTTGTATTCAAGCATGTGTTGGAGGATTCGGAAAATAATTTCAATATCAAGAATCTTAATTTATGTCTAAAACAATAATAAAAAATAAATCTTATAAAATTGAGATAAAAAATTGTGAACAAAATAATTTAATTGGACAATTAAACAATTCCAATGAAGGAGCTTTTCATAAAGAATGACTGTATTTGTATGAATATTCTTGAAGTGATAAAATTCCTCTAAAAATTCAAATAGAGTGTTGAAAGATTCCTAAAGAAATTTTCAATAATTAAAAATAAAAATTAATAAAAATAACAAAAACCATTATAATTAAGGCTAAAATAGGATAAATCCTGGTTAATTGATACCTTCTTTAGACAGACGTCATGGAAATGCCAATCTTTCCTCACACATAACTGAACACGAACTTAACTTTTAAATACAAACTAATTTTTAAAGTCAATTAAGTGGCCAATTACATTTAAGTAAAAAAAAAGATTCGTGCGACTCCAATTATATGTTTAGTAGTTAGGATCTACATTTAAAATCTTTATGACAAGTATCTAGTGTTAGAACTAAGAAGCAAGCAAAACTAATTAGCAACTTATTATATGGATAATGTCATTTATAATTATTATTTAATTACACCAATAATAATAATAGAAAAATTATTTTCTACACTGTCAATGAAATTTTTGATTTCACAAACGTGATTAGAATGATGATACATGTTTTATTTTTTTATTTTTTAATATTTTTAAAGAAAGTTTTTATCATCCAAACTCACTTGTGAAAATTAAAATATTCTACTGATGGTGTATTAAATATTAATTCATAATAATAATAATAAGAAAATTAACAACAATACATCTACCAAAAATAAAAAATTTATTATTTTTGAAATTCAAATATAAAATCATAAATAACTAAAAAATTAATATATATATATATATATATATATATATATATAATCATTTAACTTTAATTATTTTTCATATACATTATACAAAAAAAATTACTCCTTAAATTTCCATCAAATTATCTGTTCTATCGACACCAAATTAATTCTTAATATTTTTTTTAAAAATTTTTCCTACCTAAAATTCCCTCATACTTAATTTTCCAATATTTCTTTCTTTCCCAAATTCCCAGTAAATTAAATAAAAAAGCAACCAAGCCTATTTCGCCATTCTTACTTCATTCCCACTAGACATTCCTTCATTTAATTTAACCCGCAATCCCATTCCAAACCCAAACCCCACCAACCTCTTTCTTTCCTCTACATCAACCATCCACCCATCCCTATTTTTCTCTCATCCTTTCTCCTCTGTTAAGCTCTTTGATCTTCCTCTCCTTTTTGGTTCTTCTTGCTACCTAAAATTGCTCATCTCTATTAAGAAGACCCACCCAAGACTGACACTCGATAGGCCAGTACATACATCTCACTCTAAATTCTAACTTATCATAGACCTTTCCTAATGCATGCTCTCTGTGTCTCTCTCAAGCAGACCCACCCAAACAAGGCACTGTAACGCCTAAAAACTCAAAAAATCGAGCTAAAATTTTCTTTTCCTTACATAACTTTGTCTTACGCTCAGTGTAGATTACTGATTAATTTTATTATCTAGTCTTAATAATTTTGTTATAGAATACTTTAGCCCGTGATCCTAGTCAAATAATGAATGATACAATACCGTAATCTCCTTTAAACCTTAAGATCAGTTCATCATACAACATTTATCATTCCACAAAATCAGATTTACATATCATGACTCGATAATCATGCATTATCAAACCTAGGTATCGAGATACCATCTCAGTTAATACATTATAATTGACAAATAATATTTCCTAATTACATCCCGTACCTAACATATGTCATAATATATATATATATATCTGTGTGTATACTGTCTGGAAATAAACATAACCGTGAGAGGTGTATACCTCGAAAAAGTACAAAAGTGGCCTGGAAGGTTCTAGCATCCACTAGTCCAATTGAGACTTTCCTCAGAATCACTGCATAAAATCTTAGAGTTTAGCAGTGAGCTTTTCTAAAAGCCCAATAAGAAATGAATTCAAAATCTTAATAGTATCTGTCACGACCCAAATTACCTAAAATCACTACAAATTTTTCGTTTTTTCTATACTTCTCACCTTTTCGTGACAAATTTCATTTTTTTAACGAGTTGGGCTATGAGTCAGTAATAATCCTAACTCTTATCCCAATTGATCATATCATTCTTACCATGGTAATCATGTTAGAATTTCAAATAGTGTAATAATAAGTACATATATTATACAACTGTATGTACATATGTTTCCATATATTTACATCCCCCATAATTATATTCGTTACAAAACTGTGCTATTAATTGTTTAGATACAAAACTGTACGATGTGTATACCTGATTCGCGATGGGAGCAGCGAAAAACCTGGAAAGCAGTCTCTACCCGCTCTCGACTACTGTAGATGCTCTGTGGAGGGTGGAAAATGAAGGGGTGAGCATAAACAGGTCAGTAAGGCAATAATGTAAGCAGGTAGATAACTATACTATCTACGTGCTGATAATGTCATGATATAAAATCGTTTACTTTTGGAGCATGAGGTAAGATTAAAACGATGCCACATGTATATATTATATACAAGAAATCATGAAATCGACATATAATTTAAACATGGAAAATCATCATGTATGCCATCTCATGCTCGTCACATTAAAACTTAATTGTTTCATCATAAACTTTTCACTTTAAAACTTATTTGTTTCATCATAAACAAACCACATCAAGACTAAACCCATTACTCGGGAATACCTTGATTCTTTAAATCACATCTCTTTTAAAAACATAAAACGGGACATTACCCCTCCTTCGGGTTTGTCCTGGTCTATCCAGACCGTATGATATCATGTGAGGCATGTAGGTTACTGTATAAAAATCGAGGACTATGGCCATACTTTGTCCCTGTGATCCCAGGCTACACGGATCTCGGTGTGCAGGGCATCACAACTGCAACGGGAGGTGGGGTCAATTCCTACCCGCCAGAATAGCAAGTAACATCATAGAGTCATCATGACTGCACGGTACAGCGTACTCCGTGTGACATACACGGTACATCGTACTCCGTGGACCCATATCATAGTCTGGGGGTGCCTGCCGTAGGTCTTATCCACCCCAATACTATATCGATAACCAACCCATGTCTCAAAGTATACGTGCAAGCATCTCAACTCTCTGCGACACACAGTCTACAGGAGGCTTCCGCACGACTATATGCATGTCAACTCACGTCTAGTGCGAGCGAAGCTCCAGCACCACGCTATGCATATCATGATATCTAAATTCTCGTGCGAACGAAGCTCTAGCACGGTTTTGTGCACACACAAATTCCTCGTACGAGCAATGCTCCAGTACGGCTTTTCATGAGAAATAAATCAGTAAGCTTGAGTGCGAGAAGGACTCTAGCACTCTTTTTACTTGTATAAATATGATAGGTGGCTAAATCTTGACAAAACATCTTTTAAATAGTAACCGGTACAAACCGGTACCCTTTCGTATATTTCATGAAATCAATAGCCAACCTATGTACGTATTTGCTTAAATCAAAGCAATATAATCATATAAAACATTAAAACATGTTAATCATGCAATTTATCTGCCTTACTACCCTTTTTGTAAATTTTACTCATAGGGGCAAAATCATCTTTTTCTTTATTAACCTATGCCCCGATTTTTGTAAAATTATTACTTCGTTTCTAGATAGTTTAAGAAATTCTAGACCCTGTAAATCCCCTCAAAATTACGTATAGGTATCTCTATGCACCTACAAAATTTCCTTACCTGGAATCGCGCGCAGACTTAACCTGTCTCGATGATACCGAATCTCTCAGCCCAAATGCGCGCCAACCAAAGGTACGTAACTGTATATAACCACACAGTTGAGGTCAATTCAATTATCTTGATCAGTATATCGCATTTACTGACTAACTTAAGGTATTGGGCCCTAGCTACCTTATTGGGTCTCGACCCATTTTCAGCCCCTTTTATTTTTATTAATTCCCTTTTTCGGGTATACCGGGCTCATGCAGCTTACCGATAATTATCGGACTTCGTTCCAAACTCATTGGAGTATACCATTTATGGCAATTACATTACAATTCCGAAAAATATTCTTTTCTATACGAAATTAATCCATAATTCCGTAAAATAATCAAAGCTCTATATTAAAGAACTCATATTGCCGAAATTAAAATGTACTTACCCGGTACGATGTGGAGTACGAAAGTCAGAGCTCAATCGGCTCTCGTTCGGGCTTTATCGAAAAGCTGCACAATTAGGTAAATCCGGGTTATTTTTCATTAAATATAATATTAATTAAATTTTTAGAATTTACCCGTAGGTCAATCTCGACCCTCGATCAACTTACCCGAATCTCGAGTCGTCCCCGGTAAATTTTTCTTTCCTTTTCCTTTTTTTTTCCTTTCTTTTCTTTTCTTTTCCTTTCCTCTTTCCTTCCTTTTCCCTCCTTTTCCTTCCCTTTTCTTTCGGCCAAACGGTGCCGTTTCTGCCACTTTGCCTTCGCCGGCGTTTTCGGCGGTCTTACCGGCCGATACCAGTCTCAAAAGAACCGGCTCCTCCCCCTGAACGCGTCGGTGGCTTCCGTTCAAGCCCAGTCACGGTGGTTCGCCGGGAATCGGCCCTTTTCTCCCTCGGTCTTCCTTCGCTCCAATCGGTGTCCTCCGGTCACCTGACGGCGCGTTTCCGGTGTCCACGTGATCGCCGGCCTCTCCTCTTCCTCCTCGTGGCTTCGTCGGAGGCTGTTGGTCGTCGGTGTGCTGGGATCGTCGTCGGTTGTCGCGGGTCATTTTCGGTTTCTATTTTTCGGGTTCTCCCGAGTTTTTTGAATTTCAGCCTTTTTTTTATTATTTAACAATTTGTTTTATTATTAAAATATTCATTAAAATATTCAAATATATTCTAAAAATATCTACAATTATATTATTTTATTCCAAACAATTTAATTTAATTTAATTTATTTATTATATTTTTAATCATTTTTTCGGTATAATTTCTCCGTATTTTTGGGATATTTTCCCGGGTGACTTTTCGGTATTTCTAAAAATTTCGGATCTTAATCAATTGGACTCAAAAGTATATAATTTCCTCATTATTGATCAAGATATCCTAAATCCTTATTTTTAATTAAATTTTTTTTTCTTATCGACTTTATCCCGAATTTCTATCTTTTGATCGTTTTACCCCTATACTTGTTTCGAAACCAAATTAACCTAACTTTCCTTCATACATCCACCATCTTTTCTTATTTAATTTCATATTTTCGGTAAACTTCATTTTCGATCCGTATTTGGCTACTTCCGATGTTCACCGAGATTTCATTTTTATTCAACTTGCAAATTGTAGTCAAAGCTCTTCTTATGATTCATTGAATATATGAAAATGTACATCACATGAATCATAAGGAAATACATCAACAGATAATAAAAGTTTGTCTTACAGTATCAAAGCAGTTTAAAAATATAACGATACTATAAAATCGAAATATGCATTTCAAAATATTCAAAATATCAATTCTCATAGTCAAAAGTGAAGTCGAAGTCATATTTCACATATGCAGGTCAAATATAAATTTCAAAGATCAAAGCACAATACATCACATAAATTTCGGATAATTTTGAGAAAGTTCAAAATTTAATCATAGAGTTCAAATCATAATTTGGAAGGAGATGAGGCAAAAGTTCCTTATAGCGTTATGCAGTCAAATGTCATTCTCAACAGAGGAAAAATAGTACCAATGACCATGGTAGGCTGTAAACTGGATCAAAATTGTACAACAGTTCAAATAAGTCAAATATTAAATAATTAGTACACAGTTAGGGCACGAGCACCAGCAATATTAACCGTGCAGGCAATCACATGTAACATGTCATGTGGACATAAACATTTAAATATAAATTCACCATAAGGCGCTACATGACAGCTTGTGTCATGCACTATGAGGCCGTTTGGTATGCTGAAAATAATCACTTTGCACTGCAATTTAATTGGGCGCAAAATGATTACAACGTTTCTTATCAAGAAAGTTGGATGTAAAGTGATTGCAGTTCATTTGGGCTGCAATCACTTTGCAGCCAAGGCTGCAAAGTATATTTTACTAACATATCCTCCTAACAAAACAACTAATTCTTTCTCTTCTCTTCTCGCCTCTTCTACTTTCCTCATTCTTTCTTTGCAGCCTACATTATTCCATTTCTTCCATCCCCTCGTTTTCTACTTTCCTCATTCTTTCCATCCCCTTTTCCATTTTCTAGTCTTCCATCTCTTCCATTTTCTGTTTTTTCTTTTTTCTAATTCTGCCCAGCAGAACAGAACAGGTAACACAGAAACTCGTTAGAACCAAAATCATGAAAAATGGTTTCTTTAACTTGATATTTTTTAATTTCGCATTTAATTTGCTTTGTTCTTTTAATTTCACCATTTTTCTTGTATTTGCAGCTGTCATTTAAAAAATCTGCAGCCTGCATTCTTCCATCGCATTTGGTTTATGTTCTTCTCCAACAGCTAAAGTAAGTAAAAAACCATGAGTTCTTATGCTTGATTGTTTCAATTCTTTTGGGTAATAAATATTTTGTGACATATATATATCTTTCGAATGATTGGGTTAATATAATTCTTCCTGTTACTTCTGTAGAATTGAGATCGCATTTAACTTGTCCCTTGCACTGCAGACTATACCTTTGTTTTCTTAATCCATTTATTAGCATTCTAATTTCCTTTTTGTTCTTGTTTAACTATACTACAATATAGAACATATTTGGTTGATATCCAGACTTCCCCACTTTCTTATGCTAAGTAAATTTATTATACACTTCATCCGGTATATATATATATATATATATAGCCTGAACACCTATCGATTCAGTCAGCCTGTGTCCTTCCTTACAGCTAAATAGAGATGCCATACCTTTGCTTTGTATATATATATATATATATATATATATATATATTTAGCCTGAACACCTATCGATTCAGTCAGCCTGTGTCCTTCCTTACAGCTAAATAGAGATGCCATACCTTTGCTTTGCTCGATCACACTTAAGTTTTGCAGAGTTCATTGGTACAATCTAAAACCATAGCCACATCACTTCATATCATTTAGTTCTAGCAAAAACTAAGATAATATGAATTTATCATTTGAAGTACTCTATTTTGAATATTGACAATATGAAAATTAGGTTCTAGCTAGAACAACATATAACACGCTCAAATGTTTCAGGAACAGATTTTAATAAATATACTACAAATGTGTAAAGATATTGAGCATTAGAGTAAGTTATGAATGACCTTGTGAGAAAGCTTTTGGGCTGAAGTCCTCTTAGTACAAGACAACAGTGTTGATGTGTGTTTTGCATATGTTCTGCCAGCATGAATCTTGTCTTTTCCCTACACAAAGATACACAATGCCCTCTTGATTTGCACTCTCAAGTAATTAAATTAATTGAACAAAAAGTTTCTAACTAAAAACTCATAAAATAAGATATGAGATGGATTTTGATACTAAATATCCTCCATCACAGATTTAATTGATGAACTGCATCAAATTCAAATGTAATAAAGTACAATAAGCAGAACCCTAACCACCAAATTGGGAAGCAGTTACTAGCAGAAAACATACACCCTATTCCTTTCAACTTAACTATCATCCATTTCTTGCTCTTAATCACGACACGACCAACCAACCAAGATAAACTAGTACCCATTTTGAAATTAGATTAAAAACTTAGTTAATTATTTGTATAATCCCATCTGACATAAATTGAATATAATATCAACATTATTCATTTTCCCCCCAATATTGAACAATATCATGTATAGAATCAAAAGACACTTAGCTTTGCGAAAAAGTAATTTAGAGAATAACTAATATAATTTGAACATGAAATTGTATGATTATGTTGAATGCAAGACCTTGACAAATTCTAAAGCCCAAGATATTTATATAACAATTGGTTTGAGATTCACAGTAATACTAAAGCTCCACCAAATATTTATATGACAACTGTTTGTAGTCAAGTTTGTTGTTTGATTGTGACATAGGTCCCCTGTTACTTCAGCAGCCATCAGTTTCATCACAAATTGCACCAAAAAGTCATAAAAATTTTAAAGTGGAGGAGGATTAAGAAGAAAATCCATAAAATCTTTTACGTATATAATCTTTCACCCGAATATGGCATTTGTTTTTGATAAATTATTTTATTAACTAAGTTCAACTACAAGATAATTAAGAAACAAAAACCATGGTACAGGATAATTAAGAAGCAATTACCATGACTTGTCCCTTGCACTGCAGACTATACCTTTGTTTTCTTAATTCATTTATTAGCATTCTAATTTCCTTTTTGTTCCTCTTTAACTATACTAAAATACAGAACATATTTGGTTGATATCCAGACTTCCCCACTTTCCTATGCTAAGTAAATCTATTCTACACTTCATTCGGTATATATATATATTAGCCTGAACACCCATCGATTCAGTTAGCCTGTGTCCTTCCTTACAGCTAACTTCAGTCCGTCCCCACATTTCTCTGCTGCAGTCACCCCCTTTTCCTGTCCTCGTTCAGCTTCCATTTCTATCATTCTTCATGCAGAGCCTTCATCATCATTTCTTCATCACATCTTCCTCCATGTCACCTCACCTGTACTGCATCCATATATGTACATATATACATTCCTTACCTTATGGTTGCCCTCGGGATTGGCTTCATTTTGGAAGCCAATCCGCGGGTTCTTGTGTATGTACATATATATCTATACACACATATATTTATATACATGTACTTATATCCTTGATATATGAAAGAATTGAGCAAATTAATTGTTTGTATTTGCATAAAAAAATGCCCATAAAAAATTTAATCATTTCTACAATTTTGGTAATTAGATATGACAAAGACATACGTAGTGTATGTTGGATACAGACCGGGCATCTATAACAATTGGCCGGAAGCTCAAAGACAAGTCCATGGGTTTATGGGAGCAACTTATCAATCATTTCCTACTAGAGACCAAGTTGAACAAGCTTTTCTGGATTATTGGGGATTGAATGATTATTCTAATACTGAAATACCAAGTGTCGATGCTATTAGGCACCAAGATAGACAGTTAAATGATCAACAACGTCATATTTTTCAACATCAACCTTCCACTGTTTATTGGTGTCATTTAGTAATTGCATTATGTATTGGTGTTATTTTAACTTTGATTTGTATTCGTAATGGTTAGTGTAATTGTTTTGATGGTCTTGTAATTTGAATTCTCATATGGATTTTAGGGTTTAATATGACAATGTGTTAGACATTATATATGTATGTTGTTAGTTAAATGATATGTGAACTTGTTATGTTAAATTACTTTTTTATTGAAACTTTTGTTAATCACAGAATGGAAGGATTCTCCCAACAACAATATGTAATGGTGGCCACTGTCATAGCTTTATGTCTAAAGATTTTAAACATTATTAACTTGGTTAATGTTTGTGTTCAAGATTGTGGTGTTTTGTTATTGAATATGAGAAAGCGTAAAAGGGGGAGTAGTACTAGTTATGACAGACATGTCATTAGGCAGTTGAATTTTAGAAGGATGGTGTTTGATTTTGATTTGACATGTGTTAAAAATATTAGAATGGACAGGCATTGCTTCTATAAACTATGTAATACGCTTCAAACTATTGGTAGACTTGCACCAACAAAAAATATGAATGTTGAAGAAATGGTTGCTATATTCTTGTATATCATTTCTCATCATGCGAAAAATAGGGTTATTAAGCGAGAATTCGTTAGGAGTGGCGAGACCGTCAGTAGGCAATTTACTATGGTATTACATTCGGTACTAAGGCTGCATTCGATATTGTTAAAGAAGCCAGAGCATGTTCATGAGAATTCTAATGACCTTAGATGGAAATGGTTTAAGGTAATGCATCAATTTGTAATAGTTTTTACGTTCATTTAGACAAATGTATGAAGGAAACTAATCGAAAAAATGTTTGTGTCAATTCTCTATTGGAAACAATAGAATTGTTTAGGTGTATTAGATGGGACTTATATTAAAGTTAATGCATTGGAAGTTGATAAGCTTAGATACAGGACAAGAAAGAATGAAATTGCCACAAATGTCTTAGGGGTCTGTCCACAAGATATGCAGTTCATATATATCTTACCTGGATGGAAAGGTTCTACTGTAAACTCTAGGGTTCTTCAAGATGCAATATCTAGAAGGGATGTGTTGAAAGTACCTAAAGGTATGAAATCATTATAAGCAAATCAATATTTCTTTCTTATCGGAAGGGCTTACCTAAGATTTAAATTTTTTTGTTTACCATAGGTTTTTATTACTTGTGTGATGCTGGGTATACTAATGGAGAAGGATTTTTAACTCCATATCGAGGTCAAAGGTATCATTTAAGCGATTGGAGACAGAATCACATCCCTTGATCAAAAGAAGAGTTGTTTAATTATATACACTCTAGTGCCAGAAATGTTATCGAGAGATGTTTTGGGTTACTAAAGATGAGATGGGCAATCCTTCGAGAGAGGTCGTGGTATCCAGTGAAAACAAAGGTTAGAATAATTTCTACATGTGCTTTGTTACACAACCATATAAGGAGAGAGATATCAGTTGATCCACTTGAGGCTGAATTAACAGAGGGAGTTGTTGAATCTAATCAAGATGCTGACACCATCGCATTCATCAAGTCTTCTCCTGAATGAACAAATTGGAGAGATAACTTAGCATAAGAGATGTGGAATGAATGGCTTGCTTCTAGGAATCAGAATTAATCTATGTCGTATAATATTGTGTTGTTTGTTTCAATTTGAACAATCTAAATGTGTTTGGTTTGTACGATTAATTATAAATGGTTATACTTGTTTATGATATTTCTTTGCATTCGAACTACTTAAACTAGACATTTGTAACGGTTATTTATTTCAATGTATTATTTCAATGTCTTATTTTAATGTACATTTTCTTCCAACTATTTAATTGCTTCCAACAATTTGTTTGTCTAGTTTGCTTCTATAACAGGTTGATGGAGGGTGATTCATCCTAACGTGCTGCAAACAGAAGTTTCACTCACCAGTGGACATCAACTGAAGATGCCATCTTAATTGATTGTTGTATAAAGCTTGTCAACCAGGGTGGCTGGAGTAAAGACAATGGCACATTCAAGACTGGATACTTGACGCAACTTGAGAAATGGATGGCTGAAAAAATCTCGAATTGTGAAATCAAAGGTAATCCTCACATCAACTCTAGGATGAGAATGCTCAAGTCACAGTATAGAGAGGTTGCAGATATGTTAGGTAATGCTGCATCTGAATTTGGATGGGATGAAGAGAAAAAGTGTATAACATGTGAGCTTGGAATGGTTGGTTAAAGGTATTATACATTATAACTTATTGTACTTCATATATATTTCTGATATAATATTATTTAATTAAAAAATATGCATGCTTTTGAATTTAATTGCAGGGCCATCCCGGAGCAGCGGGACTAAGGAACAAGTCTTTCCCTCACTTTGAGAAGTTGGCTCTCATTTTTGACAAAGATAGGGCAACTGCTTTGATAGCAGAAACACCTGGAGAAGCTGTTGATAATATCGAAACTGCAAATACAAATGCTGAAACAGGGCTTGAGGACATGAATCTTGAAGCTGATGTTGGTGAAAATGATGCTTTCTGTCACGCCCCGAAAATGCGGAAAATAGGGCTAATTTAAAACTTTTTACTCATTAATTCACAATTAAGAGTGCATTCCTGTGCAGTGTCATACATCATCATAATTATTATGCCTCAGGATCTCATCACTAGGATTTATATATCATATCAAATACATTAATCCATCTCAAGTTAATTAATCCTAATACATCCCATATAATGTTATACATCGAGTGTCTGCAATTACAATAATAGTCTGGGTATATGAAAAGATAAATATACCTCAAAGTACAAAATATATAGCCTGGAGCTCGAATCCTCCACTAGCCATTACTCCGTACGTCGCAGGGAAGTCCTTATTCACTTGAAGAACTCTGGGGGGAAAGAAAAACAGGGTGAGCTTCTAAATCGCTCAGTAAAGGGGGTAAGAAACTCATTTCATAAACCAAAATGCACATCACAAAAGGTTTATTTGTATGTGAAACTCATTTGAAAACCATAGCATGAAAGTACTCAAAACAATATTCTCATATGTCAAGTCATGGGAAAACATGAAGTAAAAGGCTCACTCTAGAGCAATAACAAAGCATGTGAAAATAACGCGTTAAACGCTTTCTCAATTACGGGATAAAATCACCGAAATAGTAATGCACGTGGCACAGCCACTAAACACACGTGGCATAGCCACTGATTTAAATTCTCACGTGGCATAGCCACAAAACACACGTGGCAAAGCCACTGATTTAATTTCTCGCGTGGCATAGCCACAAAACACACGTGGCAAAGCCACTGATTTAATTTCTCGCGTGGCATAGCCACAGAATAGGGTTTCTCAACGTGGCACAGCCACCAATGGGGTATAACGTGGCACAGCCACCAATGTG
Organism: Firmiana major; assembly: GCA_033439115.1. Taxonomy (NCBI): domain Eukaryota; kingdom Viridiplantae; phylum Streptophyta; class Magnoliopsida; order Malvales; family Malvaceae; genus Firmiana; species Firmiana major. The sequence continues at coordinate 30,826,753 of CM065913.1, read as the reverse complement.
GTTTCTCAATGTGGCACAGCCACCAAGGGGGTATAACGTGGCACAGCCACCAATGGGGTTTCTCAACGTTACCAGAACGGAGAAGAAATCGGGCTTACATGCTACCAGAGCAATGCCCGGTGTGTACTCACAACTACACACCTAAGTCTTATCACATAAGACTGGTTTGCCTTCACGTAGAACTCGTAATGGTTTTTCTCTCATAAACTCATTTGAAATCGTTTTGTACTCAACACAAAACGTAATAAACATCGAGTTCCAACCGGCAAAGCACACGCACACATTTCTCAAATCTCAATGTTGCCTTAACGTAGAGCCCAGTTATAAACTCATAAAAACATTGGGCTCCAACCGACTATAAAATCGTGTGCAATTTAATCTCAACACAAAACCCAACATGCTTGTTTTATAAACCACAATTCATGCTAAAATAGTTTACAATTCACATACACAAATGGTTTAGATTTCCCTTACCTCTTTGCACCTCGTATAGTGCAATCGTTTCCCCCGTATCACGGACTAGCCTCGCATTCCACTCTGGAACTCCCGAGCTGTCCAAACGATGTTAAAACATCAATACTCAATTATCGCATCAACCTAAATTCTCAAAATCGAGCATAATTGCTCATAACACCTCAAATCTCTTGATTCTCGTAACTCAACCCTAAACTACAACCTCATTCCCAATATCTCAACGTCCTACATTCCTCATGCCAATTATCTAGGCTAATTCTCCACATTGTCTATATTTCCATTTATAGCTCAAAATTCCTAAAATTATCAAAATCGCTAAATATCATTATCACTCTAACCACATTGAAATTTCTTCAATCCCTAATCATTTCTCAGCTATTTCAACACAATGACAACCACCAATATCATCGAAATCAGCTCAAATATCAAGATCGAGGTTTAAAAATTACCCAAAGCTTGTGAGACGCACAACTCACGCCTCGATCCGATTCGTCCTTCGATTTCCAAGTATGTTGTTCTCCCTTTGATGAGGAACAACTTTCCTTCTTGCCACAACCTCTGATTCGGCCGGAAATGGGTGATTTGGATGAGTGAGAAAGCTAGGTTTTCGGTGGAAATGGGTTTGGAAGAGAGAGAGAAAGTGAGTTTGCAGGAGAAAACACGGGTTCCTTATATAGACTGGAGGTAGGAGATCGATCTGCCTCTTGATGAGATCGATCTGCGTTTGAAATTTGGGGACGATCTGGGCAATTTTATGCCTAGGAGATCGATCTGTCGAGGGGTGAGATCGATCTCTTTATGGCTTTATGAGATCGATCTGCTCCTAAGGAGATCGATCTTCTCCCCAAACAGAATCATTTGGAGATCGATCTCTTCCTCATGAGATCGATCCTTTCTCAAACAGAATCATTTGGAGATCGATCTCTTCCATTGGAGATCGATCTGCTCCTCAAATTCCCCCTTCCTCGTCATTTTTAACTCACCAGATCGATCTCTCCTTCTCCCAGATCGATCTGTCCTCATACTTCATGCTTATTTTACACACTTAACATATAAATCTCCAATTATAATTCCCACAATTCACTTAGCTCAATAAATTACACTTCAAATTATTATTACATCAATAAAATATGTCTGAAATTCTCAGATCTCACACCTTCACACCATTCAGTGATCCATTCGTTAGTACCCAAAGACGTTCAGTTTGCAATGCTGACAATAATGTCACTCGCAATATAAATAAGAAAAAGATTTCTGGAGATCTTGGTATGGAGGCAGTTGCAGATGTTTTAGTCCAGAATATGAATGACCTTCATAGCATATGTGAGAAAGCAACTGAACAAATTGGTAAGTTGGTTGATTGCTTCAAATTTATGGCTGATGATGCTGGTAGAAGAATGAGGGTGATGGATTTAATTTCAAAGCTGAAAAATGATGTAGAAGGACTGACAAAAAATGATATAGTTGAGATTACAGAAATCATCCTCAGTAGCCCAACCAAGGTTAACGTTTTCTTCTCATGTTCTTATTAAAGAAGAATGCTTTATGTGAAGAAGTATCTTCGTCAATTTCGTGCTGCATCTGAGATATATGAGTTTGAGCTATGGATGGTTGACTTAGATGTTTATGACTTATTGTAACTTGGATTATTATAATGTATTTTGGATTATTATGCATAGGGATATGGTAGTGGGACTCCGTTGGATTATTATGACTTGATGGATGATTTATGGATAGGTATGAATTATTATCTATGAGGATATTCTAGTAGGACATATTGGATTTTATGACTTGATGAATGTCTTGACATTATGAATTATGTATGAAAATATCTTATTAGGACTTGTATGAATTATTATGACTTTTATGAATGTTTATATGGTATTATCATATATGAAAAATATTTTACTTGGATTTGTATGAATTATTAGAACTTTCTTGGGTGTTATAGGTGCTATGTTGATATCATGATAATTGAAAATTTACAATTGATACATTAAAATTTCAAATTACATTAATAATATATGAATTTTTAATATTATACTAATTAAAATTAAAATTAATAATAATACATGACAATTTAAAATTACAAATGATGAGTAATATTAATAATGCAACATTTATTTTAATTAATTTTCATTGAAAATTTGTTTTTATAGTTATGGACATTTTTGAAATTTGTCACTATTTTCCCAGCAAAGTAACTACATACCAAACGCTGCAAAGTTAATTTTTCTGTAATTTAAACAGAATTTTACATTGTCATACCAAACACTGCAAAGTTACTTTTCCAACAATCACATTTCATACAATCATTTTCCCTGCAATCACTTTACACTACATCACTTTCCTTGCAAGTTACCAAACGCCACCTATGGGTGGCTTAAGTCTCACACCTTTGCAAATATAATCAAATAATAATTCAAATGGGTACTTCAAATACTTTCAAATAATTGACATGATTAATTCAAAGTATACCATGGGATCAAACCATGGCTGCTGGCTTAGAAAAATTCAAATGTAAATTATGCTTCACAGAATTTATGCATATTTACATGATTTCCAAAGATAGTCTACAATCACAGAAAATTCAAAATAAAAAAAAATATAAACCTTCAAAATCATATGAATATTCAAATCACATAAACATGAGCTATTTCATAATTTTCAAAAGAATAATGCATTTTGAAAGTTAAATTTATTTATTGATGCTTGTAAAATAAGTAGGTATTTTTATGAAATCTTCAAAGAATTCCAAGGCATTTAAATATGCTTAATAAAATTCTATTTCTGCTTAAGAAATTCTAAAACTTCAAATTTCAAATAAAATATGCTATTTTTTTCTTAAAATCTAGTTCAAGAATAAAAAAAAGATGCTTCTTTGCAAACCTAAAATTTTCAACTTCCAGATAAATTTCTGAACAATTTTTCTTATGTAATTGATGCTTCAAGAAATTTCACTAATAAATCTAAGGTAATATGGCATGGTACCATTAACATTTTAAATACACCCCTTACTTTGATTATCAAAGATCACAGCATTCGCCAATGGCGTCTGAGGTATTTTCTTATGATTTCCTCAATACTTTCCTACATAAAAATCATGTTCTTACTCAAATTTCACTATCCTTCAAATTCGCAAACTTATCTTACCTTGGGAATTCTCAAGCTTTAAAATCACGACTTCCAGTACAACAATGGCAGCCCATGTATCTAACCTTTGAATGGAACACTCTTTTATCCCATTTAACATTCAAAGGATAAATTGTATGTACCTATAAAAGAGACTTTTTTACCTTCACACTAGTCCTATCAGACCCTTTTCTTCCAACCGTGGTTGGCTGTTTTGGTTCCCTCCAAAAACAGCAGTTAATTCTGCATTTAAGACAATTCCTAGTCAATATAAAATCTAATGAAGCCTTCCTCACCATCTGAGAACTCTCCACTGAACTGTGGATTTTCTTCTGGTTTCGGTTTCCTCTACTTTCGGTGGCTGCGGCTGCTTAAGATCGGCAAGCTCCTTTGGTTTCGGCTCTAGCTTGGCTGCTTTCAGTTATTTGAACCCGAAACTCCTCTGCTCTCGGTTAGTCCAACTTCCCCCTGGTCATGGTTTGCTTCAGTTTCTTTTTCTCACCCTATTTCCAGCCTTCTTGTACTTTTTTTAGGTTCACTGTTTGTCTAGGGTACACCCTCGGTCTAAAGCTCCCTGCACCAGTGGTGTTGGTTCCACCCATTTTCACATGCTTACTACCTCATGTCCAGGACCAAGAGAACTTCTTGTTTCAACCGTAACCTTTTCGCTGCTCTTAAAGCTCACACCATGAACCATTTAGCTACCAAGCAGCAGTACAGAAAAGCTAGAGCCACCGTTTCTCGAAGCCTTTAACGTTTCCCTCTGTTTTTCACTGCACTGAAACCTTCAAGGAAAATGGAAATCAGTCCCACGTTTTCCCTTCTTCCACGATGCTCATCCTCGCTTCATGCTTATTTCTTTCTCAAACCTCTCGTGAGACACTCTTTATCTCTACTGCACCTTTTCTCCTCGCCAGCCTTCTCCTTCTAGACATCAGTTTCTGTCTTTTGTCTCTACTGATTTTTTCCCAACTTAGCCTTCAGTAATCAGAGAGGTTAGCTCTGTGTTCTAACCTAAAGCTCCCACTAATACAAGATAGTGTGATACAGATTGGCTTTCTTCGGAAGTCAATTCCGTACTTTAATTTAACAAAATAAAATAATATGACATAATATAATATAATATAATATAATATTATACACTATATAATAAAATAATTTACTATAGTGTATATATATATATATATTATATACTAAATAATAAAATAATGTGCTATATATTTATTTAATTCATATTTCTTTGTAAAAATAATGTTTTAGATGCACTTCAATAAAAATATAAATATTTATAAAATGTAATATGATTATATTTATATTTAATAATTATTTCTATATATATTTATTTATAAATATATCAATTCTTGAAAGTGTGATATTTTATTTTATTAATTTTCACTAAATCTTAGCATTAACCTTAATTATAATTTTCGATTAAAGCAAAATATTATTTTATGTACATTAACATGTCTGGATTTAAACTCTCACCTTTTATACTTGAACATGATATTCATTCTAACCCTCTTGATTTCTTTTGCTTTTCTAATCATATAATGGATACACAAATTATCATCTGATCCGGCCAAAATTCATATTTACTGATTTTCTCATACAATTACTTATCTCGGAGTATCTGAAGCACAGTCCTCAAATGTCGCGCGTGCTCCTCTTAGGATCGAGAATATATGAGAATGTCATCAATGAAGACTATCACAAACTGATCTAGATAGTCCCGAAATAACTCATTCATCAAGTTCATGAAAGCAGCAGAGGTATTCGTCAAACCAAATGGCATCACTAAAAACTTGTAGTGGTCATAACTAGTTCTGAAGGTCGTTTTCAGAATATCCTCTTTCCTGATTCTCAACTAGTGATAGCTCGATTTTAAGTCAATCTTAAAAAAGACAGAAGCTTATCTCAACTGATCAAACAAATCATCTATTATTGGCAGGGGATATTTATTTTTCACCGTAGCATTGTTCAGGAGTCTGTAATCTATACACAATCTTCTACTACCATCCTTCTTTCTCATAGATAACACCGGAGCTCCTCATGGCGACACACTGGGTCTAATAAAATCCTGATCAAGCAATTCTTGCAACTGTTTCTTTAACTCTTCCAGTTCATCAAAGGCCATCCTATAGGGAGGCTTAGAGATCGGTTGAGTATCTGGCATTAAATCGATAGTGAACTCTAGCTCTCTCTCCGATCTGAGAACACATCCGGAAACTCACATACCATAGGTATATCCTCTATCCTTCAAGGTTCCCGACTCACATAAAAGAAGAGTGCGATGTAACTTTCACATCAATAAACTAATCAGTACTTTCATGAGATTGTAATTATGTAATAAGATTATTACACTGAACTTCACACATTTTATTCTTAATAGTCAAACGTACATTGAATTTTTTAGGTAGGAAAAATGTTACAGTTTTAGTGTAGTAATCTAGACTCACGCGATTGGCCGCTAGCCAATCCATTCTTAGGATCACGTCGAAGCCACTCATATTCAACAAAACTAGATCTGCTAACATTACTCTGTCTCCCACATTAATCTCACACTTTCTACACACCTTATCAGTCCTTTGAGACTCACATATAGGTGTACTCACATGTAGAATATGATCTAAAGTCTCAAGCTCCAAGTGTAGTTTACATGCAAACGGTATCGAAATGAAAAAATGCGTAAACCTTGGGTCAAATAGTACATGAGCCTCATTATTACAAACAATAAGTGTACCTCGAATAGCCTCAGAAGAAGTGTCTACTGTCTCCTTATCCATAGCAAATACGTGCCCCTTTGTGAGAGGTTTCTTACCCTTATCAGCAGTGGTGACCCGTCTCTGGGGAATCGCTCTCTGCGGTTGTTATCGAGGAGGCTCTTGGAAATACGGTCTCTGAGGCTGTGGGCAGTCCTTCACCCTGTGACCCATGTCACCGCATCTGAAACATCCTCGTATCATCTGGACACAATTACCCTCATGTGGTCGATCGTAGTCTCTGCAAATCTTAATGTCTGGTCTGACACCTTGAGGGATCTCCGCAACATTGAGTGGAATCCTGGTTCTATCAACTCTCACCCTAGCCCCCTCGATCTTCCGTCTCTTAAATACCCCTCCTAAAATTTGTTCTGAAAGCTTCAGGTCTCTTGCCCTTATCCCTGACTACCACCCGAGATTCAGACTGAGATTGTATTAAGTCTAGTCCCCTCTCGACTTCTTGTGCTCGTCTCAGAGCATCCTTAAACTCAGTAATGCAAAGCCTCATCAATCTATCTCGGATGACTGGTCTCAGCCAATATACAAACCGCTTTGTACGACGCTCCTCGTCCCTAATAGTCTTCGAATCATATCTCAACAAAGTGGTAAATCTGTTCTCATACTTGTCGACTGTCATACTGCCTTGTACTAGATTCAAAAAATTTGCTTGTATTTTTCTCTGGGCAGCTCGAGGGACATATTGGGTGTAAAAAGCTGACTGAAAAATATCTCAGCTGATCACCTGATGGCTGGTAGACACTATACTCAAGGTGGTACTCCACCAACATCGTGTTTGTTCTTTATGCATATAAGCACTCATACTGATCCTCTCTGCATTAGTGCACCCCAGGAAATAAAAAATTATCTTCATTTTTGTCAACCATTCCTCTGTCGCTATGGGGTCCTTCACTCCCTTAAATGCCGACGAATTCATCTTAAGAAATCTCGTAATCGACCTATACCTTTGTAATCGGGCTTGGTCTGTCCTGGAGGCTGAGTGGCAGGTGGTACCGGGTCAATCTATAAGGGAGGTAGGGGCGGATCCTGTGGTGGTGTAGGTGTAGGAGCCGGGGTAGGTGTGGTTCCTGAGGTATTAGCCCCGAAATGTTACGCAAATAACGCTGCCATCTGTTCGAACCCTTGTCTCACATCCTACTCCAACCGATTAATTTGAGAGTTAGGACTCAAGTTTTGGGGCAGGTGGTGCCTCCGAGACAACCTCGTCTTCCTCTCATAATGTAAATCTATGTAGTTGCGCGAACACGTCAAACTTGATCAAAATTTTAACCGATATATTCAATTCATAACCAGACAAGTACAGACACTTGAGATGTAATCTATTTTCAACTGACCGACATTGACAATACTAGACACATTTTGCTCTAATACCAAATAAATCTTTGACAGCCCGAAAACTTGAAATTTAGAGCTAGTTTTTATATATATATATTTATATATATATATATATATATATATATATATATATATATACACATATATATTGACTTTTTATCTTATCACCATTACACTTTCTCATATTCGATTATATTTATATCATTTTCAAAAAAATTCCGGCAACATAACCTCTTTCTATATATCCCTATTCTCCTGCAATTTTTCAAAACAATTACAAATATCCACAATTCAACAACTCAATATCCACAATTCAGTTGCTTTTACTTTCTTTCATCCACAAAGAATTCATGGACCTTTAAAAAAAATCAACATTTCATTTAATCACATCACATAGTATCAAAATGACCCACTTATCCAATTTAAATACATGTACGACTCGATTACATCCCATCTTAAACTTATATACAAGTGTCCACACAACGTAAATTGCCTGGATACAAAATGAATAATACCTCAGGCGTAAACAAGCAATAACCTGAGGAGAGTCTCATCTACCAGTCTATGTCACGTACGTGGTAGGTACGAGTACTTACTGTAGATAATCTGAGAAAATGAAGGAAATGGGGTGAGCTTCAACTAGCTGAGTAAGGAATGCATTAAAATTAAATAAATAATCAAAGCATAAATAAAATAATGACACAATTTTACATATTTAAAAATAAGTGATTAAAATCACACAATCATCAAATCATCATCTCATTTTCACAATACATCACAACTCAAAATAGTTATGGAGACTAAGCATTAATATCAACGTCATGAAGGTAACCATCACACCATCCTCAAACGAGGGCATCCTCTGAAGAGGGAATACAATGCCTGTGCCCACGACAAAGCTGTAGACTGGATTAGGGTCATACAACATCGTCTCAACGCTACCAAAGCGGAGTCATCTCATCGCTACCAAAGTAGAATCATCTTAATGCTACCAAAGCGGAGTCATCTCATCGCTACCAAAGTAGAATCATCTTAACGCTACCAAAGTGAAGTTATCTCAACGGTACCAAAGCGGAGTTATCTTAATGCTACCAAAGCGGAGTTATGCATCGTCGTGCAAATATCACGGCAGATATATAAAAACATGCACGTCGGGGTCAAGGTCTAGTCTTATCCCAAGTCTCGCTGAATCGACCCCCAAGCTTCCCTGAATCCCATGCTTCGAGTCCTTAATCTAAAAAACGTGTCATTATTATGCTGAAAATAGTTTTGCATTTCACATAGAGCTCATAATAGTTTTGTTTTATAAATCTCATTCAAATATAGAAAATATTCTTACGCAAAACTTTAAAATCACCAAACCGAGCTCAATACGGCAAAACGTGCACTTAAAATAAGAAATCTCAGGTTAAACATTTTTCTCAGAAATTAAGCTCATTTTATAAAACCCTTTTTCATGCTATAAAAGCTTTTTCATAAGTAAAGAATACAAATACTCAAAACGGTTGTATCCCTTACCTCTTACACCTTGGGCAGTACAATCTTGACGGATCCCGAAATAGCCTCGATTTACGTGTCGAATCCTTGAGCTGCCCAAAATAGTATTAAATCATCAAATAATACTTAATAGCATCTCAACACATTCAACTAAGTTTTTAGTTTCATAATGTTGACCAAGTTTGACTTTTTTGCCAACATTGCTTATTTTCTCGGTTTTACCGATAAAATCCCAGTTTAAACTATTTTATTAGCTTTCTTTCCACCAATTTAAAGGCTTATCAACTTAATAGCTTAAACATTTATTTTAGATTTCACTTAACCATTTAAAATACTTGAATTATTCAATTTTCACTTTTTCACAGTTTTTCACTTAACCGAGCTATAAACCGAGTTTTTCGGTATTATTCAATGATTCCACAACCTACAACACAACCAAATTTTACCATTTCTTCCATAATCCATCGCTGACCGAACCTAAACTTTTCTCTACAAATTATTTCATCAAGTTCCACTTAAGTTAAATCACTAAAAATCATCAAATATAACATATTTCATCATCTTCATCATTCATCAAGTTTCTCTCACCTTTGACCAATGTTGACCACTTATTTGATTCTGAAAATTGGTTATCAACTGTAAATAATCATATATACATCTTAAAATCATCCAAAACAACAATAAAAACCAACTAAAAACATTTAAACTCGAGCTTTCTCTCACCTCTTGAATATAATAGTTTCTGTCCCTAACTTTCTATCTAGGATTTCACCTAGCAAATGAACTTCATTATGCCTAAAATTTTTATATGTTGTAGAGGGGTTAATTAGGAAGATTCGATCCTTCTTGGTCGAACTCAGAAAATAGCTGCAAAGGGACTCGAAAAAATCACACAAACTGAACTGCACAGTGACGCCAAGGGCTGGAAGATGGGGTTGGTTCTCTCAGTTGGCAAAAGGTTTGGGTGATTTCAGGGGCTATGGAAAGCTTAAAGGGTGTAGATTAAATTTGGAGAAGCTTGAAATTTTTGAGCCATTGGATGGGCCTCAACTTGGGCCAACTTGGCTGGGTATACCATTTCCTAAAACAAGGCAGTCCACTAATCAGCTTTGAAAAATCCTTAAAAATTATTTCTAGTCCAATTTCTTCCAATTTATCACTTCTAAAATGTTCTACTATGTCTCTAGTAACTTTCATTAAAATTTGAGGGCCACCTGTTAAATAAAGTTTTCCCCGATTGGACCCATTTCATGCGATTGGTAATTACCGATTAAAATCGCTTAAGGTTTTCGGTTCGCTTTAAAAATTTATTTGAACACCAAAATCTCATTATTTCTACTTTATTTTTATTTCCCATGTCAATTATCTCTTATGTGAATTTTCTATGGTCTCGAAATAATTTTTGTGAATTTTTAAAATTTATTTCGAATTTATTCATCTTATTGGGTCTATTTGCTCGGTTTAGGGGAAACTCAAGTTTCACTAACTTTTTCACCTCTAACACTTTAGTTTCACTTCCCAATCACCAATTTATGTTTTTAAATCATACTTTCGAAGAATTCTTAAACTTAGATTCTTACATCGAAGTGTGTGCCTCGGGCTCCGTGCCGCTATCTCGGCTTCTCGAGTATTTTGGGTCCTACATGAACATTCACATAAGTCTTAGACCTCTCGGTTTAGCTTAGATTAATTAGTAGTAGAAAAAATTTGGGTTTCAAATATGCATAATTAATTTAAATGCAAATAAAGCATGGTTCAAAAACATACTTTTCAATTTTCATTAAAACCATTATTTGCATGTTTAAGCTGATCTATTTTGATAAGCCTATGAGGTCCCATTATTTTTAATGTCCACCAATTAATCTTAAATCTTATTAAATTTCTTGTAAGCTACTTGAAATCAATAACCTTATTCAAGCTCTGTAATCTATCATTATCCACATATCAATAATGTAATTTCATAATCACATCATATGCACCGCATTGTTAATATGCCTTTATTAAGCAATAGTTCACACATATTTAATCAATATCATCATCATATAACATTCATACATATTTTTCAATTATAAAAATATCATTTCTATGTTACTCGTACTCATTTCAATTATATCACAATTATATCTATATTACTCATATAACTCATCGCAATACACATATATCCTTCTCAGTCTATCACAGTCAAATGTGTAACTTATGATTCGCCATTTCTCATTCTTAAAGTCCAAAAATCATGTGGTCCATATTTAATCTTAATCACCTTGTCATATAATTTCATATAAACTTATCGTATAACTTTCACTACTAGCCTAATTCAATCATCATACTCATCACATTCAAACTCATTCATTCCAATATAACTCATAACTTAAGCAACATGATATTAATTAAAGTCATACATGTCACTTACCTTACTTCCAAGCACTTGGTATATAATCTTACTATGCTTTAGTCATAAGCTTCCATAGTTATTTTCCTTAGTTGTGATACATGAAAATTATACAAAAACACATTTCAATTATCATGTTTGCACCACAAATTCAATAAAACACATTGACCTTTACACACTTTCTCTTTGTTTTGATTTAAAGTTAGGTGGAAAACATATCAAAATCACCAAACACTTTAACATTTAAATACTTATAACATATCTTAAAATTACAATTAAATCGCTTAATCTCATTAGTGCCCTTCATCTTGGCCATAGGTACAAGCTAGTGAATTTTTAGTTTTCATTTCATTTTAACACTAATTATAATCATTTCATCCTTCGACAATGATCGTACTTCAATGATATAGCCTCATTTGATAATTTCCTTACGATTTACACTATGGCCAAATAGCACAATTATGTTTTTCTAAGCATTTGTTTAAATTTCACACCAATAATAAGCTTTATATCATTAATACACTAATACTTCATAATTTCCTTAATAAAATCAGAACATTCTCATATGAATTCTATAGTGGCGAAACCCTAGGTATCTTTTATCATGGGATTTACTTCAAACCATTATCATATTCATACAAGGCCACATTAATTATAACTCATATCTTAAAATAAAACCAAGATTCAACACTTACTCTTGCATCCCCTTAGCGGCCGAATAGGTATCTTGGTGTATCCTTGAAAATTGCTTCATTATAACGTTATACAATTGCTTAGAATTGTTGATTATATATATATATATATAAAGCGAAAATTGAAACAACTCACTTACCCCTTTTTCTTGTCCAAACCGTAAGCTTCTCTTCCAAAAACCCAACTTGTTTCAATTCCTTTCAAGCCAATTACACCTCATATATTTACTCAAGAAAGATTAAATAAGCTTAAATTGGTGAAATTTAAACCTTTTCTCCCTTGGATTTCCTGAAACCTCATGTCAATATCAATTTGTATTGAAAAATAAAGGCTTGGGTTATAAAGAGGCCGAGAACGATATGACTTTGTTAAGCCATTTTTATCTTAAATAAAAATATTTCAATATTATAATTGTGACCAATAGAATTTCAAGGCTTCTCTAGGAAGCCAAATAAGATATTTTGTTAATTTAGATTTTCTTCTCCGTAAAATTTTATAATGGAAACTATTAGTGCATTGATTTAATTACACCACATGTCTTTTATTAAATGTTTTACAACACATTTGTAGTTATATTTTGAGACTAATTTATGCAATTTCTTAAGAAAATGGCTGGCTCTACTCTTAAAAATGGGATTTTTGTATAATTTTCGTATTTCGATATCATTTCATTCGATCTTGATTCTAATTTGGTCAATTTTTAATTTGAAATTTTACCAACCATTTTTAAGGTTTGATCATATTCATTTAACTCCAAAAGTCAAATTTTTTAACCATTTTGACTGTTTGATCCCACGAAATTATAGACATAATCGTTACTTTTCGGATTATTGTGTGTTTTTCGAGATAAGTTGTAATCGTAAGTTTATGAAATGACTTACTTAAAATTAAATATCATCATTTTAGGATAATTTAGATATTTTTAAGTGGGTACTCCCGTAAGGACCGCGTACCTATCTGTGCATAAGCTTGCATCCCGAGACTAAAATTCAAAATTTTTGCTATTTTATTATCATATGCTTATCCGAGGTTACTCACACTTCTAATAATACGCTTTGAATTTGGGACAAAATATGATCCTCTAGAAGGCCTGTGTACTTACACGTCTTCACACTTCCGATCACACACTTGTAGTCTTACTTGCTCCTTTCAAAATTTCCTTATATCAATTATAGCCTTAGGCATCAATTCACTATGTATTAGGTACAAAATTTACGGTTATCACATACTGCAGTAAGGAGGTAACATAATTAGCAATGAACCAATCAATGGTTGTTAATATTATTTGAGCTTTATTATCAATAGTTCTTGCTTTATGTTCAAATAAGGAAAAACAAAGAATTGTTGTATCTTATATATGGTTGATGGTGGTCGCGTCACTAGAATCCACGTGTACAATCATCCGCCTGTCACGTGTCAAATCCAGAACGAGCCACGTGGCAGATTTGGCGACAGTGTGGCGCGGCAGACCTCCATCGCCCATATCGCGACATTGGTCTTCCGCACAAACTGCGATAGAGGTCTCCCGCAAATCCCGCGTTGGTAGTCTCCCGCGCAGACCGCGGTAGAGGTCTCCCGCATAGCATGCGGCATAGTCTCCTGCACAGCATGCAGCATAGTCTCCCGCGCAGACCGCGGTAGAGGTCTCCCGCACAGCATGCAGCATAGTCTCCCGTGCAGACCGCGGTAGAGGTCTCCCGCATAGCATGCGGCATAGTCTCCCGCACAGCATGCAGCATAGTCTCCCGCGCAGACCGCGGTAGAGGTCTCCCGCACAGCATGCAGCATAGTCTCCCGCGCAGACCGCGGTAGAGGTCTCCCGCACAGCATGCAGCATAGTCTCTCGCGCATACCGCGGTAGAGGTCTCCCGCATAGCATGCGGCATAGTCTCCCGCACAGCATGCAGCATAGTCTCCCGCGCAGACCGCGGTAGAGGTCTCCCGCACAGACCGCGGTAGAGGTCTCCCGCATAGCATGCGGCATAGTCTCCCGCGCAGACCGCGGTAGAGGTCACCCTCAAGCTGTTTCGCCGAAGCGCGACAGAGTACTATATGACTCTGTCGCGGCCCAGATACGCGCCTGGGCCACAGCTCGAACCGACCCAGAGAAACCTATAAATACCAGGTGAGCTCTCTGAAAAAGAGGATCCGATCCAAAAAAAAAAAAAACAGGGAGAAACACTTAAACCCTTTGATTTAAGCAATACTTTCTCCTTTTCTTATATACACCAACTCCCGATCACTAACTTGATCGTCGGAGTGCGCGTGCAGGGACAAATCCCTGCCCCCTCTGATTCCTGTTGTTTTTGCAGGATATACGAAGAACACGTGGATCAAATTGCATCGACGTCACCCTTTCGTCGTTAGTGTAATCAGACTAAGCGAAAGACATTTTTTGGTTGCTGTCAGGTAGGCAACATCAATGGTTATGAAATCCTCATTAGAATAAAACAAAGACTTAACAGTGTAGCAAATGCATTTAGATTTCCAAAAGGATCCCATGTATGAATTTTATTTAATACATACTATTGGATTTGACTCACTCCTTTCCTTCTTTTTTTTTTTTTTAAATTTTTTTAAGGACAAACTCCTTTAGAGTACCTTATTATTTCCATATTTCTGTGCTTTAGGATAAGGTACCTTTGCTGTTTATTGAAGTGCTACATCACCTGCATATTTTTATCTTCGTCTTGGCCATTGTCCATGTATCATTCTATATGATTACAGTTTCTTTTGGAGGGTTAAAAGTAAGTAGTATAATAGGTTTCATTTGCTATTCTTCAATTATTTTTGGAGGTTAAAACCTATTTTTGTGTGATGATTTTCTTTTACAATCAATTATTTTTTCTCAGTTTTTCCAAAACAATTATTTTGTTTGTTGATTGATCTAGATACGTCAATAAAAAAAAATATTGAAAAGATTCAATTGCAAAAAGAGCATTATGATTCAGAACAAAGTAAGCATTTTTTGGGTTTTGGTAAAGATTCTATTATGCTAAGGTAGTTATTTAGCTGTTGTTTCATTTATGAATTATTATACAATAATTTTGCATTTCACATCTACAACAATCGAATTTAGTGAAAAAGGGGTTGATTCAAAATTATTCTTTTCCCCTTTTTGCCCACTCGTTTCCCATGCTTGTCTTGTTTGAGAATTGAGATTTTGGAGGAAATCAACCTTTATTAATTAATTTTCATATCAATTATGAATTTATCAATATGTGATTTATTTTGATTCAGGCTATTTGTCAATTTCTAGTGTATTTCTCATGAGTATAATAAAGACTAAAAGACTAATTTAAAGACTAATATTCAGTATGGTAATACAAATATCAATGGTAAAAGGAAAAAAAGAGAGAAGGTAATTAGTTTTCGATAAATATGAATACTAAAAGACATCATTGATTGTATTATTATGTTACTGTGAGAATGGTGAATTGTAAAATTCCTTTTATATATGCATGCTTATTGGTGAAAAATCTTTATGATAGGTAGTAGATTAAGGGCTAATTAAGATAAACGATGAAATTAGTTATAGTGAAATTAAAAATAAAAAAAATAGTTATATAAGATATACGTTGTTAAATAAAATAAACAAAATATAAAATTAAATAAAAAAAAGATAAGTTTACCTTTTCACTTTTTTGTTATTTTCCAAAGCAATCAATTGCACCTCGCTCTAAATAAGGATCTAAATAGACCTTGAGTCACCTTAGTGATTAAAAACCAATAATGAGTTATAAGATATGACAAGAAATTTGCACAAACATGATGTATTGGCGATGTTGTTCTATTGCTTCATTGAGATATATTCGGCAAAGGAAGAAATTGCTGATTAACGCCTTATATCTGTAAATTAAACTTTTGTGTTAAATATGTACATCAACAGTAAATTACGATGATGAATAGTAGCTTAAGAAGTTGAACAAACATGAATTAGCCAAATTGCATTGAAAATCCAATTCAATTGTGATGCTCTGCTGCTTGTTCAAAATAGAATTAAGAGTTGTAAATCTAAATTGATATATTATTTAAGTTAAAAACAGTTTTAGTAATCATTTAAAGGGAAATAAATAAATAAATTCTCTTTTAACTGTGACTACTCTAATTTCAGGATAAAGGCTTTGCCTGCAAACCTCTAATTTTAATTTTCAAGCATTTTTTAATTGGTAGTGTAATTATTACCAAACAAATTTCAATTTCCTAACTTAGTTGTGATTACTCTAATTTCACCATTAATGGATGCGCAAATCAAAGCGATAAAATCTAATTTCACCATTAATGGAGGTGCAAATCAAAGCCATTAAATATTTCATTAAGCATAATATCAAAGCCTGATTTTATATTAATAAATGCAATCAATTGTATAATGTTTAATACATGTTATCAATTTAGTAACTATTTATTACCTGCTTAATTACTGATTTAAGACTAAATTGGTAACTATAAAACCTGCACGTTAATTTTTTTAAAGAGTGTTAATTTTTTTAAAGAGTATTAATTTTTAATATTTAGCTTACATGTCAAGAAAGTAGACTACCCACATAAGCATTCATGTCAAGAAATTGACAGACAAACATGTCTCTTATAATATAATATATGTATATGATATATGATGCATCTCATGCTTTTAGGCCCTAACAACTTTAATAAACTTATTAAATTTATCAATCACTTAGCATATATGTACTTTTTTTTTTGGATTAATATCTTATACACCACCAGTAAAATTTTTTTGACACTATGAGTAGGGTTAGAATAATAACACATATTTTATTTTATTTATTTTTTATTTTTAATATATTTAAAGGACATGTGTCATTATGCTAACCCTACTTATAGAGTCAAAAAACTCCGCTGACTGTGTATAAGATAATTATTCTCTTTTTTTCATAAGTTTACAATTTAATTTATTTTAAAAATATATTATTGACCATATTAATTTCTATGTATAAAAAAATCTAAATAAGTAAAATTAATTTTTACATAGTACAAATAATAACCTAATTAATTATATTCTTAAGGGAATGTTCAAAAAATGTTTGCTATAGTAATAATTTATGAATGATTTTTATAATTAATACATCCAACCATAATAGCAAAGCACAGAATCTAAGCGTTCATAGACATTCTATTCTACACTAAGTAAACGAAGAAACTAAAGTTGAAATCAACAAAGCAATGAAAATGGAGTATGCCCACTTTTATTTAATGATTGCTGGTAATAGTTGCATCTAAGGGCAAATAGTTATAGAATTATAATGCACATGAAGTTTTAAGAATAGCACAGCGATGTAATTAAGACTAAAAAGAAGAAGAATAATAAGACAAAATAGACGAAAAGGATATTCATTCATTAATCATTTGATGTCAGTACAATGCTAGTATTAAACCAGTACAAAAATAGAATTCTCCCTGATCACACTAGTCCAATACTATAAGGACTCTTATCATACTCTTAAGCTATTACAAGACTATCAGTAACTAACTAAATTCTATTAGTAACCAGATTATTCTTCCAGCTCAGCTTTAGCCATAGCTGGCTAGCTCAGCACGTCTCAATTTAACTTCAGCTATGGCTTGACATCTTCAATGCTCTTTTGAGAAACCCCACGCATCTCTTGCTCAGCTACTACTTCCTTGTTCGTTCCCTTTCCAGCATCCATAACATTACCCTCCCCTTCAGCTAATCCTTGTCCCCAGGGATCAAAAGATGGAAACTGAGACTTAGGAACTGAAAAATCCTCTCATGTTGCATTCTTTGGACTTAGATTGGACCAAACTACCAAAAGTTGTGTAACTGCTCTATTGTTCCTCTTCACAGTTCTCTTATCTAGCACTGCTGCTGATTACACCAAAGGTTATCCATCTTTACCAACTTCTGGTGGATTTGTTCTAGCTGCCACTTCATTTCCAATCTTCTTCTTTAAAAGGCGAACATGAAAAATAGGATGCAATTTAAAGCTTAGAGGTAACTGTATTTTATAAGCTACCTTACAAATCTTGGCCACTACAAGATGTGGTGCAAAATATCTTCAAGCAAGCTTTAAATTCTTCCTTAAGGCCAGTGATGTTTGTTTATACGACAGCAACTTCAAATAGACTTGATCACCCAGTTGAAACTCTCTTTTAGACGTATTTCTGTCTGCATAGAATTTCATTCTATGTTGAACCTTCTCTAACTAGTATACCAACAAGTTATTTAACCTTTCATTTTCCTTTAACAACACTTCTATTGTGAAAACCCTTGCTTCTGCACTACTATTCCAATTAAGTCCAAAAGGTTCATAACATACAGATCTTGGAATGGTGTCATATGCAAAGTTGTATGGAAAGTAGTGTTATACCACCACTCAGCTATAGGGTGTACCTGAGCCTATTTCTTTGGAGTTAAGGAGAACATACACCTAAGGTGTTGCTCAACACAATGATTCAACCTTTTTGATTGGCCATCAGTCTCAAGGTGATATGCAGTGCTAAGATGCACATTGCTGCCTAATAGTTTCATCAACTTCTTTCAAACAGAATTAATAAAAATTTTATCTCTATCAGAAATAATAGTCTTTAGGGCTCTATGAAGCTTAACTACCAAATCCAAGTAAAGTTTAGCTATGCTAGTAGCAGTATAAGGGTGATAGAGAGCCAAGAAGTGTGCATATTTAGTGAAATTATCAATGATCACTAAAATGCAATTCATATTAATACACTAAGGTAATCCCTCTATAAAATCCATTATGATTACCTTCCAAATTTGCTTGGGAGTAGAAAGTGGCTGAAGTAATCCTGGATAGGCAGTACGCTCAATCTTATTTCTTTGGCAAACTTCACACTGTTGAACTTGATCTTGTACCTACTGTATCATTTTTGGCCAATAAATATACAGTTTCAATTTGTGATATGTAGCTTGTACTCTTAAGTGACGTTCTTGAGGAGAATCATGAAGCATTTGCAACACTTATGCCCTTAACTGACCTTGACTACTCAAATACACCCTGCCTTTGTACCCCAAGATGCTATTAGCAAATTCATAGTGAGGCACACTATTATGATCCATAGTTAGTAATACTATCTTTTATTGGATAACACTATCTCAAATGGCTTCGCTCTACTTTAATCACCTATTGAGGAATGGTAGTATTTGAATTCAATGTATATAGCTCTCTTTTTTCCTCCAATTGCCTAGACAAGGCATCTGCTACCACATTTGTTATTCCTTTCCTGTATTGGTTGCAATAATCCAGCCCAACAACTTTGTTAACCCTTTTCTTCCAAATAATGGTGGCTAGTTTCTATTCTAATAAGTGTTTAAGAGCTTCTTGATATGTCTTAATGACAAATGCATTTCCCTCTAAATAATGTCTCCATTTTTAATAGCCCTTCGTCTGAATAGTAGTGATTAGTTTCTGTTCTAATATTCTTTCTCATAAATGGAAAGGTCAACATGTTTTGGTCCCAAGGCCTTATTTAAATAGGCAAGAGGTCCTCCTTCTTGAGTTAATATTGTTCATATACTTTTAGCACATGCATATGTCTTCAAGTAGAACACCTTGTCGAAGTTAGGTAATGCTAAAACTAGTGTAGTACTCATTCTTTGCTTCAATTGCTTAAAAGCTGACATAGCATTTGAAGTCCAATGGAATTTACCCTTCTTCAGCATATAAGTCAATGGTGTACTCAATACACCATAGCCCTTTATAAATTTTCGATAATAACCAGTGAGACTTATGAATTCTCTTAAGGATTTAAGGTTCTAGGCAATGGTCATCTCTGGATTGCTTCAACTTTAAAGGGGTCAGTTGCAACTCCATTCTCTAAGATTATGCA
Organism: Firmiana major; assembly: GCA_033439115.1. Classification (NCBI taxonomy): domain Eukaryota; kingdom Viridiplantae; phylum Streptophyta; class Magnoliopsida; order Malvales; family Malvaceae; genus Firmiana; species Firmiana major. Next base: position 30,806,632 of record CM065913.1, on the reverse strand, counting down.
CCTAAGCTAATCCGCTTGTTTATGACCGAAAAAGCATTCATTTCTTTTAGCAAACAACCTATTAGCCCTCAAAATTTCAAAGATGGATTATAAGTGAAAAATATATTCCTCCAAGGTAACGTTATATATAAGTATATCATAAAAAAAAACCAATACAAAGTCTCTTAGATTCTTGGACAATACATCATTCATCAAAGATTGAAAGGTGGTTGCTGCATTAGCAAGCCCAAAAATAATTACCTTGAACTCATAGTGTCCATCATAAGTCATAAAAGTTGTTTTAGAATGTCCTTAGCCTTGAATCTTATCTGCTATATCCAAACTGCAGGTCTATCTTCAAAAAGAACCTTTCACCCCTGAGCTCATTCAACAAGTTTTCAACTATTGGGATTAGAAATTTGTTTTTAACAGTATTGTATTTAACGATCGATAATCAATACACATTCTCCAAGATTCATCTTTTTCTTGACAAGGAGGTCTGGAGAAGTAAGAGGATTTTGGCTTTGTTTGGATGATGGAGGCAAACAGCACTGTAATCTATTTCTCTACTTCTGTCTTTTGATGATGAGGGGATATATGAGGCCTGAGGTTTACAGCTTGAGAGCTCACTTTAAGAGGTATATTATGGTCATGAGACCTTTATGATGGCAATTGTGTTGGTTCCTAAAAAACATCGACATACTCATCAATTAATTCCTGTAACAGCAGAGGAATATGCTTTTTTTCATGGTCTGCATTTAAGACATACAACTTTTAAATCAATTCAAGGTTCTTACCAGCCTTTTTTGTAGTTTCTGTCCATAGATAATTCTCAACTTGGCAGGCTTTTGTTTCCAATCAACTTTACTTGTTTTTCCTCCTTTTGGAAAGTTAAAGAAAGCTCATTGAAATCAAATACCATGGGACTATATTTTCTCATCCAATCCATTCCAAGAACTATATCATTAACCTTTTATTGGTTGAACCCCCATGTCATTAGAGAATTTATGACTCTGCATCAACCAAGTAAGCCATTTACATGTAACACTACTATAAAGCTTTTCACCATTGGCCACAATAATGGCTAAGGGAGCAACTGATTCTGATTCTACTCCATCCTTAGGAACGACAAAGCTATGAGTGCTACCATTATCTACCAATATATGAGGAGGCTTGTCTTTGATGATGCCTTCAATCCTAATGGTACTATGGTTAACACTGCTTGTAAAACATTAATAGAAATTTGTAGGCCTTCAACACTATTCTACTCTTTTCCCAATTTTGCTTCCTCATTCGCATCTTATCTATAATATCATATTCAGTCTCTTCCTCCTCAACAGTTATAGCATTTAGCTGTTTGATTTTGCAAACATGTCCACGTTTGAATTTATCTCCACACTTGAAACAGTGATTCATAGTTCTTCTTTGTTTAATAAATTGCTGCCTGGTTGGATTGCAAGGATGAGTTTAAGTGGATTTCTGTGTTTGGGTAGGATTAGTGAAGGTAGGTTTTGGGTAAAGACCAAGGTTTTGGTAGAATAAAGGTTTGATATTTTGTTTATGCTCCTTACTTTCAAGTTCCAGTGATAATTCATGCAACTTTGCTTGTCTATAAGTAGCATTTAAAGTTCTTGGTTCATCGACCTTTACTCTAAGCTTGATCTCATCCTCTCAAGGCCACTCAAAAAACTTAAAGACAAATTAAGCCTCAAATAAATGGGGGTTATATTGCAACATGTAGAACCTCAACTCCTCAAATTTCTCCTGATATTCCTCATAGTAGTTTTTTGAGAGATTTTGTTAAACTCGATCACATCATAGTAACATCTATCACAGAATCTTTAATAACGGTCATTGGCAAACTACTACCAACTGACAGTAGCCTTTTGCACAACATAGCTGTTAAACCACACCTCAGCGCTGCCCGTCAAGTACATTGCAGTTATTATTTTTAACTTTTAATGATCAGAGAGATTGAAAATGTGGCAAAGTACTTTTGACATTTTTTTTAAGCCACCCTTTAGGATTGCTACCTTTAAATAAAGGAAATTCAATGTTCACTCAGCAATAGATCCAGAATGAACAAATTGTCCATTACTATTAAAATGCAATCCAGGACTATTTTCCAACTGATTTCTAAATAACAACCCAAGTTTATCACTCTTATGTATTTACTTCCCTTGCTCATCAATAATAGTCACTCCACAGGAGATTTACCTTCTCTCTTAGAATGTAGTGTTTGCAAATAAGGATTGTTGGAAGTGCCTCCTACCTTAACATTAGAATGGACTGGAATCGACTCTTTCTAAGCCATCGGTGTGAGCACCTGGCTGATATGGTTTTTGTTCTTAGCTAGCTTAACTTCAATGCCTCTGCGTGGCTCCTCCCACCATCTAAGAATGGTTGAATCAACTGCCTTCGAGGTCTCTACCTGCCCTTGTAATGCCTGAACTAGTTTTTGTAATGTATTCAGTCACGTGCCTTCTGCCATTGTAATATATTTCTTGTGCTTTCCCAGATTTAAGGTTGGATCTGATAAGCTTTGATACCAAATCTGTTATGAAATTATAATGGAAATGAAGTTTTAAGAATAATGCAGTGATGTAAGACTTGAAAGAGGAAGAAGAAGGAGAGAAAATGAACGCGAAGAATATTTATTCATTAATCATTGGATGTCAGTACACCTGCTGGTATTAAACCAGTACAAAAACAAAACTCTCCTTGGTCACACGAGTCCAATACTACAGGAATACGTGTCACACTCTTAAGCTATTGCAATGCTACCATTAACTAACTAAATTCTATTAACTACGAGATTATTCTTCCAACTCAGCTACCTAGCTCAAAACCTCTCAATTCAGCTTCAGTTATGGCTTGACATCTTCAATGCTTACTTGAGAAACACCACGCACCTCTTACTCAGCTACTACTTCTTTGTTCATGCCCTCTCCAGCATCCATAACACGAATGTTTAGTAGCACCAAAATTTCACAAACGGAAATTGAAGATTGCAGATTGTAATTTTAAGCAATAAACAGATCAAAAAGGGGAAAAATCATTGATTAAAGGAAAGCTAGCTGTTAAATATGAAGAGAGAGAGAGAGAATTTCTTCTGTTTTTTTAGGTTGCCTTGAATTGGATTCAATGTTGAACAAATTTAACATCAAAAAGTTTACAGTATGTGATTTGAGATTCAACACTAGAATTTTATTTCCCTTAAGTCAAATATCTCAATAAAAATAAATTGAACAAAGTTTTATTGAAATATTAATAAAATAGTATTACGACTACGAGGCGTGAAGCGGAGTTTTTCATCCAAAAAAACTGATATTTAATTTAATTCAGATTCCAAATATTCAAACGCAAAGACAAACGGAAAATTAATTAGCAGTAAAGCTTGCAATTGTATCGAATACGTTTGACTTGGACAACAAACCATTGTCACTAATACCACCTCTTCAACATCACTTTTTTACTTCCTCATTCATATTTGTTTATAAATAAAAGGCTTTTGGTCCATGTTTCTTCCGCTTTTGATTAAATCACATATTGGGATTTTGCTATGGAGAAAGCACATTATCCGCCATATTTCAGATGCCCCATATCCATGGAAGTCATGAAGGATCCGGTTACCATCGTCACCGGAGTCTCCTACGAACGCACCAACATTGAGAAATGGTTCCACATCTACAACAAGAAGACCTGTCCCGCTACTATGCAACGCCTGCCGAGTTTGGATATGACCCCGAATCACACCCTCAAGCGTCTCATTCTTGCATGGCAGGACAGGCTAGTCACACCGTCGTCCTCTCCCTCGCATCCGTCTATCAAGCACCACGAGCTGGTCTCCCTCTTCAGCACTCTCGAATCTTCTCCATTCAAGGTAACTACTTTAAAGAAAATTAGGTCAATAGTCGAGTTGGGTGATGATACAAGGTCTGACTTCATTCGATCCGGTGGCGTCGAGGCTGTTGTTCGAATGCTAGTTAATCAGACTTTCGTTGACAATTCTGATTTTGCAAGCTTTCAAGCCTGCGAAGAGGCTCTAGGTCTCTTACATCTGCTCCCATTATCCGAGGAAGACACAACTTTTCAATTGTTATCGAAACCTGAACCTATGAAATCAACGGCAATCGTGCTTCAACGTGGAAGTGCTGAAGCCAGGCTGTATGCAATCACCGTGTTTAGACAGATAGCTAGAACAGATTTTGATTGGAATATTTTGCTTCAAGATCAAGGTATGGACTTGTTCAAATCTTTGATAGAACTGGTCTATGATGAGATATGTAGCAAGGCAAGTTCATGTGCTCTAGAGGTTCTGATTGAAATATTAGCATCATCAAAGAAAAGCCGATTAAAGGCCATTGAAGCTGGAGCTGTTTGTGTCCTTGTCGAGCTCTTACCGGACTCTAACAGGTCCAAGTGTGAGAAAATGTTGCTTTTGATAAAGCTGTTGTGTGAATGCGCTGAGGGAAGGATGGCCTTGGCGGAGCATGGTTTGGGTATTGCCGCTGTTTCGAAAAAGTTGCTGCATTTCTCTAATTCTGCTAACAAACTTGGCGTGAAGATCTTGTGGTTGATGTCTACGTTTCACCCAACGGAAAGGGTTTTAGAGGAAATGCTCATATATGGAGCAGTGAAGAAGCTCGTAGCATTGATGCATTTGGAGGGACGATCATCGACCAAAGATAAGGTGCTGAACATGTTCAAGTTGCACAGTAATTCTTGGAGGCGTCATCCTTGTTTCCCATGTGATTTGAAGGATTATTTAGGCTGTCCTGAATGATTCTCCCTAGTGGAAAATTGAGAAATAATTGCTAGAAAAATTATTAGCTGGGAAATTAATCGATTTGTTCTGGGATTGTTCATGGAGCACTTTGAAAGTCTGTATGGTTGAATCAGTGTTTTGTGTAATCTTTATTATTAGTATATTTAAAAAAATTTTAAATGCTTATTTGAAAAAAGACGTGGGTAGTTAGCCACTAGGGAACTACACGCGGCTATATGCCTTGCTATAAACAACAATTTATTAAGGAGTTTGGAACCCACCATCCCCATTTGACAAAATCTAATCTGATCGTCATCGCTATTTTTTTATTTTTGTTGAAATTAATTATATCATAATCAATCACACAATTCATCCAAATTAACCCTAACTTATCTTTCATAGCAGGACATCATTCGCTGACCTTTTATTTTGTTAACCGGGCCACAACAAAGGCAGGGTTCTGGGTTACTTCTGATTCCAATCAGAGCAGAAGAAAATCATCCTAATAGCAAAACCTGAAAGAAAGCAGTCACTGCTTACTGGGAAGTATTTATATCTGATCTGTCTAATCCTACACAGGGCAACATGGCAGCTACGAACGTTTTTCAGAAGAAAAAGAAACCATTAGATTATCCTCAGAAGAGCTGCGACTGAGTGCGCTGCTTGATTTTCAATTTCATAAGATGCTGGCAGTGGTTGTCAATGTCTATATTTTAAAACTTCATAATGTAACAAATGAAAGAGTAAAAGACCATGCATAGTAGGTCAGCATCCTTTGCTGTAATGTGATAATGATGGTTAAGGTCTACTCCAATTTTTTGTTAAACCACCCTGTTGCTCATCATCTGAGATTATCCTCAGAAGAGCTGCGAATGAGTGCGCTGCCTGATTTTCAATTGCATAAGATGCTGGCAGTGGTTTTCATTGTCTATATTTTAAAATTTCATAATGTAACAAATGAAAGAGTGAAAGACCATGCATAGTAGGTCAGCATCCTTTGCTGTAATGTGATAATGATGGTTAAAGTCAACTCCAATTTTTTGTTAAACCACCCTGTTGCTCATCTTCTGAATTAGTCAAGTTCATTGGTATATATTGGTGACTGCCTCAACATGGTTAGATGTCTGACCTATTGATCTTTTGTTTTTTTGAGTTTGTGGCGTTGAAAGAATGCCAAGAGTAAATTAAGAATTATCAACTGTCATATATTAAATGGATAGAAATAGCAAAGAAAAAGAATATTGTATTTTAGTTGACTCGACTCTATCATGGAGTATTGACCATGGTGCTATTGTTATCAATTTCTAGTTGTATGCATGCTTATTTTATTCTACTTAGACTTGGCAAACATTGGCTCCTCCATTGCTTTGCTGATGCCATTGCCATTTGCAAACTGTTGTATTCCTATTTCCCTCCTAAATAAGAACTTGCAATCCGCCCACAAAACTGTTGAGTACCTCTGACTTTTAGAGCTTAATCGGCTCATAGATAATGTCCTATGCTCTCCTTGGTTTCTTTAGCCTCTGACATCACTCTGCGCCGACTCTCAAATCCCGTGGGAAAGATTTCAAAGATCCAACAAACTTTATTCTTGACACTGGCCACTTATTTTGATTTCATCGCAGGAATATTGCACATTCTCCTTTCAGCTATAATCTCACTTTGCACTGATTCTCAAGGCGGTCAGAGAAACCAACTTGCTTCAACACGAGAGCAGATCTGCAAGAACAATCAACCACTGAGGTAAAAGTCTTATGGTTTATATTTTCTGTGCTCTACAGATCATAAATCATATTGAACTATAGAGATTGGCTTCAAGGTTTTTTTTTCTTTTTTTTATTTCTCAACTTTTAGGCGGCCTTCAGCAAAATGGTGCTTGCAAGAACTATTTTGCCATACAGAAGAGAAGAAAGAATGACTACTGCCATGCTTGAAATGGAGAATGGAAACCCTCCCCTCTTATAAAATATATAAACAGTACAGAAGCATTGACTGTGGCAATTTTTATTGGGCTCATTTGAGTTCAGAGGTAGGTTGGCTACGTAAAATGTCCAAAACAGCTTCTTACTCATCCAAGGAGTTACATGCATATGCCCAAACGGACTTGCTTATTACAGTGCTTACAACTTTCTTTCCTACACATTTTAAGTGTCATCTAAAGCTTTGCAATAGCATATGGTGGCAGCTTGAACTTGGATCTATTTGGAAGCTTTAGATCTTCCCATTCTTCATCGTTCACCTTGGAGAAATAGCGGTCAACTGTACTATCAGCAATAAGCTCCAGTTTGGATGGCTCCCACTGGCAGAACAAAAGGAAGGTAACTCAGTCAGTCTACTTAACAAACTTCATGAAATGGAGATAAGTGATCAAAGATTCAGGAAAGAGAATATCAACCTTTGGGTTCTTATCCTTATCCAGTAGTAAAGCCCTGCAACCCTGCATTAAGAAAGTAAGACTTTAATCAGTTGAAGAAACAATGAAAACTAAAGCAAGTTAAAATACATAAATGAGAGTTAGCTGAAAGCCTGAAACCTCAAAAAAGTCTTTGCTGATTTCTCCCCGCACGATATGACAAACCATTCTATAGTCACGAACAAAGCATGGACCCACACCTTGGAGCCTCCCTTCTCTAATCTGATACCGTAAGGACAGTCAACTTTAAGCTCGAAGCAATTCATCAAGTTTCAAAAAATCTCCTAATTAGATAATCCATGATCATTCATTCACTAATATACAAGGAAATCAATTTGTTTCTGTTTAAAAAAGTCTTTTTTTAGGGTTATAATCGTTATCAGATTATTTCAAAATGAACTAGACTCAAAAAATACGATAAATAGTGCATACTTTATATCGGAGTTGTTTGGTGCGGAAATTTTCTTAAAGGAGAAAGCCTAAAGCAACTTCAAAAGATGATGATATCATTAACATGTCTTGATCAATATGAATATGTCAACTTACTGATCTAAGAAAAATTTTAAGACTTGTTGGTGACGCCTTTTTCAGTGTTTGAATTGTAGCAGAGATCCAACCATCCATTTGGTGGTGAACAACCTCTCTCTCCTGTGTAAGCATGTTCATCAGATTGTTGTCTTAGGTGGCATAAACTGATAGTATAAAAATAGCAGGAAACTTTGAAAAAAAACATGCAAGAAACATTAAAAGAGAGCACCAGATTAATGTTTCCCAGAACAAACAAAATCAAGTTATCAACTTACAAGAGCAGATAAAATTTCTTCAACTGTTCTTTTAGAAAAGCATCGGTCGATGATATCTAATCTGCAGCAACATAACCAATGATAATAAGGATCTAGCAAATTCATGTCAGTATGACATCAGCAAGTTAGATTTCATAGAACAAACTACAAATTAAAAATATCATGTATCAAATCAGGCTTTTGGAATATATAAATGTTGCGGATAAGTGCCTTCAGTTTACAGTTATGGCTACCTCATCTTCCCTAAACAGAACTTTTGGAATATATAAATGTTGTTGGGCTGCAGATATCAAACCATCTAAGCAAGAAAATGATATATTAATAGAAAACTAACCGATTGTACACACTCTGCTCTTTCAACGAGGGTTGCTCACAGTATTGATCAATAATTGATGAAATGATAACTGGATCACTGGAATCTACATTGCACAATGCAGCTTCTAACATGGGTAATTTCTGTTGATTAAGTGAAAAGATATAAACAAATAAAGTGAGTACTCAAATTAAATAAAAATAAACTTTCTAAGGCACAAACAAGAGAGGTTCATACTGCCCATTTGGATTATAAATTCAGCAGAGGTTTTAAGGATTCTAATGAAACACCGAGTAAGATCAAATGCTTTCTTAGTGCAAGAAAAACAATTCACAGATGGCAACTTGAATGGACGGAGACATTTTTCTTGAATTAAAAGCTATAGACATGATTTCAAACCTCCAAAAAGTCAATTTCAATTCAAGTGCGAGAAAGTTTGCAATTAAGCTCTTAAAAGTATGCATATATAAGCCTAGTTTTCTATAAACTTTACAAATGTAATGCACTTCCTAGATAGTTAGATAACTTAAAGGTTAATACCGAAGACAGAAGCACAGTTGTTATAACTAGTAAAATATGAGTTTTTGCACCATTCTACCATATTTCTGATCAATATAATCTGAGTTATGTGCCTAAAATAATCACAGAGCTTTACCTCAGTTCACAACGCACAGATAAGTGGGGGAACGTATTTGCAGTTTTAGTTGTTTTAATAAGTGCACACAGAACTATCGTTTTAGACTTTTAGTTTCCCCAGCCAAAGGAAAGATCAGATTTGAGTTACAAAAGCAGCTCTATACAGTAAAGAAGCCCCTTAAAACCTTAAAAGATGAATCTGGTTACTGTTACAAAAGTAGCTTTATATGATGATATAAGCATATGTTATTAGCTGACACTAACTCTACACTTTAGCTTTCAAACATTAATGTTTAAATTCCATAAGAAGAAAAATGTATGCGGAAGGAAACACAAAGCTATTACGTGTTCCCTCTATTATGTTTTCTCAACCAACCAGTATGAACCTCCATTTCCTCAAATATATTTGAACTCAACTATATGTTAGGCTGGGAAGCATACTGCTGAAGGGACAAAGTGAGTTGCCAGGCCACATGCAAGCATTTCTGCACCGTCCAACCTTGAACCTGTAAGACCAATGTATTCTCCTGCCAGAAGATGGTGATGACATGTGAAGATAATACAAAGCAAATTCATGCGTACAAGTTTTTGGGCTAGCTAGAACAATCAATACAGCATGCAACAGTTCTATGAACCAAAATAGACCTGACAAAGGACAAAAATAGCTATTGTAGCTTTCATAAAGCAGAACACAATTTATGGTTCCTCACTGCCTTTGCGTTTTTCCTTGTAACTGTAAAAGGCATTAGCCAAAATCCTGGATGATACTATAAAGAGGTGAAACAATGGTTCATCTTATTTTTGAAAGGATTCGGATATGAAATTTTAAAAAATAATAGTATTTAGAGCATGTATAAGATATACAAGGATATAAGTGGAATTACCGAAAAATCCAGGGAGTCTTGACAAGAAATATGAGGCTGCTACATCTGGGAATAGTCCCAAAGCAGCTTCGGGCATTGCAAAAATCTACACAAACATCCAATATATAAACATATAGACAGAGAAAACCAAAACTGCTATTCATAGAATCTGATTATCTCACAAATTTATAGAAAATGTAAAAAGTAAACAAATCTGTGGAAGACATCACATTCTTTGTTATTGGAGATTTATCATTATTGATTAAACAATAGAGAAAATTTTAGCTAAGAATGACAATATAGCCATGTTTTCTTCTAATAAATGCAAGGAAATTCTAAAATATTTCAAATGAGACATAAAGAGAGAAATACCGTGTTCTCAGTTGCAACACAGAATCTACCATGAATTGCAGCACAAGCCGCGCCTCCCATAGCAATTCCATTAAGAAATGAAACCTTCAATGAGATTTGCATTCTCACAATTAGAACAAACATACATATATATTATATAGGTTAAACCCAGCATTGTCTTGCATGCCCTTTTTTTTTGTTTTTTCTTTTTGCAATTTTACTTGGGGTCCTTTGGTTTCACTGAAATGGACTTCTAGAAATCCATTTCTGTATTTTCTGGTTTTTGATTGACAAAAAATAACATGATTGAAGGAACAACCTTCAACGGATAAAGAAGGTAACATGGGAGAAATTTTCTTCTACTTTCGAAAACCAGAAGACAATTTCCTCTTTTATAACCCAAAAACATCTCTTCACCTCCTATTCACATTAGTGACCCATAAACCACCAAGCTGGCAACCACCCACTCCTGCATTACACCACCGGTGACCCAATTGCACCCTTCCCACCAGTGGCAACATCTTCTCTTCCTCCTGCTCTTCCTCTTTTCTCCCTCAAGATACCTTAACAGTTTGATTTTCTCATCCTCTTCCCGATTACAACTTCCATCTTACTCCCGCTATCATCCATGACCCTTTATCATTGAAAATCTCATATCACAACCCAAACACCCCATGCAAAAAGAGTTGCAAGTCGCAGAAGCTTAGAATTCTCAACTGACAACCTCATAAAGGAATCCCATCAACTTGTCAACTGATTTTGCCCTTTCGTCACTCCATTTTTTCTAATTTTCAGATTTTGAGTTCTTCTATACTCAAATTCCAGATTTTTATTATTCTTGATTAATTTGTTTGAGGATTTATCATATGAATTTGAAGATCAAATTTAAGCATTATTTGGTATGGATTGCACTCGATTTAGGGTTTGGAATAATTTGATGTTACCAATTAATTATTATCAATTTTCCTTGACTTGAAAAATAATTATGGTTATAGCTAAAACATGATTCAAATGGCTTCAAAGAAAATTGAAGGAAATTTGTAGCTAATTTATCTCATTATATGGTTATTTCTAAATGATAAATTCAACAAATTTGTTAAGGTTTTCAAGAATTTATGCCAATATGTTTAGATGGTATGAATAAGTTATTTACTGCAGTTTAAATTATCCATGGATAAAGAGTTTTAGAAGATATTTCTGTATGGTCAGGGAAACTGTTTTTCACGATGTTATACAAACAACAAAATATATTAGCAAATCAGAGAAATACTTTTGAGGAAAAAAATTGTTTCGTGTAAGAACATTTTAGTGAAACGAACGGCGCGTTAAAGCAAATCGGATTACCTGCGGTTTGCTATACGTTGCTATCAAATAGTTTAAGGTGAAAACCTTCGAAAAAAATTTGGAGCCTGCTCTCCAACCACCTACAAATATACAAGCATAACAAAAGATCATTGACTCTAAAATCATCCAACAAAAGAGAAGGAAAAAGAAGGCACTTTGGACTCTGCACTTCAAAAGTGGGTCCACTGTTCTAGCAAAAGAGCAATCCTAAATGACAGCAAATGAGAGGTAAACAAAGAGGAAATGAAGGTGTTTGCAAACTAATAATGGAACTTATTAACCGTTCAAATCTAAAGGAGCAGTGGAGGTATCTGCTATTCATAAGAAAGCAGAAAATCTATACCTGCCATAGTGTCACGTACCACAGTTGCAACGTCTCCACCAACAGAAAATGCTCTTCCTTTTCCCTAATGACAAAATGGCCAGCTATCAGGTACATTCTCTTCAATACTAAAACATCGGGTTGCACAACCAATGAAGGAAATTAATCTTATGGAAGGGATTAGTCAAATAAGATAATTTCTTACCCAGGAAATTTTCCAAAATCATACAAAGAACACATTTTATTCACGTAAATTAACTAAGTCTTTCAACAATTTGATTACAGAACAAATAACATTGGTCAAAATTCAGCAGACAATGCGCCTTCCAAGTGTATTCTACGTTAAGGTAGCGTTTGGTAACTTCCAGGGAAAGTAATTGCAGTCTAAAGTAATTGTAGGGAAAGTGATTACAGGAAATGTGATTGCTGTGAAAGTAATTTTGTGTTTGGTATGACAATGTAAAGTTCTGTTTAAATTGCAGGGAAAGTAACTTTGCAGTGTTTGGTATGCAGTCACTTTGCTGGGAAAGTAGTGACAAATTTCAAAAATACCCATAACTATAAAAACAACTTTCCAATGAAAATTAATTAAAATAAATATTGTATTATTAATATTACTCATCATTTGTAATTTTAAATTGTCATGTATTATTATTAATTTAAATTTTAATTAGTATAATATTATAAATTCATGTATTATTAATGTAATACGAAATTTTAATGTATCAATTGTAAATTTTCAATTATCATGACATCAACATAGTACCTATAACATCCATGGAAGTTATAATAATTCATACAAATCCTAATAAAATATTTTTCATACATGATAATACCCTATAAACATTCATAAAAATCATAATAAATCTTAATAAAAAAATTTTGGGTGTTTTGTTAAAAGGGCAACTCAAGTTACCAATTTTCTTGATACCAAACGTTGTAATTACTTTGCGCCCAATTAAATTGCAGCGCAAAGTGATTACATGCATGATACCAAACGCCCCATAAGTGGCACCAAGGAGAAGTAAATTCCTATTTGGCCTTTACCTAAGAACCAAATATGATTATCAAGCTAAGTAAGAGCCCAATCATACTTCCAAAAGGAAATGTATGCAGAATCCAAATTAAGACAAAACATAGTCACCAGTCATGACTGTTGACTATCTATGACCATGCTGATGTTCTAAGATATGGGTCATTTGACATCAACCAAATATGTTTTATGTTTTCAAAATTTTGAAAAAAAATAATAATTGAAAAACAAAACAAAAAATAAGAAACGATCACAAACAACATATAGTTAATTCAAAATATAGATAGCCTTTCTATTGGACATTCTAAGAATAAGCAAGTAGAATGGCCAAACCCAAAATGTGCTGTCAAACAAATCCGATTGACTAACTTGAAGTGAGGTAAGAGCAGAGACCAACCATGCTTGTATGCTATCCAAAAATGTCATTAGACTCAAATTTTTACAATTTCATGTTCCTCTCTATTTTTTGGTCATGTTGTTTCTTTTAACAAAGTAAAAGAGAATGGGTAATAAAGCTGTCCCTTCATAGGCGTTTACCTTCAGTATTATCAGCTTCACATTAGGATCCTCCTCATAGGCAAGAAAAAGTTCCAATAACCGAGAAACCTGTCATAAATAGAGAAAATATCATGGCTACTTTATGTTTCAGCTAATTCATATTTGTTGACTGATAATGAATAACAGACATTTAGATAATATAGAAATAGACAAGAAAATCATGATTATAAAACTGCATTCTACAGATCCTGAACACACCAATCTATTGGAAGGGAAAAAACTTAATAGGCCATTATACTTAGTTGGCACAGAAGATGAGCACAAGAAATCATATGAACTAGCAAATAGCAGTTATAAGAACAATTATAGCAAGTTGATTGCCCAGCCTATATTTTTAATATTGTAGATATTGTAATCTGAAAAAAGATCAATGAATTCTCAAACTGTAAAACAATAACTAAAGCACAAACAAAAACAATAACAAATAGAATTTCAGTTTAGACCAACCAAGGCCAGCCAGATACGTTAATTGAGGTTGAAGTATATTCAAAAGTTAATTACAGAAAGGAAAATTACAACATAAAGCATTTGATTCTAAAACTTTGTATGACACAAGGGTAATTCCCAAATACTGAAAGAGCTGAAGCACTCTATTAGAAACAGATCATCACCATCTGAATTGATTGGGCATTGAGCTGCTTAGGCCTGTTCATGGTAAGTATTCTGGCAGAGGAGTTTGCTTCTACTAGAACCTGCAGAGCTAAGGAAGAAACATGAGTGATCCTCCGAAATATGCCAAACTTAGTTAAGCTGTGAAGCAAGAAGATATGCTGGGAACTCATAATCCGCCAGACAGATCGAAATATTTGTAATTGAAAAGTACAGAAACTGAATTTCAATTACCAAGAAAATAAACGGAGTTTGAATAGCTAAAATAGTTTAAGTTAACTTAAGCTCTGCGTAGGAGCAAAGAGAGAGTTAGAGGATAGGAATGTTTTCTGGGTTTTGTTTCCTATACAACACGATTTGAGATGTCAAAGTCTTTCGAATGAAAAAAATCGTTAGAACGCAGAAAAAAAAAAAACCCTAGATTCCAGAAAAAGGGGAAAACGAGCAGTACAAAAGAAGAGGCACCTGGTCCTGATCGGAAGAAACGGATGAAGCCATATGTACTGATAGGTACTTGAAAGTACAAATCGCCTTCTCAGAACGACAAGCAACAACTGCGAGATGAGTTTTTTTTTTTTTTTTTTGGGAAGAATACTAAAAGATATGGCACTTTTTTTAAAGCCTGGCGGAGAGACAAATAATCAATCATCCATATCACTAATAGGATTTGGATTTTGGACCGACTTTTGGCTCTTATCTAACCATCCGGTTCGGGTTCGAATCCCGCGGAGGTCGTCTTTTTTAACATAAATTCTAGACACTGGGACGTCAGCAGGACAACAAGAGCAAGTGAGTGGAAAAGAAAAGTATGGTGGAGATGAAGTTGGATGAGAAGGAAGCGCTGGCATGCTGTGGAAGCACCCAATTCGCCGAGCAAATGGCTTTGGCCTCTCCATTTCATTCCTTGGATCACGCTGTCTCTGCCGCTACGGATATGTGGTTTAACATGGTCGCTTCTTTCTACAGCCCTTCTGTTCTTTGTCATTAACCGATTGTTCTTGTACTTTCTACTAGAAAAATAATAAATTAATAAGTAAATTCCATCCAAATTTTTAAAATTTGATTTTAATTTAATTTTAATTAATTAAATTTAAAAATAATCATTTCGTTCTAAATTTTTATATTTCTCAAAATAAGTTAGTCTTTTTTTAATTAACCATTAAATCAACCGTTAAAAATTTAATATTGACATCATTTTATCCTTAAACCATTTGAAATACTTTAAAAATTCAAGATAATCAATAATGAATAAAAAAATACTTTAAAAGGTTCATTTTTAACTTATTTTTTGTTATTTATTTACTTAATTATTATTTTTATTTATTGCTTATTATTTTTATTTATTTCTTTGTTTATTATTTTTATTTATTATCTACTATAATACGTAACACATTGTTGTTATTTTTAAACCTTATTTTAGTTTCTAACTTTCCATTTATTGTCTAATAAATAAATAAAACAACAATAACAATGTCATACTTAGTAAAGAATCAAATAAATAAAAATAATGAATAATAAGTAGATGAATAAAAAATAAATTAAAAAGAAAAAAAACTAATCTTTCAATCCTTACTAACTCTTAGTATTTCTTTATTCATTATTGATTAATTTGAGTGTATAAAGTATTTCAAATTGTTTAAGGAATAAAAATACTCAACGTTAAGTTTTTAACTGTTGACTTAATAATTGACTAACGGAAGGATTAATTTATCTTGTGAAGTGTTCATTTTTTAAACTAATGGATTAAAATTAAATTATAATCAAACTTAATAGACCTAGATAAAATTTATCCTAAATTAATTGATTAATTCGATGCAGAATGTTGATGTTATTGGTTGGCTGGTAGTGTTTGCAGCTCATCCTCAGCTTCAAGACTTTGGTGATACTGTTGATTATCTTTCTTTCTTTACTTACTTTCTTAGCTTTTATGATGCAGTTCTTCTGTTTAGCATCCTTGTTTTTATTTTTTATTTTTTTGGTTTTATTATATGTGTCTTTGCTGTTGTAATGAAATTTTCTTGATTCGTTAAAAATAAATAAATAAAAATCGGAGTACCTCTTTTTCTCACACCACCACTGCTCAATCCGTCTCTATTCCTTTTTCCTCTTTTATGACAATACCAATAATGACATTACTTTTTCTTATATTCATCGCATCATAGTCATTCTATTTGTACGCAACAAAAAGAAAGTCATACAATTTGCTTTTATCATGAATCATCATTGGATATCAACGTAAGGGAAACAGTGGAAGGAAAATTGTTAACCAAAACAAGCGAAATACAACCACTGCGAAAATTCATTTTCCTTGACTAAACATCCTAGAGAACATTAAGACACAATGGATGTTTATCGCTTCCATTTTTTTGTGTTGTTGTACTGAGCAACAATGATTGAATGATACTTACGTAATCTCCTTGATTGTCTCCTCCATGTGTACTGAAAATTCTGCAAAAACAGTAAAGATCAGAGAGACGTAGGGATCTGTCCTTACACGCGCACTCCAATGCTTAAGTCAGAAAAAGTGTTTAAGCAGAGTTTTTTTCTGAAAAGTAGAACTTAGGATTTTTTACTCATACCTTGGAGTATTTATAAATGTTTTTGGTCTGACTTTCCATTTTCTCAGGGCTTATGAATATTTGAGCCCAAGACTGTATCGTTTTGGGCGGTCCGAGTCTGAGGCCCAGGCGCGCGTCTGGGCAGGCAACAGAGTTCTTAGACACTCTGTCGCGGGACTCAGAAGTCTGTCGATGTGCGGAGGAGTACTTTTCGCAACAGTGTGCTCTGCCGCAAGACCTCTGCCGCTAGACTAAAGGGCGCAGAGGTCTGTCGCTGGGCAAACTCTGCCGCAAGACCTTTGCCGCTAGGTTAAAGGGCGCAGAGGTCTGTCGCAGGGCAAACTTTGCCGCAGACTCTGGGGTTCAGAGGTCTGTTGCAGAGCACACTTTACCGCAAGACATAGGGCGCAGAGGTCTGTCGCAGAGCACACTTTGCCGCAAGACCTCTGCCGCTAGACTTAGGGGTACAGAGGTCTGTCGCAGGCATACTTTGCCGCAAGACCTCTGCCGCTAGACTTAAGGTGCTGAAACTCTGTCGCAGGCATAGTTTGTCGCGTGATCTTACCTCTGTCGCCAAAAGTACTCTGTCACGTGATCGTACCTCTGTCGCCAAGCATACCGTGCCACGTGGGTTATGACTTTTCAGTGATTGCCACGTGGCACGCCACGTGGGCCTACGACCTGACGCGTGACTGCCCTCTATTGGCCGATGTTTGCCTATGTGGACTTGATGTATATGACCTCTATCACTTTGTACAAATATTAAAAATACAGTGATTTTACCATTTTACTTCAATATAAATATTTCTCAAGTGTAATTTTTTTGTTGGCATTTATTGAATTTTCAATGAGTTTTTTTTTTTTTTTAAACAAAAATTTGTCAATTTTTTTTTATAAAGAATGAATTATCTTAATTTTCATTAAATTTTATAAAGAAAATATGAAAGCTTACCATACCATACCAACATATGATGGCTTCTGAAATGGATAAATTCCCCATTTTATCCAATGGAACATGTTTCACATTCTAGACCAAGACTGTGTTTCAAAAAGACATGAATCAAGTAAAATGTGATCCAAAGCTTTTTTTTTTCTAGGCCTAAATAAAACAAATGAAAGCTTAGTAAATGTTCAAGCAATGCCACAACTCTTTTGCATGTAAGAACATTTTTGTACAAGTAACCTGATATGCCATATGTAAAATTAATAAACTGATAGATGTCACATTCTCAACCATAAGCAATCATTTTCTAATGCTAATAGAAACATTTTTATACAAGAAACCTAACCTAAAAGGTCAACCCACCAGAAAATAAAAGAAACCATGAATATTGATGTATATTAAGGCATATCGGCTAATGAGATGGAATAATTACTACCATCTAACAGTATTCCTTGTTTTTTAGTTAGTTTTCTCACTAAAACGGACCTATGCTCAGAGCAATAAAAATACTATAAAAAAAATCCTACAAACGTAAGTACTATTAAATATCAAACACTTATATGAATCTCATAAACAGATAAAACTTCTAGTAAATAGGCACAAATTCTAAATGGATAAGATAGGAGCTCTTTAGTTCACACATCATCTTTAAAAGTAGCTTTTTACGCTGTTGAGTCGGAACTCCAAAGGAAGTCCCCACCCTTTATTGATTCTGCTTTAGAAATAAAAATGCATCAAGTTCGAGATCTTCTGGCACATCAATCTTCAACAATTCATCAAATACCTTAACTTCATAATAGCAATGTGGCCTTCCTTTTTAGCAATAATAAGTCTTTTCCAGTAACTTGTGCAACTTGTCTGAAAATGGCATTTCCTTGTCTTGTTTCTTTTGCAACATTGACAATTTTTAAAGGTAGAAAAACTAGTTCAACCCGAAAAATCCTCTTGACATATCCGAACCTATACCGATTGACCTGATTTGACTAAAAAGTCAATAATATCAACCCAATCTAATCATAATCCAAATTAATCTGAATTGAAATTAATCTTAATTCATATTGACCCAAATTCAACTTGACCAAAACCTGATCTGAATCCAAATTAATTTGAACCCAAATTGATCCAAACCAACCAAACCAAAACCTAAATTGACCTGAACATGAATTGATACGAATCTAAATTAACTCGAACTTAGATTTAAGACTAACAGTAAATATTTAAATATCATAATTAATAATCAAATTATTAAATTATTATAAAAATACAATTCTTTTGATTAATGTGTGTTACAACTTTTTTTTTTGAATTTGGTTAAACTTAAATGTTTACTTTTATATTCCATTCATTTACATCTAACCATAAGCAAAAGTTTAGAAGAATTAACATATAATTATTGAAGTGGCTAGCCTATCTCTAAGTATAGAAGCTACATCACCTATAAATATAGGGCATCCAATTATTCTATAAAAAAAACCAAGAGAAATTAAAGAAATGTATAATAGTCTATTATTGTATTCAGTAATGATCATTTAATTACTTCAAACGATTAGAGTTAATATAATTATTAAAGATAATAGAAACAAAAAGAAAAATACGCAATTAATTTATGAATATTGATAAAGATATTATAAATAAAATAATCATACCTATTATTAACTATTTTGAATATTGCAATTCCAATTTTGTTATAAGTCATGCAAAAAGAAGAATTTATTTTCATGGATTATGTGATTTTTGGAAAAATAGTTCCAATTCATTTTCATACTAGACAAATCACACTAGAGGTGACAAAAATCTAATTTGAAAAACTCGTATGCATGGTCCAAACTTGAACAACTCGATTTTACTAAAAAATCAACAACCCAAACCTGACCTAACTCGAACTCGAATCGATCCAAATCCAAATTGACTTGAATTCAAATTGACTCAAACTTGATATGATCCAAACCCAAAATAAATCAATTTCTCTTGATCGAAACTCGACCTGACTCAAATTGAAATGATTCATTTTTTTCCTTAAGAAATGATCCAACCAAAAATAGCCTAATTCAAATCCCATCTAACCTGCCTATTTGCCTCTATACCAATTGCATCATCAAAAATTACAATTTGATTTTCAAACAAATCTTCCATGTGAGCTTTATTTTTAGACTTTTTAATTTTTCTGTAGCAACATTCGATATGGATATGGGAGATGATGGTTCACAACTTATTTTTGAATCAACTGAAGTGTGACCAACACTATTTTCTTGTGCTACCCATTCTTGAATTCTCTCTTCTGCACTACAAGCTCCCTTACTATTAGTTTTATCCTTAAAAAATAGGTCATATAATTTTCTGTAAACATGAATCTTGGTATATCACCATTTTTTGCAACTAAAGGTTTTGCCTAAAGAATAAAAATAATATCATTAAACAATAAGGGTTATACTTACTAATTAGACTTATCCATGGAACAGGAGGCTCGCTCAAAGCCCGAAAGCATATCTGATTTTTGGGAAGGTTTGGATAAAAATATTAAGTCAATAAACAAGGTTGGAAAAAAAATCAGGCCCGATAAAAAATCGAATCAAGCCTGTTTTTTGTCATTTGAACCCTAACTCAACTCGATCAACATTGTGACTTTTGATTTGTTAATGAAAGAGAAAGGAAGAGAGATAAAACAAAACTCTTTCCTTCTTCAATAGTCTTACTCTTACTTCTCTTTTCATTATTTCTTTCATGTTTTCTTTCTCATATGTTTCTTCTTTATTGGATGTGATATGTCTAGTTTTCTTGTAAATTAACTCTCTTTTGTTTTCTTCAGAAGAAAAAAGAAAGGGTCTTTGTAGTCTAGCATTTCCACAAGGGTATTAAAAAATTCCAATTTATTAATCGTCTAGTTGAAGAGAAACTCATCGCTATTGCTAATTTCAAATCTATGCATGTATTCTACCATTGATTTTAATCTTACCATTATAACATCCAATCTCATTGTTATAGTAATTAATCTCACCGTTACTGTTATTTTCAATCTTACGGTGTAAACACCAAAAATTTTCATGTTCTTGGTTTTGTCAATAAATAATAATTTAAACAATTAGGATTAAATATGTGATTATGGGAGGATAGTTAATTAGATTTGTATTTTTGACATGAGAACTTAGGTGAATTAATTTAAGTACAAATATTAAATTTACTTTATACTATATGAAAATTTTAATTAAGTACATAGATGTACATATATATAAGTAAGTAATATTTTATTTATTCCTCAAGTTAAATGTAAAGATATATATATATATAATATATATATGTACAAATGTATACACACGTATATATAATTGTATATATAGGAATGTATGTACACATGTATAGATACGTATATATATATATAAGAGTATATATATATATACATATATACATATGAGCTTGTGGATTGGCTTCCAAATGAAGCCAATTTCGAGCTACGCCCTTCAGCAACCTATGTAAGAATATACATTTAAGCATATAAATATAGGATATATTGAGAATAAGATGACTAAGGATAGGATGGTTTTGTCGGTGGAGGAAAGAAACAAACATAAATAGTAGGGATGATGGCCACGGCAGGTAAGGAAATGGAAATGAATTGGTGTTGTCCAGACAACATAGGGAGTGGGAATTATTTAAACAGTTCACTGTGTGTGTGAAGGATAAATCGAAGTGATGGGGAGGCAGAAGTGCAGAGAAACAGCAGCAGGAAGGCAAGAAATTTAATGGGATTGAATCCCATTTTCTCTTCCTCCTCACGCCATCAGACTCATCTCCATCTCGTTGCTCACCATGCTCCCTCTGCCTTGTGTCCTGTACGTATATGAGGGCAAGAAACAAAGAGATACAAAGGGAGCAAGAGAAGAAAACTGAAGTTGAAGATGAGACAGACCGAGAGAGTGAGTGAGAGCAAAGAAACTTGAGGCAAAGACCAGAGACCGAGGGAATTGTGGATGGCTTGTAACCTGAACCATTCGGTGGAAAAATTATATATAAGCATTATTGAAACAACAACGAAATAACAGACTAGATATGGGGGCTGTATCTCTTGGAAGTGACCGGTTGTAGAAAGGAAATGAAGTCAGTCCGAGGTAGGGAACATGAGGAAGAAAAATGATGAAGACGTGGGGAGTATAGTGGAATTGAGTCTTGCGTGTGTTAGCTATTGTAACAGAGGGGACGTACTGAACTGGGAATATAAAGACTGAATGAAATTCAAGCTGAAGTTGAGCAGGTGAGTAAGGGAGGTAGAAATGATAGGAGGACAGAAAGAGGAGCAGTGACGCTTGAAATCGAGAAAGAAAAAAGGAGGAACTGAGTTCATCTTTCTAAAAAGCTTCAGTGAAAAGAAAGGCAGTAGAAGGAAGAAAACAGTAAAGAAAGGGAGTTGAAGCACGTTGTGACAAGGAGAAAGCTAAGAGCAACCGAAAGCAGGGGAAACGTGTGAGGACTGGCTGGAAAATTGAATCTAGTTAAAGCTTCATGCTAGCCAGTCAGCCTGAGAAAGAAATGGAAGCCGACCGAGAGTCATGAGGAAGTTTGAAGCAGAACAAAAACAGCTGCTGCTTGGCTATGGTTCCATTGTTGTGTCATTTCTGGATTGTTGTCCTGCACAAACAGAAAAGAGAATGAAGAAACCGAGAAAGTTGAAGTGTAACAAAAGTAGAAAATAAGACTGAAGCAGAAAGATGGTGTGCTGAACCGAGAGTGGAAAGGAAACAAGAGAGCTGCTGGCAGTTTCTCTCGGCAAGACCAAGGGTTATCCACCTCGGCTGAAATGGAACCGGTGTAGGGAAAGCCAAATAGTAGCATGGAGGCGAGAGGCACGGTCGGTTGGATTAAAAAAAAAGGGCTGAACACAGCCCTTATGAAAGGAAAATAAGTCAGCCCGCCATTTGGTCTGAAATTAAGCCTGGCAAAGCTTAATTGATAGACCAAAACATTAACTCTGAGAGTCGAATTTGTGCTATGATTTTAAGAATTCTTGGATGAAGCTTAGAATAAATTATTGAGGAAAAACATAAGGAAATATTTTTGGTATTTTAGGACAAATGTAAGGTTTTCTTAACAATTGTGCACGATTAATAAAATTTGATATAGTAAAACAATATTGAGTTTACAATGACCAATTGAGGTAGCTAAAATTTTACTGCAGCCCCGGAACAAGTGAACGAACAAGAACAAACTGATTGACTCACAGCATTGAGGTTTAAAGGAAATATTGTCTGTCATAGGGTAAGAAAAATGTTTGTGAGCTATTAGAGATCATTACACGTATTTTGTTACTATTGAATTGAAGATATAAATATTAGGCCGATTATATAGTTATGAAAAGTTATAAATTTTTAACCTTAGTTAAACGACCTGACCTTACAGTTATAGATTTAATTTATTTGCATAGATACCGTTACAACTTAAATTATTGTTTTAAATAAAAAAAATCCCTAATTTTAATTACCATAAACTGCATACCGAGATTTTTAACCAAAAAATGATGAGTCAGAGCTTTTTTAAATTGTTTTATGTATTGAACCAAGTTTAGAACTGTTTTAAAAGAAATTGAACTGCATATAAATTGGTACTGAATAAAATGTGCTTGAGCCGCGTGCAGACTGTGTGTCGCACGGTCTGACTCGCATTGGCTTTTGAGGCAAAGGCAACAATTAATCATGCTACATTGTTATTGATATTATCTACTGAATTGCTATTGTTATTATGGTCTACAGAGTACGATGTATCGTGCAACACGCATGTGAGTACGTTGTACCGTGCATTCTGTTTTCGAACATATTGTATTGTGAGCTGCTTGGGTAGCTGACCACTCCCACGGCGATTGACATCCCAACACACTTGATCAGTGATGCTCGGAGTCACCGACATTGGCCATTTGTCATACCGATTATTGTTATACCATGTTCTACATTTTCTCATCTAGTTGATTTGCTAAACAGATTGAATGAACTGGATTATTGCAAGCAATTTTATTATTTCTTACAGAAAAAAACTTTACAATTTATTTCAACATAATTTTTACATTATTGAATTTGAAATAGTTATTGTTTCCAATACAAATATTTTCTAAGGGCTAAAAACTTGGTATATTATAAAATAAGCCTATTATGCAAATATATAGATAGTGTATTTATCTACTTGTTGCATATTTTTCTTACTGAGCACGTTGAGCTCATTCCCTTACTTCTCCCCCACAGAGCCTCATTAATAGCTGGGACCGCTTTTGTGAG
The DNA here is from genome assembly GCA_033439115.1 of Firmiana major. Lineage (NCBI taxonomy): Eukaryota > Viridiplantae > Streptophyta > Magnoliopsida > Malvales > Malvaceae > Firmiana > Firmiana major. The sequence continues at coordinate 30,782,885 of CM065913.1, read as the reverse complement.
TCAAATTCTTTTGCACAGTCATATTTTCACGGAGCATTCTTCTGCGTCAAAGGTATACCCAGATTAAGTATTCTTTTGTATCGAAATTTTTTTGTAAGTACAATAATATTTATGTATCTGGGGTATGTGGACGTGATTATTTATAAAAGAACAATTATACTGATTAAATTGGAAAACACCTCCATTAGTTTTGTTTTAATTGTTACTAAGAAATGTATTTTAAACAGACAGATTCATTGTTTTAATCTAATATCGACTCATAACCCAACCAAATTGTACATAAATCGGGTCGTTACAGAAGTTGGTATCAGAGTTCGGGCTTGATATGAGTTGATGATTGGAGGAAGAGAAAATTTGGAAAGTTTACATCCCCAATATTATTGTACATTGTTTAGATACAAACGAGTATACATGGCCATGTTTTATTGAAATTGTTACTGAATACAGGGAAGACATTTAGATATGGCTGGTAGACCATGTGGTCGACCGAGAAGAAGATGGGGCATGTCATCCCGAGGCCGTGAGGATAAGCCTGAGGGACAGGGTGGTTCCTCATTCGAGCGGACTGTTCATAATCCAGCTGAAGGCTTCGAAGCCCTTATCACTAGCTTGGAACATGGCATGGAGTCGATAATGAATTTCATTGGACAAATGATGATGAGATTAGATAACGTACCAGGCACTGATGCTTAGGCTGCACCTACTTCGACAGCCGCACTTGCTACACATACGCCTACTCAGACAGCTCTCATGCCATCGACTGAAGAACCCTCTACTTCTCCACCTACTACATTACCCCAAACCCCACCGGTACCACAATCATCGGCACTAGTAGCTCTACAGCAGAGTAATGACGAGATGGGCTATGATTACAAGTTGGATAGACTGGGACAATTTCAGAAGCTGAAGCCACCATCATTTAGTGGGATCAAGAACTCGGTAATAGCAGAGGACTGGATTAATAGAATGAAAAAGTTATATGGATTCTTCCGGTGTTTGAGCACAGAGAAAGTGGCCTTCGCTGCCTTTATGTTGGAAGGAGAGGCCAAGCATTGGTGGAAGTCTACCTGGCCGATCTTAAGGGCTAGACATCGGGTGATTCATGGGACATCTTCTTTGATGCTTTCCAGAGATAATACATTTTGGATACTACCCAGAAGAGACTATAGGCAGAATTCTTAAACTTAACTGTGGATGAGTATGAATCGAAGTTCACTTCACTAGGGAGATATGATCCGAACACTATAAGTAGTGAGGCGAGGAAGGTCTGAAAGTTGATGGATAGATTAAGGCCTTCGATTTAAGCCCGACTAGCTCCGTTGGACCTCAGTACCTATGAAGAGGTGGTTCGTCGAGCCCAGTTGTGCGAACAAGATTATGAGATACATGCCTCCGAGTTCATCAAGGTGGGTAAAGGTAAAGACCGGGATCGAAAGAGGTTAGCTGAGGATAAAGGCGTTAGAGAAGGTAAGAGGTCGTTTACTAAGCGATAGAAGAATTATGATGAATCGCAGAATAAGATTGTTAAGTATCCTATTTATCCGGCCTCAGCTCCCACTAAGGGGATTGTGATTGGAGGACCCCGACCTAATATTGAGAGGTGTAGACATTATGAAAATAATAATGGTAACTGGCCCTGCTATTTGATGACTGAGGCTTGCTTCAAATATGGTAAAACGGGACACATGGTCAGAGACTTTCTTGAAAATGTCGACTCATCTCCTCCTAAGGGTAAAGAATAGGTAAAAGCACCTGTTACTGCCTCCACTCAAAAGAGAAAGGCTACAATGGAAGAAAAGGGGAAGCAAGTTGCGGGATAGAGGCGTGTATACGCTCTTGAGCATGAAGCAACTGAAACTAATGCACCAGCTGAAGCATTTAAAAGTACTATTTTGATTTTTTATATTAAAAGAAATGGTTTTATTTGATTCTGGTGCAACTCATTGATTTATATCACCTATGTTTGCATATAAATTGTCTTCCTATGTACAACCTAAATCATTAGGAAAGGCGTTACTGATTAGGACACCAATGAAAGATAGTTGAATAACGGAACAAGTATATAAAGATTGTAAACTAAATGTAGGAGACAAGAATATGATAGCAGACCTGATCTTATTATATATGTTTGATTTTGATGTAATATTGGGCATGAACTGGTTAGCAGCAAATCAAGCTATTCTTGGATGTCATAATAGGACAATAACATTTTTGCCCGAAGAATATGTTGTAAGTTTTCCTGAAAAGTAATGAAAGAGAATTAGTAATTTAACGACGAAGTTCTTACTAATAATATGAATAATATTTTGAAGGTTACATTGCCTATGTAATCGATACGGATAAGGCAAGTCTGGAGTTAAGAGATATACTCGTGGTCAGGGAGTTTTTCGACATATTCTCGAGTGATTTACCAGGGTTACCTCTAGATAGGGAGATGAAATTCTGTATCGATTTGGTGTCTGGTACTGAGCCGATATGTAGAACACCTTACAGAATGACCCCAGTTGAGTTGGAAGAATTGAGGAAGCAATTACAAGAATTGCTGGATAAGTGGTTTATCAGACCGAGTGTTTCACCATGGGGTGCACCGGTATTATTTGTCAATAAGAAATATGAGAGCCTCAGGCTGTGCATTGACTATAGATTGCTCAACAAGGCGACCATCAAGAACAAATATCCCCTACCCTGTATCGATGATTTGCTCGACCAACTACGATGAGCACAAATCTTTTCCAAGATAGATCTGAGGTCAAGATACCATTAGTTGAAGATAAGGAGTGGAGATGTATCCAAGACAACCTTCAGAACTCGATACAAATATTATGAGTTTTTGGTTATGCCTTTCAGGTTGACGAACGCTCCTGCAACTTTTATGGCATTGATGAATGAGGTACTCAAGCCGTACTTGAATAGATTTTTCATAGTATTTATTGATGACATTCTAGTGTACTCCACGTCCAGAGAAGAACATGAGAGCATTTAGAAACGGTTTTGCAAACCCTCAGGGAGAAGAAGTTATATGCCAAGCTCAGCAAGTGTGATTTCTGGCTAGATTAGATAGCATTCCCGGGTCACGTAGGTCAAAGGACAGGGTGTCTGTGGATCTGTCCAAGATCAAAGTTGTAGTTCAATGGGAAAGACCCAAGACTATCACTGAGATTCAGAGTTTTTTGGGATTGGCTAGATACTACAGAAGGTTTGTCGAGGGTGTCGCTAAGTTGACTGCTCTTCTAACACGACTTACAAGGAAGAATGTCAAATTTTAGTAGAGTTGACTCATGTGAACTGAGCTTCCAAGAATTAAAACACAGACTAACTATCGTACCTATTTTGACTATATCCACTAGTTCAGAAGGCTTCTCGGTGTATACAGATGCTTCTGGTCAAGGTTTGAGATGTGTGCTAATGCAGAATGGGAAGATATTTGCTTACGATTCTCGACAACTAAAAGACCATAAGAAGAACTATCTGACCCATGATCTAGAATTGGCAGTCGTAGTGTTCACACTGAAGATATGACGCCATTATTTGTATGGAGAAAAGTTTCAGATCTTCACCGATCATAAAAGCCTCAAGTATTTGTTTTCACAGAAAGAGCTGAATATGAGGCAGAGAATATGGGTAGAGCTTCTGAAGGACTATGACTGTGAGATCCTTTACCACCCAGTAGAGGCTAATATAGTGGCAGACGCCTTGAGCAGAAAGAATATCGACATGGTATCGTACATGATGATTAAGGAATATGAACTGTTGGAACAGTATGCGAGCCTCAACTTAAACGTTGAATCATCTGACACCGCCAGTTGTATGATAGCTAGCCTAAGGATAGAACCGAACTTGATTGAAAAAATCAAACAGACTCAGCGTACTGATCAGTATTGTATAGATATGACTAGTCAGATTCAGTTGGGTACTGAGATAGACTTTGAAATCTGCATTGACGGTCTATTAAGGTTCAGAGGTAGAGTTTGTGTTCCCAATTATCCACAGATAAAGAAACTGATATTGTCGAAAGCTCATTCCTCTAGATATACTTTACACCCAGGAAGTAATAAGATATATCAGAATCTGCGGAAGATTTATTAGTGGTCAGGAATGAAAAAGGATATAGTCGAATTTGTGGCTAGATGTCTTGTGTGTCAGCAAATAAAGGTAGAGCATAAAAAACCTACGAGGTTGTTACAATCTCTACCAATACTGACCTGGAAATGGGAGCCTGTGACCATGAATTTCATCATGGGTTTACCCAGAACCTGAAGAAACCACGATGCAATTTAGGTGATTGTAGATAGATTGAGAAAGTTCGCCCACTTTCTAGCTATAAAGTTTATTGATACTTAGAGTGCTCTAGTGAATCTGTACGTGTGGGAGATCGTAAGACTACATGAAGTACCAGTGAGCATTGTGTCAGATAGGGATTCCCGTTTCGTTTCACTTCACACTTTGAAAAAATTTCCAAGAAGCTATGGGAGCCTAATTGAATTTTAGTACAGCTTTTCATCCTCAGACAGATGGTCAATTAGAGAGAATTATTCAAACACTGGAGAATATGTTGAGAGTATGTGCTCAAGATTTTAAAGGCTCATGAGATGATCATTTGCCGCTAGCAGAGTTTGCATACAATAAAACCTACCACTCGAGTATCGAAATGACACCGTATGAAGCATTGTATGGATGAAGGTGTCGCTCACCGATTGGATGAGAAGAAGTGGGTGAAAGAAATATATTTCCTCCCGATCTGGTTAAGAAAGCCTCTGAGAATGTTCAACTGATTTGTGAGAGATTGAGAACCGTTCAGAGCAGGCAAAAAAGTTATGCTAACCAAAGACGAAGACTTTTGGAGTTTTCAGTTGGAGATTCAGTATTTTTGAAAGTTTCTCCCTGCAAGGGTATAATGAGGTTTGGAAAGAAATGAAAGTTAAGTCCTCGATATATTGGACCCTTTGAGATCTTAGACCGAGTGGGAGACAAAGCTTACAAATTGGCTTTACCTCTGGAGTTATCAATATTCATAATGTCTTCCATGTTTCTACGCTGGAGTTATCAAGTACCATCCGGAACCGACGCATGTGATTAAATATGAGCCGCTGGAGTTGAAGGAGGATATGACGTATGTGGAGAAACCGATACAAATCTTGGACAGGAAAGAGAAAGCGTTATGGTCTAAGACAATTCCTTTGCTCAAGTTACTGTGGCAATATCACACCTCAAAGGAGGTCACATGAGAATTGGAAAGCTTAATGCGGGAGAAGTACCCATTTTTGTTTGAGGACTAATGTAATTTTAAATTTGGAGATCAAATTTCCTAAGGTGAGGATAATGTAAAGACCGTAAATTTTCATGTACTTGGTTTTGTCAATAAATAATAATTTAAACAATTAAGATTAAATATGTGATTATGAAAGGATAGTTAATTAGATTTGTATTTTTGACATGAAAACTTGGGTGAATTAATTTAAGTACAAATATTAAATTTACTTTGTACTATATGGAAAATTTAATTAAGTACATAGACATACTACATATATATAGGTAAGTAATATTTTATTTATTCCTCAAGTTAAATTTAAAGATATATATATATATATATATATACGTACAAATGTATACACGTATATATATAATCGTATATATAGGAATGTATATACACATGTATATATATATATATATATATATATATATATATATATATGAGCCTGTGGAATGGCTTCATTTGGAAGCCAATCCCGAGCTGCTCCATTCAGCAACCTATGCAAGAATATACATTTAAGCATATAGATATAGGATATATTGAGAATAAGATGACTAAGGATAGGATGGTTTTGTCGGTGGAGGAAAGAAACAAACATAAATAGCAGGGATGATGGCCACGATAGGTAAGGAAATGGAAATTAATTGGTGTTGTCCTAACAGCATAGGGAATGAGAATTATTTAAACAGTTCACTGTGTGTGTGAATGCTGAACCGAAGTAATGGGGAGGCAGAAGTGCAAAGAAACAGTAGCAGGAAGGCAGGAAATTTAATGGGACTGAATCCCATTTTCTCTTCCTCCTAACGCCATCAGACTCATCTCCATCACGTTGCTCACCATACTCCCTCTGCCTTGTGTCCTGTACGTATATGAGGTCAAGAAACAAAGAGATACAAAGGGAGCGGGAGAAGAAAACTGAAGCTGAAGATGGGACATACCGAGAGAGTGAGTGAGAGCAGAGAAACGGAGGCAAAGATAAGAGATTGAGGGAATTGTGGATGGCCTGTAACCTAAACCATTCAGTGGAAAAATTATATATAAACATTACTGAAACAACAGCGAAAATAACAGACCAGAGATGGGGGCTGTAACGCTTGAAAGTGACCGATTACAGGAAAGGAAATGAAGTCAGTCCGAGGTAGGGAACGTGAGGAAGAAAAATGATGAAGACGTGGGGAGTATGGTGGAATTGAGTCTTACGTGTGTTAGCTATTGTAACAGAGGGGACGTACTGAACAGGGAATATAAAGACTAAATGAAATTCAAGCTGAAGCTGAGAAGGTGAGTAAGAGAGGTAAAAACGAGAGGAAGAAAGAAAGAGAAGAGCAGTGACACTTGAAACCGAGAAAGAAAGGAAGTAGAGGGAAGAAAACAATAGAGAAAGGGAGTTGAAGCACGTTGTGACAAGGAGCAAGCTAAGAGCAACCAAAAGCAGGGGAAATGCGTAAGGGCTGGCTAGAAAACTGAATCTGGCTGAAGCTTCATGCGAGCTAATCTGCTTGAGAAAGAAATGGAAGTAGACCGAGAGCCATGAGGAAGTCTGAAGCAGAACAGAAGCAGCTGCTACTTGGCTATGGTCCCATTGTCGTATCATTTTTGGATTGTTGTCCTGCACAAACAGAAAAAAGAATGAAGAACCCGAGAAAGCTGAAGTGTAACGAAGCAAAAAAAACAAGACTGAATGATTGTGTGTTGACGTAAACACAATAAATTTTTTGTATTTAATTAAAAAAATGTTATAAAAAAATATGTGTGTATATATATATATATATTTGTTAAATTGAAAAATAAATGTATGATAGAAATAATTACAATAAATATATATATACATGTATTTGTCTAAAATTGAAAATGTAAAATAAAAGAAAAAAATAAATAAAAATAAATATATATATATATATATTCATAAATATAAAATATATAGATACATAAAGTAAAATAAATAAATAAATAAAAGAAGAAAGAAACGAAAAAAGAAGGAAAAAACGGAATAAAAAAAAAAGGATCGCATGATCCTATTGAAAGCCAAACCCCCCCACCCCCCCCCCCCCCAATTCCTTCCTTTGATTTGCCGACCGGAGCTCCCTCCCGCCGTTCGTTCCACTTGTCGTCCACGCCTCCCTTCACGCCGATAACCCCACCCCGACCAGAACTCGTGTATGCCCTCTTTCCTCACCGAAAACCCGAGAAGCCCGAACCCTCTCGTCGTTGCCTGCTGTCTCCTGCTTTGTCACTGGCGGCCACACCAGCGCCGAAGGTTCCTTTGGACCGACAGCTTTCCTCACCCAGACGTAGACCCAACCCCCTCTTTCTCTTTTTTCCCTCTACTTCGCCCAAAAACCCGAACCCCTTTTTAGCTGGTTTCACGAACGGTCACCGGCGAAGACACCGCCCACCCCTTCAGCTCACAAGCCTCGACAACGTTGTCCTGTCCTCCCCTCTCCCGTTTCTTTACCAGCGGCCCGTCCCCTTATCTTCTCCCTCTCCCCGTGCCTAGAGCTGAAATCGGAACAGAGGAGTTTCCTTTGTTTCACGTTCTGCAACAAATCGAAAAAAGACCGACGCTGGCCTTCCACTGAACCCAAACCCTGACAACCTCCCTTGTCTGTCCTACCCCGTCCGGACACCCTGTTTCGACACTATAGTGTTCAAAAAGAAATATACTGATAAAATACCCAGTTAATGTTTCCCCATTTCTGCACAGTGACTCCTAGGTAAAAATCTAAGATTTATCTAGTTGAATTTCTGTGTAAATTTCATTATGAAAGCATTATTGTTGTATGAATTAGTTTAAATTTTGGTTGTGAAGAAATTTGAAAACTAGGGTTAACTAGACAATTGGGGATTTTGAGAATTAGGTAAGGAATTAGACATTAGAAGTTAAATTATCAAGAATTGAAATTGAAGATCGAAGAAGATAAAATTGTATTTGATTATTTTGTGGATGATAGGTTTGGGTCATTCTGATGATGAAGAGGAAAATAAAGAAAAGAAATTTTTATGGGTAGCTTAAAACGAATCATGAATCGACAAAACCAGAGAATAAATGAGAAGTAGATAATAGTAGTAGTAGTAGTAGTAGTAGTAGTAGTAGTAGTAGTAGTAGTAGTAGTAGTAGTAGTAGTAGTAGTAAATAAATAATATATATATACTTATGTATATATATATATAATAAATGTGCGTGTTAGTATAAGTGCGTGTCGACAATAATATGAACACATAAGCAGGAGCAAGTAGGAAACGTATAAGATGATAGGAGAAAAAAGACAATTTAATTAGGAATGTAGCTAAAGGCTTTGTAGTAGGATTAAGTTTTCGAATGTATGATGGAACTAGAAGAAAAGAGGAAATTGATGAGTTTCAAAAGTTGAATATGTATAGTTTAATACGAACTTAAGGAGCTAGAATTTAAATTCTGGAAGTATTTTCCTTATGCTAATAAGATTTCAATTTTGAAGCATTGTAAGCTATTCGATTTAAATAATGATATTAAGAATACCAAAGTCGGTGTAGGAAAATCGTAGAAGGAAAAGAGGGAGACACTTGGAGGCATCACTACTCGAACCTTGAGCTCCCGATAAATCGAGGTAAGGGGTGTAATTTAAAATGGTAATAGTCTCCCACTTTCCCTCAAAACTTGGATTTATGAAAATATTTGAGTTACGCAATATTTTAGTAAATGATTAGAATTTATATCAAGCGTTCGTTCTTTAGTCCAAGTTAACATTTAAACAAAACCAAGCCCAACTTTTATTGAGCCCCAGCTTTATCTTACCATGTTTTTGAAATTGAAAGAAAGGTTTATGAATTTAAAAACATGAGTTTTGAGCATGTCTTCAAATCTGTGAGCATGTTTTCTGATTTTGTTTCTTGAACAAAATGATATGATTTCGACTTATGCATGAATTTGTTACATATGTTGCAAGAAATGAAATATGTTATACGAATACAGTTTCTCTGTTTTTATAAAAGAGTTTTCAACCGCAAAAGAGAGTTTATTTGAAATTCGATTTATGAATTTTAAATATGTGAGTGAGGCTCACTTGGGATGAGGTAAGCCAGAAAGACCTCTTAAGTGGGGTGAGGTAGCCAAAAGGCCCAGGTGTATATGATTGCCACCTGAGAATAGGCTAGCCAGAAAGACCTCTTAAGTGGAGTGAGGTAGCCGAAAGGGCCAACTAACCAGAAAGACCTCTTAAGTGGGGTGAGGTAGCGAAAAGGCTCTGCTAACCAGAAAGACCTCTTAAGTGGGGTGAGGTAGCGAAAAGGCCCAACTAACTAGAAAAACCTCTTAAGTGGGGTGAGGTAGCGAAAAGGCACAGCTAACCAGAAAGACCTCTTAAGTGGGGTGAGATAGCGAAAATAGTCATGTTCATGATTTTCTCTCTACGGAGGATGAATATGTTATTTCCGCATGACAATTACATGAGCTAGCCTAGTCTCCATCCAAAATGAATTCTGTTTTAAGATTTGATTATTTGATATGTGATTTACTCAACAATGCTTTTGAAGTTCTGTATGATTTGAAAGGTCCTGATTTCTATCTGACGTGATCTTTGTTTTAAGATGTTGATGTTTCGAAATATGTTTTACACTCAACAATGCTTTTGAAGTTCTGTATATCATGAAAGATTCTGATCAGTCTGCTAAGGTTATCTTATTTTCGAAACCATGTTTCTATTAAATGTGTTTTTACGTGATATGTGTCTGAAAGGGATGTAAGATTTGTAAAGAAATGCCTCATTTTCGTATTATTATGTACTATATATGTTTTGAACGCTATGATCATTTTAAATACATTTCTTACTGGGCTTTTTTTCTCGAAAGCTCACCCCTCTACCTTTCAGATTGTTTGCAGTGATCTACAAACGCTACCTGCCGCCTACGCAACGTAGGCTGGTGGAAAGAGCTATCCTAGGCTACTTTTTGTACACGTAGAGGTATACAAATGCATTCTTTTACCAGACACATTTTGTAAGCACAGACATATAGTGGAAATATTTTATTGGGATGTAATTTGTAAGAAAACAAACGTAAAGAATATCTCTTTTGAGAATTAATCGTAGAGTACTAATCTTAGTTGGAACGGATACATGTTTGCTTGATGATGCGAATTTAGGGAGCATATTTGATAGTTGTGGATATCTAGGATTGTTAAAGCGTTTGATTTGCAGGTGGGTAAGCTTACATATAAGTCGTTATGCTGTCAAAATTTCTATCGGCCATTATTTAAGTATAATTATCGGTGAATAGGTAAGATAAAAGAAACGACACTGAACAGGAATACAGCCTAAGCGAATGAAAAAATAAGTAGGAATTCAAAACTTTTAAAAAAAAATTCCTCCGAATTTTCAAGGTAAAGGGTCGTTTTCAAGGTCAAGGGTCGTTACAACTGAACCAAGAGAGGAAAGGAAACAAGAGAGCTGCTGCTGGCAGTTTCTCTCGGCAAGACCAAGGGTTATCCACCTCGGTTGAAATGGAACCAGTGTAGGGAAAGCTAAACAGCAGCACAGAGACAAGAGGCATGGTCGGCTGGATTATAAAAAAAACTAGGCTGAACACAACCCTTGTGAAAGGAAAATAAGTCAGCTCGCCATTTGGTCCGAAATTAAGCTTGGCAAAACTTAATTGATAGACCAAAACATTAACTCCAAGAGTCGAATTTGGTGCTGTGATTTTAAGAATTCTTAGATGAAGCTTAGAAGAAATTATTAACCGAAAAATGATGAGTCAACTCATGTTTAAATTGTTTTATGTACTAAACTGAGTTTAGAACTGTTTTAAAAGAAAGTAAGCTGCATATAAATCGATATTGAATAAAATGTGCTTGAGCCGCGTGTAGATTGTATGTCGCATGGCCTGACTCGCATTGACTTTTGAGGCAAATGCAACAATTAACCATGCTACATTGTTATTGATACTGTCTACTGAATTACTATTGTTATTGTCATCCATGGAGTACAATGTACCATGCAACACGTATGTGAGTACGTTGTACCGTTCATTTTGTCTTCGGACATATTGTATTGTGAGCCACTTAGGTAGCTGATTACTCCTACGGCGATTGACATCCTAGCATACCTGATCAGTGATGCTCGAAGTCACTGAGATTGGCCACTTGTCATACCGATTATTGTTATAGCGTGTTCTGCATTGTCTCGTCTAGTTGATTTACTGAACAGATTGAATGAACCAGATTATTGCAAGCAATTTTATTATTTCTTACAGAAAAAAAACTTTACAATTTATTTCAGCATAATGTTTACATTACTGAATCTGAAATAGTTATTGTTTCTGATACGAATATTTCTACGGGCAAAAAACTTGGTATATTATCACAATAAGCATGTTATGCAAATATATAGATAGTATATTTATTTATTTGCTGCATATTTTTCTTACTGAGCACGTTGAGCTCATCCCCTTATTTTCCCTCACAGAGTCTCATCAATAGCTGAGACTGTTTTTGTGAATAGAATTCTTTTGCACAGCCATATTTTCGCGGAGCATTCTTCTGCGTCAAAGGTATACCCAGATTAAGTATTCTTTTGTATCTAAAATTTTTTGTAAGTACAATAATGTTTATAAAAATGTATCTGGGGTATGTGGACGTGATTATTTGTAAAAGAACAATTATACTGATTAAATTGGAAAACACCTCCATTAGTTTTGTTTTAATTGTTACTAAGAAATGTATTTTAAACAGACGGATTCACTGTTTTATAGTCTAACCAAATTGTACGTAAATCGGGTCGTTACATACTGTAACCAATCTCATCCTTATATAAATGGACTCTTAATGGATGAAGTGGATTTTTAGTCCTAAACTTTTCTCTTAGGTTCTATTTTAGTCTTTAATCTTTAAATTGTTTCGTGAAGGTCCCAAACTGTTATAAAGAGGTGTCATGGTTGATTGTCCTCTCATCAATTATTAATAAAAGTAAAAGAAAATTATAAAGTAGGATAATAAAATTAGAATTAGTTTTCATTGTTGTCATACAAAAACATATTTCTTAGAATGAAAAGAATTTTTTTACAAAGGAAACAAGAGTATTATTTTTGCTTCATATTAAAAATTTTGACTTAAAATCAAGGAAAAAAATGATATTTCATTTTTCTTCTTAATAATTTTGAAAAATTTATTTTCTTTCCAAGAATTATATTTATATATGATAGCAAATAGTAATAATTCTTGATCCATTTATTAAATTTTATTTCCCTATTATTTACAAAATTTGTTAAAATTTTAAAAATTAAATTCTATTTAAAATAAAGCTAAATTTCTTTTAAATAAAATATACATGAATAATTTCAATCTTGTGCAGTTGACATTTATTTTCTAAGATAAAAAGTTTGTGTGTATTAAAGGACTTAGTTAATAATGTTTATATTCTAGGCTTAATGCCCAATATCCCTTCAACGTTTGTAAAAAAATAGAATTAAACTTTCGACGTTTAATTGTATGAAGTAAGTCCATTACATTTTATTTTAAATAATTAAAACCTAAACACTTTAAAATAACAGAATTAATTATATTTTTGCTTAATCTTTCTAACTGTTGTTATCCTTGCACATGTGACAGCTGACAATGATGCTGACATGATTATAATGTGGCCAGATGACGTTAAATTTTTTGTTACATGTAATGTTTGCTGATATGGATATTTATATTTTTTTTTTCAAAATTACCTTTTTACTCTTAAAAAACATTGAAAAACATGAAAACAGGGTAATTAAAAAAAATTATGTATATTCACATCAGGAAATATTACACGTGACAAAAAAATTTCACGTTATCTTGCCACATGGTAAATTAAGTCATGTCAACTGCCACCTATGCAAGGATAACAACAGTTAAAAGGATTTAAAGAAAATATACTTAATTTCATTATTCTGAAATATTTTAGTGTTAATTATTTAAAATAAAACGTAGTAAATTTATTTTCATAAAATAAAATTTCAAGGAATTAATTCTATTTTTAGTAAATGTTGGTGTTAAGTTTATATTTTATAAAAGAATTACTCAACTGTTAAGTGATCTTGACTGGATTGCTTCCAATAAACTATTTTGTCGAGATCATTGCAATATATAAGGCCTGTTATGATACAAAAGAGACCATGACACGATGCGATTAGGCCACTTTTTAGCTAAATTGCCCTATATGGGACTTGTTTGGAAAGCATAACCGTATGGTGAGAAATGTACACATGTTCGTGCTACACTCCAAAATTTGGACTTGAACTATTAGCGTCCAATAAAAATTTCATCTCCAATGGGATTTTTTATTTACAATTTTGACATTTTTCTTAAGTTTTAATTTTTTTCTTAATTCTATTAAATTTTTACCTTAAAATTTTAATTTATTTATTTTACATTTTAAGATTGAAAGATTTTTAAATTATTTATTCATTTAATATAATAAATAAATTGTTATAATTTTATATTAATTAATTATAATATTTAAATAAATACATAAACTAATATTTTATATATTAAATAAAATTTAAAAAATTTTAAATGTTAAAAAATATTAAAATATACATAAAATAAATTTTAAATATTTAATAACAAAATTATTATTTAATGTAAAAATAATTTTAGTAATTTTTAATTTATTTAAATATTATTTGATATAAAATAATTTTCAATAATTTTTAATCACTTATTAATTTAAAATATCAAATATAAATTTTTTTTATAAATATTTATTTTAATTTAATGTCATTAATGACTTTTTTTCTACGCTTCACATCACTATAACCATCGCGTTGGTGTCAAAACACATTTCACAACTTATTTTAATCTCACATCTAATCAAATCATTATAATAATTAATGTCACCTCTACCTCTATTGGCATATTTTCAATTTTATAGGAATTACTTTTACGGTTCATCCAAATTAATAACAAATTAAAATTTGTATATTATAAATTTTATAATATTTATTTCGTACTTGTAAAATTAATAAATAGTTAAAATTTACTCAAATTATTTTTATCTAATAAATTTTTTAATAAATATCTAAAATTTATTTAAAAATAATAATATATTTACATATACTAAAATAAAAATTATTTATATTTATTTACATATTTTATTATTCATGTAAATGTTTATTTTGATTAATTATTTATGATAAAAATATTTATTTTTGTTCATTTACTTGTGAGTTATTGGATAATAAAATTAATTATTTATTTATGAATTTATTATTTTAAAAATTTATTATTTATTAATTTATTACATAAATATATAAATAATTTAAATTTAGTTGAAAGTCTTTTTTGAAAAAATAAAAATGAAAAGTGATAATGGTCATATCATTAAAGTCCACGTGTACAAACATTGACCAACAGAAGATAGCCACGTGTCAAACACAACCACCAAGAGAAATAAGCCACGTGGCAGATAAAGAAAGGTGACGATAGAGTCTCCATGCGATAGAGTCCCTGGCGATAGAGTTGTTACGCGATAGAGTCATAACGCGGCAGAGTCTCTGGCGATAGAGTCACCATGCGAAAGAGTCTTTTGGCGACAGAGCCATGCGGCAGAGTATATATGCGACAGAGTTCTGCGATGGGAATCCAGCAGCAAGAGGCGATAGACCTCTACGGTAGAGTATGAATGCGACAGAGTGAGTTGCGACAGAACTCTACTGCAAGGACTGCGGCAAAGGTCCGCGTACCTCTGCCGCATATTGAACTCATCCGCAAACCGGCCAACTCTGAGTCCGCGACAGAGTATCTAATAACTCTGTCGCAGCCCAGACACGCGCCTGGGCCTCAGATCCGAACCCTATAGTTATGGGCCTAAAATATTCTCAAGCCCTGGAAAAATATGAAGCCCGACTTGATTCTAAAAAATGTCTATAAATACACCAGGTATGATAAAAAAACCCTAATCTCTATTTTACTTACAAAATACTCTGCTTGAACAGTCTTCTGACTTAAGCATCGGAGTGCGCGTGCAGGGACAGATCCCTGCGCCTCTCTGACTTTCACTGTTTTTGCAGAATATCCAAGACACATGGAGAAGATCTCATCAGTATCTTTTCATTGTTGTTCAGAGTAACAACAATTGGCGCCGTCTGTGGGAATCAGAACGAAAAGTCAGATTCTCTATCAAAATGGTGAAAACACGCTCCACAGCAGCAGCAAATCTGGGAGAAGAGAATTCTGTGAGTCCTCCTGTCAGGCCAGAGCGAGGACAAGAACATAATGAAGAGGGCGATAGAGTTGCCTCTGTTTCCCTTGATGAATTTGAGGCTTTGAAGCGTCAGAATGAGGAGACCACGACAGCGTTGAGGGCTATGGTGAATTTCTTCAAAAATGCCCTGCCACAATTTAGCTTACCTCCAGAAGTGCAACAGATGGTAGGAGAGAATATCCCGAGCCAGACCTACGAGAGAGGTCAACCCTCTACCATGGTGAATGCTGGACAAGGAGATTGGGGACAGAATACTACCGCTGGCCTGATTTTGAATTCTACCGCGGGTCTGGAGAACAACCCCGCCGTAGGTCAGAGGAGGCGCACCACGGCAGGGTTACGAGAGGTGAACCCTGCCGCAGGTCTGAGGCGAATGAACACTGCCGCAAACCCAATTGAGCAGAACTCTCTCGTAGAGTATAGGCGGCAGAGTTCCCCCGCAGATCACAGGCGACAGAGCTTTCCCGTAGAGTATGTGCAGCAGAGTTCACCCGTAGATTACAAGCGGCAGAGCTCTCCCACAGGGCACAGGCGATAGAGCTTTCCCGTAGAGCATAGGCGACAGAGCTCTCCCGCAAGGCATAGGCGACAGAGCTCTCTCGAAGAGCACAGGCGGCAGAACTCTCCTGCAGAGCACAGGCGACAGAACTCTCCCGTAGAGCACAGGACTTCTGCAGCCGAACTAGAGCATGAATTTGAAGATCACAGGTCTAGGGAGCGACGGAGACAGAAAGTCATGACCCCCGAGACTATTTCAAGGGTACCAGGTCAAATCACGAAATGGAAGGTGCTGGAAGAAAGGATACAGGGCAGGCCCCTAGAGGCCAGGAAACCTTGAATGAGGAGGAGATATTTAGCCGGGGAGCCGACCGTATGCAAAGTCTCTGGAACAGAGGAGGAAGGAGTGCTTACCACTCAGACTCTTCTAGTCCCGAAGAGAGGGGAGCGTACTCGACTCGAGGGTCAAAAAATATTGAGAAGGTTGTCGAAAAGATTTTAGAAAAGAAGAAGCTAGTGTCTCCTGATGATAGTCAAAGAAGGAGAGTTCCTTTTAGTGCAGAGATTATGGACAAACCCTTGCCGAAGAAGTTCAAGATGCCTTCTATGGCCACTTACGCTGGCAAAGCAGACCCATACGACCATATACAGAGTTATGAGTCCCTTATGCTGCTCCACGGATGGGAAGATGAAATCATGTGCAGAGCCTTCTAGCTTACACTATCGGGGCATGCGCTAAAATGGTTTAACGGGTTAAGTGAGGGTTCTATCTCATCTTTCGATCAGTTACGAAGTGAATTTTTGAGAGCCTTCATGATCAATAGCCAAAGGAAGAAGGACGCTACTTATCTGCTGACCCTTAAACAAGGGAATAAAGAGCCATTGAAGAATTATGTAGATCGTTTTCGAGATGCAACCTTAGAGGTGAAGGATCTACCAGTAGGAGTAGCCATGACTGCAATGCTACAAGGGACGAAATCTGAGAAGCTACAAGAATCCCTCTCTCTTGATCAGTTCTGATTTATTTGCTTGAGCAAATAAATACGTAACTCAGGAGGAAGTAATAAAGATGGTACAATCCAGAGAGGCAAGGGAGGGAAGAAAAAGAGAGAGAGATGTACCTGAAAGAAGCTCCTCAAGGCCTGTCAGACTAGACAATGCTCCTAAACTCAGGTATGAAGGTTATACCAGACTGAATGAGCCTCGCACCGCGATACTTGCAGCTATTGAGGGGACGAGATTGTTAGAATTCCCTAGAAAGAAGATCGGAGATGTGGGGCGAAACCCTCATGCCTATTGTGAATTTCATGCTGCCCACGGTCACCCCACGGAAAGATGCAGAGATCTGATGGATCAGCTAGAGAGGTTAACCAGAGAGGAAAAAATTAACCTTTTCCTGTAGAGAAGTGAAAGGCCCCGTTATCCTCCGCGAGATCAAAGGAATGATCGTCCGCGAAATATGCAAAATAATGATAACGAAAGAAATAGGCCAAGGAATGAAGCAGCTAGGCCTATCCCTCGAGGTAATCAGCCGGATAACGAAACTACCGGCCCGACAAAAAATGTTATCGCAGGAGGAGAATCGATGGCAGGAAACTCCTCTGCTTCCCGTAAAAGTTACGCAAGACAAGCATATCAGGTTCATGCTGTGATGGAAGAGAAGGCAGACGAGAAACCCATTGTGTTCACTCCTGCAGACAAGGGTGATATTGTCGTGCCTCATGATGATCCCATGGTAATATCCGCAGTGGTGACGAAACATCCGGTGAGCAGAATCCTAGTCGATAATGGAAGTTCGGTGAACTTAATCTATTGGAATTGCTTCGAGAAGATGAATGTATCCGAAGATAGATTAAGACCTGTTATGACTCCATTGTACGAATTTACGGGTGAAAAGATGAAGGTAGCCGGGTCTATAGAGTTGCTTATGACTCTGGGGAAAAGCCCGAAGGATGTGACACGACAGGTATTGTTCATGGTTGTGAGGTCAACCTCAGCTGCTTACAACATGATCCTAGGGAGGCCTGTATTAAATGATATGAGGGCGGTGATATCCTCTTGTTACTTATTAATGAAGTTCCCTACTCCCAACGGAGTTGGACAAGTACGAGGGGATCAAAAGAGGGCTTGTACTTGTTATATCGCTTCTACCGCCATCAAAGGAGTACAGAGAAAGGAGACATTATGCATAGATGATCCGCCCAAGCCTCAGCCTGTAGAAAAAATGGAAGCCATTGAGCTAGTCCAAGGAGATGAAGAAAAGAAGGCATTCATAGGGACTCAGCTGAATGAACAAGCAAGAAGGGAGATAGCTGAATGCCTACAGAGAAACTCGGATGTTTTCGCTTGGACCCCAGCTGATATGCCCGAGATTAATCTTGAAGTGATTTGTCATGAGCTTAATGTCTCACTCGGACATAGACTTGTCAAGCAGAAGAAGAAGAATTTTACCCCGAAAAGACAGAAGGCGATCACTGAAGAAATTGATAAACTTTTGGAAGCCGGGTTTATTAGAGAGGTCTACTACCCTGAATGGCTGGCCAATGTAGTAATGGTGAAGAAATCCAATGGGAAATGACGAATGTGTGTGGATTTCACTGATTTGAATAAAGCTTGCCCTAAAGATTCATATCCTTTGCCCCGAATTGATAGGCTTGTGGATGAAACATCCGGATATGAGTTCCTCAGTTTTTTAGATGCCTTCTCCGGATATCATCAAATTATGCTCCACCCAGAAGATGAAGAGAAGACTTCTTTTATAACCGACGATGGGACATACTGTTACCGGGTAATGCCATTCGGCTTAAAGAACGTTGGAGCTACATATCAGCGAATGGTGAACAAAGTGTTTAAAGATCTTCTGGGAAATACTATGGAAGCCTATGTGGACGATATGATTATCAAGAGCAGAGCAGGAGAGTCTCACGCTCATCAGATGACCAAGGTGTTCGATGTGCTGAGGAAATTCAGTATGAAGCTGAATCCCAGCAAATGTTCATTCGGAGTGAGATCAGGGAAGTTCTTAGGATTCATGATCTCTGACAGGGGTATTGAGGTAAATCCTAAAAAGGTACAGGCAATCACAGACATGAAGGCACCAACCACAGTGAGAGATGTCCAAAGGTTGACAGGCAGAATAGCAGCTCTAAACTGCTTTTTGTCAAAGTTTATAGAAAAGAGCTTGCCATTCTTCAAAACTCTGCGGGGAGGAAAGAATTTTGAATGGACAAGTGATTGTCAAAAAGCTTTTGAAGGCTTAAAGGAATACTTGAAGCAGTTACCTTTATTGACAAGACCTTTGGAAGGGGAACAGTTATATATGTACTTGGGAGTCGGTGAATTCGCCGTCAGTGCAGTACTACTGAAGAAAGATGAAATAGTATACCGTCCCATCTACTATGTGAGTAAGGTACTATTGGACCCGGAGACCCGTTATCCGCTGGCCGAAAAGCTAGCATTGGCCCTTGTGATGGCCTCTCGTAAGTTGCGCCCTTATTTTCAGGCACACTCCATCACTATCTTGACAGATCAACTGTTAAGACAAATCCTTCAGAAGCCTGAACACTCAGGGAGACTAGTGAAATGGGCAGTGAAACTTGGAGAATATGATATCACATTCCAACCCAGGCAGGCTATCAAAGGCTAAGCCCTGGCAGACTTTATCGTAGAATGTACTAGCCCGAACGACAATAGTGGAAAGGAAGCTCAACCATGGCTACTGTATGTCGACGGGGCATCAAGTGCGAATGAAAGTGGGGTAGGTGTAGTCTTAGTGTCGTCGGAAGGGAAATCCTTAGAATACTCTTTGTGGTTTGGGTTCCCTAGTTCAAACAATATAGCAGAGTATGAGGCCCTGGTGGCTAGAATAAAGCTGGCAGAGAGGTTGCAAGTTCACCACCTGGTGGCGCATAGTGATTCTCAATTGGTGGTAAACCAGTTCAACGGGCAGTATGAGATTCAGGAGTCGATGCTGGTTCCTTATCTAAAGAAAGTTCAATCTCTGGCTCGGACTTTCGAAAACTTCTAGCTAATACAAATTAATCGGTCTGAAAACACACACGCAGATTCATTGTCCAAATTAGCCTCCTCCAATGAGACAGGAAGAAGAATAGTAAAGGTGAAAAAACTCAAGCGGCCTAGCATTGAAGAGGTCGAAGTGTGTGACATTGAAGTAGGGGACGATTGGAGATCTCCATTCAAACAGTATCTCACTGAAGGTATACTCTCACAAGATAAGGACGAGGCTCGTCGCTTAAGGATACAAGGGGCGAAGTTCACACTAATAATCGGGGAACTGTATAAAAGGGGGTACTCATCGCCTTTGTTAAAGTACCTGGGGCCAGAGCAAGCAAACTATGTCCTAGCTGAGGTACACGAAGGAATTTGTGGTGAGCACTTGGGAGCTAGAGCCCTTGCTGCTAAGATATTGGGATCAGGATTCTATTGGCCGATATTAAAAAGAGATGCGATGGATAAAGCCCGCAGGTGTGACAAGTGCCAAAGGTTTACACCAATAACAATAGCCCTAGTGACTCCCTCCCAGAGTACGGTACAACCAACTCCTTTTGCACAATGAGGATTGGACATTCTAGGGCCTTTCCCATTAGCTACGGGTCAAAGAAAGTTTCTGTTGGTTGCCACCGATTACTTTACAAAGTGGATTGAGGTAGAGCCTTTAGCTACAATCACAGAGAAGAAAGTGGAAGCAATGGTGTGGAAAGATATTATCTGCCGGTTCGGGATCTCACGCATCTTAAATGTTGATCACGGAAAGCAGTTTGATTGTGACGCCTTCCGGGAATTCTGTAAGCGCCTTGACATTCAGCTAAGGATTTCTTCTGTATCATATCCCCAAGCTAATGGGTAAGCCGAAGTCAGTAATCAAACTATCCTTCATGGGTTGAAGACCAGATTAGACAAAGCTAAGGGAGCATGGGTGGACGAGCTGCCTAGTGTCTTATGGGCATATCGTACCACTAGTCAAGTATCAACTGGGGAAACGCCGTTTAGCCTTATATATGGCACTGAAGCATTGATTCCCATTGAAATTGGAGCACTGTCATCTAGGGTAGTACCTTTAGTGGAAGAAAAGAACTCGCAGGGACTAAGGGAAAGCCTAGATTTGCTTGATGAGCATAGAGAGGCCGCAACTATTCGGTTGGCATCCTATCATCAGAGGGTGGTCAGCTACTACAACAGTCGGTGAAAGATAGACCGATGTCCAAGGGAGATTTGGTGCTTAGAAAGTCACACATCACGAATGCTTGAGGGAAGACGAAAAATTCAGAGCCAATTGGGAAGGTCCATACAGAATCAAACGAAAGATTGGGCCCAACACTTGCATCCTAAAAACTCTGCAAGGGAAGAAAATAGGGAAAACATGGAACTCAAATCATTTGAAATTGTATTTGAATTAATCATTATGTTTTCTTTCTTAAACCTTATATTCTCACATTATTGTTAATTGTTTACACTATTACAAGATGCCATTATTTGATTATTATGCAGATTGTTCTTCTATTATATCTTCAACTTTTATAAATCTAAATCTTGTGACAGGAGACAGACAAGCCATAAGAGCCTGAGGCGCAATAGCGTCACTGTGGCCAGGCGTAAAAAATCAGACGAGCCGTAAGAGCCTGAGGCGCAATAGCGTCACTGTGACCAGGCGTAAAGAATCAGACGAGCTGTAAGAGCCTGAGGCGCAATAGCATCACTGTGGCCAGGCAATGGAAACGTATTGGCCGTAAGAACTGAAGACGCACTCGCGTCATGGTGGTTGGGCCTCAGAAAAAAGGTATGTTTACATATGTAATCCTTTCTGAAAGTTTATCTTTCTATCAAGAATTAGGGAGCATATACGAATAAATAAACATATGAGTAAGTAAGTAAAACAACAAATGAACAGATAAGCGATTAAATAGCGAAATGTTAACTAACAAAGCAATATGAAGCATGAACAGAACTTTGACTTTATTTATTCAAGAAAATCTTTACAAGTACGAATAAGTCCAACAAAAACAAAAAAAGAGAACAACAAAATGTTCAAAAAAGAACAACAAAACAATAAAATGTTCAAAAAGAAAAACGAAAAATAATTCAGTCTGCATGAGGAGGAGGCTGGGGATCCAGTGCCGACGGACCCTCACATTCTAAAGACTGCTGACCATCTTCTCCATCCAAGTCGTCAAGGGCACCAATAGGTTCCAGAGCATTGTCCAGGCTCACAAGCTCCCAAGGACCGATCAGATTTGCGAGATCATCTTGTGCAGTCCTCTTAAAAAGCTCATCAGGGGGCTCAGCCCCCGGTTCATACTTAGTCCAGTCAGGAGCCTCAAATAGCATCGCTTCACGCGTATACTAAAGCTCAGGGAATTCTTCGCCTTGCCTATGCTACTCCAACCAGGATCTAGTAAGGTAAAAACCATATTTTACATATGGGTTCGAAAATTTCTCCTTTCGACTCAAGCAGTCCCTAGAAAGACGGTACTCCTTCACGGCTTCTGCCCTGATGCTATCAATCTCCACTTGATTTAGAGAAGGAATGACCCGACTTTCTAGTTTAGCGACATATTGTTCCAGCTCCTGATTGCGATCCATTAAGGACCCATATTTAGACTGCATACTGTCCAGTTCGGCTTGGGCCTGTTGAAGATCTTCATTAAATTTGTTAGATCTAGCCGTCTCGACAGTAAGATCCCCCTTGGCCTGATTCAAATCTTGGCGTACCTTCTAGAGCTGATCTTTTAAGTTTCGCACCACGTCTGGAAGCCCGGATAAGTTGTTAACAATATTTGACAACTCCATGACTTTGTCCTTCAACTCTCGGATCTCCTTGTCAGCTCGCTCCCGATAGGCTCGGTGTTGAGCGTTGTTAGCCACGGTCCTCTGAGTAAGCTGAAAAGAAACACAAAAAGTCAAACTCAAAGTATAGCAAAAAGAAATTAAATGAAAAAAGAACATGAAGATTACCCTCAGCGCTTCCACATCAGTTAAGTCTTCTCCCTCTAGATAATTCATGAATATTCGAGCTTCGTCCCTCAGGAGAATAGTGGCTCAACTCAATCGAGACGCCACCTCGGGAGAATCCAATGTATCGTTGTCACAAACTCCCGGGTATACTCGAAACTTAGATCTCCTCATGATAAAACCACCGTCTACGGGGTAGGATTTCTCGTCGATAGGGCCTACCCTGGGGAGAATTGGCTTAGTCCCCATTGACAGCTCAATATACAAATGCCTCCGATTCTTTCGTTGGGACGGAATTACATTGCACTCAGCTCGCTCTTTAGATCGAGACCGTCCAGAAGAATCGGAAGCCCTCCTTGAAGAGGAAAGAGCCTTCCCTCTATCCTGAGAAGGATCCCTTTGTTCTGAAGGAGGAGGCATCTCTTGCCTAGGAGGAGGCAAGGTCCGAGCCCGGGGCAATTGAGGTGGAACTGGTGCCTCACTGGGAACATCATCAGCCAAGCGAGGCCTGTTTCTAGCAGGGTCGCTAGACGAACCTCCCTCCAACCCTTGACGTGCCAAAGATCGTCTAAAATGGCTCATTTCTACAAAAAAGAAAAAGAACAAATAAGTGGTCAAAAAGTGGTCAGAACCAACAAACAATAAAAAAAGGCGTGAAAAGTTACCGTCATGAGAATCAAAATGCTCCTGAAGGGACTCTATGTTTATCATATCATCATCAGGAAGAACCATGAAAGTTGAACCAAACCCTTCCTAGTCGCTCAGATCAGCTAAGGGTTCACTATCAGAACTAGATTCTCTATTTGTGCTCCCTATATCCTCTTGCGATCTTAAATGTTCAGGGTTCAACTCAGAAGGAATCGATCATGAAGGATTCGAGGGAGGAACAGAAGGGCTGACAACAGGAACGGGACCCACACTCCAGCCAGCAGATATCAAATTTTCATTTGATAGAAGACTATCAAGACTAATGGGATTATCAACTAATAACCTACTAACATCTAAAGACAACTGTTCCCTAAGTGTAGAAATCCGGGGGCCCTTAGGGATTTCACGTCTAGTTTCCCAACGAGTAGGGAAATCCAGGCCCCCAGGCGTCTCCACAATAAGCCACTCCGATTCAAATCCATGAAGCTTATTTGCGAATTTTTCGAATAGCCTATTTTCAAATCCAGGCTTATACACCCTCTGAAGAGAATAGGGAACTAAACCGGGGCTACCTCGGAACCTAAAAAAGGTATCAAGTAAGGGAAGAGACGGAGAAACGCCCCTTAGTCGGCAATGCACGGTAAATCCTATTAATTGCATCCATGCGTGAGGATACAGTTGTCCAGGGGCAATCCTATGCGTCCTAAGGAAAGAAGCCCCAAAGTTGGATATTGGAAAACAGAGTCCTAATTCTAAGGATGCCCTAAAAATAACCACCCCGTCGGACACACTACGTATATCGTTTTCTTAAGAATTTGGAAGCCTATAAGAGTACCCATCAGGCAATGGAAATCTCGAAGTAAGATCCTGAATGTCAACCGGCTTCAAAGTCGATCTAACTCCTAGCTCTATATGCTTCCCTACACCATGACCGACCATTTTGGAACTCAAGGAAAATCACAAAGAAAAAACTACTGGCGACAGAGTTTACCTAACAAAGATGCAGGAAGACAGTGAACTATAGCGTCAGAGCGTTTGCGACAGAAGTGTGGCAAAACAACACAGGAACGGAGCGACAGAGTATTTGTCCATGCGACAGAGTTGCCAAACAGTGATGAATTTATGTGGTAGAGTTGCGGAAGAGTATCAGCAAAGCCGCGATAGAGTTACGGTAGAGTCGCGACAGAGATGCGGTTGACTAGCGACAGAGTTGCGACAGAGTATTTGGAGAATATGTAGCAAAGTGATCCTAAACGAGAGAACTCAGCGATACCGCGATGCCAGAGAGCTTATATATAGGCGCGGTTGTATCCGCACGTGCACGGTAAGCCGCACGCGCTCCGGAACAATAAACTAAATATTCATTAAAAAAGAGAATCATACTCTTTCGCAGGAAATTTTCCTACCAAAGAGTGGGGAGCAATTGATAATGGTCATATCATTAAAGTTCACGTGTACAAACATTGACCAACAGAGGATAGCCACGTGTCAAACACAACCACCAAGAGAAATAAGCCATGTGGCAGATAAAGAAAGGTGGCGATAGAGTCTCCATGCGACAGAATCCCTGGCGATAGAGTTGTTACGCGATAGAGTCATAACGCGGCAGAGTCTCTGGCGATAGAGTCACCATGCGAGAGAGTCTTTTGGCGACAGAGCCATGCGGCAGAGTATATATGCGACAGAGTTCTGCGATGGGAATCCAGCAGCAAGAGGCGATAGACCTCTACGGTAGAGTATGAATGCGACAAAGTGAGTCGTGACAGAACTCTACCGCAAGGACTGTGATAAAACTCTACCGCAAGGACTGCGGCAGAGGTCCTCGTACCTCTGCCACATATTGAACTCATCCGCAAACCGGTCAACTCTGAGTCTGCGATAGAGTATCTAATAACTCTGTCGCAGCCCAGACACGCGCCTGGGCCTCAGATCCGAACGCTATAGTTATGGGCCTAAAATATTCTCAAGCCCTGAAAAAATATGAAGCCCGACTTGATTCTAAAAAATGTCTATAAATACACCAGGTATGATAAAAAAAACCCTAATCTCTATTTTACTTACAAAATACTCTGCTTGAACAGTCTTCTGACTTAAGCATCAGAGTGCACGTGCAGGAACAGATCCCTGCGCCTCTCTGACTTTCACTATTTTTGCAGAATATCCAAGATACGTGGACAAAATCTCATCAGTATCTTTTCATTATTGTTTAGAGTAACAACAAAACGGAAATATTTAGCTGCGGCAGCGAAGCATCCAGGTGTCAGTTAAGCTTAGGATGTAACCATATATAGCCTCTATCGAGTGTCGGTTGTATCCAAATCAGGTGTAAGTTTGTAGCACTAGATTGATATACTTTAAAATGTTTTAAATTATACTAACAATCATTTATAAAAATTAATTTATAAAAGAACATTTGGAAACTTCAATAGGGCGAAAACCACAAATTCCCTCCCAACTCTCTTTAACCGTCAGTGAAACCGTTACTTTTGTCAGCCTCAATACCATCCATGTCAACTCAATTTTGACCTATCAAATTCAAATCCTTATTTAGTATTTATTTATTTATTAATTCTAATTTATCTTAACTTAAGCAAATAGTTTAACAAAAAGGAATAGTTTCCGAATTTAATCAGAAACAAACACCAATGGAACATTGTAATACTAATTATTGGCCAATTTGCAGGAGAGAATTGGAGTAATTATTGGTGTAAGATAATCTAAGTTGAGACAACTTTGGTAAAATAATTAGCGGTTTGTTTGTATTTAAGTTTTCGTAAAACCATCCAAAAGACACGATGACGAGGTTGAAAGTGAACGCGCCGAGGTACACAACCTTTGTAACTTGCTAGTTACTAGAGGAAGAAAAAGAGTAGAATCTCCACCTTTGGCTCATAAAAGAAACTTCCCTTTTGCCTTGGAGATGCGAATGGCTATGACCTTGTTTGCTAATATGCTCAAGCTTTTTAAAGTGTTACGCTGTAGCACATTTCTGGAATACTTTTTCAATCTAGAGATAGTCCGCTCTCATAAAACACCAATTATACCAATAGATTGTTGGAAGAATTGAAATTGAATTTGTTTTAAACATTTGGATAAAATTTGAATTTTTAAATCGTTACTATTAAAGAGAATTTTACTTGAATACTATATTCGATCCGAATAAAATTAATTTACAAAAAAAAAAAAGACAATTATACCTTGATATGTTGAATGTCTAAAGCCAACCAAGTTAAATTTGTTTATTCAATCTTGAACCAAGAGAGAAAGAGTAGGCTTCTAGATTTTTTTTTTCATACATTCTAAGAGAAAATTTGATGGGTAATATTTCAGTCATGAGCTAGAAAAGAAACCATAAATTTGTGACAAATTATATATGTAGATCCATCAAAAATTTCTCACGGTCAAGGGTATTGTAAACTGAAACTGGTTTGACGGATTTGTAAAAAGCTGAATGGTTCATCGTGCTTTACGGTTTGTATCACTGACTGAGTACACAATTTCCAAACCGCATAAAAATGTTGCACAGTTTACATAAGACACCAACCATATTCGACCATCAGCTTCTCTGTTGAGTTATATATATATATATATTTCTCTTCTGCTAAGACATTGTTTCAACGTCATTGTGTTCTTGTAAAGAAATAGGCTAGTTAATCGTTAAGGCGAATTTTGTGCAGGCATAGAAAATGCAGGCCATAAAGGACAAGTTACACGACATGGGCGAGATGCGCAAGGCCAAGGCTGAGGCAAAGGCCGAGGAAAAGGTGCTTGCAAATGCGATGCTTGCATGCATGAGTGTCTTGTTTCTGTTTCGGATGTTTTTACTAATTTTTGTAGTATTCAATATTTTCTGTTTTAATTTAGTCCTTTTTCCTTTCTGTTAATTATAAATCACAAATTAATTCAAATAGGCAGAAAAGGATATTGCCAAAACCAGGATGGACATTGCTCACGAGGTTAGAATGGCAAGAGAGGCGGAGGCACAAATGGAGATGCATGTGGCAAAAGCCGGAGAACTGGCGGAGAAGGAGCGCGGAAAGCATTTTTCGATGAGCCAGAATCCTAAAGTTAACAACTCATGATGACCCGCGCGTTTCAAACATGTGATCCGGACTTGTACCTATACAAATCGCATCTTTTTTTTTTTTCATTTTTATTAATCAGTAATTCCTGACTATACATCGAGCGTTGTTACTCTCAGTATCATATATCTTCTCTGTAAAAAAATAAAATAAAATAAAATAAAAATAAAAATTGAAAGAAGCAGCTTTTGCCGCTTATGGAAGCACACATACGTGATTCCTTGAATCTTAAAGTGGCTTTACCAATGCCTTACCAAATTACTTTTAGACATATGTATAGACTATTTGAAAATTATTTGTGTGGGTCTACATATATTAATTTATTGTACATTACAAGTTATCTAATTTATTTTAATCCACTTAAAAGTGATTAAATAAAGTTATTGAATTTCAGTACATCTCAATTAGTATTAGTTTTACAATGTGTAGAGACATGATATTTTATTCTATTTTAATGATCAGCCAAAATAGGATAAAATATACTTCTGTTATAAAGAGGTTATGATCCCCAGTCTAAACGTAATTTTTCTCATTCTCATATCTCATCAGTGAGTGAGTTAGAGTTTTCTCTCAAAAGGTAAAAGTTTAGACTGGAAGACTGCTAACCCCAATCAATCAATTTCAATGGATTCATATACGCTTCTGTATTCTAATTTTCTTGATGATTGAATATGAGATCCTAGATATAAATATTATGTAATTATAGTTTCCTAACAAGTAATATCAAGAGCCAATTCATGTTTAATCATTAAGAATTAAAATTTTTTATTTTGGTTGAAAGAAAACAAAGAATATAAAGATTGAGTTTTAATTGTGGGATTGTTTGATTCTTATTGGTTTGATTTGTCTAAATTTTTTGATATTTTCATCCGATTTTTGCATGGACATTGTAGAATACACATTTAATTTCAATTATGTACAGTTAATTGGTGAAAATAAGTCCAAAAACAAGTCAAAAATAAAAAAATTTGAAGAACAGACCTGAATCTGGGTCCAGCCGGGTCAACCCAACCCGACTGGCTAAGGAAGAAGCAGGGAGATCCCGAAAAGGTGGTGCATGTACCATATGCGCCACCATCCGGTGGCCGGGCGGCCACCGTTTTCTTCACTCTTGAATGAAATTTAAGTTTAAAATTTTTGGTGATTTTTCTAGAATTTTTTGGGATTGTTAAATATTTATTATTTAATATTTTGTATTATTTTAATTAAAGTTGTATGTTATGCACATGATTATTCTTGTTTTGCTTCATGGTGATATGTTTTATGATGTTTTCAGTTGATTGACAATATGTACTTTTTCTGAAATTGTCAATATATTTATATACTCTCACCTACAAACATGTGCATATTTTATGAACAATAAAGTTTCAACATAAATTAAATTGATATAAAATGCCACCAAAGTGACCTCTTATATTAATTTATTTATTTTGGAAAATAAGGTTGTCATTAAGGAATTTATATGACAGTGTTTTTAATTTATGTGGGAAATAATCGACCCAAAGGAAGATTATTATTTTTTTTGCCGAATTATTAATACATAAGGTAGTAAATATGTGATAAATTTTTTTCCCATGCATATAATATGTCGGTCCAAAGAAAGGCATATTATTGGCAGAATTTGTTTATCAATATTTACTAATAAAGTTTAAAAGTACTGCTTACAAATTAATATTTCTGTTCAAAGACTAAATGTCAATATTGTGCTTGGTATCTTATATGGCCCAAAATTATTTGGTTGTGAGTTGATTATTGTTTTTTTTTGCTTACAGTGAATGTTTTTTCCATATCTGCCAATTTGAATAACATTCCAGTGCTTAATGACACTAACTTTGAGAAATGGAAGGAGCACGTAACTATTGTACTTGAGTGTATGGATCTGGACAACGCGATCAGGTCAGAACGACCTCCCGCCCTTACTGATAATAGTTTAGCTACGGAAAATGGCACTTTATGAAAAATGGGAGCGTTCAAATCGCATGAGTTTGATGATCATGAAGCACTTAATTCCGGATGCCATCAGGGGCGCAATACCTGAGGAAGAAAATGCTAAAAGTTTCCTTAAGCAGATTGCAAACAAATTTGCTGCAAATGAAAAGGTCAAAAAACAAGTACTATTCTGACTAAACTTATTTCAATGCGGTATAATGGCAAAGAAAACATAAGAGAATACATTATGGAAATGTCTAATCTTGTTACACGATTAAGGGCACTAAAGTTAGAGTTGTCTGAAAACATACTCGTGCACCTGATCTTGATATATCTTCCTCCACAATTTAATCCCTTTAAGATAAGTTACAATACTCAAAAGGAGAAATGGACTCTTAACGAGCCCATTGCTCTGTGTGTGTAAGTAGGGGTGTAAAACGGGCTCAAGCCCGCGGGTTGGTCCGTAAAAACCGCGGGCTTTTAACGATCCGGTCCATTAATATGTGATCCGTTTAAAAACGGGCTTATACGGGTCAAGCCCGTCGGGTAAATAATTTATACGGGCTAACCCGTACGGGTACGGGCCGACCCGCGGGCTATTTTACCAACACACCAATCAAACCTAAGTCCTAAATCATTCTCATTCTACCTATTCTAATTTCTAAAGTTTAAACAAACAAAACTACAAAAGTAAAAAATTGAAAATTTATCAAAATAATGTTATTGTATTTTTATTTAATAATTGAAAATTTTATTTTATAGGTTGGAAAGATGATGAGTAAAACAAAGATAAATTGGTGGAAGAATCAAATGATTTAAATCATTTGAATAATGAGATTAACTCACAAGTTTAATGTTGTTTGATGTGGAGTTTAATGGATGCTTATAGATTTTATGACTTTTAAACTTATTTACTATTCTTTATTTAATTATTTAGACCATAATATTATGTCATGTGTAATTTGTATTTGTAATGCGAGTTTGTTTAATGGATATTATGTTTGTGGATTTTATTTTTATTGAGATTAATATAATAATATTTGTAGAACTATTTTCACAATTTTATGACTTGCTTGCTTATGATATAATATATTGCTTATGCTGATATATATATATATATATATATATATATATATATATATATATATATATTACAAACCCATAATTTGCTTTTGTACATAATATATTGTTTTATGTGACTAACTTACAATTTGAAATTAAGTGGAGAACTCCAAATCATTTTGGTTTTTGCTTTGAACTTGTTATATTTGATCATGAATGAACTAATATTCCTCTTGTTAAAAAAATTACAAATTAAACTTTGTATTTTAGTCTCAAATCTATGTGATTTGATTTTATAACAATTTTGGTTAATTCCCAAAGCCCAATAATCATTTAACAAATTAAAATTAGACTTAATTAAGTGTTTAGGCTCAATTCATTATTTTTTAAAATCTAATCCTTTATTTCCAAAAAAAAAAGTTAAGTTAGCCCGCGGGCCAATCCGGCCCGCATTAGAATCGGATCGGTCTCCACAAATTTAATCCGTTTAAATGCGGGCCTAAACGGACTCAACCCGTTTAAATTCGTGTCCGTATTAATCCACATCGGTCCGCACCGTTCGACCCGTTTTACACTCCTATGTGTAAGAGAAAGAGAGACTGAAGCAAGATAAGATAGAAAGTGATCAATTAACATTTTCGTCCAATGGTAATGTTGCCATCAAGAAAAGAAAAAGGAACAATACAGGAAAAGATACTGCAAACATTGAAACTTCACAGCCTAAGGGGCAGCAAAAAGAGGATAAGGTTATCACTTGTTTCTTCTACAGTAAGGATGAAAATGTGAAGAAGGATTGTTCCAAGTACGAAAAATGGCTTGCCAAAAGGGGTAAACTTCTCAACCTTGTTTGTCCTAAAGTTAATTTGGCTTTAGTACCCAATCACACTTGGTGGATAGATACATGTGCAACTACTCACATAAGTGTGACAATGCAAGGCTGTCTAAGGAGCAGAAAGCCAACTGATAATAAAAGTTTCATCTATGTGGAAAATGGCGAGAAAGCTCCCGTTAAGACTATTGGTATATTCAGATTAAAGCTAGAATCTGGTTACTATTTAGATTTGGACGAGACTTTTTATGTACCGTCATTTAGACAAAATTTGATTTTTATTTCTAATTTGGACAAATTGAGTTATTCTTGTTCATTTGGAAATGGAAAATTTAGTCTCTTTCAGTATTCAAATCTTATTGGTATCGATTCTTTAGTTGACAATTTATATAAATTGGACCTACATGCCTCATATGTTAATGAATGCTTACATATAAATAATTATGGTACAAAACACAAATTAATTAATGAAAATTCTTCTATGTTATGACACAAGCGTTTAGGACATATTTCTGAACAAAGAATACAGAGACTTGTGTCAGAAGGAATTCTTGATTCCCTTGATTTTTCAGATTTCAAAATCTGTATTAAGTGTATTAAGGGAAAACAAACAAATATCAAGAAAATATGTGCCAAAAGGAGTTCAAATGTATTGGAATTAATTCATATTGATATATGTGGTCTATTCCCTACGACTTCTTAGAATGGTCAATAATATTTTATTACTTTCATAGACGATTATTCTCGCTATACGTACCTATACTTAATTCATGAGAAGTCTCAGTCGTTGGACGTTTTCAAGAACTATAAAGCTGAAGTTGAAAATCAACTTGGTAGAAAAATTAAAGCCGTTAAATCTGACCGTGGTGGTGAATGCTATGGTAGATATGACGGATTATGTGAACAACGTCCAGGACCCTTTGCAAGGTATTTAGAAGAATGTGAGATCGTTCCTCAATACACCATGCCGGGGACTCCAAGCAAAATGGTGTAGCTGAAAGACGAAACCGAACCCTAAAGGATATGGTGAGAAGTATGATAAATCATTCTTCTTTACCAGAGTCATTTTGGGAAGAAGCCTTAAAAACTGCAGTGTATATCCTTAATCGAGTTTCAAGCAAAGCAGTAGCTAAAACCCTATATTAGTTATGGATAGGAAAAAAGCCTAGTATTAGGCACTTGCATGTTTGGGGTTGTCCAGCTGAAACTAGGCCATACAAGCCTAACGAAAGGAAATTGGAGTCAAGAACAATAAGATGCTACTTTGTTAGATACTCAGAAAGATCGAAGGGTTTCAAGTTTTATGATCCCTTAAGTAAAACCTTTTTTGAGACGGGAAATGCTAAGTTCATTAAGGATGTTGAATATAGTGGGCGTGTTAAACCCAGAGATCTTGTCTTTGAAGAAGAACATGTCACTATTTCTACAGTTGCAATTGAAAATGATCAAGCAATTATGTCTGGCGTTGTTCAAGATATAAATACAGATTATCAAGATACTGTTGGGTTACCTCTTACTTATATTAAAGAGCTAGCTCCTATTCAATTAGAGGAGCAACAACAACCTCAATTGGAAGTGCCATTAAGGAAATCCTCTAGGTAGAGGAGATCATCGATTCCAGATGATTACATCGTTTATCTCCGAGAACATGAGTTTGATATAGGAATGGAAGATGATCCAACATCTTTCACTGAAGTCAAACAAAGTGTTCACTCCCAACATTGGATAGAGGCCATGAAAGATAAGATCAGTGGGAGTAAGTTTATTCTTCTGGTTCTTTATCACAAGATCAGTGGGAGTAAGTTTATTCTTTTGGTGCTTTATGTTGATGATATTCTGCTAGCAAGCAGTGATATAGGCTTGTTACATGAAACCAAGAGATTTCTGTCAAGTAATTTTAAAATGAAAGATCTTAGGGATGCATCTTTTGTATTGGGCATACAGATCCATCGGGATTGTTCTCGTGGAATACTTGGCTTATCACAAAAGGCATATATCGATAAGGTGCTTAGCAGATTTGACATGAAGAATTGTGTATCAGGAGATACACCCATTGCTAAAGGTGATAAATTTAGTTTGCTTCAATGCCCAAGAAATGAGATTGAAAAGAAAGATATGCAAAAGATTCCTTATGCCTCAACAGTAGGGAGTCTTATGTATGCTCAAGTCTGTACGCGTTCAGATATTGTGTATGTAGTTGGAATGCTTGGCAGATATTTAAGTAACCCTGGTAAGGATAATTTGAAAGCAGTAAAAAGGGTTATGTGGTATCTACAAAGAACTAAAGATTACTTGCTCACATATCAGAAGTCAGATCATTTAGAGATCGTTGGGTATTCAGACTCCGATTTTGCTAGTTGCCTTGATAGCAGAAAATCTACTTCTGGCTATATTTTCATGTTAGCTGGAGGAGCTGTCTCATGGAAGAGTGTAAAGCAGTCACTCATAACTTCTTCCACCATGGAGGCAGAATTTATAGCCTGTTATGAGGCATTGAACTAAGCATTATGGTTGCGAAATTTTATCACCGGGCTGTGCATTGTCGATGGTATTGAGAGGCCATTGAAAATTAATTGTGATAATAAAGCTGTTGAGTTATATTCTAAGAACAACAGAAGCTCGTCGAAGTCAAAGCATATTGATATTAAGTTTCTTGTTGTTAAAGGAGAGTTCAGAGTTTTCAGATTACTATTGAAGATATAAATACAAATTCCATGATTGCGGATCCACTTACAAAGGGAGTACCACCTAAGGTGTTTCATGAGCATGTAGCTCGTATGAGTATGGTTCATCCTGATGATATACTTGTATAGTGGGAGCTTGTTTCTTGATGTTCATTTGTTATTGAGATTTTTTCGATCAGAATAAAGTAATTTTTGTTATTATTGAAATCTTTGAAATAAAGTAATATTCTTTCAGTGGCAGTATGCATAAAGTCATGAAAGAATGATAAAATAGGACCAGTTGAAAATAGACATGTTAAAGGATCATGTTTCATGTAATTTCCATGCTACACATCCATACTTGATCTATGTCGTTGATTATATTAATATATGTGACCATTGATGGGTCTAGTGTGAGACCCCGTATATGTATAGCTAGGTATATAGGAACATGAGAATGTAAATAAAATCATAAGTATGATGATACATTGTAATGAGAAGTATATGCAATGTAAGTTCATAAGATTATGTACGCACTTGTAATAAGAATTGTGATTATACGTACAAGTTGCATTACGCATGAGTAGGAGGAAATAAACTTGAACACGAGAAGAATGTGATCGAGATGGAATATGAGTAGTATAGTAAAATGGAAGGAAAGATTTACATAAGTGTATATTTCCATTCGAGTAATATCGTGTATATTTGGTTATACAAAGATTTTCCACAAGTTTGAAAATACATTAAGTGGGATGGGATGACATTTTTAAGTCTCAAGGAGCAATGAATGAGGAAAGGACTATGAGGGTAAATTGAGGAAGTCTTGAAGGGAGTTGTTGCAGAAAAACTGCAGGAAATCTGGAATTTGTGAAGGCCAGATCGATCTCATAGGATGAGAGATCGATCTGGGAGAGCCAGAATGCTCTTATGTGAGTAATGGAAGGGAACAGATCGATCTCCAAAGGAAGCAGATCGATCTCTTTAGCTCTCGGGTTGGAAGCAGATCGATCTCCCCTAAGACCAGATCGATCTCCTTAAGCTTCTGTTCGACAGTAGATCGATCTCTAGCCTCGACAGATCGATCTCCTGCCTTTAAAATGTCTTAGAAAAGAGGGATTTTAGGGGACCAGATCGATCTCCACCCAAGGGAGATCGATCTCATCAAGTCAAAACTATAAATAGGAGCAGTTGGATCTGCAGAATTTTGGGATAAACCATTTCCTCTCACTTCAACTCAAAGAAAACTAGCTTTCTCACTCCTAAATCCAGTCATTTTCAGTGAGATTTAAGAAAAGTCTATTAGAGACAAAGTTGATCACGACAAAGAGAAGAACAACATAGTCCAGAGGCGTTTCCCCATTTGATGGATTGAAGAAATAAAGGGCATTCCTAATTGGAGCAAGAGGAAATCCAATGAGGTAAGTTCTAGTGCATAAATCTAAGTACATTGGTTTAGTTAATGATTATAAAGATATTTGGTTGTGCACATTGTGGATAGAACTACCTAGAATGGTATGAAATGAATATGACTTAGAAATAGTCAAGTGTGAGAAAGTGGAATGTAGAGGTGTTAACGATGAAAGAGATATCTTGAGTGGATGATTATGTTGTGGGAATGGTTTGGACATGTTGATATTGGGATAAAATTGTGAGATTTACCACAAAGGGTAAAATATGTATTTAAGGCATTGGATAAATGATTAGTTGAGTAAGAGTTAGAAACGTTAACTCGAGTGTTTGATGGATGAATTTCAGTTTCGGATGATACGCCGGAGCAAGTCGAGATGAGAACGCAAGAAGCATAAAGGCGGATAGTTGCACACAAGTAAAACGAGGTAAGGGACTGTGTGTTAGCTATAGAGATGTTCGTACGTATTTTACAGCAATTTCGTAGATATACTGCTAGAACTAGTACGATATTATAATTCTATGAAATGATATGGAAGTATGAAAAGTACTATGATGTATATATGTATTGAGAAATGGGATAGGGTAAGGAAATAGCATGATATGCATGTTTTCAATGATATTCTCAATTTTATATTGTTATTGATGATTGAGAAATGTTGATGATAGGTTGGCTAATTTTACATGTTTTAACATGAAGAGACATGCTGTACGAATAAACGTGTTTTGAGTTTTAAAAGAGAAAATAACCATCTATCAGCTTTGAGATGAGATTTGGTGTTGAAGCGCTAGCTCACACCTGTTTTTAATGCCTTGATGTACCGTGTTGGAGTTTAACTCGCACGATGGTTTTGAGAAAGTGCGAGAACTTTGCTCGCACCTGTTTTGTTGAGTTGAG
Organism: Firmiana major; assembly: GCA_033439115.1. NCBI lineage: Eukaryota > Viridiplantae > Streptophyta > Magnoliopsida > Malvales > Malvaceae > Firmiana > Firmiana major. The sequence continues at coordinate 30,746,441 of CM065913.1, read as the reverse complement.
GTAAACCTGGGGGTCTGGGACCCAAGGGGATACCAGCCGACGGCCAATTGAACGGGCTGGGCCTTAACGATAGATCATACCGCGCTGGAGCTTTGCGTTGACTGTGTGTCACGCTGAGTGCTCGCCTGGTATATGAGACATGGTTTAGGATGAAAAGTCCATTGGAGTTGGAGTATGGACTTGGGTCCACAGTCGTATGTAGAATAGTGTAGTCACCCGTTGGTATACTATGTACCGTGCTGGGTGCACGTGAGTACGAGTATCGCGTAGATGACACACGACGTATCTTCACCGTGAGTATACGAGGAGATGAGGTGGATTGAGATGAGCCGGAGGGTAGGACTGACCCATCCCCCTTCAGGCGAAGTGATACCCTATGCACACCTGATCAGTGAGGCCTGGGATCACTGACTATGGCCATATGTCGTGGATATTTGATTGCCGAAAATTCCATGCCTGTCTCAGGGATTTGAGAAACAGAGATAATCTCAGAAAAGAAAGAGAATTGTGGAAAGAATGATTTGAGAAGTGAAAGAGATTTCGTGTTTTTGATAAACCTCTCATTTCACATTCGTGCCGTGAGGGCACTATTTATGAGCATGTTTTAAATGGAAGCTTGATACTCATTTTACACGAAAATGCTATTGAGAAATATATGTTTAAATGCATTTTTCGTATGATATTTCCATTTATAACAAAAACATGGTTTTGGTTTATGCATGCATGGGCTATGTAGGTAGTACGATATCTACCTGCTAGCATACATTTCCTTACTGAGCTGTGGTTTGCTCATCCCACTATTTTCCCCCTCCAGGTACTGAGAAGTAAGAGAGCGGTGGTCTCTAGATCTTTTGTGTTAAACAGCTCCCACAATCCGCAAAGGTATAAGATTCGTATACACGAGTATTTTGTATCTAATATATTGTATCGCACAGTTATATCTTGGAATTGTAAACAATATTATGGGGATGAAATGTAAGCACATGGTATTTATACAATTAATTTTGTGTATCTACACACAGACCTGGGAGTGTGAATTGAAGCTTTAAATATTCCGCTGTAAATGAATGAATTTTTAGTAATTGCATCTTCTCACAGCCCAACCGTAGTAGAGAATGTATGGATGAAGGGTTCACAAAAGCGGGGTATGACATCTAGTTACAGTGTATATGTAACGAAGATCGCTTTGATCCTATGTTGATATAATTGATGGACCAGATTGTTTAGAGATGTTCTTTGTAAATATAGCAAATATTGATCTCGTAAAGTTATTTTTAAATGTACAATAGTCAAGCGACATATGTGGCTTAAATGAGAAATTGTTGAAAAATTATTTGTGTGAGCCTACATATATCAATTTATTGTACATTACAGGCTATCTAATTTGTTTTAGTCACTTAAAAGTGACTAAATAAAGTTATTGGACTTCAGTGTATCTCCATTAGTATGGGCTTTACAATGTGTAGAGACTTGATATTTTATTCTATTTTAATGATGAGCCAAAATAGGATAAAATATACTTCAGTTATAAATTGGTATGGTCCCCAGTCTAAACGTAAATTTTTTTCATTTTCATATCCCATCAGTGAATGAGTTAGGGTTTTTTCTCAAAAGGTAAAAGTTTAGATTGAAAGACTACTAACCCCAATCAATCAATTTCAATGGATCTAAGTACGCTTCTGTATTCTAATTTTCTTGATGATTGAACATGAGATCCTGGATATAAATATTATGTAATTATAGTTTTCTTACATAGACCACAAGCGTTTTAAGAAATTTTTTTTAGTCTATATAAAAAATATATAATGGACCACCAATCAATAGCATGTACATTTACTCTTCTAAGGGTATAACAAATGCTATAAAATTAATTAATGATGTCAAAATTAATTAGTTTAAGTACGGTAGCATGATATTATAAACATTTATTGTTAACCCATGCATTTAAACACTAATAATAAGTTATTTTGTATAATAATGGTCGACATGTATCGCTATGGTTCATGATTAATTAAGTTTATTTTTCTTGGAGACCAAAACCCCAATTGCAATTGCAGATTTCGTATAAAAGCAAATCAATGTTCCCTAGCTTGCAGAATTCTTTTGTCTATGTGTCATGGCTCACGATACCTCTTTACCAGTCGTGACTTTTACCTTACCTCTTATCACTAATAGTTGAGCTGTGAGTCAACATCCAATCCACATCTCATATACATTCCTTTTAATTTAATAGAATAGAAACTGGAATTTTGTAAATATGTGGAAGCGTTTACATCAGTTTCTATTATCTATACATCCATTTCATACAAAATACCACTAGACTGTGCATTAATTTACAGGATACAAAATTTTTCTTTTTATCACAAGTGTATACCTCTCTATACTGCTGAAGAACTGGAGAACACCTTAGCAGGGACGACTGTAGTACTCACTACTGTGTAGTATCTGTGGAGAAGGAAATAAAGGGGGTGAACATAATACGCTCAGTAAGAAAAATGTGCAAGCAAGTAGATAACTACACTATCTACATGCTAAAATACAAATACGATCATTTTCCTTATAAAAGAATATGCATGTGTGTTAAAACAACTCCCATCAATGCGAAATCATTAATTCGCTAGATAAGTATATGCATATTCACACAGTAGCACACAACTTCACACAACATAATCTATTCACACAGTTCATATATAGAAAATACTTTACTTAAAACCACACAGGTTCATTTCGAAATCACTTTGCACACAGCAAGTCAATGTTCACATGAGACATAATCATAGGTTAACACAGTCCTCAGACACACAGCAAGGGAAGATATCTATCACCTCACACAGTAGTGACAATATCATATATCACATATCCCCAGACACACAGCAAGGGAAGATATCTGTCACCTCACACAGCAGTGACAATATCATATCACATAGATATAAAAGACTTATGGTCATAGTCGGATTCCAGGCTACACTGATCAGGTGTTCGGGAACCCTACGCTTATGGAGGTGGATCAACCATCCCTTCATCTCATACTCAAATCACGGCACATCATATCCCATGGCTAACGCTCACGGTACATCGTGCTCCCGTGGATCCTAATCACCCATTTTCATTGTCTCAAAATCACGTGCGAGCAGGTCAATGCCAAACACACAGCAGTACACGACGACTCTAGCACGGTTTATCCATCACACAACAATTTCATAAACTATTGTGTGAGCTCTCGAGTGAAACACACAGTATCATCGAGGCATCAAGCACGGTTTTGCTTATCACACATAAGCTCAAGAGACTACGTGCAAGCAACTCAGTGTAAAGCACACAGCATATCTGAGGCATCGAGTATGGTTGTTCCATCACTTTAAATCGAGACGGTCAATTAGAGGAAGATCACTAAGAAGTACTCTATGGCTCCAATATGATTCTCAAAATCTAGTGCGAGTAGCTCGAGTGAAATCACACAGCATCACTCGAGGTATCAAGCACTCTTTAGCTTTCTCAAAAGTTACTTTGAAAGTAACGTGCGAACGGGGCTGATCAATCTGCCGTTGCCTCTCATGCTCTAGCATGATTTCACACATAAAAGAAATAGAAGGGCTCCATGTATAGTTATGAGTGAGGGTAAATCTCCATTCAATCACTCTTTATAAACATTTCATGTTATTGATTAAACCGGGAGCCTGTCTATTATCATTCTTTCTTAAAACGTTTGCAAAACCTCTTTTCACAACAATTATAGAAGTCATGCAAATTCATACTATCAACTTATTCTCATACGTAGTTTTCTATCTAGCCATATCAATATATATGTATTTATCGCATACATGTGCATTCAGCAGGTAAGAAAACATACGTATAACTATCTCTATAGCTTACATAAGTCTCTTACCTCGAATCACACTTGAATCATTTTCCTTAATTCCAATAGCTTGTGATCCGATCTTGTCAACTCCGACTTTATCTCCAAAAGCTGCAAATGTTCACAATTCTCATCAGTATATTTTCATATACTTCATTCCACTTGCATGATATTTATATCAATGCATTTTGGCCATTTATATCTCATTCGGCATCTTTATACCATTATTGGACTTTATTCTTCCTTAAGTCCATTTCACTAATCATGCTTGAATCGTTTTCCTTGATTCTAATAGCTTGTGATCCGATCTTGTCAACTCCTACTTTATCTCCAGAAGTTGCAAGTGTTCACAATTCTCATCAGTATATTCTCATATACTTCATTCCACTTGAATGATATTTAAATCAATGCATTTTGGACATTTATATCTCATTCGGCATCTTTATACCATTATTGGTCTTTATTCTTCCTTAAGTCCATTTCACTCGTTTTATTTATTTCTCGAGAATCCATTAGACTCCTTGAGTCCATTGATTCCATATTGAATCGACATTTAGCTCCCCATGCCATTAGTTCATCATTTCATTTCATTGAGGCATTTCATCGAACACCTCATATACTCAATTTTCAACCTTTACCCATTCTAACTTATGGATTTCACCAAACCATTTTACAAGCATCTATTCATGCTTAATGACATCTATGCATGCTCAACTCATCCACAAATCCATGCCTACTCAACAAATCCTCATTTTGGCACATTTAACAATTTTATAGGATATGGAGAGTTTAGCATGTTTTAGGATGTTTCAATCATAAGTCTATAAACCAATTGTAAGACCCACTTTGTACGTACTTGTCGATACATTTCCTTATGATTCATGTGATGTACAATTTCACATATTAATTGAATCATAAGAAGAACTTTGATTGAATTAAATTTGCAAATAGAATAAAACGAAATATCGGTGAATGTATGAAGTAGCCAAATACGGGCCGAGATGGCCATAGGTCAAACGAAAGGGATCGAAATTAAGTTGATGGAAAATACAAAATTAAAATAAGAAAAGATAGTGGATGTATGAAGGAAATCATGTTAAATTAGTTTCCAAACAAGTGCAGGGGTAAAACGGTCAAAAGATCAAAATTCAGTATAAATTCAATAAGAGAATTTTAATTAAAAATAAGGATTTAGGATATCTTGGTCAATAATGAGGAAATTATACAATTTCGAGTCCAATTGATCAAGATCCGAAATTTTTAGAAATATCAAAAAATCATTCGGGACAATATCCCGAAAATACGGAGAAATTATATCAGAAAAATGGTTAAAAATATAATAAATAAATAAAATAATATAAAATAAATTAATTTTGGAATAAAATAATACATTAGTAGATATTTTAGAATATTTTAATAATAAAATAATTTATAAATAATAATAATAATAATAATAATAATAATAATAATAAAAGAAAGGAAAAATCGCGAAAACGCGAAGGGAACTGGAAAACGAAAACTGGGAAGCCGAACCGAGGGACCTCACCGGCGATCGGCGGCTCACCCACCAGGCGAGGCAGCTGACGCCGACTCCAGGCAGAATTTGACGATGGAAGCATGAACGGCGGGAGAAACGCCATCGAAAGAGAGAGAAACCAAGCAACCGAGATAAGAGAAAGGGATTTCTGGCGATCGGCGTCGATTCAGGCCCGGCCACCACCAGCCGAGCGTCCCCCAGGCGTAGGTGATGCGATTGGTGGCAGCACCGACGGGTAGAACGATGGCCAGCGTTGGAAACGGAGGAAGAAAAGAAAGGGGGTCGACGACGAGGAGAGAAGAGGCTGGACCGGCCACCTTCCGGCGACCTCAAACGAAATCGAGACTAGATTCGTGCATCGGACGACCCCGCGGAGCTGCTGGCGATGAAAATCGGCGGAGAATCGGTCGACGAGGCCCTGAAATGACCAAACCGGATTGAATCGGATGAACCGGACCGGTCTGAACCGGGTTGAACCGGACCGAACCGGTTCAGCCAAGAAAGAGAGGAAAAAGGGAGAAAAAAAGGGAAAAAAGGAAAGAAAAATTACCGGGGACGACTCGAGATTTGGGTAAGTTGACCAAGGGTCGAGATTGACCTACGGATAAATTTTAGAAATTTAATTAATATTATATTTAATGAAAATAACCCGGATTTACCTAATTGTGCAGTTTTTCGACAAAGCCCAAACGAGAGCCGATTGAGCTCCGATTTTCGTACCCAGCATCATATTGGATAAGTATATTTTAATTACGATAATATGAGTCCTTGAATACATAGTTTCGATTATTTTACGGAATTTACGGATTAATTCTGTATAAAAAGGAATATTATTCGAAATTGTAACGTAATTACCGTAAATAGTATACGGGCTATCCAATGAGTTTGGAACGAAGCCCAACGATTATTGGTAAGCTGAATAAGCCCAGTAAAACCCGAAGAAGGGATTTAATAAGTATAAATGGGCTGAAAATGGGTCGAGGCCCATTAAGGTGCAATTGGGCCCAATAAAGTAAAACGGGCCCAATACTTTAGATTGATCAGTGAATGTGACATACTGATAAAGATAAGTGAATTGACCCAAATATGTGGTTATATGCAGTTCTGTAGACTTGGTTGGTGCGCATTTGGACTGAGAGATCCGGTATTATCGAGACTGGATAAGTTTGCGCGTGATTCCAGATAAGAAAATTTTATAGGTACATAGAGATACCTATACGTATTTTCGAGGGGATTTACAGGGCCTACAATTTCTTAAAGTATCTAGAAATGAAATAATAATTTTTATGAAAATCCAGGGTATGGGTGAATAAAGAAAAAGACGATATTGCCCCTGGGAGTAAATTTACAAAAAGGGTAGTAAGGCAGATAAATTGCATGATTATCATGTTTTAACGTTTTATATGAATGTATTGCTTTGATTTAAGCAAATTTGCACATAGGTTGGCTATTGATTTCATGAATTATACAAAAGGGTATCGGTTTGTACCGGTTACGATTTTAAAGATGTTTTATTAAGATTGAGCCACCTATCATATTTATACGAGTAAAAAGAGTGCTAGAGTCTTACTCGCACTAAATTTTACTGATTTATTACTCATAAAAAGCCGTACTGGAGCATTGCTCGTACGAGAAATTTTGTGTGTACAAAAAATCGTGCTGGAGCTTCGCTCGCACGAGATTTTAGATATCATGATATGCATAGTATCGTGCTGGAGCTTCGCTCGCACTAGACGTGAGTTGACATGCATATAGTCGTGCGGAAACCTCCTGTAGACTGTGTGTCGCAGAGAGTTGATATGCTCGTACGTATACTTTGAGACATGGGTTGGTTATCGACATAGTATTGGGGTGGATAAGACCTACGGCAGGCACCCCCAGACTATGATATGGGTTCACGAAGTACGTTGTACCGTGTATGTCACATGGAGTACATTGTACCGTGCAGTCATGATGACTCGATGATGTTACTTGATATTCTGGCGGGTAGGATTTGACCCCACCTCCCGTTACAGTTGTGATGCCCCGCACACCGGGATCCGTGTAGCCTGGGATCACAGGGACATAATATGGCCATAGTCCTCGATTTTCATACAGTAACCTACATGCCCCACATGATATCATACGGTCTGAACAAACCAGGACAAACCCAAAGGAGGGGTAATGTCCCGATTTATATTTTTAAATGAGATACGATTTAATGAATCAATGTATTCCCGAGGTATGGGTTTAGCCTTGATGTGGTTGTTTTGTGAAAAAACAAATAAGTTTTAACGTGATGAGTTTATGATGAAACTAATAAGTTTTAATGTGAAGAGCATGAGATGTCATACATGATTTTTTCATGTTTGTTTTATATGTCGATTTCATGATTTCTCTTATATGATATATACATACATGTGGTATCGTTTTAAATTTTACCTCATGCTCCAATTGTAAACGATTTTATATCATGACATTATCAGCACGTAGATAGTATAGTTATCTACCTGCTTACATTATTGCCTTACTGAGCTAGTTATGTTCACCCTTTCATTTTTCACCCTTTACAGAGCATCTGCAGTAGTTGAGAGCGGGTAGAGACTGCATTCCTGGTTGTCCGTTGCTCCCATCGTGAATTAAGTATACACATCGTACAGTTTTATATCTAAACAAATAATAGCACAATTTTGTAACGAATATAATTATGGGGGATGTAAATATATAAAAACATATGTACATACAGTTTTATAATATATGTAATTATTATTACACTGTCTGAAATTCTAACATGATTACCATGGTAAGAATAATATGATCAAATGGGATAAGAGTTGAGATTATTACTGACTCATAGCCCAACTCATTAAAAATGAAAATTGTCACGAAGATGTGAGAAGTATAGAAAAAGTGAAAAATTTGTAGTAATTTTGGTAGAACGGGTCGTGACACCAATCTACTCACACAAGTATATAGATTAACATATATGAGATTGGAGTATTAAAATTTTACCAATCTCAACTTTTCTCCACTTTGCACAATTTGGGGGAGAACTCCTTTTCTCCTTCAATGGATCAACTCAACTTCTAGCTTCAAACTATATTGTTCTTCTCCACTCTATGAACAACTTTGATGTAGTAAACTTTCCTCCAATCTCTATGGAAAGTGTTTATACTTTAAAGAGGGAACTAGGTCATTTGGTGTAAAAATGGAAAGGTTTTGATGTTTTTCCCGAAATCTGCAGTTCAGCAGCCCTGTTTTATAGAAAGTGCTTGGTGAGATCGATCTCCCTAGGTTAAGGATCGAGCTTCTTCTGTTTTTAAGCCTTTCCGAATGCCATTTTAAGCCTATGAGATCGATCTGTCGGGGCATGATATCGATCTACTCATTGCTATGAGATCGATCTGCTCTAAGTGATGAGATCGATCTTCTTCAAGTAGAGAGCTAAACAGATCGATCTGGCACAAGGATGAGATTGATCTACTCTTGGCCAAGAGCTAAGGAAATCGATCTGGTTGCATTGAGGATCGATCTCCTCATTCCAGAATGCTTTATTCTCCTCATTTTGGGCAATGAGATCGATCTCCTCTTATTCTGTAGCACACTTAGCTGCATTTTCCCCAAATTTTCAAAGGGATACTTGCATATAAATTTGCTGCACTACTCATTTTAAGTTCCAATCACATTCATCACTTACAAAAGTCCATTTCTTCATATTCATACATAATGAAACTTGTATGTACATTTTCAAACTCATATTACAAGGGTGTACATCGATTTTATGGACTTTACATTGCTTATGATTCACATTACATGTACATAGACATACGTACGAAATCATAAGGTTACAAATAAAAATACGGGTCTTACACGATGTCATTTTCCTCAATCCCCAACCCCAAGGTACCACTCCTTTTTTTTTTTTGGCTTAAGCCTAAACTTTGAACTATCGGTATCCAAGAGCCAAGGCTCTCGGTTAGATAAGAAAACTTAATCTATCAAAAAAAATTGTTATATTAATAAATCAAATTGCTATCCAGTGCCACGAATTAGTTTTATTTATTTAAATATATAATATATACAAAAATTTGTATTATTCATAATTTTATATATCAAATATATCAAAATTTTTAATGTGTAAAGAAGAAACTACATGAAAATAGATATTTGGCGGTGTTTATTTAATGGAGTTTTAATAAAAACATCATCAAATTTTGTGTTTTTATACGATAACGACATCTAGTAAACAAAGGGTGCTACAAAATTTTAATATAGCAGCGTTTTTATTAAAAACACAGTTAAGCTAAACAAAATAGTGGCGTTTTAAAATTAAAACACTACTAAACTAAATGGTGATATCTATATTAAACATCACTATGTTGTAAACAAAAAATCGGGTTAAATTAAAAAAATAAGGACGTTTTTTTGCCGCTACCCAAAGGCTGTGATATCTCTTAACTTATTTCAAGTTTGCATATAAATTTGGCAATTTTTTTTCACTTTTCTATTTTGTTTGTTTACGTGTGGAGCGTAGTGCTATGTATGCACTAGATAATAATTACTAGTGCTATTCAATTTCGGAGCTCTTTGCTCAAGGTCTCAACTTTTTCATAAATGTCAATCCAATAATTATAATTCATCCATAATTTCGTAATCATATTTAGAGCTATTCACTTCTCAATCATTATTATAGCACATTTATACCCACAAGACAATAATTAATTCTCATAACAAAAGTCCTCAAAATAACACAACAATTGTTCATTGTCCTAGTTTACATCTCATCATATAACAGTGTATACAAACTGCCTGAAAGTAAAAAAAATACAGAAGAAAATATTATTATACTAAAAAAATCCAAAAACGTATGTCTTGGAGAGTTGGGATGATATTTCAAGCTTGTAGAGCTTCGAAGATCTAAAATACTTCCCCAACTCAATGCTTAATCTGTAAGAAAGATTAAATAGAATTTAATAAGTGATAGTAAGTCATTTATATAGGCACAAAAGTAGAATTATAATGTTATAATGTAGTGTATGAAATCTATAAGTAATTATCTCCATATCATGTTCCATCTGTATTCAATTTCAAAATCATCTCAAGATCATATCTTAACAGACTCTAAGTGAGAGAAGGTTTTGGGGTTTCAATGAAAGGGTACTTTAAAATACCTCATTATCGGCCAAACCTCTAATCATATCAATTCAATCACTTTTCAATTCTCTTGCCCTTGTGCACAATGTATGATGTATAAGTAAAATGTCCTATGGTATTTAACCGCACTCATATCAATCTCATGTCATATCACATCTATATGAAAACCATTTTCAAATGGAATATGAAGTCATGACACTTTTTATGCAGAGAGCATGAAAGTATGTTTATATGCAATATCAAGTCATGACACTTTTCAAATAAAAAGCATGTTTACATGCAATATCAAATCATGACCTTTTTCATATATAAAACATGTTTATATGTAATATCAAGTCATGTATAAAGTCGTTTAATTTAGACGCAAGTTTTCTTAATGTCATATATCATGTATAAATCATGTAAAGCATGCGTTATCTCTTTTCATTTTACATCTCGTGTGATAAAATGTGCAAAGCATACACCATCTATTTCATTTCACATATTTAAAACATCTCAAGTGTATAGAGTTCAGTATATAATAAAAACATATTCTAACACTTTTAACTTTAGTAGGAGACTAGGCAATCATCCGTATAATTTTGGTCAATGAAGACTTTGTCACTGTAGCTAGCAATAACTCTGGGGTCCCTTGGAAACCGACGCAATCTATAGCCAGAGACCTCTGTATCCCAGTTCCACTGTTTAGGTGAGGACTAAGTATTGTCTGGACTATTGTTGGACAAACCTCTTACTTTTACTTTTACATCTCTCCTAAGGAGTAAACTACTCTTAGGTTAGTGTCCACTCTATGCTTTATTGAATCTGTAACTCTTAGGGTACATATGGTCTTATAAAATATTTTCCTGTAACTTTCAAGTTCAAAGATTTAGAAATCATGTAGAGCATATTATACTTTTCTTTTAAAATCATATATACATATGCATTTATACAATATGTCACTTTCTTTCAAAACTATTCAATAATGCAAAATGGTTGTTTATTTAATAAACCAATACATCATGTTCTACCCTCAAATCATGTGTTATGCATACTCAATATCAATACAACCTCATACGGTCCTCTTAGTAAATCGACCAATCCCTGGCATTAGCTATCATATTCATCAACACTCAAGATCATCTATATCAAAATACATCAATATAGCGTCTCTATATAATCCACAATATCACTATCACATTTGTATCATTTTCATCTATATCTACCACATCATATATCACAAATTGCTTGCACCACATGGGCTACTATGCTCCTTACGTAGTAGGATCACATAGTCGGTATATATACTCATAAACATATATTCATAGTCATCCAATCACAATTCGCAATCATCTGTTCTATATCACCACACTATCACATTCATGAGGTCTTAAAAGTATCCATTCAAAATCCCCTAGTTTTGAACACAATTTTCATATCACACCATCACATTTCTCTTCCACATTTCAATACTAAAACATTCGTCAAAGTCATAAGACCACATGATGTTTCATGAATATTTAAATATTACCTTAATAATATTACCTTGGTAATATTTACCTTATCTCAACATTTTCCAAGCTTCTTAACAAATAATTCAATATTATCTCAAAGCTATATCAATCACACATATAGTCAAATTTCCTCATTGCATAACTAAGTCAACCATTCAATACTCAAATCAGTTATTATTTTATCACAGTCACGTACCACAATATCAACATCTCATAACAATTTATAATAGACAATACAATATAATACTTCGTCTAACTTATATGAACGTCTTACTGAGTGTCAAAGCTTAGTGCTTTGACAAGCTCGAGCTTGTCGAACATTAAATCATGTCTTCGTCACTTTTGTTACAATTTCGACAACACAAAATACATTTAGATAATTATAAATTAATCTAAAAATTTAATAAATATCAATAACAATTTTCTCACAATTTTTCGAGCTAAATCACTAGAAAACATTACCAAATTTTTTTCTTTTTTCCTTTTTTTTTTTCTTTTTTAGTCCTTTTCATTTCTTTTTTTCTTCTTTCTCTCTCCACTTTTTCTCTCCTGACATTTCGCCACCCTCCCTGGGTTCGCTGCCCGTCCGGTGTTGACTCTCATTCTTCGGTGCTCTTTTTCTCTCTTGTCCTCGCTTCTTCTTCTTTCCTTTCTCTCTCTTATTTCCTTTTCTTTCAACTTTGTCATATTTTTTTGGTAAACCAGTCTACTTTAGTAGATTGCCTTAGGGTGAGCAGATGAAAACCCACAAACAAGCTTCCTCGGGAGTTTTCATTTTTTTTTTTTTTTTGTGATTATATAAATATATATGTATATAAAAGTATGCTTAGCGGACTTATAATATAGGGTGGTGGGTTTTCACCCACATATATATTTATTTTATTTTTAATTATATTACATATACTATAATATATAATATAGTATATTATTTCTTTTATATATATATATATATATGTATATATATTTCTTTAAGAATCCTTGTATATTTAATATTATTAGATTCTTAGAGTTTTAATCCACCAATCAAATAAATTACCCCCATGCAATTTATTAAAATACTTTAATCCACTATTTAAATGCTTAATTTAATTTTTCCGTGACCTTTACACCATAATTTTCTTTGACTTATATTTCTTCCGACTTTCATAAAATCCTTGTGCTCAAATAAAAATTCAAACACTCCAAATTTAATTTACTTACTAAGTATCAAAAGTCACGGCTATCACATTTTTAAATATAAATGCTACTATCTTAAAAATACTCAAATATATAACACCGTGATTCTTTCTCATTTCCCCACCCCAAACCCCAAATTATATAGAGCCTCTTTTCTCCCATAACCCAAATTTCTCTTTGCTCCTTCGTCTCTCTTTGCTCGCCTCTCTTCTCCCAAATCTCCATGTTCAAAACCCTATCCGCTCCAATCTGAAATCTCTCTGTGCAATTTAATCCACTCGATTTTCTTATCTGCGGTTACGATCCTGTACTGCTTTCCATTCCTCGCTTATTTGGTTAAAGTTTCTTGTAGAGATTTTATCTTAGTTCAAGGAATAGTTAAACAGATATTTTAGGTAATAATCCCTAAAATCCCTAATTTGTTTTCTTTTTTATTCATCATATAATTAAAACTGCTTCACTTTTTTTTTTAGTAGTGCACACAAAATATATTGTGTGTTTTATGTTGAATTGAAATGCAATGATATATACGTATATATAATGCAATGATATATACATATATAGAGCTTCGTCTAGTACTAAAAGATTTTTTAAAATTGCTAAAGTTTTTAATTTATTTAAATTCTAAGAATTTTCAATTTGCTGGATCTGGAAATATGCAAGAAGGCATTTAAGGTTTGGATGAGCATTTAGGTGTTGTATTATCGTATATCTATGTTAGATTTCTTTTGGAATCATAAAGTTTTTTTTTTTTTTTTTTTTTGTTTTTACTTCCTGCTGTTGAGATACATCAGAAATGTAATTGTAGTTATGGAGAGGAAAAATGCTAGAGGTGTAAAAGAAAACTGCAGATTATGATGGGTGTTAGACCTAATAGATGGCAAAAAAGGTTTTATTTCTTTTTACTTTCATTTGAAGTATTATGATCGTTTCATGGTTCAATATTTACCTAAAATGAATATATGCTTCTCAATTTCTAGGAAAGCTGCTGTTTGGTACTTTTATTGCTTTTCTGCATAAAGGTAAACCAATAAGTTTCACTTATCTTATTTGTCGTCTATGCTCATAATCTACAATTCCTATCTATGAAACTAGGTACTGTAAATAATAGGCTTGAGTTCAACATTGACAATCATTTTACTAAAGAGTTGGGCAAAATCTAGACAATAAGTAAGATATATTGTTGATGTCACGACTCGAAAGCCGTGATGATTTGATAACTTATTGGGAAATTATAGAAATTCGGGCTAACTTTTTTAATTTTTCCTTTAATATTGGTTTATCATGTGAGCAGTCCTAACAATACTACTCGGTGACTATTTACCAACTCGGTTTAAGATATTGAATCTAGGGTCAATTTAATTTGACTTAATAGGAGGTTGAAAATAAATTCCGGTAGGATCTTTACATAAACTCGTAATTCCCCCTGCTAGCACAATATTAGATAGTTCACTAATTCATTGTTCATCATTAGTCAAAATCTCAATTTCAATATCTATTGCTCTTATATACTCCAAGATCTGTCATACCTCCAAATTCCATAATTTTTTGAGATCATTTGGTCCTTCAAAATATATACTTAGAAATAATATAATATTCTCTCAATTTAGACTTTTTTTTTTTACCAAAAACAACTCATTTACATCCCGAAACATGATAAACTTTCATAAACATACATTCACACAATACACATCCTGACTCATATACTTGTAGAAAACTGTCTGAAAATAAAAGTATTTACATAATATAAATGTATATCGAATATACGTTACGAGATCTCTGAAGCTTAAAACTTCGAAGTCGGATATTGTGAGTCGCTCTGATACTCTTCACTTAATCTATGATGGAAACAAAAGGGGGTGAGCTTTAGGGAGCTCAGTAAGTTAACCAACATAAATACAGAGATAAAACGTATAGGATAGTGATACATAATGCATGCTTACAACATGTTTGATATAATCATTTCGCTTCCCATAATCGATGACTTTTCGAATAAATCTCGATACTAGGACTCAATGATGCCATTGAGGTCTTTCAAGGGAAGAGGATACTTTAAAGTACCTTGATTTCCCTTTTGACCTAACCTCTCAAGTAGGTAGTTCCTATCAATGTCTTGTTGCAATATTTGATGTAGTAAACAATGTAATACTTTGAAAATCATATTCATGTTTGTAAATAATAACTGTATCATATCTTCTTAGTAAAACATGTTTTGTAAATCATGTTCATGTCTGTAAAACATATCATATCATATCATATCCATAAAAATCATGTTTGTATCATGTTCATATCGATAAAATATATTCGTTTCATATTTATATCATAAAACATATTCATTTCATAAACAATACTTATATAAATCAGTAACTCCTGTGGAAATCATATTTCATATAAATAATTACATGATCATTGCTAACTATTACATACCTGTCAGCAGGACCGTATCTTCTAACTATCATGTTGTTAGCTGATCGTATCTTGCTAACTATAATGTCGTTACCTAGCCATATTATTTGCTAACTATAATCTCATTAGTTGGTCGTATCTTGCAAATTATTATAGCCCATTTGAAGAGCTGAATGGTCATGGCTAATTATTATAACTTGTTAGCAGGGTATAAAATTATAGCAATAAAAATCTGAGTGCATGTTTTGAAATCTAATAGTGGTAGGGAGAAAAGCAAGGTATGCTGAACCCGAAAATAGTAAACATATACAATGCTGACATATGTTTCATAAACTTTTAAAACATACTACAAGTGAAATTTTGTAAACACCATAAATTTTATGTACTTGGTTTTATCCATGATTAGCAATTTAATCATTGAGATTAAAGATTTCGTTCCATTAGTCAAAGATTTAGATTTAAAATTTTATTTTTCCATAATGAGACTTGATAGAATTAATTTAATTAAAAATATATTAACTCTAAGAATGGATATCTATGGGAAGTGGAAAAAAAAATCTATATACATATAAGCTTGGAAATATCTATATGAAGCATAAGTACAATTACTACATTAAATTCACTTTTATACATATTGTAAAGGAAATCTATCAAGTATAAGGATATATAAATATATAAGTGTTTACATGTGTATGTAATAATTTCCTTCAAACTAAGCACATGAGAATGTGCATTTATACAAGTAGGTATATATATAAATATACATTCACACATCTGCATGGATTGAGAGCCTATGTTGGAAGAACATGCATATAAAGGTGTATAAACATATATACATAATTGATGGAATTTGGCTGTCGGTGGAGAAAGAAAGAAACAGGAAACGTGAAAGGGAGGCTCCCAAGATGCTGCTGTTACAGCAAACTAGGAAAGGGAACTTGACAGGAAGAGTTATCCCATCTGCACCATTACCGAACCGGTTATGTGAATATATAGATATAAGGACAAAGGACGAGAGATGGTAGAAGGATGAATGAGTATGCTGAATAGGTGAAATGAAAGAAAATAAAGAAAAATCAGAAGATGACAACGGGAGCAGAGAAGAAAAATGGGAAAGTCTGAAGTAAGGAAGAAGCTGGAGTGCTGAAGTAGATATGTGTATACATATATATAATAAAGTTGGTACATAGGCTTGTAATGGTAGTAGAGATAGAGGGAAAGTGAGGAAACCATGTAGAGGAAACTGTAGCGAGTTAAGACTTACTAGGATGCCTGTTGGAAATAGAAGCTAGGAGACGTAATGCTTACTAGCAACAAACAGACGCGATTCACGTTTGGAACAGTCTTTAAGTGGTTGGAATTTTGGGTGAGCTGGAAATAGCGTGAATGCAGAGGCTGAAGTGGTATTGCCAAGGGAAGACTGGCAAGGGATGACCGGTTAGATGAAGGACTGAATGCAGTAGGTGATGACAGTCAGGGAAATAGAGAAAACAAGAGAGTGAACAGGAGAGTGAAAGCTGTCGAGAGAGGGAGAATGATAGCCTGAAAATGAGGGAAGGAAAGAAATATATATGACACCTTCCCTTTATAAAACTGAACAGAGATTAAAATTAAACAGAAGGAGCAAACTCAAGTAGAAGAAAAACTCAACACGATAAAGGGAAAAAAAAGGCTAAACAGAGAGCGACTCGAGGAAAGGAAAGCTGTAAACTAAAAACAGTGGTTGATTGTTTGTGAGCTAGAAACAGATGCAAGCGGAAGTGACACAGGGGTCGGGTCATCCCAAAGCCATCGCCACTGTTGAAAGTTCTTGGTGCGGTTGGAGACAGAAATAAGGGGCCATTTTGCCATTCAGTTGAAAAGCAAAGGGGAAGGCTGAAATAGATGAGCTTCGTCCCCTGTAAATCGAAGTAAAGGAAGATGATGAACAGAGGATAGTGTTGGCTGGTGTTTGTCGATTATAATGCTAGCAGAGGAAATACGTAAAGGCAAGAAGGAAACCGAGAGGGAAGAAAGAAGGAAGAAAGAAAATCGAGAGTAAAGAAAGAAGGAAGAAAGGAAATGATGAACATTGTCATCGGGTGACAGTAAAGAAGAAAGGAAGAAGAAAAAAAAGAAAGAAAGAACATGGCGCGAAAGGAAATTCCAAAAAAAAGGAGAAGAAGAAGATGAGGAAGGGGCTTTGAAGAAATTATTAAGAAAGAACTATTTTCGGCACACTAGATCATGTCACTGGAGCAAACAAACGATCAAGAACGGATTGACCGATTCCTAATATTAAGGACCACTGACAGACATTGAGGTAATGAAAATTCTGTATGCTGCTAGAGATATCTACACGTATTTTGAGACTGTTGAATTGAGATAAAATACTAGGCCGAATTTATAAATATCGAAATTATAGGAAAATTCTAGCCTCAGTTAAACGACCTATCCTTACCCGATAAAGTCTGTTTTAATTACGTGACTACCAAAATATACTAGTTTCATTATCTGAAATCGATACCCCTAGTTTTAATTGCCACGTACTGTATACTGAGATTTTAAATCGAATAAGGACGAGTTAGCCTCTTTTTGAAATGTTATATTTTTACTGAACTGAATTTACAGTTGATTTTAATGAAAATGATTTGCTTATAAAGTAATACTGAAGATATGTTGAGCGCGTGCTGACTGTGTATCGCACAGTTCGACTCGCACTGATTTTGAGACAAAGGCGTTAGTTAAATCATGCTACACTATTGTCAGTTGTATTGTTTCTGTTTCTATGGTCCACGGAGTATGATGTACCGTGCAATAAGCACGTGAGTACGATGTACCGTGTTTTTTGGTCTTCGAACATTCTGTACTGTGAGCCGTTAAGGTAGTTGACCACTCCCATGACGATTGACGTCCCGACACACCTGTTCAGTGATGCCCGGAGTCATCGACATTGGCCAATTGCCATTCTGATTTTTGATATAGCATGTTCTGCCTTGTCTCGTCTGTTTGATTTACTGTATTGACCGTATGAACTTGTATTATTATGTGGAAATTGATTATTGTACTGCATAAAGAGACTGTGAGGGCCACCGCTTGAATCCTGCGAGAATAGAGTGTTGCACAGTCGTCATAATAAAACACTGTATAAATTTTTAGAATCTTGTATTTAGTGCAGTAAATTGTTTATACTATCGATATTAATACTGTTATCGATTTTTGACTCAGGTGTTATTGAATTTGCCAAATTATTTGTACATTTTCATGAGATTTTCTATTTTGACATATATATAGGTAATGTATTTATCTATCTGCCACGTAATTTTTCTTACTGAGCATGTTGAGCTCACCCCTTACTTTCCTCTACAGAGCCTCGTCAGTAGTTGTGATCATTTTTTTAAATAGGGTTCTTTTGCACAGCCATAGTTCCACGAAATATTTTTCTACATCAAAGGTATACCCAGATTTAAATATTCTTTTATATCTAAAATTTTTGTAAGTACAATAATGTTTAGGAAGATATATCTGGGGAGTGTGTTACAATGACTAATTGGAAAGTACCTTTATTGGATGTTGTTTAAATTTGCTATTAAGAAAAGTAATTGAACTATCAGATTTTACTATTTTGATCTAGTATCGACTCGTAACCCAACCATATTGTACCGTAAATTGGGTCATTATAGAAGTTGGTATCAGAGCCCAGTTGGTCTGATATGAGTCGATGATTGGAGTAAGAAAAAATTAGGAAAGTTCACATCCCCAACATTACTGTACATTGTTTAGATACAAATGAGTATACCTAACTGTGTTTTATTGAAAATTGCTACTGAATGCATGAAAACGTTTAGATATGGCTGGTAGACAGCGTGGTCGATCGAGAGGGCTAGGGGGCAGGTCATCCTGAGGCCATGAGGATAGCCTGAAAGATATGGTGGTCCTTCAGCTGAGCAGACCACTTGTAATCGTACAAAGAGCTCTGAAACCTAAATTACTAGCTTAGAACAGGGCATGGAGATAATACTGAACTTAATTGAGTAAGTAATGGCCAGATTAGATAATACACCGGGTACTACTGCTAAGGTTACACCGACTACTCCAGCAGTCGTGCGTGATACGCCCGCGCTAGCCTAGATAGCCCTAGTGCCACCAGCGGAGGAACCTTCTACTTCTCCACCTGCTACATTACCGTAGACCCCACCTGTACCACATTCATCGGCATCAACGACCCTACAACAATGTAGTAACGAAATTAGGTATGATTGTGAATTGGATAGACTGAGGTAATTTCAAGAGTTCAAGCCTCCGTCTTTCAATGAGGTTAAGGATCCAGTAGTTGTAGAAGACTGGATAAATGAGATGGAGAAGCTCTATGAATTTTTTCGATGTAACTCTACTGAGAAAATTGTCTTTGCAGCTTTTATACTGAAAGGAGAAGCTGAACACTGGTAGAAGTCCACCCGACCGATCCTAAGAGCCAGACATGGGGTAATTACATGGGACTTGTTTCTTGATGCTATTCGGAGGTAATGCATTTCGGATACTGCCTAGAGGAGGCTACAAATAGAATTTTTGAACTTAACTCAGGGGAATAAGTCCGTGGATGAGTATGAGTCTAAGTTCACCTCATTAGAAAGATATGATCCGGACATTATGGATAATGAGGCGAAGAAGGTCCGAAAGTTTATGGATGGACTGAGGCCTTCGATCGGAGCCCGACTAGCTCTGTTGGACCTCAGTACTTATGAGGAAGTGGTTCATCGGGCCCAACTATGTGAACAAGATTATAAGATGCATGCCTTTAAGTTCAGCAAAATGGGCAAAGGTAAGGATCAGGATCGAAAGAGGTCAGCTGGGGATAAGAGTGGCAGAGAGGGCAGAAGGCCATTGTTTAAGCGATAGAGGAATTATGAGGAATCACGGGGTAAGACTGTTAAACTTCATATCTATCTAGCCTCAGCTCCTAATAGGGGGATTGTGATCGAAGGACCCTGACCTAATTTTGAGGTATGTAGACATTGTGGGAGGAATCATGGTAACGGGCTCTGCTATTGGATGACTGAGGCTTGTTTAAGATGTGGCAAGACGGGGCACTTAATCAAAAATTATCCCGAGAATGCCAATTCAGCCCCACAAAAGAGTACAAAACAAATTAGGACACCTACTACTGCCTCTACACTAAAGAGGAACGCTGTTTATTTTGCTACTGGAAGCTCTAAAATTTATGTATTTACCATAGTACCTAATTTTACTACCGATATATGTTCTATTTCTGAAATTTATTTTTGATATTTGTGAATTTGTCGAACTATTTACTCTGTGAAAATGTTTCGAATTTGGCTAATACATATATATATATATATATCTTAGGTAGTATATTTATCTATCTGCTATGGAGTTTTTCTTACTGAGCATGTTGAGCTCACCGCCTTATTTTCCTCCATAGAGCCTTACGGTAGTTTGGAACGTTTCCATTAGTAAAACATATCGCATAGCTATGGTTCCATGGAGTATCATTCTGCATTGAATGTATACCCAGTTGTAAGAAATTCTTTAGTATCTAAAATTTTTATAAGTACAGTAATGCAAACAAGATATGTATGGGAAATGTGAACATATTTTATTTAAATTTGTTACTAAGAAAGAAAATTAATCAGACTGAGTATTGTTCTGACCTAATATCGATTTGTAGCCTAACCAAAATATCCGTAAATTTGGGTTGTTACAGAAGTTGATATCAGAGCCAGGTTAGCCTGATACGAGTTGATATTAGAAGTAAAAAAATTTTGGAAGGTTCACATCCCTAACATTACTGTACATTATTTATATACAAAGAGATATACCTGGCTATGCTTTATTGAGAAATTGTGTTTTTGAATAAAGGAAAACTAATAGATATGGTTGATTGGTATTATAACCATATTTGCTGATGGAAATGAACTGTTCCTCGAGGCCGTAGAGATAGGCTCGAGAGGTGTGGTGAACCTTCGTCTGAGTGTACACCTTATAGTTTCACTGAAAATTTTAGAAACCGCTTTATAAGATTTGAGCGGGACATGGAAGCAATGATGACATTGTTTGATCAAGTGATAGTGATACAATGATAATGATAACGATTAAGGTGTGACAAAGAGAAAGACCGAGCTAATTTCGGAAGATATTATGCTATTACATACTGGAGTCAAGAATCCAATTGTAATGAAAAACTAGAAAATTAAATTGGAAAACTTACATGGATTCTAAGAGTATTACTGTGAACTTAATAAACTGAGGTAATTTTAAAAGTTTGAACTTCTATTTTTCAATAAGGTTAAGAATTAAGTGATTCAAAGGGTTGAATGAATGAAATAGAAAAGCTTGATGATTTTAGAAGTAACTCTACCGAGAAAGTTGTTTTTGTAACTTTTGTGTTAAAGAATTGGAGAAATTACATGGATTTTAGAGTACACTACTATAGAGAAAGTAGCCTTTGTAGCATCAGTATCGAAATAAAAAAGTCAAACTCGGAGGGATGTTTCTCTATTTAATCTGAGAGACGACATCAGAAAATTACATGGGATATGTTCCTGAAGGCCCTTAGATGGCAACACATTCCGAATGAAACAAAATGGCAATTATAGATGAAATGATCAAATCGGACATAAGGTAACAAGTTCGACAATGAATACGAAACTAAATTTATGGTTTTGGAAGATGTATAATCCTGATAAGTAGAGATGTGAAACGGAGGAAGTCCAAGAAACTCAGAGGAGGTACTAAGATCCTCAATCGAGCTAAATTAGCTCCATTGGAAGTTATTTTAAGGAAGCAATGCGCAAAGCGCAATTGTGATGATATGAAATGTATATTTGGAGGTTACTAAGAAAAAAAAAAGGTAAAGAGAGTAACAGAAAAGAGATGCATTAAGGATGCAGTACGAGTGATAGAGTAAAGTCACTGTAACTGAAAAGATGAATTACAGAACTAAAAGTATAAGTGAAGGTCACACTGTTTATATGATTGATAAAGATAGGGTGTGTTCGGAGTAAAAAGACACCCCTGTAGACATAGAATTTTTCGACACATATTTGGATGATTCGTCAGAGTTACCACTAGACCGAAGGACGAAGTTTGAGGTGATCTGGTACTTGATATCGAATTTATTATTCAAACCATTGTATTGAATAGTTTCGATTGAATTTGAAGTGCTGAAAAAGTAATTACAAGAATTATATGATGAGGGGATTGTCAGACCGAATGATCCACTTTGAGGTGTACTGGCATTAATTGTTAAGGCGTTCAAGAGTCTTTTGGGTCACTTTGTATCAAAAACATGAGTCAATTGGATCCTCCTAAAATAGAGATTATAGATCAGAGAGAAAGACCCAAAACTGTTAAGATGATTCGGAGTTTGGGGTATAAGGAGACTTTGGAATATGATTTATGTATCGAATCTAAGGATTATAAATTGTATATGCTTATATTTCGAATGCGAGACTTAATTGGAATAAGGAAAGTCTTGTTATAATTGATATATGAAATGAGACAAGTTTTGAAGTGTGATAAATTTTGGATACAAGATTATAATTGGAATGAGAGATGTACACAATGTATGAACATTTTTGGGTATGTGAAATGATTCGGATCGAGCGATGTGAACGAAGAATGAGTGGTGACTGAAGGATAAATGTGAAATTGCGATAAACTATTGTATCCTACTTTCTATTGGGACTTAACCTTGAACCTTTATATCCATAACCAGTTTATGTGGTCAAGTCTGATGGCTAATAAGTGTATTTCAAAATACCTCCCCGCCTGAGAGACTTGACAGCATCTAGAAGTGGCCATAACTCATAAATTGAAATTGACAGTCGTAATATTCGCGTTGAAGTTAGGATACCAATACTTGTGCGGCAAAGAATTATGGAATTCTACTGATCATGAAGGTTTAAATATTAAATTTCACAAAGGCCGTCTAATACAAGAAAGAGGGAATGACTCGGGTTAGTGCTTTGAGCAAAAGTGATTTCGGGATGGCGTTATGTATATTGGTCAGGGACATGAGTTATTGAATTATTGGTGGACCTCGACTTGAATGTGGTCCTTCGTTGACACTGACATTAGTTACATGGTGCCTAGCTTGTGAGTTAAAATTGAACTTGATTGATCGAATCGAATAGGCACAGCGAAATGATAATACAACATTGATGTGGCTGGTTAGACCAGATGGGTACTGCAACTACCTTGAATATTGGTATTGATAATTAATTAAGATTTAAAAACAGAATTGTGTACCAAATGATCTATAGTTAAAGGAATTGATGTCGTCAGAGACTCATTTATAGAGATATACCCCACAATTGGAGAATAATAGAATTTATCAAATCTCTTGAAGATATATTGGTAATCAGGGACAATAAGAGATATAAGTGAAATTGTGACTAAAAGCCTCATATGTCAGTAGCTTAAAGATAGGGTATAACAAGATTTGAAAAGAAAGGAAAATTGTGTCCCCGATACAATGGACCTTTCAAGGTCTTAAACCGAATGAGAGATGAGCTAATAGATTAGTGTTGCCACCAGAATTATCGAGTACCCATAGAGTTTTCCACACTTTAATGCTTTGCAAGTATCATCCAGATCCAATGCATGTGGTAAAGTAGGAACCACTAGAGTTGAAAGAGGATATGACGTGTATGGAGAAACTGGTTCGGATACTGGATAGGAAAAAAAAGACATTGCGATCTAAAAATTAATCCCTTGGTCAAGGTCTTGTGGCAGTATCACACTCCAGAGGAAGCCACGTGGGAATTGGAAAGCTTGATGCAGAAGAAATACCCAATTTGTTGGAGAACTGATGTAATTATAAATTTGGGGACCAAATTTCCTAAGGTGGGGAGAATGTAAACATCATAAATTTTCATGTACTTGATTTTATCATTGAATGACAATTAAACCATTAGGATTTAAAATGTGCTTTTGGCAGATGATAAAATCATTCAGAATATGGTATTAGGAGTCTATAAATTCAAGCAAATAAATATTTACTTTGAAGTAATAATGGATATAAAGCCATGCATGATACCAAATGGAATATACTGTGAAAGTTATATTCCCATTATTTAAATATATAGTGTTAAGATTATTAATACCATATCATGTTATAATCTATTATACTATATGGTAATATTACTTTAGTCTTCTCTAATGATTTAAGGAGCAAAATTTGCTCCATTCACTAAGCCAACCCGAAAACTATTATAATTGTTACTGATGATGATGCCTCAGTGGAAAAGAAAAATGGAAATGAATGGAAGAATATGGTGTTCGGACAACATGAGGAGTGTAAAGCTTGCTACTAATTGCAGCAGATGAAGGAAAAGGCACAAAAAATTCAAGAATGACGTTCGGTGAATGAGAGGAAAAGAAGAGAATGAGTGGTGATGATGAATTCTGACTAGTTAGGAAACGTGAAAAAATCCAATAAAGAAAAGATATGATGTTGCAGTTCAGCATAGAGAATGGAGAAAATCTGTACATGACAGGAAAGGAGAAAGAGATCGAAACAGTTTGGAGGGTTGAAATTAGACCTGGCAATCCGTGTCGTGTCGACACGACACGACGACACGAATTAAAATACGACACAAATTTATGAAACACGACACGAATTATAAAACGTCTCTGAAACATAAACACGAACACGACACGTATTTTATATGTGTGACACGTGACACGACACGAATAGACACGACACGAATAGACACGAATGCTAGGGTTAAAAATAAAACATAATCAAAAATGAAGAAAAATCATAATATTTATTGATTTATAGCAATAATTTAATTTACATACATTCAAATATTATTAACAAATATAACATAATAATAATATTCAATCCATATCATCCATAATATTTATTTAAAATTATAAAATTTATAAACAAAACATAAAGAGTTAACATTAAGTCATAAAACATAAATTGTCAACAAATATTCAAACATTAAATTCACAGATAACAACTCAATACAATGTAAGAAATACAAATTTAAGAAAACGTGTTTCTCATGTCGTGTATGTATTAACCGTGTATTCGTGTGACACGATTTAAGAAAATGTGTTTTCGTGTCTTATACGTGTTTAGCCATGTCTGACACTGCTAAACACAAAAATTATCGTGTCAAAATTTGTGTCGACGCAGCTAAACACGAAACACTAATTTTTCAAACACGTACACGATTTTTTCGTATCGTGTTCGTGTCGTGTCACTCGTGTCGTGTCTATTTTTGCCAGATCTAGCTGAAACCGATGTGGTATGGCAGTGAGACCTGAATGGCAGCTGACAAAAGATTGCATGGAGTACAAAAATATATAGAATATTGAAAAGGAAGTGAAATATCTGAAACAATCGAAGAGAAGCAGAGGAGGTGCTGAAGCTTAATGACCAAAAGGTAAGTCATATGACCGAAGAACCCAGGGAGGGCCTGCTATGCCTGGACTGCTAAAGGAAAATGGAAAAATCCACAAAGAAAAAAAAACTGGCATGGCAGGAGTTAGCTGACACAAGGAAATAAAAATGAAATAAAAGCAATAGATTAAAGTCTGAAAACTGAAATGAAAGGATAATTGCGTGTGAAACAAAACAAAAACGAAGGAGGTAGTAAGGAGAAGGAAAACATGCAGCAACTGTCAGGGGCCTCATTCTCTTTTTGAAACACCTATAGTGTTAGACCCTAACTACTTGACCAGGCGCCCAGCTCGCAAGGGATCGACTGGGGGCGCTGTGACGAGTGCGGAGCGCGGGAAAGCTTTGCACAAGGCACGCACCAAAATAGGCAAGACAGTCACTTGGCTTGGGCGGATTGCCAAGCATGAAACGGAAACGCTAACGGACGATGATCGTAGTTTGCGGGTGGCAAGCTAACTTGTCGACACTCTAGAAACGTGAACCAAGTGGTTGACAACGGCCATAGCAAAGATCGTGCAGTCGTGGGAGACGAGCGCGAGAGCTAAGGCGAATCCTTGAAAATCAGGATAAGGATGAATGCGGGTCATAAGCTAGGATAAGCGGAGAAGTCTTGGCAGACCGAATCACTAGAGATTATCACGGATATAAACTCTGAAGAGTATTAAGGTGGCGATCATCTGGAGAGTCCTTAGTTTAATGGGAATTAATCTTATAGAGTTTCTATTGTAATCAAACTCAGTTGCCTACGTGAGGGGGATGTCCTCACTTGCCTATATAAACCCCAGGGGAGGGGGTAGAATGTATTCATTCATCATTCAGTGAGAGAATCATTCAGAGAGAAAGAGAGTGATAGCTAAGAGCGGTTTTCTTAGCTAAATATTGTATTCCTTTTTATTGCGGATTAATAGAAAGGCTCTTTTCTCTAAAAGCTTGAGTGTTCTTTGCTTTATTGGTATACTTTGTCGAGTCATCTTTCTGCTCGAGTGTTATATTGCTGCGTATTGACCCGGATTTGGGTTAGTGAGGAGATTGGTTGTACTAAGTTACGAGGAACTTAGGCCATCACTGGGAAAAGTTCTATAGGAAAGAACAACCCTATGACAATTTGGTATTAGAACTGAGTTTTGGATCATGGCACACGAGTTGGCTGACAGAGTTGCTGTACTTGAAGTAATGGTGGGCGTATCGCAAGAGAAGGCGGGTACAATGGCTGAACAGATTTAGGCCATGGCAGGCAGTGTCTAAGAGCTGACACAGTTGGCATTCGACATGTAGAAAAAGCATGTTAATCGCTACACCAACATCATGCAGCATGTTCACGATCTATCAGATAAATTTGAGGTGCAGTTGAATTCCTTGAAGGCTGACGTTTTACTGATGAAACGTGCAATGGCTGCTACAGACCATGGGGAGGCGTCTAGTAGTAGCAAAGGGGGTGGTAATAGCGATGTTCAGAAGAAGATCAAGGTGTCTGAATCGAAGGAGTTCACAATGCGAAGGAGCTTGAGAATTTTCTATGGGACATGGAGCAGTACTTCAAAACTGCCCGAATATCGGAGCAGAACCAGGTTACAATCACTAGCATGTACCTCTCGGGTGATGCTAAGCTATGGTGGCAAAGCAGACTGGCAGATGATGATAGTGCTGGTCGTCTGAGGATTGAAACATGGGACGCACTGAAGAAGGAGTTACGGGATCAATTCCTTCCTTTGAACGCGGCATGGGTCGCGAGAGAGGTACTCAAGAAATTGAAGCACACGGGTTCTGTGCGAGATTATGTCTAGGAGTTTAGCTCTTTGATGTTGGATGTCAAGAATATGTCAGAGGAGGATAAGTTGTTCAACTTTTTCTCAGAACTTCAGCCATGGGCTCAGGCTGAGTTACGTAGGCAGAACGTGAAGGACCTGCCACAGGCAATTGCGGCTGCTGACAGTTTGGCGGATTACAAACTGGGTTCTTCTTTGAACATTAGGGAAAGGAAGAAGAACCATTCTGATGGAAATAGGGGGAAAGGTAAGAAGGACTGGAAGAAGCACCAGAGAAACAAGGAGAATGCCGAGTCTTCTAAGTCGAGGGGATCGAATAAACCCCAAAGCAAGGGAGATTGGAGTTGTTTCTTGTGTAATGGGAATCACAAGGCCCGAGATTGCCCTAGACGGACCAAGTTGGCGGCCCTCATGAGTAAGGAGGATCCAGAGGACGAGTGTCCAAGAGTTGCCCCGATGCAATTGCTCAACGCTATTTGGACCGAGCAACAAGCTCTTCATAAGGGACTAATGTATGTCAAAACTGAGGTGAATGGGAGACCGATTCGAGTGATGCTTGATACATGAGTGACCAACAACTTCATTTCATTGAACGCAGTTGAACATCTTGGCCTGAAAGTCACGAGAAGTAATAATCAGATGAAAGCAGTCAATTCTAAAGCCCAAGGTATCCAGGGAACGGCTACTGCATCGGTAAAGATAGAAACTTGGCAACAGGATTGTAAGTTCTTGGCTTTACTTATAGATGATTTTGATGTGATCATGGGCATTGAATTCTTTGTGCAAGCAAAGGCATTTGCTATTCCACACTTAGGTGGATTGATGATATCTGATGAGACGTGTCCAAACTTTATCCCTGAGGAGAGAGGACAAGGTGCTGGGAAGCCGTTACTGCAGTAAGCTTCACAAGTAAACACCGGGTTGAAGAAGGGGGAGACAACCATACTTGCAACCCTGGTTGAGGTGAAACCAGATACGATTGTCGAGGTACCAGATGAAGTAGCGGTGGTGCTGAACGATTACAAGGATGTAATGACCCTAGAATTACCCAAGGCGCTACCACCTAAGTGCGCCATTGATCATAAGATTAGTTGGAACCAGGAACTAGACCACCTGCACGAGCACCTTACAGGATGAGTCCTTTGGAGCTAGCCGAGTTAAGGAAACAGCTTGGTGAGTTGTTGGATGAAGGATATATCCAACCATCAAAGACACCATATGGAGCCCCAATTTTGTACCAGAGGAAGCAGGATGGCACGCTGAGAATGTATGTGGATTACCAAGCCTTGAACAAGGTAACAGTCAAGAATAAGTATCTAGTTCCAAATGTTACTGATCTGTTCGATCGGTTGTCGAAGGCGACATATTTTACTAAGTTAGACCTGAGATCAGGATATTGGCAAGTAAGGATTGTCGAGGGAGATGAAGCTAAGATGGCTTGCGTAACAAGGTACGGCTCATTCGAATTTTTAGTTATACCTTTTGGTTTAACTAATGCACCTGTGACATTTTGCAACTTGATAAATGATGTGTTTTATGAGTACTTGGATCACTTTGTGGTGGTATACCTAGACGATATTGTGGTGTATAGCTAGACGCTTGCAAAACATGTGGAGCACCTTAGGGTGGTGTTTGAGACCTTGAGAAAGCACTCTCTCTATGTGAAAAAGGAGAAGTCTGAGTTTTGCCAGCAGGAGATTATGTTTTTAGGTCACAAAGTTAGCAGTGGCAGAATACGAATGGATGAGAGGAAGATCCAAGCCATTGTTGAATGGCAAGCCCCTACGAAGGTCGTAGAGTTGTGGTCATTCTTAGGACTGGCCAATTATTATAGACGGTTCATCAAGGGATATAGCAAGATGATGAGTCTTTTGACAGATCTCTCGAAAAATGACAAGAAATGGGTGTGGTCTAATAAATGTGAGCGAGCTTTTCAAGAAATCAAGGAGGCAGTGACATCCGAGCCAGTGTTGAGACTGCCAAATTTCAAGCTACCATTTGAAGTTCACACGGATGCCTCAGACCGAGCCATTGGAGGGGTGTTGGTCCAAGAAGGACACCCTATTGCTTATAAAAGCCGCAAGCTGAAGGATGCGAAAATGCGATATTCAGCTCATGAGAAGGAGATGACGGCGATTGTGCATTGTTTGGAGGTGTGGAAGTACTATCTGTTGGGAACGAAATTTATGGTGGTGACAGACAATGTGGCTAACACTTATTTCAAGACACAGAAGAAGCTGAGCCCGAAGCAGGCACGATGGCAAGAATTTCTTGCAGAGTTCGATTTCACCTGGGTACATAGACCAGGAAGGAAGAACCAGGTGGCGGATGCGCTGAGTCGTAAGATAGTCCAGTCTTATGTTGCTTCATTATCCGCTATTGAGACTAACCTAATTGACAGGATAAGGCAGCAGGCATCAGTGGATAAGACTTAAGAACAGCTCAGGGAGAACGTTAAATTGGGCAAAGTTCGTAGGTATTGGCTTGAGGAGGATTTGCTGTATGCCAAAGGTAATCGACTCTATGTTCCATCTGGCAGGGGATTAAGAAAAGAGTTGCTGAGAGAAACCCACGACCCTCAGTGGGCATGACATCCTGGAGTGGAGAGGATGTTGGCATTGTTGTCCAGGACATATTTTTGGCCGAAGATGGAGGAAGATATCGAAGTATATGTCCGCACATGTCACATATGCCAGATTGATAAGACCGAGAGGAAGAAGCAAGCGAGTTTGCTTCAACCACTGCCTATCTCGGAGAGGATATGGAAATCCGTTTCAACCACTGCAGCCCCACATGCATGTACCGCACATGAAGCTGTAGAGTTATTTTTAAATCATGTGGTGAAGATCTTTGGATTGCCCAAGGATATAGTGAGCGATCGGGATACTTGGTTTACTGAGAGATTCTGGACTTACTTGTTCAAGTTGATAGGTTCAGAATTAAAGTTTCAACGACTAATCATCCGTAGACAGATGGCCAGACGGAGTGGATTAATGCATTGTTGGAAGAATACTTGAGGCACTATGTGACCGCGAGCCAAAAGAATTGGGTGAGTTTGCTCGATTCCGCATAGTTTTGCTATAATATGCATAGATCATCTTCCACGGGTATGAGTCCAGCGGAGTTAGTATTTGGACATTAACCTACTACACCTTTGGAAATAGCAAAGACTAAGTCCTAAGGGGAATGCCCAGCGGCATACAGATTTGTGCAAGACCGTCAGGAGTTGATGGAACAGGCTAGGGAGAGCTTGGAAAAGGCACAAATGAGGATGGTGAAATATGCGGATCAACATAGGCGGGCACTAGAATTTGAGGTGGGTGACAAGGTGTTGCTCAAACTGATGCCTCAGATATGGAGAAAAGTCACAGACAAGTGGTATCACAAAGGTCTAGTATAAAAATACTATAGCCCTTTTGAAGTTATAAAGCGGGTAGGCGCGGTGGCTTATTAGCTGAAACTGCCAGAGAGGATGAAGTTGCATCCTACTTTTCACATGAGCTTTTTGAAGCTTACCACGAAGATATTGCTCTTGGAGAGACAACAGGTAAGGAAAGCTCCACCTACTATGAGAAGCCATTTTGAGAAGAAGGTGGCGAAGATACTCGACCACAAGGTTGAGGGAGCTAGTAGGAAGAATCAGAGAACCTACTACTTAGTGCAATGGGAAGGTGAAGATGAGGCAGACGCTACTTGGGAGAAAGACACTTCTTTGTGGCAATTCGAGGATGAGATCAAGGCGTATTTAGAGCTCATTCCGATGAGGGCATCGGCCTCCTCCGACAGGGGGAGGGTTTGTTAGACCCTAACTACTTGATCAGGCGCCCAGCTCGCAAGGGATCGACTGGGGGCGCTTTGACAAGTGCGGAGCACGGGAAAGCTTTGCACAGGGCGCGCAGCAAAACAGGCAAGACAGGCACTTGGCTTGGGCAGATTGCCAAGCATGAAAGGGAGACTCTACCGGATGATGATCGTAGTTTGCGGGTGGCAAGCTAACTTATCAATACTCTAGAAACGTGAACCAAGTGGTTGACAACGGCCATAGCAAAGATCGTGCTGTCGTGGGAGACGGGCGCGAGAGCTAAGGTGAATCCTTAAAAATCGAGATAAGGATGAATACGGGTCATAAGCCGGGATAAGCGGAGAAGTCTTGACAAATCGAATCACTGGAGATTATCACGGATATAAACTCTGAAGAGTATTAAGGTGGCGATCATCCGGAGAGTCCTTAGTTTAATGAGAATTAATCCTATAGAGTTTCTGTTGTAATCAAACTCAGTTGCCTACATGAGGGGGATGTCCTCACTTGCCTATATAAACCCCAAGGGAGGGGGTAGAATGTTTTCATTCATCACTTAATGAGAGAATCATTCAGAGAGAAAGAGAGTGATAGATAAGAGCAGTCTTCTTGGCTAAATATTGTATTCCTTTTTATTGCGGATTAATAGAAATGCTCTTTTCTCTAAAAGCTTGAGTGTTCTTTGCTTTATTGATATACTTTGTCGAGTCATCTTTCTGCTCGAGTGTTATATCGCTGCGTATTGACCCGGATTTGGGTTAGTGTGGAGATTGGTTGTATTAAGTTATGGGGAACTTAGGCCATCATTGGGAAAAGTTCTATATGAGAGAACGACCCTGTGACATACAGGGAGAATGGTGGAGAAGTATTGAGACTGAGCTGAGATCTGAGGCTAGAGCTGACACTTAGAAGAGAAGAAACAATAAAGTGAAGAAGAGGTGAAACCGAGAAGAGAGGGGGGAAACATTCCTCGGCATGGGGACAGAGTTGCAGTCACCACTGCTGCATTCTGGTTCATTATCTTCTGTCGCCATTGACACATCGTTCACCAGCTGCCATTTTTCCTGTTCCAGAACCAAAGTCACCGTCTTCACTTAACCTTTCTGCACGACGTCACTACCCCTTCGATATTCTTCTATTACTACCCAACCAGCATTGGTTCCTACACAAGAATCCATAACTTCTTGGCTTGCTGCCGAGTGCCTCTGGCACCAAAGCTCCCCGCCGCTGAGCTTCCCCTGTTTCACTCCCACAAATAGAACTTATACCCTTGTCACTACTAACCGCTTCTGCTGTCCGACGGCGTCCTTGGAATTTATCGAGCTCGGGTCCTCCAGCAGCAAGTTCTTGTCTTTTGCTGATTGCTATCGTCCCTACATTTTATATTGCAGCAACAAAACCACCCTTTTTGTTGTGCACCCTTTAGAAGCTCGACCTCCTTAGGAAGCTACTGAAGATGATGAAAACGGAAAGGCTGAAACAGTAGGAATAAGTCAACTTCAAGTACTGGCTTCTCCTTTATAACTGGGTGAACGGTGTGAAACGAAGGGGACGAGTGGAAGGAGAATATGGAAAGCCTGCTGCCAATGATTTTGATTCAGGAAAGAAGACCTGGACACATGGAAGGAAATGCTAGCAGAAAACTGATGACCAGAGCTGAAACAGAGGTGAACAGGGGCGCTGAAAACAGTGGCAGGTGGAGGACGTCGGAGTTGGCTAATATCTGGAGGAAGAGGGAAGACCGAAAGAGAAAGGAGAAGGAAGAGTAGTGAGGTGTGATGCTTCGCGGGAAAGAATGAAGCAAATCGGTCAGGGAGGCGATGAACAGAAGACGACGAGAGAAAGAAAGAAATAGGAGAAAGAAAAAGAAATGGTGGGAAAGATTCAAATGTCTGAGAAGAAAAAAAAAGGAGAGAGTATATATATATATATATATATATATATATATATATATATATATAAAATAGAAAAGAGCTACATAGGTTTGAAAATTGGGAAAAATCCAAGGAAGATAGTTCGAAAATATTTATTCAAAAAATTTAGAGAAATAAGAAGAGTGGACCGGACTCGCCGACTCGCAACGTCGAGGTAACCGAAGACTACAAACAGTCATCGAGGTAAGAAAAATTCTCATTGCTGCTAGAGATAAATATGTGTAATTTTCATATATTTGTAGATATAAATTTTTAGGCTGAATTTCCCAATATTGAAATTACATAAAAATCTAGGGTGAATTTATGGCTCTGAAACTTAGAGGTTTTAGCCTGGTTGATCAGCTTAATTTTACCAATCGAATTTAAGTAGTTTGCATGGATTCTGATATGGCATAAATTCTATTTAAAACCGAAAATATTAAATTTGTAAAATGTCCATAAACTGTTTTCTGGGATTTTATTCGAAAAGGGGTTAGTCAGCCTGTTTTGAATTGTTTTGTGAAACAAACTGAATTTATATGTGATTTAAGGAAAAATGAACAGTTTATAAAGAAATATTGATAAGATGTGTTAGAGCGTGTGCTGACTGTGTGTCACGCGGTCTAACTCGCATTGATTTTGAGATAAAGGCATTGGTGAGATTATGCTACATTGTTAATGTTACCGTGTAACGATGTCACAGCAGTCGTTGTTTGTGGGCCCACAGGGGTGGCTATGGTCGGTTGGACTAGTCCGTTACATCAGTGGTGAACTGTTTTTGTTTCTGTGGTCCACGAGTATGATGTACCGTGTTTTTGATTCCTTTTCTAGTCTTCGAACATTCTGATTGTGAGCCAATTGGGTAGCTGACCACTCTCACGGCGATTGACATCTCGGCACACCTGACCCGTGAATTGTTCGGAGTCACCGACATTAGCCAATTGTCATTTCTGATATTCGATATAGTATGTCTGCTTTGTCTCGTCTATTTGAACTTCTGAATTAACTGTGTGATTTTATTTCATATGGAATTGAATATTTTAATGCATAAAAGACCGTGGGGGCCACCTCTTGAATCATGCAGGACCAAAGTGTCACACCGTCATCACTTTTAAAAGCTGTTTAAAGTTTAAGAAAACGGTATTGGTTACAGTTCCATTTTCATACTGAAATTGCCATGGATTTTTTTACTTTGATTTTTCGGAACTGACAATGCCTCTGTGTTTATTTAAAATATTTTTTGAACTGTCTGCATGGATCGAGATATTCTAGAAATCTATTTATTTTCCTACTCAAAGCTCTGAATTTTTTATATTTATCATAGTAGCTAATTTTACTACCGATATATGTTCTGTTTCTGAAATCTGTTTTTGATATTTGTGAATTTACCGAACTATTTATTCTGTGAAGATGTTTCGGATTTGACAAATACATATATATATATATATGTATCTTAGGTAATATATTTATCTACTTGCTATTGGGTTTTTCTTACTAAGCATGTTGAGTTCACCCCCTTATTTTCCTCCACAGAGCCCCACTGTAGTTTAGCACGCTTCCGTTAGTAAGGCATGTCGCACATCTATGGTTCCACGAAGTATTATTCTACGTTGTAGGTATACCCAATAATGCAAACGAGATGTGTTTGGAGAATGTGAATATATTTTATTTAAATTTGTTAAAAAGAAAGAAAATTAATCAGATTAAGTATTGTTCTGACCTAATATCGACTTGTAGCCCAACCAAAATATCCGTAAATTTGGGTCGTTACAGCCACTGGCCTTCACCTATTCCATCTCTGTCTCCCTCTAACGTCTCTCACAAGCTTCAGTTGCCATCATCATCTCGCCAACCTTCTGTCTCTCATTTGAATCTCGAAAGAAAAGGAAAGTGAAAAGGGAATTAAAGAAGTTAGAGGTGGATAGAAGGCCGAGAGAGAGAGAGTACAAAACTAAGGGAAAGAATAGGGAATAAGTGTTGATTTGTGATTGGTTTATAGGTAGTAAACAGAGGCAATTCACGGTGGTGTAGGGGTTGATCATGGAGGCTAGGAAAAAAAAGGCTAAGAGAAGACCTAAGAAATAGAGGTGAAAACTGAAGCAAAATTTACTAGGATAGAATCTGGAATGGACGTGCTGCTGTGGAGAAAAGAAAAACTAAAACAATGAATGACAGATCGATGGTGGTTGAGCATCGAGTAGGAGCAGAGGTAGACGCTGGAATGCTGGGAGAAGGCGAGCTAGAACGTGGATGAACAGAGAAAGAGAGACCAGCGTTGGATGGAACTGTCAACGATGGAGGAGTGGCAGCATCGAAGGTTTGGAAAAAGGTGGTGAACAGTGGCCAGTATCAAAAAAATAAGGAAGAAAGAAAAGAAAGAAATAAAGCCAGGAAAGGAAAGAAGGTTTAAAAAAAAAGGAAGAAGAAATATTATTTATATTTATATAAGATTATATATATATATATAAATAAAAATTTTTGGAAATAGGAAAGAAGGCACGGAGAAATTGAGAAAAACGAGGGAAGAAGCTTCGAGGAAATTAACCAAGCAGACTGGACCCATTGACTCCAGTCACTAAAGACATTGTGAACTACGAATAGACACCAAGGTAAGGGATTTATTCAAGCTTTTAGAGATAACTGTACGTATTTTATGATCTCAAGTAGCTAAATAGATACCGTAGAGAAAATACTTAATGAAAAATCTAGGTAAAAACTTAGAGATAGAAAATCTCATATTACCCCTACCTATAGACTGAATCGTACCATTAAGTGTTGAAAAATAATAAATGCATAAATTACATGTTTTCAATGTTTTCATCATTGAATACTGCTTCCAACGATATATGGATATGTTGGCTATTGTTTCTACTATCTGCATAAAATAGCATGTTTTACGAAGTTAAGCGTGCTTGAGTGGGAGAAATTCCACGATGGTTGACCTCCCGGGAAGTCTCCACTCACATATCGTTTATGCACTATTTTATACAGAACATTGATTTTTATATCATTTTTTTAAAAAATTGAACCACCTATTAGATTTTCGAATGAAATAGTACTAGAGGCCTCGTGTAGACTGTGTGTCATACTGAATTGCTTGCACTGGATTTTAAATGATTTATGAGTAAAATCGTACTAGTGCTGTCGTGTATTGCTGTGTGATCTTACACTGACCTACTCGCACTGAATTTTGAGACAAGGTGATGGTTGATATTGATGCTGGGGGATAAATTCTTGAGATTACTCAGTGCCCTTAGTCATATTGTATTGTATCGAGGTCTATGGAGTACGCTGTACCGTGTGGATGCAAATGGAGTACGTTGCACTGTGCATTGAGTCTATGGACTATCGTATCATATTGATTGTATTGTATCGATTGGCCAACAGGCTGAATTGACCCATCCCCCTGAGGCTCATGGCACCCTTGCACACCTAGCCCGTGATTGCTTGGAGTCACTGACTATGGCCATATGTCCACTGTATCGTTATTGATTGAATCCCAGCCTAGTCTCCAGTGAACTAAATTGTTTATTAAACGTATTGAAAGTGAATTGAACCGTTTACTGATTGAATGAAACGTTTTAAGGAAACAATTTCAAGTGTTTTATTTGCATCGATTGAACAAAAAATTGTTTCATTGTATCGACTGTATTGAATGCATATGTTTTACAAGTGTTAAAGTATTGTATTGAAAATAGATCGTTAGTGGAAGTGTTTTCAAAGAAAAGTGCATCGAGTGTGAATAATTTTCATTATTATTGAATCAAATTAAATGCAAGTGTTTTACAGTGTTTATAACTGATCATGGCATGCATTATAAGCATGTAGATAATATGGTTGTCCACTGCTTACATAATTTTCTTACGAGCACGTTAAGCTCACCCTTCACTTTCCTCCACAGAGCCCCATCAGTAACTAGGACCTCTTCTGTAAGATGAATAAATTTGCACGGCCATATGTTAGCAAGGTACTCGTCCGTGGCAAAAGTATACCCAGTATAGACATTTGTTATTGTATCTAAAATTTTTGTAAGTACAGTAATGTATAGAGAAACGTGTATGGGGAATGTGAATATTTTGTAAAGCAATTATTGTGCTGATTAAATTGGAGAAGTATTTATCCTTGGTTTTATTTAAATTATTACTAAAAGAAAATTAATTTGAGTAGTCATATTTATGGTTTTAATCTGATATCGATTCATAGACCAACTAAAATGTGTGAAATTTGGGTCGCTACAACTTTAGTCATAGTTGCTCTTTAGTCACTTTAGCTTGCAAGATATGAAGCTGTATTTGAGAAAAAGTAACAGACTTTGGAGTTTTGAATTCCCTGATTGCGACACTCTCAATTCTTGTTCTAACTTGTCAATTACTGCTTTTCCTAACAAGATGGGGTTGCCTTATCTGCTTCTGTTGCTACATGGAAAGTGATTTGCTAGATTGATGTTTGTTGAAGGTTGTTGTATTAGGGTTTATTATAGTGGGTGTTGTAACATGGGTGTTTTAACCAGCGTCTGAACTTTTGTTTATTGTGTGTTCTTAGATTTCTACTGGTTTTAGCACTTTGTTGCTATTTGTCCCCCTTCTTATGATTTATTCTAATTAATGATATCCTTGCTTATAAAAAATAAAAAATTAATTTTTTTACCTACTATTGATAAAAAAAAACGTTTATTTAGTTTTTTTTTCTTTGTCTCTTTCCATTTAATAGCTATATCATATATCTTGAAAATCATTATGACTTTTTAGTTTGACATATGATCTCTTAAAAGGAAAAAAAATATTATAATTTTCCTTATACACAGTACATATAATCTCATTAAAGAAAGAAAAAAACGAGATTGGGAATGTAAGGCTCTTAGAAGGAACTGATAGAGGTCACATTGAGAAAGTACACCATGAGTCCACGTAGGCAACATACACCAACAAGAGGAAGTCACGTGTCACACCCAAAAGGGCCACATGGTAACCCCAGGGGCCTGGCGGTAGACCTTACCTCAGCCCAGTGGCAAATCCTTGCCGTAGGGCACTATTTCAGACCCCTACGACAGTATCCTTCTACAGAGTTTGGCGAAACACACTTCTAGCACTTAAACAACTCCAAAACAAGAATTAACCTAGGTCGGTCCAGGTATACTTGTCATGTAGGCTTATTTATGATTACCAATTTACTCATATCTATAAATACCTCACAAGTCTTATGAAAAAAACCTTAAGCTCTACCATACTTAAGAACTCTGCTTAAACAATTTTCTGACTTAAGCATCACAGTGTGCATTCAAGGACAGATCCATGAGCCTCTTTAACTTCTACTTTTTTTAAAAAAAACTTTTGGTATACTTGAAGAAAAAGACTCAGACACACGTGTTAGCATCTACTAATTGTTGTTTAGAGCAATAATAGTTGTCGTCGTCTGTGTGAATCAAACATAAAGGCCAAGTTTTTCAATGAAATGGTGAGAACATGCTCAACAACAGCAGCTAACTTATAATGAAAAGTTTGTGAGTTCTCCCAACTGACCTTTGAGAAGAGAAGGGTAGATAGGAGATGGAGAGTAGGCTACCACGGTTTTCTTGGCGTAGTTTGAGGCTTTGAAATAGTAGAATGTGGAGACCACTCAAACACTTCAGTGCTAGAACATAGAAATCACTCTTGCTTTGAAAGCTACAGTGAAATTCTTCAAGAATGCTTTGTCACAATTCAGTTTACCTCTAGAAGTGCAACATTTGATAGGGGTGAGTGCCCCACAACAAATGTATGAAAGAGGTCAGCCATCTACTGCAGTGAACTTTGGACAACATGATTGGGAGCTGATGGGGAGTCTTTCACACACTCTCAGTATCAACAGAACTCTATCGTAGAGGTCAAGCCATAGGAATTCATGATTGAGATGGGGCAATAAAATGTTTCTGTAGGGGTCAGGGTACAAAACCCTATTGCAGGAGTTGGGGACTAGACTTCTGCTGCAAAGGTTGGCGTTAGAACTTTGCTGTAGAGGTT
The DNA here is from genome assembly GCA_033439115.1 of Firmiana major. NCBI lineage: Eukaryota > Viridiplantae > Streptophyta > Magnoliopsida > Malvales > Malvaceae > Firmiana > Firmiana major. The sequence goes on along the minus strand of CM065913.1, from coordinate 30,706,943 downwards.
AGGTGACAGACGTCTGCCACAGGGTTTAGACAATAAAACTCTAAGGGAATAGACCTAGGGAGCCATGAAGGTAGAATTTCCCTTCGGCAGGCAAGGTGCGACAGACTTGTTAGGCAAACGGTCATGAGTCTTTTGATTATCTTGAGTGTTTAAGATCGAATCACGAAATGAGAGGTGTTGGAAGAAAATACAAGGAGTAAAAGCCTGGGTGAGTGCTGGATAAGAGGAACATGGAGGTCCTTAGCAAAGAGATAAATTACACATGGGACCTTGAGATAGAGAACAGGGAACACCCTCGTGGTATGGCTCAGTAAAGGCCAAAAATTGAACCCAGGAATAAAGAAAAAGGGATCTTCGTTCTAATTATTTAGATTCATCTAACATGGAGGAATGGGAGATTCATTCAGTGTTCGACCCAGAAGATATAGAGGAAGTAGTAGAAAGAGTCCAGGCAAAGAAAAAAAATGGTGTTCATTAAGGATAGTCGAAAAAGGAGAATCTCCTTTAGTTAAGAGATTATGAGGAAGCCACTGCCAAAGAAGTTTAAGGTGCCCCTGATTACTACTTATGCCAACAAAACCGACCCATATGATCACATGCAAACTTACGAGTCATTGATGTTACTCCATGGATAGGAGGATGGGATAATGTGCAGGGCCTTCTCATTCACGTTGACAGGACATGCCATGAAATGGTTTAATCGGTTGAAAGAAGGCTCTATCTCCTCTTTCAACCAGTTGCAGAGAGACTTTCTCAAAGCTTTCATGATCAATAGCCAACGAAAAAAGGACGTCATTTACTTGCTAACAGTTAAGCAGGGAAACAATGAGTCCCTAAAAAGCTATGTAAATCAGTTTTGAGATGCTACTTTGAAGTTAAAAGATTTGCAAGTTAGGGTTGCTATGGTGTAATACTGTAAGGGACAAGCTCTAAGAAGTTACAAAAATCTTTGTCCATAAACCAGCCCATGACATCTCAAATCTGTTCGCTAAAATGAACAAGTACATTGCTTAAGAGGAACTGATAAGGACTGTAACGACCCTAGACCATTGAAAATCGGGGGAAATTTTTTTTTTTAATTTAATTTACCCACTTATTCCCTTATTCACTTAGGTTGTATTCCTGTGCAGTGTCAAAACACTTTTCCTTATTCTTTATTCGTAATTATAATCAATTTCCATACTTTAACTTATATGGCCGATAGAAATTTAGGCAGCATTACGACTTACATATGAGCCTACCCACCTGCAATTCAGTTATTTTCGACAATCCTAGATATCCATAACTACCAAGCATGCTTTCCAACGATCCTAGATATCGATTTCGATTTAATACTAGCCATCTCAAAATATACACCCAAAATAATATTGTTTACATCGCTTTCCTTACAAATTACATCCCATTTTTTTTAATTTAATTTACCCACTTATTCCCTTATTCACTTAGGTTGTATTCCTATGCAGTGTCAAAACACTTTTCCTTATTCTTTATTCGTAATTATAATCAATTTCCATACTTTAACTTATATGGCCGATAGAAATTTCGGCAGCATAACGACTTACATATGAGTCTACCCACCTGCAATTCAATTGTTTTCGACAATCCTAGATATCCACAACTACCAAGCATGCTTTCCAACGATCCTAGACATCGATTTCGATTTAATACTAGCCATCTCAAAATATACACCCAAAATAATATTGTTTACATCGTTTTCCTTACAAATTACATCCCAACAAAAATATTCCCAATATACGTGTCTGTGCGTACAGATATGTCTGGTACAGGAATGTAAATGTATACCTTTCTGCGTGTACAAAAGTAGCCTAAGTTAGCTCTCCCCACCAGCCTACGTCGTGTACGCGGCAGGTAGCGTCTACGGATCACTGCAATTAATCTGAGAGGTAGAGGGGTGAGCTTTCGGGAAAAAGCCTAGTAAGAAGATGTATTTAAAACGATTCCAGCAATTCAAATATGTAGAAAACATAATAGTACGTATAATGATACTTTCTGAAAACTAATATAAATGACATTCAAAGATTAAGGAAAATCAGAAACATCGAGATTCAAAACGTAATTCTTTAAGTACGTGAAACTTAACAGATATTACGTAAAACGGGTCGTACATTCAGAATTCCAAACAGGAATACATATCAAATCACATACTACAAAATCCGTTTCTGAAATCAGAGTTTAATTTTCAAATTGAGACTACATCGGCCCACATAATTATCACGCGGCAATAACAAATTCGTCACGCGGCAAATAACCAAGTTATCCTCCATAGAGGGAATTCAGAACCCGAAGGTAATTCCAGACGCCACGAAGGCGAAGTACAGGCGCCATGAAGGCGAAATACAAGTGCCACGAGGGTAAAATACAGGCGCCACGAGGGCGAAATACAGGCGCCACGCAGGCGAAATACAGGCGCCACGAAGGCGAGATACAAGCGCCACACAGGCGAGTTCAAATGCCACATAGGCGAGTCAGACGCCACAGAGGCGAAGTTGACAAGCGTAAGCATACAACATAAATATGACCCTTAGTCTCAAAACAACTATAGTTTTCATATAGAAAACATCGAAATAAAATCATCTTATTCGAAAGATCATTTCAGAAGACATGCTCTTATTCCGAAATCAAATTCAGTTATATACAATTATTCAAAAACATAAATATAGAGAACATAGTCTTGATCAGAAATATAGTTTAGAAACATGCATGAAAATCATACTTCATGTCTTTGCAAGCTTTCTTTATCAAGGTTCGAAAAGTAACTATTACCATTTTAAATTATATCCCCTTACCTCGATCTATCAAAATTCACGAATTCGAGTGGTGACGCCTCTTAGTACCTCCTTTAATTCCTTCTACAATCACCTACACCGAAATCGTATATTCAGCACCCTATTCGCGCGAATTGTCCGAATTGCGTTAAAATCGTAACCTATTCATTACTACTGCGTGTGTACGTATTATTGTACGTATCTAAGTCAACACGCACGTTTATATATTCTCTTACCACATTATTTTGTATGTACAATTAATGACATACACCTTATTATATAACTCTACATGTATGTACATATAAATACATATATATATACACTCCCATATGTATATATATATATATATATATATTTTTATTTGTTTTCATTCTTTCCCTATCTCATATATACATTCTTTGCATGTACATAAACTAGCACACATTCATCTTATATACACCCATATGCATATACACCTAAATATATATATATATATATATATATACATATACACTCCTATACATACATATATATTATTGTTTTCCATTTTTCCTTATCACATATACATACATATTCTTGTATGAACACAAACTAATATACACCCTTATCATATACGGCTATATGTATATACCCAATTATATATACACACATTCGTTTTACAATTTAATTTCCTTATTCTTAATCACATAAATATATATATATATATATATATATATATATATATATTGTCTATTTCACATTCACCTTAATTCACACTAACATGCTAGTGTCTACAACCCATTTATCCACATGTACATTGAATATCCATACATGTATATACATATATACACTTTACCTTATCATACTTATACACAATCACATATATATATACATGTACAATTAAATATACATATATACATTTTTCTATTCCTCATTTCACACACAACTTAATTCACACTAACAAGCCTATACCTCAAACATACAAATACATACATGTATATGGAATATACCTATTTATAAATTTACTTTGTCTCTTTTCCAAATTTCCAGCCTTTCCCCCTTTTTTCTTCCTCTCGGTTTGTTCTTCAGTCTCTCATTTTTTTCTTTTCCTTTGTGGCCCTCGGTTTCCAGCCTTCACCTCTTTAACTTGTCTCAATTTCTAGTTCCTGTTTCTGTTTCCCCCCCTCTCGGTTGCTTCTGTTCAGCCTCAATTCAGTCCCACTTCCTTTTCTCCCTCAGCTCTCGATTCCATCCCTGCACATCCTCGGTTTCTCCTTCTTCCTCAACCTCTTGGTTCTAGCCCTGCCTCTCGGTTGCTTCTTCTTCAGTCTCGGTTTCTAGCCCTGCCTCTTGGTTTCTCCTTCTTCAGTCTCGGTTTCAAGCTCCCATCTTTGGCCTCCTTCTCCCTCGGTCTCCCTCCAGCAGCAACTTTCCTGCTCTGTTTCACGTTTCCAGGGACTGCTCCTGCTTCATTTTTCAGTCTCGGTCAGCAGCAGTTCTCTCCCTCTTCCTCACGGTCCTGCTCCCAGTTTTCTTCTTCTTTCTTCCCTTCTCTTCTTTCTTCCCTTCTTTTCTTCCTCTTTTCTTTTCTCTCCCGGCCAGCAGCTCCCTCTCCTTTCTTTCTCTTTTTTTTTCCTCTTCTTTCCTTTTCTTCTTCCTCGGTAGAACCAGCTCTCCCCTTCTTTCTTCTATTCTTTTCTTCTTTCCCTTCCTTTCTTTTCTCTTTTCCCTTCCAGCTGGTTGGCCTTTCTCCCTCTTCCCCCTTTCCTTCTTCCCTTTTCTTCTTCTTCCTCTTCTCTTTTCTCTTCTTTGGTTCCCGCACAGCTCCTCTGTTTTTGATTTCCTTTTTCAATTAGCAGGAGATAGAATTGGCTTTCTTTGAAAGCCAATTCCGTACAACATATTATATATATATATATAATATTAATATATAAATATATATTATATTAACATATGTATATATATGTTATATTAGTAGGTAGATAGATATTTGTTTGTTTGTATTATTATTATTTTTTTTTGTTTTGTGTCCACTTATAAATTCTTGTCTCATGCTTTATTTATCATTTACTAATACTTATATATTAAATAATATACATTACATAATATATATATATAAATATATATTTGTTATATATATATATATATATTATTACCTATCTATTTAAATGTCATGTATATTTATACATACATGTACGCCTATGTAGATATTTCTATATATACACATTTTCTTGTAAAATTATCCAATGACATAATATCCATGTCTTCCATGAAACTCTTCTTATTTCGAAAATGAAATATTATCGGGATTCCATCACTCCTCACGAATTCCTGATACACGTTTTTACATCAACAGTTTTCAAGTAATAATTTAAAATTTTCCAATCCCTCCGTACTTGCATTTGCTTTATCACTTCTTGTATCTTCGGGTTCCTGATCATTCACGGGTTTCTCGGTTCCTATATTCCTCGAGCCCTACAACGAACATTCACACTTCCATTAAAATATAATATTTCCATTTTTATATAATCTAATTAAACGTAGAAAATTTGTGGGGTTTACAAGGATGGTGCAGTCTTTGGAGATAAAAGAGAAAAGGAAAAAAAGAAAGAAATACCAATGAGAGAAGTTCCTCTAAGCCCGACAAATCAGATAACGCTTTTAGGCTTAAGTACAAAAACTATTGAATGAGCTTTGAGCTACTATCTTTGTCACCATTAAAAGGACTAGATTCCTAGAGTTCCTGAAGAAAGGAACTGGGAATTTAGGGTGAAACATGGATGCCTATTATAGCTTTCATTCTATTGATGGGCACCTAATTAAGAAGTGTATGGAAGTGATGGATCAGTTAGAGAAGTTGACTCGTGATAGGAAGATCAATCACTTTCACTGGATAAGCGAAAGAACACGTTATCCTCCATGAGACCAGAGGGATAACTGCTGACAAAATAAACAGAATGATAATTGGAGGAACAAAGGTAGAAACTGACCCAGAGATGAGGAAGGACCTTGACCTAACCAGAGAGATCGCTAAGAGGATAATAAGCCAACTAGGCCAGCGATCAATGTCATTTTTATAAGAGATTCGATGACTGAAAGCTCCTCTGCATCTCGCAAGACTTATGCGAGGCAAACATATCAAATTCATGGAAGAAAAGATAGATGAGGATCCTATCATGTTTACTCTAGCAGATAGGGGAGATATTGTCACTGCTTATGATAATCTCATGGTAATCTTAGTAATGGTAGCTAAACACCCGGTTGAGAAGATTTTGGTAGACAATGAAAGTTTAATGAACTTAATCTACTAAAAATTGTTTTAAGAAGATGAATTTATTAGAAGACAAATTGAAGCCAGTTGTGATACCGCTGTATAATTTTATAAGAGAGAAGGTGATCGTGGTTAGGTCTATTCAGTTACCTATTACTCTAAGGAAAACTTGAAGGATGTGACCCAACAAGTGCTGTTCATGGTTGTGAAGTCAACTTCAGTGGCATATAATATGATTTTGGGAAGACCGTTGTTAAACAATATGAGGGTTGTAATCTCTTTTTACCACTTATTGATGAAGTTCCCTACTCCCAATAGAGTATGATAGGTGAGAAGAGATCAAAAGAAGGCTCATACATGTTACACCTCTTCCACCACCTATAAAGGAATACAGAGAAAGGAGACTTTGACGATAACTGATCCCCCAAAGCCTCAAACTATTAAAGAGATAGAAGCTATCGAGTTGGTTGAAGGAGACAAAGAAAAGAAGGCTTTGTTGAGACTCAATTAGATGAATAGACAAAGGTAGAATTAGTGGAATGTTTGAAGAAGAACTCTGATGTCTTTGCTTGGACTTCGATTGATATGCCTAGAATTAGCCTTGGAGTGATCTGCCATAAACTTAATGTCTTACCTAGAACTGAACCTGTGAAACAAAAGAAGAGAAATTTTACCCCCCCAAGATAGCATGTGATCAACAAAAAAGTTAATAGGCTTCTAGAGGCGAGCTTTATCAGAGAAGTAAATTACCAAAAATGGTTAGCTAATGTAGTAATGGTAAAAAACTCCAATGGAAAATGAAGAATGCGTGTGGACTTTACCGACTTAAACAAATCTTGTCTTAAAGATTCACATCCCTTACCCCGAATAGATAAACTAGTAAATGAAACATTGAGATATGAACTCTTAGTTTTTTAAATGCCTTTTTCATACACCACCGGATTATGATGCATCCCGAAGATAAGGAGAAAACTTATTATATAACTGATGATGAGACATACTATTATCGTGTGATCCATTTGGTTTGAAAAATGCTGGAGCCACATATCAATGAATGATTAACAAAGTCGTTAAAAACCTCTAGGGAATTACCATAGATGTAAGACCCTTAAATTCATATGTAATATCCTTATTTTTTGGTAAATTCGCATTTAATTATGTAAGGTGTATATGGATTGTGAAATGAATACACACAAGTTTTAAAGTATATAGCGAATGTAAGAAGGATATTTCCATGAGTGGAATGTGAATATATTGATTTTTGAGTGGTATGGTAAAATGGAATAAAGTTGCATGAATCTTTGTACTTTCATTTAGTTTTGTATTGTATACCTTTGGTTATACAATGAATGCACACAAGTTTTAATGTATATAAAGTATGAATGAATGCCATTTTTAAGCCTTAAAGGTGATTGGATGAGAAAATGACTATGACAACAAAATTAAGAGGTTTTGGGTGAGTTTCTGCAAAAAAATTGCAACAAAATCTAAAAAATATGAATGACAGATCGATCTCATTGAAGGAAAGATCGATCTGGAAGAGCAAAAAATGCTCTTATTCGAGCAATAGAACAAGGTCAGATCGATCTCCAATGGGGCTAGATCGATCTGCTAAGCATTCTGTGTAGAAGGAATCGATCCCTGAAGGGCCAGATCGATCTCCAAATGCTACTGACTTGGAGAAGTTCGATCTCACCCTTGAAACAGATCGATCTCCTTAAGCTACTGCCTGGAATAGATCAATCTCATGCTTAGAAGCAGATTGATCTTATTAAGCCTAAAAGGTTAGTTTCGAGAGGAAAAATGTAGGGCAGATCGATCTCATTGGAGAGCAGATCGATCTCATAGAGACAATTCTATAAATATTGGACTTCTGCACTTCAATTTTCACGAGATTCACTATTCCATTCAAGAACCAAAGCTAAACCTAACATTTCTACCATAGAAAACTTTAGTTTGCAACCAGTTTTGAGTGAGATATAGTTGAGCAAAGTTGTTCTTGGTAAAAAGGAGAGCAACATACTTGGAAACAAGAGATTGGAATCAAAGATTGAAAGAGTAAGGAGGATTTTGCCAATTTTGGTGGAAAAAGAGGAAATCTCAGCTATGTAAGATTTAATGTACCAAGTTGATATATGTTAAATTAGGTGTATTGATGAGTTTATTGGTATATGCATGAATTGTTGAAAATGAAAGGATCATGAAAAATGAGCATGATCTAGCTATTGGTGTGAAAATGAGAAAATGATGAGGAAAATGGTGTTAGCATGAATTTAATGAGGGAATATGCATGTATGGAAGATTTTAAGTTAATCTGTGAAATGCATAAATTGAAAATAAGGAGAAATGAATATAGCTATGAGGAAAATACAGCATGACACCAAAATGGGGGGAAATGGTGAGATTGATGTATTGAGTTGAGATTTGACAAATGAAATGAGTATAATACGATATACTAACGTAAATAATTTAACAGTTTCAGATAAACACATTGGAAGCTGATCGGACTGCAAGAGTAAGCAGCACCGAGGAAGAGAGGTCACTTGACGTGATCCGAGGTAAGGGAATTTTGTGGTAGCTAGACATGGCTCCACGTATTTTGAATAGCATTTCGATATTATATGCTATATGAAATCCTTTGAATAGGCATATTGTGATGATTGAGAATAAAGAGGATAAGTGTGTTTTATTTACAAATAGGGTGAAAATACCTTAGAAGCATGATGAGACTAAGATTTATGATTTTGCATGATAGAATGGCTAATGTTTTCATGTATATGCGAAAACATGCACATTTGAGTGCTTATTTGATTTGAATTGGGTGAATTGTGATTTGAATAGCTATCTATTAGGTTTTGTGTGAAAACCATAAGTGCTAGAGATTACTCGCACTATATTTTGAGATACGCATCACATAGTACTTGAGAGTATTCTCATACTAAGTTTTTAATGCGATTTATACATGTTAGAGTACTGGGAACATTGCTCGTACTCAAATTGTGATTGATGCATTATAGAATATTAGGAGCTATGCTCATACTCAGTTTTACATGATAGAGTACTGAGAGCTTAGCTCGTACTCAGTTTTCACATATTATATACTATAAAGTATTGAGAGCTTTGCTCATACTCGTATTTTTACATAACATAGTGTTGGGAGCATTGCTCACACTAGAGTTGTGATATTGTGACATGGTCATGTTGGGAGTTTTACTTGCATGTACCAATTTTGAAAAGAGCATGAAACAGCCGTGTTTGGAGCCTGTGTTGACTATGTGCCACACCGATATATATATGCTCACATGTGCAATATTTTGAGATAAGGCAGAGGGCTATCGAAATAACCCATGATATGAGGACTAAGATTCATGGTGAGCATCTCGACAATGAGGTATATCCAAGGTGTGAGGACTAAGACTCATGGCGAGCATCCTACCTTGAGATAGAGTTCATGGAGTACTGTGTACCGTGTATGTCACATGGAGTACATTGTACCGTGAGTACACGATGAGAGTGAGTTGTGAGCTAACGGCTAGGATTTGACCCACCTCCCGTTACAGCAATTGTGAGACCCTGCACACCGAGTACTGTGTAGCCTGGGATCACAAAAAATGAGTTATGATCATACACTCGGAACATGTAGTCGCCTATCTCGGTTTTCCTTTCATGTTATGCGAATCACTATTTCTTGATTGAATTATCACATGATTTTATAATATAAACATGTGAGTTTGTGAATTTTGAAAAGGGTAACCCGAGGGATGGGTGAGGCCCAGATTTTCATGTTTTAAAACATGCTGAATGCCATATGATTTTTGATTTAAATGAATGGCATGATAAATGTGATTTGTGTGAAATTACATGAGAAATGCAGTATTTATGCATATAATGCTGAGGTTGTTAAATCATCGTTTTATAACTGATGTTTTGTATCTATATATATATAGTATAAAACTTGGAGAGAGATGCATGCTTTAGATACAGAACCGGTAAGGAAATGATTTCAAGGCATGAACATAGTATTTTGTAGATAATGCGATTATCTACTTACTTGCCTGATTTCCTTACTGAGCTGTGGGCTCACCCCCTTATTATTTCCCTCTTTTCAGAGCATCCACAGTAGGTGGACACGGCTGAGGACTGATATTCTCTGATCAGCTGCATATCCATCTTGTAAGAGGTACACACATTTGACATTTTGTACTGAACAATGTATAAGCACAATTATGTAAATTAACGTACGGTCGGGATGTATATGTACAGATAAATGTATTAATGTACAAGAGTTTATATTATAGAAAAGAATACTAAATTCTATATGTGTTGTGAATAAATGTGAATGGGTGACTAATATCGAATCACAACCCAACAAAATAGTGTGGAGAGATGACAGGAGGAAAGGTAAGTAAAATGCAAAAAATTTGTGGTGATTTTGGTAGGTCACATGTGGGAGAAGGGCATGACAATAGAGGCTTATGTGGAAGGCATGATCATTAAGAGCTAAAGAGAAGAGTCTTATGCCCAACAAATGTATAAAGTGTTTGGGGTGCTGAGGGAGTTTAAACCTCAACTAATGCTCATTTGGAGTTAGGTTTGAAAAGTTTTTAGGATTCATGAACACCAACAAGGGCATTAAGGTTAATCCCGAGAAATTTCAAGCCATTATAGATATAAAGCCATCAGTTATAGTGCGAGTAGTTCAAAGGTTGACAGCAATGATAGTAGCCTTGAATTGTTTTCTGTCAAAGTCCGGTGAGAGAAGCTTACCATTCTTTAAAGCCCTACTGGGTGGAAAAATTTTTACGTGGACTGATGAATATCAAACAGCCTTTAATGGTTTGAAGCAGTAACGGAAGGAATTGCTATTGTTGATAAGACCTTAAACAAGGGGAACATTTGTTTATGTTTCTGGGAGTTAGAGACCATGTTGTTAGTACGATTTTACTGAGAAAGGTGAAATAATAGATTGTCTATTTTATGATGTAAACAATGTATTATTAGATGTCGAAACACGCTACACATTGGCCGAGAAGCTTGCAATAACCCTTGTGATGGCCTCTCAAAAGTTACACCTTTACTTTCAGGTGCATCCTATCATGGTTCTAATAGATCACCAATTGAGACAAGTTCTTTAAAAACCGAAATATTCTGGGAGATTAGTGAAGTGGACAGTTGAATTGAGATAATACGACATAACGTTCCAGCCCAAATAGGCCATTAAGGGCCAGACTTTGACAGATTTCATTGTTAAATGCATTAACCCAAAAAATAACAATGAATAAGTAGCATAGCCATAGAATTGCACGTCGATGGAGCATTAAGTGCAAATGGTAGTGGAGCTGGCATAATTCTGGTATCTCTCAATGGGAAATCTCTAGAATATTCCCTATGCTTTGGGTTCCTTAGCTCGAATAATATTGCCAAGTACGAAGCCTTGATCGCAGAAATGTAGTTGTAAGAAAAACTGTAAGTTCTCAATCTAATACCACACAGTGATTCCCAACTAGTAGTGAATTAGTTTAATGGGTAGTATGAAACTCGAGAGCTGATGTTAATCCTATATTTAAAGAAGGTCCAATCGTTGGTTCCCTTTTTCCAGAATTTTCAGCTACTGTAAGTTAATCGGTTCGAGAACACACATGCAGACTCATTGTCTAAACTAGCTTCTGCTAATGAGACCAACAGAAGAGTGGTGAAAGTAAAGAGGTTAGAAAAGTCTAGAATTGAGGAGTCTGATGTGTATGGCATTGAAGTTGGAGATGATTAAAGGATGTCGTTTAAGCAACACTTAACCAAAGGCACAATTTTCAATGACAAAGAAGAAGCTCAACGTTTGAAAATACAAGAGGCAAAATTCACATTGATAAATAGGTAGCTATACAAGAAAGGATATATGTACCTTTATTGAATTGTTTGGGTCCAGAGCAAACCAATTATGTCTTGGCAAAAGTACATAAACGAATCTGTAGTGAACACTTGGGAGCAAGAGTCCTCACTTTCAAAATACTATGGTCCGGATTTTATTAGCCAACTTTAAAGAAGGATGCGATAGATAAGGTCCGCAAGTGTGATATGCATCAAAAGTTTGCACCAATAATGGTGTCCTTGGCAACCCTACTTTTGAGCACGATACAACCGATGCCCTTTGCACAATGAAGGCTAGACATCTTGGGACCTTTTTCTCTAACTACAGGCCAAAAAAAGTTTCGATTAGTAGGCACCGACTATTTTACCAAATTGATAGAGGCAGAAGCATTGGCTACTTTCACTGAGAAGAAGGATAAAGCAATGGTCTTGAAAGATGTCATTTGTCGATTTAGGATTCCACACATCTTGATATCCGCAAGCTAATGGGCAAGCAGAAGTTAGTAACAGAACCATTCTCCGCAGGTTGAAAACCAAGCAAGACAAAGCTAAAGGATCTCGGGTGGATGAATTGCCTAGTGTTTTATCAGCATATTGAACACTAATCGAGTGTCAATCGAAGAAACACCTTTCAACCTGGTGTTTGGTACTAAAGCCTTAATCCTACTTGGGATTGGGGCACTCTCATCGAAGGTGGTTCCGTTAGTAGAATAAGATTATTCACAAGGGTTACGAGAAAACTTCGATATGCTTTACAAACATTGAGAAATGGCAACTATTTGGTTTGTGTCCTATCACCAGAGAGTGGCTAATTACTATAACAACCGAGTCAAAGATAAACCCATGAATGAGGGAGACTTGGTATTAAGAAAGTCCTTCATAACCAATGCTTTCAAAGAAGATGAGAAACTTTGAGCAAATTAGGAATGTTCATACAAAATCAAAAGAATGATTGGGACTAGTACTTGTGCCTTGGAGACCTTGCAAAGAAAAAAGATAAGGAAGACCTGGAATTCAAACCTTTTAAAGTTATATTGGAATTTATTACTTTATGCACTGGAATTGTGTTTACTCTTTATTAAACTTTAGTGTTGTCATGTTTTTCATGTTATTGTTTGTTATTTTGAATATGTTGTCACAAGATATTGTCATTTAACTATTTATGCAATGGATAAGTCGAGGAAACTCCTTATTTTCATTTATTCTTCTAACTCTCGTGAATGGACATAAATCTTGTGACAAGAATAATGAAAACGTGCCATAGAGCTAAAAGGGTGAAATACATCACGGCGGCCAAGCACCCGAAGAAAACATGTAAGAGTACAGAGGCGCGAAATGTGTCACGGCAGCCAGGTACCCAAAGAAAATATGCTATAGTGCTAAAGGCAAGAAATGCATCACTGTGGCCAGGCATCGAAGAAAACGTGCAATAGTGCTAGAGGCGCGAAATACGTCAAGGTGGCCAAGCACCTTAAGAGAAAGTTCGATTGTGCCAGAGGCATGAAATATGTCACAGTGGCTAGCACCTGAAGAAAATGTGCCATGGTGCCAAATGCATGAAATGTGTCATGGTGGCCAGGCACTTGAAGAAAACATTTCAAGTACTAGAGGCGCGAAATGCGTCACAGTGACTAAGCACTCGAAGAAAACATTCCATAGTGCCAAAGGTACGAAATGCGCCACAGCGGCTAGGTACCCGAAGAAAAGGTACACCTGAATAGAAAGTTCTTCCTAAAATATTTCCATCTTTTACTAAAAACTTAGGGATCACAGAGCATACATTCATAAGAAGAGCACGATAAACAACAATGGGAGAAGTAAAACATAAAATAAAGTACATACATCATGGAAGGAAAACAATATCATAAAAATTCCATAAATCAAACTAAAAAAATTAACATTTGAAAAAGTTATACTATATCCATTACAATGTATATACTCAAAAGAAAAATGCAGGAAAAGAGCAATAATCAATCCACATCGATGGGATCAGTAGCAATAACAGCCTGAGGCTCAGTCCCTTATCTTAAGTGCAATCTTGAGCATGTGGGACATCTGATGCTGGCAGATCCTCAGCATCCATTCCATCATGGGCGTTGATTGGCTCAAGAGCATCATCAGGATTTAAAAGCTCTCAGGCCCAGTCAAGTTAGCCAAAAGTTATCATAAGCACCTCTCTTCAAGAACTTAATTGGAGGCTTAAAGTCAGGCTTGTAATCAGTCCAATCAAAAGCCTCAAATAATAAAGCCTCGAGCATGTGTAAAAGTTCAGGAAATTTCTCGCCTTCCTTTTGGTTCTTCGGACAAGATCGAACAAAGTAAAAATCGTATTTCACAAACCAAGCCAAATAGTCCTATTTTCTCTAAAAGCACTCTTTAAAAAGTCGATATTCCTTTATAGCCTCTGCCCTGATACGATCAACCTTGGCACAGCTAAGGGAGGAAGCAAGTCAACTCTCTAGTTTAGTAATATGTTGCTATAACTCCTGGTTGCGATCAATTAAACCCTTAAAATCAATAAAAAGAGAATCGTACTTAAACTGCAACTTTTCTAGCTCTACTTCGATTTTTGAAGATCCTCCTTAAATTTGTTAATCTTAACAGTCTCTACTGTAAAGTCCTTTTTATGTCAACTGTTGGGATACTTTTGTAAGTTCCTCCTTCAAACCTCTCACCACCTCTTGTAACCCAACCAATTGGTTATTTGTATTATTCAGCTCCATGTTTCTATCCCTCAACTTTTTAAGCTCTTTCTCTATCTGAGTACGGTATGCACGGTGCTAAGCATTAACCACGATGGTCCTTTGCAAGGCTTGAAAACAAAATAAGATGAGATTTTAAATCCAAGGAATGAAATAAACACAAGATAACAAAAAAATAGAAATCGAAAGGTTACCCCATTGCTTCCAAATTAGCTAGGTTCCGGCCTTCTAAAAAGTTCATGAAAAGCTATTGCTCATCTCGAAGAAGGATTTTGGCTTAACCCAACTGAGCAGCTACCTTAAGGGTCTCCAAGGTGTCAATGTCATGCATTCTAGGATACACTTAAAATTTCAAACTCCTCACCGTGTAGCCCCTGTCTACTTATTGAGGCTTTTTGTTTATGGGAGTTATTTTTGGAAAGATGGGCCTATTCATCATTGCTCCCTCTATGTACAGATTCCTCTAATTCTTTCTATAGGGCAAGATCACATTGCATTCAGTATGATCTTGGACTTGATCATTCGAAAGACTCTTGACTCGAAGATTTAGAAGTTCATCGAGAATGTGAGGATGCCTTCCTTTTTTTCCTTTAGAACTACTCCCAAGAATTAAAGTAAGAGTTGGATGTAGGATTAGCTGCCTAGAAGGAAGGGGAGTCAAAACTCACGATGGAGGTCATGGAGTTGTAGTGTGGCCTTGCTTAGGAATAGAAACTTAAGAGTGAAACCTATTTTCATAAGTTTTGTTAGATGAACCCTCATACACTCTCTTGCAAATGAAAGCATGCCTAGCGTTGCTCATCTCTGCAAAAAGAAAAAGATGAAAACCATTAGAGCCATTGGGTAAGCAAATAATAACAGACGTTAAAGCAAAAATGAAAAAAGAACAGAAAAGGTTACCATTTGGAGAATTAAGATAATCTTAAAGGGAATCTATATTTAGTGATTTATCTTCCAAAAGAACGATGAAAGTATAACCAAATCCTTCCCAATCTCCCCTGTCATCGAGAGGATCATGTTCAAAACTAAATTCCCTACTCATGCTCCCTACATTCTCTTGTGATCTTAGGGTTTCAGAGTTTGGTTCGGGAGGAACAAGTGACAAAAGGTATGGAAGGTTAGCAGGGTAACAGTGGACACATTTTCTAAACCCTAACTGGCAGCGGCAAGATTCTTATTGGAAAGGAAATTGTAAAAGTTAATTGAATCATTTATAAGTGGTTAATCGATGGATGAAGAAAGTTATTTTTTGAGATTCATAATACAATGACCTTTTGGGATTCCCCGTTCGGTCACCAACGTGTCAGAAATCCTAAGTCATTGGGTATTTCTATGATGAGCAATTCTGACTTGAACCCATGAAGCTTATTGGGAAGTTTTTGGAATAATCTATTGGAAAACCTAGGCTATGACACCCTCTGAATAGAGTAAGGAACTGAAATGGAACTGTACCGAAACCTAAAAGAGGTTAAAAAAAGGGAGAAAAAAGTAGGGATACCTTTCATCTGGCAATGCATGGTGAAACCTATCAGTTGCATCTAGTCGTGAGGTGTAACTGATGAGGACCAATTCCTCATTCTCTAAGGAATGATACTTCGAAGTTAGATTTTGGAAAGCGAAGCCCTAACTCTAACGATCTTAAAGAAACCACCTTGCTTGACACACTAAGTAAACCACCCTATTCAAGACCCAGAAGCCTATAAGCATACCTATCGGGTAATGGGAATCTATGCCAAATATATTGAAGATCAGCCACTGTTAAAGTGGAGTTGAGACCCAACTCTAAATGCTTTCCTACACCATGACCACCATGATTGAACACCAAACAGGCATAAGACTAACCCAAAAAAGTCTGAAGGACCCAACAACTGACTAGAGGGTTGCTAGAGGGTGTAGACGATAGGGTTTCAGGGTGTCAACTCAAGGTGCAACATGGTGTAGGTGATAAGGCTTTAGGGTTTCAACTTAGAGTGCAACAGGGAATATGCGACAGGGTTTCAAGGTTTTAATTCAGGGTTGTTATAGGGTGTAGGTGTAATACCCATAGTTTACACGTATCTCTTATAAGGCTATGATGTATATGCATATTGTTGCAGGTGTATAGATAATAAATGATGTAGGGATTATGAAATTTAATGTACAATCCATGATTTCAAGTGGTGTGCACAAGTTTTATTGTCTATGAATTATATGGAATGGATACTATTATATGTTAGTAATGTACGGAATGTGAAATGAGGTATTAGGTAAATAAGGATAAGTTACACATTGGGAATCTGTAAAAAATTGCAGTAATGTGGGTGCAGGGAAAGAGCAGATCGATCTCCCATGAATGAGAGATCGATCCCCTCTCATGAAATGTCGAGTATTAGTTCAATTGGGACAGGGCAGATCGATCTCATAACAAGGCAGATCGATCTCCTTAAGCCTCGGTCTGGAAGAAATCGATCTCTAACAAGGAACAGTCGATCTCCAAATGTCTCAGGTTGAAACAGATCGATCTTGTAGCAGGTAATCTAAGTGGTTGGAGTAGTTGAACCACAAGCAGATCGATCTCCACCAAGCACCAGATCGATCTCCTAGGATTTGTCTATATAAGAATCATGACTTTTGGACTGGAACATGTTTTCCTCTTTCCTAAACACTCCAACACTCACCATTTTTACCCAAAACCAAGCTTTCTCACTCTAGAGAACACTACATTCCCAACAGATTTGGAGGAAGCTTAAAGAGGCAAAATTGTTATTTGAAGAGAAAAGAATAATATATCCAAAAATCTAAAGTATGGATTGCTTAAGGAAAAGAGTTAAGCATCCCACAAGTTTTGTCTAGAGAAAGGGGCAAGCTAGGTAAGTCTTTAAAACCCTCAACTCCAAGCATGATGTTTTAGGTGATTTTAGGAGTTGATGAATGCATATTGTGTTAGTAAAAAATGGCTAAGATGCATAGAACTCACTTGATCTAAAATGTACCTAGAAAAGAGATAGATTGAGTTTGCTATTGTGATGATCTTGGAGTACTATGATATTGGTGGTGTTGAGTGAATGATTTTAGATGAATTTACAAAGAAATATTAAGGTGAAATACGATAAAAGGCTTGAGAAGCATGAGTAGGTAAGTAAATGACAATGTGAATGTTTAGAAGAAGAAAAAGGAAAATGACTTAATGATTTATACGTGTAGATTGGAATACATTGAAATATGATTAACCCGGATCGCGAACGGAGCAAATGAGACGAAGGAGATACAAGCGCGATTCGAGGTAAGGGATTGTATGTTCACGATAGAGATATTCGTACGTATTTTTGCAGTGATTTTAGTAGTTATGACGCTAGTTATATTATGTTTAGCTATTGAGCCATGAAGAGATATGAAAGTATGAAATGTATTATGGTATAAATTGTGAAAATGGGATGCGGGAAGGAAAATAACATGACATGCATTTTTTTAATATTTTTACAACTATATGTTGTCACTGTGACTAAGAGATGATGAAGGATAGATTGGCTAGTTTTACATGTTTTGCATGGATCAGCATGCTACGTCAACAAACATGATTTAGTTTCCTTTTTGAGAAAATAGTCATCTATCCGATTTGAAATATAAAAAGGTGTTGGAGCCTTAGCTCACACCAGCTTTTAATGATTTTGACTATGCTGGAGATTTTACTCGCATATGTTTTCATGATTTGATAAATTGTACTGGAGCGTAGCTCGTACGTGCTTTTATTATGATGATAATGTGTTAGAGCCTAGCTCACATGATGATTTTTGAGATGATACAGTGCTAGAAGCAGTTGCTGGCACTGAGAGATACCACGCTAGAGCCTTGCAGAGACTGTGTGTCATGCTGATTCTGCTCGTCTGGTATATGAGACATGGGTTAGGATGAAGAGTCCATCGTTGTAGGGTGGATAGACTAGGTCCATGGGCATACGTTGTGCCCTGTAGTTGTCCAGGGAATACTATGTACCGTGCTATGTGCACGTGGGTACGAGTATCGCGTAGATGACACAATGAGTACGTTGTACCGTGAGTCCATGTGATATGATAAGGAAGATGATGATGATAATTAAGATGAGTTGAAGGGTAGGACTGACCCATCCCCCTTCAGGAGAGTGATGCATTGTGCACACCTGATCAGTGAGGCCTGGGATCACTGACTATGGCCATACGTCGTGAATATTTGTTTGCCTAAAGCTCCCTACCTATCTTAGAGATAAGAGACAATTGAGGAAAAGAAATGGTTTGTGAAAAGGAAAGAAATAACATGATTTGATAAATATCTTGATTTAAATGCTTGTGTTGTGATAGCACTGTTTTATGACTTATTTCTAAATGGAAATATCGAGCATTGGTTTTACGAAAATGCCTGTGAGTGAAGAATGTTTAAATGCATTTTCCATTGATATTTTCATTTATAATGAAAGATAATTTTGTTGATCATGCATGGGCTACGTAGATAGTACAATATCTACCTGTTAGCATCATTTTTCTTACTGAGCTGTGGTTTGCTCATCCCATTGTTTTCCCCCTTCAGATACTGAGAAGTAGAACAGTGCGGTGGTCTCCAGATCTGTTTTGTGTTGGTCAGCTCCTACCAGTTGCTAAGGTACGAGAATTGTATATACAAAAGCATTTTGTATCTAACGTATTGTATCGCACAGTCATACATAAAAAATGAGAAAAATTGTATGGGGATGTTATGTAAAGATATTTTATTTATACAATAGAATTTGTATATCTACACACATGCTTCGGAGTGTGTGATTTAAAGTTTCAAATATTTCCACTATAAATGTATGAAATTTGTAATTACATTGACTCACAGCCCAACCGTAAGTGATATACGTATGGATGAAGGGTACCCGAAGTCAGGGTGTGACAAATTTGGTATCAGAGCAATGTTGGTCTAATGTGAGTCGATGTTTAAGACTAAGAAAATGTACATCCCCAAGTTATTGTGCGATATTTATATACAAACGTGTATATGGAGCTGGTAGTGATCTAAAAGTTTGTTATAAATGCAGGAAAGTCAACAGAATTGTGAGCTATGTCTAAGAGACACCGCAAGAGGGGAGAGAGCTCACGAGCTCAAGGCTGAATGATAGGATTGAAAGGCATAATAGATCGTCCTCTAGTCATGAACCCCATGATCAGATAGAGACTCCCGATCCTTGGGTAGCCAGATTAGAGGAAGATATGCGTAAGATGATGACCATAATGGGTCAAATTATGGCTAGGTTTGAGAGTATACCCAGTACAACAGGACAAGCTGCAGCGAATCCCCTAGCAGCTGCACCTAAACCTGAGAATGTTGCACCTGCACAACCCGAACCAAATAGACCACGAGCTCCCCCTATTTGGCCAGTTCCTCCTCCAGTGGCCCCACAACAGTGTGATGATGATGATTTGGGGCATGGTTATGACTATGATATGGAGAGGTTGAGGCATTTTATGGACTTTAAGCCTCTTTCTTTTAATAGGGTAAAGGATCCAGCAGTGACTGAGGATTGGATTAGTCAGATGGAGAAGTTGTTTGATTTTTGTAGATGTTCGGCTACAGATAGAGTAGTGTTTGCGACCTTTGTAATAAAAGGTGAAGCAGAGCACTGGTGGAAGTCCACCAGGCCTATGTTGAGAACTCAGGGTATAGCGATCACATGAGATATGTTTTTGGGTACTTTTAGAGAACAATATATCCTAGATATTGCTCGACGTAGGTTACAAATGAAATTTTTTTAATTTGACTCAAGGGAACCGAACAATGGATGAGTACGAGTCACGATTCACATCATTGGGTCAGTATGATCTGGACTCTACCAGGAGTGAAGTTATTAGGGTCCGTAGATTTGTCGATAGACTAAGGCCTTCGATTAGAGCTAAACTGGCCCCGTTTGATGTTGCTACATATAGAGAAGTTGTACGACGGGCTCAGTTGTGTGGGCAAGACTATGACTTGCATAATTCAGAGTTCAGTTGGGGTAAGGACAAGGGTCCGGAGAAATTGGGAGATGGTAAGAGTGCCAGATTTGATCGGAGATACGCTGGTAAACGTCGAAGAGAGGCAGATGAGTTACAAAAGAAGACTGCTAGACCTTTTATGCATTTGACTCCAACACCAGCCAAGGGTATAGTGATTGGTGGACCCCGATCGACTACTGATCAGTACAGAATATGTGGCTGATATCATGGTAGTAGGGCTTGTCATTTTCAGGGTACACGATGTTTCAGATGTAGTAGGGTTGGACACTATGCAAAAGATTGTCTAGAAGCAGTTGAGGTAGTCCCGCAGAAGGCCAATGAGCTAGAGAAAGTTCCTATAGTTACACCTCCTGCAAGGAAGAGAGCCACGGCTGAAGAAAAAGGAAAGTAAGTTGTGGGTCAAGGTAGGGTATATACGATAGACCAGGTAATAGCAGATACCTCTTATGAGGTGATAAAATGTACAATTCTGATTTTTAATTTGGAAGCTATAGCTTTATTTGATTCTGGTGCTACGCATTCCTTTATATCACCTGCATGTGCATCAAAGTTAACAGGTTTTGTAAAACCTACATACTAAAATAGGACTTTATTAATAAGTATTCCAATGAGAGTTAGTCAATTAGCTGAACAAGTATATGAAGATTGTAAAGTGAGGGTAGGAGATAAGTGCACGACAGCTAATCTGATTTGTTGAATATGTATGACTTTGATATAATCTTGGGAATGAATTGGTTAGCTACCAATCATGCTGTCTTAGACTACCACTCTAAGTCTATTACATTTTCTCTACCCGAGAAATTTGTTGTAAAATTTTATGAGAAGTAATGAATTCTTGATTTTGTAGCAAGTAAAGTGCATTGGTACATAAATGACGTAAATGTTATTTTGAAGGTTATATTGCTTATGTGGTGGATTTGAACCAAACACATCTGGATATAGATGACATTCCAGTGGTTAGAGAATTTCCTGATGTCTTTCCAGACGACCTATTGGGATTGGCACCGAATAGAGAAATGGAATTTGGTATAGATTTGACACCTTGAACAGAGCCAATATCCAAACCACCATATAGGATGTAATGCCTGTAGTTTTTACAAGTCCTTCTTATGAAGCTATGATGTATATGTACATTGTTACATGTTTATAAATGACAAAAGGATGTAAGGATGATGAATCTAATATATAATCCATGATTTCAAGTGTGTGCACAAGTTTCATTGCCTACGAACTATACATAATGGATATTATCATATGTTGATTGTGTATGGAATGTAAATGAGGTATTAGGCAATTAAAGATGAATTACAAAGTGAAAATTTACAGAAAACTGCAGTAATAAGGGTGCAGGGGAGGAGCAGATCGATCTTCTATGAATGAGGGATCGATCCTCTCTCACAAAATGTCAGGAATCAATCCAATTGAACAAGGCAGATCGATCTCATGGGAAGGCAGATCGATCTCCTTAAGTCTCTACCTGAAAGGAATCGATCTCTTGTAAGGCACAGATCGATCTCCAAATGTCTCGGCCAAGAAGAGATCGATCTCCCTTAAGCGACAGATCGATCTCCCCTTTACAAAACAGATCGATCTCGTCAAGAATTTTGAGGAGAAGATCAATCTCCTACAAGAGGCAGATCAATCTCCAAGAAGGATTTTGCTTGCAACAGATCGATCTCATCATGAAGAGCAGATTGATCTGGTAGTAGTTACGTTAGGTGAAAAGGGCTACTAAACCATGCAGAGATCGATCTCCATAAGGGACCAGATCGATCTCATGTCTCTGCATTTATAAAAAGAGCACGAGATTGAGCAGAAAATCAGATTTCCTTCCTACCAAACCCGCACCTATCCATTTTCCCTCAAAGAATCAAACTTTCTCACTCTAAATATCGCTATATTCCAGCCAGATTTGGAAGAAGCTTAAGAAGGGAAAGTTGTTCCTTGAAGTAAGGAGAACAACATAGCCAAAAATCACATCTTAGTTTGATCAAGAGGAGGAGAATAGACTACCACAAGTTTGACCAAGGAAAAAGCTAAGCTTGGTAAGTCTTCAAAGCCCTCAACTCCAAACATGATGTTTTGAGTGATTTTAAGAGTTGATGGATGCATATTGTGTTAGTAAGAAATGGCTAAGATGTGTAGAACTCACTTGATCAAGATATATCTAGGAAAGTGATAGGTTGAGTTTGCCATTGTGATGATCTTAGAATGCTATGATATGAGTGGTGTTGAGTGAATGATTCTAGATGATATATAAATAAATATCAAGGTGAAATATGATAAAAAAATGCTTGAGAAGTATGAATAGATAAATTAATGATAATGTAAATGTTTGGGAGAAGGAAAAGAAAATAACTTAATGATTTACACGTGTAGATCGGAATACGTCGAAACACGATTAACCCAGATCGCGAACGGAGTAAAAGAGACGAAGGAGAATACAAGCACGATTCGAGGTAAGGGACTGTATGTTAGCGATATAAATATTCATACGTATTTTACTGTGATTTTTGGTAGTTATGGCGCTAGAAATATTATGCTTAGCTATTGAGCTATAAGTGAATTGAAATGTATTATGGTGTAAATTGTGAAAATGGGAAGTGGGAAGAAAAATAGCCTGACATACATGTTTTAATTTTTTTTTTTACAACTATGCATTGTTTTTGTGATTGAGAGATGATGATGGATATACTGGCTAGTTTTACATATTTAGCACGGAACGACATGCTACGTTAATAAACATGATTTAAGTTTTAAAAGAGAAAATAGCCACCTATCAGATTTGACATGTGAAATGGTGTTAGAGTCTTAGCTCACACCTGCCTTGATGATTTTGACTTTGCTGGAGTTTTACTCGCATATGTTTTCATGATTTGACAAACCGTGCTGGAGCGTAGCCCACACGTGGTTTTATGATGAGGGCCTTATGCTAGAGTTTAGCTCGTACAAGTTTTTATGGTTTTATAATGATGATGATGTGCTAGAGCCTAGCTCGCACAACGATTTTTAAATTAATACAGTGCTAGAAGTAGCTGCTCACACTGAGAAATACTGTACTGAAGCCTTGCGATGACTGTATGTCACGCTGATTCTGCTCGCCTGGTAAATGAGACATGGTTAAAGATGATAAGTCCATCGGAGTAGGGTAGATGGACTGGGTCCACGGGCTTACATTGTACCGTGTAGTTGTCCGGGGAATACTATGTACTGTCTTATGTGCATATGGGTACGAGTATCGCGTAGATGACACATGGAGTACGTTGTACCGTGAGTATATGTGATGTGATGTGATGAGGAAGATGATGATGATGATTGAGATGAACCGAAAGGTAGGATTGACCCATCCCCCTTCAGGTGAGTGATGCCCTGTGCACACCTGATTAGTGAGGCATGGGATCACTGACTATGACCATATGTCGTGGATATTTGTTTGCCTAAGGCTCCCTACTTGTCTCAGAGATAAGAGAAATTTAAGAATCTCATAAAAGAGAAAACAATTTGTAAAAAGAAATGATTTGTGAAAAGAAAAAAGATATTGTGATTTGATAAATATCTTGATTTGAATACTTGTACTATAATAGCACTGTTTTATGACATGTTTTCAAATGGAAGCATGGTGCAATGGTTTTTATGAAAATGCCTATGAGAGAATAATGTTTAAATACAATTTCTATTGATAATTTCACTTATAATGCTTTATGATGATTTTGTTAATCATGCATGAGCTATGTAGATAGTACAGTATCTACTTGTTAGCATTCTTTTCCTTACTGAGTTGTGGTTTGCTCATCCCACTATTTTCTCCCTCCAGATACTGAGAAGTAGAGCAGTGCGATGATCTCCAGATTGGTTTTATGTTGATTAGCTCCCACCGATTGCTAAGGTATAAGAAATGTATACACATAAGCATTTTATATCTATCATTTTGTATCGCACAGTCATACATTGACAATGAGATAATTGTATAGGGATGTTATGTAATGGTATTATACTTATACAATTGATTTTGTATATCTACACACATGCCTGGGAGTGTGTGAATTTAAGTTTTAAATATTTTCGCTTTAAATGTATAGAATTAATAATTGCATCGGCTCACAGCCCAACCGTATGTGGTATATGTAAGGATGAAAGGCACCTGGAGTCGGGGTGTGACATAGGATGGCTCCAATCGAGCTAGAGGAATTAAGGAAGCAATTGTAAGATATGCCAGATAAGGGGTTTATAAGACCGAGTGTCTCACCATGGAGAGCCCCGGTATTGTTTGTGAAGAGGAGAGATGAGAGCCTTAGGTTTTGTATTGATTATCAGTTATTGAACAAGGCTACTATCAAGAATAAGTACCCCTTGCCGCACATCAATGATTTATTGGATCAGCTTCGGGGAGCACAGATCTTTTCCAAGATAGATCTGAGGTCTGGGTACCATCAATTGAAGATTCAAAAGGAAGATGTGCCCAAGAAAGCTTTTCACAGCCGCTATAGTCATTACGAATTCTTGGTAATGCCTTTCAGGTTGACAAATGCGCCAGCAGCTTTTATGGCTCTAATGAGTAATGTATTCAAGCCATACCTGGATCAATTTGTGACAATATTCATCGATGATATATTGGTTTATTCCAAATCTAAGGAAGATCACGAGCAGCACTTAAGGATTGTTCTGCAAACCCTCTGAGAGAGAAAGTTGTATGCCAAACTTAGTAAATGTGACTTTTGGCTAGAGTATATCTCTTTTCTGGGCCATGTTGTATCGAAGGATGGAGTGTTAGTAGATCCATCCAAAATTGAAGCTATAGTTCAGTGGGAACAGCCCAGGACAGTCACTGAGATCAGAAGTTTTCTAGGTTTGGTAGGTTACTACAGGAGATTTGTAGAGGGCTTCTCTAGATTGGCTGCTCCGTTGATACATCTTACGAGGAAGAATGTGGAGTTTACATGGGATGAAGCATGTGAGAGGAGTTTCCAAGAACTTAAGCACAGATTAACCACCGTGCCAGTTCTCACCATTCCTAACAGCTTATGAGACTTTTCTGTTTACACAGATGCTTCACATCAAGGATTGGGTTGTGTTTTGATGCAGAATAGAAGGGTAGTTGCTTATGGATTTAAACAGCTGAAAGATCATGAGAAGAACTATCCTACTCATGATTTAGAGTTGGCGGCTATAGTATTTACATTGAAGATATGACGCTACTACTTGTATGGTGAGAGTTTTTATATCTTTATGGATCACAAGTCTTAAGTATCTGTTCTTACAGAAAGAGTTAAATATGAGACAGAGAAGGTGGTTAGAACTCCTCAAAGACTATGATTGTGAGATTTTATACCACTTGGGGAAGACGAATGTGGTTGCCGATGCATTGAGCAGAAAGAGTCTCGGATTGGTATCATATATGATGGTTAAGCAGCACGAGTTGTTGGAACAATTCACGAACCT
Source organism: Firmiana major (assembly GCA_033439115.1). NCBI lineage: Eukaryota > Viridiplantae > Streptophyta > Magnoliopsida > Malvales > Malvaceae > Firmiana > Firmiana major. The sequence goes on along the minus strand of CM065913.1, from coordinate 30,680,938 downwards.
TAGTTTAGATATGACCCCACCTGAGATTGGCAGTTATGAGATTTTAGCCAGCTTGAGGTTAGAATCGGAGTTGATTGAGAGAATCTGGCAAGCTCAGCAGAATGATCAATGATGTATTGATGTGATTAGCCAAATTAAGAAAGGTAAGGGTACTGATTTTCTATAGAGTTCAGATGGAATACTAAGGTTCAGAGATAGATTATGTGTTCCTAAGGATTCAGACCTTAGGAAGTTGATTTTATCAAAGGCTCAGTTATCGAGGTACACAGTACATCCAAGGAGTAGTAAAATGTATTAAAATCTTCGAAAAGTATATTAGTGATCTGGAATGAAAAGAGATATAGCTGAGTATGTTGCTAGATGTCTCATCTGTCAACAGGTTAAGGTAGAGCGTCAGAAACCTAGAGGATTATTGCGACCCCTATTGATATCGACATAGAAGTGGGAGCACGTCACCATGGATTTTGTGATGGGATTACTGAGAACCTGTAAGAACCATGATGCTATTTGGGTTATAGTAGATCGATTAACGAAATCGACACACTTTTTAGCTATGAGATCTACAGATACTTTGAGTGCATTGGCGAACTTGTATGTATAGGAAATAGTGAGACTGCATGGAGTCTTAGTGAGTGTTGTTTTTGATAAGGATGTCCGCTTCACTTCCCACTTTTGGGGACATTTTCAGGTAGTAATGGGGACCCAATTGAGCTTTAGCACTGCTTTCCATCCTTTTACAGATGGTCAGTCAGAGAGGACTATACAGACCTTGGAGGATATGTTAAGAGTGTGTGTGCTGGATTTTAGAGGCTCATGGGATGATCACTTGCCACTGATTGAGTTCGCCTACAGCAACAGTTATCACTTAAGTATTGGTATGGCCCCCTATGAGGCACTATATGGTCATAGATGTCGATCACCTATTGGATGGGAAGAGGTTGGTGACAGACAGTTGCTCGCTCTCGATTTGGTTATACAAGTCTCAGAGGATGTTCGGATAATATGTGAGAGGTTACGAACAGCTCAAATTCGACAAAAGAGCTATGCTGACAGGAGACAAAGGCCACTTGAGTTTGTTGTGGGTGAGTCTATATTTTTGAAAGTATCTCCTTCTAAGGGAATAACAAGGTTCGGGAAGAAAGGAAAACTAAATCCTCGTTACATCGGTCCCTTTGAGATTTTGGATAGAGTGGGAGATAGAGCATATAGGCTAGCCTTACCACCTGAGCTAGCAGAGGTCCACAATGTCTTCCATGTTTCCATGCTCCGGAAGTACCATCCGGATCCAACACATGTAATTGGCTATGAGCCGTTGGAGCTCAATGAGAACATGTCATATATAGAGAAACCGATCTGGATATTGGATAGAACAGAAAAGGTGTTGCGGAACAAGTCGATTTCATTAGTTAAGGTCCTGTGGTGGCATCATACATTAGAGGAAGCCACTTGGGAGTTAAAGGACCTGAAGAAGGAGAAATATCCCCAACTTTTTGAGGAATGAACTTGATTCAATTTGAAGGACCAAATTTTCTAAGGATGGGAGAAATGTAATGCCCGTAGTTTACACGTATCTCTTATGAGGCTATGATGTATAAACACATTGTTACAGGTGTATAGATAATATAGGATGTAGGGATTATGAAATTTAATGTACAATCCATGATTTCAAGTGGTGTGCACAAGTTTTATTGCTTATGAATTATATAGAATGGATATTATTATATGTTAGTTGTGTACAGAATGTGAAATGAGGTATTAGGTAAATAAGGATGAGTTACACATTGGGAATCTGCAGAAAACTACAGTAATATGGGTGCAAGAAAAGAGCAGATCGATCTCCCATGAATGAGAGATCGATCCCCTCTCACGAAATGTCGAGTATCAGTTCAATTGGGACAAGGCAGATTGATCTCATAACATGGCAGATTAATCTCCTTTAGCCTCGGTTTGAAAGAAATCGATCTCTCATAAGGAACAAATCAATCTCTAAATGTCTCAGGTTGAAACAGATCGATCCTCCCTTACTACCAGATCGATCTTGTAGTAGGTAATATGAGTGGTTGGAGTAGTTGAACCATAAGCAGATCGATCTCCACCAAGCACCAGATCAATCTCCTAGGCTTTGTCTATATAAGAATCACGGCTTTTGGACTGGAACATGTTTCCCACTTTCCTAAACACTCCAACACTCATCATTTTTACCCAAAACCAAGCTTTCTCACTCTAAAGAACACTACATTCCCAGCAGATTTGAAGGAAGCTTAAAGAGGCAAAATTGTTCTTGGAAGAGAGGAGAATAATATATCCAAAAATCTAAAGTATGGATTGCTCAAGGAAAAGAGTTAAGCATCCCACAAGTTTGGTCTAGAGAAAGGGGCAAGCTAGGTAAGTCTTTAAAACCATCAACTCCAAGTATGATGTTTTAGGTGATTTTAGGAGTTGATGAATGCATATTGTGTTAGTAGAAAACGGCTAAGATGCGTAGAACTCACTTGATCTAAAATGTACCTAGAAAAGAGATAGATTGAGTTTGCTATTGTGATGATCTTGGAGTACTATGATATTGGTGGTGTTAAGTGAATGATTTTAGATGAATTTACAAAGAAATATTAAGGTGAAATATTATAAAAGGCTTAAGAAGCATGAGTAGGTAAGTAAATGATAATGTGAATATTTAGAAGAAGAAAATGGAAAATGACTTAATGATTTATACGTGTAGATTGGAATACGTTGAAACACGATTAATCCGGATCGCGAACGGAGCAAACGAGACGAATGAGATACAAGCGTCATTCGAGGTAAGGGATTGTATGTTAATGATAGAGATATTCATACCTATTTTTTCAGCGATTTTAGTAGTTATGACGCTAGTGATGTTATGTTTAGCTATTGAGCCATGAAGTGATATGAAAGTATGAAATGTATTATGGTATAAATTGTATATACAAAAGCATTTTGTATCTATCGTATTGTATCGCACAATCATACATCGAAAATGAGAAAAATTGTATGGGGATGTTATGTAAAGATATTTTATTTATACAATAGAATTTGTATATATACACACATGCCTGGGAGTGTGTGATTTAAAGTTTCAAATATTTTCACTATAAATGTATGAAATTTGTAATTACATCGGCTCACAGCCCAACCTTAAGTGGTGTATGTATGGATCAAAGGCACCCGGAGTCGGGGTGTGACAGTAGGCGACAAGGTTTAAGTGGCAAGGTCACGTAACAACCTTTCCCAATGGAAGTAAGCGGCAGAGACATGCGATAAGAATACGACAGGGGTTTGCAATGGACTTTGTGGCAAGGTATGCGACAGAGTAGCAACAGGGTTTGTAAGAAAGTTTCTTAGATTTTCTAAAAATATATTACCTTATATATAGTCGCGACTAAGGTAGCTGAACCATCACATTTCCACAGAAGACCAATAGTCCCTTGCAAATGAAAAGTCACGCCTTTAAAGACAACTAGGGAAAGACCTAAAAACCCTTTTTATACTCTTTCATAGGGAATTTTCCTATGCAAGAGTGAGGAGCAATTGATAGAGGTCACATTCAGAAAGTGCACCACGAGTCCACGTAGGCAACATCCACCAACGAGAGGAAGCCACATGTCACACCTAGACAGGCCAGGCGACAGACCACTATCGCAGGACACTGCCTCAGACCCCTGCGGCAGAACAGTTTCGTAGGACTGGGCGAAGCACACTTCTAGCAACCTAGACACGCGCTTGGGCCCAAAGACTTAAACGACTCAAAAACAAAAATTAATCTAGGCCCAGTCCAGGTACATCTATCATGTAGGCTCATTTCTGATTACCAATCTACTCATACCTATAAATACCTCAGAGGTATGATCAAAAGAACCTGAAACTCTACCTTATTGAAACTCTGCTTAAATCACTTTCTGATTTGAGTATCGGAGTATGCGCGTAAAAACAAATCCTTACGCCTATTTGACTTCTACTGTTTTGCAAAGCTTTTCGTACACATGGATAAAAAGACCCAAACACACGCGTTAGCATCTACTCATAGTTATTCATAACTAACCTAAATATTTATCATAAGTTTATTATATATGAAAAATAAAACTCTTCAGTACACTCAATTTCTTTTTCTCCCCATGTGTTTCGGTTCCGTGAATATTTACAGTACACTCAATTTCTTTTTCTCCCCATGTGACTTGTTGCAAAGATTTAACGAAATTAACTTTCAGTTCAGTGAATACTGTATATTAACTTTTATAATGTTAATATTGTTAAATAATTTTAATACCATATTTCTTTTAAAAAATTATCTTGACAAATTAAATTACATTATATGAAAAAAAATACAGAACTATTACATATGTTTCGAAATTGAAAGATTACATAACTTTTGAGATTTTCTAAAATGAAAAAAATGGACTGAAAAAAATGAAATGGATAGAGAATGCCGTTACCATTAATATTGCAAATTTTTTATGTTAAAAAATATCAGCAAGAATTTAGTATTTTGAGACCATATGGTGGATCCAGTACTGCTATTAGCGTTCAAAGAAATTAAATGCAAAATTCTTTGCAAAGAAACAGTAGTGGAGTTCTGATCACAAGTACTCTGGTTTCAGGAAAAATAATTGTTCAAAGTAAAATTAAAAAGAAAAAATAAACCTTTCGACTATAGTAATGTATATCAGGGTTTTCATCTAACCCATTGTAAATAAAATCTTTTGACTTCATATATAAATATTTTTATTTTTTATTGAGTTGATATATGATGTATTGACAGTATATAGTTTTTATACATTATTAATTAATTATAAAATGACATCTTATTAGTGAATAAATTTAAAAAATATGTAAATTCATAAAAATAGTATAAATAAAGTTTTTAAATTTATTTTTAAGAGTTTATAAACTTTAAAAATTTACTTATTAATGAAGTAGCGTTATGTGGTTATACATCATGTATAAATTTTTTTTAACATTCTAAGTAAAATATATGTTTATATTTTTCGTAGCTTGTAAAGTAAAAAAACTTAATTAGTATATTAAATAATAATCTTAAATATAAATGGTCTTTTTCCGTGAGTTTGTTTAAAGAAAATAAATACTTGAATTAATCAAGTTTTTCCTGCGATTTTAACAATGATTAGTTGATTTCATACCAAAAATTAAATTACTATAGTCAGTGCTTTCTTACACAGATAAAACAAGTAAAAACCCCTCATCACCATTAGTTAAAGTTCTTTCTGATTGTAGTACGACGACTACTACTACTACAATCTATTAAAGATAGAAAACAGAACTAAATTTGCTTATTCTTTCCCTTACTCAGCTTCAATCTATACCTGTCCCAGAAGCACTGATCTGCTTGGTTTACAACAATCCCAAACGAATTCGTGTTGTAAGAACTTGAAGCTGATGAGTCCATGGACTGATTTGCCTTTCGTTTCACAGTATTAATCTTATTTTCTTGACAATCAAAGGAATCAAAGCGCTGAAAATAATTGCTGTTCAAGAAATCCTCTTTGCGTTTCTTGCAACACTCTGCATTTGTCACGTTAAAGTACATCTGCATATTGTCCCACTTCTCTTTACACTCAACGGCTTCACGTTCATACCCCAAACTCACCATTTTTGCTTCTATTTCTTCCCAAAGGCTTTCCTTTGAATTCCCAGTAGTTTCCTGGAATCTTGGTTCCAAGCTTATTCTAAACTGTATTAAGCTTGAGATTTCATCCTCAGTCCATCTGTTTGTGTTAATCTCATCCTGGTTTTTGGTCACAGGTGCTTCTGCTGAGAATGAAACTTCTACTCCTTTCCCTGTAAACTTCTTCAAAATCTCCATTAATGCATCGTCACGAGCTTCAACCGAAGCTCTCTCCTTGATCCAGAATTCGTGTTCCATATAAAACTGAGCAGTCTCTTGTCTCCTCCTTTCTTCCTCTTTCGACATCCTCTCTTGCTCTTTATCTTCAATGGTCTTCAACATTTTCTCCATCCAAACATCTTGTGATGCGGTTAACTTCTTCATCTCTGACTCCACGAAGTCCGTCACCTTCGTTTTCCATCCTTTCTTAACCCTCGAACTGCTTCCACTCTTCTGATTCTCTATTGGCTGTTTCATCATAAAAGCAATGGCTGAAAGGTCCTCATCATTGTTTTCGGCCGATGAAATCTCAAACTCAGATGCATTTGAAAAACTAAGGCTCTCACTCATTTTCGGTTCCTGCAGAGATTCTTGATGATTTTCTTGGTTCATTGCGTTGTTTAGAGTCTGGCAAAGAAGAGTCCTTTGGGTAAGGTTGGTTTCTGAGACTGAACTTTGATTGCTTGTTTCACCGTAAAGGGCTTCGAGTTGTCGAAAGAACCTGTAATTTTTTCCATCTTGTCTCCCCGCTTTACCTTCCTTGGTTTTCTTGTAGTATTTGTACAAGTTCTCAAACTTCTCTTTACATTTCTTCCCACTTCTCTGGTACCCATGTTCCACCGCCATTATTCTATAAATCAAGTTATACAGAATATCAAGAAATTAAAAAAAAAAAAAAAAAGTAAAACTAACCCAAATCTTAAAACAAAAAACTAACCCTAGTTTCAGGATATAGCGTCCCTTTAGCCTCCAAAGGACAAAGGTTGACCAAACAGTAATTAATTATTAAAGAATTAATATATCCCCAACATTCCTCTAACAGTAGCTTATGGATTTTGCAGGTTTAAATCTCTTATTATTTTGTTAATACGCCTACTGTAGATGTCTGTTACTGTGAATGAGCTATAGTGTTTTTTCATGTGAGAACAAAAGGAAAGATTGGTTTTGGTAAGAGTTTGCTGAAATGAAGTAAGCCGGTAAACGAATACCAGGGTTCAGCCATTTTGCAAAATAACAAAATCTAATTTAATTATGATTTTTGTTTTTTAGAAAAAGAACTCCTGCATCTCTGACTTCGTTGACAGCCCTGTTGCTTTCAATCAGAAAGAAAACCCAGGTAAAATAAAACATTACTTGATTGAAAACCTTGTGACTTTTCGTACAAATGGAAAGACCAACTGTTTTTACCAACACAAATAGGGTTTGTTAATTAAACATATTACGAAGTTGAAACCAGAAAAAGGTAAAAAAAATGGAAATCCAAGAATAAATAAATAAATAAGAAGAAGAACAGATAAAAAATCAAGTGGGTTTAGTGCAATATTGTTTTACATGAGTAAATACATTTGATCAGATATATTATATACCTAGACACTTCATCCCACAAATGTCCTTTCTGATTGGTGGCCTCCTTGAACTTGAAATCAAGTCTAGATCTGATCTCAAGCAGAGTAAGAGTCTCTTGCCTCGGCCACCGACTGTTTCCACCATCGATAATTCGCAGACTCCATCCATTATTCTCCATCTCAACTCCAAACCGTGCTGCACAAGGACCAGAAGCTGAAGCAAAAATAGCACTGGTGGCAGAACCACCTCGGAAATGATCATCGCTAAACCTAACCAATCCACTAGGCATCGCCATCCCGTTGCTCAGCATAAAGCCTTCACGGTATGAAGCTAATGGAGCCATGTTTCTATGAGCAAGGTATGGTTCAGAGGGTTGTGGCAGGGTAGCCGGAAACTGGGTTCTGCTGGCTAGAAACTGCTGCAGATCAGGCTGGCCGTATTGATCACCAGTTTCCATTGGGTTTTCTTAGAGCGGAAAAAAATTTTGATAAAGAGTAAGAAAGCCAAAATGTTCGTCTGAGATTAGAGGACTTTGTTCGGCCCTTTTTCATAGGAGACAAGATCCGAGTCTACCGCAACTTTCATGACGAGTGTTTTTTTCTCACGTGTTATAGAGACTATACGTAAATTGAGAGCCAGTCAAATATTGACAAATGTCAAAGCAATACACGAGAATGGATATACGAAGCACAGAAAGAAACTGACTTGTGTACTCAGTGCTGTTGACTGCTTGAACTTTGTCTTTTGACCAACCGTGTGGCGGGATCCTCCAGCAAGCCCTTCCGCGCACCTCACCCCTGCACTGGGAGCACTGCTACCTGGCTATAAGTACTCTTGGCTTGCTGCTTCCTTTTAAATGGGTGAGTCGCCGCTTTCAAAGTATGGTTGGATAGCTGTGGTCTTTTCCAGGTATTCAATTTGCTTCTGTTTAATTTGGATTGGTTAAGGTTAGCTCTATTGAAATTGAAAAAAAAAAATATATATATATATATATATATATATATTTAATATATATTTTTAATAAAATAATAAAAAATCAAAATTAAAAGTGAAAAAATAATTTTATTTTTTCATTTTTTTACTGTTTTTCATTGTTTTTATTACATCGAAAGTACGGTGAGAACTAACCTCATTCTTCGGACTTTGCTAACTTCCATTATTTTTGGATCATTATCACCGTTCACGTACGTGAGTGTTCATTTATAAATCATAGATGGTGAATCTGGTCTGTGTATATATTCAAGTAATCGGAAATATAGTTGCACTGTGGATCTTAATACATAAGAATGATCGAGTAGGTAAGATAATCATGTGGATCATATCGGAGTTGCTTCAATTAGATTGTGGAATGAAAAAAGTTTTGAATTATTTTAATTTAAATCATTTTAAATTCAAATAATTTTAAATCTAAGTTTTTATTAGATACTTGAATGATTTTAAACTAATTTGAATGAATGATGAAATTGATTTTAATGAGATTGAAATAAAATTATCTTTAAAAATATATACTTTTTATAAAATAATAAAATTATTAAAATAAAGGATGAGAAATAATTTTGCTCCTCACTCTTTTTTGTCTTATGAGTTGAGATTCCACCACATCAAAAATACAATGAATCCAAACTGTCAATTTGATTAATATCATTTCAAATGGAAAATATTCACTTTTAAAAATTAAATTGATCTAATTTCGAATCATTTGAAATCATTTTGGTTTAAATAATTGTGGATTCAAGTAATTTAATTTGAAATTTGAGTTCAAAGGATTTAAATTATTGATTTTTTATCCAATCAAATTAATTCGGATTTAAGTGAAATATAAAATATTAAATACATTATGAAGTTTTTAGTTTTTATTAACAGAGTTAACTGAAAGATATACAACCCCTAAAGAATATTAAAAAATAAAAAATAATTAAAAAAAGTTATATGTGAAAAAGGTTTTTAATCATACTTGAGGAATTAAAATTTTTTACAAACACTCTATCATAACTGATCCTTTAATTGAATTGATACATTTTTTTTTTCTAATGTAAGTCAATTTTGTGAGCTCTATTTAGACTTGTCCATAAGCCGGTTCTGTTCAAACTTAGATAAGATATTAAAAAATAAAAAAATGAGTTTAAACCCGATTTAACCTATTTTTTAGCCTTAATATTAGCTCAATCCTGTTTTTAGATACAATAAATAATTCTAAGTCAATCCAAGTCTATCCAAACACTATTAAATATTTTTTAAATTTATAATAAAATATAAAAATAATAAAAAGACATAACAATTAATAAATATAACACAATAAATTTGAATAAATTTTTATAAAAAGACTAAAAAATGAAAATTTATATCAAAATTCTTTTTAAAAACTTAATTTAAATTAAAATCAAAAGTAATGAAAAATTAATTAGTTTAAAAGAAATAATAAAAAAATTATAATTAACGAATCAATCCAGATTGAGTTCAAACTTAAAATAATTAATCAAAATTTAATTTATTTTTATAAATTTCAATTTTTAAGTCTAAATTCTTTGAATAAAATTAATATTTTTATCTAACTCAAAAAAAAAATGTTAAGATTTGAACGGCAGCTTAACTTTTGAGTAAGTTTAGCTGGAATAATAATAAAAATAAATTGCAAAATAATGAAAAGGAGCGGGACCATTGCTTGGATATAACTGTTTTCCGAGGAGGATTCGTGATCAAAAATACTGTTCTTAAAGTATTTCTTTTGTTGGCAAGTGTGCATGTTTTGGATTTATATGAAATTTCATTTACATTGCTTAAAATTTATTGTAGAAAATCTTTGCTATGATATATGGCATGGTATGGATACGGATAAAAAAAATATTTAGTTATAAAGTTGAATTTTTTTTCCAAATCAGATTCAAAACAGTTCATTTCCATGCATTTATAGCAAAATACACTAAGGAGTCGTTTGGTATTGAGAGAATAATTACTTTACGCTGTAATTTAATTGCACGCAAAGTGATTACAACGTTTGTTATCAAAAAAGTTGAATGTAAAGTGATTGCCAGAAGCTGTAAAGTGATTGCAAGAAGCTGTAAAGTGATTGCAGTTCATTTAGGTTACAATTACTTTGCAACCTTGGCTGCAAATTTAATTTTCCCCAATTACCCTTTTACCACAAAAGGATATTATCATGTATGAAAAATATTTTACATGGATTTATATAAAGTATTATAACTTTTATGGATGTTATAAGTACTATATTGATATCATAATAATTGAAAATTTACAACTGATACATTAAAATTTCGAATTATATTAATAATATATGAATTATTAATATTATACTCTATAAAATTAAAATTAATAATAATACATGACAATTTAAAATTACAAATGATGAGTAATATTAATAATACAACTTTTATTTTAATTAATTTTCATTGAAAAATTGTTTTTATATTCAGGGGTATTTTTGAAATGTGTCACTACTTTCTCAGCAAAGTAACTGTATATCAAACGCTGCGAAGTTACTTTCCCTGTAATTTAAACAGAATTTTATATTGTTATACCAAACACTGCAAAATTACTTTTCCTACAATCACATTCTCTGTTATCACTTTCCTGTAATCACTTTCCCTTTAATCATTTTTCTTACAATCTTTTTTTTTTTTAGTTCCCAAACGATCACTTAAGAGGCTTTGGTTTGGATTAGGTTTTGGCTTTGGTTTTGGTTGGATCTTGCTTTGGATTGACGTGTCACTTTCGATCTTGTGAAAAGTGCTTCTTTGCATTTTTGGACTACACTACTTTTCAGGACAAAAAGAAAATTGTACGACAGACACTGCGGGTGAATTGTACATGGAATATTAACTAATTATTTAAATTACCTTTACACCCGTGCAAAAAACAATTATGAGAGCAAACAAAAAGGGCTTTCAAAAAAAAACTTTGAATTTAATATTTTTTTTTCCTTTCAAAGGGTTTCTCTATCATCTAGGGTTTGTGCTAAAATTTGAGTTACGGATGTAAAATGATACTTTATAGAAAGATATTTTATAATATTCGATCCAATAAAATAGTATTAGAATTTTTTATTAATTAAGTTTAGATATTAATTTTATTATCCATCGTAGATTCAGGTAAAGTTCGGATAATGATCTTCGAATACTTTACTATCCAAACTCAACTATAAATAATAATTTTTAAATATTATTATATATATTTATTTATACATTATTTAGTATTAATATAGTACTTTATAATAATTACCCGTTAAAGTATTTCATTATGATTTTTCATTAATTTATTTTTATGAGTTAATTTAAATTTATCAAACTTTTTTTCTAAATAATATGCATAAATATTGATTTTAAATTTAAATTTAGAGTTGAAAATTTGACTTAATAAATGGGCATTTAGCAAGTTCAGGTAGTCAACAAATAGTTCTTATATTATATGGGTACAGTTTGGATACTAAAAATTAAAATAATCGAGTAGTTAAACGAGTTCGGTTATTATAAATTATACTTGGGTTTGGATTTGGTTACCTCAATATTAACGATACCCTACCCATTGCCATCCTTAGTCTCGTCAAAGTACAATTTTTGGTTCCAATTTTTGTTTGATTCCTTCAAAAATGTATCAAGAAGACCCATAGTAATAACATCTTTAGCCTTTAACATTTAAGATCTAAAAAAACAAGGGCTATATTGACTTCATATGGATTGGCAAAGGAGAATGGAAGAAACAAAGAATATTTATCAAACATAAGTCGAGATCAGCTTAAGCTATCTAAATAAGAAAATGAGGATTTGGTGTTTGAAGAAAAGGGTTATGCAAAAAGATACGAGTTAAGCAAATATTCACTAATGGGGTCACAACGAACCATTTAACCATGGTGCATTATTTTGCACGTTACAAACAATATGAAGAACAATAAACAATGTGGTTTGTAGGGTTTTAGATGAAGATCTGTTTTTGTTTCCTTTAAATGTTTATTCTCAATTGGCCTATCATGCCAAACAAACAATCTATATCAAGCAACATGCATTTTACAAGTTCATAATCAAGTTCTTTAACAATACCTAAACTAGTAGTTGAAATAAAAAACCAAATCGGTTTAATAAAGTTTAGAACTAAACTAGTTTAACCATGTTCAACAAAATCAAATTCATAAAGAAGTAAATTAAAAGTTTTTGCAACACACTACAATATACCTAAAAGTTGTTGTTGACCCTAAATGGTAGATACGTGCAAGTATACAGGGTCCACAAATAATACAAATATAAGTCAGGAATATCGTCCCACAAAGATTAGATAATTACATGCTAAGTATATTTTAGCCAATTATAAATGTAAGTGATCTAATAAGGCTAATTACAAGAAAAAAAAATAAAAATAAGAAAATAAAATAAAATAATAAATTGAAAATAAAATGAAATTAAAAATACTTACAAAACCCAAATAGCAAATTAAAAGTAACTGCAAAAGAAAAGTAATAAAATTAAAATCAATTATGAAAATGGGCTAAATTTGCTAATATAAGAAAATATGAGCCTAAAATACAAATACTGAAAATAAATATAGAAAATTCTCATATGAAACTAAAAATGCATGCACATAATTTATTTTAATGAAATAAAAATGCGAAATACTAAAACTAATGCAGGTAAATCTAAATCCTAATTAAAAGTCCTAAAAGTCTTAAAAAGTGATCCTAACCCTAAAATGCAAACCCTAAATTTAATCCTAACTCTAAATTACTACTACTAATATAAAACATGATTAAATAGTAATAGCTAAAATAATGCATGAACGAAAGTAGACATCTTTTTGTACTTTAAAGAAACGAAACTCATGTAACCTAATATGCATAGAATTAACCCAATATTTATCTAACCCTAAATAAAATTACTTAATCCTAAGCTCAGACATTTTAAACACTAAAACAGCCCATAAAATAGTCACTAATCAGCCCCTAAAATTGTTACCTAAACTGCACACAAACCTAGTCAATGCATGGAAATGCTATGGAAATTGACATGGGAACTTAACAAAACTTTATCCTAACTTATAACGTATATGTATTCTATTTTAAGACTACTTGACATACCCTATAATAGGGATAAGACTCAAAATAGTAGTGAAAATAAATCTGGATAGAATTGAAAAATACCTAAAAAATGTGCCTAGAAATGCATAGAAAATGTTATGGAATTTTAATTAAAGATTACCTAAACATGCACTACAAGAAAACATACTTTCAGCGATGGAATTTTAGCGACGGAAGAATTTCATCGCTAAATAAATAAATTAGCGATGGATTTCCGTCGCTAATATTTTCAAATATATTATTTATCTTTTCCGACGGACTTTGCGACGGAATTCCGTCGCTGACTCCTCATTTATTTTTTTATTTTTTTTAAAAATTTATTTCGTTACGGAAAATATTTAGTTACGAAATTCCGTCGCTGAAGACACCTCTATTTTTTCTAAATTTTTAATTTTTTTCGTTGTTAAAGCCTATTTAATTTTTCATAATTTTTATTTTATAATTATTCTGTCGCTGAAAGGTTACAGCTACGGAATTCCGTCGCTGAAGCCTTTCTATTTTTTATTTAAATTTTTTCGTCGCTGAAATCTGTCTAATTTTTCCTAATTTTTATTTTATATTTATTCAGTCGCTGACAGGCTTCAACTACGAAATTCCGTCCCTGAAGTCGTTCTATTTTTTCTTTAAATTTTTTCGTCGCTGAAAGGTTTCAGCTACGGAATTTCGTCGCTGAGGCCTGTCTAATTTTTTCTAATTTTTATTTTTATATTCATTCTGTCACTGAAAGGCTTCAGCTACGGAATTTCGTCGCTAAAGCCGTTCTATTTTTTCTTTAAATTTTTTCGTCGTTGAAAGGTTTCAGCTACGAAATTCCGTCGCTGAAGCCTGTCTAATTTTTTTCTAATTTTTATTTTATATTTATTCCGTCGCTGAAAGGCTTCAACGACTAAATTCCGTCGTTGAAAGGTTTCAGCTATAGAATTCCCTCACTGATGCCTTTCTATTTTTTATTTAAATTTTTTTGTCACTGAAAGGCTTCACTTACTGAATTCCGTCACTAAAGCCTGTCTAATTTTTTTAATTTTTATTTTATATTTATTCCATCGCTGAAAGCTTCAGTTATGGAATTCCGTCGCTAATACATGTCAATATACTATTTACATTTAGCAACGAAATTTGTGACGGAATTCCGTCGCTAATTCCTCAAAATTTTCTTTTCTTTTTTTTTCTAATTTTTTATTTTTTATTTAACTTAAATTTTATAAAAATTGAATTATATACTTGTTATAGGGTATATTTTAAATAGGTAAATTAAAAATATATATTAAAAAAGAATTAAAAAATTAAATTGAAAATATATATATTTAAAATAAAAACAATAAATAAAAAAATCAAAAATGAAAAAAAAAAGGGTCGTGCGACAGGAACCTTGTCTCGCGACCCAATTCATTTTCCTCCTTCTTTCTCCCTCCTTCATCAGATCGAATCCCCTCTACCCCCTTTGAAATTTTTCCTGCCCTTTTCCTCATTGCCGTCGGTGATCAACCAAACCTAAGCCAGATGACCAATTGAGTAGCGACGTCTCCTTCCCTGCTCTCTTCATCGTCGACAGCCTTCCCCTTCCCCGAAAACCAAAAGCTCGAAGCTTTCCTCCTTATTTTGCGCCAGCAGCCACCGGATAAGACGACGTCGGTGAACCTCCGACCAGCCGGGCCGACCACCATCCTCCTATTTCATCTTTCAAGTCTGCCCCTTTCCAAGAAGAGGCCATAGTACCCGAAACAGGGTAAAAAATCAAGGTCAAAATCTAAAATTTATTTAGCTAAATTTTTATACAAAATGTATTATGAAAGTATTATTGTTGTAGGAATTAAATTAAATTGGCTTTGTAGAAATTGGAAAAAAAATTAGGGTTTACAATTAGAAGAAAATTAGGGATTTTACACTAGAACATGAATTAACACCAAGCTATGCATAGCAGTGTTGTGGACGCCCCTCTGGTCCAAACATAGTTTTTCTAAAGACCTATTACAATAGCTATACAGAAGTCACTATTGCATACAAGATATTTCAACTGCTGGTGATAGAAATACAACATCTTAAGACTACCATGCTTTGACAATTGTGACTCTAGTTTATCAACACATCTGCATTGACACAGATCCATATATTGGATGCTTCACGTTTATGTCTTAGAATTTGTAATTTTTTTTTAATTTTTCAGGTTTCATTTTTTATATGAAAGATAAAAACTTGACAGTAACTCAACATAGTATATTTAGCATTTAACAAGACAAATTGCTGTAAAAATCAGTCCAAAAGATGCAAGAGAAGCTTTAAATAACGATCATTTTCAAATGTTCATTTCCATAATTAAATCAACCAAAAAAGGAATTGTTAATAAACGAAAAAGGATTTGACTTTCTTATAATACAACAGGTCTTGATCTCCTGAAGTAGGGGAAAAGATCCGAAATCCAAGTCCACACTCCAAAGACCAAAAAAAAAAATCGAAATTCTTACGTTAACCACTTTTACACATGGCAGGACAAACATTCTGATGTCTGGGTACCCCAATAGTTTCCCATGATTGAAAAGCATAATTGTTAGTTGTGATAACTTAGGTTAATGAGATGATTTAATATGCATGAATTGTATTAAGGATTTGGACTGCTATATAGTATTATTTGTAGGTTGGGTAGATACAAATTGTAGTCGTTATGCTGCCGAAATTTCTAAAGAAACTTAGGACTTTAAATAAAATCCTCCACATATTCAATTTGAAGATTTAGACCTAGATATATTAATGTTAGCTAATTTAATTTATTTTGTAATAATTTATTTTTTTAGTTTATTTATTTTGTTATTGTAGATGTTAAATTTTGTTATATGCACGTTACATACTAATAATGTATAATTTTTATTTATTTATTTTTTACTCCAAGTTTTGTTTTCAAATTCAACTATCATATACGACATACATTAAAGGTAAGTTCAATTTAAATTCCATGTTTATAATATGTATTATAAAATTATTTTTGTATTTTTTAGTTGTATATATTATTTGGAAATTAATAAATAATTAAAGTTAAAAAATTTGATTTTACTTAATTGACAAAAATTATTTGGTGATAGAGTGTAATTGTTATTCTATATTTTCAGATACTATATTCTGTGTGAAAAATGGATAAGGATAGATCTTGGATGTATTGTCGATTAGATGTAGATGGATTCATTAGAGATGAATTTTTGAATGGAGTTGAAGAGTTTATTAGTTTTGCATTTTGTCATCCGGAGGTAGTTAGTGGAAATTGAATTAAATGTCCTTGTAGCAAATGTATGAATAAACAATTCTTGAAAGTCGATAAGGTGCGTAAACACCTTTATTACAAAGGTTTTGTTGTTGGGTATACCACTTGGGATAAACACGGAGAAATTGAAGAAGCACAGTAATCGCAAAATATAAATGAAACAGTTGATCCACTATCTGGGGTGAGACATGAGGAACAAAATCTATATGCTAGAATGGTTACTGATGCTTTTCATATGGATGATGACATAATTGGTAATTATGTGAATAATTAAAGAAGTGAGGAGCAATATCTAAATTCATCTGCTACATACTTCTATTCTCTCTTGAATGATGCAGATGAACCACTATGGCCTGGTTGTTCAATGCACATAATATTATCGGCTGTTTCACAACTTTTGAACTGGAAGTCAGAGTTTAATATAAGTGAAGCATGCTTCAATCGTTTGTTGGGGATTATGAAACCTATGTTACCAGAAGATGATAATTTGCCACAAACCAACTATGAAATGAATAAAAAGTTAGAAAAAATTGGATCTTAGTTATGTTAAAATAGATGCATGCAAGAATAATTGAATGTTGTTTTATAAAGAATATGCAGAGCAGGAGTATTGTCAAATATGTGGTCATCCTCGATATAAACCTATCTCATCAGTTGGTCATCCGAGGTTGCAAAGGCTTTTTATGTCGTTAGTAACTGCTAAGTTTATTGTAAACACCACAAAATTCCTACATTTAATTAGACTATACAAAAATGGGAATAATATATTTAAATGGAATTGTGAATATTCGTTGTAAGGCTCGGAGAGTATAGGAGTCGTGAAGCCCATGAATGACAAGGAACCCGAAAATACAGGAAGTGATGAAGCAAATGCAAGCATGGAGGGATCGAAAATAATTTTTATGTAAAAATTAATATCGGGATTTATAAGGAGTGATGAGATCCCGATAATATTTCATTTATGAAATAATAAAAATTTCATAGAGGGCATGAATATTGTCATTAGGTGATTTTATAAAAAAAGAAAAGAAAAGAAAATGTATATATATATATATATATATATATATATATATACTAGACAAATTTAAATAGATAGATAATAATATATATATATATATAACAATATATATTATGTAATGTATAGTATGTAATATATTAGTAATGATAATAAAATAAAGCATGAGACAATTAAAAACAATGAAGGAAATGGAAATAAACAAAAACAAACAAGTAAACAAATAACCAATATATATATATATATATGTATATATATATATAGAAATCAATATAATATATAAACATATATATATAATATTAATATATATATATATATATATATATATAAATATTATGTGGTGTACGTAATTGGCTTCTTTTTTAAGCCAATTCCCGCACCAGTTGCAGTTCAAAAAAGGGAGGAAACGGTGGGAAATTTCCCACCTAAAACCATTACCTGGCAGAGCACTCCCCGATCAGCTCTCAAATCCTCTCTCTCACGTCTCTCACAACTAATCCCTCAGATCTCTCTCACTCTGCCGCTCTCGTCCCTCATTATCTTTGCCATCACCAAGTAAACAAAGGAAGCTGAATAGGGAAGCCTTGAACAGGGCTTTTCAGGCGTGGAAACAGGGGCTTCTTTTTGTGGCTAAGGATGACTGGATACAGGGGTTCGAAGGCTGGTTTTTAGGGCTGTATGAGGTGATTTTGCTTGGCTAAAAATAGAAAAGAATATAGCAAAAATAGAAAGAAAGTAGGGGACGTGAATAGATGGGGAGTTTAGGTGCAGAAACAGGCCAAAACAAGAGGCGTTTTAGGTGTGTAAATGAGGCTGAACAGGGCTGTGTTGATAACCTTATTAGTGATGAAGTAACATTGGAATAAAAGGCTGAAGTAGACGGCACAAAGCAGCAAGAGGCTGCTCCTTTCGGCTAGACAGTGATGAAATGAAGTGGTCGAAACAGTACCGAAACTGGGAAGGAAAGTGTGGTACTGAAAAGGCTAAGAGAAAGAGTACTGTGAGTTCTGAAGAGAACAGATCAAATCGAGGAAAATGGGGGGAGAAGTATGATCGAGGGGTTGGAAGAAAATTGGAGCAGCTGGACAACTGGAAGGCAGACCGAGAGCTGAGGGAGAAAGGAAATCGAAGCTGAATTGAGGCAGACCGAGAGCTGAGGGAGAAAGGAAACTGAAGCTGAATTGAGGGAGAACCGAGAGCCTCTTAAGCAATACAGAAGAAATGCCACGAAGCCCAGCTGGTGGCTGCCATTGTAGTGCCATGTTAGGCTAAAGCAGGGGAGAGAAGGCATAGGACTGATCAAGAAAGAAAGGATATTCGGTGGATTGAATAGAGGTTGGAAGTACCAAAACAGTTGCTGGAAACTAAAAGAAAACAGAACAACAAAGAAATACAGAAAAAGGAAAAGAGCTAAAGAAAAAAAAAAGAGGAAAAAGAAAGACTAAGGTAAAATATACTTAAGTAAATTTAATGTACCTATATATATATATGTATATATACATGTGTTTGAGATATAACCATGCTAGTATAGATTAAACTAGACAAAATGAGAAAGATGAGAAATAGACAATATATATATATATATATATATATATTTGTGTGATGATGAATAAGTAAATTAAATGATAAAAATAAATATGTTTATATACTTAGGTGTATATACAAATAGGTGTATAAGATAAATGTGTGTGTTAGTATATGTACATACAAAGAATATATACATGTGATAAGGTAAAAAATGAAAACAAATAATAATAATATATATAGGAGTATATATATATATATATATATATATATATATATATATATATTTATATATATATATATTTATGTGTATATACATGTAGATGTATATAATAAATGTGTATGTTAATATTTGTATGTATAAAATATATATATATATATAGTAATGAAAATATATAAACGTGCGTGTTGGCCTAGATATGTACAATAATACGTACACATGAAGTAGTAACGAATAGGTTACGATTTTAACGCAATTCGGACAATTCGCATGAATAGGGTGCTTAGTATACAATTTCGGTGTAGGTGATCGTAGAAGGAATTAAAGGAGGGACTAGGAGGCGTCACCACTCGAATTCGAAAATTTTGATAAATCGAGGTAAGGGGTGTAATTTAAGATGGTAATGGTATCCCTACCCTTAGACCTCGATTTATTTATGTGTTTTCGAGCCTTCTCGTGCAACCCTTGATTGTAAGACAAAACCCGACACTTATTAAGCTTAAGTTTTATTTGATCATGTTTTCGAGATAAAGAAATGCCATATGAAATTAAATGCATAGTCTCAAGCATGATTTTTGAATAAAGGTTACGGTTTTGACTTATGTATGAATTGATTTCATGTTTTTGAAAGAAATGAAATTTGATATGTAACACATGTTTAAGAAATGAAGTTTGTTTTCGAAAGGTGATTATGGGAGCCATCTCTTGAGTCTTACGGGAACAAAATACCACACAGTCTTTCTGTTTTATGAAAGAGTTTTCAGATCATAAGAAATTCGATTTCATTACTCGGTATGAGTTTATGGGCTATAAAACCCAAGAAAGATTTTGAAAACTCTGTTTTGAGAAGAAAAGGAAATGTATAGTGAAATTGTGGGGGCCACCTCTTGAGTCTTGCAGGAGCAAAGTGCCACGCAATTTTCACAATGACATGTGAACGTGGAGGGCCACCTCTTGGGTCCGACGGGAGCAAAGTGTCATGAGGTTCACAATGATATGCGATCGTGGGGGCCACCTCTTGGGTTCTGTGGGAGCAAAGTGCCACACAGTCTGTGTGACAGTGGGGGCCACCTCTTAGGTCCTACAGATGCAAAGTGCCACACAGTCAATGCATTTTTGTCATGCTCGCCTTTGTGACGTCTGAATTTCACCTTCGGGTGTCTGAACGCTGTATGACCTGGATCCCGTCTACAGCCTTACCATGGCCATAGGTTCTGAATTCCCTCTACGGAGGATGATTTTGTTATTACCGCATGACAATCCTATAAGTTAGCTAAGTCTCCATCCGATATGAACTATGTTATACGATTTTGTTCCTTCGACATATGTTTATGCATCAGTTATGCTTTTGAAGTTCTATCGATTTTGAAATATTCTGGAGTTCTGTATGTTTCGAAAGATTGTGATGTAACTGAATAGATTTGTTACTTCGAAATTACATTTCTATTGATTTTGTTTTGTTTATACACTTTTTGGAAGCTATGTGATATTTGTAAAGAAATGTTATCTCTTAGTTTTATCATGCATTCGATGTGATTTAGCCACCATGATCATTTTAAATGCGTTTCTTACTGGGCTTTTTCCCGAAAGCTCACCCCTCTACCTTTCAGATTATTTGCAGTGATCTACAGACGCTACCTGCCGCGTACACGACGTAGGCTGGTGGGAAAGAGCTACCCTAGGCTACTTTTTGTACAAGCAACAAAGGTATACAATTACATTCCTTTACCAGACATATTTGTACTCACAGACACATATATTGAGAATATTTTGTTGGGATGTAATTTGTAAAGAAAACAATGTAAAGAATATTATTTTTGGAATTAGGTTTTAAGATGATTGGAATTGCATCGAAATGGATGTACTGAGTTGTAAATGTGGATTTGGAAAGCATGCTTGGTAGTAGTGTATATCTAGGATTGTCAAAACAATCTAATTGTAGGTGGGTAGGCTCATATATAAGCCGTTATACTGCTGAAAATTCTATCGGCTATATAAGTCAAAGTATGAAGTTTAAATATAAATTCGGATATAGAATTAGGAAAAGTGATTTGACACTGAACAAGAATACAACCTAAATGAATAAGGGAATAAGTGGGTAAATTAAGTTCAAAACGAATTTCCCCTGATTTTCAAGGGTCAAGAGTCATTACAGTTTAAGTGGTATCAGAGTGAAGGTTGTCTAGTACTATCAGTGTCGAAAATAAGGCTAAAATTACATCCCAATGTATGTTCTTGTCTGGTTGTAGGTAATGTATACCTAAAGGAATTAAGACTTGATCTTTGGAATTACGCGCAGGTATTAGATCACTTGCATGATGAGTGGAAGACGTAGACGTCTTCGGAGGCAGGCTCAACCACCTCCACCTCCTCCACTGCAGCCAAAGAGCCCCAATACTCGTATGACTTAGTTTGAACAGTGGTTGGAGCAGCGTCTTGAGCGAGGACTGGAATCGATAGCTGCCATGGTCGCCCAACACTTAGAGGTAAATGCTTCTTATTCAGCTGGTACAGCAACGATCCCTATTCCGGTGCCAACTCCGCCATAAGCACCACCTCCTCCTCCACTAGTTTCGCCAGTATCTATGGCGCCTCAGCCTTCTGTACAGGTCTGGAGGGAGGAGAGGGATATCGGTAGGATAAGGGACTGCCTGAAGATGAAGCCTCCAACATTCAAGGGGATTAAGGATCCAGTAGAGGTTGAAGAGTGGCTGGTAAACCTTGGGAAGATTTTTAACTTTCTGGGGTGTTCTGACGTCGAGAAAGTTTCGATGGCCACATACATGCTGAAGGGCCAAGCAGAGTATTGGTGGGGATCCACCAAGGTCCTTTTGACTGCTCAACATCCGATGATTAGTTGGGATACATTCTCTACAGCCTTCAAAAAACAGTATGTTCCACGAACTGCCCGGCAGAAGTTAAGGATGGACTTTCTGAATTTGGTATAGGGCAGTATAACCGTGAATGAGTACGAAAGTAAGTTTACAATGCTGATGAGGTATGACTCGGAGACGTTCCAGAATGAAGAGCGTCGAACTAAGAGGTTTCTAGTAGGGTTAAGGCCAGCTATCCGAGATCGACTTTTGGGGTTATGGATTATTGAATTTCAGGATACCCTAGGTAGAGCACAGATGATTGAAAGGGGCCTGAATGTTACACAGACGGAGTATGACCTTAAGAGAAAGAACAGAGATGAGAGTATGCGGACGGAGTTGGTGAGACAGGATTTTCGGAGGGGCCAGCTTAAGAGGCAGAGGACAGATGAGTCTAGGACTAGGGTTGATAGGCCCACAGTTTCTGTACCTACTCCACAGACTACCAGGGGTCCGCAGCAATATGGGAAGTTATGTAGGGAGTGCGGTAAACCCCATGAAGGTATTTGTTACCGGGCCACAGGGAGCTGCTTTGGGTGTGGACAGAGGGGGCACATGGTAAAGGATTGCCCATAAAATCAAATTCCACAGCCCCTGGAGCTACCACGACAACCTGAACGGCAAGCTGCCCAGAGACAACTCCCACAGAGACGAGCTACCGCAACAGAGAAAGGCAAGAAGCCTATCACTCATGGAAGTATCTTTGGCTAGGACTAATGTGGTGTGTAGGAATTGTGAAATCAAGGTAGGAGATAGGATCATCTTAGTAGATCTAATCTTGTTGAGCATGTATGACTTTGATGTAATTTTGGGTATGGATTGGCTAGCCACCAACCGTGTAAGTTTAGACTGCTACTCTAAGACTGTAACCTTCTCCTTACCTAGTAAGTTTGTTGTATGCTTTGTAGTTAAGGAATAAATTTTATAATTTTGTCTAGTGATGAAAAATTTTGGTGAACATATTAATGTGAAGGTTATGTTGCATTCATCCTCGATACTAGTCGGGAATGTCCAAGTATTCAGGACATACCAGTGGTATGCGAGTTCCCGGATGTATTTTTCTAGTGTACTATAGGGACTACTTCAGGAGAAAGAACTGGAGTTCACTATAGATTTGGCTCCAGATGTGCAGCCTATCTCGAAGTCTCCCTACCGGATGGACTTTGTAGATCTTGAAGAATAAAGAAAAATGAATTGCAAGAACTGTTAGAGAAAGGAAGTTCAGAAACTCATAGGAGATAATGAGAAAGATAAAGAGAATGACAGAAAAGAGATTTACAAAGAAAATAGTGACAATGCAAGAGCACAGTCACTATGCTAGAAGAATGAATCAGGGAACTAACGGTATAAATAAGACTCTAAAGATCACATTGCTTACATAATTGATAAAAATAGGGCATGTTCGGAGTATAGAAACATCCCTGTAAACAGGAAAAGTTTTCTGACACATTATCAAATGATTTATCAAAGTTACCCCTAAACTAAAAGGAGAAGTTCTAGAATTGATTTAGCAGGTGGTATCAAATTAATTACTCAAACCACTGTACTGAGTGACTTTGCTTGGATTATAAACGCTGAAAGAGCAATTATAAGAACTACATGAAGGGGAGATTTTTGGACCCAGTGACCCACTTTGGAGTATACTGGTGTTAAATTTTAAGGAGACTCGGAGTCTCTTGGGTCACAGTGTATTGAGAATAGGTGTAAGTAGGATTTCCCAAACAGAGGATTCATATTAATGGAAAAGATCCAAACTATTATGAATATTCAGAGTTTGAGATATAAGGAAACTTTAGAATATGGATTACGTATTGAATTTAAGGATTGTAATTTCTATATTCTTATGTTTTGAATGTGAGACTTAATTGGTATAAGGAAAGAGTTTTGCTATAGTTGATGTACGAAATGAGACAAGCTTTGAGATGAGATAAATATTGAATATACAAGTCATATTAAAATAAGAGATGTATGCAAGGTACGAATATCTCTGGTATGTGAAGTGATTCGGATAAAGTGATATGAATTAAAAATAAGTTCTCATTAAGGATAAATGTGAAATTGTGATAAGTTTGGTGTCCTATTTTCTTATTGAAATTGAACCTTGAATACTTATATCCATAACCGATTTGCGTGGTCAAGTCTGATGGCCAATAAGGGCTTTAAAAATACCTCACCGCCCGGGAGAATTGACAGTGTCTAGAAGTACCCTCATCTATTTTGAAGGACCAAGAGGAATTTAGAGGACTAAATTCTTTTAAGGTGGGGAGAATGTAAACACCACAAAATTCCTATATTTAATTAGACTATATAAAAATATGAATAATATATTTTAAGGGAAGTGTGAATATTCGTTATAGGGCTCGGAGAGTATAGGAGCCGAGAAGCCTGTGAATGACAGGGAACCTGAAAATACAGGAAGGGATGAAGCAAATGCAAGCATGGAGGGATCGAAAATAATTTTTATGTAAAAATTAATATCAGGATTTATAAGGAGTGATGAGATCCCGATAATATTTCATTTACAAAATAATAAAAATTTCATGGAGGGCATGAATATTGTCATTAAGTGATTTTATAAAAAAGAAAAGAAAAGAAAAGAAAAAGTATATATATACATAGGTATAATATATATACTAGACAAATTTAAATAGATAGAAAATAATATATATATATATAACAATATATATATTATGTAATGTATAATATGTAATATATTAGTATTGATAATAAAAATAAAGCACGAGACAATTAAAAAGTTGAAGGAAATGAAAATAAAAAAAACAAACAAGTAAACAAATAAACAAAATATATATGTATATATATAGAAATCAATATAATATATAAACAAATATATTTATATATATATATATATATATATAAATATTATGTGGTGTATATATATAGAAATCAATATAATATATAAACAAATATATATATATATATATAAATATTATGTGGTGTACGGAATTGGCTTCTTTTTTAAGCCAATTCCCACACCAATTGCAGTTCAAAAAAAGGAGGAAACGGTGGGAAATTTCCTACCTAAAACCCATTACCTGGCAGAGCACTCCCCGATCAGCTCTCAAATCCTCTCTCTCATGTCTCTCACAACTAATCCCTCAGAACTCTCTCGCTCTGCCGCTCTTGTCCCTCATTATCTTTGCCATCACCAAGTAAGCAAAGGAAGCTGAATAGGGAAGCCTTGAACAGGGCTTTCCAGGCGTGGAAAAAGGGGCTCCTTTTTGTGGCTGAGGATGATTGGATACATGGGTTCGAAGGCTGGTTTTTAGGGCTGTATGAGGTGATTTGGCTTGGCTGAAAATAGAAAAGAATATAGCAGAAATAGAAAGAAAGTAGGGGACGTGAATAGATGGGGAGTTTAGGTGCAGAAACAGGCCAGAACAAGAGGCGTTTCATGTGTGTAAATGAGGCTGAACAGGGCTGTGTTGATAACCTTATTAGTCATGAAGTAACGTTGGAATAAAAGGCTGAAGTAGACGGCACAAAGCAGCAAGAGGCTGCTCCTTTCGGCTAGACAGTGATGAAATGAAGTGGTCGAAACAGTACCGAAACTGGGAAGGAAAGTGTAGTACTGAAAAGGCTAAGAGAAAGAGTACTGTGAGTTCTGAAGAGAACAGATCAAACCGAGGAAAAGGGGGGGAGAAGTATGAACAGAGGGGCTGGAAGAAAATTGGAGCAGCTGGAAAATTGGAAGGCAGACCGAGAGCTGAGGGAGAAATGAAATCGAAGCTGAATTGAGGTAGACCGAGAACTCGGGGAGAAAGGAAATCGAAGCTGAATTGAGGCAGATCGAGAGTTGAGGGAGAAAGGAAACTAAAGCTGAATTGAGGCAGAACCAAGAGCCTTTCAAGCAATGCAGAAGAAATGCCACGAAGCCTAGCTGGTGGCTGCCATTGTAGTGTCGTGTTAGGCTGAAGCAAGGAAGAGAAGGCACAGGACTGATCAGGAAAGAAAGGGTATTCGGTGGATTGATTAGAGGTTGGAAGTACCAAAACAGTTGCTGGAAACTAAAAGAAAACAGAACAGCAAAGAAATACAGAAAAAGGAAAAGAGCTGAAGAAAAAAAAGAGGAAAAAGAAAGACCAAGGTAAAATATACTTAAGTAAATTTAATATATATATATATATATATATATATATATATATATATATATATATATATATATGCATGTGTTTGAGATATAAACATGCTAGTATAGATTAAACTAGACAAAATGAGAAAGATGAGAAATAGACAATATATATGTATATATATATATATATATATATATATTTGTGTGATGATGAATAAGGAAATTAAATGATAAAAATAAATATGTGTATATACTTAGGTGTATATACAAATAGGTGTATAAGATAAATGTGTGTGTTAGTATATGTACATACAAAGAATATATACATGTGATAAGGTAAAAAATGAAAACAAATAATAATAATATACATATATAGGAGTATATATATATTTATGTGTATATACATGTAGATGTATATAATAAATGTGTATGTTAATATTTGTATGTACAAAATATATATATATAGTAATGAAAATATATAAACGTGCGTGTTGGCCTAGGTATGTACAATAATACGTACACACGAGGTAGTAACGAATAGGTTACAATTTTAACGCAATTCGGACAATTCGCATGAATAGGGTGCTAAGTATACAATTTCTGTGTAGGTGATCGCAGAAGGAATTAAAGGAGGTACTAAGAGGCGTCACTACTCGAATTCAAAAATTTCGATAAATCGAGGTAAGGGGTGTAATTTAAGATGGTAATGGTATCCTTACCCTTAGACCCCGATTTATTTATGTGTTTTCGAGCCCTCTCGTGCAACCCTTGATTGTAAGACAAAACCCGACACTTATTAAGCCCAAGTTTTATTTGATCATGTTTTCGAGATAAAGAAATGCCATATGAAATTAAATGCATGTCTCAAGCATGATTTCTGAATAAAGGTTACGGTTTTGACTTATGTATGAATTGATTTCATGTTTTTGAAAGAAATGAAATTTTGTATGTGAACACATGTTTAAGAAATGAAGTTTGTTTTCGAAAGGTGATTGTGGGGGCCATCTCTCGAGTCCTACGGGAACAAAGTACCACACAGTCTTTTTGTTTTATGAAAGAGTTTTCAGATCATAAGAAATTCGATTTCATTACTCGGTATGGGCTTATGGGCTATAAAACCCAAGAAAGATTTTGAAAACTCTGTTTTGAGACGAAAAGGCAATGTATAGTGGAATTGTGGGGGTCACCTCTTGAGTCCTGCGGGAGTAAAGTGCCATGTAATTTTCACAATGACATGTGAACATGTGGGGCCACCTCTTAGGTCTGACGGGAGCAAAGTGCCATGTGGTTCACAATAATATGCGATCGTGGGGGCCACCTCTTGGGTTCTGTGGGAGCAAAGTGTCAACAGTCTGTGTGACTGTGGGGGCCACCTCTTAGGTCTTACAGATGCAAAGTGCCACACGATCAATGCATTTTTGTCATGCTCGCCTTTGTGGCGTCTGAATTTCACTTTCGAGTGTTTGAATGCTGTATGGCCTGGATCTCGTCTACAGCCTTACCATGGCCATAGGTTTTGAATTCCCTCTACGGAGGATGATTTTGTTATTGCCGCATGACAATCCTATAAGTTAGCCAAGTCTCCATCCGATATGAACTATGTTATATGATTTTGATCCTTCGATATATGCTTATGCATCAGTTATGCTTTTGAAGTTTTATCGGTTTTGAAATATTCTGGAGTTCTGTATGTTTCGAAAGATTGTGATGTAACTGAATAGATTTGTTACTTCAAAATTACATTTCTATTGATTTTGTTTTGTTTATACGCTTTTTAAAAGCTATGTGATATTTGTAAAGAAATGTTATTTCTTAGTTTTATCATGCATTCAATGTGATTTAGCCACCATGATCATTTTAAATGCGTTTCTTACTGAACTTTTTCTCGAAAGCTCACCTTTTTACCTTTCAGATTATTTGCAGTGATCTACAGACGCTACCTGCCGCTTACACGACGTAGGCTAGTAGGAAAGAGCTACCCTAGGCTACTTTTTGTACACACAGCAAAGGTATACAATTACATTCCTTTACCAGACATATTTGTACGCACAGACACATATATTGAGAATATTTTGTTGGGATGTAATTTTAAGGAAAACAATGTAAAGAATATTATTTTTGAAATTAGGTTTTAAGATGATTGGTATTGCATCGAAATGGATGTATTGAGTTGTAAATGTGGATTTGGAAAGCATGCTTGGTAGTATTGGATATTTAGGATTGTCAAAACAATCGAATTGCTGATGGGTAGGCTCATATATAAGTCGTTATGCTGTCGAAATTTCTATCGGCTATATAAGTCAAAGTATGAAGTTTAAATATAAATTTGGATATAGAATTAGGAAAATTGATTTGACACTGAACAGGAATACAACCTAAGTAAATAAGAGAATAAGTGAGTAAATTAAGTTCAAAAAAAATTTCTCCCGATTTTCAAGGGTCAATGGTCATTACATTTATGACATGGCATGTTGAAAGTCGAAATACTAACGGAGTGCTCAATCATCCTGTTGATGGAGAGGTATGGCAACAATTCGATCGTATTCCCCAATTGTTTACTGCTGATCCTCGGAATGTAAGACTTAGTTCGTGTGCTGATGGATTTTGTCCTTATGTGCCGGCATCGAGATCATACTCTTGTTAGCCAGTAATGCTTGCTGTTTACAATTTACTTCCATGGATGTGCATGAAGTAACCATATTTGTTTCTTAATATGATAATTTCGGGAAGGAAAAGTCCATCACATAACATTGATGTTTTCTTGAGACCTTTAATTTATGAGTTAAAGGTATTGT
This sequence comes from Firmiana major, assembly GCA_033439115.1. Taxonomy (NCBI): domain Eukaryota; kingdom Viridiplantae; phylum Streptophyta; class Magnoliopsida; order Malvales; family Malvaceae; genus Firmiana; species Firmiana major. The sequence continues at coordinate 30,651,885 of CM065913.1, read as the reverse complement.
GGGAACAGGGCGTTGAGACTTATGATTCTCACAGAAAACAACATTTTATGTTAAGGGTTGCATTGTTATGGACGATTAATGACTTTCCTGCTTATGGAATGTTGCTTGGGTGGAGCACCTATGGTCGATTATCTTGTTCTTATTGTATGGAACGTACAAAGGCCTTTAGGTTGCAGTATGGAAGAAAGCCTTGCTTTTTCGATTGTCATTGTCAATGTTTACCTCCTAATCATCCTTTCAGGAGGCATTGTGACAAGTTTAGTAAAAGGGTAGATCATGATCCTTCAGTGCAGAGATTGTCAGGTGAAGAAGTATTGCAACGATTAGATGCCATCGAAGATTTGCCATACGGTAAAAAATGTGGTCCACAAAAACCTCTAGGGTTTGGGGTATCTCATAATTGGGTGAAGAAGAGTATATTTTGGGAATTGCCTTATTGGCATACCAATCTTATTCGACACAATTTGGATGTCATGCATATTGAGAAAAATATTTTTGACAATTTGTTTTACACCCTGATGGATGTTAAGGGTAAAACTAAAGATAATATAAAGGCAAGAATGGATATGGCCTTGATTTGCAAAAGAAAAGAATTAGAATTGGTGAAAAGTGATGGAAAAACATTAAGGCCTAAAGCTTCATTCACTCTAACTAAGGAGGAGCAAAAAAGGCTATGTGCTTAGGTTAAAGAGTTAAAGCTTCCTAATGGGTTTGCATCAAATAGAGCTCGGTGTGCTAATGTCGATGAATGCAAGTTCTACGGAATGAAATCTCATAACTGTCACATTTTTATGCAGTGCTTACTTCCCATAGCTATTCATGATTTTGTCCCCAATCCAATTTGGGCTGCAATCACAGAGCTATCTCATTTTTCAGAGATGTATGCTTACCGGAAATACGTGTAAATCACATGCAAGTTTTGCAGAGAAGATCTTTCCCCCTTCATTTTTTGATTGTATGGAGCATCTTCCAATCCACTTGCCTTATATGGTAGGCGATCCAGTGCAATATCGATGGATGTATCCCTTTGAGAGGTAATGACTTATAGTTAATCATTATTCAATTTTATATTAATATTTATCATCCCAAATATTCTATCTGAAAAAGTTAATAAATTTTAATTGCTTACAATATTCACTTCAGGTTTTCGCACCACTTAAAAAATAAAATGAAAAATCCAGCCCATCCAGAAGGGTCGATATGTATGGCATACATAAGGGAGGAGATTGGAAACTTTTGTGCCTTGTATTTTGAACCAGAAGTTCAAACAAGATTGACCCATCCACTACGTAATGATGATGGAGGAGATGTCGATATGATGGGACGTTTGTCCATTTTTAGACGTCCGGGTCGACCAATTGGACCGACAAAAAATAATGCTCGATACTTGGAGGAAGATGAATACAATGCTGTGTGTATATACGTGTTAATGAATTGTGAGGAAATAGTCCCCTATATTGAGTAAGTTATCTAAATCTAACCCATCTAAGAATTTATAATTATATGGCTGATATAGTTGTTCTCTTATTTAGTTTCAAATTTCATTGTAGAACATTTGATGATATGATTAAAAGAGATCATCCGAATATCAGCGATGTACAATTAGAGAAAGTACATCATGATTATTTTCCAAAATGGCTTAAACAATTTGTAAGTACTATAAAAATAGAACAATCAGTAGTTTGAACTTAATTTTTAAAATTTTAATGATTGGTTTCACGGGGTTTCAGGTATTTGAACATGCCAATCAAACAGATCCACGTATTATTGAGATTTCTCATGGTCTTGGACGTATGATAAGGAGTTATCAAGGTTATTTTGTAAATGGTTTCAAGTTTCATACGTTGGGTTATGGTCAATCTCGAAAAACAATGAACAGTGGTGTATGTGTCAAAGGCAGCTGTTACAATGATTTTTATTGTATTTTTATCGTATACTGACAGATATAATCGAACTAGAGTACGTTGGAATTGAAAATAAAGTTGTGTTATTCAAGTGTCATTAGTTTGATACAGAACGAGGTCTTCATGTTGATCCCCGTCATGGTCTTATTGATATCAAGCATAAATCTTTCATATTAGCTGAACAGAGCCAACAAGTGTACTTTAGTCCTTATCCTTCTACCAAAAAAAAGATCATCGTCATTGATGGGTCGTATTCAAAACAAAAGCACGAAGTAGATTTAACCTTCGATGAAATGACAGTGGACAGATTCTAGATTTGAACGAAGGAGTTTACCAAGAAGTGAAAGTTTTGAACCCTAGAATAGTTGCATATTCAGACGAACTGGACAACCCTACTGTTCATATTAGTGACGAATATGAAGAAGTCAATTAATTTACAGAAGAAGAAGAAGAAGAAGAAGAAGAGGAGGATGAAGTATGGAATGATGAAACAGTTGGTAATGATAGAGAAGATGACAGTGATTAGAATAATAAATAATAAGAATTAAACATTTGATTGTAAAATAAATATTATTAGACTTCATTTACTTATTTGTGAATATAATTTTTTTATCTGTATTGCAGATGAGAAGATTGAAAAAGTTAGCACAGCAATCATCTACGTCCAAGTCTCTTTCATCTGGATTGGAGTTTAACTATAATCTTGACTCTGAAATTCAACCTCAATCTCAGCATCCTACTCAGTCTCATGCTCAGGTTCCTAATCGACCTTTAGCTCACCATCCAAATCGGCCTCGTTCTCGGCCTCTCGCACAACCAACTCGAGCTTCAAGTCGACCTTATCCAGTTCGTGATGATGATGATGACAAAAATGACGACGATAATGATGCCATTCCAGCTCCTCCATCAGTGGTAAAACAACCATTACCCGGGCGAAGAATATCTACTGAGGAATATTCAGAGGAGGCTACACAAACTGTGGGTGGTAGTGGGAGTAGGAATGGGAGTGGTAGTGGTCGGAAAATAACAAAAGGCCCAAATCAAAGCCTTGAAACACCGTAAAATTCAGAGTATATTGTTATTCCTGACGCCACTTGGTAACAGGTATATTGTTTCTAATTTTGTTTTATTTTCATACAGATATCATTTTTTTTTGCAGTTCTTTTGAAGACTCGAAGGGTGTGAGGACTATATCCAATTTAATTAAACAACATTACTCGGAACCATGGCCAACATGGAAAAGGGTTCCAAATGAAGTGAAAGCCCAGATGTGGCATAAAATTCAAGTATATTACTTTCAAGTAAATAAATTGATAATTTTTTTAAACGTATCGAAATTAATTATCATTTATTTTTCTTTGTAGGAGAAGTTCAGGTGGTCTGCTAACCAAACCAATAATATTTATACAATTTGGGAGCACTTATGCAAGTTACATTTTAGAGACTTGTTGCAGTTGGAGAGAAGAAAAGCAATGCAATATTTTAATACGGATAAAATATCTGACTGTAAAGGGTACAACAAGTCCAAGTGGATTTCAGTCCAAATATGAGATCAATTAATTAATAATGAATAAAGGGCTGAAAGGTGGGAGGAGAAGTCAAAAAAAAGAAAACATAATCGGTTGACGGAAAAAGAAGGAACGATAACAAAGCATATAAGAGGTTTTGTATCTTTTTCGGTCCATGAATATAGGATGGTAAGTCCGAATAATAAAATGTATTTTACTTTTTTATTTCTTTTATTGTAATTTTTATTCTTTACAAGAATTTCATATCTATCTATGAAAACTTGCATATCTTTTAATGTAGGCGCAATGTCTAGGTCGAGCACCGACATATAAAGAATTGTTTGATCGGACGCATAGACGTTTAGGTGGAGATGGTGATTATGTGGACAACAAGTCCAAATCTGTCAGTATACGTAATGCATTCTATTGGCTTCTAATATGGTTTTATCGTTATTAAAGTTTACTGTTTAATATCCTTATTCTAATTATATTGTAGGAAAAGTACGCTACTTCATTAACTCAGAAATACGGCGAGGATATAAGCACCCATCCTCATTTTGATTAAACTGCATGGTGTGAGGTAATTGGAGGGATGGAGACTATGCGTACACATACGTACGAATTTGGGACTAGGCCACATCGCCTTGATTTACAAATGGACACAAACATTGCATCTGCTTCTGTTTCCACCCAATCTTCTTGCGCATCTCATTCAGCTTATAGTCATTTTCCTTATCTCACTCCTGGTGTAATTGGTACTCCTGACACAAATTCAGAGGTGTAGTAACTGAAAGAGGACGATAGAGTCATGATGAATAGGTTTGATAATCTGGAAGGAAAGTTGTGAGATCTGAGAATTTCAGACATATTTTATTGATGTAATAAGAATTTGAAGTGTAATTTATTGAGCTAAGTAAATTGTGGGAATTATAATTGGAGATTTATATGTTAAGTGTGTAAAATGAGCATGAAGTATGAGGACAGATCGATCTGGGAGAAGGAGAGATCGATCTGATGAGTTAAAAATGACGAGGAAGGAGGAATTTTGAGGAGCAGATCGATCTCCAATGGAAGAGATCGATCTCCAAATGGTTCTGTTTGAGAAAGGATCGATCTCATGAGGAAGAGATCGATCTCCAAATGATTCTGTTTGGGGAGAAGATCGATCTCCTTAGGAGCAGATCGATCTCATAAAGCTATAAAGAGATCGATCTCACCCCTCGACAGATCGATCTCCTAGGCATAAAATTGCCCAGATCGTCCCCAAATTTCAAACGCAGATCGATCTCATCAAGAGGCAGATCGATCTCCTACCTCCAGCCTATATAAGGAACCCGTGTTTTCTCCTGCAATTTCACTTTCTCTCTCTTCCAACCCCCATTTTTTTGAAAACCTAACTTTCTCACTCATCCAAATCACCCATTTCCGGTCGAATCAGCTGTTGTGGTAAGAAGGAAAGTTGTTCCTCATCAAAGGGAGAACAACATACTTGGAAATCGAAGGACGAATCGGATCGAGGCGTGGGTTGTGCGTCTCACAAGCTTTGGGTAATTTCTAAACCTCGATCTTGATATTTGAGCTGATTTTGATGTTATTGGTGGTTGTCATTGCGTTGAAATAGTTGAGAAAGGATTAGGGATTGATGAAATTGCAATGTAGTTGGAGTAATGTAGATATTTGGTAATTTTGAGAATTTGTGCTATAAATGGAAATATAGACAATATGGTGAATTAGCATAGATAATTGGTATTAGAGATATAGAACGTCAAGATGTTGTGAATGAGGGTGTAGTTTGGGATAGAGTTACGGAAATCAAGGGATTTGAGGAGTTATGAGCAATTATGCTCGATTTTGAGAATTGAGGGTTATGAGATAATTGAGTATTGATGTTTTAACATCGTTTGGACAGCTCGGGAGTTCCAGAGTGGAATGCGAGGCTAGTCCGTGATACGGGGGAAACGATTGCACTATACGAGGTGCAAAGAGGTAATGGAAATCTAAACCATTTGTGTATGTGATTTGCAAACTATTTTAGCATGAATTGTGATTATTAAATAAGCATGTTGGGTTTTGTGTTGAGATTAAATTGCACACGATTTTATAGCCGGTTGGAGCCCAATGTTTTTATGAGTTTATAACTGGGCTCTACGTTAAGGCAATATTGAGATTTGAGAAATGTGTGCGTGTGCTTTGCCGGTTGGAACTCGATTTTATTACGTTTTGTGTTGAGTACAAAACGGTTTTCAAATGAGTTTTATGAGAGAAAAACCATTACGAGTTCTACGTGAAGGCAAACCCGTCTTATGTGATAAGACTTAGGTGTGTAGTTGTGAGTACACACCGGGCATTGCTCTGGTAGCATGTAAGCCCGATTTCTTCTCCGTTCTGGTAACGTGAGAATAACCTATTCTGTGGCTGTGCCACGTTGAGAAACCCCATTGGTGGCTCTGGTAGCATGTAAGCCCGATTTCTTCTCCGTTCTGGTAACGTGAGAATAACCTATTCTGTGGCTGTGCCACGTTGAGAAACCCCATTGGTGGCTGTGCCACGTTGAGAAACCCCATTGGTGGCTGTGCCACGTTATACCCCATTGGTGGCTGTGCCACGTTGAGAAACCCCATTGGTGGCTGTGCCACGTTAAACCCCATTGGTGGCTGTGCCACGTTGAGAAACCCTATTCTGTGGCTATGCCACGCGAAAAATTAAATCAGTGGCTTTGCCACGTGTGTTTTGTGGCTATGCCACGTGAGAAATTAAATCAGTGGCTTTGCCACGTGCGTTTTGTGGCTATGCCACGTGAGAAATTAAATCAGTGGCTACGCCACGCGTGTTTAGTGGCTGTGCCACGTGCATTATTTTTACTGTGATTCTATCACGTATTTGAGAAAGCGTTTATCGCGTTGTTTTCACATGCTTTGTTATTGCTCTAGAGTGAGCCCTTTTACTTCATGTTTTCACATGACTTGACACATGAGAGTGCCGTTTTGAGTGCTTTCATGCTATGGTTTTCAAATGAGTTTCACATACAAATAAACCTTTTGTGATGTGCATTTTGGTTTATGAAATGAGTTCCTTACCCCCTTTAATGAGCGATTTAGAAGCTCATCCTGTTTTCTTTCCCCCCCCAGAGTTCTTCAAGTGAAAAAGGATCTCCCTGCGACGTACGGAGTAGTGGCTAGTGGAGGATTCGAGCTCCAGGCCATATATTTTATACTTTGAGGTATATTTTATCTTTTCATGTACCCAGACTATTATTGTAATTGCAGACACTTGATGTATAATATTATATGGGATGTATTAGGATTAATTAACTTGAGATGGATTAATGTATTTGATATAATATATAAATTCTAGTGATGAGATCCTGGGGAATGATAATTATGATGATGTATGATATTGCACAAGAATGCACCTTTAACTGTGAGTTAATGAGTAAAAAGTTTAAAATTTGCCCTATTTTTTGCATTTTCGGGGCGTGACAGAGTTTTCTCTATTTTCTGCATTTTCGGGGCGTGACAGAGTTTTCTTGGTATCAGAGCTTAGGGTGTCTAGTACTGTCAGTGTCGGTTAAGTGAAATAGAATACATCCCAAGTGTCTGTAATAGTCTGGTCATGAACTGAAATTGAGGATTGAGATTTCAATCGATTGTGATATGTACGCGCAGGAGACGAGTTGAGATAGAGAATGAGTAAACGACGAGGTCGTTCGAGGAGGCAGGCAGGGTCCCCTCCGCCACCTGTCCCACAACCAGAGAGTCCTAACTCTCGATTTAATCGGATTGAGACCGATGTGAGGCAAGGTTTCGAGCAGATGGCAGCGTTATTCGCGCAACACTTTGGAGTTAATGCCTCGGACACTACCCCTACACCACCACAAGGACCTCCCATACCCCCAGTGCCTCCCGTCACCCAGCCTGAGGATAGAAGTATGGTCCGACTAAGGGATTTTCTGAAGATGAATCCACCCACATTTAAGGGAAAGAAGGATCCTGTAGAGGCTGAGGAGTGGTTGACGAAATTAAGAATTATATTTGATTTCCTGGGGTGCACCGATGCTGAGAGGGTCAGTATGAGTGCTTATATGCTGAAGGGGAGAGCTCGAGATTGGTGGGGTACTACCCAGGGTATTCGGATGTCCCACCACGATGTGATTGGTTGGGAAGAGTTTCAGATAGCTTTTAGGACCCAATATGTACCACGAGCCGCCCAGAGAAAGAAACAGGCCGAGTTTTTGAGTTTGGTACAGGGTGACATGTCTGTGGATGACTATGAGAGCCAATTCACAGCACTATTGAGATATGACCCAGAGACCTTTAAGAGTGAAGAGCTCCGCACAGAGAAGTTTGTGTATGGGTTGAAGCCCGTCATCAGAGATAGATTGATAGGGCTATGCATTACTGAGTTTGGAGATGCTCTGAGACGAGCACAAGAGATTGAAAGAGGGATTGAGATGGTACAATCCCAGAATGAGCTCAGAGCGGTGAATAGAGATAAGGGCAAGAGGCCAGCACTTTTCCAAACAGAGGCTCGGAGAGGTTCCTTCAGAAGAGGAAGGATTGAGGTGCAGAAGGATAGATTGGAGAGACCCAGAGCCTATCCTATTATCAAGGAGACCCCTCGATATGTCAGGCCTGAGACAAGGTTTTGCAGAGATTGTGGCCGAATGCATGAGGGAAGTTGTACTGGGTCGATCCATGGATGTTTTAGATGTGGTGACATGGGTCACAGAGTGAAGGACTGTCCCCAACCTCAGATACCACATGCTCCGGAGCCTACTAGACAACAGCCTCAGAGAGTGGATCCCCGGAGACGGGCCACTGCGGCAGAGAAAGGGCAGAAACCTGTGGCACAGGGACGTGTGTTTGCCCTGGATAAGGAGACCGCAGACACTTCGGCAGAAACTATAAGAGGTACACTCTCTGTTTGTAATTATGAGGCTCATGTGTTGATTGATTCAGGATCCACGCATTCGTTTATTTCTGAGCATTTTGCATGTAGATTAAACTTGAAGTTTGAACCTCTAGAATACATACTACATGTAAATACCCCTATGCGTGAATCCCAGAGAACTGAGTTAATCTGTAGAGGATGTGAGATAAAGGTGGGAGATAGAGTGATGTTAGCAGATCTAATCATGTTGAATATACATGGGTTTGATGTAATTCTGGGAATGGATTGGTTGGCGACCAATCGAGTGAGTTTAGACTGCTACACTAAGATTGTAACTTTCTCCCTACCTGAACCTTACAGTGTACAGTTGAGATGTTGAGGAAATGAATATGTGAAATTCTAGTAAGTAATTTGAGAATTTTAACATTATTTTGGAGAATATTAAATATGATTGTTCATGTGAAGGTTATGAGACACTCATCTCAGACGATGAGCGGGAACATCCGAGGATTGAGGATATACCTGTGGTTTACGAATTTCTGGATGTTTTCCCAGATGAATTGCCAGGTTTACCACCAGAGAGAGAGCTGGAGTTTACCATTGATTTGGTACCAGATACTCAGCCGATCTCTAAACCTCCCTATAGAATGGCATTAGTAGAACTTGAGGAATTGAAGAGACAACTACAGGAGTTATTGGATCAACGGTTTATTAGACCCAGTGTTTCGCCGTGGGGAGCGCCAGTACTATTTGTTAAGAAGAAGGATGGTAGTCTCAGATTATGTGTAGACTACCAGTTGTTGAATAAAGCCACGGTGAAGAATAAATACCCACTACCTAGGATTGATGATCTACTTGATCAGTTGAGAGCGGCATCAGTCTTTTCTAAGATTGATTTGAGATCGGGCTATCACCAATTGAGGATCAAGGAAGAAGATATTCCAAAGACGGCCTTCAGGATAAGGTATGGCCATTACGAATTTCTGGTGATGTCCTTTGGATTGACGAACGCCCCTGCAGCATTTATGAGATTGATGAACGAGGTGTTCAGAGACTATCTGGATAAGTTTGTGATAGTTTTTATTGATGATATCCTGGTGTACTCTCGGTCGTGTGAGGAGCATGCACAGCATTTGTGGTTAGTACTTCAGATACTCCGAGATAAGTAATTGTACGGAAAGCTTAGTAAGTGTGAGTTTTGGCTGAACCGGATAGCTTTCCTTGGTCATATAGTCTCAGAGGAAGGAGTATCAGTGGACCCAAGCAAGGTGGAGGCTGTGCTTAATTGGGAGAGACCGAGGACAGTTACTAAGGTACGAAGCTTCCTTGGTTTGGCAGGGTATTACAGAAGATTTGTGGAAGGATTTTCCAGGATTGCCGCCCCTTTGACTAAGCTCACGCGCAAAGAGACTCCATTTATATGGACTGATCAATGTGAGCTCAGTTTTCAGGAATTAAAAAGGAGATTGACAGCGGCACCTGTGTTAACCATTCCTGAGGGATCAGGAGGATTCTCGGTGTATAGTGATGCATCTCACCAAGGATTGGGGTGTGTGCTTATGCAGCACGGAAGGGTGGTCGTATGTGGATTGCGACAGCTGAAAGACCATGAGCGGAATTACCCCACGCATGATTTGGAGTTAGCCGCTGTGGTATTTGCTTTGAAGATCTGGAGACATTACTTATATGGGGAAAGATTCCAGATCCTCACTGATCACAAGAGTTTGAGATATCTCTTTGATCAGAAAGAGTTAAACATGAGACAAAGGAGATGGATGGAACTCCTTAAGGATTATGACTGCGAGATTCTTTATCATCCGGGTAAGGCGAATGTAGTTGCTGATGCCCTGAGCAGGAAGAGTATGATATCTGCTATGATGATCAGCGAATGGGATTTGTTAGAGCAGTTCGCCGAACTTCGGATCAGAGTTAAAGAGGTAGAGACTGGATTTTTGGCTAGCCTGCGGATAGAGCCCAGGATCATGGATCAGATTAGAACTGGGCAGCGTAGTGATCAGAGATTGATAGATATGGTTAGCCAAGCTGAGCAGAGTTCGCAGTCGGATCTCACCATCAGTGAGGATGGATTGTTGAGATTCAGAGGACGGATCTGTGTACCGGACGATGATACCCTAAAGAGACAGATATTGAGAGAATCCCACTGCTCGCGATACACCATGCACCCAGGGAGTACTAAGATGTACCGAGACTTGAGAAAGGTGTATTGGTGGAGTGGTATGAAGCGAGACGTGGCAGAGTATGTGGCCAGGTGTTTAGTATGCCAGCAAGTGAAAGCTGAGCATCGGAAGCCCGGAAGACTACTACAGCCCTTACCTGTACCTACATGGAAATGGGAGCATGTCACTATGGACTTTATTATGGGTTTACTGAGGACCCGAAGAGGCCGTGACGCTATATGGGTTATAGTGGATAGATTGACCAAGAGTGCCCACTTTCTTGCCATCAAGAGCACAGATACTGTGGATGCCTTAGCTGAGCTGTATGTTAGTGAGATAGCTAGATTACATGGGGCTCCACTGAGTATTACTTCTGATAGAGATTCCCGATTTACTTCCAGATTTTGGACCCAATTTCAGGAGTCCATGGGATCTCGATTGAGTTTTAGTACCGCCTATCATCCTCAGACAGATGGTCAGTCAGAGAGGACTATTCAGACCCTGGAGGATATGTTGAGGGCGTGTACGATGGATTTTAAGGGATCATGGGATGATCACCTACCCCTAGCAGAGTTTGCATACAATAACAGCTATCATGCGAGTATTGGAATGGCACCTTTTGAGGCTCTATATGGTAGGAGGTGTAGATCCCCTGTAGCTTGGGAAGAAGTCGGTGACAGGAAGATAAATGCTCCCGAGCTTGTTGAGCAAGCCGTACAGAATGTGAAACTCATATGTGAGAGATTACGGGCTGCACAGAGTAGACAGAAAAACTACGCGGATGTACGTAGACGGCCACTCGAGTTTGACGTTGGTGATGCGGTATTTCTGAAAATATCACCGAGTAAGGGTATCATGCGATTTGGGAAGAAAGGGAAATTGAGTCCTCAATACATGGGACCATTCGAGATCCTTGAGAGAGTGGGAGAGGTAGCTTACAGATTAGCATTACCCCCACAGATGTCTGGAATACACAACGTTTTTCATGTATCTATGTTGAGGAAGTACCACCCGGACCCTTCTCATGTTATAGAGTATGATGAGATGGACATACAGGAGGACATAAGCTACACTGAGGAACCCGTCCGGATTCTCGATAGAAAGGAGAAGGTACTGAGAACCAAGAGCATCCCATTAGTGAAAGTTTTGTGGAAACATCACTCAAGGGAAGAGGCAACGTGAGAACTAGAGAGCCTCATGAAGGAGAAATACCCCCATCTATTTTGACTAGTTGAGTTGAATTTGGAGGACCAAATTCTTTTTAAGGTGGGGAGGATGTGAGATCTGAGAATTTCAGACATATTTTATTGATGTAATAAGAATTTGAAGTGTAATTTATTGAGCTAAGTAAATTGTGAGAATTATAATTGGAGATTTATATGTTAAGTGTGTAAAATGAGCATGAAGTATGAGGACAGATCGATCTGGGAGAAGGAGAGATCGATCTGGTGAGTTAAAAATGACGAGGAAGGAGGAATTTTGAGGAGCAGATCGATCTCCAATGGAAGAGATCGATCTCCAAATGGTTCTGTTTGAGAAAGGATCGATCTCATGAGGAAGAGATCGATCTCCAAATGATTCTGTTTGGGGAGAAGATCGATCTCCTTAGGAGCAGATCGATCTCATAAAGCCATAAAGAGATCGATCTCACCCCTCGACAGATCGATCTCCTAGGCATAAAATTGCCCAGATCGTCCCCAAATTTCAAACGCAGATCGATCTTATCAAGAGGCAGATCGACCTCCTACCTCTAGCCTATATAAGGAACCCGTGTTTTCTCCTGCAATTTCACTTTCTCTCTCTTCCAACCCCCATTTTTTCAAAAACCTAACTTTCTCACTCATCCAAATCACCCATTTTCGGCCGAATCAGTTGTTGTGGTAAGAAGGAAAGTTGTTCCTCATCAAAGGGAGAACAACATACTTGGAAATCGAAGGACGAATCGGATCGAGGCATGGGTTGTGCGTCTCACAAGCTTTGGGTAATTTCTAAACCTCGATCTTGATATTTGAGCTGATTTTGATGTTATTGGTGGTTGTCATTGCGTTGAAATAGTTGAGAAAGGATTAGGGATTGATGAAATTGCAATGTAGTTGGAGTAATGTAGATATTTGGTAATTTTGAGAATTTGTGCTATAAATGGAAATATAGACAATGTGGTGAATTAGCATAGATAATTGGTATTAGAGATATAGAACGTCAAGATGTTGTGAATGAGGGTGTAGTTTGGGATAGAGTTACGGAAATCAAGGGATTTGAGGAGTTATGAGCAATTATGCTCGATTTTGAGAATTGAGGGTTATGAGATAATTGAGTATTGATGTTTTAACATCGTTTGGACAGCTCGAGAGTTCCAGAGTGGAATGCGAGGCTAGTCCGTGATACGGGGGAAACAATTGCACTATACGAGGTGCAAAGAGGTAAGGGAAATCTAAACCATTTGTGTATGTGATTTGCAAACTATTTTAGCATGAATTGTGATTATTAAACAAGCATGTTGGGTTTTGTGTTGAGATTAAATTGCACACGATTTTATAGCCGGTTGGAGCCCAATGTTTTTATGAGTTTATAACTGGGCTCTACGTTAAGGCAATATTGAGATTTGAGAAATGTGTGCGTGTGCTTTGCCGGTTGGAACTCGATTTTATTACGTTTTGTGTTGAGTACAAAACGGTTTTCAAATGAGTTTTATGAGAGAAAAACCATTACGAGTTCTACGTGAAGGCAAACCCGTCTTATGTGATAAGACTTAGGTGTGTAGTTGTGAGTACACACCGGACATTGCTCTGGTAGCATGTAATCCCGATTTCTTCTCCGTTCTGGTAACGTGAGAATAACCTATTCTGTGGCTGTGCCACGTTGAGAAACCCCATTGGTGGCTGTGCCACGTTGAGAAACCCCATTGGTGGCTGTGCCACGTTATACCCCATTGGTGGCTGTGCCACGTTGAGAAACCCTATTCTGTGGCTATGCCACGCGAGAAATTAAATCAGTTGCTTTGCCACGTGTGTTTTGTGGCTATGCCACGTGAGAAATTAAATCAGTGGCTTTGCCACGTGCGTTTTGTGGCTATGCCACGTGAGAAATTAAATCAGTGGCTACGCCACGCGTGTTTAGTGGCTGTGCCACGTGCATTATTTTTACTGTGATTCTATCACGTATTTGAGAAAGCGTTTATCGCGTTGTTTTCACATGCTTTGTTATTGCTCTAGAGTGAGCCATTTTACTTCATGTTTTCACATGACTTGACACATGAGAGTGTCGTTTTGAGTGCTTTCATGCTATGGTTTTCAAATGAGTTTCACATACAAATAAACCTTTTGTGATGTGCATTTTGGTTTATGAAATGAGTTCCTTACCCCCTTTACTGAGCGATTTAGAAGCTCACCCTGTTTTCTTTCCCCCCCAGAGTTCTTCAAGTGAAAAAGGATCTCCCTGCGACGTACGGAGTAGTGGCTAGTGGAGGATTCGAGCTCCAGGCCATATATTTTGTACTTTGAGGTATATTTTATCTTTTCATGTACCCAGACTATTATTGTAATTGCAGACACTTGATGTATAACATTATATGGGATGTATTAGGATTAATTAACTTGTGATGGATTAATGTATTTGATATGATATATAAATTCTAGTGATGAGATCCTGGGGAATGATAATTATGATGATGTATGACACTGCACAGGAATGCACCTTTAACTGTGAGTTAATGAGTAAAAAGTTTAAAATTTGCCATATTTTCCGCATTTTCGGGGCGTGACAAAAGTTGTCTGATTTTATGGATCAGATGATGAACTTGATGGCAAGGAATGCCAATAACATAGGAGCACCTAGACCTGGACCGTATGGAACTAGAGGTCACCCTAATCAGTGAAAGTACCCATTTTTTTTTAATTTTATTTGGTTTTCTTATGAATTTTGGAGGATATTGGCCATGATGATCTGATCGGACTGTATATGATGGTGATTTTCAATGAATAGTTGATGTTAGTTTTGATATATAGTTGTGATATATATTTTATGTTTATTTTTTTCGATTTCTACATGTCTGTTTCATTATTTTACGTACTCTAATTTAAGCAATAAAAATATTAAAAATATATAGTAAAATTAGCTACAGAAATCCGTCGCTAAAACTTTTCAGCGACAAAAAATTTATTCAATTTTTAAATATATTTATATCAAAATTAGCTATGAAATTTCGTCGTCGAAACCTTTTAGCGACGAAAAAATTAATGAATATATATACAATTCAGCTACGAAATTCCGTCGCTGAATACGTTTAGCGACGAAAAATTTAATTAATTTAAAAATAAATATATAAATTAGCGACCGAAATCCGTCGCTGAAACATTTCAGAAAACGAAAAATTTAATTAATTCAAATATATATTAGCGACAAAAATTCATCGCTGAATCCTTTTAGCGACAGAAAATTTAATTAATTCAAATATATATATATAACTTAGCGACGAAAATCCGTCGTTGAGCCGTCACTAAACCCTTTTAGCGACGAATTTTTTGCTTAATTGAAAAATAAAAATATATAACTTCGCGACGAAAATTCGTCGCTTAATCCTTTTAACAATGGATTTTTTGCTTAATTCAAAAATAAAAATAGCGTCGGAATTCCGTCGGAAAAAATTTTTAATGACGAAAATTATTTGCGACGGAATTAATGGCGAAAATTCTCTCTCAGTGACGAAAAACTTTCAGCAACTTCAAATTTATCGACGGAATTAGCGATGAAAAGTTACGTCGCTAATTTCATCGCAGATACTCATTTGCAATGGAAAGCAAAAATTAGCGACGAAAAATCCATCACTAAATCTATCGTTGTTGCCCATTTTTTCTTGTAGTGATGTATAACTAAAAGCATGACCTAAATGTGACTTAAAAACTAATTAAATGAACCTAAAATATGCCTAAAGCAGTAGCTGAAACTAACCCTGGGAAAGCCCCTAAAATTCATGCCTAAACTAAGGAAAACAACTAGAAAATGCTATAAAAATGCTACGAAAAATATGCCTAAAACAATAGCTGAAACTAACCTTGGATAGCCCCTAAACTTCATGCCTAAACTGAGGAAAACAACTAGAAAATGCTATAAAAATGCTATGGAAATTAATCTAATCCTATCTAATTATTAACCCTTGAATGCATGACCCAAATGTAAATTAAAAACTACTTAAATGCACCTTGTAAATACCTAAACTATAGCAAAAAAAAAAAAAAAGACCTAAACATCACAAGAAAATCATGCTTAAGGTAGTGAAAATGTGTGTGTATACAATGAAAGTTAATCAAATTAATTCTTAAAAATTTCTTAATGAATGCATGATATTAATATGAATAAATTCTAACTAAATGACACTAAAAAAATGACTCAAAATTGAAATAAAATTTCCCTAATAACAACGCCTAATTGCTAGTTATCAAATGCAAAATGCCATGAAAATGCAATGACAAATGCCTTAATAAGTTCCCAAAAATTTCTCACTTGATGTATGATCCTTAAATGATTTAACTCTTACTAAATTGCTCTAAAAACACTACAAAAACAACTTATTAATGCCCAAAACTAACGCCTATTACGGAAATACATGGTGAAAATGTTAGATTTCATCCCAAAAGTATATATATATAATCCAGTATCTGTACATTACCACTGTCTGGAAATATAAGGAATATACCTAAGTGTGTATTAAAGTTAGTCTGGGAGGCTCAAAATTCACCAAGCTACTCGAGTACTTCGCAATAGCTGAGTAGACTCTATCGCAGGAAATCTGAAATGGAGGAAAAAATGAATGAGCTTCTGATAAAGCTCAGTAAGGAAGGCATTTAAAGAAATTCTGACAATCCCAAAAACATGTGGAAAATCAGGGTTAACATACTTTTGTACTTACTTAAATTCATTTGTATAAACTTACTTGCTTACTTTGAAATAAAACAATCATACATACATACTTATGGAATTCGATTTACATACATACTTATTTACTTTGAAATGAAACATACTTACATACATTCTTACTTACTTAAAATTCACATACTTCTTACTTACTTTAGCTTACTTACTTTCTTTCATACTCAAAACATTCATACATTAAAACATTGAGACTAGGCTATGTCCGGATAGCTATCATGTAAACATACATCATCCTCCGTAGAGGGAATAAAGTACCGATGGTCATGGTAGGGGCTGTAGACAGGATTAGGGTCGTACAACAAATAAGTGTAGTCTCTGAATAAATTTTAACTAGCACATAGTTAGGGCATGGGCACCAGTGGCACTCACCGTGCGGGTAACATACATACGTGTTGCGTGAGCACGAGATACTATGAAACATGCGCCATGTGTAGTGAAGACAAACACCGCAAAGGTGGAGACAAGTACTACATGGGCGAAACATAACAAGCATTACATGTGGCGAAGCCGTAACACCACAAGTAGTGGGCATGATGTGTACACAGCATAAGCTAATGGGGTAGCCCTCTAGTCTCAGAAAAACCTTACTTCTTCACTTGCTTTCATACGTACTTAAAATCATTTGAAGTTGAAATCTTAAAATCATAAAGTTTCTAATATAAAATATTAGTGTATTAAAACTCATACTTGATATACCAAAAACGATTGGGTTCAAGAATTAAACCAGGTTTCTATTCCTTTCGAGAATTCCTAACGGAAAGACTCGATTTTCCTCGAAAACTCTTCATACATTTATTAAATCATTTCATGCAATATAAATAGGTACGGGATGTCATTACTACTTTAAATTACATCCCTTACCTCAACAGAGCTAGGGCAGCGCTAAATCGTCGGGTATTGGGTTTGACTCATTTTGCATGTCAGTACCTCGAACTGCTACAAACAACCCAATTAGTATTCAATTTATCCTTATTTCATATTCTTATTCATTTATAACTTAAATGGGGTCAACTGGACCCTTTTTCGGTCATTTTTTTCTATTTTCTCGGTTTTACCGATTGAAGTTTCAGTTTAAGCTAATTTCGATAATTTTTGTTCTTTTAACTTCAATTTCATAACTTAACAACCTAATTACTTATTCGAGTCTCCAATTCACACTTGTCAACATACTGATTTATTGATTCTCGTACTTTTCAATTTTTCACTGAACTGGGCTATAAACCGAACTTTTTCGATATTAATTTAATTATCTACAACATCAAACTCAACCAAATTTCACAATTTTCCTATTAACCCTAGGCTGGCTAAACCTACATAAGTCCCTAGAGAACGTTTCATCAAGTTCTACTTAACCAAAAATCATCCAAAATCATCAAATATCAACATACATCAAGTTCATCATCTTCTACCAACTTCTTTCATTAGTTGACCAACTTTGACCAATCTTTTTTGCTTCAGAAAAGATTCTCAGCTTTTTATCAACATGTATACAACTTATAATCATTAAAAACAACATTAAAACCCAACCAAAAACTTTCAAATTTAAGTTTTTCTCTCACCTCGAAACATGGCAGATTCTGGCCCTGTTCTTCTCTCTAGTTTTTCACCTAGCAAACGAGCTTCTTTTTGGTTGGATTTTTTATGTGTTATAGAGGGATTAGGATGGAAGATTTTATCCTTTTGACCAAAGTTTGAAAGTGGCCGAAAGGTGGCCAGAAAAATCACGCAATCTGGACTGCCAGATAACATCTGCATCAAATTTGGAGGCGTGGTTCTCTCTCGTTTCAGCTTGGTTCATGGTGTTCTTCACCTTTCCAGAAAGCCCTTTAAATGATATTTATCCTGTACAAAATCAGCTCAAAAAGCCTTCTGGAAGGTCATGAAAATGAGTTTTCTTTTTAAGCTTGCAGGTGCTGGGCCTGGGCCTGCCAGTAGTCATGTTTAGAAAATCTATGAAAAATATTTTTAGCTCATTTCTTCTGAAATTTTCACTTCTTAGGTTTTCTACAAGGTCTCTAATATGTCTCATAAAAATTTGGGGCCCACATATTTAAGAAACGTTCTCCTATTGAGCCCATTTTGCGCGATTTGGTCATTACTGATTAAAATGGCTTAAGATTTTCGATTTACTTTAAAATTCATTTGATCATCGAAACCTCCTTATTTTCGCTAAATTTTCATTTCCCATGTTAATTACGCTTTATACTAATTTCAAACGATTCAAAATAATTTTTTTGAATTTCTAGAATTTATTTTGAATTTATTTGGCTCACTAGGCCCATTTGCTTGATTTAGTGTAAACTCGAGTTTTACTAGTTTTTCACTTCTAATACCTTAGTTTCACTTTATAACCATAAAAAATTACTTATAAACATACTTTCTTAAAGGATACTTAAACTTGGGTGCTTACCTCAAAGTTCGTGCCTCGAGCCTCATGCCACTATTCCAAGCGTCTCGACTACCCTGGGCCCTACATGAACATTTATGTAAGTCTTTAACTTCTCGGCTTAGGTTTTAAATAAACATTAGTACAAAAGTTTGGGTTTCACATTCCTCTCCACCTTTTAAGAATTTAGTCCTCTAAATTCAGCTAGGTCCGTCAAACAATCGCGGGTACTTTTCCTTCATAAGGCTCACCAGCTCTCACGTTGCTTCTTCTGTCGAGTGTGTTGCCAGAGATCCTTTACTAGTGAAATTTTCTTTGTGTGAAGTACCTTTTTTTTCTTATCGAGAATCCAAACTAGTTCTTCCATATAGCTCATATCTTCTTGAATGTCTAAAGCTTCATATTCAATGACATGGGAGGGATCCAGATTATATCTCCTCAACATGGAGACGTGGAAGACGTTATGTATCCCAGGAAGCTATGAAGGTAAAGCTAACCTGTAAGCAACATCTCTCACACTCTCTAATATTTTGAACGGACCAATGAAGCAAGGACTCAACTTTCCCTTCTTTCTAAAACGTATGATGCCCTTGCATTAAGATACCTTCAAAAACATGGAGTCCTCAACCTGAAATTCAAGTAGCCGTCTACGCACATCGGCGTAACTCTTCTGTCTACTATGAGCAGCCCTTAGTAAGTCACAAAAAACCTGAACTCTCTTAGCTGCCTATTCCACAAGATCAGGAGCCATAATCTTTCAGCCACCCACTTCTTCCTAAGCAACTGGGGACCTATATCTCCTGTCATACAAAGCCTCATAAGGTGTCATCCCAATACTAGCATGGTAGTTGTTATTATAGGCAAACTCTACAAGGGAAAAATAGTCGTCTCATGATCCTTTAAAATTTAGCACACACACCTTTAACATATCCTCTAAGATCTAAATAGTCCGCTCGGACTGACCGTCAGTCTGAAGATGATAGGCGATGCTAAAATTCAACTGAGATCCCATCGCTTCCTAAAAATGTGTGTCTAAATCTGGAGGTAAACCTGGAATCCCTATTAGAGGTAATACTTACGGGAGCCCTATGCAATCGAGCTATCTCTCTGACATATAATTCTTCCAAGGCATTTAAAGAATTTGTACTCTTAATGGTAAAGAAGTTGGCACTCTTAGTCAATCTATCTACAATTACCCAGATTACGTCATGACCTCTTCGGGTCCGTGGTAACCCCATAATAAAATCCATCGTTATATGCTCTCATTTTCACGTAGGCATGGGTAACGACTTAAGTAGTCCTGCGGGCTTCTGGTGCTCAATCTTAGCCTATTGACATACCAGACATCTGGCCAAAAATTCTATTACATCTCATTTCATACCACTCCACCAATACACTTTTCGTAGTTCTTAGTACACCTTGGTACTGCCTGGGTGCATGGTTTAACAGGAACAATGACTCTTTCAGAATCTACTATCTCAGGGCATCATTACTCGGGACACAAATACGTCCCCTGAACCTCAATAGCCCATCATTATTGACCATAAAATCTAACTGCGAAACTTGTTCTGCCTGGCTAACCATGTCTAATAATCTCTTATAATTTCTCTGCCCTGCTCTAATCTGATCTAAAATGCTGGGTTCAATCCGTAGGCTAGTCATGAATCCAACATCTGTCTCCTCAACACTAATCCTGAGTCTGACAAATTTTTCTAATAACTCTCATTCTCTGATCATCATATACGACACCATACTCTTCCTGCTGAGATTATATGTAACCACGTTCGCCTTACCCGGATGATACAAAATCTCATCGTCATAATACTTAAGGAGCTGTAACAACCGTCTCTGCCTCATATTAAGCTCATTCTGATCAAATATATACTTTAAACTCTTACAGTCATTGAAGATCTAAAAATCTCTCACCGTATAAATAGTGCCGCCAAATCTTCAGAGCAAATACCACAGTGCCTAATTTCAAATCATGGGTGGGATAATTTTGCTCATGGTCTTTCAATTGCTTGGAACCATAAGCTATCACTCGACCGTTCTGCATGAGTACACATCTCAGACTTTGATGTGAGGCATCATAGTATACCACAAATCCCCCCGATCAACTCGGAATAGACAGGACGAGTGTTGCAGTTAACCTCCATTTGAGCTTCTGAAAACTCTGTTGATAGGCTTCTAACCATACAAAGGAACTTCTTTACGTGTGAGCTCGGTCAGCGGAGCAGCTATCTTAAAGAAACTCATTACAAACCTCTGATAGTACCCTACCAGCCCAAGGAAACTCTGAATCTCAATTACAGTCCTCAACCTCTCCCACTTGAGTTCTGCCTCAATCTTGGACGGATCAACTGACATCTCATACTTGGATATAATGTGACCGAGGAAGGCTATATGTTCCAACCAAAATTCAAATTTACTCAGTTTCCCTCGAAGAGTCTGGAGCATAGTCCTGAAATGTTGCTCGTGCTCCTCCTAAGACTTAGAGTAAACTAGGATATCATGTAAAACTAAATATTTTCTACTGTATTACTTATGATTCATCATTGTAAACATTGATATATGTTATTGGAATCATAAGAAAGATTGTATTTCAATCCCAAGTTCAAGTGAAAGTAGAAAATGCCATGAATGCACAAAAGTGTCAAATGTGAGCTATGGTGAGCTCAGGCTAAACCGAAGAGATGTCAACCATTCTGACTGAAGATAAGACTTTAAACATCCTAATAAGGATAGTTCAAGAAGGAAAGTTGGTTTGGTTTGGTCCCGATAAGGTCAAAGTAGTGAAAATGCCAAAAAGGGCTCAAACGGGCTCAAACGAGCTCAAAATGGATCGTTTGAGGTGTTTTTAACACATTCACCTACCAAGGGTGTCCAAAATGTTGAGATGGACTAACCAAGCATTGAAATGCATAAATTTGGGTTAGTTGGACTTTGAAAAATAAATGAAATGCAATTGGGTTAAATTAAAATGGACTAAAATTGAAGAAATTATATTAGGCAAAAGAGTTAAAATTCTTAAAGCCCATTAAGCATGAATGAAGTGGGCAAAAAATTGGGCCAAGCAATTGGGTCGAATGTGGGCCCATTTAAATGCATAAATATAGGCCTAATTACGAAGAAAATTAAAGCCTAAATTATAAAAATTCTAGACCCAAACCGAAAGCCCAATAGGAAATTCAAGACAAGCCTAATATGAATAGTTTTAGCCCAATTTTAAGCCCAAAATTAACCAATCTCAAACCAAGTGCAAGCCCAATTTATGGGCTGATTTAATGAGTCAAATTGGTTGACTTTTATGTCTTAAAATCAGATTTGGCAAAGGCAAAATTGTGTTCTTCTTGAAATTTTCAGCCACCATTAAAGACATAAGCTTTCAAGCTTTCTCTCACTAGATTTCACCTATCTACAAGCATATTTGGAACAAGTGATATCCATGAAAGTTGTTCCATATTAAGAGGAGATTAACATACTTCAAAACCAGCACCTAAGAAGTTGAATTGGAGAGCCAAACTTCTTCCTTCATTCTCGACCAAGTTAGAAAAGTCAAGCTAGGTGAGTTTTCAATCCACCAATCTTACATATGTTAATCTAGAGATTTTATGGAGTTGATTGGTGTATGAATTGCATGAAAAAACATCACCTAAGGTAGAGATTCATGTTTGGTCGAAATGGGTATTTAGAAAGATGATGAACATGCATGATGTTTAATGGCATGTATGTGTTGGGTATGATGAGTACATGCTGATGGTGTGATTTAGTGAAACCAATTTGTAAGATTGGATATGTTTATAAAGCATGCATATAAGGTGTTTGATGAAATGCCTTAATGAACTATATGAAAAACTTAACGTAAGCACACCAAGTGTTTGTCGAAATGCCTAACTGAACTAGGCAAGGATGATAAGCAATGGTGATGGCATCTCGGCCATGGCTAGGCGTGATGGTGCATGGCACACCATGCATGACTGAAATGGTTCATGGGCCAAGCACATGATGCAATTGGCCCAATTGAGTTAATGGGCCCTATGGCCAGCCCAATAAGTGTTACTGGACCTAAAACGCCAAATGAGCCTTAATGGAAAAGTTGAAATAGGCTTAAGATAAAGTTGGGTCATTAAGGGATAATGAGGCCCAATAAGAGTAATTGGGCTCAATACTTTAAATAGACTGTCGTGAATAAGGAAAACAAGTTATCAGATTTAATTGATGCGATGGGTAATTATATGCAGCTCAAGGACATATATTCGGAGCCGGATAGACTGAATTTTAGAAAGTGAAAAGGATAGAAGTGCATTCAACTGGAATCCAGGTAAGGGATCTATGCGAGTTATTAGAGATAACTATACGTATTTTTCTCACTTTCTGCATGTACTTAAATTCCATATAGAGTATAGATATGGAATTATCTAGATGATACCCTATTATAGGAAAATTACCAAAATGCCACAGTGAAATTGTAGAAAAAATAAAAATGGCTTTCTTCTGTATAAAATCTCTTTTGGCCTATTGGTATTGCTTTATATTCTTGCTTTTCGATTTCTTGTTCATCTTGTATTCTTGTTAATTCTTCTTTAATATTTGCTATTGCTATTGTTCTAAGTGTTTTTTATACTTCATAATTGCATGATCTTTTCTTCTTAGTTTGCATGATAGCCGAATTATGTAGCTTAATATTAAGTTGTCGAGATCTTTGGATTTCTTTTATAAAGTTATCATTTTTGGTGATTTTTGCATAATTTTCTTCTTGTTCTCTTTTTAACTTTCTTTCTTTGTTAGGAATTATCATCTTTTGCATTTAGATTTCACTGTCTTGCATGTTTACATAATCTTTTGCATAGTATTAAATAGAAATCGATTGCCTTAACCATAATATTGAGACTTTTGTTTTCTTGGATCTTGCTTAGTTTAATTGGTTAATCTTCTTTGTTTTTACAATTGTGACAATAATATATAGTCTTTTCTTCTTGTTGACATTCCTAAATTAAAATATAGCCAATCGAATTCTTGCATGCTTTTAGGTTCACGATTCTTTATAATTTGTTTCTTTGTGTTTTCTTTCATTCTTTACATGATCTTTATGTATGTTTAAGCATGTTGAGTAGTGAGTAGTTGTCTTTGCAGTTAGCATGTATCTTTAATTTATCATGGTTGAAGTATGTTATGAGAAAGTATGAAATTAATAATATATCATTAATTAAGTATTTATGACTCTCTGAGCATATTTCTATGATTGTTAGTTTAATTATATAGGTTGCAAACTATCTAGTAAAATTTAATAATCTACTTCTTGTCAGGACCCATTTTTCTTTTAAATCGTTACAAATTTTTCGCTTTTTTCTTTTCTTTTCCCGATCGTGAACATTCTCACCACAAAACAGATGGGCTATGAGTCAGTATTAATCACCCTTTACCACTTACCATGACATCTATCTTTTAATTTATTTAAATTCAAACACGTATACTTTATAATTAAGATTCTATAATTGTACGTGTTTACTAATATTTACATCCCCCATATTACATTCCAAATTGATTACTGTGCTATTACATGTTTAGGTATAAAATCATACCAAGTGTATATTTTTCGATGATGGGCAAGCAGCGGATACCAAGAATGCAAGTCCTCAGCCGCTCACAAATTACTGCAAGTGCTCTGAAAAGAGGGGAAAATAAGGGGAATGAGCAAATCACGCGCTCGCGCTCAGTAAGGCAATCATGCAAGCAAGTAGATAACCACACTATCTACATGCTCATGATGCCATGCATTAAATCATTCTCTTTCGAAATCATACTTAAATACGAATTTCATGCATACTTTTATGCCAGATAAAATCATTCGTATAAAGCATTTTATTTCGTGAAATGACAGATAAAGCATGGAATTATAACTCATGCTGTATAAATAATGCACATTATGTCAAAACATGCCATTTATTTCAAATTCACATCCACCCCAAAATCATCAGGACTCAGTCCCCAAAATATATAATCATGAAATCACCAAATCAAGAATAAGTAATATGTGATTTCGCAAAGCAAATAATATGTGATTTCGCAAGTAAGTGACATGCAATTTCATAAAGTAAGTGACATGTGAGACTAGGCATGAATAAGGGTAATACCTTTAGGATTAAGGCCATATCCTGTGATCCCAGGCTACACTGATCAGGTGTGCGGGGTATCACATCACATCTGAGCCTGCCCCAGGAGGTGGGTACCAAACCATCTCGCCAGCCAATCAGATCCCTAGTCTGAAGACTACACATTATATATCACGGCACGGTACAACGTACTCCATGCTGCAAGCACGGTACAACGTACACCCCATCCCCATGTCATCTCAATATGCAACGCCATGTCTCGAAATGCACGTGCGAGCCTATTTAATCGGTGTGGCACACAGCCTACCCGAAGCTCCCAGCATGGCCTTATGCATGTCATATAAAAATCTAGTGCGAACAAAGCTCCCAGCACTATGTCATGTATAAAATCATGTAAAATCGAGTGCAAGCTAAGCTTCCAGCACTCTGTCACATGCACAAATCATGTCAATCTCGTGCGAGCAATGTTCTGAGCACGTTTTATTTCCACATAAATCATGTAGGTGGCTCAGTTTTTAAAGAATGGTTTTCAAAACCAAAATCAGCACCTGTCACATGCTATTTCATGTCAATTGATAAAACTTTAGCCAGCCTACCCAATTTCTTGTTGAAAAGCATTAAAATACATCAAGAACACTCAATTCTTGCTTTTCATGACTTTTTCTAAAAGTAAAAATATTTACCCTTCACAGGGGCAAAATCGTTATTTAACTTCTCGGGTGAAAATAAATATTAAATCATGTGCTAAAAGCAATATTTCATTGTGAAAACACTCAAAGCATGATATTTATGCATATTTCAATCCAACCCTAACTTTTCCAAAATTTTCCTTAGCAGGGGCAAAATGATAATTTTTACTTTATCGGGTTTTCTACCCATATTTTTCATATACAATTTAATTATTCGAAACTCTACCCAAAAATACGTGTAGCTACCTCTAGCTACTCACACAATTCCCTTACCTCAATTTCTCTGATCATTCTACATTTTTCATCGTTACCGATCACCGGATCTGTTTAACTCCCAATATATTCTCTGGAGCTGCAGAAAATCATTTATCGGGTTAAATACAATACATTTTACTTGCATTTCACTTTTACTGGGCTTAATTTACAGCATTGGGCCCGATTGCACTTAATCGGCCTTAATCCCATTTTTCATTTACTAATCACATCATCGAGGCCTGTTGGGCTCATTGGGCCCACCAACAATTTATTGAGCCTCTTCTAAACTCTTGGATAACTCCAATAATTATTTACGACATTTTATCTCAAATTTCAGAATATATTTCATTTAATGTGGAAATTAAATCCGTAATTTATGCGGTAAATTTTTAACACGCATAACGATATAATTTGTTGTAAATAAGGGTTAATTACTCGAGATTCCATGATAGTACGCAAATCGATGCTGACTCAAGCTCTAGTTTGTCGCCGATTATTGAGCTACACATTTAAATTTTTTGGGTTAAATTCGATTAAATATATATTTAAATAATTATTTCGAAAATTAAATTGGTCCATTTGACCACTTACCGGCTTACCTGGAGCTCAATTGCATCACCGAATTTTTTCCATTTTTCCTTTGTCTTTTTCTTTTTCTCTTTCTTTTTCTTCTTTTTCTGGCTGAACCGTTAAGTCTGGTTCAACCCGATTCAGACCGATCCGGTTCAGCCCGATTCAGTCCGGTTCAACTTTCTCCCTTGTCGTTCGGGGCTTCGTCGGTCGGTTCTCCGTCGACTTCCACCTCCAGCTTGTCCGCGGGGTAGTCCGGTGCATGGATCTGGGGTCGATTTTGCCAAAGCTCATCGAAAAGTGGCCGGTCCGACCTCTTCTCTCCTCAACGTCGGTACCCCCATTTTTTCTCTTCCGATCGGCGCCGTTTTTGGCCGATCTGCTCCTAGATCGGCGTCGTCGTCGCCCCTCTTTGGCCGGTGGTGAGGCGCTCCTCCTTCCTCCGGCCGCCGATCGCCTCTCTCCTCCCTTTGTTTTCTCTTTTTCCCCCTCTTTCTCTCAGTTTCTCCCTCTCTCTCGGTCGTCGGACGTTCTTCTCTTTCTACCCACGTCGGCGAGGGCTCAGCTGCTTCTTCTCCTTCAGCCGCTCGCCTGGCTCCTCGTCGATGTCCGGCCGTTGAGGCAGAGGGGAGGCCCTCAGCTCCCTCATTTTGTCCTCTGCTTCCTTTTTAATTTCCAGTCGCGATTTCGCGACTCATTTTCTTTTTTTTTTTTAACTATTGACTTTGACTTTTCTCTTTTTTTTTTTAATTATATTATATTTTATTAAAATATAATATAATATATAATATACCCAAAATATTTAAATATATATTTAAATCAATTAAATATATATATTTATCTTATTTATTTCCCGGGTATTTTTTCAATATTTTCGGCATAATTTCTCGAGGTGAAATTTTGGTCTATTCCTATAAATTCATATCTTGATCAATTTAACCCGAAATTAATTATTTTTCCTTTATTGATCAAGATTTCTTGAATCCATATTTACAGTGTAAATTTCTTACCGAATTGACATCGAATTTCAGGCCTTTTGACCGTTTTACCCTTTAACGTGGTCGAGACCAAATTAATAAAACTTCCCTTCACGAACACTTCCTCATTTCGTGTTGTAAACTCTTATTTTCATTCTGAATGGTCCGAATCTCATTTGTTTAATATGTGGTCATTTCAATCTCCATTTGATCTCTAAATGCATTCGTGAATTTTTTATTCATTCCATTTGCATTTTTCATTCACGTAAAACTCTTCTTATTATTCAATTTACATATAATCATGTTTACATCCAGTGAATCATAAGGAAATATGATAAAAATTCGGGTCTTACATAATCTCCCCACTTAAGAAATTTGGTCTTCCAAATTAGAACCAAGTTAAATGTTTCCATAAACAACTTCGGGTAAATCTATCGCATCATACTCATTAATTCTCATGTGCCTTTTTTCGGAGTGTAATTCTTCCAAAGGACTTTAACTAGAAAAATCATCTTAAATCTCAATACTTTTTCCTTCCGTCTAATACCCAAATTGACTTTTCAACATACGACCTACTCTCTTTGAGCTTCAACGGTCTCCGTCTTTTGTCAGCATAACTTTTCTGTCTGCTCTAAGGTGTTCTTAATCTCTCACACATTAACTTAACATCCTCAGAGGATTTTCTTACCAAATCGGGAGCAATTATTAGTCAGTCACCCACTTCTTCCCATCCAAATCGGGGAAATATCCTTACGGCCAAACAATGCCTCGTATAATGTCATCTCGATACTCGAGTGATAACTATCGTTGTAGGCAATTTAGCAAATGACAAATGATCATTCCAGGAGCTTCGAACATCAATCGCACACGCTCTCTATATATCCTCTAGAACTTGTACAATCCTCTCTGACTGACCATCTGTCTGAGGACGAAAAGCTGTGCTAACACTCAACTGGGTTCTCGTGACTCCCTGAAATATATTCCCAGAAGCGGGAAATGAAGCGGGAATCCCTATCTGATACAATGCTCACTAGAGAATTACATGGTATTCCACAATCTCACTTACATATAAATCAGCCTACGCACTCAGAGTATCCGTAGCTTTCATAGCTAGTAAGTATCAGACTCAGTCAATCTATTGACTATCACCCAAATAGCCTCGTGATTCTCGCGGGTCCTCTGTATCCCATCACGAATTTCATGGTAACATGCTCCTATCTCCATGTCGATATAGGTAGAGGCTACAATAACCCTGCAGACTTATGATACTCTACCTTACTCTGCTGACATACGAGATACTTTTCCACAATCTCTACAATGTCTCTTTTCATAACTGACCACCAATACCCTTTTTGAGATTCTAATACATTTTATTATTCACCTGATGTACTGTATATGTTGAAGAATGAGGTTCTGACAATAAAAATCTCATCAATTGTGGTCCTTGGGAGCATTTATTTTGCCTCTGAACCTCAGTAAGCCATCATCACTCACTGTGAACTTTATCACTGTACCCATATGAATCCGACTCACACTATCGACACCCTATCGATCATCACGCTAAGCCTATCGAACTCGGTCAATCCAATCCAGTTCTAATCTCAAGCTAGCTGTCACATAATCACTATCAGCATCAGAAGGGATTACATCACTACTGAGGCTCACAAACTGCTCTAACAGCTCACGCTCCCTGACCATCATGTGTGATACCATCCTTAGGCTTTTTCTGCTCAAGGCATCAATCACAACATTAGCCTAACCCGGGTGGTATGCTATCTCACAATCATAGTCCTTCGGAAGCTCTAACCCTTTTTGTTATCTCATTTTTAATTCTTTCTATGCAAATAAATGCTTAGGGCGTTTATTATCAGTGCATACATGAAATTTCTCACCGTATAAGTAGTGGCGCCATATCCCCAGTGCAACCATTACGACTATCAACTTTAAACCATGGGTCGGATAGTTTCTCTCATGGTCCTTAAACTGTCTGGATCCATAAGCGACTATCTTCCCGTTTTACATCAATATACAACCTAAGTCTTATTTAGAGGTATCTATAAATACTGAGAAATCTCATAAGCTCATAGATATGGTGACAATGAATGTGGTGGTCAGTTTATGTTTCAACATACCAAAACTCACAAAAGCTACTTTCACACTTATCATCCCACTCAAATACAACTTTCTTTCGAATGAGACGTGTCAATGAAGTAGCCCAATTTAAGAAATCCTCAACAAATCACTTGTACAACAGTTTTCAATTGCTGCTCATAATCTTCCCTGGACTTCGAATGTACTAAAATATCTTTAATACGGATGATAAAAATTCAGTCCAGATAAGGTTTAAACACATCATTTATCAATGCCCTAACGGTTACAAAAGTTGTCTTGAGCACATCCACATACCAAATCCTCAACGGATGATACCCAGACTTCAAATCGATCTCGAAAAGATCTGTGCTCTCCAAAGATAATCTAATAGCTCATCAATACATAGAAGGGAATACTTATTCTTGATAATAGCCTCATTCGACAATCAATAATAATTTCCTTGTCGGAGGCTTCCATATTTCTTTTTCACAAACAAGACCAGTGTTTCTCATGGTGAGACACTCAATCTGATAAATCCTTATCCAATAACTCTTGTAATTGCTTCTTTATTTTCTTCAGTTCCACTGAAGCCATTTTATATAGTGGTTTGGTTATCGACACAATACCAGGTACCAAATAAATACAAAACTTCATTCCTCTAACTGGTGGCAACCCTGGTAGATCATCCAGAAATACATCAGGCAACTTCCTGACCACTAGGATATCTATCAACTCTGGATATACCTTATCCATATCAACCACATAAGCGATCAAATCTTCTCATCATTAATCATTCCGTTAGTACAATCATTTACTCCTTTAATTACAACCATTACATCCTTTCATCACTTGTCAAAACATACTATACACTTTTCTAAGTGAAAATATCACTATCTTAGAATAGCAATCTAAACAGCATAATCTGCACCGACCAATTTGGGAATGGATGGGTTTACCTCAAAATCATTCATATTCAATTGAATAAGATCGGCTGACATATCCTTTTCCCTCACTTTCAACTTACAATCTTTACATACACATTCAGTTAACTAATTATTATTCATTGGGGTGCTAACTATCAGCATTTTGCCTAAAAGTATAGGCTTCATATCTTTCACTAACTTATATGCTGACGAAGGTGATTTGAATAATGCGTGGCACCAGGATCAGTTAAAACAATTGCTTCAATATTCATAATCTGGGTGGTACTTTCCATCACATCAGATGAAGCATCAATAGTGTCCTGGTCCAAGGCATACACTCGCCCTCGACTAACAGCCTATTTTCCCATTCTCTTCGGCTGTGACATTCTTTTCTGGTGTAGAGGTATCAGAAAGGCTTTCTCAAGCTCTTTGCTTTTCTGTGGGACAATCTCACCCAACTTAGGCAATCCTTAAATAAATGGCCCGTATTACCACTCTTAACACATGTTTTAGCCAATAAGATGCGAGGTCTATTTTCGTGGTATCTACCACACATCCTACATTACTCAGTAGTAGGTCGGGGTCCTCCAATCACAATACCCCTCGTAAACGTTGAAACTAGATATAATGGGGCTTATTAATCATCTTACCCCATGTATTATTAACTCTAAATCTCTTGTCAAATGGCCTCTTTTCCACTCTGACACCTTTTTCATCCACTATTCTTTTCTATCTCTTTTCGACCCTTATTACCTTTCCCAAACTCTGAGGAGTACAATTAATAATCTTATTAGTACTACTGTGGTCTGCGCACTGCCTCGTCGTATGTAATAATATCTAACGGGGCCAATCAAACTCTGATAGACGATCTGAGTCTTTCCATGACTTTCAGACTTTTTGATTTTCACTGTTCATAATATCGGGTTATACCTGCCCAGGGATGTAAATCGAGATTCATACTCGTCAATTGACCTGTTCCTCTGGGTCAGAGTCTGGAATATACTATCTCTATGCATCCAGAATTATCTCTCATGTCAGCTCTGGATGTCTAACTCTTAAGATAGGTCGAGCGGACTTCCATCCATGTTCCGTCTCGTCCTCCAACATAAACACATCAAAAGTTACTTTCTCAGTCTACACATACATCGATAGAACCCGTACAAATTCGCTATCTCATTCATTTAGTACTCAATAGCTACTGGGTTCTTTACCTCACTAATTATCGATGGTATGAACTATTAAAATTGCCTTAACCTATCTAGCTCATAATCTTATTCCAAGTCATTACCATTCTTCTGTAGGCAAAGACGTATCCTTAACCAGTGAGTTGTTGAAATTTCTATAGTCTGAGACATCTTTGCAGGCTATGCAGCTAGGTCTTGTCAGCCC
This sequence comes from Firmiana major, assembly GCA_033439115.1. Classification (NCBI taxonomy): domain Eukaryota; kingdom Viridiplantae; phylum Streptophyta; class Magnoliopsida; order Malvales; family Malvaceae; genus Firmiana; species Firmiana major. Next base: position 30,620,085 of record CM065913.1, on the reverse strand, counting down.
TTAGCTCCCTGCATATACTGAGTAAACAACTATAAAATATTCTCCACACTCCGCTTCAACCTCGTGAAGCATGTGTCAATATCGTTCGGTCTCACTGTGGGACCGTGTGGAGTATGCTCAACATAAACCTCCACCTCGATGTCATCCTAAGTCTCATGTGATAACTCAATATTACTCTCAAGCCTACCTTTACGGCCTCAAGTACATGCACTCGTCCCTCTACCGAAGCGGCTATCACTTATAATGATTATATTCTTGCATTCATAACCATTCATTAGTCTGATCTCATCTCGGTATATACAATAATATCTAAACAAAGCACAGTAATATGGGGATGTAACTTTCTTATTTATTAATACTGACTCATATCAGGCCAACTCAGCTCTGATACCACCTCTATCACTACCAATTTTTCTTTTAAATCGCTACAAAATTTTCACTTTTTTCGTTCTTTTCACGATCGTGAACATTCTCACTACAAAACAGTTGGGCTATGAGTCAGTATTAATCATCCTTTACCACTTACCGTGACATCTATCTTTTAATTTATTTAAATTTAAACACGTATACTTTATAATTGAGACTCTATAATTGTAAGTGTTTACTAATATTTACATCCCCCATATTACATTCCAAATTGATTGTTGTGCTATTACATGTTTAGATATAAAATCATACCAAGTGTATACCTTTCGATGATGGGCAAGCAGCGGATACCAAGAATGCAAGTCCTCAGCCGCTCACTAATTACTACAAGTGCTCTGAAAAGAGGGGAAAATAAGGGGAATGAGCAAACCACGCGCTCAATAAGGCAATCATGCAAGCAAGTAGATAACCACATTATCTACATGCTCATGATGCCATGCATTAAATCATTCTCTTTCAAAATCATACTTAAATACGAATTTCATGCATACTTTTATGCCAAATAAAAACATTCGTATAAAGCATTTTATTTCGTGAAATGGCAGATAAAGCATGGAATTATAATTCATGCTGTTTAAATAATGCACATTATGTCAAAACATGCCATTTATTTCAAATTCACATCCACCCCAAAATTATCAGGACTCAGTCCCCAAAATATATAATCATGAAATCACCAAATCAAGAATAAGTAATATGTGATTTCGCAAAGCAAATAATATGCGATTTCGCAAGTAAGTGACATGTAATTTCTTAAAGTAAGTGACATGTGAGACTAGGCAAGAATAAGGGTAATAACTCTAGGATTATGGCCATATCCTGTGATCCCAGGCTACACTGATCAGGTGTGTGGGGTATCATCACATCTGAGGCTACCCCAAGAGGTGGGTACCAAACCATCCCGTTAGCCAATCAGATCCCTAGTTCGAAGACTACACATCATATATCACGGCATGGTACAACGTACTCCATGCTGCAAACACAGTACAGCATACACCTCATGCCCATGTCATCTTAATATGCAACGCCATGTCTCGAAATGTACGTGCGAGCCTATTTAATCGGTATGGCGCACAGTCTACCCGAAGCTCCCAACACGACCTTATGCATGTCATATAAAAATCTAGTGCGAACAAAGCTCCCAGCACTATGTCATGTATAAAATCATGTAAAATCGAGTGCAAGCTAAGCTTCCAACACTCTGTCACATGCACAAATCATGTCAATCTCGTGCGAGTAATGTTCTCAGCACGTTTTGTTTCCACATAAATCATGTAGGTGACTCAGTTTTCAAATAATGGTTTTCAAAACCAAAATCAGTACCTGCCACGTGCTATTTCATGTCAATTGATTAAACTTCAGCCAGCCTACCCAATTTCTTGTTGAAAATCATTCAAATACATCAAGAACACTCAGTTCTTGCTTTTCATGACTTTTTTTAAAAGTGAAAATATTTACCTTTCATAGGGGCAAAATTGTCATTTACCCTCTCGGGTCAAAATAAATATTAAATCATGTGCTAAAAGCAATATTTCATTGTGAAAACACTCAAAGCATGATATTTATGCATATTTCAATCCAACCCTAACTTTTTCAAAATTTTCCTTAGTAGGGGCAAAATGGTAATTTTTACTTTGTCGGGTTTTCTACCGATATTTTCCATAGACAATTTAATTATTCGAAACTCTACCCGAAAATACATGTAGCTACCTCTAGCTACTCACACAATTTCCTTACCTCAATTTCTCTTATCATTCTACATTTTTCGTCGCTACCGATCACCCGATCTGTTTAACTCCCAATATATTCTCTGGAGCTGCAGAAAATCATTTATAGGGTTAAATACAATAAATTTTACTTGCATTTTACTTTTATTAGGCTTAATTTACAGCATTGGGCTCGTTTACTCTTATTGGGCCCGATTGCACCTTAATGGGCCTTAATCGACCTTAATCCCATTTTTCATTTACTAATCACATCATCGAGGCCTGTTGGGCTCATTGGGCCCACCAAAAATTTATTGGGCCTCTTATAAACTCTTGGATAACTCCAATAATTATTTACGACATTTTATCTCAAATTTCAGAATATATTTCATTTAATACAAAAATTAAATCCGTAATTTATGCGGTAAATTTTTAACACGCATAACAATATAATTTATCATAAATAAGGGTTAATTACCCTAGATTCTATGATAGTACGTAAATCAAGGCTGACACAAGCTCTCGTTTGTCGCTGATTATCGAGCTACACATTTAAATTTTCTGGGTTAAAGCCGATTAAATATATATTTAAATAATTATTTCAAAAATTAAATTGGTTCATTTGACCACTTATCAGCTTACCCAGAGCTCAATTGCATTACCGAATTTTTTCCAATTTTCCTTTTTCTCTTTCTTTTTCTTCTTTTTCTGGTTGAACCGGTTCGGTCCGGTTCAACTGGTTCAGATCGATCTGGTTCAGCCCAGTTCAGTCCGATTCAACTTTCTCCCTCGTCGTTCGAGCATTCGTCGACCAGTTCTCCGCCAGCTTCCACCTCCAACCTGTTCGCGGGGTAGTCCGGTGCATGGATCTGGGGTAGGTTTTGCCAAAGCTCGACTGAAAGTGGCCGGTCCGGCCTCTTCTATCCTCAGCGTCGATACCCCAGTTTTTTCTCTTCCGATCGATGTCGTTTCTGACCAATCTGCACCTGGATCGGGGCCACCATCGACCCTCTCTGGCTGGTGGTGAGGCGGTCTTCCTTCCTCCGACCGTCGATCGCCTCTCTCCTCCCTTTTTTTTCTCTTTTTCCCTCTCTTTCTCTCGGTTTCTCCCTCTCTCTCGGTCGCCAGACGTTCTTCTCTCTCTACCCACGCCGGCGAGGGCTCGACTGCTTCTTCTCCTTCAGCGGCTCGCCTGGCTCCTCACCGGTGTCCTGTGAGAACCCAGCCTTATCCCTCTGTCGGGCTCATCAGCTGGAATTCTCCAGGACGCCAGGCTTATCCCTCTGTCGGGCTCATCACCTGGTCCTCCCCCACCCTTATCCCTCTGTCGGGCTCATCAGGTGGCCATAAACCCGTATTGTCCGCTTTGGCCCATTGGACCTCACGGCTTTGGGCTTATCCCTCTTTCGGGCTCATCCCTCTTTCAGGCTCATCACCATCAGAACGCGTCCTCGGAGGCTCGAACCAGGGACAACACCCTTAGTTCTTGCACTCCTTATGCCAATGAGCCAAATGGCTCAATGGCATAAGGAGTGCGAGAACTAAGGGTGTTGTCCCTGGTTCGAGCCTCCGAGGACGCGTTCTGAGGGTGATGAGCCCGAAAGAGGGATAAGCCCAAAAGAAACAAAGCCGTGAGGTCCAATGGGCCAAAGCGGACAATACAGATTTATGGCCACCTGATAAGCCCGAGAGAGGATTAAGGGTGGGGGAGGACCAGGTGATGAGCCCGATAGAGGGATAAGGCTGGGTTCTCACATGTCCGACCATTAAGGCAGAGGGGAGGCCCTCGACTCCCTCATTTTGTCCTCTGCTTCCTTTTTCATTTCCAGTCGTGATTTCGCGACTCATTTTCTTCTTTTTTTTAACTATTGACTTTGACTTTTCTCTTTTTTTAATTATATTATATTATATTATATTATATTATATTATATTATATTAAAATATAATATAATATATAATATACCTATAATATTTAAATATATATTCAAATCAATGAAATATCTATATTTATCTTATTTATTTCTCGGGTATTTTTTTCAATATTTTTGGAATAATTTTTCAAGATGAAATTTTGGTTTATTCCTATAAATTCATATATTGATCAAACCCAAAATTTAATTATTTTTCCTTTATTGATCAAGATTTCTTGAATTCATGTTTACAGTGTAAATTTCTTACCGAATTGACACAGAAGTTCAGGTCTTTTGACCGTTTTACCCTTCAACGTGTTCGGGACCAAATCAATACAACTTCCATTCACAAACACTTCCTCATTTCATGTTGTAAACTCTTATTTTCATTCCGAATGTTCCGAATCTCATTCGTTTAATATGTAGTCATTTCAGTCTCCATTTGATCTCTAAATGCATTCGAAGATTTTTTATTCATTCCATTTGCATTTTCCATTGACGTAAAACTCTTCTTATGATTCAATTTACATATAATCATGTTTACATCCAGTGAATCATAAGGAAATATGATAAAAATTTAGGTCTTACACTTCTTGATTAAGAACTTAAGTCTGTAATTACTTAATGTTTGAAATCATTAGAGATCTAGGAGAATTAAGGTTTAAGTAGATTAACTGAGCTTGTATGTTAGTATCATAATTTCAACTTATATTTTTCACAGATGATAATGTTGCTGCATGAATATATTTAGAGAGTTTATTCTAAGTAGTTCAAGTGGTTAGGGATTAATTAAAGAGTTTATTTTAATTAACAATAAATGGAAGATGGTGTAAGAAAGCTTGTTATTCTATGGTTAAATGTTTAATTGATGAAATTTGTAGGGAATTCAATGATCAACATTTAAACCAAGTAAGATGCATGTTAGCTGAAGCTTTCTTGATTATTTTCAAAACCAATTTTTTTAATTCTTTTGCTTTTATCGATTTTTGCTTAATATTTAGATATAATATTTACTTAATTTTTAGTTTAATAGTAGTAAAACTGATTATTTTATACAACCCCCATTTTTGTTTCTCTCTTTTCTTCTCTTTCTTCTTGTACTTTAATTTACTTTTATTCAATTACTGTTATCTCTATAGGTTCGACCTTGACTTCCCTAACTATAAATTAGTAGAATTAAAGTAATTTATTTTTTACACTTGACACCTATCACTGTTCTTGCACCAAAAATGTCTAACAAAAATCTCAAGTTTCCCTCGAAGAATAAAGGGAGTAAATTATACCAATATGCTTTTATCAGGAATACCATAATAACATAATCGTTGAACATGCGGCAAACTTAATTTCCATGAATTACCTCACTCAAGAATTAGATAGCAATAGAAAATCAAGTGGCCATAAAAGAAAAAGACAATCTAGTATCTATTAAATGAACATCTTATCCAAATAAATGAAATAGATACATGTCCATGCCACAACAAAGCATCATGCAATCAAGCAATATATAAAATTCACTATTCTCCTTCACAACGTCAATTCCCTTTTTTTATCTCCACTCATAGAGCTACTTAGGTATTGCCTTTTAGATTCTTTTATTATCCTCAGTCAATGATAAATTTTTATATTTAAAGCCATCAATATTATTTAACAGTTGATCACTTGTACAACAACATTAAGGGAAATAATCCGTATAACATTATTTACCCAACACGTTCCTTTGTGCATAAATGTAGAAGTAAAGAAAAAATTGCTGGAAGCACACCATCTAACATGCAAAGTACAAACTTCATCTCATCTCGTCAAGTGCATGGAAAATGAATATAGAATACAAATATCAAAAGTCAATTACGCACTCACAAATAAATCAAAAGCTACAAATAATACATTAATAATAAAACAAGACTTTAATGTTAAACGTTTCAAGCGTCTAAAGCTTTATTAACTTTATTGCTCTAATAATGTTATGATAATGTTATGATAATGTTATAAAACGTATATTCTTTCAAATTCAAAAGCTAGGATTCATTTGTTGTTATGTGATAGATATTTGGCTATTTCTTCAAGTTTAATACCAACCAATTGTTTTTAAATAAAATCATCATAAAATAAATAATGGAAAGATGTTACCTCTTTTAGTGACCTTTCTCCTAGATTACTTAATTTTATTGGGTTGAAATTTTTTTTAAGGGACTATTGAATCGTCTTGAAATTCTTCGTGCCAGAACCTAAAACAAAAGAAATTGTTAGTAACAAATATAATATAAGAAATAAAAGTCAAAATTATGTTACTAGTGATATGAAGAGCCGAATGAGGCATGAATATCTAGCTCTTTTTAAGACAATTCATGTCTCTGCAGATATTATATCAACCAGTACAACCAGTACAACAGGAACTCAAAGTGTATCGCCTCTAAGATACAACAGCCTAATTTATCTTTATTGTACACTCTACAGTTCTGCACTAATTTGTAGAGTAAAAAGCTCTAAGATCAAACACATTTTTCCTTTCCAAGAGCTTAAAAAGTATATGTACTGTATATCATAGAAGTGAATAGAATTAGTGTCACTTGTTTGAGGCTTAGTATCTCTATTTATAATAATAATAATAATAATAAAGAATTTGTTTCATTAATTTATATCATTCAAATATCGTAGTAACCAGCCATCAAAGGATGATTAAAACTATTGTAACTTACCATAAAGCATGTTTTTTAATTGATTAGCATCAAATACTAATAGTAATATTATAATAGCAGTATGAGCAGCAACTTTCAATTTTATAAAGTAATTAAAAGTCTTAAAACGTTCAATATTTTATTATTTAAAATATTATGGTTACAACATTTTTCGCTTCAAACCCATTTCTTTGAGTGCATGGCTTACTTTGAACATTTTTCACTTCAAGCCTTTGCATTTCAAATGCATGGCTTACCTCACGCATTTTTCACTTCAAATCTTTGCACTTTTTTTTTACATTTATGGCCTACTTCACGCTTTTTTCATTTCAGACACTTTTCTCTGACATGCATAGCTTACCTTGCTTATTTTTCTCTTTAAGCTCTTTTCTTTGACGAGCGTGGCTTACCTCGCGAATTTTTTGCTTCAAGCCATTTTCTTTCTCCTGCGTGGCATACATTGTGTAATTTTCGCTTCAAGCTTTTTTTCTCATGCATGTTTACTTCACACATTGTTCGCTTCAAGTCCATGCATAGCCTACTTCTTGCACTTTTTGCTTTAAACTTTTTTCTTCATGCATGACTTACGTTGCGCACTTTGTGCTTCAAGTTCATGCATAGCCTACTTCACGCAATTTTTGTTTCAGGCCTTTTTTTCGACATGTATGGCTTACATTGCATATTTTTCGCTTTAAGCCTTTTATCTTTGCATAGGCGGCCTACCTCGTGTATTTTTCACTTCAGGACCCTTTTTTTCTCGTGCATAACTTACTTCATGCACTTTTTGCTTCAAGTCTATGCATCCTGTATATGTGACTTACCTTGCACACTTTTCGACTCAAGTTAGTGTTTATAGCTTACCTCGCACATTTTTCGCTTCAAGCTTTTTTCTTTATGCATGACTTACTTTGCTAAATTTTGGCTTATAGTAGAGTTTATCACTTACCTTGTGCATTTTTTACTTCAAGCCTTTTTCTTCATGCATGACTTACTTTGCGTACTTTTCGCTTCAAGTCCATGCATAGCCTACTTAGTGCACTTTTCGTTTCAGGCCTTATTCTTTGATAGTGTGGCTTACCTCGGTCATTTTTGCTTCAAGCCCTTGCATATTCTACGTTCTTTATACATGTGACTTACTTTGTACACTTTTCTCTGCAAGTCATCGTGTTATTCATGCATGACTTACTTCGCGCACTTTTCGCTTCAAGCCCATGCATAGCCTACTTTGCGCATGTTTTGTTTCAAGTTAATGTGTAGCCTATTTCACACACTTTTTACCTTAGGTTTTTTCTCTGATGTGCGTGACTTACCTCGTACATTTTTTGCTTTAAGCCATTTTCTTTGAATATATGGCTTCTGTTGCGTATTTTTCGATTTAAGCCTTTGCACTTTGTTTTATTCTTGTTTCAAGATCGAAAATCATATAAAAATTATGGTCATGAATAGAAAATTTATTAGATTGCTTTACCGGATGCCTGATAATATAAGAATAAAATAAATAGAACATGAATTTGTCAAATAAACACATGAATCATCTGAATCAAGTAAAAACATAAGCATCTGACTCAATATGGCCTTTCCATATCTTCAGTGGGCTGTGCCATGGCCATATATTGTTCCGCACTACTAAGGGTATCATTTTTATCAATTTTCAAGCCCTTAGTAGATGTGAAATAACATATGTTACTTGTTTCTGATCTACCCTAGGTTGATCCAATTGTAGTTTAAGTGGCTTCTTGATGAAATACAAAGCACAAAGATTATAAAATAGAGGCAATTCAAAAAGGTATTGGAGCTATTCCATTCTAATCTAAGTTGTTACATGGAAATATTGATTATCTCCAAGCGTATCTAAACTTCAGCAACATTGAAGTGGAGTTGGATGCAAGCACTATAGTAAAGACTTGTCCAACAACTCTTGGCCTGGGTTTTGTCGTTGATCCGGGCTTTGCCCACTGGAGTTGCTGAGAGTTTATGTCACGACCCAAACTACCCAAAAATCAGAGTTAATTTTTTTGCGTTTTATTATTTACTTAAATTCTTACCTGTACTCGAATCGTGACCAACACTCCACTAATAATTGGGCTGTTCGTCAATGCCAGTCCCACCATACATTTCCCATAGTACTTATTTCTTCTCCAGTCATTTATGATTGTTGACATTATTTATACATCCCCTAAAGTTACTTACAAACATGTTACTGTGCTATGCTTATGTAGATACAATATGTACAAGTGTATATACCTTATGTTGATGGGCAGCAGTGGATATCCGGAATGCAGTACTGAGTCGTCACAACTTCAACTGGAGATTATCTGTGGGAGAAAATGAAAGGGGTGAGCACATCAAGCTCAGTAAGGCAATCCTACGAACAAGTAGGTAACCATACTACCTACATGAACGTGGTGCCATGCATAAACCACCCTTTCTCCACACATTTTAAAACAAATGACATGAGCTTATGATGTTATGTAAATCGAGTTTGCATGGAAAATTCAACATGCAAGTATATTCAAAATCATATCTTTCTCGTTTAAAATTTCACAGTAAAGTCAAGACTCGACCCCTCCTTCGGGTGATCCTGACTCACACAAAACCATGAAAATCGTTTACATCATATATGGGTTTAAAAAAGCATGGAAATAACCATCATGCACATTTAATTAAAAACCCAGTTTAAATCATCGAAATCGTCGACATGCGAGACGAGGCAATATCTGTATAACGGTAATAACTAGGACTATGGCCATATGTGTCCTCGGGAGTTCCTCAGCTACACGGATCCTAGTGTGCGGGTTCTCACCATGATCGGGAACCGCCCAGGAGGTGGGTCAATCCATCCCGTCAGTCTTATCCGATCCCAGGCATCCGAAGATGCTGCATCCGGAGATGCCGTATCCAAAGATACCACACGGTACATCGTACTCCATGCTACTTGCACGGTACATCGTACTCCGTGAACCCATATAATATCTCTAGGTACTCCAGCCCAATTGGCCTGCTTCCCACAGAGGTTTTGTTTCTCAATACTCATGCCATGTCTCAAAACGCACGTGCGAGCCTATTTAATCGGTGACACACAGTCTACCCGATGCTCCAAGCACGGCTCATCACATGTTCTCATAAAATCAGTGCGAGCAATGCTCAGCACTCTCATCAAATCAAGTAAATCTAGTGCGAGCTAAGCTCTAGCACTCTGTATGCAAATCAAATAAAAATCTGGTGCGAGCGAAGCTCTAACACCCTGTCTCAAAATCATATAAAAATATGGTGCGAGTTAGACTCTAGCACCCTGTCACGAAAATCATATATATATAAGAATCTGGTGCGAGTTGGACTCCAGCACCTATGCATGTAAAACTCTAGTGCGAGCTCTCGCTCCAGCACTAATGCGTGCATCACACAAATCGACAACATCGTGCGAGCTGAGCTCTAGCACGTCACATGTCAATAAAAACACGTAGGCGGCTCTGTTTCCTCAAAACAGTTTTCAAAATAATTATATTGTTGAAAGTATGCAATGCTGTGCATTTTCTTTTCAAGTGAGCCAGCCTACTCATGCATGTGTTAAAATACCTCCAGAATGAGCAGGAACCTTTTGTTCTTGCTCCTCCCAAATTTTCCTAAATTTATAGATTTTACCCTTAACAATGGTATTTTAGTAATTTGCCCATTCGGGGCACTAAAATTATTAATTGACCTCTAGACCCTTCAGGTAATTTTTAAAGACTGCAAATGAACTTAAAATTGCGTAAAGTTACCTCTAGCAGTCCGCAGAATTCCCTTACCTTATTTTCCTGTCGAGTCTGACCTTTTCTTTTCCACTGTTGTCTCATCGCGCAGTCCGATATGCTCCCAATCAAATGCCCGGAACTGCGTATTAATATTCCTCAGGTCAGATATCATACAATTTAATTGTTTTTAATATTTTCTGGGCTTAATTTAAATCGTTGGGCCCATTTACCCCTATTGGGCCCGATTGCACCTTAATGGGCCTTAATCGGCCTTAAGCCCGTTTTTCACTAAATTCTCACTTTATCGAGGCCTATTGGGCTCATTGGGCCCACCAATAATTTATTGGGCCTCGTTCTAGCTTATTGGGCCTCGACCCATTTTAGCCCTTTTATACTCATTAATTCCCTTCTTCGGGTATACCGGGCTTATACAGCTTTCTAATAATTATCGGGCTTCATTCCGAATTCATTGGATAGCCCGTATACCATTTACGTCAATTATATTACGATTCCGAATAATATTCCTTCCTACGCGAAATTAATCCATAATTCCATAAAATAATTAAAACTCGGTATTTAAAGAACTCTAATTGCCGAAATTAAATTGTACTTACCCGATACGATGCGGGGTACGAGAATCAGAGCTCGATCGGCTCTCGTTCGGTTTCCGTCGTGAAGCTGCACAATTAGGTAAATCCGGATTATTTTCCATTAAAATAATATTAAATTAAATTTTCGAAATTTACCCGTAGGTCAATTTCGACCCTCGGTCAACTTACCCGAACCTCGAGTCGTCCCCGGTAAATTTCTTTCCTTTTTTCCCCTTTTTCCTTCCTTTTCCTTCCTTTTCCTTTCTTTTCTTTTCCTCTTTCCTTCCTTTTCCCTCCTTTTCCTTCCCTTTCCTTCCGGCCAAACGACACCGTTTACTGCCTATTGCCGTCGCCGGCGTTTCCGGCTGTCTCACCGATCGAGACCGGTCTCAAAAGAATCGGCTTCTTCCTCTGAGTGCGTCGGTGCCCTCCGTTTCAACCCAGACGCGGCGGTTCGCCGGGAATCGGCTTGTTTCTCCGGCGGTCTTCCTCGACTTCGATCGGCCTGCTCCGGCCACCTGGCGGCGTGATACCGGTACCCACGTGCTCGCCGGACTCCCCTCTTCCTCCTGGTAGCTTCGTCGAAGCCCGTCGGTCGTCGGTGCGCGAGAATCGGCGGTGAAGGTCGCGGGTCACTGTTTCGGTTTTGGTTTCTCGGGTTTTTTCCCGAGTTTCTCTCTCCTCCCTTTTTTTTTGTTTCAGTTCTTTTTTTTATTATTATTATTTTTATTTATTTTAATTATTTTACTATTCAATAAAATACTCCATAAAATCCCAAAATATCTACCTTATATTATTTTATTCTACTCTAATTTATTTAATTTAAATTTAATTTATTAATTATATTTTTCTCTAAATTTTGATATTATTTCTTCGCGTTTTTCGAGATATTGTTCCGGTAATTTTTTCGGTATTTTTAAAATTTTCGAATCTTGATCAATTGACCTAAAATTTATAATTTCCTTATTATCGATCAAGATATCTTACATCCTTATTTTTAATTAAAATTTTCCTTATCGCCCTAATACCGGGTTTTGGTATTTTTACCATTTTACCCCTGCTCTTGTTTCAAAATCAATTTAACCTGACCTTCCTTCATACATCCCTCATCTTTTCTTATTTAATTTTCGTATTTAATTAAACTCGGGTCTTACAACTCTCCCCCACTTAAGAAATTTGGTCCTCCAAATTAGAACCAATTCATATGAGTCCATAAACTACTCCGGTTACATCGATCGTATCATACTCTTAAATTCTTATGTGACCTTTTCCGGAGTGTAACACTACCAAAAGACTTTAATTAGGGAATCGTCTTAAACCTCAATACTTTCTCTTTCCTATTTAATGCCCGAATCAACTTATCAATATACTTATATTTTCACTAAACTAAACTTTTGGAGTTCATATTCGATCACCTATGCTGGATCTGGTTAGTATTGCCGAAGCATCAAAACCTGATACACATTGTGGGCGCCTGTTAATTCAGGTGATAACACCAACCTACAGGTCTTATCTCCCACTTATCCAATCTCTCAAAATATTCCATCCAGCGCAACTCAATTTACCTTCTTCCAAAAGCTCGCTATGTCCTTATTCCCTTAGGACGAGTAACTTTCAACCATACTAATTCACCAAAGGTGAATTCCAATACATGTCTATCTGTTCTGAGGTGTTCTTAATCTCTCTCTTAACTAAAACATCCTCAGAGACTTATTATCCAAGGTCAAAAGTAATTCTATCTGTCACCCACTTTTTCTTATCCAAAGTTGGGGAACAACCCCTACAGCCATACACTCATATCTTGTTATCCCGATACTCAACTGCCAATTGTCATTATTGGCGACTTCAATTTGTGACAACTGATCATTCCAGGAGCTTATAAAATCAAGGGCACACGCTTTCATCGGATCCTCCAGAACTTGTACAGTCTTCTCTGACTGACCATCTGTCTGAGGATGGAAAGCTGTGCTAATACTCAGTCGGGTTCCCATAGCTTCCTTAAAAATATTCCCTTAAGTAAGAAATGAAGCGGGAATCCCTATATGATATCATGCTCACTGGAACGCTACTTCACGTTCCATAATCTTCCTTACAGATAAATCCTCATACACACTCTGAGTATTTGGGGATTTCATAACCAGAAGGTGGGTAGACTTAGTCAACTTAGCGACTATCATCCAAATAGCCTCGTAATTCACCTGGGTTCTCTGTAACCCATCACGACATTCATGGAGACTTGCTCTCATTTTTCGTGCCGTGTCGATATAGGTAGGTGCTGCAATAACTCTGCAGACTTTTAATACTCTACCTTATTCTGCTAACATACTAGGCACTTTTCCATAATCTTTACCATATCTCTTTCCACATCTGACCACCAATACCCTTTTCGAGATTTCGATATATTCCTTACCTCCGTATGCACTGTATATCCCGAAGAGTGAGCTTCTGACAAAATTACTATCTCATCAACTGTGGTCCTGGGGAGCACTCATACTGTCTCTGAACCTCTCTGTAAATCATTATCATACTCTGTGAACTCTGTCACTGTACCCTTCTGAATCTGACCCAAACTATCGACGTCGTGCCGATCATCACGCTAAGCCTGTCAAATCCGGGCACTCTCATCCGGTTCTAGTCTCAGGCTAGCTATCACATAATCATACCAATCACTGTCATCATCAGAAGGGATCACATCACTACCGAGGTTCACAACTGCTCTAGCAGCTCACGCTCCCTGACCATCATGTGTGGTACCATCCCGAGGCTCTTTCTACTCAAAGCATTAGCCTTTCCTGGGTGGTACAATTTTCACAATCAAAATTTCTCAGAAGCTTTAGCCCACTATGTAATCTCATATTTGCCTCTTTCTGTGAAAACAGATACTCGGGCTTTATGATCAGTGCATATCCAAAATTTCTCACCGTGTACATAATAGTACCATATCCTCGGTATAAGTACTACTGCTGTCAATTTTAAATCATGGGTATCTTCCCATTATACATCAATACACAGCTCATTCATAATTTTGAGGTATCCATACTCACTAAGAACCTCTTGAGCTGTTGGGTATGGTAGAATTAATCACGGTGGTCAATTCATACTTCACTGCACCGAAATTCATGTCACATCTATCATCTTATTTATCATCTCATCCAAAGACTACGTTTTCTTAGTTAAACGTGTCATCAGGGTATATCCTTTTAGAACTCGCAGCAACCATCTGCAAAAGCAATTTCCCAACTGTTGCTTATAAATCGCCCTAGACTTTAGCTACACCCAATATATCATCGATAATGATGATTACAATTCGGTCCAATCCTTGACTTATTTACTCATAAGCGTATAAGATACTTCAAAATCACTTACGTTTCCAGGTACTAACTTGCGTCATTTCCTTTTCTTATCTTAACGACTCTTATTAAATTTTTCTATGTTAAACTTTATGATTTGTCGAATTCTGATATTCTTATCGTCTTGGTAAGAGTATCCTAATGCTAACGGTATTTATTACGACGATCGATTTCACGTTATAGGTTATACATATATACTTTTAGACGCTGTCTAGTATTCAGGCGGGGAGGTATTTTGAAATACCTTTATTAACCTTTAGACTTAACCACAACTACGTTATATCTCAGTCTATGTGGTTACAATTTATATTTGCTACTAATTGCTTTAATCCTAATGACTCCATATCGTAAAGATGTTCTTTCCTAGCATACGCCTCTTGCTCCAATACATCTTGTATTTAAAATCAAGCATAACTTATCTTAAAGATTATCTCCTTTCGTATATCCCTTATGACAAAACTCTTTCATTATTCATTCCGTGAGTACCATCCTTTACTCCTTTAATTTCAACTGTTGCACCCCTTTTTGTCACTTAAAATCTCTATATTCATATTCCGTTAATTAATCCTCCTCTATTGGGGTTCTCATTTATCAGAATTGTCCCAAATGATGTAGGCATTCATGCCTTTTACTCACTTATATGCGAATGAAGGCGGTATGAATAAATGTGTGGCACCAGGATTAATGAACATATGTACTTCATTATTCATAACAAGTGTGGTATCTTACACCACATCCATGAAACATCAATAGTGTCCTGGTCCAAGACATCCTCTCGCCTTCGTCCAACAGCCTACTTTCCTTTTTCTTTTCGGCTATCGCCTCCCTTTTTGTTGCAGCTATACCAATGAAGTTTTTCTCTGTCTCTTTACTTTTCTGTGGGGCGATCTCGCCCAACTCTGTGTAATCAAAATCAATGGTCCGTCTTACCACACTTAACGGCCATTTTCATCAATATCGTGTAGGTATAGGCCCTCCTTCCGTGGTATCCACCACACATCCCACACTGCTTACAGTACTTACACTGCTACTCTGCTTCGTAGCAGGTCGGGGTCCTCCAATCACAATGCCCTTCAAGAGTGCCAAAATTGGTTGCACTGGGGCCTTACCAATTATCTTACTCCATGGCTCATCAAATTTAATCTTTTACCAATTACCATTTTCCCATTTTAACATCTCTGTCATTTCTCGATTCTCTTTCTGTCTCTATTTCAGCCCTCACTACCTTTCCCAATCTCAGAGGCGTGCAATTCATATCCTTATTTACCCAACTGTAAATCTGTGCATTGCCTCGGTATAGGCAATATCTCACGGGCAAATCGGACTCTCATTGACAATCTGAGCCCTTCCATAAACTTTTAGACATCTCGACAGTCACTTGTTCATAGTGTCGAGGTAATATCGGTCCAAGAATATAACCGAGTCCCCATACTCGTCAATAAATTAAATCCTCTGGGTCAGAGTAAGGACTTTTATCTATCATCCCCTTTAAACAGTGTCCGGGATATCCTGTCACCGGAATATATCTAAGATATTTCTCATCTCAACTCTTAAGATGGGTCGAGCGGGTTTCCACCAATACTCCGTTGCGCCCTCTGATCTCATACATAATCTGAGCAATTAGCTCCTTAAAATAATCTCCACACTCCGCTCCAACATCGCGAAGCGTGTCTCAATACCATCCGATCACTCTGTCGGACTCTGTGGGGCATACTCAACATTAGCCTCCATTTCAATTTCATCATGATTCTCATAGTCAAACTCAGCACGACTTAGCAGATTCAGGTCTACCTCTACGACCTCTCCCTCGTGCACTATCTCATCTAACGCGACTCATTTTAAGCATTCCTGCATTCTCAACCATTTCTTAGTCAAGCCCATCTCGATATACACTATTGTATCTAACTAAGCACAGTAACACGGGGATGTAATTTCCTAATTACTGACACTGACACACATCAGACCAATTGTGCTCTGATACCATAATAATTGTCACGACCCAAACTACCCAAAAATCAGAGTTAATTTTTTTGCGTTTTATTATTTACTTAAATTCTTACCTGTACTCGAATCGTGACCAACACTCCACTAATAATTGGGCTGTGCGTCAATGCCAGTCCCACCATACATTTTCCATAGTACTTATTTCTTCTCCAGTCATTTATGATTGTTGACATTATTTATACATCCCCTAAAGTTACTTACAAACATGTTACTGTGCTATGCTTATGTAGATACAATATGTACAAGTGTATATACCTTATGTTGATGGGCAGCAGCGGATATCCGGAATGCAGTACTGAGTCGTCGCAACTTCAACTGGAGATTATCTGTGGGAGAAAATGAAAGGGGTGAGCACATCAAGCTCAGTAAGGCAATCCTACGAACAAGTAGGTAATCATACTACCTACATGAACGTGGTGCCATGCATAAACCACCCTTTCTCCACACATTTTAAAACAAATGACATGAGCTTATGATGTTATGTAAATCGAGTTTGCATGGAAAATTCAACATGCAAGTATATTCAAAATCATATCTTTCTCGTTTAAAATTTCACAGTAAAGTCAAGACTCGACCCCTCCTTCGGGTGATCCTGACTCACACAAAACCATGAAAATCGTTTACATCATATATGGGTTTAACAAAGCATGGAAATAACCATCATGCACATTTAATTAAAAACCCAGTTTAAATCATCGAAATCGTCGACATGCGAGACGAGGCAATATCTGTATAACGGCAATAACTAGGACTATGGCCATATGTGTCCTCGGGAGTTCCTCAGCTACACGGATCCTAGTGTGCGGGTTCTCACCATGATCGGGAACCGCCCAGGAGGTGGGTCAATCCATCCCGTCAGTCTTATCCGATCCCAGGCATCCGAAGATGCTGCATCCGGAGATGCCGTATCCGAAGATACTACACGGTACATCGTACTCCATGCTACTTGCACGGTACATCGTACTCCGTGAACCCATATAATATCTCTAGGTACTCCAGCCCAATTGGCCTGCTTCCCACAAAGGTTTTGTTTCTCAATACTCATGCCATGTCTCAAAACGCACGTGCGAGCCTATTTAATCGGTGACACACAGTCTACCCGATGCTCCAAGCACGGCTCATCACATGTTCTCATAAAATCAGTGCGAGCAATGCTCAGCACTCTCATCAAATCAAGTAAATCTAGTGCGAGCTAAGCTCTAGCACTCTGTATGTAAATCGTATAAAAATCTGGTGCGAGCGAAGCTCTAACACCCTGTCTCAAAATCATATAAAAATATGGTGCGAGTTAGACTCTAGCACCCTGTCACGAAAATCATATATATATAAGAATCTGGTGCGAGTTGGACTCCAGCACCTATGCATGTAAAACTCTAATGCGAGCTCTCGCTCCAGCACTAATGCGTGCATCACACAAATCGACAACATCGTGCGAGCTGAGCTCTAGCACGTCACATGTCAATAAAAACACGTAGGCGGCTCTGTTTCCTCAAAACAGTTTTCAAAATAATTATATTGTTGAAAGTATGCAATGCTGTGCATTTTCTTTCCAAGTGAGCCAGCCTACTCATGCATGTGTTAAAATACCTCCAGAATGAGCAGGAACCTTTTGTTCTTGCTCCTCCCAAATTTTTCTAAATTTATAGATTTTACCCTTAACAAGGGTATTTTAGTAATTTGCCCATTCGGGGCACTAAAATTATTAATTGACCTCTAGACCCTTCAGGTAATTTTTAAAGACTGCAAATGAACTTAAAATTGCGTAAAGTTACCTCTAGCAGTCCGCAGAATTCCCTTACCTTATTTTCCTGTCGAGTCTGACCTTTTCTTTTCCACTGTTGTCTCGTCGCGCAGTCCGATATGCTCCCAATCAAATGCCCGGAACTGCGTATTAATATTCCTCAGGTCAGATATCATACAATTTAATTGTATTTAATATTTTCTGGGCTTAATTTAAATCGTTGGGCCCATTTACCCCTATTGGGCCCGATTGCACCTTAATGGGCCTTAATCGGCCTTAAGCCCGTTTTCCACTAAATTCTCACTTTATCGAGGCCTATTGGGCTCATTGGGCCCACCAATAATTTATTGGGCCTCGTTCTAGCTTATTAGGCCTCGGCCCATTTTAGCCCTTTTATACTCATTAATTCCCTTCTTCGGGTATACCGGGCTTATACAGCTTTCTAATAATTATCGGGCTTCATTCCGAATTCATTGGATAGCCCGTATACCATTTACGGCAATTATATTACGATTCCGAATAATATTCCTTCCTACGCAAAATTAATCCATAATTCCATAAAATAATTAAAACTCGGTATTTAAAGAACTCTAATTGCCGAAATTAAATTGTACTTACCCGATACGATGCGGGGTACGAGAATCAGAGCTCGATCGGCTCTCGTTCGGTTTCCGTCGTGAAGCTGCACAATTAGGTAAATCCGGATTATTTTCCATTAAAATAATATTAAATTAAATTTTCGGAATTTACCCGTAGGTCAATTTCGACCCTCGGTCAACTTACCCGAACCTCGAGTCGTCCCCGGTAAATTTCTTTCCTTTTTTTCCCTTTTTCCTTCCTTTTCCTTCCTTTTCCTTTCTTTTCTTTTCCTCTTTCCTTCCTTTTCCCTCCTTTTCCTTCCCTTTCCTTCCGGCCAAACGACACCGTTTACTGCCTATTGCCGTCGCCGGCGTTTCCGGCGGTCTCACCGGCCGAGACCGGTCTCAAAAGAACCGGCTTCTTCCCCTGAGTGCGTCGGTGCCCTCCGTTTCAACCCAGACGCGGCGGTTCACCGGGAATTGGCTTGTTTCTCCGGCGGTCTTCCTCGGCTTCGATCGGCCTGCTCCGGCCACCTGGAGGCGTGATACCGGTACCCACGTGCTCCTCGGACTCCCCTCTTCCTCCTGGTAGCTTCGTCGAAGCCCGTCGGTCGTCGGTGCGCGAGAATCGGCGGTGAAGGTCACGGATCACTGTTTCGGTTTTGGTTTCTCGGGTTTTTTCCCGAGTTTCTCTCTCCTCCCTTTTTTTTGTTTCAGTTCTTTTTTTTTATTATTATTATTATTTTTATTATTATTATTATTTATTTTAATTATTTTACTATTCAATAAAATACTCCATAAAATCCCAAAATATCTACCTTATATTATTTTATTCTACTCTAATTTATTTAATTTAAATTTAATTTATTAATTATATTTTTCTCTAAATTTTGATATTATTTCTTCGCGTTTTTCGAGATATTGTTCCGGTAATTTTTTCGGTATTTTTAAAATTTCTGAATCTTGATCAATTGACCCAAAATTTATAATTTCCTTATTATCGATCAAGATATCTTACATCCTTATTTTTAATTAAAATTTTCCTTATCGCCCTAATACCGGGTTTTGGTATTTTTACCATTTTACCCCTGCTCTTATTTCAGAATCAATTTAACCTGACCTTCCTTCATACATCCCTCATCTTTTCTTATTTAATTTTCGTATTTAATTAAACTCGGGTCTTACAGTTTAGGCCACGTCTGTCAGACCCGAGTTTTCGATTTACGTATGTAGCTTGTACCTTATGATTCCTATGTGTACGAACGTTATATTTCATAGTTGAATCATAAGAAGAGTATTTATTAACTTGCAATCGACTATTTAAAAAATTAAAAATGCATGTAAGCTACATAATAGCGAGATAAGGGTTAAAGTGATTTTCGAGCAAGTAAAGGGGTAAAACGGTCAAATGACCAAAATTCGATATAAATCCGATGAGAAAATTTCATTAAAAATATGAAATCGAGAGATCTTGATCAATAACGAGGAAAATATTGAATTTCGAGTCCAATTGATCGAGATATGAATTTAATTAATATTTTTAAAATTTTTGTCTCGAAAAATAAGCCCGAAAATAGTGAAAAAAATATACCGAAAAGGTAAAATTGGACTGATAAATTCATTTACGGACTAAATGAATTTAATAGGAATTTTTGAGATATTTTTGGGATATTTTAGGATTTTTAATATTATTTTAAGGATTAAAATAATATTAAAAATATATTATAAAGAAATTGAAAAAAAAACGAAAAGCGAAATCTGAAGAGAGTTTTCAGGGAGAGAGAAATCGTGTGAGAGACCAAAATCGACGGAGAGAAGAGCTTGCCGGACCAGTCACCACCGACGACCAGTAGCCGAGCCAGCTACCGAAAAAGGAAGCCACTCACCCCGCGACCTCCCAGCCACCAGGACGAGCGCCACCGGCGCCGAAATCCGACGAATCGAAGGGAGAAAGCCGCGGAGGAAAAGAGGGCATTCGGCGGCCACCGGCGGGAGTTGGCTCCGATCGAGGCCAACCGAGAGGTCCCCTGTCCAAGATGCGTCGAACTGCTGCAGCGGCACGTCGGGAACCGGTCGGACGACGCCGGCACGGCTAAACCACCCCTAAACCGGTCGGCGGTTCAGGGCAGAACTTTCTAAATTGAACCGGACCGGGCCAAGGAGAAAAGGGGAAAAAAAGGAAAAAGAAAGAAAAAGGAAAAGAAAAATTTTTGGGATTTCACCGGATTTCGGGTAAGTCAATACGAGGTCAAAAGTGACCAATTTAATTTCTGATAAATTTATTTAAATTATATTTAATCAAAAATTGACCCGAAGTTAAATATACGAAATTGTGCAGTTCGACGATTAATTTCGAACGGAAGCCCGATCGAACTTCGATTCGCACACCATCGCACAATCTCGGGTAAGTAAAGCTCATTTACGATAATTTAAGTGATTTATGCGTATTTAAGATTTAATTTGCGCATTTCGGATTAAATTTCAGATTTAGTGAATTATATTCGAAAAATTGAAATAAATGTCGTAAATGATATACGGGCTATCCAAAGAACTTGGAATAAAGCCTAATGGGTATTGATAAGCCCAATGAGTCGATAGACCCTGATAAATGGGCTTAATACGGATTAAGGCCCTATTAACGTGATTAAGGCCCATTAAGCGTAAACGGGCCCAATTTAGTGAAATGAACTGTATTAAATGTGTAATACAGTAGAAAAAGTGTAATTAACTCAATGAATGATTAAATGCAGCTCCAGAGTCATATTGAGAGTTGACCGGACTGCGAGATAAACAACACAGAGGAAGAGAGGTCACACGACGTGATCCGAGGTAGGGGACTCTTGCAAATAGCTAGAGATATCTGTGCATATTTTCGTTGGATTTTACATTCACTGAAATTGTTTGAGGGTCAGAGAAAATCTATAATAATTATAGGGACCCGATATGGGTAAATTACAATTTTACCCCTAGTTAGGCAAAAAGTGAAACTTTGGGAAAAGTTGTAAAAAGCATGGAAATGATGTTTTGAATGGTTTTTACTGCTGTGTAGCAGAAGAGTAGGTGGATGGGCTAATATTTTGAGGTCGATGTAAACTAAGCACACTTTATAGTACTGATTTTAATGATTTTAAACATCCCTATTTTAAAGAGCCATCTACCGAATTATGTGGAAACAATTGTGCTAGAGCACAACTCGCATTTGATTTCAGATGATTTTCACATACATTAGTGCTGGAGGTTTACTCGCACTACATTTATTTGACATGCATGATAGAGTACTAGAGCGTTGCTCGTACTCAGTTTTTATGTGATTTGTGCATGATAGAGTGCTGGAGCGATTAGCTCGTACTCGAGTTTTACATGAGATGCATGACAGAGTGTTGGAGCGTTGCTCGCACTCGATCTTTCATGATTTGTACATGACATTGTACTTGAGCGATTTGCTTATACTTGATTTGTAATGAGAACTATGCATGACCTGGTGCTAGAGGTTTACTCGTACTAGTGTTGATATTTTGACATGCATATACAGTGTTGAGGCGGAGCGTTGACTGTGTGTCACACTCAAGACGCGCACTGTAGTTTTTTCGTGATATATACACATGTTAGAAAATCGTGACGATTTCCTCCGTGTAGACTGAGTGTCACACTGTTGAGATGTTCTCACGTGGATTTAGAGACGTGGCATTTATTCCATAGTATGAGGGTTAAGACCTATGGCAGGCACCCCACTATGATGTATTTCCATGGTATGAGTGGCTAAAACCTATGGCAGGCACCCCGACCATGATGTATGGGTCCACGAGAGTATGTTGTACCGTGCGTGTGGCATGGAGTACATTGTACCGTGTTTTGTGTTGTGGAGTTGTGGAGGAGAGTTGTTGATAGCTGGCGGTTGTGATGGACTGACCCCCCTCCCGTTACAGCAGTGATAACCCACACACTGAGTACTGTGTTGCCTGGGATTTCACCATATGTTAGGATATGTACATAGTCCGGAGATGCTCTCTTACGGTAAGATCCTTAAGCCCAACATCCTTAAGCCAGAGTGGGCGGGGAGGCTCTGTTCGGCGGGGAGGCTCTCTTACATAGTCTAGAGAGATTGCATTTAGCCACTGAGTCTCGCATGATATATCACATGTGTTTTATGATACGGGTAGACTTGAGGGATGGGTCGGAACCCGATTGATTTATTTGTGTTATGATGAGAAATGCCATATTTACTGTGTTTTGAATGTAAATGACATATTTTATATAAAGGCATTCTTAAATGATTAAATATGCACTGTTTTGCATGAATGCCTCTGATTGATAAACCAGCATGTGTTTAGTACATGAGATTTTAAATCTGTACTATATTATATATATTTTAAACATGCTTTTGAAATGAGAGAATGAAAGGCAAAGCACTATTTTCAGTAGATAGTATGGATGTCTACTTGTTTGCCTGATTTCCTTACTGAGCGCGTTGATAGCTCATCCCATTCATTTTCCCCCCATCTCTACATATTCTCGTCAGTAGATCGAGTCGACCAGGGTATTGCATTCCTTTGATCCGCTGCCACTCCCCATCTAGCAAAAGGTATACACATACGTACTCTTTTGTATCTGAACAATGCATAAACACAGTGATGTACACGTTTTAATATGGGGGATGTAATGATGTAATTATATTTAAGTATACGAATTTACTTATGATATAAATGTCATGTATGTATGATACGAAAAAGAATGGTAAGGTATGTCTGGATGAGGAGACTAATGCCATTCACAGCCCAACTGTTGAGGAGATAAAGGTAAGTAAAAAGTGAAAAATTTATTGTGGTTTTTTGGTAAAGTCGCGTGTGGGAGGAGGGCGTAACAGAGTGGTATCAGAGCGTAGTTGGTCTGATGTGTCTAGGCATTTGTAATTAGGAAAATGTACATCTCCATATCACTGTGTTTTGTTCAGTTATAATTATGTATACAAGATGGGAGTTGGACAACTTAATGTTTGTGAATGCAGGAATTGAGCCTTTATGGCAATTACCCGCCATGGTAGAGGGGCGAGAGGTAGGGCTAGAGGCCCTAGAGGTAGGCCTGAGAGCCAAGATGAGTCCTCATTTGACTTGGTGACGTAGAGTCCCATTGAGGTACCAGAGAGTATCGAGGCACGCTTCACGATGATAGAGCGTAGCCTGGAGGCGATAGTAGGGCTGTTAGCACAGACTTTGCCAGGTAGACAGAGACAGGATGCAGAGACTACGACTGGAGAGGCAGTTGCACCTGATACACCTGCGCAGCCTGTACAGAGGCCACAGACTACTGATACTCCTACACCCCTACCAGCTCAGGGTGGTAGAGGATATGGGTATGATTTGGATCGGTTACGACAGTTCCAGAAGCTTGGACCTCCATCTTTTCGAGGGGTCGAGGACCCAGTTAGTGCAGAGGAGTGGATTAGCGAGATGGAGAAGTTGTACGATTTCTTTTAGTGTACCACTTCTGAGAGAGTCGCATTTGCTGTGTTCCTACTGAAGGGAACGGCAGAGCATTGGTGGAAGTCCACCAGGCCGATATTGAGAGCCCGACATGCTTAGATTAGTTGGGAGATGTTTCTAGAGGCCTTCAGGAGGCAGTTTGTTCCTGATACTGCGCAGCGTAGACTGCAGGCTGAGTTTTTGGGATTGAGCCAGGAGAGTCTCACAATGGATGATGAGACTAATGCCTATTCACAGCCCAACTGTTGAGGAGATAAAGGTAAGTAAAAAGTGAAAAATTTATTGTGGTTTTTGGTAAAGTCGCGTGTGGGAGGAGGGCGTAATTAGAAAAGCATGTAGACCGTACTCCTTTAAAGATGATGATGTTGATTAGTACGCCTATGGATTCCAGTCAGCTAGTTGAGCATGTGTATAATGATTGTAAGTTAAGAGTAAGGGAAAAGGATATGACAGCCAATCTAATATTGCTAAGTATGAGTGACTTTGATGTAATATTAGGTATGGATTGGTTATCTGCAAACCATGCTGTTTTAGATTGTTATGCTAAGACAGTTATGTTTCATAACCCTACGAAAGTTATTGTAAAGTTTGATGGGAAGAAATGAAAGAAATAAATATGTTGTTAATAAATAAAAAATATTTTGCTGACTGAGAGATAAATATCTTGAAGGTTTCATTGCGTACGTAGTGGATACGGATAAGGTACATTCGGAGTTGGTAGATATTCCTGTGGTCAGTGAGTACCCAGATGTTTTTCCGGATGAGTTGCGAGGGTTACCACCAGAAAGAGAGATGGAGTTCTGTATAGATTTGGTGCCTGGTACTGAGCCTATTTCGAGACCACCGTATCACATGGCCTTAGTTGAGCTGGATGAGATTAAGAGACAGTTGCAGGAGTTGTTGGATATGGGTTTTATCAGACCGAGTGTTTCACCGTGGGGAGCACCAGTTCTATTTGTGAGGAAGAAGGATGGAAGCCTCCGATTGTGTATAGACTACAGATTGTTGAATAAGACTACCACCAAGAATACATATCCCCTTCCACGTATTGACGACTTACTGGATCAGCTTCGGAGAGCGCAAGTCTTTTCTAAGATTGATCTGAGGTCTGGGTATCATCAGTTGAGAGTTCGGAGTGGAGATGTACCCAAGACAGCATTTAGGACTCGATATGGCCACTATGAGTTCCTAGTTATGCCATTCGGACTGACGAATGCTCCCGCAGCTTCCATGGCTTTGATGAACGATGTGTTCAAGCCATATTTGGATCAGTTTGTTATCGTATTCATCGATGACATATTAGTATATTCGAGATCCGAGGAGGAGCATGAGGAGCACTTCAGGATTGTATTGCAGACTCTACGAGGGCAGCAGTTGTATGCTAAACTCAATAAGTGTGATTTTTGGTTGATAGAGATCTTGTTTTTGGGACATGTAGTATCGAGGGATGGTGTATCAGTAGATCCATCCAAGATTGAGGCTGTAGTTCAGTGGGAACAGCCGAGGACAGTTACTGAGATCAGGTGTTTTCTGGGTTTAGCAAGGTACTATCGAAGATTTGTTGAGGGATTTTCGAAGATGGTTGCTCCGTTGACACGTCTCACTCGGAAGAGTGTTGCATTCGTGTGGGACGAGGATTGTGAGAGGAGTTTTTAGGAGCTGAAGAGTCGATTGACCACCGCTCCGATTCTCACTATTCCTACCAGCTCATGAGGATTTTCAGTATATACCGATGCTTCGCATCAGGGACTGGGCTGTGTGTTGATGCAGGATGGGAGGGTAGTTGCTTATGGATCCAGACAGTTGAAGGACCATGAGAAGAACTATCCGACCCATGATTTAGAGTTTGCAGCAGTAGTGTTTGCGTTGAAGGTATGGCGCCACTACTTGTATGGTGAGAAGTTTCAGATTTTTACCGACCACAAGAGCCTCAAGTACCTGTTCTCACAGAAGGAGCTGAACATGAGACAGAGAAGATGGCTAGAGCTTCTGAAGGATTATGATTGTGAGATACTTTATCATCCGAGTAAGGCTAATGTTGTAGCAGATGCTTTGAGTAGGAAGAGCCTTGGGATGGTATCGTATATGATGGTCAGGGAGAACGAGCTGCTAGAGCAATTTCCTAGCCTCAATTTGGGAGTTGTGCCTTCGGAAAGAGATGCAGATTGTATGATTGCGAGTCTACGCTTAGAGCCAGATCTGTTGGATAGGATCAGACAGGCTCAGCAGACAGATTTGCAGTGCATCGATGTGATTGGTCAGGTGCAGAGGGGCACAATGATAGATTTTGAGTTGAGTCCTGATGGACTACTAAGGTTCAGAGGTAGATTGTGTGTTCCCGAGGACCCAGAGCTCAGGAGATTGATATTGTCGGAAGCTCATTCATCGAGGTACACATTGCATCCGGGGAGTGGCAAGATGTATCAGAACCTCCGGAAGGTGTACTGGTGGTCAGGTATGAAGAGAGATGTGGCAGATTTTGTGGCGAGATGTCTCGTATGTCAGTAGGTGAAGGTAGAGCATCAGAAACCTGCAGGATTGTTGCAGCCTCTACCTATACCGACATGGAAATGGGAGCATATCACCATGAATTTCGTGATGGGTTTACCGAGGACCGGAGGAATCACGATGCTATATGGGTGATCGTTGATAGACTGACGAAGTGAACCCACTTCCTAGCTATAAGAGCTACTGATACTCTGAGTACGAGACTAGATTTTTGGCCTTGGAGAGGTATGATCCCGATACCATGTACAGCGAGACCAGGAAGGTCCGCAGGTTTGTAGACGGATTGAGACCGGTGTTACGGTCTAGATTGGTACCACTGGACATTGGTACATATGATGAGGCAGTGCGCAGGGCGTAGCTTTATGAGCAGGATTACGAGAGAAATGCCTCTGAGTTTGGGAAGTTCAGTCGGAGTCGAGATAGAGAGAGGAAGAGGCCGGTTAGAGATAGAGGGTTCAGTTATCGAGGAGGGAGAAGACTCTTCGGTAAGGGACCAGGGATAGAAGAGGTGCGAGAGCGACCAGTTAGACCTCTTACATACCCGGTCATAGCTCCGACGAAGGGTATTGTGATTGGAGGATCGATGCCTACTACTGATCAGTGCAGCCGATGTGGTAGACATCATGGTGCTAGACCTTGTCCGTTGAGCCCTGTTGTGTGTTTTCGATGTGGAAAACAGGGGCATATTGCTAGAGAGTGCCCAGAGACATATGTGATTGCCCCACAGAAGGGCAGGGAGCATGATAGAGCTTCAGCTGGTACGTCTGCTCAGAGAGGTAGAGCGACGGTAGAGGAGAAGGGGAAGCAGGTGATGGGTCGAGGGCGAGTACATGCTTTGGACCAGGACGCAGCTGATGCTTCTACGGATGTAATTAGAGGTAACATCCTAATTTATGATTTAGAAGCATATGTTTTAATTGATCCTGGTGCCACGCATTCATTTGTATCGCCATTATTTGTATGGTATTCCAGTGAGCATTGTCTCGGATAGGGATTCCCGCTTCACTTCCCACTTTTGAGAACATTTTCAGGAAGCTATGGGAACCCAGTTGAGTTTGAGCACCGCTTTCCATCCTCAGACAGATGGTCAGTCAGAGAGGACGATACAGACTCTGGAGGATATGTTGAGAGCATGTGTGCTGGATTTTAGAGGCTCCTGGGATGATCATTTGCCACTAGTCGAGTTCGCCTACAACAACAGTTATCATTCGAGTATCGGGATGGCACCGTATGAGGCCTTGTATGGCCGTAGATGTCGTTCCCCTATTGGGTGGGAAGAAGTGGGTGACCGTAAGATTTTTGCTCCTGATTTGGTTACACGGGCTTTTGAGTATGTCCGGTTGATAGTTGAGAGATTGAGGACAGCTCAGAGTCGACAGAAGAGTTATGCTGATAGGAGACGTAGGCCACTTGAGTTTGCAGTTGGTGAGTCAGTGTTTCTGAAGGTTTCTCCTTCCAAGGGTATAGCGAGGTTTGGAAAGAGAGGTAAGTTGAGTCCTCGCTACATTGGACCCTTTGAGATACTTGATCGAGTGGGAGATAAGGCCTATAAGTTGGCATTGCCACCAGATTTGTCAGGCGTGCATAACGTCTTCCACATTTTGATGCTTCGGAAGTACCACCCGGATCCGACACATGTGATTTGTTATGAGCCTTTGGAGCTCAGTGAGGACATGTCATATGTTGAGAGACCGATTCGGATACTGGATAGGAAAGAGAAGGTTTTGAGATCGAAGACTATCGGGTTAGTGAAGGTATTATGGCAGCATCACACTTCCGAGGAGGCTACTTGGGAGTTAGAGAGTTTGATGCGAGAGAAGCACCCCCAGTTGTTTGATGATTGATTTGGTTCTAATTTGGAGGACCAAATTCTTTTAGTTGGGGAGGATTGTCAGACCCGAATTTTCGATTTACGTATGTAGCTTGTACCTTATGATTCCTATGTGTACGAACGTTATATTTCATAGTTGAATCATAAGAAGAGTATTTATTAACATGCAATCGACTATTTAAGAAATTAAAAATGCATGTAAGCTACATAATAGCGAGATAAGGGTTAAAGTGATTTTTGAGCAAGTACAGGGGTAAAACGGTCAAATGACCAAAATTCGATATAAATCCGATGAGAAAATTTCATTAAAAATATGAAATCGAGAGATCTTGATCAATAACGAGGAAAATATTGAATTTCGAGTCCAATTGATAGAGATATGAATTTAATTAATATTTTTAAAATTTTTGTCTCGAAAAATAAGCCCGAAAATAGTGAAAAAATATACCGAAAAGGAAAATTGGACTGATAAATTCATTTACGGACTAAATGAATTTAATAGAAATTTTTGGGATATTTTTGGGATATTTTAGGATTTTTAATATTATTTTAAGGATTAAAATAATATTAAAAATATATTATAAAGAAATTGAAAAAAAAAACGAAAAGCGAAATCTGAAGAGAGTTTTCAGGGAGAGAGAAACCGTGTGAGAGACCAAAACCGACGGAGAGAAGAGCTTGCCGGACCAGTCACCACCGGCGACCAGTAGCCGAGCCAGCTACCGAAAAAGGAAGCCACTCACCCCGCGACCTCCCATCCACCAGGACGCGCGCCACCGGCGTCGAAATCCGGCGAATCGAAGGGAGAAAGCCGCGGAGGAAAAGAGGGCATTCGGTGGCCACCGACGGGAGTTGGCTCCGATCGAGGCCAACCGAGAGGTCCCCTGTCAAAGACGCGTCGAACGGCGGCAGCGGCACACCGGGAACCGGCCGGACGACGTCGGCACGGCTAAATCACCCCTGAACCGGTTGGCGGTTCAAGACAGAACTTTCTAAACTGAACCGGCCCGGACCGGTTCAGCCAAGGAGAAAAGGGGAAAAAGACGAAAAAGAAAGAAAAAGGAAAAGAAAAATTTTTGGGATTTCACCGGACTTTGGGTAAGTCGATACGAGGTCAAAAGTGACCAATTTAATTTTCGATAAATTTATTTAAATTATATTTAATCAGAAATTGACCTGGAGTTAAATATACAAAATTGTGCAGTTTGACGATTAATTCCGAACGGAAGCCCGATCGAACTTCAATTCGTGCACCATCGCACAATCTCGGGTAAGTAAAGCTCATTTACGACAATTTAAGTGATTTATGCGTATTTAAGATTTAATTTACGCATTTCGGATTAAATTTCAAATTTAGTGAATTATATTCGAAAAATTGAAATAAATGTCGTAAATGATATACGGGCTATCCAAAGAGCTTGGAATAAAGCCTAATGGGTATTGATAAGCCCAATGAGTCGATAGACCCTGATGAATGGGCTTAATACGGATTAAGGCCCGATTAACGTGATTAAGGCCCATTAAGCGTAAACGGGCCCATTTTAGTGAAATGAACTGTATTAAATGTGTAATACAATAGAAAAAGTGTAATTAACTCAGTGAATGATTAAATGCAGCTCCAGAGTCGTATTGAGAGTTGATCGGACTGCGAGATAGACAGCATAAAGGAAGAGAGGTCACACGACGTGATCCGAGGTAGGGGACTCTTGCAAGTAGCTAGAGATATCTGTGCATATTTTCGTTGGATTTTACATTCACTGAAATTGTTTGAGGGTCAGAGAAAATCTATAATAATTATAGGGACCCGATATGGATAAATTACGATTTTACCCCTAGTTAGGCAAAAAGTGAAACTTTGGGAAAAGTTGTAAAAAGCATGGAAATGATGTTTTGAATGGTTTTTACTGCTGTGTAGCAGAAGAGTAGGTGGATGGGCTAATGTTTTGAGGTCGATGTAAACTAAGCACACTTTATAGTGCTGATTTTAATGATTTTAAACATCCCTATTTTAAAGAGCCATCTACCGAATTATGTGGAAACAATCGTGCTAGAGCACAACTCGCATTTGATTTCAGATGATTTTCACATACATTAGTGCTGGAGGTTTACTCGCACTACATTTATTTGACATGCATGATAGAGTACTAGAGCGTTGCTCGTACTCAGTTTTTATGTGATTTGTGCATGATAGAGTGCTGGAGCGATTAGCTCGTACTCGAGTTTTACATGAGATGCATAACAGAGTGCTGGAGCGTTGCTCGCACTCGATCTTTCATGATTTGTACATGACATTGTACTTGAGCGATTTGCTTGTACTTGATTTGTAATGAGAACTATGCATGACCTAGTGCTAGAGGTTTACTCGCACTAGTGTTGATATTTTGACATGCATATACAGTGTTGAGGCGGAGCGTTGGCTATGTGTCACACTCAAGACGCGCACTGTAGTTTTTTCGTGATATATACACATGTTAGGAAACCGTGACGATTTCCTCCGTGTAGACTGAGTGTCACAATGTTGAGATGTTCTCACGTGGATTTAGAGACGTGGCATTTATTCCATAGTATGAGGGCTAAGACCTATGGCAGGCACCCCACTATGATGTATTTTCATGGTATGAGCGGCTAAGACCTATGGCAGGCACCCTGACCATGATGTATGGGTCCACGAGAGTACGTTGTACCGTGCGTGTGGCATGGAGTACACTGTGCTGTGTTTTATGTTATGGAGTTGTGGAGGAGAGTTGTTGATAGCTGGCGGTTGTGATGGACTGACCCCCCTCCCGTTACAGCAGTGATAACCCGCACACTGAGTACTGTGTTGCCTGAGATTTCACCATATGTTCGGATATGTACATAGTCCGGAGATGCTCTCTTACGATAAGATCCTTAAGCCCAACATCCTTAAGCCAGAGTGGGCGGGGAGGCTCTGTTCGGCGGGGAGGCTCTCTTACATAGTCTAGAGAGATTGCATTTAGCCATTGTGTCTCGCATGATATATCACGTGTTTTATGATACGGGTAGACCTGAGGGATGGGTTGGAACCCGATTGATTTGTTTGTGTTGTGATGAGAAATGCCATATTTACTGTGTTTTGAATGTAAATGGCATATTTTATATAAAGGCATTCTTAAATGATTAAATATGCACTGTTTTGCATGAATGCCTCTGATTGATAAACCAGCATGTGTTTAGTACATAGGATTTTAAATCTGTATTATATTATATATATTTTAAACATGCTTTTGAAATGAGAGAAGGAAAGGCAAAGCACTATTTTCAGTAGATAGTATGGATGTCTACTTGCTTGCCTGATTTCCTTACTGAGCGCGTTGATAGCTCATCCCATTTATTTTCCCCCCATCTCTACAGATTCTCGTCAGTAGATCGAGTCGACCAGGGTATTGCATTCCTTTGATCCGCTACCACTCCCCATCTAGCAAAAGGTATACACATACATACTCTTTTGTATCTGAACAATGCATAAACACAGTGATGTACACGTTTTAATATGGAGGATGTAATGATGTAATTATATTTAAGTATACGAATTTACTTATGATATAAATGTCATGTATGTATGATACGAAAAAGAATGGTAAGGTATGTCTGGATGAGGAGACTAATGCCTATTCACAGCCCAACTGTTGAGGAGATAAAGATAAGTAAAAAGTGAAAAATTTATTATGGTTTTTTGGTAAAGTCGCGTGTGGGAGGAGGGCGTGACAACGTCGCTCGAGGTCGCTGAGAGTATGGACCCATAACTCGAAGTTGTCATGGGTCTAGGTCTCACTTATGAAGTAACCGTGAGTGTGGGCCACACCCATCAAGGTTGTTTAAGTAGGGTTGAGAAAAAGCTAAGAAAATCGACTTGAATTGAAGTGTTGAAATCAAATTGGTTTAGTTTTAGACAATTCAGATTGGATTCGGATATATGACATCATCATAACCGCACCTATTTGAATCAAATCGAGTTATTCTGAATGTGCCTCAAAAATTCAAATTAAGCCATATTTTTTAATAAAAAGAAGCCCAACAATTTAATTTTAAATTGGCTCACAAATGGTACTAAGTTACTGACTTAATCTGTCACGACCCAAAACTACCCAAATATCAGAGTAAATTTTTCATTTTTATTTCATACTTATCTATCCTCCGAATCGTGACCACACTCTACTAATAATTGGGCTGTGCGTCAATACCAATCCCACCATTTAATCATCATATAACTTAATTTCTTATTACAGAAAAAGGTAAACACATTCGTTTTTCATTTATTCTTTTCCATTTATTTACAAGTGTTTACATTATCTATACATCCCTGACAGTTACTTACAAACATGTTACTGCGCTATACTTATTTAGATACAATATGTATAAGTGTATATACCTTAACATGATGGGTAGCAGCGGATATCAGGAATGCAGTACTCAATCGCCTCAATGTCTACTGGAAGGAATCTGTGTAGGAAAATGAAAGGGATGAGCACATCAAGCTCAGTAAGGCAATCCTACGAACAAGTAAGTAACCATACTACCTACATGAACGTGGTGCCATGCATAAACCACCCTTTCTCCACACATTTCAAAACAGATGTTGTAATTCGTGATGTCATGATGTCATGTAAAACAAGTTCATATATGGATTCAAAAGCATGGAAAACTCGACATGCATATCCATATAGAACATTTCATCATCGTTAAAATTTCACAACACAGTCAGGACTCAACCCTTCCCTCGGGTGTTCCTGACTCACACGAAACCAAAAAATCAAATGCTTTTTAAAGCAATAATAATATGCGATTCACCGAATGTCATGTAAAACCAGTTGACATCATTCATAGGTTTAAATAGCATGAAAAATAACCTCAAGCAAGTTTTCGTTTAAAACCCAATTTAATTTCCATCAAAATCATATCTCAGTCAAGATCCAACCCCTCCCTCGGGTGATCCAGACTCACATGAAAATCCACAAATAAGTTTCTCAAAACATCAACATGCGAGACTAGGCAATATATGTATATCTCAGACAAATAACCAGGACTATGGCCATGTGTCCTCGTGAGTCCCACTACTACACGGATCCTTGTGTGCAAGGTCTCACCACGATCGGGAACCACCCCGGGAGGTGGGTTAGTCCAACCCGTCGGTCTTGTTCGATCCCACGCATCTGAAGATGCCACTCGTATCCGAAGATACCACGCATCAGAAGATGCCACACGATACAACGTACTCCATGCTACTTGCACAGTACAACATACTCTGTGGACCCATATCATATCTCCTTACTCATGCCCTGTCTCAAAACGCACGTGCAAGCATTTAATTGATGTGACACACAGTCTACCCGACGCTCCAAGCACGGCTCATCACATGATTTTAGAAAAATAGTGCAAGCGATGCTCCAGCACTCTCATAAAATCAAGTAAAACTATTGCGAGCTGAGTTCTAGCACTCTGTACACATTTCATGTGGAAATCTGGTGCGAGTTAGACTCCAGCACCATATTACGAAAATTATATAAAATCTGGTGCGAGTTAGACTTCAGCACCGTGTCACGAAAATCATATAAAAAATCTGGTGCGAGTTAGACTCCAGCACCAATACATGTAAAACTCTAGTGCGAGCTCTCGCTTCAGCACTAAGGTATGCATCACACAAATCAAAACTCATACGAGCTGAGCTCTAGCACGTCACATTTCTGAAAATCACGTAGGCGACTACATTTCTCAAATCATTTTCAGAGAAAATCAACATCTGTTGAAAATATGCAATGCTGTGCATTTTTATTTAAAAGTTAGCCAGCCTACTCATGCATGTGTTCAAACATCTCAAGAAACGAGCAGGAACCTCTTGTCCTTGCTCCTCCCACATTTTTCCTAAAGTTGAAAATTTTACCCTTAACAAGGGTATTTTGGTAATTTGCTCATTTGGGGTACTAAAAATTTTATCTGAAATCTAGACCCTTCAGACCATTTAAAAGATTGTAAATGGCGTCGAAATTTCGTAAAGCTACCTCTAGCAGTTCGTAAAATTCCCTTACCTGGAATCACGAGCGAGCTTATCCCGTTCCGCCCGTACAAGGTCTCTCAGTCCAATTTGCTCCAAACCAAGTCTACGGAGCTGCATATAACCACATATTTGGATTAATTCAATTATACTTATTAGTATTTCACTTATACTGATCGAATCTAAAACACTGGGCCGTTTTACTTTATTGGGCCCGATTGCACCTTAATGGGCTTCGACCTATTTCCAGTCCGTTTCCATTTATTTAATCCCTTCATCGGGCCTATTGGGCTCTTAATATCCATTGGGCTTCGTTCCAAACTCTTTGGATAGCTCATATATCATTTACGACAGTTTACTCAAATTCTCAATATTATTCACTAAAGACGGAATTAAATCCGTAATGCGTAAAATAAATTTTTAATACGGGAATAATTATATAAATTGTCGTAAATGAGCTTTACTTACTCGAGATTATGTGATGTTGCACAAATCGAAATTCAATCGGCTCACGTTTGGAATTTATCGTCGAACTGCACAATTTATATTTAATTTTGGGTTATTTTTCCGATCGAATATAATTTAAATAAATTTTTCAAAAATCAAATTGGTCAATTTTGACTGCTTACCGACTTACCTGAAGTCCGGTGTATCTCCGAAAATTCTTCCCCTTTTTCCTTCCTTTTTTTTTCTCTTTTTCTTCCTTTTTCCTCTCTTTCTTGGTTGAACCAGTTCGGTCCGGTTCAACCAGGTTCAGACCATCGGTTCAGTCCGGTTTGACCGATTCGGTGCCTCACCGGTCGATTCTCCATTGGTTTTCGCTGCCAGCAGCTCCGTTGGGTCGTCCGATTCTCGAATCTGGCCTTGGTTTCGTCCAAGGCCGTCAGAAAGTGGCCGGTCCGGCCTGTTCTCTCCTGGCCGTCGGTACCCATTTTCTTTTCCGTCGTTTTCAGTGCCGTCCGTCGGTTTTGCCGATCGTGGCCACCACCGATTGCGTCGCCTGCGCCTGAGGAACCGCCAGCTAGAGTCAGTTGGGGCTAGATCGCCGGCAAATGGTCGGATTTCTCTTTTCCTCCCCCAGTCGGTTTTCTCTCGTTTTCTCCTTCTATCGATCGCCGTTGACCGCCGTTCGTCGGCTTGTTGGTGCCGACGGGCTCGGGCGACTCGGCTGGCTCGACTGGTCATCTCTCCGATGGCGTCCAGTGGTGAGGCCGATGGGGCTGGGTTCCTCGTGTTTCCCTTTCCGTTTACAGAATTGCATCTCGCGATTCTGTTTCAATTCCTTTTTTTTAATTAATTAATTTATTTATTTATTTATTTTATTATATTTTAATCATTAAAATTTATTAAAATAATCAAAATATCACAAAAATTATTATTAAATTCATTTAATCTATAATTGAATTTATCGGTCTTATTTCGTCTCTCTCGGTATATTTTTCGATTATTTTCGAGATAATTTTTTGAATTAAAAATCTCGATTAATTTCGATTAATTCCCATAAATTCCAATAAATTTAAATCTTGATCAATTGGACTCGGAATTCAATATTTTCCTTGTTATTGATCAAAATTTCTTAATTTCATATTTTTAATTAAATTTTCTTGTAGAATTTATATCGGCTTTCGATCTTTTGACCGTTTTACCCTTGTACGTGTTCGGGATTAATTTAACCCGACTTCCCTTCACGAACACTCACTCATTTCGCATTTTAAATCCTTATTTTCAGTCTGAATCTCATTCGTTTAAATTTGTGACCATTTTCATCTCTCATAAAAATTTACGATTTAATTTCGGGTCTTACATAATCTCAACCCCAAGCCCTCAATTCCCAACTCGAATCCCAACTCGGTTGCCAGCCACTCCCATCCACTAGGTCTCTATTGGCTAGCACTCTCAAGTCTCCAGAGACTCAAACAAACTCGATTCACTCTTCCCTTCAATCTTCATCTTTTCCTTTTGCTCCAAACCCTAAGTCCTTGATGATAATAGCAACCAAGCCATGTCTGAGCCCTGAAATGCCTCACAGCACCTCCACACCTTCATCTTTTGGCACAATCTTAATCTTTTGGCAATGCAAAGTGCACCATACCTGTCGACTGTCGATTGTCCACTCTCGAATCTCAATATTCCATCAAGTCCTTAAAACTCCACACAATTCTAAGTTCCCAATGATTTTAAGTCCACTCTTAAATCTTTCATATGCCAGCAGCTCAATCTCATCACACCTTGCTCTACTTCTCATTCTTCATTAGATCTAGCCTTATTCTCTAAGGAGCACCACAAATCTTTAAGGCAAAAACTTTTTCAATCTTTTTGGCTTCAGCCACAACCATTTCGTAAATCTGATCTAACAGCTTTCCATCTATATACTTTAGATCTTGAAGATTATTGAGTGACTTTTTTCAAGATAAATGATCTTAAATTTAAATTTCATTGATACTTTTAATGAAGGAATGAAAGCATTGTCACTGTTTGAGATTGTAATAATTGTTAATCTCTAATTTTTTTGAGGAACAATGTGTTAAAGATACACACACCAATAATTGTTATGTAGAAGTAAAGATTCAACCTAGGAATTCAAAGCTTAAGAAAGGAGATATCTTTAGATCACCTTTACATTGTAGTTATAAAAAAGGATGCAAATGGAATTTAATTATCAATATCATTGATATATTAAACATGTTTTCATAAGAAAAAAAAAACTCTAAAAATAATAGTCATGAGGTGTCTTACAAATTCAATTTATTCTCCTTCCCCCGTTTGACTTCTTTATTTTACACAATCTTGACAACAAGCCTAGACAAATCGTTGTGAGAATCTAGGGAAGCAATACAAGGACCTAAAGTTTATTAATGATTATGGAAGTTACTATACCTTTGACTTGAGTTTCTCAATATAATAATGCAATTCAATAAAGTATTTTAGTTTAATATTTCAACTACTGGGATTTGTACCTTGATGACATATAGCAATGCAAAAAAAAAAACAAATACTAATATGAGATTTGTAGAGATACTATAAACAAAATTCGTAATGACCCGAAATTGAGTAATGATTTCTAGATGAAACTCAAGCTAAAACTCAACATGAAAAGAGATAAACCACAATATATACACCTATATCAGCAAGCTTAAACTTGACAAAATGTATACATTAATCCATTTTTTCTATTGTGATGCTTAGTTTAATTAGTTTCGTCATTTAATCAAATTATAGAGGAAATATATTATTTCTTTTCAAATAAAGACATCATTGTTTTAGTTTTATATTATTCTAAGATTCCTTTGTCTCTTAAAATTTTTATACTATTTCTACAAAAAAAAAAATTATATATAATTTGTCTTTAACATGTTATATTTAATTCTTATCTAGATAGTTAGATGGATTCAACAACATCAAGAAATCCCTCTGGTAGTAATACTTTGCTCAAGAGTCAATGTGTTTGTCATGAGTCACCTGTTAATGGCCAAAACCCACTTGTGGTTGAAACTCCAACTCTTGGACCAACAACAACAAATAAGCAAGCAAATTCCACTGCCAACGTCTAATCAAGTACTAAGAAACCACCTAGCGGAAAATTAGGATCCTTAACATCTAAGATATGGGAACATTTTACTAGGCCACCTTGTAAGACTAGAGGGGATCAACAAGCCACTTGCAATTATTGTGGTAAACTCATGAAATGTCCTAGTATAAATGGAGCTATTGTCTTGCATAACCACATAAATAGATTTAAAAAGAAACTTTTGAAAAAGCTTGATGAAATCCAAAAGATCTTAATGCTTAAAGCTTTATCGAGGACGTGAAATGACCTTTTTTACGGTGCAATATGGTTGGGCTACGAGTCGATGCTGGATCAAAACAATAAAATGTGACAGTTCAATTGCTTTCTTGGTAGCAAATTTAAACAGCCTCCAATCGAGGTATTTTCCAATTAGTCATCGTAATAGTTCTTTACTAAAATCATTGTTCACACTCCCCAGATATGTATTCCTATACATTACTGTACTTACAAAAATTTTAGATACAAAAGAATATTTAAATCTGGGTATACCTTCTACGTAGAAGAATACTCCGCGGAACTATGGCTGTGCACAAGAACCCTACTTATAAAAGTTGTTCTAGCTACTGATGAGGCTATGTGGAGGAAAGTAAGGGGTGAGCTCAACATGCTCAGTAAGAAAAATTATGTGTCAGGTAGATAAATACACTATCTATCTATATAAGCTTATAATGAAAATAACAGAGTTGTTGATAGTTCAGTAAAATCAGAGTCAAAAGTCATTTGCGATAACAATATCAATAGTGTAAACATTTTACTACAATAAATATAATATTCTAAAACTTTCTACAGTGTTTTATTGTGACGACTATGCGACACTTTGTTTCCATAGGATTCAAGAGATGACCCCCACAATCTCTTTATACAGTAAAATAATACAGTTTCATACGATAATACAGTTCATATGGTCAATTAAGTAAATCAAATAGACGAGACAAGACGGAACATGTTATAACAGTAATCAGTATGACAATTGACCAATGTCGGTGACTACGAGCATCACTAATCAGGTGTGTTGGGATGTCAATCACCGTGGGAGTGGTCAGTTACCCAAACAGCTCATAGTACAGTATGTCTGAAGACCAGTAACACGATATAGAGTACTCACATGCATGTTGCACGGTACATCATACTCCATGGACCACAGTAACAGTAACAGTAACAACTCAGTAACAATAACAGTTCAATAACAGTAACAATGCAGCATGACTAATCATCGCCTTTGTCTCAAAATCAGTGCGAGTCGGACCATGTGACACACAGTCAGTGTCACGACCCAATACTTACAAAAATTAGTGCAAATTTTTTCGCTTTTGGAAAATCCTTCTTACCTCCTCGTGACAAATCCCTCTGAACAAGTCAGGTTGTGAATCAATATCGATATACCATTCTAACCATTAAAATATCACAAGTACATGTATATATATATTGATATCAATCATATTATAACAGAGTGGTCGGTATGTTATACATCACATGATTCTATATTTACATCCTCAAATATTCTTTCATATACAATACTGTGCTATAAGCATACTAATACAAAATTCTGTACGTGGTGTATACCTGACAGCCGATGGGAAACACAGATATCAGCTATGTCGTCTACTCTCTACACCCACTATCTCTATGGTGGAAACACTGAAAGTGGGTGGAAAATGAAAAGGTGAGCTCTACATGCTCAGTAAGGCAATAATACAAACGGGTAGATAGCTATACTATCTACATGCTGATAATAAATCAGGATATATGTGAGCATGAGGTAAAAACAATGATATGCCATATATATAATATCATCTGTTCTAAAACAGGAAATCGGCATATAAAACATGAATGATTCTCATATGAAAACATCTCATGCTCAAATGGATCAACACGTTTTAAAACACCTCATCTGGGTTAAATATGATACACTCAAGGAATTAAATCCCTTTCGATAAAATAATTTATCTTAAAATTTTCATTATAAAACCATCCTTCTCATAAGGTTACAAATCATGAAAGTTTCATAAAAGCCCTCCATGGGAACAATCAAAGCTCAATTGAAATCATAAGAAAATCGGGGTCTGACCCCTCCCTCGGGTCTACCATGGTCTATCAAGACCAAAAGTTATATCATGTGAGACGTGTAAGTGACTATATCGGTAATATCCAGGACTATGGTCATAACCTCGTGATCCCTAGCACACAGATCCTAGTGTGCGGGGCGTCACACCTGAAATGGGAGGTGGGTCGGTCCTACCCGCCAGAACAGCATAATATCAGGATTGCGATGGCAAGACTTGTTGTCTCGTGGCTAATGCCACTCCACTCCAACAATCCCCACGGTACAGCGTACTCCATGTGATATACATGGTACAATGTACTCCACGAATCCAAGTTCAATCAGGGGTGCCTGTAATAAGTCTTATCCACCAATGTCAAGTATGTCTCAGTATGCACGTGTGAGCATATCATCTCACTGGGACACACAGTCTACAAGAGGCTCCAACACGGCTATATGCATGTCATATAAATTTTTATGCGAGCAAAGCTCTAGTACGGCTCTATGCATATTCATGATATCTAAAAACCTCGTGCGAGCGAAGTTCTAGCACGGTTTCATAGAAATCAATAAAATCTGCGTACGAGCAGCGCTCCAGTACGACTCAAACTGATTATAAATTCAATTCAAATCCATGTACGAGCATTGCTCCAGTACGGATAGGTATTAAAACTCGGTGAAAACCTCGTACGAGAAAAACTCCAGTACGGTAGTCATGTGAAATAAATCTGTAAAATAGTGCGAGCAAGGCTCCAACACTCTGTGTATGAGTTAAAATATAAAATCCAGTGCGAACAGTGTTCAAGCACGATTACAACTCATATAACACTGATAGGTGGTTCAATTTTATCAAAACATGTTAAATAAATATCAATTGGCATCTAACCTGTGCCTTTTCACTTAAAACATGTAAATAATAGCCAACCTATCCATAAATTACTTAAATTAAAGCAATATCATCATGAAAACATTAAAATCATGAATTTCATTTAATTTCTTAGCCTTACTACCCTTTTTGAAATTTTTCTAACTAGAGGCAAAATAGTCATGTCACTATTTCTATATTTTTTCGCAAAAATTATTATTCTGTTTTCGGGTAGCCTAATGAATTTAACGTAATGTAAATTCCCTAGAAACTATGTACAGCTACTGTAACGACCCTTGACCCTTGAAAATCGGGGGAAATTTTTTTTTTGAATTTAATTTACCCACTTATTCCCTTATTCACTTAGGTTGTATTCATGTGCAGTGTCAAAATATTTTTCTTAATTCTTTACTCATAATTATAATTAATTTACATACTTTAACTTATATGGCCGATAGAAATTTTGACAACATAACGATTTATATATGAGCCTACCCGCCTGCAATTCAGTTGTTTTGACAATCCTAGATATCCACAACTACCAAGCATACTTTCCAAATCCATCTTTACCACTCAATACATCTATTTCGATTTAATACTAGTCATCTCAAAGTATAATCCCAAAATAATATTGTTTACATTGTTTTCCTTATAAATTACATCCCAACAAAATATTCTCAATATATGTCTGTGCGTATAAATGTGTCTGGTAAAGGAATGTAATTGTATACCTTGACTTCGTGTACAAAAAGTAGCCTAGGGTAGCTTCCACCAGCCTACGTCGTGTACGCGGTAGGTAGTGTCTATAGATCACTGTAAATAATCTAAAAGGTAGAGGGGTGAGCTTTCGAGAAAAAACCCAATAAGAAACGCATTTAAAATGATCATGGTAGTTAAATCACATTTAATGCATGATAAAACTAAGAGATGACGTTTCTTTA
This sequence comes from Firmiana major, assembly GCA_033439115.1. Lineage (NCBI taxonomy): Eukaryota > Viridiplantae > Streptophyta > Magnoliopsida > Malvales > Malvaceae > Firmiana > Firmiana major. The sequence goes on along the minus strand of CM065913.1, from coordinate 30,578,127 downwards.
CAAATATCACATAACTTCCACAAAGAGTATATATAAAACATAATCGATAGAAATATAATTTCGAAGAACAAATCTATTCAGTTACATCACAAACTATCGAAACACACAGAACTCCAAATTATTTCAAAACCGATAGAACTTCAAAAGCATAATTGATGCATAAACATATATCGAAGGATCAAAATCATATAGCATAGTTCATATCGAATGGAGACTAGGCTAACTTATAGAATTGTCATGTGGCAATAACAAAATCATCCTCCGTAGAGGGAATTCAGAACCTATGCAGGCGAAGTTCAGACGCCACAAAGACGAGCATGACAAAAATGCATTGACCGTATGGCACTTTGCATCTGTAGGACTCAAGAGGTGGCCCCCACAGTCACACAGACTATGTGACACTTTGCTCCCACAGAACTCAAGAGGTGGCCCCCATGATCATATGTCTTTGTGAACCGCGTGGCACTTTGCTCCCGTCGGACTCAAGAGGTGGCCCCCACGTTCGTTTGTTTTTGTGATTTGTGTGGTACTTTGCTCCCGTCGGACTCAAGAGATGGCCCCCATGTTCGTTTGCTTTTTTTTATGATCCGTGTGGCACTTTGTTCCCGTGGGACTCAAGAGGTGGCCCCCACGTTCACACGTCATTGTGGAAATTGCATGGCACTTTACTCCCGTCGGACTCAAGAGGTGGCCCCCACAATTCCACTATACATTGGCCTTTCGTCTCAAAATAGAATTTTCAAAGTCTTTCTTGGGTTTTGTAACCCATAAACTAATACCGAGTAATAAAATCGAATTTCTTATGAACTGAAAACTTTTTCATAAAATAGACAGACTGTGTGATACTTTGTTCTCGTAGGACTCAAGAGGTGGCCCCACAATCGCCTTTCGAAAACAAATTTCATTTCTCAAGCATAAGTTCACATACCAACTTTCATTTCATTCAAAAACATGAAATTAATCATACATAAGTCAAAACCATGACATTTATTCAGAAAATCATGCTTGAAACTATGCATTTAATTTCATATAGCATTTCTTTATCTCGAAAACATGATCAAATAAATCTTGGACTCATTAGGTGTCGGGTTTTATTTTACAATCAATGGTTGCACGAGAAGGCATAAAAACACATAGATAAATCGAAGTCTAAAGGTAGGGATACTATTACCATCTTAAATTACACCCCTTACCTCGATCTATCGAAATCTCCGTGCTCAAGTGGTGACGCCTCTTAGTACCTCCCTTAATTCCTTCTACGATCACCTACACCGAAATCGTATATTTAGCACCCTATTCGTGAGAATTGCCCGAATTGCGTTAAAATCGTAACCTATTCGTTACTACTGCGTGTGTACGTATTAATGTACGTACCTAAGTCAACACACACGTTTATATATTTTTCCTTACCACATATTATTTTGTATGTACAATTATTGACATACACCTTATTATATACCTCTACATGTATGTACACATAAATACATATATATATATACACTCCCATATGTATATATATATATATATATATATATATATATATTTATTTATTTGTTTTCATTCTTTTCCTATCTCATATATACATTCTTTGCATGTATATAAACTAGCACACATTCATATTATATACACCCATATGCATATACACCTAAATATATATATCTATACATATACACTCCTATATATATATATATATATATATTTATTGTTTTCCATTTTTCATTATCACATATACATACATATTCTTGTATGTACATATACTTAACATATCCATTCTTTATATACACTTATATGTATACACCCAAATATATATATATATATATATATATATATATATATATATATATATATTCACTTAAAAACACTTTTATCTTATATACACCTACATGTATATACACCAATATATATATCTATAGATATATATACATATATATATATACATATATTATTATTAGTTTCCATTATTCAATATCACAAACATATATATATATATATATGTTCGCCTACTCCTCATCATTCTCATTTTTATCTAATTTAAACCTACACTAACATGCTTGTATGTACCACCCATCTATCACATGTACATTGAATATACATACATGTATATACATATACATACTTTTCTATTTCTCATTTCTCCCAATTTGTTTCTATTTTTATCTCACATACAACTTAATCCACACTAACAAGCCCATATCTCAAAACATAAAAATATATATATGTATATTGAATATACATATATATAAATTTACCTTGTCTCCTTTCCAAATTTCCAGCCCCTTTCTTCTTTTTTTTCCTTCTCGGTTAGCTTCCAATTTCAGCCTCTTCTCTCGGTTTTCTCCTGTTTCCTCTCGGTTCCAGCCTTCTCCCTTCTAGCTCCAAATTTCGGTCTTCTCTTCCCGTCAGTCTGCTCTTCATCAATCTCCCCTGCCTCGATTCATTGCTGATTTCTAGTTTTCAGTTCCGTTTTCAGGCTTCTCAAACCGTCCATTTCAATCTATATTTTTTTTATCGAGACCCCATTTTGTTTCAGCCATAGACGGCCACTAAATCATCACCAGCAACTCACCCCACAGTCAGCCTTGAAGCTCATCTTTGCTTCAGTTTTGGACTCTGTTTTCAGCTTTGGTTCTGTTTCAATCCTTTCCTAACCTTGGTCTTCTTCAAATCCTTCTCCCCTGCCTCTCGGTTTCACCACCAGCTGCAACTCTCCTGCTCTGTTTCATGTTCCAAGGCTGCTTCTGCTTCACGGCTTCACTGATTCAGTTTGTTCCAGCCTTCACGCAGGTCTTCCTCGTTTTTCTGCTTCCTACCCGACAGTCCCCCTCTCCTTCTCCCCGATCGATTTGCCTTTCTCCTCTTCCCTTCTTCTTTCTCTTCTCCTTCCTCTTCTCTCTCTCGGCCAACCCCCTCTTTCTTCCTCCTCTTTTCTTTCCTTGTTTTCTCTTCTTTCTCCCGCCCAGCAGATGGTTCTCTACTTCTTTGAATTCTAACAATGATTCCGTACAACATAGTTTATTTTATAATAATATTATATTAATATACATGTATATATATTATAATAATTTATATATGTAATATTTAATATATAGTTATATATTATTTGTTTTTTTTTTGTTTAGTGTTATTGTTATTATTATTATTATATTTATCTTTTTGTTTGTTTTGTATGGTTTCCATTTCATTTTTAATTGTCTCATGCTTAAATTTTAATTTTATTAACACATATATATTAAATATTATACATTACATAATACATATTTGTTATATATATATATATATATTGTTGCCTATTCATTTAAATTTGTTTAGTATATATATATATATGTTATACCTATGTACGTATATATATACATTTTCTTTCCCCCCCCCTCTTTTTGTTTTAAAAATCACCTAATGACAATATTCATACCTCCCATGAAATTTTCGTTATTTCGAAAAATGAATTATTATTGGGATTTCATCATTCCTCATAAATTCCCGATACAAGTCTTTACATTAAAATTATTTTCGATCCCTCCATGCTTGCATTTGCTTTATCACTTCCCGTATTTTCGAGTTCCTTGTCATTCACGAGCCTCTCGGCTCCTGTACTCTCCGAGCCTCATAACGAATATTCACACTTCCATTAAATCATGTTATTTTTATTCTTATATAGTCTAATTAAATATAGAAATTTTGTGGGTTTACAGCTACCTCTAAGTGTTCATAAAATTTCCTTACCTGGAATCACCCACGAGCTTATCTCGACTCGGTCGTACCAGGTCTCTCAGTTTAATTCGCTCGTCTACGGAGCTGCATATAACCACATATGGGTTCAGTTTAAATATATTAATCAGTATTTCACTCTTACCGATAGAATCTAAAGCTCTGGACCAATTTAACTCTATTGGGCCCGATTGCACTTTAATGGGTCTCGACCCCTTTTTCAGCCCATTTCCACTTTTAAATCCCTTCTTTGGGTTTACTAGGCTCATTTGGTTTATCAATAATCATCGGATTTCGTTCCAAACTCATTGGATAGCCCAGATACTGTTTACGATAAGTACTTTGAAATTTCGAATAAAATTCATTTTATGCAGAATTAATCCGTAAATCTGTAAAATAATCTGAACTCTGCATTAAATGACTCATATTATCGTAATTAAAATGTACTTATCCAATATGATGCAGGATACGAAAATCGAAGTTAAATCGGCTCTCGTTCGGGCTCTATAGTAACACTGCATAATTATATAAATCTGGGTCATTTTTTAATAAAATAATATTAAATTGAATTCCCGAAATTTATCCGCTGGTCAATCCCGACTCTCGGTCACTTACCCGAATTTCGGGTTGTCCCCGGGTACACTTTCTTCCCTTTTTTCCCCTTTTCTTTTTTTTCTTTTCTTTTTCCCTTTCTTGTTCTTTTTCTTTCTTTTTTCTTTTTCTTCCTTCTCAGCTACAGTGCCGTTTTGGGCTTTTCAACATCGCCGGCGATGTCGACCGTCTCGCCGGCCGCCACTAGGCTCAAAAGAATCGCCTCGGCCAGGGGAGTGCTCGGCTAGCTCGAATCGATGCTGGGACACCGCCGTTCGTCGGAACCGACGTGATTTCTCCCCGAAACTTTCGTCCGCCAATTCGCAGAAAATATAGGCCGTTGGTGCGCGTTATCGGTACTGTTAGAACCGCTGGACGTCGCTCTATCTTCTTCGACCTTCGCCTGGGCTCGTCGGGCTCTTCGGGTTGCTATCAGCTTTCCTGGGTTGATTTTTGGGTTTCACTTTCTCCTCCGCAATTTTGATAATATCTTAAAAATTATTATTAAATTCATTTAATCAATAAATGAATTTATCAGTCTATTTTCATCTTTTCGGTATATTTTTCGATTATTTTCGGGATAATTTTTCAAATTAAAAACCTCGATTAATTTCGAATTAATTCCGATTAATTCCCATAAATTTATATCTAAATCAATCGAACTCGAATTTAAATATTTTCATCGAAATTGATCCAGATTTCGTAAATTTCATATTTTAATGAAAATTACTTATTGAATTTATATCGAATTTTGGTCTTTTAACTATATTACCCTTGCACATGTTCGGGACTAAATTGAATCGACTTTCTTTCATAAATCCACAATCTTTTCGCTATTTTCAATTCCTTATTTTCAGTAACTCAATTAAATTCCTTAAACTAACTTGTTGGGTCTCTGCTTTTCCGATTTATTCTTATTCGATTTTACGTACGTTATTTCGTTTCATCCACATTTATCAAATCCGAATCAACCATCTTATGAATCCATTAACATATAATAATGTCATACAATATGGAAATCATAAGGAATGTCATACAAAAATGCGGATCTCACAGTCAGCACGCGTTCAAGCACATTTATCAATACTAATTTATAAGCAAATTATTTTCATCAAAACAGTTTTAAAATTCAGTACAGTGCATAAAGCAATTTAAAAGGAGCTGACTTGCCCTTTTTCGGTCAAAATCCCAGTAAACAGTTATAGTAATTAAATTCAAAATTTTCGATTTAAAACAATAATTCAAACTATATAAATATTTATGCAAACAATTTAAATTTATAACAGTAAGGTTAGACTGTTTAACTAAAGCTGAAAATCTATATTTTTCATTAGTGTTATAAAATCAACCTTATATTTTTATCTACGGTTCAGTAGAAACTACGTGCAATTATCTCTAACAGCACACATGATTTTCCTTACTGTAAAATTTTTCTAGAATTTATATCTACGGTCCAACTAAAAGTATAGATATCATTAACAGCACACAACAAATTTCTTTACCTCGATATCTATCGGTAATCCTCACTGCCTCAATGATACGAGTCAATGATTAGTCCCGATCAATTTATTTCTCCAAAACTTTGAACTAATATTTATGTATATATCTCCGAACCGTTTTTCCCCTCGCGTTTTCCTAAATTCCCTATGCACTCTTCTCTATCTACAATATATATATATATATATATATATATATATATATATATATATATATATATATATATATATATATATAATCTTTTTTCACGCCTCCGCGCCTCGTTCTTCTTTCTTTCACGCTGGTCATTGTTCATCGCCTTCCTCACTCTCGACGCCGCCATCTCCTCCATCATTCTCCGGTCTGTCATCATCATCATCATCATCATCATCATCATCCTCGCGTTTCTGCCACCATCCTCACAACTCTGCCAGCTCCGGTGCTCCTCTGTTTCCTCCGTTTTCGGCTTCTGTTACTCATCCTTTCTTGTCGCCTCCTGTCATGTAGAGACTGGGCAAGGCTGAGCAACACTTCCACTGCTTCTGTTTTCTTCAGTCCTCGTCGTATCTGCACAGCGTGGAGAATGCAGGTGATGCACACGATCGAACCCCGTGGTCACGTTTCCATCACTCTTGGCGGCTTCCGTTTTGCTCCTTTGTTGCCTCTGTTTTCCAGTTCTCCCTATTTTGCCTCTACTGTTTCTCCTCTTCTCGCGTGTTTCAACTTCAATTCATTCGGCCCCTTTATATTTTCAGTGAGTTTCATTATATTTCTCTCAAGTAATCACACGTACACTCTGTTCCGCCATACTCTCACGTCCTCATCATTTTCCTTCCTGTTCTTTCCCACGTCCTCTGCCTTGAATCAGACATTGCTGCTGCTGTTTCCAGTACTATATATATATATATATATATACACACACATTTACATACCTATCATCCACCTAATAGTTCCAAGTAGCTGGTCATCCAATGCCCTTGGTCCCAAATCTTTGCCTTTCGGTTTTCAGCCACCAACTTTTCCTTGTTTCCTACTGTTTCTCGTTTTCATCGTTTCCTACAACCATCACACGCCACTGCCTCCTTTCGTTTCGATCTACCTCAGCTACGTTCCTTATATATATATATATATATATATATATATATATACTGCCATCACTAACTTCGGTCCATCCCCTGCTTGTAGACTCCTCTCCGTTTCACTGCCATTATCATGCTTCGGTCTTCTCCCCATTTGTCACAGTCCTTCCATCATTCTGTCTTCCAGCTTCTTTACCTACTGTTACTGCTTCATTTCCTGTTACATTTCCAGTCTTCCATTTCCTAACTGTACGGCATCATCATCCTCCATTTCCTTACATATTTTTATTTATTTATTATTTTTTTCTTTCACACTAGTCAGAACATCTTCATCATCAATTTCCATTTCTTTTCCATTTCTTTCTTCCACCGAAATCATCATCTTCGTTACTAACTCCAACCTTATTCCCCTTATATGTGCATACATATTTATACATGTCCTCATGGAATCTACTGATGGAGCTCTCAGCATTGGTTATGTATAGTTTCACTTACGTACACTTATATATATATATATATATATATATATATATACACAGATGTACCCATACTCTATACTTGTTGAGCAGCTAAATATTATACATGTACACACACATATATATATATATATATATATACATATATTTATATGTAATAATTGTAAATGTCTATCGTAGAGAGATATTTATATTTTAATCTAGCTCCGAAAAAATTATTTTCATTCCTCCTAAATTATTTGTTCTTTCACTTAAAATATTTTAGTCAATTAATTTCTCCTAAACCCCCATGTATATTATAATTTAATTTAAATCATTCACCAATGAAGCACATTCTCTAATCTTAATAGATTAATTGATTATTCCTTAATAAAGCCAAATACAAGAAAATTCATGGTATTTACAAGACAACTCGGGGACTAATAATGGTTCATCAATGGTTACATGGAAGTTTGATCAAAAAACTTGTAAAAAATATTGTGCTAAGATGATTATTTTGGATGAGTTGACTGTTATGATGGTTGAACATGAGGGATTTCGTGAGCTTAGTAGTGTTATGCGACTAAGGGTTGCTATGACTTATTCATGTGTAAGAAAGAGAAGCTTTTCATGTACTTAAAAACATAACTAAGAGTTTGTCGTACTACTGATATCTGGACTTCTAGGCAAAATCTTAGTTATATGTGCCTTACGGTTCATTTCATTGATCAAGAGTGGAAATTACATAAGCAAATCTTGAGTTTTACTCCAATTCCTAACCATCCTGGTGAGGTTATTGGAAAATATATTGAGAAATATTTGCTTGAATGGGAGCTCTTACTACTACGGTTGACAATACAAGTGCTAATGATCTTGGTATTCGACATATAAAAAGAAGACTTCATAAGTGGAAGGGTAGTATTTTAAAGAGTACGCATTTGCATAGAGGTGTTGTGCACACATCTTTAGTCTTACTGTGAAAGAGGGTTTAAAGGATTTAGATGATTCAATTTTTTGAATTCATTCTGCTGTGAGGTATGTGAGGTTATCCCTTGCAAGGTTACAAAAATTCAAAATTTGTGCAGAGCAAGAAAAAATAACAAGCAAAGCCTTGTTTGTCTAAATGTTGAGATTAGGTGGAATTCAACTTTCTTGATGTTGGATTCTGCTTTAAAGTTTCAAACAACTTTTGATAGGTTAGAGGAACAAGATGACAAGTATAGAGCTGGGCTTAAGGTAGAAACCCCTACTGGAGATGATTGGGATTTTGTTCTTGGATTGTTGTCTTTTTTGAAACCCTTTATGATTACAGTTTGTATGTCTTTGGTTCTTTGTACATGACTAGCAATAATTACTTTCATGTGGTGTTTGGTGTTGGAATGCAAATTAATGACAGATTGCGTGATCCAAATCCAAATATTAAGTTAATGGCTTCTCGAATGAAACATAAATTTGAGAAATATTGGGGAAATGTAAAAAACCTCAATCCTTTGTTATTCATTGTTGTCATTTTGGATCCTAAACGTAAGATGGATTATGCTATGTTTGTCATTGATAAGGTTTATGATGAAGAAAAGGCTACGGAGTTGGGTAATCAAGTGGATGTCACCTTAAATGCATTGTTTGAGCATTATGTTTCAATTATTGGTAGTTTCAGTGAAGGAGTAAATGATAGTTCTCAAGCACTAATAAAGGTAAAAGAGGTTGTTGATGTTAATGATCAAAGGCATATGCTCTGTCAAAATGTAAACGGAGAAGGGTAGAATCACAATGCAAAGAGGGGAAATCAGAATTGGAAAGGTATTTAGAAGATGTTTATGAACATGATGATAAGAACTTTGACATTTTACTTTGGTGGAAGGTAAATGGTTGCAAATATCCAATACTTGCTAAGATGGCACAAGATGTATTAACTAGTCTTGTGTCTACTGTTTCCTCTAAATCTGCTTTTAGCTTTAGAGGGTGTGTCCTTGATCCATTTCGCAGTTCCTTAACACCAAAAATGGTTGAAGCCCTTATATGCATACAGAATTGGCTAAGATCTACACCTCTGCCGACTCGAAATTAAGAAAATTTGGATGTTCAGGAAGACATTGAATGCAGTAAATATTAAGTATTTATAACTTAATTTGATATATCTATACTGTTTCACTCATTATCTATCATTAAGTTATTTTATGAATTTTATATATATATATATATATATATATATATATATATATATATATATATTGTAGATTTTAAGGAGTTGATCCTTAATGAAACAAGGATGGTGACTGATGATTAATTTCAAAAGTGGAAGGTAATTTGATTTAATTTTCTGTTATTTTCATTATAATTCATTTTTTTTTCTTTTTTTATTATGAATATTCTTTTTTTTTTTAGGAAATCCAAGATGGAAGAGATTTGACAACAAAAATTCCATTAAATATGAAATTCAGTTTGCAATTTATTGTTTTTAATTTCTTAAATGGAAATCAGAATGTTGTAGCTTATTTTTCGGATATTTTGATTTTAACTTTTTTTCTAATAGCTTAGTAGTAGCTTGATTTACTTTGGCTCTTGGAATGCAGCTTATTTGGTGACTAATGTTATGATAATTATGGATGACTTAGGATTTTATTGTTTTATTCGGTTGCTAAGTTATGTGCTGGAATTATGGAACATGATGATCTCCCAAGCCGTTTTCTCCCTTGTTCATGTCCCACATGAAATTGTAGATATAAACTCATAATCACTATGGAGCTAATTTCATTGTTGCAGCAGGGATTATTGTTGTATAGTTGTATTGTTGATTTGTTGTTATTTTTGGTATAGATTTGTATTGAAGCAAATTTAGCAACTGAATTGTTTCATTGCTTGTTTGCTATTTAGTGTGCTGACTTGAAGAAGTGGGGGCTTAATCTGCTACTGTTCTCCCCTTGTAATTTCCTGTCACAACACAAAATTTTTATTTTGCGTTTTGTACTTGATCAGCTATATAATATATAATATTAGCAGATAAGAAATGCACTTAAAGAAAGAAAAACCTTATGATCAAACTGATGCGTGCATAGTAAAAATAATAAGTATATTTGATTAGTTTCTTAAGCACAATTGTTAAAATTGTATCTATGTTTTATTAAAAATGTAATTGTATATTTGTATTCTCATTTCTATTGGTGTGCAGATCGATACAAATCATAAATTAAAAACTCGCACAGATTCAAAGCAGATAAAAAAAATTAAAAAATTCGATCAATTTGTCATCACTTGTAGTCAAGAGGGGGACCCCACTGATCGAGGTTGTCACAGTTGTGGGTCCCAACACTTGGAGTTGTCGCGGGTGTGGGCCTCGTCGACCAAGATTGCTACGGGTTCCGGCCCATGGTGTTTTCATGTGCATTAACCATAAATCAAGAATAATTTTCATCACTATCTAGCATACTAGCATACAGAGCATCTCTGTGATCCTAACTACTTGGCTTGGCGCTCAACTTGTAAGGAATCGATTGGGGGCGTTATGATGAGTGTGAAACACAAGAAAGCTTTGCACGGGGTGAGACGGGACTTGCACCAAAATAGACAAGACAGGCACTTGGCCTGGGTGGCTTACCATGCATGAAACGGAGACGCTAACGGACGATGATTGTGGTTTACGGGTAATGGGAGAACCTGCTTACTTTCAAAAAACGTGAGCTAAGTTATTTGACAACGGCCATAGCGAGATTTGTGCAGTCGTGGGAGACTCTCACGAAAGCTAAGGCATATCTTTGAAAGCCGGGATAATGATGAATGCGGGTCATAAGCCGGGATAAGCGGATAAGTGTTGACAGATCGAATCACTGGAGATTATCACGGATCTTGACTCTGAAGAGTATTGAGGTGGCGATCATCCTGAGAGTCATTAGTTTAGTAAGAATTAATCCTAGAGAGTTTCTGTTGTAATCAAACTGTGATGCCTACGTGAGGGGGATGTCCTCACTTGCATATATAAACTCCATAGGAGGGGGTAGAATGTATTCTTGAGGGAGAATTCAAGAGAGTGAGAGAAAAGTAGTGAGCGGTTCTTCTCTGCTAGATTGTATTCCTTTTTTATTGCGGATTAATAGAAAAGTTATTCTCTTGAAAGCTTGAGTGTTCTTCATTGTTTCAGTATACTTTGTCGAGTCGTTTTCTTGTTCGAGTGTTATATCACTGCGTATTAACTCGTATTTGGATTAGTGTGGAGATTGACTGTACTAAGTTACGGAGAACTTAAGCCATCACTAGGAATTATTCTATATGAGAGAACGCCCATGTGACAGCATCAGTAGTGGCAGAGTGCTTCCCTACCACATCATAAATCTGGGCTTACGCACACCGCTGGGGAATGGGGAGTCTCTCGTGAATTTCCATGATCAATTGTTGTCATGAACTTTAATCAAAATACAAGGAAAAATATAGTTAGTGAATGAATAAAAAAATCACCAATGGTTAAGTGGTAGAGTTCTTCCTGACCATGTTGAAATTTTGGGTTCAATTCTCTACGGGTGCAAGCATTTTTTGCACACGCAAAGCTTGTTGTGCCTGTGTAGCTCACCCTATCGCGCACATATGTTGCGTGCTCGGGGGCCTGTCGCCTGCCCAAAAGGTTGTTGCAATTTTTTTAATAAAGATTCATTCTTGATTGACGTGTAGGAAAAGCTCGCATCCTCAAAGTGTGTCAGAAACTTTTATGGTCCTTTGAATCTTGAGAAATCCCACTGTTAGAATACTCATTAAATGATCATTATGACTTTTTTAAAGAATTTTGTTGTATGTTAGCCTTATTTGATCAGGTGCGAACAACTTAGGCAGGAGTTCTGTTGCACACCATATTCCAATACAGTGGTATTGAAGGGAAGCATCATCGACTGTGGAAGGCCACAGTTTTTTATAATCCACCAGAGTATTATGATGCACAGGTAATTTTGTGCCAACTCTTTTCCAAATGTGATGTTAGGAGCTATATTAGTATTACAAATGTTCTATACCAACGACAAAGCATCGGGCATTTCTATACCAGTTGTTTTGTAGATTTTATTCTAGTCCCCTTGGCGAGAAGGGTGTTGCCGCAGGGTATGCAACAAGGTTTACCTTTAGGTCTTCCGTAGAGTTTGCCTTAGGTTCTGCCTCAAGATCATCCGCAGAGTCAGTTGTAGGGTCAGTCACAGGTTCTGTATTGGGTTTACCTCAGGGTCAGCCGCAAAGTTTGCCACTGGGTCAATCGCATGGTCAACCATATGGTCAATCGCAGGGTCTGACATAGGGTCTACCTCAGGCTTAGTCACAAGGTCTGCCTCAAGTTTGGTCTCAAGGTTTGTTATAGGGTCAACCGTTGGGACTACCATGCGTCTAGACTCTACCACTCGAGGCTGTTGCTCTTGGGATCTACTGTCTTTGGCCATCTCTCTAATTGCAAGGTAGATCCACTTAGGGGAGAGCTTCTTTGAGCAAGTTTTGAACAATGCCTTTAGATCAGATTGTCACATACACCATTAATTGTTATTGTCTGTTTACAAGAATGAATTTTGATGACGTACAAATCTTGATCTTTGCACTAGCCTATTTCCAAGAACTTTGTAAAAAAGAAAACGATCAAAGCGATGTAAGGGTTCTCTCCTATGCGTGCACTCCGATACTTAAATCAGACATGATTTTAGTAAATTTCAGTAAGCAAATAGAGCTTAGATTGTAAAGATGATACTTATAACCTATTTGTAGTAGTTATCTTGCGCGAAATTACTATTAAGACCTAAATCTTAAATGATCTCATAGTAGATCTTTTAAGGTCATTTTAAGTCCTCTTTCCTTTTAAGCTCGGTCTATCTTCAAGCCTAATGACCTTTAGTATGATTATCATCAAATCATTTTTTACTGAAATTATTTATTATTAAAATCATAAATAAAAATATTATTTATTTATATTTATTATTAAAATATTAATATAAAAGCATTATAACGTAAATCAAATTTTAATAAATCATTAAATAATAAGTATATTATTTATTAATTCATTATGTATTATTTATTATAAAAAAATATAAAATATTGTTTTTTATTATAATATTAAAAATATTTAAGATTAGTAGTATATAAAATAAAATCTTTTAAATTTGAAATATTGAAAGATTGTTAGTTTTAATATTTTAATTTTTAAATTTTTTAATTTAATTAAATAAAAAATAATTTATTAATATAATAATATTTTTTTTGTCGATTAAATTAAATGAAAGTTAAAAATATTATGTCCAAAGTCTAACTTTAGTAGAAATATTTACGAATTTGATAAATAACTTCACATATATTGTCACGATCGAGACTTCTACCAAAAACCACTACTAATTTCTAAACCAACAATTGAGTTATGATTCGACATTAGTCACCTCTTCCATATTATCTTATCATTCATACATGTCAATATAAACTATCCATTGACTGTAATTTCTTTTGTCTCATAGTGAGCTCACATATATTAAATACGAATACATCCTCCAATATTACATACGTTTACATCACTGTGTTGTTATATTGTTCAGATACAAAATCGTACGTGTATATGTATACCTTTCGCTCAATGGGAATGCAGCGGACACAAGGAATGCTAATCCTCAGCCATACTCTATCTACTGCGGATGCTCTGTAGAGAGCGGGGAAAATGAAAGGAGTGAGCTCACTAGCTTAGTAAGGAAATCAGGGAAGCAAGTAGACATCCACACTATCTACTGAAAATAATGCTCTGCCTTGAAAATATTATTTCTTTAACTCACTTCAAAAGCATGAATTTAATATATATATATATATATATATATATATATAATTGTACAGATTAAATCTCATGTACAAAATCATGTTGAGTTCTCAAAAGTAGGCATTTCATGCAAAACATTGCATCTTTTATAATTTCATAATGTCTTTAGATAAATCATGTCATTTATATTCAAATCACAGTAAATATGACATTTAAATCATTCACAACACAATAATCGAACCCATCCCTCAAGTCTACCTGTGTCATAAAATCATTTGATATATCATGTGAGACTCGGTAGCTAAATGCAATAATATCCTGGACTATGGCCATATCCTATAATGGTGATCCTAGGCTACACAATACTCGTCCTCAACTCCACATATCACAACAACACACGATACAACGTACTCCGTGACACATACACGGTATAACGTACACCCGTGGACCTTATCTCAATAGATAATCAATGCCACATCTCTAAATCCACGTGCGAATATCTCAACAGTGTGACACTCAGTCTACACGAGGAAATCGTCACGGCTTTAACATGTCTTATATATCACAGTAAAACTACAGTGCGCCTTGAGTGCGACTCACAGTCGACACCCCGCTCAAACAGTGTTTCACACATATCATAAACTCAACACTAGTGCGAGTAACACTCAAGCACTAGGTCATGTATATTTCTCATTTCAAATCAAGTATGAGTAATCGCTTCAATACTTTGTCATGCATAAATCATATAAAACTGAGTACGAGTATTACTCCAGCACTCTATTATGAATAAATCACTTTTAAATCAAGTACGAGCAATCGCTCCAGTACTATGCTATACACAAAACTCATTAAAATTAAGTACGAGTAATGCTCCAATACTATGTCATGTATGTCATGAGAAATCAAGTGTGAGTAATCACTCCAACACTTTTCATGTAGAAAACATATAAAATCAAGTGTGAGCAGTGCTTCAGCACGATTTGTTTTCACATAACTCGATAGATGGCTCCTTTAAACAGGGATGTTTCAAAACATTAAAATCAGCACCATATTGGACTATTTTGTGTATTTCACGAAATCATTGGTCAATCTATCTATTCTTCTGCTAATCAACAGTGAAAGCATTCAAAAATATGTTTTCCATACTTTTTAGGACTTTTCCTAAAAGTTGACTTTTTGCCTAACTAGGAGTAAAATTGTAATTTACCCATATCGGGTCGCTATAAATATTATTCACTTTCTCTAACCCTCAGACTTTTTAAGTGAATGTAAAAGCAAACAAAATTACGCGCAGATATCTCTAACTACTAGCAAAAGTCCCTTACCTTCAATCACTCGAGAAATTTCACTTTCCCAACGATACTCGATCTCGCAGTTCGGTTTGCTTTCAATATAAACTTTGGAGCTACATATAACCATTCATCAGGTTAATTAAACTTTTCCTACTGGATTACACATTTAATACAGTCCATTTCACTTAATAGACCCATTTACATTTATTGGACCTTAACAACTCTTAATGGGTCTAACACTGTCTTAAGCTCATTTTCATTTTACTATCCATTTCAATTGGGTCTATTGGCTTGTGGGACCAAGTCGGCTTGGCCCATTTGGCCTCTCGGCCATGGCATGTGGCCGAGAGCCATGCATGCCGCCCATGGTCGAGACAATGCTACACCACACCAACTTGCCTAGTCATTCACTTAGGCATTTTATCAAACACTTGGTTAGCATGTCTTAAGCATTTCCTATAGTTTATGTTGACATTTTATCAAACACCTTATATGCCAACATCATACAACCATCCATATGAACATATTGAATAAAACTAATCATGTCATAATCATGTATACATGCATATCAACCTATACATGTCTTAAAATCACATGGGTATTCGTCAAAACTCATATACCCATTTTTGGCCATCACTTGTTTATGGTGATTTCATGTGTTTCAATCTACAAAACATATACAAATCAACTCCATATAACTCATAGATCAACATATATGAAGTTTGAAGCTTGAAAACTCACCTAGCTTATACTTCTCACTTTGGTCGAAACTTCATTGATTTTTGGGTTGCTCAATATGGCTCCTTAATAGTTGATTCCAAGATATGTTATTCCTCTCTCAATATGGAACAACTTTCATGAAGACTACTTGTTCCAAATATGTCTCTAGGTAAGTGATTTCTAGAGAGAGAAAACTTGAATAAGGTTTGGTAATGGTGTCTCCTTGTTTGCCGAAAATGATGAGATGAGAAAGACAATGTGTTGGCTGATTTTATAGCCTAAAGACTTAGTTATTAAGTCATAAAATTTAGTTATCTTATTTGACTTGAAAAGGGTTTGGGTTATGGTTACCAAATTGGATTTTGTAACCTTTTACTAATGAGTTTTAACTTAAACTACTGAGCTTTAACTTTTAGGCTTTCGGTTTGGGCTTTTCTTTTGGGTTGAAAATTTTTCTACCAATTGGGCCTTGAATTGACTTCATATTGGACCCATCAAATGACCCAACAATTCGGCCCAATGTGCCTAAGAAATTCAACCCACACTTGTGATACCTTAATTAGCTTTACAATTTTCAACTTTGGCCCATTGCATCTTACCCATTTAATTTAATCTGAATTTCGATTAAATTAATTTTCCTTACTTCAGGGGATGCATATCTTGTATTTTAATTAAAAATATTTCTTCTCCACTTTTTAACCATACTTAGGTTAAATTTTAACCATGATTAGTCAACTATGGTTAAAATCCATATTTTTTAACCACCATTGACTTTTCTTAACTATTGACCACGTTTGACTTTTTTTCTCAAAAATTTAAAAGTGTCACTTTCCATGGTTCACACTCTCATCTTTATGTTTTGGCCGTTTTTGGGAGACGAATATACCTAAAACACCTTAAACGGACCATTTCGGACTCGTTTAGCCCTTTTTGGTTTTTCCTCTACTTCAATGTGTTCGGGACTAAATCAAATCAACTTTCCTTCATGAGTTATCTATATTTTCTTATTATAAGTTCTTATCTTCTATCAGAATGATTTAAATTCACTCAATTTAGTTTGTGGCTCTTATAGTCCTTATTCGGCATTTACGTAGCTTATATGTGTTTAGTCACTTTACTTATAATTTTATTATGGTAAATATTCTTCTTATGATTCAACCAACAAAATTGGAATTTGTTCATTTTCCCAACTTTGTTTTCAGTTTTCCGAGCAACCACAACTAGGCAAAGATTATTTTTGAAAATAATATTTAATATTAAAAGATTATATTATTAAACATTTAAAAGAAGACTATTTATTATTATCTATATTAATATTTTTAAAATTTTGAAATAAAATTACTATTTTATTATATATAATATAATTTATTATTACCTATTTTGTACTGTAATTATTTATTATTAACATCATATCAAAATTTTTATTTATTTATATTTATTATTAAAATATTAATATGAATATATTTGTAAATAAAATATAAAAGTATTATATCTTAAACCAAATTTTAATAAATTATTAAATAATATAAGTATATTATTTATTAAATTTGTATTTAGTATTAAAATAATAAAAATATTATTTATTATTTAAATATTAAAAATATTTAAGATTACTAATATAAAAAATAATTTTTTTAAAATTTAACATATCCAAAGATTTTGAATGTTAATATATTAATTTTTGAAATTTTTAATCTAATTAAATAAAAAAAAATTATAAATGTAATAATTATATAAAATTAAATTAAATCAAATTTTAAAAAATTATATCTAAAATTTAATTTTAATAGAATTATATTGATGAACTTGATAAATAATTTTTCATATATAAGATAATTTTTAAAATATGCTTTTTTTTTTTCTTTTCCAAAAGCTTAATCATTTTGATTTTATTTATATATTTATTTATAAATTGGATTTTGTTCTTTATACCCGGCTTTGTTTTCAGTTCTCCGAGCAACCACAACCAGGCGAAGACCAAGAGAGAGAAAAAAATGTTAGGGCTCGTTACTCCTTTACATCCTCAAATCCCATCAACTTCTCCCAGCCTATTTTTCATTTACAAACATTCTTCTTTATTTCCCAAACCCCAAATTCCGATCTCCAAATACCCTTCACGATTCATTCTATTTGCTCAAAACGGAAACAACGATGACTTAACCAAAGAACCCAACAAGAAAGTAGTGGAAGAAGAAAAGGCAAAAGGCCGGCCAAATGGGTCCTTCAATGGAAATGATGGCGGGGATTCGAGGAATGATCGACAGTCCATGTTTAACTTCAAATTGGGTGATTTGCTAGACCCGGATCCTGATAACATCGTAGCCGTTGGATTGACAGGTCTGCTAACGTGGGCCAGTATTCAGGTTCTGTGGCAGTTGTTTTTGATATCGGGAGCTATTCTTTTAGCTGCTCTTAAGTATTCCTTCATTGCTGCTCTTCTCCTTTTCATTCTCATTACTCTCCTTTGATCAATTTTGTATTTGTATTGCATATTTATTATCAGTTTTCTCCCGTTTTTATTTTTTTTTCTATTTTATTTGTCTTCATCGAAAATTGTTTTTTAAGAAAAAAAAAAGTTGAATTTGAAGTGAGATTAGTCGATTAAAAAAGTCTGCTTATATTGGGGCGTTCCAAATATATTGGATTCCAGGAATTTAAAAATATAGGTGGTGGATTAGGATTTTTTGAATGGTCGATTGAGATTAAATACATAGGAGACTGTGATGAAATTAATTTTTTTTTTCCTAAGAAAATCAAGATAATTGCATTAATGTAAATGGACCATATCAGAGTTTACTACATTCCTAATAAAATCAGGACAGTCAATCCAAATTTAGCTAGAAGATGTGCAGCTCTGTTCCCTGATTGTTCAATGTGCATGATCTTGTGGCTCCTGAAGCGTCTGAGTAGCTATTTAGCTTCTTCAATGAGATGTCCAAGTCTGTAACTTTGCTGTTGAGTTTCCTGAAGATGGTCACTGCGTCTCCTTCAAGCTCTATCTCCTGCAGATCTATGTCAGCTGCAAATTGAATTGCTTGGGCAGCAGCTTCCGCTTCCACCACATCAGGTTCCTTTGTCCAGCACACCTTAGCCGCATGGGCACCAATTAGCTCCCCAGTTGATTCTCTGATCACGACTCCGATTCCTCCTGCTCGGTAATCTCTGTTTAACGCATCATCGAAGGTTACTTTCTATTGTCCCTCTTAGGCACCCTCTATTGTGTTATGTTTTGTTCTCTGCCTACTTCATTCCTCGGTTGAACATTGTTGTATTCTGCAATATATGATGTATAAACATAGCCACATTTCCTGGGTTATACTGCTGCTCATTTTGAAGTGTGCATTCCTGGTATTCCCTATATATCTCCGAAACTGGAATATGAGTTGTTGAAGCTGTATGGGTGTGAGAGCAGTAATCCTTGCCGACATATCACCAGTTGAAAGATCTCGGAAGTTTGCATCTAAATCAAACCTTGGTTCCTGCCGGACCTCAGTTGCTTTGGAACAGAATAATAAAGCATGTCCAACAGAATCTATATCATTTCCACATCTGAAGCAGATGGTAGTAAACTGAGGCAGTTTTTGAGATAAATTTTGGAACAAGGCAAGTTACCTGTTAGAACTTTCCAAGTGAAAAGTCTCATTTTATTTGGCACCTGACAGGTCCATACCTTCTTCCGTATGTTCGATTATGCGGCACTGTAGGTAATATTTGCAGAGACCATATTACTAAGCAGTAGGCGGTGCCCACTTTTCACTGCGTAAACCCCCTCCTTGGTATGATTCCTGATGGTGGTCGTGTCACCAGAATTCACGTGTACAACTATCCGCCTGTCACGTGTCAAACCAAGAACGAGCCACGTGGCAGATTTGGCGACAGAGTGGCCACGTGGCACAGTTTCTAGCAGTGCGACAGAGTGTTCGATGCGATAGGAGTCTGTCGCCTTGTGATGTGCCGCACAGCAGGCGCGGCAGACCTCCATCGCCCATATCGCGACATTGGTCTCCCGCATTGCACCCCTTCATAGGTCTCCCGCACAGCCCGCGGTAGAGGTCTCCCGCACAGCCTGCGGCCTAGGTCTCCTGCACAGCCCGCGATAGAGGTCTCCCGCACAGCTTGCGGCATAGTCTCCTGCACAGATTGCGGTAGAGGTCTCCCGCACAGTCTGCGGTAGAGGTCTCCCGCACAGCCTGCGGCATAGTTCTCCTGCACTGCCCGCGGTAGAGGTCTCCCGCAAGCTGCTTTACTTGAAGCGCGACAGAGTGCTATATGACTCTGTCGCGGTCCAAACACGCGCCTGAGCCTCAGCTCGAACCGACTTGAAAAAACCTATAAATACCAGGTGAGCTCTCTGAAAAAGAGGATCCAAAAGAAAAAAGAGAAAAAAGAACCAAAAAGAAGGGAAAAGCCTTAAACTTTCTGATTGAAGCATTACATTCTCTTCTTCATACATTCACAACTCCGATTACTTACTTAATCATCGGAGTGCGCGTGCATGGACAAATCCCTGCCCCCTCTGATTCCTGTTGTTTTTGCAGGACATACGAAGAACCCGTGGAACAAATTCCATCGACGTCACCCTTTTGTCGTCAGTGCAATCAGACAATGCGAAAGGTATATTCTTGTTGCTGTCAGGTAGGCAACATCAATTGGCGCCGTCTGTGGGAACTCTGACAAAAAGTCAGGTTCTCTATCAAAATGGTGAGAATACGCTCTACAGCAGAGTCGACAGGAGGGCAGAATTCTGTGAGTCCCCCTGTCAGACCAGAGCAGAGACGAAGACGTAGTGAAAGGGGTGACAGAGAAGCCTTGGTTTCTCTAGAAGAATTTGAGACCCTGAAGCGCAAAAATGAGGAGACTACAACTGCATTGAAAGCTATGGTGAGCTTCTTCAGAGATGCTCTCCCCCAATTCAGCTTGCCCCATGAAGTGCAGCAGTTAGTAGCGGAAAGCACACCTCGGCGGACCTATGAGAGAGGTCAGCCCTCCACCCTGGTAAACGCTGGACAAGAGGCAGGGACACGAAATAATGCCACTACAGGTCCAGCAAGGCAGAGGTCTCCCCCAGCAGATAGGCGACAGAGCTCAATCGCGGACCTTAGGCGACAGAGTTCGCCCACAGCACCTATGCGGCAGGGCTCACCCGCAGACCTCGTGCGGCAGAGGTCTCCCCCAGCAGATAGACCACGGAGCTCGCCTGCAGCTCAACGGCAGCAGTGTTCACCACTGGCCGATAGGCGACAGAGCCCACCAAATGTGCGGCAGAGCTCGCCCACGGCTCAATGGCGGCAGAGCTCACCCGCAGACTTCAGGCGACAGTGTTCTCTTGCGGAACCCGTGCGGCAGAGCTCTCCCGGGGACTACATGCGGTAGAGCTATCCCGCAACATATGTGCGACGGTGCTCTCCTGCCGCTGATAGGCGGCAGAGTTCTCTTCTGCCCAGCAGGCGGCAGACTTCTCCTCTAGCCGATAGGGGGCAGAGTTCCCCTACATGCCGCAGTTCATCTCCCGTGGAGTTGGAACATGGTTTAAGAGAATGTAGGGCTGGGGAGCGACGGAGACAGAGAGGCCAAGACCCACGAGAAGGTCTCGAAATTACAAGTCCCGGAATGGGAGGTGCTGGAAGTGGTGCTTATCAGTCGGACTCTTCTAGACCTAAAGGGACAAGACCATGCTCAGCTCGAGGGTCGGAGGACGTGGAGAAGGTCGTCCAAAGGATCCTCGAGAAGAAAAAATTGGTGTCTCCAGATGACGGTCAAAGGAAGAGGATCCCATTCAGCCTGGAGATCATGAACAAACCTTTGTCAAAGAAGTTCAAAATGCCTTCCATGGCCACTTATACCGGCAAAGCAGACTCCTATGACCACATACAGAGTTACGAGTCCCTCATGCTGCTGCATGGGTGGGAGGACGAAATTATGTGCAGGGCTTTTTCTCTCACATTGTCCGGGCACGCTCTGAAGTGATTCAACGGGTTGAGCGAAGGTTCAATCTTCTCTTTTGACGAGTTGAGAAATGAATTCCTCAAAGTCTTCATGATCCACAGCCAGAGGAAGAAAGATGCTACCTACCTACTCACGCTTAAACAAGGGGATAAAGAACCCTTGAAGAGCTTTGTAGACCGCTTTCGAGATGCAACCTTGGAAGTGGAAGATCTGCCGGTAGGGGTAGCCATGGCTGCAATGCTACAAGGGACAAGCTCTGAAAAGCTGCAAGAATCCCTTTCTCTTGATCAACCGATGACAATCTTCGATCTCTTTGCTAGGGCCAATAAGTATGTGGCCCAAGAAGAGGTGATGAGTTCGATCCCCTGGGGACACGAAAGAAAACCGTGAGGGAAACCCTTGGTTCGGGCCCTGCGAACGCAGGCTGCCAGTGGGCCGTACCCAAAGCGGATTATGTCCTGAGTTCGATCCCCCGGGGACGCGAAAGAAAACGGTGAGGGGAACCCTTGGTTCGGGCCCTGCGAACGCAGGCTGCCAGTGGGCCGTACCCAAAGCGGACTATGTCCTGAGTTCGATCCCCCGGGGACGCGAAAGAAAACCGTGAGGGGAATCCTTGGTTCGGGCCCTGCGAACGCAGGCTGCCAGTGGGCCGTACCCAAAGCGGACTATGTCCTAAGTTCGATCCCCCGGGGACGCGAAAGAAAACCGTGAGGGGAACCCTTGGTTCGGGCCCTACGAACGCAGGCTGCCAGTGGGCCGTACCCAAAGCGAACTATGTCCTGAGTTCGATCCCCCGGGGACGCGAAAGAAAATCGTGAGGGGAACCCTTGGTTCAGGCCCTGCGAACGCAGGCTGCCAGTGGGCTGTATCCAAAGCGGACTATGTCCTGAGTTCGATCCCCCGGGGACGCGAAAAAAATCGTGAGGGGAACCCTTGGTTCGGGCCCTGCGAACGCAGGCTGCCAGTGGGCCGTACCCAAAGCGGACTATGTCCTGAGTTCGATCCCCCGGGGACGCGAAAGAAAATCGTGAGGGGAACCCTTGGTTCGGGCCCTGCGAACGCAGGCTGCCAATGGGCCGTACCCAAAGCGGACAATACGGTTGAGTGGCTCAACCGGCTAGGCCAGGCGTGAACATCAGACGAGCCGTAAGAGCCTGAGGCGCTATGCGTCACTGTGGCCAGGCGTAGTTCAACCGAGCCGTAAGAGCCTGAGGCGCTATGCGTCACTGTGGCCAGGCGTAGTTCAGACGAGCCGTAAGAGCCTGAGGCGCTATGCGTCACTGTGGCCAGGCGTGTACAATTAACCAAGTCGTAAGAGCCTGAGGCGCTATGCGTCACTGTGGCCAGGAGATAAAAATATCAAAGCTATAAAAATTAAAGACGCATACACGTCACAGTAATCAAGCCTTAAACAATTATACGTTCACACAAAAATTCTTTCTGAAAGTATACCTTTCTATCAAGAATTGGGGAGCAATTGATGGTGGTCGTGTCACCAGAATCCACGTGTGCAACTATCCGCCTGCCACGTGTCAAACCAAGAACGAGCCACGTGGCAGATTTGGCGACAGAGCGGCCATGTGGCACAGTTCCTAGCAGTGCGACAGAGTGTTCGATGCGATAGGAGTCTGTCGCCTTGTGATGTGCCGCACAGCAGGCGCGGCAGACCTCCATCGCCCATATCGCGACATTGGTCTCCCGCATTGCACCCCGTCATAGGTCTCCCGCACAGCCCGCGGTAGAGGTCTCCCGCACAGCCTGCGGCCTAGGTCTCCTGCACAGCCCGCGATAGAGGTCTCCCGCACAGCCTGCGGCATAGTCTCCCGCACAGCCTGCGGCATAGTCTCCCGCACAGACTGCGGTAGAGGTCTCCCGCACAGTCTGCGGTAGAGTCTCCCGCACAGACTGCGGTAGAGGTCTCCCGCACAGCCTGCGGCATAGTTCTCCTGCACTGCCGGCGGTAGAGGTCTCCTTCAAGCTGCTTTACTTGAAGCGCGACAGAGTGCTATATGACTCTGTCTCGGCCCAGACACGCGCCTGGGCCTCAGCTCGAACCGACTTGAAGAAACCTATAAATACCAGGTGAGCTCTCTGAAAAAGAGGATCCAAAAGAAAAAAGAGAAAAAAGAACCAAAAAGAAGGGAAAAGCCTTAAACTCTCTGATTTAAGCATTACATTCTCTTCTTCATACATTCACAACTCCGATTACTTACTTAATCATCGGAGTGCGCGTGCAGGGACAAATCCCTGCCCCCTCTGATTCCTGTTGTTTTTGCAGGACATATGAAAAACCCGTGGAACAAATTTCATCGACGTCACCCTTTTGTCGTTAGTGCAATCAGACAACGCGAAAAGTATATTCTTGTTGCTGTCAGGTAGGCAACATCAATTCCAAACCAATGTATCTGGAGCATTATTAAAGGAATCGCACATATTCTGTCTGCATCAAGTGGATGAAACCTGCCTTGTACTCAGACTCCTGTTCCATTTCTTTGAAAGATTAGTTATTGTATTAACGGAGGTTTGGGGCTGCGGCGTAAACTCCCCACTAAAAACAAATTTTTTTGAGGGCGAAAATATTTTTTCACCGTTACTTTTAATTATTTTATTATTATTTTATTATTATTTTATTAAAATTATTTTTATTTAATAATTATTTTATCTTTTTCAGTTTTATCAGAATCAACTTTACTATTTATCTAAACTAATCCTTAAGTTAAATTAAAATCAGTAGTGGTATGAAAAATTAGTTATTATTATACTTAAATTAAAATGAGTAGAGGGATGTTTTCGCTTTTTGGATAACAAGAAAATTGTGAAAATGAAAATAGAAGTTATAGTTTATTTGGAATTTATAACATTAATAAATAAGTAACAATTATTAAAATATATTAAATAATATTTTTTTATAATACATAATTGAAGATTATTGAAAGTGATAATAATATATTAAATAATGCTTTTGTTAAAAATTAATAATAATATATTTACACATTGAAACTTAACAAAGTCATATTTTCATTTAATTATTTAGGTTTTATTTTCTTATATAATTAATTATTTATTTAATTCTTTTACTATAATAAACTGATTAATATTTCATAATTATTTATTCAATTATTTATTTCTTTATCTTTGATAATTTTTATATCAAAATAATGATTATTTGTTAGGAACTAATTGATGTTTATTTACTTTATTATTACGTAGTATTTATTTTAGTTAACTCTTATTAATTATGAAGGTATTTACTTCATTTATTAATATTTATTTATAGAATTATTTAATTATTCAATTTTTAATTATTTATTACATAATTAATACATTTATTTATTATATTAAATTAACAAAGTTATTTGAAACATAAAAAAAAATAATAATAAAAAAAAAGAATAGAGAAGGAAAAGTTAAATGGCATAGATATATTCGTCTTTGCACTATAACCTCAAAGGTATAAAGGGAAAAAAAAAAAAGTAAAGCATGGGTGTTTTTTTTTTTTTTTTTTTGGAAGAATGAATTTGTCCAGAGAATGAAAATAATTCATGGAACTCTTTCAAGAAATTCTATTTAAAATCAATATTTGATCCTCACTAATTTTTTGGTTATTACAGCATTCCAAGTAACTTAGACCCTAAAACTTACATAAAATTTTGGTTTATGTTTATCGAGTTTAGAAGCTTTGAGTTTAAATTGCTTTAGATTCTATTGCTTATAATTTGAATGAATTATTTTGGATTAAGTTAATTTCGTGGTTGAAGTTATCCAAGTAACCCATTTTGTTGACATTGTGAAATTTATTCATACTAGTTTTATATCAGTGTGATGCACATAAATATATTAATTTATTGATAATATTATTTTCAAACTTTATAATATAAAGTATTATGTTTATGAAAAATACAAAATTTATATATTTAATATTCTTACTTTGTAATTTGTATATTACAATACAATAATATAAAAATTATATATTAGATAGAATTATGTAAAATTTGTAAAAGTTAAATCAAACTTACATTGTCATTTATTTAATGAAAATAGCATATAAAGAAAATTTAACATGTCTTTGATTTAAAAGAAATTAAAATTTTTCTCATCTTAAAATTAATCTCGTGTAAAAAAATTTTAAAATAGAGATTTTTTCAAAGAATTCTTTTTAAGCTAAAGAGGTAGCAAATGATTATTTTGTATTCCTTACTTTTTTAAATGACATATCACTTTAATTAATAATTCAATAGATTCCACATATTGAATAGAAAACATGAATAAAACACTAACATATAATTTGATTTAATTAAGTTTTAGTTATAACGTACATTATATGAAAATATAACCAATATATCATATTATTTAAATTGTATAATATCTGTTCCAATAACATTTTACATTTAAGTTTAAGAATAAAGTCATACAAGATAAGCTAAGTACTTCTTGTCTCATATTATAATTTGTCACTCTTATTTTGAACACAAAATTTAACCTTTGAAATCTTCAAATATTTCTCGAATTATGTAATCTTCATTTTCCTAAATCATAATCATAGACATATGATTAAATTAAATTGAATATTGGATAATATTAAAATAATTGTTAATTAATCAATACTTTATATAACAATAGACTAATGAATGAATGATTACATGAAATTTAGATAATAACAATAGAAAAATTAAAAATTTTAATATATATTGATATAGATGTTATCATTTAGACAATTACAAAATTAATTGGTAAAGGTTGTAGATATTAATGTTATATTTTGTGATAATATATATATATAAAGAAATAATTACATGTCACGTATTAATTAAAAGAATAAAAAATTAAAAATGATGTTCTAATTTAGAAAATTAAAAAAATAGTTTTTAGGGTTACAAAAAGGGTTGGTAATCTCATAATACATAACATGTTGTTGTATTGATATTCCATGTATATAACATTATCTATACTGATTTTAATAGATATATAGATATATAAAAATAGATGTTTTCTTTTAGAAAATGAACAAAAATTAATTGATAAAATTTGTTGATATGGATGTTATATTTTGCAATATTACTATTTGTCACGACTCGAAGGACACGAATTTTCAATAATTTAATTGGGGAAGTATAAAAATTTGGCCTAAATTTTTTATTTTTCCTTTAACACTTGTTTGTCATGTGAGTACAGTCTTACAATGTTTCTAGATCTCAAACTACCTAGCTTGGTTTAAGGTTATGAACCTAAGGTCCCAGTCTAATTTCTTCTTATTAACTTTTCTAATCATGTCTAATTTCTAATCATGTCTGAAATAAGTACAATTAAACAGTATAAATAAATATATCAATATAAACTGTGAGATCTCAAAGCGTTTACTTCGAAGTCGATACTGACATCGATATCAATGCACTTCTAGTCTGAACCTGTGATGAAAATTAGAAAGGAGTGAGTTTTGGGGAAAGCTCAGTAAGTAAACCAAACAAGTACAGAGGTAATAGCATACAAGATAATGAATTTTTAATGTATGTCTAACGCATTTTCATTCGATCATTCTTTCTTATCACTTATCTGAATCACAATTCGAAATTTATCAAAAGTCACACTTTTCTTGGGTTTGTGGACTAGAATATTATCTAGATACTGTCAAGTTTTTCAGGCAGAGAGATATTTTGAAATATCTTAATTAGTCATCAAACCAGACCACCCGAACTGAATATACCCATAGGAGTTCAAAATTCGAAACATGATAAATGCAGAAAACCAAAGTTTAATGCAATCCACATTCATCCTTCAGACACAACCATTCTCGAAATCATATCACATAAGTCGAATCATATCACATATCGAATAATATTCATATATCGAAAACATCTCTTATTCAAAACATAACTTGTATTCGAAACTTATCACAGATCAAACACATATTATTTCGAACATAATCTATATTTGAACATCTTCCTTATCCGAAACATGCCTCGTATCTGAAACATATTCACATTTGAAGCATATTCCTTACCTGGAATACATTTCATATTCGAAACATATTTTTTATCTGAAATATTTCACATCGAAATCTATTCATATATTCAAACATATTTCATATTCCGAAATCTTCTTCATAGTTCAAAATATAGTTCTTATTCCAAAATATACTTCACAATTCAAAACGTACACAATACTTTCTTTGCTAACTATTCTAACCCGTTAGCAAGGACAGTACTAACTATTATATCCCGTCAGCTAGGGGTACATAACTAACAATTATCATCCCCATTAGCAGGGACTACAACATATTTATTCCATATCATTAGGATATGTTCGGTGAACTATACTCAAGTTTGTAAAACATTTTCGAAAACATATTTTACACTTTAAAACACATTTCAAAACACGTGTCAAAATCCGAAACACATTTCATATGATCGCTATTTTAACCCGTGATCGGAAAAATACCAGAATCTTGAAATACATTACCATTGCTAACTATTATAACTCGTTAGCAGGGCTCGAAATCGCCAACTATTATATTCCCCGTCAGCAGGGGCCAAAACATTGCCAACTATTATATCTCGTTAATAAGGGTCGAAACATTGTCAACTATTATGTTCCATTAGTAAGGGCTGAAACATTGCTAACTATTATATACTCTGTTAATAAGGGCCGAAACATTGTCAACTATTATGTCCCGTTAGCAAATATCGAAACATTTGCTCTTTATATCGCCGATAGCAGACTACATCATTGCTCACTATTATATACCCCGCTAGCAGGGGCCGAAGATGGTCATGGGTAACTATTATCGCCTGTCAACTAAGGCAAAACATTTAATTGTAAAAACTATAGGAACGCATGTTTTGAAGTCACTTCCAATCACAATGTGAATAAAAGCAGAGTTAGCTTAAATCCAAAACATAAAGATGTATGTCTCACATACTTTCAAAACATGTCTTGAGTGAGATTTTAAAACTTATTGAATGCAGGTATAAACCAATGCAAGTTTTCTAAATCCCACAAAATCATAATATGCATCAAGATGCAATTTTAATTCAAAATAAGATTCATATAAGAACATATCCTTTTCGGTAATCTTATCGTCGATATTCTCACGTACTTATAACACTTAGGATCTTTGGACATCATTTGCTTTTGCCTTAAGACCCGATTATTCGTATCACGTTTATATATCAAAAAACAATTCTGAAGCCATATAATTCAATATATCATTTACAAAGTTCGATGATTGGATCGTACGAATATAAGCGAATTCAATAAGTATATCCCGATGAAGACTTTCCCACTGTAACTATCAATAAGCCAAAACTACCTCGAAAACTAGGGTGTTACCTATGGTCATAGAGCCGAAAGTCTCCAATCCTAGTGATTAGCCAGAACCGAAACCTGTCACGATAATGTTGGACAAGCCAAACTGCCCATATAAGAGTCGTAAATTCAGGACTGTCTCTATATGTTTTATCGGGAATAACATAGCTAGAACGTCCATAAATGATAAAACATTCGAAAATCACATTTCCAAAAGTCATATAACAATCGGGACGAAAAACAGTTTATGCTTAAATTCGAAAACACTAAACATAAGCTAAATAAGCTATATACTCTAATTTGTCCAAAACAAATTCGAAATAAGATTATAAAGCAATACATGCATACAAATAAACATTTGTGCCAGCTTTTAAATTTCTCACACAATGTCATGCAATGATTTTAATGTATGAAAATCATCGCAAAATTCAAAACATGTCAAAACGAATCGAAATCATATTTTCGATAACACAAGGGCCTTAATTCGAAACATATAGACAATTTACAAAATTTCTGCAATAAGTCCAGGTAACAATTGCTCATTACCCAACCTACAAAGTAGAAAACAATTTATAATCTCAATCCAATTCATTCAATACATTTCATATTTCAAATTGATCAAAATATTCACATACTTATTCGAAAGGTTCAAACAAGGCATTTACGATATCAATGGTTCAATTCAGGTGTTACCTATGATCATAGAGCCGAAAGTCTCCAATCCTAGTGATTAGTCAGAACCGGAACCTGTCACGATAATGTCAGACAAGCCAAACTGCCCATATAAGAGTCGTAAATTCAGGACTGTCTCTATATGTTTTATTGGGAATAACATAGCTAGAACGTCCATAAATGATAAAACATTCGAAAATCACATTTCCAAAAGTCATATAACAATCGGGACGAAAAACAGTTTATGCTTAAATCCGAAAACACTAAGCATAAGCTAAATAAGCTATATACTCTAATTTGTCCAAACAAATTCGAAATAAGATTATAAAGCAATACATGCATACAAATAAACATTTGTGCAAGCTTTTATATTTCTCACACAATGTCATGCAATGATTTTAATGTATGAAAATCATCGCAAAATTCAAAACATGTCAAAACGAATCGAAATCATATTTTCGATAACACAAGGGCCTTAATTCGAAATATATAGACAATTTACAAAATTTCTGCAATAAGTCCAGGTAACAATTGCTCATTACCCAGCCTACAAAGTAGAAAACAATTTATAATCTCAATCCAATTCATTCAATACATTTCATATTTCAAATTGATCAAAATGTTCACATACTTATTCGAAAGGTTCAAACAAAGCATTTACGATATCAATGGTTCAATTCAAAACATAAAGTAATTTGTACAGGATTAACTCGTAGCTTATGCAATTAAGCTTCACTCGTATGCCAATACAAGTTGTAGCAAGTATGGTTCACTTACCCGAGATATCGTGATGGCACGTAAATCGAGGCTTGATCGAACTCGCATTCATCGCTTATCGTCACGCTATACGTTTAATATTTAAACCGAGTCAGTTTTGGTCAAATACAAATTCAAATAAATTTTTAAAAATTAAAACGATCAAATCCGACAGCTTACCGATTTATCCTTAAACTGAGGCATCACAAAATTTTCTCCCTTTTTTTTTTTCTGGTTGAACCAATTCAAACCAGTTCAGCCCATTTCCTTTCTACTGAACTGGTCCGAAGCGTTTTAGTCTTTATTTTCACCGTTTGGGGCATCGCCGCCCGATTCTCGGCTTCATCTTTCGCCAGCGGCATCATACGGTAGAGGGAAAGCTTCGGTCGACCTAGCTTGGGGAGATCGGCGACGGCTTATTTCGACCGTTTCTCTTATTTCCTTCGCCGATCGCCGCTTCCCTCGTCAAATTTCTTCTGGGTTGGCACGACGGCCACTCCTCTTCCCTCGGTTGGTTGGCGCCGTCTCTATCGCAGCCTCTCGTCTTCGTTCTTCTTTGTTGTCTTTTTCCTCTATTATACAAAGGAGAAAGGCAAGGAAGGAATTAGGTCTTTTCCGATCCTTCCTCTTTTTTAATATATATATATATATATTAATATAATATATTATATAAATAAATATCTATATATATAATATATTATTATAATATATTATATATAAATATCTGCATATATATTATTATTTATATATATCTATATATATTTATTTAATATATATATAGATATATTTTATCTTATTTATTTATTTTTTTAGAGAATATTATCTTGAATTTTCAAGATAAATTTTCAAGGTGAAAAATTTTGGATTATCACACTATTGGTAGAGAGATAAATTATACTTAATTTTTATTTAATTTTAATCTAAATATTGATATTGATGTCTATTTTTTATAATTTGAAATAGATAATTAATTTATTTTGTATTTTTAATATATATATATTGAGATATTTCTATTTTTTAAAAAAACTTCAAAAAATAATTTTTATTTTTATTTTTTAAACAACATTACATGTGTTCAGACATATAAATTATCCACATAAAATGTTTAACTTGTATCCAAATATTGTCAAAATGTTCTCATAATAATAATTTGTGCAATGATTATTATTTATTAATCAAATTGAAGTTTTAAATAAATAAAAAAAGTTTTGAATCAGTTTTCTCTTCAAAAAATTTCATGTTTTGGTCAATTCTAATTTAATATGTAGTTGTCCCTCTAAAATCACGGCGAATAAAATGAAGTTGGATTTCAGACAAGTTGGACGGATCTTGTTGATCCTTCCAACAAGTGGAATTGTGTACTAAAGGAGGTTATTTGAATTTGTAAAATCGGATATATTTGCTTTTGGGATGGTAACTATTTCTCTCTATCACCTTTAAGGCTAACCTGAAGCAGCCGATGAAGTAATAATTCTTTTTTGTGTGTGGAGCTGGTAAGATAGGCGAGGAACCTCTCCCCAATCCATCACCAGATTAAAACAGTGCACTCAGTGAATACTGATCATGGAAGTGAACTGGTGCAATTATGTGATATCATTTTGACCAACTTAATTGATGAAAGCAGTTGAATATGTTAATCTATCAATATATGTGGCAAAATGAATCAGAATACGAAAATCTATTTGAATCATATTTCCATCACACTGCTTTTCAATGTCAAGTCAGGCTAATATTAGGGTCTCTAGCTGGCTCAACAACGAACAAGAAATCTAAGTTGCTAGTGTTTCTGTTTTGGTCATGCCTCAAAGGGGTGTTTTGTATCTTCCTCATATAAAAAAGCAACATTGATTGAAAATTACATATAACTAAATATTCAATCCAACAAGGGTCGTTCGAGCCAGCATAAATGTAAAATTTCCTACTAGCAGAATGTAACGTAGAAAGCTTGTCAATGGCTAAAATACACATTCACTTCAAAATTTTGAGCTTCTCAGGGGAACTATTGTGGAAGCCATTAACTTCATTGTTCCACATTGTGGGACAGCATTGGTTAGAAAGCTGTCTGCGTGAAATTTAACAACCAGAAACTTTCCTAAATCAAATTCCAAACGCTGACAAAAGGCTAAAATAAAAATACCACACATACAGCAGGATAGAGCATTACTACCTCAGCAGTGCCTAATTTTCATCAAACTTTATCTTTTTTGGAGCGGGCTGAATGCTACCCACCTGCAACAGTACCAATCAGCATAAGTATGTCATCCAAGAGAAAAAAACCTTGCGTGATCAAAGGAAAGGAAAAAAAAAAAAAGACACAGATGCAATATGTTATTAGACTATATATATGAGGTTAACAATTAATACTAATTTATAATTAATGTTAGTTGTGTTTGATCCAAAGCAGTCTCAAGTCAAGGTAGCAAATACAGAAACTATATCAAGATTTAATGTCAACATAGCCCCCATAACAATGGTAGCCATTCATAACTCATAAAAAGAGGAAGGACCAACTTAAATATGCCCCTTCAACGAAAACCGAAAAACTACGCCTTCACACTCATCATCATCATCATCATCGGAACTTTTATCTCAATACTAAGGCAAGCTATATGAACCAATATACAAATTCACGCTAAGTTGTTAGCATGAATTCTCTTCATCCACTCATTTCTATCTAATGCAATGCGTTCTTTCAACTCTCGTTCCACCATATCTTTCTGGATTACTTCCTTCCAAGTCTTTTTCGGTCTTCCCTTAACCTTGACCATTTTTACATCATTCATAGCCTCCACTCTTTTAACTAGAGGGTCCACAAGTCTGCATCGTATGTGTCCAAACCAACATAAAAAACTTTCACTCATCTTGTTTTCGATAAGTGTCACTCTAACCTAGTTGTGAATGTCCTCATTTCTTATTCTATCTTTTCTTGTATATCCACACATCCATCGCAACATTCGCATTTCCACTACACTAATCTTTTGTATATGCACTTCTTTAGTTGCCCACCATTCACTGTCATAGAGTAATGTAGGTCTAATAACTGTCCTGTAAAACTTGTCTTTCAACCCTACAGGAATTCCATTGTCACAACTTAACACTAAAGGAAAAAAAAATATTTGCATTAAATATTGAATTTCGCTTTGTTCATATGAAGTAAATTCTCCATACAAGATCAGCCATCCAAAAACATGAGACGAGAATTTTAAAGCGAAAAGAAAGAAAGGAAGGAACGGAGCATACAAGGCTAAAAGAGATATGTAGTTGAGTTATCCAATTTCATCCTTCATGTCAAATACATGATGGATCAAAAATCCAGATACTTCAAGACACAAGTGGTGCAACATATTAAAAAACTTAACCAACACCATGGATCTTTTATGCACAACTTAAAGCCCTAAGCAAGTGCCACTAATTGAGAACCATTACCAATGTGACCAAAACTATATGTCTAAATGCTTCTTCATGCCAAACTATCGAACACAGAAGTCATAATAGTAAATGTTCATTCACCTTCAACCTAAGCATTCCCAAAGATTGTCCATTATTACCTATACAGAATAAAGCAGGTAAAAAGACTGAAGAGGCAGATTCTTACAATTTCTGGGCACTCATAATCAAGGCCAGCAGCCTCTATCCTCTTTTGACGCTTGACATCTCGTTTTATGATCTTCTCCACCAACTTTTTATGCTCTTCCAATGTTCTCACCTGAATAGCCAAAAAACAAAAGGAATTTTTTTTTTTTTTTAAAGAAACAGAATCACTGAATCAACTAGTCATTTACACCAAGATATGCCAGAAAAGTATTTGTATCTTTGCTGAGTACCTTATTCTGACGCTTTCGTTCGATATGCACATAGTCTACTGGCTTGTATTTATAATTAAAACCTCTCCATCTACATATCAAATAATACAGATCCACAATCACCAATCTATCAGAGAAATGAACAGAAAAAGCCTACATCTTTGCTTTAGTATTTTCACAAACTATTAAAAATCCTGCGCTAGACAAGCAAGGGCTGCAGAAATATTTCACAGATCAGCTGGCACTCACAAAGAAGATTTCTACTAATTCACTAATTAGCTTGTAGGGATAAAATATATAAACATATAACGCATACAAACATTAACTCTTCACCCAGCTAATATTTGCATAACAACATTGAGAATCCACCTAATCATCCCTTCAGATTGCTCTGAATTTGCAAGGAGATTTATCCAAGACAAACTACGTATCCAAGATAAGCTACATACATACTTTAACCATGGTAAAAGTAATCTATACTCATTTTCTTTCAATTTTATCCCACTTTTCTTCCAGAAATATTAGATAATCGTGCAGAAGTTGGACTCCTTATCCTCTCTTTTCTTAAAATATCTTTCCTTTTACTCCAATCTCAAGCAATGACAACTAGAGGTTAAACGTCATCATCCTAGACCTAAAATCTTGCTGGTACTGTCACACACAAGGTCATATCTTCTTGTGTTCTAAGTCTGGTGATGATATGCAGTAAATAAAGCATAACCACATCAAAAATGTCAAAAATAAAAATAAAAAGGCACTAGAAACTTCCTGACAAAAATGTATGAATAAGAAACAACCCATGTTATCGAAAAATAACTCATTGCTTACAGTTTTGGATGAACATGCTCGGGAGGGATAAGATGGACTTGCAAAAGATGCTCAAACAATAGATAATTATGCATACAGTCAGCTACAACTTCAGCCACCTGTAGCCAACAAGAAATAATATGATTAAAATAACCCAGAATCACATAAGGCATAATTTCATTAGATATCAAATAACAAAAACTGTATCCAACCTGAGGATTCTCAAATTCAATGAAACCAAAGTGCTTTGATTTTCCTGTCTGTTAAGCACGACAAGAAGATTGTAAAAGAAAGAAAGTTAATACTTTGGCAATTATTTTAGTAAAAATGTAAGTGAACAACAAAATAAAGCGTGAAATGGCAGCATTACGTCCATCATTTAGGCCTATCACACTCAACCAAATTGCAAAGAAATTTCAATTTTCATTTGAGTAATTTCACAATCCACGAAACGATAACTCTAATATGCTAAATTGTGTCAAAACAAACATAGATAGGCATATAACTCCCAACAACTTCTAGGACACTCATTTTAAAGCATTTCTTTTTCAAAATAAAACTAGAATGCTATCACAGACAGAGAACTTCAAAAAACCCCACAATTAGTAATTTTTTAAAATTCAAATAAAGTTAACAATAGGGCACACCCCTGACGTAAATAATTGCAAATATGATAGCATACACAGAAATATAAACGAATGAGCATAATAGTGAAATTGACGCAATAGCTTAAAACCTTCTTATTTCGAGCAATCCTTATCCTCTTAATGGCACCAAACTGCCGAAAATAAGCTGCAAGAAAATAGCCAGTTAGCAAGACTTCAAAAAAATTAAATTCCTGAAAACAAATATTCCGTCCTTTAAACAAGATTCTTTTACCTTCCATTTCTTTCTCATAAAAGCCATGTGGAATTCGACCAATATATAAGACAGTAGCATTGTTTTGTTGCGGTTTCTTTTCTGGAAGCTCACGCGACGGACCGCCTTCCAATGGCTTTATCCATAGATATAGGCGGCATTCAAAACCAGACTGGGATTACAAAACAAGGAAGGAAAAAAAAATCAAGACGAAAATTTAACACTAATAAAGAAACATACCAGGAAATCAGCATATGCTGTTTTAGAATCAGAGTGTGAAAAGTGAGAAGAAGCCTTCTTTATTGTTTTCTTCGACGCTTTCCTCGCCTTCGCCCCCATCGACTTTTGAATCGGTTTTAATCTAATCAAAACCCTACAGAGTTCAGCTCCCTTGTATAGCGCTCGGCTTATAGGGCGGCTGTATTTGAAAGAGAACAAGAGTAAACTTTGGAATGGAAAGGCAATCACTTGCTCCAATGTGCAGTAAACCCTAAACGGCATAGTTTC
Source organism: Firmiana major (assembly GCA_033439115.1). Taxonomy (NCBI): domain Eukaryota; kingdom Viridiplantae; phylum Streptophyta; class Magnoliopsida; order Malvales; family Malvaceae; genus Firmiana; species Firmiana major. The sequence goes on along the minus strand of CM065913.1, from coordinate 30,541,407 downwards.
TACGTCATAAAAAAATAAAAATAAAAAATAAAAAAATAAAGCAGGACTAAGCTTTCCATGGGTTTAGGGTTTAAGTTGATAATTCGTAACTTAAGCTGAACCAAGTCTGACTCTATTTCAAATTTGCAAATTCAAGTCTGTCTATATGGTTCATATTCTATTAAATATAATTTTATTTTTTATTTTTTTAAATTTTTTTAAATTTTATTTTTTAAAATTATTAAAATTTAATTTTAGCATTATTTTATTTTATTAAAAATGAAATGCATTTCAATGAAATTTGCGATAGAATTTCATAAAAAAGTTCGCATTTAATTTTGAGACAAAATTGTAATAGAATTCTATTACAAATTAAATCATCTAAAAATATTTTTTAATTTTTTCAAACAAATTAAGTTTTTTTATTTTTTTTAAAAAAAAAGTTTTAATTTTAAACACATAATTTATGACAGAAATCCGTCGCAAATTTTATTATTTAAGCATATTTAATTTTTTAAAATTTTCTAAAAAAAAGGAATTTGCAACAGATTTTGTCACAAATTCCATTATGAAAAATCCAAATAGTTTTATTTATGACTTTTAAAATAAAACTAAGTTTTTTTTTTTTTTTAGTTCTCGAAATATATATTGGAATTTGTGATGGAAATTCATCACAAAAGCCTTTATTTCATCATTACCATCAAAGTCTTTATCCCGATAAATTAGGGTAGTTACATGAACCAATATCTAAACTCATGTTAAGTCGTCCATATGAAATCTCCAAATATCATGGAGACTTTCCTCACTGTTGAATCCTCTCAATAGTTTCTAAAATCTTCAAATATCCGCAATTCAATTTTGAATCCATAATATTTCCGTAAATCAGCAATCTCCTAATCACCACATCCTATGTAATCGAACAACTTCTCAAGTTTCAGGACCCATGCCTCTGCCATTGCGGGGTCCCAAGTCCCCTTAAAAGCTAAGGGGTGCATATTTTGAAACCATTAGAGGCATTAAGTTACGATCTACATTGAATTTCTTGGGTTTTGTCTCGTTTACCCTAAACTTGTCTATCAAAAAGTAGTTACAAAATCCTAGTAATTTGCCTCAAAATATAAATTAACTCTCGTATATAAATCATTATACTGAAAACTATGATCCTACTAAAGTGAGTAAGATATGGGTTAATAATCTCCTAGAACTAACTTGGTCACAATTACCCACTGTTGCATTGAGAGCGGTCCTCATACCTTCATAAAGCATATGTATACACTCTAATCACTCGTCAAGCGCTAACAATGTCACTAGACACTCAGTAATGCGTTCTTCGTTGGGAACACACAAAACTGAAAATGCATACTACGATGGGTCCTAAATTCATGCACTAGGATTGGGTATCCCACCACCCATTGATGCCTCGATCAGTCTTCATTTTTATGAGAGCCAACCAAAAATCAACCTGATGTCAGAAAACAACCGGTCCTCATACCTTAGTGGGATGTATCTTAGTCATCGGTCACAAAATCCTAGACAGTGCTAATTGAGTGCCTAAATCTCCAAATCAAGACACAATATCTCTGAAGAGATCCACAGTTCACAAACAAATACAAAATCACAGCAAAAATCGTCATAATTATATCAAACTGTGATAACCCGAAATTTTTCACCTTGAGAATTTATCTTGAAAATACGGAATAATATTTTCAAAAAAAAGTCTATATATATATTAAACAAATATATATATATAGAAATATATAAAATAATATATATATATGTAGATATTTAGTTATATAATAAATTATATTAATATATATATATTAATAAATATAAAAAAAAAAAGAGGGAAGGATCGGGAAAACCCGATCCTCCCATGTCTTCTCCTATGTAAAACAGAGGAGGAAGACGACAGAGAAAAGGGCCGAGAAAGAGAGGTAACGAGAAGAGCTGGAAGCCAGCGAGAGGAAGACAAGCACCGTGGGGTTGCATGTGCCCTGCCATAAGCCCTGCTTCGCCAACAACGAAGAGATCGGAGAGGAGAGGCGAACGGGAGAGGAAGGAGAAACCGAAGGTCTCCGCCGTCGATCTCCCCAAGCCAGGCCAACCGAAACCTTCCTTCCACCGCACGACATCACTGGCGAAAGATGGAGCCGAGAATCGCCCGGCGAGGCCCCAAACGATGAAAATAAAAACTGAACCGGTTCAGACCAATTTAGTAGAAAGAAAGGGAGCAAAACCGGTTTAGCCAAAAAAAAGAGAAAAAAAGGAAAAAAGAAAAGAAGAAAAAAATGAAAAAAATTTTATGATGCCTCGGTTTAAGGATAAATCGGTAAGCGGTCGAATTTGACCATTTTAATTTTTTGAAAACTTATTTAAATTTATATTTGACCGAAACTGACCCAGGTTTAAATATATAAATGTGTTGCGCGACAATAGTCGACGAACACGAGTTCGATCAAGCCTCGATTTGCATGTCATCACGGAATCTCGAGTAAGTGAACCTCACTTGCTACAATATATTGGCATGCGAGGTAAGTTTAATTGTATAAGCTGCGGGTTAACCTCGTACCAATTGCTTTATCTTTTAAATCAAACCTTTGATATCGTAAATGCTTTGTTTAAACTTTTCGAAGAAGTATGTGAACCTTTTGATCGATTTGAAATTTGAAAAGTAATGAATCAATTAAACTAGGGATATAAATTGTTTTCTGCTTTGTAGACTGGGTAATGAGCAGTTGATACCCGGTCTTATTTCAGAAATTTCATAAATTGTCTATGTGTTTTGAACTAAGACTCTTGTGTTATCGAAATTGTGATTTCGATTCGTTTTAACATGTTTTGAACCTTGCGATGATTTTCATACATTAAAATCATTGTATGGCATTGTGTAGGAGATTTAAAAGCTCGCACAGATTTTTATCTGCATGCATGTATTGCTTTATAATCTCATTTCGAATTTATTTTGGACTAATTAGAGCACATTTTTGGATTTAAACATAAACTGCGTTTCGTCCTTATCGTTATATGACTTTTGGAAACGTGATTTTTGAATATTTCATCGTTTATGGGCGTTCTAGCTATGTTATTCTCAGTAGAACATATGAAGACAGCCCTGAGTTTACAACTCTTATACGGACAGTTTGACTTATCCAACATTATCGTGACAGGTTTCGGTTCTGGCTAATCACTACGGCTGGAGGCTTTCGGATCTATGACCATAGATAACACCAGAGTTTTCGGGGTAGTTTTGGCTCATTGATAGCTACAGCGAAAAAACCTTTATTAGTATATACTTGTTGACTTCGTCTATATTCGTATGATCCAATCATCAAACTCTGTGAAAAATTTATCGAACTACATAGTTTCAAAATTATTTTCTGATATATGAACGTGATATGAATTTATCTCTTTGTACGAGATAGCATCGAACAGATTAATCGAGTCCTAGGGCAAGAATCAAATGATGTCCATGGACACTAAGTGTTATAAGCATGTGAAAATATCGGTTATAAGATTATTGAAAAGGATATGTTCTTATATGAACCTTATTTTGAATTATTATGGTATCTCGATGCATATTATGATTTTGTGGGATTTAGAAAACTTGCATTTGGTTTAGACCTGCATTAAAGAAGCTTTAAAATCTCACTTATGACATGTTTTGAAAATATGTGAGACATACATTCCTATGTTTTGGATTTAAGCTAACTCTGCTTTTATCTGCATTGTGATTAGAACAGATTTCAAAACATGCATTCTGATAGCTTTTACAGCTAAATGTTTTGCCTTAACTGACAGGCGATAATAGTTAGTCATGACCATTTTCGGCCCTTACTAACGGGTTATATAATAGTTATCAATGATGTAGCCTGTTATTGGCGATATAAATAGCAAATGTTTCAGCCCTTACTAACCGGGTATATAATAGTTAGCAATGTTTCGGCTCTGGCTAATGGGATATATAATAGTTAGCAATGTTTCAGCCCTTACTAACTGGGTATATAATAGTTAGTAATGTTTCGGCCTTGGATAACAAGACATAATAGTTGGCAATGTTTTGGCTCTTGCTAACGAGATATAATAGTTGGTAATGTTTTGACCCTTACTGACGGAGAATATAATAGTTGGTAATATTTCAGCCCCTGCTGACGGAGAATATAATAGTTGACAATTTTGGGCCCTACTAACAGGTTATAATAGTTAGCAATGGTTATGTATTTCGAGATTCTGATATGTTCTTGATCACGAGTTAAAATAATGATCATATGAAATGTGTTTTGGATTTTCAAACGTATTTTGAAATGTGTTTTGAAATATAAAATGTATTTTGAAATGTAAAATATGTTTTTCGAAAATGTTTTACAAACATGAGCATAGTTCACCGAACATATCCTAGCAATATGAAATAAATATGTTGTGGCCCCTGCTAATGGGGATGATAATAGTTAGTGATGTAGTCTCAACTGATGAGATATAATAGTTAGTAGTGTCCTTACAATGGGTTAAAATAGTTAGTAAAGGGAGTATGAAATACATTTCGAATTGTGAAAATGGTTTTGAAATATTAAATATGTTTCGAATATGTGAATGTATTTCGATGTAATATGATAAGAAATATTCTTCGAATATGAAATGTGTTCCGAATAAGGAAATTTTTTTAGATGTGAATATGTTTCTGATACGAGACTCGTTTCGAATGAGGAAGATGTTTCGATATAGATCATGTTTCGAAATAAGATATGTTTTTAATTGTGATAAGTTTCGAATACAAGTTATGTTTTGAATAAGAGATGTTTTCGATATTTGAATATATTTCGATATGTGATATGTTTTCGAATTGTATGATATGATCTCAGAAAATTATTGTGCTTTGAGAACGAATGTGGATGTAAGCAATTCAAGAGGGAAAAGCTTACATGTTTGGATTGCATTAAACTTTAGTTTTTTGCATTCAACTATGTTTCGAATTTTGAACCCTTATGGTATATTCAGTTCGGGTGGTCAGGTTTGATAGCTAATTAATGTATTTCAAAATACCTCTCTGCTGACAAACTTGACAGCGTCTAGATAATATTCTAGTCCGTAAACCCCAAAAAAGTGTGACTTTTAATAAGTTTCGAATTGTGATTCAGATAAGTGATAAGAAAGAATGATCGAATGGAAATGCGTTAGACATGCATTAGAAATTCAGTATCGTGTATGTTATTACCTTTGTACTTGTGTGATTTACTTACTGAGTTTTCCCCAAAACACCCATTCTATTTTTCATCACAAGTTCAGACTAGAGGTGCATTGGTATCGATGTCAATATCAGCTTCGAAGTAAACGTTTCGAGATCTCGCAGTTTATATCGGTATATTTATTTATACTATTTAATTGTATTTAATTTCAGACAGTTACATTTCAGTGCATGTGTTAGGATGCGTATTAAATTTAAAAATGATTATGAAAGTTAATAAGAGATTAGACTAAGACCTTAGGCTTACCTTAAACCAAGCTAGGTAGTTTGAGACTTAGAAACATTGTAAAGTTGCATTCACATGACAAACAAGTGTTAAAAGAAAATAAAAAATTTAACTCAAATTTTTATACTTCCGCAATAAATTATTGAAAATTGGCGTCCTTCGGGCCGTGACACAAACCCATATTGAAATTGATTCAGTGTAAATATATGTATGACCAAATCATACACAATGAAATCATGTTTTAGGTAATTTTCAAAAACATATAAAAATCTCAAAACGCTTATAAAGCGAGTTATAAACACAATTCTCATAAAACGACCATATTCACAATAATCGTAACTTTTACAAACACATATGTCAAATCAGTATATATATACACATAACTTAATCATATGCATATTGAATAAACTTTGGAATGCAAAGGCAAGCACTTGCTCAAATGTGTATTAAACCCTAAACGGCATAATTTCCATGCCTTAAAAAAATAATAATCAACGTTAAGCTTTCCATGGGTTGGGCATAGCTTTGATAATTCAGAACTTAAGTTGAACCCAAGTCTGACCCTATCTTAAATTTGCAAATCCAAGCCTGCCCATAAGGTCCATGTTCTATAATCTATAACTAATTCTATATTTTATTTTATTTTATTTTATTTTTATTAAAATTTAATTTTTAAAAATTATGAAAATTTAATTTAGGATTATTTTAATAAAAATGAAATGTATTTTCAACGGAATTTGCGATAAAATTCCATCACGAATTTCATCTTTACTTTTGAGATGAAAGTTAGGGCAGAATTTTGTTACAAATTAAATCATCTAAAAATCTGATTTTTATTTTTTTTGAAACAAATTAAGTTTTTTTTTTTTTTTGGGAAAAAGGAGAAAGGTTCGTATTTAATTTTAAACACATAATTTATGGCAGAAATCCATTGCAATTTCCATTATTTAAACAATTTTTTAAAAAAAAATTTCTAAGAAAAAGTAATTTGCGACAGATTTTGTCACAAATTCCATTATGAAAAATCTAAATAGTTTTATTCATGATTTTTAAAATAAAAATATGTTTTTTTTTCAGTTCTCGAAATATATATTGGAATTTGCGATAGAAATCCATTGCAAAAGCCTTTGTTCATTATCACCATCAAAACCTTTATCCAAAAAAATTGGGATAGGGAACATGAACCAATATCTGAACTCTCGTTAAGTCACTCATATGAAATCTCTAAATATCATGTAGACTTTCCTCACTACTTGTAAAAATCCTAATTTCCTATTCATAATATTGACATAAGAATACTGGAAATACGATAAAAACATGTGAATAGTAATAAAAGGCTAAACCCGAATTTTCGTTTTTCGATACAAATGTGTATTTTGACTGAACGAAAAGATTCATTAGGTCAACTTAAGCTCGCACTTACCCATAATCGTACAATGTATCATGTATTAATGATATACAGCTTCAGGTAAGCTTAAACGTGGCACTTGAAATTAATTTTGAACTTTTATCGGTAAAATGCAACAATTGCAAATTTACAATTTGTCCATTAGTCAAATTGCCATACTGACTAAATGGACACTGTGAATTAATTTAAGGGAATAATACATAAGAAGATAATGGACTTTTCCATCGGAAGACATGTGGACCAATCTAATGTAGTTTGGTGGAATTTTATGTAAAAGTAATGATATTTTATAGTGTATATTATAAACTATTATTTTATTAATATATGTCATTAAATGACATGTGCTTAGCACATGAGAGGATGTTTTTATTTAGTTTTCTTTGGGATTCTCAGCTACTAACTTCATAATAGCTAAAAACATGTAAAAATAGAAAAAAACCCAAGGAAGCCAGCATTTTCACATGAAGCAAGTGCTTGTTGCCACTCATTCATCATCTTTTAGCCATTTTTGGCTCTAGCTTTCTGCATGAAAGTTGTTCCTCCTCCTCTCCTCTACTACATAGTGTGAATTGGTAAGCTAAATCCTTGTAGTTTTAAAGATATAATTTTATAAAGTTTCTCCCTCTAGTTTTAGAAATTACTCAAATTAAAAGGGTTTTCATTTCTTTTTTTTACCAAGATATGTCGTTAAGGTACTTTTTATGAAGTATTTGTATGTTGTTAAATTGAATAAACAAGTTCCCTAGGAATGGCTATAAGTTCTGACCATTATGGGTTTATTGGCTAAAGTTTCCTAGTTTCAATATATGTCAATAGGTCTAGTATGATAGGATGATATATGGTGTTAGAATAGCAAGAAAATGATGGGAGCATGAAGTTGTGAATTTGGCACCTAGGTTTTACAAAGAAAGTGTATTGATTTCATAGAGTTTTTATTAATTGGTGCTTAATTTAATGTGATTAAGCATAAATATAGGGATTTGGTGAAAGAATATTAGTTAAAGAGATTATATATGAAAAGTTATGTATTAGGTGACAAGAAAGGTAAAATGGTAATTTTACACTCAAGATCAAAACTCATTATTATTTTATGGATGGTCAAGTATCAAATGTTGATTAAAGAATTAGAACGATCGAATTGTATTGAATGGTCACTTTTGTCACTTATGGCAATAATAGCCTAGGTGGAGAACACTTAGATTTTAGGTGTTCTTAAGGTAGAATAATGTGTAATTTGTATAAGGTGGTGAGTATTGTGATTGTGTGTGTATTTGTAGTGAGAACAAGCTACATTGGTGGTGTAGTGTACGAGATCCACAACCTTGAACAAGTGGTTCTCGAGCTTTGATTTTGGTAAGTTCACTATTCCAATATGCCAGGTAGCATCTACAGTGTAAGTATAAGGCATATGTGGCAAATATAATTAATTTGCATGAAGTTGTGATCTATATAATTAGTATTGTCAAGTTGTGTAACAATTTATCTTAGTGTCTTAAATGATGCATTTATACTAGCCTATATGTGATGGAATGATGAAGTAGAGATGAATATGACTTGAGTTGTGTATTATGTGATAATTGGAATTAAAGCAAAATTGTGATCATGGTTCTTTCGAGCATTTAGGGACTTGGAACAACAGTTGAAATATAGGGAAAAGATGTAATCGAAAGAGGTAAGAGCTTTCCTTTTGAATGACGTGGAAGGGAAAAACGAAGCTTTGGAAGCGGTGCTTTTTGTGCGAGGAGGCATGGTGAGGTATTAGAAGCGTGATGGACAGCAAAAGAGTGGAAATTGAAAAGGAAAAGGCTTTGGGGAATTTTATTGAGCACGTGATGTGTGATGGTTTGAGAGAATAGAGATGAGTAAGGGGGATGGATTGGAAGCCACAAACAAGGAACCTATGCACTCTAACAATCAACCGACATAAAGAACATAATATATTTGAAAAACAAATAAAGAAAAATGAAGTTTGAGTATTGGAAAGATCGGTAGTGAGTTGGGCTTTAGAGAAAGCGGGAAAAAGGATTTTGAGAATGAAAAATGTAAAAAAGATGAGAAGAATGAGTTAAGGAAGAAAAATTTTGAAGTTTTGAAAGAAATTTGAAGAGAAGCGATGAAGAAATGGAGATTTTAGGCAAATAAGAATGGTTTGAAGTTAGTGGCAGTAGGAAATTTTTGTTAAGAGGAATAAATGTTTTCAAAATGAGGAACTCGTGCAGGCACAACCTTTATTGTGCTTGTAGGTCATAGGGGATCGATCCCTTTAAGTATGAGATCGATCCCTTGAACATAAAAAGCTTCTATGTTCCAGAAAAACATAAAGATCGATCCCTTGATAGAGGGAACAAATCCCTGAACATAAAATGCCAAGAGGACTGATCCTTCATGACAAAAACTCAAAATTTAGGCCATTTTTTGAGTTGGGACCAATCCTATAACATGAGGAATCAATCCTTTAGTTCGAATTTGCCAGAAAATATGAAAAATAACTTTGAAAAATCTTAAAAAAATTGATTTTGAGTTTTTCAAAGTGTGAAAGTATTTTTAACACATAGAAAACATTATTTTGGACTTGTACAAAGTACAAAAATGATGAAAATTCATTTGAAATGGAATTTGGCAAATTCTTGAAAGTTTTTTCATGAAAGATGTAATTTTAATGTCAAAGAAGGTCAATTTGAGAGTTTTATGATAGTTTCAATAGGTTTTCTAGCACACACAAAGACTAACACACATGTTCACATAAGTTTCAAACAAGTATATCATGAAATCATCATTTACGTGAACAAACATATGTCATAACATCAAATATGCATATATCTCATTAAAGCTCACAAATAACAATACGCATATCTTGACATATTTAGCATGCAATCAGCAAACATTTATATTTTCGATGCATGCCTAACTTGGTTAAAATGGATTAAATTCAAATAAACACCACTTAATGATATAATCATTTATTAAGCTCGTGGTGCATTCATCAAACCTAGTTCACCTCTAAGTGTACAAAATCTAACTCTATCTAGAGGTTTTATGAAGATGTCAGCCAATTGATGCATGGTATCAACGTATTCTAGAACTGTCTCCCTTTTGTACATAATCTTTAATGAAATAATGTCTAATCTCAACGTGCTTAGTTCTAGAGTGTTGAATTGAATTCTTGGTGAGATTCATTCCATTAGTATTATCACATTTTATGGGAATTTGATTCATATTTATTTCATAATCTCTCATTTGTTGCTTAATCCATACACTTTGGCACAATAATTACCGGAAGCTATGTACTCCGCCTTAGTTGTGGATTGAGCTACACTATTTTGCTTCTTAGAGAACCATGAGATTAACCTATTCCCTAAAAATTGACATGTACCGGAAGTGCTCTTTCTATCTATTTTGCACCCACCAAAGTCCCCAATGGAAAAAGCATGAAGTGCAAATGTTGAATCTCTAGAATATCATAAGCTTAAAAAATGAATGTCTCTCAGGTATATAAAAATTCTCTTAGTAGCTAGTAAGTGTGATTCTCTAGAGGATGATTGAAATCTAGTACATAAGCATACATAAACATGATATCGAGTCTACTTGCTATAAAATAAAGTAATGAACTTATCATAGACCTATAAAGCTTAATGTGTACACGTTTACCTCCTTTATCTTTGCCAAGCTTAAGAGATGTGCTCATTTAGAGTGTGGCTTCGTCTTATCCACTCCAAACCTCTTGAGTAAGTCTTTTGTGTACTTTACTTGATTGATGAAGATATCATTCTTGGTTTACTTTGCTGAAACCCCAAGAAGTATGTGAGCTCCCCCATCATGCTCATTTTAAATTTACCTTGTATGATCTTACATTTCTAATAGAAATCGTAGTCTATTTAAGATTAAATGGTCTTTTCAGAACCCTATATAATTAATAATACTACATTTAAACTAAAACACCGTAGCCTTTTACTATAATAACTTTTATGAAAATGTAATTTACATGCTTTTAATATCTAAAGATTACAATGTGTTGAAAATAATAGTTTTTATGTAATTATGTTTTAAGTAAAATATAGTTTTTTTAGTATATTAGACTATAAAACCTAATTTCTCCACTTTGTATAAGCTTACTATGATGAATAAATGATTATATGTTGTACTGCATAATTGGTTGAATAATAATTTATTTACGAATCAATATTTTATGGTATTGAAGTTAAGATGAGTATGTTTATGGAATTATGTATATGTGTGAAGTATTAAGTATAAGTTAAAGATTTGGATCTTAAGAGATGTTGTGGAGATGCTATTGATGGTTTAAATGTGTATATAATTGTATTTAAGAATGATTTTTTAGGTATTGAAATGTTGATAAAAGTTAGGGAATGAAAGTTGGTCGGGTTTGAACATAGAAAGAATGATGTTCCAAGCCAAAAGATCAATCCCCTGCCTCAGAATGACTAATTCCCAATTAGCAAAAACTAAAATTAAATAGTAAAGGAGTAAGGAATAGATCCTCTAAGCCAAGGTATCGATCCCCTGAAGTCAGAATGCCCAAATTCAACAGTAAAACATAGAGGGATTGATCCCTTCAACCTATAACACGATTTTAAGGCATTTTAAAAGGAAGAGGATCTATCCCCTCCATAAAAGGATCGATCCCCTAGTGTTCTGATGATTTAAATTTGGGTTTCAAGACACGGGAAACCAAAAGGAAACCAAAGGAAACTGAGAGAAGAAAAGAAATATGTGAAAAAAAAAGGAAAAAGAAAGAAGAAAGTTAAGGAGCTCTACCCTACTCTCACTCTCCACCTCCATTCCTCCAAAATAGTAGTTCTGGAGAGAGATTTGAGTGAAAAAAAAAAGGGGAAGAAAGTGAAGAGGGAAAAGTGGGTTTTTGCTCCAAAGGGAATAACTAAGTAAGAAGCTTTAATATTGGTTTTGAATTGGTGGGCAAAGTGTATTATGATTATTGAATGATTGTATTGATGGGTATTTATGGTTTGAAAGTGGTTATTGGTGTGGAAGCTTAGAGAGGCAAAATCTAAGGGTTCTCTCTCTACTAGTTATGATTTTCTAAAATTATGAAATAAATATATGCTGTGATTTGTGGCTTGATATGTTGAGTTGCTTGAGTAGATTATTGATATGAAATTTATGGAATTGTGATTTAAGGTTTGAAATTGATGGAATTTGGGAGTTTTATGTATGAGTAATGGTATTAGTGAATTTGATGAATAACATGGTTTTAGGGATTAGTGTAAGATGTTTATTGTATAAATTATGATAATAGATGATTAAAAAAGTCTATAAGAGCTTATAAGTTAAGGTTTATAGGTTATAACTTAAGAGGAATTAAGAGGAAATGTTAAGTTAAGAAGGGATTTTGAGTTATGGAATTTTATGTAAGTTAGAGAGTAAGAAACTAAGTAGTATGATATGGTGTTTGCGGCAAAGAGGACCATTGGGAAGAGTTAGGCAATATAGATGCATTGCCTAACTTAAACTTGGTGCCAATAGCCAATGATAAGTGCTACAATCGCCTCGAGGTAAGGATTATGTATAAAGTCATGGCATCTATTTGTTTTTGATGCACACATACAAGTTTACTATGTTTTGAGCATATTTATGACGTCGAAACCCATCAAAAGTCATAAATGTCACTTGAGGATCAATCCCATGAGGCAAGGGATCGATCCCCTATTTAAGTTTTCCAAAATTGTGTATTTGGTTGATAATGGATCGATCCCCTCCCCCTATTTTATGCTCAAAAGTGGCTTATACATGCAAATTGACCCATTTTGGTTTAAAGTCAAATGATGCGTGATTTATTAAGATTATGATTTTATGATTTAAGTATAAAGATCCCATAAATACATTAAAAGACTTCATTTCAAAAAATTGCATGATAAAACTTGTTTTAAGTATTTGAAATCGGCTAATGCATTAAAATGGTTTCTCAAAAATAGGTTTTAACATGTTTTGAAGTAGGGTCACTATGTTTAAGCAAGGTAAAGAATGACTCTATGGGATAACCATCCCACCTACTTATGTATTACGATTTGAAAGTTAAGTTTAAGTTCTTATGTTATAGAATCAGGCTTTTATGATTTATTTACAATTTTGAGAGATGGTAAAGTTGTCATTAGTATGTGCTCAAGGGATATATGACATCCACCATCTATGTGGCATTATTGCCTTTGAGTTTAAGTAAGGCTGTATGACTTAAACAAGTCAACAACATTCTTAATACTCACAAATCTAGTGGGGCTGAGGAAACCTAACCATGGCCATAGGTTAACCTTTCTTTTTAAGGGTTTTAAGTAAGTTGCACCATGTTACTAAAGGATAAACCACCTAGTCTCTACTTATGATTTTATGTTTTAAGAGTATATAAGCATATATTTCTAAGTTATGTCTTGTAAGAATGCATCGCTAATATGATTTATTTACTTGCCCATGTTTTGTAAGAATACTTATGCTATGTTATGACCTATACTTTTAGAAAATAAGTATACTTTGAACTAAGTATGTTTGAAACCAAGATGCCTTAATATGATTTAAAAAGAAGTATGCATGTATGTTTTGCCTCCTCCTACATGTACTCTTGCTAGGCGTAAGCTCACCCTCTTTCCCTTCCGCCATAGATTATTTGTGCTAGGTACCGAGAGCACGACTAGTTTTGGGGCAAGCTAGGAGAGCATCGTCCAGCTGTCCACTTTTATTCTTTTAAAGGTATGTATAAGAGTTATAACTCTTAGTTTATTGTCAGACATGTTATACACAGTTTTAAGTACTGTTTTTGGGATGTAACGATAGGTTATAATAGATATCAGATGGAGTTTTAAGGCTATATTTGTCACGACCCAAACTACCCAAAAATCAGAGTTAATTTTTCGTGTTTTGCATTTTGTTATTTTCTTACTTAAATTCTTACCTGTCTTCTGATCGTGACCACACTCCACTAACAAATTGGGCTGTGCGTCAATGCCAGTCCCACCAAATTAATTCTTTCTCAGTCATTTATAAATGTTTACAATATTTATACATCCCCTAAAGTTACTTACAAACATGTTACTGTGCTATGCTTATTTAGATACAATATGTACAAGTGTATATACCTTAAATGATGGGCAGCAGCGGATATCCGAAATGTAGTACTCAGTCGCCTCAACATCTGCTGGAGATTATCTGTGGGAGAAAATGAAAGGGGTGAGCACATCAAGCTCAGAAAGGCAATCCAACGAACAAGTAGGTAACCATACTACCTACATGAACGTGGTGCCATGCATAAACCACCCTTTCTCCACACATTTCAAAACTGATGCTATGATTCATGATGTCATGTAAAACACGTTCGCATGAAAAATTCAACATGCAACTCTTTTTAAATCATTTCTTTCTCATTTAAAAATTTCACAATAAAGTCAGGACTCGACCCCTCCTTCGGGTGATCCTGACTCACACAAAATCATGAAAATCAGTTTACATCACACATGGGTTTAAAAAGCATGGAAATAGCATAATGCAAATTTAGTTTAAAACCCAGTTTCAATCATCGTCAAGATCATCAACATGCGAGACTAGGCAACATCTGTATAACGGTAATAACCAGGACTATGGCCATGTGTCCTCGGGAGTTCCTCTGCTACATGGATCCTAGTGTGCGGGTTCTCACCATGATCGGGAACCGCCCGGGAGGTGGGTCAATCCATCTCGTCGGTCTTATCCGATCCCATGCATCCGAAGATGCCGTATCCGAAGATACCACGTATCCGAAGATACCACACGGTACATCGTACTCCATGCTACTTGCACGGTACATCGTACTCCGTGGACCCATATCATGTCTCTATACTCACGCCATGTCTCAAAACACACGTGCGAGCCTATTTAATCAGTGACACACAGTCTACCCGAGCTCCAAGCACGGCTCATCGCATGTTCTCATAAAAATCAGTGGGGGGTGCGAGCGATGCTCCAGCACTCTCGTCAATTCAAGTAAAACTAGTGCAAGCTAAGCTCTAGCACTCTCATCAAATCATGTAGAAAATCTGGTGCGAGTTAGACTCTTGCACCCTATCACGAAAATCATGTAAAATCTGGTGCGAGTTAGACTCTAGCACTGTGTCACGAAAATCATATATATATATAAAATCTGGTGCGAGTTGGACTCTAGCACCAATGCATGTAAAACTCTAGTGCGAGCTCTCGCTCCAGCACTAATGCATGCATCACACAACTCAAAATATCGTGCGAGCTGAGCTCTGGCACGTCACATGTCAATAAAAACACGTAGGCAGCTCTGTTTCCTTAAAACAGTTTTTCAAAACAATTTCATCGTTGAAACTATGAAATGCTGTGCATTTTTCTTTCAATGTTAGCCAGCCTACTCATGCATGCATCAAAACACCTCCAGAACGAGCAGGAACCTTTTGTTCTTACTCCTCCTAATTTTTCCTAAATTTGTAAATTTTACCCTTAATAAGGGTATTTTGGTAATTTGCCCATTCGGGGCACTAAAATTATTAACTTACTTCTAGACCCTTCATATAATTTAAAAGACTGCATATGACTTTGAAATTTCGTAAAGTTACCTCTAGCAGTCCGCAGAATTCCCTTACCTTATTTTTCTGTAGAGTATGACCTTTCCTTTTCCACTGCTGTCTCATCACGCAGTCCGATCTGCTCCCAATCCAATGTCCAAAACTGCGTATAATTATTCCTCAGGTCAGATATCATACAATTTAATTGTATTTAATATTTTTTGGGCTTAATTTAAATCATTGGGCCCATTTACCTCTATTAGGCCCGATTGCACCTTAATGGGCCTTAATCGGCCTTAAGCCCATTTTTCACTTAATTTTCACGTTATCGAGGCCTATTGGGCTCATTGGGCCCACCAACAATTTATTGGGCATCGTTCTAACTTTCGAATAGCTCAATTTATTATTTACAACAATTTATCCGACTTTTCAAAATTTAATTTAATTAATGCGGAAATTAAATCCGAAGCATGCATAACGATGCAAATTGTCGTAAATAAGGGTTACTTACCCGAGATTCCATGCTAGCTCGCAAATCGAGGCTGTCTCGAGCTCTCGTTGGATGCCAATTGTCGAGCTACACAATTTCATAAATTTTCGGGTAA
Organism: Firmiana major; assembly: GCA_033439115.1. Lineage (NCBI taxonomy): Eukaryota > Viridiplantae > Streptophyta > Magnoliopsida > Malvales > Malvaceae > Firmiana > Firmiana major. The sequence continues at coordinate 30,525,422 of CM065913.1, read as the reverse complement.
ATTTTCAGTCGAAAATTAATTAAATTAGATATTCCAAAATTCAAATCGATCAATTTCGACCGCTACTGACTTACCTGTAGCTCGATTACATCGCTGAGATTTTTTTTCAATTTTTTTCTTTTTCTTTTTCCCTTTTTCTCCTTTTTTCTTTTTCCTCATTGGCTGAACCGGTTCGGTCCGGTTCAGACCCGGTTCGGACCGCCGGTTCACCCCGGTTCACTCCGGTTCGCTCCGGTTCAAGGCCTTGCTGGTTGGTTCTCCGTCGGCTTCCACCGCCAGCAGCTCCGCAAGGTTGTCCGCAGTTCGGATCTGGTCTCGGTTTCACCCAAGTCCGCCGAAAAGTCGTCGGTCCGACCTCCTCTCTCTCGGCCGTCGAAACTCATTTTCGGTCTTGGTCGTCGCCGACGATTTCGGCCGTTTCGCCAGCTGCTACCGGTCTCAAAATGACCGGCTCCTCCTCCTGAACTCGTAGGTGGCCTCCGTTCAAGCCCAGCCACCGTAGATCGCCGGGAATCGGGCCGTTTCTCCCTCTATTTTTCCTTCCTCCAATCGGCGTCTTCCGACCTCCAAACGGCGCGTCTTCGGTGGCTGAAGGATCGTCGGCCTCTCCTCTTCCTCCTCGGCTCCTCGTCGGGAATCGTCGGTCGCCGGTGGTGGCTCGTCGGTCTTCCTCGAGTTCGGCTCCGTTTTCCCGTTTCTTTTCTTTCTCTCTCTTCGACATTTCAATCTGATTCTCTTTTTTTTTTATCAATTAACTAATTAATTAATTTATTTATTTATTATTTATTTTTATTTTATTTATTTTATTAATATTTTTAATCATTAAAATACATTAAAAATACTCAAATATCTCTTAAAATTATTATTTAATTCTAAATTCATTTCTTTAATTTTATTTAATTTATTTTAACCATTTTCGGTATATTTTTCGATTATTTTTGGGATTATATTTTCGAACTAAAAATCCCGATTAATTCTCATAAATTCATATCTTGATCAATTTAACCCGAAATTTAATTATTTCTTCGTTATTGATCAAGATTCTCAAATCCATTATTTTTAATAAATTTTTCTCATCGAATTTATACCGATTTTCGATCTTTTGACCATTTTGCCCTTCAACTGTTCGAGAATTTCATTTTCAATCCTTTTGCATATTTAATTTCGTGTTTTAACTAAAATCGGGTCTTACAATATTAGATGTTGATTATAACCTATAAGGAAAGTGGTGATGCTTGAATCAAGCCAAAACTAATTGCATTCTTTTATGGATGATTAATAGATGAAATCTTTGATAGTTAAATGGTATGTCAATATGATGGAATGTATGGTAATCACATCATACACTTATGAATGAGACTAGGACAAGAAGAAATCACAACAAAGTTGATCAATAAGATTAACAAAAGTGATTAGGTGTTACACTGATCATAAACAAATATGGGTAAGGAAAAGAAAATTTTAATCTATTTTTTGCTGAAACGGGATGTTACATAGACTACATTCTTAATATAAGTGTAGTTATTATAGTCATAGTACCTAAAATATGAAAAGTTATATAATTTAATAAGAATTAATATTCAATACACCATTAGTGAAGTTTGTTGACTCTACAAACGATGACGACACATGTCATCTAAAAATATTAAGAAAATAAAAGACAAATAAAATAAAATGAATGTTATTATCTTAACTTCACTTGTAAAATTAAAAAACTTCACTGACAATATATATGATAATTATTCATTTTAAAAATCATACTTAAAAATATTAGGCAGTTCACGAAAATTGTAATTAAAGTTTTCATATAATTATAATCTATGAGATTTTTTTAATGGTATAATTAATGCAATCTTTTTCTAGTGCCTAAGAAATGTTTAGCACGTGTGTTGACTTTTGGCTTGAACTTTTAATTAATATCAATTGGCAATCTCCATTATTGCCCGACAAACGTGTTTTGTATTGAAAATTGCTCTTGAGAACATTTTTCCACTGGACAAATCCTTATTCATTAGAATTTGAATGGAACTCGTCCCATCACCAGGCTTAACTCTCGGAATCCTAGTTCTGTCTATAAATTTTTATTTTTATTTTTTTATTTCATAAAAAGATAATGGGAAAAATGAGGTGCAAATTTTGATTTAACAATTACTAAACTAAACTTTAATTACTATCCATCTTTATTTTTTTTCTTTGTTTCAAAAAATAGTTGCACATAAATTCTACCTCAACTCGCCATATATTTCTCATAGGATTTAGAAGTTTTTTAACATCGACCTTCATCTTACATTATGTTTGGATTGAGAATAGATAAGGGGAAGGAAAGGAAAGCAAGCATAATATAGAAACCTTTAACTTTTTTTGTTTTTGGGTAAGATTTTAAAAATAATAAATGAAAGGGTGGTGGGTTGAGAATTCCTCCCTTTCTCTCAACAGTTCCATCATCCATTTATTCTAATTTGGAGGAAATGTTAGGGAAAAGAAATGAATAAAAAATTTTAATTGTAAACTAACATTTATACCTTTAATTTTTTTAATTTCTAAATAATCATTTATAATTATTTGTCTCTTATAACTTATTTATCAATTTTTTATTTTTATTTCTATTTGTATCACAAATAGATTTTATCATTTTATTATTATTTTAAAAATCTATTTTATTTTATTTTATTTTATTATTTTAAAGCATTGTTGCTTGAATACTCTGTAACTACATTGATTCTAATGTAACAATTATCACTTGGAAAAGTTGAAGATAAAAATAAAATTTTTTTACAATAAAAAATAAAGTACCTTACCATATACCAAAAATTTATTTTTAATCAAATCAATAATCAATATAAATTATTATTTTATTTTATAAAAAAGGTTATGTTCGGAAAAAATTATTACTATGAATTATTTTCTTTTATTTTTCCACACTTTTACCAAACAATGGTTCTTAAGATTTCTTTTCTTTCCTTTCTTTTATTCATTTTAACAATCCAAAAAAGAGATACATACCCTTTTATTTGCTTTATTGACCTTCACTTTACTTTCCTTTCCTTTCTTTACTAATACATATTCAACCAATGAGATATTGACTTAGTTGTAAAGAGAAGATTTGGAGATTTTGATGTCTCAGATTTGAGTTTCACCAAATGTGAGATTAAATTTAGTTTGTTATAATTATTTATATTTAATAGTTTATTTAGTTACTACAATATAATATGTTAATTATGATTGTTATTTACTGATTTATTGAATATAATATGCTAATTATAATTATAAATTTGAATGGAATGTACCCTTCAAAATATATTTATCCAAACATGTAAACTCCTGAAATTTTTCTGAATTCGACTCGAGCATTATTCGATTTAAATTTAATTTACTTTGCTTACGAATAATTAAATTAATCATGTCGGGAAAAGCGATATATGGTTAGACTGATAACTCTGTTAAAAATCTGAATTATGAAAATAAACTAATAATAAAAATAATAATAGTAACGATAAGATAAACAATATGTATATATAAATATACATTTATTTCGATTATATAAATGTATATATAAATGTGTATATATAAATTTATTTTGATGATATAAATGTATATATATATATATATATATATAAATGTACATGTAAATTTATTTTGATGTAAATGTATATATAAATGTATATAAATTGATTATAGTTTGATTTTATAAATATACATTTATTTTATTATACAAACGTATATATCAATTTATTTTGATATAAATGTATATGTAAATATACATTTATTTTTATTATATAAATATATATATAAATATATATATATATATAAATTGTTTTTATAAAAAAATAATAATAAAAAAATATATGTAGAGAAGGAGGTTGGCATGGGAGAATCGGGATCAACCCACCTGCTCTGCCAAAGGCAGAGCACTTGCTCCCCCAATCTCCATCATGTCAGACACTCATCATCATTCACTACCCATCCCCTGCACTGAACAATGAAATGAAACCACGAAAATAAGTGGGTAAGAGACATAGGGAGAGAGGGGGGAGAACTGCCGATTACAAGAGAAGGGGGAGGGTTTACCTTGCTTCGTTGCCACTACTTACCATCACCTTCAACACGCCCCTACTGCATCCTTCTTAAGTCCATCGTTAACTTCATGAACATAACACCCCGTGAAGCTCACCTCGCACATTGTCCCTGTTTGAATACATCGTCCCTACCACCTCACCATACCGTCTGCTTTGTAAACTGATGGTGGTCCTATCATCAAAGTCCACGTGTACAAGGATCGACCAATCAGAAACCGCCACGTGTCAAACACAATATAAGCCGCGTGGCTGTTAGATGGACAATAGAGTCCGTAGGCGGCAGAGTCTATAGGCGATAGAGTCTCCACGCGACACAGTAGGTTGCGATAGACCTTTACCGCATGGACCGCGATAGACCTCTACCGCATGGATCGCGACAGAGCTCTACCGCATGTACTGCGACAGAGCTCTACCGCAGAGACCGCAGCCGAGGTTCACGGAAACTCTGCCGCATGTCGAACTCACCCGCAAGTCATCCAGCTCCAAGTCGCGACAGAGTATCTAATGACTCTGTCGCAATCAGACACGCGCCTAGGCCTCAGACCCGAACCCTATAATTACGGGCCCGAAATGCCCTCAAACCCGGATAGAACGTGAAGCCCGATTCGACCAGGGAGAAACCTATAAATACACCAGGTAAGGACTCAGAAAAGGGAGGAAAAAATTGAATCTCTTTTATTCTGCTTAAACAGATTTCCTTTCTCCTATATACAGAAACTCAGCTTTCTAACTTAATCATCGGAGTGCGCGTGCAGGGACAGATCCCTGCGTCTCTCTGATTTCCGTTGTTTTTGCAGAAGATTCGAGGCACACGTGGAAGAAATTGCATCAACATCATCTCTTTGTCGTTTAGCTCAACGTCAATACGTGGAAAGCATCACCCCGTTGTCGTTTAGTGCAACATCAATTGGCACCGTCTGTGGGAATCAGAACAAAAAGTCAGATTTCCTATTAAAATGGTGAGAACACGTTTTACAGCAGAAAATACAGGGGAGCAAAATTCTGTGAGTCCCCCTATCAGGTCAGAGCAAGGACAAAGGCAGAAGGAAAAGGGTGGCAGAGGGGCCTCGGTTTCTCTGGAGGAATTTGAGACTCTGAAACGTCAGAATGAGGAGACGACGACAGCGTTGAAGGCTATGGTGAACTTTTTCAGAAACGCTCTCCCGCAGTTTAGCTTACCCCCTGAAGTGCAGCAGATGGTGGGGGAATACATCCCGAGGCAGACCTACGAGAGAGGTAAACCCTCCACCATGGTGAATGCTGGACAAGGGGAAGGAGCGCAAAATACTGCCACTGGACTGATTCCGCACTCTACCACTTTTCAAAGGAATCACCCTGTGGCAGGGTTACGAGAAGTGAATATTACCGCAGACCCGACCGGACAGAGTTCTCCCGCAGCAGATAGGCGGTAGAGCTCACCCGCGGCACATAGGCGGCAGAGTTCTCCCGCAGCAGATAGGCGGCAAAACTCACCCGCGGATCGCAGGCGTCAGAGTTCTCCCGCAGCAGATAGGCGGAAGAACTCACCCGCGGATCGCAGGCGTCAGAGTTCTCCCGTAGCAGATAGGCGACAGAGCTCACCCGCGGATCGTAGACGGCAGAGTTCTCCCGCGACAGACAGGCGGCAGAGTTCTCCCGCGGCAGAGTTCTCCCGCATGGTGCAGTACTTCTCCAGTGGAGTTGGAGTATGAGCTAGAGGATCATAGGTCCGGGGAGCGACGAAGACAGAAGAGTCCTGACCCCTAAGACTGCTTCGAAGGTACAAGGTCAAATCCCAGAATGGGAGGTGCTGGAAGGGGTGCTTACCAGTCGGACTCTTCTAGACCCGAAGGGAGGGGAGCATACTCGGTTCAAGGGTCGAAAAATGTGGAGAAAGTTGTCCAAAGGATTTTGGAAAAGAGGAAACTGGTGTCTCCGGATGATAGTCAAAGAAGGAGAATTTCGTTCAGTCCAGAGATCATGGACAAACCTTTGCCGAAGAAGTTCAAGATGCCTTCTATGGCCACTTACACAGGCAAAGCAGACCCATACGACCACATACAGAGTTATGAGTCCCTCATGTTGCTGCATGGATGGGAAGACGAAATTATGTGCAGAGCCTTTTCGCTTACATTATTCGGGCATGCTCTGAAGTGGTTTAATAGGTTGAACGAAGGTTCTATCTCATCCTTCGACCAATTGCGAAATGAATTTTTGCAAGTCTTCATGATCAATAGCTAGAGAAAGAAGGACGCTACTTACCTACTCACTCTTAAGCAAGGGAATAAAGAATCCTTGAAGAGCTACGTAGATCGTTTCCGAGATGCAACCTTGGAGGTGAAGATCTACCGGTAGGAGTAGCCATGGCTGCAATGTTGCAAGGGACGGGATCTGAAAAGTTGTAAGAATCCCTCTTCCTCGAACAGCCGGCGACACTTTCTGACCTGTTTGTCAGAGCCAATAAATATGTGGCTCAAGAGGAAGTAATGAAGATGGTACCGCCCCGGGAGACAAGGGAAGGAAAAAAGAGAGAGAGAGAGATGTACCTGAGAGAAGCTCTCCAAGACCCGTTAGATTGGACAAGGCCCCTAGGCTCAGGTATGAAGGTTATACCAGATTGAATGAGCCTCGCACCGCGATACTAGCAGCTATCGAAGAGGCAGGATTGTTGGAATTCCCCAAGAAGAAGATTGGAGATGTAGGACGAAACTCTGATGCCTACTGCGAATTTCATTCTGCTCACGGTCACCCCACGGAAAGATACAGAGACCTGATGGATCAGCTAGAAAGACTAGCTAGAGAGGGGAAAATCAACCGCTTCCTGTGGAGAAGTGAAAGACCCCGTTATCCTCCTCGCGATCGAAGGAATGACCGTCCGCGAAATGTGCCAAATAATGATAACGGAAGAAATAGGCCAAGGAATGAAGCGTTTAGGCCTATCCCCCAGGGCAATCAGCCAAATAACGAACCTACCGTCTCGACAATAAATGTTATTGCAGGAGGGGAATTGATGGTGGGAAACTCCTCTGCTTCCCGTAAAAGTTACGCGAGGCAAGCGTATCAGGTTCATGTTGTGATGGAAGAGAAAGCGGATGAAGAACCTATCGTGTTCACTCCGGCAGACAAGGGTGACATTGTCATGCCCCACGATGATCCCATGGTAATATCCGCAGTGGTGGCGAAACATCCGGTGAGCAGAATCCTAGTCGATAACGGGAGTTCGGTGAACCTAATCTATTGGAATTGCTTCAAGAAAATGAGCATATCCGAAGATAGGTTAAGACCTGTTATGACTCTGCTGTACGAATTTACGGGTGAAAGGGTGAAGGTGGCCGGGTCCATAGAGTTGCCTGTGACTCTGGGAGAAAACCCGAAGGATGTGACCCGACAGGTATTGTTCATGGTAGTGAGGTCAACCTCAGCTGCTTACAACATGATCCTGGGAAGACCTGTACTGAATGATATGAGGGCGGTGATATCCTCTTGTTACCTGTTAATGAAGTTCCCTACTCCCAACGGAGTTGGGCAAGTACGAGGAGATCAAAGGAGGGCCTGTACTTGTTATATCGCTTCTACCGCTAGCAAGGGAGTGCAGAGAAAGGAGACTTTGTGCATAGATGACCCGCCCAAGCCTCAGCCTGTAGAGGAAATGGAAGCCATTGAGCTAATCAGGGGGGATGGAGAGAAGAAGGCATTCATCGGGACTCAGCTGAATGAACAAGTAAGGAGGGAGATAGTTGAATGCCTAAGGAGGAACTCGGATGTTTTCGCTTGGACCCCGGCTGACATGCCCGGGATTAATCCCGAAGTGATTTGCCATGAGCTTAATGTCTCGTCCGGGCACAGACCCGTTAAGCAGAAGAAGAGGAATTTTACCCCAGAAAGACAAAAGGCAATCACTGAAAAAGTGAATAAACTCTTAGAAGCCGGATTCATTAGGGAGGTCCACTACCCTGAGTGGCTGGCCAACGTAGTAATGGTGAAGAAATCCAGTGGGAAGTGGCGAATGTGTGTAGATTTCACTGATTTGAATAAAGCCTGCCCTAAAGATTCGTACCCCTTGCCCCGGATAGATAGACTGGTGGATGAAACGTCCGGATATGAACTCCTCAGTTTTTTAGATGCCTTCTCCGGATATCACCAAATTATGCTTCACCCAGAAGACGAAGAGAAGACTTCTTTTATAACCGACGATGGAACATACTACTATCAGGTAATGCCGTTCGGTTTAAAGAATGCTGGAGCCACATATCAGCGAATGGTGAACAAAGTGTTCAAAGATCTTCTGGGAAATACCATGGAAGCCTATGTGGACGATATGATCATCAAGAGCCGAGCGGGAGAGTCTCACGCTCATCAGATGTCCAGGGTATTCGAGGTACTGAGGAGATTCAATATGAAGCTAAATCCCGAAAAGTGCTCATTCGGGGTGAGATCAGGGAAGTTCTTAGGTTTCATGATCACTGACAGGGGTATTGAGGTAAATCCTGAAAAGGTACAGGCGGTTATCGACATGAAACCCCCAACCACCGTGAGAGATATCCAAAGGTTGACAGGCAGAATAGCAGCTCTGAATCGCTTTCTGTCAAAGTCCGCAGAAAGGAGCTTGCCATTCTTCAAAACTCTGCGGGGAGAAAAGAATTTCGAATGGACGGGAGACTGTCAAAAAGCTTTTGAAGACCTCAAAGAATATTTGAAGCAGTTCCCTTTATTGACAAGACCTTTGGAAGGGGAACAATTATATATGTACTTGGGAGCCGGTGATTTCGCCGTCAGTGCGGTGCTACTGAAGAAGGATGAAATAGTGTACCGCCCCATCTACTATGTGAGCAAGGTATTGTTGGACCCGGAGACCCGTTATCCGCTGGTCGAAAAGCTAGCATTGGCCCTTGTGATGGCATCGCGTAAGTTGCGCCCTTATTTTCAGGCACACCCCATCACTGTCTTGACGGATCAACCGTTAAGACAAATCCTTCAGAAGCCTGAACACTCAGGGAGACTAGTGAAATAGGCAGTGGAACTTGGAGGATATGATATCACGTTCCAACCCAGGCAGGCTATCAAAGGTCAAGCTCTAGCAGACTTTATAGTAGAATGCACTAGCCCGAGCGACAGCGGTGGAAGGGAAACTCAACCATGGTTACTGTATGTCGACGGGGCATCAAGTGCAAACGGAAGTGGAGCAGGTGTAGTCTTGGTATCGCCAGAAGGAAAATCCCTGGAATACTCCTTACGGTTTGGGTTCCCCAGTTCGAACAACATAGCGGAGTATGAGGCTTTGATAGCCGGGATGAGGCTGGCAGAAAAGCTACAGGTTCACCACTTGATAGCACATAGTGACTCTCAATTGGTGGTAAACCAGTTTAACGGGCAATATGAGGTTCGAGAACCAATGCTGGCCCCTTACCTAAAGAAAGTCCAATCTCTGGCTCAGACTTTTAAGAGCTTCCAGCTAATACAAATTAATCGGTCTGAAAACACACACGCAGATTCATTGTCCAAGTTAGCTTCTTCCAATGAGACAGGAGTAAGAATAGTGAAAGTGGAGAGGCTCGAACGGCCTAGTATTGAAGAGGTCGAAGTGTGTGACATTGAAATGGGAGATGACTGGAGATCCCCATTCAAACAGTATCTCACCGAGGGTACACTCCCCCAAGATAAGGACGAGGCTCGTCGCTTAAGGATACAAGGGGCGAAGTTCACGCTAATCAACGGGGAACTATACAAAAGGGGATATTCATCACCCTTGTTAAAGTGTCTGGGGCAGGAGCAAGCAAATTATGTCCTAGCTGAAGTACACGAAGGAATTTGCGGTGAACACTTAGGAGCTAGAGCCCTTGCTGCTAAGATACTGCGATCGGGATTCTACTGGCCGATATTGAAAAAAGATGCAATGGACAAAGCCCGCAAGTGTGACAAATGCCAAAGGTTTGCGCCAATAACGACAGCCCCAGTGACTCCCTCCCAGGGTACGATACAACCAATTCCTTTCGCACAATGGGGGTTGGACATTCTAGGGCCTTTCCCATTAGCCACGGGCCAAAGAAAGTTTCTGTTAGTTGCCACCGATTACTTTACAAAGTGGATTGAAGCGAAGCCTTTAGCTACAATCACGGAGAAGAAAGTGGAGGCGATGGTGTGGAAAGACATTATCTGTCGGTTCGGAATCCCACGCATCTTAAATGCTGACCATGGAAAGCAATTTGATTGTAATGCCTTCCGTGGATTCTGTAAGCGCCTCAACGTTCAGCTAAGGATTTGTTCTGTGTCGTATCCTCAAGCCAATGGACAGACCGAAGTCAGTAATCGGATTATTCTTCATGGGCTGAAGACCATGTTAGACAAAGCTAAGGGAGCATGGGTGGACGAATTGCCTAGTGTTTTATGGGCATATCGTACCACTAGTCGGGTGTCGACCGGAGAAACGCCGTTCAGCCTCGTATACGGCGCTGAAGCATTGATCCCCGTGGAAATTGGAGCACTGTCACCCAGGATGGTGCCTTTAGTAGAAGAAGAAAATTCACAAGCACTAAGAGAAAGCCTAGATCTGCTTGACGAGCATAGAGAAGCTGCGGCTATTCGGTTGGCATCCTACCATCAGAGGGTAGTCAACTACTATAACAGCCGAGTGAGAGATAGACCGATGTCCGAGGGGGATCTGGTGCTTAGAAAATCACATATCACGAATGCCTTAAAGGAAGACGAAAAATTCAGAGTCAATTGGGAAGGTCCATTCAGAATCAAACAAAAGATTGGGCCCAACACCTGCATCCTGGAAACTCTGCAAGGGAAGAAAATAGGAAAAACATGAAACTCAAATCACTTAAAATTATTGTTCTTTTATTGTGTCTCCTGCTTTTATATATCTAAATCTTGTGACAGGATTTAGACAAGCCGTAAGAGCCTGAGGCGCTATGCGTCACTGTGGCCAGGCGTAAAAATCATATGAGCCGTAAGAGCCTGAGGCGCAATAGCGTCACTGTGGCCAGGCGTGAAAAACAGACGAGCCGTAAGAGCCTGAGGCGTAATAGCGTCACTGTGGCCAGGCATAAAAATCAGATGAGCCGTAAAAGCCTGAGGCGCTATGCCTCACTGTGGCCAGGCGTAAAAATCAGACAAGCCATAAAAGCCTGAGGCGCTATGCGTCACTGTGGCCAGGTGTGAAAGATCAGACGAGCAGTAAGAGCCTGAGGCGCTATGCGTCACTGTGGCCAGGCGTGAAAAATCAGAAGAGCCGTAAGAGCCTGAGGCGCTATGCGTCACTGTGGCCAGGCGTGAAAAATAGAAGAGCCGTAAGAGCCTGAGGCGCTATGCGTCACTGTGGCCAGGCGTGAAAGATCAGACGAGCCGTAAGAGCCTGAGGCGTCATGCGTCACTGTGGCCAGGCGTATAATCAGAAGAGCTGTAAGAGCCTGAGGCGCTATGCGTTACTGTGGCCAGGCATGAAAGACCAGACGAGCCTTAAGAGCCTGAGGCGCAATGCGTCACTGTGGCCAGGCAATGGAAATATAAAGGCCGTAAAAACTAAAGACGCACTCGCGTCGTGGTAATCAGGCCTCAGAAAACGGTATGTTTATATGAAAAATTCTTTCTGAAAATATATCTTTCTATCAAGAATTGGGGAGCATACACGAATATTCATCATACACGAATATTCAAAACACGAATATTCAAAACAAATATACAAGTAAGATAAATAAACAGACACATGATGATAAATGATAAATAGAAGAGCAATGCGATACGAAGCATGAACAGAATTTGGATTCCATTTCATTCAAGAAAATCTTTACAAGTACATCTTTACGAGTACATCCAACAAAAGCAAAAAATCAAAGTCACAACAAAACGACAGAATATTCAAAAAGAAAAACAACAAAAACAACAATTCAATCTGCAGGAGGAGGCTGGGGATCAACTGCCGACGGACCCTCGCTCTCTAAAGACTGCTGACCATCCTCCCCATCCAAGTCGAGGAGAGCGCCAATAGGTTCGGGAGCATCGTCCAGGTTCACAAGCTTCCAAGGACCGGTGAGGTTTGCAAGATCATCTTGGGCAGTCCTCTTAAAAAGCTCATCTGCAGGTTCGGCCCCCGGTTCATACTTAGTCCAATCAGGGGCCTCGAACAGCATCGCCTCGTCTGTATATTGGAGCTCGGGGAATTCTTCGCCTTCCCTATGCTTCTCTAACCAGGATCGAGCAAGGTAAAATCCATATTTCACATATGGATTTGAAAAATCCTCCTTTCGCCTCAAGCAATCCCTAGAAAGATGGTACTCCTTCACAGCTTCCGCCCTAATGCTATCAATCTCCACTTGAGTTAGAGAAGGAGTAGCCCGACTTTCTAGATCGGTGACATACTGCTCAAGCTCCTGATTACGATCGATTAAGGACCCGTATTTGGACTGCATGCGATCCAGTTCGGCTTGGGCCTCTTGAAGATCTTCATGAAATTTTGTAGACCTAGCCGTCTCAACAAAAAGATCCCCTTTGGCCTGGTTCAAATCTTGACGTGCCTTCGAGAGCTGATCTTCCAAGTTCCGTACCACATCTGGAAGTCCGGACAAGTTGTTAACAGTGTTCGACAGCTCCATGACCTTGTCCTTCAACTCCCGAATTTCCTTATCAGCTCGCTCCCAATAGGCTCGATGTTGAGCATTGTTGGCCACGGTCCTCTGAGCAAGCTGAAAAGAAATACAAAAAGTCAAACTCAAAAGTACAGCAAAAAGAATTTAAACGAAGGAGAATGTGAAAATTACCCTTAGCGCCTCCATATCGGCCAAGTCTTCTCCCTCCGGATAATTCCTGAATATTCTAGCTTCGTCCCTCGGGAGAATACTGGCCCAACTCAGTCGAGAAGCCACCCCGAGAGAATCCAAGGTATCGTTGTCGCGAACTCCCGGGTAAATCCGAAACTCGGCCCCCCTCATGATATAACCACCGTCCACAGGGTAGGACCTCTCATTAATAGGGCCTATCCTCGAGAGAATTAGCCTAGTCCCCATTGACGGCTCGATGTACAAGTGCCTCCGGTTCTTTCGCTGGGACGAAATTATGTTGCATTTAGCGCGCTCTTCAGAACGAGACCGTCCAGATGAACCGAAAGCCCCCCGGGAAGAGGAAGGAACTCTCCCCCTATCCCGAGAGGGATCCCTTTGTTTTGGAGGAGGAGGAGGCATCACTTGCCTAGAAACGGGTGGGGTCCGAGACCGAGGCAACGGAGGCGGGACCGGTGCCTCGCTAAGAACATCATCAGCTAAACGAAGCCTCTTTCTAGTGGAATCACTAGACGGACCGCCCTCCGAGACTTAACGCGCCAAAGATCGTCGAAAGTGACTCATTTCTGCAAAAAAGAAAAAGAACAAATAAGTGGTCAAAAACATAGTCAAAACGACAAACGATAAAAAAACATGAAAAAGTTACCATCAGGAGAATCAAAATGCTCCTGAACGGACTCTATGTTTATCATATCATCGTCAGGAAGAACCATGAAAGTCGAACCAAATCCCTCCCAGTCATTTAGATCGTCTAAAAGCTCACTGTCAGGGCTAGATTCTACATTCGTACTCCCTATATCCTTTTGTGGCCTTAAAACTTCAGGGTTCAACTCAGGGGGAATTGAGGAAGGAGGATCCGAGGAAGGAACAGAAGGGGCAACAGTAGGGACGGGACCCACACCCCAGCCAGCAGATATCAAATTCTCATTCGATAAAAGACTGTCAAGACTAATGAGATTATTGACCAATAACCTATTGACGTCTGAGGACAACTGTTCCCTAAGTGTAGAAATCCGGGGGCCCTTGGGGATTTCACGCCTAGCCTCCCAATGAGTAGGAAAATCCAGGCCCCCAGGAGTCTCCACAATAAGCCATTCTGATTTAAAATCGTGAAGCTTATTTACGGGTTTTTCGAACAACCTGTTTTCAAATCCAGGCTTGTACACCCACTGAAGCGAGTAAGGAACTAAGCCGGGGCTACCTCGAAACCTAAAAAAGGCATCAAGAAGGGGAAGAGACGGAGAAACGCCCCTCAGTCGGCAGTGCATGGTAAATCCTACCAATTGCATCCATGCATGAGGATGCAGTTGTCCAGGGGCTATCCTGTGCGTCCTAAGGAAAGAAGCCCTGAAGTCGGATATTGGGAAACGGAGTCCTAATTCTAAGGATGCCCTAAAAATGACTATTCCGTCAGACACACGACGTATGTCATTTTCTTGAGGGTTTGGAAGCCTATAGGAGTATCCTTCGGGCAAAGGAAACCTAGACATAAGGTCTTGGATGTTGGCTTCCTTCAAAATCGACTTGACTCCTAGCTCTATATGCTTCCCCACACCATGACCGGCCATTTTTGAAAGTTCAAGAAAAATCACGAAGGAAAACTACTGGCGACAGAGTTTACCTAACAGAGAAGCAGGAAGACAGTAAACTACAGTCTTAAGAGTGTTTGCAACAGCAGAACGGCAAACAAACACGAGGCGACAGAGTTTCAGTTCGCGCGGCAGACTAGCGACACAGTGATTCTTGCGCGACAGAGTGCGGCAGAGTGGCGATAGAGGTTCGGTTAACTAGCGGCAGAGTTGCGACAGAGTGTCGAGAGAATGTGCGGCAGAGTGGTGTTATGCGAGAGAACTCAGTGGATACTGTGACAACAGGGAGCTCATATATACAGAGAGAGACGCGGCTGCGTCGACACGCGCGCGGGGATCCGCACCTGCCCAGGAACAGTGAATCAGGGATCCTCTTTCGCAGGAAATATTCCTACCAAAGAGTGGGGAGCAATTGATGGTGGTCCTATCCTCAAAGTCCACGTGTACAAGGATCGACCAACCAGAGACCGCCATGTGTCAAACACAATATAAGCCACGTGGCTGTTAGAGGGACAATAGAGTCCGTAGGCGGCAGAGTCTATAGGCGATAGAGTCTCCACGAGACACAGTAGGTCGCGATAGACTTCTACCGCATGGACCGCGATAGAGCTCTACCGCATGTACACAATATGTAATCAATTTGGTATATTTATTTTAATATATTTATTAATGATTTTGATAATATATAGTTTAATTTTTTAAATAATATATTTACATGACATAATTTATTAAAAAAAATCATATGTTGATGCGAAATGACAATTATATATATTTATATATCTTATGATATTGATACTTTCTTCTTTCCGTGAGTCCTAGATGCGTCATAGATGAAAGCAATTTACTCTACCTTATTCCATATTCCATATCTTCCGAGCAAAAAAATTTATATTTTTTATTTCAAAATTTTTCCTAGAGAATCGTGGACAGGATCAGTAAGTGGCTAAATATTACATATAGACACAATAGAAGAACAAAATGAAAATTAATTTTCTTGTGATTCATAATTGAATATTAATTCAAAAAATTTGTCATAGTAAAATCGAAAAATATCAACTTTATTACAAGATTACATGATATCATGAGATATGTAATATCTTACAATAAATTGATGAGAAATTGAATTAGTAAAAAAAAAAACTGAAAAATATGTAAATAATAGTAAAGCAAGTCAATAGGGACACTTTACTACATTTAACTATAATTTTACTTAACTGATTTATCTAACTAACTTATGAAAATATTTTAAGAATATTTACTCATTACACTAATAACAATATCAAAATCAATTTTACGATCTCATAATTTTATGTTTATTATAATTTAACTGGATGTAAAAAATTATAATAATTTTACGTTTAATTATAATAATTCTATGCTTACTATCCTAATTTTACAACTATTGTAATAATTTTACGTTTTTTCTCATGAACTAATAGTTGTTTTTAAATTTTACGCTTACTCTTATAATTTATGCTTATTCTTATAATTTTGCGATTAATATAATTTGTTTTATACTTATAATTCTATCTTTACACTTACTATTACATCTATTAATATTAAATTTACACTTCTATTTTTATAATTTTACGTTTATTCTTATAATTTTATACTTCATGATAACAAAAGGTTTGATTTTGCTGAACAGTCGACTACCCCATGTTCATTGCTTCTGTTTGAGATTATGGCTTAGGCAGTCGACTTCCTAAGCATGGAACTCTACTGCCTCAGTTATATTTCACTTTTTAGTATCTTTTCCAACATAATATTTTTAATTCAATTGCATCAGCAATAAATCCAAAACTACCATAGTACAAAGTGAGAATCAATATTCACTAATAAAGGCAATGGAAGTATGAAGAACAAGTCCCCTCCCCTCCTTCCCAAAATCATAATTTCTAATCTAGTTTTATCAAACTTCAATTTGAGAAGCAAGAAAATCGCTTGAAAGATACTGATAAAACCATGGAAAAACACAATTGCAAGAAACATGAATGAAATTGTATGGGTGCGAATAAATTTAAAATTATCAATCTGTAAATGGATAATAAACTTCATATATTTTTAATTAATTATGGATTTAATGATAATTATTTAAAATTAATTGAATCGGTTATCAAATTATTACTTCTTTTTATAATTAAAATTAAATCAATGGTTTATATTAATTGTTGTTAATGTAAAAGCTTTTGTTCACTAACTTTATAATTTTACTCTTAATTCTAATAATTTTACATTTAATTATGATAATTTTACGGTTATTTTTGTATCTTCAAACTAATTCTAATAATTTTGTCTGTTCGCATAACTTTAAGCTAATTCTCATAATTTTATGTTTAATTCTAATAACTTTGCATTTAATTATAACAATTTTATACTCAATTTTAATAATTTTACATTTATTCTCGTAACTTTATAGGTTACACTAATTCTTATAATTTTATGCTTAATTCTCATAGTTTTCGGCTTATTTTCATAGTTTTATGTTAATTCTAATAATTTTACATATATTCTCATAATTTTACATTTAATTTTAATAATTTTATGCTTAATTATAATAATTTCAATTTTAATAAACATTGGAAATCAATTGATTATGGCATGCAACTATTCAAGAGTAAAATAAAGTTAGAAATTACGAAATTTACAGATAATCGATTGCTTTTTCTTTTAGTAGTCTACTGCTAAATATACTTTACAAATTAAGTCTCTTTTTTTTTTTTTTTTCGTTTTCTTTATAAAACGGTACGATGGTCCTTAGAAAAAGAAAGAAAGTTACATCTTGACGTCCCTTGTGTCCGCACCAAACACTTCACGTCACTTGAACAAGAAATGAAGCCAGTAGAGTTGGGAGGAGAAAGTTGATCTGAAAGGTAATTCGCTGTCGGTTACTCATTCTTGTTGAAGGCAAAGAACACTTGGTGCACCGTTGCTTGATCAAAGCACATTGCTTCGAGCTGTTATGATAGAACAGTTTTACTTTTACGCTTTTCTTAGTGTAAGTGAAAAACCGGATTTTATAAAAGAGGAATTGAAGTTTTTGGTATGCGTTCCGACGTGGCATTTAAATTTTAAATCATTTTAAAATAATGGTATTTTAAAATACATTAATTTAAAAATTAACAGTTTATAATTGTCTTGTTTGAATAAATATTTTTAAAAAAATTTGAATAGTAGAATTTGATGAAATAAAAATATAATTATAAAAAAAATAATATTATTATATATAAGAAAAAAAATGCAATATGGTTATAATTAGATATGTAAAAATGTATATATATTTATTAATAATGTAAAAAATAAAAATATATATTATATTTAAATAAAATAATATATTTTGTTTTTAATTTTATATTTAGTAGCGGACCATGTTTAACAAAGTAAGAGAATATATTGAAGAATTTTGAAAAATTACATATTTGTGTGGATTTTCAAGAGGAAATTTTAATAAATTATGAAATTCTTCAAATTTTTTTGATAAACAATACAAATTGAATTTTAGACTTTTGAATATTCTGAAAATGAATGTCTCTCTTGAAAACTCTCATCCAAACATTAGGAATTTGAAGAAGGTTAAATTGGTAATATACTCATATACTTTTATTAATAGTGAATATTTAATTGTAATTTAAGAAACTAGTTGAATAAATGCCCCAGTTAATATTTTTTTTTTTTACCTTAAAAATATAATCAATGGCCTAGATTAATTATTACTAATATAATGACTATTATGCATTGACATTATAATAAAGTTAAAGTCTTTAAATTTGTTGTAGAATTCCAGAAATTTAAAAGATTATTAATTTAAAGGATTACTTTATAAATTATTATTTTATTTTAAAAAATGTTTCTGTTAAATTTTCACATTCTTCAAACTCATCCAATAACTTTATAGCATTTAATTTTCTCAAAATCTCATTTTAATCGATAAACTCCTTAAAAATATATTTGCAAATATATCGTATGTAATTCTTGAAATAAAAATTTCAAACATGATAACATTTTAGCAAATTAATATATTATACTGTTTTTCTAGTTTTTCAGTATTATATAATATATCTTGTATTTTTATCAAATCGTTAGTTTATATGAGAGTTATGGCAAAATTTACGCTAGATTTCAAAATGAAATTATTAATTATTACAATAAAAGAATTTATTAATTTTCTATATTGACTTGAACTTATTTTATTAATTTAAAATAGATTGATTTTGAAGGTACTATTGACATTATAGTTGGTTCATTTATATGATTATTTTATTTTTTTTGGAAAAAGATAGAAGTTAAAACATGCTATGATTTTTTTTTTGGTACAATTGGAGTCTCTGGTTAAAAAAAAAAAAAATGGAGAATTCAAATGTTGATATTCCAACCTTAAACTTATAGAACTCCAAAATTTTAGGCCTTGGACATGGCTAATTGAACCATTACACACCTATGTTAGTATAGATACCGCATCACTCTAAGAATCTTGCTGATACTAATTCTATCCCAACCTTTCCGATGGAAAATAAATTTTATTAGATTCGTCCTTTGCTTTGTTTACCGACGATATTGAGCTAGAAATGGTTTGAATGTCATCAGCACTCCTACGGCCTCAACCATATTCAGGATGAAAAATACCAACTGAGTACCTGTAGTCAATAATTAGCTGCTAAGATTATATTGCATCTCAAAGTGTAAACCTGGTTTTAAAAGGTTTACTCTGTAACTGTTTTTTCAGCTCTTGCGTGGGAAGGACAAAAAAAGGTAAACACTCCTAGTCTTAGACTTAACTTCTCAAACAGTCAAAAAAAAAAAAAAAAGACCCTACACGTCTTAACCACGTTCATGTTAAGAATGCTCGGAGGTCACTTAGATTTTGATTAAGACTTCTAAATTATGGCAAATGAGATCGCCGTTTAACGGCAAAGAGGATATTTTGAAATTTTAAAGTCTTATATCCGAGTCAATTAATTATATATGAGCTTTAGTTTATTTACTAGCTTAGTTAATTATAATTATATACTAATTTATTTTGTAGAAATAAAAGTAATTTTTATTACCAATTAAAAGAATGTAGTATACAAATTATGATTATAAATTTTAATTAAAATGTTTTACTAAAAAAACTGCTAAATTATAATAGAAAAATTAATTACTAATGTGCAATTTGTAACTCACCGTACCTCTGATGCTTTGAGTTCCAATCACTTAAGACAAAATATAAAGAAGGTAAAATTATCCTCTAATTCTTATTTTTAAATTTTATTATTATTTTATTAAAAAAACATATATATTAAATGATTATTTTTTTTTTTAATTTTATCAAAATCGATCTCATTGCACATTTAAACTATCTTTTACTTTCACTTTCTCTAAAACGACGATAGGTTTGGAGTAGACTAATATAGATAGACCTGATATTAACATGCTTCCATATCTATTCTAACCAATTATTATATGTCAGAAGCGCATAACATATGGCGAGACATGAATTCCCCAAAACGAGACATGCGAAAAACTATACACAGAAAAACATTTGCTGAAAGTCCCTCTACCATGGCCTTTAGATTTTGGTTTATCATAAATCTTATCATAAAACAAGAAATTATGATTTGAAACTTCGTTGATTAGCATACCTGGAAGAAATGCAGCATCTTGACGCTTTTCGGCCCAAGAAAACCTGTGAAAAATAAGATTACGAGATTAACTATAACTAAAAGAAAAGGAAAACTACTTACAACATTATCTAAAAATGGTGAATGCTGGCGTACTAGTTCCATTCTAACTGCAAGTAGGGGAGAAAATCTAAAGTAAGAAACTTACAATGCACCTCCTCCTATTGGACCAGCTGTTTTGAAAAGAGACATTGCAGTCATGGCAATGCCATTAGCAGCTCCTCTTTGGTGTTGATCCTGTTTTTCCATATTTAATCATATTAGGTTGAGGTGTATTCTATTTCTATGTATAAAGAATAATTATGTAACAGAAGAGGAGATACTAGAATAAGGAAATTAAACTGTGTGAACCCAGAATGAAAGACTTACGACAGCTCGATTTTGCAGAATGAATAATCCAGTTGTGATTGATACCTGGTTAAGTCGAAAGACTTAATAGTTAGAAGGCAGATAAATTCGTAAGATATGCTTGACAAGGCTAAAGCTTTTGAACCCTAAATTGAAAGTACTAATCTAACAGCTAAATGATCGTTTCTGTGACAAGTTTGTGAAGATTTGAGGTTTCGTTCAGCCTCATTATTTTCGAATCATTTTTTTCATAAGTAGACATACACATAGACATACAGTTTTATAAGACCAACTTATTAGCTGTGCTTTACTATCTGGCTTCACACATTAAGCAAATAATTTTCTTTACTAGCTTTAATTATCTAGTTTTAATTCATTATAACTCTTTCCCAAACAGAATATCTGTTAACACTAGTGTAAAGATTCTGCAACCGTGAAAAAGGAGCTGAAAATAAAGTTTTAAGTATATTCACTTACCGAAAAAATATTCTTCATCATCGATGCACAATTTAATACCAAGCTAAGAGAGAACCCCGACAACATGGCTATGCAAGAATAACTTTGCAACAGAGGAATAGTTAAGACCTGAAAAAAAAAACTAATAAAATTTGAAACAAATAGATAAAAAAGGTTACATTAAATATTACAAGGTTTTGGAAACTTACACTTGCAATACGAGCCACCATTACAGGTCCTAGAATCCTCTCCACGTATGGATATAGGAAAAGTTGAAAGACAAAAAGGCTGAAACCTAGATGACGAAGAATTCATCAATGTCAAACCCTACTCGTTGGAAACAAATGTTTCATTAACATTTGGACATGATATTCAAAAGGAAACTATTAATGTAACAACAGGTAATGCAGTAAATAAATATCACATAATACATCTCATTATCATCTGAAACTCTTTCCGCTATCCTTATTTACTATGCAAATTCCTATCCTTCTTTTAAAATAAAAAATATAATCATAGATTTTGCGGAATTACTAAATCACTTTGTATTAGATGGAGAGTCCCAACCTCATATTCAAAGCCACAAAAAACTTTGAACTTAGTTGACATGGGATAACACCACATAATAAATATGATCATGCAGATTCATTTTTGTGATAGAAAAGCTTTTTATACTTTTGTCTCATCAAAACTTGATAGTTGACAGCTTACATGTGCAAGTGAAAAAGAGAAGGTACTTGCAGGAAAAAGTATTACTATGACCTCAAATATGCAAAAATATAGACATGGTACTTCGTATTAATCCGTAGAAAGCAATACCAACTTCTAGACTGCATAAATTAACAAGATCGTTGAAAAGTATATGAATTTATAATGAGGTTCTTAGAACGTAGCCAATGCCCTTGTTTTCAACTGAAGATTGCACTTAACAAGGTTTGGAATTCCAGGCCTAAGATGTGATTTGCGACTAAGAGAGGGGGGGGGGGGGGGGGGGGGGGGGGTTGTTGACATGCAATGTGAATACCTGAGATTGCAAGAACTTCTCCAACATCCTCAGTTGAATAACTCAAACCCCCATACATTCTAGGGCTTACTGCCCATAACGAAAATATCTGCAGAGTAGAGATTAACCGCAACATATGTCAATCATATTGATAGCGATATCTTGCTTACTAAACTATGAATATAAATATACTTGTACATATCAAAATTAAATGTGATTGTTACCTCAACGTAGGCCATATCATGAAGGGAGAAAACACAATAAACAATGATAGAGGACATTAAAGGCCAATTTTTTAGGAGGCTTTGTTTAGAAGTGGATTCTATTCCTTCATCTTCTTGTGTTAGTTCTTTTGTGCTAGCTTCAAGAGATGCAGCCTCCAAAGCGTCATATGAATCATCACATGGTCTATCGTTGTCATTGTGTTTGTGAAGTGTTTCCTACAATAACCAGATTTTTTTAGAATCAGCAACATCAAGCTATTAAGAGAACAGGAAAAGCGTTTTTTTTTTTTTTCCAACATAGATTTTAGAAAGTCATAATTAATTTGAGAGTTAATTTTTAATAAAATTTCTATTATATGATGACAATCTTAATACACAATATAATAAGAAAATCAGAAAATTAAACTTAAACAACTAGAACATGGGAATGACCAAGTTGTAATATTGCAGAGGCAGAGAATTGGTGGCGAAGATCAAATCTCAGATGATAAAGGCTGCACTCTGCTGGTATGTACAGGACAGGTTTTATTCAATCAAATGTAAAAGGACTCGTATTTTTTATCTATCTTTTGATTGAAGGTTGTGAAAACCAGGATAAGCATTCATTTTCTTTAGGATTATTTAATTTCAGCTTTGTTGTTTTGTTTTCTATTTTAAATAGATGTTGATATGTCTAGGATAGTTTTATTTAAATTTTGAGATAATAACCAAGTTATCTTTTGCTTGTATCTCTGATTTTTAGAATATTCTAGATATCTCTTTGAATATAGATACCTCAATTGAATAAAATTATCAAGTTAAACACATTGTTCACCTTACTTAAACACCCCTTTCTTTATGGTATCAAAGATGCACCTAGTCCTCTACAAAAGCCAAAATCCAGCATGACATCGAGCAAATAGACTTTTTCTGAGGTAACCTCAAGTTTCTTGGGTTCGACTTCTACTGTTACAACACCTTTTCACGCGCTAACAATATCTCGTCTTGGGCTATCTGAGACTTCTTCTTTGCCCATCACTAGATATAAACTCAATGGTCAAAATTATATCCAATGGTCTCAATCTGTTAAGATGTTCATATGTGAAAGAGATAAAAGATGACTTTCTCACTAGAGTTGTTGTCGCTCTTTCACATGAGGACCCGAAATTTAAAATCTGACGCTCAGAGAATAATATGATGTCCTGGCTCATTAATGCTATGGAGCATGTTATAGGCCAAGGCTTTATGTTCTACAAAATAGCCAAAGAAATCCAGGATGGAGCAAAGTTGATGTACTCAGATAAAGATAATACTGCTAAACGATTGAAGATCAAATGGCTCCTTCATAACTTAAGGCAAGTTGAACACTTTGTCACAACTTTTTTCAATTCCCTTAAATGCTGCTGGCAGTAATTGGACATATTCGAGGAGTACAAGTGGCACTATCCAGACAATAGCATCTTATATAAGAAAATTACATAGGAAAGGATTTATAAGTTTTGTTGGGTTCAACAAAGACTTGGATGAAATCAAAGGAAGAATACTAAGTCTAAAATCATTGTGTTCTATCCGTGAAGTATTTTTTGAGATATGGAAGGAAGAAAACAGGAAAAAGGCTACGATTAGCTAAACCACTCCCTCCGAAGGAGTAGACAGATCTACCCTTGTTATTAGAGGCAGCAATAGGTCAAACAAAGCAAAAAAAAAAAAATCATCCTTAGTGTGGACATTGCAAAAAACTAAGCCATGTTAAGGACAAATGTTGGAAGCTTCATGGGAAATCCGTAGATTGGAAACCATTGAAAGGATCTCTAGAAAACCACAGCTACAATGCCAAGGTTGAACAAGCCACTACAACAAAGCATGTTGTCGAGAATTTTGTCTTCTCAAAAGAGCAAATGGACCTCCTTCAACAATTAATTTGACAATTACAATCCAACCCCAACGTTAGCATAGGCTGTTTTGCCCGAAGAGGTAATTTTGTGGGTGCCTTTATTAATGTTGAACTTGATAAAGAGAAAGCATGGATTGTTGACTTTGAAGCATCAGATCAAATGCTTGGTAATGCCACTTTATTTCATGAGCTTCATTCATGTGGTTTAATAGTTGACATTGTAGACGGATCTTTGTCAAGTAGAAAGAGTGTTGGAACAATAGTGGCTTCTCAAAGTCTAGTCTTAAATTCTATTCTTTATATCTCTAAACTTAAATGTAATTTAATTTCGATTAATAAACTCACAAAAGACATGATTCGTGTTACTAAATTTTATCCTACTTGGTGTGAATTTTAGAATGGACTCGGAGAAAATGATTGACAATGCTAAAGAAAGGGCTAGACTACACCTTCCAAAAACTAACGTCTCTAAGTCCCAAAAACAGCCTGCAATGCTTTTCTTACACCGTATTTTCCTCCTCAATTCCCAAAAGAGTAGTGCTATGTCTTTATGGCATTATCGCATGGGTCATCCATCTTTTCAATATATAAAAAAGATGTTTCCATCCTTTCCAATATGAAATTTGTCATTTATCTAAACATACTCATGCTACTTTTTCAACCAACCATATAAGTCATCTTAGCCATATTCAATGTTGTTCATAGTGACACTAGAGGACTTTCAAGGGTTAAAAACATTATTGGATCTCGATGGTTTATTTCTTTCATAGATGATTTTACTAGAATTACTTGGATGTTTCTTATAAAAGACAAATATGAAACTTACAACAGATTTGAAAATTTTTATACCATAATCCAAAATCAATTTCAAACCAAAATAAAGGTCCTTCAAACTAATAATGCCAAAGACTATATCAACCTCACCTTAAAAAAAAAAAAGAAATCTTTTAGCCAATGGAATTATCCATAAAAACTTGTGTCCCACGATTAAATGAGGTAGTCGAAAAAAATAACTATCATATTTTATAGCTTTCTCAATCCACTTAATTTACCTACAGTGTTCCAAAACATTTTTTTGTGGAAACTGTTCTTATTGCCACGTATCTAATCAACCAAATGTCTTCCAAGGTGTTACGATTTCAAACGCTGTACCAATCATTCTTAGATTCCTACCATAAGTCAGATACCTAACTACCCTTCAACTTAAAACTTTTGGCTGCACCACCTTTATTTATATCCACTCCCCAAATCATGGCAAACTTGATCCTAAGGCTACCAAATGTATATTTCTTAGCTATTCATCAAATCAAAAAGGATAAAAATGCTACTCACCAATCACCCATCACTTTTACAATACCATGGATGTGACCTTTCTCTTGAACAACAACCATGCTACACAAAAGCTGATATTTAGCGGGGAGAAATGACATTATCAAACAACAAATATATCAATTTTTACTTCGCCTCACAATTACCCAATCACCCACATACTCTTCTCTCCTTAGATGGAGCCAATACTTCAAACAAAGTCAGAAATCCAGATCAAGGAGCTAATATCACCTGAAATTGAGCCAGCGACTTAGACTGAGATCTAGACCAAATAGCCAGCAAGCCAAAGCAAGCCTTCTGCAAGCTAAATTGTACTTTTTCAACTCCAAGTATATACATGGAGACCAAGGATTTGTGAGAAGGTAGAGTTCGATTCTACTCCTAAGCAAGACCATGATTTTGAACCAAGTTCCAAAAACCATGAACTTACATCAGTTAACATTAAAGTACTCCCTATTGACTTCGAGTTTGCCGATTTTGATGCTCCCATCGCAAAGAGGAAAGGAGTTAGGACTTGCAATTAGCATCATACTTCTTGTCATGTGAAACATTATCCTCTAAATTTAAGGTTTTCACCACTAAAATGTCCAATTGAGATTCCACAGACAATAGAAGAAGCTCTTAAGAAACTGGATTGGGAATAAGTAGTAAATAAGGAAATTCAAGTTTTGAGAAAGAGATGGTACTTGGGAAATGTTGAAGCTACCAAAAAGAAAAAACACAGTACGAAACAAGTGGATATTCAATGTGAAATATAAAGCTGATGAGAGTATCTAAAGGTATATGGCCAGGTTGGTTGCCAAAGATTACACTTAAACCTATGACATTGATTATCAAAAGGAATTTACTTTAGATGCTAAACTAAATACTATACGAGTACTTCTTTCTATTACAGCAAACCCAGGTTGGGAGTTACAATAAGTATATGTGAAGAAAGCCTTCCTTAGTAGACTTAGAGGAAGATGTGTATATGGAGGTTCCACCTGGATTCAAAGGAAAGCATAATCTGAATTTGGTTTGCAAGTTATGAAAATCTTTTTATGGTTTAAAGAAATCTCCTCGGGCATGGTTCGAAACATTCAACAGGGTACTCAAGCATCAAGGCTATCAATAAGGACAAGTTGACCATACCTTTTTCACTAAACATTCCCCTATAAGTAATATTGTTATCCTTATTGTTTATGATGATGACATAATTTTGATTGTAAATTATAATAAAGAGATAATCAAGTTAAAGTCCTTATTGGCTAAAGAATTTGAAATCAAGGATTTGGGGTGACAGATTTTTCTTGGGAATGGAACTGACAAGATTAAAAGGGGTATTGTAGACATTTAATTTTGTTGGGAATATTCCAAGACATTAAAATGAATCTCAATTTTGTTAAAGCATTCTATGTGGACCTATTCTCATCTATCAAATTTGTTTGAGTCCTTTTTGTGCATAGGCCGAAATTATACTAAGTCATACAAGCTTGAAAGCCCAAAGTGCAATTGCAAGAATCTAAATTTTGATTGAGAATCCAAATTACTTTCTATCTGGGCCTACAACTCAAATGGCCCAATTCCCTTTTGTTTTATTTTCATTTAACTTCAACTATTGTTATTATTGGTATTATTACAATTATTATATAATCCAATTGAATAAAAAATCATTAATTAAAAAAAGAGGAAAGGGTGACGTGAATTGTCTGGCCAGGGCTGAAGCCATGGCATCAGCCCTCGCAGACTCCACTTTGCCCTTTCTATTCTTAGCACCCACCTAACCCTTTTGTAGTTCAAGTTCAACCCAATTTTTCAAATAAACATAAATATAACTCAACCTAGGAATCTATATGATCTTTGCCTTTTGGTTATCACTAATTCTTGTCTAGAGCATTTTTACCCATGTGCTTTTCAGTTCAGACAAACTCATCTAAGTATCAGCACCCAAAATTTCATCTTTCTCCTCCTTGAGAACTCAACAGTAGAGGGAGACTTTCTCCTCTCCCAAAATGCAAAAAATTGCCGCAACTTATAAACTCCAAATTCTCAGTCCTAGCCCTTTGCTCTAGTTCTATATAAACCTTCAAAGTGACAGCCCAAGGGGGGCACCAACAGGGACGGATTTAGGGTGGGGGCAGCCCCACTCAAAACCTAAATTGAAGATAGATTATTTGTAATATACTTAAAATTTTAATGATATTTTTATTTTGACCCCCGACAAAATCTCAAGAAAATAAGTAAAATTTTAAGAAATAAACTCGATTTTTTTTCCTACTAAATTATAAAATTTTAATTTTTATGAATCTTTTGTAATATTTAAAAGTATATAGACGTATTAACAAAATAAAAAAAAAATAATTGGGTAAAATAATGATTTACAATGTAAATACAGATTTTTATAAGTAGTCACTATAATAATTCTCTTGATATTAGTTGAAGTTAGCTAAAAAATAAATTTAAAAAATTAAGAAGACTGTAGAAAGAAAGAAGAACGTAATGGACAAAAAATAAATAAAAAAAAAACCTTCTTAGGAATCAAGCAACTTAGTAAAAGAAACAAAACTATAGAAAAGGAAATCTTAATTAATTTAGTGTAAATACTGAAAAAAGTTTTCTATAAGAATAAAAAAGTATACATTTTTTTTATTATTTTTCCATCTTAATTTGATCAAGTAAACCTTATTTAATAATTTGAATTTTTTTGTTTAATATACTTGATTTGGATTAATTTTGATAGCTTGATAAAAAATTCCATATTTTATGAAGTAATCAAATTTTTTCATTCTTTGAAGTTATGTTACAAATTAATTACATTTGTAGAATGAATTTATTTGATTATCACATCCCATGAGTGAATTTAATAACTCTTAAATAAAAAATATTTTTGAAGTAATTATATATGAAAAAATGTCAAAAAAAAAATCTTATAAAGAGTTTTTTTATATAAAAATGACTTTTTATACTTTTCTTTTTAATATCTATATAAATATTTATTATATTATATTTTTAAAGTGTTTGCCTTTATATGTTAATAATATTAATTTTAAATAAAATAGTTTATATAAACATTTCTTAAAAATTTACCTTCAGTGACTATAAACCCTAGATCCGTGCCTGGGCACCAAAAAAAGGGATTTGGCCTTCACCTCCAAAGTACCCCATTGCTAACATCACATAAAATACACACCTCACTAATCACTATCATTAAACCACTCATCTTGCCAACTTCCGAGAGGAAGGGGAGGAGAACTCCATCACGCCTTAGCCCCTCCATCTTGCAATCCTTACACACTTAACCTGCCCAGTACCACAAGCCACCACCCACAAGCCACCACATAGCACCAAGGTCCCAACACCCCATACGGCCTCAAACTTCACTTAGCAACCCCTATGAAACCCCTTAGGACAAAAACCAATTGAAATCGAAACCTCATCTCTAACTGAGACCCATTTTTACCCAAACAAAACCCATTTCAATATTAGCTGGAAATCACTGAAAATTCCCCAAAACCCTAAAAGGAAACAAAACAAAATCAGAAAATCAAGCATAAATCTAAGCAAGTGAACAAAAATAAAATAAAAAAGTAAAGAAATTTTTGGCGATGAATTTTTTTTTTTTTTTTCTTTTTGGGTTTTCTGGGCTGGAAACAAGGAAAATTTTGAAGAGAGGTTCGTCGACGAGAGGTGTGGTCGGTGGTGAGGACCCATGGAGGCCTTCGGGTTTGTCTGCAGCAAGCGAAGAAAATAAGGAAATGTGAAATAGAACGGGCGAGAAGAAGAAAAAGTGGAAAAAGCGGGTGGAACTGTAGGTTAATTTAGGTGACTAGTGAAATTGAATTTGATTATATTAAAAATGATAAAAAAATAGTTTAAAATATATATTTTATAATAAAAATGAAAAAAATTAAATTAAAGGTGGAAAGGTAATTTTCTTCACTAATTTTTGTTTTTTCTTAAAAAAAATCACACTGATTTTGTCATGGATAAAAACGCTCTCAAATTAAGCATACGGCTCTAAGAATTAATGTCTATCCATTTCATTTATCTAATCTTTTTATTTAGCCTTAATGTGTTAAGTCCATCTTTTATGTACTCAGCTTGGTTGTTTAAGTAATGTTTAATGCAGTGTAAGAAAAGTGAATACAGCGTAAAGTGATTACTGGTAAAGTAATTATTAGGATAGTAATTTTGTAGTATTTTGTGCATAATGTAAAGTTTTATTTTAATTGTAAGAAAAACAATTTTGTAATGTTTGGTATGCACTCACATGCTGAGATAGTTGTGACAAATTTCAAAAATACTTTTATTTATAAAAATGACTTTAATACAATGAGATTAATTAAAAATTTAATTACCAAATAAAAATGTAAATGATATAAATTTATATTATTGATATTACTTATCATTTGTAATTCCAAATTTCTATTTAATATTAATTTAAAATTTAAATAGTATATTAAAATATAAATAATTAGAAAATGTACTAAACCATTTAATTAGGAAATTCACATTATTATATTCAAAATATAAATAATTAAAAAATTCACCAATCATTTTTCACTAAGTCATAATAATTCATCTACTTCTCAGTAAAATATGTTTCATAGATGATAATTACCTAAAATATTTATGAAAGTCATAATAATTTATATAAATCCTAATAATATATTTTTCATGTATGATAATTACCTATAACATCAATTAAAGTCATAATAATTCTTATAAGTCCTAATAATTTTTTTCATACATGATAATTATTTAAAACATTCATTAAAGTCATAATAATTCATAATTATAAAGTTGAGTTATTTTATTGAAAGGGTATTTTGGGAACAATTTACTTGCAGCCAACTATGGTTACAATCACTTTATAGCTTAAGGCTATAAAATACTTTGTAGGCTCATATCTATACCAAACATTGTAATTACTTTGTACCCAATTAACTTGCAGCGTAAAGTAATTACTTTAATAATACCAAACATCACCTTAGTGCATTAAATAGTTAGTTTGACTTGTAATTAGTTTGCTTGTTTACTTATTTAGTTTGGTTTGCTTGTATGTGTGCTTTTCTTTTAGTTCTCTCCTTTGTTATATAATATTTCTTTTAATTTATTTATTTTATTAGGATATTTAATGATTAGATAAAAACCATAAAAATTATTGTTGTACATAAGATGTATAAAATACTTGGTTAAGTGTAAAAAAACTCTCAAGAAAAAAGTTTTAATAATTGAGTCCTTATGTTTTTTATCTGTAATCAATTGAGCCCATATATTTCAAATTTCACTCAATTGAACCTTTTTATGGACGAAAAACTGTTACGTCGGTACATGATTTTCATTACATGTGACAAAAACATAATGGTTTCCGTTACGAAAATGGTTTAATTGTGTGAAAGTCGAAATACAAATGCTTAATTGATTGCAAAAAAAATATAAAAGCTCAATTAATAAACTTTTTTTTTCTCGAGAGCTTTTTTCACCCTTTTGCCAAAATACTTCAAAGATTAAGATTATTTTATTTTTAAAATTAAAATTATCTATAAAAATTCATTTATAGATAAAGGAAATAGAAATTATTGAAAGGGATTGATCCAATGATGGAATTAAAAGGAAGTCATGAGGTGTGATAACACGAAATTTTCCACTATTGGGAATTAATTTCAAGTATATTGGACAAAATATAAATAAAGGAAATAAAAATATATATACTGAATATATATATATATATAAAGAGAGAGAAAAAAAGATATGTATTAAATATAATATATAAGTAGATATATATTATATATAAACAAAAAAAGTATAAATATATATTATATACAAAAATAAGAAAGATGGAAGCTTGCCACTTTCGTGGCATGGGAAGGGGTCCCCCCAATTAGAAAAAAAAAAAAAAAGAAACAGAAATAAAAGGCATCGGCCAAGGGGACACAACGTCGTCGGCGAGTAGAGAAAAAAGTGTCGGCGATGCTAGCTCAAGAAAGAAAGAAGAGAAATGGTGACAAAAAAGTGAAAGAGGTGGGAGAAGAGAAGAGAAGAGAAAGGGAAGAGCTGAGCTACCACCGATTTGTCGCTACCATGGCCAGTGAAGGCTTGTTTCTATCGCCCGAAACTTATAGAGGAGAAAGGAACCAAGAACCGATCGGCAAGGCCCATACCGGTCAAAGCAGATGCTGAACTGGTTCAAACCGGTTTAGTAGAAAATAAATAGGCTGAACCGGTTTAGAAAGGAAAATCAAAAAATAAAAAAAAAAAAGAAAAAGAAAAAGGAAGGAAAAGAAAGAAAAAGAGATAATTTGTGGGTGTCTTGGGCCAAGGGAAAATCGATAAGAGAGGTCGCATAAGCCACTTTAAATTTTTTTAAAAATTTAATAAAAATTATATTTAATTGATACTAACCCGATTTCAATATGTAAATGTGTAGTGCAAAAATAAGACGAACACAAGTTGGCCAAGCTCGGTGTACGCTCGTGCTATGCTCGAAATTTGTAAACCGAGTAAGTGAACCATATTTGTTACAGCGTGTATAATATACGAGGTAAATGATCTTCACTCGAAACAGATTTGTATCATACAGTATGAATTGTTTAATGATTGTCTTTGTAGCTATTGCATGCTATGTAATTAAATCAGCATAAGCTACTAAGTAAATTCATAAATAATGAATTTAAGTATGAATTTAAGTATTCATAAATAATGAATTTAAGTATAAAAGCTGAAATTAGAAATGCTTAAGGTTTTCAGGTGTAATCAGATAGAGTGAACTATCGATAAATTATAGATTGATAAGGGATAATTATGGACTAAGATATCGGGTTAGTAATTCTCCTTTGTGATGCAAAGAAGCATCATAAAGGATAATTCTAGACCTAAAAAATTTTAAGTTAAATCCATATATGCAAAGTAGCATAAGATGGAGTAAATTTGGGTCTTCGAACATAAATCAGATAATGTTTGAGGATTATAAGTGTGATAAGAACATGCGATTAGATTACTGATAAGAATATGAAATCGATAAGTGATCATTCAATTGCAAAGTAGCACCATGAGGAATAAGTTAATTCCATAGATGCGAAGTAGCATCTTATGAAATAAAATGAGTCCTAAAACATGAATCGAAAAATGTTTAAGTACTATGTGTTATAGGTATGAGTTATTTATGGAACGATTGAAGTTTTGATTGATGAAAAGATTGAATTATTGTATAATCGATTGAAAGATTGATTGATTGAATTGATCAAATGATTAAGTGACAAAATCGATGGAACAAATAAGTGATCGATTAGTTGATTGATAGAATTGATTGATTACTTTAGATAAGACTATCAAATTGATAAGTGATCATTGTGATGCAAGGTAGCATCATGTGGTATAAGTTAATTCCACGGATGCGAGATAGCATCATACGAAATAATTGGGTCCTAAAACTTAAATCAAGTTTCGTTTAAAGACCATAAGTATTATATGTGAAAGACTGATAGATTGTATATCGAATTAAGAATCGTAGTTGGAAAAGGAATGAATAGAATCAATCTTTTTCCCTATAGAGGATCGATCCCCAAAAAGTAATACGCCATAAGTGTTTGTAAATTGATAGAGGGACCGATCTCCCTCGATATAGGATCGATCCCCACATTGGTATTGGCCTGTCTTTACAGGTTTTGGGGGAAAGGAATTTATCCTTATGAAGTATAGGATCGATCCCCTAGTGTTTGGAAACCTTTTAAGGCTATTTTTATAGTTCAAAGAAGCAAACTGCAATTGCTACTTCACTAACCTAACATCCAAAGTGTGAATATACTTGTATTAAAGACATTAAAGCCAATCTATGTGATTGATATTGATAAGAATCGTGTCTAAGTGATAAGGATATGAAAACATGTTATACATTCCTCATGTTTTCTATAAAATCCAAGTGATTTTTGAACCATGCTTTGTGATTTATTGCATATTGTGCATAGCATGGTGCATGTGAGATTTTCTAAGCTTACACAATTTATAATTGCATAAAATAAAGCTTTAAATCTCACTTCAGACATGTTTGAAAAGATTGTGGATTTATACTCATTTTGCATATCTTTACAATTTTGGATTTAAGCTAACTCTGCTTTTATCTACATTGTACTTTGAATTGATTTAACATGCACACAAATAGTTTTATTGTTTTGTCTTAGCAGACTGACGAAAATAGTTAGTCATGACCATTTAGTCCTATTAACAGGCCATAATTGTTAGCAATTGATCGATCTTGCTAGTAGGCTTTAATAGTCAGTATCGACCCTTGTTAATGGGCTATAATAGTTAGCTAAGATCCTACTGATGGGCTTTAATAGTCATTATTGATCCCTATCAACAGGGATTATAATTGTTAGCAATGGTCATATAACAATTTTCAGTATTTTATTGAATAATGTTATCGAAAATTGTTTATTGAAATGAATTTTTTTTTAGTGAACATCATTATCGAACAATTTTTATTGTTATCGAAAATTGTTTATCGAACTAAAAGTGTTTATTGATGTCTAACCTTGATTTTAAAACCATGTAATTGCATCGAATATCAATTTATCGAAAAATGCATCGTTTTATTTAGAAACATATTGCATGGACTTTATCAAACTATTGTGTTGCTCATTTCATCAAACATTGTGATTGGACATTGATAGGACTGCATAGCTGTGATAGCATCATTGAGTCCTAGTATTAGAAATGATACAAAGAGTTATCAATTTTTAAAAGAGAAAAGTTATTGAATATCAAAAAGTGATATAAGTATTGTTATTGAAAATTGTATTGAATCGTTGTAAGTGTTATAGTAATCCTTTTAGGGTGGTCAAATCAAAGGGGACAATCTAGGTATTTCAAAGCATCTTATCTTCCTTAACGATTGACAACATCTAGAAAAGTCTCTAGACAAGAAACTCGAAAAGAATAGTTATTGAAATTCGAACCCATGTGCCTTTGTAATCATTTCATGGTCTTTAGGTGTGATGGTCAATAAAAGTATTTCAAAATACCTTTTTGTCCGAAAACTATTCTAGCTCATAAACCCAGGAAAAGGGAAACTTTTAATAAGTTTCAAAACATAAATCGAATAAGTGATAAGGAAAATGATCGAATATGAATGCTTTAGATATGCATTAGAAATTCAGTATCTATATATGTTATCATATCCGTACTTGTGTTGGTTTCTTACTGAGCTTTCCCCAAAGCTTACCCTCATTTATTTTCCATCACAGGTTTAGACTAGAGGTGCAATGACATCAATATCAGTATCGGCTTCGAAGTTAATGCTTTGGACATCTCGCAGCTCATAGTTGTATACTTTTATACTGTGTAATTGTATTTTATATCAGACAGTTTTCACATATTACATGAGTCGAGATGTGGATGACGTCATTGTAGGTTTATATAATTGAGTTAAGTTATTTCGAGATGTAAATGATTTAATATTGGTTAAAAATTTAAAATCAAGAAATAATAGAATATTTAGTAAACCAATATTTAGGAGGATCAAACAAACTTCAAAAATTATGAAACTCGGCCACATGATAAATCATGATCTATATAAGACAAATGGATATTGAAATTGGAATGTCGATTGAGTTTGAATAATTGATATGATTATGATTGTAATTGTGATAGAGGTTGTGGTTGAGATTGCAATATATAAACTATCATATATTGTACCTTGCATGTGGGGAATGATATAATATAAGTCGTTATGATGTCAAAATTTTACCGAAATCGATAATTAGATCTCGACTTAATAAATGAAAGTTAATAAAAAATAGTACTTAGACCTTATGTTCAAAACCTTAAATCGAGTTAGATAGTTTGAGACCTAGAAACATCGTAAGACTATACTCACGTGACAAACAAGTGTTAAAGGAAAAATGAAAAATTTAATCCAGAGTTTCGTACTTCTGCAATAAGTTACCAAAAAATCACATCTTTCAAGTCGTGACATGAGAGGTGAATTTCTTAAATTTCCTAAGTGAATTTTTTTTCCTATCTTGCTTAAAGCTTTGGAAGGATTTCAGAATATTTTCGCAAAAGAGAATTTTATTTAAATAAGAAATATATGGGTTTTATTATAATTTTTTAGAAAAATCGATTTAAGTCGAGAAATTGAAAATGATGATGCTAAAGTTCCTAAGTAACTATCTCCAAGACCTTATCATAATTGTTGGAAGGGTTCATTTCAACAATAAAAATTTAAAAGCCTTTTTTTTTAAGAAAAAAAAAGTAAAATATTCCAGATTAAATTTCGTGGAAAAAAAATATCATTAGGTGTAATTCTAAATAAAATGTTATATTTCGATAATGAAATTAACAAGTAGCAATTGGTAATCCTAAAGTTCCTAAGCGAATAATTTTCTAATTCACATAGTATATGAGTTAGAGATGTGTATGAGGTCATTGTATGTTTATATACTTGAGTTAAGTTATTTCAAGATGTAAAAGACTTAATACCATTAAACAGTCAAAATCGACAAATAATATAATATTTAGTAAACCAATATTTAGGAAGATTAAACGAACTTTGAAAATTATGAAACTCGACCACAAGATAGATCATCATCTATATAAAACAAATGGATATTGAAATTGGAATGTCGACTGAGTGTGGATAGCGATATGTGGATTGTTGAATAATTGATATGATTATGATTGTGATTGTGATAGAAGTTATGGTTGAGATTGCGATTTATAAATTGTCACATTTTGTACCTTGCACGTTGAGAATGATATAATATAAGTTGTTATATTGTTGAAATTTTATCGAAATCAATAATCAAATCTCGACTTAATAAATGAAAGTTGGTAAGAAATCAAATTGAGATCTTAGGTTCAAAACCTTAAATTGAGTTAGGTAGTTTGAGACTTGAAAACAACATAAGACTATACTCATATAACAAATAAGTGTTAAAAGAAAAATGAAAAATTTAGTTCAACTGTCGTACTTCTGTAATAAGTTACTGAGAAGTCATATCCTTCAAGTCGTGACATAAGGGCTAAATTTCTTAAATTTCATAAATAAAAATATTTTTATTGAAATATTCAGAAGTAAAAATTAAGGAAGATAAATTAGTAAAGATAATAAAAATAGAATTAATACCTT
Organism: Firmiana major; assembly: GCA_033439115.1. NCBI lineage: Eukaryota > Viridiplantae > Streptophyta > Magnoliopsida > Malvales > Malvaceae > Firmiana > Firmiana major. Next base: position 30,488,998 of record CM065913.1, on the reverse strand, counting down.
TTTCAAAAAAAGTTAAAATTAAATCCAACAAAAGAGTTTCTTCAAGAGAATGAATGATTTTCTTAATTACTCTTGAAGTAAAATTTTTTCTTAAGTTATACTGAAAATGTTAGAAAAGACTTAAGAAAATTTTCGATATTCAAATAATAAATTAAAAAATCACTTTAGTTAAAACCTTTTAGGATAACATGTAATTAATTGGTATAAGTCATTGGACACGGTTGTTGGGGTGATAATATCTTCCCTACACATAATCTTACTCACAAACCTAAGTTTGAGAACGTAGACTAAGCTTTCATATTCTTTTATTTTTTTGGTTTTATTATATTAATTTTATTTTAAAGTTTTTATTTTATTATTTTATTATTTTTAATAATATAAAGTGTATATAAAATTTATAAATAAATTATTATATGATATTTGTGACATAATTATATAACAATTAAATTTTTTATTACTTAAAATCTTAAATATATAATTTTAATATAAAATAATCTATCATTATTTATTTTTAAAGATTTTAAATTTAAATAATATTAAAATATATACTTTTTTTTAAATATCTAATAAGAAAAATATTATATGATATAAAAGTAATTTTAGCAATTTTTAATTTATTAAAAATATTTTATAGAAAATAATTTTAGTAATTTCAAATTATTCGCAATTTCATAAATATCAATTGATATATTATAAATTTTATTTTATACAAATTCTAATATAATATTTTTAATGATCATTTTCTTTTTTTTTTATTATTCATCTTACCACACCGCTGTGATTGCATCCAAATTCATATCACACTATTAATTTTAATTTCACAGTTACTGTACTCAAACTCACTGTTATAGTAACTAATTTCGCCTCTACTTTTGTTTTCACTCCCATTGCTCATGCAAATTAGCCTTAGGTCTTTGGACTTAAACATTACGATAGGTATTATGGTATCTGGTATCTCAAAGAAAAAAAATACCCTTGATTTACTTAAAGAAACAGGCATGCTAAAGTGCGAATCAACTAATACACCTATGTATGCAACTTGTAAAGTTGGGAAAAAAGAAGGATGTTCATCGATTGACAAGAGAGGTATAAAAAACTAATGGGTAAACTTATCTACCAGCCTCATACCCACCCTAATTTAAGTTTTTCAATAATTTCAGTCAATTCATGAACAAACTAAATGAAGAACACTTTGAAGCTATGTACCATATCCTATGTTATCTAAAGATGACTCCATTTTTGGGCTTATTTTTTAAAATCCGTTAGTCGAAGTATTAAAGTGTTTAAAGGTGTAGATTTGGACAGACTCAATGACTGATAGATGATCAACTTCAGGTTACTGTACTTTTCTATGGGGAAATCTGGTTAACTGAAGGATTAAAAAACAATTTGTGGTAGCAAAAGCAGCGCAGAGGCAGAGTTTAGCCATGGCTCTAGATGCGTGTGTGTGTGTGTGTGTGTGAAGGTATGTGGTTAAGAAGATTTATTGCAGAACTAAAGATGCCTATAAACGAATTTGTTAAGCTGTTAAGTGACAATCAAGTAGCTATTAGTATTGCTAAGTATCCAGCTCATCGTGATCGGACAAAGTATGCGGAGATCAACCGACACTTCATTAAGCAGAAAGTCGAAGAAGGAATTGCTACTCTTTCATATATTCCTACAAATCATTGAGTACAGATATTTTTATCACACCTTGTTTGGGGTGTTGTTTGAAAATTTTGTTAACAAGTTGGGTATATTAAAACATTTACTACCCAACATGAGGGGAGTGTAGGATTATCTAATTCCATCCTTATTATTCTGTTTTTTATTTTAAATAGATGTTCATATGTCTAGGATGGTTTTATTTAAATTTTGAGATAATAATCAAGTTAATAGGATCAGAATATCCAATCTTATCCTTTGCTTGTATCCCTAATATTTAGGATATCCTGTGTAACATATATCTCTTTAAATAGAGATATTTCAGTTGAGTAAAAGTATCAGCTTGAACACATTGTTCAGCTTCGTTGAACACCCACCTTTTATTATACATGATATTTTAAATGATAACTTCAATATCAGGTACTAGATATTTCAGTCCTGTTTCAAAGGGAGGGTAAATGTCTTTCAGAGAGAAAGAAGACTGTAACATCTTTATATTTTTCGTCCGTTCGTGTGCATAATTAATGAAAGAACAGCTAATTCTGCAAAGAAGAGCAGTTTTCACTAAATGAGGTGAATTGGTGATTCACAACGTAGGTCCAGCAAATAGAAAAGAGTTGCCAAACTAGAGATTTTAGTTGACACGCCAGATAAAGATTAATTATTGACAGGGATGATTTGTTTAGAAGACAGATTTGATAGAGAGTAGGAACTGAACTAAACTAATTAGGATACGTACCGGAAGCCAGTAAGTAGCTATGGTTACTGCCAATGCAAAAAGTGATATAGCGGCGCACGGTAAGAAATATGGAAATCTGCAACAAAGAAATATCATCATACCTAGACAGCATAGAAAATTGCTAATATAAAACATCCAAAGTCCTTACAGCTACGAGAATGGGAGAATCAGCAGAATAAATTCACTTACCTTCCAAACAGTGAATCTTGGGAAAAGATATTTGGATGCTTCTCCGCTGGCTGAATTACAAAATGTTGACACATCCAATGAATATGTTGAAGTGAAGAGAGAAACAGATATCAAAATAAGGTGAAATGCAAGTTATATTGAAACCTTTGTTCGCAGAAAGCTTATAACATTAAAAGGAGGATTTTCTACTAAATTTCAGCATGATTATAGCTTTTCTTTTATCAGTTAGAAATTGAAGATGCTATGCACTTATCCTTTACATGAATGATGTGGTATTGCATCAGAAATTAGATTCTCTATCCTAAACCACATTCCTCATAATACTGGCTTCTCAAATATTTTTTAGACATTTAAGATAACCAGCCTTCACTTCCAACTAAATATATGAAGAATAACAACATTATGCTTTTGATACAAAGCCAGTTCAACTTCAGAACATGCAACTTAGGTCTAGAAACACATACCTGGGCTAGAAAACCTCCTAACGCAGGGCCAATAATCAATCCTATGCCCCAGGATGTGCTAACCTGGGATTGAGTAATACTTCTCAAATTCATATTGCAGTAAAATTTCAAAGAACTAAAAGCATATAAAGGCTGATAGGGGCTTACAGTTGACAGGCCTAAGGCCTGGTGCTCTTCTCGAAAAATTTCCACTGCATATGCCTGGACATTGTGCAAGTTAACTATAAACATGAGTGGAAAAATTGAATAAATATAGCAATTAGTTAGAGAAGTAGTCAAATAGTTGTCCAGAAACAAATGAAAACAGAATAAAAATTTGAGCCATGTTATGGTCTATCGAACCTTTATTGGTCCAAGTAAGCCATTCAAACTTCCAAGAAGAAATCTTGTCACTACAGCCATCCAAAAATTTACACTAAGGCCAAAGAGAGTGTTGAAAATAACCCTGATGAGACACATTGGCAATTAAAATTAACAAAATATAGGCATGACATTCAAGAAAACTTCAACACTATTTTAGAAATGTCAACTTGAAATTTGAACTTGGATACAATTTTCACTAACACTGTAGAGGTTCCTATGATTATAACAGGCTTTCGACCATAATGATCAGCAACTATTCCCCAAAATACAGATGTTAAAGCTCTTCCCAGCATAAATGCAGATCCTTCAAAGATATTGTGCATTATGTTAGGATCAAATCTTTCCAATGATTGAAGAAAGCATGACCAATAAAGAGAAAGGACTGAACATAAGCTCACCCACATAACCAGCATAGTAGCCAATATCTTCCTCTCTTTTTGCAACGTGAAAATCCCTAATCTACAGATAAAACAATTGAAGGAAGACTGCTGGAATAAGCAACGTATGTTTTTTAAAAGGATCAGAAAAAAGATTTTCAACCGTAAAGAAGAATTTGTCTAAACTCACCATGAAGTATAAGAATGGAAAGAGAGATGATATCGGCAGAGCTGGAAACAATTTGACAGTAGGAAATTAGGACCAACGCTTTTGAAAAAATAGCTTTCCAAAACCAATATGGAGATAACCATGCTACAATAAAAAAGAATGAAGAAAGCAACAATGTAGGAACAGGTAGTACTACAGATTAAAACAAAAGTCAAGCACTATTGTTCAGTCATAATCCTTCTTTCCTTAACTATTCATACTTCAATTATTAGGCTTTGTAAATATGTGAGAATATCCAAATTAATTTTCATTTTTTGTTTGATTAGAGTGTATAATTTGCTGCACTCATTTTCATTTTACATCCACAAATGCAGTTAGACAAACACATTGATGTTATAAACAAAAGATTGAACTTGATAGATGACCAGCTCAAGACAAAGACATTGCTTTGCTATCTTGTCATTGCTCTTAAATGAAGGTTAGGTTTGAAAAATCTTTACAAGTGCATAAGACAACAATCCATATGGAAATCAGTTGGCGAATTGGTATGCCTCTCTGCAACTCCTTCATTTGGTCAACCTTACATCCAGGGCAGTTCTCCTGGTACTTCTTTATCAGCGGTTCTCTATACTCTTGCGCCATACTTCTTATTGAGCTGAACAACTATATATTCAGATGAAAAAGCTGTGTCTTCCTCTTTGAAATCCAAATAACCAACCCCTTAAATTTGATCAACAAAAACAATCAATCAAAATAAAGAAACAATTACTACACATGATTAAGAATAAAACCAAAGTCCAATATGTTAATCCATGTGGTATCTAATCAATCAGCTACTGGATGGAGAAAAAAAAGTGGATTGATTTCAGAAGAATCCTTCTAAGAACCCAACATTGTGGTTAGCAGGTTCCCTTCCCTCCTTGAAATACTAGAAAGCAAAAACAATCAGAAGAAAACAAGATGATCCGTGTGATGTCTGAAAGAAAGTAAGAAAAGGACATTATCATTCTCTAAGAGTATATTCTTCGGAGACAAAAATTTTACAACTCATGTTCAATTGATTTCCAAGAGAAACTTTTGGAAAGGACAAAAAATGGCTTCGCTGCATTTTGATATTACTATAATCCTTGGCTCAGGTTTCATCTGCATTGCAATAAATTTCAATTTGTATACTAAAGTGCTAACACGAATTTTGATTCAATTGGCATTGCCAAAAAACAAAATTCAATTGGTAAAATCGCTTCCATAAATTGTAATTTCAGTACACGAATTAATCTAGCTGATAAGAAAAAAAAAATATCTTTTCTTTTGTTATTCAGAACTTGAAAACAGTCATCAAAATATACAAAAACGAATACAATTTGTTTTCTTTTGGATATGTTTGTGGTGATTTCTAACACAGATCGCCTCCCAAAAATGACAAATTTAAGCAATCGTCCAAGCAAAAGCAAGGCCAAAACCCAAGAAAAAATAAAAATTCTAAGATGAAACGGAATTGTGTGGTTGCAAGATTATGATTGTTTGATCATCTGGTTTCTGGACCGCCATACCTTTCAGTTGCAACAAACGGATACGCATCCCAGACAGTTGATTGAGGCAATCGCGATCCTTCACATATTTGTTACTTTTGACGATCATCTTTATAATAAATAAGGAGCAAACAAAATGAATGGAACAGAATTCTTTTCTATCTATAGATTACGGCTCTTCTTTCCAATATTCCAACTTCATACTTTGCGTTAAGAAACGGTAATTTTTTTTTTTGGTTACAAGAAACGGTTGATTACAAGAGATGTTATCATTATAATTTTGTTTGGTCAAAAGTGTAGACCGATTCTAAAAATGTTGTTAGGAGTCGGCAAATTTAATAAAAAATGTTGTAAAATAATGAAAACTATTAATAAAATTTTTTTATGTGTTTTTAATAAATAAAAATAATAAATTTTATTAAACTAAATCATAAATTTTTAAGTAAAACCGATAAAAAATATTTTTTCTAATTAAAGTAAAAACAAATAAAATAGATATAAAAATTAAACAAAATAAATAAATAAAAATATGAAATTGTCACACTCGTGACCTAACCTCGAACATAGTCGCGCAATGTTAAGCGAAATTATATTTTAATATAACTTAAATGTTTCTACGCGGATCGTTTTACTTGTTGTTTGTGTCCGATGTAAGTACCATTCTGCTCTTTTAATTATTTTTATACATAATCAATTTAGTAATTCTAACTTGTAATATCTAGAATATCAGGTTTCTTTACAATATCGACATAATCATCCCAACACTCAACATCAAAGATATTAAATCTGGGTTATCCATCATACATCACATAATCCAAACCTGACATAATATTAAATCCATATTGCATGCCATGCCGTTCATCCATTTAAACCGAAAAGAAGAAACCTAAGTACGAATACTTAATAATCATTGCTTAAATATCCACCAACTAATACATCTCACAAAATACAACCATGTGTACATATCTGAAAATGAAATGCATATATATATATATATATATATATATATATATATATATATATATATACATATAAACCGTCCATCGCATAATACCTCGAAATACCATAAAGCAGCTAAATAAACCGAAAGGGTCAACTAGAACGTGATGCTCGTCCCAGAATCTAATCTGAAAAATGTTGGAAAGAGAGGGGTGAGCAACCACACGCTCAGTAAGAAGTCTACATAACTGAAGCTAGCAAAACACCATGCAACACACCATGCAATGGTAAACCATGAGAATCATGTAAAACACCATGCACAATTCAATAAAACAATGCTATTTATACTTTGGTTAAGACAAGCTTGCATAATTGAAAATCAATGTATCGTTAGACAAAATCAGATTTCCAAAGAATATTTATAAGTCCTCAAAATCGAGACCATTGTCAAAGAGCAATTCATACAAATACATGCATGAGCATACTTAAATCTTTCGATACAACAACATGAGAATGCGGCAATAACCCAAACCAGTCATGGATCCAATATTCAAATAACCTCACCAATATCAATGCAAATAAATACACCTATGGCCATAGTGACTACCGCCCTATCCTAACTGAGTATGTTCCGGACTAGGGTACTGCAGACGGGCTCAGGGTCTCACAGTATTAGGTAGCAATAACAACTTGATGCCACAAAGGCATCCCCGTGAAGCACTTGGCACCGTAGGGCAATCACACAAAACCTCCTACCGGGTGCTAGAGATGGCTCTCACAGGACATGACTGCCACACAGACATAAACCGGGTTGCCAACAAACTCAAAAATCCCACAATGGGATCACAATAAAAATTCAGCAAATCATCCCAAATTCATAATTTCAAAAATTAGGGAAAACCACCCATCGATAATAAATCATGTATCAACTGTATAAAATCAGTATGTATATAAATCATGCAACTTCATGCTATTCAAAAATACAGTTAAAAATTGCCCACGCAACAGCTTCAAAAATCAGCAATCTCATGGAGTTATGAAAATAATGAAATGCTCACACGCACATGCTACTATCATGTAAAAATCATAGCTTATAAATAGTAACTCCAAATTATGACAAAATTCAGATTAAGGCAATTTATAAAAACGATCAGTTTCCAAATCGGTAAAGTATCAGTAAGGGAATTTTAATCTAGACTACACTAGTAAATCGGCTAACCTATAGTCTGTCTTTTAAAAATATGGAATCTAACCTATCCTAAGTATTTTACTAACGACAGCTATATAAAACCCCTTACCACACAAGCTATGCGCCCGATTTACCCTTTTTCCGCCTATTGCCTTAGACGCGCATATATGCGTCTAAGCTTCCTTGGCGCCTTCTGACGTTGTCGCTGCGAAATATCATTTAAGGCATACATCATTTACCATTCGTATAATAACGAATTAAATTTCAGCACATGCACACTCACAAGGACAATTCGAGACTAACTACCATTAACGCAATTTATCGGTTTTAAGCCTTACGCTTATTCATTTCCAATCATGCTCTCACGGCCATAATTTCTGCAATTCTACTTGTAAATTTTTTTCGATCTAAATCAAAGTAGCCAAATACCTTGAGCATATCTTAATTTTATACTACATTCACGCAATAAATATTTTTACGTAATATTCTTCACTTATATTTTTATTTAATTTTTGCAATTTAAATCATCAAATTTACCAACATTTTATAAATCGAAACTCTCATAATCATCATTATCTATTTCTTAAATTCTGATTTTATTATTATGGGACTATATTGCCTCAACACTAGTTAATTATTTTCGTTCCTAATTTCCAGCAAACATTTTTGTTCCTAAAGTCTTCATTTGGCCTAACCTAACCTTTTATACTCATCCAATCATTTCAATGCTTGTTTGACATTATTTTTATTAACCAACAATTCCTTATAAATTTCAGCCAAAGGATTAAATTTTCTGCATTTCATTTCATTTCATTTCCTACATGCATCCAATGTGTATATCTATTTCATGCTATGTAAGTAATCTACTCCCTCTAACCGAAATCATGCATCAATTTCCTTAGATTTCCTACTTAGCCGAGCATTTCATCTCCTTTTCTCTTCATCAAATTTTCCAGCAATTCTTTATAATTGTTAATTGAGATAATGCATTATTTTCTAAGCTCTTAAGTCTACCAAATTTATTCAATAATTCCAGCCATAAATTCTGATTTTATTTTCCTTGAATTGCATGAACTTAAGCTAACTAACATCAATTTTCTGCATTTTAATTTAACGCAACACAATAAACTTTCCAGGATTTTAGCTCACTTCTCATTACATGCATTGTAAAAATTCTGTTTTTGTTCTTTCTCATTGCAGCCGAGCATATACCCTATGCATTGAAATTTTCTTGTAAATTTTACATAACACTTACCTATATTTGTATTACAATATTTCAGATTAGTCAATTTAATCAATTCCATTACATGCAGAAATTTCTCCTACATTTCCCCATATAGCCGAATGCCTATGTTCCAATGTCCCAATTTCTTGTTGAATTTTAAGCCATAGAAATTCACATTTGTTTACTACCATTTCAGATTACATGATTTAATTTCACCCTTGACAATTTAACAAATTCTTTTTCCTACATTCTCTATGTAGCCGAATCTCAGTTAGTCTCCCTACTAGCTTAGCTTAAATTTTATTCATGCAACCATGAATCAACATCATTCACATTACAAATTGCTACTTTAATCCTTTAATTCCAGCAACATGAATTTTCCTAGTCTAGCTATATGTGGCCGAATATACCTACATGTACATACTGAATTTTTTTTCTTCAATGTTTATAATTTATCCATAGTTTTTACTAAATTCACACATGCAGTTTTTTTTTTCCTTTTAAACTTTCAAACCAGTTTCTATATTTGTAAACTTCAAAATTTGCAACTTCAATTAACTAAAAACTCTAACTTCTCATGCATGTAAAATTTTTCTGGAATTTAATCAAAATTAATACACATATACATTAACACAACAGTAAACACAACAATTCACCAGAATTTAACAACATCCTTACCCCAATTACACAATGCCTAGACTCCTAGCAAATTTCCCCAAATTTGCTCTAACCAATTCTGAAATTCTGCTGGTGACCTACTGTCCTACACGTTTTGGAGCTTAATTGAAGTTGTTCTTCACTAGCTGAACAGCCTAGACACTCCTATCAGCCATGGAGTTCTCGGTTCCAGCTAGAAGTGCAGAATTCATGGCTGTTTGGTGAATTTCTGGTATGGTGGAGGGTGAAAACGTGTTTATGGGGTTTGGAAGGTAAGTAATCTAAGTCTAAACTAATTTCTAAACACCCTATACTAACATGCAACAAAGGATTTCTGATTTTTGTTGGCTGAACAGAAACTTTTCTGGATATGGGGGCTGTTAGGCGTGGAAGGCAATGGAGGGGTGGATGGTTGTTGCATGCAAGCTGTAAGGGGTGGTTTAAGGTGGCTGGTGGCGTGGGAAATGGTGGCTGTTACTAGTTTTCAGGTGGCTGAAGTGATGGTGGCGTGGGGAAGAGAGGAAAAGGCTGAAGAGAACTTCTGTTTTTTTTTTTTTGTTCTTAGCTGAAGACGTGAGTGGGGTAGGAGAGGGGAAACCAGAATGCTAAATGTCTGCTTTTATATTTTCTGTTTTAATTTAGTTTCATTTAACTTAGTTTAGTAAATCTGAAACTTAGTTGCAGAATTTGAAATTTAATTATACATGTGTATGATTCAACTTTTACTATGGTTTTTAACAATCTAATACTAAGTGCAGATTTTGCAATTATAATCTACATAAAATCTGGTTTTCATGCTCTAATATATATGGTTTTAACAATTTAAATGATACAATTACAGATTTTAATTTTAATCTACATGTTTTACTCTAATTCATATATATATATATATATATATATATATATTATTACATTTCAAGTTTACATTGTTTTATCAATTTAATAACTAAATTTCAGATTTATAGTTTAATCAACTTGTTTTACTCTAATGCATAAATGTTTTATTACATTTTCAGATTTATGTTCATGCTAATTTCTAAACTCTACCTTTATAACTATCACAATTATATAAACATGTTCCAAAATATTACTACACAAGGATTTTATATCTATTATTTCAGATTGTGTAATTTATACTTAAGTGTATTTTTATCTTAATGTTATCCGATTTTACAATTAAACATAGGTACATTTCAGATTTTATAATTAAACATAAGTATATTTCTTATATTAATGTTACTAGTCTTAATATTTTTAGATTTCATTACATTATAATATCAAATTTATTAAATCCATAATTAACTTAGTTAACTTGCTTAAATTTAATAATGTCACTACTTAATTATTCATGAAGATTTCCATTTAACCGAATTTATCATGGTTCCATGTCAATTTCGATCACACATTAATTCACTTACATGAATTAAACTTATTTATACTTTTATGAATATTTAGCTTAATGTCTAATGGCAAATTATCTTAGTCTATATAATTTAATCACATGAACATATTTCAACTAAATAAATTGTGTTCATGATATAATCCTAACATACATTATACATTATGCATTTAATTTATATTCACTCTCTACAATTTATCATTGTTATATTTTTGTTTATATCAAACTATAATTTTCGGATTCCACATTTATGCTTACCTATTTTATTAATGACTTACCTATTCCTACATTACTTAAACTAAAATTACACTAAAATTATTATTTTAAGTGGTGTAAACCAAAATAATCCCCTATTCTAACTCGATATATATCACTTAATTAAATTATATCCTCATACCGTAAATTAATCCCGACTTAACATATAAACAACGAAACATTGGTATAGAAAATTTGTGGTCTTACAGAAATAATATCATTTTCTTTATAATTTGTGAATTATTGAAGAGTGAAGTGAGAATGCAAAAGAATTTACTAAGTACATGCTACTAAAATTAGTACTTCTTGATAAGATTTTAATTTATAATTTCATTAAGAAGCTCAAAACTGTTTCGTATATAAGTTAAAATTTTAAAATTTTGGGAGCAAAAAACTTGTCTACTTTATGAATTAAAATTTTGATTTACATCAGAAAAATTCTTTTGTAAGCTGTGCTAATGTGGTAAGCGAAAAATTTTCAACCTTAATTTAATAATTTAATGCTCGATATAAATCCTTTAATTCGATAATAATTTATATAATATGTACACGGGCTTGCCGATGGATCACATCTGTCTCAAAATTTTGAGATCCCTACTATTTCGAACTTGGGTGAGAAAATTTACCTTAAGCCCATTAATTTTCCTCGATTCAAGATTAGTTTAAATTAACTAAATAAATCTATGAGGTAAATAGAAAAATGAAGTGTATTAAACTAGATTTATTTAACATATGATATTAATTTTATAAAAAATTATTATAATATTACCAAATGAAAATATACTCTAAATAGTGACAATATTATAGTATATTAGTAAAGGAAAGTTGGATATGGAATTTATAAAAGAATATATAACACATAACAAAATATATATAGATTATTATTATCACATATATATATATATATATATAACAGATAAAATATATAACAACTAAACTTATAAACTTATATCAAATGTATATATTTTATATACAATATATATCTATATATTTATATATGTATATAGATATATATTATAGTGTATCACAAATTGGCCCCTTGAAGAAGCCAATTTGCTCCCACCAACTCCCATCGTCGTGGTCTCTTTTTGCTACTGGAAATAGAGCAGCCTTAAAAGTGGATAGGTTGATCAGAGCTGAGAGAAGTAAAGAGAGGAGAGGGTTCATAGGGCACTTATACAAAGCAACAGAAAAAGGGCCTTCATCAACGTGAAAGCAAGGAAGAAACTGAAGTAAGGGAAATGTGAAGGCAAGGGAGACTGAAGAGGGTTGGATCGAAAGCCACTGAGGAAGAAAATGGAAGCTGTTACAGGGATTTAAATTACAGTTGCGGTCACGTTTTCGGTTGCGTTACATTTATTGCGGTTTCAGACATAATAGAGATTATTGCGGTCATTATAGTCATCGCGGTCGTGAATTTTTCTAATTTCGTATAACTTTTTTAACTGACGATAACGGTAATAACGGTCGATAATAGCAATAATGATCCTCAATAGCGGTAATAACGACTCTCAATAGCGGTAATAACGGATAATTGCGACCGTTGCGGGTGTAAAAAAATTTCACACTTGCTATTAATGGCCGCTACCGCTAAATAGCGGCCGCTATTTGATACCTTGAGCTGCTATTTTCCTCTTTTAAGGAAAGATAAGGGGCTGAAATTTGTAGGTGATCAAGAATAATCATGAGAGCAGAAAAAGGGGAAGGAAAGAAAGGGTTTTCCACGTGTTACATCCTCCCCATTTTCTGCAATTTAAAGAATAGCGGTCGTTATTTGATACCCTGAGCTGCTATTTTTCGTTTTTAAGGAAATATAAGGTGCTGAAATTTGTAGGTGATCAAGAATAGCCATGAGAGCAGAAAAAGGGGAAGGAAAGAAAGGGTTTTTCGCGCGTTACATCCTCCCAATTTTCTGCTTCAGTGAGGCTGAGGTTTAAAAGGAGTAAAAGCAGCAGCTACAGGGGAGGCGTGCTAACTTTCATTCCCTCAACAAAACAAGAAAAGGGCAGAGAGATTTGAGCAAGGCAGCTAACTAGCAACTCAAGGGTGAAGGAAGATGCTTGACCCAAAAGACAAGGAACTTCCAGCCCCCACCAATCAGCAAACGGAACCGGCAGGCAAGAAGCTTGCTGGCCTTCACTCTTTAATTCTAAAATAAAGTAGCATGCATTATGACAGCCACATGAAGGTTGGAAACGAGAGGGTGAGAGCCTTTCTAAACCTGACTTTAATATATATCTTTATACATATGAAAATAATGTGATGAGGTGATGAATAGGTGTTGTTAGGGAAAGGGACAACCACAAGTCATAAGTGAAAGGAGCTGACAAGGATATTTTAAAGGGTAAGAAAATCATACGTTTCAGGTTTATCTGTGAGTATATATATATATATATATATATATATATGTATATACACACACACATATACATATATATAATTAATTAGTATGATAATGTGAGACCCCGTAATGTATAACATTGTATATATTTACAAGGAAATGTAATGTGAATGATTTTTGGATCAAATAAATGTGAATGAACTTACAAATGGGATAAACAAGTATCATGGATGCATACAATGACCAAATGAGGGCCGAAGTGGCCACAAACTAAGTAAATGGGATTTAAGCATCTCGAAAGAGAATAAGAACTTAAAACACAAATGATGAGTAAGAACAAGGACTTATGTGGGTGATTTGTGATCCCAAGTGATACATACAAGTTACATCACATGTGAATTACAAGAAAACCATGTTTGTAAGTTCTAAGTGTGGATGGATTGATAAATGAGTATTGAAGTGATTAAGTGTGAGTTTGAATGAGGAAATCTGCAGAAAAATGGTGCAGGATGACGGCTAGATCGATCTCATGGAAGGAGAGATCGATCTCATGGCATGGAGAATGTAGAATCAAGCAATGTTGGAAGAGACATATCGATCTCACGCAATACAGATCGATCTCCTCAGCTCTCGGGTTATAGCAGATCGATCTCCTCCCTTAAGGAGATCAATCTCCGTTAGCTACTGGAAAGAGCAGATCGATCTCCCCTAAATACCAGATCAATCTCCTTAGCTCTCTGCCTGAGACAAATCGATCCTGTTCCATTGAGCAGATCAATCTCATCAAGCAATTCTATATATATGGAGCAGTGAAATCTGTAATTCACGGAAATAACTTCACGATTTCCATTTTCAACCAAAAACCTAATTTTCTCTCTCTAAAATCATCCCATTCTGTTGAGATTTGAGGAAAGATCATTAGATACAAAGTTGTTCATATCAAAGAGAAGAACAACATAGCTTGAAGGCATTTTCCCCATTTGTTGGATTTAAAGAACAAGGTGCATTCCCATTGGAGCAAAGAGGAAATCAAGCTAGGTGAGTTTCTAATGCAAATACCCAAGTACATTTCTTTGGATATTGATGTTGGAAATGATTGGTATGCATAGAAATGATAGAAACTACCTAGAATGCAATGGAACAATTATAACTTAGAAATGGTCTAGTGAGAGAAAGTGAAATGTAGTGAAATAAGTGATGAATGAGATATCTTAAGATGATAATTCTATTGTGGGTATGATATTAAGATGTTGTTATGGAATGAATTGTGAGATTTTACCAAAAAGGGATAAAATGTATATTAAGGCATTGGTAAAATGCATAAATGAATGAGAGAATAAGGGTAGAGCATTTCACATCAAGTCCTAAACAAGTGACAAAGTAAGTTACTAGAGATTTGGTTAGAAAATGCTTGATGATGACCAAATGCAAAAATGAGCCAAAACTTAATGAAATAGGCTCAATGAATTATATTGACTAGTGAAGTCAAAAGGTGAGTTAGCAACACTAACTCAAGTGATTGGTGTATGAATTACAGCCCCCGAGGATACACCCGAGCACGTTGAGCCTAAAGTGCAAGAAGCTAAGAGGAAGAGAGTCGCACCCAAGTAACTCGAGGTAAGGGAATTATGTGGACTCTTAGAAATATCTTTGCGCAATTTGGGGCGCATTAGGTTTTCTAGAATGCATGTGGAAATAGGAAATGAAATGAAATGGGTGATAGAAGGGCAAAGAGTTGGGTTTTGAGAAATGTGCATGAAAACAAAAGTATGATGCTTTGAAAATCTTGTTTTATTGCTTTTAAGAAAATGATTTGTAGGTTGGCTAATATTTGAAAAGATTTGCATAAGAAATGATTTGATTTCCTTTATAACCAAGATTTGCAAAGTCTTGAGCCACCTATATGGATTTCGTGAGAATGAAAGCGTACTCGAGTATGACTCGCACGAGATTTGATGTGTTTTATACGCATAAGTGCTTGAGCTTAGCTCGCACTAGTTTTCACATGGATTTCTATGATGTTGTGCTTGAGCTTAGCTCGTACAGATTTTATACTGGTTTTGACATGGTTCTAGATCATAGCTTGCATTCGATGTCCACCATACTTGTTGGCTCTACCGAGAGGGGGGTGAATCGGTTTTCTAACGTTAATGACAAATTTTAAATTAATCCTAATTTAATCAGCAAATGATAATGAGCAATACAATGAAATTAAACAAATTAATGCAAGATAGGGAAGAGAGAAACAAACACAATCGTTTATAAAGATTCGACCAATCTTTTTGCCTACGTCCTCTCTCCTTGACCTTCTTGTCAAGTGCTTTCTTTCTCTCCTTCAACAAAAGTTACAATGTTCCTTTTTCAGGTTAAGGAATAACCTCTCTACCCTTTGCTATAAAAAGATGTATTCACCCTTTTACAATTTATATCTCACTGAGGAACAATCCTCTTCTCTCTTAAGGTAAGGATGAATACAAAATCAAGCTTTTAATGTGGGTAGGACAATTACAGCTTTTGCACTTAAGCTTATACAACAAACTTAATAAATGAGGAATGAAGACACAAGGAATGAAAGAATTAAACTCTTGAGAATGTAAGAAATGTGCAGCAATGGTGTCTCCGTTCTCATTGTTTTCAATGCTTGGTTAAATACTGAAGGATTGGTAGTTGGAGCATTTAATGCTGTTTTTCCCGTTGAGATTTTGCAGAAATAGCCGTTGGGTACCTCCAGTAGAATGCCAGATTGATCTGCCATCTTGACCAGATCGATCTCTTAGTTATAAATCCTGCAAGATCAAGGCAAAATAACACAAGGAGATCGATCTCATATATGAGCAGATCGATCTTACAATTTGAAAATGTTAGGGGAGATCGATCTGTCGAATAGGCAGATCGATCTTCCATTCTCTCTGTTTGAGGCAAGATCGATCTAGAGATCGATCTGCTATGAATTCTCGTAGTGGGGAGATCAATCTCTCATTACCCCAGATCGATCTTCTTAGCTCTCTGACTTTGAGAAGATCGATCTTTTCCTATACCAGATCGATCTCATGAGCTCTCTGTTTGAGTATAGATCGATCTCACAGATCGATCTATTGTCTTTACTTTAGGGGAGATCGATCTCTTCCTAGATCAGATCGATCTCCTCAACTCCAGTATTAGGCAAATCGATCTCATAACCCTTAGAGATCGATCTCAATCTGCCTCAATACCTTTGTATAGGTTCACAGCTTAGCAGATCGATCTCATGTCTTTATGAGATCGATCTCTCATCCAAGAAATCCCAGGAGATCGATCTCTCATAACCCAGATCGATCTCTTATCTATAGAAAACCCAGGAGATCGATCTCTCATAACCCAGATCGATCTCTCATCTATAGAAACTCAAGTTCTGGTACTGATAACTTCTAAACATGTTTTTATATCATCTTTATATTATTGAATTTACTTGTTTTGTCATTTCAAAATATATTATCACAACAATACTTGTTGCCATGCTTGAGATTACTCGCACGTGGTTTTTGACATGTTGATAGCCGTGCTAGGAGCTTTGGGTAGACTGGGTGTCGCACCGATTAAATAGGCTCACACGTGCAAATTTGAGATGTGGCGTGATATGATGTGTTTATATGGGTCCACGGAGTATGCTGTACCGTGCAGGTAGCATGGAGTACGTTATACCATGTTGAGATTGTGTTATGCCGTCTTCGGACGATGATTTGTTATGCTATGGACCAACGGGTTGGATTTGACCCACCTCCCGTGCGAAAGCAGATAGTAGTGATACCCCGCACACCTGATCCATGTAGCTTGGGATCACAGGATATGACCATAGTCCTAGAGAATATTTCCCTTATTATATTGCCTATCTCACATGTCTATTGTTTTGTGAATAAATCTATATTTGAAATATTTTGTGGGTCAGGACAGTTCGAGGGAGGGGTTGAGTCCTGACAAGTGATGATTTATTTGAGATGAAAGTATGTTAATGGTTTTAAAGTGCACTTACGCATGGAAGACTAGAAAATCCTAATATGTAAAATAAAATGAATAAAATTAGAAAATCCTAATATGAAAATAAAATTGCATGTTTTTAATCTAAAATAATCTAACCTATGGTCTAATGAAATAAAACTTCAAATCAATAAATAATTACTAACTTGCTAAAATACCTAAATAAAGAAAACAAAATCTACTCCAAGTGATGCATGAGATATAATTAACTCCTAAATATATGCATGAAAATATTTAAATTAAAATTTCAATTGCATAAAAAGGAAAGAAACTAAAAATTGATCTAAACTAAAATCTAAAGATCTTAAATCTAACAATCCTAAATATATGCAATTTAATTAAACTAAGGAAATATTAATTGAACTACTTGAAAGGACATTGAATTAAAATAACCTAAACTAGTAATAAGAAACTCTTAAACTATAAATCTAACTACAAAGCAATCTTCGGCCAAGCACTGTTCTGCTAACAATGCCACAACACACTGCTGCACTAAAATGCTGTCCTATGTACTGTACTACTGCAGCTGCTTCAGGGCAGGCTATCCGTGTTACCAGCTGCTGTAGCACCTTCCTACTCTGCACTGCAATGCCGCAACAAACCTTCAATTCCCGTAACAGTAGCAAAACACCAGGGGAGCATCTTTACGCAGTAGTACAGGCGGATCCAGCACCACCTTCTGCACCTCAGCCATGACCAGCTCTGTATTTCTTCAGCCTGCAGCACACGTTCAGCAACAAATCCTGCCAACTGCTGCCACACTCAGCAAAACAAAATGCACCAAAAATGTCCAGCAACGCCCGCTGCTGCCCAGTCACCACGTCCTGCAGCTGCTCAGCCCAAATTTCAACAAGCAATGCAGAATCGAAGACAGTGTCACCTGCTACTCTAAGAATAGAAGCATTCCACTCTTCTGGTCCAGCAAATGCAGTCACAGTAATGAACCTAAGGGCAGAGACGAATCCAACTAGAAATGGCAGAACAAGATTAAAATAAAACAGTGCAAATGCTTAAGGAAAGATAAATAAACCTTGCTAAGAAAAATGAAATTTAAAGGAATATTAAAGAGACTTTGAAAGAATGAAAACAAATAAAGAGTAGGGGAATGAATGGCTATGCACCCAGCCATCAGCTAGTCTCGTTCTGCATCTCTACCAACAATATCGCCGGCTCTGCTTCAGTCCTCAACTTGCACCAGCTTTGCCTCGGCCGTGCCACACAACTACAGCAGATAACAAAAGATTAATGTATAATAAAAGCAACAACAAAGATGAACAGTATAAATAGTTAAGAACAGAGCAGAGCAGAGAGGGAATTTGGTCCTGTCCACTGCCACGGTGCAATCTAGCTCCTATTCTGCACCAAACGGCAGCACAACTCAGCGTCATTTCCTCGTGCAACAACCAATATCACCAAGCATCAGCCTCTCGGCACCACATGGCCATGCCAATAAGCAAAGTAGAAACCAAAAATATAGAAAGTGCTGAGAAGAACAAAATGCATAACAAGATGAAACACAAAATAAAGGTTGAAATGTAAGTGCAGAAAGCTAAAACTCTAAATGCAGAAAAGAGAAAAATCAATTTAGTGCAGTAAAAGAAAATAGACAATAAAAAAAACAACAGGGCAATAACACGTATTAAACTTAAAGCGGAAAAGAAATGAAGCAGAAACAGTAACTGAAATTTAAACAAAAAATAGAGAGAGCAGTAAAACAAAGAAATGCAAAAATCCCATGGCCAAGTCTTGCTTCTTCCTCTGCTCAGCCATCGTTGTTCCACTGTGCCAGCAACGCGAGAACAATGTCAAGCATCAAACCCGCACCACAGCACCAGAACAGGATATTGGCGGTCATGAATTGTTTTGAGAAATCAGCAAAGCGTAAGCTCGAATGAACAGTAAATGAAACAATGATAAACAGAATAGTGAATGGAGCTAGTAAAATCGGATTGCACAAAAGTCCAAATAGTAAGTAAACTAAAATAGAAATCAATGGAAAACATGTAAAGTAAAGTATGGAAAGGTTTGAAGTCGGTTTAAAGAAAGGCCAAATGAAATCGTTTCATGGAAGTAATATTAACTGTGCCATGAATAGTAGCAAGGGAGACTTTGCCAACCAAGAGACAATGGTGGCTGCCACAAAAAAGAACTAACGTGAAAAGCTAAGAAAAACTAGAGAAAAATAAACCTAAAACCTAGCAATAAAAACTTTAACCTAAAAATTCTAAAAACTATTCTAAAACTACTCCCCTAAAAACTACTTGGTTTCCAATTGCCTCATCATTTTCTATTTATACACAAAAATGGGGTACAAAAGTAATTTCTAATCCTAGATAAGTTGGCATTGTTTGGTCACTTGTCTTCACTCCATTCGCTTCATAGAAGATATTTCCATGTCATTCGTCTTCTTATCCACTTGGATGTGCAATGTGGCTCGGGTTGTGTCTTTTATGAGGTGGCCACGATGTCCGTTGATCTTATTCTTCAGAGGCGAATAAAATATGGACATTCGGTATCACATGTGTCTAGAAGAATGATGACTCATGCTGCGAAATGGTAGTGGTCCAGTCTCCTTTTTAGCTCATTTTTAGTCCATTTTCTACTAAAATAACTAAAATTCATATGGATTTAATTTATCTGCAATCATGAGAATTTTAATTAAATTGAGGGGACAATTAATAAAATAATATAGGGATTAAAATAATTAATTAAGAAATTAAATACAAATAATTCTATTTTAATAGAATTATCAATCACATATTTAATCTTAATTGCTTAAATTATTATTTATATACAACACCAAGTACATTAAAATTTACGGTATTTACATTCTCCCCACCTTAAGAAATTTAGCCCTTAAATTTATGAGTACATTAGTCTTTAAACAGATGAGGGTACTTCTCTTGCATTAAGCTTTCTAATTCCCACGTGGTCTCCATTGAGGCATGATACTGCCATAGAACTTTAACTAGTGAAATTGTCTTAGACCACAATACCTTCTCCTTTCTATCCAGTATCCGAACTGGTTTCTCCACATACGTCATATCCTCCTTTAACTCCAACAGTTCATACTTAATCACATACGTCGGATCTAGGTGGTACTTGCGTAACATTGAAACGTGGAAGACATTGTGGATACTCGATAATTCTGGCGGTAACGCCAATCTGTAAGCTTTGTCACCCACTCGGTCTAAGATCTCGACTGGTCCAGTATAACGGGGACTTAGCTTTCCTTTCTTCCCAAACCTCATTATTGTGACGCCCCGAAAACGCGAAAAATAGGGCAAATTTAAAATTTTCTACATCGATACACATATCTAAGTGCATTCCTGTACAGTGTCATGCATCATCATATATACATTATAAAGTTACACCTTAGGATCTCATCACCTCATATTTATATATCATACCAATTACATTCCTCAATTCAAAGTTAAATAATCCTAATACATCCCATACATCATACATCAAGTGTCTGTAAATACAACTTTAGTCTGAGTACATGAAATATTAAAATATACCTCAAGCATAATATGTGGCCTGGAGCTCAAGTCCTCTACTAACCACTACTCCGTACGTCGCAGGAAAACTCTCTTCATTTGAAGAACTGTGGGGGGAGATAAAACAGGGTGAGCTTCTAAATTGCTCAGTAAGGGGGTAAGGGATTTGTTAACAAAATAATGATTTGCACAGCACAATCATTTTGTCTCGTAGTTGAAACTCAATAAAAGTGTAGCATGAAAACAGTAAAACATCATTATCATCTCATTTCTTTAAAATCATGTAAAAACATGAGAGTACATAACTCAGTACAAATCACAGTCACAAACATGTGGAAATCAGGATGCGATAATGACTTTTCTCGTAAAAACATGATAAAAATCACCTCAATAGTAATGCACGTGGCACAGCCACAAAACACATCTCATGTGTAAAATGAGACTAGGCAAATAAAACTCATATAAATATTCGTCATGGCACATCAATATAATCTCCTCTGGGTGTGTATCCCAGGTATCCTCAAAAGAGGGAACGTCGACAATATGGTCGTGTACATGGTATATTAGACTTACGCGTTACCAGAATAAGGCCCAGCCTTACATGCTACCAGAGCAAAGCCTCTCCTCATGCACACTATTAGTCTTACATGCTACGAAAGCAAGACCCAAACTTACATGATACTAAAGCAGGGAAATATCGGGCTTATATGCTACCAGAGCAAGGCCACCCAGCGCTACCAGAGCATGGGTCTTCTCATGTTACCAGAACAGAGGAATATTGGACTTACATGCTACCAGAGCAAGGCTCGGACTTACATGCTACCAGAGCAAGGCCCAATGTGTATTCAACATGACACACCTAAGTCTCAATTAATAGCCATTATCATATAAAACTGTTTTGCCTACACGTAAAGCTCATAATGGTTTTTCTCTCATAAAACACATCTAAAAACATTTGTGTACTCAACACAAAACATGTTAAAATCGAGCTCAAACCGGTAAAATCACGCACACATTTCTCAAATCTCAGTACGCCTTAACGTAGAGCACAAATCACTTTTCACTTTTTAAACTCAAAACAGTTGTAAAACAATTTCACACTTAGTTTACAACTTATAAAAATTGGGCCCCAACCGGCTATAAAACCGTGTGCAATAACTCATTCACAACTCATAAAAATATGCTTGTTTTCTCAAATCACATTTCATGCTACAATTGTCATCTCAAAATTATATACACAATGAGTTTAAGTTTTCCCTTACCTCGTTGCCCCTCGTATAGTGCAATCGTTCTCCCGTATCACGGACTAGCCTCACATTCCTCTCTGAAACTCATAGGTTGTCCAAACGATGTTAAAACATCAATAATTCATCTCAATCATCTCATCGAGCACATATTTGCTCATATTCTCGTTAAATACTTCAAACCTCGTTTTCTCATAATCCTATCACAACCCACATTCTCATTCACTACATTTCAAATCCTACATTTTTCATGCATAATATCCATGCCAAAATCACCTCATTACCTCAATTCCAATTTATAGCCAAAATCCTAAAATTACCACAAATTGTATAATATCAACATCACTCCAACAAAACTACAATTTCATCAACTCTAATCATTTCCTAGCTATTTCATCACAACACCCATAGTCTCAATCACCAAAATCACCCCAATATCAAAGATTAGAGCTTAAAAATTTACCCAAAACTTATGGAGAACTCTATTCACACCTCGATTCAATTCGTCCTTCGATTTCCAAGTATGTTATTCTCCTTTGGATGAGGAATAACTTTCCTTCTTGCCTCTGCCTTAGATTTGGACAGAAATGGGGGTTTTGGAGGAGAGAGAAAGTTAGGTTTGCGAAAATGGCGATTTGGGAGAGAGAGATCGATTTCCAGAAAAACAAAGGGATCCTTATATAAACCAAAGGTAGGAGATCGATCTGCTGCCATTGGAGATCGATCTGTATTTGAATTTGGGAACATTTTAGGCACTTTTTATGCCTAGGAGATCGATTTGTCGTGGGGTGAGATCGATCCCATAATTGCTCAATGAGATCGATCTGCTCCTTAAGGAGATCAATCTTCTATTTACAGAATACTTCATGAGATCGATCTGCTACTTGAGGAGATCAATCTTCTCTTTACAGAACCATTTTGGAGATCGATCTGCTTGCTGATGAGATCGATCTGCCTATTAGTTCTTGCACATTTCCTGCATTTTGGAGCCATGAGATCGATCTCTCATCCTTGGAGATCGATCTGGCCTTCACAAATTGTACTGTTGCTGCATCAATTTGCAGAAAACTCAAAGTATAACTTCCTATAATCTACCCCATAGTTTATGTTGGCTCAACCGAGAGGGGGTGATTCGGTTTTCTAGTCTAAATGCTAAATTTAAGCTAAATTGAATTTAATTGCAAGTAATCAAAGAATAAGCAATAGACTATAGAGTAGTAAATTAAAGGAGATAAGAGAGAGAAGCAGCAAACTCAGCAATTTATAGAGGTTCGGCCAATCGCTTGCCTACGTCCTCTTCTTGACCTTCTTGTCAAGAGTTTTCTTTCACTATCACAATAGTTGATACAACCTCCTTTTTAAGGTTAAGGAATAACCTCTCTACCCAGTTTTACAAAGATAAATATTCACCTCTTACAATATTCTCTCACAAAGGAGCTCTCCTCTTTTCTTTTGGATTAAGGATGAATACAAATAAGAACTCTCTTTTGTGCGTAGGAAGAATAACTTTCACTCAAGCTATTTAAGACCAGACAATAAATATGATGTTGAAGACAAAGGGAATGTTGAGGAATGATCTCTTGAGAGTATTCAAAATTTTCAGCACAAGTCTATATTTTGTTCAATGTCTTCAATGCTTGATTTTATACATCAGGATGGTAGGTGAAACATTTAATGCTTTTTCTCCCATTTGAAAATTTACAGAAATAGCCGTTGCACTTCTGCAGAACTGGTCCAGCTATGAGGGGATCGATCTCTTGTTCCTGAACCTGCATCACAGAGTAATTATACAAAGGGAAGATCGATCTTGTTTAACGATAGATCAATCTTCTTGTTAGTTTTAATCATAGGAGATCGATCTCTTATTAGTGAGAGATCGATCTCTGCTTTGAAAATAATTCTCCCGCTTTATACCAGATCAATCTCTTAACCCCCTGAGATCGATCTTAAAATGTCTCTGCCTTGAAGAGATCGATCTTAAAATGTCTCTGCCTTGAAGAGATCGATCTTATAATACCTTAAGATCGATCTTTTAAGCTCACTGCCAAATTGAGATCGATCTTGCAATACTTGCAAGGCCTGTAAGGCTTCAGCCAAAGTGAGATCGATCTCATTCATCCTAGAGATTGATCTTGAAATAACTCTTAGGCAATTTTCACTTGATTTTAAGTTTCCCGCCAAAGTTTATCTTGACATGAACCTTTATGCAATATGTTTTCAAGATAATAACTTAGAACTAGTTTCTTTCAAATGATTTGAATAAGTTCATTAATGTTTTGTCATTTCAAAATCATTCATGGTTAACAATCTCCCCCTTTTTGATATGACAAAACTTAATTTAATTATTTCAGAATTTTGTTTTCTGAATCATTTGTAACATTTGAATTTGCTCCCCCTTAATATATGCTCCCCCTTAATATAGCACTCTCTTTTCTCACATTTTTTGTCATATCAAGAAGGCAAGCAAGACTGATTCAAGAACACAATGAGACTATAAAGAACATCCATTTAAATAGGCATTAGTCATTTAAAAAATAGTGTCTATGACTAGCAAAAGTACAAACAGAAAGCTCAAGAAGGTGGAGGAAAATGATTGGAGATCTTGTCAACACGAGTACGAGTGGTCTGTACTTCAACGAATATTGCCTGCTGTGTCTCTTGAAGATGGGTGAATTGACACTCAAGACTTGTAAAGTGCTGATCCATGATCTGCTGAGTCTGCTCAATAGTAGTAAAACGTTGCTCCATGGTCTGATGAAGAGTCATAATCATGGTCGCAATGGAGTCCATGTTGACAGATGATGATGAAGCAGGTGCAGGGTCTGTAGCAGTAGGTGCGAAAGTCTCAGCTGGAGCATCTGGCTCCATTTCTTCATCTTACGTGGGGAGAGCAGCCTTCTTGTGCCAAATCCCATTGTCATTAGTATAGTAACCCGCATGGTGAAGGGTACCGATGTTGATGACGCTCTTTTACGATGGTAGCTCACCAGCTTCAATCGAGCAATCAACACCAAGTTTTTTTAGAAGATAGGCAAGTGGTTGTGGGTAGACAATGGTGTTGGCTTGACCTCTAATGATTTTTAGCCAATCTTCAAAAATAAAGTGGATTAGATTTGGCCGTCGATCGAAAGGAGAATGGATGTTGTGGAGCCAGAACCTATCGAGTTTCCTAATGGTTGAATGACGAGTACTAAAAGGACGAAGATTCCGCGAAATAATGAGATGTAAAAGACATGGGTACATGGGTAACTCAGCAGCTCGGTCATTAGAGAGAGGGAAATCTAGTATGACCTCTTCGTCTTCATTGGAAAGCCCCGAATCGGGTATACCGAAGACGTCCGCTAGGCATTTTTTATCTATGTAAAGGGACTTGGCCATAACGAAGGTATTAAATCCAATAGTTCGACAAGGATTTTTTGGGGTTGTGACTATTTCGACATTTGAAAAGAATGCACGCACTATGTTTGGTGGAACTGGGGTTTTGATTTTAAGGAATGATAGCTATTGATATTCTTTGAATTTGGCAAGGTATGGAAAATCAATGCTATCTAGAAAAGAAAAATCAATGGTGTGTCAGTGTTTAATGGGTAAGGTGGAAAATTCTTCATCAAACCTTTTTCGTTGAGCCGGGGTTTGAAAGCAGTGGCTAAACGTTGTGGCTTGTGTGTTCGCAGGAGCTGGTCTTGTGTTTCGATTTGCTAAGGTCTTTGTACGAGGCATGTCTAATCAAACCCAAAGAAGAACTAGACAGAAAATATCCCAAAATAGTCTACACAGATTCTCTACTACTAATGGGTTCACTAATTCTAAGATTAGGAACAGTTATGTTGACAAGATGAACAGATCGATCTATAGAACAGTAAAAAAAATTTGAAAAATCAAATGTTGGGTCTAAAAATTAATGAGAAATAAGATTAATGATGGAAGACTTACCAACGGAATGATTCAGATGATGAGAGACAAGGAGAACTAGAAGAGATTTTCGTTAGGGTTTTGGGAGATTTGGGATTTTGGGTTCTGATTTGGGGATTTTGACAACTGTTTATATAGCCTAGGGCTAATGAGATCAATCTGTCGAGTGACCAGATCGATCTCTCTTTTCTAGAAAGCTAAGGAGATCGATCTTCTTAGAGTTAGAGATCGATCTCTAATTTCCTGAGACTTAAGGAGATCGATCTGTTAGAGTGCCCAGATCGATCTGAGTTATACAGAGCCTTAAGGAGATCGATTTCAAATAAATAGAAGATCGATCTTAGAATTACAGAACCTTAAGAGGATCGATCTTAAAGATTAGAAGATCGATCTCCTAGTCATGATCCAGTTTCTATAGGCTTATTCAAAGTGAGGCAGATCGATCTACAATGAACAAAGATCGATCACTCTCATCAAGTTGCCTAGAAAACATTTGAAAAATCTTGGTGAAAAAGAGTTTTATACCACAATTACAAGTCAAGCATATTAAGGAGCATTCATTGAACCTAATTCACCTCTAAGAACACAAAATCTCTCTCTGTCAAGGGGTTTGGTGAAAATATCAGCTACTTGATGCAATGTATCAATGTATTCTAGAACTATATCCCCTTTTTACACATGATCCCTAAGAAAATGATGCCTATTTTCAATGTGTTTAGTTCTAGAGTGTTGGATTGGATTTTTGGATAGATTAATTACACTGGTATTATCACATTTAATAGAAACTTGTTGCATGTCTATACCATAATCTCTCATTTGTTGCTTAATCCACAACACTTGAGCACTACAACTACCAGCTGCTATGTATTCTGCCTCAGTTGTGGATTGTGCTACACTATTTTGTTTCTTAGAGAACCACGATATTAATCTATTTTCTAAGAATTGGCAGGTTCCTAAAGTGCTTTTCCTATCTATTTTGTATCCAGCAAAATCTGCATTTGAATATGCATGAAGAGCAAAAGTAGAGTCTTTAGGGTACCATAGTCCTATTAAAGGTGTGTCTTTAAGATACCTAAAAATTCTTTTTGTAGCTAGTAAGTGTGACTCTCTAGGAGAGGATTGAAATCTAGCACATAAACATACACTAAACAAAATATCAAGTCTACTTGTAG
Organism: Firmiana major; assembly: GCA_033439115.1. Lineage (NCBI taxonomy): Eukaryota > Viridiplantae > Streptophyta > Magnoliopsida > Malvales > Malvaceae > Firmiana > Firmiana major. Next base: position 30,461,674 of record CM065913.1, on the reverse strand, counting down.
TAAGATAAAGCAATTAACCAATCATAGACCTATATAGTTTAGTATCTACACACTTACCACTTTCATCTTTATCAAGCTTGATGTTGGTGCCCATTGGAGTTACTTGAGGTTTGCAGTTATCCATTCCAAATTGTTTGAGCAAATCTTTGGTGTATTTAGCTTGATTGATGAAGATTCCATCCTTAGTTTGCTTTACTTGAAGTCCCAAGAAGTAGGTGAGCTCTCCCATCATGCTCATTTCAAATTCACCTTGCATGATCTTAGCAAACTCTTAACACAGAGATTCATTAGTTGATCCAAAAATGATGTCATCTACATATATTTGAACATCTAATAAATCTTTATTCTTTTTTTTTAATAAACAAGGTTGTATATACTTTTCCTCTTGAAAAACTCTTTTCTATCAAGAACTTTGAAAGTCTTTCATATCAGGCTCTAGGAGCTTGTTTCAAACCGTAAAGTGCCCTAGAAAGTTTGTAAACATGTTCAAGAAATTCAGGACTTTCAAAATCGGGGGGTTGCTCAACATAAACTTCCTCATTGATGAAACCATTTAGAAATGCACTTTTTTACATCCATTTGATATAATTTGAAATTTTTGTAGCATGCAAAAGCAAGTAGCATCCTTATTGCTTCTAATCTAGATACCGATGCATAGGTTTCATCATAGTCTATTCCTTCCTCTTGCCTATAACCTTGTGCAACTAATCTAGCATTGTTTCTTATGATCACACTATTTTTATCCATCTTGTTCTTGAAAATTCATGTAGTTCTAATTATAGAGTGATCACTAGGTCTAGGGACTAAATTCCATACTTTGCTTCTTTCAAATTGATTTAGTTCTTCTTGCCTGGCTAAAAACCAATTATTGTCATCTAAAGCTTCATTGACATTCTTAGGTTCAATTTGAGATACAAGGCTATATATTGACATACATTTCTTAGAGAGGACCTTGTTCTAACTCCAAGATTTGGATCACCTACAATTTCACAATCTTTGACATATCCTAGTTCTCTTGGTGCTCTAGACTCTCTTTCTAGTATTTCTAGCTCTTCTTCATCTTCTTTATTAATGTCAAGTTTTTCTAGTAGGTTATCTTCCATCCTTGAGGAATCCTTCAAGGTCTCATCAAATATTTCAATATCCTCATCATTGATAGAACCTTTAGATGCATCGTTTGACTCATCAAATATTAGATGTATTGATTCTTCTACCATCAAGGTTCTTTTGTTATACACTCTATATGCCTTTGAATTCAAAGAGTAGCCTAAAAAGATTCCTTCATCACTCTTGGTATCAAATTTTCCTAAGTTGTTTTTCCCATTATTTAAGATAAAACATCTACAACCAAAAGGGTGAAAATAGCTAATATTTGGCTTTTTTCCCTTGTAAAGCTCATAAGGGGTTTTCTTTAAGATTGGTCTAACCATGGCTCTATTTATGATGTAGCATTATGTATTTATAGCTTCAGCCCAAAAATATTTAGGTAAATTATTTTCACACAACATTGTTCTAGCCATTTCTTCTAATGTTCTATTTCTTCTCTCAACTACTCTATTTTGTTGTGTGTCCTAGGGGCTGAAAAATTATGACTAATTCCTTGATCATTGCAATATTCATCAAAACTAATATTTTTAAATTCCTTGCCATGATCACTTCTAATCCTAGTTATAGTGAAACCTTTTTCATTTTGCGCTTCTTTTGAATAGACAATGAATTTTTCTAAGGCTTCATTCTTCACTATTAAGAAAAATACCTAAGTAAACCTAGTATAATCATCTACAATCACAAATCCATAGTGCTTACCACCTAGGCTTGTAGTTCTAGTTGGTCCAAATAGATCTAGGTGAAGTAGTTGAAGAGGTTTAGTGGTTGATACACTATGTTTAGATTTAAATGTTGTCCTTTTATGTTTTACCTTGACACAAGCTTCACAAATTTTGTCATAGTCAAAGGACAACTTAGGTAATCCTACTACAAGGTCTTTTCTAGCTAGCTTAGATATTACATGCATGCTAGCATGAACTAGTCTCCTATGCCACAACCAAGGTTCTTTTTCTTTATCTACCATAAGGCATACATTTTCATTTTTAAGTTCATTTAGATAAACAATGTATATGTTACCTTGTCTATGTCCTAGAAAAAGAACTTTATTTGATTTAGGATCTATTACATGGCAATTCAAGCAATCAAAAATTACTTTGTAACATTGGTCACTAAGTTGACTAATGCTTAGCAAATTATGTTTTAATCCTCTAACAAGTAAAACATTTTCTAACAAGAAATGGTTATTACCAATTGATCCACTTCCTTCAACTTGGCATTTGGAGTTATCCCCAAATGTGACTTCTCCACCAACTTTTGATTTGAATGAGTTGAAGTGGCTTCTATCACCGATCATGTGTCTTGAGCATCCACTATCCAAGTACCAAGCTTCCTTTGTTTTTGCCTTGTAGCAATGCTCAATCACCTACAATCAACATTCAAACTTTTGTTTTAGGTACCCAAATTTTCTTGGGTCTTTTTAAGTTAGTGAGTAGAATTTTTGATCCTTTTGGGATCCATTTTAATATTACATCAATATCTTTTGAATTAACCACATCTTTTGGGACCCATACTCTTCTAACTATCCTTCCTCTAAATGTGGTCATCGTCACATTGCAACTATATGATGCATGTCCCTTTTTATTACAATGTGAGCAAGTAGTAGAGGATTTATGTATATTATTTCTAGCTAGGAAACTTTTGAGGTGAGTTTCTCTACTTTTGCCATCATATCCTAACCCATTTTTATCAAAGAAAGCCTTTTTGAGTCTCTAGCATGTGATCTAGTTTTTGTTGACCCATGTAAAATCTAGTAAATGAATTATGTAAGTTACTATTCTTTTCCTTTAGGTCATGGATTTCTAGATTTGTACCTTCTAATTTCTTTTCACATTCTATTTTATCATTTAGTATTAATTCATTTTCTTTCTTTAGTTTAGAAATCAATTTTCTGTACTTCAAATTCATGCACTCATATTCTAAGGCAAGATCATCAAATGCATCTTATAGTTCATCAAAACAGTACTCATTGGGATTAGAAGTTACCTTCTCGTCTTTAATTGCCATGAAGCATAGATTGGCAATATCTTCATTTGAATCATCATCGGAGCTGTCACTGTCGCTCCATGTTGCCATCATTGCCTTCTTTTTGTGATTCATATCACTTGATCTTTTTAGAAGGGGACAGTTAAATTTAATGTGTCCAAGTTTTTTGCCTTCATAGCAGACAATAGTATCTTTTCTACCTAATTCTTCTTGTTCTTTCTTGTAGTTTCTCCTACCACTACCATTTGCTCTCATTCTCATAAATTTATTAAATCTCTTGGCAAACATTGCCATTTCAAAATCTTCTTCATTACCACTCTCATTTTTATTTTCTTTCAAGTCCTCTTGAGTAGTGGATTTTAAACCTACTCCTACTTTCTTGGGTGGCTCTTCATTTCTCCTCAATTTCATTTCATATGTGAGCAATGACCCTATCAATTCATCTAATGATAGTGTGTTGGGGTCCTTGGACTCTTCAATTGCTGTTACCTTAGCTTCCCAAGATTTTGGTAAGCTATTCAAGATTTTCTTTACAATTTCTATATTGGAGTAGATTTTCCCTAAGGACTTTAGTCCATTTATTACATCAGTAAATCTAGTGAACATGTCACCAATTGACTCTCCTTCTTTCATCCTAAATAACTCATAATCATGTGTGAGCATTCCTACCTTAGTCTCCTTTACTTGAGTTGTGCCTTCATGAGTAATTATCAATTTATCCCAAATTTATTTGGCATTATCACAACCGGATACTCTATTATACTCATTGGGCCATAATGCATAAAATAAGGTGTGCATGACCTTTGCATTTAACTGAGCACATTTTATATCATTAGAATCCCACTCATCTTCTTCTTTTGGGATATCTCTTCCCTCTATCTTCTTAGTTGGGATTTGAGGACCTTTAGTAATAATCCTCCATACCTCATAATCATTAGCTTGAATGAAAAGCATCATTCTAGTTTTCCAATATGCATAATGTTCACCATTGAACATGGGAGGTCTAACTATAGAGTGTCCCTCTCCTACTAGACTTATTGCTACATTGCTATAAGCCATTAGAGCGTTTTAACTCTTACGAAGTTATTCCTTAATGATCAAAGAGTCTGAGCTCTGATACCAATTGTTACCTCAACCGAGAGGGGGGTGAATCAGTTTTCTAGTCTAAAGGCTAAATTTAAGCTTAATTGAATTTAATTGCAAGTAATCAAAGAATAAGCAATAGACTATAGAGCTGTAAATTAAAGGAGATAAGAGAGAGAAGCAGCAAACTCAGCAATTTATAGAGGTTCGGCCAATCGCTTGCCTACATCCTCTCTTCTTGACCTTCTTGTCAAGAATTTTCTTTCACTATCACAATAGTTGATACAACCTCCTTTTTAAGGTTAAGGAATAACCTCTCTACCCCTTTTTACCAAGATAAATATTCACCTCTGTCACGACCCATTTTTACCAAAAATCGCTACAAATTTTTTCGCTTTTTCCTTTCTTTTCTCGATCGTGAACATTCTCACCACAAAATAGTTGGGCTATGAGTCAGTATTAATAACCCTTTTACCATTTACCATGACATCTATCTTTTAATTTATTTAAAATCAAACACGTATGCTTTATAATTGAGACTCTATAATTGTACGTGTTTACTAATATTTACATCCCCCGTATTACATTCCAAATTGATTACTGTGCTATTACATGTTTAGATATAAAATCATACAAGTGTATATACTTTTCAATGATGGAAAGCAGCGGATACCAAGAATGCAACCCATATTTTCCATATACAATTTAATTATTCGAAACTCTACCCGAAAATATGTGTAGCTACCTCTAGCTACTCACACAATTCCCTTACCTCAATTTCTCTGATCATTCTACCTTTTTCGTCGTTATCGATCACCCGATCTGTTTAACTCCCAATATATTCTCTGGAGCTGCAGAAAATCATTTATCGGGTTAAATACAATACAATTTACTTATATTTCACTTTTACTGGGCTTAATTTACAGCATTGGGCCTATTTACTCTTAATGGGCCCGATTGCACCTTAATGGGCCTTAATCTCATTTTTCATTTACTAATCACATCATCGAGGCCTATTGGGCTCATTGGGCCCACCAACAATTTATTAGACCTCGTTCTAAACTCTTGGATAACTCCAATAATTATTTACGACATTTTATCTCAAATTTCAGAATATATTTCATTTAATGCGGAAATTAAATCCGTAATTTATGCGATGAATTTCTAACACGCATAACGATGTAATTTATCGTAAATAAGGATTAATTACCTGAGATTCCATGATAGTACGTAAATCGAGGCTGACTCGAGCTCTCGTCTGTCGTCGATTATCGAGCTACACATTTATATTTTATGGGTTAAATCTGATCAAATATATATAAATAATTATTTTGAAAATTAAATTGGTCCATTTGACCACTTACTGGCTTACCCGGAGTTCAATTGCATCAACGATTTTTTTTTTCATTTTTCCTTTTTCTTTTTCTTTTTCCTTTTCTCTTTCCTTTTCTTCTTTTTCTGGCTGAACTGGTTCGGTCATGTTCAACCCGGTTCAGATCGGTCCGGTTCACCCTGGTTCAGTCCGGTTTAACTTTCTCGCTCGTCGTCCGGTTCTCCGCCGATTTTCGCCTCCAGCTTGTCCTCGGGGTAGTCCGGTGTATGGATCTGTGGTAGGCTTCGCCAAAGCTCACCGGAAAGTGGCCGGTCCGGCCTCCTTTCTCCTCCGGTGTCTCTACCCAACTCTTTTAGTGCTGTTCGGCGGCGTTTCAGGCCGATCTGCGCCTGGATCGGCGCCACTATCATCCCCTCTGGCCGGTGGTGAGGCACTCCTCCTTCCTTCGGCCACCGATCACCTCCCTTTCCTCTTTTTCTCTCTTTCTCTTTCGGTCTCTCTCTCCCTCTCTTTTTCCCTCGCTGGCCGCGGCTCTCCTCCGCCTACCAGCGTCGATGAGGCTCGATCGCCCCGTCTGGTCCGTTCGTCGGGCTCCGTCGGTGAGGCAGGTAGGAGGGCTAGCTTCCTCGGGTCTTCTGCTCTTTCATTTCTGTTTCCTCAAACAGAATCGCAACTCGCGATTCTGTTTCTATTTTTTTTTTAAAATTGACTTGACTTTTACTTTTTTATATTATATTATATTATATTTTATTAAAATATAATATAATATATTATATACCTAAAATATTTAAATATATATTTAAATCAATTAAATATATATATTTATCTTATTTATTTCTCGGGTATTTTTTAATATTTTCGGGATAATTTCTCGAGGTGAAAATTTTGATTTATTCCTATAAATTCATATCTTGATCAATTTAATCCGAAATTTAATTATTTTCCTTTATTGATCATGATTTCTTGAATCCATCTTTACAGTGTAAATTTCTTACCGAATTGAATTGAATTTTGGGTCTTTTGACTGTTTTACCCTTTAACGTGTTCGGGACCAAATCAATACGACTTCCCTTCACAAACACTTCCTCATTTCGTGTTTTAAATTCTTATCTTCATTCCAAATCGTCCGAATCTCATTCATTTTATATGTAGCCATTTAAATCTCCATTTGATCTTTAAATGCATTCAAGAATTTTATTCATTCCATTTGCATTTTTCATTCATGTAAAACTCTTCTTATGATTCAATTTACATATAATCATGTTTACATCAAGTGAATCATAAGGAAATATGATAAAAATTTGAGTCTTACAACCTCTTACAATATTCTCTCATAGAGGAACTCTCCTCTTTTCTTTTGGATTAAGGATGACTACAAATAAGAACTCTCTTTTGTGGGTAGGAAGAATAACTTTCACTCAAGCTATTTAAGACAATACAATAAATATGATGTTGAAGACAAAGGGAATGTTGAGGAATGATCTTTTGAGAGTATTCAGAATTTTCTGCATAAGTCTATCTTTTGTTCAGTGTCTTTAATGCTTGATTTTATACATCAGGATGGTAGGTGAAGCATTTAATGCTTTTTCTCCCATTTGAAAATTTGCAAAAATAGCCGTTGCACTTCTGCAGAACTGGTCCAGATCGATCTCCCTTTCATGAGGGGATCGATCTCTTATTCCTGAACCTGCATCACAGAGCAATTATACAAAGGGAAGATCGATCTTGTTTAACGATAGATCGATCTTCTTGTTAGTTTTAATCATAGGAGATCGATCTCTTATTAGTGAGAGATCGATCTATGCTTTGAAAATAATTCTCCCGCTTTATACCAGATCGATCTCTTAGCCCCATGAGATCGATCTTTAAATGTCTCTACCTTGAAGAGATTGATCTCATATTACCTTAAGATCGATCTTTTAAGCTCTTTGCCAAATTGAGATCGATCTCTTTCTTCCTAGAGATCGATCTTGCAATACTTGCAAGGCCTGTAAGGCTTCAGCCAAAGTGAGATCGATCTCATTCATCCTAGAGATCGATCTTAACACAACTCTTAGGCAATTTTCACTTGATATTAAGTTTCCCGCTAAAGTTTATCTTGATATGAACCTTTATGTAATATGTTTTCAAGATAATAACTTAGAACTAGTTTCTTAGAAATGATTTGAATAAGTTCATTAATGTTTTGTCATTTTAAAATCCATCATTTATGGTTAACAGTTCATATTTCAATCTATACACATTCAAGACTTGAAAATCTCATCCTCTTATACTTCATCTTATTTAAAACTTGCGTGTACATCAACATATCATAATCCCATACACCAGATACAATTCTCATAACTGGGGTACATAAAATTCACAGTTCTCACATCCTTCCCACCTTTAAAGAATTTGGTCTTTTAAATTCAACTCGACTCGTCAAACAGATGGGGGTACTTCTCCTTCATGAGGCTTTCCAATTCCCAAGTTGCTTCTTCCATTAAGTGATGTCTCCATAAAACTTTCACTAATGGTATGTTTTTTAGTTCGAAGTACCTTCTCTTTCTTATCGAGGATTCAGACAGTTTCTTTAGTGTAGCTCATGTCCTCTTGTATGTCCATCTCTTCATACTCTAAGACATGAGAAAGGTCTGGGTGGTACTTCCTCAACATAGATACATGGAAGACGTTGTGTATTCCAGACATCTGTGGGCGTAATGCCAACCTATAGGCTACCTCTCCCACTCTCTCAAGAATCTTGAATGGTCCAATATATCGAGGACTTAATTTCCCTTTCTTTCCAAATCTCATGATACCTTTACTCAGTGATATCTTCAAAAATACTGCATCACCAACATCAAACTCGAGTGGCCGTCTACGCACATTCGTGTAGCTTTTCTGTCTACTCTGTACAGGCTGTTCAACAAGCTCGAGAACATTTATCTTTCTGTCATACATTTCTTCCCACGCTAAAGGGATCTACACCTCCTACCATATAGAGCCTCAAAAGGTGCCATCCCAATACTTGCATGATAGCTATTATTGTACGCAAACTCTGCTAGGGGTAAGTGATCATCCCATGATCCCTTAAAATCTATCGTACATGCCCTAACATGTCCTCCAAGGTCTGAATAGTCCTCTCCGATTAACCATCTGTCTGAGGATGATAGGCGGTACTAAAGCTCAATCGAGATCCCATGGACTCCTGAAATTGGGTCCAAAATCTGGAAGTAAATCGGGAATCTTTGTCAGAAGTAATACTCACTGGAGCCCCATGTAATCTAGATATCTCGCTGACATATAACTCAGCTAAGGCATCCACAGTTTCTGTGCTCTTGATGGCAAGGAAGTGGGCACTCTTTGTCAGTCTATCCACTATGACCCATATAGCATCATGACCCCTTCGGGTCCTCGGTAAACCCATAATAAAGTCCATTGTGACATGCTCCCATTTCCACGTAGGCATAGGAATCCTCCAGGTTTTCGATGCTCAGCTTTCACTTGTTGGCACACTAAACATTTAACCACATAATCTGCCACGTCTCGCTTCATACCACTCCACCAATACACCTTTCTCAAATCTTGGTACATCTTAGTACTCCTTGGGTGCATGGTGTATCACCAGCAGTGAGATTCTCTCAGTATCTGTCTCTTCAAGGTATCACTGTCCGGTACATAAATTCATCCTTTAAATCTCAACAATCCATCTTCACTAACTATGAGATCCGACAGTGAAGTTTGCTCGGCTTGGCTAACCATATCAATCAACCTCTAATCATTACGCTGCCCAGTTCTAATCCGATCCATGAACCTAGGCTCTATTCGCAGTCTAGCTAAAAATCCAGTCTCTATCTCTTTAACTTTGATCCAGAGTTCAGCGAACTGCTCTAATAAATCCCATTCTCTAACCATCATAGCAGATATCATACTCTTCCTGCTCAGGGCATCAGCAACTACGTTCACTTTTCCTGGATGGTACAGAATCTCGTATTCATAATCCTTAAGGAGATCAATCCATCTCTTTTGTCTCATATTTAACTCTTTCTGATCAAACAGATACCTCAAACTCTTGTGGTCAGTGAAGATCTGGAATCTTTCCCCATATAAGTAGTGTCGCCAGATCTTCAAGGAAAAAACCATAGCGGCTAACTCCAAATCTTGCGTGGGGTAATTCTGCTCGTGATCTTTCAACTGTCACGATCTATAGGCAACCACTCTTCCATGCTGCATGAGCGCACACCCCAATCCTTGATGAGAAGCATCACTATTCACTAAAAATCCTCCTAATCCCTCAGGGATAGTCAATACAGGTGCTGCTTTCAATCTCCTCTTTAATTCCTGAAAATTGAGCTCATATTGATCAGTCCATATGAATGGAGTCTCCTTCCGCGTGAGCTTGGTCAAAGAGGTGACAATCCTGGAAAATCCCTCCACAAATCTTCTGTAATACCTTGCCAAACCAAGGAAGCTTTGTACTTCTGTAACTGTCTTTGGTCTTTCCCAATTAAGCACAACCTCCACTTTAATTGGATCAACTGATACTCCTTCCTCTGAAACTATGTGACCAAGGAAAGCTATCCGATCCAGCCAAAATTCACACTTATTAAGCTTACCATATAATTGCTTATCTCGGAGTGTCTGAAGTACTAACCACAATTGCTGTGCATGCTCCTCATAAGACCGAGAGTACATCAAGATATCATCAATAAAGACTATCACAAACTTATCTAGATAGTCTCTGAACACCTCGTTCATTAATCTCATAAAGGCTGCAGGGGTGTTCGTTAATCCAAAGGGCATCACTAGGAATTCATAATGGCCATTCCTTGTCCTGAAGGCCGTCTTCTGAATATCTTCCTCCTTAATCCTCAATTGGTGATAGCCCGATCTTAAATCAATTTTAGAGAAGACTGAGACCCCTCTCACCTGATCAAGCAAATCGTCAATCCTTGGCAATGGGTACTTATTTTTCATCATGGCTTTATTCAATAATCGGTAGTCTATACATAATCTGAGACTACCATCATTCTTCCTCACGAATAACATTGGTGCTCTCCACGGTGAGACACTCGGTCTAATGAATCCTTCATTCAAAAACTCATGTAGTTGTTTCTTCAATTCCTCTAATTCCACTAATGCCATCTTATACGAAGGTCTAGAGATAGGCTGAGTATCTAGTACCAAATCAATGGTAAACTCCAGATCTCTCTCTGGTGGTAAACCTGACAACTCATCTGGGAAGACATCCGAAAATTCACACACCACAGGTATATCTTCGATCGTTGGATGTTCCCGATTATCATCTGAGATGGGTGTTTCACAACCTTCACATGAATACTCAAATTTAGTACCCTTAAGGTAACATCATAAATACCAAATTACTTAAAAAAATTCCACACATTTATTTACTTAATATTTCAAACGTACACTATAAGGTTTAGGTTGGGAGAAAGTTACAATCTTAGTGTAGCAGTCTAAACTCACTCGATTGGTTGCCAGCCAATCCATTCCCAAAATCACATCAAACCCATGTATATTCAACATCATTAGATCTGCTAACATTACTCTATCTCCCACCTTTATTTCACATCCTCTACAGATCATATCAGTTCTATGGGATTCACGCATAGGGGAATTTACATGTAGGATATACTCTAGAGGTTCAAACTTTAAATTTAATCTAAATACAAAATGCTCAGAAATAAACGAATGCGTGGACCCTGGGTCAATCAACAATGAGCCTTATAATTACAAACAAATAGTGTACCTCTTATAGTTTTTGCAGAACTGTCTGCTGTTTTCTTGTTCTGAGCAAACACATGTCCCACTGTAACGGGCTTCTTTCCTTTCTCTGCAGCAGTGGCCCCTCTCGGTGGATTCACTGACTGAGGCTGCTGTCTAGTAGGTTCTGGAGCATGTGGTACCTGAGGTTGAGGACAGTCTTTTACTCTGTGACCTATGTCTTCACATTTAAAACATCTAGGGATCAACCCAGTATAACTTCCCTCATACGGTCGGCCACAATCTCTGCAAGCCAACATATCGAGAGGTCTCCCTGATGATGGGATAAGCTCTGAGTTTCTCCAATCTGCCCTTCGGTACCTCAATCCTTCCTCTTCTGAAGGAACCTCTCCGAACATCTGTCTAGGAGATCACTGGCCTCTTACCTTTATCCTTAGTCACTGTTCTGAACTCATTTTGGGATTGTACAATTTCGATTCCCCTCCCAATCTCTTGTGCTCTCTCAGAGCATCTCCAAACTCAGTAATACACAGCCCTATCAGTCGATCTCTGATGACGGGTTTCAATCCATACACAAATATTTCTGTGTGGAGCTCTTCATCTTTAAAGGTCTCTGGATCATATCTCAAGAAAGCGGTAAATCGGCTATCGTAATCATCTACAGACATATAGCCCTGTACCAGATTCAAAAACTCTGTCTGCTTCCTCCTCTGAGTAGCTCGTGGTACATATTGGGCTCTAAAGGTTGTCTAAAACTCGTCCCAGCTAATCACATCCTGGTTGGATATCATAATACCCTGGGTTGTACCCCACCAATCTTGAGCTCTCCCTTTCAACAAATAAGCACACATACTGACCCTCTCAGCATCAATGCATCCCAAATAGTCAAATATGACTCTCAACTCAGTCAGCCACTCCCCAGCCTCTGCGGGATCCTTTTTCCCTTTAAATACGGGTGAATTCATTTTCAAAAAGTCCTTCAGTCGGACCATACTCTTATCATTGAGCTGAGTGACGGGAGGCACCGGGTCCATCTATACTGGGGGCGCGGGAGGTACTTGTGGTGGTGTAGGAGTAGTACCCGAGGCATTAAATCCAAAATGTTGCATGAATAGCGCTGCCATTTGCTTAAAACCTTGCCGCACATCTTGCTCAATCCGATTAAATCGAGAGTTAAGACTCTCCGATTGTGGGGCAGGTGGCGGAGGGGACTCTGCCTGCCTTCTCGAATGACATCGTCGTCCACTCATTCTCAATCTCAATACGTTCCTGCGCGTACACATCAAACTCGATTGAAATCTCAATACGTACCAACACTGACAATACTAAACACCCTAAGCTCTGATTCCAAAAAAACTTAATGACGCCCCGAAAACGTGAAAAATAGGGCAAATTTAAAACTTTTCTACATCGATACACATTTATAGGTGCATTCCTATACAGTGTCATGCATCATCATATATACATTATAAAGTTACACCTCAGGATCTCATCACCTCATATTCATATATCATACCAATTATATTTCTCAATTCAAAGTTAAATAATCCTAATACATCTCATACATCATTGTACATCAAGTGTATGTAAATACAACTTTAGTCTGGGTACATGAAATATTAAAATATACCTCAAGCACAATATGTGGCTTGGAGCTCAAGTCATCCACTAACCACTACTCCGTACGTCGCAGGAAAACTCTGTTCACTTGAAGAAATCTGGGGAGAGATAAAACAAGGTGAGCTTCTAAATCGCTCAGTAAAGGGGTAAGAGATTTTTTAACAAAATAATGATTTGCACGGTACAATCATTTTGTCTTGTAGTTAAAACTCAATAAAAGTGTAGCATGAAAACATTAAAACATCATTATCATCTCATTTCTCTAAAATTATGTAAAAACATGGGAGTACATAACTCAGTAAAAATCACAGTCACAAGCATGTGGAAATCAGGATGCGATAATGGCTTTTCTCGTAAAAACGTGATAAAAATCACCTCAATAGTAATGCACGTGGCACAGCCACAAAACACATCTCATGTGTAAAACGAGACTAGGCGAATAAAACTCATATAATTATTCGTCATGGCACATCAATATAATCTCCTCTGGGTGCGCATCCCAGGCATCCTAAAAAAAGGGAACGTCGACAATATGGTCGTGTACATGGTATATTGGACTTACGCGTTACTAGAACAAGGCCCGGCCTTACATGCTACCAGAGCAAAGCCTCTCCCCATGCACACTATCGGTCTTACATGCTACCAAAGCAAGGCCCGGACTTACATGCTACCAAAGCAAGGCCTTCCAACGCTACCAAAGCGGGGAAATATCATACTTATATGCTACCAGAGCAAGGCCACCCCGGGCTACTAGAACGGGGGTCTTCTCATGTTACCAGAATGGAGGAATATCAGACTTACATCTACTAGAGCAAGGCCCAAACTTACATGCTACCAGAGCAAGGCCCGATGTGTATTCAATATGACACACCTAAGTCTCAATAAATAGCCATTATCATTTAAAACCATTTTGCCTTCACGTAAAGCTCAGAATGGTTTTTCTCTCATAAAACGCATCTAAAAACATTTGTGTACTCAACACAAAACATGTTAAAATCGAGCTCAAACAGACAAAACCACGCATACATTTCTTAAATCTTAGTACGCCTTAACGTAGAGCCCAAATCACTTTTCACTTTTTAAACTCAAAACGGTTGTAAAACAATTTCACACTTAGTTTACAACTTATAAAAATTGGGCCCCAACCGGCTATAAAACCGTGTGCAATAACTTATTCACAACTCATAAAAACATGCTTGTTTTCTCAAATCACATTTCATGCTACAATTGTCATCTCAAAATTGCATACACAATGAGTTTAAGTTTTCCCTTACCTCGTATAGTGCAATCGATCTCCCGTATCACGGACTAGCCTTGCATTCCTGTCTGGAACTCCCGGGCTGTCCAAACGATGTTAAAACATCAATAATTCTTCTCAATCATCTCATCGAGCACATATTTGCTCATATTCTCGTTAAATACTTCAAACCTTATTTTCTCATAATCCTATCACAACCCACATTCTCATTCACTACATTTCAAATCCTACATTTTTCATGCATAATATCCATGCCAAAATCACCTTATTGCCTCAATTCCAATTTATAGCCAAAATCCCAAAATTACCACAAATTGTATAATATCATCATCACTCCAACAAAGCTACAATTTCATCAACTCTAATTATTTCCTAGCTATTTCATCACAACACCCATAGTCTCAATCACCAAAATCACCCCAATATCAAAGATTAAAGCTTAGAAATTTACCCAAAACTTATGGAGAGCTCTATTCACACTTCGATTTAATTCGTCCTTTGATTTCCAGGTATGTTCTTCTCCTTTGGATGAGGAACAACTTTCCTTTTTGCCTCTGCCTTAGATTTGGACTAAAATGAGGGTTTTAGAGGAGAGTGAAAGCTATGTTTACGAAAATAGTGATTTTGGAGGGAGAGAGATCAATTTTTAGAAAAACAAAGGGATCTTTATATAGACCAAGGGTAGGAGATCGATCTACTGCCATTGGAGATCGATCTGCATTTGAATTTGGGAACCTTTTAGGCACTTGTTATGCCTAAGAGATCGATTTGTCGCGGGGATCGATCCCATAATTGCTCCATGAGATCGATCTGCTCCTTGAGGAGATCGATCTTCTGTTTACAAAATACTTCATGAGATCAATTTGCTACTTGAGGAGATCGATCTTCTCTTTACAGAACCTTTTTGGAGATCGATCTGCTTGCTGATGAGATCGATCTGCCTATTAGTTCTTGCACATTTCCTGCATTTTGAAGCCATGAGATCGATCTCTCATCCTTGGAGATCGATCTGGCCTTCACAAATTGTACTGCTGCTTCATCAATTTGCAGAACACTCAAAGCATAACTTCTCATAATCTATCCCATAGTTCATATTTCAATCTATACACATTCAATACTTAAAAATCTCATCCTCTTATACTTCATCATATTTAAAACTTGCGTGTACATTAACATATCATAATCTCATACACCAAATTACAATTCTCATAACTGGGGTACATAAAATTCATAATTCTCACTATTATGCCCTTAGAAGGTGAAACTTTCAGAAACATCGAATCCCTACTGAAAATTCCAAGGGTTTTCATCTTTGGTCAGTATAACTCTTTTATCTACTCTAAGCTGTTCTCAGCCTCTCACAAATTAATTGTACATCCTCAGAATCTTGCTTAACCATATCAGGAGCAAATATCTTTCGTTCACCCACTTCTTCCAATCCAATTGGTGAACGACATTTTTGACCATACAACGCTTCATACAATGTCATTCCGATACTTGAGTGGTAACTGTTACTATATGCAAACTTCGCTAGTGGTAAATGGTCATCCTAAGAGCCTTTAAAATCTTAAGCACAAGCTTTCAACATGTCCTCCAAAGTCTGAATAGTTCTCTTTGATTGCACATCTGTTTAAGGATGGAAAGTTGTGCTCAAATTCAGTTGGGTTCTCATGGCTTCCTAGAAATGTTCCTAGAAATGCAAAGTGAACCGTGAATCCCTATCAGATACAATGCTCACTAGTACGCCATATAATCTTACAATCTCCCGTTCATACAAATTCGCTAGGGCACTCAATGTATCCGTAGACTTCATAGTCAGGAAGTGGACAGACCTTGTTATTCTATTGACTATTACCCAAATTGCATCATGATTTCTCTGGGTCCTTGGCAATCCCATAATGAAATCTATGGTGATATACTCCTATTTCCATGTTGGTATCGGTAAAGGCTGTAACAACCCTGTAGGTTTTCAATGCTCTACTTTAATTTGCTGACACACTAGACATCGGGCCACAAACTCGACCACATCTTTCTTCATCCCTGACCACAAATATGCCTTTCATAAATTTTGATACATCTTATTACTTATCGGGTGTAAAGTATACCTCGAGGAATGAGCTTCTGTCAGTATCAGTTTCTTCAACTATGCATCATCGGGAATACATACTCTACCTTTAAACCTCAGTAGGTCAGCAGGGCTTACTTTAAAATTCGTTACAGTTTCCAATTGGATTTGACTAGCCACATCTGTACAATATCAATCAGTACGCTAAGCCTGTCGAATTCTGTAGATCAAATTCAGTTCTATTCTCAAGCTAGCTATCACACCATAGCTGGTAGTGTCAGATGGCTCAATGTCCAAGTTGAGGTTCGTAAACTGTTCGAGCAGTTCGTATTCCCAAATCATCATATAAGATACCAACCTGATATTCTTCATACTTAAGGAATCTGCTACCACATTGGCCTTTCCCAGGTGGTAAAGGATTTCACAGTCATAATCCTTCAGAAGCTCTATCCACCTTCTATGCCTCATATTCAGCTCTTTCTGTGAAAATAAATACTTGAGGCTTTTATGGTCTATGAAGATCTAAAACTTTTCTCCATAAAGATAATGACACTGTATTTTTAGTGCAAACACTACGGCTGCCAATTCCAAATTGTGGGTCAGAAAGTTCATCTCATGATCTTTTAGTTGACAGGAACCATAAACAGCTACCTTTCCATGCTACATCAATATACATCCCAGACATTGACTAGACGCAGCTGTATACACCGAGAAGCCTTTCGAACTAGCGGGTATAGTTAAAATAGGTGCGATGGTTAGTTTGTGCTTCAACTCCTAAAAACTCCTCTCACATGAGTCACTCTATTCAAACTTAACATTCTTCCTCGAAAGTCATGTCAAAAGAGTAACCAACTTAGAGAAACCCTAAAAAAACCTTCTACAATATTCGGTCAAACGCAAAAAACTCTGAATCTCAGTAACAGTCTTGGGTCTTTCCCATTGCACTATAGCCTTGATCTTAGATAGATCTACAGACACTCCGTCTTTAGACACAATGTGACCCAAAAAAGCTATTTGATCTAGTAAAAAATCACACTTGCTGAGCTTGGCATACAACTTCTTCTCTCTGAGAGTTTGCAGAACCATTTTCAAATGCTACTCATGTTGTTCTCTAGACTTTGAATATACTAAAATATCATCAATAAAAACTATAACGAATCTTTCCAGATACGGCTTAAGTACTTCATTCATCAGTGCCATGAAAGCTGCAGGAACATTCGTCAATCCGAAAGGCATACCAAAAACTCATAATGTCCGTATCGAGTTTTGAAAGTTATCCTAGGTACGTCCTCACTCCTGATCTTTAACTAATGGTACCCTGACCTCAGATCAATCTTGGAAAAGATATGTGCTTTTCACAGTTGGTCCAGTAAATCATCGATACGAGGTAGGGGATATTTGTTCTTGATGGTCGTCTTGTTGAGTAATCTATAATCGATGCACAGCCTAAGACTCTCATTTTTTTTCTTGACAAACAATACCAATGCACCTCATGATGAAACACTCGGTCTGATGAACCCCTTGTCCAGCAATTCCTGTAATTACTTTTTAAACTCTTTTAACTTAACATGAGTCATTTTGTAAGGTGATTTCGATATCGGCTCAATACCAGGAACTAGGTCAATACAGAACTCCATCTCCCTATCTGGAGTTAACCTTGGTAGATCATCCGGGAATATGTCAGGAAGCTCCTCGACCGTTGGAATATCACTCAACTCCAGACTTGCCCTATCCATATCGATTACATAGGCAATGTAATCTTCAAAACATTTTTCATCTAGTTAGTGAGAATTTTACCATTAAACTACCAATTCTTTTTCATTACTTTTTAGAGAAACTTATAACAGATTTTTCGAGTAAATAAAAGGTCATTGTCCTATTATGACAATCAAGAACAACTTGATTTGTTGCTAACTAGTCCATGCCCAATATTACATCAAAATCATACATGTCTAATAGGATCAAGTCTGCTAACATATTCATGTCTCCTATTTTGAGTCTACAATCCTTATATACTTGTTCCATCATTCGACTATCTTTCATTAGTGTCATAATTATCAACATCCTTCCCATTGGTTTAGGTTGTACATAAGAAGTCAAATTACATGCAAACATGAATAATATAAATGAATGAGTTGCACCAGAATCAAATAAAACTATTGCTTTAATATCAAAAATTAGAATGGTACCTTTAAACGCTTCTACTGGTGCATCAGCCTCACTTGCCTCATGCTCAAGGGTATACACTCATCCCTGTCCTACAACCTGTTTCCCCTTTTCTTTCGTTGTGGCCTTCCTCCTCGGTGCAGAGGTAGTAGTAGGTGTCCTCAATTATTCTATACTCTTCTATGGGGCTGAGCTAATATTCTCTGGATAATTCCTAATCATGTGTCCCATCTTGCCATATCTGAAACAAGCCCCAGTCATCCAATAATGGAGCCTGACCATGATTTCCCCCACAGTGTCTTCACACCTCAAAATTAGGTCGGGGTCCTCCGATCACACTCCCCTTAGTACGAGCTAAGGACGGATAGATAAGGGGCTTAATAGTCTTACCCCATGACTCCTCATAATGCCTCTGTCACTTAAACAATGGCCTTCTACTCTCTCTGCCACTCCTTCCCCAGCTAACCTATTTCGATCCTGATCCTTACCTTTGCCCACTTTGCTGAACTCAAAGGCATGCATCTCATAATCTTGTTCTCACAGGTGGGCCCAGTGAACCATTTTCTCATAAGTATTGAGCTAGTCGGGCTCGAATCGAAGGCCTAAGTCCTTCCATAAACTTTTGGACCTTCTTCGCCTCATTATCTAGAGTGTTCAGATCATATCTCCCAAGTGAGGTGAACTTAGACTCATACTCATCCACAGACTTATTCCCCTGAGTCAAGTTTAAAAATCTATCTGTAATCTCCTCTAGGCAGTATCTGGGATGTACCTCCTCTAAAAAGCATCAAGAAACAAATCCCATGTAATCACCTCTTGTCTGGCTCTCAGAATCAGTTGGGTGGACTTCCACCAATGTTCAGCTCTCTCTTTAATACAAAAGCTACAAAAGCTACCTTCTCGGTAGATGTACATCGAAAGAATCCGTAGAGCTTCTCCATCTCATTTATCTAGTCTTCTGCAACTATTGAATTCTTAACCCCACTAAAAGACTAAGCTTAAACTCCTGAAATTACCTCAGTCTATCTAGTTCATAGTTATACCCCATCTCATTACTACGCTACTGTGGGGTCACTAGAGCCGATGAATGAGGTACATGTGGGGGCTACTGTAATATAGTAGGCGAAGATGTAGAGGGTTCTTCCACTGGTAGAATGGGAATTGTCTGGGTTGGCGTGGGCGTATCAGGTGCGACTGTTGGAGTAGTCGGTGCATCCTGAGCAACAATGCCCAGTGTGTTATCTAATCTTGCCATCACTTGCCCAATCAGATTCAGTATCGACTCCATGCCCCGCTCTAAACTAGTAATTCAAACTTCAGAGCTCTCAATAGGGTTATGAGTGGGCTGCTCAATTGAGGGGCCAGCCTTCCTTTCAGGCCTTTGCTCATGGCATCAGGGATGACCTGTCCCTTTACCCTCTCGGTCGATCTCATAGTCTACCAACCATATCTAATCGTTTTCCTGCATTTAGTAGCAATTTGTTAGCAAAACACAGCCAAATATACCCTTTTGTATCTAAACAATATACAATAATGTTGGAGATGTGAACTTTCCAAATTTTCTTTTACTCCTAATATTGTAAAATCTACAATTTTGTATATGTAATGTAACCTTTATGACTTTTTGATATGTAGACAAGTCACAAATGATATAAATTATGAGGAATGAATGGTTTGGAGTTATAGATGTGAGTATGTTGAGTTTTTGGGTAGTGCAGCAAATGGAATAGAAATGTATAAGTGAATGTACTTCCATTTGGTAATATATTGTATACCTTTGGTAATACAATGAATACATACAAGTTTTAATGTGTATAAAGTATGAATGGATGTCAATTTCAAGCCTTAAAGGTGGTTGGATGAGAAAATGACTATGGTAGCAAGATTTAAGAAGTTTGGCATGAGTTACTGCAGAAAACTGCAGCAGAATCTGGAAAATATGAATGACAGATCGATCTCATTGAAGGGAAGATCGATCTGGAAGAGCTAAAACTGCTATTGTTCGACCAATAGAATAGGCAGATCGATCTCGAAAGGGGTCAGATCGATCTCCTTAAGCTACTGACTTGCAACAGATCGATCTCATACAAGAGTGGATCGATCTCCTTAAGGTTATGTGCTGTGTAGATCGATCTCATGCTAGGAGCAGATCGATCTCATTAAGCCTGAAAGGTCGGTTTCGAGAGGAAAAATACAGAGGCAGATTGATCTCATTAGTTAGCAGATCGATCTCCTATGGCCAATTCTATAAATACTAGGCTTCTGCACTTCATTTTTCTCAAAAGTTACTATTCCATTCAAGAACCAAAGTGTAACCTAGCCAAGAAATACTAGAAAACTTCAGTTTGTGATCAGTTTTGAGTGAGATACAGTTGAACAAAGTTGTTCTTAGCAAGAGGAGAGCAACATACTTGAAAACAAGGGATTGAAATCAAAAGTTTAAGAAGCAAGGAGGATCCATTTTTGGTGAAAAAGGAAGGAAAGTTCTGCTAGGTAAGATTTAATGCACCAAGTTGATATATGTTAAACTAGGTGTCTTAGAGAGTTGATAAGTGTATGTTTGGTTGATTGAAAACACCTTGAAAATGAAAAATCAGCACGACTTAGATATTGGTGAGAAATGAGAAAATGATGAGGAAATTGAGTTAACATTTATTGAATGGTAGAATATGCATCTATGAAAGATTATAAGGTAATCTTACGAAATACATAAATTGGAAATAAGGAGAACTAAAGATAGTTATGTGAAAATGTGGTTTTATACCATATTTGGAGAAAGTTATGAGATTTATGTAGAGATTTGGCAAATGAAATGAGTATATAGAGATAAACTAACGCCAATGATTATAACAGCTTCGAAAATCATCGTGAAAGCTGATCGAACTGTAAGAATGAGCAAAACCGAGGAAGAGAGGTCACTTGATGTGATCCAAGGTAGGGAAATTTCGTGAGTAGCTAGAGATGGCTATACGTATATTTGAATTAGAGTTTTGATATTATACTTTATATGAATTCCCTGAATAGACATGTTGTTGTGATAGGAACCAGCGAGATAAAGTGTGATCTTATCCAAAAATAGGGTGCAAATACCTTATAAGCAAGTTGTGACCCAAAATGCATGAGCTGCATGATAGAATGACTACTGTTTTCATGTATATGCGAAAACAGCACATTTGAGTGCTTATTTGATTTATTTTGTGTGAAATGTGATTTAAATAGCCATCTATTTGGTTTTGTGTGAAAACCATAAGTGCTAGAGACTACTCGCACTATATTTTGAGATATGCATCATAAAATACTAGAGTAGATACTCGTACCAGATTTAAATACGATTTATGCATGTGAGAGTACTGGGAGCATAGCTCGTACTCAGTTTTGTGATTGATGCATATAGAGTATTGGGAGCTTTGCTCATACTCAGTTTTACATGAGAGAGTACTGGGAGCATTGCTCGTACTTGACTTTTCATGCTTTATACATGATATAGTACTGGAGCGATAGCTCGTACTTAATTTGAAATGATAAAGATGCATTGACCTAGTGCTAGAGGTTACTCACACCTGTGTTTGATATTTTGAGATGCATACACAGTGTTTAAGAGGCGGAGTGTTGATTGTGAGTCATACTCAAGACGCACACTGTAGTTTTTACGTGATATATATGACATGTTAGAAAAATCGTGACGATTTCCTTCGTGTAGACTGAGTGTCACACCGTTGAGATGTTCGTACGTGGATTTAGATACGTGGCATTTATTCCATAGTATGATGGCTAAGACTTATGGCAAGCACCCCGACTATGAGGTCGTGAAAAATTTGTAGTGGTTTTTGGTTATTCACGAAAATGAGGTCATGACAGAATGGTATCAGAGCGTAGTTGGTCTGATGTGATATCGTTATTAGTTTAGGAAAGTGGACATCCCCATATTACTGTGCTTGTTCAATTGCAATTGTGTATACAAGATGGGAATCAGACTAATTTAAAGATTGTGAATGCAGGAATTTAGCTTATATGGCTAATACCCGCCGAGGTAGAGGGTCGAGAGGTAGGGCTCGAGGCCGTAAAGATAGGTTGGAGATCCGAGATTAGACTACTGGTCATATTGAGGTACCAGGGACTACTGAGGCATGCTTCACGAGGTTGAGTGTAACCTAGAGATAATAGTGGAGTTGCTGGCACAGACAAGGCCAGGTAGACAGGGACAGGATGCAAAGACTACGACAGGAGAGGCAGTTTTACCTGACACACCTGCACAGCCTGCACCTGAGATGCCACAGGCTACAGATTCTCCTACACCCCTACCAGTTCAGGAGAGTAGTGGATTGGGATATGGGTGTGATTTAGATAGATTACGACAATTCCAGAAACTTGGACCTCTATCTTTTTGAGGGGTCAAGGACCCAGTTACTGCTAAGGAATTAATTGGAGAGATGGAGAAGTTGTACGGATTCTTTGAGTGTATGACTTCAAAGATGGTCGCATTTGCTGCATTCTTACTGAAGGGAACGACAAAGCATTGGTGAAAGTCCACCAGGCCCATATTGAGAGCCCGACATGCTGAGATTAGTTGGGAGATATTTTTGGATGCCTTCAGGAGGCAGTTTGTTCCAGATACGGCACAGCGAAGGCTGTAGGCTGAATTCTTGGGGTTGAGCCAGAGGAGTCTTTCAATGGATGAGTACGAGACTAGATTTTTAGCCCTGGAAAGGTATGACCCCGATACCATATACAGCGAGACTAGGAAGGTCCGCAAATTCGTAGATGGATTGAGACCAGTGCTACGGTCTAGATTGGTACCATTAGTTATTGGTACATATGATGAGGCAGTGCGCGGGGCACAACTATGTGAGTAAGACTATGAGATGAATGCCTCTGAGTTTGAGAAGATCAGTCGAAGTCGAGAGAAAGATAAGAAGAGGTCAGTTTGAGACAAAGGTTTCAGCTATCGAGGTAGGAAGAGACTCTTCGGTAAGAGACCACGGATAGAGGAGGTGCGAGAGAGACCAATTAAACCTCCTACATACCCGGCTATAGCTCCTGCAAAGGGCATTATGATTAGAGGATCGAGGCCCACTACTGATTAGTCCAGTAGATGTGGTAAATACCATGGTGGTAGACCTTGTCTGATGAGTCTTATTATATGTTTTTGATGTGGGAAATCAGGGCATATTGCTAGAGTTTGTCCAGAGATGGTTGAGACTGCCCCACAAAAGGGTAAAGAGCCTGAGAGAGCTCCAGCTGATACATCTACTCAGAGGAGGAGAGCGACAACAGAGGAGAAGGGGAAGCAGGTTATGGGACGAGGGTGAGTACATGCCTTGGATAAGGGACAGCTGATGCTTCATCAGATGTGATTAGAGGTAACATCCTGATTTATGAATTAAAAGCACATGTGTTAATTGATACTGGTGGCACACATTCATTTGTATCTCCTTCATTTGCATGTAAGTTAGCAAAACATGTAAAGCGTACACCTCTGAATATGATGATGTTGATTAGTACGCCTATGGATAATAGTCAGCTAGTAAAGTATGTGTTAAATGATTGTAAGCTGAAAGTAGGGGAAAAGGACATAACAACCAATCTAATATTGTTAAGTATGAGTGATTTTGATGTAATCCTAGGAATGGATTGGTTATCATTAAACCATGCTGTTTTAGATTGTTATGCTAAGACAGTTATGTTTCCTAACCCTGAAAAGTATGTTGTAAAGTTTGATGAAAAGAAATAAAAATCGTTATTATTATTGTAATTGAAAATATACTATGCTAACTGAGAGATGAATATGTTGAAGGTTTCATTGCATACGTGGTTGACACGGATAAGGCACATCCGGAGTTGACAGATATTCCTGTGGTTAGTGAGTTCCTAGATGTCTTTCTGGATGAATTGCCAAGTTACCACCAGATAGAGAGATAGAGTTCTGTATAGATTTGGTGCCTGGTACTAAGCCTATATCAAAACCACTGTATCGCATCACCTTAGTTGAGCTGGAAGAGCTCATGAGACAGTTGCAGGTGTTGTTGGATAGAGGGTTCATTAGACCGAGTGTTTCGTCTTGGGGAGCACCAATTTTATTTGTACAGAAGAATGATAGAAGCCTCCGATTGTGTATAAATTATCGATTGTTGAATAAGGCAACCATCAAGAATAGGTATCCTCTTCCATGAATTGATGATTTGTTGGATCAGCTCTGGGGAGCACAGGTCTTTTCTAAGATTGATCTGAGGTATGGGTATCATCAACTGAGAGTTCAGAGTGGAGATGTGCCAAGATAGCATTTAGGACCTGATATGGCCATTATGAGTTTTTGGTTATGCCATCCGGATTGACGAATGCTCCCGTAGCTTTCATGGCTTTGATGAATGATGTGTTCAAGCCATATTTGGATCAGTTTGTTATCGTCTTCATCGATGACATTTTGGTATACTCGAGATCAAAGGAAGAGTATGAGAGGCACCTTAAGATAGTGTTGCAGATGTTACGAGAGCAGAAGTTATATGCTAAACTCGACAAGTGTGACTTTTAGTTGTCACAAATCTCATTTTTGGGACATGTTGTGTCGAGGGATGGTGAATCAGTAGATCCATGCAAGATTGAGGTTGTAGTTCAGTGGGAATAGCTGAGGATAGTCACTGAGATCAGAAGTTTCTTAGGTTTAGCAGGATATTATCGAAGACTTGTTGAGGGATTTTCGAAGTTAGCTGCTCCATTAACACGTGTCACTCGAAAGAGTGTAGCATTCGTATGGAATGAGGATTGTGAGAAGAGTTTTCAGGAGTTGAAGAGTCGATTGAACACCGCTCCAATTCTCACTATCCCTACCAGCTCAGAAGGATTTTCAGTATATACCGATGCTTTGTATCAGAGACTGGGTTGTGTTTTGATGCAGGATGGGAGGGTAGTTGCTTATGGATCCAGACAGCTGAAGGATTATGAGAAGAACTATCTGGCCCACGATTTGGAGTTAGCAGTAGTAGTGTTTACGTTGAAAGTATGGCACCACTACTTGTATGGAGAGAAATTCTAAATTTTTACAGACCACAAGAGCCTTAAGTATCTGTTCTCACAGAAGAAATTGAACATTAGGCAGCGAAGATGGCTAGAGCTTTTGAAGGATTACGATTGTGAGATACTTTATCATTCGGCTAAGGCTAACGTTGTAGCTGATGCTTTGAGTAGAAAGAGCCTTGGGATGGTATCGTACATGATGGTCAGGGAACATGAGTTGCTAAAGCAGTTTGCTAGCCTCAGTTTGGGAGTCGTGCCTTCTGACATGGATATGGACTGTGTGATTACTAGTCTATGCTTGGAGCTAGATCTGTTGGAGAGGATCAGACAGGCTGAGCAGACTGATTCGTATTGCATTGATGTGATTAGTCAGATACATAAGGGCACAATGATTGACTTTGAGATAAGTTCAGATGGACTTCTGATGTTTAGAAACAGATTGTGTGTTCCCAAGGACACAGAGCTCAAGAGATTGATATTAACGGAAGCTCATTCATCGAGGTACACATTACATCTGGGGAGTAATAAGATGTACCAAAATCTTCAAAAAGTGTACTAGTGGTCAGGTCTAAAGAAGGATGTTGCAGATTTTATGGCAAAATGTCTTGTATGTCAGCAAGTGAAAGTAAAGCATCAGAAACTTGCAGGGTTATTACAGCCTCTACCTATACCGACATGGAAATGGGAGCATATCACCATGGATTTCGTGATGGGTTTACCGAGGACCCGAAGGAATCACGATGCTATATGGGTGATAGTTAATAGACTGACGAAGTCAGCCCACTTTCTAGCTATGAGAGCTACCGATACTCTAAGTGCATTGGCAGAACTGTATGTAAGCGAAATAGTGAGATTACATGGTATTCCAGTGAGTATTATCTCGGATAAGGATTACCGCTTCACTTTCCACTTTTGGGAACATTTTCAGGAAGCCATGGGAACCCAGTTGAGTTTGAGTACCGCTTATCATCCTCAGATAGATGGGCAGTCAGAGAGGACTATACAGACCCTGAAGGATATGTTGAGAGCGTGTGTGTTGGATTTTAGAGGCTCTTGAGATGATCATTTGCCACTAGCCGAGTTTGCCTACAACAACAGTTATCATGCAAGTATTGAGATGGCACCGTATAAGGCTTTGTATGGCCGTAGATGTCGTTCCCCTATCAATTGGGAGGAAGTGGGTGACCGTAAGATTTTTGCTCTCGACTTGGTTAAACAGGCCTCTGAGGATGTTCGATTCATTGTTAAGAGCTTGCAGACAGCTCAGAGTAGACAAAAGAGCTATGCTGACAAGAGAAGAAGACCACTTGAATTCGCAGTTGGTGAGACAATATTTCTAAAGGTTTCTCCTTCAAAGGGTATTGCGAGATTTGGGAAGAGAGGTAAGCTGAGTCCTCGCTACATTGGACCCTTTGAGATACTGGACAGAGTATGAGATAAGGCATACAGATTGGCTTTGCCACTGGATTTATCGGGAGTGCACAATGTCTTCCACATTTTGATGCTGAGGAAGTATCATTCAGATCCAAATCATGTGATTCGATAAGAACTATTAGAGCTCAAAGATGATCTGACTTATATAGAGAAACCGATCAAGATCCTGGATAGAAAGGAGAAAGTCTTGAGGAATAAGACTATTGGGTTAGTTAAGATTCTTTGGCAACACCATACTTCAGAGGAAAGTACTTGGGAGCTAGAGAGTCTCATGAGAGAGAGATATCCCCAATTGTTTAGAGACTAACTTGGTTCTAATTTGGAGGACCAAATTTCTTTAAGGAGGGGAAGATTGTAAAATCCGTAATTTTGTATATGTAATGTAACCTTTATGACTTTTTGATATGTAGACAAGTCACAAATGATATAAATTATGAGGAATGAATGGTTTGGAGTTATAGATATGAGTATGTTGAGTTTTGGGTAGTGCAGCAAATGGAATAGAAATGTATAAGTGAATGTACTTCCATTTGGTTATGTATTGTATACCTTTGGCTATACAATGAATGCACATAAATGTGTATAAAGTATGAATGGATGTCATTTCAAGCCTTAAAGTTGGTTGGATGAGAAAATGACTATGGTAGCAAGATTTAAGAAGTTTGGGATGAGTTACTATAGAAAACAACAGCAGAATCTAGAAAATATGAATGACAAATCGATCTTATTGAAGGGAAGATCGATCTGAAAGAGCCATTTGAGTATGAGTATGTTGAGTTTTGGGTAGTGCAGCAAATGGAATAGAAATGTATAAGTGAACGTACTTCCATTTGGTTATGTATTGTATACCTTTGGCTATACAATGAATGCACATAAATGTGTATAAAGTATGAGTGGATGTCATTTTCAAGCCTTAAAGTTGGTTGGATGAGAAAATGGCTATGGTAGCAAGATTTAAGAAGTTTGGGATGAGTTACTATAGAAAACAACAGCAGAATCTAGAAAATATGAATGACAAATCGATCTTATTGAAGGGAAGATCGATCTGAAAGAGCCAAAATTGCTATTGTTCGACCAATGGAATAGGGCAGATCAATCTCTGAAGGGGCCAGATCGATCTCCTTAAGCTACTTACTTGCAACAGATTGATCTCATGCTAGGAGCAGATCGATCTCATTAAGCCTGAAAGGTCGATTTCGAGAGGAAAAATGCAGAGGCAGATCGATCTCATTAGTTAGCAGATTGATCTCCTATGGCCAATTCTATAAATACTGGGCTTCCGCACTCCATTCAAGTACGAAAGTGTAACCTAGCCAAGAAATACTAGAAAACTTCAGTTTGTGATCAGTTTTGAGAGAGATACAGTTGAGCAAAGTTGTTCTTAGCAAGAGGAGAGCAACATACTTGGAAACAAGGGATTGAAATCAAAAGTTTAAGGAGAAAGGAGGATTTTACCATTTTTGGTAAAAAGGGAAGGAAAGTTCAGCTAGGTAAGATTTAATGCACCAAGGTGATATATGTTAAACTAGGTGTCTTTGAGAGTTGATAAGTGTATGTTTGGTTGATTGAAAACACCTTGAAAATGAAATATCACCATGACCTAGATATTGATGAAAAATGAGAAAATGATGAGGAAATTGAGTTAACATTTATTGAATGGTAGAATATGCATCTATGGAAGATTATAAGGTAATCTTATGAAATGCATAAATTGAAAATAAGGAGAAATAAAGATAGTTATGTGAAAATGTGGTTTTAGACCATATTTGGAGAAAGTTATGAGATTTATGTAGAGATTTGGCCAATGAAATGAGTATATAGAGATATACTAACGCCAATGATTATAACAGCTTCAAAAATCATCGTGGAAGCTGATCGACTGCAAGAATGAGCAGAACCGAGGAAGAAAGGTCACTTGACGTGATCCGAGGTAAGGAAATTTCAGGAGTAGCTAGAGATGGCTATACGTATATTTGAATTAGAGTTTTGATATTATACTTTATATGAATTCCCTGAATAGACATGTTGTTGTGATAGGAACCAATGAGATAAAGTGTGATCTTATCCAAAAATAGGGTGCAAATGCCTTAGAAGCATGTTGTGACCCAAAATGCATGAGCTGCATGATAGAATGGCTAATGTTTTCATGTATATGCGAAAACAGCACATTTGAGTGCTTATTTGATTTATTTGTGTGAAATGTGATTTGAATAGCCATCTATTTGGTTTTGTGTGAAAACCATAAGTGTTAGAGACTACTCACACTATATTTTGAGATATGCATCATAAATACTGGAGTAGATACTCGTACTAGATTTAAATGTGATTTATGCATGTGAGAGTACTGGGAGCATAACTCATACTCAATTTTGTGATTGATGCATATAGAGTATTGGGAGCTTTGCTTATACTCAGTTTTACATGAGAAAGTACTGGGAGCATTGCTCGTACTCGACTTTTCATGCTTTATACATGATATAGTCTTGGAGCGATAGCTTGTACTTGATTTGAAATGATAAAGATGCATTGACCTAGTGCTAGAGGTTACTCACACCAGTGTTTGATATTTTGAGATGCATACACAGTGTTTAAGAGGCGGAGTGTTGATTATGAGTCACACTCAAGACGCACACTATAGTTTTTACGTGATATACAAGACATGTTAGAAAAACCGTGACGATTTTCTCCGTGTAGACTGAGTGTCACACCATTGAGATGTTCTCACGTGGATTTAGATACGTGACATTTATTCCATAGTGTGATCGCTAAGACTTATGGCAAGCACCCCGACTATGATGTAGTTCCATGGTGTGAGGACTAAGACCTATGGCAGGCACCCCAACCATGAGGAGAGGGTCCATGGGTGTACATTGTACCGTACGAGTGGCATGGAGTATATTGTACCGTGTGGTGGAGTTGTGGAGTTGAGGAGTTTATAGCTGGTGGTTGTGATGGACTGACCCCCCTCCCCTTACACCAGTGATAACCTGCACACCGAGATCTGTATTGCCTGGGATTTCACCATTTTAGGATATGGCCATAGTCCCGGAGAGTATTGCATTTAGCCACTGAGTCTCGCATGATATATCACTTGTTTTCATGATACAGTTAGACCTAAGAGATGGGTCGAAAACCAGTTATAGTGTTGTGTTGTGAACTGCCATATTTACTGAGATTTATATGTAAATGGCATGATTTATACAAAGGCATTCTGAAATTATAAAGATGCACCATTTTGCATGAATGCCTACATTTGATAACTCAGCATGATTTTAAGTACATGAGATTTAATCTGTACTGCTATTATATTAGTTTTGATTCATGCTTTTGAGATGAGAGAAGGAAACCCAAAGCATTATTTTCAGTAGATAGTGTAGACGTCTACTTGCTTGCCTGATTTTCTTGCTGAGTTGTGAGCTCACCCCCCTTTATTTTCCCTTCTCTAGAGATCATCCACAGTAGACTGAGACCGGCTGAGGTATAGCATTCCTTTGTCCGCTGCCATTTTCCTTAGCGGTAAAGGTATACACATCGTGTACTATTTTATACCTGAACAATGTATCAGTACAGTGATGTACACATTTGTAATAGTGGGGATGTAATTATGTTAATGTAAATAACTTTGTTTATGAGAAATATGTATTTACAGTCAAAAGATATTTATGATGACTTGTATGTATGATGTGATAAGGTGAGTAGGAATGAGAAGACTAGTGTCGAATCGCAGCCCAACTATTAGTGAAGAAAAAAGTAAGTAAAAAGTAAAAAATTTGTAGTGATTTTTGGTAAGTCACGGAAATGAGGTCGTGAAAAATATCTACTCATATCAGGCAAACCTCGCTCTGATACCAACTTCTGTAACGACCCAAATTACGATACAAAATGGTTGGGCTACGAGTCGATAATAGATTGGAACAATAAACCCAACTGTTCAATTTAATTTCTTAGTAATAAATCTAAACAAAAATAATGGTAATACTTCCAATTTAATTAGCGAATTGTTCTTTACAAAATATTCGTGTTCGCATTCCCAAGACACATTCCCCTATATATTACAAAATTTAGATACAAAATGGATATCTATACTGGGTATACCTTTAACACGGATAAATACTTTGTTGACTATGCAAGATAATTCAACTTACAGAACCTGATCTCAGCTACTGACGAGGCTCTGTGGAGGAAAGTAAGGGGTAAGCTCAACATGCTCAGTAAGAAAAATACGCTGCAGGTAGATAAATACACTACCTATATATATATGTATTTGCTAAACTAGGAAATCTCATGAAAAACATATGGATAAATTGTCAAATTGAAATACCATAGTCGAAAATCGATAACAGAATCAACAACGATAGTGTAATCAGTTTACTGCCATAATTCCAAAATTCCAAAATTCCAAAATTTTAAGCTGTAGAATAAATGATTTCCACAATTCATATAGTCAAATCCAGAATATCAGATAGACGATATTGTTCATACGGTGTCACGACCCGAACTACCCAAAAATCAGAGTTAATTTTTCGCGTTTTGTTATTTTCTTTATTAAATTCTTATCTGTCCTCTGATCGTGACCACACTCCACTAACAAATTGGGCTGTGCGTCAATGCCAGTCCCACCATTCAATTACCATCTAACTTATTTCTTCTCCAGTCATTTATAATTGTTTACATTATTTATACATCCCCTAAAGTTACTTACAAACATGTTACTGTGCTATGCTTATGTAGATACAATATGTACAAGTGTATATACCTCTTGTTGATGGGCAGCAGCGGATATCCGGAATGCAATACTGAGTCGTCGCAACTTCAACTGGAGATTATCTGTGGGAGAAAATGAAAGGGGTGAGCACATCAAGCTCAGTAAGGCAATCCTACGAACAAGTAGGTAACCATACTACCTACATGAACGTAGTGCCATGCATAAACCACCCTTTCTCCACACATTTTAAAACAATGATATGCGTTATGATGTTATGTAAAACACATTTGCACTGAAAATCAACATGCAATAATATTCAAAATCATATATTTCTCATATAAAAATTTCACAATAAAGTCAGGACTCGACCCCTCCTTCGGGTGATCCTGACTCACACGAAACCATAAAAATCAATTTACATTTACACATGGGTTTGAAAAGCATGGAAATACCATCATGCAAATTTAGTTTAAAAACCCAGTTTAAATCATCGAAATCGTCGACATGCGAGACGAGGCAATATCTGTATAACGGCAATAACCAGGACTATGGCCATATCTGTCCTCGGGAGTTCCTCAACTACACGGATCCTAGTGTGCGGGTTCTCACCATGATCGGGAATCGCCTGGGAGGTGGGTCACTCCATCTCGTCGGTCTTATCCGATCTCATGCATCCGAAGATGCGTTTTATTGTGACGGCCAACCCCTGCCCGGCCAACCCCTGCCCGGCCAACCCCTGCCATCGGCCATGGCCACCCCTCTTGGGCCCACGCACAACGATGGTGGTCTAACAACGGGTGGTCCAACAACGTCAACAAGTTCAACGTATCACGAAGATACCACACGGTACATCGTACTCCATGCTACTTGCACGGTACATCGTACTCCGTGGACCCACAGCCTTATCCCTCGTTCGGGCTCATCAGCTGGATCTCCAACCCTTATCCCTCGTTCGGGCTCATCAGGTGGATCTCTAACCTTTATCCCTCGTTCGGGCTCATCAGGTTGTTTTAACATGCCATGTCTCAAAATGCACGTGCGAGCCTATTTAATCGGTGACACACAGTCAACCCGATGCTCCAAGCACAGCTTATCGTATGATCTCTGAAAAGTAGTGCGAGCGGTGCTCTAACACTGTCGGTAAATCAAGTAAAACTAGTGCGAGCTAAGCTCTAGCACTCTGTATGTAAATCATGTGAAAATCTTATAAAATCTGGTACGAGTTAAACTCCCGCACCCTGTCATGAAAATCATGTAAAATCTGGTGCGAGTTAGACTCTAGCACCGTGTCACGCAAAAGCATGTGAAATCTGGTGCGAGTTATACTCTAGCACCTATGCATGTAAAACTCTAGTGCGAGCTCTCGCTCCAGCACTAATGCATGCATCACACAAATCAAACATCGTGCGAGCTGAGCTCTAGCACGTCATATGTAAATAAAAACATGTAGGCGGCTCGGTTATTTCCAAATAGTTTTCACAGAAATCACATCAATTAAGATATGCAATGCTATGCATTTTTCTTTAAAAGTGAGCCAGCCTACTCATGCATGTGTTGAAATACCTCCAGAACGAGCAGGTACCTCTTGTCCTTGCTCCTCCCAATTTTTCCTAAATTTTTAGATTTTACCCTTAACAAGGGTATTTTAGTAATTTGCCCATTCGGGGCACTAAAATTATTATTCGACCTCTAGACCCTTCAGATAAATTTTAAAGACTGCATATGAATTTAAAATTTCGTAGAGTTTACCTCTAGCAGTCCGTAGAATTCCCTTACCTTATTTTCCTATCGAGTCTGACCTTTTCTTTTCCAATGTTGTCTCGTCGCGCAGTCCGATATGCTCCAAATCAAATGCCTAGAACTGCGTATTAATATTCCTCAGGTCAGATATTATACAATTTAATTGAATTTAATACTTTCTGGGCTTAATTTAAATCGTTGGGCCCATTTACCCCTATTGGGCCCGATTGCACCTTAATGGGCCTTAATCGGCCTTAAGCCCGTTTTTCACTAAATTCTCACTTTATCGAGGCCTATTGGGCTCATTGGGCCCTCCAATAATTTATTGGGCCTCATTCTAATTCTCGAATAGCTAAATTTAATATTTACGACAATTTAACTAATTTTTCATAATTTAATTCAATTTATGCGAAAATTAAATCAATATCACGCATAACGAGGTAATTATCGTAAATAGGGGTCACTTACCCGAGATTCCATGCTAGTCTGTAAATCGAGGCTATCTCGAGCTCTCGGTGGATGCCAATCATCGAGCTACACAATTTCATAATTTACCGGGTAAGTTTTCATCCCAAAATTAATTAAATAAAATATTCCAAAATTTAAATCGGGTCAATTTGACCGCTTATCGACTTACCCGAAGCTCGATTGCATCACAGAAATTTTCCCCAATTTTTTCTCTTTTTCTTTTTCCCTTTTTTCTCCTTTTTTTCCCCTCTTTTTGGCTGAACCGGTTCAGTCCGGTTCGGACAGGTTCAGACCACCGGTTCTCTCCGGTTCGGCTGGTTCACCACCTTGCCGACCGGTTCTCCGTCGGCTTCCACTCCCAGCAGCTCCGCAAGGCTGTCCGCGTCTCAAATCTGGCCTCGGCTTCACTCAACGTCGCCGAAAAGTGGCCGGTCCGACTGTTCTCCTCTTCGCCGTCAGACCCGTTTTGCTTTTTCGCTGTTTTCGGCGTCCGCCGGTTTCGGTGGCTGCCACCACCACCAATCGCATCGTCTAGGCTTGGGGATCATTTTGCGGGGTCGGGTTGGGGCCAAGGCGCCGCCGTTCGCCGGGATCGAGCCCCTCAACCCGTCGGCCTTTCTCTCCTCCGATCGGCTTCCTCCGGCGTCGGTTGGGCATGCTGCCGGTACTAGTGAGGTCGCCGGCCTCTCCTCTTCCTCGCCGGCTCCTCGTCGGGGTCCCTTGCCGCCGGACAGCTCGTCGGGCTCCTTGGGTTCATCGGCTTCCGTTTGGTTTCTCTCTCCCCGACCCTTTTCTCTTCTTTTTTTTTTTTGTTTTTTTTGTTTTCAGATTCCTTTCTTTTTTTTTAATTTTATTATTAATTTTATTATTTTTATTTTTATTTATTTTAATTATTTTACTATTCTTTAAAACACATTAAAATTACCCAAATATCTCTTAAAATTATTATTAAATTCTAAATTTATCAATTTAATTTAATTTAATTTATTTATTATATTTTAACCTCTTTTTCGGGTATAATTTCCCCGTATTTTTGGGATATTGTTCCGGGTGACTTTTCGATTATTTTCGGGATTATTTTTTCGAACTAAAAATTCCAATTAATCCCGATTAATTTCAATAAATTAATATCTTGATCAACTTAACCCAAAATAAATTTATTTCACCTTTATTGACCAAGATTTCTTAAATCTATGTTTTTAAATTAATTTTTCTCATCGAATTTATACCGGATTTTGGTCTTTTGACCATTTTGCCCTTACACATATTCGAGATTAATTTAACCCGACCTTCCTTCATACTTCCCCCATCTTTTCTTATTTAATTTTCGTATTTTAATTAAATTCGGGTCTTACATACGGTCAGTTCAAAAAATCAAATAGACAAGATAAGGCAAAACATGCTATATCAAAATTCAAAAGTGACAATTGGCCAATGTCGGTGACTCTGGACCTCATGATCAGGTCTACCGAGATGTCAATCTCCGTAGGGGTGGTCAGATACCTTAACGGCTCACAGAACAGAATCAGAATGTCCGAAAACCAAAATATACGGTACATCATATTCACGTGCGTGTCGCACGGTACATCGTACTATGTGGACCACAGAAATAAAAACAGATACAAAAGCAGCATGATTTAACCATCACCTTTGTCTCAAAATCAATGTGATTCAGACCGTACGACACACAGTCAGTATACGCTCAAGCACATATCATCAAAATAACTTTATAAGCAAATCATTTCCTTTAAATCGCATATAAATTAGTTGTTTTCATAAAACAATTCAAAAGAGGCTAACTAGCCCTTTTTCGATTAAAAATATCAGTAAATAGGCCATGGTGATTTAATCAAGGATTTTTGACTAAAATCAATAATTAAAACTATATTGATAAATATTTAATTAAATTAAATTTCTATCGGTGTAGATAGGTCATATAATCGAGACTAAAATTGGCCTAATGCCTTCTACGATTTCGATATCTATATATTCGACCTGTGAGACCCCGTATATGTAAAATTGTTTATAAGTACATAGAAATGTAAATGGAATTATAATATGAATTCATAAGTGATGTAAAGTCCACAAAATCCAATGTACACACTTGTAATAAGAGTTATGATGTACACACAAGTTTTAATGTGTATGAAGTATGAATGGATTCCATTTTCAAGTCTTAAAGGTAACTAGATGAGGAAATGACTATAGCAGTAAATTAAGGATGTTTTCGTGTAAGTTTCTGCAGAAAAACTGCAGTAAAATTTGAAAATATAAAGGCCAGATCGATCTCATAGGATGAGAGATCAATCTGGAAGAGCCAAAAATACTCTTATTCGAGCAATGCAATAGTGCAGATCGATCTCCCCTAAGACCAGATCGATCTTCTGAACCTTCTATAAAATACAGATCGATCTCCCTTAAGACCAAATCGATCTCCTTAACCTTCTGTTTGAAGCAGATCGATCTCAAGCCCTCGACAGATCGATCTCCTGCCTTCAAATGTCATGAAAAAGAGGAATTTTAAGAGGACCAGATCGATCTCCACCAAAGGCAGAACGATCTCATCAAGCTAAATCTATAAATAGGAGCAGTTGGATCTGCAGATTTCGAGAAAACAATCTCTCTCTCTACCATTTTCAATCCAAAACCTAGCTTTCTCACTCCTAAATCCAAACAATTTCAGTAAGATTTGAGGGAAAGCTATTAGAGGCAAAGTTGTTCACATCAAAGAGAAGAACAATATAGCTTGGAGGCATTTCCCCATTGGAAGGATTCAAGGAACGAGGTGCATTTATTAGGAGCAAAGAGGAAAGTCCCAAGAAGTAAGTGTCTAGTGCACCAATCCAAGTACATTGGTTTAGTTATTGATTTTGAAGTTGATTTGGTGTGCATCTTAATGGTAGAACTACCTAGAATGCCATGAAACAATTATAACCTAGAATTGGGTTAGTATGAGAAAGTGAAATGTGGAGGTATTAAGGATGAATGTGATATCCTAAGGTGATAATGGTATTGTGGGTATGATTTTAAGATGATGTTATGGAATAAATTGTAAGACTTACCCAAAAGGGGTAAAATGAGTAGTTAAGGCATTTGGTAAAATGTATAGTTGAATGAGAGTTAGCAACAATAACTCGAGCGTTCGATGAATGAATTGCAGCTCCCAATGATACATCGGAGCACGTTGAGCCCAAAGCGAAAGGAGCTAAGAGAAAGAGAGCCGCACTCAAATATATCGAGGTAAGGGAATTCTGAGGACTTTTAGTGATATCTGTGCGTAATTTGGGGACTTAAATGTTTTGCTAGAGTGCATGTGATACTAGGTAATGATATTGGGTGATTGAAGGGCAAAGAGTTAGGGTTTTGAGTAGTGTGCATGAAAACAAAAGCATAATGCTTTGAAAATCATGTTTTATTTCTTTTCAGTAAGTGATTGGTAGGTTGGCTAACATTTGAAATGATTTGCAAAAGAAATGAGTTGTTTTGGTTTGTTAACCATATTTTACAAAGAATTGAGCCACCTACATGGATTTCGTGAGAATGAAAGCGTGCTAGAGTATAACTCGCACGAGGTTTGATGTGTTTTATACACATGAGTGCTTGAGCTTAGCTCGCACTAGTTTTCACATGGATTTTTACTGGTTTTGGCATGGTGTTGGAGCATAGCTTGCATCAGATGCCCACCTTGCTTGTTGTCATGCTTGAAGCTTCAGGTAGACTTGGTGTCGCATCGATTAAATAAGCTCGTATGTGCATTTTGAGAATTGACATGTTGGTAGCCGTGCTTGGAGTTTCGGGTAGACTTGGTGTCGCACCGATTAAATAGGCTCGCATGTGCACTTTGAGATGTGGTATGATATGATGTGTTGAATTGGGTCCACGGAGTACGTTGTACCGTATAGTAGCATGGAGTACGATGTACCGTGTTGAGATTGTGATTATGCCGTCTGCGGATGATGATTTTTCTGCTATGACCCAACGGGTTGGACGTAACACACCTCCCGTGCGGACGCAGATAGTGGTGATACCCCGTACTCCTGATCCGTGTAACCGATATCACAAGATATGGCCATAGTCCTAGAGGAATTTGCCGTATTGTATTGCCTATCTCGTATGTCTACTGCTTTGTGAGTAAATCCATGTTTGAAATATTTTGTAGGTCAGGACAGTTCGAGGGAGGGGCTGAGTCTTGACAAGTGTTGGATTGTTTTGAGATGAAAGTATGTTAATGGTTTTAAAGTGCACGTATGCATGATGGGATTTCCATGCTTTAATTTTGAAATATATATTATGGATATTCCATGCTTTGAATTAATTTATGCACTGAATTTTAATAACATGAATTGCTTTACATACCATTAACACAATCATACACGCATGTTTTGAATAAAATGATGAAAGGAATGCTTTTGAGCATGGCATCACGATCACGTAGATAGTGCAATATCTACCTGTTCGCATGATTGCGTTACTGAGCGTGTGGTTTGCTCACCCCCTTATTTTCCCCTCTCTACAGAGCACTGAGTATAGATTGTGAGCGATTGGAGGTGACCCTTTTTGGTATCCGCTGCACCCCATCGCTTAAAATATACACACTTGGATTATTTGTATCTAAACTGTCTATAGCACAGTAGCATTTTGTATGTAAACATTGGGGATGTAAAGCAATGTAATCACTTGTGGAAGGTACTCTGATTAATTTATAAAAGTGTTTACTTCTAAATTTTAGTGTAAATCAAATGATTATGGTTGGATGAGATAGGTATCAACACACAGCCCAACTGTTGAGAGTGTAGTTGTTCAGGATCGTAGTAAGGTAAGGGCGATTAAATAATAACGCTTAAAAAGCGAAAAATTTATGACGATTTTGGGTAAGTTGAGGGTCGTGACATAAGTTGGTATTCTGAGTTGGTCTGACATGTGTTGATGTCTAAAACATTTAATAAGTTGGAAAATTACATCCTCATGTTACTGTGCTTGTTTAGATACAATTGTGTGTGTGTCGATGGGTTGACTAAGTAATTGATTGTGGATGTAGGGAATTGAGCAACTATGCCTAATACCAGTCACGGTAGAGGGTCGATAGCACAAGTTAGAGGTCGTAGTGGTAAGCCAAGGGGTCGTGTTGAGCCAAAAACACACGAGGCTCAGGATGATGTTGAGGTGGAGGCTGAGGTTGAGTATGCTCCACATGGTCCAGAGGAGAGACCCAAGAGTACTGAGGCTCGCTTCGCGAGGATTGAGTGGAACATTGAGATAATCCTAGAGTTAGTCACTCAGTCATTACCTGGAGTTGGGGGCAAACAGAGTCTTGCTACACAAGGTGAGGCTGAGCAGGCGACAGCTCCTGAGGCACGGGCACAGCCAGCCCAGAGACCTCAAACGACTAATACACCCCTACCCGTATAGGATATGCCTACGCCAGTTGCTACACCAGGTAATAGAGGTTGGGGATATGGATGTGATTTGGACAGACTGCAGCAGTTCCAAAAGTTTGGACCGTCGTCTTTTAGTGGAGTGAAGCACCCAATAGCTGTAAAGGATTGGATCAATGAAATCGAGAAGTTATATGAGTTCTTTGAGTGCACTACTATCGAGATGGTAGAATTTGCCACTTTTATGCTAAAGGGGTCAGCTGAATATTGGTGGAAATCCACCAGGCCTATTCTGAGAGCCCGGCATACAAAGATCAGCTGTGATGTGTTTTTGGAGGC
The DNA here is from genome assembly GCA_033439115.1 of Firmiana major. Taxonomy (NCBI): domain Eukaryota; kingdom Viridiplantae; phylum Streptophyta; class Magnoliopsida; order Malvales; family Malvaceae; genus Firmiana; species Firmiana major. The sequence goes on along the minus strand of CM065913.1, from coordinate 30,422,263 downwards.
CTTTCGGAGACAGTATGTTTCGGATACCGCACAGCGAAAGCAAAAGATAGCATTTTTGGGATTGACCTAAGGGAGCAAGACTATGGATGAGTATGAGACGACTTTTATCTCTCTGGGCAGATACGATCCCGAGACTATGGGTAATAAGGTCGAGAAGGTCTAAAAATTTGTGGATGGACTGAGACCAACAATCAGGTCTAGATTGGTTCCCCTGGATATACCGACCTACGAGGAGGCAGTGTGCAGGGCGCAATTGTGTGAGCAAGATTTTGATAGGATTGCCTCAGAGTTTGGAAAGGTGGGTAAGATGAGGGACAGAGATAAAAAGAGACCAGTGATGGATAGAGGCTTCAGTTATAAAGGAAGCAAGAGATTTTCTAGAAAGAGGCCGAGGATTGAGGAGATTCAGGAGAGGACAGTTAATCCTCCCACGTATCTGGCCCTAGGTCCAGCGAAAGGAATTTTGATAGGAGGGCCATGACCTAATAAAGAACAGTGTGGCAAGTTTGACAAGTATCATGGAACTCGACCATGCTATGGACCTCAGGTAGTATGCTACAGATGTGGGAAGCCAGGGCACAATCAGAGATTGCCCAGAGATGACAGAAAGAGACCCACTGAAGGGCTAGGAGCGAGAGAGAGCTCCAGTTGAGACAGCTACTCCGAGGAGGAGGGCTACAGCTGAGGAAATGGGGTAGCAGGCAATGGGTGTGAGCAGAGGGTGAGTGCACACACTGAAACAGGACACTGCAGATCAGTCTTCGGATGTGGTTAAAGGTACCATCCAAATCTTTGATTTAGAAGCATTTGTATTGTTTGATTTTGGTGCCATGCATTCCTTTATATCGCCATCCCTTGCACACAAATTAATGAAGCATGTCAAACCCACACTGCTTGATAAGATGTTGACGATATCTACCCCTACGAATGATAGTCAATTGAATGAGCATGTGTATAGGAATTGTAAATTGAAGATAGGAGGAAATGAAATAACAGCCGATTTAATTTTATTAAATATGGGTGATTTTGATGTAATCCTAAGGATGGATTGGCTGGCTGCAAATCATGTTGTTATGGATTGTCGTGCTAAAACATTGATGTTTTCAGGGATAGACAACTTGGTTGTAAACTTTGTGAAATGAAACAAAAGAACATGATTATTATAAATGAGAAGAGTAAAATCATAATAAATAATGTTTGAAAGATGAATCTGTTTATCAATTATGTATGTGAATATGATGATTTGTTACTAACGGTGGAAAGCATAATGTGAAGGGTTAATTGCTTATGTGATTGAGACGGATAGGGCACGTCCGGAATTGGTAGACATTTCAGTGGTTAGGGAATTTTCAGATATCTTTTCAGATGAGTTAACAGGGTTACCTCCAGATATAGAGATGAAGTTTAGCATACATTTGGCACCTGGCACAGAGCCGATATCTAAGCCACCGTACAGAATGGCTCCAATTGAGTTTGAAGAATTTAGGATGCAATTGCAAGAGTTGTTAGAGAAGAGGTTCATCAGACCGAGTGTATCGCCTTGGGGAGCACCAGTTCTGTTTGTAAGGAAGAAGGATGGAAGCCTCTGACTGTGTATAGATTACCAGTTGTTGAATAAGGCCACTATTAAGAATAAGTATCCCCTTCCACGCATCGATGACTTGTTGGATCAGCTTAAGGGAGCGTAGGACTTCTCTAAGATAGATCTGAGATCTGGGTATCATCAGTTGAAAATTCAGGATGGAGATGTACCCAAGATAACTTTTCACACCCGGTATGGACATTATGAGTTTATGGTTATGGCATTCGAGTTGATAAATGCTCCCACAGCTTTTATGTCATTGATGAATGAGGTGTTCCACCAGTATTTGGATCAATTTGTTATTGTATTTATTGATGATATACTGGTGTACTCAAGGTCTAGAGAGGAGCATGAAAGACACCTAAGGATAGTGCTATAGACCCTCAAAGAGAAAACGTTGTACGGTAAACTCAGTAAGTGCGACTTTGAGTTGGAACAAATCTCTTTTCTGGGTCACATAGTATCGAATGATGGTGTGTCAATAGACCTATCAAAGGTCGAGGCTGTGATGCAGTGGCAGAGACCCCAGACTGTAACAGAGATCAGAAGTTTCCTGGGTTTACCTGGATATTATAGACGATTTGTGGAGGGATTCTCGAGATTAGCTACTCCGTTGACACGTCTCACAAGAAAGATTGTGGAGTTTGTGTGGGATGATGGATGTGAGGAGAGCTTTGAGGAGTTGAAAATGAGACTAACCACAGCTCCGATTCTCACTATTCCTACCAGCTCAGGGGGGTTTCTCTGTGTATACGGATGCTTCACACCAAGGACTGGGCTGTGTACTTATGCAGGACGGGAAGGTAGTCGCATATGGATCCAGACAACTGAAGGATCATGAGAGAAACTACCCGACCCATGATTTGGAGTTGGCAGCGATAGTGTTTGCGTTGAAGATATGGTGCCACTATCTCTATGGTGAGAGATTCCAAGTGTTTACGGATCACAAGAGCCTTAAATACCTGTTCTTGCAGAAAGAGTTAAACATGAGACAGAGGAGATGGCTTGAACTTTTAAAGGATTATGATTGTGAGATCTTGTACCACTCGGGTAAGGCAAATGTGGTTGTCGATGCGTTGAGTAGGAAGCATATCGGGATGGTATCATTTATGATGATCAGAGAACAGGAGCTGTTGGAATAGTTCATGAACCTCAGTTTAGATGTGACCCCACCTAGTGCTGATGGTGGTTTTATGGTAGCTAGCCTGCAGTTGGAACCGGATCTAGTGGATTGAATCCGACGGGCTCAACAGCAGTGTAGTGATATTGTCGGGCAGATACAGAGGGACACAAAGACTGATTTTAAGTTGAGCTCAGATGGATTACCGAGGTTCAGAGGTAGGATATGTGTTCCTGATGATGTAGTGATCAAAAGATTGATCTTGACAGAGGCCCACTCATCGAGGTATATGATACATCCAGGGAGTACCAATGTCATGCCCCGCTTTCGGGAACCCTTCTATCCATACATTCTCTACTACGGTTGGGCTGTGAGAAGATGTAATTACTAAAAATTTATTTATTTACAGCGGAATATTTAAAACTTTAATTCACACTCCCAGGTGTGTGTGTAAATACACAAAATTAATTGTATAAATACCATGTGCTTACATATCATCCCCATAATACTGATTACAATTCCAAGATATAACTGTGCGATACAATATATTAGATACAAAATACTCGTGTATACAAATCTTATACCTTTGCGGATTGTGGGAGCTGTTCAACACAAAAGACTTAGAGACCACCGCTCTCTTACTTCTCAGTACCTGGAGGGGGAAAATAGTGGGATGAGCAAACCACGACTCAGTAAGGAAATGTATGCTAGCAGGTAGATATCGTACTACCTACATAGCCCATGCATGCATAAACCAAAACCATGTTTTCGTTATAAATGGAAATATCATATGAACAATGCATTTAAACACATATTTCTCAATAGCATTTTCGTGTAAATCAAATGTCAAACTTCCATTTAAAACATGCTCATAAATAGTGCCCTCATGGCACGAATGTGAAATCAGAGATTTATTAAAACATGAAATCTCTTTCACTTCTCAAATCATTCTTTCTCGTAAATCTTTTTCTTTTCTGAGATTGTCTCTGTTTCTCAATTCTCTGAGACAGGCATGGAATTTTCGGCAATCAAATATCCAAGACTTATGGCCACAGTCAGTGATCCCAGGCCTCACTGATCGGGTGTGCACAAGGTATCACTTCGCCTGAAGGGGGATGGGTCAGTCCTACCCTCCGGCTCATTTCAATCCACCTCATCTCCTCGTATACTCACGGTGAAGATATGTCGTGTGTCATCTACGCGATACTCATACTCACGTGCACCCAGCACGGTACATAGTATACCAATGGGTGACTACACTATTCTACGTACAACCGTGGACCCAAGTCCATACTCCAACTCCGATGGACTTTTTATCCTTAAACCATGTCTCATATACCAGGCGAGCAAGCAGCGTGACACACAGTCAACGCAAAGCTCCAGCGCGGTACGATCTATCGTTAAGGCCCAGCCCGTTCAATTGGCCGTCGGCTGGTATCCCCTTGGGTCCCAGACCCCCAGGTTTACCTTAACTCAACAAAACAGGTGCGAGCAAAGTTCCCGCACTTTCTCAAAACCCTCATGCGAGTTAAAACTCCCGCACGGTACATCAAGGCTTTAAACCGGGTGTGAGCTAATGCTTCAACACCAAATCTCATCTCAAAACTGATAGATGGCTATTTTCTCTTTTTAAAACTCAAAACACGTTTACTCATACAGCATGCCTCTTCATGCTAAAACATGTAAAATTAGCCAACCTATCATCAACGTTTCTCAATCATAAATAACAATGTAAAATTGAGAAAATCATTGAAAACATGCATATCATGCTATTTCCTTACCCTATCCCATTTCTCAATACATATATACGTCATAGTACTTTTCATACTCCCATATCATTTCATAGAATTATAATATCGTACTAGTTCTAGCAATATATCTATGAAATTGCTGTAATTACGTACGAACATCTCTATAGCTAACCCACAGTCCCTTACCTCGTTTTACTTGTGTGCAACTATCCGCCTTTATGCTTCTCGCGTTCTCATCTCGACTTGCTCCGACGTATCATCCGAAACTGAAATTCATCCACCAACATTTGAGTTAATGTTTCGAACTCTTATTCAACTAAGCATTTATCCAATGCCTTAATTACACATTTTTACCCTTTGTGGTAAATCTCCCAATTTGTCCTAATATCAACATTTCCAAACCATTTCCACAACATACTCATCCACTCAAGATATCTCATTCATCATAAACACTCCCACACTCCACTTTCTCACACTTGACTATTTCTAAGTTATATTCATTTCATACCATTTTAGGTAGTTCTATCCACAACATGCACACCCAAATATCTTTCTAAGCATTAACTAAACCAATGTACTTGGATTTGTGCATTAGAACTTACCTCATTGGATTTCCTCTTGCTCCAATTAGGATTGCCCTCTATTTCTTCAATCCATCAAATGGGGAAATGCCTCTAGACTATGTTGTTCTTCCCTTTGATGTGAACAACTTTGTCTCTAATAGCCTCTCCTTAAATCTCACTGAAAATGGCTGGATTTAGGAGTGAGAAACTAGATTTCTTTGAGTTGAAGTGAAATGGAAATGTTTGTCCCGAAATTCTGATGATCCAACTGCTCCCATTTATAGTTTTGACTTGATGAGATCGATCTTCCTTGGGTGGAGATCGATCTGTTCCTCAAAAATCCCTCTTTTTTGAGACGTTTTAAAGGTATGAGATCGATCTGTCGAGACTGGAGATCGATCTACTGTCAAACAGAAGCTTAAGGAGATCGATCTGGTCTTATGGGAGATTGATCTGCTTCCAACCCGAGAGCTAAGGAGATCGATCTGCTTCCTTTGGAGATCGATCTGTTCCCTTCCATTTCTCACATAAGAGCATTCTGGCTCTCCCAGATCGATCTCTCATCCTATGAGATCGATCTGGCCTTCACAAATTCCAGATTTCCTGCAGTTTTTTCTGCAACAACCCTTACCAAACACCCTTAATTTACTACCATGATCATTTCCTCATTCATTCATCTTTGAGACTTGAAAATGGGATCCATCCTCACTACGTACACATTAAAACTTGCGTAGAATCTTTGTATGACCAGATATATACGATATTACTCGAATGAAAATATACACTTATGTAAATCTTTCCTTCCATTTACTATACTACTCATATCCCATTTCGATCACATTCTTCTCGTTTCAAGTTTATTTCTTCCTACTCACTCATAATGCAACTTGTACGTATAATCACAATTCTTACTACAAGTGCGTACATAATCTTATGAACTTACATTGCATACACTTCACATTACAATACATCATCTTACTTATGATTTTATTTACATTCCCATGTTCCTATATACATAGCTATACATGTACGGGGTCTCACATTCTCCCCCACTTAAAGAATTTGGTCCTCCAAATTAGAACCAATTTAATCTGTGAATAACTCGGGATACTTTTCCCGCATCAAACTTTCCAGTTCCCATGTGGCTTCTTCCACAGTGTGATATTGCCACAAAACCTTAACCAATGAAATCGTCTTGTTCCGTAACACCTTCTCTTTCCTGTCCAACACCCGATCGGTCTCTCGACGTACGACATATCTTTCTTGAGCTCCAACGACTCATAACTAATTACATGTGTCGGATCCGGGTAGTACTTTCGAAGCATAGAAACGTGGAAGACATTGTGGACTTCTGCTAGCTCAGGTGGTAAGGCTAGCCTATATGCTCCTTCTCCCACTCTATCCAAAATCTCGAAGGGACCAATGTAACGAGGACTTAATTTTCCTTTCTTCCCAAACCTCATTTTTCCCTTAGAAGGAGACACTTTCAAAAATATAGACTCGCCAACATCAAACTCAAGTGGTCTCCGTCTCCTGTCAGCATAGCTCTTTTGTCGACTTTGAGCTGTTCGCAGCCTCTCGCATATTATCTGAACATCCTCAGAGGCTTGCTTAACCAAATCGGGGGCGAGCAATTGTCTGTCACCAACTTCTTCCCAACCAATGGGCGATCGGCATCTACGACCGTATAGTGCCTCATAAGGGGCCATACCAATACTTGAGTGATGACTGTTATTGTAGGCGAACTCAATCAATGGCAAGTGATCGTCCCATAAGCCTCTAAAATCCAGCACACACGCTCTCAACATATCCTCCAGGGTCTGTATAGTCCTCTCTGACTGATCATCTGTCTGAGGATGAAAAGCGGTGCTAAAACTCAATTGGGTCCCCATCGCTTCCTGAAAATGTCCCCAAAAGTGGGAAGTGAAGCGGGCATCCCTATCAAAAACAACACTCACTGGGACTCCATGCAATCTCACTATTTCTCGCACGTACAGGTTCGCCAGTGCACTCAATGTATCAGTAGATCTCATGGCTAAGAAATGTGCCGATTTCGTTAACCGATCTACTATCACCCATATCGCATCATGGTTCTTACGGGTTCTCGGTAACCCTATCACAAAATTCATGGTGACATGCTCCCACTTCCATAATGGTATCGGTAGAGGTTGTAAGAATCCTCCTGGTTTCTGATGTTCGACTTTTACTTGCTGACAAATGAGACATCTAGCGACATACTCCGCTATGTCTCTCTTCATTCTAGACCACCAATATGCTTTTCGAAGATTTTGGTACATCTTACTACTCCCCGGGTGTACCGTGTATCTCGACGAGTGTGCCTCTGATAAGATCAGCTTTCTCAGCTCTAAATCCTTAGGAACACATATTCTATCTCCAAACCTTAGGATTTCATCTGGACTCAATATAAAATCGGCACCCTTCCCTTTTCGGATTTGGCTAATCATGACAATACACCATTGATCGATTTGCTGAGCTTGTTGGATTCTCTCAATCAACTCCGGTTCTAATCTCAAGCTAGCAATAATCCCATAGCTGCCAATCTCAGGTAGGGTCATATCCAGACTAAGGTTCGTGAATTGGTCCAACAACTCGTGCTCTCTAACCATCATATGAGATACCAACCCAAGACTCTTCCGACTCAATGCATCGGCAACCACATTTGCCTTCCCCGGGTGGTATAAGATCTCACAATCATAGTCCTTGAGGAGTTCCAACCACCTCCTCTGTCTCATGTTTAACTCCTTTTGTGAGAATAGATATTTCAGACTCTTATGATCCGTAAAGATCTGAAATCTCTCACCATATAAGTAGTGGCGCCATATCTTCAACGCAAACACTACAACCGCTAACTCCAAATCGTGAGTGGGGTAGTTCTTCTCATGATCCTTCAGCTGTCTAGATCCATAAGCTACTACCCTTCCATCTTGCATCAAAACACAGCCTAGTCCTTGATGCGAAGCATCAGTATACACCGAGTAATTCCCTGAACTGTTAGGGATGATAAGAACTGGCGCGGTGGTTAATCTGCGCTTAAGTTCCTGAAAACTTCTCTCACAAGCTTCATCCCATGCAAACTCCACACTCTTCCTCGTAAGACGTGTCAATGGAGCAGCTAATCTAGAGAAACCCTCTACAAATCTTCTGTAGTAACCAGCCAAACCCAAAAAACTTCTGATCTCTGTGACTGTCCTAGGTTGTTCCCACTGAACAACTGCCTCAATCTTGGATGGATCTACTGATACCCCATCCTTCGATATAACATGGCCTAGAAAAGAAATCTGTTCTAGCCAAAAGTCACATTTGTTAAGCTTGGCATATAACCTTTTCTCTCGAAGGGTTTGCAAAATAATCCTTAAGTGCTGCTCATGCTCTTCTCTGGACCTTGAATACACCAATATGTCATCAATGAAAATAATTACGAATTGGTCCAGGTATGGCTTGAATACTTCGTTCATTAGAGCCATAAAAGCTGTCGGCGCATTGGTCAACCCAAAAGGCATCACTAAGAATTCGTAATGGCCATAACGGGTACGAAATGCTGTCTTGGGCACATCCTCCTTTCTAATCTTCAATTGATGATACCCAGACCTCAGATCTATCTTGGAGAAGATCTGTGCTCCCTTAAGCTGATCTAATAAATCGTCAATGCGTGGCAAGGGGTACTTATTCTTGATGGTAGCCTTGTTTAACATCCGATAGTCAATGCACAACCTGAGGCTCCCATCTCTCTTCTTCACAAACAATACCGGGGCTCCCCATGGTGAGACACTCGGTCTTATGAACCCCTTCTCTAACAACTCTTGCAGTTGTTTCCTTAATTCCTCTAATTCAATTGGAGCCATCCTATATGGTGACTTCGATATTGGTTCGGTTCCAGGCGTCAAGTCTATACCGAATTTCGTTTCTCTATCAGGTGGCAATCCTGGTAGATCGTCTGGAAAGACATCAGGGAATTCTCTGACCACTGAGATGTCCTCCATATCCGGATGTACTTTGTTCAAATCCACCACATAAGCAACAAAACCTTCAAAACAACACTCAAGCCATTTATACCAAAGTACTTTACTTAATACAAAATTTAAGATTTCATTTCTTCTCTTAAAATCTTACAACACATTCTTCAGGTAAAGAAAACTTAATGGACTTAGAATGACAGTCTATGGCAGCATGATTGGCGGCTAACCAATCCATTCCTAAAATTACATCAATGTCATACATATTCAACAAAATCAAGTTGGCTGTCATGCACTTATCTCCCACCCTCACTTTACAATCTTTATACACTTGTTCAACTAATTGGCTCACTCTCATGGGAGTACTTATTAGTAAGGTCCTACTCAAGTATGTGGGTTCTACAAAACCTTTTAACTTAGATGCACATGCAGGTGATATGAAGGAATGCGTAGCTCCAGAATCAAACAAAGCTATAACCTCTAGATTGAAAATCAAGATTGTACCTTTTATCACTTCAGAAGAGGTATCAGCCGATGCCTGGTCTATCGCATACACCCTGCCTTGTCCCACAACTTGTTTTCCTTTCTCTTCAGCCGAGGCTTTCTTTCTTGCAGGAGGTGCAACTGTAGGAACCCTCTCTGGCTCTTTACCCCTCTGTGGAACTGCCTCAATTATCTCCGGGCACTCTCTGGCATAATGTCCAAATTTACCACATCTGAAGCATTGGGTACCCTGAAGATGACATGGCCTACCACCATGGTTTCGACCGCATAGCCTACACTGATCTGTAGTCGGTCGGGGTCCACCAATCACTATACCCCTGGCTGGTGTCTGAGTCGGAGGCATAAAAGGTCTAGCAACCTTTTTCTGGAACTCATCTACCTCTCTCCGACGTTTACTCATGAATTTTTGACCAAATTTGGCACTCTTGCTATCTCCCAGCTTCCTCGGACCCTTGTCCTTACCCCAACTAAACTCAAAAATCTGCAAGTCATGATCTTGCTCACATAACTGGGCCCGTCGCACCGCCTCTCTATATGTAGCGACATCAAATGGGGCCAACTTCGCTCGGATCGAAGGCCTCAGTCCATCCACAAATCTACGGACTCTGATAGCCTCACTCCTGATCGAGTCCGGATCATATCTGTCCAGTGAAGTGAATCGTGACTCGTACTCATCAACTGTTCGATTCCCTTGAGTCAGATTCAGAAATTCCATCTGTAGTCTCCGTCGAGCAGTATCTGGGATGTATTGCTCTCTGAAAACGTCCAAGAACATATCCCAAGTGATAACCATTCCTTGACCTCTTAACATCGGCCTAGTGGACTTCCACCAGTGCTCTGCTTCGCCTCTCAATACAAAGGCCGCAAGTGCTACTCTCTCCGTAGCTGAACTTCTACAGAAGTCAAATAACTTCTCCATTTGACTGATCCAGTCCTCAGCCACTGTCGGATCCTTTACCCCGCTAAACGAAGGAGGCTTAAAGTCTATAAAATGCCTCAATCTTTCCATGTCGCAATCATATCCATACCCCAAATCATCATCATGCTGATGTGGGGCTACCGAAGGAGGTACCGATCGAATATGAGGTTCACGTGGCCTAGCCGGTTCAGCTTGCGCAGGTGCAACATTCTCAGGTTCAGGTGCAGCTGCTGGGGGATTCGGTGCAGCCTGTCCCGCTGTACCAGGTGTACCCTCAAACCTAGCCATGATCTGACCCATCATGGTCATCATCGTGCTCATGTCTTCCTCCAATCGAGTGATTCGAGGATCAGAAGCCTCTATCTGTTCCTGGGGCTCATGACTAGAGGATGATCTACTGTGCCTCTCAGTCCTGTCATTTTGCCCTCGAGCTCTCGAGCTCTCTCCCCTCTTGCGGTGTCTCTCAGGCATAACTCACTAGCCTGATAACTTTCCTGCGTTATAACAAACATTTAATTTACTACTAGCTCCGTATACACATTTGTATCTAAATATCGCACAGTAACTTGGGGATGTATGTTTTCTTAGTCCTAAGCATCAACTCACATCAGACCAACCATGCTCTGATACCAAGCCTATCATGCCCCGCTTTCAGGAACCCTTCTATCCATACATTCTCTACTACGGTTGGGCTATGAGAAGATGCAATTACTAAAAATTTATTTATTTACAGCAGAATATTTAAAACTTTAATTCACACTCCCAGGTGTGTGTGTAAATACACAAAATTAATTGTATAAATACCATGTGCTTACATATCATCCCCATAATACTGATTACAATTCCAAGATATAACTGTGCGATACAATATATTAGATACAAAATACTCGTGTATACAAATCTTATACCTTTGTGGATTGTGGGAGCTGTTCAACACAAAAGACTTAGAGACCACCGCTCTCTTACTTCTCAGTACCTGAAGGGGGAAAATAGTGGGATGAGCAAATCACGGCTCAGTAAGGAAATGTATGCTAGCAGGTAGATATCGTACTACCTACATAGCCCATGCATGCATAAACCAAAACCATGTTTTCGTTATAAATGGAAATATCATACGAACAATGCATTTAAACACATATTTCTCAATAGCATTTTCGTGTAAATCAAATGCCAAACTTCCATTTAAAACATGCTCATAAATAGTGCCCTCATGGCACGAATGTGAAATCAGAGATTTATTAAAACATGAAATCTCTTTCACTTCTCAAATCATTCTTTCTCGCAAATCTTTTTCTTTTCTAAGATTGTCTCTGTTTCTCAATTCTCTGAGACAGGCATGGAATTTTCGACAATCAAATATCCACGACTTATGGCCACAGTCAGTGATCCCAGGTCTCACTGATCGGGTGTGCACAGGGTATCACTTCGCCTGAAGGGGGATGGGTCAGTCCTACCCTCCGGCTCATTTCAATCCACCTCATCTCCTCGTATACTCACGGTGAAGATATGTCGTGTGTCATCTATGCGATACTCGTACTCACGTGCACCCAGCATGGTACATAGTATACCAACGGGTGACTACACTATTCTACGTACAACCGTGGACCCAAGTCCATACTCCAACTCTGATGGACTTTTTATCCTTAAACCATGTCTCATATACCAGGCGAGCAAGCAGCGTGACACACAGTCAACGCAAAGCTCCAGCGCGGTATGATCTATCGTTAAGGCCCAGCTCGTTCAATTGGCCATCGGCTGGTATCCCCTTGGGTCCCAGACCCCCAGGTTTACCTTAACTCAACAAAACAGGTGCGAGCAAAGTTCCCGCACTTTCTCAAAACCCTCGTGCGAGTTAAAACTCCCGCACGGTACATCAAGGCTTTAAACCGGGTGTGAGCTAACCCTTCAACACCAAATCTCATCTCAAAACTGATAGATGGCTATTTTCTCTTTTTAAAACTCAAAACACGTTTACTCATACAGCATGCCTCTTCATGCTAAAACATGTAAAATTAGCCAACCTATCATCAACGTTTCTCAATCATAAATAACAATGTAAAATTGAGAAAATCATTGAAAACATGCATATCATGCTATTTCCATACCCTATCCCATTTCTCAATACATATATACGTCATAGTACTTTTCATACTCCCATATCATTTCATAGAATTATAATATCGTACTAGTTCTAGCAATATATCTACGAAATTGCTGTAATTACGTACGAACATCTCTATAGCTAACACACAGTCCCTTACCTCGTTTTACTTGTGTGCAACTATCCGCCTTTATGCTTCTCGCGTTCTCATCTCGACTTGCTCCGGCGTATCATCCGAAACTGAAATTCATCCACCAACATTTGAGTTAATGTTTCTAACTCTTATTCAACTAAGCATTTATCCAATGCCTTAATTACACATTTTTACCCTTTGTGGTAAATCTCCCAATTTGTCCTAATATCAACATTTCCAAACCATTTCCACAACATACTCATCCACTCAAGATATCTCATTCATCATAAACACTCCCACACTCCACTTTCTCACACTTGACTATTTCTAAGTTATATTCATTTCATACCATTTTAGGTAGTTCTATCCACAACATGCATACCCAAATATCTTTATAAGCATTAACTAAACTAATGTACTTGGATTTGTGCATTAGAACTTACCTCATTGGATTTCCTCTTGCTCCAATTAGGATTGCCCTCTATTTCTTCAATCCATCAAATGGGGAAATGCCTCTAGACTATGTTGTTCTTCTCTTTGATGTGAACAACTTTGTCTCTAATAGCCTCTCCTTAAATCTCACTGAAAATGGCTGGATTTAGGAGTGAGAAACTAGATTTCTTTGAGTTGAAGTGAAATGGAAATGTTTGTCCCGAAATTCTGATGATCCAACTGCTCTCATTTATAGTTTTGACTTGATGAGATCGATCTTCCTTGGGTGGAGATCGATCTGTTCCTCAAAAATCCCTCTTTTCTGAGACGTTTTAAAGGTATGAGATCGATCTGTCGAGACTGGAGATCGATCTGCTGTCAAACAGAAGCTTAAGGAGATCGATCTGGTCTTATGGGAGATCGATCTGCTTCTAACTCGAGAGCTAAGGAGATCGATCTGCTTCCTTTGGAGATCAATCTGTTCCCTTCCATTTCTCACATAAGAGCATTCTGGCTCTCCCAGATCGATCTCTCATCCTATGAGATCAATCTGGCCTTCACAAATTCCAGATTTCCTACAGTTTTTTCTGCAACAACCCTTACCAAACACCCTTAATTTACTACCATGATCATTTCCTCATTCATTCATCTTTGAGACTTGAAAATGGGATCCATCCTCACTACGTACACATTAAAACTTGTGTAGAATCTTTGTATGACCAGATATATACGATATTACTCGAATGGAAATATACACTTATGTAAATCTTTCCTTCCATTTACTATACTACTCATATCCCATTTCGATCACATTCTTCTCGTTTCAAGTTTATTTCTTCCTACTCACTCATAATGCAACTTGTACGTATAATCACAATTCTTACTACAAGTGCGTACATAATCTTATGAACTTACATTGCATACACTTCACATTACAATACATCATCTTACTTATGATTTTATTTACATTTCCATGTTCCTATATACATAGCTATACATGTACGGGATCTCACAACCAAGACGTATCAAAACCTACAAAAGGTTTATTGGTTGTCTGGGATGAAAAAGCACATTGAAAAATATGTTGCTAAGTGTCTAGTCTGTCAGCAAGTGAAGGTAGAGCATCAGAAGCCTGCAGGGTTATTACAGCCTCTATCGATACCGACTTGAAAGTAGGTGCATGTCACCATGGATTTTGTGATAGGATTATCGAGGACCCACAGAGATCATGATGCTATATGGGTGATTGTAGATCGGTTGACGAAGTCAGCCCATTTTCTAGTTATCAGAGCTACCGATACTCTGAGCCAGTTAGCAAACTTGTATGTGCACGAGATAGTTAGGCTACATGGAATCCAATGAGCATTGTCTCAAATAGGGATGCCGCTTCACTTCCCATTTCTGGGAACATTTTCAGGAAGCAATGGTGACCCAGGTGAGTTTTAGCACCGCGTTTCATCCTCAGACAAATGGTCAGTCAGAGAGGACTATACAAACCCTGGAGGATATGTTGAGAGCGTGTGCGTTGGATTTTGGAGGCTCTTGGGATGACCATTTGTCACTCGCAGAGTTCGCCTATAATAACAGTTTTCATCCGAGTATCAGGATGGCACCATACGAGGCATTGTATGGGCATAGATGTCGTTCCCCTATTAGATGGGAAGAGGTTAGTGACAGACAGATCTTTACTCCTGACTTGGTGCAACAGGCATCTGAGGACATCCGATTGATATGTGAGAGATTACGGACAGCTCAGAGCAGACAAAAGAGTTATGTTAATAGGAGACGGAGACCACTAGAGTTTGATGTGGGTGAGTCAATGTTCTTAAAAGTTTCTCCTTCGAAGGGGATTATGAGATTCAGGAAGAAGGGGAAGTTAAGCCCTCGATATATAGGGCCATTTGAGATACTTGATAAAGTGGAAGACAAGGCTTATAGGTTGGCATTGCCACTGGAGCTAGCGAGCATGGATAACGTTTTCCACATATCTATGTTACAAAAGGACCACCCGGACCCGGCGCATGTGATAAGATACGAGCCGTTAGAGCTCAATGAGAGTATGACGTATGTTGAGAAGCCGGTTCGGATAATGGATAGAAAAGAGAAGGTGTTGAGGACAAAGACAATCCCTTTAGTGAAAGTCCTTTGGTAACATCACACTGTGGAAGAAGCCACATTGGAATTAGAGAGTTTGATGCGGGAGAAGTATTCGGAGTTATTCACGGATTGAATTGGTTCTAATTTGGAGAACCAAATTTTCTAAGTGGGGGAGAATGTGAGACCCCGTATATGTAAAATTGTATATAAGTTCATAGAAATGTAAATGGAATTATAATATGAATTCATAAGGAATGTAAAGTCCATAAAATCCAATGTACACACTTGTAATAAGAGTTGTGATGTACACACAAGTTTTAGTGTGCATGAAGTATGAATGGATGTCATTTTTAAGTCTTAAAGGTCACTAGATGAGGAAATGACTATGGCAGCAAATTAAGGATGTTTCGGTGTAAGTTTCTGCAGAAAAGCTGCAGCAAAATTTGGAAATATGAAGGCCAGATCGATCACATAGGATGAGAGATCGATATGGAAGAGCAAAAAATGCTTTTATTCGAGCAATGCAATAGTGCAAATCGATCTCCCCTAAGACCAGATGGATCTCCTTAACCTTCTGTTTGAAGTAGATTGATCTCAAGCCCTCGACAGATCGATCTCCTACCTCCAAATGTCATGAAAAAGAGAAATTTTAAGAGGACCAGATCGATCTCCACCAAAGGCAGATCGATCTCCACCAAAGGCAGATCGATCTCATCAAGCTAAATCTATAAATAGGAGCAGTTAGATCTGCAGATTTCGAGAAAACAATCTCTCTCTCTACCATTTTCAATCCAAAACCTAGCTTTCTCACTCCTAAATCCATACATTTTTAGCAAGATTTGAGGGAAAGCTATTAGAGGCAAAGGTTTTCACATCAAAGAGAAGAACAACATAGCTTGGAGGCATTTCCCCATTGGTGGGATTCAAGGAACAAGGTGCATTTATTTGGAGTATAGGGGAAAGTCCCAAGAGGTAAGTGTCTAGTGCACCAATCCAAGTACATTGGTTTAGTTATTGATTTTGAAGTTGATTTGGTGTGCATCTTAATGGTAGAACTACCTAGAATGCCATGAAACAATTATAACTTAGAATTGGGTTAGTATGAGAAAGTGAAATGTGGAGTAATTATGGATGAATGTGATATCCTAAGGTGATAATGGTATTGTGGTATGATTTTAAGATGATGTTATGGAATAAATTGTAAGACTTACCCAAAAAGGGTAAAATGAGTAGTTAAGGCATTTGGTAAAATGCATAGTTGAATGAGAGTTAGCAACAGTAACTCGAGCGTTCGATGAATGAATTACAGCTCCCGAGGATACATCGGAACACGTTGAGCCCAAAGCGAAAAGAGCTAAGAGAAAGAGAGTCGCACTCAAATATATCGAGGTAAGGGAATTCTGTGAACTTTTAGAGATATTTATGCGCAATTTGGGCACTTAAATGTTTTGCTAGAGTGCATGTGATACTAGGTAATGATATTAGGTGATTGAAGGGCAAAAAGTTGGGGTTTTGAGTAGTGTTCATGAAAACAAAAGCATAATGCTTTGAAAATCAGGTTTTATTTCTTTTAGCAAGTGATTGGTAGGTTGGCTAACATTTGAAATGATTTGCAAAAGAAATGAGTTGTTTTGGTTTGTTAACCATATTTTGTAAAGAATTGAGCTACCTACATGGATTTTGTGAGAATGAAAGCATGCTAGAGTATAACTCGCACGAGGTTTGATGTGTTTTATATGCATGAGTGCTTGAGCTTAGCTCGCACTAGTTTTCACATGGATTTTTATTGGTTTTGGCATGGTGCAGGAGCATAGCTTGCATCAGATGCCCACCTTACTTATTGTCGTGCTTAGAGCTTCGGGAAGACTTAGTGTCACACCAATTAAATAGGCTCGCACGTACATTTTGAGAATTGACATGTTGGTAGCCGTGCTTAGAGCTTCGCGTAGACTTGGTGTCGCACTGATTAAATAGGCTCGCACGTGCACTTTGAGATGTGGCGTGATATGATGTGTTGAATTGGGTCCATGGACTACGCTGTACCATGCATGTAGCATAGAGTACGATGTACCGTATTGAGATTGTGATTATTCCATCTTCGGACCATGATTTTTCTGCTATGACCCGGTGGGTTGGACATGACCCACCTCTCGTGAGAACGCAGATAGTGGTGATACCCCGCACAACTGATCCGTATAGCCGATATCACAAAATATGGTCATAGTCCTAGAGGATATTTCCCGTATTGTATTGCCTATCTCACATGTCTACTGCTTTGTGAGTAAATCCATGTTTGAAATGATTTGTGGGTCAGGACAGTCTGAGGGAGGGGCTGAGTCTTGACAAATGTTGGATTGTTTTGAGATGAAAGTATGTTAATGATTTTAAAGTGCACATATGCATGATGGGATTTTCATGCTTTAATTGTGAAATATGCATGATGGATATTCCATGCTTTGAATTGATTTGTGCACTGAATTTTAATAGCATGAATTGTTTTACATACCAATAACACCATCATACACTCATGTTTTGAATAAAACAATGAAAGGAATGCTTTTGAGCATGACATCACGATCACGTAGATAGTGCAGTAAATACTTGTTCGTATGATTGCCTTACTAAGCGTGTGGTTTGCTCACCCCCCTTATTTTCCTCTTTCTACAGAGCACTGAGTATAGATTGTGAGCGACTGAAGGTGACCTTTTTTGGTATCCGCTGCATCCCATCGCTTAAGGTATACACACTTAGATTATTTTGTATCTAAACTGTCTATGGCACAGTAGCATTTTGTATGTAAACATTGGGGATGTAAAGCAATGTAATCACTTGTGAAAGTAACTCTGATTAATTTATAAAAGTGTTTACTTCTAAATTTTAATGTAAATCAAATTATTATGGTTGGATGAGATGGGTATCGACATACAGCCCAACTGTTGAGAGTGTAGCTGTTCACGATCGGAGTAAGGTAAGGGCGATTAAATAATAACGCTTAAAAAGAAAAAAATTTGTGATGATTTTTGGTAAGTTGAGGATCGTGACAGAAGTCGGTATCAGAGCTGAGTTTGGCTGACGTGTGTCGATGTTTAAAACACTTAATAAGTTAAAAAATTACATCCCCAATTTACTGTGCTTTGTTTAGATACAATTGTGTGTGTGTCGATGGATTGACTAAGTAATTGATTGTGGATGTAGGGAATTGAGCAACTATGCCTACTACCAGTCGCGGTAGAGGGGTAAGAGCACAAGTTAAAGGCCGTAGAGGTAGGCCAAGGGGTTGTGTTGAGTAAGAAACACACGAGGCTCAGGATGATGTTAAGGTGGAGGTTGAGGTTGAGCATGCTCCACAGGGTCCAGAGGAGAGACCCGAGAGTACTGAGGCACGTTTCGAGAGGATTGCGCGGAGCATTGAGATGATCCTAGAGTTGGTCACTTAGTTATTACCTGGAGTTGGGGGCAGACAGAGTCCTGCTACACATGGTGAGGCAGAGCAAGCAGCAGCTCTTAAGGCACGAGCACAGCCAGCCCAGAGACTTCAAACGACAGATACAACCCCACCCGTACAGGATATGCCTACGTCAGTTGCTACACCAGGCAGTAGAGGTTGGGGATATGGATGTGATTTGGATAGACTGCGACAGTTCCAGAAGTTTAGCCCACCGTCATTTAGTGGAGTTAAGGACCCAGTAGCTGCAAAAGATTGAATCAATGAAATCGAGAAGTTATATGGGTTCTTTGAGTACACTACTACTAAGATGGTAGTATTTGCCACTTTTATGCTGAAGGGGTTAGTTGAACATTGGTGGAAATCCACCAGGCCTATTCTGAGAGCCCGACATATAGAGATCAGCTGGGATGTGCTTTTGAAGGCCTTCCGAAGACAGTATGTTTCAGATACCGTACAGCAGAAGCTAAAGATGACATTTTTGGGATTGACCCAAGGGAGTAAGATGGTGGATGAGTATGAGACGACTTTTATCTCCCTGGGCAGATACGATCTCGAGAAGATGGGTAATGAGGTCGAGACGGTCCAGAAATTTGTAGATGGACTGAGACCAACAATCAGGTCTAGATTGGTTCCCCTGGATATACTGACCTACGAGGAGGCAGTGCGCATGGTGCAATTGTGTGAGCAAGATGTTGATAGGATTGCCTCAGAGTTTGGATAGGTGGGTAAGATGAGGGATAGAGATAAGAAGAGACCAGTGATGGATAGAGGCTTCAGTTATAAAGGATGCAAGAGATTTTCTAGAAAGAGGCCAAAGATTGGGGAGATTCGGGAGAGGACAGTTAATCCTCCCATGTACCCGGCCCTAGGTTCAGCGAAAAGAATTATGATAAGAGGAGCACGGCCTACTACAGAACAGTGTAGCAAGTATGGCAAGTATCATAGAACTCGACCATGCTATGGACTTCAGGTAGTATGCTACAGATGTGGGAAGCCAGGGCACATAATTAGAGATTGCCTAGAGATGACAGAAAGAGCCTCACTGAAGGGCCAAGAGTGAGATAGAGCTCCAGTTGAGACAGCTGCTCCGAGGAGGAGGGCTACAACTGAGGAAAAGGGGAAGCAGGCAGTGGGTGTGAGCAGAGGGCGAGTGCACGCACTGGACCAGGACACTGCAGATCAGTCTTCAGATGTGGTTAAAGGTACGATCCAAATCTTTGATTTAGAAGTATTTGTATTGTTTAATCCTGGTGCCACGCATTCTTTTATATCGCCATCCCTTGAACATAAATTAATGAAGCATGTAAAACCCACACTACTTGATAAGATGTTGATGATATCTAACCCTATAAATTATAGTCAATTGACTGAGCATGTGTATAAGAATTGTAAATTGAAGATAGGAGGAAAAGAAATGGTAGTCGATTTAATTTTATTAAATATGGATGATTTTGATGTAATCCTAGGGATGAATTAGCTGGCTGCAAATCATGTTGTTATGGATTGTCGTGCTAAAACATTGATATTTTAAGAGATAGACAACTTAGTTGTAAACTTTGTGAAATGAAACGAAAGAACATGATTATTATAAATGAGAAGAGTAAAATCTTAATACGTAATGTTTGAAAGATGAATTTGTTTATCAATTATGTATGTGAATATGATGATTTGTGTCACTAACGGTGGAAAGCATAATGTGAAAGGTTCATCGCTTATGTGATTGAGACGGATAGGCACGTCCGGAATCGTTAGACATTTCAGTGGTTAGGGAATTTTCAGATGTCTTTTTGGATGAGTTACCAGGGTTACCTCCAGATAGAGAGATGAAGTTTAGCATAGATTTGGCACATGGTACAAAGCCGATATCCAAGCCACCGTACAAAATGGCTCCAATTGAGTTGGAAGAATTAAGGAAGCAATTGCAAGAGTTGTTGGAGAAGGAGTTCATCAGACCGAGTGTATCGCCTTGGGAGCACCAGTTCTGTTTGTAAGGTAGAATGATGGAAGCCTCCGACTGTTTATAGATTATCAGTTGTTGAATAAGGCCACTATTAAGAATAAGTATCCCCTTCCATGCATCGATGACTTGTTGGATCAGTTTAAGGGAGCGCAGGTCTTCTCTAAGATAGATCTGAGATCTAGGTATCATCAGTTGAAAATTCGGGATGGAGATGTACCCAAGACAGCGTTTCACACTCGGTATGGACATTATGAGTTTATGGTTATGGCATTCGGGTTGACAAATGCTCCCACAACTTTTATGTCGTTGATGAATGAGGTGTTCTACCAGTATTTGGATCGATTTGTTATTGTATTTATTGATGATATATTGGTGTACTCAAGGTCTAGAGAGGAGCATGAAAGACACCTAAGGATAGTGCTACAGACCCTCCGAGAGAAAAAGTTGTACGCTAAACTCGGTAAGTGCGACTTTTGGTTGAAACAGATCTCTTTTCTGGGTCACATAGTATTGAAGGATGGTGTGTCAATAGACCCATCAAAGGTTGAGGCTGTGATATAGTGGCAGAGACCCCAGACTGTAACAGAGATCAGAAGTTTCTTGGGTTTAGCTGGATATTATAGACGATTTGTGGAGGGATTCTTGAGATTAGCTGCTCCGTTGACACGTATCACGAGAAAGAATGTGGGTTTATGTGGGACAATGGATGTGAGGAGAGCTTTGAGGAGTTGAAAATGAGACTAACCACAGCTCTGATTCTCACTATTCCTACCAGATCAGGAGGTTTCTCGGTGTATACAAATGCTTCACACCAAAGACTGGGCTGTATACTTATGCAGGATGGGAGGGTAGTCGCATATGGATCCAGACAACTGAAGGATCATGAGAGAAACTACCGGACCCATGATTTGAAGTTGGCAGCAGTAGTGTTTGCGTTGAAGATATGGTGCCACTACCTCTATGGTGAGAGATTCCAAGTTTTTACGGATCACAAGAGCCTTAAATACATGTTCTCGCAGAAAGAATTAAACATGAGACAGAGGAGATGGCTCGAAGTTTTAAAGGATTTTAATTATGAGATCCTATACCACTCGGGTAAGGCAAATGTGGTTGCCGATGCGTTGAGTAGGAAGCATCTCGAGATGGTATCATTTATGATGATCAGGGAACATGAGCTGTTGGAACAGTTCACGAACCTCAGTTTAGATGTGACCCCACCTAGTGCTGATAGTGGTTTTATGTTAGCTAGCCTGCAGTTGGAACCGGATCTGGTAAATCGAATTCGACTGGCTTAGCGGATTGATCAGCAGTGCAGTGATATTGTCGGGTAGATACACAGAGTTAAGCTCAGATGGATTGTTGAGGTTCAGAGGTAGGATATGTGTTCCTGATGA
Organism: Firmiana major; assembly: GCA_033439115.1. Classification (NCBI taxonomy): domain Eukaryota; kingdom Viridiplantae; phylum Streptophyta; class Magnoliopsida; order Malvales; family Malvaceae; genus Firmiana; species Firmiana major. The sequence goes on along the minus strand of CM065913.1, from coordinate 30,400,285 downwards.
TGCAGAGATCAAAAGATTGATCTTGACAGATGCTCACTCATCGAGGTATACGATACATCCAAGGAGTACCAAGATGTATCAAAACCTACAAAAGGTTTATTGGTGGTCTGGGATGAAAAAGCACATTGCGAAATATGTTGCTAAGTGTCTCGTTTGTCAGCAGGTGAAGGTAGAGCATCAGAAGCCTGCAGAGTTATTGGAGCCTCTACCGATACTGACTTGAAAGTGGGAGCATGTCACCATAGATTTGGTGATAGGATTACCGAGGACCCGCAGAGGTCATGATGCCATATGGGTGATTGTAAATCGGTTAACGAAGTCAGCCCATTTTCTAGCTATGAGAGCTATCGATACTCTGAGCCAATTGGCGAACTTGTATGTGCGCGAGATAGTAAGGCTACATGGAATTCCAGTGAGCATTGTCTCTGATAGGGATGCCCGCTTCACTTCCCATTTTTGGAAACATTTTCAGGAAGCGATGGGGACCCAGTTGAGTTTTAGCACCGCGTTTCATCCTAAAAAAGATGGTCAGTTAGAGAGGACAATACAGACCTTGGAGGATATGTTGAGAGCGTGTGCGTTGGATTTTAGAGGCTCCTGGGATGACCATTTTCCACTTGCAGAGTTCACCTATAATAACAGTTTTCATGTGAGTATCGGGATGGCACCATATGAGGCATTGTATGGGCGTAGATGTCGTTCCCCTATCGGATGGGAAGAGGTTGGTGACAGACAAATCTTTGCTCCTGACTTGGTACAGCAGGCATCTGAGGACGTCCGATTGATATGTGAGAGATTACGGACAGCCCAGAGCAGACAAAAGAGTTATGCTAACAGGAGACGGAGACCACTAGAGTTTGATGTGGGTGAGTCAGTGTTCTTAAAAGTTTCTCCTTCGAAGGGGATTATGAGATTCGAGAAGAAGGGGAAGTTAAGCCCTCGATATATAGGGCCATTTGAGATACTTGATAAAGTGGGAGACAAAGCTAATAGGTTAGCATTGCCACCAGAGCTAACGAGCGTGCATAACGTTTTCCACATATCCATGTTTTGAAAGTACCACTCGGACCCGGCACATGTAATAAGATACGAGCCATTAGAGCTCAATGAGAGTATGACGTATGTTGAGAAGCCGGTTCGGATAATGGATAGAAAAGAGAACGTGTTGAGGACGAAGACAATCCCTTTAGTGAAAGTGATACGCCCTAAACATATTACCGCAAGTGCACGGGTCGTACAAGTAATAATGGGATTTTGAGTCCCGAGTTATCCTCCCTTAGAGAAGTTGGTTAGCCTAATTAACTACCGGTTAATCTTACTCTAAGTATATCCTAGCAAATTATGAAATTTTGAGTGGGTGATCTACTAAGTCTAAAGTTAAAAATACTGTAAAGCAATAAAATAAAAAGAATTAAATAAAACCGAGCAAAATTACTTACAGTGCTCCACGCAATTAAAATAAAAAACCTACAAAAGAAATTAAAACAGTTAAAGCTAATCAACGCAATTAAAATAAAATGCAAATATGGAAATAAAGAAATAAATTTAATTAAACTACAATTAAACTAAACTAAAATAAAATATGCATGCAATTAAGCTAATTTACTAAAAATGCAAATTAAACTAAACTAGAAATCTAATAAAAATGAAGACAAAACTAAAAATTCATGAAACACATTAAATCTAAATTAATTCTAAATACCACTAATAAAATACTAAACCAATATACAATCCTAAACTTATAATATAAAATCAACTACTAACTAAAGATTAACACTACAAATTAACTTAATATGCAAAGTTATTAAAACTAACCTACCAATTACTAATAACTAATTAAAAATTAAAACAACTACAAGCATGAAATAACAATTTAGATGGCCAAACAAGGCCTTAACGAATTTAAATAATCCATATCCCTCCATTCACTGTTCACTCTTCATTTCACATTTTCATTTTCAGGAGATGGCTCAATTTGTCCTTTGGTCCAGGCTTTTACCTGCTGTTCGGCCTCCATTCTTAGTCTGTCATGCAATACTGACACTGCAACTTCCTCCAGGCTACTCTAGGTTAGCCATCTAACTGCACAGGCCCTCTAGCTGATCTCGTTCTGCTCCAGGCTGCTGTTCGTGTTTTCCAAACGGCCTGCAACCTCTGCATCAGTTGCTGTCCAGGTTGCATATCTACTACATCCGATCTGTCCACACCTCTCGGGTTATCTTCTGCTCCAGGCGTTGCTTTCGATCTCCCCAGCTAACTGCATCACCTGCTTCCGCTGTTGTTCCTCGGTCTCGTGCTTCTGCTCCAGGCGTTAGCTACTGCTTATGTCGATAACTTCTGATTTGCATTACTGCAACTGTTTCAGTTTCAACTAATCTCATTTTGCTTCTCAGTTCTAGGCCTGCTGTCTTCATCAACTGCTGTCCAGGCGAGGTTTGCTTCTGCTGTTGCTGCTTGTCCTTCAAACTTCTGCTCCAGATCAGTGCACACCTGCTACCTGCTTCTGCTCCAGGTTCAGCTGCTACTGGTTCGTGCAACCTCTGCTCTTGACACCAGTTCAGCTGCTGTTCCTCGGTGTCTTGCTACTGCAATGCACCAGCTTCAGTTCGTGGGATCCAAGGCTAATAGCAGAACTGAATTGGCTCAATGAAATAATACATAAATGACCAGAAAAGTGAAAGTGAACATTATTAAAAACTCAAAACAGAGCATAACAGAGTATGATTTGCTAATCCCTTATCATTGCCATGGTGACAATACGAGACAATAAGCAAGCTGCAATTGAATAAACAAATAAATAAGAGAAAAACAGGAAATGTAGAGAAGATAAATGCAGAACCGAATGGCATGAATAAAATGCAGTGGAAGATAATAGAAGTTAGTGTTAATGTGCAGTAAAGAGCATAATCGGAGCAAAGCAGATAACAAAAAATGAAAAGAAATTTAAATAACAGTGCAATGCTAGTTAAAAGCTTATAAACTAAAAGAACTAAGTGATGATCAATACTGAAAAATTAACCAAAGCTACCCTTAAATCATATGACAGGGAGTCATCATCCTCGGTTTGTTTCATTAACGTGAAAAACTCATCATCATCGGCTTACTCTATTCCAGCTCTTTAATGCCATGGTTCCACTTTGCTTAAATGTGAAATAATGCTTAGCATTTGCCCACATTAAAGCACCAAAATCAAATAGCATAGAGGAAGGAATAAGTGAGGAACTGAATGCACAAAAAGCACTACCCGAGAGCAACTGGGATAGGAAAATGGAAGCTATGCAATGGAAATGAAATAAAAAGATAAAATGTCTTAAACAAACCGAGAAGCATAAAGGAATTAGATTGCCATAAAATAAACTATTTAAGATTGGAAAATGAAGAACTTTTATTCAACTTGAATGCCTTGAATCAACAATAAAGGAAAGAGATTGCAAAATCTAGAAGAACATGGGAAAATCACTAATCATTCAACCAAATGTAAAGTTTTAACAAAAGAGAAGGAAAATGCTTAAACTCAAAGAAACTATTCAGAAGAAAACTTAGAAATTAACCTAAAAAGCTATTTTAACTTAGAAATTAACCTAAAAAGCTATTTTACCCTAAAAAATTACATCCCCCTTCAATTGCCATCTTTTTCTATTTATAAACACACTAGGGGTAAAATTGTAATTTTTTATCCTAAATGAGTTGGCATTTTTTTGGCCACTTGTCATCACACCATTGGCTCCTTGAAAAGATATTTTCATGTCATCGGTCTTCTTGTCCAATTGGATGTGCTAGGTGGCATGATTTGTGTTGTCCGCGTGGCTCAATCTCGATTTTAGCCCAATTTCGATCCATTTTCTATCGAAATATTCAAAATTCATCCGGATTTAATTTATCTACAAACATGATAATTTTAATTAAATAAAGGGGATAATTAACAAAATAAATTGAGGATTTAAATAATTAATTAGGAAATTAAGCACAAATAATTATAAAAATATAGAATTATCAGAAAGTCCTTTGGCAACATCTCACTGTGGAAGAAGCCACATGGGAATTTGAGAGTTTGAGGCGGGAGAAGTATCCCGAGTTATTCACGGATTGAATTGGTTCTAATTTGGAGGACCAAATTTTTCAAGTGGGGGAGAATATGAGACCCCGTATATGTAAAATTGTATATAAGTACATAGAAATGTAAATGGAATTATAATATGAATTCATAAGTGATGTAAAGTCCATAAAATCCAATGTACACACTTGTAATAAGAGTTGTGATGTGCACACAAGTTTTAATGTGCATGAAGTATGAATGGATGTCATTTTTAAGTCTTAAAGGTAACTAGATGAGGAAATGACTATGACAGCAAATTAAGGATGTTTTGGTGTAAGTTTCTGCAGAAAAACTGCAGCAAAATCTGGAAATATGAAGGCCAAATCGATCTCATAGGATGAGAGATCGATCTGGAAGAGCAAAAAATGCTCTTATTCGAGCAATGCAATAGTGCAGATCGATCTCCCCTAAGACCATATCGATCTCCTTAACCTTCTGTTTGAAGCAGATCGATCTCAAGCCCTCGACAGATCGATCTCCTGCCTTCAAATGTCGCGAAAAAGAGGAATTTTAAGAGGACTAGATCGATCTCCACCAAAGGCAGATCGATCTCATCAAGCTTAATCTATAAATAGGAGCAGTTGGATCTGCAGATTTCGGGAAAACAATCTCTCTCTACCATTTTCAATCCAAAACCTAGCTTTCTCACTCCTAAATCCATACATTTTCAGTAAGATTTGAGGAAAAGCTATTAGAAGCAAAGTTGTTCACATCAAAGAGAAGAACAACATAGCTTAGAGGTATTTCCCCATTGGTGGGATTCAAGGAACAAGGTGCATTTATTTGGAGCAAAGAGGAAAGTCCCAAGAGGTAAGTGTCTAGTGCACCAATCCATGTACATTGGTTTAGTTATTGATTTTGAAGTTGATTTGATGTGTATCTTAATGGTAAAACTACCTAGAATGCCATGAAACAATTATAACCTAGAATTGGGTAGTATGAGAAACTGAAATGTGGAGGTATTAAGGATGAATGTGATATCCTAAGGTGATAATGGTATTGTGGGTATGATTTTAAGATGATGTTATGGAATAAATTATAAGACTTACCCAAAAGGGGTAAAATGAGTAGTTAAGGCATTTGGTAAAATGCATAGTTGAATAAGAGTTATCAACACTAACTCGAGCATCGATGAATGAATTGCAGCTCTCGAGGATACATCGGAACACGTTGAGCCGAAAGCGAAAGGAGCTAAGAGAAAGAGAGTTGCACTTAAATATATCGAGGTAAGGGAATTCTGTGAACTTTTAGAGATATCTGTGCGCAATTTGGGCGCTTAAATGTTTTGCTAGAGTGCATGTGATACTAGGTAATGATATTGGGTGATTGAAGGGCAAAGAGTTGGGGTTTTGAGTAGTGTTCATGAAAACAAAAGCATAATGCTTTGAAAATCATGTTTTATTTCTTTTCAGCAAGTGATTGGTAGGTTGGCTAACATTTGAAATGATTTGCAAAAGAAATGAGTTGTTTTGGTTTGTTAACCATATTTTGCAAAGAATTAAGCCACCTACATGGATTTCGTGAGAATGAAAGCGTGCTAGAGTAAAACTCCCGTAAGGTTTGATGTGTTTTATACGCATGAGTGCTTGAGCTTAGCTCTCACTAGTTTTCACATGGATTTTTCCTGGTTTTGGCATGGTGCTGGAGCATAGCTCGCATCAGATACCCACCTTGCTTGTTGTCGTGCTTGGAGCTTCGGGTAGACTTGGTGTCGCACCGATTAAATAGGCTCGCACGTGCATTTTGAGAATTGGCATGTTGGTAGCCGTGCTTAGAGCTTCGGGTAGACTTGGTGTCGCATCGATTAAATAGGCTCGCACGTGCACTTTGAGATGTGGCGTGATATGATGTGTTGAATTGTGTCCACGGAGTACGTTGTATAGTACAGGTAGCATGGAGTACGATGTACCGTGTTGAGATTATGATTTTGCCATCTTCGGACGATGATTTTTCTACTATGACCCGACAGGTTAGACGTGACCCACCTCCCGTGCTGACGCAGATAGTGGTGATACCCTGCACACATGATCCGTGTAGCCGGTATCACAGGACATGGCCATAGTTCTAGAGGATATTTACCGTATTGTATTGCCTATCTCACATGTCTACTGCTTTGTGAGTAAATCCATGTTTGAAATGATTTGTGGGTCAGGACAATCCGAGTGAGGGGTTGAGTCTTGACAAGTGTTGGATTGTTTTGAGATGAAAGTATGTTAATGGTTTTAAAGTGCACGTATGCATGATGGGATTTCGATACTTTAATTGTGAAATATGCATGATGGATATTCCATGCTTTGAATTGATTTGTGCATTGAATTTTAATAGCATGAATTGCTTTACATACCATTAACACAATCATATACTCATGTTTTGAATAAAACGATGAAAGGAATGCTTTTGAGCATGACATCACGATCACGTAGATAGTGCAGTATCTATCTGTTCGCATGATTACCTTACTGAGCGTGTGGTTTGCTCACCCCCCTTATTTTTTCCTATCTACAGAGCACTGAGTATATATTGTGAGCGACTGGAGGTGACCTTTTTTGGTATCCGCTACATCCCATCACTTAAGGTATACACACTTGGATTATTTTGTATCTAAATTGTCTATAGCACAGTAGCATTTTGTATGTAAACATTGGGGATGTAAAGCAATGTAATCACTTGTGAAAGTAACTCTGATTAATTTATAAAAGTGTTTACTTCTAAATTTTAATGTAAATCAAATTATTATGGTTGGATGAGATGGGTATCGACACACAGCCCAACTATTGAGAGTGTAGCTGTTCACGATCGGAGTAAGGTAAGGGCGATTAAATAATAACACTTAAAAAGCGAAAAATTTGTGACGATTTTTTGTAAATTGAGAGTCGTGACACGACCTAGGATGCATTATCTATAAATCCACAGAAAAATGCGTGAATCTATCTCTAGCAGCAGATATAATTTTCCTTACCTCGGTGTCTGTCAAAAATCGTCAGTGCCTCAACCTTGCGAGTTGGTGGGTCCACTCTATTCAATTTATGTCTCCGGAGCTCTTTCCCTTGGTTTTTCCAATTTTCTTTGTACCTTTATTCTATCTTCAATACTCTTATTGATATATATATATATATATATATATATATATATATATATATATATATCTTTTTTTAATTTCCTTTTCCTTTTCCACAAAATCCTTTCTTTCTTTTTCTTCTTATTCTTCTTATTTTTCTTCTTCTTCTTCACTGTTACACGATGGCACTGTTCATCGTTCTCCCAAGCTCTCGGTGCTACCTTACTTCCTCCTCCATCATTCTCGTCACAGCCACCATCTTCATCCTCTTCCTTCTAGCCTTCACTGTTCACTCCACCTCTCTCGGTCTCCTGCTTCGGTCCCTTGTTTCGGGTTTCAGCCTTCTTCTCGATTTTTAGTTTCTGTTTTCCTACCATGCACGCCCACTTGTCTCTTGCATCCCCTTCCTTCAACTACTCTGTTTTAGCTTCGATCCCCGACTCTTTATCCTTGTTCAGCAACCAACCTCTAGGAAACCCTTCCCCTTCTCAACTCGTCCTCCTTCTGTTTCGGTTTGACAGAGGGAACATCCCATTTCTTCCCCCTTTTGCGCTCGCCTGTTGCCTGCTCTCCCTTCCTTCAGTATGCTCGGAGGAGAATGGAGAATACAGAGGGGTTTTCTGTTTCCTCTTCCACAAGTTCTCCTGCCCTTGATCTCGAGTTGCAGAGGAATTGTGTCCTATGTTCCTCGCTGGTTTTCCCATTGTAGGGACGTTCCTTTCTCCTGCTGAAAGGTTTCTGGTAACAGCAATGGAAACAAAAACTTAGAAGGGTTTTCACTGCTTTTCTCTTCGTCACAGCTCCAATCTCTACTTCATCTCTTGTTTTTCTTTCTCCCCTGCAAATTTTCTTTACTTCTTGCTTTTTTTACGCGTTCAGGATTTTCGGGGCAGGGCAGGCATCTCAATAACGTGTGGGTGGAGGGGAATGGGAGTGGGTTCGACAGAAGGCATGGGGTGCAGGAAGTAGGTGTGCAGGAGTGTGCACAGAGGGACGCGGCTGCTGCAGAGGGTGAGTGTAAGCAGGAGGCATGGTGCTTCGGTTCTTACTGCCATCATCCCATTTGTTCATTGTTTTCTATTTCCTTCACGCATGCTTAACCTCTACGTACAAAACTATCCCATCCTATATATATAATGAAATATTGCATACATATATATACATGCATGTTTGTGTACTTAATTTAAATTTTTCATGTAGTATAAAAATAAGGTTAGTCTAATATTTATACTTAAATTAATTCACCCATAATTACATTTAATTTTAATTACCTAAATTATTATTTATAGACAACATCAAGTACATGAAAATTTATGGTATTTACACGTAAAGAAGAAATGAAAGTATGATGACACATATAAGATGATCAAGCATCCCAAGTCAGAGGATCACTTACACTACTGACATGTGGGAATATATTCCATATTCATTCAAGTGAGACTACCAGATGAATCTCCCATTTCAGGTCATGTTGAGTAAACTTATTCTCTAATAAGCACATGCTATCCTCAAATATCATCATATTTCAATCTATGGTACTGATTATTTACTTCATAAGTAAGAAGTTACTAGCATGTACCAATCTTTTAGCATTGCCAATAGTACAATGACTAATAATAGATTTTAGGAACTAAGCTATAATACATAAGGAATCTCATAATTATAATTACATTACAAATCCCTGACCAAACTTGTGTTGTTCTATGAACTTCACCTTATCTTGTAGTCATTATGTCTTAGCATAATCAATAAAGATGGTGAAGGAAAACCTTTCATGTCGCTTCCCTAAGTGCACATGTTTTACTATGGTACCATACCTATCACTACGTGAGTTTGCTCTAAGGTATACAATAACAATTTCTCATTTGTACAAATGCCAATCACTAACATATCCAATATCGAACCATTCACTAAATAATTGTATCTTTGTATACATTGCATTGCACGCTCACTCAGGAGAGTGCTATACTTATGATAATTTCTATTACGATTTATCACAATACATAATTAGATCTTTAATGAAACTGAAATTCTTCATGGCTCTAATTTTATCTTGTATAATAATAAAAATATCCTTTATTGCTTCATAAGCATAAACCCATTTATAAACAATCAAGCGTACAAATTATTTTTAATAATAGGATAATTAAAATTTTAGTAAAAAATTATAGGTGAAATGCTCTAAAATGTATCACGTAATTTTTTGAAAAACTTTTTTAGTCAAAAATTTTCATTTAACATTTAAAAAATAAAAAAAAATGAAGGAAAGAGAAAAGTAAAGAAGAAAAAAGAATAAAGAAGATAAAAGAGAGAAGGGATCAACACCAATTATTTGATCTGAGGTATATCAAACACATATGTATTTGTTCTTCATTAGTTCTTGACTTTGTTTGATTTACTAAAAATGACTTCCAGAAAATAATTTTTTAAAAATATTTACATTTTCTAAAAACTAAAAATTTTTCGTTATTTGAATGAGTTAATGAAAAATATTTTTTATTATTTGATTTAAAAAAAATATGTTTTCTTGTTTCAAATGATATTACCTAACTAATAAAATATAAAAAATTATTTATTATTTATTAATAATTTATTAATATTAAAATATTTATATTTTGAATGTAATATTTAATATTAAAATAATTATATCTTATAATGAAATTATTTATGATTTCAATAATAAAAAAGTTGTATTCATTTATACTCATTATTAAAATATTAATATAATTTTTTTAAATAAATTATAAAAATATTATATCTTAAATTAAAATATTAATAAATTATTAAATAATAAATATATTATTTATTAAATTAGTATTTATTATTTATTGTTAAAATAATAACATACTAAATTATTATTGAAATATTACAAATATTTAAGATTAATAATATACAAAATAAAATATTTAAACTTAAAATATAAAGAAAAATTGATGTTAATATTTTACTTTTTAAAATTTTTAATGTGATTAAATAAAATATTTTTAATAATATAGTAATATTTTAAGCAGTGTTATTAAAGTTCAAAAATTATATTTAAAATTTAATTTGAGTAGGATTATACTTACAAGTTTGATAAATAACCTTACACATAGATGGTTATTTTTTGAAAGATGTCTTCTCCTTTCCAAAAACGTCCAGAAAAAAGACCTAATTTTTCGTTAATCAAGAAATTATTTTTGTAGAACAATCAATTTCTATAAATCAAAAACAAAAAATACAAAAATTATTTTTTGAAAGTCATTTTCGATCAATTAAATGGAGTTTAAAATTGAATACAACTTTCAAACTCAAGAATATGAGACAATTACATTATTTTTTGTATTAAGACTCAATATACTCTCACAACAGAAATATAATCAAGATCTGTTGGCTAGAACATAGAACCAAGATTGGATGCATGGAACAAAACCATGTTCAGCAACTATGGCTTTTAGTTGCAACTTACTGGAGTTTTCTTTATCAAAATTGTGAGGAAACTCCTTTTCTGACCCTACTGCCTATTCCGTACAGAAGCATTTTGGGAGCCTTTCAATACGTTACTGTAACACGCTCAGAAATATCCTTCGTTGTCAGCAAAATTTTCTGACTAATTATGAACCAACTGATGATGAGGATGGTAGAATAGTCAAACGCATTTTGCGCCACTTGAAACACACCGTCAATCCTGGACTTCACTTTCATAAATCATCCCAACTTCAATAGCAGGCCTTTTCTGATGTAGAAGAATTGGCTGGCTGCTGGCTGCTGGCTGCTGGCTGCTCTTGTGATAGACGCTTCCTAATGCCTATATTTTGTAATTTTCTTAGCGAGAATTTGATTTCCCGGGGATCCGAGAAGCTGCAGACCATTGCCAAATGGAGCAGCACTGAAGAAGAGAATTGACTATTGAGGTCTTGCCATACAACAACTGAATGACACGGCTTCTGGACAGTTGTAAGAACTGCACAATTTCTTTTCTTATGCTCTTTGTTATGGAGTGAACAATGATGCATTGGCATCCAAATTCAACTTTACATCATTGAGATTTTTTTGAAATGTTTTGGAATGGTCCGTCAATTGCGCAAAGTTCTTTAGTTGATTAACTCAATTTGGTATTGTAATTAATTTATTAGTTCTTTTGATTATTCTATACCAACTTAAGAATTTACATAAATAATTTGCATATTGGAACATGAAACCCAATCATTATTAAAAGGGGATTTCTACAGTAAGGTCAAAAAAATTGACTTTATCATAAGGTTATATAGACAGTGTTATAACATTTTGTAAAAAAAAAAAAAATTATATTTAAGGATAGTCGAATGCTCAAAAAAAAGAGTCAACTGCCCTAAATATTTTTAAAATAGAGTGTATTTATATCAAAAGTAAAGTATTTATATTAAAACAATGATAATTCGAAAATTTTCACTTTGAAATTTTATCTTGAAAATACGGGATAATATTTTTCAAAAAAATAAATAAAAATATCTATATATTAAATAAATATATATAGAAATATATAAAATAATATACATATAGATATTTATATATATATATATAATATATTATAATAATATATAATTAGATATTTAGTTATATAATATATTATATTAATATATATATATTATGTTAATATATTGAAAAAAAAAGAGAAAGTCATTTGAGCTCCCTCCGTTAAAAGCAGAGGATTGAAGGGAAGGCAAACGAAATGGAAGAGGAGAGGAGATCGATCGGATGGGGTGATGTCGTGGGCCAGTAGATGGCGAAATAGGCACCGGCGGCGCAGGGAAAGGCGCCAATCGACGAGAAAGAAAGAAATCGACGCGATGAGAAGAGAAGAGGTCGAACTGGCCTCATCCTCGCCAGCCCAAGCTTGCCGCCGTCAACCCCATGAGTCGAGCGGCCATACCGAGCAGCTGGATGTGGAAACCGGTCGAGAACCAACCGACGAGGCAGATCGGTGAAGATAAAGGCTGAACTGGTTCAGATCGGTTCAGTAGAAAGGATATAAGCTGAACCGGTCCGAACCTGTTCAACCATAAAAGAAGAAAAAAAAGGAAAAGAAAAGAAAAAAGGGGAAAAATTTTTGGATGTCTCAGTTTAAGGATAAACTAGTAAGCGGTCGAATTTGACCGTTTTATTTTTTATAAATTTATTTGAATTTGTGTTTGACTGAAACTGACCCGGTTTAAATATATAAACGTGTAGCGCGACAATAGGCGACGAACACGAGTTCGATCAAGCCTCGATTTGCATTTTATCACGGAATCTCGGGTAAATGAACCTCACTTGCTACAACTTGTATTAACATACGAGTTAAATTTAATTGCATAAGCTGTGGGTTAATCCCGTAGAAATTGCTTTATGTTTTGAATCGAACCCTTGAAATCGTAAATGCTTTGTTTGAACTTTTAGAAAAAGTATGTGAACATTTTGATCGATTTGAAATATGAAGCGCATTGAATCAATTGGATTGAGAATATAAATTGTTCTCTACTTTGCAGGCTAGGTAATAAGTAATTGTTACCCGATCTTATTGGAGAAATTTCGTAAGTTTTCTATATGTTTCGAACTAAGGCCCTGGTGTTATCGAAAATGTGATTTCGATTCGTTTTGACATATTTTGAACATTACGATAATTTTTATACATTAAAATCATTGCATGGCATTGTGTGGAAGATTTAAAAGTTTACACAAATTTTATCTGTATGCTTGTAATGCTTTATAATCTCATTTCAAATATGTTGTAGATAAATTGGAGCATATAGCTTATTTAGCTTATGCTTAGTGTTTTCGAATTTAAGCATAAACTGTTTTTTGTCCCGATTGTTATATGATTTTTCGAATGTTTTATCTTATATGGGCATTCTGACTATATTATTCTCGATAGAACATATGGAGATAGCTTTGAGTTTACGACTCTTATACAGACATTAATTCATCTTATATGTAGAACATCACACTTTGATTTCACATCTATGGGTTTAGTCAACAAAATGCCTTAAAATGGTGTTTTTGGATGTGGCTTGAATCATATGAAGGTAGATAAGTGGTCTAAAGAAGACCCATCACCCTAAGTGAATTTAGGGGAACATATCTCAATTGTTCCTGATTTGAGATTGACTTGTGCAAGTCCATGGCCATGGCATAATAAGGCCTCAATGAAATTGATTTCATAGGATTCATTGGACTCAATCCTAAAGTTATAATAACTAATAAGATGAATTGATTATGGGACATTATACTATGCTTATTAATTCTTTGAGATAGGCTAATCATTGAAAGACTTGAGTTGAGAATCACTCATAAACTTTCTAACATTGGGGTAGTCATGTGGTATTGCTAGATATCCAATTTGATCTATGAATTTGAATTATTAGTCAAGTTCATTGCGATGATGTTAGGAGTCTAATGGGTCACACATAAAAAAAGCAGACAATGGATTGGTCTAGGAAAATTTGAAATTTCTCATTTGGACTTATTAAATATAACTATATTTGGGCTTAATTAAATGTGTTTAATTAAGTAAATTAAAAGAGTTTTAATTAAGTCATTAGACCAAATAACAATTAAAAAGGATTGATGGACATTAAAAGAGTTCAATTAAGTTGTTGTCTCTATCTTTAATTATAATTTGGGCATTACCTCTAATTAAATAGTTTAGTGAAGAGGTGGATCCAATTACAATTAGAATAAAGCTAAAAGATAAATATACCAATTAATTAATACATTTGACCTAACTTATAAATAGATTATTATGGTCGGCCATACTACTAGGATATCATCATGATAGTTGGTGCTAAGATCCTGAAGAGTCATTGTCGCCAACCCCTTTGTCCTCTATCTTTTCTCTTTTGCTTACTTTAAGAAAAATGTTTTCTTCATGATTGTGAAATTCAAAAGATTAAGAAAAAGTTGTGGTGGAGTGTATGAAACTCAAGCTACTAGCATGGTGAAGATCATGATACAATCCAACCTCCCAAATGCTCTGTTGCTACTTGTGTGGACTTATGTTAAAGACCACACACTTGAGGTGTTTTGTGATTCAATATAAGAAGATCAAGCATCATAAACAAAGAGCAACCCTTTAGATTACAATATCTAAAGTTTTGGTATGTTTCTTGAAATCCTTTATAATTCTTGATATTTATTTGAATGATTTAATGTTCTTGATCAAAGAGATCCATTAGGATCAGTTTCTTAAGGTAAAAATTTATTTTCCAATGTGTCTAACCTCTGTAAATTTATGTATGATCCACCTATGAATAAACTGAGAAACCTATGATAAAAACTCGTCTAATTCAAACAAAATGAAATGAACTAATGTAAGAACTTCGTTAGGCACCCCTTACACAGTTACGTGCTACATCAAGCCTTTGTGTAGTGAAAAGCATGCAAGGGTTGCTACGTCATCGCTCTAAAATGGTGCACCATATTATCATTTGAATGTGATGTAAAATAGGCAAAGCTTTCAACACTACAATGGACACAAGTGGGTAAAGAAGTTAGTCCATAGCCGTAAGTTTAGGTTAGGATCTTGAAATATAGGTGCGTTTGATGGTGAGTTTGAGATTGGTAAGGTTATGACTAAGATGAAGGTTAACATCATGTGTTTTCAATAGACTAAATGGATGGGGAGAAGGCTAGGGACATAGCATCTTGATGGTATAAGCTTTTGCACGCAGGAAAATATAGAGACCATAATGTTGCAAGTATCATCATAGACAAAGAGCATTAAAAAGATGTCGTACAAGTTAAGACATAAGGGGATAAGATTCTTTTGGTTAAGCTAGTTCTAGAAAAAGAGATTTTGAATGTTATTAGCGCGCATGTACCATAGGTAAGATTTGATGAGGCTAGTAAATGACAACTGGAGGATTTAGATAAGTTAGTGCAAGAAATGCCAATAAAAGAAAACCATTTTTCTGGCAGTGACCTTAATGGGTATGTAGGTGCCAGTAAAGAAGGTTTTGAGAACATATACGAGGGCTCTAGTTACGGTGTTGGAAATGAGGGAAGTAAGGATATTTTAAATTTTGCTTGATCCTACAATCTAACAATAGTGAATGAAATGTTCAGAAAAAATGAATCTCACCTTATAATCTTAAAAATTAGGCTAAGCATAAGTTAAATAGATTTTTTTTTTTTTTACTAAAAGAGGGGATAGACGTAACTGTTTAGACTACAAGGTTATCCTAGGTGAAAGTTTTACCACTCTATAGTGATTTCTAGTCTTAGACATGAGGATTCATATATGACATTGAAGAAACCAATAGAAAAGAATAATAAGGATTCGATGGTGAAAGTTGAAAGAAAATTGTCATGCAGTCTGTCGAGATAGTTGGATCTACAAAAAGGATTGGACAATAGAGGAAAACCTAAATGTAATGTGAAACAAAATGGCAAAATGTATTTAGGATGTGGGCATAGAGATACTAAGAGTATTAATGGAAGAGTACCGGTTGAAAAGGATGCAACATAGTGGACTACAACAATTAAGGAAGTTATAAAAGATAAACAAGATTGTTACAAGACTTTAAAGAAGAAGAATAATATCGAAGTTCCATAAAATAAAGGTTTAGCTAGAAGGAGGCAAAAAGGTAGTAGCTGAAGCTAAAGCGAAAGTTGCAAAAGAGATTTAGAGGATGGCAAGAAAGAGATATATAAATTAGCGCGAGTAAGAGAGAAGAGGATTTGCAACCTAGGAGTCGCGAAATATATCAATGATAAGTATCAGATATCTCTTGTTAAGGACAAGGACATTAAAGAAAGGCAGCGTGATTATATCGATAAACTATTGATAACAGACAAAACCAAATTTTGAGCAATATGTCATTACGTCTTGAAGATTTGAATCCATGCTTTATGTGTAGAATCAAAGAGATAAAAGTAAATGATACAGTAAAGAGAATAAAGACAGGGAAAGTTGTTGGACTTGATGATATTCTTATTGATATTTGAAAATGTCTTGGAGAGATAAGAGTTAGATGATTAACAAATCTTTTTAATAAGATTTGGCACACTCACAAAATACCTAAGGAATGTAGGAAGAGTGCCTTAATACCTTACTATAATAACAAGGGAGATATTCAAAGTTGCTCCAATTAGTGAGGTATAAAACTTTTGAGGTACATGATAAAATTATGGAAGAGAGTAATGGAACAAAGAGTAAGGAAGATTGTAGAGATATCAGAGAATCAATTTGTTTTATGCTTGAATGATTAACCATAAAGGTAATATACTTTCTTAGACAACTTATGAAGAGTTCTCGATAATAGGGTAAAGACCTTTATATTGTCTTTATAGAACTGGAGAAAGCATATAAATAAAGTGTCTAAGAAGGTGCTAGTGGTCCTTAATGAAGAAAAAAGTCCTCATGAAATATATTGAACTAAGTAAGGACCTAAATGAAAATGCAAGAACACATGTGAGCACAAATAAGTGAATTTCATTTCATAATGGATCTATATTGAGGGTCGACATTAAATTCATTCTTGTTCACTGCAGTAATAGATGAACTTACTAAATTTATCTAGGATGAGGTACCTTAGCGTATGATGTTTACAGATAATAGTGTCTTAATTGTTGAGACTAGAGTGGAGGTCAACGCAAAATTGGAATTGTGGAGACAAACGCTAGAATCAAAAGGAATCAAACTAAGCAAAGTGAAGACTTAATTCATGGAACGTAAATTCAGTTCAAACAAAGTTGAAGATCAAAGCATAGTGATATTAGAGGGGAGGCGATCCCTAAGCTAGATCATTTCCAATATTTAAGGTTGATAGTACGTATAGATGGAGAGATTGATGGCGATGTGACTAATAGGATCCGGGTTGACTAGAGCGAGTGGAGAAGCGCTACATATGTACTGTGTAAAGAATTCTTATATGGTTGCAATACAAGTTCTACTGGACAATTCTTAGACCAATATTGCTCTATAGTTGTGAATGTTGGGCGACTAAGAGAATACATATGCGGAAGATGAGAGTAGTAGAAATGTGAATCCTATAGTGGATGTGCAGGTAAATGAGAAAGGATAGAAGAAGAAATGAAGACATTTACAATAAGGTTGAGTGGTATCTACCAAAGATAAGATACGTGAAAGTCGTTTATATTGATTTGAACATATATGACGTGAACCTATGGATGTTCTAGTTAAGAAGTGAATGTTATGAATGATGAAAAAAGAGTTAAGGTTAGGGTCGAGGAGATCGAAAAAATACTTGAAAGGAAGTCATTCATGAAGATACAAGAGAATAAAAAATGAAGGAATATATTACCTTGGATTGGAATGTGTGGAGAATAAAAATTCATACTGATAATTTAACATGAGTCTACTTATTGGTTAATGTAGCCTACCCAAGCATCGGGATAAAGCCTTTGATGACGATGATGATGATGATGGAGCATGCTTTATATATATATATATATATATATATATATGTGTGTGTGTGTGTGTGTGTGTGTGTGAATAATAGAAATTTTTGTGTACACATACTTATTCAAATAAATAAAACTAATCAATAACAACCAAAATTTAGCCTAACAATTGTTACCTATTTTTTAAAAAAGAAATTAAGTTTAAGGTTCAATTTATCTTTTTTCCTTTAATCTCCTTATGAGTATGAACAAAAATAAAAACCTAATTTAGTGCATCAAAATAGCTTAACTCTAAAATAATTCATAATCAAAATTTATTTAAATTCGAAGCGATCCAAACCTAAAAAATGAGATAGTAAAAGTATCAACTAATTAAACAAAACTAAGATTTTTTTTTTTAATGCTAGATACAATGAAAACCAAGGAAAAAAATTGTATAATTCAGATATGAAATTTTAAATGGCTCTTATTCCTTTCCTATCTATGTTGCATTGTCTATATTTTTCTTTTGAGAAAATAAATTTATATGAGCATGAATATATTGTAATAATTGCTAAAAACTCAAAAAAAAAAAATGAAGGCTGTTATGTATTATTTTTCTAAACGAAAGAGGTGAAATTAAAGGAAAAATGTAAAAAAAAAAAAAGGCCACGTCATACTAGAGATTTTTAGGCATGCACGCACCTTCCTCTATACTTATCAAAAACCTACAAATTAAGATAAAACCAATTCATTTGATTAAATAATAGGTCACACCATTTAATTATCCATGCCCAACTTACAACAACCATTCCTTTCTTATTTAATTTTCTTTCATTCAACCATTGACCTGTTGTTGTAGTAATTAATTAGTTCCCATTACAAAAACGAGATTGTCAAATTTTCTTTGCGTGCATACTGGTGTCACGAAATTCAACAAAAGGTTTTCATTAAATTTTGTTGCTGGGAATTTCTGTTAAATTTTCAGGACCTTACAATTTTTGTTAAAAAAACATTTTAAATAATATTTAAACAAAAATTATAATAACAAATATGTATTTCTTGAAAGAAATAAAAGAAAAGAATTCGTAAAATGGAAAAAATATATAAAAATCGTATTTTTATTGAAGGAGAGGATTAGGGGAAGAGATATCCGCGTAGGAGTGCAACGTACATATTTTTAAGATGCAAGAAATCTTTTGAAATTTATATTATATGGATTCAATTAAGGGAACTTTGATTAAATAAATGTTTGAAAAAAATTAAAAATAAAAAAAAAGTGCAAAAAAATAGAAGCAAGAAAAAACCTAAAATTGAAAGAAATAATCACATGCTACATCGTACCATCGATCAGTATGGAATATATCAATAAAACATTGACACAAAATAAAGTATTTTAACAAAAATAAGCAATAAAAAGCCTAAAAAATGTAAAAGGAAAACAAAAAAGAAAAAAAAAATAAAGAAAGCCATGTGCACGAGGCACCTCCAATAAAGAATTTTTCTTATGAAATTTTACCGCGTGAATAGATAAAAAAAATTTTTATTTGAATCCTTTAAAATAATATAATATTTTTAGAAATAATTTTTTATTACTAAAATTTGATAAAATAAAAAAATAATTACAAAATAAAAATAATTATATTATATATAAAAAAAGAATAATACGTAATATGAGTATCATTAATATCGTAAAATTATGTAGATATTATTAATAATATAAAAAAGTAAAAAATATATATTATATTAGCTAAATATAATATATTTCTTTTTATTATTAAATTTAGTAATAGATAATATGTTGAAGATATTTTGAAAAATCATATTTTCAGGTGAAATTTCAAGAGAAAATTTGTGCATCTCAAATTTCCTTTTAAAATTCCTCATAAATTTTGAAATTCATCAAAAATATTTGCTAAACAAGGATATTGAATTTTAAACTTTTAAATATCTCGATTGAAATTAAATTCATCCTTTAAATCCCTCATCCAAATACATCTTGAAAAATAAAAAAATAGAAAAAATTATGTATATAAATAAAAGCTTACCAAAAATAGAAAAACCAAAAACAAACTTAAAAGATTAAAAAAATAAATAAAAGGAGAGGTGAGATGCCACGTGGATACCCAACTAAAAAAAACTTAAAAGATTAAAATAAATAAATAAATAAATAAAAATATATATATATATATATATATATATATATATATATATATATATATATTGGGGACATTTAATTTAATAATTAATTAAACTTTAAAAACTTATTGATATTTACTTTCAAAGACCTAAAGATTTTTTTAGTTTTGCTGATTAATGAAGTGATATTTATAGTTGATTGATGATATATAACTATTTTACACTATTCGTGAATTAAGTATAAACTACAACGTATTCGTATCAATCATACATATAAGATTTCGAGTCGATCCAATAAATCTATTATTTTATTAATAATAATATTTTTTAATATATATTACCGTTGATATTTAATTAATATCAAATAAATAGTTAAATATTTTTTTAACTTCAAATTTGACATGAGAAATATAGATGAGTAATCATAAAATATAATTGTTGAATTAAAAAATATAAATTATATAAAAATATAAAAAATTAAAAAACTAAATTAATTTTTATTTTTCCAAAATATATCCCCTCTCTGTATATATTAAAAATTAATAAAAAACAATTCATTCCACATTAAAAAAAAAACTTGCTAAATAAATTTATCATAAACCAAATGATATAGCAACATTTAATGGAAAAAAATTCATTCCATCATTTTTAATTTATTTTATTCTTGATAGCTAGCAAGTTATGACGACTTAAACGTCCGGAAAGATCCAAGAAGGCAAATACTATTTTCTTATATTCCGCCAACTCATTAAGGTACAGAGCCGATGACCAATAAGATTAACTGTATACTGTGAAGAACCATTTGATGTAAAATTAAAAATCATTTAATTTTATTTAATAGCAATGTGAACTCTTAAGTGTTTATTTTAGTTGCATTTTCTTTTATTATTTTTGCAACATTCTACCCTTTTTTTCCAAGAAATTACATTTTAATCTAATTATTTAATAATTATTTTTCATATTTTTATTTTGAAAATCTAAATACCAAACATGTTTTCATTATTTCATTTTGAAAAAAGATTTTCATTTTCATTTACCAACTTTGTTTTCCATATTTTCTAAAAAATAAAAATAGAAAAATGAAAACAAAAAAGTTTTCCCATTAAATTAAATATCTAACTATATAAATCGAATACTAAATGCATAATAAACATAAAAAAGGCTGAAAATCCTATATTGGGGCATTTAGTTAAAATGTATGGCTCTGCCAAGATAAAATATCTCTTTAAATGTTGCATATATATATATATATATATATATATATTTATTTATTTATTTATTTTTTGTGTATCTGACTTCTATAATCACTTGGAAGAAGTACAAAATTAGGTTCAGTTAGAAAGGGACATGAACGACTCAAAATTAGGTTCGTATACCATACTTTTTCAAGGAGTAATTGACCTGCCAAAGGTAATCCCATGTTCCATTTCTCTATAAAAGGCTGCTAAGAATTGGTGTTGGAGGCATCGTTTGCAGTTCCACATATCTAAATATAGCTTGCAAACTACCTTTCCTTTCTTCCTCCATGGCTAAATCTTGTTCGGTTGAAAAGTGCAGTATCATGCATTCAACAATGCTACTTTTTGGGTTGCTAATGGCTATCTTGAAAACCACAGGTCTCTCTTTCATTTACAATAGGCTATTTATACTCTCTCTGTTTATATTATATATATAAACACACCCAACGCCGATCTCACTTTTTACTATTAATGCATGTTTTAGTTATTCTCAATATAGATGAGGATTTTTTAAATTTCAAAAAGGTTTAGAAGCATGTCACATGTTTTTTAGTCAATTTCACATATTGATTTAATAATAATTATATTGATCTCATAATTGTAATTACAATTTAATAATAATATCCTTATTAATCTGTTTGTGAAAAAATTGTTGCTAATATGTAATATTTTGTTTTGTAAAACCAAAGATATTTTCAGATTTCATCTAAATTTAATATCTTTCTTCTATCCATACATAAGATCATTAAGTTTAGTGGATTATTAGTTTTGGAGAAAATTAATGATCTTAAACCCAGTTAGGTATCCTCTGAGAGCAAGTGCTTGACAATTAAAAAGTATATAATGTACATTAATTTGTTTCTTAAAAGATATTAATTTCTTAAATCAAAGCTACGTTTAGTCAATGAACTCTACAAGCATCGAGTGTGCGTGCACATATAATGTAACATATATATATATATAATTACATCTTGATTTGTTGTTACGTTGGAAGCAAGTGAATAAGTGCATATACGTAAGAGCAAGTTAAAATTGAACTGTTATTGAATATTAATCTGATGCAGGTGCCGAAGTTGGTGTTTGTTATGGAATGATGGCCGACAACTTACCACCAAGGCCAGAAGTTATAGCCCTCTACCAACAGAAGAACATCCGAAGAATGCGACTCTATGCTCCGGACAGAGCAGCTCTCCAAGCCCTTGGAGGTACCAACATCAAGCTCTTGTTAGATGTTCCGAATCCGGACCTCGAACGCGTAGCTGCTAGTCAAGGCAATGCTCATCAATGGGTCCAAGACAACGTCAAGAAATACAGCAATGTTAAGTTTCAGTACATTTCTGTTGGGAATGAAGTCAAGCCTTCGGACTCATTTGCACGATTCCTTTTCCCAGCGATGCAGAACATACACAAAGCAATTGTTGGGGCAGGTCTGGGGAACCAGATCAAAGTTTCAACCGCAACTTTTTTTGCTGCTCTAGGTGTATCATACCCTCCATCGCAAGGCAAATTCAATCAGGAATACCAACGACTTCTTGGTCCTGTCATAAATTTCTTGAGGGACAATCAAGCTCCATTATTTGTAAACACATATCCATATTTTAGCCACATTGAAAACCCCCGAGATGTTTCTCTTGACTATGCTCTCTTTAGGGCTCGAACTACTGTAGTGACAGATGGTTCATTGCAGTACCAGAACCTTTTCGACGCGATGCTGGATGCCTTTTACTCTGCCTTAGAGAAGGCTGGTGGGGGATCTTTGGACATTGTTGTTTCAGAAAGTGGTTGGCCATCTGCCGGTGGAGTGGCAACGAGTGTTGATAATGCAAGGACTTATAACACAAACTTGGTTCGACATGTTAATCAGAATAAGGGGACTCCAAAGAAACCCGGAAAGCCTATAGACACCTACTTGTTTGCCATGTTTGACGAGAATAAAAAAGAACCGGCATATGAGAAACATTGGGGGCTGTTTTTCCCAAATAAACAGGCGAAATACCCAATTAGTTTCAATTAAGCCAGTAAAGCCAGTAAAGCCATTTCTCTCAGGCATTTATTAGTAACCTGAGTTATAACATTGTGTTCTCTAAATAAGGGCCTTCCAAAGATGCCAATATTTATAGTTTTAAATAAACCTGGTCTGGTTATAATAATTCTGCAAAATCACAATGTATTCCGCTAAGCATTTTTCTAGTGAAATAAAATGGTTTGCTCTATTCTACTTATACTCCGACTGATGTTTCATGAAATTATGGTATCCTATTTCTTTAGTTCATTACATCCGCGTCAGAGCAATCTAATCTAATATATATATATATATAAAATGGTTTGCTCTATTCTACTTATACTCCGACTGATGTTTCATGAAATTATGGTATCCTATTTCTTTAGTTCATTACATCCGCGTCAGAGCAATCTAATATATATATATATTACAAAGTACAAAGTAAATTTTGTAAGATGTCTACATAGGTGTTTATATGGACATTCTCTTTAAATGACACGTAAACATTCATTTACTTTATGTACATTTGAATCAAAGCTAAAATTAAATATTAAAATTTTTTCACTTTTTTCACTTTTCTAAAATTTTTCAAATCCTTAAAATTTCTCAATCTTTTTTCTTAAAAAATTATCTTAAAATAAATTTAAATATAATCTAAACTAAAACTATTTTAAAATAGATTATTATAATATTGTCTATTTGAAAACTAAATGAAATATTAATTGATATCTATTTATATTATAATAAATAATTTTAATTTATTTTAAAAATATTTTATTAACTAAACTGAAAAATATAAAAGTAAACTACATATTGACTTGGAGGGTATTTTGCTTTCTTTCTTTTTTAAAAAATTGTTTGTTTTTATTTTTCAAGATTTATGTTGTTTTTACTTTTTACCTTTTACTTAACGGATGTAAAAGCACAACTAAATTTCGGTTCTCAAATGCCCTTAGCACCCATTGTATAATAATTAAAAAAATAATTATACTAAAATTTTAACTAAACATAAAAATTTTAACATTACTTAGATATATGATGATAAGATTATGTAAACATATATTAAAAAAGAAAAATAACAAACATTTATAATTTTGTTACTCTTGCTCTAAGGAGATGGTTTCTGAAAACCCCAAATTTTATTATACACTATATTGGGCATTAATTAAATAAAAATGTATTAAATATTATAATTTGTGATTTTGATCATATTCTAAAAATATTGTACAAAGGTGGAACAATAATTAAGAAAAATGTAAAACATAAAATATAAATATGAAGCAAAGTGAATTAAGACTATGTGATAAGTGAGAATGAAAGTTTCGAATATAGCTAAATTGGAGCTATCGGGGAAGTAGGGACAAAATCATAATTTTTAAGATTTTTGTGGTAGCTGAGAAAAGACTCCAACATACTCCTAAATAAGTATAGTGATTTAACCTCTACTCAAGTTGGCGAAAATCCCCCGTTAATTCAATTAAAAGTTTCTAAGACTTAAATAATGATTTTAGGCTCTGATTGGTAAGTTTATGTAATTACCTGATTTTGAATGCGGGAATTTTATTTTTGTCTCAACAAAGCGATCAATGACACATCTAATAAGTTATTTAGTGATATTTAATCAAGTTGTGTCAATATTTATAAAATTAAATGAAGTTACGACTTAAATAGTAAATCTGACATAAATAGTGCCATTTGACTTGAATAAGCGAAACCTTTAAATGACCTTATAAGTACCATCAATATTTCTCTTAAACATTCTCAAAGCACTCTTAAAATAATCTTAAAATTTCAAATAAATTTCTATAGGAAGAGATTACGGTAACCACAAAAATTAGTATTTTGTACTTTTAATTAATTCCATTTGTTGCCAAAGTAGACACAACCATTTTTCCTATTTTAAAGCCTTTCATAATATACTTGAATTTAACACTCATCAACCCCCTTTTACCATCCCCAAACCTGACGCTAAGAAGAAAAAGAGAAAAGGGAGACTTCTCATGTTTTCACAAATTACTAAATTTTTCTTCAAGATCTGTTTGATCAAACATTAAACCCATACTCATTTACCTTCCTAAAGGCTAATTCTTGCAAAGATTGAAAGAACAAGTTTGGATCTTAGAGAGAGAAAGCGAATCATATTTTGTAAAGGAAAGATTTTTGTTGGATTTCTTGAAATTTTGAGCTTAGCTTCGTTGGATTTGATGTTTAAAAAGGTTATTTGGTGTTTGTAGTGTAAAGTTAGTGAGATTCTCTCCTTTAGCGTTTGACCACCTTGTGATTAGTAAGGCATTTTTGTTGTTTGATGAAATTAGCATGGGTTTTTGTTTCATTTATGGTGTTTTTGAAAGTGAATAGTGATTGGTAGTGTGGAAAAAGTGATAAAAGTATTTATGTGTGTGCCGGTTTGAATGGTTAAGGCTAAGAAATTGACGTTGTATGTGGAATATGTGGTACGTTGTCAAGCTACCAAAAACAAAACTCTTGACCACTATTTTAGTAGTTAGGCGAGTAGAGGTCGATCCCACAAGGACTGCAGTAATTGAATCAAGCAAATTCAAGTTCAAGACTCAAGGCAAGACTTAAATAAGGCACAACACAAAAATGGAGGGTTTTATATAATGACTAGCGTAACTTACTAGAAAAAAAGAGTAAAGAATGCAAACAATTATTAAAATTTGACTAAGACAATGATGAAGACATTGGGTGGCATGTTTTTTGATTTTCTTGATTTAGGATGTTGATCATTGAATTCTAAAGAAAGTTATTAAGTTAAGCAACCAACGGTAGTGCAATAATAAGCTCTACCACAAAATCTTCCCTTACTTCTTAGTTAATCACAACAAGCTTTGTAATTAATCCCTAACTACTTAAACAACATAGAACAAGGTCTCTCTCTCTCTCTCTCTCTCTCTCTCTCTCTCTCTCTCTCTCTCTCTCTCTATATATATATATATATATATATGTTGCAGCATTAGAATCTATAGAAGATACGAGTTAAAATTAGGTAACAAACACAAACTAGGTTTATTTAGCCTAAACTTAGATTTTTCTCTATTCTAGGTGATTTAAAACAAAAGTATTTAAGTTCTTAATCAAGCAGTAGATTATTAGAGTTAATTAAATAGTTGGCCACCTTATTAAATTAAACTAACAATTATGGTACTATACTATGGAAAACCTTAGATAATTGACAAATAATATATTGTTTAGATCATATTCTCACAACATCATGCAATCAAAATTTAATCAAGAAGACATACCAACTAAATTAAACAACTACTCACTACATATCATGCTTAAAACGATAAAAGAAATCTTGCAAAAGTATGAAAAAGAAACAAAGAAGGCACTTAATAAAGTTAACGCAATTCACCCTAAAACATGCAAAAATTTTGGTTTATGTATGATCTATACAAAAGATTAATAAAATATGTAAGAAACTCAATCCAGATGCTGAAGATCATAAATATCATGCAAAAAAGCAAAACAAGAAACGAACTTATGCAAGACTCAACTAAAAGCTACTTATTAATAAGCAAATGTCGTGACCTGAAACTGTAAACTTTTCAATTATCTATTGCGGAAGTGTAAAAATGTGGGCTAATTATTTTTATTCATTTTTCTTTCCATAATTGTTTGTGTTGTGAGTACAGTCGTAACTATTTCTAGGTTTCGAACTACCTAGCTTGGTTTAAGGTATGAACTTAAGGCCCCAGTCTACTTCTTATTAACTTTTATAATCATTTTTTAATTTAATACACATCTGGACACATACACTGTAAAGTAACTGTCTGAAAAGTACAAATAAATAGTATAAATAATTATACAGTTATGAGCTATGAAATATCGAAGCATTTGCATCGAAGTTAATACTAATATCATTGTCAATGCAACTCTGGTCTAAACCTGTGATGGAAAGAAGAAGGGGTGAGCTTTAGGAAAGCTCAGTAAGTAAACCACACAAGCACAGAGGTAATAACCTACACGATATTGAATTTCTAATGCATGTCTAATGTATTTCGATTCGATCATTCTTTCTTATTTCTTATTCGAATTACAATCTGATAGTTATCATTTTTCAAAACATACCTTATCCCAAACATACTTTGCAGTTTATGTCACGCCCTCCCCTCTCACGTGACTTATCTAAAATCACTACAAATTTTTCGCTTTCTACTTACCTTTCTCTTCACCACTTGTTGGGCTGTGATTCGACATTAGTCATCTCTTTCACAATCATTCTTATCACATCATGCATACAATTCATCATAAATACTTTGTGGATTGTACATATATATTTTTCATGACTAAGGTTATTTACATCATCATAATTACCTCCCCAAATATTACAACCGTGTACATCATTGTGCTTATACATTGTTCAGATACAAAATAATGCTTGATGTGTATACCTTGAACTCAATGGGAATAGTAGCGGATAAAAGGAATGCTATACCCAGCCGGACTCAATCTACTGCGAATGATCTGTAGAGAGGGGAAAATAAAGGGGGTGAGCTCACAGCTCAGTAAGGAAATCAGGCAAGCAAGTAGATATCCACACTATCTACTGAAAGTAATGCTTTGCCTTTCCTTCTCTCATCTCTAAATCATGTATTGAAATAGTATAATAGTAGTACAGAATCATTTTCATGTACTTAAAATCATGCTTCATTAAAAGTGTAGGTATTCATGCAAAATAGTGCATCTTATAAAATAGGAATGCCTTTATATAAATCATGCCATTTACACATAAATCATAGTAAGTATGACATATCACATCACACAACACAAAACTCAGTTTTCGACCCATCTCTCTCAGGTCTAACCGTTTCATTAAAACAAGTGATATATCATGTGAGACTCAGTGGCTAGATGTAATACTCTCTTAGACTATGGTCATATCTTATAATGTAAAATACCAGGCAACACAGATCTCGGTGTGCGGGTATCACTGCTACAACGGGAGGGGGGTCAGTCCATCACAACTGCCAGCTATAAACTCTACAACTCCACAACTCCATCACATGGTACAGTGTACTCCATGCCACTCGCACGATACAACGTATACTCGTGGACCCTCTCCTCATGGTCGGGATGCCTGCCATAGGTCTTAGTCCTCACACCACGAAAATACATCATAGTAGGGGTGCTTGCCATGAGTCTTATCCCTCACACTATGGAATAATGCCACATCTCTAAATCCAAGTGCGAACGTCTCAACAGTGTGATACTCAATCTAGAAGGAGGAAATCGTCACGGTTTTGCTAACATGTCTTATATCACATAAAACTACAGTGCGCGTCTTGAGTGTAACTCTCAATCAACACTCCGCCTCTTAAACACTGTGTATGCATTTCAAATTATCAAACACTAGCGCAAGTAACCTCTAGCACTAGGTGAATGCATAATCTCTTTTCAAATCAAGTACGAGTTATTACTCAAGTACGATATCATTTATAAATCATGAAATCTGAGCAGGAGTAATGCTCTCAGTACTCTATCATGTAAAACTGAGTATGAGCAAAGCTCCCAATACTTTATATGCATCAATCACAAACTGAGTACGAGCAATGCTCCCAGTACTCTAATATGCATAAAATCGCATTAAAACTTAGTACGAGTAAACACTCCAGTACTATATGATGCATATCTCAAAATATAGTGCGAGTAATTCTCTAGCACTTATGGTTTTCACACAAAACCAGATAGATGGCTTATTCAAATTACAACTCACTCATTTAAATTAAACTAGCACTTAAATGTGCTGTTTTCACATACACATGAAAACATTAGCCATTCTATCATGCAACTCATGCATTTTGGGTCATAACATGCTTCTCAGGCTTTTTTATCCTATTTTTGGGATAAAATCACACTTTATCACATTTATCTCTATCACACACATTAGGCCTATTCATGGAAATTCATATAGCATATAATATCGAAATGCTATTTAAAATACGTGTAGCCATCTCTAGCTACTCACGTAATTCCCTTACCTCGGATCACGTCAAGTGACCTCTCTTCCTCGGTTCCTGCTCACTCTTGCAGTCCGATCAGCTTCCACGATGATTTTCGAAGCTGTTACAATTATTGACATTAGTATATCTCAATATACTTATTTCATTTGCTAATTCTCACTTAAACACATAGTTTTTATCACTTTCACAAAATATGGTCTAAAACCACATTTTCACATAACTATCTTTATTTCTCCTTATTTCCAATTTATGCATTTCATAAGATTAACTCATATTCCATCATCAAATCCATGTTCACTCAATTTCCTTATCATTTTCTCATTTTCTCACCAATACTAGGTCATGGTGATTTATCATTTCTCATTTGTTTTCAACACTTTCAATACCTACTAATAAGCTCATCAATACACCTAGTTTAACATATATCAACTTGAGGTATTGAATCTTACCTAGTTGAGATTTCCTTCCTTTTTCACCAAAATGCTAGAAATCCTCCTTGCTCTTGAAACACTTGATTCCAATCTTTTGTTTCCAAGTATGTTCTTCTCCTCCTTGCCAAGAATAACTTTACTCACTTATACCTCACTCAAAACTGCTCATAAACTGAAGTTTTTTGGTGTGAAAATGCTAGGTTACACTTTTGCTCTTGAATGAAATACTGAATTTTGTGCAACTAAAGTGCAGAGGTCCAGTATTTATAGAATTGTCTCTATGAGATCGATCTGCTATCCAAGGAGATCGATCTTCCCTGCACTTTTTTCCTCTCATAATCGATCTTCCAGGCTTGATGAGATCGATCTGTCGCAACGAGGAGATCGATCTGTTTCAAGTCAATAGCTTAAGGAGATCGATCTGGCCTTCAATAAGATCGATCTTCTTCAAGTCAGTAGCTTAAAGAGATCGATCCTGCCCCTTCTGAGATCGATTCCTCTTACACAGAATGCTCAGCAGATCAATCTGGTTCCCTTGGGATCGATCTGCCCTATTCTTTTTGGTTGAACAAGTGCAGTTTTGCTCTTCCAGATCGATCTTTCCTCCTAGGAGATCGATCTCTCATCCACATTTCCAGATTTTGCTGCAGTTTTCTACAGTAAACTCATACCAAATCCTTCTCAATTTACTGCCATGGTGATTTTCTTTTCCTACCCTGTTTGATGCTTGAAAATGCCATCCATTCATACCTTATACACATTGAAACTTAGGTGTATACTTGGTATAACCAATGGTATACCATATATAGCCAAATGGGATTGTATTTTACTTATACAATTCATTCCATTTACTACACTACCCAAAACTCAACACATTCTCATTCCTTTAATAGAATTATCACTCTTTCACTTGTTATACACTTTGAAACTTGTATGTATTCATTTCATACATATTTACAACTTCAAATATACATTCTTCATAATATTCCTCAATTATGACTTGTTTACATATTAACAAAGTCATAAGGTTTACATATTACAAAAATATGGATCTTACAGTTTAGAACTTATCGATGATCACAGTTCTCTTTGGATTTTTGGATTAGACTACTATCTAGACATTGTTAAGTTTTTCAGGCAGTAAGGTATTTTAAAATACCTTAATTAGACGTCAAACCTGACCACCCAAACTAATGATGGTTATAGGGGTTCAAAATTCAAAATATAGTCGAAAGCAGAAAACTAAAACTTATCGTAGTCTTCATTCATCCTTCGGACACAAGCATTCTCAAATCATATCACTTAATTCCAATTCATACCACATATCAAGTATTCATATATCGAAAACATCACTTATTCAAAATCTAATCAGTAACCGAAACTTATTATTCAGACTATAACCTGAATTCGAAACTTATTACACTTCAAAACTTGTCTTATTTCAAACATCATCTATATTGGAGCAATTTCCTTATTTGGAATAAGTCTCACATCCGAAACCTATTTACATCCATAACATAATCTTTATATTCGAACCATATTTCATATCCCAAACTACTTTCACATTCCGATAACATAGTTCCTATTTCAAAACATATTTCACAACTTAAACTGTATTTCACATTATCTTTTGCTAACTATTTTAAGCCATTAGCAGGGACACTGCTAACTATTATTATCTCTTCAGTTGGGACTCTAATACCAACTATTATCATCCCCGTTAGCAGGGGTAACAATCATGCTTAAAATGTCGTGCTTATGCAGTAAAACGGTATCATTCTGAAAACAGTAATAGTAAAATAGATAGCAATATTTGCTATGTATATATGTAAAACTTATTCAGTGTAGAACAATTTCGGTTCAGTACGGTAAATCCAATTCAGTTCAGTACTTATTTAATTCAGTTCTAGTACAATAAATAAACGATTCAGTAACAGTAAATAATAGCAGTGTAAGAACAATATTTTATGCATTGTTTAAAGAAACCTTCAGTAAAACAAATCGTTTCCAATTCAGTTCAGTAAATTTACAATTCAATACAGTACAGTAACAATATAAATAGTCAATCGGTAATCCTTTCATTACTCAAACAGTGGAGACTAGGCAGGGATATATTGTAATAGTGGACGTATGGCCATAGTCAGTGACCTCAAGTATCACTGATTAGGTGTACGAGGATAGCATATGTCTTAGGGGGGATGGGTCAGTCCAGCCCGTCGGCCAATCAATACAATACAATAGTCCGAAGACTTGATGTACGGTACAACATACTCCATGTATGTTCACATGGTACAACGTAATTCGTGGACCCCGATACAATACAATGGACATATGGCCGTAGTCAGTGACCCAAAGCAATCACGGATCAGGTGTACAAGGGTGTCCAATTGCCTAGAGAGGGGTTAATCCAAGCGTTAGCCAGTCGATACAGTTCAGTAGTCTGAAGACTTATAACATAGTACAATGTACTCCATGTGTATTCTCACGGTACAACGTACTCTGTGGATTACGATACAATACGATATGACTGAGGGTACCGAGTAATCTCAAGGATTTACCACCCCAGCATCAATTATTAACCATCGCCTTGTCTCAAAATCCAGTGCGAGCAGGTCAGTGTAACACACAGTCGACACAACGGCTCAAGCACGGTTTCACTCATAAAATCAATAGATGGCTCGATACCATTGAAAATGATTCGAAAATCTGAGTTTTATGCGTAAAACGGTACAAAATAGAAACATGGGTGGTGACTTCCCATGAGGTCATCCATCCTTGGGGTTTCTCCCACCCATGCACTTTGATATGCTTGCAATTTATGCAAACAGTAAAAACTTGAGGCAACCTATCATTATACAGTTATAAGGAACAGTAGTCAGTAAAACATAGAAACCATGCAGTTCATGCACCAGTTGTAACGACCTGATTTACACACATTTTGGTTGGGTTATGAGTCGACGCTGGATCATCACAGTGAATTTTCGATACACATACGTTTCATGATAACCATTTAAATAGAAATCCATGAAAATATTTTTTTCAATTATACAGTACTAAGTTTTGTTACAAATATTCATGCCCACACTTTTCCCCAGACTCATGTTCAATTCTGCATTATTATACTTACAAAATTTAGACACAACATAAATGTCTAAGCTAGGTATACCTTTGTACGTACAAAGGTACTCCTCTAAGGTAGGGTTGCGAATTAAAATCTACCAGACGACTTCTGCTACTGACAAGCCTCTGTGGAGTAAACTAAGGGATGAATTTAACGTGCTCAGTAAGAAAAATCAAGCGGCAGAGATAAATACACTATCTATCTATACGACTTGAAATATATAATACACAATTGAGTATAAAATACAGTAAAAATTACCATCGATCACCATATCGATATTATAAAAATCATACTGCAAAATATCAATTAAATGCAGTAAATAAAATCGATTTCACACAGTAAATCATTTCATCCAATCAGTTCAGAAATTTCAAA